>JAZHRO010000056.1:87277500-92277500 GCA_037157565.1 Thalassia testudinum | reverse complement strand
AGGTGATGTACTAGGGTTAGGGCACCTTAATTTAGGTTCCTAGGGGGTTAGAATTGGGTTTAGGGAGCTAGAGATGAAAGATCAAGGCTTGAATCTCAAAACAGGGACTGGAGAGCAGTTCCAGACATCCAATAATAGTATCAGACGACTTATACTCAAAAATCATAAGTCTAGACTTCAATTCTGGAGGTCTAATTAGAGTCAGGAAGGATTCTAGGTTCTGTCTTGGGTATTCTGCAGAAATTGGATGTCTGAGCAAGTGTCTAGACATCCAATAACACTGTAGAAGTGGGTTTAAGGTGTGCGGGAGTTGGCTAAGGGTTCTAGATGTCCTATAACTCATCTAGACGTCCAGATAAAGGTTGGAATTAGGGTTTTAAGGTTTCATAGGGTGTGGTGACCTAATCTAAGGGTGGCTAAGGCTTGGGGAAGCTTCTAGGCTATCCTAGGGCTAGGATGGTCCTAAGTTCTTCATAATTTACTACTTTATTTCTACGTAAATATAATAGCATACCTCAACCCCTTACATTATTGTCTACTACATCTTATTCTAGGTCTTCTACTCCAACTCTGCTACAACTCTAGTTATTCTTTATTCTTCAGATCTAGCTTTAGATCTAGCATCAGATCTACCATCTGGTCAGCTTATTACCTGTAATTGACATAATGCACCTAATCAGCACATTATAGCATTATTTTATGCATAGCTAAAAGAAAGCAGTAAAGATGCAAATAATGCTTATGCATGCATGAATTATTCTAACTTATGCTAAGTCCTAGCCTAATTTAGGTCAATTAAGACCTATGATTGTTGCGCAATCAGTCTACATTGTAGGCCAACCAACCTCCAAATTAGGTTACAAGTCAAAACAACTGCTAATTCAAGTGAAATCAAAGGCACAAATTAGGACATAAAATCGGTAGACTTAAGAGGTCAAGTTATCCATTCTGGTCTACCTGGACCCTCAGTGACAAGAGAGGTTGGGTGGGGGAAACCTTGTAACTCATGGGGGTGCTCTATCGTGTAGGGGTCTTTGCGGAACTCTCCCTCTCTAGCTACCCAGGTAATTCTTAGGTGGACAACTTTCTGATCTAGGGGTATCATCCGCCTCGAACCTCTATAGTCATCCAAAAATTTTTGGGTGCCTTGATTGGGTCAACATCACATCCAGTCACTCATCCCTTCTCTTTAGAGCACACACATATTTTCAGTGGGATTCTCTTTCAAATCAAATCACTTCTATCCAAACCTGAATTCTGATTCTACATCTAGACTCCACCATCTGATTTAAATATGCAACCTAGGTACTTAGCAAAACCATTCAAGAAACTTGAATCACAAAGATCCATGAGAGATAGAATGATTGAGGATGCCCTTGAATTTTATGAGATTGAGTACAAAACCAAAAAAACCAGTAGAAGACATTCAGGTTAGTGTACCTACAGCAACAACCTTCATCATAAACTGTGCCCAATTGTTATTAACAAAAGCAACAAAGGGATCAACCAGAGATATTCTCATAACAGGATACATTGAGATAGAAAAATTGCATAACTTTGAATACCTCCAATGTATGACAAATTCTATACTTTGGGAAAAACACCAAGATGATCTTGAAAAATGGGAAGAAATAATGAGATTGTTGAAACAAGTTATCGATAAAATAATACCCATACATGGCCCAAATAGTTAATGAAACATCTTGGACTAATATTGAGGATCAACATGACTTCCCAAATCCTAGGTTTGAGGCACAAGGTTGTTGTGGATTCCCAATCTAGATGGAATACAACATGCCTGATCTTGAAGTAGGTTGGGAAGTCCCAATTGCAGGAGAACATGATTTTGAGCCAACCCTAGAAAACCAAAATCCTGGTTCAACAAACATAGAATTCTGAGACTCCTGTAATGATGAGATTAAAACAGAACCTCTCAAGGGTGTAAATCCCATCCCGTATTCTTATAAGGTGACCTTCGAAGGAAATTCTAACCTAGATTCTAGTAATTCAACCCACATCCTCAGCCTAGAATCTGGATCTTATTCGGATGATTACAAGGCTCCGTATGACGAAGATCAAAGTTTAAATTGGGATTATGATTCTGGGCCTTTGTTTGATGAATGTCCCTCTCCAACATCCTCAGAGATACTGATTGATTTTTCAGAAGTCACGCCAATCTACGATACAGAAATCAAGGAGTTGGAAGAGTGGGGTTTTGATTGGATCTTTCCTACAAGCCTAAAACTCGAGCCTAGAGCAAATAAGGACACCTCTTTAAGCTCAGAATCAAAGAATAGGCTAGACCCAATTCAGGTTGTTGAGTCTACATCTTTTGATGGTGGAACCCTAATCTCAAATCAAACTCAGAACTTGATTCTCGCAATTTCTCCAATGATTTTCAATCTTAACATGATTTCAGAGAACCATTGTTTCCTGACAACTACGAGCCAATCTACGACCTCAGCTCACATGATTCATTCTTCGACTCTGACTCTGAGGTTCTTGATCCCGAGATCACTGATTTAAATTCAGGTTCCAGTGAGATGGAATCATTTCTTTTCAATCCTCAGGAATCAAAATCAGAAAGTGCTGAGAGTGATTACAGCCCAAAATTCAAATCTTTTCTTGACCTAGATTTTCTTCATCCTATAAATACTCTTCAGGCATTAACTTTTGAATTTGATGGCTACTATGAGGACTCTCTAAATGAACCCATCTTTAATTCCTTTCTAGAAGAGCCCTCATACACAATTCTTATTGATGCCACCTCCTCTACATATATAGAAACCATCCAAACCCATTTTCAACCCAAACCCACAACCAGACTCAATTTCTATTCTGATTCCCCTCTTACTGAGCCGATTGCAGATGATTCACCTCCACATTTTTATCGGGTTTCGGACATTGATCAGACTACAAATCATGCTCCATCATTCTCAGATCACTCCTGTAGGGTTTCCGCATCATCCACTAATTATTTTGAGGATCCCTACTCTGATCAGGCTGAGTCGACTCAGCCAAACCTTGGATTCACACTTCCGTATCATTCCGAGCTCCATAGTATATGGTGGGTTCTGCATCTCTTGATCTACACTTATCAACCCACCAAACTGATTGGGTTTGGGCTGCATCATTAGCCTATTGATCTGAACAAGCACCTGGTTGGACCAACCAAGCTCTTGATCAAGGTGCTTGTTCTACAAAACTCAACTAATTTGACCACTCCATCTCCATACCATTTCCTGCTCAGCTGAAGGCGTTGAATTTACCACTTAACGGGAGGCAACCCATCATTCCAAAATCCCAAGATCCTTCTAATTATCCTTCTATACTTCACATCTATTGCACCCTGAGTTTGATTTTTAGAATAGTCAATCTCACCTCTGGTACACATTCCAAAGCTTGAAATAGTCTGCAATAGTCATTCCTGACTCGTTTGCCTACCCAAGAAGCCTGTTCTAAAATTCCTGAACCCAAACCTATTTCACACCCTCCGTTTACAAGGAGGACATTACAAAACCTAGGCATGGGGGTGGTAAAGTGCAAACGTACAAAAATGAAAATTCAGAAGGGTTCTCACAAAAAAATCTCATATTCCAAAAATACCCAAAGAATATAAAATTGTAAAAAAGAACAAAAAAATGGAGGAGAAAATAAAATTTTGATGCCATACAAATTTTGAGGAGAAAAAGGGGAAAAGTGGAAAATATCAACAAGGAGCATAAAGTTGAAAAGAAAAAGAAAAGAGAAAGTCATTAGTAAGAAATTAAGGGATTAACTGACTTCTAGACCATGTCAAGCAAAAGAAAATGAAAGGAAAAAAGTGCTAATGAAACACAGAAGAGATTAGTAGGAATGCTAATCTTAGGCCTCTTGGGCTATACTCCTAGGCTTAAAAATTCAAGTATCCGCTAAGATTTGGATAGTCCTCAAGAGGTTGGGGAAAATGCGAAGCTTAATTATTAGGTCTAAGGCTTAAGGAGTATTCAGCCTCGTTAACTGACCTTTGGCTTGCGGGACTCGCTAACCTAGGCACCCCAATCCGCACACAATTTGGTTCAGTGCACATATGTATCAAAATCATGCAAATGTGTTTAAATTGTTCTGAAAAAGTAGCCTAGATTAGGAATGGCCGGTCAACACAAGTTGATTTAGACGAGTTCCTGACGCAGGGAGGCAAGAAATTCCCCTCGAAGATGTGCAATAACATATCATCTCATCGGTGGTTGTCTCCTAGGATATTTACATATCCTACCGGAGGCATGTAAGTGCCCTGTGCTCGTTCAAATGCCATGGGCAGCATTATCACGAAATGTCGATTGCCAGGGTCTGGATTTAGCTACAGAACGCCACGGGCAGATTATCTTGAAATCTCGAAAGCCAGGATTCTGGGGGTTGCCATAGGTAGTGCTATCACGAAGCATCGATTGCCAAGGACCCTTTAAGGATTGATGATGGGGACTAGGAATCCGATACTGACCATGTTGAGAAGCCAATCCGAAGAAAGAAATAAAAAAGAAAAGAGAGAGAAAACTCTCCAAACAAAGAAAATTCCTCTGTCTCACTCTCTCAAAAACGTACTACAAACTGAACCAAGGGTAAAATATGTTACAAGCACGAGTGCTTTAACCGCGGAGTCCAACGAACCTTAGGATAGTTCCTATGGGCTTTAAAAACCTTCGCGATGGACTGAGGCTAGAGCTGGTCAAGTCCGGATCTTGGTTGGTACTTGAGTATCTTTAGGCCTACTATTGGCATTCTAACCTAATCTACAGAAAAAAGCACACATCAAAATTTCGAACAGCAAGAAACTCATGGTCTAGAATCAAAGTTAAAAACTTAAAATTTTGCTAAGGGACTAGCAAAAGCTAGGCATGGGGGTATGATGGGAACACCATCATGAGCCCTAACGAGCTCATTTTGATGCAATGAAGAGAATAAATGCTCCTACATAACCAACTGGAGGTCCTAACTCACTGAATAACCTTTCTGAGAGAAAAGTAAGAAACAAGGGATAAAACTACAATTTTACCATTGCAGTGAAACAACGAGTTTTCTAAAGGGCTAAACACAAGTCAAAAGGTCTGAACAAGACAAAAAGTGGGTTGGATTTGATAGAAAAGGGTTTGTGTGAACCCTGGGAATTAAATGACTTCTTGAAATCATAAAATAAGACCCACTTGATTAACCAAGGTTTTGGTCAGGATAAAATTCACGTAAACCCTCTAAAAATCATAGAAAAATATTCTATAGGGTTTATAACTTTCAATTTGGCCATTGGAACCCATTTTGACCTAGAATGGGGTCTCAGACATATATTTTCCCTAAATTGGGTTTTTGCGTAAATTTCCAAGTCAAACATGATCAAACCAAAAATCCAACTTCACCATTTGATTCCTTAGGTCCAAATTAAGTTTTTACCAAAATTTGGACCTAAGAGAAATTCATCTTGGCCTCCTTTGCAAATAAGTCCAAGTTGATTACACTTGTACCCTATCTTTCTAAAACCTCTACAGAAACTCCCTAGCTTCTTCATCATTCTTTGCAATTAGGTCCCTCCACCATTATAGGCAAGGAGTCCTACTTCGGTGAACTTTAGAAGGAGATTACTCCTTGATTGCTTAGAGAATCCCTCCCAAAATTGGAAGGGAGATTCTCTGAGTAATCTCCTCCAATCTAAACCCATTGATGTGCCCTACTTGTTACCTAATCTCTCATGCGAATGCATGAGAGATTTGGGTCTTTTTGAAGCTTCCATCTCTGGCCATCATACCTTGCTTGGAAGCTTGGCTTCCAAGCACAAATCCTTCCCCAGAGGACTATTTAAGACGTCCCAAGTTCAACCGCATCTCCCCAACTTGAAATTGGGTCAGTTCCCCCTCAATTCCTCTCTCTCTCACCGGCCGCAACCCTCCGCAAGCTCCGACGGCTCCTCCCTCACTCTCTCGTTGCTCAACCACAATACCAGTGGTTGGGTTGTCTTCCTCTCATTCATCCGTGCCGCACAACACCAATCGGTGCTGCCTCTGCCCTCGTCTTCGCCGCCGCCTCATCTACTGAGTTCTTCGTCTCCAGCATCGGCCATACCAGGCCCGACGTCTCCCCTGTCCCTTTTATCCTTTAGAGGCAGGTATTAGACTCTCTCTCTCCTACTCCCATTCCCTCTCTTTATTTCTCAAAAAACACCCCTCAACGCCATTGATCACCATCAACTTCACCTCCGACGAACCCTCCAAGAGGTGCTCCCACTGCTTTACACCTCCATCGACCTCGCCAACCACCCTATGACCTCCGCATCAACTCACCGATCATTTCCCACAACTTCATTCACTCCATTAACTGCCCTAACATCCCACCAAACACACCCACTCACACTACCACAGAGAACCCTAGACACTTTCACACAGCCATCCCCACGCCATGTCGACAACTGCAGTACACTTGCCATGCCTTGGCGAATCTCCCTGGACATTTTGACTTGGCCGCAATGCCATTCTCATGTTTACAGGTTCAGGCACACTGGCCGCCATGGACGAAGAGCTTGAAGCTCACTTACTGTGCTCCAGCTGCTGCTGCTCCAGGCGAGAGGCCCAGGTGACATGGACTTGAGGCACGAATGCGCTTAGGTTCCCAATTGGATCCACAAGCCCTTGTAGCTTCGCGAATTGAAGAGGACATCTGCTACTGCGGCGTGCGCAAGGGAGGTGGAACATTTAGTCCCACCTTGGTACTAGACGAGCGGCTGTGTGCACATAAATTGATTTTGTGCCATAGCTTTGTTGCTTCCAACTCATGGGGTGAGGTCCCTCTCTCCCCATCTCACGGCCTCATCCGTGGCACTGACCCCGCAGACCTGACCACAACCCGTTTACCTGACTGACTCACTCCTCTCTCACCACCCATGACAGTAAGCCTGCACCTGGGTCTCCGTTAGGTCTGATTACCCGAACTGGTCGTGGCTCTGGGAGAGCGAACCAATATAGAGAAGAAAGAAAGAGAGGAATGCTATGTAGGGGAAGGGGGGTTCTTGCCTTGGAAAGCTTAAGCTCGACACTTAGCCAAATCAGAGAGGAAGAAGAGGAGGTCAGGCAAAGAAGGAAGGAAGAAGAAGGAAGGAAGGAGAAGGGCCAAAGAAGACAGAAGAAGGAAGAAGCTAAGATTCGCAAGGCAAAGGAAGAAGTTAAAGAGGAAGAAGCAGAAGGTAGAGAAAGAAAAGAAGAAAGTCAGAGAAAAAGCAAAGTAAGAAAAGGGTTAGAGAAGAAGGACCGCAAGCTTAAGCAAAGAAAAGAAGGAGAAGCTAGAGAACAAAGAAGAAGCTGAAGAGAAGAGAAGGGAAGAGAAAGAAGAAGGAAAAATCAAAGCAAAACACTATAGCACATAACTTTTAAGACATCTGATTTTGTAATCAGACATCCAATTCTTCATAAGCTCTCCATTATTTTTAGCTACAATTATTCTTGTTATCCATATACTCATGCTTTATATCTTTAATTAGATTTTGAGTAGTATTATGCGTTCAATTTGCATTTATTATTGAGATTAGTGTGTGAATTTCATTTGCTCCCTGTGTTCGACCATGGACTTCAAATTCTAGTAATAAAATTATATTTGTTTTGAACGCTATTTCAATTGTACAACACAACATTTTTAAATATCTATCCAATGCTCTAAACAATCTTAATCCAACGGCACGAGCATGCACACCGCGGTTTGAAAGTCGACAAAGAAGAGGAGGCAACGCAGCGGTTGGGTGCCCTTTCACAAGAGTGAGATGCGGGTTCGACTCGCAATCAGAGGCACGCGCGTGTTTTATCTCAATCGTGTGATCAGCTATGAACAGCCAAGATCTTCCAATCAGACAGACGCGCAATCAGAGCGGTTATGCACGCGCGACCACACGCACTTAACATGCAAAGCTGAAGCGGGCGAGGAGCATTTTAAGCCGTCCGATCTTGAGATCGAACAGCTGAGAATCAAAGAATGTGGATGAACATTGGATGCAAGAAGGCAAGGGGGCATGTGCACTTCAGCCACGACCAAGCTTTAGTGACGAATAAATCCGTCACTAAAGACCCCTAATTTATTATTTTAAACTTAAAATGACCTTTTTGCCCCCAACCTCTACACCTATAAAAAGCCCTACGCCCCCCACATTTCATTCATCCCTTCCTTCACCTCTTTCCCTCTCCAAAGCTCTAAGAAGCTTGTCCCAAACCCGAGATGCTCCTTTAGAGCTAAAATCAAAGTTTTCTCTCCCCATTCCTGAAATGGATCCTGCGACGACGACGGCTCTCTACCTCGCCCCCGGTTCTTCCTACTCCGTTCTTCGTCTTCCATCTTCGTCCTCCGTCTTCCAGGCATTGCCCTATCTAGCTCATCCTCCAAGCAACCATCGAGGAGGAAAACATCTCTCTCCCTTCTTTACTACTTTCTAGAATAGAATTTCCTGCTTTCTAGCTGTAATCATTTCCTGCTTTCTAATTGTAAAATCAATATTTAGTTGCAAAGTTATTGTTCTCTCTCTTTCTTAGTGTTAATACCAAACTCATTGTGATTATATCGCTTTTAGAATAAAAATACCAAAAAAATATAATTGCAGATTTTAGATCGACGTAGCCTCCCTGTGTTCAACCCAAAATTTCTTTACGAATTTCGGTAAATTTATCTATTGACGAATTTCTTCGCAAATCATACTACGATGATGGGTTTTCAAAACTCAATCCTTTTTGCGTATGATTTCCACTTCAACATTTTGGCACCGTTGCCGGGGAGGCAACGATTCTCGATTTTCTTTCTGTATTTCGTGCACTCTATTATTTTCTAACTTGCTTTTATTACTCTTCTATTATTTTGCAGGTACCTTAACAGGGAATCTTCAAGTGGTAGAATGGAGTAAAGTGCAGTTGAAGACAACTGTAAGTGCTCCCCATTCTTCCCCCCTCCATAGATTTCATTCCACAACCTTAATCAAACCCCAATTAACCTAGGTGTTTGCATAAACCCTAGAATTAGTTTGGATGCTTTGATTTCCACTTCCACTCATCTCATCTTCGTTAAAAAAAAACAAAACAAAACAAAAAGATACTTCTTGTGGGATAAATCAACATATACACTACATACACCCGCATTCAAGGCACATAACCTAACTTGATTTTTATCTACTCAATTGGGATTCCGACTTTTGGAACCGGTACACGTGAATCAACACATAAGAGAGAAGAAATCAGTCAAGGTTAATCAATCTTGTGTGCCTAACTCAGTGGTGCATTTCGGCCAATTATTTTAGTTATTTGGGCCACACCACTTCATTTTAAAATCAACTCATCAAGTAGCTTCCCCTTAGGGTTTACAATTTTGGTCAATACTAGGCATTCCACTTTACTTTTTTATTTCAAAAGGAAAAGATCTTCACCTGTGTTTGAATATTTGGTTTGCCTCTGAAGCTTGATTGAACTCACCTAATTCTAAACCCTAAAAGCTACTTAAGTAAGATTTGAACCTTAAAATCCATTCATCGAAATAATCTTGCTTGAAAACCCTGGTTGTGCATGCTCTCACACATATTCAATCGATCATTAAGAGCACAACCCATTTTTAAGGGCCCATCACATTCCATAAGCACTACAACCCTAAGCCTAAATAAAATCTAGACGTTGGCCTTAAGGACTGATTTGCTTTTTGGGGCCCAGACTGAGATTGTTTACGATTAACCTACATGTACTAGTCAATCTGATGTCTAGCTAGGGGAGTAGAATCAAACGATCGCGGCTGGGGGGTACACTAGGAACCGAAGGTGCAAGCCAAAGGAAGAACCTTCTCCCCAGTCCCTCCTTGTAACTGGTTGGATTGACTGGATACAAGTAGAGTAAATTGTCTATAATCTTAAGATGGATTCTGAGAGTTTGTAGATTCTTAGGCTACCCAACTTAAGGGCAAGCTTGTGTTTTTGTGTTACAGGGTCCTTATCCCCAATCCTTCTGACCTCTTTCTAGTTTATGCTTGGAAGGAGGTCATTGAATCCCCAATTGAAAGGACCATTAGATCATTCTAGGAGGCATAGATTGAATTTTCGCCAAATTGATCCCATGGCCGATCAACAACCTCCTCTGCCTCATAATCCTCAGGAGATGTTTCAAAGGCAGTTGGAACAAATGCAGAGAATGCAAGAATGGTTCCAAAGAATGCAGGGCGCTTAGCCCTTGAAGGATTTTTATGATCCTTCAAATTACGGGGAACGTCCTGGCATCTAGATTCCTGCCGAGGACATAGAAATCAAGCCCCAGGTGTTAAGCCTGATCAAACATTTCCATGGGCTTGGCCCTGAAGACCCGTTTCAACATTTGGAGGACTTGACCACTTTGGTCCAGACTACCAAAGCGCAAAACATGAATGAAGAGCAGATGATCATGATGCTCTTTCCCCAATCTCTTAGAGATAAAGCCGCTCATTGGTACAAGACCATAGGAAGGCCGATCGCGACATGGAATGATCTGAAATTAGCTTTCCTAAAGAAATTCTTCCATGTCGGATGTACCAATGCTCTGAGACAAGCGATTACTACCTTCACCCAGCAGTCGGGGGAGAAGTTTCATGTTGCCTGGGAGTGATTCCAGGACTTATTGCGGAAGTGTCCACACCATGAGGTGCCGAAATGGCAGCTCGTGCAGATCTTTTACCACTGGTTGACTGAGCAACTCAGAAATCACGTGGATGCTTCTTGCATAGGCAATTTCCTCAACAAAGACGCATATAGCGCGCACGATTTGTATGAGGAAATGAGTAAAAATTCAATCAATCATGACTCCATGGATACTTTTAACTGGTCCCGACAACCCAGATCGAATGTTAATGAGGTCCACGACTCTCATTCATTAGATATGGAACTGATTTGTAATAAACTAGATAAGGTGGACTTGGTTACCAAAAGGATGGAGGACTGGATGGCGGAGAACTCTGCAAACAATTCTCACTTCACTCAATCCCAGAATTTGGGATTCCATTCTTCACAAGCTCCTTCTGGACGGGAGTTCGTGAATCAACTAGATGTGGCTCAACCTGTGAGCCAGCATTGTTTGGAACCCCATGGGTTCCAAACTAGGGCCTTTAATCCTAGTTCTCTGATCCCTCCCTTTCTTTCTCTCCATCCTCACTCTATGAGGATGTCTATGCTGTACAGGAGAACGTTAGGTCTAACCCTTATTCCCATGCTTATAATCCGAGTTGGAGGAACCACCCTAACTTCTCCTGGAAAAACCCATGGCAACAGACCCAATTCCGACCCAGTAACTATGCTCCGCAAAGACCAATGGGTCAAGGTCATGTTTATACTCAGCTGCCCCCAAATCAGGTCAATTAGCCAGCTTGGAATGCTCGTCAACCTGTAAGGTAGGCTGATTTGAACTGTCAGATGATAGAGATGCAAGGATCTATGCTCCAGCTCATGCAGCAAATATAAACCTCGCTGGACAACTTGCAAATCAGGTTGATTGCTAATTCCCGTCAACTCGGATCTCTGTCATCTCAACCCATACCCAACCCACGTAATATACAGAATCTGGGTAATCAAAACCAAGGGTACGGGAATCAGAGGGACCCACACGCACATGCTCAGGTGGTTGAGGAAGGTCCTTCCTCTTCAGCTTCTTCATCAAATCCGAGATTTCTGGCTAATGAAGCTCCTCCAATCTTTCCTAAACCTCCCCAAGAAACAAACCCTTATGCATCTGCTAACTCTGTTACCTTAAGGAGTGGAAGGCAAACCCAGGACCCAAAACTACCTTGTTCTGATCTACCAAATCTTGGAGAACCTAAGGATAGAAAGGAGAACTATGAAGAAGAAATCAAGGCTCAGGAACCTAATTCCAAAGATCTGACTCATGTTCCTTTTCCTGAGGCCTTGATTAAACATTGGAAGAAGAAGCCTATTGATAGTAAGGAGGAGCTCTTGAATATATTCAAGAATGTCAAAATCAATATCCCACTCCTCGACTCTATCAAACACATACCGACTTACGCTAATTTTTTAAAGGATTTATGCACAAAGAAGTGTAAGTTGAGGGAATCTGTTCTAAGGAAGGTGATACTCTCTGAGAAGGCTAGTTCTATTATCCTGCATCACCTTCCTCCGAAAAAGAGAGATCTAGGTGCCCCTTTGATTTCTTGTGTCATCAGAGATTACACCTTTGATAGGGCACTTCTGGATCTAGGTGAATCCATTAACCTAATTCCAACTTGTCTTTAAGAGAAGTTCGGATTAGGTGAACTTCAATCGACCTCAGTAACGTTGCAGTTAGTGGACAGTTCGGTCACAAATCCGGGAGGCGTTATTGAGGATGTTATTGTCAAGGTTAAGGACTTTTATTTTCCTGTAGATTTCCTTGTCCTTGACCTGGATGTACCTGAGAATTTAAGGAACACGCCCATCATTCTGGGGCATCCGTTCCTGGCTACCACTAAGGCCAATATCAATTGTGAGAGCGGTAGCATGGAAATCACCTTTAGGGATCAGAAATTGAAATTGGATATTTTTAATAACAAATTTGAGGATTGTGGATTTATAGAGGAACTTGAGGAAGATAACTTGAATATTGAAACATGTATGGCAATTTCTGTAATTAAAAGTTCCTCCTATTGTGATGGATCTGACCCGCAACCCTCTATGGCAAACCCACCACATTCTAAAGAGGTTATTGATTTTGTTCACTTTCAACCTCTTCCTCTTGATGAATCTTCATTAGCATCATCCTTACCTTCCATCCTAAATTCGCCCCAGCTCTAACTGAAACCATTGCCTGAGAATTTGAAATATCAGTTTTTGGGACCTTAAAAGATGCTCCCTGTGATTATTAGTGCTAGATTAACTAAGGAGTAGGAGATTAAACTGATCAAGTTCTTAAAGGAACACAAGGAGGCAATTGGTTGGACCTTTCATGACCTTAAGGGGATCGAGTCGTCTTACTACATCACAAAATATTCATAGATGGATCCCGCCCTTCTCGCCAAATGCAGAGGAGATTAAACGCTAATATGCAAGAAGTGGTCAAGAAGGAAATAACTAAGTGGCTCGACACAAGAATCATTCATCCGATCACAGATAGTCCTTGGTTAAGTCCCATACAAATTGTTCCTAAGAAAGCCAGGATTACCGTTGTGACTAATGAGAAAGGAGAATCTGTCACAACTCATTTAGGTTCCTCTTGGAAGGTCTGTATCGATTATAGGAAGTTGAACACAGCCATGGAAAAAGATCATTTTCCTTTGCCCTTCATTGATCAAATCCTTGAAAGGCTAGTCGAGTAAAAGTACTTTTGTTTCCTAGATGGTTACTTGGGATACAATCAAGTCCCTATCCATCCCGAGGGTCAGGAAAAAGTGACTTTCACATGTCCCTACAAAACGTTTGCTTTCCATAGAATGCCACTCATCTTATGCAATGCACTTGCGACTTTTCAAAGGTGTATGCTAGCCATATTCTCTGACATGGTGGGAGAGTTTTTGGAAGTCTTCATGGACGATTTCTCTATTTTCGGAGAATCGTTTGATTCTTGTTTGGCTAATCTTGAAATGATCCTTAAAAGATGCATCAAAATAAGATTGGTCCTTAGCTGGGAAAAGAGTTATTTCATGACACAAGAAGGCATCATCATGGGTCATATAATCTCTGGACGGGGAATTGAAGTTGACAAAGCTAAGGTTGATGCTATCTCTAAACTTCCTCCTCCCACATCTTTCAAACAAATTTGATCATTTCTTGGTCATGTGGGATTCTGTAGGAGGTTCATCAAGGACTTCTCTAAGGTTGCTCACCCTCTGAGCAACCTTCTCGTCAAAGATATGCCGTTTGATTTTAATAAATCATGCCATAAGGAATTTGATTTTCTTAAAATGGCAGTCACTTGTGCTTCAGTGTTGCAACCACTGCTTTGGACAACCGCATTTGAGATCATGATCGACGCTTCTGATTACGCGGTCGGGGCTATTTTGGGTCAAAAGATTGACAGGAAGCCCTCTGTCATTTACTACACTAGCAAAACTCTAGATGAGGCCCAGAGGATTACACTGTTACTGAGAAGGAATTGCTAACTGCAGTATTTGCTTTGGAGAAATTCAGGGCTTATATCTTAAGGTCTCACATCATAATTTACACTGACCACTCGGCCTTGAGACATCACTTGGCCAAAAAGGATGCCAAGCCCCAGCTTATCCGATGGATTCTTCTGCTTCAAGAATTCGATCTTGAAATTAAAGATAAATCTGGGGCACAGAATGTGGTGGCGGATCATCTTTTGAGACTTCTAAGTGATTCTTCTCATCCAAATATTCTGATTGCTAATACTTTTCCGGACAAAACTATTCTTACAGTATCAGGTGTCTAAATCCCGTGGTTTGCAGACTTTGTAAATTATTTGGTTGTTGGTCAAATCCCCTAAGATTAGACCAAGCAACAATGAGACAGATTCAAATCTGAGGCCAAATATTACTTCTGGGAGGACCCTAAACTATACCACATCAACTCTAATCAGATTATTCGCCGATGTGTTCTGAAGAATGAATTCCAAATTATACTCGAGTTCTATCATGCATCTGCGTGTGGTGGATATTTCTCTGGGAAAAAGACGGCTGCAAAAATTTTGCAATCTGGATTCTATTGGCCATCTTTATTCAAGGATGCCCAGGAATTCTTGAGGTTGTGTTCCTGATGCCAGGCACTTGGGAGCATAACTAAGAGAGATATGATGCCTCTAAACCCAATTCTTCCCGTCGAAATCTTTGACATTTGGGGCATCGACTTCATGGGACCCTTCCTTCATTTGGACACCAGTACATTCTCGTCGCTGTTGATTACGTGTCCAAGTGCATTGAGGCCATTCCCCCCTGAACCAATGGCCACAAGGTAGTCATCGATTTCATTAAGAAGAACATCTTCAGTTGGCTCAGGATTCTGAGGGCCATCATCAGTGATGGTGGTACTTATTTCACGAATGCCCAGTTTCGCAGTTTACTAGCAAAATACGGAGTAAAGCATAGAATCTCTACACCTTACCACCCCCAGACAAATGGACGAGCCGAGATCTCTAATCGGGAGATCAAGAATATTCTGAAGAAAATGGTTAGACCTAATCATAAAGATTGGACTTACCTTACAGCATACAAAACGCCTATCTGCATGTCACCATTTCGTCTGGTGTATGGAAAGGCATGCCATTTACCTATAGAAATTGAACATAGGGCATTATGGGCAATCAAGCAATGTAATTTTGATTTGAGTTTAGCAGGAAAGACCAGGAAACTCCAACTATCTGAGTTGGAGGAGCTTAGAAACGACGCATATGAGAATGCCAACAACTACAAGGCTCGAACCAAAGCTCTTCATGACAATTGATATCCTGCAAGAGCTTTGAGCTGAACCAGAGGGTCTGGCTCTTTGTTTCTCCAGTTAAGCTCTTTCCCGGCAAACTTAGGTCAAAATGGAACGACCCGTTCATTTTCAATCAGATGTTTTCAAATGGAGCTGTTCAGATCTCTGACCCAAAGACGGGTAATCTTTTAAAGTCAACGGTCAATGTCTGAAGCCCTTTGTTGATCGTATTGTTCCAAAACCCATCCCAGACACGGTTGCTTTAATCACTTCATGACTTCTTTGGATGGACTTCGCCTAGCTGATGGCATTAAACTCAGCACATGTACAGTCTGACTCAGAGTTGACCTGAGCATCATATTCAGGTGATATCTTCTATATTCTACCTTTCTCTTCATGCCTTTTATTTTCAATGAGGACATTGCATCAGCTAGGCATGGGGGGGTGGATTCATTTCTGAATCATTTTATCAGTTTTGTGGAATTCTTGTAAATTCTACTTATTTTTGTTCTCTTAAAAAAAATGAAAAAAAATTGAATTAGGAAAGAATAATTGGGCATTAGGATTTTTCAACCTTAGGAATATTACAGTAGGATCTGAACACTTAGACCCTTCAAGTCTTCGGGCTTAATCAGCTTGGGTGTCCACCAAAATGTGGATTTGCTTATCGAGTCCTTGCCATTTTGAATTTACTTCAAATTGGTTAAATAAGTTGGGGTGATAAATACATGACTTATCAACCCGCCGTCTGATTTAAGGGGATTTTAAGTCTAAGCATCTACACATTATTTGCACTAACTCATTTTTTGACAGTTTTTACGGAAATTGGGTAGCTAATGAACCTTCTAGGGTGGTATGGTTGGCAAGTTATCGTGGGTAACAGCCCATAAGTAGGTTGTCTAGAGCCCAATCACATGCCCATTCTTTTCTTGCTGCCTTTAGGTAAATCTTAGATCAAGAAAGCCACCTACTTAAAAAAAAATCCAAACAAAAAAGGAGAAAAGGAAAGAAAAAGAAATAAGCCACACTTCACCGCACGAGTATGGCTGGCAAGTTATCATGGGTAGCAGCTTATTGGTAGGCTGTCCAGAACCTTGCTCAAGAAATGCACGTAAAATTCCAAGACACTTAGGAAAAAGCAGAGAAGTAGAATAATCTAGGGAGATATATGCTGGGTTCACCCATATGTTGACCCCATAAAAATAAAAGTAAGGAGAAAGCTACCGATCAAATAGATACACCTTTAGGCAGAATTTCTTTTCAAGGTCACCTAGGGGCGTAGAAACCTGAAGTCTGTTCTAATTGTCAATCAGTGAGTCTATCACATTTCACACAAAGATGCTTAGAACTTAGGGTTCTCTTTGAGTCCTGGGTGGGTTGAGTGGCCGTAGAAAGCTGCTTTGAAACCATAAACTCAAAAATCCAAAAAAATTAGAAAAGAAGAAAAAGATCCTCCTTTGAATAAGACGAGAGCTTGAGATGGTCTGCATTTTGGCAAACACCCAGGCACTGTTGTGCCTTTGTAGTTTAGGTTCCTAGTAAAAATTTCCTAGTGTTGAAGAATAACTTTTGCCCAAGAAATCCGTCCTAATTCTTTTATAAATAGCATATAGTTTTTGCTAGGGACTAGCAAAAGATAGGCATGGGGGTGTGATTTGCATACATCTGAATAGCCAAAAATGTCTATTAATGCGTGTTCTTAGTATCATATTAGCATTACGCATTGTAAATATTACATAACATGCATCATCATGCATTTAAGTCAAATTGTACAAATTGTATAGTAATTTCTTCTTTTTGGTGGCCAGGGACAGAGAGACTTTTAATCAGGGCCATAGATCAAAGATCCAACCATACGGATCTAATCAAGGTGATGATTGGAGTTCAACGACTCAAAGATCATCTCGATTGGACTTTCGTAGCATCAGATATAATCCGAGGAAGGTCAGAGATCAAGGGCCAAGATGGTGTCAATCCAAAATTCATATGACAAATCTGACCACACAGATGGGTTCAGATCGATGATCGCAGCCTAACGGTATGAAAATCGGATCAATCCGACATCCGTGGCACCTTCTACAAGTCATAGAAGATGGACGGTCAAGATGGCGCCATGTGGTGCCATCTCAGTAGCCCAAACCGACCTAGCTAATAAGCGAGGACCCATCGCACTCCCTCTCTCTCCTCAACACATGTTCAAATATGTGCCGTTGGATCTTGATCCAACGGCCACCAGCGTGCATGTCGCGGTTGGAAAGTTGACAAAGAGGAGGCAACGCAGCGGTTGAGCGCCCTTTCGCGAGCATAAGGTGAGAGTTTGATTCGCAATCAGAGGCACGCACACATTTTATCTCGACCGTGCGATCAGCTACAAGTGGCCAAGATCTTCTAATCAGATAGACACGCAATCGGATGTGGTTATGCATGCGCAATCACACATGCTTAAAGCGCGAAGCTGAAGCTGGCGAGGAGCGTTTAAGTTGTCCGATCTTGAGATCGGATGATTGAGAATCAAAGAACGTGGATGAGCGTTGGGCGCAAGGAGGCAAGGGGGTGTGTGCACTTCAGCCACAACCGGGCTTTAGTGACGAATAAATCTGTCACTAAAGACCCCTAATTTATTATTTTGAAGTTAAAATGACCTTTTTGCCCCAAACCTATACACCTACAAAAAGGCCTATGCCCCCCACATTTCATTCATTCCTTCACCTCTTTCCCTCTCCAAATCTCTAAGAAGCTTGTCCTAAACCTGGGATGCTCCTTTAGAGCTAAAATCAAAGTTTTCTCTCCCCATTTTGGAAGTGGATCCTGCGACGATGACGATGCTCTGCCTCTCCCTTGGTTCTTCCTGCTCCATTCTTCGTCTTCTGTCTTCGTCCTCCATCTTCCAAGCGTCTCCCCATCCGGCTCATCCTCCAAGCAACCATCGAGGAGGATAACATCTCACTCCCTTCTTTACTGCTTTTTGGAATAGAATTTCCCGCTTTCTAGCTATAATCATTTCTTGCTTTCTAGTTGTAAAAACAATATTCAATTACAAAGTGATTGTTCTCTCTCTCTCTCTCTTAGTGTTAATATCAAACTCATTGTGATTATCTAGCTTTTAGAACAAAAATACCAAAAAATATAATTGCGAATTTTAGATCGACGTAGCCTCCCTGTGTTCGACTCGGAATTTCTTTACGAATTTTGGTAAATTTATCTGTTGACGGGATTCTTTGCAGATCATACTACGATGACGAGTTTTCAAAACTCAATCCTTTTTGCATACGATTTCTACTTCGACAGTCTCCAAACACGGAGATGTCATCCATGAACACTTCTACACAGCCTCCGATCATGTCTGAAAAGATGGCCATCATGCATCGCAAAAAAGTACCTGGTGATTTGCAGAGGCCGAAGGGCATCCGCTTAAAAGCGAATGTTCTGAAGGGACGCGTAAAAGTCGTCTTATCTTGATCTTTCAGGTTGATCTCTACTTGATTGTACCCATAGTATCCATCTTGAAAGTAGAAGAAACTACGCCCGGCCAGCCATTCTAAAATCTTATCAATAAAGGGTAAAGGAAAATGATCATTTTTGGTAGTCGAGTTTAGCTTCCTGTAATCAATGCAGACCTACCAAGAAGTCGTGGTGCGGGTCGGGATGGATTCACCCAATTCATTTTTTATCATGGTGAGTCCCACCTTTTTGGGCACAATCTGAATGGGACTCACCCACTGGCTGTCGGAAATTGTATAGATAATGCCTGCATCCAGCCATTTAATGATCTCCTTCTTAACAACCTCCAACATATTTGTATTTAGGCAACTCTGAGGTTGTCTCGATGGTCTCACCCCTTCATCAGTGTAGATATGGTGAGTGCAATATAAGGGGCGAATCCCGAAGAGATCAGCAATGCCCCACTCGATAGCAGCCCTATGTCCTTGTAGAACGGAAATCAATTGGTGTTCTTGGTCTGGAGTCAAGTGAGCATTGATAATCACGGGATACGTCTCACTTTATCCTAGAAACACGTACTTGAGTGAATCAGGTAAAGGCTATAACTCTAGCAGTGAAGGGTGGGGAGAGGGTTTATGCAGGGGAGGAGAGGAAACAACGAAAATCTGCTGATCCTGGTTAATGGAGAATCTGTCTGCAATGGTCATGTAATCCTATCTTAAGATATTAGTGCTAGATAGGACAAGATAGATAGGATCAGGGGTATTAGGAGTAGATGAACACCAATGACAGCCAGATCCATGGGATGAAATGTGTATGTCATTAGTCTCAGTCCCATGTGGACTGCGATCTATGACCCTTGATAGTGAAGATGAATGTGCCATTAGGTCGCTGCAGAGGAGCCCAATGTTCCCACAGAAAGCTAAATCTTCATCTTCACCATCCTCCTCGATTACATTGCAATCAAAGTTCTTTGATGCCCTGAAAATGTTCAATCTAAGCTTTTCGTTCCCTAAGGAAATCTCCATGCACCTCGATGCAGAGTCGATGTTCGTGCAGGCAGTTGCCATGAATTGGTGTCCAAGAATAATCGGTGCATCATGGAGATTAAGAGGAATCTCCATATCAGGAACAAAAAACTCTGCTGGAAAGCAAAATCCTTGGACTTTCACGATCACATTTTCAACCACCCCTCTCAACGTTTTCACTGATCGGTCAGCCAACTGTATTGTAATCGAGGTGGGCTTTAACTCCTCGAATAGAAATTGATCAAATACTGTGGTTGGAGTTAGGTTGATGGATGACACCAAATCAAGAAGGGCCCTATGAAAAGGGGAATTCGGCAAAAAGCAAGAAATTAGTGTTGTGCCCAGGTCCTTTTTGGGTAGTAAGTTAGCTAAGATAACAGCGCTGGCTTCCTCAGATAATACTGCTTGTCATCCGATTTTCAGTTGTCGCTTCAGAGTACAGTAGTCCTTGAAGAACCTAGCAACAGCAGGGATGTGATCGATTCCTTCGAGGAGAGGAACCTGAATGTGAACTTCCTTGAACATAAAGTTCAAGTCCTCGAAATTCCTCGTATCCTTTTTCCATGCTGAATCTCACGTTAGAGCCGCATGAAAAGAGATGGGAATCTTAGGGTCTTGGGGCTTCTTTCCTTTATCTAATGAAGATGGCTTATGAGAGGAAGAGGGTTGTTAGCCATCTTCCAGTAGAGTGCAGGAAAAATCATTACCCACTTGCCTAGGTAGCAGGTCCTGTGTAGTCTTTCCTCTCCTTAAAGTGATAGCTTTTGCATCGGCATGCTGTCCATGGAGGGGCAAAGGAGTGGTTTGGTTTGAATACATAGGGTTTGGCAACAGTGGTGGCTAACTGATCCCGAAACCAGGTGGTGGGGGAGGTGCTTACAGAACAACATGTGCCTGCCCCTGTGGTGCTTGGAATTTAGGTGGGGTGCCCTGATTCTGCACATATCTCGGGTTTGGGACAGGTTGGGAGGGCAAAGCTCCCTGTGACCTATGCTTCTACATCATCTGGTTTTGCATGTTTTGAATGTATTGAATTTGGTCAGCCATTGCTTTCATTATTTGCAGGTTGTAATGAACAGATTTCTGAATTGATGCCTGCAATTCCTCCTTCAGAGACTTCAAAGGGTCGGCACACTTTGTAGGATAGTTGGCAGCTTGGTGCAGCAGTTGATAAGTAGAACGATTTTGTTGCTGCTGAGACGGGAATGGCTGCTGCCTAGCTATGTGTTCTGTGCATTCTCGTATTCTCTGGTGTGGTAGTGTGGAGCTTGACTCGATCTCTGTGGGTTACTAGACCAGGAGAAATTGGTATGTTGGTGCCAACCAAGGTTATACGTCTTAGAATACGGGTTGTTGCACCCGTAACCCTAAATAGCATTGACATCTTCATAGGCTGAAGACATCTCAGATGTAAATTCATCAAAAGAATACGCACTCGCATCGTCATGTGGTGTGTAACCCTGATTGTACGACGCCAAATCCACATTGTTCACGGGTTCCTAGTATTCAGGATCCCATGGAGATGGAGAGAAAACATCCCAAGTGAGCAGATATATACAAGCAGAGGGGTCTCAGGATGCTTGATAGGAGTAAGATGGAACAGTGCTGCCAGAAGATCCAGATCTTGCTCACATTAATTCATCGAGCTTTTTATCGAGCAGATCCTCCTTATCCAGCTTTTTGGTGATAATGTCCATGTCAACTCGAGCAGACTCAGCTTGAGCTTCGTGGACACTGACTCGTTGCTGTCCAGGTCACTGGAACTGGTTCATTGAGGAAGCATTCATTGAGTTCTCTGCTAAGGACTCGAACAGCTCAAATGCACTATTCTCATCCTTCACGAGGAAATTCCCACCGCTAGATGCATCGGCCAAGTACTGATGTGTGTCATCCAGCCCATGGTAAAAGACTTGAGTGAGGTGCCATTTGGGTACACCATTGTGTGGGCACTTCCTGAGAAGATCGTGGAATCTATCCTAGGCGTCATGCAGCTTCTCTCCAAGGCCTTGGGCAAAGGTTGTGATCGTGCACCTCATAGCATTTGTTCGACCAATTGAGAAGAACTTTTGGCTCCAATTGGCCTCCCGATAGTCTTGAACCAGTAAGTAGTTTTATCCTTGAGAGAAAAAGAAAAAAGCTTCATGAGAACAATTCCGATATCTACATTCCTGTATCGAATTGACTCTGCAATCCAACTCAGATCTTCGATGTGCTAAAAGGGATCCTCATTTTAGTTTCCATGGAAATGCATCTGAATCAGACTTATGATATTTGGCTTCAACTCTAATGCATCTCAGCCTACTGGAATCCAGACCTAAGGTGCTATAATTGTTGCCACCGCATCATAGAAGTCCCGCAGTTTTTCTCCATGTGGTGGATGCTGCATCCTATCAAGTGTTGTGAAAATCCTGTCGATGCTCTACTCATATTTCTGTTCAGTTTCCTTGACCATGGCTTCCAGACGAGCCATTGGATCTTGATTCTTAGGGTCCTGACCAACTCGAGGATCGAGATTAGTCATCTTAGCTAATTGAGTGGAAGAAGGTTGGGAAGAAAGATCGGGAGAGAATTTCCTTTTCCACCTTGGGTTTAGCTCCTAAGGTCCCACAAGTTTAGGTCTTAACGACCTTCTTCCTTACATACACCAACTCAAAGGGTTGGTGTAGTCAAGCAGAACAAGGCTAAGGCCTTATTATTCAGAGTGGTCCTTTAGATCAGATGACTAGATTTTTCATTTAAGTTTGTGTTATTGAAAAAAATTCAGCGAGAGACTAACTGCAAGGAATTCCCACCTCACAGGCTAACCCAGCCAGGCCAGTTACGAGGGGACTACGAGGAAGGTTCTTCCTTTAGCTTTCGCCTCCGGTTCCATTACCCTGCAGCCGTAGTCGTTTGATGCTACCCTGCAGGCTTACACACCAGGTTCTGCAGGAGAGGTTGGAACTACCCAGTAGTTTCAAGCCAAATGCAAGTTATTTGATATATTTTCATGAATGTTAACCTGTTTCTTCAATTTAGTAAATGGCGGGCAGTCTACAAGGTGACTTGCCTCTCTGACTAACTCTTGGGCTCGTCAAAGTCTAAGTTAGTTTATGTGGTCCTATTGGCACCTGCACTTCTAAGTTTTTTTTTTTCAAATTGAAGACCACAATTCAAATGGATACTCTCAAGTACGATGGAATCCAAATGATATGAAACTTGGCAAGAAGATTCCTTTTTCAATAAGCCTTTCAGAGAGTATATTTTTCAAAATTTTTACTATTTCCAACAAGAAGTTATGAATTTTTAACAAACCAGGGATCAAATTTGGGATTTAGATGCCGTGTTGGTCTTTCTATTGGAAACAATACCAAATATGCTCCAAAAATTTTGTAAAAATATGATAATAAAAGCTAATTTGATTATCTTTCAAACCCCACAAATCGTGAGTAAATCTGATTTGTATGTTGGTCAGAATTGATTTCTAAAGTTCACAAAAGTTCTATTTTCAAGCCATCTAACCTGCATGTACTCCATGAATTTTTAAACATTCCACAGAAAGAATTTTTTTTTTTGGGAAATGTGGCATTGGAAAGATAATTTGAAAATCTAGTTCCAATCCAAATTTCAAGATTTTCAGAGCATCAGAAACACGGCTATTGAATTTTAAAGATGGCACTTAATTTCTGGTCAAGTTTCTAACAGAAATGTGTGCACCTAATTTTCACAGCGCTCGCTTTGCCTTGTTCGCTGCTTCGTGTCGCTGTACCTGCACACAAAAATACTATGTTAGAGATGAAATTAAAAGTCATCGTGCATCCCTGACATCGGCGCCAATTTGTTTGGGGCGTAGATCGCATAAAAGATAAATGTGTTGTAGTATAATGCGAAATACGTCTCGACAAATAAATTAACCGAAGTGGTGAGTCCCGATCAATCACAAGGAGGCAAAAAGCGCTTTTGATTTCATGCATTTATTTCAAATATAAAGACTAAGTAGAAGGAACAATCAATCACAATATTTATATCACAAGGAGAGATTGAACATGAATTGGGTACATGTATTTGAATAAAACATAAAATAAGCAAACTACTATTGTAACATAACAAGGGCACCACGGGTGGTCTGTGGTGGCCTTCTGGAGAGGTTGTGGAGAGCAGCAATGATCCACCGAGGTGGCACAACGAACGCTTCAGACGGAGATGCAGAGATGGAGGCAAAGAAGATGGGGAGAAGAAGAAATTAGAGGAGTTGTGGAAGGAGGAAGAAGAAGGAAAACATCTGAATGCCTTCAAAGGGGACCCTTAGGCCTCTTTTTATAGCTTTTGTGAAGGGTATTTAGGTCATTGGAGCCCTTAATTTCGTGCAAAGGCCTTAGGTTAATCAGATCCGTTGATTAGGAGATCAATGATCCTGATTAAGCCTTCCAAACCCTTCTCCATTCACAGATTTAATCTGGTGCTAACACGTGGCGCAGCGTGCACTCTTGGATCTCCATCGCACAGTTGTCATTATCCCATGCTCACGCTTCCGCCTTCACGTGCACCGTACGGCCTTTAAACGCGTCTCAACTCCTTATGCCATCTCAGCCATCCGATCTTTCGATCTGACAGCTTAAAAGAGTGTGTGTCGCACCCTCTTGAATCCTATGCATGTGTCATCAAGCGTGTCTCGCTCCCTTGCATCCGCGTGCACCACACAGCCTCCCCTATCGCCGCTCGATGAAGATCGAACGGTTGAATTTCATCCGCGCATGGCCAACTCCCACATCATGACTCGAAACCGCATCACGCATTAGTTGTTATGCATGCTTTCCACTGTGCTTCACATGCGAGTTGTTGCAGTTGCCATCTCGTGTGCAACCACCCTCGGCCATTGGATGGAAATCCATCGGTCGAGATCTCGTCCTTGCTCCATGAAGCGACTAAAGGCAGGCGACGTGGCACATTCGTGGGCATTGAATGGAGATCCAATGGCCCACAACATGCGAAGGATGATCTTCAAAGGTTGGGGCGCGGCAAGGGGGTGGCTATGATGGCGCCACATGGTGCCATCGTGGCTGTCGATCTTCTTCTCCTTGTATCTGATGATGTAGGCCTCCGATTGAGTTGATTTTTGTGCTGTTGGATTGCGAACATCGATTCGGATCCATCCATGCTGTTGGATTTGTCATATGAGGTCTAGATATTCTTCAATTTTCCCCTTAGCTCTTGCTTCTTTTATAGACTCCTTAGGGTGCTACGGGAGTCTGATTGATGCGATGTTGGAAGCGTTGGACTCCCATAGTCGTTCTAAATAGATCCATAAGGTTGGATCAGTCATCTGTAGCCCTGAATTACCTTCAATTATTAATACCTCTCAAATAGCACATTATTATGTATAAAACATATAAATCATATAGGATGCAAAGTATGATGACAAGCATGCAGAATGCCCATGTTAAGCTAGGTTCTACCTTAATTCAAGCAAATTAGGGCTATGATTGCTGCACAATCAATCACCATTTTAATCCATTCTTTTTGCACTTTGCTATTGGATTTCATATATATATCATTTTGAGTTGTTCTGAATGAAGTTTTGATTATAATTGCTTACATTTCTTGTGATTTGTGAGATTAAATTGCTATTACTTCCTCCTTATGTTCGACCTCAGACTCTTTTTATTCTGAGTTATAAATTAAAATGATTTGAGCGACTTTGTTCTATACTACGATGCATTTTCTTAAATAACGACGAATTCACTTAAACATTTTGGCACCATTGCTGGGGGGAAACGCGTAATTTGATTTCACTGATTACAACTTCTGATCTGATACTAACTTGCTTTATCTGTTTTGCTATGTTTGTGCTAGTACACAAAGAAGATCAACCGCACAACAACCACTCCAGGGGTAGGTAATCTCATTTCCTTCTTCTTAATCCCCTAATTCTAGAAAGAATTAAAAAGAGAAATCAATTAGGATCAACTCGCATTTATTATTAGACCTAATCACTTGAGTTGCCTGATTTGATTCATTCTAGAGATCCCCATCTAAATTTCTACACCTATTAAGGATCTAAGGTGCCTAAGGCTATTCACCTTCTTGATTGAGCCCTAGGTGCCACATTTGGAAAGAATTGATCGGACCAAAAAGAGCCAAATTAGGGTTTTCATCTTAGGGTTGAGAAAACGCACCTGCCTGAAATAACAAGAATTGATTTTCCCCCATTGTCTGTCACCCAAACCCTTTGCCTGAATTTACCTAATCAAGAAAACCCTAAAAGAAGGCTATATCATTAACTTGAATCCTTAAAAATTTGGACTTAATAACCTACTTGCAAACCACTCAGAGTGATTTTAGGCTCATTACCGAACTCATCCTAGACCTTAGGGTAGGTTAGGTGAAGTTGATCCACCTTATGGGTCAACCAACCTTCAAATTAAGTCACAAATCACAATCAACACTAAAGTTCAAGTGAAATTCTAAGCACCTTAATTCAAGTTTAAAATTTGGTAGACTTAATAGGTCAAGTTATTCATTCCAGTCTACTTGGATCCATGGTGACAAGGAAGGTCAAGTGGGGGAAACCCTATAACCTGTGGAGATGCTCTACCATGTAGGGGTCTTTGCGGGACGCTCCCTTCATGGCTGCCCAAGTATTTCTCGGGTGGATGACTTTTTGATCAAGAGGTATCATCCGCCTCAAACCTCCTTAGTCATCCAAAAGTTTTTGGGTTCCTTGATTGGGTCCATCACATATTCTATCCCTCATCTGGTTCCAAAGTGCATGTTCAGGAGGAGGTCCTTACGACCACCCTTGAGGCCTCCATTAGCTATTCATTCTCGTCAAGGCCAAGCCTCGACCAACTTGTTTGGGCCACCTTCCGACCCGATCGATATCTCTTCTAATTCATCTGAGCCTAGATCTCCTTCATCCATAGCTATGGAACACCAAGAAGGAGAAGAACCCAACTTCCAAGATCAACTACAGCATCTCAATGATCTATTCCATGCATACATCAATCCCCCACCACATCCTCAAATGCGAAATCATTACAATCCCACCGTGGGGGAGATCGAAGCTAAGAGTACAAATCCCTGCTGGAGGGCCTGATGTTGAACTCAAGCCAAATATGATTCATGCTATTCCAAAATTCCATGGCTCAAATTTTGAAAATCCCTTCCAGCACATCAAGTAGCTAAAACATTTGCCCCAGACCTTTGGGCCTGCCATACAAAATCAAGATGTCCTGCTCATGAAGATGTTCTCCTTCTCACTCATGGGAATAGTTGTCGATTGGTTCCAGACTCTGAATCATCCAATCAACACTTAGGGGGAACAACAAAATGAATTCTTACATAAACTTTTCCTCATTGGTCGGATGAATGCTTTAAGACACCAAATCACACACTTCACACAAAATCCAAGAGAACCACTTCATGAGGCAGGGGATCGCTTTCTGGATCTCATGCTGAGATGCCCCCATCATGGAGTTCCTAAGTGGGAACAAGTCTAGTCTTTTTACAATGGGCTCCATGATGAGATCAAGCTATTTGTCAATGCAACATGTGGTGGAAGCATCATGCGTCAACATGAAGATACTGTTTGGGAGATTCTCAAGAATATGTGTGAGAACTCCATAAATAATGAATCTATGGGTATGTTCGACCAGACAACTACCTGAGCATTGACAAACACGCAAGGGGAACATGAGACTAAGGGCCTGTCTGCATCCGTCGATCTAGAACTGAAGGTCTGTCACCTAGACAAGGTCTTTATTGTCAAGAAGAAGGTGGATGAATTAGCTCGACATCTATAGAGAACCACCTCAGCACAACAAAGCACATATGTGCAACCGCCTGCTATTAGGGAGGTTGTGCATAACATTTATCACCACTCTCATCAGGGGATGGACTCATATACACGCCCATATGATCCTAGTTTTGGAGGAAACTCCGGACCAACTTAATCTAGTTGGGGGAACTCTAAACCCTCATATTATGACATCTCTGGGGTTCCTTAGACCTACGTGGACCTCAACACCATCCAGAATGATCCATTCTCTAATACTTATAACCCTTGGTGGCATAATAATCCTAACTTTGCATGGTTAGGGAATAATCAAAATCCGAGATCTCAATTCCCACCCTGACCACAAGTTGCACGCCCTTATCAGCCTGCTCAACCTAGGCCCAATCCAAACTATTAATCCGAGCCATCAAGGGATGATCAAATGTCTCTCATCCTACAAACCCAGGTTGATATTCAGAAATCCAATGTAGCTATGCAGGAACAACACAAGGACAGAATCACAGAGGTCCAAAATCAACTTGCACAGATGGCAAATTCTTGTCAACCTGGTGCACTTCCATCACAACCTCTGCTGAATTCGAATGACGTGCCGAACCAAAGGTGTATTATGAACCCGAATCAGGGCCAAGTTCACTTTTTCTATCAAGCCCCTTCTGCTCCATCACTTGATGGGATGGATACTTCAACATCATACTTGGGATATTAGTAGCAATCACCACTCCTACCAAATCCAAACTAAAGCCAGGTAGGACTTAACTCTGTTACCACCCGCAGTGGCAAGATGACCCAAGATCCACCTTATCCAAGCCACTCCCAGCTTGGAAGTTCAGAACCTAATGCTAGGATTGTTATCCAGGACACCCCTATCCAAAACCTGGCACCTGAAACAATCCTAGAGGAACCTACAGAGGTTCCATTTCCTGAGGCCTTGACAAAAGGAAAGAAGAAACCCAAACTCGTGGCACTTGAGGAAGATCTAGTCAAGCCCTTTGAGCAAGTCCAAATAAACATCCCCTTAATGGATGCGATCGGCCATGTACCGATATATGCAAGATTTCTAAATAATTTATGTACACCTAAGCGTAAGTCACAAAACAAAGATGGGAGTCCAATCGTATTGCCTGAGCAGGTCAGCTTGATCATTTTGAGCAAGCTCCCGTAAAAGGCAAAAGGTCTTGGCACCCCTTTGATCTCCTGCAAAATTTGTGATTTAGACTTTGATCGAGGATTGTTGGATTTAGGAGCCTCCATAATTTTGATACCTACATCCCCACTAGACCACTCCGCGGAAACTGAGCTCAAACCAATTGAGGTGACTTGCAACTAGCAGATAGATCAATCAAGTCACCTAGAGGAATTCTAGAGGATGTTCTGGTTCGGATTTGTGATTTTTACTTCCCGGTGCACTTTATCATATTTGACACGGAGACTCCTGAAAATCTAAGGAACACACCAATCATCTTAGGGAGACAATTCCTAGCCATAGCTAATGCTAATATCAATTGTGAAGAGGGCCAAATCAAGTTAAAATTCTGGAACCAGACATTAAAGATTTATATCTTTAAGGACTAGAAAGGAATAAACTGTGGGGTAATTGAGGAAGTATGTGATATTAGTTCTATGGTTTCGGACCCACTAGCAAAGGAAGACCCGATTATTCCAAATCCTCAACCACAAGAAAATCCTAACCCACAGTTAGAGGAGCCCAGAACTAACCTAGATTCACATTTTGCCCCCACCTTATCTTCTGAGGCCCATCTCGAACCCCTACCTGCTGCTGATAACCCGACTATGGACTTGAAACCCCTTCCAGATCATCTGAAGTATGTATTCTTGGGTTCTAATCAAACGTTTCCTATGATTATCAATTCCCAACTCGCACCTGATTAGGAAACAATGCTGATTTCTGTCCTCCATTAGCATCGAAAAGCCATTGAATGGACTCTCGATGATCTGACTGGTATCAATCCCTCATATTGCATGCACCATATCTACATAGAAGAGGGCTTGCAGCCATCCTGAGAAATGCAAAGATGACTCAATCCAAATCTTCAAAAGGTCATGAAGAAAGAGATCATCAAGTGGTTAGACACTGATATCATCTACCCGATCTTTGACAGCCGTTGGGTGAGCCCGATCCAGGTTGTGCTTAAGTAGGTAGGGCTCACCGTTATCATGACTGAATCTGGAGAGACCATCCTGACCCGCATCGCAAATTCGTGGAGAGTCTGCATTGATTACCGAAGAATAAATGCCTCCACGAAGAAAGATCATTTCCCACTGCCATTTATTGATCAGATCCTTGAGAAATTAGCAAGAAATCGATTCTTCTATTTTTTGGATGATTACTTTGAATATAATTAGGTGGTAATTCGTCAAAGGATCAGGAATTGACCACCTTTACCTACCTCTACGATACGTATGCATCCTGTAGGATGCCTTTTGGGCTATGCAATGCACCTGCCACCTTTTAGCGATGCATGCTAGCCATATTCTCTGACATGGCGGGTAAATACCTTGAAGTATTCATGGATGACTTCTCTATGTTTGGTGAATCTTTTGATGAATGCCTCCTACATCTGGTCCAAATCCTCAAAAGATGTATTGAAGTGAACCTGGTTCTCTCCTCGGAAAAGAGCCACTTCATGGTTCCTGAAGGCATCATTTTGGAACATCTCGTGTCAGAGAGAGGTATCCAGGTCGACCAAGCTAACATGAATTTGATTTCCAAGCTATCCGTACATAACTTGGTTAAAGATATCAGATCATTCTTGGGGCACGTGGGATTTTATTATCGATTCATACCTGATTTCTCTAAGATTGCATGCCCCTTGACAAACCTCCTCTCAAAGGGCACACCTTTTGAGGTATCAAGTGAGTGCATTCACACATTTGAGAACTTGTGTGACCGAGTCACCCAAGTTTCAATCCTGCAATCCCCTGACTGGTCTCAACCCTTTGAGATCATGTGTGATGCATCTAACTACATAGTGGGAGCAGTGCTGGGTCAGAAAATCGATGGGAAACCAGTGGTCATATATTACACCAACAAGACATTAGATAAGGCTCAACGTAATTACACTATTACGGAGAAAGAGCTGCTAGCTATAGTATTTGGCCAGAAGAAATTCAGGTCTTACCTCTTGGGATCCCACATCATCATTTACTCAGATCACACCGCAGTGAGGCACCTACTCATGAAGAAGGATACAAAGCCTAGATTAATCCACTGGATCTTACTATTGCAAGAATTCAATCTTGAAATTCATGACAAGGTGAGAAAGCAGAATGTGGTAGCTGACCACTTATCCCATCTTCCTTCTTCACTCATTGACCCTTCTGGACCTATCACAGAGCACTTTCCTGATGAGCACCTCCTGACAATCGAAATGAAACTTCCATGGTATGCTGATATGGTTAATTATTTGGCATCGCATCAGATTCCATCTAATTGGACAAAAGCCAAGAAAGATAAATTACTTTCAGATGCCAAATACTTTATCTGGGAAGATCTATATCTATTTCGCATTGGTGCTGATCAAATCATCATAAGATGTGTTCCAGAATCTGAGTTCCATGGAATTCTATACTTCTGTCACGACTAGGTCTGTGGTGGTCACTTTTCGGGACACAAGACCTCAACAAAAGTCCTCTAGTGTGGATTCTATTGGCCCATGATTTTTAAAGATGCACATAACTACTGTAAGGCATGCACTCGTTGCTAGACCTTAGGCAACATGAGCCAACGTGACATGATACCTTTACAGCCAATTCTTGTGTGCAAAATCTTCGACATCTAGGGATTAGCTTTATGGGCCCCTTCCCAAAACCTGATGGCTTCGAATACATTCTATTAGCTGTGTACTACGTGTCCAAATGGATCGAAGCCATTCCAACCCAAGCCAATAATCATAAGGTTATGATTAAATTCATTCATCAACACATCTTCTCTCGATTTGGTATTCCACGGGCCATCATCTCTGATGGAGGGACCTATTTCGCAAATGTGCACTTCCAATCCCTGATGAAAAAGTATAGGGTGTCGCATTATATCTCGACTCCTTATCACCCAGACTAATGGATTGGCTGAATTGTCAAATCGGGAGATCAAGAAGATCCTTCAGGTCACTATTTGGCTTGACAAGAAAGATTGGTCTGCTCGCCTTCCGAAAGCATTATGGGCTTATATGGTTACCCATAAGATCCAGTTAGGCATGTCTCCATTCAAACTCGTGTATAGGAAGTGATGGGAACACCATCATGAGCCCTAACTAGCTCATTTTGACCCAGAAAAGAGAACAAAACCTCCTACATAACCAACTGGAGGTCCTAATTCCTTGAATAATCATTTTGAGATAAAAGCAAGAAACAAAGGGTAAAACTGTAATTTTACCATTGCAGTACAACAACAGATTTTCTCATGGGCTAAACACAGGACAAATGGTCTTACCAAAGATAATAAGTTGGTTGAATCAAACGGAAAAGGGTTCATGTGAATTCTGAGAATTAAATGAATTCTTATAACCCTAAAATAGACCCACTTGATTTAACAAGGTTTTGATCAGGATAAATTCACCTAAACCCTATAAAAATCATGAAAAAATATTCTCTAGGGTTTATAACCTTTAATTTTTCCCTTGGAACCCATTATGACCTAAATTGGGGTCTCAAACAAATATTTACCCTAAATTGGGTTTTTGCATAAATTACCCAGTCAAACGTGGTCAAACCAAAAATCCATCCTCACCATTGGATTCCTTAGGTCCAAATTAGGTTTTTACGAAAATTTGGACCTAAGGGGAATTCATCTTGAGCTACTTTGCAAATAAGTCTAGCCCAATTACATTTTTACCCCTACCTTTTGAAAACCTCTACAAAACCCCCCTATCTTTGTCTTCATTCTTTGCAATTAGGTCCCGCCACCATTATAGCGGTTGAAATCCTACTCCGGTGAGATTTCGAGGGTAAGATCTCTCTGATTTCTCAGAGAATCCCCTTCAAAATTGAATGGGAGATTCTCTAAGAAATCTCCTTTAGTGTGAACACAATTTGAGGCTCTATTTGGTACCCAATCTCTCATGCGCATGCATGAGAGATTTGGGTCTTCTTCAACTTGCCTTCTCCGATGAGCTTGCCGTGCTTGGAATCTTGGCTTCCAAGCACAAATCCATCCTCCATAGCCTATATAAGCAGACCTAAGTCACCCTGCATCTCCTAAGCCTGACATTGGTTAGAAAATCCCTCAAATTTGTCTCTTCCTCCTCCGACTAGTGGCTCAGTAAGCTCCGGCGACCTCACTCTCTTTCCCTCATCGCCTAGCCACAATACCAATGGCAAGGTTCTCTTCCTCCTATTCATTCGCGTCGCGCCGCACCTGCCGATGCCTCTACAACCCCTTCATCGTCGTCGTCCTCCCCCTATTGAGCGCTTCATCTCCGGCCACGGCAATACGAGCCGGCCACCATCCCTACCTCCCCCTCCATCTCCTTATGCCCAGATAAGTCCCTTTTTCCCTTCTACTCATTTTTCCCCTCTTTATTTCTTGAAAACACCCCTCGACGCACTCAATCACCATCACCCCTTCCAACTCTAGCCAGACCTCCAGCAAGGCATCCCGGTCACTTCGCACATCCATCCGCCTCTCCAACCATCCCATAAGCTCTGTAACACTTCACTGAAAATAAACCCTCACTTCACTCACCGTGCCACGCCCCCAAAACACCCCCCGAACACACCAACTCTCATGCACATAGGGTGCCCTAGGCACACATACTCTAGTAGCCCCATGTCACGCTGACCCCCGCAACACATTCGCCGTGTCTCAACAAAGCCTCCTGAGCTTTCTAACGAGGCCGCAAGGTCGTTTTCGTGTTAAAAAGTATATGAGGTTCACCGCCATTGACGGCAGCAAGGAGCTTGCTTATGAGCTCCCTCTAGATCTCCCCGCTCCAAGTTCATAGCCCCAGGTTATGCGGAGTACTTCCGCACACAAATCCAGGCAACCAATTGGCATTGAAGGCCAAAGTATCAGCTGCAATCAAGCGTCGTTGCCCGCTGCGAATGCACACGAAGGGAGGTGGGAAAATAGTCCCACCTCGGTGATGAAAGCCTCATCATGAGCCCTAACTAGCTCATTTTGACCTAAGAAAGAGAATAAGAGCTCCTACATAACCTAGAGAAGGTCCTAATTCAAGGAATTAATGTTCTGAGAGGAAAACAAGAAATAAAGGTTAAAACTGCAATTTTACCATTGCAGTACATAAATGGGATTTCTCAGAGGCAAACATAGGTCCAATGGTCTGAATAAGATAAAAAGTTGATTGGTTCAATTAGAAATAGATTATTGTGTAATCCAAGAATTAAATGACATTTTGTAACCCTAAAATAGACCCGCTTAATTCAATAAGGTTCTGGTCAGAATCAAAATCAACTAAACCCTCTAAAATTCATGGAGACATATCCCCTAGGGTTTAGAACCTTCAATTTATCCTTTGGAACCTAGTTTGACTTGATTGGGGTCCTAACTCATTATTTGACCTAATTTTAGTTTTTGTGTAAAATGTATAGTCAAACATGATCAAACCTAAAATCCAACTTCACCATTAGATTCCTTAGGTTCAAATTAGGTTTGTACCAAAATTTGGACCAAAGGGGAGGTCATCTTGACCTACTTTGCAAAATAGTCCACCCAATTACATTCTGGCCCCTAACTTTTGAAAACTCTTGCGTAGACCCCCTAACTTCCTTGTCACTCATACAAACAGGCCCCTCCACCATTAATGGGGAGAAATCCTACTCCAGCGAGGAATGGAGGGGGAGTACTCCCTGATTCCTCAGAGATCTCCTAAATTTTGGAAGGGAGATTCTCTGAGGAATTCCTTTCCATTTAAGCGCAATCACAAGATTTGAATCGCTCCCAATCTCTCGTGCGAAAGCTCGAGAGATTTGGCTATCCAATAGATTTCCCACTCCAGCGAGGACTCTTGAGCTTGGAAGCTTGTCTTCCAAGCACAAGAGCCCCTACCAGCACCTATAAAATGATCCTCACCTTCAGCCGCATCTCTTTAGCTCGACTTGACTAGAGAATCACCCAAATTTCGTCTCTTTCTCCTCTAGTCAGGAGTCTAGCGAGCTCTGGCGAGCCTCCCTCCACTTTCTCGTTGCTCTGCCATACTACTAGTGGCAGAGCTGCCCTCACCATCTTCCTCCGCATCATGCAACACCCGCCTAAGCACCTCTAGCCCCATCGTCTTTGCCGTCACCCTTCCCCTGGACACCGTCTTCTTCGACGACAGCACGTACAGCTAGCCGCCACCTCTCCCCCTTCGTCCACTTAGCTAGGTTAGAATTACTCCTCTATATCCTCTCTTCAATTCCCACCTTTCTATTTCCCCTTTTCGACCCCTCGCAACCACTGTCCACCACCATCTTCTCCATCTTCAGCCGCCCATCACTCCGTACCTCCACATGCCTCTCCAGACACCTCACCACCTCCACCATCATTCACTGATCACCTTCCACCCATCCATTGACCGCCAACACCTCCCTAAACTCCCCCCAACCTAATCCATAAGCACGGCAACAGAGTGACCTAGGCACGCACGCCTAGGCCGCCCCGCAGCCAGCCACCAACTGCCTCACCTTCACCGTGACATGGAGAAGCTCCCCATCTGGTTTAGCAAGGCTGCAAGGCCATCTTTGCGAAGTTCAGATCTGACCCCTTCGCCGCCATTAGCGACGGCTCGAAGGAGCACGCAAGCTTGCTCTAGGCTAAAGCACTCCAGGGTCCCAGGTCTAGAAGGTGCGGGTTGGTCTCACACATTCATCCATTCAGGAAATTAGCTCTACAAGGCACCCAGCTGCAGCAATTGGAAGAAGAACCTCACCTGCGGGCGTGAGCGAAGCGGGTGGGACTTTTACTCCCACCTCAGAAAAGTAGGAGTGAGGTGCGTAGCTTATATTGATTTTGTGTTTTGTGCTAGTTTCCTCAAGTAACACAGGGGTGAGGTCCCTCGCCCTTACTCACGCCTCGTTCGTAACCTGCCCCCGTGGACCTGGCACCCGACCCAATTACCTAGACCTAGCACTCCTCACGCACTACACCACTCCTGTGCATTTGGACCTGGGCGCGCTATACCCAACCCGATTACCCAGCTCTGGGAGAGCATAACGAAGAGAGACATAGAGATAGAGAGAGACGTTGGGGAGGGTAGGGGATAAGTTTTTGCTTCTGTGTGCATGCATAGGGAAGAAGAAGAGAAGAAGGAAGAGGAAGGCGTAGCTGAGGCCAAGGAAAGGTGAAGGTAAGACTTAACCGGAGAAAGGAAGAAAGGTAGAAAGGAAGAAGAGAGGAAGGCCAAAGAGCAGAGAAAGAAAGAGGAGAGCAAAGGGGTGAAGAGGATATCAAAGTAGAAGCTAAGGAAGGAAAAGGAAGAAAAAGAAAGGCAGAAGCCAAGGGAAGGAGCAACACTGTAGCAGAGGTGCGACTGAAGAAGAAAGAAGAAAGAAAGAAATCAAAGAGAGTAGAAGAAGAAAGAAGACCGCAGAGGAAGAAAAAGGAGAAAGGCACTGTGTAAGAGAAGAAGGAAGAGACAAGGAAGAAGAGGCAGACAACCAAAGTCAGAGAAGAATAGAAGAGCTAAGGAAAGAGGAAAGTCAGAGAAAGAAAGAAAGACGAAGAAGAAAAGAAAGAATAGAAAGCAGCAAGGAGAAGAAAATAAGAGGCTATCATTTAAGACGTCTGATTATAGAATCAGACGTCCAATTTTTCTATTTTTTCTATAATTGACTCTTAAATTCTTGCATTTATATTCTGAATTAAGTTTTGAGTAACTCTAAGTGTTCAGTTACATTATTGAGATTAGTGAATAACTTCCATTTGCTCCCTGTGTTAGACCTCAGATACTTAGGTTTTCGAGTAATAAATTCTTATTTGTTTTTGAGGCAATTTCGTCTATACTACAATGTGACATCCTTTAAAACCATGATCTAGCCTCGTCAACACTAGAAAATTTTGGAAGTGCCGCAGCTGCATAAGTTGCAAAACTACATTAGGCTTATCGCCTCCTAACCATGGGGTGAGGTTCCACTCACCTACACCTGCCTCGTCCGTGACCCGACCTCTGCGAACCTGGCGTGACCCGTATACCTGACCCTACACTCCTCACCCACCACCGCATGCCGATGGGTCTGGTCCTGGGTGCTTACCCGACCTGATTACCCGAGATGGTGGCTCTGGGAGAGCGAGCCTAAGAGAGAAAGAGGAGAAGAGAGTGCGCGAGGGTAGGGGTAGGTTTTGCACTCGCAGGAAAAGATAAGATGAAGAAGCTAGGGAAGAAGGCTGAGGCTAGAGAAAGCTAAGGAAGGAGAAGGCAAGGCTGAAGATGAAGAAGCTGAAGTCAGAGAGGCTGAAGAGTTGAAGAAGAGAAAGAAAGAAAGAGAAGGAGAAGAAGTTGAAGGTAAAGAAAGGCTAAGGCATAGGCACGAGAACAGAAGAAAAGAAAGAAAGAAGAAGAAGGAAGAAAGCTCCACAAGAAAAGAACAGAGACAGATATCAGAGAAGAGAAAAAGAGAAGAAATAAAAGCATTGTAGCACCCATATTTTAAGATGTCTGGTTCATCAATCAAGACTTCCAATTTTTGTGCTTCTTTATATACAATGATATTTTGTGTTTACATTTATTTTTTTGCACTACAACTTTGATTTTCATTGTATATTATATTCAATTTCTCAAACTTGTGCTCTTGATTTCTAAACCCTAATTTGCTCCTTATGTTTGACCTCGGACTTAAAACTTCGAGTAATAAAATCTATTTGTTTTCAAAGAGATTTCAACTATATTACAATGCATTATTTCAAAACCTGATTTCGCTTCGACAAAATATTTTGGCACCGTTGTCGGGGAGTGACGGGTGATTTAGAAATCTTGATTACAATTTCTGATTTTGGTAGTAACTTGACATATCCTTTTTGTTGTGATTATTTCAGGGGAGAAGATTCAAAGGAAAACAGTCGCACAGCAAACGCACTCGGGGCAAGTAATATCTGATTAGTCCTTTCTCTTAACCCCCTCATTTTGAAAAGGAAAAATAAGATAAAATCAACTAGGGCTACCTGTTTTCCATCTTTAGCTAAGTCACCAAAGTTTCCTGATTTGATTTCAATAACAATATTGATTTGTGCATCCATTTAAGGTAACTAGGGCTACCACCTTCTTGATTGAGCCCTAGATACCATATTTTTGGCAACTAAATTGGACCAAAATTAGAGACAAATTAAGGATTCCAATTTAGGGTTTTAGAGACACTTCTTTCTAAGCAAGAATCAACTATCCAAAAAGAGGTGTGCCTAAGCCTTGGTTGAAAAGACTTATTCAAGAGAAACCCTAAAATTCAGCCTCTTAATTTCACTTGAATCCTAAAAGAAAGGACCTAAAACTTCTCAAAGGGCAAATAGGTGAAGTAGACCAATTGTTGGGTCAACCAACCTTGAAATTAGGTCACTTTTGCACTCAATACATCTAAAGTTCAAGTGGAATCCTAAGCACCTTTGCTCTTAAATAAAAGTGGTAAACTTAAGAGGTCAAAGTCCCCATTCTGGTCTACCAAGAACCTCAATGACAAGAAAGGTCGAGTGGGGGAAACCCTGTAACTCGTGGGGACGCTCTACCATGTAGGAGTCTTTGCAGGACTCTCCCTCTCTGGCTGCCCAGGTATTTCTCAGGTGGATGGCTTTCTGACTAAGGGGTATCATCCACCCCGAACCTCTATAGTCACCCAAATTTTTGGATGTCTTGATTGGGTCCAGCACATTCTACTCTAATCCAAACCATCGGTGCATGTTCGATAGGAGGTCCTTAAGATCATCCTTAAGACCTCCTTTAGTAATTCACTCCCACCGAGGCCAGGCCTTGACATCCATGCTTGTGCAGCAACCCCACCACATAGACATCTCGTTTGATTCATCAAAACCAAATTCTCCTTCTTCCATCATCATGGCACAACCAGTAGAAGAAGAGAATAACCTTGAAAACCAACTCTAGTGCCTAAATGATTTATTCCAAGCCTTTGTAAACCCACCGCAACGTCCTATGATGCGAGATCACTACAATCCCACTGCGGTGGCGATCGAACCTCGAGTCCAAATCCCAGCTGGAGGTCCTAATTCTGAACTCAAGCCTAAGATGATTCATGCTATTCCAAAGTTTCATGGGCTTAATTCCGAGGATCCCTTCCAGTACATCAAACAACTCAAACATCTGGCCCAGACCTTCGAGTCAGATGTCCAAAATCAGGATATTCTTCTTATGAAAATGTTCTCCTCTTTCATGGACAAAGCAGCTCACTGGTATCAGACTCAAATGTGTCCAATCAACACATGGGTTGAACTACAATCCGAATTCTTGAAAAAGTTCTTCCCAGTTGGTCGAACAAATGCCTTATGACACCAGATCGCACACTTCACCCAGCAATCTGGAGAACCTCTTCATGAAGCATGGGACCGTTTCCTGGATCTCATGAGAAAGTGCCCCCATCACGGAGTTCCTAAATGGGAACAAGTCCAGTCTTTTTACCAGGGACTCCATGAAGATATCCACTTATTCGTCAATGCAACCTGCGGAGGAAATATCATGGGTCAACACGAAGACACTGTGTGGGAGATTCTCATGAATATGTACTAGAACTCCATCAATAATGACTCTATGGGCTTATTCGACTAGACGAATGCCAGCGTATCGATGAATCCAAGGGGAGCACATGAGACGTAGGGCCTGTCCACATCCGTCGACTTGGAATTGATGGCCAGTTGATTGGACAAGGCCTCTATCATAGAGAAGAAGGTGGATGAGCTAACTCGACATCTATAGCGAGCCACCTCTGTGCAAAACCCGTTTGCACAGCCGCCTCTTGTGAGGCAAGCTGTGCATAACATCTATCACCGATCTTCTCAGGAGATGGACCCGTATCCACCCCCCGTCTGACTCGAGGACCGGAGGAAACCCTAATCTGACCTACTCTAGTTGGGGCAACTCTGAACCCTTGTACTTTGACTTTCCTAAGGTTCATCAGACCTGTGAGGGCCTCAACGACATCCAAAATGACCCATTTTCTAATACCTATAACCTTGGATGGCTGTTAAACGAATGAATTGCTATGCTAATGTGTTCAGTTTTGAAAAACCTGTCGTTGTAGTTTGAAAGCGAAGAACTCGTGTTCAACAAATAAAATTTATACCGAAATGAAAATTCCAGGTCGAACACAGGGAGGCGGACATTTGACTTAAAAACTATGCATTTGTTTTTATTTGTCACGAAGTAATTCAATTTAAAACTATCTAACTATTTACAATAAATAGAAGAGAGAGAGTGTGTAAGAGAGAGAGAGAATATTACAAACAGAAATCAAAATGAGATTTAGAATAAACATAGAATTTCATCATTAGAACGATTGTTCATTACACTAGAAAGCAGTAAAATGATTACACTAGAAAGCAATAAATCTACTCTAGAAAGCATTAAAAGAATAGAGGGAGAAATATCCTCCTCGACGGTCACTTGGACGACGAGCACAACTACTCTAGAAAGCAGTAAATCTATACTAGAAAACAGTAAAAAGAATGGGGAGAGAGATATCCTCCTCGATGGTTGCTTGGAAGATGAGCCGGACGAGACAACGCCTGGACAAAGGAGGATGAAGGAGGATGAAGGAGGACGAAGCGGAGGAATTGGAACTGGGTTGCACATCGTCGTCGTCGTCGTGGGATCCACTTCCGAAGGGGGACGAAAATTTGGACTTTATCTCGCGAGAAGCATCCCGGGTGTGGGACAAGCTTCTCTTGAGCTTTGGAGAGGTAGAGAAGAGAAGGAAGGGATGAGAACTTTGTGTGAAGGGGGTCTCCTTCTATAGTTGCAAGGAGTGGGGGCAAATTGGTTAGTACATCTTTAAAACATTAAATAAGGGGTCATTAGTGACGGATAAAACCGTCGCTAAAGCCCCAACATGGGCGTAGTCGGCGTTGGACGCGCACGCCCACTCATCTGCTCGCACCTAACGCTCGCCGCACGTTCAGCCGTCCACAGCCGTCCGATCGCGAGATCGGACGACCCAGATCGTGCCTTCGCCCGCCTCACTAAGCGCCCGCCCCAATGCGTGCGATGTCGCATTACGCCGCGCGTGCAATAGCACGTGGATGCTATCGGGCGCGGGCGGTGGTTGGATTGAGATTTGATGGTCGACCGCTCACGTGATTCCGCGTCGCTCGCCCTCTCACGCAATTCGATAGCACGTCAGTTGCTCGAGATAACTCCCTCGCCCACTGCACTACGAAGCGCAGATGGTCGCGTAGACAAATTCAGGGTGCCGCATCCACAGCCGTTGGATCTTGATCCAACGGTGAGAAGCGGCACTCTGATTGAAGAAGAGAAGGTGCGACGGTGCTAGGGGCCGGTTGGACGGCTGAGATGGCGCCACGTGGCACCATCTTGGCCGTCCATCTTCTGGATGTTGTAGATGGTGCCATGGGTGTCGGATTGACTTGATTTTTGCGTCGTTAGGCTACGATCGTCAATCCAAATCTATCCATGTAGTCGGATTTCTTGTTTGAAGTGCAGATTTACACCATCTTGGCCCTTGATCTTCTAGGGTTCCTCGGTCACTATCAGATGCTACAGATGCCTAATGAGGGCGATCTTGGAGTCGTTGAACTCCAATCATCACCCTGATCACATCTGTATGGTTGGATCTTCGATCCGAGGCTATCAGATGCTACAGATGCCTGATGAGGGCGATCTTGGAGTCGTTGAACTCCAATCATCACCCTGATCACATCTGTATGGTTGGATCTTCGATCCGAGGCCCCGATAAAAAGTTTGCCCTATCCAAACACATAAAAGGAGATAATGAACCTCCATTTTATTCAAACTACTCTAAATGCAAGATGATGCATGTTATGCAATATTTATAGCTTGCAATGCAATCCTATGCTTAAGAACATGCATAAATAGACATCTTATGTAGTGTAAACATGTTTACATCATACCCCCATGCCTATCTTTTGCTAGTCCCTAGCAAAAACTATATGCTATTTATAAAAGAATTAGGTTGGATTATTTGGGCTTGAGTTTATTTTCAATCCTAAAGAAATTGTTTACTTTGGATCTAAACTTTCAAAGACACAACAATGCCCGAGTTCTGCCAAAATGCAGACCGCCTCAAGCCCTCACCTTATTCAAAGAAAAATTTCTTTTTCTCTTTTTCCTCTTTTCTAATTCTTTTGGATTTTCATGTTTTAGGGTTTAAGAGTGTCTTTCTACAGGCATTCAACTCACCCAAGATTTGATGAGAATCCTAAGTTCTAACCATCTTATTGTGAATGTGATAGACTCATTGATCGGCAGTTAAAACAGACTTCAGATTTCTACGCCTCTAGGTGACCTAAAAAAAAAATTCTACCTAAAGGTGTATCCTTACAACCGGTAGCTTTCTCCCTACTTTTATTTTTTTAACGGGGCCAACACAAGGGTGAATCCAGTGTATATCTCCCCAGTTTATTCTACTTCTTCGCTTCTTCTTAAGTGCTTTGGGAATTTTTAGTTTATTTATTGAGCTAGGTTCTGGACAACCGGTCGATGAGCTATTACCACCGACAACTTGCCAGCCATACTCGTGCGGTGAAGTGTGGCTTATTTCTTTTTTTCTTTTCTCCCTTTTTTTTTTTAAGTAGGTGGCTTCCCTGGTCTAAGATTTACCTAAGGGTAGCAAAAAGAGAAAGGTCCAGTGACTGGGCTCTGGACAACCTACCTATGGGCTGTTACCCATGATAACTTGCCAATATCACCCTAGGAGGTTCATTAGCTACCCAATTTCCGTTGAAATCGTCGAACAACGTGTCAGTAACAAGATAGTGTGTAGATGCTTAAGACTCAAAATTCCCTCAAATCAGAGGGTGGGTTGATAAGTTGTCTACTTATCACCCAAACTTATTTACTCGAATTAGAATAGAATTCAGGTTGGCAAGAACTCGAAAGACAAATCCACATTTTAGTGGATACACGGGTTGATTAAGTCCAAAGACCTGAAGGATCTTTGTGTTCAAATCATAATGTAGTATTTCCTAAGATTGAAAATTTTCTTAAACCCAAGTTCTCTTTCCTAATTCATATTTTTTTTTTTAATAAAAGAAAATAAAACAAATCTACAAAGTTGAAGAATGAATTCAGAAATAAATATCCACCCCCCCATGCCTATCTAATGCAATGTCCTCATTGTATTAAAAAGACATAAAACAGAGTGGAATAACATAGAAAGCACCTGAATTGTGTGAATGTCAGGTCTGCTCCGAGATGAAAACTAAAAAGAACTGTATATGTGCTGAGTTTAGTGCCTTCAGCTAGGCACACTATACAAAGAAGAGAAATGTAGAATTCACAGGTACAGGTCAGAATCAGAATAAACAGAAGAATCCTCTGACCTGTCAGCAAAGGTCCACAGATGTGGACCAAATTGTGGTGCAGACCCATACCCCATAATCGAGAATATCTTAGGTTCTGGATAAAAATTACCCAAAACCTAAAATCAGTATGCAAGCGGGGTCAGGCCTACGATTTATGAGGATGCAACCCAAGACCAAAAAGTTGGGTTACAGAGAATTCAAGCTCAAAAGGATAATCGTTGAATGTGTGCTTGGGTTTGACATCCTCAAAAAAAATGTCGTAAGGGTCCTGGTTTGATGGTTTTAGCTTAATAGGCACCCTTCGACTCATTCTTGTACTTCCAACAGAACTAGCTTCCCAAATCAGAACTTCCTGGCTCCTATCCTCCTCATTCAACATTTCAAATTCTAGGACCTCTTGTATATTAATCACCCCATCTGAAATCTCCAAGTCTAAATGATGTGACTGAATCAAAATTGACTTGGGTCTAATTATCTCAGAAATAGAATCATTGATAAGCTCAACTAGGTGTAACTGACAATCAGGGCATTGAATTGAATCCTCCAGAAAATGCGATTCTGGATCCGTAATGTGTGTCTTAATAGGATCAGTTTCCTTAATTATTGGGCTATCAAATGATCTATCAGATTCCTCAGGCCCAATCATCTCACAAAAATTGTGTTCTGAAAACTCGTGTGAGATTTTGCAACTTGAATTTTCACCATCAAAGAAATCAAGATCTGTATCAATGTATGTCACAAAATCATCTGTCACTTTCTGTTCCAAGGAGACATACGTTTCCTCGTAACCCGGCTCAAGGATCTCAGTTGAAGAAATCAGATCTTCTTTAATTGGTTGCTCTAATTCAATCTGGTCAGCCTTGTAACACGTGTCCCTCCCAACAGGTGCCTGAACGGGTTCTATCATTGGCTTTCCTGAAGGGATTTCATCCTGTGAATCATCCCATGATTGAATCAAAGCAACCACGAATCCCATCCTCAATTTTGCTAATTTTCCAAGTAGAAACTCACCCGCATTCTTATCCTTAACATCCTGGAGCCAATCCAACAAAGACTTGTTCAAATCATCAATCATTTCAATCAGGGGCTCCAATCTCTCAATGCAAGGTATTGACTGAACTTCTAAAGATTGAATGATATTCCTCAAGTTAGCCAGAACCTTGTCTTGAACCTGGTTACCCTGAACCAAATGAGTTGGTTCAGGGTTGGGCAGGTTTGTGATCAGTGCAGGGGAATTAACGAATTGAGGTTTGTTATACCCTTCCTGATAATAGGTCATTTCATATTGTTCAAAAGGTGGTGATGACCTAAAGGCAGTGAAATCAGAGGATGGGTAAGGATCGGTGTATCCTTCTTGATTGTAGATCGTATTAGATTGTTCATAAAAGGTTGACAATCTATAATCGATGTGGCTTTGAGAAGGATAGAAATCACAATAAAAGTGTTTAGGGTTAGACCCTAAACACGGATGTCCGGAATTGTATCCCCAATCCGAGTTATCCCAACTAACTGATGGTTGATTGCAGTACAAGTCGAAATAATCATCATGTTGAGGATAATTCAAAACAGGAGGGAAAGAGCAGGAATGTGTGTAACATGTGGAAGGATTCATGAGAACTGGGAGGAAGAAAGGTGCCCTGCAATACAAACAATCAAACCTGTCCTTAAGTGGGCTAGCCTACAGACCTACAGACTCCCAAAACCTGTCTTGAGATAAAGGAACGATTTGAACTACTTCTATCTGTTCAATCCAACCAGTTAGAAGGAGGGACTGGGGAGAAGGTTCTTCCTTCGGCTTGCGCCTCCAGTTCCTAGTGTACCCCCCAGTTGCGATCGTTTGATTCTGCTCCCCTAGCTAGACATCAGATTGAACAGTAAAATAGACTAATCGAAAATAATCTCATTTTTGGTTCTGAAGAGCGAGTCGAATCCTTAAGGCCAACGTCTACTCTGTTTTATTTAGGGCTAGGTTTGAATGTGCTTTGGAATGTGATGGGCCCTTAAATGGGTTGTGCCCTTAATGATTGATTGATTTGTGTGTGCGTGCACAACCAGTGATTTTCGAGAAAGATTATTTTTGATGCGGTGAATTTTAAGGTTCAAATCTTGCTTAGTAGCTTTTAGGATTCAACTTTAGGCATTTTTCAAACAAGTTTTGTTGGCATACCAGGTTTTTGAAAGCACAGGTGAAGATGTTTTCCTTTGAAGATTAAAAAGAATGTGAAGTGCCTGGTAAATCTCTAAGAGTTGAACCTAAGTGGAAACTACTTGATGAGTTGATTTTAATTGGTGTGGTGCGGCCCAAACAACTCAAACAATTAGCCTGTTGCACCACTTAATTAGGCACACAAATGATTACCTAATCTGATTTCTACTCAATTATGTATTTGGATGTGTGTACCGGCTCCGAAGATCGGTTTACCGGTTGAGTTTGAAAATCAGATGAGGTTGTGTACCTCTGTGATATTTTTTTTTTTTTAATGTGGGGGTTGGGGGGGTGTGGGTGTCAAACAACAAACAATCTAACCTTAGAGTTTGTAAGAACACCTAGGTTGATTGATGTTTGTGTTATTATGTGATAAAATAAAATCTAATGGATGGGAGGTGGGGGATAACTCACAGAACCTTCCACAGTACTTTTCTCTAATCTACCATTTTAGCTTGTCTCGAAGGAGTACCTGCAATTACAATAAGAAAGGATAAAAGTGAGGTAAATGATTTGTAAGTTACAAAATGTGAAGAGAAATCAAAGATCGTCGCCTCCCTGGAAACGGCGCCAAAATGTTGAACGAACGAATTGCTACGCTAACGTGTTTGTTTTTGAAAAACCTGTCGTTGTAGTTTGAAAGTGAAGAACTCGTGTTCAACAAATAAAATTTATACCGAAATGAAAATTCTGGGTCGAACACAGGGAGGCGGACGTTTGACTTAAAAACTATGTGTTTGTTTTTATTTGTCATGAAGTAATTCAATTTAAAACTATCTAACTATTTACAATAAATAGAAGAGAGAGAGAGTGTAAGAGAGAGAGAGAATATTACAAACAGAAATCAAAATGAGATTTAGAATAAACATAGAATTTCATCATTAGAACGATTGCTCATTACACTAGAAAGCGGTAAAATGATTACACTAGAAAGCAATAAATCTACTCTAGAAAGCATTAAAAGAATAGAGGCAGAAATATCCTCCTCGACGGTCGCTTGGAGGACGAGCAAAACTACTCTAGAAAGCAGTAAATCTATACTAGAAAATAGTAAAAAGAATGGGGAGAGGATATCCTCCTGGACAGTTGCTTGGGGGACGAGCCGAACGAGACGACGCCTGGACGAAGGAGGATGAAGGAGGATGAAGGAGGATAAAGCAGAAGAACAGGAACGGGGCTACACGTCGTCGTCGTCGTGGGATTCACTTTCGAAGGGGGACGAAAATTTGGACTTTATCTCACGAGAAGCATCCCAGGTGTGGGACAAGCTTCTCTTGAGCTTTGGAGAGTTAGAGAAGAGAAGGAAGGGATGAGAATTTCGTGTGGAGGGGGTCTCCTTTTATAGTAGCAAGGAGTGGGGGCAAATTGGTCATTACATCTTTAAAACATTAAATAAGGGGTCTTTAGTGACGGATAAAACCGTCGCTAAAGCCCCAACATGGGTGTAGTGGGCGTTGGACATGCGCACCCGCTCATCTGCTCGCGCGTAACGCTAGCCACACGTTCAGCCATCCACAGTCGTCCGATCGCGAGATTGGACGACCCAGATCATGCCTTCGCCCGCCTCGCTACGCGCCCGCCGCAACGTGTGCAATGTCGCATTACGCCGCGTGTGCAATAGCGCGTCGACGCTATCGGGTGCGCGCGGCCGTTGGATTCAGATCTGACGGTCGACTGCTCACGCAATTCCACGCCACTCGCCCTCTCGCGCAATTCGATCGCGCATCGGGTACTCGCGATCTCTCCCTCGCTGCAGAGTGCGGATGATCGCACGGACGAATTCAGGGCACTGCATCCATAGCCATTGGATCTTGATCCAACGGCGAAGAAGCAGTGCTCTGATTGAAGAAGAGAAGGTGCGGCGGTGCTGGGGGTCGATTGGACGGCTGAGATGGCACCACGTGGCGCCATCTTGGCCATCCATCTTCTGGATGTTGTAGATAGTGCCACGGGTGTCGGATTGACTTGATTTTTGCGTCGTTAGGCTGTAATCGTCGATCCAAATCCATCCGTGCGGTCGAATTTGTCGTTTGAATTATGGATTTACACCATCTTGGCCCTTGATCTTCTAAGGTTCCCCGATCACTATTAGGTGCTACAGATGCCTGATTAGGGCGATCTTGGAGTGTTGAACTCCAATCGTCGCCCTGATCACAGCTGTACGATTGGATCTTCGATCCGAGGACTCGATAAAAAGTTTGCCATCTCCAAGCACATAAAAGGAGACAATTAACCTCCATTTTATTCAAATTACTCTAAATGTAAGATGATTCATGTTATGCAATATTTATAGCATGCAATGCAATCCTATGCTTAAGAACATGCATAAATAGACATCTTAAGTAGTGTAAACGAGTTTACATCAATGGCGGAATCATCCCAACTTCCTGTGGGTGGGAAATAATCAAAATCAAAGACCACCATATCAACCCCGTCCACAAGCCCCTCATCCATATCAGCTGCCTCAGCCTCAGCCCAACCCCACCTATCAATCCGGGCCAACCCAAACAGATCAAGTGACTCATATCCTGTAGACTCTGGCAAACATTCAGAAGACGAATGCGGCTATGCAAAAATAGCACAAGGACGAGATCACAGAGGTACGAAATCAACTCGCCCAGATGGCAAATTCCCACCAACCTGGCACACTCCCTTCGCAACCTCTGTCGAATCCAAATAACATGCCAAACCAGAGGTGCATTATGAACCCAAATCTAGGCCAAGCCCACATGATATATCAGGCCCCTTCTATTCCATCACCCAACGGGACGGAAGCTTCGACAGCAACCTCCTATTTTACCAACTTCGAATCAAAACTAGGTAGGACTAAATTCTGTAACAACCCATAGTGGAAAAGCAACACAAGACCCACCTTATCCAAGCCACTTTTAGCCTGGTAGTAACCCAAGCCCTAGGATAGTTATCCAGGATACCCCTGTCCCAGATCAAGAACCTGGACCTATTCTAGAGGAACAAACCAAGGTTCCATTTCCCAAGGCCTTGACCAAGGGAAAGAGGACAAAAAAACCCATGGCTCCTGAGGAGGATCTGGTCATGCTCTTTGAACAGGACCATATAAACATCCCCTTGATGGATGCAATCCACCATGTACTGGCTTATGCACAATTTCTGAAAGACGTGTGTACACCCAAGCGTAAGTCGGGAACCAAAAGTGGAAGTCCGATCGTACTGTCAAAGCAAGCCAGCTCTGTAATTTTGAGCAAACTCCCACCTAAGGCAAAAAACCCAGGTACGTCCCTGATTTCCTGTACCATTGGTGATACCCAATTTGACAGAGCTTTATTATATCTAGGAGCTTCCATGAACCTAATACCTACATCCCTCCTTGACCACCTTGAGGAATCTGAGCTTAAACCGACAGAGGTGACATTCCAGTTGGCTGACCAATCTATCAAGTCACCGAAAGTTCTTAAGGATGTCATCGTTAGGGTGTGGGATTTCTATTTCCCGGTGGATTCGTAGTCTTAGATATGGATGCTCCAGAAAACCCAACTGATACACCAATTAAACTAGGGAGACCCTTTCTGGCCACTGCTAGGGCCAATATAAACTATTAGGAGGGCCAAATTGAACTGAAATTCAGGAACCAAACACTAAAGATTGACATCTTTAAGGCCTAACAAGGGATTAATTGAGGTGTTATAGAACAGATATGTGATATCAAGGTTGTGGTTAATGAACCGTATATTGAGGACAACCTGATTACTTCTGATCAACCACAAGAGGATCAAAACCTACAATCAGAGGAGTCCGAATCCGACTTAGATACACCCATAACTCCTTTCCTTGCTCCTGACACACACCCTGAACCGCCCGATGCTGCTGATAACCTCATTTTGGAACTCAAGCCTCTTCCTGACCATCTAAAGTACGTCTTTTTGCGTTCCAATCAGACGTTTCCTATGATTATCAACTCCAAACTCACACCTGACCAGGAATCTCGCCTTATTATTGTTCTCCAGCAACATCGTAGAGCCATTGGATGGACTCTCGATGATTTGACTGGTATTAGCCCCTCTTACTGCACACACCATATCTACACTGAAGAGGGCACATGACCTTCCCATGAAATGCAGAGACGTTTGAATCCTAATCTGCAGGAGGTCGTGAAAAAGGAGATTATCAAGTGGTTAGATGCAGGGAACATCTACGCGATCTCCGATAGTCAGTGGGTGAGTCCAATCCAAGTTGTGCCAAAGAAGGTAGGACTCACCGTAATCACAACTAAAACTGGAGAAATCATACTGACCCATGTGGCGAACTCGTGGAGAGTCTGCATTGATTATAGAAGACTCAATTCCTCCACGAAGAATGATCATTTCCCACTACCGTTTATTGATCAGATTCTCGAGAAACTAGCGGTAAATAAGTTCTTTTGCTTTTTGGATGGGCACTCCGATTATAACCAGGTGGCAATCCATCTTGAGGACCAAGAAGAGACCACTTTCACCGGCCCCTTCGGGACATACGCGTTCCGAAGGATGCCGTTCGGTCTCTACAATTCACCCTCTACTTTTCAGCCGTGCATGCTTGCCATATTCTCAGATATGGTAGGTAATTATTTGGAAGTCTTCATGGATGACTTTTCGGTATTCATAGAATCATTTGATGATTGCCTCCTACACTTGGTCCAAATCCTCAAGCGGTGCATTGACGTGAATCTGGTTCTTTCCTGGGAAAAGAGCCATTTCATGGTGCCTGAAGGAATTGTTGATGTAAACATGTTTATATTACATAAGATATCTATTTATGCATGTTCTTAAGCATAGAATTGCATTACGTACTATAAATATTGCATAGCATTCATCGTCTTGCATTTATATTAGTTTGAATAAAATGGAGGTTAATTGTCTCCTTTTTTGTTCAGGGACAAGGAAAATTTTTATTGGGGCCTCGGATCGAAGATCCAACCGTACAGATTTGATTAGGGCGATGATTGGAGTTCAACGACTCCAAGATCGCCCTAATCAGACATCTATAGTATCAGATAGAGACTGAGGAATCCTAGAAGATCAAGGGCCAAGATGGTGTGAATTTGCACTTCAGACAACAAATCCAACCACACGAATGGATTCAGATCGACGATCGCAGCCTAACGATGTGAAAATTGACTCAATCCGACAACTGTGGCACCATGTACATCATCCAGAAGATGGACGGCCAAGATGGCACCACGTGGCACCATCTCAACCGCCCAACCGGCCGCTGCACCTGCCGTACCCTCTCTTCTTCGATCTGATCGTCGCTTCTCCGCCATTGGATGATCATCCAATGGCTGTGGGTGTGCGCGCACAAATCCTAAGGGTGACACAAACGCACTGATAGCGCATTGGTCAAACGCGCTTACACGATCAGGAGGCACGCGATCGAGCCTTGAGGAGTGGCTGCTGGGGCGCAGGCGAGCGGGCGTATCGATCGCTTGATCGTGATCGAGCGACTGCGAGTGCCCGATAGCACCCATGCACTATCACACGCTCGTGCATAATGCGGGATCAGACACGAGCGTTGCGGCTTGAGGAGGCGCGGCAAGGATGCATCGTAGCCGTTCGATCTCATGATTGAGCAGTCGAGATTTCAAGATCGTGGGAGAGCGTTGCACCTTGAGGAGATGAGCGGGTGCACGCGTCGCCCCCACTATGCCCACGTTCGGACCTTTAGCGATGGATTTATCCGTCACTAAAGATCCTGAATTAATGATTTTCAATTTAAAAAGATCAAATTGCCCTCACTCCTTGCAACTATAAAAGGAGACCCCCTCCATATGAAATTCTCATCCCTTCCTTCTCTTCTCACCCTCTGCAAAGCTCAAGAGAATCTTGTCCCACACCCGAGATGCTCCTCGAGAGAAAGTCAAATTTTCGCCCTCATTTCGGAAGCGGATCTCACAACGATGACAACGTGCTGCCCCATTCTCATTCCTCCTGGCTCGTCCTCCAAGTGATCGTCAAGGAGGATAACTTCTCTCTCCCATTCCACTTTTCAGCTTTCTAGAGTAGAATTTTTCTGCTTTCTAGTGTAATAGATTTCCCGCTTTCTAGTGTAATTCTTCTCTAGTTTTATTATATAAACATTTTGAAATATTAAGTGCATGTTTTCTCTCTCTCTTTCTCCCTCGTTTATTCAGATTGTTAATATTATTTCATTGTAATTATGTCGCTTCGCTTTTCAACAAAAACTCTAAGAAAATATAATTGCGAATATAGATCGACGTAGCCTCCCTGAGTTCGACTCAGGATTTTCATTCCGGTATAAATTTTATTTGTTGAACATGAGTTCTTCTCTTTCAAACTACGACAATAGGTTTTTCGAAACCAAATACGATAGCATAGTAACTCGTAGCTTCAACATTGTGGCACCGTTGCCAGAGAGCAACGATTTCTGATCTTCTTTTCACATTTCACGCACTTTATTGTCTTCTAACTTGCTTTCTCTTGTGTCTATTGTTTTGCAGAGACCTCCATCAAGGAATCGTCAAGCAGTAGACCAGAGTAAAGTGCAGGTGAAGACAACTGTAAGTGCTCCCCATTCTTCTCCCCTCCATAGATTTCATTTGTCACATTAAATCCAAATTCCAATTAACCTAGGTGCTTGCATAAATCCCAGGAATAGTTTGGTTATTTGAATTCTCACTCACATTCATTCCACCCTTGTTTATAAGAAAAAAAAATAGAAAGATAATCTTGTGGGATAATTTTCAACAAACACACAACGTACACCGACATTCAAGGCACTTAACCTAATTGATTTGTTTCTACTCAACTGGGTTCTGATCTGTGGAACCGATACACACAAAGCAACACATAGAAGAGTAGAAATCATTCTAGGTTAACCATCTTTGTGTGCCTAACTTAGTGGTGCATTTGTGGCCAGTTGTTTGAGTTGTTTGGGCCGCACCACTCTACCTAAAATCAATTCATCAAGTAGCTCCTCCATAGGTTTTTCAATCTAGGTCTATTCCAGGCACTCCACTTTATTTCTAGTTTTAAAGGAAAGCAATCTTCACCCATGTTTGAAAACCTGGTTTGCCTCAAAACCTGATTGAAATCAACCTAATTTTAAACCCTAAAAGCTACTTAAGCAAGATTTGAACATTAAAATCCACACATCACAAATAATCTTGCTTGAAAACCCTGGTTGTGCACACACTTACATAATTTTCAATCAATCATTAATGGCACAACCCATCTTAAGGGCCCATCACATTCCATAAGCACCACAATCCCAGGCCTTAATAAAATTGAGTAGACATTGGCCTTAAGGACTGATTTGCTCTTCAGGGCCTAGTCTAAGATTGTCTTTGATTAACCTACTTGTACTGATTAATCTGATGTCTAGCTAGGGGAGTAGCGTCAAACGACCGCAGCTGGGGGTACACTAGGAACCGGAGGCGAAAGCCGAAGGAAGAACCTTCTCCCCAGTCCCTCCTTCTAACTGGTTGGATTGAGCAGATGCAAGTAGAGTAAATCATTTACAATCTTAAGGCAGGTTTTGGGAGTCTGTAGATCCTTAGGCTACCCCACTTAAGGACAGCCTTGTTTTGTTGTGCTGGAGGGTCCATATCCCCAGTCCTTCCAACCTTCTCCTAGTTTATGCTGGGAAGACAATCATTGAATCCCCGATTGGAAGGACCACTAGAGTATTCTAGGAGGCACAAATTGGATTTTGGTCAAATTGATCTCATGGCCAACCAACAGCCTCCTTTGCTTGGGGATCCACAGGAGGAATTCCGAAGGCAGCTGGAACAAATGTAGAGAATGCAAGAATGGTTCCAGAGAATGCAGGGTGCTCAGCCCTTGAAGGATTTTTATGATCCTTCAAATTACGGGGAACGTCCCGACGTCCTGATTCCAGCCGACAACGTAGAAATCAAGCCCCAGGTGTTAAGCCTGATCAAACATTATCATGAGCTTGGGTCTGAAGATCTGTTTCAGCATTTGGAGGACTTGACCACTTTGGTCCAAACCACTAAGACATGAAACGTGAATGAGGAGCAAATAATCATGAGGCTCTTCCCCCACTCTCTTAGGGATAAGGCTGCGCATTGGTACAGGACAATAAGAAGACCAATTGCAACTTGGAATGAGTTGAAATCGACCTTTCTGAAGAAATTCTTCCCACTCGAATGTACCAATGCCTTGAGACGGGCAATCACTACCTTTACCCAGAGACTAGGGGAGCAGTTTCATGTGGCCTGGGAGCGATTCCAAGACCTATTGCGGAGGTGTCCACACTACGAGGTGCCAAAATGGCAACTCATGCAGATCTTCTATCATGGGTTGACTAAGAAACTTAGAAATCATGTGGATGCTTCTTGCATAGACAATTTCCTCAATAAAGACGCAGATAGTGGACACGATTTGTTTGAGGAAATGAGCGAGAATTCAATCAATCATGCCTCCATGGATACCTTTAACCGGTCCCAGCAACCCAGATCAAATGTCAATAAAGTCCATTACTCTCATTCATTTGATATGGAATTGATTTGTAATAAACTTGACAAGGTGGACTTGGTTGCTAAGAGAATGGAAGAGTGGATGGCTGGAAATTCTATGAACAACTCTCGATCGACTCAATCCCAAAATTTGGGATTCCATTCTTCGCGAGCTCCTTCTGGATGGGAGTTCGTGAATCAACTCGATGCGGCTCAACCTCTGAGTCAGCATTTTTCGGAACCACATAAGTTCCAAACTAGGGCCTTTAATCCCAATTTTTATGATCCTTCCCTTTCTTTCTCTCCATCCTCACCCTATGAGGATATCTGTGCTGCACAGGAGAATGTTAGATCTAACCCCTATTCTAATGCTTATAATCTGGGTTGGAAAAACCACCCTAACTTCTCCTAGAAAAACCTGGGGCAACAGACCCAATTCCGACCCAGCAACTATGCTCTGCAACGATCAATGGGTTAGGGTCATGTGTATACTCAGTTGCTCCCAAATTAGGTCAATCAGCCAGCTTGGAATGCCCATCAACCCGTAGGGCATGGTAATTTGAACCGACAAATGGTAGAGATGCAAGGATCCATGCTCTAGCTCATGTAGCAAATGAAAACCTCGTAGGACAACTTACAGACCAGGCTCATTGCTAACTCTCATCAAGCTGGATCTCTACTATCCCAACAGATACCCAACCTGCGAAATATTCTGAATCCGGGCAACCAAGCCCATGGGTATGGAAATCAGAGGGATGCACATGCTCAGGTGGTTGAGCAAGGTTCCTCCTCTTCTTCTTCTTTTGCACATCAACAATTCCTGGCTAATTAAGCCCTCCAATCTTTCCTAACCCTCCCCAAGACCCAAACTCTTATGCATCTGCAAATTCTGTCACCTTGAGGAGTGGTAAGCAGACTCAGGATCCACAACCACATTGTTCTGATCTACTGAATCCTGAAGAACCTGAGGAGAGAGAAGAGAATTTTGGAGAAGAAATCAAGGCTCAGGAACCTAATTCCAAAGATCTGACCCATGTTCCTTTTCCTGAAGCCTTGATCAAATCAAAGAAGTCTGTTGATAGCAATGAGGAGCTTCTAAATATATTTAAGAATGTTGAGATCAATATCCCACTCCTCAATGCTATCAAACATATACCGGCTTACGCGTGATTTTTAAAGGATTTGTGTACACAAAAGCGTAAGTCGAGAGAATCTGTTTCGAGGAAGGTGGTACTCTCTGAGCAGGCTAGTTCTGTTATCCTGCACCACCTCCCTCAGAAAAAGAGAGATCCAGGTGCTTCGTTGATTTCTTGTGTCATGAGAGAATACACATTTGATAAAGCACTTCTGGATTCGGGTGCATCCATCAACCTAATTCCGACTTCTTTTTACGAGAAGCTTAGATTAGGTGAACTTCGGCTAACTTCAGTAATGCTACAGTTAGCAGACCGTTCGGTCACAAATCCGTGAGGGGTTATTGAAGATTTTATAGTTAAGGTCAAGGATTTCTATTTTCCTGTAGATTTCCTTGTCCTTGACATGGATGTACTTGAAAATTTGAGGAACACACCCATCATTCTATTGCATCCGTTCCTGGCTACCGCTAAGGCCAACAATAATTGTGAAAGCGGTAGCATGGAAATCACCTTTGGAGATCAACGAATGAAATTGGATATTTTAAAGGTGATTAATAAATTTGACGATTATAGATTTATTGAGGAACTTGAGGAGGATAATGTAAACATTGAAACTTGTTTGATGGTTTCTTCAATTGAAAGTTCCTCCTTTAATGACGAATTGGACCCACAACCCTCTATGGCAGACCTACCATATTCTAAAGAGATTATTGATTCTGTTCACTCACAACCTCTTCCTCTTGTTGAGTCTTCAACATCTTCCTTACCGTCAATCATCAACCTGCCCCAGCTTGAACTAAAACCATTGCCTGAGAATTTGAAATATCAATTTTTAGGACCTCAGAAGACGCTCCTTGTGATTATCAGTGCTAAATTAATGAAGGAGCAAGAGAATAAATTGATCAAGGTCCTGAAGGAACACAAGGAGGCAATTGGTTGGACCATTCATGACCTTGGGGGATCGAGCCATCTTACTGCAATCATAGAATATTCTTGGAAGATGGATCCCACCCTTCTCGCCAAATGCAGAGGAGATTAAATCCAAATATGTGAGAAGTGGTCAAAAAGGAAATCATTAAGTGGCTCGATGTAGGAATTATTTATCCAATCTCTGATAGTCCCTAGGTAAGTCCCGTGTAGATTGTTCAGAAGAAAGCTGGGATTACCATGGTCACTAACGAGAGAGGAGAATCTGTCACAACTCGTTAAACTTCCTCTTGGAGGGTTTGTATTGATTACAGGAAGCTGAACAAGGCCACGAAAAAGGATCATTTTCCCCTGCCTTTCATTGATCAAATCTTGGAAAGACTACCCGGGCAGAAGTACTTCTGCTTTCTTGATGGCTACTCGGGATACAACCAAGTTCCTATCCATCCCGAGGATCAGGAAAAAACTACTTTCACCTATCCCTATGGAACCTTTTCTTTTCATAGGATGCCTTTCAATTTATGCAATGCACCTACGATTTTTCAAAGGTGTATGTTAGCCATATTCTCTGACATGGTGGGAGAGTTTATGGAAGTCTTCATGGACGATTTCTCTATTTTTGGAGAATCATTTGACTCTTGTTTGGCTAATTTGGAAATGATTCTTAAGCCATGTATCAAAACACGATTGGTCCTTAGCTGGGAAAAGAGTCATTTCATGACCCAAGAAGGCATCGTCCTAAGTCATGTAATCTTTGAACGGGGAATTGAAGTGGACAAAGCTAGGGTTGATGCTATCGCTAAACTTCCTCCTCCTACATCTGTTAAACAAATCCGATCATTTCTTGGTCATGTGGGATTCTACAGAAGATTCATCAAGGATTTCTCGATGGTTGCTCATCCCCTGAGCAATCTTCTCACCAAAGAAATGCCATTTGTTTTTGACGAATCATGCCGTAAGGCATTTGATTTCCTGAAAACGGCAGTCACCTGTCCTCCAGTGTTGCAACCACCAATTTGGACAGCCCCTTTCGAGATCATGACCAACGCTTCTGATTACGCAGTCGAGGCTGTCTTGGATTAGAAAATAGATAGAAAGCCCTCTGTCATCTACTATGCTAGTAAAACTCTGGATGAAGCCCAGAGGAATTACACTGTTACTGAAAAGCAATTACTAGCTGCAGTGTTCGCTTTGGAAAAATTCAGGGCTTATCTCTTGAGGTCTCATGTTATCATCTATACCGACCACTTGTCCTTGAGACATCTCTTGTCCAAAAAGGATGCCAAACCCTGGCTTATTCGTTGGATTCTTCTGCTTCAAGAATTTGATCTTGAAATCAAGGATAAAACCAGGGTACAAAATGTGGTGGCGGATCATTTGTCGAGATTCCTAAGTGATTCTTCTCATCCGAACATCCTGATTGCTGACACTTTTTCGGACGAAGCTATCCTTACACTTTCAGGTGTCCAAACCCCGTGGTTTACTGACATTGTCAACTATTTGCTCATTGGTCAAATCCCCCAGGATTGGACGAAGCAACAATGGAATAGACTCAAATCTGAGCCCAAATACTACTTCTGGGAGGACCTTGAACTGTACCGCATCGGCTCTAATCAGATTATTCGCTGATGTGTTCCGGAGAATGAATTCAACAGTGTACTCGAGTTCTATCATGCATCTGCGTGTGGTGGACATTTCTCTGGGAAAAAGTCGACTGCAAAAATTTTGCAATCTAGCTTGTATTGGCTATCTTTATTTAAAGATGCCCAGGATTTCTCAAGGTTATGTTCTCGATGTCAGGCACTCAGGAGCATAACTAAGAGAGATATGATGCCCCTAAACCCAATTCTTCCTATCAAAATTTTTCATGTTTAGGTCATCGATTTCATGGGACCCTTTCTCCCTTCATTTGGACATCAGTACATTCTTGTTGCTGTTGATTATGTGTCCAAATGGATTGAGGCGATTCCCACCTGAACCAATGACCACAAGGTGGTCATTGATTTTGTCAAGAAAAATATCTTCAGTAGGTTCGGGATTCCAAGGGCCATCATCAGTGACGGTGGCACTCATTTTACTAATGCCCAATTCCAGAATTTGTTGGCCAAATACAGGGTTAATTACCGAATTTCCACACCTTACCATCCCCAGACGAATGGACAAGCCGAGATCTCCAATCAGGAGATCAAGAACATTCTGCAGAAAATGGTTAGGCCTAATTGCAAGGGTTGGACTCAAAAGCTTGAGGAAGCTCTTTGGGCCTACCGTACGGCGTATAAAACGCCCATTGGCATGTCTCCATTTCGTTTGGTGTATTGAAAGGCATGCCATCTACCTGTAGAGATTGAACATAGGGCATTCTGGGTTATCAAACAATACAATTTAGATCTGAATTTAGATGGGAAGACCAGGAAACTCCAACTATCTGAGTTGGAAGAGCTTAGAAATGATGCATACAAGAATTCCAAGATCTACAAGGCTAGGACCAAAGCCCTACATGATCAATTGATTTCTCGCAAGAGCTTTGAGCAGAACCAGAAGGTCTGGTTATTCGATTCTCGACTTAAGCTTTTTCTTGGCAAACTTAGATCTAAATGGAATGGCCATTCATTACTGACCAGATTTTTCCAAATGGAGCTGTTCAGATCTCTGACCCAAAGTTGGGTAACACATTTAAAGTCAACGGTCAACATCTAAAGCCTGTTATTGACCGTACTCTTCCAGAACCCATCTCAGACACGGTTGCTCTAGCCATATTATGACTTCTTTGGCTGGACTTCTCCTAGCTGACGACATTAAACTCAGCAGTTGTACATATGACATAAAGCTGACACGAGCTTCATATTCAGGTGACATCTTTCATACTCTACCCTTTCATGTCTCTTTCTCAATGTGGACGTTACATCAGGTAGGCATGGGGGGGTTGGATTCATTTTTGAATCATTGTCAGCTTTATGGAATTTTTGTAAATTGTATTTCTCTTCTTATTTATACATAAAAAAAAATGAATTAGGAAGGAATATTTGGACATTAGGACTTTTCAATCTTAGGAAATATTACATTAGGATTTGAACACAAAGACCCTTCAGGTCTTTGGACTTGATCGGCCCATGTATCCACTAAAATGTGAATTTATTTTTCGAGTCCTTGCCATCGTAACTCTATTGTAATTTGAGTAAATAAGTTTGGGTGATAAGTATACGACTTATCAATCCACCCTCTGATTTGAGGGAACTTTGAGTCTTAAGCATCTACACACTTTCTTTTCACTGACTCGTTGTTCGATGATTTTAATGGAAATTGGGTAGCTAATGAACCTTCTAGGGTGATATGGCTGGCAAGTTATCATGGGTAATAGCCCATAGGTAGGTTGTCTAGAGCCCAGTCATTGAACCATTCTTTTCTTGCTGCCTTTAGGTAAATCTTAGACCAAGGAAGCCACCTACTTAAAAAAAAAAAGTCAAAAAGAAAAAATAACAAAAGGAGAAAAGAAAAGAAACAAAAGAAATAAGCCACACTTCACCGTACGAGTATGGCTGGCAAGTTGTCGATGATAACAGCTCATCGACTGGTTGTCCAGAACACAGCTCGATAAATGCACTGAAAATTCCCAAAACACTTAGGAAGAAGCGGAGAACTAGAATAAATCGGGGAGATATACACTGGATTCACCCTTGTGTTGACCCCATAAAAATAAAAGTAAGGAGAAAGCTATCGGTTGTACAGATACACCTTTAGGCAGAATTCTCCTTTTAAGGTCACCTAGAGGTGTAGAAACCCAAAGTCCATTTTAACTGTCGATCAACGAGTCTATCACATTCACAATAAGATGCTTAGAACTTATGATTCTCATCAAATCTTGGGTGAGTTGAATGGCTGTAGAAAGCTACTCTTAAACCCTAAAACTAGAAAATCCAAAAAGAAAAAATAGAAAAGAAGGAAAAGAGAAAAGGAAATTTTTCTTTGAATAAGGCGTGGGCTTGAGGCAGTCTACATTTTGGTAAATACCTGGGCACTGTTGTGTCTTTGAAAGTTCAAATCCTAAGTAAACATTTTCTTAATGATTGAAAATAACTTATGCCCAAATAATCCAACCTAATTCTTTTATAAATAGCATATAGTTTTTGCTAAGGACTAGCAAAAGATAGGCATGGGGGTGTGATTTAAACATGTTTATATTACATAAGATATCTATTTACGCATGTTCGTAAGCATAGAATTGCATTACATACTCTAAATATTGCATAGCATGCATCATCTTGCATTTAGATTAGTTTGAATAAAATGGAGGTTAATTATCTCCTTTTATGTTCAGGGACAAGGCAAATTTTTATTGGGGCATCGAATTGAAGATCCAACCGTATAGATTTGATCAAGGTGAAGATTGGAGTTCAACGACTCCAAGATCGCCCTAATCAGACATTTGTAGCATCAGATAGAGATCGAGGAACCCTAGAAGATCAAGGGCCAAGATGGTGTGAATCCACACTTCATATGACAAATCTGACCACATGGATGGATTCGGATCGACGATCGCAGCCTAATGGTGCGAAAATCGACTCAATCCGACAACCGTGGCACCATGTACATCATCCAGAAGATGGACGGCCAAGATAGCGCCACGTGGCACCATCTCAGCCGCCCAACCGGTTGCTGCACCCACCACACCCTCTCTTCTTCTATTTGATCATCGCTTCTCTGCCATTGCATGATCATCCAACGGCTGTGGGCACGTGAGCACAAATCCTAAGCGCAACCCAAACGGGCTGATAGTGCATTGGTTGAACGTGCTTGCACGATCAGGAGGCATGCGTTCGAGCCTTGAGGAGCAGCTGCTGGGGCACGGGCGAGTGGGCATAACGATCGCTTGATCGCGATCGAGCGGCTGCGAGTGCCCAATAGTGCCCATGCGCTATCTCACGCTCGTGCATAACGTGGGATCAGACGTGGGCATTGCGGCTTGAGAAGGCACTGTGAGGATGCATCTCAGTCGTTCAATCTCATGATCGAATGGTCGAGATTTCAAGATCGTGGGAGAGCATTGCACCTTAAGGAGATGAGCGGGCATGTGCTGCCCCCACTACGCCAACATTCAAACCTTTAACAATGAATTTATCCGTCACTAAATGTCCTGAATTAATGATTTTTAACTTAAAAAGACCAAATTGCCTCACTCCTTACAACTATGAAAGGTGACTCCCTCCATATGAAATTCTCATCCCTTCCTTCTTCTCTCCCTCTCCAAAGCTCAAGAGAAGCTTGTCCTACACACAGGATGCTCCTCAAGAGATAAAGTCAAATTTTTGCCCTCATTTCGGAAGCAGATCTTGCGACGACGATGACGTGCTGCCCATTCTCATTCCTCCTGCCTTGACCTCCTTCCCGCTCCGTCCTCCATCTTCCATGCGGCGTCTCGTCCGGCTCGTCCTCCAAGCAATCGTCGAGGAGGATAACTTCTCTCTCCCATTCCTCTTTTCAGCTTTTTAGAGTAGAATTTTCCTGCTTTCTAGTGTAATAGATTTCTCGCTTTCTAGTGTAATTCTTCTCTAGTTTTATTGTATAAACATTTTGAAATATTAAGTACATGTTTTCTCTCTCTCTCTTTCCCTCTCATTTATTCTGATTGTTAATATTACTTCATTGTAATTACGTCGCTTCGCTTTTCAACAAAAATTCTAAAAAAATATAATTGCGAATATAGATTGACGTAGCCTCCCTGAGTTCGACCCAAGATTTTTATTCCGGTACAAATTTTATTTGTTGAACATGAGTTCTTCACTTTCAAACTACGACGACAAGTTTTTCAAAACCAAATACGATAACGTAGTGACTCGTAGCTTCAACAATTGTCTTGGGACATCTCATACCAAAAAAAGGCATCCATGTTGATCGAGCCAAGGTGAACTTGATTTCCAAACTCCCTATGCCTAGCTCGTTCAAGGACATTCGATCTTTTCTAGGGCACATCGATTTTTATCGTCGATTCATTCCTGATTTCTCAAAGATCATGCATCCCCAGACCACTTTGCTTTCTAAGGATGTACCTTTCGAAATCTCCAAGGAATGCACTCAAGCATTTGAAATCCTCCGTGATCGAGTCACCCAAGCCCCGATCCTATAGTCCCTTAATTGGTCTCTGAAAGAGCGATCTTTGTTTTCGTTGAAAACTTTATCATAAAATGATGTGTCGTAGTATTTAATCACGTGGTAGAAAATCACTTTTCAAAACATTTAAATTTTTGAAATCTAACCACAAATAGTTAGGTCGTCTCTACAAGGAGGAATTAGCCTATTTAAATTAATAAATAGTGTCTCGTTTATTCAGGAAACTCAATAGATATGCATGCTACTTCGTGCTTTTCTTTTTCTCACCTAAATGCTTGTTTTAACCAATTAATCAAGAATGTAGGTGCTATTATGCAAATTCACCATAATATAATAACATGTAAAATAGTTATCTCTATACTGGTAAGCACCGTAAATACTAATTTCTAAAACATAACTTGTTCTCCATAATCCATGCATTCAATCATTCATGTGATATATATATATGTGCAAATAATTTAGGTGAAGTAGAAGGAGGACTATGCAATTTCACCTCAATAATGTAATGCATAAAATAAATGAATAGGAACTTCCGCAATGGCATTTATGGTAAATATTAATGGTAAATACTAAGGATCTGTTTTTAAGTAGATTGCAGGTCTTAGAGTTATATGTTTAGTTGGTGGCCAAACAAGTTTTGCAAAAATTACGCTTCCTAGGCCAACCTTCGCTGGTGCCTATAACCTACTCGCAAAGGATGGAAGTCTCGAATCGAGCCCACACACGACGAACCAAAGTAACTTGGTGGATAGGCTTGTTGATTTCTGACTAACTTCCCTTGTGGTGAAAAAGAGGAGAGGTAGAAATTTATCTAGTGACCTTATGTGTGAGGTGCACAGTGTCTCAAGTGTGCAAGCATACGATCGTGTTTTGATATTTTGAAATTCCGCAAACAGGATCCTTTTGCACACAATTTTCAGTCACAAATTTTAAAGTCGAACCTCTTAACAATCCCATTTTTTTTTTTTTTTTAGTGTCCACTGGATTAATTAGATTCAAGCACTTTAGTGGTCTTAGATTTAGGTTCAATGCATATGCATGACAAGTCATTAATGCTCAAGAAAAGACGTACCTTACTCTAGCTTTCTTCGTGCAATAATGAAAGCAGTGCAATAAAAATAAACCAAATGCTGCTCATTCAGTCATAGATGGTCGTCCTATTGATATGCAACTTCTAGTAGGCAGTTTGAATTTTTTATATATATATATATAACAAACAAACAGAATTTATCTAACTAAGTAATCGAAATTCAGTTCAAATAGTACAAATAATCCTATAATCTAAATAAATGGGAACATGCTCCCGAAAATACGCTCCCGCATACAAGAGCGATCAGAAATAAAATGGCACTTGGAACACGTTCCCAAAAATACCCAACAAGGGTCCAAAAGACAGAAATTAAATTCTAATGTTTATCTAACTAAATCTAACTAAGACCTACTGCCTAAATCAGAAATAGGCTTCTCCGAAAGTCTACGTGCTTGGGACTAAGGCCCACGTGTTCTTGTTGCCGTCTTCCAGGTGGTGTCAAGGTCCAACAAAAAGATCGTCTCCATCGTGCGCGTCCGTCGCATTCATCGCGTGTTTTTGCGCAGAAGAAAATCCACAGTTAGTAGTTTAGAAAAGCTTTTCAAAGAGCATAAAAATAACATTAAATTCCTCAAAAATTAATAGGCATTTTTGTCCCCGGCAACGGCCCCATTTGAAAGAGCGATCTTCATTTTCGTTGAAAACTTTATCATAAAATGATGTGCCGTATTTAATCGCGTGGTAGGAAATCGCTTTTCAAAACATTTAAATTTTTGAAATCTAACCACAAATAGTTAGGTCATCTCCATAGGGAGGAATTAGCCTATTTAAATTAATAAATAGTGTCTCACTTATTCAGGAAACTCAATAGATATGCATGTTACTTCGTGCTTTTCTTTTTCTCACCTAAATGCTTGTTTTAACCAATTAATCAAGAATGTAGGTGCTATTATGCAAATTCACCATAATATAATAGCATGTAAAATAGTGATCTCTATACTGGTAAGCACCGTAAATACTAATTTCTAAAACATAACTTGTCCTCATAATCCATGCATTCAATCATTCATGTGATATATATATATGTGCAAATAATTTAGGTGAAGTAGAAGGACTATGCAATTTCACCGCAATAATGTAATGCATAAAATAAATGAATAGGAACTTCCGCAATGGCATTTAAGGTAAATATTAATGGACTAATCACTGTAGCAAAACAGGGGTTTTCGTTCCCTCGTGCGCACACAGAGGAGAAGGCGCGGCTGGAGGTGCGGTGCTCGGAGTCGATCGGCCAGGATGTGGGCTTCGTGTTGGTGGTCGTGGCGTCGACGGAGGTGACCGACGGTGGCCGGTCGGAGCCTTGGATGCCGTCGGTGGTGGCTTGCGTGCGGGATGCGTAGGGACGGCGGGAGGGGTTGCCGCGAGTGTCGGTAGCCTTGTGAGGTCAAGGTGGAGTCGATGGCACTGTTGGAGTGAAGCTTCGTGGCACGTGGAGGTGGCTGCTCTTGGAGGTGGACGGCCGGCGATGGGTTCTTTTGGGGAAGAAGATGAACTGTGGGGTGGCTGGTGGCGGTGCGCGAGGACGGGTTGTGCGTGCTGCAGGGTTGTGCACGGCACAGTTGCGCACTACGTGTGGCCACAAGGGTGCGGCGCATGCGTTGTGGCTGGGTTGTGCGTGCTGCAAGGTGCAAAGGTGGGAAGGCGCAGGAGATGGCAAGCGGGCACCTGCGGTCTGCTTGCAGGAAGGAGGCGCGCGGGCGGGTTGTGGGCAGGCTGATGGTGCGGTGCCTGCAAGCACTTGGTGTGGCGGGGGCGGCAGGTGATGAGGGGCGCTGGAAGATGGCAAGCGGGCAGGCACTTGCGGAGGGAAGTTGCAGGGCGTAGAGACCACAGTGCAAGCTTGAAACACAAAGTGCATTTGTTCCACAGTGGTGAGAGGGAGAAGATCCCCGCCACGGGAGGAAGATCCGCCCTATCCTCAGAGGATGCTGCTTCTTTTTGAACCCCACTCTCCTCCTTTTCCTTCGCCCAAAGTATCTCCAGCTACTCGCGACGATCGCGAGTGGTTGGAACGGTAGATAAGTATGGGCGGTTCCTTCTTCAGACGTCTATCTGGAGAATCAGACGTCTTAAAAATGTAATGCCGCGGATTTGTAATTAATAATTCTAGACGTCCAATCCAAGTCCCAGATGTCTTATATAAGTAAAAATTAACTCCTGATCTTGCACCTAACCTGCATTTATCAAATACATTATATTATCATAACGTATGCTATTAAATGTAAAAATTGAAGCATAAAATTAAATTCAGGCCAAGGTGAATTGCTATATAACTCCTAATTAATTAACAACTAAGAACAAATAATTAAATAGTACTTAAGCTAAATAATAGTCTACAAAAGTGGACTTATCAAATGCTCCCATGCCTAAGTTTTGCTAGTCTCGAGCAAAAATGAATAATAAAGGTAATCAGAAGACTTCTTTTCTTATTTCAAAACTTTAGAAATCCAGACAAATGTGAAGTGCTGATAGGCTAGGTAACAGATCCAAGTGAAAGAGCCAATTCGCATTGGGAGTTCGTACAACACCCTTGGCAAATATTTCTGTTGGGATAGGCAACTACTTCCCTCAGGGATAAAGCAAACGATAATCTGTAATTTGACCCCGTCGTTTGGCTTAGGTAGGAGATATCAAGTTGAATGGATTTGTATTTGGTGGCACACACTCAACTGGTGCTACATATAGTCTAGTACTGCAGACTCTAGATCTCTAGACTATTAGACAAGTCAACTCAAAGAGAGGCTACACAACTATACTCTCTTGATGTTCCTGGGCACTCCCTCTTCTTTTTCTTTCTAAGATCACAAATCTTGCCAGATTTAGAAATTGTACTCACTATTTGGTGGCCTCACATGGCATCCACACTTCAATTAAAGTCCTAATAACTCTACAACTAAGTTAGAGTCCTCAACCAGTATTCAGGCGATCAGAAATACTAGAAGGTAGGTATGGGTCATATTTGGTGGAACGCAATAGGTGTTCTGTTGCCTCAGAAACATTAGAAACTTGGACTTTTCTTTTTTTTTTTTTTGGTAATATAACTATTTCTTCTTTTTCTTCTTTCTGTTTCTTCTTTTTCTTCTTTCCTTTCTTCCCATTTTTTTTTAATTTCTTCTTATTTTTGTTTCTTTTTCAATCAGCACAACACGATACAGACTTTTATTTACAAGGCATTATTCGGGATGATGACGGTCAAGAGGAAGTTATGTGGCTTATTTGGTGGAAGTACCTATTCTTGGCACCGGGAAGGAATGGATAGGACAGGCATATTTCTGACCTTTGATACTATTACCCTCCTTCAACTAAGGACTCTATGAAGGATGGTCGTAACCATCCACCATAGTTATAGCTTTATTAAGACTCAATCTCTACGTATCTGCCTTATTTGGTGACTCTCAGGAATTCACTCAAAGTACGTACCCAGGAACAGAGAGTGAAAACTACGGCTAACTCTGAAGTATCATCATCTAATTATCCAAAACTTAAGAGTCCTTGCACTAGACTTAGTGCACCAGTAATCTCTCTACTTCTCACAAATATGAGCTGGATTTACTAGAAGATAGTATGCCTGACTCTCTATGAACTGTCCAAGGGTTCAGTAGACTACAAATGCTCATTGGTTTTCCTCAAGGATCCATTACCAAGTCTACGTGCACGTGAAATAAATGTAATGGATTCTAAACTTAAGAAATAATTCAAGAAGAAAAACCTCCAATGACAAAGGTATTCTGCTAGGGACTAACCCAATCAGCTCAAGAAAAGAGAAATTTTTTTTCTTTATGCTAACCTAAATGCACCTAAAATGCAAATGCACTCCCCCATGCCTAAATCCTACAATGCCCCCATTGTAAAATAAAAACAGGAGGAGAAAAGAAAGAAATCACCAGACACGGTTTGCTGGGTTGTCTCCCAACAAGCGCTGCATTTTCTGTCAGTAGCCAGACTAAGAAGGAACCTATAAGTCTGGTTCCAAACAGAAAAGGTTAGGCCCTAAGAATATGCGTAACAATGCAGGCCTAGAAAACAGGTAACCACGGATGTTGACAAGCTGATGATGTAATGTAATTCCAAATGCTCGCCAGAAGATATGAAAGCGAAAAACCTCGTTGGCTACCTTGGGAGGTCTTGGGATAATAAACGGAATATGAAAAGGGACCTCCCGAAATGGAATAAGTGGAGGATAACAAGGGTCCTCCAAAGTAGGACGGGTTTTAAAAGATATACACATAATTAGTTCAAGCCCTTGAATGGTGAGAGTAAGAGTACAAGCATCAATCCATACTCGCCATTCTACCCTAGGATGTACTGGCCTGATATATTCTCCAGAAAGAATGTACATGAGTAGAGATCTGAGCCAAGGATCAATTAGGGAGTATAAGGGTTGTTTGTAGTGTTGGAAGGTAATGGTTAAGTCCAATGAGGGCTTAGTTGGTGTTAGGTTCAATTCCAACAATGATTCGAATTGTGTACACTCCCTAATAGTAGTAGACAACTTCAAATTATCCTGCCTAACATTAATGATCGGAGTCATATTTGAATCAAGGGTAGACTCCAAATTACAACTTTTTGATGGCAGGGTCAAAATGTAAGAATCATTATCATTCAGCTCATTCCCAGATTCATTTGGTTTACTAAAATATTTGTCGGGGTGTATATGTGATTCATTAGGAGTTGGATCAGCATCCTCAATTATTTCTAAAGGAGGATCAGTCTTAATATTTTGGAGGAAGCCTATATCATTGAATTCGTCATTCTTCTCGGGGTATAAATTCTTAATTGATGTGTTTTGTCCCCGAGAGTCTCCCATAGACTTGTCATTATTTTGTTCGTCCTCCTGTAATATCAACTCATGTTTTGATGGAGGATGACTCCTAAAGGAAAGGAGGAATCTGGATTTAATCATATTATTTCTACCCTCTGGAGGTAAATCCTCAAATGGTAAATAATTCTCCTGTGAATCACTCCAGATTTTCAGTCCAAGTTCCTTTATTAGGGTATCCTCATCTTCAAAATTAGACTTGTCTTATCCCTGAGACCAGAATTGATCATCCTCTATTCCCTTAGGGTCACCTTCATTAGGTGCATTTGAATCCTCAGAATATTGAAGGGTAGGTGTTGATTCCCTAAGTGGAGGGTTAGGAGTAGGCTCACTAAGAGTAGAATGGGATTCCACCAAATAATCAAGAGGGGAAGTGATAGGAACAATAATCTTCCCTTGCTTTTGACTCCAATATAGTTCAGGTGGATAATCACTATGATTGTTGTCCTATAGTGGCCGCATCTCGTTGGGAGAGTCTAAGTGATCGCTACATGAAATTGGATCCCTATTGTCATTAAGTACCTCAGAATTATTTTCATGATCATGATCGGATGGGTAGGGATCAGGATTATTGGGAACCGTGTAGCTAAGTTGTCTTATTTCTTCATTAAATTGTTGACTATTCCTCAACATCTCTCCCATTGATTCTATTATTTCCTTTTGCTATTTTTGCATTTCTATCATAAAAGAGGAGAGGCTACTATTATCAGGTTGGGGAGGATAGTCAATTTCAGGCTCTAGTGGCCTAGGGGTATCGGTCCAACCTCGATACGGAAAATCATGAAGGGTGGGAGGGTTGGGTTTTGCATGGAAGTAGGGATTTCAAGATTGGAAAATCCCGCTCCTAGGCTCTGCTCAAAAGTGGGAGTTATCAAGCCAGTACTCCCAAGGTAAGAATGAGAATGATCCCATGAATTGTCAATGTACCCATTGAAGGATGGATACGCTCGGAGCATGGGATCCTGATTAAAAGATGGGAAGTATTGACTCTGATAATCTGAATGATGGGAGTAAGAATAATCCATTTCTTTAAGCAAAACAATTTTCTTAGGATTCAACAGAAAACATTCTAAAGAGTCCTATTGTCACAGCAAACGCAAATTCAACGGGATCTATTTTTAGTCGATTGCAGGTCTTAGAGTTATATGTTTAGTTGGTGGCCAAACAAGTTTTACAAAAATTACACTTCCTAGGCCAATCTTCGCTGGTGCCTATAACCTACTCGCAAGGGATGGAAGCCTCGAATCGAGCCCACACACGAGGAACCGAAGTAACTTGGTGGATAGGCTTATTGATTTTCGACTAACTTCCCTTGTGGTGCAAAAGCGGAGAGGTAGAAATTTATCTAGTGACCTTATGTGTGAGGTGCACAGTGTCTCAAGTGTGCAAGCATACGATCGTGTTTTGATATTTTGAAATTCCGCAAACAGGATCCTTTTGCACACAATTTTCAGTCATAGATTTTAAATTCCAACCTCTTAACAATCCCAATTTTTTTTTTTTAAAGTGACCACTGAATTAATTTGATTCAAGCACTTTAGTGGTCTTAGATTTAGGTTCAATGCATATGCATGACAAGTCATTAATGCTCAAGAGAAGACGTACCTTACTCCAGCTTTCTTCGTGCAATAATGAATGCAGTGCAATAAAAATAAACCAGATGCTGCTCATTCAGTCATAGATGGTCGTCCTATAGATACGCAGCTTCTAGCAGGCAGTTTGAATTTTTTTTTATATATATATAATAAACAAACAGAATTTATCTAAATAACTAATCAAAATTCAGTTCAAATAGTGCAAATAATCCTATAATCTAAATAAATGGGAACACGCTCCCGAAAATATGCTCCTGCATACAAGAGCGATCAGAAATAAAATGGCACTTGGAACACGTTCCCAAAAATACCCAACAAGGGTCCAAAAGACAGAAATTAAATTCTAATGTCTATCTAACTAAATCTAACTAAGACCTATTTCCTAAATTAGAAATAGGCTTCTCCGAAAGCCTATGTGTGTGGGACTAAGGCCCACGTGTTCCTGTTGCCGTCGTCCAGGTAGCATCAAGGTGCACCAAAAATATCGTCTCCACCGTGCGCATCCGTCGCATTCATCGCGTGTTTTTGCACAGAAGAAAATCCACAGTTAGTAGTTCAAAAAAGCTTTTAAAAGAGCATAAAAATAACATTACATTCCTCAAAAATTAATAGCCATTTTTCCGCCCTGGCAACGGCGCCATTTGAAAGACCGATCTTCGTTTTCATTGAAAACTTTATCATAAAATGATGTGTCATTATATTTAATCGCGTGGTAGAAAATCGCTTCTCAAAACATTTAAATTTTTGAAATCTGACCACAAATAGTTAGGTCATCTCCACAGGGAGTAATTAACCTATTTAAATTAATAAATAGTGTCTCGTTTATTCAGGAAACTCAATAGATATGCATGCTACTTCGTGCTTTTCTTTTTCTCACCTAAATGCTTGTTTTAACCAATTAATCAAGAATGTAGGTGCTATTATGCAAATTCACCATAATATAATAACATGTAAAATAGTGATCTCTATACTGGTAAGCACCGTAAATACTAATTTCTAAAACATAACTTGTTCTCCATAATCCATGCATTCAATCATTCTTGTGATATATATCTATGTGCAAATAATTTAGGTGAAGTAGAAGGAGGACTATGCAATTTCATCGCAATAATGTAATGCATAAAATAAATGAATAGGAACTTCTGCAATGGAATTTAAGGTAAATATTAATGGACTAATCACTGTAGCAAAATAGGGGCTTTCGTTCCCTCGTGCCACACGGATGAGAAGGCGCAGCTGGAGGTGCGGTGCTCGGAGTCGATCAGCCGGGATGTGGGCTTCGTGTTGGTGGTCGTGGCATCGACGGAGGTGACTGGCGGTGGCCGGTCGGAGCCTTGGATGCCGTCGGCGGTGGCTTGCACGTGGGATGCGTAGGGACGGCGGGAAGGGTTGCAGACAGTTTGGGTAGCCTTGTGAGGTCAAGGCGGAGTCGATGGCGCTGTTGGAGTGAAGCTTCGTTGCTAGTGGAGGTGGCTGCACTTGGAGGTGGACGGCCGGTGATGGTTTCTTTTCGGGAAGAAGATGAACAGTGGGGTGGCTGGTGGCGCTACGCGAGGGCGGGTTGTGCGTGCTGCAGGGTTGTGCGCAGCGCAGTTGCTCACTACGAGTGGCCACAAGGGCGCGGCGCCTGCACTGTGGCCGGGTTGTGCATGCTGCAAGGTGCAAAGGTGTGAAGGTGCGGGAGATGGCAAGCGAGCGCTTGTGATCTGCTTGCAGGAAGGAGGCGCGCGGGCGGATTGTGGGCAGGCTGATGGTGCGGTGCCTGTAAGCACTTGTGCAGCGGGGGTGGAAGGTGATGAGGGGCGCTAGAAGATGGCAAGCGGGCAGGCGCTTGCGGAGGGAAGTTGCAGGGCACAGAGACCATGGTGCAAGCTTGAAACACAGAGTGCATTTGTTCCACAGTGGTGAGAGGGAGAAGATCCCCGCCAAGGGAGGAAGATCCGCCCTATCCGCGGAGGATGCCACTTCTTTTTGAACCCCACTCTCCTCCTTTTCCCTCAGCTGCGAGTATCTCCAACTACTCGTGACGATCACGAGTGGTTGGAAAGGTAGATAAGTACGGGCGGTTCCTTCTTCAGATGTCTATCTGGAGCATCAGACGTCTTAAAAATATAATGCCGCGGATTTGTAATTAATAATTCCAGACATCCAATCCAAGTCCCAGACGTCTTATATAAGTAAAAATTAACTCCTGATCTTGCACTTAGCCTGCATTTATCAAATACATTATATTATCATAACGTATGCTATTAAATGTAAAAATTGAAGCATAAAATTAAATGCAGGCCAAGGTGAATTGCCATATAACTCCTAATTAATTAACAACTAAGAATAAATAATTAAATAGCACTTAAGCTAAATAATAGTCCACAAAAGTTCACTTATCAGTCTCAACCCTTTGAGATCATGTACGATGCATTTGATTTTGCTGTAGGAGCTGTACTTGGGTAGAAAATTGATGGGAAACCCGTGGTCATCTACTACGCTAGCAAGACACTTGACCAGGCTCAGCACAACTACACAGTTACTGAGAAAGAGCTGCTAGCCATAGTATTTGCCTGGAAAAATTCAGATCTTGTCTCCTAGGTTCCCATTTTATCATTTACTCGGATCACACAACTGTGAGGCATCTCCTTGCAAAGGACACGAAACCTCGATTAATCCACTGGATCTTACTGTTGCAAGAGTTTGACCTCGAGATTTGAGACAAAGCAGGAAAATAGAACGTGGTAGCTGATCACTTGTCCCGCCTTCCTCCTGAGATCATCGACCCTTCTGGACCCATCACGGAACATTTTCTTGATGAGCACCTCCTGACTATCAATACAGGGCTTCCATGGCTTGCTGATATAGTAAACTACCTAGCATCACATCAGATCCCATCCGATTGACCGAAGGCCAAGAATGACAAATTGCTTTCCGATGCCAAGTATTACTTCTGGGAAGACCTGTATCTTTTCCACATCGGTGCTAATCAGATCATTCAATGATGTGTCGCAGAAGCGAAAATTCAAGACATATTGTCTTTTTTCCATGACCAAGCAGGTGGTGGACATTTCTTAGGTCATAAAATCGCAGTGAGAGTCCTCCAATTCGGGTTCTATTGGCCCACGATTTTCAAAGACACATACAATCACTGTAGGGCATGCACTCATTGTCAGACCTTAAGCAACATGAGCCATCGTGATATGATGCCCTTACAGCTGATTCTTGTATGGGAAATCTTCGACGTGTGGGGGATTGATTTTATGGGACCCTTCCCTATTTCGGACAACTTCGAGTACATTCTATTTGCTGTTGGCTACGTGTCCAAATGGATCGAAGCCATTTTGACCCGAACCAATGATCATAAAGTGGTTATTAAATTAATTCATCAGAACATCTTTTCACGGTTTGGGATTCCACGTGCTATAATCTCTGATGGAGGGACCCATTTCACTAATGCTCAGTTTAGGTCACTGATGACCAAATACAGGGTATCGCACCGAATCTCTACTCCTTACCACTCCAAAACAAATGGTCTAGTTGAGCTATCAAATTGGGAGGTTAAGAAAATCCTCCAGGTTACTGTTCGACCTAACAGGAAGGACTGGTCATCCCGACTTCCGGAAGCTTTGTGGGCTTATAGGACCGCCCACAAAACCCAATTAGGTATGTCTCCCTTCAGATTGGTGTACGGAAAGGAATGTCACCTCCTCGTAGAATTGGAGCACAAGGCCTATTGAGCAGTACGGAACTGCAACCTAGATCTTTCTAAGGCAAGAGCCCACAGAAAGCTTCAAATGTGAGAGATCGATGAATTGTGCCATAATGCGTATGAGAACTTGAAAATTTACAAAGAGCGGGTTAAGGCCTTTCACGACAAGCACATATCCAGAAAGATCTTTCATCCTGGTCACAAAATCCTACTCTTTGATTCCAAGCTTAAACTGTTCCTAGGAAAACTATGCTCAAAATGGATGGAGCCCTACCTCGTCCGACGAATCTTTGGAAATGGAGCCATTGAGATCAGCCACTCAGCCACGATTCAGAACCTTTCATTATGAATGGTCAGAGACTTAAACCGTTCATTGACTTGATCGATACAAATTTGGCTGAGATATCTTTTACCCTCCATTCTCCCTAAGCTCATTGCGCCCAGCCGATGGCATAAAACTCAATGCTTAACGGGAGGCAACCCGTCATTTTTTAAAGAAACCCAAAACCTTTCTTCACATTCCTATGCTGAATTCATATTGCACTTTAGGATTCATCCATTAGAACAGCCGACCCCACCTCAGGTACCCATACCTGAGTTTTGAAATCGTTCACAACAGTCACCTCGACCCGTTCGCCCACCCAAAACCTGTTCTAATGAGTGATCTAAGTTGAACTCGAACCCACCTAATTTACAATGGGGACATTGTAAATCGTAGGCATGGGGGGTATGAAAGTGCAAAACATCATGAAAACTCATCTCAAAAGAAAAGGTTTCAACAAAAAATTCACATATCACAAAAACACCAAAAAAATGAAAAAAATTCTTGAAAAAGAACAAAAAAGTTCTAAGGGGAGAGAAAATTTTGAGGCCATACAAATCATGAGGAGAAAAAGGGGAAAAGTAAAAAATGTCAAAAATGAAAAGAAAAAAAGAAGACAGTCATTAGTAAGAAATTAAGGGATTAACTAAGTTCTAGACCATATCAAGAAAAAGAAAATGAAAGGAAAAAAAGTGCTAATGAGACACAAAAGAGATTAGTAGGAACGCTGATCTTAAGCCTCTTGGGCTAAACTCCTAAGCTTAAAAATTCAAGTATCCGCTAAGATATGGATAGTCCTCAAGAGGTTGGGGAAAATGCGCAGCTTGAGTATTAGGTCTAAGGCTTAGGGAGTATTCGACCTCATTAACTGACCTCTGGTTTACAGGACTCGGTAACCTAAGCACCCCAATCCACACACAGTCTGGTTCAGTGCGCATAATTATCAAAATCACGCAAAAGCGTTTAAGTGTTATGAAAAAGTTGCCTAGATTAGGAGCAGCTGATCAACACAAGTTGATTTGGATGAGTTCTCGATGCGAAGAGGCAGGGAATTCCCATCGAAGATACGCAATAACATATCATCTCCTCAGTGCTTGTCTCTTAGGATATTTACATATCCTACTGGGGGTACGTAAGCACCCTGTGCTGGTTTAGATGCCATGGGTGACATTATCATGAAATGTCGATTGCCAGGGTCTTGATTTAGCTACAGAATGCCATGGGCAGGATTATCTCGAAAGCCAGGGTTCTAGGGGTTGCCATGGGCGATGCTATAACGAAGCATCGATTGCAAAGGACCCTTTGAGGATTGATGATGGAGACGAGGAATCCGATACAGACCATGTTGAGAAGCCAATTTGAAGCTAGAAATAAAAAGAAAAGAGAGAGAAAACTCTCCAAACAAAGAAAATCCTCTGTCGCTCTCTTACAAGAAAAAAATGCACTGCAAACTAAACCAAGGCTAAAATATGTTACAAGCATGGGTGCTTTAACCGCAGAGTCCAACGAACTGTAGGATAGTTCTTATCGGCCTTAAAAACCTTCGCGGAGGACTGAGGCTAGAACTGGTGAGGTCTGGATCTTGGTTGGTACTTGAGTACCTCTAGGCCTACTATCGGCATTCTAACCTAATCAAAAAGAAAAAAAGCACTCATCATAATTTGTGAACATCAAGGAACTCATGGTCTAGAACAGAAGTTAAAACCTTAAAATTTTGCTAAGGGACTAGCAAAATCTAGGCATGGGGGTATGATGGGAACACCATCATGAGCCCTAACTAGCTTATTTTGACTCAGAAAAGATAACAAAAGCTCCTACATAACCAACTGGAGGTCCTAATTCCATGAATAATCATTCTGAGATAAAAGCAAGAAACAAGGGGTAAAACTACAATTTTACCATTGCAATACAACAACGAGTTTTCTCATGGGCTAAACACAGGATAAATGGTCTTAACAAGATAATAAGTGGGTTGAATCAAACAGAAAAGTGTTCATGTGAATTCTGGGAATTAAATGACTTCTTGTAACCCTAAAACAGATCCACTTGGTTTAACAAGGTTCTGGTCGAGATAAAATTCACCTAAACCCTCTAAAAATCATGGAAAAATATTCTTTAGGGTTTATAACCTTCAATTTGGCCCTTAGAACCTATTTTGACCTAAATTGGGGTCTCAGACAAATATTTACCCTAAATTAGATTTTTGCATAAATTACCCAGACAAATGTGGTCAAACACAAAATCCAACTTCACCATTGGATTCCTTAGGTCTAAATTAGGTTTGTACCAAAATTTAAACCTAAGGGGAATTCATCTTGACCTACTTTGCAAAAAGGTCCAGCCCAATTACATTTCTACCCCTACCTTTTGAAAACCTCTATAGAAACCCCCCTAGCTTTGTCTTCATTATTTGGAATTAGGTCCCTCACCATTATAGCGGAGGGAATCCTACTCCGGTGAGATTTCAAGGGCAAGATCTCTCTGATTTCTCAGAGAATCCCCTTCAAAATTGAAAGGGAGATTCTCTGATAAATCTCCTCCAGTATGAACACAATTTGAGGCTCTATTTGGCACACAATATCTCATGCTAATGCATGAGATATTCGAATCTCCTTCAACTTGCCTTCTCCGGCGAGCTTGTCATGCTTGGAAGCTTGGCTTCCAAGCACAAATCCATCCTCCAGAGCCTATATAAGCAGACCCAAGTCACCCCGCATCTCCTAAGCTTGACATTTGCCAGAAAATTCCTCAAATTCATCTCTTCCTCCTCCGACCAGTGGCTTAGCAAGCTCCGACGACCTCCCTCTCTTTCCCTCATCGCCTAGCCACAATACCAGTGGCAGGGTTCTCTTTCTCTTATTTGTCCGCATCACGCCGCACCTGCCGATGCCTCTACAGCCCCTTCATCGTCGCCGTCCTCCCCCCACTGAGCGCTTCGTCTCCGGCGACAGAAAAATGAGCCGGCCACCATCCCTGCCTCCCCTTTCATCTCCTTACACCCAGATAAATCCCTTTTCCCTTCTACTCATTTTTCCCCTCTTTATTTCTTGCAAACACCCCTCGACGTACTCAATCACGATCACCCCTTCCAACTCCGGCAAGACCCCTGGAGAGGCATCCCTATCGCTCTGCACCTCCATCCGCCTCACCAACCATCCCATAAGCTCCGCAACACTTCACTCAACATAAACCCTCACTTCACTCACCGTGCCACACCCCCAAAACACCTCCCGAACACACCCACTCTCACGCACACAGGGTGCCCTAGGCACACATACTCCGGCAGCACCACGCCACGTCGACCCCCGCAACACATTTGTTGTGTCTTAGCAAAGCCTCCTGAGCTTTTTGATGAGGCCGCGAGGCCATTTTCATGTTAACAGGTATAGGAGGTTCGCCTCCATTGACGACAGCGAGGAGCTTGCTTACGAGCTCCCTCCAGGTCTCCCCACTCCAAGTTCATATCCCCAGGTTCCGCGGAATACTTCAGCGCACAGATCCAGGCAACCAATTGGCACTGAAGGCTGAAGTATCAGCTGCAATCAAACGCCGTTGCCTGCTACAGATGCACGTGAAGGGAGGTGGGAAGATAGTCCCACCTCGGAAATTCTGGAAGCGCCGCAGCTGCATAAGTTGCAAAACTGCATTAAGCTTATCGCCTCCTCACCACGGGGTGAGATCCCACTCACCTAAACCCTCCTCGTCCGTGACCCGACCTCCGCGGACCTGGCGTGACCTGTATACCCGACCCTACACTCCTCGCCCACCACCGCACGCCGGTGGGCCTGGTCCTCGGTGCATACCCGACCCGATTACCCGAGACGGTGGCTCTGGGAGAGCAAGCCTAAGAGAGAAAGAGGAGAAGAGAGCATGCGTGGGTAGGGGTAGGTTTTGCTCTCACAGCAAAAGAGAAGAAGAAGCCAAGAAAAAGGCTGAGGCCAAAGAAAGCTAAGGAAGGAGAAGGTAAGGCTGAAGAGGAAGAAGCTGAAGTCAGAGAGGCTAAAGAGCTGAAGAAGAGAAAGAAAGAAAGAGAAGGAAGGAGGAGAAGCTGAAGGTAAAGAAAGGCTAAGGCACAAGCACGAGAACAGAAGAAAAGAAAGAAAGAAAAAGAAGGAAGAAAGCAGTCGCAAGAGAAGAACAGAGACAGAGATCAGAGAAGAGAAAAAGAGAAGAAATAAAAGCACTGTAGCGCCCATAGTTTAAGACGTTTGATTCAGCAATCATGACGTCCAATTTTTGTGTTTCTTTACATACATTGATATTTTGTGTTTACCTTTATCGTTTTGCACTACAACTCTAGTTTTCATTGCATACTATATTCAATTTCTCAAAGTTGTGCTCTTGATTTCTAAACCCTAATTTGCTCACTATGTTCAACCTCGAACTTAAAACTTCGCCTAATAAAACCTATTTGTTTTCAAAGCGATTTCAACTATATTAGAACGTGTTATTGGAAAACCTGATTTCGCTTCGACAAAACAGGAAGGCATGTCACCTCCACATAGAAATGAAGCATAAAGCCTACTGGGCAGTATGGAAGTGCAATCTAGATCTTTTGAAGGTTAGAATCCACCGCTGGTTGCAATTAAGTGAGATCGAGGAACTACGCAATGACGCATACGAGAACTCACGAATTTACAAAGAGTAGGTGAAAGCCTTTCTTGACAAGAACATATCACAAAAATCCTTCCATCCTGGTCAGAAAGTAATACTCTTTGATGCCAAACTCAAGCTCTTCCAAGGCAAACTCAGATCTAAATGGATTGAACCATGTTTGGTAAGACAAGTATTCGGAAATGGAGTTGTTGAAATCAGTGAACTCAACCTTCATTCTGAAACTTTCATCGTGAACAATCAGAAACTCAAACCGTTCGTCGAACTTACTGACTCAAACTTGCCTGTGGTATCTTTTGGTCTCCATTCTCCCTAAGCTTCATTGCACCTAGCTAATGGCGTTAAACTTAGCGCTTAACAGGAGGCAACCCGTCATCTTTTGAAAAACCTAAAACCTTCCTGACATAGCCTTTTACTGAATTCATATTGCACTTTAGGATTCGTCCATTAGAACAGCCGACTCCAACTTTAGTACAGGTATCAAAGCTTGAAATCGTTCGCAACAGTCATTCTGACCCATTCACCACCCAACTGTTCTAATGTACGATCTGGATTGAACTCAAACCCACCTAATTTACAATGAGGACATTGCAAATCATAGGCATGGGGGATATTAAAGTGCAAAACATTATGAAATCAATGCATGGAAGGGTTTCACCTAAAAAAAAATGGAGGAAAGGAGAGGTCAATTTGAACTGAATGAAAAGAGGAGAACAGAAAAAGAAAAGAAAAGAGAAAAAGGAGCAAACAAAAACAAAAAAGGAGATTCCCTCGAAACTGAATATGGAACCTACCTAACTTCTAGGTTGGATCGGATGATAAATTAAGACCTGAAAGGCTAAAACTTAGGGAATTAGTGGTGGATACCGACATTAGGCCTCCTGGGCTTGTTCTCATGGCTTAAACATTCATGTATCCATTAAGATCCGGATTAGTCCTCAAGAGGTTGAGGAAAATGCAAAGTTGATGTATTACGTCTAAGGCTTAGGGATTATTCGGCCCTGTTGTTTTCCCCTTAGTTTGCGGAGTTGGTAACCTATGCACCCAAAATCACACACTTGTCTGGTTCGGTGCGCTCAATAAAGAAAAATCATGCCAAAAGTATTCTGTTTTGAAAAGTCATCTTAAAAATCTAGCTTAGGAGTGGCTCAATAATTCAAGTTGATTTGACGAGTTCCCGACATGGAGAGCTAGGAAATTCCCCTCGAAGATGCGTAATAATATATCATCCCCCCAGTGCTTGTCTCTTAGGATATCTAAATATCCTACTGGGGGCATGTAAGTACCTTGTGCTAGTTCAGGTGCCATGGGTGGGATTATCCCAAAATGTCGATTGCCAGGGCCTAAATTTAGCTACAAAATGCCATGGGCGGCACTATCCCATAGTGTCAAAAGCCAAGGTTCTAGGGGTTTCCATGGGCAGTGATATCCTGAAGCATCGATTGCTAGGGATCCTTTGAAGATTGATGGTGGTGACTAGGAATCTGATACAGACAGTGTTTAGGGCCAATTCATGGATGGATCTAGGGAAATATAAAAGGAAAAGAGAGAAAACTCTCCAACTGAAAATCCTTCTATCTCTTTCTTACAAAAATGCACTGGCAAACTGAACCTAGACATGTTACGTTTATGCACGGGTGCGTTAACTGCTGGGGTCAATGAACCTCTGGGCAGTTTTTGCGAGCATTAGAAACCTTCGTGACAAACTCAAGTTGAAGCTAGTTAAGTCTATATCTTGGTTGATACTTGAGTACCTCTAGGCCTATTGTTGGTATTCTAATTTGATTTCTAGAGATGCAGCTTAGTAAGGCACCTTGATGATAGGATCCAACCTAGAGACTTGATTTGATCCATAGGATGTTTGCTAAGGGACTAGCAAAAGCTAGGAATGAGGGTATGATGGGAACACCATCATAGTCCTTAACTGGCCACTTTTAGTCTAGAATGAAAGATAAATGCTCCTACATATCCATCTGAGGGTCATAACACGACTTCAGACTATTTTGAGAAGAGAACAAAGGACTAGGGTTAATTCTGTAATTTTAACAACATATCATGAACACAGAATAACTATAGGGTTTCCCAAGGGTTAACCTAAGTTCAAAAGAGCATTAAAGTCTAATAAGTGGGTTCACACAAATAGAAACGATTTTCACACATTTCGAGAATTAACAGTAACCCAAAATCATAATTTCAAACCTACTTAAATAACAGAGGTTCTAGTAAAAATAAATTCCATCTAAAGCTTTTAAAAATCACAAAAAATACTTTATAAGGTTTAGTACCCTTGATTTGACCTTTGGAACCCATTTTAACCTAAAATAGCCTTAGATAAAAAGTTACCCTGATTTGGGTTTCTATGCAATTTTCCCAATCAAACTTTGTCAAACTAATATCCAGCTTCACCACTAGATTCCTTAGGTCCAATTAGGTTTGTACAAAAATTTGGACCTAATCAGAGATCATTTTAACCTAGTTTGTAGTTTAGTCCACTTAGACTCTTTCTCTCTCATATACACCCCGAACTTTCGAAAATCCTTGCGAACAGCCCCCCAACCTTGTCATCTTCTTCACTGTTGGGTCCCTGCTGCTATGGCAGGTGTGAACCCACTCACCCGATCTCTCAATCAGGGATTCCTCCCTGATTGCTTGGCCAATCCCTTCCAAATTGGAAGGGATGATCCTGAGGAGGTTCCTGATCGACCAAATCTAATTCTAGATTCCAAATCCTTCCATGTTGCTTGTGTGAATCCTTAGACTTCAAGAATTTTCCTCATGGAAATACGAGCTTCTCAAGCTTGTTTCCAATCTTTGAAGCTCACTTGAAGCACTATAAAAGGTCCCACTCGTTAAGCCGAACTCCTTAAAGAGTTTTTGGCCCACAAACCCTCTTCTCCCCTACCTCTGGCCAGCTCCAACTCCACTCTGGCGACTCCCTTCCTATGGTTTCCTCACCTGCTACCAGATACTATAGGCAGCAGGTTCATCCTCCGCACTCAATTCTACGTCACCAACTAATCTGCCTCGCATACTCGACACCCGCTTCAGACCACACAAACAACTGTGCCACCGTCTTCTTCATCTCCAGTGTACCTCTAGCGACCTTGAAAGCCCGCTACATTGCACCAATCCACCTCCCATTGGTCCAGAAACCTCCGCCACACTTGACTGACGAAAACACCTCAAGTATTTGAAGAGATTGGCTGCTCATCGACTCCACCAGACTCACAAACTTTCGCATTGTCATCTCGAGGTCGTCAGACCTCCTCACGCACACACACGCCACACCGAACCCACAACCACACTCCCCATCCCATGGCGATCCTTATGGACCTGTTTGACGTGGCCGCGAGGCCGTTCTCGTGATTTCAGGTATCTGTTGGACCTCCGCCGTTGCCTTCAAGTTTGTCGACCACATCTTCAGTTCTCCGACCACAACTGCTCCAACTTTCACTCCCATGCCCTGCGGCCAAGTCCCAAGAAGCCACCCTGGTGCTCAATTGGACGCCACAAACTCATCTTCGACCTCAATTGGAAGCACCTTCATCTGCTATTGCACTGAGAAGAAGGGGGACTAGATAGTCCCACATCAGGGACATAGCAGCGATTCATGCAGCATATAATGGATTTTTTACCCTCTTTCATTGCCCAAGAACATGGGGGTCGGGTCCCCATCACCCTCACGACCCGCTTAACCTAACCGAGCATCGCTCGCCTGCCACCATGCCCACAGGCCTACACCCTATCTACGCCCGATTACCTGGCTAAACCTGAGTTTCTGAGAAGAGAAAGAGGAGGAAAGAGAGAGAGAGGGGTTTTGCCCTCTGCTGCTCTCTCTAATATTATCGAATTTGAGAGGCCTTTGCCTCTGTGTTGTGGGTGCCTCTCCCTTAAGGCACGAAGAAAGAAGGAAGAAGAAGAGAGGAGGCCTTTGCCTCTTTAGTGAAGCTGAGCTGAGAACTTAAGGCATTTGATGCCTTGTGCATTCGTCTGATATCTACTAGTGCCTTAGTTCTGTTGAGACATTACATCTGGCTGACGTGGGTTGTTTGATTGACAATTACTATTGATATATTTGAGATATTTGAAAGATTAACTTCAAAGGGTTAATTGGTGATTCAAATCACCATTTTAACCCATTCTTGTTGCACTTTCCTATTGGATTTCTTATATACATCATTTTGAGTTGTTCTGAATGAAGTTTTGATTATAATTGCTTACATTTCTTGTGTTTGGTGAGATTAAATTGCTATTACTTGCTTCTTATGTTTGACGTCAGACTCTTTTGATTATGAGTTATAAATTCAAATGATTTGAGCTACTTTGTCCTATACTACGATGCATTTTCTTAAACAACGACGAATTCGCTTAAACAGCTAGGCAGTGCTTGTGCTCAAGGTATATGATGAGACATTGTTAGGGTTGTTCCCCTTAATTAATCCAATTGAGCGAATACGTGCACTTCAAGAAAACATGATTTTCAAGTAAGATTTTTTTTTATGTGGTGTCTTTTAATGTTCATCCTTGCTTCAGTGATTTTTAGGGTTGAAATTTCTTAATGTTTTCATACAATGCTTTAAGTGGGCACACAAGGTTTTGCACATAATAGATGATGATTGATTTCCTTTAAGATCAATGTCACCTTAAAAATAAGCAACCCTAATATATTCATCCTTAAAGTTCATACAATTCTACTTGGTGAATCAAATTTAATTTTTTGATGAGTGGTGCAACCCAATACAAAACACAGTTGGCTTCACAAACACCACTCAAAAGAAAGAACGCTCCACAAAGATTTTTTTTTTTTAAGAATATTAGAAGGTATTTATTTTTTGTTTGGGTGATGGATTTGAGATGTGGGTCAAGCATTCATTCATCACGCTAATTTTTTTTGGATTTTATTTATTTATTTATTTATTTATGGCAAGCAAACAATCAAACTAGCCTAGGGTTTATGTACGAGCCTTAATGCATCTTTTTTTTCATTTTTTTCATTTCATTCTTTTGTCATTTTGATAGAAGAATGGATGGGACTACGCTAAAGAGGATGATACTCACCAAGGTCTTCGCAGCATTTTTACCCACAATCTACTATCTTCGAGTGCACTCCTCCTATCGCTTTCGTGTTGGATTCCTTCAGCCAATCCATAGAAAGAGAGAAAGAGAGAGTAATATCACATGAATATCATCAATGTAAGGATAAAAGTGACAAAAGGATCCATTGCCTCCCCAGCAATGGCGCTAAAAACTAACATTGGAAAACACGTTTAAATAATTCATTCGTTGTAGCGTGCATTTACGACATCAATTTTAATAAGAATAATCGCACATGAGTACAAGTGTCGAACACAAGGAGGCGTGAAATCGGATATGTTAGTCAATTAATGTCACAAGTTACTTTATTCCATTTGCTTGTGAAAATAGAGAGAGTTAAAATCCATGGTGGAATACGAGTTCCAATTCTATATCTAAGATGAGTATCTAGGCAAAACTATTACAACATAAGCATATAGCATAGAAGCCAAATTCGTGATGAAATGAATACCACATAAGGGAAATGATTACTACTAAGAATTATAAGAATCGTTTTGTAAACATCATAGAGATATGCTTGAATGAAGTGTGATAACACTGCACAAGGGGGTGATAAGTATTTTGAATATGGCCCATCTTAAGAATAAAAGGCATAACATAAGTAGAATAGGAGCATTGCATGCATCATGTACCAAGATTGCTTATAAAATTGTATTAATGGCCATTTGTGTAAGCATTTCTCAAAGCAGGCCTCATATGAGCAATCGGACTGCACGGATGGATTCAGAATGACGAATGGAGTCCAACGAACTCAAGATCGGCCAAATCTGACATTCGGAGCTCCTACAATGGGCCCAAGAAGTTCTGACACATTGTGCCACATCAGCCCCACTCCACCGCACACCACACCCTCATCCAGCCGAGATCAAATCTCGTTCGTCGATCTCCGATCGAACGGCCGAGACTTGCGCGCCCTCCCGCGGTCGCCGCGACAAAGCGCCGGCATGGCACAATAGTTAGCGCGCACCCCCGCACGCACGCGACGCGGGTTCGAGCCATGTGGAGTCGAAATCGAAGACGGAGAACGCGCGCGGTGAAATTGCGTCGCCCGATCAGCAGTAGGCGGCCGAAATCTTGCCACGCGGTGCAACTGCAGCTCACGGGCGTCCACGCGCACGCGCACGTCGGGCGATGATGCCCGTGCACACGAGCGCCCAAGGTGCGATCCCAGCACAGCCGAGGAGGATTCTCAGCAGCTCTCGTTCAACAACCGCGGATCGCGGGTGGAGAAGAAACGAGGCGGGTGGCTGACCAGCGGCTGGAAGGCTTCACCGACGCTTTTGGGAGTGGTTTTAGCGACGCTCTGGATGTCGTTAAAGCCCCTTCTTCTTTTAGGAAGCCCTTAACCCTATTTAAACCCCCTCCAACCACTCATTTAAGGCATTCACTCCCCTTGCAACTACTCCACCCCTCTCTTAGCTAGCTTTAGGCCCGCTTGTAATCGCCGGAGACGACGAGCCACCGATGGAGCCTCCTCCACCGCCATGGCTGCCTCGTTGCTCTCCACACACTCTCCCTCTCTCTCTCTCTCTCTTTTAAGCTTTCTATTACTTTTGTTGAAGCATGTATTTAATGTTGTAAGCTATGAACTATAAATGCATGATTAATGAAGTTATTTTTTGTTCAATTGTCATTTTAATTTCCGTTCAAGTTGCATGATCAAGCAAAGAACTTTCTAACCCTAAACTCTCTCTCTATCTCCCTCTCTCGCTTTTCAAAACTGCATCTTTCGCAAGCAAAACTCCGCACTTTCCGTGACAAGTGATAAGAAAAAATCTGACTTCCACACCTCCCTGAGACCGACACTCGGACTCACCTCCGTTTACTTATTTTAAAATCGACGTTGCAAGTGCGACTATAACGACACTCCTTAACACAGTGCAAAATATAAGCTAAAGAAAACTAGAAACTAATTGCTAAAAGGAGAGCATCAGGGCAGCCATGGTGGTGGAGGAGCTTCTGTCGGTGACTCGACAACTCCGAAACCTTGCTTTGAAGATCTATAGAGGTGGGGAACATGCTTGGTAGTAGATGGTGAAAGATGCCCTTGCAATGGAGGTCCATAAGTCTCTTTACAGTGGAAGAAAGCTAAAATAGGCATCACATCAATAGCGACAACAAGGTCATCGCAGCAAGTGTTGCTATAGTAGCTCACATGCATGCTATCACTGCACATGCACAGCGGGTGCCTGTGAGGAGAACCGCGGGCTGTTATATCAACATCATGGATCACCATCAGACAATCGAGGATGCATCCAGACCACTGATCATCGCACTCATCGTACGGGAAGAAATCATGGCTGTCGGATTGCACACAGAGGGCTGAGATTCCATGCAAGATCGTGCTTTGGATTGTGCCTTAGGCATGCAGATGATCGAGTGTCGACGCAGGCATCGAACCGCACGTGGATGAATCGTGTGCTTCCAGAGGTGCCACGTAGCCATTATCCTCGCCATCCGCTTCCGCATCAACGGCTGAATTTCACCCACGCACATGAGAGCGGATCAAATCTGCATGTGGGGCTTCGACCTTGCATCTGGCATGCGTGATTTGGAGCGCTAACCGTTGCGCCATCCACACTGATTATCGCATGGATGACTTTGGGCCCCTCAAACGTTGTCTTCATGTAGGCCTCTCTTTAGCTCCTGAGGTGTGTGGTGAGGGGGCTACATGGTCGCTTTCCAGCCATTGGTTGGACATCCAATGGCCGTGATCGACGTTGGGTGCGATGGAGGCTTGGGTGGATGCCACATGTCACCTTTTGGGCCGTTGATCAGTAGATCAACGGTTAGAACTTCCCAGACTTGTTGTGGGTATGGAGGTCGGATGGAGATGATTTTGAGTCCATTAGACTCCATTCGTCGATCCGGATCCATCCGTATGATTCGATTGCTCATCTAACACCTATTTCAATATGCACTTGCATAGCAGGCCATTAAACATTAATTCTAAGCAATCTTGACATAATGTAATGCAGAATGCATGCAATGCTCCCAATCCCACTGTAGTGTGATATTAATGTGCATATGCCCTTAAAAGTGACTCTAATTGATAGAATTATCGTCATTATATGTAGAGTCATCAGTAAAATGGTACCCTTCCATGGTACAGACCCGAGTTCGATTTCCAGCTAGTGCATATGCTTCTTGAATTTCTTTACTTTAAACACATAAATGAGAGGTTGTTTAAGGACAGTATAGAACTATAAATAATTTTATGGCATTAATTTCTTGCCTGTTTCATGATAGTGATACAACTTGTAATTTGTATTTTAAGGAAATGTTATGTTCATCCTAGGATGTTCAACTTTTTTTTTACTTTTATTTCTTATTTTTTACTATTTTGTAAAGATAGATATTTAAAATTTTATTTTAATATTTATTCACCTTTTATTGATTCCATTGTAATGTGACTACATTTCTCTATCTCAAAAAATATAGAAAAAAAATATACTTCACGATACCTAATAATACATTTGTATATTAGCAAATTAAGAAACTATGGCAACAATAATGGAAAAAATATTGCTGCATGTGTTCATTGAAATTTCATCTTTCTATAGTGACGATAAAATTAATATTTTTTGTTATTACCAAATATTAATTTAAACATAGAGTACTTACCTATAGTAACAGTATTGTTAACGTTTTAGATTGTAGGAGTTAGTAGTATTAATCTACACCGACGGATAAAATCGTTGCTAGTAGCATGAAAGTTAAATTGGATAACCTTTGGAAAGCTAGCCATTGCTGTAGAATTAGGTGCAACACCGACGATTTTTACCATCAGCATAGCCTACAGCAACGCCTCTTAAGAGGACACCAAAGTTGACCGTCGGAATAGACCTCTATGGCTATAGCGATAGTGTTTTTGGACCTGCACCGACATTTTTTGGTACAAACTGTTGTTGTGATCCCAACACCACCCACCTAATCCCACCTTAGATGCACACCCATTCTAGTGTCATTTAGAATGTTCTCTACCCCTTAAGTTGTCCCCGTTGACCTATAGCCTAACATACCCCTTAGGTGCACCATACCTCTACCCAACTTCTATAAAAGCCAAATCCCATAGCCAAAACACACCCCCCCTCCATTCTCTCTTGGACAGCACCTTCCCTCTCCCCATTCTCTCCATGCTACCTACTTTCATCTCCTCCATGAGCTTCTACCTTAAAAGATCCACAACCATGGCTAACGACTACTTGTGCCCACTTAGTTTTGGTGCCTATGTGAAGAGGAGATAGGCCTAGTGCCAAGGATTCTCCTCCCCTCCCAATAGGCCTAGTGCCAAGGATTCTCCTCCCCTCCCAATAGGCCTAGTGCCCACATTGGAGAAGCCACCTAATTCCCTCTACCCCCATTCTATTTTTACTTTCTTAGTAGATTAGTTTCAATACTTGCTTAGTAGAATAGCTCTTTCTTTTCAAGCATATTCCTTTACTTGCTCTTTAGTTTTGTTTTATCTTACTTAGTAGTTGGTAATATACAGTCTCACACGCTACCCTCACTCACCACCAACATACACACATTCCCTCCCTTTGTTTTCTTTTTGCTTTGTATAAATTGGCCTAGGAATCATTACTCAAGGCCTTGTTTCTTTTTTCTTTTTTTTGTCTTTTCAATTCCATAAGTCTGAGGCAACCTTGGTTGTCTCGTTCATTGGCATTTTCCTTTCTTATGTACATTCTCTTTATGTTTTTGCAATAAAAGTTGAGAGTTTAATCTTGTGTTCTCATACCAGTACATTAGTTCTTATTCCAAAAAGATAAAAAAAGAAAGTAAAACAAGAAAATGACCAGAAAGGTTTAGTTTATAGTGTTGTTGTGATTCCGTTCCTAATACAAAGACCACAAAAATGACAAAATGAAAAAGTCGAAAAAGATAATATTGAGAGATTGACCTAAGAAAGAGAGTGGACTAAAATCACCTCCCTGAGGAATTGACCAAGACTCACCAAATCTAACGTCAAAATTTGATTAGTGGTCTCGTTATGAAATTAAATGATTAGTGGCCATAAGTGCAAATGATAAACTACAATGATGACTTAAACGATTTCATCTCACGCTCCCAGGTTCCACTTGTTATCATTTTTAGCACCATTGCTGAGGAGGCAACAGGCTTGTTCTGTATTTTAGTCATCCCTCTTTACACCTACTTAAGGTCTAGTCAATTTTCCTCAGTTTGTTTTGTGTGTGCAGGACTTCCTGACTCAAAAAATCGTTCACGCATCAACCCGTGGTGAAGACCGGAGGTAGGTATCCTATCCTTTACTTTTTTATTTCCAAATCAAAAATATAAAAAATATAAAATATTGAAAAACATAAAAAAATTTAAAAACTATAAAATTAAAAAAAAAAATTGAGCTAAAATAGGCATGGTCTGCTCTTTCCTTGATCCACATCAAGCGCCACACATCAATTACTCTGTTTTAAGCTCGGACAGACATGAAGGTCCAACTTTAAAAATCACTCCAGGTCTGTCCAAGTCTCCAAAAATTATGAAACTCTACCTGAGGATAGACATAAAAATTATCTTTCATTTTCCACTAATTTTGGTCAAAAACTCACAATGTGGAATTTTTAAAAATTCCTACAGTGAGGGTCTATCAGCACTGAAACTAATACAGACCACTTCTGTCTTTGCGAATTTACTGCAGACTGCACACAACGCTGAATTCCTCATAATTGGTGACATCAGAACGATATTTAAACTTGCTGTCTTCGAGGATTTTTGCAAGATTTTTAAAAATATGTAACTATTCTATTCAGCTGCATTTGTCTGAAGGGGTCTGTTTTACTGTTCTAGACCCACTTGAACTAAAAATTCATGATAAAATACTAAAACCCCTCCAAAATTCACAAAAAAGTTGTTTTTGTAATACTAATAGGGATAGGAAGCCGTACCCATCATTTAGGTCTCATTCATTATTGTTTCCACCCAAAACAAATAAAGAACTTCTCGATTTTGCAGTAGTATCAGCATAAACTTAAGGTGTTGAAGCTTATGATTTCAATTCATTAGACCCTACACCATTGTTTGAGCCTTAGTTGAATGCATTTCTGAAAGGCAAGGTTGGAGAAGCCCCCGTGTGTTGCATTGGCCACCTTGCTTATACCAACTAAAATTGATTCACATCATATCCTAACTAGCAACAACCCTTAGGCTCACATAGACAAAAGGAGTCCTCAATTGAAAGAAAATACAACACACCCATGTTTGTATCCCTTCAAGCGGCTCTCAATCAAGTAACAAGTGGAACCCAAATAAAACAAAACTAATCATGGCTCAACCCTAAAATTCTTGGATTGAATTCCAAGTACCATTCATAAGGATTCAATTTCTTTACTTGAATTCCCTTAATTAAATCAGGTGTCTAGACTAAGGAGTCGTGCCAAACGGCCGTAGTAAGAGAGTACAATAGAACCTTGCCATGCGGGGAAGAACCTTCTCTCTTATCCCCCTTAAGCAATCTGGCTTGATTGATTTTGGGGACGCAAGTTATGTATTGATTCTTGTGTTTGGTAACTTTGAATCTCAAATCCTGATATTTAATTAAGGCCTAAATCAGTCTGTGTTGTACTTCAACATTTCTCATTTGTGCCAATCAATCTCAATATCTCAATGTTGTAGGATTTGTAAATCACAAGCATACTAGAAGGGCGGATGAAAAGTGTGGAATAAAAAATTTGCAAGACAAAATAAACCACAAAATATATAAGATATATAGTGGTTCCCCTCACTTGGGTATTCCACTACCAAAGTCTCTCGACTTAGGATTTTTAACCCGATTCCCTCAACCCAGAGGGAATCAATTTACTAAAACCTGAGGTAATTAATTGGTTACCTCAACCCAATTACAAGATATAGAAAAGAAATAAAGATACAGGTATAAGCAAAATACAAATAAAAGCTTACAACTAATCCCTAAGTCTCCAACAATTATATAGCTTAATTAAAGTATATAAATTGATCTAACGAGAAAATTGAGGTGTAAAACAAATGGATTTTTCATAAAAGAACAAGATCTCCTTGAAGACTTGTTGCAAGTGGTGAATGGCCTTAAGAGAATTGCAACAAGACAAGCTCTTTTGTAGCTAGTAATATGAGAAATGAAGGTGTAGGCAAAGATAGAATTTTTGGCTTCTTGGTTGTGTGCAAGAGACACTCAAGGAGTGCTTATATAACCCACTAAGCACCTTCCCTATGTTTACTTGTCGTTAGGGGTAATTTGGGAAGTTTAAGGATAGGTTTAATTGCAAAATAGCCGTTCAGGTTGGTTACAATGGTTAGTTGGTACCGGTACTAAACTTTTGATATCGGTACTGCTGCTTACAGTTAGCCCAACTAAGCCACTAGGTACCGGTACTCATGATGAGTACCGGTACTTGTGACACACAGATTTGGGTCCGGTGACCTACATGTATCGGTACTAGAGATTAGTACTGGTACTTGTAAGGTCCAGGCAAAAGCCAAGTGCACAAACTGTGACCACTTGGTACCGGTACTCATGATGAGTGCCGGTACTTGTTGTTCACAGTTTGGGACTTAGGCCCAAACCTGTGCCTAGCATGTATCGGTACTTATGACCAGTACCGGTACTTGTTACAAGTACCAAATTTTGTAAGTTTTAAGTCAGTTTTTAGAGAAATCCAACTTACTCTAAATGACTTGATTTTCAAAAAATCGATTTTGAGTTTTGAAACGAGTGAATGAATGATTTTTTGAACCCTAATTATCTATACTTTGATTTTAACTTCCAGATTTTGTTTTACTTATTAGGAGACATACAAAGATTCTACAAAAATAATAAATACAACAAAACTAGTCTTCTAATCTTCTTCTTCCATATGCAATCTTGTTGCTTGCCTCCATAGGTTCTTTTGACCTGTAATACTTCATAAACACATTAGATTTAAACATGGTTTTGTTAACACCAAAACACAGAAGAAAAATGGAACTAGGTTCCAACAATCTCCACCTTTTTGGTGTTAACAAAACAAACAAGATAATACTCATATTTAAGAATAAATAGAGGCTTAATAAGAGTAGAATAAAAAAACTACACAAGGAGTGAAAAAAACTCCCCCTTAAACTAAGCTCTCCCTATTTTAAATATGAATTATCAATCATTTCTCCCCCTTTTTGTCAAGCAAGCAAAAAGATGAGCAAATGAAACCTAACACGATACATGAATAAGCAATAGTTTTTCATAAACAAACCAAGCATGAATCATAACATGATAAAGTTCATAAAGATAAGTCTTGAAACAAACTTAAAAAATAATTGTCTAAAAAGTGATACAAATTTAACTAGCATCAAAATAAAAAATTAAGCTAATTTCTAGGACGTTTTCTAATTAGCTTTTGCACATGTCCACCACCACCACCACCACCACCATCATCATCATCATCATCATTGTCTTCATCATCATCATTGTCATCTTCACCTTCATCATCATCATTACTTTCCTCATAAGAAATTTCTTCTTCTGTGTCTTCTTCTTCTTCTTTATCATGAAGAACAGGTTCTTCTTTCGCCATTGATACATGAGATGGATCTTGAAAATGCTTCTACCTTCTTTCACTGTACTCTTGAGGTGCTTTTGGTTGAGTCTGCTTCCTTTATTTAGGTTGTTGAGTGGAAGAAGTGACATGGGAGGACTCAATAAAAAGAGAGAGATCATGGAATTTGCGTTACATGTGACCAGTGTCATTGGGATCAGTTCCAGACACATTAGATAGATTTACCCAAGGTGTTTCTGCTTTTGGATATGGGTAGGTTATAAGAATGAAAGTGGAGGATGATTCAGGAGGTGGATGAGAAGAAGATTGAGCATTTAGATCAACTTCTTCATCGTCATCACTGGAGGATTCCTCTCTAGCAGGTTTCACTCCCATTTTTCAAAGAGTGGACCATTTAAAATAGACCACTTTTCTGAGAGGAGTAAAATTAGAGAGGTCAATTTTATTTTTGTGAAGGATGTGTGACACCAAAATATCCAATGGTAAAGCTGATGCATGATAATGAGGTCTAAGAAAGTTAATGAAAACTGTGTTCCAATTGACGAAAAGCTTGTAATGATAGCATAAATCAAGGGTAAAATATCAACAGGTATTTTGTGAAATCCTAAATTTTTAGCCCTTAAATTCCATGCTAAGATACGAAAAAGAAAGCAAGCAAAAAGGGTCATATTTGGGGCAACCAATGCTTTGCCCTGATAAATAGGGAGCAAAAGAGTTTCATGAATTTTATGAGTAGGAAATTGCTCCTTAAGTGTGTTAAATGCATGACCTTCATTAGGACATTCAGTAATGGTTGACATGAATTTAGGTGTGATGGTGATTTTTTGATTGAAAACATTTGTTGTTAAGACAAGATGACCTCGGTTTTCTTGTTCTTGGAGGTTAGCAAAGAATAGACAATTAACATCAGGGTATACTACTAGAACATCAGCAAAGAATGACTCATCAAAGAAATGCATGAGTTTTTGTTCTGAAAGGCGAGTGGTAAAACTAAAGAGTTGAAGAGAGAAATCTTTTCACTCAACTGGCCTACAATGATGGAGTTTTAATCCTTTTTACCAATCAAATTTTGACTTAGCATCCTCATTAATGCAGAACTTGTGGAAAGCATCTTGAGGTGCTTTTCCTTTACTTTTTGATTTAGGTGCCATCTATAAACATGCAATAATAAGGAATAGGAAAGCAATTAGAAATATAGACAATTTCCTTTTAAGTGTTTGTATAAAGAAAAAACACATTTAAGCCTGCATGTACCGATACTGATGATTGGTACCGGTACTGGTTGATTTCTGTTCCAACCAGAAATTTGAGCTAATACCGGTACTCCTCTTTAGTACCAATACCTGCTCGCTAAAGCAGGCACTGTTGCGCCAAGCTAGTACCGATACCATTGATGGGTACAAGTACCACCTGGTACCCGATGAAAACAAATGCAGCATCGAGAAAGAATTAAAGAGAAAGAAAAACAAGATGCAAGATGACTCAAGGAAGCATGAAATGATAAGAAGATAAGAATGTACCTAGAGTTGAGGCTTGGAGATGATTTATCTCTTCTTGGCTAAGGCTTGGAGAAGAGACTCTTGTGAAGAGGGCTAGGGTTTGCAAATGACAAAATGAGGCAAGTGTTTGCACTTGGCCTCTTTTATACATGACCACTTAAGTGGTTGAAGGAAATGAAATTGACAGCTTAGGTGTTGAAAAAATAAAGTAGTCAACAACCTAAGTTAAGCAACCATATTGCAAATAACACCTTGATATTTCCAAGCATATGGAAATATTACAGTTTACCCCCTTTTTTAAAAAATGTGGGTAAATTGCAGTAAGACCCTCAGAGATTTTCATAAATACAAATAAGTTCCATAACAATCAACTTATTAATTTTGAATTTCTTTTATTGTACAAAGCCCTAATTTTCTTCTTATAAAGTAGAATCTTTCTGCTGCAAGAGGTTTTGTAAAGATGTCTGCCAATTGGTTTTGTGTGTTGATGAATTCTAATTGAATTGATCCTTGAAGCACATTATCTCTAAGGAAATGATGTCTAATATCTATGTCCTTGGTACATGAATGATGAACCAGATTTTTGGATAAATTTATTGCGCTTGTATTATGACATAAAATTTTGGATTGCGCAAAAATCAATCCAAAGTCAGACAAAGTCTATCTCATCCAAATGGCCTGTGAGCAAGCAAGTGAAGCAGCAATATATTCTGCTTCAGTTGTAGAAAGTGAAACACAAGTCTGTTTCTTAGAGAACCATGAGATTAGAGATTCTCCAATAAAATGACGTGCTGCTAGTGCTCTTTAGATCTGTCTGACTCACTGTATAGTAAGGATCACTATAGGATAATAGATCTAAGGATTGTGCTTTTGGATAGAAAGACCAAGGTCTTTTGTGCTGTTTAGGTATCTAAATATTCTTTTTACTGCATTAAAATGAGATTCCTTGAGTTTGGATTGGAATCTCGCACATAAACATGTAGCAAAAAGTGTATCAAGTCTAGAAGCTGTAAGATATAGTAGTGAACCTATCATGCCCCAGTATTTCTTTTCATCTACTCTCTTGCCGGATAAATCTTCACCAAGAGAAGTAGATAGAGCAATAGGAGTCTCTTTTCCATTTACATTATCAAATTCAAATTTCTTGAGAATTTCAAGAACATATTTTGTTTGATTAATGTAAATTCTTGTGTCTAATTATCGAATTTAGAGTCCTAAAAAGAATCTGAGTTCACCCATCATACTCATTTCAAACTCAGCCTTTATATTCTCACAGAAATGTTGACACAGGGACTCAGTTGATCCAAATATAATATCATTAACATATATTTGAACCAGTAGGATGTCATCTCCTTCTTTTACAAAAAGAGTTGAATCAACAACTCCAATCCTATATCCATGCTGAAGAAGAAAGGTCCTAAGACTATCATACCAGGCCCTGGGAGCTTGTTTAAGTCCATATAAAGCCTTATTGAGCTTGTATACGTACTCTGGGTGTGCTGGGTCCTCGAACCTGGGAGGCTGATGAACAAAAACTTCTTCCTTAATATAACCATTAAGAAAGGCGCTCTTGACATCCATTTGATATAGCTTGAAGTCCTTTGCACTTGCAAAAGCAAGTAGCATTCATATGGACTCCAAGCGAGCAACAGGAGCATGTGTCTCATCAAAGTCAATACCCTCCTATTGGTTATAGCCTTGAGCTACAAGTTTGGCTTTATTCCTGATTACTAAACCAAATTCATCCAATTTATTTCAGAATACCCACTTGGTTCCAATGATGGAATTACCCTCAGGGGTGGGTACCAAGTTCCATACATTATTCCTAGTAAATTGGAGTAGCTCCTCCTGCATAGCTACAACCCATGATTCATCCTTTAATGCCTCATCAACTTTCTTGGGTTCAAGTTGTGAAACAAAGGCATTAAGATCAAAATCAGCTCTAAAGTGAGATCGAGTTTTTACAACTTGTTCAATATCACCTATGATTTGTTCTTGAGGATGATCTTTATGGTGTACCCATTCTTTTGGAAGATCATGTACATTTCGTGTATCTTCCATTTTTGATACATCGATGAAGGGGGTATCTTCATCATTAGAATCTAAATGATTTGGTTCAGGTTCACCTAAGTTTGTTTCATCAAATGAAACATGCAGGGATTCTTCTATAACAAAAGTTCTTTTATTAAAGACTCGATAAGCTTTACTTCTTGTTGAATAGCCAATAAAGATCCCTTCATCACCTTTAGCATCAAACTTATGAAGCCGATCACGGGTGTTTAATAAATAACATTGACTTCCAAACACCCTAAAATATGAAATCCTAGGAGACTTCTCATAATAAAGCTCATATGGAGTTTTCCTAATAATGGGCCTTAAGAGAGTTCTATTTAGAACATAACATGCCGTATTAATGGCTTCTGCCTAGAAATATTTTTTAACCCCAGACTCCAAGAGCAAAGTTCGGACACATTCTTGTAGAGTGCGATTCTTGTGCTCTACAACACCATTTTGAGATGGTGCCCGAGGAAATGAAAATTCATGGGCTATGCCAGAATTGACACAAAAACTTGAAATTTTCATTTTCAAATTCACCCCCATGATTTTTCCTCTTGAAGTCTAAGAATAGAGGATGATTTTTCCTCTTGAAGTCTTCGAGCAAGACTTAGGAAGGAATCAAATAAGTCATCCTTATGTTTCAAGAAGATGACCCAAGTGAACCTAGAGAAGTCATCAATAATAACTAGGCAAAATCTTGATCCATTTAGACTCTTAAATCGTGTTGGTCCAAATAAATCAAGATGTAACAATTCTAATGGTCGTGTTATTGAAACTAAGTCTTTAGGTTTAAAAGAAGCTTTGTACATTTTTCCGAGTTCACAAGATTTGTACAAATCCTTTTTTAAGTTAGTTTGGGTAGGCCCCTTACTAACTCATTTTTGGCTAACCTATTAAGATGTTTGTGATTAATGTGACCTAGCCTATGGTGCCAAAGATCTACTTCAACATGGGACGCAAGCAGACATTTTACAAATTTCTCTTGTGAAAAATGAAGGACATTGATATTTTCATATCTAAAGCCTTCAATTAAAATTGTATTTGTTCCTTCTTTTAATATTTTAAATCCAATTTTAGTAAGCAAAACATCACATCCATTATCACATATTTGACTAATACTAAGCAAGTTATGTTTTAAATTTTTTACTAATAGAACATTACGTACCTGCTTAGAAGAATTACCTGAAACGTTGGCAGGGAGTGTATAACCGGGTTTTGTTATAGCGTTGTAGTATAGCCAGTTATTGCCATCATTTCAAATATATAAATTTTTTACTCGGAAAATAAAAGAGTTCCCGAGGTCGAACTCAGGGAACAAGTTGTATTCTAGGGGTACAAAGTTTCTTTTACAAAAATAAAGAGAGAGAGAGAGAGAATTTGTTGGCTTCTTTCTTCTTCTCTCTTTGCTTATCCTCTCCTTCTCAGATCTTCTGCTTTCTTCCTTCGTTCTTCTTCTTTATCGGCAGTGGTGATGTTCTTCTTCTTCTTTCAGCTCTTGTTTCTACTCGTCTCTTCCTTTTTCTTCTCCCTTGCGGTCCTGCTCTTCTTCTTCTACAGAGTCTTCACTTGGCCTCTCTGTGTTCTCCTCTGCCTCGCCTTCCTTCTCCTTCTTTGCCTTCAGGACGTCCTCTGATTTTCCAATCAGACGACTTAAACCGCCGCTGCTACAGTGCCGCTCGGTGCTCCTTCTTACTTCAGCTTTCGTCGTCCTTCTTCTCTCTGCCTCGCTCGTCTTCTTCTTCTTCGCCTTTTCCTCTTTGCTTCGAGTAGTCCTGGCTGCTCTTCTTCCGTCAGTTTTCTTCTCCGGTTCTTCTTCTTCACCTGTGCCTGCACTCTTCGAAGTTTTCGTCAGCGGGCAAAAACCTACTCTACCCTCCCCCGCGTCTCTCTCTCACAGAAGCCGCTCTTAGGAAAGCTCTCCCAGAGCTACCGGGTAGTCGGGTACGGGGGTCAAGCCCGGGTCCAGGCCCACCGGCGTGCGTGGTGGGCGAGGAGTGCAGGTCGGGCTAAGTCGGGTCGGGCCAGGTCCGCGAGGCGTGAGTGCGGACGAGACCGGGTAATTGATGGTCGGCCTGGATAGGTTGTTAATATGATATTTTTATCGTTGAAATGTGTATAGTGGTTAACCTAATTCAGACCTAACCACCTCTTTACAAAATTTTTAACCTGGCCTAATTGATTTTATCTTGTCACTTTTAAGCCCAGGGTCGAACTCAGGGAAGTGGGGTTCAAGTCAAGTTTCTACGTTTTCCTTAAAACGCGTCTCTTCCGTTCGTTTATTCTGTTTTTGGTATTTTTCTTATTTAGGTTTTTTTCTGGTAATCCTTGTTCTTGAGGCACACCCTCAAAATTGTGTCCTTGGCTTTTAGCCAAAACAGAGTTTCAAAACACGTCTTGCTACTTGCAAGACGGGGGTACCTGCAAATCAAAGATTATCTTTTCACTTTTATACCTTTTTTTATCTTTTTACTAAGGAAGCTATCAGATAGAAAGTAAATATAGTAGCTATAGATATATATTTATATGTAGTATATATATAAAGGGGTGGGGGTGGAGGTGACGATGGAGTGTAGCACTATGTCGAGTCAGCCGACGTCTAGAGAGACGCAACCAACACGACTAGGTGCCGCGTGGAGTGTGGATGGAGGATGGATGATGTATGGGACCACGCTTTTTTGTACGCGTGTATCAGGGAATATCAGCAACTGGTGCAGATATCCCCGCGATACAGCGTATAATAAATAACGTGAAAATATATGTACATATGTATGTATATAAATGTATAAGTATATATGTATAGATATATATAGATATATATATATATATATAGGTGTATATATATATATATATATATATATATATGTATGTATATATGTATATAGCTATGTATATATGTATATAAGTATATATATATAATACTATATAGATATATATATATATATATGTATATAAGTATATATGTATCTAGATATATATGTATATATATATGCGTATATGTATAAGTATATAGATATGTATATATATATATATGTATATGAGTATGTGTATATATATATATATATATATATATATTATATATGTATATGTATATATATATTATATTATATGTATGTATACATAACTATATAGATATACTATGTATATATAAGTATATATATATAGATATATGTATATGTATATATATATATATATATATATATATATATATATATATGTATGTATATAAGTTACTATTAGTGTGTGAGTGTGTGTGTCGGTGAATGGGTGTGTGTGTGTTGCTGTAAGTGAAAAAAGAGAGAGAGAGAGAGAGAGAGAGATAGAGAATACGTGAGAGAGAGAGAGCGGCAGACAGAGAGGGAGCGGGCGGGAGAGATCGGCGAAGAGAGAGGGCGGGCGAAGGAGTGATCGCGGACGCGCGAGTTAAGGCGTCTGCTCGCGGTGGCGGACGTCTGACGTCGCGGTGCACCGCGCCTTCGCGCAGTGGACGTGAGACGTCTCCTGCAGACCGGGTGCGAGGACGGAGAGCGGGCGATGGCGCGCTCGGAGAAGGCAGCGGGGAGTCTGCAGTCGGTCGCGGAGGGTTGCAGAGGTTCGCGGGGGTCGGCGCGAAGGCCTGGCCGGCCGCTGCAGTGCGCGCAGCTGTCGGTCGCGGGTGGAATGGCAGAGGCGACAGAGCAGAGGACTGAGCGGAGAAGTGCCCTGCAGGCGCGCGCGGAGAGCTGAGCGCCTGCGGGGAAGGTCGCGGAGGTGCGAGGGGAGGTTCTGCAGTGGTCGCGGAGGGTCGCGGGGGTCGGCGCGAGGCCGTAGCCGGCCGCTGCAGTGCGCGCAGCGGCCTGCTGCGGCTGCAACTGCAGAGGCGACAGAGCAGAGGCGGAGATGGGGAACGGGCCTGCAGGCGCGCGCGGGGGGTTGCGCGCCTGCGGGGAAGGTCGCGGAGGAGGCGGAGATGCTGCTGCTGCTGCTGTCGCCGCTGGGCTGCTGCTGCTGCTGCTGCTTCAAGCTTCAGACCTTGAAGCGGCAGCAATGGCGTGGAGATGCAAACGAAGAGAAAAGAACACACCACGCCCACCGGCTCGTTGAAGAGCTGGGCGGTGGTGCTCCCACTGTGGTGGTGTGCACCACAGTGGGTTCTCCTGCTCGTCGGGTGCCTCCTCGATGGAGGGCCGGCGTATGGGAGGGGAGAGCGGGTGCGAAGGTGGTTGCGGGTTCGAGTTGCTGCCGCAGCTGCGTATTGCAGCAACATCCCCTCCTTCTCTTTGTCGCGAGGAAGAGCTGCGGCTTTATAGAGGAGGAGAGCATGGCGGGGCATGCGGGGAATGGGGGAGAATGGCAGCTGCAGGGAGAGGTGCGGGAAGGACAGCAGGGAGAGGCGCGGGAAGGACAAGCCGCATGGCGTTGCATGCAGCTGCGGGAGGAAATTCAGCCGCGGGAAGAAGAAGAAAAGATGAAAATAAAAATAGAGAAGGGACTTTTGCAAAGAAACACTTGAAGAAAAATGTAAAAATGCAAGCCATTTATTCCATTCTCTTCTCCTCTCAATTAAATGCATGCATGCAAGCGTTTTTACAAATGCAACTACAGGATTATAATATACATAGTTAATGCTAGAAAATAGCATAAGAAGGCGTTCTTATAGGCGTGTTTTGAGGTGCAAACATATACCCCCATGTCTATCTTTTGCTAGTCCCTAGCAAAACCGTATTTAGAAATGATCTTAAGCTGAAGATTTTCTTCTGAGGTGATATCGGTGTGTTTATTATCGAATATTGTGAGAACCAATTGTAGAGAAGATTACCAGTACTTTAAGTCTTACATGACAAAGATCATCTCTCAACTAACCAGGACTCTTGATATTTAAACCTTAAGTACGATTTCCAGGACCCAGGAGGTTTTGCCGTACTCGAGAGCTCAAGAGGTTATGGTTTGTGCATAGTGATGGATCAAGACTAACCAGATGAACATTAAGACTCAATTCCAGGGTTTCACGAATTTTTAAGTACAGGTTGGTCCCAGTTTCAGCTCGTGTTTTCGGATTGACCCTTAAGATGAATACGGAAAACTCAACTCCCATTTTTGATTTTTTTTTTTTTTTTCTTTTTTTTTGTGGCTCACCGAAAAATAAAGTATACAGACATTTATGAGATATACTGACTCTTTTATATTTTTTTCTTTCTTTTTTTTTTTTTTTTTTTTTTTTTTTTTTGGTGGGAGAGTTTCTTTTTGGTGAAAAGAGTCGCTCCTAAACACAAGACTAAAGCCTGGGATAAAAAGTCTACCTGCGCGCACAGGTAAGGACTCCACCTTCCCTAATGAACACTAGGGTTGGATCTTATGTTCACCTGTTCTTTCCTGATATGTGTAGTGTGAACCAAGTTTACTTAAGCTCTCAAGAAAAAGCAAACCAACGAATCCTGTACTGGTGTCTCAGGTACAAGAAACGTTCTTAGTTAGGAGAGATTTTGATCTATTTCGTCAATGCTTTAAGTGAATTAAGCCGAGCCTGAGCGAATCAAGCTTCTGTGGCCTGGAAATTCTTCAAAACAGAGGTTGAATATCCATAAACACTTATTGTATTTTTGTTTCAGCTTTTAGATCATTACTAAACACCATTTATTACTAATATATATATATATTTATTTATTTTTTATTTTTTTTTTCTTTTCTTTTTTCTTTTTCTTGCATATTTATAAATAGGTGGTAATTGTCTGATACCATAAAATACCCGGATCCTATGGATGCCTATCCACCCCCCCATGCCAAACAATGCTATGTCCTCATATGCATGCAGGGAAAGGCAGAGAACAGACGACAGATCGGGTAACAGGAGCTGAGGTTCAGGGTATAAATCAGGGTGGAAGGGTGGGTGGATGGTGGGTGGTGAAGAGAAAAGCAAAGTAATCGCGATAGAGGCGTGAAAAGTAATGGTGGATGGTGAGAGATTTGGCGTTTTCTGGGACGAGAGTGTCCCAGGCGGATCAGAAAACATATCAGGAAGAGGAAGTTGGCCCTTAGATTGGCCAAGAAGGGGGGCTTTTTGGATAGTTGGATCCAAAAGGGAATAGCCCCGGTGAGTAAGCTGTGGGCTCAAGGTCCCAGTGTGGATTTGCAAATCCGCCCGATTTAGCGGGAAAGAAAGGGCAATCCGGTCTTCCATAGTGTGGACCGGCGGTGAGCAGCCTGGCAATGACTCAGACCACGAGGTATGGGAAGCGGAGAAAACCTCGTCAGAAGTCTGGTCAGGAGAAGGTACAGGAATAGGGAGGGATTGGGGAACGTCACAGTTTGTGTTGGTCAGGCAGTCGTCAGGTAATTTGCAGCAGTCTGAATCGGCTCCAATTAGTTCGATACACGTACTGACAGTCACGTCCTCGTCATACGTGCCATCCTTGAAGTGATCACTATCATCATAAGAGTGCGGTGCTGCAGCGGGATTAACCTGAAATCCCGAAGGAATACTCGGAGCTTGCAGAATTTGATGAACCTGTTCCTGAGAAGGTTGTACCTGTGGTTGCGGACCACAGGGTACAAAGTTTTGCGGGTTTGGAACAGGTTGGGCGGGAAAAGTGCCCTGAGATCGAGTCACCATGCTTAGTTGACTGATCTCAGCATTCTGCTGCGCCAAATGCTGAAGAGAGGTCATGTTTTCTTTATGGCGCTTTGACATTTCCGTCATCATTCGCATCAATTTATCAAGAGGTTTTGATGCGTGTTTGGTTTTCTGTACACAAGGGCCTGATGGCAGAGTTGCCATAGGATTAGACTGGGCCCTTGGGATGACGGGTGCAGACGCTCGCATTGGTCCACCAGCGGGGTTTCGACGCTGCGGGTTGTTGGACCATGCAAAATTGGGATGATTGTGCCACCCTGGGTTATACGTGGCAGAAAACGGGTTATTCCCCAGGGTGCAGGCATCTTCTATGCCAGAAGACGTGTCCGCATATGTGTCCGAGTACACGGAGGCTTGGTCCTCCGTGTTGAAATACTGGCTCGCAGAAGCCCGTTCCACATGACTTACCGAGTCGCTTGGCGCGACACTCGATAAGGAAGGTCTTGCAGGGTTTCCAGGGATAAGCCTGGTGTTGAAAGAATTGAAATTGTGACGAAGTGGTGAGGCGGGGGTGTGTGCCATGTTTGTGGAGGAGGAGGATGATTCGGCTCTTTTTCTAGATTTATCAGTCAATACAAGCAATTCAGGGTTTTGTGACCTCCTCCCAAACATGCACTACCGTAGGAAGAATTGTGGAGATGAGAAGGGAACAGGGATGAGAGAAATGACGCCGCAAAGGTACACTTGATTACAAATCAATACAGTCAAGTTCCTAACCTCTACAGTGTGCCCTTAGACCTAAAGATCTAAGTTACCTACTATCACGAACTACGGAACCGAATGCGAGCACCGCGGAACCACCGGGCCAGATTGAAAGGCCGTTTGCCCCAGTCTTAGACACCCGATAGCACGCGGGAACTCTCACCAGCACGTAGTCGCTACACACAGGTAGTTAGACCTCCAATCCTTAGTAAGGGTCAAGTTACTACCAATTTTAATTAGAGGCTTAGGGTCAAGTGCTTTTGGAATGTGAAGGGCGTTGTTTACGGGTAATGCCCAAGTGATTGATTTTAAGAGTGTGTAAGAACAAGCATGCAACGGGGAAATCTCCCCGAATTGAAGTTTTTATTGGCGAATGGTTTTTAGAGTTCAGCCTTAAGTAGTATGAATTTTAGGGTTTTGCTGAATTACCAATTCAACCAATCTCCGGGTTTTTGCAAAAATACAGGTTTTCCTTCTAAAACCCAAGAAACCCTTCTTCAATTATCAGTTAGTTAATGCATGCTAAAATGCAATGGGCTACCCTAAATGGAGATTTCTATGTGTGGATGCGCGAATCAATTTTATACCAATGTGAAAGGGAGCCAAAGCACTTCAATTCAAGTGCTCCCAATCACCAGAAAGATATCCACACACAAGGCTTCAACCAACAGATAAAGAAACTAAAACTGTTGGGGTTGAAGTATTCAGGATCGAATCACAGGCAAGTTTGAAAAGTCGTGGTGGGGTTGGAATCAACTCAACTCCAAATCTCCCCACCAAAAATGTGATCCTGAATTAAAGATAATTGAGGCAAAAGAGGGATACAAGCAATCTTTTTCTTTGCCTCAAAGAATACTTCCCATGGCGAAAAATCTAAGAATCAAGATTCTAGAATTTTCGCTATGCGAAGTAAGGCGGGAAATCCCGGGGCAGTGGGAGTGAAGACAACCAATCAATCAAGTGAATTTTAATCCACTTGCCCTCAAGAAATCCCAAGAAGTTTTTCTAATTTTTAGTTTTAAAATTTTTTTTTTTTTTTTTTTTGTGTGGTGGCAAGTTAACCCTAATTTGATGAGAAAAGAAAACCTACTTGTTCGGCAACGTGTGCGAAGTTCCAATGCGATGTCGGCGTCTTCACGCTCTCGTTCCCGCCTTGGATCTGCTCACGTCCTCGACTTCGTCAGCCTTCTTCTCCTTCCACCAGGTTCACCTGCACACCAAAAACAACAATACCCGTGAAGAGAGAAGAGACAAATTTAAAGGAATTGGATAGAAACTTACTCGAAAGTGCACCTCCCCGGCAACGGCGCCAGAAAAGTTATGATGGTCGGCCTGGATAGGTTGTTAATATGATATTTTTATCGTTGAAATGTGTATAGTGGTTAACCTAATTCAGACCTAACCATCTCTTTACAAAATTTTTAACCTGGCCTAATTGATTTTATCTTGTCACTTTTAAGCCCAGGGTCGAACTCAGGGAAGTGGGGTTCAAGTCGAGTTTCTACGTTTTCCTTAAAACGCGTCTCTTCCGTTCGTTTATTCTGTTTTTGGTATTTTTCTTATTTAGGTTTTTTTCTGGTAATCCTTGTTCTTGAGGCACACCCTCAAAATTGTGTCCTTGGCTTTTAGCCAAAACAGAGTTTCAAAACACGTCTTGCTACTTGCAAGACGGGGTACCTGCAAATCAAAGATTATCTTTTCACTTTTATACCTTTTTTTATCTTTTTACTAACGAAGCTATCAGATAGAAAGTAAATATAGTAGCTATAGATATATATTTATATGTAGTATATATATAAAGGGGTGGGGGTGGAGGTGACGATGGAGTGTAGCACTATGTCGAGTCAGCCGACGTCTAGAGAGACGCAACCAACACGACTAGGTGCCGCGTGGAGTGTGGATGGAGGATGGATGATGTATGGGACCACGCTTTTTTGTACGCGTGTATCAGGGAATATCAGCAACTGGTGCAGATATCCCCGCGATACAGCGTATAATAAATAACGTGAAAATATATGTACATATGTATGTATATAAATGTACAAGTATATATGTATAGATATATATAGATATATATATATATATATAGGTGTATATATATATATATATATATGTATGTATATATGTATATAGCTATGTATATATGTATATAAGTATATATATATAATACTATATAGATATATATATATATATGTATATAAGTATATATGTATCTAGATATATATGTATATATATATGTGTATATGTATAAGTATATAGATATGTATATATATATATATGTATATGAGTATGTGTATATATATATATATATATATATATATTATATATGTATATGTATATATATATTATATTATATGTATGTATACATAACTATATAGATATACTATGTATATATAAGTATATATATATAGATATATGTATATGTATATATATATATATATATATATATATATATATATATATATATGTATGTATATAAGTTACTATTAGTGTGTGAGTGTGTGTGTCGGTGAATGGGTGTGTGTGTGTTGCTGTAAGTGAAAAAAAAGAGAGAGAGAGAGAGAGAGAGAGAGCGGCAGACAGAGAGGGAGCGGGCGGGAGAGATCGGCGAAGAGAGAGGGCGGGCGAAGGAGTGATCGCGGACGCGCGAGTTAAGGCGTCTGCTCGCGGTGGCGGACGTCTGACGTCGCGGTGCACCGCGCCTTCGCGCAGTGGACGTGAGACGTCTCCTGCAGACCGGGTGCGAGGACGGAGAGCGGGCGATGGCGCGCTCGGAGAAGGCGGCGGGGAGTCTGCAGTCGGTCGCGGAGGGTTGCAGAGGTTCGCGGGGGTCGGCGCGAAGGCCTGGCCGGCCGCTGCAGTGCGCGCAGCGGCCGGTCGCGGGTGGAATGGCAGAGGCGACAGAGCAGAGGACTGAGCGGAGAAGTGCCCTGCAGGCGCGCGCGGAGAGCTGAGCGCCTGCGGGGAAGGTCGCGGAGGTGCGAGGGGAGGTTCTGCAGTGGTCGCGGAGGGTCGCGGGGGTCGGCGCGAGGCCGTAGCCGGCCGCTGCAGTGCGCGCAGCGGCCTGCTGCGGCTGCAACTGCAGAGGCGACAGAGCAGAGGCGGAGACGGGGAACGGGCCTGCAGGCGTGCGCGGGGGGTTGCGCGCCTGCGGGGAAGGTCGCGGAGGAGGCGGAGATGCTGCTGCTGCTGCTGTCGCCGCTGGGCTGCTGCTGCTGCTGCTGCTTCAAGCTTCGGACCTTGAAGCGGCAGCAATGGCGTGGAGATGCAAACGAAGAGAAAAGAACACACCACGCCCACCGGCTCGTTGAAGAGCTGGGCGGTGGTGCTCCCACTGTGGTGGTGTGCACCACAGTGGGTTCTCCTGCTCGTCGGGTGCCTCCTCGATGGAGGGCCGGCGTATGGGAGGGGAGAGCGGGTGCGAAGGTGGTTGCGGGTTCGAGTTGCTGCCGCAGCTGCGTATTGCAGCAACGTCCCCTCCTTCTCTTTGTCGCGAGGAAGAGCTGCGGCTTTATAGAGGAGGAGAGCATGGCGGGGCATGCGGGGAATGGGGGAGAATGGCAGCTGCAGGGAGAGGTGCGGGAAGGACAGCAGGGAGAGGCGCGGGAAGGACAAGCCGCATGGCGTTGCATGCAGCTGCGGGAGGAAATTCAGCCGCGAGAAGAAGAAGAAAAGATGAAAATAAAAATAGAGAAGGGACTTTTGCAAAGAAACACTTGAAGAAAAATGTAAAAATGCAAGCCATTTATTCCATTCTCTTCTCCTCTCAATTAAATGCATGCATGCAAGCGTTTTTACAAATGCAACTACAGGATTATAATATACATAGTTAATGCTAGAAAATAGCATAAGAAGGCGTTCTTATAGGCGTGTTTTGAGGTGCAAACAGTAATCGGGCGGGTGAAGGGGACCTTACCCCGTGTGCTGAGGCAATAAGCCTCCAGCACTTTTTCACTTTATACCGCTGCGCTCCTTCAGAGCGTTCCGAGGTGGGACTAAATGTCCCACCCAATTTGACGCCTGCGCGGAGGAGGCAGCGGCGGTCGAGGCTTCGCACGAGGGCTTCACGCGAGGGCTTCGCCTCAACTGCAGCCTGACGCTTTGCGAAGACACCTCGTGCAGCCTGGGGGCGTGACCTGGGCGTGGCGCACCTGGGGCAGCAGGTGAAGAAGCTGCTTCGCTTCAACAATGGCGGCGGCGAGCGCAGGTACCTGCCCACAGAGAAACGGCCTCTCGGCCCAATCAGAAATGCGGAGGACCTTTGCCGTGGCACGGCGAAGGTGGTTAGGGGGTGTGCAGGCGGCGGGGCGGAGCCTAAGGGCCGCCCTAGGTCAAACTGCAGCTTAGGAGATGGGTTTGTTCGGTGGAGTTGCAGAGGGTGATTTGGGGGAAGTGGAAGGGCGGAGGTTGATCAGGGTGAGGAGGCGGAGGTTCTGCGGTGGTCGGCGAGCCGTGTGGGTTGCTGGAGTGATGGGAGCGGGTCGCCGGAGCAGGGGCCGGAGGTGGAGAAGGTGAGGGCGATTGGTCGGATCGGGGTAACAGTAAAGATGTAAAGTGAGGAAAAGGAAGAGGGGAGGAAGAGGAGGAGTTCTACCTACTTAGCAGGACGAGGAGGGGCCGGAGCAGGCGACAGTCGTATCGACTGTCGCCGGAGAGGAAGATGCCTGGGGGAAGGGGCGGCGGCGAGGAGAGGGCCGGAGAGGCGCCAGCTGGGTGCGGCGTGGCGCGGGAAGAGCGAGGGAGAGCAACCCTGCAGCTGGTAGTGCGGCAGAGCGACGAGGAGGAAGAGGGGAGGCCGCCGGAGCTGGAGGGCTTCCTGTCGGAGTGGGAAGAGAGGAAGTGGGGGTCTTTCTCCGTCAGGACCGAGCTCCCTCGAATGGTGGACCAACGGGGGGTACTTATAGGGTAAAATCAGAGAGGAGGGCGGAGGGAGACGACGTGTCTCCCTCGCCGGAGGACGCCGGAGATGGAGACCCATACCGTCCGTGCATTCGCACGGCCGGTATGGTGGGTTGCAGCGACTAGGGGGTGTCCCTGCGACGGCTGACGACGCAGGGCACCCCCGGTTTACTTGCCAGACCCTCCCCCTTACCCTGCGCGGCGCCATGCTCCGCGCAAGGTCGCCGGAGCATGGTGCTGGTCAGGTTTTGGCAGGAGGGACCTGAATGCAAAGAACGAAGGAGAGTTAGGGGCAGAAATGTGAGGGTTCAAAAGTTGAGGGCCAAAAAGTAAATATATGAGGACCAAAGTGTAAAGTTGGTCAAGAAGGTTTCTTCTTAGGCTCAAGTTTTTATACATGACTAATTAGGACCTAAGGAATTTGATGGTGAATTTTATTTCTAGATTAAACCTTGTTTGACCGGTCAATTTATGCAAAAACCTGAATTAACTTATTAATTGGGCATGGTTCTCAATGTAGGTCAAAATGGGTTCTGAAGGCCAAATTGAAGGTTCTAAACCCTAGAGATTATTTTTCTATGAATTTTGGAGGGTTTATTCTACTTTTACTTTGCCTCGAATCTCGTGAATTGAAGTGGGTTTGTTTTAAGGTTACAGATTATCATTTAGTTCCTTGGAATTGCTGTAGCCCTTGTCAGATCATCTCATCCCACTTTTATTCTTATTAGGTTGCTTTGACCTATGTTTGGACCCTGAATTACCCTGTATGCAGATTATACTGGTAAAATTGCATTTTTACCCCTTATGACTCATTTTCTCCTTAAACTCAGAATTCTCTGAGTTAAGCCTTTCCTTGAGTTTTGTAGGAGCTTTTATCCTTTGTATTAGGTCAAAATGAGCTAGTTATGGCTCATGATGAGGTTCTCATCATACCCCCATGCCTAGCTTTTGCTAGTCCCTTAGCAAAAACTTAAGGTTTCAACCCTTGTTCTAGACCATGAAGTTCTTAATAGCTTCAGATAAGTGCTTTTTCATTTGAGCTTATATTAGGTTAGAATGCTGACCATAGGCCTAAAAGGTACCCTAGTACCAATCAAGATCCAAATCTGTCTAGCCTTGGCCTCAGTCCTTAGCAAAGGTTTTTAAGGCCCACAAGAACTAACCTAAGGTTTATTGGACTTTGTGGTTAAAGCACCCGTGCTTGAAATGATTTTAGCCCTGGCTCAGTTCGCAGTGCGTTTTGTAAGAGAGAGATAGAAAGTTATTCTGTTTGGAGAGTTTTCTCTCTCTTTTTCTTTTTAGTTCTAGCCTAGGATTGGCTTTTCAACACGGTCTGTATCAGATTCCTTGCTCCCATCATCAATCCTCAAGGGTTCCTGGCAATCGATGCTTCGAGATAGCACCGCCCATGGCAACCCCCGGAACCCTGGCTATTGAGATTTCGAGATAATCCCATCCATGGTGTTCCGTGGCCGAGTCCAAACCCTGGCAATTGACACTTCGAGATAATGCCATCCATGGAATCTGAATCAGCAGAGTGCTTACATGCCCCCAGTAGGATACGTAAATATCCTAAGAGACAAGCACCGAGGAGATGATATTTTGTTACGCATCTTCGAGGGGATTTCCCACCTCTCCGCGCTGGGAACTCATCCAAATCAACTTGTGTTGATCGGCCGTTCCTACTCTAGGTGTTCTTTTCACAATTTTGCGATGCTTCTGCGTGATTTTGATTTTTTTGCTTACTGAACCAGGCTGTGTGTGAGGTTAGGGTGCTTAGGTTACTAAGTCCCGTAAACCAAAAATTAGTTAACGAGGCCAAATACTCCCTAAGCCTTAGACCTAATACTTCAGCTTTTCATTTTCCTCAACCTCTTGAGGAATGTTCAGATCTTAATGGGTACTAAGAGTCTATCCAAGAATGCCTAAGGTTTACGTTCTTACTAATCTCATTGTGCACTTTTCAGTTATTTTCTTGAATGAGGTCTAGAACTTAGGTTAATTCCTTAGTTCCTTACTAATGACTATCACCTTTTCTCATAATTTTGAGCTCCTTTTTCATTTTGTTTCTTTTCTCCTTCTCCTTCACAAAATTTCCTTCTCCTCTTTTCCTTTTATTCTTTTTCGAAAAAATTTTAATTTTTATGGTGTTTTTGGCATATGTGAATTTTTTGTTTGAAACCTTTTCTTACAAGTTTTGCACTTTCATACCCCCCCATGCCTAAGATTTGCAATGTCCTCGTTGTAACCTAGGGGGTTTTTATTTAACTTAGTTCATTCCTTAAGACAGAAATTTGGATGAGTGGATGGGTCGGGTTGAATTTTTGCGGACGATTTCTAATCCCAGATGCAAGCATCTGAGGTGGGGTCGGCTGTCTACAAGGGTGAACCTTAAGTGCAAAAAGGTGTCAGAAAAAGTTTTGGATTTTTAGGAAAATGACGGGTTGCCTCCCGTTAAGCGCTGAGTTTTACGCAATCGGCTGGGCACAATAAGCTCAAGGGGAATGGAGGATATAAGATGCTTCAGCCAAATCAGTAGAAGTTACATCAATGAACGGCTTGAGTCTCTGACCGTTCACGATGAAAGGTTTGGAATTGTGGCTGAGTGGACTGATTTCGATAGCTCCATTTCTAAAAACTTGTCGGACTAAATATGGTCCGACCCACTTGGATCGCAGCTTTCCCAGGAAAAGTTTGAGTCGGGCATCAAAGAGTAGGACCTTCTGACCAGGATGAAAGATTTTTCTCGTGATATGCTTGTCGTGGAAGGCTTTAACCCGCTCCTTGTAGATTTGCAAGCTCTCATACGCGTCTAAGCGTAATTCATCGATCTCGCTGATTTGAAGTTTTCTGTGGGTTCCAGCCTTCGAAAAATCTAGATTACAGTTCCGTACTGCCCAATAGGCTTTATGTTCCAGTTCTACGGGAAGGTGACACGCCTTTCCGTACACCAGTCTAAAGGGAGACATGCCTAATTGGGTTTTGTGGGTGGTCCTATAGGCCCACAATGCTTCCGGAAGTCGGGACGACCAGTCCTTCCTATCAGGTCGAACAGTGACTTGCAGGATTTTCTTGATCTCCCGATTAGACAGCTCAGCTAGACCATTAGTTTGGGGGTGGTAAGGAGTAGAGATTCGGTGAGACACCCCGTATTTGGTCATCAGTGACCTAAACTGAGCATTTGTGAAATGGGTCCCCCCATCAGAGATTATTGCACGAGGAATCCCGAACCTTGAGAAAATGTTTTGATGAATGAATTTGAGAACGATTTTTAGATCACAGGTTCGGGTCGGTATGGCTTCGATCCATTTGGACACGTAGTCCACAGCCAACAGAATGTATTCGAAACCATCCGAAACAGGAAAGGGGCCCATAAAATCAATTCCCCAAACATCAAAGATTTCGCATACTAGAATCGGTTGCATAGGCATCATGTCGCGATGGCTCATGTTGCCCAAAGTCTGGCAACGACTGCATGCCTTGCAGTGACTGTATGCGTCTTTGAACAGTGTGGGCCAGTAAAAGCCGCACTGGAGGACTTTTGATGCGGTTTTATGCCCGGCGAAATGGCCACCGCATGCCTGGTCATGGCAGAAAGAGAGGATATTGTTGAATTCCTCTTCCGGGACACATCTCTGGATGATCTGATCGGCACCTATGCGGAAGAGGTACGGGTCTTCCCAAATGTAATACTTGGCATCGGAGCGTAATTTGTCCTTCTTGGCCTTCGGCCAATCGGACGGGATCTGATGAGATGCCAAGTAATTTACTACATTAGCAAACCATGGAAGGCTAGTACCAATAGTCAGCAGGTGCTCATCGGGAAAATGCTCAGTGATGGGTCCGGAAGGGTCAATTATTTCAGAAGGAAGACGGGACAAGTGATCAGCTACCACATTTTGCTTTCCCGCTTTGTCGCGAATCTCAAGGTCAAATTCTTGCAACAGCAAGATCCATCGGATTAATCGAGGTTTCGCGTCCTTCTTTGCAAGGAGATGCCTCACAGCTGTGTGATCCGAGTATATGATGACACGGGAACCCAGAAGGTACGATCTGAATTTTTCTAGGGCAAATACTACAGCTAGTAGCTCTTTCTCAGTAACCGTATAGTTACGCTGAGCCTCATCGAGTGTTTTGCTGGCGTAGTAAATGACCACAGGTTTCCCATCAATTTTCTACCCTAAAATCGCTCCTACAGCAAAGTCGGATGCATCGCACATGATCTCAAAGGGTTGAGACCAATCAGGGGACTGTAGGATCGGGGCTTGGGTGACTCGGTCACGTAGGATCTCAAATGCTTGAGTGCATTCCTTGGAAATTTCGAAAGGTACATCCTTGGAGAGAAGAGTGGTCAGGGGGCGTGCGATTTTTGAAAAATCAGGGATAAATCGTCGATAAAAATCGACATGCCCCAAAAAAGATCGGATGTCCTTGATCGAGCTAGGCATAGGAAGGTGAGAAATCAGATCAACCTTAGCTCGGTCCACTTGGATGCCTTTTTCCGAAATTAAGTGCCCCAGGACAATTCCCTCAGGCACCATGAAATGGCTCTTTTCCCAGGAAAGAACCAAATTCACATCGATGCACCGCCTGAGTATCTGGACCAAGTGTTGGAGGCAATCGTCGAATGATGCTCCGAAAATTGAAAAGTCATCCATGAAGACTTCCAGATAATCACCTACCATATCTGAGAATATGGCAAGCATGCATCGCTGAAAAGTAGCGGGTGCATTGCAAAGACCGAAAGGCATCCTTCGGAAAGCGTATGTTCCGAAGGGGCAGGTGAACGTGGTCTTTTCTTGGTCCTCAGGATGGATTGCCACCTGGTTGTAACCGGAGTACCCGTCAAGGAAGCAGAAGAGCCTATTTCCCGCTAGTTTCTCGAGAATCTGATCAATGAAAGGCAGTGGGAAATGATCCTTCTTCGTGGAGGAATTGAGTCAGCGGTAATCTATACAGACTCTCCACGAGTTGGCTAATCGGGTAGGAATGATTTCTCCGGTCTCAGTCGTTATAGTGGTGAGTCCTGCCTTCTTGGGCACGACCTGAATTGGGCTCACCCAACGACTATCGGAGATCGGGTAGATGATTCCGGCATCTAACCACTTGATGATCTCCTTTTTCATGACCTCCTGCAGATTGGGGTTTAAGCGTCTCTGCATTTCGCGAGAAGGTCGTGTGCCCTCTTCTGAATATATATGATGAGTACAATAAGAGGGACTTATTCTACTCAAATCATCGAGAGTCCACCCGATGGCTCTGCGATGTTGCTGGAGGACAACAATCAGACGGGATTCCTGTTCAGGATTGAGGTTGGAATTGATAATCACAGGAAGGGTTTGATTAGAACCCAAAATGATGTATTTCAAGTGAGCAGGAAGGGGTTTCAGTTCGAGGATGGGGTTATCAGCAGCAGCGGGTGGTTCAGTATAGATGTGAGGTTCAAGGGTGGGAGTTACTGGGTTGTTCATATCTGGATTTGACTCCTCAGTTTGCGGATCAAGATCTTTCTGCGGTTGATGAGGTATAATTAGATCATTCTGGAAGTGTGTTTCATCAACCAAAGTCCTAATGTCACAAATCTGTTCGATGACTCCGCAATTGATTCCTTGTTTGGCCTTAAATATATCAATTTTCAGTGTTTGATTCCCAAATTTGAGCTCTATTTGGCCCTCCTCACAGCTAATGTTGGCTCTAGCAGTAGCCAAGAAAGGTCTCCCTAAAATGATTGGTGTATCCCTAGGGTTCTTAGGTGCGTCCATATCTAAGACTATGAAGTCTACAGGAAAGTAGAAATCCCGCACTCTCACAATAACATCCGCGAGAATCCCTTTTGGTGACTTTATAGATCGATCTGCTAATTGTAATGTCACCTCAGTTGGTTTCAGCTCAGATTCTTCTAGATGGTTAAGTAAGGATGTGGGTATCAGATTTATGGAAGCACCCAAGTCTAGCAATGCTCTATCAAATTGTGTATCACCTATCTTGCAGGAAATCAGGGGAGTACCAGGATCTTTTGCCTTGGGTGGGAGTCTACTGAGGATTACAGAGCTGGCTTGCTCTGACAGAACAATTGGGCTCCCTCCCTTGGTTCGCGGCTTACGCTGGGGTGTACACACATTCTTTAAAAATCGTGCATAAGCCGGTACGTGGTGGATTGCATCCATCAAGGGGATGTTTATGTGGACCTGCTCAAAGAGCTTGACCAGGTCCTCCTCAGGTGCCACGGGCTTGGTTCTTCTCTTTTCTTTGATTAAGGCTTCAGGGAATGGGACCTTGGTTGGTTCTTCTAGGATAGGTCCGGGTTCTTGATCTGGGACAGTGGTATCTTGGATAACTATCCTAGGGTCATGGTTATCAGGCTTGGAGTGGTTTGGATAATGCGGGTCTTGAGTTGTTTTACCACTACGTGTTGTTACAGAATTTAATCCGGCCTGATTTTGGTTTGGGTTTGGTAAGAGGAGTGGCTGCTGTTGAAATCCCACATAAGAAGTTGAAGCTTCCATCTCGTCTGGAGATGGAGCAGTAGGGGCCTGATAAATCCATTGTGCGTGGCCTAAATTTGGATTCATAACGCGCTTCTGGGTCGGCACGCTATTCGGGTTAGGAAGAGGTTGGGAAGGGAGTGTGCCTGGCTGGCGAGAATTTGCCAACTGGGCGAGTTGAGTTTTAACCTCTGTAAGTTCGTCCTTGTGCTATTTTTGAATAGCCGCATTCGTTCTTTGAATGTCAGCCAGAGTCTGAAGGATTAGGGACATTTGATCCTGATTTGGCCCTGATGGATAAGTAGGGTTGGGCCGAGGCTGAGGCGGCTGGTAATGACGAGAGGGCTGTGGGCGGGACTGAAAAGGTGGTCTTTGGGTTTGGGAATTTCCCGCCCACTGAAAATTGGGATGGTTTCGCCATCCAGGGTTGTAAGTGTTGGAGAATGGGTCGTTCTGGATGGCATTGAGGTCCTCGCAGGTCTGAGGAACCTCTTGAGAATCTTGGAAAGGGGGAATGGAGTTCCCCGGGCTGGTGTAGAAAGGATCGGATGATCCTCCGGTCCGAGAATCAGATGGGGATGGATATGGATCCATCCTAGGGGAAGATCGGTGGAGGATGTTTTGCACAGTCTCCTGTGTGGAAGGAGGTTGTGCAAAGGAGTTACGCGCGGAGGTGGCTCGCTGCAAGTGCTGAGTCAGCTCATCCACCTTCTTCTCAATGATTGAAACCTTGTCCAATCGACTGGCCATTAATTCCAGGTCGACTGATGCGGACAGGCCCTGCGTCTCATGTGCTCCCCTAAGATTCGTCACTGTGTGGGTATTCGTCCTGTCGAATAATCCCATGGAGTCATTGCTGATGGAGTTCTCGCACATGTTTTCGAGAATCTCCCACAAGGTGTCTTCATGTTGACCCATGATATTTCCTCCGCAAGTTGCATTGACGAAAAGGCGGATGTCCTCACGGAGTCCCTGGTAAAAAGATTGGACTTGTTCCCATTTAGGAACTCCGTGATGGGGGCACTTTCTCATGAGATCTTGAAAACGATCCCATGCCTCATGGAGAGGTTCTCCTGATTGTTGAGTGAAGTGTGTAATCTGATGGCGCAAGGCGTTGGTCCGACCAACGGGAAAAAACTTTTTAAAAAACTCGGATTGAAGTTCTTCCCAAGTGTTGATCGGCCGGGTCTGAGTTTGATACCAATGGGCGGCCTTGTCCATAAGAGAAAAGGAGAACATCTTCATGAGAAGAATATCCCGATTTTGCGCATCTGACCCAAAAGTTTGGGCCAGATGCTTTAGCTATTTGATGTGCTGGAAGGGATCTTCAGAATTAAGCCCATGGAATTTAGGTATAGCATGAATCATGTTGGGCTTTAATTCGGAATCAGGTCCTCCAGTCGGGATTCTGACTCGAGGCTCAATGGCCACCGCAGTAGGATTGTAGTGGTCCCGCATCATAGGACGCTGTGGTGGGTGCACGAAGTTTTGGAAGAGGTCATTGAGTCGCTGGAGTTGGTGCTCTAGATTATTTTCTTCCTCAACTGGCTGAGCCATGATGGGGGAAGAAGAAGAACTTGGTTCTGAATCAGAAGAGAGAATAATGTGAGGGTGTTGCTGCACAAACACGGGCGTCGAGGCTTGGCCTTGACGAGAGCGAATTTCTAAAGGTCTTAAGGGTGGTCTTAAGGACCTCCTACCGTACATGCACTGTTGGCAGAGATGAGTTTAGAAGGTGCTGGACCCAATCAAGACACCCAAAAATGTGTTGGGTGACTATAGAGGTGTGGGGCAGATGGACCCCTTGATCAGAAAGATCGTCCACCTGAGAATTACCTGGGCAGCCAGAGAGGGAGAGTCCCGCAAAGACCCCTACACGGTAGAGCGTCCCCACGGGTTACAGGGTTTCCCCCACCCGACCTCTCTTGTCACTGCGGTTCCAGGTAGACCAGAATGGGGATCTTGACCTCTTAAGTCTACCAATTTTTATTTTAAGATCAGGGTGCTTAAGGTTTCACTTGAACTTTAGTCTTTTAAGTGCAAAGAGTGACCTAATTTAAGGTTGGTTGACCCAAGGGGTCAACTTTACCTCTTGTTTCCTTTGAGAGTTTTTGGGTCTTGTCTTTTAGGGTTCAAGTGTTTAGAGAGCCAATTGTTTTGGGTTTTTCTTTGAATAGGTATTTTCAGACAAGGGCTTGGGCACACTTCATTTGGTTTTCTCAATTCTTGCTTAAGGAGTGTGTCTCTATATCCCTAGTGTTGGATCCTAGGTTGGCTCTACTTGGTCCAGTTAGCTCTTTGTTGGGTAATTAGGGCTCAAGCAAGAATGTGTTAGCCCTTAAATACCCTTAATAGTGTAGAGGAGTAATGGGTTGAAAACATGCAACTTTTTATGGTTACTAAGTATGGAAGACAGGTTAGCCTTATATTGCTTGTTCTTTTCTTTTCTTCCTCTTTAGAGTTTAGGGGTTAATAGCGAGAGGAAAAAAAATTTACCTGTCCTCGGAGTGGTTGTCATGCGGTTGCTTGTCTTCTTGATTTCCTATAGCTGCACAAAAGAGAGGAGATTATCAGAAACTAAAACGAAACAGGAATGTTTACCTCTAGAATAGCCGTTGCTCCCCGGCAACGGCGCCAAATGAAACGTTGGCAGGGCGTGTATAACCGGGTTTTGTTATAGCGTTGTAGTATAGCCAGTTATTGCCATCATTTCAAATATATAAATTTTTTACTCGGAAAATAAAAGAGTTCCCGAGGTCGAACTCAGGGAGCAAGTTGTATTCTAGGGGTACAAAGTTTCTTTTACAAAAATAAAGAGAGAGAGAGAGAATTTGTTGGCTTCTTTCTTCTTCTCTCTTTGCTTATCCTCTCCTTCTCAGATCTTCTGCTTTCTTCCTTCGTTCTTCTTCTTTATCTCCAGTGGTGATGTTCTTCTTCTTCTTTCAGCTCTTGTTTCTGCTCGTCTCTTCCTTTTTCTTCTCCCTTGTGGTCCTGCTCTTCTTCTTCTGCAGAGTCTTCACTTGGCCTCTCTGTGTTCTCCTCTGCCTCGCCTTCCTTCTCCTTCTTTGCCTTCAGGACGTCGTCTGATTTTCCAATCAGACGACTTAAACCACCGCTGCTACAGTGCCGCTCGGTGCTCCTTCTTCCTTCAGCTTTCGCCGTCCTTCTTCTCTCTACCTCGCTCGTCTTCTTCTTCTTCGCCTTTTCCTCTTTGCTTCGAGCAGTCCTGGCTGCTCTTCTTCCGTCAGTTTTCTTCTCCGGTTCTTCTTCTTCACCTGTGCCTGCACTCTTCGAAGTTTTCGTCAGCGGGCAAAAACCTACTCTACCCTCCCCCGCGTCTCTCTCTCACAGAAGCTGCTCTTAGGAAAGCTCTCCCAGAGCTACCGGGTAGTCGGGTACGGGGGTCAAGCTCGGGTCCAGGCCCACCGGCGTGCGTGGTGGGCGAGGAGTGCAGGTCGGGCTAAGTCGGGTCGGGCCAGGTCCGCGAGGCGTGAGTGCGGACGAGACCGGGTAATCGGGCGGGTGAAGGGGACCTCACCCCGTGTGCTGAGGCAATAAGCCTCCAGCACTTTTTCACTTTATACCGCTGCGCTCCTTCAGAGCCTTCCGAGGTGGGACTAAATGTCCCACCCCAATTTGACGCCTGTGCGGAGGAGGCAGCGGCGGTCGAGGCCTCGCACGAGGGCTTCGCGCGAGGGCTTCGCCTCAACTGCAGCCTGACGCTTTGCGAAGACACCTCGCGCAGCCTGGGGGCGTGACCTGGGCGTGGCGCACCTGGGGCAGCAGGTGAAGAAGCTGCTTCGCTTCAACAATTGCGGCGGCGAGCGCAGGTACCTGCCCACAGAGAAACGGCCTCTCGGCCCAATCAGAAATGCGGAGGACCTTCGCCGTGGCACGGCGAAGGTGGTCAGGGGGTGTGTAGGCGGCGGGGCGGAGCCTAAGGGCCGCCCTAGGTCAAACTGCAGGTTAGGAGATGGGTTTGTTCGGTGGAGTTGCAGAGGGTGATTTGGAGGAAGTGGAAGGGCGGAGGTTGATCAGGGTGAGGAGGCGGAGGTTCTGCGGTGGTCGGCGAGCCAAGTGGGTTGCTGGAGTGATGGGAGCGGGTCGCCGGAGCAGGGGCCGGAGGTGGAGAAGGTGAGGGCGATTGGTCGGATCGGGGTAACAGTAAAGATGTAAAGTGAGGAAAAGGAAGAGGGGAGGAAGAGGAGGAGTTCTACCTACTTAGCAGGACGAGGAGGGGCCGGAGCAGGCGACAGTCGTATCGACTGTCGCCGGAGAAGAAGATGCCTGGGGGAAGGGGCGGCGGCGAGGAGAGGGCCGGAGAGGCGCCAGCTGGGTGCGGCGTGGCGCGGGAAGAGCGAGGGAGAGCAACCCTGCAGCTGGTAGTGCGGCAGAGCGACGAGGAGGAAGAGGGGAGGCCGCCGGAGCTGGAGGGCTTCCTGTCGGAGTGGGAAGAGAGGAAGTGGGGGTCTTTCTCCATCAGGATCGAGCTCCCTCGAACGGTGGAGCGACGGGGGGTACTTATAGGGTAGAATCAGAGAGGAGGGCGGAGGGAGACGACGTGTCTCCCTCGCCGGAGGACGTCGGAGATGGAGACCCATACCGTCCGTGCGTTCGCACGGCCGGTATGGTGGGTTGCAGCGACCAGGGGGTGTCCCTGCGACGGCTGACGACGCAGGGCACCCCCGGTTTACTTGCCAGACCCTCCCCCTTACCCTGCGCGGCGCCATGCTCCGCGCAAGGTCGCCGGAGCATGGTGCTGGTCAGGTTTTGGCAGGAGGGACCTGAATGCAAAGAACGAAGGAGAGTTAGGGGCAGAAATGTGAGGGTTCAAAAGTTGAGGGCCAAAAAGTAAATATATGAGGACCAAAGTGTAAAGTTGGTCAAGAAGGTTTCTTCTTAGGCTCAAGTTTTTATACATGAATAATTAGGACCTAAGGAATTTGATGGTGAATTTTATTTCTAGATTAAACCTTGTTTGACCGGTCAATTTACGCAAAAACCTGAATTAAGTTATTAATTGGGCATGGTTCTCAATGTAGGTCAAAATGGGTTCTGAAGGCCAAATTGAAGTTTCTAAACCCTAGAGATTATTTTTCTATGAATTTTAGAGGGTTTATTCTACTTTTACTTTGCCTCGAATCTCGTGAATTGAAGTGGGTTTGTTTTAAGGTTACAGATTATCATTTAGTTCCTTGGAATTGCTGTAGCCCTTGTCAGATCATCTCATCCCACTTTTATTCTTATTAGGTTGCTTTGACCTATGTTTGGACCCTGAATTACCCTGTATGCAGATTATACTGGTAAAATTGCATTTTTACCCCTTATGACTCGTTTTCTCCTTAAACTCAGAATTCTCTGAGTTAAGCCTTTCCTTGAGTTTTGTAGGAGCTTTTATCCTTTGTATTAGGTCAAAATGAGCTAGTTATGGCTCATGATGAGGTTCTCATCATTACCTATTGTACCTTCACTAATAATGCGACAACGTTTATTGTCACCCAACTTGACGTGTCCATCTTCGATTCTAGTCCACTTGATAAAGAGGTCGAAGTGTCCCATCATGTGCTTGGAACACCCACTGTCTAAGATCCATTTGTCCTTCTTGACCTGCAAAATAATTTATTAAATCTATTTTAGGTATCCATTTTCTTTTGGGTCCTTGATGGTTAGTACCCTTCAAATCCTTAGGTTTATAGATCACTTTAGTGTTAGATCTATAATTCTTAGGATTCTTGACCTTTTGATAAATCCATGCATGTCTAGGTGCATGTGTTTTATTTTGTGTGTTCTTTTTATTGTTGAACATGACTTTCAAATTATTACAAAATTCTGTGTTCAGCCAAGTTGTTGTTTTCAGATATTCAAAGTGTCCTCAAAATGTTCATAAATATCTTCTAATTCTACTATTTTAGCATGCAATTGATTATTAGTTTCTTTCGATATTTCTAGCTCTATTTCTAAATAAGATTTCTCTATTTCTAAGGTTTTATTACTATCATGCAAGACCTTATTTTTCTTTTTAATTAGCCTAGCTTTATGATACAAATCTTCATATGCTTGTAATAACTCATTAAAAGTAACATCAGATTCTACCCTCGCCTCCCGCTTCTTCTCACTGCACTCGCTTGTCCACCCGTAACCGGCCACCATGCGCCCCTGCAGCAGCCAGCCAAGCCTCACTGCGTACCCCAACCAACACCCGCTAGCCACCGCGGAAGCAGCAGGTCGCCATCACCCTCCACCGTGCACACCAGCAGCCCTTTCCTCGCGCTCTGTCGTGAACCACCTCGCGGCAAGCAAGCAGAGGAACCACTCTTCCGCGTGCGTTGAGCCACCACACTCACAACACCTACAGCAAGTGGTTGCACGGCTCACCCGGCCATGTAGCCACTGTTCACGTGTTTCTGCGAAACACTGTGGCTACAGTGGGGTGACCGGTGAGTTTCTCACTTATCCGGTCACCCGACGAGCCGCTACCGGCCACTGCCCGCGAGCGCGTTTAGCCTCGAGTCCGCTCCAGTGCTCGCCCGCGCATTTGCTTGCGGTCCTCTGCCAGGGCCCGCTCCCACCCACGTACGCCCGCCTGCTTCTTCAGCGCCTGCTCTTCACGTAGCGCGGTGTGCTACGGCCTCTTCACCTCCGCGCACTTACTCACTCCCAGCGTGCTCCTCTCTGTGCGCATACGTGCCTGCTCGTGCGCGTGGAGCCTCCAGACGGTGCTTGGAAGCTTCAGATGCCTTAACCCTCCAGCAGCGCCCTCTCTCTCTCTCTCACAACAATCTCTCACTCTCTTTACCGACACTTACACACCTACACTCACACTTTCATACACACACACACACCTATACACTATTATATACATATATATATATATATACGTATACATATATATATTGATATATATACATATATTTATATACATATATATATATATACTTATATCTATATATATAGTAGTATGTATATAACTAAGTATTAGTATACATATATATATATATATATACATATATCTATATACTTATATATATATATACATATATATTTACATATATACATATACTTATATACATACATACATACATATATATATATATAGATATAGCTATACATATATTAGTACTTATATAACTATGTATTAGTCTATATATATATATCTATATACTTATATATATATATATATATATACACATATATCTATATATATATTATTACCTATATAACTAAGTATAAGTATAGATGCATATATATATATATATATATATATACATATATACACACATATATACATATATATCTATATAACTATATATACATATACATATATATATATATATCTATTTACATATATATTACTATATATATATATACATATATATATATACATCTATATAGTTATATATACATACATATACATATACATACATACATACATATATATATATATATATCTATACATATAGTTACATACATATATATATATACTTATATATATTTACATATATACATATATATATACATATAACTACATATATACCTATATATTTATAACCATATATACATATAGATATATTTACATATATATATATATTTTCACATTACTTATCATACGTGGTATTGCAGGAATATCTGCACCAGTTGCTGATATTCCCCAATACATACGTACAAAAAGCATGTTTGCATTCAGCTTCCACTAATCCACCTTATACACGGCACTTCGTCCTGTTGGTTGCGTCTTTCTAGATGACGACCGAATTGACATCGTGCTACACTCCATCTCCGCCTCCACCCCCACCCCTTTATACATATATAATATATACCTGTATATATATACTATATTTACTTTATTTCTATTTCTCTTTCCTGCTAGTAAAAAGATAAAAAAAATATATAAAAGAGAAAAGATAATCTTTGACTTGCAGGTACTCCATCTTGCGAATAGCAAGACCCATTTTGGAACCCTAATTTGGCTCAAAGCCAAGAACCTAATTCTGAGGGTGTGCCTCAAGGACAAAAATTATTAGAAAAAAAATCTAAATAGAAAAACACCAAAAACACAATAAATGAACGGAAGAGATTTGTTGTAGGAAAGGCGTAGAAACTTGACTTGTAACCCCACTTCCCTGAGTTCGACCCTGGGCCTAAAAGTGACCAAGATAAAATAAAGTAGGCCAGGTTAAAAATTTTCTAAGGAGATGGTTAGGCTCGATTTAGGTTAACCACTATACAGACTTCAATGATAAAATCACCATATTAACACACCTATCCGGGTCCGACCACCATCTTTTTCTGGCACTGTTGCCGGGGAAGTGCACCTTTAAGTAAGTTTCTATTCCATTCCTTTCATTTTTCTCTTCTCTCCTCACGGGTGTCTCTGTTTTTGGTGTGCAGGTAAACCTGTTGCAAGGAGAAGGCAGGCAGACGAAGTCAGCGACGTGGGCAGATCCAAGGCGGGAACGAGAGCGTGAAGACGCTGACGCCGCACTGGAGCTCCGCACACATTGCTGCACAAGTAAGTCTTTCTTTCTTAGCAACCTAGGTTAACTTGTAACCTTAGTAAAAAAAAAAAACTAAAGAATAAAAACTAGAGAAACTTCTTGGGATCTCTTGGGGCAAGTGGATTAAAATTCACTTGTTTGATTGATTGCCTTTAGTCCCACCACCCCGGGATTTCCCGCCTTACTTTGCATAGCGAAAATCCAAGAATCTTGATTCTTGAATTTTTTGCCGTGTCAAGTATTATTTGAGGCAAATAAAAAGATTGATTGCACCCCTCTTTGCCTCACTTATCTGCAAATTCGAGATCACATTTTTGGTGGGGAGACTTGGAATTGAGTTGATTCCAACCCCACCACGACTTTTTAGCTTGCCTAAGATTCGATCCCGAATACTTCAACCCCAACAATTTGATTTTCCTTATCTTTTGGTTGAGCCTTGTGTGTGGACATCTTTTTGGTGATTGGGAGCACTTGAAATGAAGTGCTTTGGCTCCCTTTCACACTAATATAATACTGATTCGTGCATCCACACATAGAAATCTCCATTTAGGGAAGCCCATTGCATTTTAGCATGCATTAACCAATTGATATTGAAGAAGGGTTTGTTGGGCTTAGAAGAAAACTTGTATTCTCTCAAAAACCCAGAGATTGGTTGAATTGGTATTTCAGCAAAATCCTAAAATCCATACTACTTAAGGCTGAATTCTTAAAACCATTCACCAATTAGAAACTTCAATTCGGGGAGATTTCCCCGTTGCATGCTTGTTTGACACACTTGAAAAATCAATCACTTGGGCATTACTCGTAAACAATGCCCTTTACATTCCAAAAACACTTGATCCTAACACTCTAACTAAAACTGGTAGCAACTTGACCCTTATTAAGGATTGGAGGTCTAACTACCTGCGTGTAGTGCCTACATGCTGGTGAGGGTTCCTGCGTGCTATCGGGTGTCTAAGACTGGGGCAAACAGCCTTTCAATCTGGCCTAGTGGTTCCGCGGTGCTCGCATTTGGTTCCATAGTTCGTGATAGTAGGTAACTTAGATCTTTAGGTCTAAGGGCACACTATAGAGGTTAGGAATTTGACTGTATTGATTTGTAATCAAGTGTACCTTTGCGGTGCCATTTCTCTCATCTCTTTTCCCTTCTTATCCCCACAATTCTTCCTGCAGTAGTGCATGTTTGAGAGGAGGTCACAAAACCCTGAACTGTGTGAATTGCCTGATAAATTTAGAAAAGAAGCCGAATCATCCTCCTCCTCCACAAACATGGCTGCACGCCCACCTCCAAATCCCGAGAGAGGAAACTGCCCTCAAAACCCACCAAGTGGTGGAGCCTTAGATCCCATAACCCACCTCCAAGCCCAAATGGAAATGTATAATGAGCAAATTGAAGCCATTCGGGAAACATTGGAGGAAATGCAGAACCCTCCTAAACGGGAGGAGACTAGGCCTCTTAGCTCCTATCAGAATCTTGCTGCTATAGAGACCATAGGACAAATTCGAGTCCCCATGGGCGGGGACGACTTTGAACTAAAACCTAACATTATTGACCTAATAAATTTTCACTTCCATGGTCTTGCAAGTGAAGATCCTTTTCTCCACTTGGAAGACCTAACCCGATTAGCTGAAACTGTTAAACCAAGAAATATCGGGTTACCTATAGTCCTCATGAAAATGTTCCCATTTTCATTGCGGGATAAAGAGTCACAGTGGTTACGCATCCTTGGAAGAACCATCCACTCTTGGGAAGAGATGCGAACAACGTTTTTCAAGAAGTTCTTCCCAATCGGGTCTGTTTTAGGGTTACAAGATGTCATTTAATTCCTAGATTGCACATGAACCCATTTCTGATTGAATCAACCCACTTCTTATCTCATTTAAACCATTTGACCTATGTTTTGTCTCTGAGAAATCCCGTTTATGTACTGCAATGGTAAAATTGCAGTTTTAACCTTTATTTCATGTTTTCTTCTCAGAACACTTATTCCTCCAATTAAGCCCTCTTCTAAGTCATGTAGGAGCTTTTATTCTCTTTATTAGGTCAAAATGAGCTAGTTATGGCTCATGAGGAGGCTCTCATCACGGATGATACCCCTAGATTAGAAAGTCTTCTACCTAAGAATTACTTAGGCAGCCAGGAAAGGAGAGTCCCACAAAGACCCCTACACAGTAGAGCGTCCCCACAAGTTACAGGGTTTCCCCCACCCAACCTTCCTTGTCATCGTGGATCTAGGTAGACCAGAATGGATAACTTGACCTCTTAAGTCTACCAGTTTTAAGTCCTAATTTGTGCCTTTAATTCCTCTTGATTTAGAAGTTAATTTGACTTTTGACCTAATTTGGAGGTTGGTTGGTTCACAAAGTAGACAACTTCACCTAACCTACCCTAAAGATGACAGAATGAAATCTAGGTCAAGACCCAGAAATCACCCTGATTTGACTCCATGATTATTAGGTCCACAAATTTAGGGTTCAAGTGATTTTAGAGCCTGATTTTTAGGGTTTTCCTGATTAGGTCTTTTTCAAACAGGGGCTTAGGTAGCGCACAAATGTGGGAGGATTTATTTCCTTTTATGCAGGCAAATGTGAGCTAGCACTTCAAACCCTAGTGTTGAAACCCTAATTGGCTGTATTTCAAGTCCAATTTAATTTTAAAATGTTCACCTAGGGCTTCAAGCAAGAAGGTGAGTAGTCCAAGGTGATTTTAGAAATTAAGCATAGTCCTTAATAGGTACAGGCAATTTAGGTAGGAAATTGTAAATAGAATCGCTTCAAACTTCAATCAGATATGAAAATTTTTTGCAAATAAGGAAACTTGCCTCTTAATGATAATTACTAGAAAAATAAGGCAGGTGATTCCTAAGTAGTTTTGTTTACTTTTCTCTCTTCCAAGGATTAGGAGATTAGGGAGGAAGAGAGATTACCTGCCTTGGAGTAGTTGAATTGTGTGGAAGTTTGCCTCGTGAAGTACCTTGCAAAATCACAAAAAATCAAACAAGGCGAGTTAGTGCTCAAATATAATCAGATAAAGCAAATAATAGTGGTGAATTACGCGTTGCTCCCTGGCAACAGCACCAAAATGTTGTAGCGAATTCATTTTTGTTAAAGTTATGCATTGTAGTATAGAACAAATGCTCTCAAACAAATAAAATTTATTACTCGAATGGAAATCCGAGGTCGAACACAGGGAGCAAATAGGAATTCAAGCACTAATCTTAATGAATATACATATGTGCACAATAATTGAGATAATAATGATTTGCAATGATTAATAATTACTCAAATTTGATCATCAATATATAATGAGTATATGAAGAGTTTGGACATAGCGAAAAGAATGGAAATGAACTAAAAAGTGGTGATTTAAATCATCTTTTAGATCCACATTTAAGCATGTATCTTAACCATAGTGCTTAAATTATTGAATAGTAATTCAAATAATGCCACAGTGTCTAGATACTACAGTGCAAAGGCACTATTCATCTTCTTCAACTCTTCTTCTTCTTCCTTCTTTCAGTGTGCAGAGTCTCTCTTCTTTTCTCTTATTTAAGCACGACCTCTCTTCTTCTTTTCCTTCAGCACCTCTTTCTTTCAAGCCTTCCTTAAAGGCCTCTTCTTCTCAAGCCATCATGAGACCAAGGCTCCTTCATAAACTAAGTGCCACACAGAGAAAAACCCCCCTCCCCCACGCTCTCTCTCTCTCAATTCCTCCTCTATTTCTCTCTCAGAATCGAGCATACATTCAGGTAAACAGGTCCATGTATTCAGGTATTCAGATCCAGGTGACCAGTGTTACCAGGCATGGAGGTAACCGAGGTGTGCGTGCATGTGAGAGGGACTCGACCCCTCGCGTACTGGACAAGGGGTTGGTGTAGCAAAATAGTAATATGCGCTGTTTGGGAGTTAAGGATCCATGAGGTGGGACTATATTCCCATCCTCCTCCTCGCAAAGCTGCAGAAAGCGATTTCCTTCAATTGTCGTGGATACGTTGCAGCTTCGTCTCAATTGAGGTCTTGGAAGGGTCACTGGTTGAAGTCTGCAAGACTTGGATGTAGCAGCAAGGTTTCTCGATGCCAAAGGAGCGTGGATGGAACTAGGAAGATGACGGCGATGGTAGGCGGCAACGTTTATCTGAAAAGAGTAACACGGGCTCAAAGGCCCCAATCAAATAGTCCAGAAGTATCGCCTGACCACATAGATTGCGGTGGTGGTGGTCTGGTGGTGTGAGAGTGTGTGAGGTGGTGCATCAACGTCGGTGAAGGACGGTAATGGGTTTGTTCGGAGGGGAGCTAAGGCGAGCGATGGAGCGAAATAGGAGAGGGCTTTCGGTCGTGGTGGAACGACGGATCTTTTGGAAGTGGAACGAAGTGGTTTGGTGGTCTATGGTGGTGGCGCAGGCTCGTCGGAGCCCTTGCTGGAGTTGATGAAGACGGAGGGGGAGATCGTGAACGGTGGTCGAATTGAGGTGTTAAGGAGAGGAAAAAGGAGTAGAGGAGAAGAGGGAGAGTGATTGCGCAGCAATCATAGGTCTTAATTAACCTAGATTAAGCTAGAACTTAGCATAAGTTAGGATTATTCACGCATGCATAAGCATTATCTGCATCTTTGCTGCTTTCTTTAGTTATGCATAAAATAATCTTATAATGTGTTGATTAAGTGCATTATGTCTATTGCAGGCAATAAGCTAATCTGGAGCTGGATCTGAAGCAGGATCAGGAATAATGGGAGTTGCAGCAGAGTTGGAGCAGAAGGCTTAGATTAGATGTAGGAATAATAATGTAAGGGAGTTAAAGGTTTGCTATTCTATTAAGTAGAAATAAAGTAGTAAAATGTGAAGAGCTTAGGTCCATCTTAGCTCTAGGATAGCCTATAGACTTCCCCAAGCCTTAGCCACCCTTAGATTAGGTCACAACACCCTAGGAAGCCCTAAAACCCTAGTTCCAACCCTTATCTGGATGTCCAGATAAGTTATAGGATGTTCAGGACCCTCAGCCAACTCCCACACACCTCAAACCCACTTCTGCAGTGTTATTGGACGTCCAGACACTTTGTCAGACGTCCAATTTCTGCAGAATACCCAAAACAGAACCTTGATTTCCCCCTGACTCAGATTGGATGTCCAGAACTAAAGTCTGGACTTCTGATTTTTGAGTATAAGTCATCTGATCACATTTCTGGACGTCTGATACTGGTCTCCAACCCCTACTTTGAGATTCAAGTCTTGATCTTGGATCTCTAGCTCCCTAGACCTAATCCCAACCCCATAGGAACCTAAATTAAGGTGTCCTAACCCTAGTATATCACCCCTAGACCTACCTAAGGACCTAATTAGGTCCTCACTAAACCCAATTGACTTAGATCAAAGTCAATTACCTTCACCTGAGTCAATTGGACTCATTGAGTCCAATTAAGCTTAGATCTCAACCCACACAAGTTCAATTGGACTTAGTGAGAGTCCAATTGACCTAAACCCAACCCAATTGAGTTATTTCACTCTCAATTAGGTTCACACTCATCCAATTAAACTTCGGTTAAGTTTAATTGTGCTTTCCCCTTAGCAATTAGGGTTTGTAACCCTAATTCAAAGAATACATCTACCCAAACCCTTTAGGACCTAACCTAAACCACCTAGCCACATAGATCATGACCACACACACACACACACCCATTCACACACACACACACACTTCTCTAGAGTTCTCTAGAACTCTCTTGAAGTGGCGCCACCTCTTGGTTGCCAAATTTAGCAACTAAGAGGCATTCAAAATGAGATCTACATTTTTGGATCTCATAACCATATGGCCGGCCACTCTTTGACTCTCTCTAGAGAGTTCCACACCTCTCTAGAGAGAAGCCATTGGGTTTATAAAAAGACCCCATGGGTGGCCAAGTCCACCAATTCACATTCTTGGCACCATCCACTTCATTGGTTCCATTCACGCCCACCTTCACTTAGGCTAGCCACTCCACCTCCATGAGCTCACCACCACCATGAAGGACATCATGCTAGAATGCTGGATCACTCCTCCCTCTCTCCAATGGTCAGCCTAAGCTACATTGGCCACCCCTCATTCTCCTCCCGACCATTCCAAGGCCATCGAGGACCACCCCTGAATGCCCTTTTGTTCTACTAGATTTAGTTTATGCTCTTCGTAGTTTTACTGCTTTTTATTATTGCATAATAGAGTAGTCTTTATTCTCCCCCAATGATGCATGCAAAATCCCCTATTGATTCTTGTATGTAGTCATTTTCTGGTAGATAGATTTAAATTCCAAGCATTTCTGTACAAGCTTTCCTCTACAGTTTTTGTTGCAAACAATTCTCCCACTGAATGAATGAAAAGAAATGCTTTTATACATATATGTCTCCATGTTGTGAAATCACCATGAGCTTATTGATTACTATTATATTTGCGTGATTCAAGTTTCCTATTTTAATTGTCTATCCATTCCGCAACAATCATGTTGTTTTCTGAGAATATCGAAAACCTAACGATAGATGCATTATCTGTAAATAGTCACCACCTCACTAGAATCGTGCGCACAGAAACTCACACGTTCACCTTTGTGATTTATTTAACGCATGTGCACGTAATCCTAGTTCATAACAGAAGTGGTGAAATCTTAATTAGGAGATTAGAAACAGGCGTGCATTTTTAAACAAAGTAGAGTGGCGAAAAGATCAATTTCAAAAGTAAAATAAATGCCTCCCAGAGACGAACGACCGGGACTCAAGTCTTGTTACCTTTTATTAAATATCTTTGTTGGATCGTATTTCACAACTATACTATGATGCTTTCTAATCAAATACACGATCTACGCCCCTCTCAACAGAGAGTTAGGACCTAAGGGACGAAGAGGAAGGAGATCCGCACTGTCTTTGATTGGCCGACGCTAGAGGAGACGAACTCTCCGGTGAGGTGAACGGCGACAAGGAGATGGGAAGATGGCACCCGCTGTGACTGACGAGGCGTAGAGGATGATGGGGAAGGTCATTGCGCTTCCAATTTGGCAGTTAGAGGCACGGAGGAGGGAGGTCGAGTAGGTTCGCTGGAGTGTAGGTCGGAGGAGGCCGGAGATAGGGATTTGAAGAGGTTTTTTGCCCAAAACGTAGCTAAGAATGTGATGTTTTCATCATAGGTTCATTTATAGGACATGGGGAGGGGTTTCAAGCTTGGAAACCAAGCTTGTAACCCCAAGTTTTTCACACAAATAGGACATGTGAACCTTCAAAAGGTTCACATGAGGAATTGGGGCTGAGTTAGGATTCAAGGAAGGTCTCGTTTGGAAGGGATTTCCTCAAGGAATCTCCCTTTCAATTTTGGGAGTGTTTGATTGAGAATCGAGTGAGAAATTCTAACTCAAAACTCGACAGTGAAGGTCTGACCTTCCAAAAATGGTGTGAGGACCCTTTTTCAAAGAATGATGATAAAGTTAGGGGCATATGTGAGAGAAAAGAGTTAGATAGGATTGAAATGTAAATTAGGTCAAGATGATCTTCGATTGGGCCCAAATTTTAGTACAAACCTAATTTGTACCCAAGGAATCTGATGATGAAGTCAGATTTAGGTTTTGACCATGTTTGACTAGGTAAATTGCACATAAACCCAAATTAAGGAAACTGTCTGTCTGAGACTCTGTTTTAGGTCAAAATGGGTTCCATTGGTCAAATCAAGGATGCCAAACCATAGAAAATATTTTTAAATGATTTTTAAAGGATTTAGGTGAATTTTTTCTTGACTAGAACCTTAGTAAATTAAGAAATCTGTTTTTAGGGTTTCAGATGTCATTTAATTCTCAAAATGCGTGAAAACCTGTTTCTATTTGCATGAACCTACTTATTAAAATTTAATGCATAATTGACCTTTAATAAACCCCTGAGAAAACCCACAGTTTTTCTACATTCATGATATGATGGTAAAATTATAGTTTTAACCCTAGTTTCATGTTAAACTCCCAGAAAGGATGTGCAGTGAATTATGGTCCTTTGGTGGTTATATAGGAGCATTTATTAATGGAATATGACTAAATAAATCTAGATATGGCTGATGATGATGTTATCATCAGACCCACATAAAAAGAACCCACTTACAAACCAAACATCTTAAATCCCCAAACAAAATTTCCCCAAATAACCCTCAAATAACCCATCCCCCAACATCACCGTAAACCCCATATGATCGAAACCCATCACCTATAAACCCTATCAACCAAACCCAAAATCCATCACTTCCCCATCGTTGTTCTAAACCCCATCAACTCATTGCCTCTCCATTTCTCTCCGGTGCAATGTCGCTTCCATCAACTCTCCATCACCTGCCATTGCCGCCATTGCCTCTTCATCGCCACCATTGCCTGCCATCACCACCATTGCCTCTCCATCGCTGCCATTGCCAGCTGCAATAGTTGAGGAGCATTGAAGGCTGGCTACAGCGATTGTTTTGGGTAACCCCTCCTCATCGAATGACCCTACTGCTACATTTTTGTCTTTCATCGAATGCTGCTATAACCCCTACTTGAATACGACTTGAATAAGCATATCCTACTTCCCAAATCAGATCACCTCGAGCTAATTCAGTCCACTTCCACTTCCACCTCAACCCTTAACCCCTCCTCAACGAATCACCCAATGTAGAGGGCGTGTATGTCTTTCATTTGTATTTTACATGTTCGTTTATACTTTATGAATGTTTATCCATGTTTATTTAAATTTGTCTTTCGTTTGTATTTTACACGTTCTTTGTATCTTGTATGTCCATCTTTCATTTTGCATTCTTGTACTAGTATTTCTCTTAGGTCTAAGCTTCCTGATATTGATTAAACATGATCAAGTTTCTGCTTTTTAATGTTGAGATGCTGTTAGTGTCCCCTTGAATTTCTATTTAATGGTGGACTATCTAAAGGTTTGGACAATTCTTTCCCGAAAAAAAGGTTTTTGTGTCCCCTTGGATTTCTGTTGATGTCATATATTTTTTATTTGGTCTACATTTTAAGGTATGAGGTTTAGGGTTTATTTTTTATTTGGTCTAATTTTGATAGATCAATGGCTGATTCACCAAGTCAATCAATTTCTGATGGTGCATTCACCCCAAGTATGTCATTTTATGTTCCACAAGGATCTAATGATCCAGGTTGGAAATATGCTTATCTTCAAGTGAAGACTGATCTCAATACAGTCGCATGTTGACTTTGTAGCAAGGTGGTGAAGGGGGGGATAAATAGAATGAAGCAACATCTTGCCCATATTAAAGGAAATGTCGTACCCTGTCAAAAATTTGACCCTGAGTTCAAAAACTTATAAAGGATTATTTAGGGCAAATATCAAAGAAGAAACAAGACAAAGTTGCAGCTATTAAAGAAATGTGAGACAAAGTGGTCATTAAAGCAAACTCAACACTCTCAATTGATGTTGAGAGGGATGGTAAAAGGCTACAAATGTCAGAAACTAGTGAGGATTGTGGTATGTATCAAACCACAATCAAATATGAATTTGCCAAGGAAGAGAGAGCACAAGTCAACAAGTTTGTGGCAAAGTTCTTTTATGACTGTGTCATCTCTTTCAATGTAGTCACTGTTGAACACTCTGAATCGGTGTTTTAAAAGTAATGCGCTATAATATAGCTGCTAAATCGCGTAAAACACGTAAAATTTATAACTCAGAAAAGTCTGAGGTCAAACGCAAGGAGTAATATGGCAATTTATCTCAAGATCACAATTATAAGGAAGAATATAGCAATGTAATAGCAATTTCAAGCACAAATGATATAAATATAAATTCAAGAGTCAATGTGGCAAAAAGATTAAGGTAAAAATGGTGATTTGAATCACCAAATTACCCTATTAGAATTATGCTCAAATAATGCTACAGTATCAATCAACCAATATGCCATGTATGATAAGTGCACAGTGCACTAAGAGGAAAAGGCCTCTTTTTCTCAAGCCTCAGGGAGAGGCACAGCAGAGCATAGCACCAACAGAGGCGAGAGCCTCTTCATAATTTCACTAAGTGTCAAGAGATAGGCAGTGAGGGAAAACCCCCCCGCTCTCTCTTTTTCCTTCTCTTCTTCTCTTCTCTCTTAGATTGGGCAAACCAGGCTAGACCTGGGTAACTGAGTAAACGGACCAAGGCCCAGACCTGCATGGCATGACTATGGGCAAGGGCGTGCAGGCGCACGTGGAGAGGGACCTCGCCCATGCTCACTGAGGAAATGGGGCAAAGAGATTAATTCATCTTATACTGTGCAAAAGCCTTTGCTGCTCACGATGTGGGATTATTCCCACTAGTTGCTTTGCGCTACAGCTGCAATGGATGAAAGCATCTAATTAAAGTCGAAGGGAACTGCTGATACTTCAATTGGAAGTCTGGGTCTCTTCCTTGGTGTGGGCTACAGCACCTGGAGTCATTATCAAGGAGGAACTCAGCCTGAGTGCATTGGATGGAGCCGGAGAAGGAAGTGCAGTGATGGAGCTCCGACGTAGGACTTGAGATAAGAAAACATGGCCTGATGGCCCAATCATATATGCTTAGGAGGATCGTCAGCCTTCGACGAACATGATGAGGGGGTTGGCATGGTGCGAGAGTGTGTGTGTGTGAGTGTAGCGATGTTGGAGACCTAGTGCATAGGTGGTTGTGTTCAGGGAGAGGTTACAGTGAGTGAAAGATAAATTGAGTGAGGGCTTTTATAAAGCGGGCCACGATGGAGCTAGTGGAGGTGGCGGTGACTATTTTTGTGCGGTGGAGCAGTGGGAAGGCTTCGCCGAAGCATCACTAGAGAGGACGAAGATGACGGTGTTGAGGGGAAATGGTGGTTGTGTATGTGTCGTAGGTGTAGAAAAGAGAAGTAGGGAAAGGTAGAAGTGGATAGATGGGCTTAGGAGAGGAGAAGGTGGCTGGAAGAGGTCGGTCGTGGCAGACCGGTGCTGGAGAAGATGAGAGGAATGGCAAGGCAGCGACGACAAACGAGGAAGAGAAACTCCCTCTCTTTGTCCAGAGAGGCATGCGATGATGAGGGGAGGAACATAGGCCATCTAATTTGGCTGTTGGATGATCGGACGAGGAGAACGGAGGATGTCGCCGGAGCAAGGCATAGAGATGGTTGGAGGAGGAAGAGGGCTTTTCTCTCACAAAAGTTTGCTAAGGAGCAAGGGTTCTTACCCCTGATCCTTTTATATGCCAAAAAAGTGGAGCTCCAAGCTTGGAAACAAGCTTGCGAAGCTCGAAAAGTTCGCGCAAACTTGATACCCACATCTTCCATGCGTTCGCATGGAAGATTGGGAATGAATCAGGATTCATGGCCTGTTCATCGCTCTGAAATGGGTTTTAAAATTGTTACATTGCAGTATAGATCGAATCAGTGTGAAAACATATAATATTTATTACTCGAATGAAAGTCTGAGGTCGAACACAGGGAGCAATATGGCAATTTAAAACTCAAGACCACAATTTGAATCAAAGATATAAGAGATTGCAACCAGAATTAATTCAAAATGATATAACAATAATGTCAAGTATCGATGTACAAAAAGAATGGAGTAAAATGGTGATTTGAATCACCAATTACTCCTCACAATAATAGCAACTAGATCAACAATATCAATCAAGGAAATAAAGCTCAAATCAGACGTTTGCTGGTAGGATCAGACGTCTTAAACGTCTGATTCTATAGTGTTTTTCTTCTTCTCTTCTCCTTTCTTTCTTCTCTACTTCTGTCTTAGCTACTCCCCTTCTCTTCTTCTGCGGCTCCTTCTTCTCTAGGTTCTCTCTTCTTCTTATCTTCTCTTTTGCTCAAGCTTCCTCTCTTCTTCTTCCTTCTTCACGCGTAAGGGGGAGGTTCTTTAAACGGCTAAGTGTCGGCCGTTATTCCTGAGAGCAAAACCCCCTTGCCCCGCGCTCTCTTCTTCTCTCTCTAGGATCCGCCCTCCCAGGGCCACAATCAGGATAGTCGGGTTATCGGGTACATGCGCACCCGGGACTAGGGCTGCCTATTGTTAGCAGGGCAAAATCGATTTTAAAAAGATGTGCGTCGTAGTATAAATGAAATCGCCTTGAAAACAACTGAGAATTTTATTACTCGAAAACCTAAGTATCCGAGGTTGAACTAAGGGAGCAAATTGGTCTTTAAAAACTAAGATCACAATCTCAAATTACTCAAAAGATGATGTCCAACAATAGTATCAACGAAATTCAATGTATATGAAAGCTAGGGAGAGAAAATGCAAAAAGAAGTAGTATGTCTCTCTTCTTTCTTCTTCTCTTTTCTCTTCCTTCTTTCTTTCTGTGACTTCTTCTTCCCCTTTTTTTCCCTTTTGCTTTCCTCTACCTTTGATTCTCTACGGCTCCTTCCTTTCTTCTTTGGTTCTTCTCTTTCTCTGCGTGCTTTGGCCTTAGATTTTCTTCTTCTCTTCTTCCTTGACTTCTTTGCCTTTGGCTTCTCTTCTTTGCTTGGCTTCGCTTCTTGGCCTTGGCTTCCTTCTCCTTCTTCAGCTTCTGCTTCTTCTGCCCTTGGCTTTCCTCAGCTCCTGCCTTCAAGTCTCTTGGCCTCTTCTTTCTCTGTCCTTCTTCAACTGTTGCTTCCAAGTCCTTCTTCTTCGTTCACTTCTTCTACTGCGCCTCTTCCTTCCTTCTTTTACCTTCGCCTCTTTGCCCTTGGATTCTTCCTCCTTTCCTTCTCCTTCTTTCCTTGCACATAGCGGAGCAAAACCTACCCCTACCCTTCCCTGCGTACACTCTCTCTCTGTTTCTCTCTTGGGTTCGCTCTCCCAGAGCCAGGCTGGGTAATCGGATCGGGTTTCGCGTGCCCGAGTTCAGGCGCACCAGCATGGGTGTGGTGCGCGAGGAGTGCGAGGATTAATTGGGTTGGTCATGCCCTGTCCGCGTAGGGGTGGTCACGGACGAGGCAGGTGGAGTGGGCGAGGGACCTCACCCCATGTTACTTGAGGCGACAAGATAGAAACACAAAAACAACATAAAGCACTTACCTACGTTGAGAACTTCCGAGGTGGGACTAAAGTCCCACCCACTTCTGCTTGCGTGCCCGCAGGAAGCTTCGCTCAATTGCTGTAGCTAGGGCTTTGCTAAGCCAATCTCCTGGCGGTGTGCGTGCACGAGGCCAACCCATGCCTTCTGGACCTAAGAGCCTGGAGCATTGGGGCCTGGAGCAACCTTGCAAGCTCCTTCGAGCTTCCTCCAATGGTGGTGGAGGTGCAAACCTGAAATGCACGAACACAGCCTCGCGGCCCTGTCAAACAACTTAGGAAGCTTCGCTGTGTCACGACGAAGGTGAGGTGGGGATTGGTGTGGTGCAGAACAGCCTAGGTGTGCATGCCTAGGTCGGACTGTGATCGTGGAAGTGTGTGTGTCGGGTGAGGGTGTAGGGCATGTGTGGCGGTCAGTGGAGGGGTAGACAGTGATCAGTGAGTGATGGCGAAGGTTCTGAGGTGGGTGGCGAGGTGTGTGGAGGGGGGAAGCGACAGATTCGCCTCGCCGGTGGTTGGCCAGAGGTGAGGGGATGGAGGTGATTGGCGGCAGTCGACGGGTGTTTTCTGAAATTAAGTGGGGGAAAATAGAGAGTAGAGAAAGGGGAACTTACTAAGAGTAGTTGGACGAAGGAAGGAAGGCGGAGGAGGAGAGACGCATAGGTGTTGCCGTCAGAGAAGAAGGCCTTGAGGAGAGGATGACAGCGACGAGGAAAGGGTCGGAGCGGCACGTGCGGGTACAGCATGACGTGGAGGAGCAAGGCGGAGATAACTCGACCACTGGTATGGTGGCAGAGCGACGAGAAGAGGGAGGAGGGATCACCAGAGCTTGCGGGCAATTGGCCAGAGATGAGGGAGGAAGAAATTGAGAGGGTATCCGCGGCCAAATCAAGCTTGGAAGATGCGGCAAGGACCAGGGGTCCTTTTATAACTGCTGGTCGAGACCTTTGTGCTTGGAAGGCAAGCCTCCAAGCGCAAAGATCTCACCGGAGATGGAAGGTGCGAATGATAACCAATCCTCTCGAGTGTTCGCATGAGAGATTGGTTGCAAATCTGATCTTGGGATCACGTTCAGACGGTGGTGAATTCCTTAGAGAATCTACCTTCCAAATCTAGGAGGAGATCTCTGAGGATTCGGGGAGAAATCCTCCTCTAATCCTCTCCAGAGAAGAATTCTTCCGTTGTAATGGTGGAGGGACCTGAATGCAAAGAGTGGTGAGGAAGATAGGGGGGTCTATGCAAGGATTTTCAAAAGTTAGGGGTCAAAATGTAATTGGGTGGACTCATTTGCAAAGTAGGTCAAGGCGACCTTCCCTTAAGCCCAAATTTTTGTACAAACCTAATGTGGACCTAAGGAATCCAATGGTGAAGTTATATTTTAGGTTTGACCACGTTTGACTAGATATTTTGCATAAAAATCCAAATTAGGTTAAATAATGAGCTAGGACCCTAATCTAGGTCAAAATAAGTACTAAAGGCCAAATTGAAGGTTTTAAACCATAAGGGATATTTTTTCATGAATTTTAGAGGGTTTAGTTGATTTTTATCCTGACTAGAACCTTGTGAAATTAAGTGGATTTGTTTTAGGGTTGTATATGTCATTTAATTCTTAAATCACTCAATGACCCTTTTCTGACTGAATCATCCCACTTTTCCTCTTATTAAGTCCAATTGACCTATGTTTAGCCCCTTAGAAATTCCTTTGATGTACTGCAATGGTAAAATTACAGTTTTACCCTTTAGTTTATATTTTCTTCCCAGAACAGTAGTCCCTTGAATTAGGCTTTCCTTTAGGTTATGTAGGAGCTTTTGTTTACTTTCTCAGGTCAAAATGGGCTAGTTAGGGCTCATGATGAGGTTCTCATCACCTGCAGTGGGTAGCAGCCGAGTAGTGCTTGGCTAGGCAAGTAATTGGGTGCACCAGACCCATGTGAGCAGTGTCACGGGCGAGGTGCGTGGGGGTGTATGGGACCTCACCCCGTGGCTAAGAGGCAAACAACTGATAACGAAAATACGCGGTTTGTTAAAATACGTCGTTGTAACGCATAAATTCGCTTTCACTCTTAAATTTATATTCCTAGATAGGGGAGTATCTAGGGTCGTCCAAGGAGGCAATATGGTTGCAAAATTGATTCTCTTGCTCGAAATAAATCTCAACTTTCTTTTTGGTATTTTTTTCAATATATCATTTTTTTTTTTTAAGCTAAGGCAACATGCGAACTGATGGCGGAAAAAGTGATTTACACTTCAATTTAAATACTACTTCTATGTGGCAAGTAGAGCCTCTCCCTAAGCTCACTCTAGGCAAGTGGAGGCCTAGAATAATTAGGGAGAGGGAGCGAAGAATGCTGAAAATAAGCTAATAGTAATGCAAACAAGAAATGCAAAGAAGGCAACTAGATAATTGATAAAGTGTTTTACAAAAGGCCTAGTAGAGGAAAGCTTGTACTACTAGAAAAATGAAAATAAGAAAAGAAAACACAAATCCTCTAGATAGATGGTGAAGAAGAGGGCTTCTTGCTCCAAGGCTGGTGGCTCCCAATCTTGAAAAGAGTCCTTCAACTCCTTCCTTGCAGTGCTCCGCCAAGGTGATGTCCTCCAAGGCAAGCCCTAAGGGGGCGTGCCCTAAGCTTCTCTCCAAGGGTGGACGTCCACCCTAGGTCCTTCTCCCTTGCCTGGCCGTCCTCCTTGAAGTGGAAGAGTCCTCCTCCTTGGCGTGGCCTAAGTTGAAGAGAGTGGGGAGAAGAAGGCACCAAAAGGGCTAGTGGTGTGCCCCTTTAATCTCCTTCTCTACTCCTTCTCCTTGGGCGTAGGTATAGGTTGATGTAGGTAGAAAAATACACTAAGGGAGGATGGGAATTATGTGGTGGTAGGGTATGGTATTTATAGGATGGGAAGGGGGGTGGTTATGGCATTTTTTTTGGAGGGAAATGAAGGGGTGCTTGGTTATTTTTGGAGGGAAAAATGGGAGGGAAATAAAGAGGTGCCTTGGTTTTCCCTCCAAAAATACCTTCTAGAAGGCAATTTTGGAGGGAAAAAAATGGAGGGTGGAGATGGGTTTTGATGGTGGATGTAGGGTGGTGATGGAAGGGATAGTTGGCACCAAAATAAAGTAGGAGTAGGTGGTCTTTTTGCTGGAGCTTAGGTAGTAGGGTAGTAGGGTAGTAGGTTTTGGTGCCATGCAGGTGGACTAGCTAAGTTAAATAGCTTAGCTAGCTTAGCTAGTAGGGAGTAGAGTTGGAGGCATTTGGAGCTAAGGTTTTCAGGGAGAAGAGTTGGAGGTATTTATCTTGAGCTGCACTAGAGCTGGTGGCTGCTGAAGAGAGCTGGAAGGAGCTACCTTAGCTAGCTTAGCTTGCTAGTTCTTTGCTAGCTACTAAGCCAAGCTAATGCAAGCTGGCTTCTGCTAAAAGGAGCTGAGGTGAGCTGGGTCTAATGCTCTCGGGGAGGATCAAGCTGGGTGAGGCAGCTAAGGTATCTTAGCTCAATTGAGTTGAGCTAAGCTGAGTCCCCAGGAGCTGGACTTGAGCTTCCTAAGCTGGAATGAAGTCATCTTTAGCTGGCTGGAGTTGAGTAGAGCTAGATGTAGCTGGACCTGAGCTGGGGTGAACTCCAGTCAACTCAGCTGAGCTAGCTAGAGCTCCCTGTGGACTAATGGGAGCTGAGATGAGCTAGACTTAGCTAAGTTGAGCTGGATCTGAGCTGACCTGAGCTAGGGTGAGCTAAGATGAGCTCTCTTGAGCTGCCATTCAGCTGAGATGAGCTGAATGGAGCTAAGATGAGCTAACCCTAGTTCAAGGGAGCTGGAATCCAGCTATGGTGAGCTGGATCAAGCTGAGTTCCAGTTAGTTTGAGCTTCTTCTTCACCAGTTGCCTTCCTGAGTGCTAGCGTTTTGGAGTTCTGACAATCTGCATATCCCTAACACTCACAAAAACACATTAAAAAGATAATAAAAAGTGCAATGCATGCCTAACCTAATTGATGCCTAAATGCAGCCCAAAAACCCATTTGCGGAGCAAAATCCTAAGAGCTAAGTTTGTTTTAATGCATAAAAATGATGATAAACTGGCGTTTATCAACAACCTATACAACAAAATCAATTTATGCAGACTTGGTCACTTATCAACATCCGAGGTGGGGCTAATCCCACCTCCCTTCCTCTACGTATGCTGTACTAATGCTTCATGCAATTGTGGTCAAGGACTCAATCAAAGAGCCAAATTGGCTCCTTGGTTGCGATCCTGGAGATGTTCCGCTGCACCTGGGGCTTTGTCTGGGGCCTGCAGGTGTTAGAATGAGCTTCAAGCTTCTCTCGAAGCTTTGCTAATGGCGGTCGAGGCAGCGAAGACCTAGAATGAAGAACACGGCCTTGCAGCCTTGTTAAATAGGTTTAGGAGCTTCGCAGGGATACGGTGAGGGTGTAGGTGGTGGTGGCGAGCTGCGAAGGTGGTCATAGATGGTTGGCGAAGGCGGAAATGAAGGTTTGGAGGTGGGTTGTTCGGTGAGGTGTTAGAGAGGCTAATCCCCTCAATTACTTGAGGGGTTTTAGTCTCTGAGTCGAGGCAATGGTGAGGAGTGTGGAAGCGGTGGCATAGGTGATCTGTGGTGGCCGCTAGTGCTCGCCGGTGGTATGCAGGCGAGATGGAAGACAGAGTTGTGGAGGTTCATGCGGAGGTCGAAGCAGAGTGTCGAAGGTGCTACCATGAAGTGGAGAAGCTGAGGAGTCGATAGAGATAGGTGGAGGATGACGGGGATCAGAGTTGGCGCTGGTTGCGGTATGGTTGGCGTCGGAGACAAAGATGGCTCTAGTGGGGGTTGGACGGCGATGACGAAGGAGATAGGGACGCCAGCCAGTGTTACACCACATGGAGGAATATGAGGAATGAATATCTGCCACCAATATTGCGGTCAGATGATGACGAGAGGCAGGGAGAGTCGCTGGAGCTCAAGGAGACTTTCGGCAGGATTAGGAGGGAAGAATTTAGGGTAGATCCGGTCGAAATTGAGCTTGAGAGGTTCGGTATGATTTGGAGATCCTTTTATAGGCCTTTGGAGGGAGTTTTGAGCTTAGGAAGCAAGCTTCCTAAGCTTGGAAAGCTTCACCGGAGATAGGAATTATAGGATACCCTAATCTCTCATGTGTTTGCATGAGAGATTGGGAAGGTTTTAGGTCATGGGAATTGACTCAATAGGAAGGGAATTCCTTGACAAACTTCCCTTTCAAATCTGAGAGGGATTCATCAAGGAATCAAGGAGAACTTGCCAATTTTAGGTCGTTGGAGTTTGTAGGAATAGGATTCATGGCAGTAGGGACCTGCTTGTGAAAATGATGACAAAGTTAGGGGACTTTTTGTAAGGATTTTGAAAGTTAAGGGCATATGTGTGATAGAAAAGAATCAGATAGGATCAAATTGCAAACTAGGTTAAGACAATCTCCGATTGGGCCCAAATTTTAGTACAAGCCTAATTTGGACCTAAGGAATCTAATGGTGAAGTTGTATTTTGGTTTTGACCAAGTCTGACGGGGTAATTTATGCAAAGACCTAAATTAGGGCAAATGTCTGTCTGAGACTCTGTTTTGGGTCAAGACGAGTTCTAATGGTCAAATTGAAGGTACCAAACCCTAGAGAATATTTTTCTATGAATTTTAGAGGGTTTAGGTGAATTTTATCCTGACCATAACCTCAGTTAATTAAGTAGGTCTATTTTTAGGGCTTCAGAAGTCATTTAATTCTGAAAACACCCGAAAATCCTTTTCTGTCTGTTTTAACCCACTTGTTAGACTTTTAAGACCATTTGACCCTTAATTACCCCTTGGGAAGACCCGTGATTGTACTGTATTCATGATATGATGGTAAAATTGCAGTTCTAACCTTATTTTCTTGTCTTTCCGTCAGAATGGATTTGCAGTGAATTAGGGCTCTTTAGCAAATATGTAAGAGCATTTATTCCTTGATGATGACTAAATTGAGCTAGCTATGGCTTATGATGGTATTCCCATCATACCCTCATTCCTAGATTTTGCTAGTCCCTTAGCAAAATCTCATGGAATTGACTCAAATTCTAGACCATATGCCTTTGTATGCTTAGATTTCTACTATGTGCTTGCTTTTGTAGATTAGATCAGAATGCCGATAGTAGGCCTAGAGGTACTCAAGTACCAACCAATATCCAGGCTTGACTAGCTTTAGCCTGTATCAGCTGCCAAGGTTTGTAAGGCCAACAGGAACTAACCTAAGGTTCGTTGAACTTCGTGGTTAGAGCACCCGTGCTTGTAACATGTTTTAGCCCATGTTCAATTTGCAGTGCATTTTTTGTAAGAGAGAGACAAAATATTTTTTTATTTTTTGAGAGTTTTCTCTCTCTTATCTTCCTTTATTTCTAGCTTCGGATTGGCTTTACAACATGGTCTATATCGGATTCCTAACTGATAGCGATTTCACGTGGTTTATTAAATACGTCGTTGTAACGTGCAAAACGGATCAACTCTTAAATTTATATTCCTAGATAGGGGAGTATCTAGGGTCGTCCAAGGAGGCCAAATATTTACAAAATTGATTCTCTTTCTTGGAATACAAATCTCAACTTTCTTTTTGGTATTTTTCAATATATCATTTTTTTTTTGTTTTTGAATTAAGACAGCATGCGAAATGGTGGCGGGAAAGTGATTTACACTTCAAATTCAAATACTACTTCTAAGTGGCAAGTAGAGCCTCTCCCTAAGCTCACTCTAGGCAAGTGGAGGCCTAGAGTAATTAGGGAGAGGGAGTGAAGAATGCTAAAAACAAAGAAAGTAGAAATGCAAATAAGAAATTGCAAAGAAGGCAACTAGATAAATGAAAAAGTGTTTTACAAAAAGGCCTAGGAGAGGAATGCTTCTACTACTAGAAAATTGCAAATAAGAACAGCAAACACAAATCCTCTAGATAGATGGAGAAGAAGAGGGCTTCTTGCTCCAAGGTTGGTGGATTAAAATCTTGAAAAGAACCCTCCAACTCCTTCCTTGTTGTGTTCCGCCAAGGTGATGTCCTCCAAGGCATGCCTTAAGGGGGTGTGCCCTAAGCCTCTCTCCAAGGGTGGACGTCCACCATAGGTCCTTCTCCTTTGCCTGGCCATCCTCCTTGAAGTGGAAGAGTCCTCCTCCTTGGCAAGGCCCAAGTTGAAGAGAGTGGGGAGAAGAAGGCACCAAAAGGGCTGGTGATGTGCCCCTTTAATCTCCTTCTCTACTCCTTCTTCTTGGCCGTAGGTATAGGTGGTATAGGTAGAAAAATACACTAATGGAGGATGGGAATTATGTGGTGGTAGGGTAGGGTATTTAAAGGATGGGAAAGGGGGTGGTTATGGTGTTTTTTTGGAGGGAAATGAAGGGGTGCTTGGATTTTTTTGGAGGGAAAAATGGGAGGGAAACAAAGAGGTGCTTGGTTTTCCCTCCAAAAATACTTTCTAGAAGGCAATTTTGGAGGGAAAAAATGGAGGGTGGAGATGGGTTTTGATGGTGGATGTAGGGTGGTGATGGAAGGGATAGTTGGCACCAAAATAAAGTAGGAGTAGGTGGTCTTTTTGCTGGAGCCTAGGTAGTAGGGTAGTAGGTTTTGGTGCCATGGAGGTGGACTAGCTAAGTTAAGCAGCTTAGCTAGCTTAGCTAGTAGGGAGTAGAGTTGGAGGCATTTGGAGCTAAGGTTTTCAGGGAGAAGAGCTGGAGGTAGTCATCTTGAGCTACACTAGAGCTGGTGGCTGCTGAAGAGAGTTGGAAGGAGCTATCTTAGCCAGCTTGGCTTGCTAGTTCTTTACTGGCTACTAAGCCAAGCTAAAGCAAGATGGCTTCTACTGAAAGGAGCTGAGGTGAGCTGGGTCTAATGATCCAGGGGAGGATCAAGCTGGGTGAGGCAACTAAGTTAGCTTAGCTCAATTGAGTTGACTGAGCTGAGTCCCCGGGAGCTGGACTTGAGCTTCCAATGCTGGAATGAAGTCATCTCTAGCTGGTCGAAGTTGAGTAGAGATGGATGTAGCTAGACCTGAGCTGGGGTGAACTCCAGTCAACTCAGCTGAGCTAGCTAGAGCTCCCTGTGGACTAATGGGAGCTGAGATGCGCTAGACTCAGCTAAGTTGAGCTAGATCTGAGCTAGGGTGAGCTAAGATGAGCTCTCTTGAGCTACCATTCAGCTGAGATGAGCTGAATGGAGCTAAGATGGGCTAACCCTAGTTCAAGTGAGCTGGAATCCAGCTATGGTGAGCTGGATCAAGCTGAGTTCTAGTTAGTCTGAGCTTCTTCTTCACAAATTACCTTCCTGAGTGCTAGGGTTTTGGAGTTCTAACAATCTGCATATCCCTAACACTCACAAAAACACATTAAAAAGATAATAAAAAGTGTAATGCTTGCCTAACCTAATTGATGCCTAAATGCAGTCCAAAAACTCATTTGTGTAGCAAAATCCTAAGAGCTAAGTTTGTTTTAATGCATAAAAATGATGATAAACTGGCATTTATCACACCCCCATGCTTATCTTTTGCTAGTCTCTTAGCAAAACTTTAATTTTTTTTGGAAAATGGAATTTTTGGGAAATCTAATTTTTTCAACTTTTGAGGAGAAAAAGAGATTAAGGGACCTTGGTAGATTAAAACACAGGAGGTACGGGATTTGTTAAAGATAAACATCGAGATTTGTTTTTGGGTCCAACCATTAGACAAAATGGGATCAATATATCCTCCAGAAAATTCATAAATTAACCCTTTGTTTATTCAGATGACTTGAAATTTTTGTTTTTAGGATTTTTCTGGCTCATGACTCTGATTCGCAACCTGCAAAATCCTTTAAAACCTTATGTCTGTGCTTGTGAAAAGCCAACATTTATAAGGGCATGTTAATTTATTTATTATTACTTTTTTTTTTCTCCTACATGCTTATTTTTAGCTTAGTCTTACAACAGATGTGTCAGGATCATCATTCCCATTACCATTCCTCGAGGGGGCTCTGGCACCAGTACTTCGGGATAGTACTATCCATGACACCACCCAGGAGCTCACAACCCCAAAACACGATGCGGTGTAAAGGGGCGCTCCAAGCAAACTCAAGCTCTTGCTCCGACACTATAGGTAGAGCACCGTCCAAGACACTTGAGCTACTAAAATGCACTTTAATGCTCCATCTAAAGATATGAAATATAGATATGGAGCAGTGCCGAGGCGGTAACATGTTGACATCGAGTCCTCAAAGGTTTCATTTTCCTCCTTCTCGGTGGTGGGAACTCAAACCAATGATTTGCTTCAGACTTTTACTAAGTCAAAACAAGGGAGTTTTTCAAATTTTTAGTTGTTTTTAAGTGTTGGCTTGTGTGTGAAAATTGACACAAGAAGTTTTTCAAGACATGCAAGTTTTTGAATCAGAAACTAAGTCAAATACTTTCCGTATTACAAAATAGGATCAAGTCACTTGAACTATCATGAGTTTAGGTGGAATTTTAGAGAAGGATATCTGATCTAGTCTAAAATAGAGCCTGGAATTCTAATGATCAGATCCATATCCTCATCCTTAGTTTGTTAAAGATTAAATCCCATTGTATCAAAAGTGAATTTTTCGACCTTAGTCCCGATTTCAAAATTTTTCCTCAAAAAGTTTTCAACATTTTTATTTATTATTATTATTATTATTTTGGGTGTGCAAGCAGGAAATAAATTAAAGAAAAATGCATATTTTTAGGTTTTGAAAATTCTAAATCGATCGTCAAATTTAAAAACACCCCCCATGCTTAAGATATGCCATGTCCTCATGCATTAGGAGGGAAAAAGGATCACCTTAGTGAAGAACGGTCGGGTTTAGGATGATCAAAACCAGGAAAAAGAAGAAAAAAGGAAAGCAGGAAAAAATGATGGGTTACCTCCCATCCAGTGCTATCTTTTACGCCATTCAGCCGGGCGTGAAGGTATGCACGGAAGACGTAAAATCATGTAAATAATTGGACACTTGGATGCCCACAAAAAAGGTGTCTTCTTCTAGATCCCTAGAAAATTGATTAGAAGCAATATTGGGATCAAAGTTGGATGGAAAATGATAAGTGTAGCCCGAGTTTGGCCATGGTTTTAAATCAGGTTGGATGCCAAACTCGGGCGGGGTTGGTGGTAGGTCCGTAAGAAAGGAGTCGGGGAAGGAATGGTGAGGATTGGGTGAAGTTAGTGTGGAAAAATTAGGTGCGTGAATAGTGGGTGGGTTAGGGTGCTTAAGGGGTGTATCAGGAATAAATTTGGGGTCAAGACAAGTTTCTAGATCACAGATTTCGTCGACCACTGATTCTGAATCAGAGTCCTCATAAAAATTATGGTTGGTAAGGGTATCTATTAACATTGTCTCCTCCACCATAATAGAAATTTTCGTATTTGAGTCCTCAAAAAAGTTATCATCATGGAATCTTCTGGAGGATTTGAAAATATCTAAAGTGATAGTTTGGCCTGCACAAGTGATATCCATTTTGCCTGTGTAGCAATTGATATTTGCCTTTGCAGTGGCCAAAAAAGGGCATCCAAGGATTATTGGGGAGTCCAGTAATGATTCAGGTACCTCAATGTCAAAAACTAGAAAGTCTGCAAGGAAGACACAATTTTGGACCTTGACCAAAACATCCTCGACAATCCCACGAGGTTTGATTGTAGATCGATCGGCTAATTGCAGGGTAACCTCGACGGGTTTTAATTCCCCGATCTGAAATTCTTCGAATAAACTCATGGGAATAATATTCACTGAGGCACCAAGATCAAGGAGGGCACGATTAAAGGTAGTGTCATCAATAATTACAGAAATCAAAGGTGCCCCCGGATCTTTCATCTTAGGAGGTAGCTTACTCTGTATGACAGAGCTTACTATCTCCGAAAGATGCACCTGTCCTAGATTTTTAGCCTACCTTTTAGGAGTACAAATCTCCTTCAAAAATTAGGCATAGGCAGGTATATATTTGATGGCATCTAGGAGAAGAATATTGATATGAACTTGCCCAAATAGATCCATGAGTTCTTTTGTAGTGGGCTCAGATTTCTTTTTTTTGTTGGTGGTGGGGTAGAGAGCTTGTGGGAAAGGGATAGGAATCTTGCCTTGAGATTTTTGTATATCTTTTTCTTCCTGATGGGGAGGTGGGGAGTCAATTTGCACAGGTATTTCACCAGGTTTATGTGAAGGCCTGGGATCAGTGATGGTTTTCCCACTCCTCAAGGTAACTGTATGTGCAGTCGGATTATTATTTGGAGGAGGTGGGGGGGCCTGTGATTGCAGAAACCTGGGCAGCTACTGAGGTGGTGGATTAGGAGGAGGCTGATTCGAATAGTGTGGAGTTCTGCCCATATAATGGTTCCCTTGGTGATTAGGGTTGGGCATGGGTTGGGACGGAAGATGTCCTGCAAGTCTTTGCGTGGGAGTAACCCCAATCTGATTGTTCAGATTTGTGATGGTGCGGGTTACTTCCGTCATTTTTGTTTGCATTTCTTACAGGGTTCGCATCATCTGGGCATTGATGTCTTGTTGGGATGGCCCAGGATGGAAGATTGGATTCGGCCCATACTCATTAAAATGATATGGTTGGGAAGAAACTTGATTATTCCAGGAGTAGTTCGGGTAATTTTTCCAATTGGAAGAATTTCTAAAGGGCTCCTGAATGGCAGAAATATTTTGAGTGGGGTTAAGATCTGGATAGTTGTAGTTCCCCAGTGAATCATGGGCAAGCTCAGAATAATCAGCAGGAGTAGTGTTGAGATTGTGCAAATTTTCTCTTCGTGGAAAGTTAGGTTGGGTTAGATGTGGGTGTGGAGCTTGGGTTGATGTGGCCAGTCTTTCCTCAATTTTCTTTTGATTAATATGCATCTGGTCGAGTTTTTGAGTGATCAATTGAAGATCGTCTTGGGTGACAGGGATAGATTGAGTGCCTATTTCATGAACACCGAACTGTGCGTTTTGGGTTCTGCAAAATGTGTTCATGGAAGCTTGATTAAATGAGTTTTCACTCATTTCTTCAAACAGGTCATAGGCACTTTCAGCATCTTTATTTAAGAAGTTGCCGCCACACGAGGCGTCGACAAAATGTCAGATTTGATCTTCTAATCCATGATAGAAGATTTACACGAGTTTCCATAAAGGAATCTCGTGGTCCGGGCAACTTCTTAAGAGATCTTGAAATCTTTCCCAAGAATCATGGAAGGTTTCACCGACTTTTTCGTGAAAGGTCATAATAGATCTTCGCAGGGAATTGGTATGACCTATGGGAAAGAATTTCTTCAGGAAGGCGCTCTTGAGTTGAGGCCAAGTTGTGATGGGTCAGCCAATGGTCCTGAACCAATAGGCGGCCTTATCTTTAAGAGATAATGGAAAAAACCACATTAGCCATATGTCTTCTTGCACATTTCGGGAACGTGTTGTCTGTGTAAGAAGAGTTAGCTCTTCAAGGTGGCTGAAAGGGTCTTCCATAGGAAGGCCATGAAAGTGTTTAATTAGGTTCAGGACAACAGGCTTGATCTTAAAGTCCCCCTCTGGTATGACCACCCCTGGTCGTTCCTCATAATAAGACGGATCATAGAAATCTTTTAGAGGAATAACAGGCTGTTGATGGGGTGGTGGGTGTGCCTTGGATTGGCTAGGTTTTGAATGTCCCTAGTCAATGTTTGTTGATTGGAATTTAATTTATTAATTTGCTCAGCCATCAATTTTAGAAGATCAGGCAGGGGGTCTTGATGTTGTGTTTGGGGCAACTCAAGATTAGGGAGCTCCAAGTGTGGGAAGTTAAAGGTGGGTGGGTTTTGGGTGGAAGGGCTAGAATTAGGGTTAGTGGTGGTGTTAAAGGTAAGGTTAGAGGTGGAAGTGGAAGGGTCAGTGGACCTATTTTGTTGAGTTTCCATTTTTTTAGAAGGAGAAGACAGAAAAAGTGGTCTTTTTGCGTGGGGGGTGAAATCAAATGGTCCTTCCGAGTGCGGATTTTGAGACCGTCGCCCATGCATAAAATGGAAGAACGGGAGGGGAGGAGATGAGAAAGAGATGAGAGAAAGTGTGCAATTCAAACAAACAAAGCTAGACCTAACTTAAGTGTGACTCCCTAAAAATAAACCCAAGACTTGGTCTATGTAGGAAATAAGTAGTCAACAGTGAATACCCGTTCTGTCAACAAATCTAGCGAAGTTGCTTAAGGGGAGGTTTGGGCCTAAACATTTCCTAGGGAAAACCCCAGGTGCTTGTACAAACCCGTGCCTGGTCGTTTGACACGGCCCCTCAGCCTGAACACCAGATATAGATGACAGAATTGGTACTAACTAAAGAAAACTTAAGACCAAGATAGCAAGCCTAAGTTGATGAAGCCTTAGGGGTCAAGTTGCTACAAGTTTTAATTAGGTCTAGGATACTACAGTGCACATGGAATGTGGAGGGCGTTAATTGGGTTGTTGCCCTGTTATTTCGATTTTTTTTTGTGTGTGTGCAAGAATTGGAGAGTGGGTCCAATGAAAATCAAGTTGTCACATAATTTTTTTGTATTTTTGTCTTTTAGGATTTGATTTAGTTAAATGTGTTTTAGGGTTTTTCTTTTTAAATTTTCAAACAAGTTTGAAACTTCACAATCAAAGGAAAGACAAGTTGTATTGGTGATGGTTAATTTCCTTTAATGTGAGTCTTTAAAATGAAAGAAAGAAACCCTAAGTCAATTATCCCTAAGGTAGAAAATTATTACCAATGAATTAATTTTAGGCTTTCTGTATTAAGTAGTGGTCCAAACAAGTCAAACAATACCACTACTTTGAAGAAAATCAAACAAGGATTCCAAAAAATATTTTTGTAAGATTTTAGGAATTTGTTTGATAATTATTTTGAATTTTTAATTGTACTGGTGTTAAAGTCCAGAAATGATACCTGTGGGTATTTTGGACTTTTCAGTATTACCACCGACCTTAGAAAATTATTGTGATTTTGTATGATATGTAAAATTTCACAAGGATTCCAACAAGCTAGATTTCATAAAAATTGGATCAGTATAAAAATTCTAAAAATTCACGGACAGTAGCAAAATAGGAAGATTAGAGGGTGTGACCCCTCTGCAGTCCATGAATTTTTAAAAATTAAATACAAATCTAAATGATCTGAAATTTGGAACAATGTTGCTAACTTAATTGGAAATCACTGTATGAAATTTTATGATTTTAGGAGGCCTATGGTGTTAGGAATCGATTTTTAAAGTCTGGATTTAAATCTGGACCTGAAAAATAGAACACCAATACTTTCAATGGAGTGGTGTTAAAGAAGCATTCAAGCAAACAATGGATTTTATATGGGCACCACTCCACTTAATTAAAGTGTTTAGGGTCTTGAAAGACAAGTTTAATAATTTTTTGGTAGTCTTTTAGCCTAAATGTGACAAGAAATGGAGAACCAACCTGAATTTTGCGGGAAGAAAAGGAACTTTGAGCTCTCGCTTCCAGATTCCCGCTTTCTTCCTGCAATAGTTCCTGCACACGCAAAAGAAAAGAAAGAGAAGGGGATTAGATCCACTTCAAGCAAGAGAAGAAAGAATTAGCAAAGCCGTGCCTCCCACCATCAATCCTCGTAGGGTCCTTGGCAATCGATGCTTCGAGATAGCACTGCCCATGGCAACCCCCAGAACCCTAGCTTTCGAGATTTCGGGATAATCTTGCCCATGGCATTCTATAGCTAAATCTAGACCCTGGCAATCGACATTTCGTGATAATGTCGCCCATGGCATCTAAACTAGCACAAGGTGATTACATGCCTCCGGTAGGATATTTAGATATCCTAGGAGACAAGCACCGAGGAGATGGTATGTTATTGTGCATCTTCAAGGGGAATTTCCCGCCTCTCTGCGTTGGGAACTCTTCCAAATCAACTTGTGTTGATTATCTTTTCCTAATCTAGGTATCTTTTTCAGAACAGAATTAACACATTTACGTGATTTTGATATTTAAGCACACTGAACTAGACTGTGTGTGGATTACGGTGCTTAGGCTACCGAGTCCCGCAAACTAGAGGTTAGTTAACGAGGCCGAATAATCCCTAAGCCTTAGACCTAATACTTAAGCTTCGTATTTTCCCCAACCTCTTGAGGGCTATCCAAATCTTAACAGATACTTGAATTTTTAAGCCTAAAATCACAGCCCAAGAGGCCTAAAATCAGCGTTCATATTAATCTCTTTTTGTCTCTTAGCACTTCTTTTCTTTCATTTCTTTCTTTTTGATTTGGTCTAGAACTAAGTAGATTCCTTAATCTTTTACTAATGACTATCTCTTTTTTCTTTTCAAATTCTGCTTCTTTTTGACATTTATATCACCTCCCCTTTTTCTCCTAAAAAATGATATGCAAATTGATCTTTCAAAGTTTCCTCCCTTCTCCATTGTTTCTTAAATTTTTTTTATTTTTTATTTTTTGGTTTTTGGAATATGTAATTTTTTTGATGAAACCCTTTCTTGTGAAGTGATTCTCACAGTGTTTTGCACTTTAATACCCCCCATGCCTACGATTTGCAATGTCCTCATTGTAAATTAGGTGGGTTCGAATTTAGCTTAGATCATACATTGGAACAGGTTTTGGGTGGGTGGACGGGTCAGGGTGACTGCTGCAGATGATTTCAAGCTTGAGTACAGGTACCATTGGTGGAGTCAGTTGTTCTAATGGACGAACCCTAAAGTGTAATATCAGTTTAGCATAAGATGTGGCAAGAAGGGTTTCAGGTTTTTCAAAAAGATGACGGGTTGCCTCCCATTAAGCATTGAGTTTAACTACATCAGCTGGGTGCAATGAGCTCATTGAGAATGGAGATCAAAAGATACCTCAGCTATGTTCGTATCGGTGAGTTCAATGAATGGCTTAAGTCACCGGCCATTCGCAATAAAAGGGTCAGAATCAAGGCTGGGTTGACTAATTTCAATGGCTCCATTTCCAAAAATCCTTCTGATAAGGTATGGTCCAATCCATTTTGATTTGAGTTTTCCTGGGAACAGTTTGAGTTTGGCATCAAAGAGTAGGACTTTCTGACCTGAGTGAAAGATCTTTTCGGATATGTTTTGTCATGAAAGGCCTTAACCCGCTCTTTGTAAATTTGTGAGTTCTCATACGCATTATTACGTAGTTCATCGATCTCGCTCATTTGAAGCTTCATGTGGGTTCCTGCCTTAGTAAGATCTAGATTACACTTCCGTACAGCCCAATAGGCTTTGCGCTCCAACTCGACGCAAAGGTGACATGCCTTCCCATACACCAACCTGAAAGAAGACATGCCCAATTGGGTCTTGTGGGTGGTCCTATAAGCCCACAAGGCTTCTGGAAGTCGGGACAACCAATCTTTCCTGTCAGGTCGGACAGTGACCTAAAGATTTTCTTGATCTTCCGATTCAATAGCTCAGCTAAACCGTTGGTTTGGGGGTGATAAGGAGTAGAGATTTGGTGCGACACCCCGTATTTGGTCATCAGTGATCTGAACTAAGCATTCGTGAAATGGGTCCCTCCATCAGAGATAATGGCTTGTGGAATCTCGAACCGAGAAAAGATATTCCAATGAATGAATTTGATTACCATCTTAGGATCATTGGTTCGGGTCAGGATGGCTTCGATCCATTTGGACATGTAGTCAACAGTGAGAACAATGTATTCGAAGCCGTCCGAGATAGGGAAGGGTCCCATGAAATCAATCCCCCAGATATCGAAGATTTCGCATACGAGAATCGATTGTAAAGGCATCATATCGCGATGACTCATGTTGCCCAAGGTCTGGTAATGAGTGCATTCCTTACAGTGATCGTATGCATCCTTGAAAATTGTGGGCCAATAAAAGCCGCACTGGAGGACTTTTGCTATGGTTTTATGTCCGGAGGAGTGTTCGCTGCAGGCCTGGTCATGGCAAAAGGACAAAATGTCCTGAATTTTCGCTTTCGGGATGCAACGTCTGATGATCTGATCAGCACCAATGTGGAAGAGGTATAGGTCTTCCCAGATGTAGTACTTGGCATCGAAAAGCAATTTGTCTTTCTTGGCCTTAGGCCAATAGGATGGAATCTGATGTGATGTCAACTAATCAGCGAACCAAGGAATTCCCGTACTAATAGTCAGGAGGTGCTCATTGGGAAAGTGTTTTGTGATTTGTCCAAAAGGGTCAATAATGTCAGAAGGAAGGCGAGATAAGTGGTCAGCTACCACGTTCTGCTTCCCCGCTTTATCGCGAATCTCGAGATTGAATTCTTACAACAGCAAGGTCCAGCGGATGAGTCAAGGTTTTGCATCCTTCTTCGCAAGGAGGTGCCTCACTACAGTGTGATCTGAGTATATGATAACACGGGAGCCTAAAAGATATGATATGAATTTCTCCAGGGCAAATACTATAGCTAGAAGCTCTTTCTCAGTAACTGTGTAGTTAAGCTAAGCCTCGTCAAGTGTCGTGCTAGCGTAGTAGATGACCACAGGTTTCCCATCTATTTTCTGCCCTAGTACTGCACCCACACATAATCAGATGCATCGTACATGATCTCGAAGGGTTGAGACCAATCAGAGGACTGCAGGATAGGTGCTTGGGTAACTCGATCACATAGGATTTCAAATGCCTGAGTGCACTCCTCGAAAATTTCAAAGGGGACATCCTTAAATAGAAGATTAGTCAGGGGGCACACATTTTCGAAAAATTGGGAATGAATCGATGGTAAAAACTGACGTGCCCCAAAAAGGATCGAATGCCTTTGACTGAGCTAGGCATAGGGAGTTTGGAAATTAGATTCACCTTGGCTCGATCAACCTGGATGCCTTTTTCAGAGACGAGATGTCCCAGGACAATTCCCTCAGGTACCATGAAGTGGCTCTTTTCCCAAGAAAGAACCAAGTTCACGTCGATGCACCGCCTGAGGATTTGGACCAAGTGCAGGAGGCAATCATCAAAAGATTCTCCAAATACCAAGAAGTCATCCATGAAGACCTCAAGGTATTCACCTACCATATTTGAGAATATGGAAAGCATGCACTGCTGAAAAGTAGCAGGTGCATTGCAGAGACCGAACAACATCCTTCGAAATGCGTACGTCCCGAAGGGGTAGGTGAAGGTGGTCTTCTTTTGGTCCTCAGAATGGATTGTGACTTGATTATAACTAGAGTACCCATCCAAGAAGCAGAAGAATCGATTTCCTGCTAGTTTCTTGAGAATATTATCAATGAACAGTAGTGGGAAATGATCCTTCTTTGTGGAAGAATTGAGTCTTCTGTAATCAATGCAGACTCTCCACGAGTTTACTATACGGATTGGTATGGTTTCTCCGATTTCAGTTGTGATGATGGTGAGCCCTACCATCTTAGGCACAACATGAATTGGACTCACCCACTGACTATCGGAGATCAAGTAGATGATCCCTACATCTAACCACTTGATGATCTCCTTTTTCACGACATCCTGCAGATTTGGATTTAGGCATCTCTGCATTTCACGGGATGGTCGTGAGCCCTCTTCAGTGTAGATGTGATGTGTGCAGCATGAAGGGCTGATACCAGTCAGATCATCGAGAGTCCATCCAATGGCTCTTCGATGCTGCTAGAGAATAGAAATCAGGCGTGTTTCCTAATCAGGTGTGAGTTGGGAGTTGATAATCATAGGAAACGTCTGATTGGAACACAAAAAGATGTATTTGAGATGGTCAGGGAGGGGCTTCAATTCCATAACAGGATTATCAGCAGCAACAGGTGGTTCAGGATGGTTGTCGGGAACAAAGGAAGGAGCTGTGGTTGTGTCTAGGTTATGTTTAGGATCCTCTAATTGCAGGTTTTGATCTTCTTCTGGTTGATCAGAAATATTCAAGTTTTCCTCGATACATAAGTCGTCAACCACAGCCTCAATATCACAGATTTGTTCTATAACCCTGCAATTAATTTCTTGTCGGGCCTTAAAGATATCGAACTTTAGCATCTTGCTCCCAAATTTTAACTCAATGTCCTCCTCACAATTAATATTGGCCCTAGCAGTGGCCAAAAAGGGTCTCCTTAATATGATCGATGTATTCTTTAAGTTCTCAGGAGCATCCATGTCTAAGACAATGAAATCCACGGGAAAATAAAAATCATGTATCCTAACTATGTCATCCTTGAGAATTCCTTTTGGTGACTTAATTGATCAATTAGCTAACTGCAAAGTCATTTTTGTCGGTTTAAGCTCAAATTCCTCAAAGTAGTCTAGTAGGGATGTAGGTATCAAATTTATGGAAGCTCCTACGTCTAATAAGGCTCGATCAAACTGTATATCACCGATAGCACAGAAGATCAAAGGGGTGCCTGGATCTTTTGCCTTAGGCGGGAGTTTGCTCAAAATGACGAAGCTGGCTTGCTCTGACACTACGATTGAGTTCTCGCCTTTGGTTCGTGGCTTATGCTTAGGTGTACATACATCTTTTAGGAATTATGCATAAGCCAGTACGTGGCAAATTGCATCCATCAAGGGGATGTTTATATGGATCTGCTTAAAGAGCTTAACCAGGTCCTCCTCAGGTGCCACAGGTTTGGTTGTCCTCTTTCCCTTGGTCAAGGCGTCGGGAAATGTAACCTTAGATGGTTCCTCTAGAATTGGCTCAAGCTCTTTATCAGGGGCAGGTGTGTCCTAGATGACCAATCTAGGATTAGGGTTTACAATCTCAGGCATGTTATGGCTAGGAAAGGGTGGGTCTTGTGTTGCTTTGCCACTACGGGTGTTGACAAAATTTAATCTTGCCTGATTTTGGTTTGGGTTGGGAAAAATAGGTGTTTTCTGCTGAAATCCTGACTATGAAGCTGAAGCATCCATCCTGTCAGGTGATAGAGCAGAAGGGGCCTGATAAACAAAGTGGGCTTGGCCCTGAGTTGGGTTCATAATGCACCTTTGTTTTGGCACATTATTCAGGTTTGGAAGAGGATGAGAAGGGAGTGCACTAGGCTGGTGAGCACTCGCCAGCTGGGCCAATTGATTTCCCAACTTAGAGATCTCCTCTTTGTGTTGTTTCTACATGTCAACCAAGGTCTGGAGAATCAAAGATGTATGATCTTCTTTAGGTGGCCCAAATTGGAAGTTTTTAGTGGGCGTTGGTTGGGTGGGCTAATAAGGTCGCAGAGCCTATGGTTAGGGTTGGAATTGAGGTCTTAGATTCGGGTTATTTCCCGACCATGAAAAGTTAGGAGATTACGCCATCCAAAGTTGTAAGTGTTGGAGAAAGGATTATTCTGGACGGCGTGAAGATCCTCGCAGGTCTGAGGAGCTTCGAGATAATCAGGGTATGGGGGTTCAAAGTTCCCCCAACTGAGGTGGGCCAACCCAGAGTTGCCTCCAAATCCATAATCAGACGGAGGTGGATATGCATCCATTCCTGGGGAGTGGTAGATGTTGTGTGCTACCTCCCTTCCCGTGGGCTAGTGTGGGTATGTGCTTTAAGGTGCAGAGGTGGATTTGTGTAGATGACGAGTGATGTCGTCCACCTTTTTCTCGATAATGGAGACCTTGTCCAATTGACTGGCTACCAACTCCGGATCAACGAATGTCGAAAGGCCTCAGGATTTGTGTACCCCCCGATTATTTGTCAATGTGCAAGTGGACATCAGATCGTGCGCACCTAATGACTCATTGTTCAGGGAGTTCTCACACATGTTCTCGAGAATTTCCCAGATCGTGTCCTCATGTTGACCCATGATGCTACCACCACAGGTTGCATTGACAAAGAGCTTGATATCCTTACGGAGTCTATGGTAAAAGGATTGGACTTGTTCCTACTTTGGAACTCCGTGGTGGGGGCACTTATGCATGAGACCCAAAAAGTGATCCCATGCCTCGTGTAGAGATTCTCCCGCTCCTTGGGAGAAGTGCGTGATTTGGTGCCGCATCATGTTGGTATGACCAATGGGGTAGAATTTTTGTAGGAAGGTGGTTTGAAGTTCTCCCCATGTGTTGATCGTGTGTGGTTGAGTCTAAAACCAGTGAGTGACTTTGTCAGCCAGGGAGAATAAGAAGAGCTTTAAGAGTAATCCATCCTGATTCTGTACATCTACAGCAAAGGTGTGGGCCAGATGTTTTAGGTTTTTGATGTGCTGGGAAGGATCCTTGGAGTTCAAGCCATGAAATTTTGGGGTCATATGAAGCATGCTAGGCTTGAGATCTACCTTGGGTCCTCCCATGGGAATGTTGATTCGGGGTTCGATCTCCATTGTTGCGGGATTATAGTGATCTCGCATTTGAGGACGCAGCGGTGGGTTGATGATGTCATTGATTCAATTTTGGAAATCATGGAATTGTTGCTCAAGATTAGGTTGTTCTTCTTGGTGATCCATAGCTGATGAAGGGATAGTAGGTTCTGAATCAGAGGATATGTCAATGTGATCAGGTTGTTGCACAAACACGGAAGTCGAGGCTCGACCTCGACGAGAGTGAATTTCTAATGGAGGCCTCAAGGATGGTCTTAAGGACCTCATCCCAAACATGCATTGATGGATTAGATGAGCGATAGCAGATGATGGACATAATCAAGACACCCAGAAATTTTGGATGACTATAAAGGTTTGGGGCAGATGATATCCCTTAGTTCATAAAGCCGTCCATCTGAGAATTACCTGGGTAGCTAGAGAGGGAGAGTCCCGCGAAGACCCCAACACGGTAGAGTGCCCCCACAATTTACAGGGTTTCCCCCACCTGACCTCTCTTGTCACTGATGATCCAGGTAGACCAGAATGGGAACTTGACCTCTTAAGTGATAGACGACTTTTCTCTTAGCGTTATAGTATTTAAGTGGTGGAAAAATCGACTAATAAAAAATAATGAAAATAACCACTCGTAGAAGAGTGGGTTGTGTCCACAGGGAGGCAATGATGCAATCAATACTTAATTATTTAATGTTATTTCGGATAGTGCGAAATCCCTATTCAAATCTAACTTAAAATGTGAAGGAAAGTAGATTTGCAATAACCTAAAAAGTTAAGGGTGTAAGTGCAATTTTCCCTCACAGAAATCCTCAATAAATTTAGGTTGAATTTATGCAATTTTCATGTGACAATCAATCTTGAAATAGATGAATATCATGAATGTCCAAATATCAGAGAATATAAGTGTGCATGCGCAATTTTACCATAATATAATAATAATAAATAATTCAAATTGGTGGCAATGGCATTGAATGTAATTTTTAATTAAGATAAAAACAGAGCTTTCTTCCTCTCTCCTCCTCGCAAGAGAGAGAAAATCGCGGGGGTCGATGCAAGGCTCAAGAGGACGGCGAGGTTGAGAGAATTCCGATGGTGGCAGCGGCGGCAATGGAGGTGGCCAAAGGCGGTGGCCGGAGCTCCAGCCTGTGGAGCAAGAGGGCGTAGCTGCTGCTGCAGTTGTGCGAGCAGGCGCACGCGCGCTGGTGCGCGGGCATGCGCTTGCTGTCGCAGTCTGCAAGTGGTTGGAGGTGTGCTGCGGTGAAGACTTGCGGGCAGAGAGGGTGCGGCGTCTGCTGTGCGGTGCGTGAACGCCTTTTGCAGGGAGGAGTGGCGTGGCTTGGATGCACGCAAAGTGGAGTGGGCCTGCAGCTGGCGGTGGGGCGCGCTGGTGCGTGCGCTGGAAGATGGCGAGCGGGCAGGCACTTGCAGAGGGAAGCTGCAGGGGCGAGTGTGCGCGCTGGTGCGGAGAACTGCCTGCAGCAGGAGGCATTGGTGATGGTGTGCGGTTGCCTGCAGCGGCTGAGGGAGAGGCACGCTGGCTTGGTGGATGCAGCAAGGAGGTGCAGCAAGGGAGAGGCACGCTGGCTTGCGTGCGTGAGCGCCTGCAGTGGCTGGATGAGAGAGCGCGCTGTAGGGTAGGTGCGGTGGAAGCAAGGCCGGCTGGAGATGAGGGGCGCGTGGTGTGCGCGGGCAGAGAGGGTGCGGCGTCCATTTGGTCCAATTCAATTTTATCCAAATGTGGTACCTAGGGCTCAAGCAAGAAGGTGATAGCCCTAGATACCTTAAGCTTTAAGTAGGTGCACAAATCAATGTTTGGATGTTCTCTAGAATGTATCAAATCAGGTAACTTGATTTGTCTAAGAATAAAATGCAAGTAGCCTTAATTGATTTTTTTCCTTTTTAGCTTTTTTCAGATTCAAGGGCTTAGAGGAGGGTGAATAGAGTTTACCTGCCCCTAGAGTGGCTGATGTGCGGTTGATCTTCTTTCAATGAGTTCACGTTTGAAATAGATAACAATCAAAAGAGATAGAGCAAGTTAGTACCAAATTAGATATTGCAATCAAGAGATCAAATTGCGCGTTGCTCCTCGACAACGGTGTTAAAATGTTCGTTGCTCTGAAATGGCTTTTAAAATTGTTGCGTTACAGTATAGATCGAATCTGTGCGTAAACATATAATATTTATTACTCGAATGAAAGTTAAGGGAATATGTGATATAAAAGAATTAGACAGGACCAAATTGCAAACTAGGTTAAGACAATCTCAGATTGGGCCCAAATTTTGGTACAAGCCTAATTTGGACCTAAAGAATCCAATGGTGAAGTTGTATTTTGTTTTTGACTAAGTTTTACTGGGTAATTTATGCAAAAATCCAAATTAAGGCAAATGTCTGTCTGAGACTATATTTTGGGTCAAGATGAGTTTTGATAATCAAATTGAAGATACCAAACCCTAGAGAATATTTTTCTATGAATTTTAGAAGGTTTAGGTGAATTTTATCATGACCATAACCTCAGTTAATTAAGCAGGTCTGTTTTAGGGTTTCAAAAATCATTTAATTCTCAAAACAAGTGAAAACCCTTTTCAATCTGTTCTAACCCACCTGTTAGACTTTTAAGATCATTTGACCCTTAATTACCCCCTGGGAAAACTCATGATTGTACTGCATTCATGATATGGTGGTAAAATTGCAGTTCTAACCTTGTTTTCTTGTCTTTCCCTCAGAATGGATTTGCAGTGAATTTGGGCTCTCTAGCAATAATGTAGGAGTATTTATTCCTTGATAATAACTAAATTGAGCTAGTTATGGCTTATGATGGTGTTCCCATCATGGTTGGGTTTAATTGGAAGGGAATTCCTAAAGGAATCTCCCTTTCAATTTTAAGAGAGTTTAATTGAGAATCGAGCGAGAAATCCTCGCTCGAATCTCGACAGAGCTCGGTGTGTTCACACCAATGGCAGCAGGGACCTGAATGTGAATATAATGAAAATGTTAGGGACCTATTTGTAAGGAATTCAAAAGGTTAAGCGCCATTGTGTGATATGAAGAGCCTGTCTGGACTGGAATGCAAACTAGGTCAAGGTGAACTCTGATTAGGCCCAAATTTCGTCCAAACCTAATTTGGACCCAAGGAATCTGATGGTGAAGTTGGATATAGGTTTTGACCAAGTTTCATTGGGTAAATTGCAGAGAAACCTAAATTTGGGTAACTTTTTGTCTAAGACTCTATTTTAGGTCAAAATGGGTTTAGATGGTCAAATCAACGATGCCAAACCCTAGAGAATACTTTTCTATGATTTTTAATGGGTTTAGATGATTTTTATCCTGACCAAAACCTCGGTTAATTAAGCGGGTCTATTTTTAGGATTGCAGATGTCCATTAATTCTTGAAATGTGTGAAAACCCGTTTCCGTTTGCATGGACCCACTTATTAGACATTAATGACTAGATGACCTTTAATAAACCCCTGGCATATCCTGTGGTTATTCTGTATTTGTGGTAAGATGGAAAAATTGTAGAAATAACCTTATTTTCATCTTTTCTTCTGAAAACAACTCAATCTGCCCAAGAGACCCTCTGACTGATATGTAGGGGCTTTTATTGGCTTTATCAGATCAAATTGAGCTAGTTATGGTTCATGATGGTGTTCCCATCATACCCCTATGCCTAGCTTTTGCTAGTCCCTTAGCAAAACTTTATGGATGAAACCAGATATCTAGGTTAGATGTAACTGTCAGGATGCCCTACTTAGCCGCATCTCTATGAATCAGGTCTTAATACCAACTATAGGCCTAGAGGTACTCAAGTGCCAACCCAGATCCAGACCTGACTAGCTTTCACCGTAATCTGCAGTGAAGGTTTCTAAGGCCCACAAGAACTAACCTAAGGTTCATTGGACCCAATGGTTAAAGCACTCGTGCTTGAAACATGGTTAGCCCAGGTTTAGTTTACTAGTGCATTTTGTAAAAGAGATATAAAAGGAGATTTTTATTTATGGAGACCTTTCTCTCCCTTTTTCTTTTCATTATATTTTTCCTTAGATCCATCTTTGAATTGGCCCTAAACACGATCTGTATCGGATTCCTTGTCCCCACCATCAATCCTCGCAAGGTCCCTGGCAATCGATGCTTCGGGATAGCATCGCCCATGGCAACCCCCAGAACCCTACCGTTCGACACTTCGAGATGGTGCCACCCATGGCGTTCTGTAGCAAAATCCAGACCCTAGCAATCGACATTTTATGATAATGCCGCCCATGCCATCTAAACCAGCACAAGGTGCTTACATGCCCCTCAGTAGGATATTTAAATATCCTAGGAGACAAGCACTGAGGAGATGATATGTTATTGCACATCTTCGAGGGAAATTTTGTACCTCTCTACATCGGGAACTCGTCCAAATCAATTTGTGTTTTTGAGCCGCTCCTAATCTAGATCTTAGGACCATTTTAAGAATAGAAGAAATGCCCTTTGGCATGATTTTATTATTTAAGGTGCACTGAACTTGACTGTGTGTGATTTAGGGTCTTAAGTTACTGAGTCCCACAAACCAGAGGTTAGTTAATGAGGCTGAATACTACCTAAGCCTTAGACCTAATACATAAGCTTTGCATTTCCCCCAACCTCTTGAGGACTAATCCGGATCTTGAGAAGTATGAGTGTTTAAATCCAATTAGATCCAAGAGGCCTAAGGTTAGTATTCACCATTAATCCCTTAAGTTTTAGCCTTATAGGTCTTAATTCATTATTCGATCCAACCTAGAAGTTAGGTAAGTTTCATATTACTTTGAAAGGACTTAATTTCTTTCTTTATCTTTTTTCTCCTTTCTTTTCTTTTTTATTTTTCTTCCCTCTTCTCAATTTTTGCAAAAATGGCTCTTCTTTTTCCTCAACCTCCTTTTTTTTTCTTTATAGCATATATAATTTTTTTGGTGAAACCCTTTTTGTGAATTGATTCTCATGGCATTTTGCACTTTAATACTCCCCCATGCCTACGATTTGCAATGTCCTCATTGTAAATTAGGTGGGTTCAAGTTCAGCTTAGATCGTACATTAGAACAAGTTCAAAGGGTGGGTGGACGGGTTGGGATGACTATTGCGGACGATTTCAAGCTCTGGTACGAGTATTAGAGGTGGAGTTAGCTGTTCTAATGGATGAACTCTAAAGTGTAATATGAGTTCAGCAAGGAGATGTGTCAAAAGGGTTTCAGGTTTTTCAAGAAAATCACAAGTTGCCTCCCATTAAGCACTGAGTTTAATGCCATTAGTAGGGCACAATAAGCTCAGGAAGAATGAAGATCAAAAGATACCTCAGCCAAGTCCGTATTAGTGAGTTCAATGAACAGCTTAAGTTGCTAGCCATTCACGATGAAAGGTTCAGAATTAAGACTGGGTTGACTAAATTCGACGGCTCCATTTCCAAAGATTTTTCTTACCAAGAAAGGTCTAATCCGCTTAGATCTGAGTTTGCCTGGGAAGAGATACGGTTCCTCCCAAATATAGTACTTGGCCTCGGAAATCAACTTGTCCCGCCTGGAAGTCACCCAATCTGGCGGGACTTTCCCCGTAACCTAGTTCACTATATCAGCAAACCAGGGGAGACTGTGAATGGCTAGTAAATGTTTATCCGGAAAATGCTCGGTGATCGGATTAGATTGGTCGATGACTGAAGAAGGAAGACAGGACAAATGGTCAGCTACCATGTTTTGTTTTCTAGCCTTGTCATGAATCTCAAGATCAAATTCTTGCAACAACAAGATCCAACGGATTAATCAAGGTTTTGCATCCTTCTTCGCGAGTAAGTGCCTCACAGCAGTGTGATCTGAGTAAATGATGACATGGGAACCCAGAAGATAAGATCTGAATTTCTCCAGGCCAAATACTACTGTCAATAGCTCTTTCTCTGTAACCATGTAGTTATGCTGAGCCTCGTCCAGCATCTTACTGGTGTTGTAGATGACCACAGGTTTCCCGTCAACTTTCTGCCTAAGCACCACCCCCACTGCGTAGTCAGACGCATCACACATGATCTTAAAAGGTAGAGACCAGTTAGGGGATTGCAAGATTGGTGCTTGAGTAACTCAATCACATAGGCTCTTAAATGTGTGAGTGCACTCATCGATGATCTTAAAAGGGACTTTGATAAGGTGGGTTCACTCAACTCAGTAATTAAGTTAATTTCACTTAATTAAGAGTAGAAGAAATCACTTAGGTTAACTCGAAGTTGTGTCGGTTGTGTAGTATAGGGTCGAATTAACCTAACATTTTAGAAATTTTTATTAGTTGAGTCCAGGTCGTTCACCGGGAGGCATAAGTGATTGCGCTGTGTGCGCGATAGCATGTAACAGACGATATTGATATAAAAACCCACATGCATTTTGCAAACAGATTTAAGTCACCAATTTCATTTCCTCTTTTTAGTTAATCTTTTTTCAAAAATATATCAACTACATTGATCGCTTTTTATATCTTTTCAAAAAAAAATATGTGGTTTTTTTAATTCTCAAAGACAAGGATCTACGCGGGTTTTCTCATGTTTTCCCGCTGATGCGAGAAAAACAATTTAAAATTTTCCTGAGTCAGATTGCTAAAATACTAGCAGGAAATGCACTCCTAAGAGTGTCTGCCAACGTTATGCTGCTGCAAGTCAGAAAAGATGTATTTTTGTATATATATTTTTTTAAATGTAATAAACAAAAGATTAAGAAATACTTACAAAAAATGAAAATAGTAAAACAAAATCCCTCCTCCTGAGATTACCCGCAAAGGTAAACCTGAAAAGAAGACAGAAAATAAAACAAAAACAAACAAAACACGAATTAAAACAAAAGTTAGTAAAAACAAAACTATTTACAAAATACCTCCTAATTAAACAATTACTCTTTTTTAAATTTTAGTGAATCAAAACATTGCCTCCTCGGCAACGGCGCCATTAAAATGATAAGGTGGGTTCACTCAACTCAGTAATTAAGTTAATTTCACTTAATTAAGAGTAGAAGAAATCACTTAGGTTAACTCAAAGTTGTGTCGTTTGTGTAGTATAGGGTTGAATTAACTTAACATTTTATAAATTTTTACTGGTTTAGTCCAGGTCGTTCAGTAGGAGGCATAATAATTTTCTCCAAATTCACCAATTTTTCTTTTATCTCTTTAAGTTTAGGAGGTAAAACTAGTTTCATTTTTAAAACATGAATTTTGTCAAAATATTTAACTATAAAGAAAATACAAAATTCCATATGCAAACATATTTACTCAAAATGTTGTACTTTATTAACAAGTAAACATGCTAGTTTTTCAATTTTATTTCATTCTAAGAAATTAAGGCAATTAAAAAAATTATACAATTAAAGCATGCCTTTTACAATTAAGAACAAAAAGTAATTATGCAAGAAAAAATTCATTTATCTCTTTAACAAAGTATTGATGCCTTTTTATTACTCAGCCTCTAATCTTCTTCTTTCTCTCTTTTATTTTCTTCTCTGTCGAGCTCTCTTTCTTCTTTCCTTTCTTGTGTTGTTCTTGCCTTCTTTCCTCCTCTTCTTTTTTTTTCTTTAATCTTCTCTTGCCTTCTCTTCTTTCCTTAGTTTTTTTTCTTAACACTCCTTAGTGTCTGTGCTCTTTTCTTCCTTAGCCTTTAGCATCCTTCAACGACTTCTCTTTCCTTAAGCTTTCAGCTGAACCAGGTTTTTTTTACTTTTTAAACCAAAAGTTTTTTTTATTTGCGGTGAGGTCCTTTCGAGGATACACAACACCCTGAGACCAGGGTGGGACCAGACCCTACTCGGTCCTTACCTAATCTCAGTTAGGTTTGTTTCGGTTTATTCATTAATCAGTTCACAGTCTTGAGCCGCATCGGCTCAACTCGGCCTCCCAAGCCACACTCACCCTCCCAGGGCACATTCACATCCGCACACCCCCAAGGGTGCACACACCCGTAGGCATATGCCCGCACACTCAGAACAATGCTCAGATCAGAAGGAATCGGAATTGGTGCGCCGAGTGCTAACGACTGCATAGCCATAGGAACAAAACAGTTTTATACCCAGGCGCGTGCTCGTGGATATCCGAGGTGGGACAAGGCTACCCCTTCCAGACCCGAATTCAATCGATCATAACTTTCTACCCAGAGCTCCAAATTGGATGATTTAAAGTTCGTTGGAAAGCTTTAAGGGTAATCTACATAATTTTAGGGTCAATTTAGTGTTTTAATGATGTTTTGCTCTTCAATTTAAGAGATGAAATTTGGGGTTCTATGGGTTTTAAAATGCCTGGAAAATGAAATTAAAGTCAAGGAAGTCCTCAGGCGGACTTCTCTCATCTATTATAAGGTTTGTACATATTATATAAACAATTTTGCTTCTGTTAAAGTGGGTTTTAAGTTCTCAAGACCTACAGAACCTGCAGAGAAGCTTTTCTCTTCTCTGAAAACTTTAGAGGTTGATTTTTAGATTTCAACAAGTGCAACAGACACTTTAAAGTGTTCCTAATCTATTTAGATTAATTCTAAGGGTTTTAACTAATCAATCTGGGCAGGTTTTAGGTTTGAATTTCAACAGAACAGTGCTTCTGTTGGTTTAAGTTCAAGAGTAACCCAACTTGACAGGAACAAAATCTTTACTAATTACATCATCTGAGCTTACTTTATTCTTTCAAAAAACATCAAACAAAATCTCAAAAATAATTTCCACATCTCAATTCTTCAATTCAAGCTTAGAACACCATTATCAGACTCAGGTTTGACTATGGAAGCTCGAAGATTGACTTTTTGTTTAAAGATTCTTCCTAAGAAATTAATGTCTCAATCAGAGTCTTCTCATCATCTGGAACTCATTCAGATCTTCAAATTTGTGTTCTATCCTTAATTTCTAGGGTTTCAGGCTCGCCACCTGAACTAAAATAGGTATGTGTTAGACAAAGTTAATCAGAGTTTGTTACAATGTTTTGAGAGTTAAAATAGCTTCAGTGCATCGCACTGAAGCTTCTGAGCTCCTTAAGTCTTTCTTAAACCTTCATAACAGATTTCTCCAGCTCGCCAGAGTTGGGGAAGATGAAGTTACATCTAAAGCTCCATTGGTTAAAACATCAAACAAATATCTTTAAAATGATCAGTAATCCTTATTTTATTGTTCTGGAGCCACTTAGCAATTTCTAGAGGCTGCAACACAACTTTAGCTCTTCGGAGCTCTGGTGAGTCCAGAAAATATAAATTGCATGTACAGATTGACAAAATTAACTATTTTTGATCCAGAAATGATCCTGAGGTTACAAGGAACCTCTTTATCACATTAAATTCTTCATTTGTTCATTGAAATGTAAGATTTGACAGTAAGTTTATTTCTTAAAAATTTGAATGGTTTAAGCTCAGGACTTGATTTAAATATTCGATTGAGAAGTTAAATCAAATCAATAGATGTTATTATTCATAAATATATATTTAACTTATAGTTTGAAATGTTCCTGAGCCACCATGGACAGCGACCTCAGGAACTAAATTAAATTTGGGCGTTTAATTATAGATGATAATAATAGGTAATATAATGTCGATTAGGGTTCATTAGTAGTGATAGGTGATAAAGAACCCAGTGAAGGTGGAATTAAGCCAATTACTGTCACTATAGACAGTGAAGTAGTCGGTGAAGGTGAGATTTGAATTAGGCGTTTAGGTGATTTAATTAATGATTAAGTGAATTAGAAGTGAATCATGGAAGATATAGAAATGTGAACAATGAGTTAAAAGACAAAATTAAAGTCTCTGGCGAGCTCAAGGAACTCGCCGGAGTCGAAGGAGATGAAGCTAAAATCTAAAATCACTCTAACCTAACTAACTAAACTAACTAACTAAGCTAGCCTACTTCTACTCCTACTCCTAGTCTACTGTTACCTGGACGAAGGGGTCAATAGGGTTCCACCGAAGGTTCATAGCGGACGACAAAATCAGAGGGTTGAAGAAAGATCTCCGGCAGGTGGATTTGAGGTGGAGCGGAGGAATCCTAGGGTCGACGCCTTTGTCAGAGGTGCGGAAGACCACGACGAATTTCCTCGGCTACTTAAGATGGACGGAGGAAGTCGGAAGATGGAATGGGGAATCGTCGGAGGTTTGGAAGAATAGCCTATTGGGTCAGCTACAGTGTTAGAAGAGGGAAGGGAGCCAACTTGCCTAAAATCAGAGGTGTGAGGGGGTATTTATAGCAGTTTACGAAGAAGAGAGAGGCAGGTACGGCCGAAGAAGAAGCTCGAGGATCTTAACCTCCGTTGTCGTCTCTGACGATGGTGAGGTTATCTCCCACTGAAAAATAGGATTCTCGGTTAATCTAGACCAATGGATGAAGTGGAGGTGGTAAGTGCAAGTTGTAAGAGCTTGGGCAAAGAGGAATGATGTCGGCAGGGCGGTGATCGCGCGGTAGGGTGACTCTCTGCCGCTAGCCGTTCGTTTGGCTGGAGAAGAAGAAGATGAAGAGGGACTTAGAAGTAATAAAACTAAAGGACCTATGTGAGAAATAAGGACCCGACTGTAATGAATATTAAGGACTACAACGTAAACCCAGGTTTTGAAGGTTTATTTTAACTTAGATCTTTTTCAACTTTTTATATATGTTAGTAAATAAGGTAAATATTATGTTTACACCTTGAATTTACATTTCTGATCTTTTTAGGTTAATTTATTAGATTAAGTAAAAATCAATTAAGTTATTACATATTTAGGTATACATTATATTTAGGTTGCTTATCTTATTAATTGAAGGAATAATTAATAGGATTTCGAGTTCAATTATTATCTAAATTATTAATAATGTTAATTGAATGATAAAATTCCATTTTTAACTTATTTTAAGGTCCTTAACTAAATATCCCTTATTCTATAATTAACCCTTATATATTCATAACCCTAGCTAATTAACTAGGAAGACTAGTTAATTAGGGGTAATTAGAGATCATGATGAGTGTCTCATCAGACATCCTTCGAGAGAAGATTAGTCAGGGGGCGTGAGATTTTCAAGAAATCAGGAATGAAACAATGGTAAAAATTGACGTGCCCTAGAAAAGAGCAGATGTCCTTGACTTTGCTAGGCATGGGTAGTTTGGAAATCAAATTAACCTTGGCTCTATCAACCTGGATGCCATTCTTAGAAATAGGGTGAACCAGGATAATTCCCTCAAGAACCATGAAATGGCTCTTTTCCCAACAAAGAACTAAATTCACATCGATGCAACGCCTAAGGATTTGGACCAAGTGCATGAGGCAATCATCAAAAGATTCCCCAAATACTGAGAAGTCATCCAAGAAGACTTCAAGGTATTCACCTACCATATCTGAGAATATGGCAAGCATGCACCGTTGGAAAGTAGCGGGTGCATTGCAGAGATCGAAAGGCATCCTACAAAATGCGTATGTCCCGTAGGGGCAGGTGAAGGTGGTCTTTTCTTGGTCCTCAAGATGGATTGCCACTTGATTATAACCGGAGTACCCATCCAAAAAGCAGAAGAAACAATTTTCCGCTAGTTTCTTGAGTATCTGATCAATGAACGGAAGTAGGAAATGATCCTTCTTTGTGAAGGTATTTAGTCTTCGATAATCAATACAGACTCTCCACAAGTTTGCTATACGGTCGGTATAGTCTCTCCAATTTCAGTCGTAATGATGGTGAGTCATGCCCTTTTAGGCACAACCTGGATTGGACTCACCTAACGACTGTTGGAGATCTGGTAGGCACTGAATCAGGGTTTTAAAATCACTTCATTGGAATATAGCCGAAAATAACACGTCAACAAATACAATTTATATCTCGAAAGAAATCCGAGGTCGAACGTAGGGAACAACAGTTGCAATTAATCTCGAAATTGCAATTCTATCACAAGATATCAATATATGATGAAATTTCCAAACTCAAATGATATGTATATAATAGCAAGTGTTGATAGTGCAAAAAGATTAGGATAAAATGGTGATTTGAATCACCAATTACCGTAATTACAATAATATCAAATATCTTAACAGTATCAATCAACTTTAATCCACGTAGGATAAGTGCACAGTGCACTTAGAACTAGCAACACAGAGGTAAGGCCTCTCTTTCTCAAACCTCAAGCTCAAGGGAAAGCACAACACAGAGCTCAGCACCTACACCAGTAAAGGCAAAGGCCTCCCTTAGAATTTTGCTAAGTATCGAGAGGTGGGTAGTAGTGCAAAACCCCCTCCCCCCTCTCTCTTTTCCTCTTCCTTTCCCTTTCTTTCTCCTCTCAGAGACAATCAGATCTAGGTATACGAGTAAATGGTTCAGAGCCTAGACCCACGTGGCGTTGTCGCGAGCGAGGGCGTGCATGGGCACGTGCGAGGGGACCTCACCCCGTGCTTACTGAGGCAACTAAGATAAAGTGGAAAAATAACTTAAGCGCTATGAGAGGATTGCCGCTTCACGATGTGGGACTATCCCACGGAGCCTTCAGCGCATGCGACTGTAGGTGGAACTTCCTTAAATTGTAGCTGCAGCTGAGGGTATCTCCCCCAATTAGAGACCTGCGCACGTGCCTGGAGCAGAGCTGCAACACCTAGAGGTGTTGGCGATGAAGAACACGGAAATCGAGGTCGAGGAAGATCGGTGGGGGTGGAGAACTGGTGAACACCTGAAAAGGATAAAATAGCCTCTCAGCCCTATCAGAATATATCAGGAGCTTCACGTGAGTGCGACAAATATGGTGGTGGCAGTGGCATGCTGTGGGAGTGCGTGTGTGCGTAGGGCGAGGTCGGGGTAGAGTTGAGAAGGTGGAGGTGTTTGGTAGGTGGTTACGGCAAGCAAACCCCTCAATTTCTTGAGGGGTTTTACTCATGTGGATGAGATGAAGCTTTTGGGATAGGTGGCGAGGCTTATGGTGTGGAGTAGCAGACGGAGAACCTCGTCGGAGTGGTTACCGAAGGAGGAGAAGACGGAGATGGATATGAGTGGTTGGCAGTTGTGTATATGTTGTGAGTGAGGGAGAGAGAAGTAGAGTGAAAGAGGAAAACATAGAGGACCTTAGGAGCGGAGGAGATATGCGGAGGGCTTCGGTTGTGGCTGACTAGAGCCGAAGAAGACGAAGGTGACGGCGACTGAGGTAGAATAAGACCCTCCCTTTGACCAGGGAGGTGTGCAAGGATGAGGGGAAGAAGGTAGGCTATCCAATTTGATGGTTGGATGGCCAGAAGAGGGGGATTGAAGGTGGTCACCAGAGCAAAATCTGAAGGAGGCCGAAGAGGGAGGAGAAGAGGGTTTCTCAAGCCAAGACTTGCTAAGGAGATTGGGTTCTTACCCCCGCTCCTTTTATAGACCATAGGTAGGGGTCTAAAGCTTGGAGATCAAGCTTTCAAGCTTGGTAGGATTTTCGGAGAAGGATACCCACATCTCTCATGCATTCACATGAGAGATTTGGAAAAAGTTGGCGAACATGAATAGGTTTGAAAGGAAGGCAATTACTTGTTGAATCTCCCTTTCAAATTTTTTTTTGAAATAGTTTTGTAAGGGGAGGGAGGGGGGAGACCCCACCCCCCTGAGAGCCCCTGAATTTCTCGCTTGCCACGAAGCACCTCCGTGATCGTAGTCACGACCACTCGTCGGCGCCGAGTCGAGGTGGGGACAACATCAGCAATGCGTCCCTCCATGAGGACACTATGTGCAATTGGGCAAGTCACGGGGGATCGAACCCGCACACCCTGCACAGGGAGTGCCTTATAGGGAGTGGCCACACCGATTGTGCTACCCCTGACCCCAATCTCCCTTTCAATTTTGAGAGGGATTCGTCAAGTAATTAGCAAGTTCTTGCCAAACAAAGCTTAGTAGAGTAGGATTCCTTCATGAAAATGGTGGAAGGACCTATTTACAAAGAGTGTCGACAAAGATAGGGGGCTTTTTGTAATAAATTCAAAAGTTGAGGGGTTATTTGGAATAGTAAGAGTCTGACTTGGACTAAATTGCAAACTAGGTCAAGGCAATCTCTGATTGGGTCCAAATTTTGATAAAACCTAATTTGGACTTAAGAAATCCAATGGTGAAGTTGGGTTTTGGTTTTGACCTAGTTTGACTAGGTAATTTATGCAAAACCCCAAATTAAGGTAATAGTCTATTTGTGACTCTATTTTGGGTCAAAATGGGTTCTGATGGTCAATTCAATGATGACAAACTCTAGAGAATAATTTTCTATGAATTTTAGAGGATTTATGTGAATTTTATCTTGACTAGAACCTCAATTAATTAAGCGGGTCTATTTTTAGGTTTTCAGATGTCATTTAATTCTTGAAATGCATGAAAACCCATTTCTATTTGCATGAACCCACTTATTAGACATTAATGACTTAAATAAACTTTAATAAACCCCTAGCATACCCCGTGGTTATTCTGTATTTGTAATGAGATGGTAAAATTGCAGAAATAACATTGTTTTCATCTTTTCTTCTCAAAATAACTTACCCTACTGTAAAGACCTTTTGACTGATATGTAGGAGCTTTTATTGACTTCATAAGACCAAATTGAGCTAGTTATGGCTCATGATGGTGTTCCCATCACCAACCTAGGGTTTGGGTTTGAACTAGCAGGCTAAGAGTGGCTCGGGTAAAGTAGTTCCTGAGTTGTTTTGCTACTATGGGTGGTTACAGAATTCAGTCCTGCCTGGTTCTGGGTTGGGGTAGGAAAAAGAGGTGGTTGCTGCTAATGACCTGCGTATGATGTCAAAGCCTCCATCCCGTCGGGTGATGGAGTAGAAGGGGCTTGATAGACATAGTGAGCCTGGCCTTGAGTCAAACTCATAACGCGCCTCTTGTTCGATAGGTTATTTGGATTGGGCAGAGGTTGCAAAGGGAGTGCACCAGGTTGGCGAGGATTTGCCATCTGGGTGAGTTAATTGCGAACCTATGTGCTCTCATCTTTCTGTTATTTTTGCATAGCTGCATTCGCCTTCTGAATGTCAGCTAGAGTTTGAAGGATAAGAGTCATTTGATCTTCTCAAGTTGGCTTGGTTTGGTAAGTCAGGTTGGGTCGAGGTTAAGGCGGCTGATATGGACAAGAAACTTGTGGTCGGGCCTGATATTGAGGTCTCTGATTTTGATTGTTCCCTGACCATGTGAAATTAGGATGATTTTGCCATCCAAGGTTGTAGGTGTTTGAGAAAGGATCGTTTTGGATGGCGTTGAGATCCTCACAGGTCTGAGGAATCTTGGAGAAATCGGAAGATGAGGGCTCAAAGTTCCCCCAACTAGAGTAGGTGGATTCGGAGTTTCCTCCGAACCCTAGATCAGATGGGGGTGGATTTGGATCCATCCCCTGAGAAGATCAGTGATAGATGTTGTGCACAACCTCACTCTCAGAGTGTTGTTGTGCGAATGGGTTTTGCATAGAGGTCGCTTGCTGCAGATGTCGAGTCAACTCACCACCTTCTTCTCAATGATAGAGACCTTATCCAGGCGACTCTCTATTAACTCTAACTCAATGGAAGAGGACAGGACCTATGTCTCATGTGCTCCCTGCAAATTTGTCAATGCATAGGCATTCGTCCGGTCGAACATGCCCATGGATTCATTGTTGATGGAGTTCTCGAACATGTTCTTGAGAATTTCCCACATGGTGTTGTTGTGTTGACTCATGATGTTTCCTCCACAGGTCGCATTGACGAACAATTGAATATCCTTACGGAGTCCCTGGTAAAAAGATTGGACTTGTTCCTATTTAGGAACTCCATGGTGGGGGCACTTTTTCATGAGATCCAGAAAGCGATCCCATGCCTCATTAAGTGTTTCTCTTGCTTGCTTCGTGAAATGTGTGATCTGGTGCCGTAGAGCATTTGTCCGACCAACAGGGAAGAACCTTTTCAGAAACTCGGATTGTAGTTCTGCCCATGGGTTGATTGGACGAGTTAGGGTTTGGTACCAGTGAGCAACCATGTCCATGAGAGAGAAGGAGAACATTTTCATGAGCAAGATATCCTAATTTTAAGCTTCTGACCTGAAGGTCTTTGCCAGATGCTTGGTATGCAGGAAGGGATCTTTGGAATTAAGCCCATGAAATTTAAGAACAGCATGAATCATGTTGGTCTTGAGTTCATTATCAAGACCTCCAGTAGGGATTTGGACTCGAGGTTTGATCGCCACTACAGCAAGATTATAATTATCTCGCATCATAGGACGCTGTGGTGGATACATAAAGGCTTGGAATAGATTATTTAGTCGTTGAAGCTGATTTTGGAGATTGTTTTCTTCTTTTGCTGGTTGTTCCATGAGTATGGATGAAGGTGATCTAGGCTCAGATGAATAAGAAGATATGTCGATCTGGTCTGGTGGTTGCACAAACAGGGAAGTCGAGGCTTAACCTCGATGAGAGTGAATAGCTAATGGAGGCCTCAAGGGTGGTCTTAGGGACCTCCTCCTAAACATGCACCGATGGAGAAGACAAGGGATAGAAGGTGTGATGGATCCAATCAAGACACCCAAATATCTTTGGATGATTATAGAGGTTTGGGGTGAATGATACCTCTAGATCAGAAAGTCGTCCACCTGAGAATTACCTGGGTAGCCAGGAAGGGAGAGTCCCGCAAAGACCCCTACACGGTAGAGCATCCCCATAGGTTACAGAGTTTCCCCCACCCGACGTTCCTTGTCACTGAGGGTCCAAGTAGACCAGAATGGATAACTTGACCTCTTAAGTCTAGCAATTTTAAGTTAAGAGCAAGGATGCTTATGATTTCACTTAAACTTTAAGATGTTTTTGTGAGTGGTGACCTAATTTGAAGATTGGTTGACCCTGCAAGGTTGGTCAACTTCACCTGTTTTGTCCTTGATTATTAAGCCCTTGCTTTAGGATTCAAGTGAGATTTAGAGCTTGATTCTTAGGGTTTGCTTCTTAGGTAAGTTCAATCAAGGCTTAGGATATGCATAGTTTGAGAAGATTAATTCTTGTTTTAAACAAGTGTGTCTCCAAAACCTTAGAATGGAAACCCTAATTGGCTTTTAATTGGTCAATCAATTAATTCCAAATCCGATACCTAGGGCTCAATCAAGAAGGTGGTAGCCCTAGGTGTCTTAAATCCCTAAGTAGGTGCAAGAATCAGGTTTGGGATGTTTTCTAAAAGGAATGTACCAAATCAGGCAACTTGTGATGATTAATTTAAGAATAGAATGCAAGTTAGCCCTAATTGATTTTTTTTCTTCTTTTAGCTTTTTCAGAATCAGGGGCTTAGGAGAAAGTGGTTGGAGTTTATCTGCCCCTGGAGTGTTTGGTGCTTGTCTGACTCTCCTTGATTGGATTCCCCTGCACAGATCAAAGCAAAATAGATAGAGCATGTTAGTATCAACTCAGATATTGCAATCAAGAGATCAAATTGCACGTTGCTCCCCACAATGGCGCCAAAATGTTGAACGCTCTGAATCGGTGGTTTAAAAGTAATCCACTGTAGTATAGCCAATAAATCGTGTAGAACACTTAAAATTTATAACTCAGAAATGTTCGAGGTCGAACGCAAGGAGCAATATGGCAATTTATCTCAAGATCACAATTATAAGAAATAATATAACAATGTAATAGCAATTTCAAGCACAAATGATATAAATATAAATTCAAGAGTCAATATGGAAAAAAGATTAGGGTAAAAATTGTGATTTGAATCACCAAATTACCCTATTACAATTATACTCAAATAATGCTCAGTATCAATCAACCAATATGCCACGTATGATAAGTGCAGAGTGTACTCAGAGGCAAAGGCCTTTCTCTCTCAAGCCTCAGGGAGAGGTGAAAGAGCGATCTTCGTTTTCGATAAAAACTTTAACATAAAATGACATGTCATTATAGTTAGTTGCGTGGTAGAAAATTGCTTTTCAAAACATTTCATATTCAAAATCTAACCATGAAAATAGTTAGGTCATCTCCATAGGGAGGAGTTATCCTATTATACTAGTGAGTGGTGCCTCAATTATTCGGGAAACTCAATGGGTGCACATATTACTTAGCGCAACTCTCTTTCTCACATAAACTCTTATTTTAAATAATTAATCAGGAATATAGTTGTTTATATGCAAAATCACCACAACCCAATATTCGATTAAATAGTGATCTTGGCAATGGATATCAATGTAAATATTAATTTCCAATAGAAAAGACCTTGTTCATTGTAATCAATGTCCCATAATTAATAACATTCATGAGAAGAATCTAGCTTTAAGTAATTCACCTAGAATAGGGGGTATTCGTGCAAATTCCTTTCAATACATTAATTCAAAAAATAAATAAATAGGGAATCCGGCAATGGCAAGTCTCGTAATTACTAATGATGTGCAAAATAGAGCTTTTTGCCTCTCTCCCCTTTGCGCACGGGGAGGATGCTCATTGGTCGAATGGAGCACGGTGGAGATCGGTTGAGACGAGGGTTACGCGGTGGCGTAGGAGTCATGACCGGAGGTGGCCACTGGTGGTCGGTCAGAGGACGTGTAGCAAGCGGTGGTGAGTTGTGCAGGTCGATGAGAGAACAATCAGCTTGGTGTATGATGGCAGGGAAGACACGGTGGAGCATCGAAGCAGTGTTGGTGAGGTTGGCGTCGAGGATGGTGGCCGGAAGTGGCTCCTACGGGCAAGTGCTGCGTAGTGTGCTTTGGATTCCTTTGTGAAGTCGCAGACGAGGAAGAAGAAGTGGAAGGGGCTACTATGGTTGCAGGCGTGCGTGGAGAGGGGCTGTGGGACGGCGGTGGCGTTGGGTTGTAGGTGGTGGTGATAGGTTGTTGGGTTTGATGCGTGGAAGTTGCAGGTGGTGTGGAGGTGGAGGAAGAAGAAGATGAAGAAAGGGGGGGGCAATGGTGTGCGTGTGCACCCTGTCACAGTGCACACATGATTGGCACCATTGGGGGCACGGTAGAGTATGCGAAGTCCACGGTGAAGGCTTGTTTCATGGCATACGTAAGTTCCACGGTGCAGGCTTGTTTCATGGCGTACGTAAGTTCCACAGTGCAGGCGATGGAGAAGGATGGAGGAGATCCCCACAGGGGGGCCAGAAGATCTCCCTCCCTGTTGGCCCTCTCTCCTTTTAAAAGTCCTCAGTTTGTTCCTTCGGTCGCCGACTTCTCCAACCACTTACGAACATTGCGAGTGGTTGAAACCGATGAATAAGTTCTGGTGGTTTTTCATCAAATGTTCGATAAATTCTCCCGACATCTTAAAATATGCAGACATTAGTGCATTCCTGATGGTGGTTACTAGATGTCCAAATTAAATTCAGATGGCTTGTAGAGTGATTTTGGCTGTCTACCTGATGCCTTCAGGTGTCATGTGCCTATCCTGCATCCACCAAATGATTATCATAACATGTCATATGTTATTAAATGTAAAATTGGTGCATAAGATGACATGTAGACTATGTTGAATTCCCACTTAATTCCTAATCAAATATCAACTAAGAGCGACTAATTAAAGAGTACTTAAGCTAAATAATGGTCCACGAAAGTGGACTTATCAAATGCCCCCATGCCTAAGTTTTGCTAGTCCCTAGCAAAAAGTGAAAAATAATAGAAGTAACCAAAAAATTTCTTCTTCCCTTATTCCAAAAACTTAGAGATCTAGACAATTGTGAAGTGATAATAGCCTAGGTAACGGATCCAAGTGAAAAGCCAACTTACATTTATAGCTCGTACTTATCCCTTGGTGAACATTTTATCGGGATAGGCAACTTCTTCCCTCGGGGATAAAGCAGAAAATAATCTTTAGTTTGACCCTGACTTTTTAGCTTAGGTAGGAGATACTTAGTTGAATGGATTCGTATTTGGTGGCATATACTCATCTGGTGCTACATGTAGTCTAGTACTGCAGACTCTAAATCTCTAGATTATCAAACTTGTCAACCCCAGAGAGAGGCTAAACAACTGTGCTCTCTTGATGTTCCTTTGTGCTCACTCTTTTCCTTCTTTTCATTCTGAGATCATAAATCTCACCAGATTTTGTAAATGTACTCACTATTTGGTGGCCTCACATGGCATTCACACTTCAATTAAAGTCCTAATAAACCTACAACTAAGTTAGAGGATTTCATCCAGTATTCAGGCAATCAGAACTACTAACAAGTAGGTATGGGTCATATTTGGTGGATTGTAATGGGTGTTTTTGTTGTTGCCTCAAAAACATTAAAAAAAATGACATGAAGATAAAACTCCAAAGTTAGACTCTGTTTTTCTTTTTCTTTTTTTCTTCTTTTTTTTCTTTTTTTTTCTTTTTATAAATATAAATATTTCTCTCTTTCTCTTTTTTTTTATACATAAATTAATATAGCATGACACAGACTTTTATTCATAAGGCATTATTAGGGATGATGATGGTCAAGAGGATATTGTGTGGCTTATTTGTTGGAAGTGCCTACTTTCAACACCGGGAAAAAATGGATAGGACAAGTATATTTTTGACCTTTGACACTATTACCCTCCTTCAGCCGAGGACTCTATGAAGGACAGTCATAACCATCCACCATAGTCATACTTTTATTAAGATTCAATCTCTGTGTATCTACCTTATTTGGTGACTCTCAGAAATTTACACAATGTACACATACAGGAACAGAGAGCGAAAATTATGCCTAACTCTGAGGTATCATCATCTAATTATTTAGAACTTAAGAGTTCTTGCACTAGACTTAGTGCACCAGTAGCCTCTCTGCTTTCTTCTCACAAATATGAGGTGGATATAATAGAAGATAGTATGCCTGACTCCCTATTAACTGTCCAAGGGTTCAGTAGACTAAAGATGCTAATTGGTTTTCTTTAAAGATCCATTACCCAGTCTACGTGCAAGTGAAGTAAATGTATTGGATTCTAAACTTAAGAAATAATTTAAGAAGAAAATCTTTAATGACCCTCCCTGATAAAAATTTTCTACTAGGGACTAACCAATTCAGTTCAAAAGAGATTTTTTTTTAATGTTAATGCACCTAACCTAAATGCACGAATACTACCTAAAAATGCATAAAGCACCCCCATGCCTAAATCTTACAATGTCCTCATTGTAAAATTAAAATAGGGGGAGAACGGAAGGAAATCACCTGATGATGGTGTTATTCTAAACGTTGGGTTGCCTCCCAACAAGCATTGCATTTTATTTCGGCAGCAAGACTTATATGGAACCTGTAAGTCTAGTTTCAGATAGAAAGAGCTAGGCCCTAAAAATATGTGTAATAGCCCGGGCCTAGAAAATAGGTACCACAGCTGCTGGCGAGCTGATGATGCAGTGTGATTCCAAAGGCTCGCTAGAAAACACGAAAACAGACAACCTCGCAGGCTACCTGGAGAGGTCTAGGAATAAAAAAGGAATAAGAGAAGGGACCTCCCAAAATGGAATAAGTGGAGGATAACAAGGATCCTCCAAAGCAGGAAGGGTTTTAAAAGATATAAACATAACTATTTCAAACCCTTGAATGGTGAGGCTAAAAGTACAATCATCAATCCACACTCTTCATTCTACCCGAGGATGTACTGGCCTAATATTCTCCCTAGAAAGAATGTATATGAGCAGAGACCTGAGCTGAGGATTAGGTAAGAAATCTACAGGTTGCTTGAGTGATTGGGTGGTAATTATTAAGTCCAAAGAGGGCTTAGTCTGTTTAGGTTCCATTCCCAATAAGAATTCGTCTTCCACATCCTTACCTAACTTCATTGTTTTATGAACCTCCAAGTACTCCTCTATAATAGATGAGTCATGAGTAGAACTCAATATCTCATTAGTAGACTCATGATCAACATGCTTTGACGATAGTTGGATTTCCTGGGAAGTAGTGAGATCAGAGTTATCATCAAATCCATCCCCAGGTTCTTTCTTGTCGATTACATCCTTTCCGGGGACTTTGTGTGCTACTTCATTATCCTTAATATCTTTAGGAGGATTATCATCTTTAATGTTATGGAGAAAGCCTATATCACTGAATTCTTTGTTCTTCTTGGGGCATAAATCCTGAATTGATGTATATTGTCCCCGAGAGTCTCCCTTAGGCTTCTCACTATTGTGTTCGTCCTCCAATATCAACTCCTGGTTTTGCTGAGGATGACTCTCAAAATCAAAAGAAGGGAGGAATCCGGATTTCACCAGATTATTTATATCCTCAGGGGGTAAGTCCTCGAATAACACATAATCCCCCTATGATTCACTCCAGATTCTAAGGCCGAGTTCCTCCATCAAGTTATCATCCTCCTCTAAAATAGACTCTTTGTACCCCTGAGACCAAAATTGATCCAATTCATCCTCCATTCCCTTAGGGTCACCTTCATTGGGTGCATTTAAATCCTCAAAATGTTGGATGGTAGGTGTTGATTCCCTACGTAGAGGATTAGGACTAGTCTCACTAAGGGTAGAATGGGGCTCCACCAAATGATTAATAAGGAAACTGATATGACCAATATGACCTTGACCTAGGTTATCAGGGGTAAAGAAAATAATGTCATCAGGGTCAAGGTCCTCAAGAGGTACCATCTTCCTTTTCTTTTGACTCCAATATAGCTCAGTTGGATAATCACTAGGATCATTCTCCTCTAGTGGCCGTGTCTCATGGGGAGAGTCTAAGTGATAGCTACTCAAAATGGGATCCCTATTGTCATTGGTTTCCTCAGAATTATTTTCATGATCACGGTTGTACGAATAGGGATTAGAATCACTGGCAAGAGTGTAGCTAAGCTATCTAACTTCTTTGTTCAATTGTTGACTATTCCTCAACGTCTCTCCCATAGATTCTATCATTTCTTTTTGTTGATTTTGCATTTCTATCATAAAAGAGGAGAGGGTACTACTATCAGATTGGGGAGGATAGTCAATCTCAGGCTCTGGTTGCCTAGGGGTATCGGTCCAACCTCGATAAGGAAAATCATGAAGGGTGGGAGGGTTGGGTGTTTGCATAGTAGTGGGGATTCCATGGGTGGAAAATCTTGCTCCTAGGCTCTACTCAAAAGTGGGAGTTATCGGGCTAGTACTCCCAAGATAGGAATATGAATGATCCCATGAATTGTCAAAGTACCCATCAAAGGATGGATACGCTTGGGGCATGGGATCCTGGTTAAAATGATAAGAGTAAGGATAGTCCATTTCTTTCAATTAAATGGTTTAACTCGGTTAGGACTTAGAAGAAATCAGAACAAAAGTAGAAACTTTCTGGAGAATTCTACCACTGTAAAAACACACGCAAATACAGTGGGATCTATTTTTAGTAGATTCTAGGTCTTAGAATTAGGTGTTCAGTTGGTGGCCAAACAAGTTTTGCAAGACTTACGTTTCCTAGGCTGACCTTTGTCGGTGCCTACAACCTGCTCGCAAAGGATGGAAGTCTCGAATCGAGCCCACACATGAGGAACCGAAGTAACTTGGTGGATAGGCTTATTGATTTCTGACTAACTTCCCTTGTGGTGCGAAAGAGGAGAGGTAGAAATTTATCTAGTGACCTTATGTGTGATGTGCACAGTGTCTCAGCTGTGCAACACACATTCGTGTTTTGAATTTTGAAATCTCGCAAACAAGATCCTTTTGCACACAATTTCAAGTCACAGATTTTAAGGTCCAACCTCTTAACAGTCCCAATTTTTAAAGTGACCACTGAATTAATTCAATTCAAAGACTTTAGTGGTCTTAGATTTAAGTCCAATGCAGATGCATGACAGGTAATAGATGCTTAAGAGAAGACATACCTTACTCCAGCTTTTCTCAGTGCAGGATGTTTGCAATGCAAAAAGGAAAGCTAGATGCTGCTCATTCAATCCTAGATGGTTGCCTTATAGATATGCAGCTTCTAGCAGGTAGTTCAATTTTTTTTAATATATTTTTTTAATAATATTAAGCAAACAAACCTAATCTAACTAACTAACTAACTAACCTATATGAAGTTCAAATAAACCTATAATCTAAATAAAATGGGAACACAGTCTTAAAAATATGCTCCTGCATACAAGAGCGATAAGAAATAAAAAGTATCGGGAACACATTCCAAAAAATGCCTAATAAGGGTCTAAAAGATAGAAATTAAATGTCTAATGTCTAATCTACTGATTAAATCAGGAAAGGCTCCTCCATACGCCTTCATGTGTGTGGGATCAAGGCCTACAAGCACCCATTGCTAGGCTCTTGGTGGTGTCAAGGTCTACCAAAATATCGTCTCCGCCATGCGCGCCCACCGTGTTCGTTTGTTGTTTTTGCACAAAAAAGATCCACAATCAGTAATTCAGAAAAGCTTTCAAAATAGCATAAAAATGACAGAAATTCCCTAAAAAAATTAATAGGCATATTTCCTTCCTTGGCAACAATGCCATTTGAAAAAGCAATTTTCATTTTCGATAAAAACTTTAACATAAGATGATGTGCCATTATAGTTTGTTGTGTGGTAGAAAATCACTTTTCAAAACATTTAATATTCAAAATGTTACCACGAAAATAGTTAGGTTGTCTCCACAAGGAGGAATTAGCCTATTATACTAATAAGTAGTGCCTCAATTATTCGGGAAACTCAATGGGTGCGCATATTACTTAGTGCAACTCTCTTTCTCACATAAACTCCTATTATAAATAATTAATCAGGAATGTAGTTGTTTATATGCAAAATCACCACAACCCAATATTCAATTAAATAGTGATCTTGGCAATGGATATCAATGTAAATATTAATTTCCAATAGAAGAGACCTTGTTCATATAATCAGCATCCCATAGTTAATAACATTTATGAGAAGAATCTGGCTTTAAGTAATTCACCTAGAATAGGGTGATATTCATGCAAATTCCTTTCAATAAATTAATTCAAAAAATAAATAAATAGGGAATCCGACAATGGCAAGGCTCGTAATTACTAATGATGTGTAAAATAGAGCTTTTTGCCTCTCTTCCCTTTGTGCATGGGGAGAATGCTCATCGGTCGGATGGAGTGCGACGGAGATCTGTTGAGACGAGAGCTACACGGTGGTGTAGGAGTCACGACCGGAGGTGGTCGCCGGTGGTCGGCCAGAGGACATGTAGCCGGCGGCGGTGAGTTGCACAAGTCGACGGGAGAACCACTAGCTTGGTGTACGACGGTGAGGAAGACACGATGGAGCGTCGAGGCGGTCTTGGCGAGGTTGGCATCGAGGATGGCGGCCGGAAGTGGCTCCTACAGGCAGGTGCTGCATAGTGTGCTTTGGGTTCCTTCGTGAAGTCGCAAATGAGGAAAAAGAAGAGGAAGGGGCTGCTATGGTTGCAGGCGTGCATGGAGAGGGGTTGTGGGACGGTGGTGGTGTTGGGTTGTAGGTGGTGGCAATGGGTTGTTGGGTTTGATGCGTGGAAGTTGCAGGTGGTGTGGAGGTGGAGAAGGTTCATGCAGAAAAGGAAGAGGAAGAAGAAGATGAAGAAAGGGGGGAGGGGGGGCGGTGGTGTGCGTGTGCACCCTGTCACAGTGCACACATGATTGGCGGCGTTGGGGGCATGGCAGAGTATGTGAAGTCCCCGGTGCAGGCTTGTTTCACAGCGTACGTAGGTTCCATAGTGCAAGCGATGGAGGAGGATGGTGGAGATCCCCACAGGGGGGCTGGAAGATCTCCCTCTCTGTTGGCCCTCTCTCTTTTTACAGGTCCTCGGTTTGTTCCTTCGGCCGCTGACTTCTCCAACCACTTGTGAACATTGAGAGTGGTTGAAACTGATGGATAAGTTCTGGTGATTTTTCATCAAACGTCCGATAATTCTCCAGACGTCTTAAAATGTGCAGACATCAGTGCGTTCTTGATGGTGGTTACCGAACATCCAAATTAAACTTTAGACGTCTTGTAGAGTGATTTTGGGTATCTGCCTGATGCCTTCAGGTGTCATGTACCTAGCCTGCATCCACCAAATGATTATCATAACATGTCATATGTTATTAAACATAAAATTGGTGCATAAGATGATACGCAGACTACATTGGATTCCCACTTAATTCCTAATCAAATATCAACTAAGAGCGACTAATTAAAGACTACTTAGGCCAAATAATGGTCCACGAAAGTGGACTTATCAAGAGGCACAGCAGAGCACAGCACCAACAGAGGGAAGAGCCTTTTCAGAGTTTCGCTAAGTGTCGAGAGATTGGCTGCGAGGCAAAAACCCCCCTCTCTCTCTTTTTCCTTCTCTTCTCTTCTCTCTCAGATTGGGCAAACTAGACTAGACCCAAGTAATCAGGTAAACGGACCAAGGACCAGACCCGCATGGTGTGACCGCGGGCGAGGGCGTGTGGGTGCATGTGGAGAGGGACCTCGCCCCGTGCTCACTAAGGCAATGGAGTAAAGAGATTAATCCATCTTATACTGCGCAAAAGCCTTTACTGTTCATGATGTGGGATTATTCCCACTGGTTTCTTCGCGCTGCAGCTGCAATGGATGAAAGCATCTGATTAAAGTCAAAGGGAACTACTAATACTTCAATTGGAAGTCCAGGTCTCTTCCTGGGAGTGGGCCACAACACCTGGAGTCATTATCGAGGAAGAACTCAGCTTGAGCGCGTCGGAAGGAGTCGGAAAAGGAAATGCTGTGAAGGACCTCCGGTGTAGGACCTGAGATAAGAAAACACGACGTGATGGCCCAATCAGATATGCTCAGGAGAATCACTGACCTTCGGTGAATGTGATGAGGGGGTTGGCTTGGTACGAGAGTGTGCTTGTGAGTGTAGTGACGTCGGAGAACGAGTGCGTAGGTGGTTGTGTTTGAGGAGAGGTTACGGTGAGTGAAAGCTAAAATTGAGTGAGGGCTTTTATAGAGAGAATGGCAGTGGAGCTAGTGGAGGTGGCGGCGAGAGTTTTCATGCGTTGGAGTGGCAGGAAGGCTTCGTCGGAGCATCGTTGGAGCAGAGGAAGATGACATCATTGAGGGGGAAACGGTGGTCTTGTGTGTCGTAAGTGTGGAAAAGAGAAGTAGGGAGAGAGAGAAGTGGATAAAGGGCTTTAGGAGACGAGAAGGTGGTTGGAAGAGGTCGGTCGTGGCAGATCGGTGCCAGAGAAGATGAGAGGGATGGTGAGGCAGCAATGATGAACGAGGGAGAGAAACACCCTCTCTTTTTCCAAAGAGGCATGCGATGATGAGGGGAGGAAGATAGGCCATCCAATTTGGTTATTGGATGAACGGACAAGGAGAATAGAGGATGTCCCCAGAGCAAGGTGTGGAGATGGCCGGAGAAGGAGGAAGAGACCTTTTCTCTCACCAAAATTTGCCAAGGAGCAAGGGTTCTTGCCCCCGATCCTTTTATAGGCCAAAAAAGAGGAGCTCCAAGCTTGGAAACAAGCTTGTGAAGCTCAAAAATTTGTGCAAACTTGATGCCCACATCTTCCATGCGTTTGCATGGAAGATTGGGAATGAATCAAGATTCATGGCCGGGTTTAATTGGAAGGGAATTCCTCAAGGAATCTCCCTTTCAATTTTGGAAGAGTTTGATTGAGAATGAAATGAGAAATCCTAGCTCGAATCTTGACGGAGCTCAATGTGTTCACACCAATGGCGGTAGGGACCTGAATGTGAATATGATGAAAAAGTTATGGACCTATTTGTAAAGAATTCAAAAAGTTAAGGGCCATTGTGTGATAAGAAGAGTTTAGCTAGAGTGGAATGCAAACTATGTCAAGGTGATCTCTGATTGGGCCCAAAATTTAGTACAAACCCAATTTGGATGCAAGGAATCTAATGGTGAATTTGGATTTAGGTTTTGACCAAGTTTGACTAGGTAAATTGCACAGAAACCTAAATTAGGGCAACTATCTCTCTAAGACTATTTTAGGTCAACATGTGTTTAGATGATCAAATCAAGGATGCCAAACCCTAGAGAATATTTTTCTATGATTTTTAGAGGGTTTTTTATCTTGACCAGAACCTTAGTTAATTAAGCAGGTCTATTTTTAGGGTTTTAGATGTCCATTAATTCTTAAAATGCGTGAAAACCCATTTCTATCTGCATAGACCCACTTATTAGACATTAATGACCAAATGACCTTTAATAAACCCATGGCATATCCCGTGGTTATTCTGTATTTGTGATGAGATGGTAAAATTGCATAAATAACCCTATTTTCATCTTTTCTTCTCAAAACAACTCAATCTGCCCAAGAGACCCTCTAACTGATATGTAGGAGCTTTTATTGGCTTTATCATATCAAATTAAGCTAGTTATTGCTCATGATGGTGTTCCCATCAGTTACCCACCCGACTTTCTTTCGTATGTGTGAAGCAATTGGGCAGTATGGTAGGGGATATAAAACCCCTTCTTATTACAAGCTCACAGGGACATTCTTACAAGATGAAGTAAATGATACCAAGAAGAATCCAGAAAGTCATAGAAAGTCATGGAAGAGAGATGGATGCACAATTATGATAGATGCATGGACAAACATGAGGGGTAGAAGCATCATGAATTTCTGTGTGAATTGTAAGCTAGGCACAAGTTTCCTAAAGTCCATGGATGCATATGTCAAATCATATACTGTTGAACAGGGTGAAATTGATGTTTTAAAATTGTTGCGTTACAGTATAGTCGAAATCACTTGTCAATAAATATAATTTATAACTCAAATAGCTAAATGAAGTCCGAGGTTGAACATAGGGAGCAAATAGGAATTCATACACTAATCTTTAATAAATGAACACAGAAATAAGCACAATAATGATATTCAATGAATATTAATCTGTCACATTAGATATTCAATGATGCTCAATGCATTTCAAGAGTTGAAGATGATAAAAAATATCTAAGATAAAATAATGGTGATTTAGATCACCAATTATTAGTTTAAGCACATATATATCAACTATTCAATCATGTTAAATAAATGAACAATAATCAGACATCTGGATATCAAGCTAGATGACTTAAATGTCACGTGCTACAAGGCTTCTCTCTGATGTTCTTCTTCCTTTCTCCTTCTGGCACGGCCCTTCTCTTTCTTTTCTTTGGCTCTTCTCCTCTTTTTTTCTTTCTCCTTCTAACACAACCCTTCTCTTTCTTCTCTTGCTCAAAGCCTTCTCTTTTCTTCTTCCTTGGTTCTTCTTCTTTCCTCCCCAGCGACTAAGTGTCACTCAAATCCCTCAAAAGCAAAACCCACCCTCCCCTGCTCTCTCTCTCTTTCCTTCCTCCTCTCTTCTTTCTCAATATAGCCAGGTTAATCGGATATTCCGGTTGCATACCTGGGTCTAAGGATGCGAGCGTGGGGTTGCAGCCGAGGACTGAAGGGTTAGGCGGGTCAGGTTAGTGAAGGGTCTAGTGGGACCTCACCCCATGTGTACTGAGGTAGTAAGGCCTGAGCGAAAATTCAACTTATGCGCTATCATGCCCTCTTGTCCTCATGATGTGGGACTATCCCACAAGCCTCTTCTCGCGAGTGCCTACAGCTGAAGATGTGTCCTCAATTAGAGCAGCAATAGGTGTTCATGCCCTCAATTAAATACCTAAGAGTGGTTCTGGGCCTTGTCCCCACAGCTTGGAGGGTCTCTTGGTGAGGAATAGGAATGCAACCCGATGAATACGGCTGGAGAAGGTGACGTGGTCGCGGAGCTCCTGCAAGGGACTTGAAACCAAGAACACAAGAGCTAAGCCCCAATTAGAGTGCTCAAAAGGTTCATCATGGCGAGGCGAAATTAGTGGTGGTGGTTAGTGAACGTATGGTGGCTGGAGGACGTGTGTCGGTGACGGTGGTGAAAGAGTGAGGGTGCGGTGTTCGGTGGGTTGCGGAGTGGGTGGAATGGTAAATAAGTAGAGGGGTTTTGATGAGCGTGATGTGGTGAAGGTTGTGGAGGAGGTGGCGAGGTGTTTGGAGCGACGGAGCATGTGGAAGACCTCGCCAAAGGGCGGCCAGAGATGGGGAAGATGTAGGGCGAATGTTAGCATCGAGGGATGTTTTTGGATTTTAGATAGAGGGATAAAACCTAAGGAACTAAGGGAACTAATCTAGCCCTAAAATAACGGACGAAAGGGGGGAATGGCCCATGCTGGTGGTACGTCGGACATGGTGAAGACGAAACCTCCGGTGGGAGAAGTGATGACGACAAGGGGAGATAGGCGGTGGCCGCGGGTATTGCGATGCACGGAAGAAGTCAAGGACGAGGAATCCACTCACTATAGTCTGTGAGAGCGGACAAGGAAGGTGGTCGAAGGAGGTGGCCGTAGTTGGTAGAGATGAAGGTCAGGGAGAAGGGAAGAGGGGGTATTTGGACTCCAAACCAAGCTAAGGAGCACGACCTTGCGACTTGGGTCCTTTTATAAGGCTTAGGTGAGCATTCCAAGCTTGGAAGATTCACGCACAAGGAATCCCTAAATTTCAAAGGATTCACATGAGGAATTGAGTAGGAATTGGAGCCTAAGATGCAGCTCAGATTGTAGGAAAATCCTTCATGATTCTTCCTCCCAAATTTGGAAGAGTTTGGCCGTGAAATCAGGAAGTAATCCCTGATTGAAGGTAACCGATGAAGTGGGTTTAGGAGTTGAAGGCGGTGGGGACTTGTTGGTCAAGAAGATGATGAAGTTAGGGGCATATTTGCAAGGATTTCAAAAGTTAGGGGCATATGTGTGAGAGAAAAGAATCAGATAGGACTGAAATGTAAATTAAATCAAGATGATCTTTGATTGAGCCCAAATTTTGGTACAAACCTAACTTGGACTCAAGGAATTTGATGGTAAAGTCGGATTTTGGTTTTGACCAAGTTTTACTAGGTAATTTATGCAAAAACCTAAATTTGGGCAATTATTTGTATTAGACTCTATTTTAGGTCAAATCGGGTCTAGATGGTTAATTCAAAGGTACCAAACCTTAGAGAATATTTTTATATGATTTTTAGAAGGTTTAGGTGAATTTTATCTTGACCAAAACCTCAGTTAATTAAGCGGGTCTATTTTTAGGCTTTCAGATGGCCATTAATTCTCAGAACGCGTGAAAACTCGTTTCTGTCTGCGTGAACCCACTTATTAAACATTAATGACCATTTAACCTTTAAATAACCCCTGTGAAACCCCGTGATTGCTCTGAATTTAGGATATTATGTTAAAACTGTAATTTTACCCCTATTTTCATGTTTATCTCTTATAATGGATATGCAATGAATTATGGCTCTTTAGCGGTTATGTAGGAGCATTATCTATTGATTGTGACTAAATAAATCTAGATATAGCTAATAATGACATTATCATCATACCCCCATGCCAAGCTTTTGCTAGTCCCTTAGTAAAATCTTATGAATTAAACTTGAATTCTAAACCATGCCTTTGATGCTCAAAGTCTTCATTCTTTCTTCTTTTTAGAAATTAGGTCAGAATGCTAATAATAGGCCTAGAGGTACTCAAGTAGCAATCAAGATCCAGACCTGACTAGTTTAGCCTTGTTTGCTGCGAAGGTTTCTAAGGTCCACAGAAACTATCCAAAGGTTTGTTGAACCCAACGATTAAAGCACCCGTGCTTGTAACATGGTTAGTCCCAGTTCAGTTTACAGTGCATTTTGTAAGAGAGAGGGATAGAAGAATTTCTTTGCATTTTTTGAGAGCTTTCTCTCTCTTTTTCTTTTCTTTATTTCTAGCTTCAGATTGGCTCAAAAACACGATCTGTATCGGATGGCTAGTCCCCACCATCAATCCTCGTAGGGTCCCTAGCAATCGATGATTTGAGATAGCACCGCCCATGGCAACCCTTAGAACCCTGGCTTTCGACACTTTGGGATAATGCCTCCCATGGCGTTCTATAACTAAATTCAAGCCCTGGTAATCGACATGTCGGGATAATCCCACCCATGGCACCTGAATCAGCACAAGGCGCTTACATGCTCCCGGTAGGATATTTAGATATCCTAGGAGACAAGTACTGAGGAGTCGGTATGTTATTGCGCATCTTCAAGGGGAATTTCCCACCTCTCCACTTTGAGAACTTGTCCAAATCAACTTGTGTTGATAGCTGCTCCTAATCTAGGTAGCTTTTTCTCATAACAAAATAAATGCTTTTGTGTGATTTTGATTATTAAGCACACAGAACCAGACTTGTGTGTGGATTAGGGTGCTTAGGTTACCGAGTCCCACAAACCAGAGGTCAATTAATGAGGCCGAATACTCCCTAAGACTTAGACCTAATACGTAAGCTTCGCATTTTCTTGAACCTCTTGAGGACTATTAGGATCTTAATGGATACGTGAATGTTTAAACCCTAAAACAAGCCCAAGAGGCCTAAGATCAGCACTCATACTAATCTCTTTGTTTCTCTATTATTCTAGGATTTAATTTTTTTCTTTTGATTTGATCTAAAACTTGAGTAGATTCCATAATCCTTTACTAATGACTATCCCTTTTTTGTTTCAAATTGTAGCTCCTTTTTGACATTTAAATCACCTCCCCTTTTCCTCCTCAAGAATGATATGCAATTAAGCTCTCAAAATTTCCTCCCCTTTCCATTTTTTTTTTCTTTTTCAATTTTTATCTTTTTTGGTTTTTTTGAACATGAGTAATTTTTTGTGAGAACCCTTCAAAAACTTGAATTTTTATGTGTTTGCACTTTAACACCCCCCATGCCTAAGTTTTGCAATGTCCTCGTTGTAAATTAGAGGGTATGAAATTAATTGGGTTCATGGGTTAGAATGGGTTCAAAGGGTGGGCGAACGAGTCAGAATGATTGTTGCGGACGATTTCAAGCTTTAATACAAGTACCAAAGGTGGAGTTGGTTGTTCTAAAACTGAACTCAGAGTGCAGTAGTCATGAAGCTCAAAAGTATGTCAGAAGGGTCTCAGGTTTTTTGGAATGACGGGTTGCCTCCCGTTAAGCGCTAAATTCAATGCCTTCAGCCAAGTAGAAGATGGTCATGGAGAAGGAGTGGTCAAATCAGATGAATTTTGTAAAACAAGTACCTTGATCAAAAGCCTGGTTGTTCCAACCAGGTACTTGTTCAGATCAGCAGGTTAATGGTGCAGCCCAAACCCAATCAATCTGGTGGGTTGATGGATGTGGATCAAGAGATACGGGGCCCACCAAATGCTGTGAGGCTCAAGAAGATGTGGAAGTGAGAATCTAGGGTTTGGTTGATTCCAATCAGTCTGGTCAGAGTAGGGATCCTCAAATGAAAAAGAGTCTATGGAGGATGTAGGAACCCTACAAGAGTGATCAGAGGAAGATGGGACGTGATTAGTAGCCTGATCGATGTCCGAAACCCGATTAAAAGATGGAGAAGAATCATGTGCGAATTAATCATCGAGAGGAGAGTCAGAGTAGATGTTGATTTCGGTTGTGGGTCGGGTTGGGTTAGGATTCGAAAGCTTCTGTATGTGGATTTGAGGAGGTGGCTTCCTTGAGAACTATGTGTGCTGAGGGCTCCTCTAGAAAGGATTCAAAAGTGGGTCCATCTAAAGAATCCTCATAATGCCCATCAAAATCAAAGGTAAATGCTTGAAGAATGCTTATAGGGTCATGGAAATCTAAGTCAAGAAAGGATTTGAACTCGGGATTTTAGACACTCTTGGTACTTACTATTTCTGATTCCTGAAGATAAAAAAGGAATGATTCCATCTCAATGGAACCTGATTTTGAATCAATGATCTCGGGATCAGGAACCTCAAAGTCAGAATCAAAGAATGGGTCATGGATGATGAGGTCTTAGATTGGCTCATAATCATCAGGAAACAAAGATTCTCCGAAATCAGAGTAAGATTCGAAATCATCGAAGAATTTGCGAGAATAAGATTCCAAATTTGATTCTGGATCGGGAGTTCCACCATAGAGAGAATCAAGATGTGTAGAATCAGCAACCTAACTTGGATCTAACCTATTTTTAGATTTTGAGCTTGAAAAGGTATCCTTATTAGGCATGGGCTTAGGTTCTTGGCTCCTAGGATAGACTCAATCAATTCTCAACTCATCCAACTCGGTTTTTGTATCATAGATTGGCGTAACTTTCGAAAAATCAATTAGTGTCTCTGAGGAGGTTGGAGAGGTGTATTCATCAAATACAGGCCCTGAATCATATTTCAAATTCGAAATTTGTATTTCATCACATGGGGCCTCATACTCATCCCAATTAGGCTTAGATCTAGATTCTAGGTTAAAGGTAGGCATTGGGTCACTGAAATCTAAGCTTGATGGACCAGCTTCCTGGTGTCCTAGGGCCGACTCAGAATCAGGAACACCTGCAATTGGATCCTCCCAACCAATCTTAAGATTAGGAATGTCAATTGTTATGAAAATTGAATCTAAATTCATTTGGGTTGGGGGTCCACAACAACCTTGATTCTTGAACCCGGTATTTGAGAAATTATGTTGATCACTAGAATTACTCCAAGATGTTTATTAATTTCTGGTAGGTATTTTTTATCAATGGATCGATATAACCTATTCAGCAATTCTCCCCGTATTTCCAAAAATTTCTGGAGGTCTTCTGGAAATAAAGGATTTGACCAACATTGCAGACAATCATTATTGTGTAATTTCATCAATTCATTGTGTTCTACTAGGAGATCATCCCGAGTTGAACCATGGTTCATTTGTATCCATATTATCTCCACGCGATTCGCAATGTGGTCCATTGTTTTCTAAAATTTATCCTGAATGTCCCTTTTACAATATTCCTCGTGGTGTCTATAGGCATCCTCAATCATCTTTTCTTTCATGCTCATTTGGGACTCAGGTTTCCTAAACAGTCTTCCTAGATTACCAAGTTGCATTTTTGAATCAAATGGTGGAATCAAGATGTTGAATCAAACTTAGGTTTAGATTGGAACTGATTAGATCTAAAAAGAGATTCCTAAGAAGATCTAACGAGGTTCCTTAGGTTAAAAACCTAAGGACCTTCCTGTGTGTGTGCTCTATAGAAAAGATAAGGGATTGGATGTTATTTAGACTCAATCAAAGCACCCAAAGATTTTTGGATGACTAAGGCAATTTTGAGGCAGATGATACCTTTGAATTAGAAATCCACACTTATTGTGTAGCAATCAAAGGTCTTAATTGTCTAGAATTAGGCTAGGACTTAGCATAAGTTAGGGTAGTTCATGAATGCATAAGCATTATTTGCATCTTTACTATTCCTCCTATAGCTATGCATAGAATAATGCTATAATATACTAATTAAGCGCATTATATAAATTGCAGGAAATAAGAAGCTCAGGAGTTGGATCTAAGATTGGATCTGAAGCTAGACCTGAAGCCAGAGTTGCAGTGGAGTTGGAGTAGAAGACCAAGAATAAGATGTAGTAGACAATAATGTAAGGGGTTGAGGTATGTTAATCTGTTAAGTAGGAATAAAGTAGTAAACTACGAAAAACTTAGGTCCATCCTAGCCCTAGGACAACCTAGAAGCTTCCCCAAGCCTTAGCCACCCTTACATTAGGTCACTGTACCCTAGGAAGCTCTAAAACCCTGTTTCCAACCTCTATCTGGACGTACAGATGAGTTATAGGATGTCCAGAACCCTTAGCCACAACTCGCGCACCTAAAATCCACTTCTACAGCATTTTAAGACGTCCAGACACTTGGTTTGGACATCCAATTTCTGCAGACAGAACCTTAATTCTTCCCTGCCTCTATTTGGACATCTATACAATAAGTCTAGATGTCTAACTTTTCATTTTAAGACGTCTGACACTATTGTCAGACGTCTGGAACTGCTCTCTAGTTCCTGTTTTTGAATTCAAGATTGGATCTTGAATTCCTAGGTCCCTAAACCCAATTCCAACCCCATAGGAACCTAAATTAAGGTACTCTAACCCTAGTACATCACCTCTAGACCTCTCTAAGGATCTAATTAAGTCCTCACTAAACCTAATTGACTTGGATATTAGTTAATTCCATCAGCCTATTCAATTGGACTCATTGAGTCGAATTGAGCCTTGATCTCAGCACACACTGTCCAATTGGACTCAGTGAGAGTCCAATTGACCTAGACCTACCTTAATTGAGTTGTTTTACTCTCAATTAGGGTTTCAGACATCCAATTAAACTTGTATCAAGTTTAATTTCATTTTACCTTAATGAATTAAGGTTTACAACCCTAATTTGAGACCTACCTTGACCTAAACCCACTAGAACCTAACCTAATCAACCTAGACACCTAGGTTTCGACCCACACACACCCACACACACCATCTACACGAAAATACCTAGCCTAGAGTTCTCTAGAACTATCTACCATGTGTTGTTGCCTTGGTTTCTAAAAATAGCAACCAAGATGCATTCAATTTTTAGATCTACCAAATGTGGATCTCAAAACCACCCATCCATCCTCTCTCTCACTCTCCCACAAGCTCCCACCATAGGCCTCTCTAGAGAATTCCACACTTCTCTAGAGAGGCTCCCTTGGGTCTACTTAAAGGACCTTTGGGTGGCCATTTGCACCCATCTAGCCTTCCATCTAGTTTTAGCTTCATTCCACCTCCATTACTCCACCTCCATCTCCACGAGCACACCATGGCATCGCCATCACCTCCACGCTAGGTGTACATCACCTCCAACCTCTCTCTAAGGGCCAACCTAAGCACCATTGGCCACCCCTCCTTCTCCTCTCAACCAAGTCAAAGGCCATTGGAGCTACCTCTGAATGCCCTTCATTTTGTTAGCAAGATAAGTAGTGTAGTTATTCGTAGATTAATGCTTTATTACTGCTTAGTAGTGTAGCTCCATATTCTCCCCCAATGATGCATGCATAATCTCCTCATAGATTCATGTATGCAGTCATTTTCTGTTAGCTAGTTTATTTCTTTCAAGCTTTCCTGTACGAGCTTTCCGCGAGCTTCACTCTGTAGCCACCATGATGCAATCAACGAAATCATCTTTTATATATCTCTATGTCTATGTGTGAAAATCACCATAAGCTGATTGCCATATTTTCTTGTGATTAAAGTTGCATGCGCGAAATTTGTATTCTCTTAAGCTAAGCATGTCGTGCATCAATATGAATTATTGTAAACTGGCATGCATTTCTGAATAAGTAGAGTGAGCTAGATCGAATTCAAATCTACATTTTCTAAATGCTTCCCAAAGATGAACAACTGGGACTCAAGTCTTGTTATTTTATAAATTATTTTTGATGAGCATTTTCGCGCACTATACTATGACGAGATCACTATTTCAAAACATGCACGAGAATTGCCACCTATCATGCACACCCGAGAAATACTTGGGCAGCCAGGAAGGGAGAGCCCCGTAAAGACCCCTACATGGTCGAGTGTCCCCACGGGTTACAGGGTTTCCCCCACCCAACCTTCCTTGTCATTGCAGTTCCAAGTTGACCGAATGTACGAACTTAAGACCTTAAGTCTACCAATTTTATTCCTAATTAGTGCCTTGGATTTCACTTAATTTAGAAATTGATTTGATTATGACCTAATTCAGAGGTTGATTGGCCTATAATGTAGACCAACTTCACTTGACCTGCCCTAAAAGATGGAGAATGAAATCTAGGTCAAGACCTAGAAATCACCGTGAATTGACTCTCAGGTTATTAGGTCCACAATTTTAGGGTTCAAGTGAATCTTTAGAGCTTGATTTTTAGGGTTTTTCTTGCTTAGATCTTTTCAAACAGGGGCTTGGGTAGCACACAAATGCAGACGGGTTAATTCTCTTTAATGCAGGCAAATGTGTACTGACACTTCAAATCCTAATGTTGAAAACCAAGGTAGTTGTTCTTTTTAGACTTCAAAGTCCAATTAAGTAGAGGAAGTGCGTAGTCCAAGAAGATTAGAAATTAAGCGTAGTCGCTAGTAGGTATAGGAAATCAGGATGGGGAATATCTAATCAGAATGCTTCAATCAGATGTGAATTTTTTCGTAAATCAGGAAACTTGCCTTTTTAATGATATTTGCTATAAAAATAAGGCAAGTAGTTCGTAATTGATTTGTTTCCCTTTTTTATCTTCCCAAGATTAAAAGGTTGATTAAGGAAGAACAGAAATGTTACCTGCCTTGGAGTGGTTGAATTGCGTAGAAGTTCGCCTCATGAAGTACCTCGTAAAATCACAAGAAACAAACAGGGCAAGTCAGTGGGGCTCTGCAGGGAAAATCAAGTTCTATGGGGCCAAATCTACAATTTTCACAACCCTAAAACCCTACCTAACACTCCTTTAAAACCCTCCCCCTCATATCCTACTCATCCCCCACACTAGCTCGAGTGGCATGCCCTACTCCCCTTTGCAAAATTGAGTGTGAGAGAGAATGCGAGAGGAGAGTAAGGGAGAGAAGGGAGTGAGAGTGGGAGAGAGAGGAGTGATGCACAATCTGAGGTTGTAGTGGTGTGGCAGGCAAGGAGCGCACGTGGTGCGAGGCAGACGCGGTGCATTTGGAACCAAGAGCAAAATCATTGCGGGTGCAACTCTCGGGGCGGAGGGCGAGCCCTGTGTCCATCAGATGTTTGTAACATCCTATAGATGGCCGAGGGACCCTGCGGACAATAGGGACGAGCTTTAGATGTTCTAGGATGCACGAGGTGCAAGGCACGGCCTACTCGAGGTGTCTGCGGTGAGGACTGGCTCAAGGAGCGAGCTCGTGTGGGGAAGCAGCACTCGCGCAGAGTGAGCTCGCATAGGGAGTCGCACATGGACGAACTTTGAGCTACTTTTAGACATCCAGGTAAGGTTTTAGATCTCCGAAGTGGTCCTAGGATGGTCGGGACACCCACTAGACGTCTGAGAAGCAGAGGCAAGGCATTCGCACTATATAAGACATCTGAGGAGTGCCTCAGATGTCTGATACGAGAGCCAGGAACGTTATGAGCAAGTGGGCGTTGGTTCAGTCAGACCAAACCGATCTGGCTTAGTTCAAGTGAACCAGGAAGGGTTTTTAGGTTGGTTTAGGGCCCAAACGAGGTCTGATTTTTGCACGATAGGTATCGTTGGAAAGCTCTTGAAATTTCCCACATACTAAAATCATTTCTATAATATTTTGAACTTTCATAACACACTGAAATGTGGTCAAAGTGCTTACTGCTCCTTTTGACCAATGGTTTGGCATAGCCTCTGAGTCCGTGGTGTGTGCGAGGCTTGCGAAGGCATCAAGATCAGTCTCGCGTGCCCTTATATCTCCTGTACCCCTAGGTAGAGTGGTCCTTCTGGTCGGGCTCGGATAGGTTGTGTTAATATGGTGATTTAATCGTTGAAATGAGTATAGTGGTTAACCTAAATCGAGCCTAACCATCTCTTTACAAAATTCTTTTTTACCTGGCCTACTTGATTTTATCTTGGTCACTTTTAGGCCCAGGGTCGAACTCAGGGAAGTGGGATTAGAGGTGAATAAGTTTCTACACCCTTCCTACAACGAATCTCTTCCGTTTGTTTATTATGTTTTTGGTGTTTTTCTATTTAAGATTTTTTTTTCTGATAATTTTTGTCCTTGAGGTACACCCTTTAAATACGGTTCTTAGCTTTGAGCCAAATTATGGTTCTAAAACTGGTCATGCTATTCGCAAGGCTGAGTACCTGCAAGTCAAGGATTATCTTTTCTCTTTTGTATATATATATTTTTTATCTTTTTAATGGCAAGAAAGAGAAATAGGAGTAAGATAAATATAGTATATATATATATATGTATATAGGGGTGGGGGTGGGGGTGGAAATGGCATATAGCACGGTATCGAGTTGATCGTCATCTAGGAAGACGCAACCAATAGGACGAAGTACTGCGTGGAGTGTAGGATGGATGGGTGGAAGATGTGTGCGAAAACGCTTTCTATACGCGTGTATCGGGGAATATCAGCAACTGGTGTAGATATTCTCGGTATACAATGTATGGTAGGTGATATGAAAAAAAAAAATATATATATATATATATGTATATATGTAAATATATATCTATATGTATATATATAGATATGGTTATAGTTATATATAGGTGTATATGTAGTTATATATGTATATATGTATATAAATATATATAGGTATATATATATATAAGTGTGTATATAGGCGTGTACAAGTGAGAGTGTGTGTGTACGAGAGTGTGTGTGTGTGTATGTGTCTGCAGGAGGGAGTGAGAGAGTGCTGTGAGAGAGAGTGAGAGAGAGACAGAGAGATCGTCTGCTGGAGGAAGAGGTGCGGGCGAGTTAAGTCGTCCGGAGCCTCCAGCCATCATCTGATGGCCACGCGCAGGCACAGGCGCGTAGGTGCACGAAGAGGCTTGTGCATGCAGGAGGGAGTGAGTGTGAGGGAGGGATTGCAGCGCACCGCGCTGCGCACTGAGGCGGGTGCGGGTGAAGGCGCTAACGCGAGTTGGCGCTGAAGCAAGCGGGTGCAAACGCGAGTGCAGGCGCTAGAGCGGGCGCGGGGAGAGATGCGGGCACAGGCTGGCGACGGTTGCAGCAAGGAGAGAGAGGGCCTAGTGACCGGATAAATGAGAAACTTACCGATCACCGCACTGTAGCAGCGTGAGATCGCAGCTACAGTGCAAGGGCAAAAAGTTGACTGCCTGGCGCGCGCGAAACAAGCTGGGTTGCGAGCGGAGTTCCGTGACAGGGCGTGCAGAGAGGGGCCAGGGTGACCTGCTGGCGTGCGCAGAGCCCACGGAACAGGCACTTGAGGCACGTGGTGGCCTACACTGCTGCTGGCTACCGCTGCTTCTACTTGAGCTTCTGAGCTTGAAGCTCCTGCGGCAATGGCGGAAATGGATGAACGACGAAATCAGAGAAGAGAACCACCATGCCCACCGGCTCTTTGATGAGCTGGTGGTGGTGGGACTCACAGTGGTGGTTGTGTACCACTGTGAGTTGCTCCTGCCCGCAGCGTGGTTCCTCAGGAAGAAGAGAGGCTGCGTATGGAGGGGAGAGGGGAGGAGACGGCCTGGAAGGGTGCTGTGTGTGTTTTTCTTCTGTGTTGGACCAGGCTCCCTACATAAGGAAGCCAGGAGAGCTTTATAAAGAGGATGGAAGCAAGCACTACCATGCCCTGGGCTATGCATGGTTGTGCATGGCTGGAATGGCAAGCAGATGCAGAGAATGGCGCGAAGAAGATCAAGCCATGCCCTACAGCCGTGGAGGAATTCAAAGCCAAAATGAAAATAGAAATAAAGATGGTGAATTTGCAAGGTAGCGCTTGAGGAAAATGTAAATTTCAAGGCCATTTTATTCACTCTCCTTCCCTCTCAAATAAATGCATGCATGCGTTTATTTTTACAAATGCGACTATGGCTACCTAATATACACTGGCAATGCTTGGAAATAGCACAAGATGGCACAATTGCTGGTGTATTTTTGCTGTGCAATCACCTTCTCATCTCGGTGTGTTTAGTTTTTCGTTAAATGTACGTGAAGTAGCTAGTTAATCAATTACTAAGTCTTTATAAATGTGCCTAGTGAATGAAACAGATGTTGCATAGACTTATAGGTGTATTCACATACATGCATGCCCTAAGCTTAAATGGATAAATTATGCACTTGAGTTGCATGTGTGATTGATTAATGTTTGATGTGAAGAAATGTTAAGAATGGTTGGGATAAAGATTTTATGATGATGAAACAAATTGTCTATTCCATGCTAAATATAAATTATGACTTGTGATGCATGATAAATTCTGATGCTTGAACAGAATTTAAGGGATTATAATGCTCTTAGTGATAGCTAAAAAATAACTTATCTGTCATGGTATGAGCTTTAATAATGATGGATGATTCGCCTACTATGTGGCATGACTGCTATTGGGCTTTACGATGGGAGTGAGTTAGCCCTCGAGTACACACATACCGAGGAGAGCTAATCACCCCTTGTGTAGGGAGAGAGCTAGCCTTCCCTTGGGTTAGGACCTAGGGTAGGAATGACCTCCCTACACCGACTCCTGTTAGACCCACGGGGCCAACTAGAATAGTTGGGCTAGGGTAAGCAGACTGGTGAGGGGCGTGGCTCCTATTCTATTATGTGTTGTACGACTTAGAGTGTACCTATTAGCGGAAATGACTGACTGCGTGCCAGTGCAGTGTAGTTGACATGTTACGGACGCATTTGTTTGAGAATGTCATTGTAGTTTGCATTCACACATCTCTTTTAAATAAAGAAACGGATGTGAGTCCAAGTGTCAAACACAGGGAGGCGTGAAATCGGATTTTTTTGTCACTTAGTGTCATGGAAATGGTGGGTTTTGCTTGCGAGCAAATGCGTGAGAAGAGGACATGAGAGAGAGAGCAAGTAGGGTTAGAATCTTTTGATAATATCATTCATGCAACTCATGATAAGGAAAACTTGGTAAAAAGAGAGACAATAGCTAGAAGAGAAACATCTTCATTTAACATTCAACTTAAGTTTTTGTAAATACAACAATAGACAAATGCTTAAGCTAAAGTAAAGTAATTCTAAGATAGAGAGAGAGAGAGAAGGGAGATGGCGAGGTAGCCACGGCGGTGCAGGAGGGCTCCGTCGGTGGCTCGTCGACTCTGGCGATTACAAAAGAGTGCTAAGGGTGGCTAGGAGTAGGGTAGAAGACTTACAAGGGAATTGAATGCCTTTATATGGGTAGTTAAAGGGGGCTTATATTGAAAGAAGAGGTTTCTAAACTAAGTAAGGGCTTTAGTGACGTCCGGGACATCGCTAAAATCATTCCAGAAACATTGGTGAAGGTCCCTACCTGGTGGTCTAATGCGCGTGCCCGTGCTTCCTCTTCTCGCGCTACGCTTGCGATCCGCGTGTGCTTGCTGTGGACCATCTGATCAAAGATTGGACGGTTGAGATGCTGCGGATAGCACGCTGTGGATCGCACCCTGAGCACGCACGCGCGATCGCTCGCATTTGCAGGCGCCACGTAGCCGTGATCTCTGCTATCTGCGTGTGCATCGACTACTCAATTTCGCCTACACGAGATCCTACTGCCGCATTTCATTTTGCCGTGATTTGAACTCGTGACTACGTGGTGTGGGAACAGTGCCGACCGCTACACTGTCTTCCGCAGATGGTCACAGAAAGGAGATCAGGTTCAGCTACTACCGACCGTTGGACGAAGATCCAATGGTCGGATATTCGTGTGAGAGCTCGGGTGGGTGGATGCGGAGAGGCGGGCGTGGGTTCTCAGCCAATCAATCGAAGATTGGATGGCTGAGATTGATCCTGCACACGACGGAGGAAGTGGGGTGGTGGGGTAGATGCACTGAGCTTGCGACACATGGCAGCTTCATGGCCGTTGATCTATTTCTTGGGCTATTTGCAGGAGCTTCGGATGTCGGATTTGGTCGATTTTGAGTCCGTTGGACTCCGTTCGTCATTCTGAATCCATCCGTGCTATCCAATTGCTCATCTGAGGTTTGTTTTAACATGAACTTGTACAAACGGCCATTAACATTGATTTATAAGCAATCTTAGTGTGTGATGCATGCAATGCTCCCATGCTCATTATAGTGTGTTATTTGTGCACATATACCATTAAGATAAACCCTGACTGGCTGAATTATTACCATAAAATGTAGCATTATCAGTAGCCCCTCATGGGCATATCACGTGTGCCATAGTCACCGCTAAGTCACAGCTATGACCCCAGGGTGGTACACTGGGTGTAGGAAAAATGCAGGGTGTTCTCTCGGCCAGGAGAGCACCACGTGCATGTTTTGCATCGTAGGGAAAACTACATCAAGATCATTTTGTTAGGGAACATGTGAACCAAGAGATAATGAGACCCCTTGTTAAAATGTCTGAAACACTAAACAACTAGTACATAGAAATAGAAACAAAACCTAAAAATATGTGAAATGTTTACTACTACCTGAATTGTTTACTGCTTTTAGTTAAATTGAATTAGTTGGTTGTATGCTTGCCACTCTACTCAGCTTTTGCTAACCTCTACCACTTATGTCTAGGACAGGGAGGTGGGTAGCCCATTCCATTGGCTTTAGAGGGAGCTAGGCCTAGCTGAGCCCAGCCTTAATTTGTCTCCATTTCTGTTTCTACTATAGTGTGGCTTTTTCCTTCTGTTCCTGTAAGTATCCATTCCTGGAACTAGTAGTTCTGTTTCTATCTTTCTATTATGGTTGTGACGGCTATGTTGAGAACCTACTATTCTCTTGTGGTACTGTTGATGTAAACACATTTACACTACTTAAAATGTCTATTTATGCATGTTCTTAAGCATAGGATTTCATTTCATGATATAAATATTGCATAACATGCATCATCTTGCATTTAGAGTAGTTTGAATAAAATGGAGGTTAATTGTCTCCTTTTATGTGCTTGGACAGGGCAAACATTTTGTCGGGACATCGGATCAAAGATCGAACCGTATGGATGTGATCAGGGCGATGATTGGAGTTCAACGACTCCAAGATTGCCCTAATCAGGCATCCGTAGCATCAGATAGTGACCGAGGAACCCTAGAAGATCAAGGGCCAGGATGGTGAAAATCCACACTTCAGATGACAAATCCGACCGCACGGATGAATTCTGATCGACAATCGCAGCCCAACTACAAAAAAATCGAGTCAATCCGACATCCGTGGCACATCTACAACTTCCAGAAGATGGATGGCCAAGATAGCGCCACGTGGTGCCATCTCAGTCGCCCAAACGGCTACTTCATCTTGCGAAGGCCTCACGCCCGATCGCTCTTCGCCGTTGGATCTTAATCCAACGGCTGTGGGCGCTTGCTTTTAAAAGCGTCCGCTCGACCATCCGCGCCCCATAGCGTTGTGGGCGCGCGATGCAGCGGGAGAAGGCGCGACTTAAGCCGTCCGATCTCGCGATCGGACGGCTGAGGATCGCTGGACATGCGTGGGCGTTGATGAGCAGGCAGCCGAGGAGGCACGCGTGGGCGCGAAAGCTACGCCCACGTTGGGGCTTTAGTGACGGATTTATCCGTCACTAAAGACTCCTTATTTATTATTTTAAAGTTGTAATGTCCATTTTGCCCCCACTCCTTGCAACTATAAAAGGAGACCCCCTCCATACGAAATTCTCATCCCTTCTTTATCCTCTCTACCCCTCCAAAGCTCAAAAGAAGCTTGTCCCACACCCGGGATGCTTCTTGCGAGATAAAGTCCAATTTTCGTTCCCCTTCGGAAGTGGATCCCGCGACGACGACAGCGTGCTGCTCCGTTCCCATTCTTCTGCTTCGTCCTCCTTCGTCCTGCTTCGTTCTCCTCCGTCCAGGTGTCTTCCCGTCCGGCTCATCCTCTAAGCAATCGTCGAGGAGGATAATTTCTCTCTCCCATTCTTATTTACAGCTTTTCTAGTGTAGAATTTTCTTGCTATTAGTGTAATTGATTTTCCGCTTTCTAGTGTAACTTTTATAAACAATTGAAATATTGAATGCATGTTCTCTTTCTCTCTCTCTCTCTCTCTTTCTTTTAGTCTGATAGCTCCATTGTAATTATATCACCTTGCTCATAAAAAAAATCCTAAAAAAATATAATTGCGAATATAGATCAACGTAGCCTCCATGTGTTCGACCCGGAATTCTTTTCGGTATAAATTTTTATTTGTTGAACACGAATTCTTCACTTTCGAACTACAACAATAGGTTTTCCCAAAACAAAACACGTAAGCGTAGCGATTTGCAAAAACCCGTTCAACATTTTGGCGCCGTTGCCGGGGAGGCAATGATTTCCGATCTTTTCTTCACATTTCTTGCACTTTATTTGTTTTCTAACTAGCTTTCTCTTGTGTCTATTGTTTTGCAGAGACCTCCATCAAGGAATCAACAAGCGGTAGACTAGAGTAAAGTGCAGTTGAAGATAACTGTAAGTGCTCCCCCAGTCTTTCCCCCTCCATAGATTTCATTCGCCACATTAAATCCAAATCCCAATTAACCTAGGTGTTTGCATAAATCCTAGGAACAGTTTGGTTGTTTGGATTTTCACTCACATTCATTCCACCCTCATCCATAAAAAAAAAAAATAACAAAAAGATAATCTTGTGGGGTAATTTTCAACAAACACACAACACACACCCACATTCAAGGCACTTGATCAACTTGATTTGTTTTCTACTCAACTGGGTTCTGATCTATGGAACCGGTACACACAAAGCAACACATAACAGAGTAGAAATCATTCTAGGTTAATCATCTTTGAGTGCCTAACTTAGTGGTGCATTTGTGGCCAGTTGTTTGAGTTGTTTGGGCTGCACCACTTTATTTTAAAACCAACTCATCAAGTAGCTCCTCCTTAGGATTTTCAATCTAGGTATATTCCAGGCACTCCACTTTCTTTCTGATTTTAAAGGAAAACAATCTTCACCCATGTTTTACAACTTGGTTTGCCTAGAAACTTGATTGCAATTCACCTAATTTGAAACCCTAAAAGCTACTTAAGTAAGATTTGAACACTAAAATTCACACATTATCAATAATCTTGCTTGACAACCGTGGTTGTGCACGCACTTACACAAATTTCAATAATCATTAAGGGCACAACCCATTGTAAGGGCCCATCACATTCCATAAGCACCACAATCCCAGGCCTTAATAAAATTGAGTAGATGTTGGCCTTAAGGTTTGATTCGCTCTTCAGGGCCTAGTCTGAGATTATTTTTGATTAACCTACTTGTACTGATTAATCTAATATCTAGCTAGGGGGTCTGAGTCAAACGATCGCGGCTAGGGGGTACACTAGGAACAGAAGGCGAAAGCCAAAGGAAGAACCTTCTCCCCAGTCCCTCCTTCTAACTGGTTGGATTAAACAGACATAAGTAGAGTAAATCACTTACAGTCTTAAGGCTGGTTTTGGGAGTCAGTAGATCCTTAGGCTACCCCACTTAAGGACAACCTTGTTTTGTTGTGCTGCAGGGTCCCTATCCCCAGTCCTTCTGACCTTCTCCTAGTTTATGCTGGGAAGACAGTCATTGAATCCCCGATTGGAAGGACCGTTAGAACATTCCAGGAGGCGCAAGTTAGATTTTGGTCAATTTGATCCCATGGCCGAACAACAGCCTCCTCTGCTTGAAAATCCACATGAAGAATTTCGAAGGCAGCTGGAACAAATGCAGAGAATGCAGGAATGATTCCAGAGAATGCAAAGCGCTCAGCCCTTGAAGGATTTTTATGATCCTTCGAATTACGAGGAACGTCCCGGCGTCCAGATTCCAGCCGGTGACGTAGAAATCAAGCCCCAGGTGTTAAGCCTGATTAAACATTATCATGGGCTTGGCTTCGAAGATCCGTTTCAGCACTTGGAAGATTTGACCACTTTGGTCCAGACCACCAAGGCTCGAAACGTTAACGAGGAGCAAATGATCATGAGGCTCTTCCCCCACTCTCTTAGGGATAAAGCCGCGCATTGGTATAGGACAATAGGAAGACCAATTACAACTTGGAATGAGTTGAAATCGGCCTTTCTGAAGAAATTCTTCCCAGTCGGTTGTACCAATGCTTTGAGACGGGAAATCACTACCTTTACCTAGCGGCAGGGGGAGCAGTTTCATGTGGCCTGGGAGCGATTCCAGGACTTATTGCGGAGGTGTCCACACCACGAGGTGCCGAAATGACAACTCGTGCAGATCTTCTATCATGGGTTGAATGAGCAACTCAGAAACCATGTGGATGCTTCTTGCGGAGGCAATTTCCTCAATAAAGATGCAGATAGTGCACATGATTTATTTGAGGAAATGAGTGAGAATTCAATTAATCATGCCTCCATGGATACTTTTAACCAGTCCCAGCAACCCAGATCAAATGTCAATGAAGTCCATGACTCTCATTCATTTGATATGGAATTGATTTGTAATAAACTTGATAAGGTGGACTTGGTTGCAAAAAAGAATGGAAGAGTGGATGGCTGGCAATTCTATGAACAACTCTCAATCCACTCAATCCTAAAATTCGGGATTCCATTCCTCACGAGCTCCTTCTGGACGGGAGTTCGTGAATCAAATCGATGCGACTCAATCTATGAGTCAGCATTTATCGGAACCCCATGGGTTCCCAACTGGGGCCTTTGATCCCAGTTTTTCTGATCCTTCCCTTTCTTTCTCTCCATCCTCACCCTATGACGATGTCTGTGCTGTACAAGAGAATGTTAGATCCAACCCCTACTCGAATGCCTATAATCCAGGTTGGAGAAACCACCCTAACTTCTCTTGGAAAAATCCAGGGCAACTGACCCAATTCCGACCCAGCAACTATGCTCCGCAACGTCCAATGGGTCAGGGTCAAGTATATACTCAGTTGCCTCCGAATCAGGTCAATCACATAGCTTGGAATGCCCGTCAACCTGCAGGGCAGGCTGATTTGAACCGTCAAATGGTAGAGATGCAAGGATCTATGCTCCAGCTTATGCAGCAAATGAAAAATTCGCTGGACAACTTGCAATCCGGGCTCATTGCTAACTCTCGTCAACATAGATCTCTACCATCCCAACCCGTACCCAACCCGCGAAACATTATTAATTCGGGCAATCAAGCCCAAGGGTAGGGAAATCAGAGGGACCCGCACGCACATGCTCAGGTGGTTGAGCAGGGTTCCTCGTCTTCTTCTTCTGCTAATCAACAATTCATGGTTAATCAAGCCCCTCCAATCTTTCCTAACACTCCCCAAGACCCAAATTCTTACGCTTCTGCAAATTATGTCACTTGGAGGAGTGGTAAGAAGACTCAGGATCCACAACCACACTATTCTGATCTTTTGAATCCTGAAGAATCTGAGGAGAGAGAGGAGAATTCTAGAGGAGAAATCAAGGCTCAGGAACCTGATTCCAAAGATCTGACTCATGTTCCTTTTCCTGAAGCCTTAGCCAAAGCAAAGAAGAAGTCTGTTGATAGCAATGAGGAGCTTCTGAATTTATTTAAGAATGTTGAGATCAATATTCCGCTCCTTGATGCTATCAAGTACATACCAGCTTACGCACAATTTTTAAAGGAATTATGTACACAAAAGCATAAGTCGAGAGAATCTGTTCTGAGGAAGGTGGTACTCTCCGAGAAGGCTATCCCTATTATCCTGGTGCTCCTTTGATTTCTTGCGTTATCGGAGATTACACATTTGATAGAGGACTTTTGGATCTCGGTGCATCCATCAACCTAATTCCTACTTCTCTCTACGAGAAGTTTGGGTTAGGTGAACTTCGGCCAACTTCAGTAACGCTACAGTTAGCGGACCGTTCGGTCACAAACCCGCGAGGCATTATTGAAGATGTTATAGTTAAGGTCAAAGATTTCTAGTTTCCTGTAGATTTCCTTGTCGTTGAGATGGATGTACCAGATAATCTGAGGAACACGCCCATCATTCTGGGGCGTCCGTTCCTGGCTACCGCAAAGGCCAACATTAATTGTGAAAGCGGTAGCATGGAAATCGCCTTTGGGGACCAACAAATGAAATTGGATATTTTTAAGGCGATTAACAAATTTGAGGATTGTGGATTTATTGAGGAACTTGATGAGGATAATGTTAATATTGAAACTTGTTTGACAGTTTCTTCAATTGAAAGGTCCTCTTTGGTTGATGAATTTGACCCGCAACCCTCTGACCTGACATCTTCGGAAGAGGTTACTGATTTTGTTCACTCAAAACCTCTTCCTTTTGTTGAATCTTCAGCATCTACCCTACCATCAATCATTACCCCACCCCAGCTTGAATTGAAACCATTGCCCGAGAATTTAAAATATCAATTTTTAGGATCGCAGAATACGCTCCCTGTGATTATTAGTGCTAAATTGACAAAGGAGCAAGAGATTAAATTGATTAAGGTCCTAAAGGAACATAAGGAGGCAATTGGTTGGACCATTCGTGACCTCAGGGGGATCGAGCCATCTTACTGTAATCATAGAATATTTTTGGAAGATGGATCCCGCCCTTCTCGCCAGATGCAGAGGAGATTGAATCCAAATATGCGAGAAGTGGTCAAAAAGGAAATCATCAAGTGGCTCGATGCAAGAATTATTTATCCAATCTCTGACAGTCCCTGGGCAAGTCTCGTTCAGGTTATTCCAAAGAAATCCAGGATTACTGTTGTGACTAATGAAAGAGGTGAATCTGTCACAACTCGTTCAGCTTCCTCTTGGAGAGTTTGTATTGATTACAGGAAGCTGAACACAGCCACTAAAAAGGATCATTTTCCCCTTCCCTTCATTGATCAAATCTTGGAAAAATTAGCTGGGCAGAAGTACTTCTGTTTTCTTGATGGCTACTCGGGATATAACCAAGTTCCTATCCATCTCGAGGATCAGGAAAAAACTACTTTCACCTGTCCCTATGGAACCTTTGCTTTTCGTAGGATGCCTTTTGGGTTATGCAATGCACCTGCGACTTTTCAGAGGTGTATGCTAGCCATATTTTCTGACATGGTGGGAGAGTTTATGGAAGTCTTCATGGATGATTTCTCTATTTTCGGAGAATCATTTGACTCATGTTTGGCTAATTTGGAAATGATTCTTAAGCGATGTATCAAGACACGACTGGTCCTTAGCTGGGAAAAGAGTCATTTCATGACCCAAGAGGGCATCGTTTTGGGTCATGTAATCTCTGAACGGGGAATTGAAGTAGACAAAGCTAAGGTGGATGCTATCGCTAAACTTCCTCCTCCCACATCTGTTAAACAAATCAGATCATTTCTTAGCCATGTGGGATTTTATCGAAGATTCATCAAGGATTTCTCGAAGGTTGCTCGTCCTTTGAGCAATCTTCTTGCCAAAGAAATGTCGTTTGTTTTTGACGAATCATTCCGAAAAGCATTTGATTTTCTGAAAACGGCAGTCACCTGTGCTCCAATTTTGCAACCACCAATTTGGACAGCCCCTTTTGAGATCATGACCGACGCTTCTGATTATGCGGTCGGGGCTATCCTGGGTTAGAAAACTGACCGAAAGCCCTCTGTCATTTACTACGCTAGTAAAACTCTGGATGAAGCCCAGAGGAATTACACTGTTACTGAAAAGGAATTACTAGCTGTAGTATTTGCGTTGGAAAAATTCAGGGCTTATCGCTTGGGGTCTCATGTTATTGTTTATACCGACCACTCGACCTTGAGACATCTCTTGGCTAAAAAGGATGCTAAACCCTGGCTTATTCGTTGGATTCTTCTTCTTCAAGAATTTGATCTTGAAATCAATGATAAAGCCGGGGTGCAAAATGTGGTAGCGGATCATTTGTCGAGACTCCTAGGTGATTCTTCTTGTCCAGACATTCTGATTGCTGACACTTTTCCGGACGAAACCATTCTTACAGTTTTAGGTGTCCACTCCCCATGGTTTGCTGATATTATTAACTATTTGGCCGTTGGTCAAATCCCCCAGGATTGGACCAAGCAACAACGAGATAGACTCAAATCTGAGGCCAAATACTACTTTTGGGAGGACCCTGAACTGTATCGCATCGGCTCTGATCAGATTATTCGTCGATGCATACCGGAGAATGAATTCAACAGTATACTCGAGTTCTGCCATGCATCTGGGTGTGCTGGACATTTCTCCGGGAGAAAGACAGCTGCAAAAATCTTGCAATCTGGATTCTATTGGCCGTCTTTATTCAAGGATGTCCAGGACTTCTCAAGGTCATGTTCTCGATGTCAGTCACTCGGGAACATAACTAAGAGAGACATGATGCCCCTAAACCCTATTCTTCCTGTAGAAATTTTCGATGTTTGGGGCATCAATTTCATGGGTCCCATTATCCGTTCATTTGGACATCAGTACATTCTTGTTGCTGTTGATTATGTGTCCAAATGGTTTGAGGCAATTCCCACCCGAACCAATGACCACAAGGTGGTCATCAATTTTGTCAAGAAAAATATCTTCAGTAGGTTCGGGATTCCGAGGGCCATCATTAGTGATGGTGGCACTCATTTTACTAATGCCCAATTTCAGAATTTATTGGCCAAATACGGGGTTAATCATCGAATTTCCACACCTTACCATCCCCAAACGAATGGACAAGCCGAGATCTTTAATCGAGAGATCAAGAACATTATGCAAAAAATGGTTAGGCCTGATCGCAAGGATTGGACTCAAAAGCTTGAGGACGCTCTTTGGGCCTACCGTACGACGTATAAAACGCCCATCGGCATATCTCCATTCCATTTGGTGTATGGAAAGGCATGCCATCTACCCGTAGAGATTGAACACAGGGCATTCTGGGCAATCAAACAATGCAATTTAGATCTGAATCTAGATGGAAAGACCAGGAAACTCCAACTATTTGAGTTGGAGGAGCTTAGAAATGATGCTTATGAGAATGCCAAGATCTACAAGGCTCAGACCAAAGCTCTACATGATCAATTGATTTCCCGCAAGAGCTTTGAGCCAAACCAGAAGGTCTAGTTATTGGATTCTAAACTTAAGCTCTTTCCTGGTAAACCTAGATCTAAATGGAATGGCCCATTCATAATTGATCAGATTTTTCCTAATGGTGCCTTTCAGATTTCTGACCCAAAGACTAGTAACACCTTTAAAGTCAACGGTCAACGTTTGAAGCCTATTGTTGACCGTAATCTTCCATAACCCGTCTCAGACTCTGTTGCTCTAGCCATTCTGTGACTTCTTTGGCTGGACTTCGCCTAGCTGAAGGCATTAAACTCAGCAGTTGTACATATGACACAAGGCTGATTTGAGCTTCATATCCAGGTGACATCTTTAATATTCTACCCTTTCTTTTTTCAATGAGGGCATTGCATCAGCTAGGCATGGTCAGGTGGATTCATTCTTGAATTATTTGGTCAGCTTTGTGAAATCCATATAAATTGTCTCTCTTCTTATTTAAAAAATAAAAAAATAAAAAATAAAAAAATAAAAAAATTAAATTAGGAAGGATTAGTTGGACATTAGGACTTTTCAATCCTAAGAAATTTTACATTAGGATCTGAACACAAAGACCCCTTAGGTCTTTGGACTTAATCAGCCTGTGTATCCACTAAAATGTGGATTTGCTTTTGAGTCCTCGCCAACTTGAATTTTATTTTAATTGGAGTAAATAAGTTTGGGTGATAAGTACATGACTTATCAACCCGCCCTCTGATTTGAGGGAATTTTGAGTTTTAAGCATCTACACACTTTCTTTGCACTGACTCGTTCGGCGATTCTAACGAAAATTGGGTAGCTAATGAACTTTCTACGGTGATATGGCTGGCAGGTTTTCGTGGGTAACAGCCCATAGGTAGGTTGTCCAGAGCCCAATCACTTGACCTTTCTTAGTTTGGTACCTAACAGCCCATAGGTAGGTTGTCCAGAGCCCAATCACTTGACCTTTCTTAGTTTGGTACCTTAATAAGTTTGGGTGATAAGTACATGACTTATCAACCCGCCCTCTGATTTGAGGGAATTTTGAGTTTTAAGCATCTACACACTTTCTTTGCACTGACTCGTTGTTCGGCGATTCTAACGAAAATTGGGTAGCTAATGAACTTTCTACGGTGATATGGCTGGCAGGTTTTCGTGGGTAACAGCCCATAGGTAGGTTGTCCAGAGCCCAATCACTTGACCTTTCTTAGTTTGGTACCTAACAGCCCATAGGTAGGTTGTCCAGAGAAAAGAACAAAAAGAAATAAGCCACACTTCGCCGCACGAGTATGGCTGGCAAGTTGTCGGTGGTAACAGCTCATCGACCGGTTGTCCAGAACCCACCTTAGTAAATGCACTAAAAAATTCCCAAAACACTTAGGAAGAAGCGAAGAAGTAGAATAAATCGGGGAGATATACACTGGATTCACCCTTGTGTCGACCCCGTAAAAAAAATAAATAAATAAAAGTAGGGAAAAAGCTACCGGTTGTAAAGATACACTTTTAGGTAGAGTTCTGGATAGGTCACCTAAAGGCGTAGAAATCCGAAGTCCGTTCTAACTGCCAGTCAATGAGTCTATCACAATCACAATAAGATGCTTAAAGCTTAGGGTTCTCATCAAATTTTGGGTGAGTTGAATGGCCGTAGAAAACCACTCTTAAACCCGAAAATTTGAAAATCAAAAAAATTAGAAAAGAGAAAAAGAGAAAAAGAAATTTTTCTTTTAATAAGGCGAGGGCTTGAGGCGGTCTGCATTTTGGCTGATACCCGGGCACTGTTGTGTCTTTGAAAGTTCAGTTCCTAAGTAGATAATTTCTTAATGATTGAAAAATAACTCAAGTCCAAATAATCCAACCTAATTCTTTTATAAATAGCATATAGTTTTTGCTAGGGACTAGCAAAAGATAGGCATGGGGGTATGATGTAAACACATTTACACTACTTAAAATGTCTATTTATGCATGTTCTTAAGCATAGGATTGTATTTCATGATATAAATATTGCATAACATGCATCATCTTGCATTTAGAGTAGTTTGAATAAAATGGAGGTTAATTATCTCCTTTTATGTTCTTGGACAGGGAAAACATTTTGTCGAGACCTCGGATCAAAGATCCAACCGTATGGATGTGATCAGGGCGATGATTGGAGTTCAACGACTCCAAGATCACCCTAATCTGGCATCCGTAGCATCAGATAGTGATCGGGGAACCCTAGAAGTTCAAGGGTCAGGATGGTGAAAATCCACACTTCAGATAACAAATCCGACTGCACGGATGAATTCGGTCGACGATCGCAGCCCGACGACACAAAAATCGAGTCAATCTGACATCCGTGGCACCATCTACAACTTCCAGAAGATGGACGGCCAAGATAGCGCCACGTGGTGCCATCTCAGCCTCCCAAACGGCTGCTTCATCTTGTGAAGGCCCCGCGCCTGATCGCTCTCCGCCGTTGGATCTTAATCCAACGGCTGTGGGCGCTCGCTTTTAAAAGCGTCCGCTCGACCATCCGTGCCCCATAGCGCAGTGGTCGAGCACGCTATCGCGAGCTCCAGGCGAGGGTTCAAGCCGTGGAGAGGAGCGGCAGGCGCAGGCGATTGAGTGCGGGTGGAGCGTCAGATGGAGATCGGATGGCTGCGCGCGTCCGATAGCGTCGACGTGCGATTGGACGCACAATCAGACGCTCGGGTCGGTGCACGATGCAGTGGAAGAAGGCGCGACTTAAGTCGTCTGATCTCGCGATCGGACGGCTGAGGATTGCTGGGCGTACATGGACATTGACGAGCGGGCAGCCGAGGAGGCACGCGTGGGCACGGAGGCTACGCCCACGTTGGGGCTTTAGTGACGGATTTATCCGTCACTAAAGACCCCTTATTTATTGTTTTGAAGTTGTAATGTCCATTTTGCACCTACTCCTTGCAACTATAAAAGGAGACCCCCTCCATGCGAAATTCTCATCCCTTCTTTCTCCTCTCTACCCGTCCAAAGCTCAAAAGAAGCTTGTCCCACACCCGGGGTGCTTCTTGCGAGATAAAGTCCAATTTTCGTTCCCCTTCGGAAGTGGATCCCGCGACGACGACGGCATGCTGCTCCATTCCCATTCTTCTACTTCGTCCTCCTTCATCCTGCTTCATTCTCCTTCGTCCAAGCGTCATCCCGTCCGGCTTGTCCTCCAAGCAATCGTCGAGGAGGATAATTTCTCTCTCCCATTCTTATTTACAGCTTTTCTAGTGTAGAATTTTCCTGCTTTATAGTGTAATTGATTTTCCGCTTTCTAGTGTAACTTTTATAAAAAATTGAAATATTGAATGCATGTTCTCTTTCTCTCTCTCTCTTTCTTTTAGTCTGATAGCTCCATTGTAATTATATCGCCTTGCTTATAAAAAAATCCTAAAAAAATATAATTGCGAATATAGATCAACGTAGCCTCCCTGTGTTCGACCCGAAATTCTTTTCGGTATAAATTTTTATTTGTTGAACACGAATTCTTCGCTTTCGAACTACAACGACAGGTTTTCCCAAAACCAAACACGTAAGCGTAGCGATTCGCAAAAACTCGTTCAACAACTGTTTACGTTTACAGTCTACCTTACGACTTTTTATCTTTTAATTAATGTCTCTAGCTATGTTGCATGTCTGGAATGATTTCCTTTTTGGTATATTTCTCATTGGACGACTGGGTCATGGGTTAGTAGAGGTGATCTGACCAGGGTTCCATGTGGAGTTGGGTTCGGGTCGTAACAAGATGGTATAGAGTAAGGTCATCTCGAGAAATGGATCAAACTGCCTGGAAGTAACCACTCATGTGAATGCAATTTGGATAGCCATCACAATGTGTTATCTTGATTTCCACTCTTGAGTCTCATATTATTCTTGGTCAATAACGATCTTTGTTTTCCTTCATCTCCCTGTAGGAGATGCCTTGTCATTTAGCTCGTGGGGCCAGCAGAGGGCGTGGCTGTGGCCATGGTTGCGGGGGCGGTCATGTCGAACATGAGGCAGGGGTCTCTCCACCCCTCCTTCAGGGCATCTAGGCCTAGGACCTCGCTCAGCTGATTTAGGACATCTTGCAGGAGGAGTTTTAGCACCCATCGCCTCCTCCTGAGGATGTGGAAGGGGAGTCTTCTGTCATACAAGGGAGTCGCAACAGTGTCGGGCGAGCCGGAGGGGGGGGATGACCCTCCACCACCCCCACCTCCTTCAGACACTACTGAACAGGAGTCCTCCCTATCGGGGGATGTACCCGTGCCCCTGTTACGGCTTCACCAGGAGATGTTTGCACAATTCCGGAAGCTGAAGCTCCCCTCTTTCAAGGGGAAGGAGATCCCGTCTGAGGCAAAGGATTGGTTGGAGTAGATGGGAAGATCTTTGACACGCTTCATCATCTTGCAAAGTGCCACATGGCCTTTGCCACATACCAGTTGTAGAGTGCCACCCACAGGTAGCAGTAGGCAGTTTGAGGTCAAGAGGGGGGAGAGCCATCCTGGGATCGATTTGTGGCTCTTTTCTGCGAACAGTACTTCCTGTAGATGCGGCAGGACTAAAGGAAGAGGGAGTTCCATACCCTTCGCCAGGGGGTGATGATAGCGCATACCGCACACGTTTCCTGGAGCTGTCACGCTTCACCCTGTCTGTTGTGACTACAGGGGAGGAGCATTGTGGAGTTTCACTAAGGGTCGCCAGCCTACTATACGGGAGTATGTAAAGACCCTAAAGCTACCTACTTTCTCTCGCATGGTTGAGGTAGTGATGACTTATGAAGAGATCAACCTGATCATGCGAGACATCGACGGAGGAGGTCGAAAGAGGCCCTACCAGCCTGGCCAGCCTTAGGACTGTCAGGAGAGGAGGCATACTGTACTTGTGGGGGAGGCATCCCGTTCTGTGGGGTCGTCAGTGACTTGTGGAGGCTCCAGGCAGAGGCCAACTGTTAGTACCAGATCCTTGGCCAGCTACCAGCAAGGACAGACCGAGGGAGGAGGTCGTGTCCCTCTCTTGAACCAGTGTGACCAACCGGGCTACATGAGGAGAGACTACCCATCTAGGGCAAGAGTATACTAGATGCTCCCCGCACCGAGCATAGGAGGCCGATTTGGCGACTGCAGCTACCAAGCTCGAGGAGGAGGACAACAGTCGTTAGGTGGGTACCACCCAGCCGCTACCCAGTCGACCTAGAGCGTGGCTACCTCTTCTGCACCCAAGGTTGAGGGGCGTGTCAACGCCCTGACTCATAGAGATGCCAGAGCTTCAGGTTCAATTGTAGTAGGTATGGTTACAATTTCAGACAGATTAGTTTACGTACTTTTTTATTCTGGTGCCACACATTCATTTGTCTCCACAAGTTTTGTCGTCAATTTGGGGCCGAATAGTACACTACCAGAGGATTCTTTCTTGATTAGAGGGCTAGGGAGGCAGTTGTTTATCACAGAGGAGGTCTTTGCAAACTGTGAGGTCATGATAGGGGGACATAGTCTCCTTGTAGATCTGATTGTAATCTAGATGGAGGATTTCAACGTAATCTTGGGGATGGATTGGCTATCTTCCTATCATGCCATTGTGGATTATTTTGGGAGGAAGATTATCTTTTCTATTCCTGAGTTGCCTCCCTTTGAGTTCCACGGACAGCCAGTGGACGGCGGGTTTAGATGCATTTTCACACTTTGGGTAGCAAAGCTACTAAGCAGGGGTGTGAGGGCCTTTTGGTTTGTGTTATGGCAGAGCCTAGCCCAGCTGCTGACCTACGGAGTGTTTCGATAGTCTGTGAGTAGTCTAACATCTTTCCTGAGGAGCTACGGGACTACCACTTGAGCGTGAGATTGAATTTGAGATCTCATTGATACCAGGGACCAGTCCCATCTCTACTGCACCAAATAGGATGGCACGACTTGAGCTGCGGGAGCTCAAGTCTCGGCTACAGGATTTGTTAGAGAAGGGCTTTGTGAGGCCTAGTGCGTCCCCTTGGGGTCCCTTGTTTTGTTTGTGAAGAAGAAGGATGGCACACTTCGGCTCGGTGATGACTACAGGTAGCTAAACTGGGTCACCATCAAGAACAAATATCTGTTGCCTTGTATTGATGACCTCTTTGATCAATTGAGAGATGCCACGGTGTTCTCCAAGATAGACTTAAGGTCAAGCTACCACCAGTTGAGGATCAGGGAGACAGACGTCTCCAAGACAGCTTTCCGGATGTGGTATGGATACTGAGTTTTTGGTCATGCCTTTTGGGCTGACCAATGCCCCCATTGCTTTCATGGATTTGATGAACAGTGTCTTCAGGCCCTACTTAATCCTGTTTGTGGTGGTCTTTATTGATGATGTCTTGGTATACTCCTGTGATCAGTCCCAGCACGAGCAACATTTACACATGGTTCTGGAGACCTATAGGCAGTGTAGGATGTACTGCAAGTATAGCAAGTGCGAGTTTTGCCTTAGGTAGGTTACCTTCTTAGGCCATGTGGTCTCTGGAGACGCGATAGCTATGGATTTTTCCAAGGTTGAGGCTATGTTCTAGTGGGAGAGGCCATGCACAGTGATAGAGAAACACAGTTTCATGGGGCTAGCAGGCTACTGTTGGCGATTTATTAGAGGTTTCTCCCATATTGCTCATCCTATGACATAATTGACTAGGAAGGATGTGCCTTTCACTTAGACCGATGAGTGTGAGGTGTGTTTCCAAGAGTTGAAGGTGAAGCTGACTTCCGCTCCTGTGCTTACCATTCCAGACAGCAATGGTGGGTATGTGGTTTACACTGACGCCCCGTTATAGGGGCCACATTGCTGCTTACTCATCGTGGCAGCTAAAGCCCATAGCATAACTACCCCACTCATGACTTGGAGCTAGCGGCTTTCGTCTTTGCCTTAAAGATGTGGAGGCATTACTTATACGGTGAGACTTTTGAGATTTTCATGGATCATAAGAGCCTCAAGTACTTGTTTGATCAGAAGGAGCTCAACATGAGGTAGAGGCATTGGTTGGAGCTCTCAAAGGACTATGACTTCATCATCTCTTAACATCCGGGGAAGGCCAACATGGTGGCTGATGCCTTGAGCTGGAAGGTGCTCGCCCATGTGGCTAGCTTGCAGGCACGAAGTTGGCAGCTCATGCAGGAGGTTGGCAGTTGGTGACCCTAGGAGCCACGTGGACACTGTGGGGTAGTGATAGCGACAAGGAAAGCATGGCCCGAGCTCTTAGATCACATCATTGCTATGCCTATGGCTGATTTGTATTTACAGATGCTATAGGATAGGGTACTGATAGGAGACTCAGGAGACTTCACTTTCACTGATGAGATCTTGCACATGAGGGGGAGTTTATGCATCCCTAGAGATGTGGAGTTGTTGAGGGAGCTTTTGGCAGAGGCACTTGGGTCTAGGTTCTCTATACATCCTAGGAACACCAAAATGTACCATGGTTTGTGACATGACTTCTGGTGGAAGGGGATGAAGTAGGATGTTTGTGCAGCAGTGCTTGGTATGCTAGTAGGTGATGATTGAGCACTAGAGGCATGCAGAACCATTGCAACCACTTTCTATGTCAGAGTAGAAGTGGGAGAGTGTCACTATGGATCTAGTAGTGGGGTTACCAGTTACACAGTGGGGACAAGATTTGTTTGGGTCATAGTAGACAGATTGACAAAGATGGCGTGGTTTTTGTCGATCCGAGTCACATTTGGACCAGTACAGTTAGTAGAGTGCTACATTAGGGATGTGGTGTGTCTTCACAAAGTCCCCTACAAAATCATGTCTGACAGAGATACCCATTTCATTTCCTAGTTTTGGCCAGAGTTCCAGCAGGCCTTGGGGACTTACTTGAGGTTCAACATTGCCTACCATCCCCAGATCAACGGATAGTCAGATCGCACCATCCAGACCCTTGAGGACCTTATGTGCACCTATGTATTAGACTAGAGAAACTCCTGAGAGTACCATGTTCCCCTGGTAGAGTTTGCATACAACAACAGCTATCATTTGAGTATTGGCATGGCACCTTATGAGGCATTATATGGGTGGAAGTGTACGGTTCCCCTAAGTTGGGTCAAGGTTGGGACTAAGTGGGAGGTTGGTCCGACATTGATTCACTAGAGTCAGGAGGTGATAGAGCAGATTCACATGCGACTCCACACCGTCAAGAGTAGGCAAAAGAGCTACGCTAATAGAAAGAGTTGGGAGGTGTAGTTTGCGATTGGAGACCATGTTTTCCTCTGTCTTTCTCCCATGAAGGGCTTAAGCATTTTGGGTGAAGGGGAAGCTCATGCCATGGTTCGTGGGACCTTTTGAGGTCTTAGAGGGGGTTGGTCCTGTTGCTTATTGACTTGCCTTTCCAACCCAGCTGTCAGGTGTACACGACGTGTTCCATGTATCCAACCTAAGGAGATACATCACCGACCCTAGCAACATTTTGAGCCACGAGAGCATCGAGATGGGAGATGACCTAACCTATCCAGAGAGGCTAGTGCATATGTTAGATAGAACTGTCAAGAGTTTGAGATGGAAGGAGGTGCCATTGGTGAAGGTCCTGTGGAGGAGACAGCAACAAGAGGAGGCGACATGGGAGCTTGAGGCAGTGATGCGGGACTGGTACCCAAAACTCTTTGAGGGTATGTATTTTCTGACCAACATTCATCATCTTTAAGTTTGTTATGCGCACGTCTTGTCAATTCATACCTTAATTTGGCTTAAGTTTCGAGGATGAAACTTACTTTAAGTTTGTTATGTTGAAATGACCCTCCCCAAGGGGTCCCTATGGATTCCTGGGTTTTTCCAAGGTGTTATGGAAATTTTAACACCCTTAAGCCTTTTTCTATGGGCTTCAGGGGAAAAACAAGTTTTGCAGGGCCAAACCTACAATTTTTCCGACCGTAAAACCCTACTCGACGCCCCTTTAAAACTCTCCACCTCATAATCCCACTCATCCTCCACACCACCTCGGGCGACGTCCTATTCCCCTTTGCAAAATCGAGGGTGTGAGAGAGAGCGGGAGAGGAGAGTGAGGGAGAGAAGGGAGCGAGAGTGGGAGAGAGTGGAGAGGCACTGGTGCAAGACTACAGTGGCACAGTAGGCGAGGAGCGCACGTGGTGCGAGGCGTTGCTGGCGCGGACCATGAGTCAGACGCAACGCACTGGCGCATGAGTGGGACTGCTGCGAGCACAGCTCGCGAGGTAGGGGGCGAGCCCTGTGTCCATCAGATGTTTGCAACATCCTACAGATGGCCGAGGAACCCTACGGACGGTAGGGATAAGCTTCGGACATTCTAAGACGCACAAGGTGCAAGCTGCGGCCTACTCGAGGTGTCTGCAGTGAGGACTGGCAGAAGGACCGAGATCGTGTAGGGAAGCAAGACTCGCGTAGAGTGAGCTTGCATAGGGAGTCGCACGCAGACGAACTTCGAGCTACTTTCAGACGTCCGGGTAAGGTATCGGACGTCCGGAGTGTCCTTAGGATGGCTGGGACGCCCGCTGGATGTCTGAGAAAGAGAGGCGGGGTATTCGCGTTGTATAAGATGTCTGAGGAGTGCCTCAGATGTCTAATTCAAGAGCCAGGCGCATTCTGAGTAGGCGAGCGATCGGTTCAGTCAGACCGAACCGGCCTGGCCTGGTTTAGGTGAACCATGAAGGGTTTTTAGGCCAGTTCAGGGCCCAAATGAGGTTCAATTTTCACACGACAGGTATCGTTAGAAAGATCTTAAAATTTCCCACATACTGAAATCAAATCTATACTCTTTTGAATTGTCTTAGAACACTGAAATGTCAGTCAAAGTGCTTAATGCTCCTTTTGACCATTGGTTTGGCGTAGGCTCAAAGTCCCTAGTGCGTGCGGTGCTTGCGAAGGCATCAAGATCAATCTTGCGTGCCCCCATATCTTCCGTACCCCTAGATAGAGTGGTCCTTCTCATCTCAGTGTGTTTAGTTTTTCGTTAAATGAATGTTACAAGTAACTAGTTAATCAATTACTAAGTCTTTATAAATGTGCCTAGTGAATGAAACAGATGCTGCATAGACTTATAGGTGTATTCACATACATGCATGCCCTAAGCTTAAATGGATAAATTCTACACTTGAGTTACATGTGTGATTGATTAATGTTTGATGTGAAGAAATGTTAAGAATGGTTGGGATAAAGGTTTTATGATGATGAAACAAATTGTCTATTGCATGCTAAATATAAATTATGACTTGTGATGCATGAAATCTTTGATGCTTAAACATAATTTAAGGGATTATAATGCTCTTAGTGACACCTAGAAATGATTCTCCTACTGTGTGGCATGACTGCTGTTGGGTTTTACGATGGGAGTGAGCTAGCCCTCTGGTATACACGTACCAAGGAAAGCTAATCTCCCCTTGTGTAGGGAGAGAGCTAGCCTTCCCTTGGGTTGGGACCCAGGGCAGGAATGGCTTCCCTACACTGACTCCTGTTAGGCCCATGGGGCTAACCGAGATAGTCGGGAGAGGGTACGCAGACTGGTGAGGGGCGCGGCCACTGTTTTGTTTTGTGTTGTATGGCTTAGAGCGTATCTGTTAGCAGAAACAACTGACCGTGTGCTAGTGAGGGGTAGCCCCTTGTTTGCATATCGCGTGTCTATAGTCACTGCTATGTCATGACTATGACCTCAGGATGGTAGACCAGGTGTAGGATAAACGCGGGGTGTTATCTCGGCCAGGAGAGCACCATGTGCACATTCTGCATCGCGGGAAAAACTACAGCAAGATCGTTCCGTTAGGGAACATGTGAACGAAAAGATAACGAGACCCCTTGTTAGAATGTCTGAAACGCTAAACAACTAGTACATAGAAATAGAAAAAAACCTGAAAATGTGTGAAATGTTTACTACTACCTGAATTGTTTGCTGATTTTAGTTAAATTGAATTAGTCGGTTGTATGCTTGCCACTTTGCTCAGCTTTTGCTGATGTCTACCACTTGTGTCCAGGACAAGGAGATGAGCAGCCAGTTACACTAGCTGTAGTGGGAGCTGGGACTAGTTGAGCCTAGCCTTAGTTTGTTTCCATTTCCATTTATGTTGTAGTGTAACTTTTTCCTTCTATTGCCATGAGTATCCATTCTTGGAACTAGTAGTTCTGTTTTTGTCTTTCTATTATGGTTGTGATGGTTATGTTAGAACCTTACTATTCTCTTGTGGTACTATTTACGGTTACAGTCTACCTTACAGCTTTCTGTCTTTTAATTAATGTCTCTAGGTATGTTGCATGTGTGGAATGATTTCTATTTTGGTATATTTCTCATTGGACAACTGGGTCTTAGGTTAGTCAAGGCGATCCGACCTGGGTTCCATGTGGAGCTGGGTTCGGGTTGTAATAGAGGGTAATTCATAGGATTAAAGGAAGAGAGAGATTAGGTTAGTAATTTAGAGATCGAAGTCTGCAAGCTGCTACTGTTGAGTTATGGTGACGACTTGACATTGGAGATTAGATTCAGAGCTCTTACGCGCTCAAAATCTTCAATGGAAGAGTGTAATCTGTAGATGGATGATAAGTCTACATATCTAGAGTTTTGATTTGATGATCAAAGCCTTGTGTTGCTTGCGATCAAGTGATGAAGTTGGTGCTGGAGCAGACACTACATAGAGACGAATTGGGGACTTATAATCCCAACCCAGTAGTACACAGCCGGATTTTGTGATATATAAGGAAACACGCCTAATAGCCTCACCGAGCGACTATGACGCAGTGCCCTGGGGGGTATCCTTGCATGCTATTAGAAGACCTGTGCGCTGCATGTGCCTGTGAACACGTGTATGCATCTAGGCATGCGTGCGGGTGTGTGTATGGGTTTGTCACTATAGGAAAATAGGTTAATTATGACAGAAAAGTATTGTCACAAAAACCTTTTTGGGATGCTAACATTAACCGTCACAAAAAGTTGCATCCCAAAAAGTTTTACCGTCACACATTTGTGGCAGTTAACAATCGTCACAAAAGACCTTATGTGACAATTAATAACAATCGCAAACTTGCGATAGTAATTTACCATCTTAAATTTTTTGGTGCCATTGCATGCAACTACTTTGGCACCAAAATTTGTTACAGTTAAAAACTGTCGCAAAATATATATACTGTCACAAAAAAATATCCCTTTACTGTCACAAAAGATCTTTCTTTACCTTCATAAAAGACTTTTGCTATAGTAATATACCATTACTAAATACAATTAGTGATGGTAATAAACCATCTCAAGTATTCCAATACCTGCTTGAAGATCTCTAATGACAGTAATATACCATTACAACAATTGTAGTAATTATTCTAAATGCTCATCACCATTGATATACTTGTAATACTAATAGCATTTATCATGACACCATTAACACACTTAAGTCAAAAAAAATGTACTTCATTCATTTTATAATTCAAAATATTCAAGTTCTTACAAGAAAAAGATATACATTCAAGCTCTACAAGAAAAAATATACATAAGTCATCTGTAATATATTACTACCAATCTAAAAGGTAATCTTAGTCTTCATCCTCATCATCAAACTCATTCTCGTGAGCATCAATGTACCTGCTAGCTTTACTTCTTGCAACCATCTATTATAGCACATTAAAATAAACCTATGGCACCCTGAAAAAGAAATTGACCAAATAAATCATTAGTTTAAAAAATTTGTATAAAAATTAAACAATACAATAATCCTATTAAGAAGTAGATAGAAGGATAGTAAGTGATGTGAATTTTTTCTACCTATTTGACAAGTAATGGACTTACTAACCCCCTTCCTTTTTTGCTTAAATACATCCTCAATTGCAGCAAAAAAATCAAGAATGAATGTGTAGACCCCATAGTTTATTCTATCACTTACTTGTGTTAAGAAATCCAAAATAAGCTCAATAAGTCATTGTCACAAAGAAAAGTCCACTTGTCCTAAATGCTTTCTTCAAATTGATCTGTCTGTTAAGAGACTCAAAATACTTAACGAGACTAGTTGATTGTCACTTACAAAAGTTTCAGGCATTTTAGTATAATGAAAAAGTGCATTAATCTTAAGATTAACCACTAGCTCACTAATTGACTACTAACTCAACAGACACCTATTTACAAAGCCAAAAGAGAAAAAGGACATCACATGAAAGAGAATCCATTGAAAGTTGAAACTTGTTAATTTCTTTAGCAAGAACCAACCTCCCCACATGGATCATATTCCTCCCCTACCTATTAGAAAGTGATCTGCATTATAGTTTCTCCATTAAATTTAAATTGAACCAGTTGCTTCTTAAGAACTTTAGAGATGATTAGAGACTAAAGCAAACATTATCTATGACCACCCACATCATATATATCAAAAATTATCTACCAAGAAATATAACTAGAAGAATACCACTACTAATGAGTAAAAAATTATCACAAGGGAGCAAGCTCCCATGTCAATTAATAATGAGAGCTACTCCCACCAATTCCAATATTAATAGTGTTTTTAAGAGAAGTAGAGACATGATTCTTTCATCTAGTCTTTTGCAAACTAGCTTGTAATTGGTGATGGGAACACCATCATAAGCCCTAAATGCCCACTTTTAGTTAGGTTTAAAAGATAAATGTTCCTACATAACCATCTGAGGGTTATAACTCCACTTCAAGCTGTTTTGAGAAGAGAATAGGAAACTAGGGTTAATTTTGTAATTTTAATTGCATGTCATGAACACAGAATAACCAAGGGATTTTCTAGGGGTGAAATAAAGGTCAAATGAGCATTAAAGTCTAATCAGTGGGTCCATGCAGACAGAAATGAGGTTTCGTGCATTTCGAGAACTAATGCAGCACCCAAAACCTTAATTTCAGACCTGCTTAAATTACTGAGGTTATGGTCAGGATAAAATTCATCTAAATTTCTTAAAATTCATATAAAAATATTCATTGAGGTTTGGTACCCTTGATTTGACCTTTGGAACCCATTTTGACCTTAAATAGCCACAGACATAATTCTACCCTAATTTAGGTTTTTACATAAATTGCCCAAACAAACTTGGTAAAAACTAAAATCCAACTTCACCATCCTATTCCTTGGGTCCAAATTAGGTTTGTACCAAAATTTGGGCTTAATCAGAGTTCATCTTGACCTAGGTTGCATTTTAGTCTATTTAAACTCTATTTTTCACACTTAAGCCCCTAGCTTTCAAAATCTTTGCATTTAGCCCCCTAAATTCTCATCATTTTCTTTGAAAAGGTCCCTGCCACCATTAATAGTGTAAACCCATCAACACCGACCTTCAATCAAGGATTCCTCCCTGATTTCTTGATCAAATCCTTCCAAAATTGGAAGGAATGATCTTGAAGGAATTCCCTATTACCTAAACCTTGTCTTAGGCTCCAATTCATCTCATGAAGCTCATGTAAACTCGTGGATTTTAGGGATCTCTTTCCCTGGAACTTCGAGCTTCTCAAGCTTGTTTCCAAGCTTAGAAGCTTTCCTGAATCCTTTAAAAGGACCTCCATCGCATTGCTTGGCTCGTTAGTGAGTTATAAGCCGAGAAATCCTTCATCTCCTCTACCTTCGATCAGCTCCAGACTCGTCTCTGATGACCCTCTCCCTTCGGTCTCCTCGCTTGATGCCACATAATATAGGCAGCAGGTCCACTTTCCCCAGCTTCGTTTGCATCTTGCCAAACCTACGAGAAGCTTGAAAAGATGATTTTCGCTTTTAATTTAGTTTCGCACATAAAATGACGCGTCGAAGTAGTATGTAAGTGGTGGAAAACTGCTAATCAAAATAATTAAAGATAACCACTCGAGAAGAGCAGGTCATATCCACAGGGAGGCAATGGCTATTACAAACTTACAAGGGTCAAAAATCGATGTTCACTATTAATGTCTTCAAGAAATCGAGCCAAATCCCCCTTTTAATTAAGATAACAAGGTATGATCATGCTGAAATCCTATTTTCATTGAAAGGCAATGGTGTTTTGCTAAATTCAACATAATAAACTAATCTTTAAATGACAAAATGTGAAGTTGGCAATTGCATGTTTTGTAAATTTAATTAAGCAAGAAACAAGGGATATCGTTCCCCATAGCTCACGCATGAAGGAGGGCTTCGTCGGTAGTGAGATGCTCGAAGAAGGACCTCTAAACCAAGGGCTTCACGACAGTGGTCGAGGTGGGTTATGGCGTGGTTGGAGCGGGACGAATGGAGTGGTGGCAAAGTGGGTGTTCAGCAGCCTGCTACTACGGTAGGAGCTGCTCCAGGCATGGGCTATTGGAGAGGCATGCACGCGGTGGCTGCTGCTGCGCACGCTTGGCTAAGCACACACATGAAGTCTATTGGAGGAGCGTGCTACTATGCGTGGGAGGAGATGTGATGAGAGGGGGTCGCATGGCTGGTCTACTAGAGGTGTTGCAGCCATGCAAGGAGAGGGGCGGTGACCCTACTGGTGCGTGTGCGCGGAGGGGCGACATGCTGGTTGTAGTGCTAGGGCATTCACAACGATGCGTGCGAGGAGCTGGTGGCATGCAGGAGTGCTAGTCGGTGGCACTGACGATGGTCACTTGTGGCGTGGGCGTGGGAGTGGTTGGTGTGTGCTGCTATGGGGATGGGAATGTTGGGTCCTTCGTGGAGAAGATGAATAGTGGGGAAGGAGAGAATAAAGGAGAAGAAAACAAAGAAGAGAGAAGAGATGGCATGAAGTTGGTGCTACGATGATGTGGGTGAACAGTGAGAGTGGAGGTGGGGGTGAAGGTGTTGGGCCTTCATATGTCCGGGAACCTTCCTGGATGACTTAACTGGAGGGGATGGCATGGTGAGGTTGTAATGCGAACCTTTGCGATGGTGATGCGAGCTGTCACCCTGCACACCCACGATGGCGAAGCTCCATTGCAGTTGAGGCCAATGGTGGTGGAGCGGATGAGAAGCTGAGTTCTCTACACAATGGGGAAAGGGATGAAGGTCTTGATGTGCATGCATCCGATTAACCTAAAATGTCTATTAATGCATATTCTTAGTACCATATTAGCATCATACATTGTAAATATTGCATAACATGCATAATCATGCATTTAGGTCAAGTTGTATAAATTATATAGGAATTTTCTCCTTTTATGACCAGAGATAGGGAACCTTGTTAATCGGGGCCTTGGATCGAAGATCCAATCGTATGGATCTGATTAGGGCGACGATTGGAGTTCAACGAATCCAAGATCGCTCTGATCAGACATCCGTAGCATCATATAGAGATCGAGGAACCCTAGATATCAAAGGCCAAGATGGTGTTAATCCACACCTCAGACGACAAATCCGACCACACGGATGGGTTCGAATCGACGATAGCAGCCTAACGGTGTGAAAATCGGTCCAATCCGACACCTGTGGCACCATCCACAATACTCAGAAGATGGACGGCCAAGATGACGCCATGTGGCACCATCTCAGCCACCCAACCAGCCCTGAGGACCTGCCTCTGCTTCTCTTTTTCACCGGCTAGATGAATCTCTGCCATTGGATGCCCATCCAACGGTCGAGAATGTGCCATGTCGTCACTCATCCAGCACCTCTCCTCATCTAAAAGCATAATAAACACCTGATCTCGATTGTTGGATGAAAATCCAACGGCCGAGATCGGCCGTGCACAAAATCACAATCCGCTTCAACCACACACGTAGCGCAGCAGTTAAGGCGCTACGTAGGCAGGAGATGATGGTTCGAATCGTAGAGCGGCGTCCCCTTCTTGCATGTGGGCGCAGCATCACAACCGCTCGATTAACAGCGAGTGGTGCGAATCAGCCAATAGTGCCCATGCACGATCTGACGCATGGCGTGCACTCTCGATCGCACGTGGGCATGTGGTGAAGGTGTGGACGACGGCATTAGCAAGGAGTGCTTTAAGCCATCCGATCCTGAGATCGGACGGTTGATCGTGCAGGAACATGCATGGGTGCATTAGGGCAAGGAAGGCGGGGAGGCGCACGCTCATCGGCCACGTTCAGGTCTTTAGTGACAGATAAATTCGTCACTAAAGGCTGTGTATTAATGTTTTCAAAATTAAAATGTCCAAAATGCCCCCACTCCTTGCAACTATAAAAGGAGACCCCAACTCTACGAATTTCTCATCCCTTCCTTCTCTTCTCTCCCTCTCCAAAGCTTAAGAGAAGCTTGTCCCACACCCGAGATTCTCCTCAAGAGCTAAAACCAAGTTTTCGCCCCTATTCCGAAAGCGGATCCCGCGATGAGGATGACGTGCTACTTCGTTCCCATTCCTCCTGCTTCGTCCTCCTTCCTCCCACTCCATTCCCTATCTTCCAAGCGTTGTCCCATCCCTCTCGTCCTCCAAACGATCGTCGAGGAGGATAACTTGTCTCTCCCTTCGTTTTTCGCTTTCTAGAGTAGATTTTTCCTACTTTTTAGTGTAATCATTTCCCACTTTCTTATTTGTAAAACATTATTCAAATATCAAGTGATTATTCTTTCTCTCTCTCTTATTGTTTATATTGCTTCCATTGTGATTATTTTGCTTTTTAAACAAAAATACAAAAAAATATAACTGTGGATTTTGAGATCGACGTAGCCTCCCTGTATTCGACCCAGAACTTCTTTACGAATTTTCATTATAAATTTTATCTATTGAATGGATTTCTTTGCGACTCGAACTACAATGACGGGTTTTCAAATCCAACTGCGAACACGTAGTTTTCCATCATCAACATTTTGACACCGTTGGCGGGGAGGCAACGATTTTTCGATCTTCTTTTCTCATTTCATGCACTTTACTATTTTCTAACTTGCTTTATCTCTTGTCTATTGTTTTGCAGATACCTCGATCAGGGAATCATCAAGCGGTAGATTGGAGTAAAGTCACATAAAAAAAATCAAAAAAATAATTCTTGTGGGGTACTTCAACATATACACTACATACACCCACATGCAAGGCACATAACCTAATTGATTCTTATCTACTAAACCTGATTCTGATATGTGGAACTAATACACAAAAATCAACACATAAAAGAGTAGAAATCAGTCTAGGTTAATCATTTTGTGTGCCTAACTCAGTGGTGCAATTGTGGCCAATTGTTTGAGTTGTTTGGACCACACCACTCAACATAAAATCAACTCACCAAGTAGCTTCACTTAGGGTTTTCAATTTAGGTTCATACTAGTTACTCTACTTTATTTTTTATTTCAAAAGGAAAGTGATCTTCATCGGTGCTTGAAAACCTGGTTTGCCTTAAACTTGATTGAATTAAACCTAATTCTGAACCCTAAAAGCTACTTAAGCAAGATTTGAACCCTAAAATCTACTCATCACAAATAATCTTACTTGAAAACTCTGGTTGTGCATGCACTCACACATACTCAATTGATCATTAAGGGCACAACCCATTTTAAGGGCCCACCACATTCCATAAGCACTACAATCCCAGGCTAAATAAAATCAAGTAGACGTTGGCCTTAAGGACTAATTCACTCTTTGGGGTCTAGTTTGAGATTGTTTACGATTAACCTGCTTGTACTGATCAATCTGATGTTTAGCTAGGGGAGTAGCATCAAAGAACCGCAGCTGGGGTGTATACTAGGAACCGGAGGCACAAGCCGAAGGAAGAACCTTCTCCTTACTCCCTCCTTCTAACTGGTTGGATTGAGCAAACGCAAGTAGAGTAAATCGTCTATAATCTTAAGGTGGGTTCTGAGAATCTGTAGATCCTTTGGCTACCCCAATTAAGGATAGGCTTGTTTTATTGTGCTGCAGGGTTCTTATCCCTAGTCCTTCCAACCTTTTCGTAGTTTATGCTGGGAACAAGGTCATTGAATCCTTGATTAGAAGGACCACTAGAGTATTCTAGGAGGTGTAGATTGGATTTTGGCTAAATTGATCCAATGGCCGATTCACTGCCTCCTCTGCCTCAGGATCCACAGGAGGTATTTCAAAGGTAGCTGGAACAAATGTAGAGAATGCAAGAATGGTTCTAGAGAATGCAGGGTGCTTAGCCCTTGAAGGATTTTTATGATCCTTCAAATTACGAGGAACGTCCCAACGTCTAGATTCCTATTGGAGATGTAGAAATCAAGCCCTGGGTGTTAAGCCTGATCAAACATTTCCATGGGCTTGGCTCTGAAGACCCATTTCAGTACTTGGAGGACTTGACCACTTTGGTCCAGACCACCAAGGCACGAAACTTGAATTAGGAGCAAATGATCATGAGGCTCGTCCCCTACTCTTTTAGGGATAAAGCCGCTCATTGGTATAGGACTATAGGAAGACCAATTGCAACTTGGAATGAGTTGAAATCGGCCTTCCTGAAGAAATTCTTCCCTATCGGACGTACCAATGCTTTGAGACGAGCAATTACTACCTTCACCCAGCGGCTGAGGGAGCAGTTTCATGTTGCCTGGGACCGATTCCAGGACTTATTGCAGAGGTGTCCACACCACGAGGTGCCGAAATGGCAACTCATGCAGATCTTCTACCACAGGTTGACTGAGCAACTCAGAAATCACGTGGATGCTTCTTGCAGAGGCAATTTCCTCAACAAAGATGCAAATAGCGCGCATAATTTGTTTGAGGAGATGAGCGAGAATTCAATCAATCATGCCTCCATGGATACTATTAACTGATTCTAGCAGCCCAGATCAAATTTTAATGAAGTCCACGACTCTCATTCATTTGATATGGAATTGATTTATAATAAACTTGATAAGGTGGACTTGGTTGCTAAGAGAATGGAGTGGATGGCTGGAAACTCAATGAACAACTTTCGATCCACTCAATCTCGGAATTCGACACTCCATTCATCGCGAGCACCTTCTGGACGGGAGTTTGTGAATCAACTTGATGCGGCTCAACTTGTGAGTCAGCATTATTCAGAACCCCACGAGTTCCAAACTGGGGCCTTTGATCCTAGTTTCTCTGATCCCTCCCTTTCTTTCTCTCCATCCTCACCTTATGAAAATGTCAATGCTGTACAAGAGAATGTTAGGTCCAACCCTTACTCCAATGCTTACAATCAGGGTTGGAGGAACCACCCTAACTTCTCCTGGAAAAACCCAGGGTAGCAGACCCAATTTCTACCCAGCAACTATGCTCCACAATGACCAATCGGTCAAGGTCACATTTACACTCAGCTGCCCCTGAATCAGGTCAATCAGCCAGCTTGGAATGCATGTCAACTCGTAGGGCAGGCTGATTTGAATAGATAAATGGTAGAGATGCAAGGATCTATGCTCCAGCTCATGCAGTAAATGAAAACCTTTCTGGATAATTTGCAAACGAGTTCATTGCTAATTCTCATCAACCCGGATCTCTACCATCTCAACCAGTACCCAACCCGGGTAATATCCAGATTTCGGGCAATCAAGCCCATGGGTACGGGAATCAGAGGGACCCACACGCACATGCTCAGATGATTGAGCAGGGTCCTTCCTCTTCTTCTTCCTTAAATCAAAGATTCTTGGCTAATGATGCCCCTCTAATCTTTCCTAACCTTCCCTAAGACCCAAACCTGTATGCATCTGCTAATTCTATTACCTTGAGGAGTGGTAAACAAACTCAGGATCCACAACCACACTGTTCTGATTTACTGAATCTTGAAGAGCCTGAGGAGAGAAAGGAGAACTTTGGAGAAGAATTCAAGGCCCAGGAACCTGATTCTGAACATCTGACTCAGGTTCCTTCTCCTGAGGCCTTGATTAGATCAAGGAAGAAGAAGTCTGTTGATAGTAATGAGGAGCTTTTGAATATTTTTAAGAATGTCGAGATCAATATCCCACTCCTCAATGCTATCAAACTTATACCGGCTACGCGAAATTTTTAAAGGATTTATGTACACAGAAGCGTAAGTCGAGAGAATCTGTTCTGAGGAAGGTGGTACTCTCTGAGTGGGCTAGTTCTGTTATCCTGCACCACCTCCCTCAGGAAAAGAGAGATCCAGGTGCTCCTTTGATTTCTTGTGCCATCGGAGATTACACCTTTGATAGAGCACTGCTGGATCTAGGTGCATCCATTAACCTAATTCCAACTTCTCCTTATGAGAAGTTTGGATTAGGTGAACTTCGGCCGACTTCAGTAACACTGTAGTTAGCGGACTGTTCGGTCACAAATCCACGAGGCGTTATTGAAGATGTTATTGTTAAGGATTTCTATTTTCCTATAGATTTCCTTGTCCTTGATATGGATGTACTTGAAAATCTGAGGAATACACCCATTATTCTGGGGCGTCCATTTCTGGCTACCGCCAAGGCCAACATTAACTATGAGAGCAGTAGCATGGAAATTGCCTTTGGGGATCAAAGAATGAAATTGGATATTTTTAAGGCGATTAACAAATTTGAGGATTGTGGATTTATTGAGGAACTTGAGGACAATAATGTGAATATTGAAACATGTATGACAATTTTTGCATTTGAAAGTTCCTCCTCTGATGATGATTTGGACCTGCAACCCTCTATGGCAAACCCTCCACCTTCTAAAGAGGTTATTGATTTTGTTCATTCTCAACCTCTTCCTCTTGATGAGTCTTCATCAGCATCTTCCTTACCTTCAATCATCAAACCGCCCCAGCTTGAACTGAAACCATTGCCTGAGAATCTAAAATATCAGTTTTTAGGACCACATAAGATGCTCCCTGTGATTATCAGTGCTAAATTAACAAAGGAGTAGGAGATTAAACTGATTAAGGTCCTAAAGGAACACAGTGAGGCAATTGGTTGGACTATTCATGACCTTAGGGAGATCGAGCCATCTTACTGCAATCACATAATATTTTTGGAATATGGATCCTACCCTTCTCGCTAGATGTAAAGGAGATTAAACCCAAATATGCAAGAAGTGGTTAAGGAGATTATCAAGTGGCTCGATGCAGGAATCATTTATCTGATCTCTGATAGTCCTTGGGTAAGTTTTGATGAAAGCCTCATCATGAGCCATAACTAGCCCATTTTAACATAATAAAGAGAATAAAAGCTCCTGCATGACTTAGAAGAGGGCTTAATTGGAGGAATAAGTGTTCTGAGAAGAAAATATGAAATAAAGGTTAAAACTGCAATTTTACCATTGTAGTACATAAATGGGATTTCTCAGAGACAAAACATAGGTCAAATGGTATAAATGAGATAAAAAGTGGGTTGAATCAATCAGAAATGGGTTCATGTGCAATCTAGGAATTAAATGACATTTGGTAACCTTAAAACAGACCCGCTTAATTCAACAACGTTCTGGTCAGGATAAAAATCAAGTAAACCCTCAAAAATTCATGGAAAAATATCCCCTAGGGTTTAGAACATTCAATTTGGTCTTTGGAACTTAGTTTGACCTAGATTAGGGTCTTAGCTCATCAATTGACCTAATTTGGGTTTTTACGCAAAATGTCCAGTCAAACGTGGTAAAACCTAAAATCCAACTTCACCATTGGATTCCTTAGGTCCAAATTAGTTTGTACGAAAATTTGGACCTAAGGGGAGGTCATCTTGACCTACTTTGCAACTTAGTACACCTAATCACATTTTGGTCCCTATCTTTTGAAAACCATCACATAGAACCCCCTAGCTTCCTCGCCAATCTTACAATCAGGTCCCTCTACCATTATTGGGGAGAGATCCTGCTCCGGCGAGGATTAGAGAGGGAATACTCTCTGATCCCTCAGAGATCCCCTCCCAGAATTGGGAGATTCTCTGAGGAATCCCCTTCCATCTAAGCCTGATCATGATCCCAGATTTACACCAAATCTCTCGTGTGAACGCATGAGAGATTTGGGTATCTAACCACCTTCCATCTCCGGCAAGACGTCGGTGGCAGAAGGCATGCCCACCACGCACCAGTAGCACGGCCAACACCTATAAATTAAACCCTAACTCCAGCCGAACCTCCTCAGCTCGACTTGGCCGGGATTCCACCACAAATTCATCTTCTTCTTTTCCGGCCAAGGGGTCCAGCAAGCTTCGGCGAGCCCCCCTCCTCTTCCTCTTCGCTCTGCCACAAAACCAGCGGTAGAACCGTCCTCCTCATCCTCCTCCGCATTGCACAACACCCACGTGTGCTGCCCTAGCCCCATCATCACCGCTGTCTTCCTCCACTGGACGTCTTCTTCTCCGGCGATAGCAGGTACTGTCGGTCGCCTCCTCGTCCCCTTCGAACCTTTAGTTAGGTTAAAACTATTCTTCTCTATCCCCTCTTTCATCTCCCTCATTTTATTTCATTAAACGTCCCTCGACCGCTGCTGTTCACCACCACCTTCCTCATCTCCGACCACCCTCCGGCGAGGCTCTCCCATCGCTCCGCCGCCCCACACGCCTCGCCGACCATCACATAACCTCCGCCTCACCTCGCTGAGCACCCTCCACTCACCCACAGTCCCGCTACACCACCACAACAACCCCCCAAACACACCCACCCGTCCGACCACAGAGCGACCTAGGCACTCACGCCTAGGCCGCCCCATGGCCTGCCACATAGCTCATCACCTTCGTCGTGACACGGAGAAGGTCCCTCAGTGATCTGATTAAGCCGCAAGGCTCTTTTCGTGTCTGACAGATTTCATGGCCCTGCCGCCATTAGCGGCAACTTGAAGAAGCTCCACGCTTGCTGTAGGTCGCAAGACTGCAGGGCTCTAGGAGCAGCTGACTCGGGGAGGTATTGCGAAGACTTCTGCTCCTGCAAGAGGCACTGCAAAGTCCGCAGCTATGGCAATTGAAGGCGCGGTCTCCTGCGGGCATGCGCGAAGTAGAGGTGGAACATTAGTCCCACATCGTTAACTTACAAAGCGCTGGTGTAGCTTATATTGATTTTGTCATATCAGCCGATTGCCTCCGAACGCACTTGGGGTGAGGTCCCTCACCTTACCACTACACCTCGTCTGTGAGATCACCACACAGATCTGGCGTGACCCGACCCAACCTGACCCTGTCCGGAGCACTCCTCAAGCACCACCCTCATGCTGGTGCGCCTGGACCCGGGTGCGAGATCCGACCTATTTACCCGGCTCTGGGAGAGTGTGCTGAAGAGTGAAGTTTACAAAGAGAGAGAGACGTGCAGGTGTGGGTAGAGGGATAGGTTTTGCTTTACTATGGTTTGTGCAGGGAAGGAAGGAAGGAAGAAGAAGCCAACACTTAGCCGCTAAGGAGAAGAAGCAGAAGGAAGGAAGCCTTCGCAAAGGAAAAAGAGAAGAAAAGGAAGAGGCGAAGGAAAAAGAGAAGAACTGAAGAAGAAGAAGAGGAACTGAAGGCAAACAGAACCAAGGAAGGAGGCTCTGCCAAGGAAGAAAGGCAAGACAAAAAAGAAGAAACGCCAAGGAAGGAAACAAAACCAAGGAAGAAGAAGAAGACCCGTAGAGAGAAAGTAACTGCAGAAGAAAATAGGAAGAAAGAAGCAAGGCACTGCAGAGAAGAAGAAGGAAGAAAATCAGAAGAAGAAGAATAAGAGAAGAGAAACCTATTTTTAGGACGTCTGATCATCCAATTTCTTCTTTTTGCCACAATTACTTTTCAAACTCATGCATTTATATTTGAATTAAGTTTTGAGTGTTCAATTACATTCTTGAGATTAGTAATAAATTCCAATTGCTCCTTGTGTTCGACCTTGGATACTTAGGTTTTCGAGTAATAAAACTTTTATTTGTTGACGATGCTTGATCACCTATACTACAACATAATTAACTATTAAAACACGATGGAGAACACGTCAACAAGTTCTATGCAAATTGTTCCCAAGAAAGTCGGGATTACCGTTGTAACTAACGAGAAAGGAGAATCTATCACAACTCGTTCAACTTCCTCTTGGAGAGTTTGTATTGATTATAGGAAGTTGAGCATAGCTTGGAAAAAGGATCATTTCCCTTTGCCTTTTATTGATCAAATCCTTGAAAGACTAGCCGGGCAGAGGTACTTCTGTTTCCTTGATGGCTATTTGGGATACAACCAAGTCCCTATCCATCCTAAGGATCAGGAAAAAATGACTTTCACCTGTCCCTACAGAACCTTTGCTTTCCGTAGGATGCCATTCGGCTTATGCAATGCACCTGCAACTTTTCAAAGGTGTATGCTAGCCATATTCTCTGACATGATGGGAGAGTTTATGGAAGTCTTCATGGATGATTTCTCTATTTTTGGAGAATCGTTTGACTCTTGTCTAGCTAATCTTGAAATGATCCTTAAATGATGCATCAAAACAAGACTGTCATTTCATGACACAAGAAGGCATCGTCTTGGGTCATGTAATCTCTTAACAGGGAATCAAAGTGGACAAAGCTAAGGTTGACGCTATCGCTAAACTTCCTCCTCCCACATCTGTCAAACAAATTCGATCATTTCTTGGTCATGTTGGATTCTACAAGAGATCCATCAAGGACTTTTCGAAGGTTGCTTGTCCTTTGAGCAATCTTCTCGCCAAAGAAATGCCGTTTGATTTTGACGAATCTTACCATAAGGCATTTGATTTTCTTAAAACAGCAGTCACTTGTGCTTCGGTGTTGCAACGACCAGTTTGGATAGCCCCATTTGAGATCATGACCGACGCTTCTGATTACGCGGGCGGGGCTATTTTGGGTCAGAAGATTGATAGGAAGCCCTCTGTCATCTACTACGCTAGTAAAACTCTGGGCGAGGTCCAGAGGAATTACATTGTTACTGAGAATTAATTACTAGCTGTAGTATTTGCTTTAGAGAAATTCAGGGCTTATCTCTTAGGGTCTCACGTCATCATATATAACGACCACTCGGCCTTGAGACATCTCTTGGCCAAAAAGGATGCCAAACCCCAGCTTATTCAATGGATTCTTCTGCTTCAAGAATTTGATCACGAAATCAAGGATAAATCCGGGGTATAGAATGTGGTGGCGGACCATCTGTCGAAACTTCTGAGTGATTCTTCTCGTCTTGACATTTCGATTGCTGATACTTTTCCGGACGAGACCATCCTTACAGTTTCAGGTGTCCAAACCCCGCGGTTTGCTGACATTGTCAATTAGTTGGCCGTTGGTCAAATCCCCCAGGATTGGACCAAGCAACAACGGGATAGACTCAAATTTGAGGCCAAATATTACTTCTGGGAGGACCCTGAACTGTACCGCATCGGCTCTGATCAAATTATTCATCGATGCGTTTCGGTGAACGAATTCCAGAGTATACTCTAGTTCTGCCAAGCATTTGCATGTGGTGGACACTTCTCCAGGAAAAAGACGGCTGCAAAAATTTTGCAATCTAGATTTTATTAGCCATCTATATTTAAGGATGCTCAGGATTTCTTGAGGTTGTATTCCCGATGCCAGACACTTGGGAGCATAACTAAGAGAGATATGATGCCTCTAAACCCGATTCTTCCCGTCGAAATTTGTGACGTTTGGGGCATTGATTTCATGGGACCCTTCCTCCCTTCATTTAGACATCAGTACATTCTTGTCACTGTTGATTACATGTCCAAGTGGATCGAGGCTACTCCCACCCAAACCAATGACCACACGGTGGCCATAGATTTTGTCAAGAAGAACATTTTCAGTCGGTTCAAGATTCCGAGGGCCATCATTAGCGATGGTGGCACTCATTTCACTAATGCCTAGTTTTGTAATTTGCTGGCAAAATATGAGGTTAATCACAGAATCTCCACACCTTACCATCCCCAGACGAATGGACAGGCCAAGAATCTCCAATCGGGAGATCAAGAATATTCTGCAGAAAATGGTTAGGCCTGATCGCAAAGACTGGACTCAAAAGCTTAAGGATGCTCTTTGGGTCTACTGTACGGCATATAAAATGCCCATCGGCATGTCTCCGTTTTGTCTGGTGTATGGAAAGGCATACCATTTACCCGTAGAAATCGAACATAAGGCATTCTGGGCAATCAAGCAGTGCAATCTGGATCTGAGTTTAGCCAGGAAGACCAGGAAACTCCAACTATCTAAGTTGGAGGAGATTAGAAATGATGTGTACGAGAATGCCAATATCTACAAGGCTCAGACCAAAGCTCTTCATGACCAATTGATTTCCCTCAAGAGCTTTGATCTGAACCAGAAGGTTTGGCTGTTCGATTCTCGACTTAAGCTCTTTCCCAGCAAACTTAGGTCGAAATGGAATGGCCCATTCATTATCGATCAGATATTTCCAAATGGTGCTGTTCAGATCTCTGACCCGAAGATGGGTAATTCATTCAAAGTCAACGATCAACGTTTAAAGCTTGTTATTGACCTATTGTTCTAGAACCCATCTCAAACACGGTTGCTCTAGTTATTTTGTGACTTCTTTGGCTGAACTACACCTAGTTGATGGCATTAAACTCAGCAGTTGTACAATCTGACTCAGAGCTGACCCGAGCTTCATTTTTAGGTGATATCTTCTGCATTCTACCTTTCCCTTCATGTCTTTTATTCTCAATGTGGACATTGCATCAACTAGGCATGGGGGGTGGATTCATTTCTGAATCATTTTGTCAGCTCTGTGGCATTCTTGTAAATTCTACTTATTTTCTTATATATACATAAAAAAATTGAATTAGGAAGGAATACTTGGACATTAGGAACTTTCAATCTTAGGAAATATTATAGTAGGATCTGAACACTATGACCCTTCAGGTCTTTGGGATTAATCAGCCCGAGTATGTGATAAACGCCAGTTTATCATCATTCTTATGCATTAAAACAAACCTAGCTCTTAGGATTTTACTCCGCAAACGGGTTTTTGGGCTACGTTTAGGCATAAATTAGTTTAGGCATGCATTGCATTTTTTATTGACTTTTTTGATATGTTTTTGAGAGTGTTAGGGATGAACATATATGCAGATCCCTAAAACCCTAGCACTCAAGAAGGCAAATGGTGAAGGAGAAGCTCAGACTAGCTGGAACTCAGCTTGATCTAGCTCACCACAGTTGGAAACTAGCTCTCTTGAACTAGGGTTAGCTCATCCCAGCTCCATTCAGCTAATCTCAGCTGAATGGCAGCTCAAGAGAGTTCATCTTAGCTCACCCTAGCTCAAGTCAGCTCAGATCCAGCTCAACTTAGCTGAGTCTAGCTCATCTCAGCTCCCACTAGTCCACAGGGAGCTCTAGCTAGCTCAGCTGAGTTGACAGGAGTTCACCCCAGCTCAGACCCAGCTACATTTCGCTCCACTCAACTCCTGCTAGATGAAGAAGAACTCATCTCAGCTCAGGAAGCTCAAGTCTAGCTCCCGAGGATTCAGCTTAGCTCAACTCAGTTGAGCTAAGCTACCTTAATTGCCTCAACCAGCTTGATCCTCCCCGGGAGCACCTGACCTTGCTCACCTCAGCTCATTATGGTAGAAGCTAGCTCACTTTAGCTTGGCTTAGCAGCTAACAAAGAACTAGCAAGCTAAGCCAGCTAGAGTAGCTCCATGCCAGCCTCTTCAGCAACAGCCAGCTCCAGTTTCAGCTCCAGACTTCTTCTCCTCAGCTCGTCCCTCTAAACCCTAGCTCCAACACCTTCCCCTCTACTCCTCCATTAGCTAAGCTAGCTTAGCTTGGCTTAGCTTAGCTATGCTCCAACTTCCTTGGCTTGTACCACCCTAAAAACCCACCTAACAACTCTACCCAACTAGCTCCACCTAAGCTCCACATAAGCTAACCTACTTGGCACCAACCTAGCCTACCCACCACCTCCAAAAGACACCTAAAAGTGGCGCCAAAACCACCCTAACCACCCCCTTGATGGTTCCACTTTTCCCTCCAAAAACTCCCTTCATCTCCACCATCCACCTACCCCCCCTTCTAGAAGACCCTAGGTTGGCGCCAAAATGGTGGTGTATCTCCACCACCAAAAGCCACCAACACCACCATAACCACACCCTTTAACACCTCTTGGGTTGGCACCAAATACCCTTGGCCATAGGATCACCAACCACCTCCATCCTTCCATCCTAGCCCTCCATTTCAAGGGGCACCTTAACCCCCCATCCTACCCTATTAAAAGACCACTACCCACCACCATTCAAGTCATCTTTGGCTAGCAAATTCACTCTCATATTCCACCTATAAGCCCACGTCCAACAGAGAAGAAGAAGAAGAAGATTAAGGGGATATTCTGTCCCCTTGGTGCCTTCCCCTCTTCCCTTCTCTCTTGAGTCACGCCAGCCAAAGGAGAAGCCAGGCAAGGAAGATCTTTGGAGGAGATCTTGAAGGTGGTCCACGCCACCATGGAAGAGCTTTTGAGGGTGGTGCACGCCCACCCCTTGGAGAGAGCATTGAAGGTGGTAGCTTCCACCTTGGAGGAGCTCTCAAGGAAGGAGAAGAAGGAGGCCCTCTTTTTAAGCCAAGGAGCAGCTAGGCTTGGAGCAAGAAGACTCCCTTCTTCACCAAATTTTGCAAGAGGATTAGTGTTTCTTTATTTTCTTTGAAATTTGTTTAGTTCTAGTAGAAGCATTCCTCTACTTGTCCTTGAAAAGAACACTAATTCTAGTTAATTAAATTGCCTTCTTTTAGCTTTTTATTGCAATTGTTACTTTTGGTTCTAGCACTTGTTTCACCTCTTCTTCCGAATTACTCTAGGCCTCCACTTGCTTAGAGTGAGCTTAGGAAGAAGATATTTCTATCTTTTAAGTTTTAGTTAAGCAATTGTAGGTGTTAGTACTTTCCGTTACAATTCGCATTTTTGCCCTCATCTTTTCAAAACAAAAAAAAATTACATATTTAAAATACCAAAAAGAAAGTTGAGATTTATTTGTAAGCAAGAGGATTAATTTTGCAAACATTTGGCCTCCTTAGACGACCCTAGATACTTCCCCTATCTAGGATATAAATTTAAAAGCGAAAGCAGATTCGCGTGTTACAACAACGTTAAAAACGCGCTTTTATAAATCACGCGTATTTTGCTGTCAGTATCCACTAAAATGTGGATTTGTTTATCGAGTCCTCGCCATCCTGAATTCTATTTTATTTTGATTAAATAAGTTTGGGTGATAAGTACACAACTTATCAACCCGCCCTCTGATTTGAGGGAACTTTAAGTCTAAGATCTACACACTATTCGTCACTGACTCATTGTTCGATGGTCTTAACGGAAATTGGGTAGCTAATGAACCTTCTAAGGTGATATGGCTGGCAAGTTATCGTGGGTAATAGTCCATAGGTAGGTTGTCCAGAGCCCAGTCACTGGGCCACTCTCTTCTTGTTGTCGTTAGGCAAATCTTAGACCAGGGAAGCTACCTACTTAAAAAGAAAAAGAAAGTTAAAAAAGAAAAGAAAAAGAAAAAGAAAAGGAGAAAAGAATAAAAGAGAAACAAAAAGAAATAAGCCACACTTTGCAGCACGAGTATGGCTGGCAAGTTGTCAGTGGTAATAGCTCATCGATCGGTTGTCCAGATCCCAGCTCAAGAAATGCACTAAAAATTCCAAAACACTTAGGAAGAAGTAGAGAAGTAGAATAAGCCGGGGAGATTTACATTGGATTCACCCTTATGTTGACCCCATAAAAAATAGAAGTAGGGAGAAAGCTACTAGTCATATAGATACACCTTCAGGCAGATTTCTTTCCAAGGTCACCTAAGGGTGTAGAAACCCAAAGTCTGTTTTGATTGCCGATCAACAAGTCTATCACATTCACAAAAAGATGCTTAGAACTTAGGGTTCTCATCAAATCTTGGGTGGGTTGAGTGGCCATAGAAATCCACTCTGTAACCCTAAACTCAAAAATCCAAAAAAATTAGAAAATAAGAAAAAGAGAAAAAGAGATCTTTCTATGAATAAGGCGAGGGCTTGAGGCGGTCTACATTTTAGCAGATACCCTAGCGCTGTTGTGTCTTTGAAAGTTCAGGTCCTAAGTAAAAATTTCTTAATGTTGAAAATGATTTGTGCTTGAGTAATCCAACATAATTGTTTTATAAATAGCATGTAGTTTTTGCTATGGACTAGCAAAAGATAGGCATGGGGGTTGATGTGCATACATCTGATTAACCTAAAATGTCTATTAATGCATGTTCTTAGTACCATATTAGCATCATACATTATAAATATTGCATAACATGGATAATCATACATTTAGGTTAAGTTGTATAAATTGTATAGTAATTTTCTCCTTTTATGGCCAGGGACAAGGCAACTTGTTAATCGGGGCCTTGGATCGAAGATCCAACCGTACGGATCTAATTAGGGCGACGATTAGAGTTCAACGACTCTAAGATCTCTTTGATCGGACATCCATAGCATCAAATAGAGATCGAGGAACCCTAGAGATCAAGGGCCAAGATGGTGTTAATCCGCACCTCAAGCAACAAATCCGACCGCATGGATGGGTTCGATCGATGATTGCAGCCTAACGGTGCGAAAATCGGTCCAATTCGACACCTGTGGCACCATCTATACTACTCAGAAGATGGACGGCGAAGATGGTGCAACGTGGCACCATCTCAACCACCCAATCGACCCCAAGGACCCACCTCTACTTCTCTTCTTCACCCGCTCGACGAATCTCTACCGTTGGATGCCCATCCAATGGCTAAGAATGTGCCACGTCGTCGCTCATTCAGCATCTCTCCTCATCTGAAAGCGTAATCAACGCCTGATCTCGACCGTCAGATGAAGATCAAATAGTCGAGATCGGCTGTGCATAAAATCACCAACGCGCCTCAACTACACGCGTAGCGGTTAAGGCATTGCGTAGGTAGGAGATGCGGGTTCAAATCACAGAGTAGTGTCCCCTTCTCTCGTGCGGGCGCACCATCGCAACCACTCGATCGGTAGTGAGTAGCGTGGATCAGCCAATAGCGCCTACGCACAATCTGACGCATAGCGCGCATGCCCGATCGCACACGAGCGCGCTGTGAAGGCGCGGACGAAGGTGCTAGCGAGGTGCGTTTTAAGTTGTCCAATCTTGAGATCGGACGACTGAACATGCGCGAACGTGCGCACGTGTGTTAGGGTGCAGAAGGCGAGGAGGCACGTGAGGCGCACGCACGTCGACCATGTTCAGGTCTTTAGTGACGAATAAATCCGTCACTAAAGGCCCTGTATTAATGTTTTTGAAATTAAAATGTCCAAAATGCCCCCACTCCTTGCAACTATAAAAGGAGACCCCTACCCTACAAATTTCTCATCCCTTCCTTCTCCTCTCTCCCTCTCCAAAGCTTAAGGGAAGCTTGTCCCACAGCCGAGATGCTCCTCAAGAGCTAAACCAAGTTTTCACCCCCGTTCCTGAAGCGGATCCTGCTACGAGGATGATGTGCTGCTTCGTTCCCATTCCTCCTGCTTCGTCCTCCTTCTTCCTGCTCCGTTCCCCATCTTCCAAGCGTTGTCCTGTCCGACTCGTCCTTTAAGCGATCGTTAAGGAGGACAACTTCTCTCTCCTTTCTTTTTCCGCTTTCTAGAGTAGAATTTGCCTAGTTTCTAGTTGTAACAGTTTCCACTTTCTAGTGTAATCATTTCCTGCTTTCTTAGTTGTAAAACATTATTCAAATATCAAGTGATTGTTCTTTCTCTCTCTCTCTTATTGTTTATATTACTTCCATTGTGATTATTTCACCCTTTAAATAAAAATACAAAAAAAAATATAACTGTGGATTTTTAGATCAATGTAGCCTCCTTGTGTTCAACTCAGAACTTCTTTACGAATTTTCGGTATAAATTTTATCTGTTGAACAGATTTGTTCGCAACTCGAACTACAACGACAGGTTTTCGAATCCAACTGCAAACGTGTAGTTTTCCGCCATCAACATACCTCCCTCAGCGTGGTCATCTCCTCCTCCCTTTGTAGCTGTAGGTGGTGGATTTGAAATGCAAGAGGCGGGAGTAGATCAACTTAATGGCAGATGAATGCTGGCAGCTGTGCATGAATGGGCGCAAGAGGAGGAAGCGCAGCCGTTATCTGTGGAAGAAAAGAATAATAAAATAATAAAATGTTATGGTTATTTATGCACAAACCCTTAACTTCTATGTAAAATTAAAACAATGCATGTAATGCACCTAATTGGTTAACTAATAAAATGCATGCAATTCTAAGTTCATTCTAAATGAATTTAGATATGAATGCAATGCATGAATTATGCAATTAAGCTAAAAAAATGAATTAATTTATTTACATCCTAATGTATGCTATCTAAATGTTAAAGATATCTTAATGTCTAGGCATTTATATACTTATCCAAGCTAACTCAGTTAATCTTTTCATAGAAATTAGGTTGAACCATATAACCCTAGATTATAAGGTACTAAGTAGTTGCTAAGTTACAGACTAGGTCGATTAGGGACAAGTTGTAGGCGCAGGCTTCCCTAATTTCTAACTCTACCGTAGGGTTTATTGATCCCAGAGAATAAAGAATCCATGCATGTGCGTTGGTTTGATTTATTTGAGGTTGGCATGATTGCCAACCTAGAAAGAGAGTAAGAGGATTTTTTTTCCATAATATATATTTCTGTTTGATTCCTCTAAGTCTAACCTTGGATCAGCTATCAACACGGTCTGTGTTGGATTCATTATCCCCATCACCAAACCTTGAAGGGTGTCTGGCTTTCGATGCTTCGAGATAGCACCACCCATAGCGACCCCAAGAACTCCTGGCAATTGACACTTCGAGATAGTATCGCCCATGGATTTCTTAAGAGAATTCAGGCCTGTGGTAATCGGCACTTCGAGATAGGGTCGCCCATGCTACTTGAACTGCATAATGTGCTTACATGCCCCCAGTAGGATGGATATCCTAGGAAAAAAGAGCTAAGGAGGTGACATGTTATCATCCCATCATCAAGGTAAGTATATACTCCACCTCTCCTGCGCCAAGAACTCGTCTAATCAAATTGTGTTTTCAAGCTTCTCTTAAGTATGAATCGAGAGAAGCAAATTTTCTTTAAGAAAGGAATTCAGGTGATTACTATTTACACAAGACCAAGTGTATGTGAAATGTGGATGCTTAGGTTACGAGGACCCATAAACCAAAAGGTAGAAAAAGACACCAAGTACTACTCAGCCTTTAACTCAATCCCTAGCTTTCCTTCCTCAACCTCTTAAGGAATGGTCTGCAACTTAACTCCTACTTAAGTTTTTAAGTTCAAATAGGACCTAAAGTTCAAAAGTCAGTAGTTCAACCCTAGCTCTTATAATTAGATACCTAGAGTCAGCTAAGCAAACCTAAAGTCTTGGTCTCATGCCTAAAGATGCAGAGCCTAGTCGGTTAAGCTCAATGATTTTTTTTTTAAATCAATGAAAATATATGCAATGCAAAATGTTTTAACTAAATGCATGAATGCACTATGTATAAATGCTATGTATATCCCCAAGTATACCCTCCCATGCCTAAAATCTTCAATGTCCCTATTGCATAGAAGGGTATTTCTTGGGTTAGAGTTGGACTGCTGTTATTTTGTTGGTAGCTGAGTAACCAAAGAATTTGCAAATCAGGTTCAAAAACCAAGGAAATAGGCCTTAAAAATGAGCATAACAATATAGGCCTAGAAAATAGGTAACCTAGGATGTTGGCGAGTTGATGATGAATCTCGATAGCAAATTCTCGCCTAACCATGATGGGAATGAAATCTTCCCAGGTCACTAGTGGAGGTTCTAAAGGATATATTAGAATAGCGGCCTCTAAAGGGGTAGGAGGAGGATGACAAGGACCCTCCAAAAGAGATGGGGACGGAATGGTATAGAGATAAACCCCCAGGGTGATGGACTGACCATAGAAAGCATCAATCCATGCTTGGTAACCCATTATAAGTGATATTGGTCTGTTAAGCCCCCTGTCAAAACAATAGTGAGCATATTTTTAAGCCAAGAATTGTCTAGGGTGTCCAAGTTTCTAGGTTGCGGGATGGCCATAAGATCTAGGTTGGGTTTAGTCGGCTCGGTGTCCATCCCTAACAATCTTTCTAATTCCTCCATTGCATCCCTAGCATCCCTACTGATATCATGTATATCTTCCTGCACTTCAACAGTGATCATTTCAAGGAATGGGGTAAAAATTCACCTTCAGACATAGGCAAATTAGAGAGTGACTTCGAATCAAATGAACGCAGGTTGGAAGCAATAGATTTAAGGATTACCTTATCAATTTCATCCCCGAATTCTTGTTCTTTTCTCAAATCCTCCCCAGAGTCTATATGTGAATCAACATAAATCTTTGAAGTTGCTTCCACATTTTCCATTATTTCATCATGAGGGATATCATCAATGGGTGTGATAAGGAAACCTTATTTGATCAAATTTGTGACATCCTCAGGGGCCAATTCTTCAAATAAGACATAATCACCCTTAATGTCACTCCAAATCTTGAATGTAGGTTCCTTACATAATTCATCATTCTCCTCATCATAGAATTCATCATGTATATGAGATCTAGAATCATCTAACATTTCCACAAATCCCTTGGGGCACTCTATCTAGGGTAAAATGTTCCTAGTTGTATCATTAGACTCCTCAGATAGGTGAATTTTAGGGTCAGGTTCCCTAAGGGTTGGTTTGAGTTCCATCTCACGATCAAAAGGGAGGGTAGGATTAACCACATGACTTGAACCCTACTCATCAAATGTGACAAAATACTATCATCTGGGTCAAGGTCTTCTAAAGGTACCATTTGTCCCTTCTTTTGACTCTAATACAATTCAGGTGGATACTCAACTTGATCATCATCTTCCTTGGGTTGCCACCTTTCTAAATCTAAATGGTAGCTCCTTTGATCCATATTATCGTCCTCCCACTTAATGCATGAGCTTTTCAAGGAAGGATCATCTAGCAAGAAGGGTTCAAAATCAGTCCCATAGAAGTAGCTATTCTTCCTTTCAGAATCCCCAAAATTCCCCTCCGACTTAGGGCGTGGCTCTCCCAAGAGAGATGCATTTAGTGGAGAGGGATGAAGTCATCCTTAATGGGGTAAGTTAGGTGGCTAATGTCCTCTTTTTCTTGTTGGCCTACTCTCGAAGATTCTCCTAATAATTCGATCATTTCGTCTTGCATTTTCTGTATTTCCATCTTCAAGGTGAAGTCATTACTATTATCAGGAGAGAAATCTGGCTCGGGGATATAATGCCTAGGAGTTTCTATCCAACCCTGGAACTTAGAGTCAACAAGGGTGGGTGGGTTGGGTGTATCAATCATGGGTGGGATATTAGACAAGGCAAATCCCATTCCTAGGTTCTGCTCACTGAATTGGGGCTTAACCAGGCCAATACTCCTATAGTAGGAGTAAAAAGGATCCTAATGACTGTCATTATGTCCATCATAGGATGGACCATCTCGGCGTATGGGATCAAAGATCATAGAATGGGGGTAAGGGTATGGGCAAGATGTGAAAGGATGGAAGTCAAGGTGGTCCATTCTAACTCACACCACAATCAGATTTCCCCAAGCAAACACAAATTAAAGGACTTTTTAGGTCTTTAATCAGTTAAGGCTTTTGAGATTTAAGTCCAATTGTAGGTGACAAACCAAGTTATCTAAACAGTTACATGCCTACTTATCGACCTACGATATGCCTAAGAAGACCTAACTGGGACTTAGGTGGCCCTCCTTAAAGCCCAAAATGTTTAGTCACCACCAAACATGGCAAAGTGGGATGCAAGTAGGGTCAAGCCCTTCCTCTGAAGCGTTGCTTTTGCGGTGCTTCTTAACTACCCTAAATCCGCAAGGTTTGGACTCAACTTTACCTCTGAACTAAAGTTTGGGTCACTTCTGACCCCAGTAATAGGAGGCTCTAGTCCTAGTGGTTCCAAACCTAAGGAGTGTCTAAATGCATGCCATGGTACAAAAGCATGCAAGTGTGCATACACCGTAAAAGGATTTTGAATTTTGAATCGCACGCCAAGTTCGAAAATCAAGTCCTTAGTTTTTAAATGTGACCACTTTATTAGATCGCTTCAAGATAGATTATGTGATTTTGAAATTAAACCAAATGCATTTGCATGACAGGTAGAAATGAAAAGTTAGAAGTGCATACCTGATTCTAGCATTCTTCATGAAATATGCAAGATAAGAAATTAGATCTAGATGCTGCTCATTCAATCCTAAATGATTCGACCTAGCTCGTGTATTTTTTTTCTTATGAATAAATAATGGAAAATCAATCAACAAAAAAAAATAAAAACCTAAGTCTAAATAAATGGGAATAGGCTCCCAAAAAAATTACCCACGTAGGGGCTTAAAATAATGATGGGGAACAAACCCCTCAAATATACCCCAGAATAATGGTCTTAAACCGAATAAATATGCGAGAATAAAGAGTAAAAAAAAAATAAAGTTCTAAAACCTAAATTCTATCTACTCAGAATAGAGATGACAATTGCACTCCCTCAAAATGTTCTCCTCCGAATCATGGCTGAAGGTCCACCTCAATTGTGAATGCAATGGCTATGATGCTCCCTCCCCCAATATATGCCCAAAGGTCTCCAATGCTGTAGATGATGAGGAGGGTGCAGCTATCCACCCTCGTGATTTGCATGCACCAAAATCAAAATAATATATCAAAGAATGTATAGCCTCAACAAAATCAAGTGTGAACAAATAATTAAATAAATGCAAGTTTAACAAGCTCGTTGCCTCCCGAGCAACGACACCATTTAAAAAGACAGTTTTTTCTTTTAATTTAGTTTCGCATATAGAATGATGCATCGAAGTAGTATGTAAGTGGTGGAAAATCGCTAATCAAAACAATTAAAGATAACCTCTTGAGAAGAGTGGGTCGTATCCATAGGGAGGCAATGGCTATTACAAACTCGTAAGGGTCAAAAATCGATGTTCACTATTAATTTCGTCAAGAAATCGAGCCAAATTCGCCTTTTAATTAAGATAACAAGGTATGATCATGCTGAAATCGTATTTTCATTGAAAGACAAGGGTGTTCTGATAAATTCAACATAATAAACTAATCTTTAAATGATAAAATGTGAAGTTGGCAATGGCATGTTTTGTAAAATTTAATTAAGCAAGAAAGAGGGGACTTCGTTCCCCTTAGCTCACACATGGAGGAGGGCTTCATCGGCGGTGAGATGCTCGAAGAAGGACCTCTAAATCAAGGGCTTAACGACGGTGGTCGAGGCGGGTCACGACGTGGTCAGTGTAGGCCGAATGGAGTGCTAGCGGAGTAGGTGTTCGGCGGCCTGCTGCTGCGGTTGGAGCTGCTCCAGGTGCGGGCTGCTGGAGAGGCGCGCATGCGGTGGCTGCTGCTGCGCGCACAGTGCTAGGTGTCGCATGCGATCTACTGGAGAAGAGTGCGGCTATGAGCGGGAGATGAGACAAGAGGGTGTCGTGCGACTGGTCTGCTGGAGGTGTTCCAGCTGCGCATGGAGAGAGGCGGTGACCCTGCTGGTATGTGTGCATGGAGGGGTGTCATGCTGGTCATAGCGTTGGGGCACACACAAGGACGCGCGCGAGGAGCTGGTGGCACGCGGGAGTGCGGGTCGGTGGTGCTGATGATGGTCGCTTGTGGCGTGGGTGCGGGAGTGGTTGGTGTGTGCTGTTGTGGGGATGGGAATGTTGGGTCCTTCATGGAGAAGATGAATAGTGGAGAAGGAGAGAATAAAGGAGAAGAAAATAGAGAAGAGAAAAGAGATGGCGTGAAGTTGGTGCTGCGATGATGTGGGTGAATAGTGAGTGTGGAGGTGGGGGTAAAGGTCTTGGGCGTTCAGACGTTTGGGAATCTTTCTAGATGACTTAACTGGAGGGGATGGCATGGCGAGGTTGTAATGCGAAGCTCTGCGATGGCGGTGCGAGTTGTCACCCTGCATGCCCACGATGGCGAAGCTCTACTGCAGTTGAGGCCAATGGTATTGGAGTGGACGAGAAGCTGAGTTCTCTGCATAATAAGGAAAGGGATGAAGGCCTCCCTCAGCATGGTCGTCTCTTCCTCCCTTTGTAGCTACAGGTGGTGGATTTGAAATGCAAGAGGTAAGAGCAGATCCACTTAATGGTGAATGAATGCTAGTAGCTATGCATGAATGGGTGCAGGAGGAGGAAGTGCATCCATTACCTGTGGAAGAAAAGATTAATAAAATAATAAAATATTATGGTTATTTTTGCACAAACCCTTAACTTCTATGTTAAATTAAAACAATGCATGTAATGCACCTAATTGGTTAACTAATCAAATGGACGTAATTCTAAGTTAATTCTAAATGCATTTAGATATGAATGCAATGCATGAATTATGCAATTAACCTAAAAAAATGAATTAATTTATTTACATCCTAATGTATGCTATCTAAATGTTAAAGATATATTAATGTCTAGGCATTCATATACTTAAATAGCCCACAAATATGGGCCAATCAAAGCTCCTTTCCCCTTCAATCGTTGCCGCTCTCCCTCTCGGAGCACTTCGCCATCTTCGACTCCATCCCATCATAGCCAGACGCCTTCGACTGACCTCCCTCGCCCTAAGTCCTCTAAACTCCTCTCCTACTCTGCTTCATTTCTACGTACTTAGATCTCAATTTTGACTGTCGTTCTGCCTGTGCCACCATTGTCTTCCATGTCTCCGACGTACCATCGGCGACGTCGCAAAACTGCAACACCACCCAAACCGCTCACCTCTAGTCTCAAAAGCTCCACCGCGTCCTCACGACCAAAACCCCTTAAGTAATTGAGGGGATTGGCCTCTCACACACTCCACCCGACACACACCTCCGCACTACCTCCTCAAGGTTGCCAGACATCCACACTTACCCACACGCAACGCCACGACCACCATCACATCCACCACATCCACGTGATCCTCCTGAGCATTTTTGACTTGGCCGAGAGGCTGTTTTTCTTCTTTTCAGGTCATCGCAGGAGCACTGCCACCGCCCTCAGCTTCTCTAACCTTGATTGTAGCTCTCCGACTTCAATCGCTCACGAATCCACCTCCAGGTGCTGGGGACAACTCCTAGGTGCTCTTTCAAGACCCCAATTGGATAGCGCAACCATGCCTTTGCCTCCAATTCGAAGCTTCATCTTTTGCTGCTGCTACATGAGGAAGCCTCATAAGATTAGTTCCACATCGTTGGTGGGCGTGCTGAAGATCGCACATAAAGGGATTTTGTGACCCCTGCTATTCGCCCAAGAACATAGGGGTTGGGTCCCTCTCACACCTCTATGCACTCCTCACTTGCCTACATTCCAGCGGGCTTAGACCTCTGACCGTATACCTGATTACCAGATATTGTTCACTTGGGACTAAGCTGACAGAGAAGAAAGAGAGAGGGGGGAGGGTTTTGCTCTCCTCTCCTCTCTAGACTTAGTCATTGAAGGCTTAGTGAGGCCCTTGTTCCTTGCTCTTGTGAGCCTTGTGCTCTTCTGTTGCTGCTATGCCTTGGCTTCTTTGAGGCATGAGGGTTTAAGGCATCTGTGCCTTAGCTCTGTCGACTGATTGGCTGCTCCTATGCTTGGTTCTGATAATTGCTAAGATACTTGATTGCAGTTACTATTCAAATATTTAAGTGGTTGTGAGCTTTAAACTTAAGGGTTAATTTAGTGATTTAAATCACCATTTTAACCCAATCTTTTTGCATTATTATTCTAATCTTATTGAAATATCATTTTGATTAATCATTGCTTTCAATTGCTTATATTTCTTGAGATTGGTGAATTTAAATTGCATCTTTGCTCCCTGTGATCGACCTCGGACTCTACTTCTTGAACCTTAGCATATAAATTTAAATGATTTAAGCGATTTTGTCCTATACTACGATGCATTTCTTAAACACCGACAATTTCTCTTGAACAATAGGTAAAGCACCCATCATCTCCTTCTGAAACAATTTATGTTCAAAGTAGTTAACCTATAATTTTATGTGAAAATAGAGGTTTACAACAAAATTTATTGCATGAAGTAAAAAATAATTAATCTTTGAACTTAATACAGTAGTCCTCAAAGAGCCAAAATCATGGCATCCAACAAGTACTTTGCCATGCTTTCTGCAAGAAAAAATGTCCATGTTAAGAACAGACATTAATCATCCATGAAAAAAGCAAGTCATTAACAAACATCAATAACCCTTTCAAGAAGCAAGAAAAAAAATCAAAAGGCATACCTACATAGCAATGATGTATAGTTCCTAGGGAACATGTCGAGTCCTTGGTGGACCAAAGTTAGAGGGATAGGCTTAGAGTTATGTCTCAATGCAATTTTGTCCCTCTGTAGGATAGGCAGCATAGCTTATAGTGGAATAAGCCATCGGTGGAGTTGTCGGTGCCTTGAAAGAGTTGTTGGAGGCATAAAATGGAGGGAGGTCCTGCATTTTGAGGGCTTATTCTTTCAACCAGACATTGCCACAGTTCAAGTGTTGATACAATAATATTTGAACAACTCCTCTTGGAGCAAATTCAAACAATCATGCCAACCTACCTTGAAATCCCACCAACAACTCAGGAGGATCTATAGAGCTAGTAAAAAAAATGTCGTTCACAAAACCAAATACAGATGCAATTACATGTCATTGCAAAGCCTTCTTCCTGTTACAATTTCCTATTCCTTTCTTTTATTGGAATGACTAACCATAGAAAAGGGGAAAGAAAGGCGACCATCACTGCTAGTATTCTTTCTACCAGACATCAACCTTAATCGTAAAAGTAATAATAAAAATGCAATCGCCAAGAACCATGCCTTTCCATGTAAATAACCCCTGGGGGTAGTGGACTATCCATTGGAATACGTCTCTTCTACACCAGCTGCAACACCTTACCTATTGGAAGGTCCCTGTAGATTTGGCATATACAGAACACTCATGCTTCTTTTCCAACTAGCCGATGATTGGAGAATCCACCAACTGCCCAATATTCCAACTAATCTTTGCTTCTTTTCTCTTAACTCTACATTGGCCCAGCACATAGGGTTGTAATCATGCACATCAACCTTCCTTGCATAAAATAACTTTAGTTTAGGCACACCATGATTTCTACGCATCTCCCACATCCTTAGTTGTTCAAGAAACATATAAACTGAGTAAGGACTAGGCCTTGTGCAAGTCAAAATAAGAATAGAAGGGTAATTGGGTGTCAAAAACACTAATAGGAATTCATAATATGATATTGAGGCCTTCTGCAAGTCAAAACATATCAAATTGTATTTCTGTTGCATTGTTGTGGGGGAGTCTGAATTAATTTCAATACTTGATGGTATCATTTTCTTAAGGTCAATTTTGATAATGTATTCATTTGTTGTATGTTATTCAATGAGTAAAAAGTGGATGATTGACACTCTGAATGATTAAAATTGAAGCATATAAATTTTCACTGTAATTCCTTTTAGATTACAAGAAAATATATTTTTTGGGATAGATATTAGTGACAATAAATTTTACCGTCACAAAAATGATATCTTTTTGTGACTATTTATCACAAAATAAAAAAAATTTTGAGACACTGTCAAAAATTAAAATTACAATAAAATTAAAGAGGATTTCCTTCCACTCCTCTAAAACTTTCCTATTTCGAAATATTATTTTCATGAAAACATTAACATTCCCACACACATTTCATCTTTCCGCCAAAAACCCCCCTCCACGAAAAAGCAAACCCTTCCCCCTCCCCACAACGCCCCCCGAGGCACCCCCCACCCCCCCGGCCCATCCTCATTACCGATCGAGTCCTCTCCGCTACGTCACCTTCGACCACCTCCTCACTCGTTTGCGACGTCCTCTCCTCGCCATTTGCGACCACTACCTCACTCGCTTATGATGTCCTCTTCGTGGACTAACCTACGACCTCTCCTCGCTCACGACTAACATCCTCAGCATTGGCCTTAACCGCTCTCCTCAAGTTGCATGCATTCTTCTCTGGCATCCAACACATTGGCCCTCCTCCAAGGTGTAAAGACCCATTCTGATTTGAGCCTTTTAAGATGTCTGGATTGTCAGTCAGACGTCTGGCCAGATGTCTGGACCCCTCCCCGAACGTCTGGAAATTGAAAACCTGTATGCGTATTTGCTTTCTACGCGTTGGCAGTGCACAGTTCATCTCTCTCTCCTCTCTTCTTTTTCCCCCTCGCCGAACCCTAACCCTTGCCTATATAAGAAGCCCCCTTCCTCTCCTCTCCACTCCACCACCATCACCTTCCTTCCCACTCCACTGCCGTGAGGCATGCGAGAGAGAGGGAGCGAGAGCGAGGAGGAGGAGAGGGAGTGAAGAGAAGGAGAAGGTCGAGCTCGCAAGCTTCGTGGGAGCTCACCAGAGGGTTGCACGGCCGCCGCGACGCGTGCGGGAGGAGGAGAGCATCGGGGTGTCATCCCCGACTTCCTGCAGCAATCGGAGCTGTAGTAGAGTAGAAGGAAACGTGGCAGAGTGCGGCGAGAGAAGAGGGAACGCAGTCTGATACTGAAGTTTTTCCAGTATCATACATCCGGAGTGCCTTCTAGATGATGGGCTGGACGTCTGAGGATGACACCAGATGTCTAAAAGCGGGTATTCATGCAGGTACGTCTTCCTCACTGTTACGGCCATGCAGGGCGCACAACAGAGGCATTTTGCTTGGCTAAAAAGAGGTGTGCTGCTCTGTCATGCGTAGGAGCAGCTTTGGGAAGGCACGCGGCATGCCCTCCCACAGTTTTCGGACATCTGAACAGCTTACCAGACGATCGGAGGACTAGTCGGACGTCTGGAACTGGGTCCGGATGGTCGCAAATGAGTCATGGACATCTGAAGTCGTTACAGGAACCTGAGGTGAGACTTTGTTGACATTTAAGATGTCTGGACTTTATCCTAGACATCTAATTTGGGTCTGTAGACATATTTTTGACCCGTTTAGTGTCCGATCGGGATCCATTTTACGCAAACAAAATATCTGTGTTTTCTTTGTGAGTTCCTCTACATATTAGAAACCTTTACATACTATTCTGAACATTCCATTGTGATATATTCCTTGGTATAGGACTTCGACCTGTTGCATGTCTAAGGCTTGCAGAGGCACGTGGGCCTGTAGTTTGAGCCCCCAGTACTCCCGGATTGTTTGGTAGAGTGGTTTCTCCCTGTTCTATTTATAAAACTTGAATGCAGTCATGAAAATTAGATAAGTACAAACCTAGGATGTGGCATGAATCCTAGGACGAGAAATAGTTACATTGTTGTGTGCGTGGTTGAGATTGTATTTATAAATGAATGAGTTGAATTGTTAGCAACTGCTTGTTAATAAATACAAGCTGCTTGTTGAAATATGAAAAGCCTGTGATAACTAAATAGTTACCTGTGATATCGCTTGTGCATGTGTTAAATTGTTGAAATACGAGCTGCCTGTTGAAATATGAAATGCATGTGATAACTAAATAGTTACCTGTGATATCGCTTGTGCATGTGTTAAATTGTGGAAATACGAGCTGCATGTATATAATACGAATGGAATTGTGAATGATGAAACTTGGTATGGAATAATATTGTGAATATGAGCATGAACTCTATGGGGAGTTAGGAGTAGAGCTCTTGCGGATGAATGGAAAGGCCTGGAAATGTGGATGGGAAGTGTGCTGGCCCTTGAGTACATGGTACCAAGGAGAGCGACTGCCCCCTTTTTAGTGCAGAGCGGAGCTAGCTGCCCTTGGGATGGGACCCGGGGTTAGGATTGGCCACTCTACACTGACTTCTGTTGGCCCTCACGTACACGGTACCAGGGAGAGCTACTAGTGTAGGGAGGGAGCTAGCCACCCCATGGGGCGCAGGGTTCAGCTAGCCACCCTACATCGACTTGTTAGGCCCACTGGGCAAACCGGGGTAGTCAGACGAGGGTGCACGGACTGTGGAGGGGCAAGACCCTTATTTGGTTCTGAAGGGCTAGACCCCTATTTCTGAGAAGGCTAGGCCCTATATTGTTCTGTGTTGTACTTTGGGCATACCCGCTAGCGGAAATGACTGACCGCGTGCCAGTGCAGGGTAGCTACCCATGCGCTTATCGCACGTGCCGTAGTCACCGCTACGTTTGTCTGTGACCTTGGGGTGGTTGACTGGGTGTAAGACTCCCATTGGGGACTCTCTCAGCCAGGAGAGCACCACGTTCACCTTCTACTCTTCCAAAAAGACTATAATCAAGATCGTTCCCACGAGGAACATTCGAGATCAAGAAAGAAATCTGAAAGTAAACCAATGAGGTGAAAAGGAATTACTTGTAAAATAAAATAATTGGAAAAGATAAATTTACCTGCTAGCTTTTACTGCTTTAGATAGTCTGGTTACCACTCTACTGAGCATTCACTGACTCCGTTTTCTCACAACCCTTTATAGGTCTAGGAGTTTAGCAGCCCGAGTTACCGACTGCAGAGGGTGCTTGGCCCAATCGAACCTAGTAGTAGTTTTCTTACTGTTGTTGTACTCTCTTTCTGCTAGTGAGTTTCAGACTTGTTTACTGCTTCTGTTAATGTACTTTTGTTCTATTCTCCTGCTGTTGTGGTGCTATGTATTGACTAGCAGCTTTTACTTCCTTTACTGCTTGTACGCTTTTACTGTTAGTTACATTGCATAGTGAATGTGATTTATTTTCCTGCTTTTCGGTTATTTCTTGTTGGACGACTGGGTCTTGGGATTAGTCGAGTCGAGCCGGTCTCGGGTCCTGTAGGGATTCGGGAACAAGGTCGTAACAAGATGGTATCAGAGTAAGGTTGTCCCGAGAAATGAATCAACTAGCTTGAGAATAACCAATTCAGGTGCATGTAACTAGGATAACCACCACAACATACCGCTTGACATCTGTTCTGAGTTCCTTTCGCTGAAGTCCGTTAGAGTTGACTTCTTTTGTTCTATCTTCCTCATCTCCTTGTAGGAGATGCCTCGTCATGGAGTTCTCGAGGCAGGTCGCAAACATGGCCGTGGACGAGGTCGGAGGGGCGAACGTGCCAGGCCTGAGGTGCCAGTTGACCTGCTACTTCTCCCGTGCGTTCAGGCCTTGGACCTCGCTCAGCTGATCAAGGATATAGCACGGGAGGAGCTCCACCTGCCTCCACGGGCACGTATCCCTAAGGACGTGGATTGAGAGACCGACGCCGCGTTGGACGAGTAAGAGGGGGAGGGGGTGGTCCACCACCCCCACCGCACTCTGACACTTCTGAACACGAGCCCTCCTTGCCTGGGGGCATGCCCATTCCCCAACTGTAGCTGCACCACGAGATTTTCGGACAGATCTGGAAGCTGAAGCCCCCCTCCATCAAGGGTGATGAGGACCCGTCTGAGGCAGAGTATCGGATGGAGTAGATAGAGAAGGTGTTTGACACCTGTTTGCACCTCAAAACACGCCTGTAATAACACCTTCTTGTGCTATTTTCTAGCATTAACATTGCATAATAGGATCCTGTAATCGCATTTGTAAAAACACTTGCATGCATGCATTTAATCAAGAGAGGAAGAGGAGTGAAACAATCGCCTGCATAGTTACATTTTTCTTCAAGTGCCTCCTTGTAAAATCACCCTCTTTTTATTTTTCCTCTTGATTTCTTCTTTTCTCTCCTTCCCGCGGCTGCATCCTTCCCGCGGCTGCACTCTTCCCGCAGCTGCATGCAGCAGCCACGCAGCACTTCTTCCCGTCACGTCTCCCTGCCAACGCCGCTCCCTATAGCTGCAACTCGCACACCCTCTCCCTGCTGCAGCCGGCACGCCACTCTCCCTTCCTCTATAAGTAGCTGCAGCTTCATCCTCGCGACGCAGCTGCTGCAGCTGCTGAAAAAACCCGCAGCCATCTTCTCCACCGCTTTCCCCTCCCATACGTCGGCCCTCCGTCGAGGAGGCACCCGGCGAGCAGGAGAACCCACTGTGGTACACACCACCACAGTGGGAGCACCACCGCCCAGCTCTTCGACGAGCCGGTGGGCGTGGTGCATTCCCTCGCTTCGTTTTTTCTCTTTAACGCCATTGCTGCCGCTTCAAGCTCCGAAGCTTGAAGCAGCAGCAGCAGCAGCTAAACCACGGCAGCAGCAGCCCAGCAGCAGCAGCAGCAAGTCCTCCCGCCCCACCGCGACCGTCCCCGCAGTCGCTCACCGCCTCCGCGCGCGTCTGCAGGGCGTTCCCCGCCTCCATCTCCGTTCTGTCCGCCTCGCAGTTGCACCCGTAGCCCGCCGCCGCGCGCACTGCAGCGGCCGGCTACGGCCTCACGCCGACCCCTGCCCCCCTCCGCGACCCTCCGCGACCACCTGCAGACCTCCTCCACGCTCGCTCCTCCGCGCCATCGCCCGCTCGTCGACTTCGCGCAGGCCTGCAGAACCCTGCGCGAAGGCGCGCCCGCACCCGCCGTCTTCAGACGTCCGCCTCCGCCTTCAGACGACGCGGCGTCAGACGTCCGCCGCCGCGAGCAGACGACTTAACTCGCTGCCATTGTCCGCGCTCTCGATCTCTCCAGCCCGCTCTCTCTCTCTGCTGATCTCTCTCTCCCGCTCTCTCTCTCTCACGTATTCTCTCTCTCTCCCGCTCTCTCTCTCTCACGTATTCTCTCTCTTTTTCACTCACTCACAGACACACACTACACCAACACACACACATCTTCACCGACACACACACACACCCACACACACACTTACACTATACGTATAGTTATATATAGTAACATATATATACTTATATACATCTATATATAATATATACATACATATATATATATATATATATACACTTATATACATAGTAATATCTATAGTTATGTATACATACATATATATATAATATATATACATATATATATAATATATATATATATATATATCTACTTATATAAATCTATATACTTATACATATACTTATATATATATATATATACTTATATACATAGTATATCTATATATTTATGTATACACACACATATATATAATATATCTATATATATATATATATACACGTATATATATATCTATATACTTATACATATACTTATATATATATACATATATACTTATATACATATATATATATATACATCTATATAGTATTATATATATATACTTATATACATATATACATAGCTATATACATGTATACATACATATATATATATACATATACACCTATATATATATATATATATAATACATATATATCTATATATATCTATACATATATACTTATACATTTATATACATATAGATATATTTACTCATATACATACATATGTACATATATTTTCACGTTATTTACTATACGCTGTATCACGGGGATATCTGCACCAGTTGCTGATATTCCCTGATACACGCGTACAAAAAAAGCGTGGTCCCATACATCATCCATCCTCCATCCACACTCCACGCGGCACATAGTCGTGTTGGTTGCGTCTCTCTAGACGTCAACTGACTCGACATAGTGCTACACTCCATCGTCACCTCCACCCCCACCCCTTTATATATATACTACATATAAATATATATCTATAGCTACTATATTTACTTTCTATCTGTTAGCTTCCTTCTTAGTAAAAAGATAAAAAAAGGTATAAAAGTGAAAAGATAATCTTTGATTTGCAGGTACCCCCGTCTTGCGAGTAGCAAGACTTGTTTTGGGACTCTGTTTGGCTAAAAGCCAAGGACACAATTTTGAGGGTGTGCCTCAAGAACAAGGATTACCATAAAAAACCTAAATAAGAAAAACACCAAAAACACAATAAACGAACGGAAGAGACGCGTTTTAAGGAAAACGTAGAAACTCGACTTTAACCCCACTTCCCTGAGTTCGACCCTGGGCCTAAAAGTGACAAGATAAAATCAATTAGGCCAGGTTAAAAATTTTGTAAAGAGATGGTTAGGTCTGAATTAGGTTAACCACTATACATATTTCAACGATAAAAACATCATATTAACAACCTATCCAGGCCGACCCATCATGACTTTTCTGGCGCCGCTGCCGGGGAGGTGCGCTTTCGAGTAAGTTTCTATCCAATTCCTTTAAATTTGTCTCTTCTCTCTTCACGGGTATTGTTGTTTTTTGGTGTACAGGTGAACCTGGTGGAAGGAGAAGAAGGCTGACGAAGTCGAGGACGTGAGCAGATCCAAGGCGGGAACGAGAGCGTGAAGACGTCGACATCGCATTGGAGCTTCGCACACGTTGCCGAACAAGTAGGTTTTCTTTTCTCATCAAATTAGGGTTAACTTGCCACCACAATAAAAAAAAAAAAAAAAAGAAATTTTAAAAACTAAAAACTAGAAAAACTTCTTGGGATTTCTTGAGGGCAAGTGGATTAAAATTCACTTGATTGATTGGTTGTCTTCACTCCCACTGTCCTGGGATTTCCCGCCTTACTTCGCATAGCGAAAATCCGAGAATCTTGATTCTTAGATTTTTCGCCGTGGGAAGTATTCTTTGAGGCAAAGAAAAAGATTGCTTGTATCCCTCTTTTGCCTCACTTATCTTTAATTCAGGATCACATTTTTGGTGGGGAGACTTGGAATTGAGTTGATTCCAACCCCACCACGACTTTTCAAACTTGCCTGTGATTCGATCCTGAATACTTCAACCCCAACAATTTTATTTTCTTTATCTTTTGGTTGAAGCCTTGTGTGTGGAAATCATTTCTAGTGATTGGGAGCACTTGAATTGAAGTGCTTTGGCTCCCTGTCACATTGATATAAAACTGATTCCTGCATCCACACTTAGAAATCTCCATTTAGGGTAGCCCATTGCATTTTAAGCATGCATTAACTAACTGATAATTGAAGAAGGGTTTCTTGGGTTTTAGAAGGAAAACCTGTATTTTTGCAAAAACCCGGAGATTGGTTGAATCGGTAATTCAGCAAAACCCTAAAATTCATACTACTTAAGGCTGAACTCTAAAAACCATTCGCCAATAAAAACTTCAATTCGGGGAGATTTCCCCGTTGCATGCTTGTTCTTACACACTCTTAAAAGCAATCACTTGGGCATTACCCGTAAACAACGCCCTTCACATTCCAAAAGCACTTGACCCTAAGCCTCTAATTAAAACTGGTAGTAACTTGACCCTTACTAAGGATTGGAGGTCTAACTACCTGTGTGTAGCGACTACGTGCTGGTAAGAGTTCCCGCGTGCTATCGGGTGTCTAAGACTGGGGCAAACGGCCTTTCAATCTGGCCCGGTGGTTCCGCGGTGCTCTCATTCGGTTCCGTAGTTCGTGATAGTAGGTAACTTAGATCTTTAGGTCTAAGGGCACACTGTAGAGGTTAGGAACTTGACTGTATTGATTTGTAATCAAGTGTACCTTTGCGGCGTCATTTCTCTCATCGCTTTTCCCCTCTTATCCCCGCCAATTCTTCCTGCGTAGTGCATGTTTTGGAGGAGGCCACAAAACCCTGAACTGTTTGAATTGACTGCTAAATCTAAAAAAAGAGCCGAATCATCCTCCTCCTCCACAAACGTGGCACACACCCCCACCTCACCACTTCGTCACAATTCCAATTCTTTCAACACCAGGCTTATCCCGAGAAACCCTGCAAGACCTTCCTTATCAAGTGTCGCGCCAAGCGACTCGGTAAGTCATGTGGAATTGGCTTCTGCGAGCCAGTATTTCAACATGGAGGACCAAGCCTCCGTGTGCTCGAACACATATGCGGACACGTCTTCTGGCATAGAAGACGCCTGCACCCTGGTGAACAACCCGTTTTCTGCCACGTATAACCCAGGGTGGCACGATCATCCAAATTTCGCATGGTCTAACAACCCGCAGCGCCAAAACCCCGCTGGTGGACCAAGGCAATCGTCCGCACCCGTCATCCCAAGGGCCCAATCTAATCCTATGGCAAATCCGCCATTAGGCCCTTGCGTACAGAAAACCAAACACGCATCAAAACCTCTTGATAAATTGATGCGAATGATGACGGAAATGTCAAAGCGCCATAAAGAGAACATGACCTCTCTTCAGCATTTGGCGCAGCAGAATGCTGAGATCAGTCAACTAAGCATGGCGACTCGATCTCAGGGCACTTTTCCCGCCCAACCTGTTCCAAACCCGCAAAACTTTGTACCCTGTGGTCCGCATCCTTCCCGCGGCTGCATCCTTCCCGCGGCTGCACTCTTCCCGCAGCTGCATGCAGCAGCCATGCAGCACTTCTTCCCGTCACGTCTCCCTGCCAACGCCGCTCCCTATAGCTGCAACTCGCACACCCTCTCCCTGCTGCAGCCAGCACGCCACTCTCCCCTCCTCTATAAGTAGCTGCAGCTTCATCCTCGCGACGCAGCTGCTGCAGCTGCTGAAAAAACCCGCAGCCATCTTCTCCACCGCTTTCCCCTCCCATACGTCGGCCCTCCGTCAAGGAGGCACCCGACGAGCAGGAGAACCCACTGTGGTACACACCACCACAGTGGGAGCACCACCGCGCAGCTCTTCGATGAGCCGGTGGGCGTGGTGCATTCCCTCACTTCGTTTTTTCTCTTTAACGCCATTGCTGCTGCTTCAAGCTCCGAAGCTTGAAGCAGCAGCAGCAGCAGCCCAGCAGCAGCAGCAGCAAGTCCTCCCGCCCCTCCGCGACCGTCCCCGCAGTCGCTCACCGCCTCTGCGCGCGTCTGCAGGGCGTTCCCCGCCTCCGTCTCCGTTCTGTCCGCCTCGCAGTTGCACCCGTAGCCCGCCGCCGCGCGCACTGCAGCGGCCGGCTACGGCCTCATGCCGACCCCTGCCCCCCTCCGCGACCCTCCGCGACCACCTGCAGACCTCCTCCACGCTCGCTCCTCCGCGCCATCGCCCGCTCGTCGACTTCGCGCAGGCCTGCAGAACCCTGCGCGAAGGCGCGCCCGCACCCGCCGTCTTCAGACGTCCGCCTCCGCCTTCAGACAACGCGGCGTCAGACGTCCGCCGCCGCGAGCAGACGACTTAACTCGCTGCCATTGTCCGCGCTCTCGATCTCTCCAGCCCGCTCTCTCTCTCTCTGCTGATCTCTCTCTCCCGCTCTCTCTCTCTCACGTATTCTCTCTCTCTCCCGCTCTCTCTCTCTCACGTATTCTCTCTCTTTTTCACTCACTCACAGACACACACTACACCAACACACACACATCTTCACCGACACACACACACACCCACACCCACACTTACACTATACGTATAGTTATATATAGTAACATATATATACTTATATACATCTATATATAATATATACATACATATATATATATATATATATATACACTTATATACATAGTAATATCTATAGTTATGTATACATACATATATATATAATATATATACATATATATATATATATATATATATATCTACTTATATATATCTATATACTTATACATATACTTATATATATATATATATATACTTATATACATAGTATATCTATATATTTATGTATACACACACATATATATAATATATCTATATATATATATATATATACACGTATATATATATCTATATACTTATACATATACTTATATATATATACATATATACTTATATACATATATATATATATACATCTATATACTATTATATATATATACTTATATACATATATACATAGCTATATACATGTATACATACATATATATATAATATATATACATATATATATATTATATATATATATATATCTACGTATATATATATCTATATACTTATACATATACTTATATATATACACATATATACTTATATGCATATATATATATACATCTATATAGTATTATATATATATACTTATATACATATATACATAGCTATATACATATATACATACATATATATATATACATATACACCTATATATATATATATATAATACATATATATCTATATATATCTATACATATATACTTATACATTTATATACATATAGATATATTTACTCATATACATACATATGTACATATATTTTCACGTTATTTACTATACGCTGTATCACGGGGATATCTGCACCAGTTGCTGATATTCCCTGATACACACGTACAAAAAAAGCGTGGTCCCATACATCATCCATCCTCCATCCACACTCCACGCGGCACATAGTCGTGTTGGTTGCGTCTCTCTAGACGTCAACTGACTCGACATAGTGCTACACTCCATCGTCACCTCCACCCCCACCCCTTTATATATATACTACATATAAATATATATCTATAGCTACTATATTTACTTTCTATCTGTTAGCTTCCTTCTTAGTAAAAAGATAAAAGAAGGTATAAAAGTGAAAAGATAATCTTTGATTTGCAGGTACCCCGTCTTGCGAGTAGCAAGACTTGTTTTGGGACTCTGTTTGGCTAAAAGCCAAGGACACAATTTTGAGGGTGTGCCTCAAGAACAAGGATTACCATAAAAAACCTAAATAAGAAAAACACCAAAAACACAATAAACGAACGGAAGAGACGCGTTTTAAGGAAAACGTAGAAACTCGACTTTAACCCCACTTCCCTGAGTTCGACCCTGGGCCTAAAAGTGACAAGATAAAATCAATTAGGCCAGGTTAAAAATTTTGTAAAGAGATGGTTAGGTCTGAATTAGGTTAACCACTATACATATTTCAACGATAAAAACATCATATTAACAACCTATCCAGGCCGACCCATCAACACCCTTCGCCCCCCTGTAGAGTGCTGCGTGGCCTTTGCCACGTACCAGCTAGAGAGTGCGGTACACAGGTGGTGGAGGGCAGTCAGAGGCCAGTAGAGGGGAGAGCCGACGTGGGACCAGTTCGTAACCCTCTTCTGCGAGCAGTACTTCAGGCAGAATTGGCAGGACCAGAGGAGGTGGGAGTTCCACACTCTCCACCAGGGGACGATGATTGTTAGCGCGTATCGCACGTGCTTCCTGGAGCTGTCACATTTTGCTGCGACAACCGTGGCTACAGAGGAGGAGCGCCTGTGGAGGTTCATTGTGTTTGTGCTAGAGCACCGCGATCATTTATTTTGATGATAACAAAACATGTGTCATTTAACATTTGCACTGGGAGTCTTAGATTTCAGGTCAATTGCAAATGGAGACATGGTTAGACGGAGTTCGAGCTCGCATCCAGGACGGATTGGAGGAGCTTGATGGAGAATAGAGGAGCTTTGCGAGGAGCGATGACTTGAAGAAGGAAGGAGATGAAGAATATGATAGATTTCCTTTCTTGTACTCTATGTATTTTTGTTTCTTTTGTTACTCTTTATTTTGTTACTTAGATTCATGTTAAAGAGCCTCAAAGTACCCTAACAGTAGTCCTAGGAACACTTGCACAACCCTAGGATACTTAGGTTTTCTGTAGAGAACTTAGAAAACCAAACTAGGGTTCAAACAACCTTATTAGATGTCTAATATGAAATTCAAACGTCTGATTGTTCACTCAGACGTTCGATAATATTTCTGCTGGACTTAGTTAGTTTTGTCTGATGAAATCAGATGTCCAAACCTTAGTCCAGACGTCTTAGAAGACGTTTGATGTTTTTTCCAGATGTCCAATTAGTGGACTGTTGGCTACCTTAGCAAACACTAAAGAAAATGATCGTTGCCTCGTATCAGACGTCCGTAGAGGACCCCAGACATCTAATACATGACCGTTTTGCCTCGACTGACCCAAAATCTCTTCTCAGAGATTTTATAGTCGTTGAACTCTCTTGGAAATCTATTTCCATAGAAAAGTATGTTTCCAGACATCCAGACATCATTCCAGACGTCCTGTATGTCGTCCAATGACAATTCACTAGAACCATGTTTAGATCTGATTCAAGTCTGGAAGGAAACCCGGCTATAATCAGACGTCTGACTTTGTTCCAAGATGCCTTAAATTGGTTTTCCAGATGTTTGATAACCCTGTCTGTGTAATGATTAATCCTGATTTCGACCTGATTTTCTTGAACCTTGCACCCAACAGCTTTGGAAGCCTTCCAAAGCCTTCCAATGCCTTCATAAAGCCTCTATAAATAGAGGAGAACCTTTGCCACTCAAACATACACCAAGTACAAGCATTTCCACATCCTTGTATCAAATTGATCTATGGAAGAAGCTCTAGCTCTACAAGCACTCACTTCACCTAAGAGCTTCATCCTGCTGTGCACCCACTCTCCCGCCATAGTTCACAAGAGCATCGTTGTGCCATTGCTTAGTTCACGCATCCGCGTCGTCGATGCAATTCCAACAAAGGGAAGCATCCTGACTCCTATAGAAGCTTAGTTTAAGAATTACTTTGTTTGCTCTATAGGATTATTATTGTATTTTTCTTTGTTATTTGGTTGGGTATTTGCCTTGCGAATTCCCATCTCCATCGAGGGACAAAATTTTTCTCGTAAAGAGAAGGGGTTGAGGAACGCTACCCTCGCACTTGTAACATGGTTGTAATTGAGGTTGTACTACCCTCATTTAAGTTGTATGTTAGTGGATTTGATCAACTTGGTTGATCGAAAAATCCTAACTCGAGAGGGTTAGGTGGTGATTTTCACCCGGGTTGGGTTTCCACCTAAAAATAATTGTGTACATTGTGTGATTGTCTATTTTTGTGAGATTGTTCCATTTATAATTTCGCATTATTTTTACGTCACGCTGATCTCACCCCCTCCAAGTAGGGAATTACAATTGGTATCAGAGCAGGTTTTGCAAATCGATGTTGCACACTGCTAAGAGATCAAATGGTGGGAAGCACATATGCGTTCAGAATATCTGAGGGGCAGTCCACCGTCCGACCACCCTACATCGACGGAAACAACTACAGCTACTGGAAGCTAAGGATGAGGATGTGGCTTCAAGCCACTGACTTCGCTCTATGGGGATGTTGCGAAACCCCATACGAGATCCCAGAGCGACCCAATGTAGGATACTCGCAGCAGCAGATCCGGGAACTCTCACTCAACGCGAAAGCTATGAATGCGTTGTACTGCACTTTGAGCCTGGAGGAGTTTAACAAAATCTCGCAATGCGCCATCGCATACGAGATCTGGCACACACTTGAGGTAACTTACGAGGGTACCTCTAAGGTAAAAACTTCTAAAATAAATTTACTTTCTCAAGAATTTGAATCTTTTTCTATGAAGTTTAACGAATCCTTAAGTGAGATGAACACTAAGTTCATCCTCATAGTAAATAGTTTAAAAGCTTTAGGTAAAACCTTCATCAAGGGGGAGCTTCAAGGGAAGCTTCTTCGTTCCCTCAGACCGGAGTGGGAACAGAAGGTCACTGCCATCGAGGAGGCAAACGAAGTGGAGGAGCTCAACATGGAGGATCTCCTAGGCAATCTAATGGCCTCTGAGGCAAAGCTAAAGCAAAAGAAGAAGGATACACCAGAGCTAAAATCAAAGAAGACCCTCGCATTTAGAGCTGCGTCGGATAGTGAGGTAAGTTTCGATGACGAAGACTTTAAAATTTTACTTAAGAAAATTTTTAAGTTTTGTAGGGAGTCAAAGAAAGAAAAGAAGGAGAAGAAGGAAAGCCCAAGACGTTGCTACCACTACAACAAGAAAGGGCATCTACGACCAGAATGCCTACTTCTCAAGAAGGAGAAGAAGAAGGAAAAGGAGAAGAAGTCTAAGAAGAAGGCATTCCAAGCAACTTGGGATGACTTGAGCTCAAAGGAAGAAGAAGAGCAGAGCCTTGAGGAAGAAACCGTTTGCTCTGGTATCATGGCCAGAGGAAGTGATAGCGACAGTGATAACTTCGACAATGAGGTATATTCCTATTTACAAGATGCTTTTGATGTGCTCTTTGAACTTAGTAAATCACTTAAGATAGAAAATAAAAGTGTTAAAAAGAACCTTAGTTTTCTTAAAAATGAAAATGATAGGTTAGAAAAATAACTCAAGGATCTAGAAACTAGTCCTAAGGATATTAACTTGTTATTAGGAAATAAAGATTTAATCAATGAAAATACTAAATTGATTGAGGAAAATGCTAGTCTAAAATTAGAAATTTCTGATTTAAAGACTACAATGAATATTATAGAAAAAGAAATTGCATGTCTTAGGGAGAAATAAAATAATTTGATAAATAAGAAAGATAACTTATATAGCCCTAAGGTTGAGAAAGGATCTCAGTCAAGGAGACCTACTAACATAATCGGATCCAAGCTCACTTGGATACCGAAGAAAGATTTGGAATCTTGTTTTGTAAGTCATAAAGATTAGAACACAAAGGATTGGACCTGCAAGCTCAAGAATGGTTAACTCGAGTTGGGAGGACCAAAGAGTAGACCAAGGAGAATGAGAAGACCAACGATATGGCGAACAAATGATGGACCCGCCGTACGTCGTCCGCCAGATTGGAGATCGGCGCCTATGCCCGGGCCTCCAAGCTATAAATGGGAGCCCCATTCGATGTGGCATCCATCACCTCCATTTGGGCCATTTTATTGGCCATGGTAGGTGAGGTAAAATCCTTTACCCTATCCTTTTATCATTAGCGTATAGATAGGGGGAGTTTAAATTATGAGCTAATTGTCAATTATTAAGGGAGAGATGTAAGTTAGATATATTTCCTTTAGTAAGGGGGAAAAAAATAATAGCTATCTTGTTGTTACAAAAAGGGGTAGGACATTACTCTTGTTAAAAGAAATTCAACTCATTTATAGAAGATCATGTTTTAAGGGGGAGTTATAGGAAATTTAAAATCAATTAAACCTTTTTTATAATGTCAAAAAGGGGGAGAATTTCTTGCATTATTATTTATGATTTTGTCATCATCAAAAAGGGGGAGATTGTTGGTGCTAGAGCACTGCGATCGTTTATTTTGATGATAACAAAACACGTGTCATTTAACATTTGCACTTGGAGTCTTAGATTTTAGGTCAATTGCAAATGGAGGCATGGTTAAACGGAGTTCGAGCTCACATCCTGGATGGATTGGAGGAGCTTGATGGAGAATAGAGGAGCTTCGTGAGGAGCGATGGCTTGAAGAAGGAAGGAGATGAAGAATAGATAGATTTCCTTTTCTTGTACTCTATGTATTTTTGTTTCTTTTACTGCTCTTTATTTTGTTACTTAGATTCATGTTAAAGAGCCTCAAAGTACCCTAACGGTAGTCCTAGGAACACTTGCACAACCCTAGGATACTTAGGTTTTCTGTAGAGAACTTAGAAAACCAAACTTGGGTTCAAACAGCCTTTTTAGACGTCTAATCTGAAATTTAGACGTCAGATAAATACTTTTAAGATGTCTGACTGTTGACTCAGACGTCTGATAATATTTAGGCTGGACTTAGTTAGTTCTGTTTGATGAAATTAGATGTCCAGACCTTAGTCCAAATGTCTTAGAAGACGTCTGATTTTTTGCCAGACGTCCAATTAGTGGACCGTTGGCTACCTTAGCAAACACTGAGGAAAATGACCGTTGCCTCGTATCAGATGTCCGTAGAGGACCCCAGACGTCTGATACAAGATTGTTTTGCCTCGGCTGACCTAAAATCTCTTCTCAGAGATTTTATAGCCATTGCACTGTCTTGGAAATCCATTTTCGCAAAAAAGTAGGTTTCCAGATGTCTAAACATCATTCCAGACGTCCTCTATGTCATCTGATGACAATTCACTAGAATCCTGTTTAGATCTAGTTCAAGTCAGGAAGGAAACTCGCCTACAATCAGATGTCTAACTTTATTCCCAGAAGTCTTAAACTGGTTTTCCAGACGTCTGATGCCAGGGCCAGACGTATGATAACCCTATTAGTGTAATGATTAATCCTGATTTCGGCCTGATTTTCTTGGACCTTGCACCCAACAGCTATGGAAGCCTTCCAAAGCCTTCCAAAGCCTTCCAAAGCATTATTAGAGCCTGTATAAATAGAGGAGAACCTTTGCCACTCAAACATACACCAAGTACAAGCATTTGCACATCCTTGTATCAAATTGATCTATAGAAGAAGCTCTAGCTCTACAAGCACTCACTTCACCTAAGAGCTTCATCCTGTTGTACACCCACTCTCCTGTCGTAGTTCACGAGAGCATTGTTGTGCCATTGCTTAGTTCACGCATCCGAGCCATCGATGCACTTCCAACAAAGGAAAGCATCCTAACTCCTATAGAAGCTTAGTTTAAGAATTACTTTGTTGGCTCTATAGGATTATTGTTGTATTTTACTTTGTTATTTGGTTGGGTATTTGCGTTGCGAATTCCCGTCTCCATCAAGGGACAAAATCCTTCTCTTGAAGAGAAGGGGTTGAGGAACTCTACCCTCGCACTTGTAGTGTGGTTGTAATTGAGGTTGTACTACCCTCATTTAAGTAGTACGTTAGTGGATTTGATTAACTTGGTTGATTGGAAAATCCTAACTCGAGAGGGTTAGGTGGTGGCTTTCACTTAGGTTGGGTTTCCACCTAAAAATAATTATGTACATTGTGTGATTGTCTATTTTTGTGAGATTGTTCCATTTATAATTCCGCATTTGTTTTACATCACGCTGATCGCACCCCCTCCAAGTAGGGAATTACACATTGAGGGGCTCCGGCATGCTATTTGTGGGTATGTCAAGCCCTTGAAGCTGTCTACCTTCTCGAGAGTGGTGGAAGCAGCCATGACGTACGAGGAGAGCAACCCAGCTGTGCGAGACACCGACAGCAGACGGAAGAGGCCCTACCAGCTAGAGTACTCACAGGGCTGACGAGAGAGGAGGCACGTAGCAACTGTGGGAGAGCCGTCTCATTTTGCGGGGCCGTCAGTGGCCTTTGGGGGCCCTCGACAGGGACCAGCTGTTAGCACTGGACCCCCGCCTAATCGTCAGCCGGGACCTACCGAGGGATGGAGTCGAGTCCCCCTCTACTACCAGTGTGACCAGCTGGGCCACATCAGGAGGCACTACCCTTCTAGGGCTGGAGTACGGTAGATGCTCCTCGCACCGAGCATTGGAGGCCGAGCAGGTGGTCGTGGTCCCTAGGCGCGTGGGGAAGGGCAGCAGTCATGGGGAGGGTACTGACCAGCAGCTACTTGCCCGACTTAGAGTGTGGCTGCTTCTTCTACACCGAGAGCTGAGGGGCATATCAACGCCCTGACACACAGAGACACTAGGGCATTCGGTTCAGTGGTGGCAGGTATGGTTACCATTTTCGGCAGATTAGTTTACGTCCTTTTTGATTCTGGCACCACACACTCTTTTGTTGCTGCGAGTTTTGTTGTCAGTTTGGGATAGGACTGTGTGTTGTTAGAGGATCCGTTTGTGATCAGAGGCCCAGGTGGCCAGTTGTTTGTAGCTGAGGAGGTCTACATGGACTGTGAGGTCAGTATTGGGGGACACGGCCTCCCTGCTGACCTGATTGTGATACCAATGGAGGATTTTGGTGTGATCTAGGGATTGATTGGCTGTCTACTTATCATGCCTTGGTTGACTGTTTTGGGAGGAAGATCGTCTTCTCTATACCGGAGATACCTTCCTTTGATTTTCATGGACAGCTAGTGGACGGAGGTTTCAGGTGCATATCTGTGCTTCGGGCAGCGAGACTTTTGAGCCAGGGGTGTTAGGGCTTTCTAGCCTGTGTGGTGGCGAAGCCCAGCCCCGTGGAGGACTTTCAGAGCATTTCGGTGGTTAGTGAGTACCCCGACATGTTTCTAGAGGAGCTGCTAGGACCCGCCCGAGCGTAAGATCGAGTTTAAGATCTCACTGGTGTCGGGGACCAGCCCCATTTCTACTACACCATATCGGATGGCACCACTTAAGCTGCGAGAGCTCAAGTCATAACTACAGGACATGTTGAAGAAGGGCTTTGTGAGGCCCAGTGCATCCCCGTGGGGAGCCCCTGTGTTGTTTGTGAAGAAGAAGGATGGTACCCTACGACTTTGTGTTGACTACAGATAGCTGAATAGGGTCACCATCAAGAACAAGTATCCGCTACTGAGGATTGATGATCTTTTTGACCACTTATGAGGTGCCACGGTATTCTCCAAGATAGATCTGAGATCAGGCTACCACCAGTTGAGGATCAGGGAGACCGACGTCTCCAAGATAGCTTTTCACACTTGGTACGGACACTACAAGTTTTTGGTCATGCTGTTTGGGCTGACCTATGCCCCCGCTACTTTTATGGATTTGATGAACTGGGTTTTCCGATCGTATCTGGATCAGTTTGTGGTGGTATTTATCGATGATATGCTCGTTTACTCGCGGGATCAGGCATAGCACGAACAGCACCTACAGATGATTCTGGACACTTTGAGACGACGCAGGCTGTATGCTAAATACAGCAAGTGCGAGTTTTGGTTGAGGCAGGTGACTTTCTTGGGCTATGTGATCTCAAGGGATGGTTTGGCTGTGGGTCCAGCCAAGGTTGAGGTCGTACTCAAGTGGGAGAGGCCACGTACAGTGACAGAGATACGCAGCTTCTTGGGACTGGCAGGTTACTACCGGCGGTTTGTCAGGGGATTCTCGCAAATTGCACATCCTATGACTCAATTGACCTGGAAGGACGTGCTCTTTGCTTGGGTAGATGCTTGTGAGGTGTGTTTTCAGGAGTTGAAGGAGAGGTTGACTTCAGGTCCTGTGCTTACCATCATAAATAGTAGTGGTGGTTTTGTGGTCTACACAGATGCTTCGTTGTAGGCGTTAGGGGGTGTTCTCATGCAGCGGGGTGACGTTGTCGCTTACACTTTACGGCAACTAAAGCCCCATGAGCATAGCTACCCTACCCATGACCTAGAGATGGCAGCTGTTGTTTTCGCGCTGAAGATATGGAGGCACTACCTTTACGGTGAGACCTTTGAGATTTTCACGGATCATAAGAGCCTCAGTACCTGTTTGAATAGGAGCTTAACATGAGACAGAGATGTTGGCTAGAGCTCCTAAAGGACTATGACTGTAGCATCTTATACCATCCGAGGAAGGTCAACGTGGTGGCTAATGCCTTGAGCCGGAAGGTGCCCGCCCACTTGGCCAATTTATAGGCACAGAGTTAGAGACTTATAGAGGAGTTGGGCAGTTGGTGACCCCGAGAGTCACAAGGGTATTGTAGGGCAGTGACGGTGACACGATAGACGAGACCAGAGCTGATAGGCAGCATCATCACAGGACAGATGACAGATTCGTACCTACAGTCATTGTGAGATAGAGTGCTGTCAGGGGATTCAGGAGACTTCTCTTTTACAGATGAGGTGCTACTCATGAGGGGACGTTTGTGCGTTCCCAGGGACGAGGAGTTGTTGAGAGGGCTCTTGACGGAGGCGCACGGGTCCACGTTCACCATGCATCCCGGGAAAACAAAGATGTATCATGATCTGAGACATGACTTTTGGTGGAGAGGGATGAAGTGGGATGTGGGTGAGTTTGTGTAGTAGTGTTTGGTGTGCCAGTAGGTGAAGGCTGAGCACCAGAGGCCTGCAGGACCGTTACAAGCACTTCCTGTATCAGAGTGGAAGTCGGAGAGCATCACCATGGACTTGGTGGTGGGTCTACTCGTTACCCAGCGAGGACATGACGCAGTCTGGGTGATAGTGGATAGGTTGACGAAGACAGCACATTTCCTGCCGATCCAAGTCACTTTCGGACTAGTACAGTTGGCAAAGAGGTATATTCGCGATGTAGTACGCCTACATGAAGTTCCACGTGAGATTGTATCTGACCGGGATACCCATTTTACTTCCCAATTTTGGGCTGAGTTTTAGCAGGCTTTGGGGACACAGTTGAGGTTCAGTAATGTGTACCACCCCCAGATGGATGGACAATTAGAGCACCCTATACAAACACTTGAGGACCTTTTGCACGCCAGTGTACTAGATTGGAGGGGCTCTTGGGAGGAGCACTTACCCCTGGCAGAGTTTGCGTATAATAACAGTTATCACTCGAGTATCGGCATGGCACCTTACGAGGCTCTATACGGACGGAGGTGTACTACGCCCTTGAGTTAGGTTGAGGTGGGGACCAAGTGGAAGGTTGGCCCCAGACTGATCTGGTAGAGTCAGGAGGTGATAGAGCAGATCCACAGATGACTCTACATTATCAGGAGTAGGCAGAAGGGTTACGCTGACCGGAAACGCAGAGAGGTGCAGTTCGAGGTTGGGGATCACGTCTTTCTTCGCGTTTCGCCCATAAAGGGCCTAAAATGTTTCGGGGTGAAGGGGAAGCTTGCGCCAAGGTTTTTGGGGCCCTTTGAGGTCCTGGAGAGAGTAGGACCCGTTGCTTACTGGCTTGCCCTTCCTCCCCAGCTTTCTGGTGTGCACGACGTGTTCCACGTGTCCAACCTCAGGAAGTACATCGCCGATCCCAGTTACATTCTGAGCCACGAGAGTGTTGAGGTGGGTGACGACCTGACCCACCCCGAAGACCGGTGCAGATACTAGACAAAGTCGTCCGGAGTCTGAGATGGAAGCAGGTACCCCTGATGAAGTTTTTGTGGAGGAGCCAGTGGTACGAGGAGGCTACTTGGGAGCCTGAGGCGGCGATGCGAGAGTGGTACCCGAAGCTTTTTGAGGGTACGTCTTTTCGGACCGAGTTCGGTCCTCTTTAAGTTTGTTATGCGCTTTATTTTCTTTTCCACACCCTAGCTAGCATAAGTTTTTGGGACGGAACTTCCTTTAAGTTTGTTATGATGTAAAAACCCATTTTGATTTGAGTGTTTTAAGACGTCTGGATGGTTAGTCAGACATTTGGACCCCTTCGCAGACGTTTGGAAATTGAAAACCTGTATGCGCATTTGCTTTTTGTGCGTAGGCAACGTGCAGTTCATCTCTCTCTCCTCTCTTCTTTTTCCCCCTCGCTGAACCCTAACCCCTTGCCTATATAAGAAGCCCCCTTCCTCTCCTCTCCACTCTCCCACCATCACCTTCCTTCCCACTCCACTGTCGTGAGTGAGGCATGCGAGAGAGAGGGAGAGAGAGCGAGGAGGAGGAGAGGGAGTGAAGAGAAGGAGAAGGTCGAGATCGCAAGCTTCGTGGGAGCTTGCCGGAGGGTTGCACGACTGCCGTGGCATGTGCGGGAGGAGGAGAGCATCAAGGCTTCATCCCTGACTTCCTGCAGCAGTCGAAGCTGCAGCAAAGCAGGAGCCGCAGTGGAGCTCGGCGAGAGAAGCAGGAGCATGGTCTGATACTGGAGTTTTTCTAGTATCAGACGTCCGGAGTTCCTTCTAGATGACGGGCTGGACATCTGGGGACGACACCGGACATCTGAAAGCAGGTATTCGTGCAGGTACATCCTCCTCGCAGTTACGGCCATGCAGGCCTCACCATAGAGGCATTTTGCTTGGCTAAAAGGAGGTGTGCTGCTCTGTCGTGCGTAGGAGCAGCTTTGGGAAGGAACGTGACACACCCTCCCACGGGTTTTGGATGTCTGGATAGCTTACCAGACGACCGGAGGCATTCCCAAACGACCGGAGGACTAGTTGGACGTCAGGAACTGGGTCCAGACGGTCGTAGAGGAGTGTTGGACATCTGAAGTCATCACAGAAACCTGAGGTGAGACTCTGTTGACATTTAAGATGTCTGGACTTTATCCTAAACGTCTGATTTGGGTCTGCAGACATGTTTTCGACCCTTTTTGGGTCCGATCGGGATCCATTTTACGCAAACGAAATATCTATATTTTCCTTGTAAGTTCCTCTACATATTAGAAACCTTTACATACTGTTCTGAACATTCCATTTTGATATATTCCTTGGTATAGGACTTCAACCTGTTGTGTGTCTAGGGCTTGTAGAGGCACGTGGGACTGTAGTTCGAGCCCCCAGTACTCCCGGATTGTTTGGTAGAGTGGTTTCTCCCTGTTCTATTTATAAAACATGAATGCAGTCATGAAAATTTGATAGCTAGAAACCTAGGATGTGGGATGAATCCTAGGACGAGAAATAGTTGCATTGTTGTGTGCGTGATTGAGATTGTATTTATAAATGAATGAGTTGAATTGTTAGCAATTGCCTATTAATAAATACGAGCTGCCTGTTGAAATATGAAATGCCTGTGATAACTAAATGTTTCTTGTGATATCGCTTGTGCATGTGTTAAATTGTTGAAATACGAGCTGCCTGTTGAAATATGAAATGCCTGTGATAACTAAATAGTTACCTGTGATATCGCTTGTTCATGTGTTAAATTGTGGAAATACGAGCTGCATGTGTATAATATGAGTGGAATTGAATGATGAAACCTAGTATGGAATAATATGGTGAATATGAGCATGAATCCTACGGAGAGTTAGGAGTAGAGCTCCTGTGGATGAATGGAAAGGCCTGGAAATGTGGATGGGAAGTGTGCTGACCCTTGAGTATGTGGTACCAAGGAGAGCGACTGTCCCCTTTTTAGTGTAGAGCGGAGCTAGCCGCCCTTGGGTTGGGACTTGGGGTTAGGATTGGCCACTCTACATTGACTTCTATTGGCCCTCACGTACACGGTACCGGGGAGAGCTACTAGTGTAGGGAGGAACCTAGCCACCCCACGGGGCCCGGGGTTCAGCTAGCCACCCTACACCGACTTGTTAGGCCCATTGGGCAAACCGGGGTAGTCAGATGAGCGTGCGTGGACTGTGGAGGGGCGAGACCCCTATTTGGTTCTGAGGGGCTAGACCGCTGTTTCTGAGAGGGCTAGGCCCTATACTGTTCCGTGCTGTACTTTGGGTGTACCTACTAGCGGAAACGACTGACCGCGTGCCAGTGCGGGGTAGCTACCCGTGCACTTATCGCGCGTGCCGTAGTCACCGCTACGTCTGCCTATGATCTCGGGGTGGTTGACTGGTGTAGGACTACCATAGGGGACTCTTTAGACCAGGAGAGCACCACATGCACCTTCTACTCTTCGGAAAAGACTGTAATCAAGATCGTTCCCATGAGGAACATGCGAGATCAAGAAAGAAATCTGAAAGTAAACTAATGAGGTGAAAAGGAATTATTTGCAAAATAAAATAATTGGAAAAGATAAATTTACCTGCTAGCTTTTACTGCTTTAGATAGTCTGGTTACCACTCTACTCAATGTTCGCTGATTTTGTTTCCTCACAACCCTTTACAGGTCCAAGAGTTGAGCAGCTCGAGTTATCGGCTGAAGAGGGTGCTGGGCCCAGTCAAGTCCAGCAGTAGTTTTCTTACTGTTGTTGTACTCGCTTTCTGCTAGTGAGTTTCAGACTTGTTTACTGTTCCTGTTAATGTACTTTTGTTCTACTTTCCTATTGTTGTGGTGGTATGTACTAACTAGAAGCGTTTACTTCCTTTACTGCTTCTACGCTTTTACTGTTAGTTACATTGCATAGTGAATGTGGTTTATTCTCCTGCTTTTCGGTTATTTCTTGTTGGACGACTGGGTCTTGAAATTAGTCGAGTCGAGTAGGTCTCAGGTCCTGTAGAAATTTGAGAATCGAGTCGTAACACAAGGTCAGCCTTCATCTCCTAGTCCTACCGTCCCTTTCCTCTCCACCTCCTCTTCCTTCTCAGATCAATGCAACCCTTCCCTCTGCCCATTCTCCTTTTTTTTCTCATCTTTGATTGATCTTTTCTTTTCATCTTTTATCCTTTTCTTCCTGTCTTATACTTTTCTCATTTAGTAATCGAAGACATGAATAGATAAAAATAGGGAGTCGAGTAACAACGTGGAGGGCAGCAAAGGAGAGGTCATGGAATTGGGCTTATTGGTTTTGGTTTTCTATTCACTTTTTTGGGAGTTATACTTTGACAAGTGTCTACTGGCTTGCTTTAAGCAATATATTTTTCTTGTCTGATGTAGCAATTCTTCTTGGATTGAAATCCACATTCCAACTCTTCAAAAGAAACATAAGGGTTGTATATCTTTCATTTTGGGCTTCTTTCTTTTATTTTTCTGCTGGTTTGTGGTACGAATCCTGCTGGAGGTCTATGGATCTTTTGAGCTATTCAATGGATTCCATGCTTCAATACAACCATTTCTGTATGAGATTCTAGTAGTTGGATGGCTTCCATAATACTCATCTCTGATTCTCAACTGCATGAAACGGAGCTAATATATGGATGCCCCTTGTTTTTTCCTGCAACTTCTTTGTCTTACAGTCAGATGATGGATTGTAATGGTAAATCTGCTTTCAACAGAGTATCACTATGGGTAGGATGCTTTAGTCTGGTTGTTCCAAATCAAGCCAATTGTATTCATCATTTTGACTCTCCAATGGGAAATAGATCAAACTGAAATGCATACTAAATACAGATTGTTATGCAAAAAAAAAAAAATGTCAGGTGGTAGTCCCTAAGATGCCAAGTTCTATTGCTCCAACTAATGAAAAGCTGATGATAGAAATCAACAAAGGCTTTCCCAACCCCATATTTGCCATGAAACTCTTCTTGCCCAGATTTGTCTCCTTTTATTTTTATAAGAATCTTTCAATCAAAGTTCTTTGTTTGTTCTCGTCATTGCTTTAAATTCTGCAATATTTATTTCTATCCTTTATCAGTTTATTTCGTCTCTCCTCTCCTTAAGCTCTATTTTGTTTGCTTTAGTTCTCTTCTTTCTTCTTTCAGTCTATCCACCTAGGTAGGCAGAACATTTGTTTAGTGGTGGATGGTAAGGAAGATTTTCATACACGTCGAGTTAAAAGGAAAAGTATATTCTTCTATGTTACAAGATACTTAAAGAAGGATTTGAATCCTCTCCATTACCCCACTTAATGGTCTCTTAATTTGACCATTATGCAACTGGCACTATGTGATGAAGTTTTTAAATATAGCATATCATTGGTTTATAATATTCTAACCAATTGACGTTAGAGTATACAAAGATGATCAATGCATTAAAAGCAAAGATCATCCATAAGAATGCATCAAATATATATGACCCACTAATTGTTTTATACAATGCTGTAAGTAATTATTCATTTGCTTTAACTGCTGTTTGCCCAATCCTAATGCTCACAGATTCCCCTATGGGTTACTTGTCCCAAAATAAAGCTCAGTAGGATCTACTCCCTTAATGAGGTGTTTCAAGCTTTGGGGTTTGGAGGGTTGATTTGGAAATCAAATCCCTATCAAGCTCAACTAAAATATGAATCCTAATGCATAAGAAAGAATATTTAGGAATATAGCATATAATATCCAACCTTGGTAACAGTCTTGAAGAAAGAAAATCTCTGCTGTCATTGCTCATGCTTTTTGCAGTTGCTTTTCAAGGTATAGTTGTTCTTTCTTAGCTTAATTGCAGGTTATGTAAGTCTGGATGATCATATTCTTATTGTTACTAACTGGAACTTTGCTAGAGGTTGTGTTGCATCCTCCAAATTGTTGATATCTATATCATCTATCTTTTAAGCCCCAACATGATTAGGTTTGGTTGACTTTGGCAAGATGGATGGGCCATGATATAAAAAATGACCCCTTTTTGTGCAACCCAAGATCTAGAACATCACCCCCTGCCTCCACCAGTTCATATGGTTGCCTGTTTTCTGTGTCCATTGTTACTTAAACCGGTGGTGACTACATAAGGGACCAACTAGGACTTAAGTTGATATGGTTGGTTACTTTTGTTCACATCCCTTGGATTCTTTTGTTAGTATCTTTTCTTTGTGGGAGTTTAGGAGATAGAAGTTAGCTTCACGAAAGATTGTAGTAATACTATAGATGCATAAATTATGTGCTTTCCAAAACTGCAAACTAGGTCCTCTACGATGATCTCCAAGACTATGTCCCTACCACAATGATTGATACTATGTTAACATTAATTAATGTAACTATGCACACAAGTTCAACACACTATGTTCTCACTCACTACGTTTTTCATTTATTTACTTACACAATTTTTGTATTGTTCACACTATTTGTTGTAATAAAGCTGGAAAAAGGCTGAATAAATGTCAAGAATTAAATGCAAGCCTTAAAATTCATCCAATCATACTGGAAATGAAGAACTAATCATGTTGAACATCCAAAAATTACTAGGCATCATAATTTAACACAAAAACTTGATCTATTCACTAGATTAATGTTCGGAATATAATTTGGCTAAAATTCAATATCCATAGCTACTGACAGAGATCTGAAACAAGTTCTACATGCTCTCTTCTTCAAATCAAAATCAATTAACGTTACAGGAATACTTGTTCTACATTAAACTTCTTCAAAAACTCATCTAGTTCCTATTTAAATCATGATCTGCTTTGAATTGTGGTTAAAGACTTTATTCAAACCAACTAATCAGTAGCTGCTGTCAAATATGATTCAGACCATCTGAGATCTGATCTAGTATTCCCAGTATCTCTCAATAACTTTGATATAGAATTAAGTACTTATCTATTTTAGAAACCTTGTTACCAACTCGAAAACATTCAAAAGCCGTGCACATTCCCTTGTCAAAACTCTTTTAGAGATTATCCAAACAAGCAGCAACTGTTGCTGACAAATGATTTTTTTGAAACACCTTTCATTCAGATTCTATGATTAAAACTTCACTCACATAAATCAGATGAGTAAATCAGCATTAATTCCATCCCAAAAAATCATTGTAAACCTCAGATAAAATATCAAAATCAGCATTTAGTAATTGGTCCTTTTGAATTGTAGATGGAAAATTCATTTTGTAGTGGATAGTTAGAAGTGCCAAGAAGGGGCACAACAAGGAAATATCCCAGGCACAAAGGTATTTACAACATGGTAAAAAATTACATAAAACCAACATTAGAAAATTTCAGACTCAGACCTGGATATCTATCATGTTCTGAAATGAGCTCCAATAATAACTCCATAGCCAAAACCACCCAAATATCGGGTAACCATATCCTAAATACATCGAACTTGAATATCTATCAGATATGGATACAAATTCAGACTCGGTAGTGCCAAAAATACACAGATACAGCTTCAGATTTGACTTTAGGAGAAAATTTCAAAGTCAGATACAGATATATGTATCCGAAAATAGTGCCTGCGAAGGAATCATTTGGAAGCATAATATTGAGGAAGTGTAAGGCTTTACTGTAAAAAAAAATAGTAAGGCCTGATTCAGCACCTTTACTGAAACAATAAAAAAAAAGGCAAAACATACATCAAATTGTGTTACAAGATTAATATCCAGAAATCCAATGACTAGGCATCTCGCCCAATCTTCATGATGTGATCCATAAGATATGGATGCACAAATTGATGGAGCAGTTAGGCTGACCAATTTGAAGCTACATACTTAGTTTGAAATTCTGGAACAGGAGTTAAAGATATCTTTAATAGATGGGATTTCAAATTACAAATGGCTATCAATCTAACATATGAATGCATGCTTCACAAAGATGATGATCAAAGTACAAAAAAATCAAAGTCCAACTCATACAATCTTCAAGTTTTAACCACTTATCTATTAGAAATGCAATAATTAGACGTATGGTGGCTGCTACCTTATAGATTTTACCTACATATATGTCAGTGTATGTTAAGACCCGAGACATCAAACACTTTTTAAGATGTCTGGGAGTTGGTCCAGATGTCTAGATGCCTTCCCAGATGTTTGGAAATAAATTTTGGCGTGCGTACGATCACGAGTTTGCGCACGTGCCGTGCGTAGACTGCAACCCGCCACCCTCTACATTCTCTCTCTTCCCTCATCGACCTACAGACACCTCCCCCACGCCTTCGAATACCCCTCCCCTCTCCCTTGTTCACCACCCCATCGTATCCTTCATCCTCCAACGTGAGCACGCGCGAGAGAGAGAGAGAGGGCAGCAGCTACTGCCGGGTGCATCGCGAAGAGGTGAGGTGCAGCAAGAAGGAAGAAGAGGGAGAGCACGCGAGAAAGAGGGAGAGAGCCCGTCGGAGCAGCTCGAGGCCGGCCGACGTGCATGTGGAGGAGCATCGTGCTAGGGAGAACTCCCCTGGTGTTGCTGCAGCTCGAGTAGCGGGTGAGTGGCTGTGTGACGAGCTTGCGTGCAGTGGGAAGAAATTGAGGAGGTTTTGATTCTGGGAATTTTTCCCAGAATCAGACGTCTGGACCTACATCCAGACGACGCGGGCGACGTTTGGAGGGAGCTCCAGACATCTGAGAGGTACGAAATTTCTCCTCTACCTCCTTTTGCAGATATGGCCATGCAGGCCATTCCGTCGAAGTGCTGAGACGTGTCATGTTGAGGAGGCTTTCATCGCACATGCAGGTTTCGTTTCGGTAAGGCACGGGGACACGCCCTCCCACGCAGTTCAGACATCTGGGCACAGCACCAGATGGCGGAGAGTGTCTCCAGACATCCGAAGTGGTGGTTGGATGTATGGAACTGGGTCCAAACGATTCAGCAGGATCCCTGGACGTCTGAGGAGTAGCGCAGAGTGAGGTATGACCTGGACCACTTTTTAAGACATCTGGAAGGTGTTCCAGATGTTTGATTTGAGTCAGAATTGTCATTTTTGACCTGTTTAGGGTCTATTCGAGGTCTGATTTCCGCGTGCAAGATTCCATTCTTCTCAGAATTAGTTCCTCTACTTGTTTAAAATACTTGTATCCTATTCTAAGTGGTTCCTTGTGATTGATCCTTGTGCTAGGACTTCGTTCTATTGTAGCTTTGGGGGTTGTGGAGGCACGCGGACCTGCCGATCATGCCCCCATTACTCCGGATTTTGCAGGTAGAGTGGCTCCCCTTAGTTATTTACAAACATTAATGCATCTTTGAAATGAATGATAGATCCTTGGGTATGGCATGAATCATAGGACCTGAAAACTAGATTGAATGATAGATCCTAGGGTGTGGCATGAATCCTAACGATAGAAACACTGAAACGAATGTCTTGAATACCTGAATTGCGGTCTTGGATAAGTAGATAGAATAATGATAATTGCCTGTAATTGGATAACAGCTGCCTATGAAATGTAGAGTATTGTTGATAGTAACTGTTACATGTAATTCCTGTTTTTGGAAACTAAATTTGAGCTACTTGTATATAAATTTATATTAAATGTTGGAAACACGGGCTATATGCGAATTAAACTGAAATGATGAAACCTAGTATGGATTGGCCTGAGAAATATGAGTATGAACCCTACGGGAAATTAGGAGTAGAGCTCCTGGAAAATAAATAGAATGGAACTGGGAAAGTGGATGGGGAAGTGAGCTGGCCCTTTAGTACAGAGTACTAAGGAGAGCGACTGTCCCCTATTTAGTGCAGAGCAGAGCTAGCCAGCCCAGGGACCCGGGGTTAGGTCTGGCCACTTTGTATTGACTTTTGGCCCTTACATGCACAGTATCGGGGCGAGCTACTAGTGTAGGGAGAGAGCTAGCCACCCCACAGGCCCCGGGGTTCAGCTAGCTGTCCTACACCGACTTGTTAGGCCCACTGGGCTAACCAGGGTAGCCAAGCGAGGGTGCGCGGACTGTGGAGGGGCAAGACCCCTGTTTGGTTACTGTGGAGGGGTTGGACCCCTTTTACTGAGAGGGCTCTGCCCTATACTGGTTCTGTGCTGTGCTTTGGGGTGCACCCGTTAATGGAAATGAATGACCGCATGCCAGTGCGGGGTAGCTACCCATGCATCTATCATGCATGCCATAGTCACTGTTATGTCTGTCAGCGACCTTAGGGTGGTTGACTGAAGGTAGGACCACCACGGAGGACTCTCTCGGCCAGGAGAGCACCACGTGCTACTTCTACTTTTCGGAAAAGATTACAATCAAGATCGTTCCTACGAGGAACATTCGAGATCAAGAGAAAGATCTGAGAAATAATTCAAGAAAGAGTAAATAGAGAAATAAAGAAAGAAATTAAAAACAACAGCTACTTGTCCACCTTTACTATTTTCTTAGCTAGCTGGTTGCCACTCTACTCAGCATTTCGCTGACGTGTCATATTTGTCACCTTTTTCAGGACCAGGTGTTGAGTAGCTAGAGCCTGCAGCTGCGGAGGGTGCTGGCCCTAGTAGAGGCTAGTAGTTATACTTTTGTTGTACCATTTTTCTGTAGTAGTGAGTATTTCTGTTTCACCTTGTACTCTTTTATTGTAAACTTCATATTTCTGTACTTGTTTTTAATTCTCTACTGTTGTGGTGGTATGTACTGTAGTAGTTCTTTTCTTTACTACTGTACTTTTGTTACTGTTTGTTACTTACATGGTGAATATGGTTTATTTGATTGCTTTTTGGTTACTTTCTCGTTGGACGACTGGGTTTTAGGATCAGTCAAGTCGGTCGATTCTCGTGTCATGTAGGGATTCAGGAACTGGATCGTAACAAGATGGTATCAGAGCAAGGTCGTCCTGAGAAGTGAACCAACTAGCTGGAAAATAACTAATTCACGTGCTTGTAACTAGAGTAGCCACCACAATGTACCTTTTGACATCTGTTTTAAGGTTTCTTCGTTGAATATCGATTAGTATTGACGCCTTTTCTGTTTCGTGATCGCGTCTCCCTGCAAGAGATGCCTCGACGAGGAGGTAGCAAGACAGGCCACAGACGTGGCCGAGGATGAGGTCGGAGGGGTGGGCACGTCGAGCCTGACGCCTCAGTGGACCAGCCACTGCTCCCAGGCATTCAGGCCCAGGACCTCGCCCAGCTGATACGAGATATCGTGCGAGAGGAGCTCCACCCGCTGCCATGAGCGCCTCTCCCTGGGGCTACGGAGGGGGCGTCCTCTGTGGGACCACGAGATGGATATGGCACTAGATGCGGGGGAGAGGGTGGGCCTCCACCGCCCCCACCTTCCTTTGGCACTTCCGAGCATAAGGCTTCTTTACCTGGAGGCGTACCGGCTTCTCTACTTCAGCACCACTATGAGCTTTTCAGACAGTTCTGAAAGCTGAAGCCCCCTCTTTCAAAGGGAATGGTGACCCGACCGAGGCAGAGGACTGGCTCGAGTAGATCGGGAAGATATTTGACACCCTTCGCCCCCCTGTGGAGCACCGCGTGGCCTTCGCCATGTACCAGCTGGAGAGCGCGACAAATAGGTGGTGGAGGGCGGTTAGGGGTCAGGAGAGGGACGAGCTGACTTGGGACCAGTTTGTCACCCTCTTCTGCGAGCAGTACTTCCCCTAAACATGGCAGGACCAGAGGAGGCGGGAGTTCCACACTCTCCGCCAGGGGACGATGACCATGAGCATGTACCGCACGCATTTCCTAGAGTTGTCTCGTTTCGTAGTGACAGCTGTGGCTACCGAGGAGGAGTGCCTTTGGAGGTTCACTGAGGGGCTCCAGCCTGCCATTCAAGGGTATGTCAAACCCCTGAAGCTGCCAACATTCTCGAGGGTGCTGGAGGCAGCTATGACATATGAAGAGACCAACCCATCTGCACGTGACACTTACAGCGGGCGCAAGCGGCCTTACCAGCCAGACTTCTCACAGGGTCGACGAGAGAAGAGGCACGTGGCGCCCGCGGGAGAGCCGTCACACTTTGCAGGGCCATCAGTGGCCTTTGGGGGCCCCCGACAGCAGCCACCTACTAGCACCAGACCCCTGCCCAGCCGTCAGCAAGGACCCACTGAGGGCGGGAGTCGAGTCCTCCTTTGCTACCAGTGTGGCTAGTCGGGCCACATCAGGAGGGACTACCCATCTAGGGCTGGAGGTCAGCAGATGCTTCCCGCGCCGAGCACTGGAGGGCAAGTAGGAGACCGTGGTTTCCAGGTGCGAGGAGGAGGACAGCAGTCACGGGGAGGGTATCGGCCAGCGACTACCCATCCAACGCAGAGTGTGGCTGCTTCGTCCGCACCTAGGGCTGAGGGGCGTATCAATGCCCTCACACATGGGGATGCCAGAGCTTCAAGATCAGTGCTGGCAGGTATGGTTTCAGTTTCCTGCAAACTTGTTCACATGCTTTTCGATTTCGACGCTACGCACTCATTTATCGTTGCCAGTTTTGCTGTTAGTTTGGGGCAGGACTGTATGTTATTAGAGGATCCGTTCATGATCAGAGGTCCGAGTGGTCAGCTGTTTGTAGCTGAGGAGGTGTACACAGGTTGTGAGGTCAGTGTTGTGGGACACAGCCTTCCCACTGACCTGATTATGATACAGATGGAGGACTTTGGAATAATTCTGGGAAGGGACTGGCTGTCCGCTTACCATGCCTTGGTGGACTGCTTTGAGAGGAAGATCGTCTTCTCCATACCAGAGTTGCCTTCTTTCGAGTTCCATGGGCAACCAGTGGACAGAGGCTTCAGGTGCATTTCTGCACTTCGGGCGGTGAGACTTTTGGGCCAGGGGTGTGAGGGCTTTCTGGCGTGTGTGGTGGTGGAACCCAGCCCTGTGCTAGACTTCCAAAGTAGCCCGGTGGTCAGAGAGTACCCTGATGTGTTCCCAGATGAGTTGCCAGGACTACCGCCCAAGTGTGAGATTGAGTTTGAGATCTCACTGGTACCGGGGACCAGCCCCATCTCTACAGCATCGTACAGGATGGCACCACTTGAGCTGCGAGAGCTCAAGTCTCAGTTGCAGGACCTTCTGGAGAAGGGCTTTGTGAGGCCCAGTGCGTCTCCGTGGGGAGCCCCGATTTTGTTCGTAAAGAAGGATGGTACCTTACACCTTTGTGTGCACTACCGACAGCTGAATAGGGTTACCATCAAGAATAGGTATCTGCTGCCGAGGATTAATGACTTGTTTGACCAGCTGCGAGGTGCCACGGTATTCTCCAAGATAGACTTGAGGTCTGGATACCACCAGTTGAGGATCAAGGAGGCAGACGTCTCCAAGATAGCTTTCCGCACCTGGTACGGACGCTACGAGTTTCTGGTCATGCCGTTTGGGCTGACCAATGCCCCCGTTGCCTTCATGGATTTGATGAACCGAGTGTTCAGACCGTACTTGGACCAGTTTGTGGTGGTATTTATTGATGATGTGCTCATCTATTCTCGAGATCAAATGTAGCATGGACAGTACTTGCGGATGGTTTTGGACACACTGAGACGACGTAGGCTGTACTCCAAATACAGCAAGTGCGAGTTCTGATTGAGGGAGGTGACCTTCTTGGGCCATGTGATCTCCGAGGATGACTTGGCTGTGGACCCAGCCAAGGTTGAGATAGTACTCAGGTGGGAGAGACCGCGTACTGTTACTGAGATCCGCAGTTTCTTCGGACTGGCAGGCTACTAGTAGCGATTTATCAGGGGCTTCTCGCAGATTGCACGTCTTATGACACAGCTGACCTGGAAGGGCGTGCCCTTTACTTGGACAGACGCTTGTGAGGCGTGTTTTCAGGAGCTGAAGGAGAGGCTGACTTCGGCTCCCGTGCTCACCATCCCTGACAGTAGTGGCAGGTTTGTTGTGTACATGGACGCCTCTTTGCAAGGGTTAGGGGGTGTGCTCATGCAGAGGGGTCACGTTGTCACTTACGCTTCGCGGCAACTAAAGCCCCATGAGCATAGCTACCCTACCCATGACCTGGAGCTGGCAGCTGTCATCTTCGCACTGAAGACTTGGAGGCACTACTTGTACGGTGAGACCTTTTAGATTTTCACAGATCACAAGAGCCTCAGATTCTCGTTTGATCAGAAGGAGCTCAACATGAGACAGAGACGTTGGTTGGAGCTCCTGAAGGATTATGACTGCAGCATTTCCTACCACCCGAGAAAGGCCAACGTGGTGGCTGATGCCTTGAGCAAGAAGGTGCCCGCCCACTTGGCCAGTTTACAGGCGTAGAGTTGGAGCCTCATGGAAGAGATGGGCAGTTGGCGGCCCTTAGAGTTACTGGGGCACTGTGGGGCAGTGACTGTGACACGACAGATGAGGCCAGAGCTGATAGATCGCATCATCACAAGACAGATGGCCAACCCGAACTTGCAGTCATTGCATGACAGAGTGCTGTCAGGAGACCCTGGGGACTTCTCTTTTACAGACCAGGTACTGCGCATGAGAGGACGTTTGTGTGTTCCCAGGGACGAGGAGCTGTTGAGAGAGATCCTGATTGAGGCACATGGTTCCAAGTTCACCATACATCCTGGAAACACAAAAATGTACCATGATTTGAGATGCGACTTTTGGTGGAGGGGAATGAAGTGGGATGTAGGTGAATTCGTACAGCAGTGTTTAGTGTGCCAGCAGGTGAAGGTCGAGCATCAGAGACCTGCGGGGTAGTTGCAGGCACTTCCAGTGCCAGAGTGGAAGTGGGAGAGCATCACCATGGACTTGGTGGTGGGCTTTCCCATTACCCAGTGAGGACACGACACAGTTTGGGTGATTATTGACAGGTTGACGAAGACGGCACGTTTCTTGCCGATCTGAGTCACCTTGGGACCAGCACAGTTGGCAGAGAGGTATATCCACGACGTGGTACGTCTACACGGAGTTCCACAAGAGATCGTATTTTACCGGGATACCCATTTTACATCCCAGTTTTGGGCTGAGTTTCAGCAGGCCCTGGGGATGCAGTTGAGGTTCAGTATGGCATACCACCCCCAGACGGACGGACAGTCTGAGCGCACGATACAGACACTAGAGGACCTTTTGCGTGCTTATGTACTGGGCTGGATTGGCTCTTGGGAGGAGCACTTGCTCCTGGTGGAGTTTGCATACAACAACAGCTATCACTTGAGCATCGTCATGGCACCCTATGAGGCTCTGTACGGACGGAGGTGTACGGCACCCTTGAGTTGGGTTGAGGTGGGGACCAAGTGGGAGGTTGGCCCCAGGCTGATCCGACAGAGTTAGGAGGTGATCGAGCAGATTCACAAGCGACTCCGCAATGTCAGGAGCAGACAGAAGAGCTATGCAGATCGGAAACGCAGAGAGGTACAATTTGAGGTTGGGGACCATGTCTTCCTTTGCGTTTCACCCATGAAGGGCTTGCAGCGGTTTGGGATGAGAGGGAAGCTCGCACCGAGGTTCGTGGGACCCTTTGAGGTCTTGGAGAGGGTTGGACCCGTTGCTTACAGGCTTGCCCTTCCTCCCCAGCTTTCTGGTGTGCATGACGTGTTCCACGTGTCCAACCTCAGGAAGTACGCCGCCGATCCCAATCACGTCCTGAGCCACAAGAGCGTCAAGGTGGGTGACGACCTGACCTACCCCGAGCGGCCAGTGCAGATTCTCGACAGAGCCATTCGGAGTCTGAGACGAAAGCAAGTACCCCTGGTGGAGGTTTTGTGGAGGAGCGAGCGGTACGAGGAGGCTACCTGGGAGCCTGAGGCGGCGATGCGGGAACGGTACCCGAAGCTCTTTGAGGGTACGTCTTTCCAGACTGGCTTCGATCCTCTTTGAGTTTGTTATGCGTATATTGTTCTTTTTCCGCACCCTAGTTAGCACAAGTTTCGGGGATGAAACTTCCTTTGAGTTTGTTATGTTGTTAAGAACCGAGACATCAAACACTTTTTAAGACGTCTGGGAGTTGGTCCAGACATCTGGGAATTGGTCCAGACGTCTGGTTAGACGTCTGGACGCCTTCCTAGATGTCTGGAAATAAATTTTGGCGGCGTACGATCGTGAGTCTGCGTGCGTGCCTCATGCAGACAACAACCTGCTGCCCTCTTCTCTCCCTCTTCCCTCGCCGACCCGCAGACACCTCCCCCACGCCTTCAAATACCCCTCCCCTCTCCCTCGTTCACCACCCCACTGTATCCTTCTTCCTCCAGCGTGAGCAAGAGATAGAGAGAGAGAGCGAGGGCAGCAGCTGCTGCTGGGTGCATCGTGGAGAGGAGAGGTGTAGCGAGAAGGAAGAAGAGGGAGAGCGCGCGAGAAAGAGAGAGAGAGCCCGCCGAAGCAGCTCGAGGTCGGTCGGCGTGTGCGCGGAGGAGCATTGTGCTGGGGAGATCTCCCCTGGTGCTGCTGCAGCTCGAGCAGCGGGCGAGCGGCTGCGTAGCGAGCTTGCGTGCAGCAGGAAGAAGGCAAGGAGGTTATGATTCTGGGAAATTTTCCCAGAATCAGATGTCTGGACCTACATCCAGACAACGCGAGCGACATCTGGAGGGAGCTCCAGACGTCTGAGAGGTACGAAATTTCTCCTATACCTCCTTTTGCGGATACAACCATGCAGGCCGTCCCGCCGAAGTGGTTAGACGTGCCGTGTTGAGGAGGCTTTCGTCGTGCGTGTAGGTTTCGCTTCGAGAAGGTGTGGGGACACGCCCTCCCACGTAATTCAGACGTCTGGGCACAACACCAGACAGTGGAGAGGTGGTTGGACGTCTGGAACTAGGTCCAGACGATTCAGCAGGATCCCAAAACGTTTGAGGAGCAACGCAGAGTGAGGTATGACCTGGACTACTTTTTAAGATGTCTGGAAGGTGTTCCAGACGTCTAATTTGAGTCAGAATTATCATTTTTGACCCGTTTATGGTCCGTTCAAGGTCTGATTTCCACGTTTAAGATTTCGTTCTTCTCAGAATTAGTTCCTCTACTTGTTTAAAATACTTTTATCCTGTTCTAAGTGGTTCCTTGTGATTGATCCTTGTGTTAGAACCTCATTCTGTTGTGGCTTTGGGGATTGCGGAGGCACGTGGACCTGCCGATCACGCCCCCATTACTCCCGATTTTGCAGGTAGAGTGGCTCCCCTTAGTTATTTACAAACATTAATGCATCTCCGAAATGAATGATAGATCCTAGGGTATGGCATGAATCCTAGGACCTGAAAACTAGATCGAATGATAGATCCTAGGGTGTGGCATGAATCCTAGGAACAGAAACACTGAAACGAATGTCTTGAATACCTGAATTGCAATCTTGGATAAGTAGATAGAATAATGATAATTGCCAGTAATTGGATAACAGCTGCCTGGGAAATGTAGAGTACTGTTGCTAGTAACTGTTACATGTAATTCCTGTTGTTGGAAACTAAATTTGAGCTGCTTGTATATAAATTTATATTAAATGTTGGAAACATGGGCTATATGCGAATTAAACTGAAATGATGAAACCTAGTATGGATTGGCCTGAGAAATATGAGTATGAACCCTACAGGAAATTAGGAGTAGAGCTCCTGGAAAATAAATAGAATGGAACTGGGAAATGGACGGGGAAGTGAGCTGGCCCTTAAGTACTGAGTACCAGGGAGAGTGACTGTCCCTTGTTTAGTGTAGAGCAGAGCTAGCCGCCCTAGGGACCCAGGTTAGGTCTAGCCACTTTATACCGACTTTTGGGCCTCGCGTACACAGTACCAGGGAGAGCTACTAGTGTAGGGAGATAGCTAGCCACCCCACGGGCCCCGAGGTTCAGCTAGCCGTCCTACACCAACTTGTTAGGCCCACTGGGCAAACTAGGGTAGTTAGGCGAGGGTGCGCGGACTATGGAGGGGCAAGACCCCTGTTTGGTTACTGTGGAGGGGCTGGACCCCTGTTACTGAGAGGGCTCTGCCCTATACTGGTTTCATGCTGTTCCTTGGGGCACACCCATTAACGGAAATGACTGATCGCGTGCCAATGCAGGGTAGCTACCCATGAGTCTATCATGTGTGCCGTAGTTACCGTTACATCTGTCAGCGACCTTGGGGTGGTTGACTGAGGGTAGGACCACCAAGGGGGGACTCTCCCACCCAAGAGAGCACCATGTGCTACTTCTACTTTTCGAAAAAGACTGCAATCAAGATCGTTCCCACAAGGAACATTCGAGATCAAGAGAAAGATCTGAGAAATAATTCAAGAAAGAGTAAATAGAGAAATAAAGAAAGAAATTAAAAATAACAGCTACTTGTCCACCTTTACTGTTTTCTTAGCTAGCTGGTTGCCACTCTACTCAACGTTTCGCTGACGTGTCATATTTGTCACCTTTTTCAGGACCAGGTGTTGAGCAGCCAGAGCCTAGAGCTGCAGAGGGTGCTGGGCCTAGTAGATCCCAGTAGTTGTACTTTTGTTGTACCGTTTTTCTGTAGTAGTGAGTATTTCTGTTTCACCTTGTACTCTTTTATTGTAAACTTCATATTTCTGTACATGTTTTTAATTCTCTACTGTTGTGGTGGTATGTGCTGTAGTAGTTCTTTTCTTTACTGCTGTACTTTTGTTACTGTTAGTTACTTGCATGGTGAATTTGATTTATTTGACTGCTTTTTGGTTACTTTCTTGTTGGACGACTGGGTCTTGGGATCAGTCGAGTCGGTCCGATTCTCGTGTCCTGTAGGGATTCGAGAATCAGGTCGTAACAGTGTATATACAACATGGCATGATGTACATGCATTTATACAACTATACGTACATATAGTCTATGCATGTCACTCTATGGAAATTGGCGTATGGGAGTATCAAATCTCCAGTTTCTGGTGAAATCTAATAATGTTTTATATATTTATTATTATTATTATTACGTGAATCAATTGCCAGTGCTTAAATCTTGTTCAGCGCTACATACCACAACATTTCCAGTTTCTTGGAGATTTTAATGGCCAAGGGCACACACTCCAGAACAAGAATGGCTCTATCTTCAGGATATTTACATCAGAATTTTAATTAACTGTCTACAATGTAATATAGCATCCAAATTCACCTTTCCAAGAGAGCACAGTAGAGTACTCCCGTAAACTCTTAATGGCACTCAAAATGCATAAAGAGGACGACAATGCATTTACTACATATCAACAAAACATACCAATGGAGATGCAAAGGTTAGCTTGATGATGACGTCTGTGCTTGACAAAAAAGAAACTGTAAAACTTATTGTGGAGTGAATGGCAGCATCCTTACTCATGTTGGAACAGAAAGCATTTCTTCTAGTTCTTGGCCATCCATGCCATCTTTCCTCTCATTAATTTCAGGTTGAATTCTGCAACTTCTGGTTCTTTTACTGAATTCTGCTAGACAAGGACCTCTTTTCTATCCTCTTTCTTTTTGAGTTCCTTCTACGCATTAAAAAAGGGAATAAAAAGGGGTAACTCACATACTTTAATACTTAAAAAATGTCACATTTAGTTTTACTGGGGCTTTATTTCGTAAAGCTTTCTTTTCAGCATTTACCCTATCCTCATGAGGTTATGGTTCTTGGCATTTCCTATAGTGGCATAGGTAATTAATGTTCTTCCTTTGTTAGTCACTAGAATATGTCTCCTTATGAGTTGTTGCCTAGTACACACCTTGATTGCAACTTCTTTAAGGTCTTTAGCTATTATTGCTATCCCTTTCATCAGCCTTACACCAAACAGAATTCAGAGCGGTGAACTGTGTTACATGTATTTTTGAGGAACAACTATCATCATAAAGCATACAAATGCTATAATCCCAAAACCAAATGAGCCTTTGTATCCATTCAAAATTGAGTAGTCACTCCATTTCTCTAGAATCTTCCACTTCTACTGCAACACTTATTCCAATATCTCCTCCCTTATTGTCTTCGTTTTGATTCAACTCTAATTCTACTCACTGTGATCATTCTACTGCTATCTCTAGTCCACTTGTGATTCTGGTTCTTGGATCTTTAGTGAATCCTAAAATTGTGTTCACTACTCAGTCATTGTCCACTGAACCAACGACTTCTATACAACCACCAGAACCACCTAAAAAATCACCTCAATGCCCACATTGTACATAGACTAGAGACATGAATGGAATTTACAAGAAAGCTTTTGTTTCCCTAAAGCATCCTCTTCCATATTGTTGTACTGCACTTGTTGTTGAACTGAAACCTACTTTTTAAGCAGTGGCTTCTGAAATGTTCAAGTGGGATCATGTTACGGCAGATGAACTTGAAGCCGTAGTGAAGAATTAGACATGGCAACTTGTTCCTTATAACAATTATAATATCCATGGCATATTCAACTTCCATGCTTATGCATCATGGGACCTAATAATTATAATTGGTCATGTCTATATATTATATTATATATATTTTTTCAATCATCTATGAAATTTGAAGACCTTTTAAAATGATATTTTTTTATAGGTTGTAGACATGGATAAGATGTGGATGGATAAACGACTTGAAGGCATAGAAGTATATGATATTGGAGTATATCAATTTTTGAATTGGGCATTTCATGAGGATTGATCAATGTATAGATTTGGATCTAAGAAACATTGGATATTTTGCCCATGTAAGATTTGTATGAACACAAGAAAGAGTAATCGAGAAGATGTGCATGAGCATCTTATATTAAACGGTTGGTGGCCAAGATATACAATTTGGAATGTGCATGGAGAGGAAGTTGGAGAGACATCACGATAAGGTCATCATCAAAATGTACAGAATAAGGATGGTGGAAATGATGAGTTAATGGATATGTTGTATGACATAGGAGGGGTTCTTATGGATTCTGAAAATGATATACCAGCTAATGTGGATGTTGAAGATTTCTATAAAATGTTGTCAGAAGTAGAGGAACCTATTGCTCCAGGGTTAAAGATGTCTAAATTAAATTTCATATTGAGATTATTCAAATTAAAAGTTATTCACCATTCTATGTCAAAGATGATGTCAGATGTGCTTGACTTTTTTGGTAAAATATTAGGTTATCCAAAAGGTTATCTTAAAAATTGGTATCATGCAAAGAAGATCTTCAGTCATTGGATTTGAATTGTGAGAAGATAGATGCATGCCCTAATGATTGTATCTTATTTTGGAAGAATAATGAAAAGCTTGACCATTGTCCTAAGTGTGATGCCTTGAGATATAAGTTTCCAAGGACAAACCTCAATCGAAGAAAGAAAAGAAAGCCAACAAAAGTTCTTCGCTATTTTCCTTTGATTCCAAGGCTCCAATGACTTTTTATGTCATCAAAGACTACGGAATGGATCTCGTGGCATAGTGATAAAATAATACCAGATCTTGAGGGAATTATGCGTCATCCTGCAGATACGGGAGAGTGGATAAAATTTAATAACATGCATCCAGATTTTGCAAAGGAGGTTCGCAATGTTAGACTTAGTCTTTCTAGTGATGGATTTAGTTCTTTTACAAATATGAACAATAATTATATAATATGGCCAGTGCTTGTTGTCACTTGTAACTTACCCCCATGGATGTGCATGAAATTGTCTTTCATGATGATGTCATTACTCATACCAGGTCCTAAAGGTCCAAGCAATGCAATTGATGTATACTTGCAACCGTTAGTCAATGATCTAAAGTTATTGTAGAATACAGGAATAGAAACATATGATGCACGTAGAAAAGAGATGTTTTCAATGCTAGCAACATTATTGTGGACCATTAATGATTTTCCAGCTTATGCAAATTTATCGTTCTGGAGTGCAAAGGGTATATTTGCTTGTCCAGTGTATATGGATGATACACGGTCTACGACTAGATGAAAGTGGAAAATAATGTTATTTAGGATATCGTCGATTTTTTTCCCATGACCATAGGTGGAGGGAGTGTCGGTTTAATAATAGTTTCGATGGACAATCTGCAGGAGAATGTCTCAGCTTGTTGCACTTTGCTGGATCCTTCATGTGGCAGCAATAACAGAATTTGGTAGACATACCCTTAGGTCACCTTTTTAAGCAGCCAGGAACATGTTGTTGGAGGAAGAAGAGTACATTTTTCTGGGAGCTTCCTTATTGGAAGTATTTGTAAATTTGTCATAATTTAGACGTAATGCACATTGAGAAGAATGTGATGGAGAATATTCTTGGGATATTAAATTTATCTAGTTATCCAAAGGATACAATAAAAGTTAGATGGGATCTTCAACAATTAAACATAGGAAAGTTACATCCAAAGGATCTAGCTAATGACAAGTATGAATTACTTGATGCTTGTTACAAATTGTCCTTACAAAAACATCTATCAATATTAGAATTTTTGACAAAGATTCAAGTTCCAGATGACTATTCCTCAAACCTCTCCAAATGTGTCAATACAATAGATAAAAAAGTATCTGGGATGAGTCATGATCATCATGTCTACATGCAAGTTTTGCTACCATTAGCACTTCGCGGGATGTTACCGTCAAATGTGTTTGATCCATTGGTGGAACGAAGTAAATTTTTTAAGATTGTATGTTCAAAAGTTTTTGATCCACTTGTTCTGCAGAAGTGTGAGCAGAGATTGTTGAGACATTATGAAAGATGGAGCAAATATTTCCATTGGCATTCTTTGATGTGATGGTACATCTAATAGTTCATTTAGCTAGTGAGGTAGATTGTTGGTCGAGTGCAATATAGATGGATGTATCCTATGGAGTGATATCTCAAGAAACTTAAAGATTATATCAAAAACATGGCACAACTCGAAGGATCAATTGCAGAGGCATATCTATTAGAAGAATGTGTAAACTTTTATGAAATGTATATTGATGGTTTAGACAATTGATTTAACAGAGAAAAAAAGAACTATGATGGTGGTAAAATGGGACTTCAATAGAATGGTATTTTGTCAATTTTATTATCAAGTGGTAAAGCAATTAATGGAACAACAAAAAAAATAATGCCAGAAGAAGATATTAACTTGGCTTACTACTACATTTTAATGCATATTGAAGAGTTGGATCCATTTTTTGACAAGTACAATGAATTGTTTCCATCTCGAGTACGCATATCTTGTCGTGCAGCCAATTTTCTTCAATGATTTAAAAATCAAGTCCAAATGCTAAAGAAAATGAAGATAGTAGATGGACACTTGAATTAAATGTCTTATAAAGAAGCTTTTTACTTATGCGCATTATCATTTAGGATTTATTGTAAATGGATTTAGATTTAAAATAAAATCCATGGATGTTACAAAGAGAACACAAATGTGTGGTGTTATAGTTAAGTCTAACCTTCACTTAGGTTTAGATGGCTACTATGGAGAAATCATTGAAATTGTTGAGATCAGTTTTATGCATGATATACGTGTTGTTTTTTTTAAGTGAGACTGGTTTGATGTTTTTAACAAAGATTTAGGATTCATTAAAGACAAACATGGCTACATCAGTCTAAAACAGAATCATAGATTGAGAACAGAAGAACTACTTACCCTCGCAAGTCAAGTTGAGCAGGTGTTCTTTGTTTCAAATAATTCCTAAAATGGATGGATCGTACCTATAAGAACAATGCTGAGGAAATATTATGATATCTTAGAATGATCTACAACTTCTAGCAATAATGATGAATCCTACCAAGAAATTCCAAATGAAAATGATCCTTTACATTAAAAAATTATTCTAAAGGTATAATACATTTTTCTTGTTATGTTTATGCTTTTGTTATAATGCATATTCTATTTAATTTATTTTTACATCAAAATTTGGTTGGTTTTATATGAAAATAGTTTATTTCTTTGCACAATAGTTGATTATTTTATAATAATTGATTTGTTTGATTTTTGTTTGTCACTTATATGTTTTTCTTTATTAATTTTTAATGTAGATTGTTCCAAAATGTCCACCTCATCGACGTACAAGACATACTTATCACCAAGCATGTCCCAATCTTGGAACTTCTAATTATACTACTGGTGCAATAGCTTTTCATCGAAAAGAAGATAACGAGGTGATATACTATTTTTTTTCTCAGTGATTTTTATTTATTATGCTTTATAATTTACAACTTTTTGATGTACTATATTTTATTCTAAATTTTTATGCAGCCAATGCCTAATTGCTTGACTCGTCGACGTTTTGTTAATATTCCTCGCCGTTCAGAGATATTTGAGTAACATGAAAATTAAGAGGTAACAGTATATAGTAATCTTTTAGAATTTAAAAATTTCCCAAGCCTGGGTATAACACTTGGATCACTTGAATCATTAAGTTGAATTCTGCTCATATAATCATTTCTCTACTTTATGTTTTCTCAATGCTACTAACGACTATCTATAACCACACTTTTAGAGAAAAAAATAAGAAAAAACTGCATATGTCACAACAGTGGTCTTTTCCTTTCTTCCATTAACTCTTAAATTGTTTCAAAGGATGATTGATCTCACTCCTTTTACTTTTAAGGTGATTATGTTTTTGCTGAAAATAACTTATTCTAGCCTTTCGACACTACTTTTCCTTTCTTTTGACTATATTTCAAAAACAAGTGAAAAATTTAAGCTATTTAATCAGGGAAACAAGAAGATCTGACTAACACCGATCAATTGATTTGTTTGGATTTTATACATCAACTAATATATTATTTAGGTTTCTTAGATGGTTTCTGAACATCCACTTCCTCAACATTCAAGAGATGCTTGTCATTAAGCATGTCGTACTATTGAAACTTCCAATGATATCAATGGTGCAATGACCTTCCAACAAGAAGATGATGAGGTTATATTTGTTGGCTTAGCTCCATTTAGAAATGATCATTGCTCCAACTTTAAGAAGTAAATTTTTGAAATTTGCAAACTAGGTCATCTAGGATGATCTCTGATTAGACCACAATTGTGGGCTAAGTAAATGCTTAAATGCTTAATTACTAAATTAATGTTTGCATGTACATAGCATACTTTAATATATAAATAGATTAGTTTATAAATAAGGGTTTGCATGTAAATTTATACATTCCATTATAGTGACATGCATTTCGTACATTATTTTAGATTAATTATATAAATAAACCAATTTGGTTCTTTGTTCTCTTCCTTCCTGCATAATGGGCAACGCCTTCCCTACTCAACGCACCGCCTCTCCACCGCCAAATCAAGTCGGCCGAACCTCACCACATCCATTTTAACCACTCGGTATCTTTGTCCAGTTGTTGGAGATTTTGAACAGTTGAAACAGACTGCGGGAACTTCTATAAGAAAATTGCCGCGACCGTGATTTGGCATGCATCTTCCATCTTCTCCCATCCCACCCACCGTTCATGAAGCTTTCACCGTGGAACATAAGGCTCGCACCGTGACACCACCGCGAACTCCTCGTTGACCGGCGGTGTGGTGACAGCGCACTGCCTCACCGTAGCAACCACCTGTGCACACCCCCATGCCAGCAACCACGTGCAACCTAGCCATTGCCGTCCACCCTTCACTGCAACCCCCCTATCTTCCCTCTTCATCTTCTTCTTCCTCCATCTTCAACCTCTGCACGTCGAAGGAACCCATCAACAACCACTGCGCCAACCACAACAGTAGTGACCTCCTTCACCCTCGCATGCACCTCCGCACGCGTGCAAGCCACCGGTGAGACATTTGCCTCCAGTGCGTGTTGCAATCGCAGCGGTCACTCCCATCCCAGCCACCTCCTTCGTGCAAGCAACCTGCCACACTCGGCCTTGCCACTAGCCACACACGTGCATAGCAGTGCATCCCCTTACGCGCTCTTGTGCGTGCCCTCTCGTGCCCTTGCGTGGGTGCCATCCTGCCACCTTTGCGCAGCCATGGCAATGGCTGTAGCTCCTCTCCACACACTGTTCACCTTCTCCAGAAGAACACATCGTTGTCGCACCTCCTCCTCGTTGTCGGTGACAGCTCCAACCATAGCACGTCGCTGTTCCACCATCGGAGAGCTCCTCTTCCCCGATCCTACTCCTTTGACGAGCCATACCACCAGCCGCGGCTCCCCATGTGCACGCAAGCAAGGAAATCCACCTCCCCTATTTTGCTACAGGAGCGGGAGAATTAGATGAAATGAATATGGTTGAAGAGTTATTATTTTTGATATAATATTTTATATTGTGGGTAATTGCTCTAAAACCCTCCTACTTCTATAGAATTTGTGTGAATGCTCAATCAAGTCGTCTTTGATCTCATTTGATGCTACAACTTATCATCGTATCGAGTTCGCATCATTTTAGACTCGTACAATATATTTGAATAATCCACTATAAATATTGATAATTTATTAGTTTACGCCTCTCCGTCAATACGACTTGATTTTGTGGTTCAATGTTAGTACAATTTTAGTAATTTTTAATTGGAGATTCTCCACCACATGATTTTACTACGACGACATATTTTTCTGGTACATTATTTTTGCAAGAAAAAATCTTTCGATCAAATGGCGTCGTTGTCGGGGAGGCAATAAATGCAATAAATTCACCTGACTTTATTTCTGATTATTCTGAGTTGCGCATTTATCTGATTATTCTTTATCTTTTCTATGCGAGGAATCTGACAAAACGACAGGCATAGCTTAGGGACGATGTCGACCTTGAGCGACATCCACATGAGGAGATAATCACAGGAGCCTGTGGGCCTTGATCCCACACGTGTGGAGATGTGTGGAGGACCATCTAGGAGGATTCTTCCTCTTAGACTTTTGACTCAGCATTTTAGAGTAGTTATTTATTTTCTCACCCTTGTACTCTAGGGCCAATTTTTGGGGGAGTGTCCCTGATTCTTTAGACTTTAGATTTATTTTTAGTTAGTTCTTTTGATTGCACATTTATTATTAAAAAAAAATCCGAATTGCCTACTAGAAGCTGCATATCTTTAGGACGACCATCTAGGATTGCTTGAGCAGCATCTAGATTTTCTTACTGCATTGCGTGCATTTCTGCATCAACGAGTGCTGAAGTAAGGTACATACTTCATATCTTTTTTCATCAGTTATTTGCACATGTATTGCATGTAGATATAATTAAAGAAGGCTACTTAAGCTGATTTGAAAAGATTAATCAAGTGGTCACATTACTTCTTGAAAAGAAAGTAAAGTATACATGAAGTGTTTGAATAACTTGACTACGATTTTCAAAAGAAAAATCATTTTTTGTGGTGTGATGCACACTTCCTGCACTGAGCACGCACTATAGGCATTGCACTAGGATTTGGACCCTTAAGGCTTTAGGCATCGATCTCTTTATCGGTGCAAACCCTACTATTTCACTTTGTGACGGTGGTATTAACTTTTGCCCAAGTGATTTGATACTCTAATGAAGGGGACACCCTGTAAAGGAATTTAGGGTAGTTAAGAGGCACCACTAATGCATCGCCTCAAAGGAAGGGTTCACCCTACTTGCATCCCTTGATTCCATCCTTGGAGTACCTTTTTACTTGAGCATCTGAGAATATCATTGCAGCAAAGTGTACATCTTTAGGGCACTTGTAGGTCTATTTAGGGTGCGTAATTGATTAACAACTTGATTGGTCACCCAAAAGAATTAAAAGCAACCTCAACCTCCTTAACAACCTTCGACCAGGAATCTCAAGTGCCTCACTTCTTTTATACCACTTATGTGGGAATGGAGAAATACTGCCTTGACTCCATTTGGCCAAGCTAGAAAGGTTGGAAGAGGGCTTAAAGTGCTTTAACTGAACAAAAGACCTCTTGCCTTGTATTTGCTTGGCGTGTGCATGATAAAGCTCTCTAGGAAGTTTCTATTTTTAATCTATTTAAGTCCTAAGAGAGTTAAACCATTTGATTGAAAGAAATGAACTATCCTTACTCCTATCATTTAACTGGAGTCCCATGCCCTGAGCATATTCATCCTTTGATGGGTACAATGACAATTCATGGGATTAATCTTATTCCTATCCTGGGAGTACTAGCTCGATAACTCCCGCTTGTGACCAGAACCTAGGAGTGGAATTTTCCAGTTTGCAAACACCCAACCCTCCTACCCTTCATGATTTTCCTTATCGAGGTTGGACGGATACCCCTAGGCAACCAGAGCCTGAGATTGACTATCCTCCCCAATTTGATAGTAGTAGTCTCTCCTCTTTATGATAGAAACACAAAACCAACAAAAAGAAATGATGGCGTCTATGTGAGAGATGCTGAGGAATAGTCAACAATTGAACAAGGAAATTTGATAGCTTAGCTACTCTCTTACTATTGATTCTGATCCCTACTCGTATAACCATGATCACGAAAATAATTCTGAGGAAACCAATGAGAATAGGGATTATATTTTGAGTAGTTATCACTTAGACTCTCCCCATGAGATATGACCACTAAAGGAGAATGATCTTAGCGATTATCCACCTGAGTTATATTGGAGTGAAAAGAAAGGGAAGATGGTACCTCTTGAGAACCTTGACCCCGATGACAGTATTTTTCTTACCCCTGATAACCTAGGTCAAGGTCATATTGTTTATGCCACTTCCCCTATTAATCATGTGATGGAACCCCATTCTATCCTTAGTGAGTCTAATCCCGACCCTCTACTTAGGAAATCAACAACTACCATTCAGCGTTCTGAAGATTTACATGTGCCCAATGAAGGTGACCCTAAGGAAATGGAGGATGAATTGGATCAATTTTGGTCTCAGGGATACAAAGACTATTTTAGAGGAGGATGACCCAATGGAGGAACTCGGGCTTAGAATTTGGAGTGAATCTCAGGAGAATTATGTGTTATTCAAGGACTTACCCACCCCTTGAGGATATAAATGATCTGGTGAAATCCAGACTCCTCTTTTCTTTTGATTTTGAAAGTCATCCTCCCCAAAATTGGGAAGATAAGGAGTTAGGGTTGGAGGAGGATGAACACAATAGTGAGAAGCCTAAGGGAGACTCTCGGGGATAATACACATCAATTGAGGATTTATATTCTGAGGAGAATAAAGAATTAAATGATATATGCTTACTCCAAAACATTAAGACTGATCCTCCTTCAGAAATAATTAAGGATATTGAAGTGACTCCTCTCTTTACTAGTGAATCACATATACACCCCGATAAAAATTTAAGTGAACCAAAAGAATCCAAGGATGAAATTAATGATAATAATTTTGTTGCTTCGACCCTACCATCAAAGGAATTTGATGTGGAGTCCACCATTGATTCACTGGAAGGTGAAAATATGACTCTGATTCTTGAGGAAATCATTAAAGATAGGCAGGGTGACGTGAATTTTTCTACAACTATCAAGGAGAATAATACAGAATCTAAATTGTTGGACTTGACACAAAGTAAGCCCTCCTTGGACTTAACCATTACTACCCAACACCACAAACAACCCTTACACTCCCTAACCAATCCTTGGCTCAGGTCTCTGCTCATATACATTCTTTCTGGGGAGAATATCAGGTCAGTACATCCTTGGGTAGAATGGTGAATGTGGTTTGATGCTTGTACTTTTAGTCTCGCCATTCAAGGATTTGAAATAATTATGTTTATATCTTTTAAAATCCTTCCTGCTTTGGAGGACCCTTGTTATCATCCACTTATTCCGTTTCGGGAGGTCCCTTTTCTTGTTCCTTTTGTTATTCCTAGACCTCCCCAGGTAGCCTATGAGGTTCTCTATTTTCATATCTTCTGGTGAGCATTTGTTATCACGCTGCATCATTAGCTCACCAACATCCGTGGCTACATGTTTTCTAGGTTCACACTGTTACGCATATTTTTAGGGCCTAGCATTTTCTGTTTGGAACCAGACTTACAGCTTCCTCGTAAGTCTAGTTGTCGATAGAAAATGTAGCACTTGTTGGGAGGGAACCCAACATCCAGAATAATGCTTTCTTTAGGTGATTTCCTTCCTTTCTCCCCCTGTTTTAATTTTACAATGAGGATATTGTAGTATTTGTAATTCCCTAGTTGGAGGGGGTGAGATATGCATGACGTAATAAAGTGCGGAATAAAAATAGACAATCTCACAAAATTAAGCAATCACATAATAAGCACAACTATTTTTAGGTGGAAACCCAAACCGGGTGAAAACCATCACCTAACCCTCTCGAGTTAGGATTTCCCGATCGACCTAGTCGATCAAATCCACTAATCCCAGTCACTTGAACGAGGGTGACTGAACCTTAAATACAACCACACTACTTAGACTGAGGGTAGTGTTCCTCGAAACCCCTTCTCTTCACAAGAAGGAATTTGTCTCGCGAAGGAGATAGGAATTCGCAAAGAGAATACCCAACCAAAGACAATATAAAGTACAATAATCCTATAGAGCCTCAAATATTTAATCCTAACTTCTGTAGGAGTTAGGAAACTTCCCTTTGGTGGAAGTGCATCGATGTGACGACGTGGATTCCTGAACCATGCTTTGGCACAATAGTGCTCTCGTAACATCGACAGGAGAGCGGGTGCACAGCAGGACGAAGCTCTTAGGTGAGAAGAGAGTGCTTGTAGAGCTAGAGCTTCTTCTATTTGATCTTCTACTTCTTTTTGACACAAGTGAGTGGAAATATTCCAGCAAGGGTGTGTCTTGGATGTATCTTTCAAGCCAAGGGTTCCTTCTCTATTTATAGAGGCCCTAGGAAGGCTTTGGAAGGCCTTGGAAGGCTTCCATAGCTGTTGGGAGCAAAACCAAAGAGAATCAGGCTGTAGTTAGAAATAATCAATGTTCTGATAGGGTCATCAGATGTCTGGTCCTGGCTTTAGACGTCTAGAAAACCTATTTAAGACGTTTAGGAGCTAAGTTAGACGTCTGATTTTAGGCGGGTTTCCTTACTGACTTGAATCAAACCTAAATAGGGTTCTAGTGTATGGCTATCAGATGACACACAGGACATCTGGCATAAGGTCTGGACGTTTGGAAACCTATTTGTTCTCTGGAAATGGATTCCTAATGAGTCTAATGGCTATAAACTCTCTGAAGGAAATTTTGGGTCAACCGAGGCAAAATGGTCATGTATCAGACGTCTGGGGTCCTCTATGGATGTCTAATAAGAGGCTAACGGTCATTTCCTCAACATTTACTAAGGAAGCCAATGGTCCACTAATTGGATGTCTGATAAAGGCATCAGATGTCTCCTAAGACATTTGGACAAAGGTCTGGATGTCTGATTTCATCAGGCGGAACTAATTAAATCCAGCCTAAATAATCGGACGTCTGAGTCAACAGTCAGACGTCTGAAAAGTTTTTATCAGATGTCTGAAATTCAGATTAGACGTCTGAAAAGGCTGTCTGATCCTTATTTTGATTTTCTAAGTTCTCTATAGAAAACCTAAGTATCCTAGGGTAGTGTTGGTGTTCCTAGGACTACTTTAAGGATCTTTTGAGGATATTTAGCAGATATTCTAAGAAATAAAAAGTGCAAGAATATAATGACAAAAGTACATAGAAAAAGATAAACAGAGATCTATCCTATTCTTCTTGTCCTTCCATCTTCAAGCTTTCGCTCCTCACGAAGCTCCTCCGCCTCTGTCTAGCTCCTCCAATCCGCCATGGATGCGAGCTAGAACTCCGTCTAAACACCTATCTCCATTTGCAATTTGACCTGAAAACTAGGATTCAAAAGCAAATGTTAAAAGACAAGTGTTTTGTTCTCATTAAAATAAATGATCATGGTGCTCTAGCGCGAACAATCTCTCCCTTTTTGATGATGACAAAACCAAAAATAATAATGCATAAAATCCTCCCCCTTTTTGACATTATCAAAAAGGTTTTTATCAATTTTAAATTTCCTATAACTCCTTAAAACATGCTCTTCTATAATTGGGTTGAATTTCTTTTAACAAGAGTAATGTCCTCCCCCCTTTTTATAACAACAAGATAGCTATTATTTTTCTCCCCCCTTTCTAAAGGAAATATAGCTAACTTAATAAGATCTCCCCCTTAATGATTGACAAATAGCTCATAATATTAACTCCCCCTATCTATATGCTAATGATAAAAAGATAGGGTTAAGGGTTACCTCACCTACCATGGCCAATAGAATGGCCCAAATGGAGGTGGTGGATGCCATATCGGATGGGGCTCCCTTCCATAGCTTGGAGGCCCGGGCATCGACGCTGGTCTCCAATCTGGTAGACGACATGTGGCGGGTTGTTTGATTGTTCGTCGTCTTGACGGTCTTCTCGTTCTCCCTCTTCTTCTACTCCTTGGTCCTCCCAACTCGAGTTGACCAGCCTTGAGCTTGTAAGTCCAATCCTTTATGTTGATATCTTCTTTGAAACCTACAAAACAAGATTCCAATTCTTTCTTCGGTATCCAAGTGAGCTTGGATCCAGATCTGTTAGCGGGTCTCCTTGATGGAGATCCTTTCTCAATCTTAGGGCTATGCAAGTTTTCTATTTTGTTGATTAATTTGTTGGAATTTTCCCTAAGACATGCGATTTCTTTTTCTATAATATGTATCTTAGTCTTTAAATCAGAAATTTCTAATTTTAGACTATCATTTTCCTTAATCAATTAAGTATTTTCATTGATTAAATCTTTATTTTCTAATAACAAGTTATTATCCTTAGGACTAGCTTCTAGATCCTTGAGTTTTATTTCTAATCTTTCATTTGCACTTTTAAGATAACTAAGATTCCTTTTAATATTTTTATTTTCTATCTTAACTGATTTACTAAGCCCAAATAATTCATCGAAAGTATCTTGTAAATTAGGATTTAACTCATTGTTGCTATTGTCCTTGTCGCTATCACTTCCCATGGCCATGATGCTCATGCAGGCGATTTCTTCCTCGAGGTTCTGCTCTTCTTCTTCCTCTGAGCTTGTATCGTCCCAAGTTGCTTGGAACGCCTTCTTCTTAGACTTCTCCTTTTCCTTCTTCTTCTGCTTCTTGAGAAGAGGGCACTCTGGTCGTAGATGCCCTTTCTCGTTGCAATGGTAGCAACGTCTCGGGCTTTCCTTCTTCTCCTTCTTTTCTTTCTTTGACTCCCTACAAAACTTTGGAAACTTTTTAATTAGAAACTTAAAGTCTTCGTCATCGGAACTTACCTCACTATCTGATGCGGCTCTGAAAGCGGGGGTCTTCTTTGGTTTAGGCTCCGGTGTATCCTTCTTCTTCTGCTTCAGCTTTGTCTCGTAGGCCATTAGATTGCCTAGGAGATCTTCCATGTTGAGTTCCTCCACCTCGTTCGCCTCCTCGATGGCGGTGACCTTTTGTTCCCATTCCGATCCAAGGGAATGGAGTAGTTTTCCTTGAAGCTCCCCCTTAATGAAGGTCTTACCTAAAGCTTTTAAGTTATTTACAATGAGAGTGAACCTAGTATTCATCTCACTTAAAGATTCGTTAGACTTCATAGAAAAAGACTCAAATTCTTGAGAAAGTAAATTTATTTTAGAAGTCTTTACCTTTGAGGTACCTTCGTGAGTTACCTCGAGTGTGTGCCAAATTTCATATGTGGTGGTGCATTGCGAGATTCTGTTGAACTCCTCTGGACTCAAAGCGTAATACGATGCGTTCATTGTTTTTGCATTTAGAGAGATCTCCCGGATTTGTTGTTGCGAGTAGCCTCTCGCGGGTTTCTCCAAGATGTCAAATGGTCTCGCATCTGCCCAAATCGTGAAGTCATTGGCTTGCAGCCAAGTCTTCATCCGCAGCTTCCAGTAGGGGTAGTTGCCCTCGAAAATCCTACTTGCAGAGCTGCTTCCCTCCATGATCTTCTTACTGGGTGTTACTTAGATCTTGCAAGAACCTGCTCTAATACTAATTGTAATTCCCTACTTGGAGGGGGTGAGATATGCATGACGTAATAAAGTGTGGAATAAAAATAGATAATCTCACAAAATTAAGTAATCACACAATAGGCACAAGTATTCTTAGGTGGAAACCAAAATCGGGTGAAAACCACCACCTAATCCTCTCGAGTTAGGATTTCCCGATCGACCTAGTCAATCAAATCCACTAAACCCAGTCACTTGAACGAGGGTGACTGAACCTCAAATACAACCACACTACTTAGACTGAGAGTAGTGTTCCTCAAAACCCCTTCTCTTCACAAGAAGGAATTTGTCTCGCGAATGAGACTGGAATTCGCAAAGCAAATACCCAACCAAAGACAATATAAAGTACAATAATCCTATAGAGCCTCAAATATTTAATCCTAGCTTCTATAGGACTTAGGAAAATTCCCTTTGGTGGAAGTGCGTCGATGTGACGATGCAGATGCGTGAACCACGCTTTGGCATAATAGCGCTCTTGTAAAGTCAGCAGGAGAGTGGGTGCACAGCAGGACGAAGCTCTTAGGTGAGAAGAGAGTGCTTGTAGAGCTAGAGCTTCTTCTATTTGATCTTTTACTTCTTTTTGACACAAGTGAGTGGAAATATTCTAGCAAGGGTGTGTCTTGGGTGTGTCTTTCAAGCCAAGGGGTCCTTCTCTATTTATAGAGGCCCTAGGAAGGCTTTAGAAGGCCTTGGAAGGCTTCCATAGCCATTGGGTGCAAAGCCAAAGAGAATCATGCCATAGTCAGAAATAATCATGATTCTGACAGGGTCATCAGACGTCTGGTCTTGGATTTAGACGTCTAGAAAACCCGTTTAAGACATCTAGGAGCTAAGTCAGACGTTTGATTTTTGGCGGGTTTCCTTACTGACTTGAATCAGACCTAAACAGGGTTCTAGTGTATGGCTATCAGATGACACACAGGATGTCTGGCACAAGGTCTAGACGTCTAGAAACCTATTTGTTCTCTGGAAATTGATCCCAACAAGTCTAACAGCTATAAAATCTCTGAAGGAAGATTTTTGGTCAGTCGAGGCAAAACGGTCATGTATCAGACGTCTGGGGTCCTCTACGAACGTCTGATACGAGGCTAACAATCATTGCCTCAATGTTTCCTAAGGAAGCCAATGTTCCACTAATTGGATGTCTGGTAAAGGCATCAGATGTCTCCTAAGAAGTCTGGACTAAGTTTTGGACATTTGATTTCAGCAGACAGAACTAAGTCCAGCCTAAATAATCGGACGTTTGAGTCAACAGTCAGACATCTTCAAAGTTTTTATCAGACATCTGAAATTCAGATTAGATGTCTAAAAAGGCTGTCTGATCCCTATTTTGATTTTCTAAGTTCTCTATAGGAAACCTAACTATCCTAGGGTAGTGCAGGTGCTCCTAGGACTACTTTAAAGATCCTTTGTGGCTCTTTAAAAGATATTCTAAGAAATAAAAAGAGCAAGAATATAATGACAAAAGTACATAGAAAAAGATAAATAGAAATCTATCCTATTCTTCTTGTCCTTTCATCTTCAAGCTTTCGCTCCTCGCGAAGCTCCTTCGCCTCTGTCCAACTCCTCCAATCTGCCATGGATGTGAGCTAGAACTTCTTCTAAACACCTGTCTCCATTTGCAATTTGACCTGAAAACTAAGACTCAAAAGCAAAAGTTAAAAGACAAGTATTTTGTTATCATCAAAATAAACGATTGTGGTGCTCTAGCACCAACAGTATTTAGGCATGGGGTGGTTCATTTTGCATTTTTAGGTAGTATTTATGCATTTATCTTAGGTGCATTAATAAAAAAAAATCCCTTTTGAGCTAAATTGGTTAGCCCTAGCAAAGCATCTTTATCAAGGAGGTGCCATTGAAGTTTTTCTTCTTAAATTGTTTCTTAAGTTTAGAATTCAGTACATTTACTTCACTTGTACATAAACTGGGTAATGGATCTTTGAAGAAAACCAATAAGAATTTTGAGTCTGCTGAACCCTTGGATAGTTAATAGGCAGACAGGCAAACTGTCTTCTATTAGATCCACCAAATATTTGTGAGAAGTAGAGAGACTATTGGTGCACTAACTCTAATGCAAGGACTCTTAAGTTCTGGATAATTAGATGATGATACCTTAGAATTAGGCATAGTTTTCGCTCTTTGTTCCTATGTGCAAATAGTGTGTGAATTCCTGAGAGTCACCAAGTAAGGCAGATACACAGAGAGTGAATCCTAATAAAACTATGACTATGGTGGATGGTTACGACCGTCCTTCATAGAATCTTCAGTTGAAGGAGGGTGATAGTGCCCAAGGTTAGAAATATGATTGTACTATCCATTCTTTCCCGGTGTCAAGAGTAGGCACATCCACCAAATAAGTAACACAATATCCTCTTGACTATCATCATTCCTAATAATGCTTCATAAATAAAAGTATGCGTCATTCTGTGTTAGTAGAAAATAAAGGGAGACAGCAACAAAAGAAAGAAAAAGAGTCCAAGTTTGGAGTTTTATCTTCAGGTCATTTTTTTTATGTGTCAATGTTTTTGAGGTAATAACAAACACACCCATTGCGATCCACCAAATATGACCCATACCTATTTTTCAATAATTCTGATAATCTAAATACTGGGTAAGAACCTCTAGCTTAGTTGTAGGGTTATTAGGACTTTACTTGATGTGTGAATGCCAAGTAAGGTCACCAAATTGTGAGTATATTTACAAAATTGGGTAAGATATGTGATCTTAGAAAAAGAATAAAAAGAAAAAGAAGAAAAGAGTGAGTGAGTTAGCACAAGGGAATGAATAGAGAGCATAATTTTTTTTTTTGGTCCTGCTCTGGGTTAACTTGATTGATAGTCTAGAGATCTAGAGTCTGCAATACTAGACTATATGTAGCATCAGATAAGTATGAGCCACCAGATATAAATCCATTCAACTTAGTATCTCCGACCTAAGCTAAAAATCCGGGGTCAAATTATAGATCATTTTCTGCTTTATCCTCGAGGAAAGTAGTTGCCTATCCTGATACAATTTCATCAAGGGTTAACTGCGAACTGCAAATGTAAGTTGGCTTTTCACTTGGATCCGTTACCTAGGTTATTATCACTTCACACTTGTTTGGATCTATAAATGTTTGGAATAAGAAAAGAAAAAATCTTTGTCACTTCCATCATTTTTTACTTTTGCTAGGGACTAACAAAAAATTAGGCATGGGGGCGTTTGATGAGACCACAATTGTAGGCTAAGTAAATGCTTAAATTCCTAATTACTAAATTAATGTTTGCATGTACATAGCATACTTTAATATATAAATAGATAGTTTATAAATGAGGGCTTGCATGCATATTTATACATTCCATTATAGTGATATGCATTTCATGCATTATTTTAGATTAATTGTATAAATAACCTAATTTGTTTCTTTGTTCTCTTCCTGCAGAATGTGCAACGCCTTCCCTACTCAACGCACCAACTCTCCACTGCCAAATCAAGTCGGCCGAGCCTCACTGCATCCATCTCAACCTCTCAGTATTCTTCGTCCAGTTGTTGGAGGAGATTTTGAGCGGTTGAAACAGACCGCAGGAACTTCTATAAGAAAATCGCCGTGACCGTGCTTTGGGGGGCATCTTCCATCTTCTCCCATCCCACCCACCGTGCACGAAGCTTTCACCGTGGAACATAAGGCTTGCATTGTGAGGCCACCGCGAATTCCTCGTCGACCGGTGGTGCGGTGACAGCGCACTGCCTCACCGTAGCAATCACCTGTGTGCACCCTCATGCTAGCAACCATGCACAACCCAGCCACTGTCGTCCACCCTTCACCGCAACCCCCTATCTTCCCTCTTCATCATCTTCTTCTTCCTCCATCTTCAACCTTTTCACGCCGAAGGAACCCATCAACTACCACCACGCCAACCACAATAGCAGTGACCTCCTTCACCCTCGTATGCTCCTCCGCACGCGTGCAAGCCACCGGTGCCACATCTGCCTCCAGCACGTGCTGCAACCGTAGCGGCCACACCCATCCCAGCCACCTCCTTCGCACAAGCAACTAGTCACGCCCGACCTTGCCACTAGCCACGTGCGTGCACAACAGCGCATCCCCTCACGTGATCTTGTGCATGCCATCATGCCACCTTTGCGTAGCCATGGCAACGGCTGCAGCTTATCTCCACGCACTATTCATCTTCTCCAGAACAACCCATCACCACCGCACCTCCTCATCGTCGGTGACAGCTCTGGCCACCACACATCGCCGTTCCACCACCGGAGTGCTCTTCTCCATTGGCCCTACTCCACCGACAAGCCATGCCACTAGCTGTGACTCCCTGTGTGCATGCAAGCAAGGAAATCCACCTCCCCTATTTTGCCACAGGAGAGGGGAATTAGATGAAATGGATATGGTTGAAGGGTTATTATTTTCGATATAATATTTTATATTGTGGGTAATTGCTCTCAAACCCTCCTGCTTCTATATAATTTGTGTGAATGCTCATTCAAGTCATCTTTGACTCATTTGATGCTGCAACTTATCACCGAATCGATTTCGCATCATTTTTGACTCGTACAACACATTTGAATAATCTATTGCAAATATTGATAATTTATTGGTTTACGCCTCCCCATGGATACAGCCTGATTTTGTAGTTCAATGTTAGTACATTTTTAGTAATTTTTGATTGGAGATTTTCCACCATGTGATTTTACTGCGATGACATATTTTTCTAATACATTATTTCTGCAAGCAAAAATCTCTTAATCAATCTCCAAGACTATGTTTTTATTATTATTATTTTTTGACAGAGCTTTTGTAATTTGTAATTAAAGCAGTGCAATGCACGAGATAAATTTTCATGCAACACTTCATACAACATTCTTAATACAGTGATGGATCATGGGATAAGTACCCATCACAACGATTCTTTATCAAAAGATGAGTACTTCGTGTTTTTTCAGATGAAATCTTGTCAATTTCTAGATTAGTCAGTTAAATATCCTGGCACATGAGAATGAGGCCCAGTGAGAACTTCCAACTATCAACCAATCACGCTCTTTAACTTTTACCCATGTGGCATTAGCATTAAGGACCATATCAGATGCATCAACTGCTGCCTTTAGGTTGCAATCATTGCCCAAACAGGCAAAAGAATAAAAATTATATATTGTTAGTCCTTCCTACCTACCATCATAAATAGGGCTTTTGAGCAAGTAATATCTCCTTCCATGCTTCATAAAACATTCATGTTACACTAGAATTTGGGATGACTTTTAAGCAGCTTGCACCCCATCCATGGTAAAGTCCTATCAAACCTTGCTCCTTTACCACTTCTAATAATGTTGCCACCATGTTTGGTGGGCATTTGCCTTGTAATGCACCTACCATGAGCCATTTCCATGCAACTTCTAGGGGAAAGCTGATGGTGCTTGCCATAAAACCTGATAGAGCCCCAACAAGTAGCAACTCAGCACGGTTCAGTGAATTTTTATTCTTTGTCTTGCAGTATGATTTCTTTATTGCCTTATACATGAAATAATAGCAAGTACTTTATGGAAGCATCCCCATCAAAGTAGGTGAAAGACCAACATAGAGGCCTCTAACACCATCATCACGATAGATTCTGGAAAAGGCACCTATTATATTGGGGTAAATTCACGATTCACTGTTAATCGATCCTTAATGACTTCAAGAGGATGGCATATGAGTGTACTAACAATGGCAGCAGCTGCACCTCCTACGGCAACTGGAGATATCCAAGAAAGAGAGAGATCCAGATCTAAATGACCAATCTGCAGATTTGGGTGTTTCCTACAGTCCCACTTTTCTTGGGAAGATGTAACAAATCTTTTGACAGATTCAAATGTAGAAAGTTCAATAGCCTGCGTAGGGATAATGTCAAGCATATTAATAGCATTGCCAGCCCAAAGTCCTTGCCATCCATGATGTTCGATGATCTCAAAAAAGCTTCTAGCAATATGCTTTGATCCGACACCTACCACCATCCTTGTCCTGATAGTCTCAAGTGGAGCAAGAATAGCTTTTGACATGGCCCCAGCTAATGCCCCACTTAGAAATTCTACCAATTCCCTCTTCAACATAAATTTATTCTTGACAACGAGGCTGAGAGCGGGGATGGCCCTGAGGCCAAGCTCGAGCCTCTCGTCCTTCTCGAGCTACTTCGACATCGCCATCACCAACCTCGATGCCATCACTAAAGGGAGGGGCGACTTGAGGAGGAGAATGGGAGAGGGGGGGTGTAAGCTGTCGATTCAGTATTGGAGGGCAGAGACATTGTCTAGTTGTCAGGTGGGAGGGGGCAGGTGTGTGTTGTAGGAGGAGATGACCCTTGCGATGGGGGCGACCACGGTGGGGGTTTGGGCGAATCGCGGTCATCTCCAAGACTATGTTAATAATTAAATGCAAGCCTTAAATTTCACCCAATCATACTGGAAATTAAGAACTAATCATGCTGAACATGCAAAAATTACTAGACACCAGAATTGAAATAAAAAACTTGATCTATTCACTAGATTGTTGTCCATCATTTTGTTGGTCAAGGTGGCAATATTCCAAGTTCCAAAATGTAATTTCCTTTGGAGCAACTTTGCTGGTATGCATTTCTCATGCAAAAATCTTGTAGAATTAACTTCTTGCATGCATCCTTCATGCAGCATGTTCCGTTACAACATGCTTTGATGTGGTGGCCCTTACCAATTTCCTACTACATTCCATAGATGCAGCATGGTGACAGTAAGGAATGTCCTAACACAATTGAATGAATGCCATAATCAATGTTAAAAGATTGGATTGATTTTTATGTTGATTATGGAGCACAACATGGAGCACCACATAGAAAATTATGAAAATTATTAGAAAATATGGAGCACCACATAGAAAATGTTAGTTGAATGCAAATCAACCTGGTTGATATAAGGAATGGGCTTTGCTATGGGAGTTGGTTGGAGGAGAAAATGAGTTTGAAAATATTGAAAGTTGATTGCTTTAAGTCTATTTAGATGGTAAGAAGTGGTAAGGCTATGATGTTTGCATGGGTGCACGTATGCACACTATGGATCCATGACACATTTGTAAGAAATTTTTAACTTGCCCATACTCAAGGATTTGGTTGCAGTTTTCCTCTAAAAAAAAAGGATTTAGTTGCAATTTATTGGGACTCCTTGCTAATATAGCTTAATGATTTCCATAAAAGGGTTCGAGCATCTTGATTTTATTGGGTTTAACAAAAAGGAGCACACAAAAAATAGCTCCACATAATTCACTACCTAAATCTAAAATTGGAAGTCACAAAAAAGGCATTAATTTATTCACTTCCAAAGTATATGATGAACTACCTACTTATCATATACCTTTCTAACTCTACAAGTTGAGGAAAACACACACAAATGGATACCACAAGTTCTCATTCTACCTTATTGTGAAAATGAAGGTGTCTGAAGACTGAATGCCAGCTACCAAACATGTAGAGAACTATAATTGTCAAGCATAGATTAAAACCCATGTTGATAGGGTGATTAATGAAATATTTGGATAGTCACTGCTCCTGAGTGACTATCTCTCTCTCTTTCAAAAAGTTAAAATATTGATAGGAAATGATGATAATAGACTACCTAAAGAAATACACTTTCCTATTGAATCTACCTGTTTCCCCCTAGACATTAACCTTCCACACAAATGAGTTGTCAAAAATACCCCTTCCTCCTTGAGAAAAGGATAGAAAATGTAGGAAATGATAACAAAAATTCCCTTCTTTGAGATCATGTATTTCTCCTACATGCACGCACATAGCAAGGAAACTATTGTCACCACCATGACAACTGCCCCTAAGCCTTTGATTACCTTAAGTTGGGTTGTTGCTTGGATCCATCCTTATGCATGCATGTCATAAAGTGGGGTTCTTTTCCACTTTGGCTGTTGTATATTAAGATGTGACTCCTCGGTAGATGTACTCCACTTGTATTCGGCCAACTTTGCGTCATCCTTCTAATTTATTTATGTCCATATAACAAGCATTATGGCCACACAGAGAGCATCTAGAGCACGATCAATGTTTCTTGTTTGCAGTGCATTTGTTACAAACCTAAAATTTTAGAAAACAAGAGGCTAGAGTTGGACAAGATTTCTAACAAGGGTGGCCATGTGTTTGGCTTCTAGTTATGTTGCTATCTATAGATATGCATTTGTTAGATTACTATTTTAGTTCTGTCCTGATATTCTTTTGCTCACTACTACTTTCTAACATTGCACCTACTGCTGCTCTTACCACATTGTTTTGTATCATTACCTTCATAAAACTGTGATCTCTTTGTTTCTCTTTTTTACATGGGTGTTTTTTTGATAGATATGGGTTGGGAAATTGTTTACATAACATTTGTTCCTTTTTAGTTGGGAATCATTTGGAAGTACAACACTGAGGAAATGTGTGTATCCTCATGACCTCATTAGTCATCAGCATCTTGCTTCCAGTTGACTAGCAATCTGGGCATACTCTGGCCTAGAAATGGAAAGACCATCAGGCAACCAATTATATCATCCTCAAACAACATCCATGCATCATCAGTTACACTTGAACATTCAAGATCTTTTCATTTTCTCATGTTTGCTTGTTAGATGACCCTTTTATAGCTTGTTTGCTTTAGTCCAATCTACTCTACAAAAATAGACTAGGTGATAAACTAATTCCAAAATGTACAAAAGGCCCTCAAATTGTACAATATTCTTAATCAAATATATTCAAGATCAATTATTTCATTGTCACTACTATACATTTTGAGCTAATAATATTTCTCCTGATTTCTAGATATTTTTGATAAGAAGTTGCACTTTGGCATTTTCATCTTTTGTACACAGCGAGCTTCTTCTGTGTCGAGGACCTTTCCTCTCTAGACATCTATCTGATATGCTTGCTTTTTGATGTTTTGCAACACAATTGATTAGGTCATTATAGGTTTATTGCTTAAGTTTTCCTTTCCTTTTGGTTCATGATTTTTATACACCTATTTATAATATTTTAGATGGTTTTCGAATGTTTTCATTCTTAAAATTCAAGAGATACTCGTCATCAAGCATGTCTTAGTGTTGGAGTTCCTAATCATACCATTGGTACAATGGCCTTCCAATAAGAGGATGATGAGGTGACATTTTATTTGTTAATGATTTTTAAGTGTGATTCAATTTGACGTATTATATTTTATTATAAATCTTCATGTAGCTGATCTCTAATCGCATAACTCATAGACATTCAACAGATACTACTCATAACACAAGAGCATTTGAGCAGAATGAAGATGAAGAGGTAACATTATATAGAACTTAATTGTTTTATTATCATTGTAGATTGTGTTTTAATAATAATTGATTAAGTTGATTTTATATATTGATTAATTTGTTTCATATATTTTTTTAGATGGTCCCCGAACAAGCTGAAGATGAGGTGAGACTTTAATAATCAATTAGTTTCTTATAATAGTTATTTGTTTTATAAAGATAATAGCAAATTTTTTTTAAACAATAATTTTTTTCTAGATGACTTTTACACATCCTAAAAGAAAACAAGGAAAAGTATCTTGTAATTTTGTTCATTGTTTTACACGTGGAGAGACAATCTTTCTTGACATTAAGGAAGGTGTTATTGTTGGATTTTATAGTTAAAAGTTTGAAAGTAAAGTGGGAAAATTAGCTCATGTTATTATACCAACACCTGTAAAGATTTTAGACTTGATGTGACAGGAGATGAATATGGAACTCTTAAAGCACCTGCAAGTATATTTCTTATATTTAATCATTATTTTAAAATAATTTTTTTGTTATAAATGTTTATAAGTTATAGATGATTGATTTTGTAGGAAATTTTTTGTTGGGAAAATTGTCCTTACGTAGAACGGCAAATTAAGAAACATAAATTAAATTTGGAAAATAATTATAATTTTTACATTTATATTTTTTATGCAATAATTGATTTTTGATGTTTTTTATAGTATTTTAATAAAGATGGTCCTATCTCGGAGATGCTTGTTAAAATACCTGATGATGTACATCCCGATGATTGGCGTAAACTCATAGATCATTGGACTAGTGACAAGTATAAGGTAATTATTTGGATTGATTTTAAGTATCAGTAATTATAATTTTGTACCTTAAGTTTGCATCTTAAGCCTTAATTTTTTTATTTATTTTAAAGTCTTTAGTAGAGAGAAACAAGTTGAATAAAGTTAAGGGACAACGTACTACCCATTGTATGGGTAGACAAAATTTACATTAGTTACATCATAAGCTTGTAAGTATTAATTAATTTTTTTTTTACTTTTTTATTTTATCCTTATAATCTATTAGATTACTTCACTACAGGAAAATATATCAATTGTGATAGGAAATTACTGTTACAAAAACATCCACTACTATCACAAAAGCTTTCTAGAGACGTTAACATTAATCGTCAGAAAAAGTGGTGTCCTAAAAAATTTTACCATTACAAATGTTATAACATTTGTGATGATTAACAACCATCACAAATGTTAGAAAGATCTTACGTAACGATTAATAACCATTGCAAATTTGTGACAACAATTTCCTATCTTAAATGTTTTTGATGCCATTTCACATAATTAATTTAACGCTAAAATTTGCGACATAAAAACGGTCACAAATATGTATATCGTAAAAAAAATCCTTGATTAACAGGCATAAAAGATTTTTATTTACCTATTTTTAATTACAATAATATAACATTACAACAATATAATTAGATTTTCTTTGTTCATTATTATTGTATCTATAATGTTAACAACACTCATTATAGCAATATTCACACACATAAGTGATCATAAAATACCCTTCATTCATTATTAATTCAAAATATTCCATTTCTTACAAGAAAAAGGTACACACATCATACAATAGATAAATACATCTCATCCATAATGTAAACTAATCTAAAAACTAATCTTCCTCTTCATCCTTAAACTCATTCTTGTGAATGTCACCCTTATTGCTCTACTACAAGTGTATGATTCTTTATCAAGCAAGATCTTTGAACCATCGAAAACTTCTTGACTTTTTGAATACAAAGGTAGATCCTCATAGCCCTTAACCCGTTCTCTACCTATATTATATGAAAATCAATAGATAATAAGGATAAAATGAAAACTAGCAAAAGTTAGTCTTTGATGATTTGGATAAGGAAAAGGTAAGCTGATGTGCATGCATCTGAATAGCCAAAAATGTCTATTAATGCATGTTCTGAGTATCATATAAGTATTATGCATTGTAAATATTGCATAACAAGCATCATCATGCATTTAGGTCAAACTGTACAAATTATATAGTAATTTCTTCTTCTTGGTGGCCAGGAACAGTGTGACATTTAATTAGGGCCTCGGATTGAAGATCTAACTGTACGGATCTGATCAGGGCAACAATCAGAGTTCAACGACTCCAAGATCACCTTGATCGGACTTTCGTAGCATCATATATAATCTAAGGAAGATTAGAGATCAAGGGCCAAGATGGTGTAAATCTACACTTCAGATGACAAATCCGACCACACGGATGGGCTTGGATTGACGATCGTAGCTCAACGGCGTGAAAATCGGCCAAATCCGACATCTGTGGCACCATCTACAACACGAAGAAGATGGACGGCCAAGATGGTGCCATGTGCCACCATCCCAACCATCCAGACTTGCCCACACCCCTTCACGTGTCTTCTGAAGGCTCAAGCAACGAAGGATAGTGGCCCTTTGGATGAAGATCCAACGACCACGAGTGGCTGAATTCTAAACTCTCCGCATGACTCAAGCAGCCTTGTAGCGCAGCGGTGAGGTGCCTCTCACAAATTGCGCGACGCGTGATCGAGCCTCAGTGGGTAGACTCAATCCGCGAGGAGGTGCAAATGAAATTGAGCCGTGCCATGCGCGATGGATGGCGATGGAGTGGCCACGTGGCGTGCCTAGATGTGAGGAGCGTTGCACGCGTGATCTGATGTGCATGCAAATGTGTGATCGCACATGGGGGCCGTGCGACAAAGGTGTGGGCGAGATTGAGTTTAAGCTGTCCGATCTCAAGATTGGACGGTTGATATTACGTGTACGGGAGAGAGCATTTTGTGTGCAGGAGAGGAGGTGGGGGTATGCGTACGTCCTTCAGCAACATGGGGTCTTTAGTGACGCTTAAATCCGTCCATCACTAAAGACCCTCTCATTTAATGTTTTTAACTTGAAATGACCTTTTTTCCCCCAACCTCTACACTTATAAAAAGGCCTATGCACCCCACATTTTAATCATCCTCTCCAAAGCTCTAAAGAAGCTTGTCTCAAACCTGGGATGCTCTTTTAGAGCTAAAATCAAAGTTTTTCTCGCCCCATTCTAGAGGAGGATCCCGCGACGAAGATGCCCTACCTCGCCCTCAGTTATTCCTGCTTCATTCTCCATCTTTTGTCTTTGTCTTTATCTTCCAGGCGTCACCCCATCCGGCTCGTCCTTCAAGCAGCCATCGTGGAGGATAACTTCTCACCTCCTTTCTCTTTACTGCTTTCTAGAGTAGATTTTACTGCTTTCCAGTTATAATATTTCCTGATTTCCAGTTGTAAAACATTATCGATTTTATAAAATTTTTGTTCTCTCTCTCTCTTATTGTTAATATCGACTTCATTGTGATTATCTCGCTTTCCAAACAAAAACAACAAAAAAAATATAATTGCAAATTTCAAATCGACGGAGCCTCCCTATGTTCAACCTAGAATTCTTTTCGAGTTTTGGTAAAATTTATTTATTGACGGATTTCTTCTCAAATGACATTACAACGATGGATTTTCAAAACTCGACCTTTTTGTGACAATTTTTCACTTCAACATAAGCAATATCATATAATGTAATATTTAATTTTTTAACCATGCACTAGCAATAGTTGGTAATATTCTTAGTAGGGACAATGTTGTTGTTTACAAACTAAAGTCAATATATCATCATGGTAAGGATATTTCTTAGATAGAACCATATCATGCCTCTTATCCATGCTTGTTATGCTTGGATTGAATTTGGTAGGTGTACAACAAGTAAAAAACAAAAATAAAGGTCAAAAAAGTAATACGATGCATTTTTCTACAGTTAGGAATAAAGCAATCAGGATAAAGGTTGTGCTCACTTAGAATAGATGTTTGTCTTGCATTCAGACAAAATTACAAAAGTTGCACATTATAATGAAAGTAGGAGATGAAATCAAATGAAAGTCATGAAGGATAAAAATCTAAAAAAGTGGCCATCACTGTTGGATGTGCGAGTTGCTACGCTAACGTGTTTGGTTTTTGAAACCTTGTTGTAGCTTGAAAGTGAAGAACTCGTGTTCAACAAATAAAATTTTTACCGAAATTGAAATTCCAGGTAGAACATAGGGAGGCTACGTCGATCTATATTCACAATTATATATTTTTTTAGAATTTTTCTTGAAAAGCAAGGTGATGTAATTATAATGAAGCTATAACTATAATCAGACTAAAAAGGGAGAGAGAGAGAGAAAACATGCATTCAATAATTCAAAATGTTTATACAATAAAACCAAATAAGAATTACACTAGAAAGAGAGAAATCAGCTACACTAGAAAGTAGGAAAATTCTACACTAGAAAGCTGTAAAGAAGAATGGGAGAGAGAAGTTATCCTCCTCAACGATCGCTTGGAGGATGAGCCAGATGGGACGATGCCTGGACGAAGGAGGACGAAGCAGAAGAATGGAAACGGGGCAGCACATCATCGTCGTCGCAGGATCCACTTCTGAATGGGGATGAAAATTTTGACTTTGTCTCGCGAGGAGCATCGCGGGTATGGGACAAGCTTCTCTTGAGCTTTAGAGAGGTAGAGAAGAGAAGGAAGGGATGAGAATTTCATGTGGAGGGGGTCTCCTTTTATAGTTGCAAGGAGTGAGGGCAATTTGGTCATTTAAATCTCAAAACATTAAATAAGGGGTCTTTAGTGACGGATAAAATCGTCGCTAAAGCCCCATCGTGGGCATAGTGGAAGCTGCCCACGCGGCTACTCGCTTTCTCGCAAGCTCAACGCAAGCTCACGTTCACTGAATCTCAGCCGTCCGATCACGAGATCGGACAGCTTAAGTTGCGCCTTCCCCGCTCCTCAACACGCACCCACCCGCGTACGATCCTGCGTGAGGTGCAGGCGTGTGATAGTGCGTGGGCGCTATCGAGTGCCTGCAGCCGCTTGATCGAGATCTGATGCTCACCCGCTCCCGCTCGTTCGCGCCGCTCGCCCTCTCGCGTGATTCGATCGCGCGTCGCCTGCTCGCGATAACACTCTCGCCTGCTGCGCTGCGGAGCGTGGATGGGCGCGAGGATGTTTTAAGGTGCACGTATCCACAGCCGTTGGATCAAGATCCAACGGCCCAGATCGCATGCCAAATCTTCTTTGAAAAAGCAGCAGCGGTCTTGAGGGCCGGTTGGATGGATGAGTGGCACCATCTTGGCCATCCATCTTCTGGATGTTGTAGATGGTGCCATGGGTGTCGGATTAAGTCGATTTTCACGCCATTAGGCTGCGATCATCGATCCGAATCCATCCATGCGGTCGGATTTGTCTGCCCAAATAATCCATGCCTATGCATGAACTTTCAATCTGCCAAAATGCAGACCGCCTCAAGCCCTCGCCTTATTCAAAGAAAAATTTCTTTCTTTTTTTTTCTTTTCCTCTTTTCTAATGTTTTTTGGATTTTCAACTTTTAGGGTTAAAGAGTGGCTTTCTACGGCCATTCAACTCACCCAAGATTTGATGAGAACCCTAAGTTCTAAGCATCTTATTGTGAATGTGATAGACTCGTTGATCAGCAATTAAAACGGACTTCGGATTTCTACACCTTTAGGTGACCTAAAAAGAATTCTACCTAAAGGTGTATCTTTACAACCGGTAGCTTTCTGCTTACTTTTATTTTTTTTACGGGGTCAACACAAGGGTGAATCTAGTGTATATCTCCCCGGTTTATTCTACTTCTCCGCTTCTTCCTAAGTGTTTTGGGAATTTTCGGTGCATTTATTGAGCTAGGTTCTAGACAACCGGTCGAAGAGCTGTTACCACCGACAACTTGCCAGCCATACTCGTGCGGGAAGTGTGATTTATTTCTTTTCTTCTTTTCCCCTTTTCCTTTTGATTTTTTTTCTTTCTTTTTTTTTAAGCAGGTGGCTTCCCTGGTCTAAGATTTACCTAAAGGCAGCAAAAAGAGAAAGGTCTAGTGACTGGGCTCTAGACAACCTACCTATGGGCTGTTACCCACGATAACTTGCCAGCCATATCACCCTAGAAGGTTCATTAGCTACCCAATATCTGTTAGAATTGCCAAACAACGAGTCAGTGCAAAGAAAGTGTGTAGATGCTTAAAACTCAAAAATTCCCTCAAAGCAGAGGGTGGGTTGATAAGTCATGTACTTATCACCCAAACTTATTTATTCCAATTACGATAGAATTAAGATGGTGAGGACTCGAAGGACAAATCCACATTTTAGTGGATACACCGGCTAATTAATTCCAAAGACCTAAAGGGTCTTTATGTTCAGATCCTAATGTAAAATTTACTAAGTTTGAAAAGTCTTAATGTCCAACTAATCCTTCCTAATTTTGATTTTTTTATATATATACATAAGAAGAGAAAAACATTTACATGAATTTCACAAAGCTGACCTAATGATTAAAAAATGAATCCACCCCCCCATGCCTAGCTGATGCAATATCCTCATTGAAAAAGAGACATGAAAGAAAGGGTAGAATATGAAAGATGTCACCTGAATATGAAGCTCGTATCAGCCTTGTGTCATATGTACAACTGCTGAGTTTAATGCCGTCAACTAGGCGAAGTTCAGCTAAAGAAGTCACAGAATGGCTAGAGCAACTGTGCCTGAGATGGGTTCTGGAAGAATACGGTCAATAAAAGGCTTTAGACGTTGACCGTTGACTTTAAATGTATTACCCATCTTTGGGTCAGAAATCTGAATGGCTCCATTTGGAAAAATCTGGTCAATTATGAATGGACCATTCCATTTAGATCTAAGTTTTCCAGAAAAGAGCTTAAGTTTAGAATCGAATAACCAGACCTTCTAGTTCGGCTCAAAGCTCTTGCGGGAAATCAGTTGATCATGTAGAGCTTTGGTCCGAGCCTTGTAGATCTTGGCATTCTCATAAGCATCATTTCTAAGCTCCTCCAACTCAGATAGTTGGAGTTTCCTGGTCTTCCCAGCTAAATTCAGATCTAAATTGCATAGTTTGATCGCCCAGAATGCCTTGTGTTCAATCTCTATGGGTAGATGGCATGCCCTTGCATACACCAAATGGAATGGAGACATGCCGATGGGCGTTTTATACGCCGTACGGTAGGCCCAAAGAGCATCCTCAAGCTTTTGAGACCAATCCTTACGATCAGGCCTAACCGTTTTCTGCAGAATGTTCTTGATCGCTCGATTAGACATCTCGGCTTGTCCATTCGTCTGGGGATGGTAAGGTGTGGAAATTCGGTGATTAACCCTGTATTTGGCCAATAAATTCTGGAATTGGGCATTAGTAAAATGAGTGCCACCATCACTGATGATAGCCCTCGGAATCCCGAACCAACTGAAGATATTTTTCTTGACAAAATCGATGACCACCTTGTGGTCATTGGTTCGGGTCGGAATCGCCTCAATCCATTTGGACACATAATCAACAGCAACAAGAATGTACTGATGTCCAAATGCAGGGATAAAGGGTCCCATGAAATCGATGCCCTAAACATCAAAAATTTCGACGGGAAGAATTGGGTTTAGGGGCATCAAATCTCTCTTAGTTATGCTCTCGAGTGCCTGACATCGAGAACATGACCTTGAGAAATCCTGGGCATCCTTGAATAAAGATGGCCAATAGAAGCCAGATTGCAAGCTTTTTGCAGCCGTCTTTTTCTCGGAGAAATGTCCACCACACCCAGATGCATGGCAGAACTCGAGTATACTGTTGAATTCATTCTCCGGTATACATCGGTGAATAATCTGATTAGAGCCGATGCGGTACAGCTCAGGGTCCTCCCAGAAGTAGTATTTGGCCTCAGATTTGAGTCTATCCCATTGTTGCTTGGTCCAATCCTGGGGGATTTGACCAACGGCCAAATAGTTAACAATGTCAGCAAACCATGGGATGTGGACACCTAAAACTATAAGAATAGTTTCATCCGAAAAAGTGTCAGCAATCGGAATGTTCGGACAAGAAAAATCACCTAGGAGTCTCGACAAATGATCTGCTACCACATTTTATACCCTAATTTTATCCTTGATTTCAAGATCAAATTCTTGAAGAAGAAGAATCCAACGAATAAGCCTAGGTTTAGCATCCTTTTTGGCCAAGAGATGTCTCAAGGCTGAGTGGTTGGTATAGATAATAACATGAGACCCTAAGAGATAAGTCCTGAATTTTTCCAAAGCGAACACTACAGCTAGTACTTCCTTTTCAGTAACAGTATAATTCCTCTGGGCTTCATCTAGAGTTTTACTAGCGTAGTAGATGACAGAGGGCTTTCTATCAATTTTCTGACCTAAGACAGCCCCGACCGCGTAATCAGAAGCATCGGTCATGATCTCAAAAGGGGCTGTCCAAATTGGTGGTTGCAAAATTGGAGCACAGGTGACTATCATTTTCAGGAAATTAAATGCCTTTCGGCATGATTCGTCAAAAACAAATGGCGTTTCTTTGGCAAGAAGATTGCTCAAAGGATGAGCAACCTTCGAGAAATCCTTTATGAATCTTCGATAAAATCCCACATGCCCAAGAAATGATCGGATTTGTTTAACTGATATGGGAGGAGGAAGTTTAGCAATAGCATCAACCTTAGCTTTATCCACTTCAATTCCCCGTTTAGAGATTACATGACCCAAAACGATGCCTTCTTTGGTCATGAAATGACTCTTTTCCCAGCTAAGGACCAATCGTGTTTTGATACATTGCTTAAGAATCATTTCCAGATTAGCCAAACAAGAGTCAAATGATTCTCCTAAAATAGAGAAATCATCCATGAAGACTTCCAGAAACTCTCCCACCATGTCAGAAAATATGGCTAGCATACACCTTTGAAAAGTCGCAGGTGCATTGCATAACACGAAAGGCATCCTACGAAAAGCAAAGGTTCCGTAGGGACAGGTGAAAGTAGTTTTTTCCTGATCCTCGGGATGGATAGGAACTTGGTTGTATCCCGAGTAGCCATCAAGAAAATAGAAGTACTTTTTCCTGGCTAATCTTTCCAAGATTTGATCGATGAAGGGCAAGGGAAAATGATCCCTTTTAGTGGCTATGTTCAGCTTCCTATAATCAATACAAACCCTCCAAGAGGAAGCTGAACGTGTTGTGACAGATTCTCCTCTCTCGTTAGTTAAAACGGCAATCTTGGCTTTTTTCGGAACAATCTGTATGGGACTTACCCAGGGACTATCAGAGATTGGATAAATAATTCCTGCATCGAGCCACTTTATGATTTCCTTTTTGACCACTTCTCGCATATTTGGATTCAATCTCCTCTGCATCTGGCGAGAAGCGCGGGATCCATCTTCCAAGAATATTCTATGATTACAGTAAGATGGCTCGATCCCCCTGAGGTCATGAATGGTCCAACCAATTGCCTCCTTATGTTCCCTCAGGACTTTAATTAATTTAATCTCTTTCTCCTTTGTCAATTTAGCACTGATAATCACAGGGAGCATCGTCTGAGGTCCTAAAAATTGATATTTCAAATTATCAAACAATGGTTTCAATTCAAGATGGGGCGGTTTGATGATTGATGGTAGGGTAGATGCTGAAGATTCAACAAGAGGAAGAGGTTGTGAGTGAACAAAATCAATAACCTCTTTCGAAGATGGCAGGTCAACCATAGAGGGTTGCGGGTCAAATTCGTCATCCAAGGAGGAACTTTCAATTGAAGAAACCGTCAAACAAGTTTCAATGTTTTCATTATCCTCATCAAGTTCCTCAAAAAATCCACAATCCTCAAATTTATTGATCACCTTAAAAATATCCAATTTCATTCGTTGATCCCCAAAGGCGATTTCCATGCTACCGCTTTCACAATTAATGTTGTCCTTAGCGGTAGCCAGGAACGGATGCCCCAGAATGATGGGCGTGTTCCTCAGATTATCAGGTACATCCATGTCAAGGACAAGGAAATCTACAGGAAAATAGAAATCCTTGACCTTAACTATAACATCTTCAATAACGCCTCGTGGGTTTGTGACCGAGCGGTCCGCTAGCTATAGCATTACTGAAGTTGGCCAAAGTTCACCTAACCCAAACTTCTCATAAAGAGAAGTCAGAATTAGGTTGATGGATGCACCTAGATCGAAAAGTGCTCTATCAAATGTGCAATCTCCGATGACGCAAGAAATCAATGATAACCAGGATCTCTCTTTTTCTGAGGGAGGTAGTGCAGGATAATAGAACTAGCCTGCTTAGAGAGTACCACCTTCCCCGAAATAGATTCTCTCGACTTACGCTTTTGCATACATAATTCCTTTAAAAATCTCGCGTAAGCCGGTATGTGCTTGATAGCATCAAGGAGCAGGATATTAATCTCAACATTCTTAAATAGATTCAGAAGCTCCTCATTGCTATCAACAGACTTCTTCTTCTTTGATTTGGTTATGGATTTAGGAAAAGGAACATGAGTCAGATCTTTGGAATCAGGTTCCTGAGCCTTGATTTCTCCTCTAGAATTCTCCTCTCTCTCCTCAGGTTCTTCAGGATTCAAAAGATCAGAATATTGTGGTTGTGGATCCTGAGTCTACTTACCGCTCCTCAAAGTGATAGAATTTGCAGATGCATAAGAATTTGGGTCTTGGGGAGGGTTAGGAAAAATTGGAGGGGCTTGATTAGCCATGAATTGTTGATTTGCAGAAGAAGAAGAAGACGACGAGGAACCCTGCTCAACCACCTGAGCATGTGCGTGTGGGTCCCTCTGATTTCCTTACCCATGGGCTTGGTTGCCCAAATTCATAATATTTCGCGGGTTGGGTACGGGTTGGGATGGTAGAGATCCAGGTTGACGAGAGTTAGCAATGAACTTGGACTGCAAGTTGTGCAGCGAAGTTTTCATTTGCTGCATGAGTTGGAGCGTGGATCCTTGTATCTCTGCCATTTAACGGTTCAAATCAGCCTGCCCTGCAGGTTGACAGGCATTCCAAGCTGGCTGATTGACCTGATTTGGAGGCAACTGAGTATATACTTGACCCTAACCCATTGGTCGTTGCAGAGCATAGTTGCCAGGTCAGAATTGGGTCTGTTGCCCTGGGTTTTTCCAAGAGAAGTTAGGGTGGTTTCTCCATCCTAGATTATAGGCATTAGAGTAGGGGTTGGATCTAACATTCTCTTGTCCAACACAAACATCCTCATAGGGTAAGGATGGAGAGAAAGAAAGGGAAGGATTAGAAAAACTCGGATCAAAGGCCCTAGTTTGGAACCCGTGGGGTTCCGAAAAATGCTGACTCACAGGTTGAGCCGCATCAAGTTGATTCACGAACTCCCATCCAGAAGGAGTTCGTGAAGAATGGAATCCCGAATTTTGGGATTGAGTGGATCGAGAGTTGTTCATAGAATTACCAACCATCCACTCTTCCATTCTCTTAGCAACCAAGTCCACCTTATCAAGTTTGTTACAAATCAATTCCATATCAAATGAATGAGAGTCATGGACTTCATTGACATTTGATCTAGGCTGCTGGGACCGGTTAAATGTATCCATGGAGGCATGATTGATTGAATTCTCACTCATTTCCTCAAATAAATCATGTGCACTATCTGCATCTTTATTGAAGAAATTGCCTTCGTAAGAAGCATCCACATGATTTCTGAGTTGCTCAGTCAACCCATGATAGAAGATCTGCACGAGTTGCCATTTCGGTACCTCGTGGTGTGGACACCTTTACAATAAGTCCTGGAATCACTCCCAGGCCACATGAAACTGCTCCCCCGGTTGCTGGGTAAAGGTAGTGATTGCCCGTCTCAAAGCATTGGTACGTCCGACTGGGAAAAATTTCTTTAGAAAGGCCGATTTTAACTCATTCCAAGTTGTAATTGGTCTTCCTATTGTCCTATACCAATGCGCGGCCTTATCCCTAAGAGAGTGGGGGAAGAGCCTCATGATCATTTGCTCCTCGTTTACGTTTTGAGCCTTGGTGGTCTTAACCAAAGTGGTCAAATCTTCCAAGTGCTGAAAAGGATCTTCGGAGCCAAGCCCATGATAATGTTTAATCAGGCTTAACACCTGGGGCTTGATTTCTACGTCACCGGCTGGAATCTGGACACCAGGACGTTCCCCATAATTTGAAGGATCATAAAAATCCTTTAAGGGCTAGCGCCTTACATTCTCTGGAACCATTCCTGCATTCTCTGCATTTGTTCCAGCTGCCTTCAAAATTCTTCCTGTGGATTTCAAAGCAGAGGAGGCTGTTGGTCGGCCATGGGATCAATTTGACCAAAATCCAATTTGCATCTCCTAGATTGCTCTAATGGTCCTTTTAATCAGTGATTCAATGACCGTCTTCCCAGCATAAACTAGGAGAAGGTTGGAAGGACTGGGGATAGGGACCCTGCAGCACAACAAAACAAGGCTATCCTTAAGTGGGGTAGCCTAAGGATCTACTAACTCCCAAAACTTGCCTTAAGACTGTAAATGATTTACTCTACTTGCGTCTATTTAATCCAACCAGTTAGAAGGAGGGACTAGGGAGAAGGTTCTTCCTTCGGCTTTCGCCTCCAGTTCCTAGTGTACCCCCCAGCCGCGGTCGTTTGACGCTACTCCCCTAGCTAGACATCAGATTAATCAGTACAAGTAGGTTAATAAAAAATAATCTCAGACTAGGCCCTGAGGAGCAAATCAGACCTTAAGGCCAACGTCTACTCAATTTTATTAAGGCCTGGGATTATGGTGCTTATGGAATGTGATGGGCCCTTAAAATGGGTTGTGCCCTTAATGATTGATTGAGATTTGTCTATGTGCGTGCACAACCAGGGTTTTCAAGCAAGATTATTTGTGATGCGTGGATTTTAATGTTCAAATCTTGCTTAAGTAGCTTTTAGGGTTTCAAATTAGGTGGATTGCAATCAAGTTTCTAGGCAAACCAAGTTACGAAACACGGGTGAAGATTATTTTCCTTTAAAACCAGAAAGAAAGTGGAGTGCCTGGAATAGACCTAGACTGAAAACCCTAAGGAGGAGCTACTTGATGAGTTGATTTTAAGTAGAGTGGTGCGGCCCAAAGAACTCAAACAATTGGCCACAAATGCACCACTAAGTTGGGCACTCAAAGATAGTTAACCTAGAATGATTTCTACTCTTTTATATGTTGCTTTGTGTGTACCAGTTCCACAGATTAGAACCCAGTTGAGTAGAAACAAATCAATCCGGCTAAGTGCCTTGAATGTGGGTGTACGTTGTGCGTTTGTTGAAAATTGCCCCACAAGATTATCTTTTTGTTGTTTTTTTTTTTTTATATATAAATGAAGGTGGAATGAATGTGAGTGAGAATCCAAACAACCAAACTATTCCTAAGATTTATACAAACACCTAGGTTAATTGAAATTTAGATTTAATGTGGCGAATGAAATCTATCGAGGGGGGAAGAATGGGGAGCACTTACAGTTGTCTTCAACTGCACTTTACTCTAGTCTACCGCTTGATGATTCCCAGATGGAGGTCTCGACAAAACAATAGACACAAGAGAAAGCAAGTTAGAAAATAACAAAGTGCAAGAAATGCGAAAAGAATATCGAAAATCGTTGCCTCCCCGGCAACGGTGCCAAAATGTTGGATGTGCGAGTTGCTAAGCTAATGTGTTTGGTTTTTAAAACTTTGTCGTTGTAGCTTGAAAGCGAAGAACTCGTGTTCAACAAATAAAATTTATACTGAAATTGAAATTCCAGGTCGAACACAGGGAGGCTACGTCGATCTATATTCGCAACTATATTTTTTTTTAGAATTTTTCTTGAAAAGTGAGGTGATGTAATTACAATGAAGCTATAAGTACAATCAGACTAAAAAGGGAGAGAGAGAGAGAGAGAAAACATGCATTCAATAATTCAAAATGTTTATACAATAAAACCAAATAATAATTACACTAGAAAGTGGAAAATCAGCTACAATAGAAAGCAGGAAAATTCTGCACTAGAAAGCTGTAAAGAAGAATGGGAGAGAGAAGTTATCCTCCTCGACGATCGCTTGGAGGACGAGCCGGATGGGACGATGCCTGGATGAAGGAGGACAGAGCAGGACGAAGGAGGATGAAGCAGAAGAACGGGAACGGGGTAGCACGTCGTCGTCATTGCGGGATCTACTTCCGAACGGGGATAAAAATTTTGACTTTATCTCGCGAGGAGCATCCCGGGTGTGGGACAAGCTTCTCTTGAGCTTTGGAGAGGTAGAGAAGAGAAGGAAGGGATGAGAATTTCGTGTGGAGGGGGTCTCCTTTTATAGTTGCAAGGAGTGAGGGCAATTTGGTCATTTAAATCTCGAAACATTAAATAAGGGGGCTTTAGTGACGGATAAAACTGTCGCTAAAGCCCCATCGTGGGCGTAGTGGGCATTGCCCGCACGGCTGCTTGCTTTCTTGCACACTCAACGCACACTCACTTTCGCTGAATCTCAGCCGTCCGATCGCGAGATCGGACGGGTTAAGTTGCGCCTTCCCCGCACCTCAACGAACGCTCGCCTGCGTACGATCCTGCGTGAGGCGCGGGCATGTGATAGTGCGTGGGTGCTATCGAGCACCCACAGCTGCTCGATCGAGATCTGATGCTCGCTCGCTTCCACTTGTCCACGCTGCTCGCCCTCTCGTGCGATTCGATCGCGCGTCGCCTGCTTGCGATAACACTCACCCGCTGTGCTACAAAGCGTGGATGGGCGCGAGGATGTTTTAAGGCACACGTATCCACAACCATTGGATCGAGATCCAACGGCCCTGATAGTGCGCCAAATCTTCTTTGAAAAAGAAGCAGCAGTCTTGAGGGTCGGTTGGACGGCTGAGACGGAGCCACGTGGTGCCATCTTGGCCGTCAATCTTCTGGATGTTGTAGATGGTGCCACGGGTGTCGGATTGAGTCAATTTTTGCATCGTTAGGCTGTGATCGTCGATCCGAATCCATCCGTGCAGTCGAATTTGTCATTTGAAGTGCATATTTACACCATCTTAGCCCTTGATCTTCTAGGGTTCCCCGGTCACTATCTGATGCTACGGATGCTTGATTAGGGCGATCTTGGAGTCGTTGAACCCCAATCTTCGCCCTGATCACATCTGTACGGTTGAATCTTCGATCTGAGGCTCCGATAAAAAGTTTGCCCTGTCCAAGCACATAAAAGGAGACAATTAACCTCCATTTTATTCAAACTACTCTAAATGCAAGATGATGCATGTTATGCAATATTTATAGCATGCAATGCAATCCTATGCTTAAGAACATGCATAAATAGACATCTTAAGTAGTTTAAATGTGTTTACATCAATCACATGAAGTTTTTACATTCTTGAAGTTTTTAAAAACAAAATACGAGTTGATTGTTGTTTCATTCAGGTACTACTTGATTCCGAGTTCACACACACACATATATATAATACTCTTTGAATAATAAACTTAAGCAAATTTCAAAAAGATGACCTACGAAACCTATTCGGGGAGTAGTGTGAAGTATGATTTAACCTAACAATAATGGTACTAAGAAAGTCTTACAAAGTTACAACATTCTACAAGTGCAAGTAATAAAACGCAAAAGTATGAATCCATTGGAGGAAAACAAGAAATAAGGTAGAGTTGATGAAAGGGGAACAATATTGAAAGTTCCAAGGTACAGGTCCTTGTTGCTAGCAACCCTCTCGTGCTGGTGGTGCTTGTGGGATTAGATTAAAAAGGTACTAATCCATTGTTGCCGTGTATGGGCAAGCAAGAGCAGAGGAAAGCAATCTAAAAGGGATGTATACACATCCATGTGTGTGGGATTCATATTCCTATCTTTGTTAGGTCTATGTCAATAACAAATGTTAATCATCCTTGAAAAAAGCAAGCCATTAACAAACATCAATCACCCTCTAAGGAAGCAAGCAAAAGAGTCAAAAGGTATACCGTATAGCATTGATGTCTAGTTTCTCGAGAACTTGTTAGGTTCTTTCTTTATCAAACATAGATAAAGGCTCTGGTCCAATGAGAATGCGATAGAAGTAACTAAAATCAGAAGTGTCACGAAAAAATTAAGATTTTGACCAAATTAAAAAGGATCAGCAATGATTCATTAGTGCACGTTAGAGAGAATGCAGAAGTAGCTATAATCTATAGTCAACAAATGATATGAGGTTAATTACAAAGTTATAGGCTAAAAGAACTACCAAAAGTACATTATACTCTACTAGGGGTATTGCTCAATAAGGAGAACAAAAACATGTTACATGGATTGCCCCCATTGCCCAAAAAGTTTATGTATGGGCTTCATTCTTCTACCATAAATGTATGTAGGAGGACATCATGAACACTGTCATTCTTAGATATGTCAAAAAATAGGAATTCAACTATAATTGAAACACCGATAATCCCATGAGCTCTACTCTAAATTATAGTTGAATTGGATTGTATGATTTGATAGGTTGGCAAAGCAATAATATCTTCAAAGCTCTAAGCACATGTAAGTTATCTATCTTGACAATTTATGATTACAAAGTACATGAGGCTGAGTTTGAAATCTAGATTCCTTTTTCCAATAGAATGTACAAAAATGGCAAAAAAACATGAAGGGATCTAGGAAATATCATTACTCTAGCCATGAGATAGACTTATTAATAATAAGTGATCCCTCTACTAATCATTCATTGCAGTTGACAAAGCACATCTAATATAGACTAACATGGCACATGCTTCTTGCAAATAACATTCTCTTTTTAGACAAAGAACTAAATCAATAGGAAACTGGAGCGCTACAAGGATCGTGAAAGCAAAGTCAAACACTAAATGTATGCAATGCAAGTTTGGTGTGGCAAACGAAACAAATTATACATATATAAGATTGAATATGCCATATTCTTGACATGTATGCACTTTAGATGGTATAATCTCAGCTATGATTCCATACAGTCTCTTGTAAAAACTAAAAACTAAAAACATCATTTGATAGTGCTTTTACAACTATTCCATGACTCAATTCTATAACGAGAATAACCAGTAAGAACCTTCAACAAGAGTATAGTAGACATATAACAAAATGCACCATTAAAGATACCAATCAACACCATAACATCCATGCTTTTGATTATGCAGTAAACTCCAATGATGAGGACCATCAGGTCTCTTGACACCAAACACGAAAAAGAAATGTTTGGCAACACATTTTTCCTAATTGAAAAGCTTCTATGATGTTAACAAAAAATATAGACAACTTGGTAGCAACTCACAAGGTAGTAGAAGATTATTTAGAGATCTTATGCATCAAAATAAACATCATTGATTTGCTTGTAGAGGGAGAAAAAGACCTGTGGGAGGTCCTTGGAAACCATCATCTAGAGCACTAAGAATACCGTGAGCTCTCATGAAAAAATGGATTAAATGTTTTGGTCTTTAGAATAAAGTAAGAACAAAATCCTCTTAGAGAAACTTTACCTTAATTAGTGTATTAGGAGGCCCTGAAAGTCCTGCAAATGATGTGTGAAGAATAACAAGGTCATACTGTCATGAACATATTGAGTATATGGTCAACAATGGTAGGCCACATATTCTATAGCACAACAAAATCAAAGTCCATGACTCGTATACCAAAAAAGAAAATGAACTTCTAATCAAAAGTAAAAAAAAAGGCCTAAGAAAATAAGATAGACTCTTTACTCGTTGCTTTTCCAGTGCATGTAGAAGGGCCTCTTTCAGTTTTGCACATATCAAAGTTGGATCAACCCCTGAGTTTACCTAAGTAACCAGAAGAAATTAGAAAGTTAACTAAAGCACACACTGGATGTCAAAACCACTCTATCTAAACTCATTGTCATAAGACAATTTGATGATGCAACAGATTTAATAGCATTTGCTTTTGTTTCAACCAGAACATTGATGAAGAAAATTCAATATATTTGAAATACACTAATCCAAAATTTCAACCCAAAAGAGTCATCAAGGTCCGAATAGAGCAATATGGAAACTACAATGAATCTTAAAAACAACAAACAAGATCAAATACCTCAGCCTCAGAAGTAAGGATTAAAACTATAGGGAACATGTACATCACCGCATCCCCCTTCTTCCATGTCCAGGTTAGGGTTCAGCCTATTGTGCCATGCTCATCAAGGCTCTTGTGCATCCCTTGGGCAACCCCATCGTTTCCAACGAGAACAGGATCCCCACAGATCAATCTCCACCTTCGACATAGTTGCCTCATCCGCCCTAGCCAGTAGCGCCTCAAAACCAAGGTAGCATTCGGGCAATGCTAAGCATGGAGGTGAAGGTGAACTTGGGGTAGTTCTGAAGGAGGAGCCTAATGGCGTGGCCCTTGCAGATGCTGAAGGAGTGGACAGTGAAGGTATCCTTGCAAGAAAGGAGGTGGGTGCCGATGTGATCAGAAGATGCAGCAGCAGTGGATGTGCAAGGACGGCATTGGATGTGATTAGAAGGTACTCCTTTTTAATCCCAATGCAAGGAGATTGAGGAGGTAAGGCACAGCTGTGGTGCCGACAGAGTGCTCTATTCTCACGGCTTCAGGCGCCCTCGCATAGATGTCTTGTAGCCAGACACGGAGGAGGACAAGGGGGAGAAGCGACGGGGGAAGGAGTAGGCGGTGGCGTTGCCTTATTGATTAGCCCATAGTTGTGGGCTATTTAAGTATTTAAGTGCCTAGACATTAGGTTAATTCTAACATTTATTTAGCATAAATTAGGATGTAAATAGATTAATTCATATTTTTAATTTAATTACATAATCCATTATTGCATTCATATTTTAAGTGCATTTAGAATTAGCTTAGAATGGCATTCATCTAATTAGGTCCATTGTTTTAGTTAACATAAAAGTTGAGGGTTTGTATATAAATAACCATAATATTTTAATAATATCCTTTATTCTTCTTCTTCTCAGCAACGACTCGGCTGCCACTGCAACGCCTCCGGCCACACTAAAAGCACATTCATGGATCAGCGGAGAAGGTGGATCTGCTTCCGCCTCTCCATTCAAATTTGTGCAGGTCGCTACAAAAGGAGGAGAGAGGATGCTGAGCGGGGAAGGCCTCCACCACCGACCCACCATTGTGCAGAGAGATCTTTTCTCTTCCATTCCACACTGCAGGCCTCAACCGCGGCGACGACCCTCCACCACTGTGGGCGTGTGGTGTGACAGGCCACACCGCCATCCGGAGGTCGTTCGCATTACCGTGAGCACCTCGCCCTGCACCTCCCTCGCCGTCGTCATCAACAACCACGGTCGCTGCAATCACCTTCTCAGTCAGTTAAGATGTCCGAGAAATTTCCCGGACGTCTGAAGCCACACCCCACTCCAGCAGCAACCATCGCCCGCTCACTCCACATCTCCCGCTCACCTCTAGCCGCACACAAGGCGTGCACAGCCTGTAGCGCCTCACCGCTCACGCCCTCTCACCTTCCGCTTGCAGCCGCACCCGCTCAACCACACACACCCGCTCAACTCACGCCTGCAGTACTTCACCCGCACCCTCCAGCTTTTGCGACCACCAGCCCTCACACACCCACGCCTGCAACTTCACCCGCGCTCACCGCCAACAGGCTGTGCGTGCTCCCGCACCCTCCAGCCAGCGTGCAGCAGTCCTCACCGCCAACAGGCTGCGCGTGCTCGCGCTCCCTCCAGCCAGGGTGTAGTAGTTCTCACCGCCAAAAGCAGCTGCAGCACCAGCTGTAGCCACCTCCGTTGGAGCTTCGTCCGGCTAGCTCTGGCCGCTGCGCGACACGCCGCCACCACTACTTCGAAGCCCTCGGTCCAAGGAACTTCCTCCGAGCTTCCCGCGTCCGGCCGTCCACTCCGCGTCGCGCACGGCAAAGGGGAAAAAATCCCCTGTTTTGCTACAGTAACATGGCCATTAAAAATTACATTTTCTGCCATTGTCAATTTTTAATAATATTTTCTTGATTATGCATTGCGATAAATATCCTCTAGTTACTCAGAATTGCTATTTCAGCATGATTTCTTGATTCAACCTTAATCTGAAGGCAATTTTGGCTTGATTCTTGTCCAAACTAACTACGAACAAATGTTTTTAACTGGTGTGAATTTAAATACGTCATTGCATCCCTGTGGATACGACCCACTCTTCTGCAAGTGGTTATTTCTTTTTAAATATTGATTAGTCGATTTTTCCACCACATAAAACTGCAAATGACTTTAAAGCGAACAATCGACTCGTCAAATGGCGCTGTTGCCGGGGAGGCAATAGACGCAATAATTTCACTTGATTTTATTTTGGTTATTTGTCAATTGCACAGTGATTTGACCATTTATTATTTTCTTTTCTGTGCGAGAAAATTTGTGCAAGAATCAGCCATTGTGAGAGGCGACCCTTGACGTCGCCAGAGGAGAATTGGATGAGCTATTTTGGAAAGGAGGAGAAGGACGAGGACACGACGGACATCATTGCCTATTTAGTCGCTAGTTTGATTAGAATAGAATTAAGACTTTAGATTTAATTTTTCATTGCATTTTGTTTGAAACCCTTGTTCTAGGGTATATTTTGAGGGGTTTGTTCCCCGATTTTGTTTTGGGCCCGTGTTGGGTAATTTTTGGGAGCCTGTTCCCTTTTCTTTAGATTTAGGTTTGTAGTTTATTGATTACTTTTATTTGCTTGTGCATAAGTAGTTTAAAAATAAAATAAAAAAAAATGAGCTGCCTACTAGAAGCTGCCTGCCTTAGGATGAACCATTTAGGTCTGTATGAGCAGCCTCTAGATTTACTTCTCTGCAGTGCGTGCATTCTTGCATTGTAGATCGCTGGAAGCAAGGTACGCATTCTCTTACTTTGCAACCTATTCTTGATCACGCATTGCATTTGGAATTAATTCAAAGACCACAAAGTTTGTCTCGAAGCGATCTAACAAGTGGTCACATATATTCGAAAAAAAGGACTAATTAAAGGAGGGACATTTTAAAAACCAAGGATTTGATTTTCAAACTTGACGTGCGATTCAAAATTCAAAATCGTTTGCGGTGTATGCACACTTATTTCACTTGCACCACGGCACGCTTCTAGACACTCCTTAGGTTTGGAAATACTAGGACAAGAGCCCTCCTATCATTGGATTCTGAAGTGTTCGGAACTTGAGATCAAAGGTTTTGTAAATCCAAAGAGGGGGATACCCTGTCACGGATTTTTGGGGGTAGTTGAGAAGCACCACGAAAGGACAGCTTCAAAGGAAGGCTTAGGCCTACTTGCATCCCTCGATCTTCCGTCTTTGGATTTACTTGACCATTTGAGATTTAGGGAAGAACACCTAAGCTCCAACTAGGCCTTCTTAGGTGAGCCGTAGGTCTACAATAGGCACGTAAATTGATTGGGAAACTTGTTTTGTCACCTACAATTTGAACTAAAGTCAAAAGCCTTAATTTGTAAAGACCAAACAAGTCCTTTTGAATTGTGTTTGTAGTGCATGCTTGGTAGGCGTTCTCTTAGGAGACAACTTGTTTTTGATCCTGAGCCTGAAAGAATCCTAAGAAGAGACCTTCCAAGGGTAGAAATGGCCGGTCAAAGTAGCCTTAAGGAATATTTCATCCCAACCAATCAAGCTGGCCCTACACTACGCAGACCTGGAGGGGACAATCCGTATGAGATCAAAAGTCGTACCATATCCTTGCTACCCTCCTTTTATGGTACTACTAGGGAAGACCCTTACAGGCATATTGAGGAATTCACCGAGGTCTGTTCCACGGTGAAGCTGCAGGGCGTTACTGATGACGCTCAAATGCGGACCCTCTTTCCCTTCTCCCTAAAGGACAAAGCCAAGTATTGGTATCACACCCTTGATAATATAAATACTTGGGATGCCCTGAAGGAGTTTTTGAAGTACTTCCCCATGAGCAAAACAAATCACTTTAGGAGGGAAATTATGAGTTTTGTTCAAAAGGATGGCGAAGCATTCCATGATGCGTGGGAGCGCTTTAACGATTTGCTGAGACTTTGCTCACATCACCAGGTGCCTAAATGGCAACTGGTTGAAAGGTTCTACACCGGACTTAATGATTCGCATAGGCAAACTGTGGATGGTGCCTGTGCAGGAACCTTTCTATCTAAGACTGAGGATGAAGCTTGGAACTTATTTGATACTTTGAGTGAGAATTCTATTCACTTGAATTCTGCCTATATGGATAGAAAGCCCACTCTCATGCAAAGAAAGTTGGAGGCGAATGAAGCAAGGGACACCCATAATTTAGCCTATCAGATTCAATTATTGAATCAAAACATGGAAAGGCTTATGTCGAACCCGAGTTCATTCATGCCTAACACCTCCACATCCCAAGCTTCCGAATGCTTAATTTGTCAAGGCAATACACACGCCACTGTGGATTGCCACTTGGCCTCCCAATTCCCCGAGCTTGTACAAGCGGATTTGAATGCCGCTCAAGGGTTTCGTCCAAGACCTCATAATGACCCTTTCTCCAACACTTATAATGAGGGATGGAGGAACCACCCAAACTTTTCATGGAGACAAGGAAATGTCTGAAATTCAGGGAATTACAAACCACAATCCTTTCAAAACCATCAAATGAACCAACCTCAGACCTTTGCCCAACCTAAAACCTCTGAGATGGATGAATTGAAGGCTATGTTGAAAACTATGTAAGAAAGTCAAAGTGCCATCATCCAATCTCATGACAAGGCTATACATGAGATGAAATCACAAATTGGACACCTTGTTGAGGCCGTTAGATAGAGGGAGACTGGGAAGCTCCCCAGTGCTGTTGAGGAAAATCCTAAAGGAAAAGGGATTGTCTTTAGGGAGCATGCTCAGGCAGTGACTATTCTGAGGAGTGGGAAAGAAATTTTCAAACCCGATGCTCCTATAGTCTCACCCCCTAAAAAACCATCCACCCCGACTTTCACCCCCACCGGAGAAGACTTGCCCAAATCTTCTCCGCTTGAAATCACCTCTTCGGAAGAAGTTGCCCCCGTTCCACCCCTTACTCGACATGACAACCCTTCCACCCAGAGATCGAGAGTGCCTTTTCCAGAGCGCTTATCCACCTCTGGGCAGACTTCTGCTGGCTCATCTAGAGCCAAAGATAAGACGGATGAGATTTTGGAAACTTTCAAGCAAGTGTAGATTAACCTGCCTTTGCTTGAAGCTATCAGGCAGATTCCATCTTATGCCCGCTTCTTAAAGGACATGTGCACGAAAAAGCGGCAATGTAGAAAATAGGTCCAATCAAAAGTTGCCCTGCCTGATTCTGTTAGCTCAATTGTTCAACATGGCACACCCCCGAAACTTAAGGACCCAGGAGCCCCATACATCTCTGCAGTTATTGGTGACTTACAAATTGATGAGGCTTTACTTGATCTAGGTGCGGGGGTGAACATCCTTCCGAGCTATGTGTATCAACAACTTGGGGAGGCAATCTGAAGCCTAGCCCTGTAATCCTTCAAGTTGCTGATCGATCACTTAAGACACCACGAGGAATTTTGGAAGATGTCCTCATAAGAGTGGAGGATTTCTTCTTTCCCGTTGACTTCTTAGTTTTGGACACTGACCCTACCAACAAGCCAACCAAACCCTCCATCATTTTGGGCCACCCCTTCCTTGCAACTTCGCATGCTTCAATCAATTGCAATACTGGGGCATTGAAAATGGGCTTTGGGAACAAGAAAATCCAGCTTAATGTTTTTGATGCTTACAAACAAGCCAGACTTGAGGATTGTTCTCAAGTTGAAGTAATAGATGACCTGATTGAAGAGGCAACTCCTGCAATGTTTTGTGATGACCCCCTTTAGCATGTCATGCTAAATGAGCATTCCCATCTCTTGGAGGAATGTGAAGGGGATATACTAGAACTAGAGGAATTGCTAGGATTTTCTATTGAGTCTCTTCCCCCATCATTTCTGCCGAAGGTAGATTTGCTACCTGAGATGGGGACATCTATTATGAAACCCTCAACCATACAAGCCCCAGAGCTTGAGTTGAAACCCCTCCCTGACACTCTCAAGTATGTTTTCCTAGGTGCCAATGATACACTCCCCGTTATCATTTCGGCTGTGCTATCTGAGGCACAGGAGGGAGCCTTGATTGAATGCCTGTCTAGGCACAAGGAAGCTATTGCTTAGAGCATTGCTGACATTATGGGTATAGACTCTACACTCTGCATGCACCACATTTATACTGATGATTCCATCAAGCCTTTTAGGGACATGCAGAGACGTCTAAACCCTAATATGAGGGAGGTTGTAAAAAAGGAAATCTTGAAGTGGTTGGACGTCGGGATCATAAATCCCATTGCTGACAGTAAATGGGTCAGTCCCATTCATGTGGTGCCAAAAAAGGCAGGCTTTACTGTGGAACTCAACGACCAAGGTGAACAAGTTGTCACTAGACCCTCAACTGGATGGAGGGTCTGTATTGATTACCGCAAGCTAAACACCGCTACCCAGAAGGATCACTTTCCTTTGCCTTTTATTGATCAAATTCTTGAAAAATTGGCAGGGAATAAGTATTATTGCTTTCTCGATGGATATACTGGGTACAATCAGGTGGCAGTCTTTCCTGATGACCAGGAAAAGACGACATTCACGAGTCCTTACGGTACTTTTGCATTCAGGCGTATGCCGTTGGATTATGTAATGCCCTTGCAACTTTCCAACGGTGTATGATGTCTATCTTTTCCGACATGATTGATAAGTGTGTTGAAGTATTTATGGATGACTTCTCTATTTATGGCTCGTCTTTCGACCAATGTCTCCTGCACCTGGAGAATGTGTTGAAATGATGTAAGGAGACTGGTTTAGTCCTCAGCTGGGAGAAGAGTCACTTCATGGTACAAAAAGGAATTGTACTTGGGCATGTTGTATCTGAGCAAGGTTTAGAAGTAGATAAAGCCAAGATTGATTCTATTTCCAAACTTCCATTGCCTATGAATGTCAGACAGATTAGATTCTTTCTGGGCCATGTTGGCTTTTACAGGCACTTTATTAAAAATTTTAGTAAGATTTCTAGGCCACTTTGTGACTTGTTGGCGAAGGAATCTCCCTTAAGTTTTGATTCAAAGTGTGCCGAGGCCTTTCAAACTCTAAAGGAGGCCTTGATCTCTGCGCCTATTCTCCAAGCTCCTGATTGGACACTCCCATTTGAGCTTATGTGTGATGCTTCGGATTATGTAGTGGGAGCAGTCCTTGGACAAAGGGTTGAGGGAAGACCTCATGTGCTGCATTATGCAAGCAAGACTTTAACCGAACCTCAGCAAACCTACACGTCACTGAAAAAGAATTACTTGCTGTACTTTTTGCTCTGGAGAAGTTTAGGTCTTATCTACTTGGGTCTAGGTTGGTTATTTTTACTGATCATGCAGCAGTGAAACATCTCATTGCTAAGAAATATTCTAAGCCACGTCTGATTAGGTGGATCTTACTCCTTCAAGAATTTGACTTGGAAATATGTGAAAAGAAAGGAGTAGAAAATGTTGTAGCTGACCACCTGCTCGTCTTCCTCTTAATGACTCTCTTTCTGGAGACATTCGCGAGACATTTCCCGATGAAACTTTGATGGCGGTAACACCAACTTTACCTTGGTATGCAGACACTGTAAATTACTTGGTCATTGGACAAACTCCTGGCTCTTGGGATGAGCAGAAAAGAAAGAGACTCATTTCTCAAACAAGATATTTTCATTGGGAAGAGCCAGAATTATTTAGAATTGGACAAGACCAAATATTGAGATGTTGTGTGCCTGAAGAGGAACAACAAAGTGTGCTGAGTTTCTGCCATGAACTTCATTATGGAGGACACTTTGGTGCTAAGAAAATTGCTTTTAAGGTTCTCCAGTCCGATTTTTGGTGGCCTTCCTTATTTAAGGATTCTCATAATTTTGTTAAGGCCTGTATTAGATGTCAACGGACTGGAACGATTGGGAAGAAGAATGAAATGCCTCAACATCCTATTCAATCTATTGAAATTTTTGATGTGTGGGTGATTGATTTTATGGGCCCCTTCCCGTCGTCCCATGATTTTGAATATATCTTGGTGGCAGTTGATTATGTCTCTAAATGGATAGAGGCCACTCCTACATGCACAAATGACCACTCTGTGGTTTTGAAATTTGTGAAGGCCAATATCATATCCCGTACGGCTGCCCCAAGACTATTATAAGTGATGGGGGACCTCATTTCCAAAACCACCACTTCAATCGGTTAATCAAGAGTTTGGGAGTGACTCACAAGGTTGCTACCCCTTACCACCCTCAGACAAGTAGCCAGGTTGAAGTATCAAATAGGGAGATAAAAAATATTTTGGAAAAGACCGTTAGACCTGATAGGAAAGACTGGTCCCAAAAGCTCAATGATGCTTTGTGGGCTTATCGAATAGCCTATAAGACCCCTTTGGGTACTTCTCCCTTTTGGATTGTGTATGGAAAAGCGTGCCATTTACCTATTGAGTTGGAACATAAAGCACTTTGGGCTATTCGAAGTGTTAACATGGATTTAGAGAAGGCAGGTAAGGCATGACTTCTAGAATTAAGTGAGCTTGAGGAGCTGAGGAATGATGCTTATGACACCTCTCAAGCTTATAAAGAACGAACTAAGGTCTTGCATGATAAGTTTATTCTTCAAAAGACCATTGAGCCCAACCAACAAGTCTGGCTTTTCAATTCCAGACTTAAGCTTTTTCCTGGGAAGTTAAAATCTCGTTGGGATGGGCCTTACATAATCACCAAAGTATTTCCACATGGAGCTGTGGAGATCAAAAATCCTTCCTCTTCAGCAACTCCCTTTATCGTCAACGGTCAACGATTAAAACGGTACATAACTTTAGATGGCCATCTGGTTGATGAAGTCACTCTTGAGGAGCCTTAGCTCCTATCATTCTCCACCTCAGGTAATATCTTCCTTTAGCTATTTTTGTTTTCAATGAGGACATTGTTTGAACCAGGCATGGGGGAGAGGACCTGAGGCATTTTGTTTATAGCATGCATATAAAAAAAAAAGAGAAAATGACAAAAAAAAAAGGTTTGAGCTTAACTGGCTAAGTCCTACATTCTTAAGCAAATCAGAACTCTAGGGTAGACTAAATTAATTCTAGGGTCAAACTTTAGAAGCTAAATGAGCTTCTAGCTTTAGACATTTAGGGTCCTTTGTGGACTTAAAAACTTAAGTAGGAGTTAAGTTGCGGACATTCCTCAAGAGGTTGAGGAAGGGAAACTAGGGTTTGAGTTAAACGGTGGGGTAGTACCTAGAGTCTTGTTCTACCTTTTAGTTTACGGGTCCTTGTAACCCAAGCATCCAAATTTCACACACTTGGTCTGGTAATTAACTCAAAAGAGATTTGATTCTCTTAGTTTTGGCTTAGGAGAGGCTTGAAAACACATTTTGATTGGAAGAGTTCCCGCCACAAGAGAGGGGAGTATATACTCACCTTGAGGATGCGATGATAACATATTACCTCCTCGACACTTGACTCTTAGGATATCCATCCTACTGGGGGCATGTAAGCACATTGCGCGGTTCAGGTACCATGGGCGGCCCTATCTCGAAGTGCCGATTGCCATAGGCCTGAATTCGCTTAAGAAATCCATGGGTGATACTATCTCGAAGTGTCGATTGCCAGGAGTTCTTGGGGTCGTTATGGGCGGTGCTATCTCGAAGCATAGAAAGCCAGGCACCCTTCGAGGTATGGTAATGGGGACAATGAATCTGACACAGATCGTGTTGATAGTTGATCTGAGGTTAGACTTAGAAGAATCAAACAAAAAAAAAAAAAAAAAAAAAAATATATATATATATATATATATATATATATAATTTCCTTTAACTTAAATAACTCAGACCAATGCACAGGCACGGATGCTTTAATCTCAGGAATCAATAAACTTTAGGGTAGAGTCAGAAATCAGGGAAACTTGTGCCTGCAACTCGTCTTTAGCCGACCTAATCTGTAACTTAGCAACTACTTAGGAACCTTGGTTATAGAGTCTGAACTTAATATGCTTCTGAAGGAAGACTAAGTGAGTTGACTAGTCTACTTGGAGTGCTAGGTTTCGCTTAATTTTGCTAGGGACTAGCAAAAACTAGGAATGGGGGTATTTGATTAACCCATAGTTGTGGGCTATTTAAGTATTTAAGTGCCTAGACATTAGGTTAATTCTAACAATTATTTAGCATAAGTTAGGATGTAAATAGATTAATTCATATTTTTAATTTAATTACATAATCCACGCATTGCATTCATATTTTAAGTGCATTTAGAATTAGCTTAGAATGGCATTCATCTAATTAGGTACATTGTTTTAGTTAACATAAAAGTTGAGGGTTTGTATATAAATAATCATAATATTTTAATAATATCCTTTATTCTTCTTCTCAGCAACGGCTCGACTGCCGCTGCAATGCCTCCGGCCGCACTAAAAGCACATTCATGGATCAGCGGAGAAGGTGGATCTGCTCCCGCCTCTCAATTCAAATTTGTGCAGGCCGCTACAAAAGGAGGAGAGAGGATGCTGAGCAGGGAAGGCCTCCACCACCGACCCACCACTATGCAGAGATATCTTTTCTCTTCCATTCCACACCGCAGGCCTTAGCCGCAGCGACGACCCTCCACCACCGAGGCCGTGTGGTGTGACAGGCCACACCGCCATCCAGAGGTCGTTCGCATTACCGTGAGCACCTCGCCGTGCAGCTCCCTCGCCGTCGTCATCAACAACCACTGTCGCTGCAATCACCTTCTCAGTCAGTTAAGACGTCCGGGAAATTTCCCGGACGTCTAAAGCCACACCCCACTCCAGCAGCAACAATCGCCCGCTCACTCCACGTCGCCCGCTCACCTCCAGCCGCACGCAAGGCATGCACAGCCTGCAGCGCCTCATCGCTCACGCCCTCTCACCTGCCGCCTACAGCCGTACCCGCTCAACCACACACGCCTGCTCACCGCACGCCTGCAGCACTTCACCCGCGCCCTCCAGCCTTCGCGACCACCCACCCACGCACACCCACGCCTACAACTTCACCCGCGCTCACCGCCAACAGGCCGCGTGAGCTCCCGCGCCCTCTAGCCAGCGCACAGCAATCCTCACCGCCAACAGGCCGCGGGCGCTCCTACACCCTCCAGCCAGCATGCAGCAGTCCTCACCGCCAATAGAAGATGCAGCACCGGCTGCAGCCACCTCCGCCGAAGCTTCGTTCAGCCGGCTCCGGCCACCGCGCGACACGCCGCCACCACCGCTTCGAATCCCTCGGTCCAAGGAACTTCCTCCAAGCTTCCCGCGTCCAGCCGTCCACTCCTTGTCGCACATGGTAAAGGGGAAAAAATCCCTTGTTTTGCTACAGTAACATGGCCATTAAAAATTACATTTTATGCCATTGTCAATTTTTAATAATATTTTATTGATTATGCATTGCAACAAATATCCTCTAGTTACTCAGAATTGCTAATTCAACATGATTTCTTGATTCAACCTTAATCTGAAAGCAATTTTGGTTTGATTCTTGTCCAAACTAACTACGAACAAATGTTTTTAATTGGTGCGAATTTAAATACGTCATTGCCTCCCTGTGGATACGACCTGCTCTTCTGCGAGTGGTTATTTCTTTTTAAATATTGATTAGTCGGTTTTTCCACCACATAAAGCTGCAAACGACTTTAAAGCGAACAATCGACTCGTCACTTATGAGGGCCAAGGTCTCAGGAGCATCGGAGCCCTAGGCGGTGGCATCACCTTATTTTTGCTGGAGCCCTTTCTCCTCCACCGCTCCTCACTCATCGTTTGTTGGTGCCGCACGTCCTCACCGTCCTCTCCCTTGACTCTCTCACATGCAAGGGTGCTGCAGCTTATCGCTGGAGTGGAGGCGTCAGGAGTAGAGGGGTGTCGGGAGTGGGGGTATCGTTGTAGTAGAGGCATCTGATTGATGGCATCGGAGAGTGGTGGGTGAGGGGATTATGAAAGGGATGGATGAGGGTTTCTGTGGACTTTGGGGGGAAGGGAAAAGGTAGAGGGGGGTATTTTTTTTGGATCGATGGGAGAGTGCTCGCCTGATTTTTTGTTTTACTTTTATGACGGTAATTTTAGGTCTTGAAAAATATTGCGACTTAGTTTTGTATAGGATACATTATTACTTTCACAAAAAATGGATCCTTTTGTGATGGAAAATTTTACCCTTGCAATCAACTGTCACAAAAGCATAGTTTTCTTGTAGTGCTTGATATAGGCAAAACAGGGGAATAAAGCTTCAAGGAAAGATCTTTTTAAGTATTCCAAAAGTTGAGGAGGTCCAAATGGGTCAAGAGTTTGGTATGATGAGGAGTACAAAAAACAATATGCAAGTTTGTTGAATTAATTCTTTTTTTAGTTGTGTGCATAAATAACTTAATGTATAAAATAATTTTTGATAATTTTTTGCTTAACTAATTGAGTTTTTATGTTAATTAGGAACGTATGGAAGATCTTACAACGTGGTCAGAGGGGCATAATTCTACTTCAGTGTTGTCAGATGATGATGCTTATTTGCAGGTCACTTCGAAAGAACATCTTGATTTTGTACGTGGTATCGGTCTTGGTGTTAGCCCATCTACTTATTATGGAAGAGGTGCTTATTCTTCCAATAAAGCTCTCGAGACTCGAATGGATAGGATGGAAAGGATGGAGAAAGTTTTGGATATGCTAACTTAGCAACAAGATGCTTCTTCATCTCAGCGTCATCTTAGTAGTGTAAGAAGTGGAGCAAGCAGAGATATTGAAGATGATGGCTTTGAGAATGGAAATGATCTTGATTATGAAGATGATTACTTTCTTGATGAGTAGGAACATGTGTTGAATGAGTTAAGTTTTGTAGGAATGACTTTTATTTTCATTTACGTATGTTTAGTCTTTTGCAATTGAGAAATGAATATTGGGTTGAAAATGAATGAAATATATTTTTTTTGGTATCCGTAAATGTTATTATAACTAGGGCTATTAATATTATAGGTAAATTAATATTGATGAAAGAAAGTAAATCATAAGAGATTATATTACAATAATTAAAATTTTTTAAATAGGTAAATAAATTTTGATACCATATTACTTTCGTGTAATAACTCTAAAGAATTTGAGATGATAAATTATTGTTGCAAATTTGTCATAGTTTTTAACCGTCAGGTAAAGTCTTTCATGATAGCTTTTAAAAGTCACTTAAGGTCTTTTGTGACGGTATTTAAACATCACTTAAGGTCTTTCATGATGGTTCTTAACCGTTGCATAAGGTCTCTCATGACAGTTTATAATCGTCACGTAAGGTCTTTTGTGATGGTTTTTAAGGATCGTGTATGGCCTTTCGTGATGATTTTTAAACGTCACGAACAGTCTTTTATGATGATTTTAATTTGCCATGTAAAGTCTTTCGTGATGGTTGTTAAACATCACGTAAGGTCTTTTATGATGATTTTTAACTCAAAATCTTTTGTGATGGTTGTTAAACATCACGTAAAGACTTTTGTGATGGTTCTTAACAATCACTAATGATATATTATGTACGACGGTAATTCTTTTTGGGATGCCCCTTTTTGTGACGGTTCATGTTACCGTCCCAAAAATCATTTTCTGACGGTAATGAATGTTTTTGCGACACTAATATTCTATTGCGACGGTAATAAATGTTTAGTTTGCCAACGCATTTTGATCAGAGATATATAGAGAAGGATTTTTCATTTAAAACTGAAATTAGGGTTTTGGGTGCTCTATCAGCTCTCGAAATGCATGAAATCCTGTTTCTGTCTATGTGGACCCTCTTATTAGACTTTAGTGCTCATTAGACCTTAGATTAACTCCTGGCAAATCCCGTGGTTACTTTTCTTTCATAATATGATGTTAAAACTGCAGAATTAACCCTATTTTAATGTTCTTCTCTCAGAATGGATCTACAAGGAATTATGGCTCTCAGGCGACTATGTAGGAGCATTTGTTACATGATTTGGACTAATTAAAGTTGGTTATGGCTCATGATGATGTTATCATCATACTCCTATGCCTAACTTTTGCTAGTCCCTCAGTAAAATCCTATGGAAAGAACTAGATTTCTAAACCATGCATTTAAGTTCAGATGCCTGATTTGTGTTACTCTCTATAAATTAGGTCAGAAGGTTTCTAACGCCCAGCCTAGAGGTACTTAAGTATCAATCAAGATCCAAACCTGACCAGCTTCAGCCTGAATTTGTTGCGAAGGTTTTTAAGTCCCGCAAAAACTACTTAGAGGTTTGTTGACACCAGCGGTTAAAGCACCCGTGCATAGACATAACATGTCTAGGTTCAGTTTGCCAGTGCATTTTGATAAGAGAGAGATAGAGAATGATTTTTTACTTGGAGAGTTTTCTCTCTTTTCTTTTTATTTTTCCCTAGATCTAGCCTTGAATTAGCCCTAAACACGGTTTGTATCGGATTCCTTGTTCCCATCATCAATCCTCGAAGGGTCTCTAGCTTTCGATGCTTCGGGATCGTACTGCCCATGGCAACCCCCATAATCTTTACTTTCACAGTTCAGGATAGTGTCGCCCATGGTGTTCTGTAGCTAAATTCAGGCCCTGGAAAACAACAATTTGGGATAATCCCACCCATGGCACTTGAATCAGCATAAGATGCTTACATGCCCCCGGTAGGATATTTAGATATCTTAAGAGACAAGTACCAAGGAGGCGATATGTTATTATGCATCTTCGAGAGGAATTTCCCACCTCTCCGCAGCGGGAACTCATCCAATCAACTTGTGTTGTCGAGTCGCTCCTAAGCTTGATCTTCGAGATGTCTCTTCATAACAAAACACTTTTGGAATGATTTTCTTTATTAAGCGCACTAAACTAGACTTAGTGTGTGATTTTCGGGTTCTTAGGTTACCAAGTCTCGCAAACCAAAGGGCAGGCAACAAGGCCGAATAATCCCTAAGCCTTAGATCTACTACATCAGCCTTACACTTTCCTTAACCTCTTGAGGACTAATCCGGATCTTAATAAATACGTTTAAGCCCTAAAATAAGCCCAAGAGGCCTAAGATCAGTACTCATACTAATCTCCTTGTCTCTATCATTTCAAAACTTAATAATTATTTTAATTAGGTCTAGAAATTAAGTACATTCCATAATCAATTGCTATGGCTATCATTTTTGTTCTTGATTCTTGCTCCTTTTTTACATTTGAATCTCCTCCTTTCCTCCTCAAGAAATATTTGCAATCATTTCTCAAAATTTCCTCCCCTTTCTCCAATTTTTTTCTTTTTTTATTTTTTATCATTTTTGAATATGTATTTTTTTTATGAGAACCCCTTAGAGAACTAAATTTCCATATGTTTGAACTTTAACACCCCCTATGCCTAAGTTTTGCAATGTCCTCATTGTAAATCAGGAGGGTACAAATTCAGTTTGGTTCAAGATTTAGAACAGGATCAAAGGGTAGGTGAATGTGTTGGGATAACTGTTTCGAATGATTTCAAGCTTTGATACAAGTACTAAAGGTGGAGTCGGCTATTCTAAGATTGAGCTCAAAAAGTGTAATAGGAGTGTAGTTCAAAAGATGATCAGAAGGGTCTCAGGTTTTTGGAATGATGGGTTGCCTCTCGTTAAGTACTAAATTCAATGCCTTCAGCCAAGTAGAAGGTGGTCAAAGGGGAAGGGGTGGTCAAATCAGAGGAGTTTTGTCGAACAAGCACCTTGATAAGTAGCCTGGTTGATCAAATCAAGTGCTTGTTTAGATCAACAAGATGATGATGCAAACCAAACCCAATTAGTCTGGTGGGTTGTTGGATGTCAATTAGCAGTTGTGGAGCTCACCAGATACTTTGAGGCTCAAAGAGATATGGAAATGAAAATCTAGGCTTTGGCTGAATCGGTTCAGCCTAAGCGAAGTAGGGATCCTGAAAAGAAAATGGATATGTGGAGGATGAAGGAACCCTACTGATAGGATCAAAAAAGGATAAGAAGTGATTGTCGATCTGATTAATGATCGATGCTTGATCAAAAGATGGGGGTGAATCATATGCAACCAGATCAGAGAGAGGTGAATCATATGCAACTGGATCAGAGAGAGGGGAATCATAATAGAAGTTGATTCTGGTGGCGGATCGGGGTTGGAATCGGACTTTGGAAGGCTCTGTATGTGGATCGGAAGGTGTAGCTTCTTGGAGGTTTAAATCATTTTCCTCAGCAGCAGAATCAAAGAGCAGATCATGGATGCTAAGGTCGTAAACTGGCTCGTAATTGTCAGGAAACAAAGGTTCTCCGAAATCAGACTAAGATTCAAAATCCTCGGAGAATTTGTGAAGATTAGTTTCTGAACCTAATTCCAGATTGGGATTTTCATCATAGAATGAATCATTATGTGCAGAATCAACAACCTGACTTGGATCTAACCTAATCTCAAACTCTGAGCTCAAAGAAGTGTCCTTATTAGGCATAGGCTCAGGTTCTTGGCTCTTAGGGTAGACCCAATCAAAATCCAACTCTTCCAATTCCTTTGTTTCTGTATCATAAATCGATGTGAGTTCTGATAGATCAATTTGTACCTCTAAGGAGTTTAGAGAGGTGTAATCATCAAATACATGTCCATAATCATAGTTTAAATCCAAAATTTGATTTTCATCACATTGGGCCTCATGATCATCCCAGATCGGCTCAGATCTAGATTCTAGGCTAAAGGTAGGTATTGGATCACTAGAATTTGGACATGGTTCTATTGAGATGTCAGAATTACTTTCGAGGATAACCTTAACAGGATAAGGTTCGGGAATTGCATCCTCGAGAGGTTTTGAATCTAATTCATCACAGGTGTTTGGAAAATCAAGGTATGATGGACCAACTTCATGGCTTTCTAAGGCTAGTTCAGAATCATGAACACTTGCAATTAGATCCTCCAAACCCACATTAAGATCAGGTATGTCAATCTGCACAAAGTTTGAATCTGACTCCATTTGGGTTGGGGGTCCACAACAACCTTTATTTTCGAACTTGGGATCTGGGAAATCATATTGATCCTCAATATTGTTCCAAGATGTCTCATCAATCTCTGAATGTTGATATGGGTATTTTTTATCAATGGCTTGTTTAATGTATTTAGCATATACCCACATTTCTCTATGAGATCTGATTGCGTAGCAATCATAGATCATAATATACCTGAATTAAGTTACATCCTAACTTAACTTAGGCATTCTGCATACATATGCATCATACTTTGCATCATAGTTGATTTATTAGTTTTGTAAATAATAATGTCATTATGTTGTAATTGAGAGGTATTAAAATTGCAAGAAATTTGGGGTTGCGAATGACCAATCCAACCATATGGATCTGCTCAGAACGACGACGGGAGTCTAACGCCTCTAAGATCACATCGATCAGACTCCTGTAGCATCCTATGTAGTGCTCAAAAGAGTAAGGGCCAAGAGGCAAATAGGTGGAAATCTGGATCTCAAATCAAATCCAACCGCACAGATGGATCCGGATCAACGATCATAGTCTAACAGCGCAAAAATCATTTCGATTAGAGACCTACAACACTGTTTACAAAGAAGAGAAGATGGACAACCATGATAGCACCACGATGGCACCACGTGGCGCCATCTCAACCACCCAACGACACTGCCCAGCCTCTAAAGGAAGCATCGCCCAACGATGCTGCCCAACCTCTGAAGGAAGCACAACTATGCATTGTGGGCCGTTGGATCATCATCTAACGGCCATCATGTGCCCACGTCACCACCCCAAGTGCACTTCATCAAAGAAGGTCAAGACTCAGTCGTTGGATCTCCATCCAATGGCTGAGAGCAGCCACGTGAAGAAAGGAAAGCGTGCACATCCGTGCGCTTAGCGCAGTGGTTAGCATGCTGGAGCAGAAGGGCTAGACGCGTGATCGAGGCACGGTTTGCGTGAATTGAAGGGGTAGCGAGCACAAGCGGAATTGGAGCATTAGATCTTTGTCAATCGGTGCTGAGACGAACGTGTGGCATGTTGCTGTGCATTGGATGTCTACGTGTGCATTTGAAATCCAAAGGTGGTGGCTACGAGGCATTTAAGTCATCCGATCGAGAGATCGGACAACTGAGAGATGATATGCACGCTTATGAGGATTGAGCGCAAATTATGCGCTTGTGGTTGAGGCACGGCACGAAGCGAGCATTAGTTGTGCGATGCAGATCAGACGGTGGGGGGGCACGCCACGTGGCATCTCCAGAGTGCATCCTTGTGTTTAAGGAGTTTTGAAAGGCTTTTAAGTGCGATTTGATTTGTTAATCTCCCGATCGATGGATATGATTGATTTGAGGTTGTTGCACGGTTTGGAGAGCCAAATACTGACTTTACCCCTCATTTTGACTAGAAAAGGGACCCCAGGGGCCCCTATATGAAGCATACTCTCCTCTAAATCTCTTCTTCCATCTCTCCAGACCTTCAAGCTTCTTCAGCTCTCTCCCTCTTCCTTTGAAGCATCCACCAAGCCACCTTGGTGCACTACTGCTGCTCTCCCTGACCTCTCCAAAAGGCCACCAAGGACCACCCTTGGTGCCCTTATTTTGATAGTTCAGATAGTTATTTTAACTCCAGCATTATATGTTATAGCTATTTAGTTCTAGTTGCAAACTCATGATCAATCAACTACTTGATTCGCTTTTATATGTATTGTGATTAGTATTTAGTATTTAGATCTAAATAAGTGTTATAGTCAAATCATTTTCTACCTCCCTAAGTTCGACCGGGACTCACATCTCGTTAAATTTTATTTTCGTTGACATGTTTCGCATTATACTACGACAAATCATTTTATTAACACGATTTATGCCTCGAACAAGACCCTGGTGTATTTTCAAAAGTTGTGGATTTGACAAACATTGTATATACTCAATATTGTGTAATCTCCACAATTCACTGTATTTTGATAAAAGCTCATTCCAGGTTGAACCATGTATCATTTGTGCAAATATCATTCTAGCAAGGTTCATAATGAGGGTTGTTTCTACCACATTATCCTGAATGTGCCTAGATAGATCAGAGCTTTTGTAATATTCATCATGATGTCTAAGAGCAACCTCGATCATCTTCTCTTTTATGATCATTTGGAATTTAGGTTTCCTACAAATTCTTCCTAAATTGTCAGGTTGCATTTTCAAATCAGGTGGTAGAATCAAATTCAGGTTCAGATTGAAGTGTTTAGATCATATCAGAAATCCCTAAGAAGATCAATTCTAATGAGGCCTCTTGGTCAAAAACCTAGGGACCTTTCCTATGTATGTGCTCTAAAGAATAGATAAGGGACTGGATATGAATTGGACCCAATCAAGGCACCCAATGGTTTTTTGATGACTAAGGCTATTTCGAGGTGGATGATACCTCTGAATCAAAAAATCCACACACCCAAGAAATACTTGGGCAACCAAGAAGGGAGAGCCCTGCAAAGGCCCCTACATAGTAGAGCATCCCCATGGGTTACAGGGTTTCCCCCACCCAACCTTCCTTGTCACTGCGGTTCCAAGTAGACTGGAATGTATGAATTGAGATCTTTAGTCTGCCAATTTTAGTCCTAATTTGTGCATTGAATTTCACTTGATTAAGAGGTTGATTCAATTTGTGACCTAATTTGGAGGTTAGTTGGCCCACAAAGTAGGTCAATTTCATATGACCTGCCCTAAAGGATTGAGAATGAAATTAGAGTCATGACCCAATGATCACCCTGAATCGACTCTTAGGTTATTAAGTCCAAAGATTTTAAGATTCAAGTGAATTTATAGTTTGATTTTAGGGTTCTTCTGATTAGATCTTTTCAAGCAAGGGTTGGGTAGCACACAAATGCAGGAGGATTACTTTCCTTTAATTCAAGCAAGTGTGAACTAACACTTCAAAACCCTAGAGTAGGAACCCTAATTGGCTCTATTCCAAGTCCAATTTGATCTTAGATGTACACCTTGGACTCAAACAAGAAGTGCGTAGTCCAAGATGATCAAAATTGAAGCGTAAATCACTAGTTAGGTACAGGAAATCAGGGTAGGGATCTCTAAAGAGAATTATCTCAATCTTCAATCAGATATTGATTTTGAATTCCCAAATCATGAAACTTGCCTTAGAAATGATGATTATAAGAAAATAAGGCAGGTGAATCCTAATTGATTATTTCCTTTTCTCTCTTCCAAAAGATTAGGAGATTGATTAGGGAAGAAGAGAAAGTTTACCTGCTCCTGGAGTGGTTGATCTACGTGGAGGATGTTGGAACCTTGTTCCACATCTTGTTTTGGTGTTAACAAAATTATTATGAAATAATGTTTGCAATTGAGTTCTTTTCAGATTTAGGTGAAGATCAAGGCAAACAAGAAGTGATGGAGGCTTGATGAAAAGGAGAAGATGATGATAATGAGGAAGCAAGATGACATGGATGGATCGAGAAGAAGATCATCTTCGATCCTTTGTTTTGTTTCTAGTTTAGATTTTATTTTCATGTATTGTATGCCTCTTAATAAGAGAACTTAACTTAGATCATAAAAATCAATTAGAGATAAATTAGGATTTATATTGTGATTATTTTCAAAGTACGTAATGGATTAAATTGCTTAAAATAGGTACTTGTAAGCAAGTACCGATACTGTTCAACAGTACTAGTATTTGCAAAGCACAGGTTTGAGAATTCGTCTCAAACTGTGAACAAGTACTCGTACTAATCATGAGTACTGGTACAAATTGGCCATAGGTTGAAGGCTTTATTCTGGCCTAAACCTTACAAGTACCGGTACCCATGATGAGTACCAGTACTGGTAGGTTACCGTGCCCATGTAATCTCAAACCTGGGAGTCACAAGTACCGGTACCCATGATGAGTACCGGTACTGGGACTCAGGTACTGGTGGCAGTGAGCTGCTAGTACAGGTACCAGGTAGCCACTGGCTCATTTCTGAACGGTTAGAAAATTAATTCCAACAATGTGAACGTTTGGAATTAATTCCCAACATCTAGTAGACGAATCCTTGAGGTCCTAAACTCTATATAAAGACCCTAGGACTCTTTGTTTGCATACAAGAAAAAAGATTAGAAATACAAGAGAAATTCCTAGAGCTATATTTCCCAAATTTACATCATATTAATCAAGTTTGCTGCTCTCAATCTCTCTATGTTTTGCAAACACTTCAACGATGTGATTTCTTCACACATTGTCAAAGCGATTCATGCTCATTCTAGGCTCACAAATTGGTAATATTATTTTAATTAGTGTTGAGAGGCTTAGGTTCTTGTTGTAAGAGTTTTCTTTCTTACACCAATTTTCACTTGTATTTTGAGCATCTGCTCATTGGGTTGTAACAAACCCATTTTTGTACTTGGGTTGAGGTAACTCGTTAATTACCTTAGATTAGTAAATTGATTCTCTCAGGGTTGAGTGAATTGGGTTAAAAACCCTAAGGTGGGAGGCTTAGGTAGTGGAGTACCCAAGGGAGGGGAACCACTATATATCTTGTGCCAATTTTTGTGATTGTGTTCTGTGCAAAGTCATTTTTGTTATTACTAATTTGTTTGCTTAAGTATTTGCATATAGCCATATCTTTTTAGATCCTACAGAGGATTTCTTCGTGATGTACCTTGCAAAATCACAAATCAAGCAGATAGAGCAAGTTAGTGCTCAGATAAAAATGAAGAAAGATAAGACTAATGCTTGAGTTGCGCGTTGCTCCCCGGCAACGGCGTCGAAATGTTACCGGGCTATCGAGGGGTTTTAAGGAGTAATCGTCCTATCAAAGTCTTAATCACTCGAAAATAATTAAATTTATAACTCAGAATTGAAAAAGAGTCCGAGGTCGATCACAGGGAGCAAATATGGAATTCACACGTTAATCTTCATTCAGAATCAATGAGCATAATTAATTGAGAATCAAAATAGATATGCAATGAATAATATGTGCAGAAATATATTCAATAAGAACCAATGTATGATGGAGCAAAAAGAATAAGTGAATAAAAAATAATGGTGATTTAAATCACCACTTATTCTCTTTAATAAAGCATGCATTCAATTATTCAACATTAATCCTCATTCAATGTTAACTATAGTACTTGAATCATTCAACAGTGTTTAGCATCAATTCAATCAGACGTCCTAAGTGATCACAAGCATAAGGTTCTTCAGAGCCTTTCTTCTTCTAAAGCTTCCTTCCTTCTCAAGCACAAGCATGACCCTTCTTTAGTGGCTTTCCTTCGTCACAGCACAAGGGTACCAACTACCTTCAGCGACGAAGTGTAGAGAGCAGAGCCGCGAAGGGAAAAACCCCCCCTCCTCCTCACAAATTCCTCCTCTCTTTCTCTCTCTCAAACCTAGTATATAATCAAATCCATGTACTGGTACTTGGATTTGGGTAATTGGATCTGACCAGGGTCACTGGGCATGTATGGTGACTGAGGAGTGCAAGGTAAGGTGAAGGGGACCTCACATCGTGTTCTGAGGCAAAGAGCCCAAAACACAAATTCCGTATATGCACTGCTGCCGCCTCTTCCCTTCACGATGTGGCACTTAAAGTGTTAGCTCTTTCTCGCGTGTAGCAACTGAAGTTCCTTCATCCAATTGGAGCTGCTGCTGGGGTTCTTCCACGCAATTGAAGCTCTAGGTAGCATCATGACCTGAGTCCGTGTCACTTGGGCATGGAATTTGGTTGTGAGTTTGTCGGAGTACTGCAAGCAGGGATGGAGATGATGGTGGCATTGGCAATCTCCGGTCAACACCTAAAACACACATACGGGCTCAAAAGCCCCAGTTAGATGGTTCAAGAGAGTTTCCGTGACTCAAGGAACATGATGGTGCTGGTCCTTTGATGGATAGAGGTCAGGCATGGCCGGTTGGTTCTGGAGAGGTGAGTGAGGGAGGTTGAGTTCGATGGGGTGATTCAGTGGGTTTTTGATGGAATTGAGTGAGGGGTTTTGATGGTGAAGTGCTAGTGGAGGTATTGGAAGTGGTTGCGTGAAGTTTGGTGGTCTATGGTGGTATGGAGGCGTTGCCAGAGCTTGGTCGGAGGTGGAGAAGAGGGAGGGCAAACGGCGGCGTCGGTGGTCGAAATATGAGGTAGAGGGGTTAGGGAGATTAAGGAGGAGAAGAGGGAGATGATAAGACCTAATTAGCGGACGAAAGGGGAGAGATGGCGTCGGCTGTGATTGGCCAGCGCTAGAGGAGAAGTCCTCCGGTGGAAGGGGCGGCGACGGTGAGGAGGCCTAGAAGGTCCTGCTGTGGTTGGTGAGGTGTGGAGGGAGATGAAGACATTCTCGCTGCCTATAGTACATGGTAGCGGGCAAAGGAAGTTGGACAGGGGTCGCTGGAGCTGCGGTGGAGGTGGCCGAAGAGGGAAGTTTGGTGAAGATTTATGACCAAAATCAAGCTAATTTGAGAAAGTAGGGTTGCTAGAGCATATATAGTGCTCATGGCCAAGCTTTAGAATAGGAAGGAGCTCTGATTGGATCCTTTGGGAATCAAGAAAACACCCACTAATTTCGTGCGTTCGTACGCACGAATGAGAGTAATTTAGGATTCAGGAGCAGTCCCAATGGATTCTCCATAGTGTGAACATCAATCCCACCAAATTTGGTAGGATTTGATGATGATTTGAATGGGATTTGCTTAGGTCAAAGCTTGCGTGGAGATCGGGTTTGACCTCAATAACGGCAGGCGGCTATTTGCGAAGGAGATGACAAACTTAGGGACCTATACGTAATGATTTCAAAAGTTAGGGGCATGTATGAGAGAGAAAGAGTCAAACTTGACCAAAATGCAAATTAGGTTAAGATAGACTCTTATTAGGCCCAAATTTTGGCACAAACTTAATTTGGACCCAAGGAATCTAGTGGTGAAGTCGGATTTCAGTTTTGACCAAGTTTGACTACGCAATTTGTGTAAAAACCTAAACTAGGGTAGAATTATGTCTGTGACTCTATTTAAGGTCAAAATGGGTTTCAAAGGTCAAATCAATGATACCAAATGTCAAGGAATATTTTTATATGAATTTTAGAAGGCCTAGGTGGATTTTATCTTGACCAAAATCTCTGTTATTTAAGCAGGTCTGAAATTAGAGTTTCGGGAGCTGTGTCAATTCTGGAAATGCGTGAAACCTTGTTTCTATTAGTGTAGACCCTCTTATTAGACTTTAATGCTTATTAGATCTTAGATTAACCCCATGCATGATATGCTGTTGAAACTGCAAAATTAACCTTGATTTAATTTATTCCTCTTAAAAAGGATATGCAAGGAATTACAACTCTCCAGCTATTATGTAGGAGTATTTGTCAATTGATTCTGATTGATTAAAGCTAGTTATGTATCATGATGATGTTATCATCAAGCATAGACACACGGCTAACACTCTTCAGAGGCTAAGCATGAGAGCCTCTCCTCTCCCCTTAGCATGTGCCCCATGCACTTCAGAGCAAAACCCTCCCCCCTCCTCTCACAAAACTTTCCTCTTCTCTTCTCTCTCAGACTCTGGTGTATACTTGGGTATAGTTATCGGTTTATCAGATCCTAAGAATTGGATAGACCTGTGGGAATGTGCATGAGCGAGTCATGAAGGCACGAGGAGGTGTGTGAAGTGGGGATCCGACCCCTGGTGTACTAGGCAAGGAGGCTAAGTGAAGAATTAATTTGATGATGTGGGATTATCCCACTCTCCTTCACTCGCGTACTCAGCAACAGGTGATGCTGCTCGAATTGGTGATGAGAGCTCTGGCAGCAGCAATTAAAGGCCTGCGGAGACTCCTGGAATTAAGTCGCAGCATCTGGGCGTGGAATGACAGCCGTTGGTGGTCAGAGCAAGGTTGACAGGGTTGGAGACGATTGTGGTGACAGCGAGTGAACTACGAACCTGCAAATCATGAATACGAGCTCAAAAGCCCTAATTAGAAGGTCTAGGAGCTTCGCCGGAGGATGGAGAATGTGTAGGTTGTATCATCATGTCATGGGATGGCGTGTGATGGTCGGGCGAAGTCAGGGAAGAGATGCAGTGGAGGTCGTGTTCAGTGGAGCATTGGAGTGATCAATCCCCTCAATTTCTTGAGGGGTTTTGGTTGTGGAGGTGAGGCGATGGTTGTGGGGGTGTCGTGATGATGTTTGGTGGCTTATGGAGTGTGGGTGGCCTCGCTGGAGATCAGTTGGAGTAGAGGAAGATGATGAGGGAGAGGACGTGTTGGAGGTTGAAATAGGAAGAAGTTGGGGAGATTCAGGAAAGGGAGAGGAATAGAGAGACCTAACTAATGGATAAAGGGGATGAAGAGAGATGCCAGTTGTGATTGGCCGACGCTGGGGAAGGAGAACTCTCCGGTGGCGGAACGACGACGATGAAGAGGTTGTGGGCACTCGTGCTGTGGCTGGCAAGGAGCGAAGGAAGGTGAGGAAGACAATCCAGCTGCCTATAGTATCTGGCAGCAGGAGAAGAAGTTAGTGGAAGAAGGGTCACCGGAGCTGTGATGAAGGTGGCCGAGAAAGGAAAATTGGTGAAGAAATGAGGCCAAATCAAGCTAAAGAGCAAGGTTTGAAACTCCAAAAGCTTTTATGGAGCTCTAGCCGAGCTCTAGATAGGGAAACAAGCCTACATTGGCTTGTGCTTGATGCATGAAACACCCACTAATTTCATGGGTTCGCTAGGGCAATCAAATGTGATTTGGGATCCCAAATTGCCTTTAGAGGATTCCTCACAATGCAAATACAAATCCTATCAAATTTGGTGGGATTTGATGTTGATTTGAGTAGGATTAAGTGCGGTTAAAGGCTCCTTGTAGGTCAGTTGACCTCCAATGGCGATAGGAATCTACTTGCAAAGAAGATAACAAAGATGGGGGGCTAAATGAAAGGAATTCAAAAGCTAGGGGCTTGATTGAGAGAAATAGAGTTTAAATGGACTAAAATGCAAACTAGGTCAAGATGGACTCTGATTGAACCCAAATTTTGGTACAAACCTAATTTGGACCCAAGAAATTTGATGGTGAAGTTGGATTTCAATTTTGATTAATTTTAATTTGCATAGAAACCCAAATTAAGGTAAAACTCTATCTATGACTATTTAAGGTCAAAATAGGTTCGAAATGTCAAATAAAGGATGCCAAACCTCAGGGAATATTTTTATATCAATTTTAGGGGATTTAGATGAATTTTATCCTAACCAGAACCTCTATAATTTAATCAGGTATGAAATTAGGGTTTTAGATGCCATTTCAATTTTCGAAATCCGTGAAACCCTATTTCCATCTGTGTGGACCCTCTTATTAGACTTTAGTGCTCATTAGACCTTAGATTAACCCCTGGCAAACCTTGTGGTTACTCTGCTTTCATAATATGATGTTAAAACTGTAGAATTAACCCTATTTTAATGTTTTTCTCTCAAAATGGATCTACAAGGAATTATGGCTCTCAGGCAACTATGTAGGAGCATTTATTACTTGATTAATACTAATTAAAGCTGGTTATGACTTATGATGATGTTATCACCAAGTCATCTCAATCCCGTGTGGATCAAGGTCTAAAAACCCTAACAATGAAGATGAATGGGACATTGGGAAATTACAAAGGTGCCCAATGTTACCACAAAAAGTTGATTCTTCGTCTTCACCATCCTCCTCGATGTGATCATAGTAGAGGTTTTGTGATGCCTTGAATATATCCAGTCTAAGTCTTTCATTTCCTATGGTGCTCTCCACACACCTGGATGCACATTTGATGTTTGCGTGGGCTGTCACCGAAAATGGGTGACCCAAAATGATCGGTGCATCATGGAGATTAGAAGGAACCTCCATACTAAGAATGAAAAAATCCGTGGGAAAGTAGAATCCATGGACCTTAATGATCACGTTCTCAACCACCCCCCTCATTGTTTTTACTGATCGATTAGCCAGCTAAATAGTAACCGAGGTGGGTTTCAACTACCTGAATCGAAAATGATCATATACAGCCGTGGGAGTTAAGTTGATGGACAAACCCAAATCAAGAAGGGCCTGATCAAATGGAGAATCCTGCAAAAAGCGAGAAATGAGTGGGGTACCAGGGTCTTTCTTCTTAGGTGGTTGGTCAACTAGAATCATGGTGCTAGCTTCCTTTGACAATACCACCTGTCGTCCATTTCTCTGTTGTCGCTTTGGGGTACAATAGTTTTTAATGAACCTGGTGATAGTGGGGATGTTATCTATAGCCTTGAGGAGAGGGACCTGAAATGAACTTCCTTGAACATTGATTTCAGGTCCTCGAAATTCCGTGTACCCTATTTCCATGCTAAATCTCATGTCAAAGCCTCAGGAAAACGGACGGGAATCTCAGGGTCAATTGGCCTCTTACCCTTATCTACCATAGGTGGCTTCTGAGAAGAGGAAGGAGACGAACCATCCTGGGTAAAGGGCAAGAAAAATCAGGACCTGCCTGCCTAAATGGTCGGTCGTGTGTCTTCTTTCCACTCCTCAATGTAACATCATTTGTATCGGCATTCTATCCGTGAGGTGGCAAAGGAGCGAAGGGGCAGAATAGGAGGGGTTCTGCAGCAAGGGCGGTTGACCATGAGCATAACCAGGTGGTGCAGGTGGTGCCTGTAATATAGCATGTTCTTGTTCCTGTGGTGCCTAATACCTCAGCGGGGCACCCTGGTTCTGCACATATCATGAGTTAGGGATAGGTTGGGAGGGCAAGGCTCCCTGTGACCTATGCTCCTGCAATAGTTGGTTCTACGTGTTTTGGATGCTTTGTATCTGGTCATCCCTTGCCTTCATGATCTGCAAGCTATCCTGAGCAGATTTCCACATAGATTCTTGCAATTCCTCTTTTAATGCCTCCAAAGGGTCATATCGCTTTGGAGGGTGACTGGTAGCTTGATGCAGTAGCTGATATATGGAACAGGATTACTGCTTAGACAAAATTGGTTGCTGCCATGGGTGTATGCTTTTCACTTTCCCATATTGTTTGGTTTTGAAGTATGGATCTTGATGTGGTCTCTGTGAGTTACTAGACTAGGAGAAATTCGAATGCTGACACCAACTAGCATTATACATCTCTGAGTACGGGTTATTACGCCCATATCCGTGGATAACATTGACATCTTCGTGGCCGAAAATGTTTGAGACGTATATTCGTCAAGGGAATTGATAAACACGTATACATTCATCATAAAATGCTTATTTACAATAGTTCATAGGCCTAGCATTGTATATCATGATATAAATATTGCACAAACATCCATTGCATTGCATTTAGGATAGTTGTATATTATGTACATTAATTCCGTCATTTTACATGGCTAGGAGGTAGTGTGACATCTTTACAGGCTTCGGATGAAGAATCCGACTGTACGGATGGATTTAGAGCAATGATCGCAGTCTGTTAACACGAGAATCACCCCAATTAGAGCTCTGTAGTACCCTCCACAAGAAGACGACGGACGATGTAGATGGTGCCACGTGGTGCCATCTAGGCCACCCTACCTGAGTCGATACGTCCCTAAGCCCATCGCAAGATGAGATCTCAGCTATTGGATCTCAATCCAATGGCTAAGGGGCGCCCTAACCGCGTGATCGCACCAACCCTCCACTTGATAAACCGTGGCTTTGGCGCATTGGTGAAGACATGCGCTCGCGATTTGCAAACACGAGTTAAAGTCATTGTGTGGGGGAGGCAATCTCGCGAAGAGCGGGCGCAATTCGATTATGCCCGTTGGATGTCATCAAGTGGTGGAGGCGTCACCACGTGGCACGGCTTGATGGGCACTGATGTAGCACGCGACCATCGACGCATCTCGAGAACACGCCATCTCACGCGCGATCAAGAGGTGCGATCTCCACACCATCTCAGCCGTTCACTTCTGAATCCAATGGCTACGGTGCATCCAACCTCAGCGACAGCGCACGGGTGCGTGCTTGGTTGGCACCAACCTTCAGTGACAGCCTGGCGGACATTTAGTGATGCTTACAACCATCACTAATTGCTTATAGACACAAGGCCAGCTACGTGGATGAGCGAGCATGAGCTGGCTACAACGACAATTGAGTTGGACCTACAGCGACGTCCTAGAGGTCGCTATTGGTCATATGCCTATTCTAGCCTCCTCTCATCCACTATATAAAGACCTACACCCCCTTCCTTCTAAGGTATCTCTATCTACTCTACTCCCACATACTCCTAAGCTCTAGCAAGCCTACTAGCGCTCTGCTAGAGCTTACTCTCAAGGTCCCAAGGTGCTTATTAGTGTAACGAACCTCTGCCCCACAAAATATTCCTCCATCTTCTCATCATCATTCATAGGTCACCTTGGAGCCGTCCTCCCACATCCATTCTGGTAGCAGATCATCTCCGCCTCCTCACCTCCATTCCGAAGCCAAGCTGAAGCTTTCCTCTACCCGACGTTCTCCCGCATCTCACCTCCATTGTCTCGCTTCCCAACTCCTTCTTCTAAGCTTCCACCAGGCGCCGTCGTCTCGTCAAATAGTCGATTCGGGAGATTCTTTCTCACCTCTCTCTTTTTTATGCTTTCGAAATTATTGTAATAAATATTAATGAAATATATCATATTTGCTTCTATCTCCATTGTGATCCATATTATTTTCTTGCTTTATAAAAATAAATAAAAAAGAAATAATAAAACCCCAAAACACCAAAAACAAAGCGAAGCACAATTTTCGAATTAAGTAAATGTCGCCTCCCTGTGTTCAACCCGGGACTCCCTTGGAGTTTCGGTAAAATTTTATTTGATAATGAGTTTTGCAACTACAACGACGGGTTACTCTTAACCCTGATTTCAAACATGCGAGACATGTGCATTAGGAATACGCATTAAAATCATCATGTGGGGAGTAACCCTGATTATGCGGTGCTAGATCGAGATTATTCACGGGTTCCTGATATCCAGGATCCCGTGAATATCTAGAGGATGCATCTCGAGTGAGTAAATTTAATTGAGTAGGAGCGGATCAGGGTGCATAAGAATATCTAGATGCAGCAGAATTACAGAGAATTCAGTTCGAGCTCGAATTAGTTCATGGAGCTTCTTGTCGAGCAGATCCACCTTATCCAACTTCTTGGTGATGATGTCCGTATTAGTTCAAGCAGATTCGACATGAGCCTCATGGGCACTAACTCGTTGTTGTCCAGGTCACCGCAATTGGTTCATCGATGTGGCATTCATCAAGTTCTCCGCCAAGGACTCGAACAACTCGAATGCACTGTTCTCATCCATTGCGAGGAAATTCCTACCACTAGATGCATCGGCCAGATACTGATGTGTGTCAACCAGCCCGTGGTAAAAAATCTAAGCTAGGTGCCATCTGGGCACACCATGGTGTAGCCATTCCCTGAGAAGATCATGAAATTGGTCCCAGGCATCTTGCAACTTCTCCCCTTGTGCTTGGGAGAAAGTCATAATTACACATCTCATCGTGTTCATTCAACCAATCGGGAAGAACTTTTGGAGGAATTCACATGTTATCCGCAAGGTGGATGCTACATTCTATCCAATGTTGTAAGAATTCCATCGATGTTTTGTTGATACCTTTCTTCTGATTCAACGACCCAGGCTTCTAGGCTTGCCATCGGGTCCAGATTTGCTGGATCCTGATTAGGTCCAGGTCCAGGGTTAGCCATCTCAGCTAATCGAGTAGGAGAAGAAGGTAGATGAGAAGAAGGTCTGGGCGATGCGATGAATCGCCTTCGCCTCCATGGGATTGGCTCCCAAGGTCCAACCAATTGAGGTCTAAGTGACCTCCTCCCTTGAATACACCAGCCAACCCAGGTTGGTGTAGCCAAGCCAAACAAGGCTAAGGCCTTGTTAATCAAGTGGTCCTTAAGATAAGGTGACCAGATTTCTTGTTAAGATTTTAATTATTGGAGAAAATTTTGTTACAAAACTGACTGAAAATAATCCCAACCCTCAAGCTAACCCAGCCAATTTGTTACGAGGGGACTAAGGGGAAGGTTCTTCCTTTGGCTTTCGCCTCCAATTTTTTTGTACTCGTTAGACACGATCGTTTGACACTGCCCTATAGATTCGGCAATGGGTTTAGCTAAAGCGGTTGTGATGACCCAGTAGTTTGATAACAATTTCAGGTTAATTAATGAGTTTTACGAAATTTTTACATAACTTTTTTTTCTTCAATTTTGATTTTGGTGAGTGGTCCATAAGGTGACCTAACTCACCAGCTAGCCACTAGACTTGATTAAGTCTAGGCTAGTCAAATGTGGTCTCCAGGTTACCCTAAAAGTTGCACCTAAGGTTCATGTAATGGACTAAGTTTAGGTAGCATACCACAATTCAACTCAAAACAATCTCCACAGCACAATTTCAATCCAAATGATTTCAAATTTAACAAAAAGATTCCTTTTTCAATTAAACTTTCAAAGAATTTTTTTTTCGAATTTTTTACTATTTCAAATGAATAAATACTAATTTTTAACTATTGCGGGGTCAGATTTGGAATTTTGACTCATTGTCGATTTTTCGTTTTGAAACAGTATCAATTGTGCTCCAAAAATTTGGGGAAAATATGGAAATGAGAGCTAATTTGATAAAATTTCGAACCCCACCATTATTAGTCAAATCTAATTTGTGTACTATTTGGAATCTCTTTTTGAAATTCAAAAAAATTCAAATTTGAGTCTATTTAACCCCCTTATATTTCTTGAATTTTTAAAAATTGTACAAATCAAAATTTTTCAAAAGAATGATGACGTTTGAAGGCTAATTTGAAAATCTATCTTCAAGCCGAATTTCAGAATTTTTGAGTCACAAAATATTTGGCAATTGAATTTTTGAAATCTTAAAAAAATCTGGCTGGATTTCAAGGAGGTGAAAAGGCATTTGAATGGGTTTTGAATTCAAAATGAGCCTTTTCAAGAAAAAATGCTTTTTTATTAAAATTGCAAATAGTTTCTTCTTTTTTTTTTCAAAAGTGACTCTAACCGTAAGATTAAAAAGAAACCTAAATCTAAAATTTAAATTTTTTTTTGCACGAAAATATTTAGATTTATTTTTTTCAGAATCAAATCTACATAGGATTCAAAGGAAACCTAACTAAGATTTTGGTGTATACCTGATTTTTCTTCAACTGCACCTGATGTGTACGTAGAATCAGCTCTTCCTGTTCCCGCACACCAAAAGCAAGCAGAAACGAGTATGCTAGGATTAAGCTAAAAAGAATCAAAAACCAAAATCGTGTTGCCTCCTTGGCAACGATGCCATTTGTTGACAGTCATAAAATGCGGATTTGATTAGAAACACGTCGTAGTATAGCGTGAATTACGATTCCAACACAACTTAATAACGATACGGTAAGTCCCAGTCAATCTTAGGGAGGCGTAATGGCGAAATTGATTTTTAATTTCTCTTCTCTACTTGCGTAAAATCGGATACCAGTTTCAAGAGTGTGAGTAAAAGATGCGTTGGTCTCATTGTTGACACATAAAACAGGTGTATGAGTCAGGTAAAAGACAAACGTGAAAGTGTGTGTTTCAATCTGCACAATTACTATTACACAATGGCAACTAGCAGAAAATAAATCTATCGCTAAATCATTAATATATGTGGAACCAAAATTTTTATTGCAACATAATGGAATTGTGAAGTAGGCAAATTTTATTTTTATGTCCTCGAAAATCTTGATGTGATTACAACGGCTATAAAGGAACGCTTGTATATTAAAATTGAAATCTACTTAGCTATCAGAGAAGAGATGCACACATGGATGTCGGAAAGATTATGCGTGCATTCTAGTACGGTGATATTACTATACTACTAGTAGGAAAATAAAGCGAGAATTAAAACTATGAAGAACTACTACGCTAATAGCAATCGGGGCATTGAAGGTGGTCTCCAATGGCCATGTGGCTTGAGGTGGTAGGAGGGAAGAGAGGAACAACCAAGGTGGTTGGCCGGCCTCTTGATGAAGGTGGTAGAGTCCTCTCTTAGACCTTGGACGAGTAGAGCTTGTGGAGGTGCTAGTGAGTGGAGGTGCAAGTGTTGGAGAGGAGAGTCCAAGCCTCCAAGAGATGGGTGTATGGCCATCCAAGGGGGTCCTTAAATAGACTAAGGGGTACATTTGAAATGATTTCTCTAGAGAACTATAGACTGTTTTAGAGAGACTACTAGGTGGCCATCCAACCTAGTAAAGAGTGGGTCTTCTTAGATCCACAAATTGTGGATCTAAGAAAGACTAGGTTGGTTTGCTATTCTTGGCAACCTAGGTGGAGCCAAGTGTGTGGGTGTGTTCGTGAATGTGTGGGTGTGTGCATGTGTGCCCTAAGTGGTCAAATGGACCACTTAGGTCCATGGCTAGGGTCTAGGTTGGTCTAATTGGTAGGTCTAATTAGGTTTCTAAAAATAGGTTAATACAACCTATGGCTAAAGTGATTGATTCAATTAAACTTAACCAAGTTTCATAGGGTCAATGCATGTGTAATTGGGAGAGAGAGTTCTCAATTAGATTGGGCTTGAGCCAATTGGACTCTCACTGAGTTCAATTAAGGCTTGTGTTGGTTGAGTTTTGAACTCAATTGGACTCTATAAGTCAAATTGACTAGGTAAGGTGTAATTGACTTAGATCCAAGTCAATTGGGCTTAGTGAGAACCTACTTAGGTTCTTAGAAGAGTCTTAGGGTAGTGCACTAAGCTCAAGATACCTTAATTTAGGTTTCCTAGGGCATAGGTTTGGGTTTAGGGGCATTAAGAATCAAGATCTAGGCTTGAATCCAAAAACAACATCTGGAGAGGGGATCTAGACATCTGATTCAAAGATCAGACGACTTATACTTCAAAATCAGAAGTCTAGGTCTCTAGTCTAGACATGTAATGCTGAATGAGTGTAAAGTTTAGGTTCTGTCTTGGATTTCTATAGAAATTGGATGTTTGACACCTTGTCTGGACATCCAATTTTGTAGTAGAATGGGTTCTCAGTTCTGCGGGTGGTATCTAAGGGGCCTGGACGTCCAGCATCCTACCTCGATGCCCAGAGGTGTGCTAGAATGTGGGTTTTGAGGTGTTCCAGGCTAAGGTGACCTAATATAAGGGTGGCTAAGGTTTGAGAAGGTATCTAGGGTTGTCCTAAGGCTAGGGATATGTGTGGGAATGTCCTATGTTCTTCATAATTTAATTCAAACATTAAAATCCTACTAGTAGCATAGTGTACCTCTTCCCTACATTCTATCTTCATCTTGTGTAACTTTATTCTAGGGCTTCTGCTGTAGCTGTAGCCTCTATCCTACTTTAGATCCAGCTTCACTACAAACCAAATAATATACTAATCAGTACATTATTATAGCATTATCTCATGATTATCTAAGTAAAGTAGGAAAGATGCAATGTATGCTACTAATGCATGAATTATACTACAATTATGCTAAGTTCTAACTCAATTTAGGTCATTTAAGTCCTATGATTGCTATGCAATCAGCTAGGGATAGGGTATTGGATAAGTGGATTAGGGTTAGGGATGGTAGGATAGGACTATGGATAGGGTGGATAGGTTTATGGATAATGCTATCCATGTTTTTGGCTTTTGAGCTCAAATATCTAAGGTTGAGTTGGTTCAGGGATAGGTAATAGGATAAGGTTATCCTAGGGTTTTAAGAATAGGGCATAGTTATCCTAGTCCTACTCTTTGCTTCTTTGTTCTTATGTTTTCATTCCTTCTTTATTTCAGCTTTACTCTTCAACCAGCTCCTAGCTCTACTAGTTTACTTATTCAACTTTTATTCTTCAATGCTCGAGATTATTCTAACTCCTTTACTTATATTATTCACAAAAGATAAAATTAGATATTTATTCATAAAATAAATACAAAGCTTAAATATGCATGCGTGCTCTAAATGCAGTATTTATAAACCTAATGCTTGATTTTACTAAGGAGTTAGCCCTATATTAAGCTAATTAGGGTAATAAATTAGGTTGTTATCACATAGCACCAAAAATTAAGAGGAACTTTGCCTTGAGATAATAACACAAGAACCATCTCAGTTAAGTGTCCGTTCTTTCATTTGGCTACACCAATTCACTGAGGTGTATAAGGAGTAGAAATTCTATGCAAGTACTCCGTTTAGTGAGCCAAGCATGTAGTTTTTGATACTCTCCACCCCAGTTAGTGTGTGTGGCTTTAATTGTATTATGAAATTGATTACCAACATAAGAATGAAACTAAAGAAATATTCCATATGCATCTAACTTCCGCTTTAAGTGAAATACCTAGGCATACTTGGAAAAATCATCAATAGATTTAACTATGTATTTGTAACCATTTATTGAGAGACATGGAGGTGTCCAAACATCACTACACTACAAAATAAGTTACATATACTGGCGGTAGGTATATAATAACATTTAATAAATGTTGATATAATTTGTAAAAAATGTTAGTGATTTCAACTTACACATTTTTTATTCTCTTAATACTTACCACCACCACCAACACCTGCAAGCATAAACACACACCGCATGGCACACAACACCAACACAAACCCCACCCCAAACCCCCAAACACACGCACGCACCCCCAACTAAACCTCAAACACATGCACAAGCGAAACACGACACAATAGGTGCCCCTCCCTCTCTCTGACACTCTCCTTCTCCACTCTGCCCTCTGCTTCAATTCCAATGCCTCAACTACGCCTTCTTGCCTCACCTTTGATGACTAAGGAGCTTTCCATCACCACCATTGTCCTACCTCCATTGCCTACCCTTAAGGAGCTCTTAAGGTTATCGTTGTTGCCCTTAGGAGGTTCCCATCGCTTGTGCCTCCTCCATCACCAATAGGAAGAGATCATCTCTTATCTCCTCGTACGACTCCTTGTCTATCTCTCTCAGATCTCCCTTTCCCCCTCTCTTAGATTTGTTGCTCGAACAAATCACTTAGACTAGATCAGAAATCACAGATCGCAGAAAATGTCAGATAGCAGATCTCTTTCCATTGCTTAGATATCAGGTACCACTTAGGTCTCAGATCTCTCTCTTAGATTGAAATCACTCAGATTAGATCGAAATCACTCAGATTTTAAGTGTCTTAGATATAATCTCTCTTATATCCAACTCACTCAGATCTTAAGGATGGGATCTCTCTGCAATTTGCTCGGTATCTAGATCTCCCTTGATATTTGTGAAGATTCTTGCAATTGATTCTTTTTTTTCCCTTATGCATTTCATGACATTTTTTGCAGTGGCTTGTTATTTGAGGCAGATCGTTCATGTCATCTTTCACAGATGTGGAGAAGATCTTGCATGGTAAGCAGTACATTACATCTGTTTATGGTAGTTTGTTGTTACTACAAGTGTGAGTCTACGAGGAGTAGATTTGCTTGTGTGACTTGTCACCTTGTGATTGTTGGGCATGTCTAGGCTCAGAATATGTAATGCAATTGGAGTGTTGAGTTAGGACTAAATGTAGGTTAAAATGTTGAGTTCTTCCTATGGAGATGATGAACTTGGAGGTGAGAGGGTAGATAGAACTTGTATGGGGTGTCAATTTTGGAATCAATGCTTACTTGAAGAATTGTTGATCATAGAGGATAGGCATTTGTCAAGTTATGCATTGCTGGATATCCAGAATATGAGATTCTTGGAGAAACTGTAGGAGTGACAAGCGTGGAATTTGCGCATTTTGAAATCGTCTGAAATCGTAGTATAGTTGCGAAATCCTCTTGACAAAAATATTTATAATAACGAAACTCGCATAGATTTCTTTTCTTTTTAGAACTTGAGTCCCAATCATTCGTCTCTAGGAGGCATGAAAATTAGTCAAGATTTGGATCGACTTTCTAACCTAAATCTAATCTAACCTAATATTTTTGGTCATTTTGTCTTTTGCATTTTTTTTTGTGTTTTGATTTTTATTTTGAAAAGCGAACTGAAACCTAGATCTAGATATGCTAGCAAAAACCTAAGTGACTACGTGCATCTAAATGAGGCCATGGTGGCCATGCATGGTGTGACAAACCTAAGTTGCATGAAGACAAAGACAAGCAATCATAGAACGATGATCACACAATATTATTTATGCATAAAAATGTCAACACATCTACACTAGAAAGCATATAAATAGAGAAAATCACTCACGTCGGAAAGTGCCACTAGGGCCATCGGTCTTGTGTGAGGGTGTAGGCTAGACCATGGGTATACAAACCCGTCTACACGTCTACCAAAAGAGATGGCCAACCACAAGAGGCTATGGGTGAAACTTCATGGTTGTCCAAGAAGAGAAGAAGATGGAGGTGTCCTCTCTAGGTTGAGAAGGTAGCATGCCCAACAGAAGAAGAGAGGGTGGAGATCCCTTCTTCTTCCTAGCTGTCCTTGAGAAGTTGTGGAGAAGCTTCTTTATGGACTTCCATGGAGCCTTGGAGGAGGAGGAGCACCCTCTAGAGGAGAGAGTGGTGGATGGCCTTGGGATTTGGAGGGTGGAAGGGAGGGTGTCTCAAGTGAGAGGTGGAGAGAATGGAAATGGGAATGAATGGGCATGCTCTCTCATTCTTTGGCTTTTATGGGAAGGCCTCTCCATTTGAAATGGGTCGCCACTTTTGGTGGCTCCCAAAATAGCAAGTGCCACCAATGTAGGATCTATGTTGGTGACCAACTAATGAGGGCTAGAATGGGAAAGTGGGATTTAGAAAAGTGTGTGTATGTGTGGGTATAATTTTCGTAGAGTGGGGTTGTGGGTTTGGTGAATCTAGGTTGGGTTAACCTACATTAGGTAGGTGTGGACCTAATTAGGCTTAGGTGAGTTTAATTGGAAATGAGTGAACCTAATTGGGTCAAGGTCAAGTCTAATTGGATGTGTGTAAACCTAATAGGTATGAGTTAATTAGATCCTGGGTGGATCTAATTGGGTTTAGATGCACCCAATCAACTGTAGATGCACACAATTAGGTATGAGATGGTTCAATTGGGTTAGGGATAGGATAAGTGGGGCCATGGATAGTGGCCTAGGCTTAGGAGGTCTCTAATTAGGTTTCCTAAGGTGTCTGATGGGGTTTCTAGGTCAAAATAGGCAAGATCAGGCTTCTAGCACCAAAATTAGGAACCAGAGAACAGTATCAGACATCCATAAGACTGGTCAGATGTCTTATACTCCAAAATTAGACGTCTAGACAGTAGATTGGATGTCCAATTCTATGTCAGTATGAGTTTTGGCTTCCTGGATTGATATTCTGCAGAAATTAGATGTCTAGCCAGATGTCTAGATGTCCTAAAAGATGCTCAGAGTGGGTTTTAGGTTTTCTAAGGTGGGTTTTGGTTCCTAAGTGTTTGGGAGAGGGATAGGGTGGATAAGAACAAGGATAGATCTATCTATGTTTGGGTTTTGAGGCTAAGGTGTCCTAATGGAGGTGGTTTTAGATTTGGGAAGGCTATCCTAGGGTTTCTAAGGGTAGGCATAAGGTTATCCTCCTTACTCCTCTTGTCTGAATCAGTCTTCTTCTTCCTTTATTGCTTTATTCCACTATCTCCCGCATCCTAGATCACTTTATTACCTGCAAATAGCAATAAAAACCAGTAAATAGCAGGATATCTCATCTTATTCTAGATAAACTGATGCAATGCATGATATGCAAGATATGAGAGCAATATCCACAAATTAAGCTAGGTTTAGACATTATTTAGGTTGATTAGGATCCATGATTGCTGTGCAATCAAAGAGTAGCTATTATCTCAGCACTGGTGCCTTGATACTTTTAATGAGCACACTTTCTATTGATATTTACATGTCTTATTATACTTTTGACAGGATTTTGGGAAATTGCAACATATTGAGCACCATTCCATCTGATTTTGGAAGCAACACAAGCTTAAAATATCTGTAAGTAACTTGAGATGCATGTGTATATAACCCTAAACCCTTTGGAAATTTCTCACTACCTGGTTAATGTGCCAGGGGTTTGAGCTTTAATAATCTAACTTGTCTTGTTCCCGAATCACTTTTCAAAATGCCATCACTTGAACTCTTGTATGGAAGCAACTAATGCCGATTGACAGAATGAACTACGTAGCAGTCTACATCAATTTATAACTGGTTTATTTCTTTCCTTGTAGGTCCCTTGGGAACAACCATCTACATCGGTCTTTTCCATCTCAAAAGAAAGCATCTTACTTTATGTGTCATATTGACCATACTTTGATTTGTCCATTAGATTTCTTATTTATTAAATAGTTTGATGCTATTATTGTAACTCTTGATTAGTTTTGTTTCTCAGAGATCTATCATACAATGACTTCTGGAGGAGTTTTCCATCTTCGGTCAATGGTAGTTATAATTTGTATGTCTACCAAATATCTTTTCTTCCAGTTTTGACACTAGATTGGTTGATGAATACTGATGGCCTCATAACTTATCTGCTACACATATGTTGTTGTAAAAGTGAAAAAAGAGGCAGCATATTTGCAAGATGATATGCATATTTACATGAGCCCATCACATTATAATCAATACATGTGCCCTAAACATACCCCTTTTTTTCTTGATAGGGTTTTCTATAGAGAGAACTATTAACTATTCTTAAGAATGATATGATGTACAAATTGTTACATGGAAAATATATAATTGACTTGGCATTGTTTCATTTCCTTTGGTATAGGGACTTGGTGCTAAATAATTTCACTGCTGATTAAGGGGATAGGTATGTATCGATCTTTCTAAAACTTCTGAGCAGTTTCTAGCATTCTTCATATGGTATAAAGGAATGGTTTTCACATTCTATAGTGGTCTAAATGGACTAAGATGCTTGCAAAGAGCTTCCCTTGTCATCGCAGTTCACCAATAAGTAAGTTTGACATTCTTTAGCATCCTTCATAAACTAAAAGAATTTAAAATTCAAAATACGGCTGGATGAAAATCTAGCTAGTGCTTAGATTCTTATGGAGTTTTAGTTGTTGCATACACAAATACCTGGTTGCTTTTATCTCTCTCATTGTCTAAGTTTGACTTTCCAAAATATATAAAAAAGGAAATCCAATTGTCAATCCTTTGATTTGTGTGTTTCATAATTATGGATTTGCAGTAAATTCTAGTGGTTCTTCAGTCAGTGAATCTACTGGAATCAAGTTTGAGAGTGATAATGTAAGACTTGATAAGGTGCTAATCACTCTTCCCTGCATCTCCAATCTGACTCATTTGAGAACTCCATATTCAATCGGATGCAAGGAGGCGGTGACAATGTGTGGAAGCCAAATTAGTATTGTTGACTCCATTGATGTATGCATGGTTTTAGTGGTTGTCTCTTTAATGGACTCGAGTCATTATGTTCCTTTGTTAAGCTAGTTAGCTATTTATGCTTTTGTACAATTGATGATAATGTTATCATCAGCCATATCTAGCTTTAATTAGTCATAATCAAGGAATAAATGCTCTTACATAATCGTCAAAGGATCATAATTTATTGCAAATCATTCTGAGAGAAATACAATAAATAGGTGTAAAAATGCAGTTGTAACAGCACATCTCAATTGTAGAACAATCACGGGGTTTCTCAGGGGTTAATCAAAGGTCAAATGGTCTTAAATGTCTAACAAGAAGGTCCGTGCAGACAAAAGTGGGTTTTCATGCATTTTAAGAATTAAATGACATCTGAAATCTTAAAAATAGACCTTATTAATCTATTGAGGTTCTGGTCAGGATGAAATTCACCCAAACCCTCTAAAATTCATAGAAAAATATTCTTTAGGGTTTGGTACCTTCAATTTGACCATTAGAACCCGTCTTGACCCAAAATAGAGCCACAGATAGACTATTACCCTAATTTATATTTTTTCATAAATTACCCAGTCAAACAAGGTCAAAAGAAAAATCCAACTTCACCATTGGATTCCTTAAGTCCAAATTAGGTTTGTATCAAAACTTGGGTTCAATCTGAGATTATTTTGACCTAGTTTGCATTTTGGTCCAAGTCTGATTTTCTTTATCTCAAATGGCCCCTCAACTTTCGAATTTCTTACACAAAACCCCCCAACTTTATCATCTTATTTTTCAGAAAGGTCCCCACTACAAAGAACTCCTAATCCTAAAGCTCTGGCGATAATCAATCAAGGATTTATCCTTGATTGATTGATGGAACTTCCTCAAATTTGAACTGCTTGAAATACTCTTCCCATCAGACCGATTCTTGAGCTTCAACTCTTTCCCAATCTCTCATTCGAATGCATGAGAGATTTGGGTTTCCAACTTTGACGAACCTTCCAAGCTTGAAAGCTTGGCTTCCAAGCTCCAACCGACCCCCTGATGCCTATATAAAGACCCCCAGGGCTTGCTCGAACTCCCACTCTCGAATTTGATTGGAATCACCCTCAATTCCTCCCTCCTCTTCGGCCGGTGACTTCTTCTGCCCTCCCTCATCGTCCGCTCGCAATATTGACGGCGGATTCTCCTTCCTTGTCTTCCTCCACGTTGTGCTGTACCAGCTAACGTCTCTCCCTCCATCATCCTTGCCATCCTACCCTCACTGGAGTAGTTCTCTTCCATGGCACCGGCCATACCATACCCAGCGTCCTTCTTATCCTTTTCGACCCTTAGAGTGGGTAGTTAGGTTTCTTTAGTTCTTTAGATTAATTTCCCCTATCAAAAACCAAAAAACAAGTCCTCGACATCGCCATTCACCCCCGTCTTCTCCGCATCCAGCCACACCTCCGGTGAGGCGCTTCCATCGCTACACACATCCACAAGCCTCACCACCACGCCCTACACCTCCACCTTGACTCCATGAACCAAACCCCTCTTATTTTGCCAATTTCACCTCCCAAACTACTCACCAAACTGACCTACGTCCTCCGGCCATCTCCACCTCCTCCAGGCCACCACACACCCCTATTCACCACAAAACCATTGCCACTACACTCGCCACGGTCCGATGATGCTTATGAGCTATTCTAATGTGGTCGTGAGGTTGTATTTATGATTCTCAGGTTTCGTCATCCTCAGCTGTCGTTGCCACTTCGTTCGACCACATTCACAGTCCTCCGGCCATGATTTTTCCCCAATTTGTGTTCTAGGTGCTGCGGAATAGTCCCAGGAGTCTTCTTGGGCTGTTGATCGAAGGACCCAGCTGTTGCCTCGTGACAATTGGATGAAGGACGTTGCTGTCGTGCGGAAGGAAAAGAGATGTGGGATTAGTCCCACATCATAAAGGGATGAGCTTCAAAAGGTGAATATATTGATTTTGTGATATGGCCTTATCGCCTCAGTAGCATGGGGTGAGGTCCCTTCGCATGTGCCACGCATGCCCTCCCTCGTGGTCATGCCATGCGGGTCTGGTCTCTGAACTGTATACTAGGATCCGATTAGCGAAGAGGAAGAAGAAGAGAAAGGGAGTGCGGGGTAGGGGAGGGTTTTGCTATGGAGAAGAATGGCTAACACATAGCCGTTTGAGAAGTTGTTCGCTGATGAGCACGTGTTTCGCGTGGTAGAAATCGGGGTTTGGAGGACCCATCGTCGTAGCTTGCAAAATGCATTTATCAGATAAAATTTATAACCGAAACTCAAAAAATGAGTCTCGAGTCGAACATGCGGAGGCGAACATTTGGTTTTGAAAAATCTGCATTTTGCTTTTATTTATTTTTTTCATTTTTATCTTTTCTAATTTTTTTTGGTACTTTTTTCAAGCAAGAGCTTAGGTAGATGAAAACTTTATTTACTTGCAAAAAATATAACATAGAGAGAGAGAGAATCACATATATTTTTGAATTTAATGTTTTCTACAACTAAGAAAGTGGGAAAAACAACACTAGAAAGCAGAAAAGATAGATGGAGATGAGAAAATCCCCCTCGACGGTTGTTCGGAGGTTGACTCGCTCTGAAGTCACCTAGAGGAAGGTGGTGAAGAGAGGGATGAAGAAGAATGTAGCCTGAGAAGGGAGGATGGGGTAGAACGGCATCATGGCGAGGATCTTCTTCTCGAAGGGCGGTGAGAGGACAGCCACGGGATGCTCCACGAATGGGGTTGAGAGGTGGGAAAACTATTTTCTTTTTTACGCTAGAGGAGCATCCCGGGCTTGGGACAAGCTCTCTCTAGAGCCTTGGAGGTGGTGAGAGGAAGAAAGGAAGAGATGGTTTGGAATGGTGGTGGGTAGGTCCTTTTATAGTGGAGGAAGAACAAATTCGCATCTGGGTCATTATTGATGTCTGTAAACATTGCTAAAGATCCACCCATCTGTCGCTGAAGATTCATGCCTTCAATTCCTTTGCTGGCACGTACGGGCCGTTAATGATAGCTGTAAGTGTCACTAAAGGCCAACCTGACTGTCATAGAAGATCGCGCCCCCGCCACTCATGCCTTGCTGGCACTGTGCTCGCGCACCTATCACATGCCGTGTCAAGCAGGTGCGCGAACTGGTGCTTGCGCTACACTGCTGCTATGTGCAGGTGCGTAGGCTGGTATGCATGCATGCACTGGCTGGTGCATTGGTACCCTTCATGCACGCGAGTCATGCACCCTCAATTGCTAATTGGGAGGGTGTGGGGATTCGAACCCGCGCCCCTCCCTTGGAGTCCAGCACCCCAACCAACGCACCAAGACGTCGGATGTGTCGAGCGGACGACTTAACGTGTGCGCGATGGAGGAGAGATCTCAGCTGCTGGATCAAGATCCAATGGCTGAGAATGGGTGATGTCATGATGAAGAGTGGGTGCCGACTGGTGTTGGGCAGCCTAGATGGCACCACGTGGTGCCATCTGGGCCGTCCATTCTTCTTTCTGTAGCAGAGGGTGCCATGGTGCTTAGATCGAGATGATTCCCACGCTGTTGGACTACGATTGTTGCTCCAGATCCATCCGTATGGTCGGATTTTCCATCCGAAACCTGTATGGATGTGACATTTCCCCCTGGCCATTGATCTTCCTCAGATTTCATATGATGCTACTGGACTCTAATCTAGACGATTTTGGAGGTGTTAGACTTCGATCGTTGTCCTGATCAGATATGTATGGTCCAATCATTCATCTGAGGCCCTGAAATAAATCTTCTTCTCTTTTGACCATAGAAAAGGACCTAATTAACCTAAAATATATACAACTTCTCTAAATGCAAAATGATGCATGCCATGCAATATTTATAACATGAAATGCAAATCTAAGCCTAGGAACATGTATGATTAGGCATTTTAACCTAAATAGATGTGTCTATATAATACCCCCATGCCTATCTTTTGCTAGTCCCTAGTAGAATTAAACTACATCCTATGTATAAAAATAGAATTAGGACTCGATTCCTTAGGCATGAGATGTTTATTAACAATAGAAAATTTCAACTAAGGTCCTAAACTGCAAAGACTCAATAGTACCTAGGTGTCTGCCAGAATGTAGACCGCCCAAGTTCTCGCCTTATTTGAAAAGGGAATATACTTTTTTTTATTTTTACTTTTCTTCTTTTCTAATTTTTTGTACTTTTGGAGTTTAAGAGTTCCAGGATAACTTTTTACAACTACCCAGCCTGCCCAAGACTCTAGAAGGACTCTAAGTGGCATCTAGTGAAAAGAGTGAAAGACTTAGTAGGCGGCCATTAAAACGGACTTTGGGTTTCTGCGACCCTAGGTGACCTTGCTTAGAGGTTTATCTTTTCGAATGGTAGCTTTCTCCCTACTTTTATTTATGGGGTCAACACAAGGGAAAACCCAGTGTATATCTCCCCAGTTTATTCTACTTCCCCGCTTCTTCCCTAAGTATTTTGGGAATTATTGTGCATTTTTGTGAGCTGGGCTCTGGACAACCGGCTAATAGCCTGTTACCCACGGTAGCTTACTAGCCATACTCATGTTGTGAAGTGTGGTTTTGTTTTTTTTTTTTTTAATTTTCTCCCTTTTCTTTTTGTTTTTTTTTAAGTAGATGGCTTCCCTGATTTAAGATTTTCCTAAAGGAAGTATGACGAAAATGGTTTTGTGGCTAGGCTCTAGACAACCGGCCGATGAGCTGTTACCACCGACAACTTGCTAGCCATACCACCCTAGATAATTCATTAGCTACCGAATTTCCAAAGAAACCGTCAAAAAGTGAGTCAGTGCAAAAAGTGTGTAGATGCTTAGGCTTAAAGTCCTCTTAAATCAGAGGGTGGGTTGATAAGTCGTATACTTATCACCCCAACTTATTGACCAATTTAAAATAGAATTACTTGGCAAGGACTCGAGACTAAGTCCACATTAGAGTGGACACCCGGGCAAATTAAGCCTGAAGACCTAAAGAGTCAAGTGTCTAGGTCCTATCTTATCATTTCCTAAAGTTAATAACTTTCAAATGCCTAAGTTCTCTTCCCTTAATTCTTCTTTTTTCTTTTAAGCTTTTAGAATTTTCACTTTTTTTTAAAAAGAAACTAAAAGAAATTCTATAGAGTTAACAAAATGATTTCAGGATAAAGTTTCTACCCCCCCATGCCGAAATGACACAATGTCCTCATTGTAAAAATAAAGACATGAAAAGGGTGAAATAAATAGAATATCACCTGAATAATGTGAAAATCCGGTCAGCTCCATAGAGAACGTGGAATATAAGCACATGCTAAATTTAATACCTTTAGCTAGGCATAACATACATACAAGGAAGAAATTGAGAATCCATAAGTACGGGTCAGAATCAAAATAAAAATATTGATCCTTAGACCCGCCAATAGAATATGTCCATAGATGTGGACCAAGTTATGGTGTAGATCCATACTCCAGGGTCAAGTGGTTCTAAGGTTCTGGATGAAAATCACCCAGAACCTAAGATTACTGCGTTTGCGGGGCCAGGCCTGCGATTTAGTGGTGTGCAACCCAAGACTAAAGTGTCGAATAATGGGTAAAGATGGTTCAATAGGTTCGAATGTCTACTTAACGTTTAGCTTAGAAAAATAATCAGTTATTTCGAGCTTAGGTTGCATGTGAAAGGTATCATAAGGGTCCTGGTAGAAAGTAGCTGGTTTCAGGTCAATAGGAACCCTTAAATTCAAACTCAATTACCTTAGAAGTAGCTTCCCAGATTTTTATTTCCCACTTCCTATCCTCCAACATCAAGTGTTTGGGCTTTGGGACCTCTAGCATGTCATTCACCCCATTTGATTTACCCAAGTCTAGAAGTCGTGGAAAACTCAAAATTGACTTGGGTACAATGATTTCCAAATCAAAATCAATCCCTTCAGGATATGGTTGAGGAATGGGGCTACTGATTGAATCTTCTAGTAAATGAGGATTCGAATCCTCCAAGTTAGCCCTAACTGAATCCAAATATTTAATGAACGGGTTATTAAATGGTTCATCGGATTCCTCAAGCCCATTTGTCTCACTAAAATCATCTTGCTTATGCTTAAGTGAGACTTAACAAAGAGATTCTTCACTCTCAGAGTCAAGGAATTCATGATTCTTATTTATATATGTCTCAAAATCGATTATTTCCTGGTTCAAAGGGACATTTTTCCTCGCTCCCTAGCTCGGGTATCTCGGGTGAATCAATCGGTTCATCCTTAATGGGTTGCTCTAGCCCGACTTGGTCATCCCCGGTCTCAAAAAATGTATCCCCCCTGAAAGGCGCCTGAGTGGGTTCTGACATTGGCTCTTCTGAAGGGGGTTCATCTTGAGAATCATCCCAAGATCTGACTAGGGCAACCACAAATTTTATCCACAACCTTGATAATTTCCCAAGAAGAAACTCACCCAAGTTCTGTCCCTAACATTTTGGAGCAAATCCAATAGAGAACTATTAAGTTCATCAATCATTTTGATCATAGGCTCCAATGCTTCAGTGCATGGTATTGGCTGAGCTTCTAAAGATTGGATGGTGTTCCTCAAGTTAGCCAACACCTTGTCTTGGATTTGGTTCACCTGAACCAACTGGTTCGGTTCAGGTTTGGGTGGGTTTGGGTTAAATCTAGGGGATTCAAGATATTGAGGTTCTCGGGTCCCTCCCTCATAGTAGTTCGTTTCAAGTTGTTTGAAGAATGGTGGTGACCTTTATTCAGTGGAGTACTGGGGAGGGTAGGTGTTATAGTCAACATATCCTTCTTGATTGTAGATCGGGTTAGGTTGATCATCAAAGGGTGGAGATCTATAATCATTGTAGCTCTGGGAAGGATAGTAATCATAGTCTTGATGTCCAGGGTTAGGCCTTGGACATTGAGGTCCGAATTCATATCCCCAATTAAAGTTATCCCGGCTAGTGGATGGGTAATTACAAGTCAAGTCAGGATAGAAATCATCTTGGGGACAAGTGTTGGTAGGAGAGTAGGATGGGAAATGAATGTAGGATGTGGAAGGATACATGGTAGAATAGAAGGGAAATCAGAAGAAAGAAAGGAGCCCTACAATACAAGCAATCAACCCTGTCCTTAGGTGGGTTAGCCTAAAGACCTACAGACTCCCAGGACCCATCTTGATATTATAAACGATTTGGTCTACTTTTATCTGGTCAATCCAACCAGTTAGAAGGAGGGACTGAGGAGAAAGTTCTTCCTTTAGCTTACGCCTCTGGTTCCTATTGTACCCCCCAGTCGTGATCGTTTGACGCTACTCCCTTAGCTAGACATCAGATGGACCAGCAGAAGTAGATTAATAAAAAAAATCTCAGTCTAAGCCCCGAAGAGCGAATCAATCCTTAAGGCCAACGTCTACTCAATTTTAATTAGGCTTGGGATGATTGTGCTCTTGGAATGTGATGGGCCCTTTAGATGGGTTGTGCCCTTAATGATCAATACAAATGTGTGTGCATGCACAACCAGGGTTTGCAAACAAGGTTATTTGATGATGTCTCTTTTAGGGTTTAACCTTGTTTAGTAGCTTTTAGGGTTTAATCTTTAGGTTGGTTCAATCAGGGTTCTGTAGAACACTCCAAGTTTTATAAGCATTGGTGATGATGTATTCCTTTAGAAATCAGAAAAAATGTGGAGTGCTTGGTTCAGCCCTAAAAATCAACCCTAAGTGGCAAGCTACTGATGAATCACTTTTATCTTAAGTGGTGTGGCCCAAACAGTTCAATCACTTGGCCTGTTGCACCACTTAGTTAAGGCACACAAAAATGTTTGACCTATTCAGATTTCTACTCACTTATTGGTCTGTTGAGTTAGGGTGTATCGGATCCACAGGTCAGATTTCGATTAAGTGGTAAAATCGATGTGAGGTGGTGTGCCTTAAGGTGAGACGTTGTGGGTGTTAAGTGTGTAGCTTTCAATTAAATCCCACAAGAGAGGAGTATTTTTTTTAATTTTTTTTTTAATATATGCGGGTGAGTGTGGCGAGGCGAAGTTACAATCAAACAATAATATCTATCTTAAGGTTTATAAAAGCACCTAGGTTGATTTAAGTTTGAGTTATTAGTGTGGCGAAATGGAAACTAGGGTGGGGGTGGTGGTAAACTTACAAATGTCTCTACCTGCACTGTACTCCAATCTATTGCCTTCAGCTCCTCGATCGGGTTCTTACAAGAAAATAAATCAAAGAAGAAAGCTAGGTTAGAAAAATATGTAAGTAATGTGGAAAAACATGAAAAAAAGAAACAAAAAGAGCATTGCCTCCCCAGCAACGGCACCAAAATGATCAGCGCGTGTTTTGTGTGGTAGGAATCGAGGTTTGGAGGACCCATCGTCGTAGATCGCAAAACACGTCTATTAGATAAAATTTATAACTGAAACTCTAAAATTGAGTCCCGGGTTGGTTTTGAAAAATCCACATTTTGCTTTTATTTTATTTTGTCATTTTTATCTTTTCTAATTTTTTTGGTATTTTTATTAAGCAAGAGATTAGGTCGATGAAAACTTTATTTACTTGCAAAAAAATATAACAGAGAGAGAGAATCACATATATTTTTGAATTTAATGTTTTCTACAACTAAAAGAGCAGGAAAAACTACACTAGAAAGCATAAAAGATAGATGGAGATGGGAAAATCCCCCTCGATGGTTGCTCGGAGGACGACTCGCTCTGACGCTACCTAGAGGAAGGTGGTGAAGAGAGGGATGAAGGAGGACATAGACTGAGGAGGGAGGATGGGGCAGGACAACGTCACGGCGAGGAGCTTCCGAAGGGCAGTGAGAGGACGACTACAGGATGCTCCACGAATGGGGTTGAGAGGTGGGAAAACTATTTTCTTTTCTACTCTAGAGGAGCATCTCGAGCTTGGGACAAGCTCTCTCTAGAGCCTTGGAGGTGGTGAGAGGAAGAAAGGAAGAGATGGTTTGGAATGGTGGTGGGTAGGTCCTTTTATAGTGGAGGAAGAATAAATTCGCATCTGGGTCATTACTGATGTCCGTAAACGTTGCTAAAGATCCACCCATCTGTCGCTAAAGCTCTGTGCCTTCAATTCCTTTCCTAGCGCGCACAGGCCATTAGTGACAGTTGCAAGTGTCACTAAAGGCCCACCTGACTGTCATAGAAGATCGCCCCCTACCGGTCATGCCCCGCTGGTGCTGTGCTTGTGCACCTATCACACGCCATGTCGGGTGGGTGCACGCACTGGTGCTTGCACTACACTGCTACTGCCTGCGGGTGCTTGGGTTGGTACGCGCACATGCACTAGTCGGTGGGTTGGTACCCTTCATTAACGCGAGTCATGCACCCTCAATTGCTAATTAGGGGGGTTGCAGGGATTCGAACCCGCGCCCCTCCCTTGGAATCCATCTTCCCAACCAACGAGCCAAGACGTCGGATGTGTCGAGCGGATGACTTAACGTGCGCGATGGAGGAGAGCTCTCATCTGTTGGATCAAGATCCAATGGATGAGAATGGGTGATGTCTTGATGAAGAGTGGGTGTTGGCCAATGTTGGGTGGCCTAGATGGCACCACGTGGTGCCATCTGGGCCATCCATTCTTCTTTCTATAGTAGAAGGTGCCACGGTGCTCAGATCGAAATGATTCCCACGCTGCTGGACTGCGATCGTTGCTCCGGATCCATCTGTATGGTCAGATTTTCCATCTGAAACCCATATGGATGTCACATTTCCTCCTAGTCGTTGATCTTCCTCGGACTTCATATGATGCTACGGGACTTCGATCTAGACGATTTCAGAGGTGTTAGACTCCGATCGTCATTCTGATCAAATCCGTATAGTTTGATCATTCATCCAAGGCCCTGAAATAAATCTTTTTCTCTCCTGACTATACAAAAGGACCTGATTAACTTAAAATATATACAATTACTCTAAATGTAGAATGATGCATACTATGTAATATTTATAACATGAAATGTAAATCTAAGCCTAGGAACATGCATGATTAGGCATTTTAACCTAAATAAATGTGTCTATATCATTCCCCCTGTGCGTGAGAAGAAGAGGAGGCTGAAGAAGAAACCAAAGGAAGGAAAGAAGGAAGAAGAAGAACAACAGAAGAAAAAGAAAGGAGCACTGTAGTAATGCACTTTAAGTTGTCTAATTGTAAAATCAGATGTCTGATTATCTATTCCTTCATTTGATTTTATTCAATAATTGCTATAAATGTGTTAGGCTAATAATTGGTGATCCAAATCATCATTATTTTGTCTAGAGTTCTTTTTATTTCTTCATATACTCATGTTATACATTGCATATTAGTTTTTGAGTAATTAGTTGTGCTCATTTATATTGTTAATCGAAATTAGTGTGTGAATTCCATATTTGCTCCCAGCAAACAACTTCGGATTCCATTTCTTGATTTTGAGCTTATAAATTTTATTTGTTTTCGCGATTTATTGGCTATACTACAATGCAACGACTTTTCAAACACCAATCTATTTCATCAAATACAATATTTTTTTAGCTCGATAAAGCACATGATGGATTCTTTTTGTATTTATATGAGCATCCTCCAAAGTTGAATGGTGTTTTTTTTAACAAACCTAAAGATTATAGGGGCTCGACTTATATCTCATCTTTCATTAACTAAAAATTTTTTATGCACAATAATCCTTAGGCTTACATCAACTCCAAAGGCCAAATGGTTGCTTCTCCCTTCACTCCAACACTATATCCAATATGACAAAACAAAAGAGATGGCCAACTATCCCAAGCGAAGAAAATAACTAAAAGCACATGCTTGATTTTGGTTCTGATCGTCCTTCCATCCTTTTGGATCTTCTCTTCACCACCCAATGGCAGATATGCAGTATGTTGTGTGTAGGTGGGTGTGAATTTCATCTTTACAGCTTTTGCTTCAGTTACCCCCCTATAAGGGGATTGGGGAGGGGTATGTGGGGTGCATGTGTCCCCAAGATAGGTAGAGAGACTATTTTGCAATAATAATAACAATGCATGTCAATAGTAGGAGTTCCAAGCTGATGATGCTACCCTATATTGTTCTTTAGAGAGACTATTGGCTACAACAGGCTGCAGCTGAACTTTCTAAAGTGTCGTCTTTCTAATTTATTCACAAAAATTTCAGTGTTTCCAATTTCACCTCTGTAATGTATTATTGACGTGAAGGAGGTGCTATTAGTGTTCTAGGTTTCAAATGCCATTGTAGTGTAATGAATGTACAGAAACATCTATTTTATACAAAATGCTTGTATTGGATGCTTACATGTGAAGATCTATTCTACAAGTGAAGGATCATTATAGAGTTTACTTACAACCTATGATTTACAAATAAACTACATTTTTATTTTTTTTATTACATGCATTGGTGCCAATGCTCATGTTTCTATTCCATTTGTTTTATATTTGTGCATATTACTTTAGCATGATTTTAACATGGTTTTTGAAGATGAGGATTTGAATGCTTGAAAATTCCATAGTTCTCTTGGATCCTTTCTCTCATGTATTACATTGGGTGGTGGTAACTAGTGTTGGAGTGGTGATTTGCATTTATTTACTCTGAGCAGATGTGATGGAAAGGCTCATTACTCTTAGAGGAAGGGCCATCATCTCTCTTTATTCATGGTCTTGCAAGAGGTATGAACAAACTTAATCATCATGAGTTCCTTCTTCGATGCCGTCTAATACCTTTCTAAAGCTAACTCTTCTTTTTGCCATCTATGTTTTGTTGAATTGGTGGGAACCAAAAGGAGTTACAAGAATGGGTATCTTTGGAATGATCTCGGAGAGGATGACGTGATATACCCAAGTGATGGTATAGATTACATACTCAAAGTTTTGTAGGTATCCTAATGTTCTCTACTAAATTTCTTGCCATGTGGTCTTTATCTTTGTTTCTAAAACTTCGATTTTACTTCCATTTGTTGTCATTTCAACATGACTAGCTAAGCCATCCTGCGCATCTTCCTCCTTGGAGATCTCAAGAAATCTCAATTAGAAATAATTCAGATTCTCCATTATCTATGTGGGTCATAAGATAAATCCAAATTGCAAGTGATTGGAGCTTTGATTTGGAAAAGCACCAACTTGGTGTTTTTGGAAAATTTCTGCTTCTTAAGGGAACACACATTATAAACACTACAAGCAATTAGAAGTGTTCAAAAATTGTTTCATTTTATGGTATTAACCAAAGATTCCCCATCTTTTAGATTCTCCAAAATGTAGAGAATGATATGATCAAGTTAGACAGATCTCAATTGCAACCACCATGATGCAGAAATGTTTAAACTTTCTCATGAACAAGACTATGCCTGAAAATTCCATCATACATGTTAAATGGGATTTCAACTCACTAAACAAACTGGTTGATTGTTGTATTTATAGGCAAATGTACAAGAATTGGTTACATGTTTGTTCCGAGATTTTTTCCTACAAGTTATCTCGAAATACTCGGATTGGTTACAACAGTATAGAGATAAATGTTGACTAGTTTTTCTGTTCAACCGATTCTTCTAATGGTACATCCCTTAATTATTGAGAGGATTCCTTTCTCTACCTATCTCCTATCTCATTGATGAATGCAATATTTTCTTTGCACAAGTCAACAGGAGTTGGGATGCAAAGGATGATTCAGTTAAGGATTTAGGAAGAGGTAAATCGTCCAAGGATTTAGACTTTGATGATATGGGGAAGAACAATAGTAAGGGGTAGGTAGGGATGCTTTATGGGCTGGTTCAAACATACAGCTAGTCTACAAAAATTGTTAGTTGGGCTAACCAAGTATGCAAAATAGCAATGTTTTTCCTACTTGAGTTTGAAGTCCTTGTTATGTAAGTGATTATTATTAATTGAAAATGCTAACCTTTTAAAAAAATTAATTGAAAATGGCTAATTTGTGCATCTTCTTAAATGCTTGTCTTATTTCTTTCTATGATAAATCATTAATCTGTGTATGTACATTAAACTCTTAGCTTATCTGGTTTCACCAGAAAATCAGAAAGTGATCATGATCTAATCCTTGATCACTCTCTAATTGAATTTATTCAATTTTTCATTTCTTTAATATTTATCATATTACTAATTTACTTGTTCTCTATTCTATTTAAGTCCTAATGTCTCACCTTGTTTCCTTTTAACGTTTAATCATTTCTTTCGATATTGAATCTTTAAGTCACTCTTATTTTTGAAATTATTAGGAAGGACTTTAAGATTATTCATCTTCTGACCACTCCTAGTTTGTGTTAATTTAAGTTTATAAAACATGAATAGTGTAACGACCCGGTTCCAGAGTCCCTACGAGACACGAGAACCGGACCGACTCGACTAATCCCAAGACCTAGTCGTCCAACGAGGAAGTAACCAAAAGAGTAGTAAAATAAACCTCATTCAGCATGAATATAACTAACAGTAAGAAAGTACAGCAGTAAGGAAAGAAACTACTACAGTATATACCACAACAACAGTAGAACAACATTTATCATATAACATGAACTGCAGGTAAAGAAAAGTACAGCGGAAATAAGAACTACTCACTATAATGGAAACAAAGAGGTACAAAAGACAGTAGTAACTCTACTGGACCCTACTCGGCCCAGCGCCCCTGCAGCCGCTGACCCTGGCTGCTCAACACCTGGTCCTGAAAAAGGTAACGAGTGTAACACGTCAGCAAAACGCTGAGTAGAGTGGCAACTAAAACTAAAGACAACGGTAGAGTGTACAGTAGCTGTTATGTTCTATTACATTCTTTATTTACATCTTTCAATTGTCTCACTATTTCATTTATTTCTCAGATCTTTTACTTGATCTCGAATGTTCCTCGCGGGAACGATCTTGATTGCAGTCTTTTCCAAAAAGTAGAAGTAGCACGTGGTGCTCTCCTGGCCGGGAGAGTCCCCCGTGGTGATCCTACCCTCAGTCAACCACCCCAAGGTCACTGACAGACGTAACGGTGACTACGGCACGCGCGATAAACGCACAGGTAGCTAACCCGTACTGGCACGCGGTCAGTCATTTCCGTTAACGGGTGCGCCCAAAGCACAGCACGGAACCAGTCCAGGGCAGAGCCCTCTCAGTAACAGGGGTCCAACCCCTCCACAGTAACCAAACCGGGGCCTTGCCCCTCCACAGTCCACGCACCCTCGCCTGACTACCCTGGTTTGCCCCAGCGGGCCTAACAAGTCGGTGTGGGAGGTTAGCAGAACCCCGGAGCCCGTGGGGTAGCTAGTACCTCCCTACACTAGTAGCTCTCCTCGGTACTATGTACGCGAGGGCCAGCAAGTCGGTACAGAGTGGCTAGTCCTAACCCCGGGTCCCTGGGGCGGCTGGCTCTGCTCTGCACTAAATAGGGGGACAGTCGCTCTCATTGATACTCCGTACTCAAGGGCCAGCTCACTTCCCCAAAACTATTCCATTCACTTTCCAGGAGTTCTACTCCTACTTCCCGGTAGGGTTCCATCCTTTTTACTCAAACATCCAGGTCTCACTTTCCAATTTCACATTCTTACAAGCCATGTTCTCAACCACGTTATCTATTCACAACAGGCAGCTGTTAATTCAAATTACAGGCAGCTTTATATGTCTTTCCATTTTCCAAGACTGCAGTATTATACATTCCACTAGTTTTCCCATCCTAGGATTCATGCCATATCCTAGGATCTATCAAACAATCTAGTTTTCCAATCCTAGGATTCATGCAACACCTAGGAGCTATCATTCCATCTATTTCTCATTCATAGGATTCATGCAATGTCCTAGGTTCTGTTTATGGTTTCATAATTTAACAGATTTTATTAATAACTTGAAGCCACTCTACTAGGTACAGCGGGAGTAATGGGGGCGTGATCGGGAATCCCGCGTGCCTCTGCGACTCCCAAGACTGCAACTGAACGAGGTCCTATCACAAGGATCAAACACAAGGAAAGTCTCAAAACAGTGTATAGCTACTGTAGATGGGTAGAGGAATTAATTCTGAAAAGAACGCAACTCGAATCGCGGAAAACGGAACCCGAATGGGCCCTAAACGGGTCGAAAACGACGACACTGTGTAAAATCAGACGTCTGGAACTTCTTCCAGACGTCTTAAAAAGTGGATCAGAGAATTACCTGCTCAGCGTGGTTTCCCAGACTTCCAGAAGTCTGCGGGGATGTCTAGCCTAGATCCCAGATGTCCGATGGTCACCCCAGACGTCTGGAGGTCGCTCCTGCCGTCTGGTACAATAGCCAGAGGTCTGATTCGCGTTGGATGGCGAATCGGCGAGCCTGTGCACAGCCAACTCCCTCCCTTAGTACGGTCAGTCGACAGGAAGGAAGAAGAAAGCAGAATACTCACCTTTCAGACATCTGTATGAGCTTCCAGATGTCTCCCTCACCGTCTGTCTATCAACCCAGACATCAGATTCTGGAAATTTTTCCAGAACAGGGCACCACCCGGCTTCCGCTCGCGACGCCACCTACGTAGCACCTCCCGCGTCTGCTGCTCAGACCACAGCAGGTCCCTCTCCGCGTCGTTCCGCGCCCCCTGCGCCCTCTGCCGGCCGGCCAAGCCGCTCCGGCGAGCTCTCCCTCACGGCAGAGCTCCGCCCTCGCACGCCGCACCTCCTCCGCGCTCACTGCGGCCGCCGCTGCAGCCCTCGCGCTCGCTCGCTCTCGCGCACTGGAAGGAGAAGAGGAAGGGGACGGTGGAGACAACAGGAGGGGAGGTGTGGCCTTTTAAGGCTGCGCGAGGAGGAGGGAGAGAGTGCGTGGCAGGTCTGCAGCCGCAGAGAGAGACGGAAAAAGAGAAAGAGAGAGGAATCGCGGGTCTGCGCACACTGGCGCGCAGACGAATCTCTCGTGCGAAAAATAATTGTTTTCCAGATGTCTGGAAACGATCCCAGACATCTGGTCAGACGTCTGGATGTGATCCCAGAAGTCTTGTCCGACGTCTGGGCCACCTCCTAGGCGTCTTAAAAGACGTCTAGGGCACACGTTCGTAACAATATAACAAACTCAAAGGAAGTTTCGTCCCCGAAACTTGTGCCAACTAGGGTGGGGGAAAAGATGTCCAAATAACCATAACAAACTCAAAGAGGACCGAAGCCGGTCCGAAAAGACGTACCCGCGAAAAGCTCCAGGTACCGCTCCCGCATTGCCGCCTCAGGCTCCCAGGTAGCCTCCTCGTACCGCTGGCTCCTCCACAAAACCTTTACCAGGGGTACTTGCTTTCGTCTCAAACTGCGGACGGCTCGGTCTAGGATCTGCACTGGCCGCTCGGGGTAGGTCAGGTCGTCGCTCACCTCGACGCTCTCGTGACTCAGTACATGACTGGAATCGACTACGTACTTCCTGAGGTTGGACATGTGGAACACGTCGTGCACACCCGAAAGCTGCGGGGGAAGGGAAAGTCTGTAAGCAACGGGTCCAACCCGCTCCAGGACCTCAAAGGGCCCTACGAACCTCGGCGCGAGCTTCCCTCTCACCCCAAACCGCTGTAGGCCCTTCATGGGCGAAACACGAAGGAAGACGTGGTCCCCAACCTCAAACTGCACCTCTCTGTATCTCCGATCCGCGTAGCTCTTCTGTCTGCTCCTGACAGTGCGGAGTCGTCCGTTGATCTGCTCAACTACCTCCTGACTCTGCCGGATCAACCTGGGGCCAACCTCCCACTTGGTCCCCACCTCAACCCAACTCAAGGGTGCCGTACACTTCCATCCGTACAGAGCCTCGTATGGAGCCATGCCGATGCTCGAGTGATAACTGTTGTTGTATGCAAACTCCGCCAGGGGCACGTGCTCCTCCCAAGAGCCCCTCCAGTCCAGTACACAGGCACGCAAAAGGTCCGCAAGTGTCTGTATCGTGCGCTCAGACTGTTTGTCCATCTGGGGGTGGTAAGCCGTGCTAAACCTCAACCTTGTCCCCAAAGCTTGCTGAAACTCAGCCCAAAACTGGGACGTAAAGCGAGCATCCCGGTCGGATACGATCTCCCGCGGAACTCCGTGTAGTCGTACCACATCACGGATATACCTCTCTGCCAACTGTGCTGGTCCCAAAGTGACTCGGATCGGCAAGAATCGCGTCGTCTTCGTCAATCTATCCACTATTACCCAGACTACGTCGTGTCCCCGCTAGGTAACAGGTAAGCCCACCACCAAGTCCATGGTGATGCTCTCCCACTTCCACTCTGGCACTGGAAGCGGCTGAAGCGGCCCTGCAGGCCTCAGATGCTCGGCTTTCACCTGCTGGCACACTAAGCACTGCCTCGACCTTGGCGGGGTCCACCGCCAGGCCGTTACCAGAGATCACCTGACCCAAGAAGGTCACCTCCCTCAACCAGAACTCGCACTTGCTGTATTTGGCGTACAGCCTGCGTCGTCTCAGAGTGTCCAGAACCATCCGCAAGTGCTGTCTGTGCTGCGTCCGATCTCTAGAATAGATGAGTACATCATCTATGAAAACCACCACGAACTGGTCCAAGTACGGTCTAAACACCCGGTTCAACAGGTCCATGAAAGCAGCGGGGGCATTGGTCAGCCCAAACGGCATGACCAAAAACTCGTAGTGTCCGTACCGGGTGCGGAAAGCTGTCTTGGAGACGTCGGTCTCCCTGATCCTCAACTGGTGGTATCCAGACCTCAAGTCTATCTTGGAAAACACCGTGGCACCCCACAACTGGTCAAACAAATCGTCGATCCTCGGTAGCGGATATCTGTTCTTGATGGTGACCCTATTCAGCTGTCGGTAGTCCACATAAAGGCGTAGGGTCCCATCCTTCTTCTTTACAAACAGTACCGGGGCTCCCTAGGGAGATGCACTAGGCCTCACGAAACCTTTCTCCAAAAGGTCCTGCAACTGGGACTTGAGCTCTCGCAGCTCAAGCGGTGCCATTCTGTATGGCGCGGTGGAGATGGGGCTGGTCCCTGGTACTAGTGAGATCTCAAACTCGATCTCGCGCTCGGGCGGTAGTCCTGGTAACTCGTCTGGAAACACGTCGGGGTACTCTCTGACCACCGGGATGCTCTGGAAGTTTGCCACGGGGCTGGGTTCTGCCACCACACAAGCTAGGAAGCCCTCACATCCCTGGCTCAAAAGTCTCGCCGCCCGAAGTGCCGATATGCACCTGAAACCTCCGTCCACTGGCTGTCCGTGAAACTCGAAGGAAGGTATCTCCGGAATGGAGAAGACGATCTTCCTCTCAAAATAGTCCACCAAGGCGTGGTAAGCGGACAGCCAATCCATCCCCAGAATCACTCCAAAGTCCTTCATCTGGATCATAATCAGGTCAGCTGGCAGGCTATGTCCCCCGACGCTGACCCCGCAATCCGTGTACACCTCCTCAGCTACAAACAGCTAACCACTCGAACCTCTGATTACGAACGGATTCTCTAACAGTGTATAATCCTGGTCCAGACTAACTGCGAAACTGGCTGCGACAAACGAGTGCGTAGCGCCGGAACCAAAAAGGGTGTAAACGAGTCTACCAGAAATTGAAACCATACCTGCTACCACGAATCCCGAAGCTCTGGCGTCCCTGTGTGTTAGGGCGTTCATACGCCCCTGTGCTCTAGGTGCGGACGAAGCAGCCACACTCTGCGTCGGACGGGTAGGTGCTGGCCGGTACCCTCCTCGCGACTACTGTCCTCCTCCTCGTGCCTGGGAACCGCGGCCTCCTGTGCGCCCTTCAGTGCTCTGCACGGGAAGTATCTGCTGACCTCCTGCCCTAGATGGGCAGTCCCTCCTGACGTGGCCCGGCTGGCCACACTGGTAGCAGAGGGGAACCCGACTCCCGCCCTCAGTGAGTCCCTGCTGTCGACTAGGCAGGGGTCCGGTGCTGGTGACTAGCCCCTGTCGAGGGCCCCCAAAGGCCACAGATGGCCCTGCAAATCGTGACGGCTCTCCTGCGGATGCCACATGTCTCCTTTGAGTTCTCCTAACACGCCTAGTGTGACAGCGGAAATCTCGTTCCACCAACAACTCCCCTGTCGTACGCTCGGAAGGGGGAGGAGGGGTGGCGATGTGGATGGAAGCTGAAATTCTTCACGAACCACCTCTCGAATTAGTTGGACGAGGTCCGGAGATGATATGCTCAGGAGAAGAGGAGGGGTAGTATGTACTCCAAGCCCGACACATTTGTCCCTCGGGCCTCGACCTCGGCCGCGCCCGCGGCCCACCCTCCTAGTTCCACGACGAGGCATCTCCTACAAGGAGATGCGAAACAACGAAATACGTCAGTACGGAACAGTACCTAACGAAAACGTCTAAGAGCTCATGTCAAGGGATATGTTGTGGTGGCTACTCTAGTTATAGACATGTGAATTGGTTATTTTCCAGTCAGTTGATTCACTTCTCGAGACGACCTTACTCTGATACCATCTTGTAACGACCTGGTTCCCGAGTCCCTACGAGACACGAGAACCGGACCGACTCGACTAATCGCAAGACCTAGTCATCCAACGAGGAAGTAACCAAAAGAGCAGTAAAATAAACCCCATTCAGCATGAATATAACTAACAGTAAGAAAGTACAGCAGTAAGGAAAGAAACTACTACAGTATATACCACCACAATAGTAGAACAACATTTATCATATAACATGAACTGCAGGTAAAGAAAAGTACAGCGGAAACAAGAACTACTCACTATAACGGAAACAAAGAGGTACAAAAGACGGTAGTAACTCTACTGGACCCTACTCGGCCCAGCGTCCCCTGCAGCCGCTGTCCCTGGCTGCTCAACACCTGGTCCTGAAAAAGGTAACGAGTGTAACACGTCAGCAAAACGCTGAGTAGAGTGGCAACTAAAACAAAAGACAACAGTAGAGTGTACAGTAGCTGTTATGTTCTATTACTTTCTTTATTTACATCTTTCAATTGTCTCACTATTTCATTTATTTCTCAGATCTTTTACTTGATCTCGAATGTTCCTCGTGGGAACGATCTTGATTGCAGTCTTTTACAAAAAGTAGAAATAGCACGTGGTGCTCTCCTGGCCGGGAGAGTCCCTCGTGGTGATCCTACCCTCAGTCAACCACCCCGAGGTCACTGAAAGACGTAACGGTGACTACGCCACGCGCGATAAACGCACAGGTAGCTAACCCGTACTGGCACGCGTTCAGTCTTTTCCGTTAACGGGTGCGCCCAAAGCACAGCACGGAACCAGTCCAGGGCAGAGCCCTCTCAGTAACAGGGGCCCAACCCCTCCATAGTAACCAAACTGGGGCCTTGCCCTCCACAGTCCGTGCACCCTCGCCTGACTACCCTGGTTTGCCCCAGCGGGCCTAACAAGTTCGTGTGGGAGGCTAGCAGAACCCCGGGGCCCGTGGGGTAGCTAGTACCTCCCTACACTAGTAGCTCTCCTCGGTACTACGTACGCGAGGGCCAGCAAGTCGGTACAGAGTGGCCAGTCCTAACCCCGGGTCCCTGGGGCGGCTGGCTCCGCTCTGCACTAAATAGGGGGACAGTCGCTCTCCTTGGTACTCCATACTCACGGGCCAGCTCACTTCCCCAAAACTATTCCATTCACTTTCCAGGAGTTCTACTCCTACTTCCTCGTAGGGTTCCATCCTTTTTACTCAAACATCCAGGTTTCACTTTCCAGTTTCACATTCTTACAAACCATGTTCTCAACCACGTTATCTATTCACAACAGGCAGCTGTTAATTCAAATTACAGGTAGCTTTATATCTCTTTCCATTTTCCAAGACTGCAGTTTATACAATCCACTAGTTTTCCCATCCTAGGATTCATGCCATATCCTAGGATCTATCATACAATCTAGTTTTCCAGTCCTAGGATTCATGAAACATCTAGGAGCTATCATTCCATCTATTTCTCATTCCTAGGATTCATGCAATGTCCTAGGTTCTATTTATGGTTTCATAATTTAACAGATTTTATTAATAACTTAAAGCCACTCTACCAGGTACAACGGGAGTAATGGGGGCGTGATCGGGAATCCCGCGTGCCTCCGCAACTCCCAAGACTGCAACTGAACGAGGTCCTATCACAAGGATCAAACACAAGGAAAGTCTCAAAACAGTGTATAGCTACTGTAGATGGGTAGAGGAATTAATTCTGAAAAGAACGCAACTCGAATCGCGGAAAACGGAACCCGAACGGGCCCTAAACGGGTCGAAAACAACGACACTGTGTAAAATCAGACGTCTGGAACTTCTTCCAGACGTCTTAAAAAGTGGATCAGAGAATTCCCTGCTCAGCGTGGTTTCCCAGATGTCCAGAAGTCTGCGGGGATGTCTAGCCTTGCTCCCAGACGTTCGATGGTCACCCCGGACGTCTGGAGGTCGCTCCCACCGTCTGGTACAATAGCCAGACGTCTGATTCGCGTTGGATGGCGAATCGGCGAGCCTGCGCACAGCCAACTCCCTCCCTCAGTACGGTCAGTCGACAGGAAGGAAGAAGAAAGCGGAATACTCACCTTTCAGATGTCTGTATGAGCTTCCAGACGTCTCCCTCGCCGTCTGTCTATCAACCTAGGCGTCTGATTCTGGAAATTTTTCTAGAACAGGGCACCACCCGGCTTCCGCTCGCGACGCCGCCCGCGTTGCACCTCGCGCGTCTGCTGCTCAGACCGCAGCAGGTCCCTCTCCGCGTCGTTCCGCACCCCCTGCGCCCTCCACCGGCTGGCCAAGCCGCTCCGGCGAGCTCGCCCTCACGGCAGAGCTCCGCCCTTGCACGCCGCACCTCCTCCGCGCTCACTGCGGCTGCTGCTGCCACCCTCGTGCTTGCTCGCTCTCGCGCACAGGAAGGAGAAGAGGAAGGGGACGGTGGAGACGACAGGAGGGGAGGCGTGGCCTTTTAAGGTCGCGCGAGGAGGGGGGAGAGAGTACGCAGCAGGTCTGCAGCCGCAGAGAGAGAGGGAAAAGGAGAGAGAGAGAGGAATCGCGGGTCTGCGCGCACAGGTGCGCAGACGAATCTCTCGTGCAAAAAATAACTGTTTTCCAGACGTCTAGAAACGATCCCAGACGTCTGGATGTGATCCCAGACGTCTTGTCCGACATCTGGGACACCTCCCAGATGTCTTAAAAGACGTCTGGGGCACGCGTTCGTAACAAATAGAACCAGTGGTCTAGTGGTAGAATAGTACCTTCCATGGTATAGACCCCGGTTCTATTCCCGGCTGGTGCATCTTTTCTTTGCTTCCAACTTAAAGCATCCATTTTTTAATCTTTATGTTTCATGAATTTCTTTATTGCAACTGTAGAAATGGCAGGTTGTTGAAGGATGTAATCATGAAGTGTAAGAAAATTATAAATATTTACATGATGCTAATTTCTTGCATTTTTCATGATAGTCATCCAATTTGTATTTCGAATTTTAGGGAAATGTTTGTTCATCCTAGGATGTCTGGTTAACTATGTTTGGGTCAAAATGACATGGAGGTGTATAAAGCGCAAAAAAGATATATAGAAAATAACATCCATAGATCATGTTATTTGTTCGTGTTAAATCAAAATTGAGTAGAGTCTTAAACTTGTATAAAGACATGATTTTTTTATTGATACATGAAGCAGTTCAAGGAAGGATGACAATGAAAAGGCCAAGGCAGCCAGGTCAGTGTAAGTGTTAAGTGCAATGTATTAGCATGCTCTTTCCTTTGGTCTTTTGATATATGAGAATGCATAGTTTATATTTTAGTTTTATTTAAGGTGCTGATTATGAGATTAGGGTATGAATTGCATTTGACCATGTGAAAGGGAACCAAGCATAACCTTTGTAGTATGTATGAGACCTCAATTCAAATATGAATTCCTCAAGAACCTTGGGATTAGAAAATATACTTAGATTTTTTTTCTTCTTTTTGTGGATGATTAAGGTGTTGGGTGTTTTGCTATTGTTGGTGTTTGAAACATGGTCCTACTTTCAAGTGGGTGATGATGGACCACCTTTTAGTTATCTTGAATTCTTTTGATTTCAATATTTATATTTGAAAATTGTTGTAGGAGATTATTTTATTAATTTGTATTAATTAAGTTAGATGAATTTGAGTATCTATATTGGAAATTTTATTTATGCATAATTATAATTGATGGTTACAAGAAATGAGCCATTGAAGGTATATATTTAAGTAGAGATATTAATGAATAGTACATGAAAGACCTACTCTGATGATTGTAGCAACATAAAATCATCAGCTCTGCTCACAATATTTCTTATTGGTGAACATAGTGTTACACTGTCATAAACAATCGTTAGTGATCATATCTACACCGACGATCAAAAAGGTCACTGTTGGTATAAACACAAAATTGCATAGCCCTATAGCACTTAGGGCAACATCAACGGCTTTTACCGTTGGTGTACCCTACACCAATGCCTTTTAATACAACACAAAAAATGACTGTCAGAATAGGTCTGTAAAGAGATAGTGTTCGGCATTTTTGCATGGTTTATAATTAGCATTTTTAAGGTCATTGTAATGCACAAAAATCGAGTCCCTTTTGAATTTATAAACCTAGATAGGGAAGTATTTAGGGTCATTCAAGGAGGCAATATGTTGCAAAATTAAATCTCTTGCTTGGAAATGAAAATCAACTTACCTTTTGTTGTTTTCAAATATGTAATTTTTATAGTTTGAAATAACTAAAGCAACGCGAATTTGATGGTGGGAAGGTGACTAACACATAAAATTACTAAACTAAAACCTGAGTGACAAGTAATTCCTCTTTTTAAGCTTACCCTAGGTAGGTGGAAACCTAGAGTAATTAGAGAGAGGGGGTGATTACATTAAGGTAAAAGTAAAATTGCGAGAAAAATACTTAAGAAAAAGGCAACTTTACTAGAGGAGAAAAATGTTTTACAAAACCCTAGTAGAGGAATGCTTCTACTACTAGAAATAAAAAATACAAAAAGTAAAAACATTAGTCCTCTTGACGATGATGATGGTGAAGAAGAGATAGAGGCTTCTTACTCCAAGCCTAGTAGCTCCTAGGCTTGAAAAGAAGTCCTCCAACTCCTTCGTTGTAAAGCTCCTTCAAGGTGAAGACCTCCAAGGCAAGCCCACAAAGGGGGTGTGCACTATGCTCCTCCTAGGTGGAAGCTACCACCTTCAATGGCTTCTCTAAGGGTGGGCGTGCACCACCCTTTTCCTCTCCAATGCCTGGCCATCCTCCAAGTTGAAAAGAGTCTCCTCCTTGGCATGGCACAAGAAGAAGAGAGAAGGGGAAGAAGGCACCAAGGGGGTGGGTAGGATGCCCCCTTAATCTTCTCTCCTCCTTCTTGGCCGTGAGATGTAGGTGGATATAGGATGGAATTAAACTAAGGGAGGATGGGTTTTAGTGGTGGTTAGGTGGGGTATTTATAGGGTAGAAAGGTAGTGGTTGGCGTGGCCTTAGGTGGAGGGCTAGGATTAGGTTTAGGATGGTAGTTAGGGATACTAGGATGGAGGGATGTTGGCGCCACCTAAGGGTTGCTATGGGGGTGGTTATGAGTGGTTGAGAGACACCTAAAGGTGGTGCCAACCATGGAAGGGTGCGATGGTTTTGGTGCTACCATGAGGGCCTCTAGAAGGGGGGTTAGGTGGATGGTGGATAAGGGTTGTAGGGTAGGTGTAGGGTGGAGATTGATGGGTTTTTGATGGGAAAAAGGTGGCACCAAAAGGAGGTGGTTATGGTGGTTTTGGTGCCACCTTGTTGGTGTCCTTTGGTGGTGGTTGAAGGGTGAAAGGTGGTGATGGTGGTGGCACCACCTTGGAGTGGAGGTGGAGCTAGCTTAGGTGGTCTTAGGTGGGCTTAGTTGGTGGAGCTAGTTAGATTGGGTATTAGGGTGGTGGATGGTCAAGGGAACTGGAACTTAGCTAACTTAGTTTAGCTAATAGTAAGGTAGAGGAGTAGGTAAATGGAGCTAGGGTTGGAGGAGAGGAGTTGAGAAAGAGAAGTCTGGAGCTGTGCTGGAGCTGGTAGCGGCTGAAAAAGCTAGAATGGAGCTACTTTAGCTAGCTTAGCTTGCTAGCTTTTTGCTAGCTGCTAAGCCAAGCTAAAGTAAGATGGCTTTTGCTAAGGTATACTGAGGTGAGCTGGGTCTGATATTCCCGGGGATGACCTAGCTAGTTGCAGTAGCTAAGGTAGCTTAGCTCAACTAAGTTGAGCTAAGCTGAGTCCTTGGGAGTTGCACTTGAGCTTCCTGAGCTAAGATGAAGTCATCTTCAGTTAGCTAGAGTTGAGTGGAGCTGGATGCAGCTGGTTCTGAGCTGAGGTGAACTCCAGTTAACTCAGCTGAGCTATCTAGAGCTCCCAGTGAACTAATGGGAGCTGAGATGAGCTAGACTCAGCTAAGTTGAGCTGGATCTGAGCTAACTTGAGCTAAGGTGAGCTAAGATGAGCTCTCTTGAGTTGCCATTTAGCTCAGATGAGCTGAATGGAGCTAGGATGAGCTAACCCTAGATCAAGTGAGCTGGATTCCAGCTATGGTGAGCTGGATAAAGCTGAGTTCTAGATAGTTTCGGCTTCTCCTTCACCAGTTGCCTTCCTGAGTGCTAGGGCTTTGGGGATCTGACAAACTGTATAACCCTAACACTCACAAAAACACATTAAAAATACAATAAAATGTAAAATGCATGTCTATCCTAATTAATGCTTAAATGCAACCCAAAAATCCATTTGTGGAGCAAAATCCTAAGAGCTAGGTTCGTTTTAATGCATAAGAATAATGATAAATTGGCGTTTATCACACCCCCATGCTTATCTTTTGTTAGTCTCTTAGCAGAACTTTAATTTTACAAAATGAAATTTTGGGGAAATCTAATTTTTTAGACTTTTGAGGAAAAAGAGATTACGGGACCCTGGTTGATCTAAACACAGGAGGTACGGGATTTGTTAGAGATAACATTGGGATTTTTTTCGAATCAAAAAATTAAACAAAAATGGGATTAATATATCCTCCAAAAAAATTCGTAGATTAACCCCTTGTTAATTCAGATGAGTCGAAATTTTTGTATTTAGGATTTTTCTCGCTCTTGAATTTGATTCTCAACTTGCAATAACCTTTAAAACCTTATGTCTGTGCATGTGAAAAACCAACATTTATAAGGGTGTGTTTTTGGTTTTAAAATTTTTTTTCTCTCCCCCATGCTTATTTTTAGCTTAGTCTTACAATAGATGTGTCAGGATCATTATTTCCATTACCAATCCTTGAGGGGGCTCTGACGGCAATACTTCGAGATAGCACCATCCATGACACCACCTAGGAGCTCACAACCCAAAACACAATGCGGTGTAAAGGGGCGCTCCAAGTAAACTCAAGCTCTTTCTCCGACACTACAAGTAGAGCACCGTCTGAGACACTTGAGTTGCAAAAAGGCACTTTAATGCTCCATCTAAAGATATGAAATATAGATATAGAGCAGCGTCAAGGCGGTAACATGTTGACATCGCATCCTCAAAGGAGACATTTTCTTCCTTCTCGGCGGTGGGAACTCAAACCAATGATTTGCTTCAGACTTTTACTAAGGCCAAACAAGGGGGTTTTTCTAATTTTAGTTGTTTTTAGGTGTTGGCTTGTGCATGAAATTTGACACAGAAAGTTTTGCATGAAATGCAAGTTTTTGAATCAAAAACTAAGCCAGATACTTTCCATATTACAAAAGAGGATCATGTCACCTGAACTATCATGAGTTTAGGTGGAATTTTATAGAAGGATATTTGATCTAGTCTAAAGATAGGCCTTGAAATTCTAATGATCAGATCCGTATCCTTGTCCCTAATTTGTTAAAGATTAAATCCCATTGTGCCAAAAGTGAGTTGTCAACCTTAGTCTTGATTTCAAAATTTTCCTTAAAAAGTTTTCAACATTTTTATTTTTTTGGGGATGCATCTAGGAAAATAAGAAAATGAAAAAAGAAAAATGCATATTTTTAGGTTTTGAAAATCCTAACTTGATTGTCAAAATTTTAAAAACACCCCCTCACACTTATGATATTCAATGTCCTCATGCATTAGGAGGGAGAAGGGATCACCTTAGTGAAAGGTGGTTGGGTTTAAGATGGTTAAAACCTGGAAAAAGAAAGGAAAAAGAAAGTAGGAAAGATGATGTGTTACCTCTCATCTAGTACTATCTTTTATGCCATTCAGCCAGGTGTGAAGGTATGCACGGAAGATGGAAAATCATGTAAATAGTTGGACACTTGGATGCCCGCATAAAAAGGGTCTTCTTCTGGATCCCTGGAAAGTGGAGTGGGATAAAGATAGCGATCAAAATTAGATGGAAAATGGTAGGTGTAACCTAAGTCTGGCCATGGTTTTATGTTAGGATGAATGGCAAACTCAGGCAGGTCTGGTGGTAGGTCCAGGTGAAAGGGGGTGGGCAAGAAGTGAGGAGAGGTAGGTGGGGTTAGTGTGCAGGGGTGGGTTGAGAGAAAAGTGGGTGGGTTAGAGGAATAGTCAGGGGGATCATCAGGAAAAGATTGTTGTGGAAGGCAAGTCTCCAAGTCAAAGATTTCGCTGACAATAGATTCTGAGTCAGATTCCTCGAAAAATTTATGGTCGGTAAGGGTATTTACCAACATAGTCTCCTCCACCATATTTGAAATTTTAGTATCTGAGTCCTCAAAAAAGTTATCATCATGGAATCTCTTGGAGGATTTGAAACTATTGAGAGTGATAGTTTGGTCTACACAGGTGATATCTATTTTGCCTGTGTGGCAATTGATATTTGCCTTTGCAGTGGCCAAAAAGGGTCATCTAAGAATGATAGGGGAATTCATCAAAGATTCGAGTACCTCAATGTCAAGGACCAGAAAGTCTGTAGGGAAGACACAATTTTGGACCTTGACCAAAACATCTTCAACAATCCACGAGGTTTGATTGTAGATCAGTCGGCTAATTGAAGGGTAACCTCAATAGGTTTTAATTCTCTGATCTGAAACTCTTCAAATAAAATCATGGGAATGATATTAACTAAGGTACCAAGATCAAGGAGGGCACGATCAAAGGTAGTATCATCAATAATTACTGAAATTAATGGCACACCCAGATCTTTCATCTTAGGAGGCAGCTTGCTTTGTATGATAGAGCTTACTGTCACCGAATGATGCACCTGTCCTAGATTTTTGGCCTGCCTTTTTGGAGTACAGATCTCCTTCAAAAATTTGGCATAGGTAGGTATATACTTGATTGCATCTAGGAGAGGGATATTGATTTGAACTTGCCCGAATAGATCCATGAGTTCTTCTGTGGTGGGCTCAAATTTCTTTTCGATTGGTGGTGGGGTGGAGAGCTTGTGTAAAAGGGATAGGAGTCATGTCCTAAGATTTTTGTGGTTCTTTTTCTTCCTAATGGGGGAGTTCAGAGTCAATTTGCACTGGAATCTAGATTTCACCAGGTTGTTGTGAAGGCTCGGGATCAGTGGTGGTTTTCTCACTCAACGTAACTGTATGTGCAGTTGGATTGGTATTTGGAGGAGGTGGGGGGCCTTGTTGTTGTGGAAACTTGGGAGGCTGCTGAGGTGGTGGATTAGGAGGCAGATTTGGGTAGTTTTGATTTCTGCCTAGATACTGGTTCCTCTAGTGATTAGGGTTGGGTACGGGTTGGGAGGGCAAATGCCCTGCAGGTCATTGAGTTGGAGTAACCCCAATCTGACTATTCAGATTTGTGACAGTGCGGGTTACTTCGGTTATCTTAGTCTGCGTTTCCTGCAGGGTTCTCATCATCTGGGCATTGATGTCTTGTTGGGATGGCCTATGATGAAAGGTTGGATTCGACCCATACCCGTTAAATTGATTTGAAGGTTGGGGAGGAACTGGGCTATTCCATGAGTGACTCGAGTAGTTCTTCTAGTTGGAAGAATTTCTAAAGTGCTCCTGGAGGGCAAAAACACTTTGAATGGGGTAAGGGTTTGGATAGTTGTAATTCCCCAATGAATCATAGAAAGCCTTGGAATATTGGTAATAATCAGCAGGGGTGGTGTTGAGATTGTGCAAATTTTCTCTTCGTGGAATGTTAGGTGGGCTTAGATGTGGACTATGTGGAGCTTGAGTTGGTGTGGCAAGTCTTTCCTCAATTTTCTTTTGATTAATGTGCATCTGGTCGAGTTTTTGTGCGATCATTTGAAGATAGTCTTGGGTTACAGGAATAGATTGAGTGCCTACTTCATGAACACCGAACTGCGGGTTTGAAGTTCTGCAAAATGTGTTCATGGAAGCTTGATTAAATCAGTTTTCACTCATTTCTTCAAATAGGTTGTAGGCACTTTTAGCATCCTTATTGAAGAAGTTGTCGCCACACGAGGCATCGATGAAACGTCGAATTTCATCTTCTAATCCATGATAGAAGATCTGCATGAGTTGCCATAAAGGAACCTCGTGGTGTGGGCAACTTCTTAGATCTTGAAATCTTTCCCAAGAATCATGAAAAGTCTTGCCAAATTTTTGTTGAAAGGTCATAGTAGATCTTCATAAAGAATTTCTATGACCTATAGGGAAGAATTTTTTGAGGAAGTCACTCTTGAGCAGAGGCCATGTGGTAATGGGTCGACCAATGGTCCTGAACCAGTAAGCAGCCTTATCTTTAAGAGATAATGGAAATAGCTACATCAGCCATAGGTCTTTTTACACATTTCAGGAATGGGTTGTTTGTGAAAGAAGAGTTAGCTCTTCAAGGTGGCTGGATGGGTCTTCCCTGGGAAGGCCATGAAAATGTTTAATCAAGTTCAAAACCGCTGGCTTGATCTCGAAGTCCCCTTCAGGTATGACCACCCCTGGTTGTTCCTCATAAAAGGAAGGATCATAAAAAACTTTTAGAGGAACGACAAGCTGCTGACGGGGTCGTGGGTTTGGCCTTTGGTTAGCTAGGTTTTGGATATTCCTAGTCAACACTTGTTGATTGGCATTAAGTTGAGTAATCTGCTTAGCCATCAAGGTGTAGAGATTAGGTAGGGGGGCTTGATGTTGTGATTGAGGCAAATCAGCATTAGGAAGCTCTAAATGTGGGAAGTCAAAGGTGGGGGGGTTTTGGGTGGAAGGGTCAGAATTGGGATTAGAAGTGGGATAAGAAGTGGAAGTGGAAGGGTTAGTGGACTTGTTTTGTTGATTTTCCATTTTTTCAGACGAAGAAGATGGAAACAACGGTCTTTTTGTGTGAGGAGCAAAATTAAATGGTCCTTCCAAGTGCAAATTTTGAGATCGTCGCCCGTGCATAAAATGGAAGAACGGGAGGGGAGGAAAAGAGATGGAGATGAGAGAAAATGTGCAATTCAAACAATCAAGCATAGTCTTTTCTTATGGTTGACTCCTTAAAACCTAAGACTTGGGAACCAAATAAGTAAGAAATTAGTAAATGAACCCAATTTCAGAAGAGAGCTCGACTAGACTAAAGAGGTGGATTGGGCCCAAGCATTTCCTGGAAAACTAGGGGCTTGTGTAAACCTACACCCGTCATTTAATTTTTCTCTAAGTTTAACGCTGCATTGTCTAAAGGAAGTAGGAGCACTTAATGATCCTTAAATATTGGATATCAAGCCTAAAATAGATGGAGTCCTTAAGTAGTCAAGTGACTACTTGTTTTAAGTTAGGCTTGGGTGTCTAAATGTGCACGGGAATGTGGAGGGCATTAATTAGGGTAATGTCCTATTATTTCAGTTTTTTAGTGTGTGCAAGATTGGAAAATGATTCCAATAGCAAATAAGTTGTCACACAATTAAATGTATTTCTGCTTTTAAGATTTGTTTTAGCTTAGTGTGTTTAGGGGTTTGTCTCTTTAAGTATTCAAACAAATTTGAAATTCCACAAACAAAAGAAAATCAGGTTGTGTTGGTGAAGATCAATTTCCTTTAATTTGTTGGTCTCTAGAAATGCAAAGAAACCCTAATCAATTTAACCCTAAGTAGAAATTTAACTACCAATGAGTTTGTTTTTGGCTTTCTTTTTAAGAAGTGGTCTAAACAATGCAAACAACACCACTACTATATGTAAAATCAAACAAGGATTTCAAAAAATATTTTTTTAAGATTTTAAGAATTTGTTTGATATTTTTAAAATGTTTTCTTTATACTGGTGTCAAAGTCCAAAAATGATACCTGAGGGTATTTTGGACTTTCTAGTACCACCACTAGCCATAGAAAATTTTTGTGAATTTATTTGATGTGTAGAATTTCATAGCGATTCCAGAAAGCTAAATTTCATAAAAATTGGATGAGTATAAAAATTCCTAAAATTCATGGAAAATAGAGGAGATGACCCCTCTGCAGTCCACGAATTTTAAAAAGTCTTATACAAATCCAATTGCTCTAAAATTTGGCAAAGATGTTTCTTACTTGATTTAAAATCACTAGGTGAAATTTCAAGATTTTAGGTGGTCTGTGGTGTTGGGAATTGATTTTTGAAGTCTGGACAAAAGTTTGGACCCAAAAATCAGAACACCAACACTTGAAGTGGAGTGGTGTTAAGTGGTGCAAGCAAGCAACAAATGGGTTTTAAATTGCACCACTCCACTTAATTAAGATATTTAGGATCCTCAAAGCCAAGTTTAATATTTTTTGGATAGTTTTTAAGGCTATGTGTGACTAGGAAAAAGAACCAACCTGAAATTCTGTGGGAAGACAAGGTACTGCAATCTTCTCAGAATCCTGCTTTCCTCCCACAATAGCTACACACACAAGAGAAAATGAGAGAAGGGGATGAGATCCACTTCAAGCACGAGAATGAATAAAATGCAAAGCTGTTCCTCTCCGACAACTGTGCCAAAAAGTGTTTGGGATTTTTGCGCGGTTTATAATTAGGGTTTTTAAGGTCGTAATGCACAAAAACATCGGTTCTTGACATCTATACCATTGGCTCTTTTCCACCTATACCATCAGTTCTTGACTATTGGTGTAGGTACAAACTGTTGTAGTGCTAAAAACAAGATTAAATGGTGTTGAACTGATTGTCTTGTTAGATGGCAAATGTATTCTATGTAGTTTGGTTCGAATGTAAACATCAAATATAGATGAAATATCTTTGGAGCTAATAATAGGAAACTAAAGATGACATAGAAGCTTCTGAAGTAGAGTCTGATTAACATGACCTAACTGACAATGCCACTTGTTAAACGTTAACTTCTCTACATGACAGACTTGAGGAGGGGAGGGATTTGCAATCATAGAAGGAAGCCCCTTGTTGGGAGGCTGGAACCGATAGAGGCCTTTATGTCTCTTGCCCCGTAGTAGTACCATTCAAGAACAAAGGTCCTTAATAAATAAATCCTTAGGATGAAGTTCAAAAAAGCAACTATCATCCTTGGTAAATCGAGGAATAGATAATAGGTTCTTCTTAACATCACACAACGTAATATGTTCTTCATATATAATGTGTGAGAAGAATCACCATTTGCAAATTTTATTGTATTTGGGCTAGCATACCCTTGATGAATATTAAGATTTTTTAAATTGTTAGTAATATGGTGAGTAGATACACTATCCTAATACCAAGGTTGAAAATTGGAGGCATCGGCAAGCTGAACTTGAGGAGAATCAGAAGCAACATCATAGAAATTGTAGCAAGTAATGGCGGTGTGATTAAAGTGCCCACAAATTTGGCATTGAATGCTAGCAACAGAATTTCAACGACCTTGAGGAAACTTGGTACCATTGCTAGAAGAAGCTCTGGGAGCAAATGAGGGATGACCACCTTGAGTGGAAAATTTATTTCTCCCTCAAAAATGACCACAATCACAAGAATGAAAAGCTCCACAAGAAGATTGATTAATGTAAACATCAAATGAAGGTTGAGACTTAGCAATAGACTTACCAAAATGTTGCTCATGAGCTAATAGATGGCCAACTAATTCATCAAAGGGAATGGGGGTTGGACGAGTGGACAGAGAAGAACAACTGACTTAAAATCAAATCCAAGACTCCAAGGATTGCCAACACCAAATCATCCTCATCAATGGGCTTGCCTAATGTACCCAAGTTTAGAGAAAGAACCTTCACCTTTCTAACATAATCAGTAACCGATAAATCACCCTTTTTGAGTAAGGCTCAATGTTATACTGTAGTATCTAAAGCGTGATTGGGTTGCGAAATAGGCTTCCAAAAGAGACCATATTTGAAAGGAGGAGCTTAAATTGGTAATTTGAGTACCAATGTCCTTAGTGACCAATGAGAGGATCTAATTAAGGATCAGTTCATCCTTACAATACCATTACAAATACTCCTCAGTAACATTCTCAGATCCATCAGGCAAGACCGTAGTGTGAGGGGGTGGGACATATGTACCATCAACAATACTCATGAGATCATAAGCACGCAACAAGGATACAAATTGCGCTTACCATAGAATGTAATTGGATCCATTTAGTTTAAATGGAACACTGTGATGAATGGATGAGTGAATACTCCTCATCATAAATGGAGGAAGCAAAGAGGACAAGAGTGGTGAGAACTTTGAAGACATTTGGGAAGACATGAATGAGAAGCCAAATCCCTAGATCAAACAAAGAATAAGAACAAGCAAACAAGTGATGGGATCTAATGAGTAATCAATAGAAGAAAAGGAACCAACTGTAGCAGAAGAACAAATAAATGCAGATGTTGATCAATCTACAAAAGACAAGCTCAAAGCGATGGAACAAACCCTCTGATACCATGTGAGTTTAGCTCGCTGATGAGTCCACTTTAGTATATTATTCTCAGGCCTAAGATTACTAGTTCTTGCCTAATAATATTTCTTAGGACATGCATTTTACCATAGAATAAGTATATGTAGATGTTGATAGCAATCTAGAGAGGATTAAGATTAAGTTATCATCGTTGTAGTGCAAAATCCTTAATTGATCTCTCAACAAATAAACTTTATAACTTGAATATCTAAATGAAGTCCGAGGTTGAACATAAGGAGAAAATAGGAATTCACACGCTAATCTTTATGTAAATGAGCACAGAAATAAGCACAATAATGATATCCAATGAATATTAATATGTCACATTAAATATTCAGTGATGCTCAATGTATTTCAAGAGTTAAAGAGGATAAAAAGATATCTATGACAAAATAATGGTGATTTAGATCACTAATTATTAGTCTAAGCACATATACATCAACTACTCAATCATGCTAAATAAATGAACAGTGATCAGATGTCTGATTTGAGAATTAGACGACTTAACTGTCGCCTACTACAGTACTTAGAGTGACTTCTTCATTGTTGTTCTTCTAGCTTCTTCTTCTCTTCTTCTGCCTTTCCTCTTCAGCTTCAGAGGAGCATTTCCCCTTCTTCTTTTCTTTCCTTTTCTCTGCAAGCCTTCTCTTTTCTTCTTCCTTGGCTCTTCTTTCCTTCCCAGTGACTAAGTGTCGCACAGCTACACGAAGGAGCAAAACCCTCCCTCCGCCGCTTCTCTATCACTTTCCTTCCTTCTCTTTCTCTCAAATAGCTGGGTAATCGAGTATACGGGTATGCGTAACTGGGTCCATGGCTACGTGCATGAGTGTCGCAGCCAAGGAGTGAAGCCAATACGCGGGTCTGGTCGAGTGCGTGGGTGAGTGGGGACCTCACCCACAAGTGTTCTGAGGTGATAAGCCCAGGCACAAATTCACTTTATGCAGCTTCGATGCTTCCAAATCCCATGATGTGGGACTAAATATAGTCCCCTTGTCACGAGTGTCTGCTGTGATGAAGATTCTCCCAATCGAGGTAGCTGCTGAGGTTTGCTCCTTCAATCAAGTGCTTGGGAGGGTACTGGGGGATATTCCATGTGTCCTGGAGTTAGCACCTGGGGCTCGCGTGGTTGAGAACATGAAGAACAACGTCGACGATAATTGTGCGGCTGCGAAGGTCCGACGTAATACCTGAAACAATCAATACGGCCTTATGGCCCAATTAAAACACCTCAAAAGCTTCGCTAGAGGGTGTGGAAGATGATGGCAGCGTTTGTGTGGTGTATGGAGGTGCGTGGCAGTTGGTCGGTGATGGAAATGAAGCGTGAAGGTTGGGTTTTTTGGTGGGTAGTTTTGGTTGATGGAGTGGTGAGATAAGATAGGGGTTTTGGTCATGGTGATGTGGCGGAGGTTGTGGAGTTGTCGGTGAGACGGTTGGAGGTGTGAGGTGATGGGAAAGCCTCACCTGAGATGTGGCTGGAGCAGAGGAAGATGACAGCGTGCGTGTGCATCAAGGGGTGGTTTTTGTATTTTGGATAGAGGGATAAAACCTAAGGAACTAAGGGAACTAAACTACACTAATTTAATTGGATGAAAGGGGGGATTTGCCTACACCGGTGCTACGTTGGATGTGGGGAAGACGAAACCTCTGGTGATAGGGGCGACGACAACGAGGGGGTGTAGGCAGCGGCTATTGGTATTGTGATGCGCGGAAGAAGTCAAGGAAGGGGAATCAACTCGCTATGATCTGTGAGAGTGGACGAGGAAGGTGGTCGGAGTAGGTCGTCGGAGCTCGTGGAGCATTCAGCCGGAGAGGAGGGAAGAAGGGGATTTTCAAGCCAAAAACAAGCTAAGGAGGTAGGGCATGCCCTAGGTGTGCTTTTATAGGCCCTAAGGAAGAGTATCAAGCTTGGAAACAAGCTTGTAACTCCATGACTTTCGTAAGTAGGAAATGTGGATTCAAGGAGTTCGCATGAGCTCCATGAATAGATTTGGAAGGTAGGAGTAGGTCCAAATTGAAGAGGATCTCGTCGTGAATAACCCTTCCAATTTTGGAAGGGTTTGGCCACGAAATCAGGGAGTAATCCTTATTAAAGGTCGCCGGTGAAGTGAGTTTAGGAGTTTTGCTGGTATGGATGCGGGGTTATTTGCAAAGCTGTGGGGTTATTTGCAAAGAATTCAAAAGTTTAGGGGCTTCTTGTTAGAAAAAGAGTCAGAATAGGATTAAAAGCAAACTAGGTCAAGATGATCTTAGATTGGGCCCAAATTTTGATAAAACCTAATTTGGACATAAGGAATCTGATGGTAAAGTTGGATTTTGGTTTTGAGCAAGTTTGAGTTGGTAATTTGCATAAAAACCCAGATTAGAGAAACTATCTGTCTGAGACTCTATTTTAGGTCAAAATGGGTTTCAATGGTCAAATCAAGGGTACCAAACCTTCGAGATTATCTTTCTATGATTTTTAGAAGGTTTAGGTGAATTTTATCTTAACTGAAACCTCATTTAATTAAGAAGGTTTGTTTTTAATGTTTCAGATGTCCATTAATTCTCAAAACGTGTGAAAACCCATTTCTGTCTGTATGAACCCTCGTTTTAGACATTTATGACCACTTGAGCTTTAATTAACCCTTGGGAAATCCCGTGATTGCTCTGCATTTAGTATATTCTATTAAAACTACAATTTTATCCCTATTTTAATGCATTTTTCACATAAAGGATATGTAGTGAATTATGGTCTTCTGGCAGTTATGTAGGAGCATTTATCAATTGATTATGACTAATTAAAGCTAGATATGGCTGATGATGATATTATCAATTAGTATATTAATATAATTTACATACAAACATTTTCTAATTCTTATAATCTCGGATGCATCCAGATTTAGAATAAATGCATTTGTTAGAATTTGGGCTTGCTCGGATTATTTAGCATTATGCATCTCTATCTATGTCTTATAAATAATTAGGCATCATCTTAGTTTCATGAATAATTTTATGTTTGCATTTTCTAGCATAAAAATAATATCGTCCCTCTTCTTTATTTGCAGAAGGAGATTTATTTGGAATGCATCCTTTAAAAAAATTCCAATGACGGTTGAGCTTCCTTTCAATTTCCCCCTCCAAGATGGTAGGCACCACTTGTTGAGGAGGGGCTACCCTTTGTGCAGCAACCTCCCTCCTCCATTTTGAAATTGTCGTGCCAATTTGTGGAAAGGGGATCCTTTAGATCCACTTTCTAAGGAGCATTAAGAGGAGGATTTGCTAATTAAGGAGAGGCCATCCTCCATCATTTGGATTCCCATCATCATTTTTACGCAAAACCAAGGGAGAGGGCTCTATACCCTCTTCCACTTGTTGACTCTCCTCTCCTTCTATCCACCACTGTCACCACACGATCTTCTTCTTCTCATCCTTGGGTGGAGAGGTACCACCATCACCAACCCCTCTCCACACCAAGGAGTTGTGTGGGTGAGGCGCTACCCCATAGCCTAGGGGTGTACACGGGTTAGGTTCAACTCGATCCCAACCCGATTGGGTTGGGTTGGGTTGAGATTTTCCCAACCCGATAAAAAATGGGTTGGGTTGGGTTTGAGGTCTAATAAACCCAACCCAACTTGCAACCCAATTCAACTCGATACATACACACACACATGATTATCCACTAAAATTTTAAAGGAAAAAAAGCTACCTTGTTTAAACTTGAAAGGAGAAAAAAAGAACCCACTCAAATAATGCACACCACTCCGTCAATTTCACTTTTGCCTCTCCCTATGTGCTCTCCATTGTGCACATCTTTTCAGTTTCCCTTCCACTCACAAGCTCTAAACCGAGCTTCCTCTTTCATCATCGCCACTAACCTTGCTTGCAACTCCCTTCTTGTTGGCACCATTGTTCTCGTCATTACCACTCGAGGTTAGCATCTTCCTCCCTACTCTCTTCCTCCTCTACATTAGTGATAGCCACCACCTTCCTTCACTAGAGCCATTGCCACCCCCACCACCACCATCACCACATAGCCCACGACCCCCTCACCGGCCATCCATCGTTGTCACTACCTTCCTTCTACTCAACTTGAGCCTACTACCAGAGCTGCTGGCCCACTACCACCGATCCACCACCACCACACAACCCACCACACCTCACCGGCCATCCATCATTCTCTCTACCTTCCCCTCCGCCCAGCCTATCACTAGAGTCGCTACCACCACCACGATCACCACACAACCGACCACCCCCTCACCGGCCATCCTCCTTCATTATAGCCAATAGCCACCACCCCCTCTCTCGGCCATTCTCCTCCCCCTCTACCTTCCTTTAACTTAGATAAAATTATTTAAAATTTTGACATAGGTATTCAAACTTTGATGCTTAAATTAAACATCATTATTTAGGTTCGCATCTAATAATTTATTTAGACAGAATTAAAAGACATCCACATGTACGTCTTGAATTTTTCTCTTAGTAGTAAAAAATTATTTTGATTCTTGTCTAATTCTTTATTTTAAATGCCTACACCTATGAAAAAAATTACATGGAAAAGATAATCGTCTTGTAATATGTGTTTACTTTTCTATAGGAAAGAGACAATTACTATTATACAACTATCAAGTTTTTTTTGTTTTTGCCTATTTTATTCTCTTTTTTAGAAGATATAAGTTATTTATAAGTTTAAAATATTTTGTTATTAAGTATGAAAGACATAGAAAATATGTAGAAGATAAACATAAGTTTTGAGTCCTTTAACTAGTAAACAACTCGCTCAACCCAACCCAATCTGACTCGATTTTTAGGGGTTGGGTTGGTTTGGGTAGTGTAACGAGTTGGGTTGGGTTGGAAAAATCCCAACCCGAAAACTATGGGTTGGGTTTGGGTTGAGTCCTAACCCGATCCAACCTGACCCGTGTACACCCCTACCATAGCCCTCGCCATACAAGAGTTGTACACATCATGTCGTACAACTTGGGGGAGAAGAGAAGCCGTTGCCATCACCGCTATGTCAGAGAGGAGGAGGACCACCACGTCGCCGGTGGTGATAGCACCGGGTGACTCCACCATCATCACGAAGGTTATTTCTTCTTTTTTGTTTATTTCATTTTTGCATTTTATTTGATGTAAGAACATGTTTTATTAGATTGAAGAAAAATATTTTGATGTTCATTGCCTTGTGGACAATATCTGTATTTTGTGTGTTCTACTTGATTTATGTTTTGATCAACACATTTTGCAACCACAAATAATAATTCTCATATTTTTCTTTAGTGTAAGCATGCGATCAAATGGCGTCATTGATGAGGAGGGCATACAGACACCATTTTATTTTTGTTTAATCTCTTATAAATAGCATTTAGATGCATATAGGTGCATTTAGGGTTCTTAGGTCAGTGTTTAGGATTTTAGTTTAGTCAATTTTTATTAAGATCCGAGTCAATTCTCTAGCCTGAAAAAGAACACAATTTCTAGAACAATCTTTTTGGGGAAAAATCAAAAACAAATTCTTGAAGAAAGATCTTTAAATAAGGTTTCTAAATTGGTCTTGCACATTTGATGATTCACTATAAAAAAATGAAAAAAAAAATACTGACTGGGGGAAGATTTGATTTCATTACTGATTTACGAACTTGCCACATTTCTTTGGGACAGTAGGAAAATCAAAATTGGGTGATTTTTTTTTTCAAAGTTTCCTTTTTAAGCCTAGTTTTCTATAAAAAAAATCCATTAAAAATTTGAACATGATTAGATGTCATTTTCACGTGCACCTTTGATTATGTGTCATTTCGGGCAAACTGACTTGCCATATTTGGAAAATCAAGGAAAAATATTTTTTCCTGTTAGAAAAATCTCAAAAAATCTTCGGATGTTTCTGATCTAAAATTTTACTACTCTAGCACTTTTGGTCAGGTTTTGATTTCATTTGGCTTCGTGGTGACCATCTTTGCTGTATGTTGCTACTGTAACGGGCAACTAGAGGATTCCTTTGTGATCACACAAGCTCCAACCTATGACTTGAAGGAAGGGAGGACAAAAACATTCTTCTGAACATCAAAGTTAGAGTGCATTCCTTGAGTTTAGGTTTAGGTTGAGTTAGGTTTAGGTTTAGGTCAGTTTAGTTTTAGAAATTTAGACTCCTTTTGATTCCTAGTTTCTTCAAGCCCTTGTGATGTTGGCATATTAGGGGTTGTCCCACATTCTTCTATTTTTGCCTCTATATGTAGAGGCAATCATTTTTAGGGTTGTGCCCCTACTTTTATTGATTAGGGCTTAATCTTATTGTAAATGGTGAATGCATGCTTAAGTAGGCTAGCTTGTGTTATTAATTTACTTGAAACCTCAAATCACAACAAACCTAAAAGAGATGCTAGAAGTTACCGGCTAGGGCACGTGCATATAAGGACTCAATCGCCTCTAGATCTTTTACTCATTGCATTGTACTGCATAGTGCATGGAGAAAGTTGGAGCCTGGTATGTATTTCTTATCTTAGCATGAGCTATTATGTCATGCATATGCATTGTGGATCTAAACCAGACCACCTAATTCCATGAATCAATTTAATCAAGTGGTCACATTTTAAGAAATTAGGACTTAAAGAGGTCGAACCTTAAAAACTCAAAGACTTAAGTGAGTGAAAACAAGGCTTTTGTGTGGTTTTTAGAAATCATAAAATGATTTTATGGTGTAAGGCACACGATCTTCAGTTAGCACACACATAAGGACCACTAGAGGTTTCTACCTCATCATCTTTCACCAAAAAGGGCTCAGACTTAGGTCACTAGGCTACTTTCATAAGAGCCCCAGGGAGCCTGTGGGAGCAACCTCGATTGTGTCTAGTACTTGATAAATGCCAGTTTATCATCATTCTTATGCATTAAAACAAACCTAGCTCTTAAGATTTTACTCTGCAAATGGGTTTTTGGGTTGCATCTAGGCATTAACTAGGTTAGGCATGCATTGCATTTTCTTTTGTTGTTCTAGTGTGTTTTTGTGAGTGCTAGGGATGAACAGATATACAGATCCCTAAAACCCTAGCAATAAAGAAGGCAAATGGTGAAGGAGGAGCTCAGACTAGCTGGAACTCAGCTTGATCCAACTCACCACAGTTGGAACCTAGCTCACTTGAACTAGGGTTAGCTCATCCCAGCTCCATTCAGTTAATCTCAACTGAATGGCAGCTCAAGAAAGTTCATCTTAGCTCACCCTAGCTCAAGTCAGCTCAGATCCAGCACAACCTAGTTGAGTCTAGCTCATTTTTGCTCCAACTAGTCCACAGGGAGCTCTAGCTAGCTTAGCTGAGTTGACTGGAGTTCACCCCATCTTAGATCCAGCTACATCCAGCTCCACTCAACTCCAGCCAGCTGAAGATAACTTCATTCCAGCTCAGGAAGCTGAAGTCCAGCTCCCGGGGACTCAGCTTAGCTCAACTCAGTTGAGCTAAGCTACCTTAGTTTCCTTAACCAGCTTGATCCTCCCCGGGAGCACCAGACACAACTCACCTCAGCTCATTATGGTAGAAGCCAGCTCACTTTAGCTTGGCTTAGCAGCTAGCAAAGAACTAGCAAGCTTAGCCAGCTAGAGTAGCTCCATGCTAGCCCCTTCAGTAGCTGTCAGCTCCAATTCTAGCTGCAGATTTCTCCTCCTCAGCTCCTCTCTTCAAACCCTAGCTCCAATACCTCCTCCTCTACTCCATAGCTATCTAAGCTAGCTTAGTTTAGCTTAGCTTAGCTAGCAACCAGCTCCTTGGCCATCCACCACCTTCAACTCAACCCTAACTAGCTCCACCAACTTAAGCCCTACCTAAGCTAGCTATCCAACTCCAAGTTGGCGCCACCACTTAGCCACCTCTTCACCACATCACCACCACCAAAAGGCACCAATTTTGGTGCCAAATCCTAACCCTAACTACCCCCCTTTTTGGCGCCAACATCCACCCCCACATCCACCATACACCTAACCCTACAACCCATCCTAGCCATCCACCTACCCCTCCTTCTAGAACCCTACTTGGTGCCACCTAAGCTCCCCTTCTAGAAGCCATTTTGGCGCCAACTTCAAGGGGTGCCACCACCCATAACCACCCCCTAGGTGTCCCTTGGGTTGGCGCCAATTGACCACAGCCATAGGATCCCAAACCACCACCATCTTCCCATCTTAGCCCTCAATTTCAAGAGTCACCTTAGCCCCCTTCCTACTCTATATAAACCCACCACCTACCACCATTTTAGAGCATCCTCCATTAGTGTTTACTTCCACCTACATCCACCTATACCTACGGCCAAGAAGAAGGAGTAGAGAAGAAGATTAAAGGAGCACATCACCAGCCCCTTTGGTGCCTTCTTCTCCCCACTCTCTTCAAGTTGGGCCACACCAAGGAGGAGGAGCTTTCCACTTCAAGGAGGATGGCCAGGCAAAGGAGAAGAACATAGGGTGGATGTCCACCCTTGGAGGAGGAGAATTAAAGGTGGTAGCTACCACCTTGGAGGACACCATTTTCAAGGAAGGAGGGGGAGCCCTTTTCAATCTTAGGAGCCACTAAGCTTGGAGCAAGGAGCTTCCCCTCTTCACCAACAATTCAGAAAGATTTGTGTTTTATTTTCCTTGTTGCAATTATCTAGTAGTAGAAGCATTCATACTAGGGTTTTTTGTAAAACCTTCTCTATTTTAATCAAAGTTGCCTTCTTTAATCTTGTTGTTGCATAGTCTTATAGAATTCTTGTTTTACCATTTTCACTCCCTCTCCCTAATTACTCTAGGCCTCCACGTGGCTAGAGTGAGCTTAGGGAGAGGTTCTACTTGTCACTATAATAGTAGTGTGTGTATTAGTATAGAGAATTTTCTTGTTATCAACAAACCTGCCTTGTTCGTGTTATTTCAAAGACAAAAGAAAACATATATAAAACACCAAAAAGAAAGTTGAGTTCCTTCTTTAAGCAAGGGATTTTAATTTTGTAAACATTTGGCCTCCTTAGACGACCCTAGATTCTCTCCTATCTAGGAATATAAATTTAAAAGTGAATCCATTTTTGTACGTTGCAACGACTTAAAACCCTAAATTAACAAATCATGCAAAAATGCGATCACTTTTTGGCGTCGTTGCCAAGGAGGCACGGCTTTGCTTAATTTTGTTTTCTCTTGCTTGAAGTGGATCTCATCCCCTTCTCTTTCTTTTCTCTAGTGTGTGTAGGAACTACAGCAAAAAAGTGGGAATTGAGAAGCAAAAGCTCAAAGTTCCTTTTCTTCTGACGATTTCAGGTTGGCTCCCTATTTCTTGTCACATTTAGGCTAAAAGACTACCAAAAAAATATTAAACTTGGCTTTGAGGACCCTAAACACTTTAATTAAGTGGAGTGGTGCCCATAAAATTCCATTGTTTGCTTGTATGCTTCACTAAACACCACTCCAATCCTAGTATTGGTGTTCTATTTTTCAGGTCCATATTTCTGTCCGGAATTGAAAAATCAATCCCCAACAACACAGGACTCCTAAAATCATAAAATTTCATACAGTGATTTCAAATTAAGTTAGGAACATATTTTCCAAATTTCAAATCAATTGGATTTGTATTTAATTTTTAAAAATTTGTGGACTGCAGAGGGGTCACAACCTCTAGTCTTCCTATTTTGCTATTATTCACAAATTTTTAGAATTTTTATACTCATCCAATTTTTGTGAAATTCAACTTTCTAGAATCCTTGTGAAATTTTACACATCATGTAAAATCACCAAAATTTTCTGAGGTTGGTGGTAATACTGAAAAGTCCAAAATACCCACGGGTACCATTTCTAGACTTTGACACCAGTACAAGGAAAATTCAAAACAATTATCAAACAAATTCCTAAAATCTTACAAAAATCTTTTCTGGAATCCTTGTTTGCTTCTCTTCAAAGTAGTGGTGTTGTTTAAATTGTTTGGACCACTACTTAATATAGAAAGCCTAAAAATAATTCATTGGTAGTAATTTTCTGTGTTAGGGACAATTGGCTTAGGGTTTCTTTCTTTCTTTTTAGAGACTCACATTAAAGGAAATTAATCATCACCAATACAACTTGTTTTTCCTTTGATTGTGGAGTTTTAAACTTGTTTGAAAATTTAAAAAGAAAAACCCTAAAACACATTTAATTAAATCAAATCCCAAAAGACAAAAATATAAGAAATTGTGTGACAACTTGCTTTTTAATTGGAACCACTTTCCAATTCCTGCACGCACAAAAAAAAAAAATTGAAATAACAGGGCAACAACCCAAACAACGCCCTCCACATTCAGTGTGCACACTAATATCCTACCCCTAACTAAAATTTGTAGCAATTTGACCTCTAAGGTTTCATCAATTTAGGCTTGCTATATAGGACTTAGGTTTTCTCTAGTTAATACCAATTCTGTCATCTATATCTAGTGTGTTCAGGCTGAGGCGCCGTGTCAAATGACCAGGCGTGGGTTTGTACAAGCACCTGGGGATTTTCCTGGGAAACGCTTGGGCCCAAACCTTCCCTTAAGCAACATGGCTAGATTTGTTGACAGAACGAGTATTCACTATTGATTACTTATTTCCTAGGTAGACCAAGTCTTAGGTTAAATTCTAGGAAGTAACAATTAAGTTAGGTCTAGAATTTGATTGCTTGTGTGCACACTTCTCTCATCTCCATCTCTTCTCCTCCCCTCCTATTTCTTCCATTTTTCATGGGTGGCGGTCCAAAACTTCACACTTGGAGGGACCACTTGATTTTGCCTCCTCAAAAAGACTTTTCCTGCATTCTTCCTCTTCTTTCAAAATGGAAAATCAAAATTGGTCCTTTAACCCGCATGCTAATTTTTCTTTCCCCTATTTTTCCACCCAGGAGCTACTTAATCAGGTCCCTCCACCTAATCTCTTCTCTATCATGGCTCAGCTAAAAGTTAAGCAATAACAGTTGCATAAGGATTTAACAAACCTAGCCAACCATGGGAGTCCTACCACACCTACCCAAGCTCCACACATTCCACATCTCACCCCTTTTAACACCAGCAAGAGAGAAAATCTGCATAAATCCTGTGTTGAGTATAATTATTATTCTGAGGCTTTCTATGGTTCAACAGGGAATTATGTTTATCCCAATCATCACCCCACCCAAAATATCCCTACTTTCTAGGAGAAATTGAAAAATTCCTCTAATAAGGGGAATTATCCAGCTCACTCCTGGACCAATCCGGTTCCACACCAACAACAGAACCCATTTGGAGGGTATGGTTCAAATCAGACTTATCAATCTAGGCAATCTCAAGAAGACATTAATGCCCAGATGATGAAAACCCTGCAGGAGTTACAAAGAAAAACAAAGGAAACAACCCGTCTTATTAACAATCTCAATGATCAAATTGGGGATATTCCGACTCAAAGACCTGTAGGACACTCACCATTCCAACCCACACCAAACTTTATTAATCACAAGAACCAACACTCGGGTGGATACCAACATCAGAACCACATAGTTTAGCCTTCTATTAACCCAATATCATAGCACCAACCCAGTTTCTAACAACATCAGGACCCTCCACCTCCTCCCAATGATCACCAAGCTGCGTATGCAGAGACTTTGAGGAGTGAGGAAACCACCATGGATTTAAGGCCTTCACATTCAAATGATGAAACTGATTCTCAACTAATGCAGATTGACTCCCTTAACCTCAATAAGGAAGAAGAAAAAGAAATCCAAAAAACACCTGATTCAAACCATATTTCCCACTCTTAAAAGCTGCAATCCAACAATCCAAAATCAGAGCCCTTTGACCACAATCCTTTGGACTTATTTGAGCAAGTCTAGAGGAATATTCCCTTTCTAGATTCTCCCCATGCCGCCAAAAAATTTACTTCAAAAGGGCATGATCAGAATTTAGAAAGGTTGGTCCTTTCAAAGATAGCCAGCTCAGTTTTTCAGAGCAAGCTGCCTTTCACGAAAAAGGATCAGGGCACATCACTCATCTTAGTTGTCTTAACTAACACCATTTTTTTTCGCGCCCCTCTCAACTTAGGTACCTCTAGTAATCTCATCCCCTCGGTCTTATTTGAGGAATTTCAATTCAATGATTTAAAATCTTCTAAGGTTCAATTTCAATTGGAAGACCGATCTACCATTCAATTGTGGGGAGTTGTTGAGGATAGTATTATCAAGGTCCTAAATTGTCTATTTCTGGTAAATTTTCTGGTCCTTGACATAGAGGTACCTAAGGCTCTCATTAATAACATTCTTAGAAGACCCCTTTTGATTACCGCAACAGCTAATATCAACTCTCACTCTAGGAAAATGAATATAAGTTGCGGTAACCAGATTTTCTCATTAGATTTATTTCAAGGTTTCAAAAGGTCCATTGATCAAAAAATTTTTGAGGACACTGATAATACAATGGAAGCAATTTGTGAGAAATCTTTGTTGATCAAATCCTACTCAACTTTGACCACTATGGATCTAGATTTTATTGATTCTTATTCTAAGGATGATTTTGTGGTCCGAGACTTTCCAGATCAATTAGGGTTTGACTTTCCCCCTTTTCATCTTCCTGATTTTTCACCAAAAATATCCACACTAACTTCACCCATCTTGCATCTCACTAACTCCTTTCCCCTCCCTTTTCTATTGGACCTACCACCTGATCCACCTGAGTTTGGATTTCATCATCAATTCAAACCATGGCCAGACTGGGGTCATTTTTCCATTTCTCTATTTTATTTTGATCCCTTTATCTTTACCACTAATCTTCTTAGGGATCTTGAGGAAGACACTTTTACTAAAGACATTCAAGTGTCCAACTTTTTACATGATTTTCCATCTTCCGTGAATACCTTCACGCCCAACTGAATGGCGTAAAAGATAGCATTGGATGAGAGGTAACCCATCATTTTTTCTGCTTTCCTTTTTCCTTTATTTTTCCAGGTTTTGACCCTCCTAAACCTGATCGCTCTTCATTAAGGTGATCCCTTTTCCCTCCTAATGCATGAGGACATTGCATTACTTAAGCATGGGGGGGTGTTTTTCAAATTTGTCGAGCGATTTAGGATTTTCAAAACCTAAAAATATGCATTTTTCTTTAGTTATTTTATTTTCCTGCTTGCATACCCAAAAATATAAAAATGTTAAAAACTTTTTGAGAAAAAATTTTGAGATTGGGACTAAAGTCGAAAAACTCACTTTTGGTATAATGGGATTTAATCTTTAACAAACTAGGGATAAGGATGTGGATCTGATCATTAGAATTTCAGGGTCTATTTTAGACTAGATTAGATATCCTTCTCTAAAAATTCCACCTGAACTCATGATAATTCAGGTGACTTGATCCTATTTTGTAATACGGAAAGTATTTGACTTAGTTTCTGATTCAAAAACTTGCATTTCTTGAAGAACTTCTTGTGTCAATTTTCACACACAAGCCAACACTTAAAAACAACTAAAAATTTGAAAAACTCCCTTGTTTGGACTTAGTAAAAGTTTGAAGCAAATCATTGGTTTGAGTTCCCACCGCCGAGGAGGAAAATGCCTCCTTTGAGGATGCGATGACAACATGTTACCGTCTCGGCACTGCTCCATATCTATATTTCATATTTTTAGATGGAGCATTAAAGCACATTTTAACAGCTCAAGTGTCTTGGACGGTGCTCTACCTATAGTGTCAGAGCAAGAGCTTGAGTTTGCTTGGAGCGCCCCTTTACACCGCATTGTGTTTTGGGGTTGTGAGCTCCTGGGTGGTGTCATGGATAGTGCTATCCTGAAGTACTGGCACCAGAGTCCCCTCGAGGATTGGTAATGGGAATGATGATCCTAACACATCTGTTATAAGACTAATCTAAAAATAAGCATGCTGGAGAGAAAAAAAAAGAATAAATAAATAAATTAACACTCCCCTATAAATGTTGGCTTTTCACAAGCACAGACACAAGGTTTTAAAGGACTTTGCAAGTTGCGAATCATATTCATGAGTCAGAAAAATCCTAAAAACAAAAATTTCAAGTCATCTGAATTAACAAGCGGTTAATTTGTTAATTTTCTGGAGGATATATTGATCCCATTTTGTCTAATCGTTGGATCCAAAACAAAACCCGATGTTTATCTTTAAGAAATACCGTACCTCCTGTGTTTAGATCAACCAAGGTCCCTTAATCTTTTTCTGCTCAAAAGTAGAAAAAAATTAGATTTCTAAAAAATTTCATTTTCCAAAAAAATTAAAGTTTTGATAAGAGCCTAGCAAAAGATAAGCATGGGGGTGTGATAAACTTCAGTTTATCATCATTTTTATGCATTAAAACAAACCTAGCTCTTACGATTTTACTGCGCAAATGGGTTTTTGTACTACATTCAGGCATTAACTAGGTTAGGCATGCATTGCATTTTCTTTTGTTGTTTTAATGTGTTTTTGTGAGTGTTAGGGATGAATAGATATAGATCCCTAAAACCCTAACACTCAAGAAGGCAAATGGTGAAGAAGGAGCTCAGACTAGCTGGAACTCAACTTGATCCAACTCACCACAGCTGGAACCTAGCTCATTTGAACTAGGGTTAGCTCATCCCAGCTCCATTCAGCTAATCTCAGCTGAATGGCAGCTCAAGAGAGTTCATTTTAGCTCACCCTAGCTCAAGTCAGCTCAGATCTAGCTCAACCTAGTTGAGTCTAGCTCATTTTTGTTCCTACTAGTCCATAAGGAGCTCTAGCTAGCTCAGTTGAGTTGACTGGAGTTCACCCTAACTTAGATCCAGCTACATCCAACTCCACTCAACTCCAGCCAGCTGAAGATAACTTCATTCTAGCTCAGGAAGCTGAAGTCCAGCTCTCGGGGACTCAGCTTAGCTCAACTCAGTTGAGCTAAGCTACCTTAGTTGCCTCAACCAGCTTGATCCTCCCTGGGAGCACCAGACACAACTCACCTCAGCTCATTATGGTAGAAGCCAGCTCACTTTATCTTGGCTTAGCAGCTAGCAAAGAACTAGCAAGCTTAGCCAGCTAGAGTAGCTCCATGCCAGCCTCTTCTGCAGCTACCAGCTCCAGTTCTAGCTCCAGATTTCTCCTCCTTAGCTCCTCTCTTCAAACCCTAGCTCCAATACCTCCTCTACTCCATAGCTAGCTAAGCTAGCTTAGCTTAGCTTAGCTTAGCTAGCAACCAACTCCTTGGCCATCCACCGTCTTCAACTCAACCATAGCAAACTCCACCAACTTAAGCCCTACCTAAGCTAGCTATCCTACTCCAAGTTGGCGCCACCACTTAGCCACCTCTTCACCCCATCACAACCACCAAAAGGCACCAATTTTGGCGCCAAAATGTAACCTTAACTACCCCCCTTTTTGGCGCCAACATCCACCATACACCTAACCCTACAACCCATCCTAGCCACCCACCTACCCCTCCTTCTAGAACCCTACTTGGTGCCACCTAAGCCCCCCTTTTAGAAGCCATTTTGGCACCAACTTCAAGGGGTGCCACGACCCATAACAAGCCCCTAGGTGTCCCTTGGTTTGGCGCCAATTGACCTTAGCCATAGGATACCCAACCACCTCCATCTTCCCATCTTAGCCCTCAATTACAAGAGTCACCTTAGCCCCCTTCCTACTCTATATAAACCCACCACCTACCACCATTTTAGAGCATCCTCCATTAGTGTTTGCTTCCACCTACATCCACCTATACCTACGGCAAAGAAGAAGGAGTAGAGAAGAAGATTAAAGGGGCACATCACCAGCCCCTTTGGTGCCTTCTTCTCCCCACTCTCTTCAACTTGGGCCACGCTAAGGAGGAGGAGCTTTCCACTTCAAGGAGGATAGCCAGGAAAAGGAGAAGAACCTAGGGTGGATGTCCACCCTTGGAGGAGGAGAATTAAAGGTGGTAGCTACCACCTTGGAGGACACCATTTTCAAGGAATGAGGGGGAGCCCTTTTCAATCCTAGGAGCCACTAAGCTTGGAGCAAGGAGCTTCCCTTCTTCACCAACAATTCAGAAAGATTTGTGTTTTATTTTCCTTGTTGCAATTATCTAGTAGTAGAAGCATTCATACTAGGTTTGTTTGTAAAACCTTCTCTCTTTTAATCAAAGTTGCCTTCTTTAATCTTGTTGTTGCATAGTCTTGTAGAATTCTTGTTTAACCATTTTCACTCCCTCTCCCTAATTACTCTAGGCCTTCACGTGGCTAGAGTGAGCTTAGGGAGAGGTTCTACTTGTCACTATAATAGTAGTGTAGTGGATTAGTATAGAGAATTTTCTTGTTGTCAACAAATTCGCCTTGTTCTTGTTATTTCAAAGACAAAAAAAAATCATATATAAAACACCAAAAAGAAAGTTGAGTTCCATCTTTAAGCAAGGGATTTTAATTTTGCAAACATTTGGCCTCCTTGGACAACCCTAGATACTCTCCTATCTAGGAATATAAATTTAAAAGCGAATCCATTTTTGTGCGTTGCAACGACTTAAAACCCTAAATTAACAAACCACTCAAAATGCGATCAGTACTCCTTTACGAATAGGTCTTTAGGTGGATACGCAAGTCAACCAGGGAGCGTAATGTCTATCTAACTTTCTTGACCACCAAGCAAAAATATAAGTTCTAAAGACCTCAAACTAATTAAAAAAAAGTCCCTTGTACTTGTGTTTAAAATGGTGGGTGTTAGAATGGATCATCTGTACCACCACCTTGCTACTTCTTACCCACACCTACACCTCTAAACATCTATCCATGATCTTATGCCCTGAAATGATCCAACCTTTAATGGATGCAATGATTATCAATGGGATCCTTTATACTCCCATCATAGGAGTATCAGTATGATACAACCCAAAAATGATTAGCAGAGCCTATGAGCAAGATATACTACACCTGAAATCCCAGATAAAAGAGACCTAACCAAACCATCCTCCCTTCATGATTTTACACACCAAGTTTGAAAAATACTCCTAGGGAAGAGGAACTACATCTTGATTATCCCTCAAAGATTGATTGTAGCCCCTTTCCCCTTTAATTTGTAGTTCCAACAATATCAAAGTGGAATTTATAATCTTAAGGGACATCTTTTGTGGAATAATCAAAGGTGTGAGAATGAAAAGGAACTAGGCCACCTTAGCTACTGTCATAGGTTTGATCTTGGCCCTTCCCCCTTTATTCCTAAAGTGTACAATGATTTTGATGATTCAAATGCCAATAGGAACCCATTTTTGGGGAAGAGCTACATTTTAGACTCCAATCAAGAAATGTGACCACCTAAGGATGACAACGACAACATTGAATACCCACTTGAGCTATATAGTCAATCCCAATCCCCTTATAAATCTTGAGGTGGAACCCAAACTCGTCCTTAGGGAACCTGATCTAGAATTAAATCTATTTGAGGAGCTGAACACTACACTTAAGGAACCTTCACCCTAGATAGATCTACCTGAGGAATTAAAAATAAAATTTAAAACTTTTTACGAATCACTGCCTTAGGTAAAGGAGTTTACCTTTGTGGAGGATGAGGAATTAATTAAGGAACTCAGACTTAGAATCTTGAGTGATTCCAAGGGGGATTGTCTTGAGTATTTACCCCCTACAGATGTAGAGAACTTAATTAAGGATGAATTTTTCTCTACTTCTATCTTTGAAAGTAATTGTCCTCACAAAATAATAATGGAAAATAAGGAAGAAACCAATGAGCTTGATGCCGAATCACACAAACCCTCTGGAGAGGATTTAAGGGAAGAAAAAGAACCCAAGGATGAAATTAATATTATTAAAAGAATTCCTGATTGCGTTACTTCCAACCTGCCATCAAATGCACGTAATTGGAGTCAACCACTTGTTCTCCTAAGGCCGAAAGAGAAAATTTGGCTCCAATTCTTAATGTGATCACTAATGATTGGCAAGGTGAATTATATTCTTTCACATGGTCTTCTAGGGAGGATATTGATGAACTGGAAACAATGTTAGGAATGGATTTTGAATTAACCAAGCTTTCCTTGGATCTTATGTATATCCCACAACCTAAAACCATAGACTCCCTACTGATCAAACCCCTTCTCCAATTCAAAATGTAATAAAATGTATCGTGGTTGAGTGGTGATGAAAATGATCAAACAAAAAAATAAAAAGAGAGTAAAACCACGTATGGTGGATGAAAGCTGTATCCACAAGGAGGCTAATACAACCAACACACATCAAGACCTCATTATTGGAATTACAAACTTCTAACAAGAAATTGGTTCTCATTAACATTCAAGGCAATAAAATAAAAATATTCAAAACCAAAAATGAAATGGAATAACATGAGACATGGAAACTCCACCCGCACATGAGGAGCATGGGTGGCTACGAACGACATCAACGGTGATGGCGGTGGTTGTGACACCCTCACACCCTTCATGTTGTCATCATGAGGGGGTTGTTGAGGTAGTGTGCAGCATGATGAAGACGATGCGAGTGTGGTCGTTCGGAGCTCATGCGTGTCCAAGCGCTTCGCTTGGGGCGTGAAAATAGTGAGGACGGCGAGGAGGCTGGCTTGGTGTATAGGTGTTGCACCCTGATGAGGAGGAGCTGCACCCTGATGTGTGAAATGACTGGTCTCTCTCCTTCCTCCTCATCACTGATTAGATTGTTCAGAAGCTCCTTATCGGTGATTGTTGGTGGAGGAGAACTTATAGAGGACTGGGATCGTGAAAGGTGGTGGAGGATCAAGGAGAGCTGTGATCGAAGAGGGGAGGCGGTGTGAGGAGGCACTGTGGTGGAGGACTGAGGTGTACGGAAGAGCAAAGAGGGGTGGAGGGTCATGCCCTGATGTACGTAAGCTCCTCCTCCCTCTTGCAATGGATCGAGGGTGAGCAAGTCTATTATGGCAATGGGGAAGATGAGGTCTCTTGTCAAGAGTAGTGTTTTTAGGGCATTTGCATTGGTTTCTAGTGATAGGTCGGGTTAAGTGTGAGTGAGAGAACATAAGTTCGTCAGTGAGAGAATGGGTAGTAGGTGTTGTTGTATAGCACTATGTACATAAATGAGTTGTGTGCATGCATTGTATGAGAAAGGTAGAGAGAGAGAGGGATCATTGAGGGAGAGGGAGTGGTAAGTGCATTGCATGGGTTGGGTAGGTCCTACGTGAAAAGGGTTTAAACAAATCATGCATTAATTGCTAGGGACTAGCAAGATTCAGGCATGAAGATATGATTGCATAGGAATCATAGGACCTAATTTGACTAAATTAAGCTAACAACCTAGTCTACATTCTATAAATAGTGCATCCATTACATGCATTGTATGCATACCAGCATCTATACATTCTTAACTCTAATTCTATAATAATATGGTCCATTAGGTAATATTGAGATTTTATGTATTTAGGACCAAAAATTAAGAGCAACATTTGGGACTGAATTGATGCAAAGAAGCAACATTTGGGATTGAATTGATGCAGAGAAGCCCATCTCTACAATTTAAAGACAAGAAGTAGCCTGCAAGAGAATGGGAGACAAGCACATTCAGGACAAACCCAAACCAGCCATGCATATCCATGCAAAACCATCCTGCATTTCCAAGAACACCGATTCGCAACCCATTCACATACCCATGCACCATACACACACATTTGTGCACACACTAAATACTTGCAAATACATATGTTCACACACCACTATCCACACATTAAAACACATGTACACCTAATGTGCACAATTAGGGCATTACACACAAATTCCACATATTCACATTATTTTATCCACATTAATTAGTGGGCCTAGTAGCATGTATTACATTGTTTTTTCTATTTATTTTTCTCTAGGCCTACACACACACACAACACTAAACCACCCTCCTAAACCCATATTTATGCCAACGCCACCCACCTAATCCCATCGTAGGTGCACACCCATTCTAGCCCCCTCTAGAATGTTCTGTACACCTTAAGTTATACCCCTTAACCTATAGCCTAACCTACCCCTTAGCTACACCATACCTCTACCCAACTTTTATACAAATCCAACCCCAAACCAAAACACACCCCTGCCTGCCCCCCCCCCCCATTTTCTCTTGGGCGGCACCTTCCCTCTCCCCGTACTCTTCTTGCTCCCCACTATCATCTCCTCCATGAGCTTCTACCTTAAAAGGCCCACAACCATGGCTAACTACTACTTGTGCCCATTTAGTTTTGGTGTCTAGGTGAAGAGGTGATAGGCCTAGTGACAAGGATTATCCTCCCCTCCCAATAGGCCTAGAGCCCATATTGGAGAGGCCACCTAATTCTCTCTACCCCTATTCTCTTCTAATTTTTTGGTAGATTAGTTTTAATACTTGGTTAGCATAATAGCTCTTTCTTTTCAAGCATTCCTTTACTTACTCTTCAGCTTTGTTTTATCTTAATTAGTAGTTGGTAATATACACTCTCACACACACTCTCACATGCCACCCTCACTCACCACCAATGTAACATATTCGATTTATTTTCCATTTATGCAATTTAATAAATAAAATATAAAATAATAAAGAAAGAGTTATATTGGAGATAGGCATAGGTTGCAGTAGATATCTTTGTAAATGACACATTATGATTATAATTTCTACAAATTACATGAGCACACTTGTAATTCAAGTCTAAATTGAAAAAAAAATAGAGAGTTAAGAAGAAAAGGATCCGTGAAGTGATATCCATCCAAATAAAACCAACTAAAAAAGTTAAGTTGTGATCAGTAGGTCACCTTTCATTTCCTTATTTGAATTATTATCTCTACAATTGTTTTCTACATCTCTCCAAGGAATTTTTTAATGTGCATTTGCTCTCTGTTCACGATGTTTATATTAATATGATTTTAATGGTTGGATTTCCTTTTTTTTACAATTTCCATAATAGATTTCTAAAATTTATATCTCTCTCAATTATTACAGACACTCTCATTTAGTGATTTGTTTAATTACGTAATAATTTACTTGTCAAAAATGCATGAATTATTCCCCTCATACATTTTAATAAACATTAAGTGAGACCATATTTGGTGGTGATTATCTATTCCACCCATCACACATTATGCTTTCCAAATTATACTTTATTCCAACATTGGCATATTGCACCTTTATTTCACACTTCCTATCATATTTTATATATACCACATAACCATTCACACACCCCTCATAAGCATATATGGCCTTCACCTTGGACATATATGAAAGCCACATCCTTCTCTGATGATTTTCCTGGGCTTTCTCCCCTGCATGATTCTTAGACTCGATGAGGTATGTTGCCACTCCACAATACCCAAGTACTACCCCTAAGTTTAGAATTGCTTAATTCTTTTGCAACCTTTAATGATATCTTGATCACCCTCTTGGACTTGCATATGTTGTTGGTCATTAACGCGTACTCCTTTGCCACAATGGCATCGCCTTGCTACAAGCACCACCGATGCCCTTATCAAGACCGTCTTTTCACATTCCTGTCAACGTCAATATCCTACTTGCTCTTGAAAACATCACCAAAGATATAGGGGATTAAGTTTGAATCTTTTAAAGATACTACTGAATTTTATTGCATGTGAAGCAAGTTGGCATATTTAGTCATCATGGAAGTTTAGGAACCTTAAATCTGTGTTGCTTTCTTTATAAGCATTTGATCATATAGTTATAAATTCTAATTATTCAAGCAAAATTATTTGTCAAGATGTAGATCGGTAGCTTATTGATAGATAACTTGGATTTGTATTTTGTTTTATGCATAAGGGATTGGGTAGGAACATCCAAAATATATGAAACATGTATGTAGATTCATTGAGTGGTTTGAAATATTTATATATCTCTAGCAAGTTTGGACAACCAACTTCTTTTGATGTATAGATTACATGTGATAAAGTTACATAATTTACATTTTATAGTTTTATTACAAATTCTAAAGGATTTGTTACTCTAAGTCAAAATCGGCGAATTTTATATTTTGCTCCATTCTTAGTAGAGTACAACTTCATGGCTATTGAAGAAAAAAGGGAGACCAATAGTAGAATATCTCATATATCCTAAATGTTTACAAATAAGAGGATAAGTCATGTAATTACACCATTGGTTGTGTACATGGGTATCATTATTTCAGGAACATTGATAATCAACTTTCTCTTTTCATGTACACGAGATGATAGTTTAATTATATAAATAGAATGGACAAGGCATATGTCACCATGCTTGCTATTAATGCAATTAATGGTTATTGGTAAACTTCCTTCTTGGATTAATTGCTAGTGTGACCTATCTTCATAATGGCATTATTAAAGGCTATAAGTATGGTAATTGAACAAGTGGATGACTAAATGGACCAAAGTGTAAATATTGCATTGGTATGTAAATTAGATCAAGATATGTTGCTAATTTATTTTATTATTAAGAGAAAACCTTATGAATCATTACTATTGAATGCTGACTTATTCACATAAGTATTTTGACTAATTATGATTACATCCTTTAAAAATGTATATGGATGTTAAGATACTTATTTACGTAAGATAGTTTTGTTATCTATTTATATTAAACTACGATTCAGTTATATAAATGATGAAGTTATCTTAATATTATTGTGAAATGCGTCAAGATCAAGGATTAAGATAAAAAGTATACTCATTCAATATTGAATGGTATGAACTCAATATTTGCGAATATGTTAAGGCACTAACTCAAAGGAGTCTTATGGGCCCTAAGAGAGGAAATCCTTTCTGGGGGCATATGGTTAGGGTTTCGTCGAGTGTTAAGAAATATATGTGTTGTAGCATAATCGACAAAATCTCATAAGAAACATTTAAATTTATAAACTTAGAATCTAAAAGGAGTCAGAGGTCATTCATAGGGAGCAAATATGAAACTTACACACTAATCTTCATTTAGAATAAATTAGCACAATTAATTGAGCATCAAAATAGATATTCAATAAATAAAGCTGATCAGATTGATATTCAATGTAATCTAATATCTCAGGAGATCATGGAATCAAAAAGGAAAGAGAATAAAAATAATGGTTATTTGAATAATCACTTATTCTCTTTAATTAAGCATGCATTCAGTTACTAAAATTATTCAACAGTAATCCTCAATCAGAAATCAATGTTAACTTAGGTTCTTAAATATTCAATAGTAACTAGAACCAAATTAGATCAGACGACAGGAGTCCTGCATCAGATGCCTTAACAGAGCACAAGCACAAGGCTCTTCAGGGAGCCTTCTCGTTTTCTTCTTCTTAAGGCTTCCCTCTCAAGCCTTTCCTTCCTCAAGCACATAGAGGCAATTTCTCAGAGGTTAAGTGTCGAGAGAGCTCTCTTCTTCAGCACAGGGGCACAAGGATAGCATAGCAAAACCCTCCTCCCTCTCTCACTGATTTCTCCTCTGTCTCTCTCAATGACCTGATGTAATCGGGCAATCGGTCAGGTTATCAGGTTGAGAACATGGACCAGGCCTATAGGCGTGTGTCGCAGGCAAGGTGTGGATGGGTAAGTAGGTGAGTGCATGGAGGGACCCAACTCCTCGTGATCTTGGGTAGACAGCTAAGATCACAAATTAATTATTTGGGCAACTATTGCCATTTCCATTCATGATGTGGCACTAAAGTGCCAGCTCCCTTCTCGCATGCAGAAGAGGATGATGCTTCATCCAATTGCAGCTACTGAGGCTTCGAGTCTTCAATTGGAGGACTTGGGAAGGGTCCTAGAGCTGAGTCGTATCGCCTGGAGGTAGTGGCAGGGTCAGAGTTGCTTGGAGCATGGCGGTCATGGTCGGGGAAGATGGCGGCGATGGCGAAACCTAAGAATCACAATACAGGCTTATAGCCCCAATCAAACAAGCTCACAAGCATCGTAGGGAGATGAGGAGTGTGTTAGCGGTGTTTGTGCACGATTTTTGGTTGGTAGAGGTTGGACGAAGTCGGAGGAGGTGAACGATGGTGGGTGAGTTCGGTGGGGCATTTGGTGAGCCAATCCCCTAAATTTCTTGAGGGGTTTTGGTGGCGGAGGGACGATAGAGCTTTTTGGATCGGTGGCATAGCATCCAGTGGCTTCTGGAGGGCAGTTGGCCTCACTGGAGCTCATCTAAACGTGGAGAAGATGGAGGGCAAGCGGCGGTGTCGTGGGATGAACCTAAGATCTAAAGAGAGAGAAGTGAAGTAAAGATGGAGAGGAGGAAAGGAAACCTAAATTAGGGATGAGAGGGATAGGGATTAGGTTGGCTTTGATTAGCCGATCGCAGAGAAGATGAATTCCTCTGGTGAGGGAGAAGACGTGGAAGACAAGGTCTGGGAAACTCCTGCTGTGGCTAGTGAGGAGCGAAGGAAGGTGAGGAAGAAGAACCTGTTGCCTATGGTACATGGCAGCAAATGAAGAGGCCGGAGAGAGAGGATCACCGAAGCCACGGTGGAGGTGGCTGGAGAGGGAAGAAGTTGAAGATTTTTGGGCAAAATTGAGCTAAGGAGTTAGGCTTTGCGATGGGGGTGCTTTTATAGATCTTGGGTAGGCTTCCAAGCTTGGAAACAAGCTTGAAGAGCTTGAGAAATTAGGGAAGAAGATCCTTGAAATCGTAAGAGTTCACATGAGCTTCTTGGTCCAAATTTGAGTCCAAGATGTGATTTAGGTGATTGGGGACTTCCTCAAGATCATCCCTTCCAATTTTGGAAGGGATTGGTCGAGAAATCAGAGTGGTATCCCTGATTGAAGGTCACCACTTTTGGGTCCACACCAGCCATGGTGACAGGGACTCTTTTGTGGAGAAGATGACAAAAGTTGGGAGGCAATTTGCAATTAATTGAAAAGTTAGGAGCTCAAATGTGAAGAATAGAGTTTTAAGGGACTAGAATGCAAACTAGGTAAGATGAACTCTGTTTGGGCCCAAATTTTGGTAAAAATCTAATTTGGACCTAAGGAATATGATGGCAAAGTTGGATTTCATTTGTGACCAAGTTTGACTGGGCAATTTACTCAAAACCCAAATTAGGGCAGAACTATGTCAATGACTATTTAAGGTCAAAATAGGTTCCAATGGTCAAATCAAGGGTATTAAACCTCAAGGAATATTTTTCTTTGAATTTTAGAAGGTTGAGATGAATTTTATCCTAACCATAACCTTTGTAATTCAAGTGAGTCTGAAATTAGGGCTTTGGGTGCTGTATTGGTTCTCGAAATACGTGAAATCCTATTTCTGTCTGTGTGGACCTCTTATTAGCCTTTAATGCTCATTAGACCTTAGATTAACCCCTGGGAAATCCCGTGATTATTCTAGTTTCATGATATAATGTTAAAACTATAGAATTAACCTTAATTTAATGTATTCCTCTCATAATGGAATTACGACTCTCAGGCGATTATGTTGGAGCATTTGTCAATTGATTCTGATTAATTAAAGTTAGTTATGGCTCATGATGATGTTAGCATCAATGGTTCTATGAACCACGGTGGTAAAAGATATGCCTACCTCAGTTGTAGCTACACGGACATGTCATTGTTAGCATTTCATGGACTGCTTGTGCCGACGATTAAGCCATCAAAGCCACCTAATGATATGTGAACTAAGACAAACACCCCTATGCAAGAAATGGTTTAATAAAGTAAACCAATTGTTATGAAATGTAATAATGCACTAAAGCAAATATCTCTATGCACAATGGTTTAATAATGTAAGTCATTGCCATAAAATTGTTACGAAATGCAATATGTGTACTAAAGCAATCATTTCTATGAAAAATGGTTTAATAAAGTAAACCATTGCCATGAAATTGTAATGAAATGATATGCAATAAATCATTGAAAACAAATATTGACATAGAAAAGCTCACGACATGTGTTATGTGATGCTTTGACTATGGATATGGTTACGAAATCATTGATAAGGTTACGAAATATGTTTATGCATTCAACATGGTCAATGGAGCATTGTTTCATAAGGAAAATGATGTACAATTATTGAAATTTCTATGAGAGAGAAGTTATGGGTTTCTTATATTTAAGTAAACTTTTGAAGAGTATAAGTTTGTAATGACCAAGAATTGAATGACTACAACAATTAGTACAATAATGGTGACTTATTGCTTGTGTTATTATGAAAGAATTATTATTTTTGAAATGATGTCCTTCGTGAAATATGTGTTATCTTTTGCTTCATTGAAGTTTAAGACAACAATCTAATATAGTTGCAAGGGAAACGTAATTTGTGTAAAGCACCATTACAAGTCATGCCTTTTGTGTAATGAACATAAAGTTCTGATGAGATATGCTCATTATGTTTGATAATGTATAATTAGATATAGCAAGATATCTATTGGAATTATAAGATCATGCTATTTAATTATGTTAAAGGTTTTGGAATATTAATTATTTCTCTTAAATTTGTCCCTATGATAACTAAGTTTCACAACTCATAGGTTTCTTTTGAAACCCTACGGAATCGAGCACTGTAGGTTCCTTGCAGGAAATAGGATTATTCTAGAGTGTATCGGATCAACTATGTGAATAAAGGTATGTGGTCTTTGTCTAAATTTGTACTCACTGGAACTTTACTTTTGGCTATTGTTAAGTCATTGTATGCAATGCTCCACGTTACATGAGTCGATAAATACAAATGCTTTAGAGAAAAAAATTCTATGCAAACATGGGTTGTTACAACCAGCATACACACATTCCCTCCCTTTGTTTTCTTTTTGCTTTGTATAAATCGGCCTAGGAATCATTACACAAGGCCTTGTTTCTTTTTCTTTTTTTTTTGTCTTTTCAATTCCATAACTTCGAGGTAACTTTGGTTGTCTCGTTGATTGTCATTTTCCTTTCTTTTGTACATTCTCTCTATGTTTGCGAGTTTAATCTCATGTTCTCATATTATTACATTAGTTCTTATTCCAAAAAGATAAAAAAAGTAAAACAAGAAAAAAATCAAAAGGATTTAATTTGTAGTGTTGTTGTGATTCTGCTCCTAATACAAACGACCATAAAAATTACGAAATGAAAAAGTTGAAAAAGATAATAATATTGAGATTGACCAAAGCGATAGAGCGGACTAAATCGCCTCCCTAGGGAATCGATCAGGACTCACCAAATCCAACGTCAAAATTTGATTAGTGTTCTCGTTATGAAATTAAATGATTAGTGGATGTAGGTGCAAAAGATAAACTACAACGACGACTTAAACGATTCCATCTCACGCACCTAGGTTCCGCTTGTTGTCATTTTTGGCATCGTTGCTGGGAAGGCAACATGCTCGTTCTTTATCTTAGTCATCCCTCTTTATACTCACTGAAGGTCAAATCAACTTTCCTTGGTTTGTTTTGTGTGTGTAGGGCTTCCCGACTCGAAAAATCATGCATGTATCAACCAGCAGTGAAGACCCGAGGTAAGTATCCTATCCTTTGCTTTTTTATTTCCAAACAAAAAATATAAAAAAATATAAAATATTTGAAAAAAAAAATTTTAATATAAAATTAAGAAAAATTGAGCTAAAATAGGTGTGGTGTGCTCTTTTCTTGACCCACATCAAGCACCACACCTCAATTACTCTATTTTGAGCTCGGACAGACTTGAAGGTCCAACTTTAAAAATCACTCCTGGTTTGTCCAAGTCTCCAAAAATTTTGAAACTCTACCCGAGGATATAAATACAAATTATCTTTCATTTTCCACTGATTTTGGTCAAAACCTCACACTTTGGAATTTTTAAAAATTCCTACAACGAGGGTCTATCAGCACTGAAATAAAGACAGACCAGTTCTGTCTTTACACATTTGCTACAGACTGTATATGATTCTAATTTCCTTGAACTTGGTGGCATCAAAAATCTCTTTAAACTTACTATCTTCAGGCATTTTTGTAGGATTTTTAGAGGAGTGTAGATGTTCTGTTTTGCTGTTCTAGACCTGATTAAACTGAAAATTCATGAAAAAATACTAAAACCCCTCCAAAATTCATACAAAAATTGTTTCTGTGACAATAATAGGGATAGGAAGCATTACCCATCATTCGGGACTCATTCATTACTGTTTCACTGAAAACGAATCAAGAACGTCTGGATTCTGCAGTAGCGGCAGCATAAACTTAGGGTGTTGAAGCTTAAGATTTCAATCCATTAGACCCTACCCCATTGTTTGAGCCTTGGTTGAAAGCATTTTTGATAGGCAAGGTTTGAGAAGCCCCCATGTGTTGCATTGGCCCCCTTGCCTATACCAATTAAAATTGATTCACATCGTATCCTAACTAGCAACAACCCTTAGGCTCACATAGACAATAGGAGCATTCAATTCAAAGAAAATACAGCACACCTGTGTTTGTATTCCTTCAAGCTCCTCTCAATCAAGTAACAAGTGCAACCCAAATAAAACAAAACTAATCACAGTTCAATCCTAAAATTCTTGGATTGAATTCCAAATATCATTCAAAAGGATTCAATTTCTTGACTTGAATTCCCTTAATTTAATCGGGTGTCTAGACTGAGGGGGTCGTGCCAAATGGCCACGGTAAGAGAGTACAGAGGAACCCTACTGGTGCGGGGAAGAACCTTCTCTCTTATCCCCCCTTAAGCATTTTGGCTTGATTGATTTAGGGAATGCAAGTTAAGTATTGATTCTAATGATAACTTTAAATCTCAAATCCTGATCATTTAATTAAGGCCTAAATCAATCAGTGTTGCACTTCAACACTTCTCATTTGTGCCTTTCCATTGTATGCGAGGTAGGAGGTCACTAAAACATCAACTTTTTGGGCCCATACAACATCATCGTAGGAGGACCTCTTCTGCTCCCCCAATTATCTCTCTCCTTTTAGCAATAATGGCTGGAGAAAACCCCCATCTCGAGGATGACCAAATTGGTTTCCTCTAGAGGCAAATGGATACATCTGAGTAGCACCAAAATCAGCAACTAGAATTGATTAAGAAGACTCTACATGATTTGCAACATCCACCACAACCAAGGTCACTGCAGGATTTTTATGATTCGGCTACACTCCAAGTATAGCCATATGTCCAATTACCCACAGATAGGGATGAATTTGAACTAAAGTGCAATGTTATAAGTCTAATTTAGACTTATTTTCATGGCAACTCACATGAAGACCCCTTCCAACATCTTGAAGACTTAGGTTGGATTGCTGAAACTGTCCGACCTAGAAATGTTGACCTTGGATTAGTTCTTATGAAGCTATTCCCTTTCTCTATCAGGGATAAAGCTTCACATTGGTTCAAAAAAATTTCTAGGCCTATTCATACTTGGGAAGAGCTTCGATCTAAGTTCCTTCAAAAATTCTTTCCAATTGGCCGAACCAACACCAAGTGATGTGCTATCACAACTTTCTCCCAATCTCCTGGGGAGCAGTTGCATGATGCATGGGAGAGGTTCCAAGACCTTCAGAAGTGCCCCCACCACGCGGTACCCCACTGGCACCTCGCACAAATATTCTACCATGGGTTAGATGACACCCATAGGTCCTTAGCTGATGCTTCTAGTGGAGGTAACTTCCTTGCGAAGGATGATGACAGTGCATTCAAGTTATTTGAATCCTTGGTAGAAAACTCAATGAATGCCGCATCTAGGAACCAATTAAACAAGTCTAGACATCTGAAAGCATTTGTGCTTGAGGTTCAAGTTTAGTCTATTCGTGCTGACATGAACCTCATTGCATCAAAACTGGATTGCTATCGCACTAAACTTGGGTTTAAAATACGCACTGTAGTATAGGTGACTAAGGCGACGAAACACTTAAATTTATAGTGCTTGAAAAATGTGAGTTTCGAGGTCATTTGTAGGGAGAAAAATTGTGCAATTCAACCATTAATCTATGGTGATATTTAGGCTTTTCAACTCAATTCAAACGTCACTAATGCACTCTTGGACATCTTAAAAATTAACTCCAAAGCCTCTTTGTAAACCCAAAATTCCCTCCTCTACAGCATGATACCTAAGGAACAAAAAATTCCCCACACATGCATGCGTGTACGCATACGTGTGTTGTGCATATGTATGTGTATGCTTATGGGGACCTGACCCCCTGGTATCTAAGGCAAGCTATCAATGTGCATAAAACAATATATATAAAAATCAACTTAAAATCCAACGATGTGGCACAAATTGTGTGCCCTCTTCAACATGTTTCATAGTAGCTTTAAGCATGGAATGTGGATGTTGGTTGAATGATATCCAGCCATTAGATCTTCAATCCAAGGGCACAAATGTATTGCTAGAATGGTTCCTCATGGGGAGAGATCCTTCTCATGATGCTTTGATGGCTGGATGGGATGCTTGTCGTTGACGATGGAGGCTTGCCCGGCATGGACCTAAAACAAGAAATGCAAGCTTAAAGCCCCAATTAGAACGTTCAAGAGCTTCTACATGAGGGGTGGAGTGTGGTGGTGGTGTTAGTTTGGTGATTGGTGACCTAGGGTGGCCGGACGGAGGTGGACGCCAATGTTTTTGATGGGTTCGTTTGACGTGTGTTTTGGGTAAGCAAAAGCCTCAATTTCTTGAGAGCTTTTGCTCCCCAAGGTGTGAGGAGTGTTTTGATGGTGGTGGCGTGAAGGTTCGTGGGGTGTAGACGTGGGGCAAGCTCGCTGGAGCATCGTCAAAGTTGTAGAAGAATAGAGAACGGTGAAGGTGGAGGTCTAAACTACAATCTAAGGGCCTAAAACTACTCTAGGAAGCAAAAGGAGGAAAAGGACCTACTTTATTGGATGAAAGAGGGGGTTCCACATCCATCTTGCCTTGCTAGATGTGGAGAAGAAGAAATGTACGATGAGATGGAATGGTGATGAGGAGGGAGGAAGGGGACCTAGCTATGGTTGGCTAGAGTTGAGACTTGGGGAAGATGTTGGCACAACCAATTTGGTTGTTGGATGCTCGAAAGAGGAAGGTCGAGGAGGTCACCAGAGTACGAGTTGGACATGGCTGAAGAGGAGAAAGAAGAGTGGTTTTTGGCTTAAACTCGACTCAGGAACACGTTGGAGGATGCTAGAGCTTATATAGAGGATGAATTGGCACTCAATTGCGAGGAAATCACGAGATTTATTCATGATTTAAGGCAACCAAAATCATGATTTTTGGAAAGCTCACCGCTAGTCTTGTGTCTATATTGGACTTCGTAAGATGGCTCAATAGTTAATGGAATCAGTTCAAGATTAATCCCTCCAAGTTTGAAGGGATTTGAATGAGATACGAGTGTGAAATTTGTGGGTTTGGGTTTCCAAACCCACTGCTGCTACTGCATTTGGAGGAAGAGTAAGACGGTGGAGTGAAGGGTTTAAATGAAATGTTGATTAAGGACTTAGGGGTATTATGCAATAATCATGTATTATGCAATAATCATGGGCAAATGGGCTAAAATGCAAACTGAGTCGAAACAGAATCCGAATGGGCTCAAAATTTGCGATTAACCTAATTTGGACCCAAAAAATCTAGTGGTAACCTTATATTTGAGTTTTGACTAGTTAATTTACATAGAAGCCCAAAATAGAGAAAAATTCCCGCTAGGTCTATTTTTGGTCAAAACGGGTTTTGATGGTTGATGTAAACATGCTTACATCACATAAATCATCTATTTTTGCATGTTCTTAGATAGAAAGTTGCATCATACATTATAAATATTACATAACATGCATCATCATGCATTTAGATTAGGTTGTATAAATTTTAGGTTAATTTTCTCTTTTGGTGGTCAGGAAATAGGGCAATATCTTATCGGGGCCTTGGATTGAAGATCCAATTGTATGGATCTAATCAGGGAGATGATCGGAGTTCAACGACTCTAAGATCACCACGATCGAGCTTCCGTAGTATTAGATGCTGTTCGAGAAAGATCAGAGGTCGAGGGGCCAGGTGGTGTAAATCCATTCTTCAGATGACAAATCTGACCGCACAGATGGGTTTGGATTGACGATCGCAGCCAAACTCCAATCCAACATCTGTGGCACCACCTACAAGTATGTGAAGATGGATGGCCAAGATGGCGCCACAGATCGAGATGGTGCCATGTGGCACCATCTCGGTCGCCCAAATCGGCCTAGCTAATATGGCGAGGACTTGCCGCGCCCTTTCTCTCCTCAACCGCACGATCAGATCTGGGCTGTTGGATCTTGATCCAATAGCCATGAGTTTACACACCTCAGTTAGAAATTTGACAAAGTGACAAGATAGCACATTGGGCGAGCATGCTTTCATGGAGCTAAGGTCATGGGTTCGAGCCCCTACATGCCTCAAATCAAGGTGCGAGCACGAGAGCGACTTGATTCAATAGTTGGATGAAGCGTGAGTGATGTAGATGTGGGTGATGTGGTACGATGGATAGGCGAGGATCGTGCACATGTGTGATGACGCGCGATCCAACATGCCATCACATGCATAGACATGCGATGAAGGCATGGGCACTGATTAGCCCATAGTTGTGGGCTGTTTAAGTATTTAAGTGCCTAGACATTAGGTTAATTCTAACATTTATTTAGCATAAATTAGGATGTAAATAGATTAATTCATATTTCTAACTCAATTACATAATTAATGCATCTTATTCATATTTAAATGCATTTGGAATTAACTTAGAATTGCATTAGTTAACTAATTAGGTACATTGCATGCATTAATTTAGGTTAACATAAAAGTTGAGGGTTTGTATATAGATAACCATAATATTTTAACATTATTTTATTTATTCTTCTTCTTGCAGGAACGGCTGGCTGCCGCTCCAACGCCACCAGCTGTCGCGGTGAAGAACCCATTCAAGGAGGAGCGGATGTGTTGGATCTGGTTGGGCAACTGATTTCAAATTTGTGCAGGCCACTACAAAAGGAGGAGAGAGGATGCTGAGCGAGACAGGCCTCCACCACCAATCCACCACTGTGTAGAGAGATCTTCTCTCTTCCATTCCACACAGCCAGCCTCAATCGCGGCGACGACCCTCCACCACCGTGGGCATGTGGTGTGACAGGCCACATCGCCATTCGGAGGTCGTTCGCATTACCGTGAGCACCTTAGCGTGCATCTCCCTCGCCGTCGTCATCAACAACCACCGCCGCAGCCACTGTGCAATCACCTTCTCAGTTAGTTAAGACGTCCAGGAAATTTCCCGGACGTCTGAAGCCACCCGCTCACCTTCCGCCTGCAACCTCATCGCGACCATCCGCCCGCGCACCCACGCCTGCAACCTCACCCGCATTTACTGCCAACAGGCCGTGTGAGTGCCCACGCCTCCAGCCAGCATGCAGCAGCAAAGCCGCCTTTCTCCCACGCCTGCAGCCGCACCCGCTCAACCACACTCGGCCGCTCATCGCACACCTGCAGTACTTCACCTGCGCTCTCCAGCCTTCGCGCACACCCGCCTGCAGCGCACTCGCGACATCTGCAGCCTTTAACCGCACCCGCGGCCTCCGCCAACAGGCTGCGCGCATCGGCCTGCAGTGCACCCGCGACACTTTCAGTCTGCAGCACCTCACCGCTCACCGCCCGCGCAGCAGCCCTCACTGTCAACGGGCTGTGCGCGCTCCCACGCCCTCCAGCCAGCGCGCAGCAGTCCGCCCACGCCTCCAGCCAGCACGCACCAATCCCGCCAACAGCAGCTGCAGCACTAGCTGCAGCCACCTCTGCTAGAGCTCGTCCGGCCACCTCTGGCCGCCGTGCGACATGTTGCCACCACCGTTTCAAAGCCCTCAGTCCAAGGAACTTCCTTCAAGCTTCCTGCGTCCGGCCGTCCACTCCTCGTCACGCACCGCAAAGGGGAAAAAATCCCCTGTTTTGCTTTAGTAAAATGGTTATTAATAATTACATTTTCTGCCATTGTCAATTTTTAATAATATTTTATTGATTCTGCATTGCGGCAAATATCCTCTAGTTCCTCAGAATGGCTATTTCAACATTGTTTCTTGATTCAACCTTAATCTGAAGGCAATTTTGGCTTGATTCTTGTCCAAACTAACAACGAACAAACGTTTTTAACTGGTGTGAATTTAAATACATCATTGCCTCCCTGTGGATACGACCCGCTCCTCTATGAGTGGTTATTTCCTTTTAAATATTGATTAGTCGATTTTTCCACCACATAAAACTGCAAACGACTTTAAAGCGAAAAATCGACTCGTCAAGTGGCGCCGTTGCTGGGGAGGCAATAGACGCAATAATTTCACCTAATTTTATTTTTATTATTTGTTAATTGCATAGTGATTTGACCATTTATTATTTTCTTTTCTGTGCATGAAAATTTGTGCAAGAATCAACCACTATGAGAGGCGACCCTTGACGTCGCCAGAGGAGAATTGGACGAGCAATTTTGAAAGGAGGAGAAGGACGAGGATGCGGCTGACATCATTGTATATTTAGTCACTAGTCTGATAGAATTAAGACTTTATATTTAATTTTTCATTGCATTTGGTTTGAAACCCTTGTTCTGGGGTATATTTTGAGGGGTTTGTTCCCCAATTTTGTTTTGGGCCCGTGTTGGGTAATTTTTGGGAGCCTGTTCCCTTTTCTTTAGATTTAGGTTTTTAATTTATTGATTACTTTTATTTGCTTGTGCATAAGTAGTTTAAAAAATTAAAATAAAAGAAAATGAGCTGCCTGCTAGAAGCTGCCTGCCCTAGGACGAACCATTTAGGTCTGTATGAGCAGCCTCTAGATTTACTTCTCTGCATTGCGTGCAGTCTCGCATCATTGATTGCTGGAAGCAAGGTACGCATTTTCTTACTTTGCATCCTATTCTTGATCACGCATTGCATTTGTACTTAATGCGAAGACCACCTAATCTGTATTGAATAAATTAAACAAGTGGTCACATATTTTCTTGAAAAAGACTAATTAAAGGAGGGACATTTTAAAAACCAAGGATTTGATTTTCAAACTTGGCGTGCGATTCAAAATTAAAAATCTTTTGCGGTGTATGCACACTTATTTCACTTGCACCGTGGCACGCTTCTAGACACTCCTTAGGTTTGGAAATACTAGGACAAGAGCCCTCTTAGCGTTGGATTCTGAACTTTTCAGAACTTGAGATCAAAGGTTTTGTAAATCCAAAGAGGGGGATACCCTGTCACGGATATTTAGGGGTAGTTGAGAAGCACCGCAAAAGTACAGCTTTAAAAGAAGGCTTAGGCCTACTTGCATCCCTCGATCTTCCATCTTTGGATTTACTTAACCATTTGAGATTTACGAAAGAACACCTAAGCTCCAACTAGGTCTTCTTAGGCGAGCCATAGGTCGACAATAGGTGCGTAAATTGATTGAACAAATTGTATTGTCACCTGTAATCTGACTTAAAAACAAAAGCCTAAATTGGGAAAGACCTAAAAGTTCCTTTTTGAATTGTGTTTTGCTTGGGGAATTCTGATTGTGGTGTGAGTTAGAATGGACCACATTGATTTTCATCCTTTCATATCTTGCCCACACCCTCACCCCCACTCTGCATCCTTCGATCCCAGATGTCAAGATGGTCCATCCCTTGATGGACATAATGACAATCAGTGGGATCCGTTTTACTAATATTATAGGAGTATTGGCCTGGTTAAGCCCCAAATCAGTGAGCAGAACCTAGGAGCGTGATTTGCTTTGCCCAATATCCCACATACCATAGATATACCCAACCCACCCTCCTTGAAAAATTATAATGGTTGGACAAACACTCCTGGGTACTATAAGCCTGAGCCTGACTTCTCTCATGATAGAAATGACCTCTCCTATTTGAAGATGGAAATACAGAAAATGCAAAATGAAATGATTGAATTGTTAGGAGAATCTTCGAGAGCAGGCCAACAAGAAAGAGATGAAATTAGCCACCCAATCTACCCCATTGAGGATGACGTACACCCCTCTACAATAGATGCATCTCCCGTGGGAGAGCTACACTTTAAGTTGGAGGGAAATTCTGGGGAGAATAGTTACTTTTCGAGGATCAATTTTGAAACCTCCCCATTAGATGACACTTCCTTGAGAGATCCACACCTTAGGTGGGAGGAAGATACACATGAAAGTAGCTATGCATTGGATGAAGAAAGGTGGAAACCTAAGGAAGATAATGATAAGGTTGAGTATCCACTTGAATTATATTGGAGTCAAAAGAAGGGAATGATGGTACCATTGGAAGACCTCGACCCAGATGATAGTATTTTCGTGACATTTGATGAAGTGGGACAAAGTCATGTTGTTAATCCTACCCTCCCTTCTGATCACGATATGGAACTCAAACCCACCCTTAGGGAACCTAACCCTAAAGAAATTGACCTATCTGAGGAGTCTGATGTTACTAGTGTAAACCATTTACCTCAGATAGAGCACCCTAGCGGATTTGCTGAGATATTAAATGATTCTAGACCTCGGGTACATTATGAATTGTGTGATGAGGAGGAAGACGAATTATACGAGGAACCTATATTCAAGATTTGGAGTGACACTAAGGGTGATTATGTCTTATTTGAAGAGTTAGTCCCTGAGGATGTCACAAATTTGACCAAATTAGGTTTCCTTAGCACACCCATTGATGATATTTCTCCTCATGATGAAATGATGGAAAATTTGGAAGCAATTTCTAAGATTTATGTGGATTCACATAAGACTCTGGGGAAGATTTGAGTAAAGAACAAAAACCCAGCGATGACATTGATAGGATAATCCCTAGATCTATTGCTTCCAACCTGCCTTCATTCACTTCGAAGTCACCCTCTGATTCGCTTATATCTGAAAGTGAAATTGTGACTCCTGATGAAGAGCAGGAAGATACATGTGATGGTGCAAGGAATGGTAGGGATGAAATTGAGGATTTAGAAAGAGTGTTAGGAATAGACACCGAGCTTATTAAACCCAACCTAGATCTTGTGGCCATCCCGCAACCTCGTAACTTGTACACCTTAGACGAACCTTGCCTTAGAAAATTGCTCACTTTTGTTCTGACCAGGGGGCTTAACAGACCAATATTTCCCGTAATGGAGTATCGGGTATGGATTGATGATTTCTTTAGTCAGTCCATTACCCTTGGGGTTTATCTTTGCACCATTCCTTCCCCATACCTTTTGGAGGATCCTTATCATCCTCCCCCTACCCCTTTAGAGGTTGTTATACCTGTTTATCCTTTAGAACCTCTTCTGGTGACCTGGGAAGATTTCATTCCCATTTTAGTTGGGCGAGCATTTGCTATCGAGATTCATCATGAGCTCGTCAACATCCTAGGTTACCTATTTTCTAGACCAACATTGCTTTGCTCATTTTTAGGGCCTATTTCTGTAATTCTTGAACCTGATTTGCAGGTTCTTTGGCTATTCACCCCAGCTCTAACCTAGGTAATATCCTTCTATGCAATGAGGACATTGCAGAATTTAGGCATGGGGGGGTGTACTTGTGGATATACATAGCATAGTGCATTTATTGCATACATTTGCATAAAAACAAAAAAAAAAACAAAAAAAAAAAAGTTTTGAGCTTAACTGGCTAAGTCCTACATTCTTAAGCAAATTAGAACTCTAAGGTAGACTAAATTAATTCTAGGGTCAAACTTTAGAAGCTAAATGAGCTTCTAGCTTTAGATCTTTAGGGTCCTTTGTGGACTTAAAAGCTTAAGTAGGAGTTAAGTTGCGGACCATTCCTCAAGAGGTTGAGGAAGGGAAGCTAGGGTTTGAGTTAAAAGGTGGGGTAGTACTTGGAGTTTTATTCTATCTTTTGGTTTACGAGTCTTTGTAACCCAAGCATCCAAATTTCACACACTTCATCTGGTAATTAACTTCTTTCTTTCTGGAAAGAGATTTGGTTCTCTTAGTTTTGACTTAGGAAAGGCTTGAAAACACATTTTGATTGGAAGAGTTCCCGCCGCAGGAGAGGTGTAGTATATACTCACCTTGAGGATGCGATGATAACATATTACCTCCTCGGTGCTTGTCTCTTAGGATATCCATCCTACTAGGGGCATGTAAGCCCATTGTGCGGTTCAGGTACCATGGGCGGCCCTATCTCGAAGTGCCGATTGCCATAGGCCTGAATTCGCTTAAGAAATCCATGGGCGATACTATTTCGAAGTGTCGATTGCCAGGAGTTCTTGGGGTCGTTATGGGCGGTGCTATCTCGAAGCATTGAAAGCCAGGCACCCTTTGAGGTATGGTAATGGGGACAATGAATCCGACACAGACCGTGTTGATAGCTGGTCTGAGGTTAGACTTAGAAGAATCCAACAAACAGAAATATATATATATATATATAGAAAAAAAAATTCCTTTAACTCAAATAACTCAGACCAATGCACAGGCACGGATGCTTTAATCTCAGGAATCAATAAACTTTAAGGTAGAGTCAGAAATCAGGGAAAGTTATGCCTGCAACTTGTCTTTAGCTGACCTAGTCTGTAACTTAGCAATTACTTAGGAACCTTGGGTCTAGAGTCTAAACTTAATATGCTTCTGAAGGAAGACTAAGTGAGTTGACTAGTCTACTTGGAGTGCTAGGTTTCGCTTAATTTTGCTATGGACTAGCAAAAACTAGGCATGGGGGTATTTGATTAGCCCATAGTTGTGGGCTATTTAAGTATTTAAGTGCCTAGACATTAGGTTAATTCTAACATTTATTTAGCATAAATTAGGATGTAAATAGATTAATTCACATTTCTAATTCAATTACATAACTAATGCATCTTATTCATATTTAAATGCACTTAGAATTAACTTAGAACTGCATTAGTTAACTAATTAGGTACATTGCATGCATTAATTTAGGTTAACATAAAAGTTGAGGGTTTGTATATAAATAACCATAATATTTTAACATTAGTTTCTTTATTCTTCTTCTTGCAGGAATGGCTGGCTGCCGCTCCAACGCCACCAGCTGTCGCAGTGAAGAACCCGTTCAAGGAGGAGCGGATGTGTTGGATCTGGTCGGGCAGCTGATTTCAAATTTATGCAGGCCACTACAAAAGGAGGAGAGCGGACGCTGAGCGAGACAGGCCTCCACCACCGATCCACCACTGTGCAGAGAGATCTTCTCTCTTCCATTCCACACCACCAGCCTCAATCGCGGCGACGACCCTCCACCACCATTGGCGTGTGGTGTGACAGGCCACACCACCATCCGGAGGTCGTTCGCATTACCGTGAGAACCTTAGCGTGCATCTCCCTCACCGTCGTCATCAACAACCACCGCCGCAGCCACTGTGCAATCACCTTCTCATTTAGTTAAGACGTCTGGGAAATTTCCCGGACGTCTGAAGCCACCCGCTCACCTTCCGCCTGTAACCTCATCGCGACCATTTGCCCTCGCACCCACTCCTGCAACCTCACCCGCGCTTACTGCCAACAGGCCGTGTGAGCGCCCACGCCTCCAGCCAGCACGCAGCAGCAGAGTCGCCCTTCTCCCATGCCAGCAGCTGCACCTGCTCAACCACACTCGGCCACTAACCGCACGCCTATAGTACTTCACCTGCGCCCTCCAGCCTTCGCGCGCACCCGCCTGCAGCGCACTCACGACATCTGCAGCCTGCAGCCGCACCCGCGCCCTCCGCCAACAGGCCGCGAGCATCCGCCTACAGTGCACCTCCGACACTTTCAGTCTGCCACACCTCACCGCTCACCGCCCGCGCAGCAGCCCTCATCCCCAACAGGCTGCACACGCTCCCACGCCCTCCAGCCAGCACGCAGTAGTCCGCCCACGCCTCTAGCTAGCGCGCGCCACGCCCGCCAACAGCAACTGCAGCATCGGCTGTAGCCACCTCCGTCGGAGCTCGTCCGGCCGCCTCCGGCCGCCACGCGACACGCCGCCACCACTGTTTCGAAGCCCTCGGTCCAAGGAACTTCCTCTGGCTTCCCACATCCGGCCGTCCACTCCTCGTTGTGCACGGCAAAGGGGAAAAAATCCCCTATTTTACTCCAGTAAAATGGTTATTAATAATTACATTTTCTACCGTTGTCAATTTTTAATAATATTTTATTGATTCTGCATTACGACAAATATCCTCTAGTTACTCAGAATTGCTATTTCAACATTGTTTCTTGATTCAACCTTAATCTGAAGGTAATTTTGGCTTGATTCTTGTCCAAACTAACTACGAACAAATGTTTTTAACTTGTGCGAATTTAAATACGTCATTGCCTCCCTGTGGATATGACCCAGTCCTCTAAGAGTGGTTATTTCTTTTTAAATATTGATTAGTTGATTTTTCCACCACATAAAACTGCAAATGACTTTAAAGTGAAAAATCGACTCGTCAGGCACAATGCGGTTAAGTCGTCCGATCTTGCGATTGGATGGGTAAGAGGGCTAGAACTTGCACGTGCATTAACGCCAAGGGAGAAGAAGCGGTGGGCACAGGCAAGTGCACTAAGCCCATGTTCAGGGCCTTAGTGAAGCTTGAAATGACCTAATTGCCCCTTCAAACCTCACCTATAAATTGCCATATGACCTCCACATATTTCTCATCCCTTCCTCTCTTCTCTCACGTCCTCCAAAGCTCTAAGAGCTTGTCCCAAACCCGGGATGCTCCTTTAGAGTTAAAAATATAATTTTTCCACCTTCTTATCCCATTCGTGGATCATTCTGCGGTTGTCTTCTCACCATCGTTCGGGAAGCAGATCTTGCTGGGACGTCGCCCTGCCCCGTTCTCCATCATCCGTCGTCATTTTCTTTCTTCCCGTATATCACCACATTCTTCCAGGCGCTCTGTCAACGTGGCTTGCCCTCCAAGTAGCCATCGAGGATGCTAACTTCCCTCCACCTTCTCTTTACTACTTTTTAGAGTAGATTTACTGCTGTCTAGTGTAGATTTCCTACTTTCTAATGTAACAAGTAGTTGTAATGACTAGTTGTAATGAACATCACTTGATGACCGTGAAATCCATGTGTATTCTACTTCTATTTTGTCTTTATTTGTAATATTCTCTCCCTCTCTTCTATTCATTATTCTTTAAGTAAATAGCTAGTTTAGATTTAATTTCACCAGCTAAGATTAGCTTTGTGACAACAAATAAACATGTTTTTTAATCAAATGCCCACCTCCTTGTGTTCGACCTGAAATTCCTTTTGAGTTATGTAAAATTTATCTGTTGACGGTTTTTCCTCGCAAATCACTTTGCAATGACGGGTTTTCAAAACTCAAATCCTTTTGCAACGATCTTTCCGCTTCAACATTTTGGTTTCGTTGCCGGGGAGGCGATGCTCTTTGATTTTTCATGTTTTCCAACTTACTAATCGTTTACCTCACTTCTCTCCTTTCTTATTGTGATTGCAAGTACTCTCACGAGACGAGCAAAAGTGGTAGATTGGAGTAAAGTGCTGTTGAAGGGTCTATAAGTTTACCCCCACCTCCCCACCCACTAGATTTTATTCCACCACCTAATAACATAAACACTAATTAACCTAGGAGCTTTCATAAACTCTAAGGTTAGTTTTGATTGTTTGTTTGTTTCATCGACCCACCTCACCCTCCTCATATAAAGAAAAATTTTAAAAAAATTCTCACAGAGGTACACAACCTCTTCTGATTCTTCATACTCAATCGGTAACCTGATGTTTGGGACTGGTACACTCATCAACATATAATTGAATAGAAATCAGATTACGTAATCACTTGTGTGCCTAATTAAGTGGTACACCAGGCTAATTGTTTGAGTTGTTTGGGCCACACCACTTCAATTAAAAATAACTCATCAAGTAGCTGCCACATAGTCCACATTCTCTTAAGCTTTAAAGAAAAACATCTTCACCTATGCTTTCAAAACTTGTTGTGACAATTGAACTTGATTGAATATACCTAAAGTTGAATCCTAAAGGCTACTAGGCAAGATTTAAACCCTAAAAGTCACCACATCCAAAAATAATCTTTCTTGAAAACCACTGGTTGTGCATGCACACACATATCAATCAATCATTAAGGGCACAACCCAGATAAAAGGGCCTATCACATTTGAAAGCATATTCAAACCTAACCCTAATTAAAACATAGTAGATGTTGGCCTTAAGAATTGGACTCACTCTTCGAAGCCCAGATCGAGATTATTTTCGATTAGTCTGTTTCTACCATTCAATCTGATGTCTAGCTAGGGGAGCAGAATCAAACGATCGAGGTTGGGGGGCACACTAGGAACCAGAGATGCAAACCAAAGGAAGAACCTTCTCCCCAGCCCCTCCCTCTAACTTGTTGGATTGACTGGAAAGAAGTAGATCAAATTGTTTCTTTATCTCAAGAAGGATTCTAAGAGTCTGTAGGTCATTAGGCTAGCCCACTTAAGGACATGTTTGATTGTTTGTATTGTAGGGCACCTTTCTTCCTCCCATTCTATCATGGATCCTTCCACATCCTATTTGCACTTCCACTCCTACCCTCCTACCACTACTTATTCCCAAAATGATTATTATTCCAACCAGACTTATTCTCATCCATCTTTTAGTTGGGATAATCCTGATTGGGAATATAATTCCAGACCTCCATGTTCAAGGTCTAACCCTAGACACAATGATCTTGATTCTTATCCTTCTCCGAGCTACATTGATTATAGATCACTGCCCTCATTTGGACAACCTAATATGATCTGCTGATGTAAACATGTTTATATCACATAAACTATCTATTTATGCATGTTCTTAAGCATAGAATTGCACTACAAACTATAAATATTGCATAACATGCATCATCTTGCATTTAGGTTAGTCTGAATAAAATGTAGGTTAATTGTCTCCTTTTATGGCCAGAGACAGAGCAACTTGTTAATCAGGGCCTCAGATCGAAGATCCAACCATATGGATCTGATTAGGATGACGATTGGAGTTCAACGACTCCAAGATCGCCCCGATCGAACATCCGTAGCACCGATAGAGATCGAGGAACCCTAGAGATCAAGGGCCAAGATGGTGTTAATCCGCACCTCAGATGACAAATCTGACCACATGGATGGGTTCGGATGGACGATCGTAGCCTAACGGCGTGTAAATCGATTCAATCCGACACCCATGGCACCATCTACAACACTTACAAGATGGACGACCAAGATGGCACCACGTGGTGCCATCCCAGCTACCCAACCGGCCCCAAGGACCCACCTCCACTTCTCGTCTTCACCCGCTCGACAAATCTGGGTCGTTGGATCACCATCCAATGGCTGTAGATCGCACACGCACAAAACATGCGCTAGCCTCAAGAGTGAGCACAGCGCAGCGGTCGAGTGTCCCTTCACGACCGAAGGGAGTGCATTCGAGCTGCGCTGCACTTCAAAATCAAAGGGGCCGTGGGTGCGTGCATGCCATCACAACCGTGCGATCGACATCCAGTGGCACGGATCAGTCGATAGCGCCCATGCACGATCAGACGCACAGTGCGAAGGTCGGTCACACGCGGGCATGCGGCGCTGGTGAGGAGCGATTTGACCACTGAGCGTGCATGAACATGCGCATGCATTGAGAGCGCAATAGCGAGGGGGTGTGCGCATGTCGGCCACATTCAGGCCTTTAGTTATGGATTTATCTATCACTAAAGGTCCTGAATTAATATTTTTGATGTCGAAATGTCCAAAATGCCCCCACTCCTTGCAACTATAAAAGGAGACCCCTACCCTACGAATTTCTCATCCCTTCCTTTTCCTCTCTCCCTCTCTAAAGCTTAAGAGAAACTTGTCCCACACCTGGGATGCTCCTCAGGAGCTAAAATCAAGTTTTTGCCCCCATTTCGAAAGCAGATCCCGCGACGACGATGACGTGCTACTTCGTTCCCGTTCCTCCTGCTTCGTCCTCCTTCCCACTCCATTCCTCATCTTGAAGGCGTTGTCCCGTTCGGAACGTCCTCCAAGTGATTGTCGAGGAGGATAACTTCTCTCTCCCATTCTTTTTACTATTTTCTAGAGTAGAATTTTCCTGCTTTCTAGTTGTAACAATTTCCCACTTTCTAGTGTAATCATTTCTCACTTTCTTAGTTGTAAAAACATTATTCAATATCAAGTGATTGTTCTTTTTCTCTCTCTCTCTTATTCTCTATATTGTTTCTATTATGATTATTTTGCCCCTTAAACAAAAATATAAAAAAATATAATTGCGAATTTTGATAGATGTAGCCTTCTTGTGTTCGACCCGGAATTTCTTTATAGATTTTTTGGTACAAATTTTATTTGTTGAATGGATTTCTTCGCGACTTGAACTACAACGACGGGTTTTCAAATCCAATTACGAATGTGTAGTCATCCGCAGTCAACATCTACAATCAAGAAGGATATGTCGATCCTTACCTTTCCCTAGATTCTACTACATATAGGTCATCACCTCCTTATGGACAACCCAAAAGTACCTATTATCAAGGAAGGTATAAAGAGCCTCAATTCATTGACTCCCCTTGACTGAACCCAAACTCGGCCAACCCTGAACCAAACCATTTGGTTCAAGTTAACCAGGTTCAAGATAAGGTGTTGGTTAATGTAAGGAATACCATTCAATCTCTAGAAGCTTAGCCAACACCTTGCCTTGAAGAATTGGAGCCTCTGATTGAAATGATTGACGATCTTAACAAGTATTAGTTGGATTGGCTCTGAGATGTTGAGGATAAGGACCTAAGTGACTTTTTACTTAGGAAGTTATCGAAATTGAGGATGAGATTTATGATTGCTCTAGTCCAATCTTGGGAGGATTCCCAGGATGAACCCCTAGCAGGAGAGTTGATGTCAGAATCTACTCAGGCACCTGTAGAGGGGGGACATGTTTTACTAGACCAGGGTTGACTAGGTTATTCTAGAGTAATCAAATAATGATGAACTAATTTCTTCACTTGAGATCCCTGAGCCGCTGTACGAGGAAACGTATGTCTCCATGGAACAAAAAGTGATTGATGATTTTGAGACATGCATTAATGTGGATTTAGAATTCTTTGATTTTGAAGGTGAAGAATCATTACGCAAAGTCTTACTTGAGTTTACATCACAAGATTTTAGTGAGACGACTGGGCCTGAGAAATTTGATAAATCATTTCATGGTCAAAAAATTGGGGAACTTGATCCTGTTAGGGCTCGCAAGGTGGATTCAGATCCTCATTTCATGGAGGATTCAATTCATAGTCCCGATCCTTAATCACACCCCATTGAGCTTACTGATGATTTTGATTTTGAAATCATTAAACCCAAGTCCATTCTGATTCAGTCACATCTTTTAGACATGGAAATTTTAGACGGGTGATTAATATGCAAGAGGTCCCGGAACTCGAAATTCTGAATGAGGATAGGAGTTGGGAAATGTTGATTTGGGAAGTCAATTTTGGAAGAATTAGAAGACTGAGTCTAAGGATTCCGATTTGTCTGAAATCCCCAACCTTCTACCAAGACCTTTACGATATTTGTTCTGAAGATGTGCAACCCAAGCACAAATTCATTGATTATCCTTTTGAGCTTAATCTCTCTATTATCCAACTTTTTGGTCTTGGGTTGCATCCTCAGAAATCGCGGGCCCGACCCCAGTTACATACTGATCTCAAGTTTTGGATAATTTTTATCTAGAACCTTAAATATACTCGACCATGGGGTATGGGTCTGCACCACAATCTGGTCCACATCAGTGGACATTTGCTAGTAGGTCCTAAGGTGAATCTTTTTATTTTGATTCCGACCTATACCGATGAATTCTTTATTTCTTCTTCCTTGTATAGTGTGCCTAGCTGAAGGCACTAAATTCAGCACGTATATAGTTTCATTTCATCTCGGAGCCAACCTATTATTCACGCAATTCAAATGCTTTCTACTTTACTCCACTCTGTTTCATGTCTTTTTAATACAATGAGGACATTGCATTAGATAGGCATGGGGGGGTGGATATCATTATCTGAATCATCTTGTTAGCTCCATAGATTCTTTTTATTTTCTCTTTATTTAAAAAAAAATGAAAAAAATGATGAATTAGGAAAGAGAACTTGGCTTTAGAAAAATTTCAAACTTAGAGAATAATACTGTATGACCTGAACACTTAGACCCTTCAAGTTTTCAGGCTTAATCAGCCTAGGTGTCCACTAAAATGTGGATTTGTTTCTCGAGTCCTCGCTAGTCTAAATATATTTCTAATTTGATTAAATAAGATGGGGTGATAAGTACACGACTTATCAACCTGCCCTCTGATTTGAGGAGATTTTATGTTTAAGCATTTACACACTAGTTGCTTTGACTCGTTGTTCGACGGTTTTTACGAAAACTGGGTAGCTAATGAACCTTCTAGAGTGGTATGGCTGGAAAGTTATCATGGGTAATAGCCCATTGGTCAGTTGTCTAGAGCCCAGCCACAGGACCAGTCTCTTCTTGCTGCCTTTAGGTAAATCTTAAATCAGGGAAGCCACCTACTTAAAGAAAAGAAAAGAAAAAAAAGAAGAAAAATATCCAAAAAGAAAGAAAAAAATTGAAAAGGAGAAAAGAAGAGCAAAAAAAAAGAAATAAGCCACACTTCACCGCACGAGTAAGGCTGGAAAGTTATCGTGGGTAACTGTTGCAGGCGGAAAACTACGTGTTCGGAGTTGGATTTGAAAACCCATCGTTGTAGTTCGAGTCGCAAAGAAATCCATTCAACAGATAAAATTTATACTGAAAAATTTGTAAAGAAGTTCCAAGTCGAACACAGGGAGGCTACGTCGATGTCAAAATCCGCAATTGTATTTTTTTTGTATTTTTGTTTAAAAGGCAAAATAATCACAATGGAATCGATATAAACAATACGAGAGAGAGAACAATCACTTGGTATTTGAATAATGTTTTACAACTAAGAAAGCAGGAAATGCTTACACTAGAAAGCGGAAAACTGTTACAACTAGAAAGTGGAAAATTCTACTCTAGAAAGCGGTGAAAGAAGGGAGAGAGAAGTTATCCTCCTTGATGAATGCTTGGAGGACGAGCCGGACGGAGGCGATGCCTAGAAGACGGAGGATGAGGCAGGAAGAAGGAGGACGAAGTTGGAAGAATGGGAATGAGGCAGCATGTCATCATCGTCGCGGGATCCACTTCTAGAACGGGGGTGAAAACTTGGTTTTAGCTCTTGAGGAGCATCCCGGGTGTAGGACAAGCTTCTCTTAAGCTTTGGAGAGGGAGAGAGAAGGAAGGGATGAGAAATTCGTAGGGTAGGGGTCTCCTTTTATAGTTGTAAGGATTGGGGGCATTTTGGTCATTACAATATCAAAAACATTAATATGGGACCTTTAGTGACGGACTTAAATGTCACTAAAGGTCCGTCGTGGAAGACGTGTGCGCGTGCCCGCTCCTCCTCCATGCCTAAACGTACCCGTGCATGTTTGGGTGATCTCACAATCAGACGGTCGAGATCGCGTGCGAGGATTGGACGGTCGAGATCGTGAGATTGGACGTTCAAAACTCCTCTGCCGCATGCTCGCATGCGATGAGGCATGCAAACGCTCATTATCGGGCACATACACGATCGAAGGATCCTTCGTGTGCCATGCCTCCTCCCCTCGACCGCCCGATCTTCATCTACTGGTCGAATCACGCTTGTGCCCGTGCTCATCTGAATTGAGGCTCTTAGTGTGGCTCAATCGCGTGACCCCTCGCTCACCTACAGGGGTGCGACCACTACACTGAGGCCTCCACTTTATCGCGTGGAGGGATTAGGCATGCACGATCTATGGCCGTTGGATGGGCATCCAATGGTGGAGATTTGTCGAGCGGGTGAAGAAGAAAAGCGGAGGCGGGTCCTTAGGGCCGATTGGATGGCTGAGATGGCAGCACGTGGCACCATCTTGGCCGTCCATCTTTTATGTGTTGTAGACGGTGCCACAGGTGTCGAATTGGATCAATTTTCACATCGTTAGACTGTGGTCATCGATCCGAACCCATCTGTGTGATCGGATTTATCGTCTGAAGTATGGATTGGCACTATCTTTGCCCTTGATCTTTAGGGTTCCTCAATCTCTATCAGGTGCTACAGATGTTCGATCAGGGAGATCTTGGAGTCGTTGAACTCCAATCGTTGCCCTGATCAGAGTCGTATGGTTGGATCTTCAATCCGAGGTCCTGATTAACAAGTTGCCCTGTCCCTGGCCATAGGAGACAATTACTATATAATTTATACAACTTGACCTAAATGCATGATTATGCATGTTATGCAATATTTACAATGTATGATGCTAATATGGTATTAAGAACATGCATTAATAGACATTTTAGGTTAATCAGATGTATGCACATCACACCCCCATGTCTATCTTTTGCTAGTCCCTAGAAAAAACTATATGCTATTTATAAAAGAATTAGGTTGGATTACTCTGGCGCAAATCATTTTCAACATTAAGAAATTTTTACTTAGGACCTGAACTTTCAAAGACACAACAGTGCCCAGGTATCTGCCAAAATACAGACCACCTCAAGCCCTCGCCTTATTCAAAGAAAGATCTCTTTTTCTCTTTTTCTTCTCTTCTAATTTTTTTGGATTTTTAAGTTTAGGGTTACAAAGTGGCTTTCTATGGCCACTCAACCCACCCAAGATTTGATGAGAACCCTAAGTTCTAAGCATCCTTTTGTGAATGTGATAGACTCGTTGATTAGCAATTAGAACAGACTTTGGGTTTCTACGCCCCTAGGTGACCTTAGAAGGAAATCTGCCTGATGGTGTATCTATATGACCAGTAGCTTTCTCCCTACTTTTATTTTTTATGGGTTCAACACAAGGGTGAATCCAGTGTATATCACCCCGGCTTATTCTACTTCTCGTTCTCTTCCTAATTGTTTTGGAATTTTTAGTGCATTTCTTGAGCTAGGTTCTGGACAACCGGTCAATGAGCTGTTACCACCGACAACTTGTCAGCCATACTCGTGCGGCGAAGTGTGGCCTATTTCTTTTTGTTTCCTTTTGTTTCTTTTCTCCTTTTCTTTTTTTTTCTTTTTCTTTTCTTTTTGAACTTTATTTTTCTTTTTTTTCTTTTTTTTTTTTAAGTAGGTGGCTTCCTTAGTCTAAGATTTACCTAAAGGTAGCAAGAAGAGAGTGGTCCTGTGACTGGGCTCTGGACAACCTACTTATGGGCTGTTACCCACAATAACTAGCTAGCCATATCACCCTAGAAGGTTCATTAGCTACCTAATTTCTGTTAAAAGGAGTCAGTGATGAATAGTGTGTAGATGCTTAGACTTAAAGTTCCCTCAAATCAGAGGGCGGGTTGATAAGTTGCGTACTTAACAGCTAAAATTATTCAATCAAATTAAAATAGAATTCAGGATGGCGAGGACTTGATAAACAAATCCACATTTTAGTGGATACCCAAACTGATTAAGCCCAAAGACCTGAAGTCTTAGTGTTCAAATCCTAATGTAATATTTCCTAAGGTTGAAAGGTCCTAATGTCCAAGTATTCCTTCCTAATTTTTTTTTCATGTATATATAAGAAAATAAGTAGAATTTACAAGAATTCCACAGGGTTGACAAAATTATCCAGAAATGAATCCACCCCCCCATTCCTTACTGATGCAATGTCCGTATTGAGAATAAAAGATATGAAGGAAGGGTAGAATGCAGAAGATATCATCTGAATATGGAGCTTGGGTCAGCTCTGAGTCAGACTGCAGAACTGTTGAGTTTAATGCCGTCAGCTAGGTGTAGTCTAGCCAAAGAAGTCACAACATATCTAGAGCAACCATGTCAGAGACGGGTTATGGAGCAGTACGGTCAATAACAGGCTTTAGACGTTGACCGTTGACTTTGAATGAATTACCTGCCTTTAAGTTAGAGATCTAAATATCCCATTTGGAAATATTTGATCGATAATGAACGGGCCGTTCCATTTCAACCGAAGTTTTCCAGGAAAGAGCTTAAGTCGAGAATTAAAGTGCCAGACTTTCTAATTTGGCTCAAAGCTCTTGCGGGAAATCAATTGGTCATGAAGAGCTTTGGTCCGAGCCTTGTAGATCTGGGCATTCTCGTACACGTCATTTCTAAGCTCCTCCAACTCAGATAGTTGGAGTTTCCTAGTCTTCCCGACTAAACTCAGATCTAGATTACATTGCTTGATTGCCCAGAATGCCCTATGTTCAATTTCTACGGGTAAATGGCATGCCTTTCCATACACTAGACAAAACAAAGACATGCCGATGGGCATTTTATACGCTGTACGGTAGGCCCAAAGAGCATCCTCAAGCTTTTGAGTCCAGTCTTTGTGATCAAGGCTAACCGTTTTCTACAGAATATTCTTGATCTCCTGATTGGAGATCTTGACCTGTCCATTCGTCTGGGGATGGTAAGGTGTGGAAATTCTATGATTAACCCTGTATCTTGCTAGCAAATTATGGAACTGGGCATTAGTGAAATGAGTGCCACCAACGCTGATGATGGCCCTCGAAATCCCGAACCTGCTGAAGATGTTCTTCTTGACAAAATCGATGACCACCTTGTGGTCATTGGTTCGAGTGGGAATAGCCTCGATCCACTTGAACACAAAATCAACATCGACGAGAATGTATTGGTGTCCAAATGAAGGGAGGAATGGTCCAATGAAATCGATGTCCCAAACGTCGAAGATTTCAACAGGAAGAATCGGGTTTAGAGGCATCATATCTCTCTTAGTTATGTTTCCAAGTGCCTGGCATTGAGAACATGACCTCGAGAAATCCTTAGCATCCTTGAATAAAGACAGCCAATAGAATCCAGATTGCAAAATTTTTGCAGCCGTCGTTTTGCCGTAGAAGTGTCCAACACAAGCAGAACTCAAGTATACTCTTCAATTCATTCTCCGGAACTCATTGACGAATAATCTAATCAGAGCTGATGCAATAAAGTTCAGGGTCCTCCCAGAAGTAATATTTGGCCTTAGATTTGAGTCCATCCGTTGTTGCTTCGTCCAATCCTGGGGGATTTGACCAACGGCCAAATAATTAACTATGTCAGCAAACCACGAGGTTTGGACACCTGAAACTATTAGGATGGTCTCGTCCAAAAAAGTATTAGCAATCGTCCGAATGAGAAGAATAACTCAGAAGTCTCAACAGATGGTCCGCCACCACATTCTGTACCTCGGATTTATCCTTGATTTCATGATCAAATTCTTGAAATAGAAGAATCCATCGAATAAGCCAGGGTTTGGCATCCTTTTTGGCCAAGAGATGTCTCAAGGCCGAGTGGTCAGTATATATGATGACGTGAGACCCTAAGAGATAAGCCCTAAATTTCTCAAAAGCAAACACTACAACAAGTAATTCCTTTTCAGTAACAGTGTAATTCCTCTGGGCCTCATCCAGAGTTTTACTAGCGTTGTAGATGACAGAGGGCTTCCTGTCAATCTTTTGACCCAAAATAGCCCCAACCGCATAATCAAAAGCGTTGGTCATGATCTCAAATGGGGCTATACAAACTGGTGGTTGCAACACTGGAGCACAAGTGACTACCGTTTTAAGAAAATCAAATGCCTTATGGCATGATTCGTCGAAATCAAACAGCGTTTCTTTGGCACGAAGATTGCTCAAAGGATGAGAAACCTTCAAAAAGTCCTTGATGAATCTCTTGTAGAATCCCACATGACCAAGAAATGATCGAATTTGTTTGACAGTTGTGGGAGGAGGAAGTTTAGCGATAGCATCAACCTTAGCTTTGTCCACTTCGATTCCTCATTCGGAGATTACATGACCCAAGATGATGCCTTCTTGTGTCATGAAATGACTCTTTTCCCAACTAAGGACCAGTCTTATTTTGATGCATCGTTTAAGAATCATTTCAAGATTAGCTAGACATGAGTCAAATGATTCTCCAAAAATAGAGAAATTGTCCATGAAGACTTCCATAAACTCTCCCACCATGTCAGAGAATATGGCCAGCATACACCTTTGAAAAGTCGAAGATGCATTGCATAAGCCAAATGGCATCCTACAGAAAGCAAAGGTTCCGTAGGGATAGGTGAAAATCATTTTTTCTGATCCTCGGGATGGATAGGGACTTGGGAAACAGAAGTACTTCTGCCCAGCTAGTCTTTCAAGTATTTGATTGATAAAGGGCAAAGGGAAATGATCTTTCTTCGTGGCTGTGTTCAGCATCCTGTAATCAATACAAACTCTCAAGAGGAAGTTGAACGAGTTGTGATAGACTCTCTTTCTCGTTAGTCACAACGGTAATCCCGGCTTTCTTGGGAACAATTTGCATGGGACTTACCAAAGGACTATCAGAGATCGGATAAATGATTCCTGCATCGAGCCACTTGATAATCTCCTTCTTGACCACTTCTCGCATATTTGGGTTTAATCTCCTCTGCATATGGCAAGAAGGGCGGGATCCATCTTCCAAAAATATTCTGTGATTGCAGTAAGATGGCTCGATCCCCCTAAGATCATGAATGGTCCAACCAATTGCCTCCTTGTGTTCCTTTAGGACCTTAATCAGTTTAATCTCCTGCTCCTTTGTTAATTTAGCATTGATAATCACAGGGAGTGTCTTATGTGGTCCTAAAAACTGATATTTCAGATTCTCAAGCAATGGTTTCAGTTCAAGATGGGGCGGGTTGATGATTGAAGGTAAGGAAGATGCTGATGAAGACGCATCAAGAGGAAGAGGTTGAGAGTGAACAAAATCAATAACCTCTTCAGAAGATGGCGGGTCTGCCATAGAGGGTTGCAGGTCCAAATCATCATCAGAGGAGGAACTTTCAATTACAGAAACTGCTATACAAGTTTCAATATTCACATTATCGTCCTTAAGTTCCTCAATAAATCCACAATCCTCTAATTTGTTAATCGCCTTAAAAATATCCAATTTCATTCTTTGATCCCCAAAGGCGATTTCCATGCTATCGCTCTCACAGTTAATGTTGGCCTTGGCGGTAGCTAGGAACGGATGCCCTAGAATGATGGGCGTGTTCCTTAAATTCTCATGTACATCCATATCAAGGATAAGGAAATCTACAGGAAAATAGAAATCCTTAACCTTGACAATAACATCTTCAATAACGCCTCGTGGATTTGTGACTGAACGGTCTGCTAACTGTAGCGTTATTGAAGTCGGCCGAAGTTCACCTAATCCGAGCTTCTAGTAAAGAAAAGTCGGAATTAGGTTAATGGATGCACCCAGATCCAAAAGTGCACTATCAAAAGTGTAATCTTCGATAACACAAGAAATCAAACGAGCACTTGGATCTCTCTTTTTCTAAGGGAGGTGGTGCAGGAAAATCGAACTAGCTTACTTGGAGAGTACCACCTTCCTCAGAACAGATTCTCTCGACTTATGCTTCTGTGTACATAAATCCTTTAAAAATTTCATGTAAGCCGGTATATGTTTGATAGCATTGAGGAGCGAGATATTGATCTCGACATTCTTGAAAATATTCAGAAGCTCCTCATTACTATCAACAGAGTTCTTCCTTGATCTAATCAAGGCTTCAGGAAAAGGAACATGAGTTGGATCTTCGGAATCAAGTTCTTGAGCCTTGATTTCTTCTCCACAGTTCTCCTTTCTCTCAGGCTCTTCAGGATTCAGTAAATCAGAATAGTGTGGTTTTGGATCTTGAGTTTGTTTACCACTCCTCAAGGTAACAGAATTAGCAGATGCATACGGGTTTGGGTCTTGGGGAGGGTCAGGAAAGATTGGAGGGGCTTCATTAGCCAAGAACCTTTGATTTGAGGAAGAAGAAGAAGAGGAAGGACCCTGCTCAACCACTTGAGCATGTGCATGTGGGTCCCTCTGATTCCCGTACCCATGGGCTTGATTGCCTGAATTTTGGATATTACGCGGGTTGGGTACGAGTTGAGATGGTAGAGATCCAGGTTGACGAGAATTAGCAATGAACCTATTTTGTAAGTTGTCCTGTGAGGTTTTCATTTGCTGCATGAACTAGAGCATAGATCCTTGCATCTCTACCATTTGTTGGTTCAAATCAACTGCCCTACGGGTTGATGGGCATTCCAAGCTAGCTGGTTGACCTGATTTGGGGGCATCTAAGTGTAAACATGACCCTGACCCATTGGTTGTTGTGGAGCATAGTTGCTGGGTCGGAATTGGGTCTGCTACCCTAGGTTTTTCCAAGAGAAGTTAGGGTGGTTCCTCCAAACCGAATTATAAGCATTGGAGTAAGGGTTGGACCTAACATTCTCCTGTATAGCATAGATATTCTCATAGGGTGAGGATGGAGAGAAAGAAAGGGAGGGATTAGAGAAACTGGGACCAAAGGCCCCAGATTGGAACTAGTGGGGTTCCGAATAATGCTGACTGACAGGTTGAGCCGCATCAAGTTGATTCACGAACTCCCATCCAGAAGGAGCTCGATTGAATGGAATCCCGAATTCTAGGATTGAGTGGATCGAGAGTTATTCATTGAGTTTCCAGCCATCCACTCCTTCATTCTCTTAGTAACCAAGTCCACCTTATCAAGTTTATTACAAATCAATTCCATATCAAATGAATGAGAGTCATGGACTTCATTAACATTCGATCTGGGCTGCTGGGACCAGTTAAAAGTATCCATGGAGGCATGATTGATTGAATTCTCGCTCATCTCCTTAAACAAATCATGCACGCTATCTGCATCTTTGTTGAGGAAATTGCCTCTACAAGAAGCATCCACATGATTTCTGAGTTGCTCAGTCAACCCGTGGTAGAAGATCTGCACGAGTTGCCATTTCGGCACCTCATGGTGTGGACACCTTCGCAATAAGTCCTGGAATCGCTCCCAAGCAACATGAAACTACTCCCCTGGCTATTGCGTGAAGGTAGTAATTGCCTGTCCCAAAGCATTGGTACGACCTATAAGGAAGAATTTCTTCAAAAAGGTTGATTTCAAATCACTCCAAGTTGCAATTGGCCTTCCTATAGTCCTGTACCAATGAGAGGCTTTATCCCTAAGAGAGTGGGGGAAGAGCCTCATGATCATCTGCTCCTCATTCACGTTTCATGCCTTGGTGGTCTGGACCAAAGTGGTCAAGTCCTCCAAGTGTTGAAACGGGTGTTTAGAGCCAAGCCCATGGAAATGTTGATTAGGCTTAGCACCTGGGGCTTGATACCTACGTCTCTGGAAGGAATTTGAGCGCTGGGACGTTCCCCGTAATTTGAAGGATCGTAAAAATCCTTTAAGGGTTGAGCGCCCTACATTCTCTGGAACCATTCTTGCATCCTCTGCATTAGTTCCAGCTGCCTTTGAAATACCTCCTGTGGATCCTAAGGCAGAGGAGGTTATTGATTGGCCATGGAATCTGTAATCACCCTTTACACTTTTAGCCATTTAACACATATGGGGTTTCAGTCAGACGCCTATCCAAACGACTAGATCCGTTCCCGGACATCTAAAAGTGAAATTTTCGTACTGCGCTTTGCGCTTTGTGCGCGGGTGGTGCACAGGGGTCGTTCCCTCTCTCACCCACACCCTGTAAACCCTACTTCCCCTCCTATTTATACCCCTCCCTTCTCCTCTCCTCTCCTTCTCACACCACAGTCACCACCACCTACAGCACCTTCTGTGCAGCAGTGGAGAGGGCAGACGAGAGAGGCAAGAGGGGGCGAGCAAGGGAAAACGAGAGGGAGGAAGGAGGAGAGCGTGGAAGGTTGGAGGACCTTCGGGTGCTCGATGGAGCTCGCACGACCGGTGATGGGTGCGTGTGCGCATGGAGGATGTTGGCGGAGAGCTGCTCAAGCTCCTGCAGCTATTGGAGCTTCTGCTGTGGCAGAGGATGAGTGTGGTAAGAGACGTGAAAAGGTTCTGGTACTGGAAGTTTTCCAATATCAGACGTCTGGCATGACATCCAGACAACTGGTGAGGGACCCGAACGTCCGAAGCTGAGGTCGGACGTCTGAAAGCGGGATATCACAAGGTACGTATTTTCCTGGGCCATGTAAATCATAGCGCTGGAGTTGTCAGCTGATCGTGTCTGCGTTTTTCGTATGCAAGTGTAGATTTGGGAAGGTGCACGGTACTCTTTCCCATGCACTTTTGGATGTCTGATCACATCACCAGATGACCAAAGGTGCTTCCAGACAACCGGAGACCTTGTCCGATGTCTGGAACTATCCTCAGATGATTGTAGAGGAGGTCTGGACATTTGATCAGTCACAGGAGACACAAGGTGAGTTTTTTACATCTTTTAAGACGTTTGGGATTAGTCCCAGATGTCTGATTTTGATCAGAAACCACTTTTTGTCCTATTTAAGGTTCAAACGGAATTGGATTTCCACAAACAAAGTATCATTGTTTTCTACTCGAGTTCCTCTACATATTCTTGTTGACTATCTACTGTTTTGAGCTCGTCTAATGTACATTAGTCGCTAGTATAGGTTACCAGCCAGTTGCATGTTTAGGGCCCACGGAGACGGCGAGATCTGCTGCACAGGCCCCCATTCCTCCCGTGATACCCAATAGAGTGGTTTAATTCAGTTATTAATATTTAAATATGAATGTGCTTGGTTGAAATAGCCAAATGGAACTCTAGGATGTGGAATGAACCCTAGGGTAGAAAATGGATGAGCCTGTTTGAGCTGTATTGTTTACTTGAATGCTTGGTTAAGATAAATTGCTAGCAAATGCCTATATTATAATTACGAGTTGCATGTTAAAATATGAGCTACCAGTATTTAATTGAAAAATTGCCTATGAAATCATCAGTTGCATGTTATTGAGAATTGAACTATGAAATCATGAACTTCTTGTATATGGATGAGGAATGAATTATGAAACATGAGATCTAGATCTGGATAAATGAGGTGAACATGAGCATGAACCCTACGGGGAATTAGGAGTAGAACTCTTATGGATAAACAAAATCTAGAATGTAGACGGGAAGTGTGCTGGCCCTTGAGTAAGTGGTACAAAGGAGAGCAACTGTCTCGTTTTAGTGTAGAGCGGAGCTAGCCTCCCTTGGGTTGAGACTTGGGGTTAGGATTGGCCACTCTACACCGACTCCTGTTGGCCCTCGCGTATGTGGTACCAAGGTGAGCTACTAGTGTAGGGAGGGAGCTAGCCACTCCACGGGGCCCGAGGTTCAACTAGCCACCCTACAATGACTTTGTTAGGCCCTCTGAGCAAACTGGGGTAGTCAGATGAGGGTGCGCAGAATGTGGAGGGGCGAGACCCCTGTTTGGTTCTAAGGGGAGAGACCCCTGTTCTGAGAGGGCTAGGCCCTATGCTATTCCATGTTGTACTTCGAGCGTACCCGCTAGTGGAAACGACTGACCGTGTGTCAGTGTAGGGTAGCTACCCGTGCGCTTATCACACATGCCATAGTCACCGCTACATCTCTACAGTGACCTTGGGGTGGTTGACTGGGTGTAGGACTACCATAGGGGACTCTCCCAGCCAGGAGAGCACCATGTGTACCTTCTACTCTACGGGAAAGACTGCATCAAGATCGTTCCCACGAGGAACATGTAAGATTAGGAAATATCTGGATACCTTGAGAAATAAATGAAACAGAAATACATAAATGAGATAAACAGAAATGAGAAATAAATCTATTATTTTTACTGTACTTACACTTAAATAATACAAACACCACTATACTCAGTGTTTGCTAACTCTGTCTTTTCGTAACACTATTCAAGACCAGTAGTTAGCAGCTTGAGTTGTTCAGGACTAGGAGTTGAGTGGCCCGAGTTTCCAGTTGCAGAGGGTGCTGGGCCCAGCCGAGCCCAGCCATAGTTGTTCTTCAGCACTTTCTTTTCCTCTATTGTTGTAGTAAGTGATGGATACCTAGTTTACTGTTTTTGCTACTTCTGCTTCCTTTCTGCTTTCTGTTGTTGTTGTGGTGGCATCTACTGAGATAGTTGTTCTACCTTCTTTACTGCTTTGTACCTTCCTTCTGCTTAGTTATATTGCATGTGTGAGTGCAGTTTATTTTCCTAATTTTGGTTATTTCTTGTTGGACGACTAGGTCTTGGGATTAGTCGAGGCGAGCTGGTCTTGGGTCTTGTAGGGATCCAAGAATGGGGTCGTAACAAGATGGTATCAGAGCAAGGTCATCCCGAGAAATGAACCAATTGGCTTGAGAAATAACCACCCACGTGCATATAACTAGGATAGCCACCACAACGTATCGCTTTGATATTCATTTCCGAGTCTTTTTCTTGATGTAATCTAGTATCGTTGATACTCTTGTTTTATCTTTCACGTCTCCTTGCAGGAGATGCCACGTCAGGGAGTTCTCGAGGCAGGCTGTGGTCGCAGCCATGGACAAGGTCAGAGGGGCGGATGTGCGGAACCTGAGGTACTAGTTGACCCACCTCTTCTCCTGGGCATTTAGGCCCAGGATCTCGCCCAACTGATCAGAGACATCTTGCGAGAGGAACTCCACCAGCCTCCACGGGCACCTCTCCCTGAGGACGTGGAGGGAGAGTCCTTGGTGGGACAGAGAGACCGTCGTAGTGCTAGATGAGCAGGAAGGGGAGGGGGTGGTCCTCCACCAACCCCACCGCACTCTAACACTTCCGAGCATAAGCCCTCCTTGCTTGGAGGCATGCCCATTCCCCCACTACAGCTGCATCATGAGCTTTTCGGACAGTTCCAGAAGCTAAATCCCCCCTCTTTCAAGGGGGATGAGGGCTCGTCTGAGGTAGAGGACTGGTTGGAGCAGATAGAGAAGGTGTTCGATACCCTTCGCCCTCCCGCGGAGTGCCACGTGGCCTTTGCCACGTACCAGCTAGAGAGCGCAGCACATAGGTGGTGGAGGGCAGTTAGAGGCCAGGAGGGGAGAGGGTCGACGTGGGACCAGTTCATGGCTCTCTTCTGCGAGCAGTACTTTCCGTAGACCTGGCAGGACCAGAGGAGGTGGGAGTTCCACACTCTCCGCTAGGGGACGATGACGGTTAGCATGTACCGCACATGTTTTCTGGAGCTATCACGATTTTCCTTGACAGCTGTGTCTACAGAGGAGGAGTGCCTGTGGAGGTTTACTGCAGGGCTCTGACCTGCTATTCGAGGGTATGCCAAACCCCTGAAGCTGCCCACTTTCTCTCGTGTGGTCGAGGCAGCCATGACTTACGAGGAGACCAACCCGATCCCGCGAGACACTGATAATGGACGGAAGAGGCCCTACCAGCCAGAGTATTCTCAGGGTTGTCGGGAGAGGAGGCACACGACACCCGCAGGAGAGCCATCTCATTTTGCAGGACCATCAATGGCCTTTGGGGGCCCTAGACAAGGGCCAGTTGCCAACATCAGACCCTCGCCCAGCCGTCAGCAGGGACCTACTAAGGGAGGAGGTCGTGTCCCCCTCTGCTACCAGTGTGGCCAGCCGGGTCACATCAAGAAGGACTGCCCATCTAGGGCCAGAGCACAGCAGATGCTCCCCGCACCGAGGGCTGGAGGCCGAGCTGGTGGTCGTGGTCACTAGGCATGTGGGGGAGGCAGCAGTCATGAGGAGGGTATCGGCCAGCACCTGCTCGCCCAACCCAAAGTGTAGTTGTTTCGTCTACACCGAGGACTAAGGGGCGTATCAACGCCCTGACACACAGGGACACCAGGGGTTTGGGTTCAGTGGTGGCAAGTATGGTTACTGTTTTTGGAAGATTAGTGTATGTACTTTTTGATTCTAGAACCACACACTCCTTCGTTGCTACGAGTTTTGTCATCAGTTTGAGGCAAGATAGTGTACTGTTAGAGGATTCATTTGTGATTAGAGGCCCAGGTGGCTAGTTGTTTGTAACCGAGGAGGTCTACATGGACTGCGAGGTTAGCATAGGGGGACACAACCTCCCCGCTAACCTGATTGTGATATAGATAGAGGATTTTGGCGTGATCCTAAGGATGGACTAGCTGTCTGCCTATCATGCCCCGGTGGACTATTTCGGGAGGAAGATAGTCTTCTCCATACCAGAGTTGCCTCCCTTTGGGTTTCATGGACAGCCGGTGGACGGAGGTTTCAGATGCATCTCCACGCTTCAGGCAGCGAGGCTTTTGAGCTAGGGGTGTGAGGGTTTCTTAGCCAGTGTAGTGGCAGAGCCTAGCCCCATGGCTAACTTTTAGAGTATCACGGTGGTTTGCGAGTACTCTGATGTTTTCCCAGAGGAGCTTCTAGGACTACCGCCGAGCATGAGATTGAGTTTGAGATCTCACTGGTACCGGGGACTAGCCCCATTTTTACTGCACCAAACCGGATGGCACCGCTTGAGCTACGAGAGCTCAAGTCACAACTATAGGACATATTGGAGAAGGGTTTTGTGAGGCCCAGTGCGTACCCGTGGGGAGCCCCTGTACTATTTGTGAAGAAGGACGGTACCCTGCGAATATGTGTCGACTACGGATAGCTGAATAGGGTCACCATCAAGAACAAGTATCTACTGCCAAGGATTGATGACCTCTTCGACCAGTTGAGAGACAGCATAGTGTTCTCCAAGATAGATCTGAGGTCGGGCTACCACCAGTTGAGGATCAGGGAGACCGACATCTCCAAGATAGCTTTCCGTACCTGGTACAGGCACTATGAGTTCTTGGTCATGCCGTTTGGGCTGACCAATGCCCCCGCTGCTTTCATGGATTTGATGAACCATGTTTTCAGGCCGTACTTAGACCAGTTTGTGGTGGTGTTCATCAATGACGTACTCGTTTACTCGCGAGATCAGGTATAGCATGGACAGCATTTACGCATGATCTTGGATACCTTGAGGAGATGCAGGCTGTATGCCAAGTACAGCAAGTGCAAGTTTTGGTTGAGGTAGGTGACTTTCTTGGGCCACGTCATTTCAGGGGATGGTTTGAATGTGGATCCAACTGACGAGTCAACTTTCTGCTTTGCGTTGTAGTATTTAAGTGGTGGAAAAATCGACTAATCAAAAAATAAAAATAACCACTCACGGAAGAGTGGGTTGTGTCCACAGGGAGGCAATTATGCAATAAATTTTATATTCTTTCAGTTAAGTGCGAAATCCCTATTCAAATCTAACATAAATTATGAAGGAAAGTAGATTCACACTAACTTAAAAAGATAAGGGTATATGTGTAGTTTTCCCTCACTGAAATCTTCAATAAATATATGATGATTTTATGCAATTTTCACATGACATGTATTAGAGAAAATTAGTGCTCAAGTTAAGCCCAAAACCAATCTTGAAATAGGTGAATATCATTAATGTGCAATTATCAGAGAATATGAGTGTACATGTGCAATTTCACCATAATATAATAATAATAAATAAAAATGAAATTCTGGTGGCAATGGCAGTGAATGTAATTTTTAATATGAGAGGAAACAGAGCATTTGCTCTCTCTCCTCCTCGCGAGAGAGAGAGAGCACCGACGAGGCTTTTACAAGCAAGGGATGTTGGCGAGGATGAGGGCTATCCGATGGAGGCCGCGGCGTCGACAGAGATGGTCGGACGGCGGAGGAGAAGACGCTGGAGGAGGCTGCTGCTGTCGTGCTATGCCTGCTTGAGAGAGACGCGCGCTGCAGATGCCACGCGCTAGCGGGCGGTGCTGCGGCTGTGGCGCAAATGCCTGCAGGAGGGGCTTTGGCGTGCGTTCGTCTGCAGGCGCCTTTGTGCAGGGTGCCGATGCGGTGAGGTGCACGCCTGCTGGAGCGGGTGAGGCGAGGGCGGTGTAGTGCAGAGTTGATGGCGTAAACGCCTGCAGGAGGGGGTGCGCGCGCCTGCTAGTTGGAAGGAGGGCGCGATGCAGCATCTGCGGGCGTTCGGGCAAGAGTTTAAGGTTGAGGCGCACGCGGGCGTCAGCGTACTGTAGTAGGGCACGGCCCTTCAGGGAGGTTGAAGGCATTGGCTGGGGTGTCTACGGGTCACTGAGGGGCGTGAGGCAGAGCGATGGTAAAGGAGCGGGTGCCGGCTGAAGGAAGGTGCTGTAGATGGCAGCGAGTGCCTGTGAGTGCTGGAGAAGGGTGTGCCTACGAGCACTTGCAGGCAGTGCAGTGTAGGAGTGGGGGCCAGGTGGTGCTGGAGAGAGAGGCATGCGGAGGTGTGCGCCTGCGGGCTGGTTGGAGATGAGCGCGCACCTGCGGGGGCGCAAGGTGGAGAAGGAGGATGCGTGGTTGCGGTGTAGGCTGCGGAGAGGTTGGAGCGTGTGTGGTGGTAGTGGAGAAGTTGTGCACAGTGCACACTTAGTTGTTCCCCGCAAGGGGGAAGATAGCCTCCTCTCCTTTCTCCGCGTGCTTTTTAACTCCTCGTTTGAGCCTGCGAGAGTTAAGGGATTTTCAAATCCCTTAACTCTTTCTAGCCGGTGGCTGTTGAGGGTGACCGGAGGATGGGGAAAAGAGCAGCCGCCGATTATTTGAAAGGGTAATTTATCCTTTCCTCCTCATTCATTTGCCAATTATTTTTCTTGCACATAAAAAGAACATATTAAGTTATAGAATAGATGTAAGCCTAAATTATGATGCATGCAAGCATTATATAACTTAATATAGTTATTAATAAACCTAAATGATATAATTAAAGTTACTTAGGCATAATATTAGTCAATTAAAATGGGCTCATCAAATACCCCCATGCCTAAGATTTGCTAGTCCCTAGCAAAAATAGAAGTAATCAGAAGTTTCCTTCTTTTCTTCAAAACTTTAGAGATCCAGACAAACGTGACGTGATAATAGCCTAAGTAACGGATCCAAGTGAAAAAACCAATTCACATTGGGAGTTCGTGCTTCTCCCTTAGTAAATATTGCGTCGGGATAGGCAACTACTTCCCTCGGGGACAAAGCTGACAATAATCTGTAATTTAACCCCAGAGTTTGGCTTAGGTAGGAGATATCGAGTTGAATGGATTTATATTTGGTGGCACACACTCATCTGGTGCTACATATAGTCTAGTACTGCAGACTCTAGATCTCTAGACTATTAGACAAGTCAACTCCGAGAGAGGCTATACAACTATGCTCTCTTGATGTTCTTGGGCACTCCCTCTTCTTTTTCCTTCTGAGATCACAAATCTTGCCAGATTTAGAAATTGTACTCACTATTTGGTGGCCTCATGATGAGAACCTCATCATGAGCCATAACTAGCTCATTTTGACCCAATACAAAGGATAAAAGCTCCTACATAACTCAAGGAAAGGCTTAACTCAGAGAATTCTGAGTTTAAGGAGAAAACAAGTCATAAGGGGTAAAAATGCAATTTTACCAGTATAATCTGCATTCAGGGTAATTCAGGATCCAAACATAGGTCAAAGCAACTTAATAAGAATAAAAGTGGGATGAGATGATCTAGCAAGGGCTACAGCAATTCCAAGAAACTAAATGATAATCTGTAACCCTAAAACAAACCCACTTCAATTCACAAGGTTCAAGGCAAAGCAAAAATGGAATAAACCCTCTAAAATTCATAGAAAAATAATCTCTAGGGTTTAGAACCTTCAATTTGACCTTAGGAACCCATCTTGACCTACATTGAGAACCATACCCAATTAATAATTTAATTTGGGTTTTTGCGTAAATTGACCAGTCAAACAAGGTTTAATCTAGAAATAAAATTCACCATCAGATTCCTTAGGTCCTAATTAGTCATGTATAAAAACTTGAGCCTAAGAAGAAACCTTCTTGACCAACTTTACACTTTGGTCCTCATATATTTACTTTTTGGCCGTCAACTTTTGAACCCTCGCATTTTGGCCCCTAACTCTCCTTCGTTCTTTGCGTTCAGGTCCCCCTGCAAAACCTGCCAGCACCATGCTCCGGCGACCTTGCGCGGAGCATGGCGCCGCGCAGGGTGAGGGGGAGAGCCTGGCAAGTAAACCGGGGGTGCCCTGCGTCATCAGCCGTCGCAGGGACACCCCCCTGGTCGCTGTAACCCACCATACCGGCCGTGCGACGACGTGTCTCCCTCGTCGGAGGACGCCGGAGATGGAAACCCATACCGTCCGTGCGTTCGCACGGACGGTATGGGTTTCCATCTCCGGCGTCCTCCGACGAGGGAGACACGTCGTCTCCCTCCGCCTTCCTCCCTGATTCGGTCCCTATAAATACCCCCGTCGCTCCACTGTTCTTCCCAGCTCGGATCTGACGGAGAAAACCCCCAACTTTCCTCTCTTCTCACTCCGGCAGACGCCCACCAGCTCCGGCGGTTCTTCCTCCTCCTCCTCTTCGCTCTGCCGCAATACCAGCAGCAGAGACTTCTTCCCCTGCTCTTCCCGCGCCACGCCGCACCCAGCTGGCGCCTCTCCGGCCCTCTGCTCGCCGCCGCCCCTTCCCCCGGGCATCTTCTTCTCCGGCGACAGTCGATACGACTGTCGCCCGCTCTGGCCCCTCCTCCTCCTACTAAGTAGGTAGAACTCCTCCTCTTCCTCCCCTCTTTCTTTTCCTCACTGTCTTTTATTTGATTAAACCCTCGACCGCTCCTGTCCACCGTCACCCCCTTCGTCTCCGGCCAAACTCCGGCGAGACCCCCCCATCACTCCACAGCCCCACACGCCTCGCCGACCCTCACAGAATCTCCGCCTCCTCACCCTGATCAACCTCCGCCCTTTCACGTCCCGCCACTCGCCCTCTGCAGACCCCCCGAACAAACCCACTTCTCCACCCACAGTTTGACCTAGGGCGACCCTCACGCTCCACCCCGCCGCCTGCCAGACCCCCCACCACCTTCGCCGTGCCACGGCGAAGGTTCTCTGCGTATCTGATTAGGCCGAGAGGCCGTTCCTCTGTGTACAGGTGTCTCGACCGCCGTCGCCATTGCTGCGTGGAAGGAGCACCTTCAACCTGCAGCTCCAGGTGCGCTTCGCCTAGGCCTGACTCCCAGGCTGCGCGGGGCGCCTCCGCGAAGAGTCCCAGGCTCGCAGCTGGAGCGAAGGCCTCGCGTGAAGCCGCGATTGCCCGCTGCTTTCTCCGCTGCGAGCGCTCAATTAGGGTGGGACATTTAGTCCCACCTCGGAGAGCCACTGAGGCGAACGGGCGCTTAAAGGCAAAAAGTGCCTTAAGCTGTTCGCCTCAGTTCACGGGGTGAGGTCCCCTCCACCCGCCCGGTTACCCGGTCTCGTCCGCGCTCACGCCCCGCGGACCTGACCCGACCCGACTTAGACTGACCTGCACTCCTCGCCCACCACGCACGCCGGTGGGCCTGGACCCGGGCCCGACCAGTACCCGGCTACCCGGCAGCTCTGGGAGAGCTATCCTATGAGCGGATTCTGTGAGAGAGAGACGGGGGGGGTGGGGGTAGAGTAGGTTTTGCCCTCTGACGTAAACTCTGAAGTGTGCAGGCACAGGTGAAGAAGAAGGACCGCGGAAGAAGAAGAAGAAAGCTAAGGGAGACACTGTAGTAACAAGCGGGTTAAGTCGTCTGATTGGAAAATCAGACGACGTCCTGAAGGGAAAAGAAGAAAGAAGGAGAGACGACGTCCTGACAGGTAAAAGAAAAGAAGAAAGAAGAAGATCTGAAGAACAAAAGAACAAGGAAGAACAGCAGAAGAAGAAGAGGAAAGAACAAGGAAGAATAACAGAAGAAGAAGAGGACCACAAGGAGATAAACACAAAAGAAGAATAGGAAGAACAAAAGCTAAAGAGGAGAAAGACAAAGAGAAAGAAAGAAGAAAAGAAGAAGAACTCAAACTTTCATTTCTCTCCCTCTCTCTCTCTCTCTTTATTTTTTGTAATAGAACATGTATATCTCTAGAATACAACTTGCTCCCTGAGTTCGACCTCGGGAACTCTTTTATTTTCCGAGTAAAAAATTTTTTTGAAATGATGGCAATAACTGGCTATACTACAACGCTATAACAATAAAACCCGGTTATCTCTCGAAGCCAACGTTTCACCTCACATGGCATTCGCACTTCAATTAAAGTCCTAATAACTCTACAACTAAGTTAGAGTCCTCAACCAGTATTTGGGCGATCAGAAATACTAGAACATAGGTATGGGTCATATTTGGTAGAACGCGTAGGTGTTCTGTTGCCTCAAAAATAGGGTTACAACATAAACTTGGACTCTTTTTTTTTGTAATATAACTATTTCTTCCTTTTGTTCTTTCTGTTTCTTCTTTTTCTTACTTTCTCTCTTCCCTTCTTTTTTTTTCTTATTTCTTCTTGTTTTTGTTTCTTTTTCAATCAACACAACACGATACGAACTTTTATTTACGAGGCATTATTAGGGATGATGATGGTCAAGAGGAAGTTGTGTGGCTTATTTGGTGGAAGTGCCTATTCTCTACACCAGGAAGGAATGGATAGGACAAGCGTATTTCTAGCCTTTGACACTATTACCCTCCTTCAGCCGAGGACTCTACGAAGGAAGGTCGTAACCATCAACCATAGTCATAACTTTATTAAGACTCAATCTGTGTATCTGCCTTATTTGGTGACTCTTAGGAATTCACACAAAGTATGCACACAGGAACAGAGAGTGAAAACTATGCCTAACTCTAAAGTATCATCATCTAATTATCCAAAACTTAAGAGTCCTTGCAGTAGACTTAGCGCACCAGTAATCTCTCTACTTTCTTCTCACGAATATGAGGTGGATCTACTGGAAGATAGTATGCCTGACTCCCTATGAACTGTCCAAGGGTTCAGTGGACTACAAATGCTCATTGGTTTTTCTCAAGGATCCATTACCAAGTCTTCGTGCACGTGAAATAAATGTACTGGATTCTAAACTTAAGAAATAATTTCAGAAGAAAAATCTCCAATAACAAAGGTATTTTGCTAGGGACTAACCCATTCAGCTCAAGGAAAGAGAAATTTTTTTTTATATGCTAACCTAAATGCATGAATACTTCCTAAAATGCAAATGCACTCCCCCATGCCTAAATCCTACAATGTCCCCATTGTAAAATTAAAATAGGAGAAAGGAAAAAAAAATCACATGACATGTCTGCTGGGTTGCCTCCCAACAAGCGTTGCATTTTTTGTCAGCAGCCAGACATAGAAGGAACCTATCAATCTGGTTCAAAACAGACAAAGTTAGGCCCTAAAAATATGCGTAACAGTGCAGGCCTAGAAAACAGGTAGCCACGGATGTTGGCGAGCTGATGATGAAACGTAATACCACATGCTTACCAGAAGATATGAAAGCGAAGAACCGCATTGACTACCTTGGGAGATGTAGGAATAATAAACATAATATGAAAAGGGACCTCCTAGAATGGAATAAGCGGAGGATAACAAGGATCCTCCAGAGCAGGATGAGTTTTAAAAGATATACACATTATTAGTTCAAACCCTTGAATGGTGAGAGTAAAAGTACAAGCATTAATCCACACTCGCCATTCTACCCGAGGATGTACTGGCCTGATATACTCTCTAGAAACAATGTACATGAGCAGAGATCTGAGGCAAGGATCAGTTAAGGAGTATAAGGGTTGTTTGTAGTGTTGGAAGGTAATGGTTAAGTCCAATGAGGGCTTAGTTAGGTCCAATTCCAACAATGATTCAGATTGTGTACACTCCCTAGTTGTGGACAACTTCATGTTACCCTGCCTAGTATTGATGATCGGAGTCATATTTGATTCAAGGTAGACTCCAAATAACTCTTTGATGGTAGGGTCAAAATGTAAGAATAATTATCATTCAACTCATCCCCAGATTCGTTTGGTTCACTCAAATATTTGTCGGGGTGTATATGTGATTCATTAGGAGTTGGATCAGTATCCTCAATTATTTCTAAAGGAGGATCAATCTTAATATTTTGGAGCAAGCCTATATCATTGAATTTTTTTTGTTCTCGGGGTATAAATCCTCAATTGACATGTTCTGTCCCCGAGAGTCTCCCATAGACTTCTCATTATTTTGTTTTTCCTCCTTTACTAGCAACTCCTAATTTGATGGAGGATGACTCTCAAAAGAAAGGAGGAATCTGGATTTAATCATATTATTTCTATCCTCTGGAGGTAAATCCTCAAATGATAAATAATTCTCCTGTGATTCACTCCAGATTTTCAGTCCAGGTTCCTCTGTTGGGGCATCCTCATCCTCTGAAATGGACTCTTCATATCCCTGAGACCAAAATTGATCATCCTCTATTCCCTTAGGGTCACCTTCATTGGATGCATTTAAATTCTCAGGATGCTGAATAGTATGTGTTGATTCCCTAAGTAGAGGGTTAGGAGTAGGCTCACTAAGGGTAGAATGGGATTCCACCAAATAATTAATAGGGGAAGTGATAGGAATAATACAACCTTGACCTGGGTTGGTAGGGGTAAGGAGAATACTGTCATTGTGGTCAAGGTCCTCAAGAGGTAGCATCTTCCCTTGCTTTTGACTGCAATATACTTCAGGTGGATAATAACTATGATCATTATCCTCTAGTGGCCGTGTCTCATTGGGAGAGTCTAAGTGATAGCTAACTAAAATTGGATCCCTATTGTCATTAGGTTCCTCAGAATTATTTTCATGATCATGGTTTATTGGGTAGGGATCAGGATTATTGGGAAGGGTGTAGCTAAGTTGTCTTATTTCTTCATTTAACTGTTGACTATTCCTTAACATCTCTCCCATTGATTCTCTTATTTCGTTTTGCTATTTTTGCATTTATATCATAAAAGAGGAGAGGCTACTGTTATCAAGTTGGGGAGGATAGTCAATTTCAGCTTCTGGTTGCCTAGGGGTATCGGTCCAACCTCGATACGAAAAAATCATGAAGGGTGGGAGGGTTGGGTGTTTGCATGGAAGTAGGGATTTCAGAATTGGAAAATCCCGCTCCTAGGCTCTGCTCAAAAGTGGGAGTTCTCAAGCCAGTACTCCCAGGATAAGAATGAGAATGATCCCATGAATTGTCAATGTACCCATCAAAGGATGGATACGCTCGGGGGATGGGATCCTGATTAAAAGATGGGAAATATTGACTCTGATAATCTGAATGATAGGAGTAAGAGTAATCCATTTCTTTAAGCAAAAAAATTTTAACTCTCTTAGGATTTAGCAAAATTCAGAATATAAGCAGAAAACTTCCTAGAGAGTTCTATTATCAAAGCAAACGCAAATTCAAAGGGATCTATTTTTAGTAGATTGTAGGTCTTAGAGTTATATGTTTAGTTGGTGGCCAAACAAGTTTTGCAAAAAATTACACTTCCTAGACCAACCTTCGCTAGTCCCTATAACCTACTCGCAAGGGATGGAAGTCTCGAATCGAGCCCACACACGAGGAACCGAAGTAACTTGGTGGATAGGCTTGTTGATTTCCGACTAACTTCCCTTGTGGTGCAAAAGAGGAGAGGTAAAAATTTATCTAGTGACCTCATGTGTGAGGTGCACTGTGTGTCAAGTGTGCAAGCATACGATCGTGTTTTGATTTTTTGAAATTCCGCAAACAGGATCCTTTTGCACACAATTTTCAGTCACAGATTTTCAGGTCCAACCTCTTAGTAGTCCCAATTTTTAAAGTGACCACTGAATTAATTTGATTCAAGCACTTTAGTGGTCTTAGATTTAGGTTCAATGCATATGCATGACAGGTAATTGATGCTCAAGAAAAGACGTACCTTACTCTAGCTTTCTTCGTGCAATGTATGAATGCAATGCAATAAAAATAAACTTGATGCTGCTCATTCAGTCCTAGATGGCCGTCTTATAGATATGCAGCTTTTAGAAGGCAGTTCGATTTTTTTTTTAATAATAATAACAAACAGACCTAATCTAACTAACTAACCGAAATGTAGTTCAAAACAGTTCAAATAATCCTATAATCTAAATAAATGGGAACACACTCCCAAAAATACGCTCCCTCATATAAGAGCGCTAAGAAATAAAGTGGCACTGGGGACACGTTCCCAAAAATACCCAACAAGGGTCCAAAAGACATAATTTAAATTCTAATGTCTATCTAACTAAATCTAACTAAGACCTACTGACTAAATCAGAAATAGGCTTCTCTGTAAGCCTATGTGCATGGGATCAAGGCCCACATGTTCTTGTTGCTGTCCTCCAGGTGGCGTCAAGGTCTACCAAAAAGATCATCTCCGCTGTGCACGTCGTTCAGGTTCAATGTCGTCGCTCTGCTGCGCCTCGTCGCCTCGTCAGATTCCTCGCGCAGTAAAAAAAAATTAATCAGATAATTTTTCAACTCAGATATTCAAAATAATAATAATAATAACATGAATTTATTGCATCTGTCAACCTCCCTGGCAACGGCGCCAATTTGATGAGTCGACTTTCCGCTTTGCGTTGTATTTAAGTGGTGGAAAAATCGACTAATCAAAAAATAAAAATAACCACTGATAGAAGAGCGGGTCGTGTCTACAGGGAGGCAATTATGCAATAAATTTTATATTCTTCGAGTTAAGTGCGAAATCCCTATTCAAATCTGACATAAAATGCGAAGGAAAGTAGATTCACAATAACTTAAAAAGATAAGGGTATATGTGCAATTTTCCCTCACTAAAATCTTCAATAAATATATGATGATTTTATGCAATTTTCACATGACGTGTACTGGAGAAAATTAGTGCTCAGGTTAAGCCCAAAACCAATCTTGAAATAGGTGAATATCATTAATGTGCAATTATCAGTGAATATGAGTGTGCATGCGCAATTTCACCATAATATAATAATAATAAATAAAAATCAAATTCTAGTGGCAATGGCAGTGAATGTAATTTTTAATATGAGAGGAAATAGAGCATTTGCTCTCTCTCCTCCTCCTCCTCCTCGAGAGAGAGCACCGGTGGGGCTTTCACGAGCAAGGGATGTTGGCGAGGATGAGGGCTATCTAATGGAGGTCACGGCGTCGACGGAGATGGCTGGAGGTGGTCGGACGGTGGAGGAGAAGGCACCGGAGGAGGCTGTTGCTGTCGTGCTGCGCCTACTTGAGATAGACGCCCGTTGCCGATGGCGCGTACCAGTAGGCGGTGCTGCGGCTGTGGCGCAAACGCCTGCAGGAGGGGGTTTGGCGTGCACGCGTCTGTAGGTGCCTTTCTGCAGGGTGCTGGCGCTGTGAGGTGCGTGCCTACTGGAGCAGGTGAGGCGAGGGTGGTGCAGTGCAGAGTTGATGGCACAAATGCTTGTAGGAGGGGGTGCGCGCACCTGCTGGCTAGAAGGAGGGTGCGATGCAGCATTTGCGGGCATGCGGGCGAGAGTTGAAGGTTGAGGAACGCGTGGGCGTCAACGCACTACAGTAGAGCATGGGCCTGCAGGGAGGTTGAAGGCGCTGGCTGGGGTGTCTGCAGGTCACTGACGAGCGTGAGGTAGAGCGGTGGTGATGGAGCGGGTGCTGGCTGAAGGAAGGCGCTGCAAATGGCAGCGAGCGCCTGCGGGCACTGGAGAAGGGTGTGCCTGCGGGTACTTGCAGGTAGTTGGTGCAGGAGCAGGCGCTAGGTGGTGCTGGAGAGAGAGGCCCGCAGAGGTGTGTGCTTGCGGGCTGGCTGGAGATGAGCGCACGCCTGCAGGGGCGCAAGGTGGAGAAGGAGGATGCACAGTTGTGGTGCAGGCTGCAGAGAGGTTGGAGAGCGCGTGGTGGCAGTGGAGAAGTTGTGCACAGTGCACGCTTGAGTTGTTCCCCGCAAGGGGGAAGATAGCCTCCTCTCCTTTCTCCATGTGCTTTTTAACTCCTCGTTTGCGCCTGCGAGAGTTAAGGGATTTTCAAATCCCTTAAATATTTCTGGCCAGCGGCTGTTGAGGGTGCCTGGAGGATGGGGAAAAGAGCTGCCACCAATTATTTGAAAGGGTAATTTACCCTTCCCTCCTCATTCTTTTGCCAATTATTTTTCCTGCACATAAAAAGAACATATTAAGTTATAGAATAGATGTAAACCAAAATCATGATGCATGCAAGCATTCTATAACTTAATATAGTTATTAACAAACCTAAAAGATATAATTAAAGTTACTTAGGCGTAATATTAGTCAAATAAAATGGACTCATCACCAGCCAAGGTTGAAGCCGTACTCAGCTGGGAGAGGCCACGCACAGTGACAGAGATACGCAGCTTTTTGGCACTGGTAGGTTACTATCGGCGGTTTATCAGAGGATTCTCTCAGATTGCCCGTCCTATGACCCAGCTGACTTGGAAGGACGTGCTCTTTACCTGGACAGATGAGTGTGAGGCATGCTTCCAAGAGTTGAAGGAGAGATTGACTTCAGCTCCTGTGCTTACCATTCCAGACAGTAGTGGCGGTTTTGTGGTTTACACTGACGCTTCGTTGTAGGGGTTAGGGGGTGTGCTCATGCAGTGGGGTCACGTTGTCGCTTACGCTTCGCGGCAACTGAAGCCCCATGAGCATAGATACCCTACCCATGACTTAGAGTTGGCAGCTGTTGTCTTCGCACTGAAGACATGGAGGCACTACCTTTACGATGAGACTTTCGAGATTTTCACGGATCATAAGAGCCTTAGATACTTGATTGACCAGAAGGAGCTTAACATGAGACCGAGACGTTGGTTAGAGCTCCTGAAGGACTATGACTGCAGCATCTCCTACCATCCAGGGAAGGCCAATGTGGTGGTTGATGCCTTGAGCCAGAAGGTGCCCACCCACTTGGCCAGTTTATAGGCACAGAGTTGGAGACACATGGAGGAATTGGGCAGTTCGCGACCCTGGGAGTCACAGGGGTATTCTGGGACAGTGACAATGATACGGCAGACGCGACCAGAGCTGATAGACCGCATCATTGCAGGGTAGATGACAGATCTGTACTTATAGACGCTGTGAGATAGGGTGTTGACAAGGGACCCAGGAGACTTTTCCTCTTTAGACGAGATACTGCACATAAGGGGGCGCTTATGCATTCCTAGGGACAAGGAGTTGTTGAGAGAGCTCTTAGCTGAGGCGCACGGGTCCAGGTTCACCATACATCCCGGGAATAGAAAGATGTACCATGATTTAAGACACGACTTTTGGTGGAGAGGAATGAAGCGGGATGTTGGTGAATTTGTGCAGCAATGTTTGGTATGCCAGCAGGTGAAGGTCGAGCATCAGAGGCTTGCAGGGCCATTGCAGTCACTTCCTGTGGCAAAGTGGAAGTGGGAGAGCATCACCATGGACTTGGTGGTGGGTCTACCAGTTACCCAACGGGGACACGACGCAGTCTGGGTGATAATAGACAGGTTGACGAAGACGGTGCGTTTCTTGCCGATCCGAGTCACCTTTGGACCAGCATAGTTAGCAAAGAGATACATCCGAGATGTGGTGCACATACAAGGAGTTCCATGTGAGATTGTATCTGATAGGGATACTCGTTTTACTTCCCTGTTCTGAGCTGAGTTTCAGCAGGCTTCGGGGACACGTTTGAGGTTCAGTACCGCTTACCACCCCCAGACAGACAGATAGTCAGAGTGCACCATACAGACACTTGAGGACCTTTTGTGCGCCTGTGTGCTAGATTGGACAATCTCCTGGGAGGAGCATTTACCCCTGCCAGAGTTTGCATACAATAACAGTTACCACTTGAGTATCAGCATGGCACCTTACGAGGCTCTATACGGATAGAGGTGTACTGCACCATTGAGTTGGGTCGAGGTGGGGACCAAGTGGGAGGTTGGTCCCAGGCTAATTCAGTAGAGTCAGGAGGTGATAGAGCAGATTCACAGACGACTCCGCATTGTTAGGAGTAGGTAGAAGAGTTACGCTGATCGGAAATGTAGAGAGGTGTAGTTTGAGGTTGGGGATCATGTCTTTCTCCGTGTTTCTCCCATGAAGGGCCTATAGCATTTTGGGGTGAAACAGAAGCTTGCGCCAAAGTTTGTGGGGCCCTTTGGGGTCTTGGAGTGGGTAGGACCTGCTGCTTACCAGCTTGCCCTTCCTCCCCAGCTTTCTAGAGTGCACGACGTGTTCCACGTGCCCAACCTCAGGAAGTACGTCACCGATCCCAGTCACGGTCTGAGCCATGAGAGCATCAAGGTGGGTGACGACCTGACCTACCCTGAGAGACCAATGTAGATACTAGACAGAGCCATCTGGAGTCTGAGATGGAAGCAGGTACCACTGGTGAAGGTCCTATGGTGAAGCCAGCGGTATGAGGAGGCGACTTGGGAGCATGAGGCGACGATGCGAGAGCGGTACCCAGAGCTTTTTGAGGGTACGTATTTTTAGACCTACTTTGGCCCACTTTAAGTTTGTTATGTGTTTTTACATTCCTTTTTCCACGCCCAAGCTAGCAACGTTTCGGGGATGAAACTTCCATTAAGTTTGTTATCATGTAATGACCTGTTACACTTTTAGCCATTTAAGATGTTTGGATTTTCAGTCAGACATTTGTGCAGACGTCTGGACCCATTCCCAAACATCTTGAAGTGGAATTTTCATACTGCGCTTTGTGCTCTTGTCACGAGCGGCGCATAGGGGCCGTTCCCTCTCTCACCCACACCTTGCAAACCCTACTTCCCCTCTTATTTGAACCCCTCCCTTCTCCACTCCTCTCCTCCTCACACCACACTCACCACCACCTACAGCACCTTCTGTACAGCAGTGGTGAGGGCGGACGAGAGAGGTGAGAGGGGGGTGAGCGAGGGAGAGGGAGAGGGAAGAAGGAGGAGAGCGTGGAAGGTCGGAGGACCTTCGGGAGCTCGGCGGAGCTTGCACAGATGGCAGTGGCTGCGTGCGCATGTGGAGGACGCTGGCGGGGAGTTGCTCAAGCTCCAGCAGCTACTAGAGCTACCACTGCAGCGGAGGATGACCACGGGGGCCGGAGTGAAAAGGTTCTGGTACTGGAAGCTTTCCAGTATCATACATCTGGTGTGTTGTCCAGACGATTGGCGAGGGAACCGGACGTCCGGAGCTGAGGCTGGACGTCTTAAAGCGGGATATCGCGAGGTACGTATCTTCCTGCGCCATGCAAATCATAGCGCTGGAGTTGTTGTCGGCTGACCGTGCCTGCATTTTTCGTACGTAGATGCAGCTTTAAGAAGGTGCACGGTATGCTTTCCCATGCACTGTTGAACGTCTAATCACATCACCAGATGTCCAGAGGTGCTTTTAGACGACCAGAGACCTTATCCGACATCTGGAACTATCCTCAGACGGTCGCAGATTAGGTCTGGACATTTGATCAGCCCCAAGAGACACAAGGTGAGATTTTGACATCTTGTAAGACGTCTGGGATTAGTCCCAGACATCTGATTTTGATCAGAAATTTCATTTTTGGCCTATTTAAGGCCCAAACGGAATTGGATTTCCGCAAACAAAGTACCATTGTTTTCCACTCGAGTTCCTCTACGTATAATTGTTGTCTATCTACTGCTTTGAGCTCATCTAATGTACATTAGTCACTGGTACAGGTTACCAGCCAGTAGCATGCTCGGGGCTTGCAGAGATGACAAGATCTGCGACATAGGCCCCTATTCCTCCCGTGATACTCGGTAGAGTCATTTAATTTAGTTATTAATATTTAAATAAGAATGTGCTTGGTTGAAATAGCCGAATGGAACTCTACGATGTGGAAGGAACCCTAGGGTAGAAAATGGATGAGCCTGTTTGTGATGTACTGTTTACTTGAATGAATGGTTAAGATAAATTGCTAGCAAATGCCTGTATTATAATTATGAGTTGCATGTTCGAATACAAGTTGCCTGTATTTAATTGAGAAATTGCCTGTGAAACCACCAGTTGCATGTTATTGAGAATTGAACTATGAAAACACTAGCTGCCTGTATATGGATAAGGAATGAATTATGAAACATGAGATCTGGATTTGGATAAATGAGGTGAACAGGAGCATGAACCCTACGGGGAATTAGGAGTAGAACTCCTATGGATAAAAAGAATCTAGAATGTAGACGGGAAGTGTGCTGGCCCTTGAGTATATGGTACCATGGAAAGCAACTATCCCCTTTTAGTGTAGAGCGGAGCTAGCCTCCCTTGGGTTGAGACTCGGGGTTAGGATTGGCCACTCTACACCGACTCCTGTTGGCCATGGTTGCGTACGTGGTACCGAGGCGAGCTACTAAGGGCCTGGGGTTCAGCTAGCCACCCCACACTGACTTTGTTTAGCCCTCTAGGTAAACCAGGGTATTCAGACAAGGGTGTGCGGACTTTGGAGGGGCAAGACCCCTGTTTGGTTTTAAGGGGTGAGACCCCTGTTCTAAGAGGGCAAGGCCCTATACTATTCCATGATGTACTTTGGGCGTGCCCTTTAGCGGAAACGACGGACCACGTGTCAATACAAAGTAGCTACCCGTGCGCTTATCACGCGTGCTGTAGTCACCGCTACATCTCGACAGTGACCTCGGGGTGGTTGACTGGGTGTAGGACTACCAAGGGGGACTCTCCCGACCAAGAGAGAACCATATGTACCTTCTACTCTACGGAAAAAACTATAATCAAGATTGTTCCCACGAGGAACTTGCAAGATCAGGAAATATCTGAATACCTTGAGAAATAGATGAAACAGAAATACAAAAATGAGATAAAGAGAAATGAGAAATAAATCTGTTGTTGTTTTTACTGTACTTATACTTAAATAATACAAACACCACTCTACTCAGCATTCGCTGATTCTATCTTTTCGTAACACTGTTCAGGACCAGGAGTTGAGCGGCCCAAGTTTCTGGCTACAGTGGGTGCTGGGCCCAGCCGAGCCTAGCCATAGTCGTTCTTCAGCACTTTCTTTTTCTCTATTGTTGTAGTAAGTAATGGATACCTAGTTTACTATTTCTGCTACTTCTGTTTTCTTTCCGCTTTCTATTATTGTTGCGGTGGCATGTACTGAGACAGTTGTTCTACTTTCTTTACTGCTTTGTACTTTCCTTCCGCTTAGTTATATTGCATGTGTGAGTGTAGTTTATTTTCCTGCTTTTGGTTATTTCTTGTTGGACGACTAGGTCTTGGGATTAGTTGAGGTGAGCTGGTCTCAGGACCTGTAGGGATCCAGGAATCGGGTCGTAACAGGATCAGTTTGGCCAAAATCCAATCTACACCTCCTAGAATACTCAAATGGTTCTTCCAATCGGGGATTCAATGACCTCCTTCCCAACATAAACTAGGAAAAGGTAGGAAGGAAGGGGGATAAGAATGCTGCAGCACAACAAAAAAGCCTATCCTTAAGTGGGGTAGCCTAAGGATCTACAGACTCTCAGAACATGCCTTAAGATTATAGATGATTTACTCTAGTTGTGTCTGCTCAATCCAACCATTTAGGAGGGACTGGAGAGAAGGTTCTTCCTTCAGCTTGTGCCTCCAGTTACTAGTGTACCCCCTAGCTGCAGTCGTTTGATGCTACTCCCCTAGCTAGGCATCAGATTGATCAGTATAAGCATGTTAATCATAAGCAATCTCAGACTAGACCTCAAAGAGCAAATCAGTCCTTAAGGCCAATGTCTACTTGATTTTATTTAGGCCTGGGATTGTAGTGCTTATGGAATGTGGTGGTCCCTTAAAATGGGTTGTGCCCTTAATGATCAATTGAGTATGTGTGAGTGCATGCACAACCAGGGTTTTCAAGCAAGATTATTTGTGATGAGTAGATTTTAGGGTTCAAATCTTGCTTAAGTAGCTTTTAGGGTTTAGAATTAGGTTTAATTCAATCAAGTTTGAGGCAAACCTGATTTTCAAGCATGGGTGAAGATCACTTTCCTTTTGAAATCAAAAATAAAGTGGAGTGCCTGGTATGAACCTAAATTGAAAACCCTAAGAGGAAGCTACTTGGTGAGTTGATTTTATGTTAAGTGGTGCAGCCCAAACAACTCAAACAATTGGCTACAATTGCACCACTGAGTTAGGCACACAAAATGATTAACTTAAACTGATTTCTACTCTTTTATATGTTGATTTGTGTGTACCAGTTCCACAGATCAAAATCCGATTGAGTAGAAGAAAATCAAATAGGTTAAGTGCCTTGAATGTGGGTGTATGTAGTGTATATGTTGAATTACCCTACAAGAAATGTCTTTTTGATTTTTTTTATTTGAGAGGGTGAAATAAATGTGGGTGGAAATCCAAGCAACTAAGCTAATCCTAGGATTTATGCAAACACCTAGGTGATGTGCATAGATCTGATTAACCTAAAATGTCAATTAATGCATGTCCTTAGTGTCACATTAGCATCATACATTGCAAATAGTACATAACATGCATAATCATGCATTTAGATCAAAGTGTATAAATTGTACAGTAATTATCTCCTTTTTATGGTCAGGGATAGGGCAGCTTTTTATTAGGGCCTTGGATCGAAGATCCAACCGTATGGATTTGATCAGGGCAATGATTAGAGTTGAACAACTCCAAGATTGCCCTAATCGGACATCCGTAGCATCAGATAGAGATTGAGGAAACCTAAAGATCATGGGCCAAGATGGTATTAATCTACACCTTAGATGGCAAATCCATTCGTATGGATGGATTCGAATCGACGATCGCAGCCTAACGACGCGAAAATCAGTCCAATCCGACACCTGTGGCAACATCCACAATACTCAGAAGATGGACGGCCAAGACGGTGCCATGTGGCACCATCTCAACTACCCAACTGGCCCCAAGGACCCGTAGTTGCCTTTCCTTCTTCACCCGCCCGCTCGATCTCGATCGTTGGATGCTAATCCAACGGTCGCGAAATCGCGCGTACGAATTCTCCACACGACTCAAAAGTGCCCGTAGCGCGTTGGTTGAGCGTGCTGTGCGAGAAGAGAAGATGCGCATTCAAAGCTGTAGGCACCTCAAATTGGAGAGCGGGCGAGCGGGTGCATGGGCGAGTGGAGCCGTGCGATGGAGATCATGCAGTGCTGAGCGGCCGATAGCACCCATACCCATACAAACTCGTAGCGCTGACGCGAGATCACACGCTGGCGTACGGCACGAGCGGGGATTGTTTAGGCCGACCGATCTCTTGTTCGGATGGCTATAAGTGTGCGGACGTACGCGTGCGTTGCGCGATGCGGAGGCGAGGAGGCGTGCGGCGCACGCACACGAAGGCCACATTCAGGCCTTTAGTGAGGGATTTATCTGTCACTAAAGGTCTTGAATTAATGTTTTTCAAATTGTAATGACCAAAATGCCCCCACTCCTTGCAACCATAAAAGGAGACCCCATCAATACGAATTTCTCATCCCTTCCTTCTCTTCTCTCCCTCTCCAAAGTTGAAGAGAAGCTTGTCCCACACCCAGGATGCTCCTTAAGAGATAAAATCAATTTTTTTCCCCCATTTCAGAAGTGGATCCCATGACGATGATGATGTGCTGCTACGTTCCCATTCCTCCTACCTCGACCTCCTTCTTCCCGCTCCATTCCTTGTCTTCCAGGCGTTGTCTTGTCTGGCTCGTCCTCCAAGCGATCGTCGAGGAGGATAACTTCTCTCTCCCATTCCTTTTTCCAGCTTTCTAGAGTAGAATTTTCCTACTTTCTAGTGTAATTTCTCACTTTCTTAGATGTACAAACATTTTGCAACTTCAAGTGGATGTTTTCTCTCTCTCCCTCTCTCTTTCTATTTCTCCGATTATTTATATTGATTCCATTGCATTTTAATTACTCCGCTCTTTAAACAAAAACAAAAAAAATATAATTGCGAATTTTGATCAACGTAGTCTCCCTGAGTTCGACCTGGGATTTTTATTCCGGTATAGATTTTATTTGTTGAACCTGAGGTCTTCGCTATTCAAAGTGCAACGACAGGTTTTCAAAATCAAATCCAATAGCGTAGTCCTCCGACGTTCAACATTTTGGCGCCATTACCGGGGAGGGAACGATTTTCCAATCTTCTTTTCGCATTTCATGCACTTTACTATCTTCTAACTTACTTTCTCTCGTGTCTATTATTTTGCAGAGACCTCTATCAACGTATTGTCAAGCGGTAAATCTGAGTAAAGTGTAGTTGAAGACGACTATAAGTGCTTCCCATTCTTCCCCCCTCCATAGATTTCATTTGTCACATTAAATTCAAATTCCAATTAACCAAAGTATTTTCATAAATCCTAGGGTTAGTTTGGTTGTTTGAATTTCCACTCACACTCACATTTCACCCTTGCTTATAAAATAAAAAATAAAAAGATAATTTTGTGGGGTAATTCAACATACACACAACATATACCCACATTCAAGGCACATAACCTACTTGATTTTCTTCTATTCAATAGGATTTTGATCTATGGAACTGGTACACACAAATCAACACATAAAAGAATAGAAATCATTCTAGGTTAATCATTTCTGTGTGCCTAACCCAGTGGTGCAATTGTGGCAAATTGTTTGAGTTGTTTGGGCCGCACCACTCAATCTAAAATCAACTAACCAAGTATCTTCCTTTAAGGATTTTCAATCTAGGTTCATGCCAGGTACTCCACTTTATTTCTGATTTTAAAGGAAAGCAATCTTCACCCATGCTTGAAAACCTGGTTTGCCTCAAACTTGATTGAAATTAACCTAATTCTAAACCCTAAAAGCTACTTAAGCAAGGTTTGAACGTTAAAATCTATGCATCACAAATAATCTTGCTTGAAAACCCTAGTTGTGCACGCACTTACACATAATCAATCATTAAGGGCACAACCCATTTTAAGGGCCCATCACATTCCATAAGCACTACAATCCCAGGCCTTAATAAAATCGAGTAGATGTTGACCTTAAGGACTGATTCGCTCTACGGGGCCTAGTCTGAGATTGTTTATGATTAACCTACTTGTACTGATTAATCTGATGTCTAGCTAGGGGAGTAGCGTCATATGACCGTGGCTGGGGGGTACACTAGGAACTGGAGGCGCAAGCCAAAGGAAGAACCTTCTCCCTAGTCCCTCCTTCTAAGTGGTTGGATTGAGGAAACACAAGTAGAGTAAATCATTTATAATCTTAAGGTGGGTTCTGGGAGTCTATAGATCCTTAGGCTACCCCACTTAAAGATAGGCTTATTTTGTTGTGCTACAGGATCCTTATCCCCAGTCCTTCCGACCTTTCCCTAGTTTATGCTAGGAAGAAGGTCATTGAGTCCCCTATTGGAAGGACCACTAGAGTATTCTAGGAGGCGTAGATTGGATTTTGGCCAAATCTATCCCATGGCCTATCAACAGCCTCCTCTGCCCCGTGATCCACAGGAGGAATTTCAAAGGCAACTGGAACAAATGCAGAGAATGCAAGAATGGTTCCAGAGAATACAGGGCGCTCAGCCCTTGAAGAATTTTTATGATACTTCAAATTACAGGGAACGTCTCGGCGTCCAGATTCCTACCGGAGACGTAGAAATCAAGCCCCAGGTGTAAAGCCTGATCAAACATTACCAAGGGCTTGGCTCTGAAGACCCGTTTCAGCAGTTGGAGGACTTGACCACTTTGGTCCAGGCCACCAAGGTGTGAAATGTGAATGAGGAGCAAATGATCATGAGGCTCTTCCCCCACTCTCTTAGGGATAAAGTTGCTCATTGGTACAGGACTATAGGAAGACCAATTGCAACTTGGAATGAGTTGAAGTCGACCTTTCTCAAGAAATTTTTCCCTATCGGACATACCAATGCTTTGAGATGGGCAATCACTACCTTTACCAAGCGGTCGGGGGAGCAGTTTCATGTGGCCTGGGAGCGATTCCAGGACCTATTGAGGAGGTGTCCACACCACGAGTGCCGAAATGGTAACTCGTGCAGATCTTCTACCACGGGTTGACTGAGAAACTTAGAAATCATGTGGACGCTTCTTGCAGAGGCAATTTCCTTAACAAAGATGCATATAGCGTGCACGATTTGTTTGAGGAAATGAGCGAGAATTCGATCAATCATGCCTCCATGGATACTTTTAACCGGTCACTGTAGCCCAGATCGAAAGTTAATGAAGTCCACGACTCTCATTCATTCGATGTGGAATTGATTTGTAATAAACTTGATAAGGTGGACTTGGTTGCTAAGAGAATGGAGGAGTGGATGGCTGGAAATTCAATGAACAACTCTCGATCCACTCAATCCCAAAATTCTGGATTCCATTCATCGCGAGCTCCTTTTGGACGGCAGTTCATGAATCAACTTGATGCGGCTCAACCTGTGAGCCAGCATTATTCAGAACCCCACGAGTTCCAAACTAGAGCCTTTGATCCCAGTTTCTCTGATCCTTCCCTTTCTTTCTCTCCATTCGCACCCTATGAGGATGTTTGTGTTGTACAGGAGAATGTTAGATCCAACCCCTACTCTAATGCTTATAATCTGGGTTGGAGAAACCACCCTAACTTCTCTTGGAAAAACCTGGGGTAGCTGACGCAATTCCGACCCAGCAACTTTGCTCCACAACGACCAATGGGTCAGGGTCATGTTTATACTCAATTGCCCCCAAATTAGGTCAATCAGCTAGCTTGGAATGCCCGTCAACACATAGCGTAGGCTGATTTGAACTGGTAAATGGTAGAGATGCAATGATCCATGCTTCAGCTCATGCAGCAAATGAAAACCTCACTGGACAACTTGCAAACTGGGCTTATAGCTAACTCTCGTCAACTCGGATCTCTACCATCACAACCTGTACCTAACCTGCGAAATATCCTGAATCCGGGCAATCAAGCCCATGGGTACAAAAATCAGAGGGACCCACACGCACATGCTTAGGTGGTTGAGCAGGGTCCTTCCTCTTCTTTTTCTTCTGCAAATCAACAATTCTTGGCTAATGAATCCCCTCCAATCTTTCCTAACCGTCCCTAAGACCCAAACTCGTATGCATCCACAAATTCTGTTACCTTGAGGAGTGGTAAACAAACTCAGGATTCATAACCACACTATTTTGATTTATCGAATCTTGAAGAACCTGAGGAGAGAAACGAGAACTCTGGAGAAGAAATCAACTTTCAGGAACCTGATTCCAAAGATCTGACTCATGTTCCTTTTCCTAAAGCCTTGATCAGATCATGGAAGAAGAAATCTGTTGATTGTAATGAGGAGCTTCTGAATATTTTCAACAATGTCAAGATCAATATCTCGCTCCTTGACACTATCAAGCATATATCGGCTTACGCGAGATTTTTAAAGGATTTATGTACATAGAAGCGTAAGTCGAGAGAATTTGTTCCGAGGAAGGTGGTATTCTCCGAGCAGGCTAGTTCTATTATCCTACATCACATCCCTCAAAGAAAGAGAGATCAAGGTGCTCCGTTGATTTCTTGTGTCATCGGAGATTACACTTTTGATAGAGCACTGTTGAATCAGGGTGCATCCATCAACCTAGTTCCATCTTCTCTTTATGAGAAGTTTGGATTAGGTGAACTTTGGTCGACTTCAGTAACACTGCAGTTAGCAGACCGTTTACTCCCAAATCCGTGAGGCATTATTGAAGATGTTATTGTTAAGGTTAAGGATTTCTATTTTCCTATTGATTTCCTTGTCCTTGACATGGATGTAACTGAAAATCTGAGGAGCACGCCCATCATTCTGGGGCGTCCATTCCTGGCTACCGCTAAGGCCAACATTAACTGTGAAAGCGGTAGCATGGAAATCACCTTTGGGGATCAACATATGAAATTGGATATTTTTAAGGCGATTAATAAATTTGAGGATTATGGATTTATCGAGGAACTTGAGGACGATAATGTGAATATTGAAACTTGTATGATGGTTTCTGCAATTGAAAGTTCCTCCTTTGATGATGAATTGGACTTGCAACCCTCTATGGCAGACCCGCCATCTTCTGAAGAGGTTATTGATTTTGTTCACTCTCAACCTCTTCCTCTTGATGAGTCATCAGCATCTTCCTTACCTTCCATCATCAACCGGCCCTAGCTTGAACTGAAACCATTGCTTGAGAATCTGAAATATTAGTTTTTAGGACCATACAAGACACTCCCTGTGATTATCAGTGCTAAATTAACAAAGGAGCAGGAGATTAAATTGATTAAGGTTTTGAAGGAACACAAGGAGGCAATTGGTTGGACCATTCATGACCTTAGGGGGATTGAGTCATCTTACTACAATCATAGAATATTTTTGGAAGATGGATCCCGCCCTTCTCACCAGATGCATAGGAGATTAAATCCAAATATGCGAGAAGTGGTCAAGAAGGAGATTATTAAGTGGCTCGATGCAGGTATCATTTATCCGATCTCTAATAGCCCCTGGGTAAGTCCCGTGCAGATTTTTCCCAAGAAAGCTGGGGTTACCGTTGTGACTAATGAGAAAAGAGAATCTATCACAACTCGTTCAACTTCCTCTTGGAGGGTTTGTATCAATTACAGGAAGCTAAACACGGCCACCAAAAAGGATCATTTTCCTTTGCCTTTCATTGATCAAATCTTGGAAAGATTAGTCGGGCAGAAGTACTTCTATTTTCTTGATGGCTACTCGGGATATAACCAAGTTCCTATCCATCCCGAGGATCAGGAAAAAACAACTTTCACCTGTCCCTATGGAACCTTTGCTTTCCGTAGGATGCCATTCGGTTTATGCAATGCACCTGCGACTTTTCAAAGGTGTATGATGGCCATATTCTCTGATGTGGTGGAAGAGTTTATGGAAGTCTTTATGGGTGATTTCTTTATTTTTGGAGAATCATTTGACTCTTGTCTAGCTAATTTTGAAATGATTCTTAAACGATGCATCAAAACAAGATTGGTCCTTAGCTGGGAAAAGAGTCATTTCATGACATAGAAGGCATCGTCTTGGGTCATGTAATCTTTAAATGGGGAATTGAAGTGGATAAAGCTAAGGTTGATGCTATCGCTAAACTTCCTCCTCCCACATATGTTAAACAAATTAGATCATTTCTTGGTCATGTGGGATTCTACAGAAGATTCATCAAGGACTTTCTGAAGGTTGCTCATCCTTTGAGCAATCTTCTTGCCAAAGAAACGCCGTTTGATTTTGACAAATCATGCCGTAACGTATTTGATTTTCTTAAAATGGCAGTCACTTGTGCTTCAGTGCTGCAACCACCATTTTGGACAGCCCCTTTTGAGATCATGACTGACGCTTCTGATTATGCGATCAGGGCTGTTTTAGGTCAGAAAGTTGACAGGAAGCCCTCTGTCATCTACTACGCTAGTAAAACTCTGGATGAGGCCCAGAGGAATTACACTGTTACTGAGAAGGAATTACTAGCCGTAGTATTTGCTTTGGAGAAATTCAGAGCTTATCTCTTAAGGTCTCATGCCATTATTAATATCGATCACTCGACCTTGAGACATCTCTTGGCCAAAAAGGATGCCAAACCCTAGCTTATTCATTGGATTCTTCTGCTTCAAGAATTTGATCTTGAAATCAAGGAAAAATCCGGGGTATAAAATGTGGTGGCGGATCATTTTTTGAGACTTCTGAGTGATTCTTCTCGTTCGGACATCCTGATTGCTAATACTTTTCCAGATGAAACCATCCTTACAGTTTCAGGTGTCCAAACCCCATGGTTTGCTGACATTATTAATTATTTGGCCATTGGTCAAATCCCCCAAGATTGGACCAACCAACAACAGGATAGACTCAAATTTGAGGCGAAATGCTACTTCTAGGAAGACCCTAAACTGTACCGCATCGGTGCTGATCAGATTATTCATCGATGTGTTCCGGAGAACGAATTCAACAGTATACTTGACTTCTGTCATGCATCTACATGTGGTCGACACTTCTCCGGAAAAAAGATAGCTGCAAAAATTTTGCAATCTGGATTCTATTGGCCATCTTTATTCAAGGATGCCTAGGATTTCTCGAGGTTGTGTTCTCGATGCCAGGCACTTGGGAGCATAACTAAGAGAGATATGATGCCCCTAAACTCAATTCTTCCTATCGAAATCTTAGACGTTTGGGGCATTGATTTCATAGGATCCTTCCTCCCTTCATTTGGACATCAGTACATTGTCGTCCTTGTGGATTATGTGTCCAAATGGATTGAGGCGATTCCCACCCGAACCAATGACAACAAGATGGTCATCGATTTTGTCAAGAAGAACATCTTCAGCAGGTTCAGGATTTTGAGGGCCATCATCAGTGATGGTGGCACTCAATTCACTAATGCCCACTTCTGTAATTTGCAGGCTAAATACGGGGTTAATCACAGAATCTCCATGACTCGTCGATCTTTCGCTTCAAAGTCGTTTGCAGTTTAATGTGGTGGAAAAATCAACTAATCAATATTTAAGAAAAAAATAACCACTCGCAGAGGAGCGGGTCGAATCCACAGCGAGGCAATGACGTATTAAAATTCGCACCAATTAAAAACGTTTGTTCGTAGTTAGTTTGGACAAGAATCAAGACAAAATTGCCTTCAGATCAAGGTTTAAGCAAGAAAGAATGCTGAAATAGCAATTCTGAGAAACTAGAGGATATTTTCCGGAATGTTGAATCAATAAAATATGATTAAAAAGTCACAATGGTAGAAAATGTAATTTCTAATTTATAGTTTACTGTAGCAAAATAGGGGAATTTTTCCCCTTTGTCTTGCACGACGAGGAGCGGATGGCCGAGCACGGGAAGCTTGAAGTCCCTTGGACCGAGGGCTTCGAAGCGGTGGTGGCGGCATGTCGTGCGACGGTCGGAGGTGGACGGACGAGCTCCGGTGAAGGTGCTGCAGCTGGTGAACGCACGCGGCCTATTGGCGTGAAGACTGCCGCGCGCTACTGCTGCGTGGGTGGCTGCTGCCGCTATGTGGGTGGCTGTTGTAGTTGGTGTGGGCACGCTGCCTGTTGGCAGAGGGCACGAGAGTAGCTGGGGCACGGGAGCGCGGGTAAAGGGTGCTGCAGGTGCGGGTGAATGGCACTGCAGGCTCGGGTGAAGGGCGATTGGAGTTCTGTAGCTGTGCGTGGGTTTGCATGTGCCGGAGGAGGTGTGCGCTGGTCTGCAGGCGCGGGAGGATGGCGAGGGCTGCAGGCGCGGGGAATGTTCTGCAGGCTGATGGGCGTGGGCTGTTGCGCGTGGAGAGCGGGTGCGGTTGGAGAGTGCTGCAGGCTGAGGAAGGCTTGTGCTGTTGGAGGTGAGCGGGTGGCTCTGCAGGCGCGGGAAGAGGGCACTACGTGGAGAGCGGGTGCGGGTGGACTTCAGATGGGTACGCAGGCGAGTGGGTGTAGGTGAGCGGGTAGCTTCATACGTCCGGGAAATTTCCCGGACGTCTTAAGTTACTGAAAGGGTGGTTGAACAGTAGCTGCGGTGGTGGTGGTTGGCGACGACGGCGAGGGAGATGCACGCTAAGGTGCTCACTGTGATGCGGACGAGCTCCGGATGGCGATGTGGCCTGTCACACCACACACCCACGGTGGTGGAGACTCGCCACCACTGTAGAGGCTGGCAGTATGGAATGGAAGAGAGAAGGTCTCTCTGCACAGTGGTGGGTCGGTGGTCGAGGCCTCCCGAGCTCAGCTGCCTCCCTCCTCCTTTTGTAGTGGCCTACACCAATTTGAATTCAGCTGCCCGACCAGATCCACCACATCCGCTCCCTCTTGAATGGGTTCTTCACTGCGGCAGCTGGGCATTGGAGCGGCAGCCAGCCGTTCCTGCAAGAAGAAGAATAAAGAAAATAATGCTAAAATATTAGGGCCATTTATATACAGACCCTCAACTTTTATGTTAATAAAAATAATGTACCTAATTGCTTATCTAATTAGATGAATGTCATTCTAAGCTAATTCTAAATGCACTTAAAATATGAATGCAATGCATGGATTATGTAATTAAATTAAAACTATGAATTAATCTATTTACATCCTAATTTATACTAAATAAATGTTAGAATTAACCTAATGCGTAGGCACTTAAATACTTAAATAGCCCACAACTATGGGCTAGTCAAATACCCCCATGCCTAGTTTTTGCTAGTCCCTAGCAAAATTAAGCGAAACCTAGCACACCAAGTAGACAAGTCAACTCACTTAGTCTTCCTTCAGAAGCATATTAAGTTCAGGCTCTAGTCCCAAGGTTCCTAAGTAGTTGCTAAGTTACAGACTAGGTCGGCTAAAGACGAGTTACAGGCACAAGTTTCCCTGATTTCTGACTCTACCCTAAAGTTATTGATCCCTGAGATTAAAGCATCTGTGCCTGTGCATTGGTCTGAGTTATTTGAGTTAAAGGATTTTTTTTATATACATATTTATATACTTTTTTTTTTTTTGATTCCTCTAAGTCTAACCTCAGATCAGCTATCAACACGGTCTGTGTCGGATTTATTGTCCCCATTACCATACCTCGAAGGGTGCCTGGCTTTCAGTGCTTCGAGATAGCACCGCCCATAACGACCCCAGGAACTCCTCGCAATCGACACTTCGAGATAGTATCGCCCATGGATTTCTTAAGCGAATTCAGGCCTATGGCAATCGGCACTTCGAGATAGGGCCGCCCATGGTACCTGAATCGCGCAATGCGCTTACATGCCCCCAGTAAGATGCATATCCTAAGAGACAAGCATCGAGGAGGTAATATGTTATCATCGCATCCTCAAGGTGAGTATATACTCCACCTCTCCTACGGTGGGAACTCTTCCAATCAAAATGTGTTTTCAAGCCTCTCTTAAGTCAAAACTAAGAGAACCAAATCTCTTTTCAGAAAAATAGAAATTAAGCTGATTACCAGACCAAGTGTGTGAAATTTGGATGCTTGGGTTACAAGGACCCGTAAACCAGAAGGTAGAATAAGACTCCAAGTACTACCCCACCTTTTAACTCAAACCCTAGCTTCCCTTCCTCAACCTCTTGAGGAATGGTCCGTAACTTAACTCCTACTTAAGTTTTCAAGTCCACAAAGGACCCTAAAGGTCTAATGCTAGCAACTCATTTAGCTTCTAAAGTTTGACCCTAGAATTAATTTAGTCTACGCAAGAGTTCTAATTTGCTTAAGAATGCAAGACATAGCCAGTTAAACTCAAAACTTTTTTTTTTTTTTCATTTTCTCCCTTTTTCTCCTTTTTTTTTTATATGCTATAAACAAAATGCCTCAGGTCCTCTTCCCCACGCCTGGTTCAAACAATGTCCTCATTGAAAACAAAAATAGCTAAAGGAAGATATTACCTGAGGCGGAGAATGGTAGGAGCTAGGGCTCCTCAAGAGTGACTTCGTCAACCAGATGGCCATCTAAAGTTATGTACGGTTTTAACCGTTGACCGTTGACGATAAAGGGAGTTGTTGAAGAGGAAGGATTTTTTATCTCCACAGCTCCATGCGGAAATACTTTGGTGATTATGTAAGGCCCATCCCAACGAGATTTTAACTTCCCAGGAAAAGCTTAAGTCTGGAATTGAAAAGCCAGACTTGTTGGTTGGGCTCAAAGGTCTTTCAAAGAATAAACTTATCATGCAAGACCTTAGTTCTTTCTTTATAACCTTGAGAGGTGTCATAAGCATCATTCCTCAGCTCCTCAAGCTCACTTAATTCTAGAAATCGTGCCTTACCTGCCTTCTCTAAATCCATGTTAACACTTTCAATAGCCCAAAGTGCTTTATGTTCAATTCAACAGGTAAGTGACATGCTTTTCGATACACAATCTGAAAGGGAGAAGTACCCAAAGGGGTCTTATAGGTCGTTCGATAAGCCCACAAAGCATCATCAAGCTTTTGGGACCAATCTTTCCTATCAGGTCTAACGATCTTTTCGAAAATATTTTTTATCTCCCTATTTGATACTTCAACCTGGCCACTTGTCTGAGGGTGGTAAGGGGTAGCAACCTTGTGAGTCACTCCCAAACTCTTAATTAACCGATTGAAGTGGTGGTTTCGGAAATGAGGTCCCCCATCACTTATAATAGTCTTGGGGTAGCCGAAACGGGATATGATATTGGCCTTCAGAAATTTCAAAACCACAGAGTGGTCATTTATGTGCGTAGGAATGGCCTCTATCCATTTAGAGACATAATCAACTGCCACCAAGATATATTCAAAACCATGGGACGATGGGAAGGAGCCCATAAAGTCAATTCCCCACACATCAAAAATTTCAATAGGTTGAATAGGATGTTGAGGCATTTCATTCTTCTTCCCAATCGTTCCAGTCCGTTGACATCTAATACAGGCCTTAACAAAATTATGAGAATCTTTAAATAAGGAAGGCCACCAAAAATTGGTCTGGAAAACCTTAAAAGCAGTTTTCTTAGCACCAAAGTGTCCTCCATAATGAAGTTCATGGCAAAAACTCAGCACACTTTGTATTTCCTCTTCAGGCACACAACGTCTCAATACTTGGTCTTGTCCAATTCTAAATAATTCTGGCTCTTCCCAATGAAAATATCTTGCTTGAGAAATGAATCTCTTTCTTTTCTGCTCATCCCAAGAGCCAGGAGTTTGTCCAGTGACCAAGTAATTTACAATGTCTGCATACCAAGGTAAAGTTGGTGTTACCGCCATCAGAGTTTCATCGGGAAATGTCTCACGAATGTCTTCAGAAATAGAGTCATTAAGAGGAAGGCGAGACAGGTGGTCAGCGACAACCTTTTCTACTCCTTTCTTTTCACGTATTTCCAAGTCAAATTCTTGAAGGAGTAAGATCCACCTAATCAGACGTGGCTTAGAATTTTTCTTAGCAATGAGATGTTTCACAGTTGCATGATCAGTAAAAATAACCACCTTAGACCCAAGTAAATAAGACCTAAACTTTTCCAGAGCAAAAACTATAGCAAGTAATTCTTTTTCAGTGACGGTGTAGTTTTGCTGAGGTTCGGTTAAAGTCCTGCTTGCATAATGCAGCACATGAGGTCTTCCCTCAACCCTTTGTCCAAGGACTGCTCCCACTACATAATCCGAAGCATCACACATAAGCTTAAATGGGAGTGTCCAATCAGGAGCATGGAGAACAGGCGTAGAGATCAAGGCCTCCTTTAGAGTTTGAAAGGCCTCGGCACACTTTGAATCAAAACTAAAGGAAGATTCCTTCGCCAACAAGTCACAAAGTGGCCTAGAAATCTTACTAAAATTTATGTAAAAGCCAGCATGGCCCAGAAAGGATCTAATCTGTTTGACATTCGTAGGCAATGGAAGTTTGGAAATAGAATCAATCTTGGCTTTATCTACTTCCAAACCTTGTTCGGATACAACATGCCCAAGTTCAATTCCTTTCTGTACCATGAAGTGACTTTTCTCCCAGCTGAGGACTAAACCAGTCTCCTTACATCGTTTCAACACATTCTCCAGGTGCAGGAGACACTGGTAGAAAGACGAGCCATAAATAGAGAAGTCATCCATAAATACTTCAACACACTCGTCAATCATGTCCGAAAAGATAGACATCATACACAGCTGGAAAGTTGCAGGGGCATTACATAATCCAAATGGCATACGCCTGAATGCAAAAGTACTGTAAGGACTCGTGAATGTCATCTTTTCCTGATCATCAGGAAAGACTGCCACCTGATTGTACCCAGAATATCCATCGAGAAAGCAATAATACTTATTCCCTGCCAATTTTTCGTGAACTTGATCAATAAAAGGCAAAGGAAAGTGATCCTTCTGGGTAGCGGTGTTCAGCTTGTGGTAATCAATACAGACCCTCCATCCAGTTGAAGGTCTAGTGACAACTTGTACACCTTGGTCGTTGAGTTCCACAGTAAAGCCTGCCTTCTTTGGCACCACATGAATGGGACTGACCCATTTACTATCAGTAATGGGATATATGATCCCAGCGTCCAACCACTTCAGGATTTCCTTTTTTACAACCTCCCTCATATTAGGGTTCAGACATCTCTGCATGTCCCTAAAAGGCTTGATGGAATCATCAGTATAAATGTGGTGCATGCAGAGTGTAGAGTCTATACCCTTAATGTCAACAATGCTCCAAGCAATAGCTTCCTTATGCCTAGACAGGCATTCAATCAAGGCTCCCTCCTGTGCCTCAGACAGCACAGCCGAAATGATTACGTGGAGCGTATCATTGGCAATGATTACGTGAATTTGAATCGTCGATCTTTCTCTTCAAAGTCGTTTGCAGTTTAATGTGGTGGAAAAATCGACTAATCAATATTTAAGAAAAAAATAACCACTCGTAGAGGAGCGGGACGAATCCACAGGAAGGCAATGACGTATTAAAATTTGCACCAGTTAAAAACTTTTGTTCGTAGTTAGTTTGGACGAGAATCAAGCCAAAATTGCCTTCAGATTAAGGTTTAAGCAAGAAACAATGCTGAAATAGCAATTCTGAGAAACTAGAGGATATTTTCCGCAATGCAGAATCAATAAAATATGATTAAAAAGTGACAATGGCAGAAAATGTAATTTCTAATTGACAGTTTACTGTAGCAAAACAGGGGAATTTTTCCCCTTTGTCTTGCGCAACGAGGAGTGGATGGTCGGGCGCGGGAAGCTCGGAGGAAGTCCCTTGGACCGAGGGCTTCGAAGCGGTGGTGGCGGAGTGTCGCGCGGCGGCCGGAGGTGGCCGGACGAGCTCCGGCGGAGGTGCTGCAGCCGGTGAGCGCGCGCGGCCTGTTGGCATGAAGACTGCCGCGCACTGCTGCAGCGTGGGTGGCTACTGCTGCTACGTGGGTAGCTGCTGCAGCTGGCGTGGGCACGCTACCTGTTGGCAGAGGGTACGGGAGCGGTTGGGGGCACGGGAGCGCGGGTGAAGGGCACTGCAGGTGTGGGTGAATGGCGCTGCAGGCGCGGGTGAAGGGCTGTTGGAGTTCTATAGCTTTGCGCGGGTCTACAGGGGCGGGAGGAGGTGTGCGCTGGTTTGCAGGCGCGGGAGGATGGCGTGGGCTGCAGGCGCGGGGAAGGTTCTGCAGGCTTGTGGGCGTGGGCTATTGCGCATGGAGAACGGATGCGATTGGAGAGTGCTGCAGGCTGAGGAGTGCGTGGGCTGTTGGAGGTGAGCGGGTGGCTCTGTAGGCGCGGGAAGAGGGCACTACGTGGAGAGCAGCTGCGGGTGGACTTCAGATGGGTACGCAGGCGAGTGGGTGCAGGTGAGCGGGTAGCTTCAGACGTCCGGGAAATTTCCCAGACGTCTTAAGTTACTGAAAGGGTGGTTGAACAGTAGCTGCGGTGGTGGTGGTTGGCGACGATGGCGAGGGAGATGCACGATAAGCTGCTCACGGTGATGCGGACGAGCTTCGGATGGCCGTGTGGCCTGTCACACCACACGCCCACGGTGGTGGAGACTCTCCGCCACAGTAGAGGCCGGCAGTATGGAATGGAAGAGAGAAGGTCTCTCTTCACAGTGGTGGGTTGGTGGTGGAGGCCTCCCGGGCTCGGCTGCCTCCCTCCTCCTTTTGTAGTGGCTTGCACCAATTTGAATTCAGCTGCCTGACCAGATCCACCACATCCGCTCCCCCTTGAATGGGTTCTTCACTGCGGCAGCTGGGCGTTGGAGCGGCAGCCAGCCATTCCTGCAAGAAGAAGAATAAAGAAAATAATGTTAAAATATTAGGGCCATTTATATACAAACCCTCAACTTTTATGTTAATAAAAACAATGTGCCTAATTGGTTATCTAATTAGATGAATGTCATTCTAAGCTAATTCTAAATGCACTTAAAATATGAATGCAATGCATGGATTATGTAATTAAATTAAAACTATGAATTAATCTATTTACATCCTAATTTATACCAAATAAATGTTAGAATTAACCTAATGCGTAGGCACTTAAATACTTAAATAGCCCACAACTATGGGCTAATCACTCCACAGCTTATCATCCCCAGACAAATGGACAAGCCGAGATCTCCAATCGGGAGATCAAGAATATTCTGCAGAAAATAGTTAGGCCTGATCGCAATGACTAGACTCAAAAGCTTGAGGATGCTCTTTGGGCATGCCGTATAGTGTATAAAATGCTCATCGGCATGTCTCCATTTCTTCTGGTGTATGGAAAGGCGTGCCATTTACTCGTAGAGATTGAACATAGGGCATTCTGGTCAATTAAACAGTGCAATCTAGATCTGAGTTTAGTTGGGAAGACCAGGAAACTCCAACTATCTTAGCTGAAGGAGCTTAGAAATGATGCATATGAGAATGCCAAGATCTACATGGCTCGGACCAAAGCTCTACATGACTAATTGATTTCCCGCAAGAGCTTTGAGCTGAACCAGAAGGTCTGGTTATTCGATTCTCGACTTAAGCTCTTTCCCGGCAAACTTAGGTTGAAATGGAATGACCCATTCATTATCGACCAAATTTTTCCAAATGGAGTCATTTAGATCTCTGACCCAAAGACGGGTAATTCATTCAAAGTCAATGGTCAATGTCTAAAAACTATTATTGACTGTACTCTTCCAGAACCCATCTCAGACACGGTTGCTCTAGCCATGTTGTGACTTCTTTGGCTGAACTTCACCTAGCTGATGGCATTAAACTCAGTAGTTGTACATATGACTCAGAGCTGACCCGAGCTTCATATTCAGGTGATATCTTCTGTACTCTACCTTTCCTTTCATGTCTCTTTTTCTTAATGTGGACATTACATCAGCTAGGAAAGGGGGGGTGGATTCATTTTTGAATCATTTTGTTAGCTTTGTGAAATTCTTGCAAATTCTATTTCTCTTCTTATTTATACATTAAAAAAAATTAAATTAAGAAGGAATATTTGGACATTAGGACTTTTCAATCTTAGGAAATATTACATCAGGATCTGAACACAAAGACCCTTCAGGTCTTTGGGTTTAATCAGCCTGTGTATCCACAAAAATGTGGATTTATTTTTCGAGACCTCGCCATCTTAATTTTATTGTAATTTGATTAAATAAGTTTGGGTGATAAGTACATGACTTATCAACCCACCCTCTGATTTGAGGGAACTTTAAGTCTAAAGCATCTACACATTATCTTTTCACTGACTTGTTGATCGGTGGTTTTAACGGAAATTGGGTAGCTAATGAACCTTCTAGGGTGATATGGCTGGCAAGTTATCGTGGGTAACAACTCATAGGTAGGTTGTCTAGAGCCCAGTCACTGGACCATTCTCTTCTTGCTGCCTTTAGGTAAATCTTAGATCAGGGAAGCCACCTACTTATAGAAAGAAAAAAAGAAAATAAAAGAAATAAGCCACACTTCTCCGCACACGTATGGCTGGCAAGTTGTCAGTGGTAACAGCTCATCGACCGATTGTCCAGAACCCATCTCAAGAAATGCACTGAAAATTCCCAAAACACTTAGGAAGAAGTGAAGAAGTAGAATAAATCGGGGAGATATACAATAGATTCACCCTTGTGTTGATCCCATAAAAATAAAAGTATGGAGAAAGCTACCGGTCGTAAAGATACACCTTTAAGCAGAACTCTCTTTTTAAGGTCACCTAGAGGCATAGAAACCCGAAGTCTGTTCTAATTACCGATCAACCAGTCTATCACATTCATAATAAGATGATTAGAACTTAGGGTTCTCATCAAATCTTGGGTGGGTTGAATGGCCGTAGAAAGCCACTATTTAACCCTAAACTCAAAAATCCAAAAAAATTAGAAAAGAAGAAAAAAAGAAAAAGAAAATTTTCTTTGAATAAGGCGATGGCTTGAGGCAGTCTGCATTTAGGCAGATACTCAGGCACTGTTGTGTCTTTGAAAGTTCAGATCCTGAGTAAAAGAATTTCTTAATGCTGAAAATAACTTACGGCCAAGTAATCTAACCTAATTCTTTTATAAATAGCATGTAATATTTGCTAGGGACTAGCAAAAGATAGGAATCGGGGTGTGATGTGCATACATTTGATTAACCAAAAATGTCTATTAATGCATATTCTTAGTGTCACATTAGCATCATACATTGTAAATACTGCATAACAAGCATAATCATGCATTTAGATCAAAGTGTATAAATTGTACAGTAATTATCTCGTTTTTATGGTCAGGGACAAGCAAACTTTTTATTAGGGCCTTGGATCAAAGATCCAACCGTACAGATTTGATCAGAGCGACGATTGGAGTTCAACGACTCTAAAATCACCCTAATCAGACATCCATAGCACCAGATAGAGACCGAGGAACCCTAAAGATCATGGGCCAAGATGGTATTAATCCACTTCTTAGACAAAAAATCCAATCACACGAATGGATTCAGATCGACGATTGCAGCCTAACAGCGTGAAAATCGGTCCAATCCGACACTCGTGGCACCATCCACAATACTCAGAAGACGGATAGCCAAGATAGCGCCATGTGGCTCCATCTCAACCGCCCAACCAGCCCCAAGGACCCACAACTGCCTTTCCTTCACCCGCCCTCTCAATATCGACCGTTGGATGCTCATCCAACGGTCGCGAAACTACGTGCACGAATTCACCACGCAACTCAAAATTGCCTATAGTGCGTTGGTGGAGTGCACTATGCGAGAAGAGAAGACACACGTTTGAAGCTACAGGTGCCTCAAATTGGAGAGCGAGTGAGCAAGCGCGCGGGCTAGTGGAGCAGTGCAATGGAGATCGTGTGGTGCTGAGCAGCTGATAGTGCCCACACGCAATCAAATGCGCGGCGCTGATGAGAGATCACACGTGGGCGTGCGGCACGAGCTGGGATTGTTTAAGCCGTCCGATCTCTTAATCGGACGGGTGTAAGCACGTGGACGTGCGTGTGCATTGTGCGATGCGGAGGCGAGGAGGCGCGCGGCGTGTGCACAAAAAGGCTATGTTCAGGCCTTTAGTGACGGATTTATCCATCACTGAAGGTCCTGAATTAATGTTTTTCAAATTGTAATGACCAAAATGCCCCCACTCCTAGCAACTATAAAAGGAGACCCCCTTCATACGAATTTCTCATCCCTTCCTTCTCTTCTCTCCCTTTCCAAATTTCAAGAGAAGCTTGTCCCACACCTGGGATGCTCCTCAAGAGATAAAATCAATTTTTCGCCCCCATTCCAGAAGTGGATCCCGCGATGACGATGACGTGCTGCCTTCTTCCTATTCCTCCTACCTTGACCTCCTTCTTCCAGCTCCGTTCCTCGTCTTCCAGGCATTGTCTCGTCTGGCTCGTCCTCCAAGCGATCGTCGAGGAGGATAACTTCTCTCTCCCATTCTTTTTTCCAGCTTTCTAGAGTAGAATTTTTCTACTTTCTAGTTGTAATAGTTTTCTTGCTTTCTAGTGTAATTACTCGCTTTCTTAGATATACAAACATTTCGCAACTTCAAGTGGATGTTTTCTCTCTCTCTCTCTTTCTCTTTCTCTAATTGTTTATATTGATTCCATTGCATTGTAATTACTCCGCTCTTTAAACAAAAATAAAAAAGAATATAATTGTGAATTTTGATCAATGTAGCCTCCCTGAATTCAACCCGGGATTTCTATTCCGGTATAGATTTTATTTGTTGAACCCGAGTTCTTCGCTATTCAAACTACAATGACAGGTTTTCAAAACCAAATCCAATAGCGTAGTCAACTGATGTTCAACACTAGGTTAATTGGAGTCTGAATTAATGTGGTGAAATGGAATCCATGGAGGGGGAAGAATTGGGAGCACTTACAGTCGTCTTCAACCGCACTTTACTCTGATCTACCACTTGATGATTCCTTGATCGAGGTATCTACAAAATAATAGACAAGAGATAAAGCAAGTTAGAAAACACTAAAGTGCTCGAAATGTGTAAAGAAGATCGAAAAATCGTTGCCTCCTCAGCAACGGCGCCAAAATGTTGAGGGCGGAAAACTATGCGTTCGAAGTTGGATTCAAAAACCCGTCGTTGTAGCTTGAGTCGCGAAGAAATCCGTTCAATAGATAAAATTTATACCAAAAAATCCGTAAAGAAGTTCTAGGTTGAAAATAGGGAGGCTACGTCGATCTCAAAATCTGCAATTATATTTTTTTTGTATTTTTGTTTAAAAGGTGAAATAATCACAATGGAATCGATATAAACTATAAGAGAGAGAGAGAGAGAATAATCACTTGGTATTTGAATAATGTTTTACAACTAAGAATGTAGGAAATGATTACACTAGAAAGTGAGAAACTGTTACAACTAGAAAGCGGAAAATTCTACTCTAGAAAGCGGTAAAAGAAGGGAGAGAGAAGTTATCCTCCTCGACGAATGCTTGGAGGACGAGCTGGAAGGAAGTGATGCCTGGAAGATGGAGGACGTGGGGGGAAGGGGGATGAAGTCGGAAGAATGGGAACAAGGCAGCATGTCGTCATCGTCGCGGGATCCACTTCCGGAACTAGGGTGAAGACTTTGTTTTAGCTCTTGAGGAGCATCCCAGGTGTGGGACAAGCTTCTCGTAAGCTTTGGAGAGGCAGAGAGGAGAAGGAAGGGATGATAAATTTGTAGGGTAGGGGTCTCCTTCTATAGTGGTAAGGATTGGGGGCATTTTGGTCATTACAATATCAAAAACACTAATATGGGACCTTTAGTGACGGACTTAAACGTCACTAAAGGTCCATCGCGGGCACCGTGTGCGCGCCTGCTCCTCTTCCACTCCTAAAAGCACTTGTGCACAGTTAGGCGACCTCAAATGTGGACGGTCGAGATCGATCCTCACAGTGCCCATTCAAAACTCCTCTGTCGTGCGCCTACGTGCGATGAGGCGTGCAAACGCACGTCATCGCGATCGAAGGATCCTTCGCGTGCCATGCCTCCTCCCCTCGGCCGCCTGATCTTCATCTGACAATAGAATCATGCACGCGCCTGTGTCCGTCTGAATTGAGGCTCTCAGTGTGGCTCGATCGCGCGACCCCTCGCTCTCCCACATGGGCACGACCGTTGTGCTAAGGCCTCCACTTTGTCACGTGGAGGGAGTAGGCATGCGCAATCTGCAGCCGTTAGATGGGATCTAACGGTGGAGATTCGTCAAGCAGGTGAAAAAGAAAAGCGAAGGCGGGTCCTTGGGGCCAGTTGGGTGGATGAGATGGAGTCACGTGGTGTCATCTTGGCCATCCATCTTCTATGTGTTGTAGACGGTGCCACAGGTGTCGGATTGGACTGATTTTCATGTCGTTAGGCTATGATCATCAATCTGAACCCATTCGTGTGATCAAATTTATCGTCTGAAGTATGGATTGGCACCATCTTGGCCCTTGATCTTTAGGGTTCCTCGGTCTCTATCTGGTGCTACAGATGTTCGATCAGGGCGATCTTGGAGTCGTTGAACTCCAATTGTTGCCCTGATCAGATTTGTATGGTTAGATCTTCTATCCGAGGCCCCAATTAACAAGTTGCCCTGTCCCTAGCCATAAAAGGAGACAATTACTATACAATTTATACAACTTGACCTAACTACATGATTATGTATGTTATGCAATATCTACAATGTATGATGCTAATATGATACTAAGAACATGCATTAATCGACAGTTTAGGTTAATTAGATGTATGCACATCAGTAACATCCCATTGTTAGGTTGTTCAGATCCCAACTAAAGAAATGCACGTATAATTCCTAAACACTTAAGAAAAAGCTGAGTAGAATAAGCCAGGGAGATATACACTGGGTTTCGCCCTTATGTTGACCCCATAAAAATAAAAGTGGAGAGAAAACTACCAGTCAAATAGATACACCTTTAGGCAGAATTCCTTTTTAAGGTCACCTAGGGGCGTAGAAATCGAAAGTTCGTTCTGATTGCCGATCAATGAGTCTAGCACTTCACACAAAAAGATGTTTAGAACTTAGAGTTCTCATGAGTCTTGGGTGGGTTGAGTGGTCATAGAAAGCTGCTACAAAACCCTAAACTCAAAAATCCAAAAAAATTAGAAAAGATGAAAAAGATCCTTCCTTGAATAAGGCGAGGGCTTGAGGCAGTTTGTATTTTGGTAGACACTCGAGCACTGTTGTGTCTCTGTAGTTCAGGTCTTAGTTGAAATCCTCAAGTGTTGAAAAATAACTATTGCCCAAGAAATCTGACCTAATTCTCTTATAAATATCATGTAGTTTTGCTAAGGACTACCAAAAGATAGGCATGGGAGTGTGATGTGAACACGTTTATATCACATAAAATGTCTATTTTTACGTGTTCTTAGACATAAAGTTGCATCATACATTATAAATATTTCCTAACATGCATCATCATGCATTTAGATTAGGTTGTATAACTTTTACGTTAATTTTCTTTTTTTGTGGTCAGGAAATAGGGTAATTCTTATCGGGGCCTCGGATTGAAGATCCAATCGCAGGGATCTGATCAATGTGACGATCGGAGTTCAACGACTCCAAGATTGCCTCAATCGGATTTCCGTAGCATCAGATGCAGTCCGAGATTGATCAGAGGTCAAGGGGCCTGGTGGTGTAAATCAGTTCTTTTGAAGACAAATCCGACTAAACGGATGGACTCATATCGACGATCACAGCCCAACGGTGCGGAATCGTTCCAATCCGACATCCATGGCACCACCAACATTCATGTGAAGATGGACAGCCAAGATGGCACCATGTGGGACCATCTTGGCTACCCAAATTCGCCTAGCAAATATGGCGAGGAACCGCCATGCCCTCTTTCTCCTCAACCGCACGATCATATTTGGGCCGTTGGATCTTGATCCAATGGCCGTGAGTGTGTATGCCTCGGTTAGAAATTTGACAAAGTGGTGAGATAGCACGTTGGGAAAGTGCGCTTCCGCAAAGCTGAGGTCGTAGGTTCGAGCCCTTACGTGCCTCAAATCAAGGCGGGAGCGCAGGAGCTGCTTGATTCGACCGTTGGATGAAGCGTGAGTGGCATAGATGCAGGTGACGTGGCACGATGGATGGGCAAGGATTGTGCATGTGCGCAATGACATGCGATCCAATGTGCCATCGCATGCACAGGCGCGCAATGAAGGCACGGGCGTGGTGCGTTTAAGCCGTTCGATCTTGCGATCGGATGGCTGAGAGAGCTAGAACGTGTTTATGCATTGAAGCCAAGGGAGAAGAAGCGGCGGGTACAGGCGAGCGCACTAAGCCCATGTTCAGGGCTTTAGTGACGCTTAAATCTGTCACTAAAGGCCCTTGGATTAATTTTTTGACTTGAAATGACCTAGTTGCCCCTTCAAACCTCACCTATAAATAGCCCTACGACCCCCACATATTTCTCATCCCTTCGTCTCTTCTTTCACCCCCTCGAAAGCTCTCATCCCATGCTGTCTTCTCATCACCGTTCGAGAAGCAGATCACGCTGTGACATCGCCTACCTCGTTCTCTATCGTCTGTCATCGTTCTCCTTTGTCTCGCATCTCACCACATTCTTCCGGGCGCTCTATCAACGTGACTCGTCCTCCAAGCAGCTGCCAAGGAGGATAACTTCTCTCCACCTCTTTACTGCTTTCTAGTGTAGATTTCCTATTTTCTAGTGTAACTCGTAGTTGTAATGATTAGTTGTAATGAACATCACTTGATGATTATGAAATCCATGTGTATTCTACTTCTATTTTGTCTTTATTTGTAATATTCTCTCTCTCACTCTTTCTATTCATTATACTTTAAGTTGATAGCTAGTTTAGATTTAATTCGACTAGCTAATCTGCTTCATGACTACAAAATAAATGCAATTTCTAATCAAACATCCGCCTCCCTGTGTTCAACTCGGAATTTCTTTTGAGTTTCAGTAAAATTTATCTATTGACAGTTTTTCCTCGCAAATCATGCTGCAACGACGGGTTTTCAAAACTCAAATCCTTTTGAGATGATATGTCTGCTTCAACATTTTGGTGCTGTTGCCAGGGATTTTCCGAATCAATAATGGTCAAAGCGAAGGTTTCAAACCTTATAGAATATTTTTCAATGAATTTTATGAGGTTTAGATTGCATTTATTTTCACCAAAACCTTTTAAATTTAGGTGAAGCTGAAATTAAAGTTTTTCTTAATAAATTAATCCTCAATCTTACAAACCCTAGTTCAATTAATCGAAGCTCACTTCTTCGGAAATTAAGCTCATTTGGCCTTAAATTAAGCCCTGATTAACCCTTTAGTTATTCTGCAGTTGTGATTACTCATTAAAATATTAGAATTAACCCAATGTCCTGTCTTCTTCTCTCATTCAGTTCATAGCAGAGTTATGATCTTCTGATCAATATTTAAAAGCATTTATTATTGTAGTTAGGCTAAATTAAGTTAGTTAACGCCAATGATGGTGCTACCATCATGGACAAGGTGAATTTATTAGATAAGAAATTAAATGAGTTAATCCAAAACCAACATACCATTCCTATTACTACACCTTCCTCCCGAGTCGCTTCTGATAGAGATTATGTTCTCACTCAGGATTCACCTTCTTCTTCATGGGCCCATTATCTTTAGGAGCCTATAGACAACCTGGATTTAGTTCCCATTGACCAGGGTTATGCATATCCTCTGAATTTGAACTCTTTTGGTGGATCCAATTCTATGATATCTTTGACCCACGAAGATGTCAATGCAATACAAGGATATAGACGAATCAACCCTTACTCTAAGACCTATAACCTTGGATGGAGCCAGCATCCAAATTTTTCCTGGGCTGAAAACAACCCACTGCTAAACCCATCTGCCCAACAACATCCCAGACCTTATGTGACTCAGGTGTTAGCATATCAAAGGCAGCTGACTCATCGATCTTTCGCTTTTAAGTTGGTTGCAGTTTAATGTGGTGGAAAAATCGACTGATCAATAATTAAGAAGAAATAACCACTCGTAGAGGAGCGGGTCGTATCCACAGGGAGGCAATGATGTATTAAAATTCGTACCAATTAAAAATGTTCGTTCGTAGTTAGTTTGGAGAAGAATCAAGCCAAGATTGCCTTTAGATTAAGGTTTAAGCAAGAAACAATGCTGAAATGGCAATTATGAGAAACTAGAAGATATTTTCCGCAATGCAGAATCAATAAAATATCATTAAAAAGTGACAATGGCAGAAAATGTAATTTCTAATTGATGGTTTACTGTAGCAAAATAGGGGAATTTTTCCCCGTTGTCTTGCGCGACGAGGAGCGGATGGCCAGGTGCGGGAAGCTCGGAGGAGGTCCCTTGGACCGAGGGCTTCGAATCGGTGGTGGCGGCGAGTCGCGTGGCGGCCGGAGGTGGCCGGACGAGCTCCGGCGGAGTTGCTGCAGCCGGTGAGCTTGCACGGCCCGCTGGAGTGAGATTTGCCGCACGCTGCTGCTGGCGGCTCTGCAGGGGCAGGCGGAGGGTGCTGCAGGCGCGAGAGCGGGTGCGCAAGCTGTAGGTGCAGGCGTGGCTACTGCTGGTGGTGGGCGCGCGGGCGAAGGGATCTGCAGGCATGGTGAGTGCTGATCTGCAGGCGCGGGGAAGAGCGGTTGGCGTTCTGCAGCTGTGCGCTGATCTGCAGGTGCGGGGGTGGGAGCGGGTGAAGTTCTGCAAGCGCGGTTGGACGAGTCTGCAGGCGCGGGAGGATGGTTGCGTGGGTCTGCAGGCGCGTGGAGAGAGCTGCAGCCGGTGAGCGCGTGGAGATGGGCGCGGTTGAGGAGGGTGTGCGTGGTTGGAGGGTGCAGGCGCGGTTGAGCTGAAGGTTGATGGGCGTGGGTTGAGCTGAAGGTTCTGCAGGCGCAGGAGAGGGTCTGCAGGCGACTTCAGACGTGTGCGGTGGAAGTGAGCGGGTAGCTTCAGACGTCTGGGAAATTTCCCGGACATCCTAAGTTACTGAAAGGGTGGCTGACGGTTGTTGCGGTGGTGGTGGTTGGCGATGACGGCGAGGGAGATGCATGCTAATGTGCTCGCGGTGATGCGGACGAGGTTCGGATGGCGGTGTGGCCTGTCACACCACACGCCCACGGTGGTGGAGACTCGCCGCCACAGTAGAGGCTGGCAGTATGGAGTGGAAGAGAGAAGTTCTCTCTGCACAGTGGTGGGTCGGTGGTGGAGGCCTCCCGAGCTCGGCTGCCTCCCTCCTTTTGTAGTGGCCTGCACCAATTTGAATTCAGCTGCCCGACCAGATCCACCACATCCGCTCCCCCTTGAATGGGTTCTTCACTGCGGCAGCTGGGCGTTGGAGCGGCAGCCAGCCGTTCCTGCAAGAAGAGGAATAAAGAAAATAATGCTAAAATATTAGGGCCATTTAAATACAGACCCTCAACTTTTATGTTAATAAAAACAATGTACCTAATTGGTTATCTAATTAGATGAATGTCATTCTAAGCTAATTCTAAATGCACTTAAAATATGAATGCAATACATGGATTATGTAATTAAATTAAAACTATGAATTAATCTATTTACATCCTAATTTATACTAAATAAATGTTAGAATTAACCTAATGCGTATGCACTTAAATACTTAAATAGCCCACAACTATGGGCAAATCAAATACCCCATGCCTAGTTTTTGCTAGTCCCTAGCAAAATTAAGCGAAACCTAGCACTCCAAGTAGACTAGTCAACTCACTTAGTCTTCCTTCAGAAGCATATTAAGTTCAGGCTCTAGACCCAAGGTTCCTAAGTAGTTGCTAAGTTACAGACTAGGTCGGCTAAAGACGAGTTGCAGGCACAAGTTTCCCTGATTTCTGACTCTACCCTAAAGTTTATTGATCCCTGAGATTAAAGCATCTGTGCCTATGCATTGGTCTGAGTTATTTGAGTTAAAGGATTTTATATATATATATATATTTATATACTTTTTTATTTTGTTTGATTCTTCTAAGTCTAACCTCAGATCAGCTATCAACACGGTCTGTGTCGGATTCATTGTCCCCATTACCATACCTCGAAGGGTGCCTGGCTTTCAATGCTTCGAGATAGCACCGCCCATAATGACCCCAAGAACTCCTGGCAATCGACACTTCGAGATAGTATTGGCCATGGATTTCTTAAGCGAATTCAGGCCTATGGCAATCGGCACTTCGAGATAGGGCCGCCCATGGTACCTGAACAACGCAATGCTCTTACATTCCCCCAGTAGGATGGATATCCTAAGAGACAAGCATCGAGGAGGTAATATGTTATTATCGCATCCTCAAGGTGAGTATATACTCCACCTCTCCTGCGGCGGGAACTCTTCCAATCAAAATGTGTTTTCAAGCCTCTCTTAAGTCAAAACTAAGAGAACCAATTCTCTTTTCAGAAAAACAGAAATTAAGTTGATTACCAGACCAAGTGTGTGAAATTTGGATGCTTGGGTTACAAGGACCCGTAAACCAGAAGGTAGAGTAAGACTCCAGGTACTACCCCACCTTTTAACTCAAACCCTAGCTTCCCTTCCTCAACCTCTTGAGGAATGGTCCGTAACTTAACTCCTACTTAAGTTTTTAAGTCCACAAAGGACCCTAAAGGTCTAACGCTAGCAACTCATTTAGCTTCTAAAGTTTGACCCTAGAATTAATTTAGTCTACGCTAGAGTTCTGATTTGCTTAAGAATGCAGGACATAGCCAGTTAAACTCAAAACTTATTTTTTTTTCATTTTCTCTCTTTTTCTCTTTTTTTTTTTTTTATATGCTATAAACAAAATGCCTCAGGTCCTCTCCCCCATGCTTGGTTCAAATAATGTCCTCATTGAAAACAAAAATAGCTAAAGGAAGATATTACCTGAGGCGGAGAATGGTAGGAGCTAAGGCTCCTCAAGAGTGACTTCGTCAACCAGATGGCCATCTAAAGTTATGTACGGTTTTAACCGTTGACCGTTGACGATAAAGGGAGTTGTTGAAGAGGAAGGATTTTTTATCTCCACAGCTCCATGCGGAATTACTTTGGTGATTATGTAAGGCCCATCCCAATGAGATTTTAACTTCCCAGGAAAAAGCTTAAGTCTGGAATTGAAAAGCCAGACTTGTTGGTTAGGCTCAAAGGTCTTTCGAAGAATAAACTTATCATGGAAGACCTTAGTTCTTTCTTTATAAGCTTGAGAGGTGTCATAAGCATCATTCCTCAGCTCCTCAAGCTCACTTAATTCTAGAAATCGTGCCTTACCTGCCTTCTCTAAATCCATGTTAACACTTCGAATAGCCCAAAGTGCTTTATGTTTCAATTCAACAGGTAAATGACACGCTTTTCCATACACAATCCGAAAGGGAGAAGTACCCAAAGGGGTCTTATAGGCCATTCGATAAGCCCACAAAGCATCATCGGGCTTTTGGGACAAATCTTTCCTATCAGGTCTAACGGTCTTTTACAAAATATTTTTTATCTCCCTATTTGATACTTCAACCTGGCCACTTGTCTGAGGGTGGTAAGGGGTAGCAACTTTGTGAGTCACTCCCAAACTCTTAATTAACCAATTGAAGTGGTGGTTTCGAAAATGTGGTCCCCCATCACTTATAATAGTCTTGGGGCAGTCGAAACGGGATATGATATTGGCCTTCACAAATTTCAAAACCACAGAGTGGTCATTTGTGTGCGTAGGAATGGCCTCTATCCATTTAGAGACATAATCAACTGCCACCAAGACATATTCAAAATAATGGGACGACGGGAAGGGGCCCATAAAGTCAATTCCCCACACATTAAAAATTTCAACAGGTTGAATAGGATGTTGAGGCATTTCATTCTTCTTCCCAATTGTTCCAGTCCATTGACATCTAATACAGGCCTTAACAAAATTATGAGAATCCTTAAATAAGGAAGGCCACCAAAAATCAGACTGGAGAACCTTAAAAGCAGTTTTCTTAGCACCAAAGTGTCCTCCACAATGAAGTTCATGGCAAAAACTCAACACACTTTGTAGTTCCTCTTTAGGCACACAACGTCTCAATACTTGGTCTTGTCCAATTCTAAATAATTCTGGCTCTTCCCAATGAAACTATCTTGCTTGAGAATTGAATCTCTTTCTTTTCTGCTCATCCCAAGAGCCAGGAGTTTGTCCAGTGACCAAGTAATTTACAATGTCTACATACCAAGGTAAAGTTGGTGTTACCGCCATCAGAGTTTCATCGGGAAATGTCTCGCGAATGTCTTCAGAAATAGAGTCATTAAGAGGAAGGCGAGACAGGTGGTCAGCCACAACATTTTCTACTCCTTTCTTTTCACGTATTTCCAAGTCAAATTCTTGAAGGAGTAAGATCCACCTAATCAGACGTGGCTTAGAATATTTCTTAGCAATGAAATGTTTCACTGCTGCATGATCAGTAAAAATGACCACCTTAGACCCAAGTAAATAAGACCTAAACTTCTCCAGAGCAAAAACTACAGCAAGTAATTCTTTTTCTGTGACGGTGTAGTTTTGCTGAGGTTCAGTTAAAGTCTTGCTTGCATAATGCAGCACATGAGGTCTTCCCTCAACCCTTTGTCCAAGGACTGCTCCCACTGCATAATCCAAAGCATCACACATAAGCTCAAATGGGAGTGTCCAATCAGGAGCTTGGAGAACAGGCGCAGAGATCAAGGCTTCCTTTAGAGTTTGAATGTCCTCGGCACACTTTGAATCAAAACTGAAGGAAGATTCCTTCACCAATAAGTCACAAAGTGGCCTAGAAATCTTACTAAAATTTGTAATAAAGTGCCTGTAAAGGCCAGCATGGCCCAGAAAGGATCTAATCTGTTTGACATTCATAGGCAATGGAAGTTTGGAAATAGAATCAATCTTGGCTTTATCTACTTCCAAACCTTGCTCAGATACAACATGCCCAAGTACAATTCCTTTCTGTACCATGAAGTGACTTTTCTCCCAGCTGAGGACTAAACCAGTCTCCTTACATCGTTTCAACACATTCTCCAGGTGCAGGAGACACTGGTCGAAAGACGAGCAATAAATAGAGAAGTCATCCATAAATACTTCAACACACTCGTCAATCATGTCCGAAAAGATAGACATCATACACAGCTGGAAAGTTGCAGGGGCATTACATAATCCAAATGGCATACGCCTGAATGCAAAAGTACTGTAAGGACTCGTGAATGTCATCTTTTCCTGATCATCAGGAAAGACTGCCACCTGATTGTACCCAGAATATCCATCGAGAAAGCAATAATACTTATTCCCTGCCAATTTTTCATGAATTTGATCAATAAAAGGCAAAGGAAAGTGATCCTTCTGGGTAGCGGTGTTCAGCTTGTGGTAATCAATACAGACCCTCCATCCAGTTGAAGGTCTAGTGACAACTTGTACACCTTGGTCGTTGAGTTCCACAGTAAAGCCTGCCTTCTTTGGCACCACATGAATGGGACTGACCCATTTACTATCAGTAATGGGATATATGATCCCAGCGTCCAACCACTTCAGGATTTCCTTTTTTACAACCTCCCTCATATTAGGGTTCAGACATCTCTGCATGTCCCTAAAAGGCTTGATGGAATCATCAGTATAAATGTGGTGCATGCAGAGTGTAGAGTCTATACCCTTAATGTCAACAATGCTCCAAGCAATAGCTTCCTTATGCCTAGACAGGCATTCAATCAAGGCTCCCTCCTGTGCCTCAGACAGCACAACCGAAATGATTACGTGGAGCGTATCATTGGCACCTAGGAAAACATACTTGAGAGTGTCAGGTAGGGGTTTCAACTCAAGGTTGGGGGTTTGTATGGTTGAGGGTTTCATAATAGATGTCCCCATCTCTGGTAGCAAATCTGCCTTCGGCGGAAATGATGGGGGAAGAGACTCAGCAGAAACTCCTAGCAATTCCTCTAGTTCTAGTATATCCCCTTCACATTCCTCCAAGAGATGGGAATGCTCATTTAGCATGACATGCTGAAGGGGGTCATCACATAACATTGCAGGAGTTGCCTCTTCAATCAAGTCATCTATCACCTCAACTTGAGAACAATCCTCAAGTCCAGCTTGTTTGTAAGCATCAAACACATTAAGCCAGATTTTCCTGTTCCCGAAGCCCATTTTCAATGCCCCAGTATTGCAATTAATTGAAGCATGGGAAGTTGCAAGGAAGGGGCGGCCCAAAATGATGGAGGGTTTGGTTGGCTTGTTGGTAGGGTTAGTGTCCAAAACTAAGAAGTCAACGGGAAAGAAGAAATCCTCCACTCTTACGAGGACATATTCCAAAATTCCCTGTGGTGTCTTAAGTGATCGATCAGCAACTTGAAGGATTACAGGGCTAGGCTTCAGATTGCCTCCCCCAAGTTGTTCATACACGTAGCTCGGAAGGATGTTAACCCCCGCACCCAGATCATGCAGAGCCTCATCAATTTGTAAGTCACCAATAACTATAGAGATATATGGGGCTCCTGGGTCCTTAAGTTTCGGGGGTGTGCCATGTTGAACAATTGAGCTAACAGAATCAGGCAGGACAACTTCAGATTGGACCAGTTTTCTAGATTGCCGCTTTTTCTTGCTCAAGTCCTTTAAGAAGTGGGCATAAGACGGAATCTGCCTGATAGCTTCAAGCAAAGGCAGGTTAATCTGCACTTGCTTGAAAGTTTCCATAATCTCATCCGTCTTATCTTTGCCTCCAGATGAGCCAGCATAAGTCTTCCCAGAGGTGGATAAGCGCTCTGGAAAAGGTACTCTCAATCTCTGGGTGGAAGGGTTGTCATGTCGAGTAAGGGGTGGAGCAGGGACAACTTCTTCCGGTGAGGTGATTTCAAGCGGAGAAGATTTGGGCAAATCTTCTCCAGTGGGGGTGAAAGTCAGGGTGGATGGTTTTTTAGGGGGTGAGACTATAGGAGCATCGGGTTTGGAAATTTCTTTCCCACTACTCAAAATAGTCACCGCCTGAGCATGCTCCCTAAAGACAATCCCTTTTCCTTTAGGATTTTCCTCAGCAGCACTGGGAAACTTCCCACTGTCTAACGGCCTCAACAAGGTGTCCAATTTGTGATTTCATCTCATGTATAGCCTTGTCATGAGATTGGATGATGGCACTTTGACTTTCTTGCATAGTTTTCAACATCGCCTTCAATTCATCCATCTCAGAGGTTTTAGGTTGGGCAAAGGTCTGAGGTTGGTTCATTTGATGGTTTTGAAAGGATTGTGGTTTGTAATTCCCTGAATTTGAGACATTTCCTTGTCTCCAAGAAAAGTTTGGGTGGTTCCTCCATCCCTCATTGTAAGTGTTGGAGAAAGGATCATTACGAGGTCTTGGACGGAACCCTTGAGTGGCATTCAAATCCGCTTGTACAAGCTCAGGGAATTGGGAGGCCAAGTGGCAATCCACAGTGGCGTGTGTATTGCCTTGACAAATTACACATTCGGAAGCTTGGGATGTGGAGGTGTTAGGTGTGAATGAACTCAGGTTCGACATAAGCCTTTCCATGTTTTGATTCAGTAATTGAATTTGATAGGCTAAATTCTGGGTGTCCCTTGCTTCATTCGCCTCCAACTTTCTTTGCATGAGAGTGGGCTTTCTATCCATGTAGGTAGAATTCAAGTGAATATAATTCTCACTCAAAGTATCAAATAAGTTCCAGCTTCATCCTCAGTCTTAGATAGAAAGGTTCCTGCACAGGCACCATCCACAGTTTGCCTATGCGAATCATTAAGTCCCGTGTGGAACCTTTCAACCAGTTGCCATTTAGGCACCTAGTGATGTGGGCAAAGTCTCAGCAAATCGTTAAAACGCTCCCACGCATCATGAAAAGCTTCCCCATCCTTTTGAGCAAAACTCATAATTTCCCACCTAAAGTGATTTGTTTTGCTCATGGGGAAGTACTTCAGAAACTCCTTCTTCAGGGCATCCCAATTATTTATATTATCAAGGGTGTGATACCAATACTTAGCTTTGTCCTTTAGGGAGAAGGGAAAGAGGGTCCACATTTGAGCGTCATCAGTAACGCCTTGCAGCTTCACCGTTGAACAGACCTCCGTGAATTCCTCGATATGCCTGTAAGGGTCTTCCCTAGTAGTACCATGAAAGGAGGGTAGCAAGGATATGGTACTACTTTTGATCTCATATGGATTGTCCCCTCCAGGTCTACGTAGTGCTGGTACAACTTGGTTGGTTGGGATGAAATATTCCTTAAGGCTCCTTTGACCGGCCATTTCTACCCTTGGAAGGTCTTTTCTTAGGATTCTTTCAGGTTCAAGATCAAATACAAGTTGTCACCTAAGAGAACGCCTACCAAGCATGCACTACAAACACAATTCAAACGGACCTGTTTGGTCTTTACAGATTTAGGCTTTTGACTTTAGTTCAAATTGTAGGTGACAAAACAAGTTGCCCAATCAATTACGTGCCTATTGTCAACCTTCGAAATGCCTAAAAAGACCTAGTTGGAACTTAGGTATTCTTCCCTAAATCTCAAATGGTCAAGTAAATCCAAAGACAGAAGATCGAGGGATGCAAGTAGGCCTAAGCCTTCCTTTGAAGCTGTGCTTTCGCGATGCTCCTCAACTACCCCCAAAAATCCGTGACAGGGTATCCCCCTCTTTGGATTTACAAAACCTTTGATCTCATGTTCCGAACACTTCAGAATCCAACGATAGGAGGGCTCTTGTCCTAGTCGTTTCAAGGCTTAGGAGTGTCTAAATGAGTGCTATGGTGCAACAGATATAAGTGTGCATTCACCGCAAAATGATTTTGAATTTTGAATCGCACACCGCCTTTTACAATCAAGTCCTTGATTTTTAGATATCCCTCCTTTAATTAGCCCTTTTTTCGAATATATGTGTCCACTTGTTAGATCGCTTCAAGACAAACATTGTGGTCTTTGCATTAAATCCTAAAGGCAATGCGTGATCAAAAATAGGATGCAAAGTAAGAGAATACGTACCTTGCCTCCAGCGACCTACGATGCAAAAATGCACGCAATGCAGAAAAGTAAATCTAGAGGCTGCTCATATAGACCTAAATGGTTCATCCTAGGGCAGGCAGCTTCTAGCAGGCAGCTCATTTTTTTTTTTCTATTTTTTTTAGAACTACTTATGCACAAGCAAATAAAAGTAATAATAATAAAAAGAAAAAATAAACCTAAATCTAAAGAAAAGGGAACAGACTCCCAAAAATTACCCAACATGGGCCCAAAACAAAATCGGGGAATAGACCCCTCAAAATATGCCCCAGAACAAGGGTTTCAAACTATTTGCATTGAAAAATTAAGTCTACAGTCTTAATTCTAGTCTAATTAAACTAGAGACTAAATACAATGGTATCTGTCGTGTCCTCATCCTTCTCCTCCTTTCAAAATTGCTCGTCCACTTCTCGTCTGGCAACATCAAGGGTCGCCTCTCACACAGGTTGATTCTTGCACAAAATTTCTCGCACAGAAAAGAAAATAATAGATGGTCAAATCTCTGTGCAATTGACAAATAATCAAAATAAAATTAGGCAAAATTATTGCGTCTGTTGCCTCCCTGGCAACGGCTCCATTTGACTCATCGATCTTTCGCTTTTAAGTCGGTTGCAGTTTAATGTGGTGGAAAAATCGATTGATCAATATTTAAGAAGAAATAACCACTCGCAGAGGAGCGGGTCATATCCACAGGGAGGAAATGACGTATTAAAATTCGTACCAATTAAAAACGTTCGTTCGTAGTTAGTTTGGACAAGAATCAAGCCAAGATTGCCTTTAGATTAAGGTTTAAGCAAGAAACAATGCTGAAGTGGCAATTATGAGAAACTAGAGGATATTTTCCGCAATGCAGAATCAATAAAATATCATTAAAAAGTGACAATGGCAGAAAATGTAATTTCTAATTGATGGTTTACTGTAGCAAAACAGGGAAATTTTTCCCCTTTGTCTTGCGCGACGAGGAGCGGATGGCCGGGTGCGGGAAGCTCGGAGGAGGTCCCTTGGACCGAGGGCTTCTAATCGGTGGTGGCAGCGAGTCGCGCGGCTGCCGGAGGTGCCGGACGAGCTGCGGCGGAGCTGCTGCAGCCGGTGAGCTTGCGCGGCCTGCTGGCCTGAGATTTGCCGCACGCTGCTACTGGCGGCTCTGCAGGGGCGGGCGGAGGGTGCTGCAGGCACGAGAGCGGGTGCGCAAGCTGCAGGTGGTGGCGTGGCTGCTGCTGGTGGCGGGTGCGCGGGCAAAGGGATCTGCAGGCGTGGTGAGCGCTGATTTGCAGGCGCGGGGAAGAGCGGTTGGCGTTCTGCAGCTGTGCGCTGATCTGCAGGCACGGTGGTGGGAGCGGGTGAATTTCTGCAGACGCGGTTGGACAAGTCTGCAAGCGCGGGAGGATGGTTGCACATGTCTGCAGGCGCGTGGAGAGCACTGCAGCAGGTGAGCGTGTGGAGATGGGCGCGGTTGAGGAGGGCGTGCGTGGTTGGAGGGTGCAAGCGCGGTTGAGCTGAAGGTTGATGGGCACGGGTTGAGCTGAAGGTTCTGCAGGCGCAGGAGAGGGTCTGTAGGCGACTTCAGACGTGTGCGGTGGAAGTGAGCGGGTAGCTTCAGACGCCCGGGAAATTTCCCGGACGTCTTAAGTTACTGATAGGGTGGCTGACGGTTGTTGCGGTGGTGGTGGTTGGCGACGACGGCGAGGAAGATGCACGCTAATGTGCTCACGGTGACGCGGACGAGCTCCGGATGGCGGTGTGGCCTGTCACACCACACGCCCACAGTGGTGGAGACTCGCCGCCACAGTAGAGGCCGGCAGTACGCAGTGGAAGAGAGAAGTTCTCTCTGCACAGTGGTGGGTCGGTGGTGGAGGCCTCCCGAGCTCGGCTGCCTCCCTCCTCCTTTTGTAGTGGCCTGCACAAGTTTGAAATCAGCCGCCTGACCAAATCCACCACATCCGCTCCCCCTTGAATGGGTCTTCACTGCGGCCGTTCGACGTTGGAGCAGCAGCCAGCCGTTCCTGCAAGGAGAAGAGTAAAGAAAATAATGTTAAAATATTAGGGCCATTTATATACAGACCCTCAACTTCTATGTTAATGAAAATAATGTACCTAATTGGTTGTCTAATTAGATGAATGCTATTCTAAGCTAATTCTAAATGCACTTAAGATATAAATGCAATGTATGGATTATGTAATTAAATTAAAACTATGAATTAATCTATTTACATCCTAATTTGTGCTAAATAAATGTTAGAATTAACCTAATGTATAGGAACTTAAATACTTAAATAGCCCACAACTATGGGCTAATCAGTCACAAGTGGCCAACCAAATGGAAACGTGACCATGACTTTGATGCAAATGATGGAAGCCTTGGCAACTCAGAACCAAAACATGCAATCACAAATCAATCAACTCTTCTAGGAGACTAGAGCCCATGGGACTCTGTCGTCCCAGCCTGTCCCAAACCTAGAAATTTTCAGAACCCAATTGCCCAACCCAGACTCAACATCCCCCAAGGATAGGCTCATGCCATAGCACAAGAACCTATCATTCCACTTGGTATTCCTACACAACTTGGCCCACTACTGCCTACATCTATTTATTCTGCTCCTCCCCCGCCACATGGACTACATGCTACTGTAAATGTTGTTACTTTAAGAAGTGGAACTACCACAAAGGATCCTCCTTGAAGAAAGGATCCTAGTCCATCTAGACCACCTCCTCAGGATGGTTCTTCTTGTGACTTTTAGAAAGAGCTACCCAAGGTGACTAAGACAAAAGACAAAGGAAAATAACCCATCATTATAGACTCAAAGATTCATGTACACTATCTCGAGGCTTTAACAAGAGAAATTAAGAAGAAAACTAAGGGTACAAAAGACCATTAGGACCTCAAATCCATGTTTGAGGAAGTTCATATAAAGGTCCCCCTCCTCGATGCCATAGATCATATTCCCCTGATTGCCAAAATTTTTAAGGATTATTGCACACCTAGGCAAAAGGCAAAAGAAAAGACGGAAGAGGTGGTTGATGAGCCCATATTTGTGGGCTAATTAGTTACTTAAATGCTTAGACATTAGAGTAATATTAACTTATACATAGCATGTATTAAGATGTAAATAATATAGTTTATACATATTTTCTTGTATGCATTACATTCATATACAAATTATCTAGCATCTTTTAGTTTGCATGCATACATTACATGCATTAAATAGTTAGAAATATAAGGATTTTGTATACAAATAATCCACATATATTTTTATATATTTCTTCGTGCAGCAACAACTGCTCCTCTCTGATAGGCCATTTATGGCCAGATTAAGCAATGAACACGGCAGTGAAGAGGACTAGAAGAAGCGGATCTCCATCACTCATCCATTTGAATTGTAGATGGCTACAAGAGAGGGGGAGCGGCTGCCATGCTCGAGGAGGCCTCCACCCCAATTCATCACTGTGTAGATAGTTAACCTCTTGTCCGCTCCACCACCACCGGCCTCAAGTGTGGCGACGAGCCTCCACAACCGTGGGCGTGCGGCGTGATAGGCCACACCGCCATCTGGAGCACGTTTGCATTACCGTGAGCACCTCACCGCCATCACCAAATGGCTTGAACCACCATCACCGCCATCACCAGCAACCACGACCGTAGCCACGCATCAGCAACCATTCTTGCAATTTTAAGATGTCCGAGAAGTTTCCCAGATGTCTGAAGACTCTTTACCACCTTCTTCCTCTTTGTTTCTTCTTCCTCTGTTTCTCCTTCACTTCAACGAAACCCAACACCAATGACCATCAATAGTCACCTCCAACGCCATGACATCTCCACGTGCGACTGCAGCACGCACCACCTTCTCCTTGCCACACCTCCGCCCACGTGCAGCAGAGGCCACGTGCAACCCAGTGCGCTGCTTCGCTACCGCACTAAAAATGCGCCACTACCCTCCTTCTCACCCACGCGCAACCCCATACATGGCCAGCAGCACACCCGCAGCCCGCTCGCCATGCTTGCAGCTGCTGTGCACCACCTGCATCTCGCTGCTTGTGCACACCTCCAGCTCATGCAGCAGGTAGTGCACACATCCCGCTTGACACCTCATGCACAACACAGCGCGTAGCAGACCAGCGCCTCCGCAGCTCCATCGCGTGCACCTCCAGCAACGTGCCACTGCCCTCCTTCTCGATCGCACGCATCCTTGTGTGCACCCTCGTAGCACAACTAGTGCATGCATTCTCTCGGTTAGCAGCCACCTCATCCCACCTCCATGTACAGCTCCTGTTTGCACCCAACCGTGCTCCACGCCTAGTAGGGACGCCGCACGCATCATCTCCTTTGCTAGCTCCCCATGTAGCTGCACACATTCACCCATGTGCCTACCGTAGCAACACCACCTCTCCTGGCCATGCGAGCAGCTCCCCTAGCAACAAAGGCCACCGCTGGAACCCACCTCCACCACTATTCCGTCAGGCCACCTCGAGCCACCCTGCATTTCGCCATGACCACCATCGCGAAGCCCTTGCCTGACTCATCTCCTCCGCCAAGTCTCGCCTCCAGCCAAGCCCTCCTCAATGCATGAGATCCTCGCAACAAAATCCTCTATTTTGCTTGTAATTAAAATTTAAACTTTTTGCCATTGAGGGGAAGGGATTTTTAGGTATTAATATTTTATTCTGTTGATTTTATGAGCATCTCCCTCTTATTTTGCATAACTACAATATCAACATGATAATGTCTTATTATCTCAATTGAAAAGTGATTTTGATCTGATTTTTTGATGAAACTAATCATGAACATCTGTTTTTAACCGATGTGAGTTTAAATAGGCCATTGCCTCCATGTGGTTATGACCAACTCTTAATTGTGTGGTTATTTTAATTATTTTGATTAGTCGATTTTCCACCAATTAGAAATACAACGACAAATCATCTTAATCATCATTTTCAAAAGCGAAAATCAATTCGTCAAATGGCGCCATTGCCAGGGAGGCAACATGCTTAATTAAATCACATTCATTCATTTGTTCACATTGATTTAAATTTTGGAAGCATATTTAACTCTAGATCTTTGTGTTCTGGTGCGAGTTCCAACGTTCTGTGATGCACATTCTACTACTCACCATCACACCAGCCATCGTGAGAGGTGACCCTTGACGTCACTAGAGGAGAAATTGTTCGAGCCATTTTGCAAGGAACCAGATTGCCAGGAGGGAAAGGACAAGGACGTGATGATCATCTTTGCACATTTAATCTTTGATTTGATTTAAGTAGGATTTAGACTTTAGACTTAATTTTCCTTGCACATTTGGTTTAAGACCCTTGTTCTGGGGTACATTTTTAGGGGTTTGTTCCCTGACTTTCTTTTAGGCTCGTGTTGGGTAATTTTTTGGGAGCATGTTCCCTTTTCTTTAGATCTAGGTTCTCTTTTGTGGATTGATTTTATTTTTCTTTGTTTGTGCATATATATATATATATATATATATATGTATATGTATATATGTATATATATATGTATCTATATATAAGTATATATATATGTATATATATATATATGTATATATATATATATGTATATATATATGTATATATATATATATCTATACATATATATATACATATATATATGTATATACATATATATATATATATATACATATATATATATATGTATATATATATAGATATATATATATATCTATACATATATATATGTATATACATATATATATATATGAAAAAAAAGGGCATGATCTACCTGCTAGAAGCTGCCTGCCCCTAGGACGACCATTTAGGTGTGAATGAGTAGCATCTAGGCTTGATTTTCTGCATTGCTTGCATTCTTGCATTGTTGATTGCAGGAGGCAAGGTACATTTTCTGGACTTTGCATTCATATTTGTTCACGCATTGCATGTGGACCTTAATTTCAAAGACCACCAAGTTTGATTTGAATAGATCTAACAAGTGGTCATATTTAAATTTTTTTGAAAAACGACTAATTAAAGGAAGGACATTTAAAAACCAAGGTCCTGAATTTCAAACTTAGCATGTGATTCAAAATTCAAAATCTTTTATGGTGTATGCACACTTATATCTCTTGCACCACGGCACACGTTTAGACACTCCTTAGGTTTCGAACCGCTAGGACTAGAGTCTCCTATTACTGGGGTCTAATGTGACCTAAACTTTAGTTCAGAGGTGAAGTTGCCTCCAAACCTTGCAGATTGAGGGTAGTTAAGAAGCACCGTGAAAGCAACACTTCAAAGGAAGGGTTTGGCCCTACTTGCATCCCTTTTTGCCGTGTTTGAAGGCGACTAACCTTTTTGGGCTTTATGGAGGATCACCTAAGTCCCACTTAGGTCTTCTTAGGCGTATAGTAGGATGACAAATAGGCACGTAACTGTTTAGATAACTTGATTTGTCACTTATAAGTGGACTTAAAATATCAAAAGCCTAACTGATTAAAGACCTAAAAAGTCCTATGATTTGTGTTTACTTGGGGAATCTGATTGTGGTGTGAGTTAAAATGGACCACGTTGACTTTCATCTGTTCACATCTTGCCCACACCCTTACCCCCACTCTGTGATCTTCGATCCCATATGCCGAGATGGTCGATTCTTTGATGGACATAATGACAACTAGTGGGATCCTTTTCACTCTTATTATAGGAGTATTGGCCTGGTTAATCCCCAAATTAGTGAGCAGAACCTAGGAGCAGGATTTGCCTTGCCCAATATCCCACACACCAAAGAAATACCCAACCCACCCTCCCTGAATAATTGTAATGGTTGGACAGACACTCCTAGGTACTATAAGCCTGAGCTTGACTTCTCTCCTGATAGAAATGATGACCTCTCCTCCTTGAAGATGGAAATACAGAAAATGCAAGACGAAATGATTGAATTATTAGGAAAATCTTCGAGAGCAGGCCAACAAGAAAAAGATGAAATTAGCCACCTAATCTGCCCATTGAGGATGAAGTGCACCCCTCTACGCTAGATGCATCTCCCGTGGGAGAGCCACACCCTCAGTTGGAGGAAAATTTTGGGGATTATGTAACGGAGAATAGCTACTTTTCATGGATTGATTTTGAAACCTCCCTGCTAGATGACACTTCCTTGAGAGGTCCACGCCTTAGGTGGGAGGAGGATATGTATGTAAATAGCTATGCATTGGATGAAGAAAGATGGCACCCGAGGAAGATGATGATCAAGTTGAGTATCCACCTAAATTATATTGGAGTCAAAAGAAGGGAATGATGGTGCCATTGGAAAACCTCGACCCAGATGATAATATTTTCATCACATTTGATGAAGTAGGCCGAAGTCAAGTTGTTAATCCCGCCCTCCCTTCTGATCATGAGATGGAACTCAAGCCCACCCTTAGGGAACCAAACCTTGAAGAAATTTACCTATCTGAGGAGTTTGATGTTACCAGTGTAAACCATGTACGCCAGATAGAGTGCCTTAGGGGATCTGCTATGATTTTAGATGATTCTAGACCTCGGGTATATGATGAATCGTATGATGAAGAGAAGGATGAATTATATGAGGAACCTACATTCAAGATTTGGAGTGACACTAAGGGTGATTATGTCTTATTTGAAAAATTAGCCCCCGAGGATGTCACAACATTGACCAAATTAGGTTTCCTTAAAACACCCATTGATGATATCTCTCCTCGTGATGAAATAATGGAAAATTTGGAAGCAACTTCTGAGATTAATGTGGATTCACATATATACTCCGAGAAGGATTTGAGTAAAGAACAAGAACCTGGGGATGAGATTGATAGGATAATCCTTAGATCTATTACTTCGAACTTGCCTTCATTTGATTCGGAGTCACCCTTTGATTTGCCTATGTCTGAAGGCAAAATTTTGACTCCATACCTTGAAATGATCACTAATGAAGAGCAGGTAGATACTTGTGATATTACTAGATGGTAGGGATGAAATTGAAGAACTAGAAAGGTTGTTAGGTATGGACACTGAACCAACTGGACCTACCTTAGATCTTATGACCATTCCACAAACTCGAAACTTAGACACCCTAGACAATCCTTGGCTTAAAGTTTTGCTCACTACTATTTTGACCAGGGGGCTTAACAGTCCAATATCTCTTGTAATGGGATATCAGGTATGGATTGATGATTTCTATGGTCAGTCCATTATCTTGGGAGTTTATTTCTGCACCATTCCTTCCCCAATCTTTTTGGAGGATCCTTGTCATCCTCCCCTTACCCATATGGAGGTTGTTATTCCCGCCTATCCTTTAGAACCTCCTCTGGTGACCTGGGATGATTTTATTCCCATCCTGGTTGGGCGAGCATTTACTATCAGGATTCATCATCAGCTTGCCAACATCCTAGGTTACCTGTTTTCTAGGTTAGCATTACTTTGTTCATTGTTAGGGCCTATTTCCTTGGTTTTGGAACCTAATTTGCAGGTTCTTTGGCTACTCGGCTGCTAACAAAATAACGGCAGCCCATCTCTGACCCAAGTAATATCCTTCTATGCAATAAGGACATTGCAGATTTTAAGTATGGGGGGTGTACTTGGGGATATACATAGCATTTATACATAGTGCATTCATACATTTAGTTAAAGCATTTTGCATTGCATACATTTGCATTGAAAAAAAAGAAAAAACATTTTGCATTGAGCTTAACTAGCTGGGCCCTGCATTCTTAGGCAGAGAAGAGCTTTAGGTTAGACTAAGTTGACTCTAGGTGTCTGAATTTAAAAGCTAAGTTGAGATACTAGCTTTAGACCTTTAGGGTTCTTTGTGGACTTAAAAACTTAAGTAGGAGTTAAGTTGCGGACCATTCCTCAAGAGGTTGAGGAAGGAAAGCTAAGGTTTGAGTTAAAGGTTGGGTAGTACCTGATGCCTTTTTCTACCTTTTGGTTTGCAAGTCCTTGTAACCTAAGCATCCACATTTCACACACACTTGGTCTTGTGTAAATAATGATTACCTTAATTCCTTTCTTAAAAGAAAATTTGTTTCTTTTAATTCTGACTTTGGAGAAGCTTGAAAACACAATTTGATTGGACGAGTTCCTACTGTAGGAGAGGTGGAGTATATATTCACCTTGAGGATGTGATGATAACATGTCACCTCCTCGGCACTTGTCTCTTAGGATGTTCATCCGACTGAGGGCATGTAATCGCATTGTTTGGTTCAGGTACCATGGGAGGCCCTATCTCGAAGTGTCGATTACCACAGGCCTGAATTCTCTTAAGAAATCCATGGGCGATACTATCTCAAAGTGTCGATTGCCAGGAGTTCTGGGGGTCGCTATGGGTTGTGCTATCTCAAAGCATCGAAAGCTAGGCACTCTTCGAGGTTAGGTGATGGGGATAATGAATCTAACACAGATTTTGTTTATAGCTGATCTAAGGTTAAACTTAGAGGAATCAAACAAAAATATATATATGAAAAAAAAGTCCTCATTCTAGGTTGGCAATCATACCAACCTCAAATAACTCAGACCAATGCACAAGCACGGATGCTTTAATCTCTGGGATCAATAAACCCTAGGGTAGAGTTAGAAATCAGGGAAACATGTGCCTGCAACTTGTCTTTAGTCGACCTAGTCTGTAACTTAGCAACTACTTGGGAACCATAGATATAAAATCTATAACTTAGCAAGTTTCTAAAGGAAGACTAATTGGGTTGGCTTGTTCACTTGGAGAGTTGGGTTATTGCTTGAGTTTGCTAGGGACTAGCAAAAGCTAGGCATAGGAGTATTTGATGAGCCCATATTTGTAGGATAATTAGTTACTTAAATGCTTAGACATTAGAGTAATATTAACTTATAGATAGCATGTATTAAGATGTAAATAATATAGTTTATACATATTTTCTTGTATTCATTACATTCATATGTAGCATCTTTTAGTTTACATGCATACATCGCATGCATTAAATAGTTAGAAATATAAGGGTTTTGTATACAAATAATCCACATATATTTTTATATCTTTCTTCGTGTAGCAACAACCGCTCCTCTCCAACAGGCCATTTATGGCTAAATTAGGCAATGAACATGGCAGTGAAGAGGACCGGAAGAAGCGGATCTACATCACTCCTCCATTTGAATTACATATCGCTACAAGAGAGGGGGAGCGGCTGCCATGCTTGAGGAGGCCTTCACCCCAATTCATTACTATATAGATAGTTGACCTCTCGTCCGCTCCACCACCGTTGGCCTCAACTGTGGTGACGAGACTCCACCACCGTGGGCATGTGGCATGACAGGCCACACCGCCATCTGGAGCTCTTTTGCATTACCGTGAGCAACTCACCGCCATCACCAAATGGCGTGCACTATTTACGTGGCTAGATCATGTTTGAACAGATGTCTCATTGAAATATAGATGAAATCTCCGTGAAAACAAAGAAGAATTTATAACTTGAAAATCAAAGTATCCAAGGTCGAACACAGTGAACAATTGGTTATTCCAAAACTTAAGAACACAACTTTCAATAAAAAGCAATAACTAATTCAATCAAAATTGAAGAGTAATGTTATGGAGAAATAATGCTCAAAAAGAATTGGACGTCTGATATTTTATCAGAGATCTTAAAAATTCTGACTACAGTGCTTTGAATTGTTGTTCTTCTGTGTTTTCTCTCTCTCTTCTTTTGCTTTGCTCTGTGGCTATGCTTCTTTTGGCTTCTTCTTCTTCTTTTCTTCTTTTTCTTGACCGCTCCAGCCTCTCTTCTTCTACCCTTTCTTTCTCTCCTTTCTCTTCCTGCCACTCTTCTTTTCTTCTTCAGCTACCTTCTTCTTCTTCCCTTGGTCTGCCGTTCCTCTGTTACAATGTGTCTCTTTTCTTCTTCTCCTTCCTTGCTGCGGCTACCTTCTTCCTTACTAAGTCCTTCAGCTGCTTCCTTCTTCCTTTTCTTCTCTTACTACGCCTCTTCCTTTCTTAGCTTCTTCTTCCTAGATAACACCACATAGAAAAACCTACCCTCTACCCTCCTTGCATCTCTCTCTCTATTTCTCTCTTCGGTATGCTCTCCCAGAGCCGGGTAATCGGATCGAGTGCACGTCCGGGTCCAGGCACATCGACGTGGGTGTGGTGTGCGAGGAGTGCTAGGTTAGGTAGTCGGGTCGGGTGCCAGGTCCGCAGGGGTAAGCCGTGGACGAGGCGTGGCGAGTGAGGGTGAGGGACCTCACCCCTGTGTTCTCGAGGCAAACAACACAAATCACAAAATCAATTTAAGCTACGTACCTTACTCCTGTGTTTCCGAGGTGGGACTAAAAGTCTCACCCGCTTCTGCTGGCACCTACAGGAGGATATCTTCACACAATTGACGCAGCTGAAGGTCTCGCAGTGACTACTCTCAAGATGGATTCGCTCACACATTCAACCTACATAGCCTGGGGTCCTGAAACCTGGAGTGCGTGGCCTGGAGCTCGGAAGCAAGTAGGCTTGTATGGTTGTTAATGGCAGATGGGGGCTCTACCCTACATGACACAAGACTAGCCTTGAGGCTCTATCAAACAACAGGAGAACATTCGCCGTGTCACGGCAAAGGTGAGGCGGGGGTCCGCGTGGCTCGGAACAGCCTAGGTGTGCGTGCTTAGGTCGAACTATGGCCATGTGTGTGGGGTTGTTCGATGGAGGTGTGGAGCTTGTGTGGCGGGCAGTGAGTGGGCGGAAAGTGGACAGTGGACAGAGGCGGAGCTTGTGAGGTGGTTGGCGAGGTGTGTGGATCGTGGAGTGACGAATGCGCCTCACCAGAGGTCAGCCGGAGGTGAGGAAGATGAGGGTGGATAGTGGCAGTCAAGTGGTGGTTTGTGAAATAAAAGGATGGAAAATAGAAAGTAGGAGAAGAGGAACTTATCTGGGGTACTTGGGCCGAAGGGGAGGCAAAGGAGATGAACGATGCGTAAGTGCCATTGTCGGAGAAGATGACCTAGAGGTGGAGATAACGGCGACGAGGAGGAGGTCAGAGAGGTGTGTGCTGATGCGGCGCGACGCGGAAGAACGAGGCGAAGTGAACCCTACCACTGGTATGGTGGAAGAGTGATGAGAGGAGGGAGGGAGAGTCGCCGGAGCTTGTGGGCTACTTGGCCGGAGAGGGGAAAGAGGAATTCTGGGGGATTCTTCGGCCAAATCCGGCTTGGGGGATTCATAGAGGATCGGGGTTCCTTTTATAGTCGCTGGCCGAGCTTATGATGCTTGGAGGGCAAGCCTTCCAGCGCGAACTCCTTGTTGGAGAAGGAAGGTGGTTAGGATACCCAAATCTCTCGAGCATTCGTACGAGAGATTGGGCGTAAATTTGATCTGGAGATCGCGTTCAATTGATGGAGAATTCCTTAGAGAATCTTCCTTCCAAATCTGGCAGATCTCCGAGGATTTGAGGAGATATCAACCTTGAATCCTCGTCGGAGTGGGATTCCTCCACTGTAATGGCGAAGGGACCTGAATGCAAGGGTGGTGAGGAAGCTAGGGGGCTCTGCGCAATGGTTTTTTCAAAAGTTAGGGGCCAGAATGTAATTGGGTGGACCATTTCGCAAAGTAGGTCAAGATGACCTTCTCTTAGGCCCAAATTATGGTATAAACCTAATTTGGACCTAAGGAATCCAATGGTGAAGTTGGATTTTAGGTTTTACCATGTTTGATTGTACATTTTTCATAATAACCCAAATTAGGTTAAATACTAAGCTAGGACCCCAATAGAGGTCAAAATAGGTTCCAAAGGACAAATTGAAGGTTCTAAACCTTAAGGAATATTTTTCCATGAATTTTAGAGGGTTTAGTTAATTGTTATCCTATCCAGAGCCTTGTTGAATTAAGCGAGTCTGTTTTAGGGTCACAGAATGTCATTTAATTCTTGAATTGCACAATAACCCATTTCTGACTGAACTAACCCGCTCTTTATCTTATTCAAATCATTTGACCTTTGTTTTGCCTCTGAGAAATCCCCTTTATGTACTACAATGGTGAAATTGTAATTTTTACCCTTTAGTTCATGTTTCCTTCTTAGAATAGTAAACCCTTGACTTAAGTCTTCCTTGAGGTTATGCAGGAACTTTTGTTTTCTTTCTCAGGTCAAAATGAGCTACTTAGGGCTCATGATGAGGCTCTCATCATACCCCCATGCCTAGCTTTTGCTAGTCCCTTAGCAAAATTTTAAGATTTTAGCCTCTGTTCTAGACCATGGGTTTCTTCTACTAGTTGTGACAAGTGCTTTTTCTTTTTCTTTTGTGATTAGTTCAGAATGCTGACAATAGGCCTAGAGGTACTCAAGTACCAGCCAAAATCTGCACCTGACCCACTTTAGCCTCTTTCTTTCGCAAAGGATTTTAAAGCCCGCAGAAACTATATTAGGGTTTGTTGTACTCTACGGCTAAAGCACCCGTGCTTGAGACATTTTTAGCCTAGGTTCAGCTTGCAGTGCATTTTTGTAAGAGAGAAACAGAGGATTTATTTGTTTCGAGAGCTTTCTCTATCTTTTCTTTTTATTTCTAGCTTCGGATTGGCTTCTCAACATGGTCTGTATCGGATTCCTCGTCCCCATCATCAATCCTCAAGGATCCCTAGCAATCGATGCTTCATGATAGCACCGCGCATGGCAACCCCCAAAACCTTGGCTTTCGAGATTTCGAGATAATCTTACCCATGGCATTTCGTGGTCGAATTAAGACCTTGGCAATCGACATTTCGTGATAATGCTGCCCATGGTATCTCAACCAGTAGGGTGCTTACATGCCCCCGATAGGATGTTTAAATATCCTAAGAGAAAAGCACCGAGGAGATGATATGTTGTTACGCATCTTCGAGGGGAATTTCTCGCCTCTCCACATCGAGAACTTGTCCAAATCAATTTGTGTTAATCGGCCGCTCCTAATCTAGGCAACTTTTTCAGAACATTGAAATGCTTTTTGCGTGATTTTGATATTTATGTGCACTGAACCAAACTGTGTGTGGATTGGGGTGCTTAGGTTACCAAATCCTGTAAATCGAAGGTCAGTTAACGAGGCCGAATACTCCCTAAGCCTTAGACCTAATACTTAAGCTTCGCATTTTCCCCAACCTCTTAAGGAGTATCAAGATTTTAGCAGGTACTTGAATTTTTAGGCCTAAGAGTCTAGCCCAAAAGGCCTAAGATCAGCATTCCTGCTAATATCTTTTGTATCTCCTTAGCACTATTTTCTCATTTTTTCTTTTCTTGATGTGGTATAGAACTTCAGTTAATCCTTTAATCTTTTACTAATGACCATTCCTTTTTTCTTTTTTTTTCTTTTTCATTTTATGTGCCTTTTTGGCATTTTTACTCTTTTCCTCCCATTTTTTATAGACCAGAAAATTCTCTCCCCCTCCTCAGTTTTTTTCCTCTTTTTAAAGATTTTTCAATTAATTTTTTTTGTGTTTTTTGTGATATGTGATTTTTTTATTGAAACCTTTTCTTGATACGAGTTTTCCTGACATTTTGCACTTTCATACTCCCCCATGCCTATGATTTGCAATGTCCCCATTGTAAATTAGGTGGGTTCAAATTCAACTTAGTTCATTCATTAGGATAGGTGTTGGGTGGGCGAACAGGTCAAAGTGACTATTGTGAACGATTTCCATTCTCAAGTAAGGGTACCTGAGGTGGAGTCAGCTGTTCTAATGGATGAACCCTAAAGTGCAATATGAATTCAGCGTAGAAATGTCAGAAAAGGTTTCAGGTTTTTCAAAGAATGATGGGTTGCCTCCCGTTAAGCACTGAGTTTTATGCCATCGGCTGGGTGCAGTGAGCTCAAGGAGAATGGAGGATAAAGGATGACTCAGCCAAATTTGTATTGGTCATGTCAATGAATGGTTTGAGTCTCTAACCGTTCACGACAAAGGGTTCGGAATCGTGGCTGAGTGGGTTGATCTCAATGGCTCCATTTCCAAAGATTTGTCAGACTAGGTAGGGTCTGATCAACTTAGATCGTAGCTTTCCTGGGAATAATTTGAGTTGGGCATCAAAGAGTAGAACCTTTTGACCAGGATGAAAGGTCTTTCTAGATATGTGTTTGTCATGAAAAGCTTTAACCCGTTCCTTGTAAATTTGCGAGTTCTCATACGCGTCGTGGCGTAATTCATCGATCTCGCTCATTTGAAGCCTTCTATGGGTTCCATCCTTAGAAAGATCTAAGTTGTAATTCCATACAGCCTAATAGGCTTTATGCTCCAATTCGACAAGGAGGTGACATGCCTTTCCGTACACCAGTATGAAGGGAGACATACCTAATTGGGTCTTGTAGGCGGTCCTATAGGCCCACAATGCTTCCAGAAGCTGAAATGACCAATCCTTCCTGTCAGGTCGAACAGTAAGCTGGCGGATTTTCTTGATCTCTCGATTTGATAGCTCAGCTAGACCATTAGTTTGGGGGTGGTAAGAAGTAGAGATTCGATGCAACACTCTGTATTTGGTCATCAGTGACCTGAACAAAGCGTTTGTGAAATGGGTCCCTCCGTCGAAAATTATTGCTTGTGGAATCCCAAACCTTGAGAAGATGTTTTGATGAATGAATCTGATAACAACATTATGATCATTGGTTCTGGTCAGAATGGCTTCTATCCACTTGGACACATAGTCAACGGTGAGTAAGATGTATTCGAAGCCATCCGAGATAGGGAAGGGTCCCATAAAATCAATCTCCCATATGTTAAAAATCTCGCATACCAGGATCGGCTGTAAAGGCATCATGTCTCGATGGCTCATGTTGCCCAAGGTCTGGCAACAGGTACATGCCTTTCAGTGATCATATGCATCCTTGAAAATTGTGGGCCAGTAAAAGCCACAATGGAGGACTTTTGATGCGATTTTGTGTCCTGAGAAATGTCCACCGCATGCCTGGTCATGGCAGGAGAGTATGTCTTTGATTTTTGCTTCCGCGACACATCATCGAATTATTTGATCAGCACCAATCCAGAATAGATACAGGTCTTCCCATAGGTAATACTTGGTATCGGAATGAAACTTGTCCTTCTTGGCCTTCGACCAATCGAACGGGATCTGACGTGATGCCAAGTAGCTCACTATGTCTGCGAACCATGGAAGCCCTGTATTGATAGTCAGGAGGTGCTCATCAGGAAAGTGTTCTGCGATGGGTCCGGAAGGGTCAATTATTTTAGAAGTAAGGCGGGACAAGTGCTCAGCTACCATGTTTTGTTTTCCCACTTTGTTGTGAATCTCGAGGTCAAATTCTTGCAACAGCAAGATCCATCAGATTAATCGAGGTTTCGCATACTTCTTTGCAAGGAGATGCCTCACAACTATGTGATCCGAGTAGATGATAACACAAGAACCCAGGAGGTATGATCTAAATTTTTCTAGGGCAAATACTACGGCCAGTAGCTCTTTCTCAGTAACCGTGTAGTTACGTTGAGCCTCATCTAGTGTTTTGCTAGCGCAGTAAATGACCATGGGTTTCCCGTCAATTTTCTACCCCAAAACCGCTCCTACAGCAAAGTCAGATGCATCACACATGATATCAAAGGATTGAGACCAATCAGGGGACTGTAGGATCAGGGCTTCGGTGACTCAGTCACGAAGGATCTCAAATGCTTCAGTGCATTCCTTGGAGATTTCAAAAGGCACATCCTTGGAGAGAAGAGTGGTCAGGGGGCGCGTAATTTTTGAAAAATCAGGGATAAATCGAAGGTAAAAATCAACGTGCCCTAGAAAAGATCCGATGTCCTTGATCGAGCTAGGCATAGGGAGTTTGGAAATCAAGTTAACCTTGGCTTGATCAACTTGGATGCCTTTCTCTAAGATTAGATGTCCCAGGATGATACCCTCATGCACCATGAAATGGCTCTTTTCCCAGGAAAGAACCAAATTCACATCGATGCACCACCTAAGTATCTATACCAAGTGTTGGAGGCAATTGTCAAATGATGCTCCGAAAATTGAAAAGTCATCCATGAAGACTTCCAGATAATCACCTACCATATCTGAGAATATGGCAAGCATGCACCATTGAAAGGTCGCGGGTGCATTACAGAGACCAAAAGGCATCCTTTGAAATGCGTACGTCCCGAAGGGGCAGATGAACGTGGTCTTTTCTTGGTCCTCTGGATGGATTGCCACCTGGTTATAACCGTAGTGTCCGTCAAGAAAGTAGAAGAACCTATTTCCCCTAGTTTCTCAAGAATCTGATCAATAAATGGTAGTGGGAAATGGTCCTTCTTCGTGGAGGAATTGAGTCATCTGTAAGCAATGCAGACTCTCCACGAGTTAGCTATTCGGGTCAGTATGACCTCTCCGGTTTCAGTCGTGATGATGGTGAGTCCGGCCTTCTTAGGTACAACTTGGATTGGACTCACCCAATGACTGTCGAAGATCGGGTAAATGATCCCTGCATCTAACCACTTGATGATCTCCTTTTTCACGACCTCCTACAGGTTAGGGTTTAAACATCTCTACATCTCTCATGAAGGTTGTGAGCCCTCTTCTATGTAGATTCGATGTGTACAATATGAGGGGCTTATGCCAGTCAAGTCATCGAGAGTCCATCCAATGGCTCTACGATGTTGCTGGAGAACCATAATCAGACGAGATTCCTAGTCAGGCGTGAGTCGGGAGTTGATAATCACAGGAAACGTCTGATTGAAAACGAAAAAGACATTCTTCAGATGTTTAGGAAGGGGCTTGAGTTCCATAACAGGATTATCAGCAGCAGCAGGCGGTTCGGGGTCTGTATCAGGAACAAGGGTTGGAGTTATGGGTGTGTCTAGATCAGGTTCATACTCCTCTAATTATGGGTTTTGATCTTCTAGTGGTTGATTGGGGATAATCGGGTTGTCCTCAACATGCGATTCATCAACCAAGGCTTTGATATCACATATTTGCTCTATAACCCCTCAATTTATCCCTTGTTGGGCCTTAAAGATGTCAATCTTCAGAGTTTGATTCCCAAAATTTAATTCTATTTGGTCTTCTTCATAGTTTATGTTGGCCCTAGCAGTGGCCAAAAAAGGTCTCCCTAATATAATTGGTGTATCCCTTGGGTTCTCAGGTGCATCCATATCTAGAACTATGAAATCCACCGAGAAGTAGAAATCCCGCACCCTAACAATGACATCCTCGAGTATTCCTTTAGGTGACTTGATGGATCGATCAGCTAACTGCAATGTCACCTCAGTCGGTTTAAGTTCGGATTCTTCAAGGTGCTCAAGGAGGGGTGTAGGTATTAGATTTATGGAGGCACCTAGATCTAACAAGGCTCTATCAAATTGGGTTTCGCCAATTTTACATGAAATCAGGGGAGTTCTTGGGTCTTTAGCCTTGGGTGGGAGTTTACTCAAGATTACAGAGCTGGCTTGCTCTTACCGTATGATCGGATTCCCACTTTTGGTTCGCGGCTTACTCTTGGGTTTACACACATCTTTCAAGAATCTTGCGTAAGCTGGCACGTGGTGGATTGCATCCATCAAGGGGATGTTTATCTGGTTCTGTTCAAAGAGCTTGACCAAATCCTCCTCGGGAGCCACAAGTTCGGTTATCCTTTTTCATTTGGTCAAGGCCTCAGGAAATAGAACCCTAGTTGGTTCTTCTAGAATAGGTCTAGGTTCTTGATCTGGGATAGGCGTATCCTGGATAACTATCCTAGGGTTTTGGCTACTACCAAGCTTTGAGTGGTTTGGATAATGTAGGTCTTGGGTTGCTTTACCACTACGAGTTGTTACGGAGTTTAATCCTGCCTGGTTTTGGTTTGGATTTGGTAAGAGGGGTGGCTGCTGCTGAAATCCCACATAAGATGTCGAAGCTTCCATCCCGTCTTGTGATGGGTAGCAGGGGCCTGATAAATCATATGTGTGTGGCCTGAATTTGGGTTCATAACGCACCTCTGAGTCGGCATGTTATTTGGATTTAGTAGAGGTTGCGAAGGAAGGGTGCCAGGTTGGCGGGAATTTGCCATTTGGGCTAGTTGATTATGAACCTTTATTATCTCGCCCTTATGCTATTTTTGCATTGTCGCATTCGTCTTTTGAATGTTAGCCAGTGCTTGAAGGATAAGAGTCATTTGATCCTGGTTTAGCCCAGATTGATAGGTGGGATTAGGTCAAGGCTGAGGTGGCTAATATGGACGAGGAGCTTGTGGACAGGGTTAATAAGGTGGTCTTTGAGTTGGAGAGTTTCCTGTCCACTGGAAGTTGGGATGATTTCTCCATCCAGGGTTGTATGTATTGGAGAATGGGTCATTCTGAATGGCATTGAGGTCATCACAGGTTTGAGGAGCCTCGAGAAAGTCAGAATATGAGGGTTTAGAGTTTCCCTAACTCGAATAGAGTTGATCAGAGGTCCCTCTAGTCTGAGAGTCAGACGAGGGTGGATATGAGTCCATCCCCTGAGAAGATTGGTGATAGATGTTCTACACAGTTTCCCTCACCAGAGGTGGCCGTGCAAAAGAGTTCTGTGCAGAGGTGGCTCACTGCAGATGCCGAGTCAGCTTGTCCACCTTATTCTCTATGATAGAAACTTTGTCCAACTGACTGGCCATCAGTTCCAAGTCGACGGATGTGGATAGGTCCTGCGTCTCATGTGCTCCCCTAAGATTCTTCTATGCGCGGACATTCGTCTGGTCGAATAAGCCCATGGAGTCATTATTAATGGAGTTCTCGCACATGTTTTCGAGAATCTCTCACACTATGTCCTCATGTTGACCCATGATGTTTCCTCCATAGGTTGCATTGACGAATAATCAAATGTCTTCACGGAGTTCCTGGTAAAAAGACTGGACTTGTTCCCATTTAGGAACTCCATGATGGGGGTACTTTCGCATGAGATCTAAGAATCGGTCCCATTCTTCATGAAGAGGTTCTCCCATTTATTGGGTGAAATGAGTGATCTGGTGACGCAAGGCATTTGTCCGGCCAACAGGAAAGAACCTTTTCAAAAATTCAGACTGAAGTTCATCCCATGTGTTGATCGGACGAGTCTGAGTTTGATACCAATGAGCATCCTTGTCTATGAGGGAGAAAGAAAACATTTTCATGAGTAGAATATCATAATTTTATGCATCTGACCCGAAGGTCTGGGCCAGATGCTTGAGCTGTTTAATGTGCTGGAATGGATCCTCATAGTTAAGCCCATGGAATTTTGGTATGGCATTAATCATATTGGGCTTGAGTTCAGAATTAGGACCTCCAGCCAGGATTTGGACTTGAGGCTCGATTGCCACCGCAGTGGGATTATAGTGATCTCGCATCATTGGATGCTGCGGTGGGTTTACAAAGTTTTGGAAGAGATCATTTAGGTGCTGATGTTGGTGCTCAAGGTTGTTCTCTTCTTCAATGGGTTGTGCCGTGATGGAAGAAGAAGGAGAACTTGGTTCTGAATCAGAGGAAAGGTCTATGTGATGAGGTTGCTGTTCAAACAAGGGTGTCACGGCTTAGCCTCGGCGAGAATGAATTTCTAAAGGAGGTCTTAAGGATGGTCTTAAGGACCTCCTACCAAACATGCATCGAAGGATGTGATGAGATTAGAAGGTGCTGGACCCAATTGAGACACCCAAAACTTGATGGGTGACTATACAGGTTCGGGGTGGATGACTCCCCTTAGTCAGAAAGGTCATCCACTTGAGAATTACCTGGGCAGCTAGAGAGGGAGAGTCCTGCAAAGACCCCTACATGGTAGAGCATCCCTAAGAGTTACAGGGTTTCCCCTACCCGACCTCTCTTGTCACTGAGATTTCACGTAAACCAGAATGGGGACCTTAACCTCTTAAGTCTACCTTTTTTAATTAAGATCAAGGTGCTTAGGGTTCCACTTGAACTTTAGGCCTTTTGAGTGTAAAAAAAAGTGACCTAATTTAAAGGTTGGTTGACCGAAAGGATCAACTTCACCTCTCGTTCCTTTGAGTGCTTTTAGGTCCTTTCTTTTAGGGTTCAAATGGATTAAGAGCCTGATTTGCTTAGGGTTTCTCTTTTATAGATCTTTTCAAACAAGGCTTAGGCATACCTCTTTTTGAAATTTTTGCTTCTTTGTTTAAGAGAAGATGTGTCTCTAAAAACCCTAGCTTTGCAATCCTTAGGTTGGCTCTAGTTGGTCCAATTTAGTTGCCTAAAAAATTGGTTTCTAGGGCTCAATCAAGAAAGTTTTAGACCTAGTTACCTTAATTGGATGTGCAATTCAAGATGTTGAAATGAAAATTAGGAAACTATGATGAATTACTATTTATGGAAACAGGTAGCCCTAGGTTGATTTTTCTTTGTTTTTTCCTTTTTAAACTTTGAGGGGATTAAGAGAGAGGGCTAATGAAAGTTACATGTTCCTTGGTGTTGTTGTTGTGTGGTTGCTTTTCTCGACACTCCCTGAGACAAGCACAACAAAAGAGAAATTAAGTCAGTATTGAATCAGAAGTTGTGATCAAAAGCTTCAAAAATGCCCATTGCTCACCGACAACGGTGCCAAAATGTTTATGCAGCTAGACCGTGTTTTAAAAGATGTCTCGTTGTAATAAAAATGAAATCTCCACGAAAACAAATAAGAATTTATAACTCGAAAATCAATGTATCCAAGATCGAACACAGGGAGCAATTGGGTATTCCAAAACTTAAGAACACAACTTTCAATAAAAGCAATAACTAATTCAATCAAAATTGAAGAGTAATGTTATGGAGAAATAATGCTAGAAAAGAATTGGACATCTGATATTTTATCAGATGTCTTAAAAATTCTGACTATAGTGCTTTGAATTGTTGTTCTTCTGTGTCTTCTCTCTCTCTCTCTTCTTTTGCTTTGCTCTGCAGCTATGCTTCTTTTGGCTTCTTCTTATTTTCTTCTTTGCTTGATCGCTCCTGCCTCTCTTCTTCTTCTGCCCTTACTTTCTCTCTTCTTTCTCTTCCTGCTTCTCTTCTTTTCTTCTTCAGCTACCTTTTTCTTCTTCTTCCCTTGGTCTGCCGCTCCTCTGCTACAGTGTGTCTCTTTTCTTCTTCTCCTTCCTTGCTGTGGCTACCTTCTTCCTTATCTTCTCTTGCTGCGCCTCTGCCTTTCTTAGCTTCTTCTTCCTACATAACACCACACAACAAAACTTACCCTCTACACTCCCTGCATCTCTCTCTCTATTTCTCTCTTCAGTATGCTCTACTAGAGCTGGGTAATCGGGTCGGGTGTGCGCCCAGGTCCAGGCACACTAGCGTGGGTGTGGTTTGCAAGGAGTGCTAGGCTAGGTAGTCAGGTCGGGTGCTAGGTCCACGAATGCAGGTCGCAGACAAGGTGTGGCGAGTGAGGGCGAGGGACCTCACCCCTATTTTCTCGAGGCAAATAGCACAAATCATAAAATCAATTTAAACTACGTACCTCACTCCTGTGTTTCCGAGGTGGGATTAAAAGTCCCACCCGCTTCTGCTGGCACCTGCAGGAGGATATCTTCATGCAATTGACGTAGCTGAAGGTCTCGCAGCGATCGCTCTCAGGCTGGATTCTCTCACACACTCCACCTACGTAGCCTGAGGTCCTGAAACCTGGAGCGGGTGGCCTGGAGCTTGGAAGCAAGCAAGCTTGTATCCTTGTTAATGGCGGACGGGGGCTCTACCGTGCACAACACAAGACTAGCCTTGCGGCTCTATCAAACAATAGGAGAACCTTCGCCATGTCATGGTGAAGGTGAGGTGGGGGTTGACGTGGCTCAGAACGGCCTAGGCATGCGTGCCTAGGTCATATTGTGACCGTGTGTGTAGGGTTGCTCGGTGGAGGTGTGGAGCGTGTGTGGCGGGCAGTGAGTGGGCGAAAAGTGGACAGTGGACGGAGGCGGAGTTTGTGAGGTGGTTGGCGAGGCATGTGGATGTGTGGAGTGATGGATGCGCCTTGCTGGAGGTCAGCTAGAGAAGAGGAAGATGAGGGTGGACAGTGGCAGTCGAGCGGTGGTTTGTGAAATAAAAGGGGGGAAAATACAGAGTAGGAGAAGAGGAACTTATCTAGGGTACTTGGAGTGAAGGGGAGGCAGAGGAGATGAATGACGCATATGTGCCATTATCGGAGAAGACAACCCTGAGGTGGAGATAATGGCGACGAGGAGGAGGTCAGAGAGGCGTGTGCTGGGGTGGCGCAACGCGGAAGAACGAGGCGAAGTGAACCCTGCCACTGGTATGGTGGTAGAGTGATGGGAGGAGGGAGGGAGAGTCGCCGGAGCTTGTGGGCTACTTGGCCGGAGAGGGGAAAGAGGAATTCTGGGCAATTCTTCAACCAAATCAGGTTTGGGGGATTCACAGAGGACCGGGGGTCCTTTTATAATCGCTGGCCGACCTTCTGGTGCTTGGAGGGCAAGCCTTCCAGCACAAACTCCTCGTCGGAGAAGGAAGGTGGTTAGGATACCTAAATCTCTCGAGCGTTCGCACAAGATTGTGTGTAAATTTGATCTAGAGATCGCGTTCAATCGATGGAGAAATCCTCAGAGAATCTTCTTCCAAATCTAGGAGGAGATCTCTGAGGATTCGAGGAGATATCAGCCTTGAATCCTCGCTGGAGTGAGATTCCTCGGCTGTAATGGTGGAGGGACTTGAATGCAAGGGTGGTGAGGAAGCTAGGGGGCTCTACACAAGGGTTTTTTCAAAAGTTAGGGGTCAAAATGTAATTGGGTGGACCATTTCGTAAAGTTGGTCAAGATGACATTCCCTTAGGCCCAAATTTTAGTATAAACCTAATTTGGACCTAAGGAATCTAATGGTGAAGTTGGATATTAGATTTGACAACGTTTGACTAGACATTTTGCATAAAAACCCAAATTAGGTTAAATACTGAGCTAGGACCCCAATTTAGGTCAAAATATGTTCCAAAAGCCAAATTGAAGGTTCTAATTCCTAAGGGATATTTTTCCATGAGTTTTAAATGGTTTAGTTGATTTTTATCTTGACCAGAACCTTGTTGAATTAAGTAGGTCTATTTAGGGTTATAGAATGTCATTTAATTCTTGAATTGCACAATAACCCATTTCTGACTATACCAACCCACTTTTTATCTTATTCAGGTCATTTGACCTATGTTTTGCCTCTGAGAAATCCCACTTATGTACTGCAATGGTGAAATTATAGTTTTTACCCTTTAGTTCATGTTTCCATCTTAGAATAGTAAACCCTTGACTTAAGTCTTCCCTAAGGTTATGCAGGAGCTTTTGTTTACTTTCTCAGGTCAAAATGAGCTAGTTAGGGCTCATGATGAGGGCCCTCACCTATTACCAACAACCACCACCGCAACCACGCATCAACAACATTCTCCCAATTTTAAGACCTCCGGGAAGTTTCCTGGACGTCTGAAGCCTCTTTACCACCTTCTTCCTCTTTGTTTCTTCTTCCTCTATTTCTCCTCCACTTCAACGAAACCCAACACCAACGACCATCAGCAATCGCCTCCAACGCCACATGTCCACACACGACTGTAGCGAGCACCACCTTCTCGTCACCATGCCTCTGTCCTTGTGTAGAAGAGGTCGCACTTAACCCAGTGTGCTACTCCACTGCCGCACCAACAATGCACCACTGCCCTCCTTCTCGCCCACGCGCAACCCCGTACGCAGCCAGCAGTACACCTGTAGCCCGCTCGCCATGCCTGCAACTACTATGCACCACCAGCATCTCGTTGCCTGTGCACACCTCCAACTCACGTAGCAGGTAGCACGTGCATCCCGCTCAACACCTCACGCACAACCCAACGCGTAGTAGACTAGTACCCTCTGCCACACCATTGCATGCACCTCCACCAGTGTGCCACTACCGTCATTCTTGCTTGCACGTCTCCTCGTGGGCGCCCTCGCAGCACAACCAGTGCACGTGTTCTCTCAGCCAGCAGCCACCTCGTCCCACCTCCGCGCACAGCTCCTGCTTGTGCCCAACCGCGTTCCACGCCTAGCTGGGATGCCACGTGCATCACCTCCTTCACTGACTCCCAGTGAAGCTGCATGCATGCAATCGCGTGCCTGCTACAACAACACCACCTCTCCTGGCCCTGTGAGTAGCTCCCCTAGTAGCAAAGGCCACTGCCAAAACCAACCTCCACCACTGTTCCATCCGGCCACCTCGAGCCACCCTGCACTTCATCGCGACCACCATCGCGAAGCCCTCGCCTCAGTCATCTCCTCCGCCAAATCTCGCCTCTAGCCAAGCCCGCCTCAATGCATGAGATACTTGCAACAAAATCCTCTATTTTGCTTGTAATTAAAATTTAAATTTTTTGCCATTGAGGGGAAGGGAGTTTTAGGTCTTAATATTTTATTCTATTGATTTTATGAGCATCTCCCTCTTGTTTTGCATAACTACAATATCAACATCATAATGTCTTATCATCTCAATTGAAAAGCGATTTTGATCTGATTTCTTGACGAAACTAATCGTGAACATCTGTTTTTAACCGATGCAAGTTTAAATAGGCCATTGCCTCCCTGTGGATATGACCAGCTCTTAATTGAGTGGTTATTTTAATTATTTTGATTAGTCGATTTTCCACCACTTAGAAATACAATGACAAATCATCTTAATCATCATTTTCGAAAGCGAAAATCGATTTGTCGGTGGTCTTGTCTCAGTAGGAAAGTGCGGTTATATTGAGTGGTTTACTGCCTAAACAAAAGAACCTTGGAGCCCCATTAATCTCCTGCAATTGACATGATGCTCCATTTGATAGGGCCCTTTTATACCTAGGACCATCAATCAATTTGACCCCTATAATAGTTTATCATAGATTTCAATTTGGAGAACTGAAGGCAACTGCTGTTGCAATCCAATTAGCAGATCAATCTATCAAAGTACCTCAAGGAATGGTGGAAAATGTGATCATTAAAGTTAATGGAATTTGCTTTTCAGTGGATTTCTTTATTTTAGATATGGAGGTTCTCACAGATCTTCGTGATGGACCTATTATCTTAGGTTGCCCATCCTTGGTGATCACTCAAGCTAACATAGATTGTGCATCGGGATGCTTGGAAACGACGGTCAGAGGTCAAAAGATAAAAGTAGATATATTTAGGGCCAAGAAATTTAAAGAAGATGATTCAAAAAGTGAAATAGAAAACAACATGTACATGGCCCTAATTAAGGATGAATCGAATGAATTTGATACTTCTACCTCTCTGACCATTTTAGAATTTGATTCCCAACCTTACTCAGATGACTTAGATCAAGAATCCCCCTATGAGAGAGACATACAAGAAATTGCAGAACTTTTAAGGATAACATATGAGGAATTGTCTAAGGAATCAAGGAGTTCAATAGAATCATGGATTTTAATTTAATAAAAGAAGAAAAGGAAGAAACAATTATGGGGAATAAAATTTCACATATTATAGATTTTCATGGGGAAGACACTACTAACACAATTAAGATTGAATCACTTGAGAACTCCATTTTTGAGATTGAGCAGCGTGACCCTCCCAAGACTGATTTTGATTTAAGACTTGATTCTTGGGAAATACCATATGTCCATGGAGTTATGTTTACATTGTCTGATAACCCCATCGAGGTCAAGGATGATTATCAGGATGAATATCATATTTGCAGTAATCCCATTAATCACCCATCCTCAGATGGGCTCATTAGCTTGGTCTCTAATGAATGGATTCCACTAGACTTGGACCTACCCTACGGTACTATTGTTGAATCTAATGACCAGGGGTATTCTGTTTCCATTGACTTCACAATGGGAACTACGTCCACATCTACACCCGCCACACTTGATCTTACCTTTCTTTTCCCCTCCATCATGGTTCTAAGAGGTCACATTCTGAACTTGACAATTGCAATTGAGCAAACCAACTCCTACACCTACCACTTCTGAACCTCACCCCCAATCTCCTTTGATTGAACAAAAAATAGAATTCTTGTACACAATAGATTGGGGAAGAAATTATCAACCTACAGCATCAAATGGATGGGTTGAACCCAAAGAGGAAATAATCTCTATTGAGGAGGACACATATGATGATTCTAACTTAGGTTACTCGATTCATTCTAATGAAGACTTTAAGGCTTTCAGCACTGAATTTCCTTTCTACCAAGCTCTACCATTATCTTCGTATGACCTACTGATGAGGTGTGACTTATCATAGTTAAAATGCCCAAGTTAAGCTAGAAACTAGGTTAAGCACTATATTACTAACATGATATATGGGTTAAGTGTAAGAATTAACAGAAATGACCTAAAGCATCTAATTCGGGTAAAATTGCATAATTAGGTTAATTTATTAGATATTCTATTCATAAATGTAAATTGATGATCCAATTGCTAATTGAATACGTTTCGAGTTGAAAAGTTCAAATCAAGGATCAAATTAACTTCCAATATGTTCACTTAAGCTCCAATAAAAATCTCATGTCATTTGGACATCACTAAGACCTTGCATTTAATTGTTTACATATAGGTCCTTCATTCCCTTACATTTCATGCATATAAAACATTTCAGGGACCATTTGGTAAACTTCATGGACCTACTTGCTAGGCTTAAAGCATTACTCTAACCTAATTTCACTCACTAATGGGCCTAGTTGCAATTGTTCTATCTCTTCACACATTTAGGGCCTGTATGCAAAATTCCTATTACACCTGATACTATTCATCTTCACCTACGAAGAACACACCTCACCAGCTGCCATTGATTTTATGACCCACTCATCCAACGGTTGATCCATCTCCAATCTTTGTGCACCCTCACGTGAAGAATCGCCATCCAGTTGTTGGTATGCAAAAATCATCTTTTAAGGAATATGCATCATAGTAGAGAACAAAAATTACGACAACACTTAAATTTATAAAACTCGAAAACACAAGTGAGACCGAGGTCGTTTGCAGGGAGTAGTTGGGCAAATTAATTCACTAATCACAATATCAAGAAGAATATATAATTGAAACCAAAATAATACTCAGGAGAATATTTCAATAAAATCAGAGAGTCAAAGTGCAAAAAGGTAGGGTTAAAATGGTAGTTTGAACCACCAATTAATGCTAATGTTTAAGCTATGCAATTATCTCAAATATTTCAACAGTATCAATTAAATATCCCAAATATCAAAACCAACGCAAGCACCAAGGTTAGATGTTAGAACTAAGGCTTGGATGCCTTATCTTAGAAACCTCAGCAAAGACACAAGGGTCTCACAACACAAGGGCCTCTCAGATCCTGATAAGGCAAAGTGTTTGAGCACAGGAGAGGGGGCATGAATCTCGAGGTAGTAAAAACCCTCCCCTTCCCTCCTTCAGATTTTCCTTCCTCAGAATTAGCTCGGACCTGGGTAATCGGGTAAACGGATCCAAACCCAGACTTGCATGCATGATCACGAGAGAGGGTGCATGGGCAAGTGTGTGTGAGAGCACATGTGTTTGGGCGTGCATAGGGACCTCACCCCCATGCGTTCGGAGGCAAGCAGTTGACGCACTGATTTCCCTTTATGTGCCTTTGCGAGCATTCCCACACACAATGTGGGACTAAAGTGGGCGGCTCCTTTCTGTTGCTGTCTGCAAGGATGCGGTTAAGGAATTGAGGTAGCAACTGCTACCTCTTGCCTCAACTACAGATCTGGAGAGCATCAGAACCTGGAACTACTTCGATCATGAGTTGTGGGAGGTCATATAAAGGTTAGAGGCGGGCGATCAGTGACGAAGAAGATGGTGGTGATGGCGGCTATCCGGCGAAGTCCTACACACATAAAATGGCCTCGTGTCCCTATCAGAGATGCTCAGAAGCCTCGTCGTGCAAAGGCAAGTGTGATGGTGGTGGTTTTAAGGTGTGCGATGCTCGATGGAGGGGTGTCGGTGTCAAATACGAGGGCGGAGGATGGGTTTATTCAATGGGGAGGTGGAGAGCATGAAACCCCAAATAGATTTAGGGCTTTTGAAGGGGAAGGTGAGGCAGAGCTCATGGAAGTGGTCATGTGGTGTTTAAAATGATATGGAGGCTATGTGAACTCGCAAGAGTTTTGCCGGCCGTGGGGAAGATGAGAGTGGTACGGGAAGTGTGGTGTTTGAACTTGAGGTCTAAGTAGTTGTAGATGATTAGGAGGGTGAGAGAAAGAGAGAAGAGAGACGTAGAGGGCGATATGGAGAAAGATTGCGGTCGGTTGTGATGGGACGGCGTCGGATAAGGTGAAGACGATGGCGAGGGAGTGACGAAGGGGAGGTCGGAAGCGACCGATCTTTGGCTGGATGCTGTCGCGAAGAAGAGAGGGCGATGCTAAATCGGTCAATTTGATCGTTGGCTAGCTCGATGAAGGAGGCGGAGAGGCTCGCTGGACCTCAATGAGATGTTGACTGGGGGAGAGAAGAGGTTGTTCTTGGCTTTTTCTAAGCTAAGGAGAATGGCCTAGGTGCGGGGGCTTTTTATAGGTCTTTAGGACGAGCTCTATGCTTGGAAAGAAGTTTGGATTGCTCAGAATTTTAGGGGGAAAAAACCCCTGAAAATCTTGAGTTTGCTTGAGCTCTAGAGCTCTCCTCGAAGTTTTTGATTGGGTGTGGACGATCAGGGATTTCTTGAGGGTTAATCTCTCCAATTTTCGAGAGATTTGGCTTTGATTTGAAGGAGAAAATCTCCCTCGAATCTTGATTGAGAAGCTGCATTCACACCAATGGAGGCAGGGACTGGTTAGAAGAAAATGATGAGAATTTAGGGGTGTAAATGCAATAAATCTGAAAGTTAGGGACTTAAATGTGAAGACCAGAGATCTTTAGGGACTAAATTGCAAACTAGGTCAAGATGGACTTTGAAATGGCTCAAATTTTGGTTCCAACCTAATTTGGATGCAAGAAATATAATGGTGAAGTTGGATTTGAGTTTTGACCATGTTTGATTGGAAAATTTTCACAAAAGCCTAAATTAGGGTAAAATCCCATCCAAAACTATATTCAAGGTCAAAATGGGAACCAATGGTACCAAACTGACTAGTCGATTGTTTGCTTTAAAGTCATTTGCAGTTTAATGTGGTGGAAAAATCGACTAATCGATATTTAAGAAGAAATAACCACTTGTAGAGGAGCGAGTCGTATCCACAGGGAGGCAATGATGTATTAAATTTGCACCAGATAAAAACATTTGTTTGTAGTCAGTCTGGACATGAATCAAGCCAAGATTGCCTTCAGATTAAGGTTTAAGCAAGAAACAATGCTGAAATAGCAATTCTGAGAAACTAGAGGATATTTTCCGCAATGCAGAATCAATAAAATATGATTAAAAAGTGACAATGGAAGGAAATGTAATTTCTAATTGGCAGGTTACTGTAGCAAAACAGGGGAATTTTTCCCCTTTCTCTTGCACGACGAGAAGTGGATGGCCGGGCAAGGGAAGGTCGAAGGAAGTCCCTTAGACCGAGGGCTTCGAAGTGGTGGTGGCAGCATGTCGTGCGGCAGCCGGAGGCTGCCGGACGAGCTCCGGCGGAGGTGCTGCAGCCGGTGAGCGTGCGCGGCCTGTTGGCGGTGAGTACTGCCGCACGCTACTGCTGGCGTGGCTTCAGCCGGTGCTGCTGCGCATGTGGCTTCAGGTGGGTGCGCAAGCTGGTGCGCGTTGAGAGTGGGTGCTGCCGGCGGTTCTGCTGGCGCGGGAGGAGGTTCGGTAGGCATGGTTGAGGTTGCAGGCATGGGGAAGGTGTGTGCGGTTGTGCGGGTCTACAGGTGCAGGAAGAGGGCACTGCAGGCTGAGGAGCGCGTGCGTGGTTGGAGATGAGCGGGTGGGCAGCCTCTTGGCAGAGGGGGTGGGAGCGGCTGGAGGTGAGCGGGTGGCTCTGCAGGTGTGGGAAGAGTGCGGCTGCAGGTTGAGCAGGTGAGGGTGCGGTTGGAGGGGGCGTGCACGGAAGGTTGAGTGGGCGGATGTGGTTGTGCGGGTGCGGGTAGACTTGAGACGGGTATGCAGGTGGGTGGTAGCAGGTGAGCGGGTAGCTTCAGACGTCTGGGAAATTTTCCGGACGTCTTAAGTGACTGAAGGGGTGGTTGAATGGTATCTGCGGCGATGGTGGTTGGTAATGACGGCGAGGGAGATGCACGCTAAGGTGCTCACGGTAATGTGGGCGAGCTCCGGATGGTGGTGGCCTATCACGACACACACCCACGGTGGTGGAGACTCGCCGCCACGGTAGAGGTCGGTAGTATGGAATGGAAGAGAGAAGGTCTCTCTACACAGTGGTGGGTCGATGGTGGAGGCCTCCCGAGCTTGGCTGCCTCCCTCCTCCTTTTGTAGTGTCCTGCACCAATTTGAAATCAGCTGCCCGACCAGATCCAACACATTCGCTCCTCCTTGAATGGGTTCTTCACTGCGGCAGCTGGTGGCATTGGAGCGGCAGCCAGCCATTCCTGTAAGAAGAACAATAAAGAAAATAATGTTAAAATATTAGGGTCATTTACATACAGACCCTCAACTTCTATTTTAATGAAAATAATGTACTTAATTGGTTATCTAATTAGATGAATGCCATTCTAAGCTAATTCTAAATGCACTTAAAATATAAATGCAATGCATGGATTATGTAATTAAATTAAAACTATGAATTAATCTATTTACATCCTAATTTATGATAAATAAATGTTAGAATTAACCTAATCTGTAGGCACTTAAATACTTAAATAGCCCACGACTATGGGCTAATCAAATACCCTCATGCCTAGTTTTTGCTAGTCCCTAGCAAAATTAAGCAAAACTTAGCACTCTAAGTAGACTAGTCAACCCACTTGGTCTTCCTCCAGAAGCATATTAAGTTCAGACTCTATACCCAAGGTTCCTAAGTAGTTGCTAAGTTACAGACTAGGTCGGCTAAAGACGAGTTGCAGGCACAAGTTTCCCTAATTTCTGACTCTACCCTAAAGTTTATTAATCCCTGAGATTAAAGCATCGGTGCCTATGCATTGGTCTGAGTTATTTGAGTTAAAGGATTTTTTATATATATATATATATTTATACCTCTCTTGTTTTTGTTTTTTTTGTTTGATTCATCTAAGTCTAACCTCAGATCAGCTATCAAAACGGTCTGTGTCGGATTCATTATCCCCATTACCATACCTCGAAGGGTGCCTAGCTTTCGATGCTTAGAGATATCACCGCCCATAACGACCCCAAGAACTCCTGGCAATCGATACTTCGAGATAGTATCGCCCATGGATTTCTTAAGCGAATTCAGGCCTATGGCAATCAGCACTTCGAGATAGGGCCGCCCATGGTACCTGAAAGGCGCAATGCGCTTACACGCCCCCAGTATGATGGATATCCTAAGAGACAAGCGCCGAGGAGGTAATATGTTATCATCGCATCCTCAAGGTGAGTATATACTCCACCTCTCCTGCGGCAGGAACTCTTCCAATCAAAATGTGTTTTCAAGCCTCTCTTAAGTCAAAACTAGGAGAACCAAATCTCTAGACAGACAGAAATTAGGTTAATTACCAGACCATGTGTGTGAAATTTGGATGCTTGGGTTACAAGGATCCGTAAACCAAAAAGTAGAATAAGACTCCAGGTACTACCCCACCTTTTAACTCAAACCCTAGCTTCCCTTCCTCAACCTCACGAGGAATGGTCCGCAACTTAACTCCTACTTAAGTTTTTAAGTCCACAAAGGACCCTAAAGGTCTAAAGCTAGTAGCTCATATAGCTTCTAAAGTTTGACCCTAGAATTAACTTAGTCTACCCTAGAGTTTTGATTTGCTTAAGACTGCAAGATCTAGCCAGTTAAGCTCAAAACCCCTCTTTTTTTCTTTCTTTTTTTTTTCTTTTTCTCTTTCTCTCTTTTTATATATATATATATATGCATGCTAAAAACAAAATGCCTTAGGTCAACTCCCCCATGCCTGGTTCAAACAATGTCCTCATTGAAAATAAAAATAGCTAAAGGAAGATATTACCTGAGGCAGATAATGGTAGGAGCTAAGGCTCCTCAAGAGTGACTTCGTCAACCAAATGGTAGTCTAAAGTTATGTAGGGTTTTAACCGTTGACCGTTGATGATAAAGGGAGTTGCTGAAGAGGAAGGATTTTTGATCTCCACAGCTCCATGCGGAAATACTTTGGTGATTATGTAAGGCCCATCCCAACGAGATTTTAACTTCCCAGGAAAAAGCTTAAGTCTGGAATTGAAAAGCCAAACTTGTTGGTTGGGCTCAAAGGTCTTTCGAAGAATAAGCTTATCATGGAAGACCTTAGTTCTTTCTTTATAAGCTTGAGAGGTGTCATAAGCATCATTCCTCAGCTCCTCAAGCTCACTTAATTCTAGAAGTCATGCCTTACCTGCCTTCTCTAAATCCATGTTAACACTTCGAATAGCCCAAAGTGCTTTATGTTCCAACTCAACAGGTAAATGCCATGCTTTTCCATACACAATCCGAAAGGGAGAAGTACCCAAAGGGGTCTTATAGGCCGTTCGATAAGCCCACAAAGCGTCATCGAGCTTTTGGGACCAGTCTTTCCTATCAGGTCTAACAGCCTTTTCCAAAATAATTTTTATCTCCCTATTTGATACTTCAACCTGGCCAAGGTTGGTAAGGGGTAGCAACCTTGTGAGTCACTCCCAAACGCTCGATTAACAGATTGAAGTGGTGGTTTCGGAAATGAGGTCCCCCATCACTTATAATAGTCTTGGGGCAGCCGAAACGAGATATGATATTGGCCTTCACAAATTTCAAAACCACAGAGTGGTCATTTGTGCGCATAGGAATGACCTCTATCCATTTAGAGACATAATCAACTACTACCAAGATATATTCAAAGCCATGGGACGACGGGAAGGGGCCCATAAAGTCAATTCCCCACACACCAAAAATTTCAACAGGTTGAATAGGATGTTGAGGCATTTCTTTCTTCTTCCCAATCGTTCCAGTCCGTTGACATCTAATACAGGCCTTAAAAAAATTATGGGAATCCTTAAATAAGGAAGGCCACCAAAAACTGGACTGGAGAACCTTAAAGGCAGTTTTCTTAGCACCAAAGTGTCCTCCACAATGAAGTTCATGGCAAAAACTCAGCACACTTTGTTGTTCCTCTTCAGGCACACAACGTCTCAATACTTGGCCTTGTCCAATTCTAAATAATTCTGGCTCTTCCCAATGAAAATATCTTGCTTGAGAAATGAATCTCTTTCTTTTCTGCTCATCCCAAGAGCCAGGAGTTTGTCCAGTGACCAAGTAATTTACAATGTCTGCATACCAAGGTAAAGTTGGTGTTACCGCCATTAGAGTTTCATCAGGAAATGTCTTGCGAATGTCTTCAGAAATAGAGTCATTAAGAGGAAGGCGAGACAGGTGGTCAGCCACAACATTTTCTACTCCTTTCTTTTCACGTATTTCCAAGTCAAATTCTTGAAGGAGTAAGATCCACCTAATCAGACGTGGCTTAGAATTTTTCTTAGCAATGAGATGTTTCACAGCTGCATGATCAGTAAAAATAACCACCTTAGACCCAAGTAAATAAGACCTAAACTTTTCCAGAGCAAAAACTACAGCAAGTAATTCTTTTTCAGTGACGGTGTAGTTGTGCTGAGGTTCGGTTAAAGTCTTGCTTGCATAATGCAGCACATGAGGTCTTCCCTCAACCCTTTGTCCAAGGACTGCTCCCACTGCATAATCCGAAGCATCACACATAAGCTTAAATGGGAGTGTCCAATCAGGAGCATGGAGAACAGGCGTAGAGATCAAGGCCTCCTTTAGAGTTTGAAAGGCCTCGGCACACTTTGAATCAAAACTAAAGGAAGATTCCTTCGCCAACAAGTCACAAAGTGGCCTAGAAATCTTACTAAAATTTATGTAAAAGCCAGCATGGCCCAGAAAGGATCTAATCTGTTTGACATTCGTAGGCAATGGAAGTTTGGAAATAGAATCAATCTTGGCTTTATCTACTTCCAAACCTTGTTCGGATACAACATGCCCAAGTTCAATTCCTTTCTGTACCATGAAGTGACTTTTCTCCCAGCTGAGGACTAAACCAGTCTCCTTACATCGTTTCAACACATTCTCCAGGTGCAGGAGACACTGGTAGAAAGACGAGCCATAAATAGAGAAGTCATCCATAAACACTTCGACACACTCGTCAATCATGTCCGAAAAGATAGACATCATACACCGCTGGAAAGTTGCAGGGGCATTACATAATCCAAATGGCATACGCCTGAATGCAAAAGTACCGTAAGGACTCATGAATGTCGTCTTTTCCTGGTCATCAGGAAAGACTGCCACCTGATTGTACCCAGAATATCCTTCGAGAAAGCAATAATGCTTATTCCCTGCCAATTTTTTGAGAATTTGATCAATAAAAAGCAAAGGAAAGTGATCCTTCTAGGTAGCAGTGTTCAGCTTGCGGTAATCAATACAGACCCTCCATCCAGTTGAGGGTCTAGTGACAACTTGTTCACCTTGGTCATTGAGTTCCACAGTAAAGCCTACCTTCTTTGGCTCCACATGAATGGGACTGACCCATTTACTATCATCAATGGGATATATGATCCCAGCGTCCAACCACTTCAGGATTTCCTTTTTCACAACCTCCCTCATATTAGGGTTCAGACGTCTCTGCATGTCCCTAAAAGGCTTGATGGAATTGTCAGTATAAATGTGGTGCATGCAGAGTGTAGAGTCTATACCCTTAATGTCAGCAATGCTCCAAGCAATAGCTTCCTTGTGCCTAGACAGGGATTCAATCAAGGCTCCCTCCTGTGCCTCAGACAGCACAGCCGAAATGATAACGGGGAGCGCATCATTGGCACCTAGGAAAACATACTTGAGAGTGTCAGGGAGGGGTTTCAACTCAAGGTTGGGGGCTTGTGTGGTTGAGGGTTTCATAACAGATGTCCCCATCTCAGGTTGCAAATCTACCTTCGGCGAAAATGATGGGGGAAGAGACTCAGCAGAAACTCCTAGCAATTCCCTCTAGTTCTAGTATATCCCCTTCACATTCCTCCAAGAGATGGGAATGCCCATTTAGCATGACATGCTGAAGGGGGTCATCACATAACATTGCAGGAGTTGCCCCTTCAATTAGGTCATCTATCACCTCAACTTGAGAACAATCCTCAAGTCCGGCTTGTTTGTAAGCATCAAACACATTAAGCCGGATTTTCCTGTTCCCAAAGCCCATTTTCAATGCCCCAGTATTGCAATTAATTGAAGCATGAGAAGTTGCAAGGAAGGGGCGGCCCAAAATGATGGAGGGTTTGGTTGGCTTGTTGGTAGGGTCAGTGTCCAAAACTAAGAAGTCAACGGGAAAGAAGAAATCCTCCACTCTTATGAGGACATCTTCCAAAATTCCCCGTGGTGTCTTAAGTGATCGATCAGCAACTTGAAGGATTACAGGGCTAGGCTTCAGATTGCCTCCCCCAAGTTGTTCATACACGTAGCTCGGAAGGATGTTCACCCCCGCACCCAGATCAAGTAGAGCCTCATCAATTTGTAAGTCACCAATAACTACAGAGATGTGTGGGGCTCCTGGGTCCTTAAGTTTCGGGGGTGTGCCATGTTGAATAATTGAGCTAACAGAATCAGGCAGGACAACTTTTGATTGGACCTGTTTTCTAGATTGCCGCTTTTTCGTGCAAAGGTCCTTTAAGAAGCGGGCATAAGACGGAATCTGCCTGATAGCTTCAAGCAAAGGTAGGTTAATCTGCACTTGCTTGAAAGTTTCCATAATCTCATCCTTCTTATCTTTGGCTCGAGATGAGCCAACAGAAGTCTACCCAGAGGTGGATAAGTGCTCTGGAAAAGGCACTCTCGATCTCTGGGTGGAAGGGTTGTCATGTCGAGTAAGGGGTGGAACGGGGGCAACTTCTTCCGGTGAGGTGATTTCAAGCGGAGAAGATTTGGGAAAATCTTCTCCAGTGGGGGTGAAAGTCAGGGTGGATGGTTTTTTAGGGGGTGAGACTATAGGAGCATCGGGTTTGGAAATTTCTTTCCCACTTCTCAGAAAAGTCACCGCCTGAGCATGCTCCCTAAAGACAATCCCTTTTCCTTTAGGATTTTCCTTAGCAGCACTGGGAAACTTCCCAGTCTCCCTCAGTCTAACGGCCTCAACAAGGTGTCCAATTTGTGATTTCATCTCATGTATAGCCTTGTCATGAGATTGGATGATGGCACTTTGACTTTCTTGCATAGTTTTCAACATCGCCTTCAATTCATCCATCTCAGATGTTTTAGGTTGGGCAAAGGTCTGAGGTTGGTTTATTTGATGGTTTTGAAAGGATTGTGGTTTGTAATTCCCTGAATTTGATACATTTCCTTGTCTCCATGAAAAGTTTGGGTGGTTCCTCCATCCCTCATTATAAGTGTTGGAGAAAGGATCATTACGAGGTCTTGGACGGAACCCTTGAGCGGCATTCAAATCCGCTTGTACAAGCTCAGGGAATTGGGAGGCCAAGTGGCAATCCACAGTGGCGTGTGTATTGCCTTGACAAATTACATATTCGGAAGCTTGGGATGTGGAGGTGTTAGGTACGAATGAACTCGGGTTCGACATAAGCCTTTCCTTGTTTTGATTCAATAATTGAATTTGATAGGCTAAATTCTGGGTGTCCCTTGTTTCATTCGCCTCCAACTTTCTTTGCATGAGAGTGGGCTTTCTATCCATGTAGGCAAAATTCAAGTGAATAGAATTCTCACTCAAAGTATCAAATAAGTTCTAAGCTTCATCCTCAGTCTTAGATAGAAAGGTTCCTGCACAGGCACCATCCACAGTTTACCTATGCGAATCATTAAGTCCGGTGTACAACCTTTCAACCAGTTGCCATTTAGGCACCTGGTGATGTGGGCAAAGTCTCAGCAAATCGTTAAAGCGCTCCCACGCATCATGGAATGCATCCCCATCCTTTTGAACAAAACTCATAATTTCCCTCCTAAAGTGATTTGTTTTGCTCATGGGGAAGTACTTCTTCAAAAAATCCTTCTTCAGGGCATCCCAAGTATTTATATTATCAAGGGTGTGATACCAATACTTGGCTTTGTCCTTTAGGGAGAAGGGAAAGAGGGTCCGCATTTGAGCGTCATCAGTAACACCCTGCAGCTTCACCGTGGAACAGACCTCGGTGAATTCCTCGATATGCCTGTAAGGGTCTTCCCTAGTAGTACCATAAAAGGAGGGTAGCAAGGATATGGTACTACTTTTGATCTCATATGGATTGTCCCCTCCAGGTCTACGTAGTGCTGGGCCAGCTTGATTGGTTGGGATGAAATATTCCTTAAGGCTCCTTTGACTGGCCATTTCTACCCATGGAAGGTCTCTTCTTAGGATTCTTTCAGGTTCAGGATCAAATACAAGTTGTCTCCTAAGAGAACGCCTACCAAGCATGCACTACAAACACAATTCAAAAGGACTTGTTTGGTCTTTACAGATTTAGGCTTTTGACTTTAGTTCAAATTGTAGGTGACAAAATAAGTTGCCCAATCAATTACGCACCTATTGTCAACCTTCGAAATGCCTAAAAAGACCTATTTGGAACTTAGGTATTCTTCCCTAAATCTCAAATGGTCAAATAAATCCAAAGACGGAAGATCGAGGGATGCAAGTAGGCCTAAGCCTTCCTTTGAAGCTGTGCTTTCACGGTGCTTCTCAACTACCCCCAAAAATCCGTGACAGGGTATCCCCCTCTTTGGATTTACAAAACCTTTGATCTCAAGTTCCGAACACTTCAGAATCCAACGATAGGAGGGTTCTTGTCCTAGTCGTTTCAAGACTTAGGAGTGTCTAAATGAGTGCTGTGGTGCAATAGATATAAGTGTGCATTCACCGCAAAATGATTTTGAATTTTGAATCGCACACCATGTTTTACAATCAAGTCCTTGATTTTTAGATGTCCCTCCTTTAATTAGTCCTTTTTTTTTTTTAATATATGTGACCACTTGTTAGATCGCTTCAAGACAAACTTTGTGGTCTTTGAATTAAATCCCAAATGCAATGCGTGATCAAGAATAGGATGCAAAGTAAGAGAATGCGTACCTTGCCTCCAGCGATCTACGTTGCAAGAATGCACGCAATGCAGAGAAGTAAATCTAGAGGCTGCTCATACCGACCTAAATGGTTCGTCCTAAGGCAGGCAGCTCCTAGCAGGCAGCTCATTTTTTTTTATTTTTTTTAGAACTACTTATGCACAAGCAAATAAAAGTAATCAATAAACTAAAAAAAAAAACCTAAATCTAAAGAAAAGGGAACAGGCTCCCAAAAATTACCCAACACGGGCCAAAAACAAAATCGAGGAACAAACCCCTCAAAATATGCCCCAGAACAAGGGTTTCAAACTAACTGCAATGTAAAATTAAATCTAAAGTCTTAATTCTAGTCTAATTAAACTAGCGACTAAATAAAATGGTGTCCGTCTCATCCTCCACCTTCTCCTCCGTTTAAAAATTGCTTGTCCAATTCTCCTCTGGCGACGTCAAGGGTCGCCTTCTCATAGTAGCTGATTCTTGCACAAATTTTCTCGCACAGAAAAGAAAATAATAAATGGTCAAATCAGTATGCAATTGATAAATAATCAAAATAAAATCAGGCGAAATTATTGCGTCAGTTGCCTCCCCAGCAACGGCACCATTTGACTGGTCGATTGTTTGCTTTAAAGTCGTTTGCAGTTTAATGTGGTGGAAAAATCGACTAATCAAAATTTAAGAAGAAATAACCACTCGCAGAGGAGCGGGTCGTATCCACAGGGAGGCAATGACGTATTAAAATTTCCACAAGATAAAAATGTTTGTTCGCAGTCAGTTTGGACAGGAATCAAGCCAAGATTGCCTTCAGATTAAGGTTTAAGCAAGAAATAATGCTGAAATAGCAATTCTGAGAAACTAGAGGATATTTTCCGCAATCCAGAATTAATAAAATATGATTAAAAGGTGACAATGGCAGAAAATGTAATTTCCAATTGGCAGGTTACTGTAGCAAAACAGGAGAATTTTTCCCCTTTGTCTTGTGCGACGAGAAGTGGATGGCTGGGCGCGGGAAGCTCGGAGGAAGTCCCTTGGACTGAGGGCTTCGAAGCGGTGGTGGCGGCATGTCGTGCGGCGGTCGGAGGTGCTGCAGCCGGTGAGCGCACGCGGCCTGTTGGCGGTGAGGATTGCCGCGCGCTGCTGCTGGCATGGCTTCAGCCGGTGCTGCCGTGCGTGTGGCTTCAGGTGGGTGCGCAAGCTGGTGCACGTGGAGAGCAGGTGCTGCTGGCGGTTATGTAGGCGCGGGAGGAGGTTCGGCAGGTACGGATGAGGTTGCAGGCGCGGGGAAGGTGTGCTTGGTTGTGCGGGTCTGCTGGCGCGGGAAGAGGGCGCTGCAGGCTGAGGAGGGCGTGCGTGGTTGGAGATGAGCGGGTGGGCAGCCTCTTGGCAGAGGGTGCGGGAGCGGCTGGAGGTGAGCCGGTGGCTCTGCAGGCACGGGAGGACTGCAGCTGCATGCTGAGCTGGTGTAGGTACGGTTGGAGGGGGCGTGCGTGGAAGGTGGAGTGGGCGGATGTGGTTGTGCGGGTGCAGGTAGACTTGAGACGGGTATGCAGGTGGGTGGTCGCAGGTGAGCGGGTAGCTTGAAACGTCTGGGAAATTTTCCAGATGTCTTAAGTGACTTAAAGGGTGGTTGAATGGTATCTGCGGCGATGGTGGTTGGTGACGACGGCGAGGGAGATGCACGCTAAGGTGCTCACGGTAATGCAGGCGAGCTCCGGATGGTGGTGGCCTATCACACCACACGCCCACGGTGGTGGAGACTTGCCGCCACGGTAGAGGCCGGCAGTATGGAATGGAATAGAGAAGGTCTCTCTGCACAGTGGTGGGTCGGTGGTGGAGGCCTCCCGAGCTCAGCTGCCTCCCTCCTCCTTTTGTAGTGGCCTACACCAATTTGAATTCAGCCGCCCGACCAGATCCACCACATCCGCTCCCTCTTGAATGGGTTCTTCACTGCAGCAGCTGGGCGTTGGACCGGCAGCCAGCCGTTCCTGCAAGAAGAAGAATAAAGAAAATAATGCTAAAATATTAGGGCCATTTATATACAGACCCTCAACTTTTATGTTAATAAAAATAATGTACCTAATTGGTTATCTAATTAGATGAATGTCATTCTAAGCTAATTCTAAATGCACTTAAAATATGAATGCAATGCATGGATTATGTAATTAAATTAAAACTATGAATTAATCTATTTACATCCTAATTTATGCTAAATAAATGTTAGAATTAACCTAATGTGTAGGCACTTAAATACTTAAATAGCCCACAACTATGGGCTAATCACAAACCTCTTGGAATATTTTTGTATGAATTTTAGAAGGAAGTTTAGATGAATTTCATCCTAACCAAAATCACTTTAATTTAGTGAGTATAAAATTACGGTTTTGTGTCTAGTTGCAGTTCTCGAAAAGCATGAAACTTTGTTTCTATCAGTGTTGACCCATATTTTGGACTTTTAAGCTCATTTGACCTTCATTTGACCCCTACGTCACCCTGTGGTTAATCTGTGCTTGTTATGTGCTGTTAAAATTACAGAATTAACCCTAATTTCCCATTCTTCTCTCAAATAAGAATAATATGGAATTACGACCCTCAGATGATTATGTAGGAGCTTTTATCAATCATACATGACTAAAAGTGGTTAGTTAGGGCCTATGATAGTTTCCCATCATACGCCCATGCATAGCTTGTGGTAGTCCCTAGCAAAATCCTATGGATCAAACCAAGTCTCTAAATCAAATGTAACCGTTAGGATGCCCTACTAAGTTGTATCTTTAGAGATCAGATCAAAATACCAACAATAGGCCTAGAGGTACTCAAGTAGTAGCCAAGATCCAGACCTGACTAGCTTCAGCCTCGCTCTACCGCAAAGGTTTCTAAGGCCCGCAAAAATTGCTTAGAGGTTCATTGACCCCAGTGGTTAAAGCACCCATGTGTAGGCATATTGTGTCCAGGTTCAATTTGCTAATGCATTTTGATAAGAGAGAGATAGAGAACGGTCTTTCATTTTCAGTGTTTTCTCTCTTTTCCTTTTATATTTTCCTAAATCCAGCCTTGGATTGGCTCTAAACATGGTCTGTATCAGATTCCTTGTCCCCACCATCAATCCTCAAAGAGTGTCCTTGGCTTTCAATGATTTAAGATAGCACCACCCATGGAAACCCTTAGAACCCTAGCTTTCGATGCTTCAGGATAGTGCCACCCATGGCGTTCTATAGTTAAATTCAGGCCCTGGCAATCGACATTTCGGGATAATCCTGCCCATGGCACCTAATTAACGGGATTTGACGAAGTAAACTAGGGTTTCAAGAACCTGTCGTTGTAGTTCGTAAAACATGTTATCAAATACAAGTTTTAATCGAAACTCCAAGGGAGTCCCAGGTCAAACACAGCGAGGTGACATTTACTTTCGTTGAAATTCGCACTTCGTTTTGTTTCATTTTGAGGTTTTAGGATTTTGTGATTTTTTCTCTTTTATTTTTGCAATAAAGAAGCAGGCAAGATAATGTCACAAAATGAGATGGAAAGAAATCTGATATATCATGCAAATGTTTGTTACAATAAGCTAAGAAATACAAAAGAGATAGGGGTGAGAAGAATTCTCCCAAATCAGTTGTTTGGTGAGACGACGATGTTTGGTGGCAGCTTGGATGAAGGTGAGGTGCTGGGCAATGGAGGTGAGATGCAGGATGTGTCGGGGAGAGGAATACTTCACCAAGGCTCTGGAATGGGGATAAGGAGATGGAGGCAATCCTCTACCAGAATGGAGGTGGGAGGATGGCTCCAAGGCTTCTTATGAAGGTGGTGAGATGGATGACGAGTATTTGGTGGGGTATAGGAGCATTGTATTAATAAGAGACCTTTGGAGGTTGGGAGTAAGCTCTAAGGGAGCTTTGGTAGGTTATTAGAGCTTAAGAGTAGGTGGGAATAGAGTAGGTAGAGATGATGAAGAATGGAGGTGTAGGGGTCCTTTTATAGTGGAGGGAAGAGGAAGAAATTCGTGTAGAAGGTTGTAGTGACAGTTGCAAGCGCCACTAAAGACCCCTGCAGCTGTCATTGAAGATCGCTCCCCCACTGCTCACGCCCGTAGCTATCGTTGCACATACAGGAAATTAGTAATAGCTGCAAGCATCACTAAAGACCCATCCAAGTTGTCGCTAAAGGTCGGCGCCAACCATGCACATGCCCGCTCACAGCTGCTGGTGCGCGCATCACGCGGCCGTGTTACACGCGTGTGCTGGCATGCATTAGCTGCTGCTGTGCGCAGCTGCGTTGCAGGTGCGTGGGCTGGAGCGCGAGCATCACACGTGCGTGTGTTGGCTTCGTGCACTGGTGCCATTTTGCTCCACGAGCCCCTAATTAAAGATTGGAGGCCTTTGGAGGAATCAAACTGGCGCCACTTCTTTCCAAGCCAAGCATGCTACCATTAAGGCAAGGCCGTGGTTCAGTCTCGACGAGAGCATGAGTGCTGAGGGCGCAGATGAACCCCAGCCATTGGATCTTGATGAGGGGGTGCCTGTGGTTTCTTCTGGCTGGTGTTGGGTGGCCTAGATGGTGCTACATGGCACCATCTAGGCCGTCCATCTTCTTTCTATTGCAGAGGGTGCCACGGTGCTTGGATCGAGATGATTTCCACGTTGCTGGACTGTGATTGTCCCTTTGGATCCATCCGTACAATCGGATTTTTCATCCGAAGCCCGTAAGGATGTCATGTTGCCCCGTGGCTGTTGATTTTCCTCGGATTGCATAAGATGATACAGGATTCCAATTAGGATGATCTCGGCGGTGTTGGACTCCAATCATCATCCTGATCAATCCATACATTCGGATCGTCAATCCGAGACCCCGAAATAAATATCCTTCCCTCCTAGCCATGAAAAGGACGTAATTGACCTAAAATAGACACTACTCTAAATGCAGGATGATGCATGCTATGTAATATGAAATGCAAATTTAAGCCTAGGAACATGCATGAATAGACATTTTATCCTCAATAGTTGTGTCTACATCAGCACCTAAGCCAATACAAGGTGCTTACATGCCCCCGGTAGGATATTTAGATATCTTAGGAGATAAGCATAGAGGAGATGATATGTTATTACGCATCTTCAAGGGGAATATTCCACCTCTCCGCACCGGGAACTCGTCCAAACAACTTATGTTTTTGAGACACTCCTAAGCTAGGTGTTCAGAATGATTTTCTCAGAGTAGAACACTTTTGGTATGATTTCTTTATTAAGCACACTAAACCATATTAGTGTGTGATTTTGGGTACTTAAGTTACCAAGTCCAGCAAACCAAAGGGTAGGCAATGGGGCCGAATAATGCCTAAGCCTTAGACCTACTACATCAGCCTCGCAGTTTCCTTAACCTCTTGAGGACTAATCTGGATCTTAACAAATACTTGAGTGTTTAAACCCTAAAATAGGTCGAAGAGGCCTAAGGTTGGAACTTGTCACTAATCTCCTAAGTTTTAGCCTTCCAGGTCTTAATTCATCATTTGATCCAGCCCAGAACTTATGTAAGTTCCATACTCAATCACAAGGGACTATTTCTTTCTTTTTTATTGCTCCTTTTTTCTCATTTCTTTTCTTTCCTCCTCAATTATTTTCAATTCAGCTCACTCTAATCTTTCCTTTCCTCTTTTTTTTTGATCAAACCCCTCCATGCATTGATTCTCATAGTGTTTTGCACTTTAATTGCCCCCCATTCCTATGATTTGCAATGTCTCCATTGTAATTAGGTGGGTTCGAATTCAATTCAGATCGTACATTAGAATAGGTGGGTGGTGAATGGGTCAGAATGACTATTGCGGATGATTTCTAGCTCTGATATAGGTATCAAAGGTGGAGTTGGCTGTTCAAACAAACAAACCCTAAAGTGCAATATGATTTTAGCAAAAAGATAGGTTAGAAGGCTCTCGAGTTTTTCAAAATGATAGGTTCCTCCGATTAAGTGCTAAGTTTACCGCCATTGGCAGGGCGAAAGGAGCTCAAAAGGATGTTATTTGCCACATTATGATGAGTGATAGGGGAAAATATGTGATCGTGGTGGATGCAAATCAGATGGACACAAATGAGTATCAAATCATGATGAAGAGTCACTCTAGAAAGTCTATGATATGGATCACGTTGATTCATTTCTGGGTGGCTCTTATTGAGCTTTTGCGGTGGAATTACTCGTAAGATGTAGTGATCATAAGGCTTTGATGTAAGATCGTCATGAGTCCAGAACCTAACAGAGGTGAATCTAGTCAGTGTAGCCCAGATGTGTGGTTCCTCTCATGCAATGTGACCTAATGGATCATTATCCAACTAGTCAACTTGATTCTTCTAAAATGGGTGCAAGATCAATTCCTCAAGAAATGACTTGAAGATTGGGTCATCTAATGAATCTTCTCTATAGTTTTCATCACAATCAAAAGTGAATGTTTGGAGAGTGCCTTTTGGATCATCGAACCCTAATTCTGTGAAGGATTCATACTCTGGGTCATGGTCACTCTTGGTATCTACCATGCCCAATTTCTGGAGATCCTCAGAATAATCTTCATAATAAAATATCTCCAGATCCATGGAATATAACTCTGAGTTCCATCGAATGTCCTCCTGTTCCCCGAAATCTGTGTATGTCCTCAAGATCAAAGGTGAAAGCCTCTAATACTCTCAATTTGCTGGAATCATGCTCGGCTAAATCGAGATCCTCCATCATGTAGAAAACCTCCAGTTCTGGTTCTAGGTTTTCTACTACTGAAATGATCATGAGATCCTGAATCAAACCTAGTTGTTCTATTGAGCATTTTCCATTTCCTTTAGATGATGCCTCGAAAATATTGATCTTAGTTCACTTATCCCCAGAGGCAATTATCATGTGCCCTGATTCACAATTGATTATGGCTCCTGCAGTAGCAAGAAAGGTCTCCCAAAAATCAAGGGCATGTCTTGTATTTGTTGTGGCACATCCATGTCAAGAACTAGGAAATTAACTAGGTGGCTGAAATCCTTGACTCTAATTATCACATCCTCTACTAGCCCAATAGGGGTGATTACGGTTCGGTCAGCTAATTGCAGAGTAACATCAGTGGCTTTTAACTGTCCTGTCCTAGTTTCTCAAATAGGGTGGTGGGGATTAGGTTGACTAAAGTGCCATTATCCAGTACAACTCGCTTGAAATTTGTACCACCGATCTTGCAGAGGATCAGCGGGGTGCTTGGATCAAATTTCTTAGGAGGTAGACTATTTTGGGTTATGGCACTCACATTTTCGGATAGTACTACCTTCCCTTGTAAAGATTCCTCCACCTCTTTTTTGGATAAGTCAAGCAAGGTGGAGTTAAGAGTGAGAATATCTAGTAACCGGATAGTGACTTGTTCATTCCTCAATGGTCCCGTCATTTCATATTATGACAGTCCTCTAGTGTGGAGGTGGGATAAGATTTGGGATAAGGGAATGGATTAGCTATCTTGGGGGACAAGTTTCTATTTCTACCTCTTGGTTTTATCCTCGACCTTGTTGTGTTGATCATGGGTTGGGTGACATTTGGGTGATGGGCCTCGAGGCCTGGTCTTATGATCTTTTCTCATGCCCACAACATTGATCATAGTACAGTCATGATGCGGAGGCGGAGGGGAGAGAATCGGACCCTGTTGCCGAACAGTAGGATAAGTCATGGTATGATGCGGAGGCGGAGGAAGTGCACCAGGTTAGCGAGTCCACGCCATCTGTGAGCTGATTTCGACCATCTATGATCTCATCTTTGTGTTGCTTCTGCATATCCATATTAGTCTTTTGGATGTCAACCAGGGCATGCAAAATCATGCTCATTTGATCATCCTTGCTAGGTCCAGATTGGTAATTCGGATTGGGCCTAGGCTGATCGAGCTGATATGGGTGCGGATCCTATGGTCGGGGTTGGAATTGAGGTCTTGTGTTCTTATTACTTCCCCATCACACAAAGTTGGGATGATTGTGCCATCCAGGGCTATAGGTGTTAGAGAATGGATCATTCTAGATGGAGTGGAGATCCTCGCAAGTTAGAGGAACTCTAGAGAAGTTAGAATACGAGGGTTCAGAGTTCCCTCAACTAAAGTAGGTGGGTCCAGAGTTTCCTCCGAAACCAGGATTTGACGGGGGTGGATATGAGTCCATCCCATAGTGAGAGTGGTGGTAAATGTTATGCACAATCTCCCTACCTGAGGATGGTTGCACATACATGTTTTGTTGTGCGGTGGTGGCTTTATGAAGATGTCAAGTTAATTCGTCCACCTTTTTCTCAATGATAGAGACCTTATCCAAGTGACTGGCCACCAACTCCAAATCGACAGATGCAGATAGGCCTTGAGGCTCGTGTGCCCCTCGCATGTTTGTCAATGCACGGGGGGTCGTCCGATTCAAAACACGCCCATAGATTCATTGTTCTTGAGAATCTCCCAAATAGTATCTTCATGCTATCCCATGATGTTCCCACCATAGGTTGCATTGACAAAGAGCCTGATATCCTCGCGGAGTCCTTGGTAAAAATACTAGACTTGTTACCATTTAGGAACTCCGTGATGGGGGCATTTTTGCTTGAGATCCAAAAAGCGATCCCATGCCTCATGAAGTGGTTCTCCTGCATTCTGTGAGAAGTACGTGATCTGATGCCTCAAAGCGTTCATTTCATCAACTAGGAAGAATTTCTTCAGGAATTCAGTTTGGAGTTCTGCCCACTTGTTAATCGAATAGGTCAAAGTCTGATACCAGTGGGCAGCTTTATTCATGATGGAGAACGAGAACATCTTCATGAGTAGGATGTCCAGATTTTGAACAGGAGGCCCGAAGATCTGGACCAGATGTTTTAGCTGCTTGATGTGCTGGAAGGAATCTTCGGAGTTCAAGCCATGGAATTTGGGCATAGCCTGAATCAGTTTCAGCTTGAGTTCAGTATTAGGTCCTCTAGCTGGGATTTGCACCCTGGGTTCGATTGCCACCGCAGCGTGATTGTAATGATCTCTCATTTGAGGATGCTGTGGTGGGTTCATGAATGCCTGGAATAGATCATTAATGCACTATAGCTGATTCAGGATATTGGGTTCTTCTTCGTGATTCTCCATGGATGTAGATAATGGAGATCTGGGCTCAGAAGTAGATGAATCGGAAGATATGTCAATCTGGTTAGGTGGTAGCACAAGCAAGTGAGTCGAGGCTTGGCCTTGATGAGAATGGATTGCTAATGGAGGCTTCAAGGGTGGTCTTAAGGACCTCCTCCCAAACATGCACTAAAGAGCCAGATGAGGGATAGAACATGTAATAGACCCAATCGAGGCACCCAAAAAAATGTTTGGATGACTAAGGAGGTTCGAGGCAGATGATACCTCTAGATTAGAAAGTCACTCACCCAAGAATTACTTGGGTAGCAGGAAGGGAAAGTCCTGCAAAGACCCCTACACGGTAGAGCATCCCCACGGGTTACAGGGTTTCCCTCACCCGACCTTCCTTGTCACTAAGAATCCAAGTAGACCGAAATGAGCAAGCTTGAACCCTAAGTCTACCAATTTTATTCCTAAATATGTGCCTTGAGTTTCACTTGAACTTTAGAATTGATTGTGATTTGTGGCCTAATTTGGAGGTTGGTTAACCCACGAAGTGGGTCAACTTCACCTAACCTACCCTAAAGTTTAGGATGAGTTGGGTAAAGAACCCAAAAATCACCCAGAGTGATTTGCAAACAGGTTATTAAGTCCCAAATTTTAGTAATTCAAGTGATTGTTAGAGCCTTCTTTTAGGGTTTGCTTGTTTATGTCAATTCAACCAAGGCTTAGGTAACACACGATATGGGACATCAATTCTTTTTTTAAATCAGGCAAGTGTGTTTTCATGAAACCTTAAAATAGAAACCATAATTTGGCTCTATTTTCCAGGTCCAATTCTTTCCAATGTTGGCACCTAGGGCTCAATCAAGAAGGTGAAAGCCCTAGGCACCTTAAGTCCCTAGTAGGTGCAGATATTTGGATGGGGATTTCCAATCAAATCCACCAAAATAGGCAACTCAGGTGATTAATTTTATGAAATAATGTGAGTTGATCCTAATTGATTCTCCTTTTTAAACCTCCTTCCTCTCCAGCTTCTTCTTGCCATTTCACTCAACTCCATCGGTGATAGTGGTGGAGTTCTTCTTGCTCAATTCCTCCACGTTGCTAAGGATGACATAAGCTTTAGGATGTCCCAGGAGCTCCTCTGATGGGCTCTTCACTTGTTGGAGATCTTCCTATTGATGGCTGAATTTGTCAAAATTATGAGGAAAGAGATTCTTGCATCATAGTATAGCTGACAAAAATGCTTTTACAACATTTAAATTTATAAGAGTGCTCGAAAACAAAGAATTGAGTCTGAGATTGTTCGTAGGGAACAAATGTGGAATTCACACACTAATCGCAATTCATAATCAATGAGCACAATCAATTAAGTATAACGAAGGATACGAAATGAATAATTCATTCAAGAATATATTCAATGTTAAGCAAATTTGTATCTCAGAAGTTGCTAGGATAAAAAGAGTATAAAAGCCCAAAAAATGGAGATTTAGATCACCAAGGGTATCCCCAAATTAAGCACATATTCAAATATTCAATTTCCCAAATTTTTCAACAGCGGTCTCAACCACTAATCCACATCAGATGAGTCCACAGTACCAGATCAATGCCCAGCACAAGCACAAGGCCAAATATCCTCACAGCATAAGGCACAAGAGACGTCGGACCCTAAGGTCTGACGACTTAAGTCGCCAAGGCTTAAGCACAAAGAACCAACAGCCTCAGAGACAACGTGAACTCAAAATCACCCAAGTGTTAAGCGAGAATAGGTACACATCTCAAGGAAAAACCCTACCCCTACCTCCTCAGAAATTCCTCTCTAAGCCCTAATCGGATCCTCAATCGGGTAATTGGGTCGAATACAAGGGACCACCCTCACTGGCATGGAGCGAGGTGCGAGGGCGTGAGAGAGCACGTGGGCAAGGGAACCTCACCCCCGTGTTCGAGGCAAGCAACTTAAGGCAGCGAAACAACTTATGTGCTATTTTTTCTCTAGAAGCCCATGATGTAGGACTATCTGTAATGCTGGAATGCAAGAACTACTACTACTCTTCTTCTCGTAATTGGTTGCTGCTGCATTAGTGCTAGGCTCGATTTGGGATGCAGACTCCTTCAGGAGATGAAGCTAAGTTGATTGGGAGTGGTCTTGTGTCTAGTAGTGGTTGGCGTACGGTAATGGGCGTCGAGGAAGACAGAGGCGGTGGCAGACGTCCGATGGCACGTGAGATACACGAATAAGGCCTCATGACCAAGTTAAAAGAGTTCAAATGCCTCGCCGGACCATGGCCAGTGTGTTGGTGACCGGTCAGTGTCGGAGAAGACGGTCGAATGTGTGTGTGTTCGGTAGAGGTGTGGAGGGGTTGCAACTCCAAATAGGTAGAGAGCTTTAATTCTAGGGAGCATGGCGAAGCTTTTGGCGGTGGTGGGTGGGCATTTGGTGGACGGTGACAATGGCGCAGGCTCATCGGAGCCTCTGCCAGAGGTGGAGAAGAAGTGGGAGAGTGATAGATTAGGGTCTGATCTATGTCCTAAGCACCTAAAACTAACCTAGAGACTAAGAGAGAGAGTGTTACCTAAATTATGGGATGAAAGGGATAGGAATCCTTGGGGGCTTGCTTCGTCAAAGAAAAGGATGATGAAATCTCTGGTGATGAGAAGCGACGATGACGATGGAGGAAGGAGCTCCTGTTGTGGCTGGCGAGGAGCCGAAGAAGATAAGGATCAAGTTAGGGAAGCTTATATAAAGCTCATACCTGAGCTCTAATAGGGAATTCATCACGATTTGATTTAGGTCCTATTGCAGTGCTTTGTCGGGCTTTTTCGATGAGTATAAGTCAGTCGCGTTGTAGTATAGGTGACCAAGCATTGATAACAAATAAGAACTTATTATTTGAAAACCTAAGTAACCGAGGTCGAACACAGGGAGCAAATGGAATTTATTCACTAATCCCAATAATGTAATTGAACACTTAGAGTTACTCAAAACTTAATTCAGAATATAAATGCAAGAATTTAAGAGTCAATTGTAGCAAAAATAGAGAAATTGGATGTCTGATTATAGAATCAGACGTCTTAAAAAGATATCTCTTGTAGCTCTCTCTTATTTCTTTCTACTTTCTCTTCTTCTTCTTTCTTTTCTGAGTTTCCTATTTCCTTAGCTCTTTTTCTTCTATTCTTCTTTGACTTTGGCCGTCTGCTTCTTCTTCCTTGTCTCTTCTTTGCAGCTCCTTTCTTTGTCCCCTTCAACCTTAGCTCTCCTTTAACATTCTCTTCTCTTTGGCCTTCCTTCCTTCTTCTTCCTTTTGCAGCTAAGTCTTTCCTTCCCTACTTGAAGCTGCGCCTTCCTCTTCCTTCTTCCCTTTTCCTTCCTTGGCTTTCTGCCTCAGCTCTTCTCTTTGGCCTCCCTTCCTCTTCCTTTCCACGGCTAAGTCTTTAGCTTCACCTTGCCTTGGCTTTAGCTGCTCCTTCCTCTTCCTTCTTCCCTGCACTCACTGAAGAGAAAAACCTGCCCCTACCCTCTCCTGCATCTCTCTCTCTGTTTTTCTCTTCGTTACGCTCTCCCAGAGCCGGGTAATCAGGTCGGGTGCGCACCCAAGTCCAGGCGCACAAGCGTGGGTGTGGTGCGCGAGGAGTGCTAAGTTAGGTAATCGAATTGGGTGCTAGGTCTGCGGCGGAGTGTCACGGATGAGGCGTGAGGGGGCGAGGGACCTCACCCCTGTGTATTGGAGGTGATGAGAAGAAAGCACAAAAACAATTTAAGGCACTCACTGCTTGCGTCCGTAGGAGACCTTCTTTGATTGCTACTGATAGGTCGCTCGCCAAACCAATTGCCTGGCTGTATGAAGTCGCGCACTCATCCCGCTCCACCTGGGACCCTAACACCTGGATGCACAGCCTGAAGCGAAGCTTACGACCTTCTTGCTATGTGCTTCAATGGTGACAGGTGCTCAGATCAGTCACACACAAATACGGCCTTGTGGCCCCATTAAAACACATGGGAAGCTTCGCCGTACCAAGGCGAAGGTGGGACAGTAGGTGGCAGGCCGCGGAGCATCCTAGGCATGCGTGGCTAGGTCACCCTGTGGCTGTGCTTATGGGTTAGGTCGGTGGGTGTTTAGGGCGGTGATGGCAGTCAGTGGATGGGTGGAAGGTGATCAGTGGACTGTGGCAGAGGTGGTGAGGTTTTTGGTGAGGTATGTGGAGCTGTGGAGCGGTGGAGGCACCTCACCGGTGGGCGGCCGGAGATGGAGAAGATGGCGGTGGACAGTGGCTGCGAGGGGTTGAAAAGGGAAATAGAAAGAGGAGAAATGAAGAGGAGAAATGAAGAGGGAATAGAGACGAGTAATTCTAACCTAACTAAGTGGACGAAGGGGGAGAGGTGGCGACTAGCGGTACCAGTTGTCACCGGAGAAGATGATGTCCAGTGGAGGAGACGGCGACGACGACGGGGCTAGAGGTGCTCATGGGGGGGCTGTGCGATGCAGAGGAAGATGGTGAGGGTGGCTCTACCACTGGTATTGTGACAGAGCAATGAGAAAGAGGAGGGAGGCTCGTCGGAGCTCGCTGGACTTCTTGATCGGAGGAGAAGAAGATGAAATTGGGGTGGATCTCTGGCCAAGTCAAGCTGAAAAGATGCGGCCGGAGGTGGTGGTCATTTTATTGGCACTGGCAGGGGCTCTTGTGCTTGGAAGACAAGCTTCCAAGCACAAGAGTCCTCGTTGGATTAGGAAATCCATGGGATACCCAAATCTCTCCTGCGTTCACACGAGAGATTGGGTGCGAATCAGAGATTAGGACCACGCTCAGATGGAAGGGAATTCCTCAGAGAATCTCCCTTCCAAATCTGGGAGATCTCTGAGGAATTAGGGAGTACTCCCCCTCCACTCCTCGCTGGAGTAGGATTTATCCCCATTAATGGTGGAGGGACCTATTTGTAATACTAGTGTGGAAGTTAGGGGGGTCTGCGCAAGGGTTTTCAAAAGATAGGTGCAAAAGTGTAATTGGGTGTACTATTTTGTAAAGTAGGTCAAGATGACCTCCCCTTAGGTCAAAATTTTGGTACAAACCTAATTTGGACCTAAGGAATCCAATAGCGAAGTTGTATTTTATTTTTGATCACGTTTGACTGGACATTTGCACAAAAACCCAAATTAGGTCAATTAATGAGCTAGGATCCCAATCTAGGTCAAAACAGGTTCCAAAGGCCAATTTGAAGGTTCTAAACCCTTGGCGATATTTTTCCATGAATTTTAGAGGGTTTACTTGATTTTTATCCTGACCAAAACCTTATTAAATTAAGCGAATTTGTTTTAGGATTATAGAATGTCACTTAATTCTTGGATTGCACAATAACCCATTTCTGATTTAACCAACCCACCTTTTATCTTATTCAGATCATTTGACCTATGTTTTGCCCCTGATAAATCCCATTTATGTTCTGCAATGGTGAAATTACAGTTTTAACCTTTATTTCATGTTTTCTTCTCAGAACACTTATTCCTTGAATTAAACCCTTTTATAGGTTATGTAGGAGCTCTTATTCTCTCTTAGGTCGAAATGAGCTAGTTAGGGCTCATGATGAGTCTCTCATTAGGTTCCATCACATAATTTAAGAGCTTCACCTAAGCTCTAGGATGCAAGTTAGGATCTAAGATCCAGATCAATTGATTCCTTGTAATGTGAACATCAATCCCACCAAATTTGGTAGGATTTGGAGTTGATTTGGTGTAGTTTTGGTCTAGTTAAACAAGGTGTTCAGGTCGATTGACTAAACAATAGTGGAAAGGACCTATCAGTGAAGAAGATGAAGTTGGGGACCCATTTACAATAAAATCAAAAGTTAGGGGTTTGATGGTGAGAAATAAAGATTTCAGGGACTAAAATGCAAACTAGGTCAAGATGAACTCTGATTGGACCCAAGTTTTGTTACCAACCTAATTTGGACCCAAGGAATCTGATGGTGAACTTGGATTTCAGTTTTTACCACATTTGGTTGGGCAATTTGCATAGAAGCCTAAATTAGGGTAAAATCCTATTTGAGACTATTCAAGGTTAAAATGGGTTTAGATGGTCAAACCAAGGGTACTAAACCTCTTAGAATATTTTTATATGAATTTTAGGAAGTTCATATGAATTTTATCCTGATCAAAACCTCTTCAATTAAAGTGGATCTGAAATTAAGGTTTTGTGTTCTGATTCTATTCTCAAAACACGTGAAACCCTATTTTTTTCTATGTGGCCCCACTCTTTGGACTTTAATGCTCATTTGACCTTTAATTAACCCCTGGGTGACCCTATGGTTACTCTGCATTTATGGTGGATGTTAAAACTGCAAAATAAACCCCATTTTAATGTTTTCTCCTCAAAATGGATCTGAGTGGAATGATGGCTCTTAAGTGATCATCCAGGAGCATTTGTCACTTGATTTCCAGTAATTTACATTAGTTATGGCTAATAATGGTGTTACCATCATACCCCCATGCCTAACTTTTGCTAGTTCCTAGCAAAATTTTATGGAAAAAATTAGATCTCTAGATCATGCTTTCATGTTCAGATGCCTGTTTTGTGCCACTCTCTAGAAATCAACTCAGAATGCCAACAATAAAACTAGAGGTACTCAAGTACCAGCCAAGATCTAGACACGACCAACTTCAGCCTAAGTTTGCCGCGAAGGTTTCTAAGGCCCGTAAAAATTACCTAGAGGTTCGTTGACCCCAGCTGTTAAAGCACCCGTGCGTTAGATGTATCGAGTCCAGGTTTAGTTTGCCAGTGCATTTTGATAAGAGATAGAGAAGGATTTTTCATTTGGAGAGTTTTCGCTCTTTTCGTTTTATATTCCCCTAAATTTAGCCTCAAATTGGCCATAAACATGGTCTGTATCGGATTCCCTGTCCCCACCATCAATCCTCGAAGGGTCCTTGGCTTTCGATGCTTTGAGATAGTAGTGTCCATGCTAACCCCCAGAACTCCTGGCTCGGTGCTAGTGCAATTGACATTTCAAGATAATCCCTTCCATGGCACCTGAACTAGCACAAGGTGCTTACATGCCCCCAGTAGGATATTTAGATATCCTAGGAGACAAGCACTGAGGAGATGATATGTTAATATGCATTTTCGAGGGGAATTTCCCACCTCTCCGCGTCGGGAACTTGTCCAATCAACTTGTGTCTTTGAGTCACTCCTCAGCTAGATTTTCAGGTCAATTTTCTCAGAACAGGCACTTTTGGCATGATTTCCTTATTTAGCGTACTAAACCAGACTAGTGTGTGGATTTTGGGTGCTTAGGTTACCAAGTCCAGCAAACCAATGGGCAAGCAATGGGGCTGAATAATCCCTAAGCCTTAAACCTACTATATTAGCTTCTCACTTTCCTCAACCTCTCGAGGACTAATCTGGATCTTAATGAATACATGTGTTTAAGCCCTAGAATAAGCCCAAGAGGCTTAAGATTAGCACTCATACTAATCTCCTTGTCTCTAGACAAATAATTACCATAATTTGGGTTTTTGCAAAAATTACCCAATCAAACTCTATCAAAACCAAAATACAACTTCACCATTAGATTCCTTGAGTCCAAATTACATTTTTACCAAAATTTGGGCCCAATCTGAGAACATCTTGACCAAGTTTGCAATTTAATCCTGTCTGAATCTTTTTCTTACAAAGAGCCCCTCAAGTTTTGAAAATCTTACAAAAGGATCCCCAACTTCTTCATCTTCTTCATGAATAGGTCCCTACCGCCATTGGAACTTTGCGTCCATACATGGAAGGTTTCAATCAAGTTTTTCTTCCTGAATCTACGGTGGATCTCTCCCAAAAATGGAAGGACTCATGATGATATCCCCTTCCATCTAAGCTCAATCCCACATTCCTAAATTCGTGCCAGAGTTCATGCGAACTCTTGGAAATCCAAAGTCCTAAAATCAGATTTTTTGAGCTCTTCAAGCTTGTTTCCAAGCTTGGAAACTCACTCTAGGGCCTATAAAGGACCTCCCTCACCTGCCTTACCTCCTTAGCAAACTTTTGGGCCAAAAATATCCTCTCTTCCATACCTCCGGCCCGCTCCACATTTGTCTCCGGTGACCTTCATCCCCCTTCTTCGTCGGCCGCAACATACCATAGGTAATCGGTATCGACTCTCCCTTCTTTTCTACACCTCGCAATACTAGCGAGGTGCCTCTTAACCCTCTGTTGTCGTACTTCTACCCCACCGAATCACCTTCCTTTTTTGACGTCGGCCATACTGCAACTAGTGCCTCGTCCATCTCCTTTCGTCCAACAGCCACTCTAATTGATCCATCGACCTCTACTAATCATCCCAACAACTTCAACACTTCGCTTCGACCATCGACTTGCTCGCACGTCCTTCGTCTTCTACCTTGTCGACGTACCTCTAACTAGCTCATATGGCTGCTGCACTACACCAAATCGGCTGCCACCGCTCCCAAAACCTCTGTCATGCTCCACTAACCAAAACTCCTCAAGAAATTAAGGGGATTGGTGATTGCACCACAAAAATACACCTGCAATAGTGCCTTCTTGTGCTATTTCCTAGCATTACCAATGCATATTAGGGTTCCATAATTGCATTTGTAAAAATACATGCATGCATGCATTTAATTGAGAGGGGAGGAGAGTAAATAAATGACCTCGCAATTTACTTTTTTTCCTCAAGTGCATCTTTGCAAAATTCACCTTCTTTTTTATTTTTTATTTCTATTTGACTTCCATTCCATGGCTGCATTGCATGACAACATCTTCTCCTTGTGCCATGCTTCCCTGCTCACCTCTCCCTGCAGTTGCAGGCACCACTCCCTGTCGAGCCCCATGCAGCTGCATGCACAGCCAGGGCATGGCTGTGCATGCCTTCTTCCACTATAAAAAAGAGGGTTCGGCTCCTTCTTGCAGTAACCTGGTCCTCACCAAAGAAAAGCCAAAAAAAGACTCTGCAGAACTTCTCCCTCTAGGCCACCATCTCCTCCCTCTCCCTCCACACGCCGGCCCTCCTCCTTCGAGGAGACACCCGATGGACAGGTGCAACTCACGGTGGTGCACAACCACCACCGTGAGTCCACCACCACCCAGCTCACCATAGAGCCGGTGGGCGTGGTGGCTCTTCCCTGATTTCTTCATTTCCAGCCATTCCAGCCATTGGAGCGGTAGCTTCAAGCTTGAAGCTCAAAGCTTTGCATGCCTTGCAGCAGTGCCAAGAAGGCAGCAGCAGCAGTTACCCAGCCCATTCCGCGCATGCCTGCAGGCCGCCCTCGCCTCCAGCACACGCCTGCAGGCACCATCTTCTCCTGCTTCTCCGCCCTATCATGCTCTCTTTCGCTCGCAACCGACCTCTGTGCGCCTCTGCAGCGGCCAGCCAAGCACCCCAGCCCACCCCAGCAGCACCCGCAGGCCTCCACGTGCCCTGTCGAGCCCCTTCGCTCGCAACCCAACCCCCCTCTGCACGCTCTATCGCAAGGTCATGCTCGCAAGCCAACAGCTGGAGCCACTCCACCGTGTGCGTTGAGCCGTCCGCACTCACAGAACTGCCCATACCCGGTCGCGCGGCACAGCCTTACACTGTAGCCACTGTTCACGCCAGTCTGCACAACACTATGGCTACAGTGGGGTGACCGGTGAGCTTCTCACTTAACCGGTCACCCGGCGCATCGCTACTGCCGATCGCCCGCACCTGTCTGCGTCTCCCGCTCCTTTCGCGCGCGCCTGCGAGCACCCACTCCAGCCTTCGCGTAGCACGGTGCGTTGCGTCTCCTCTCCGCGCCCCTCGCGCTCCAGCACGCACGTCCTCACACACATATACACCTGCGCGTGCGCTTGAGGACCTTCAGACGATGCCCGCTGGTCGCGGACAACTTAACTTTCCAGCAGTTCTCTCTCTCTCCCGCTCTCTCTCTCTCTCTCACTCTCTCTCACAACACTCTCTTTACCAACGCTCACACACACATACACTCACACTTCCACACACACACACACACCTATACACTATTATATACATATATATATATGGATACATATATATATATTTATATTTATACATATAGTAGTACTTATATATTTATGTATTAGTATACAAACATCTATATATACATATACTTATACACGCACACACACACACACACACATATATATATATACATATATCTATACATATATTAGTACTTATATAACTATGTATTAGTCTATATACATACATATACATATATATATATATCTATATACTTATATATATATATATACACACACACATATATATACTTACATATATGCATATATTTATATACATATATATATATATATACATATATCTATATATATATTATTACCTATATAACTAAGTATAGATACATATATATATATATATACACATATATGCACACCTACTTATATATACATCTATATATACATATATATATATATATCTAGCTAGATATGTCTATATATACATATATTGCGATATACATATACATACAAATATATTTACATCTATATAGTTATATATACATACATATACATATATATATACATATATATATAACTACATATATATACCTATATATTTATAACATATATATATAGATATATTTACATATACACAAATATTTATATATATTTTCCCGTTACTTATCATACGTGGTATTGCGGGAATATCTGCACCAGTTACTGATATTCCCCGATACACGCGTACAAAAAGCATGGTCACATACATCTTCCACCATCCATCCTACACAACACGCGGCACCTTGTCCTGTCGGTTGCATCTTTCTAGACGACGACCAACTCGACACCGTGCTACACTCCATCTCCACCTCCACCCCCACCCCTTTATACATATATAGTATATACATATATATCTATACTATATTTACTTTATTTCTATTTCTCTTGTATGCCCATAAAAGATAAAAAAAATATATAAAAGAGAAAAGATAATCTTTGACTTGCAGGTAATCCGTCTTGCGAATAGCGAGACCCGTTTTGGAACCCTGTTTTGGCTCTAAGCCAAGAACCCAATTTTGAGGGTGTGCCTCAAGGACAAAGATTACAAAAAAAAATCTAAATAGAAAAACACAATAAACAAATGGAAGAGATTCGTTGTAGGAAAGGCGTAGAAACTTGACTTGTAACCCCACTTCCCTGAGTTCAACCCTGGGCTTAAAAGTGACTAAGATAAAATCAAGTAGGCCAGGTTAAAAATTTTGTAAAGAGATGGTTAGGTCTGATTTAGGTTAACCATTATACACACTCCAACAATAAAATCATCACATTAACAACCTATTCGGGTCCGACACCACACCTTTTCTGGCGTTGTTGCTGGGGAAGTGCACTTTCAAGTTCGTTTCTATTCAATTCCTTTCAATTTTTCTCTTCTCTCTTCATGGGTGTCTCTGTTTTTGGTGTACAGGTGAACCTATTGCAAGAGAAAGGCAGGCAAATGAAGTCGAAGACGTGAGCAGATCCAAGGCGAGAACGAGAGCGTGAAGACGTCGACACCGCATTGGAGCTTCGCACACGTTGCTAAACAAGTAGGTCTTCTTTCCTTAGCAACTAGGGTTAACTTGCCACCTTAATAAAAAAAAAAACTAAAAACTAAAAAACTACAAAAACTTCTTGGGATCTCGTGGGGCAACTGGATTAAAATTCACTTCTTTGATTGATTGTCTTCACTCCCATTGCCCCGGGATTTCCCGCCTTACTTCGCATAGCGAAAATCCAAGAATCTTGATTCTTATTTTTCGTTGTGTGAAGTATTCTTTAAGGCAAACACAGAAAGATTGATTGCACCCCTCTTTTGCCTCACTTACCTATAATTCGGGATCACCTTTTTGGTGGGGAGACATGGAATTGAGTTAATTCCAACCCCACCAAGACTTTTCAACTTGCCTAAGATTCGATCCCAAATACCTTAACCCGCAACAATTTGATTTTCTTTATCTTCTGGTTGAGCCTTGTGTGTGGAAATCATTCTGGTGATTGGGAGCACTTGAATTGAATTGCTTTGGCTCCCTTTCACACTAATCTAAAACTGATTTGTGCATCCACACATAGAAATCTCCATTTAGGGTAGCCCATTGCATTTTAGCATGCATTAACTAACTGATATTGAAGAAGGGTTTGTTGGGCTTAGAAAGAAAACTTGTATTCTCGCAAAACCCAGAGATTGGTTGAATTGGTATTTCAGCGAAATCCTAAAATCCATACTACTTAAGGTTGAACTATAAAGACCATTGACCAATAAAAACTTCAATTCAAGGAGATTTCCTTATTGCATGCATGTTTTACACACTCTGAAAAATCAATCACTTGGGCATTACCTGTAAACAACGCCCTTCACATTCCAAAAGCACTTGACCCTAAGACTCTAACTAAAATTGGTAGTAACTTGACCCTTCTTATGGATTGGAGGTTTAACTACCTGCGTGTAGCGTCTACATGCTTGTGAGGGTTCCCACGTGCTATCGGGTGTCTAAGACTGGGGCAAACGGCCTTTCAATTTGGGCCGGTGGTTCTGTGGTGCTCGCATTCGGTTCCGTAGTTAGTGATAACAGGTAACTTAGATCTTTAGGTCTAAGGGCACACTATAGAGGTTAGGAATTTGACTATATTGATTTGTAATGAAGCGTACCTTGGCGGCATCATTTCTCATCTCTTTTCCCTTCTCATCTCCCAAATTCTTCCTGAGGTAGTGCATGTTTGGGAGGAGGTCATAAAACCCTGAACTATTTGAATTGCCTGATAAATTTAGAAAAGAAGCTGAATCGTCCTCCTCCTCCACAAACATGGCTGCACGCCCACCCCCAAATTCCGAGGGAGGAAACCGCCCTCAGAACCCACTAGGTGGTGGAGCCTTTAACCCCATAACCCGTCTCGAAGCCCAAATGGAGATGTATAATGAGCAAATTGAAGCCATTCGGGAAACATTGGAGGAAATGCAGCACCCTCTCGAACGGAAGGAGCCTAGGTCTCTTAGCTCCTATCAGAATCCCGCTGCTATGGAGACCATAGGACAAATTCGGGTCCCCATGGGCGGGGACAACTTTGAATTGAAACCAAACATAATTGGCCTAATAAATTTTCAATTCTATGGTCTTGCAAGTGAAGATCCTTTTCTCCACTTGGAAGACCTAACCCGACTGGCTGAAACGATTAAACCTAAAAATGTTGGGTTACCTATTGTCCTCATGAACATGTTCCCATTTTCATTGTGGGATAAAGCGTCGTAGTGGTTACGCACCCTTGGGAGAACCATCCACTCTTGGGAAGAGATGCGAATAGCGTTTCTCAAGAAGTTCTTCCCAATCAGGTGAACCAATGCGCTTCACCGTGCTATCACTTCATTTACGCAACAAAACGGCGAACAATTTCATGAGGCATGGGAGAGGTATAATGACCTCCTAAGGAAGTGTCCGCACCACTGTCTGCCTAAGTGGCATATAGCCCAGATTTTCTACTATGGGCTAAATGAGACTTTGAAGCAGATTGCAGACGCTTCCTGCGGAGGGAACTTTATGAATAAAGATGAGAATGAAGCATTTGAATTGTTTGAAAATATGAGTGAAAACTCAATGAACAATGCTTCCATTGTCGTCTTTAATAGTACCAGCCAGCTTCGAAATGTCCACGAAGTTGACACGGGACCCTCCCATTCATCCACTGATCTAAGCCTTATTGCACAAAAACTAGACGAAGTCTCCGTCGTGCACAAGAAGCTGGATGAGCTTCTAGCCAACCCTGCCCGTTCTATGGCAAACACCCCCACTTCACCACTTCGTCACAATCTAAATTCCTCCAACATCAGGCTTATCTCGAGAAACCCCGTAAGACCTTCCTTACCGAGTGTCGCACCGAGCGACTCGATAAGACATGTGGAACTGGCTTCTGCTAGCCAGTATTTTGACACGGAGGACTAAGCCTCCGTGTGCTCGGACTCATACTTACATGTAGACGCGTCTTCTGGCACAAAAGACGCTTGCACCCTGGGGAACAACCCGTTCTCTACCACGTATAACCCAGGGTGGCGCAATCATCTGAACTTTGCATGGTCCAACAACCCGCAGTGCCAAAACTCCACAGGTGGACCAATGAGACTGTCCGCACCCGTCATCCCAAGGGCCCAGTCTAATCCTATGGCGAATCCGCCATCAGGCCCTTGCGTACCGCAAGCAGAACAAGCATCAAATCCTCTCGACAAATTGATGCGAATGATGATGGAAATGTCAAAGTGCCACGAAGAGAATATGACCTCTCTTCAGCACCAATTGGCATAGCAGAATGCTAAGATCAGTTAGCTACGCATGGCGACTCGATCTCAGGGCACTCTTCCCGCCCAACCTGTTCCAAACCCGTGAAACTTCGTACCCCGTGGTCCTCAACCACAAGTACAACCTTCTTAAGGACAGGTTCATCAAATTATGTAAGCTCCGAGCATTCCACCAGGATTTCAGGCTAATCCCACTGCAGCACCGCACTCTTATGTCCCCATTGCGAACCCTCCTCTGCCGTATGATCCCACTGGACCCGCATTGTCCAATGCTATCACTACGAGGAGTGGTAAGTAGACCGTCGATTCGCCTCGACTTGATCCTGGCCCATCTTCTTCTTCATCGCCCTCTCATTTGGGATGCGCTCCGCATTCGCGAGAGGACGATACACCCAAATTGGTGCCAGAATCAGTCCCATTCCCTGAGGCTCTACTGAGGGAGCCAAAAGGCAAGAAGAAAGACACGCAGGCCTTTGATAACCTGCTTAATTTGTTCAGGGATGTAGAAATCAAGGTACCCCTACTCGAGGCTATCGACCACATACCTACTGTCGCCCGATTTTTCAAAGACTACACAACACCAGGCGACAGTCAAAGAAAACTAAGAATTCGGTGGTTCTCTCGCCTCATGCGAGTTGTGCTATACCGTCAAACCTACCACCGAAGCAGAAAGATCCGGGCACACCACTCATTTCCTGTAACATCCAAGGCTGTAGTTTTAACCATGCCCTGCTTGATCTAGGATCTTCCATAAATCTCATACCGACCATCATGCTCGAAAAATTTTCCTTAGGAAATCTGAAACCCACCCCTATCATGTTACAGTTGGCAGATTGTTCTGTCAAAATCCCAAAGGGTGCGGTGGAAGATGTGGTGGTTAGGGTCAATAGTCTCTGTTTTCCTGTTGACTTTCTTGTTTTAGATATGGAAGTTCCTAGTTCACTTTCTGATTGTCCGATCATCCTCGATCGACCTTTCTTGGCCATAGCCCGTGCCCTTATCGACTGCGAGTCGGGCTGTATTGAGATTGTCGTTGGATCTGAAAAGCTCAAGCTTAACATCTTCAAGGCAGCCAAGAACTTTGATTGCGATTGCATCGAGGATGACACATCTGACGAGGACGTGACCGTCAGTGCGTGTATCGGACTAATTGGGACCTCTTCTGACTGCTGCGGATTGCCTATAAACACTGTCGACTGCCTGACCAACACATATTGTGACGTTCCCCTATCCCTCCCTTGTCCCGTACCTTCTCTTGGCCAGACTTCTGACAAGGTTTTCTTCGCTTCCCATACCTCATGGTCTGAGTCATATCCGAGCTACTCACCGCCGGTCCACACTCTTGAAGACTGGATTGCCCTTTCTTTCCCGCCAAATCAGGTGGATTTGCAACTCCACACTGGGACCTTGAGCCCATATCCTACTCATTGGGGCTATTCCCTTTTGGATCCATCTATCCAAGAAGCCCCTCTTCTTGGCCAATCTGAGGGCCAACTGCTTCCTCCTGACTTATTTTCTATTCCGCCTGGGACACTCTCGTCCCAAGAAATGCCAGACCTTTTACCATCCACCATCACTTTTCATGCCACTATCACAATCACTTCACTTTTCTCTTCACCACCCACCCTACCACCCTGCTGTATACCCTGCTCCTCAACTCTCGTTACCCGATCTTCCGTCCTTTCTCTACCTTTCCCTGCATGCATATGAGGACATAGCATTGTTTGGCATGTGGGGGTGGATAGGCATCCATAGGATCTGTGTATTTTATGGTATCATGCAGTTCCCACCTATATATAAATATGGAAGAAAAGGAAATATATATATATATATGTAATATATAATAATAATAAATGGTGTTTAGTAATGATCTGAAAGCTGAAACAAAAATACAATAAGTGTTTATGGATATTCAACCTCTGTTTTGAAGAATTTCCAGGCCACAGAAGCTTGATTCGCTCAGGCTCGGCTTAATTCACTTGAGCATTGACAAGATAGATCGGAATCTCTCCTAACTAAGGACGTATTCTTGTACCTAAGACACCAATACAGGATCCGTTGGTGTGCTTTTACTTGAGAGCTCAAGTAAACTTAGTTCACACTACACATATCAGGAAAGACCAGGTGAACATAAGATCCAACCCTAGTGTTCATTAGGGAAGGTGGAGTCCTTACCTGTGCACGTAGGTAGACCTTTTATCCCAAGCTTTAGTCTTGTGTTTCGGATAAACTCTTTCCACCAAAAAGAAACTCTCCCACCAAAAAGAAAAGTGTGCTCCCCCAAATAATGTTGTAAGAGATATACTGACACGGGTTTCAAAAAAAAATGTAAATAAGTTAGTATATCTCGCAAATATCTGTAAAGTCTTCACACTACAAGAAGTTCTTCAGGGCAGGTTACAAATACCTTGTTTTCCTGTGAGCCACAAATGTCTGAAAATGGGAGTTGAGTTTTCTGTCATCTTCTTAAGGGTCAATCCGAAAACACAAGCTAAAGCTGGGACCAACCTGTACTTAAAAATTTGTGAAACCCTGGGCTTGAGTCTTAATGTTCATCTAATCAGTCTTGATCCTTCACTAAGCACAAGCCACAATCTCTTGAGCTCTCAAAAATGGCAAAAACCTCCTAGATCCTGGAAATCGTACTTACGGTTTAAATATCAAGAATCCTGGTTAGTCGAGAGATGATCTTTGTCATGTGAGACTTAAAGTACTAGTAGTCTTCTCTGCAACTACTTCTCACAATAACCAACAATAAAGACACCTATATCACCTCAGAAGAAAATCTTCAGCTTAAGATCATTTCTAAATACTGTTTTGCTAGGGACTAGCAAAAGATAGGCATGGGGGTATGATTGCACCACAAAAATACACCTGCAATAGTGCCTTCTTGTGCTATTTCCTAGCATTACCAATGCATATTAGGGTTCCATAATCGTATTTGTAAAAATACATGCATGCATGCATTTAATTGAGAGGGGAGGAGAGTAAATAAACGGCCTCGCAATTTACTTTTTTTCCTCAAGTGCATCTTTGCAAAATTCACCTTCTTTTTTATTTTTTATTTCTATTTGACTTCCTTCTTGCGGCTGCATGGCATGACAACATCTTCTCCTCGCACCATGCTTCCCTGCTCCCCTCTCCCTGCAGCTGCAGGCACCAGTCCCTACCGAGCCCCATGCAGCTGCATGCATAGCCAGGGCATGGCTGTGCATGCCTTCCTCCTCTATAAAATAGAGGGTTCGGCTCCTTCTTGCAGTAGCATGGTCCTCACCAAAAAAAAAGCCAAAAAAAGACTCTGCAGGACTTCTCCCTCCAGGCCACCATCACCTCCCTTTCCCTCCACACGCTGGCCCACCTCCTTCAAGGAGACACCCAACGGACAGGAGCAACTCACGGTGGTGCACAACCACCACCGTGAGCCCACCACCGCCCAGCTCACCATAGAGCCGGTGGGCGTGGTGGCTCTTCCCTGATTTCTTCGTTTGCAGCCATTCCAACCATTGGAGTGGTAGCTTCAAGCTTGAAGCTCAAAGCTTCGCACACCCTACAGCAGCAGCAAGAAGGCAGTAGCAGCATGCAGCAGCAACCACCCAACCCATTCCACGCATGCTTGCAGGCCGCCCTCGCCTCCAGCGTGCGCTTACAGGCACCATCTCCTCCCGCTTCTACGCCCTGTCGTGCTCTCTTCTGCCTGTAACCGGCCTCTACGCGCCTCTGCAGCGGCCGACCAAGCACCCAACACACCCCAGCGGCACCCGCAGACCTCTGCACACCCTGTCGCGCCCCTTCGCTCCCAACCCAACCCCCCTTCGCGTGCTCTGCTGCAAGGTCACGCCCGCAAGCCAGCAGCCGGAGCCACTCCATCGCGTGCGCTGAGCCGTCCGCACTCACAGAACCTCCCGTACTCCATCGCACGGAGCGGCCTTACACTGTAGCCACTGTTCACACCAGTCTGTGCAACACTGTGGCTACAGTGGAGTGACCGGTGAGCTTCTCACTTAACCGGTCACCCGGCAAGCCACTACCGCCGATCGCCTGCGCGTGCATCTCGCCCCGCGTCACCTGCACCTGTCTGCGTTGCCCACTCCCTTCGCGCGTGCCTGCGAGCTCCCGCTCCAGCCTTCGTGTAGCACGGTGCGCTGCGTCTTCTCTCCGTGCCTCTCGCCCTCCAGCGCGCACATCCTCACGCGCATACGCGCCTCCGCGTGCGCTTGAGGACCTTCAGACGACGCCCGCTGGTCACGGACGACTTAACCCTCCAGTAGTTCTCTCTCTCTCCCGCTCTCTCTCTCTCTCTCACTCTCTCTCACAACACTCTCTTTACCGATGCTCACAGACACATACACTCACACTTCCACACACACACACACACACCTATACACTATTATATACATATATATATATATACATATACATATATATATATTGATATATATACATATATATATATATACTTATATTTATACATATAGTAGTACTTATATAATTATGTATTAGTATACATACATATATATATACATATATCTATATACCTATATATATATACATATATATTTACATATATACATATACTTATACACACACAGATATATATATATATATACATACACATATATCTATACATATATTAGTACTTATATAACTATGTATTAGTCTATGTACATACATATACATATATATATATATATCATATACTTATATATATACAAATATATATATATACACATATATATACTTACATATATACATATATTTATATACATATATATAAATATAAATATACATATATATATATTATTACCTATATAACTAAGTATAGATACACATATATATATATATATACATATATACACACCTACTTATATATATATATATCTAGCTACATATATCTATATATACCTATACATACACATATATTTACATCTATATAGTTATATATACATACTTATACATATATATATGCATATATATATATAACTACATATATATACCTATATATTTATAACCATATATATATATATAGATATATTTGCATATACACATATATTTATATATATTTTCCCGTTACTTATCATACGTGGTATCGCGGGAATATCTGCATCAGTTGTTGATATTCCCCGATACACACGTACAAAAAGTGTGGTCACATACGTCTTCCACCATCCATCCTACACTCCACGCGGCATCTCGTCCTGTCGATTGCGTCTTTTTGGACGACGACTGACTCGACACCGTGCTACACTCCATCTCCGCCTCCACCCCCACCCCTTTATACATATATAGTCTTTACATATATATCTATACTATATTTACTTTATTTCTATTTCTCTTGTATGCCCATAAAAAGATAAAAAAAATATATAAAAAAGAAAAGATAATCTTTGACTTGCAGGTAATCCATTTGCGAATGGCGAGACCCATTTTGGAACCCTATTTTGTCTCAAAGCCAAGAACCGAATTTTGAGGGTGTGCCTCAAGGACAAAGATTACCAAAAAAAGTCTAAATAGAAAAACACCAAAAACACAATAAACAAACAAAAGAGATTTGTTGTAGGAAAGGCATAGAAACTTGACTTGCAACCCCACTTCCCTGAGTTTGACCCTGGGCCTAAAAGTGACCAAGATAAAATCAGGTAGGCCAGGTTAAAAATTTTGTAAAGAGATGGTTAGGTCCGATTTAGGTTAACCACTATACACACTTCAACGATAAAATCATCATATTAACAACTTATTCGAGTCTGACACCAATTGGCCGCTCACGTACTCCACCGAACAACCCCTTTTCGCTTTCATTTTTTGCATCTGCCAGCCATCTCTGACTACTCGCACGGCACGCCACCCCCACCATCGCCTTCACTGCACTCGCACGCTTCCCCTAAAGGTTTCTGATGAGGCCACAAGGCCGTGTTCTCCATTTTAGGTACAAAGTCAGTCGTTGCCATTAACGAGTAGCGTCAAGAGACCTTGAAGCAGTGTTCTTACCTTAGCTGCTCTAGGTCGGACCTCTAAGTGATGCGGAATACCTCTAGGTTCATGTCCAGGCTTTCAATTAGGAGCTTCGAGTGCTCCTTCATCTCCAATTGGGTGTGAATTTTACTCAGTTGCTCACGCAAGGCAGGAGGGACAACTTAGTCCCACATCGTGGATTGAGGAGCGGAAGCAAGCATATAAGTTGTTTTTGTGATCCTAGCCCTTCACCCAAGAACATCGGTGGTCGAGTCCCCGCTTCACGTGCCTCTTCGTGCCTTCACGCCTTGCCCACGATCACGCACGTGGGTCTGGCCCCATTCAAAATCTGTTTACCTGCCCAATAACCACGGCTAACCTCAGGTTTGTGAGAGAAAGAAGAGAAGGAAAGAGAAAGAGAAAGAGAGAGAGGTGGGGTTTTGCACTTAGCTGTGCCCTCTCTACACTTAGTTGCTGGGAGGCCCTTTGTGCCTCTATGCTATGCCTCTCCATGAGGCTTGAAAAGAAGAAAAGAGGCTTCCTTTGCCTCTACTGGTTAAGGCATCTGAGCACCTTTTCTGTCGTCTTATATTCTGAGGGAGTTGATATACTATGTTTGAAATTAAACGTTCATATATTAAGTGTGCTTGTGAAACATAAAAGAGTAATTTGGTGATTCAAATCACCATTTTACTCTAATCTTTTTGCACTTCCAGACTTGAGTTTTTTGATATATCATTTTTTATTATTCTTCTTGTTACAATTGCTCATATTTGTGGTGATATTGTGATCTTTGAGATTAATTACTATACTTGCTCCCTGCATTCAACCTTGAATACTCTTTTGAGTTTGAGTTATAAATTGTATTTGTTTGCGCTTTATTTCAGCTATATTGCAACGAAGTGATTTTAAAACACCAATTTAGCTGGGGAGTAACACGCAATTTGATCTCTTGGATTACAATTTCTGATTGGGCATTATCTATCTCTTTGGTAGTGATCTATGCAAGGATTCATTTGAGGAGAGTCGGCCGCACATCAAACACTCCAGGGGCAGGTAAATTTCATCTCCTTTTCCATTAAGCCCCTGATTCTGAGAAAAGCTAAAGGGAAGAAATCAATCAGGATCAACTTGCATTTCATACTTAGAACTAATCATCTCAAGTTGCTTGATTTGATTCTAGAAAATCCCGATCCTGAATTTCTACACCTATTAGGGATTTAAGACACCTAGGGCTACTCACCTTCTTGATTGAGCCCTAGGTGCCAAATTTGGACGAAATTGATTGGACCAATTAGAGCCAAATTAGGGTTTCTATTCTAAGGTTGAGGATCACACTTGCTTAAAGATGAATCTACTCTCTCAAATTGCATGTGTTCTAAGCCTTGATTGAAATTACCTAATCAAGCAAACCCTAAAAGCAAGCTCTAAACATCCACTTGAATCCTAAAATCGGGACCTAATAATTTCAAGGACAAATTAGGTGAAGTTGACCCACCTTGTGGGGTCAACCAATCATCAAATTAGGTCACCATTCACAAACTCATCCTAAAAGTTCAAGTGGAATCCTAAGCACCTCATCTAAACTTAAAATTTGTAGACTTAAGAGATCAAGTTATCCATTCTGGTCTACTTGGATTCACGGTGACAAGGAAGGTCGGGTAGGGGAAATCCTGTAACTCATGGGGACGCTCTATCATGTAGGGGTATTTGTGAGACTCTCCCTTCCTGGCTGCCCAGGTATTTCTCAAGTGGACGACTTTGTAATCTAGAGGTATCATCCGTCTAGAACCTCTATAGTCATCCAAAGATATTTGGGTGTCTTGATTGGGTCCATCACACCTTCTGTCCCTCATCTACTCCATCGGTGTATGTTTGGAAGGAGGTCCTTAAGACCACCCTGGAGGCCTCCACTAGCTTTCCACTCTCGTTGAGGCCAAGCCTTGACTTCTTTGTTTGTGCAACCACCCGATCGCATTGATATCTCTTCCAACTCCTCCACCTCTGAACTTGAATCTCTAGCCAAAGCCATGGATCATCAAGAAGAACAACCTAACTTTGAACCACAAGAATTCTATAACTTCAGAGATCAAATCAATGCCTACATCAACCCACCATCACGTCCTCAAATGTGAATCACTACAACACCACCGCGGTGGAGATCGAACCCCGAATCCACATTTATGTGGGAGGACCCGAGGTGGAGCTCAAGCATAGTATGCTTCACATGACCCCGAAATTTCATGGCTTGAACTCCAAGGATCCTTTCCAACACATCAAGAATCTAAAGCATCTGGCCCACACATTCGGGGTAAACATGCAGAATCAAGATGGTCTACTCTTGAAAATCTTCTGCTTCTCTCTGGCTAACAAAGTCGCCAATTGGTTTCAGACATACCCTCACCAGATCAACACATGGGAAGAACTTCAGACTGCTTTCATGCAAAAATTCTATCCCATTGGTTGGACAAATGCAATGCGGCCTCAAATCACATACTTCTCGCAAGGAGCGAGAGAATCTCTACATGAGGCATGTGTTCGTTTTCTAGATTTGAAGAGAAAATGCCCCCATCATGGAGTCTCGAAGTGGGAACAAGTCCAATCTTTTTACCATGGGCTTCATGACAACATCAAACTTTTTGTCAATGCAACCTGTGGTGGCAGCATCATGGGTCAGCATGAAGAAACGATTTAGGGAATTCTTGAAATTATGTGCGAGAACTCCCTGAACAATGAGTCATTGGGTGTGTACAACTGGACAACCACCCACGCATTGACAAACAATTAGGGGGTACACAAGGCCTGAGGCCTTTCCACATCCATAGATCTGGAGTTGATAGCCAGTTGCTTGGATAAGGTCTCTACCATTAATAAGAAGGTGGACGATATCAATCGACACCTACATAGGACCACCACTGCACCACAGAATCCAAACGTGCACCCGCCCTCAGGTAGGTAGGCTGCACACAACATCTACCAATCTCAGGGGATGGATGTCTATCCACTCTCGTCTGATTTCGTTCTTGGAGGAAACTCCGAACCAACCTACTCTAGTTGGGGGAACTCTAAACCCTCTTACACTTATTTTTTCAGAGTTCCTTAGACCTGCAAGGATCTCCACGTCGTCTAGAACAATCCTTTCTCAAACAAATATAACCCTGAATGGAGAAATCATCCTAACTTTGCATGGTCAGGAAATAACCCAAATCTGAGACCTCATTCCAACCCCAACCATAGACCCCGCACCCATATCAGCCCAATTAGCCTAGGCCCAACCCAAATTACCAATCAGGGCCTAACAAGGAAGATCAGATGGCCTTGATCCTTCAAACCCTAGCTGACATGCAGAAATAACACAAGGAAGAAATCACAGAGATTCGTAATTAACTGGCTCAGCTGGCAAATGCTCGCCTGCCTGGCGCACTTCCTTCCCAACTTCTGCCAAATTCGAATAATGTATTGACCCGAAAACACATTGTAAACCAAATCCATGGGTAAGCATGTTATACTCAGCGAAGCCCATCTACTCATACCTACATGTTTACCTCAGCTGATTTGAATCACAACACGACATATCCTACTGTTCAGCAACAAAATCCAATTCGCTCTCCTCCACCTTTGCATCATGATTGTGCAATGATCAATATTATTGGCATGAGAGAAGAATAGAAACCCATCCCTAAAGATAGCCAATCCATTTCCCTATCCCAGATCTTATCCCACCTCCACACTAGAGGATTGTCGGAAACTGATGTAACGGGACCTTTGAGGAACGCATAAGTCACTATTCCATTACTTGATATCCTCACTCTCAATCCTACCTCACCTAACTTATCCAAGAAAGAGGTAGAAGAACCATCACAACGGAAGGTAGTACTGTCTGAAAGTGTAAGTGCCATAATCCAAAATAGTCTACCTCCTAAGAAATCCGATAAAGGCACCTCACTAATCCCCTACAAGATTGGTGGTAAAAATTTCAAGCGGGTTGTACTGGACCTTGGAGCTTCAGTCAACCTCATTTCTACCACCCTATTTGAAAAATTTTGGATCGAATAACTAAAACCCGCTTATGTTACTTTGCAACTAGCTAACCGAACCTTTATAACACTGATTGGGATAGTAGAGGATGTGGTAATTAGAGTTAAGGATTTCAGCTACCTAGATGATTTCCTAATTCTCAACATGGATACGCTACAATAGATACAAGATATGCCCTTAATTTTGGGAAGACTATTCTTGGCTACTGTAGAAAAAAGCCATAATTAATTGTGAATCAGGGCATATGATAATTGCCTCAGGAGATCAACATGCTGAGATTAATATTTTCAAGGCAACAAAAGGAAAATGCTTGGCAAAACAACTAGGTTTTATCCAGGGCCTCATGACTATATCATTAATGGAAAACCTAATGCCAGAATTAGAAACTTTTCACATGCTAGATGATCCTGATTTGACAAAGCATACTGACATGAGCATTGTGGAGGCTTTCACCTTTGATTTTGAGGACATACCCAGGGATTTTGGGAAACATGGTGACATAATGGATTCATATTCCATGAATATGGAGACATTTTATTTTGAGGGCCTCTAGGAATCAAGCTTAGCAGATATTGAGAGTGACCTCTGACGTCGATGAAATGCATTAAGTTAAATCCATCATTATAGCATGCATTTACAACATCAAATTTAAATGAAGATATGGATTAGGTGAGTCCAAGTGTCGAACACAAGGAGGCATGAAATTAGATTAGTTTGTTGCTTTAGAGTGTCACAAAATTGTTTGTTTTGTTTGCTTGCAAAAAAATGAAAGAGAGAGAGAGAGTAGGGTTAGAGACTTGAGATTATAGCATGGTGATTACTTAGCTAGACATGAAACATGACATGATGAAATATATTGCGCAAATAGAGTTGTTTTACAATTACAATGATAGAGGAAAGCTTAAAATAATGTAAACATTAAACTAGGGTAGAGAAATGCAAAAGGGAGAGGCTAGGCAACTGGGGCAGTGGATGGGGCTTCTGTCGATTAGTCGACAACTTTGGGAGAGTGTGAAGTGTGCTTGGTAGAACTAGGAACAAGCTAGGAGTGAATGCTCTTAAATGGAGTGGTTGTGGGGGTTTTAATAGTGGAGAAGGGGTTTCTAAATCAGGCAAGGGTTTTAGCGACATCCAAGATGTCGCTAAAACCATTGCTTAAATGTCGGTGAAGCCCTCCACCCACCGGCCCATCACGCACGCATATGCTTCCTTTGCGCAATCCATGTGCACGTAGTATTCGTTCAATCAAAGATCGGATGGCTAATATCGTCCCTTGCACGCTGGCTTGGATCCGCCTCACGCGCTTTGGCCGCGCATTATCTTGTGCGTGTGCATGTGGTGTATGAGATCGCACCACGTACCACTGCCAGACCCACCTGATTGAAGATCAACAGTCGAATTTTGATCCCGCGCACTTCTGCTGCTGATTTGAGCCTTGCCAAGGCTCGAACGTGTGCTCGCCACTCGCATGTGTAGGCATTGACCAACACACTGTGTACGTTACATTGTTGCGGCATGGGAAGTTTGGCGCATCTCCTTAACTGTTGGATGAGAGATGTGTGGCTGAGATCGTGCGATGAAGGTGTGTTGGAGAGAGAGCGACGGCTACGGGTGCATGATGTGAGACACATGGCCGGCTTCGGGTCGTTGATCATCAGATTAATAGTCAAAACTTCCCAGGCTTATCATGGAAGCTGCAAAGGTCAGATTGAGGTGTTTTTCAGCCCGTTGGACTCTATTCGTCAATCTAGATCCATCCGTGCAGTTTGATTGCTCATTTGAGGCCTGTTTCAATATGCACTTGTACATATGGCCATTAAATATTGATTATAAGCAATTTAAATGTCAAGATAGCATAGTATGCATGAAATGCTCCCAAGCTCATTATGATATGTCATTAATGCACATATCCCCTTGAGATCGACTCTAATTGATAGAATTATCATCATTATATGTAGAGTCATCATACCCCCATGCTCATCCCTTGCTAGTCCCTAGCAAGGTTATCCAAATTATTATTTCCAGCTAGAATTAAGAATCGATTGCTTAGGCATAGGTTACTTGTCAACAGGAGGAAATTTAGACTAAGAACCTAATTCATAGAGACTAAACAGTGCCTTGGTATTTGTCAAAATGCAGACCGCCCAAGTCCTTGCTTTACATCGAAGAACATATATATTTTTTTATTTTTCAACTTTTATAATTTTATTTTTGGATTTTTGGAGTTGAGAGTTTCTGGGTAACTTTTTGCGGCCACCTAACCCACCCAAAACTTGAAAAGCTCTAAGTGCTAAGCACCTTGGTGTGAAAATTGTGATAGACTCACTCCATGGTAATTAAAACAGACTTCGAGTTTTTACGCCCCTAGGTGACTCAAAAAGATGTTGCCTAAAGGTGTATCTGTATGAAGAGTTCTCCCTACTTTTATTTTGTGTAGGGTCAACACAAGGGTGTTTCCAGTGTATATGTCCCAGGATTGTTCTACTTCCCTGCTTCTTCCTTAAGTGTTTTGGATTGTTATGTGCATTTCGTAAGCTGGGTTCTGGACAACCGGCCAATGAGTTGTTACCACCGACCACTTGCCAGCCATACTCATGTGATGAAGTGGCTTATCTTTTTTCGTTTTCTTCTTTTTCTATTTTTTTATTTCTCTCTCTTTTTTTTTCTTTTCTTTTTCTTTGTTGTTTAATAGGTGGTTTCCCTGATCTAAGATTTACCTAAAGGCAATAGTGAAAGAGAATGGTCCTATGGTTGGGCTCTGGACAACTGGCCAATGGGTTGTTACCCACAACAACTTACTAGCCATAACACCTTAGAAGGTTCATTAGCTACCAAATTTCTATTAGAATCGTTGAGGAGTGAGTTAGTGCAAACCATGTGCAGAGCTTAGACTAAAAGTCCCTCCAAATCAGAGGGCAGTTTGATAAGTCATATACTTATCACCCTACTTTATTGATTAGATTAATGTAAATTAAGGCAGCGAGGACTTGAGAACTAATTCACATTTTAGTGGACACCTGGGCTGATTAAGCCTGAAGACCTGAAGAGTCTAAGTTTTCAAGTCCTTAACGTATTATTTCTTACAGTTGACAAGCTTTTAATGCCTAAGTTTTCTTTTCCTAGTTCTTTTTTTTTTTTTACAATATAATTCAAGCTGATGGTATGAACTCAGAAAATGCAAATTACCACCCCCCCATACTTATGTTGGACAATGTCGTTATTAGAAAATAAATGTATGCAAGGGAGTAAGGAAAGAAATCACCTAAGTTTCAACAATTAATCCGGTCAGTTTGAATCCTCTGGATTGCCTCCCAGGAAGCTCTGAGTTTAGTGCCTTCAGCTGAGCATAGTACACAGACAACAAAGGATCAATCAGTTGAATGGTTTGGATCAAGAAGGGGAAGCCAAAACCAGTTAGACCCAAAGTTAGAAGTTTGCAAATGCAGACTAGATTATGGTGGAGTCCCATCCCTTAGGGATGGGAACTCTGCGAATGGTATACATGCATGCCCGTGTCTGTTTCTCTCTTAATCTACAGGCATGCAGAGAAGTTGATTTAGATGGGTGCAACCCGAATCTAAAATGTCGAACACTAAAGATGTAGGCTTTGTAATAAGCTTGTGTCCCTCTAAAGTTGTAATCCTAAATTCTGGTGGGGTATGTAATAACATCAAGAGTTTCACAATGAGCCCTAAGACCAAGCTTGAGGTCTCTCTCCAAGGAAAAATCCATCCCTTCTTCAACTAGGGTTTCATTTCTTATTCCCTCCAATTCCAATGCCATTATGAGCCATAACTAGCTCAATTTGGTCGGATAAGGTTGATAAAAGCTACTACATATATCCATTAGAAAGTCCTAAGGGCACATTATCCTATTTTGAAAAGAAGAGAAGAATACAAGGTTATTTATGCAAAATTAATAGCAGTCCACAAATACAGAATAACCATGGGGTATTCTAGGGGATAATTAAAGGTCAAATGGTCATTAATGTTCAATAAGATGGTCCATGCAGAATGAAATGGGTTTTCATGCATTTCAAGAATTAATGGACATCTGAAACCCTAAAAATAGACCCTCTTAATTAACTGAGGTTTTGGTCAGGATAAAATTCATCTAAACCTACTAAAAATCATATAAAAATATTCCATAAGGTTTGGTATCATTCTTTGACCATTTGGACCCATTATAACCTAAAACAGAGTTTCAGACATACAATTGCCCTAATTTAGACTTTTGCATAAATTACCCAGTCAAACTTCGTCAAAACTAAAACCCAACTTCACCATCAAATTCCTTGAGTCTAAATTAGGTTTGTACTAAAATTTGGGCCCAATCTGAGATCATCTTGACCAAGTTTGCATTTTAATCCTGGTTTGACTCTTTTTCTTACAAAGAGCCCCTCAACTTTTGAAAATCTTACAAAAGGATCCCCAACTTCTTCATCTTCTTCATGAATAGGTCCCTATTGCCATTTTAACCTTTTGTCCATACATGGAAGGTTTCAATCAAGTTTTTCTTCCTGAATCTACGGCGGATCTCTCCTAAAAATAGGACTCCTAACGAGATCCATTTCCATCTGAGCTCAATCACACGTTCCCAAAATCGTCCAAGAGTTCATGCGAACTCTTGGAAATCCAAAGTCCTAAAATCGGATTTTCCAAGCTCTTCAATCTTGTTTCCGAGCTCTTCAATCTTGTTTCTGAACTTTGGCAGCTCACTCTAGGGCCTATAAAGGACCTCCCTTGCCTGCCTTACCTCCTTAGTGAACTTTTGGGCCGAAAATATCCTCTCTTCCCTACCTCTAGCCCGCTCCACATTCGTCTCTGGTGACCTTCATCCCCCAGCCTCTTCGACAGCAGCCACATACCATAGGCAGCCAGTTTCGACTCTCCCTTCTTTTCTGCACCTCGCATTACCAGCTAGGTGCCTCTTAACCCTTTGACATCAGCGTTCTACCCCACCGGAGCACCTTCCTTCTCCGGTGCCAGCCATATTGCAACTGGTGCCTCCTTCGTCTCCTTTCGTCCAATAGCCACTCTAATCGATCCCTCGATCTCTACTAATCATCCCAACAACTTCAACACTGTGTGGCCACCGACTCGCCCGCACGCCTCCGTCTTCCACCTCGCTGACGTACCTCCGGCGACCTCGCACAGCCGCTACACTGCACCAAATTGGCCACCACCACTCCCAAAACCTCTGCCGTCCTCCATTGACCAAAACCCCTAAAGAAATTAAGGGGATTGGCCGCTCACATACTCCACCAAACAACCCCTTTTTTGCTTTTGTTTTTCATGTCTGCCAGCCATCTTCGACTACTTGCTCGGCATGCCACCGCCACCATCGCCTTCGTCGCACTTGCGTGCTTCTCCTGAACGTTTCTGACAAGGCTGCAAGGCCGTGTTCTCCATTTCAGGCACGAAGTCGGTCTCCGCCATTAACAAGCAACTTCAAGAGACCTTGAAGCCGTGTTCTTACCTTAGCTGCTCTAGGCAAGACCTCCAGGTGACGTGGAATACCTCCAGGTTCACTTCCAGGCTTTCAATTAGGAGATTTGAGTACTCCTTCATCTCCAATTGGACATGAGTTTCACTCGACTGCTCGCGCAAGGCAGGAGGGACAAGTTGTCCCACATCGTGGACTGGGGAGTGGAAGCAGGCATATAAGTTATTTTTGTGATCCTACCCCTTTACATAAGAACACCGAGGGTCGGGTCCCTGCTTGACATGCCTCCTCGTGCCTTCACCTTGTCCGTGGCCATGCACGCGGGTCTGGATCCATTCAGGATCCGTTTACCCACACGATAACCTGGCTAACCCTGGGTCTGTGAGAGAAAGAAGATAAAGAAAGAGAGAGAGCGGGGGGGGGGGAGAGTTTTGTCCTTAGCTATGCCCTCTCTACACTTAGTCGCTGGGAGGTCCTTCGTGCCTCTGTGCTATGCCTCTCCTTTAGGCTTGAAGAGAAGAAAAGAGGCTTCCTTTGCCTCTGCTGGTTAAGGTGCCTGAGCGCCTATTCTATCATCTGATATTATGAGGGAGTTGATATACTGTGGTTGAAATTAAATGTTCATATATTAAGTGTGCTTGTAAAACTTAAAAGATTAATTTGGTGATTCAAATTATCATTTTACTCTAATCTTTTTGCACTTCTAGACTTGAGTTTTCTGATATATCATTTTTTATTATTCTTGTTATAATTGCTCATATTTGTGGTGATATTGTGATCTTTGAGATTAATTGCTATACTTGCTCCCTACGTTTGACTTTGGATACTCTTTTGAGTTTGAGTTAGAAATTGTATTTATTCGTGAGTTATTTCAGCTATATTGCATTGAAGTGATTTTAAAACACCAATTTAGCTCGCTAGAAATGATCTATTTCGACAGCTTTATCAAATTCTCTTGTTTCTCAATGTCATCTTGGTGCATTTCCCAAAGTAGTGGATTTGTCAGCCATTAGAGATACTCATCATTATACAATCTCTCTAATTCAATGTATCTTGTCATGAGAATATCTCGGGTTGAACCTTTTATTATTTGTGTTAACATTAGCGAGGTACGGTTCACAATGAAGGTTGTTATTTCTGACACATTAACCTGAACGCTTCTTGATGTAGATACATCCATTTAGGTCACAATGCCTATTTATGCATGTCTCTAGGCTTAGATATGCATTCCATATTATAAATATTGCATAGTATGCATCATTATGCATTTAGAGTAGTTTGTGTATAATTTAGGTTAATTACATCCTTTTATGGTTAGGAGAGAAGGAGATTTAATTTGGAACCTCGGATTGACGATTCCACTGTACGGATTTGATCAGGACGAGGATCGGAGTCCAATGCCTCCAAAATTGCTTTGATCGGAGTCTCGTAGCACCAAATGTAGTCCTAGGATGATCAATGGCAGAGGGACTAGGTGACGCAATTCAGAGCTTCAAACGAAAAATCCGACCGCACGGATGGATTCGAGCCGAGGATCGTAGCCTAACAACACGAAAATTGACTCAATCCGACCTCTGTAGCTTCCCCTATAAAGGAAAGAAGATGGACGGCCCAAACCACGTCACATGGTGCAATCTAGGCCACCCATGCGCATGCACATGCCACCGCACGTGCACAACAGTGCACATGCACGTGTGGGGGCACGCACGCACAGCAGCATAGCACACAGCATAAGGCACCACGTGCAAGGAAGAGGGGGCGTAGCGCACGTGCGTGCGTGATAAGGGCATGCGGAGCGAGCGCCAGCGTGGGTGCAAGGCTATCTTCAGCGACATTTGCGGTGGATCTTCAATGTTGTTTATGACCATCACTAAATGTCTTGCATATGAAATTGATCCTTTCCTCCAATATAAAAGAACCCCTACCCCTCTCATTCTTTTTCATCTCTTCCTTTCTTCTCCTCACCACCTCTAAGGCACTAGAGAGAGCTTGTCCCAGGCCTGGGTTGCTCCTCTAGAATAGAATTAAATATTTTCCCACCTCTCAACCCCATTCCTGGAGCATCCCACGGTCGTCTTCTCACCTCCTTCGGGAAGAAGATCCTTGCCGCGATGACGTCCTGCCTCATCCTCATTCCTCCGCCGCCATTCTCCCTCATCCCGCTCCTCGCTACCTTCTTCTGGGCATTGTTAAAGAAAGCCATCCTCCAAGCAACCATCTAGGGGGACTCTTCTCATCTCCATCTATCTTTACTGCTTTCTAGTATAGTTTTTCCGCTTTCATAGCTGTAGGAAACATTTGTTCATCAATATATTGATATTCTCTCTCTCTCTCTTATATTTTGCAAGTAGATTAGTTAGATAATATTTTCATTGATCTAATCTCTTGCTTGATAAAAGCACCAAAAAATTATAAAAGATAGAAATGACAAAAAGAAATAAAAGCAAAATGCGAATTTCTCAAACCAAACGTTCGCCTCCTCGTGTTCGATCTGGGACTCCTTTCGAGTTTCGATTATAAATATTATCTGATCGGCGGATTTTCTTGCAAATCGAACTATGATGACATGTTTCTAAAGTCAAACCATTTCACGATGAATCTCCTCCCCATCATTTTGGCGTCGTTGTCGGGGAGGCAATGCTCTTTGGTTCTTTTCATGTTTCTCTGCATTACTTACATATTTTTCTAACCTATCTTTCTTCTTAGATTCATTGTCTTGTAGGAACCCGATCGAGGAGCTGAAGGCAGTAGATTGGTGTAAAGTGTGGGTAGAGATTTCTGTAAGTTTCCCCCCACTTCCCCACCTCCTAGTTCATTTCTTCATCTTAATAATCAAGACCTAATCTAATTAGGTGTTTTCACTAACCCTAGGATAGAAGTTGTTTGTCTCGTTTGCTACCTCCACTCATCTCACCCCCGCATAAAAAGAAAATTAAAAAAATATATATATCTGATCTGATTGTGGAATGAAAGTAACACACATACTATACACACCCACACTTGAGGCACACAACCTCTTTTGATTTTTACTCAACCAGGATTCCGACCTGTGGAACCGGTACATGCACAAATCAACACATAAAAGAGTAGAAATCAGATTAGGTTAATCACTTCTGTGTGCCTTAATTGGTGGTGCATCTGAGTCACTTGTTTGAGCTATTTGGGCCGCACCACCTAATCATGTTTTAACTAGGGTTAAAACTATAATTTTACCAGCTTATCATGAATGCAGTACAACCACAGGTTTTCTTAGGGGTTGAATGAAGGTCAATTGATCTTAAAAAGATAACAAGTGGGTTAGAACAATTAGAAATGGGTTTGCACATATTCTAAGAATTAAATGACTTTTGAAACCTTAAAAATAGACCTACTTAATTAATTGAGGTTCTGATTAGGATAAAATTCACCTAAACCCTCTAAAATTCATAGAAAAATATTCTCTAGGGTTTGGAACCTTCAATTTGACCATCAGAACCCGTGTTGACCTAGAATAGAGTCACAGATAGACATTTGCCCTAATTTTGGTTTTTGCATAAATTACTTAGTCAAACATAGTTTAAACCAAAATCCAACTTCACCATTGGATTCCTTAGGTCCAAATTAAGTTTGTACCAAAAGTTGGACCCAAGATGAGTTTGTCTTGATCTAGTTTGCAAATTGGTCCTGTCTAATTACATTCTACCCTTACTTTCAAAACTCTTTCAAACAGGTCCCCAACTTTGCCGTCGTTCTTACAAAAAGGTCCTTACCGCACAGAACTCCTAATCCTACAACTCTGGTGACAATCAATCGAGGATTTCTCCTGATTGATTAATGATACCTCCTCAAAATTGAACCGGAGATTCTTCTTGAAATCCTCTATCAATCAGACCGATTCTTGTGCTTCAAATCTTTCCCAATTTCTTATGCGAGTGCATGAAAGATTTGGGTTTCCAACTCCAGCGACCTTCCAAGCTTGAAAGCTTGGTTTCCAAGCTCTAATCGACCCCCTGATACCTATATAAAGACTCCCAAGGCCTACCCGATCCTTCCAAGCTTGAATTCGACCAGAGAAACCCTCAAATTCCTCTCTCGTTCCTTCGGCCGATTTTCTCTTCAAGCTCCGGTGACTCCCTTGCCTCCCCTCATCGTTTGACCACAGTACTAGTGGCATTTGCTCTTCCTCCTTGCCTTCTTCCACATCGCGCCGCACCCGCGCCACCCCTATCTCATTCATCCTCACTGTCTACCTCTCTTCAAAGCAGCTTCATCTCCAACGCCGGCCACACCTCAACCGACGCCAACTCTACTCCCCTTCGTCTGCCTCCCTTCCTAAACAACTCCTCATCTTCAACTCTTCATTTTCAGACAGTTGCCTCTTCGTTTCGATCGCCAACTTGCTCCACTGTCCTTCGTCTTCCACCTCATCGGCGTACCTCTGGCGAGCTCGCATGGCCACTACACTCCACCAAATCGGCTGCCGTTCATCCCTGCACCTCTGCCTCTATCCCAGGAGCAAAAGCCCTAACTTAGTTAGGATGATTGCTCCTCCACAACCTTCGTCGTACATTACACTTTTGCACTTCACCTTCCATCACCATCCGACCACCTCACGCACAATCACACCTCACGAACACTGTCGTTCACGTCCTCTCCTTACGGTGACACTATTGAACCTTTTAGCCATGGCTTTTACCCCATATTTCATGTTTCAGGTAGCAGGTCCTTCAACCGCCATTGATAAAGATTGCTCCAGCACCTGCAAGTTCTAGGTGTCGACTCCAGTTCATGCGGAATCGCTCTAGGAGTCTGAGTGGACCAGCAATTGAAGCCTTTGACTGCCCTCTTACGCGAATTGAACGAAGAAGCATCTGCAGCTACACGCAGAAGAAAGGCGATGAGATTAGTCCCACCTTGGAAGCTGAGGAGCGCCCACAGAGGAATAAGTTGAATTCCTGCCACGGGTTGTTTGTCTCAGCTCACACTGGGGGTGAGGTCCCCACATGCATGCCTCACGAGCCTTGTCCGTGACTTTGACCCCGTGGACCTGGTGCGCCCGATAATTCGCCTAACCTTAAGCACTCCTCGACTGTGACCCACGCCTGCAGCCCTGGTCCCAGGTACACTCTAGGTCTGATTACTCATATACCTAGTACTATTGAAGGCTTTGGGAGAGCGTGACCTACATAGAGAAAGAGAGGATAGAGCTTGCACGGGGAAGGGGGAGGGTTTTGGTGCATAGGAAATTGGCTGACACTTAGCCAATTCAAGAAGATCCCCCCTGTGTGAAGAGGCTGAAGAAAAGGAGAGGAGCCGCAGCAGAGAAAGAAGTAGAAAAAGAAGAGAAGGAGAGGAACCACAGCAGAGAAAGAAGAGAAGAGAAGAAGAAGAGGCTGAGAAGAGAGAAAACGGTATACACTGTAGCTCGAGACGATTAAGCCGTCTGATTAAACAGTCAGCCGTCTGATACTTGATTGCTAGGCTTTATTTGGTTGATATTTGCTATTATTGTGAGGGGTAATTGGTGATTTAAATCACCATTTTACCTCATTCTTTTTGCACTATTGACATTTGTTTTCATTTATATATCATTATTGTTTGAAGTTCTATTATAAATTACTTTTATTATGCTTAAATTGCAATTCTTGAGATCTAAATTCCATATTGCTCCCTGTGTTCAACCTCGGAACCTTTTTTGAGCAATAAAATTTATTTGTTTAAGCATTGTTTTGGCTATACTACAACACGACAATCTAAAACATCGATTTAGCGCGAGAGCATTTTCGCGCCGTTGCTGGGGAGCAACGGGCAATTTAGAACTCTTGATTACAAATCTTGATTTAGATTCTAACTTGATATATCTCTTTTGCTATGGTTGTTTCGAGAGAGATACATTCAAGGAAGATCAACCGCACAGTGAACATGGCAGGGGTAGGTAAGTTCTAAATACTCTCTCACTCTTAAGCCCCTCATTCTAAAAAGGATAAAAGGAAAAAATCAATTAGGGCTACTTGCATTCTATCCGTAGATAATTGATTGAGTTGCCTGATTTGATACATTTTATTTGGACAACAAATCCTGATTTGTGCACCCACTTAAAGCTTATGGTATCTAGGGCTATCACATTCTTGTTTGAGCCTTAGGTACCACATTTGGACAAAATTAAATTGGACAAAATTAGAGCCAATTAAGGATTCCAGTTTACGATTTTTAGAGACATACTTGCTTAATCAAGAAATCATCTTCCTAAACAATGTGTGCCTAGACCTTAATTGAACTGATCTATTCAAGCAAAATCCTAAAATCAGGCTCTTAAATTCATTTGAACACTAAAAGAGGGACCTAAATTTTCAAGGACAATGCAGGTGAAGTTGACCCACCTTGTTTGGGTCAACCAATCATCAAATTAGGTCACTTTTGCACTCAACACATCTTAAAGTTCAAGTGAAATTCTAAGCACCCTTGCTCTTAATTAAAATTGGTAGACTTAAGAGGTCAAGTCCCCATTCTAGTCTACCTGGAACATCAGTGACAAGAGAGGTCGGGTGGGGGAAACCCTGTAACCCGTGGGGGAGCTCTACCAGGTAGGGGTCTTTGCAGGACTCTCCCTCTTTGACTACCCGGGTAATTCTCAAGTGGACGGCTTTCCAACTAAAGGGTATCATCTGCCCCTAACCTCTATAGTCATCCAAAATTTATGTGTGTCTTGATTGGGTCCATCACATTCTACCTCTCATCTACTCCATCGATGCATGTTCAAGAGGAGGTCTCTAAGACCATCCTTGAGGCTTCCTTTAGTCACTCATTCATGTCGAGGCTAAGCCTTGACCTCCTTGTTTGTGCAACAACTCAATCCTATTGATATCTCTTCCGATTCATTTGAACCTGATTCTCCTTCATTCATCATCATGGCACAACCTATAGAAGAAAATAATCTTGAAAATCAACTTCAGCGCCTCAATGATCTATTCCTAGCCTTTGTGAATCCACCGCAGTGTCCAATGATGTGAGATCACTACAATCCCGCTGTGGTGTCAATAGAACCTCAAGTACAAATCCCCGCTGGAGGTCCTGACACAGAACTCAAGCCCAACATGATTCATGCCATTCCCAAATTCCATGGGCGTAATTCTGAAGATCATTTCCAGCATATCAAACAACTCAAGCATCTGACCCAGACCTTTGGGTCAGAAGCTCAAAATTGGGATATTCTACTCATGAAAATGTTCTCCTTCTCTCTCATGGATAAAGCTGCTCACTGGTACCAAACCAAACGCATCCGATCAACACCTGGGCGGAACTGCAATCCAAGATTATGAGAAAGTTCGTCCTTGTTGGTCGGACAGATGCTTTACGACACCAGATCACACATTTCACACAACAAACAGGAGAATCGCTTCACGAAGCATGGGATCATTTTCTGGATCTCATGCGAAAGTGTCCCCATCATGGAGTTCTAAATGGGAACAAGTCCGATCTTTTTACTAGGGACTCCGTGAGGATATTAGATTATTCGTCAATGCGACCTGCAGAGGAAACATCATGGGTCAACACGAAGACATCGTGTGGGAGATTCTTAAGAATATGTGCGCGTACTCCATCAATAATGAATCCATGGGCATGTTCGACTAGACGAATGCTCATGCATTGACGAATCCAAAGGGAGCACATGAGACGTAGGGCCTGTCCTCTTCCGACGACTTGGAACTGATGGCCAGTCATCTAGACAAGGCCTATCATTGAGAAGAAGGTGGATGAGTTGACTCGACATTTGCAGCAAGCCACCTCTATGCAAAACCCGTTCACCCAACCACCCTCTGGCAGGGAGGCCGTGCACAACATCTATCATAGACCTTCTCAGGGGATGGATCCATATCCACCCCCATCTGATTCTGGTTACGAAGGAAACTTTGGGTCCACCTACTCTAGTTGGGGGAACTCTGAACCCTCATATTATGATTTTCTCAAGGTTCCTTAGACCTGTGAGGACCTCAATGCCATTCAGAATGATCCATTCTCAAACACCTACAACCTTGGATGGCACAATCATCCCAACTTCATGTGGTCAGGCAATAATCAAAATCAGAGACCTTAATATCCGCCCCGATCACAAGCTCCTCGTCCATATCAGCTGCCTTAACCTCGACTTAACCCAACTTATCAATCTGGGCCAACTCAGACAGATCAAATGATTCTTATCTTTTAGACTCCGGCTGACATTCAGAAGATGGATGCGGCTATGCAAAAATAGCATAGAGACGAGATCACAGAGGTTCGTAATCAACTTGCCCAGATGTTAAATCCTCGCCAACCTGGTGCACTTCCTTCACAACCTCTGCCAAATCTGAATAATGTGTCAAACCAGAGGCGCATTATGAACCTAAATTCGGGCCAAGCTCACTTTGTTTATCAGGCCCCTTCTACTCCATCACCCAATAGGATGGAGGCTTTGACATCATATACGGGTTACAAGCAGCAAGCACCTCTTCTACCCACTCCAAACCAAAACCAGGTAGGATTAAATTCTATTACTACCCGCACTGGCAAAACAACACAGGACCCACCTTATCCAAGCCAAACCTAGCCTGGTAATATAAACCCTAACCCAAGGATAGTCATCCAGGACACCTCTATCCCAGATCAAGAACCTAGACCCATTCTAGAGGAACCATCTAAAGTTCCATTTTTTAAGGCCTTGACCAAGGGAAAAAGGATAACCAAAATCGTGGCACCTGAAAAAGACCTGGTTAAGCTCTTTGAGCAGGTCCATATAAACATCCCCTTGATGGATGCGATACACCACATACCGGCTTACGCACGATTTCTGAAAGACGTATGTACACCTAAGCATAAACTACGAACTAAAGTTGTGAATCCGATTGTATTGTCAGAGCAAGCCAGTTCTGTCATTTTGAGTAAACTTCGACCTAAGGCTAAAGACCCAGGTACCCCTTTGATCTCCTATGAAATTGGTGATATACGATTTGATCGAGCTTTATTAGACTTAGGAGCCTCCATAAATTTGATACCCACATCCCTACTAGATTACTTCGAGGAATCTAAACTTAAACCGACTGAAATGACTTTACAACTAGCAGACCGATCAATTAAGACAGCAAAAGGAATTCTCGAGATGTCATAGTTAGGGTTCATGATTTCTATTTCCCATTGGATTTCATCGTTTTAGACATGGACGCTCTTGAGAATGTGAAGAATACAACGATCATACTAGGGAGACCCTGTTTGGCCACTGCCACGGCCAATATCAATTGTGAGGAGGGCCAAATTGAATTGAAATTTGGGAGCAAGACACTAAAGATAGAAATCTTTAAGGCCCAACAAGGAATTAATTGTGGAGTCATAGAACAAATTTGCGATATTGAAGCAGTGGTTGACGACTTCATCGAGAACCTGACTATTTCTGATCAACCACAAGAGGATCAAAACCTGCAATTATAGGAGCCCAAACTCAACCTAGACACACCCATAGCTCCTTCCTTTGCCCCTAACATCCATCCTGAACTATCTGCTGCTGCTGAAAATCTAGTTTTGGAATTAAAGCCGCTTCTCGATCATCTCAAGTACGTCTTTTTGGGTTCCAATCAGACGTTTCCTGTGATTATCAACTCCCGACTTACACCTGATCAGGAAACACACCTGTTTTCTGTTCTCCAGCAACATCGAAGAGCCATTGGATGGACTCTCGACGATCTCACTGGTATTGGCCCCTCATACTGTACACACCACATATACACTGAAGAGGGCTCACAACCATCCCGTGAAATGCAGAGACGCCTGAATCCCAATTTGCAAGATGTCGTGAAAAAGGAGATTATCAAGTGGTTAGATGAAGGGATCATCTACCAGATCTTCGACAGTTGGTGGGTAAGTCCAATCCAAGTTGTGCCTAAAAAGGCAGGGCTCACCATCATCATGACCGAAACCAGAGAAGCCATACCGACCCATATAGCAAACTTGTGGAGTGTCTGCATTGATTACAGAAGACTCAATTCCTCCATGAAGAAGGATCATTTCCCACTACCGTTCATTGATTAGATTCTCAAAAAACTAGCAGGAAATCGATTCTTCTGCTTTTTGGACGGGTATTCCGGTTACAACCAGGTCACAATCCATCTCGAGGACCAAGAAAAGACCACCTTCACCTACCCCTTCGGAACTTACACATTCTGAAGGATGCCTTTCGATCTCTGTAATGCACCCGCTACTTTTCAGCAATGCATGCTTGCCATATTCTCAGATATGGTAGGTGAGTACCTTGAAGTCTTCATGGGTGACTTCTCGGTATTTGGTGAATCATTTGATGATTGCCTCCTGCACTTGGTTCAGATCCTCAGGTGGTGCATCGATGTGAACATGGTTCTTTCTTGGGAAAAGAGCCACTTCATGGTACCTGAGGGAATAGTCCTGGGACATCTTATCTCTGAAAAGAGCATCCAGGTTGATCGAGCCAAGGTGAATTTGATTTCCAAACTCCCTATTCCTAGCTCGTTCAAAGACATCCGGTCCTTTTTCGGACACGTCGATTTTTACTGTCGATTCATTCCCAATTTTTTGAAAATTGTGCGCCCTCTAACTAATCTTCTATCTAAGGGTGTCCCCTTTGAGATTTCCAAGGAGTGCACTTAGGCATTTAAGATCCTATGTGATTGAGTTACCCAAGCACCTTTCCTGCAGCCCCTTGATTTGTCTCAACCCTTTAAGATCATGTGCGATGCATCTAATTACGCTGTTGGTGCAGTACTTGGGCAGAAAATAGACGGGAAACTCGTGGTCATTTACTACGCTAGCACGACACTTGACAAGGCTCAGCGTAACTAAGAAGTTACTAAGAAAGAGCTGCTAGCCGTAGTATTTGCCCTGGAAAGGTTCATATCATATCTTTTGGGTTCCCATATTATCATTTACTCAGATCACACTACTATGAGGCATCTCCTTATGAAGAAGGAAGCGAAACCTTGACTAATTCGCTGAATCTTGCTGTTGCAAGAATTTGATCTTGAGATTCGCAACAAGACAGGGAAACAAAATGTGGTAGCTGATCACTTATCCTGCCTTCCTTCTAATATTATCAACTCTTTCAGACCCATTACTGAACATTTTCCCGATGAGCACCTTCTGACTATCAGTACAGGACTTCCATGGTTTGCTGATCTAGTAAACTACTTGGCATCACTTCAGATACCGTTTGATTGGCCAAAAGACCAGAAAGACAAATTACTTTGCGATGCCAAGTACTACTTTTGGGAAGACCCATATCACTTCCACATTGGTGATGATCAGATCATTCGACGATGTGTTCTGGAAGCGGAAACTCAGGACATTTTGTCATTCTGCCATGACAAGGCAAGCGGTGGACACTTCTCGGGTCATAAAACTGCAGCAAATGTCCTCCAGTGCAGCTTCTATTGGCCCATGGTTTTCAAAGACACATACAATCACTATAAGGCAAGCACTCGTTGTTAGACCTTAGGCAACATGAGCCACCATGATATGATGCCCTTACAGCTGATTCTCGTATGTGAAATCTTCGATATCTGGGGAATTGATTTTATGGGACCCTTCCCTATTTCGGACGGCTTTGAATACATTCTTCTTGCTGTTGACTACAAGTCCAAATGGATCGAAGCGATTCTGACTCAAACCAACGATCATAAGGTGGTTATCAGATTCATTCATCAGAACATCTTTTCTCGGTTCGGGATTCCACGTGCCATAATCTCTAATGGAGGGACCCATTTCACGAATGCTAAGTTCAGATCACTGATGACCAAATATGGAATGTCGCACCAAATCTCTAATACTTATCACCCCCAAACCAACGGCCTAGCTGAGCTATCGAATCAGGAGATCAAGAAAATCCTCTGTGTCACTATTCGACTTGACAGGAAAGACTGGTCATCCCAACTTCCAGAAGCTTTGTGGGCTTATAGGACCGCCCACAAAACCCAATTAGGCATGTCTCCCTTCAGATTAGTGTATGGGAAGGCATGTCACCTCCCCATCAAATTAGAGCACAAAGCCTATTGCGCAGTATGGAACTGCAATCTCGATCTTTCTAAGGCAGGAACCCACAGAAAGCTTCAAATGAGCGAGATCAATGAATTACGCCACAACGCGTATGAGAACTCGCAAATTTACAAAGCGTGGGTTAAGGCCTTTCACGACAAGCACATATCTAGAAAGATCTTTTTCCCTAGTCAGAAAATTCTACTCTTTGACACCAAACTCATTGTTCACAATAAAACTCAGCTCAAAATGGATTGGACCATACCTTGTCCGACGAATCTTTGGAAATGGAGCTATCGAAATCAGTCAACTCAGCCATGATTCAGAACCTTTTGTTGTGAATGGTCAGAGACTCAAACCATTCATTGAACTCACCGATACAAATTTGGCTGAGATATCTTTTACCCTCCACTCTCACTAAGCTCATTACGCCCGACTGATGACATTAAACTCAGTGCTTAACGGGAGGCAACCCATCATTTTGAAAAACCCAAAACCCTTCTTGACATATCTTATGTTAAACTCAAATTACACTTTAGGGTTCATCCATTAGAACTGCCAACTCCACCTCTAGTACCCGTACCCGAGTTTGAATTCGTCTGCAACAAGTCACCCTGACCCATTCACGCACCCAACACCTATTCTAATGAATGATCTAAGCTGAACTTGGACCCACCTAATTTATAATGAGAACATTGAAAATTGTAGGTATGGGGGGGTATTAAAGGGCAAAACGACGTGAAAATCACTTCACAAGAAAGGGTTTCATAAAAAAAAAATCACATATTCCAAAAATACCAAAAAAATAAAATAAAAATAAAAATATGTTTGAAAAAGAACAATAATATGAAAGGAGAGGAAATTTTGATGGCATGTCAGATTTTGAGGAGAAAAAGGGGGAAAATAAAAATGTCAAAAAGGAGCATAATTTGAAAAGAAAAGAAAAAGAGATAGTCATTAGTAAAAGATTAAGGAATTGACTTAGTTCTAGACCAAATCAAAAGAAAGAAAATGAAAGGTAAAAAGTGCTAATAAAAGAAAGAAGAGATTAGTAGGAACCTTGCTTTTAGGCCTCTTGAGCTGTAATCCTAGGCTTAAAAATTCAAGTACCCACTAAGATCTAGATAGCCCTCAAGAGGTTGGGGAAAATGCGAAGCTTAAGTATTAGGTCTAAGGCTTAGGGATTATTCGGCCTTATTAACTGACTTTTGGTTTGCGGGACTCAGTAACCTAAGTAGCCCAATCCACTCACGACCTGGTTCAGTGTACCTAAGTTTCAAAATCACGCAAATACATTAAACTTGTTCTAAAAAAGTTAATTAGATTAGGAGCGGCTGATCAACACAAGTTGATTTGGACGAGTTCCCAGTGCAGAGAGGTAGGAAATTCCCCTCGAAGATGTGCAATAACATATCGTTTCCTCGGTGCTTGTCTCCTAGGATATCTACATATCTTACTGGGGGCATGTAAGCACCCTGTGCTGGTTCAGATGCCATGGGCGGCATTATCTCAAAATGTCGATTGCCAGGGTCTAGATTTAGCTACAGAATGCCATGGATAGGATTATCTCAAAATCTCGAAAGCTAGGGTTCTGGGGATTGCCATGGGTGGTGCTATCTCGAAGCATCGATTGCCAGGGACCCTACGAGGATTGATGATGGGGACTAGAAATCCAATACAGACCGTGTCATAAAGCTAATCCGAAGCTAGAAATAAAAAGAAAAGAGAGAGAAAACTCTCCAAAAATAAAGAAAAATTCCTCTATCTCTCTCTAACAAAAATGCACTACAAATTGAACCTGGGCTAAAACATGTTACAAGCACGGGTGCTTTAACCGCGGAGTTCAAAGAACCTTAGGTTTGTTGTTGTAGGCCTTAGAAACCTTCGCGGTAGACTGAGGATAGAGCTAGTCAGGTCTAGATCTTGGTTGGTACTTGAGTACCTCTAGGCCTAGTATTGACATTCTAACCTAATATACAAAAGGAAGCATACATCAAAGTTTAAAGCATCAAAAGTTTTATGGTCTAGAATCAAAGTTAATACCTTGAAATTTTGCTAAGGGACTAGCAAAAGCTAGGCATGGGGGTATGATGGGAACACCATCATGAGCCATAACTAGCTCATTTTGACCAAATTAAGTCAGTAAATGCTACTACATAACCACCAGAGAGTCACGAGTCATTGCATAATCATTCTGAAGGAAAAATAAGAAACTAAGGTTAAAACTATAATTTTATCAGCTTATCATGAATGCAGTACAAACACGGGTTTTCTCAGGGGTTGAATGAAGGTCAATTGGTCTTAAAAAGATAACAAGCGGGTTAGAACAATAAAAAAAGTGTTTGCACGTATTCTAAGAATTAAATGACTTTTGAAACCCTAAAAATAGACTCGCTTAATTAATTAAGGTTCTGATCAGGGTAAAATTCACCTAAGCCCTCTAAAATTCATATAAAAATATTCTCTAGGGTTTGGAGCCTTTAATTTGACCATTAGAACCCGTTTTTACCTAGAATAGTCACAAATAGACATTTACCCAAATTTGGGTTTTTGCATAAATTACCCAATTAAACATGAGAAAAACCAAAATCCAACTTCAACATTGGATTCCTTAGGTCCAAATTAGCTTTGTACCAAAATTTGGACCCAAGATGGGTTTATCTTGACCTAGTTTGCAAATTCGTCCTATCTAATTACATTTCCACCCTTAACTTTCAAAACCATTTCAAATAGGTCCCCAACTTTGTCGTTGTTCTCACAAAAGGGTCCCTATTGCATAGAACTCCTAATCCTGCAACTCCGGTGATAATCAATCTAGGATTTCTCCTTGATTGATTGATGAAACCTCCTCAAAATTGAACTAGAGATTCCTCTTGAAATCCTCTTTCAATCAAACCGATTCTTGTGCTTCAAATCTTTCCAAATTTCTCATTCGAACGCATGAGAAATTTGGGTTTCCAACTCTGGCGACCTTCCAAGCTTGAAAGCTTGGTTTCCAAGCTCTAATCAATCCCCTGATACCTATATAAAGACTCCCAAGGCCTACCCGATCCTTCCAAGCTTGAATTCGACTAGAGAAACCCTCAAATTCCTCTCTCTCTTCCTTCGACCGATTTGCTCTTCAAGCTCCGGTGACTCTCCCTGCCTCCTCTCATCGTCTGACCACAATACCAGTGGCAAACTCCAAGCTTGAAAGCTTGGTTTCCAAGCTCTAATCGACCCCCTAATACCTATATAAAGACTCCCAAGGCCTACCCGATCCTTCCAAGCTTGGATTCAACCAGAGAAACCCTCAAATTCCCCTCTCTCTTCCTTCGGCCGATTTTCTCTTCAAGCTCCGACGACTCTCCTTGCCTCCCCTCATCGTCTGACTACAATGCCAGTGGTAGACTCTTCCTTCTTGCCTTCTTCCAAGTCACGCAGCACCCGTCAGTGCCCCTATCTCATTCATCCTCACCATCCACCTCTCATTAGAATAGCTTCATCTTCGGCGTTGGCCACACCTCAACCAGCGCCAACTCTGCTCCCCTTCGTCTACCACCCTTTCTAAACAACTCCTCGTCTTCCACTCTTCGTTTTCAGACACTCGCCTCTCCGTTTCGACCATCGACTCACCCCACCATCCTCCGTCTTCCACCTCATCGGCGTACCTTCGGTGAGCTCGCTGTTTGCACCTCAAAACACGCCTATAATAATGCCTTCTTGTGCTATTTTCTAGCATTAACTATGTATATTATAATCCTGTAGTTGCATTTGTAAAAACGCTTGCATGCATGTTTTTAATTGAGAGGGGAAGAGAATGGAATAAATGGCTTGCATTTTTACATTTTTCTTCAAGTGTCTCTTTGAAAAAGTCCCCTCTCCATATTTTATTTTCATCTTTCTTTCTTCTTCCCGCGGTTCTTCTACTTCCCGAGGCTGAATTTCGTCCACGCCATGCTGCATGCAACGCCTCTCCCTGCTGTCCTTCCCGCACCTCTCCCTGCAGCTGCCATTCTCCCCCATTCCCCGCATGCTCCACGCCATGCTCTCCTCCTCTATAAGAAGCTGCAGCTTCTTCCTCGCAAAAACGGACGTTGCTGCAATACGCAGCTGCGGCAGCAACTCAAACCCGCAGCCACCTTCACACCCGCTCTCCCCTCCCATGCGTCGGCCCTCCGTCGAGGAGGCACCCGGCGAGCAGGAGAACCCACTGTGGTGCACACCACCACAGTGGGAGCACCACCGCCCAGCTCTTCAACGAGCCGGTGGGCGTGGTGTTTTCTTTTCTCTTCGTTTTCGTCTCCACGCCATTGCTGCCGCTTCAAGCTCCGAAGCTTGAAGCAGCAGCAGCAGCAGCTAAACCGCGGCGACAGCAACAGCAGCAGCACCCCCCGCCTCCTCCGCGACCTTCCCCGCAGGCGTGCAACCCTCCGCACGTGCCTGCAGGCTCGTTCCCCGCCTCCGTCTCCATTCTGTCCACGCCGCATTGCACCCGCAGCAGGCCGCCGCGCGCACTGCAGCGGCCGGTTACGGCCTCGCGCCGACCCCTGCCCTCCTCCGCAAACCTCCGCGACCGACTGCAGACTCCCTGCCGCCTTCTCCGAGCGCGCCATCGCCCGCTCTCTGTCCTCGCACCCGGTCTGCAGGAGACGCCTCACGTCCTCTGCGCAAAGAAGCGGTGCACCGCGACGGTCAGACGTCCGCCTTCGCCTTCAAACGACGCGGCGTCAGACGTCCGCCGCCGCGAGCAGACGTCTTAACTCGCTGCCATCGTCCCTGCACGCGATCCCGCTCCCGCTCTCTCTCTCTCTCTCTCTGCTGATCTCTCCCGCTCTCTCTCTCTCACGTATTCGCTCTCTTCTCTCTCTCTTTCTCTCTCTTTTACTCACAGCAACACACACACACATTCACCGACACACACACACCTATACCAACACATACACACACACTCACACACTTATAGTAACATATATATACTTATATACATCTATATATATATATACTTATATACATATATACATACATATATATATATATATATATATATATACATATACACCTATATATATATATACATATATATCTATATATATCTATATATATATATTTATACAATTATATACATACAGATATATTTAGTTATATACATATGTACATATATTTTCACGTTATTTACTATACGCTGTATTGCGGGAATATCTGCACCAGTTGCTGATATTCCCCGATACACGCGTACAAAAAAAAGCGTGGTCCCATACATCATCCATCCTCCATCCACACTCCACGCGGCACCTAGTCGTGTCAGTTGCGTCTCTCTAGACGTCGACTGACTCGACATAGTGCTACACTCCGTCGTCACCTCCACCCCCACCCCTTTATAGATATAATACATATATATATATCTATAGATACTATATTTACTTTCTGTTTGTTTGCCTTCTCTCTTAGTAAAAAGATAAAAAAAATACATAAAAGAGAAAAGATAATCTTTGACTTGCAGGTACTTCGTCTTGCGAGTAGCAAGGCGTGTTTTGGAACTCTGTTTTGGCTAAAAGCCAAGGACATAATTTTGAGGGTGTGCCTCAAGAACAAGGATTCCCATAAAAAAACCTAAATAAGAAAAATACTAAAAACACAATAAATGAACAGAAGAGACGCGTTTTAAGGAAAACGTAGAAATTCGACTTGAACCCCACTTCCCTGAGTTCGACCCTGGGCTTAAAAGTGACAAGATAAAATCAATTAGGCCAGGTTAAAAATTTCTATAAAGAGATGGTTAGGTTCAAATTAGGTTAACCACTATATATATTTCAACGATAAAATCATCATATTAACAACCTATCTGTGCCGACCCATCATAACTTTTCTGGCGCCGTTGCCGGGTAGGTGCGCTTTCGAGTAAGTTTCTATCCAATTCCTTTAAATTTGTCTCTTCTCTCTTCACGGGTATTGTTGTTTTTGGTGTGCAGGTGAACCTGGTGGAAGGAGAAGAAGGCTGACGAAGTCGAGGACGTGAGCAGATCCAAGGCGGGAACGAGAGCGTGAAGACGCCGACATCGCATTGGAGCTTCGCACACGTTGCCAAACAAGTAGGTTTTCTTTTCTCATCAAATTGGGGTTAACTTGCCTCCACAATAAAAAAAAAATAAATAAATTTTAAACTAAAGACTAGAAAAACTTCTTGGGATTTCTTGAGGGCAAGTGGATTAAAATTCACTTAATTGATTGGTTGTCTTCACTCCCACTGCCCCGGGATTTCCCGCCTTACTTCGCATAGCGAAAATCTGAGAATCTTGATTCTTAGATTTTTCGCCGTGGGAAGTATTCTTTGAGGCAAAGAAAAAGATTGCTTGTATCCCTCTTTTGCCTCACTTATCTTTAATTCAGGATCACAATTTTGGTGGGGAGACTTGGAATTGAGTTGATTCCAACCCCACCACGACTTTTCAAACTTGCCTGTGATTCGATCCTGAATACTTCAACCCCAACAATTTTAGTTTCTTTATCTGTTGGTTGAAGCCTTGTGTGTGGATATCTTTCTGGTGATTGGGAGCACTTGAATTGAAGTACTTTGGCTCCCTGTCACATTGATATAAAACTGATTCGTGCATCCACACTTAGAAATCTCCATTTAGGGTAGCCCATTGCATTTTAGCATGCATTAACTAACTAATAATTGAAGAAGGGTTTCTTGGGCTTTAGAAAGAAAACCTGTATTCTTGCAAAACCCGGAGATTGGTTGAATTGGTAATTCAGCAAAACCCTAAAATTCATACTACTTAAGGCTTAACTCTAAAAACCATTCGCCAATAAAAACTTCAATTCGGGGAGATTTCCCCGTTGCATGCTTGTTCTTACACACTCTTAAAATCAATCACTTGGGCATTACCCGTAAACAACGCCCTTCACATTCCAAAAGCACTTGACCCTAAGCCTCTAATTAAAACTGGTAGTAACTTGACCCTTACTAAGGATTGGAAGTCTAACTACCTGTGTGTAGCGACTACGTGCTGGTGAGAGTTCCCGCGTGCTATCGGGTGTCTAAGACTGGGGCAAACGGCCTTTCAATCTGGCCTGGTGGTTCCGCGGTGCTCGCATTCGGTTCCGTAGTTCGTGATAGTAGGTAACTTAGATCTTTAAGTCTAAGGGAACACTATCGAGGTTAGGAACTTGATTGTATTGATTTGTAATCAAGTGTACTTTTGCAGCGTCATTTCTCTCATCTCTTTTCCCTACTCATCTCCTCAACTCTTCCTCCGGTAGTGCATGTTTTGGAGGAGGCCACAAAACCCTGAATTGCTTGTATTGACTGATAAATCTAGAAAAAGAGCCGAATCATCCTCCTCCTCCACAAACATGGCACACACCCCCACCTCACCACTTCGTCACAATTCCAATTCTTTCAACACCAGGCTTATCCCGAGAAACCCTGCAAGACCTTCCTTATCGAGTGTCGCGCCAAGCGACTCGGTAAGTCTTGTGGAATTGGCTTCTGCGAGCCAGTATTTCAACACGGAGGACCAAGCCTCCGTGTGCTCGAACACATATGCGGACACGTCTTCTGGCATAGAAGACTCCTGCACCCTGGGGAACAACCCGTTTTCTGCCACGTATAACCCAGGGTGGCACGATCATCCAAATTTCGCATGGTCTAACAACCCGCAGTGCCAAAACCCCGCTGGTGGACCAAGGCGATCGTCCACACCCGTCATCCCAAGGGCCCAATCTAATCCTATGGCAAATCCGCCATCAGGCCCTTCCGTACAGAAAACCAAACACGCATCAAAACCTCTTGATAAATTGATGCGAATGATGACGGAAATGTCAAAGCGCCATAAAGAAAACATGACCTCTCTTCAGCATTTGGCGCAGCAGAATGCTGAGATCAGTCAACTAAGCATGGCGACTCGATCTCAGGGCACTTTTCCCGCCCAACCTGTTCCAAACCCGCAAAACTTTGTACCCTGTGGTCCGCAACCACAGGTACAACCTTCTCAGGAACAGGTTCATCAAATTCTGCAAGCTTCGAGTATTCCTCCGGGATTTCAGGTTAATCCCGCTGCAGCACCGCACTCTTATGCTGATAGTGATCACATCAAGGATGACACGTCTGACGAGGACGTGACTGTCAGTACGTGTATCGAACTAATTGGAGCCGATTCAGACTGCTGCGAATTACCTGACGACTGCCTGACCAACACAAACTGTGACGTTCCCCAATCCCTCCCTATTCCTATACCTTCTCCTGACCAGACTTCTGACGAGGTTTTTTCCGCTTCCCATACCTTGTGGTCTGAGTCATCGCCGGGCTGCTCACCGCCGGTCCACACTATGGAAGACCGGATTGCCCTTTCTTTCCCGCTAAATCAGGCGGATTTGCAAATCCACACTGGGACCTTGAGCCCACATCTTACTCACCGGGGCTATTCCCTTTTGGATCCATCTATCCAAAAAGCCCCCCTTCTTGGCCAATCTAAGGGCCAACTTCCTCTTCTTGATCTGTTTTCTGATCCGCCTGGGACACTCTCGTCCCAGAAAATGCCAAATCTCTCACCATCCACCATTACTTTTCACGCCTCTATCGCGATTACTTCGCTTTTCTCTTCACCACCCACCATCCACCCACCCTTCCACCCTGATTTATACCCTGAACCTCAGCTCCTGTTACCCGATCTGTCGTCCGTTCTCTGCCTTTCCCTGCATGCATATGAGGACATAGCATTGTTTGGCATGGGGGGGTGGATAGGCATCCATAGGATCCGGGTATTTTATGGTATCAGACAATTACCACCTATTTATAAATATGCAAGAAAAAGAAAAAAGAAGAAAAAAAAAATATATATATATATAATAATAATAAATGGTGTTTAGTAATGATTTGAAAGCTGAAACAAAAAAGCAATAAGTGTTTATGGATATTCAACCTCTGTTTTGAAGACTTTCCAGGCCACAAAAGCTTGATTCGCTCAGGCTCTGCTTAATTCACTTAAAGCATTGACGAAATAGATCAAAATCTCTCCTAACTAAGAACGTTTCTTGTACCTGAGACACTAGTACAGGATTCGTTGGTTTGCTTTTTCTTGAGAGCTTAAGTAAACTTGGTTCACACTACACATATCAGGAAAGATCAGGTGAACATAAGATCCAACCCTAGTGTTCATTAGGAAAGGTGGAGTCCTTACCTGTGCGTGCAGGTAGACTTTTTATCCCAGGCTTTAGTCTTGTGTTTAGGAGTGACTCTTTCCACCAAAAAGAAACTCTCCCACCAAAAAGAAAAAAAAAGTGTGCTCTTTCAAAATGTGTTGTAAGAGATATACTGACATATGTTTAAAAAAAAAAAAAAAAAAAAAAAAAAAGATGTTGCAAAAGAGTCAGTATATCTCATAAATGTCTGTATAATTTGTTTTTCGGTGAGCCAAAAAAAAAAAGAAAAAAAAAAAAAAGGGGGGAGTTGAGTTTTCCGTCATCATCTTAAGGGTCAATTCGAAGACATGAGCTGAAACTGGGACCAACCTGTACTTAAAAATTCGTGAAACCCTGGGAGTGAGTCTTAAGGTTCATCTGGTCAGTCTTGATCCTTCACTATGCACAAACCATAACCTCTTGAGCTCTCGAGTATGGCAAAAACCTCCTGGGTCCTGGAAATCGTACTTAAGGTTTAAATATCAAGAGTCCTGGTTAGTTGAGAGATGATCTATGTCATGTGAGACTTAAAGTACTGGTAGTCTTCTTTACAATTGGTTCTCACAATATTCGATAAAAAACACACCTATATCACCTCAGAAGAAAATCTTCAGCTTAAGATTATTTCTAAATACTATTTTGCTAGGGACTAGCAAAAGATAGGCATGGGGGTATATGTTTGCACCTCAAAACACGCCTATAATAACGCCTTCTTGTGCTATTTTCTAGCATTAACTATGTATATTATAATCCTGTAGTTACATTTGTAAAAACGCTTGCATGCATGTTTTTAATTGAGAGGAGAAGAGAATGGAATAAATGGCTTGCATTTTTACATTTTTCTTCAAGTGTCTCTTTGCAAAAGTCCCCTCTCCATATTTTATTTTCATCTTTCTTTCTTCTTCCCGCGGTTCGTCTACTTCCCGCGGCTGAATTTCGTCCACGCCATGCTGCATGCAACGCCTCTCCCTGCTGTCCTTCCCGCACCTCTCCCTGCAGCTGCCATTCTCCCCCATTCCCCGCATGCTCCACACCATGCTCTCCTCCTCTATAAGAAGCTGCAGCTTCTTCCTCGCAAAAACGGACGTTGCTGCAATACGCAACTGCGGCAGCAACTCAAACCCGCAGCCACCTTCGCACCCGCTCTCCCATCCCATGTGTCGGCCCTCCGTCGAGGAGGCACCCGGCGAGCAGGAGAACCCACTGTGGTGCACACCACCACAGTGGGAGCACCACCGCCCAGCTCTTCAACGAGCCGGTGGGCGTGGTGTTTTCTTTTCTCTTCGTTTTCGTCTCCACGCCATTGCTACCGCTTCAAGCTCCGAAGCTTGAAGCAGCAGCAGCAGCTAAACCGCGGCGACAGCAACAGCAGCAGCACCCCCCGCCTCCTCCGCGACCTTCCCCGCAGGCGCGCAACCCTCCGCACGCACTTGCAGGCCCGTTCCCTGCCTCCGTCTCCATTCTGTCCACCCCGCATTGCACCCGCAGCCGGCCGCCGCGCGCACTGCAGCGGCCGGTTACGGCCTCGCGCCGACCCCTGCCCTCCTCCGCAACCCTCCGCGACCGACTGCAGACTCCCCGCCGCCTTCTCCGAGCGCGCCATCGCCCGCTCTCTGTCCTCGCACCCGGTCTGCAGGAGACGCCTCACGTCCTCTGCACGAAGACGCGGTGCACCGCGACGGTCAGACGTCCGCCTTCGCCTTCAGACGACGCGGCGTCAGACGTCCGCCGCCGCGAGCAGACGTCTTAACTCGCTGCCATCGTCCCTGCACGCGATCCCGCTCCCGCTCTCTCTCTCTCTGCTGATCTCTCCCGCTCTCTCTCTCTCTCTCTTTCTCTCTCTTTTACTCACAGCAACACACACACACATTCACCGACACACACACACCTATACCAACACATACACACACACTCACACACTTATAGTAACATATATATACTTATATACATCTATATATATATATACTTATATACATCTATATATATATATACATACATATATCTATATATATATATATATATATATATATTTATATATATATATATACTTATATACATAGTAATATCTATAGTTATGTATACATACATATATATATAATATATCTATATATATATATATATATATATACAAGCATATATATATCTATATACTTACACATATACTTATATATATATATATACATATACATACATATATCTATACATCTATATATACATATATCTAGATACATATACTTATATAAATATATATATATCTATATAGTATAATATATATATATATACTTATATACATATATACATAGCTATATACATATATACATACATATATATATATATACATATACACCTATATATATATATACATATATATCTATATATATCTATATATATATATTTATACATTTATATACATACAGATATATTTAGTTATATACATATGTACATATATTTTCACGTTATTTACTATACGCTGTATTGCGGGAATATCTGCACCAGTTGCTGATATTCCCCGATACACGCGTACAAAAAAAAGCGTGGTCCCATACATCATCCATCCTCCATTCACACTCCACGCGGCACCTAGTCGTGTTGGTTGCATCTCTCTAGACGTCGACTGACTCGACATAGTGCTACACTCCATCGTCACCTCCACCCCCACCCGTTTATAGATATAATACATATATATATATATATCTATAGATACTATATTTACTTTCTGTTTGTTTGCCTTCTCTCTTAGTAAAAAGATAAAAAAAATACATAAAAGAGAAAAGATAATCTTTGACTTGCAGGTACTTCGTCTTGCGAGTAGCAAGGCGTGTTTTGGAACTCTGTTTTGGCTAAAAGGCAAGGACATAATTTTGAGGGTGTGCCTCAAGAACAAGGATTCCCATAAAGAAACCTAAATAAGAAAAATACTAAAAACACAATAAATGAACGGAAGAGACGCGTTTTAAGGAAAACGTAGAAATTCGACTTGAACCCCACTTCCCTGAGTTCGACCCTGGGCTTAAAAGTGACAAGATAAAATCAATTAGGCTAGGTTAAAAATTTCTGTAAAGAGATGGTTAGGTTCAAATTAGGTTAACCACTATATATATTTCAACGATAAAATCATCATATTAACAACCTATCTGTGCCGACCCATCACTCGCACAGCCACTACGCTCCACCAAATTGGTTGTCGTTCATCCCTACACCTTCGCCTTGACCCCAAGAGCAAAAGCCTTAACTTAGTTCGGTCGATTGCTCCTCCACAACCTCTGCCAAACACCACACTTTCACACTTCACCTTCCATCACTGTCCGGACACCTCACGCACTCTCACACCTCACAAGCACTACCATTCACTTCCTCTTCTCACAGCGACGTTATTGAACCTTTTAACTGGGTCTTTTGCCATATTTCATGTTTCAGGTAGCAAGTCCTTCGACTGCCATTGACGAAGCTTTAACCGAAGCTTGAAGCTTACTCCAACACCTACAGGTTCTAGGCATCGACTCCAGTTCTCGCGGAATCACTCCAAGAGTTTGAGTTAACCAGCAATTGAAGCCTTTGACTGCCATCTTGCGCGAATTGAACGAAGAAGCATCTGCAGCTGCACGCAAAAGAAAGGTGGCGGGATTAGTCCCACCTCGGAAGCTGAGGAGCACCCATAGACGAATAAGTTGAATTCCTACAATGGGTTGTTTGTCTCAGCATGCACAGGGGGTGAGGTCCCCGCACGCATGCCTCATGCACCTCGTCTGCGACTCTGACCCCGTAGACCTGGTGCACCCGATAACCTACCTAGCCATAAGCACTCCTCGGTTGTGACCCATGCCTGCAGCCTTGGTCCTGGGTGTGCTCTAGGTCTGATTACTAGTATACCTGGTACTGTTGAAGGCTCTGGGAGAGCGTGACCTACATAGAGAAAGAGAGGAGAGAGCTTGCATAGGGAAGGGGGAGGATTTTGGTGCAGAGGAAATTGGTTGACACTTAGCCAATTCAAGAAGTTCCCCCCTATGTGAAGAGACTAGAGAAAAGGAGAGGAGCCACAGCAGAGAAAGAAGCAGAAAAAGAAGAAGAGAAGGAGAGGAACCATAGCAGAGAAAGAAGAGAAGAGAAGAAGAGGCTGAGAAGAGAGAAAAGGCTATACACTATAGCTCGAGATGGTTAAGCCGTCTGATTAAACACTCAGCCGTCTGATACTTGATTGCTAGGCTTTATTTGGTTGATATTTGCTATTATTGTGAGGGGTAATTGGTGATTCAAATCACCATTTTGCCTCATTCTTTTTGTACTATTGACATTTGTTTTCATTTATATATCATTATTGTTTGGAGTTCTATTATAAATTTCTTATATTATTCTTAAATTGCAATTCTTGAGATCTAAATTCCATATTGCATCCTGTGTTCAACCTCGGAAACTTTTTCAAGTAATAAAATTTATTTGTTTAAGTGCTATTTTGGCTATACTATAACACGTCAATCTTAAAACACCGATTTAGTGTGCGAGCAGGGAGTAGCATCAAATGACTGTGATTGGGGGGTATCAAAGGAACATGAGGCACAAGCCAAAAGAAGAACATTCTTCCCAACCCCTCCCTCTAACTGGTTGGTTTGACCGAATAAAAGTAGACTACATCGTTTATAATCTTAAGACGGGTTCTGAGAGTCTGTAGATCTTTAGGCTACCCACTTAAGGACATGTTTGGTTGATTGTACTGTAGGGCACCTTTCTCTCCTCTGTTTTCCCTCCTACTCCGCCATGTATGCTTCCACACCATACACACAATTCAAATCCGACCCTGCTACCACTACTTATCCTTAAGATGATTACTATCCCGACTCAACTTGTGATTACCCATCTCCTAACCAGGATAACTTTGATTGGAGATATGAATCTAGACCTCAGTGTCCAAAGCCTAACCCTGGACAACAAGACTATGATTATTATCCTTCTCATGCATACAATGATTATAGATCTCCACCCTTTGATGACCAAACCATCCCGATCTACAATCAGGAAGGATATGATGATTATAACACCTACCCTCCCCAGTATTCCACTAAATATAGGTCACCACCATTCTTTGAAAAACCCGAAATGACCTACTATCAGGGAGGGACCCGAGAACCGCAATATCTTGACTCCCCTAGATTGAACCCAAACCCACCCAACCTTGAATCTAACCATTCGGTTTAGGTGAACCAGGTCCAGGATAGGGTGTTGGCTAATGTAAGGAACACTATACAATCTTTAGAATCTCAGCCAACACCATGCACTGAAGCATTAGAGCCCATGATCAAAATGATTGATGAGCTGAATAACTCTCTATTGGATTTGCTCCAAGATGTTAGGGATAGAGGCCGAGGTGAGTTTCTACTTGGGAAATTGTCAAGATTGAGGATGAAATTTGTGGTTGCTCTAGTCCAGTCTTAGGATGATTCTTAAGATGAACCCCCTTCAGGAGAGTTAATACCTGAACCCACTCAGGCAACTGTCAGGTGGGATACTGTTTTTGAGGTTCGAGATGACCAAGTCAATCTAAGGCAACCCATTGAGGATGAATCAATTGCTTCACCGGAGATCCTCGAGCCAGGGAGCACAGAAAAATGTCTCTATCGACCAGGAAATGACATACGAGTTTGAGACATATGTAAATGAGGATCAAGAATTCTTTGACTTTGAGGGTGAAGAATCTTTAGGTGAAATCTTAGTTGAGCTTAAGGAAGAGGATTTTAGTGAGATGAACGGGCTAAAGGAGCATGGCGAACCTTTTGATAGCTCGATTATTGAAGATTATGATCATGTTGGGGCTAACTTGTACGATTCGAATCCTGATAATTCAATAGTAGCCCCATTGCTCAACCACACCCTGAAGAGCTAAATTATGATATTCTTGAGATCACCAGACCCAAGTCAATCCTAATTAAGACACAATTGTTGGACTTGGGTACTTTAGATGGGGTGTACAATCATTTGGAGGTCACGGAAACATTTATTTTAGAGGATAGGAGTTTGGCAATGAGAATCTAGAAGGCTAACTCAGGGGGAAACACAATTTTGGATTTAAGGGTTCCGATTGACCTAAAATCACCTACATTTTACCAGGACCCTTATGATATTTTTCAGGCACAACCCAAGCTCAGAATCATTGATTATTTTTTTGAGTTGAAATCTAAAAGACATCCAAATCTAGTGAATCAAATCTACCTTTTGTCCAACACTTTAGTCTTGGGTTGCATACTACAAAACCGTAGGCTCGGTCCTGCAAGCACAATAATCTTTGATTTTGGGTGATTTTCATCCAAAACCTTAGAACCACTTGACCCTGGGGCATGGGTCTGCACTGCAACTTGGTCCACATCTGTGGACATCTTCTACTGGTGGGTCTGAGGATTAATCTTTTGATTTTGATTCTGACTTGCACTTGTGAATTCTCCATTTCTTCCTTGTATGTATTTTTTGCCTAGGTAAAGGCATTAAACATAGCGCATGTGTATACTCTCTTCTCTTTGCGGAGCTGACCAGATTTTCATGAAATTCAGGTGATATTCTGTTTACTCTGCCCTTTCCATGTCTTTATTTTTACAATGAGAACATTGCATCATTTAGGCATTGGGGGGTGGATAATTGATGGGAACACCATCATGAGTCATAACTAGCTCTTTTTGACCCAATGAAGAGAATAAATGCTCCTACATAACCAACTGAAGGTCATAATTCATTGCATAACCTTTCTGAGAGAAATACAAGAAACAAGGGGTAAAATTGTAATTTTACCAATGTAGTACAACCATGGGATTTCTCTAGGGTTAAACAAAGGTCAAATGCTCTTAACAAGATAACAAGTTGGTTGGACTTGACAAAAAGGATTTGTGTGTGTTTTGTGAATTAAATGACTTCTTGAAACCCTAAAAATAGACCCACTTGATTAGCCAAGGTTCTGGTCAGGATAAAATTCACATAAACCCTCTAAAAATCATAGAAAAATATTTTCTAGGGTTTAGTACCTTCAATTTGGCCATTAGAACCCATCTTGATCGAGCAAGGGGTCTCAAAATTTTTTCATAAATTTCACAGTCAAATGTAGTCAAACCCAAAATACAACTTCACCATTGGATTCTTTAGGTCTAAATTAGGTTTGTACCAAAACTTGGACCCAAAATGAGTTTTCCTTGACCTAGTTTGCAGAAAGGTCCAATCTGATTACATTTCTACCCCTAACTTTCAAAAACCTTTGCTAATAGCCTCCTAGCTTTCTCGTCGTCTTCACAAGTAGGTCCCTCCACCATTATCGCAGAAGAAACCTACTCCAGCGTCCTTTAACTTGGAAGTTCTCCTTGATTGCTTGGAGGATCTCTTCCAAAATTGAAAGGAAGATCCTCTGAGAAATCCCCATCAGTATGAACCTATCTCTGAGACCTGATTCCCTCCCAATCTCTCATGAGAATGCATGAGAGATGTGGGTATCTCAACAACTTCCATCTCTGACGACCTTCCAAGCTTGGGAAGCTTGCTTCCCAAGCCCTAACAGACCTTCAGAGCTCTATTTAAAGAAGCTCAGATCACCCTGACTCCTGCACACTCGATTTCGGTAGTAAATACCCCTAATTCTTCTTTTCCCCTCATGGTCGTAGGCTCCTCGACGTCCGGTGACCTTCCCTGCTCCTCCTCATCGTCCGACTGCCATACCTGTGGTGGATCCATCTCCCTGACTTCGTCCACGTCTCACCGTACCAGCAGGCGCTACTCTCTCTTTGTCCTCGCCGATCCCACCTCACCAGAGCCGTCTTCGTCTCCGACGTTGGCCACACCAGACCCGACGCCTTCGCTCACCCCGTTCGTACCTTAACGCCCTAGCTAAGTTCCTTGTCCCTTCTCTCTACTTCCCCTCTCTTTATTTCTCAAAATCCACCACTGATGCCCCTCTCACCTTCATCCCTTCCATCTCCGACCACCAACTCCGATGAGGCCATCCCACCTCCATAGGCCACCAAAACCCTCGCCGACAAGCCCACAACCTCTACCTCACTTCACTGATCACTTCCCCTCACTTCACTCATCGTGCCACCCACCGACATCAGTCCCCGAACACATCCACTCACTCTCACACAGTGTGCCCTTGGCACACACTCACAGGCACTGCCACGCCATGCCACCACTCCCAGCACATCTGTCGTGCTCCGGCGAACCTCCCTGAATGATTTGATGTGGTCACAAAGCCATTCTTGTGTTTTCAGGTTCAAGCCCCATCCATCATTGGTGAATGAGCTTGAAGCTCGCTTGAAGCTGCTCTAGGTGCTGCTGTCCCAGGCTACGTGGAATTCCCTTGCGCATGCATCCAGGCTCTCAATTCCAGCCGAAGGCCTCCACAGCTGCTACAATTGGAAGCCTTATCTACTGCTATGGTGCACGAAAGGACATTTAGTCCCACCTCGAAAATGGAAGGGCGCTTTCATGTGCATAAATTGAAAAAGTGAAAGAGGCTGTTCACCTCCAACACTAAGGGAGAGGTCCTCCTCCCCCCTTCACCAGACTCGTCCGTGGCACTACCCATGTGGACCTAGCCGACCCGACTACTCATTTGACTTCACTCCTCGCTCACCACACACGTCAGTGAGCCTGGACCCGGGTATGCGATAGGTCTGATTACTCGATTGGCTAAGGCTCTGGGAGAGCGAGGCTGAAATAGAAAGAGAGGAGAGAGGAGAGCTGCGTGGGGTTAGGGGGGTTTTTGCTCTGAGCGGTTTGGCTCCTACACTTAGCCAATTCAGAGGAAGAAGAGGAGGTCAGGCAGAAGAAAAGAAGAAGAGAAAGAGAAGGACCTCAGAGAAGGAAAAGGCAAAGGCAGAGAAAAAAGAAGAGAAGGCCAAAGGAAGAAGCTGAAGAAAAAGAGAAGGATCGAAGAAGAAGAAGAGTAGAAGACAAAGTAGAAGAAGAAGAAAGAGAAGAAGTAAATGCAGAGAAAGAGAAGGAAGGATCAGACACTTTAGGTCATCTGATTCCTTCATCAAACGACAGATCATATCTCACATTGCATATTCATACATTAAGTTCCTTGGTGATATTGTAGGAGTATTTGGTGATCTAAATCACCATTTTACTCCCATATTTTTGCACTTTGATACTGATATTATTTCATATTCTTTTAATTTTGAATTGTGATCTTGATTTCTATATACCAATTTGCTCCCTATGTTTGACTTCAGAAATCTTTTCGAGTAATAAAATTATATCTATTTTGAATGCTATTTCGACTGTACTACAACGCAACACTTTTTAAACCCTGACTTAGCTTGATAAACATTTTGATGCCATTGCAAGGGAGCAACAGGCAATTTAGAATTCTCAATTACAATTCTTGATTTGGTACTAACTTGCTATATCTCTTTTGTTGTGGTTGTTTCAGGGAGAAGATTCAAAGAAAGTACAGCCGCACAACAAACACACCAGGGATAGGTAAATTCTGATTACTCTCTCTTAAGCCCCTCATTCTGAAAAGGAAAAAAAGGATAAAATCAATTCATTCTACTTGCTTTACATTCTAAGTTAATTCATCAAGTTGCCTGATTTGATTTCAACAACAAAAACTTGATCGGTGCACCCATTTAAGGTAACTAGGGCTATCACTTTCTTGTTTGAGCCCTAGATACCACATTTGGCAAACTAAATTGGACCAAAATTAGAGCCAATTAAGGATTCTAAGTTAGTGCTTGAGAGACACACTTACATAAGCAGGAATCAACTTTTCAAAATAATGTGTGCCAAAACCTTGGTTGAATTGATCTATTCAAGAAAACCCTAAAAAAATCTGGCTCTTAATCTCACTTGAATCCTAAAAGAGGGACCTAGAACTTCTCAAAGGACAAATAGGTGAAGTTGACCCACCTTGTTGGTCAACCAATCTTGAAAGGTCACTTTTACACTCAATACATCCTAAAGTTCAAGTGAAATTCTAAGCACCCTTGCTCTTAAATAAAATTGGTAGACTTAAGATGTCAAGTCCCCATTTTGGTCTACCTGGAACATCAGTGGCAAGAGAGGTTGGGTGGGGAAACCCTGTAACCCATGGGGGTGCTCTACCATGTAGGGGTCTTCGCGGGACTCTCCCTCTCTGGCTACCCAAGTAATTCTTAGGTGGACGACTTTCTGACTAAGGGGTATCATCCGCCCCGAACCTCTATAGTCATCCAAAATTTTTTGAGTGTCTTGATTGGGTCCATCACATTCTATCCTCATCCAAACCATCGGTGCATGTTTGGTAGGAGGTCCTTAAGACCATCCTTGAGGCCTCCTTTAGTAATTCACTCCCGTCGAGGCCAAGCCTCGACTTCCATGTTTGTGCAGCAACCCCATCACATAAACATCTCCTCTAATTCATCTGAGCCTAATTCTCCTTCATCCATCATCATGGCACAACCCACTGAAGAAGAGAATAACCTTAAGAACCAACTTCAGCGCCTTAGTGATTTATTCCAAGCCTTTGTGAATCCACTGTAGCATCCTATGATGCGAGATCATTACAATCCCGTTGCGGTGGTGATCGAACCTCAAGTCCAAATCACTGAGGTCGTGATTCTGAACTCAAGCCCAACATGATTCATGCTATTCCAAAGTTTCATGGGCTCAATTTCGAGGATCCTTTTCAGCACATCAAACAGCTCAAACATCTGGCTCAGACCTTCGGGTCAGATGTCCAAAATCGATATATTCTTCCTGTGAAAATGTTCTCCTTATCTCTCATGGACAAAGCAACTCACCGGTATCAGACTCAAACGCGTCCAATCAACACATGGGTTGAACTACAATCCGAGTTTCTAAAAAGGTTCTTCCAATTGGTTGGACAAATGCCTTACGACACCAGATCACACACTTCACACAGTAGCCTGGAGAACCACTTCATGAAGCATGGGATCGTTTCCTGGATCTCATGCGAAAGTACCCCCATCACGGAGTTCCTAAATGGGAACAAGTCTAGTCTTTTTACCAGGGACTTCGTGAAGATATCCATTTATTCATCAATGAAACTTGCGGAGGAAATATCATGGGTCAACACAAGGACACTGTGTGGGAGATTCTCGAGAATATGTGCGAGAACTCCGTCAATAATGACTACATAGGCTTATTCGACCAGACGAATGCTCGTGCATCGACAAATCCAAGGGGAGCACATGAAATGTAGGGCCTGTCCTTATCTGTCAACTTAGAATTGATGGCTAGTTGTTTGGACAAGGTCTATATTATTGAGAAGAAGGTGGATGAGCTAACTCGACATCTACAGCGTTCCACCTCTGTGCAAAACCCACTCGCACAGCCACCCTCTGGGAGGGAAGCTGTGCATAACATCTATCACTGATCTTCTTAGGGGATGGATCTGTATCCACCCCCGTCTGACCCTAGGGCCGAAGGAAACTCCGACCCTTCCTACTCTAGTTGGGGTAACTCTGAACCCTCGTACTCTGATTTTTCTGAGGTTCCTCAGACCTGCGTGGACCTCAACGCCATCTAGAATGACCCATTCTCTAATACCTATAACCCTGGATGGCAGAATCATCCCAATTTCCTGTGGGTGGGAAACAATCAGAATTAGAGACCACCATATCAACCCCATCCACAAGCTCCTCGTCTATATTAGCTGCCTCAGCCTCGGCCCAACCCCACCTATCAATCTGGGCCAAATTAGACAGATCAAATGACTCTTATCCTTCAGACTCTAGCTGACATTCAAAATACGAATGTGGCTATGCGAAAACAGCACAAAGACGAGATCACAGAGGTTCACAATCAACTCGCCCAGATGGTGAATTCCTACCAACCTGGTACACTCCCTTCGCAACCTCTACCGAATCCAAATAACATGCCGAACCAGAGGCACCTTATGAACCCAAATCCGAGCCAAGCCCACATGATTTATCAGGCCCCTTCTACTCCATCACCCGACGATTTGGAAGCCTCGACATCATACTCAGGATTTCAATAGTAGCCACTTATTTTACCTACACCAAACCTGAACCAGGCAGGACTGAATTCAGTTACAACTCGTAGTGGCAAAGCAACACAAGACCCACCTTACACAAGCCACTTTCATCCTGGTAGTGCTAACCCAAGCCCTAGGATAGTCATCCAGGATACCCCTATCTTGGATCAAGAACCTAGACCTATTCTAGAGGAACCATCCAAGGTTCCATTTCCCGAGCCTTGACCAAGGGAAAGAGGACAACCAAACCTGTGGCACCTGAGGAGGACCTGGTCAAGCTCTTTGAACAGGTCCATATAAACATCCCCTTGATGGATACGATTCGCCACGTACCGGCTTACGCACGATTCTTGAAAGGCATGTGTACACCTAAGCGTAAGTCGCGAACCAAAAGTGGGAGCCCAATCGTATGGTCAGAGCAAGCCAGCTCTAATTTTGAGCAAACTCCTACCTAAGGCAAAAGGCCCTGGTACTCCCCTGATTTCCTATACAATTGGAGATATCCAATTTGATAGAGCTTTATTGGATCTAGGAGCCTCCATAAACCTAATACCTACATCCCTACTTGACCATCTTGAGGAATCTGAGCTCAAAACGACAAAGGTGACATTACAGTTGGCAGATCAATCTATTAAGTCACCTAAAGGAGTTCTTGAAGATGTCATTGTTAGGGTTCGGGATTTCTATTTCCCAGTGGATTTTGTAGTCTTGGATATGGATGCTCTAGAAAATCCAAGGAACACACCAATCATACTAGAGAGACCCTTTTTGGCCACTGCTAGGGCCAACATTAATTGTGAGGAGGGCCAAATTGAACTAAAATTTGGGAGCCAGACACTAAAGATTGACATCTTTAAGGCCCAACAAGGGATTAATTGCGGAGTTATAGAACATATATGTGATATCAAGGCTATGGTTGACGATCCGTATATTGAGGAAAACCTGACTAGTTCTGATCAACCACAAAAGGATCAAAACCTGCAATCAGAGGGGTTCGAACTTGATCTAGACACACCCATGACTCCTTCCCTTGCCCCTGACACCCACCTTGAACCACCCATTGCTACTGATAACCCTGTTTTGGAACTCAAGCCTCTTCCCGAGCATCTAAAGTACGTCCTTTTGGATTCCAATTAGACGTTTCCTGTGATTATCAATTCCAGACTCAATTAGGAATCCCATCTGATTACTATTCTCCAGCAACATTGAAGAGCCATTAGACGGACTCTTGATGACTTGACTAGTATTAGCCCCTCTTACTGCACACACCGCATCTATACTGAAGAGGGCACACGACCATCCTGTGAAATGCAGAGATGTTTGAATCCTAATCTGCAGGAGGTCGTGAAAAAGGAGATCATCAAGTGATTAGATGCTGGGATCATCTACTTGATCTCCGACAGTCAGTGGCTAAGTCCAATCCAGGTTGTGCCTAAGAAGGTAGGACTCACTGTAATCATGACTGAGACCAGGAAATCATACCGACTCATGTGGCAAATTCGTGGAGAGTTTGCATTGATTACAGATGACTCAATACCTCCACAAAGAAGGATCATTTGCCACTGCTGTTTATTGATTAGATCCTCGAGAAACTAGCGGGAAATAGATTCTTCTACCTTTTGGATAGGTACTTCGGTTATAACTTATCCCGTCTTCCTTCTGATATTATCGACCCTTCCAGATGCATTATGGAACATTTTTCGGATGAGCACCTCTTGGCTATCAGTACAGGGCTTCCATGGTTTGCTGGCCTAGTAAACTACCTGGCATCACATTAGATTCCATCTGATTGGCCGAAGGCCAAGAAAGACAAATTGCTTTCTGATGCCAAGTACTACTTCTGGGAAGACCTGTATCTTTTCTGCATCGGTGCTGATCAAATCATCCGACTGTGTGTCCCGAAAGTAGAAATTCAAGGCATCTTGTCCTTCTACCATGACCAGGCATGCGGTGGACACTTCTCTAGTCATAAAGCCATAGCTAAAGTCCTCCAGTGTGGCTTCTATTGGCCCACATTTTTCAAAGATGCATACAATCACTGTAAGGCATTCACTCATTGCCAAACCTTAGGCAACATGAGCCATCATGATATGATGCCCTTACAGCCGATTCTCGTATGTGAAATCTTCGACGTCTGGGGGATCGATTTTATAGGACCCTTTCCTGTTCGGACGTCTTCGAGTACATTCTACTCGCTGTTGACTATGTGTCCAAATGGATCGAAGCCATTCCAACCCGAACCAATGATCATAAGGTGGTTATCAAATTCATTCATCAGAACATCTTTTCTTCGTTCAGGATTCCATGTGCTATAATCTCTGATGGAGGGACCCATTTCATTAATGCTTAGTTCAGGTCACTGAAGACCAAATACGAGGTATCACACTGAATCTCTACTCCTTATCACCCCCAAAACAACGGTCTAGCTAAGCTATCAAATCGAGAGATCAAGAAAATCCTCCAGGTCACTGTTCGACTTGATAGGAAAGACTGGTCATCCCAACTTCTTGAAGCTTTGTGAGCTTATAGGACCGCCCACAAAACCCAATTAGGTATGTCACCCTTCAGATTGGTGTATGGGAAGGCATGTCACCTCCCCATCGAATTGGAGCACAAAGCCTATTGGGCTGTACGGAACTGCAATCATGATCTTTCTAACGCAGGAACCCACAAAAAGCTTCAAATGAGCGAGATCGATGAATTACACCACGACACGTATGAGAACTCATGAATTTACAAAGAGTGGGTTAAAGCCTTTCACGACAAGCACATATCTATAAAGATCTTTTACCTCGGTCAAAAAGTCCTACTCTTTGATGCCAAACTCAAGCAATTCCCAGGAAAACTCAGATCAAAATGGATTTGACCTTGCCTTGTGTGATGAATCTTTGGAAATGGAGCTGTCAAAAATAGTCAACTCAGCCACCATTCAAAACCTTTTGTCATGAATGGTCAGAGACTCAAACCGTTCATTGAGCTTACTGATATAAATTTGGCTGAGACATCTTTTACCCTCCATTCTCCCTGAGCTCATTGCGCCCAGCCGATGGTGTAAAACTCAGCACTTAACAGGAGGCAGCTCGTCATTTTGAAAAACCTGAAACCTTTCTTGATGTACCTATGTTGACCTCATATTGCACTTTAGGGTTCATCCAATTGAACAACCGACTCCACCTCTGGTACCCGAACCTGAGCTTGAAATCGTCCACAATAGTCATCCTGACCCATTCACCCACCCAAAACTTGTTCTAATGAATGATCTAAGCTGAACTCGAACCCACCTAATTTACAATGAGGACATTGCAAATCGTATGTATGGGGGGTATGAAAGTGCAGAATGCCGTGAAAATAATCTCATAAGAAAAGGTTTCATGAAAAAAATCACATATCCCAAAAATACCAAAAAAATGAAAAATTCTTGAAAAAGAATAAAAAAAATTAGAGGAGAGAAAATTTTGAGGGAAAATCAATTTTGAGGAGAAAAAGGGGAGAAGTTAAAAATGCCAAAAAGGAGCACAAGTTGAAAAGGAAAGAAAAAGAGATAGTCATTAGTAAGAAATAAAGGAATTGACTTAGTTCTAGACCATATCAAAAGAAAATGAAAAGGTAAAAAGTGTTAATGAAACACAGAAGAGATTAGTAGGAACGCTGATTTTAGGCCTCTTGGACCATAATCTTAGGCTTAAAAATTCAAGTACCCACTAAGATCTGAATAGTCCTCAAGAGGTTAGGGAAAATGCGAAGCTTAAGTATTAGGTCTAAGGCTTAGAGAGTATTCGAGTTTGTTAACTGACCTCTGGTTTGTGGGACTCGGTAACCTAAGCACCCCAATCCACACACAGTCTGCTTTAGTGCGCTTAAGTATCAAAATCACGCAAATGGCTTTAAATTGTTCTGAAAAGGTCACCTAGATTAGGAGCAGCTGATCAACACAAGTTGATTGGACAAGTTCTCGACACGGAGAGGCGGGAAATTCCCCTCGAAGATGTGCAATAACATATCGTCTCCTCGGTGCCTATCTCCTAGGATATCTACATATCCTACCGGGGGCATGTAAGCACCTTGTGCTGGTTCAAATGCCATGGGCGACATTATCCCGAAATGTCGATTACCAGGGTCTGGATTTAGCTACAAAACACCATGGGCGGGATTATCTCAAAATCTCGAAAGCCAGGGTTCTGGGGGTTGCCATGGGCGATGCTATCTCGAAGCATCGATTGTCAGGGACCCTTCAAGGATTGATGATGGGGACTAGGAATTCGATACAGACCGTGTTGTGAAGCCAATTCGAAGCTAGAAATAAAAAGAAAAGAGAGATAAAACTCTCCAAAAATAAAGAAAATTCCTCTCTCTCTCTGACAAAAACGCAATGCAAACTGAACCAAGGCTAAAATATGTTACAAGCATGGGTGTTTTAATCGCGGAGTTCAACGAACCTTAGGATAGTTCTTGTGGGCCTTAGAAACCTTCGCGGAAGACTAAGGCTAGAGTTGGTCAGGTCCGGATCTTGGTTGGTACTTGAGTACCTCTAGGCCTACTATTGTCATTCTGACCTAATCTACAGAAGAAAGCACACATCACAGTTTTTGAGCATCAAAAGATTACATGGTCTAGAGTCAAAGTTAATACCTTAAAATTTTGCTAAGGGACTAGCAAAAGCTAGGCATGGGAGTATGATGGGAACACCATCATGAGCCCTAACTAACTCATTTTGACCTAACGAAGAGAATAAATACTCCTACATAACTGAGTAGCCCATATTTGTGGGCTATTTAAGTATTTAAGTGCCTAGACATTAAGTTAATTCTAACAATTATTTAGCATGCATTAGGATGTAAATAGATTAATTTATATTTCTCATTTAATTTCATAATTCATGCATTGCATTCATAATTAAAGGCATTTGGAATTGACTTATAATGGCATTAGGTGCACTACATGCATTGTTTTAATTAACATAGAACTTAAGGATTTGTGTATAAATAATCCAAATATTTTATTTTATTAATTCTTCTTCTTCTTCCCGCAGGCAATCGCTCCACTTCCTCCGCCTACGCATCCAATCTTCGCCAGCTACCTACACTCAAGACCCCATTCATGGAGGAGCGGGAGAGATGGATCTGGTCGGTGGTAGTTGCGACTATAAGGGAGAGGAGGAGGCAGCTGTGCTCGCGAAGGCCTCCACCCTGATTCATAACTGTGCAGAGAGTGTACCACTCTCATCCGCTCCACCACCACCGGCCGCAACAGTGGCAGCAAGCCTCCACAACCGTGGGCGTGTGGTGTGACAGGTTGCACCACCATTCAGAGCTTGCTCGCATCACCATGAATGCACACTGCTTCACCAGAAGCACTTGCAGGTGTGCATGCTACCATCATCATTGCCATCACCATCATCCACCACTGCAGTCGTCGCAACTTCATGCCCTACATTTTCATCTCCTCCGTCCTTTAAGACATCTGGGAACATACAGCACCACCTCCATCTTTTTCATTCTTCCTCTGTTTCTCTTCCACCTCAACAAAATCCATCACTATTCATCTTCTTCCCCATCCTCTGTTTTCCCTCCACTCCACCAAAAAGAACCCAAAAACAAACTCAACGCACTACCCTCCACCACGCGCAATAGCCTCTCTCTCGCACCTCTGCCAACACGCCTCAGCCCCTGCCGCACACCCGTAGCAGCCGTGCCCCACTTCCAGCCTGCACGTGCCTCCGTGCATGCATCCTCTAGCGCACGCTCCATGCAAACCAGCTGCAGTGCCGCCCAACCGCGCGTCGCACCTCCTGTAGCATGCACCAGCTCACAGCACCGCACGCCCCTCTCCACCGTGTGCAGCACCTCCAGCAACTTCCTGCGCCATGCGCAGCATCCATCCCATGCGCGTGCGTTCAGCAGCTCCATGCCATGCTCAGAAGCAGCTGGTCGATGCATGGCTGCCAGCCTCCCTGCCTGAGAGTGCCCACCTCCGGCCACTTCATGACTTACCACCGCTACCGTTGTGAAGCCCTCTCTCCACTTGACCTCCGACGAGTTCCTCCCCTCCATCCATCCCTTGCTCCGTGTGCTTGCTTAAGGGAAAGGTTCCCCCCTGTTTTGCTGCAGGAAACATTCAATTAGTTATTACATTTCAATGCCATTGCGAAATTCTCATTTTTGATTTTAATATTTGATATATTTAGTGAAATTGCAACTTCATGCTCATGCTTTCTCATAATTGTTTGGCTTTTGTTATTCACATCTTTTGACATTGGTTTTGGATTAAGATGTACATAATTTCTCTCTAATACATGTACAATTGGAAATTACAGAGATTGATCACATATTTATCGAATATTTTAGTGAGGAAAAATTACACATATAACCTTACATTCTCGAGTTATTGTGTGTCTTCTTTTATCGCATTTCATGTCAGATTTGACTATGTATTTCGCACTTGATTAAACGAATACATGAGAAAAATATTTGTGAATTTATTGCGTCATTGTCTCCTTGTGGACATGACCCGCTCTTCTGTGAGTAATTTAATTTTTATTTTAATTATTTTGTTAAGCAATTTTCCACCACTTTGATACTAAAATTAAAAATCACCTTAATCATATTATTCGAAAGCGAAAATTGACTTATTAATAACCAACTGAAGGTCATAATTCACTACATAACCTTCTCGAGAGAAACATAAGAAATAAGGTACAACCATGCATTTTCTCATGGGCTAAACAAAGGTCACATGGTCTTACAAGATAACAAGCGGGTTGGATTTGACAGAAAAGGGTTTGTGTGTGTTCTGTGAATTAAATGACTTCTTGAAACCCTAAAAATAGACCCACTTGATTAACCAAGGTTCTGGTCAAGATAAAATTCATTTAAACCCTCTAAAAATAATAGAAAAATATTCTCTAGGGTTTAGTACCTTTAATTTGGCCATTAGAACCCATCTTGACCAAGAATGGGGTCCTAGACTTTTTTCATAAATTTTCTAATCAAACCTGGTCAACCCCAAAATCCAACTTCACCATTGGATTCCTTAGGTCCAAATTAGGTTTGTACCAAAACTTGAACCCAAAATGAGTTTGCCTTGACCTAGTTTGCAAACAGGTCCAGTATGATTACATTTCTACCCCTAACTTTCAAAAACACTCGCTAACATAGCCCCCTAACTTTCTCGTTGTCTTCACAAGTAGGTCACTCCACCATTATCGCGGAGGAAACCTACTCTGGCGACCTTTAACTTGGAAGTTCTCCATGATCGCTTGGAGGATCTCTTCCGAAATTGGAAGGAAGATCCTCTGAGAAATCCCTGTCAGTATGAACCGTCTCTGATATTTGATTCCCACCCAATCTCTCATGCGAACGCATGAGAGATGTGGATATCTCAACAACTTCCATCTCTGGTGACCTTCCAAGCTTGGGAAGCTTGCTTCCCAAGCCCTAACCGACCTTCAGAGCTCTATTTAAAGAAGCCCAAATCGCCCCTACTCCTGCACGCTCGATTTAAATCACGAATACCCCTAATTCCACTTTTCCCCTCATGGTCGTAGGCTCCTTGACGTCCGGTGACCTTCCCTGCTCCTCCTCATCGTCCGACCACCATACCTGCGGTGGATCCATCTTCCCTGACTTCGTCCGCATCTCGTCGTACAAGCAGGCACTACTCTCTCTTCATCCTCGTCTATCCCACCTCACTAGAGTTGTCTTCATCTCCGACATCGGCCACACCAGACCCAACGCCTTCACTCACCCCCTTCGTCCCTTTACGCCCTAGCTAAGTTCCCTGTCTCCTCTCTCTACTTCCCCTCTCTTTATTTCTCAAAATCTACCACTGACGCCTCTCGCACCTTCATCCCTTCCATCTTCGACCTCCAACTCTGGTGAGGCCATCCCACCTCCACAGGCCACCAAAACCCTCATCGACAAGCCCACAACCTCTGCCTTACTTCACTGATCACTTCCCCTCACTTCACTCACCGCGCCACCCACCCACATCACTCCCTGAACACACCCACTCACTCGCACACAGTGTGCCCTTAGCACGCACTCATAGGCACTGCCATGCCACGCCACCACTCCCAGCACATCCACCGTGCTCCGACGAACCTCCCTAAATGATTTGACATGGCCGCGAGGCTGTTCTCGTGTTTTTAGGTTTAGGCCCCATCTGCCATTGGTGAACCAGCTTGAAGCTCGCTTGAAGTCGCTCCAGGTGCTACCGCTCCAGGTGCTGTTATCCTAGGCTATGCGTTATTCCCTTACACATGCATCCAAGCTCTCAATTCCAACCAAAGGTTTCCATAGCTACTATAATTGGAAGCCTTATATGTTGCTGCGGTGCGCAAAAGGCAGGTGGGACATTTAGTCCCACCTCAGAAATGAAAGGGTGCTTTCATGCGCATAAATTGAAAAAGTGAAAGAGGCTATTCGCCTCCAACACTGACGGTGAGGTCCTCCTCCCCCCTTCACCGGACTCATCCGTGGCATTGCCCATGTGGACCTAGCTAACCCGACTACCCGCTTGACTTCATTCCTCGTTCACAACACATGCCAGTGAGCCTGGACCCGGGTATGCGATAGATCTGATTACCCGACTGACTAAGGCTTTGGGAGAGCAAGGCTGAAATAGAAAGAGAGAAAGAGAGAGGAGAGCTACGTGGGGTTAGGGGGGTTTTTGGTCTAAGCGGATTGGCTCCTACACTTAGCCAACCTAGAGGAAGAAGAGGAGGTCAGCCAGAAGAAAAGAAGAGAAAGAGAAGGACCTCAGAGAAGGAAAAGGCAGAGAAAGAAGAAGAGAAGGCCAAGGGAAGAAGCTGAATAGAAAGAGAAGGATCAAAGAAAAAGAAGAAGAAGAAAGAGAAGAAGCAAAGGCAGAGAAAGAGAATGAAGGATCAGACACTTTAAGTCGTCTGATTCCTTCATCAAACGACAAATCATAGCTTACATTGCAAATTCATCCATTGAGTTCCTTGGTGATATTGTAGGAGTATTTGGTGATCTAAATCACCATTTTACTCCCATATTTTTGCACTTTGATACTGATATTATTGCATATTCTTCTAATTCTGAATTATGATCTTGATTTCTAAATACCAATTTGCTCCCTGTGTTCAACCTTGGAAATCCTTTCGAGTGATAAAATTGTATTTATTTTCAAAGTGATTTCGACTATATTGCAATGCGGTTATTTTAAACATCGATCTAACTTTCGATAAACAATAAATAATTCCTAAAATCATTTTGTTAACTTCGTGGAAATTCTTTTATATTTATTTTCTTAAAAAAAAAGAAGAAAGAAATTAGGACAAGAGAACTTAGGCATTTGGAAGTTATTAACTTTAGGAAATGATACTTTAGGACCTGAACACTTAGACTTTTCGGGCTTAATCGGCTTGGGTGTCCACTCAAATGTGGACTTAGTCTTGAGTCCTCACCAAGTAATTTCATTTTAATTTGGTAAATAAATTGGGGTGATAAGTACACGACTTATCAACCCACCTCTGATTTGAGGGGTCTGTAAGTCTAAGCATCTACACACTATTTGCACTGACTCACTTTTCGGCAGTTTTTACGAAAATTGGGTAGCTAATGAACTATTTAGGGTGGTATGGCTGGCAAGTTGTTGGTGGTAACAGCCTATTGGCTGGTTGTCTAGAGCCCAGCCACATGACCATTCTCTTCCTGCTGCTCTTAGGTAAATCTTAGATCAGGGAAGCCACCTACTTAGAAAAAAAGAAAAAAAAAGAAACACCAAAAAAGGAAAAGAAAAAAATAGAAAAAGGAGAAAAAGAAATAAAATTACACTTCACCGCACGAGTATGGCTGACAAGTTGCCATGGGTAACAGCCTATTGGCCGGTTGCCCAGAACCCAGCTCACAAAAAAGCATAAATAATTTCCAAAATACTTAGGGAAGAAGCAAGAAAGTAGAATAAACCAAGGAGATATACACTGAGTTCACCTTTATGTTGACCCCATAAAAAATTAAAAAAAAGTTGGGAGAAAGCTACCGATCGGAAAGATAAACATTTAAGTAGAATTTTTAGGTCACCTAGGGTCGTAGAAACTTGAAGTCCATTTTAATGGTCACTTAGTAAGTCTATCACCCTTTCACAAGATGCTTAGCACTTAAAGTCCTTTTCGAGTCTTGGGTGGGTCAGGTAGTCGTAAAAAGTTATCCAGAAATTCTCAAACTCCAAAAGTCCAAAAAAGTTAGAAAAGAAGAAAAAGCAAAAAAATGTATCTTCCCTTTTCAAATAAGGCGAGGACTTGGGCAGTCTACATTCTAGTAGACACTCGAGTACTATTGGGTTTTCATAGTTTAGGCCCTTGGTCAAAATTTCCTTTTGTTAATAAACAACAAATGCCTTAAGCGATCGAGCTCTAATTCTATTTTCATACATAGCATATAGTTTAATTTTGCTAGGGACTAGCAAAAGAAATGCATGGGGGTATGATGTAGATACATCCATTTAGGTTAAAATGCCTATTTATGCATCTCTCTAGGCTTAGATATGCATTCCATATTATAAATTTTGCATAGCATGCATCATTCTACATTTAGAGTAGTTTGTGTATAATTTAGGTTAATTGCACCCTTTTATGGCTCGGAGAGGAGATTTAATTTGGAGCTGCGGATTAACGATTCGGCCATACAGATCTGATTAGGACGACGATCGGAATCCAACACCTCCGAAATCGCCTTGATCAAAGTCCCATAGCATCATATGCAGTCTAAGGAAGATCAATGGTCGAGGGACTAGGTGATGCAATTCGAATCTTCAAATGAGAAATCTGACCGCACGGATGGATTCGGGTCGACGATCACTGCCCAACGGCGTGAAAATCAAGTCAATCCAACATCTGTAGTAGCCCCTACAAAGGAAAGAATATGGATGGCCCAGATTGTGCCACGTGGTCCAATCTAGGACGCCCATGCTCACGCACACGCCACCGCACATGCACAGTAGGACGAGCAAGCGTGTGTGTGTAGAGGCGCACACACACAACAGTGCAGCATGTAGTGCAAGGCTTCGTGCGTAAGGAAGCGAGTGCGCATGGGTGTAGCGTAGCGTGAGGTGGAACGGGAACGTAGCATGCATGCACGTGAAGCGTGTGCCAGCGTAGCGGTAGCGTGAGCACAAGGCTATCTTTAATGACATTTGCAGTGGATCTTCAACAACGTTTGTGACTGTCACTAAATATCTTGTATATGAAATTGATCCTTTCCTCCACTATAAAAGGACCCCTACCCCTCCCATTCTTCTTCATCTCTTGCTTTCTTCTCCTCACCACCTCTAAGGCTCTAGAGAGAGCTTGTCCTAAGCCCAGGTTGCTCCTCTAGTGTAGAATCAAATATTTTTCTGCCTCTCATCCCCATTTATGGAGCATCCTGCAGTTGTCCTCTCACCTCTTTCGGGAAGAAGATCCTCGCCGCGAATACGTCCTGCCCTGTCTTCCTTCCTCTGTCGCTATTCTCCCTCATCTTGCTCCTCACCACCTTCATCCGGGTGCTGTCAGAGTGAGCCGTCCTCCAAGTGACTGTTGAGGGGGACTCTTCTCATCTCCATCAATCTTTACTGCTTTCTAGTATAGTTTTTCCGCTTTCATGGCTGTAGGAAGCATTTGTTCATCAATATATTGATATTTTCTCTCTCTCTTTCTCACTTTTTCTTATATTTTGCAAGTAGATTAGTTAGATAATATTTTCATCGATCTAATCTCTTGTTTGATAAAAGCACCAAAAAAATTATAAAATATAAAAATGATAAAAACAAATAAAAGCGAAATGCAGATTTCTCAAACCAAACTTTCGCCTCCCCGTGTTTGACTCGGGACTCCTTTTGAGTTTCAACAATAAATATTATCTAATCAAATGATTTTCCTGCGAATCAAACTACGATAATGGATTTCTAAACTCATACCTTTTCGCGATGAATCTCCTCCCCATCACTTCTAAATGGATGCAAGGTTTTGTAATATTCATCATGATGTCTAAGTGCAGCGTCGATCATTTTCTCTTTCATGCTCATTTGGGATTCAGGTTTCCTAAACAATCTTCCTATGTTGTCAGGTTGCATTTTCAAACCAGGTGGTGGATCAGGATGTAGAATCAAATTTAGGTCCTGATTGAATTGATTAGATCAAATAAGAAATCTGACAAAAGATCAACTCTAGTGGAGGCCTCAAGGTCAAACCTAGTACCTTTCCTGTGTATGTGCTTTAGAGAATAGATGAGGGACTGGATATTTATTGGACCCAATTAAGGAACCCAAATATTTTTGGATGACTAAGGCTGTTTCGAGGTGGATGATACATCTGAATCAGAAATTCATACACCCGAGAATTTCTTGAGTAGCCAGGAAGGGAGAGCCTTGCAAAGACCCCTACATGGTAGAGTGTCCCCACGAGTTACAGGATTTCCCCCACCTGGCCTTTCTTATCACTGCGGTTCCAAGTAGACCAGAATGTACGAATTGAGACCTTAAGTCTACTAATGTTAGTCCTAATTTGTGTCTTGAATTTCACTTAATTAGAAGTTAATTCAATTTGTAACCTAATTTGGAGGTTGGTTTGTCAACAAAGTGGACCAACTTCACCTGACCTACCCTAAAGATTGAGGATAAAATTTGAGACAAGACTCAAAATCAACCTGAATTGAATCTCAAGTTATTAGGTCCAAAATTTTAGGGTTCAAGTGAATTTAGAGCTTGATTTTAGGGTTTTCTTTAATAGATCATTTCAACCAACAGCTTGGGGAGCACACAAATGTGGGAAGGTTAATTTCCTTTAATGCATGCAAGTATGTACTAGCACTTCAAAATCTTAAAGTGGAAACCTTAATTGTCTCTATTTCAAGTCCAATTTGATCTTAAATGAGGCACCTTGGACTCAAACAAGAAAGTGAGTAGTCCAAGATGTTGCAAATTTAAGCTTAAATCCCTAATAGGTACAGGAAATTAGGATGGGGATCTTCTAATCAAATCATCTCAATCTTCAATTAGATAAAAATTAAGTTCGCAAATTAGGAAATTTTTCCTTTAAATGATGACTACTAGAAAAATAAGGTAAGTGGATCCTAATTCATTTGTTTCCTATTTCTCTTTCCTAAGATTAAGAAGTTGATTAGGGAAGAAGAGAAATTTTACCTGCCCCTAGAATGGTTGATTGCACGGAAGATCTTCTCGTGATGTATGATGTAAAATCACAACAATACAAATAGGGCAAGTTAGTAATCAGCTCAATCAAATAAGATAAGACTAGTGGTGAATTGCACGTTGCTCTTTGGCAATGGAGCCAAAATGTTGATGTGTGAATTCATCGTGTTTGTGAGGAAAGAGATGCTTGTGTCGTAGTATAGTTGACAAAAATGCTTTTACAACATTCAAATTTATAGCAATGCTCAAAAACAAAGAATTGAGACCGAGGTTGTTAGTAGGGAGAAAATGTGAAATTTGCATAATAATTGCAATTTATAATCAATGAACACAACAATTAACTATAAAGAAGGATATGCAATGAATAGTTCATTCAACAATATATTCAATGTTAAGAAAATTTGTATGTCAAAAGTTGTTGGGATAAAAAGAGTATAAATGCCCAAAAAATGGTGATTTAGATCACCAAGGATATCCCCAAATTAAGCACATATTCAAGTATTCAATTTCCTAAAATTTCCAACAGTGGTCTCAACCACTAATCCACGTAAGATGAGTCCACAGTACTAGATCAATGCCCAACAAAAGCACAAGGCCAAATATCCTTAGAGCACAAGGCACAAGAGACATTGGACCCTAAGGTCAAATGACTTAAGTCGCCAAGGCTTAAGCACAAAGAACCAACAACCTTAGTGCCAACGTGAACTCGAAATCGCCCAAGTTTTAAGCGGGAATGGGCACATATCTCAAGACAAAACCCTACCCCTACCTCCTAAGAAATTCCTCTCAAAGCCCTAATTGGATCCTCAATCGAGTAGTCAGGTTGAATATAGGGGACCACCCTCACCGATGTGGGTGGTGAGCGAGGTGTGAGGGCATGAGAGAGCGTGTGGGCGAGGAGACCCCACCCCCTTGTTCGAGGCAAGAAACTTAAGGTAGCGAAACAACTTATGTGCTGCTTTTGCTCTAGAAACCCATGATGTGGGATTATCTGGATTGCTGGAATGCAAGAGCTACTGCTGCTCTTCATGTAATTGGTTGCTGCTGCATTGGTGTTGGGCTTGATTTGGGATGCAGACTCCTTCAGGAGATGAAGGCAAGTTGGTTGGGAGTGGTCTTGTGTCCAGTGGTGGTCGGCCTGTGGTAATGGGTGCCGAGGAAGACGAAGGCAACAGCGGATGTCCGGTGGCACTTGAGATACATGAATACGGCCTTGCGACTCAGTTAAAAGAGGTTAGATGCTTTGTAGGACCATAGCGAGTGTGCTAGTGACTGACCGGTGTCGTGGAAGACGGCCAGATATGTGTGTATTTGGTAAAGGTGTGGAGGGGTTGGAACTCCAAATAGGTAGAGGGCTTTTATTCAAGAGAGTACGGTGGAGCTTTCGACGATGGTGGCTGGGCACTTGGTGGACGGTGACGATGGCGGGGGCTCGTCGAAGCCTCTATCAGAGGCAGAGAAGAAGAAGTGGGAGAGGAAGAGATTAAGGTCCAATCTACGTCCTAAGCACCTAAAACTAGCCTACAGACAAATATGCAGAGAGAGACCTAAATTATGGGATGGAAGGGATAGGATCCTCGGGGGCATGCTTCGTTAGAGCCGAGGATGGTGAAATCTCCGGTGATGAGAAGTGGCGACGATGATGGAGGAAGGAGCTCTTATTGTGGCTAGCGAGGAGGGGAAGAAGATGAGGATCGAGGTAGGATGCCCAATTTGTCTATCAGAGGTCCTGAAGAGAGGATTGAGAAGGTCACTGGAGCTAGTGGAGTTTGCGGTCAGAGAGAAGGGAAGAGGGGGAATTCCGATGTAGACCTAGCTACGGAGGATGACCGAACATGGGGAAGCTTATATAGAGCTCATACTCGAGCTCTAACAGGGGAATTCATTGTGATTTCATCACAATCTGATTTGTGTTCCATCACAAATTCTAAGAGCTTCACCTGAGCTCTAGGATGCGAGTTAGGATCCAAGATCTTGATTAATTGATTCCTTGTAATGTGACACCAATCCCACAAAATTTTGTGGGATTTGGAGTTGATTTGGTGTAGTTTTGGTCTAACCAAATAAGGTGTTTAGGTTGTTTGACTAAAAAATGGCGGCAAGGACCTATCAGTGAATAAGATGAAGTTGGGGACCCATGTGCAATAAAATCAAAAGTTAGGGGTTTGATGGTAAAAATAGAGATTTTAGGGATTGAAATGCAAACTAGGTCAAGATGAACTCAGATTGAGCTCAAATTTTGGTACCAACCTAATTTGGACCCAAGGAATCTAATGGTAAAGTTGAATTTTTGTTTTGACCACGTTTGAATGGAAAATTTGCACAGAAGACCAAATTAGGGCAAAATCCTATCTGAGACTTCTATTCAAGGTTAGATGGTCAAACCAAGGGTACCAAACCTCTTAGAATATTTTTCTATGAATTTTAGGAGGTTTATATGAATTTTATCATGAGCATAGCCTCTTCAATTTATGTGGGTCTGAAATTAAGATATTATGTTTTGATTCTTTTCTCGGAACGTGTAAAACCCCATTTCTGTTTGTGTGGACCCACTCTTTGGACTTTAATGCTCATTTGGCCTTCAATTAACCCCTGGGTGACCCCGTTGTTACTCTGCATTGATGGTGTGATGTCAAAATTTCATAATTAACCGTATTTTAATGTTTTCTACTCAAAATAGATCTAAGAGGAATTACAGTTCTCAAGCATTCATCCAGGAGCATTTGTCATTTGATTTATACTAATTTAAGTTAGTTATGGATAATGATGGTGTTACCATCACCTCCCTCCATTCTTCCTCTTCAACCTCCGATTGTTGATTCACAGGTCCCATTCTTCCTGTTAGATTAGGTTTTACTGGTTTTTAGATAGATCTACTACTTTCTAGTTTAGTTAGGAGTAGAATTAGTTGGCAAAATTCACTCATGGTTAATCTAGGTTGGGAGTAGAATAGATTACATCCGATTTCTCCCTCTTCGACAATTCAGATTAGAGAGGTGTTTTCGCATAAATATCTCGATCCATACAGCTTCCATATCGCCTCATGATTTACATTCTACTGATTTCCTTTTGTTTTAATCCATAATCCACCCCATTCGCCTGAGCATGTCTAGATTTAGAATTCTCTAATTCGTGATCTAGATAGCACTCAAATCCATTTGGGGGTCCTCTCATTCACTTCACATGTTCACAAGGACCCCCGATCTCATTTTGATTGACTCGATTTGCTCGATTATTTCATATTTCTGTTTCAGGCCCAATCTCGCAATTTGGAGTTAATTCTAATTTAAATGAGTTTAATCAAGTGATTTGAGGTTTTGATCGCTTAATTGGGTGTATTGTGAGGATTCAAATGTGTTTTAATTTGGATTTGATTCGTAGATGAGCAAATGCCCAATTCAAGCCTTATTTTTGGTAGTTTAGCCAAGGAGAATTAGAGGTACTGATTTGAAGCCAAATAAGGACCTAATGGATTTTTGTAGGATCGCTGATCACCTTGAACACCAATAAATGGTGTTTAAGACAATCAAGTGATCACATCACTCATAGATCCAAAGTAAATGCCCAAATCAGGGCAACATTGTTTTCTGACCTAAAACAAACTTCTATCTAATTTTAAAGGTTCAAATGAAGTTTTCAAGGGTTTGAAGGTCTTAACAAAGAGTTTGAGTTGATTTCAAGTGGAATTCTCAAGTGTTTACATCAGATTTGAGTAAAAACAATCAATGCTCTATTTTCTAGATCTAAACATTGATTTATTGATGAATTAGCTCTATTGAGATTTGCAACCACTGGAGTCGTTTCTCAAATCTTTGATGCAACATTTGTAATTCCCAGGTTGGAGGGGGTGAGATATGCGTGACGTAATATAAAGTGAGGAATTAAAATAGACAATCTCACAAAAATGAACAATCACACAAAGGGCACAAGTATTTTTAGGTGGAAACCCAAATCGAGTGAAAACCACCACCTAACCCTCTCGAGTTAGGATTTCCCGATCGACCTAGTCGATCAAATCCACTAAACCCAGTCACTTGAACGAGGGTGACTGAACCTCAAATACAACCACACTACTTAGACCATGGGTAGTGTTCCTTAATACCCCTTCTCTTCACAAGAACGAATTTGTCTCGAGAAGGAGATGGGAATTCACAAAGCAAATACCCAAAAAAAGATAATATAAAATACAACAATCCTATAGAGCTTCAAATATTTAATCCTAGCTTCTATAGGAGTTAGGAAACTTTCCTTTGGTGGAAGTGCATTGAAGTGATGACACGGATGCGTGAACCACGCTTTGGCACAACAGTGCTCTCGTAATGTCGGCAGGAGAGCGGGTGCACAGTAGGATGAAGCTCTTAGGTGTGAAGTGAGTGCTTGTAGAGCTAGAGCTTCTTCTATTTGATTTTCTTCTTCCTTTAGACACAAGTGAGTGGAAATATTCTAGCAAGGGTGTGTCTTGGGTTTGTCAACAAGACAAGGGGTCCTCCCCTATTTATAGAGCCCCTAAGAAGGCTTTGGAAGGCCTTGGAAGGCTTCCATAGCCGTTGGGTGCAAGGCCCAAGAGAATTAGGCCGAAGTCAGAAATAATCTTGATTCTGACAGGTTCATCAGACGTCTAGTCCTGGCATCAAACATCTGGAAAACCCATTTAAGACATTTAGAAACTAAGTCAAATGTCTAATTTTAGGCGGGTTTCCTTCCTGACTTGAATCAGACCTAAACAGGGTTCTAGTGTATGTCCATCAGATGACACACAGTAAGTCGGCACAAGGTCTGGACGTCTGGAAACCTATTTGTTCTCTGGAAATGGATTCCCAACGAGTCTAATGGCTATAAAATCTCTGAAGGAAAATTTTGGGTTAGTCAAGGCAAAACGATCATGTATCAGACGTTTGGGGTCCTCTATGGACGTCTGATACGAGACTAACGGTCATTTTTTCAATGTTTGCTAAGAAAGCCAACGGTCCACTAATTGGACATCTGGCAAAGGCATCAGACGTCTCCTAAGACGTTTGGACTAAGGTCTGGACGTCTGATTTCATCAGACAGAACTAACTAAGTCTAGCCTAAATAATCTGACGTCTGAGTCAATAGTCAGACGTCTTAAAAGTTTTTATCAGACGTCTGAAATTTAGATTAGACATCTGAAAAGGCTGTCTGATCCCTATTTTGGTTTTCTAAGTTCTTTATAGAAAACCTAAGTATCCTAGGGTAGTACAGGTGTTCCCAGGACTACTTTAAGGATCCTTTGAGTCTCTTTAACATAAGATCTAAGACAGAAATAATGAGCAAAGAAATGAAACAAAATTACATAGAAAAGGATAAAATGAAATCTATCATATTCTTCGTCTCCTTCCTTCTTCAAGCTTTTGCTCCTCGTGAAGCTCCTCCGCCTCTGTTAAGCTCCTCCAATCCTCCATGGGTGCGAGCTCGAACTCTATTTGAACACCTGTCTCCATTTGCAATTTGACCTGAAAACTAGACCTCAAATGAAAATGTTAAAGGGCACATGTTTTGTAATCATTAAAATAAATGATCTGGTGCTCTAGCACCGGCAATCTCCCCCTTTTTGATGATGACAAAAGCATAAATTAGAATGCATAAAATCCTCCCCCTTTTTGACATTGTCAAAAAGGTTTAATCGATTTTAAATTTCCTATAACTCCCCCTTAAAACATGCTCTTCTATAAATGGGTTGAATTTCTTTTAACAAGAGTAATGTCCTCCCCTTTTTGTAACAACAAGATAGCTATTATTTTTCTCCCCGTTTCTAAAGTAAATATAGCTAACTTAACAAGATCTCCCCCTTAATGATTGACAAATAGCTTATAATTTTAACTCTCCCTATCTGTATGCTAATGATAAAAAGATAGGGTTATGGGTTACCTCACCTACCATGGCCAATAGAATGGCCCAAATGGAGGTGGTGGATGCCATATCGTATGGGGTTCCCATCAGTAGCTTGGAGGCTCAGGCATCGGTGTCGGTCTCCAATCTGGTGGACGACATGCGGCGAGTTGTTCGGTTGTTCGTCGTCTCGTCGGTCTTCTCATTCTCCTCCTTGGTCTACTCTTTGGTCCTCCCAACTCGAGCTGACTGGCCTTGAGCTTGTAGGCCCAATCTCTTGTATTACAGTCACCCTTGAAACCTACAAAACAAGATTCCAATTTTTTTTTCGTTATCTAAGTGTGCTTGGATCCGGATCTGTTAGCGGGTCTCCTTGACGGAGATCCTTTCTCAACCTTAGGGCTATATAAGTTATCTACCTTATTTATCAAATTATTTGACTTCTCCCTATGACATGCAAGCTCACCTTCAATAGCATGCATCTTGGTTTTTAAGTTAGAAATTTCAATTTTTAAACTAGTGCTTTCCTCAATCAACTTATTATTTTCATTGATAAGGTTATGATTTTCTAACAATAAGCCATCATTTTTAGGACTAGCTTATAGATCCTTAAGTTGTTTTTCTAACCTTTCATTTTCATTTTTAAGAAAACTAAGGTTCTTTTTAATATTTTTATTTTCTACCTTAAGTGATTTACTAACATCAAAAAGCTCATTAAATGTGTTCTATAAATCGGAATTTACCTCATCCTCGGAGTCGCTTCCACTTTCGCTGTCGCTTTCTCCTACGGCAATGAAACATAAGCAAGCGGTTTCTTCCTTCTCAAAATTTCCTTCCTCCTCTTCCTCAGAGCTCGAGTCATCCCAAGTTGCTTGTAACGCTTTCTTCTTAGACTTCTCCTTTTCCTTCTTCTCCTCCTTCTTGAGAAGAGGGCACTCGGGTCGTAGATGTCCTTCCTCGTTGCAATGGTAGCAACGTCTTAGGCTTTCCTTCTTCTCCTTCTTTTCTTTCTTTGATTCCCTACAAAACTTTGAAAATTTTTTAAGTAAAATTTTAAAGTCTTCATCGTTGGAACTTACCTTACTATCTGATGCGGCTCTGAATGCGAGGGTCTTCTTTGGTTTAGGCTCTGGTGTATCCTTCTTCTTTTACTTCAACTTTGTCTCGTAGGCCATTAGATTGCCTAAGAGATCTTCCATGTTGAGCTCCTCCATCTCGTTTGCCTCCTCGATGGCGGTGACCTTCTACTCCCATTCCGATCCAAGGGAACGAAGAAGCTTCCCTTGAAGCTCCCCCTTGATGAAGGTCTTTCCTAAAGCTTTCAAATTATTTACTATGAGAGTGAACCTAGTGTTCATCTCACTCAAAGATTCAGTAGATTTCATCGAAAAAGACTCAAATTCTTGTGAAAGTAAATTGAGTTTAGAAGTTTTTACCTTAGAGGTACCTTCGTGAGTTACCTCGAGTGTGTGCCAAATCTCGTATGAGGTGGTGCACTGTGAGATTCTGTTGAACTCCTCCAGGCTGAGCGCGTAGTAGAACTCGTTCATTGTATTTGCGTTGAGAGAGAGCTCTCGGATTTGTTGTTGCGAGTAACCTCTCGTTGGTTTCTTCGGGACGTCAAAAGGCGTCTCGCATCTGGCTCAAATCGTGAAGTCATTGGCTTGTAGCTAAGTCTTCATCCGCAGCTTCCAGTAAGGGTAGTTGCTCCCGTCAAAGAATGGCAGATGGGTCGTAGACTACCCCTCGGAAATCCTACTTGTGAAGCTACTTCCCTCCATTGGATCCTTGTCGGTGTGTAACGCCGAAAATGCGGAACCTACTCTGATACCAATTGTAATTCCCTGGTTGGAGGGGGTGAGATATGCGTGACGTAATATAAAGTGTGGAATTAAAATAGACAATCTCACAAAAATGAACAATCACACAAAGGGCACAAGTATTTTTAGGTGGAAACCCAAACCGGGTGAAAACCACCACTTAACCCTCTCAAGTTAGGATTTCCCGATCGATCTAGTTGATAAATCCACTAAACCAGTCACTTGAACAAGGGTGACTGAGCCTCAAATACAACCACACTACTTAGACCGAGGGTTGTGTTCCTCAACACCCGTTCTCTTCACAAGAAGGAACTTGCCTAACGAAGGAGACGAGAATTCCCAAAGCGAATACCCAAACAAAGATAATATAAAATACAACAATCCTATAGAGCCTCAAATATTTAATCCAAGCTTCTATAGGAGTTAGGAAACTTTCCTTTGGTGGAAGTGCGTCAAAGTGATGACGCGGATGCGTGAACCACGCTTTGGCACAACAGCACTCTCATAACATCGGCGGGAGAGAGGATGCACAGCAGGATGAAGCTCTTAGGTGTGAAGTGAGTTCTTGTAGAGCTAGAGCTTCTATTTGATTTTCTTCTTCTTTTAGACACAAGTGAGTGGAAATATTCTAGCAAGGGTGTGTATTGGGTGTGTCAACAAGCCAAGGGGTCCTCCTCTATTTATAGAGACTCTAGGAAGGCTTTGGAAGGCCTTGGAAGGCTTCCATAGCTGTTGGGTGCAAGGCCCAAGAGAATCAGGCCAAAGTCAAAAATAATCATGATTCTGACAGGGTCATCAGATGTCTGAACCTAGCATCAGACGTCTGGAAACTAAGTCGGACGTCTGATTTTAGGCGGGTTTCCGTCCTGACTTGAATCAGACCTAAATAGGGTTCTAGTGTATGTCCATCAGATGACACACAAGATGTCTGGCACAAGGTCTGGACGTTTGGAAACCTATTTGTTCTCTGGAAATGGATTCCCAATGAGTCTAATGGCTATAAAATCTCTGAAGGAAGATTTTGGGTTAATCGAGGCAAAATGATCATGTATTAGATGTCTGGGGTCCTCTACAGACGTCTGATACGAGGCTAAAGGTCGTTTCCTCAAAGTTTGCTAAGAAAGCCAACGGTCCACTAAATGGACGTCTGGTAAAGGCATCAGACGTCTCCTGAGACATCTGGACGTCTTATTTCATCAGATAGAACTAAGTCCAGCCTAAATAATCGGACGTCTGAGTCAACAGTCAGATGTCTTAAAAGTTTTTATCAGATGTCTGAAAAGGTTGTTTGATCCCTATTTTGGTTTTCTAAGTTCTCTATTGAAAACCTAAGTATCCTAGGGTAGTGGAGGTGTTCCTAGGACTACTTTAAGGATCTTTTGAGGCTCTTTAACATAAGATCTAAGATAGAAATAAAGAGCAAAGCAAAGAAACAAAATTACATAGAACAAGATAAAATGAAATCTATCCTATTCTTCATCTCCTTCCTTCTTCAAGCTTTCGCTTCTCGTGAAGTTCCTCCGCCTCTGTTAAGCTCCTCCAATCCGTCATGGATGCGAGCTTGAACTCTATCTGAACACTTGTCTCCATTTGCAATTTGACCTGAAACTAGAACTCAAATGCAAATGTTCAAAGACACATGTTTTGTTATCATTAAAATAAACGATCGTGGTGCTCTAGCACCAACAACATTTTGGCTCATATCAGGCATTGAAGGCCTAATCCAAGCCTACTGTCCAGCAGATCTTTTCGACTGAATCACCAACATTCGCAATGACAGCAGTAGCTGAGCTTAAGCTGCTAGTTTGAAAGTTCATAGCAGCAACAACAACTTGATTAGCTACTCATGTAGCAGCAGAAGCAACATTAGAACCAGCAACACAGTTGTTGCTAGACGAGCAGTTGTAGCCACTGTCTTGGCTAGTTTGAAGATGATTTGAGCTAGTTTTTGAAGGAACGAATGAACTGAATATGTGTGTATTGTTAGAACATCGTTTATAATCATTCATGTATAAGTTTGGGTTTTAATTTGACTTGAATGGCTGATAATTCCATATTTAAAATCCTTTTTCAGCTACTTTTGAGTGTATTAACTGTCCAATTTGAAATTTGAGTGAATTGAGTTGAAAATCTTGTTTAAATGATTATAAATCTTCTATGTGCCGTGCTGAATGCGTGTGAGTGTTTAAACCTGTTGTTCAGCCTTTGAAATACTCATAGAGGCCTTAGGTTCTTAGTTTCAAAATCCATTTAGGTCTCTTTTGTGTGAGATTGAATTTATAGAAAAAATCCTAAAAAAATTATAAAACAGTAAAAGAAACCTGTCTTAAGTAAGATTATGTAGTTCTTTAGGTGTTTGTGAAGTTTCAAAGTATTCTATACCCCTGGGCTGGTATAACATACTAGCCAATGGTTCAGTCTACTCTGATATTCAGTAAAAGAATTACATTCAAAAATCCTAAAGGGAAACAATTTTTCTCCCATGTAACCTTTTCTCTCTCCTCTCCTATCCATATTAAACATAAAAACACCATAAAATCTGAAAAAGCCAAAAATTGCATAAAAATACCATGTATATAGTATTTATACTAGTAAATACAATTAAACACTAAGCTATATGTAAATATTGTAATATATGTAAATACTATATATAAATGACTTATAAATGTATTATATATTTTTAAATAAGTATTTAGGTTGAGTGATTGCATATAATATGTAAATAAATTTGTGTACTTGTATAATTGTATCTATTATTGCATATACATATCTAAGTATTATAAACTAGATGATACCTGTACATTGATTTATTTATATATTTATTGTAGATAATTAGATCAGTACATTAATTAGGTAGATTATTAAGTTAAAATAAAATATTAAATTAAGTTATTACTGAAGTAATTTATAGTGTATACATGTATATTATTATTGTAAATATTTTCACCCTATTTATAATATATTTATACTATATAATAATATATATAACTAAATTATATATATATCTAATAAAAACATGGATATAAATGTACATAAATTAAAATAAATGTTTTAAAATAAATTAAAAATGTTTAATAAATACCTATTATCTAAATTAACTATTTATTAAGTCAATTGCATCATTAATTTATTAATTTGTACATTAATTAAGTTATTAAACCCTAAATAATGCATATAAATCATTAACTTTAACTAATTTTTATATAAAATAAATAACTTATTTTTTATAAATTAACTATATAATTAAGTATCCCTATGTAAGGGCTTTCTAATGATATAAATTAATTTGAAATTGGATGCCAATTGGGCACCTAATTCAAGGCCTAGATTAGGCCTCAAGACAAGCTACGTGCGCCAATTAGGCATTGGGGAACAGTTCCACATTGAGGGATGAAGGGCATGCATGGTTAGATATAATGAATTCCACCTAGTGCTTGACTAGTCGTCAAGCGCTCGGCATGAATAACCATTACCCATATCCTCTGACCTCTTGAGCACTACGAGCATATTCTGAGCATTTAAGTGGGTTGGGAGCCCGATATGCACAGTATTGGGCCTGGTTTGGGCTCAATAGAAAATTGGATAAAAATATGCATAATCAAAGGTACAATTGGGATTTGTAGTGGTCTGGTCCCACTCCTACAGGTGCTTTGTATCCCACAAAAAATCCAGTTCGCTAACTAAAAACCTAATTTTTAGCAAGTGAAGGCTAAAAGGCCTTAATGAGAGAAAAGCCAAATGTTGGCTAAGTGTTAAGAGTCTTAGGCTATTGAGTTGTATATGTGTGGTGTATGCCTTAGTGTGTGAGTTGTGTGTTTACTTAGTGTGTTATGTATATATATATTTGTATATATATATGTAGTATATAGGTATATATGTAATATGTATACTGTATATAAATATATAGTATATAAGTATTTGTAGTATACATACATATGTATATATAATTAGTAAAGTTAGAGTATAAAAGATATATGTTTACCTTATTATGTATATATTTTTGTAAGGTCTCTTTAGTGACAATTATACCCATAACTGTTTGTACATTATATGCCACTATAGGTACCTTATATGTTAGTATAACTTAGTTAAGTACATATTAATAGTTTTTTTTGTACCTATACTTAGGTATTATTTAGGATAGTTGTATGTAACTAACATAGAGTAATTTTACTTAGTTTTTTATGCCTGTTTAATTGTAAATATGTTCAAGGCATTGTAATTTGCATTAATTGATTCATTTGGTACATAATTAACTCTTGATTAATTGATTCATTTTTTAAATATATTTGATATTTTTGGAATAAAAGAGCATTTTTGGAACATAAAGAGTGATACATATCAATAACAGCCTCCTAGTGGACGACTTGGAATAAACAAGTAAAAGTTATGTAAATAAATAAAATAACACATCTGTTTGCATTGTGACATTATACTACAACATTGACATAATTAAAATCACATTTTTAACATGCAGACTGTTTTGGTAGTGACCCACATCCTGGAGAAATAATGATCTTTGACATGACACAACAATTTCCCGAGTCTTATCTAGACCCATATGGCCCTAACTCAGAATCTGACTTGGACTTTAATTTTCTTCCTCCTCAATCTGACTTGGACTTTAATTTTCTTCCTCCTCAATCCTTTTTTTCTATGGAACTGGATTATCGGTAACTTCCATGACCAAAATCAACAACACGAACCCAGTTATTGTATTCCCTACACACCTTCTCCCTGTCCACACTGAGGCCCAAAAAGACCATTTGGTGTTGGATTACACCACCAATTGTGTTGGAACCTTGTTCCACATCTTGTTTTGGTGTTAACAAAATTATTATGAATTAATGTTTGCAATTGAGTTCTTTTCAGATTTAGGCGAAGAAGCAAGACAAACAGGAAATGATGGAGGAGAAGATCATGATAAGAAGGAGGCTTGATGAGAAAGAGATGATGATGACAAGGAGGAGGCAAGATGACAAGAGTCGAGGAGAAGAAGATCATCTTCAACTTTAGTTTATTTAGTTTATATTTTATAGATTATGTATGCCTCTTAACAAGAGAACTTAACTTAGATCGTAAAATCAATTAGAGATAAATTAGGATTTATATGGCATTTGTTTTCAAAGAACGTAATGAATTAAAATACTTAAAATAGGTACTTGTAAGAAAGTACCGGTACTGTTCATCAGTACTGGTATTTGCAAGGCACAGGTTTGAGAATTCGTCTCAAACTATGAACAACAAGTACCGATACTAATCATGAGTACCGGTATAGGTTGGCCACAGGTTGAAGGCTTTATTCTGGCTTGAATCTTACAAGTATGGGTACCCTTGATGAGTACCGGTACTGGTAGGTTATCGTGCCCATGTAATCTCAAACCTGGGAGTCACAAGTACTGGTACCTATGATGAGTACAGGTACTGGGACTCAGGTACTGGCGGCAGTGAACAGCTAGTACCAGTACAGGTACTTTAGTATCGGTACCAGGTAGCCGTTGGCTTAATTCTGAACGGCTAAAAAATTAATTCCAACAATGTGAACATTGGGAATTAATTCCCAACGTCTAGTAGACGAGTATTCTAGGTCCTGAACTCTATATAATGTCCCTAGGACTCTTTGTTTGCATACAAGAGACACAAGAAAGATTAGAAATACAAGAGAAATTCCTAGAGCTATATTTCCCAAATTTCCACCATATTCACAAGAGAAGAAATCAAGTTTGCTGTTCTCAAAGTCTCTCTACGTTTTGCAAGCTCAACGACGTGATTTTTCTCACACATTGTCAAAGCGATTCACGTCCTTTCTAGGCTCTCAAATTGGTAATATTATTCTATATATTGTTGAGTGGCTTAGGTTTTTGTTGTAAGAGTTTTTTTTCTTACACCAGTTTTCACTTGTATTTTGAGCATTTGCTCGTTGGGTTGTAACAAACCCATTCATGTAATTGGGTTGAGGTAACCCGTTAATTACCTCGTTTAGTAAATTGATTCTCTTGGGGTTGAGAGAATCGGGTTAAAAACCCTAAGTTGGGAGGCTTAGGTAGTGGAGTACCCAAAGGAGGGGAACCACTATACATTTTGTGTCCTTTGTGGTTTGATTGTGATTTGTGCAAACTATTTTTGTTATTACTAATTTGTTTGCTTAAGTGTTTGCACATAGCCATATATTTTTGGATTCTACAAATTGGTCCGTATTTATGGAACTCTAATTTTAGGGCCAAAATGATCACTTGCTATTATCAAGCTCAAACCTTCCTTCTGTAATCACTGATCCATCTTCAGTTGAGCTTCACCCAATTGGAGGCATTAAATTCCACCCTTATTGGGAGGTAACCAACACACCTGTGTAAATATTCCATTTTCAATATCTTTTCTAGGTATTAGAAGCACCAACAAGTAGAACAAATTCAGGTGAAATCTATTCCTCTATGTCTCTGTTTTAAATTTTGCATGAGGACATGCTCATACTTTGGCATGGGGGAATGGGTAGAACAAAAGTGCAAGTATTATGCCAATATCTAGAATTTGCTATATCTTTTACAAATACTTTTGGAAAAATGTTAAATGAAAAATTTTTTTTCCTAATTTTAAGCTTTGAATATACGTTTGATGCAGAAAATATGCAGTTTGTTAAATGATGTAATTAGTGTCCTTGCAATGCGTAAATCTGTAATCAAACTTTTACATTTATAATACCTAGATAGTGGAGTATCTAAGGTCATCTGACGAGGCCAATTTGTTAGTCACAAAGAATGGGTTCTCTCTCTCGCTTCTCAAATCAACACATATATTTTTGTGATTTTCGTTCTGTTGTTTTTATAGTCTTGAAAATAATTAGGATTGATGAATTATACTACAACAAACCCTAAGTGACAAAAGAGAGCCTTCTCTTCTAAGCTCACCCTAGGCAAGTGCACCTAGGGTAATTAGAAGAAGAAGATGTGGTGCACTAATAAACTAATAGCAGCATGAAAGACACACTAATCTAGAAAGCATGAAATTGAAGGCAATAAACAACTTTGTATTACTAGTAGAGTTGATGACAAGTAGTTACATGCTTATTAAAAGTAAAAGAGAAACTACACTAGATAATACAAAGAAAATAGGGATGAAAAACAATCCTCCAGAGATGGTGAAGGAATGGTCCTTGCTCCAAGCACTGCAACTCCTGTGCTTGAAAAGAATACTTCCTTGCTTCTGATATGATAACTCCTCCAAGCTTTCCTCCAAGGTAGGAGTCAATCACCTTGCTCCTCCTCTTGCCTGGCTATCCCCTTAGTGTTGAAGATCTCCTCCTTTGGCTTTGCTAGGGGAAAAAAAGGAGAGGAAGAAAGCACCAAGGAGGCGGGTGTGTGCCCCTTGATCTTCTCTCCTTCTTCCTCCTTGGTGTGAAGATGGAACCTAATCTCAATGAAGATGGAACCAAACTAATGGAGAGGAGATGGGAATTATGTGGTGGTAGGGTGGGGTATTTATAGGATGGGAAGGGGGGTGGTTATGGTATTTTTTGGATGGAAATGAAGGGGTGCTTGGATATTTTTGGAGGGAAAAGTAGGAGGGAAATGAAGAGGTGCCTTGGTTTTCCATCCAAAAATACCTTCTAGATGGGGTTGATTTTGGAGGGAAATAATGGAGGGTAGAGATGGGTTGAAGGGGTAGGTGTAGGGTTGGATTTCAAGGGTTTTGGAGGGAAAAAGTTGGCACCAATTTTAAGTGGTTTTGGAGGGAATTTGGTGGTGTCTTTTGGTGGTAGAGAGGGGTGAAAGGATTTATAGGGTTGGCACCAAGATAGAGGTGGAGTGGTGGTAGCTTAGGTGGACTTAGGTAAGGTTAGTTGGTGGTGCTAGTTAGGTGGGTTTTATGGTTAGGTTTTGGTGGCCAAGGAGGTGACTATCTAAGCTCTAGCTTAAATAGTAGGGAGTACGGTTGGAGGCATAGGGAGCGAGGGTTTTAAGGGAGAAGAGCTGGAGGCAGCTATCTTGAGCTACACTAGAGTTGGTGGTGTTAATTCAACCCCTCATATATAATATTTTGATGATTTTACAAAATGAAGAAAAAGAGATAAAACATAAGCGTAGCATATTTTTCTCTGTAATAACACAATTTTAGGTTTCATAGAGTTCTCCAAGTCGGAGGATTAAAAGCGTGAAGACTAGGTAGCATGAGTACTGTCATAGGTAATAGGCTTTTCATGTAAACTTTCAAAGGTTATAATATTTATTTTATTTTAGTCCAGAGATGTTGTAAAGAGCCCCCAAACATAACAAATAAATAACTAACTTAGGCTCTCTACACTTAGGATAAATTAGAAACAAAAGCCTAACACTAAGACTCAAATCAGACATCCATAACAATTGTCAGACATCTGATTTTCAACTTTAAGATGTCCGACAAGTGTTTCAGACGTCTAATTACCTATAGCTTTGCCTTTGGTTTTTGACTTCATAAACATCAGTCGAAGCAACCTTCCATCAAACATCCATAGCCTCATCCAAACGTCTAATAGTTTGCCTGGACATCCTTAAAACAATCGTTAGACTCAAGCACGCATCTTCCTTCTGAAAATAACGAGCAAAATACATTTTTAGATGTCTGGACATGTCTCCAGACATCTGGACATGTCTCTAGAGGTCTACCTTTAGACCGTTGCTCATTTATTTCTATGCGAATCTCATTAGGAACCAAAGATCTACTGTTAGATTTCCAAGATAAGTCCTTTCTAGGTTTTCAGATGTCTAGGGAATCCTACAAACGTCCATACTAACATCTGTTCCTTGAAATCTAGAACCTTGTTTGGATCTGGTCAAAACAGGAACCAATACAGGCATAATTAGACATCCAATATTTTTATCAGACGTCCTTGTTTCGATCCAATGAAACCAGTAAAGCCTGGCTAATAGTATCAGACGACCATAGTTGTAATCAGACATCTTACAAGATGTTTGATCCTAAAATCAGATGTCTGATATTGCTATCAGACTCATCATTACCCTGATTTGTGGTGGGTTTCATTCTAATCTCTTGGGATTTGCCTCTAACGGCTAGGAGACCTCTCTCAAGCATTCTTGAAGGTTCCAAACTTGCCTATAAATAGACTACAATCCCTCTTAGGCAAGACACACCTCTTGAGATTCAATTCCCTTAGAAAATCACTTGCTCACTACTCTTAGCTTCCTCTTGCCCTTGTGCTGTGCCAACACTCTGATCAATGGGCAAACCCACACTCCCGGTGCACTTCATTTTGCAAATTCTCAGGGAGTTCTCTTTATGCTTAATAGATAGGGAACTCATCAAATTATTAGGGTGCTCTATAGGTGTTATTTCAATCTTACTTTTGTAGTTTGGGTATCCGACCTGGTGGGTCCCCGTCTCTTCATTGTGAAGGGAGAAACCTCCGTTTAGGCATCGAAGGAGGGATTTGCAATTAAGGTACACTACCCTCGTTAAAGTAGTGCGGTTAGTGGATTGATCACTTTGTGATTGAAAATCCTAAGTCAAGGGATTGGCTTAGGTGATGGTTTTCACCTGTCTTGGGTTTCCACCTAAAAATCTGGTGCCTCTTTTTGTAATTTATTTTTTGTCTTACAATATTTTATAAATTCACAATTCACCCCCTTTTAGTGCAATTTCATTTAGTATCAGAGCTGGTTTTCCACTTTTAGGAGTAACATCCACGGAAAGATCACATGGATGGGAGAGTCATTTTCACTGGCAAATCTGAGGGGCAATCCACCACCCAACCACCACTCTTCAAAGGGACAATCTACACTTACTGGAAGCTGAGAATGAAAATGTGGCTTCAAGCCAACGATTTCTCCGTTTGGGAGAATTGCGAATCCGCATACATCATTCCTAAGAAGCCAGAAACGGGATACACAGTGGAGCAGATTTATCATCTTGGACTGAATGCTAAGGCAATTAACTTATTCTATTGAGCACTCAGCTCGGAGGAATTCAACCGCATTAGCCAATGCACAACCGCCCACGAGATATGGAGAACCTTAGAGGTAACTCACGAAGGTACGTCTAGAGTTAAATCCTCTAAGATTAATGTGTTATCACAGGAATTCGAAGCCTTTTCTATGATGGAAAATGAGAGACTTGGGGACATGTACACCCGATTCACGTTAATCGTGAATAACCTTAAGTCACTAGAAAAGACATTTATAAAGGGGGAGCTTCAAGGGAAGCTCCTTCACTCCCTTGGACCCGAGTGGGAGCAAAAAGTAACGGCAATAGAAGAGGCCAACCAAGTAGAGGATCTAGACATGGAAAATCTACTTGGGAATCTTATGGCTGATGAATAAAAAATGGAGCAAAAGAAAAAATCTATCACATTAGAGCCAAAGAAGAAGACTTTAGCCTTCAAAGCTATGTTGGATGATGAGGTAAGTACCGATGACGAAGAATTCATTTTATTAGCTAAAAAGTTTAAAAAATTTCTCAGAAATAGAAAAGAGATCAAGGGAAAGAAAAAGGAGGAAGAACCTCTAGTTTGCTATAATTGCAAGAAGAGAGGTCACATAAGGAAGGATTGTCCCTTACTCAAAAGGGATGATGAGAAGAAATACAAAAATCCTTCCGACTAAAAGAAGATCTCCAAGCCTAAGGGACTCAAGAAGAAGGTGTTCCAAGCAACTTGGGATGACTCCACCTCCGAAGAAGAAGAGGAGGAGGAAACAAATGAGGAAATGGCATGCTTGGGACTAATGGCACCGAAAGATGCTTCTGAATCTGAATCTAAGGAACCTGAGGTAAACTCCTACTCTCTAGATGAATTACAAGATGTTTTGATTCACTATATCTAGATCTTAGGAAAACAAAGACCAAAAGTAAAGCTCTAAAAGAAGAAAACTTGGAGAATAAGAAATTAATCAATGATCTTAAAGAGAAGAATCTAATTCTTACTAAAGAAACCACTACATTAAATATGCAAATAAGAAACCTAATGATTGAAATAGAGTCATTAACAAATGATTTGTATATGACAATGAGTGAACAAAAATTTCTAGATAGAGAAGAATTACTCAACAAAATCCATGTGCTTGAAAAATCAAACTCCTTTAAAATGGATCAAAATAGCTTACTTAGAGTGCAGATTAGGGGATTAGAAGATAAACTAGACATAATGAAAATAGAGATAAATCACCTTAAAGAAAAATCAAATCAACTTCTTGAGGACTTGGCCAAATTTACAAAGGGAAAAGATAACTTGGACGAGCTCATTGCCCATCAAAAATCATCCTCGAGTAAATTTGGACTAGGCTTTTATGAACCTAGTCAAAGTGAGCCAAAAAAGGATCCTCTTCTAAAGGAGACCACTAACAAATACATATCCACATTGCAATGGATACCGAAAAGAAAATTTTCACTTTGTTTTGCAGGAATGAAAGGACAATATAATGTCAAAAATTGGATAAATAAAATGAAGGGTCGACGACTCAAATTAGAAAGACTTATAGAAATAAGAAGTCACCAATGGAGATCTTTTGTAGGAGGAAAGGGGTCTACAAGAAAGAAGACAAGGAGACCACCGCCATCAAGAAGGCTGATGGGTGATGGACTCCGGGTGTTCCAAAAATATGACGAGAGACAAACACCTACTTTTGGACCTCCAACCTACGAATGGAGGAACAGTTACATTTGGCAACAACCACAAGGGCCATATTATTGGCCTTGGTAAAATAGGTAACCCTCTCTCTCCCATCTCAAATGTTTCTCTAGTTAAAGGACTAAAACATAATCTTTTAAGTGTCAGTCAAATTTATGATAAGGGGTTTAAGGTAGTATTTACTTCAGAAATGTTTGAAATCAGGCATGCAATAACCAATGAAGCCCTTCTTAAGGGAACTAGATTTAAAGACATTTATATCATAGAATTTGATAAAAATAACACTTATGAATGTCTTTTAGCAAATAACGAGTTAAGTATATGGCATAGAAGACTAGGACATGTTCATATGAAGCTAGTTCAAAAGCTAGCCAAACATGAACTAGTTCGAGGTCTTCCTAAAGGAAAATTTTTAAATGAGCTTATCTGTGATTCATGTAAATTAGGTAAAATTATGAAATCTAGTTTTAAAAACAAAGCAGTTATACCCACATCAAGACCATTAGAACTACTTCACCTGGATCTGTTTGGACCAACAAAATATGAGAGCCTTAGTGGATGCAAATATTGCCTTGTGATTGTAGACAATTTTTCAAGGTTTTCATGGGTATTATTAAGACCCGTGACATCAAAACACTTTAGGACATCTGGGAGTTGGTCCAGACGTCTGGAAATTAATTTTTGCATGCGTACGATCGCGAGTCTACGCATGGCACTCGTCACCCTCTTCTCTTTCTCTCCCCTCACCGACCTGCAGAAACCTTCCCCCAACGCCTACAAATACCCCCCTCTTCTCCCTCATGCCACCCCACCCCATCCTTCTCCTCCTTCCTCCAGTGCGAGAGCGAGAGTGAGAGTGAGCGCGGCAGCTGCAGCCAGCTGCAGTGGCGGAGGGGAGAAGAGCAGCGAGAGGGAAGAGAAGAGAGCGCGCGAGCCGTGAGAGAGAGAGCTCGCCGGTGCAGCTCGATGCCAACTTGCGTGCGCGAGGCGGAGGGTTTGTCGGGGAGGTTTCCCCAACGCTGCTGCCATAGAGCAGCAAACGAGCGACTGCACGGCGAGGTCATGCGTAGTGGGAAGAAGATGAGGAGGTTTTGATTCTGGGAATTTTCCCAGAATCCGATGTCAGGACCTACATCCAGACGATGTGGATGACGTCTAGAAGAAGCTCCAGATGACTGATAGGTATGTAATGTGCCTAGTCCTTCCTTTTTGTGAATACGACCATGCCCTCATCTCCATACAGCGCAGGACATGCCCTCTCATGCGGTTTTGACATCTAGGCGAGTCACCAGACGGCGGGGAGCATCTCCAAACGTCCGGAGAGGTGCTCGGACGTCTGGAACTAGGTCCAGACGGTTCAGCAGAACCCATGGACGTCTGAGGAGCAGCGCAGAGCGAGGTATGATCTGGACCCCTTTTTAAGACATCTGATTTGGGTCAAAGTTGTCATTTTTAATTCGTTTAGGGTCCGTTCTAGGTCTGATTTCCGCATTTAAGATTCTATTCTTCTCAGAATAAGTTCCTCTACTTGTTTGAAATACTTTTATCCTATTCTGAGTGGTTTCTTGTGGTTGATCCTTATGTTAGGACCTCATTCTGTTGCGGATTTGGGGGTTGCGGAGGCACGTGCACCTGTCGATCACACCCCCATTACTCCCAATTTTTCAGGCAGAGTGGCTTTCCTTAGTTACTTATAAACATAAATGCATATCTAAAATAAATGGTAGATCCTAGGGTATGACATGAATCCTAGGACCTGAAAACTGGATTAAATGATAGATCCTAGGGTATGGCATGAATTCTAGGACCTGAAAACTAGATTGAATGATAGATCCTAGGGTATGGCGTGAATCCTAGGACTAGAAACACTGTAACGATTGTATTGAATGCCTGAATTGCAGTCTAAGATAAGTAGATAGAATAAAATAATTGCCTGTACTTAGATAACAGCTGCTTGTGAATTGTAGAGTGTTGTTGTTAGTGACTGCTACATGAAATTCCTGTTGTTTGAAGTTAAATACAAGCTGCATGTATATAAATTGAAAAAGAAAGTTTAAACATTGGAAACACGTGCTATATGCAATGATGAAACCTAGTATGGCTTGGCCTGAGAAACATGAGCACGAACCCTACGGGGAAGTAGGAGTAGAGCTCCTGGAAATAAATAGAATGGAACTGGGAAAGTGAATGGGGAAGTGAGCTAGCCTTTGAGTATGGAGTACCAAGGAGAGCGATTGTCCCCTTATTTAGTGCAAAACGGAGCTAGCTGCCTTAGGGTTGGGACCCGAGGTTAGGACTAGCCACTTTGTGCCGACTCTGTGGCCCTCGCGTACACAGTATCGGGGAGAGCTACTAGTGTAGGGAGAGAGCTAGCCACCCCACGGGGCCTAGGGTGCAGCTAGTCGTCCTACACCGACTTGTTAGGCCCACTTGGCAAGCCGGGGTAGTCAGGTGAGGGTGCGCGGACTATGGAGGGGCAAGACCCCTGTTTGGTTACTGTGGAGGGGTTGGACCCCTGTTACTGAGAGGGCTCTGCCCTATACTGGTTCCATGCTGTGCTTTGGGCGCACCGTTAACGGAAATGGCTGACCGCGTGCCAGTGCGGTGTAGCTACCCATGCGCTTATCGAGCATGCCGTAGTCACCGTTACGTCTATCAGTAACCTTGGGTGGTTGACTGAGGGTAGGACCACCACAGGGGACTCTCCGACCAGGAGAGCACCACGTGCTACTTCTACTTTTCGAAAAAGACTACAATCAAGATCATTCCCACGAGGAACATTCGAGATCAAGAAAATGACCTGATAAATAAACCAAGTGATGAAAGAAAAAATAATTAGTTGCATAAAGAAAGAAATTGAAAATAACAGCTATTTGTCCACCTTTACTATTTTTCTTAGCTAGCTGGTTGCCACTCTACTCAGTGTTTTGCTGACGTATCGTACTTACCACCTTTTTCAGGTCCAGGTGTTGAGCAGCCGGAACCTACGGCTGCGGAGGGTGCTGGACCTTGTAGAGCCCAGTAGTTGTACTTGTGTTGTACCCATTCTTGTAATAGTGAGTATTTTGTTACACTTTTGTACTCTTTTATTGTAAACTTCATATTTCTATACCTGTTTAAAATTCTCAACTGTTGTGGTGGTGTGTACTGTAGTAGTTCTTTTCTTTACTGCTGTACTTTTGTTACTGTTAGTTACTTGCATGGTGAATGTGGTTTATTTTACTGCTTTTTGGTTACTTTCTCGTTGGACGACTGGGTCTTGGGATCAGTCGAGTCGGTCCGATTCTCGTGTCCTATAGGGATACGGGAATCGAGTCATAATAGGTATCCTTCTTAAGATCCAAAGAAGGAGTATTTTCCACCTTTTCTATTTTTTGTGGGAAGGTTCAAACTGAAAAAGGCTACCAAATCACTCGTATCCGTAGTGATCATGGGGGCGAGTTTGAAATTTCCTTGTTTGATGATTTTTGTCAAGAGCATGGTATTTCTCATGAGTTTTCTTTTTCCCGAACACCTCAACAAAATGGGATGGTTGAGAGAAAGAACTGTATTCTTCACGAGTGTGCTCGAACATTGCTCATAGACTTGGGGTTACTGAAGTACTTTTGGGCCGAGGTGGTTAACACGGCTTGTTACATGCTAAATCGCACCTTAATTCGATCTGGGTTGCAAAAAACTTATTTTGAATTATACTATGGGAAAATACCCAGAATCAGTTATTTTAAAGTTTTTGGATGTTGGTGCTTTGTTTTGAATACCTGCTCTAATTTAGATAAATTTGATGCCAAAGGTGAAGAAGCCATCTTTATTGGTTATTCTTCACATAGTAAGGCATATCAGGTCTTTAACAAGACCATATTAATAGTGGAGGAAACCCTTCATGTTTCCTTCGATGAATCTCGTCACTCTTCCTCGATTGACCGAGTCAATATGGAAGATGAAGATGATTCTTCTATTGATGTGTCTAACATTCCAAACTCCAATATCCATAATCTTCCAAAAGATTGGATATATCAAAGGGATCATCCTGAAAGTCAAGTTATTGGAAGTGTTTCCGATGGCATTAAAACCCGATCTCATTTTAGTTGCTCTTTTGGTCTCTCTGCCTTTGTATCTCAAGTTGAACCCAAGAGTGTCGAGGAACCATGCTTCGAAGAACCTTGGATGATGGCCATGCAGGAGGAACTCAACCAATTCTAAAGGAATGAAGTTTGGGATCTAGTACCTAATAAGTAATAGGTACCAAATGGGTATTCTGGAACAAGTTGAATGAATCCGGTATAGTCATTCGGAACAAGGCTCGTTTGGTAGCACAAGGGTACAACCAAGAAGAAGGAATTGATTTTGATGAGACCTACGCTCCCGTAGCTCGACTTGAATCAATTTGCATGCTTCTTGCTTATGCCGCATTCCTTGGCTTTAAACTCTTTCAAATGGACATTAAGAGCACATTTCTTAACGGATTCATTAAGGAGGAAGTTTTTGTAAAATAACCCCCTGGTTTTGAGTCTCATGATAAGCCTCATTTTGTCTATAAATTAAATAAGGCACTATATGGTCTAAAGCAAGTTCCTAGAGCTTGGTATGAGAGGCTTAAAGACTATTTGTTAAATGCAAAATTTTCTATAGGGGAAGCTGATTCCACATTATTCATTAAAAGAAAAGGAAAAGACATTTTATTAGTTCAAATATATGTAGATGATATTATCTTTGGTGCTACTAATGAATCTATGTGTAGAAAGTTTTCAGAAATTATGCTGGAAGAATTCGAAATGAGTTTGATGGGTGAACTCAAGTTTTTTTGGGCTTACAAATCACTCAACTCGAATTCGGAACCTTTGTGTGTCGATCAAAATACACAAAGGAGATGCTGAAAAGATTTGAAATGATGAAAAGTAAAGGGAAGAACACTCCTATGAGTGTTACAACTTTCCTAGACTTGGATGAATCAGGTATGCCTATAGATCAAAAGCTCTGTCGCAGCATGATTGGATCCTTACTATATTTAACTTCCAGTAGACCTGACATTTTATTTAGTACTTGCTTATGTGCAAGGTTTCAATCAAACCCTAAACAATCACACTTAAATGCTGTAAAATGAATATTTAGATATCGAGTAGACACATCTGATTATGGCTTATTCTACCATAGGAGTCCACAATTCAACTTAGTCACATATAGCGAAGCAGACTACGCTGGTAGCCGCACCGATAGGAAGAGTACTAGTGGGACGTGCCAATTCTTGGGCGAATCACTAGTCTCTTGGTTCTCAAAGAAACAATCTAGTGTAGCCTTATCAACCACGGAGGCTGAATACATAGCCACCGCTCTAGCATGTTCCCAAGTGCTATGGATGAAAAATACTTTGAAGGATTTTAACTTGATATTTAATAAAATAAAAATATTATGTGATAATACTAGTGCTATCAACCTCTCGAAAAATCCCGTACATCACTCTCGTACAAAGCATATTGATGTTCAACATCATTTTTTGAGAGTAATGTACTTAAGGGAGAAATCGAGGTTGAATTTATTTGTAATAAATTGCAATTGGCTGATATTTTCACTAAACCTTTAAATTATGATCGTTTTAATTATATACGTAGGAAACTAGGCATATGTAAGCTAGGTGATATTTGAAGAATTTATTGACTTAATAGAATTTCATTTGTCATGAACAAAGAAGGAGCCTTAACTTTACCAAGTTAAGAGCCTTCAAACATAGTTCAAACATCAAAATGCACATTCTGTGCAAGTTGGTGCTACTCCTCTCGCAGCCAGATGATCGCTCTACCTCCTCGCCAACAGGCAACATAGCTGCTCTCCTGCGTGCGTGCCCCCACTCCTCCTCTGCGCGTCTGGAGACCCTCCTCTGTGGGTATAACTTCTCAAACCCTTAGGGCATCTCCATGGTTTTGCTCAAGTCTCTTCAAAGCACTCAATTTGTCTCTTCTTTTTGATGAACAACTCGATTTCCTTTTCTATCGTGCCTATTTTTTCCCTAGGAGCTAAAATCCTAGAACAAAACTTATAGCTTGGAACTTATTTTTTTGTAGCATAAATGTGTATCTTTTTGGTTGATAATGGCAAGGGTATTACCTCAAGTGATTCAAGCCGACATCTTAGTGGCTTGAATTCAACGGTATATTGCCACAACATCATTGCAGGTTGTATTGCCTCAAGGCATGCTACCACACAATTTTTTGGTATTAATGTTGTTTGCATGTATGGCATTATTGGTTGAATGAATGGTGTGGAATGTTGTTTGCATGGATGTCTTTCCAGGTTTTCTATCCTACAACACAAAACCCCTCCTTCCAAAACCAAACCACCCAAACCACCCGAAATGCCTCCTCGTCGGAAGTAAGCCGAGGGTTCTTCCACCTCCTCTTTTGCCTATTTGGCTGACCAACTGCATGGTGACATTGCTAGATAGCGATTTCATCGCTTCGCAAATGCCAAAGTCAATTGCCCTCAATTCATTGTATGGAATGACTTTGCCCATCTAAATCTTCAGGAACATTTTGAACCCTTCATCTCTTCCACTATTTTGACTGACAGTTCCATTCTGGCATTGGAACTATTGGTGTGTTTCCTGATCTTGTCTGACTTTTCTACGCCAACATTGTTGAAGACTATAGCAACGATGAACTTGAATTACATAACTATTTATTTGGGCATGAAATCCATATCACCTTTGATTCTATTTCCGCCCGTCTTGCCATCCCTAATAAGGGTAATGACTTCAATGACATTCTGAGGCAATATGACTCAAAAGTCATAAATCAAGAATTAGTCCTACCTGAAAAATATGTTGAAAATCTTGTCACCTTACCATGCAAGAACCTCAAACCTCTTCCCCGATTACTATCTCGCATTTTTGGGTGGGACCTTCTAAATAAATCGAGAGGCTTTAACTATATCTAGCGCCAACACAAGGCACTCCTTTTTGCCGCCGTACGTCACATTCCCTTCAACTATTGTTGACTCATTGTTCATGTTATGAATGAGGACCATGGGACGTCTCTACCTTTTGGGTCCATTTTATCCATAAGTTTTGCAAGCCATTGGATCTCCGTCAATGACTAGGCAACTAACAAAAAGATTGAGCCCTACAACAGGGCCACAGCCGCCAAGGTGCACATTCTTAGAGAGCATCTTGAGCCAGCTGAAAAGCCCACTGAAGAAGAGCCCCTTCCACCCTTTCCGAATCTCCATGAGGAACGTCCACTTCGAATAGAAGCACCTCGCTCAAGCTTTGACGAGGCATGGTATCTCGCCACGGATTCCCTCTCCTTTGGCATCTCTCTCTTGTTGCGACGAACCAGCAAGATGTATACTTATATGGGAAGTATGCGCCGCGACATCGACAAACTTCGTTCTGACATTCACAATCTGCGGATTGGACAAGGACCTACTCATCGCCGTCACCGCCATGATCAAGAAGACTAGTTTAGTTCTTTTGTTTATCTTTCTTTCTATCTTTCCTTGTTGCCTTGTATTAAGGGGCCTTGACCCCATACTTATATATTTCTTTAGGAACAATAGCTAATCTGTGCTTAGGGCACATACATTCCTTTCCTAGTTAATTTACTTTAATGCTCTGCCATTTTTATTATACTTCAGCATGCAGATTTTATTAATGATCTCCGCTTTATAAATGTCATTACATAACATTTGTAGTTTAAGTATCAACCCCTTTCAGAACCCTTCATGATGATATTAGAAAAAGGGGAGAAAATGTAAGAAGAACTTAGGGAATAACATAAAAAGTTATGAAAAATCTTCTCAAAATAGGTATAGACTACTAAGTACAACTTTCAGGGGGAGAAAATAAGAACCTATAAGTATATTTTGAAAACCATCAAAAAGGGGGAGATTGTTAGTTCAACCCCTCATATCTAAGATTTTGATGTTTTTACAAAATGAAGAAAAAGAGATAAAATATAAGCATAGTATATTTTTCTCTGTAATAACACAATTGCAGGTTTCATGGAGTTCTCCAAGTCAGAGGATTAAAAGCATGAAGACTAGGAAGCATGAGTACTATCATAGGTCATAGGCTTTTTATGTAAACTTTCAAAGGTTGTAATCTTTATTTTATTTGAGTCTAGAGATGTTGTAAAGAGCCTCCAAACATAACTTATAAATGGCTAACTTAGGCTCTCTACACTTAGGATAAATTAGAAACAAAAACCTAACACTAAGACTCAAATCAGACGTCCATAACAACTGTTAGACATCTGATTTTCAACTTTAAGATGTCTGACAAGTGTTTCAGACGTCTAATTACCCATAGCTTTGCTTTTGGTTTCTGACTTCATAAACATCAGTCAAAGCAACCTTCCATCAGACATCCATAACCTCATCCAGATGTCTAATAGTTTGCCTGGATGTCCTTAGAACAACCGTTAGACTTAAGCACGCATCTTCCTTCTGAAAATAACAAGCAAAATATATTTTTAGATGTCTGTACATGTCTCCAGACGTCTACCTTTGGACTGTTGCTCATTTATTTTTGTGCGAATCTCATTAAGAACCAAAGATCTACTGTCAGATTTCCAAGACAAGTCCTTTTTTAGTTTTTAGACATCTAGGGAATCCTACAGACGTCTGTTCCTTGAAATCTAGACCCTATTTGGTTGTGGTCAAAATAGGAACAAATCTAGGCATAATTAGACGTTCAATATTTTTATCAGATGTCTCATGTGAAAATATTAGACGTCCCTGTTTCGATCCAATGAAACCAGTAAAGGCTGGCTCATAGTATCGACGACCATAATTGTAATCAAATGTCTTACACGATGTCTGATCCTAAAATAAAACATCTAATATTACTGTCAGACTCATCATTACCCTGATTTATGGTGGAATTCATCTTAATCTCTTGGGATTTGCCTCTAACGGCTAAGAGACCTCTCTCAAGCATTCTTGAATGTTCCAAACTTGCCAATAAATAGGCTACAATCCCTCTTAGACAAGACACACCTCTTGAGATTCAATTCCCTTAGAAAATCACTTGCTTACTACTCTTAGCTTCCTCTTGCCCTTGTGCTGTGCCAATACTCCGATCAAAGGGCAAACCCACACTCCCGGTGCACTTCATTTTGCAAATTCTCAAGGAGTTCTGTTTATGCTTAATAGATAAGGAAGTCATCAAATTATTAGGGTGCTCTATAGGTGTTATTCATTCTTACTTTTGTAGTTTGGGTATATGGCCTGTCAGGTCCTCATCTCTTCATTGTGAAGGGAGAAACCTTCATTTAGGGATCGAAGGTAGGATTTGTAATTGAGGTACACTACCCTCATTTAAGTAGTGTGATTAGTGGATTGATCACTTTGTGATAAAAAATCCTAAGTCAAGGGATTGGCTTAAGTGGTGGTTTTCACCCGTCTTGGGTTTGCACCTAAAAATATGGTGCCTCTTTTTGTGAGTGTATTTTTTGTCTTACAAGATTTTATAAATTTACTATTCACCCCCCCTCTAGTGCAATTTCAGGTGGCTTCTGGAGAGTAATGCAAGGAGCTACTGTAGCTGGCTTAGCTTGCTAGTTCTTTGCTAGCTGCTAAGCCAAGCTAAGATGAGCTGGCTTCTATTGATGTGACCTAAGGTAAGTTAGGTCAGATTTTCCTGAAGATTACTGAGCTAGCTAGAGTAGCAAGCTTAGGTCAAGTAGCTCAGCTCAACTAAGTTGAGCTAAGTTGAGCCTCGGGGAGTTGGACTTGAGCTGGCCTGAGCTAGTTAAGGTCATCTTCAGTTGACCAGGTCTAGCTAGTAGTTAGTCCTAGTTAGATTGAACTTCTAGTGAACTCTTCTGAGTTGGAGGAGCTAGAATGGAGCTGGGATCAATTGACTTGAGCTAGTTTGAGCTGCCATCCAGCTAAGGTGAGCTGAATGGAGCTAAGGTGAACTAGCTAGAGCTACCATTCAGTAGAGATGAGCTGAATGGAGCTAGGGATGAGTTGATCCAGCTAGAATGAGTTGAGATACAGTTGGGATGAGCTTGATCTAGCTGGAATCCAGCTGAAAGAAGCTTCTTCTTCATCTTCTGCCTTCCCAAGACCATGGTATGTAGGATCTGACTCTCTATCTATCCCTGACACTCAAGTAAATATATTATAAATACAACTAAAATGCAATGCATGCCTATCCTAGTTAAATGCCTAAATGCAGCCTGAAAACCCATTTACGAAGTTAAAACCCTAATAGCTAGATCAGTTTTTAGATATAAGAATGATGATAAACTGACATTTATCAGTGTTACCTTAAAAATATTGAAAATGTTAAAAAATGAAAAAAAAATTCATTATACAAAGTTTATTTTTGAAACAGACAAAAAATGCATAAACACAAAAATAACAAAAGGAAATAAAATTGAGTCAAGATAAGACCAATGGGTAATAAGAAGTCACTGACCCTGAGAAATAACACAATTAGGGCTTTGTCGCTTAGACTCTTCAAGTCTAGCGACTTAATTAATCTAGGTGTGTACTACAATGTGGATTTATTCTTGAGTCCTTGCCATCGTAAAATAAACTTGAAAATACTAATAAATTGGGATGATAAGTGCATAGCTTATCATCCCACCCACTGATTTAAAAGGTCTTGAAAGTCTGAGGATCTACACACAAATTGCACCAACTTGTTGTTAAGAAGTTATAATGGAAGCTAGAGAGCTATTAAATGCACGTGCATGGTTGACAAGTTATCGTGGGTTTGACTCCCCATTGGCCATTTGTCGAGAGCCCAACTAAACAGATGCTTAGTACTTTTGAATCTTGGGTGGATTGGGTAGCCGAAGGAAACTTACCCTAAACCCTACAAAAAAACCAAAGGAAAAAAATTATTGTGAGAGAAAGAGAGAAAGAGAGAAAAATTATAAATAAGGCAAGGATTTGAGGGTTTGTATTTTGGTAGACACCTAAGTACTATTAAGTATCTGAGTGTGAAATTCTAAGTGTTAGTTCCCAGGGATGGTGACGTCTGATATTTAGAAGTTTGATTCTTGAGTCAATATGTTTCTAATAAAGTCCAAAAAGAAAAAGAAAGAAAAAAAATGGTTTAAAAAAATTATATATTAATTGCTACGGGCTGGCAAGATTTAGGCATGGGTATGATTGCATAGCAATCATAGGGCCTAATTTGACTAAATTAAGCTAATAACCTAGTCTATATTCAATAAATAGTGCATCCATTACTTGCATTGAATGCATACTAGACATTCTTAACTCTAATTCTATCAGTTTATGGTCCATTGGGTAATATTGAGATTTTATGTATGTAGGACGACAAATTAGGAGCAACATTTAGGATTGAATTGAAGTAGAGAAGAAACATTTGGGATTAAATTGATGCAGAGAAGCCATCTCTACAATTTAAAGACAAGAAGTAGCCAACAAGAGAACGGAAGACAAACACATTTAGGACAAACCCAAATTAGCCATGCAGACCCATGCAAAACCATCCTGCATGTCCGAGAACACCAATTCACAACCCATTCACATACCCATGCACCACACACACGTACATTTGTGCACACACTAAATACTTGCAAATACATGTGTTCACACATCACTATCCACACACTAAAGTACATGTACACCTAATGTGCTTAATTAAGGCATTACACACACATCCCATACATTCACATTATTTTATCCACATTAATTAGTGGGCCTAGTAGCATGTATTGCATTATTTTTTTTATTTATTTTTCTCAAGGCCTACACACACACAACAGTATACCACCCACCAAAACCCACACTTATCCACTACAAAAAGATGTACATATGTTGATAGTCGACATATGCTGACATCAATTAACCATTATTGTAGGATCAATTTATTCGTTGGTATTGACCTTATCTTCACTGAGGGTCCTATCCTAAAGGACTTCAAGAAACATCCTAAATCTTTAGCCTAAGCCCTTCACTATGTCTAGGGCACTACTGTCCATTGATCCTGCAAGGTCATCACCACCCCTCAACTCTCTCGACACCATCTGCTCAACTCACTCGACACCTTCCGCTCAACTCTCCCAAGCTCACGACACCTTCCGTCGTCTCCTGTTCTATATATGTCGTTGCCTACTCTCGATGGTCTATCCATGACTCTCTTGACAATCTTAAATACAGATAGGTCTCTCTCGCTTTTCATGATACGACTCTCAAGATCTCACCCAATTCTGTGTATATCTCTTGGATCTCTCTCTCTCTCTAATCTCTCAATCTCTTACTCTCACAAGTAAGATCTCTCTCAAATCTGATTGAACTCGCTCAAATTTTAAAGGTCCAAGGTGGACCTGTGGTCGGGAGGGTCGTAGTGATCTCTTTCTTGCTTAATATCTCTCTCAACTTGATCCCTTTCTTGATCTTTCTCGGTGTATGTGTTGACCTTTCTTGCGAGGTGTTTGATGAGATGATACGGTAGGCAGGAGGGTTGTGGCAATGCAGGTGAGGTGTTTGATGAAATGTCGTAATAGGAAAGGGGTGATGTGGTGGTGTAGGTAAGGTGTTCATAGAATGCCACAATGGGAGGGTGAGTGGGAGGAGAAGGGATTGTAGAATTGAAAACTGATGAACAAATGCAAATGCATTTTATGATTGAAGAAAATTTTTCTTACTTCAAAGATTGTATAATTACAACATTTATGTTTTTCTAAGGGGATCATGGTGTATGGATTTTGCGCTTATTTGCTTAAGGCATCAACTACTTTCAGCTATATTTGCTTCATTTGCTTTTTGTATCAACTACTTTCAGCTATACTTACTTTCTTGCCACAGAAATAGCTACATATGAATACCAATAAATTATATCTGGCAACATTCTATCTTATCTACGGCATAAAGCCATATAAGTTTGATTGGGACTAGATGCTAGGCACATGACTTGAGTAGTTTATGCCAAAATATGTCACATATTTTTAGGGCCATAAACTGGAAGCATTGAGAACTAGATCATATTATCAATGTGTCCATAAGGAAGTGAAAGTATGCCACAACTTTTTAAGTTGGGTGTCGAGAATTTAGAGTATTGCTCAAAATAATTTGGGGGTATATTCCTTTTTCATGAGATCTTGGTTTCTTCTCTAGTGGAATTGTAGATTATCTTATCAATGTGTCCATATGGAAGTGAAAGTATACCAAAGCTTTTTAAGTTGGTTGCCCGATGAGAGACTCATCTTGATATCTAATTACCCCTAATTAACTAGTCTTCCAAGCTAATTAGCTAAGGATATGAATATATAAGGGTTAATTATAGAATAAGGGATATATAGTGAAGGACCTTAAAATAACTTTAAAATGATATTTTATCATTCAATTAATATTATTAACAATCTAATTAGTAATTGGACTCGAGATCTTATTAGTTATTCCCTTAATTAATAAGTTAAGTAACTTAAACATAATGTATACATAAGTATATAATAACTTAAGTAACTTTACTTAATTTAATAAATTAACCTAAAAAGGTCAAAATGTAAATTCAAGGTGAAAACATAGTAATTACCTTATTTATAATCAGATATAAAAAGTTAAAAAAGATCTAAGCTAAAATAAACCTTCAAAACCTGGGTTTACATTTAGGTCCTTACTATTAATTGCAATCGGGTCCTTAATTTTCATATAGGTCCTTCAATTTTATCGCACATAGGTCCCCGTCGTCTTCTTCTTCTTCAGCTGATTGAACGGCTGACGACAAAGGGTGATCCCACCACGTGATCACCGCCCTGCCAACATCATTCTTCCTTCTCCACGCTCCTGGAGCTTGCGCTCACCATCCCATCTTCATCCATCAGTCTGGATCACTCCGAAATCCTAATTTTAGGTGGGAGTTAACCACACCATTGTCGGAGACAATGCCGGAGGTTAAGCTCCCCAAGCTTCTTCTTTGTCCAGACTCCACCACCCTCTTCATCACCGTCAGCTATAAATAGACCCCCACCCCCTCGATTTCAGCAAGTTGGCTCCCTTCCTTCTTTTAACGCTAAGCCGACCCAATAGGCTATTCATCTGCAACTCCGACGATCTTCCACACCATTCTTTCACTTCCTCCGCCCATCTTGATTAGCTGAGGAGCTTCACCGAGGTCAGCCACGTCTCTAGACAAAGGCGATGACCAAGGAGATCCTCTGCTCCATCCAAATTCGCCTGCCGGAGATTCGTCTCATTCCCTCTGATTACGTCTTCTGCCATGAGCCATCGGTGGAATCCCTTTGACCCCTTTGTGTAGGTAACAATAGGTAGGAGTAGGAGTAGTCTAGGAAGTTAATTAGTTAGTTAGCTTAGCTTGATTTCAAATTCCAAACTTCATCTCCTTCAGCTCTAGCGAGTTCCTTGAGCTCACCAGAGTCCTGATTTTGTGTTTTAAAGTAGCTGATCACCTTCCTCTAACCCTCACGATCACTTCTAATCGATTAAAACACTAAATTGATCACTAATTCACCTAATTCACCTTCACCTTCAATAGTTACTGTCACTATCAATGGAGGCAGTAACTGAGCTGAAATCCACCTCCATAGGGTCCTCTACCACCTATTCATCACCTGAGGACCCTGTTTGACATTTCAATTTGAATAATTACCACCTATAACTTAAACGCCTAATTCTTTTAAAGCTCCTGAGCTCGCTGTCAATGGTGGCTCAGGAGTAGTTAAAATCTTAAATTAATTATATATTTATGATCGCAAATTACTTTTGATTTGTCTTGGCCACTCAATTGAGTGGGAGAACAAGTCCCAAGCTTAAACTATCTCAGATTCTTTAAAAATGGAATTCACTGTTAAATCTTAAATTTAATGATCAAATGGAGAATTTAACGAGTTCTTGAGGTTTCTTGCAACCTCAGGATCCTTTTTAGATTGAAAATGGCACAGATTTACCTTTCTATACATAATTTGTATTTTTCTGGACTCACCGGAGCTCTGACGAGCCATTTTTGAGCTTCAACCTTTAGAACTTGTTGAAAAGCTCTAGATTGACATGATATTGATCACTGAGTAGTTTGAGGTCTTTAATTTGGGATTTTAATATCTGGAGCTACACATTAGTCTTCATCTTCTCCAACTCCGACACAGTTGGAGAAGTCTGTCAGATAGATTGAAGTTGCATTTAAGAAGTCTGGAAGCTTTAGTGTAGTGCACTGAAGTCATTCCTAGCCTTGGACCAATATAACAACCTCTAATTTGTTTTGATGAACAAACATCTTTTCAATCTCAGGCGATGAGCCTGAAATCCTAGGAACTCTAGTTGAAACACCTTTCTAATTATTTGAATCTGTTCCTGTGAGTGAAGAGATGTTGTTTTAGGCTTTAATTTCATTTGAAATAGTCAAACTCAGAAAGTCAAAACTTTAGGATTAACAGTCAAACCAGAGTCTGAATCTTGAGTTCTGGATTCAATCTGACAAATTGAGGAATTCAAATTGTTACTGAAATGATTATAAATGAGTTAGATGAAATTTGAATGAGTTTTGATCAATTTTCTAGTAGAAATTGATTTTTGTCAGTTTGGGTTGTTTTTGAACCCAAACTAAAGATAGTGGTTGTTTGATAAGATTTGGATGCAAACTCTGCCAAGATGATCTTGCTACATCCCTTAGAATCTGTTTGAATCAATTAGATATGATCTTAACTATTTGTTGCACCTTTTAGAGTTTAAATTTTGTCTCTAAACTTCCAGAGAAGCTTTGAGTTTCTAAGTGCTTCTTGAAGCTCTTGAGAGCTTAAAACCTATACAAGGACTTGCAGAATCACCTGTATAACCTATTCAGACCCTTAGATAAGCTAAAACATTTACCTTGAAGACATAGTAACCCTAATTCCATTTCCAAGCAACATATTACCCATAGGAACCCCCTAATTTCACCTATCAAATCGAAGAGGAAATCATCCTCTAAACCTTAAATTGACCCTAGAATCCTGTAGAGCCACCATAGAGCTTTCCATCAAGCTTTGAATCACTTGATTTGGAGATTTGGGTAGGGAGAAATTGACACTTGAAGTTGGGTCTGGAGGGGGAGAACTAAGTCCCACATCGGAAGTTTCAGAGTGCATGCCTTAGTATAAAAGCAATTTGTCATGTAGCCGATTCAGTTGTCAGAGCTCGGCGCGAAAAGAAAATCTGACCTTCGAGCATAGCGTGTGTGTGTGTGTGTGTGAGTGCGCCTACAGGTGTGTGCCCGAGTGGGCGTCTGTGTGCGATTAGCCCTGGGAGGGCGAGGCCTGGGAGGTGGTTGAGTTGATTTGACTCAAGAGAGGGCCAGTTTGGCTCAAGAAAGAAAAAACCAAAAATGAACCCTAATGAAATTAGGCGAGGACCGAGTAGGGTCTGGTCCCACCCTGATCTCAAGGTGTTGTGTACCCTTGAAAGGACCTCGCCGCAAATCAAAAATAAATTTTCAGTTGAGAAGCAAATTAACCCGGTTCAGCTAAAGCTAGGGAGCAGAAAGAGCTAAAGGCTAAGTGCTGAAGGAAAAATCACTAAGGGAATAAGGGTAAGGAAGGTTAAGGGAGAAAGAAAGAAGAAAGGGTATAGAAGAACTCGCAAAAGGTAGAAAGCTAAGGACTAAAGGAAGCTAAGGGAAAGAAAGGAGAAGGCAAGCAAGTGCTAAGTAAATGCTTAAGAGAAGAAGAAGACAGCAAGAGAAGAAAAAGAAGAGAAGAATGAAAGAGATCAAGAGAAGAAGAGAAAGCAGAAAAAGAAATAGAAAGAGAAAGAAAAAAATAAAGGATTAAGAGATAAAAGGAAAAGATAATAAAGAGAAGAGAAAGAAGAGAGGCTGAAGAATAAGGAGAAGAAATTGATTTTCTTGTCATATTTTAATTTCTTTTTGTTCTTAATCGTTGTATTAAGGCATGTATTGACTAAATAAGCTCTTCTTTGCCTTAAAACATTTGAAATAAATAGAGAATTTACATGTTTTTAATATTGAAAATGAGAATTCATATGGGATTTTGCATGTTATTTCATTTAAATCAATTCTTGGCAAAATTCATGCTTTATAATTAACCTGAATATATCTCCTATACTTATAAAGAAAAATAAAAGATAACTAGTGAATTTAGAATGAATTATACCTCCGAACGAATGACCTGGACTCAATCAGTAAATAATTTTTAAAATGTTAGGTTAATTCGACCCTATACTACTAAATAACACAATTTCGAGTTAACCTAAATAACTTTTCTCTACTCATAATTAAGTAAAATTAACTTAATTAATTGAGTTGAAGTAAGAAACGATCATTTTAATGGCGTTGTGGCGAGGGAGGCAATCCCTTATTTCACTAGAATTTAGTTGTTTTAATTATCTAATTAGGAGGTATTTGTAATTATATTTCTATTTTTGATAATTTTTGTTCTAATTAGTTTTGTTTTGTGTGTTTTGTTTTTGTTTTCTGTCTTCTTTTCAGGTTTACCTTTGCGGGTGATCTCAGTTTTTTGTTTCTTCTTTTGTGAGTATTTCTAGTTTTTTGTATTGTTGCATTAAAAATTAAAAAAATACAAAAATACATCCTATTTGACTAGTAGCAGCATAAAATAGGATTACACTCTTAGGAGTACATTCTCTGCTAGTATATTTTTAGTGAAATTTGACTCGAGAAATTTTTAGTATTTTTCTCGCATCAGTGGGAAAACATGAGAAAATCTGCATAGATCCCTATCCTTTGAGATTTAAAAAGATCACATATTTTGTTTGAAAAGACCTTAAAAAGTGGCCATTGTATTTTTCTTGATATATTCTTGTAAAAGATTAACTAAAAAGAGGAAGTTAAAAATTGTGACTAAATCTATTGCAGAATGCATGCGAGTTTTATCACTATCGTTTGTTGCATGCTATCATGCACATAGTGCGATCATTAGAGTCACACAAGTCTAATTTTTCTATCTCTCCACTTTCCACCTCTTAGGGCTTTGGTCGAAGATCAACAAGTCTGTCTCAATACTAGAGCCCCGGGGACCCAGTAGTGAGCAGCCTTGATCCTAGACACAAAACTTTTGAGCCTTACGATTACGCACCTGCATGGACACAGCTTATGATGCATATTTTGATACTGTTTCTCTATTTGTTTGCATCAAATTACTTTTGTGTTTCCCAGGAATCTCTTCTTTCCTTTGAAAGAAGAGCAAAACCCACGTTTGTACGCTATTTTGTGGGTTTTTGTGCTGCTGTTTTTTGGTGGTGTGCGTGTGCACTTGCACATTATTTTCCATTTTATGGTTGGAAGGTGTTACGAACACGTGCCCCAGACGTCTTTTAAGACGTCTGGGAGGTGGCCCAGACGTCGGACCAGACGTCTGGGATCACATCCAGATGTCTGACCAGACGTCTGGGATCATTTCCAGACGTCTGGAAATCAGTTATTTTCGACACGCGCGGGTTGTCTGCGCGCCTGAGCGTGCAGACCGCATATTCGCTTATTCTTCTCTCTGCGGCTGCAGACGCCGCTGCCGTGCTCCCTCTCTCTCCTCCTCGCGCGGCCTTAAAAAGACCACGCCTCCCCTCGTTTCCGTCGCCTCCACCCCTTTCCTCTTCTTCTTCCAGTGAGCAAGCGCGAGAGTGGGCGCGGGGTTGCTGCGGCGGCGACGGCCGCAGTGAGCGCGGAGGGGGTGCTGCGTACGAGAGCGGCGCTCAGCCGTGAGGGCGAGCTCGCCGGGGCTGCCAGGGCCGGCCGGCGGGGAGCGCAGCGGCGCGGAACGACGCGGGAGGCCTGCTGCAGCTCGAGTAGCAGGCGCACGAGGGGCGACGCGGGCGGCATCGCGAGCGGAGGGCGAGTCGCGCCCTGGTTCTGGAAAAATTTCCAGAATCAGACGTCTGTGCTGATAGCCAGACAGCGAGGTCGACGTCTGGAAGACTTTCCAGACGTCTGAAAGGTGAGTTTTCCGTCTTCTTCTTCCTTCTTGTCGACTGACCGTACTGAGGGAGGGAGATGGGTGTGCGCAGGCTCGGTGATTCGCCATCCAACACGAATCAGACGCCTGGCTATAGTACCAGACGGCGGGAGTGACCTCCAGACGTCCGGGGTGACCATCGGACGACTGGAAACTAGGCCAGACATCCCCGCAGGCTTCTGGACGTCTGAGAAACCATGCAGAACAAGGTAATTCTCTGATCCACTTTTTAAGACGTCTAGAAGAAGTTCCAGACGTCTGATTTTTCACAGTGTCGTCGTTTTCGACCCGTTGAGGGCCCGTTCGGGTTCCATTTTCCACGTTTCGAGTTGCGTTCTTTCCGGAATTAAATCCTCTACCCGTCTACAGTAGCTATACACTGTTTTGAGACAGTCCTTGTGTTTGATCCTTGTGATAGGACCCCATTCCGTTGCAATCTCGGGGGTCACGGAGGCACGCGAGATTCCCGACCACGCCCCCATTACTCCCGTTGTACCTGGTAGAGTGGCTTTAAGTTATTAATAAAATCTGTTAAATTATGGAGCCATAAATAGAACCTAGGACATTGCATGAATCCTAGGAATGAGAAATAGATGGAATGATAGCTCCTAGGTGTTGCATGAATCCTAGGGCTGGAAAACTAGATTGTATGATAGATCCTAGGATATGACATGAATCCTAGGATGGGAAAACTAGTGGAATGTATAATACTGCAGTCTTGGAAAATGGAAAGAGATATAAAGCTGCCTGTAATTTGAATTAACAGCTGCCTATTGTGAATAAATAACGTGGTTGAGAACATGGATTGTAAGAATGTGAAACTGGAAAGTGAAACCTAGATGTTTGAGTAAAAAGGATGGAACCCTACGGGAAGTAGGAGTAGAACTCCTGGAAAGTGAATGGAATAGTATTGGGGAAGTGAGCTGGCCGTTGAGTACGGAGTACCAAGGAGAGCGACTGTCCCCCTGTTTAGTGCAGAGCGGAGCCAGCCGCCCTAGGGACCCGGGCTTAGGACTGGCCACTCTGTACCGACTTGCTGGTCCTCGCGTACAAAGTACCGAGGAGAGCTGCTAGTGTAGGGACGTACTAGCTACCCCACGGGCCCTGGCGTTCTGCTAGCCTCCCACACCGACTTGTTAGGCCCACTGGGGCAAACCAGGGTAGTCAGGCGAGGGTGCGCGAACTGTGGAGGGGCAAGGCCCCAGTTTGGTTAGTGTGGAGGGGTTGGACCCCTGTTACTGAGAGGGCTCTACCGTGGACTGGTTCCATGCTGTGCTTTGGGCGCACCCGTTAACGGAAACGACTGACCGCGTGCCAGTACGGGTTAGCTACCTGTGCGTTTATCGCGCGTGCCGTAGTCACTGTTACGTCTCTCGATGACCTTGGGGTGGTTGACTGAGGGTAGGATCACCACGGGGGACTCTCCCGACCAGGAGAGCACCACGTGCTACTTCTACTTTTTGGAAAAGACTGCAATCAAGATCGTTCCCACGAGGAACATTCGAGATTAAGAAAAAGATCTGAGGAATAAATGAAATAGTGAGACAATTGAAAGATGTGAATAAAGAAAGTAATCGAACATAACAGCTACTGTACACTCTACTGTTGTCTTTAGTTTAATTGCCACTCTACTCAGTGTTTTGCTGACGTGTTACACTCGTTACCTTTTTCAGGACCAGGTGTTGAGCAGCCAGGGTCAGCGGCTGCAGAGGACGCTCGGCCGAGTAGGGTCCAGTAGAGTTACCACTATCTCTTGTACCTCTTTTTGTTACGTTGTAGTGAGTAGTTATTGTTTCCGCTGTACTTTCTTTACCTGCAATTCAAATTACATTATGAATGTTGTTCTACTGTTGTGGTGGTACATACTGTGGTAGTTTCTTTGCTTACTGCTGTACTTTCTTACTGTGAGTTATATTCATGCTGAGTGTGGTTTATTTTACTGCTCTTTTGGTTACTTCCTCGTTGGACGACTAGGTCTTGGGATTAGTTGAGTCGGTCCGGTTCTCGTGTCTCGTAGGGACTCGGGAACCGGGTCGTTACAAGATGGTATCAGAGAAAGGTCGTCCTGAGAAGTGAATCAACTGACTGTAGAATAACCAATTCACATGTTTATAACTAGAGTAGCCACCACAACATATCTTTTGACATGAGCTCTTAGAAGTTTCGTTAGGTACCGTTTGTTTTGACGTTTTTTCCATTTTGTTTCGCGTCTCCTTACAGGAGATGCCTTGTCGTGAGACTGGTGAGGCTGGCCGCAGGCGTGGCCGAGGACGAGGTCGGCGAGGTGGGCGTGCCATTGCCGACACCCCAGTGGACCAGCTACTACTCCCAGGCATCCAGGCCCAGGACCTCGCCAGACTGATACGAGACATTGTACGAGAGGAGCTCCACCCACCGCCCCGAGCACCTCCTCCTGGGGCTGCAGAGGGGGAGTCCTCTGTGGGACCACGCGACGGACACGGTGCTGGACACGAGGGAGGGGATGGGCCGCTGCCGCCCCCACCTTCCTCCGACACTTCTGTACACGAGGCACCTTCGCCTGGAGGTGGACCAGCACCTCCCCTACAGCGCCACTTCGAGCTTTTCGGACAGTTCCGGAAACTGAAGCCCCCCTCCTTCAAGGGGGATGAGGACCCGACCGAGGCAGAGGACTGGCTTGGGCAGCTGGAGAAGATCTTCGACACCCTTCGCCCCCCGGTGGAGTGCCGTGTGGCCTTTGCCACGTACCAGCTGGAGAGTGCGGCACACCAGTGGTGGAGGGCGGTCCGGGGACAGGAGAGGGATGAGCCGACGTGGGACCAGTTCGTCACCCTCTTCTGCGAGCAGTACTTTCCCCAGACGTGGCAGGACCAGAGGAGGCAAGAGTTCCACACTCTCCACCAAGGGACGATGACTGTGAGCGCGTACCGCATGCGTTTCTTGGAGCTGTCCTGCTTTGCAGCGACGGCGGTAGCCACTGAGGAGGAGCGCCTTTGGAGGTTCACCGAGGGGCTCCATCCTGCGATCCGGGGGTATGTCAAACCCCTGAAGTTTCCTACATTTTCGAGGGTGGTAGAGGCAGCTATGACTTACGAGGAGACCAACCCGTCCGCGCGAGACACTGACGGCTGGCGGAAGAGGCCCTTCCAGCCAGACCTTTCACAGGGCCGGCAAGAACGGAGACACGTGGCGTCCGCAGGAGAGCCATCACGTTGTGCAGGGCCATCAGTGGCCTTTGGGGGCCCTCGACAGGGGCCAGTCACCAGCACCTGACCCCCGGCCAGCCGACAGCAAGGACCCAGTGAGGGCGGGAGCCGGGTTCCCCTCCGTTACCAGTGTGGCCAGCCGGGCCAGATCAGGAAGGACTGCCTGTCTAGGGCAGGAGGTCAGCAGATACTTCCCGCGCAGAGCACTGGAGGACATGCAGGAGGCCGCGGTTCCCACGTGCGAGGAGGCGGACAGCAGTCACGAGGAGGGTACCGGCCAGCACCTACCCGTCCGACGTAGAGTGTGGCTGCTTCGTCCGCACCTAGAGCTGAGGGGCGTATCAACGCCTTAACACACAGGGACTCCAGAGCTTCCTGATCGGTGGTAGCAGGTATGGTTTTAGTTTCTGGCAGACTCGTTTACACGCTTTTCGATTCCGGCGCTACGCACTCGTTTGTCGCAGCCAGTTTCGCAGTTAGTTTGGACCAGGATTATACACTGTTAGAGAATCCGTTCGTAATCAGAGGTCCGAGTGGTCAGCTGTTTGTAGCTGAGGAGGTGTACACGGATTGCGAGGTCAGCGTCGGGGGACATAGCCTGCCAGCTGACCTGATTATGATACAGATGGAGGACTTTGGAGTGATTCTGGGGATGGATTGGTTGTCCGCTTACCACACCTTGGTGGACTGTTTTGAGAGGAAGATCGTCTTCTCCATTACGGAGTTGCCTTCTTTCGAGTTTCACGGACAGCCAGTGGACGGAGGTTTCGGGTGCATTTCGGCACTTCGGGCGGCAAGACTTTTGAGCCAGGGGTGTGAGGGCTTCCTAGCTTGTGTGGTGGCAGAGCCCAGCCCTGTGGCAGACTTCCAGAGCATCCCGGTGGTCAGAGAGTACCCTGACGTGTTTCCAGACGAGTTACCAGGACTACCGCCCAAGCGTGAGATCGAGTTTGAGATCTCACTAGTACTAGGGACCAGCCCCATCTCCACCGCACCATACAGGATGGCATCGCTTGAGCTGCGAGAGCTCAAGTCTCAGTTGCAGGACCTTCTGGAGAAGGGTTTCGTGAGGCCCAGTGCGTCTCCCTGGGGAGCCCCGGTACTGTTTGTGAAGAAGAAGGATGGGACCTTACGCCTTTGTGTGGACTACCGACAGCTGAACAGGGTCACCATCAAGAACAGATATCCGCTGCCGAGGATCGATGATTTGTTCGACCAGTTGCGGGGTGCCACGGTGTTTTCCAAGATAGATTTCAGGTCTGGATACCACCAGTTGAGGATCAGGGAGACCGACGTCTCTAAGACAACTTTCCACACCCGGTACGGACACTACGAGTTTTTGGTCATGCCGTTTGGGCTGACAAATGCCCCCACTGCTTTCATGGACCTGATGAACCGGGTGTTTAGACCGTACTTGGACCAGTTCGTGGTGGTATTCATAGATGATGTACTCATCTATTCTAGAGATCGGGCGCAGCACGGACAGCACTTGCGGATGGTTCTGGACACTCTAAGACGACGCAGGCTGTACGCCAAATACAGCAAGTGCGAGTTCTGGTTGAGGGAGGTGACCTTCTTGGGTCATGTGATCTCTGGAGACGGCTTGGCGGTGGACCCAGCCAAGGTCGACGCAGTGCTCAGGTGGGAGAGACCGCGTTCAGTCACTGAGATTCGTAGTTTCCTGGGACTGGCAGGCTACTACAGACTATTCATCAGAGGATTTTCACAGATTGCACGTCCTATGACACAGTTGACCCGGAAGGATGTGCCTTTCGCTTGGACAGACGCCTGTGAGGCATGTTTTCTGGAGCTGAAGGAGAGGTTGACCTCGGCTCCCGTGCTCACCATCCCTGACAGTAGTGGCGAGTTCGTTGTGTACATGGATGCCTCCTTGCAAGGGTTAGGAGGTGTGCTTATGCAGAGGGGTCACGTTGTCGCTTACGCTTCACGGCAACTGAAGCCCCATGAGCATACCTACCCTACCCATGACCTAGAGTTGGCAGCTGTTGTCTTCGCGCTGAAGACCTGGAGGCACTACTTGTACGGCGAGACCTTCGAGATTTTTACTGATCACAAGAGCCTCAGATATCTTTTTGACTAGAAGGAGCTCAACATGAGACAGAGACATTGGTTGGAGCTCCTGAAGGACTACGACTGCAACATCTCCTACCACCCGGGAAATGCCAATGTGGTGGCTGACGCCTTGAGCCGTAAGGCGCCCGCATGCTTGGCCAGTCTACAGTTACAGAGTTGGAGCCTTTTGGAGGAGGTGGGCAGTTGGCGACCTCTAGAGTTACGAGGGTACTGTGGGGTAGTGACGGTGACATGGCAGACTAGGCCAGAGCTGATAGACCGCATCATCACAGGACAGATGGCCGATCCGTACTTGTAGTCTTTGCGCGACAGAGTACTGTCAGGAGACCCAGGGGATTTCTCTTTCACAGACCAGGTGCTAGGCTTGAGGGGACGGTTGTGTGTTCCCAGAGACGAGGAGCTGTTGAGAGAGATCCTGACTGAGGCACACGGTTCCAGATTCACCATATATCCCGGAAACACAAAAATGTACCACAACTTGAGACGCGAGTTTTGGTGGAGAGGGATGAAATAGGATGTGGGTGAGTTCGTGCAGCAGTGCTTAGTGTGCCAGTAGGTGAAAGCCGAGCATCAGAGGCCTACAGGGCCGCTCCAGCCGCTTCCAGTGCCAGAGTGGAAGTGGGAGAGCATCACAATGGACTTGGTGGTGGGCTTACCTGTTACCCAGCGGGGACACGACGCAGTCTGGGTAATAGTGGATAGACTGACGAAGACGGTGCGATTCTTGCCGATCCGAGTCACTTTGGGACCAGCACAGTTGACAGAGAGGTATATCCGTGATGTGGTACGACTACACGGAGTTCCGCGAGAGATCGTATCCGACCGGGATACCCGCTTTACGTCCCAGTTTTGGGCTGAGTTTCAGCAGGCCTTGGGGACGAGGTTGAGGTTTAGCACGGCTTACCACCCCAGATGGACGGACAGTCTAAGCGCACGATACAGACACTTGAGGACCTTTTGCGTGCCTGTGTACTAGACTGGAGGGGCTCTTGGGAGGAGCACCTGCCCCTTGCGGAATTTGCATACAACAACAGTTTTCACTCGAGCATCAGCATGGCTCCCTACGAGTTTCTGTACGGATGGAAGTGTACGGCACCCTTGAGTTGGGTTGAGGTGGGGACCAAGTGGGAGGTTGGCCCAGGTAGATCCGGCAGAGTCAGGAGGTAGTTGAGCAGATCCACAGACGACTCCGCACTGTCAGGAGCAGACAAAAGAGCTACGCGGATCGGAGACGCAGAGAGGTGCAGTTTGAGGTTGGGGACCACGTCTACCTTCGTGTCTCGCCCATGAAGGGCTTACAGCGGTTTGGGGTGAGATGGAAGCCCGCGCCGAGGTTTGTGGGGCCCTTTGAGGTCCTGGAGCGGGTTGGACCCATTGCTTACCGGCTTGCCCTCCCCCCGCAACTTTCTGGTGTGCACGGCGTGTTCCACATGTCCAACCTCAGGAAGTACGTAGCCGATCCCAGTCACGTACTGAGTCACGAGAGCGTCGAGGTGGGCGACGACCTGACCTACCTCGAGCGGCCAGTGTAGATCCTAGACCGAGCCGTCCACAGTTTGAGACGAAAGCAAGTATCCCTGGTAAAGGTTTTGTGGAGGAGCCAGTAGTAAGAGGAGGCTACCTGGGAACCTGAGGCGGCAATGCGGGAGCGGTACTCGGAGCTTTTCGCGGGTACGTCTTTTCGGACCGGCTTCGGTCCTCTTTGAGTTTGTTATGGTTAATTAGACATCTTTTCCCGCACCCTAGTTGGCGCAAGTTTCGGGGACGAAACTTCCTTTGAGTTTGTTATATTGTTACGAACGCGAGCCCCAGACGTCTGACCAGACGTCTGGGATCGTTTCCAGACGTCTGGAAATCAGTTATTTTCGACATGCGCGGGTCGTCTGCGCGCCTGTGCGCGCAGACCGCATATTCGCTTATTCTTCTCTCTGCGGCTGCAGACGCCGCTGCCCTGCTCCATCTCTCCCCTCCTCACGCGGCCTTAAAAAGACCACGCCTCCCCTCGTTTCCGTCGCCTCCACCCCTTTCCTCTTCTTCCAGTGAGCGAGCGCGAGAGCGGGCACGGGGTTACTGCGGCGGCGACGGCCGCAGTGAGCGCGGAGGGGGTGCTGCGTGCGAGAGCAGCGCTCAGCCGTGAGGGCGAGCTCGCCGGGGCTGCCAGGGCCGGCCGGCGGGGAGCGCAGCTGGCGCGGAACGACACGGGTGGCCTGCTGCGGCTCGAGCAGCAGGCGCACGAGGTGCGACGCGGGCGGCGTTGCGAGTGGAGGGCGAGTCGCGCCCTGGTTCTAAAAAAATTTCCAGAATCAGACGTCTGTACTGTTAGCCAGACGGCGAGGTCGACATCTGAAAGGTGAGTTTTCCGTCTTCTTCTTCCTTCTTGTCGACTGACTGTACTGAGGGAGGGAGATGGGTGTGCACAGGCTCGGTGATTCGCCATCCTACACGAATCAGACGTCTTGCTGTAGTACCAGACGGCGGGAGTGACCTACAGACGTCCGGGGTGACCATCGGACGACTGGAAACTAGGCCAGATGTCCCCGCAGGCTTCTGGACGTCTGAGAAACCACGCAGAACAAGGGAATTCTTTGATCCAGTTTTTAAGACGTCTGGAAGAAGTTCCAGACGTCTGATTTTGCACAGTGTCGTCGTTTTCGACCCATTGAGGGCCCGTTCGGGTTCCATTTTCCGCATTTCGAGTTGCGTTCTTTCCGGAATTAAATCCTCTACCCTTTTACAGTAGCTATACACTATTTTGAGACACTCCTTGTGATAGGACCCCGTTCCATTGCAGTCTCGGGGGTCGCGGAGGCACGCGGGATTCCCGACCACGCCCCCATTACTCCCGTTGTACCTGGTAGAGTGGCTTTAAGTTATTAATAAAATCTGTTAAATTGTGGAACCATAAATAGAACCTAGGACATTGCATGAATCCTAGGAATGAGAAATAGATGGAATGATAGCTCCTAGGTGTTGCATGAATCCTAGGGCTGGAAAACTAGATTGTATGATAGATCCTAGGATATGGCATGAATCCTAGGATGGGAAAACTAGTGGAATGTATAATACTGCAGTCTTGGAAAATGGAAAGAGATATAAAGCTGCCTGTAATTTGAATTAATAGCTACATGTTGTGAATAAATAACGTGGTTGAGAACATGGATTGTAAGAATGTGAAACTGGAAAGTGAAACCTGGATGTTTGAGTAAAAAGGATGGAACCCTACGGGGAAGTAGGAGTAGAACTCCTGGAAAGTGAATGGAATAGTATTGGGGAAGTGAGCTGGCCCTTGAGTACGGAGTACCAAGGAGAGCAACTATCCCCCTATTTAGTGCAGAGCGGAGCCAGCCGCCCCAGGGACCCGGGCTTAGGATTGGCCACTCTGTACCGACTTGCTGGCCCTCGAGTACGTAGTACCGAGGAGAGCTACTAGTGTAGGGAGGTACTAGCTACCCCACGGGTCCCAAGGTTCTGCTAGCCTCCCACACCGACTTGTTAGGCCCGCTGGGGCAAATCAGGGTAGCCAGGCGAGGGTGCGCGGACTGTGGAGGGCAAGGCCCCGGTTTGGTTACTGTGGAGGGGTTGGACCCCTGTTACTGAGAGGGTTCTGCCCTGGATTGGTTTCGTGCTATGCTTTGGGTGCACCCGTTAACGGAAACGACTGACCGTGTCCCAGTACGGGTTTGCTACCTGTGCGTTTATCGCGCGTGTCGTAGTCACCGTTACGTCTGTCAGTGACCTTGGGGTGGTTGACTGAGGGTAGGATCACCACAGGGGACTCTCCCGGCCAGGAGAGCACCACATGCTACTTCTACTTTCTGGAAAAGACTGCGATCAAGATCGTTCCCACGGGGAACATTCGAGATCAAGAAAAAGATCTGAGGAATAAATGAAATAGTGAGACAATTGAAAGATGTGAATAAAGAAAGTAATCGAACATAATAGCTACTGTACACTCTACTGTTGTCTTTAGTTTAGTTGCCACTCTACTTAGCGTTTTGCTGACGTGTTACACTCGTTACCTTTTTCAGGACCAGGTGTTGAGCAGCCAGGGTCAGCGGCTGCAGAGGATGCTGGGCCGAGTAGGGTCCAGTAGAGTTACCACTGTCTCTTGTACCTCTTTTTGTTACGATGTAGTGAGTAGTTCTTGTTTCCGCTGTACTTTCTTTACCTGCAGTTCAAATTACATTATGAATGTTGTTCTACTGTTGTGGTGGTACATACTGTGGTAGTTTCTTTCCTTATTGCTGTACTTTCTTACTGTTAGTTATATTCATGCTGAATGTGGTTTATTTTACTGCTCTTTTGGTTACTTCCTCGTTGGACGACTAGGTCTTGGGATTAGTTGAGTCGGTCTGGTTCTCGTGTCTCGTAGGGACTCGGGAACCGGGTCGTTACAGAAGGCGATCTTTGCATCCGCCTCTTGCAACGTCATTGACAGGTGATCCCAGGCCGGTTGCAGATAAGCAACCAATGGCTTTCCCATCTAATCCATCTACTTTTATGGATCAGATGCAGAATCAAAATCCCGAGATCCCTTCTTCTTCTGGTCAGGGGGAGATGTTGCCTTTTGATGTTCATGAGGTGCTCTTGAACCATAATCTCAAGATGCTTGAGCAAACTAGACAGATCAATCTATTAAAGGCAGACCTAAATAATTTAAGGACTCTTCAAACCCGTCCTCCACCTCAACCTGAGGCGGGTTTTGACATCCCTGATTTACCGATCAATGGTTCAAGGCCTCTACTTAGAGATTACTACAACCCATCTAATGCACAAGTAGAGCCTAATGTTAGGATACCTATTGGGGAAAATGATCCTGAATTAAAGCCAAACATCATTGGTCTAATCCCTCACTTTCATGGATTTTCATCTGAGGATCCATTTCAACATATAGAAGATCTAAAGAATTTATCTCAAACTCTTGGCCTCAAAATCGAAATAGGGAAATCCTACTTATGAAAATGTTCTCTTTTAGCCTTAAAGACAAAGCTGCTTATTGTTATAGAACTATTGCAAGATCAATCTCAACTTGGGCTGAACTCGAATCTACTTTTCTAAAGAAATTCTTTCCAATTGGTCAAACTAATGCTTTAAGGTGAGCTATTACTAGTTTCAATCAAAATCAAGGAGAACCAATTCGTGAAGTGTGGGAACGTTTTCATGAATTGCAAAGGAAATGCCCATTTTTTTTACATGACAACCCTCATTGAAAACTTATGCACATCTTTTACTATGGTTTACAAGAGGGCATTCGCAATCTAGTCAATGCCTCTTGTGGAGGGAACTTCCTAAATCACGATGCAGAATCTGCGTCAGAATTATTTGAAGGGATGGCGGAAAGCTCGATCAACAACGTATCAATGTCGTAATTTACATGGGGAGCAAACATGAATCATCAAAATCCGCACAAGGGCATTCATGAGATCGGTAACCTGTCCAGTTCAAAGGATTTAGAGATAATTACAGAAAAGCTGGACAAAGTTGATATCATAGCAAAGCATCTCGATGAGGTCAAAAATACAATGAAGACTCTTATGCCTGTACTTGCTACGAATCCCGCCATCTATCTGTTTCGCAAATTTCCACGAGGAGGGAATTTGTGAATAATATGGATTCTAGAGATCCATCTTCCTTGGGTTTTCTATCTACTCCTTCACCAACCCAAGGAGGGACCTTTGTCCCACAATCTCACCCACCCTTTTCCCCACCCTTATCTTTTGCAGCAAACACGCCTTATCCTCTTGATTTGAATGCCATTCAGGGATACACACCAAGATCAAATCCACATTCAAATTCCTATAATCCTCGATGGCGTAATCACCCTAATTTCTCTTGGTCTGACCATACACAGAGACCATCGTATCCAAATCAGACCAGACAAAACCCGCCTACATTGTCATTTTAGCAACACAATGCGAGGCCATTTTACGCTGGTTCGCAAAACCCCAAAGGGCCAAATAGAGATTCACAGCTAGACCAGATATTGAGAGTTGTGACTGAGAGCCAACGACAAAATGCTAAGGCTCTTGCTGAATTCCAATGACAATGTTCGGCAGAATTGGCTGATCTTAGGGGTCAAATCACGCAGTTAGCTGAATCTTGACAGCTAGGGACCCTTCCATCCCAGCCAATTCCAAACCGTAAGAATATCTAGCAAAGACAACACCCAGGAGTTCAAAATCCAAATCAGGGACATGTCCACCTTCTTAATCAATTACCCCTGAATCCAAATCTAAATCCAAATCTGAATCCACCTATTTCTAATCTTGATTTTGAATATCCAAATCAATAGCAATCAATTTTGAATCAACCATTAATCAATAATCCTTCTTTCCAAAGTACTCAAGCATCTTCTTCATCATCTGCTTCTTCTCATGTGGGTATTAACTTTATTACAACCCGCCGTGGAACTTTCATTAGGGATCTAGTTTATCCAAGGAACCTATCCCAAGACCCTAGTACACCTAGATCGACCCCTGTTTCTACACCTAGAAGTGGTGCAGAACCTGATCCCACAATTCCCGCTAATTCGCGAGATCCGGGTAATACCTCAGTAGAATAGGAAATCCACGTCCCATTCCCAGAAGCTTTGAAGAAGACTAGGAAACAAAAACAACCGGTTGCATTAGGTGAAGATTTGATTAAGATTTTTGAACAGGTACACATTAATATCCCACACCTAGATGCTATTAAACACATTCCGACTTACGCAAGATTTCTTAAGGAATTGTGTACTCCTAAGCGTAAGCTGAAGAAAGGAAGCACTGTGGTACTTTCGGAGCATGTGAGCTCTATTATTTCAAGTATGCTTCCTTTGAAAAAGAAAGACCCAGGATCTCCACTTATTTCCTGTATAATTGGGGGTCAGTGTTTTGATAGAGTTCTCCTAGGTTTGGGAGCTTCTATTAATCTCATTCCTTTCTCTTTGGTAAAACACTTTAAAATAGAAAACCTTAAGTCTACCAATGTGACTTTATAATTAGCTGATAGATCTATTAAGTCACCTAAAGGAATGTTGGAGGATGTTATTGTGAGAGTTCGGGATTTTTACTTCCCTGTAGATTTTATTGTTTTTGATATGGAAGTACCCGAATACATTAGCCACACCACAATTATCTTAGGGAGACCCTTTTTGGCTACTGCAAAAGCCAACATTGATTGTGAATCAGGAAAGATAGAATTGAAATTTGGGGAGAAGACAATTAAGTTAGATATATTTAGAGCTTCTAGTGGATTTGATTGTGAATGGATTGAGGAAATAAAATCTATAGTAGCTTTTGAGGATGACATTAGTTCTTTAGAATTAGAAAGCATACCTTTTGATATTTCATACCCTCAAAGCAATGAAATGTTATTGGAATCTCTACTCAATCTCGAATCTGACTTTGAATTTGAATCATCCAATTCACTTTTCACAATTGAAAATCCCACCCCAAATCCTACTGTTGATTCTAATCCTATGGTTGAATTGAAACCATTTCTTGACAATCTTAAATATGTATATCTCAAATCTGATCAAACATATCCTGTAATAATCAGTTCTCATTTATCTGAATCATAAGAATCTAAATTGATCAAAGTGCTTCGAGATCACAAGAAGGCAATTGGGTGGACTTTACATGATCTCACCGGGATTAGCCCCAATTTTTGTACTCATCTCATCTATATTGAAGATGGGGCACGACCTTCAAGAGAAGCTCAAAGACACCTAAATCCAAATTTAAAGGAGGTCATTAAGAAAGAAATAATCAGGTGGCTTGATGTTGACATTATCTACCCTATATCTAATAGCCCTTGGGTGAGTTCAATTCAAGTGGTACCCAAAAAGGCAGGACTCACCATAATCAAAACTGAATCTAGAGAAACCATTCCCACACGAATTTCGAATTCGTGGCAAGTTTGCATTGATTATCATAAGTTGAATACTGTTACAAAGCACCATTTTCCTTTACCATTCATTGATCAGATCCTTGAGAGATTAGCTAGTAATAGGTTCTTCTACTTTTTAGATGGTTACTCTGGATATAATCAAGTTGCAATTTATCTCGAAGATCAAGAGAAAACAACTTTCACCTTCCCCATCGGAACCTTTGCTTCCCGAAGAATTTCATTTGGGCTTTGCAACACACCGCAACTTTTCAGCGTTGCATGTTATCCATTTTTACCAAAATGGTGGGTGAATATATGGAGGTTTTTATGGATGATTTTTCAATCTTCGGGGAGACATTTGATATTTGCTTGGATAATTTGTCGAAGGTTCTAAAAAGATGCATTGAATTAAACCTTGTCCTTGGTTGGGAGAAGAGCCATTTTATGATTCCAGAGGGCATAGTACTTGGTCATCTCATGTCTGAGCAGGGTATCCAAGTAGATCGAGCCAAGATCAATCAAATTGCAAATCTTCCAATCCTTGACTCAATCAAAGGCATTAGATCATTTCTCGGGCATGTGGGATTTTATAGAAGATTCATTCTTGATTTTTCAAAAATTATCCAACCAGTCACAAACCTCCTTACAAAAGATGCAAATTTTGAGATGAATGAGGAGTGTATTATAGCATTTGAAACTTTGAGAGACAGAGTTACACAGGCTCCAATTTTGCAACCACCAAATTGGGTATCTCATTAGATTTTGAATTATATAATATTCACATCCATTTTCTTTATATATGAATGTTATGTTCGAAATGAGATATTCCTATTCGAAAGTGATCATTTTGTATTCCTATTAGTATTAGAGATTGATTTGATTTTGGATTTGGAATCCTATTTGTATTGACCTAATTGGATTGACCTAAGAAGAAAAAGGATAAAAGAAGAATCCGGAAACATTTGAAATCATGTGTGATGCATCAGATTATGCAATAGTTGTTTTGGGACAGAAAATTGAGAAGAATCCAGTGGTAATTTACTATGCTAGTAAAACATTGAATGAGACACAAATAAATTACATAATTACAGAGAAAGAGTTGCAAGCAATAGTATTTGTATTAGAAAAGTTTAGATCTTACATACTCAAATCTCAAATCATAGTGTTCTCTGATCACTCAACTATCCGACACCTTCTATCTAAGAAGGACACAAAACCTAGGTTGATCAGATGGATCTTGCTTTTGCAAGAATTTGACCTAGAAATTCATGACAAGGCGGGTAGGTAAAATGTTATTGCAGATCATCTTTCCCATCTTCCTTCTGATACAATGGAATCATCTCCTCCAATCACTGAACACTTCCATGATGAACATCTTTTGACTATATCCACAGATCTTCCTTGGTATGCAGATAATGTTAATTATTTGGTCACACATCAATTCCCGCCAGACTAGGACGCGAATCGCAAATCATGACTCAATGCAGAAGCCAAATACTATTTTTGGGAAGATCCATATCTTTTTCGACTCTGTAATGATCAAATCATTAGTCATGTTACCTCTTTTGAGATTGATTCTATCCTATCTTTTTGTCTTGACCAGCCCTGTGGTGGTCACTTTTCTAGTAGAAAGACCACTGCAAAAGTTTTGCAATGCGGGTTTTATTAGCCAATGTTATTTGCTGATTCTCAGACTTATTGTAAGGCATGTAGTCGCTGCTAAACACTTGGTGGCATGTCACAAAAAGACATGATGCCTTTGAACCCAATTATAGTATGTGAAATCTTTGATATTTGGGGCATAAATTTTATGGGTTCGTTTCCGTCCTCTTTTGGCTTCCACTATATTTTACTTATTGTCGATTATGTTTCTCATTAGATTGAAGCCATACCCACATGCACAAACAACCATCCAGTTGTCATTCCTTTTATACAGAGTCACATTATCGCTTGTTTTGGGGTACCTCATGCTATCATTTCTGACGGCGGCTCCCATTTTATTAATGCCCAGTTTAGAACTTTACTTAAAAAATATGGGCTTACACATCGTATTTCTACACCTTATCATCCCCAGACTATTGGGAAAATTGGGGTCTCTAATCGGGAGATCAAAAAGATCCTTCAAATGACAATCTGACCTGATAGGAAGGATTGGTCTTCCATTTTAGATGAGGCTTTGTGGGCTTATAGGACTACCCACAAAACACCAATAGGCATGTCACCATACAGACTTATTTAAGGGAAACCCTGTCATCTTTCCGTAGAAATTGAACACAAGGTCTATTGGGCAATAAAGCCTGTAATTTAGACCTAGTGAAGCCTAGTGAAAATCGTAGGTTGCAGCTTAGCGAACTTGAGGAATTACGACATGATTCCTATGAGAGTTCAAAGCTATATAAGGAGACACTTAAAGTCTTCCATGACAAGTTTATTTCCCGCACATCCTTTTCACCTGGTCAGAAGGTGTTGTTGTTTGATGCCCATTTGAAGCCTTCCCTAGTAAGCTTAGGTGTAAATGGCAAGGGCCATTTATTGTAGTTAGAGTCTTCAACAACGAAGCTGTCGAAATCACTGAACCCAAGAAGGATCCACCCTTCAAAGTCAATGGTCAATGTTTAAAACCTTTCTTGGAGTCACATCCTTTAGGTCTTGTTGGAGAATGTTACATGCTCCACTAGGGTTTTGTCTTACTATCCATCCACCACATCTGTACATAGCTATTTTCTGTTTTTACCTTTTAATTTTCTTCTATGCTTACTCTAATCTTTCACTTCACATATTTTACTGATTACCTTCATTTAATTTGACTGACCACTTTAACCTTTGGTTAGACTTGAAATCGTTCACACAGAGATCTTTGATCTCCTCTATTCGACTCCTTCCATCACCCTATACTAAATGAAGTGTAATATCTTTTCACTCTTCTTACAATGAGGACATTGTAAAATCTTGACTTGGGCGGGGTGTTGAAGTGAAATTTTCTCTTTAAGTGTGTGTAAATAGATAAAATAAAAAAAACACATAAAAATTAAATATCCACGAAATTTAAAAAATTGAAATTCCAAAAATGATAAAAATTTTAAAAAATTAAAATTTTCATAAAAATTTGAAAAAATTTTGAAATAAATTCATAAAAATTGGAAAATCTTATAAACATAAAAACAAAAAAATATAAATACAAAAATTTGAAAAATGAAAATTCATAAAAATAATAAGAGGGGTATATTCATCTTCAATAAAGAAGAAAAGGAGAAAATATATATATATTTAATATAATTAAGAGCTTAATTTTCTCTTAGGTCAGGAATTAAAAATGCATATAGAATATATTTATAGGATTTAAGAGCATTCAATTCTTAGATTTTTACTTAAACATTTTGTAAAAACACACCTTTGTTTTTAAAAATTTTTTTAACAAGATTTTATTTGAATTAGGAATCTTTAAATCTTTTAAAACTTTATTTTTCTATTCTTACCTTGAATTAAGAAACTAAGTGTATTAAGATTTAAACTTAAGTTTTAGGGTTAAATTATAACTTTCTAATCAATTAGATTAAGTAATCCTTTTGCTTTTTGAAAATTTGATTTTATTATAAAGTTAAGTAAAAATGCCAGATATTCAGAGTTAATTAAATAGAGAGTTAGTAGAATTTTAGTTTACAAGTCTTACAGGCTAAAGATAAATAACTAGACTTGGTAAATTTTATCATGACGGATCCTATAAAAGGAAACAAAGAATTTGAAGAACCTGAGAGTGAAGAGCTTTGTTGTCCAAGCTCTGGTTTGAGAGCTAAGTAACCTAAACATCTAAATTCACACACATAGAATTATCTTGTTAGCATCTGAGACCACGAAAACACAAAGGTTAAGAAATCGGTTCTGAATCCTCTTTAGTCCAAGGATTTTCGCAGGGCGATTCTTGAAATGGTGAAGGATGTGCCACTCACCTAAAAAAGAATTTGGAGAATTATGTTAGTAAGAAAAATGAGAAGGGGGGAATAAACAAAAAAGATAAAATATAATAAAACACCCTGAAGTTAAGTGCTTAGTTACAAATGGGTGCTTATGCAGATTTCCATAATAAATAAAGCATCTCAATACAAATGGATGCTACCCTTCCTTCCATCAAATAGAAAGAACACCTTGCTACAAATGGGTGTTCTAACCTATAGAAAAATTGAAAAAAAAATGGAGATAAAAATATTAGGAATAAGAGACCTAGTGGTCCATCGGGGAGATATACACAAAAAGTGTTGACCTCGGGATAGAAAACTGGTGAGGAGAAAGCAACCAAACCTGAGTAAGGCCAAGTCAAAGGCTTGAATTGGAATAATTGGGATTGGAAATTGATGTCTTAAGATCTGGATTTTTGCAACTTTGGATGCTTTTTGGACAATTCTCTTCACTAAGCACAGATGTTTTAAAATCATAGCTATTGAACCTTTGTATTGGGCAGTGAAGCCTAAGAAATCAGGTTTTGAAGATTTTAAGTTGAGAGCTAAAGGAGAAGAATTGACAAAATCCTAGGTCTAGAAATTGTTTTTAGTACTGTAGGCTAGTAAATTAGAGTTTTACTACTCTAAGTTTGATTAATAATGAGTATCTGGTTAATTTGGTTAAACTTATATTGATAAAAGTCAAATATCATAAGCAAAGGATTAACTTAATTCTATTGATTTTTTGAGTTAAAATTTAATTCCCAATTCTTAAGTTTTGTTTCCTTAAAACACTTTGTATTCTAATTTGGGTTAAGAATAGTTACAAGGAATAAAAGATTTTTGAGAGTTTTAATTCTTAATAAAATTCTTGCTAACAACATTGTTTAAGTGTGTTTTCAAAATGTTATAAGTATAAGTCTAAGTAAGAAAATTTTCACAAGTGCTCTGTATATTAATCATTTATATTAAACTTAAATTTTTTCTAACACAATCATTCCTCTACATAGTTATTATTTAAATCCAAGTGCTTTAAATCATCATAGTCTTTATTAATTTTTCTAGGGACTAGCAAAACTTTGGCTTGGGGGTATTATGAGAGACTCATCATGATCTCTAATTACCCCTAATTAACCAGTCTTCCTAGTTAATTAGCTAAGGATGTGAATATACAAGGGTTAATTATAGAATAAGTGATATATAGTGAAGGACCTTAAAATAAGTTTAAAATGATATTTTATCATTCAATTAATATTATTAACAATCTAATTAATAATTGGACTTGAGATCTTATTAGTCATTCCCTTAATTAATAAGTTAAGTAACTTAAACATAATGTATAAATAAGTATATAATAACTTAAGTAACTTTACTTAATTTAATAAATTAACCTAAAAATTTCAAAAATGTAAATTCAAGGTGAAAACATAGTAATTACCTTATTTATATTCATATATAAAAAGTTGAAAAACATCTAAACTAAAATAAACCTTCAAAACCTGGGTTTACATTTAAGTCCTTACTATTCATTGCAATCGGGTCCTCAATTTACATATAGGCCCTTTGGTTTTATTACACATAGGTCCCCGTCGTCTTCTTCTTCTTCAGCTGATTGAACGGCTGACGACAGAGGGTGATCCCACCTCTTAATCACCGCTCTGCCGACATCATTCTTCCTTCTCCAAGCTCCTGGAGATTGCGCTCACCATCCCATCTTCATCCATCGATCTGGATCACTCTAAAATTCTAATTTTAGGTGGGAATTAACCTCACCATCGTCAGAGACGATGTCGGAGGTTAAGCTCCCCAAGCTTCTTCTTCATCCAGACTCCACCACCCTCTTCATCACCGTCAGCTATAAATAGACCCCTACCCCCTCGATTTCAGCAAGTTGGCTCTGAAATTGCACTAGAGGGGGGGTGAATAGTGAAATTATAGAATATTGTAATAAAAAAGATTCAATCACACAATGTACTCAATTATTTTTAGGTGGAAACCCAAGATGGGTGAAAACCACCACCTAAGCCAATCTCTTGACTCAAGATTTTCGATCACAAGGTGATCAATCCACTAACCACACTACTTAAACGAGGGTAGTGTACCTCAATTACAAATCCCACCTCCGATCCCTAAACGGAGGTTTCTCCCTTCAAAATGAAGAGACGGGGACCCGACAGGCCGGATACCCAAAGTACAGAAATTAAGAAGTCAAATAGCACCTATAGAGCAACCCAATAATTTAGTTGCTTTCTTATCTACTAAGCATGAAAAGAACTCCCTGATGATTTGCAGAACGGAGTGAGCTGGGAGTATGGATTTGTCCTTTGATAAGAGTATTGGCACAGCACAAGGGCAAAATGGAGCTTAGAGTAGTGAGCAAGAGAATTTTCTAATGGAATTGTATCTCAAGAGGTGTGTGTTGCCTAAGAGGAGTTATAGTCTATTTATAGGCAAGTTTGGAACCTTCAAGAACACTTAGGAGAGCTCTTCTAGCCGTTGGAAACAAATCCCAAGAGTTTAGGACGAAATCCACACAAAATCAGGGCAATGATGAGTTTGACAGCAATATCAGACGTCTAATTATAGGATCAGACGTCTTACAGGACGTCTGATTTTACCTCTGGTCATCTAATATTGCAGGACATCCTCAACAGACTCTATTGGATCAAAAGAAGGATGTCTGATATTATCTCATAAGATGTCTGATTATTTCATTGGACGTCTAATGAATGGTGGATCCGTTCCTGTTGTGATCAGATCCAAACAGGGTTCTAGGTTTAGGGGATCAGACGTTGGTATGGACGTCCGAGAACATTACCAGATGTCTGGAAACCTAAATATTGTTCCCTACTTCTTCTACCAAAAGATTATGTGGCCGTAAAGAGATACGCACAGAAAATCATGGCCAACGGTTCAAAGGCAGACGTCTGGAAATTGTTTTTGTCATAGACGAAGTCTAACGGCTAGTATGAGGACGTCTGGGTAAACAATCAGATGTCTGTTAAAGATTATCGACGTCTGAAAGTGAAGTCCTTCGACTGATGTTTATGAGGAGACAAACAAAGGCAGAAATCTTTGAAATTAGACGTCTGATACATTTGTCAGACGTCTTAAAGTGGAAAATCAGATGTCTGACCATTGTCCTGGACGTCTGATAAAAGTATAAGTGTTGGGTTTTTGTTTCTAATTTATCCTAAGTGTAGAGAGCTTAAGTTAGCTATTTAGAGGTTGTGTTTGGGGGCTCTTTACAATATTTCTAGACTCAAATAAAATGAAAATTACAACCTTTGAAAGTTTACATGAAAAAGCCTACGACCTAATACTTATGCTACTCGTCTTCACGCTTTTAATCTCCCATCTTGGAAAGGCTTTTGAAATCCTGCAAATATGTTATTACAGAGAGAAAATAATATGCTACGCTTATTTTTTATTTCATTTTCTTCATTTTGTAAAATCATCAAAATATTACATACGAGTGGTTGAACTAACAATCTCCACCTTTTTGATGATTTTCAAAATATAGCTGTAGGTTCCTATTTCCTCCCCCTAAAGGTTGTACTTGGTAGTCTTTATCTATTTAAGAAGTTTTTATATTATTCCTTAAGTTCTTACCTACATTCTTCTCCCCCTTTTTGAATATCATCATGAAGGGTTGTTAAAGGGAGTTGAAATCCAAACTACAAGAGTGATATCTACAGAGTAGAGTGCATGAATAAAATTGCATGTTTAAAAGATGACAAGGCTTTAAGGAAAATTGATTAGGAATAGAAATATTTAAGCATGGACCAACTATTTGTTCCCAAAAATATTAAGTATGGGGTCAAGGCCCCTTAATACAAACTTGGAATAAAAGGCAGAAAAATAGAAGCACAAAACTATTCTTTTTGATCTTGGCGGTGACGGCAACGAGCGGGTCCTTGTCCCATCTGCAAAGTTTGAACATTTGATCTAAGTTCGTCGATGTCGCGGCGCATGCTTCCCATGTAGGTGTACATCTTGCCGGTTCGACGCAGCAGGAGGGAGATGCCGGAGGAGAGGGAATTTGTGGCTGGATCCCATGCTTCACCAAAGCTTGAGCGGGGAGCTTCTATTTGAAGGGGTCGTGGTTCATGGAAGTCTGGAAAGGGTGGAAGGGGCTCTTCTTCCATGGGCTTGTCAGTGGGCTCAAGATGCTCCCTAAGTATATACATCTTAGCAGCTGTGGCCCGATTGTAAGACTCAATTTTCTTGTCAACTGCTTGGTCAGTTATGGAAATCCGCTGGGTTGAAAAGATTTTGGATAGAATAGACCCAAACGGAAGTGATGCCCGATGGTCTTCATTCATGACGCGAACAATGAGGCAGCAGTAATTGAAAGGAATATGACGGGCGACCGCAAAAAGGAGCGCCTTGTGTTGGCGCGAGATGTAATCAAAACCTCCCGAAGTGTTTAGGAGGTCCCACCCAAAAATACGAGAGAGTAGACGTGGAAGGGGTTTGAGATTTTTGCATGGTAGGGTGCCAAGGTTTTCAACATATTTTTCAGGGAGAACTAACTCTTGATTGATGATTTCTGGGTCATATTGCCTCAGAATATCATTGAAATCATTTCCCTCATTGGGGATGGCTAGAAGGTCGGAAATAGTTTCGGATGTGATGTGTATTTCGCGACCAAATAGGCAGGTATGGAGTTCAAGTTCATCGTTGCTGTAGCCCTCAACAATGTTGGCATAAAAGAGATGGCAAAGATCAGGGAACACACCAAGAGTTCCAATGCCGGAGTGGAATTGACGGTCAAAATATTGAAAGAGATGGAGAGTTTGGAAGTGTTCCCGAAGGTTCAAATGGGAAAAATCATTCCAAACAATAAAACGAGGGCATTTAACTTTGGCATTCGCGAAATGACGAAATCGCTGCCTAGCGATGTCGCCCCGCAATTGATCTGCCAAATAAGTGGAAGAGGAAGTGGAAGATCCCTCAACTTGCTTCCTACGGGGAGGCATATTTGGTGGAATGGGCGGTTAGGTTTTTGAAAAAGAAAATGGGTGGTGTTTTGAGGATAGAATACCTGCAAAAAAGAAACATCCATACAAGAACATTCAACCAACCAAACAACATTCACCCAAAACATAGATTCAAACAATGCAATCATCATTAAGAAAATGTGTGGCAGTATGCCTTGAGGCAATACAACCTGCCACGTAGTTGTGGCAATATACCTTTGGATTCAAGCCACTAAAGAGTCGGCTTGAACCTCATGAGGTAATACCCTTGCCATGGAAGATGCAGCTAGGGCTAACAGTGTTTTCTTGACCGAGGGTTAGGGTTCTAAGGCTGATAATGATATGAAATGTGCAAGTAGGTCAAGTGAATCAAGAAGCTACTAGATGCTGCAAGGTCATGGGTAGAAAAAAAGGCATGGAGACGCCCTAGGAGTTGAGAGGGTATACCCACGAGAGGAGGGAAGCCTCCAAATGCGTAGTCGAGAGGTAGGGAGGACGCACGCAGAGGAGCAGCAGTTTCGTCAGTCGTCGAGGAGGCACAACGGTCGTCTGGTGGCGAGCAAAACTTCGCCAACTGCTGCTGTGGGCCGTCGGGTGTGAGGGAGAGCGGTAGGGATTTTGGAGCGGAGAGTGGGACCTTTGCGAAGGGGATCTTATATCCCAAGGTCACGGAGCAAGTCTCCCCCTGAAGTTGGGGAGATTTGCATTTCAAACCGTCCAGAGAACAGTCGCGATGCGCAGATTCTTCCCAGATCAGACGTCTGGGGATGATGTCAGACGTCGGGATTTGCCTGAGGGATTTTAGCCCTTTTTATGGCAACGTCTGTTTTATTCATCAGATGACAAATCAGACGACTAATTATATAATTAGATGTCTGATTTCTGCAGGCATCCTCCCCTGGAAAATGATTTATTCTCCAGGTTGTCGTCTGATTTCTGCCTCAGACAACACAAAAGACGTCTAATTCTAATATTAGACGTCCAATTTCTGCAGACAGACCTTCCTGGATTTTCGCCTAAAGTTACAGGGTCGTCCGATTTTCCTGTCAGACGACCCATGCGATGTCTAACCACATATTCAGACGTCCGACAGGTAGTACATGTTTTGTCTCCGAGATAGACGTCTGTCAACACATCTGGACGACGAGACAGACGTCTGTGATGGATTCCAGACGTCTGATATGACTGTTTTGTTACATAAAATCGTCGTCTGTCCCAGATGTTTAGACGACGAATTTTAATGTATAAGACGTCTGATGATTAAATCAGACGTCTAATATTAGACAGAATGTGCATTTGGATGTTTGAACTGAGAATGAAGGCTTCTAACTTAGTCAATCAAGGTTCTATCTATTCTCACGACAAAGGAGGTTCCATTAAATCACTAAATTCTTCAAATGTCACTTAGCTTACATATGCCTAGTTTCCTACGTATATAATTAAAGCGATCATAATTCAAAGGTTTACTGAAAATATCAGCTAATTGCAGTTCAGTACAAATAAATTCAACTTTGATTTCTCCCTTAAGTACATTATCTCTCAAGAAGTGATGTCGAACATCAATATGTTTTGTGCGAGAGTGATGTACAGGGTTTTTCGAGAGGTTGATAGCACTAGTATTGTCACATAATATTTTTATCTTATTAAATATCAAGTTAAAATCCTTCAAAGTATTTTTCATCCAAAGCACTTGGGAACATGCTAGTGCGGCGGCTATGTATTCAGCTTCTGTAGTTGATAGAGCTACACTAGATTGTTTCTTTGAGAACCAAGAAACTAGTGATTCACCCAAGAATTGGCATGTCCCACTAGTACTCTTCTTATCGATGCGGCTACCTGCGTAATCTGCATCGCTATATGTAACTAAGTTGAATTGTGGACTCCTAGGGTAGAATAAGCCATAATCAGATGTGTCAACTAGATATCTAAATATTCGTTTTACAGCATTTAGGTGTGATTGTTTAGGGTTTGATTGAAACCTAGCGCATAAGTAGGTACTAAACAAAATATCAGTTCTATTGGAAGTTAAATACAGTAAAGATCCAATCATGCTACAATAGAGCTTTTGATCTATCGGCGTACCTGATTCGTCCAAGTCTAGGGAAGTTGTGACACTCATAGGAGTGTTCTTCCCTTTACTTTTGTACATATCAAATATCTTCAGCATCTCCTTTGTGTATTTTGATTGACACACAAAGGTTCCAATTTCGAGCTGAGTGATTTGTAAGCCCAAGAAAAACTTGAGCTCACCCATCAAACTCATTTCGAATTCATCCTGCATAATTTCTGAAAACTTTCTACACATAGATTCATTAGTAGCACCAAATATAATATCATCTACATATATTTGAACTAATAAAATATCTTTTCCTTTTCTTTTAATGAATAATGTGGAATCAACTTCCCCAATAGAGAATTTTGCATTTAACAAGTAGTCTTTGAGCCTTTCATACCAAGCTCTAGGAGCTTGCTTTAGACCATATAGTGCCTTGTTTAATTTATAGACAAAATGAGGCTTATCATGAGACTCAAAACCAGGAGGTTGTTTTACAAAAACTTCCTCCTTAATGAATCTGTTAAGAAACGCGCTCTTAACGTCCATTTGAAAGAGTTTAAAGCCAAGAAAGGCAGCATAAGCAAGAAGCATGCGAATTGATTCGAGTCGAGCTACGGGAGCATAGGTCTCATCAAAATCAATTCCTTCTTCTTGGTTGTACCCTTGTGCTACCAACAGAGCCTTGTTTCGAATAACCATACCGAATTCATTCAACTTGTTCCGGAATACCCATTTGGTACCTATTACCGTTTGCCCTTTAGGCTTAGGTACTAGATCCCAAACTTCATTCCTTTGGAATTGGTTGAGTTCCTCCTGCATGGCCATCATCCAAGTTTCTTCAGAGCACGCTTCCTCGACACTCTTGGGTTCAACTTGAGATACAAAGGCGGAGAGATCAAAGGAGCAACTAAAACGAGATCGGGTTTTAATGCCATCAGAAACACTTCCAATGACTTGACTTTCGGGATGATCCCTTTGATATATCCAATCTTTTGGAAGATTATGGATATTGGAGTTTGGAATGTTAGACACATCAATAGTAGAATCATCTTCATCATCCATATTGACTCGGTCAATGGAGGAATGAGATTCATCGAAGGAAACATGGAGGGTTTCCTCCACTATTAATGTGGTCTTGTTAAAAACCCGATATGCCTTACTACGTGAGGAATAACCAATAAAGATGTCTTCTTCACCTTTGGCATCAAATTTATCTAAATTAGAGTGGGTATTCAAGACAAAACATCGACATCCAAAAACTTTAAAATAACTAATTTTGGGTATTTTCCCATAGTATAGTTCAAAACAAGTTTTTCGTAATCCGGATCGAATTAAGGTGCGATTTAACACGTAACAAGCCGTGTTAACCGCCTCAGCCCAAAAGTACTTTGGTAACCCCGAGTCTATGAGCAATGTTTGAGCACACTCTTGAAGAGTACGGTTCTTTCTCTCAACCACCCCATTTTGTTGAGGTGTTCGAGGAAAAGAAAACTCATGAGCAATACCATGCTCTTGACAAAAATCATCAAACAAGGAATTTTCAAACTCGCCCCCATGATCACTACGGATACGAGTAATTTGGTAGCCTTTTTCAGTTTGAACTTTCCTACAAAAAACAAAAAAGACGGAAAACACTCCTTCTTTGGATCTCAAGAAGGAGACCCATGAAAACCTTGAAAAATCATCTACAACTACAAGGTAATATTTGCATCCACTGAGGCTCTCATATTTTGTTGGTCCAAACAGATCTAGGTGAAGTAGTTCTAAAGGTCTTGATATGGATATAACTTCTTTGCTTTTAAAACTAGATTTTATAATCTTACCTAATTTACATGAATCACAAATAGGCTCATTTAAAAATTTTCCTTTAGGAAGACCTCAGACTAGTTCATGTTTAGCTAATTTTTGAACCAGCTTCATATGAACATGTCCTAGTCTTTTATTCCATATACTTAACTCATCTTTTGCAATAAGACATTCATAAGTGCCATTTTTATCAAATTCTACGACATAAATGTCTTTAAATCTAGTTCCCTTAAGAAGGGTTTCATTGGTTAATGCATGCATAATTTCAAACATTTTAGACGTAAACACTACTTTAAAGCCCTTATCACATATTTGACTTACACTTAAAAGATTATGTTTTAGTCCTTTAACTAGAGAAACATTTGAGATGGGAGAGAGAGGGCTACCTATTTTACCAAGGCCAATAATATGGCCCTTGTGGTTGTTGCCAAATGTAACTGTTCCTCCATCCGTAGGTTGGAGGTCCAAAAATAGGCGCTTGTCTCCCGTCATATGTTTGGAGCATCCGGAGTCCATCACCCATCAGCCTCCTTGGTGGCGGTGGTCTCCTTGTCTTCCTCCTTGTAGACCTTCTTCCTCCTACAAAAGATCTTCGATGGTGACTTGGTGTTTCTATAGGTCTTTCTAATTTGAGTCATCCATCATTCATTTTGTATATCTAATTTTTGACATTATGATGTCCTTTCATCCCTACAAAACAAAGTGAGAGTTGTCTTTTCGGTATTCATTGTAAAGTGGATCCATATTTGTTAGTGATCTCCTTTAGAGGAGGGTCCTTTTTTGGCTCACTTTGACTAGGTTCATAAAAGCCTAATCCAAATTTACTTGAGGAAGGTTTTTAATGGGCAATGAGTTTGTCCAAGTTATCTTTCCCTTTTATAAATTTGGCTAGGTCCTCAAGAAGTTGGTTTGACTTTTCTTTGAGATGATTTATCTCTATTTTCATTATATCTAGTTTATCTTCTAATACCCTAATCTCTACTCTAAGTAAGCCATTTTCATCCTTTTTAAAAGAGTTTGATTTTTCAAGCACATGGATTTTGTCGAGTAATTCTTCTCTATCTAAAAATTTTTGTTCACTCATTGCTGTATACAAATCATTTGTTAATGACTCTTTCTCAATCATTAGATTTCTTATTTGCATATTTAAAGTAGTGGTTTCTTTTGTAAGAATTAGATTCTTTTCTTCAAGATCATTGATTAATCTCTTATTTTCTAACTTTTCCTCTTTTAAAGCCTTGCTTTGGATTTTTGTTTTCTTAAGATCTACATATAATGAATCAAAGGCATCTTGTAATTCATCTAAAGAGTAGGGGTTTACCTTAGGTTCCTCAGATTTAGACTCGGAACCATCATTTGTTGCCATTAGTCCCAAGCATGCCATTTCTTCATTTGTTTCCTCCTCCTCTTCTTCTTCGGAGGTGGAGTCATCCCATGTTGCTTGAAATGCCTTCTTCTTAAATCCTTTTGGTTTGGAGATCTTCTTGTAGTCGGAAGGCTTCTTGGGTTTCTTCTCATCATCCCTTTTGAGTAAGGGACAATCTTTCCTTATGTGACCTCTCTTTCTGCAATTATAGCAAATTAGAGGTTCTTCCTCTCTTTTCCTTCCCTTGATCTCTCTTCTATTTCTGAGAAACTTTTTAAACTTTTTAGCTAATAAAATAATTTCTTCGTCATCGGTACTTACCTCATCATTAGAAGTAGCTTTGAAGGCTAAGGTCTTCTTCTTTGGCTCCGATGAGATTAATTTCTTCTTTTGCTCCATTTTTGATTCGTAAGCCATGAGATTCCCAAGTAGATTTTCCATGTCGAGATCCTCTACTTGGTTGGCTTCTTCTATTGCAGTTACCTCCTGTTCCCACTCAGGTCCAAGGGAGCGAAGGAGCTTCCCTTGAAGATCCCCCTTTATAAATGTCTTTCCTAAAGACTTGAGGTTATTCACGATTAACGTGAATCGGGTGTACATGTCCCCAAGTCTTTCATTCTCCTTCATAGAGAAAGCTTCGAATTCCTGTGATAACAAGTTTATCTTTGAGGATTTAACTTTAGATGTACCTTCGTGAGTTACCTCCAAGGTTCTCCAGATCTCGTGGGCGGTTTCGCATTGGCTGATGCGGTTGAATTCCTCCGAGCTGAGAGCGTAGTAGAGTGAGTTCATTGCCTTGGCATTCAGTCCAAGGTGACAGATTTGCTCCACTGTGTAACCTGTTTCTAGTTTCTCAGGAATGACGTATGCGGATTCGCATTTCTTCCAAATGGAGAAATCGTTGGCTTGAATCCACATCTTCATTCTCAGCTTCCAGTAAGTGTAGTTGGTTCCTTCGAAGAGTGGTGGTCGAGTGGTGGATTACCCCTCCAATCTCTTGTGGAAATGGCCTTCCCCTCCATGTTATCTTTCTGCAGATGTTACTCCTGTAGGCGGAAAACCTGCTCTGATACCAAATGAAATTGCACTAGAGAGGGGGTGAATAGTAAAATTATAGAATATTGTAATAAAAAAGATTCAATCACACAATGTACTCAATTATTTTTAGGTGGAAACCCAAGATGGGTGAAAACCACCACCTAAGCCAATCTCTTGACTCAAGATTTTCGATCACAAGGTGATCAATCCACTAACCACACTACTTAAACGAGGGTAGTGTACCTCAATTACAAATCCCACCTCCGATCCCTAAACGGAGGTTTCTCCCTTCAAAATGAAGAGACGGGGACCCGACAGGCTGGATACCCAAAGTACAGAAATTAAGAAGTCAAATAACACCTATAGAGCACCCCAATAATTTAGTTGCTTTCTTATCTACTAAGCATGAAAAGAACTCCCTGATGATTTGCAGAACGGAGTGAGCCGGGAGTACGGATTTCTCCTTTGATAAGAGTATTGGCACAGCACAAGGGCAAAATGGAGCTTAGAGTAGTGAGCAAGAGAATTTTCTAATGGAATTGTATCTCAAGAGGTGTGTGTTGCCTAAGAGGAGTTGTAGTCTATTTATAGGCAAGTTTGGAACCTTCAAGAACACTTGGGAGAGCTCTTCTAGCCGTTGGAAACAAATCCCAAGAGTTTAGGACGAAATCCACACAAAATCAGGGCAATGATGAGTCTGACAGCAACATCAGACGTCTAATTATAGGATCAGACGTCTTACAGGACATCTGATTTTACCTCTAGTCGTCTAATATTGCATGACATCCTCAACAGACTCTATTAGATCAAAAGAAGGACGTCTGATATTATCTCATAAGATGTCTGATTATTTCATTGGACGTCTAATGAATGGTTGATTCGTTCCTGTTGTCATCAGATCCAAACAGGGTTCTAGGTTTAGGGGATCAGACGTTGGTATGGACGTCCGAGAACATTACCAGACATCTGGAAACCTAAATACTGTTCCCTACTTCTTCTGCCAAAAGATTATGTGGCCATAAAGAGATACGCACAGAAAATCATGGCCAACGGTTCAAAGGCAGACATCTGGAAGTGTGTCAAGACGTCTGGAAATTGTTTTTGGCATAGACGAAGTCTAACGGTTAGTATGAGGACGTATGGGTAAACAATCAGACGTCTGTTAAAGATTATCAACGTCTGAAAGTGAAGTCCTTCGACTGATGTTTATGAGGAGACAAACAAAGGCATAAATCTTTGAAATTAGACGTCTGATACATTTGTCAGACGTCTGACCATTGTCCTGGACGTCTGATAAAAGTATAAGTGTTGGGTTTTTGTTTCTAATTTATCCTAAGTGTAGAGAACCTAAGTTAGCTATTTAGAGGTTTTGTTTGGGGGCTCTTTACAATATTTCTAGACTCAAATAAAATGAAAATTACAACCTTTGAAAGTTTACATGAAAAAGCCTATGACCTAATACTTATGCTACTCGTCTTCACGCTTTTAATCTCCCTTCTTGGAAAGCTTTTTGAAATCCTGCAAATATGTTATTACAGAGAGAAAATAATATGCTACGCTTATTTTTTATTTCATTTTCTTCATTTTGTAAAATCATCAAAATATTATATACGAGTGGTTGAACTAACAGGCTCCCTTCTTTTAACACTGAGCCAACCCAATATGCTATTCATCTGGAACTCTAGCAATCTTCCAGACCATTCTCCGACTTCCTCCGCCAATCTTGATCAGCTGAGGAGCTTCGCCAAGGTCAGGCACGTCTTTGGACAAAGGAAACGACCAAGGAGATCCTCTACTCCATCCAAATTTGCCCGCTGGAGATTAGTCTCATTCCCTCTGATTTCATCTTCCGCCATGAACCATCGACCGAATCCCTTTGACCCCTTTGTCCAGGTAACAGTAGGTAGGAGTAGGAGTTGTCTAGGTAGTTAATTAGTTAGTTAGCTTAGCTTGATTTCAGATTCCAGACTTCAGGTCCTTCGACTCCAGCGAGTTCCTTTAGTTAGCTAGAGTCCTGATTTTGTCGTTTAAAGTCGCTGATCACCTTCCTCTAACCCTCACGATCACTTCTAATCCATTAAAACACTAAATTGATCACTAATTCGCCAAATTCACCTTTACCTTCAACAGTTACTATCACTGTCAATGGCGGCAGTAACTGAGCTTCAATACACCTCCATAGGGTCCTCCACCACCTATGCATCACCTAAGGACGCTATTTGACATTTCAATTTGAATAATTACCACCTATAACCTAAGCGCCTAATTCTATTAGAGCTCCTGAGCTTGCTGTCAATGGTGGCTCAAGAGTAGTTAAAATCTTAAATTTATTATATATTTATGATCACAAATTACTTTTGATTTGTCTTGACCACTCAATTGAGTGAGAAAACAAGTCCCAAGCTTCAACTAACTCAGATTCTTTAAAAATGGAATTCACTGTTAAGTTGTAAATTTAATGATCAAATGGAGAATTTAACGAGTTCTTGAGGTTTCTTGTAACCTCAGGATCCTTTTCAGATTGAGAATGGCACAGATTTACCTTTCTGTACACAATTTGTATTTTTCTGGACTCATCAGAGCTCCAGCAAGCTCCGACGAGCCATTTTTGAGCTTCAGCATTTAGAACATGTTGAAAAGCTCCAGATTGACCTGATATTGATCGCTGAGTAGTTTGAGGTCTTTAATTTGGGATTTTAATATCTAGAGCTACACATTAGTCTACACCTTCTCCAACTCCGGCAGAGTTGGAGAAGTTTGTCAGATAGATTGAAATTACATTTAAGAAGTCTGGAAGCTTCAGTGTAGTGCATTGAAGTTATTCCTAGCCTTAAACCAGTACAACAACCTCTGATTTGCTTTGACGAACAAACACCTTTTCAATCTCAGGCGATGAGCCTGAAATCCTAGGAACTCTAGCTGAAACTCCTATCTAAGGAATTGAATCTATTCCTGTGAGTGAAGAGATGTTGTTTTAGGCTTTAATTTCATTTGAAATAGCGAAACTCAGAAAGTCAAAACTTGAGGCTTAGCGATCAAACCAGAGTTTGAATCTTGAGTTCTGGACTCAATCTGACAAATTAAGGAATTCAAATTGTTGCTGAAATGATTATAAATGAGTTAGATGAAATTTGAATGAGTTCTAATCAATTTTCTACTAGAAATTTATTTCTGTTAGTTTGGGTTGTTTTTGATCCCAAACTAACGACAGTGGTTGTTTGATGAGATTTGGATGCAAACTCTAACCAGATGAGCTTGCTACATCCCTTAGAATCTGTTTGAATCAATTAGATATGATCTTAACTATCTGTTGCACCTTTCAGAGTTTAAAATTTTGTCTCTGAAGCTTCCAGAGAAGCTTTGAGCTTCTGAGTGCATCTTGAAGCTCTTGAGAGCTTAAAACCTATACAAGGAATTGTAGAATCACCTATATAACCTATTCAGACCCTTAGATAAGCTAAAACATTTACCTTAAACACACAGTAGCTCTAATTCCATTTCTAGGCAGCATATTACCTGTAGGAAACCCCTAATTTCACCTATCAAATCAAAGAGGAAATCATCCTCTGAACCTTAAATTGACCCTGGAATCCTGTAGAGCCACCTTAGATCTTTCCATCAAGCTTTGAATCGCTTGATTTGGAGCTCTGATTAGGGAGAAATTGACACTTGAAGTTGGGTCTGGAGGGGGAGAACTAAGTACCACATCGGAAGTTTTAGAGTGCCTGCCTTAGTATAAAAGCAATTTGTCATGTAGCCGATTCTGTCGTCAGAGCTCGACGCAAAAAGAAAACCTGACCTTCGAGCTTAGCGTGTGTGTGTGTGGGTGAGTGTGCCTGCAGGTGTACGCCCGAGTGGGCATGTGTGTGCGATTGGCCCTAGGAGGGTGAGGCCTAGGAGGCAGTTGAGCCAGTTCGGCTTGAGAAAGGACCGGTTTGGCTCAAGAAAGAAAAAACCAAAAATGAACCCTAATGAAATTAGGCGAGGATCGAGTAGGGTCTGGTCCCACCCAGATCTCAAGGTGCTGTGTATCCTCAAAAGGACCTTGCCACAAATCAAAAACAAATTTTTGATTGAGAAGCAAATTAACCCATTTCATTTGAAGTTAGGGAGCAGAAAGAGCTAAAGGCTAAGTGCTGAAGGAAAAATCGCTAAGGGAATAAGGGTAAGGAAGGTTAAGGGAGAAAGAAAGAAGAAAGGGTACCGAAGAACTCACAAAAGGCAGAAAGCTAAGGACTAAAGGAAGCTAAGGGAAAGAAAGGAGAAGGCAAGCAGGTGCTAAGGAAATGCTTAAGAGAAGAAGGCAGGAAGAAAAGATAAAGAAGAGAAGAAAGATCTATCGAGAGAAGAAGAGAAAGCAGAAAAAGAAATAGAAAGAGAAAGAGAAAAAAATAAAGGATTAAGAGAAAAAAGGAAAAGAAAATAAAGAGAAGAAGAGAAAGAAGAGAGGTTGAAGAATAAGAAGAAATTGATTTTCTTATCATATTTTAATTTCTTTTTATTTTTAATTGTTGTATTGAGGCATGTATTGACTAAATAAACTCTTCTTTGCCTTAAAACATTTGAAATAAATAGAGAATTTGCATGTTTTTAATATTGAAAATGAGAATTCATATGGGATTTTGCATGTTATTTCATTTAAATCAATTCTTGGCAAAATTCATGTTTCTATAATTAACTTGAATATACCTCTTATACTTATAACGAAAAATAAAAGATGACTAGTGAATTTAGAATGAATTATACCTCCTAGCAAACGACCTAGACTCAACCAGTAAATAATTTCTAAAATGTTAGGTTAATTCGACCCTATACTACTAAATGACAAAATTTTGAGTTAACCTAAGTGACTTTTCTCTACTCATAATTAAGTAAAGTTAACTTAATTAACTGAGTTGAGGCAAGAAACGATCAGTGCCAAAAATGTAGAGTGCTTCAAATAATTTGGGGGTGTATTCCTTTTTCATGAGATCTTGGTTTCTTCTCTAGTGACTTGTTGTCATGCCTTAGAGATTTTATATGTGATTTTTTGGAATTGTTTCGTTTTGGTTCCTTTTGTATGATTTTAAGCAGCCATTTCTATTAGTTTTGTGGATGTCAATTGCAATGTGAGGAAGTGAAGATAATCTGCCCCTCGAGTCTAGTGTTTTTGGCATGTTTTTGATTCATGGTTAGTAAATTGTGGTGCATGTGGGAATATTAATTAGAGCGATAGGAACTAAAAAGAAAATCGCATGTGTGTATGTCAACTACAACAAGTTAATCTTTTTTTGGGGGTTAAATTATGGGTTTTGTTTCTTTAAATTCTAGTTGGCTTTGTTTTTAAGGCACGCACAATTGTTTTCTAACCGTTACTGCTGCCAAGGTTTTTCTACTGCCCTTTCCCCTCCTCCCTCCCCCCGAACCAATTCTTCATTCAATCATTTTAGAGTTTTGGTTAAATGGTTTTAGAATTTATTGTTTGTTTTCAAGTTCTAAAACCATTTTTTTTTGTTGCTTGCTGGTTGATTGGTGCCAAATGCCTGGATGTACGATTCATGTGATTGTTTTGTACCTATTTTGTGTTGGCAACTTGGTATTATTTGGCCTTAGCTTTTGACTTTGTCAGATGTCTATCTGGTGGGCTTTTTTCTTTCTTATTTTTTGGTTGCAATCATGCGAAGTACGCTATTCTTGAGAATGTTTGTTTTCTAGTTATCTTTATGTTTGGTTATATTAGTAGAAATAAACAAGTTAATTCTTCTTTAATTGAATGTCCTTTCTTTAATGATGTAGGCGACTAGATTGCTGCTAGATGCAATGGGGACTACCTGGGGTCAGCAACTTAAGAAGGTCCTTGGGACAATGCATATAAGCATCTTGCATGCTCCACTTAGGATTGAGAAGGAAATTCTTCACAAGTGGATCTCCTCATTCGATGTGTAGGCTTACTTGTCAAATAGACTGAGGTATAACTTTACCTAAACGCCTGATATCTGAAACCAAGTTTATACATAAGTTGCTTGCCATGAGCAATCAAATCACAATTTTATATTTTTTGGAGATAGACGACCATGTATTTGGTATTAGCAATCAGATACACCTGATATCAGTTTGTTTTCCACATTACACACTATCCCAATGATACATTTTTTATTCATGCAATCCATTATTTTTGTATTTATCATCTGTATTATTATATTATGTATTACAACAAGCATATAGATTTTGCATCTTTACATCATTATTTTTTCATTACAACAACTACGCTTTATTATTACAAATATTTGCCAATTTTTACAACATAAGTATACATTTGTTACAAGACACGATCTTCTCATTACAAAAGATCTTTAATCTTGTTACAATCATTTTCAACATTTTGCATGATGCGAGGAGTTATTTCCGCATCTATTCTTAGAATGTTGAATTGATTAGATAACAACGATTCCCTTAATTATAGGTAGGTGAAAATTTATTATTTATTTTAATTAGTACCTTTTTTGTAAATCACATTGATGACGATGCTATGCAAAACCACCATCGTCAGAATAGGTGATTTTTATATTGATCAAGAGATATCCATTGGATGGCTATCATGTGGGGCTCATTTACCCTTTTTTGAGTACAGTGCATAGGTGATAGGTCCCCTATATATACATGCATAATATATATATATATAATATTTTTAATACCATGTATATATGTAGAGCCACTGTGAATGAGACATAGGATGTAATAAATAGATAAATTAGAACCACACCACACTTTTTGCAAGTAGTTTCTCCAATGCCAGAGGGAGGTAGGGAAATAAAGCAACACCTAATAAATGTGCATTTTGTTACAATTGATTTTCTAAAAATAATTATTTATAGAAAATATAAGAGGTTTTTAGAGCTATAAAATTTGATTCCCACAGCCTCCGATATACAATTACAATGCTATTTTATGATATAGCATGCTATGTATATAAATGCTGTAACAACTGATATTATGAGGTTATCTAAAAACTATGCTATGTTATGCAACACAAATGTTACAAGGTTATTAATTCTATGAGGTTGTAAAGTGCTACTCATGTAGAGGTAGGTGCATGATCAAGAGAGTTTTATAAACCACAATTAAAAATAATTTTAAATGGACTTGAGAAATGGGGTGAAGGGGGGACATAGAAGTAGGCATATGAAATTTGCAAAAAGTTTACGCTGAAAGTCACTTTTCGACATTAATGTCCTATTTAGCTTAAAGTCAAGAATATATTACTTTGTTTGTTCAAAAGATCATCTAATTGAGATGCTGATCTGATTGTGATTTCAGGTGCAGTTAAGCAGCAACTTTGTAACACAACATGCAAGTGGATAACATAATCTTTTTGTTAGGCTGTGATCGATAGGTAGGTAAAATGTGTTGTAAGGGATGACTTACATTTCTAATTTTTCAAAAAGCAATAAAGGAAAGCAAAGGTGAGAAGATATTCCATAGTTTTTGTTGGGCATATCATTTTTGTTGGGCATAGCCTACTTCTCACTTTGTCTAACATCTAAACTTCTCCATACTCTCCACATTCAACTAAATTTGTACTTACTGTGTTTTGTTAGTTACAAGATTTTTCAGGATAGCTCCATTTATCATTGGATAGGAGTCTTACGGATAGCTCATCATGCATATGATAAGGTATTTTAGCTTAGATCTGCTCGAACTAAAATTTGTTAATGTAGATTATTAGGTAATCAAATAATTTAAATTTGGTGCTTCACATGTCCAACTAGTTGAGCATTCCAACAAATGCTCTAGATGATAAGTGGCAATATTCGGGTAGCTTGATTTCCAATTTTAGATCTAGCAGCATTAATGTCCAATTATTCAGCTTTATGGGCAAAGTTCTGCCCTCAATCTCTGTATTTTACAAGGTAGAGTCTGGTGGTTAATGGTGGCAATAGGGGAGAATTATGCCGATCCCAAGACTTGCTTCTTTCATGTTCTCATTAAGGTATGCTATGTAGTGTAAGTGTTTGTGTTTGAGATTGCTACTTATTTGTTTTGGTTTCTTTGTCATAACATCTTTTCTCGGCATTGTTGCCCTTATTTTTTTACAGTTTTGTGATCATATTTGCATCAGGTTTTGCTCTTTAATAGATGTGACCATGATGGTCAATTTAATGCCTTATTGCAAGTTTTACTTGCAAGCTAAAGCTATTCAAACTCTTTTTTTTTCTTTTCGGAAGTGTAAAACTATTCAACCTTTCACATTCAACTTTAGTACTACAGGGTATCTAATTTGCTAACTGCCCTTTGGTGGTTGATGAAGGATCTAAAAAGCACAAGCACACTAAAAGGGGGGATGAATAGTGTGGTAAACAAAAATTATGCAAATAAGGCAAACCACAGAAAATAACACCAGATGTTTAGTGGTTCCCCTCACTTGGGTACTCCACTACCTAAGTCTCCCGACCTAGGATTTTTAACTCGATTCCCTCAACTCGGAGGGAATCAATTTACTATAAATGGAGGTAATCAACTGGTTACCTCAACCCAATTATAAGATTAGATAAGAACAAAAAGATACAAGTGTAAGCAAGAAATAATATAGCTTACAACTAAGTTACTAAGTCTGCAACAAGAATTAGCTTAATGGAAAGTTTATATACCAATCTAGCGAAAAATACTTAGGCAGAAAAGAGTGATTTTACGATGAAGAATGAATTTGCCTGGAAAGACTTGTTGCAAAGAGAGAATCACCCTGAAGAAAAAAGCAACAAATCAACAATCCTTTCATCTTGAATTGAGAAATATGGAAATCTAAGCAAGGAGATTTTTTATGCTTGTGTTGTGTGCAAATGACACACACAAGGTATTTATATATGCTACTAAACACCTTCCCTATGATTACTAGTCGTTAGGGGAAAAAGGGAAGATTAGAGATAGGTTTAATTGCAAAGTAGTCATTCAGATTAGGCACAATGGTTAGTTGGTACCGGTACTAAAATTGTGGTACCAGTACTGACTGCTCATAGTTAACCAACAGTCAGCCCAACAAAGCCTGGGTACTGGTACTCATCATGGGTACTGGTACTCAGTGCTTACAGTTGAGTACCAACTTAGTCACTAGGTACTGGTACTTGTGACTCACAGTGTTACGAATGTGGCATCAAACGGGTTTTCAAGACATCTGGGAAGTGGCCCAGACGTCTGGAACCCTTCCCAAATGTCTGGTAATAAATTTTTGCTGCGTACGGGGTTGCGTCTACACACCTGCATGTGCAGACTACACCTGCCGCTCTCGTTCCTCTTTTCTTCTCTCTCTTCCTACAGATGCGTCGCTCTCTTCTCTCTCTCCCCACGAGGCCTTATAAGAACACCCTCGCCCTCTCCCTCACCCTCATCTCCTCCGCCTTCCTCTTCTCCTTCTCCCTACCAGTGCGAGAGCGCGAGCGAGCGAGTGAGCGGCAGCAGCAACGGCCGCGGCGAGCGTGCGGAAAGGAGGGTTGCGAGTGGAATGGGAAGCTCGACCACGAGGGTTCGAGCTTGCCAGGGCAGTTAGAGCCGGCCGGCGGGGGAGCGACGGGCGTGGGGTGTCACGAAGGGGCTGCTGCAGCTCGGGCAGCAGACAGACGGGGCACAGCGCAGCCGTGCATCGCAGGCGGAGAGCGAGTCGGGCTCTAGTTCTGGAAAATTTTCCAGAATCATACGTCTGGGCTTACGACCAAATGACGGTGAAGATGCCTAGAGGACTGTCCAGACGTCTGACAAGTAAGATATTTCTATCTTCTTCCCTTTTCGCGTGTACGGCCATGCAGCCATCCGCCGCGACTTCGTCTGTGCTTCGTCGTGCTGAGAACAGGAGTATGTGTACGCAGGTTGCACTTGGGAGGGCGCGAGGGCTCGCCATCCCACGTAAATCAGACGTCTGGCTATAGTGCCAGACGACGGAGAGGACTTCCAGATGTCCAGGGTGACAATCGAACGTATGGGAACCAAGCCAGACGTCCCAGCGGGCTTCTGGATGTCTGAAGGACTACGCAGAATTAAGGTACGATCTGACCCAACTTTTAAGATGTCTGGAAGAGGTTCCAGACGTCTGATTTTGGACAGTTTCATCATTTTTGACCCGTTTAGGGCCCGTTCGGAGTCCGTTTTCCTCGTTTCGAGTTGCGTTCCTTCCAGAATAAAATCCTCTACCTGTTTACAGTAATTGTATACCATTCTAACAAACTCCTTGTGTTTGATCCTTGTGTTAGGACCCCATTCCGTTGCAGTCTTAGGGGTTGCGGAGGCGTGCGGGATTGCCAACCACGCCCCCAGTACTCCCGTTGTCGCTGGTAGAGAGGCTTTTAAATTATTTAGCATAAATTGTTACAATTATTGAACAATTAATAGAGTCTAGGGCATTGCATGAACCCTAGGACTGAGAAACTAGATTGAATGATAGATCCTAGAGTATTGCATGAATCCTAGGGCTGGAAAACTAGATTGAATGATAGATCCTAGGGTGCGGCATGAATCCTAGGACTGGAAAACTAGTGGAATATATAAATATTGTAGTCTTGGAATAGTGGAAAGGAAATAATAGCTGCCTGTAAATTAATTGCTTCACGTTATGAATGAATAAGTATGATTTAGAATATGGGTTGTATGAACGTAAAACTGGAACAGTGAAACCTACAATGGCCAAACAAAAAGAACACGAACCCTATGGGGAATTAGGAGTAGAACTCCTGGGAAAGAGAATAGAAGGGAACTAAGAAAGTGAAATGTGAAAGTGTGTTGTGTCTCGGGTACGTGGTACCAAAGAGAGCACACATTACCTCTTAGTGTAGAGGGGAGCTTACCACCCTCAGGTTGAGGCCGGGGTTGGTTTGGCCACTGTACACCGACTTGCTGGCCCTCGCATACGCAGTACCAGGGAGAGCTACTAGTGTAGGGAGAGCACTAGCTACCCCATGGGTCCCGGGGTTCTGCTAGCCTTCTACACCGACATGTTAGGCCCACTGGGCAACCAGGGTAGTCAGGCGAGGGTGCGCAGACTGTGGAGGGGTTGGACCCCTGTTTCAGAGAGGGCTCTGCCCTATATTGGTTCCGTGCTGTGTTTTGAGCTCACCCGTTAACAGAAACGATTGACCGCGTGCCAGTGCGGGGTAGCTACTCATGTGCTTATTGCGCGTGCCATAGTCACCGTTAGTCTGTTAGCGACCTTGGGGTGGTTGACTGAGGGTAGGACCACCACGGGGGACTCTCCCGGCCAGGAGAGCACCATGTGTTACTTCTACTTTTCGGAAAAGACTGCAATCAAGATCGTTCCCACGAGGAACATTCGAGATCAAGTGAAGGATCTGAGAAATAAATCAATCGTGAAATAACAGAAAGATGTAAATAAAGAAAGTAAAAATATAACAGCTACTGCACACTCTACTGCTTTTTTAGCTATTAGTTGCCACTCTACTCAGCATTTCGCTGACGTGTTACGCTCGTTACTTTTCAGGACCAGGTGTTGAGCAGCCAGGGTCAGCAGCTGCAGTGGACGCTGGGCCTAGTAGGGTCCAGTAGAGTTACCCGCAGTTCTTTTTGTACCTTTCTTCCACTGTAGTGAGTAGTTTCCTTGTTACGCCCTGTACGTCTTTATTGTAAGTTTCATGTTATGTACATACTTATTGCTCTATTGTTGTGGTGGTGTATACTATAGTAGTTCCTTTTCTTACTGCTGTATTTTGTTACTGCTAGTTATATTCATGCTGAATGTGGTTTATTTTACTGCTCTTTTGGTTACTTCCTCGTTGGACGACTAGGTCTTGGGATTAGTCGAGTCGGTTCGATTCTCGTGTCTCATAGGGACTCGGGAATCGGGTCGTTACAAGATGGTATCAGAGCAAGGTCGTCCCGAGAAGTGAATCAACTGATTGAAAAATAACCATTTCACATGTCTATGACTAGAGTAGCCACCACAATAGTTCTTTTGACATGAGCTCTTAGACTTCTTTCGTTAGATATCATTCCATATTGACGTGTTTCCGTTTTGTTTCGCGTCTCCTTGCAGGAGATGCCTCGTCGTGGGACTAGCGAGGTGGGCCACGGGCACGGCCAAGGATGAGGTCGGCAAGGTGGGCTTGCTGCTGTCGACACCTCAGTGGACCAGCCACTGCTCCCGAGCATTCAGGCCTAGGACCTCGCCCAACTGATACAGGATATTGTGCAAGGGGAGCTCCACCCACCTCCCCGAGCGCCTCTCCCTGGGGCTGCGGAGGGGGAGTCCTCTGTGGGACAACGCGACAGACGCGGCGCTGGACACGGGGGAGGGGATGGGCCGCCACCACCCCCACCTTCCTCCGACCCTTCTATGCACGCGGCACCTTTTCCTGGAGGTGCACCAGCATCTCCACTGCAGTGCCACTTCGAGCTCTTCGGGCAGTTCTAGAAGCTGAAGCCCCCCTCCTTCAAGGGGGATGAGGACCCGACCGAGGTAGAGGACTGGCTCGAGTAGCTCGAGAAGGTTTTCGACACCCTTCGCCCCCTGGTGGAGTGCCGCGTGGCCTTTGCCACGTACCAGTAGGAGAGTGCGGCACACAGGTGGTGGAGGGCGGTCAGGGGACAAGAGAGGGACGAGCCGACCTGGGACTGGTTCGTCACCCTCTTCTGCGAGCAGTACTTTCCCCAGACGTGGCAGGACCAGAGGAGACGGGAGTTCCATACTCTCTGCCAGGGGACGATGACCGTGAGCGCGTACCGCACGTGTTTTCTGGAGCTGTCTCGCTTTGCAGCGACAGCAGTAGCCACTGAGGAGGAGTGATTAGCCCATAGTTGTGGGCTATTTAAGTATTTAAGTGCCTACACATTAGGTTAATTCTAACATTTATTTAGTATAAATTAGGATGTAAATAGATTAATTCATAGTTTTAATCTAATTACATAATCCATACATTGCATTCATATCTTAAGTGCATTTAGAATTAGCTTAGAATAGCATTCATCTAATTAGATAACCAATTAGGTATATTGTTTTTATTAACATAGAAGTTGAGGGTCTATACATAAATAACCCTAATATTTTAATAATATTTTCTTTATTCGTCTTCTTTCAGAACGGCTGGCTGCCGCTCCAACGCCCGGCTGCTGCAGTGATGAAGCCATTCAAGGGGGAGCGGATGTGGTGGATCTGGTCGGCGGCTGATTTCAAAATTGTTCAAGACACTACAAAAGGAGCACGGAGGCAGCCGAGCTCAGGAGGCCTCCGCCACCGACCCACCACTGTGCAGAGAGATCCTCTCTCTTCCACTCCACACTGCCGGCCTCTACCATGGCGGCGAGTCTCCACCACCGTGGGCGTGTGGTGTGACAGGCCACACCGCCATTCGGAGCTCGCCCGCATTACCGTGAGCACCTTAGCGTGCAACTCCCTCGCCGTCATCGCCGACCACCGTCACCAACCTACTGATCAGCCACCCTATCAGTAACTTAAGACGTCTGAAGTTACCCGCTCACTTCACCGCACACGCCTGAAGTCGCCTGCAGACCCCTTCCCGCACTTGCAGAACCTTCAGCGCACCCACGTCCGTCAACCTTCAGCTCAAACACGCCTCAACTCTCCAATAGCCACGCCTCCGCTCAACAGGCTGCAGACCCTCTGCCCACGCCAGCTTCCACCGCAGCCACGCCTCCGCACGCCAGCGCCCTCCGCAGACCCTCCGCGCACCCACGCACAACCGCCTGCAGTCCACGCCGTTCACCATTGCGCCTGCAGAACCGCCAGCAACCGACCTCTGCAGACCCTCTGCCCACGCCAGCTTCCACCGCACACGCCAGCGCCCGCCTGCAGACCACCGCAGCCACGCCTCCGCGCGCCAGCGCCCTCCGCAGACCCTCCGCGCGCCCACGCACAACCGCCTGCAGACCGCCCAACCGACCACCGCGCACGCCAGCCGCACACGCCAGCCGCAGCAGCCACCCCCGCAGCAGCAGCAGGCGGCGGACTTCACGCCAACCGGCTGCGCAAGCTGCCGGCTGCAGCACCTCCGCCGGAGCTCGTCCGGCCACCTCCGACCGCCGCGCGACTCGCCGCCACCACCGATTCGAAGCCCTTGATCCAAGGGACCTCCTCCGAGCTTCCCGCGCCCAGCCATCGGCTCCTCGTCGCGCAAGACAACGGGGAAAAATTCCCCTGTTTTGCTACAGTAAAACGTTAATTAAAATTTACATTTTCTGCCATTGCCACATTTTAATCATATTCTATTCACTCTGCATTGCGGAAAATATCCTGTAGTTTCTCATAATTGCCATTTCAGCATTGTTTCTTGCTTAAACCTTAATCTAAAGGCAATCTTGGCTTGGTTCTTGTCCAAATTGACTCCGAACAAACATTTTTAAGTGGCGCGAATTTTAATACGTTATTGCCTCCCTGTGGATACGACCCGCTCCTCTGCGAGTGGTTATTTCTTATTAAAAATTGATTAGTCGATTTTTCCACCACATTAAACTACAAACGACTTAAAAGCGAAAGATCGACCGGTCAAATGGCGCCGTTGCCGGGGAGGCAACAGACGCAATAATTTCGCCTAATTTTATTTTCATTATTTGTCAATTGCACAGAGATTTGACCATCTATTATTTTCTTTTCTGTGCGAGAAATTTTGTGCAAGAATCAGCCACTGTGAGAGGCGACCCTTGACGTCGCCAGACGAGAAGTGGACAAGCAATTTTGAAAGGAGGAGAAGGACGAGGACGCGACGGACACCACTGTATTTAATCGCTAATTTAATTAGAATAGAATTAAGACTGAAGACTTAATTTTTCATTACAGTTAGTTTGAAACCCTTGTTCTGGGGCAAATTTTGAGGGGTTTGTTCCCCGATTTTGTTTTGGACCCGTGTTGGGTAATTTTTGGGAGCCTGTTCCCTTTTCTTTAGATTTAGGTTTTTTTTTTTATTTCTTTTATTTGCTTGTGCATAAGTAGTTCTAAAAAAAAAATAGAAAAAGAAAAAAAATGAGCTGCCTGCTAGAAGTTGCCTGCCCTAGGACGAACCATTTAGGTCTGTATGAGCAGCCTCTAGATTTGCTTTTCTGCATTGCGTGCATTTTTGCATCGAAGATCGCTGGAGGCAAGGTACGCATTCTCTTACTTTGCATCCTATTTTTGATCACGCATTGCATTTGGGATTTAATGCGAAGACCACCTAATCTGTACTGAATAAATCTAACAAGTGGTCACATATTTTCTTTAGAAAAAGGACTAATTAAAGGAAGGACATTTTAAAAACCAAGGATTTGATTTTCAAACTTGGCGTGCGATTCAAAGTTCAAAATCTTTGACGGTGTATGCACACTTATTTCACTTGCACCACGGCACGTTTCTAGACACTCCTTAGGTTTGGAAATACTAGGACAAGAGCCCTCCTTTCGTTGGATTCTGAAGTGTTCGGAACTTGATATCAAAGGTTTTGTAAATCCAAAGAGGGGGATACCCTGTCACGGATTTTTGGAGGTAGTTGAGGAGCACCGCGAAAGCACAGCTTCAAAGGAAGGCTTAGGCCTACTTGCATCCCTCGATCTTCCGTCTTTGGATTTACTTGACCATTTGAGATTTAGGGAAGAACACCTAAGCTCCAACTTGGTCTTTTTAGGCGAGCCGTAGGTCGACAATAGGCGCGTAAATTGATTGAACAAATTGTATTGTCACCTGCAATCTGACTTAAAATCAAAAGCCTAAATTGGGAAAGACCTAAAAGGTCCTTTTTGAATTGTGTCTTGCTTGGGGAATTCTGATTGAAGTGTGAGTTAGAATGGACCACATTGATTTTCATCCTTTCACATCTTGCCCACACCCTCACCCCCACTCTGCATCCTTCGATCCCAGACGCCGAGATGGTCCATTCCTTGATGGACATAATGACAATCATTGGGATCCGTTTTACTCCTATTATAGGAGTATTGGCCTAGTTAAGCCCCAAATTAGTGAGCAGAACTCAGGAGCGGGATTTGCTTTGCCCAATATCTCACATACCAAAGAAATACCCAACCCACCCTCCCTGAAAACTTATAATGGTTGGACAAACACTCCTGGGTACTATAAGCCTGAGCCTGACTTCTCTTATGATAGAAATGACCTCTCCTCTTTGAAGATGGAAATACAGAAAATGCAAAATGAAATGAGTGAATTGTTAGGAGAATCTTTGAGAGCAGGCCAACAAGAAAGAGATGAAATTAGCCACCCAATCTGCCCCATTGACGATGACGTACACCCCTCTACAATAGATGCATCTCCCGTGGGAAAGCTACACTTTAAGTTGAAGGGAAATTCTGGGGAAAATAGCTACTTTTCGAGGATCGATTTTGAAACCTCCCCATTAGATGACACTTCCTTGAGAGATCTACACTTTAGGTGGGAGGAAAATACACATGAAAGTAGCTATGCATTGGATGAAGAAAGGTGGCAACCCGAGGAAGATGATGATAAGGTTGAGTATCCACCTGAATTATATTGGAGTCAAAAGAAGGGAATGATGGTGCCATTGGAAGACCTCGACCCAAATGATAGTATTTTCGTGACATTTGATGAAGTGGGTCAAAGTCAAGTTGTTAATCCTACCCTCCCTTCTGATCACGATATGGAACTCAAACCCACCCTTAGGGAACCTAACCCTAAAGAAATTGACCTATCTGAGGAGTCTGATGTATCCAATGTCAATAATTTACCTCAGATAGAGCACCCTAGGGGATCTGCTGAGATATTAAATGATTCTAGACCTCGGGTACATGATGAATTGTGTGATGAGGAGGAAGACGAATTATATGAGGAACCTACCTTCAAGATTTGGAGTGACACTAAGGGTGATTATGTCTTATTTGAAGAGTTAGCCCCAGAGGATGTCACAAATTTGACCAAATTAGGTTTCCTTGGCACACCCATTGATGATATTTCTCCTCATGATAAAATGATGGAAAATTTGGAAGCAATTTCTAAGATTTATGTGGATTCACATATAGACTCCGGGGAAGATTTGAGTAAAGAACAAAAACCTGGGGATGACATTAATAGGATAATCCCTAGATCTGTTGCTTCCAACCTGCCTTCATTCACTTCGAAGTCACCCTCTGATTCGCTTATATCTGAAAGCGAAATTGTGACTCCTGATGAAGAGCAGGAAGATCCACATGATGGTGCAAGGAATGCTAGGGATGAAATTGAGGATTTAGAAAGAGTGTTTGGGATGGACACCAAGCTGATTAAACCCAACCTAGATCTTATGGCCATCCCACAACCTCGTAACTTGGACACCCTAGACGATCCTTGCCTTAGAGAATTGCTCATTTTTGTTCTGACTAGGGGGCTTAACAGAGCAATATTTTCTGTAATGGAGTATCGGGTATGGATTGATGATTTCTTTAGTCAGTCCATTACCCTGGGGGTTTATCTCTATACCATTCCTTCCCCATTCTTTTTGGAGGATCCTTGTCATCCTACCCCTACCCCTTTGGAGGTTATTTTAACTGTTTATCCTTTAGAACCTCTTCTGGTGACCTGGGAAGATTTCATTCCCATTTTAGTTGGGCGAGCATTTGCTATCGGGATTCATCATCAGCTCGCCAACATCCTAGGTTACCTATTTTCTATGCCAACTTTGCTTTGCTCATTTTTAGGGCCTATTTCTGCAATTCTTGAACCTGATTTGCAGGTTCTTCGGCTATTCAGCCCAGCTTTGACCCAGGTAATATCCTTCTATGCAATGAGGACATTGCAGATTTTAGGCATGGGGGGGTGTACTTGGGGATATACATAGCATAATTGCATACATTTGTACATAAAAAAAAAAAAAAAAAAGTTTTGAGCTTAACTGGCTAAGTCCTGCATTCTTAAGCAAATCAGAACTCTAGCGTAGACTAAGTTAATTCTAGGGTCAAACTTTAGAAGCAAAATAAGTTACTAGCTTTAGACCTTTAGGGTCCTTTGTGGACTTAAAAACTTAAGTAGGAGTTAAGTTGCGGACCATTCTTCAAGAGGTTGAGGAAGGGAAGCTAGGGTTTGAGTTAAAAGGTGGGGTAGTACCTGGAGTCTTATTCTACCTTTTGGTTTACGGGTCCTTGTAACCCAAGCATCCAAATTGTTCACACTTGGTCTGGTAATTAACTTAATTTCTGAAAAGAGATTTGGTTCTCTTAGTTTTGACTTAAGAAAGGCTTGAAAACACATTTTGATTGGAAGAGTTCCCGCCGCAGGAGAGGTCGAGTATATATTCACCTTGAGGATGCGATGGTAACATATTACCTCCTCGGCGCTTGTCTCTTAGGATATCCATCCTACTGGGGGCATGTAAGCGCATTGCGCAGTTCAGGTACCATGGGCGGCCCTATCTCGAAGTGCCGATTGCCATAGGCCTGAATTCGCTTAAGAAATCCATGGGCGATACTATCTCGAAGTGTCGATTGCCAGGAGTTCTTGGGGTCGTTATGGGCGGTGCTATCTCGAAGCATCGAAAGCCAGGCACCCTTCGAGGTATGGTAATGGGGACAATGAATCCGACACAGACCGTGTTGATAGCTGATCTGAGGTTAGACTTAGAAGAATCAAACAAAAAAAAAAGAAAAAAAGGTATATATATTAAAAAATAAATAAATAAATAAAATCCTTTAACTCAAATAACTCGGACCAATGCAAAAGCACTGATGCTTTAATCTCAGGGATCAATAAACTTTACGGTAGAGTCAGAAATCAAGGAAACTTGTGCTTGCAACTCGTCTTTAGCCAACCTAGTCTGTAACTTAGCAACTACTTAGGAACCTTGGGTTTAGAACCTGAACTTAATATGCTTCTGAAGGAAGACTAAGTGAGTTGACTAGTCTACTTAGAGTGCTAGGTTTCGCTTAATTTTGCTAGGGACTAGCAAAAACTAGGCATGGGGGTATTTGATTAGCCCATAGTTGTGGGCTATTTAAGTATTTAAGTGCCTACACATTAGGTTAATTCTAACATTTATTTAGTATAAATTAGGATGTAAATATATTAATTCATAGTTTTAATCTAATTACATAATCCATACATTGCATTCATATCTTAAGTGCATTTAGAATTAGCTTAGAATAGCATTCATCTAATTAGATAACCAATTAGGTATATTGTTTTTATTAACATAGAAGTTGAGGGTCTATACATAAATAACCCTAATATTTTAATAATATTTTCTTTATTCGTCTTCTTTCAGAACGACTGGCTGCCGCTCCAACGCCCGGCTGCTGCAGTGATGAAGCCATTCAAGGGGGAGCGGATGTGGTGGATCTGGTCGGCGGCTGATTTCAAAATTGTTCAAGACACTACAAAAGGAGCACGGAGGCAGCCGAGCTCAGGAGGCCTCCGCCACCGACCCACCACTGTGCAGAGAGATCCTCTCTCTTCCACTCCACACTACCGGCCTCTACCGTGGCGGCGAGTCTCCACCACCGTGGGCGTGTGGTGTGACAGGCCACACCGCCATTCGGAGCTCGCCCGCATTACCGTGAGCACCTTAGCGTGCAACTCCCTCGCCGTCATCGCCGACCACCGTCACCAACCTACTGATCAGCCACCCTATCAGTAACTTAAGACGTCTGGGAAATTTCCCAGACGTCTGAAGTTACCCGCTCACTTCACCGCACACACCTGAAGTCGCCTGCAGACCCCTTCCCGCACTTGCAGAACCTTCAGCGCACCCACGTCCGTCAACCTTCAGCTCAAACGCACCTCAACTCTCCAACAGCCACGCCTCCGCTCAACAGGCTGCAGACCCTCTGCCCACGCCAGCTTCCACCGCAGCCACGCCTCCGCGCGCCAGCGCCCTCCGCAGACCCTCCGTGCACCCACGCACAACCGCCTGCAGTCCACGCCGTTCACCATTGCGCCTGCAGAACCGCCAGCAACCGACCTCTGCAGACCCTCTGCCCACGCCAGCTTCCACCGCACACGCCAGCGCCCGCCTGCAGACCACCGCAGCCACGCCTCCGCGCGCCAGCGCCCTCCGCAGACCCTCCGCGCGCCCACGCACAACCGCCTGCAGACAGCCCAACCGTCCACCGCGCACGCCAGCCGCACACGCCAGCCGCAGCAGCCACCCCCGCAGCAGCAGCAGGAGGCGGACTTCACGCCAACCGGCTGCGCAAGCTGCCCGCTGCAGCACCTCCGCCGGAGCTCGTCCGGCCACCTCCGACCGCCGCGCGACTCGCCGCCACCACCGATTCGAAGCCCTTGATCCAAGGGACCTCCTTTGAGCTTCCCGCGCCCAGCCATCGGCTCCTCGTCGCGCAAGACAACGGGGAAAAATTCCCCTGTTTTGCTACAGTAAAACGTTAATTAAAATTTACATTTTCTGCCATTTCCACATTTTAATCATATTCTATTCACTCTGCATTGCGGAAAATATCCTGTAGTTTCTCATAATTGCCATTTCAGCATTGTTTCTTGCTTAAACCTTAATCTAAAGGCAATCTTGGCTTGGTTCTTGTCCAAATTGACTCCGAACAAACATTTTTAAGTGGAGCGAATTTTAATATGTTATTGCCTCCCTGTGGATACGACCCGCTCCTCTGCGAGTGGTTATTTCTTATTAAAAATTGATTAGTCGATTTTTCCACCACATTAAACTACAAACGACTTAAAAGCGAAAGATCGACCGGTCAAGGAGCGCCTTTGGAGGTTCACCGAGGGGCTCCGACCTGCGATTCGGGGGTATGTCAAACCCCTGAAGCTTCCTACGTTTTCGAGGGTGGTGGAGGCAGCTATGACCAACGAGGAGACCAACTCGTCCGCGTGAGACACTGACGGCGGGCGAAAGAGGCCCTTCCAGGTAGACTTTTCACAGGGCCGACGAGAGAGGAGACACGTGGCATCCGCAGGAGAGCCGTCACATTTTGCAGGGCCATCAGTGGCCTTCGGGGGCCCTCAACAGGGGCCAGTCGCCAGCACCGGACCCCTGCCCAGCCGACAGCAGGGACCCACTGAGGGCGGGAGTCGGGTTCCCCTCTGCTACTAGTGTGGCCAGCCGAGCCACATCAGGAGGGACTGCCCATCTAGGGCAGGAGGTCAGCAGATACTTCCCGCGTCGAGCACGGGAGGACGTGCAGGAGGCCGCAGTTCCCAGGCGCGAGGAGGAGGACAACAGTCATGAGGAGGGTACTGGCCAGCACCTACCCGTCCGACGCAGAGCGTGGCTGCTTCGTCCGCACCTAGAGTTGAGGGGCGTATCAATGCCCTGACACACAGGGATGCTAGAGCTTCGAGATTGGTGGTGGCAGGTTTGGTTTCGGTTTTCGGTAGACTCGTTTACACACTTTTCAATTCCGGCGCTACGCACTCATTTGTCGCAGCTAGTTTCGCAGTTAGTTTGGGCCAAGATTATATGCCGTTGGAGAATTCGTTCGTAATTAGAGGTCCGAGTGGTCAGCTGTTTGTAGCTAAGGAGGTGTACATGGGTTGCGAGGTCAGTATCGGGGGACATAGTTTGCCAACTGACCTGATTATGATACAGATGGAGGACTTTGGCGTAATTCTGGGGATGGACTAGCTGTCCACTTACCATGCTTTGGTGGATTGTTTTGAGAGGAAGATCGTCTTCTCCATACCAGAGTTGCCTTCTTTCGAGTTTCACGAACAGCCAGTGGACAGAGGCTTCAGGTGCATTTCGGCACTTCGGACGGCGAGACTTTTGAGCCAGGGGTGTGAGGGCTTCCTAGCTTGTGTGGTGGCAGAGCCCAGCCCTGTGGCAGACTTCCAGAGCATCCCGGTGGTCAGAGAGTACCCTGACGTGTTCCCAGACGAGTTACTAGGACTACCGCCCGAGCGTGAGATGGAGTTTGAGATCTCACTAGTACCAAGGACCAGCCCCATCTCCACCGCACCATACAGGATGGCACCGCTTGAGCTGCGAGAGCTCAAGTCTCAGTTGCAGGACCTTTTGGAGAAGGGCTTTGTGAGGCCCAGTGCATCTCCCTGGGGAGCCCCGGTACTGTTTGTGAAGAAGAAGGATGGTACCCTACGCCTTTGTGTGGACTACCGACAGTTGAATAGGGTCACCATCAAGAACAGATATCCGCTGCCGAGGATCGACGACTTGTTTGACCAGTTGCGAGGTGCCACGGTGTTCTCCAAGATCCACTTGAGGTTTGGATACCACCAGTTGAGGATCAGGGAGGTAGACGTCTCCAAGACAGCTTTCCTCACCCGGTACAGACACTACGAGTTTTTGGTCATGCCGTTTGGGCTGACCAATGCCCCCGCTGCTTTCATGGACCTGATGAACCGGGTGTTTAGACCGTACTTGGGCCAGTTCATGGTAGTATTTATTGATGATGTACTCATCTATTCCCTAGATCAGACGTAGCACGGACAGCACTTGTGGATGGTTCTGGACACACTGAGGCGACGTAAGCTGTACGCCAAATACAGCAAGTGAGAGTTTTGGTTGAGTGAGGTGACCTTCTTAGGTCATGTGATCTCTGGGGATGGCTTGGCGGTGGACCCAGCCATGGTCGAGGCAGTGCTCAAGTGGGAGAGACCACGTTCAGTCACTGAGATTCGCAGTTTCCTAGGACTGGCAGGCTACTACAGACGGTTCATCAGGGGCTTTTCATAGATTGCGAGTCCTATGACACAGTTGACCCGGAAGGATGTGCCCCTCACTTGGACAGATGCCTGTGAGGCGTGTTTTCAGGAGCTGAAGGAGAGGTTGACTTCGGCTCCCGTGCTCACCATCCCTGACAGTAGTGGTAGGTTCATTGTGTACACGGACGCCTCCTTGCAGGGGTTAAGAGGTGTGCTTATGCAAAGGGGTCACTTGGTCGCTTACGCTTCGCGGCAACTGAAGCCCCATGAGCATACCTACCCTACCCACGACCTGGAGCTGGCAGCTGTTGTCTTCGAACTGAAGACCTGGAGGCACTACTTGTACGGTGAGACTTTCGAGATTTTCACAGATCACAAGAGCCTCAGATACCTTTTTGATCAGAAGGAGCTCAACATGAGACAGAGACGTTGGTTGGAGCTCCTGAAGGACTATGACTGCAGCATTTCCTGCCACCTGGGAAAGGCCAACGTGGTGGCTGACGCCTTGAGCCAGAAGGCGCCCGCACACTTGGCCAGTTTACAGTTACAGAGTTGGAGCCTTTTGGAGGAGATGGGCAGTTGCCGACCCCTAGAGTTACGGGGCACTGTGGGGCAGTAACTGTGAAACGACAGACTAGGCCAGAGCTGATAGACCGCATCATCACAGGACAGATGGCCGATCCGTACTTGTAGTCCTTGCACGACAGAGTACTATCAGGAGACCCAGGGGACTTCTCTTTCGCAGACCAGGTGCTACGCTAGAGGGGACGGTTGTGCGTTCCCAGAGACGAGGAGCTATTGAGAGAGCTCCTGACTGAGGCACACGGTTCCAGATTCACCATACATCCCATAAACACGAAGATGTACCATGACTTGAGACGCGAGTTTAGGTGGAAGGGGATGAAGCAGGATGTGGGTGAATTCGTGCAGTAGTGTTTAGTGTGCCAGCAGGTGAAAGCCGAGCATCAGGGGCCTGCAGGGCCGCTACAGTCGCTTCCAGTGCCAGAGTGGAAGTGGGAGAGCATCACCATGGACTTGGTGGTGGGTTTACCTATTACCCAGTGAGGACATGACGCAGTCTGGGTAATTGTGGATAGATTGACGAAGACGGCACGATTCTTGCTGATCCGAGTCACTTTGGGACCAGCACAGTTGGCAGAGAGGTATATCCGCGACGTGGTACGTCTACACGGAGTTCCGTGGGAGATCGTATCCGATCGGGATACCCGCTTTACATCCCAGTTTTGGGATGAGTTTCAGCAGGCCCTGGGGACGCGGTTGAGATTCAGTACAGCTTACCACCCCCAGATGGACGGACAGTCTGAGCGCACGATACAGACACTTGAGGACCTTATGCGTGCCTGTGTACTAGATTGGAGGGGCTCTTGGGAGGAGTACCTGCCCCTGGCGAAGTTTGCATACAACAACAGTTATCACTCGAGCATCGTCGTGGCTCCCTACGAGGCTCTGTACGGACGGAGGTGTACGGCACCATTGAGTTGGGTTGAGGTGGAGACCAAGTGGGAGGTTGGCCCCAAGATGATCCGGTAGAGTCAGGAGGTAGTCGAGCAGATCCACAGGCTACTTCACACTGTCAGGAGCAGGCAGAAGAGCTACGTAGATCGGAGACGCAAAGAGGTGCAGTTTGAGGTTGGGGACCACGTCTTCCTTCGTGTTTCGCCCATGAAGGGCCTGCAGTGGTTTGGGGTGAGAGGGAAGCTCGCGTCAAGGTTCGTGGGGCCCTTTGAGGTCCTGGAGCGGGTTGGACCCATTGCTTACAGACTTGCCCTCCCTCCTCAGCTTTCTGGTGTGCACGACATATTCCATGTGTCCAACCTCAGGAAGTACGTTGCCGATCCCAGTCACGTCCCGAGTCACGAGAGCGTTGAGATGGGTGACGACCTGACCTACCCTGAGCGGCCAGTACAGATTCTTGACAGAGCCGTCCGCAGTTTGAGACAAAAGCAAATACCCCTGGTGAAGGTTTTGTGGAGGAGCCAACGGTACGAAGAGGCTACCTGGGAGCCTGAGGTAGCAATGCGAGAGCGGTACCCGGAGCTCTTCGTGGGTGCGTCTTTTCAGACCAGCTTCGGTCCTCTTTGAGTTTGTTATGTTTATATATGTTGCTCTTTCCTACACCCTAGTTAGCGCAAGTTTCGGGGATGAAACTTCCTTTGAGTTTGTTATATTGTTACGAACGTGGAATCAGACAGGTTTTTAAGACATCTGGGAAGTGGCCCAAACGTCTGTCCAGACGTCTGGAACCCTTTCCAGACGTCTGGTAATAAATTTTTGCGGCGTACGAGGTTGCGTCTGCGCACCTGCACGCGCAGACTACACCTGTCGCTCTCGTTCCTCTTTTCTTCTCTCTCTTCCTGCAGACGTGCCGCTCTCTTCTCCCTCTCCCCACGTGGCCTTATAAGAACACCCTCGCCCTCTCCCTCACCCTCATCTCCTTCGCCTTCCTCTTCTCCTTCTCCCTGCCAATGCGAGAGCGCGAGCGAGCAAGTTAGCGGCGGCAGTAGCAGCCGCGGCGAGCGTGCGGGAAGGAGGGTTGCGAGCGGAAGGGGAAGCTCGACCACGAGAGTTCGAGCTTACCAGGGCAGATAGAGCTGGCCGACGGGGGAGTGGCGGGCATGGGCTGTCGCAAAGGGCTGCCGCAGCTCGGGCAGCAGGAGGACGGGGCGCGGCGCGGCCTTGCGTGGCAGGCGGAGAGCGAGTCGGGCTCTGGTTCTGGAAAATTTTCCAGAATCAGACATCTAGGCTTACGACCAGACGACGGTGAAGTCGTCTGGAGGACTGTCCAGACGTGTGACAAGTAAGATATTTCTATCATCTTCCTTTTTCGCATGTACGGCCATGCAGCCGTTCGCCACGACTTCGTCTGCACTTCGTCGTGAGAACAGGAGTGTGTGTGCACAGGTTGCACTTGGGAGGGCACAAGGGCTCGCCATCCCACGTAAATCAGACGTCTGGCTGCAGTGCCAGACGACGGAGAGGACTTCCAAACGTCCGGGGTGACAATCGGACGTCTGGGAACCAAGCCAGATGTCCCAGTGGGCTTCTGGACGTCTGAAGGACTACGCAGAATTAAGGTACGATCTGACCCACCTTTTAAGATGTCTGCAAGAGGTTATAGACGTTTGATTTTGGACAGTTTCGTCGTTTTTGACCCATTTAGGGCCCATTCGGAGTCCATTATCCGCGTTTCGAGTTGCGTTCTTTCCAGAATAAAATCCTCTACCCGTTTACAGTAATTGTATACCGTTCTGAGAAACACCTTGTTTTTGATCCTTGTGTTAGGACCCCATTCCGTTGCAGTCTTAGGGGTTGCCAACCACGCCCCCAGTACTCCCGTTTTCACTAGTAGAGTGGCTTTTAAATTATTTAGCATAAATTGTTACAATTATGGAACAATTAATAGAGTCTAGGGCATTGCATGAACCCTAGGACTGAGAAACTAGATTGAATGATAGATCCTAGGGTATTGCATGAATCCTAGGGCTGGAAAACTAGATTGAATGATAGATCCTAGGGTGCGGCATGAATCCTCGGATTGGAAAACTAGTGGAATATATAAATATTGTAGTCTTGGAATAGTGGAAAGGAAATAATAGCTGCCTGTAAATTAATTGCTGCACGTTATGAATGAATAAGTATGATTTAGAATATGGGTTGTATGAATGTAAAACTGGAATAGTGAAACCTACAATGGCCAAACAAAAAGAACACGAACCCTACGGGGAATTAGGATTAGAACTCCTGGGAAAGATAATAGAAGGGAACTAAGAAAGTGAAATGTGAAAGTGTGTTGTGTCTCAGGTATGTGGTACCAAAGAGAGCACACATTACCTCTTAGTGTAGAGGGGAGCTTGCCGCCCTCAAGTTGAGGCTGGGGTGGGTTTGGCCACTGTACACTGACTTGCTGGCCCTTGCATATGTAGAACCACGGAGATCTACTAGTGTAGGGAGAGCACTAGCTACCCCATGGGCCCCGGGGTTCTGCTAGCCTCCTACACTGACTTGTTAGGCCCACTGGGCAACCAGGGTAGTCAGGTGAGGGTGCGCGGACTGTGGAGGGGTTGGACCCCTATTACTGAGAGGGCTCTGCCCTATACTGGTTCCGTGCTGTGCTTTGAGCGCACCCGTTAACGGAAATGACTGACCACGTGCCAGTGCGGGGTAGCTACCCGTGCACTTATCGCACGTGCTGTAGTCACCGTTAGGCTGTCAGCAACCTTCGGGTGGTTGACTGAGGGTAGGACCACCACGAGGGACACTCCCGGCCAGGAGAGCACCACGTGTTACTTCTACTTTTCGGAAAAGACTGCAATCAAGATCGTTCCCACGAGGAACATTCGAGATCAAGTGAAGGATCTGAGAAATAAATCAATCGTGAAATAACAGAAAGACGTAAATAAAGAAAGTAAAAATATAACAGCTACTGCACACTCTATTGCTTCTTTAGGTTTTAGTTGCCACTCTACTCAGCGTTTCACTGACGTGTTACACTCGTTACTTTTCAGGACCAGGTGTTGAGTAGCTAGGGTCAGCGGCTGCAGTGGACGCTGGGCCTAGTAGGGTCCAGTAGAGTTACCCGCAGTTCCTTTTGTACCTTTCTTCCACTGTAGTGAGTAGTTTCCTTGTTACTCCCTGTACGTCTTTATTGTAAGTTTCATGTTATGTACATATTTGTTGCTCTACTGTTGTGGTGGTGTATACTGTAGTAGTTCCTTTTCTTACTGCTGTATTTTGTTACTTCTAGTTATATTCATGCTGAATGTGATTTATTTTGCTGCTCTTTTGGTTACTTCCTCGTTGGATGACTAGGTCTTGGGATTAGTCGAGTCGGTCCGATTCTTGTGTCTCGTAGGGACTCGGGAATCGGGTCGTTACACACAGATTCGGTTCATGATATAAACTGTGACCTACATGTACCGGTACTGATGATTAGTACCAGTACTTGTAAGGTCCAGGCAGTTCCCAAGTCTTCAACCTGTGAGCACCTAGTACCGGTACTCATGATGAGTACCGGTACTTGTTGTTCACAATTTGGGACTAGGACTGAAACCTGTGCTTAGCAGGTACCGGTACTTGTGAACAGTATCAGTACTTGTAACAAGTACCTTGAATAAGATTTATTCAAAAATTAAAATGATATTTGAATGCAAATATATGATTAATATGACAACGAAATGATATTAGTTTTTCAAAAAAATAATAGAACGGGAGTATGTTTCCTAATTATCTTTATTTTGATTTTAATTTCTAAATCATTTTTCTTGCTAGGAGACATACAAAATCTAGACTACAAGATATGAGAACAATATGAAATCAATCTTCATTCTTCATGTCATCACCACTTCTTTCATACTTCCTAAGTCCTGTGATTTCCTGAAAATGACACTTCATAAACTCATTAGTTTTATAATAGCTTTGTTAACACCAAAACATAAAAGAGAAGTAGAACTAGGTCCCAACAATCTCCCCCTTTTTGGTCTTGACAAAACAATAGATATATCCATATTTAAAATAATAGAAACCTCATAAGAGATGGAATACAAAAAACTCTGCCAAGAGTGAAATCTCCCCCTCAAACTAAGCTTCCTTATTTTAAATACAATGTATTTCCATTTCTCCCCCTTTTTGTCAATCAAATAAAAAGAATATAATCATATGCATAGATAACGACCAAGCATGAGAAAAGATTGTAGAGAAACCAAATGATCAACTTTCAAGCAACAAATTTAAAGTCGTACATCAAAAAGAGCATGAACTCAAACACGAACATGTTGAAATGTCATAACATCCAAGGAAACATATTCAAATTGTCTAATACAAGAAAATGTAGACTAAACTAATTGAGAGGTCATTTTCTAATATACTTTTAAGCATGTCTTCTTCTACTTCTACCATCATCATCATCTTCATCATCTTCATTATCATCTTCATCATCTTGATCATCATCTTCATCATCTTCATTTTCGTTGTCTTCTTCTTCAGCTTCATCTTCATCTTCACTTTCAGCATAAGAAATCTCTTCTTCATCTTGATTGTCTTCTTCCTCTTCATCATCATGAAGGATAGGTTCTTCTGCCATTGGAGAGGAAACATGAGATGGGTCTTGAAAATGTTTTTGTTGTCTCTCACTGTAGTCTTTGGGTGCTTTTGGTTGAGTACTCTTCCTTTGCTTAGGATGTTGAGTGGAAGAAGCAAAATGAGAGGACTTAACGGAAAGTGAAAGATCATGTGTTATAACCCTGGCATCAAATGTCATTTAGGACATCTGGGAATTGGTCCAAACGTCTAGTCAGACGTCTGGAAGCCTTCCCAGACGTCTGGAATTAAATTTTTTCAGCGTACGAGTTCGCGTCTGCACGCATGTGCACGCAGACTGAACCACCGCCCTCCTTCTCCTTCCTCCTCCCTGCAGGTGCAGACAGCTTTTTCTCTCTCTCTCCCCTCGGCAGACTTCAAATACCCCTCTCCTCTCCCTTGCCCTCACTCCATCGCCTTCTTCTTCTTCTTCCTGTCAGCGAGAGAGTGAGTGGGCGAGGGCAGCCGCAGCGGCTGCTGTGAGTGCGTGGGGAGGAGGGGCTGCTACGAGAGGGAGAGAGAGCTAGATCGCGAGGTTGTGAGCTCACCGAAGCAGCCAGGGCCAGCCAGCGGGTGCACAGCAGGCATGTGGTGCTGGGGAGGAGCTGCTGCAGCTCAAGCAGCAGGCAAGCACGGCACGGCACGGCCGTGCACTGCGGGCGGAGGGCGAGGAGGTCCTGATTCTGGGAAAATTTCCTAGAATCAGACATCTGGGCATACGTCCAGACGACGCAGGAGACGTCTGGAGGGAGGTCCAGACGTTTGAAAGGTACGATATTTTCACCTTCCTTCTTTCGCATGTACAGCCATGCAACCGTTCCGCTGAAGGCTTCTACATCATTCGTACTGAGGATGGCCATGTATGTGTGCAGGACTTGTTCAGGAAGGCACAAGGGCATGCCCTTCCACACAAATCGGACGTCTGGGCACAGCACCAGACGACGGAGAGGGTCTCCAAACGTCCAGATTGACAGTCAGACGTCTGGAAACTAAGTCCAGACGGTTCAACGGGCTTCTGGACATCTAAGGGACCGCGTAGGATCAAGGTATGACCTAAGCCACCATTTAAGACGTCTGATTTTGGGCAAACTTGTCATTTTTGACCCGTTTAGGGTCCGTTCGGAGTCCGTTTTCCGTGTTTCAAGTTTTGTTCTTCTCAGATTTAGTTCCTCTACCTGTTTACAGTAATTTATACTGTTCTCAGTAGCTCCTTGTAATTGATCCTTGTGTTAGGACCCCATTCCATTGCGACTCTAGGGGTTGCGGAGGCGCGTGAGCTTGCCGATTACGCCCCCAGTACTCCCGATTTTGCCGGTAGAGTGGCCCCTTTAATTATTTATCAAAACTTATGCACTTGTTAAATAATTAGTAGATTCTAGGGTGTTGCATGAATCCTAGGACTGAAAAACTAGATTGAATGATAGATCCTAGGGTATGGCATGAATCCTAGGACTGAAAAACTAGATTGAATGATAGATCCTAGGATATGGCATGAATCCTAGGGCTGGAAAACTAGATTGAATATATATATTGCAGTCTTGGAAAAGTAGAAAGGAAATAATAACTACCTGTAATTGGTTAACAGTTGCCTATTTATGAATGGATAATTATTGTTGAGAACATGGGTTATATGAATATAAAGCTAAAATGATGAAACCTAAATTGGCTGAGTTAAAGAAAAATGAGCATGAACCCTACGGGGAATTAGGAGTAGAGCTCTTGAGAAGTGAATGGAATAGAATTTGGGAAGTGAGCTGGCCCTTGAGTATGGAGTACCAAGGAGAGCGACTGTCCCCCTGTTTAATGCAGAGCGGAGCTAGCCGCCCCAGGGACCCGGGGTTAGGTTTGGCCACTTTGTACCAACTTTTGGCCCTCGTGTACATAGTACCGAGGAAAGCTACTAGTGTAGGGAGAGCACTAGCCACCCCATGTGTCCTGGGGTTCTGCTAGCCTCCTACATCGACTTGTTGGGCCCACTGGGCAAACCAGGGTAGTCAGGCGAGGGTGCACAGACTGTGGAGGGGCACGATAAACGCCAGTTTATCATCATTCTTATGCATTAAAACAAACCTAGCTCTTAGGATTTTACTCTGCAAATGGGTTTTTGGGTTGCATTTAGGCATCAATTAGGTTAGGCATGCATTGCACTTTTTATTATCTTTTTAATGTGTTTTTGTGAGTGTTAGGGATATGCAGATTGTTAGAACTCCAAAACCCTAGCACTCAGGAAGGAAACTGGTGAAGAAGAAGCTCAGACTAACTGGAACTCAGCTTGATCCAACTCACCATAGCTAGATTCCAGCTCAGTTGAACTAGGGTTAGATCATCTTAGCTCCATTCAGCTCATCTCAGCTGAATGGCAGCTCAAGAGAGGTCATCTTAGCTCATCCTAGCTTAGGTCAGCTCAGATTCTGCTCAACTTAGCTGAGTCTAGCTCATCTCAGCTCCCATTAGTCCACAGGGAGCTCTAGCTAGCTCAGCTGAGTTGACTGGAGTTCACCCCAGCTCAGGTCCAGCTACATCCAGCTCTACTCAACTCTAGCCAGCTAATGATGACTTCATTCCAGCTTAGGAGGCTCAAGTCCAGCTCCTGGGGACTCAGCTTAGCTCAACTCAGTTGAGCTAAGCTACCTTAGCTGCCTCACCTAGCTTGATCCTCCCCGAGAGCATTAGACCCAGCTCACCTCAGCTCCTTTCAGCAGAAGCCAGCTTGCTTTAGCTTGGCTTAGTAGCTAGCAAAGAACTAGCAAGCCAAGCCAGCTAAGGTAGCTCCTTGCATCTCTCTTCAGCAACCACCAGCTCTAGTGCAGCTCAAGATGACTACCTCCAGCTCTTCTCCCTGAAAACCCTAGCTCCAAATGCCTCCAACTCTACTCCTACTAGCTAAGCTAGCTAAGCTGCTTAACTTAGCTAGTCCACCTCCATGGCACCAAAACCTACTACCCTACTACCGTACTACCTAAGCTCCAGCAAAAAGACCACCTACTCGTACTTTAGTTTGGTGCCAACTATCCCTTCCATCACCACCCTACATCCACCATCAAAACCCATCTCCACCCTCCATTTTTTCCCTCCAAAAATGCCTTAGGCACCTCTTCATTTCCCTCCCATTTTTCCCTCCAAAAATATCCAAGCACCCCTTAATTTCCCTAAAAAAAACACCATAACCACCCCCCTTCCCATCCTATAAATACCCTACCCTACCACCACATAATTCCCATCCTCCATTAGTGCATTTTTCTACCTATACCCACCTACACCTACGGAAAAGGAGTAGAGAAGAAGATTAAAGGGGCACATCACTAGCCCTTTTGGTGCCGTCTTCTCCCCACTCTCTTCAACTTGGGCCATGCCAAGGAGGAGGACTTCTCTACTTCAAGGAGGACGGCCAGGCAAAGGAGAAGGACTGGGTGGACGTCCACCCATGGAGAGAAGCTTAGGGCACACCCCCTTAGGACTTGCTTTGGAGGACATCACCTTGGCGGAGCATAGCAAGGATGGAGTTGGAGGACTCTTTTCAAGATTGGGAGCTACCAAGCTTGGAGCAAGAAGCCCTCTTCTTCACCATCTATCTAGAGGATTTGTGTTTTCTTTTATTTATTGCAATTTTTCTAGTAGTAGAAGCATTCATCTACTAGGCTTTTTTGTAAAACACTTTTTCATTAATCTAGTTGCCTTCTTTGCAATTTCTTTAGTTACATTTTTAATTGCTTTATTTTTAGCATTCTTCACTCCCTCTCCCTAATTATTCTAGGCCTCCACTTGCCTAGAGTGAGCTTAGGGAGAGGCTCTACTTGCCACTTTAGTAGTATATTGAGTTGAAGTGTAAGTTACTTTCCCACCACAATTTCGCATGTTGCCTTAATTTCAAAAACATAAAAATGATATATTGAAAAAGACCAAAAAGAAAGTTGAGATTTATATTCCAAGCAAGATAATTAATTTTACAAACATATTGCCTCCTTGGACGACCTTAGATACCCCACTATCTAGGTTTATAAATTTAAGAGTTGATCAATTTTGCGAGTTACAACAATGTATTTTACAAACCGCGTAAAATCCGTGTCAGGGCAAGACCCCTGTTCAGTTACTTTGGAGGGGCTAGACCCCTGTTACTGAGAGGGCTCTGCCCTATACTGGTTCCGTGCTGTGCTTTGGGCGCACCCGTTAACGGAAACGACTGACCACGTGCCAGTGCAGGGTAGCTACCCGTGCATTTATCGCATGTGCCATAGTCACCGTTACGTCTGTCAGCGACCTTAGGGTGGTTGACTGAGGTTAGGACCACCACGGGGGACTCTCCCAGCCAACGGAGCACCACGTGTTACTTCTACTTTTCGGAAAAGACTCCAACCAAGATCGTTCCCACGAGGAACATTCAAGATCAAGAGAAAGATCTGAGAAATAATTCAATAATGAATAAATGAAAAAATAAAGGAAGAGATTAAAAATATAATAGCTACTATCCACCTTACTGTTTTCTTAGCCTTTGGTTGCCACTCTACTCAGCATTTCGGTGACGTGTCACCTTTGTCACCTTTTCAGGACCAGGTGTTGAGCAGCCAAAGTCGGCGGCTGCAAAGGGTGCTGAGCCTAGCAGAACCCAGTAGTTTTACTTGTGTAGTACCCACAGTACTTTTCCTTCTATTGTAGTGAGTATTTTCTATTACCACTGTACTCTTTTATTGCAAGCATCATGTTTATATACCTGTTTATTTCTTTGTTGTTGTGGTGGTGTATCCTGTAGTATTTCTTTTTTTTACTGCTGTATTTTGTTACTGCTAGTTATATACATGGTGAATATGGTTTATTTTACTGCTCTTTTGGTTGCTTTCTCGTTAGACGACTGGGTCTTGGGATCAGTCGAGTCGGTCCGATTCTCGTGTCTCGTAGGGATTCGGGAATCGGGTCGTAACTTGCATTCCATGTGACAAAAAGCAAAGTTGAGATTTGAAAGATTTTGACCAATATAATTAAAGGTGTTAATCATATTAGGATCAGTTCCAGACACATGAGACAAATTTACCCAAGGCTTTCAGCTTCTAGATATGGATAAGTTATGGGAACAAATGTTGAGGATGAGTCAGGAGCTAGATGAGAAGAAGATTAAGCATTTGGATCAACTTGATCTTCTTCTTCACCATCACTAGATGATTTCTCTTTATCAGGTTTTACTCCCATTTTTTGGAGAGTGGACCACTTGAAGTAGACCACTTTTCTAAGTGGAGTAAATTTAGAGAGATCAGCTCTACTCTTGATGAGTTTGTAAGATACAAGAATATCAAGAGGTAGAGTGGAAGCATGGTAATGAGGTCTTAAGAAATGAATAAATACTGTGTTTCAATTAATAGGGGAACTTGTGATAATAGCATAGATTAAGGGTAAAATATCTATAGGAATTTTATGGAATCCCGAGTATTTGACCCTTAGATTCCATGCTAAAATTCTGAATAGAACTCTAGCAAATAAGGTCATGTTTGGGACAACAAAGGCTTTGCCCTGACAGTTAGGGAGCAAGAGTGTTTCATGAATTTGCGAAGTAGTGAATACCTACACAACTTTTCTGGGGTGGAGCTGATTGTGATGGCATAGATCTTGGGATAGTAGCTGGTGTTGGACCCGAATAGGTTGTTAATATGATGATTTTATCATTGAAGTGTGTATAGTGGTTAACCTAAATCAGACCTAACCATCTCTCTACAAAATTTTTAACCTGGCCTACTTGATTTTATCTTGTCACTTTTAGGCCCAGGGTCGAACTCAGGGAAGTGGGGTTACAAGTTGAGTTTCTATGCCTTTCCTACAACGAGTCTCTTCCATTAGTTTATTGTGTTTTTGGTGTTTTTCTTATTTAGATTTTTTTCTGGTAATCTTTGTCCTTGAGGCACACCCTCAAAATTCAGTTCTTGGCTTTGAGCCAAAATAGGGTTCCAAAACGGGTCTTGGTATTCTCAAGACGGACTACCTGCAAGTCAAGGATTATCTTTTCTCTTTTATATATATATATTTTTATCTTTTTATGGGCATGCTAGAGAAATAGAAATAAATACAGTATAGATATATATGTATATACTATATATGTATAAAGGGGTGGGGGTGGAGGCAGAGATGGAATGTAGACGGTGTCGAGTCGGTTGTCGTCTAGAAAGACACAACCAACAGGATGAGGTGCCACGTGTAAGGTGTAGGATGGATGGTGGAAGATGAATGCGAACACGCTTTTTGTACACGTGTATTGGGAAATATCAGCAACTGGTGTAGATAGTCCCGCGATACCACGTATGGTAAATAATGTGAAAATATATATATGTATATATGTAAATATATCTATATGTATATATGGTTATAAATAGGTATATATATGTGTATATATATATATATGTATATATGTATATATATAAGTGTATGTATATATGTAGCTATACGTATAGATAGATATATGTATATATATATATATATATGTATGTATATATGTATATAATACTATATAGATGTCTATATATATGTATGTATAAATATATATAATAATATATGTATATATAGTTATATAGATATATATGTATATATGTATATATATATATATATATAGATGTGTATGTATATAGACTAATACATATTTATATAAGTATTAATATATGTATAGATATATGTATAAATATATATATATATGTATATATATATATTTATACATATATCTATACATATATTAATACTTATATAAATATGTATTAGTCTATATATATGTATGTATAAGTATATATATATATATGTATATATATATATAAGTATATAGATGTATATATGTATATATATGTATACCAATACTACTATATATATAGATATAAGTATATATATATATGTGTATATGTATAGTAGTATATGTATATATGTATATATATATATGTATGTATATATATAAGTATATAGATATATATATATATGTATGTATGTATACTAATACATAAGTATATAGGTACTATTATTGTATAAATATAAGTATATATATGTATATATATATGTATATAAATATATGCATATATATATATCAATATATATATGTATACGTATATATATATGTATATAACAGAGTATAGGTGTGTGTGGGTGTGTGGAAGTGTTAGTGTATGTGTGTGTAAGCGTCGGTGTAGAGAGTGTTGTGTGAGAGAGTGAGAGAGAGAGAGAGCGGGAGAGAGAGAGCAGCCGCTCTGCTGGAGGCGAGGGCACTGTTAAGGCATCTGCAGACCAGGGCCGACGTCTGAGGACTTCAAGCTCGCGTGCAAGCACGCAGACAAGTGCGCGCTGGAGGGCGAAGGGCACGGAGAGCAGACGCAGTGCACCATACTGCGCGAAGGCTGGCGTGGGCGCTCGCAGGCACGGGCGAAGGCAGGCGCACGTCGGTGAGTGCGGGCGAGGCAGATAGGTGCGGGCGAGTGCAGGCGACGCGGGCGGAGACACGCGAGCGAGCTGCGGCCGGTTGCGGCACGTCGGGTGACCGGTTAAGTAAGAAGCTCACTGGTCACCCCACTGTAGCCACAGTGTCGCGTAGACTCGTGTGAACAGTGGCTACAGTGGTCGTCCGCACCGTGCAACCAGGAGCTGCAGGTGGTGTGAGTGCTGCCGGCTTGCGGCTGGCACGTGTGGGCTAGCGCCCAAGGGAGAGGGTCTGCGTCGGCCGGTTGTGAGTGTGGAGAAGCTTGCGACAGAGCGCGCGGAGAGGGAGGCGAGGGCGCCTGCAGCTTGCACTGAGGCTTGCAGGTGCTGGTAGGGGTGCAGGGAAGCGCTTGGCTGGCCACTGCAGTGATGCACGGTGGCCGACTGTGGGAGGAAGAGAGCCTGACAGGGTGGAGAAAGCAGGAGGCGGAGAGGCCTGCAGGCGCGCGTGGAGGGCGAGGACGCCTACAGGCGCGCGCGGAAGGGGCTGCTGCTGCTGCCTTGCCGCTGCTGTTGCCACCGAGCTTCGAGCTTCAGACCTTGAAGCTTGCAGCCATGGCTAAAGTTGCTGGAGCGGGAAAAATGAGAGAAGAGCCAGCACACCCACCGGCTCTTTGAAGAGCTGGGCCGTGGTGGTCTCACTGTGGTGAACCACCGCCTCATCAGCTATTGCTGCTGCCATCGTCGAAGAGGTCATCGTTGCGACTGTTGCTGCTGCTAGCATGAAGAAGGGAAGAAGAAGCCCCATCTTGAGGTTGGGATTTTCCCTCTTGTTTTACCTCCTCTTATTTCCTATTAATAGGAACTGTAAAGGGAATGATTTGGATTTGAAATTAGTGGTTGCAATGCATTATTTCGGGTGATGCATGTGGGGTTCTCATGCTTTGGTGGGTTATGTGAATTTTCTACTTAAGGGATTCCCTAATTTTTGGTAAGGGACATCTTAGGTTTATAATGTTCCACGGATGTGTGGTAACTAGTAATCAAAGTTTCATAAGATTTGGATGTGTTAAGTGCGAGTTTTGGGGCTTAGAATAATGTTTGCAGGTTTGGCCAATTGTAATTGCATGACCTATGCTAGCCTAGGGTTACATAACTTTAGGTGGCTACTAGAGGGCCCCTTAACATTAGGTGGCCTATTGGGGCTATAAATTAGCTTGAATTTAGGGTTTCTGACCTTATCCTAAGAGGTGATCAAACCTAATCTAGAACCTATTTTAGGATTTAGTGGATATCCTAATAGGTAGGGGAATGGTTAAATTGCATAAAAACCCTAGATGGGTACAGGGTGCCCTTAATCGATCGTGAAGCTCTCTAAATGGACTAAAAGTGACTCAAATTTGCTAAGTAATGAATTGAACCTCACATGTTGGCATCAATGACTCGATTATAGTATAATACGAAGAATGCTTGGATCCTAAGGTCTTAAATAAAACCCCAAGTGATTCAGTAGGTCTTTAAGGTTTACTGAACAAGTACTAATTAGGGAAAAAGGACTAAGGAGAGACTAGGTCAGATAGGTGAGCTTGTAAGGTAAGACACCAGGAACTTATGAACTGTGAGTTCACTACCGTGGGTTGGAGACCAAGGAGTTGGGTAGCTAGAGGCTACTACAGTTCATCCTTGGAACTGGAGTAGTTCCTAGTTAGGGTAGTGCTTGGTGTTGTTAAGGAGTTGAGTCCTTGGGTATGTCTTGAGTTTGACTTGGCAAGAGACGCCTTGAGATCTTAAGTGGAATAGCCTTCCAGGGATCTCAAGTACTGTGATTCGAGAGATCCTATGTGGCATATCTTTCTAGGGATTTCGATTAACGAGAATCTTGAGGATCTTGTGTGGAATAGCCTTCTAGGGATCTAAACAGATGGTGATGTGTAGGATTTTGAGTGGAATATCCTTCTAGAGATTTCAAGCATTAGAACATGGGTGGTCTTGTGTGGAATAGCTTTCTAAGGATCACTAAAGTGAAGTAAGAAGTTGCTCCCATCAAATCAATTGGACCAGGTACTCAAGGATCTCTTGTGTGGAATAGCTCTCCAGAGACCTTGACTATATATAATCAATGTTTCAGCATCTGGAGTAGGTATCATTATCTAGTGGGCATGAGTGCTTTAATCTCTACGAAGGCTAAGGAGGGGCTACTATACAAGTGTACAATTGGAGGTGGTACATCAAGGTCTCCTTCAGTAGGAAGGGTTGATTCTTCACTCTAGGGGCAGAAGTGGTGGGTAATAGGATCTTCGATTGTTAGGATAGTCATGTTAGAACGTGTAGCTTCAATCAACGAGAATAATTAATGGGATTGGACCATGGTGGTTGGTAAGGTTAAATAGGGAAGGGAGTTGGAACCTAGGGTTTGGGTTTAGGCTAGGGATCTAGCTAGCAAGTGAAACTGTACACTATCCTGTTTGTTGTGAAACAGTAGCTATTTTTCCCTATTGGAACGATTGGCTCATCTCTATTTTGTGGCCTATTTTTAAGTGTCGCCGTCGTGCATCAACGATAATTGGGATTTGTTGTAGTACAAGATTTGTCAAGTGTTGTTTGGCAAGGAACCTTTATAATTTGGTTTTATTTTGGATTTCTATTCTATATGCCAGCTTGATGGATGCTTACATTATGTTGTTAGTTATCATTTATGTGCCATTTCCTCGATGCTTTCTTCCATTTTATGGATTACTAGAACTCTTTGGTAGCTCAACTTTCTTTAGGGCAACCTGAATTAAATAAACCAGTACCTCTTCTGTTATCACCCCTGAAAATTCGACTATCATTGGGGCCTAGGTTTTCGAGGCGTGACAACGATTGCCACTATATCCAAGTCTGATCTAGCTAGCTACACTCCCAATTCATACCTTAGGCCCTAGAAAAACTGCCATCTCTTGTCTTCCTTGGACAGTGAGGAGGAAGAGGCAAAACATGCCAAATCCGTGAATCAAACCAGGTACTCAAAGGTCATCATCTTTCCATGCTCTAAGGCCTCAAACTCTATGCACTTCTGAACTTCCAGTAAGGAGGATAGAAGTAATCATTGAAAACGGTCAGAAATGCCTTCCAAGAGCTGGGGCGGTGATGGTAACACCATCATTCGGCATAACTAGCTTAAATTATTTGGAATCAAGAGATAAATGCTCTTAAATGATTGCCTAAGGATCATAATTCCACTATCATATGCTTTAAGAAGAAAATAATAAAACAAGGTTAATTCTGTTGTTTTAACAGCACATCAGAAATGCAAATTAATCACGGGATCACCTAGGGGTTAATTAGAGGTCAATTGAGCATTAAAGACCAAGAAGTGGGTCCACACTGATAAAAATAGGGTTTCACACATTTTGAGAACCAAAACAATACACAAAATCCTAATTATTAGTCCTACTTGAATTGAAGAGGTTTTGGTCAGAATAAAATCAATTTAAACCTCCTAAATTTATAGAAAAATATTCTAAGAGGTTTCGTACCTTTAGTTTGACCATCTGAACCCATGTCAACCTAGAATAAAGTTTCAGACTGGAATTTGCCTTGATTTGGGTTTCTGTGCAATTTACATAGTAAAACGTGGTCAAAACTCAAATCCAAGTTTACCATTACATTCCTTGGGTCCAACTTAAGTTAACACTAAAATTTGGCCTCAATCAGAGTTCATCTTGATCTAGTTTGTAATTCAATCCCCAAAATCTCTATTTCTTACAACTAGACCCCTAATTTTCAAAGTTTCTTGCAAAAAGGGCCCCAACTTTCTCACCTCCTTCACAAAATGGTCCTTGCCGCCATTGTTGAGTCAACCGAGCTGCACCGACCATCGACTGACTTGAAACCTCATCAAATCAACACCAAATCCTACCAAATTTGGTGGGATTGGTATTAAGACGATGGAGAACAATTGAAGGAAGATTCTAGACCTTGTTTAGGATCAAAAAGACCATGCAAATTCAAGAAAGTCTTTGGTTCTCTTTTGATTCCTAATTTGACACCCATGGCTCAAACCTCCCAAATTGAGCATGATTGGGCCTTATAAATAGTCCCCTAGGTCTCAGCGTCCTCTCTAGCTAGGTTTCTAGCCACAAACCTTCTTCCCCTCCTCCATTGGTCATCTCTAACCTTAGCTGTGGTGGTCCTCTCGCTCCTCCTCTTTTGTGCTTCCAATGGCCAAATTGGATGCACCAAGACCTTCTTTTCTTCCTCGCAACCAGAACCAATCACAGTTCAGCCACTTTGAGCCCCTTCATCGTCGTTCCTTTTGCCGGAGAATTCATCTTCTCCATGATTGGTAAACCACACCGGCATGGATTTCCACATCCCTTTCATCCATAATTATCCCTTTTCTCTTCCTCTCTCTTCTCATAATTAGCCCTTAGTAGCTACAGGTTGCAATCAAGGGAGGCACTTGACGCAGCTATGTGAAGAACCTCGAATTGGTAGTCCTACATTGTATGTAGGAACACTGAACACACTGTATAAGTAGATTTTGGTGAGAAGGCTTTTTGCCTCGAACGCATGGGGGTGAGGTCCCCCATGAACATGCCAATGAATGCCCTCGCGCATGCGGGTCTGGGCCGGATCCGATTACCTGTTACTGTGCATACCCGTATACCCAGTTAAGGAAGAGGAAATTCTGGGCAGTGTGGGGGGTGGTTTTGCACTATTCATGCCTCAAAATTTGTGCCTATACACCCAACACTTAGGCATTTCTAGGGCCTTGTGCTTGGGTTGAGGTGCTATTTCTGTGTTCCTTCTCTAAGGCTTATGCTTGGCGCGCTTGTGCTTGTGCTTGAGACCCTTGGCCCTAGTACTGTGGACATATTTGATGACGTGGATACTTGAATAAGTGGTTCAAGACCATTGTAGCGAAATTGAATTGGCTGATTACATTGGGGATATGTGCTTAATGGTGGAATAACTTGGTGATTTAAATCACCACTTTTAGGGTTTTCTATTCCTTTTATCCCATTGTTTTCCTAAGATACTATTCGTACTATTGAATATCATTTTGAGTAGATTCTATTCATTGAATATCTTTATTGCGATTAATCAATGTGCTTATCTATTTTATATTGCGATTAGTGTGTGAATTCCACATTTTCTTCCTACGAATGACCTTGAACTCATTTCTGTTTCTCAAGCTTATAAATTTAAATGTTGATTTGCTTTTGTTAACTATACTATGACATGCATTGTAAAATTGACGAAAGCATGCTCCAACAAGTAGACCTAAATTGATTTCCACCATCTATGTGCATGATTGTCTAGGAGTAAGTAGTAAGGGCACCTTGCAGTCGATCTATAGGGCAAGGACCTTAAACATCTTCTCCACTTTTAGGATCCAGTCCTCTATTGGGAAGGGGTGCCCATCTCCTCTAAACTCTAGAACCTTCATCTTCTGGAAAGTTATAAATAAAGACGCATGGTTGTGAATTAGATCTACCTGTAGTGGAACCAAGGATGGCACAGTGGGAGACAACTTAGAAAAGGGCATGGTAAAGGCTAATGGAGTAAAATCTGGCTTCGTGCGTGGAGGCATGACGAGTAGGACCTGGTCACAGTCTGGTCTCCATGGTTGCTATCTGTAGCCTATAGGGGTGGAAGCCTCTCCTGGATCTCTTGCAAAGCCCCGACAATAGCCTACATAACCTAGACTAGGTCAATGGTGGGAGGTAGCTCCTAAGTCTACTTCTGATGCCTGAGTGGCATTTCCAACATACCCACAATTTCAAAACTAGATTAGCTGTCGACAATCCTAAGTCGTTCTTTGGTACTTTATTTCTGGATTTCCTCTATTATTGCTTAGTGAGGTTTCCATATGAGCATACACTTTATGGGACAACAGTGGTCTAATACCATCTTTTCTGTAACCCGACCTTGAGGGACTGAGTTGGAACATTCAAACCTAACCTAGATCACTACAATGTTTCCCAACAAAAGCGTATGTGCATTAACCAAGCAATAATCATGCAAATTAAGGAAATATCTAAATCATTTGCATTTCCATTTGTAAACTAGTGGATGAAAGGACACAGTAATGCAAGGTAAAATAACTAAAAATGGTGTAGTACAAGTTGGAATGACATCCATGCAAGATGGAAACATGTCACCTGATGGGGAAAAAGTCTAACAAATATATAATACTACAAAAAGAAATACTATCTCAAAACAAAGTAACTATGGTAGAGATGTAGTGCAATCCCACAAACCTGCTAATTCTTGGTTGGAAGTCAACAAGGGGAAACATGAGCTAAAAAGCACATTAAAGTGTTAAACTAAATAGGAATGGCGTATCAATTAGGTAGAGTGTAAATATCAAGGACAACCCCATAATTATTTATGTAATTGTTTAATTTCGCTTTATCCCCTTCATCTTATTCAAAAATGATTATTTTTTGGGATTTTCTCTTAACTCGTATCATTAGGACATGGGATGGGATTCGATGAGGTATACCGGGTGGCCAACTCAACATGCCCTGCTATCTTTTGTCCTAGTCGTGATGTGATATTTAGGTGTCTATAGAAGGGAGTCTGTACTTGGGAATGATTTCCACATTCACGAAGTCAGATCATTCCCACTCGCTAATCTACAAAGAAATCATTCATTTCAAATCATGTACTAACTGATAACTACATAGTTAATACACTTACTATGTCTAAATTAAGTTAACTCCTAACTAAACATAGCATAATTAGGTTGAAAATAGTGCATTATAATCAATCTAAGCATACTAGCCTCATAATTGCATTTATAAATAACTTATATATATTATAATTATTTTTATTTATTTAAGAATAAAATATGGGGGTTGGCTTTGGGGATGGAAGAATGTAGAGGAGTTAAGACATGAAAACATCTTAAGAGGGGTAAAATGTAATTTTTCCAAGTTACAAGGGCTTGGGTGTAATTTACCCAACTATCACTCCAAGCCCTTGCACTTAAAGAAATATAAGCCCTTTCGAGCATCTCTGGGGTTGGCTTTGGAGATGGAAGGCTGTAAAGGAGTTAGGAGAAGAAAACATCTTAGGAGGGGCAAAAATGTAATTTTGACAAGTTAGAAGGCCTTGGGTGTTGTTTGTTATGTGTAGAGCACATTTTGATAGGAAAACATCATGGTATAGTGCGCAATATGATCAAATTTAATAAAAGATAATGAGACTTGAGTCCCGGTCGTTTGTCTCTAGGAGGCATTTGTTTTACTTTTGAATTTGATCTTTTACCGCTCTACTCTGTTTAAAATCACACGTCGGTTTATGATTATTAGGTATTGAAGTATGACATGCTTAGTTGCAAGTATATCAAGAATTGAAAATAGTCAACATTAATCACACAAAAGATACTATAATGAGCTCATGTTGATTCTCAACACATAGACATATGTATATAGAAAGTATATTTTTCATTCATTCATTTGGAGAGTGTTTGCAACACGAACTTGTAGAGGAAAGCTTGTACATGAATGCTTAAAAATGAAAAGCTAGCTATCAGAAAATGATCACATACAAGAATCTACGGGGGGATTTTGCATGCATCATTGGGGGAGAATAAGGGCTACACTACTAAGCAGTAAATAAAAGCAATAAATGTAAAGAGCTAGCTACTAATCTATCAGAAGTGAGGGCATTCGGAGGTGGGCTCCAATGGCCTTGGAGTGGTGGAGAGTAGAAAGAGGGGTGGCCAATGGAGCTTAGGCTGGCCCTTGGAGAGAGGTTGGAGGAGTGATCCAGCATCCTAGAATGGTGTCCTTTATGGTGGTGCTCAGGTCATGGAGATGGAGTGGAGATGGTGGTGGCTAGCCTAAGTGGAGGTTGATGGAGCCAAGCAAGTATGGCCAAAAAGTGGATGGGTGCAAATGGTCAACACTTAGGTCCTTTTATATACCTAAGGGAAGCTCTGTAGAGAATTATGGAATTCTCTAGAGAGGCCTATGGTGGGAGCTCGTGGGAAAGTGAGAGAGAGAGGATTGATGGTGGTTTTTAGATCCACCAAATGTGGATCTAAAAATTGAATGGCTCTTGGTTGCTAATTTTAGCAACTAAGGCAACCACACATGGTAGAGAGTTCTAGAGAACTCTAGGCTAGGTATTTTCATGTGGATGGTGTGTGTGGGTGTGTGTGGGTTGAAACTTAGGTGGCTAGGTTGATTAGGTTAGGTTCTAGTGGGTTTAGGTCAAGGTATGTCTCAAATTAGGGTTATAAATCCTAATTCACTACGGTAAAGCGCAATTAAACTTAATACAAGTTTAATTGGGTGTGTGGAAACTTAATTGAGAGTAAAACAACTCAATTAATTTAGGTCAAGGTCAATTGGACTCACACTGAGTCTAATTGGACAGTGTGTGCTAAGATCAGGGCTTAATTGGACTCAATGAGTCCAATTGAATAGGCTGATGGAATTGACTAAGGTTCAAGTCAATTAGGTTTAGTGAGGACCTAATTAGGTCCTTAGGGAGGTCTAGAGGTGATGTACTAGGGTTAGGGCATCTTAATTTAGGTTCCTATGGTGTTGGAATTGAGTTTAGGGACCTAGAGATCCAAGATCAAGGCTTGAATCTCAAAACAGGAACTGGAGAGCAGTATCAGACGTCTTATACTCAAAAATCAGAAGTCCAGACTTATTGTCTGGACGTCCAATCAGAGTCAGGAAGGATTCAAGGTTCTATCTTGGGTATTCTGCAGAAATTGGACGTCTGACCAAGTGTCTGGACGTCCAATAACACTACAGAATTGGGTTTAAGATGTGCGGGAGTTATCTAAGAGTTCTGGACATCCTATAACTTATCTGGACGTCCAGATAGGGGTTGGAACTAGGGTTTTATGGCTTCCTAGGGTGCTGTGACCTAATCTGAGGGTGGCTAAGGCTCGAGGAAGTCTCTAGGCTATCTTAGGGCTAGGATGGACCTAAGCTCTTCACATTTTACTGCTTAATTCCTACTTAATAGAATAGCGAACCTTAACTCCCTTACATCATTATTCCTACATCTAATCTAAGCCTTCTGCTCCAGCTTTGCTGCAACACCCGTTATTCCTGATCCAGCTTCAGATCCAGCTCCTGATTAGCTTATTGCCTGCAATTGACATAATACACTGAATCAGCACATTATAACATTATTTCATGCATAGCTAAAGGAAAGCAGTGAAGATGTAGATAATGATTATGCATGCATGAATAACCCTAACTTGTGCTAAGTCCTAGCTTAATCTAGGTCAATTAAGACTTATGATTGCTACGCAATCATACCCCCATGCCTAAATCTTGCTAGTCCCTAGCAAGTGTACGACTAAATAATTTACAGCAAGGGTCCCTAAGGGACTGATTATTTTATCAGGTGTATGGCTAGAGATTTTTCTCCTTTTGCTTTCATCCTATGCTTTAGAAATCCAGACAATCGTGAAAGTGCAGCTATGTAGCTTTTGCAACGGATTCGAGTGAAAAACCGATTCACCTCTAAAGCCTGTACTTAACCCCTAGTAAAAATTCTAGCAGGATAGGAGGACTTCTTCCCTCGGGGTATTCAAGATATTCTATGAATTCCACCCCTGCTTTAGGCTTAGGTAGAGAATCTCTGAGGGAAAAGATTATATATTTGGTGGCTCACTCTCACTTGGTGCTACATAGAGACTAGTGCTACAGAATCTAGATTCCTGGATTACTAAGTAACTCAACTCAAAGAAAGACGAGAAAAAATATGCTCTCTTCTGATTCCTTTGTATTCATTCTCTCTTTCTCTTTTTCTTTTTCTTTTCTTTCTTTTTCTTAGAGCTCACAACCTCACCAGATTCACATATAAGATCTGTATTTGGTAGTCTCACTTGACATTAACACTTTAATTGAGTTCTCATAACCCTAACACTAAGTCGGAATTCCTCAGCCAGTATTCGGGCGGTCAAAAACACAGAAAAATAGGTTAACACCATATTTGGTGGATCGCAAATTTATTTGGTAGTATTTGCCACAATGCAACTGAACTAAATATTCACTCTTTTTTCTTTGCTTTTTCTTCTTTTTCTAATTTTTTCAATTTTTCTTTCTTTTCTCTTTTTTTCCATCATTTTTTTTCAACATAACACATCTATGAACTTTATTGAGGAGGCATTATTAGGTATTGGTGGTACTCAAGAGACATTGGGTGGCTTATTTGGTGGAAGTGCCTACTCACGGCACCGGGAGAGATGGATAGGACGGTGTATTTCTGACCTTGGCATCAATACCCTCCTTTAGCCAAGGATTCCGTAAAGAATGGTCGTAACCATCCACCTTAGCCCTAGTTTTATGAAAACTCGCTCTCCACGTATTTGCCTTATTTGGTGGCTCCCAATATTTCGCACAAAAATGTATACGCAGGAACCGAGAGTGAAAACTATGCCTTATCTCAGAGTATCGTCACCTAATTATCTAGGATTCCAGATTCCTTGTACTAATCTTAGAGCACCAGTATACTCTACTCTCATCTCACACTATTTGGTGGATTTTTGGAAGAAAATCTGCCTAACTCCCAAAACACTGTCCAGGGGTTCAGGAAAAGCAGCATTGCTTCTTCTCGACAGACTAAAGACGTTTATCAGCCTTCACCATGAATCCATTGCAAATTCTACGTGTGTGTGAAAAGTTGTACGGGATTCTAGATTACAGGAATCAACTAGAGGATAAAATCCCTAATGCATTCTCTTAATAAAATAATCTTATTCATGAATGCAATATGTATATATGCTATGAACAAGTAACCTCATATAATTTTTACTTCATAAAATTTCCTTTTCAGGTTACATTCAGCTTGACCCTAAATTTAGAATGAGAGGTGAGCGGGTGAGTCGGAAGTGGCTATTGCGGATGATTTCTAGCTCCAATAGAGAATTGGAGGTGGAGTCAGTTGTTCTTTTATTTAGGATCCTAAAGTACGTTTTACATGCAGCTCTGAGGTTTTCCTAAATGTTGGCATAAAATTTTTCAGTTTTGTTGTATCTACCCCCCCATGCCTAAGTTGTTGCATGTCCTCATGCATGAATATAGAAGAAAATAAATACTGCAGGGAGAGAATGGGTAGAAATCACCTGTAATTGCTCCTGAAAGTATACATTAAGCACTTGCCAACCTGTCAGTATGCAATATGCAGAAAGAAAATAAGCTACCAAAAAAAAAAATGCTATATATAAAAATGGTTATGTATAAATGATGGTGGAATGTGGGGTAAATGTTGAGTTTAACACCTCCAGCTGAGCGAAAGTTCACTCACACATCCTCAATAAGATGAATAATCTCGTCAGGTGGAGGAGGTTCTTGGGCCAAAAATGGCTTGAGGCGTTGACCATTTACCGTGAATATATGCCTAGATTTTGGGTCCTTGATCTGGACTGCCCCATTAGGGTATGGGTGAATCTCAACATAAGGGCCAGTTCACTTGGACTTGAGCTTCCCTACGAACAGTTTCAGTCGTGAATCAAACAACTAGACATGTTGGTTGGGCGTGAATGCTTTCCTCTGGGTGTGGCAGTCATGAAAGGCCTTGGTCTTGTCCTTGTAAATCAATGCGTTCTCATAGGCCTCCTGCCGGATCTCTTCTAATTCGCTGAGCTGGAGTTTCCATTCTTGACCTCCTGCATTGAGGTCAAGGTTATATTTTCGCACTGCCCAAAAGGCGCGGTGTTCCAACTCTACAGGAAGGTGACATGCCTTGCCATACACCATGCGATATGGTGACATTCCGAGTGTGGCATTGTATGCGGTCCTATATGCCTAGAGTGCATCAACTAATTTGTCAGACTAGTCCTTCCTGTCTGGTCTAACCGTCTTCTGGAGAATCAGCTTGATCTAACAGTTAGACACTTCAGCCTGCCCATTGGTCTGCGAGTGATACGAGGTGGCTATATGGTGATGTACCCTGTATTTCTTTAATAATGACCTGAAATGGGTGTGGATGAAGTAGCTTCCCCCGTCGCTAATCAGAGCGCAGGGTATTGCAAATCTCGCGAAGATGTATTGCCATACGAAAGAAATGATGGTCTTATGATCAGCCCGTCTCATTGGGATGGCCTCGACCCACTTCGAGACATAATCAACGGCTAGTAATATGCACTCGAAGCCATGCGAGTTCAGAAAAGGGCCCATAAAATCGATGCCCCAGACGTCGAACACTTCTACGACCATGATGGGCTAGAGTGGCATCATGTCTCTCCTCGTCATAGAACGACTGACTGGCATCGTTTGCAGTGGGGGGTGTATTCGTGTGTATCTCTAAAGATGGTTGGCCATAAAAATCCCGACTGCAAAATTTTTGCAGTGGTTTTCCATCCCGAGAAATGGCCACCACAAGAATCATTGTGGTAGAAAGATAACACACTGGGGATCTCAGAATCTGGGATGCATCTTCAAATAATCTGATCTGCTCCAATGCAGAAGAGCAGTGGGTCATCCCAGAGGTAGTATTTGGCTTCTGCAGTGAATTTGAGTTTCTGGTCCTTGGATAGATTCGTGGGAATCTTGCCTGCAGCAAGGTAGTTCGTGATATCCGCGTACCAGGGGAACTCAACAGAATGAACTGCGAAAAGAGATTCATCCGAAAATTGTTCATGGATAGGCAGGGAATAAGGGATGTGATCTGGGTCCAGTCTGGATAGGTGATCCACCACAACATTCTGCTTTCCGACTTTGTCATGGATTTCGATATCAAATTCCTACAATAGAAGGATCCATCTGATGAGCCATGGTATGGCATCCTTCTTTGCCAACAAATGCCGAAGGGCGGAGTGGTCAGTGAAAATGATGACCTTGGACCGTAATAAGTAAGATCTGAATTTCTCCAACCCGAATACTACTGCTAGCATTCCTTTTCAGTGACAGTGTAATTGCGTTGAGCCTCATTCAACGTCTTACTAGCATAGTATATGACAAAGGGTTGTTTTTCCCGATGCTGGCCTAAAACAGCACCGATGGTAAAATCAGAAGCGTCGCACATCATTTCAAAATCAAGCAACCAGTCAGGTGGTTGGAGAATCTAGGAGTTGGAGATAGCGCTTCGTAAAGTCTCAAAGGCATTGAGACACGAGATGTCAAATTCAAAAGGGGCATCGGCAACCAGGAGATTTGTCAAAGGTCATGCGATTTTCGAGAAATCACGTATAAATCTCCGATAGAAGGCGACGTGACCCAAGAATGATCTGATCTACTTGACCGAGCTAGGTGGCGGTAAGTGGGAGATAATCTCTAATTTAGCTCGGTCGACCTCGAGTCCATTTTTGGAGATCTTGTGTCCTAGTACTATGCCATCCCTCACCATGAAGTTGCTTTTCTACCAGGATAGTACTAGGTTTACCTTAATACACCATTTCATGATCTTGGTGAGGCTATCAAGACAAGATTTGAAATCATGTCCGAAAATGGAGAAGTCATCCATGAATACCTCCACATAGTCCCCAATCATGTCAGAGAAGATGGCCATCATACAACGCTAAAATGTCGCTGGTGCGTTGTAGAGGCCAAAGGGCATCCACTTGAAAGCGAATGTTCCAAAGGGGCATGTGAATGTGGTCTTGTCTTGATTTTCTGGGCTAATCGCTACTTGATTATAACCGAAGTATCCATCCAGAAATCAAAAGAAACTGTGTCCGGCTAACCGTTCCAAGATCTGATCAATGAAAGGCAAAGGAAAGTGATCCTTTTGGGTAGCCGTGTTCAGTTTCCTATAGTCGATGCAGACCCGCCAAGATGTCACAATGCAGGTCGGGATGGATTCACCCTTATCATTCTTTATGACGTTGAGGCCTGCTTTCTTGGGCACTATCTGGATTGGACTCACCCACTAGCTATCTGAGATTGGGTATACAATACCTACATCTAGCCATTTGATGATCTCTTTCTTAACAACCTCTAGCATATTCGGGTTTAGCCATCTTTGAGGTTGTCACGAAGGATTCACCCCCTCATCCGTGTAGATGTGATGAGTGTAATACAAGGGACGAATACCGCGGAGATCAATAATACTCCACCCGATAGTAGCCCTATGGTCTTGCAGTGTAGAAATCAATTGATGCTCCTGTTCTTGGGTAAAGTGGGCATTGATAATGACTGTGTATGTCCCACTTTTGCACAAGAACACATACTTGAGTGAGTCAGGTAAGGGCTTCAATTCAATCACAGGTGGGTCAAAGTCAAAAATGATAGTGGGAGGAGTAGAATCAAGGGTGGGAATCTGTTGATCCATGTGAACGTGAATTCCCGCTGAGTTGCTCCAGTGAAATAATCAGTTATGACTGCGTTAACGGGGAACCCGTTAGCTGTGGTCACGTCTTCTTGCAACAATAGGGGCGATTCAGTAATGTATGGATCAAGATAGCAAGATTCAGGGTGCTGTGGTCAGAAGCACACCCTAAATAGTCAGATCCTCAGGGAGATATGTGTAGTGAAGTGGTTTCAGTCCCGTGTGGATCGAGGTCCAAGAACCCTGATAGAGCAGACGAATGAGACATTGGGTTGTCACAAAGGAGCCCAATGTTACCACAGTATGCCGCATCTTTATCTTCACCATCCTCCTATATTCGATCACAGTTGAAGTTCTTTGCTACCATGAATATGTCCAGTCGAAGTCGCTCATTACCTATGGCTATCTCCATACACTCGGATGCATAATCGATGTTCGCTTGAGCTGTCGTCAGAAATGGGTGACCCAAAATAATTGGTGCATCTCGGAGATTATGAGGAACTTCCATATCGAGAATGAAAAATCTGCGGGAAAGCAGAACCCGTGGACTTTCATGATCACATTCTCAACCACCCCCCTCGGTGTTTTGATTGATCTATCAGCCAGCTGAATGGTGACCGAGGTGGGCTTCAACTCCCCAAATAGAAATCGATCAAATACAGTAGTAGGAGTTTGGTTGATGGATGAACCCAGATTTAGAAGGGTCCGATCAAATGGAGAATCCTGCAAGAAGCAAGATATGAGTGAAGTACCAAGGTCTTTCTTCTTCGGCGGCAAGTCGACTAGAATCACGGTGCTAGCCTCTTTCGACAGTATCGCCTATCGTCCAATTCTTGGTTGTCACTTCGGGGTACAATAGTCCTTGAGGAACCCAGCTACAGCGGGAATGTGATCGATTGCCTCGAGGAGGGGGACCTGACTATGTACTTCCTTGAACATTGATTTTAGGTCCTCAAAATTCCGTGTGTCCTTTTTCCGAGCTACATTTTGTGTCAGAGCCTCAGGAAAAGGGACGGGAATCTCAGGGTCGAGTGGCCTCTTACCCTTATCTATCGTAGGTGGCTCCTGAGATGAAGGAGTCAAACCCGCCTGCGACGAAGGGTAGGGAAAATTAGGACCCACCTGCCTATGTGGTGGGTCGAATGTCTTCCTTCCGCTCCTCAAAGAGACAGCGTGTGCATCGGCTTGCTATCCATGAGGTGGTGGGGGAGCGGAAGGGGCAGGATATGCAGGGTTCTGCAAAGGTGGCTGGCCTTGCACGTAATCTGGTGGTGCAGGAGGCGCCTGTAGTATGGCATTTGCCTATCCCTACAGTGCCTGAAACCTAGGCAGGGCACCTTGGTTCTACACATATTGAGGATTCGGGATGGGTTAGGAGGGCAAGGCTCCCTGAGTTTTATGCTCCTGCAACAGCTGGTTTTGCATGTTCTGTATAGTCTGTATCTGATCAGCCATCGCCTTCATAATCTGCATGCTATCTTGCGTAGACTTCCTCATCGATTCTTGTAGCTCCTCTTTCAGTGCCTCCAAAGGATCAGCCTGCTTTGGAGGGTGGTTGGCAGCTTGGTACAGCGGCTGGTATAAAGAGCAGGGTTGCTGCTAATGCGGGAATGGCTGCTGCCTAGGGTACGTGTTTTGTGCATTCCTGTATTGCCTGGTCTAGTAGTTTGGATCTTGATGTGGTCTCTGTGAATTACCAGACCAAGAGAAGTTCAGATGCTGGTGCCAACCAGGGTTATACATCTCTGAATATGGGTTATTACGCCCATATCCTTGGATAGCACTTACATCCTCGTAGGCCGAAGATGTTTGAGACGTATATCCATCAAGGGGATATGATTATAATCTGCGGATAGTGCGTAACCCTGGTCGTAGGGTGCCAGATCTGGATTATTTACAGGATCCTGATATGTGGAATCTCGTAAATAAGGAGAAGATGCATCCCGAGTGAGTAGATTAACTCAAGCAGGAGGGGCTCGGGGTGCATAGGAGGGTCGTGAGGCGGCAGAGCTCGAGTCAGATTGACCCTAACTGATCTGGTCAATCTTCTTCTTGGTTAGATTTATTCTATCCAGCTGCTTGACGATGATATCCATGTCAGCTCGAATAGACTCGATGTGAGCCTCGTGGACACCAACCCGCTGCTGACCAGGCCACTGGAACTGCTTCATGGGTGTGACATTCATCGAGTTCTCTGCTAATGATACAAATAGCTCAAATGCACTATTCTCGCCATTTGCGAGGAAATTCCTGCCACTAGATGCATCAGCCAGATACCGATGTGTGTCATCCAGCCCATGGTAAAAGATCTGCGGCAGGTGCCATCTGGATATACCATGATGCAGGCATTTCTGGAGAAGGTCGTGAAATCTGTCCCAAGCTTCATGTAACTTCTCCCCAGCTCCATGGGAGAAAGTCATGATTGCGCATCGCATTGCATTTGTTTAACTAATTGGGAAGAACTTTTGCAGGAATTCATGTTGTAATTCCGGCTAGGTTCCAATTGGCTTCCCAATGGTCTTGAACCAGTTTGAAGCTTTGTCCCTCAGAGAGAATGGGAAAAGCTTCATTAAAGCAATCCTGAGATCGATATTCCTAGGTCGAATCATTTCAGTGAGTCGACTCAGGTCCTCAAGGTGCTGGAATGGATCTTCGCTTAAATTCCCATAGAAATGAGTGCTGACCAACCCAATCACATTGGGCTTGAGCTCAAGTGCATCTCCGCCTGCGGGAATTCTAACCAGTGCTGTGACGATTTGTGCGACTGGGTCATAGAAATCCCACAGTTGTTCTCCTCGCGGCAGGTGCTACATCCTGTCAAGCACCGTTAAGATGCAATCCATGCTCTGCCGATGCCACTCCTCGGATTCGACTACCCAGGCTTCCAGACGAGCCATCAGGTCCAGATTCTTGATATCTTGACCTAGTCTAGGTCCAGGTCTAAGATTAGCCATGGTGGCTCTGGGAGTAGAAGAACTGGGGGGGAAAGATGGTTCCGGCGAGGTGACTCGCTTCCTTGGGAGTGGCTCCTAAGGTCCAACCAAGTGAGGTCTAGGTGACCTCCTTCCTCGCATACACCACCCAACCCCTAGGTTGGTGTAGCCAAGCAAGACAAGGCTAAGGCCCTGTCAATCAAGTGGTTCTTATGAATTAGGTGACCAGATTTTTCATTTTAGGCTTTAATTCCTGAAGAAATTCGTCATACAACCGACTGAAAGTGATTCCCGCCTCTTCACTAACCCAACCAAGAGGTTGAAACCACCCAGTAGTACGACAACGAATTTGGGTTTTATTACGTATTTTAAAATTTGTTTTAGCCCGTTTTCTTCAGTGGGGTATTCTCTTGGTGAGTGGCCCACAAGGTGATCAAGCTCACCGACTAAGTGCTAGACTTGATTAAGCCTAGGTTAGCCTTAGTGTGGTCCCTAAGTTGTAACCCTAAGATTTAACCTAAGGTTCATGCAATTCTAGGTTATTGTTTTGTTTCAACAGACCACAGAAGTAAAATTCGTTCTCTGTTAACAATTGGAATCCAATTAACTTGAAATTTGGCGAGTAGATTCCTTTTTCAATTTGCTTTCCAGAGAATATTTTTTTGGAATTTTTATATTTCCATTGAATTTTTAGGGATTTTTGAATGTCAGAGGGTCAAATCTAGAATTTTGACCCCTGGTGGTTTTTCACTTTGAAACAGTATCAATTGACCTTCAAAATTCAAGAAAAATATGGAAAATAAATCCAATGAGATCATCTTTCAAACCCCACCATTTTTAGTCAAAACAGATTCGCGAATTGCTCGGAATTGCTGTTTCAAATTTGAAAAATCTCGAATCTAGGTCAATCTAACGCCCATGCACTTTGCGAATTTTTAAAAATTTTATACTTGAAATTTCTTCAAAAGAATGGTGGCGTTTGAAAGATGGTTTGAAAATGAATTTAACCTGAATTTCAAAATTTTTTACTTACTAATTTTTGGGCAATTGAATTTTTAAATCAGACTTGAAATCTGGTCGAAAATCAGAAGATGGTGGAAAAGCTTTTAAAAGGATTTGGGTTTGAAATCCAAGCTTTCCACAAAAAAAATTTCTTTTTTTCAAAAAACTTTTGCACATTTTTTTTTCAAAAAGGAAAGTTTTTTTTAAGGGATTTCAAAAATATATATATTCTTTTTGCTTTTTTTTTTCAAACTACCTAGGATTCAAAAAGAAAACTAATCTAGATTTTTTTTTGATTTTTTTTTCACGAAATTGAATAGAGATTTTTTTTTTCAAAAGAACTTGCAGAGAGTAAATCTACTCCTAGGGTTCAGAAAGGAAACCTAATCTAACGAGGAGATGATGTGCAGCTGATTTTTTTCTTTGCTGCGCTCGTTGTGTGCGCAGATCCCATTTTTCTTCTGTGTTGTCCTACACATCCAAAACAAAGTAGAGAGAGATTTGTCAGCGATAGTTTAAAAGATCAAAATCAAAGAAAATGACGTTGTCTCCCCGGCAACGGCGCCATTTGTTTGTTATGTGTAGAGCGCGTTTTGATAGGAAAACATCGTAGTATAGTGCACAATACGATCAAACAAAGATATTTAATAAAAGATAATGAGACTTGAGTCCCGGTCATTTGTCTCTAAGAGGCGTTTGTTTTACTTTTGAATTCGATCTTTTACCGCTCTACTCTGTTTAAAATTACACACTAGTTTATGATTATTACGTATTGAAGTACGACATGCTTAGTTGAAAGTATATCAGGAATTGAAAATAGTCAACATTAATCACACAAAAGATACTGTAATGAGCTCATAGTGATTCTCAACACATAGACATATGTATATAGAAAATATATTTTTCATTCATTCATTTAGAGAGTGTTTGCAACATGAACTGTTAGAGGAAAGCTTGTACATGAACACTTAAAAATGTAAAGCTAGCTATTAGAAAATGATCGCATATAAGAATCTACGAGGGGATTTTGCATGCATCATTGGGGGAGAATAAGGGCTACACTACTAAGTAGCAAATAAAAGCAATAAATGTAAAGAGCTAGCTACTAATCTATCAGAAGTGAGGGCATTCGGAGGTGGGCTCCGATGGCCTTGGAGTGGTGGAGAGGAGAAAGAGGGGCGGCCAATGGAGCTTAGGCCAGCCCTTGGAGAGAGGTTGGAGGAGCGATCCAGCATCTTGGAATGGTGTCCTTCATGGTGGTGCTCAGCTCGTGGAGATGGAGTGGAGATGGTGGTGGCTAGCCTAAGTGGAGGTGGATGGAGCCAAGCAAATATGGCCAAAAAGTGGATGGGTGCAAATGGTCACCCCTTAGGTCCTTTTATAGACCTAAAGGAATCTCTCTAGATAATTATGGAATTCTCTAGAGAATCCTATGGTGGGAGCTCGTGGGAGAGTGAGAGAGAGAGGATGGATGGTGGTTTTTAGATCCACCAAATGTGGATCTAAAAATTGAATGGCTCTTGGTTGCTAATTTTAGCAACCAAGGCAACCACACATGGTAGAGAGTTCTAGAGAACTCTAGCCTAGGAATTTTCGTGTGCATGGTGTGTGTGGGCGTGTGTGGGTGTGTGTGGGTCGAAACTTAGGCGGCTATGTTGATTAAGTTAGGTTCTAGTGGGTTTAGGTCAAGGTATGTCTCAAATTAGGGTTATAAACCCTAATTCACTGCGGTAAAGTGAAATTAAACTTAATACAAGTTTAATTGGGTGTGTGGAAACTTAATTTAGAGTAAAAAAACTCAATTAATTTAGGACTAGGTCAATTGGGCTCTCACTAAGTCCAATTGTACAGTATGTGCTGAGATCAGGGCTCAATTGGACTCAATGAGTCCAATTGAATAGGTAATGGAATTGACTAAGGTCGAAGTCAATTAGGTTTAGTGAGGACCTAATTAGGTCCTTAGGGAGGTCTAGAGGTGATGTACTAGGGTTAGGGCACCTTAATGTAGGTTCCTATGGGGTTGGAATTGGGTTTAGGGACCTAGATCCAAGATCAAGGCTTGAATCTCAAAACAGGAACTGGAGAGCAATATCAGATGTCTTATACTAAAAAATCAGAAGTCCAGACTAGTTGTCTAGACGTCCAATCAGAGTCAAGAAGGATTCAAGGTTCTGTCTTGGGTATTCTGCAGGAATTGGACGTCTGACGAAGTGTCTAGACATCCAATAACACTGTAGATGTGGGTTTATGGTGTGCGGGTGTTGGCTAAGGGTTCTGGACATCCTATAACTTATCTGGACATCCAGATAGGGGTTGGAACTAGGGTTTTAGGGCTTCCTAGGGTGTTGTAACCTAATCTAAGGGTGGCTAAGGCTCGTGGAAGTCTCTAGGCTATCCTAGGGCTAGGATGGACCTAAGCTCTTCACATTTTACTGCTTAATTCCTACTTAATAAAATAGCAAACCTTAACTCCCTTACATCATTATTCCTACATCTAATCTAAGCCTTCTGCTCCATCTCTACTACAACATAGTTATTCCTGATCGAGCTTTAGATCCTGCTCCAGATCAAGCTCCTAATTAGATTATTGCCTGCAATTGACATAATACACTTAATCAACACATTATAACATTATTTCATGCATAGTTAAAGGAAAGCAGTGAAGATGCAGATAGTGCTTATGCATGCATGAATAACCCTAAGTTATGCTAAGTCCTAACTTAATCTAGGTCAATTAAGACCTATGATTGCTACACAATCAGGTGCAGTTTTCCAAAGTATCACTCCAAGCCCTTGATCTTGAAAAAATATAATCTCCTTCAAACATCTCTACGAAATTTCAACGAGAACGGACATCAACCCCTCCAGTTCTGGTTGTTTGCATGCAACCCACGTGCGAAGAAGAGCCTCCATGCGTACCCCACATGTAGTTGCATGCTGTGCACTCACCCTACTCTCCAAGTGCCCATGCGCTCACCGTGCTGGATCCACAGCAAATTCATGCGCGATCCACTTTCACCACCTCCCACGTTGGCAACGTGCGCTCAAAGTGCGTCTGACCAACTGCTCCATTCATACACCATTCACGCAAGTGAGATACACGCACCTAGCTACCTCCACCATGCGCACCCCGCACACGATCTGTGTTCGAATGACAGTTGTGACCTATTTTGACCTCTCTTCTTCAACTATATAAATGCCACAACCCTCCCCTTTACAAACCATCCAAGCATATTTCTTTGCTACCTCCTAAGGTGTTCCAAGAACCCAGTGGCACTCTAATTCCCCATTTGAAGGCATGCTCCGGTCCTCTGCTAGTATAGAAGCACCAGCTCCATCCTCCTTTCTCCAACCTCGTTCTCCTTCGTCAAGCAACGTTGCCACCTCCTTCGCCCCATCCATGGTTTGAGATCACCCAGCCACCACTCTACCTCATCCCCAACTCCTCCAAGTTCGTCCTCCTTCTTCTGTCTTCTCTCTCATTCATCCGAGCGCCATCCAGCTCTTCGTCTTCCAATCAGCTGACTCAGGAGACTTCCTCTCTCTCTTCTCTTTATTTTGCATTTTAGTTTAGTTTTTTTTGATAAAACTTTTGTAATCAACATTTATTTTCTCTCTATCTCATCTCTTTTAGTGTAATTATTGCATCCATTTAATTTTAATAAAATTGCCAGTTGATCCAGTCTACATTGCTTTGCACATTAGTTTGTTGTCCTCGCACGCACATTATTTCTCGCCATTCCTGCCACTTCCACCACTCATGCTCTCATTTTTCCACTCCATTTTTATTTCAAAAAACCTATTCAAGTTATAAAATTGAAAAATACCAAAAACAAATAAACCTCGTATTGATTTTTCTTTAAAAATTGAATGTCACCTCCCTGTGTTTGACTTGGACTCACCTCTGATTGCTTTATTTGATCTCAAATTTTTGCAACTACTGCAATGAGGTTTTTAAAACCTAAAGGCACCATTACCGAGTGGTAATGAACTTCGATTTTTCTATCTTTTTCCCCATTTACTCATCTTTTGACTTATCTTTTCTTTGATTTATCACTTTGTAGGTACCCAATCAAGGTGAGTCGAAGGCAGTAGATCAGAGTAAAGTGCAGTTAGAGGGATCTGTAAGTGTAGTCTCCACCCATGAGATTTCATTCCACCCACTTAATAATTAAGACCTGAATCTTCTTAGGAGCTTGCAAAAACCCTATGGCTAGAATTAGTTGTTTGTTTTGCCACCTCCACCCACCTCATCCACTTAAAAAAATAAAAATTAAAAAAAAGTCTTCACTCTGCTTGTGGGATTGCATTAAAATCTATACACTTAAGCACCCCACAACTCTGACTTAAGGTGCACCATTTTTTGATTCTGTCACCTAACTAAGATTCTAACCTATGGACCTAGTACACCTGAACACAATACACACATAAGTGACCAGAAATCAAAATAGGCTAAACATCTTTGTGTGCATTAATTCAATGGTGCAAACAACCAATTGCTTGACTTGTTTGGGGTGCACCACTTAATATAAAATTGAGAAATCAAGTAGCTTTCCCCATAGGATTCAATTCTAGGGTTTGAACTAGCCACTCCACATTTTTTTTTCTAATTTTTAAAGGAAAATACTTACACCCATACTTTCCCGACATGGTGTGCCTGCAAAACATTGATTGAAGATACCTGAAATTTGAATCCTAAAAGCTAGCTACATAAGCAAGATTTGAACCTTAAAATTCACCTCAGATCTATAATAATCTGGCTTGAAAACCCATTGGTTGTGCACACACACATATCAATCAATTATTAAGGACACAACCCATTAATAGCTGAACACATTCCAAGAGCACATTCAATACCAAGCCTAATTAAAAATGAGTAGATGTCATCCTTAAGGATTGGACTCTCTCTTCGAGTTTTGAATTGAGATTGATAGCGATTAATTTGCACTTATTGGTCCATTTGACGCCTAGTTAGGGGAGTTGTGTGTCAGACGACAGCAGTTGGGGGGTATAAAAGGAACCTAAGGTGAAAGCTAAGGGAAGAACCTTCTCCCGAATTCCTCCTTCTAACTGGTTGGATTGGCTAGATCGTAATAAATCAGATCACTCTTGACCTTGAGATGGACTCGAGGAGTCAATAGGTCTATAGGCTATCTAACCTAAGGATAGGCTTGTACTTCTTGTGCTGTAGGGCTTACCTATTGTCCTTCTGACTTCCTTCCTATGTATTTTTTGAAGGAGGTCATTGAACCTACGATTGGAAGGATCGTTGGACCATCATACTAGGAGAAGAAGGTTGAGTTTTAGCTGTGTTGATCCAATGGCTAATAATCAACCATCACCACCACCGCCTCCACCTAACCGAGCTGAGATTATCCAGAGGCAGCCGAGCAGCTGCAACAAATGCAGGCTTGGTTCTAAAGAATGAATGATGAATGGTTAGGGTGCCTAGCCCTTGAAGGATTTAAATGATCCTTCAAATTATAGGGATCAACCCAGAGTTATGATCTCCGTTGGTGATATTGAGATCAAGCCCCAAGTTTTAAGTATGATTAATCATTTTCATGGGCTTGGCTCCAAGGATCCATTCCAATATTTGAAGGATTTGACCACCTTAGATTAGACCACCAAATAGGGGAATGTTGACGAGGAGCAAATGATCATGAGGTTGTTTCCCCACTCACTCAGTGATAATATTGGCACCACACCATCAGAAGGCTGATTACCACATGGACTAAATTGAAATTAGCCTTCCTAAAGAAATCTTCCCAATTTGATGGACCAATGCTTTGAGATGGGCTATTACTACCTTTGCCCAGTGGCAAGGGAAACCACTTCATGGGGCCTAAGAACAATTCCAGGACCTATTGTAGAAGTGCCCACACCATGAGGTGCCTCAGTGGCAACTCTTGCAGATCTTCTATCACGGGTTGAATGATCAACTTCATAACCACATGGATGCTTCTTACAGAAGCAATTTCCTCAACAAGGATGCAAATAGTGCATATGAATTGTTCAAGGAAATGAGCAAAAACTCTATCAATCACGCCTCCATGGATACATTCGACAGATCTCAGCAACCTAGAAAAATGCTATGAAGTTCAAAATGATTCTTCTAAATTTGATATGGAATTGATATGTAACAAATTGGATAAGGTGGTTCTGGTAGCCAAAAGAATGGTGGAGTAGATGGCTACTAACTCTAGGAACACATCTAGCTCTACTCAACCCCAAGGAATGGGATTTCATTCTTTGCAAACTCTCATGGGGATGGAGTTTGTAAATCAAATAGATTCGGCTCAGTCCTCGAGCCAACACTTCTTCGAACCCTAAGGATTCCAAATAGGAGCTTTTGATCCCAGTTTCTTTGATCCCTCCTACACACTGTCCTTACCTTTTGAGGATGTTCAAGCAATACAGGAGTATGTTAAGTCCAACTCATACTCGAATAGTTATAATCCTAGTTGGAGAAATCACTCTAACTTCTACTGGAAGAACTAGGGGCAGTACACTCAGTCTCGACCCAACAACTATGTATCACAAAAACCAATGTGTTAGGGTCACGTATACACTCACTTGCCCCTAGGTTAGGTCAGTCAGCCCAAGTGGAATGCCCTACAATCTGTAGGGTAGTCTAATTTGAACCTGAAGATGGTGGAAATGCAAGGTTCAATGCTCCAGCTCATGTAGCAAATGAAAACCTGACTGGACACCTTACAATCTCTACCATCCCAACCCATACCGAACCTAAGGTATCTGCAGAATCGAGGCGCTGGGCCTCAAGGGTTCGATAATGTTGGGAAGCCACAGGCTTAATCCCATGTAATCTACCAAGCTACCCTAAACCCTCCAGGAGTTAACCAAGAAGCCACCATGACTAACCAGGAGCCACCTAATTTGCCCAACCCTCCTCAAGGAATAAACCAATAATACTATGCCACAGCAAACACCATCATCTTAAGGAGTGGTAGTAAACCGAAGGGTCCCACCCAACCCCAAGTTAATAGCCCTAGGATCGATAATAAGCAATTCAAACACTCGATCATGAATGTCATTGAAAGAATACCTAAGTTTGAATCTGATTTGAGAGCAAGATGTTGCTGTAAGGGCAAATAGAAAAAGCTAAAGGAGAAATTAGAGGAAGGACTATCTATGCTACAAAGATTCAAATTCATAATTGCCCTATTCTCGACTATCAGATCCTTTCCCACCTACATTGGATCTTTAATGAGTTCATATATGGAAAACTGTGTGGTAGAAATTGAAAATACTAAGATGGTAGTCTTGTCAGACCAAACCAATTCATTGATCTTAAATATGCTACCTCCTAGGAAGTAGGACCCGGGAGCCCCACTCATTTCCTGTATAGGAAATATTTCTTCTAACTGAGCCCTCCTTGACTTAGGTGCTTTCATTAATGTGATCCCTACTACAATCTTTAAGAAACTCAGTTAGGGCAACCTAAAACCCACTAAAATAACTCTTAAATTGGCCAACTGATCAATTACAACACCTAGGGGTTATGGAAGATGTTTTGGTCAAGGTCAATAATTTTCCCTATCTTGTTGACTTTATGGTCCTTGACATGGAAGCACCAAAACAACTCAACCATACCCCAATCATTCTTGGACGACTTTCCCGGCCACCACCAAGGTAAATATTAATTGTGAATTGGGAAAAATAGAGATTGCCTCTAGGAATCAAATAGATCAGTTTAATAATTTTGTGGAATCAAAGAAAAATAAAATCAATTGTGGTATAATATAGGAGCTAAGAAAAATAGAGGTTGTGGCCATACATATCATAGAAAACTCTACAATGGCCAATTCAACCCAAACTCAAGAAGAAAATCATGAGGTTGCGAACATGATCCAGGATAGAAATGATTCACAACCTACTTCAAAAAATTAGGATGAAGATTATCATTGCAAAATGACTATTCATAAACCCAAAATTTTTTTGGAGGATTTACCTTATCAATCAAAAATCCAACCAAAACCCTTGTCCTGAATTATTGGAGTTTGAGGTTCAATCGGTGGCTAAACAACAAGATAATATTGATGATCAAAATAAGATGGTTGGATTCAGATCCCAAACATTAAGATACAAGAGGATGGAATTGAGAAAGAATATTTGATTTAGGGAGAAACCCGTAGGAAGCCTGATTAGACCACTGAAATCAACTTAATCACCCTAGGGCCTACACCCATAACCCCTGATACCTTCCTGGCACTTGACAATCCTCACCTTCCCAGACATTACATAATTCCTGCACCCACCCAAGCCTCCTATATGAACGTTTAAGAAAGCACCTATAGGCGGTGATTTGGGCTCACCTTATACCATCAGCTTGCCAGTTTTCATGATTATCTTTTTGGTAAGACCAATCTAATCCATCGGGACCCATATGTTGAGGCTTAGAAACACAACTATAGTAGCCCCAAGTTCTAGAGTTAATTTCTGTGGATTATGCTCAGCTGAAGGCATTACAATTAGCGCTTCCTAAGAGGCAACCAAGTGACTTTATAGGTTGTACATATTGTCCCTTGTGAGCTAATCAAATTCAATGCGCTATTCAGTTTCTATCCTTACACTATACTCTTGCATGCATATATAATACAATGAGGGCATTACATTAGATAGGAGTCAGGGTGGATATTTATTCTTGAATTAATTTGTCAACTTAGAATTTTCCACTTATTTTCTTTGAAAGAAAAATCAAAAGTTGAAAAAAAATTGCTTCGTAAATAGCATAGTTGCATAACACTACCTAGGATTAGTGAAAGCTAGATAAATAGAAGTTGCTAATTTTATGGGGTTATAAGAAAACCTAGCCAGCCCATAAGGCCCTTCAGGCTATGGTCAACTTAATCAACTAGGAGTCTCTGAGAACTTGGGTTGAAACTAAATTCTTAAAGAATTCTCTTGAGTATAGTCAAAAGTCAACAAAGAAGAAAGTATAGGGCTCTGTTGTCCAACCTATGGTTTGAAAGACTAAGTAACTAAAGCATCCAACTTTCACACACTCGATTTGACCTTGGGCAACCACAACCTTGAGAATAATGGCTTTTACTAATTCTGAGATTGTGAGACCTTCACACATGAAATCAGACTTAACTCATATCAAAATTAATAAAGGCCCTTGCGGGTATGGTTGACATGTTGGTGGCGGTAACCCCAATTACCTAGGTGTTCAGAGCCCAGCCTAGCAATGTTCGTGAATGGAGTAAGGAGAGCAACTCACGTAGAAAAATGAGAGAAAAAAAAGGAAAAAATAAAAGAAAAAGAAAAAAAATACAACAAAGTGGGACGTAAAGAAAACTTGTGTGCAATATAAATTCAAAAATACAAAAATAGTAAGGTAATAATAAGAGGCCAAAATGGCTCAGGAGGGAAGATATACCTTTCGAGGTTGACCCTGGGTAGAAAAGGGTGAGGAGAAAGCTATCAAATCCTAGTAAGGCAAAGTTGAATGCAAATCTACGAATGTTTAGGATAGTCTCAATCTAGGAAATTTGAGTTCTCAAAAGCCTGGTTGCCTATAGGAAGTGTCACTCGCACTTTGCGTGGACACTTTAACCTCTGAGTTTAATAAACCCTGGTTGGACTACTTGAGCATAAGAAATCTACTTTCGCAACTAAAGACTAAGGTCAAAACGAAACTGAAAGGTTTAGTCAAAACCTAGGTTTAGGTGTCTTCCACTAGTGTTGCTGGGCCCTAATGGAATAATAATTCTTATATCTTCTTAATCATAGAATGGTTAATAAATATCAAATCATTTCACAAATCCTAGTGTAGAGCCTTGCATGCATTTATGTTTTACTAAGGGACTAGAGAAAGGTAGGCATGAGGGTGTGATAACTACATAGTTAATACACTTAATATGTCTAAATTAATCTACCTTCTAAGTAAACATAACATAATTAGATTGTAAATAGTGCATTATAATCAATCTAGGCATATTAAGCCCATAATTATTTTTAGAAATAATTTGTATATATTATAATAATTTTTATCTGTATAGGAATAAAATATGGGGGTTAACCTTGGAGATGGAAGGTTGCAGAGGAGTTAGGAGAAGAAAATATCTTAGGAGGGATAAAAATGTAATTTTTCCAAGTTACATGGGCTTAGATGCAACTTACCCAGCCATCACCCCAAGTTCTTGCTCTCAAAGAAATATAAGCCCCTCCAAACATCTTTGCAAAATTTCAGTGTGAATGGACATCAAGTCCTTTAGTTCTGGCTATTCGCGCATAACCCGCATGCAAAAAAGAGCCTCCTCATGCACCTATATGCACCTTGAATGCAACCACATGCCATCGACTCACTTCATGCTCCAAGCAAGATCATGCCCACCCCGTTAGACCTGCCTGCAAATCCATGTTTAAGTTGCACCTACCACCACTCAGACCGGCAATGTGCACTTAAGGCATGTCTGACATAGCACTTCATTTGCGTCGTCTTTCATGTGCAGTCGATATGAGCTCCCAACTGCCTCTACCACACATGCCTCACGCACAATCTGCATCCGAATGACTCTTGTGGCCTATTTTGACCTCTCTTCTTCAACTATATAAAGGCCACAACTCTCCCCTTTACAAACCATCTAAGCCTACTTCTTCTTCACCTCCTAAGGAGTTCCAAGAACCCATTGGCACTCTAATTCCCCACTTCAAGTCATGCACTAGTAGAAAATGTACTGTTCTCAATGGTGGATATTCAATTGTATACCATGGTCGTGAATAATAATATTCTCGACCATTATAAGACGTAACAGTTGCCAAAAGTTTGATTATTAAGTTTCTCACCTAGTCATAAGGCGGAGTGCTTGAGACCATTCTTGACCATTTTTACTGGTCGAGAATAAGATTATACTCAGCCGTTATTTAAATAAATGGTCAATGATATCCTTCTTGGAAATCATCGATGTTTAAAAGCTAATTTTGAAATGCATTCGTCAATCGTTTTAGCTGGAGCGATCGAGAAACATTGACCTAAATCGTTCCAGCAGCCTCGACTCCCTTCCCCTTCCTCCCAAATTACCCTCTCCTATTCACTCTCCTTATGCAGTGCCACCTCCGTCGAAGTACTCCACCTCTCCTCCTCATGCAGCCCCTCTTCTTCGTCAATGTTCACCCCCTCCTCAGGTACGACCTTGTCTTTGATCACCCTCCTCCTCTGTTCGCTTCCCCTCATCGTCGGTGACCACCACCATCACCTTGACCACCACCACCTTACCGGCAACCACCACCAACACCTTCGATGTGTACACCCTCTCCCCCTCCCCTCCTTGACTCCAACCACCATGGTGACCACCATCACCACCTCCAGCACCCGACACCCTCCCCTTTCCTCTGCTTCGACCACCACCACCACAACCTGCCCCTCCTCCTCCTACCTCTTCCTACCACCACCACCACCTCATCCTCCTCCTCCTACCCTACTGCCAACACCACCTCATCATCCTCCTTCTCCTCCTCCTAACTAGTCCTCCTACCACCACCAATACAACCACCTCATGATCCTCCTTCCCTACCACCACCACCAATCTCCTCCTCCTACTCCTTCCTACCACCAACATCACCACCACCTCAGTCTCCTCCGTTCCCTCCCCCTAGCAACACCACCAACTCATACTCCTCCACCCACCTCCTCCCTACTGCCACCACCTCACTATTTTTTTTTTAATTAGTATGCTTTGATTGCATTTTACTTGTTGCTTGAGTAATTATGCTTACAAATATATTTAGTTTGATTACATTATATTGTGTAAGTGAACGTGTGTCAATGAATGTTTTCAAATTATATTTAAAAATGTATAATTTGACCTTAGAGGTTGATGGTAACTCCATCATTGGCCATAAATAACTTGAATTAGTGGAAATCAAGTGACAAATGCTCCTACATGATCACCTGAGAGCCGTAATTCCACTCACATCCATTTTGAGGAGAGAGCATTAAAAAGGGTTGGTGTAATCCTCATCCTCTTCATCCATAAATAGGTTCAACCTCTTCCTCTACCTCTCTAGATACTCATTGACCCCTTTACTTGTCAATTAGATCGCTTATCCATGCTCTCCCTCTCCATCTTCTCCAATGTTGGTTGCACCTTTGATGAGGCTATGCAGCCACATTTGACCACCAATTCACTCGCTGCCACCTCCACATGCTTCGCCGCATCACCCTCATCAAAAGCCCTCTCCTTATTCGCTTGTTCATCCACCAAAATCCCCTGACGAACAACCCACCACAGTAACAACCATCTCTGACCTCGATCACCCTCCACCAACCACTAACACCACAAGAACACCGCCCTCACACTCGTCATGCTCTAGCAATGCTCATGGACTAGCTAATTGGGGTATTTTGTCCATATTCATGATTTCAGGTATTCGCCATCTCCACCAGCTCCCGCTGTTATCAACCACCTCCACCGACCACCATCCATTGACCAACTTCACCGCTACCATGACCTAAAGCTGCGGGTAGATCTCGTGAAGCCTCCTGGACGGCTAATTCATGGAAAGAAGAGCAGTTGCTTCAATTGGAGAGCACTCGGCTACATCGCACGAAGAAAACAAGGGCATATTTAGTGCCACATTGTGAGTAGAGGAGCTACCAACTACATACAAATTGATTTCATGCCTGTAGCTCTTCGCCCAGTACATGGGGGGTTGGGTCCCCCATGCACATGCTCACCCACGCGCTTTCACTCCTCACCTGTGACCACTGCTCGCAGGTCTAGACCCTATCCAGATTCGATTACCTGCCTAAACCCATAACCTATTTTGAGATGATGAGAGAGGAGAAATACTAAGGAGGAAGGGGGAGGCTTTTGCTTTAGGATTTGTGTCCTATTTCCTCGAGATGCATGCATGCTTACTTTATACTTGGCATCTTTGAGGTCTCTATTGAGGCTTTGTGTTGTGGCACTCTATGCTAAAGCCTTGTGCCTTGTGCTCCTAAGGCTTGATAACTTAAGGCGTCTGAGCCTTATATCGGACGTCTGATTTGGTTCTGATTACTGTGGCATTATTTGAGTTGATACTTCATATCTGATCTGGAGTGGCTATTTGGAGAATAGTGGTTCAAAGACCACTGTTGAGATATTTGATTAAGTTGATATGCTTTGATATGTTCTTAACTTGAGGGATATTCTTGGTGATCTAAATCACCATTTTTAGTATGTCTCTCTCTTCTTTTCATCATAGCGATTTCTTTAGATACTACTGATTATAATTGAATATCAATCTAAGTAGCTTATTCATTGCATATCTTTGTGACAATTAATTATTGTGCTCATCTATTTTATATTGTGATTAGTGTTGTGAATTTCATATTTGCTCCTTGCGAATGACCTCGAACTCATATCGATTTCAAATTTTATAAATTTAACTATTTGTGTGAATTTTGTCCTATACTACGACACATATTTCTTAAAAGACGATTCTCGCGCTTAAACAGAGGTGACCTTATGGTGGGTGAAGGCCTTGTGGGTGTTGCAGTGGCTAAGGACATTGATGAGGGCACGGTAGACCTTGAAGGTGAGGTTGGAGGTGAGGTTGCAGTCCTTGCACTTGTGCTTGTCTATGTTCTAGTAAGAAGGACCTTTTGGGGGCACATGGGACATGTAGGCAAGTTCGGAGATGAGGTTGGGTTGTTGTTGCTGCTTGGAGCTGACAGGAAGAAAGGAGGAGGAGCAACGCTTGTCATTGAGGTGCTTGGTGGTGATGAGGATGTGGGTCTCGTGGATAGTTCAATTGCACTTACGATACTTGCACATAGGCGCAGAGGAGGAGGGCAAGGAGTAGGGTTTGTGGGTGGTTCTGGAGGGAGGGAAGATGGAGGAGGGGTTACTGGAGGTGGGTGATGATGGTGAGGGGGGAGGTGGGAAGAGATAGGCAACACTAGAGGTGGTAGGGGGAGGTGGAGGAGGAAGGAGGAGGTGGGAGGAGGAGGGTCTTGAGGATGAGGAACTAAAGGAGAGAATTGAAGGAGGAGGGAGGAGGCAAGGGTAGGTGGGAGTAGGAGGGTCTAGATGAGGAGGGCTCGAGGGAGAGGAAGGAGGAGGAGAGAATTGAAGGAGAAGGGAGAAGCAGCGAATGGAAGGGAGGGGAACAGAGGAGGATAAGCAAGAGGTGAGAATCTGAGGAAGAGGAGGAGAGGTGGATGAGGAGGGGGAAGAAGGAGGTGAAGGACTTATTGGTGAAAGGAAATGGAAGGAGGTTTGAGGTCATGGGTTACGCGATGGGTTTATTTATGGCTTAGAGTTTAGGGCTTAAGATTTATGGCCTTAGGTTTAGGGTTACGAATTGAATGTTTAAAGTCTTGAGTTTCAATTTAAGGTTTACATTTAGGGTTTAGGATTTTAAGATTTGAGGGTTAGGGTTATGAGTTTAGGGATTAGGTTAACAAGTTTAAGGTTTAGGGTTTTAGAAAGGAGAGAAGGAAGAGAATGGAGAGGGAGTAAGAGGAATATAAAGAAGATTAGGGGCTGAGAGGGTGAGAAGTAGAGGGTTGGGGTAGAGGGACATATAGTTAGAAAAGTAACTTACAATTGAAATATTTGATATTAATGCTTCATTATGATATTTTTATTATAACTTTATAGATACACACACTTGTACAAATTTAGATGCACCTGATAACAAACAATAGGAGTTATAACCCCAAAGGTATAGGTTGTGAGAGAGATATAACTGTGTCAAAACACTTGCCTATTGAGACTTATGATCATATTATATAAACAATGTGGAGTGTGTGTAAACATCACTTACATGCACGATACGTTATCTTTATAACATGCCATAAGACTCGATTGTCTTTAGTTCGGTGAAGAACCCAGGCTAAAGATGGTCCTTGAAGATCTGATCACGATTTACGGTTACTTCTTACATGTAGCCAGTGTTTGGAGAAATTTCGGTCGCATTTTCTCACTCTTCTCCGGTATACCAACTAATCTTAGCTTTGTTCTCGAAGCGCCCTTTAGTGGGGGCTATTGGGCATGTAGTTAAGGTTAGTCTTGGGGGTTATGTTGGAGAAGTGCAGGGAAATGTTGCTGAAATTTCTCCAAACACTTGTTGCATGTAAGAAGTAACGTTGTGATTAAATCTTCAAGGATGGACTATCAAGTGAAAATGTTCTTAGAATACACATATTTTCCTTATTTGAATCTAACTTATGAGTGATTGACATTGACATTTAGGTTATTATGGATAAGTCATGGATTAGTCTAAGGAATTCGGATTACTAGGAATACAAGAATGGAATGATTTCATTTCTGGAGTGGGCATTTAATGATGATCGGAAGACATTTTCACGAGGAGAATTTCTTCAACTGATTTTATGCCCATGTACACACTATTTAAATGGATTTTTCCATGATTGAGACACTATTTTCGAGCATGTGATATGTAATGGTTGGTGGCAACATTACGTAAATTGGACAGCTCATGGTGAGCAAATCATAACAAAAGTCAGATACGATAGAATTGACGATTTAGAACAAAATGATGATAATCAGGGATATGAACCAGATGAAATGTTACATGATATGAGAGTAGCGAACCCTGAGGATGCAGATGATGATGAGACATTACGAGATTGTAATGAGTTTTACGATGTAATCAAGGCAGTAGGGGATCCTATTGCTCTTGGAATAACATCAATGTCGAAGTTGTCATTCCTTCTAAAATTATTTCAGATGAAAGTGATGAATAGAGCCATAACGAAATTAATGTCTGAGGTCTTTCAATTCATTGGGGAGCTGTTGAATAATTCTGCTGGGTACCCTGGGTCATGATATGATGTGAAGTAGATACATGAGCTCGAATTGAAATGTGAAAAGATTGATGCCTGTCATAATAATTGTGTCCTATAAAGAAATGAGTATTCATGGTTGAGTAACTATCCCGAATATGGTGAGGAGAGGTATAAGGTTGATAAATTAACAAACGCAGGTGCAAAGAAACAACTAGAGCAGGTTCTCCATTATTTTCCACTGATCCCTAGGCTACAATACCTATTCATTTCCAATAAAATAGAAAAATTGATGGCGTGGCATCATGAGAATAAATCAAGAGATGGACACATCCATCATCCAATAGATTCTGATGAGTGAAATAGATTTAACGAGAATCATGCATCATTCACAGAGGAGGCACGGAATGTGAGATTGGGGCTTGTAAGCGATGGATTCAACCCATTCAAGAACATGTATCCGTCATATTCCATATGGCTGGTGGTCATGTTAACTTATAACTTACCTCGTTGGCTATGCATGTGATCCACATTTATGATGTTGACCTTCCTTATCCCATGCCCTAAGCAACCAAGAAATGCGATAGATGCTTATCTCCAACCATTGATTGATGAACTGAAAATTTTGTAGTACAATGGTGTTCAAACATATGTCGCACACAAGAAAGAATTCTGTCAGTTGCATGCAACATTATTATGGACAACCAATGACTTTCTAGCATATGCTAATTATTTGTCAAAATGGAGTTCGAAGGGAAAGTTTGCATGTCCAATCTGTATGGATGATACTCATCACTTGAGATTGCCTGAAAGCAAGAAGTTCTGTTACTTAGAGTATTGCAAAATTTTGCCCATTGAACATAGATGGCGAACATCACAATTCAAGGACATATTTCATGGTAAAGCTTGTCGGAATTTGTCGAAGAATCTAAGAAATAAACTAAGTATAGGTTTTGTTAAGTTGTTGATTATGCAGCAATCATATGTCTTAATTGACCTAAGTTAAGCTAGAACTTAGCATAAGTTAGGGTAATTCAGGCATACATAAGCATTATTTGCATCTTTACTATTTTCCTTTAGCTATGCATAAAATAATGTTATAATGTGTTGATTAAATGCATTATTTCAATTGCTGGCAATAAGCTGATCAGAAGCTAGACCTGGAGCTGGATCTGAAGCTGGATCAGGAATAAGGGGTGTTGCAGCAGGACTGGAGCAGAAGACTTAGATTAGACATAGGGAATAATGATGTAAGGGATTAAGGTATGCTATTCTATTAAGTAGGAATAAAGTAGTAAAATGTGAGGAGCTTAGGTCCATCCTATCCTTAGGATAGCCTAGAGACTTCCCCCAAGCCTTAGCCACCCTTAGATTAGGTCACAGCACCCAAGGAAACCCTAAAACCCTAGTTCCAACCCTTATCTGGATGTCCAGATAAGTTATACGACGTTTGAAACCCTTAGCCAACTCCCGCATACCTCAAACCCACTTCTGCAATGCTATTGGATGTCCAGACACTTTGTCAGATGTCCAATTTCTACAAAATACCCAAACCAAGACCTAGAATTCCCCCTGACTCAGATTGGACATCCAGAACTGAAGTTTGGACTCGTGATTTTTGAGTATAAGTCGTTTGATCTTGTTTTTGGACGTCTGGAACTACTCTCCAGTTCCTGTTTTGAGATTCAAGCCTTGATCTTGGATCTTTAGCTCCCTAGACCTAATTCCAATCCCATAGGAACCTAAATTAATGCTCCCTAACCCTAGTACATCACCTCTAGACCTCCCTACAGACCAAATTAGGTCCTCACCAAACCCAATTGACTTAGATCAAAGTCAATTACCATCACCTAAGTCAATTGAATTCATTGAGTCCAATTGAGCTTAGATCTCAACCCACACAAGTCCAATTGGACTTAGTGAGAGTCCAATTGACCTAAACCCAACCTAATTGAGTTATTTCACTCTCAATTAGGTTCACACTCATTCTATTAAACTTGGGTTAAGTTTAATTGCAAATTCCCCTTAGCAATTAGGGTTTGCAACCCTAATTCAAGGCATACACCTACCTCAACCCCTTAGGACCTAACCTATATCACTTAGACACCTAGGACACGACCATGCACACACACACACACACCCATTCACACACTCCCACACATCTAGAGTTCTCTAGAACTCTCTCCAAGTGGCACCACTCTTGGTTGCCAAAATTAGCAACCAAGAGGCATTCAAATTGGGATCCACTTTTTGTGGATCTCAAAACCACTTGGCCAGCGACTCTTAGACTCTCTCTAAAGAGTTCCACACTTCTCTGGCATAGACCTAAGGGGTGGCCAATTGCACCCATCCACATACTTGGCTCCATTCACATCCACCTCCACTTAGGCTAGCCACTTCCATCTCCACTCCACGTCCACGAGTTCAGCACCACCATGGAGGACACCATCTCTATGCCAGGATGTTGGATCACTCCTCCAACCTCTCTCCAAGGGTTGGCCTAAGCTCCATTGGCCGCCCGTTATTCTCCTCTCAACCACTCCAAGGCCATCGGAGCCCACCTCTGAATGCCCTCACTTTCTAATAGATTAGTAGCTAGCTCTTTACATTTACTACTTCTATTTACTGCTTAGTAGTGTAGTCCTTATTCTCCCCCAATGATGCATGCAAAATCCCCCTGTAGATTCTTGTATGCGATCATTTTCTGGTAGCTAGATTTACATTTTTAAGCATTCCTGTACAAGGTTTCCTCTACATTCCATGTTGCAAACACTTCTCTCAATGAATGAATGAAAAAAATATATTTTTATACATATCTCTATGTTTGACATCACCAAGAGCTTATTGGTTGCAATCAAATTTGTGTGATTCAAGTTGCATGTTCTCATTTATATATATATTCTACAACAAGCATGTCGGTTCCGGAAAATATAAACGATCTAACTATAAATGCATTTTCCGTAAATAGCCACCACGTAACTAGAATTGTGTGCACTGAAACTCATACTTTCACCTTTGTTATCTATTTGACACACGTGCACGTAAGCAGAATTCACAATAGAAGTGGCAAAACTTTAATACGGAGATTGGAAACCGACGTGCGATTTTAAATAAAGTAGAGTGATAAAGGATTGATTTCAGAATTAAACAAATGCCTCCCAGAGGCGAACGACCAGGACTCAAATTCTCATTATTTTTACAAACTTGTTTTTGACGAACATTTTTGCGCGACTAAGCTGCAATCATGACGACTTTCAAATGCGTGAAAATGGCTTTCCGTCAGTTGTTGAGTGTCAAAATCATGGAGACATTGCAACAGCTTGTTGAAATATGTTTGGTTCATCTTTTCAAAAGAGACTTGACTTCCTTGCAACATTTAGGATTTAGGAAGAAAAGCATATTTTTTTATGGAGCTTCCATATTGGCTGGATTTGATTATGTGACACAATTTAGATGTTATGCACATTGAGAAGAATGTAATGGATAACAATTTAGATGTATTTAACTTAACAGATAGCCCAAAGGATACAGTTAAAAAAAGGAATGATATGAAAATTTTGGGTATTCGTCCTGAGTTGCACATTGAAGAAGGTGACTCTCACTTTACAGAAGCTATATACAGTCTTACCGAAGAGTAGAGGCAAAGGATTTTCTTCGTCTTGAAAGACATTCAGGTTCTAGATGGATATTCATCGTAGCTTTCACGTTGCATAAATAAAGTGCAAAAGAAGATTAGTGGATTAAAAAGTTATGATTTTTATGTGTACATGTAAATCTTATTCCCACTAGCAATACATGGAGTGATGCCTGATCCAGTAGTTGATTCATTTATGGAGATGAGTAGATATTTTAAAGTCATATATTCCAAGACATTAAATCTCAAATTGCTGGAGTATTAGGATAAACAAATTGTAATCATGCTTTATAAAATGGAGCAGATTTTCCTACCTACATTATTTAACGTGATGGTTCATGTCACGCTTCATCTTGCAAATGAAGTGAGAATTGCTGGACCTATGCAGTACAGATGGTTGTATCCAATTAAACAATATTTAAAGAAGTTGAAAGATTATGTCCTGAATAAGGCAAAGCAAAAGGGTCAATCGTTGAAGGATATCATGTAGAAGAATGTATTAACAGTTGTTCCATGTACATGAATAAGATAGACAATTGATTTAATCGACTTGAACAAAATTATGATGGAGGATTTAATGGTAGTGAGAAGATTGCCTATCCATATTTGACATCAGAGGAAGGTCGGTCCTCCACACCGAGTTCAAGTCCATCTCAGAAATGGACCGATGATTACCTTACTTGTACATTCTGAAGCAAATTCTAGAAGTTGATGAATTTTACAATGAATTCAAAGAATCCTCTGATCCATCTACATGCGAATTGCAGTTCCTTGATTAATTCAAGAATCGTGCAAATAAACGAAAAGAACAGGAGGATCCACGGTGAGTACAAGATTTTGATGTAATTACTGATACACCTTTGACAAACGAACATTATCATTAGGGTTACATAATTAATGGATTAAGATTCAGAGTAAGCTCAATTAATGATGCGAAGGCCATGCAACAGGTGGGAGTCATCGTCAGTTGTGACCTAAGTACTGGTTGTGATGGGTATTATGGTCAAATTGAAGAAATTATGGAAATGAGTTTCAAGTTTGACTGAAGGGTGGCTCTATTCAAGTGTGATTGGTTTGATGTTTTCAAAGAAGAAGTTGGATTCAAAGTGGATAAGAAATATGGTTTCTTGAGTTTGAGTAAGAACCGTCATATTTTTCAATCATCAGAACCATTCACATTATCTTGTAAGGTAGTACAAGTATTCTACATGCCTTATAATAGCAGAAATGGGTGGATAATACCTGTTAGGACTCTATCGCATGACCAATACGATTCAGGAAAAGATCTCAACCTAGATATTGAATCTAAAGCATATCAGGAAAACCTACAAAATGAAGAAGTTGCCCCTGGTGCAACTGACATTAATATATAAGGTAATTTCCTAGAAGTATTAATTCATAACCCAGAAATGAAAATAATTTAAGAAATTTCTTAGTTATTTGTTTTGTTTAAATTTTCATTGAGTAATTTTTAATTTTTTTTCAAAGTTTATGTTCATTTATTTTTCAAAACTTAATTTTATTTTGTTGCATACTCATATAGGTTTATCACATTCTTGCCCCTAGTACATTGTTACCGTGCCGTTTCATCACTATGATGAGGTTCTTCTACCACTTTATTTTTTCCAATGCTCTTTTATTGTTACATATGGGGTGTGCCCACTTAGCTAGGTTGTCTTTTATTTTTGGATGATGTATTTACTTTCTTCTTTTGTGATTATGTGGGGTGTGCCCACCATACTTGATGCATGTTTTTTTTTATTATTATTATGTAGGCTGTACTCACTTATATCTGACATGCATATTGAATTTTTATCTTAAATGTGGAGAAGAGGAAGGGGAAAGGAAAATGGGGGGAGGGAATGGGAAGGAAAAAGAAGAGGAAGGGAAAGGGGAAGGGAAATGGGGAGAGAATGGGAAGGAAAAAGGAGAGGAAATGGAAGAGGAAATTTGTTTTTATTCTATGATTCTTTTTTTTCATTTATTTCTATATTTGTTTCATATAGAATTTCTGAAAAATCACAACATATAAGGGAAATGTTGCTGAATTTTTTTCTATATATCTAATTATTTGTTTCGTTTCTGCACAGGTGAACATCAAGAAGAAGGCCAATAGGGGTGGCGGGGATCGGGCCACCCGCCAGCAACCTCATGCTGAAGTTCCCCGCCAGTAACCTCAAGCTGAAGTCCCCCGCCAACAGCACCAAGTTTAGCCCCCCATCAGGAGCCCTAGGCACCTTGCCAACAAGTTCTGAGGCCTGGAGATGTGGCTAGATATCTCCAGAGTCCAGAGTCAGGGGAGGGGGGCAAGAGGAAGGGGAAGAGTCTAATGCCTCTTTCGATAGATTTCGAGGAGGAGGATCCTAACTACGAGGAGGAGGAGAACAGTACTTCATTCGATGAGGGGGATGATGGGTTGGATGATCAGCCAAAGTAGTCGGCTAACCTATATCCTTCCCAGCCAGAACCTTCTGCACCATGCCCTCGCCATATTGGTATGAAAGTTTAATAAATAGTATTATTTATTTATTTCTTTTTCATTTAATATTATATTGTAATTTTGTCTTTCTGGCACGGCATGTAGGGGAAGGGGTTCGACGCAGAATAAGGACCAAGAGAGAATTCTACATGGGGTCCGCATTTCAGTCAGAATCACACCAGCGGATGAAGCAGAGGGCTATCATCTACTCATCATGATAGGCTAGAGACGCTGACAAAGGTGATCATCCCACTCGCCTACTTTGACTGGAGGAAGGTGCCAAAAGAGCTAAAGAGGCAGCTCATTCGAGAGTTAGAGGTAATTTGTAAAAATTTATAACTTACTTACATTACTTTATATAAGTTTAAATTACATAGAAATTATTACTCTCCTGCTAATGCAGGCGATCTTTGATTGCACCGACGATCTAAACGTCCCCAAATATATCCTCAAGAACGCAGCTAAGAATCACAAAAATTGGAGATTGGAGATGAAGAGTAAAGTAGAAGAAAATTTTAACTTTATATGTTTCTTTTTTTCACCATAATTGTAATATTATTTCTATCATTAAAAATATGTATTTTAGTTTTATAAGAACAGGAACCATGACGAGGCATTGCATAATGGGCCTCTTCTGATACAATCGCACATTTGGAAGAAAGTGTGCGAGCATTGGCATGATCCAGCGATGCAGGTAAAAGTATTGTATATATGATAATTTACGATGCACGTAAAAGATTGGGGTAAAATGTTGATTTTAATCACTAATTACCCTTATAAAATTAAACTCAAATAAATGAACAGTATCAAGCAAGTCTAATCCATGCAAGCTTAAGTGCACAGTGCACTATGTCAAACAAATCAGACGATGGTACTCCTTACTAGGTGGCTTAAACGCTCTATTGCTATAGTGCAAAGACACTGCTCTCTTCTTCTTCAGCTTCTTCTCCTTCTCTTCTTTCTTTCTCATCTCTTCCTCTTCTTCTTTTCACTCACAAGGTCTTCACACCCTTTTCTCATGGCTAAGTGTTGAGTCTCCTTTCTTCATAGCAAACCCCCCTTCTTTGTCTCTGTCTCTTTCTCTTCTCTCTTAAAGACCTAGGGTTAACCAGGTAATCGAGTAGGAACAGCAAGCAGATTCGGGTGCAGGCTTGCAGGAGTGATCGTAGGCAAGTAGTGGGGTTAGGCAAGTTAAGCGTGTGAGGGTGCATGTGAGGGACCCAACCCCTCGTGTACTAGGCGAGGAGTCGGATGCAAAAAAGTAACTTACGCACTGTGGAGAGCACCTTCGACCTTGATGTGGGACTATCTTGGCTTCAATTCCTTGCATGCGAGCAGCGACTGAGGGCTGGTCCAATTGAGAGTGAGGGAGCAATCAACACTCCTAATTGAGAGCCTAGATATGCACCTAAGTGAATTCCGCATTGCCTGAAGGTCTTACCTGGAGCAACTGAGGCAGTAACATGGCTTCAAGGTCTCTTAAAGCTACTCATTAATGGTGGAGACCGGCTTCGTACCTGAAATAGAAGACATGACCTTGCGGCCTTGTCAGATAAGCTCAGGAGATGTGCACAAATGCGGTGAAGGCAGTGGTGGTGGTGGCGTGTCGTGGAAGGGGTTGGAGATGGCTAGCGGACGTGAAAAATGAAGGTTGAGGTGGTTGTGTTTGGTGGAAGGATAGGGCGAGCAATCCCCTCAATTTCTTGAGGGGTTTTACTTGCATGGATGAGGTGAAGGTGTGGGAGTTGAGAGCGATCGGTTTGGTGGACTGTGGTGGTCGCTAGGGCTCACCAGAGGTACGCTGGAGAGGTGGAAGATGGAGGCGTGGACAGCGTAGGAGTGGTCAAATTGGAGCGGTGGTGATACTATGGTGATCAGAGGCTAAAGGTGTATCGATTGAGGTAGAAGTCAGACGAAGGGGAGCGAAGATGGCACTGGGTCTAGTATGGCCGGCTCCGGAGACGAAGGATGCTCCGGAGGTGAAGAACGGCGACGACGGAGGGTTAGAGGACACCTCACCGATATTACGAGGTGCAGAAGGATGAGGGGATGAAGAACCAACCTCTTATTGTACATGGCGGCCGATGAAGAAGTCGAAGGAGGAGAGTCACCGGAGCAAGGTAGAGTGAGCTGGAGATTGGAGGAAGAAGGGTAGATTTTGGCTTTATTTCTTGCTAAGGAGGTAAGAAATGTAATGGGTGGTCTTTTATAGGGCTTACGAGAGCTTGGAGAATAGGAAATAAGCTCCATAGCTTGCTTAGGATTCAAGAAGAACCCCACTAATCTTGTGGGTTCTCATGCACAAATCAGAGGGAGTTAGGAGTCAAAATTGATCCCAATAGGTTTCCCTAGGTGTGAAAATCAATCCCACCAAATTTGGTGGGATTTGATTAAAGCTTGAGTAGGATTTCAACCAGTTAAAGCTTGCCTGGAGGTCGGTTGACCTCCAATGGAGGCTTGGACTAAATTGCAAAGACGATGAAGAAGTTGGGGGGCTTTTTTCAAGGAATTCAAAAGTTGAGGGGCTATTTGCAAGAAAAAGAGTCAGATCAGGATTGAAATGCAAACTAGGTCAATATGATCATAAATTTGGCCTAAATTTTGGAACAAACCTAATTTAGACCCAAGGAATCTAATGGTGAAGTTGAATTTTGGTTTTGACTATGCTTGACTAGGAAAATTATGTAGAAACCCAAATTAGGGCAACTTTCCGTCTGAGACTCTGTTTCAGGTCAAAATGGGTTCTGATGGTCAAATCAAAGATACCAAACCCTATAGAATATTTTTCTATGAATTTAGAGGGCTTAGGTGAATTTTATCTTGACCAAAACATCAATTAATTCAGCAGGTCTATTTTTAGGGTTTCAAATGTCCATTAATTCTTGAAACGCGTGAAAACCTGTTTCGTTATACATGAACCCACTTATTAGAAATTAATGACCATATGACCTTTAATAAACTCCTGAAATATCCTATGGTTATTCTGTATTTGTGGAATGCTATTAATTTTGCAGAAATAACCTTATATTCTTGTCTTCTTTTCAAAATAGTATAATATGCCCTTAGGACCTTCTAATGGATATGTAGGAGCATTTATCAACCTTTTTAGACCAAATTGAGCTAGTTATGGCTCATGATGGTGTTCCCATCACTTGGGTAGAAGGAGCATAGGCAAAATGAAATCCCTATACGTTAGTATTTTTAATCATTTTTTTCTTTGACACCTTACAAGATTTATAATTTATTTCAATTAACTCTTTCAAATTGCAGTCCCAAATGCATCAAGATGCTCAACTTCATCGGGTGGGTGTATATGAGGCCACTCATAGCAAGCTGAGTCATAAGAGAAATAGATTGTCTTCATGACACATACAAGTAGAGACACGTAAGTTGAATTATAAAAGAATTTTATTTCTTTTCTTAATTAAATTTACATGATATTACTTAAGGCAATTGAATTTTTTCATGATAATATGGTTAACTTAATGCATCATCTTGAAGATGCCAACTCTGGTACAATTTAGCAGGCACTGACAGTAGAGGAGGCATTCTAGACCGTCATGACACCCAAGTATTGCAGGTACGTGTGTAGTGTAAGGAGGAGCAAGACCATCTTCACCTGGTATAGGAGAAAGGGGGCATCGTCCTCTTCAGCTGAAGTGCTAGAGATAAGGAAGGAGATTGTGACATTACACTGTCGAGATGAGGAGTGGCGGATAGAGGAGCTGACCATGCAGGTCAGGGACTCTACGACGTAGTTCAAGAAGTTGGCTGTGCAGTTGCAACAGTCGACTCAGACTATTCAGGAGCTCTTGAAGGTACTTCAGCAGGGAGGTATCGATCACCTATCATTTAGCTAGTTTAGAGATTACCGTCACGATGACGATTTAGGTGGTGCTGGAGCTGTTGGTGCCCCGGCTTGATATCTGTATTTTCATACATTACTATTTGTACATTTACTTTGTAGGCATTGACATATATGAAATTTTGTTTTTGAATCTCATTTCTCATGCTTTAAATGAATGCCTTGGTTTTGGTTGTGTGATTTTTCTCTACAAGATTTCTCACTTTTTACTGGTCTTCCACAGCTAAAACTTTTAATTAAAAAAAAACCATATTCTCATCTATTTTAGAACCGACGAGAAGAAGTTGCCATTGAATTTTGGTTCATTCTTGACTGTTATATAACAAATGAGAATGTTATTATTCTTGTCTGTTTTTACTGAACAGTCGAGAAAAACTCCTTAATCGACTGTTATTCAACTGATGAGGATGCGCGTATTCTCGTCCATTTTCGGTCCACCAACCAGAACGAGAACATCCATGTTCATTGTGATCATGGTCGACGTAAATGTTTATGTCGACGGCGCATTTGAAAGGGCAAAGAAAAGCCTTCCTCCATTGTTGACAACAGACGAGAAAAACACCCACACATTGAATGAGAGGTCACTTTTGTCTCATCGGTAATGTTGTAAACTGGTCGAGAAAATGCAACAGCCATACAACATTCCTTGACACTATTTTCGATCGTGGATTTCACATTGCCGACAATTTTTAACAGTCGGCAATAATGAATATTCTTGTAGTGATGCTCTGACCCTTAGCTAGTATAGAAGCTCTAGCTTCATCCTCCTTCCTCTAGCCTCATTCTCCATTGCTGAGCATCCTTGCCGCCACCCTCACTCCATCCATGGCTTGAGATCACCTAGCCGCCACCCTACCTAGTCCTGACTCCTTCGGCTCCATCCTCCTTTCATCTCCTCTCTCTTTCATTTGGGCATCGTCCAACCCTCCATCTTCCAAGTAGTCGACTCAGGAGACTTCCTCTCTCTCTTCTCTTTTATTTTGCATTTTAGTTTAGTTTATTTTGATAAAAATATTGTAGTCAACATTTTTCTCTCTCTCTCCCTATCCTCTCTCTTAGTGTAATTATTGCAACCATTTAATTTTAATAATATTGCAAGTTGATCCAATGAACACTACTTTGCACATTATTTCGCTTTCCTCGCATGCACGTTATTACCAACAATTTTTGCCACTTCCACCACTCACATACCCTCACATTTTTCCACTCCAATTTTATTTATAAAATTCTATAAAGATTATAAAATTGAAAAATACCAAAATCAAATAAATCTTACATGGATTTTTCTTAAAAAATTTAATGTCACCTCCCCTTGTTCAACTCGGACTCACCTCCGATTATTTTATTTGATCTTGAATTTTTGAAATTACTACAATGTGGTTTTCAAAACCTACGTTCCTCATAATATTTCGATGATCACTATCCCCAGTGATACACAAGGCACTACAAGTCCTCACTGAGGTGTGTAGGAGCCATGCAACTCTCCAACTTAGTGTATTTTATTTTAAGACTTTCCAAGCAGCTTTATTTTGTTTTCCACATTTACTTCTTTCTAATACAAGAAATAGTGTTACAACCATAGCAGGTATTTTGTCTTCCAAGTATTTTCCATACAAAATTTCCAGCTACAAATTATCCATAGGGTTTATAGAGAATGGTTACCAATATCCCAAGTTAAAATAGGAAACTCATTTTTCATGCAGCTTATCTATCCATAAGCAAATAATTCTATTGACATTTATAAAAAATATTGAAGATCCCATATTTGATTCCTTAGTCCAATGGCCAAAGAAACATTCATTTTAGTAGTTTGTCACAATTGATTTAACAGTCATTTTAACTAGGCAAGTAGCTCTCAATTTGTTACTTAAAATTTACAGGGTTATCAAATAATAGTTGATGGGAACACCATCATGAGCCATAACTAGCTCAATTTAGTCATTATCAAGGAATAAATGCTCCTACATAATTGCCAGAGAGCCCTAATTCACTATAAATCCATTCTGAGAGAAAGACAAGAAAATAGGGTTAAAACTATAATTTTACCATCATATCTTGAATGCAGAATAACCACAGGTTTTCTCAGGGGTTAATTAAGGGTCAAATGGTCCTAAAAGTTTAACAAATGGGTTAGAATAGACAGAAAAGGATTTTCGCGTGTTTTGATAATTAAATGACTTATGAAATCCTAAAAATAGACATGCTTAATTAACTGAGGTTTTGATCAGGATAAAATTCATCTAAACCCTCTAAAATTCATAGAAAATATTCTCTAGGGTTTGGTGCCTTAAATTCTACCATCAGAACCCATCTTGACCCAAAACAAAGCCTCACACAGACATTTGTCCTAATTTAGGTTTTTGCATAAATTACCCAAACAAACATGATAAAAACCAAAATCCAACTTCACCATTAGATTCCTTAGGTAAAAATTAGGTTTGTACCAAAATTTGGGCCCAATCTGAGATTGTCTTGACCTAGTTTGCAACTTGGTCCTGTCTGATCACACATATACCCTTAACTTTCAAAATCCTTACAAAAAGGCCCCTAACTTTGTCATCATTTTCACAAATAGGTCCCTAACACCATGAATCCTATTCCTAAAAACTCCGACAACCTAAAATTGGCAAGTTCTCCTTAATTCCTTGATGAACCCCTCTCAAATTTGAAAGGGAAGTTCGTCAAGGAATTCCCTTCCTTTTGAGCCAATTCCCACACCCCAAAACCTTCCTAATCTCTCATGGGAACGTATGAGAGATTTTGGTGTCCTAGAAAACTCCTTTTTCAGCAAGCATTCCTATCATGGAAGCTTGGCTTCCAAGCAAGAATCGACCTCCTAAGCCCGATATAAGAATGCCTAGATCAGGCCGAACTTCCCAAGCTCGATTTCGATCAGATCTACCATAAATTCTTCCCTCCTAATCTAGCCGAAAGGCTCCACGAGCTCCAGCAATTCCCCCCGACCTCCCTCATCGTCTATCGGCAATACCAGCGATGAATTCACCTTCCTCGTCTTTCTCTACATCACGCCATACCAGCGGCCGTCTCTCCCTCCGTCTTCCTCACCGTTTCCTTCCCACTGGAGTCACCTTCGTCTCTGACGCTGGCCATACTGCAACCGACGTCGCTTCTACCCCTCTTCATCTACCAATCACCTAGATAAGTTCCCTAGCTCCTCTACTTCCTTTACACACCAACTGCATTTCATTTCTACCGTCGTATCACACCAACGACCTTCACCTTCCTCCGCTCTGACCGGACCTTCGACGAGGCTCCCCGCTCATCCCACTACTTCAAACGCCTTGCCAACCACGTCATGACCTTCTCCACACCACCCTCTTCAAAACCTCAATCCTATTTCACTCTATTATGCCTCCAAACCATCTACCGAACAACCCACCCCCATACCTTCATTTCCACCTTCGCTAGCCACCTACGACCACCTTCGCAGCATGCCACCACCACCCACACCTTCACCGCATCCCTGCAAAGCTCCTGAACCTATTTAACTTGGCCACAAGGTTGTATTCTTGTTTTCAGGTCTTGATTGCCTCGACCGCCATTAGCGAAGCTTCGAGCAAAGCTTCAACCTCACTCCAGCACCTGCAGGCCCAGACGAAGCCCTAGGCATAGCGGAACCTATCCAGGAGCACAACCAAGGATCCAATTTGGCTCTTTGACTGAGCCTTTGACCGAAATTGTGTGAACCAACAACTGTAGTGCACATAGGAGAAGGGAGGTGGGATTACTCCCACCTCAGAAGTTGATGAGCGTTCGTGCCCGCATAAATTGATTTTCTGCCTCCTCTAGCTATTCGCCTCCTAGCCACAGGGTGAGGTACCATACACCCCTACGCACCTTGCCCGTGACACTTCACCTGCAGGTCTGGCGCATCCAATAACCCACCTAGCCACGTACTCCTCGGCTGCTACCCATTACAGGAAGCCCTGGTCCCAGGTGCGCGTGTACCCAATAACTCGACTATCCTGACATTGACCCTAGGAGGGCGAATCCTAGAGAGAGAAGAAGAGAGCGTGGGGGCAGGGGGTTTTACTCTCAGGAATAATAGCCGACACTCAGCCATTTAAAGAACCTCCCCCTTGCACGTGAAGAAGGAAGCTTGAGTAGAAGAAGAAGAAGAGAGGAAGCTTGCAAAGAAGGAAGAAGAAAAGAGGAAGCTCGAGCAATAGAGAGGCAAAGAAGCCAGAAAGAGTTCTGAAGAAGAAGAAGGAGAAGAGGAGAGCAGCTAAGATAGAATGCAGAGAAGAAAGAAGGAAGAGACCCTTGAGTCCCTTGGAAGCACTGTAGCAACCGGCTGTTTAAGCCGTCGGAAATATGCCTCTACCGTCTGATTGCATACATTTAAGGCTTTATTTCCTTGATTGATACTATTGATTTAGTTGCTATTATTGTGAGGAGTAATTGGTGATTCAAATCACCATTTTACTCCATACTTTTTGCACGTAGATCATTCTGAATTAATTATGATTGCAAATTCTTATATCTTTGAATGTGATCTTGAGTTTTAAATTGCCATATTGCTCCATGTTGATGGGAACACCATCATGAGCCATAACTAGTTCAATTTGATCTGATTAAGTCATTAAATGCATCTACATAACCAAAATCCTTTAATTCACCTACACCCTCTAAAATTCATATAAAAATATTCTCTAGGGTTTGGTACCTTCAATTTGACCATCAGAACCCATCTTGACCCAAAACAGAGTCTTAGACTGACATTTTCCCTAATTAGGATTTTTACATAAATTACCTAGTCAAACTTGGTCAAAACCAAAATCCAACTTCACCATTGGGTTCTTTTGGTCCAATTAGGTTTGTACAAAATTTGGGCCTAATCTGAGATCATCTTGAATTAGTTTGCAATTTGGTCTTGTCTGGTTCTTTTATATCATACACATGCCCTTAACTTTCAAAATCCTTACAAAAAGGCCCTAACTTTGTCGCCATTTTCACAAACAGGTCCTTGCCACCATGAATCATATTCCTACAAACTCTAGCAACCTAAATTTGGCAAGAACTCCTTGATTCCTTGACAAATCCCTCTCAAATTTGAAAGGGAAGTTCATCAAGGAATTCCCTTTCATCTGGAAGTTCATCAAGGAATTCCCTTTCATCTGAGCCATTCCTTGGGCTCTAATTCTTTCCCAAAAGGTCACACGAAGCTTTCAAAGGTTCAAGTATCCTATTTCGCTAAAACCTTCTGAGCTTGGAAGCTTCTTTCCAAGCTTGGAAGGGCTTCCTATGGCCTATAAAAGAACCCCTGATGCACGGCCAAGCTTTTCAGTAAGTTTTTGGGAGCCAAATCACCCTAATCTTCCCTCTCCAGCCACCAAACAACTCTACTCCGGTGACCTCCTTGGATCCCCCTCCTCCGGTTGTCCAACCATCAAATTGGATAGCCTAAGTTCTTCCTCTCTTCCTCGCGACCCTCCCTACCCAAAGGAAGGGCATTCCTCCGTTTGCTTCATCATTGCCGCCTCGCCGTCTCCACTTCCTTCTCTGGCTCCGGTCGACCAACACCAGAGCCCTCCACCTCTCAACCGCATCCTTAAGTCCCTCTATCTCTCCCTTTCCCTCTCTACACTATTTTTTCACCCTCGCTACACACACACGAGCACTGCTTCTCCCTCAACGCCGTCATCTTCTTCGCCTCCGGTGACACTCCAGCGACGCCTACCCACTACTACACTGCTCGAAACTCACCGCCACCACCCTCATCAGCTTCACCACAACTCCACCAACTAAAGCCTTAACCTAAATCCACCTATTGCTCACCCTAATCACCTGCCAAACTCTACGCTCACCGCACTGCCATCTTGAGGTCGTCTGACCTCTTCACTCACTCCTGCGCACCATCAAGACCACCATCACGGTCGTCGTCGTCAGGCGATCCTCCTGAGGATATTTGATGTGGCCGTGAGGCCATTCTCGTGCTTGCAGGTCTACCACCGGAGCCTCGCCACCGCCCCGACTACTCCGACCACGCCTTCAATCCTCCGACCATGTCCGCTCTAGGTTTCTGCCCCAGTTCATGTGGAGTGGTCTCATGAACATCAGCACCTACAGTTGCGCCAATTGGAGGCTTCTTTACTACAGCTGCGGTCACGCGAAGAAGGGTGGGACTTTAGTCCCACCTCGATAACTGACGAAGTAGCATAGGCACTTAAATTGATTTTGCGATACAGCCTATTCACCTCAGTAGCACAGGGTGAGGTCCCCTCTCACGTGCCCATGCACGCCCTCGCTCGCGCTCATGCCCCACGGGTCTGGCTTGGTCCGATTACCTGGATACCTGGGTCTGGTCTAGTTTGCTGGTTATGAGAGAGGAAGAAGAGAAAAGAGAGGAGAGGGGGGTTTTGCTCTGTTGCCCTCCTCTTGACTTGTGAGATCTAAAGAGGCCTTTGCCTCTGCTGTTGTGCTAAGTCCTGTGCTACACCTTCTCTAAAGCTAAGGGAGGAAGAAGAAGAGAAGGAAGAGAAGAGAGAAGCCTCTCTCTGAGGCTTGAAGAACTTGAAGAAGAAGAGGCCTTTGCCTCTGTTAAGGCATCAAAGTCTAAATCTATCATCTGATATTTGATACCTTGGCTCTGTTGGTTAAATTGAGTTGCGCTTGGCTTATCTGATCTGTTACTTTGAGTAGCTTGGTAAACATTGTAGGGTAATTTGGTAATTCAAATCACCATTTTAGTCGCCCTTCTTTTTGCATTATTGACATTGGATTTCATTTATATATCTTTATTGATTGCAAATTCTTACATCTTTGACGATCTGGAGAATTATATTGCCACTTACTTTTTATGTTCGACCTCGGATTTCATTCGAGTAATAAATTTTATATGTTTTTGCACTGATTAAAGCTATACTACAACACGACGATTTTAAAACCTATTTCAGAGTGACGACCATTTTGGCACCGTTGCCGGGGAGAAATGCACAATTTAGATCTCTTGATTGCAATATCTAAATTGGTAATAACTTGCTCTATCTCTCTTTTCTGTGATTTGTTTTAGGGGGATACATTGAAAGAAGATCAGCCACACATCAGCCACTCCAGGGGCAGGTAAACTCCATTCACCCTCCTCTAAGCCCCTGATTCTAAAGAGCTAAAAAAAAGGAAAAAATCAATTAGGGCTACTTGCATTATATTCTTAGATTAATCATCAAGTTGCCTGATTTGATACATTCTCTTTAGACAACATTCAAACCCTGATTTGTGCACCTACTTGAAGCTTATGGTATCTAGGTGTTGTCGAGCAAAATTGAGGTTTTAAATCACTACGTTGTAGTATAGTCGAAATCGCTTTGAAAACAAATAATATTTATTACTTGAATTTGAAAGTCCGAGGTCGAACATAGAGAGCAATATCAATTCACACACTAATATCAAATAATGCAAATAAGCACAAGAATTTAAACCAAATAAGCTACTCAAAAATGATAATCAGTGTAGAACATGAGTATAACAAGAATTCAACATGACCAAAAGAAATCTATAACAAAATAATGGTGATTTAGATCACCGATTATTTAGTATAGTTATATGTAAACTAGAGTAATCAATAATGCCATAGTAATTAGGACCAAATATCTGCACAATATCTTGAATGTTATAGTAATCAGGCATCTCCTTTGGAGATCAGACGCCTTAAATTCCCTCTCTTCTTCCTTTTTCTTCTTCCTTGGCTTCTCTTTTCTTATGCCTCCTTATCTTCAAGCCTTCTTCTTCTCTTCTTTCTTTTTGTGCTTTGCTTCTCCTGCCTTGTCTTCTCTTCTTCCTCTTATTCTGCTTCTTCTGTTCTTCTACTCTTCTCCTTTTCTCTTCCTATGCGACTCCCCTTCCTTCTCCTCTCCTTTTGGCTCAGGTCTTCTTCTCTTCTTCTTGCCGTGGCCTTCTTCTGCCTTTCTTCTTTGTGCAACTCTCCTTCTTTTCCTCTTCTTCTCCACATAGAGGGGGAAGGTTTCTCAAAGTTGGCTAAGTGTCAACCAATTCTCCAGAGAGCAAAACCCCTTAACCCCCACATGCTCTCTCTTTCTCTCTCTGGGTCACGCTCTCCCAAGGCCTTCTATAGTACGGGATATTCGGGTATTCGGATCAAGTGCACACCCGGGTCCAGACCCACCGGCAGTGGGTGGTGAGCGAGGAGTGAAAGCTTAGGCAAGTTAGGTGTACCAGGTCCATAGAGGAGAGGTCGCGGATGAGGCATGTGATGGGTGTGAGGGACCTGACCCCTTGTGTCTGAGGTGATAGGCCCCAGACACAAATTCAATTTATGTCACAGCTACTGCTTGTAAACTTCCGATGTGGGAGTATCCATCCCCCCTTTGCTGGTGCACATTGCTGCTGCTGCCTTCGCCCAATTCGCACGTAAGGAGAGATCAGTGGCTCAAATTGACATGAGAGTATGTTCCTAGACCAACTCCACTTTGTCTAGAGTCGAGGACCTGGAGCTACAGGTCTGGAGAGAGCTTCAAGCAAGCTCGAGGCCTGCTACGTCAATGGCGAAGGGGGTGAGTACTTGAAATCAACAATAAAGCCTTTCGGCTACATCAGAAAGCTAACGAAGTATCGTCGGACCACAATGAGTGCAATGGTGGTGGTTGTGTGGCGTGGCATGGTCTGTGTGTGTGGGGCGAAGTCGGACTGTGCATGTGAAGGTGGGTGTGTTCGGGGTGTGCTAGATTGATCAATAGCCCAAACTAAATTGAGGCTTTTGATCTATGTTGAACGATGAAGGTGTGGAGTTCGAGAGCAGCAGCGTAGGTGGGTTGTGGTGGTCGCCAATGCTCGCCGAAGGTCAACCAGCGAGATGGAAGACAGAGTCACAGAGGCGTTGGCGGGGTTGAATCGGAGTGTTGAAGTTGCTGTTGTGATGAGGGGAAGCTAAGGAGTCATCAGAGAGAGGTAGTGGACGACGGGGAACGGAGATGGCGCCGGTTATGGTATGACTGGCACTGGAGACAAAGCTGGCACTGATAAGGGTTGGACGGCGAGGATGAAGGGGATAGGGATGCCAGCTGGTGCTACTCAACACAGAAGAAGGCGAGGAGGGAGGATCTGCCGCTGGTATTGCGGTCAAATGATGAGGAGAGGCAAGGAGGGTCACCAGAGCTCAAAGAGCACTTCGACCACAGGAGGAGAGAAGAATTTGGGGGGTTACTTCGGTCGAATTCAAGCTTTAGGAGAATGGTTTGATCTAGAGGTCTTTTTATAGACCTTTAGAGGAGGTTTTGGGCTTGGGAAGCAAGCTTCCCAAGCTTGGAAAGCTTTGCCGAAGGAGGAAGATTTTTGATACCCAAATCCCTCATACGTTCGCATGAGAGATTGGAAAGGTTTTGGAGTGTGGAATTTGGCTCAAAAGGAAGGGAATTCCTTAATAAACTTCCCTTTCAAATTTAAAAGGGATTCGTCAAGGAATCAAGGAGTTCTTTCCAATTTTAGGTTGCTGGTGCTTGTAAGAATAAGATTAATGGAGACAAGGACCTATTTGTGAAAATGATGACAAAGTTAGTGGTCTATTTGTAAAGATTTTGAAAGTCAAGGGCATAAATGTAATTAGGCAAGACCAAGTTGCAAACTAGGTCAAGATAATTTCAGCTTGGACCTAAATTTTGATACAAATCTAATTTGGACCCAAAAAATCCAATGATGAAGTTAGATTTAGGTTTTGACGAGGTTTGACTGGGTAATTTATGCAAAAACCCAAATTAGGGTAAATATCTATCTGAGACTCTATTTTGGGACACAACAGGTTCTGATGGTCAATTTGAAGGTACGAAACCCTAGAGAATATTTTTATATGAATTTTAAGGATTTAGGTGAATTTTATTTTTACTAAAACCTCAGTTAATTAAGCCGGTCTGTTTTTAGGGTATCAAAATTCATTTAATTCTTAAAACACATGCAAACATTTTTCTGTCTATTCTAACTGACTTGTTATCCTTTTAATACCATTTGACCCTCAATTAACCCCTGAGAAAACCCATGGTTGTACTGTATTCATGTTATAATGGTAAAATTATAGTTTTAACTCTGTTTCTTGTCTCTCCCTCAAAATGGATTTGTAGTGAATTATGGCTCTCTGGCAGTCATGTAAGAGCATTTACTAACTTAATTAGATCAAAATGAGTTAGTTATGGCTCATGATGTTGTTCCCATCATACCCCCATGCCTAGCTTTTGCTAGTCCCTTAGCAAAATTTCATGGAATTAACTTTAATTCTAGACTATATGCCTTTCTATGCTCAAAACTCTGATGTGTGCTTTCTTTTGTAGATTAGGTCACAATGCCGATGGTAGGCCTAGAGGTACTCAAGTACCAACCAAGATCCGGACCTAACCAGCTCTAGCCTTAGTTCGCTACGAATGTTTCTAAGGCCCACAGGAACTAACCTAAGGTTCGTTGAACTCCGCGGTTAAAGCAACCGTGCTTGTAACATGTTTTAGCCTAGGTTCAGTTTGCAGTGCATTTTTTTAAGAGAGAGACAGAAGAATTCTTCTTTGTTTTTGGAGAGTTTTGTCTCTCTTTTCTTTTTATTTCTAGCCTCGAATTACCTTTACAACACGGTCTATATCGGATTCCTAATTCCCACCATCAATCCTCGTAGGGTCCCTAGCAATCGATGCATCGGGATAGCACCGTCCATGGCAATCCCCAGAACCCTGGCTTTCAAGATTTTAAGATAATCTCGCCCATGGCATTCTGTAGCTAAATCCAGACCCTAGCGATCGACATTTCGTGATAATGCCGCCCATGGCATCTGAACCAGCACAAGGTGCTTACATGCCTCCAGTAGGATATTTAGATATCCTAGGAGACAAGCACCAAGGAGACGATATGTTATTGCGCATCTTCGAGGGGAATTTCCCACCTCTCCATGCCGGGAACTCATCCTAATCAACTTGTGTTGATCAACCGCTCCTAATCTAACTAACTTTTTCAGAACAGATTTAACGCATTTACGTGATTTTGATACTTAAGCGCACTGAATCAGACTATCTGTGGATTGGGGTGCTTAGGTTACCGAGTCCTGCAAACCAGAGGTCGAATAATCCCTAAGCCTTAGACCTAATACTTAAGCTTCGCATTTTCCCCAACCTCTTGAGGACTATCCAGATTTTAGTGGATACTTGAATTTTTTAAGCCTAGGATCGCAGCCCAAGAGGCCTAAGATCAGCATTCCTACTAATCTTTTTTGTCTCTTAGCGCTTTTTGTCTTTCATTTTCTTTCTTTTGATTTGGTCTAGAATTGAGTCAATTCCTTAATCATTTACTAATGACTATCACTTTTTTCTTTTCAAATTATGCTCCTTTTTGACATTTTTATCTCCACTCCTTTTCTCATAAAAAATGATATGCAATCAATTCAGAATTCCCTTCTATTTTTGCTCTTTTTCAAATTTTTTATTTTTTGGAATATGTGCTTGTTTTGTGAGAACCCTTCCAAACTATGAATTTTTGTATGTTTGCACTTTTACCACCCCCCATGCCTAAGTTTTGCAATGTACTCATTGTAAACAGAGGGTGTGAAACAGTTTTGGGTTTAGCAATTAAAATAGGATTATCGGGTGGGCGAACGGGTTAGGAATGACTGTTGCGGACTATTTCATGCCCTAGTACAAGTACCAGAGGTGGGATCGACTATTTTAAAACTGAACTCAAGGTGGAATAAACGTAAAGTATAAAAGGATAATTAGAAGGATCTCAGGTTTTTTGGAATGACGGGTTGCTTTTTGTTAAGTGCTAAATTTAATGCCTTCAGCCGAGCAGGAATGGTCATGAAGAAGGAGTGGTTAAATCAGACAAGTTTTGCAGAACAAGCACCTTGATCAATAGCCTGGTTGGTCCAACCAAGTGCTTGTTCAGATCTGCATGCTGATAATGCAGCCCAAACCTAATTAATCTGGCCGATTGATAGATGTAGATCAAGAGATGCGGAACCCACCATATGTTGTGGAGCTCGAAATGATGTGGAAGTGAATTCAGGGTTTGGCTGAGTCGGATCATCCTGGTCAAAGTGGGGATCCTCAAAGGAATCACTGGAAGATGTGAGATCCCTACGAGAATGATCATAGAAGGATGGGGCGTGATTTGTAGTCTGATTGAAGTCCGAAACCCGATTTGAATGTGGAAGAGAATCATCTGCAACCAAATCGAGAGGAGAATCAGAGTATAAATTGAGTCCAGTTGCAGGTCGAGGTTGAAAATGGGTTTGGGAAGGTTCTGCATGTGTAGAAGAGGTGGCATTAATAAGAATTGTGTATGAGGGTTCTTCTAGTAAGGATTCAAAGGTAGGTTCATTTAGAGAGTCCTCATAGTAGCCATCAAACTCAAAGGTAAATGTCTACAAAGTGTTTATAGGATGAAGAAAGTCTAAGTCTAGAAAAGATTCAAACTCTAGGTTGTAGACACTCTCGGCAATTTCTGTTTTTGATTCCTGAGTATCAAAAAGAAATGTTTTCACCTAAATGGAACCTGATTTTGAATCAATGATCTTGAGATCAAGGACCTTAGAGTCAGAGTCGAAGAATGGATCATGTATGCTAAGGTCGTATATTGGCTCATAGTCATCAGGAAATAATGGTTCTCCGAAATCATAGTAAGATTTGAAATCGTCGGAGAACTTGCGAGAATCAAGTTCTGAATTTTATTCGGGATCAAAGGTTCAACCACAGAATAAATCACAAGATGTAGACTCAGCAATCTGACTTGGGTCTAGCCTATTCTTAGATTCTGAGCTAAAAAGGGTGTCCCCATTAGGTTTGGGCTCGAGTTTTTGGCTTGTATGGAAGACCCAGTCAAAACCAAACTCTTCCAATTCATCGGTTTCTGTATTAGAGATAGGCGTGACTTTTGAAAAATCAATCTATTTTTCTGAGGAGGTTGGAGAGGTGCATTCATCACTTAAAGGCCCAGAATCATAATCCAAATTCAAACTTTGACTTTCATCACACGGGGCCTTGTAATTATCCCAAGAAGGCTCAGATCCATATCCTAGGTTAAGGGTGTGGGTTGGATCGTTAGAATTTTGGTTGGGCTCTACAGGGCTGTTAGAATTACCCTCGAGGTTCACCTTATTAGACTAAGGAGAGGAATTTACACCCTCGAGAGGTTCTGATTCAATCTCATTATCACAAGAGTCTAGGAAATCTATGCTTGGCGAACCAGGGTTTTATGTCTCTAGGGCTAGCTCGAAATCATGTTCTCTTGCAATTGGATCCTCCCAACCCATCTCAAGGTCAGGCGTATCAATCTGTATATTAGGTTGATCATATTCCATTTGGGCTGGAGGTCCACAACAACCTTGATTCTCGAACCCAGAATTTGGAAAATCAGATAGATCCACAGTATTGTTCCAAGATGTTTCGCTAAATGTTTGTGGAATGTATGGGTATTTTTGATTGATAATCTGCTTTAATAATTTTATCATCTCTTCCCATTTTTCAAGATCATCTTGATGTCTTTCCCAAAGTATAGGATTTGTCATGCATTGGAGATATTCAAAGTTATGTAATTTCTTTAACTCAATGTATCCTGTCATGAGAACATCTTGGGTAGATCCATTTGTTACTTGTGTTATAATTATTTGGGCATAGTTTATGATGAAGGTTGTTATCGACACATTAACCTGAATGTCTTCAGTTGGTTTTGAGGTTTTGCCATTAATCTCATAAAATCTAAGGGCATCCTCAACCATTCTATCTTTCATGGATATTTGAGATTCAGGTTTCTTCAATGGTTTTCCTAAATAGCTAGGTTGCATTTTTGAGTCAGATGGTGGAATCAAGATGTAGAATCAAAATTCAAGAATTAAAATTGATTAGATCTGAAAGAGATTCCCAAGAAAATCTATGTATGTGCTCTAAATAGAAGGGACGAGGGACTATATGTGAGATTGACCCAATCAAGGCACCAAAAGATTTTTGGATGACTAAGGCAATTTTGAGGCGGATGATACCTCTGAATCAGAAATTTGTACACCCGAGAAGTACCTAGGCATCCAAGAAGGGAGAGCCCCGCAAAGACCCCTACACGGTAGAGCATTCCGACGGGTTATAAGGTTTCCCCCACCCGACCTTCCTTGTCATTGAGGGTCCAGGTAGACCGAAATGTACGAACTTAAGTCCTTAAGTCCACCAATTTTAGGTCCTAATTTGTGCCTTGAGTTTCACTTGATTAAATTTTAATTTGACTTGTGACCTACGTTGGAGGTTGGTTGGCCTAAAATGTAGACCAATTTCACTTGACCTACTCTAAAGATGGTAGAATGAAATCTAGGTCAAGACCTAGAAATCACCTTGATTTGAATCCCATGTTATTAGGTCTAAGGATTTTAGGGTTCAAGTGAATTTAGAGCCTATTTTTACAGTTTTTCTTGATTAGATCTTTTCAATCAAGGGCTTGGGTAGCACACAAATATAGAGGGTAACTTTCCTTTAATTCAAGCAAACATGTGCACTAGCACTTCAAAACCCTAATGCAGAAGCCCTACTTGGCTCTATTTTCAAGTCCAATTGATCTTGATATGTTCACCCTAGGCTTCAAGTAAGAAGTGTGTTAGCCCAAAAGTAATTAGAAATTAAACATAGTCCCTAATCGGCACAGGAAATTTAGGGTAGGATCTCTAAACAGAATCACTTCAACTCAATGAGATTTGAAAAGAATTTCGTAAATAAGGAATTTTTCCTTTTAAATGATGATTACTAAGAAATAAGGTAGGTGATTCTTAATTAGTTGTTTCCTTTTTTCTTTTGTCTTCCCAAGATTAAGAGGTTGATTAGGGAAGAATGGAGAAGTTACCTGCCGTGGTGTAGTTGTTTTGCGTGGAAGATCTCGTGAAGTACCTCGCAAAATCACTAGTAAACAGGGCAAGTTAGTGCTCAAATATAATCAAATAATGCAGAGAATAGTGGTGAATTGCATGTTGTTCCCCGACAACTGTGCCAAAATGTTGTCGAGTGAAATCGAGGATTTAAATCATTACATTGTAGTATAGTCGAAATCGCTTTGAAAACAAATAATATTTATTACTCGAATTTGAAAGTCTGAGGTCGAACACAGGGAGCAATATGAATTCACACACTAATCTCAAATAATGTAAATGAGCACAAGTATTTAAAGCAAATAAACTACTCAAAAATGATAATCAGTGTAGAACATGAGTATAACAAGAATTCAACATGATAAAAAGAACTCTATAACAAAATAATGGTGATTTAGATCACTGATTATTTAGTATAGTTATATGTAAACTAGAGCAATCAATAATTCCATGGTAATCAGAACCAAATATCCGCACAGTAGCTTGAATGCTATAGTAATCAAACATCTCCTTTGGAGATTAGATGCCTTAAACTCCTTCTCTTCTTCCTTTTTCTTCTTCCTTGGCTTCTCTTTTCTTTCTCTTCCTTCTTATCTTCAAGCCTTCTTCTTCTCTTCTTTCTTTCTGTGCATTGCTTCTCCTGCCTTGTCTTCTCTTCTTCCTCTTATTCTGCTTCTTCTGTTCTTCTACTCTTCTCCCTCTTCTTTTCTATTCCTGTGTAGCTCCCCTTCCTTCTCCTCTCCTTTTGGCTTAGGTCTTCTTCTCTTCTTCTTGCCGTGGCCTTCTTCTTCTTTTGCCTTTCTTCTCTATGCAGATCTCCATCTTTTCCTCTTCTTCACACAGAGGGGGAAGGTTTCTCAAAGATGTCTAAGTGTCAGCCAATTTTCTAGAGAGCAAAACCCCCTAACCCTCGCATGCTCTCTCTCTTTCTCTCTGGGTCACGCTCTCCCAGAGCCTTCTACAGTACGGGATATTTGGGTATTCGGATCAAGCGTGCACTTGGGTACAGACTCACCACCAGTGGGTGGTGAGAGAGGAGTGAAGGCTTTGGCGAGTTGGGTGTACCAGGTCCACGGAGGAGAGGTCACGGATGAGGCACGTGATGGGTGTGAGGGACCTCACCCCTTGTGTCTGAGGCGATAAGCCCTAGACACAAATTCAATTTATGTCACAACTACTGCTCATAAACTTCCGATGTGGAACTATCTGTCCCCCCTTTGCTCGCGCACGCTGCTGCTGCTGCCTTTGCCCAATTCGCACGTAAGGAGTAGTCAATGGCTCCAATTGACCGTGTGAGTATGTTCCTGGACCAACTCCGCTTTGTCTGGAGTCAAGGACCTGGAATTGCTGGTCTGGAGAGAGCTTCAAGCAATCTCGAGGCTTGCTACATCAATGGCGAAGGGGGCGAGTACCTGAAATCAACAGTAAGGCCTTTCGGCTGTGTCAGAAAGCTCATGAAGTATCGCCAGACCATGGCAAGTGCAACGGTGGTGGTTGTGTGGCGTGGCATAGTCTGTGTGTGTGGGGCAAAGTTGGACTGTGCGTGTGAAGGTGGGTGTGTTCGAGGGTGTGCTAGATTGATCAATAGACCTAACTAAATTAGGGCTTTTGACCTATGGTGAACGGTGAAGGTGTGGAGTGCAAGAGCAGTCGCGTAAGTGGGTTGTGGTAGCCGCTAGCACTCGCCGGAGGTCTGCCAATGAGATGGAAGACGGAGTCGCAGAGGCGTTGCAGGGTCGAATCGGAGTGTTGAAGTTGCTGTTGATAAGGGGAAGCTGAGGAGTCGTCTAAGAGAGGTAGCAGACGATGGGGAATGGAGATGGCGTTGGTTGTGGTATGACCAACGGTGGAGACAAAGCTAGCTTTGATAAGGGTTGGACAGTGAGAATGAAGGGGATAAGGACACCGGCTGGTGCTGCTCGACACAGAAGAAGGCAAGGAGGGAGGATCTACCGCTGGTATTGCGGTCAAATGATGAGGAGAGGCAAGGAGGGTCACCGGAGCTCGAAAAGCACTTTGGCTGCAGGAGGAGAGAAGAATTTGGGGGTTACTCTGGTCGAAATCAAGCTTTAGGAGAATGGTTTGATCTAGAGGTCTTTTATAGACCTTTAGAGGAGGTTTTGGACTTGGGAAGGAAGCTTCCCAAGCTTGGAAAGCTTCGCCGAAGGAGGAAAATTTTTGATACCCAAATCTCTCATGCATTCGCATGAGAAATTGGGAAGGTTTTGGACGTGGGATTTGGCTCAAAAGAAAGGAAATTCCTTGACGAACTTCCCTTTCAAATTTGAAAGGGATTCATCAAGGAATCAAGGAGTTCTTGCCAATTTTAGGTCGCTGGTGCTTGTAGAAATAGGATTAATGGTGGCAGGGTCCTATTTGTGAAAATGATGCCAAAGTTAGGGATCTATTTGTAAATATTTTGAAATTTAAGGGCATAAATGTAATTAGATAGGACCAAGTTGCAAACTAGGTCAAGACAATTTCATCTTGAGCCCAAATTTTGGTACAAACCTAATTTAGACCCAAGGAATCCAATGATGAAGTTAGATTTAGGTTTTGACCAAGTTTGACTAGGTAATTTATGTAAAAGCCTAAATTAAGGTAAATGTCTATCTGAGAATCTATTTTGGGCCACAACGGGTTCTGATGGTCAATTTGAAGGTACCAAGCCATGGAGAATATTTTTATATAAATTTTAGAGGTTTTAGGTGAATTTTATCCTGACCAAAACCTCAGTTAATTAAGTAGGTTTGTTTTTAGGGTTTCAAAGGTCATTTAATTCTCAAAAGATGTGTAAACCCTTTTCTGTCTGTTCTAACCCACTTGTTATCCTTTTAAGACCAATTGACCCTCAATTAACCCCTGAGAAAACTTGTGGTTGTACTGTATTCAAGTTATGATGGTAAAATTACAGTTTTAATCCTAGTTTCTTGTCACTCCCTCATAATTGATTTGCAGTGAATTATGGCTCTCTGGCAGTCATGTAGGAGAATTTACTGACTTAATTAGATTAAAATGAGCTAGTTATGGGTCATGATGGTGTTCCCATCACTACGGCTATCACATTCTTGCTTGAAGCCCTAAGTACTACATTTGGATAAATTAAATTGGAGCAATCAGAGCTAATTAAGGATTCTAATTTAGGATTTTAAAGACACACTTGCTTAATCAAGAATTAATCTTCCCAAACAATATGTGTCTAAGCCTTGATTGAATTGATCTATACAAGCAAATCCTAAAATTAGGCTCTTAATTTCATTTGAACACTAAAGGAGGGATTTAAATTTCTGAAAGGACAAAACATGTGAAGTTGACCCACCTTATCGGGTTAACCAATCTTCAAATTAGGTCACTTTGCACAAAAACATCTTAAAGTTCAAGTGAAATCATAAGTGCCCTTGCTCTTAATTAAAAACTAGTAGACCTAAGAGGTCAAGTCCCCATTCTGGTTTACCTGGATCATCAGTGACAAGAGAGGTCGGGTGGGGGAAACCCTGTAACTCGTGGGGGCACTCTACCATGTAGGGGTCTTTGCGAGACTCTCCCGCTCTGGCTGCCTAGGTAATTCTCAGGTGGACGACTTTCTGACTAAGGGGTATCATCCACCCCAAACCTCTATAGTCATCCAAAATTTTTGTGTGTCTTCATTGGGTCCATCACAATCTACCTCTCATTTAATCCATCGGTGCATGTTCAGGAGGAGGTCTCTAAGACCATCCTTGAGGCCTCCATTAGCTACTCATTCCTGTTGAGGCCAAGCCTCGACCTCCTTGTTTGTGCACTGTGAACCCAACTCGATCAACATCTCTTCTGATTCACCTGAACCTAATTCTCCTACAACCATCATCATAGAGCAACTAGCAGAAGAAAACAATATTGAAAATAAGCTTTAGCACGTCAATGATCTATTCCAAGCCTTTGTAAATCCACCACAGCATCCTATGATGCGAGATCACTACAATCCCGCTATGGTGGCAATCGAACCTTGAGTCCAAATCCCCGCTGGAGGTCCTGATACTGAACTCAAGCCCAACATGATTCATGCTATTCCCAAATTCCATGGACGTAATTTTGAGGATCCTTTTCATCATATTAAGTAACTCAATCATCTGGCTCAAACCTTCGAGTTAGAAGCTCAAAATCAAGATGTCTTACTCATGAAAATGTTCTCCTTCTCTCTCATGGACAAGGCTGCTCACTAGTACCAAACCCAAATGTGTCCAATCAACACCTGGGTGGAACTTTAATCCAAGTTTCTGAGAAAGTTCTTCCTTGTTGTTCGGACAAATGCTCTACTACACCAGATCACGCATTTCACGCAGGAAGTAGGAGAATCGCTTCATGAGGCATGGGATCATTTTCTGGATCTCATGCGAAAGTGCCCCCACCACGGAGTTCCTAAATGGGAACAAGCCCAGTCTTTTTACCAGGGACTCCATGAGGATATTCGATTATTCATCAATGCAACCTGTGGAGGAAACATCCTGGGCCAAATGAAGACATCATGTGGGAGACTCTCTAGAATATGTGTGAGAACTCCATCAATAATGAATCCATGGTCATGTTCGACCGGACGAATGCCCGTGCATTGACAAATCCAAAGGGAGTACATGAGATGTACGGCCTATCCTCTTCCGTCGACTTGGAACTAATGGCCAGTCACTCGGACAAGGTCTTTATTATTGAAAAGAAGGTGGATGAGCTAACTCGACACTTGCAGTGAGCCACCTCTATGCAAAACCCATTTGCGCAACCACCCTGTTGACGCGACTGACTCGATCATGTTTTAACAGTTATTGCGTCGTAGTATAGGTGATCAAGCGTCGTCAACAAATAAAAGTTTTTATTACTAGAAAATCGGAGTATCAGAGGTCGAACACAGGGAGCAATCGGAATTTACTACTAATCTCAAATGTAATTGAGCACTCTAATTTACTCAAAAGTTTAATTCAAATGCATTTAAAAAGTAATCCAGGAAAAAGAGTAAAATTAGATGTCTGATGACAAGATCAGACGTCATAGTAGTATTTTCCTCCTTTGATTATTCTTCTTCTCTCTTCTGATATTTCTTTCTTTCTCTGCAGTCTCTCTTCTGCCTTCTTCTTCTTTGTATCAACGGGTCTTCTCCTTCTTCCTTGGTTTCTGTCTTGGCCTCTCTTCTTCCTTCTCTTCTCTCTTTTGCGAAGGCTTCTTCTTGCTTGGCTCTGCTATACTTCTTCTTCTCTTCAGCCTTTCTTCTTCATTGTATCAATGGGTTTTCTTCTTCTTCCTTGGTTTCTGTCTTGGCCTCTCTTCTTCCTTCTCTTTTTCCTTTGCCTCTTCCTGCTCTTTTCACTGGCTTCCTTCGTTCTTCATTTTTGCCTTCTGCTTCCTTCTCTTCTTCCCTTTGCTAGCAGCGACTAAGTGTTTGCTTCACTCCTTCCTTCCTTGCACAACCACAGCAAGGTACAACAAAACCTAACCCCTCTACCCACACCTGCGCGTCTCTCTCTCTCTATAAACCACCCTCAGCAAAGCTCAACCAGAGTCGGGTTAACGGGTCGGATCGCGTGCCTGTGACCAGGCGCATCGGGGTGTGGGTGATGCACAAGGTGTGCTCAAGGTCGGGTCGGATCGCGCCAGATCCGTGTGGTGAAATCGCGAATGAGGCGTCGTGAAATAGGTGAGGGACCTCACCCCAAGTGCTTTCGGAGGCGAAGAGAAGATATGACAAAATCAATTTAAACCACGCCAGTGCCTTGTAGGTTACCTATGTGGGACTATTAGTCCCAGCCTTCTCTCGCGCGCGCCCTCAGAACTCTATCCTTCAATTGCTAAGGCTGCGGACTTCGTTGCGTTTCTCACTGGATCAGACATCTTCGCAATGCCTCCTCGAGTGAGCTGCACCTAGAGCTTGGCCGTCCTGAAGCCTGGAGCGAGCTTGGAGCTTCTTCGAGTTGTCGTCAATGGCGGCAGGGGCTTGAGAATTGTCAGACGTGAAACGAGCCTCTCGGCTTAATCAGATCACCGGGGGACCTCCGCCTTGTCACGACGAAGGTGAAGGGCAAGGTGGCAGGCCGCAGGGCGTCCTAGGCGTGCGTGCCTAGGTCGCCCTATGGCCGGATGGATGGGTGAGTTCGGGGGACCGTTGGGTAGGCGTAGCGGGTCTATAGACGGGTGGAGGATACTCAGTGAGGTGAGGCGGAGGTTATGTGATGGTCGGCGAGGCGTGTGGGGCTGCGGAGCGAAGGGAGCACCTCGCTGAAGGGTGGCCGGAGATGAGGAAGGTGACGGTGGACGGCGGCGGTCGAGGGGTCGATTGAGCGAAATACAGTGAGGAAATGAAAGAGGGGATAGAGGGGAATGATTTTAACCTACTTAAAGGGACGAAAGGGGTGGAGAGGCGGATGGCCGTATTGACTGTCGTCGGAGAAGAAGATGTCCAGTAGGGGAGGACGGCGGGACGGCAGGGCTGAAGCAGCGTGCGCGGGTGTTGCGCGATGCGGAGTAGAATCAGGAAGATGGCTCTGTCACTGGTTTTGTGGCAGAGCGAAGAGGAAGGGAAGGGGGGCTCGCCGGAGCTCGCTGGACCCTTGGCTGGAGAAGAAGGAGAAGAATTTGAGGTGGAAATCCGGCCAAGTCAAGCTGAAATTCAGCGGTCGGGTTTGAGGGTTCTTTTATAGGCACAGGCCATGTGTTCAGAGCTTGGAGGGCATGCCTTTTTCTCTGATGGCTCACCGGAGAAGGAAAGTGGGTGGATACCCAAATCCCTCGTGCGTTCGCACGAGAGATTGGGATCAAATCAAGGATCATGACTGGCCTCAGATGGAAGGGAATTCCTCATAGAATCTCCCTTCCATTTCTGGGAGGGGATCTTTGAGGAATCAGAGAGTATTCCCTCTCTAATCCTCGCCGGAGAAGGATTCTGCCCCAATAATGGCAGATGGACCTGATTGCAAAGGTGGCGAGGAAGTTTGGGGGCTCTCTGCGATGATTTTCAAAAGTTAGGGACCAAAATGTGATTTGGGTGTACTAAACTGCAAAGTAGGTCAAGATGACCTCCCATTAGGTCCAAATTTTGGTAAAAACCTAATTTGGAACTAAGGAATCCAATAGTAAAGTTGGATTTTAGGTTTGACCACGTTTGACAGAACATTTTGCATAAAAACCCAAATTAGGTCAATTAATGAGCTAGGACCCTAATCTAGGTCAAACTGGGTTCATAAGGCCAAATTGAGTGTTCTAAACCATAGGGGATATTTTTCCATGATTTTTAGAGGGTTTACTTGATTTTTATCCTGACCGAAACTTGTTGATTTAAGCGGATCTATTTTAGGGTTACCAAATGTCATTTAATTCCTAGATTGCACATGAACCCATTTCTGATTGATTCAACCCACTTTTTATCTCATTTAGACCATTTGACCTATGTTTTGTCTCTGAGAAATCCCATTTATGTACTGCAATGGTAAAATTACAGTTTTAACCTTGATCTCATGTTTTCTTCCCAGAATACTTATTCCTTCATTTAGGCCTTCTACTAGGTAATGTAGGAGCTTTTATTCTCTTTATTGGGTCAAAATGAGCTAGTTATAGCTCATGATGAGGCTCTCATCACACCCTCTGGCAGGGAGGCTATGCATAACATCTACCATCAATCTTCTAAGGGGATGGACCCATATCCACCCCCATCTGATTCTGGATTCGGAGGAAACTCTAGACCCACCTACTCTAGTTGGGGGAACTCTGAACCCTCGTATTCTGACTTTTTCGAGGCTCCTCAGACCTGCAAGGACCTCAACGCCATTCAGAATGATCCATTCTCAAACACCTACAACCCTGGATGGCGTAATCATCCTAATTTCATGTGGTCAAGGAACAACCAAAATCAGAGACCTCAATATCAACCTTGACCACAAGCTCCTCATCTATATCAGCTACCTCAGCCTCGACCCAACCCAACTTATCAATCCAGGTCGACTCATGCAGTTCAAATGACTCTTATCCTTCAAACTCTGGTTGACATTTAGAAGATGAATGCGGCCAAGCAAAAATAGCACAATGATGAGATCACAGAGGTTCGCAATCAACTTGCCCAAATGGAAAATCCCCACCAACCTGGTGCACTTCCTTCACAGCCTCTGCCAAACCCGAATAATGTGCCAAACCAGAGGAACGTTATGAACCCAACTCAAGGCCAAGCTCACTTTGTCTATCAGGCCCCTTCTGCTCCATCACCTGATGGGATGGGGGCTTCAACATCATACACGGGTTATCAACAGCAATCACCTCTTTTGCCCACACCAACCCAAAACCACGGAGGACTGAATTTTGTTACAACCTATAGTGGCAAAGCAACACAAGACCCACCTTATCCAAACCACTCCCAGCCTGGTAATGCAAACTCAAACCCTAGGATAGTCATCCAGGATACCTTTATCCCAGATCAAGAACCTGGACCTAGTCTAGAGGAACCATCTAAGGTTCCATTTCCCAAGGCCTTGACCAAGGGAAAGAGGACAACCAAACCCGTGGCACCTGAGGAGGACCTAGTTAAGCTCTTTGAGCAAGTCCAAGTAAACAACCCCTTGATGGATGCGATATGCCACGTATCGGCTTATGCATGATTTCTGAAAGATGTGTGTACACCCAAGCATAAGTCGCGAACCAAAGGCAGGAACCCAATCGTACTGTCAAAGCAAGCCAGCTCCGTCATTTTGAGCAAACTCTCACCTAAGGCAAAAGATCCAGGCACCTGGTGTCGGACCCGTATAGGTTGTTAATATGATGATTTTATCATTGAAGTGTGTATAGTGGTTAACCTAATTCAAACCTAACCATCTCTTTACAAAAATTTTTAACCTGGCCTATTTGATTTTATCTTGGTCACTTTGAGGCCCAGGGTTGAACTTAGGGAAGTGGGGTTACAAGTTAAGTTTCTACACCTTACCTACAATGAGTCTCTTCCGTTCATTTCTTGTGTTCTTGGTGTTTTTCTTATTTAGATTTTTTCTGGTAATCTTTGTCCTTGAGGCACACCCTCAAAATTGAGTTCTTGGCTTTGAGCCAAAATAGGGTTCCAAAATGGGTCTTGCTATTTGCAGACGGAGTACCTGCAAGTCAAAGATTATCTTTTCACTTTTATATATTTTTTTTATCTTTTTACTAGTAGGAAAGCGAAACAGAAATAAAGTAAATATAGTATATATATATATAGGTATATATTATGTACATAAAGGGGTAGGGGTGGAGGGGGAGATGGAGTGTAGCACGGTGTCGAGTCGGTCGTCGTCTAGAAAGACGCAACCGACAGGACTAGGTGCCGCGTGGAGTGTGGGATGGATGGTTGAAGATGTATGTAACCACGCTTTTTGTACGTGTGTATCGGGGAATATCAGCAACTGGTGCAGATATTCCCGCGATACCACGTATGGTATATAATTTGAAAAAATATATAAATATATGTATGTAAATATATCTTTATATATATATGGTTATAAATATATAGGTATATATATATGTATATATATATTTATATATAAGTATATGTAGAGATAGATATATGTATATATATATATATGTATGTATGTATGTATTTATATGTATATGTATGTATATGATACTATATATATGTATATGTATATATATATATGTATATATGTAGCTAGATATGTATATATATATGTATATGTGTATGTATATATAAGTAGGTGTGTATATATGTATATATATATATATATATGTATTTATACTTAGTTATATAGGTAATAGTGTATATATATAGATATATGTATATTTATATATATATGTATATAAATGTATGTATATATATCAGTATATATTTCTGTATATATATATATAAGTATATAGATATATATATATGTATATGTATGTATATAGACTAGTACATAGTTATATAAGTACTAATATATGTATAGATATATGTCTATATATATATATATATATATATATATATATATATATATATATATAGACATATGTATATATATATATGAGTATACTAATACTACTATATATATAGATATAAGTATTTATATATATATATGTGTGTGTGTATATATAAGTATATAGATATAAATATGTATATATGTTTGTATGTATACTAATACATAAGTATATAGGTACTACTATATGTATAAATATAAATATATATATATATATATGTATATATGTATGTATATATATGTATATAAATATACAAATATATATATGTTTATAATAGAGTATAGGTGTGTGTGTGTGTGTGGAAGTGTTAGTGTATGTGTGTGTAAACGTCGATGAAGAGAGTGAGAGAGTGTTGTGAGAGAGAGTGAGAGAGAGAGGGCAGGAGAGATGGCACTGCTGAGGTTAAGGCATCTGCGACCAGCGGGCGTCGTCTGATGGTTCAAGCTCGCACGCAGGCGCGCACGCACGCAGACAAGCACGTGCTGGAGGGCGAGGGCGTAGAGAGAAGACGCAGCACACCGTGCTACGCGAAGGCTGGAGCGGGCGCTCGCAAGCGCGCTTGAGTGAAGAGAGCGGGCAGGCAGACGGGCGGGCGGGTGCAGGTGACGTGGGGTAAGACACGCGCGCGAGCGATCGGCGGTAGTGGCGCGTCGGGTGACCGGTAAAGTGAGAAGCTCACCAGTCACCCCACTGTAGCCACAGTGTCGCGCAGACTCGCGTGAATAGTGGCTACAGTGGTCGGGCGAAACGCCAGACCGGGAACTGTAGGTGGTGTGAGTGTGGCCGGCTCACGGCTGGCGCACGTGGGCTAGCGTGCGAGGAAGAGGGTCTGCGCCGACCGGTTGCGAGCTCGAAGAAGCTCACGACAGAGCGCACGGAGAGGGAGGCGAGGGCACCTACAACTTGCGCGGAGGCTTGCAGGTGCTGGCAGGGGTGCAGGGAAGTGCTTAGCCAGCCGCTGTAGTGACACGCGATGGCAGGTTGCGGGTGGAAGAGAGAGCGTGACCGAGAGAAGAAGCGGGAGGTGGAGAGGCCTGCAGGCATGCACGGAGGACGAGGGTGCCTGCAGGCGTGCGCAGAAGTTGCTGGGGCTACTGCTGCTGTCGCCGAGCTTCGAGCTTCAGACCTTGAAGCTTGCGGCCATGGTTGAAGGTGCTGGAAACGTAAAAAAAATGAGAAAAGAGCCACCACGCCCATCGGCTCTTTGAAGAGCTTGGCAGTGGTGGTCTCACTGTGGTGGGTGTGCACCACAGTGAGGGCTCCTATCCGCCGGGTGTCTCCGAGGAGGGCCGACGTGTGGAGGGAAATGGAGGAGAGGACGGTGGCCTGGAGAAGAAGCTGCAGGTGTGTTTTTCTTGGCTTGGACCAGGCCACTGCTGAAGGAGAAGCTGTGGCTTTAAATAGAAGATGAAAGCCATGCACGGCCATGCCCTGGCTGTGCATGGCTCATGCATGGCCTTGGAAGGGAGAGGTAGCCATAGGGAAGGGCAACTGTAGGGAAGCATGGCGTGAGGAGAAGATGCATGCAGCCGCGGGAAAGATTAAAAATCAAGTGAAATAAAAAATAAAAAGATGGTGAATTAGCAAAGATGCACTTGAGGAAAAATGTTAATCGCAAGGCCACTTATTTATTCTCCTCTCAATTAAATGCATGCATGCATGTATTTTTACAATGCAACTATGGAGACCTAATATGCATTGGTAATGCTAGGAAATAGCACAAGATGGCACAATTGCAGGTGTATTTTTGCGGTGCAATCAGCACCCCTCTAATCTCCTGTGCTATTAGTGATATGCAGTTTGACCGAGCCTTACTAGACCTAGGAGCTTCCATAAATTTGATACCCACATCCCTACTGGACTACTTTGAAGAATCTGAAGTTAAACTGACAGAAATGACCTTGCAATTAGCTGATCGATCAATTAAGTCACCAAAAGGAATTCTCGAGGATGTCATAGTTAGGATACATGATTTCTATTTTCTAGTGGATTTCATTATCTTAGATATGGATGCTCCTGAGAACTTGAAGAATACACCGATCATATTAGGGAGACTCTTTCTGGCCACTGCTAGGGCTAATATTAATTGTGAGGAGGGCCAAATTGAATTAATATTTGGGAGAAAAACGTTGAAGATCAACATCTTTAAGGCCCAACAAGGAATTAATTATGGGGTTATAGAACAAATCTGTGATATCGAGGTTGTGGTTGACAACCTATTTATCGAGGAAAACCCGACTATTTCTGATCGACCACAAGAAGATCAAAACCCACAATTTGAGGAGCCTGAACATAACCTAGACACACCCATAGCTCCTGTCATTGCTTTTGACACCCGCCTTGAACCGCCTGCTACTGCTGACAACCCAGTTATGGAATTAAAGCCTCTTCCCGATCAACTGAAATACGTCTTTTTGGGTTCCAATTAGACATTTCCTGTGATAATCAACTCCTGACTCACACCTGATCAGGAAACACGCCTAATTTCTATTCTCCAGCAGAATCGGAGTGCCATTGGATGGACTCTCGATGATCTGACTGGTATCAGCCTTCATACTGCATACATCACATCTACACTGAAGAGGGCTCACGACCATCTTATGAAATGCAGAGACGCCTAAATCCAAATATGCAGGATGTCATGAAAAAGGAGATCATCAAGCGGTTAGAAGTAGGGATCATCTACCTGATCTTCGACAGTCGTTGGGTGAGTCCAATCCAAGTTGTGCGTAAGAAGGCAGGGCTCATTGTCATTATGAATGAAACCGGAGAAACCATACTGACCCATATAGCAAACTCGTGGAGAGTCTGCGTTGATTACAGATGACTCAATTCCTCCACGAAGAAGGATCATTTCCCACTACTGTTCATTGATTAGATACTCTAGAAACTAGCGGGAAATCTATTCTTCTGCTTTTTGGATGGGTACTCCGGTTATAATTAGGTCGCAATCCATCCTGAGGACCAAGAGAAGACCACCTTCACTTGCCCCTTCAGAACATATGCATTTCGAAGGATGCTATTTGGTCTTTGCAATGCACCCGTTTCAACGTCATTCGGTCTCTACAATGCACCAGCTACTTTTCAGCGGTGCGTGCTTGCCATATTCTCATATATGGTAGGTGAATACCTTGAGGTCTTCATGGATGACTTCTCGATATTTGGTGAATCTTTCAATGATTGCCTCCTATACTTGGTCCAAATCCTTAGGCGGTGCATCAACGTGAATTTGGTTCTTTCCTGGGAAAAGAGCCACTTCATGGAACCAGAGGGAATTGTCCTAGGACATCTCATCTCTAAAAAAGGCATCCAGGTTGATCAAGCCAAGGTGAATCTGATTTCCAAACTCCCTATGCCTAGCACGGTCAAAGACATCCGATCCTTTTTGGGGCACATCGATTTTTACCATCAATTCATTCCCAATTTTTCAAAAATCGTGTGCCCTCTAACTAATCTTCTATCTAAGGGTGTCCCCTTTGACATTTTCGAGGAGTGCACTCAGGCATTTGAGATCCTATGTGATTAAGTTACCCATGCACCCATCCTACAGTCCCCTGATTGGCCTCAACCCTTTGAGATCATGTGCGATGCATCTAATTACGCTGTGGGTGTGGTACTTGGGCAGAAAATAGATGGGAAACCTGTGATCATCTACTATGCTAGCAAGACACTTGACGAGGCTCAGCGTAACTACACAGTTACTAAGAAAGAGCTGATAGCCGTCGGATTTGGCCTGGAAAAATTCAGATCTTATCTTTTGGGTTCCCACGCCATCATAAACTCGGATCACATTGCAGTGAGGCACCTCCTCGTGAAGAAGGACGCAAAACCTCGACTAATCCGCTGGATCTTGCTATTGCAAGAATTTAATCTTGAGATTCATGATAAAGTGTGAAAACAAAACGTGGTAGCTGACCATTTGTCCCATCTTCCTTCTTCCATCATCGACCTTTCTAGTCCAATCACCGTGCATTTTCCAGATGAGCACCTGCTAGCCATTCACAATCTCCCATGGTTTGCTGATATTGTAAATTACTTGGTTACAGGAAAAGTTCTGCTAGATTGATCGACTTCCAAGTGGGACAAATTGATTGCTGAGGCCAAGTACTATATTTGGGAGGAACCATACCTTTTCCACATTGGCAATGATCAGTTGATCCGGAGATGCATTCCTAGTGACGAGGTCAATGGCGTGATATCATTCTGTCATGACCAAGACTACGGTGGCCATTTCTTTGGGCGTAAAACCGCAGCAAAAATTCTCCAATGTGGGTTCTTTTGGGCCACTTTGTTCAAAGACGCACAGATGTATTGTAGGGCATGCCCTCGTTGTCAGACCCTCGGCAACATGGGCCCATAGGATATGATGCCCTTGAACCTGATTATTGTGTTTGAAATCTTAGACATATGGGGAATCTATTTCATGGGACCCTTTCCCGGATCTAATGGCTTCGAGTACATTCTACTCGTTGTTGATTGTCTTTAAATGGATCGAAGCTGTCCCCACGAGAAGTAGTGATCATAAAGTTGTCCCTTGATTTATCCAGGTGAACATCTTTACCATATTTGGGGTTCCTAAGGCCATCATCATCGATGGCAGGTCTCATTTTAACAATGTGCACTTCTAGTCCCTGATGAAAAAGTACGGGGTGTCACATCGTATTTCAACTCCTTACCACCCCCAGAACAATGGACTAGCAGAACTGTCAAATCGAGAGATCAAGAAGATCCTTCAGGTCAATATTCGGCCTGATAGGAAGCATTGGTCTACTCGCCTTTTGGAAGCCTTGTGGGCCTATAGGAACACCTAGAAGACCCAATTAGGCATGTCTCCCTTCATATTAGTGTATGGTAAGGCATGTCACCTTCCCATCAAGATGGAGCACAAGGCTTATTGGGCAGTACGGAAGTGCAATCTGGATCTAATGAAGGCTAGAATACACTGCCAGTTGCAATTGAGCGAGATCGAGGAACTACGCAATGATTTATATGAGAACTCGCGTATTTACAAAGAGCGGGTTAAGGCCTTCCATGGCAGGCACATTGTACGAAAATCTTTCCACCCTAATCAAAAAGTTCTACTCTTTTATGCCAAACTCAAACTGTTCCCAGGAAAACTCAGATCAAAATGGATTGGACTATTCTTGGTGAGACGTATCTTTTGAATTGGAGCCATTGAAATTAGCAAACACAGCCCTGATTCTGCACCTTTTGTCATGAACGGCCAGAGACTAGAACCATTCGTCGAACTCACTGACTCAAACTTGCTTGAGATATCTTTTGCCCTCCATTCTCCCTGAGCTCATTGCGCCCGACCAATGGCGTTAAACTCAATGCCTAACAGGAGGCAACCCGTCATCTTGTTGGAAAATCCAAAACCTTTCTTGACACATCTTATGCTAAACTCATATTGCATTTTAGGGTTCATCCATTAGAATAGCCGACTCCACCTCTAGTACCCGTACCTAAGCTTGAAATAGTCCACAACAGTCACCTCGACCCGTCCACCCACCCAAAACCTGTTCTAATGTACATTCTAAGCTGAATTTGAACCTACCTAATTTACAATGAGAACATTGCAAATCATAGGCATGGGGGTATTAGAGTGCAAAATGCTGTGAGAATCACTTCACAAGAAAGAGATTTCATCAAATAAATTGCATATTCCAAAAGCCAAAAAAATTAAAAATTGAAAAAGAACAAAAAATGGAGAAGGGAGGAAATTTTGAGTGAATCAATTGCATATCATTTTTGAGGAGAAAAAGGGAAGGTGATATAAATGTCAAAAAGGAGCATAATTTGAAAAGAAAACATAAGATAGTCATTAGTAAAAGATTAAGGAATTGACTTAGTTCTAGACCAAATCAAAAAGGAAGAAAATGAAAGACAAAAAAAGTGCTAAGGGACAAAAAAGATTAGTATGAACTCTAATCTTAGGCCTCTTGAGCTGTGATTTTAGGCTTAAAAATTCAAGTATCCCTTAAGATTTGCATAGTCCTCAAGAGGTTGGGGAAAATGCAAAGTTTAAATATTAGGTCTAAGGCTTAGGGATTATTCGACCGCGTTAACTGACCTCTGGTTTGCAGGACTTGGCAACCTAAGCACCCCAATCGACACATAATCTGGTTAAGTGTGCTTAATTATCAAAATCACATGAAATGCATTAAATCTATTTTGAAAAAGCTACCTAGATTATGAAAGGTTGATCAACAAAAGTTGATTTGGAAGAGCTCCTGATGCGGAGAGGTGGGAAATTGCTCTCGAAGATGTGCAATAACATACCATCTCCTCGGTGCTTGTCTCCTAGGATATCTTAAAATCCTACCGGGGGCATGTAAGAACCTTGTGTCGGTTTAGATGCCATGGGTGTCATTATCACGAAATGTCAATTGTCAGGGTCTGAATTTAGCTACAGAATGCCATGGGCGAGAATATCTCAAAATCTCGAAAGGCTGGGTTTTGGGGGTTGCCATGGGCAATGCTATTTCGAAGCATCGATTGCTAGGGACCCTGCTGTTGATGCTAGAGCACCACAATCATTTGTTTTGATGATAACAAAACACGTGTCATTTAACATTTGCACTTGAAGTCTTAGATTTCAGGCAAATTACAAATGGAGACGTAATTAGACGAAGTTCGAGCTCGCATCCAGGATGGATTGGAGGAGCTTGATGGAAAACATAGGAGATTCGCGAGGAGTGATAGATTGAAGATGGAAGGACAAGAAGAATAGGATAGAATTCTATTTATTTCCTTCTTGTACTTTTTTCTTTATTTCCTTGCTCTTTTTGTTCCTTAGAAAATCATGTAAAAGAGCTTCAAAGTACCCTAACAGTAGTCCTAGGAACACCGGTACAACCCTAGGACACTTAGGTTTTCTGTGGAGAACTTAGAAAACCAATATAGGGTTCAAACAGTTGTTCCAGACATCTAATTCCAAAATCAGATGTCTGATAATGTGTTTTAGGACGTCTGACTGTTGATTCAGACGTCTGATAACATTTAGGATGGACTTAGTTAGCTCTGTCTGATGAAATCAGACGTCCAGACCTTAGTCTAGACATCTTAGAAGACGTCTGATGGACTTGCCAGACGTCCAATTAGTGGACCGTTGGCTGGCTTAACAAACACTGAAGGATATGACCATTAGAGCCTTATCAGACGTCCTTAAGCCTTTCCAGACGTCTGATAGATGACCGTTTTGCCTCGGCTGCCCCAAAATCTCTTCTCAGAGATTTTCTAGCCGTTGCACTCTCTTGGAAATCCATTCCCAAGAAAAAGTAGGTTTCTAGACGTCCAGACATAGTGCCAGACGTTCTGTATGTCGTCTGATGGAATTGCACTAGAACCCTATTTAGATCTGATCCAAGTCAGGAAGAAACCTGCTTAAAATCAGACATCTGATATTTTTCCCAGACGTCTTAAAGTGATCTTCCAGATGTCTGATGCCAGGATCAGACGTCTGATAACCCTGTCAGTGCAATCATTATTCCTGATTTCGGCCTGATTCTCTTGGGCTTTACACCCAACGGCTATGGAAGCTTTCCTAAGGCCTCTATAAATAGAGAGGAACCTCTTGCACACAAATACACACCTAGATACACCTAGATACACAAGACACACCCAAGCAACACACTTTCTACTCTTTTGTGTCCTAAAGAAGCTCTTGCTCTCCAAGCTCAAGTTCTACATCTTGAGAGCATCAAGCATTCGCGCATCCGCTCTCCCGCCGTAGTTCACGAGAGCGACGTTGCACCGTCGCATGGCTCACGCACCCGCGTCATCGATTCGACACACTCCTTGCAATGGGGAGTTTCCTAATTCCTATAGAAGCTAGGTTTAAATCTTTGTTGGCTCTATAGGACTATATTTGTTATTTTATCTTTGTTATTTGGTTGGGTATTGCTTTGAGAATTCCCGTCTCCTTCGTGGGACAAAATCCTTCTCGTGAAGAGAAGGGGTTGAGGAACGCTACCCTCGCACTTGTAGCGTCGTTGTAATTGAGGTTGAATCACCCTCGTTTAAGTGATTCATTTAATGGATTTGATCAACTTGGTTGATCGGAAAATCCTAACTCGAGAGGGTTAGGTGGTGGTTTTCACCCGGTTTGGGTTTCCACCAAAAAATTATTGTGTACATTGTGTGATTGATTTTTGTGAGATTATTTATTATCTTTTCCGCAATTTATTACGTCACCCCTCCTAGTAGGGTGATTCCCACAATTGGTATCAGAGCAGGTCTCGCGTTATCGGCATTACAAACCGGCGAGGATCCAGATATGGAGGGAAAAGCATTCGTGTGCACCGAAGGACACGATACCTCGCAACCACCATACTTTGCAGGTATAGATTTTGTTTATTGGAAAAATCGTATGACTATGTGGTTGTAGGCCCACGACTTCCGAGTGTGGGAAAAATGCGAATCTGCATTTGTGATTCCCAAGAAACCCGCAAGAGGTTACTTAGAAGATCAAGTTCGGAATCTCAACCTCAACGCAAACGCAATGAATGACTTGTATTGCTCATTGAGTACGAAGGAATTCGAATGAATCCAAGAGTGCACCACCGCCCATGAGATATGGAGGAGGTTGGAAGGCACTCATGAGGAGACGAGCTCGGAAGATCTCGAGAAGAAGGAAACCACATGCCTTGGATTCATGGCCATCACGGATAACGACAGCGATGACAGCGACAATGAGGTAAACTCGAATTTACAAGATGCTTCTAATGAGTTGTATGAGCTTAGTAAATCACTAAAAACAGAAAACAAAAGCATGAAAAAGAATCTTAGTTTTCTTAAATCTAAAAATGAAAGGCTAGAAAATAAACTTAAGGATGTAGAAATAAGCCCTAGTTCTAACACTTCTGAAAATGAAAATTTGTTTCTAGAAAATAAAAACCTAATTAATGAAAATATTAAATTGATTGAAGAAAATGATAGTTTAAAATTAGAAATTTCTGATTTAAAAAATAAGATGAATATTACAGAAAATGAACTTGCATGTCTTAGGGAAAACTCTAACAAATTAATCAACAAAGTAGATAATTTTTATAGCCCTAAGGTTGAGAAAGGATCTTCGTCAAGGAAACCCGCTAATAGATCCGGATCCAAGCTCACTTGGATATCGAAGAAAGAATTGGAATCTTGTGTTGTAGGTTTCAGGGATGACTACAACACAAAGGACTGGACCTACAAGCTCAAAGCTGGTCAACTCAAGTTGGGACAACCAAGGAGTAGACCAAGGAGGAGAACAAGAAGACCGATGAGACGGTGAACAAACGATGGACCCGCTGCACATTGACTGCTAGACTGGAGACCGGCGCCAATGCCCGGGCCTCCAAGCTACAGATGGGAGCCCCATCCGATGTGGCATCCACCACCACCATTTGGCCCATTTTATTGGCCATGGTAGGTGAGGTAAAAAATTCTTTACCCTATCTGTTTATCATAAGCATTTAGATAGGGGGAGTTAAAAAAATTATGAGCTAATTGTCAATTTTTAAGGGGGAGATGCAAGTTAGTTAAATTTCCTTTAGCAAGTGGGAGAAAAATAATAGCTATCTTGTTGTTACAAAAAGGGGGAGGACATTACACTTGTTAAAAGAAATTCATAGAAGAGCATGTTTTAAGGGGGAGTTATAGGAAATTTAAAATCAATCAAACCTTTTTGATAATGTCAAAAAGGGGGAGGATTTTTTGTTGCATTATTATTTATGGTTTTGTCATCATCAAAAAGGGAGAGATTGTTGGTGCTAGAGCACCACGATCATTTATTTTGATGATAACAAAACATGTGTCATTTAACATTTGCACTTGAAGTCTTAGATTTCAGGCAAATTACAAATGGAGACGTGATTAGACGGAGTTCGAGCTCGCATCCAGGATGGATTGGAGGAGCTTGATGGCAAACAGAAGAGATTCGTGAGGAGTGATAGATTGAAGATGGAAGGACAAGAAGAATAGGATAGAATTCTGTTTATTTCCTTCTTGTACTTTTGTCTTTATTTCCTTGCTCTTTTTGTTCCTTAGAAAATCATGTTAAAGAGCCTTAAAGTACCCTAATAGTAGTCCCAGGAACACCAGCACAACCCTAGGACACTTAGGTTTTCTGTGGAGAACTTAGAAAACCAATATAGGGTTCAAACAGCTGTTCCAGATGTCTAATTCCAAAATCAGACTCTGATAATGTGTTTTAAGACGTCTAACTATTGATTCAGACGTCTGATAACATTTAGGCTGGACTTAGTTAGCTCTGTCTGATGAAATCGGATGTCCAGACCTTAGTCCAGACCTCTTAGAAGACATCTGATAGACTTGCCAGATGTCCAATTAGTGGACCGTTGGCTGGCTTAACAAACACTGAAGGATATGACCGTTAGAACCTTATCAGACGTCCTTAAGCCTTTCCAGACGTCTAATAGATGACTGTTTTGCCTCGGCTGCCCCAAAATCTCTTCTCAGAGATTTTCTAGCCGTTGCACTCTCTTGGAAATCCATTCCCACGAAAAAGTAGGTTTCTAGACGTCCAGACATAGTGCCAGACGTCCTATATGTCATCTGATGGAATTGCACTAGAACCCTGTTTAGATCTGATCCAAGTCAAGAAGAAACCAGCTTAAAATCAGATGTCTGATATTTTTCCCAGACGTCTTAAAGTGATCTTCCAGATGTCTGATGCCAGGATCAGACGTCTGATAACCCTGTTAGTGCAATCATTGTTCCTGATTTCGGCCTGATTCTCTTGGGCTTTACACCCAACGGCTATGGAAGCTTTCCTAAGGCCTCTATAAATAGAGAGGAACCTCTTGCACACAAATACACACCTAGATACACCTAGATACACAAGACACACCCAAGCAACACACTTTCTACTCTTTTGTGTCCTAAAAAAGCTCTTGCTCTCCAAGCTCATGTTCTACATCTTGAGAGTATCAAGCCTTCGTGCATCCGCTCTCCCGCCTAGTTCACGAGAGTGACGTTGCGCCGTCGCGTGGCTCACGCACCCGCATCATCGATTCGATGCACTCCTTACAAAGTGGAGTTTCCTAATTCCTATAGAAGCTTGGTCTAAATCTTTGTTGGCTCTATAGGACTATATTTGTTATTTTATCTTTGTTATTTGGTTGGGTATTCGATTTGCGAATTCCCATCTCCTTCGGGGACAAAATCCTTCTCGTGAAGAGAAGGGGTTGAGGAATGCTACCCTCGCACTTGTAACGTGGTTGTAATTGAGGTTGAATCATCCTCGTTTAAGTGATTCGTTTAGTGGATTTGATCAACTTGGTTGATCGAAAAATCCTAACTCAAGAGGGTTAGGTGGTGGTTTTCACCCGATTTGGGTTTCCACCTAAAAATTATTGTGTACATTGTGTGATTGATTTTTGTGAGATTGTTTATTATCTTTTCCGCAATTTATTACGTCAGCCCTCCTAGTAGGGCTATTCCCACACCTGTGAGGATTGATGGTGGGAGCTAGGAATCCGATACAGACTGTGTTGTAAAGCCAATTTGAAGCTAGAAATAAAGAAAGAAAAGAGAGAAAACTCTCCAAAAATAAAAATTCTTCTGTCTCTCTCTTAAAAAAACACACTGCAAACTGAACCTGGGTTAAAACATGTTACAAGCATGGGTGATTTTATCGCAAAGTTCAACGAACCTTAGGTTAGTTCCAATGGGCCTTAAAAACCTTCGTAGCGGACCGAGGCTAGAGCTAGTCAGGTCCGGATCTTGGTTGGTACTTGAGTACCTCTAGGCCTACTATCGGCATTCTAAATTAATCTACAAAAGAAAGCACACATCAGAGTTCTGAGCATAAAAAGGCATGGTCTAGAATTTAAGTTAATTCCATGAGATTTTGCTAAGGGACTAGCAAAAAATAGGCATGGGGGTATGATGGGAACACCATCATAAGCCATAACTAGCTTAATTTGATCTAATTAAGTCATTAAATGCTCCTACATAACCACCAGAGGACTGTAATTCATTCAATAATCATTCTGAGAGAAAGACAGAAAAATAGGGTTAAAACTGCAATTTTACTATCATATCATGAATGTAGAATAACCACAGGTTTTCTAAAAGGTTAATTAAGGGTCACATGATCCTAAAAGGCTAACAAGTGGGTTAGAACTGACAGATAAGTGTTTTCGCGTGTTTTGACAATTAAATGACTTCTGAAACACTAGAAACAGATCTGCTTAACTAACTGAGGTTTTGGCCAGGATAAAATTTAGCTAAACCCTCTAAAATTCATATAAAAATATTCTCTATGATTTTGTACCTTCAATTTAACCATCAGAACCCATCTTAACCCAAAATAGAATCTTAGACTGACATTTTCCCTAATTTGGGTTTTTGCACAAATTATCCAGCCAAACTTGGTCAAAAACAAAATTAAACTTCACCATTAGATTCTTTAGGTCCAAATTAGGTTTGTACCAAAATTTAGGCCTAATCTGAGATCATCTTAACTGAGTTTTCAATTTGGTCATGTCTAATTCTTTTTTATCACACACATGCTCTTAACTTTCAAGATCCTTACAAAAAGGCCCCTAACTCTGTCATCATTTTCACAAATAGGTCCCTACCACCATGAATCCTATTCCTACAAACTCCAGTGACCTAAATTTGGCAAGAACCCCTTGATTCCTTGACGAATCCCTCTTAAATTTCAAAGGAAAGTTCGTCAAGGAATTTCCTTCCATCTGAGCCATTCCTTAGGCTCCAATTCTTTCCCAAAAGGCCATGCAAACCTTTCCAAGGTTTGGGTATCCTATTTCTCAAAAACCTTTCGAGCTTGGAAGCTTCTTTCCAAGCTTGGAAAGGCTTCCTATGGCCTATAAAAGAACCCCTGGTGCACGGCCAAGCTTTTCAGCAACTTTTTGGGAGCCAAATCACCCTAATCTACCCTCTCTGGTGACCAAATAACTCTGCTCCGGCGACCTCCTTGGATCCCCCTCCTCCGGCCATCCAACCATCAAATTGGATTGCTTAAGTTCTTCCTCTCTTCCTCGTGACCCTCCCTAGCCAAACGGAGGACGTTCCTCTGTCTGCTTCATCATCGCCACCTCGCCATCTCCACTTCCTTCTCCAGCTCTAGTCAACCAACACCGGAGCCCTCAGCCTCTCAACCGCATCCTTAAGTTCCTCTATCTATCCCTTTCCCTCTCTACACTATTTTTCCACCCTTGCACCACACACACAACCTCTGCTTCTCCCTCAACGCCGTCATCTTCTCCGCCTCCAGTGACGCTCCGGTGATGCCTACCCACCGCTCACTGCTCGAAACTCGCTACTACCACCCTCATCAGCTTCACCACAATGCCACCGACTAAAGCCCTAACCTAAATCTACCTATCACTCCCGAATCACCTTTTGAACTGCACGCTCACCACACTGCCATCTTGAGGTCGTTTGACCTCTTTACACACTCCCGTGCACCATAAAGGCCACCATCACATTTGTTGTCCTCAGACAATCCGCCTGAGCATATTTGATGTTGCTGTGAGGCCGTTATCATGCTTGCAGGTCTACCACCGGAGCTCTGCCACCGCCCCGGCTGCACCGAGCATGCCTTCAATCCTCCGACCATCCGCTCTAGGTTTCTGCCCCAGTTCACACGAAGTGGTCTCAAGACCTTTCCCAGGTCCTTGAATGGGACCATCAGCACTTGTAGTTGCACCAATTGGAGGATTCTTCATTGCAGCTGCAGTCACGTGAAGAAGAGTGGGACTTTAGTGCCACCTCAGTAGTTGACGAAGTGGCACAGGTGCTTAAATTGATTTTGTGATACAGCCTGTACACCTCAGTAGCACGGGGTGAGGTCCCCTCGCACGTGCCCATGCAAGCCCTCGCCCCTGCCCACGCCCCGTGGGTCTAGGCTTGGTCCGATTACCCAGATACTTGGTTCTAGTCTAGTTTACTAGTTCTGAGAGAGGAAGAAGAGAAAAAGAGAGGAGAGGGGGGTTTTGCTCTGTCGCCCTCCTCTTGATTTGTGAGATCTGAAGAGGCCTTTGCCGCTGCTGGGGTGCTAAGTCCTGTGCTATGCCTTCTCTGAAGCTAGGGGAGGAAGAAGAGAACGAAGAGAAGAGAGAAGCCTCTCCCTAACACTTGAAGAACTTAAAGAAGAGGCCTTTGCCTCTGTTAAGGCGTTTAAGCCTAAATCTGTTGTTTGATATCTGATACCTTGGCTCTATTGGTTAAATTGAGTTGTGCTTGGCTTATCTGATATGTTACTTTGAGTAGTTTGCTAAACATTGTAGGGTAATTTGGTGATTCAAATCACCATTTTACCCTCTCTTCTTTTTGCATTATTGACATTGGATTTCATTTATATATCTTTATTGATTGCAAATTCTTATGTCTTTTGCGATCTTGAGAATTATATTACCACTTGCTCCCTACGTTCAACCTCGGATTTCATTCTAGTAATAAATTTTATATGTTTTTGCACTGATTCGAGCTATACTATAACGCAATGATTTTAAAACCCGCTTCAGAGCGATGAACTCCTGTGTTCGACCTCAAACTTTCATTCGAGTTATAAATTTTATCTGTTTTTCACGCTGATTTGATCTATTCTGCAACGCGATGATTTTAAAACCCGCTTCAGAGCGACGAACAATAGTTCTATGGGTTGACCTCCAAACTAGCAAGAGATAGAATAAATGAGCAGTTTAAGTTGTAAAAAATATAGGAAAGGACACTTTATCTGAAATGATGTACTTGGCAATCGCTCGGTCTATGGTAGGCCCTCGATCTAAGTCCTTGAGATAATAGAAGCAGACTGGCCACTGAAAATGGCAAAGCGAAGGCATAACAGAAAAGTGGAAGGAAGCCCATATATGTCGTTGCTCATAGAAAACAAGCTCAAGAGCGTTTCCTAATGATCTCTGATTGCCATGTACTTCGTCACATGTTTGGCACCAAACAGGCGATGTCAAATACTAATCACCGTGATTCACATGCACATGTCACCCTTACACTCACCAACATGCTTGCTTACACACATTTGACTAACACATGCACACAACTGTAGTGCCAACACTCTCCCATACCTTCGGTTACATAATCGTATACCTCAACGATTCATGTCCATGCATACTCATATGCCCATATACCCTTACTTACCTATGTAGTTATATACACATGCACTTACACGTCGTATATCATGATATGCCAATTTGAAAAAAAATATCGAATTATATTTGCATATTGTAAACATACTTTACACACCCCTTGTCTTTTTCTCTTCCTATCACTTTTCCCACCAATGCATACACCACAAAAACAATCTCCATTTTTCCTCTGTCTCTCTCTTTCCTTCCAGCACACATCCTCTTCCTCCATTCCTTTCTTCTTTGTCTCTTTTTCCCAGTCCTCCTTCTCCTCCTCTTCCTCTGTCACTTGCACACCCACACTCTCACTAACAGACCACCACCTCCTGCACCATCACCTCTCTATCCTTCCCTTTCTCAGCCCCTCAAATAAGCTCACACGCACACATGGTACTATAGCCAACTCCATCCTACTCTCTCTATCCCACACACAGATGACCCCCATAACCACCATTGTCACCTCAACATGGAAAGGACCGCCTCCGCCTTCGTTCTCTCTCTCGCTCCCTTACCCACGCATACACACACTCGCACAGAACTACACCACAACCATAATTATAATGCCATGGCCTTGCCTCCATGCACAACTGCACTAATGCAGCCATCACCTTTGTCATCTCCTCCCATTCTCTCTCTAATCCTTTATACTCATTGTTTGGCATGTAATTCGCATTTTAAAAGTTAATTCAGTTGTAGTATAGTGCAAAAACACATCAACAAATAAATTTATAAAATCGGTGAGTACCGGGCCGTTCGAAGGGAGGCAATTGTAATTTATGCATAAGCTTTCCAATAGAACTTGTTCTAAATAAATATTTATATATGTATATATGTATAGGAATAAGATATATGCATTCAGAAGATCATAATTTTATTGCAATTAAAATAGAGTTTTCACAATAGAAAATGCTACTAGAAACAAATAGATAGATAGATAGAGAGAGATAGAGAGAGAGATATATAGAAAGTGGTAGAGAGACAACGCTGCTTGTAGGATGTTTGTGCGAGGTGCGGTAGCACCTCAGATCCAGAGCACCGTGATGAAGGTCAGAGCAGACTTGCAGAGGGACGGAGAGTTGCAGAGAAAGTGGAAGATATCTGGAGTTGATCAAAGAGAGATGCTTCAACTGGGAGGCTTTGGCCTTCTTTTATAGCTTTTTTGGAGGGCAAAAAGGGTCTTTTGGCCCCCTATCTCGTGCAACAACTTTAGGATTAATCAGATCCGTCGATCGGGAGATCAACGGACCTGATTAGTCCTCAAAACAACCTCTAACGTGCCCTCTAAGTATGGATCCACTCTCTGGTTTACACGTGGCACCTGACGTGGTCTCGTGCGTGTGTGTTAAGAGGTGTCGTTATAGTTGCACTTGATACGTCGGTCTTAAAAGAAGTAAACGGAGGTGAGTTCGAGTGTCGGTCTCAGGGAGGCGTGGAAATCGGATTTTGTTTACCACTTGTTGTCACGAAAAAGGTGGAGTTTTGCTTGCGAAAGAGACGATTTTGAAAAGCAAGAGATAGAGAGAGTTTAGGGTTAGAAAGCTCTTGGTTTTGATCATGCACTTTAAGCAGAAATTAAAATGGCGACTAAATGGAAAATAATTTCATTAAACATGCATTCATAGTTCATGGTTTACAACATTAAATACATGCTTCAACAAAAGTAAATGAAAGCTTAAAAGAGAGAGAGAGGGAGGTAGAGAGAGAGTGGAGAGCGACGAGGCAGCCACGGCGGTGGAGGAGGCTCCGTCGGCGGCTCGTCATCTCCGACGATTACAAGAGTGCCTAAAACAAGCTAGGAGAGGAGTGGATAGTTGCAAGTGGGAGAGGATGACTTGAATGGTGGTAGAAGGGGGTTTAAATAGAGTTAAGGGCTTCCTAAAAGAAGAATGTGCTTTAGAGACATCCAGAACGTCGCTAAAACCGCTTCCAGATACGTCGGTGAAGCCCTCCTGTCGCCGGTCAGCTGCCCGCCCCGCTCTCTCTCCATGCGCGATCCGTGGACGTTGAACGAGAGTCGTCCGATCGAAGATCGGACGGCTGAGATCCTCCTGCGCCCGCGCTGAGATCGCGCCTCGGGCGCGCGTGCGCGCGAGCGTTTCCGCCCGGCATGCGCGCGTGCGTGGGCGCTCGGGAGCTGTCATCGTGCTGCGTGGTGCGATCCTGGCCGCCTGCTGCTGATCGGGTGGTCCAATTTTGCCGCGCCCTTTGCTCTCGCTTGATTTCCGTTCCGCGTGATTCGAACGCGCGTTGCTGCGATGCGGGCGTGCGCGCTAGCCGTTGCGCCACACCCGCGCTTTGTCACGGCGACCATGGGCGAGCGCTTGGATCTCGGCCGTTCGATCGAAGATCAACGACCGAGATTCGTCCTTGGCTGGCTTGAGGGCGTGCGAGCGGTGGGGGCGGGGCGATGTGGCACTTTCTGGGCCGTTGATCTCCAGATCAACGGTCAGAATTTCTTGGGCCCATTGTGGGAGCTTCGGATGTCAGATTTGGCCGATCTTGAGTCCGTTGGACTCCGTTCGTCATTCTGAATCCATCCGTGCAGTCTGATTGCTCATCTGAGGCCTGCTTTGACACATGCTTTACACAAATGGCCATTAATGCAATTTATAAGCAATCTTGGTACTTGATGCATCCAATGCTCCTATTCTACTTTATGTTGTGCCTTTTATTCTAAAGATGGGCCATATTTAACCTAATTACTACCCCCTTGCGTGGTGTTATCATACCCCCATGCTTACTCCTTGATAGTCCCTAGCAAGGTTTATTCTAGCCTTTATTTCTTTGGAGAATTCAAGAAGCAATTGCTTAGGCACTTCGTTACTCGTCAATAAGAGGAAATATACGAAGATCTTAATCTACAAAGACTAAGCAGCGTCCGGGTGTCTTCCAAAATATGAATCGCCCGAATCCTTGCTTTATATATATAACTATACATATGTATACGTATATATCTATATATGTCTTTTTAGAATTTTCGGAATTCAGTGTGGGTTGGTAACTTTTTACTGCTACCCAACCCACCCAAAACTCGATCAAAACCCTAAGTGCTAAGCATCTTGGTGTGAATGTTGTGATAGACTCACTTAACGGTAATTGAGACAGACTTCGAGTTTCTACGCCTCGAGGTGATCGGAAAAGAAAATAAATTTTTGCCTGAAGGTGTATTTGTTCGATTGGTAGCTTTCTCCCTACGTTCATTTTACCTGGGGTCAACACAAGGATTTTCCAGTGTATATCTCCCCGGCTTGTACTACTTCCCCGCTTCGTCCTTAGGTGTTTTGGTCTTTTTTGTGCAATTATTGAGCTGGGCTCTGGACAACCGACAAATGGGCTGTTACCCACGATCACTTGCCAGCCATACTTGTGCGGTGAAGTGTGGTTTATTTTCTTTTCTTCCTTTTTTTTTCCATAGGTGGCTTCCCTATTCTCAAATGTACCTAGAGGCAGCGAAAAAGAAATGGCCTGTGGCTGGGTTCTGGACAACCTGCCAATGGGCTGTTACCCACGACAACTTGCCAGCCATACCACCCTAGAGAGTTCATTAGCTACCCAATTTCTGTCAAAATCTCTGAGAAGTGAGTCTGTGCAAAAATGTGTGTAGATGCTTAGACTCAAAGTTTTCCTGAGTTAGAGGGTGAGTTGATAAGTCGTATACTTATTACCTTATTTATTAGGTGGATTAGAATAGCTTAAAGTTGTAAGGATTCACCGCTAAATCCATATTTTAATGGACACCAGGGCTGATTAAGCCTGAAGGCCTGAAAAGTCTAAGTGTTTAAGTTCTTTTTGTATTATTTCCCACTATTGACAAGTTTCTAATGCCTAAGTTTTTCTTCCTAAATTCAATTTTTTTAATCAATTAATTTATTCATTCAGACTGATTAATTAAGCTCAGGATTATGCAATTTACCATCCCCCCATGCTTAAGTTGGACAATGTCCTCATTGGCAGATGCATGGATGCAAAAGCATTCAAAAAGATAGTACCTGAGTGACGTAAACTACCAGATCAGTCTGAATCCGCTGGGTTGCGTCCCAGGCAGCGCTGAGTTTAATGCCTCCAGCTGGGCGGTGCACAAACAGGAATGGCTTGGGTCAAGAAGATATGTTCAAAATTAACCAGGCCAAAAATCAGAAGTCCACAGATGCGAATAAGGTTGTGGTGGAGTCCTGTTCCTAAGGGGCGGTAATTCTGTAACAGATATATCATGCATGCCTGTGTCAGATCCTCTCTTAGTTTGTGGGCATGCAAACAAGTTGCTGTGGACAACGCACCCTAAATATGACATGCCAAACACTAAAGATGTAGGTCTTATATTCATCTTGTGTCCCCATAAAACTGTAATCCATCAAAAGTGTATCAATTCCAATGCATTCGAGTTGCGGGATTCTTATTCTGGTAGGGCAGGTAACAAAGTCCAGAGTTTCATACTGAGCCAAAAAAAATCTCACAAAGGTTGATTAAGTCCGTAAGCACTGGACTCCCCTTCCCGAGGTTAATCTAGCCAGGTTGATTACGAGGGGATTGCAGGGAAGGTTCTTCCTTTGGCTTGCGCCTCCAGTTCCATGGACCCCATAATCGCGGTCGTTTGACACTGCACCGCAGCCTAGTCACCAGATTCTACCAAGGGAATGAAAGCCAAGTGCCTAGCAAACAAAACCTCGCCTTTTGAGACTTAACTCAGTCCCGCCTAGGGCACGTCTACTCAATTTTAATGGGTTAGGATAGTGCTTGTGCTTAGGGTGATGTGATGAGGCGTTGATTGGGGTGGTGCCTCTTAATTTTCCACTTTCAAAGTGTGTGCTTCTAGCAAAACATGGTTTTCAAGCAAGGATTTGTTAGGATGTGGTGTCTTTTAGTGTTTCATCCTTACTTTAGTACTTTTTAGGGTTGACGTGTCTTAATATTTTCAAACAAGTTTCAGTGGGCACGTCAAGTTCTACACACAATTTGATGAAAGTAGATTTCCTTTTTCTTCTGTAGAGGCTCTAAAACCCTAGTGTACTCATCCTAATGATCATGCAGCTTCTATTAGATGAGTCAGTTTTAGGGTTGAGTGGTGCGGCCCAGGTCAACTCATGGTGGCTTCACAAACACCACTCAAGAAAGAAAAGAACACTCCAAGAATTTATTCAGCATATTAGAGTGTACATTTTTTTGTAGGGTGATGTGTTAAGAATGTGGGTCAAGCAATCATTCACCACGCCAATTTTTTTAGTTTTTTACAATTTTTTTTTAGCTTTTTCACGCAAGCAAACAATGAGAAACAGGTTACTCACTATCGGTCCTCGAGGCGCCTACTCCCTTGCTACCGTCGTGGAATGCGTCACTTCGCCATCCATGCGTCGAATTCCTGCAACCGTCAAGTAAAAAGGAAAATAGGGCATTAGACGATGTGAGAATGACTGTGGAATGGAGGTGATAAAACAAATCCGTTGCCTCCCCGGCAACGGCACCAAAAACTGACATGGTCTCGTGCGTGTGTGTTAAGAGGTGTCATTATAGTTGCACTTGATACGTCGATTTTAAAAGAAATAAATGGAGGTGAGTCCGAGTGTCGGTCTCAGGGAGGCGTGGAAATCGGATTTTGTTTACCACTTGTTGTCACGAAAAAGGCGGAGTTTTGCTTGCGAAAGAGACGATTTTGAAAAGCGAGAGATAGAGAGTTTAGGGTTAGAAAGCTCTTGGTTTTGATCATGCACTTTAAGCAGAAATTAAAATGGCGACTAAATGGAAAATAATTTCATTAAACATGCATTCATAGTTCATGGTTTACAACATTAAATACATGCTTCAACAAAAGTAAATGAAAGCTTAAAAGAGAGAGAGAGAGAGAGGTAGAGAGAGAGTGGAGAGCGACGAGGCAGCCACGGCGGTGGAGGTGGCTCCGTCGGCGGCTTGTCGTCTCCGGTGATTACAAGAGTGCACGCGCGCGTGGGCGCTCGGGAGCTGTCATCATGCCGCGTGGCGTGATCCTGGCCGCTCACTGCTGATGGGGCGATCCAATTTTGCCGTGCCCTTCGCTCTCGCTTGATTTCCGCTCCGTGTGATTCGAACGCGCGTCGCTGTGATGCGGGCGTGCGCGCTAGCCGTTGCGCCAGTCCCGCGCTTTGTCGCAGCGACCGCGGGCGAGCGCGCGGATCTCGGCCGTTCGATCGAAGATCAACGATCGAGATTCATCCTTGGCTGGCTTGAGGGTGTGCGAGCAGTGGGGGCGGGGCGACGTGGCACTTTCTGGGCCGTTGATCTACAGATCAACGGTCAGAATTTCTTGGGCCCATTGTGGGAGCTCCGGATGTTGGATTTGGCCGATCTTGAGTCCGTTGGACTCCGTTCGTCGTTCTGAATCCATCCGTGCGGTCTGATTGCTCATCTGAGGCCTGCTTTGACACATGCTTTACACAAATGGCCATTAATGCAGGTTATAAGCAATCTTGGTACTTGATGCATGCAATGCTCCTATTCTACTTTATGTTGTCCCTTTTATTCTAAAGATGGGCCATATTCAACCTAATTACTACCCCCTTGCGTGGTGTTATCAGCGCCCGCTGTGCCCTTGGATCAAGATGGTACGACCCCACTTTCTCCTCGCACATGCCCAACAGTTCTCTCTCCGCACACTCACCTGCAAGCCTGATCTGAGTGCCTCATCCTCAGTTGTCTGATCTCACAATCGGATGGCTCACGTGCATTCCTTGCATGCTGAATTTCCTCTCTTCGCGTCTACCTGCGTGAATTCAAATCGCGCTCAACGATCTCAGCCATCCAATCTCACAATCGGAAGACTTGCACGCATGCACCTCGCCATCATGATTTTGAAAAATGCATGGGATCACGCGTTCGGCCGTGACGTGCTTAGATTGTGCCACGTGGTCACTCCTCCACCCTTTGATCGCCATCTGACGACGCAATTGCGCTCGCACCAACGCTCCTTCAATTTCACGTAGCACCGCTCGAACGCACGTCCCGCGCTTCCACGCAAGTGCATGAGCCAACGCGCTATGCATGAGTTCTGTTATAGTTTCCTATTTTGTGTCTACTTGTTCTTATCCATTGGATGGACGGCGTTGATGCATCGTGGACCATTGGATAGCCATCCAACTGTTGAGAGTAGGTGAGGATGGCCTTCAGAGATGGGCCGATGGTGAGGGGCAGCTGTGATGGTGCCACGTGGTGTCATCATGGCTGTCCATCTTCTTTTCTTTGTATCTAGTGATGTAGACCTCCGATCGGGTTGATTTTTGTGCCATTGGACTGTGATCGTTGATCCAGATCCATCTATGCAGTTGGATCTTTCGTATGAGGCTTGGACCTGTGTCCTTTAGCTCCATGCTCTCCATTCTTCTGTGGTTTGCTCATGATGCTCTGGCTGACTGATCGTGACGATTTCGGAAGTGTTGGACTCTCGTCATTATTCTGATTAGATCTATCTGGTCTGATCTGGCATCCACATCTTCAAATCATCTGCGATTAAAAATCATCTCTCATTAGTACATAAAATGACGATGTTATCTATATGACTAATAAACTAGCTATTATGCAAATTTCGATGCCTATGAATGCATTATTCTTAAGTTATGTTAGGATCTAGCTTAATTCAGGTGATTTAGGTCGTATGATTGTTGTGCAATCACACCCCCATGCCTAAATCTTGCTAGTCCCTAGTAAATTCATGACTAAATGCAAAATGGTCCTAGATGAGTAATTTTTATCAAGAGTTTGACTAGAGATTTATGTCTTTTGTTTTCATCCGAAGCTTTAGAAATCCAGATAATTGTGAATGTGTTTTGTTGTAGTCTATGCAACGGATCCAAGTGAAAAGGCAATCCTTATCTAAAGCTCATACTTGACCCTCAGTAAAAATCTATTGAGATAGGCAAACTTCTTCCCTTGGGGTTATAAGATAATCTGTAGATTCAACCCCAGTTTTTAGCTTAGGTGGAAGATTTCTGAATCAAGTAAATTTGTATTTGGTAGCTCACACTCATCTGGTGCTACATATAGACTAGTACTTTAGAACCTAGATTTTCATATTATTAAATAATTCAACTCAAAGAGAGGCAGAGAAACTATACTCTCTTTAGTTCCTTTGTACTCATTCTCTCTCTTTCTTTCTCTTTCTCTTTCTTTTTCTTTTTCTTACCTTTTCTTTTCTTTCTTTTTGAGCTCACAATCTCACCAGATTTATCAGTATATTTGGTGGTCTCTCCTGGCATTAGCACTTTGATTAGGTCTTAATAACTCTATGACTAAGTTAGAATTCCTAACCCGTATTCAGGTGGCTAGAAATATAGAAAAATAGGTCAAGGCTGCATTTGGTGGATCATGAGGGTGGTAGGTGTTGTTGCCTCTTTACATTTAAAATAAATTCTAAAAACACTTATAAAGTCTCTTTTTTCTGCTCTTTTCTTTTTCTAAACTTTTTCTATGTGTATATATATATATTTCTTTTCTTTTCTTTTCTTTTCTTTTCTTTTTCCTCTATTTTTTTTATATATCTTTTTTTTTTCGAATATCTGCTAATGCAATGTAGTATAGCATACGAATTTTTATTTATGAGGCATTATTTGGGATTAGGGGTGTTGAAGAGGATATCAGGTGACTTATTTGGTGGAAGTGCCTATTCTCAGCACCGAGAAGGTAATGGATAGGATAATGTATTTCTGACCTTGACATTGATACCCTCCTTCAGCCGAGGATTTCGTAAAAGATGGTCGTGACCATCCACCTTAGTCCTAGTTTTATCAGAACCCGCTCTCTACGTATTTGCCTTATTTGGTGGCTCTTAAAAATATTCGCACTAAGAAGTTGCATGCAAAAACTGAGAGCAAAAATTATGCCTAACTCCGAGTATCATTATCTAATTATCCAGAAGTTAAGATTCCTCATACTAGCCTTAGAGAACCAATAGCCTTTCTACTCTCACCTCACACTTGTTTGGTGGATATGTTAGAAGATAGTTTGCCTAACTCCCTAATTACTATCCGAGGGTTTAGGAGAAAAACATTGCTTCTTCTCGACAAACTAAAGATGTTTATCAGTCTTCACAGAGGATCCATTGCAAATTCTATGTGTAAGCATGAAATTGTACTGGATTCTAAACTCATGAATCAACTTAAGAATAAATCTCTAATAAAACCTTAATAAAAATTCTTTATGCCTAAATGCTTTTTTTTTTGACATAAAAATTAGACATGCAATGTCCACTCCCCCATGCTTATTCATTACAATGTCCTCATTGAAATGTATGCATGAAAATCAAAATATAATAAGCAAGAAGAGGGGATATCACCTGACTATGCTTGTTGATCTAGGTCAGCATGAATACAGAGGATGCAGAGCTACCTATACAGAGTACTGAGTTGCCTCCCAACCAGTGCTAAGTTTAATGTCATTTGCCAGACTCAGTTTAGCTTTAAGAAGATTCCAGAAGGTTGATGTGACCATCGGGAATGGGATCATAGTTTTGCGTGATATAAGGCTTCAATATCTAACCATTCACCTTTATCTCATGGTCGGTCTTGGGATTCAAGATAAGCACAACTCCATAAGGGTAGACTTTTCTTACAATGAAGGGACCTATCCACTTTAATCTTAATTTTCCTGAAAAAAGCTTCAAGCGTGCATCAAATAACCAAACCTTTTGATTAAGGACAAAGCTTTTTCTGGAGATGTACTTATTATGTAAAGTTTTTGTCCTATTCTTATAGATTCTCATGCTCTCATAAGCATCATTCTAGATTTCATCCAATTCAGTCAATTGGAGTTTTCTTTATTGTCCAGATCGATCGAGATCCAAGTTAAATGTTCTGATTGCCAAATAAGCTGTATATTCAAGCTCAACAAGCAGATGGCAAGATTTTTCGTAGACCAAATGGAATGGAGACATTCCAATCGGAGTTTTATATGCAGTCCAGTAGACCTAGAGAGCATCATCCAATTTGGTAGACCAATCCTTCCGATCCAGGTGGACCGTCTTTTGAAGGATCTTTTTAATTTCTCAATTGGAGATTTCAGCTTGTCCATTGGTCTGTGGATGGTATGGAGTAGAGATTCTATGAGTGACTCCATACTTGGCTATTAAGGTCTGGAATTGATTGTGAGTGAAATGGGACCTGCCATCACTAATCAGAGCTTTGGGCACACCGAACTGAGTAAAGATGTTCTTCTTTACAAAATCCATGACCACTTTATGATCATTGCTTCGAGTCGGGATGGCCTCAATCCATTTGGATACATAATCAACTGCTACCAGAATGTACAGGTACCCAAATGAATTAGTAAAAGGTCCTATAAAATCAATGCCCCAAACATCAAAGATTTCGACTTCAAGGACTGGGTTTAGGGCCATCATGTCATTCCTGGTCATGTTTCCTAAAGTTTGGCAATTGATACATGACTTACAGAAGTTGTATGAGTCACAGAATAAAGATGGCCAATACCATCCACTCTGTAGTACCTTAGCTGCTATCTTTTTTCCTGAGAAGCGACCTCCACAAGCAAAAGTGTGGTAGAATTCTAGTACACTTGTGATGTCCTCGTCTGGAATACAACGGAGAATAACCTGATCTGCGCAAACTTTGAATAGCTCTGGGTCTTCCCAAAAGTAGTATTTGTCATCGGAAATCAACTTATCCCACTTATGCTTTGTCCAATCCATGGGTAGTTTTCCGATAGCCAAATAGTTGACAATATATGCAAACCAAGGTAGTTTGCAAATAGTCAAGAGAGTCTCATCAGGGAAAGAATCATAGAGTTGAGGAGTTGTAGAGTCTACAAGGATTCTGGAGAGATGATTTACTGCTACATTTTGGACACTAGATTTGTCTTTGATTTCTAAATCAAATTCTTGCAGCAGAAGGATCCATCTGATTAATCTGGGCTTTGTGTCCTTTTTAGACATCAGGTGCCTTAATGCAGTATGATCTGTGAAAATTGTGACATGAGATCCCAGCAGGTAAAGTCTAAACTTCTCCAGAGCAAACACTACGGCTAGCAACTCTTTTGTTGTAGTGTAGTTTCTTTGAGCCTCATCCAAAGTTTTACTAGTGTAGTAAATCACAGACGATTTCTTGTCTACTGTTTGTCCCAAGACTACCCCGATGGCATAATCAGAGGCATCGGTCATGATTTCGAAAGGATGATTCCAATTAAGAGGTTGTAAGATGGGAGATTGTGTAATAGCCTCCTTCAGCTAATTAAAAGTCTTTATTTGAATCAAAATTAAAGGATTGATCTTTTACCAACAAGTTGCTTAGGGGCCTCACCACCTTAGAAAAGTTCTTAATAAATTGATGGTGAAATCCCACATGTCCAAGAAACGATCTTACTTAACCGTCGAAGGTGGCGGAAGTTTGATTATAGTGTCCACCTTGGCTTTATCCACTTCGATTCCTTTTTTAGACATAACATGGCCAAGGACTATGCCCTCCTCGACCATGAAGTGACTCTTTTCCCAAGATAGAACAAGATTCACCTCAATGCACTTTTGTGAAGTCCTTTCAAGATTGATTAGACATGATTTAAAAGAGTCCCAGAACATAGACAAATCATCCATGAAGATTTCCATGAAATCACCCACCATGTTTGAAAAGATTGCAAGCATGTACCTTTGAAAGGTTGTTGGTGCATTGCATAATCCAAAATACATTCTACAAAAGGCAAATGTTTCATAGGGACATGTGAAGGTGGTTTTCCCTTGATCCTCAGGGTGGATAGCTACTTGATTGTAGCCAGAATAGCTATCGAAGAAACAAAAGAATTGTTCGCTGGCTAGTCTTTCCAGGATTTGATTAATGAAGGGAAGTGGAAAGTAGTCTTTCTTGGTTTCACTATTCAGCTTCCTGTAGTCGATACAGACTCTCCAAGAGGAATTTGTGTGGGTTGGAATCAATTCCACATTATCATTAGTAATCACAGTCAGCCCAACTTTCTTAGGAACCACTTGTACACGACTGATCCACAGGCTGTCAGAGATCGGGTAGATTATTCCCACATCTAACCACTTGATTATTTCCTTTTTCACTACCTCCTGCATGTTAGGATTCAACTGTCTCTGCATTTCTTGGGAGGGTCTTGATCCATCCTCAGTATAGATTCTGTGGGTGTAGTAAGTGGGACTGATTCCCTTCAGATCATCTAATGTCCAACCAATTGCTCTACTGTTTCTTCCCAACACTTGAATCAATTTCTTTTCTTGAGTTTGGGTTAGATGAGAGCAAATGATTAAAGGGTAAGTCTGATCAAATCCCAAGAACACATATTTTAGATGATCTGGAAGAGGTTTAAGTTCAGGTTTGGGTCCTTGGGATAAAGGGTCCAGTGGTGGATCACAGTTACCCTCAAGATGTCTTGGAATCAAGTCAGTGATTGGTGGGCTAATCTCTTGATTAGTTTGGGTGTCAAGGCCTATTGGATCAGATTGGGTTATTCCTAATTCCATATAATATTCAATGGTATGGTCCTCAGAATCTTCTATCATTCCACAATCCTCAAATTGTTTGATGGCCTTAAAGATGTTAATTTTTGTCTTCTTATCCCTAAAGTTGATTTTCATACTACTAGATTCACAGTCAATATTTGCCTTGGCAGTAGCTAAAAATGGTCTTCCTAGAATTATCGGGGTGTTCTTCAAGTTCTTTGGTACCTCCATGTCAAGAACCAAGAAATCCACAGGAAAATAAAATCACTAACCTTGACAATTATATCCTCAGCAATCCCCTGTGGTGTGGTCATAAATCGATCAGCCAATTGTAATGTGACCTCAGTAGGTTTTAGCTCTCCAAAGTTAAATTTTTTGTATAACATAGTGGGGATTAAATTTATGGAGGCACCTAAATCTAACAGAGCCCTATCAAAAGTAGTATCTCTAATAACACATGAGATTAGAGGGGCTCGTGGATCTTTCTATTTTTGAGGTAGGTTTCTAAGGATAACTGCACTAGCTTGCTCAGATAATACTACCCTTTTAGTTGATTTGGCCTGGCGTTTAGGTGTGCACATTTCCTTTAAAAATTTCGCACAGGCTGGGATATTCTCAATAGCTTCAAGGAGTGGTATGTTCACCTGGACTTATTTAAAAATATCAAGCCACTCCTCAGATGGATTGGTTTTCTTTTTCCTAGGTTTTTTCTAGGCTTCAAGAAAGGCATCATAAGAGAAATCATGAGTGTTTGGGTCCTGATCCTTGTCTTCTTGATCTCCTGAGTCAAATTCAGGCTCCTCAAGATCTTATCTAGATTTAGATTTAGAAGGGTAAGGATCTTGGATTTGTCTCCCACTTCTCAAGGTTACCACACCAGCAAAAGCATTAGGGTTAGAAAGTTAAGGTGGGTTCTGCAAAATAGGTGGAGCCTGATTAGGGTTAGCAAAACCAGGCAGGTGCTGGAGAACAGGTTGAATTATATGTGCCTGTTACTCTCTTATTTTGTGCTGGTTAACCCTATTGAAATTTCTTGGGTTTGGGATGGTTAGGATGGCAGCATCCAGTGTTTTCTAGCATCTACTAACTGGTCCAGTCGTCCCGTCAATTCTATCCTTAATTGATTCATTTCTTCCTTAGGTCTCAGATTCATCTCTCTCATTTCTTTAAGAACCAGGCTCAGATCAGTGAGCTGGTTTTTTTGAGTAGGTTGTGGCTGGTATGTGCATGGTTGTGTGTACCTACTAGGTTGCCCATAAGTGTTTGGTTTAGTCAAGTTAGGACCTTGGGCAGGTTTCTGGCTTGACCAAGCAAAGTTAGGATGGTTACGCCATCCAGGGTTGTAAGTGTTAAGGCTCATTTCTTGTGTAACCTTGGAGTGCATTCACATCCTCAGGATAACTAGGCATTGGGCTTCCTAGTTCAGAATTTGAGGGCATCAAGGTCCCTCCTTGGTACCCAGAAAGAGATGGGTCCAAGTACAGTTGGCTCATAGGTGGAGCCATGGTTAGGTCATTGATGTTGTGCACTGATAACTGACCTAGTGGGTTGGGGAATTGAATGTGGGTTAATATAGGCACTCCTTGGGTAGGCATAGGATTTAATCTAGATTGTGCACCTAAGGAATTCCCACCCTTTAGAAGGTTATCCAGCTTCTTATCCAAATTCTCCACATTCTTTCCCACGAGTTCCACATTATCTAATCGTTGTACAATTAGCTCTAAATCAACCAAGTTTGAATTGTTATTAACTTCATAAACTCCGCTCCTTGGTTGATTAGCTCTGTTAAAGGCGGACATTGAAGCATCGTTGAGAGAATTTTCACTCATATTCTTGAACAATTGAAAGGCTCCCTCAGCCTCTTTGCTTAGGAAATTGCCTTTGTAAGAGAGTCATAGGATCCAAATTTTGTTCATCAATCTCTTCTTCCTCATGGTGACTAGCCATTGCAAAGGGTTTAGATTTAGATACTGGATAAATAGGTCTTCTAGGATTTCTTTCTGGTGGTGGTAGCAAATTAGGATTTTGAGATCTTCTACCTTGCATACACTAGAAGAGTGACTATAGATAAGAAGGAGAAGATAGATGAGAGAAACCCCCGCCCATTCAATGCAACCAATCAAACTGGTCCTTAGAGTGTCAACCCTACTTAGACCTGATCCTAGCTCTCCAAAACATGACTGGGTTAGATCAACCCTTGAATTACTTAGCTGACCAGAATGGTGGGACCCCTTAGGACACCCCTCATGGTGGGACACCACTAAGGGTTAACACGGTTACCACACCGACCTTTCTTATCACCAGTGGGTCCAAGTAGACAAGGCCTTGACTTTAGATCAATCTAGTTTCAAGTCCTGAAGTCTATTAGTCCTGCTTAGGGCATGTCTACTTAGTTTTAAGCTTGGGTTTGATATGCTTTTGGAATATGATGGACGTTAAGGGGGTGTTTGCCCTTAAAGTTGATTTCAGATGTGTAAAGTGCTCAGGCAAAGGGTTCACAAGCAATTCTTTTATGATGAGGTGATTTTGAAGATTCGAATGCTTGTGTTAATGAGTTTTAGGGTTCACTTGAGTTAATGCTTTCAATTAAGGTTTTGATGAGGCACACAAGAGTTTTGCAAATCCCAATTTGTTTGATATATTTCTTTAAATATGGCAATACAGGTGTGCTTTATCCTTAATGTGGAACCCTAAGCACAGATAATTCTAGATGATTCTTTTAAGTTCAAAATCAGATGAGTGGTGCGACCCAAGTAATGCAATCAATTGATCTTCTTGTACCGCTAACTAGGCACTCAGAAAATATTTTTCAATAATTTTTCATGCACATTTTCTATTTTTTTCTGATTTAAAGTGTACTGGGGGTTTTGCAATCTGTTTTGACCCCTAGTTGGTGATTGGATAATCTATGCAATCAAACGTGAAATAAATAATTTTTTCAGATTTTTCCTAAATTATTTATTATCTCATAAATTCAATACCACAAATTTCAAGTCAATCAGACTGTATAAAAATTCTTATGATATTTTGAACTCCAAAAAATCAAGAATAATAACCGAATTGATAATTGATTAGTACATGAACTTTTAAAATTTTTTATAACTCTAATTTGTGCAAAATTTGATACGTTGTTTTTGACTTTGAAACCCACATCACGTAAAAATTTGAGAGTTTTTGGATGTAAGGATCTTTGGGAATTGAATTTTCAAGATAAAACTTTATTTCAACATGAAAATCAAGAGAGATTTTTTTTTAACAAGCAAACAAATTCTAACTAATCTTAAGGTTCAAGAAAATCCTAAATCTAACTAATCTAAACTATGGGTACTTACCTGAGGTTCGAACTCATGATTTCTCTATTGGCGTATCTGGTTCAGATTTCCTTGCTCCCTGAAATCAATGGAAAAATAACAAATTAGAGATCTTGAATAAGCACCTAAAAAGCTTTAAAAATTTCCGTTGCCTCCCTAGCAATGGCACCAACTTGTTCGAGTGGAAATTCGCATTTTAAAATTTAATCTAGTTGTAGTGTAGCATGAAAACACGTCAATAAATAAATTTATAAAATCGGAGAGTATCGGGTCGTTCGCAGGAAGACAATCGCAATTTATGCAAAAGCTTTTCAATAGAAATTATTCTAAACAGATATTTATATATGTATATATGTATAGGAATTAGATATATGAATTCAGAAGATCATAATTTTAGTGCAATTAAAATAGAGTTTTCACAATAGAGAATGATACTAGAAACAAATAGATAGATAGAGAGAGATAGAGAGAGAGATAGAAAGTGGCAGAGAGATGACGCCGCTTGTAAGATGCTTGTGTGAGGTGCGGCAGCACCTCAAATCCAGAGCGCCGTGATGAAGGTCGGAGCGGAGTTTAGAGGGATGAAGAGTTGCAGAGAAGGTGGAAGATATTTGGAGTTGATCAAAGAGAGATGCTTCAACTGAGGGGCATTGGCCTAATTTTATAGCTTTTATGGAGGGTAAAAAGGGTCTTTTGGCCCCCTCTCTTGTGCAACAACTTTAGGATTAATCAGATCCATCAATCGGGAGATCAACGGACCTGATTAGGCCTCAAAACAACCTCCAACGCACCCTCTAAGAGCGGATTCACTCTCTGGCTGACACGGGGCACCTGCTGCACCCTTGGATCAAGATTGCATGGCGTCGCTTTCTCCTCGCGCATACCCAACAGTTCTCTCTCCACACGTGCACCCACAAGCCCCATTTGAGCGACTCATCCTCAGCTGTCTGATCTCACAATCAGACGACTCACTCACTTTCCTCACGCGCTCAATTTCCTCTCTTGCGCTCACCTGTGCGAATTTGAACCACGCACAATGAGATCAAACGGCTTGCACGTGCGCACCTCGCCTTCCCAATTTCACAAAACACGCAGGATCACACGTTTGACCACAGGGTGCTTAGATTGTGCCACGTGGTCGCACCTCCGCCATTCGATCGCCATCTGACGACGCAATTGCAGCCGCGCTAGCGCTCCTTCAATTTCGTGGAGCATCGCTCGAACACGCATCCCGCGCTTCCATGCAAACATGTGAGCCAACGCGCTACGCATGAATTTTGTTATAGTTTCCTATTTTGTGTCTATTTGTCCTTATTCGGTGGATGGATAGCGCTGATGCATCATGGACCGTTGGATGGCGATCCAACGGTTGAGAGTGGGCAAGGATGGCCTTCAAAGACGGGCCGATGGTGAGGGGTGGCTATGATGGTGCCACGTGGTACCATCATGGCTGTCCATCTTCTTTTCTTTATATCTGGTGATGTAGACCTCCGATCAGGTTGATTTTTGCACCATTGGACTGCGATCGTTCATCCAGATCCATCAGTGAGGTTGGATCTTTCATCTGAGGCTCGGATATTTGTCCTCTGGCTCCATGATCTCCATTCTTCTATGGTCTGCACACGATGCTCTGGTTGTTTGGTTGCGACGATTTCGAAAGCATTGGACCCCCATCGTCGTTCTGATCAAACCTGTCCGGTCTGATCTGACATCCACGGCTTCGAATCAACTGCAATTAAAAATCATCTCTCATTAGTACATAAAATGACGATATTATCTATATGACTAATAAACTAGCTATTGTACAAATTACGATGCCTATGAATGCATTATTCCTAACTTATGTTAGGATCTAGCTTAATTCAGGTGATTTAGGTTGCATGATTGCTATGCAATCTCTCGCATGCACAAAGAAACACATGCATGCACAAAGAAACATGCACACACATGCATAGCACTATAGGAAAATGAGAGAGAGGGGGGGAGGGGTGGAGCTTACTACCCTGGGGAAGATGGTGAGGTCGTTGAAATGCATGTCGGAGGCTGTCAAAGGATCAGGAGTGAGGAGGGATAGTGTGGGTGTGTGAGACAGCTTGGGGAGGGAGGGTGTGGTCGAGGAGAGAGAGAGACTCGTGCATGGGGAAGTACATTTTTTTTTTAACCAAAATCAAGAGTATTTCTATTCATCCCCCACTCCCTAGAGGTCAAGAAAGAGGTGAGGGAACAAACCAAAACCCGCCTAATACAAAATAAAGATATAGACCATTACTCATGGCCTAATACAAAAAGAAAGAAAAAACAAACACGCAACACCCACAGCCAAATAGGAAAACTAGCAGGCACGACACATAGCCGCACACACAAAGCAACAAATAACAGCACCATAGTCACGGTCAAGAAATCAAATATGGCAACTGAATTTTGTCGAAAATAAGAGTTGCATGGATGTGCACAAGCAGGTCCCTAACATTGGAGATAAGGGACTATTGATCCAATCCCAAAACCACCATCTTAGCAGCTAGAGCATTAGCTGACGAGCAGATATACGATAAAGAGGCAATCTGGCCCTTGAGGCTACTCAAATCACCAAACTCCATTTGTTTAGGATGGGGGAAGTACGTACATACAAGGGGACAACGATATGGGGTTTGTAGTGCATCACCTGAGGCTTTGTTTGTTTAGAGGAGTTGTTTAGGGGGAATTCAAAAATAAGGGCACGAGATTATGCCCCAATCCCGAGATTGTATGGTTTTGGTGTTTGTTTTCGATGGTTGGCAATCCTGGGATTAAAACGAGTAATTCTACATTTGACATAGTTGGGTGGTTTAGACTCCACTGGTGGAGTCTCAAAATCCACCGGGGGATTCGAAGACTTCACCTGTGTATTCTAAGGCTCCACCTGTGGATTATGAAAATCCACCGGTGGATTCAAAGACTTCACCTGTGTATTCTAAGGCTCCACCTGTGGATTATGAAAATCCATCGGTGGATTCTCATAATCTATAGCAGCAATAGCGAGGCGGGGGAGGGAATATGCATAGGATTGTGCGCAAGGTTAGACTATCCCATCCCCCATAGAATTAGATAATACTGGGATTGTGAACTTTAACCCAATATATCTTATCCTAGGATAAGCTCTCATAAACAAGGGATAGGTGTTCCAATCCCACTAAACAAACGCTACCTGAAGGAGTACGGGGGATGGGGGTTAGGGTTTTAAATGTTTTTTGTTTGTGTTGTCTTCTATTTTTTCTTGAAAACAAAGTGAACGGAAACCCGTATAATCTCATTTTTGGATCCCAGGATTCCTGATTTCCACGTGATGAAGTTCATTGGGCTCATTACATTTAGAGGAACATCGTGATCATCTTAGATTTCAATGTTAGGTTTCGATTTACAATTCAAAATTTTTGAGCTAAAACGTGATATAAAACATGCTAAAACCTTGCAAAACGTGAAAATGCGTAACTCTGAAAAGGGGTCAAACAACTTCTGATTTGAGTAAAATCGGCACTGATTTCAAATTTTTGCAAGGGTTTCGAAAATGATTTTTGATCGAGGAACAATGTCAGTTTTAAAATATAATGGTTTTCTAGCAAAATTCTTGTAACGAAGGATGTGGTGTTTAGATTCATGTTAAGCAAAAAGTGTTGAATTTCTTATGAAGAGTAGAATACGATTCAAGTTCAGAAATTAGAATATGAGTTCTCTCATCTCTTGCAACCAAATCTATTCTTCCTCTTCACTCTCTCATACAGACGTTGCATAGGCTCTAATTAATGCACATGTTCCCCCACCAAATTAAGACCCTACCTTCTCAGTAGCAAAGATCAACTAGACTTCTCGTCAGCTAAAATTTGCAGAGCTTGTTGAGGGAGCGGGCGGAGTCGATCGAGGGATCTGGAGCTCGTGGCTCTGTCCCTGTGATTTCTCTCACACTCGATTAAGGGAAAGAGGAAAAGGTTTTTTTTTTTTTGTTTTGTTAACTATGGTGGAAATTACGTGTTGGTCGTAGTTAGGGTTGAAAATGAATTGGGTATAGATTTGTCTAACTGATGATAATGTACAAAAATTGTTTGATCTAGATATTTTTCAAATTCAGATACAAATTCGGTTGGTGAATTTGAAATTTTATTGGATACAGATTCCGATATGGTGTGGGGATCGAAATTTGGATCAAAACAAAATTCGTAATCGAAAGTCCAACAGACCACATATTATGTAATTTAATTACTATTACGTATATTATTCCTGTGGATATTCCGAGATTTGAATTGTTTACGCCTTTAACGATGATTTGGAAGTGACTTAACTAAGTTTATTGTATATTTAAATATAAAAAATACATTGGTCCCTAAATATATTTATAGAAAATTTGAAACTTTAACGTGCTGCATTTTTATTCAATGTTTTCCTCTATTAATTATATCTCCTCTTAATATCCCATTACATCCGAATCTAATTATTGGATATGGTAGGGAAAAATCGTATCTAATTTACATCGTTATCGAAGTCCATATTCGACTTTCGAAAGACAAATACGGGTGTGAAAATTCATTTCTGATCTGATTTCATTCCTAACCATAATTACAATGATTTATTTTTAGATCTAACAACAGGGTCATTTATGAGTAACAATGCAAATTTTAGGGCAATAGATGTAATAATCAAGTTTATAAGGATATAGATGTAATTAATATATTTGAAGGAACATGGATGTCAATATCCCTACATAAACTCTGTTTAAAAAAAAAATATCCCTACATAAACTAATCATCTGCATATTTAGAGAGCACCAAAAACATCTTTCTAGAAAAAGGGGAAAAAGAAAACGAGGTCCACCAACGAAAATATAAATCTGGCAGAAGACACGATCAGGTCAATTGCATCTATTCCTTTCCCTTCTTTGCGTCTTCAGAGAATTCCTTGAGATCGGCTTTGGTGTGATCCTCTAACTTTGACCCAGTTGGTTGCATCCCCAGCAGAAAAATGAAGGTGAGCCCTTTCTTTCCCATTCCTGATCAGTTGTGGCAAGCAATTAGGAATCAGTACTCGAAAGCTTTAATTGTCCGTAAATTGACATTAATATTGGAGACAATTTCTTTTTTATGCGTCCTGGTTTTATGCTCTACATTTTCATAAGCAAAAAGCATCCATATATATCCATGTCAACACCTGATGATCGATATTTGAGAAACTACCAGATACCATAGATCATGACAAGATACAAAATATATATATAGATCATGATGAATATATAGCAAGATGGATATGTTGCTGGAATATTGTTGTGAATTTGCATTCGAATCTATCGAAGTCAACCCATGAAAGGCTCCTGATCTATTTATTCAGGAGAAACATATATAGAATTCGACAGTGTATATTTTATGTTCTATAGCAAAGTTAGTATTTGACATCCGCATCGTTAATTATATATAATTCGTCCTGGAAGGGCCCCGAGTTCGGTCAATGGGACCAGAACTTCCAATACACAACATATTTTGGAAGGAAGAATAAGGTGGGATGTAACCCGAGCGACAAAAATCAACCAGGCGGGAAGGCTGAGACCACAGACATGAGGGCACCAGATGGAGAAACCCCCGCTCCAATGTCGAGAGCACATTTTGCACCAACATTGCCAGAAGTTCATAGACCTGTCAGCACTTCACCTGTAACTTTTATTTCTTCCTTTTTCTTTTCATTTTTTCTATTTTTATTTATTTATTTGTTATGGGCACCAATGGGGGTATAAAAATCCCCCCACGAGAAATCTTATACGATCCATCTCAGTCGTGGGATGCCTCGCAAGGGAACAAAGAGTCCCGCTTAGCTGCAAGTGCCGATTTTTGGTAGGGGGTGTAGGTTTTTGTGTGGGAATTGAAAAATTTTGCCTGCCAAATATTTCTAGCTAGGAGTGGAAGATGCATCTCACTTGTCTATTCTCCGATGGAAGATAGGCAGCTACGTTTTCACTTAGTAGACTATGTGATAGAATTGTTTATAACAAGGTATATCTAGACTCCTTCCTAGACAGGAATGGAAAATCCTTTTGGTAGGTCCAACTTGCAAGGTCCATTGGAAATAGAAATTGACTCTTTTACGTCCAATTATTTGGATCAGATCATGAATACGCAGATCAGAGACATGTTGCCCAGCAAGAATAACTTGACTGAATAAGGTCAACCAGCAAATTCTACATTTGCTCAGCAAGATTTACCCACCTGAATATGGTAGGCCGACAAAGCTTGCCTTTGCCCGGTAGGATTGACTTGCCTGAAAAAAGTCAGCTAGCAAAGTCTACCTACAGATCTAGATGGGATCAATGGCTAAGTATCACCAGGCTGATTGAATAAGCTCGTCGGGCCAATGAAGCATGGCCATCAAGAATACTCCACTAGAGAAGACCGTGCCCTCCTTCGACTGGGCATGACTATGAGGTAGTTGCCAATAAGAAGGCTATTCACACATCCACTACCTCAACTCTCGAAGATCGTGACTTCATGGGTGTTAACCCAAATCGGTCAATCAACCGACTATGATCCCCACCTCTTGAAGGCCTCGTGACTAGTCACGTGGACTCTAGAGAGGTTTGACCATTAAATACCATTATTGGTTGGCTAAAAGGGGTTATGCGAATTGAGAGAACAAGTGAGAACTAATTGTATTCTATATTCTCAAATATTTAGTTTAATTTGAGTATTCTAATATTCTCTCGAAACATACACCAATTGAGGTGAAATGGGATAATAAATTTTCTTGTCTCCTTTGTATAATTATTTTATTGAACAAACCTATCTATTTCTATTCACAAACCCAAATAATCTTATAGTCCCTGATCAGCCCCACTTTCACTTCCTTTGCACAATCTCTCTCTCTCTTTCTCCAAGGGAGGAAGGCTTATCCTATTGAAGTCTATTATTACTTCCATCTCAATCTTCTACTTCTCCATTTTCAAAGCTCCTAAGTCCATTTGGAAGCGCATTGATGTGATACGAAAGTGATTTTTTTGGAAGGGAGCACATCATGAAGGAAGATTTATGCAACCTTTGAAGTGGGAACAGTTATGTTTGCCCAAGGAATATTGCGGATTGGGAATAAATTCCCTTAAGGAGTTCAATGAGGCATTGCTAATCAAGTGGGCAATCAAACTCCTTATTGGTGAAGAGAAGTTATGGACTGATCTCATTAAGGGAAGCTATGGCAGATCTTACAGTGTTTTGAATAGGTTATGTCCATCAAAGCCATCTCCCTTTCGGCTACCTATAATACAAGCTTTAAAAAATAATTGGCAAGTACTGCAACCAATTTTAGGGGATGGCAGCTCCTTCAGCTTCTGGCAGGAGGAGTGGTCCTTGCTGGGTATACTGAAGGAAGCTTACCCGAGAGTGTATGCGGCTACTGCAAATAAAGGTGGTCTGGTCTACAGCTACTGGTCTAAACAAGAGGAGTGCTGCCAGATCAGTGGGCCAGTGGGCTTGAAATGTGTAGGGAAGGCACCTAGCTATGGGATGAGAAAATGCAGCTGATATCAAACCTGCAATCGTTTTGACCAATGGCTAGATTGGAGGATAGTTACATGTGGGATGGCATTTACACAATAACGCATGCATATGAGAAAATAATGGTCATGTCCAGAGCTAAGGAGATTGATCTAGTTGGCAAGAAGTTACGGCTACTGAAAATTCCACTCAAAGTCTAAATTTTCATATGGTTGTGTAGGAGGGAGGGCTTGATTATAGGGGATTTGAGGCATAGGCGGACGAGTATTGCCCTATAAGTATGCTCTCTGTGTGGGTTACACATTGACAGCCCGGGTCACATATTCTCATCATGTCTGGTGACAGATGCAGCTTGGAGAAGAGTATGTCGAGAACCACTTCCTATGTGGGACTCATTATGGTAAAATTTCTTACTACGAGATAAACCACATGTGCACATGGCAACGATTTTGTAGTGTGTGTGGAGGGCAAGGAATGAGTGTTTGTTTTAGGAGAGACCAGTGTGTGTTGAGCAAATTGTAAATGAGTGCTTGTCCCTCATACATGTGTGGGGATCTGTATTGCAATGATTTTATTTTTTTACTAATATGATAAATAAAAGCCCTCCCGAATTGCTATCATAGTACGATAGCTTTCCTTTCAGTTTCAAAAAAAAAAAATCCAAAGCATCCCCTTACAACTCCTAATCATAGGAAAACAAAAGGAGATAATCAAGAGGGGGAAATCCCAACCTCAAGAGATGGAGCTTCTCCTCCTTTCTCTTCTTTTTCCATGCTATTAGCCACAATAGCAGTAACAACAACTTTGGCGGCCATGTCGAGGACAGCAGCGGTCATGACCGATGAGGAGGGTGGTTGACCGATGGTGATGCAAGGTGGAGGTGGTGCTCTCCCTCTCACTCTTGTTGGATGCAAAAGGGAAGGAGAAAAATGGCTTCCCATGTAAGCAAACCAACAAATATATGGGTGGAAAAATTATAGAAGGGGCCCCTCCACTCGTAACTTGAGTTCCAAGAAGGCCCACCAAGTTAAATTTCCTTACACACATGCCCTCAACCTTTTTATTACTTAAACATTTTCTTAATTATTTCAAGGGAATACTTATTCCAAAGGTTACCATTACCAAGTTTAGGTTCCCAAAGCCTTTAATCCATTATTAAGCAAGCAATTAGAATTTTAATTAACTAATTAAACAAATTAAAAATCCAAGTCCTTACACCCTAAAAGTCTCAGTAGACATAAAAGACTTCCAATTCCCACACTTAGATGGGAACTCCCATCAATACTCGAATGATCTAGGTTGTCCAAACAGAAGAGATGGATTTGGAGCAAGTGCACAAAACTAAAGAATGGGGCCTAGTATTGGTACATAGGATTGATTCTTGGTAGGAGAGGAGTTTTTTCTATTCTTTTGTAAAGGGGAGCTAAAGTTTTGGGGCATAAAATTGGGTGCATTTATAGCTTTATCCCTATAGTTTTTCTTGCTAGGATAAAACTATTGGAATTTGTGTGTCCTTGGTGAGTTGTGCAAGTAATGTAAAAAGTTACATTGATTTGATCATTTCAACTAATTAATAAGAATTAGATTTAATTATGGTGCATGAATTGGGTCCCTTAATACAAATTGAGTGACGTACTTAGCCAGATCAAATAAAATCATTGTATGTTCACTTGATGATCTAAACGATTTAAAAGATCTGATAGCACATCAAAAAAGCATCATATTAGATTCAATCACTTGTTTTCAATTTGAGTTGAGATGGAAACCTTCTCCAGAGACCAAAGCCAAATTGATGCTCTTGAATTAGGATTCAGTACTATTATGTAGGTCGAAGATGGACTTCTACAATGTATTTAACCTAATGAAACAAGAGATAAGAAGTCCATCTCCAATGCTGTCATGGAAATAGCATATCCTTAAACATGAGATAAATATGTGTTTCTTCTCATGAACACATGTATTTAGAAGACTAATAGTAGGTGCACCTACCATTGTATTCATACTGGAATGCTGATTCATGTAGCTTGGAGACACATGATCTCTTAAAAGGATCACATTAGTCTACTTCATAGGTGTATGAAGTAGATTGGAGGAACGAGCTCACTCTGAGTATATTAGGATAAGACAATTTCACATGTGGTCATGAAGTCCTAATCAAACTCAAGAATGAAAGAAAAGAAGATAGTCCTTTGAGGAAGGAGCTATTCTTCACTAATTCTTATCCCAATGATATAAAGAGATATTAGAAATAATATAACCCATAGAGGGATAGTAGTTATCTAATGTGATTAGACCTTAGGGTTGATATTATCCACCAGTGTGAAGGATTCATAGGCATTTGGAATGCCTAAAGAAGACATAATGCCATAAATCCTAAATCAGGAATGCTTCATTATTGGCGTGACGAAACCAATAATGATTTTGGTTGGTTCTTACTTGTAGACAAATCAAATATTATTTAAGAAGTTAAATAGTATTTAATTTAACACTTTATTGGTCCTAAAATGTTAGTTCATGATCCAAAAGAATTTGGATAGAAATTAAATGTGGTTTGGATACTAAAACCCATTTGGCTATTTTTATAAAAAAGGCCAATTTACAAATAGCTAAGTAGGAATGAATCAGGATCATTGAATTTGATCCAATGGTTCACATTGTATTAGGATTAGGAGATTTTTTATATGTAAATATCTCCCAAAGGCAAGGTTTGAGAACCCTAATCAATCATGAGAGAGAGAGAGAGAGAGGAGAAAGAGTTTTGCCCCCCTTCTCCAAATCCCTCTCTTTCTGGATGTCTAGGAAGTCCATCAAACCTCCTGTAAGGCTCAGATGTCCAAAGATCATGTTGGACTCTCATTTATACATCAACTGGGTGTCTAAATATTCCTACGATGGATGTCCAACATGGATGGACCTCTTTGTGGTGATTCCTATCTTGGTGGATCTTGGAGGAGAAGGATAGTCATTATCATCATAATTCACAAAGAAGTTCGTGACTTGCATAGGTTAATTGTCCCTAACACAAAGGGTTTCATTCACCTATCATGGAAGAGGGTCTCAAGTTGTGTTGGGTCTTATTGGAGGAGGTATTGCACGTTTGGTGTTGTAGTATGCCACCCACAAAGGTATAATTTTTATCTCATGGGACCCTAGAATAGGAAAAAATTAGTTTTCCCATATGGTTCTGGTATTAAAGTGTTTAGTTTCTTGATCAATAAATTTTTCTGTCATCAAACCAATTTCGTGATGCCCTAGTGGAATTGTTCATCCAATAGTGGTATTAAACCATTCTTGATTAGTGGTTTTGCAGAAACTACATGAATTTAGTGTTTAATCACATTTTATTGATTGAAAATTAGATTCTCATAGCATAAATACAATTTATGTTCAGTAAGGGAATGTTTCATCATCAAGTCAGGTGTTTAGTGATTAGATTCGATGTCTGATCATCATATCAAATGTCTAAAAGACTTGTTGGATCCAATAAGTCCGTTGGACTTTCAGTATATTAATCAAGGTGTTTAAAGATGTCTAATCAATGCATCAGACAACCTAGGTGAAATAAGTCATCTAATCACTTTATCAGAAATTTGATTAGTGAATAAAATTGCATTATGTTTACTAGTCGTATAGACCCATGATTTGGACATTTCATAATTGTTATCAGACATCCGGTCAGTGTTGGATATGCATAAAACCTTGATTTTAATTCAACATGAAATTGAATTGGATTTGATGTAACCTTTGAGGAAAAATTTGACACGGGTATTAGCTAATATCCATTTATTTTTCCAAGGATTTTTGTGGATAAGTTTGATTTGGTTTTTGATTATTGTGCTTGATCTTTTAGAGAAGATCCTTATAGAGATAGGTGTGTCGTCTTTTTCCAAAACCAAACAAACTGGAAATTATTTTGAAATATTAATTTCAATTTTAATAACAAAATTATTTTCTAGATTAATGTTTTCAAAACAATAGGATGCTCGTGAACATTCCACTGGATCTCAAATTAGGATTACAAATTAAATAATAATTGACTGCACTCACTTGATTAATTAGTAATCATAAAGGAATTGACAATCACATCTCTCAATATATGATAATGTGATGGCTTTCTATGTGTCGTTATTTCCACAATTTCAATGGTTTGCTTGTGGAATGCGGTGATTGGATCATAGCAATGCAATGTGGAGCTATTATGAGCAAGTTGAGCCATTTTTTATGTAATACCTATAATTTCGCTGCCCATTTTATGAATAATGTACTTTTTGTGTATATGTGTAATGTTCTTATATGTATGTAATTGGATGCATGAGATGTAATGTCAAACACAACATATAGGTCAAGATTAGGATATGATTCAAATCTAGACTAGGTTTAGAATTATTAAATTTAATAGGATTAAATTAAACCTTTTCTAAAAAACAAGACCTCATCAAATTCCCAATAGAACTAGTTCCCTCATTTTTCAAAATGCATCAACAGAATAGTTATGGTGATGATGATTTGTGGTTGCTACCAAGGCCAGAAAACTATAATCACAGGTTTGTTTTAATGAGTTCACTCCCCCTAGGGAGGGCATTGGCTTGGAATGCATGTAGAATGGGTTCGCTGATTTCCAGGATGGGATGAGTCGTATATGTATGTCTCTAGGGTCTAGTTCCTAATCCCTCGGTTAGCTGCATTCGAGGACTCATATGCATAGTTGCATGTAAGCTCAGTGGTGGTCAATGCACATGGTGTAGGATCACCAAAGGACCAAATCATGCGTACGAGTAAGTTGGACTTAGGGAGAGGAAAGAGTTCCCACTTGTCCTATTCAGATTGTACATGCAGGCCTTCACAACTTCATTGTCCCAATAGAGGGGAGAGTCCAATTCCACTTGAAGCATTAGGGTCAGTCTACTTGGTTTGAGTGTTAAGGAGGAAATGACATTCAATTTGGATCTAAGTTGAAGCCTTTGTTTTCGAATTCCCAAAACAAAGCATATATATTTTATGCATTGATTTTAATCGATATAAATTCTTTCCAAAAAACAAACCTTAACCCCTTAAGCAAGCTACTCGAAAAAAACCAATTGACAAGCTCCAACTATATAGACTGACTCCATAATCTTAAGTTGGTTCTCACTACTGATCGCATAGAGTATATAATAAAAACGAATAAGCATGAGAACCCTAGTAACACTTAGGAGAGGGAGTTCAACGAGAATTAAGATAAAGATAACACTCTTGCCTAATGTTACCTCCTAGCTTCACTTTCCAATGTGCTTTAGAAATAACATGAGGAGATGAAGACTGACTTAGAAATCCTAACAAGCCTGAAGAAAATGTTCGGGGATGTGAATTGACTCAATAATATAATTTGGTTAGGGTGTTGTTTTTAAGTAAGATGAATTAGGAACTCCTATGTGAGGGCATGCTTTGAAACTGTATGGACATATTTTAGAGCTCTAAAGGTTGGGGTGAAGATTGATGATGAGACCCTCATGGACATCATCTTGCAATCTCTTCCAGGCTCCTTTACCAAATCCATAGTTTCTCATTCCACATGGTAAAGATGAAAACTACTGCTGCTGAGTTGATCTCCTTACTTAAGTCTATTGAAGACATCATTAAGAAGGACAACCCACTTGAGGCAATGGTTACTAAGAATAATGGGAGGTTTAAGTGGAAGAAGTAGGTCAAAGGGAAGGATTCTTAAAAGAAGAACAAGTCTTCAGCTCTTGAACATCTCAAATCTTCTAAGAAGAACAAGGATAAGACAATAGACATGTGTCACTAATGCAACAAGCCAAACCACTAGAAAAAAAACTATCTGACGTACCTCAAGTCCTCAAAGAAGGGCAAAGGCAAGGCTAGTGTGGATATATCATCTCTTCTTGAAACCAAATTGCTTGTTGGATAAGTAGGAGGCTGATGCAAAAAATATACGGTTTGATAAAGATGCGAATTAATGTCATTGTAATGCATAAAATCCAACCAACTTTTAAATTTATAAACCTAGATAGTGGGAGTATTTAGGGTTGTCCAAGGAGGCAATATTGGCTAATTAAACTCTCTTTAACTCTCTCAAATCCTCTTTTCTTTTTTTTGTTTTTGTGAATTTATGATGTTTAGGATTTTCAATTCGGGGCAACGAAATGCAAACTACACCTAAGCAATTGCAAAGAAGTAAATCTTACATTTCTAAGCTCACCCTAGGCAAGTGAGCCTAGTGTAATTAAAAAGGTAGACTGAAGTGCACTAAAACTACTAACCAAAGCTTGAATTAAAGACACATAAAAATAATGAAAGGCACTTGAACTTGATTTAGAAGAGATGATGTCTAGAAGGACTTGGGGAGCTCAATTGTGTGGAGGAATTCCACACAATTAATCCCCAAATTGAGGAATGCTTCTAGTACCAAAAATAAATACAAATAAAAAGAAGATAGAAAAGTCGCCCGAAAGATGAAGTTGCCCTCACACCAAGTGCGGCTACTCCCAGACTTGAGGAAGGCTTCTTCTTCTTCCTTGAAATGCTCCTCCTCTCTAGCTCCTCCAAGGTGGTGAACGACCACCTTTCCTCCCTTGCTTGGCCATCCTCCAAGATGATGATCCTTAGATCCTCTCCATGATAGATTGAAGTAGAAGTAGATACCAAAAGGGAATGGCATATCCCTCTTGATTCCACCACACTTCTTCTGTTCAAATGATGGTTGTAGGTGTATTTTAGTGGAGAGAATGTGTAACTAAGGATAGGAATTATGTGGTGGTAGGGTATGGTATTTATAGGATGGGAAGGGGGGTGGTTATGGTATTTTTGAAGGGAAATGAAGGGGTGTGTGGATGCTTTTGGAGGGGAATGAAGGGATGTGAAGGGGGTGTTTTTGGAGGGAAAATGAAGTGGTGCTTCTGGGTAGTAGTTATGGGATTTTTGGAGGGAAAAATGGAGACCTATTTAGGTGGAGTTTGGTGGAGTAGGGAGCTAGGTGGAAGGCATGCAGGGGGAGGACTTGGTAGCTAGCTTAGCTAGCTTGAGCTAGCTAGTATCTAAGGAGAGCTGTATGGAGTTGCGAATAGCTAGTCTAGAGTTGTAGGAAGTTGGAAGGGGTTGAGATGTAGTTACTTTGAACTTCATAGCTCAACTTAGCTAGTTAACTAAGAGTTAGTAGCTATGAAGAGCTAAGTTAAGCTTCATTGAGCTGGATAGAGCTTGACTGAGCTGGCTTGGAGCAAAGATGAGTTGGGACTAAGCTGCTTGTGGACTCCTTAGCTAGATTAGCTAGCTAGTTCACAACTGGTTGCCAAGCTTGAAGGAGTTGAGCTCAAAAAGTGCTGCATGAGCTGGAGTTGAGCTGGCATGTGCTGTCATGGAGCTGATTGATGAGCTAGAATCTAGCTGAGATGAGCTGGAATACAGCTGAGGTGAGCTAGATGAGCTTCTATCTTCTTCTTTCTGATGTTCTGCCTTTCACATTGTCATGGTTTACTTGATTTCTGCAGTGTATTCATCCCTAAAAATGAAATGAAGTATATCAACACATGAAATGATAAGAAAATATAACAATGCATGCCTAAACCCTAAATGCAGCCCAATACTATAATGCCATGAAGAAAGCCTAAGAACTAGATATGATTTTTAGCCTAAGAATGATGATAAATTGGTGTTTATTAGAGGTAGGGTTGTGGATTCAAGTGCATCTGTTTGTATTTGCAATTTGTTGCATGCTTTTCAAATGACCAGAAAGCTTAAAAAGGGAGAAGTGCATATCATGATAGGATCAAATTAAGGCAACGGTTGCAACAAAAGTTATCGAGATTTGCAAAAATAAACTGACAAGGGCCACATCCTTATTCTTTGAGATTGTCTCTATGTACCATCCATCAAAAGGAATCTTTTATCTATTTCTTAAAAGTGCACTAAAGGAGGGCTTATAAGTTCAATCAAATAAAAATAGGAATTTAAAAGAAGTAGCAAAGACAATCACAAGAGAATAGGAAATTTTAGGTGGAAAACCCTCAATGGGTAAAAACCACCACCTAAGTCAGCTTAATGTAGGATTTTACGATCGCCAAGAGATCAACAAATCACTAACTAGAGTACTTTGAATGAGGGTGGTATCCCTCAAGTATAAACCCACCTCTGATCATGAACCAAAGGTTTTACCCTTCCACTAGGAAGGGAAGGGGACTTGATAGGTCAAATGCCCTTTTCCAACCAATAGAAAAGAAATAAAATTACAACCACAACCTATAGAACCCCAATAGATAGGTGATAAGTGTAGCTACTATAGGAAGAGAATACTCCTTTTGGATGAAAGTGAATCAGAGTGAAGAATCCCATGGAAGAAGCTCTTAATTAAGAGTTTGAGCAATAGAGAGCTTTTGAGTAATAACGGTACTTTTGGTCTCTAAAAGTGTGTATTAGGCCAAGAGGTCGTGTATATAGAGTTCATAGGAAGGCTTAGGAATGGTTTAGAAAGGTAACCTAGACATTCTAGTGTTTTAGAAAAGATTTGATCGAAATCCAAAAAGTATGCAGAACAATTAATGTTTGATAGAAAAACATTAGTTGCCTAATCCATTGATCAGACGTCTAATTCAGGTGAATTACTCATCTGTTAAAAGTGTTGGATGTATGGAATAGGAAGGAATAGAATCTAGTTTGGTTCCTGTGGGATTGGATCTTATGTAGGGTTATGCATCAAATGGTCAGACATCTAATGGTAGTCAATTAGCCATCTACCATCATGGTTAGACATGTGGAAATGCGGAGATTAATTTCTTGTTTCACTTCTATTTTGTTGGATAGTGTGTAGGGTATTTGTTCGAAAGGATCTGATGTCTAATGGACGTTTAATAAAGATTATGAAATTGCACTAGAAGGGAGGGGGCGAGGGGGGTTGAATAGTGCGTAACAAAAAAAGATAATCGAATAAAATGATCAATCAACACAAACAAAGTATTCACCACATAAGACAAGATATTTTTAGGTGGAAACCCAACCCAAGTAAAAATTTCCATCTAAGTCAACCTGACTTTGGATTTTCCAATCTACCAAGTAGATCAAATCCACTAACGTACCACTTTAAATTGGGAGTGGCACAACCTTAATTACAACAACACTACTTAACTGAGGGTAGTGTACCTCAACCACTCTTCTCCACAAGGAGTATTTTGTCATATGAGGAGATTAGAATTCACACTACAAATACCCAACAAAAAACAAGCTACAAACAAACCTATAGAGCCTAAAATTAAAGTATAGAAAGTAAGCTCTTATAAGTGTAGATTAGTCCCCTAATGCGGAATCAGATTGGCATATAGCGCAGTATGATGGTGCTCTCAGATTGGGATTTGGTTACTTGGAGAGTAGCTTCTTAATTATTACAATATAATCTCTCAGTAAGTGGAAGTGTACAGAAGAATTCTAGTGCACAAGTGTATGTTTCCACTCTCATCTTGTGTATAGGCTTAGAAGTGTTTTATCCTATTTATAGAGGTGTTTAGAGCACTCTAGATAGGTGTTGGGACAAGATATGCCCATTAGAACATTTAGGCTGACATTGGTTGTAATAGAAATTTAGGAAACAGTGTAACCTATTAGACAGTAGTAGCCGATCGGCGCCTGGTCACCTGGCAAGAATAAGACCAGTTGACCATTCATCAAGATAAGTTGATGCTCTACCATGGATGGAAATGGCGATAGGTAATCTTTACTAGTTGGTCGACTGTTGGTCGACTTGCCTTATAGTAGTAGGTCGATAGTTGGTCTGCTTGCTATTGAAGTATTCAAAGCTCAGAGTTCCTAAACTTGGGATTTCTAGCAACTAGTTGATTCCTATTACAGTGGTAACAAGTGCCCTATAGTAGGATAGGACAGCTGATGGTCATCTAACTACAGGGGATCTCTTAAAAAAATAAAGCCTAATTAATAGGGCATTAAATGGCACAAGTCCCAAGGTGTTTTGAATGTCAAAAGGCCCAACTTTCAACTGCAAGTCGACAGCTGGTTAGTGCCCCAGTGGGGAGTCGATCAATTGGCAGACTCACTAGTCGACTAGCTATTGAAGAGCCAGTCATCCAATACGTAAACTGGTTAGTGCCCTAATCGACTTTTTGCGACATTCATCAAACAATCACAATAAAGCGTTGTTGATGGGTTTTTATCCTTGGCAAAGATGCCAAAAATATGACGGATCGACGACCGGTTCATACTAAAGAGAGGTTTTAAAATGTCGTTGTTGTAGTATATGTCACAAATACAAATTGTTGTCGCGTCAATTTTATTTATATACTTAAATTTTACTGGTTTATTCCAGGTCATTCACTGGAGGCAATTATTGATATACATCACTCTTTAAGTCCAAAAACATTCTTTAATTCCAAAAATGTTGATTTTATTTACAAAAATGAATGAAAGAATCAATGAATAAAAGAATTTGGTTAATTATGTACAAAAAAAATTAAAACATATTACAATGCTTGAAACAAATGTACATACACAAGCATTAATCAATTATGTACAACTATTCTATTTTAATTATTACAACTAATATATTTAATACCTAAGTATAGGTATAAAAATAGTTAATAATATTTACTATACTAACTCATTATAACATATTAACATCTATAGTAGCATATATATTATATACAATAACATATATAAGTGTCAATAAAACCTTAGTAAACTATATACATAACATAAGGCAAAAAACTATTATCTATACTAACATATAATCCTATGTACAGTGGCATATCTAAATGTTAATGTAGCCTTAGGAACATATTTACACTAGCTAACTAACATACATATATACAGTGATAGATGTATTCGCCACTAAAGCCCTTAGAGTTATATATGTACATATAAGAGCTTAAACACTACCTACTACTCTATATACACTATATATACTATTGCAGTATATGTAATTTATTTATTTATATATTATATATTACTTATATACATATACTTATTATACACACTATATATATATACACATATACAGTTGCACACACACATATATACACACTACTTATGCACATAACACACAACTCACTAACACACACTCACACACAGACAACACACACCACATTAAGGCACAAGCACTAACACTTAGTCGCATGCATGAGGCTCAACACTTAGACAAATTCAGCTTTGGCTCCTCTTAGCTTCTCTCTCGCACAGCCGGTTCATTAGCTTATTCAGATCGATCTTTAACCCAAAAATGGTTTAATTGGCAGTGGACTTTTCAAGGGATACACATCACCCATTACTAGGTGGGACCAGATCTCTATTAGGGCCACCCTAGTTGTTATTTGGTGCATTTAATCCAGTTTAGTGCATGGCCCTCGACCCATGCACCACACGCATTCATGCATAAGCTCATATCATGTATCAGAGAGATCAATGGAATGGTAATGTGCATGTGGTCGCCTGGTGCCATGATGACTGGGCATCCCACATCACAAAACATTAATATGTCATTGCGCGTTGTCTCCAACTTCCGATGTGGCACTTTTGAAAGCGCCTTTCAGCTGTTGCTGTGGGTAATTGGCTGTCCTGATGTGTAATTTTTGGCCCTCGAATTGAGGGCCATAATTTATTTTAATTTAAAAATAAATTATAGGGTTGTAAATCCCTTACATAGGGATACATAATTATGTAATTACCTTACATAAATAAGCTAGTTCATTATATAATTGAATTAGTTAAAGTTAGCTGCTTATACAAGTTAAATTAGAGCTTAATTTGTTAATTACAATATAAATTAGTTAATTAATTGTACAATTGACTTAATATAGTACTAATATACATAATAAATTATTTATTATAGATTTTTGCGATATTTTAGAAGCTTTATTTTAATTTATATAGACTTAAATACATATTTTAATTAGTTATACATATAAATAAGCTATAGATACTAAAATACAATATAAATATGATATAAATAAGTTGAAAATACTTATTATAACATATTACAAATATACAATATAAGTTATCTCATTATTAACTTAAGTTACTAATTTATTCTATTTTAACTTAATAAATTACCTTTTTAACTTAATAAATTAATTATTTACTGTATATGTATAATTAAATTATATTACAGGTGTTATAATATTTATAATATATATATATATAAATACATATGTATAGTATTGGGAATAGATATTTACATATAAATATGTTTGTAGACATTTAAGTTATATAAATTAATATAAAATAATATATAACGTTATATATACATTAAGTTATCCTAAATACTTACTATACTATCTAGAGTACATATGTAAGTTATTTATATATATTTTATACATATTATACAATCTTTATATCTTAGATTTTATTACTATATACAAGTATATACATAGTATACATAGTATTTTTAGGGTTTTTTAGGGTTTTTCCAATTTTTATGAGTTTTATAGGTGTAGTAGGGATAAGGTGAGAGAGAGAGAGAGAGAGAGATGAGGGAGATAGAGTTGTTTTTGGTATTTTTAATATTGAGTTCTTTTAATAAGTTTCAAGGTATACTGAACTGTTGACTGGTATGTTCTACCAAACCGAGAGTTTAGAATGCCTTGAAACTTGGCACACACCTAAAAATATACCTAATCTTGACCAAGACAGGTTTATTTTATTTTCTTGGAATTTTTTTTATGATTTTTATTTATTTACAAAGTTTAATAAGTTAAGGCCTTTAAAGAGTTTTCAAAAGAACCTAAGACCCTGAAAAGCTTTCTAGTGGTTGAAAAAGAGGTTTGAACAGCTTAAAACATCCAAAACACTATAATACACATGTATAAGCAATTAAACTTGATCTATGCAATGATTTCATTAAAATTTATATTTTGGACAATTTACACAAAAGAAAGTAGCTGACGGAGATATTTAAGTAAGAAATCAAAACATTCAATTCAAATTCTAAGCTATAACAATACATGAATGCTTGATACATGGGCATTCTAACATTACAAAATAGGTCAGCCTCACCAGAATCATTCAAATAAAACTCCAACACAAACAAACAATGGCTACAGCAACTGATCTCCATTTCTGAAATTTAGCAACTACAGCTGCTTGATTGCTGCTCAAAGTGAAATCAGATGGTGCAGCAGCTGATTAGATGTCTTATGATCATCTGCTATCAGACTCCAGTAGCAACAGCTACTGAAACCAGTCTGCTGCCAACAAATTGGCAGCTAATCTAAAGTTGCTGCTCAGTTGGAAACAAATGATGAAGCAGTTAACAGACATCTTAAACCAAACCAAATCATGTCTACAGCCACTACTACCATCTCAGCAGTAGCAGCTGCTACTGTTATCTCTGAAATCCAGCCTAGATCAAATCTAAGAAGGTCTGATCTGAGGCACTTGAAATCCATTTTCTGATTAAATCAATTAAAATTAATAATCCATCAATAGAACAGCTGTTTAATTCTGATATGAATCAAATCAGATCTTTAAAAAAAAATCAATTCTTAGCTATGGAAATCTCTCAATCAGAAATTTGGAAATCATGTAGAGTTAGAAATAATGTCGCCCTAATTTGGGCTGTTGATATGGATCTCTCATTGATCTGATCACCTGATCGTCTTGAACACCATTAATTGGTGTTTAAGATGATCTAGTGATCATCTCAGGATCCTTTGGGTCCTTATTCAACCTCAAATCAGTTTACTGATTATCCTCGATCAAACTACCCAAAACAAAGCTTAAACTAAGTTCATGCTCATCCACAACTAAAAACCAAATCCAAAGCATTGGATTCAATGCATGGCACTTAAATAAGTTATTAAAAACCTCAGAAAGCTTGATTGAATCTAATGAAAACCAAATGAGTCCCAAATCCTGAGATTTGGCATTAAAAGGAAATCTGAAAGAAAATCGAGAAATTTGAGATAATCAAATTAGATTGGGGGGTCTTTGTGGATTTGTAGGATGAGTGGGAGACCCCCCAAATGGGTTTTAGGCGGTAATTTCAGATCTAGGAACCAAAATTCCAGATCTGAAATTAGGCCTTGATGGATGGGTGGTTTATGAATTAGATTGTTGAGGAAATTAGAAAATGTAAGTAATGAGATGATAAGGGAGATTAATGGATCGAAATGGTCATGGAAAACACCTCTTTGATCTGAATTGATTAGAGAGGGCGAGATTGGATCTAGGCTACTCTACTCCTAGGTAATCTAACAAATCAGTGAATTCCATTATCTAATCTATTCCTAAGCTAAACTAAATTGCACTAACTATACTAAAACTAATCTAGGAAGCAGGAAACCTACTCTACAAAAGCATTAAATCCTAACTAATTAGAGGAATGGGACCTTTGGGTCTCTACCCGATCGATGGAGAGGAAGAAGAGAGGGAGGAGGTACTCCAGCAGATGGAAAACTCGCTAGTGGAGTTCTGGGTTGCCCTCAGGTGCTACGATGTCCTTAGCGGTAGGGAGAGTCAGAGAGGAAGGTGGAGCTTCATCGCCAATGGCAATGAAATAGAGACAAAATGAGGAGAGGAGTAGGAGTGGATGAATGACTGGCTCAAGAGGTGTCGGAGGGAGTCGATCCTTTGTGCGCGAGCTTAGGTAGCTCCTTAAGTAGCTGGGATAGTGGATGAAAGCACCGTAGTGGTGTAATTAGGCACCTAGGGTACCTATGGTGGGGATGGAAAAGCAAGTGCATGCAAGGATCAAATCAAAATGAAGCTGTTGGATGGGATTTGGGCGAGGTGGTGACCTCATGCGTCGAAGCACGCGAAGCTTCGAATCAATTTGGGCCACAAGATCAAGAGATCAAGGACCAGACAGTTGCGATGTAGTGTGTTCTTCGGCTACAGTGGAACGGTGCTACAGCAGGCTTGTTGGGGCTTTTGCAATGGGATCCTTATGGCCGAAGGAGTATGAGTTTTACAGTAAGGCCCATAAGTGATGAAGAAGCAAGCAATTCAGAATATTCCTTAGGATATTCAAATAGGCCCCTGTGGCTTTCAAAGTGGTCCCTGGAAGGTTTTTAATTATGTGAATAGAGGACGTGAGAAACCATAAATACGAGGTTCTAATGATGTTCAAATGCAATCAAGTTTTTATTTAGGCATAATTGAACTTTTAGGTAGTTAATTGTGTTTTTGATTTGAAGTTTTGAACTCAAATGTTTGTTCAATTTGCCAATGGATCATCATTTTACAATAATGAATAGAATACCTCATTTTAATGACCTAATTTTTCTTTTTTAACACATATTTGTTTTTTTAGGCCTTTTTCAATATTTCTGACACTTAACACATTTCATGTGTTAATTCAGTTGTGTTTAACGTAGTTTCTAGCGTAACTTAGGTATTTTAGCTATGATGAGTCACACCTCATCATGCCCTACACTTGTATAGTGTTGTTTTAAGCCATCTAAAGCTTGGGTTAGGTTTCCTAGGTTGCCTAGTGGATAACTAAGTTAGTTTCCTCTATTTTAGGGATCTTTAATAATAATCTAGGAAATAAAAGAGCAACAACTAAAATACATTAAATACAATAATAATAAACTATTCTATTTTTCTTCCTTTTTGATTTCAAGCCTTTGGCTTCAAGCTTTAGCTCCAAAGCTTGTCCTTCAAAGCTTCTTCCTCCAAGTTCTCCTTGATGCTTTCTCTCTACTTTGAGCTCCTCCATCTCCATGGATCAAGAGCTTGAGATCCTTCTAACACCTTTTAAATAATTACATTAATCTAAGCACTAAACACTCAAATGCAATTATTAAATACAAAGTGTTTTATTATCATCAAAATCAAGGACCTACGTGCATTTGCACCAGCATATTATGTCATTAAGGTTTAGATTTTTCAAAAGTTGGGAAATCATGATTAGGTCTGATAACAAAGATTTGGGTTAATTATAATCTTAAGGACTTTATATTGGACTTCTAGTAGAGGTATCATACATTTGGAAGGGTATCTAGACATCTAGATACGAGCATGGTCATCTGAAGAACTGGACATACAACTGGTCTAAGGGGTTCAGATCATTGGACATCTTACCAAGTGGTTTGACATCTCAAAATGGAACATCGAACATTTGGAGTGAAGATCAGACATCTAGTCAAATATATTGTTTTTATTTTGGGTTTTCATTTTGACCTTATAGTTTGCCTAAGTGTTGTAGGGTTTTGTAAGGGCTACTTAAGACTTAGTGGGTATATTAGTGCTCTTTTACAACACATCTAGACTCAAGGAAATGAAGGTACATCTTTTCAAAATCTACTACATCAAAGACTAAATTGCAACCGAAGATAACTAATGCAAAGCTATCCTTACATCTGTAAGAGTCTTCAATACTAATCCATGATCATGAAAACTTGTCATGCTGATACATATGCACAATAAAAATGATAGACAATGCTTCTAATTATTTATGAAGGATTCTTTAAGTCATTTTGTAAAATCATCAAAATATATATAAGTGAGGTTGCACCAGCAATCTCTTCCTTTTTGTTGATTTTCAAAACATGACTTAGACTAAGATGCTTCCCATTACTATATTATCCTTTTACAAGTTAAAAATGGATTTTTTTTGCAAAATGGATTTGAGATAAGAGATAAGCACAAAAAAGTGAAGTTATGCAAAATTGAGAGATTTCATGTAGTCCTAACTTGTTCTCTTGCTTTTTGAAAGTCATTAAAAAGGCTAAGCATACAAAGGATGTTGCACCAAATGAAAATGAGAGAGATACCCGCATCAAATGAAAGATAAAAGAGTACTATGCATTAGAAACGAGAAAGAGTCTTCTAGAAGATAACAAACTAACTGTTAGGGTCGATAATCATCATAGTTTAGAAGAGTATCGCATTGTAGTATAGCAACGAAAATTGAATCAACATTTAAATTTATAAGTGCTAAAAAAATCATGAGTTTCGAGGTCATTCGCAAGGAGCAAATTTGGAACTCAATCCACTAATCAAAATAATAGAAATGAGTTCAATAATGAATATCAAGTATAATATGTATTGAATCAGTCAACTAAAAAGATATTCAATTAAAATTCAAACTGTACCTCAAAAGTCAAATAACCAAAAATATAAAGAGCCCAAAAATGGTGGTTGAAACCACCAATTAAGCCCAACACTTAGCTCAAATCCCAATTAAATCTCAAGGGCAACAGTAGCCAAATTAGTCACAATCAGATGTTAGGGAGAAGGCCTTAAACACCTTAAACTTCAATCCCCAAGACTCTAAGATTTCTTTAAGTGTAGCACGAATCTCGAGGTAGCACAGTGCAAAACCCCCCCTCCTTCCCTTAGAAATTCTCTTTCTTTCTCTCTTCAAAACTTGATATTCGAGTAAATGGGTAATAGGATCCAGGGACCAGGCTTGCGTGTGTGGGTCATAGGCGAGGAGTGCATAGGGGAGTGAGAGGGACCTCACCCCGTGTGTTGTGGAAGCAAGGCAATGTACTCAAATCATTAAATATCAAATTCCAATTTAAATCTTAACAATGTGAGACTATCCATGCATCCTTTGCGTTTTCCTGCAGATGGCATCCCAGCTAATTTGATGCTCCTGTTGCTGTTGTGCTACTCAATCAAGGTCCTGGGAAGCTTCTTCAGCTGAGTTTGCTGCTGTTGGGGGTGGCCATGAGGTCAGTGGTCAGTGGTGTGTGGTGGACGGCGGCAGTGATGTTAGCGACGGCATGAAGTACCTAAAACATCAAACATGGGCTTTAAGCCCTAATTAGAAGGTCCATCAGTGTCACCGTGGTATGAGGAGCATAGTGGTGGGGTTAATTTGATGAATGATACTCAATATCTGTTTGCCATCTTCTGCGCGAAAATCTTCCATTCTCATAAGATCTTCTTTACTGTGACTAAAAAGGTAAGTTCCCATAATGTATGTATATTGGAACTGACCTCACTTTTGAGTGATACAATTATAGGTAGTTTCCTGGAAGACAATACATATGGAATTGGTCAATCAAAATAGATTTCCATGCAATTTCTTTTTGTGTATGGTGGTTGATTGAGGTAGGACTGGACGACGGTGGAGTGGCTTGGTCAGCCAAAGTTTTGGGTGGCCAATGCTCCCAATAAACATAGGGCTTTTGGTCTACTGGTCATGGAAATGGTTGTGGAGGTGGTGGCTTATTGTTTGGTGGAGTGTAGCGGCATGGCAAGTTCGTCAGAGTTGTGGCCGTAGGGGGAGATGAAGTGGGAGAGAGCGAGCGAGCGGTGGAATCTAGAACCTAAGGGGTATATGCTATTCTAGAGGAAGAGGGGAATAGAAAGACCTAGATAATGGACGAAAGGGGGAAGGGAATCTTTGCCGGCGTGGCTTCTGAAGCTAAGGAGGATGAATTCTCCAGCGATGAGAAGCGGCAACGATGAAGGGGGAGATGGCCCTGGCTTTGGTACACCAGGCATGGACGAACGTGAGGAGTTTGGCACTCCCAATTTGATGGTTGGGAGGTCATAGAAGGATGGAGGAGAAGGTCGCCAAAGCCACGGTCGGAGGTGGCTGGAGTTGGAGAAGATGCTTTCTTGGCCTAAACCGGGCTAAGGATGATGTGGGAAGGTGCTAGGACTTAAATGGAGCTCGAATTTGAGCTTAAACTAAGAGAATTCCCACGTTGGACTTGCGATTTAGGAAAGCTTTGATCTCATGAAATTGGAGCTTTTCCTGGACTCTAGCCCATATTAGGATCCAAGATTGAGTTCAATCAAAAGGGGATGCTCTAAAGATCAATCCCTCCAATTTTGGAGGGATTTAATTAATAAATCAAAGAGAACTCCTTGATTTGATGTTGGCAAGTTGGGTTGCTTAGGAAACCTTGAGTAGAATGGTGATAGGGACTTTTTTACAAAGAAGATGACAAAGTTAAGGGCCTTTTGGTAACAAACTTGAAACCTAGGGGTCTAGATGTGAGAAATAGAGTTTTTAGGGGCTAAAATGCAAACTAGGTCAAGATGGATTTTGATTGGGCCCAAATTTTGGTGTTAACCTAATTTAGATCTAAGGAATCTAATGGTGAAATTGGATTTTATTTTTGACCACATTTGACTAGGTAAATTGCATAGGAGCCCAAATCAAGATAAATTTCCATCTGAATCTCAATTCTTGGTCAAAATGGGTTCAGATGGTCAAAGTGAATGTACCAAATCTCTTAGAATATTTTTCAATAACTTTTTATCACTTTAGATTGAATTTATCTTGACCAAAACCCTTTCAATTTAAGTGCAACTGATAATTAGGGTTTTTAGTACTATTTTCATCCTTGAAATGTGTGAAACCTTGATTCAGTCAGTGTGAGCCCACTTCATGGATATTAAACCCTTGACCTTGACTTAACCCCTGATCAACCCCATGGTTAATCTACATTTATGATTGGATGTTAAAATAGCATAATTAACCTTATTTTCTTGTCTTCTCAGATTAGCTTAATACGGAATTATGATCCTTGGGCGATCATTTAGGAGCATTTATCACTGGATTTCAAATAATTCAAGTTAGTTATAATGAATGATAGTGTTACCATCACTAACTAGTTCCAAACATGAGGTTCTAGCTAACAAAAGTTGCAGAGAGTTCAAGCACATATGTATGTGCCTATCATTTAATAAGCTTAATTCCTAGCAATTTAAGACATATGAGGCTAAGACATCTTAATACAAACCAAAAAACAACAACAAAAGAACAAGTGCCAATTATAAACAACTTCATCATCAAGTCAATGGTGGCCCCTTTGAGGGGCACACGGTCCAACTCCATGGACATGAAGCTCTCGTCCAAACGTCAAATGACCATGTCTTACCTCAATTCACCTTAATGGTTGAGGATTAGGTTGATTCCATCAGCCAAAGTAGGGTCGGAACATTGACTTGCAATCTCCCAAGAAGTGAAGATTGAGTGAAGAGAAGGAAGAGAAAGTAGAGCTACCACAGGAGGGGGAGGTGCTTCATCTTGATCTTAATAGGATCATTTGGTGGAAGAATTTTCATTTTAGTGGTGGTTGCTCAGTAACATGGGTCAAATTTTTTATCAACTTTTTGTTTTGAGACTTTCACTTTGAAAGGGCAAAGGATATGGGTGATAAGACAAACAAAAGGGAAGATGAGTGGTCCTTGATGTAAAAAATACGTAGTTTGTAAATTGATGTAATTGTGCCATTGCAATGCATAAATTTGCAATCAACTTTTATAATTTCTAATACCTAGATAGTGGAGTACCTAGGGTCATCCAAGGAGGCCAAATTATTAATCATAGGAATTGATTCTCTCTCTCGCATCTCAAATCCACACTTGTCTTTTTGTGAATTTCATTTTTGTTGTTTTTAGGGTTTTGGAAACAATTTAGTTTTTGGAAAGCGAAGATGAACTATGCTAAAACCTACACCTAAGTGACATTAATGAACCCCTCTCTTCTAATCTCACCCTAGGCAAGTGTGCCTAGGGTAATTAGAAGAGAAAGGGTGTGGTGCACTAAACTACTAATAGCATGAAAAGCATACTAAGATAAAAACTAAACTTGGAAGGCAATTTGCAACTTGTATTACTAGCAATTAGAAGGAATGTAGCAGAATGCTTATTACATGAAAATAAAAACACTCTAGCTAATACAAGATATAGGGATAAAGAAGTAGAAAGAGGGATCCTCTGGTTGATGTCGGGATAGCCTTTGCTCCAAGTGCAATTGCCTTGCACTTGAAAAGGGTTCTCCTTGGCTTCTTCTTGATGTAGTTCTCCTCCAACCCTCTCCACAATGTGGGTGTCAACCACCTTCAAGGGTCCTCCTTTGCCTAGCTGTCCCCTCTATGTAGAAGATCTCCTCATTGGCGTGGCACAAGGGAAAAGGAGAGGAAGAAGCCACCAAGGGAGTGGGTAGGTTGCTGACATCGAGAAATGCATTAGGTTAAATCGTTTGTTGTATCACGTTTTACGACATCAATCTTAATTAGAAATATCATATGTGAGTCTAAGTGTCGAATATAGGGAAGCGTGAAATCAGACCGTTTAATCACTTTAATGTCACAAGATATTTGTTTTGGTTTTCTTGAGAGAAGGATGGAGAGAGTGAGAGAGAGATATAGAGAGATGATAGGGTTGGAAATCCATAGGAGAAATTGATTGCTAAAAGAAGGTAGACTAATATTATTGCCTAAAACATCAAATAGTAGAATATGGAACAAGATAATGAATTATATTGCATAAGCACAAATGTTTAACAATAAAGCTAGAGGAATGCCTAATCAAACATAAACATTAAAGAAAACTAGCAGCTAATGGAGAGGTGAGGTAGCCATGGTGGTAGAGGGCTTCTGTCGGCGGCTCGACAACTATGAAACCTTCCTTGAATCTCTATGGAGGTATTAGATTTGCTAGGTAGAAGATGCCCAAAAGTGGAGAAGGATGGGCCCTTTTGTAATAGAGGAAAAGGGCCAAAATCTGTCCTTAGGTCAACAACGAAATCCAAGTCGTCACCAAAACTTCACCTCAAATGTCACTGAAGATCAGCTCATGCGTGCCCTTCACGCACGTGCTTTGCTGCGATGGCTCGCGTGCTCCGTACCATGTCGTGTGCGCCGTGCCACTCACATACGTTGGTGTTGCTGCATGCACGCTCAAGCACGCTTGTATGATTACATGCGTTGCTGCTTCGCGCCTGCGTCAATTGAGAGATTGGGGGGTGGCGGGGCTCGAACCCACGCTCTTCCTTTGGGTAGGCTCTTGTCAACTGATGTGCCAAGCCCATGAAGTTGTCACAAGGAGGAGCCAAGGGTGTGTAGTGGAGACGGCTTCTCAGCCATTGGATCAAGATCCAATTGCTGGGAATGGATGATGCAGATGAAGAGGAGACGGTGGTGGGGCTACTGGCTGATCTTGGGTAGCCAAGATGGCACCAGGTGGCGCCATCTGGGCCATCCATCTTCTTTCTGTTGTAGAGGATGCCACGGTGATCGGATCGAGATGATTTCTACGATGCCGAACTGCGGTTGTCGCTTTGGATCCATCCATATGATCCAATTGCTCATCTAAGACCTAGTTCAATATGGACTTGTACACAAGGTTATTAAACATTGATTCTAAGCAATCTTAACGTAAAGTATGTAGAATGCACGCAATGCCCCCAAATGCTTTATAATATGACATTAATACACATGTGCCCTCAAAATTAACTCTAATTGATAATATTAACACTAATAATTGTAGCGTCATCATACCCCCATGCCCACCCCTTGCTAGCCTCTAGCAAGGTTTAAGCTAAATGCTATTTACAACTGAAATTAAGAATTGGTCACTCAGGTAGAAGTTGCATGTCAACAGGAGGAAATTTCTACTAAGAACCTAACTCGTAGAGACTCAAGAGTGCCTAGGTTGCCTGCCAAAATGCAGACCACCAAAGTCCTCGCCTTATTCTATATAGAAGCAACTATATATATATTTTTATCTTTTCTTTTTTTTTTTTGATTTTTGGAGTTGAGGATTTTGGGGTAACTTTTAACGGCTACCCAACCCATCCAAGACTCAAAAAGGACTTCAAGTACTAAGCATCTTACTGTGAAAGTGATAGACTCACTCAACGGTAATTAAAACGAACAACGAGTTTCTATGCCCCTAGGTGACCAAAAGAGAAAATGTTGTCTAAAGGTGTATCTACCTGACTGGTAGCTTTCTCCCTACTTTTTTTATTTTTGTAGGGTCAACACAAGGGCAAACCCAGTGTATATCTCCCCAGAAGATGCTACTTCCCTACTTCTTCCATAAGTGTTTTGGAATTCTTGTGCAGTTTATAAAGTTGGGATATGGACAATTGGCCAATGGGTTGTTACCCACAATAGCTTGCTAGCTATACTCGTGCGGTGAAGTGCGACTTATTTCTTTTTTTCTTTTCTCCTTTTCTATTTTCCTATTTCCTTTTTTCTCTCTCTTTTTTTTTAAGTAGGTGGCTTTCCTAATCTAAGATTTACCTAAAGGCAATAGTAAAAGAGAATGGTCCTATAGCTGGGCTTTGGACAATTAGCCAAGGGGCTGTTACCCATGACAACTTGGTAGCCATACCACTCTAAAAGGTTCATTAGCTACCCAATTTTCGTTAGAACCACCGATGAGTGAGTTAGTGCAAAACGTGTGTAGATGCTTAGACTAAAAATCTCCCCCAAATCCGAGGGTGGGTTGATAAGTGGTATACTTATCACCCTACTTTATTTACCAGATTAATATAAATTTTGATGGCGAGGACTCCAGACCAAGTCTACATTTTAGTGGATACCTGAACTGATTAAGTCTGAAGACCTGAAGAATTTAAATGTTTAGGTCCCTAACGTATCATTTACAAAAGTTGACAAGCTCCTAAGTTTCCTTTTCCTATTTTTTTTTAATAAAAAGAAATGAAAATTAGTTCAAGCTAATAATTTTTGTACTCAGATCATGAGAATTACCACCCCCCAATGCTTATCTTAGACAATGTCCTCATTTGAATTTAAATGTATGCAAGAAGGCAAGGAAAGAAATCACCTGAGTTGTAATCGTGTATCTGGTTAGCTTGAAACCTTAGGGTTGCCTCCTAGGAACCATTGAGTTTACTACCTCCAGCTGGGTGTAGTTCCAGTTCAACCCTTAATGAGGGTAACAACTTCCTTCAGGGGATTCTGGGCAAGTGAGTGTTTCAATCTTTGGCCATTCACTATAAAGGTTTGCCCAGTCTTGGGATTAGCAATTTCTACTACCCCGTTGGGATGAGGTCGACCACTTGATACGGTCCCATCCACTTAGATCTCAGTTTCCTAGGAAAAGGCTTAAGTCTTGCATTAAAGAGCCAAACTTGCTGATTTGGCTTGAACGTTTTTCTATTAATGTGCTTTCGTGGATAGCTTTCATCTTCTCCTTATAAAGTTGACTATTCTCATAAGCGTCCATATTACACTGCTTAATGGCCCAGTATGCCTGGTGCTTCAACTCAACTGAAAGGTGGAATGCTTTTCCAAAGACCAATTGATATGGTGGCATTCCTATCAGGGTCTTAAAAGTTGTCCTATATGCCCAAAGGATATCATCCAATCGTGTGGACCAATCCTTCTTGTTAGGCCTCACAGTCTTTTGCAGAATATTCTTAATCTACCTATTTGAGACCTTAGTTTGCCCATTCGTTTGCTAGTGATATGAGGTGGCAATGCAATGAGTGACCCCGTATTTCTTAAGGCACGAAACTGGGCATTAATGAAGTGACTCCCACCATCGCTGATCATGACCTTAGGTATCCCAAATCGGGAAAAGATATTTTTCTTAACAAAGTCCATGACAGCCTTGTCGACACATTTTTGGGTAGGTACAACTTTGATCCATTTCGAGACATAGTCCACTGAGACTAGTATATACTCAAAGCCGTTTGATGGTGGGAAGGGACCCAAAAATTGATGCCCCAAACATTGAAAATTTTGATGATCAGAATGGGTTGTAGAGGCATCATATCTTTTCTGGTCATGGTCCCTAAGGTCTGGCATCTAGTGCAAGTCTTCACAAAGTTATGTGCATCATTGAATAGTGATGGCCAATAAAAATCAGACTGTAAAACTTTTGCAGTCGTCTTCTTCCCAGAGAAGTATCCACCATAGGCTTGATGATGATAGAAGGATAGCACAGTCTGATCTTCCGCTTCAGGGATACACCTCATGATGATTTGATCAGCACAAAGTCTAAACAGCATGGGATCATTCCAAAAATAATGTTTGGCCTCAGCCAAGAACTTATCATGTTGCTGTCTAGACTAGCCATGTGGAGTCTATCCTACCACTAAATAATTAACTAAGTCTGCATACCAAGGTAGACTCTTTCAATGCACAACTAGGATTTGTTAATTAGGAAATGTGTCAGTTAAGGGTAATTAGGTTCTAATGTGTTCTGGGTGAATTTTGGATAAGTGGTCGGCTACAACATTCTTGGATTCAGCTGTCACGTATTTCCAGGTCAAATTCCTACAGGAGTAGGATCTATCTAATCAACCTGGGTTTAGCATCCTTTTTGGCTAACAAATGCCGGATAGCCGAGTGGTCAGTGTAAATGCTCACATGGGATCCTAGAAGGTATGATCGAAACTTTTCCAATCCAAAAACTATGGCAAAAGACTCTTTTTCCGTGATGGTGTAATTCCGTTGAGCCTCATCCAAGATTTTGCTCGCGTAGTAGATCACCATGGGTTTCTTCTCTCGTCTTTGTCCTAGGACTGCTCCAATAGTAAATTTTAATGCATCACACATTATCTCGAAGTCTTGGGACCAGTCTGGGGGTTGTAAAATGGGTGCAATCGAGACTATATCCCTAAGGGTAGTGTAGGCCTTGATGAAATCTGGTGTCATGTCAAAGAGTACATCATTGGCTAGAAGGTCAGTAAAGGCTTGGATAGTTTGGAAAAATATTTTATAAACATTTTATAGAAGCCAACGTGTCCTAGGAAGGATTTTATTTGCTTGATCGAGCTAGGAGGTGGAAGTTTGGAAATTAAATCAACCTTATCTTAGGCAACTTCTATGCCCCTATGTGAGACGATGTGACTGAGGACAATACCCTCTTGAACCATAAAATGGCGCTTTTCCCAGCTTAAAACTAGGTTGACCTCGATACATCATTTCAGGATTTTCTCCAGGTTACTAAGACAATGGTCGAATGAGTCTCCAAAAATGGAGAAATCATCCATAAAGACCTCAAAATATTCACCTACCATCTCCGAGAAGATGGCTAACATGCAATGCTGAAAGGTAGCAGGTGCGTTGCATAACCCGAATGGCATATGGTGGAATGCATGCGTGCCATACGGGCAAGTGAACGTAGTCTTCTCTTGTTCCTCGAGTGTAATAGCAACCTGGTTATATCCTGAATATCCATCTAGGAAGCAAAAATATTTCCGCCCTGCCAGTCGTTTGAGAATCTAGTCAATGAATGGTAGGGGGAAATGGTCTTTCTTAGTGGCTTCATTAAGCTTCCTATAGTCAATACATAACTGCCACGCGGTGGTTGTACGAGTGGGGATGGATTCGCCCTGGTCATTCGTGTCCATGGTGAGCCCGACCTTCTTTGGTACCACTTGAGTAGGGCTCACCCAGGGGTTATCAAAAATCGAGTAGATATTTTTCGCATCAAGCCACTTGATTATTTCTTTTTTAATGACCTCTCGCATGTTCAGGTTTAGTCACCTTTGCATCTGACGAGTAGGTCGAGCACCATCTTCCAAATAGATCTTATGAGTGCAATAGTAGGGCTAATTCCCTTTAAATCAGAAATTGACCACCCAATTGTTGCTCAATGCTCAGAAAGAGTAGTAGTCAACCTAAGTTCTTGGTCCCTGGTCAGGTGTGCATCGATAATCATAAGGAAAGTATGATCAGGTCCTAGGAAGACATACTTAAGGTTATTGGGCAAAGATTTCAATTCAGGTGCAGGTGGTACAATGTTTGATGGGTAAGGGAAGGGGGCAAGTTGAGTGACATCAATTTCCTCAAATGGATGTTGCCAGTAGTAATCAGTTCTACAAAGTTCAACCTCCATAGATTAGGATGGGTCAGGGTAGTCAACAGCTGGTCAAATCAGATGGTCCTCTAAAGAGCTTACAGTCAGTCACTCTTCAACCAGGGTTTCCACGGGATCGTATTCCTCAACCCAACCGCAATCAAAAGACTTAGTCGCCTTGAAGATATCCAATTGCATCTTCCTATCTCCAAAGGTGATTTCCATACATCCCATGTCACAATCAATGTTAGCCTTGGCTGTAGCCAGAAAGGGTCTACCTAGGATGATGGGTGTGTTTTGTAGTTGTTCGGAGACTTCTATGTCAAGGACAAAAAAGTCAACTGGGAAGTAGAAGTCCTTAACTAGAATAATTACATCCTCGACTACCCCCTTCGGGGTTTTCACAGTTCGATCGGCCAGTTGGATAGTCACAGGTGTGGGCTTTAATTCTCCAAACCCAAACTAGTGATAAAGGGTAGTTGGGATTAGGCTAATTGAAGCACCTAAGTCCAGGAGTACTCTATCAAAGGTCATGTCACCAACATCACATGAGATCAAAGGTGCTCTAGGGTCAGTCCTTTTAGGAAGTAGGTTGCTCAATATCACTGAACTTGCTTGGTTAGATAGCACTACCTTCCTAGGTGCTTGGGTTCTTGGCTTACTCTTGGGTGTGCAAACATATTTCAAAAATTTTGCGTAAGTCGGGATATGCTTGATTGCTTCGAGGAGAGGTATATTGATTTGTACTTGCTTGAAAATTTATAACAACTCCTCGTTCTTAGCTACATTTTTCTTCTTTACCGTATCCAAGTCTTCATAGTATGGGATTTGGGTTTAAACTGGGTCAGGTTCTTGATCGTTGGGTTCTTCCCACTCATCCTTAGAATCAAGTATCTCAGGTAGTGGGGTCACGGGAGGGGTAGGCCATTTGGGGTCCTGGTTTTGAGTGCCACTTCTCAAGGTAACTGCATTGGCTGAGGCATTGGAACTAGGGTTAGGTCCTTGAGAAGAAGAAGTGGAAAACCCTGGGTGTGTCTCAGGGGCTTGTAGAATCATATGGGCCTACCCCTAATTTGGTTGGAATCCTTGAGGATTGTGGCCTCTATTCATTACATTCCTAGGGTTCAGTTGTGGATGAGAAGGAAGGGACCCTTGTTGTTTGTTATCCAACAGCTGGCTCAATTGTCCCTTCACTAAAGCCATCTCCTCCTGATGTTTCTTATTCATATCAGCCATCATTTTGATCAGAGTGTCCATTTGGTTTTGTTGCATCGAAGTTGCCCTATTCTAATTATAGGATGGTCTAGTAGGTGGACCATGTTAATAGGAGAGAGGGTTTGGCCTGGGTTGGTTCTGGAATTGGTTTGGTTTTTGGTTCGACCAGGCAAAATTAGGGTGGTTGTGCCATCAGGGTTGTAAGTGTTAGAGAAAGGGTCAGGCTTAGAATATCCTTGGATGGCATGGGCATCTTGAAAGGTAGAAGGTGCTAAATGGGAGGGGAAAGAATAATTAGGGTTTGAGGGAGTAACGGTCCCTCCCTAGAACATGCTTAGGGGTTGTTCTAGGTGTACTTGGTTCATAGACTAAACCAGGTCGATATTGTGTGCTCACTTTGTTAGGGAGAAGTTCTGCAATAGGGTTTTGGATTGGTTCAATAGCTCGTTAATTTTCTTATCCACCAACTCAACCCAATCCAATTTCTTTGCTATAATGTCCATGTCAACCATCCCAAAATTAGTTTGCACCTCATAAATCCCACCACGGAGTTGACTGGACCAATTAAATTGGTCATGGAGGCATTATTAAGCGAGTTCTCACTCATTGACTCAAAGAGCTGGAATGCACTTTCCTCATCCTTATTTAGAAAATTGCCTCCACATAAGGCATCCACGAAATTCCTAAGGTTGCTATCTTGACCATGGTAGAAAATCTGGGCCAATTGCCACCTCAAAACCTCGTGGTGTGGGCATTTCCTCAGTAATTTGTTGAATCATTCCCACGCCTCATGGAATTGCTCTCCACTTTGTAGGGTGAATGTAGTGATGGATCTTCTAAGGGCATTAGTCTTTCCTATGGGAAAAAAATTCTTAAAAAAAGCATGCCTTAATTCCTCACAAGTGGAGATGGGTCTCCCAAAGGTTCTAAGCCAATGAGAAGCTTTGTCTCTCAGGGAGAATGGGAACATCTTGATTAAAACAATGTCCAAATGGATGTTCCTTGGTTTTACGGTTCATGCAATCAGATCTAAGTCTTCCAGGTGTTGAAAATTGTCTTCATTTGAACTCCCATGGAAATGGCTTTAAATCAAGCTAAGGACATTAGGTTTTAGCTCAAAATCATCTCCCCCTTTGGGGACCCTAAGGTATGGTTCAACACGGATGGTAGACGGATCGTAGAAATCATGGAGAGGCCTTGGTTGGCCCTTAAGTGGCTGTGGTGGGTTAGGTGGGTTTAGTGGGGGTTGCCCTTGAGAATTCTACCCTTGAGGGTTCTACAATCGATGTATGGCTTGCATGATGGTATGGATCTGTTGTTGCTGAAGTTGGTGGTTGGCTTAATCTAAGCCTGAATCATGGCCATGGCATCAGGTTGAGGTTGGTCCTCAACCTCCACTACTCTTGGGTTGTCCATTTCCTCAGTCCTACCCCTCGAAAAATTAATTCTCCTCCTAGTCTCTCTATTTAAAGCAACCAATTCAAGATGAAGTGATCGCCTTCCATGCATACACTAGAGAAGAACAAGGAGAGATGAAAAGAGAAACAAATGCGAGAATGGTGTATGCATAACCAAGCAAACAAATCTAGGCCCTACAGTGTAGACCTTGGTGACCCATGCTTCAGAAGTAAATTCCGACCACACGACAAATTCGGTGTTGTCCTTACTCCCGAAGGTGGTTAAGTTGGGAAGGTGAAGCAGGGAGAGCATGTCCCGAAGGCCGCTAATTCTGCCAAACCCCTGCTTACTTAAGCCGTTTGACAATCAAGCCTCCCAACTTAGCACCTTTTGGAGCAAGCAGACATCACTAATTCGCAATGCATTCAGGAAAAATACCCTAAAATGGACTCAATGAATCCTAGGGCCAATGTCTACTGAATTTTAATTTAGGGCTAGGTTAGTGATTATGCTTAGGGATTAAATGAAGGGTGTTAAGGGGGTTGATGCCCTTAAAAATTCTAGTTGAGCTGTGTGCACAATCGAGTGCAAGGACCCAATGCCAGAAAAGTGTTCTTTATCAAGCAAGAATGTGATGAACAACTTTTAGAGTTTGAACCTTGCTTTATTGGATTTTTAAGATTTCACTTGTTTACAGATTCAATCAAGGCACAAAGATGTAGTCACACGGTTGGTTAAGATTGATTTTCTTTAGGGACTTTTGTGTGACTATGAAGTTAAAATCACCCTAGTGTGGAAGATCCTAGGGCATGCAACTTCTAATGAATCTTTTTAGCCTTTATCAACAAGGGTCCAATCAAAGAAAGCAATGACCCTATCTTGACCAAAACCTAACGAGCTTTTCAAAAAATCAATTTTAGAATTTTGGAAGGACGATCGACCACGCAAATTCACATTTTTCCAAGAGGGGGTCAATCTATCCAGAACCTCTAGATTAGTGCGCGAGTTTAGGAATTGAATCAGAACAAGCACTAATTGATTTCAATTGAAGAAATAGTATTCATAAGATATGTAGAGAATTTCAAGTCCTTTCCAAAAATATAAATCTCTTACAAATCCAACTACATGGAGTTCGCAGCAATAGAAACAACCAACAAGTCTCCAGAAATCAGGACAACCTTGCACACTTCCAGTAAGAATTTTTCACAGCCAAACCACAAAGAGTCTAGCTATGAAATTTTACAGTTTTCCCACTGCTACCTCTAAAATTTTTTTAAGAATTTTTAGAGGTGTTAAGGGTCCTCAAATCGTGTGCTCAACCCGAGTCCAGAAAATAATGTTGCGAAATTAACGAGTTGAGAACTTAGTTGTGGAGTTTCCTTCGACAAACACAAGAGAGGTTTTTCTTTAGAGCACCACCACTTTTTCCTTGGTCTAGAGATAAAGGGTTACATTTGGATCATGGGAAGACAAGATATCAAACCTTCATGTTGATGGCGGTCTTCTCTTGCGCTTCCTTTGATCCAATCCGATCCACTCTCCTTTCGTTGCAGATGTACGAGATTCCTGCAACCAAGAAGAAGAGAGAAAGGAAAGTTAGATAACACAAGTATGAATATTGCCCAAGGAAATAAAAGCGAACAAAAGATCCGTTGCCTCCCCGATAACGGTGCCAAAAACTGACATCCAGAAATGTGTTAGGTTAAATAGTTCATTGTAGCACGTTTTATGACATCAATTTTAATTAGAAATATCAGATGTGAGATCGAGTGTTGAACACAGGGAGGTGTGAAATTAGATCACTTAGTCTCTTTAATGTCATAAGATATTCATTTTGGTTTGCTTGCGAGGAGAATAGAGAGAGAGAGACGATAGGGTTAGAAATCCATAGGAAAAATTGATTGCTAAAAGAAGGTAGACTAATATCGTTGCTTAAAACATATAATAGTTGAATATGGAATAAGATAACGAATTATATTGCATAAGCACAAATGTCTAATAATAAAGCTAGAGAAATGCTTAATCAAACATAAACATTAAAGAAAACTAGTAGCTAATGGAGAGGCGAGGCAGCCACGGCGGTGGAGGGCTTCTGTCGGTGGCTCGACAGCTTCAGGACCTTCCTTGAAGCTCTATGGAGGTGGGAGATTTGCTAGGTAGAAGATGCCCAAAAGTGGAGGAGGATGGAACCTTTTATAATGGAGGAAAAAGGCCAAAATCCATCCTTAGGTCAACAGCAACATCTAGGTTGTTGCTAAAACTTTGCCTCAAATGGCGCTGAAGATTAGCTCACGTGTACCCTTCACGCATTTGCTCTGTTGTGCTGGCCCACACGCTCCGCGTCGTGTCACCCGTGTAGTGCTAGGTTCATGCACAGGTGCTGCTGCGTGCATGCTCACGCATGCTATTGCATTCACGCACATTGCTGCTCCACGCCTACGTCAATTGAGAGATTGGGGGGTGGCGGGGCTCGAACCTGTGCCCCTCCTTTGGGTAGGCTCTTGCCAATCGATGAGCCACACCCACGAAGTTGTCGCGAGGAGGAGCCAAGGGCCTGCGGTGGAGATGGCTTCTCAGCCATTGGATCAAGATCCAACAGCTGGGAATGGATGATGCGGATGAAGAGGAGCTGGTGGTGGGGCTGCTGGCCGGTCTTGGGGGGCCTAGATGGCACCACGTGGCGCCATATGGGCCATCCATCTTCTTTATGTTGTAAAGGATGCCACGGTGCTCAGGTTGAGATGATTTTTGCATTGCCAGATTGCGATCGTCACTCTAGATCCATTCGTATGATCTGATTGCTCATTTGAATGAACTTGTACACAAGGTCATTAAACATTGATTCTAAGTAATCTTAACATAAAGCAATGAAGAATGCATGCAATGCCCCCAAACGCACTATAATATGACATTAATGCACATGTGCTTTCAAAATTGACTCTAATTGAAAATATTAACACTAATAATTGTAGAGTCATCAGTTGCCCCCATGATCTTCTCTTCTTCTTCTTCCTTGGCATGAATGGAAGGGGATGTAGGGTTGTTAGGGGTCGAACCTAAACTAGTGGAGAAGATGGGGATATGGTCGTGGTTAAGGGAGATATATATAGAGTAGGATGGGGTTGGTTGGTGTGGCCCTAGGTGTAGGGCTATGATTAGGTTTGGTGGGTAGTTAGGGGATCCTAAGGTGGAGCTTATTTCTGGCCAACCAAAGGCTTGCTAGGGGGGTAGTTATGGTGGCTAAGCGGTGCCTAAAAGTGTTTCCAACTATGGAAGGTTGCCTCCATTTTGGTGCCAACCTAGGTAGGTTCTAGAAGGAGGGTTATGTGGAGGGTTAAGTTGGCTTTAGGGGGTATATGTAGGGTTGGATTTTAAGGGTTTTTGGAGGGAAGAAGTTGGCACCAAGATGGGGTAGTTATAGGCTTGTTGGTACCAACTTGATGGTGTCCTTTGAAGGTGGTGGTTGTGTGAAGGGTTGTCTCTTGTTGGCACCAAAAATAGGTGGGCATATGAGTAGCTTAGGTGGATCTAAATAGGGTTTTGTGGTGGAGCTTAGGTAGGTGGGTTTTAGGGTTATGTAGGGATGCCAAGGAGGTGACTAGCTAAGCTTAGCTAGCTTAGCTATCAGAGAGTAGGGTAGAGTGGTAGAGGGAGCTAGGGTATATGAGGTTAGGATTGGTGGGAGCTGTCTTGAGCTACACTGGAGTTGGTGGTTGTTGAAAAGAACTGCAAGGAGCTACCTTAGTTGGCTTAGCTTGCTAGTTCTTTGCTAGCTGCTAAGGCAAGCTAAGATAAGCTGGCTCCTGCTGATATGAGCTAAGGTGAGCTGGGTCTGGTCTTCCCAGAGAGTACCTAGTTAGCTAGAGTAGCTAGCTTAGGTCAAGTAGCTCAGCTCAACCAAGTTGACCTGAGTTGGGTCTCCAAGAGCTGGACTTGAGCTGGCCTGAGCTTGTTGAGGTCATCTTCAATTGACTAGGTCTAGCTAGTTGATGGCAGTAGCTAATCTTAGTTAGGTTGAGCTTCCAGTGAACTGTTCTGTGCTGGAATGGAGCTGAGATCAATTGTCTTGAGCTAGTTTGAGCTGCCATCTAGCTAAGGTGAGCTGAATGGAGCTGAGGTGAACTAGCTAAAGCTACCATTCAGCTGAGATTTGCTGAATGGAGCTAAGGATGAGTTGATTCAACTAGGAGTTGGGATCTAGTTGGGATGAGCTGGATCTAGCTGGGATCCAATTGATAGGAGCTTCTTCTTCATCTTCTATCTTCTTGAGTGCTAAGGTATGAGGGATCTGACTTTTTTCCTATCCCTGACACTCAGATAAATGCATCAAAAATACAAATAAAATGCAATGCATGCTTAACCTAGGTAAATGCCTAAATGCTACCCGAAAACCCATTTATGAACTTAAAAACCTAAGAGCTAGATCTATTTTAGGGCCTAAGAATGATGATAACTGGCATTTTTCACACACCTATGCTTATCTTTTGCTAGTCTCTTAGCAAAACTATTTTCACAAAATGGATTTTTAGGAAAGACTAATTTTTTTTGGAAGCAGAGATTATGGGACCTTGGTTAGTTAAAACACGAAAGGTAGGGGATTTGTTATAGGTAAACATCGGGATTCGTCTTCGGATCTAAAAATTAGATGAATCGAGATCAATGTATCATCCAAAAATTCACAAGTTAACTCCTTGTTAATTCAAATGACCCAAAATTATTTTGTAGTTAGGATTTCCCTGGCTCTTGAATTCTACTCGCAACTTGAATAATTCTTTAAAACCTTGTGTCAGTACTTTGTGAATGCCAACATTTATAAGGTCGTGTTTTTAAAGCTTTTTTTTCTATCTCACCCGTGCTTACTCCTAGCTTAATCCTACAACAAATGTGTCAGGATCATCATTTCCATTACCAATCCTTGAGGGGGCTCTAGCGCCAACACTTCGAGATAGTTGATGTAGAGATATGCATGATTTGTAATTAGGGTTTTCTATTGTTGTAATACACAAATCCAATCTCTTTTAAAATTTGTAAAATTGAGTACTTAGGAAGGTATTCGGGTCGTCCCAAGGGAGGCAAGAATGCACTTTAAAGCACTCTTGCTCGAATATGGAAATCAACTTTCTTTTTAGATTTTTAGATATAAGATTTTTTTTGTTTTGAATTAATGGGAAACTACGGAATTGGAAGAGGGAAAAAGGCTACACCTAACATGCTGAAATTAAAACCTAAGTGACAAGCAATTCTACTCTCTAAACTCACCCTAGGTACGTGATGACCTAGGTTAATTAGAGAGAGTGTGTGAGTGCACTATGGGAAAACCAATAATATGCAAAGAGATGCAACAAGAATTTACAAGAAGGGAATTTTACTAAAGGAGAAAATTGTTTTACAAAAGGATAGGTAGAGGAATGCTTCTACTCTAATGTTCGTTGTGCTTTTGTGCGGTTTGTTGAAAGATAATATCGCGTTGTAGTATAGCCGCTAAAGCGTTCAAAACAAATAAAGATTTTTATTACTCGAAAATCGGATTATCCGAGGTCGAACACAGGGAGCAATCTCAGTACTTTGGAAAACCCAAGAATACAACTGTTACATGCAAATATAATTGATTCAAAGAGTTTTTAGAAAAAGTAGAATTAGACGTCTGATTTATGTATCAGACGTCTTAAATGTGATCTTTCTTTCTTTCTTCCTTCTTCTCCTTTCTGCTTCTGTATCTTTCCTTCTGATTTGCCGTTCTGATCTCTTTGCAATCTTCCCTTGTCCTTCTTCTTCTTCTCTACGAAGACTTCCAATCTTTCTGCTTTCCTTCTCCTGCGAAGGCTTCTTTCTTCTTCTTCTGTCTTCTTCTTTGGCTTGCTTTTCCTTCTTCTGCAGCGGCCAAGTCCTTCTGCGATCAGCCTGCCTGCACAGGAGCAAAACCTAACCCTTCTCCCTCTACCCGCGCGTCTCTCTCTCTCAAGCAATTCACTCTGACCTGCTCTCCCAGAGCCACAGGCATTAATCGGGTCGGATCGTACCCGGGACCAGGCGCACCGGGAGGTGGTGTGATGCGCGAGGAGTGCGTAGGCTTAGGTCGGGTCGGATCCGCCAAATCTGCGTGGTGAGGCCGCGGACGAGGCGAGTGGGGTCAGTGAGGGACCTCACCCCTGTGCTTACCGAGGCGATGAGAATATATCACAAAAGAAATTTATAGTGTACCTGAGGTTTGTAATCCCACGATGTGGGACTAAAGGTTTCGGCCTTCCCTCACGCGCGCCCGCAGACTCTCGTGTGCAATCGCCCACGCTGAAGGCCCTGCTGGTGCTCCTTGCTGAACTCAGTCACCTCGCGACACTTGCGAGAGCCTGCTGCACCTGCCGCCTGGGAAGCTTGACGCCTGCTGCTGCTCCAAGCTTCCTGCTGCTTCGGCTGTTAATGGCGGCTGGGGCGTTCACCTGCGATTCCACAGAACGGCCTATTGGCCCAATCAGAATAGCTGGAAACCTTCGCCGTAGCACGGTGAAGGCGGTGGGTGATGCTGCAGGTTGTCGGTCGGCCTAGGCGTGCGCGCCTAGGTCAACCTGTGGCCGGAGATGGTGGGTTGTTCGGGGGGTGGTTATGGAGGTCTGGAGTGGCAGTTGTGGGGTGGAGCGAGTTCCTGGTGGTGAGGCGGAGCTCACGAGGTGGTTGGCGAGCCGTGTGGAGTGGCAGAGTGGTGTGGGCGGCTCGCCGGAGTGCGGTCGGAGGCGAGGAAGATGAAGGCGGTTAGGTACTGTCGAGGGGTAATCAAGTAAAATAGTTGGGGGAAAAGAGAGAGGAGAGGATGGAGAACGTATCTGGGGTTTTCTGGAGGGAAGGGAGGCGGCGGAGAGGACGGCTCGTAACTGCCGTTGTCGGGGAAGAAAGACCCTGAGGGAGGAAGCGGCAACGAAGACGAGGTCAGAAGCGCACGCGCGGGGTACAGCACGACGCGGGAGGAAGCGGCGGAGAGGACTCTGCTGCTGGTATGGCAGCAGAGCGACGAGAAGGAGGGAAGGAGGTCGCCGGAGCTTGTGGGTCGTTTGTCCGGAGATGGGAGAGGGAGGAATTTGGAAGGGATCTCCGTCAAAATCAAGCTTAGCCTCTTCGGCCGGAGTTGTGGGTTCTTATATAGGCGCTGGACTGGGTGTGCAGGGAGTGAAGGGCACGTAATTGCCTGAGGTTGGTCGCCGGAGATGGAAAGGAGTTAGGATACCCAAATCTCTCGTGCGTTCGTACGAGAGATTGGGTTCACACCAGGGATCGATATCGGTCTTAAATGGAAGGGAATTCCTCAGAGAATCCTCCTTCCATTTCTGGGAGGGAATCTCTGAGGGATTAGAGACCATTCCCTTCCGAACCTCGCCGGAGCTCGGTTCTGCCCTAGCAATGGCGGCAGGACCGGTTTGCAAAGGAGGCGAAGAACCTAGGGGATTCTCTGCAACGGTATTCAAAAGATAGGGACCAATTTGTGATTTGGGTGTACTAAATTGCAAAGTAGGTCAAGATGACCTCTCCTTAGGTCCAAATTTTGGTACAAACCTAATTTGGACCTAAGGAATCCAATGGTGAAGTTGTATTTTAGGTTTGACCTCGTTTGACTGGTCATTTTGCGTAAAAACCCAAATTAGGTAAATTGAAGAGCTAGGACCCTAATCTGGGTCAAACTAGGTTCCAAAGGCCAAATTAAGTGTTCTAAACCCTAGAGTATGTTTTTCCATGATTTGTAGAGGGTTTACTTGCTTTTTTTTCTGATCGGAACCTTGTTAATTTAAGCGGGTCTGTTTTAGGGTTACCAAGTGTCATTTAGTTCTTAGATTGCACATGAACCCATTTCTGATTGACTCAACCAACTTTTTATCTCATTTATACCATTTGACCTCTGTTTTGCCTCTGAGAAATCCCGTTTATGTACTGCAATGGTAAAATTGCAGTTTTAACCTTTATTTCATGTTTTCTTCTCAGGGCACTTGTTCGTTCAGTTAGGCCTTCTTCTAGGTTATGTAGGAGCTTTTATCTTCTTTATTGGGTCAAAATGAGCTAGTTATGGCTCATGATGAGGCTCTCATCATACCCCCATGCCTAGCTTTTGCTAGTCCCTTAGCAAAATTTCAAAGTTTTAACTTCCGTTCTAGACCCTGAGTGTCTGTCAACAATGATAAGTGCTTCTCCTTTTCTTTTGTGATTAGGTGGGAATGCCGACAATGGGCCTAGAGGTACTCAAGTACCAACCAAAATCTGGACCTGTTCCACTTTAGCCTCAGTCTTCTACAAATGTTTCTACGGCCCACAGAAACTAACCTAGGGTTTGTTGGACTCCACGGTTAAAGCACCCGTGCTTGAGATATTTTTAGCCTAAGTTCAGTTTGCAGTGCATTTTTTTTTTGTAAGAGAGAGATAGAAGATTTATTTGTTTGGAGAGCTTTTCTCTCTCTTTTCTTTTTATTTCTAGCTTCGGATTAGCTTCTCAACACGGTCTGTATCGGATTCCTCGTCTCCATCATTAATCCTCAAGGGTCCCTGGCTTTCGAGATTTTGAGATAATCCCGCCCATGGCAACCCCCGGAACCCTGGCTTTCGAGATTTCGAGATAATCCCGCCCATGGCGTTCCGTGGCTGAATCCAGACCCTGGCGATCGACATTTCTTGATAATGCCGCCCATGGTATCTGAACCAGCAGAGTGCTTACATGCCCCCGGTGGGATATTTAAATATCCCAAGAGACAAGCACCGAGGAGACGATATGTTGTTACGCATCTTCGAGGGGAATTTCCCGCCTCTCCGCGCTGGGAACTCCTCCAAATCAATTTGTGTTGATTGACCGCTCCTAATCTAGGTGACTTTTTCAGAACATTAAACGCTTTTCGCGTGATTTGGATGTTTATGCGCACTGAACCAGACTGTGTGTGAATTTGGGTGCTTAGGTTACCGAATCCCGCAAACCAGAGGTCAGTTAATGAGGCCGAATACTTTCTAAGCCTTAGACCTAATACTCAAGCTTCGCATTTTCCTCAACCTCTTGAGGATTATCCAGATTTTAATGGATACGTGAATTTTTAAGCTAAAGGTACTAGCCCAAAAAGCCTAAGACCAGCGTTCCCGCTAATCTCTTGTTATATCTCCGTGGCACTTTTCTTTTCTTTTTCTTGATTTGGTCTAGAACTTCAATTAACCCCTTAATCTTTTACTAATGACTATTTCTTTTCATTTTCGTTTTGTGCTCCTTTTTGTCATTTTTTTCTTCTTTTCCTCCTCTCATTTGTATGACCCTGAATTGTTCCTCCCCTCTATCAAGTCTCTTTTTTTTTTTTTTGTGAAACCCTTTCTTGATATGAATTTTCTGACATTTTGCACTTTCATACCCCCCCACGCCTAAGATTTGCAATGTCCCCATTGTAAATTAGGTGGGTTCGAATTCAGCTTAGTTCATGTATTAGGACAGGTGTGTGGTGAGTGAATGGGTCGAAGCGACTTGTTGCGAACGATTTCTAATCTCGGGTAGGTATACCTGAGGTGAAGTCGGCTGTTCTAATGGATGAACCCTAAAGTGCAATATGAGTTCCGCATAGAGATGTCAGAAACGGTTTTAGGTTTTTCAAAGAATGACGGGTTGCCTCCCGTTAAGCGCTGAGTTTTACGCCATCGGCTGGGCGCAATGAGCTCAAGAGGAATGGAGGGTAAAGGATGACTCAGTCAAATCTATATCGATCATGTCAATGAACGGCTTGAGTCACTGCCCGTTCACGACAAAGGGTTCAGAATCGTGGCTGAGTGGGCTGATTTCAATAGCTCCATTTCCGAAGATTTGGCGGACTAGGTAGGGTCCGACCCACTTGGATCTTAGCTTTCCTGGGAATAATTTGAGTCGAGCATCAAAGAGTAAAACTTTTTGACCAGGATGAAAGACCTTTCTAGAAATGTGTTTGTCGTGAAAAGCTTTAACCCGTTCTTTGTAAATTCGCGAGTTCTCATACGCGTCGTGGCGTAATTCATCGATCTCGCTCATTTGAAATCTTCTGTGGGTTCCAGCCTTAGAAAGGTCGAGATTACAGGTCCGTACTGCCCAATAGGCTTTATGCTCCAATTCGACGGGGAGGTGACATGCCTTCCTGTACACTAGTCTGAAGGGAGACATTCCTAATTGGGTCTTGTGGGCGGTCCTATAGGCCCACAATGCTTCCGGAAGCCGAGAAGACCAATCTTTTCTATCAGGTCGAACAGTAACCTGAAGGATCTTCTTGATCTCTCGGTTAGATAGCTCAGCTAGACCATTATTTTGGGGGTGCTAAGGAGTAGAGATTCGGTGTGACACCCCGTATTTGGTCATCAGTGACCTGAACTGAGCGTTCGTAAAATGGGTCCCTCCGTCGGAAATTATAGCACGCGGAATCCCGAACCTTGAGAAAATGTTTTGATGGAGGAATTTTATAACGACTTTATGATTGTTGGTTTGGGTCGGAATGGCTTCTATCCACTTGGACACATAGTCAACTGCGAGTAAGATGTATTCGAAGCCATCCGAGGTTGGAAAGGGTCCCATGAAATCAATCCCCCAAATATCAAAAATTTCGCATACCAAGATCGACTGTAGAGGAATCATGTCTCTATAGCTCATGTTGCCCAGAGTCTGGCAACGGGAACATGCCTTACAGTGTTCGTATGCATCCTTGAAAATTGTGGGCCAGTAGAAGCCACACTGGAGGACTTTCGATGCGGTTTTATGTCCAGAAAAATGTCCACCGCATGCTTGGTCATGGCAAAATGAGAGTATGTCTTTGATTTCCACTTCCGTGACGCACCGTCGGATTATCTGATCAGCACCAATGCGGAAAAGATACGGGTCTTCCCATAGGTAATACTTGGCATCGAAACGCAATTTGTCCTTTTTGGCCTTCGACCAATCGGGCGAAATCTAATGTGATGCCAGGTAATTAACAATATCGGCGAACCATGGAAGACTTGTACTGATAGTCAGGAGGTGCTCATCAGGGAAATGTTCTGTAATAGGTTCGGAAGGATCAATAATTTCAGAAGGAAGGCGGGACAAGTGATCAGCTACCACATTGTGCTTTCCTGCCTTGTCGCAAATCTCGAGGTCAAATTCTTGCAATAGCAAGATCCAACGGATTAGTCAAGGTTTCACGTCCTTCTTGGCAAGGAGATGCATTACAGCTGTGTGATCCGAGTATACGATAATACGGGAACCCAGAAGGTATGATCTGAATTTTTCCAGGGCAAATACTACGGCCAGCAGCTCTTTCTCAGTAACCGTATAGTTACGCTGAGCCTCATCCAGTGTTTTGCTGGCGTAGTAAATGACCACAGGTATCCCGTCAATTTTCTGCCCTAAAACCGCTCCTACAGCAAAGTCAGATGCATCGCACATGATCTCAAAGGGTTGAGACCAATCAGGGGACTGTAGGATTGGGGCTTGGGTGACTCGGTCACGTAGGATCTCAAATGCTTGAGTGCATTCCTTGGAAATTTCGAAAGGCACATCCTTGGAGAGAAGATTGGTCAGGGGGCGCGCGATCTTGGAGAAATCAGGGATGAATCGACGGTAGAAACCGACGTGCCCCAAAAAAGATCGGATGTCCTTAATCGAGCTAGGCATAGGGAGCTTGGAAATCAGGTTAATCTTAGCTCGATCCACTTGGATGCCTTTCTCTGAGATTAAATGTCCCAGGACAATTCCCTCAGGCACCATGAAATGGCTCTTTTCCCAGGAAAGAACCAAATTCACCTCAATGCATCGCCTGAGTATATGGACCAAGTGTTGGAGGCAATCGTCAAATGATTGTCCAAAAACTGAAAAGTCAGCCATGAAGACTTCCAGATAATCACCTACCATATCTGAGAATATGGCAAGCATGCACCGCTGAAAAGTTGCAGGTGCATTGCAGAGACCGAACGGCATCCTTCGGAACGCGTACGTCCCGAAGGGGCAGGTGAATGTGGTCTTTTCTTGGTCCTCTGGATGGATTGCCACCTGATTGTAACCGGAGTACCCGTCAAGAAAGCAGAAGAATTTATTTCCCGCTAGTTTCTCGAGGATCTGATCAATAAATGGTAGTGGGAAATGATCCTTCTTCGTGGAGGAATTTAGTCTTCTGTAATCAATGCAGACTCTCCACGAATTAGCTATTCGGGTAGGAATGACTTCCCCGGTTTCAGTCGTGATGATGGTAAGTCCTGCCTTCTTAGGCACCACTTGTGTTGGACTCACCCAACGACTGTCGGAGATCGGGTAGATGATCCCTGCATCTAACCACTTAATGATCTCCTTTTTCACGACCTCCTGTAGGTTAGGGTTTAGGCGCCTTTGCATTTCTCTTGAAGGTCGTGAGCCTTCTTCCGTGTAGATTCGATGTGTGCAGTATGAAGGGCTTATACCAGTTAAATCATCTAGAGTCCATCCAATGGCTCTACGATGTTGTTGGAGAACAGAAATCAAACGGAGTTCCTGGTCAGGTGTGAGTCGAGAATTGATAATCACAGGAAACGTCTGATTTGAATCCAAAAAGACGTATTTTAGATGTTCAGGAAGGAGCTTGAGTTCCGTGACAGGATTGTCAGCGGCAGCGGGTGGTTCGGGGTTTGTATCGGGAGCAATGGTAGGAGTCATAGGTGTGTCTAGATCATGTCCGCACTCCTCTGTTAGCGGTTTTTGCTTCTCTAGTGGTTGATCAGGAATAATCAGGTTGTCCTCTATATGCAGTTCATCAACCACGGCTTCGACATCACAAATTTCCTCTATCACCCCACAATTAATCCCTTGATGGGCCTTGAAAATGTCTATCTTCAGATTTTGATTCCCAAATTTTAATTCTATCTGGCCCTCTTCACAGTTTATATTGGCCCTAGCAGTGGCCAAAAAGGGTCTCCCTAATATGATTGGTGTGTCCCTTGGGTTCTTAGGTGCATCCATGTCCAGTACTATGAAGTCCACTGGAAAATAAAAATCTCGTACCCTAACAATGACATCCTCGAGTATTCCTTTGGGTGACTTGATGGATCGATCGGCTGACTGCAATGTCACCTCGGTTGGTTTAAGTTCAGATTCTTCAAGGTGGTCAAGGAGGGATGTAGGTATTAAATTTATGGAGGCACCTAGGTCTAGTAGGGCTCTATCAAGTTGGGTTTCACCAATTTTACAAGAAATCAAGGGAGTTCCTGGGTCTTTACCCTTAGGTGGGAGTTTGCTCAAGATGACAGAGCTGGCTTGCTCTGATAGTACGATTGGGTTCCCATCCTTGGTTCGCGGCTTACGTTTAGGTGTACATATGTCTTTCAAGAACCTTGCGTAAGCCGGTATGTGGCGGATTGCATCCATCAACGGGATGTTTATCTGGACCTGTTCAAAGAGCTCGACCAGATCCTCCTCAGGAGCCACAGGTTTGGTTATCCTTTTTCCTTTGGGCAAGGCCTCAGGAAATGGGATCCTAGCTGGTTCCTCTAGGATAGGTCCAGGTTCTTCATCTGGGACAGTAGTATCTTGGATGACTACCCTAGGGTCTTGGTGATTATCAAGCTTGGAGTGGTTCGGATAGTGTGGGTCTTGTGTTGTTTTACCACTGCATGTTGTTACAGAGTTTAATCCGGCCTGACTTTGGTTTGGGTTAGGTAGGAGGGGTGGCTGCTGCTGCAATCCTGCATAAGATGTTGATGCCTCCATCCCGTCTGGTGATGGAGTAGCAGGGGCCTGATAAATCAAATGTGCGTGGCCTGGATTTGGATTCATAACGCGCCTCTGGGTCGGCACGTTATTTGGGTTGGGCAGAGGTTGCGAAGGAAGGGTGCCAGGTTGGCGGGAATTTGCCATCTGGGCCAGTTGGTTGCGAACCTTTGTGATCTCGTCCTTGTGCTGTTTTTGCATTGCCGCATTCGTCTTTTGAATGTCAGCCAGTGTTTGAAGGATAAGAGTCAGTTGATCCTGATTTTGCCCGGATTGGTAGGTGGGATTGGGCCGAGGCTGAGGCGGCTGATATGGACAAGGAGCTTGTGGGCGGGATTGATATGGTGGTTTTTGAGAATTTCCTACCCACTGAAAGTTAGGATGATTTCGCCATCCAGGGTTGTAGGTATTGGAGTATGGGTCATTCTGGATGGCGTTGAGGTCCTCGCAGTTCTGAGGAACCTCAGGAAAGTCAGAATACGAGGGTTCAGAGTTCCCCCAACTCGAATAGAAGGGATCAGAGGTCACTCTGGTCCGAGAGGTAGATGGGGGTGGATATGGGTCCATCCCCTTGGCAGGTTGGTGATAGATGTTTTGCACTGTTTCCCTTGCCAGAGGAGGTCGTGTAAAAGAATTTTGTGCAGAGGTGGCTTGCTGCAAATGTCGAGTTAGCTCGTCCACCTTTTTTTCTATGATAGAGACCTTGTCCAATCGACTGGCCATCAGTTCCAGGTCGACAGAAGTGGACAGGTCCTGCGTCTCATGTGTCCCTCTTAGATTTGTCGATGCACGGGCATTCGTCCTATCGAATAAGCCCAAGGAGTCATTGTTTATGGAGTTCTCGCACATGTTTTCGAGAATCTCCCATACCGTGTCCTCGTGTTGGCCCATGATGTTTCCTCCACATGTTGCATTGACGAATAGACGAATATCCTCACGGAGTCCCTGGTAAAAAGACTGGACTTGTTCCCACTTAGGAACTCCGTGATGGGGGCACTTTCGCATGAGATCTAGGAATCGATCCCAAGCTTCATGAAGAGGTTCTCCCGGTTGTTGAGTGAAATGAGTGATCTGGTGGCGCAAGGCATTTGTCCGGCCAACAGGGAAGAATTTTTTCAAAAATTCGGACTGTAATTCCTCGCATGTGTTGATCGGGCGGGTTTGAGTCTGATACCAGTGTGCAGCCTTGTCCAAGAGGGAGAACGAAAACATTTTCATGAGTAGGATATCCCGATTTTGTACATCTGACCCGAAGGTCTGGGCCAAATGCTTGAGTTGTTTAATGTGTTGGAATGGATCCTCAGAGTTAAGCCCATGGAACTTCGGTATGGCATGAATCATATTGGGCTTCAGATCAGAATCGGGTCCTCCAATTGGGATTCGTACTCGGGGTTCGATTGCCACCGCAGCAGGATTATAGTGATCTCGCATCATAGGTCGCTGCGGTCGGTTTACAAAGTTCTGAAAGAGATCGTTCAAGCGTTGAAGTTGGTGTTCAAGATTATTCTCCTCTTCAATGGGTTGTGCCATGATGGGAGAAGAAGGAGAATCAGGGTTTGAGTCAGATGAAAGATTTATGTGGCGGGGTTGCTGCACAAACAAGGGCGTCAAGGCTTAGAAATTCATTCTCGTCGAGGCTTGGCCTCGACGAGAATGAATTTCTAAGGGAGGTCTTAAAGGTGGTCTTAAGGACCTCCTACCGAACATGCACCGAAAGATGTGATGAGATCAGAAGGTGCTGGACCCAATCAAGACACCCAAGAATTGTTGGGTGACTATAGAGGTTCGGGGCAGATGGACCCCTGGATCAGAAGATCGTCCACCTGAGAAATACCTGGGCAGCCAGAGAGGGAGAGTCCCGCAAAAGACCCCTACACGGTAGAGCGTCCCCACGGGTTACAGGGTTTCCCCCACCCGACCTCTCTTGTCTCTGCGGTTCCAGGTAAACCAGAATGGGGATCTTGACCTCTTAAGTCTAGTTTTTTTTTTTTATTTTAAGATCAAGGTGCTTAATGTTCCACTTGAACTTTTAAGTATTTTGAGTGCAAAAGTGACCTAATATTAAGGTTGGTTTACCCGAGGGATCAACTTCACCTCTTGTTCCTTTGAGAGCTTTTAGGTCCTTCCTTTTATGGTTCAAACGGATTATCAGCCTGATTTGCTTAGGGTTCCTCTTATATAAATCTTTTCAAACACGGTTTAGGCACACCTCTTTTTGGAAAGTTTGTTTCTTTGTTTTAGAGAAGATGTGTCTCTAAAAACCCTAGCTTTGCAATCCCTAACTTGGCTCTAGTGGGTCCAATTTAGTTGCCGTAGAAATTAGCACCTAGGGCTCAATCAAGAAAGTTTTAGCCCTAGTTGCCTTAGTTGGATGAACAGATAAAAATATGTTGAAATGAAAATCAGGCAACTTGATGAGTTACTAAATATGAGACAGGTAGCCCTAAGTTGATTTCCCTCCTTTTTATAGATTGTGAGAGGGTTAAGAGAGAGGACTTATGGAGATTACCTGTTCCTTGGAGAGTCTGTTGTGCAGTTGCTATTCTTTCCTTTTTGTTTTGCTTTCCCTGAATGAACACAGCAAAAGAGAGAAGTCAAGTCGGATATTAGATAGAAAAGTTGTGCTCAAAAGTTTTAAAAGTGCCCGTTGCTCCCCGGCAACGGCGCCAAAATGTTCGTCGTGTTTTTGTGCTGTTTGTTAAAAGATAATATCGCGTTGTAGTATAGCCGCTAAAGCGTTCAAAACAAATAAAGATTTTTATTACTCGAAAACCGGAGTATCCGAGGTCGAACACAGGGAGCAATCTCAGTACTTTGGAAAACCCAAGAATACAACTGTTACATGCAAATATAATTGATTCAAAGAGTTTTTAGAAAAAGTAGAATTAGACGTCTGATACATAAATGTGATCTTTCTTTCTTTCTTCCTTCTTCTCCTTTCTGCTTCTGTATCTTTCCTTCTGATTTGCCGTTCTGATCTCTTTGCAATCTTCCCTTGTCCTTCTTCTTCATCTCTGCGAAGACTTCTAATCTTTCTGCTTTCCTTCTCCTGCGAAGTCTTCTTTCTTCTTCTTCTGTCTTCTTCTTTGGCTTTCTTTTCCTTCTTCTGCAGCGGCCAAGTCCATCTACGATTAGCCTGCCTGCACAGGAGCAAAACCTAACCCTTCTCCCTCTACCCGCGCATCTCTCTCTCTCAAGCAATTCACTCTGACCTGCTCTCCCAGAGCCACAGGCATTAATCGGGTCGGATCGTACCTGGGACCAGGTGCACCTGGAGGTGGTGTGATGCGCGAGGAGTGCGTAGGCTTAGGTCGGGTCGGATCCGCCAAATCTGCGTGGTGAGGCCGCGGACGAGGCGGGTGGGGTCAGTGAGGGACCTCACCCTTGTGCTTACTGAGGCGATGAGAATATATCACAAAAGAAATTTATAGTGTACCTGAGGTTTGTAATCCCACGATGTGGGACTAAAGGTTTCGGCCTTCCCTCACGCGCGCCCGCAGACTCTCGTGTGCAATCGCCCACGCTGAAGGCCCTGCTGGTGCTCCTTGCTGAACTCAGTCACCTCGCGACACTTGCGAGAGCCTGCTGCACCTGCCGCCTGGGAAGCCTGACGTCTGCTGCTGCTCCAAGCTTCCTGCTGCTTCGGCTGTTAATGGCGGTCGGGGCGTTCACCTGCGATTCCACAGAACGGCCTATTGGCCCAATCAGAATAGCTAGAAACCTTCGCCGTAGCACGGCGAAGGCGGTGGGTGATGCTGCAGGTTGTCGGTCGGCCTAGGCGTGCACGCCTAGGTCAACCTGTGGCCGGAGATGGTGGGTTGTTCGGGGGGTGGTTATGGAGGTCTGGAGTGGCAGTTGTGGGGTGGAGTGAGTTCTTGGTGGTGAGGCGGAGCTCACGAGGTGGTTGGCGAGCCGTGTGGAGTGGCGGAGTGGTGTGGGCGGCTCGCCGGAGTGCGGTCGGAGGCGAGGAAGATGAAGGCGGTTAGGTACTGTCGAGGGGTAATCAAGTAAAATAGTTGGGGGAAAAGAGAGAGGAGAGGATGGAGAACGTATTTGGGGTTGTCTGGAGGGAAGGGAGGCGGCGGAGAGGACAGCTCGTAACTGTCGTCGTCGGGGAAGAAAGACCCTGAGGGAGGAAGCGGCGACGAAGACGAGGTCAGAAGCTCGCGCGCGAGGTACAACGCGACGCGGGAGGAAGCGGCGGAGAGGACTCTGCTGCTGGTATGGCAGCAGAGCGACGAGAAGGAGGGAAGGAGGTCGCCGGAGCTTGTGGGTCGTTTGGCCGGAGATGGGAGAGGGAGGAATTTGGAAGGGATCTCCGTCAAAATCAAGCTTAGCCTCTTCGGCCGGAGTTGTGGGTTCTTATATAGGCGCTGGACTAGGTGTGCAGGGCGTGAAGGGCACGTAATTGCCTGAGGTTGGTCGCCGGAGATGGAAAGGAGTTAGGATACCCAAATCTCTCGTGCGTTCGCACGAGAGATTGGGTTCACACCAGGGATCGATATCGGTCTTAAATGGAAGGGAATTCCTCAGAGAATCCTCCTTCCATTTCTGGAAGGGAATCTCTGAGGGATTAGAGAGCAATCCCTCTCCGAACCTCGCCGGAGCTCGGTTCTGCCCTAGCAATGGCGGCATAACCGGTTTGCAAAGGTGGCGAAGAACCTAGGGGGTTCTCTGCAATGGTATTCAAAAGATAGGGACCAATTTGTGATTTGGGTGTACTAAATTGCAAAGTAGGTCAAGATGACCTCTCCTTAGGTCCAAATTTTGGTACAAACCTAATTTGGACCTAAGGAATCCAATGGTGAAGTTGGATTTTAGGTTTGACCTCGTTTGACTGGACATTTTGCGTAAAAACCCAAATTAGGTAAATTGAAGAGCTAGGACCCTAATCTAGGTCAAACTAGGTTCCAAAAGCCAAATTAAGTGTTCTAAACCCTAGAGTATGTTTTTCCATGATTTGTAGAGGGTTTACTTGCTTTTTTTTCTGATCGGAACCTTGTTAATTTAAGCGGGTCTGTTTTAGGGTTACCAAGTGTCATTTAGTTCTTAGATTGCACATGAACCCATTTCTGATTGACTCAACCAACTTTTTATCTCATTTATACCATTTGACCTCTGTTTTGCCTCTGAGAAATCCCGTTTATGTACTGCAATGGTAAAATTGCAGTTTTAACCTTTATTTCATGTTTTCTTCTCAGGGCACTTGTTCCTTCAGTTAGGCCTTCTTCTAGGTTATGTAGGAGCTTTTATCTTCTTTATTGGGTCAAAATGAGCTTTTTATGGCTCATGATGAGGCTCTCATCATCTAACAAATGAAAATAAAAGAAACAAAAATCCTCCTATGATGACGTTGGTGAAGAAGAGAGAGAGGTTTCTTGCTGCAATCTCAGTTGCTCTTGGGTTTGTAAAGAAGTTCTCCTTTTCCTTCCTTGAAAAGATCCTCCAAATTGGTGTCTTCCTTACAAGCCCTAAAGGGAGCGTGCCCTTGCTTCTGCAAGGTTGGATGATTTCCACCCACAAGACTCCTCCTAGGGTGGCGTGGACCACCCTCATGACCTCCTCCTAAGGTCATCCTTGCAGGCTGCTCCTCTACCTGGTGGGGGCACAAGAGAAAAGGGAAGAGGGGAGGGCACCAAGGGGATAGGGTGTCCCCTTAATCTTCTTCTTCTCCTTCTTCTCTTAGCCATGGATATGGTAGGATGAAGGTGAAAAATATGAAGCCAAAGGATGAAGGAAATGGTGGTGTTTATAGATCTTTTATATAGTAGAGGGGGTGGAGGTTGGTGTTGACATGGTCAAGGGAAGAGTGGTGTTATGGATGGCTAGGATATGGAAGTTGGTGGATGGATGGTGGATTAGGGCTAGCGAGGAGGTAGAAGGATGCATGAGATGGAGTAGAGTTGGTGCCAACTCTATGTGGATTAGAGTTAAGGGGTAGGTTGATGTGTTGTATGTCTAGGATTAGGTTATAGGGTGGTGGTTAGGAGATGGACAGTAGAGATTAAGTCGCGCCATATGAGAAGGTGTAGGGTAAGTGGGTTTATGTCAAGTTGGCGCCACTTTTTATGTGGTTGGGGTTAAGGTGGCGTGGAGGGTAGGTGTAAGGGTAGGATGGTGTTTTAAGTGGTGGTTATGGGATCCTAGGGTGTAGGTTAAGTGGCGCCAACCTAAGGGGTGCTACAGGAGGTGGTTAAGGGTTGGTGCCAACCTTAAAAGATGCCTTGGTTTGGTGCCATCCTAAGGGGGTTCTAGAAGGGGGTAGGTGTAGGGCTATGATGGATTTATGGGGTAGGTGTAGGGGTGAGATGAAGGGATTTTTGGAGGGAATTTGTGGTGCCAAAACAAGGGTGGTTATGGGGGTTTTGGAGCCACCTTTTTGGTGGCTTTTGGAGGTGGTGATGGGGTGAAGAGATGCATGTTGGTTGGCGCCAACATGGGTAGGAGTAGGTGGAGCTAGATGGACTTGAGTAGGTGGACTACTTAGGTGATGAGGTGGAGTTAGGTTGTAGGTGGTGGATGGCTAGTGGGAGCTAAGCTATGGCTAAGCTAAGCTATCTAAGCTAGCTTAGCTAGTAGTTGAGTAGAGGAGGAGGTGGGATGGAGCTAGGGTTTAGGGAAGAGGAGTTGAGGAAGGAATTTCTGGAGCTGAACTGGTGATGGTAGCCACTGAAGGGAGTTGCAGGGAGCTACTTTAGCTAGCTTAGCTTGTTAGTTCTCTGCTAGTTGCTAAGTCAAGCTAAAGTAAGCTAGCTTCTGATGAAATATGCTGAGGTGAGCTGGGTCTAATTTTCCTAGGGAGGACCTAGCCATCTAGAGTAGCTAAGGTAGCTTAACTCAACTAGGTTGAGCTAAGTGGAGTCCCCGGGAGCTAGACTTGAGCTGGCCTAAGCTATATGAAGTCATTTTCAGCTAATTTGAGTTGAATGGAGCTAGAAGTAGCTGAACCTGAGCTGAGGTGAACTCCTGTGAACTTAGTTGGGCAAGCTAGAGCTCCTAGTGAGCTGATTGGAGCTAAGGTGAGCTAGACTCAACTAAGTTGAGCAGGGTATGAGCTAACTTGAGCTAAGGTGAGCTAAGGTGAGCTACCCTGAGCTAACATTCAGCTAAGATGAGTTGAATGAAGCTTAATGGAGTTAACCCTAACTCAAGTGTGTTGGTATCCAGCTATGATGAGTTGGATTTGGTTGAGTCCAAGCTGGAATGAGCTTCCTCTTCACCAGTTGCCTTCATCAGTGCTAGGGTTTTAGGGATCTGTTTATCTGTTTGTCCCTAACACTAATAAACATATTAAAAATACAACAAAATATGCAATGCATGCCTAACCTAATTAATGCCTAAATGTAGCCCAAAAATCCATTTGCGAGGTTAAAATCCTAAGAGCTAAGTTTATTTTAGCGCATAAGAATGATGATAAACTAGCCTTTATCAATAGTACTATCCAAGACACCACCGAGGTGCTCACAACCCCAAAACACAATGCGATGTAAAGGGGTGGTCCAAGCAAACTCAAGCTCTTGCTTTAACGCTATGGTAGAGCACCATCCATGACACTTGAGTCACAAAATTACGCCTTAATGCTTCATCTAAAGACATGAAATATAGATATAGAGCATCATCGAGGTGGTAACATATTAACATCACATCCTCAAAGGAGGAATTTTCCTCCTCTATGGTGGGAACTCAAACTAATCATCTGCTTTGGATTTCACCATGACTACTCAAGGGGCTTTTAGGTGTTGGCTGTGTGTGAAATTTGACACAAGAATTTTGCAAGAGATGCAAGCTTTTGGGTCGAAAACTAAGCCAAGTAATTTCCAGGTCACAAAAAGAGATCAAGTCACCTGAATCATCGCGAGTTCAGCCGAAATTTAGAGAAAGATACTTGATCTAGTCTAAGAATAGATCCAGAAATAGTAAAATTGGATTTGCACTCTAGTCCCTAGTTTGTTAAAGATTAAATCCCATTGTACCTTAAAATGAATCTTTTAACCTTATCCTCGATTTTCAAAGTTTTCCTCAAAAAGTTTTATGATTTTTCTGTAATGAGATGCATGCAAAAGCAAAATTACATATTTTTAGATTTTGAAAATCCTGAATCAATCATCAAAATTTAAAAGCACCCTCCCATGCTTATGATATGTAATGTCCTCATGCATTAGGAGGGAAAAGAGATCACCTTAGTGAAAGGTGGTCGGGTTCAGAATGAACAAAACCTGGAAAAAGAAAGATAAAATAAAAGTAGTAGAAAAGGATGGATTACCTGCTATCCAGTGCTAACTTTTACATCTATTCAGCTGAGCATGAAGTGATGCACGGAAGATGAACAATCATGCAGAAAATTAGACACATGTATGCCCTCAGAAAAGGTGTCTTCCTCAGGATCCCCTAAAAGATGAGTGGTAAAATTTTGGGGATCAAAATTGGATGAAAAATTGGAAGGATGACCCAAGTCTGACCATGGTTTGAGTTCATGATGAAAGCCAAACTTGGGTGGGTCGGGTGGTAGATCCAATGGAAAGGGAGTGGGAGAGAAGTCAGTGTGATGAAGGGTGGATGAAGTTAGTGTGGATGTTTTTGGTGAGAAATCTAGAAGATTAGAAGAGGAAAAGTCAAACCCTAGTTGATCTGAAATGCCTTGAACCCCATTATCATAATCAGAATCTGAATCAGAGAAATTAGTTCAATGATGGTCAAAGCAAAGCAAGAGTTGATCATCATAGATTCCTCAAGTATCACTTCCATTTCATCATCAGAGTCCTCAAAAAATTCATGATCAAGGGACCTCTCAGAAGCTTTGAAAATATCTAAAGATACAGTCTGGTTACCGCAAATTATATCCAATTTTCAAGAATGACAATGGATATTGGCTTTTGTGGTAGCCAGAAAAGGTTTTCCAAGGATGATAGGGGCATCTTTGAGTCTTTCAGGTACCTTTATGTCAAGGACCAAAAAATCAACCGAAAATAGATAATTTCGGACCTTGACAATAATATCCTTGACAACTCCTCGCGGTTTAATGGTAGATCAGTTTGCCAATTGTAATTGAACCTTAATGGGTTTTAATTCACTGAATTGAAATTCCTCGAATAAGATCGTAGGGATGAGATTAATAGAGGCACCTAAGTCGAGAAGGGAGAGATCAAAAGTGGTGTCATTTATGACAACCAAAATGAGTGGTGCACCCAGGTCCTTTTTCTTGAGGGGCAGCTTGCTTTGCACAACGGAGCTTACTGTCTTAGAAAGGACCACACTTCCTAGATTCTTGGCCTGCTGCTTTTGAGTGCACATCTTTCAATAATTTAGCATCGGCAGGGATGTACTTAATGGCATCTAGGAGGGGGATGTGTATCTCAATTTGCCCAAATAAGTTCATAAGATCTTGGTGAGAGGGCTCTAATTTCTTTTTCTGAGGAAGTTTGGATTGCATTGATTAAGGGAAAGGAACAAGATTTGAATCTTGTGATTTGTGTGTGTCTTCTTTTTCTTCTTGAGTGGGGGGATGAGAGTCAATTTGCCTAGGAATGTGGGTTTCATTAGGTTGTTGTAAAGGCCTAGGATCAATGGTAGTTTTCCCACTCCTCAATGTAACTGCATGTGCAGTGGGATTATTACTTGGAGGAGGTGGGGGGCTTATTGTTGTGGAAAACCTGAAGGCTGCTAAGGTATAGGGTTAATGGGAGGTTGGTTTTGAGTTTGATTTTTGCCCTGATAATGGTTCCTTTGATTATTAGGATTGGGCATGGGTTGGGAAGATAGATGTCCTGTAGGTCTCTAAGTAGAACTAACCTCAATCTGATTATGTAGATTTACAATAGTGCGGGCTACTTTTGACATTTTGCTTTGCATTTCCTGCAGGTTTTTCATCATCTGGGCATTGATGTCTTCTTGGGATGGCCTAGGTCGATAAAAAGTTTGATTTGGCTCATACCTCCAAACGGGTTTTGTTTCTTATTAGGAACTAGGTTGGTCCAGGAGTGTGTTGGGTAATTCCTCCAATTTGAGTTGGAAGAATTTTTTAATTTCTCCTAGAGGGTAGAAATATTTTCAATGGGACTTGGATTTGGATATGTGTATGTCCTTGGTGAACCATAGAAAGCCTCAGAATATTGATTATACTTAGTAGGGGCAGTATTTAAATTATACAAATTTTCTCTCCTTGGGATGTTAGGCGGGGTTAGATGTGGAGCCTGTGGAGCCTGGATGGGTGTGGCAAGTCTTCCTGAATTTTCTTCTAATTTAATTGCTTTTGGTCAAGTCATTGGGCAATCATTTGGAGATCATCTTGGGTAACAGGAATAGATTGAGTGCCTATCTCATGAACACCGAACTGCAGGTTTGAAGTTCTGCCAAAGGTGTTCACGGAGGTCTGATTAAAGGAGTTTTCACTCATTTCCTCGAATAAATCATAGGCACTTTTAGCATCCTTATTTAAGAAGTTGTCTCCACACGAGGTGTTGATGAAATGTTGAAGTTGATCTTCTAACCCATGATAGAAGATCTGCACGAGCTGCCACAATGGAATCTTGTGGTGTGGGAAACTTCTCAAAAGATCTTTGAACTGTTCCCAAGCATCATGTAGAGTCTCACCAGACTTTTGTTGAAAGGTTGTAATAGAGCTTCGCAGGGAATTAATATGACCTATGGGAAAGATTTTCTTTAGGAAAGCACTTTTGAGCTGAGGCCATGTGGTAACAGGTCTGCCAATGGTTCTAAACCAATAAGCGGCCTTATCCTTGAGAGATAATGGAAATAGCTGCCCAGCTAAAGATCTTCTCGTACATTGCAAGAATGGGTTGTTTGTGCGAGGAGAGTGAGCTCCTCATGGTGGCCGAATGGGTCTTCCCTAGGAAGGCCATGAAAATGCTTGATCAGGTTCAGAATAGCCGATTTGATTTCGAAGTTCCCTTCTAGAATTACCAGCCCAAATCTGTCTTCATAATTGGAAGGATCGTAAAAATCCTGAAGAGGAATGATAGGCTATTGATGGGGTGGCAGGTTTTGCCCTTAGTTGGCTAGGTTCATTATAGTCCTAGTTAACTATTGTTGATTAGCTTGTAGTTGAGCCAGCTGCATAGCCATCATGGAGAAGGGATTAGGCAGGGGGCCTTGTTCTTGTTGTTGTTGTGGCCTCTCAGGAATTTCCAAGCTAGGGAAATCAGGAAGGGGTAGGTCAAAGATGGAGGGGTTAGTTTTTGTGTTTTGGGTGGAAGAGTCGAAGGTGGGATTAGAGGTGGATGTGGATGGGTTAGTGGACCTATCTTTTTGGTTTTCCATTTTTTTAGAATGCAGAGGAGAATGAGGAAAAAGAATTCCTTTTATGCAGGGGGCAAAATCAAGTGGTCCCTCCAAGTGTGGAGTTTGAGACCGCTGCCCATGCATATAATGGAAGAAATAGGGAGAAGATGAGGGAGAGATGAGTGTAATCAAGCAACAAAATTCTAGACCTAACTTTAATGTGACTCCTTAAAAATTAACCTAAGACTTGGTCTATCTAGGAAATAAGAAATCAGTAGTGGATAACTATTTCTTCAACAAATTTGGTTAGGCTGAATAAGGGGAGGGTTTGGCCCAAGCATGTCCTAGGAAAATCACTGGGGGCTCATATAAACCTGCATCTGATTGTTTGACACAACCCCTCATCCTGGCACCTGATATAAATGAAGGAATTGATACCAACTAAAGAAAACTTAAAACCTAGATACAAGCTTAAGTTGATGAAACCTTAGGGGTCAAGTTATTACAAAATTTTAATTAGGTCTAGGAGCTTAAAGTGCACAAGGAATGTGATGGGCATTAATTGGGGTAATGCTCGATTATTTCTCTTTTTTTTGTGTGTGTGAATTGGGTGGGAAGTGATGCCCAACCCAAATCATAGGTTTGCAAACAAGGATTTTTGGTTGAAATATTTTAGGGTTTTAATAAAGATTTGTTGTCTTTTAGGATTCTCTCTTGTTAATGATTCAAACAAGGTTTTGATGTTCCACAAAATAATAGCAAACAAGTTTTTTGTTGGTGGAAGTCAATTCCTTTAAAGTTGATGTGACGAAGAGAGAATTTAAAACCCTAAAGTTTGGAAATCCTAGTTATGCAACTCCTAAAAAAGGATCTCTTTTTACAAATATTTTGAGGTAGTGGTCCAAACAAGACAAATAACATCACCACCTGATACAAAATCAAACAAGGAATCTAAAAATGATTTTTTTGTGATTTTTATAAAATTGTTTGATATTTGTTTGGAATTTTTCTTCTTGTTGGTGTCAAGAGTCAGAATTGATAGATTCGGGAAATTGATTCTACAGAAACCTCAAATGACCTCAAAATTTTTGATAATTTTATATGTTGTAGATAATTTCTCAAGCTTTCCACCAATATAAATTTTACCCAAATATGATGAGTAGAAATATTTATAAAATTCATGGATAGTAAGAAAACAGTAAGAAAACAAAGTCTGGCCTTTGTTCATTTTGTGAATTGTTTAATTTTTTCTATTTAGTAAAATTGCTTGGAAATTGGACTCAAGGTTTCCTACTCAAAGGGGCTTCCCTAGACGAAAATTTGTGATTTTAGGAAGCTCCTAGGTGCTCGAACTTGATTTTTGAAAGCCAAGATAGAAGCCTGGATTTTCAAAAATTAGACACCAATATGGCAAAGGTGGTGGAAAGGTGAGGCAAGCAAGCAACAAAATGAATTTTAGGGTTCCACTACCCTTAATTTTTTCTTATTTTTGATAATTTAAATATTTTAAATAGATTTTTGTTTTTTATTTTTGACAAGAAAATGCTTGGGGTACTAAATTGAAGTACGCAAGAAGAAAAGAAACTTGAAACTTTCGTTCCAAGTGCTCCAAATCCCACTCCTGCTCCTGATTCGCACCTAAACAAAACAAAACACAAAATTTGTGAAGACCTAATAAGGAAAGAGAGAGATAAATAATGTGACTAAGTCATGCCTCTTCAGCAACGGTGCGAAAAAGTGATGTCAAAAATAAGCAGTTTGTAAATTGATGTATTTGTGTCATTGCAACGCGTAAATTTGCAATCAACTTTTGCAATTTAAAATACCTAGATAGTGGAGTATCTATGGTCATCTAAGGAGGCCAAATTGTTAATCACAGGAATTGATTCTCTCTCTCACCTTTCAAATCCACTGCAGTCTTTTTTTGAATTTCATTTTTGTTGTTTTTAGGGTTTTGGAAACAATCGAGTTTCTGGAAAGGGAAGATGAACTACGCTAAAGCCTACGCCTCAGTGACAGGAATAAAGACCTCTCTTCTAAGCTCACCTTAGGCAAGTGTGCCTAGGGTAATTAGAAGAGAAGGTGTGTGGTGCACTAAACTACTAATAGCATGAAAAACATACTAAGATAAAAACTGAACTTGGAGGGAAATTTGCAACTTGTATTACTAGAAACTAGAAGGAATGTAGTGGAATGCTTGTTACATGAAAATAAAAACACACTAGCTAATACAAGATATAGGTATAAAGAAGAAGAAAGGGGGATCCTCTAGTTGAAGTCAGGATGGCCCTTGCTCCAAGTGCAGTTGCCCCACACTTGAAAAGGGTTCTCCTTGGCTTTTTGATGATGTAGTCCTCCTCCAAACTCTCTCCTCAAGGTGGGTGTCAGCCACCTTCAAGGGTCCTCCATTGCCTGGCCATCCCCTCTATGTAGAAGATCTTCTCCTTGGCATGGCATAAGGGAGAAGGAGAGGAAGAAGCCACTAAGGGGGTGGGTAGGTTGCCCACTTGATCTTCTTCTCTTCTTCTTCTTCTTCCTTGGCGTGAATGGAAGGGGATGTAGGGTGGATATGAGTCGAACCTAAACTAATGGAGAAGATGGGGATATGGTGGTGGTTAAGGGAGATATATATAGAGTAGGATGGGGTTGGTTGGTGTGGGCCTAAGTGTAGGGCTAGCATTAGGTTTGGTGGGTAGTTAAGGGATCCTAAGGTGGAGTTTATTTCATGCCAACCAAAGGGTTGATAAGGGGGTAGTTATGGTAGCTAAGCAGTGCCTAAAAGTGGCACCAACTATGGAAGGTTGCCTCCATTTTGGCTCCAACCTAGGTAGGTTCTAGAAGGAGGGTTAAGTTTGATTTAGGGAGTATGTGTAGGGTTGGATTTGAAGTGCTTTTGGAGGGAAGAAGTTGGTGCCAAGATGGGGTAGTTATAGGCTTGTTGGTGCCAACTTGATGGTGTCCTTTGGAGGTGGTGGTGGTGTGAAGGGTTGTCTCTTAGTGGAGCCAAAAATAGGTAGGCATAGGAGTAGCTTAGGTGGAGCTAAATAGGGTTTTGTGGTGGAGCTTAGGTAGGTGGGTTTTAGGATTATGTAGGGATGCCAAGGAGGTGACTAGCTAAGCTGATCTAGCTTAGCTAGTAGAGAGTAGGGTAGAGTGGTACAGGGAGCTAGGGTTTATGAGGTGAGGAGTTGGAGGGAGCTGTCTTGAGCTACACTGGAGTTGGTGCCTGTTGAAGAGAACTGTAAGGAGCTACCTTAGCTAGCTTAGCTTGCTAGTTATTTGCTAGCTGCTAAGCCAAGTTAGGAGAAGCTGGCTCCTACTGATATGAGTTGAGGTGAGCTAGGTCTGGTCTTCCTAGAGAATAGCTAGGTATTTGGAGTAGCTAACTTAGGTCAAGTAGCTCATCTCAACCAAGTTGAGCTGAGTTGGGTCTCCTGGAGCTGGACTTAAGCTGGCATGAGCTAGTGGAGATCATCTTCAGCTGACTGGGCCTAGCTAGTTGATGGCAGTAGCTAATCCTAGTTAGGTTTAGCTTCTAGTGAACTGTTATGAGCTGGAATGGTACTAGGATCAACTGTCTTGAGTTAGTTTGAGCTGCCATCCAGCTAAGGTGAGCTAAATGGTGCTAAGGTGAACTAGCTAGAGCTGCCATTCAGCTGAGATGAGCTGAATGGAGCTAGGGATGAGTTGATCTACCTAGAAAGAGTTGGGATCCAGCTGGGATGAGTTGGATCTAGCTGATAGGAGCTTCTTCTTCATCTTTTGCCTTCCTGAGTGCCAAGGTATGTGGGATCTGACTTTCTACCTATCCCTGACACTCAAATAAATACATCAAAAATACAAATAAAATGCAATGCATACCTAACCTAAGTAAATGCTTAAAGGTAACCTAAAAGCCCATTTGCGAAGTTAAAAACCAAAGAGCTAGATCTGCTTTAAGGCATAAGAATGCTGGTAAACTGGCATTTATAAATCCTCATTAATGACATGAAGGATATGATAGCAATAGTTGAATGGAAGGTGGCAAATAGAGGCAAAAATGGGACCCTTGTGGTTCTAAGAAATATAATCAAAACTACTAGACTTGTGTAATAAATCCTATCCAAAGAAGCTAGACAAGACACAAGGAAGGGGTTTTAGAATATTGCTTGGAATAGTGCCAAGGTGTGGTCTAAACTTGTTGGGGAGGAAAAGTTCCCTATTATCTCTTAAGAGTTAAACTTATTGCTGATATCATTGAAGTACCCTCTTGATCAGGGATTCCAAGGATATCAGAGCAAAGGGATGTAGTGATAGTGATTTGTACTCCTAGGACTCATGTTTTTAGTATAAGAGAGTCCCCATCTATAGTGTCTACCAAGTTTGCATAAATCAAGCAAACAAGGTTTGGTAGACATCGATGCACCCAACACTAGGATGAAAGGAGTGCTCAAAGAATTTTCCTAAATGGATGGCCTCAAAAAGTTCTTTAAGATTGAGGAACTCAAAGTCCAACCATACAATGGTGTAAGGTGGCTTGACATAAGAATTAGCAAAATAATGAAATCGGTCTGTAGCTTGCTGGCTAAACAATTGCTTTGCAAGGTAGGAAGCTTGGTGTTGTTTTGCTATGATTGTATTTCAAAAATGCGTGTTGTAGTATTGTTGATTAAAGTGAATCTAACATTTAAAAATTTATAACTAGAATTAAAGTAGAAAATCCGAGGTCATCTTTGGGAGCAAGCTGAATGTGCAAATATCACTATGTTATTTATTACTAGATGTCAATTTTCTTTGGTGAACTTGTATCAGAATTTAAACACACAAACCTATTGCAAGGATATGCAATCAAGTACTCAAAAAAACTATTTTCGCAAAGGATCATTTAATGCTTAAGTAAAAATAATCAAGTATCTATTTCGTTAAGCACTAAAAGAATATTAGTAATATTATTTGACAAGTTATGGCAATAACAATTCAAGAGGGATAAAATCTGAAATAGTTCTCACTAAATTTACCAATCAGTCCTCAAAAAATTTCATTTCGGTCCCTGATTTCTCGTGTTTGAGTCCCTACAAATCTTCTACATTCACGAATGGGTCCTACTCTTTAACTTCTTCTTCTTCTTCTTACATATGCAAGGTGTTGGCGATGGAGGAGGTCGACGAGCTTTAGAGCTCCAAGATTCAAGCTAAGGGTTCGTTGAGCTTCGGCTAGAACTATTGGAGGCGATAGCGGCATTGATTCGATGCAAGGAAGTCGGAGGAGGGCCGGTGAACTTGATGAAGACGGGGTGGCAAGGATGGTTGGAGCTTGGAGGCATGGTAGCTCTTGACCAGAGGGTTGGGAAGCTTTTCCTAGCCCCACTGAAGGTGATGGTGGTGGTTGATTGCTTTTTTGAGGCTAGAGGAGCTTCGGTGGGCACGACGAAGGCACGACCGGTGGCGTTTGTCCGATGGGGGCGTGGAGGTGTCCAAAGCCCAAATTGGATGAGGGCTTTTGCTTGGGATGTCGACGTGGAGCTTGTGGAGTCAGTGAAGAGTGGAGATGGTGGACAGAGTGGCGAGGTATGCATGCCAGAGTCGATGTCGGAGAGTGGTTTGAGCTCGTCGCGCGTAAGGAAGATGAAGCAGAAGAGGAGGGTGTGTGGCCGAATCCCAGATCTAACGGGTGGAAACTACCCTATAGGGAAAGGAGAAGATAAGAGAGTACTTGGGAGGAGGAGGGAAAAGCGGGGAGGAGGTCGGCGTGCATGCCGAATTTGGAGAAGAACTCTGGTGAGGGAGTTTGGAGTGATGACGAGGCTAGGAAACCGTGCCCGGTGGCAGGGAGCACGACGAGGAACTAGGGAAGAGAATAGTGGCCTTGTTTGGCTACGAGGACCAGAAAAGAAGTGAGTCGAGGAAGGCTCCAAGGTCCTTCAATGGTGTCACCCAAGGTAGAAGAAAGAGAGGAGTAACAAGAGCAATTTCTGGACGATGGAACTTGAAAGGAGTTCGTGAGCGCTTATAGCCCTATTCTGGAGCGGTTGGTGGCTGGTTGTGAGATTTGCTCGCAACAATCTCACAACAATGGCACTAACTTTGACCGGCGATTGTGGGTGGCAGAGGCGGCCTTCATCGACGAAACTTCCGCTGTTGGGTGTGCAACATTGAGGGAAAGAAATCTTCTCAAGTCACCAAGGTCAGCCGAGGACTGAGGCAGCAAGAATCTGCAAGTGAAACTCGCCATTTCTTGCACCATTGCTGCCATGAAGGTCAAGGACCTTAATGTGAAGGAGATGACCAGGCTGGGGGGTAATTGTGAGGAAAATCAAAAGTTAAGCACTCATTTGTAAGGGAATTGGTTTTCAAGTGTTAAAATGAAAACTATGCTAAGATGAAGTTCAAATGAACCCAAATTTTTATGGTTACCTTATTTGGATATGAGGAATTTAATGGTGACTTCTATTTTGGGTTTTAATGATGTTTACATGGTCAATTTACATTTAGACGTGAAATATACTAAATTCCCCTCTATGACTCCATTTTTGATCAAAATAGGTTCCAATTATTAAATTGACTGCGATAAACCTTATAAAATATTTTTAATTGATTTTTATAAGGTTTAGATCACATTTATTTCCATTGGAACTATTTTAATTAAAGCTTGCTAGAAATTTGCCAATTTGATTAAGGATTAACATTCAAACTGAATGTAAATCTTGAATTATTTAGTACCAACCAACTTTTAAGGCAATTAAGCTCAATTGACCTTTGATTTAGCCATAGTTCATCCTCCAGCTATTCTACATTTATAATTTTTCATGAAAATTGTAGAATTAACCCCAATTTTTATCAATTTCTCTCTCTTCTGCCTTAATTGAGTTATACCCTTCGATGTGTTAATTAGGTGAATTTAACCTTAGAACTTAGCCAAATTAGGTGAGATATAGTGAATGATAGTGATGCCACCATACCCCCAAACCTACCATTTGCTAGTCCCTTAGCAAATTTTGGAGTTTAGCATAGACTTTAAGAGTAAGGGTATTTTTGTCAATCCACTCAAAAGAATTTGTCTCTCTTCTTCCTACTTGCTAGTTACCAACATACATTTAAAGTTTATTTTTAACCCTTGGTACAAATTTATTAGGATAGGCAAACTTCTTCCCTTGAGGATGACATAGCAGGTGAGCTGTGATTTAACCTCGACTTTTAGTTCTAGGTAGAAGATGTCTGAGTTGAACGGTTTTATTTTTTGGTTGCTCACACTCCTTTGGTGCTACATCTAATTTAGTACTTCAGACTCTAAATTTCTAGACTATTAAGCAAATCAACTCAAAGAAATGCTTAAAAACTGTGCTCTCTTTTAGTTCCTTTGTGCTCCCTCCTTTTCTTTTTCCTCTTTTTTTTTTAGCAATATAAATAAGAGTTCACAATCTCACCAGATTTGTTAACATATTTGGTGGTCTCTTATGGCATTAACACTTTGATTAAGTTCTGATAACCCTATAACTAAGTCAGAATTTCTCAACCAGTATTCGGGTGGTCAGAAATACAGAAATTTAGGTCAAGGCTGTATTTGGTGGATCGTAAATGGTAGTGTACAATGCTACCTTAATGAAATTTATTCATAATGATTTAACACATAAGCACAACTTTGAACTCAAGCACTTTTTTAAATTTTTTTTTCTTTTTCTTCTCTTTTTTTGTATAAGGATATATATATTTTTTCGAGGATATTTAATATTCATTTTTTTCTTTCCTCTTTCTCTTTTTTTTATTATTTTTTTTAACAATATAACTCAACACAACGCAACTTTCTTTAAAGAGGCATTATTGGAAAATGATGGTGTTTGATGAGAACCTCATCATGAGCCATAACTAGCTCATTTTGACCTAATACAAAGGATAAAAGCTCCTACATATCTCAAGGAAAGGCTTAACTCAGAGAATTCTGAGTTTAAGAAGAAAACAAGTCATAAGGGGTAAAAATGCAATTTTACCAGTATAATCTGCATACAGGGTAATTCAGGGCCCAAACATAGGTCAAAGCAGCTTAATAAGAATGAAAGTGGGATGAAATGATCTAGCAAGGGCTACAGCAATTCCAAGAAACTAAATGATAATCTGTAACCCTAAAACAACCCACTTCAATTAACAAGGTTCGAGGCAAAGTAAAAATAGAATAAACCCTCTAAAATTCATAGAAAAATAATCTCTAGGGTTTAGAACCTTCAATTTGGCCTTCAGAACCCATTTCGACCTACATTGAGAACCATGCCCAATTAATAACTTAATTTGGGTTTTTTCGTAAATTGACCGGTCAAACAAGGTTTAATATAGAAATGAAATTCACCATCAGATTCCTTAGGTCCTAATTAGTCATGTATAAAAACTTGAGCCTAAGAAGAAACCTCCTTGACCGACTTTACACTTTGGTCCTCATATATTTACTCTTTGGCCCTCAACTTTTGAACCCTCGCATTTTGGCCCCTAACTCTCCTTCGTTCTTTGCGATCAGGTCCCCCCTGCAAAACCTGCCAGCACCATGCTCCGGCGACCTTGCGCGGAGCATGGCGCCGCGCAGGGTGAGGTGGGGGACCTGGCAAGTAAACCGGGGGTGCCCTGCGTCGTCAGCCGTCGCAGGGACACCCCACTGATCGTTATAACCCACCATACCGGCCGTGCGAACGCACGGACGGTATGGGTTCTTGTTTCCGGCCATCCTCCGGCGAGGGAGACACGTCGTCTCCCTCCGCCTTCCTCCCTGTTTGATCCCTATAAATACCCCCCTTTGCTCCACCGACCGGGGCAGCCTGGATCTGATGGAGAAAATCCCCAACTTTCCTCTCTTCTTCCTCCGGCAGATGCTCACCAGCTCCGGCGGTTTCCTCCCCCTCCTCCTCTTCGCTCTGCCGCAATACCAGCAGTAGAGACTTCCTCCCCTGCTCTTCCCGCGCCACGCCGCACCCAGCTGGCGCCTCTCCGGCTCTCTGCTCGCCGCCGCCCCTTTCCCTGAGCATCGTCTTCTCTGGCGACAGTCGATACGACTGTCGCCCTGTTCCTCCCCCTTCGTCCCTGCAAGTAAGCTAGAGCTACTCCCCTTCGTCTCCTCTTTCTTTCCCTGCTTTCAATTTATTCAATTAAGCCCTCGACCGACCCTGACCATCGTCACCCCCTTCGTCTCCGACCACCCTCCGGCGAGCCGTTCCCATCACCTCAGCGACCCACACGGCTCGCCGACCACCGCAGGACCTCCGCCTCCTCACCCTGATCAACCTCCGCCCTGCCACTTCCCCCACATCACCCTCTGCAACCCCACCGAACAGACCCATCCTCCGACCCACAGTCCGACCTAGGGCAGCCCTCGCACGCCGCCCCGCGCCTCGCCACCACCCACACGAGCTTCGCCGCACCCTGGCGAAGCTCCTGGCACTTTTTGATTAGGCCGAGAGGCCATTTTCTTGTGAACAGACCACCCGACCTCCGCCGCCATTGCCGCGCGGGAGGAACTGCTTCCACCTGCAGCTACAGGCGCGCCACGCTCAGCGCCACGCCCAGATTCAACTCCCAGGCCTTGCGAGGCGTTTTGGCAAAACACCAGGCTCGCAGCTAAGGCAGAAAGCTTCGCGTGACGCCGCAATCTCCCGCTGATTTCCCCGTTGCGGGCGCGCAATTGAGGTGGGACATTTAGTCCCACCTCGGAAAAGCCTGAAGAGTCGCAGCGACATAAGATGCAAAAGTGCTGGAGGCTTACTGCCTCAGCACACGGGGTGAGGTCCCCTTCACCCGCCCGGTTACCCGGTCTCGTCCGCGCTCACGCCCCGCGGACCTGACCCGACCCGACCCGACTTAAGACTGACCTGCACTCCTCGCCCACCACGCACGCCGGTGGGCCTGGACCCGGGCCTGACCCGAACCCGGTTACCCGGCAGCTCTGGGAGAGCTTTCCCAAGAGTGGTTTCAGAGAGAGAGAGAGACGCGGGGGGGGAGGGTAGAGTAGGTTTTGCCTCTGACGAAAAACTCTGAAGTGTGCAGGCACAGGCGAAGAAGAAGACCCGCGGAAGAAGAAGGAAGCTGACTGTAGCAACAGGTAGTTAAGTCGTCTGATTTGGAAATCAGACGACGGCCTGAAGGGAAAAGAAGAAAGGAGGGGTGACGTCCCTGGCTGAAAAAGAAAAGAAGAAGCTGACACTTAGCCGCAGGGAGGAGAAACAAGAAGAAACTCTAAAGAAGAGGCTGAGCAAGGCAGAAGAAGAGGAAAGGCTGCAGAGAAGAAGTACAGCAGAGCCAAGGAAGAAGAAACCTTCACAGAAGAGACTGCAGAAAAAGAAGAAGAGAGGCCAAGACAGAAACCAAGGAAGAAGAAGAAGGAGATCTGAAGAAAGAAAGAGGAGCATCACCTCTGCAGAACAAAGAAGAAGAAGGAGATCTGAAGAAAGAAAGAAAGAAGAACATCACGAGGAGAAAACAAAGAGAACAACAAATTCTTTCCCTCTCTCTTTCTTTATTTTGTAAAAGAAACATGTATATCTCTAGAATACAACTTGCTCCCTGAGTTCGACCTCGGGAACTCTTTTATTTTCCGAGTAAAAAAATTTATATATTTGAAATGTTGGTAATAACTGGCTATACTACAACGTTATAACAATAAAACCCGGTTGAACCAAGCACTTCATTTTGGCGCCGTTGCCGGGGAGCAACGGCTATTCTAGAGGTAAACATTCCTGTTTCTTTTAATTTCTGATAATCTCCTCTCTTTTGTGCAGCTACAGGAACTCAAGAAGACAAGCAACCACACGACAACCACTCTGAAGACAGGTAAATTTTTCCTCTCACTATTAACCCCTAAAACTCTAAAGAGGAAGAAAAGAAAAGAACAAGCAATATAGGGCTAACCTGTCTTCCATACTTAGTAACCATAAAGAGTTGCATGTTTTCAACTCATCACTCCTGCACACTATTAAGGGTACTTAAGGGCTAACACATTCTTGCTTGAGCCCTAATTGCCCAACAAAGAGTTAAATGGACCAAGTAGAGCCAACATAAGGTTAAACATTAGGATTTCAGCAGAGACACACCCCTTAATCAAGAATTGAGGAAATCCAAAAGAGGTGTGCCCAAGCCATTGATTGAAAATAATTAACAAGAAAAATCCTAAACAATTGGCTCTCTCTTTAAACACTTGAACCCTAAAAGACAAGACCTGAAAGCTCTCAAAGAAAACAAGAGGTAAAGTTGACCCCTTTGGGTCAACCAACCTTAAATTAGGTCACTCTTTGCACTTAAAAAGATTAAAGTTCAAGTGAAACCTTAAGCACCCTGACCTTAAAATTGGTAGACTTAAGAGGTCAAGATCCCCATTCTGGTCTACCTGGAACCGCAGTGACAAGAGAGGTCGGGTGGGGGAAACCCTATAACCCGTGGGCACGCTCTACCGTGTAGGGGTCTTCGCGGGACTCTCCCTCTCTGGCTGCCCAGGTAATTCTCAGGTGGACGATCTTTCTGATCAAGGGGTCCATCTGCCCCGTACCTCTATAGTCACCCAACACATTTTTGGGTGCCTTGATTGGGTCCAGCACCTTCTAAACTTACCTCTTCCAACTGTGCATGTACGGAAGGAGGTCTCTAAGACCACCCTTAAGACCTCCTTTAGAAATTCGCTCTCGTCAAGGCCAAGCCTCGACGCCCGTGTTTGTGCAGCAACACCCTCACATTATTCTCTCTTCTAATTCAGAACCAAGTTCTTCTTCTTCCCCCATCATGGCTCAGCCAGTTGAGGAAGAAAATAATCTGGAACACCAGCTCCAGCGACTCAATGACCTCTTCCAAAACTTCGTGCACCCACCACAGCGTCCTATGATGCGGGACCACTACAATCCTGCTGCGGTGGCCATTGAGCCTCGAGTCAGAATCCCGACTGGAGGACCTGATTCCGAACAAAAGCCCAACATGATTCATGCTATACCTAAATTCCATGGGCTTAATTCTGAAGATCCCTTCCAGCACATCAAACAGCTAAAGCATCTGGCCCACACTTTTGGATCAGATGCGCAAAATCGGGATATTCTTCTCATGAAGATGTTCTCCTTTTCTCTTATGGACAAGGCTGCCCATTGGTATCAAACTCAGACCCGGCCGATCAACACTTGGGAAGAACTTCAATCCGAGTTTTTGAAAAAGTTCTTTCCCGTTGGTCGGACCAACGCCTTGCGCCATCAGATTACACACTTCACTCAACAATCAGGAGAACCTCTTCATGAGGCATGGGATCGTTTTCAGGATCTCATGAGGAAGTGCCCCCATCACGGAGTTCCTAAATGGGAACAAGTCCAATCTTTTTACCAGGGACTCCGTGAGGACATCCGCCTTTTCGTCAATGCAACTTGCGGAGGAAACATCATGGGTCAACATGAAGACACCGTATGGGAGATTCTCGAAAACATGTGCGAGAACTCCATCAACAATGACTCCATGGGATTATTCGACAGGACGAATACCCGCGCAGCGACGAATCTTAAGGGAGCACATGAGACGTAGGGCCTGTCCGCATCAGTCGACCTGGAATTAGTGGCCAGTCGATTGGACAAGGTCTCAATCATTAAAAAGAAGGTGGATGAGCTGACTCAGCACTTGCAGCGAGCCACCTCTGCGCGTAACTCCTTTGCACAACCTCCTTCCACACAGGAGACTGTGCAAAACATCCTCCACCGATCTTCCCCTAGGATGGATCCATATCCATCCCCATCGGATTCCTGGACTGGAAGATCATCCGATCCTTTCTACACCAGCCGGGGGAACTCCATTCCTCCTTTCCCTGATTCTCAGGAGGTTCCTCAGACCTGCGAGGACCTCAACGCCATCCAGAACGACCCATTCTCCAACACTTACAACCCTGGATGGCGAAACCATCCCAATTTTCAGTGGGCGGGAAATTCCCAAACCCAAAGACCACCTTTTCAGTCCCGCCCACAGCCCTCTCGTCACTACCAGCCGCCTCAGCCTCGGCCCAACCCTACTTATCCATCAGGGCCAAATCAAGATCAAATGTCCTTAATCCTTCAGACTCTGGCTGACATTCAAAAAACGAACACGGCTATTCAGAAACAGCACAAGGACGAGCTTACAGAAGTTAAAACTCAACTGGCCCAGTTGGCAAATTCTCGCCAACCAGGCACACTCCCTTCCCAACCTCTTCCTAACCCAAATAACGTGCCAACCCAGAAGCGCGTTATGAATCCAAATTTAGGCCACGCCCAATGGATTTATCAGGCTCCTACTGCTCCATCTCCAGACGAGATGGAAGCCTCAACTTCTTATGCGGGATTTCAGCAGCAGCCACCCCTCCTACCAAACCCAAACCAAAATCAGGCCGGATTAAATTCTGTAACAACACGTAATGGTAAGACAACTCAAGACCCACATTATCCAAACCACTCCAAGCCTGATAACCATGACCCTAGGATAGTTATCCAAGGTACCGCTGTTCCAGATCCACAACCTGGACCTATCCTAGAAGAACCAACCAAGATCCCGTTTCCCAAGGCCCTGACCAAGGGAAAGAAGACCACAAAACCCGTGGCCCCTGAGGAGGACCTGGTCAAGCTCTTTGAGCAGGTCCACATAAACATCCCCTTGATGGATGCAATCCGCCATGTACCAGCTTACGCACGATTTCTAAAAAATATATGTACACCCCAGCGTAAGCCGCGAACCAAGGGAGGGAGCCCAATTGTTCTGTCAGAGCAAGCCAGCTCTGTAATCCTTAGTAGACTCCCACCCAAGGCAAAAGATCCTGGAACTCCCCTGATTTCCTGTAAGATAGGTGGTACCCAATTTGATAGAGCATTGTTAGACTTGGGTGCATCCATAAACCTGATACCCACATCCTTACTTGACCATCTAGAAGAATCTGAGCTGAAACCAACCGAGGTGACATTACAATTAGCAGATCGATCTATAAAGTCACCAAAAGGGATTCTCGAGGATGTTATCGTGAGAGTGCGGGATTTCTATTTTCCAGTGGACTTTATAGTCTTAGATATGGATGCACCTGAGAACCCTAGGGATACACCAATCATTCTAGGGAGACCTTTCTTGGCTACTGCTAGAGCCAACATCAGCTGTGAGGAGGGCCAAATAGAGCTTAAGTTTGGAGATCAAACACTGAAAATTGATATATTTAAGGCCCAACAAGGAATTAATTGCGGCGTCATCGAGCAAATTTGTGACATCAAGACTTTGGTTGATGAATCACACCTCCAGAATGACTCGATTGTGCCTCATCAACCACAGAAGGATCTTGACCCGCAAACAGAGGAGTTGAATCCAGATATGAACAACCCAGTAACTCCCACCCTTGAACCTCACATCTATACTGAACCACCCGCTGCTGCTGAAAACCCCATCCTCGAACTGAAACCCCTTCCCGCTCACTTGAAATACGTATTTTTGGGTTCTAATCAGACCTTTCCTGTGATTATCAATTCCAACCTCAGTCCTGAACAGGAATCCCGTCTGATTATTGTCCTCCAGCAACATCGCAGAGCCATCGGATGGACTCTCGATGATTTGACTGGAATAAGTCCCTCTTATTGTACTCATCATATCTATTCAGAAGAGGGCACACGACCTTCTCGTGAAATGCAGAGACGCTTAAACCCCAATCTGCAGGAGGTCGTGAAAAAGGAGATCATCAAGTGGTTAGATGCCGGGATCATCTACCCGATCTCCGATAGTCGTTGGGTGAGCCCAATTCAGGTCATGCCCAAGAAGGCAGGACTCACCACTATAACGACTGAGACCGGAGAAATCATTCCTACCCGATTAGCCAACTCGTGGAGAGTCTGTATAGATTACCGTCGACTCAATTCCTCCACGAAGAAGGATCATTTCCCACTACCCTTCATTGATCAAATTCTCGAAAAACTAGCGGGAAATAGGTTCTTCTGCTTTCTTGACGGGTACTCCGGTTATAACCAGGTGGCAATCCATCCTGAGGACCAAGAAAAGACCACGTTCACCTGCCCCTTCGGAACATACGCTTTCCGAAGGATGCCTTTCGGTCTTTGCAATGCACCCGCTACTTTTCAGCGATGCATGCTTGCCATATTCTCAGATATGGTAGGTGATTATCTGGAAGTCTTCATGGATGACTTTTCAGTTTTCGGAGCATCATTCGACGATTGCCTCCAACACTTGGTCCAGATACTCAGGCGGTGCATCGATGTGAATTTGGTTCTTTCCTGGGAAAAGAGCCATTTCATGGTGCCTGAGGGAATTGTCCTGGGACACTCAATTTCGGAGAAAGGTATCCAAGTGGATCGAGCTAAGGTTAATCTGATTTCTCACCTTCCTATGCCTAGCTCGATCAGGGACATCCGATCCTTTTTAGGGCATGTCGGTTTTTATCGACGATTTATCCCTGATTTTTCAAAAATCGCACGCCCCCTGACCACTCTTCTCTCCAAGGATGTTCCCTTCGAAATCTCCAAGGAATGCACTCAAGCATTTGAAATCCTGCGTGACCGAGTCACCCAAGCCCCGATCCTACAGTCCCCTGATTGGTCTCAACCCTTTGAGATCATGTGTGATGCATCCGACTTCGCTGTAGGAGCGATTTTGGGGCAAAAAAATGACAAGAAACCTGTGGTCATTTACTACGCCAGCAAAACACTCGATGAGGCTCAGCGTAACTATACGGTTACTGAGAAAGAGCTGTTAGCTGTAGTATTTGCCCTAGAGAAGTTCAGATCGTACCTTCTGGGTTCCCATGTCATCATATACTCGGATCACACAGCTGTGAGGCATCTCCTTGCGAAGAAGGACGCGAAACCTCGATTAATCCGATGGATCTTGCTGTTGCAAGAATTTGACCTTGAGATTCGCGACAAAGCGGGAAAGCAAAACGTGGTAGCTGATCACTTGTCCCGTCTTCCTTCTGAAATAATTGACCCTTCCGGACCCATCACTGAGCATTTTCCCGATGAGCACCTGCTGACTATTGGTACTAGCCTTCCATGGTTTGCTAATATAGTAAATTACTTGGCATCCCATCAGATCCCGTCCGATTGGCCGAAGGCCAAGAAAGACAAATTACGCTCCGATGCCAAGTATTACATTTGGGAAGACCCGTACCTCTTCCGCATAGGTGCCGATCAGATCATCCGGAGATGTGTCCCGGAAGGGGAAGTCAACAATATCCTCTCTTTCTGCCATGACCAGGCATGCGGTGGCCATTTTGCCGGGCATAAAACCGCAGCAAAAGTCCTCCAGTGCGGCTTTTACTGGCCCACACTGTTCAAAGACGCATACAGTCATTGCAAGGCATGCAGTCGTTGCCAGACTTTGGGCAACATGAGCCATCGCGACATGATGCCTATGCAACCGATTCTAGTATGCGAAATCTTTGATGTTTGGGGGATTGATTTTATGGGCCCCTTTCCTGTTTCGGATGGTTTCGAATACGTTCTGTTGGCTGTGGACTACGTGTCCAAATGGATCGAAGCCATACCGACCCGAACCTGTAATCACAAAATCGTTCTCAAATTCATTCATCAACACATTTTCTCAAGGTTCGGGATTCCTCGTGCAATAATCTCTGATGGGGGGACCCATTTCGCAAATGCTCAGTTTAGGTCACTGATGACCAAATACGGGGTGTCTCACCGAATCTCTACTCCTTACCACCCCCAAACTAATGGTCTAGCTGAGCTGTCTAATCGGGAGATCAAGAAAATCCTGCAAGTCACTGTTCGACCTGATAGGAAGGACTGGTCGTCCCGACTTCCGGAAGCATTGTGGGCCAATAGGACCGCCCACAAGACCCAATTGGGCATGTCCCCCTTTAGACTGGTGTACGGAAAGGCATGCCACCTTCCCGTAGAACTGGAGCATAAAGCCTATTGGGCAGTACGGAACTGTAATCTAGATCTTTCCAAGGCTGGGACCCACAGAAAACTCCAAATCAGCGAGATCGATGAATTACGCATAGACGCGTACGAGAACTCGCAAATCTACAAGGAGCGGGTTAAAGCCTTCCACAACAAACACATCTCGAGAAAGATCTTTCATCCTGGTCAAAAGGTCCTACTCTTTGATGCCCGACTCAAACTCTTCCCAGGAAAACTGAGATCTAAGTGGGTCGGACCATATTTGGTCCGACAGGTTTTTGGAAATGGAGCAATCGAAATCAGTCCACTCAGCCACGATTCTGAACCTTTCATCGTGAACGGTCAGAGACTCAAGCCGTTCATTGATGTAACTTCTACTGATTTGGCTGAGGCATCTTATATCCTCCTTTCCCCTTGAGCTTATTGCGCCCAGCCGATGGCGTAAAACTCAGCGCTTAACGGGAGGCAGCCCGTCATTCTCTTTGTAAACCTGAAACTTGTTCTGACACCTTTCAGCACTCGAAGTTCACCCTTGTAGACAGCCGACCCCAACTCAGATGTTTGCATCTGGGATTTGAAATCGTCCGCAAAAATTCAACCCGACCCATCCACTCATCCAAATTTCTGCCTTAAGGAATGAACTAAGACCCCCTAGGTTACAATGAGGACATTGCAAATCTTAGGCATGGGGGGGTATGAAAGTGCAAAACTTGTAAGAAAAGGTTTCAAACAAAAAAAAAAATTCACATATGCCAAAAACACCATAAAAAATTAAAAAAAAAAAAAAAAAAAAGAAAAAAAAAATTTCGAAAAAGAATAAGAGGAAAAGAGAAGAAAATTTTGCGAAGGAGAAAAGAAACAAAATGAAAAAGGAGCACAAAATTATGAGAAAAAGTGATAGTCATTAGTAAGGAACTAAGGAATTAACCTAAGTTCTAGACCTCATTCAAGAAAAGTGCACAATAAGATTAGTAAAGAATGCAAACCTTAGGCATTCTTGAATAGACTCTTAGTACCCATTAAGATCTGGACACTCCTCAAGAGGTTGAGGAAAATGAAAAGCTGAAGTATTAGGTCTAAGGCTTAGGGAGTATTCGGCCTCGTTAACTAATTTTTGGTTTACGGGACTCAGTAACCTAAGCACCCTAAATCTCACACACAGCCCGGTTCAGTAAGCGTAAAAATCAGAATCACGCAGAAGCGTCGCAAAATTCTGAAAGGAACACCTAGAATAGGAGCGGCCGATCAACACAAGTTGATTTGGACGAGTTCCCAGCGCAGAGAGGCGGGAAATCCCCTCGAAGATGCGTAACAAAATATCATCTCCTCGGTGCTTGTCTCTTAGGATATTTACATATCCTACTGGGGGCATGTAAGCACTCTGCTGGTTCAGATTCCATGGATGGCATTATCTCGAAGTGTCAATTGCCAGGGTCTGGATTCGGCCACGGAATACCATGGATGGGATTATCTCGAAATCTCAATAGCCAGGGTTCCGGGGGTTGCCATCGGCGGTGCTATCTCGAAGCATCGATCGCCAGGAACCCTTGAGGATTGATGATGGGAGCAAGGAATCTGATACAGACCGTGTTGAAAAGCCAATCCTAGGCTAGAACTAAAAAGAAAAAGAGAGAGAAAACTCTCCAAACAGAAAAACTTTCTATCTCTCTCTTACAAAACGCACTGCGAACTGAGCCAGGGCTAAAATCATTTCAAGCACGGGTGCTTTAACCACGAAGTCCAATAAACCCTAGGTTAGTTCTTGTGGACCTTAAAAACCTTTGCTAAAGACTAAGGCTAAGGCTAGACAGATTTGGATCTTGATTGGTACTAGAGTACCTTTTAGGCCTATGGTCAGCATTCTAACCTAATCTATGCTCAAATAAAAAAGGCACTTATCTAAAACTATTAAAAACTTCATGGTCTAGAACAAGGGTTGAAACCTTAAGTTTTTGCTAAGGGACTAGCAAAAGCTAGGCATGGGGGTATGATGAGAACCTCATCATGAGCCATAACTAGCTCATTTTGACCTAATACAAAGGATAAAAGCTCCTACATATCTCAAGGAAAGGCTTAACTCAGAGAATTCTGAGTTTAAGAAGAAAACAAGTCATAAGGGGTAAAAATGCAATTTTACCAGTATAATCTGCATACAGGGTAATTCAGGGCCCAAACATAGGTCAAAGCAGCTTAATAAGAATGAAAGTGGGATGAAATGATCTAGCAAGGGCTACAGCAATTCCAAGAAACTAAATGATAATCTGTAACCCTAAAACAACCCACTTCAATTAACAAGGTTCGAGGCAAAGTAAAAATAGAATAAACCCTCTAAAATTCATAGAAAAATAATCTCTAGGGTTTAGAACCTTCAATTTGGCCTTCAGAACCCATTTTGACCTACATTGAGAACCATGCCCAATTAATAACTTAATTTGGGTTTTTTCGTAAATTGACCGGTCAAACAAGGTTTAATATAGAAATGAAATTCACCATCAGATTCCTTAGGTCCTAATTAGTCATGTATAAAAACTTGAGCCTAAGAAGAAACCTCCTTGACCGACTTTACACTTTGGTCCTCATATATTTACTCTTTGGCCCTCAACTTTTGAACCCTCGCATTTTGGCCCCTAACTCTCCTTCGTTCTTTGCGATCAGGTCCCCCCTGCAAAACCTGCCAGCACCATGCTCCGGCGACCTTGCGCGGAGCATGGCGCCGCGCAGGGTGAGGTGGGGGACCTGGCAAGTAAACCGGGGGTGCCCTGCGTCGTCAGCCGTCGCAGGGACACCCCCCTGGTCGTTGTAACCCACCATACCGGCCGTGCGAACGCACGGACGGTATGGGTTCTTGTTTCCGGCCATCCTCCGGCGAGGGAGACACGTCGTCTCCCTCCGCCTTCCTCCCTGTTTGATCCCTATAAATACCCCCCTTTGCTCCACCGACCGGGGCAGCCTGGATCTGACGGAGAAAATCCCCAACTTTCCTCTCTTCTTCCTCCGGCAGACGCTCACCAGCTCCGGCGGTTTCCTCCCCCTCCTCCTCTTCGCTCTGCCGCAATACCAGCAGCAGAGACTTCCTCCCCTGCTCTTCCCGCGCCACGCCGCACCCAGCTGGCGCCTCTCCGGCTCTCTGCTCGCCGCCGCCCCTTTCCCTGAGCATCGTCTTCTCCGGCGACAGTCGATACGACTGTCGCCCTGTTCCTCCCCCTTCGTCCCTGCAAGTAAGCTAGAGCTACTCCCCTTCATCTCCTCTTTCTTTCCCCGCTTTCAATTTATTCAATTAAGCCCTCGACCGACCCTGACCATCGTCACCCCCTTCGTCTCCGACCACCCTCCGGCGAGCCGTTCCCATCACCTCAGCGACCCACACGGCTCGCCGACCACCGCAGGACCTCCGCCTCCTCACCCTGATCAACCTCCGCCCTGCCACTTCCCCCACATCACCCTCTGCAACCCCACCGAACAGACCCATCCTCCGACTCACAGTCCGACCTAGGGCAGCCCTCGCACGCCGCCCCGCGCCTCGCCACCACCCACACGAGCTTCGCCGCACCCTGGCGAAGCTCCTGGCACTTTCTGATTAGGCCGAGAGGCCGTTTTCTTGTGAACAGACCACCCGACCTCCGTCGCCATTGCCGCGCAGGAGGAACTACTTCCACCTGCAGCTACAGGCGCGCCACGCTCAGCGCCACGCCCAGATTCAACTCCCAGGCCTTGCGAGGCGTTTTGGCAAAACACCAGGCTCGCAGCTAAGGCAGAAAGCTTCGCGTGACGCCGCAATCTCCCGCTGATTTCCCCGCTGCGGGCGCGCAATTGAGGTGGGACATTTAGTCCCACCTCGGAAAAGCCTGAAGAGTCGCAGCGACATAAGATGCAAAAGTGCTGGAGGCTTACTGCCTCAGCACACGGGCTGAGGTCCCCTTCACCCGCCCGGTTACCCGGTCTCGTCCGCGCTCACGCCCCGCGGACCTGACCCGACCCGACCCGACTTAAGACTGACCTGCACTCCTCGCCCACCACGCACGCCGGTGGGCCTGGACCCGGGCCTGACCCGAACCCGGTTACCCGGCAGCTCTGGGAGAGCTTTCCCAAGAGTGGTTTCAGAGAGAGAGAGAGACGCGGGGGGGGGGGGGGGGGTAGAGTAGGTTTTGCCTCTGACGAAAAACTCTGAAGTGTGCAGGCACAGGCGAAGAAGAAGACCCGCGGAAGAAGAAGGAAGCTGACTGTAGCAACAGGTAGTTAAGTCGTCTGATTTGGAAATCAGACGACGGCCTGAAGGGAAAAGAAGAAAGGAAGGGTGACGTCCCTGGCTGAAAAAGAAAAGAAGAAGCTGACACTTAGCCGCAGGGAGGAGAAACAAGAAGAAACTCTAAAGAAGAGGCTGAGCAAGGCAGAAGAAGAGGAAAGGCTGCAGAGAAGAAGTACAGTAGAGCCAAGGAAGAAGAAACCTTCACAGAAGAGACTGCAGAAAAAGAAGAAGAGAGGCCAAGACAGAAACCAAGGAAGAAGAAGAAGGAGATCTGAAGAAAGAAAGAGGAGCATCACCTCTGCAGAACAAAGAAGAAGAAGGAGATCTGAAGAAAGAAAGAAAGAAGAACATCACGAGGAGAAAACAAAGAGAACAACAAATTCTTTCCCTCTCGCTTTCTTTATTTTGTAAAAGAAACATGTATATCTCTAGAATACAACTTGCTCCCTGAGTTAGACCTCGGGAACTCTTTTATTTTCCGAGTAAAAAAATTTATATATTTGAAATGTTGGTAATAACTGGCTATACTACAACGTTATAACAATAAAACCCGGTTGAACCAAGCACTTCAGTGTTCAAGAGGACATTGTGTGGCTTATTTGGTGGAAGTGCCTAATCTCGGCAACGGGAAGGAACGAATAGGAAAGTGCATTTCTGACCTTTGATACTAGTACCCTCCTTCAGTCAAGGATTCCGTAACGAATGGCCGTAACCATCCACCTTAGTTATAGTTTATTGAAACCTACTCTTTGCGTATGTGCCTTATTTGGTGGCTCTCAAGAATTCATACAAAATATTCGCACATAGGGGTTGAGAATGAAAACTGCACCTAACTCCGAGTATCATTATTTAATTATCCATAACTTTAGAGTCCTCATACTAGACTTACGGCACCAATGGACATTCTTCTCTCTCTTCACAATTGTTTGGTGGATCTTATGGAAGAAGATTTGCTTGACTCCATAACTGAATATCCAGGGGTTTTGACAAACTAAAAATGTTTATTGATTTTTCTCTTTCCTTCCTCTCTCTCTTTCTTTCTTTCTGTCCTTTTATTCATTTTCTTCCCTTTTTTTAGTAATCTAAGGACATTTTTTGTGAGAACCTTTCAGAAATAACTTTCAGATGTTAGCACTTTAATCCCCCCTAGCCTAAGTGTTGCAATGCCTTCATTGCAAATAGGCTGGGTTCATATTCAGTTTAGTTCATAATTTTAGAATAGGTTAGTTCTTAAATTAGGAACCGTAAAGTGCCATAAGAATGAATTTTAAATAGATTAAGAAAGGTCTTGGGGTTTTCTAAAAGAATGACGGGTTGCCTCCCATTAAGCGTTAAGTTTACCGCCATCAGTTGAGCACAATGCAGCTCAAGTGGAATGGAGGTCAAGAGACTCATCAATTAGGCTCAAAACATGAAGTTCAAGAAAAGGTTTGAGACATTGGCCATTACCAACCAATGGTATAGAGTCAAAATTGGGAGGTGAGATTTCAATAGCTCCATTACCAAAGATCCTCCTTACCAGAAATGGTCCAGTCAATTTAGATCTAAGCTTGCTTGGGAAAAGTTTAAGACAGGCATCAAACAAAAGTACCTTCTGACCAGGACTGAATGATTTCCGTGAAATGTGCTTATCATGTAAGGCCTTAATTCATTCCTTATAAATTCGCAAGTTCTCCTACGCATCATTGCATAACTCATTGATCTTGCTTATTTGCAAGAGATAGTGAATGCTAGCCCTTCCGAGGTCTAGGTTGCATTTCCGTACTACCCAATAGGCTTTATGCTCCATTTCTATAGTAAGGTGACATGCCTTCCCATAAACAGTTTTGAAAGGAGACATTCCTAATAGGGTCTTATGGGTGGTCCTATAAGCCCATAATTCTTCCGGAAGTCAGGTTGACCAATCTTTTCTATCAGGTTGAATAGTGACCTACAAAATTATTTTGATTTCCCAATTTAACAACTCAGCCAGTCCATTTGTTTGTGGATGATACGGGGTAGAAATGTGGTGAGATAGCCTGTATTTTCTAGGCATAGACTGAAAATGCACATTCACAAAATGGGTCCCTCCATCAGAGATAATTGCTTTTGGGACACCGAACTGGGAGAAGATGTTATCATGAATAAATTTGATTATGACCTTATGATCATTAGTTCGGGTTGGAATGACTTCAATCCACTTGGACACATAGTCATAGCAAGAAGAATATATTCAAAGCCGTTCGAGTTTGGAAAATGGCCCATAAAATCAATCTCCTAAATATCAAAAATTTTGCACACGATAATCATGTTTAAGGGCATCATATCACAATGGCCCATGTTGCTTAAGGTCTAGCAACGAGCATATGCCCTATAGTAATTGTGTGCATCTTTAAATATAGTCGGCTAATAGAAGCCGCTTTGGAGAAGTTTTGCTGCAGTTTTATGCCTAGAGAAATGGCCACTGCAGGCTTGGTCATGACAAAATGAAACAATACCATTGACCTCTATGTTAGGAAGACATCACCGGATGATCTGATCTGCTCTAATACGAAAAGATATGGATCTTCCCAGAAGTAATACTGGGCATTTAAAATCAATTTGACCTTTTTGGTTTTGGGCCAATTAGATGGAATCTAGTTTGATGCCAAGTAGTTCACAATGTTTGCATACCAGGGAAGCCTAACATCTATGTCCATAATATGCTCACCTAGGAAATGCTCAGTAATAGGCACTGAAGGGTCAACGATAGATGAGGGAAGGTGGGATAAATGGTCTACAACCACGTTCTGTTTACCTGCTTTGTCACGAATCTCTAAATCAAATTCTTGCAGAAGCAAGATCCAATGAATCAGATGAGGCTTTGCATCCCTCTTGGTGAGTAAGTGTCGTATTGTAGTGTGGTTCGAGATTATGCAGGACCCGAGAAGGTACGACCATAATTTTTCTAGGGCGAAGACAATAGGCAGAAGTTCCTTCTCAGTGATCGTGTAATTACGTTGGGCTTCATCCAACATTTTACTCACATAATAGATCACTACAGGTTTCTCGTTTACTTTTTGACCATGGACTGCCTCCACAATATAATTTGAAGCAACACACATGATCTCAAAGGGTAGAGACCAATTAGGGGGTTGTAATACTGGTGCCTTGGTGACTCGATCCGTAAGGAGTTTGAAAGCTTTGGTACACTCATCTGAGAAATCAAAGGGAGTATCCTTCGATAATAAGTGAGTTAGGGGCCTGGTGATTTTTGAGAAATCAGAGATAAAACATCCGTAGAATCTAACGTGCCCCAAGAAGAATCTGATTTCTTTGATCGAGGAGGGAGGAGGGAGCCTAGATATCAAATTGATCTTTGCTCGGTCAACCTGGATACCTTGTTCAAACACAAGGTGTCTGTTGCTAGCAGAAAACTACACGATTGGAGTTGGATTTGAAAATCTGTCATTGTAGTTTGATTTACGAAGCAATCCATCAACAGATAAAATTTAACTGAAATTCATAAAGAAATTTTTGGTCCAACATAGGGAGGCGGATGTTTGATTAAAAATACGTGTTTGTTTTGTTTGTCATGAAATAGATTAGCTGGTCAAATACTAGCTATCTTTTTAACAAATAATAAATAGAAGAGAGAGAGAATATTACAAATAAATACAAAAGAGAGGTAGAATAAACATTGATTTCATCATCAAATGCTGTTCATTACACTAATCATCCAACTAGAAAGTAGGAAATCTGCTTTAGAAAGTGGTAAAGAGAATGGAGAGAGAAGTATCCTCCTCGACGATTGCTTGGAGGATGAGCCGGATGGAGCGATGCCTAGAAGAAGGAGGATGGAGCGGGAAGGAGGACGAAGAGGGAGGAACTGGGGTGAGGCAAGACATCGTTGTCATCGCGAGATTTGCTTCTCGAATGGAGTGAGAGGATAACCGCAGGATGCTCCTCGAAGGGGGGACAAGGTGAAAAAATTCTAATTTTTACTCTAGAGGAGCATTCCAGGTTTGGGACAATCTCTTAGAGCTTTGGAGGGGGTGAGAGAAGAGAAGGGATGAGAAATATGTGGGGTCATAGGGCTATATATAGGTGTAGATTGGAGGGGGTACAAAGGTCATTTCACTTGAAAATAGTAAATTAGGGGTCTTTAGTGACGTATTTAAATGTCACTAAAGCCCCAAACATGGGTTTAGTGCACACCCGCCTGCACCCTCTCTCCTTCCTTACGCCTCAATGCTCACTGACCGTGCATTCTCAGCCGTTCGATCGACAGATCGGATGGCTTAAACGCACTCGAGCCCCTCTGTCTTCGGACATTTAGTGGTTGAGCGTAGATCTCAACTATCCGATGAAGATTAGACGACCACGATCGCGTCGCTACCACTTCGTCTTCACCCGTTACGGCACGACGTAGCCCCATTCCAAGCCGCTAGATCCAGATTGAAGGGTCATCATTGCGCGTCAGCTCGCCCTTTACATCGTGTTCTGATCACGCGTACGCGACGAGCATTCAATCGCATGTCTACCTGATCTAAAGATCTGGTCCATTGGCGTCAAATCAGGTGGCTGGATTTTGTACCTGTGCAGGAAGAGGAGATGCATTATGCACGACTCGAATGTGCACTCTCAACTCCCGCAACGCCTTAACCACTGCGTTGTTCTTTTTCTTTGTCGACTTTTCAACCACGGTGCACACTCTTGTGGCTGCTGGATAAAGATCCAACGATCCAGATTTGATCTTGCGTTGAGGAGAGAGTTGATGAGTCGATTGTTCGCTTTTCAAGTCGTTTGTAGTTTGATGTGGTGGAAAAATCGACTAATCAATAATTAAAATAACTACTCGCAGCAGAGTGGGTCGTATCCACAGGGAGGCAATGACGTATTTAAATTCTCACCAGTTCAAAACGTATGTTCGTAGTTAATCTCGACGATAATCGAGCCAAATTTGCCTTTAGATTAAGGTAGAATCAAGAAAACATGCTGAAATGGCAATTTTTAACAACTAGAGGATATTTTTTGCAATGCAGATTCAATAAAATATCAATAAAAGTTGGCAATGGCAGAAAATGTAATTATTAATGGGGCATGTACTGTAGCAAAATAGGAGATTTCTTCCCCTTGGCCGTGTGCGAAGAGGAATGAATGGCCGGAGGTGTGAAGCTCAGAGGAAGTTCTTTGGACCAAGGGCTTCACAGCGATGGTGGCGGGGAGTTGCGAGGTGGCTGGAGCTGGCTGGACGGAGCTTCGACGAAGGTGGCTTTCGACGGTGGTTGCACCTGCTGGAGGAGGGGCGGCTGTGCGCATGCGAAGGTTGCTGCAGGTGGTGCGTGCGAGCATTGCTGTTGCCGGCGCGCAGGAGTTGAGCACCCTGGGCACACGCACTGGTGGAGGTGCTGCAGGTGGCGGCAGGGGGCGCTGCAGATGGTAGGCGTAGGCATGCTGGAGCAGGCGCGCGGGAGTTGAGCACTGCTGCAGGCAGCTGGCGGGTGCACTGCAGGGAGTGGGCGCGGGATTAGTGACGAGTCGATAGTTTGCTTTTCAAGTCGTTTGTAGTTTTATGTGGTGGAAAAATTGACTAATCAACAATTAATATAACCACTCAATTAGGAGCAGGTTGTGTCCACAGGAAGGCAATGATGCAATAATATCTCTGTTATTTCGTACTCGTTCAATCTCGTGAGAAATCCGTAGTCAAATCTGACATGAAATTCGACTGAAAGAAGATGCACAATATCTTGAAAACATAAGGGTAGATGTGCATTTTTTCCTCACTGAAATATTCAATAAACATTTGATGATTTTATGCAATTTTCCATTGACATGTATTAAGGAAAATTTCTGTACATTTAAATTCCAAAACCAATGTCAAACAATGTTAATTACAAAAGCCACGCAATTGTAAGAGAACTTGAGTATGAAGTCGTAAATTTTTCCATAATAAAATATTCATAAACCAAAATTCTTTTTCCTGGCAATGGCATGAAATGTAATAAGTAATTAAGTCCATAACAGTGCATTTTACCTCTCCTCCTTGTGATCGGGAGAGAGGTTCGATCGAGGAGAGGTTCGCATAGGCGGTTGGCTGAAGCGAGGCCGTCGCGGTGGTGGTAGCCGCATGTCGAGCGGTGGCCGGAGTCAGCTGGACATAGCTCCGGCGAAGGTGGCTGTCAATGGTGGCTGTAGCTGCTGGAAGAGGGGTGGCTGTGCACGCGCGTCGAGCGCTGCTGCAGGTGGTGCGCAAGCACGCACTGGTGTTGCGGGCGCGCTGGAGTTAAGCGCACGGAGAGTTGTTCGCGGCTGCGTGCCGGATGCTGGAGGTGATGCTACTGCAGGTGGTAGGCGTGGCGCAGGAAGGCTGCAGCTGCTACTGGAAGGCGCAGGCACGCTACAAATGGCAAGGAGCGCTGTAGCAGGCTGCTGGCGGGCGTGGACTTGGTGTTGCAGGTGAGTGCATTCACGCACTGGTGCGGCACTGCAGGTAGCAGCGGGGAGGTTGCAGGCGCACGCACTGGTGGAGGCGCTACAAGCGGATGGTGCGCGCACTGTAGGGTGCTGGCGATTACAGCTGGAGGTGGGTGTGGAGTGAGCGGGTGAGGGCTGGCGGTTCAGGTGAGCGGGCGAGGGCAGGCGGTTGGCGCTGGAGGTGAAGTGGGCGAGTGTGGTTGCTGCTGGAGTGGGGGGGTCGAAGCTTCAGACGTCCGGGAAACTTCTCGGATGTCTTAACTGGCTGAGGAGTGAAATTACAGTGGCTGCGGCGGTGGTTGTTGGTGATGACGGTGAGGGAGGTGCACGGCAAGGTGCTCATGGTAATGGGGACGAACTTCGGATGGCGTTGTGGCCTATCACATCACACGCCCACGGTGGTGGAGACTCGTCACCACAGTTGAGGCCGACGGTGTGGAATGGACGAGAGACGAGCTCTCTACACAGTGGTGGTCGGGGATGGAGGCCTACTGAGCTTCGCTGCCTCCTCCTCTCTTTTGAAATCAGCTACCCGACCAGATCCAACACATCCGCTCATCCTTGATTGGGTTCTTCACTGCGGCAGCTGGAGGAAGAAATGCAGTTGTTGCACGTAGAAGAAGAATAAAAAATAATGATGAAATATTATGGTTATTTATATACGAACCCTCAAGTTTTATGTTAATCTAAATTAATGAATGTAATGTACCTAATTAGTTAACTAATGCAATTCTAGGTTAATTCTAAATGCATTTAAATATGAATAAGATGCATGAATTATGTAATTAAATTAGAAATATGAATTAATCTATTTACATCCTAATTTATGCTAAATAAATGTTAGAATTAACCTAATGTCTAGGCACTTAATTACTTAAATAGCCCGTAAATATGGACTAATCACATACCCCCATGCCTAGTTTTTGCTAGTCCCTAGCAAAATTAAGCGAAACCTAGCACTCCAAGTAGACTTGTCAACCCAATTGGTCTTCCTTCAGAAACATATTAAGTTCACACTCTAGACCCAAGGTTCCCAAGTTGTTGCTAATTTACAGACTAGGTCGGCTAAAGACGAGTTGCAGGCACAAGTTTCCCTGATTTTTGACTCTACCCTAAAGTTTATTGATCCCTGAGATTAAGGCATCCATGCCTGTGCATTGGTCTGAGTTATTTGAGTTAAAGGAAAAAGTTTTTTTTTTTGTAGAATAATATATATATTTTTGTTTGATTCTTCTAAGTCTAACCTCAGATCAGCTATCAACATGGTCTATGTTGGATTCATTGTCCCCATTACCATACCTCGAAGGGTGCTTGGCTTTCGATGCTTCGAGATAGCACCCCCCATAACGACCTCAAGAACTCCTAGCAATCGACACTTCGAGATAGTATCGCCCATAGATTTCTTAAACAAATTCAGGCCTATGGCAATCGGCACTTCGGGATAGGGCCGCCCATGGTACCTGAACCGCATAATGTGCTTACATGCCCCTAGTAGGATGGATATCCTAAGAGACAAGCGTCGAGGAGGTAATATGTTATCATCGCATCCTCAATGTGAGTATATATTCCACCTCTCCTGCGGCGGGAACTCTTCCAATCAAAATGTGTTTTCAAGCCTCTCCTAAGTCAAAACTAGGAGAACCAAATCTCTTTCCAGAAAGAAAGAAATTAAGTTAATTACTAGACCAAGTGTGTGAAATTTGGATGCTTGGGTTACAAGTACCTGTAAACCAAAAGGTAGAATAAGACTCCAGGTACTACCCTACCTTTTAACTCAAACCCCAACTTCCCTTCCTCAACCTCTTGAGGAATGGTCCGCAACTTAACTCCTACTTAAATTTTTAAGTCCACAAAAGAGCCCTAAAGGTCTAAAGCTATTAGCTCATTTAGCTTCTAAAGTTTGACCTTAGAATTAGCTTAGTCTACCCTAGAGTTCTGATTTGCTTAAGAATGCAAGACTTAGTCAGTTAAGCTAAAAACATTTCTTTCTTTTTTTTATGCAAATGTATGCAATGAATGCACTATGCTATGTATATCCCCAAGTACACCCCCCATGCCTAAAATCTGCAATGTCCTCATTGCAAAGAAGGATATTACCTGGGTCAGAACTGGGTTGAATAGCCAAAGAACCTACAAGTCAGGTTCAAGAATTGCAGAAATAGGCCCTAAAAATGAGCAAAGCAATGTTGGCCTAGAAAATAGGTAACCTAGGATGTTGGCGAGCTGATGATGAATCCCAATAGCAAATGCTCACCTAACTAAGATGGGAATGAAATCTTCCCAGGTTACCATAGGAGGTTCTAAAGGATAAATAGGTATAACAACCTCCAAAGGGGTAGGGGGACGATGACAAGGATCCTCCAAAAGGTATGGGGAAGGAATGGTGCAACCTCCAATGGACTGACTAAAGAAATGATCAATCCATACCCGATACTCCATTGCGGTAAATATTGGTCTGTTAAGCCCCCTAGTCAGAACAAAAGTGAGCAATTATCTATGGCAAGGATCGTCTAGGGTGTCCAAGTTACGAGGTTGCGGGATGGCCATAAGATCTAGGTTGGGTTTAATCAGCTCGGTGTCCATCCCTAACACTCTTTCTAAATCCTCAATTTCATCCCTAGAATTCCTTGCACCATCACATGTATCTTCCTGCTCTTCATCAGGAGTCACAATTTCACTTTCAGATATAAGCGAATCAGAGGGTGACTTCGAAATGAATGAAGGCAGGTTGGAAGCAACAGATCTAGGGATTATCCTATCAATGTCATCCCTGGGTTTTTGTTCTTTACTCAAATCTTCCCCGGAGTCTATATGTGAATCCACATAAATCTTAGAAATTGCTTCCAAATTTTCCATCATTTCATCATGAGGGGAAATATCATCAATGGTTGTGCTAAGGAAACCTAATTTGGTCAAATTTGTGACATCCTCAGGGGCTAACTCTTTAAATAAGACATAATCACCCTTAGTGTCACTCCAAATCTTGAATGTAGGTTCCTCATATAATTCGTCTTTCTCCTCATCACACAATTCATCATGTACCTGAGGTCTAGAATCATTTAATATCTCAGCAGATCCCCTAGGGTGGTCTATCTGAGGTAAATGGTTTACACTGGCAACATCAGACTCCTCAGATAGGTCAATTTCTTTAGGGTTAGGTTCCCTAAGGGTGGGCTTGAGTTCCATATCGTGATCAGAAGGGAGGGTAGGATTAACAACTTAACTTTGACCCACTTCATCAAATGTCACGAAAATACTATCATCTAGTTCGAGGTCTTCCAATGGTACCATCATTCCCTTCTTTTGACTCCAATATAATTCAGGTGGATACTCAACCTTATCATCATCTTCCTCAGGTTGCCACCTTTCTTCATCCAATGAATAGCTACTTTCATATGTGTCTTCCTCCCACTTAAGGCGTGGATCTCTCAAGGAAGTGTCATCTAATGGGGAGGTTTGAAAATCGATCCTCGAAAAGTAGCTATTCTCCCCAGAATTTCCCTCCAACTTAAAGTGTAGCTCTCCCACGGGAGATGCATCTATTGTAGAGGGGTGTACATCATCCTCAATGGGGTAGATTGGGTGGCTAATTTCATCTCTTTCTTGTTGGCCTGCTCTCGAAGATTCTCCTAACAATTCAATCATTTCATTTTGCATTTTCTGTATTTCCATCTTCAAAGAGAGGTCATTTCTATCATGAGAGAAGTCAGGCTCAGGCTTATAGTACCCAGGAGTGTCTGTCCAACCATAATAATTTCTTAGGGAGGGTGGGTTGGGTATTTCTATGGTGTGTGGGATATTGGGCAAAGCAAATCTCGCTCCTAGGTTCTGCTCACTAATTTGGGGCTTGACCAGGCCAATACTCCTATAATAGGAGTAAAATGGATCCCAATGATTGTCATTATGTTCATCAAGGGATGGACCATCTCGGCGTTTGGGATCGAAGGATGCAGAGTGGGGGTGAGGGTGTAGGAAAGATGTGAAAGGATGAAAATCAATGTGGTCCATTCTAACTCACACCTCAATCAGAATTCTCAAAGCAAAACACAATTCAAAAAGGACCTTTTAGGTCTTTCCCAATTTAGGCTTTTGATTTTAAGTCATATTGCAGGTGACAATAAAATTTGTTCAATCAATTTACGCGCCTATTGTCGACCTACGGCTCGCCTAAGAAGGCCTAGTTGGAGCTTAGGTGTTCTTCCCTAAATCTCAAATTGTAGAGCAACTCCAAAGATGGAAGATCAAGGGATGCAAGTATGCCTAAGCCTTCCTTTGAAGCTGTGCTTTCGCGGTGCTTCTCAACTACCCCCAAAAATCCATGACAGGGTATCCCCCTCTTTGGATTTATAAAACCTTTTATCTCAAGTTCCGAACACTTCAGAATCCAACGATAGGAGGGCTCTTGTCCTAGTATTTCCAAACCTAAGGAGTGTCTAGAAGCGTGTTGTGGTGCAAGAGAAATAAGTGTGCATACACTGCAAAAGATTTTGAATTTTGAATCACATGCCAAGTTTGAAAATCAAATCCTTGGTTTTTAAAATGTCCCTCCTTTAATTAGTCCTTTTTCTAGAAAATATGTGACCACTTGTTAGATTTATTCAGTATAGATTAGGTGGTCTTCGCATTAAGTCCTAATGCAATGCGTGATCAAGAATAGGATGCAAAGTAAGAGAATGCTACCTTGCTTCCAGCAATCAATGATGCAAGAATGCACGCAATGCAGAGAAGTAAATCTAGAGGCTGCTCATACAGACCTAAATGGTTCGTCCTAAGGGTAGGCAGCTTCTAGCTGGTAGCTCATTTTTTTATTTTATTTTTTTTTAAACTAATTATGCACAAGCAAATAAAAGTAATCAATAAACAAAAAACATAAATCTAAAGAAAAGGGAACAAGCTCCCAAAAATTACCCAACACGGGCCTAAAACAAAATCGGGGAACAAACCCCTCAAAATATACCCCAGAATAAGGGTTTCAAACCACATGCAATGAAAAATTAAATCCAAAGTCTTAATTCTACTCTAATCAGATTAGCGACTTAATGTACAATGATGACTGTTGCATCCTTGTCCTCCTCCTTTTCAAAGTAGCTCGACCAATTCTCCTCTGGCAACGTCAAAGGTCGCTTCTCAATATGGCTGATTCCTCGCACAAAATTTCTCGCACAGAATAGAAAATAATAAATGGTCAAATCACTGTGCAATTGACAAATAATAAAAATAAAATCAGGTGAAATTATTGCATCTGTTGCCTCCCCGGCAACGGCGCCATTTTGACTAGTCGATAGTTCGCTTCTCAAGTCGTTTGTAGTTTTATGTGGTGGAAAAATTGACTAATCAAAATTAATATAACCACTCAATTAGGAGCGGGTCGTGTCCACAGGGAGGCAATGATGCAATAATATCTAAATTATTTCGTATTCGTTCAATCTCGTGAGAAATCCGTAGTTAAATCTGACATGAAATGCGACTGAAAGAAGATGCACAATATCTTGAAAACATAAGGGTAGATGTGCAATTTTTCCTCAATAAAATTTTCAATAAACATGTGATGATTTTGTGCAATTTTCCATTGACATGTATTAAATAAAATTTGTGCACATTTAAATTCCAAAACTAATGTCAAACAATGTTAATTACAAAAGCCACGCAATTGTAAGAGAACTTGAGTATGAAGTTGTAAATTTTACCACAATAAAATATTCATAAACCAAAATTCTTTTTTCCTAGCAATGGTATGAAATGTAATAACTAATTAAGTCCATAAAAGCGCATTTTACCTCTCTCCTCCTCGCAATCGGGAGAGAGGTTCAATCGAGGAGAGGTTCGCACAGGCAGTTGGCTGAAGCGAGGCCGTTGCGATGGTGGCAGCCGCACGTCGAGCGGTGGCCGGAGTCGGCCGGAAGGAGCTCTGGCGAAGGTGGTTGTCAATGGTTGCTGTAGCTGCTGGAAGAGGGGCGGCTATGCGCGTGCGTTGAGCGCTGTTGTAGATGGTGCACGTGCATGCACTGGTGTTGCGGGCACGCTGGAGTTGAGAGCACGGAGGGTTGCTAGCGGCCGTGTGTTGGAAGCTGGAGGTGATGTTGCTGCATACGGTAGGCGTGGTGTAGGAAGGCAGCAACTACTGCTGGAAGGTACGGGCACGCTACAGATGGCAGGGAGCATTGCAGTAGGCTGCTGGCGGCAGTGGACTTGGTGCTGCAGGTGAGTGCGCGCACTCACTGGTGCGGCACTGCAGGTAGCGGCGACGAGGTTGCAGTCACACGCACTGGTGGAGGCACTATAGGCGGAAGGTGCACGCACTGCAGGGTGTTGGCGGTTAGTTCTGGAGGTGGGCGTGGAGTGAGAGGGTGAGGGTTGGCGGTTTAGGTGAGCGGGCGAGGGCAGGCGGTTGGCATTGGAGGTGAAGTGGGCGAGTTGGTTACTGCTGCAGTGGGGGGTCAAAGCTTCAGACATCTGGGAAACTTCTCGGAGGTCTTAACTGGCTGAGGAGTGAAATTGCAGTGGCTGCGGTGGTGGTTGTTGGTGACGATGGCGAGGGAGGTGCATGGCAAGGTGCTCACGATAATGCGGACGAGCTCCGGATGGCGGTGTGGCCTGTCACACCACACGCCCACGGTGGTGGAGGCTTGTCACCGCGATTGAGGCCGATAGTGGTGAAATGGACGAGATGAACTCTTTGCACAATGTGGATTGTTGGGGTGGAGGCCTCCTTCACTCAGTAGCCTCTCTCCTCTTTTTTGTAGCTGCCTACATGAATTTGAATGGAGAGGCGGGAGCAGATCCACCTCCGCTAATCCGTGAATGTAGGCTTTAGTGCGGTAGGTGGCGTTGTAGTGGCAGCCGAGCCGTTGCTGAAGAGAAGAAGAACAAAAGATATTGTTAAAATATTATGGTTATTAATATACAAACCCTCAACTTTTATGTTAACTTAAATTAATACATGCAATGCACCTAATTGGTTAACTAACTAAATGAATGCAAGTCTAAGTTAATTCTAAATGCATTTAAAATATGAATGCAATGCATGAATTATGTAATTAAATTAGAAATATGAATTAATCTATTTACATCCTAATTTATGCTAAATAAATGTTAGAATTAACCTAATGTCTAGGCACTTAAATACTTAAATAGCCCACAAATATGGGCTAATCAAATACCCCCATGTTTAGTTTGTGCTAGTCCCTAGCAAAATTAAGCGAAACCTAGCACTCCAAGTAGACTAGTCAACCCAATTGGTCTTCCTTCAGAAACATATTAAGTTCACACTCTAGACCCAAGATTCCCAAGTAGTTGCTAAGTTACAGACTAGGTCAGCTAAAGATGAGTTGCAGGCACAAGTTTTCCTGATTTCTTACTCTACCTTAAGGTTTATTGATCCCAGAGATTAAAGCATCCGTGCCTGTGCATTGGTCTGAGTTATTTGAGTTAAGGGAAAAAGTTTTTGTTTTTTTTTAGAATAATACATATATATTTTTTTGTTTGATTCTTCTAAGTCTAACCTCAGATCAGCTATCAACACGGTCTGTGTCGGATTCATTGTCCCCATTACCATACATCGAAGGGTGCCTGGCTTTCGATGCTTCGAGATAGCACCACCCATAACGACCCCAAGAACTCCTGGCAATGGACACTTCGAGATAGTATCGCCCATGGATTTCTTAAGCGAATTCAGGCCTATGGCAATCGGCACTTCGAGATAGGGCCTCCCATGGTACCTGAACCGCACAATACGCTTACATGCCCCCAGTAGGATGGATATCCTAAGAGACAAGCGTTGAGGAGGTAATATGTTATCATCGCATCCTCAAGGTGAGTATATACTCCACCTCTCCTGTGGCGGGAACTCTTCCAATCAAAATGTGTTTTCAAGCCTCTCCTAGGTCAAAACTGAGAGAACCAAATCTCTTTTAAGAAAGAAAGAAATTAAGTTGATTACCAGACCAAGTGTGTGAAATTTGGTTGCTTGGGTTACAAGGACTCGTAAACCAAAAAGGTAGAATAAGACTTAGGTACTACCCCACCTTTTAACTCAAACCCTAGCTTCCCTTCCTCAACCTCTTGAGGAGTGGTCTGCAACTTAACTCCTACATAAGCTTTTAAGTCCACAAAGGACCCTAAAGGTCTAAAGCTAGTAGCTCATTTAGCTTCTAAAGTTTGACCCTAGAATTAATTTAGTCTACCTTTGAGTTCTGATTTGCTTAAGAATGCAGGACCTAGTCAGTTAAGCTCAAAACATTTTTTTTTTTTTAATGCATGCTATAAACAAAATGCCTCAGGTCCTCTCCCCCATTCTTGGTTCAAACAATGTCCTCATTGAAAACAAAAATAGCTAAAGGAAGATATTACCTGAGGTGGAGAATGGTAGGAGCTAAGGCTCCTCAAGAGTGACTTCGTCAACTAGATGGAAATCTAAAGTTATGTAAGGTTTTAACCATTGACCATTGATGATAAAGGGAGTTGCTGAAGAGGAAGGATTTCTAATCTCGACAGCTCCATGCGGAAATACTTTGGTGATTATGTAAGGCCCATCCCAACAAGATTTTAACTTCCTAGGAAAAAGCTTAAGTCTGGAATTGAAAAGCCAGACTTGTTGGTTGGGCTCGAAGGTCTTTTGAAGTATAAACTTATCATGCAAGACCTTAGTTCTTTCTTTATAAGCTTGAGAGGTGTCATAAGCATCATTCCTCAGCTCCTCAAGCTCACTTAATTCTAGAAGTCGTGCCTTACCTGCCTTCTCTAAATCCATGTTAACACTTCGAATAGCCCAAAGTGCCTTATGTTCCAACTCAATAGGTAAATGGCATGCTTTTCCATACACAATCTGAAAGGGAGAAGTACCCAAAGGGGTCTTATAGGCCATTCGATAAACCCACAAAGCATCATCGAGCTTTTGGATCAGTCTTTCCTATCAGGTCTAACAGCCTTTTCCAAAATATTTTTTATCTCCCTATTTGACACTTTAACCTGGCCACTTATCTGACGGTAAGGGGTAGCGACCTTGTGAGTCACTCCCAGGCTCTTGGTTAGCCAATTGAAGTGGTGGTTTCGGAAATGAGGTCCCCTATCACTTATAATAGTCTTGGGGCAGCCGAAATGGGATATGATATTGGCCTTCACAAATTTCAAAACCACGGAGTGGTCATATGTGCGCGTAGGAATGGCCTCTATCCATTTAGAGACATAATCAACTGCCACCATGATATATTCATAACCATGGGACGACGAGAAGGGGCCCATAAAGTCAATTCCTCACACATCAAGAATTTCAATAAATTGAATAGGATGTTAAGGCATTTCATTCCTCTTCCCAATCATTCCAGTCCGCTGACATCTAATACAGGCCTTAACAAAATTATGAGAATCCTTAAATAAGGAAGGCCACCAAAAATCGGACTGGAGAACCTTAAAAGCAGTTTTCTTAGCACCAAAGTGTCCTCCACAATGAAGTTCAAGGAAAAAGCTCAGCACACTTTGTTGTTCCTCTTCAGGTACACAACGTCTCAATACTTGGTCTCATCCAATTTTAAATAATTCTGGCTCTTCCCAATGAAAATATCTTGCTTGAGAAATGAATCTCTTTCTTTTTTGCCCATCCCAGGAGCCAGGAGTTTGTCCAGTGACCAAGTAATTTATAGTGTCTGCATACCAAGGTAAAGTTGGTGTTACCACCATTAGAGTTTCATCGGGAAATGCCTCGCGAATGTCTCCAGAAAGAGAGTCATTAAGAGGAAGGCGAGACAGGAGGTCAGCCACAACATTTTCTACTCCTTTCTTTTCACGTATTTCCAAGTCAAATTCTTGAAGGAGTAGGATCCACCTAATCAGATGTGGCTTAGAATCTTTCTTAGCAATGAGATGTTTCACTGCTACATGATCAGTAAAAATAATCACCTTAGACCCAAGCAGATAAGACCTAAACTTTTTCAGAGCAAAAACTACAGCAAGTAATTCTTTTTCAGTGACGGTGTAGTTTTGCTGAGGTTCGGTTAAAGTCTTGCTTGCATAATGCAACACATGAGGTCTTCCCTCAACCCTTTGTCCAAGGACTGCTCCCACTGCATAATCCGAAGCATCACACATAAGCTCAAATGGGAGTGTCCAATCAGGAGCTTGGAGAATAGGCGCAGAGATCAAGGCCTCCTTTAGAGTTTGAAAGGCCTTGGCACACTTTGAATCAAAATTGAAGGAAGATTCCTTCACCAACAAGTCACAAAGTGGCCTAGAAATTTTACTAAAATTTTTAATAAAGCACCTATAAAAGCCAGCATGGCCAAGAAAGGATCTAATCTGTTTGACATTCGTAGGTGATGGAAGTTTGGAAATAGAATCAATCTTGGCTTTATCTAAACCTTTCTCAGATACAACATGCCCAAGTACAATTCCTTTCTGTACTATGAAGTGACTTTTCTCCTAACTGAGGACTAAACCAGTCTCCTTACATCGCTTCAACACATTCTCCAGGTGCAGAAGATACTGGTCGAAAGATGAGCCATAAATGGAGAAGTCATCCATAAACACTTCAGCACACTCGTCAATCATGTCCGAAAAGATAGACATCATACACCGCTGAAAAGTTGTAGGGGCATTACATAATCCAAATGGCATATGTCTAAATGCAAAAGTACCATAAGGACTTGTGAATGTCATCTTTTCCTGGTCATCAGGAAAGACTGCCACCTGATTGTACCCAGAATATCCATCAAGAAAGCAATAGTACTTATTCCCAGCCAATTTTTTGAGAATTTGATCAATAAGAGGTAGAGGAAAGTGATCCTTCTGGGTAGCTGTGTTCAGCTTGCAGTAATCAATACAGACCCTCTATTCAGTTGAGGGTCTAGTGACAACTTGTTCACCTTGGCCATTGAGTTCCACAGTAAAGCCTGCCTTCTTTGGCACCACATGAATGGGACTGACCCATTTACTATCAGCAATGGGATATATGATCCCGGCGTCCAACCACTTCAGGATTTCCTTTTTCACCACCTCCCTCATATTAGGGTTCAGACGTCTCTGCATGTCCCTAAATGGCTTGATGGAATCATCAGTATAAATGTGGTGCATGCAGAGTGTAGAGTCTATACCCTTAATGTTAGCAATGCTCCAAGCAATAGCTTCCTTGTGCCTAGACAGGCATTCAATCAAGGTTCCCTCCTGTGCCTCAGATAGCACAGCCGAAATGATAATGGAGAGCGTATCATTGGCACCTAGGAAAACATACTTGAGAGTGTTAGGGAGGGGTTTCAACTCAAGGTTGGGGGCTTGTATGATTGAGGGTTTCATAATAGATGTCCCCATCTCAAGTAGCAGATCTACCTTCGACGGAAATGATGGGGGAAGAGACTCAGCAGAAACACCTAGCAATTCCTCAAGTTCTAGTATATCCCCTTGACATTCCTCCAAGAGATGGGAATGCTCATTTAGCATGACATGCTGAAGGGGGTCATCACATAACATTGCTGGAGTTGCCTCTTCAATCAGGTCATCTATCACCTCAACTTGAGAACAATCAAGTTCAGCTTGTTTGTAAGCATCAAACACTTTAAGCTAGATTTTCCTGTTCCCAAAGCCCATTTTCAATGCCCCAGTATTGTAATTGATTGAAGCATGCAAAGTTGCAAGGAAGGGGCGGCCCAAAATGATGGAGGGTTTGGTTGGCTTGTTGGTAGGGTCAGTGTCCAAAATTGAGAAGTCAAAAGGAAAGAAGAAATCTTCCACTCTTATGAGGACATCTTCCAAAATTCCCTGTGGTGTCTTAAGTGATCGATCAGCAACTTGGAGGATTACAGGGCTAGGCTTCAGATTGCCTCCCCCAAGTTGTTCATTCACGTAGCTCGGAAGGATGTTCACCCCGCACCCAGATCAAGGAGAGCCTCATCAATTTGTAAGTCACCAATAACTGCAGAGATGTATGGGCCTCCTGGGTCCTTAAGTTTCTGGGGTGTGCCATGTTGAACAATTGAGCTAACAGAGTTAGGCAGGACAACTTTTGATTGGGCCTACTTTCTAGATTGCCGCTTTTTCGTGCACAGGTCCTTTAAGAAGCGGGCATAAGATGGAATCTGCCTGATAGCTTCAGGCAAAGGCAGGTTAATTTGCACTTGCTTGAAAGTTTCCATAATCTCATCAGTCTTATCTTTGGCTCCAGATGAGCCAACAGAAGTCTTCCCAGAGGTGGATAAGCACTCTGGAAAAGGCACTCTTGATCTCTGGGTGGAAGGGTTGTCATGTCGAGTAAGGGGTGGAACGGGGGCAACTTCTTCCAGTAAGGTGATGTGAAGCGGAGAAGATTTGGGCAAGTCTTCTCCGGTCAGTGTGAAAGTCGGGGTGGATGGCTTTTTAGGGGGTGAGACTATAGGAGCATCGGGCTTGGAAATTTCTTTCCCACTCCTCAGAATAGTCACCACCTGAGCATGCTCCCTAAAGACAATCCCTTTTCCTTTAGGATTTTCCTCAGTAGCATTAGGGAGCTTCCCAGTCTCCCTCTGTCTAACAGCCTCAACAAGGTGTCCTATTTGTGATTTCATCTCATGTATAGCCTTGTCATGAGATTGGATGATGGCACTTTGACTTTCTTGCATAGTTTTCAACATCACCTTCAATTCATCCATCTCAGAGGTTTTAGGTTGGGCAAAGGTCTGAGGTTGGTTCATTTGATGGTTTTGAAAGGATTGTGGTTTGTAATTCCCTGAATTTGAGACATTTCCTTGTTTCCATGAAAAGTTTGGGTGGTTCCTCCATCCCTCATTATAAGTGTTGGAGAAAGGGTCATTACGAGGTCTAGGACGGAACCCTCGAGCAGCATTCAAATCCGCTTGTACAAGCTCAGGGAATTGGGAGGCCAAGTGGCAATCCATAGTGGCGTGTGTATTGCCTTGGCAAATTAAGCATTCGGAAGCTTGGCATGTGGAGGTGTTAGATACGAATGAACTCGGGTATGACATAGGCCTTTCCATGTTTTGATTCAATAATTGAATCTGATAGGCTAAATTCTCGGTGTCCCTTTCCTCATTTGCCTCCAACTTTCTTTGCATGAGAGTGGGCTTTCTATCCATGTAGGCAGAATTCAAGTGAATAGAATTCTCACTCAAAGTATCAAATAAGTTCCAAGCTTCATCCTCAGTCTTAGATAGAAAGGTTCCTGCACAGGCACTATCCATAGTTTGCCTTTGTGAATCACTAAGTCCGGTGTAGAACCTTTCAACCAGTTGCCATTTGGGCACCTGGTGATGTGGGAAAAGTCTCAGCAAGTCGTTAAAGTGCTCCCACGCATCATGGAATGCTTCCCCATCCTTTTGAACAAAACTCATAATTTCCCTCCTAAAGTGATTGGTTTTGCTCAAGGGGAAGTACTTCAAAAACTCCTTCTTCAGGGCATCCCAAGTATTTATATTATCAAGGGTGTGATACCAATACTTGGCTTTGTCCTTAAGGGAGAAGGGAAAGAGGGTCCGCATTTGAGCATCATCAGTAATGCCCTGCAGCTTCACCGTGGAACAGACCTCGGTGAATTCCTCTATATACCTGTAAGGGTCTTCCCTAGTAGTACCACAAAAGGAGGGCAGCAAGGATATGGTACTACTTTTGATCTCATACGGATTGTCCCCTCCAGGTCTATGTAGTGTAGGGCCAGCTTGATTGATTTGGATGAAATATTCCTTAAGGCTCCTTTGACCGGCCATTTCTACCCTTGGAAGGTCTCTTCTTAAGATTCTTTTAGGTTCAGGATCAAACACAAGTTGTCTCCTAAGAGAACGCCTACCAAGCATGCACTACAAACACAATTCAAAAGGACTTGTTCGGTCCTTACAAATTTAGGCTTTTGACTTTAGTTCAAATTATAGGTGACAAAGCAAGTTGCCCAATCAATTATGCGCCTATTGTCAACCTTCGAAATGCCTAAAAAGACCTAGTTGGAGCTTAGGTATTCTTCCCTAAATCTTAAATGGTCAAGTAAATCCAAAGACGGAAGATCGAGGGATGTAAGTAGGCCTAAGCCTTCCTTTGAAGCTGTGCTTTCACGGTGCTTCTCAACTACCCCCAAAAATCTGTGACAGGGTATCCCCCTCTTTGGATTTACAAAACCTTTGATCTCAAGTTCTGAACACTTCAGAATCCAACAGTAGGAGGGCTCTTGTCCTAGTCGTTTCAAAACTTAGGAGTGTCTAAATGAGTGCTGTGGTGCAAAAGATATAAGTGTGCATTCACCGCAAAAGGATTTTGAATTTTGAATCGCACACCATGTCTGAAAATCAAATCCTTTGTTTTTTAGATGACCCTCCTTTAATTAGTCCTTTTTCAAGAATATATGTGATCACTTGTTAGATCGCTTCAAGACAAATTTTGTGGTCTTCAAATTAAATCCAAATGCAATGTGTGATCAAGAATAGGATGCAAAGTAAGAGAATCTGTACTTTGCTTCCAGCAATCCACGATGCGAGAATGCACGCAATGTGGAGAAGTAAATCTAGAGGCTGCTCATACAGACCTAAATGGTTCATCCTAGGGGCAGGCAGCTTCTAGCAGGTAGATTTTTTTTTTTTTTTAAACTACTTATACACAAGCAAATAAAACTAAACAATCCACAAAATAAACTAAAAATCTAAATCTAAAGAAAAGGGAACAGGCTCCCAAAAATTACCCAACACGGGCCTAAAACAAAATCGGGGAACAAACCCCTCAAAATATACCCCAGAACAAGGGTTTTAAACCAAATTCAATCAAAAATTAATTCTAAAGTCTTAATTCTACTCTAATCAGATTAGTGACTAAATGTACAATGATGACCGTCGCGTCCTCATCCTTCTCCTTTTTTTCAAAGTAGCTCGACCAATTCTCCTCTGGCGACGTCAAGGGTCGCCTCTCACGATGGCTGGTTCCTCGCACAAAATTTCTCACATAGAAAAAAAAAGGTCAAAACACTGTACAATTGAGAAGTAATCAAAATAAAATTAGGTGAAATTATTGTGTTTGTTGCCTCCCCAGCAACGGCGCCATTTTGACGAGTCGATTATTCGCTTTTCAAGTCGTTTGTAGTTTGATGTGGTGGAAAAATTGACTAATCAATAATTAAAATAACCACTCATAGAAGAGCGGGTCGTATCCACAGGGAGGCAATGATGTATTTAAATTCGCATTGGTTCAAAATGTATGTTCGTAGTTAATCTCGACGAGAATCGAGCGAAATTTTCATTCAGATTAAGGTAGAATCAAGAAAACATGTTGAAATAGCAATTTTTAACAACTAGAGGATATTTTTTGCAATGCAGATTCAATAAAATATCAATAAAAGTTGGCAATGGTAGAAAATGTAATTATTAATGGGGCATGTACTGTAGCAAAATAGGGGATTTCTTCCCCTTAGCCATGTGCGAAGAGGAATGAACAATCGGAGGTGTGAAGCTTGGAGGAAGTTCTTTGGACCGAGGGCTTAGCAGCGGTGGTGGCGTGAGTCGCGAGGTGGCCGGAGCCGGCCGGAGGAGCTCCGGCGAAGGTCTCTTTCGACGGTGGTTGCACCTGCTGGAGGAGGGGCGGCTGTGTGCGCACGAAGGTTGCTGCAGGTGGTCCACGCGGGCACTGCTGTTGCGGGCACGTGGGAGTTGAGTGCGCTGAAGGTGATGCGGGCGCATGCACTGGTGGAGGCACAGTAGGTGGCGGTGTGGGGCGCTGCAGATGCTAGGCGCAGGCATGCTGGAGCGGTCGCGCAGGAGTTGAGCGCTGCTGCAGGTTGCTGGCGGGCATGCTGCAAGGAGCGGGCGCGGGCTTGGCACTGCAGGTGAGTGTGCTGAAGCGCTGGCAAATGCGCATCTGCTGGAGGCGGTGTATACGCACGCAGGAGAGGAGTTGGTGGCCGGTGCTTCAGGGTGCGTGCGTGGAGGCGGATGCTACTGCAGGTGGTGCGCGATCTGCAGGCGCATTGGAATTGAAGCGCAGCAAGGGTGGTTGCCGCTGTAGACTGGAGAGGCATGTGTGGGCTGGTGGTTGGCGCTGGAGGTGATGTGGGCGAGGGCTGGCGGTTGGCGCTGGTGGTGAAGTGCAACAAGGGTGGTTGCTGCTGGAGTGCGGGGAAGGGTCGAAGCTTCAGATGTCCGGGAAACTTCCCGGACTTCTTAACTGACTGAGGAGTGAAATTGCAGTAGTGGTTGTGGAGGTTGTTGGTGATGACGGCGAGGGTGGCGCATTGTGAGGTGGTCACAGTAATGCGGACGATCTCCAGATGGCGGTGTGGCCTGTCACACCACACGCCCATGGTGGTGGAGGCTCGTCGCCGCGGTTGAGTCCGACGGTGGTGAAATGGGTGAGATGAACTCTCTACACAGTGTGGATTGTTGGGGTGGAGGCCTCCTCCGCTCGGCAGCCTCTCTCCTCTTTTTGTAGCTGCTTGCATGAATTTGAATGGAGAGGCAGGAGCAGATCCACCTTCTCCGCTAATCCATGAATGTAGTCTTTAGTGCGGCAGGTGGCGTTACAGCGGCAGCCGAGATGTCCCTGAAAAGAAGAATAAAAGATATTGTTAAAATATTATGGTTATTTATATACAAACCCTCAACTTTTATGTTAACTTAAATTAATACATGCAATGCACCTAATTGGTTAACTAATTAAATGAATGCAATTCTAAGTTAATTCTAAATGCATTTGAAATATGAATGCAATGCATGAATTATGTAATTAACTTACAAATATGAATTAATCTATTTACATCCTAATTTATGCTAAATAAATGTTAGAATTAACCTAATGTCTAGGCACTTAAATACTTAAATAGCCCACAAATATGGGCTAATAAAGAGTAGGAGCACGGCGGGTCTTTAGACTTTTGCTGGGCCGATTTGGGTGGTCGAGATGGTGCCACATGGCGCCAACTTGGCTGTCCATCCTCTGTGACTTCTAGAAGGTGCCATGGATGTTGGATTGGGCCGATTTTTGCACTATTAGGTTGCGATCGTCGATCCGAATCCATCCGTGTGATCGGATTTGTCGTCTGAAGTGAAGATTGACACCATCTTGGCCCCTGATCTTAGATCTTCCTTGGACTATATCTAATGCTACGGTTGTTTGATTAGGGCGATCTTGGAGTCGTTGAACTCTGATCATCGCCCTGATCAAATCCATACAGTTCATCTTCAATTCGAGGCCCCGATTAAAAGTCGCCCTTTTACCTGACCACAAAAATAGAAAGTTAACCTAAATTTTTTACAAACTAACCTAAATGCAAGATGATGCATGTTATGCAATATTTATAATGTATGATGCAACTCTACACCTAAGAACACACAAAAAATAGGCAGTTTATCTGATATAAACGTGTTTACATCAGTGTCCAAGAATGATGCCCTAGGGAACCGTAAAATGGCTTTTTCCCCAACTCAAGAACAGATTTATGTTGATGCATCATTGGTGGATCTTAGTCAAGTGGCCCAGACACTCATCAAAAGTTTTTCCGAAGATAGAGAAATCATCCATGAAGACTTCTAAAAATTCACCTACCATGTCTAAGAATATTGCCAACATGCATCGTTGGAAGGTGGCTGGTGCATTATAGAGTCCGAATGGCATTCTACGAAACATAAATGTCCTGTAAGGGCAGGTGAATATGGCTTTCTCCTGGTCTTCAGGATGAATGGCCACTTGATTATAGCCTGAGAATCCATCAAAGAAACAGAAGTACTGATTTCCCGCTAATTTTTTGAGAATCCTATCAATAAAAGGTGGCAGGAAATGGTCCTTCTTCATGGAGGTATTCAATTTCTTGTAGTCTATGTAGACTCTCTAGGAATTTGCAATACGGGTGGGGATGGATTCTCCTGACTCAGATTTGATAATGGTTAGCCTGGCCTTCTTAGGCACCACATGAATTGGGCTAACCCAATGGCTGTCAGAGATGGGATAAATAATATCCACATCAAGCCATTTTATTATCACTTTCATCATGACCTCTTGAAGATTCGGGTTGAGTCGTCACTGTCCTTCGCACATAGGTCATGAGCCTTCTTCTGTAAAGATATGGTGGGTACACTAAGAAGGGCTTATGCCGGTGAGATCATCCAAGGTCCAACCAATGGCCTTGCAATGCTCCCGGAGGACAAAAATCAGATGCGTTTCTTGATCTGTGGATAGAGAAGAGTTGATAATCACAAAAAATGTGTTGTTTAAACCCAAAAAGACGTACTTGAGATTGTCAGGAAGTGGTTTCAACTCAAGTACCTGATTCTCAGTAGCAACGGGAAGGTCAAGGTTAGCCTGAGGGGGAGCTAGAGGTGGACTAGGTTCTTCAAGGTGTAACTTGGATTAGGCTTCTAGAGGTTCTTGCTCTGCAGCAATCAAATCCAAATTATTAGTAATTGGGTCCTCAAGAAGTGAATCGGTTCTGTTCAATTTCTGAATTACACCATAATTAATTCCTCTATGGGCCTTAAAAATGTCAAATTCATTGTTTTATCCCCGAATTTAATTTCCCTCTGGCCCTCCACACAATTAATGTTTGCTGTAGCTGTTGCAAGGAATGGTCTCCCCAAGATTATAGGTGTCTCTTTCTGGTTTTCTGGTGTACCCATGTCTAACACAATAAAATCAACTGAAAAATAGAAATCCTGAACTCTTACCACTACATCCTTCAAAATTCCATGGGGTGACTTAATAGATCAATCTGCTAACTGCAAGATCACTTCCATGGGCTTAAGCTTAGGGTCAAAATATTTTAGAAGGGATGTGGGAATATGTTGATGGATGCACTTAAATCTAAAAGACATGGTTAAATTCTAAATTTCTAATCATGCAGGAGATCAGAGGAGTGCCAGGGTCTTTTAATTTCTGTGGAAGCTTGCTCAAAATAATGGAGCTAACCTGCTCCGATAGAAAAATAGAACTTCCATTAGAATTCTTTGGCTTTCGCTTTGGTGTACATAGATTGTTCAAAAATCTTGCGTAAGCCAGTACATGACATATAGCATCCATCAAGGGAATGCTAATCTAGACTTGCTCAAAGAGCTTGACCAAGTCCTCATCAGTTTGAGGTGGTTTCCTACCCTTATTTCCCTTGGTCAAGGCCTGAGGAAAAGGTGTGGTCCTAGACTCATCCGGAGTGGGTTCTGTTGATCCTTGGTTGTCCTTGATTATCACCCCTGATTGAGGTGTACTAGGTTTAGATTTAGTGTATCTCTTAGTCTTAGGGTCCTTACTACACTTCAGTTGTTGGTTGTTACAAAATGTAATCCCACAGGATATGGAGGAGTGGGTAGGATAGGTGGATGCTGCTGTTGCGATGTATTAGGTACAGAAGTGGATGCTTCTGACCTGTCTTGATATATAGGTGCAGAGGGACCTGGTTGCACATAGTGGATTTGACCCTGTTTTGGGTTCTCAACGTACCTCTGGTTCGATACGTTTTTAGGGTTTTGTAGTGGTTGTGAGGGCAATGCACCTGGCTGGCGAGTCCCAGCCATTTGCGCAATTTGGTTGCACATATCTACCATATCCATAGTATACTGCCTCTGCATAGTAGCATTGGTCTTCTGCATATTAGCCAATGTCTAAAGAATTATGCTCATTTGATCATCTCTGCTAGGCCCAAATAGAAAATTTGGATTAGGCCCAGGTTGAGTTGGCTGATATGAGTGCGGATTCTATGGTCGGGGTTGATATTGTGGTCTAGGATTTTGTGGATAAGATTTCCCCAACCAGGAGAAATTGGGATGATTACGCTATCTAGGATTGAAGGAATTGGAATAGGGATTGTTCTGGATGGCATGGAGTTCCTCACAGGGTTCAGTAACTCTAGAGAAATCAGAATATTGGGGTTCAGAGGACCCCCAACTAGGATAAACAGGTTCAGAGTTTCCTCCAAAATTTGAGTCAAAAGAGGATGGATTCATATCCATCCTAGTGTGGTGAATATTATGTACAACCTCCCTCCCTGCAGGCAGACGTGCATGCATGTTTTGTTGAGAAGAACTGACCTTTCATAGCTGGCGAATCAGATTGTCAAGCTTCTTATCTATTATGGAGACCTTATCCAATCGACTGGCCACAATTTCCATGTCAACAGAGGACGATAGGTCTTGTAATTCATGTGTCCCATGTGTGTTCGTCGATGCATGGGTAGTCGTCCTATTGAACATACCCGGATGCATTGTTTATGGAATTCTTAGACATATTTTCGAGAATTTCCCAATGGTGTCCTCATGTTTGCCCATAAAGTTGCCTCCACAGGCTGCATCAACGAAAAGTCGGATATCCTCACGGAATCCTCGGTAAAAAGATTGGACCTGTTTCCATTTAGGAACTCCATGATGCGGGCATTTCTGCATAAGATCGAGAAATCGATCCCATGCCTTATGAAGTGGTTCCCCCGCATTTTGTTGAAAATGCGTAATTTCATGCCTCAAGGCATTAGTACACCCTATTGGGAAGTATTTTCTCAGAAATTTGGCTTGTAATGCATCACAGGTATTGATCGGTCGATTCAGAGACCGATACCAGTGGGCAGCTTTCTCTTTAAGCGAGAAAGGGAACATCTTCATGAGCAGAGTGTTTTGATTTTGAACAGTTGGTCCTAGAGTCTGGGGCAAGTGTTTCAACTGTTGAATGTGCTGGAATGGGTCTTCAGAGCCCATCTCGTGGAAATGGGGAATCAAGCTGATAATATTTGGCTTAAGCTCAGTCTCAAGTCCTCCAACTGGAATACATACTCTGGGCTTGATATCCACTCCTGCGGGATTATAGTGATCCCGTATTTATGGACTAGCTCTAGGGTTTGCCAGTCCATTAATAAGATCAGTGAGAGTCTGAAGCTGGTTCTGCAGGTACTGGATGTCGTCTCCTCCTTCTAGACTAGGGTTCTCCATTGAGTCAAAATCAAAATATGAAGAACCTAGGTTGGATGTAGATGGGTCAGAGGAGATAGGGATTAGATCAGAAGACCCAAACAAGTCAGTCGAGTGCTAGCCTCGACGTGAGTGAACTAATAAAGGAGGTCTTAAGACAGGTCTTAAGGACCTCCTACCATGCATGCACTATAGAAAAGATGAGGGACTAGATTTCAATTAGACCCAATTGAGGCACCCAAATATGTTTGGATGGCTTAGGCTTGTTCGAGGCAGATGGCCTCTAGATCACAAATCCACCCACCCGAGAATTACTTGGATAGCCAGAAAGGGAGAGTCCCTGCATGGTAGAGTGCCCCCACAGGTTATAGGGTTTCCCCCACCTAACCTTTCTTGTCACTACTGTTCCAAGTAGACTGGATACGTATGAATTGGGTTCTAGGTCTACTAGATTTTAAGCCTATTTGTGCCTCAAATTATCAATTGATTAAGAGTTTGATTCCAATTGTGACCTAATTTCTAGGTTGATCAGTTCACCAAGTGAACCAACTTCACCTGACTTCTCCTAATGTTTAAGATGCAATCTGGGTTACCTCACCTGAATCACCCTATTTTGGTTTGACATGCAGGTTATTAAGTCACCTCTTTTAGGGTTCAAGTGTTCTTAGAGCCGGTGTTTTAGGGTTCAAATTGTAAATTGATTCAAACAAGGCTTAGGTAGCATAAGATACGGATAATAGTTTCCTTTATGGTTTGCAAATGTGTACTAGATAGCCTTAAAATTTTACCCTAATTTGGGTCTAAAGTGGAGTCCAATTTTAAGTTCAATGATCCCTTTGGACTTAATCAAGAATGTGCTAGTCCAACGGTTCAATTAATCTCAAATAAGTCCCTATATGTTTAGAAATTGTTGGGTCGTGTTTTCTAAACAAGTATTTCTCCTTAACCACAGTTGGAACTCAAAAATTAGAAATTCTTACCTTAAATGATATTTCTAAAAAAATATGACAAGGTTGAGTCCTAATTTTTTTTTTTATTTTGCTCTTTTCTATCAATATTAGGAAGGAGGGGATTAAGAAGAGAGGAGAGAGAGTTACCTACTATGGAGTGGTCATCTTCAGGTTCAAGAAGCCAAATGCTCCAGTTCAATTTTGTAAAACAACCAAAATAACGTAGGTATGTCAGAAATTAGAAATATTTGTAAATAATAGTGATAAATGCACGCTTCTCCTCGGAAATGGTGCCAAAATGTTGGTTTGCTTCGATTGTATTTCAAAAACGTGTGTCGTAGTATAGTTGATTAAAGTAAATCTAGCATTTAAAAATTTATAACTTGAATTAAAGAAGAAAATCCGAAGTCTTCTCTGGGAGCAAGCTAAATGCGCGAATATCACTATGTTATTTATTCATAGATGTCAATTTTCTTTAGTGAACTTGTATCAGAATTTAAACACACAGCTATTGCAAGGATATGCAATCAAGTACTCAAAAAAATTATTTTCACAAAGGATCATTTAATGCTTAATTAAAAATAATCAAGTATCTATTTCGTTAAGCACTAAAAGAATATTAGCAATATTATTTGACAAGTTATGGAAATAACAATTCAAGAGGAACAAAATCTGAAATAGTTCTCACAAAATTTACCAATCAGTCCTAAAAAATTTCATTTTGATCCCTGATTTCTTGCGTTTGAGTCTCTACAAATCTTCTTCATTCACGGATGGGTCCTCTGTTTCTTCCTATTCTTCTTGCGTATGAAAGCTGTCGGCGATGAAGGAGACCGACGAGCTTCAGAGCTCCAAGCTTCAAGCTAAGGGTTCGTCAAGCTTCGGTTGGACCTGTTGGAGGTGATAGTGGCATCGATTCGATGCAAGCAAGTCGGAGGAGGGCCGACGAACTTGATGAAGATGACGGCGGTGAGAAGGATGGCCAGAGCTTGGAGGCGTGGTAGTTCTCGACCAAAGGGTTGAGAAGCTTCACATAGCCTCACTGAAGGTGATGGTGGTGGTTGATTGCTTCTTTGAGGTCGGGGGAGCTTCGATAGACACGATGAAGGCACAGCCGGCGTCGTTTGTCTGGTAGGGGTGTGGAGGTGTTGAAAGCCCAAATTAGATGAGGGCTTTTGCTTGGATGTCGAGGTGGATCCTGTGGAGTTGGTGGAGAGTGGAGATGGTGGATGAAGTGACGAGCTGTGCTTTTTGGAGTCTACATCGGAGCATGGTCGGAGCGCGCCATGCATGAAGAAGATGAAGGAGAAGAGGAAGGTGTGTGGCCAAATCCTAGATTTAAAGGGAGGAAACTACCCTATAGGGAGAGGAGAAGATAAGAGAGTACCTGAGAGGAGGAGGGAAGGTTGGGGAGGAGGCTGGCGTGCTTGCCAGATTTGGAGAGGAAGAAGAACACCGGCGAGGGAGTTTGGAGAGATGATGACTCTAGGCAACCGAGCCTGGTGGCAGGGAGCATGGCGAGGAAGCATGGAAGAGGACTGTGGTCTCATTTGGCTACGAGGACTAGCATGAGGACTAACAAAGAAGCAAGTCAAAAAAGGCTCCAAGTTCCATCAATGATGTCCCCCAAGGAAAAAGAAAGAGAGGAGGAATGGGCACAATATCTGGACGACGGAACTCAGAAGGAGTTCGCGAGCACTTATAGCCCTATTCTAGAGCGGTTAGTGGCTGGTTGTTGCGAGATTTGGTCGCAATAATCTTGCAACAATGGAGATAACTTTGACCTACAATTGCATGCAGTATAAGTAGTCTTTGTCGACAAAACTTCCACTGTTGGGTGCGCAACGTCGAGGGGAAGAAATCTTCTCAAGTCGGCAAGGTTAACCGAGAATTTAGGCAGTGGGAATCCGCGAGTGAAACTCGCCATGTCCCACACCATTTCTGCCATGAAGGTTGAGGACCTTAATGTGAAGAAGTTGAAGCTGGGGGGTAATTGTGAGGAAAATCAAAAGTTAAGGGCTCATTTTTAAGGGAATCGATTTTCAAGGGTTAAAATGCAAACTAAGTCAAGATGAAGTCCAAATGAGCCCAAATTTTTATGGTAACCTAATTTGGATATGAGAAATTTAATTGTGACTTCAATTTCAGGTTTTAATGATGTTTACATGGTCAATTTACATTTAGACCTAAAATGTACCAAATTCCTATCTATGATTCTGTTTTCGGTCAAAATAGGTTCTGATTATTAAATTGATTGAGCCAAAACTTATAAAATACTTTTAATTGATTTTTAGAAGGTTTAGATCACATTTATTTCCATTGGAAATGTTTTTATTAAAGATGGTTAGAATTTTGCAATTGATTAAGGATTAACATTCAAATTGAATGTAAATATTGAATTATTCAGTACCAACCCACTTTTAAGATAATTAAGCTTAATTGACCTTTGATTAGCCATAGTTCACCCTCCAACTATTCTGCATTTATAATTATTTTTGAAAATTGTAGAATTAACTCCAATTTTTATTAATTTCTCTCTCTTCTGCCCTGATTGAGTTATACCTTTCAATTTGTTAATTAGGTGAATTTAACCTTAGAGCATAGACAAATTAGGTTAGATATAGTGAGTGATGGTGATGCCATCACTTGGGACTCTGAGTAGGAAACCTCAGTGTACTTCTTGCTTTTAGGAGCCATCACAACATATCATACATCCAGGAAAGCTTTTGGACATTCACTAATGGAGGAAGATCGACCTCTTGACTTTCTAAACATTAAGAAGGGCACACAAGGAGATCATAGAGCCATCTAGGATTTGGGTAGGACATCTAGGACTTAGAAAATGGGTAAAAAAAGGGATGATGCACATCATCCCAAACAAACAACAAGAAAACATTCACAATCTCACACAACATGAAACAATCATGAAATATAGACGATTGGTGTGAGTTATACCTAGGATAGAGGTGAGGGAAGGTGCTCCCACTAGAGATCTACCAATTGTGACCATAAAAAGAGGTGAAGAGGCAGCGGGTTGTCATCGGGTAAGGGAGGTTGATGGCTAGGGCAAGAGGTTCGAAAACTGGGTGGAGAGGAGATGAGAGAAATGAGGGTTTTTTTAGGGCAAGCAAAGTTTATATTTTTGGGGAAAGGTTTTGTATAGGTTGAAGAAGGTCCCACATTGCAAGAAGCCCTATGGTTCCCACAACTTGCAACAAAAACTACCCACAAAAGCTCACATAGATAGCTTATGGTGAGAAGGAAAATGTCTGATTTAACGATTAGACATCCAAAGGTCATTTGACGTTACATTCAGACGACATAAGACCATCCTAAGCAAAAACAAGCAACATGCATCAAAGTTCATCTAACTTTTGTGTTAGACAACCAATAGCTAATGTAATAAGACATCTAACCAATGTTCTAGTCGTTTGAGAACCAAAGCCTTATTTGGTTTAGACTAAAGCTCTGGTTGTTGGACTAAACATTCGAATGTCCAATGGACTCATTTAAAGCATCTGACAAATCTATCAGACGTCCAATTTTGCATAGATTGTGTAGATTGATTTCTAAATAGATTTAAAAGACTCCCGACTTGATTAAATCAACATTCCTTAAATGTTGCACAAACAAGGAAAAAAATTAAATCACTAACTTCTTTAAATATCAGACAGCTTACATATATCCAATCTTCTACGGATAAAATAAAATTCTCATAATTCAAAGGTTTATAAATAACTGCAACTCAGTACAAGTACACTCTACCTCAATCTTCCCCTTAAGTACATTGTGTTGGTATAAGGGCACCACAATTGTTAATTTTGATGATAACAAAACACTTGTTATTTGACATTTGCATTTGAGTTTGAGTTTTCAAGAATAATGCAAATGGATGCAAGTGTGAAGGAGCTCAAGCTCTCATCCATGGTGGATTGGAGGAGCTTGATGGAGGAGAAGAGAAGATGGAGCCTCACGTGGAGCGGGGGCTTGAAGATGAAGAATTGGATAGAAAGTCTATTTTGTTATTGTTTTTGTACTTGTCTTTATGCACTTTGCCCTTTCATTTCCTTAGATTCATGTAAAGAGCCCAAAGTAACATACCTAGTCCTAGGAACACTATTCCTACACTAGGATTCTTAGACAAACACTTAAGCATTTCATAGAAAACTTAGAAAACCAAAATAGGCTTTGGACAGCCTTATCAGACGTCGGATACTAACCTCAAACGTTTGATTATGGACTTTAAAACATCTGATAGTTTGTACAAACATCCAAACACTTAGGCTAGATTTAGTGTTCTCTAATGATTACCTTTAGAAGTCCAACCCATGGTCTAGACATCTTAGAAAACATCTGATGACCTTGCTAGACATCCAATTAGAGGACCGTTGGCCTGTCAGGGAATATCTTCAAGGATTACTTTTTAATCACATTAATGCCTTTTCCAGATGTCTGATAAATAAACGTTGGATAAAAATCGGAGGTTGTTAGACCCATATCCGACCGTTAGTCCTTGGAATCAATTCCCTTAGTTTCTAGATGTCCTAACATTATGTTCGACATTCGACATGTCGCCTAACCAACAAACACTAGAATCCTATGTCAATCTGGTCCAATTCCAGGAACACACCCGTCTTAGAATTAAACATTTGAAAACTTTCCTAGATGTCATAAAATGCTTTGATATACGTCCATCTAGATTTGAACCAATCCAGATCATTAACCCTTCAAGATCCGACATCCGCCCCTTAGGGCTAGTTCACTTGAGGTGTTAGGAAAGTAGTGTTAAGAAATGTGAAACTGGTGTTAACCCGTAATTGTGTTTACTTGTGGTATGGTGTTAACACTAGTTTGTGTTTACTTGAATTGGTGTTAAATTATAGTGTTAACCCTTATGGTGTTTACTTGGTAGAGGTGTTAGGTATATAAAACATTAGAGATGTCAGAGACATAAGTGGTGTAGAATTTTAACACAGGTTTGGCTAACACCAATGCAAACTGGTGTTAGACAAACCCATGTTAAAGTTGCTAAACCCGGGTTAGCAAATGAGGGGTTAAGTAGCCAAGTAAATGAGGGTTAACCCTTCTTTTGAGGGGATAACCCTTTAAGTAAACTTGGCCTTAGATCAGACGAATCCCTCGACATTTGACCATAAATCCAGATGTTTGAAAACCCTGTCAAACTCATTATTAACCCTAATTTTGTTATAATTTTGACCTGATCTTTTAAGATTTGTTCCTAATGGCTACCCAAGGCTTCTTAAGCCTTCCAAAGCCTTCTTAGGACCTCTATAAATAGGAGAGGACCTTCACTTGGTGATAGCGAAAATACGCGGATTGTTAAAATACGTCGTTGTAACGCGTAAATCCGCTTTCGCTCTTAAATTTATAATCCTAGATAGGGGAGTATCTAGGGTCGTCAAAGGAGGCCAAATGTTTGCAATAGTGATTCTCTTGCTAGGAATATAAATCTCAACTTTCTTTTTGGTATTTTTCAATATATCATTTTTTTTTTATTTTTAAACTGAGGTAAGGCAACATGCGAACTGATGGCGGGAAAAGTGTTTACACTTCGAATTAAAATACTACTTTTATGTGACAAGCAGAACCTCTCCCTAAGCTCACTCTAGGCAAGTGGAGGCCTAGAATAATTAGGGAGAGGGAGTGAAGAATGCTGAAAATAAGCTAATAGAAATGCAAACAAAAAAAATTGCAAAGAAGGCAACTAGATAATTGATAAAGTGTTTTACAAAAGGCCTAGTAGAGGAAAGCTTGTACTACTAGAAAATTGCAAATAAGAAAATAAAACACAAATCCTCTAGATAGATGGTGAAGAAGAGGGCTTCTTGCTCCAAGGTTGGTGGCTCCCAAGCTTGAAAAGAATCCTTCAACTCCTTCCTTGCAGAACTCCGCCAAAGTGATGACCTCCAAGGCAAGCCCTAAGGGGGCGTGCCCTAAGTTTCTCTCCAAGGGTGGACGTCCACCCTAAGCTTTTCTCCTTTGCCTGGCCGTCCTCCTTGAAGTGGGAGAGTCCTCCTCCTTGGCGTGGCTCAAGTTGAAGAGAGTGGGGAGAAGAAGGCACCAAAAGGGCTGGTGATGTGCCCCTTTAATCTCCTTCTCTACTCCTTCTTCTTGGCCGTAGGTATAGGTGGTTTAGGTAGAGAATATACTAAGGGAGGATGCTCCAAAATGGTGGTAGGTGGTGGCTTTTTATAGAATAGGATGGGGGGTTAAGGTGCCCCTTGAAATGGAGGGCTAGGATGGAAGGATGAGGGTGGTTGGTGATCCTATGGCTAGGGTGAGTTGGCGCCAACCCAAGGGGTGTCAAAGGGGGTGGTTATGGTGGTGTTGGTGTCTTTTGGTGGTGGAGAGACACCCCCATGTTGGCGCCAACATGGGGTCTTCTAGAAGGGGAGTTAGGTGGATGGTGGAGATGGATTCAAGGGGGATTGTGTGGTGGAGATGAGGGGGGATTTTGGAGGGAAAAGTGGCGCCACTAAGGGGTGGTTATGGGTAGTTTTTGGCGCCACTTTTAGGTGTCTTTTGGAGGTGGTGGGTAGGTTAGGTTGGTGCCAAGTATGTTAGCTTATGTGGAGCTTAGGTGGAGCTAGTTGGGTGGAGTTGGTAGGTGGGTTTTTGGGGTGGTACAAGCCAAGGAAGTTGGAGCATAGTTAAGCTAAGCTAAGCTAAGCTAAGCTAGCTTAGCTAATGGAGGAGTAGAGGAGAAGGTGTTGGAGCTAGGGTTTGGAGGGAGGAGCTGAGGAGAAGTCTGGAGCTGAAATTTGGAGCTGCCTGCTGCTGAAGAGGCTGGCATGGAGCTATTCTAGCTGGCTTAGCTTGCTAGTTCTTTGCTAGCTACTAAGCCGAGCTAAGGTAAGCTAGCTTCTACCATACTGAGCTAAGGTGAGCTGGGTCTGGTGCTCCCGGGGAGAATCAAGCTGGTTGAGGCAGCTAAGGTAGCTTAGCTCAACTGAGTTGAGCTAAGCTGAGTCCCTGTGAGCTGGACTTGAGCTTCCTGAGCTGGGATGAATTCTTCTTCAGCTGGTTGGAGCTGAGTGGAGCTGGAGGTAGCTGGATCTGAGCTGGGGTGAACTCCTGTCAACTTAGCCGAGCTAACTAGAGCTCCCTGTGGACTAGTGGGAGCTGAGATGAGTTAGACTCAGCTAAGTTGAGCTGGATCTGAGCTGACTTGAGCTAGGATGAGCTAAGGTGAACTCTCTTGAGCTGCCATACAGCTGAGATTAGCTGAATGGAGCTGGGATGAGCTAACCCTAGTTCAAGTAAGCTAGGTTCTAGCTGCGGTGAGCTAGATCAAGCTGAGGTGAGCTGGATCAAGCTGAGGTGAGCTGGATTAGGCTGAGTTCCAGCTAGTCTGGGCTTCTCCTTCACCATTTGCCTTCTTGAGTGCTAGGGTTTTAGGGATCTGTGCATCTGTACATCCCTAACACTCACAAAAACTCATTAAAATGACAATAAAAAATGCAATGCATGCCTATCCTAATTTATGCCTAAATGCAGCCCAAAAACCCGTTTGCGGAGTAAAATCCTAAGAGCTAGGTTAGTTTTAAAGCATAAAAATGATGATAAACTGGTGTTTATCACTTGGCAAAACACACCTAGAGAAACTACTTCCACTCATATTGTGTCCAAGAGAAGAAAGAAATCATCTAGAAGTGATCTTGCTCTCCAAGCTTTAGTCTACACATCTGAGAGCACCACATTCATTACATACCCGCTCTCTCACCTTCGCTTAATCGAGAGTGTCGTCGTGCCTTGTGTGGTCCGCGCACACAAACTTCCATCTTAGGGAAGTACCTTTTGCCTATAGAAGCTAGATTTCATATATACTTATTTAGGCTCTATAGGATTGTTGTAATTTCATTTTTGTTGTGTGGTTGCGTATTCATGTAGTGCATTCTCATCTCCTTCATGAGACAAAAAACTCTGCATGAAGAGGAGGGATTTGAGGTTATTCTACCCTCAGTTGTAAAGTAGCATAGTTGTAAGAGGTTGAACTACCCTCATTTAAATAGTTCGTAAGTGGATTTGAACTACTAGGTAGATTGGGAAATCCTAAACCAAGAGGTTTAGGTGGTGGTTTTTACCAGGGTTTGGGTTTCCACCTAAAAATCCTTTGTGTCTTTGTGAGATTCCTCCTTTGTGTGATTGATTTACATTTCCGCATTATCTTCCATATCACGCACATCTCACCCCCTCCATCAGAACCTACACATTATTCCTTAAAAAATGATGTCTAACATCAATGTGTTTAGGCCAGGAATGATATGCAAGGTTCCTATAGAAGTTAATAGCACTAGTATTATCTCAAAATATCTTTATCTTGTTAAATAACAATTCAAAATCCTTTAAAGTATTCTTCATCCAAATCAATTTGGAACATGCTAAAGTAGCGACTATGTACTCAACCTCTGTAGTGGATAGGGCTACACTAGTTTACTTTTTGGAAAACCAAGATACTAAGGAATCACCCAAAAATTCACACTTTCGACTAGTAGTTTTCCTATCAATTCTACTTCCTGCATAATCCACATCACTATAGCCAATGAGATTAAATGATCTACTTATAGGATAGCATGGGCCAAAATCAGAGGTATCTATTAATAAGTGCCTAAAGATTCCTTTTATTGCATTTAAATGAGATTGTTTGGGGTTTGCTTGAAATCTAGCACACAAGCAAGTATTAAACAGATATAGGCCTACGAGCAATTAAAGAAAGTAATGAGGCTATTATACCTTAGTATTGTTTTGCATCCATAGATTTGCCTTCATCCATATTAAGAGAAGTGGAAGTACTCATTGGAGTATTCTTTCTTTTGGTCTTGTCCATCCCAAATCTCCTGAGCATCTCCTTTGTGTATTTTGCTTGATTGATGAAGCATCCATGCTCCATTTGAGTTATTTGGAGTCCTAGGAAGAACTTAAGTTCCTTCATGAGACTTATCTTAAACTCACTATTGAAAGCGAAAAACTACGCAATCGGAGTTGGATTTGAAAAACCTGTCATTGCAGTTTGATTTGCGAAGCAATCAATCAATAGATAAAATTTAACCAAAATTCGTAAATAAATTCCAGGTCGAACACAGGAAAACTACGTCGATCCAAAATCTGTGACTATATTTTTTTGGAATTTTTGCTTGGAAGCGAGATAATTACAACGGAATTGATATTAACACTAAGAGAGACAGAGAGAAAGAACAATCACTTGATATAATAATACTATTTTTACAACTAGAAAGTGGGAAATGATTACAGCTAGAAAGCAAGAAATTCTATTCTAGAAAGCGATAAAAAGAAGGGAGAGAGATGTTATCCTCCTCAACGACTGCTTGGAGGATGAGCCAGATGGAGCAACGCCTGCAAGACGGAGGACAAGGTGGGAAGAAGGGGTACGAAGAAGGAAGAAGTGGGAATGAGGCAACACATTGTCGTCATCGCAGGATCCACTTCCGGAACGGGGGCGAGAAAACTTTGGATTTAGCTCTAAAGGATCATCCTAGGTGTGGGACAAGCTTCTTTAGAGCTTTGGAGAGGGAGAGAGGTGAAGGAAGGGATGAGAATTTTGTAGGGTAGGGGTCTCCTTTTATAGTTGGAAGGATTGGGGGCAATTTGGTCATTACATTGTTAAAACATTAAGTGATGGAATTAAGCGTCACTAAAGACCCCACGTCACCGCAGCTTTAAGCATGCCTGCTGCCTCCTCCTCTCTCGTGCACCTAACGCTCATCCACGTTCTTGCGCTCTCAGTCATTCGTTCAAGCGATCGGACATCTTAAAGTGCTCGAACTCTTCTTCAGCTGTTGAGAGTCAGTGCTTGCCTCTTCTTAGCTGTTGGATCTTGCATCCAATGGCTTAGAATGCATCGTGCACCCCACTTCTGATCAGGCATTTGCATCTATGTGAGATCACGTGTGCGTGAACCACGTGCATCTGTTGCACCACGTCGTCCGCTCCTCGCCTACACGATCTACATCAAAAGGCTGAATTCAATGCGCTCCTGCGCCTGCGACTTGATTTGAGGCGCAACAGCGATCGAACCCGCACCTCTACCTTGCAGAAAGATGCTCGCCTGCTACGCTGTGTGTGCATTTGAGCTACGCAAATGGTTTTCTGCATGAGCGACCATGTCCGTTGGATCAAGATCAAATGGCTCAGATCATCCACGCCTTTTGTCTTATGAAGATGAGAGCAGGCACGTCTGAGTAAATCCTAGCCATTTGATCAAGATCCAACGGCTAGGATCACACGATGAAGAGTCCTTTGAAATACAACGGTGGGTCTTTGGGCTAATTGGGCGGCTGAGATGGCACCACGTGGTGCCATCTTGGCTGTCCATCTTCTATGTGTTGTAGACGGTGCCACGGATGCCAGATTGGACCGATTTTCACGTCATTAGGCTACGATCATTGATCCGAACCCAACTGTGCGGTCGAATCTGTCGTCTAAAGTGTGGATTGGCACCATCTTGGCCCTTAATTTCTGAGCTTCATCAAACTATATCTGGTGCTACAGATGTCTGATAAGGGTGATCTTGGACTTGTTGAACTCCAGTCGTCGCCCTGATCAGATCTGTACGGTTGGATCTTCCGTCTGAAGCCTTGATTAAAAGTCTCCCTATCCCTAGCCATAAAAGGAGACAATTACTATAAAATTTGTACAATTTGACCTAAATGCATGATTATGCGTGTTATGCAATATTTACAATGCATGATACTAATATGGTACTAAGAACATGCATTAATAGACAATTTTGGCTATTTAGATGTATGCACATAATACCCCTATGCCTATCTTTTGCTAGTCCCTAGCAAAAACTACATGTATTTATAAAAGAATTAGGATTGGATTACTAGGGCAAAAGTCATTTTCAACAGTAAGAAATTTTTACTTAGGACCTGAACTTCAAAGACACAATAGCGTCCGAGTATCTACCAAAATGCAGACTGCCTCATGCCCTTGCCTTATTCAAAGAAGGATCTCTTTTCCTCTTTCTCTTCTTTTCTTTTTTTTTTTCTGGATTTTGAGTTTAAGGTTACAGAGCGACTTTCTATGGCCACTTAACCCACCCAAGACTTGATAAGAACCCTAAGTTCTAAGCATCTTTTTGTGAATGTGATAGACTCGTTGATCATCAATTAGAACGGACTTCAGGTTTCTATGCCCCTAGGTAACCTTAAAAAGAATTCTACCTAAAGGTGTATCTATATGACCGGTAGCTTTCTCCCAACTTTTATTTTTATGAGGTCAACACAAGGGTGAATCTAGTGTATATCTCCCTGACTTATTCTACTTCTCCGCTTCTTCCTAAGTGTTTTAGGAATTAAATGTGCATTTCTTAAGTTGGGATCTAGACAACCTACCAATGGGCTGTTACCCACGATAACTTGCCAGCCATAGTCGTGTGGTGAAGTGTGGCTTATTTCTTTTATTTTTTTCTCTTTTCTCCTCTTTTTCTTTTTCTTTTCTTTAAGTAGGTGGCTTCCCTAGTCTAAGATTTACCTAAACGCAGTAGGAAAAGAATGGTCCAATGACTGGGCTCTAGACAACCTACCTATGGGCTATTACCCATGATAACTTGCCAGCCATACCACCCTAGAAGGTTCATTAGCTACCCAATTTCAGTTAAAACCGTCGAACAATGAGTCAGTGTGAATAGTGTGTAGATGCTTAGACTTAAAGTTCCCTCAAATTAGAGGGCAGGTTGATAAGTCGTGTACTTATCACCCCAACTTATTTAATCAAATTGAAATAGAATTCAGGTTAGCAAGGACTTGATAAACAAATTCATATTTTAGTGGATAACCGAGCTGATTAAGCCCAAAGACCTGAAGGGTCTTAGTGTAAAGATCCTACTGTATTATTCCCTAAAATTGAAAAGTCCTAATGCCAAAGTATTCTCTCCTAATTCAAATTTTTTTTTTAGAAGAATAAGTAGAATTTACAAAAATTCCACAGAGCTGACAAAATGATTCAGAAATGAATCCACCTCCCTTTCCTAGCTGATTCAATGTCCACATTGAGAATAAAAGACGGGAAAGGAAGGGTAGAATGTAGAAGATATCACCTGAATATGATGCTTGGGTCAGCTCTGAGTTAGACTGTACAACTGATGAGTTTAATGCCATCAGCTAGGTGAAGTCCAGCCAAAGAAATCACAATGTGATTAGAGCAACCATGTCTGAGATGGGTTCTAGAACAATACGGTCAATAAAAGGCTTCAGATGTTGACCGTTGACTTTAAATGAATTATCAGTCTTTGAGTCAAAAATCTGAATGGCCCCGTTTGGAAATATCTGATCGATGATGAACGGGCCATTCCATTTTGACCTAAGTTTACTGGGAAAGAGCTTAAGTTGAGAATCAAAGAGCCAGACCTTCTAGTTCGGCTCGAAACTCTTGCGGGATATGAATTGGTCATGAAGAGCTTTGGTTCGAGCCTTATAGATCTTGGCATTCTCGTATGCGTCGTTTCTAAGCTCCTCCAACTCAGATAGTTGGAGTTTCCTGATCTTTCTAGCTAAACTCAAATCCAGATTACACTGCTTGATTGCCTAGAATGACCTATGTTCAATTTTTACCGGTAAATGGCATGCCTTTCCATACACCAAATGAAATGGTGACATGCCAATAGACACTTTGTATGCTGTACGGTAGGCCCAAAGAGCATCCTCAAGCTTTTGAGTCCAGTCTTTACGATCAGGCCTAACCATTTCTTAAGAATATTCTTGATCTCTCAATTAGAGATCTCGGCCTATCCATTCGTCTGGGGATGGTAAGGCATGGAGATTTTGTGATTTAACCCATATTTTGTCAGTAAATTACGGAACTGGGCATTAGTGAAGTGAGTACCACCATCGTTGATGACGGCCCTCAAAATCTCGAACCAACTAAAGATGTTCTTCTTGACGAAATCGATGACCACCTTGTGGTCATTGGTTCGGGTGGGAATAGCATCGATCTACTTGGACACGTAATCAACAGCAACGAGAATGTACTGGTGTCCAAATGAAGGGAGGAAGGGTCCCATGAAATCGATGCCCCTAACATCTAAGATTTCAATAGGAAGGATAGGGTTTAGAGGCATCATGTCTCTCTTGGTTATGCTCCCAAGTGCTTGGCATCGGGAACACGACCTCGAGAATTCCTGGGCATCCTTGAATAAAGATGGCTAATAGAATCTAGATTGTAAAATCTTTGCAGCCATCTTTTTCCCGAAGAAATGTCCACCACATGCAGATGCGTGGTAGAACTCGAGTATACTTTTGAATTCATTCTCCAAAACACATCAGCGAATAATCTAATCAGAGTCGATGTGGTACAATTCAGGGTCCTCTCAGAAGTAATATTTGGCCTCAGATTTAAGTCTATCTTGTCATTGCTTGGACTAATCCTGGGGGATTTGACCAATGGCCAAATAATTTACAATGTCAGCAAACTACGGGGTTTGGACACCTGAAACTGCAAGGATAGTCTCATCCGAAAAGGTATTAGCAATCGGAATATCCAGATGAGAAGAATCACTCAGAAGTCTCAAAAGATGATCCACCACCACATTCTGTGCCCCAGATTTATCTTTGATTTCAAGATCGAATTCTTGAAGCAGAAGAATCCATCGAATAAGTCAGGGTTTGGCATCCTTTTTGGCCAAGAGATGTCTCAAGGTCGAGTGGTTGGTGTAAATTATGATGTGAGACCCTAAGAGATAAGCCCTGAATTTCTTCAAAGTAAATACTACAGCTAGCAATTCCTTCTCAGTATAAGTATAATTCCTCTGGGCCTCATCTAAAGTTTTGCTAGTGTAGTAGATCACAGAGGGCTTCCTATCAATCTTTTGACCTAAAACAACCCCGACCGTGTAATCAGAAGCATTGGTCATGATCTCAAATGGGGTAGTCCAAACTGGTGGTTGCAATACTGGAGCACAAGTGACTGTCGTTTTAAGAAAATCAAATGCCCTATGGCATGATTCATTGAAATCAAATGGTGTATCTTTGCCGAGAAGGTTGCTCAGAGGGTGAGCAACCTTAGAGAAGTCCTTGATGAACCTCCTATAGAATCCCACATGACCAAGAAGTGATCGAATTTGTTTAACAGATGTGGGAGGAGGAAGTTTAGAGATAGCATCAACCTTAGCTTTGTCAACTTTGATTCCCTGTTCAGAGATTAAAAGACCCAAGAGGATGCCTTCTTGTGTCATGAAATGACTCTTCTCCTAACTAAGGACTCGTCTTGCTTTGATGCATCTTTTAAGGATCATTTCAAGATTACGTAGGCAAGAATAAAATGATTCTCCAAAAATAGAGAAATCTTCTATGAAGACTTCCATAAACTCTCCCACCATGTCAGAGAATATGGCTAGAATACACCTTTGAAAAGTCGCAGGTGCATTGCATAAGACGAATGGCATCCTACGGAAAGCAAAGGTTCCGTAGGGACAGGTGAAAGTCATTTTTTCCTGATCCTCTAGATGGATAGGGACTTGATTATATCCCGAGTAACCATCTAGGAAACAGAAGTACTTCTTCCAGGCTAGTCTTTCAAGGCTTTGATCGATAAAGGGAAAAGGGAAATGATCCTTTTTCGTGGCTGTGTTCAGCTTCCTGTAATCGATACAAATCCCCCAAGAGGAAGCTGAATGAGTTGTGACAGATTCTCCTTTCTCGTTAGTCACAATGGTAATCCCAACTTTCTTGGAAATAATTTGTATGGGACTTACCCGAGGACTATCAGAGATCGGATAAATGATTCCTGCCTCGAGCCACTTGATAATTTCCCTCTTGACCACTTCTCGCATATTAGGGTTTAATCTCCTCTGCATTTGGCGATAAGGGCGGGATCCATCTTCGATGAATATTCTATGATTGCAGTAAGATGATTCGATCCCCCTAAGGTCATGAATGGTCCAACCAATTGCCTCCTTATGTTCCTTTAGGACCTTGATCAGTTTAATCACCTGTTCCTTAGTTAATCTGGCACTGATAATCATACGGAGCATCTTTTGAGGTCCCAAAAACTGATATTTCAAACTCTCAGGCAATGGTTTCAGTTTGAGCTGGGGCGGGTTTAGGATGGATGGTAAGGATGATGCTGATGAAGATTCATCAAGAGGAAGAGGTTGAAAGTTAACAAAATCAATAACCTCTTCAGAACGTGGCGAGTTTGCCACAGAGGGTTGCAGGTCAGATCCATCACAACAGGAGGAACTTTCAATTGTAGAAACTGCCATACAAGTTTCAATATTCAAGTTATCTTCCTTGAATTCCTCTATAAATCCACAATCCTCAAATTTGTTAATCACCTTAAAAATATCCAATTTCAATTTCTGATCCCCAAAGGCGATTTCTATGCTATTGCTCTCACAGTTGATATTGTCCTCAGTGGTAGCTAGAAACGGATGCCCCAAAATGATGGGCGTGCTCCTTAAATTCTCAGGGACATCCATGTCAAGGACAAGGAAATCTAATGGAAAATAGAAATCCTTAACCTTGACAATAACATCTTCAATAATGCCTCACAGATTTGTTACCGAACGATCCACTAACTGCAGCGTTACTGAAGTCGGCTGAAGTTCACCTAATTCGAACTTCTCATAAAGAGAAGGTAGAATTAGGTTAATGGATGCACCTAGATCCAGAAGTGCTCTATCAAAGGTGTAATCTCCAATGACACAAGAAATCAAAGGAGCACCTGGGTCTCTTTTTCTGAGGAAGGTGATGTAGGATAACAAAACTAGCCTGCTCGGATAGTACCACCTTCCTCTGAATAGATTCCCTCAACTTACGCTTCTGTGTGCATAAATCCTTTAAAAATTTAGCGTAAGCTAGTATGTGTCTGATAGCATCGAGGAGTAGAATATTGATCTCGACATTCTTGAATATATTCAAGAGCTCCTTGTTACTATCAACAAGCTTCTTTTTCCTAGGATTAATAAAGGACTCAAGAAAAGGAACATGAGTCAGTTCTTCGAAGTTAGGTTCCTAAGCCTTGATTTCTTCTTCAGAGTTCTCCTTTCTCTCTTCAAGCTCTCTAGGATTTGGTAGATTAGAATAGTGTAGTTGTGGATCCTGAGTTTCTTTTCCACTCCTCAAGGTAACAAAATTAGCAGAGGCATATGGGTTTGGGTCTTAGGGAGGGTTAGGAAAGATTGGAGGGGCTTCATTAGCCTGAGCATGTGCGTACGGGTCCTCTGATTCCCGTATCCTTATGCTTGATTTCCTGGATTCTAGATATTACACGGGTTGCGTATAGGTTGAGATGGCAGAGATCTGGGCTGACGAGAATTAGCAATGAACCCTGTTTGCAAGTTGTCCAATGAAGTTTTCATTTGTTGCATGAGTTGGAGCATAGATCCTTGCATTTCTACCATTTGTCAGTTCAAATCAGCCTGCCTTACGGGTTGATGAGCATTCCAAGCTGGCTGATTGATCTAATTCGGGGGTAGCTAAGTGTAAACATGACCTTGACCCATTGGTCTTTGCAGAGCATAGTTACTGGGTCAAAATTGGGTCTACTGCCTTGGATTTTTCCAGGAGAAGTTAGGGTAGTTCCTCCAACCCGGATTATAAGCATTGGAGTAAGGGTTAGACCTAACGTTCTCCTATATAGCATAGACATCCTCATAGGGTGAGGATGGAGAGAAAGAAAGGGAGGGATCAGAGAAACTGGGATCAAAGGCTTCAGTTTGGAACCCATGGGGTTTTGAATAATGCTGGCTCATTTATATTAGAAGCAAAGTTGATAAAAATTAGATTTCGGGAGATGGAAGCCAACCCTAGGGCAACAGGAGAGAGGGTCCATGGTGATGAAGGATGGACAACCTGGAGGTCTAGGGCTTGGAGGTGGAAGGAAAGAAGAGGTCCGATGGCCTCTAGAAGAAGGGTAGTGGGCAAAAGTAGAGTTAACGATGGCAGGCCGTGGGGCAATAATGAAATTATGTGTTTCCGATGTCGACGTTGAGGGCATATGGCGGCGGTGTGCCTCTTCTCTTTGGTCTCCCTGGCATGTCGGGGACATGGCCACAAATGAGACTCTTGCACGGCTAACCATGGACAACCAAGGGGAAGGACGAGCATGCACAATAGGGCAACAGAGTTTGGAATGTAGCCACTTCCGCCTTTGCCTCCACCTACTTATAGGGGACACACGGTGGACAAGGAAATCCCTATGAATGATGACATCAGAATGGTAGAACTTGTGTTATGAGGGGCTCTAGTCAGAGAGGTGATGACGGGCAGTCCTTCCCTGGAAAGGATTCATCAGTTGGTAAGTTCTCTATCCTTGTCGACTGGTGGTTGGAAGATTATGTTTCTTTCCCCTATGTGTTTTGTGCTCTTTGGGTTGGGGATGATTGATGTAGAATGTTTGCGTTTCCGCTCAAGTGCTCTGGATGGATTGATGGTGATTTGGAGGCTGGTATCCCCCTTTGATGGATCATTGCCTGAGCGGCCACCCCAGAGAGTAGCTTTTAGTTCAGGGAAGCTTGGAATTAGGGACCTACCATTACATCTAAGATCAAAAGAGGTGGTGGCAGCTATGATAGTAGGGTTTGCTACATTGGCTGAAGATGCTGAGATTGGATTACTGGAGGGTGATGGACGAGTACTGAATGTTTGGGTTGATATATTCAAAGCTAGTTCTGTGCAGAGAAGCATATCATTCATTGTTGGGGGAGTTCATGGCTGTTGATTTTGAGTTTCACAATGGATGGTACGTATGAGGGACTCAATTAGAATAATGCATCTTATGCAGAGGTTGTAAAGCTTGAGGTAGCCTTATAACACCAGGCTGTGAGACCCTTGATGAGGTGCCTGAACCTAAAAAATGCAAGGATCATTGCTGCACATAGGAAATGGAAGAAGGGATGGAAGTGACATTTATAAAAGTTGTGGCAGAGGAAATGAATGTTGTTATACCAAGGGCAGATACATCTGATCAGTGTGTATTGCAAGAGATTCCCACAAATTCCTTGAGTCTGCAACCCAGCTTGCCAGCAGTAGAAGGGTTGAAATTTGGTGCAGGGTCAACATCCAGGACTAGCATGGGTAGATCATCGTATAAGCTCAGACAAAGGCGAAAAAACACAATGCTAAAACTTGATGAAAATGCCATTGCGGCTGTGATGAGGGTTGACAAAGCCCCGAACTCCAAAAATGGGGGCACCCAAGAAACTTAATTAGGATTCTCTTGGAACATGCGTGGGCTACACGACAAAAGCCAGAGGACTTCCCTTTTGAGATATATGAGAGAATGGGAGATAGATCGTGCCATTATTCAAGAGACGCACATAGAGAGTGAGGAAGATAGGGCTTGGGCTGATATGAAGGTTGGTGGTGTGAATGACTGTGTGGTGCTCAATTCACATGGTAGATCTGGTGGTATTGTTTTGTGGGGGAGGAAAAATGTTCTGCAAATGTTGGAGGTCTCTATAGCTAGACATATGCTGACTTGTAAATTTGAAAGGAATTAGGGGGGGAGTGACCTCTACATTACAGGAGTCTATGGCCCTTGTGATGCCTATACAAGGTAGGATATGTGGGAAGATTGGAGTGAAGCTGCTGGTTTTGTGAATGGGGCTGCATGGGTTGTGGGAGGAGACTTTAATTGTGTCCTGACGGGAAGGGACAGATCGAATGGCATGGTGGACAGCGCATCCACTAGGTTCCAACTGATGGTTCAGACACTAGGCTTGAGTGAATATCCTTTGGAACTAAATTCACCTGGAGAAATGGTAGTGGCCTCATGTCAAAAATTGATAGATTTTTTGGTAATGCTGGGCTACTGGGAATGTTTCAGTTATCCTCTGTGTGTGGGTTGGAACGTCCCTTTTCTGATCACACGCCCTTGGTTTGGGATAGTGGGGAACAAGTGCTTGCTGGCTCTTATTTCAAGTTTAAAAAATCCTGGTTGAGACAACCGAGATTTCGTGAGATTCTTGAAGGCTGGAGGAGGGCCAAATGTGTAGATGGATCAGCCACTATCAAGCTTGCATCCAAGCTGATTGCTATGCACACAATGCTAAAGGAATACGGGGCTGCAATGTGTGTTGTGAGACACCAAAGGCGCAATGAGGCACTGCTTGAAATCCAAGGCCTTGATGCAAAAGAAGCAATTGCTCCTTTAACTGACCAGGAGCTTAAAGCTAAAAGAATGTCGCAGGATGTGGTGGCTGAGGAAGATTGAAAACTGAAGATGGATTGGAGGGAACGTTCCAGGCAACTTTGGCTTAAAGAGGGGGATGCCAATACCAAATTCTTTCACTTGGCTACCAGCTCTCGTAGAAGGATCAACTTAATTTCATCCATACTCAAGGATGGTTAGAGAATCTCATCTATGCCAGATATTAGAGCTGAGGCCATCAAGTATTTTAGAGACTCATCACGGGTAGTAGGGAGAGGTCAATGGAGAATGGCGGGGACTCACATAAAGTCTTTGGGGTACAAGTATCTAGTTTGACAGCAACCATCACTGAGAAAGAAACGGTGGCTGCCATTAAAGATTTAAATAATGAAGGTTCTCCTGGTCCTGATGGTATCCAAGTTCTTTTTTATAAGGAGATGTGGGGTGTGGTTGGTAAAGAAGTGATGGATGTTATTACGGAATTTGAGGGGGGCAACTTTGGCTTTTATAAGATCAATACATATTTTCTTTTCTTGCTGCCAAAGACACAAGGTGCAGAGAAATCCAGGATTTCAGACCTATAGCTCTCTCGAACTCCATTTATTTGGTGGTGAGCAAAATCTTGGCAAATAGGCTACGGCACGTCCTACAGGATTTGATTCATCTAGTCCAATCTGCATTCCTCCCTAACAAATCCTTACAAGAATCATTCATCATGGCCCAGGAGATGATGTGTGGTTGGCACAAAAGGAAATGTAAAGCCTTTATGTGGAAAGTTGATTCCCGTAAGTCCTATGATTCTATTTCATGGCCCAATTTGTGGGAGGTTTTCAAGAGAAGAGGATTTCCCCCTCTCTGGATTCAATGGATGAAAAGGTGCATCACTACTACTTCTTCGCTCCCTTGATCAATGCGAAGCTTTGTGGGGCCTGGATTCAACTACAGTGTGGTGTGAGGCAAGGATGCCCTTTGGCTCCTTTGGGTTTTAACCTTGTCGTTGATGGTCTGGCGAGATATGCTTGCAAACTTTCTAAGGCGGGCATTATCAGAGGATACCCTCTTTCTAATAGGAGAGCCATAGCTCCTATTCTCCAGTATGCGGATGATACGACCTTTTTCATGGAAGGGTCAGAGGGTGAGCTCATGCAGTAGGTCATATGGTTAATATCTTTGGTGACATTTCAGGTCTGAAATTAAATAGGGAGAAGTCCAATCTGGTATGCTTTGGTCTGAATGATCAAGAACAAGAAGCTATTTCGGATATTTTAGGGACTCCATGCACCAACCTACCCATCAGATACTTAGGGTTGACCCTAAGATGTTCAAAAATGAAAAAATGTGATTGGAACATTCTTTTTGATAAAATTTCAGTCAAGTTGGAAGGATGGAATAACAGGTTCTTATCTAAGGGTGGCAGACTCATCTTACTGAACTCTGTTATTACCACGATCCCCGTTTTCTACTTCTCCCTCTTCAAAGCTCCGAAGTCTATTTGGAAGTGCATGGATTTAATGAGAAAGTGGTTCTTCTGGAAAGGTGCCAAGAACGAAGGTAGATTTATGCAGCCTTTGAAGTGGGAGCAAATTTGCCAGCCTAAGGAAAGTGGTGGATTGGGAATCAAAGCTTCGAAAGAATTTAATGAGGCCTTATTGATCAAATGGGCTATAAAAGTTCTAAATGGGGAAGAGAAGCCATGGACCGAGTTAATTAAAGATAGCTATGGTCAGTCCAATAGCACGTTGAAGAGGTTATATCCTACCAGGCCATCACCTTTTTGGCAGTTTATAATTCAAGCTCTGAAATGTAATTGGCATTTGCTGCAACCTATGCTAGGAGACGATAGGACATTTGATTTTTGGTGTGAAGAATGGTCCCCGCTGGGCCCTTTAAAGGAATCCTACCTGAGGGTATTTGCTGCAGTAAGGGACAAAACAAGTGCTGTGAACTGCTACTAGTATGAAACAGAGGTCTACTGGCAATTGAACGAAGCTGATTCTATTAAGGAGGGCACCCGGCTGTCCGAAGAAAGACTGAACACGATTTTAGACTTGGAAAGATTCAAACCCAGACTTGGCATGGAAGATAGCTATGCTTGGGATGGAATATATACAGTCCAGCATGCTTATGGAAGGATTATGGATGATGATAGAGGTTGGGGTTATGATCACATTGATAAAAAAATCTAGCACTTGAAGATCCCCCTCAAGGTACAAATTTTTCTTTGCTATGCAGAAGAGGGCTTGATAACAGGTGATCTAAGGCACAAAAGGATGGGAGTAGCTCTTCATGAATGCCACTTATGTGGAATACACACTGACAGTCTCAACCACATTTTTTCTTCTTGCTTGATTACTGATGCAATATGGAGGAGGATTTGTCAAGAACCACTCCCCCCATGGGATTCATTGTGGCACAATTTTTTAATTTTGGAGAGGCCACACCTGTGCATGGCTGCAACACTTTGGTGCATGTGGAGGGCGAGAAATGAGAGGTTATTTCAAGAGAGACCAGTATGCTATGAGCAAATTATAAATGAGTGCTGGTCCCTCATACATAGATAGGGATCTGATTTGTAAACTTTTTATTTATCTCCTTATCAATAAAATGCCCTCGTGGATTTCTATCGTAACACTGTAGCTTTCCTTTCAGTTTAAAAAAAAATAATGTTGGCTCACAGGTTTAGTCGCATTCAATTGATTCACGAACTCCCAACCAGAAGGAGCTTGCGACAAATGGAATCCTGAATTCTGGGATTGAGTGGATCGAGAATTGTTCATTGAGTTTTCAGCCATCCACTCCTCCATCCTTTTGGTAACCAGGTCCACCTTATCCAGTTTATTGGAAATCAGTTCCATATCGAATGAATGAGAGTCGTGGACTTCATTAACATTTGATTTGGGTTGCTGGGACCGGTTAAAAGTATCCATGGAGGCATGATTGATTGAATTTTCACTCATCACCTCAAACAAATCGTGTGTTCTATCTACATCTTTGTTGAGGAAATTGCCTCCGCAAGAAGCGTCCACATGATTTCTGAGTTGCTTAGTCAACCCGTGGTAGAAGATCTGCACGAGCTACCATTTCGGCACCTCATGGTGTGGAGACTTCCACAATAAGTCCTGGAATCGCTCCCAGGCAACATGAAACTACTCCCCCGACTGCTGGGTGAAGGTAGTAATCACCCTTCTCAGAGCATTGGTATGTCCGATAGGGAAGAATTTCTTCAGGAAAGCCAATTTTAGATTGTTCCATGTTGCAATCGGCCTTCCTATGGTCCTGTACCAATGAGCAGCTTTATCCCTAAGATAGTGGGGAAAGAGCCTCATGATCATCTGCTCTTCATTCATGTTTTGTGCTTTGGTGGTCTGGACAAAATTGGTCAAGTTTTCCAAATGCTGAAATGGGTCTTCAGAGCCAAGCCCATGAAAGTGTTTGATCAGGCTTAATACCCGGGGCTTGATTTCTATGTCTTTGGTAGGAATCTGGATGCCGAGACATTCCTCGAAATTTCAAGCATCATAAAAATCCTTCAAGGGCTGAGCGCCCTGCATTCTCTGGAACCATTCTTGCATTCTCTACATTTGTTCTAGTTACCTTTGAAACATCTCTTGTGGATTCTGAGGCAGAGGAGGTTGTTGATCAGCCATGGGATCAATTTGGCCAAAATCCAATCATCACCTCCTAGAATACTCTAATGGTCCTTCCAATTGGGGATTCAATGACCTCCTTCCTAGCATAAACTAGAAAAAGGTTAGAAGGACTAGGGATAAGAACCCTGTAGCACAACAAAATAAGCATGTCCTTAAGTTGTGTAGCATAAGAATCTACAGACTCTTAGAATCCATCTTAAGATTATAGACGATTTACTTTACTTGCGTCCAATCAATCCAACCATTTAGAAGGAGGGATTGGGAGGAAGGTTCTTCCTTTGGCTTGCGCCTCCAGTTCCTAGTGTACCCCCCAGGTGCGGCTGTTTGACACTACTCCCCAAGCTAGACATCAGATTGATTGGTACAAGTAGGTTAATCGTAAACAATATCAGACTCGACCCCAAAGAGCGAATCAGTCCCTAAGGCCAACGTCTATTTGATTTTATTTAGGCTTGGGATTGTAGTGCTTATGGAATGTGGTGGACCCCTAAGATGGGTTGTGCCCTTAATGATCAATTGAGTATGTGTGAGGGCATGCACACCAGGGTTTTCGAGCAAGATTATCGTTTGATGAGTGGATTTTAAGATTTAAATATTTCTTAAGTAGCTTTTAGGGTTTGGAATTAGGTTAATTCAAATAAGTTTGGAGGCAAACCAGATTTTCAAGCACAGGTAAAGATCTTTTTCCTTTTGAAATCAAAAAGTAAAGTGGAGTGCCTGGTATTGACCTAAATTGAAAACCTTAAAGGGAAGCTACTTGGTGAGTTAATTTTAAGTTATGTGGTGTGACTCGAACAACTCAAACAATTGGCCAAAATTGCACCACTGATTTAGGCATAGAAAATTATTGACCTAGACTAATTTCTACTCTTTTACGTGTTGATTTGCATGTACTGATCCTACATATCAGAATCCCGATTGAGTGGATAAAAATCAATTAGGTTATGTGCCTTGAATGTGGGTGTATGTAGTGTGTATGTTGATTTATCCCACAAGAAGTATCTTTTTGTTAATTTTTTTTTATGAGGGTGAGATGAATGTGGGTGGAAATCCAAGCAACCAAACTAACCCTAGGATTTATGCAAACACCTAGGTTAATAGGGTTTGAATTAATGTTGTGAAATGAAATTTGTGGAGGGGGAAGAATGAGGAGCACTTACAGTTGTCTTCAACTGCATTTCACTCTGATCTACTACTTGAAGATTCCCTATTAAGGTACCTGCAAAACAATAGATGAGAAATAAAGCAAGTTAGAAACAATAGTGTATGAAATGCGGAAAGAAAATCAAGAATCGTTGCCTCCTTGGCAACGGCACCAAAATGTTGAAAGCGGAAAACTACGGGATCGGAGTTGGATTTGAAAAACTCGTCGTTGTAGTTCGATTTACGTCAACAGATAAAATTTAATCGAAATTCATAAAGAAATTCTTGGTCGAACACAGGGAGGCTATGTTGATCCAAAATCCACAATTATATTTTTTTGGAATTTTTGTTTGAAAGCGAGATAATTAAGATGGAATTGATATTAGCACTAAGAGAGAGAGAGAGAACAATCACTTGATATAATAATATTGCTTTTACAACTAGAAAGCGGGAAATGATTTTAGCTAGAAAGTGGGAAATTCTATTCTAGAAAGCGATAAAAGGAAGGGAGAGAGATGTTATCCTCCTCGACGACTGCTTGGACGATGAGCCGGATGGAGCGACGCTTGGAAGACGGAGGACGGGGTGGGAAGAAGGGGGACGAAGCAGGAAGAAGCGGGAATGAGGCAGCACGTCATCGTCATCGTTGGATCAACTTCTGAAATGGGGGCGAGGAAACTTTGGATTTGGCTCTAAAGGAGCATCTCGGGTGTGGGACAAGCTTCTCTAGAGCTTTGGAGAGGGAGAGAGGTGAAGGAAGGGATGATAATTTTGTAAGGTAGGGGTCTCTTTTTATAGTTGCATGGATTTGGGGTAATTTGGTCATTACATAGTTAAAACATTAAATGAGGGGGTCTTCAGTGACAGAATTAAGCGTCACTAAAGCCCTACGTCACTGCAGCTTCACACGTGCCTGCCACCTCCTCTTTCGCACGCCTAACGCTCATCCACGTTCTTGTACTCTCAGCGCTCGAACTCTTCTTCTTCAGCCGTTGAGAGTCAATGCTTGCCTCTCCTCAGCTGTTGGATCTCGCATCCAAGGGCTCAGAATGCATCACGCTCCCCACATCTGATCAACTGTTTGCATCTGCATGAGATCACACATGTGTGAACCGCACACATCCATTGCACCACGTCACCCACTCCTCGCCCGCACAATGTGCATCGAACGTCTGAATTGAATGCACTCATGTGCCTGCGTCTTGATTTGAGGCATAGTGGGGATCGAATCCATGCCTCTGCCTCGTGGAAAGACACTAGCCCGCTCCGCTGTGCATGCATTTGAGGTGCATGGATGGTTTTCTACACGAGCATCCATGGCCGTTGGATCAAGATCCAATCTCCCAGATCGTCCACGCCTTTTGCCTTATGAAGATGAGAGTGGGCACATCTGAGTAAATCTTGTCCATTGGATCAAGATCCAACGGCTTGGATCGCATGATGAAGAGTCCTTTGAAATGCAGTGGTGGGCCTTTGGGCTGATTGGGCAGCTGAGATGGCGCCACGTGGTGCCATCTTTGCCGTCCATCTTGTATGTGTTGTAGACAGTGCCACGGATGTTGGATTGAACCAATTTTCATGATGTTAGGCTGCGATCGTCGATTCGAACCCATCCATGTGGTCAGATTTGTCGTCTAAAGTGTAGACTGACACCATCTTGGCCCTTAATTTCTAAACTTCCTCGAACTATATCTGGTGCTACGGATGTCCGATTGGGGCGATCTTGGAGTCATTGAACTCCAGTCGTCGCCCTGATCAGATCTGTATGGTTGTATGTTCCATCCGAAGCCACGATTAAAAGTCACCCTGTCCCTGGCCATAAAACGAGACAATTACTATACAATTTGTACAATTTGACCTAAATGCATGATTATGCATGTTATGCAATATTTACAATGCATGATGCTAATATGGTACTAAGAACATGCATTAATAGGCATTTTTGGCTATTTAGATGTGCACACCACTCACCTTGCATAAGCTTGGCAAAGATTCACATTAGTAGAACCAAACAAAATAACATCAACATAAATTTGTACTAAAGATGTCATTGTCTTATTTCATTATGAATAAGATTGAATCAACTTCTCCTATTTTGAATTGAGCACCATGCAAGTAGTCTTTGAGTCTTTGATACCAAGCTCTAGGAGCTTACCTCAAGCCATATAGTGCCTACTTAAGCTTGTACACGAAATTTAAATTTTCATAGGATTCAAAGCTAGGAGGTTGTTTAACATAAATTTCATCCTTAATGAACCTATTAAGAAAACACTTTGAACATCCATTTGAAAGATTTTGAATCCAAGTTAGGACGAATAAGCAAGAAGCATTCGAATTAATTCTAGCCTAGCAATGGGTGCGTAGGTTTCATCAAAATTGATTCCTTCTTCTTGATTATATTCTTGTGCTACCAACTTATCCTTGTTACCCATGATTATGCTAGATTCATCTAACTTGTTCCTAAAAATCCATTTGGTTCCTATTACTATATGCCCTTCAAGCTTAGTTACTAATTCTTAAATATGGACTCTTTGGGATTAGTTCAGCACCTTTTGCAAAGTGAGCAACCAAGACCATCGGTAAACACATCCTTGATACGATTTAGATCATTTTAGATGCCTAACCAAGTGGTTTGACACCTTAAAATGGATCATTGGATGTCTGGAGAGAAGATTAGACGTCTAGTCAAACACATTGTTTTGAGTTTGGGTTCTAATTTTGATCCTACGATTTGCCTAAGTGTTGTAGGGTTATGTAAGGGTACTTAGGACTTAGTAGGTATATTAAGGCTCTTTTACAACATGTTTACAATAAAGGAAATGAAAATACATCTTTTCAAAATTTAATACATTAAAGGCAAAAATATTGTTGGTGCATTTTTTAGGGCCTAGGGGAACCAAGCAATTCGATTATTGAATCCTCGGAATTGGTGGCATCGTGGAATCAAGAAAATCCGGTAGTTTAAGAGTTTTCTTTGACTCAATAATTAGATCGATGCCCAAATTTCGAGTGACAAAAATCAAGAAATCGACAACAACCTAGATAACCAGAACTACATGGGAAGATCTAGTGTCTCCCCATTCCAGGTTCCCCAATAGTATAGAGCTATGCCTATAAGGTGGCAAAGTACAACACCCTAAGTGTTGTGCCTCCTCAAATAACTCCTATCCATGTGGGACTCCCTTCTCCATATGTGAATGGGACCATCCACTCCAAGAACACTCAATCCTGATGTGCACAACACAAATGCTTCATGCTCCGCAAACTCTTTCGCATTCCTTGAGGTGTCCAATGCCACAAGGTTCCTCCAAAGACTTAATTTCTGCAACCCAAGTGATGAAGAGATTTTCACTTAATTAAAATAGCAATAGAATGATATGTCATTGTGTTTTATGTGGTGGAAAATCTCTCAATCAAAACTAAATATCAAACTTAACCACAATAAAAATGTCGCATCCACTGGGAGGAATAGACCAATAAATTCATAAGTAGAGGATGAGGCTATTTGCAGACAACTTTGCAACTTCAGTGCGAGGAATATACTATTCTAAATGGAGCTTGCAATTTCCCTAAAAGTTCAAGGTTATTTATGCAATTTTCATGTCAAGAATTAAGCTCCCAAAAATATGTTTATGATGCATGTGTAATGGCATATCATGTAAATTTAACTTGCATGCAAATCTGATTTGAATTTCAAAGTTGAATGATGCACATAACACAAGTGAAATAAATTCAAGAAACTATAAGTGCATCCATGCAATGTGGCTTGAATGAAATAATAATATCTAAATGGCAATGTCACTTAATGTAAATTTTAATTGAGGAGAAAACATAGGATTTATCCTCTCTCTTCCTCTCTTGGATGGGAGTGCACGGTAGGCGGCGAGAGTCGACGGGGTGGTGCACCTCGACGTGTGCTTCACGATGGTGGTGACGCGGTGGTCGGAGGTGGCCGGCGGTGGTCGGATGGTGGAGAATAGCCGCCGGCCTGTTGGCTCTGTTGGAGGAGGAGAACCATGCGTGGGGAGGAGGAAGAGTGGCTGCTACAAGCCACGCGGATGCGCGCTGGGGTTGCACGCGCAAGGGCATGCTAAGGCATGCCTGCAAGCAGCTGGGTTGCCTGCAGGTGCTTGGTTGCCTGCGAGCGTTGGCGAGGGTGCACCTCTAGGGTTGATGAAGCGCGGGGGCGTCTGTGGGCGTGGGCGCTTGCAGGCTTGGCTGGCTGCTTGCGGGTGCTGGCGAGGGTGCTTGCGGGAGACTGGCTGCTTACGCTTGCGGTGGGGGCTAGTGGGTCTTGGCCCGGTGAGGGTGTAGGTGCAGGCTGGCATGGTTGTAGGGCTTGCAAGGGCGGTGGGGGCTGGTGCAACGCCTGCAGGGCACGCGGGTGCTGGCAAGCGATGGCACACGGCTGCAGGGTTGCAAGGGTGCTTGGCTCTTGCGCGTGGTGGGTGGCTGGCGAGGGCTTGGTGAAGGCACTGGTGGTAGGGTGCACAGTGGATAGGTAGTGGAAGGTGTGCACACAGTGCACGCTCTCCCCACAGTGCATGCAGTAACTTCCCAATGGTCTCTTCTCTCAAGCCCCTCTGCCTCTCTCTCTTTATCTCCTCTCCCCCCACGAGTCAAGGGATTTTCAAAATCCCTTACTAAACATGGTCGGCGCTGTTGGGTTATGTTGAAGGAGGACGGCCGTAGGTTGAGATATTTATGGGGGAGAAAATATCCTTTCACCCCCTTGTTCTTTTCCACAATTGATCCTCCTCCCTCTTCTTCTCGATTATTAGCCTGATGGAGTAGATTAAGTGGAGAAGATGAGTGCGCTGTTGCGGGACCTGCATGACATATAAAATAATTACATAATAAGAAATAGAATAAATGTAAACTTAAATAATGACATATGCATTCATTTAATGACCTAATGTTATTATTAACAAACATATAATGTTAGAATTGAATTACTTATGCATAACAATAGTCATTAAAATGGACTCATCAAATACCCCCATGCCTAAGATTTGCTAGTCCCTAGCAAAAATGAAAAATCAGAAGATTTCTTCTTTTCTTATTTCAAAACTTTGGAGATCTAGACAAATGTGAAGTGATATAGCCTAGGTAACAGATCCACGTGAAAAGCCAATTCGCATTTGGAGTTCGTACTTCACCCTTTGTAAATATTTATGTCGGGATAGGCAACTACTTCCCTCGGGGATAAAGCAGAAGATAATTTGTAATTTGACCTCGGCTTTTGGCTGTTGAATGGATTTGTATTTGGTGGCACGCACACATTTGGTGCTACATGTAATCTAGTATTACAGACTCTATATATCTAGACTATTAGACAAGTCAACTCGGAGAGAGGCTAAACAACTGTGTTCTCTTGATGTTCCTTGGTACTCACTCTTTTCTTTCTTTTCTTTCTGAGATCACAAATCTCACCAGACTTAGTAAGTGTACTCACTGTTTGGTGGCCTTACATGGCATTCACACTTCAATTAAAATCCTAATAACTCTACAACTAAGTTAGAGTTCTCAGCCAGTATTCGGGCAATCAGAAATACTGAAAGGTAGGTATGGGTCATATTTGGTGGATCACGATAGGTGTTTTTGTTGCCTCAGAAACAATGTTACAAAGATAAAATTTATAAACTTGGACTCTTTTCTTTTTCTTTTCTCTCTCTCTTTTCTTCTTCCTTTTCCTTTCCTTCTTCTTTTTCCTTTTTTTTTCTTTTTCTTTTTTTATAAACCAACATAACATGACACAGACTTTTATTTATGAGGCATTATTAGGGATGATGATGGTCAAGAGGATATTGTGTGGCATATTTGGTGGAAGTGCCTATTCTCTGCACAGGGTAGGAATGGATAGGACAGGCGTATTTCTGACCTTTGACAGTATTACCCTCCTTCAGCCGAGGACTCTATGAAGGATGGTCATAACCATCTACCATAGTCATAGCTTTATTAAGATTCAATCTTTGTGTATCTGCCTTATTTGCTAACTCTCAGCAATTCACACAAAGTAAGTACACAGTAACAGAGAGTGAAAACTATGCCTAACTATGAAGTGTCATCATCTAATTGTCTAAAATTAAGAGTCCTTGCTCTAGACTTAGCGCACCAGTAATCCCTCTACTTTCTTCTCACAAATATGAGGTGAATCTACTAGAAGATAGTATGCCTAACTCCCTATTAACTGACTAAGGGTTCAGTAGACTACAAATGCTTATTAGTTTTCTTCAAAGATCCATTACCTAGTTTACGTGCATGTGAAATAAATGTGCTGGATTCTAAACTTAAGAAATAATTCAAGAAGAAAAACCTCCAATGACAAAGATATTTTGCTAGGGACTAACCCATTCATCTCAAGAAAATAAGAGTTTTTTTTTTATATGTATGCAAATATTTATAAATGCTATAAACATTCTCAGGTTATACCCCCCCATGCCTAAGACTGACAATGCCCTCATTGGAAAAATGCAGACATAGAAGAATATCACCTGAGGAGGAGAGTGGGAGGAGCTAAGGCTCCTCAATCCTAAGTGCATCCAAAACCTGGCCATCTGAAAGAGTAATATAAGGTTTAAGTCGCTGGCCATTTACCAAAAAGCTCACACCTGAAGTAGGGTTCCAAATTTCTACAGCTCCATAAGGGAAAGTATTGATAACAACGTATGGCCCATCCCAGCGGGACTTGAGCTTTCTAGGAAATAATTTAAGTCTAGAATTGAAAAGCCAGACCCACTGGTTGGGCTCAAAAGTCTTTCTAATGATGTGCTTATCATGGAAGACCTTTGTACATTGCTTGTAAGCTTGAGAAGTTTCATAGGCATCACTATGAAGCTCCTCAAGCTCACTTAATTCTAACATACATGCCTTTCCCGCTTTATCCAGATTCAAGTTAACATTTTTAATAGCCCAATAGGCTTTATGTTGGATTTCAATGGGATGGTGGCATGCTTTCCCATAGATAAGATGGAAAGGAGACATGCCCAAGGGAGTCTTATACGCGGTTCTGTAGGTCCAAAGAGCATCATTTACTTTTTTAGACCAATCCTTCTAATCGGGCCTGACATTTTTTTCTAAAATTCGCTTAATCTCCCTATTAGACGCTTCAACTTGTCCACTCGTTTGGGGATGGTAAGGTGTGGCTATCATGTGGTTGACTCCCAAATTTTGGAGTAGTCTTGTGAAGTGTACATTCTTGAAGTGAGGTCCTCCATCACTTATTATCGTCTTTGGGCACCCATACCGAGAAATGATATTAGCCTTAATAAATCCCAAGACCATGGAATGGTCATTGGTTCGGGTGGGTATGGCTTCTATCCATTTTGATACATAGTCTACAACCACAAGGATGTATTCATATCCGAAGGACACTGGAAAGGGACCCATGAAGTCAATGCCCCAAATATCAAAGATCTCAACAGGGACGATAGGTTGTTGGGGCATCTCATCCCTTTTTCCAATGGCTCCCATCAGTTGGCAACGTAGACATGCACCCACATACGTATGTGCATCTCTACCAAAAGCCAGACTGAAGAACCTTTTGGGCAGTCTTCTTCCCACTAAAATGTCCCCCATAATGGAGGTCATGGTAGAAACTCAAAACACTTCTTTATTCTTCGTCAGGGATGTAACGACGAAAAAGCTGGTCAGGGCCTACTCTAAAAAGCTCAGGTTCCTCCCTGTGATAAAATTTAGCATTAGCAAGAAACCTGTCTCGCTTCTGCTTGTCCCAAGTACTGGGGGTAATGACTGTGACCAGATAGTTCACTATTTTAGCGAACCAAGGAGTTTTAGCTTCCACAGCCCTCAGAGACTCATCAGGGAAAGTCTTTTGAATACTGCCAGCAGGGTTTGATGCCTCGATAGGGATACTAGATAGATGATCTGCTACCACATTCTCAACTCCTTTCTTGTCTTTAATTTCCAGGTCAAATTCCTAGAGTAGCAGAATCCAATGAATTAGGCGAGGTTTGGTGTCCTTTTTAGCAAGAAGATTCTTTAGGGCAGAATGATCAGTGAACACCACAACCTTGGATCCCAAAAGATAAGATCGAAACTTTTCCAAAGCAAATACTACAGCAAGAAGTTCCTTTTCAGTTATTGTGTAGTTTTGCTGAGGATTCGTAAGGGTCTTGCTGGCATAATGCAGCACATGAGGTTTGCCATCAACCCTTTGACCTAAGACTACTCCCACTGCAAAATCAGAAGCATCTCACATTAGCTCAAATGGGAGGGTCTAATCTGGTGCTTGGAGAATCAGAGTGGTAAAAAGGGCATTCTTCAAGACTTGGAAAGCCTCACCACATCTGTCATCAAAATCGAAGGAGAATCCTTTGCTAACAGGTCGTAGAGTGGCTTAGAGATTTTACTGAAATCTCTAATGAAGCGCCTATAAAATCCAGCATGGCCAAGGAAAGATCTAACTTGACGAACATTGGCGGGCAATGGAAGCTGAGAGATGGAATATATTTTTGCGGTGTCCACCTCTAATCCTCTCTCAGAAACTATATGCCCTAACACAATGCCCTACTAGACCATAAAGTGGCTCCTAGCTAAGCACCAGCTTTGCCTCTTTGCAACGGGTTAAGACTTTATCAAGGTGTGAAAGGCATAGGTTAAACGGCGAGCCATAAATAGAGAAGTCATCCATGAACATTTCATTGAACTCATCGATCATATTAGAAAAGATAGCCATCATACAACATTGGAAAGTGGCAGGAGCATTACATAACCCAAATGGCATTCGGCGAAACGCAAATGTGCCATACAGACTCATGAAGGTGGTACGCTCCTGATTGTCAGGAAAAACAGCTATCTGATTATACCCAAAGTACTCATCAAGAAAAGAAAAGTACTTGTTCCCCGCCAATCATTCCAAAATTTGATCAATAAATGGTAAGGGGAAATGGTCTTTCTGGGTAGCCATGTTCAAACAGCGGTAATCAATGCAGACCCGCCAACCAGTTGAGGGTCTAGTGGTCACCAGCTCTCCTTAGTCATTCTCCTCCACAGTGATTCTTGCCTTTTTGGGAACTACATGAATAGGATTGACCCATTTACTATCTGAAAGGGGATAGATAATCCCTGCATCCAGCCATTGCAGAATCTCCTTTTTAACAACCTCTCGCATATTTGGATTGAGCCTTCTCTGCATGTCTCGGAAAGGTTTCACGGACTCATCCATCTATATATGATGCATGCAAAGAGAGGGATCAACACCCTTAATATCAACAATTGACCAGGCAATTGCTTCCTTATGCCTTTGTAAACACTCAAGCAGAGCTCCCTCCTGCAATTCAAATAATGCAGATGAGATAATAATGGGGAGCGTGTTATTAGGGCCAAGGAAAGCATATTTCAATGTGCTCGAGAGGGGTTTCAACTCCAACTCACGAGCCTTTTGGATTAAGGGTTTTAGTTGAGATGTCCCCACCTCAGGTCGCGAGTCTACCTTCACGGTCCAGGGTGGGAATAGAGACTCAGTGTGTATCCCCAACAACTCTTCTAATTCGGGTATTTCCCTTTCAGTTTCTTTAATAATCGAGGGATGGTCCTTAGATATGACCTTCTGAAGGGGATCTCTACATAAGAGTGCTGGAGTAGTCTCTTCAATTATTTCATCAATAACCTCAATCTAAGAACAATCTTCAAATCTGGATTGCTTGTAAGTATCAAAAACATTCAACCGGATCTTCTTGTTCCCGATGCCCATTTTAAGTGCCCTAGATCTACAATTTATAGAGGCATTGGCTATGGCCAAGAAGGGGCATCCTAGAATAATGGGAAGCTTTGTGGGCTTATTTGATGGGTTAATATCAAGCACTAGAAACTCAACAGGGAAGAAGAAATCCTCCACTCTCACAAGGACATCTTCCAACAATCCCCGTGGTGTATTAAGTGATCTGTCTGCAACCTGGAGGATTACTGGACTAGGCTTTAGCTTGCCTCTTCCCAAAAGGTCGTAGACAAAGCTCGGTAAAATTTTCACGCCCGCACCCAAATTGAGCAGAGCCTCGTCAATGTGTTGGTTACCTATAACCACTGAAATATACGGGGTCCCTTGGTCTTTCATTTTGGGGGGCGTTCCATGCTGGAGAACCAAGCTAACATGGTTAGGTAGGATGACCATGGTTTGGACCTATTTCCTAGATTGGCGCTTCTGGGTGCAAAGGTCCTTCAGCAAATTGGCATAGGATGGGATCTGTTTAATAGCTTCCAACAGAGGTAAGTTAATCTGGACTTGCCTAAAAGTATCCATAATCTCTTCTGTCCTATCCTTGGCTCCAAATGAGCCAATAGAAGATTCCCCAGGAGAAGATAGGTGCTCTGGATAGGGCACCCTCTTATTCTGGGTAGAGGGGTCATCATGGTGGGAAAGGGGTGGTGGAAGGATGACATCCTCATTGCGGGTGATTTTGTGCGAGGGAGAGAAATGTGGTTCTTCCTCGGTGGAGATGGAATTCCGATCAAGTGTAGAAGGGGAATTCTGAGATGTAACCGTAGGAGTGTTATCAGGCTTGTCAATCTTCTTTCCACTCCTTAGCACAATAACCGCTTGGGCATGCTCCTTGAATACAACCCCCTTGCCCTTAGGGTTCTCCTCAGAAGAGCTAGGCAGCTTCCCCAGATCACGTTGCCTAACTGCCTTAGTAAGATGACCAATTTGGGATTGCATATCAGTAATCATCTTATTTTGAGATTGGATGACCATATTTTGATGCTCTTGCATCGCTTTCATCATGGCTTTAAGTTCATCCATCTCAGAGGGCTTATTCTGAGGAGGGTTTTCATAAGATGGTTGGTATATGGGTTGGGGAGGTAAGGGTCTTGTATTTCCTGAGTTAGAAGCATCATCTTGTTTCCAAGAGAAGTTTAGATGGTTCCTCCACCCCAGATTATAAGTATTGGAATAAAGGTTATTGCGAGGAGGGCAAAAACCTTGGGCCACATTCAAGTCAGCCTGAATCAACTCAAGGAATTGATTTGCCTGATGGCACTCCGCAGTGGTGTGCATTGTGCTTTAGCAAATGGAGCATTCTCTTGAAGCCTGAAAGATAGAGGCTGCTTGCGGTTTCTTGCCGGGGTTTTCTAAAAGCCTATCAAAGTTTTTATTCAATAATTGAATCTGATAGGCCAAATCTTGAGGAGCCTTAGCTTCATGGGCCTCTATCTTCCTCTGCAAGATTGATGGTTTTCTTTCTTAAGAGGTAGAGGACAAATGTATACAGTTGTCGCTTAATGTTTCAAATAATGCCCAGGCTTCATCCTCAATTCTGGTCATGAAGGTTCCTGCATAGGCTGCATCAATGGTTTGCCTATGCCTTTCAGATAATCCGTTATAGAACCTTTCGACCAACTGCCATCATGGCACCTAATGGTGGGGGCATTACCTAAGAAGGCCATTAAAGCTCTCCCAAGACTCATGAAATTGCTCCCCTTCCTGTTGAGTAAAACCCATAATCTCTCTTCTGTAATGGTTGGTCTTACTCATAGGAAAATACTTTTTTAAAAATTCTCCCATAAGGGTGGCCCAATCATTTACCCTTGCATCGAGGGTATGATACCAGTGCTTGGCCTTATCGTTTAGGGAGAATGGAAATAGAGTCCTCATCAGGGCTTCATCAATAAAGCCTTGGAGCTTCACCATGGAACAGACCTCGGTGAATTCCTCCAAATGCCGGTAGGGGTCCTCCCTAGTAGTACCATAAAAGGAGGGCAACAAAGATATGGTACTGCTCTTGATCTCATATGGATTATCCCCTGCCGGTCATCTCAGTGCTTGTGCGGGTTGGTTAGTTGGAATAAATAGTCCCTTAAGGTCCTTTGTTGATTTGCTCCTTGATCAGCCATTCCTTCTCTTTTCTCTCCTAGGTGAGCTCTCCTAGGAATTCTCTCGGGCTCAGGATCAAACACTAGACTACCCTCGAGAGCATCTACCAAGCATACAATATCAATCACAATTCAGGTTCTTATTGGGTAAGTGAAACCTCCACTCCAAAGATAAGTCAAAAGGTCAAGGCTTATCCCTCTGTTCCCACGTAAGTGGTATAAGAGGGGTGATGACTTGAAATCTTAACCTTCTTTGTTGTGGAGGATGAATTGGTTGATATAGATGGCCAAACAAGTTTTTCACTACAATTACGTGCCTTAATTCAACCTTCGAGTGACCTAGGACCTATACTTTGCTTGGATGATACTCCCAGGTGATCAAGTGAGAAGTTACTCCAAGGACAAACAAAGGGATGCAAGTAGGGTGAACCCTTCCTTTGAGACGATGCATTTGCGGTGCTCCTTAACTACTCTTTTGTTCCTTTAAGGGGTGTCCCCCTCCGTGAAGTATCAAAACACTTGATTAAAAGATAGTACCACCACCACCACAAAGCATAATAGGAGGGTTTGCACCGATAAAGAGATCAGTGCCTGTAGCCTTAAGGGATCGAGCCTTAGTGCGGTGCCTAATGTGCGTGCTCAATGTCAGAATTGTGCATCACATCGCAAAATTTTTCTTTTTTGAAAACGCAGAAAAGTCCCTTAGAATCAGATCAAATGTGAATTGATTTTAAGGTCAAATCTGATTATCAGTCCCACTTTTAGTTATGCGACCACTGAATTAGTAAATTCAAACAACTTGGTGGTCTTGAATTTTAATTTGAATGCAAATGCGTGAACAGGAGCTGGATGCAAAAGTTAGAAAGGTGTGCTTGTCTCCAGCAATCTTCATGCTAATATGCTTGCAATGCAATAATAAGATCTAATGTGCTGCTCAATCACCCCTAAATGCTCGCACCTAAGGGCATGCAACTTCTAAATAGGCAGCTCGATATTTTCTTTTGTTGGTTTTAAAGGCAAGCAAGTAGAAAATGGAATCACTCATGCGAAGAAATGTAAACCCTAGTAGCTAAAGAATGTGGGGATAGACCCCAAAAAATTCAACCCCAATTACTACAAGGGTGAGAAGATAGAAATAAATTTTGACTTTGGAGAATCCCTTGTGAAAGCAGGATCCAGGTCTCCTACGTCTTTTCCTCGTGTGGCTTAGCTCGTAATTGATGTCGCCGCTTTATTGCACCTCGTCGCCCTATCAGATTCCTCGCACAATAAAAAAAAAAGATCAGATAATTGCGCAACTCAGAATATTAAAAAATAATAACGTCTGTTGCCTCCCTGGCAGCAGCGCCATTTGATGAAGAGATTTTCACTTAATTAAAATAGCAATAGAATGATATGTCGTTGTGTTTTATGTGGTGGAAAATCTCTCAATAAAAACTAAATATCAAATTTAACCACAACAAAAATGTCGCATCCACTGGGAGGAATAGACCAATAAATTCATGAGTAGAGGATGATGCTATTTGCAGACAACTTTGCAAATTCAGTGCAAGGAATATACTATTCTAAATGGAGCTTGCAATTTACTTAAAAGTTCAAGGTTATTTATTCAATTTTCAAATCAGGAATTAAGCTCCCAAAAATATGTATATGATGCATGTGTAATGGCATATCATGTAAATTTATCTTGCATGCAAATCTGATTTGAATTTCAAAGTTGAATGATGCACATAACACAAGTGAAGTAAATTCAAGAAACTATAACTGCATCCATGTAATGTAGCCTGAATAAAATAATAATATCTAAATGGCAATGGCATTCAATGTAAATTTTAATTGAGGAGAAAATAGAGGATTTCTCCTCTCTCTTCCTCGCTTGGACGGGTGTGCATGGTAGGTGGCGAGAGTCGACGGGGTGGTGCGCCTCGACGCATGCTTCGCGATGGTGGTGACGCGACGGTTGGAGGTGGCCGACGGCGGCCAGATGGTGGAGAACAGCTGCCGACCTGTTGACTTTGTTGGAGGAGGAGAACCACACGTGGAGAGGAGGAAGAGCGGTTGCTGCATGCTGCGTGGATGTGCATTGGGGTCGCACGTGCAAGGGCTTGCTAGGGCACGCCTGCGGGCGTGGCTATTGGCGTGGGTCGCCTGCGGGCTACTGTGGCCTGCGGGTGGCTAGGTTGCCTGCGGGCACTTGGTTGGCTGTGGGCACTGGCGAGGGCACGCTTGTAAGGTTGATGAAGCGCTGGGGCACCTACGGGAGATTGGCTACCTATGCTTGCGGTGGGGGCTAGTGGGTCTTGGAGCGGTGAGGGTGCAGGTGTAGGCTGTCTTGGTTGCAGGTCACACAAGGGCTGTGTGGGCTGGTGCAACACTTGCAGGGAGCGTGGGTGCGGGCAGGCGATGGCGCGCGGCTGCAGGCTTGTAAGGGTGCTTGGCTCTTGCATGCGGTGGGTGTCTGGAGAGGGCTTGGTGAAGGCATTGGTGCCAGGGTGTGCAGTGGAGAGGCGATGGAAGGTGTGTGCACAGTGCACGCTCTCCCCACAGTGCACGCAGTAACTTCCCGATGGTCTCTTCTCTCAAGCCCCTTCGCCTCTCTTTCTTTATCTCCTCTCGCCCCGCGAGTCAAGGGATTTTCAAAATCCCTTACTAAACATGGCCGGCACTGTTAGGTTCTGTTGAAGGAGGACTACTGTAGGTTGAGATATTTGTGGGGGAGAAAATATCCTTTCACCCCCCTATTCTTTTCAACAATTGATCCTCGTCCCTCTTCCTCCCGATTATTAGCCTGATGGAGTAGATTAAGTGGAGAAGATAAGTGCGCTGTTGCGGGACCTGCATGACATATAAAATAATTACATAATAAGCAATAGAATAAATGTAAACTTAAATAATGACATATGCAATCATTTAATGACCTAATGTTATTATTAATAAACATACAATGTTAGAATTGAATTACTTAGGCGTAACAATAGTCCATTAAAATGGACTCATCACCAGGGTCACACATCGAATAGTATCTGACGTCTAAAACTTATTTTGGTTTTTTAGTACCCTTATTGGACTTCTTATCTAGTTGCTGGATGCCCAGAATGAGGAAGTCTGGACATCTGGAAGAGGGATCAGGCGTTCCCTATGCTGCTTGCAGATCTCCAGAATGTCCTAAATCAAAGAGGAAGAAGAGCTACTGTGGCCTCTTCTTTCTCTTTTTTTAGGCTCTTTCGATGGAGGATTTGGTACTTGATTAAGGGAAGGATTAGAATTTCCCATGGACTTTTCGGAGATATTTATAGTGCACCAAAAGCTAATTCTAATATGATGGGGACCCTTTGATCTCCATCCATAGGTGAAAACTTAATCCTACTTAAATTTTATTGGATATGCCCATAAACACTTAAGGGATGTTAGGATTTTGTATCCTAACGTTAATTAATTGCAGTCCAACCCTTGGATTTTAACTTAATCAAATTAGGTGTAATTAATCATCAAATCAAATGCAATTAATTTAACTCCTTAAATCACTCTTGATTTATCCTACAAGTAAGAACCCATCAAAATCATTATTGGTTTCATCATATCAATAATGAAGCATTTAGGATACATGAAATTATAGCACTATGCCTCCCTCAGGTATTCCAAATACCATGAATTCCTTACACTAGAAGACATATGTAGCCCCTGAGATTAAATCCTAGTTACATACTTTTATGTTCTCCTTGTATCATTGGGATGAGAATGAAGACCAAATCTTTTCCCAAAGGACTGACTTCTATTTCATGTATAGGTCATATCAGGACTTGTACAACCATGCATAGAATTTAGTACTTCCTTATATACATGGAGTGAGCCCAAGTCTCTCAATCTACTGCGTACACTAATGATAGCATATTTGTGTGATTTCTTTAAGAGCTCATGTGTATCTTGTGCCCTCATATGCACACCAACTTTCTAGTCTCAACACTAAAGTAGCTACATCAACTATCGGTCCACCAAATGTGCATGTTTAAGCTTAGAGACACATATCTATGTCAAGTCAGAGGATAGGCCTTCTCTGTGACAATGATAAAAGAAAGACTTTTGCATCTCCATCTCATTGAGTCAGCTCCACTCAACCTGCGTGACAACCCTAAATCTCTATTTCCATGTAGAGGACATGCATCAAGGGAATCAGTTAGGAAATAGTCTTTAGAGAAGATGGTCACCTATTCTCGAACTAGATACAATAGTTGGACATCATTATGGTTATTAATGACTTATCAAAATCCTTGATCCAAACCATTTGGATTTTTGATACCTGTTATTAGCATATCCAACATTACTTCAATACATTATCCTAATTGTAGTATCAGTGTGTCCACATGATCTAACATTCAAATCTGAACCACCAATAGAGTGATTTGATTTAGGATGGTTCACTCAAGACACATTGCTCTTATAGACTTGCACTTTCCCCAAGAGCCAATCCTAATCTACCTCTTCGAGCCATGATGCCAACTCGACACTCAAGAGCTTTACCATAAAACCTTGATCAATGGAAGTTTCAAGCCATAAGCTAAAGCATTACATATGATAATTACTTTATCATACATGGCTTTTGGTCTATGATGAAGACTTTTCCCTCTACAACATGCTCTTTGTTTTAAGATACTATTTCTTAACAAGAGCAATATTCTCGTTGTAATGACAATGATGGGAGCTCCAGCAAAGGAAACTACGTCAAGTCCTTCAAAGGGCCTTATCTATCCGCATCATCCATAAGCCAGCTTCATAGGCTACAACATATTCTCTTTAGCATTTGTATTATTGTGTATATGCTTCCAAAGTAGATACTACACCACAATAAATATAGGTCGCTCCTTATATGGACCATCCACATTATGCCATAGGTGTCACATCTCAACACATTCAGATTAATTGAATCAGTGCATCTCAACTTATTGAGATCACTTCATCACTGCATTCCTTTCTCAAGGAATGCTAGGGACAATTCAACATTTTATCCAGAGTGTCTTGTGGGTTGATAATACTTTATCCTCCCACCACATCAGACATATCCTTTTTGGAACTATGCTCAATTTGCATGCATTTGCACACACACATCTTGTTTTCTCTCTCAACCCCTTGAGTCGACATCTTTTTCATAAGGAGTTACTAGAAAACACGTGTATTGACTTTCATCATATGAAAATCTGCCAAGCATTTCCTGTTCCAAAATGTTTAATTTGATCATTGAAAATAATTTTCGATCAAACTCTCAAATTTCATCTTTTGGATATTGTTGTCTTATCTTATGAGCATAATAGTTATCTGCCTTTGTTATTATTAATATGCACCAATTGTTTCTCATTAGTCAAAGCATCATTTAATGCATCCATAAAATTTATGAATCATTCAAAGCATGGTGCTTGTTCAAATTTTGTTCGATTAAAGCCCATGGCTTTTCATGTCATGATCCTCAGTGCTTCATTATATGAAGGTGGATTTGACACATGCGATCTAAATTTCATGTGTAGGTTTTACTATCTTGAAACCTTTTCAAGTAGTTGAGCATATCTATTGCAATTGATTTCCTTCAGATTTGGTTTGGGATCTTGAATTGGTTCAAACAACCTTTTAGGATTCCAACATTCTTTTGGTCTAATTTAGATTGCAAGTATTTATCTCATGAAATCTAATATTCCATAAGACGAATACTTCTTGAAAATTTTTGTCTAGGAATATGAACATTTCCATATCTCTTCTAACCATTGAAACTAAAAATTGCCTCTATATCCAACTAGCATGGATATATTGTAGGCCAATCATTGATTTGTATGGCTTGACTAAGATGAGTTATACAACTCTCCTATCATTCTTTATCCTTGGATTGAATCCCAATTGGTGATTCCTCATTATGGAATTTGGCATTCCATAAGACAAAATTACCCCTTTAGAATTCTCATCACACCAACCACAACCAATTTCATTTGTGAGGTCCATGAATATTGAAATTTATCCTAAATCCAACTCACTTGGATAGGGCATTAGCCATGTAGATTCAATCATAGTGGCCTTCTCTTAGTCAATTTCAAGTAATTCTTCAAGAATTATTCCTTGAATTGGATTAAGTATTCATTCTTTAGGAATCTAGTATTCCACAAAAAAAATACTCAATAATCCGCATCACAATATAGATAACCGTTATCATTCTTATGATATCCAAGGATTATCCCTTCTTAATCCAAATCATTTGGACTTGAACCTAAGTAATACCAAATCTAAATATCTAGATCCTTGTTCTCTTCATATGTGATCAAGGAAAATCGATTCAAACTCAAAGAGGAGATTCATTCCCTAAGGTGAATCATCATCAGATTTAGGGAATTCACCATTCATCATCCCTTGAACGTCTTTGAGTTCAGTCTCATCTCAAGATGGCAATACCAAGTTAAGGTGTGTTAAAATGAATGAGTTAGAAATTCTTCGAAAAAATGGAATGAGTTAAAAAATATTTCTTATTCATTGAGATACTCCTTCTGACATATCTAACTGGGATCTTCTATTCGAGTCAGATAGAATCTCATATGATGTGTTCATGGAATTCACTAAGCTCCATAACCAACACATGGAAGTCATTGAACATTTTAGAAGATCTTTGACCTTTCCATATTCGAATATCATCATGATTGGAGTGATCATTAATGAATGTCTCCATCGACCAAAGTTCTTCTCCATAGTGCAAACATCACTATGTCTCACTTACTGAGATATACCTCTCTTGTCTAAGGTTTTTTCCTAAAAGGATTGGTCATGAATTGTCTTAGAGTTCCTAAATATGAAGTCAGAAGAGATTGTTCTCAACTGTTCTCCCAATCTCTCTCATAGACATTCATTTCCAGGGATGAGGCATGTCCTTCTCTGGTCTCTCTTTCAGTGGAGGATTTAGCACTTGATTAAGGGAAGGATTAAAGCTACCCATGGGATTTTGGGAGATGTATAGAGCTCCTAAACCTAATCCAAATATAATAGGGACCTTTGAATCTCCATCAAGGGTGGGGACTTAATCCTACTTATATTGTATAGTTTAAGCCCATAATAACTTATGGGATGTTAGGATTTAGTATCCTAGCATTAATTAATTGAAATCCAACCATTGGATTTTAACTTAATCAAATTATGCTCAATTGATCATCAAATCAAATGCAATTTAACTCTTTAAATCACATTTGATTTGTCCTACAAGTAGAAACCCATCAAAATCATTATTGGTTTCATTCCGCCAATAATGAAGAGTTTAGGATACGTGCAATTATAGCACTATGCCTCCCTTAGCTATTTTAGAAACTCGTGAATCCTTCACATTGGAAGATATATGTAACCCATACAATTAAATCCTAGATTCACTATCCATCCTATCATGGGTTACATACCTTTACATTCTCCTTATACCATTGGGACAAGAATGAAGACCTGATCCTTTCTTAAAGGACAGTCTTCTTCTCTTTAATATATGGATACGATCAGGACTCGTACAACCATGCACAAAATTTCGTACTTCCCAATATTCATGGAGAAAGCCTGAGTCTCTCGATCTATTACTGATGATAACATAATCATGAGCCATAACTATCTTTAATTAATATGAATCAATTGATAGAAGCTCCTACATAATCACCTGAGAGCCATAACTTGCTGAATGTCCTTTCTCAGAGGAATACATTAAAATAGGGTTAATTCTGGAGTTTTAACAACATATTTGAATGTAGAATAATCACGTGGTTTCCAAGGGGTTAATCTAAGGTCTAATGAGCATTAAAGTCTGATAAAGGGGTTCACATAGACAGAAATGGTGTTTCGCGCATTTCAAGAACTAATACATAACCTAAAAATCCTAATTTCAGACCTGCTTAAATTACTGGGGTTCTGGTCAGAATAAAATCCATCTAAAACTTCCAAAAATCAAAGAAAAATATTCCGTAAGGTTTGGTGTCCTTGATTTGACCTTTGGAACCTATTTTGACCTTAAAGAGAGTCAGACACAATTCTACCCTAATTTGAGTTTTTACTCAAATTGCCCAATCAACTTGGTCAAAACTCAAATCCGACTCCGCCATCAAATTCTTTGGGTCCAAATTATGTTTGTACTAAAATTTGGGCCCAATCAGAGTCTATCTTAACTTAGTTTGCATTTTGTTCCAGTCTGACTCTTTCTCTCTCATACACACCCTTAACTTTCAAATTAATTGTGATTAGCCCCCAACTTTGTCATATTCTTCACCAAATGCCCCCTACTACCCTTTCTCTAGGGTTTTCTAATCAACCCATCACACCGATTGCAATCAAGAAAGAACACCACAAAATTATCACCAAATCCCTCCAAAATTGAAGGGATTGGTGTTCAGACAATGGGAACACATTTGAACCAAGTTGGGAATCTAGTTTTGAAGCAAAGAAGCTCCAACAGAGCTTGATTCTTCATGTTCTAAACTTGCCTAATCCAAAAATTTTTCATGCAATTTTCCCAATTTAAGCTCAGCCAGGAGCTCCATAAAAACTCCTATAGCTTCTAACCTAACTCCTTAGTCTGGTTTGGCCTCAAATTCCTCAACTTTCCCTTCCTCCGGCCACCTCTACCATGACTCCGGTGAGCTTCCTTGACTTCATTCTTGAAACCACTAGACAGACAAATCAACCGGCCCATCCACTTCCTCTCCTTCTTCTGCTCCTCGCAATACCAGCGAGGACCTCTTCGACTCTCTCTTTCCTCACCGCCCTCTCATCGAAGAATTCCTCTTCCACGACGCTGGCCAGTCACAGCTGGCGCCATCTCTCCCCTTTCAACCGATAAATTAGGTCTCTCTCTCTCCCTCTCTTCCTCTAGTTTAGAATTAGCCCCTTATTCTCTTGTTTCAACCGTTCACCTCTCTTCCCCTTCGTCTTCCTCCGCTCCAGCGATGCCTCCACTCCACCTCCAAAAGCTCCACCTCATCCATCCGCACAAAACCCCTCACCTAATTCCACCAAAAACCCACCACAAACGCCCAGCAAACTCAAGCTCCGCCACACACCTTCTCTGAGTTCACCTGACCACTCCACACCACTACATTCCACACAAACACGACCACCACCTTCGTCATCACTTGGCGATTCTCTTGAGCTCCTCTAATGTGGCCATGAGGCCTTATTTCGTATTTCAGGTGATCATCGTCCTCCGTTGTCACCTTCGACATCTCCAACATCGTTCACCTCTCTTCGATTGCCAAACACCCAGCCACTTGTCCCAGGTGCTGCGGAAGTAAGTCATGACCTAGCTATAGTGCCAATTGAAGACTTCAGCACTAGCAACTCATCAATTTGATGAAGAATCACCTCTATTGTGTACATGAAGGAAGCTTGGCACTTTTGTGCCACGTCATGAAATGAAAGGTGCCTGATAGCAAATAAGACTATTTTGTGCTTTAGCCTTATTGCCCAGCACACGAGGGGTCGGGTCCCTCATCCCCACACACACCTACTTACCTGACCGCTCACTCCTCGCCTATGATACACACCCATAGGCCTGGTCCCTATGCCCAGATGTGTTTACCCGTATACCAGATTATTTACCTAATTTTGAGAGAAGAGGAGAGACTTCTGAGAGAAAGGGGGGAGGGTTTTGCTCTTGAGGGCTTAGGCATGTGTTGAAGAGAAAGTGATCTCTTGAAACTTAGCCTCTGAAGTGTGGTTTGTGCTTGAAGGCTTGTGAAGAGGAAAGAGAAGCCTTGTGCTATTGAGGTTAAGTGTTGTGACACTTAAGTCATCTGAGGAAGGAAACCAATGTCTGATAGTGAGTACTGTAGCATTGAGAACACTATTGACTTATTTGGCTACATTGAATGGTTGGGATATATGCTTAAATAAACTAGAATAATTGGTTATTTAAATCAGCATTCATTTGTCTTCTTGATTTCTTTTTATCCCAATGAGTGTTTGAGATACTTTTGCTCCTTATTGAATATCTTTCTGAGAATTTGATTCATTGAATATCTTATATAGCATCTATCTATTGTGCTCGTTCATTTCAGTTAGAGATTAGTGTTGTGCATTCCATATTTGCTCCCTGTGATAGACCTTGGTGTCCATTTTAGAATCTGAGTTATAAATTTAATTATTTTTGAGCGATTGAGGCTTTGGTATGATGATTACTCCTTAAAACTCCTCGATAGCCCATTAACAATTACATACACTTATGATAACAGATATGTGTGATCCCTTCAAGAGCTCATGTGTCTCCTGTGCCCTTATATGTATATTAGCTTTGTAGACTCAACACCAAGGTAGGTGCATCAACTATCGATCTACCAAATGTGTATATTTAAGCACTGACACACGTATCTATCTAGAGTCAGAGAATACACCTTCTCCATGATGGTCATAAGAGAAGGACTTCCACATCTCCATCTCATCTAGTCAACTCCACGCAACTTGCGTGATCGCCCTGAATCTCTACTCCCATGCGAAGGATGGGCATCAAAAGCATTAATTAGGCAATAGTCTCTAGAGAAGCTTGGCATCTCTACTTTAATGAGAAACAGTAGTTGGATATCATGATGGTTATTAAAAACTTATCAAAATCCTCCATTCAAACAATTTTGATCTTTGATACCTATCATCAGCATATCCAACATGACTTCAATACATTATCCCAACTGCACTAAGGGTCAATCTAACCGTATTAGTGTGTCAACATGATCTGACATTCACATCCAAATCACCGATCGAGTGATTTCACTCAAATTAGTGCACTTAAGGCCCATAACTCCAAATATTATAACTGAAGACAACTAATCCAAAGCTATCCTTACATCTCCAAGAGTCTTCAATACTAATCCATGATCCTACAAACTTGTCATATAATATATCTACACAAGTAATATGACAAACAATGCTTTTAATTATTTACTAAGGAATTCTTTAAGTCATTTTGTCAAATTATCGAAAAATATATATAAGAGAGGTTGCACTAACATTTCTAAGTTAGTTAGATTTGGATATTCATTTCTTTTTGAGCAGATATTTACTATAAGTTGTTATGGTAATGGCATTGTTTTTTGTTCCCTTACTCCTGGTAGGTTGTATGAATTAGATGAATGTGAACCTATGATGTATGCTTTTGATATTGTGATTAAGAATTAAACACCCTCTAAGCATGCCAGGGATGATGTGAAAAGATCCATGGTGATCTGACATCAAAGACTGGGACATGTATCTATTGATAGGATCAATAGACTAGTCAAAGATGGACTATTAATTTTTTTAAAGTTCCAGCTTTTACCCACTTGCTAACATTGTATTCGTGGGAAGATGTCTAGACCTCCCTTGTTAGGAAAGGGAGTTAGATGTGAGAATTTGTTGGACCACATACACACCAATGTCTGTGGCCCATTCAATGCTTCAACTACAAATGATCAACAGTATTTTATGACATTTACTAATGATCATTCATGGTATGTATTTGTTTACCTAATGCATCACAAGTCTGAGAGCATTAAAAAGTTCAAAGAATATCAAGCATTAGTTTAGAACCAAACAAGTAAATGAATCAAAGCAATTTGGTCAAATCGAGGAGGTGAGTACCTCTTAGAGGAATTCAAGGACTACTTCAAGGAGAAGGGAATCTCTAAACTCACACCACCTGCTACACCACAATTAAATGGTGTATCTAAGAGATACAATCGCACCCTATTAGATATAGTTTGGTTCATGATAAGAAATATGAATTTACTACTTTACTTCTAGGCGTTTATGTTAGAGACAACTACATACATATTAAATAGGATTCTAACAAAATCTATCCCTATAGTTTTGTATGAGATGTGGTTGAAAAGGAACCAAGGGGTAGGACATCTTTGCATTTGGGGTTTCTCAACTCATGTTAAGAACATGAACCTGAACAAATTGGAATCTTGCACTACCAAGTACTACTTTATTGGATATCTAAAGGATGGTAGAGGTCATTGCTTCTATAACTCTAAGACCCAAAGTTTATTCATATCTAGGAATGCTACATTCCTTGATGAAGAATTCCTAGAATGTCAAGATAAGAATGAAGTAAGGTAACTCATTAAGTCTAATCAGACTGATGATGTTCTTGACTTCGAGGAAAGAGATGAATCAGAAGCAAGTAATGCTACCATAACTCTTAGAATGAGTTCTAGAGTGGTGCATCAATAGATATGGATTCCATATCTTAGAGGAGTTTAAGGTTGATCCAAACACATATGATAAGGCAATAAAGGATCATGATGCAGACAAGTGAAGGCAAGCAATGTAGTTTGAGATAGACTTCATGCATAAGAATGATGTATGGATCCTAGTGGATCCTCCTGATGGGATGAGTGTAAATGGATTTTCAAGCGAAAAAAAAAACTCGATGGGAAGGTAGAGACCTTCAAGGCAAAGCTTGTGGCTAAGGGCTTCACTCAAAAGAATGAGGTTGAATAGAAAGGAACCTTCTCTCTTATTGCCATGCTTAAATCCATTCGAATATTGCTAGCCATAGTTGTATACCATGACTATGACATCTAACATATGGATGCCAAGACAACTTTCCTCATTGAATTCATCAAGGAGGACATCTACATGGAGTAAGCAAAAGGCTTCTGGGTAGATGGTGAGGAACGAAGATATCCAACCTAAAGAGATCCAAATGTGGACTCAAGCAAGCCTCTCATAGTTGGAACATTCGATTCGATAAATCATTAAAGGTTATGGATTTCATCGAAACCCGAATGAACATGTGTTTGTAAGAAGGCTCATGGGATTGTTACCACATTTCTAGTGTTATATGTAGGTGACATCCTAATCATTATGAATGATGTAGGGATGCCACCCAGTGTTAAGCTTTGTGATGTTAAATTTTCTTTTATTAATAAGATTGGGTTTATTATGTTGTAGTATAGTGTGCAAGACAACCAACATATTTTATAAATTTATAACTGGATGAGTTCAGGTTATTTGTTGGGAGGCTTATTATAGTTTAATTCACCAATTGTTCTCTTAAATTATCTTTCTTTCTTAATATGTTAATTATAATTAATAATAATAAGGAATTCAATAAATAATAAGTTAGGTTTACTTCATAGCTTATAATATATACATAAGTTATATTCTTAACTTTAAATAGCTTAGGTTAAGTCATATATATATGATGTACAACATATATAAGTTAATTAAGAATTTACTTAATCATTATATAAATTACATAATTTAGCTCAGCATTGTTTACTTAAATGATTTATAGTTACTAATATAATTACTTCTACATAACTTACTTTACTAAAGCATATCTACTTAATACACTAATAACTTAATTAGTCTAATTACTACTAAACTCTAAATTAACTACCTAAATTAATAACTTAGTTAATACTTATTTAATAGCTTATAAACAACCATAAGATACTATACTTAAGGTTAATCTTAACTTATTTAATTATTAAACATATAACTTAACAATACTTTTCTTACTTAAGTTACATTAACTTAGCTTAAACTAAGTTATATAAACACACTTAACTTAACACATAATTACTTAATCTACTTAAGTTATGTTAATTAAGTTATATAGGTTAATAAGGTTACTAAGTTAATTAGAAGACTTAAGTTATTACCTTATCTTAATTAGATAATTAACACCTGTTAAGCACATGTCAATTGCACAAGATTAACAATAAACATAGAAATTAATTCTTCAAATGATTACTAAGCATACCAAAGTTGAACATTGAAAATGTAACATTCATTTGCATAAAAAAAATATATGAAGAATGAATACTAAAAATGTTTGTTTCGTTATAAACTAAGGATACGATTAATCCTCCATTAAGCTCAAGTTACGGCCTTAACCACAACTCAGCTTTTCCCATAGCCAAGGCATATATGCTCCTCATACTGAAAGTTTGGCTTAATGGCTAGGGTAGTGCCATGTGCAACATCATAATCTCTCGCCTGCAGGCCACCCCTCTCAAGCCAATGGTCTAGATATAAGCTCAGAAGAGTAATAGTGGTCAAGTATGGATGTGCACTTGTAGGCATCGTAGGCGCTAAAGCGGCTAAGGTGTGCAATTCCAAATAGACATGGTTGTGCACTCACAAACCACTGAGGTAGGACTATAAACTCCCTCTCTTCAGTACACACCTGGGCTTCAGCTTTTCACAGCATCTGCAGCAACGACCCAATTCCTCTTCAATTCAGGCATGTCCCTCTCTAATTAGGCTTCTCAACATCTTCAGGTATACATCAAAAGCTCAGATCTTCTCTAGAGATCCATCAGCATTCCATTATTCAACTCGACAGAGATGATGTGCTTCAACTGCTTTAGTATCTTACAACAGACTTGCGACCTAGAGACGTTGTCTTCAACACTCTCTTTCTCACACTTAAGCATTCTCAGTGCTTAACTATAGGTCATAAAACACTTGCATGACCTAAGAGATAACTCCTAAACTTAGTTTTGCACTACGGGCAACCCAAAAACCAATTGCTAGCAGAGGAAAGTACAGAGGGTTCAATTCAAAGCAAATATGAATCTTAAACCTTTAAACATATTTCTAATGCCTTCAACAGCTCCTTAGACATTCCTAGAACTAAAGAAAACCTAGAAAACACATATTAAATCTCATAAGACACCTTAGTGGCTTGACTGTACCCAACAACCTTAGAGTTTCTCAATAGAATCAAACAACCCCAAAACTTCTTAAACATGACTCTAACAAATTCCTAACAACACTAGGAACACATTCCAACCCTTAAGAACAAGCTCAGTAGATCTGAGCTCTAATGACAGTCTGCGTTGACCCAAATTGAGTTGAGATTTGACTTTTAGCTCCAAGACAATTCCATTCAATTGAGAGGCTCAAATCTACTCTATATAGTTTATAGAAATTAATGGAATCAAAAAGTAAGGGAATTGATCATTTTATAGAGCTCCTAAGGTCTTTCGCCTGAGTTCTAAATATAGGTTGGTCGACAGAACTCAACAGAGATCTAACAACCCTACTGAGGGTTATTCTAAACTCAGTGTAACCTGCTGATGCTTTTGGACCTATTTTAAGGGTTAGAAGATAAAAGAACACTCCAACACAACTCCCTCGGAGCTAGAGAAGATGAAAGTGCTCAGATGCGTGCACTTAATGAAAATCATATATAAATGGTGGAAATTAATCCTTGAAGGCTTCTTTAGTGATATAGAGTTGTTATGAATTGATTTAAACAAATATGCTCAAGGTTGGAATCACCGAAGTCTTTGAAGCTCCAATGGAAATAAGAACTACTCATCAGAACTCAAATCCTAATGAAACAACTCAAGATTAGGTTCAAAATACTCCTGCGCATCTCACAAAGCTCAAGAAGGTCTTAATTAAATCCATGAATGACTGAGAAGACATGACGAACTTGAATTTATTAGAAATGAACTTTGAGTTCCTTAGAACTCAAGAGTAGATGAAACACTAAATTAAGTGGGGTGAACTACTCTGTGAGATGAGGCAAAGGTGACGGAGTGGGTAAATTTGTAGTAGGAACTCATCAAACCTTTGTCATAGACAGTGGAGGTTTGATATTGAAGGAAATTTGGGTATATTGTCTGTGATGGCTAATTGAGGAAGGGAGAAAGCAAATTGGAATCGTGGGAGATCAGAGAAGGTGGAAGTGAATCATATTTGTGGATTCGAGGCCAGACTACTATTTAAGCAAATTCGTCGTTGTTAAAGAAATGCACCGTAGTATAGGACAAAATAGCTCAAATCATTTAAATTTATATGCTCAGACTCGCAAAAGAGTCCGTGGTCGAACATGGGGAGCAAGTAATGGCAATTCAATCTCACTAATCACAAGAAATATAAGCAATTATGATAAAAATTTTATTTAGAACTACTCAAAATGATGTATATATGAAATCCAGTAGCAAGGTACAAAAAGAATGGGTTAAAATGGTGATTTGAATCACCAAATTAACCCCTAATATTAAGCTCAAATAAATTCATGGTATCTCAATCAAATTTTCCACGTCAACAAATTTTAATATCTCAACAATATTCAGAACTAAGACACCAGCAGAGATTAGACATCTTAAGTTGCTCAAGGCTTAGCTCAGCTCCAATAGAAGAGGTAAAGGCCTCCTCTCTCTTCTTCATGCTTCAAGGGAGAGGCAACCACAGCACAGCACAGCTTAGAGGTAGAGGCCTCTTCAAATCGGCTAAGTGTAGAGAGTAGAAGGGCAAAACCTCCCTCTCTATCTCTTTTCTCCTCTTCTTTTCTCAAAGACCCAACCGTAATCGGGTAATCGGCTGGGTAATCAGGAATGAACAGTGGACCATGCTTGTGGGCATGGTAGCAAGCGAGGAGTATAGAGTCAAGTTAAGCGGGTGAGGGTGGCTGGGGACCCGACCCCCGTGTCTTGGGCGAGGGGTCGGGGAGATGAAATCCTCTTATCTTGCTCGGGTAGCTTCAGTCTCCACGATGTGGCACTATTTGTCCCATAGTTCTTCTTTGTGCAAGTGCTGCAGATGGAGCTCTGATTGAGGTAGCAACTATGGATGATGGCTTTGATTGAGGGCCTGGAGATGCACTTGGAGGTAGTCCATAGCGTCTGGGGGTGTTGCATAAAGCTATTATGGCCGGATGACTGCTGATGTTGTCGGCGAAGTCAAGGGCGACAGCGAAGGTCCCACGGATACCTGAAAAGCAAAAGATCTCCTCGCGACCACATCAAATGCGCTCAAAAGGATTATCGTGAAGTAGCAAGTGCAGCGGTGATAGTTTTGTGGAGGTTGGAAGCTGGTGGACCTCTATCGAGGTCGAAGAGGTAGTGCGGCAAGGAATGAGTTCGACAGCGGGATTGGGAGAGCAATAAGCCCAACTAGGTTGGGGCTTTTGGTCAGTGGAGAACGATGAAAGTGTGGGTGGTTGTGGCATGCATTTTGGTGTGGTGTAGTGTTGGCATGGGCTGACCGGAGCCCTTGCCGAAGGTAGGGGAGATGAAGGTCGTGCGGGTGATAGTGTGGTCGTGAGTGATTTGTGAGTACGGGGGATGAAAGTAGAGGGTTAGAGGAAGGGATAGATATGCTTAGAGGGGAAGGAGGTGGATGGAGATGGTCGATGTTGGTGAGCCGGAGCCGAAGAAGATGAAGTCGACGGTGAGTTGGTGCGACTACGAGGAGGAGGAAGGAGGCCCCTGCTATGGCTGGCGAGGAGTAGAGGAGACGAAGGAAAGTAGAGGGCCGTCCAATTTGATTGTTGGATGACCGGATGAGGAGAGCGAAGAGGGTCACCGGAGCAAGGTGCTAAGGTGGCCAGAGAGGGAAGGAAGAAAGATTTCTCTAGCCAAAACTTGCTAAAGAGCTCGGCTATGCATTGAGGAGGTTTTTATAAAGCTTCAGGCAAGCTTCCAAGCTTGGAAAAAAGCTTGAGAAGGTTAAACTTTTAGGGAAAAAGATCCCTGAAATCCATGGATTCATACGGGTTTGTTCAGGGGAGTTGGGAGTCTAGAACTAGGTTTAGATGAATTAGGACTTCCTCAAGATCATCCCTTCTAATTTTGGAAGGGATTGACCAAGCAATTAGGGAAGAATCCTTGATTGGAAGCTCGAGTTTATCGGTTCACACCTGCCATGGCAGTAGGGACCCATTTGAAGAAAATGAAGAGAAGTTAGGGGGCTATTGGTAAATATTTCGAAAGTTAGGGGCATGAATGAGAGAGAAAGAGTCAAATTAGACCAAAATTCAAACTAAGTCAAGATGGAATTTGATTGGGCCAAAATTTTAGTACAAAGCTAATTTGGACATAGGGAATATGATGGTGAAGTCGAATTTGAGTTTTACACAAGCTTGACTAGATAATTTGCACAGAAACCCAAATTAGGGTAGAATTGTGTCTGACTCTATTTAGGGTCAAAATCGGTTCCAATGGTCAAATCAAGGGTATCAAACCATATGGGATATTTTTATATGAATTTTATAAGGTTTATATGAATTTTATCCTGATCAGAAACTCATTATTTTAAGCGGGTCTGAAATTAGGGTTTTGGGTGTTGTATTAGTTCTTGAAATGCGTGAAACCCCATTTTTGTCTACATGGACCCATTTATTAGACTTTAATGCTCATTTGGCCTTTATTTCACCCCTAACCAACCCATTGGTTATTCTGTGTTCATGATATGCTAATAAAATTACAGAATTAATCTTGGTTTCTTGTTCTCTTCTCAAAACATAATAAGGTAGAGATATAACCCTGAAATGAATATGTAGAAGCTTTTAGCTTTTATTCCAGACTAAAATGGGTGAGTTAGGGTCTATGATGGTGTTCCTATCATACCCCCATGCCTAGGTTTTTTTAGTCACTTAGTAAAACATCCTATGGATCAACCAGGTCTCTGGGTCGAATGTAACCATCAGGGTGCCTTACTAAGCTGCATCTCTAGAAATCAGATCAAAATACCAATAATAGGCCTAGAGGTACTCAAGTACCAACCAAGATCCAGACCTGACCAGCTTTAGCCTGAGCCTACCGTGAAGGTTTCTAAGGCCCACAAAAACTGCCCAGAAGTTTGTTGACCCCAGCAGTTAAAGTACCCATGCATAGACATAACATGTCCAGGTTCAGTTTGCTAGTGCATTTTTGTAAGAAACAGATAGAGAAGGATTTTCATTTGGAGAGTTTCTGTCTTTTCTTTTTATTTTCCCTAAATCCAGCCTTGAATTGGCCCTAAACATGATTTTTATCGGATTCCTTGTCCCCACCATCAATATTCGAAGGGTCCCTAGCTTTTGATGCTTCGGCATAACACCACCCACGGCAACCCCCAAAACCTTGGCTTTTGACACTTCAGGATAGTGCTGCCCATGATGTTCTGTAGATAAATTCAGGCCCTAGCAATCGACATTTCAGGATAATCTTGCCCATGGCACCTGAACCAGCACAAGGTGCTTACATGCCCCTGGAAGGATATTTAGATATTCTAGGAGACAAGTACTAAGGAGACGATATGTTATTACTCATCTTTGAGGGGAATTTCCCACCTCTCTGCACCAAGAACTCGTCCAAGAAACTTGTGTTGTCGAGCAGCTCCTAAACTAGATCTTCTAGATGACTTTTCAAAACATAACACTTTTGGTAGAATTTTCTTTGTTAATTGCACTGAACCAGACTAAGTGTGTAATTTTTGTGTGCTTAGGTTACCAAGTCCTGTAAACCAAAGGGTAGGCAATGAGGCTGAATAATCCCTAAGCTTTAGATCTCCTACATCAGCCTTGCATTTTCCTCAACCTCTTGAGGATTAATCCCAATCTTAATGAATACTTAAGTGTTTAAACCCCAGAATAGATCCAAGAGGCCTAATGTTGGTATCCGCCACTAATCTCCGAAGTTTTTACCTTCCAGGTCTTAATTCATCATCCAATCCAACCTAGAAGTTAGGTAGGTTCCATATTAATTTTCAAGGGACTAATTCATTTTCTTTTCTTTTTGTTTGCTCCTTTTTCTTCTTTCTTTTCTTTTCCTTCCCTTCTCTTTTTTCATTCAGCTCAAAATGACCTCTCGTTTCCTCTTTTTTTCTCTTTTTTTTGTTTTTGATGATGTCCTTCCATGCATTGATTTCATGGCATTTTGCACTTTAATACCCCTCTATCCTAAGTTTGCAATGTCCTCATTGTAAATTAGGTGGGTTCGAGTTCAATTCAAATCGTACATTAGAACAGGTGGGTGGTGAAAGGGTCAAAATGACTGTTGCGAACAATTTTAAGCTTTGATACATGTACCAAAGGTGAAGTGGGTTGTTCTAATGGACGAACCCTAAAGTGTAATATGAATTCAGCAAAAGGATATGTTAGGAAGGTTTCAGGTTTTTTGAAAGATGATGAGTTGACTCCGTTAAGTGCTAGGTTTAATGCCATCACTTGGGCGCAATGAAGCTTAGGGAGAATGGAGATCAAAAGATACTGTAGCCAAGTTTGTGATAGTATGTTCGACAAACAATTTGAGTCTTTGACTATTCACGATAAAAGGTTCATAATCAAGGCCAAGTTCACTAATTTTGACAGCTCTGTTTCAAATACCCGTCTCACCAGAAATGGTTCAATGCATTTAGATCTGAGTTTTCCTAGGATGAGCTTGAGTTTGGCATCAAAAAGTAGTACTTTCTGCCAAGATCGAAGGTTTTTCTTGAAATGTGTCTGTCATAGAAGGCTTTCACCTGCTCTTTGTAGATTTGCAAGTTCTTGTACGCATCATTGCGTGACTCCTCGATTTCGCTCAATTGCAACCAGCGATAAATTCTAGCCTTCACAAAATCCAGATTGCACTTCCATATTGCTGATAAATGCTAGTTTAGCATCATCCTTAGCATCCATTCACATCTAGTTCCTAAGCTTTTGTCCACTGCATTGCATTATATCATTGCATTTAGCATGCATGTGCACTTAGGGTTTAAAGCATACATTAGCATTCATTTCACATTATCTCACGTAGTTTCCGTTTGATTGCCAGGGATGAATGCATTAGAAATCAGAGAAACCCTGGCAGTATGGAAGGCACTTGGAACATTTGTGAAGACAGAAGCTCCAGTAGTTGGACCCCAGCTCAACTTAGCTGGATCTAACTCAAATCCATCTCCTACCCTACTCGCTCTCCACCTTAATGGTCATCCACCTACATTAAAACCACAGACCATTAGGGCCTAAAATACACTCCCTGGCACCCTTCCACATGGCACCAAAGAAGCTTCCTAACCATCCTCTTTGGCACCCTTTCACATGGTGCCAAGGAAGCTTCCTAACCACCATTCAAGACACCCTCCTTGGCACCCTTTCACATGATGCCAAGGAAGCTTCCTAACAACCATCTATACTATCCTATAGAAAGACCCCCCATCACACCCCCATGTTTATCTTTTTGCTAGTCCCTTAGCAAAAATTGTGATTGCACCACATTATTTCTCAGGAAACCAACTTTTTGTATTTTGAGGAAAAAGTTCAAGATAGGACCTTTGTGGATTTTTGGTTAAGGTAGGTATGAGGTTTATTAAGGATAAAACATCTGGACTTAGCTTCAGATTCAAAGATTAGATAAATCAGGACCACTATATCCTTTGAGAATTCACTACTTAACTCCTTTTTAATTCAAATACCCCGAAACTGTTTTTGTTGTTAGGATTTCTTTGGCTCGTGAACTTGATTCGTAACTCGCAAGTTGATGAAAGTTCAGGTGTCAGTGCTTTGTGATATGCCAACATTATTGGGATAAGGTCATGTTATTCAAACATTTTTTTTTTCAATTATTTCCCACATGCTTAGCCTTAGCTTAGTCCTACTACAGATGTGTCGGGATTATCATTCTAGTTACCAATCCTTGAGAGGGCTCTGGTGCTGGCACTTCGAGATAGTACCATCCAAGATGCACCCCAAGAGCTCACAACCTCAAAACACAATGCAGTGTAAAGAGGTGCTCCAAGCAAACTCAAGCTCTTGCTCTGACATTATGGGTAGAGCACCGTCCAATACACCTGAGCTACAAAATGCGCCTTAATGCTCCATCTAGAGATATGAAATATAGATATAGAGCAGCGTCGAGGTAGTAACATGTTGACATCGCATCCTTAAAGGAAGTATTTTTCCTTCTCTGTGGTGGGAACTCAAACCAATCATCTATCTCAATCTTTTACTATGATTTTGAAAGAGTTTTTTTAATTATTTAGATGTTTCTGGGCTTGGGTAGTGTTGGCTTTGGGTGTGAAATGTTTGACACCAAGTTTTGAAAAGAAAAGAAAATTTTTTGATCGAGAGCTAAGTCAAGCACTATCCAGTCGCTAAATAAAGTTGGGTTACTAGAATCACCAAGTGTTAGGATGGAATTCTTTGCAGGATACCGGATCTAGTTTAGGTTTTTAGACCTGAAATGTCTAAAAATGAATCTGTAGCTTCATCCTTAGTTTGTTAGTGATTAAACCCCAAGTGTACCTAGTTTGAATTAAAGCTCAACCATTGGTCCCTTCTTTCGCTAAAAATTCTCAAAACATTTTTTTAGAAGTTATGAAAATAGAGTGCATATGTAGATGCAGATGATGCGAATGCAAAATATTTTAATGTTTTTAGGTTCTGAAAAATAATGAAATGCCTAACAGAATTGAAGTAACCCCCCATGCATGACGTTTGTAAGTCCCTTGCAAAAGGAAAAGAGTAGGAGAAAATATCACCTGAGAGACGAAGTCAGGATAGAGGTGAAGTTTTGCAAAAATGGAAGAATGACCCAAGTCTGCCCATGGTTTGAGTTCATGATAAAATTCAAACTCGGGTGGGTTGGGTAGTAGGTACAATGGAGAGGCAGTGTAGGAGAAGTCAGTGTGATGAAGGGTAGGTGAAGTTAGTGTGGATGTTTTTGGTGAAAAATCAGGAAGATTGAAAGAGTAAAAGTCAAACCCTAGTTAATATGAAAAGTCTTGGACCACATAATCATCCTTAGAATAGGCATCAATAAAATCTAGATCCATGGTGGTCAGAGCATAGTAGGATTTGATCAACACAGACTTCTCACATACTACTTCCATTGTATTATCAGTGTCCTCAAAAATTTCATGATCAATGAAGCTCTTGGAAGCTTGAAATAAATCTAATGAGAAAGTCTGGTTATCGCAACTTATATTCATTTTCCAAGAATGAGAATTGATATTAGTTGTTGCGGTAATCAAAAAGGGTCTTCCAAGGATGGCATTAATGAGAGCCTAAGGTACCTTTATGTCAAGGACCATAAAATTAACCAGAAATAGATAATTTCGGACCTTGACAATACTATCCTCAACAATTCCCCATGGTTGAATGGTAGATCTATCTTCCAATTGAAATTAAACCTTAGTAGGTTTAAAATCACCAAATCGAGATTCCTCGAAGAAGACCAAGGGAATGATATTAATAGAGGTACCTCAGTCGAGAGGGGTGCAAAAAAAGGTGGTGTCTTTTATGACAACCAAGATGAGTGATGCACCCAGGTCCTTTTTTGTGAAAGGTAGCTTACTTTGAAAAATTGAGCCTGCTATCTTAGAAAAGACCACCCTTCCTAGATTCTGGACCTGTCGTTTTGGAGTGTATCTTTATTTCAAGAATTTAACATAGGCAAGGTTGGCATCTAGGAGGGGGATATTAGTCATGACTTGCCCAAATAAGTCCAAAAGATCTTGGTGAGAGGGCTCTGATTTTTTATTACAAGGATTGGATTGCAGTGCTTGAGAGTGAGAGATAGGATTTGAATCTAGTGTTTTTGGTGTTTCTTTTTCTTCTTCATGGGTGGGCTTAGGAGAGTTGATTTGCATTGGTTGAGAGTGGGTTTCATCAATTTGATTTGAAGGCCCTAAATCAGTGGTGGTTTTCCCACTCAATGTATCTGCATATGCAGTTTGGTTGTCACTAGGAGGAAGTGGGGGGGCCTATTTTTGGTGGAAACCGAGTTGGTGCTGAGGTATTGGGTTAATAGGAGGCTGATTAGTGTGGTTCAAATGTTGGTGTCCACCCAAGTGTTTGTTCCTCTGATTGACAAAGTTGGGTGTGGGCTGGAATGGTGAATGTCTTGCAGGTCTTTGAGTCAGAATAACCCCAAATCATTGAGATTGTTAATAACATGGGTGATTTCCATAGTTTTACTTTGCATCTCCTATAAGGTTTTCATCATCTGGGCATTGATGTCTACTTGAGATGGCCCAGATTGATAAGTTTGATTTGAACCATACCCTCCAAATGAGTTTCGTTACTGGTGAGGAACCGGATTAGTCCAAGAGTGAGTTGGATAATTCCTCCAATTAGAGAAAATTTTCAATTACTCCTGGAAGGTGGAGACATTTTGAGTGGGGTGATGATTTAGATAAGTATAATTCCCCGTTAAACCATAGAAATCCTCGGAATAATGATTATACTCAGCATGGGCAGTATTTAGGTTATGCAAATTTTCTCTCTTTGGGGTGTTAGAAGGGGTGAGATGTGGAATTTGTGGAGCTTAGGTAAGTGTGGCAGGTCTCCCTTGGTTGGCTAGATTTGCTATATCCCTATTCAACTGCTGTTGATTAGTTTGTAGCTGAGCCATTATGGAGTAAAAATTAGGTGGGGGGGTTTAATTAAGTAGCTTTTGGGTGGATAGATTGGGGAAGGAAAAATTAGCTTGCAGGTTAGAGGACCTATTTTGATTTTCCATTTTTAAAGAAGAGGAAGAATGTAGGAAAAGTCCTTTTTGGCGAGGTAAAAATCAAGTGGTCCCTCCAAGTGTGGAGTTTTGGATCGCTGCCCGTGCAAATGGAAGAAATGGTGAGGAGAGGAGGGAGAGATGAGAGAAGTGTGCAATCAAGTAATACAAAATTCTAGGCCTAACTTAAATGTGACTCCCTAAAATTAACTTAAGACATGATCTACCTAGGAAATAAGAAATCAATAGTAGATATATGTTCATTCAACAAACCTAGCCAGGCTGAATAAGGGGAGGTTTGGGCCCAAGCATGTCCCAGGAAAATCATTGGAGGCTTGTGTAAACCTGCACCTAGTTGTTTGACATGGCCCCCCAATCTGACATTAGATATAGATGAAGGAATATATACCAAGTAATGATAACTTAAAACCTAGGTAGCAAGCTTAAGTTTGATGAAACCTTAGGGGTCAAATTGCTACAGATTTTAATTAGGTCTAGGAGGCTATAGTGCACAAAGAATGTGATGGGCGTTAGTTAGGGTAATGCCCGATTATTTCTTTATTATGTGTGTGCAAATTGGGCAGGAAGTGTTGCCTAAGCCAAATCAATAGGGTTTGCAAAATAAGGGATTTTAGTTGTAATGTTTTAGGGTTTTGATTAACATTTAGTGTTTTCTAGGATTCTCTCTTATTAAGGATTTGAACAAGGTTTTGAAATTCCACAAATAATGACAATCAAGTTGTAGTTGGTGGAATTCAATTCCTTTAGAGTTTGATGTGACTAAGAGAGAATTTAAATATCCTAAAGTTGGAATTCCTAGTTATGCAACTCCTAAAATGAATCTCTTTTTCAAAATATTTAAAGGTTGTGGTCCAAACAAGACAGAAAACACTACCACCTGATAGCAAATCAAACAAGGAATCCAAAAATATCTTTTTAGATATTTTATAAAGTTATTTGATATTTTTTTGGAATTTTTCTTCTTACTGGTGTCAAAAGTCATAAATGATAGATTTGAGGAATTGATTCTGCAGAAATCTCAAATGACCTCAACCATTTTTGAAAATTTTATACTTTGTACAAAATTTCTTAAGGTTTCCAGCAATATAAAGTTTTCTTAAATTAGATGAGTAGAAAAATTTATAAAATTCACGGATTGTAAGAAAATAGTAAGAAAATAAGATTTGACCCCTGTTCAGTCCTTGAATTTTTAAGTTTTTTCTTTCCAATGAAATTTCTTCAAAATTGGACTTAAGGTTTCTGACTCAAAGGACCTTCCTGATAAGAAATTTGGTGATTTTAGGAAGCTCCTAAGTGCCCGAACCTTATTTTTGAAAATCAAGATAGAAGTCGAGATTTTCAAAAATCAGACACCAATAAGATGAATGTGGTGGAAAAGTGAAGCAAACAATCAACATGAATTTTAGGATTCCACCACCCTCAATTTTTCTTTTTTTTGATCTTTTGGATAATTTAAAGATTTTTTAAGAGATTTTATTTTTGTTTTTGATGAGAAAATGCCTGAGGTACCAACCTGAAGTACGCGGGAAGAAAAGAAACTTGAAGCTTTCACTCCAAGTGCTCTAATTCCTGCTCTCGCTCCTAATTTGCACTTGAAATCAAAAGAAATAAAATTTCATGAAGATCAAGAATGCAAGAGAGTGTTCAAAATGTGACTAAACTGTGTCTCCCCGGTAATGGTGCCAAAAAGTGATGCGAGATTTGAATGATTTTATAAATGGGGGTTTTAATGTCGTTTCATCGCGTAAAATCGATCAGCTTTTAAATTTATATTCCTTGATAGTGGTGGTATCTAGGGTCATCCAAGGAGTCCAATTTGTTAGTCAAAAAAGTGATTCTTGCTCTCGACTCTCAAATCAACACTTCTCTTTTTGTATTTTGATTTTTGTAAATTTTTATGTTTGGAAATAAGTAGGATACGAATGCGAAAATAGAACTACGCTAAAAAAACTATGCCTAACAAATAGAACCTAAGTGGCAAGAGAAGTCTTCTCTTCTAATCTCACCCTAGGGAAGTGCTCCTAGGGTAATTAGAAGAGAGATGTGATGCACTAAAACAAATAAAGTTGCTACTTGAAATTGGAAATTCAAGAATGAAGAAGGGCACTTTGTTATTAAGAAGAAATGTTTACAAAGTACCAAGGGAGCTCAACTAAGCAAAGGTTCCACTTAGTTAATCCCTAGGTAGATGAATGCTTAACAAGAATTAAAATGCAACAAAATAAAAGACAAAAAATTCTCCCGAGTAGCAGAGGTAGCCTTCGCTCAAAGAGTGATGGCTCCCAGACTTGAAGAAGACTTCCTTCTAGCTCCTTGAGTTGCTCCTCTCAGAGATGGAAGCTTTCTCCTTGGCGTGCAACAAGGAAGGAGAGAGATAAGGAAGAAGGCACCAAGGGAGTGGGTAGGTTACTCCCTTAATCTTCTTGTCTCCTCCTTTCTTGGGCATGGGACGTAGGGTGGCTATAGGTGTTTGTTAGGAAGAATTGTTGCTTGCCAAGGATGGTTTGAATGGTAGGATGGGGGGTCTTTTTATAGGATAGTATAGATGGTGGTCAGGAAGCTTCCTTGGCACCATGTGAAAGGGTGGCTTGGATGGTGGTTAGGAAGCTTCCTTGGCACCATGTGAAAGGGTGCCAAGGAGGCAACAAGTGATAGGGTTTTTATGCGATTTGTAAAATTAGGTTTTTATAAGTTGTTGCAACATGTATAATTGTTTTGTTTTTGAATTTATAAACCTAGATAGGGAAGTATCTAGGGTCGTCCAAGGAGGCAATATGTTTGTAAAATCGAGTCTTTTGCTTGAAAATAGAAATCAACTTTCTTTTTTTGATATTTTTGAATATGTAATTTTTATGGTTTTGAAATAAAGGGGAAATCACAAAATTGTTGGCGGAAAAGAATAAACAACCTAATGCCTAGGTGACACAAAATGGTCTCTCTCTAGGCTCACCCTAGGAACCTCGAGGCGTAGGGTAATTAGAGGGAGGTAGTGTAAGTGCACTAAGATAAATCAATAAAACTAGAATTGCTACAAGAATTTAAAGAAGGAAAAAATTCTTTTACTAAAGGGAATTGTTTTTTACAAGTAGACGAATGCTTCTACTAGAATTTGAAGGAAAACAAAATAACAACAATTCCTTTAGATGATGATGGTGGTGAAGAAGGTCTTCTTGCTCCAAGCCTAACTACTCCTTGGCCTAAAAAGAAGATCTCCTTCTTCTCCTTCCTTGCTATGCTCCTCTAAGATGGTGTCCTCCAAGGCAAGCCCAAGAGGGAGGCATGCCTTGGCTCCTCTAAGGGTGGATGTCCACCCAAGAATCTCCTCCAATGCCTGGCCATTCTCCTTGATAAGAATTTGCTCCTCCTCTTGGTGTGTGTTAACAGCACCTGATCGGGTCATAAATGAGTAAGTCAATCGTGTTGTAGTATAGTTGATCAAGCATTGAAAACAAATAAGAAATTTTTATTACTCGAAAACCTAAGTATCCGAGGTCAAACACAGGGAGCAAATGGAATTTATTCACTAATCTCAATAATGTAATTTGAACACTTAAGTCTACTCAAAATCTAATTCAGAGTATGATGCAAGCGTTTACGAATATTAAAATGTAGCAGAATAGAAATAGTGAGAAGAATAGGGCAAAAAATCTACTTTGTCTTTCTTCTTCCTTTTCTTCTTCTTCTTTCTTTGGCTCTTGCTTCTTTTCTTTGTCTTTTGACTTTGGTCGTCTGCTTCTTCTTCCTTACTTCTCTTCTTTGGCGCTGGCTCTTCTTTCTCTGACTTCTCTTGCATAGTGCCTTTCTCCTTCCTTGTCTTCTTCTTTTGCCATTTTCTTCCTCTGCGATCTTCTTCATTTCCTTCTTATTCTTCCTTTCCTCTACCTTAGCCTTGCCTCTCTTCTTTAGCTTCCTCCTTAGCTCTCCTCTGCAGCTCCTTATCTTCTTCTTCCTTGGCTTTATTTCTCCTGCCTTCTTTTTCTTCTTCAGCTGTGCTCACCTTCCTTCAGCTTCGCCTTGCTTCTGCCTTAGCCTCAGCTTCTTCCTTCTCCTACCCTTCTCTTTCCTCTTCAGCTGCGCCTCTTCCTTTTCCTTCCTTCTTTCCCTGCACAGTGAAGAGCAAAACCTACCCCTACCCTTCCCCGCGTACACTCTCTATTTCTCTCTTTGGTTCGCTCTCTCAGAGCCAGCTGGGTAATCGGGTCGAGTCGCGTGCCCAGGTCCAGGCACACTGGCGTGGGTGGTGCACGAGGAGTGTAGGGTTAATCAGGTTGGTCAGTCAGGTCCGCAGGGGCATAGGTTGCAGACGAGGAGGGTGTGCATGGGCGAGGGACCTCACCCTGTGTACTTGAGGCGATAAGCTAGAAACACAAAATCAATATAAGGGACTCACTGCACGCCTGAGTTTCTGAGGTGGGACTAAAAGTCCCACCTACTTCGTTTGCGTGCCTGCAAGAGGACTTTGCCTAATTGCCGCTACTGTGATCCCACTCCAGGCTGCTCACTTGACTAGATGTTTGTGCGCACTCCCCGCACGTCACCTGGACCTAGAAGCTTGGAGCGCTGGGGCCTGGAGTGACCTTGCAAGCTCCTTGTTCATGCGTCAATGGTGGAAAGGGTGCGTGACCTAAAACTAACAAATACGGCCTTGCGGCCTCATTAGAGCACGTGGGAAGCTTCGCCGTGTCACGACAAAGGTGAGGTGGTGGGTGGGTGGCCATGGGGCAGCCTAGGGGTGCATGCCTAGGTCGCTCTGTGGCAGTTGTGATGGGTGTGCTCGGGGAGCACTTGGGGAGGTGATGGCAGTCAGTGGAAGGTCGGAAGATGATCAGTGGGTGATGGCGGAGGTTTTTAGGTAGGTGGCAAGGTGTGTGGAGGTGTGGAGCGATGGAAGCACCTTCGCCGGTGGTTGGCCGGAGATGAAGAAGGTGGTGGTGGTCTACGGTGTCGAGGGGTTTAAAGTGAAAAGAAAGAGAGGGGAAATGAAGAGAAGAGGGAGAGGAAGAGTTCTAACCTAACTAAGTGGATGAAGGGGATAGAAAGGCGACCGATCGTACCTGCCGCCGTCGGAGAAGAAACGTCTAGAGGAGGGAGAACGGCAACGACGAAGGGCTTGAGGAGCACGAGCAGGTTTGGCACGACGCGGATGAAGGTGGTGAAGATGTCTTTTGCAACTGGTATTGTGGCAAAGCAACGAGAAGGAGGTGGAAGGATCGCCAGAGCCTGCTGGATAGTTGGCCAGAGGAGAGGGGAGGAAATTGGGGGTGGTTCTCCGGCCAAGCCAAGCTGAATTGGAGTGGCCGGATCAGAGGATCTCTTTATAGGTGCTGGCAGGGGCTCTTGCACCTGGAAGACAAGCTTCCAAGTGCAAGAGTCCTCACTGGAGTAGGACTCAGAGAGATACCCAAATCTCTTGAGCCTTTGCACAAGAGATTGGGTGCAAATTAGATCAGGGAATTGTGCTCAGATGGAAGGGAATTCCTCAGAGAATCTCCCTTCCAAATGTGGGAGGAGATCTCTGAGGAATCAGGGAGAAATCCCCCTATATTCCTCGCTAGAGTAGGACTCCTCCGCTTTAATGGTGGTGGGACCTGATTGTAAGAGTGGCGAGGAAGATAAGGGGTCTACGTAGTGAATTTCAAAAGCTAGGGGTCAAAATGTAATTGGGTGGACTATTTTAAAAAGTAGGTCAAGGTGACCTCCCCTTTGGTCCAAATTTTGGTAAAAACCTAATTTAGACTTAAGGAATCCAATGGTGAAGTTGAATTTTAGGTTTGACCAAGTTTGACTGGACATTTTACACAAAAACCCAAATTAGGTCAAGTAATTAGCTAGGACCCCTACTTAGGTCAAAATAGGTTCCAAAGGCCAATTTGAAGGTTCTAAACCCTGAGGGAGATTTTTTCATGAATTTTAGAGTGTTTATTTGATTTTTATCCAGACCAAAACCTTGCTGAATTAGGTGGGTCTGTTTTGGGGTTCCAAGATATCATTTAATTCTTAGATTGCACATGAACCCATTTTTGACTGAATCAACTCACTTTTTTTCTTCTTCAGACCATTTGACCTATGTTTATCCCCTGAGAATCCCATTGATGTACTGCAATGACATAAATTACAGATTTAACCTTTGTTTCATGTTTTCTTCTCAGAACATTAATCCCTTGAATTTGGCCCTTCTCTAGGTTATGTAGGAGCTTTTATTCTATTTCTTAGGTCAAAATGAGCTAGTTAGGGCTCATGATGAGGTTCTCATCATTCCCCCATGCCTAGCTTTTGCTAGTCCCTTAGCAAAATTTCAATGTTCTAACTTCTGTTCTAGACCATGAGTTTCTTTCATCAGTTATGATTAGGTCAGAATGCCGACAGTAGGCCCAGAGGTACTCAAGTCCAACCAAGATCCGGACCTGACTAGCTTTAGCCTCGGTCCTCCGCGAAGGTTTTTAAGGTCTGCAGAAATTATCCTTAGGTTCATTGGATTCTGTGGTTAAAGCACCCGTACATGAGACATATTTTAGCCTAGGTTTGGTTTGCAGTGCGTTTTTGTAAGAGAGAGACAAGGGATTTATTTGTTTGGAGAGTTTTCTCTCTCTTTTATTTTTATTTCTAGCTTTGGATTGGCTTCTCAACACAGTCTGTATCAGATTTCTCGTCCCTATCATCAATCCTCAAAGGTCCCTAGCAATCGATGCTTCGTGATAGCACCGCCCATGGCAACCCCCAGAACCCTACTTTAGAGATTTTGAGATAATCCCGCCCATGGTGTTCCGTGGCCGAATCTAGACCCTGGCAATCAACATTTCATGATAATGCCATTCATGGTATCTGAACTAGAAAAGTGCTTACGTGCCCCCAGTAGAATATTTAAATATCCTAGGAGACAAGAACATAGGGGACGATATGTTGTTATGCATCTTTGAGGGGAATTTCCCACCTCTCCGCGCTGGGAACTTGTCTAAGTCAACTTGTGTTGATCAGCCGCTCCTAATCTAGGCAACTTTTTTCAGAACATTTAAACGCTTTTGCGTGATTTTGATAGCTATGCACACTGAACCAGACTATGTGTGGATTAGGATGCTTAGGCTACCGAGTCTTGCAAACCATGGCCGAATACTCCCTAAGCCTTAGACCTAATACTTAAGCTTCACATTTTCCCCAACCTCTTAAGGATTATCCAGATCTTAGTGGATACTTGAATTTTTAAGCCTAAGAGTCTAGCCCAAAAAGCTTAAGATCAGCGTTCCTACTAATCGCTTTTTGTGTCTCATTAGCATTTTTTTCTCTCTTTTCTTTGATGTGGTCTAGAACTTCTGTTAATTCATTAATCTCTTACTAATGACTATCACTTTTTCTTTTTCATTTTGTGTTCCTTTTTGGCATTTTGCTCTTTTCCTCCTTATGTTTATGTGGCTTCCAAAATTTTCCTCCCTCCTCATTTTTTTGTTCTTTTTATAATTTTCTATCTTTTTGGTATTTTTGACATATGTGAATTTTTGTGAGAATCCTTCTGATTTTTCTTAGTTTCTGTATGTATGCACTTTACCACCCCCAATGCCTAAGTTTTGCAATGTCATTGTAAACGGAGGGTGTGAAATAGTGTTGCGTTCAGGGACTTAAAACAGGATACATTGGGTGGGTGAATGGGTCAGGAAGTGACTGATGTGGATGATTTCAAGCTCTGATACATGTACTAGAGGTGTGATAGACTGGTCTAAGGCTGAACTCAAGGTGAAATAGATGTAGAGTACAGACGGATAATTAGATGGATCTCAGATTTTTGGAATGACGGGTTGCCTCCCATTAAGTGCTAAATTCAATGCCTTCAGCTGAGTGGGAAATGGGATGGGGAGGAAGTGGTCAAATCAACAGAATTTTATAAAACAAACACTTTGATTAAGAGCCTAGTTGGTCCAACAGGCTGATGGCGCGTCCCAAACCCAATCTATCTGGTGGGTTGATGAATGTAGATCAATAGATGCGGAACCTACCAAATGCAATAGAGCTCAGATGGATGTGGAATTGTAAACTTGGGTTTAGGCTAAGTCAAATTAGCCTGGCCAGAGTAGGGATCTGTAAAGTAATCAGTGAATGATGCGGAAACCCTACAGGGTGATCAGAGAATGATGGAGCATGGTTTTCAGTCCGATTGATGCCCGATGCCCAGTATAGATGTGTAGTTGAATCATCTACAAAGAGCTCAGTGAGAGGGGAATCAAAATAGAAATTGAGTCCAGTTACTAGTCGGGGTCGAAACAGGTTTTGCTCGATTTTGTATGTGTGGAAGAGGTGGCTTCAATGAGAAATGTGTATGAAGGCTCTTCTAGAAAAAAGTGATAGGTAGATTCATGTAGAGAGTCCTCATAGTGACTTTCAAAATCAACAATGAATGCCTGAAGAGTGTCTATAGGATGATGGGCATCTGAGCCGAGAAAAGATTCGAACTCTGGGTTGCAATCACTCTTGGCATTTTTTGGTTTTGATTCCTGAGGATCGAAAAGAAACAATTCCATGTTACTGGAACCTGAATTTAAATCAGTGATCTCGAGAACTAGGACCTCAGAGTTGGAGTCGAAGAATGAGTTATGTGAGCTGAGGTCATAGATTGGTTTGTTGTATCCAGGAAGAAGAGTCTCTCTGATATCATGGTCAGATTCAAAATCGTCGAAGATATTGCAAAAATTAAGTTCTGAATGAGATTCGAGATCAAAGGTTCCACCATAGAATAAATCATATGATGTGGATTCAGTAGCCTGATTGGGGTCTATCTTATATGTCCACTCTGAGCTCAAAATGGTGTTCTTACTAGGCTCAAGTTCTAGGCTTCTAGGAGAAACCCAATCAAAACCCCACTCGTCCAACTCGATTTCTATATCGTAAATTGGCATGACTTTTGAAAAATCGATTTGATTTTCTGAGGATGTTGGAGAGGGATATTCATCAAAAAGAGGCCCAAAATCATATTCTTTATTGAAACTTTGATCTTCATACAGGGCCTTGTAATCTTCCCAAGATGTTTCAGATCCAGATTCTAGGCTTGGGATGTGGGTTAAATCACTAGGATCTAGGTCTGAATAACCTTTGAAGGTCACCTTATCAGAATAAGGGGCGGGATTTACACCCTCGAGTGGTACAGTTCTCAGTTCATCATTGCAAGAGTCTTGGAATTCTAAGCTTGGTGTTCTATGGTCTAGGTTTGGCTCAACATTATGTTCTCTTGCAATTTCCCAACAAAATTCAATATCGGGCATGTTGTATTCTATCTGGGTTGGGAATCCGCAACCACTCTATTCCTCAAACCCGAGATCTGGGAAATCGGATTGATCCTCAATATTGTTCCAAGATGGTTCATCCACTGTTTGGGGTATGTACGGGTATTGTTGATCGATAATTTGTTTCAGTAATCTCATCATTTCTTCCCATTTTTCAAGATCATCTTGGTGTTGTTCCCAAAGTACAGTGTTTGTCATGCATTGAAGGTATTCAAAATTGTGTAATTTTTCTATCTCAATGTATCTTGTTATGGGAATGTCTCGGGTTGATTCTTTTGTTGCTTCTACCAATAAAACCTCGTCATAGTTTATGATGAAGGTTGTGGTTGTTGGGACATCAACCTGAATGTCTTCTATTGGTGCTGAGGGTTTATATTCAATTTCATAGAATTCAAGGGCATCCTCAACGATTCTATCTCTCATGGATCTCTGTGATTCAGGTTTCTTGAATGGTAGTCTTAAGTAGTTTGGCTGCATGTTTGGATCAAATGGTGGAATGAAGATGTAGAATCAGAGTTTGGATCAAGATGTAGAATCAAGTTGTGAAGCGAATAGATCTGAATAGAGAGCCCCACTGAAATTTTATGTGTGCCCTAAAGAAAGGAGATGAGGGACTGGATGTTTTGGACCCAATCAAGGCACCCAAAATAGTTTGGATGACTATGGAGGTTTGGGGCAGATGATACCCCTAGATCAGAAGGTCGTTCACCTGAGAATTACCTGGGCAGTTAGAGAGGGAGAGTCCCGTAAAGACCCCTACACGGTAGAGCGTCCCCATGGGTTACAGGGTTTCCCCCACCTAACCTCTCTTGTCACTGAGATTCTAGGTAGACCAGAATGGGGACCTTGACCTCTAAAGTCTACCACTTTTAAGATCAAAGGTGCTTTAGGGTTTTCACTTGAACTTTAGATGTTTTGGTGTTGTGACCTAATTTGGAGGTTGGTTGACCCAAGGGGTCAACTTTACCTGACCTGCCCTAAAGATGGCAGAATGATTCTAGGTTAAGACCAAGAAATCACCCTGATTTGACTCTCAGGTTATTAGGTCCAATGTTTTTAAGATTCAAATGATTTTAGAGCTCAATTTTTAAGGTTTGTCTTCCTTAGATCTCTTCAATCAAGGGCTTGGGTAACACACAAATGCGGGTTGGGTTTATTTTCTTTTTATGAAAGCATGTGTGACTAGCACTCCAAAAACTCTATTGTTGAAACTCTAATTTGGTTCTATTTCCAATCCTCTTTTCTTTTCACAAAAAGTTCTCTTTGGACTTCAAAACAAGAAGTGTGTTGTTCGCGGAGATTAAGCATGATTTTTACTAGGCACAATAATTTGTGGGGTAAGCTCTTTAGAAATCACCTCAACTTTAGTAAGTTTTGAAGAATTTTTGCAAAATCAAGAAACTTTTGCCTTAAAGATGGTAACTACTATAGAAAGAAGGCAATTGATTCCTAATTGATTACTTCCTCTTGTCTTCCCAGGATTAGGTGGATTAGGGAAGAAGATAGATTACTTGCCCTAAGTGGTTGACTTGCACGGGAGATCTTCTCGTGAAATACTTCGCAAAATCACAGCAAAAAAAAATAGGGCAAGTTAGCCTTCAAATTTAATAAAAAATAATCGAGAATAGTGATAAATTGTGTGTTGCTCCCCGGCAACGGTGCCAAAATGTTAATAGGACTTGATCGGGTCTTAAATGAGTAAGTCAGTCGTGTTGTAGTATATTTGATCAAGCATTGAAAACAAATAAGAAATTTTTATTACTCGAAAACCAAAGTATTCGAGGTCAAACACAGGGAGCAAATGGAATTTATTCACTAATCTTAATAATGTAATTTGAACACTTAAGTCTACTCAAAATCTAATTCAGAGTATAACGCAAGTGTTTATGAATATTAAAATGTAGCAGAATAGAAATAGTGAGAAGAATAGGGCAAAAAATCTGCTTTGTCTTTCTTCTTCCTTTTCTTCTTCTTCTTTCTTTGGCTCTTGCTTCTTTTCTTTGTCTTTTGACTTTGGTCGTCTGCTTCTTCTTCCTTACTTCTCTTCTTTGGCCTTGGCTCTTCTTTCTCTGACTTCTCTTTCATAGTGCCTTTCTCCTTCCTTGTCTTCTTCTTTTGCCATTTTCTTCCTCTGCGATCTTCTTCATTTCCTTCTTATTCTTCCTTTCCTCTGCCTTAGCCTTGCCTTTCTTCTTTAGCTTCCTCCTTAGCTCTCCTCTACAGCTCCTTATCTTCTTCTTCCTTGGCTTTATTTCTCCTGCCTTCTTTTTCCTTGGCTTTTCTTTCTTTCTCTTTCTTCTTCAACTGCGCTCACCTTCCTTCAGCTCTGCCTTGCTTCTGCCTTAGCCACAACTTCTTCCTTCTCTTCCCCTTCTCTTTCTTCTTTAGCTGCGCCTCTTCCTTTTCCTTTCTTCTTTCCCTACATAGCGAAGAGCAAAACCTACCTCTACCCTTCCTGGTGTACACTCTCTCTCTATTTATCTATTAGGTTCGCTCTCTCAGAAACAGCCAAGTAATCGGGTCGGGTCACTCACCTGGGTCCAGGTGCACCGGTGTGGGTGGTGCGTGAGGAGTGCTAGGTTAATTTGGTCAGTCATCTAGGTACGCGGAAGCATAGGTCACGGACGAGGTGGCTGTGGATGGGCGAGCGACCTCACCCTGTGTACTTAAGGCGATAAGCTAAAAATACAAGATCAATATAAGGGACTCACCACGTGCCTAAGTTTCCGAGGTGGGACTAAAAGTCCCACCCGCTTCGTTTGTGTGCCCGTAGGAGGACTTCACCTAATTACCGCTGCTGTGATCCCTCTCTAGGCTGCTCACTTGGCTGGATGTGTGCACACACTCCCCGCGCATCACCTAGACCTGGAAGCCTGGAGTGCTGGGGCCTAGAGCAACCTTGCAAGCTCCTTGTTCGTGCGTCAATGGCGGAAAGGGTGTGTGACCTAAAACTCACGAATACGGCCTTGTGGCCTCATTAGAGCACATAGAAAGCTTCACCGTGTCACGACGAAGGTGAGGCGGTGTGTGGGTGGTCGCGGGGTGGCCTAGGCGTGCGTGCCTAGATCGCTCTATGGCAGTTGTGATGGGTGTGTTGGAGGAGCACTTGGGGAGGTGATGGCGGTTAGTGGAAGGGTGGAAGATGATCAGTGGGTGATGGCAGAGGTTTTGAGGTAGGTGGTGAGGCATGTGGAGGCGTGGTGTGATGGAAGCACCTTCGCCGGTGGTCAGCCGGAGATGAAGAAGGTGGTGGTGGTGGTCTACGACGTCGAGGGGTTTAAAGTAAAAAGAAAGAGAGGGGAAATGAAGAGAAGAAGGAGAGGAAGAGTTCTAACCTAACTAAGTGGATGAAGGGGATAGAAAGGCGATCGGCCGTACCCACCGCCACCGGAGAAGAAATGTCTAGAGGAAGGAGAACGGCAACAACGAAGGGCTTGAAGCGCGCATGTGGGTATGGCGCGATGCGGAGGAAGGTGGTGAAGACGTCTTCTGCCACTAGTATTGTGGAAAAGCGACGAGAAGGAGGAGGAAGGATCACTAGAGCTACTGGACACTTGGCCAGAGGAGAGGGGAAGAAATTAGGGGTGGTTCTCCGGCCAAGCCAAGTTGAATAGGGGCTCTTTATAGGTTCTGGCAGGGGCTCTTGTGCTTGAAAGACAAGCTTCCAAGCGCAAGAGTCCTCACCATAGTAGGACTTAGAGAGATACCCAAAACTCTCGAGCTTTCGCACGAGAGATTGGGTGCAAATCAGATCTGGGAATTATGCTCAGATGAAAGGGAATTCCTTAGAGAATCTCCCTTCCAAATCTGGGAGGAGATCTCTGAGGAATCAGGGAGAAATCCCCCTCAATTCCTAGCCAGAGTAGGACTCCTCCGCTTTAATGGCAGAGGGACCTGATTGTAAGAGCGGCGAGGAAGATAGGGGGGTCTTCATAGTGAATTTCAAAAGTTAGGGGTCAAAATGTAATTGGATGGACTATTTTGCAAAGTAGGTCAAGGTGACCTCTACTTAGGTCCAAATTTCGATACAAACCTAATTTTGACCTAAGGAATCCAATGGTGAAGTTTTATTTTAGGTTTGACCATGTTTGGCTGGATATTTTACATAAAAACCCAAATTAAGTCAAGTAATTAGCTAGGGCCCCTACTTAGGTCAAAATAGGTTCCAAAAGCCAATTTGAAGGTTCTAAACCCTAGGAGATATTTTTTCATGAATTTTAGAGCATTTAGTTGATTTTTATCCTGACCAGAACCTTGTTGAATTAAGCAGGTCTATTTTGGGGTTCCAAGATGTCATTTAATTCTTAGATTGCACATGAACCCATTTTTGACTGAATCAACTCACTTTTATCTTCTTCAGACCATTTGACCTATGTTTAGCCCCTGAGGAATCTCGTTGATGTACTGTAATGGTAAACTTGTAGTTTTAACTTTTGTTTCATGTTTTCCCCTCAGAACATTAATCCCTTGAATTAGGCCCCTCTCTAGGTTATGTAGGAGCTTTTATTCTCTTTCTTAGGTCAAAATGAGCTAGTTAGGGCTCATGATGAGGTTCTCATCAGCATGGCACAAGGAGAAGAATGGAGAGGGAGAAGGCAAGGGATAGCCTCCTTAATATTCTTCCTTCCTTCTTCCTGGCTATGGGTTATAGGTGAGTATAGGGTGGAATTAAACTAAGGGAGGATGATCTTTATGTGGTGGCTAGGAGGGATATATATGGCAATGGACGAGGCGGTTGGCATGACCTTTGGATGTAGGGTTAGGATTGAATGGTGGAGCTAGTTAGGTGATCCTATGGCCATGAAGAATTGGCGCCAAGTGAAGGGTTGGGAGGGCAGTAGTTAATGGGTGGAACCACCCCTTGGTGGACATCCAAAATGGTGGTTGTCCACCATATTTTGGCACCAACTAGGTTAGGTTCTAGAAGAGGGAGTAGGTGTAGGGTGATGATGGCTTGAAGGGGTATGTGTAGGGTTAAGATGGGGGGACTTTTGGATGGAAAAGGTGGTGCCAAGGAGGGGGTAGTTAGGGGCATTTTGAAGCCACTTTTGTGGTGCCGTTTGGTGGTGGTTGAGGGGTGAAGAAATGTGGTTGACGTGGCACCAACATGGATTAGAGGTGGAGCTAGCTTAAGTGGTCTTAGGTGGGCTTAGGTGGTGGAGCTAGTTAGGTAGGGTTTTAGGGTGGTGGATGGCCAAGGGAGCTAAAGCTTAGCTAAGGAAGCTTAGCTAGTAGTAGGATAGAGGAGTAGGCATCTGGAGCTAGGGTTTATAGGTGAGGAGCTGGAGGAAGTTGTTTGGAGCCAAACTCGAGCTGGTAGTTGCTGAAGAAGGTGGCATGGAGCCACTTTAGCTGGCTTAGCTTGCTAGTTCTTTGCTAGCTGCTATGCCAAGCTAAAGCAAGCTGGCTTCTGCTGAAATATGCTGAGGTGAGCTGGGTTTGATATTCCCAGGGATGACCTAGCTAATTGGAGTAGCTAAGGTAGCTTAGCTCAACTAAGTTGAGCTAAGCTGAATCCTCGGGAGCTAGACTTGAGCTTCCTGAGCTAAGATGAAGTCATCTTTAGCTAGCTAAAGTTGAGTGGAGCTGGATGTAGATGGTCTTAAGCTGAGGTGAACTCCAGTCAACTCAGCTGGGTTAGTTAGAGCTCCCAGTGAACTGATGGGAGCTGAGATGAGCTAGACTCAGCTAAGTTGAGATGGATCTAAGCTGACTTGGGCTAAGGTGAGCTGAGATGAGATCTCTTGAGCTGGCATTCAGCCGAGGGGAGCTGAGTGAAGCTAGGATGAGCTAACCCTAGTTCAAGTGAGCTGGAATCCAACTATGGTGAGCTCGATCAAGCTGAGTCCCAACTTATTTGAGCTTCTCCTTCACCAGTTGCCTTCCTAACTGCTAATGTTCTAGGGATCTGCTAATCTGCTTACCCCTAACACTCACAAAAACATATTAAAAGGACAACAAAATGTAAAATGCATGCCTAACTTAATTTATGCCTAATGTAGCCCAAAAATCGGTTTGCAGTAAAGCTAGGTTTATTTTAATGCATAAGAATGATGATAAACTGACGTTTATCATACCCCCATGCTTATCTTTTGCTAGTCTCTTAGTAAAACTTTAATTTTTACAAAACAAAATTTTGGGGAGTCTAATTTTTTTCAACTTTTGAGGAGAAAGAGATTACAGGATGTTGGTTTATTCAAAGATAGGAGGTACAGGATTTGTTAAAGATAAACATCAGGATTTATTTTTGGATCAAAAAATTAGATAAAAATGAGATCAATATATCCTCCAAAAGATTCACAGATTAACCCCTTGTTAATTCAGATGACTTGAAAATTTTCTATTTAGGATTTTTCTGGCTCTTGAATCTAATTCACAACTTGCAATAACCTTTAAAACCTTGTGTCTGTGCTTGTGAAAAGCCAACATTTATAAGGGAATGCTTTTGGTTTAAAACTTTTTTTTTTCTCTCCCCCATACCTATTTTTAGCTTAGTCTTATAACAGATGTGTCAGGATCATCATTCCCATTACCAATCCTCGAAGGGGCTCTGGCGCTGGTACTTCGAGATAGCACTGTCCATGAACCACCTAGGAGCTCACAACCCCAAAACATAATGTGGTGTAAAGGGGTGCTCCAAGTAAACTCAAGCTCTTGCTCTGACACTATAGGTAGAGCACCGTCCAAGACACTTGAGCTGCAAAAATGCGCTTTAATGCTCCAGCTAAAGATATGAAATATATATAAAATAGTGCCGTGGTGGTAACATGTTGACAACGCATCCTCAAGGGAGGCATTTTCCTCGTTCTCGGTGGTGGGAACTCAAACCAATGATCTGCTTTAGACTTTTACTAAGACCAAACAAAGGGGTTTCTCCAAATTTTTAGTTGATTTTAGGTGTTGGATTATGTGTGAAATTTGACACAATAAGTTTTGCACGAGATGCAAGTTTTGAATTAGAAACTAAGCAAGATACTTTCCATATTACGAAAGAAGATCAAGTCACCTAAATTATCATGAGTTTAGGTGGAATTTTAGAGAAGGATATCTAATCTAGTCTAAAGGAAGACTCTGAAATTCTAATGATCAGATCCGTATCCTTATCCCTAGTTTGTTAAAGAAAAAATGCCATTGTACCACAAGTGAGTTTTCAACCTTAGTCCCGATTTCAAAATTTTCCTCAAAAAGCTTTCAACATTTTTATTTTTCTGGGTATGCAAGGAGAAAATAAGAAAATGACAAAAGAAAAATGCATATTTTTAGGCCTTGAAAATCCTAAATTGATCGCCAAAATTTTAAAAACACCTTCCCATGCTTATGATATGCAATGTCCTCATGCATTAGGAGGGAAAAAGGGATCACCTTAATGAATGGCGGTCAGGTTTAGGATGGTTAAAACCTAGAAAAAGAAAGAGAAAAGAAAGTTGGAAAAATGATGGGTTACCTCCCATCCAACACTCTCTTTTATGCCATTAACTAGGCATGATGGTATGCATAGAAGACGGACAATCATGTAAATAGTTTGACACTTGGATGGTCGCATAAAAAGGGTCTTCTTCTAGATCCTTGGAAAGTTGAGTGGTATAAAGATAGGGATCAAATTAGATGGAAAATGGTAGGTCTAACCCGAGTCTGGCCATGGTTTTAATTCAGGATGAATGCCAAACTCGAGCGAGTTTAATGGTAGGTCCAAGTGAAAGGGGGTGGGAGAGAAGTGATGAGAGGTTGGTGAGGTTAGTGTGTAGGGGTGGGTTGAGAGAAAAGTAGGTGGGTTAACGGAATAATTAGGGGGATCAACAAGAATAGATTGTTGTGGAAGACAGGTCTCCAAGTCAAAGATTTCACCGACCACTGATTCTGAGTTAGAATCCTCAAAAAATTTGTGGTCGGAAAGGGTATCTACCAACATTGTCTCCACCAAATTTGAAATTTTTGTATCTGAGTCCTCGAAAAAATTATCAACATGGAATCTCTTGGAGGATTTAAAAATATCAAGAGTGATAGGTTGGCCTGCGCATGTGATATCCATTTTGCCTATGTGGCAATTGATATTTGCCTTTGTAGCAGCCAAAAAGGGTCATCCAAGAATTATTGGGGCATTCATTAAAGATTCGAGTACCTCAATGTCAAGGACTAGAAAGTCTGCGAGGAAGACACAATTCTAGACCTTGACCAAGACATCCTCAACAATCCATGAGGTTTGATTGTAGATTGGTTGGCTAATTGAAGGGTAACCTCAACAGGTTTTAATTCACTGATATGAATTTATTCAAATAAAATTGTGGGAATGATATTACCTGAGGCACCAAGATCAAGGAGGGCGCGATCAAAGGTAGTATCATCAATAATAACTGAAATTAATGGCACGCCCGGATCTTTCATCTTAGGGGGTAGCTTACTCTGTATACAGAGCTTACTATCTCCGAAAGATGCACCTACCCTAGATTTTTGGCCTGCCATTTTGGAGTACAGATCTCCTTAAAAAATTTGGCATAGCCAGGTATATACTTGATTGCATCTTGTAGAGGGATATTGATTTGAACTTGCCCAAATAAATCTATGAGTTCTTCTATGGTGGGCTCAGATTTCTCTTTTTGATTAGTGATGGGGTGGAGAGGTTGTGGAAAAGGGATAGTAGTTGTGTTTTGAGATTTTTGTATTTCTTTTTTTCCTTGATGTGGGAGTTCAGAGTCAATTTACATGGGAATGTGGATGTTGATCAATCCACTTTAGTGGAGTGCTAATTAGCCTAAGTACATGTAAAACATGCCTCATTAGATTGCAATTAGAGTTAAGTGTTGGTTTATATTAATTACTTTGGTAAAATTTGATATATATATTTATGCAGGATTCTGAGTGCAATTTTCACCATCTCCTCCACCAGCAGAACCACGCCTCTCAATAGTAGTCCCTCATCGTGCAGGCATTGTTGGAGTTCTTGCAAGGCCAAAACAAAATGAGGGAAAGTCGGAGAAGATTTGTTAAAGAAAACGCCCGCGCGTTGGGTTCAAAAGAGGAAGAACTACTGACGCCAGGGGGGATATCTTCCATCCTTCACCACTGTGGAGAAAGCAAACATGGTGGCTAGAGAGCGCACTATGTTTTAGAGCCAACTTCGTTGACACCGCCTACGTCCTCACCTTCATTCTCCTTCCCTCTCCCTCACGGAGACGCATACCAGCAATAAATCGCCAGCCTCACGTGATCGCTCCACCTTTAGAAAGCAACTCTCTGCTTGCGCGCAAGCGGTGCATCTTCACCCACATGCATAGGCACACCAGCAGTAAACGCTTGCCCGTGCTCTAGCCTGCGTGCTCGCGCAGCCGACCCTTACACTCCAGCTCATGTGCATGCGCAGCCGACCCTTGCGCTCCCAACCGCATGTGCGAGCCTGGCTTCCTCTCCTTCTTCCTCTTCTTCTCCCCACGCCTCCCCTATTTTGCAGCAAAGAACCCAAAATGCCTTAGGCTACACGTACCACCGTTACGCACATCTCGCGCACACACTGTGCACATGCCACCACAGTAGCCAATCGACGACCCCCCCGCTACCACTTTCCAATGACACCGCCTGCGGCAACCCCACTGGCGGTAGAAAGACGCTAGCAGAATCCATCACTACTGGCCTCCGTTCCGCCGTTCGCCCATCTCCGGCAGTCTCGGGCCTTGCCTCCACCACCAGCGCTCTCCTCTCCTCCTGTGGAGCTCCTCTGGCAAAGCAAACAGCCGACGCCTCCTCCTCCAATGTGGGGTGAAGAGAGAGGAAGTTTCCTCTATTTTCAAGCACATTAAAAATTACATTTGATTGCCATTGCTGGTTGAAATTTTATTGAATATTATATTCAGTTTATTGGATAATTTTACAGCCAAGTCCCTTTAGTTTGCATTAATTAGTGGCTTATCAAATTACATGACCAATTTCCCCCATCTATTTGCTTAACATTAAATGGTGATATTATGCTTTACATTGGATGCCATTGAATATTTGGGGTTGATGATTTTATAGTAGGATTCTAGTAAAGGAAAATTTGCATGATTGGTCCATCTCTTTTCAGAAATTAGAGATTGGATATTTGATTCACTTATTAGTGTTCTTTCTTTGGCAATAAGATGAATGAATGAAATTAATTTTAAGTAAACAAAGGGTAAACTTATTGTGAGTTTATTTGGCTCGACCCTCCCTGTGGATACAACATTTTTATTGTGGTTTAAATTGGTATCTATTTTAATATTTGATTGAGAGATTTCCACCACATAAATTACAACGATAAATCATTCTCTTGCTATTTTAATCAAGTGAAATCTTCTCGACCAAATGGCACCGTTGCCGGGGAGGCAATCGATGCAATAAATTTACCTATGTTTATATCTGATTACTATGAATTACGCATTTATCTAATCATTCTATATCTTTTCTATGCGAGGAATTTGACAAAGCGATAGGCGTAGCGGAGAGATGACGTCGACCTTGAGCGACACACCTCAGAGATAATTATAGGAGACTGTGGGCCTTGATCCCACATGCGTAAGGACACACGGAGGATCATCTAGGAGGATTCTTCCTCTTAAACTTCTGATTTAGAATTTTAGAATACTCTTTAGGATTAGCCTAGTTATTTGTTTTCTCTCCCTTGTACTCTAGGGCCAGTTTTTGGGGGAGTGTCACCGATTCTTTAGATTCTAGAATTATTCGTAGTTAGCTAGTTCTTTTGATTGTGCATCGATTCATTATAACAAAAAAAATCTGAACTGCCTGCTAGGAGTTGCATATCCATATGACGACCATCTAGGATTGCTTGAGCAGCATCTAGAGTTTCTTACTGCATTACTTGCATTTTTGCATAGAAAAGTGCTAGAGAAAGGTATGCATTTCTTATCTTACTGCATCAGTTATCTGCACACACATTTCATCTGGACATAGTTAAAGAAGACCACTTAAACTGATGTGAAAAGATTAATCAAGTAGTCACCTTACTTCTTGAAAAGAAAGGAAAATATACAGGAAGTGTTTGAATAATGTGACTGCGATTTTCAAAAGAAAATCACTTTTCACGGTGTGATGCACACTTCCTGCACTGAGCATGCATTATAGGCACTGCACTAGGACTTTGACCCTTAAGGCTATAGGTATCGATCTCTTTATCAGTGCCAACCCTCCTATCTCGCTTTGAAACAGTGGTATTAACGTTTGCCTGAGTGATTTGATACTCTAAGGAGGGGGACACCACTTAAAGTAATTCAAGGGTAGTTAAGAAGCACTGCTAATGCATCGCCTCAAAGGAGGGGTTCGCCCTACTTCATCCTTTGGTTCCATCCTTGGAGTACCTTTTCACTTGAGCATCTGATAATATCATTGCAGCAAAGTGTACGTCTTTAGGGCACTTGAAGGTCAATTTAGGGTGTGTAATTGTTTGAAAACTTGATTGATCACCCAAAAAGGACTAAAAGTAACCTCAACCTTCTTAACAGTCATTGACCAAAAATTTCAAGTGCCTCATTTCTCTTATACCACTTACGTAGGAATAGAGAAAAACTACCTTAACTATATTTGGCCAAGCTAAAGAGTTGGAAGAGGACTTAAAGAACTTTAAATCAACAAAATACCTCTTGCCTTGTGTTTGCTTAGTGTATGCTTGGTAGGCACTCTCTTAGAAATAGTCTTCTCTTCAACCCTGAGCCTAAGAGAATTATAAGGAAAGCTAACCAAGAAAGAAGAAAAATGGCTGATGAAAGACCTGAAGAAGAGATTAGGGTTGGGGAAAATCAGAGAACCTTGAGAGACTATTTCCTCCCTACAACCCATCAAGCCTTACCTATCCGAAGACCTGGAGTGGATAATCCAGATGAAATCAAGAGCAGCACCATATCTTTGCTCCCATCTTTTTATGGTACTACTAGGGAGGGTCCCTATAGGCATCTTGATGAAATCACCGAGGTCTATTCCATGGTGAAACTCCAGGGCTTTACTGATGAAGCCCTGATGAGGACTCTATTTCCATTCTCCCTAAAAGATAAAGGCAAGCACTGGTATCATACCCTCGATGCAAGGGTAAATGATTGGGCCACCCTTAAAGGAGAATTATTGAAAAAGTATTTTTCTATGAGTAAGACCAACCATTACAGAAGAGAGATTATGGGTTTTACTCAATAGGAAGGGGAGCAATTTCACGAAACTTGGGAGCGCTTTAATGACCTTCTTATGTTATGCCCCCACCATCAGGTGCAAAGAAGGCAGTTGGTCAAAAGGTTCTATAATGGATTATCTGAAAGGCACAGGCAAACCATCAATGCAGTCTGTGCAGGAACCTACATGACCAAAACCTAGGATGAAGCCTGGGCATTATTTGAAACATTAAGTGACAACTCCATACATATGTCCTCTGCTTATCAAGAAAGAAAACCATCAATTTTACAGAGGAAGATAAAGGCCCATGAAATTGGGCCTACTCAGGATTTGGCTTATCAGATTCAATTGTCGAACAAAAACTTCGATAGGCTTTTAGCAAACCCCAGCATGAACCCACAAGCAGTTGATATCTTTCAGGCTTCAAGTGAATGCTCCATTTGCCAAAGCACGACGCTCGCCACTACGAAGTGCCACCAAGCAAATTAATTCCCTGAGTTGATTCAGGCCAACCTGAACGCGGCCCAAGGTTTCCACCCACCTCCTCGTAATAACACGTATTGTAATACCTATAATCCGAAGTGCCGAAATGATCCAAACTTCTCATGGAAGCAAGGTGATGCTTCTAACTCAAAGAATACAAGACCCCTACCTCCTTAGAATAAGCCCTCTATGATGGATGAACTTAAAGCCATGATGAAAGTGATGCAAGAGCATCAGAATATGGTCATCCAATCTCAGAATAAGATGATTACTGATATGCAATCCCAAATTGGTCATCTTACTAAGGTAGTTAGGCAGTGTGATCCAGGGAAGTTGCCTAGCTCTTCTAAGGAGAACCCAAAGGGCAAGGGGGTCATATTCAGGGAGCATGCCCAAGCTGTGATCGTGCTGAGGAGTGGAAAGAAAATTGACAAGCCTAATAACACTCCTACGGTCACATCTCAGGATTCCCCTCCTACACCCGACCCAACTTCCATCTCCACCGAGGAAGAGCCACACTACTCTCCCTCGCTTGAAACCACCTACCCTGAGGATGTCGTCAGTACGCCACCCCTCTCCCGCCATGATGACCCCTCTAACCAGAAACCAAGGGTGCCCTATCTAGAGCACCTATCTGCTCCTGAGGAATCTACTGTTGGTTCACCTGGAGCCAAGGATAGGACAGAGGAAATTATGGACACTTTTAGGCAAGTCTAGATCAACTTGCCTCTGTTGGAAGCTATCAAATAGATCCCATCCTATGCCAAGTTTCTAAGGACCTGTGTACCCAGAAGCGCCGATCTAGGAGACAGGTCCAAGCTAAGGTCATCCTACCTGACCATATTAGCTCGATTCTCCAACATGGAACACCCCCCAAAATGAAAGACATAGGGGCCCCGTATATTTCAGTGGTTATAGGTAACCAACACAATGACGAGGCTATGCTTGATTTGGGTGCTAGGGTGAATATTTTACTGAGCTTTGCTACGATCTTTTGGGAGGAGGTGAGTTAAAGCCTAGCCCAGTCATCCTCCAGGTCGCAGATAGATCACTTAAGACACTACGGGGATTACATCTTCAGCACTCCTATGTAGAGATCCCCTCCAAAAGGTCATATCTAAGGACCATCCTCCGATTTGTAAAGAAATTGAAGGAAAAATACCCAAATTAGAAGAGTTGCTAGGGATACACATAGAGTCTCTGTCCCCACCCTTGACCGTGAAGGTAGATCAGCTACCTGAGGCGGGGACATCTCAACTTAGACCCTCAATCCAAAAGGCTCCTGAGTTGGAGTTGAAACCCCTCCCGAGCACTTTGAAGTATGCTTTCCTTGGCCCTAATGACACGCTCCCCATTATTATCTCATCTGCATTATCTGAATCACAGGAGGGAGCTTTGCTTGAGTGTTTACAAAGACACAAGGAAGCAATTGCCTGGTAATTGCTGATATTAAGGGTGTTGATCCCTCCCTTTGCATGCATCATATGTACACGGACGAGTTCGTGAAACCCTTCTGAGACATGCAGAGAAGGCTCAACCCCAATATGCGGGAGGTTGTTAAAAAGGAGATTCTGAAATGGCTAGATGCAGGGATTATCTATCCCATTTCAGTTAGTAAGTGGGTCATTCCTATTCATGTGGTGCCCAAAAAGGCAGGAGTCACTGTGGAAGAGAACAACCAAGGAGAGTTGGTAACCACTAGACCCTCAACTGGTTGGAGGGTCTGCATTGATTACCGTCGTTTAAACACAGCCACCCAGAATGACCATTTCCCCTTACCGTTTATCGATCAGATTTTGGAATGGCTGGCGGGGAACAAATGCTTCTATTTCCTTGACGAGTACTCTGGGTATAATCAGATAGCCATCTTTCCTTACGATCAGGAGTGTACTACCTTCACGAGTCCATATGGTACATTTGCATTCCATCGAAAGCCATTCGGGTTATGTAATGCTCCAGCTACTTTCCAACGATGTATGATGGCTATATTGTCTGATATGATCGATGAGTTTGTTGACATTTTCATGGATGACTTCTCCATTTACGGCTCTTCATTTGACATATGCCTTCTGCACCTTGATAATGTCTAAACTCGTTGCAAAGAGGCAAAGCTAGTGCTTAGCTGAGAGAAAAGCCACTTTATGGTCCAGTAAGGCATTGTGTTAGGGCATGTAGTTTGTGAGAGAGGATTACAGGTGGATACCGCAAAAATTGATTCCATCTCCAAGCTTCCATCGCCTACTAATGTTCGTCAAGTTAGATCTTTTCTTGGCCATGTAGGATTTTATAGGTGCTTCATTAGAGATTTTAGTAAAATCTCTAAGCCACTCTGTAACCTGTTAGCGAAGGATGTTTCCTTTGATTTTGATGATAAATGTGTCAAGGCTTTCCAAGTCTTGAAGAAACCCTTATTACCCTGTTGATTCTCCAAGCACCAAATTGGACCCTCCCGTTTGAGCTAATGTGCGATGCTTCTGATTTTGCAGTGGGAGCTGTCTTAGGTCAAAGGGTTGATGGAAAACCTCATGTGCTGCATTATGCCAGCAAGACCCTTATGGATCCTCAGCAAAACTACATGGTCATTGAAAAAGAGCTTCTTGTTGTAGTGTTTGCTTTGGAAAAGTTTCGATCTTATCTTCTGGGATCCAAGGTTGTTGGTGTTCACTGATCATTTAGCTTTAAAGCATCTTCTTGATATAAAGGACACCAAACCTCGCCTAATTCATTGGATTCTGCTACTCCAAGAGTTTGACCTAGAAATTAAAGATAAGAAAGGAGTTGAGAATGTGGTAGCAGATCATCTATCTAGGATCCCTATTAAGACATTGGTTGCATGTGTTTGGCATGTTAGAAATTGGGGTTACAAGTAACCCGTCATCGTAGTTGCAAAACACGTCGATCAGATAAAATTTATACCGAAACTCCAAGGGAGTCCTTGGTTGAACACAAGGAGGTGACGTTTACTTTAACTGAAAACCACACTTCGATTTGTTTCTTTTTGGTATTTTAGGGTTTTATTTATTTATTTTTTTTGTAAGAAAATAGGCAAACGAATCACAAGATAGAGATGGAACAAAAATGGTACAGATATCACTTCAATGTCCATTGCAATCAACTATGAAAGCATAAAGCATAGAAAGAGAGGGGGGTGAGAGGAAATCTCCCGAATCGGCTGTTTGGCGAGACGACGGTGCCTGGCAAAAGCTCGGACGAAGGAGATGAGGAGCGGGACAATGGAGGTGAGATGTAGGAGGACGTCGGGTAGAGGAAAGCTTTGGCATGGCTCCGGAATGGAGGTGAGAAGATGGAGATGATCTGCTACTGGAATGGAGGTGGGAGGATGGCTCCAAGGTGACCAATGAATGGGGATGAGAAGTTGGAGGAGTATTTAGCGGGGTAGAGGTTCGCTACACTAATAGGCACCTTGGGAGCTTGAGAATAAGCTCTAATGGAGCGTTGGTAGGCTTGCTAGAGCTTGGAAGTAGGTGGGAGTAGAGTAGGTAGAGATGGCTTGGAAGAGAGGGGGTGTAGGTTCTTTTACAATGGAGGAGAAGAGGCTAAAATAGGTAAAGGACCTTTAGCGATTTTCAGACAGTCACTGGAAACGTCGCTGTAGACAGCTCATATCTGCTCACACCCTTAGCTGGCTTTGTTGGCTTGCAATGAAGTAGCAACGGCTGTAAGCGTCGCTGTAGGTCAGCCCAACTGACGCTGAAAGTTGGCACCAACCACGCACGCACCCGCGCTGCGCTGTGGCCCATCACGCACGCTGATCGCACGATGTCTTGCTAGTGTGTGCGTTGGCTTGCACCGGCACGTGTGCGCGCTGCGCTGCCACTACTACTGCATGTGCTGTTGCCCTGCTGATTTGATAATTGGGGGGAGGGGGCTATGGTGATTTGAACTCGCACCCCTCCCTTGCAATTCGCTGTGTCGACCAATGCGCCACGTTTGCATGTGCATCATAGGGGGATTTGCAGCCGCGTGGTGAGGGCGACTCTCAGCCATTGGATTCTCATCCAACGGTTGAGATCACTTGATGATCGACCTTTGGAGAAGTGGCAGGTGGCATTGGTCACTCCAGATGGTGCCACGTGGCACCATCTGGACTGTCCACCCTTCATTGCTTGCAGAGGATGCCACAGTGCTCGGATCGAGGTGATTTCTACATTGTTAGACTGCGATCGTCGCTCCGGATCCATCCATATGGTTAGATTTTTCATCCAAAGTTTGTAAGGATGTCGCATTGCCTCCTGGCCATATAAAATGAAGGAATTAATATACAAAAAATATGCAACTATCCTAAATGCCATGCAAGGGATGTTATGCAGCATTTATAATATGATATGCAATGCTAAGCCTAGGAACTATCATAAATAAGCATTTTACGATGAATTTATGCATGTTTATCAGGCATCAAACCCTGCTGGCGGTATCCAAGAAACTTTCCCTGATGAATCTCTGATGGTAGTGGAGGCTAAAACTCCTTGGTTCGCTGATGTAGTAAACTATCTAGTCACATGCATTATCCCCAATACTTGGGACAAGCAGAAGCGAGACAGGTTTCTCGCTAGCACTAAATTTTATCATTGGGAGGAACCCGAGCTTTTTAGAATAGGCCCTGACCATCTTTTCTGCAGTTGCATCCCTGACGAAGCACAAAGGCGTGTTTTGAGTTTCTGCCATGACCTCCACTGTGGGAAAAATTTTAGCGGAAAAAGGACTACCCATAAGCTTCTTCAGTCTGGCTTTTGGTGGCCCACCTTATTTCGAGATGCACATACATATCTGGGCACATGTCTACGCTTCCAGTAGACGGGAACCATTGGAAAAAGGGATGAGATGCCCCAACAACCAATCCTCCCTGTTGAGATCTTTGATATTTGGGGCATCGACTTCATGGGTCCCTTTCCTGTGTCCTTCAGATATGAGTACATCCTTGTGACTGTGGACTATGTATCGAAATGGATAGAAGCCATACCCAAGTGAACCAATGGCCATTTCGTGGTCTTGGGTTTTGTTAAGGCTAATATCATTTCTCGATATGGTTGCCCAAGTATGATCATAAGTGATGGAGGACCTCACTTCAAGAACGTACACTTCACAAGACTACTCCAAAATTTGGGAGTCAACCACATGATAGCCACACCTTACCGTCCCCAAACGAGTGGACAAGTTGAAGTGTCTAATAAGGAGATTAAACAAAGTTTAGAATAAACTGTCAGGCTCGACAGTAAGGATTGGTCTAAAAAACTAAATGATGCTCTTTAGACCTACAAAACAGCATATAAGACTCCCTTGCGTATGTCTCCTTTCCGACTTGTCTACGGAAAGGCATGCCATCTTCCTGTTGAAATCCAACACAATGACTATTAGGCTATTAAAAATGTTAACTTGAATATGGATAAAGCAGGAAAGGCACATATGCTGGAGTTAAGTGAGCTTAAGGAGCTTCATAATGAAGCCTATGAAACTTCTCAAGCTTACAAGCAATGTACAAAGGTCTTCCATGATAAGCACATCATTAAAAAGACCTTTGAGCCCAACCAGTGGGTCTAGCTTTTCAATTCCAGACTTAAATTATTTCCAGGAAAGCTCAAGTCCGCTGGGATGGGTCGTACGTTTTTATCAATACCTTCCCTCATGGAGTTGTAACAATTCGGAACCCTAATTCTGGTGTGAGCTTTAAGGTAAATGGCCAATGACTTAAACCTTATATTACTCTTTCAGATGGCCAGATTTTGGACGCACTTCGACTTGAGGAGCCTTAGCTCCTCCCACCCTCCTCCTCAGGTGATATTCTTTTGTGTCTTTATTTTTCCAATGAGGACATTGTCAATCTTAGGCATGGGGGGACATAACCTGAGGATGTTTATAGAATTTATAAATAATTGTATACATTTAGGATTCAATAAGCATTTTTAGTCTACTGGACCCTTGGACAGTTAAAAGGGAGTCAGGCATACTATCTTCTATTAGATCCACCTCATATTTGTGAGAAGAATGTACAGAGATTTCTGGTGTGCTAAGTCTACTGCAAGGACTCTTAAGTTTTGGACTATTAGATGATAATACCTCAGATTTAGGCATAGTTTTTGCTCACTGTTCCTGTGTGCATACATTGCGTGAATTCCTAAGAGTCACCAAATAAGGCAGATACACAGAGAGTGACTCTTGATAAAACTATGACTATGGTGGATGGTTACAACCGTCCTTCATAGAGTCCTCAGCTGAAGGAGGGTAATAGTGTCAAAGGTCAGAAATACATTATCCTATCCATCCTTTTCCGGTGCTGAAAGTAGGCACTTCCATCAAATAAGCCACACAATATCCTCTTGACCATCATCATCCCTAATAATGCCTCATGAATAAAAGTCTACGTCTTGTTATGTTAATTTAAAAAAAAAAGAAAAAAAAAGAGAGTGGAAAAATATTTATAAAAAAAAAGAAGAGAAAAAGGAGAAAATGAAAAAAGAAAGAGTCCAAGTTTGGAGTTTTATCTTCATATCATTTTTTGTCAATGTTTTTAAAGCAACAATAAAAACACTCATTACGATCCACCAAATGTAACCCATACCTACTTTTCAGTATTTCTGATTGCCCAAATACTGGCTGAGGACTTCTAACTTAGCTGTAGAGTTATTAGGATTTTCGTTGATGTGTGAATACCATGTGAGGCCACCAAATATTGAGTACATTTACAAAAATCTAGTAAGATTTGTGATCTCAAAAAAGAAAGTCGGAAGAAAGAGAAAATGAAAGGAGAGAGTGAGTGAGCACAAGGGAACGCAAAGAGAGCACAATGTTTATCCTTTCTCTGAGTTGACTTGTTTGATAGTCTAGAGATCTAGAGTCTGCAGTACTAGATTACATTTATCACCAGATGAGTGTGTGCCACCAAATAGGAATCCATTCAACTCAGTAAGCCAAAAAGCCGGGGTCAAACTACAGATTATTTTCTGCTTTACCCTCGTGGGAAGTAGTTGCCTATCCCGAAAGAAATGTTTACTAAGGGTTAAGTGTGAACTGCAAATGTAAGTTGGCTTTTCAGTTAGATCCGTTACCTAGGCTACTATCACTTATTTTACATTTTTCTAGATCCCTAAATCTTTGAAATAAAGAGAAAGAAAGAAATAAATCTTTGGTCACTTCTATCACTTTTGCTAGGGACAAGCAAAACTTAAGCATGGGGTTATTTGATCAATCCACTTTAGTGGAGTGCTAATTAGCCTAAGTACATGTAAAACATGACTCATTAGATTGCAATTAGAGTTAAGTGTTGGTTTATATTAATTAGAGAATACTTTGGTAAAATTTAATATATATATATATATTTATGTAGGATTCTGAGTGCAACTTTCACCATCTCCTCTGCCAGTAGAACCGCGCCTCTCAACAGTAGCACCCATCGCGCGGCCATTATTTGAGGAGATCTCATAAGGCCTAAACGAAATGAGGGAAGTTGGGGAAGATTTGTTGAAGAAAACACCTGCACGTTGGGTTCAAAAGAGGAAGAACAACTGACGCCACGAGGGATATCTTCCATCCTTCACCACTATGTAGAAAGCAAACACGGTGGCTGGAGAGCGCACTATGTTTTAGAGCCAACTTCGTCGACACCGCCTACGTCCTCACCTTCATTCTCCTTCCCTCTCCCTCACGGAGACGCATACCAGTAATAAACCTCTAGCCTCACACGACCGCTCCATCTTCAGAAAGGCACTCTCTGCCTACGCGTAGGTGGTGCGTCTTCGCCCGCACGCATAGGCACACCAGCAGCAAGTGCATGCCCGCGCTCCAACCCGCATGCGCGCGCGGTCGACCCTTGCACTTTAGCCCGCGTGCGTGCGCAGTCAACCCTTGCACTCCCAACCTCGTGCGCGAGCCCGGCTTCCTCTCCTTCCTCTTCTCCCCATGCCTCCCCTATTTTGCAGCAAAGAACCTAAAACACCTTAGGCTACGCATACCACTGTTATGCACATCTCATGCGTGCGCTGCGCACACACCACCACAACAGCCAGCTGACGACCTCCTCGCTGCCGCTTGATGAAGACACCGCCTGTGGCAACCCCACTACCAGCACAAAGATGCCAGCAGAATCCACCACCACCGGCCTCCGTTCTGCCGTCTGCCCACTTTCGGTAGTCTCGGCCCTCGCCTCCACCACTAGTGCGCTCCTCTCCTCCTGTGGAACTCCTGTGCCAAAGCAAACGGCCAACGCCTCCTCCTTCAATGTGCGGCGAAGAGAGAGGGAGAGAGAGGAAGTTTCCTCTATTTTGAAGCACATTAAAAATTACATTTGATTGCCATTGCAGGTTGAAATTTTATTGAATATTATATTTTGTTTATTGGATGATTTTTTAGCCAAGTCCCTTTAGTTTGCATTAATTATTGGCTTATCAAATTACATGACCATTTTCCCCCATCTATTAGCTTAACATTAAATGGTGATATTATGCTTTACATTGGATGCCATTGAATATTTGGGGTTGATGATTTTATAGGAGGATTCTAGTAAAGGAAAATTTGCATGATTGGTCCGTCTCTTTTCAAAAATTAGAGATTGGATATTTGATTCACCTATTAGTGTTCTTTCTTTGGCAATAATATGACTGAATGAAATTACTTTTAAGTAAACAAGGGGTAAACTTATTGTGAGTTTATTTGGCTCGATCCTCCCTGTGGATATGACATTTTTACTATGGTTTAAATTAGTATCTATTTTAATCTTTGATTGAGAAATTTCTACCACATAAATTACAACAATAAATCATTCTCTTGCTATTTTAATCAAGCGAAATCTTCCCGACCAGATGTCACTAGGTTATTGTGAAGGCCCGAGATCAGTGGTGGTTTTCCCACTCAATGTAACTGTATGCGCAGTCAGATTATTATTTGGAGGAGGTGGGGGGCCTGTTGTTGTGAAAACCTAGGAGGTTGCTAAGGTAATGGACTTATGGGAGGAAAGTTTTGATTTTTTCTCAGATATTGGTTCCTAGGGTTAGGCATGGGTTGGGATGGAAGATGTCCTCTAGGTCTTTGAGTGGGAGTAACCCCAATCTGATTATTCAGATTTGTGATGGTGCAAGTTACTTCCGTCATCTTATTCTGCATATCCTGGAGGGTTTTCATCATCTGTGCATAAATGTCTTGTTGAGATGGCCCAGGATGAAAGGTCAAATTAGACCCATACCCGGTAAATTGATTTGAAGTTTAGGGAGGAATCGGGTTATTCCTGGAGTGGTTCAAGTAATTCTTCCAGTCGGAAGAATTTCTAAATTGCTCCTGGTGGGCAGAAATATTTTGAGTGGGGTTCGGGTTTGGATAGTTGTCACTCCCTAGTGAATCATAGAAAGCCTCAGAATATTTGTAATAATCAGCAGGGGTCGCATTGAGATTGTGTAAATTTTCTCTTCGTGGAATGTTAGGCTGGGTTAGATGTGGACTATGTGGAGCTTGGTTTGGTGTGGTGTGTCTTTCTTCAATTTTCTTTTGATTTATTTGCATCTGGTCGAGTTTTTATGTGATCATTTGAAGATCATCTTGGGCTACAGGAATAGATTGAGTGCCTACTTTATGAACACCAAACTGCGGGTTTGAAGTTCTGCAAAATGTGTTCATAGAAGCTTGATTAAATGAGTTTTCACTCATTTCTTCAAATAGGTCGTAGGCACTCTCAGCACCCTTATTCAAGAAGTTGCCACCACATGAGGCATCGACGAAACATCAAATTTGATCTTCTAAACCATGAGAGAAGATCAGCACGAGCTTCCATAAAGGAATCTCGTGGTGTGGACAACTTCTTAAGAGATCTTGGAATCTTTTCCAAGAATCATGAAAACTCTCGCCAGATTTTTGTTGGAAGGTGGTAATAGATGTTCGTAAAGAATTTGTATGACCTATAGGGAAGAATTTTTTGAGGAAGGCACTCTTGAGCTGAGGCCATGTGGTAATGGGTCGACCAATGGTCCTAAACCAGTAAGCGGCCTTATCTTTAAGAGATAATAGAAATATCCACATTAGCCATAGGTCTTCTTGCACATTTCGGGAATGGGTTATTTGTGCACGAAGAATTAGCTCTTCAAAGTGGCTGAATGGGTCTTCCGTAGGAAGGCCATGGAAATGTTTAATCACGTTCAGAATTGCTAGCTTGATCTCGAAATCCCCTTCTGTTATGACCACCCCCAGTCTTTCCTCATAATAAGAAGGATCATAGAAATCTTTTAGAGGAACAAGTGGCTGCTGACGAGGTGGTGGGTTCAGCCTTTGGTTGGCTAGGTTTATGATATTCCTAGTTAACAATTGTTGATTGGCTTTAAGTTGAGCAATTTGCTCAACCATCAAGGTGTAGAGATCAGGTGGGGGGGCTTGCTGTTGAGATTGAGACATATCAGCATTAGGAAGCTCCAAGTGTGGGACGTCAAAGGTGGGGGGGTTTCGCATGGATGGGTCAGAATTGGGAATAAAGGTGGGAATAGAAGTGGAAGTGGATGGATTAGTGGACCTATTTTGTTGATTTTCCATTTTTTTAGAAGACAGAAAAAGCGATCTTTTAGCGCGAGGGAAAAATCAAAGGGTCCCTCCAAGTGTAGGTTTTGGGATCGTCGTCTGTGCATAAAAGGGAGGAACGGGAGGGGAGAAGAGAAGGGATATGAGAGAAAGTGTGTAATTCAAACAATCAAGCCTATTCTTATCTTAAGGTAGACTCCTTACAAACCTAAGACTTGGGAACCCAATAAGTAAGAATTCAGTAAGTGAACCCAATTCCAAAAGAGAGCCTGGCTAAGCTAAAGAGGTGGATTAGGCCAAGCATTTCCTCAAAAAACCAGGGGCTTGTGTAAACCAACACCTGTCATTTGACTTCCCTCTAAGTCTGACACCACAGTGTCTAAAGGAAGTAGGAGCTCTTAGTGATTCTTAAATATTGCATATCAAGCCTAAAGTGGATGAAGTCCTTAAGTGGTCAAGTAACTACTTATTTTAGAGTTAGGCTTGGGTACTAAAATGTGCACGGGAATGTGAAGGGCATTTATTGGGGTAATGCCTTGTTACTTCAATTTTTATAGTGTGTGCAGGAATTGGAAAGTGATTCCAATATCAAACAAGTTGTCACATAATTTTTGTTTGTTTTTTCATTTTTAGTATTTAATTTAACTTAATGTGTTTTACGATTTCCTTTTTAAAGCTTCAAACGAGTTTGAACTTTGACAAACAAAAGGAAATCAAGTTATATCCATGAGGATCAATTTTCTTTACTTTGTTGGTCTCTAGAAAGGAAAAGAAACCTTAATAAATTTAATCCTAAGCTGAAATTTAACTACCAATGAGTTTATTTTTGGCTTTCTTTTTAAGTAGTAGTCCAAACAATGCAAGAAACACCACTACTATATGTAAAATCAAAAAAATATTCCAAAAAATATTTTTTTAAGATTTTAAGAATTTTCTTGATATTTCTAAAATATTTTTTTTCATGCTGGTGTCAAAGTCCAAAAATGATACCTGAGAATATTTTTGACTTTTCAGTGCCACCACCAGCCTCAGAAAATTTTTTCAACTTTATGTGATGTGTAGAATTTTAAAAGGATTACAGAAAGTTAAATTTCACAAAAATTAAATGAGTATCAAAATTCCTAAAATTCACTGATAGTAGCAAGAAAGAAAGATTAAAGGAGACTCCTCTATAGTCCATGAATTTTTAAAAATTTTATACAAACCCAATTGCTTTGAAATTTGGAACAGATGGTCTCGACTTGATTTGGAATCACTGGGTGAAATTTTGAGATTTTAGGAGGCCTGTGGTGTAAGGAATTGATTTTTGAATTTCAGTCTGGACCCAAAAATCAGAACACCAACACTTGAAGTGAAGTGGTGTTAAATGATGCAAACAAGCAAACAATGGGTTTTAATTATCACCACTTCAATTAGTTAAGATGCTTAGTATCCTAAAAGGCAAATTTAATATTTTTTTTGGTAGTTTCTTCGGGATATGTGTGACTAGAAAGAGGAACTAACCAGAATTTTCGCGAGAAGACAAGGAATTTCAAGTTCTTCCTTCCAGAATCCCGCTTTCTTCCTGTAGTTCCTACACACAAGAGAGGAAGAGAGAAAAGGGGATGAGATCCACTTAATAAGCAAAAGAAATAATTAAAGCAAAGCCGTGCCTCCCCAGCAACGGCACCAAAAAGTGATAGGATTTTTACGCGGTTTGTAAAATTAGGTTTTTATAAGTCATTGTAACGTGTAAAACTGTTTCACTTTTGAATTTATAAACCTAGATAGGGAAGTATCTAGGGCTACCTAGGGAGGCAATATGTTTGCAAAATCGAGTCTCTTGCTTGGAAATATAAATCAACTTTCTTTTCTGATATTTTTGAACATGTAATTTTTATGGTTTTGAAATTAAGGGGCAATCATGAAATTGTTGGCGGAAAAGTCTAAAGAACCTAATGCCCAGGTGACACAAAATGGCCTCTCTCTAAGCTCACCCTAGGCATGTGGAGGCCTAGGGTAATTAGAGGGAGGGAGTGTAAGTGCATAAAGATAAAGAAATAAAACTAGAATTGCTACAAGAATTTAAAGAAGGCAAAATTCTTTTACTAAAGGGAATTGTTTTTTACAAGTAGAGGAATGATTCAACTTCGAAAGAAAACAAATTAAAAACAAATCCTTTAGATGATGATGGTGGTGAAGAAGATGTAGGTCATCTTGCTTCAAGCCTAGTTGCTTCTTGGCTTGAAAAGAATATATCCTTCTTCTCCTTCCTTGCTATGCTCCTCCAAGATGGTTTCTCCAAGGCAAGCCCTAGAGGGGGGCGTGCCTTGGCTCCTCTAAGGGTGGACATCCACCCTAGAATCTCCTCCAATGCCTGGCCATCCTCCTTGATAAAATTTGCTCCTCCTCTTGGCATGGCACAAGGAGAAGAATGGAGAGCAACAAGGCACCAAGGAGGCAAGGGATAGCCTCCTTAATCATCTTCCTTCCTTCTTCTTCTTGGTTGTGGGCTATAGGTGGGTATAGGGTGGAATTAAACTAAGGGAGGATGATCTTTATGAGGTGGTTAGGAGGGATATATATAGTAATGAAGGAGGGGGTTGGTGACCTTTGGATGTAGGGTTAGGATTGAATGGTGGAGGTAGTTAGGTGATCATATGGCCAACAAGAGTTGGTGCCAAGTGAAGGGTTGGGTGGGGTGTGGTTAAGGGGTGGAACCACCCCTTGGTGGACGTCCAAGATGGTGGTTATCCACCTTGTTTTGGCACCAAATAGGTTAGGTTCTAGTAGGGGGTAGGTATAGGGTGATGATGGCTTGAAGGGGTATGTGTAGGGTTAAGATGGGGGGATTTTTGGAGGGAAAAGGTGGCGCCATGGAGGGGGTAGTTAGGGCCATTTTGGTGCCACTTTTGTGGTGCCTTTTAGTGGAGCTTAAGGGGTGAAGATATGTGGTTGAGGTGGCACCAACATGGATTAGAGGTGGAGCTAGCTTAGGTGGTCTTAGGTAGGCTTAGTTGGTGGAGCTAGTTAGGTAGGGTTTTAGGGTGGTGGATGGCCAAGGGAGCTGGAGCTTAGTTAGTAGTAGGGTAGAGGAGTAGGCATCTAGAGCTAGGGTTTATAGGAGAGGAGCTGGAGGAAGTTGTTTGGAGCTGAACTAGAGTTGGTGGCTGCTAAAGAAGGTGGCATGGAGCTACTTTAGTTGCTTAGCTTGCTAGTTCTTTGCTAGCTGCTAAGCCAAGCTAAAGCAAGTTGGCTTCTGCTGAAATATGCTGAGGTGAGCTGGGTTTGATATTCTTGATGATGACCTAGCTAATTGGCATAGCTAAGGTAGCTTAGCTCACCTAGGTTGAGCTAAGCTGAATCCCTAGGTGTTGGACTTGAGCTTCCTGAGCTAAGATGAAGTCTTCTTTAGTTGGCTGGTGTTGAGTGGAGCTAGATGTAGCTGGTTCTGAGCTGAGGTGAACTCCAGTTAACTTAGCTGAGCTAGCTAGAAATCCCAGTGAACTGATGGGAACTAAGATGAGCTAGACTCAGCTAAGTTGAGCTGGATTTGAGCTGACTTGAGCTAAGGTGAGCTAGGATAAGCTATCTTGAGCTACCATTTAGTTGAGATGAGCAGAATGGAGCTAGGATGAGCGAACCCTAGTTCAAGTGAGCTGGAATCCAGTTATGGTGAGCTAGATCAAGTTGAGTCTCAGCTGGTTTAAGCTTCTCCTTCACCAGTTGCCTTCCTGAGTGCTAAGGTTCTAGGGATCTGACAATCTACTTATCCCTAACACTCAAGAAAACATATTAAAAAGACAACAAAATGTAAAATGCATGCCTAACCTAATTTAGGCCTAATGCAGCTCAAAAACCCATTTGCGAAGTTAAATTCCTAAGAGCTAGGTTTGTTTTAATGCGTAGGAATGATGATAAATTGGCATTTATCAACTGCCCCGTAGGCCTTATGCTCCATTTCCATGGGGAGGTGACATGCCTTCCCATACACAAGTCTAGAGGGAGACATGCCTAACTAGGTCATATGGGAGGTCCTATAGGCCCTCAAGGCTTCCGAAAGGTAGGTAGACCAACCCTTCCTATCAGGTCGAACAGTGACTTGAAAGATCTTCTTGATCTATCGATTTAACAGTTCTGCCAATCCATTAGTCTGGGAGTGGTAAGGAGTCGAGATACAATGTGACACCCCATACTTTTTCATCAGGGATTAAAAGTGCACATTGGCGAAATGAGACCTGCCATCGCTGATGATGGATTTTGGAACCCCAAATCTGGAAAAGATGTTCTCCTAAATGAATCGAAGAACAACTTTATGGTCACTTGTTCTAGTGGGGATGGCTTCAATCCATTTAGAGATGTAATCAACAGTGAGTAAGATATATTCAAAGCCATTAGATCCTGGAAAGGGCCCCACAAAATCAATTCCCCAGATGTCAAAGATTTTGTACACAATGATTGGATTCAAGGGCATCATATCACGTAGGCCCATGTTGCCTAAGGTCTGACAACGAGCGCATGCCCTACAATAAGTTTGTGCGTCTTTGAACATTGTGGGCTAGAAGAACTCACACTAGAGGATCTTCGCTAGGGTTTTCTGCCCAGAGAAATGGCCACTGCAGACCTGGTCATGATAGAATGAGATCGCATTATTGACCTCGTTGTCAGGAATGCATCTCCAGATTACCTGATCATTGCCAATATGGAAAAGATACGGCTCTCCCCAAGTGTAGTACTTGGCATCAAAAATCAACTTGCCTCGTTTGGAAGTCGCCCAATCTGGTGGGACTTTCCCCCTAACCAAGTAGTTTACCATATCAGCAAACCAGGGAACTTTGTTAATGGCCAACATATGTTCATTCAGAAAATGCTTGGTAATAGGTCCGGATGGGTCAATGATCGAAGAAGGAAGGTGAGATAAATGGTCAACTACCACATTCTGCTTTCCCGCCTGGTCGCAAATTTCAAGGTTGGATTCTTACAACAACAAGATCCATCGGATTAATCTGGGTTTCGTCTCCTTCTTTGTGAGTAAGTGCCTCACTGTAGTGTGATCCGAGTATATAATGACCCGAGAACCCAAGAGGTATGATCTAAATTTTTCCAGGCCAAATACGACAGCCAGCAGCTCTTTCTCCATAATTGTGCAGTTATGCTTAGCCTCATCTAATGTCATGCTAGCGTAATATATGACCACGGGTTTCCCGTTGATTTTCTATCCTAACACCACTCCCACTACGTAGTCAAATGCATTATGCATGATCTCAAAGGGTTGAGACTAGTCAGGGGATTGTAGGATCGGTGCTTGGGTGACTCGGTCACTCAGGATCTCAAATGTGTGAATGCACTCGTCATCTAGAAAGGCGTGTCTTTTTAGAGGAGGTTCATCAAGGGGCGTGCGATCTTGGAAAAATCATATATAAATCGTCGATAAAAACCTACTTGCCCCAAGAACAATCTGATATCTTTGATTGAGTTAGGTACAGGAAGTTTGAAAATCAAATTCACCTTGGCTCAGTCGACTAGAATACCTATCTCTCAAAAATAAGATCTCCCAAGACTATGCCTTTTGGAACCATAAAATGGATTTTTTCACAGGAGTGCACTAGATTCGCATAAATGCATCTTTTGAGGATTTGGACCATATGCAGGAGGCACTCTGACGGAGAGGTTTTCACTTATTTATGAAGATGATAGCAATAAAGTGATATGTCATGTTTTATGTGGTGGAAAATCTCTCAATCAAAAATTAAAATAAATATCAAATTTGACCACAATAAAAATGTCGCATCCATAAGGAGGAATAGAAGCAATAAATTCACGAGTAGAGGATTATAATGTTTGCAGACAACTTCGTGACTTCAATGTGAGGAATATGCTACTCTAAATGGAGCTTGCAATTTCCTTTAAAGTTCAAGGCTATTTATGCAATTTTCACATCAGGAATTAAGCTCCCAAAAATATGTATATGATGCATGTGTAGTGGCATATCATGTAAATTTGACTTGCATGCAAATCTGATTTGAATTTCAATGTTGGATGATGCACATAACACAAGTAAATTTATGACACTATAAGTGCATCCATGCAATGTGGCCTGAATAAATTAACAATATTAAAGTGGCAATGGTATGCAATGTAAATTTTAATTGGGGCAAAAATAGAGGATTTCTCCTCTCTCTTCCTCACTTGAACGAGCGTGCATGGTTGGCGGCGAGAGTTGACAGGATGGTGCACCTCGTCGAATGCTTTGCGATGGTGGTGACGCGGTGGCCGGAGGTGGCCGGCGGTGGTTGGACAGTGGAGGAGAGCACCAGCCTGTTGATGGAGAAGATGAAGAGCTGCTGCCTGCAGGGCGCACAGCTGTGCAATGGGCACGCACACAAGGGCACGCGAGGGCATCACAAGAGTGCGCAAGGGCGCTGCACTGCCTATGGGCATGCTTGACTGCCTGCAGAAAACTACACTACCTGCAGGCATGCTTGGCTGCTTGCAGGTGCGATGAGGGTAGCACGGTGAGGGCAGCACGTGATGGGGGTGCTGCGGTGGGCAAGCAGTGGACACTATGGCAATGGCACTACGATGGGGGGGTAGGCTTGCAAGGGCGTGCATGCAGGGCGCATGGTGAGAGACTGCCTTGCGCTTGCAAGGGCATGGTGAGGGTAGGGCTATCAGGCTACAGAGGAAGGAAGGGCCGCGCGGTGAGGACTTTGCACGGGCGCGGCTGCAGGTGTGAGGTGGGGGGATGCGCACTCGAGGAGCCTGTGGCTGTGGTGTTGGAGAGCTTGCAAGCAGGCTGGATGCACCGTGCATGCCTTCTCCACAGTGCATGCAGTCTCTTCTCTCCGATGGTCTTCCTCCCTCCAAGCCCCTCCGCTTTTCTCTTTTATCTCCTCCCCAGTGCAAGTTAAGGGATTTTCAAAATCCCTTACTAAAATTGGTTGGCGGCTATTTTGGATCTATTGAGGCCGGTCGGAGGTTGAGAAAGGCTCAGTTGAGGTGGCCATTTGTTGGGGGAAATTTATTTCACCCCCTTGTTCGTTTCCAAAATTGATCTTCCTCTCTTCTTCCCGATTATTAGCCTGATGGAGTGGATTAAGTCGAGGAGATGCAACGGGTGCGCTGTTGAAGGTCATTAAAGCACTCCCAAGTCTCATGAAATTGCTCCCCTTCCTGTTGAGTAAAACCCATGATCTCTCTTCTGTAATGGTTGGTCTTACTCATAAGAAAATACTTTTCCAAAAATTCTCCCTTAAGGGTGGCCCAATCATTTACCCTTGCATCGAGGGTATGATACTAGTGCTTGGCCTTATCCTTTAGGGAGAATGGAAATAGAGTCCTCATCAGGGCTTCATCAGTAAAGCCCTGGAGCTTCACCATGGAACTGACCTCAGTGAATTCCTCCAAATGCCAGTAGGGGTACTCCCTAGTAGTACCACAAAAGAAGGGCAACAAAGATATGGTACTACTCTTGATCTCGTATGGATTATCCCTTGCTGGTCGTCTCAGTGCTTGTGCGAGTTGGTTAGTTGGAATAAAATAGTCTTTTAGGGTCCTTTGTTGATTTGCTCCTTGATCAGCCATGCCTTCTCCTCTCTCTCCTAGGTAAGCTCTCCTAAGAATTCTCTCAGGCTCAGTATCAAACACTAGACTACCCTCAAGAGAGCATCTCCCAAGCATACAATATCAATCACAATTCAGGTTCTTATTGATTAAGTGAAACCTCCACTCCAAAGATAAGTCAAAAGGTCAAGGCTTATCCCTCTGTTCCCACGTAAGTGGTATAAGAGGGGTGATGTCTTGAAATATTAACCTTCTTTGTTACGGAGGTAGAATTCGTTGATATAGATGGCCAAACAAGTTTTTCATTGCAATTATGTGCCTTAATTCAACTTTCGACTACCCTAGGACCTATACTTTGCTTGGATGATACTCCCAGGTGATCAAGTGAGAAGTTACTCCAAGGACGAACAATGGGATGCAAGTAGGGCGAACCCTTCCTTTTATGCAATGCGTATGCGGTGCCCCTTAACTACCCCTTTATTCCTTTAAGGGGTGTCCCCCTCCGTGAAGTATCAAAACACTTGGTCAAAAGATAGTACCACCACCACAAAGCACAATAGGAGGGTTTGCATCGATAAAGATATCGGTGCCTATAGCCTTAAGGGATCGAGCCTTAGTGCGGTGCCTAATGTGCGTGCTCAGTGTCAGAAGTGTGCATTACACTGCGAATTTTTCTTTTTGAAAACGCAGACAAGTCCCTTAGAATTAGATCAAATGTGAATTGATTTTAAGGTTGAATCTAATTATCAGTCCCACTTTTAGTTATGCGACCACTGAATTAGTAAATTCAAATAGCTTGGTGGTCTTGAATTTTAATTTGAATGCAAATGCGTGAATAGGAGTTGGATGCAAAAGTTAGAAAGGTGTACCTATCTACAGCAATCTTTATGCTAATATGCTTGCAATGCAATAATAAGATCTAATGTGCTGCTCAATCACCCCTAAATGCGTGCACCTAAGGGCATACAACTCCTAAACAGGTAGCTCAATATTTTCTTTTGTTGGTTTTAAAGGCAAGCAGGCAAAAAAATGGAATCACGCATGCAGAAAAATGTAAACCCTAGTAGCTAAAGAATGTGGGGACAGACCCCCAAAAATTCAGCCTCGATTACTACAAGGGCGAGAAGACATAAATAAATTTTGTGACGATGGAGAATCCCTTGTGAAAGTAGGATCCAGGTCACCTACGTCTTTTCCTCGTGTGGCTTAGCTTGAGGTTGATGTCGCTGCTTTGTTGCACCTGTCACCCCGTCAGATTCCTCGCACAATAAGATAAAAATAATGATCAGATAATTATGCAACTCAGAATATTCAAAAATAATAAAGTGAATCTATTGCGTCTGTTGCCTCCCCGACAATGGCACCATTTGACGAAGAGATTTTCGCTTATTTATGAAGATGATAGTAATAAAGTGATATGTCGTTGTGTTTTATGTGGTGGAAAATCTCTCAATCAAAAATTAAAATAAATATCAAATTTAACCACAATAAAAATATCGCATCCATAGAGAGGAATAGAACCAATAAATTCATGAGTAGAGGATTATAGTGTTTGCAGACAACTTTGCGACTTCAATGCGAGGAATATGCTACTCTAAATGAAGCTTGCAATTTCCTTAAAAGTTCAAGGCTATTGATGCAATTTTCAAGTCAGGAATTAAGCTCCCAAAAATATGCATATGATGCATGTGTAGTGGCATATCATGTAAATTTGACTTGCATGCAAATCTGATTTTAATTTTAATGTTGAATGATGCACATAACATAAGTTAAGTAAATTCATGAAACTATAAGTGCATCCATGCAATGTGGCCTAAATAAAATAATAATATAAAAGTGGCAATGGCATGCAATGTAAATTTTAATTGGGGCAAAAATAGAGGATTTCTCCTCTCTCTTCCTCTCTTGAACGGGCGTGCATCGTTGGTAGCGAGAGTCGGGGATGGTGCACCTTGTCGAGTACTTCGCAATGGTGGTGACGTGACGGTCAGAGGTGGCCGGCGGTGGCCGGACAGTGCAGGTGATCACCGGCCTATTGGCAAAGAAGATGAACAGTTGCTACCTGTAGGGCACGCGCACAAGGGCACTTGAGGGTAGAACAAGAGTGCGCAAGGCACCGCACTGCCAAAGGGCATGCTTGGCTGCCTGCGGGCATGCTTGGCTACCTACGAGTGCGGTGAGGGCACCGCACGGTGGGGGCGCTATGGTGGGCAGGCGGTTAATGCTGTGGCAGTGGCATTGCGATGGGGGGGTAGGCTTGCAAGGGCACGCGGTGGGAGACTGCCTTGTGCTTGCAAGGGCGCGACGAGGGCAATGCAGGGCTACAGGGCTAGAGAGGATGGAAGGGCCATGTGGTGAGGACATTGCATGGGCATGGCTGCAAGCGTGTGGTGGGGGTATGCGCACATGAGGAGCCTGTGGCTGTTGTGTTGGAGAGCTTGCAGGTAGGCTAGAGGCACCATGCACGCCTTCTCCACAGTGCACGTAGTCGCTTCTCCCCAATGGTCTTCCTCCCTCCAAGCCCCTTCGCTTTTCTCTTTTATCTCCTCCCTGGCGCAAGTCAAGGGATTTTCAAAATCCCTTGCTAAAATTGGCCCTCGACTGTTTTGGATCTGTTGAGGCCGACCGGAGGTTAAGGAAGGCTCAGTTGAGGTAGCCGTTTGTTGGGGGAAATTTATTTCACCCCCCTATTCTTTTCCAAAATTGATCCTTCTCTCTCTTCTTCCCAATTATTAACCTGATGGAGTGGATTAAGTGGAGGAGATGCAATGGGTGCGCTATTGCGGTATCTGCATGAAATATAAAATAATTACATAATAAGCAATAGAATAAATGTAAACATAAATAATGATGCTTGCAATCTTTTAATGACCTAATGTGATTATTAACAACCATAAAATGTTAGAATAGAATTACTTAGGCATAACAATAGTCAATTAAAATGGACTCATCACACTCATCAAAAGATTCACCAAATATCGAGAAGTCATCCATGAAGACTTCAAGGTATTTACCCACCATGTCAGAGAATATGGCTAGCATGCACTGCTGAAAGGTGGCAAGTGCATTGCATAGCCCAAAAGGCATCCTATGGAACACGTACGTACCGTAGGCATAGGTAAAGGTGGTCTTTTCCTAATCCTCTGGATGAATTCCCACTTGATTATACCTGGAGTAACCATCCAAGAAACAGAAGAATCGATTTCCCACCAATTTCTCGAGAATCTGATCAATAAATGGCAATGGGAAATGATCTTTCTTCCTGGAGGCATTCAATCTTCGGTAATCAATGTAGACTCTCCACAAATTTGTGATTCGGGTTGGGATGGTCTCTCTAGATTCAGTCAAGATAATGGTGAGCCCTGCTGGTCGGTAGGATTTTCGCTTTTCAAATATGCTGTCAGAAAAATACTGCATTGTTGTAGATAATGTGGTGAAAAACCCTCGATCAAAGTTACTAAAATACTGAAATAATACCACACTTCAGGTCGTTTCACAGGGAGACATGGAACCAATAAGATCACCAATATCAATTCCACGTAAAATATGCTCAAGAAAAATAAATTGCCATTGATATCAACTCATCATGGGAGGAAAGAAAACAAAATGCGTTAGCTAGTAATTCCAATCCTTTAATACTGTCACAAATAACCAAGAATGGAAGGGCCTCCCACAAATTTACCGTAATACAATAATTAATACCAAAATCCCATTCTTTGGCAAGGGCAATCAATATAAATTTTAATTGAGCCAAGAGCAGGGATTTGCTAGTAGCACACGCACATGGAGGAGGAGAGGACGGTCGGCATTTCTGATGATGTGGCAGAGCTCGTGGAGTCGAGGTGAGTATGTTGGAGTCAACGACACGTCGAAAGGATGGCTGTGGTGACAACTATGTGGAGGTGTTCGCGGTGGTCAATGGGTTCTTCGCTGTTGGTGAAGCTTGAAGAAGGAGGAGAGGAGAGGGTGTGATCGGCCACTTGCTGGAGATAGAGGAATGCCGTAGGGAGGTCGTGTGGCCGTTCTCTTCGCACGGTGCTGCTGTTGCACGGAGTTGCTGCCTCGCGCATGAGTGTGGCTGCATGTGGTGAGTGGGCGCGCACATGGTCTGGCTGGCGAGCGGTGAGAGGGCGCACTCATGGTCAGGCTAGTGAGCGGTGAGAGGGTGAGAGGGCCACAGTGCAGGCTTTGCTTCACGATGCGCGTAGGGTCCACGGTGGTGTTGTTGGAGGTGATCCCCGTCGGGGGGGGTGGGGGAGGGTCTTCATTATCCCATGTGACTTTTATCTCCCCCATTCTGTTCTCTTTCACCGGTGCAATACAAGGGATTTTAAATCCCTTACTTAAATTGGCCGCCGTTAAATGTTCGGAGATTTGGGTGGCCGATTTGTTGAGACCGGCGAGAGCCAAGAGATCCCCGTGGGGGGAGGATCTTTTCAAAAGACCTTGGTTTCTTCACAAATTTGTTCCTCCTCTCCCATTTTTGCGATTACTGTTATCTCTTAAAATATCCTGATGGAGTGGATCAGGTGGAGATGGAGAGGGTAAGTTGTGTGCGTGACCTGCATGAGAGAGTGGCATGTTGAAATGCAATATAACATAAGTTATTCCTAAAATAATGAAATATCAAATAATTATTTATATACAAAATAAGTTATAGAATGTAATAGAATATAAGTAAACTTAAGTAATGATGCATGCAATCGTTCTATGACCTAATGTAGTCATTAACAAACATAAAATGTAAGAATAAAATTAACTTGGTCATAACAATAGTCCATTAAAATGGACTCATCAAATACCCCCATGCCTAAGATTTGCTAGTCCCTAGCAAAAGTGAAAAATAATAGAAGTAATCAGAAGATTTCTTCTTTCCTTATTCCAAAAATTTAAAGATCCAGACTCATGTGAAGTGATAGTAGCCTAAGTAACGGATTCAAGTGAAAAGCCAACTTACATTTGAAGCTCGCACTTAACCCTTCATAAAATTCTATCGAGATAGGCAACTACTTCCCTCAGGGATAAAGCAGAAGATAATCTATAATTTGACCCCAACTTTTTGACTTAGGTAGAAGATATCGAGTTGAATAGATTTGTATTTGGTGGCACACACTCATCTAGTGCTACATGTAATCTAGTACTACAGACTCTAGATCTCTAGACTATTAAACAAGTCAACTTGGAGAGAGGCTAAATAACTGTGCTCTCTTGATATTCCTTTGTGCTCACTCTTTTCCTTCTTTTCTTTCTGAGATCACAAATCTCACCAGATTTAGTAAATGTACTCATTGTTTGGTGGCCTCACATGGCATTCACACTTCAACTAAAGTCTTAATAACTCTACAACTAAGCTAGAGTCCTCAACCAGTATTCGGGCGATAAAAAATATTGAAAGGTAGGTATGGGTCATATTTGGTGGATCACGATGGGTGTTTTTGTTACCTCAGAAACATCGTCACGAAGATAATATTATAAACTTGGACTCTTTTCTTTTTCTTTTATCTCGCTTTTCTCTTTTTTTTATTGTGTTCTTTTTTCTAAATATAATTGTTTCTTTTTTCTTTTTTTCTTTCTTTATAAATCAACATAACACGATGTAGACTTTTATTTATGAGGCATTATTAGGGATGATGATGGTCAAGAGGATATTGTGTGGCTTATTTGGTGGAAGTGCCTACTCTCGACACCGGGAAGGAATGGATAGGACAAGCATATTTCTGACCTTTGACATTACTGCCCTCCTTTAGCCGATGACTCTATGAAGGACAGTCGTAACCATCCACCATAGTTATAGCTTTATTAAGACTTAATCTCTGTATATCTACCTTGTTTAGTGACTCTTAGGAATTCACACAATCTATGCACACAGGAACAGAGAGCAAAAACTATGCCTAACTCTGAGGTTTCATCATTTAATTGTCCAAAACTTAAGAGTCCTTGCACTAGACTTAGCGCACCAGTATTCTCTCTACTTTCTTCTCACAAATATGAGGTGGATCTACTAGAAGATAGTATTCTTGACTCCCTATTAGCTATCCAAGGATTTAATAGACTAAAAATACTTATTGGTTTTCTTTAAAGATCCATTACCCAGTCTACGTGCAAGTAAGTAAATGTGCTGGATTCTAAACTTAAGATACAATTTAAGAAGAAAAATCTTTAATGACACCTCCATGACAAAGATGTTTTGCTAGGAACTAACCACTTCAGCTCAAGAAAGGAATTTATATATATATATATATATATATGCTAACCTAAATGCATGAATGCAAAATGTACCCTCCCATGCCTAAATCCTACAATGTCCTCATTGTAAAATTAAAACAAGGGGATAAAGGAAGGAAATCACTTGATAATGGTGTTATTTAGAACATTGGGTTACCTCCCAACAAGCACTGCATTTTCTGTCAGTAGCCAGACTTGTAGGGAACCTGTAAGTCAAGTTCCAGACGAAAAAGGCTAGGCCCCAAAAATATGCGTAACAACACAGGCTTAGGAAACAGGTAGCCACGGATGTTGGTGAGCTGATGATGCAGCATGACTCCAAAAGCTCCCCAAAAGATATGAAAACAGAAAACCTCATAGGCTACGTGAGGAGGTCTAGGAATAATAAAAGGAACATGAAAAGGGACCTCCCGAAATGGAATAAGTGGAGGATAACAAGGGTCCTCCACTAGGAAGGGTTTTAAACGGAATAAACATTATTATTTCAAACCCTTGAATGGTGAGACTAAAAGTACAAGCATCAATCCACACTCGCCATTCTACCTGAGGATGTACTGGCCTGATATGCTCCCCAGAAAGAATGTATGTGAGCAGAGACCTAAGCTAAGGATCGGTTAGGGAGTGTAACGATTGTTTGTGGTGTTGGGAGGTAATGATTAAGTCCAATTAGGGCTTACTTTGTGTTTAGTCCAATAATTAAGATTCTGTATTATTCTCCCTAACAGTTATAGAAAAATTCATGTCACCCTGCCTATTATTAATGATCGGAGTCACATTTTCACCTTCTAGTATATGTGCATCAATGGTGGACTCCAAATTAGATTCCTTTGATGGCAAGGTCAGACCAATAGAATCATTTTCATTAATTTCATCCCTGAATTCTTTTGGTTCACTCAAATTTTTGTCGAGGTGTATATGTGATTCATTAGTAAAGAGAGGAGTTGGATCAATATCCTTAATTATTTCTGAAGGAGGATCTGTCTTAATGTTTTGGAGTAAGCCTATATCACTCAATTCTTTGTTCTTCTCAGGGCATAAATCCTCAATTGAAGTGTTGTCCCGGAGAGTCCCCCTTAGTCTTCTCATTATTGTGTTTGTCCTCCTCTAATATCAACTCCTGGTTTGGTGGAGGATGACACTCAAAAGAAGGGAGAAATTTGGATTTCTCTAGATTATTTATATCCTTCGGGGGTAAGTCCTCAAATAACAAATAATCTCCTTGTGATTCACTCCACTTTTTCAGTCTGGGTTCCTCCATTGGGTCATCCTCATCCTCTAAAATAGACTCTTTATATCCCTGAGACCAAAGTTGATCAAATTCATCCTCCATTCCTTTAGGGTCACCTTCATTGGGTGCATTTAAATCCTCAGAATGCTGAATGGTAGGTGTTGATTCCCTAAGTGGAGGGTCAGGATTGGCTCACTAAGGGTAGAATGAGGTTCCACTAGATAATTAATAGGGAAAGTGATATCAACAATACGACCTTGACCCGGGTTATCAGAGGTAAGGAAAATACTGTAATTGGGGTCAAGGTCCTTAAGAGGTACCATCTTCCCTTTCCTTTGACACAAATATAGCTCGGGTGGATAATTACTAGGATCGTTCTCCTCTAGTGGTTGTGTCTCAATGGGAGAGTCTAAGTGATGGCCACATAAAACAGGATCCCTATTGTCATTGGTTTCCTCAAAATTATTTTCATGATCATGGTCGTATGGGTAGGGATCAAAATTACTAGGAAGAGCGTAGCTAAGCTGTCTAATTTCTTTGTTCAATTGTTGACTATTCCTCAACATCTCTCCCATAGTCTCCATCATTTCCTTTTGTTGTTTTTGCATTTCTATCATAAAATAGGAGAGGCTACTACTATCAAATTAGGGAGGATAGTCAATTTCAGGCTCTGGTTGCCTAGGGGTATCGGTCCAACCTCGATACGAAAAATCATGAAGGGTGGGAGGGTTGAGTGTTTGCATAGTAGTAGGGTTTCCAGGGTTGGAAAATCCTGCTCCTAGGCTCTGCTCAAAAGTGGAAGTTATCGGACCAGTACTCCCGGGATAGGAATATGAATGATCCCATGAATTGTCAATGTACCTATCAAAGGATGGATACACTCGGGGCATGGGATCCTGGTTAAAATGATAGGAGTAAGGATAGTCCATTTCTTTCAATTAAACATGTTAAACTCTCTTAGGATTTAAAAGAATTCAGAACATAAGTAGAAACTTCCTAGAGAGTTCTATCGCTGTCAAAACAAATGCAAATATTCTAGGTCTTACAATTAAATGTTCAGTTGGTGGCCAAATAAGTTTTGCAAGAATTACGCTTCCTAGGCCGACCTTCATTGGTGCCTGCAACCTACTCGCAAGGGATGGAAATCTCGAATCGAGCCCAAACACGAGGAACTGAAGTAACTTGGTAGATAGGCTTGTTGATTTCCAACTAAATTCCCTTGTGGTGCAAAAGAGGAGAGGTAGAAATTTATCTAGGGACCTTATGTGTGATGTGCACAGTGTCTCATGTGTGCAACACACATTCATGTTTTGAATTTGAAATCTCACAAACAAGATCTGTTTCACACAATTTCAAGTCACAGATTTTATGATCCAACCCCTTAACAGTGCCAATTTTTAAAGTGACCACTGAATTAATCCAATTCAAACACTTTAGTGGTCTTGAATTTAAGTCCAATGCATACGCATGACAAGTATTTGATGCTAAAGAGAAGACGTACCTTACTCCAGCTTTCTTCGTGCAAGAATGTATATGATGCAGTAAAGATAAACTAGATGCTGTTCATTCAATCCTAGATGGTCACCCTATTGATATGCAGCTTCTAGCAGGCAGTTCGATTTTTTTTTTTGATAATTAATATGCAAACAAACCTAATCTAATTTAGCTAACTAACTGATGTGCAGTTCAAATAATTCAAATAACCCTATAATCTAAATAAAATGGGAACACACTTCCAAAAATACGCTCCCGCATACAAGAGCAATAAGCAATAAAAGCACTGGGAACATGTTCCCAAAAATGGCCAACATGGGTCCACATGACAAAAATTAAATGTCTAAGGTCTATCTAAACTAATCTAAATCTAAAAGAAGCAAATAAATGTCTCTGGTCGCCGATCCTTCCTCCACGCACATGGGATCAAGGCCCACGTGCTCCTATTGTTGTCCTCTAGGTGGCGTCAAGGTCCACCAAGAATATCGCTGTTGAACGTATACGAACGGCTACGCTAACGTGTTCGGTTTTGGAAAACCTGTCGTTGTAGCTTGAAAGCGAAGAATTCATGTTCAATAAATAAAATTTATACCGAAAAGAATTCCGAGTCGAACGCAGGGAGGCTACGTTAATCTATATTCACAATTATATTTTTTTAGGATTTTTGATAAGCAAGGCGATATAATTATAATGGAGCTATCAGACTAAAAGAAAGAGAGAGAGAGAGAAAGAGAACATGCATTCAATATTTCAACTGTTTATATAATCAAACTAAATAAAAGTTATACTAGAAAGCGGAAAACCAATTACACTATAAAGCAGGAAAATTCTACACTAGAAAAGCTGTCAATAAGAATTTGAGAGAGAAGTTATCCTCCTCCACGATTGCTTGGAGGACCAGCCAGACGGGACGACGCCTAGACGAAGGAGAATGAAGCAAGACGAAGGAGGACGAAGCTGAAGAATGGGAACGAAGCAGCACACCGTCGTCGTCGCGGGATCCACTTCCGAAGGGGGACGAAATTTGGACTTTATCTCACGAGAACCATCCCGGGTGTGAGAAAAAGCTTCTCTTGAGCTTTGGATGGGTAGAGAGGAGAAGGAAGGGATGAGAATTTCGTATGGAGGGGGTCTCCTTTTATAGTTGCAAGGAGTGGGGGCAAAATGGACATTACAACTTCAAAATAATAAATGAGGGGTCTTCAGTGATAGATAAATCTGTCACTAAAGCCTCCAACGTTGGCGTAGCTTCCGCACCCACGCGCGTCGCTTCAGCTGCCTGCGCGCTCAACGCCATCGCACGTTCATTGATTCTCTCAATGAACATGCAATGGCGTTGAGCGCGCAGGCAGCTGAATCGGACGGCTTAAGACGCATCTCCTCCCGCTACTGCGCCCGCCTGGCACGTCTGATCGCGTGTGACGCCGCAAGTTCAATCGCGCGTGAATGCTATCAGGCGCATGCGGCCGTCCAATCGCGATCCAACGCCCGCCCACGCCTAATCGCCTGCACCTCCAGCCCTCTGCTGCGGCTCGAACCCGCACCCGCCGGTCGCGTAAGCGCACTCGACCGCTGCGCTACGGGGCGTGGATGGTCGAGCGGACGCTTTTAAGCACGGCCGACCACAGCCGTTGGATCAAGATCCAACGGCTGAGAGCGAGCGGGTGCAGGGCCTTCGTAGAATGCGTGCGGCCGTTTGGGTGGCCGAGATGGCGCCGGCCAAGATGGCACCACGTGGCGCCATCTTGGCCGTCCATCTTATGGAAGTTGTAGATGGTGCCACGGATGTCGGATTGACTTGATTTTTGTGTCGTTGGGCTGCGATCGTCGATCCGAATTCATCTGTGCAGTCGGATTTGTCATCTGAAGTGCGGATTTTCACCATCCTGGCCCTTGATCTTCTAGGATTCCCCAGTCACTATCTGATGCTACGGATGCCTGATTAAGGCGATCTTGGAGTCGTTGAACTCCAATCGTCGCCTTGATCACATCCATACGGTTCGATCTTTGATCCGAGGCCCCGATAAATTGTTTGCCCTGTCCAAGCACATAAAAGGAGACAATTAACCTCCATTTTATTCAAACTACTCTAAATGCAAGATGAGGCATGTTATGCAATATTTATATCATAAAATGCATTCCTATGCTTAAGAACATGCATAAATAGACATTTTAAGTAGTGTAAATGTGTTTACATCATACCCCCATGCCTATCTTTTGCTAGTCCCTAGCAAAAAATTATATGCTATTTATAAAAGAATTAGGTTGGATTATTTGGACCTGAGTTATTTTCAATCATTAAGAAATTGTCTACCTAGGAACTGAACTTTCAAAGACACAACAGTGCCTGGGTATCAGCCAAAATGCAGACCGCCTCAAGCCCTCGCCTTATGAAAAGAAAAATTTCTTTTTCTCTTTTTCTCTTTTCTAATTTTTTTGGATTTTCAAATTTTAGGGTTTAAGAGTGGCTTTCTATGACCATTCAACTCACCCAAGATTTGATGAGAACCTTAAGTTTTAAGCTTCTTATTGTGATTGTGATAGACTCGTTGACCGGCAATTAAAACGAACTTCGGATTTCTACGCCTCTAGGTGACCTCAAAAAAAGAATTCTGCCTAAAGGTGCATCTTTACAACCGGTAGCTTTCTCCGTACTTTTATTTCTTTACGTGGTCAACACAAGGGTGAATCCAGTGTATATCTCCCCGATTTATTCTACTTCTTCGCTTCTTCCTAAGTGTTTTGGGAATTTTTAGTGCATTTACTGAGCTGGGTTCTGGACAACCTGTCGATGAGCTATTACCACTGACAACTTGCCAGCCGTACTCGTGCGGCGAAGTGTGGCTTATTTCTTTTTGTTCTTTTCTCCTTTTCTTTTTCATTGATTTTTTTTTCTTTTTTTTTTTTTTTTTAAGTAGGTGGCTTCCCTGGTCTAAGATTTACCTAAGGGTAGGAAAAAGAGAAAGGTCCAGTGACTGGGCTCTGAACAACCTACCTATGGGCTGTTACCCACGATAACTTGCTAGCCATATCACCCTAGAAGGTTCATTAGCTACCCAAATTCCGTTAGAATCGTCGAACAACAAGTCAGTGCAAAGAAAGTGTGTAGATGCTTAAAGCTCAGAAATTCCCTCAAATCAGAGGGTGGGTTGATAAGTCGTGTACTTATCACCCAAACTTATTTATTCCAATTATAATAGAATTAAGATGGCGAGGACTCAAAGACAAATCCACATTTTAGTGGATACACAGGCTAATTAAGTCCAAAGACCTGAAGGGTCTTTGTGCTCAGATCCTAATGTAAAATTTCTTAGGATTGAAAAGTCCTAATGTCCAACTAATTCTTCCTAATTTTTTTTTTTTATAAGAAGAGAAAAATAGTTTGTATAGATTTCACAAAGCTGACCAAATAATTCAGAAATGAATCCACCCCTCCATGCCTAGCTGATGCAATGTCCTCATTGAAAAAGAGACATGAAAGAAAGGGTAGAATATGAAAGATGTCACATGGATATGAAGCTCGTATCAGCCTTGTGTCATATGTACAACTGCTGAGTTTAATGCCATCAGCTAGGTGAAGTCTAGCCAAAGAAGTCACAGAATGGCTAGAGCAACAAAGTCTGAGACGGGTTCTGGAAGATTACGGTCGACAACAGGCTTCAAACGTTGACCATTGACTTTAAAGGTGTTACCCGTCTTTGGGTCAGAAATCTGAACGGCACCATTTGAAAAAATCTGATCAATTATGAATGGGCCATTCCATTTAGATATATGTTTTCCAGGAAAGAGCTTAAGTTTAGAATCGAATAACCAGACCTTTTGGTTTGGCTCAAAGCTCTTGCGGGAAATCAATTGATCATGTAGAGATTTGGTCTGAGCCTTGTAGATCTTGGCATTCTCATAAGCATCATTTCTAAGCTCCTCCAACTCAGATAGTTGGAGTTTCCTGGTCTTCCCAGCTAGATTCAGATCTAAATTGCATTGTTTGATTGCCCAGAATGCCCTGTGTTCAATCTCTACAGGTAGATGGCATGCCTTTCCATACACCAAACGGAATGGAGATATGCCGATGGACGTTTCATACGCCGTACGGTAGGCCCAAAGAGCGTCCTCAAGCTTTTGAGTCCAATCCTTGCGATCAGGCCTAACCATTTTTTGCAGAATGTTCTTGATCTCTCGATTGGAGATCTTGGCTTGTCCATTCGTCTGGGGATGATATGGTGTGGAAATTTGATGATTAACCCCGTATTTGGCCAATAAATTCTGGAATTGGGCATTAGTAAAATGAGTGCCACCATCACTGGTGATAACCCTCGGAATCCTAAACTTACTGAAGATATTATTCTTGACAAAATTAATGACCACCTTGTGGTCATTGGTTCGGGTGGGAATCGCCTCAATCCATTTGGACACATAATCAACAGCAACAAGAAGGTACTGATGTCCAAATGAAGGGATAAAGGGTCCCATGAAATCGATGCCCCAAACATCGAAAATTTCTACCGGAAGAATAGGGTTTAGGGGCATCATGTCTCTCTTAGTTATGTTCTCGAGTGACTGACATCGAGAACATGACCTTGAGAAGTCTTGGGCATCCTTGAATAAAGGCGGCCAATAGAAGCCAGATTGCAAGATTTTTGCAGCCGTCTTTCTCCCGTAGAAATGTCCACCACAGCCAGATGCATGGTAGAACTCGAGTATACTGTTGAATTCATTCTCCGGTATGCATCAGCGAATAATCTGATCAAAGCCGATGCGATACAATTCAGGGTCCTCCCAAAAGTAGTATTTGGCCTCAGATTTGAGTCTATCCCGTTGTTGCTTGGTCCAATCCTGGGGGATTTGACCAATGGCCAAATAGTTAACAATGTCAGCAAATCATGGGGTGTGGACACCTAAAACTGTAAGAATGGTTTCGTCCAGAAAAGTGTCAGCAATTGGAATGTCCGGACAAGAAGAATCACCTAGGAGTCTCGACAAATGATCTGCCACCACATTTTGTACCCCAATTTTATCCTTAATTTCAAGACAAAATTCTTGAAGAAGAAGAATCCAACGAATAAGTCGGGGTTTAGCATCCTTTTTAGCCAAAAGATGTCTCAAGGCCGAGTGGTCGGTATAAACGATAACATGAGACCTAAGAGATAAGCCTTGAATTTTTCCAAAGCAAATACTACAGCTAGTAATTCCTTCTCAGTAACAATGTAATTCCTCTGGGCTTCATCCAGAGTTTTACTAGTGTAGTAAATGACAGAGGGCTTTCGATCAATTTTCTAACCCAGGACAGCCCCGACCACGTAATCAGAAGCGTCAGTCATGATCTCAAAAGGGGCTGTCCAAATTGGTGGTTGCAAAATTGGAGCACAGGTGACTGCCATTTTCAGAAAATCAAATTCCTTTCGGCATGATTCTTCAAAAACAAACAGAGTTTCTTTGGCAAGAAGATTTCTCAAAGGACGAGCAACCTTCGAGAAATCCTTGATGAATCTTCATAAAATCCCACATAGCCAAGAAATGATCTGATTTGTTTAAAAGATGTGGGAGGAAGAAGTTTAGCGATAGCATCAACCTTAGCTTTATCCACTTCAATTCCCCATTCAGAGATCACATGACCCAAAACGGTGCCCTCTTGGGTCAGGAAATGACTCTTTTCCCTGCTAAGGACCAGTCGTGTCTTGATACATCGCTTAAGAATCATTTCTAAATTAGCCAAACAAGAGTCAAATGATTCTCCGAAAACAGAGAAATCATCCATGAAGACTTCCATAAACTCTCCCACCATGTTGGAGAATATAGCTAGCATACACCTTTGAAAAGTCGTAGGTGCATTGCATAACTCGAAAGGCATCCTACGAAAAGCAAAGGTTTCGTAGGGATAGGTGAAAGTAGTTTTTTCCTGATCCTCAGGATGGATAGGAACTTGGTTGTATCCCGAGTAGCCATCAAGAAAATAGAAGTACTTCTGCCCGGCTAATTTTTCCAAGATTTGATCAATGAAGGGCAGGGGAAAATGATCCTTTTTAGTGGCTGTGTTCAGCTTCCTGTAATCAATACAAACTCTCCAAGAGGAAGCTGAACGAGTTGTGACAGATTCTCCTCTCTCATTAGTCACAACAGTAATCCCGGCTTTCTTTGGAACAATTTGAACGGGACTTACCCAGGGACTGTCAGAGATTGGATAAATAATTCCTGCATCGAGCCACTTGATGATTTCCTTTTTGACCACTTCTCGCATATTTGGATTCAATCTCCTCTACATCTGGCGAGAAGGACGGGATCCATCTTCCAAAAATATTCTATGATTACAGTAAGATGGCTCGATCCCCCTGAGGTCATGCATGGTCCAACCAATTGCCTCCTTATGTTCCCTTAGGACCTTAATCAATTTAATCTCCTGCTCCTTTGTCAATTTAGCACTAATAATCACAGGGAGCATATTCTGCGGTCCTAAAAATTGATATTTTAAATTCTCGGGCAATGGTTTCAATTCAAGCTAGGGTGGGGTGATGATTGATGGTAGGGTAGATGCTGAAGATTCAACAAGAGGAAGAGGTTTTGAGTGAACAAAATCCGTAACCTCTTCCGAAGATGTCAGGTCAGAGGGTTGCGGGTCAAATTCATCAACCAAAGAGGAACTTTCAATTGAAGAAACTGTCAAACAAGTTTCAATATTAACATTATCCTCATCAAGTTCCTCAATAAATCCACAATCCTCAAATTTGTTGATCTCCTTAAAAATATCCAATTTCATTCGTTGGTCCCCAAGGGCGATTTCCATGCTACCTCTTTCACAATTAATGTTGGCCTTTGCGGTAGCCAAGAACGGATGCCCTAGAATGATGGGCGTGTTCCTCAGATTATCTGGTACATCCATGTCAAGGACAAGGAAAACTACAGGAAAATAGAAATCCTTGACCTTAACTATAACATCTTCAATAACGCCTCGCGGGTTTGTGACCAAACGGTCTGCTAACTGTAGTGTTATTGAAGTTGGCCGAAGTTCACCTAACCCAAACTTCTCATAAAGAGAAGTCGGAATTAGGTTGATGGATGCACTAAGATCCAAAAGTGCTCTATCAAATATGTAATCTCCTATAACGCAAGAAATCAAAGGAGCACCAGGATCTCTCTTTTTATGAGGGAGGTAGTGCAGGATAACAGAACTAGCCTGCTCGGAGAGTACCACCTTCCTCGGAACAGATTCTCTCGACTTATGCTTTTGTGTACATAATTCCTTTAAAAATCTTGCGTAAGCCGGTATGTGCTTGATAGCATCAAGAAGCGTGATATTGATCTCAACATTCTCAAATAAATTCAGAAGCTCCTCATTGCTATCAGCAGACTTCTTCTTCTTTGCTTTGGTTAAGGCTTCAGGAAAAGGAACATGAGTCAGATCTTTGGAATCAGGTTCCTGAGCCTTGATTTCACCTCTAGAATTCTCCTCTCTCTCCTCAGATTGTTCAGGATTCAAAAGATCAAAATAGTGTGGTTGTGGATCCTGAGTCTTCTTACCACTCCTTAAAGTTACAGAATTTGCAGAAGCGTAAGAATTTGGGTCTTGGGGAGGATTAGGAAAGATTGGAGGGGCTTGATTGACCATGAATTGTTGATTTGCAGAAGAAGAAGACGAGGAACCCTGCTCAACCACCTGAGCATGTGCATGTAGGTCCCTCTGATTTTCGTACCCTTGGGCTTGATTGCCCTAATTTATAATGTTTCGCGGGTTGGGTACGGGTTGGGATGGTAGAGATCCGGGTTGACGAGAGTTAGCAATGAGCCTAGATTGCAAGTTGTCCAATGAGTTTTTCATTTCCTGCATTAGCTGGAGCATAGATCCATGCATCTCTACCATTTGACGGTTCAAATCAGCCTGCCCTGCGGGTTGACGGGCATTCCAAGCTGGCTGATTGACCTGATTCGGAGGCAACTGAGTATATACTTGACCCTGACCCATTGGTCGTTGCGGAACATAGCTGCCGGGTCAGAAGTGGGTCTGTTGCCCTAGATTTTTCCAAGAGAAGTTAGGGTGGTTTCTCCAACCTGGATTATAGGCATTCGAGTAGGGGTTGGATCTAACATTCTCTTGTACAACACAGACATCCTCATAGGGTGAGGATGGAGAGAAAGAAAGGGAAGGATCAGAAAAACTAGGATCAAAGGCCCCAGTTGGGAACCCATGGGGTTCCGAAAAATGCTGACTCGTAGGTTGAGTCGCATCGAGTTGATTCACGAACTCCCATCCAGAAGGAGCTCGTGAGGAATGGAATCCCGAATTTTGGGATTGAGTGGATTGAGAGTTGTTCACAGAATTGCTAGCCATCCACTCTTCCATTCTTTTAGCAACCAAGTCCACCTTATCAAGTTTATTACAAATCAATTCCATATCAAATGAATGAGAGTCATGGACTTCATTGACATTTTATCTGGGTTGCTGGGACCGGTTAAAAGTATCCATGGAGGCATGATTAATTGAATTCTCACTCATTTCCTCAAATAAATCATGTGCACTATCTGCATCTTTATTGAAGAAATTGCCTCCGCAAGAAGCATCCACATGGTTTCTGAGTTGCTCATTCAACCCATGATAGAAGATCTGCACGAGTTGCCATTTCGGCACCTCGTGGTGTGGACACCTCCGCAATAAGTCCTGGAATCGCTCCCAGGCCACATGAAACTGCTCCCCCGACCGCTGGGTAAAGGTAGTGATTGCCCGTCTCAAAGCATTGGTACAACCGACTGGGAAGAATTTCTTCAGAAAGGCCGATTTCAACTCATTCCAAGTTGTAATTGGTCTTCTTATTGTCCTATACCAATGCACGGCTTGTCCCTAAGAGAGTGGGGGAAGAGCCTCATGATCATTTGCTCCTCGTTTACGTTTTGAGCCTTGGTGGTCTGAACCAAAGTGGTCAAATCTTCCATGTGCTGAAAAGGATCTTCAGAGCCAAGCCCATGATAATGTTTAATCAGGCTTAACACCTGGGGCTTGATTTCTACGTCACCGGCTGGAATCTGGACGCCGGGACGTTCCCTGTAATTTGAAGGATCATAAAAATCCTTCAAGGGCTGAGCACCCTGCATTCTCTGGAACCATTCCTGCATTCTCTGCATTTGTTCCAGATGCCTTCGAAATTCTTCCTATGGATTTACAAGCAGAGGAGGCTGTTGTTCGGCCATGGGATCAAATTGACCAAAATCTAGCTTGCGCCTCCTAGAATGTTCTAACGGTCCTTCCAATCAGGGATTCAATGGCCGTCTTCCCAGCATAAACTAGGAGAAGGTCGGAAGGACTAGGGATAGGGACCTTGCAGCACAACAAAACAAGGCTGTCCTTAAGTGGGGTAGCCTAAGGATCTACTGACTCCCAAAACCCGCCTTAAGACTGTAAATGATTTACTCTACTTGCGTCTATTTAATCCAACCAGTTAGGAGGGACTGGGGAGAAGGTTCTTCCTTTGGCTTTCACCTCCAGTTCTTAGTGTACCCCCCAGCTGCGGTCGTTTGACGCTACTCCCCTAGCTAGACATCAGATTAATCAGTACAAGTAGGTTAATCAAAAATAATCTCAGACTAGGCCTTGAAGAGCGAATCAAACCTTACGGCCAGCGTCTACTCAATTTTATTAAGGCCTGGGATTGTGGTGCTTATGGAATGTGATGGGCCCTTACAATGGGTTGTGCCCTTAATGATTGATTGAGATTTGTGTAAGTGCATGCACAACCAGGGTTTTCAAGCAAGATTATTGATAATGCATGAATTTTAATGTTCAAATCTTGCTTAAGTAGCTTTTAGGGTTTCAAATTAGGTGAATTGCAATCAAGTTTCTAGGAAAATCAAGTTGTAAAACACGGGTGAAGATTATTTTCCTTTAAAATCAGAAAGAAAGTGGAGTGCCTGGAATATACCTAGATTGAAAACCCTAAGGAGGAGCTACTTGATGAGTTGGTTTTAAATAAAGTGGTGCGGCCCAAACAACTCAAACAATTGGCCACAAATGCACCACTAAGTTAGGCACTCAAAAATGGTTAACCTAGAATAATTTCTACTCTGTTATGTGTTGCTTTGTGTGTACCGGTTCCACAGATCAGAACCCGGTTGAGTAGAAAACAAATCAAGTTGATCAAGTGCCTTGAATGTGGGTGTGTGTTGTCTGTTTGTTGCAAATTACCCCACAAAATTATCTTTTTGTTATTTTTTTTTTCATAAATGAGGGTGGAATGAATGTGAGTGGAAATCCAAACAACCAAACTATTCCTAGGATTTATGTAAACACCTAGGTTAATTGGAATTTGGATTTAATGTGGCGAATGAAATCTATGGAAGGGGGAAAGAATGGGGGAACACTTACAGTTGTCTTCAACTGCACTTTACTCCAGTCTACCGCTTGTTGATTCCTTGATGGAGATCTCTGCAAAACAATAGACACAAGAGAAAGCTAGTTAGAAAACAAATAAAGTGCAAGAAATGTGAAGGAAAGATCAAAAATCGTTGCCTCCCCTGCAACAGCACCAAAATGTTGAACATATACGAACGGCTATGCTAACATGTTCGGTTTTGGAAAACCTGTCGTTGTAGCTTGAAAGCGAAGAATTCGTGTTCAACAAATAAAATTTATATCGAAAAGAATTCTAGGTCGAACACAGGGAGGCTATGTTGATCTATATTCGCAATTATATTTTTTTAGGATTTTTGATAAGCAAGGCGATATAATTACAATGGAGCTATCAGACTAAAAGAAAGAGAGAGAGAGAGAGAGAAAGAGAACATGCATTCAATATTTCAACTGTTTATATAATCAAACTAAATAAAAGTTACACTAGAAAGCGGAAAATCAATTACACTATAGAGCAGGAAAATTCTACACTAGAAAAGCTGTAAATAAGAATGGGAGAGAGAAGTTATCCTCCTCGACGATTGCTTGGAGGACGAGCCAGATGGGACTACGCCTGGACGAAGGAGAACGAAGCAGGATGAAGGAGGACGAAGCTGAAGAATGGGAACGGAGCAGCACGCCGTCGTCGTCTCGGGATCCACTTCCGAAGGGGGACGAAATTTGGACTTTATCTCTCTAGAAGCATCGCAGGTGTGGGACAAGCTTCTCTTGAGCTTTGGAGGTGTAGAGAGGAGAAGGAAGGGATGGGAATTTCGTATGGAGGGGGTCTCCATTTATAGTTGCAAGGAGTGGGGGCAAAATGGACATTACAACTTCAAAATAATAAATGAGGGGTCTTTAGTGACGGATAAATCCGTCACTAAAGTCCCCAACATGCACGTAGCTTCCGCACCCATGCGCGCCGCTTCAGCTGCCCGCGTGCTCAACGCCATCGCACGTTCATTGATTCTCAGCCATCCGATCGCGAGATCGGACGGCTTAAGACTCATCTCCGCCCGCTGCTGCGCCCGCCTGGCGTGTGCGATCGCGCTTGACGCCGCGTGTTCAATCGTGCGTTAACGCTATCAAGCGTGCGTGGCCATCCGATTGCAATCCAACGCCTACCCGCACCCAATCGCTCGTGCCTCCAGCCCTCTGCTGCAGCTCGAACCTGCGCCTGCCGGTCGCGTAAGCGCGCTTGACCGCTGCGCTACGGGGCACGGATGGTCGAGCGGATGCTTTTAAGCACGGCCGACCACAGCCGTTGGATCAAGATCCAACGGCGGAGAGCGAGCAAGTGCGAGGCCTTCGTAGAATGCATGCGGCAGTTTGGGTGGCCGAGATGGCGCCACGTGGTGCCATCTTGGCCGTCCATCTTCTGGAAGTTGTAGATGGTGCCACGGATGTCGGATTGACTTGATTTTTGTGTCGTTGGGCTGCGATCGTCGATCCGAATTCATCTGTGCGGTCGGATTTGTCATCTGAAGTGTGAATTTTCACCATCCTAGCCCTTGATCTTCTAGGGTTCCCCAGTCACTATCTGATGCTATGGATGCCTGATTAGGGTGATCATGGAGTCGTTGAACTCCAATCGTTGCCCTGATCACATCCATACGGTTGGATCTTTGATCCGAGGCCCCGATAAAATGTTTGCCCTGTCCAAGCACATAAAAGGAGACAATTTACCTCCATTTTATTCAAACTACTCTAAATGCAGGATGATACTTGTTATGCAATATTTATATCATGAAATGCAATCCTATGCTTAAGAACATGCATAAATTGACATTTGAAGTAGTGTAAATGTGTTTACATCAATCGCCTCTGTCGTACGCGCCCGTTGCATTCATTTCTTGCAAACAGATGCACCTCGTACAGAAAAGATAAGGAATGATCAGATAAATGAGCAACTTAGAATAATTAGAAATAAAGTTTGGTCAATTTATTACATTTGTTGCCTCCCCGACAATGGCACCATTTGGTTGGTAGGATTTTCGCTTTTCAAATATGCTGTCAGAAAAATACTACGTTGTTGTAGATAATGTGGTGGAAAACCCTCGATCAAAGTTACTAAAATACTGAAATAATACCACACTTCAGGTCGTTTCATAGGGAGACATCGAAGCAATAAGATCACCAATATCAATTCCACGTAAAATCATGTTCAAGAAAAATAAATTGCCATTGATATCAACTCATCAAGGGTGGAAAGAAAACAAAATGCATTAGCTAGTAATTCCAATCCTTTAATATTGTCACAAATAACCAAGAATAGATGGGCCTCCCACGAATTTACCGTAATACAATAATTAATACCAATATCCCATTCTTTGTCAAGGGCAATCAATGTAAATTTTAATTGAGCCAAGAATAGGGATTTGCTACTGGCGCATGCACATGGAGGAGGAGAGGACGGTTGACCTTGCCGTGCTCGGAGGAGGTCGAGGATGCGAAGGGCGTTCCAATGGTGGTGATCCCACATCGAGAGGTGGTCAGAGTTCGCCGGATGGCAAGACAAAGGTTGTCGGCGGTGGGTTTCTCTGCACGTGCGCGTGGACTACCGTCGGCATTTCTAATGGTGTGGCGGAGCTCGTGGAGTCGAGGTAAGTGCGGTGGAGTCAACAGTGCATTGAAAGGATGGATGTGGTGACAGTTGTGTGGTGGTGTTCGCGGTGGTCAATGGGTTCTTCTCTACTGGGGAAGCTTGAAGGAGGAGAGGAGAGGGTGCGACTGGCCGCTTGCTAGTGACGGAGGAAGGTCGTAGGGAGGTCGTGTGGCCGTTCTCTTCGCACGGTGCTGCTGCTGCGCGGAAAGGCTACCTCGCGCATGGGCGTGGCTGCAAGCGGTGAGTGGGCATGCATGGGGTCTAGCCGGTGAGCAGTTAGAGGGCACGCATGCAGTCTGGCTAGCAAGCGGTAAGAGTGGTGAGAGGGCCACAGTGTAGGATCTACCTCATGGTGCGTGCAGGGTCCACGGTGGTGCAGTTGGAGGTGATCCCCGTCGACCGGGGGGGTCTTCATTATCCCATGCGACTTTTATCTCCCCCCCTTCTGTTCTCCTTCACCGGTGCAATTCAAGGGATTTTAAATCCCTTACTAAAATTGGCCGCCGTTAGACGTTCAGAGATTTGGGTGGCCAATTTGTTGAGGCCAGCGAGAGCCAGGAGATCCCCATAGGCAGAAGATCTTTTCAAAAGTCCTTGGTTTCTTCGCAAATTTGTTCCTCCTCTCCCATTTTCCCGGTTACTATTTACTGTTAAAATATCCTAATGGTGTGGATAAGGTGGAGGAGATGGAGAGGGTGCGCTGTGTGCGTGACCTGCATGAGAGAGTGGCACGTTGAAATTCAATGTAACATAAGTTATTCCTACAATAATGAAATATAAAATAATTAGTTATATACATAATAAGTTATAGAATGCAATAGAATATATGTAAACTTAAGTAATGATGCATGCAATCGTTCTATGACCTAATGTAGTCATTAATAAACAAAAAATGTAAGAATAAAGTTAACTTAGGTGTAACAATAGTCCATTAAAATGGACTCATCAATGGGGCATGCAATCTTGGAAAAATCAGATATAAATCATCGATAAAAACCCACTTGCCCCAAGAACGATATGATATCTTTGCATGAGTTAGGTAGAGGAAGTTTAGAAATCAAATTCACCTTGGCTCGATCGACTTGAATACCTATCTCTTAAAAACAATATGTCCCAGGACGATGCATTTTGGAACCATAAAGTGTCTCCTTTCCCAGGAGTGCACCAAGTTCACATCAATGCATCTTTTGAGGATTTAGACCATATGCAGGAGGGGCACTCATCAAAAGATTCACCAAATATCGAGAAGTCGTCCATGAAGACTTCAAGGTATTTACCCACCATGTCAGAGAATATGGCTAGCATGCACCACTGAAAGGTGGCAAGTACATTACATAGCCCAAAAGGCATCCTATGGAACACGTACGTACCGTAGGCATAGGTAAAGGTGGTCTTTTCCTAATCCTCTAGATGAATTGCCACTTGATTATACCTAGAGTAACCATCCAAGAAGTAGAAGAATCAATTTCCCACCAATTCTCGAGAATCTAATCAATAAATGGTAATGGGAAATGATCTTTCTTCATGGAGGCATTCAGTCTTCGGTAATCAATGCAGACTCTCCACGAATTCGTGATTCGGGTTGGGATGGTCTCTCTAGATTCAGTCATGATAACGGTGAGCCCTGCCTTCTTAGGCACAACCTAGATTGGGCTCACCCAGCGGCTGTCACAAATCGAGTAGTGATCCCAGCATCTAACCACTTGATGATCTCCTTTTTCACAACCTCCTGCAGATTTGGATTGAGTCTTCTCTGCATTTCTCGGGATGGTCGTGATCCCTTCTCAGTGTAGATACAATGTGTGCAATATAAGGGACTGATACCAGTTAGATCATCGAGAGTCCATCCAATGTTTCTCCAATGTTGCTGGAGGATAGAAATCAGCTTTGTTTCCTGATCAGATGTGAGTCAATAATTGATAATCACAGGAAATGTTTGATTAGAACCTAAGAAGACTTATTTCAGATGATCGGGAAGAAGTTTCAACTCCATAACTGGGTTATCAGCAGTAGAAGGAGGTTCAGGATGAGCCTCAGAAGATAAGGTTGGAGTTGTGAGTAAATTTGGAACAGTTCTAGGCTCCTCTATTTGTGGGGCATGATCTACTTGGGATTGAGGATCAGGGGTAATCAGGTTTTCTTCTAGAAGTGGGCTCTCAATCACAGAACCGATGTCGCAAACTTGCTCAATTGCCCCACAGTTAATTCCTTTCTGGGCCTTGAATATATCAATCTTTAATGTTTTGTTCTCGAATTTTAATTCGATTTGGCCCTCTTCATAGTTTATATTTGCCTTAGCTGTGGCTAGGAATGGTCTTCCTAAAATGATCGGTGTATTCTTTAGATTCTCAAGAGTATCCATATATAATACAATAAACTCCACTAGGAATTAAAAATCACGAATCCAAACCAGAACATCCTCGAGAATTCCTCTAGGTGACTTGATCGATCGGTCAGCTAACTGCAAAGTCACCTCTATTGATTTGAGCTCAGTTTCCTCAAAATGGTATAGTAGGGATGTAGGTATCAAGTTTATGGAGGCTCCTAGATTCAATAATGCTTGATCAATTCTAGAGCACTGATTTTACAGGAGATCAAAGGGGTGCCAGGATCTTTTTCTTTTTGCAGGAGCTTACTCAAAATGATCGAGTTGACTTGCTCTGACAATACGATCGGACTCCCATCTTTGGTTCGCATCTTACGCTTTGGTGTACACAAATCTTTCAGAAATCTTGCATATGCCGATATGTGGCGGATTGCATCCATCAAGGGGATGCTTATCTGGCCTTGCTCAAAGAGCTTGACCAGATCTTCATCAAGTGCCACGGGTTTAGGTTTTCTCTTTCCTTTGTACAAAGCCTCAAGAAATGGAAACTCTGTAGGTTCCTCTAGGATTGGTTTAGGTTCTGCTTCTGGGGTAGGGGTGTTCTGGATAACCAACCTAGGGTTAGGCTGTGAACTAGCAGGTTGAGAGTGACTCGGATAAGGTTGATCTTGAGTTGTCTTGCCACTACGGGTGGTAACAGAATTTAATCCTGCCTAGTTTTGGTTTGGAGTTGGCAGAAGTGGTGGTTGCTGCTGATATCCTGTGTATGATGTCGAAGCCTCCATCCCGTCAGGTGATGGAGCGAAAGGGGCCTAACAGGCTAAGTGAGCTTGGCCCTGATTTGGGTTAATAATGCGCCTTTGGTTCGGCACATTGTTCAGATCTGGTAGAAGTTGTGAAGGAAGTGCACTAGGCTAGTGAGAATTCGCCATTTGTACGAGCTGATTACGGACCTCTGTGATTTTGTCCTTATGCTATTTCTGCGCAGTCGCATTTATCTTTTGAATGTCAGCCATGGTTTGAAGGATTAGAGACATTTGATCTTCCCGTGTCGACCCGGATTGGTAATTCGGATTGGGCCTAGGCTGAACAGGCTAATATGGGGGTGGAGCTTGTGGTCGAGGCTAGAATTGAGATCTTGAATTTTGATTATTCCTAGACCATGCAAAATTATGATGATTACACCACCCAGGATCATAAGTGTTTGAGAATGGATCATTATGGATGGCGTTGAGGTCCTCGCAAGTTTAAGGGACCCCAGAAAAGTCAAAATATGAGGATTCAAAGTTCCCCAAACTAGAGTAGGTTGGTCTGGAGTTTCCTTCACAACCAAGATCAGACAGGGCTGGATATGGGTCCATCCCTTGGGAAGAGTGGTGATAGATGTTATGCATAGCCTCCCTACTGGAGGGTGGTTGTGCAAACAGATTTTGCTGTGCTGAGGTGGCTCTCTGCACGTGTCGAGCCAATTCATCCACCTTCTCGATAATCTAGACCTTGTCTAAGTGACTGGCCATTAGCTCTAGATCGAGGGATGCAGACAGGCCTTGGGTTTCACGTGCCCCCCAAGTGTTCGTCAATGCACGGGCAGTCGTCCCGTTGAACATGCCCATGGATGCATTATTGACGGAGTTCTCACACATATTCTCCAAGATCTCCCACACGGTGTCCTCATGTTGACCCATGATGTTGCCACCACTGGTCACACTGACGAATAATCTGATATCTTCATGGGCTCCCTAGTAAAAAGACTGGACTTATTCCCACTTAGGAACTCTATGATGGGGTCATTTCCACATGAGATCCAGAAAGTGATCCCATGCCTCATGAAGTGGTTCTCCCACATTCTGAGTAAAGTGCATGATCTGGTGCCTCAAAGAATTTGTCCGACCAACAGGAAAAAATTTCTTAAAAAATTCGAATTGAAGTTCAACCCATGTGTTGTTCGGACAAGTTAGGGTTTGGTACCAGTGGGCAACCTTGTCCATGAGGGAGAAGGAAAACATCTTCATGAGCAGGATGTCTCGATCTTGAGCAGCTGTCCTAAAGGCCTAGACCAGATGCTTGGGTTGTTTGATATGCTGGAAGGGATCCTCGAAGTTCAGCCAATGAAATTTAGGGATAGCATGAATCATGCTGGGCTTGAGTTTAGTACCAGGTCCTCTAGCAGGGATTTGAACTCTAGGTTCAATTGCTACCACAGCGGGATTGTAATGGTCTCACATCACAGGATGCTACAGTGGATTCGTGAATGCCTTGAATAGATCGTTGAGGCATTGAAGCTGATCTAGAGATTGTTTTCTTCTTCTACTTGGTGTTCCATGGCTATGGATGAAGGAGATCCAGGCTCAAATGAATCAGAAGAGATATCGATCTAGTTGGGAGGTAGCACAAACAAATGAGTTGAGGCTTGACCTCGACAAGAATGAACAACTAATGTAGGCCGCAAGTGTGGTCTAAGGACCTCCTCCCGAACATGTACTAGAGAACCAAATGTGGGATAGAATATGTGATGGACCCAATCGAGGCACCTAAAAATCTTTGGATGACTAAGGAGGTTTAAGGCGGATGACACCTCTTGATTAGAAAGTCATCCACCTGAGAAATACTTGGTTAGCTAGGAAGGGAGAGTCCAACAAAGACCCCTACAAAATAGAGCGTCCCCAAGGGTTACAGGGTTTCCCCCACCCGACCTTCCTTTTCACCGCAAATCCAAGTAGATTGGAATGAATAACTTCACCTCTTAAGTCTACCAAATTTTAATCTTGAATTAAGGTGCTTAGAATTTCACTTGAACTTTAGATTTGATTTGTACTTGGTGACCTAATTTGAAGGTTGGTTGACCCACAAGGTGGATTAACTTCACCAAACTTGCCCAAAGGTTGAGGATGAGTTGGGTAATGAGCCCAAAATCACCCTGAGTGATTTGTAAGCAGGTTATTAAGTCCCAAATTTTGGGATTCAAGTGGATGATTGGAGCTTAATTTTAGGGTTCTCTTGATTAAGTCAATTCAAGCAAGGGTTTGGGTGGCACACAATGTAGGAAAATCAATTCTTGTTATTTCAAGCAGGTGTGTTTTCTCAACCCTAAGATGGAAACCCTAATTTGGCTCTTTTGGTCTAATCAGTTCTTTCCAAATGTGGCACCCAGGGCTCAATCAAGAAGTTGAACAGCCCTAGGCACCTTAAATCATTAGTAGGTGCAAAAATCTTGATGGGGATCCATAGAATGAATCAAATCAGGCAACTCAAGTGATTAAGTCTAATAATAAATGTGAGTTGATCCTAATTGATTTCTCTTTTTAATTCTTTCTAGAAACAAGGGCATAAGAAAAAGGAAATGAGATTACTTGCCCTTGGAGTGGCTGCTGTGCAGCTGATTTCCTCAAATGTACCTCTCACAACCGTAACAAAATCGATAGAACAAGTTAGTATCAGATCAAAAATTGTAACCAATGAAATCAAACTACACGTTGCTCCCCGGCAACAGTGTTGTTTACGCGAAATCATCGATATTTAAGAAATGCATTATAGTATAGGACAAAATCACAATAAACACTTAAATTTATAACTCAGAAAGTTTTGAGATCATTTGCAGGGAGCAACAATGGCAATTCAATCCATTAATCACAAATATATTAAGAAATATGATCAAAATCTTGCTCAGAATGAAACAGAATAATATATCAACAGAATAAAATGTCAGAGAGCAAAAAGATGTGGTTAAAATAGTGATTTAAACCACCAAATTAATCCAAGAATATTAACGAACAAATATCTCAAATATATGAGTAGTATTTTCAACTCAAATGGCATGTCAATAAACAACCAATATAACCACAGAAGGATAGAACCATCATAATCATACGACAGATTCAAGCCTTTGACAGCTTAAATGAAGCCTGCTACAGTGGCTTCAAGAGGCACAAGGGCCTCACTCCTTTCTTCAAGAGCCTCAATAGAGAGGCTCACAATAGCGTCACAACAGAGGCAAAGGCATCTCAGCAGCTAAATGTTAGAGAGTTATGGGGCGAGGCAAAAACCCCTCCCTCACTCTCTCTTTCTTTCCTTCTCTTCTTTCTCTTTCTCTTTAACCCACCTAAATGGGTTGTTATATGGGTATTCGGGGATCCGATTGACTAGGGCTACCGGGTGTGGTGGTAGTCGAGGAGTGAGAGTGTGAGTTGGGGGACCCGACCCCTCGTGTACTGGGCGAGGAGTCGGGTTAACAAAAGTAATTTATTCTATGAAAACTCTCCTTCAACCCACGATGTGGGACTAAAGGTGTAGCTGTTCTTCGCGTGCAAGCAACTGATGGTAGATGGCCCAATTGATGCTGCAGTTGTTGTCGTAGGTGTTAATTAGGAGCCTAGAGATGCACTTGGAGGAGAATCGCATCACTTGGGGAAGTCGCCTGGACCAATCGCTGCCAGAACATCATGAACAAAGCTGGAGAAGATGATGCGGTGGCGAAGCTCCGGTGGAGTACCTGAAAGCACAAATACGGCCTTGTAGCCAAGTCAAATACGTTCAGAAGCTTTGTGCAAGTGCGGTGAAGGTGATGGTGGCGGTGGCGTGCTGTGAGAGTGTGTGTGTGGGCGTAGTGAATGCGGAGATGGTCGTAGTTCGTGGAGGTGTTCGGTGGAGGGCTGGGGCAAGTAATCACCTCAAATACTTGAGGGGTTTTGGTCGGTGAAGTACGAAAATGCTTTTGTGATCGGTGGGAGGTGGATTGGTGTAGTGTGGCGGTGGGAAGGTCTCGCTGGAGGTATGCCGGAGAGGTGGAAAACAACGGTGGAGTGGGCACGTCAGTGGTCGAAAGTGAGGTCTAGAGTTGTTGTGATGATGAGTAGATGATAAGGAGTCGAGGAGAGCGGTCGACAAGGGGCGGAGGAGGTGCCGGGTCTGGTATGGCCGGTGCTAAAGACGAAGGTGCTCCAGAGGAGGATAACAACAATGACAGATGGATAGAGAGCACCACCAGTATTGCAAGGTGCGGAAAGATGTGGGGAAGAAGATCTGGCCGCCTATTGTATGTGGCGGCCAGAGAAGAGGTTGGAAGTAGGGAGTCGCCGGAGCGAGGTGGAGTGAGTCGGAGGTTGAGGGTAAAAGAAGGGTTTTTGGCTCTATTTCTCGCTAAGGAGGTGAGGAATGCCATGGAGGGTCTTTTATAGGGCTTAGGGAAGTTGATGATAATGTCATCATCAACCGTATCTAGCTTTATTTAGTCAATTTCCATCATTAAATTCTCCTACGTAACCATTAAAAGGCCATAATTCATTGCAAATCCTTTCTGAGAGAAATACAAGAAACCAGGGTTAAAACTATAATTTTACCATCATATCATGAATACAGAATAATCACAGGTTTCTCCAGGGGTTAATTAAGTGTCAAATGATCTTTAGAGTCTAACAAGTGGGTTAGTATAGACAGAAAAGGTTTTTCGAGTGTTTTTGAGAATTAAATGACTTCTGAAACCCTAAAAATGGATCTGCTTAATTAGCTAAGGTTCTGGTCAAGATAAAATTCACCTAAACCATCTAAAATTCATAGAAAAATATTCTCTAGGGTTTGGTATGCTTGATTTAACCATTGGAACCCAATTTGACCCAAAATAGAGCCACAGACAGACTTTTGCCCTAATTTGCGTAAGTGTACAATTTCTCCAATCAAACTTGGTCAAAACCTAAATCTAACTTCACCATTGGATTATTTGAGTCCAAATTAAGTTTGTACCAAAATTCGAGCCCAATCTGAGATTGTTTCGACTTAGTTTGCACTTTGGTCCAAGTCTGACTTTCTTTATCTCCAATAGCCCCTCAACTTTTGAATTCCTCACAAAAAGCCCCCTAGTTTCTTTGTCTTCTTCACAAAAAGGTTCCTACTTCCCTCAACTCCTAGTCCTAAAGCTCCGGCAACCTTCAAATGGGAAGATCTCCCTGATTTCTTGCTCAATCCCTTCCAAAATTGGAAAGGAGATTCCTTTAGGAGTCCTCTTTCCAATGCACCCATCCTTGAACCCTACAACCTTCCCCATCTCTCATGAGAATGCATGAGAGATTCGGGTATCTTTCAAGTTTCCAACTCCGACGGCCTTCCAAGCTTGGGAAGATTGCTTCCCAAGCTCTAATCACCTTCTCATGGCCTATATAAGACTCCCTAGGGCAGACCGTTCTCCCCATGCTCGAATTTGATCGAAGTTACCCTTGATTTGTCTCTCCTGATCCGGCTAAGACTACTCGACGTCCAGCAACTCCTCCTAATCCTCCTCATCGTCCGACCGCAATACTGGTGGCGGATTCCTCCCCCTCAGCTTCTTCCGCATCATGCCATACCAGCGGGCACCTCCTAATCTCCATCATCGTCACCGTTACCACCCACCGGAGTGCTTTCTTCCCCGACACCGACCATACCATAACCGGTGCCACTCTATCCCCTTCGTCCATTAGATTAGGTTTAGATTAGTTTATTTTAGCTTGTAGGTTAGTTTCTCACTCTTCTTATCCCTGTTTCGACCCTCGACACATGCTATCACCTCCATCTTCCCCGTCTCCGACAATCCCTCTGGCGAAGCGTCCCCACCGCTACACCCTTCCATCCACCTTGCTGAAACTCCCATAAGCTTTGCCTTGCCTTCCCACACAAAAGCCCTCTCTTTATTTCATCATTCACACTCTCAAGACCGCCCCCGAATACACCCATCATCGGTTTCCATTCCCGACTTCGTCCGACCACCACGCACCTCCACACGCCCGAAACCACCGCCAACACATTCCACACCCTCCGGCAATACTGGTGAACGTATTTAATTGGGCCGAAAGTCCGTGCTTCTCCTTTTAGGTGTTCACCATGTTTCTGCCACCCTCCTCTCGTCGCCGCCTTCATTCTTCGAGTTCTAGCCACGAAGCTCCTGGCCACACCCTCCAGGCACTACGGAATCATTGTAGGATTGACACCAGGTTTTCAATTGGGGACCTCGAGCTCAGACACTACCTCAATTCGACGAAGTGGCATCAGCAAATGCTCGTGCAAAGACGGTGGGACATTTAGTCCCACCTTGAAAAGCAATGGTACTGCAGCAGCACATAAATGGAAAAAGTGACAGAGGCTTATCGCCTCAAGTCACTTGGGAGGTGAGGTCCCCTGCACCCTTCACCTACTTCTCTCGTGACACACATCACATGGGCCTGGCTCCGACCCGACTTGCCCAACCAGCACACACCTTGGCTGCTACCCCATACTGACAGCCCTGGTCCCAGGTGCACTCTAGACCCAATTACTCGTTACTGTGCAAGGGTTTGGGAGAGCAGAACCCAAAGAGACAAAGAGAGAGAGAGAACAGGGACAGGGGGGAATTTTGCTCTCACTGGTACCTATGCGACACTTAGTCACAGAAAGAAGAAAGAGTTCTGAAAAAGAAAAAAGAAGGAAGAAGAAGAGAAGCAAAGAGAAGAAATAGAGAAAGAAGAAGCAGAGAAAGGAAGAGAAAAACACTCTAGAATCAAACATTTAAGACGTTTGATCCTACCATCAGATGTCTAATTCTCCTGTTGCAACATAATTAACTTGTTTGATATTGTGCATCTATTTTCTATGATTGTGAGGAGTAATTGGTGGTTCAAATCACCATTTTGTCCATTCCCTTTGCACGTTGATACTTGAAATTATTACTATATCATTCTGAATCAATTCTGATTGCAATTTCTCATATCTTTTATTTAGAATTGTGATTTTGATATTAGCATGTGAATTCCTATTTACTCCCAACCAACGACCTCAGACTTTCATTCGAGCATAAATTTAATCTATTTTTCGCACAGATTCGATCTATACTGCAACGTGACGATTTTAAAACCTATTTCCGAGCAACTAAATAGAAGCTTGAAGAACAGGAAACAAGCTTCAAAGCTTGTTTAGGATTCAAGAAGAATCCCACTGATTTCGTGGGTTCGCACGCACGAATAAATGGGTTTTAGGAATTAAAATCGATCCTAATAGGTTTTCTTAGGTGTGAACATCAATCCCACCAAATTTGATGGGATTTGATTGCCATTAAGTAGGATTCTACTCGGTCAAAGCTTTCCTAGAGGTTGATTGACCTCCAATGGTTGCAAGGACTAATCTGCAAAGAAGTTGAAGAAGTTATGGGGCATTTTTTAGAGATTTCAAAAGCTGAGGGGCTATTTGAGATAATAAGAGTCACACTTAGACAAAAATGTAAACTAGGTTGAAATAATCTCAGATTGGACCCAAATTTTGGTATAAACCTAACTTGGACCCAAGAAATTTAGTGGTGAAGTCAGATTTAGGTTCTGACCAAGTTTGAGTGGCTAATTTATGCAAAAACGCAAATTAGTGCACTTTTTTGTCTATGACTCTATTTTAGGTCAATTGAGTTCAGAAGGTCAAATCAAGGGTACCAAACCTTTGAGAATATTTTTCTATGATTTTTAGAAGGTTTAGATGAATTTTATCTTGACCAGAACCCTAGTTAATTAAGCAGATCTATTTTTAGGGTTTCAGATGTCCATAATTCTTGAAATGTGTGAAAACCTATTTCTTTTTACGTGGACCCATTTATTAGACATTAATGATCATATGACCTTTAATAAACCCCTGAAATACCCCATAGTTATTCTGTAATTGTGGAATGCTATTAAAATTACAAAAATAACCTTAGCTTATCTTCTCAAAATAAAACATTTTGCATATATGACCCTCTAATGGTTATGTAAGAGCTTTTACCAACATTTTCATACCAAATTGAGCCCATGATGGTGTTCCCATCAAGCGCCAACATGTTTAAGCGAATTCGTCATTGTTAAAGAAATGTGTTATAGTATAGGACAAAATCGCTCAAATCATTTAAATTTATATGCTCAAAATCGCAAAAGAGTCCGAGGTTGAACAAAGAGAGCAAGTAATGGCAATTCAATCTCACTAATCACAAGAAATATAAGCAATTATAATTGAAACTTTATTTAGAATTACTCAAAATTATGTATATATGAAATATAGTAGCAAAGTGCAAAAAGAATACGTTAAAATGGTGATTTGAATCACCAAATTAACCCCTAATATTAAGCTTAAATATATGCACAGTATCTCAATCAAATTTTCCACATCAATTAATTTTAATATCTCAACAGTATTAAAAACTAAGGCACCAACAGAGATCAGACGTCTTAAGTTGCTCAAGGCTCAACTCAGCTCAAACAGAAGAGGCAAAGGCCTCCTCTCTCTTCTTCATACCTAAAGGGAGAGGAACCATAGCACACCACAACTTAGAGGCAAAGGCCTCTTCAAATTGGCTAAGTGTAGGGAGTAGAAGGGCAAAACCCCCCTTCTCTATCTCTTTCCTCCTCTTCTTTTCTCAGAGACCCAACCGTAATCAGGTAATCAGGTTTGAATAGTGGACCAGGCTTGTAGGTGTGGTAGCCAGTGAGGAGTGCAAAGGCAAGTTAAGCGGGTGAGGGTAGCTGGGGACTTGACGCCCATGTCTTAGGCAAGGGGTTGGGGAGAGGAATCCTCTTATCTCGCTCAGGCAACTTCAGTCTCCATGATGTGGGACTATCCGTCCCACAATTCTTTATGCAAGTACTGCAGATGCAGCTCTGATTGAGTAGTAGCTACGGATGAAGGCTTTGATTGAGGACCTGGAGACACACCTGGAGGAAGTCCACAATGTCTGGGGGTGTTGTCTGGAGGTATTATGGTCGGATGACTGCAGATGATGTCAGCGAAGTCAAGAGAAGAAACGAATGTCTAGCGAATAGCTAAATAGCAAAAAATGGCCTCGCAGCCATGTCAAATGCACTAAAAAGGATCGTCGTGAAGCGGCGAGTGCAGCGATGGTAGTTTCGTGGAGGTTGGAAGCCGATGGACCTCTGTCGATGTTGAAGAGGTAGTGCAACAAGGGATGCATTCGATAGCAGGATTGGGATATCAATAAGCCCAACTGGGTTGGGGTTTTTAGATAGTGGAGAATGGCGAAGGTGTGGGTGGTCATGGCATGAGTTTTGGTGTGGTGTAGCATTGGCACGGGCTCGCCGAAGCCCTTGCCGGAGGCGGGAAGATGAAGGTCGTGCCGGTGATAGTGTTGTCATGAGTGATTTGTGAGTATGGGGGAAGAAAGGAGAGGGAGAGAGGAAGGGATAGAGATGCTTAGAGGGGAAGGAGGTGGATGGAGATGGTCGACGTTGGAGAGCTAGAGCCGAAGAAGATGAAGTCGATGCTGAGTTGGTGTGGCAACGACGAGGAGGAAGGAAGCCCCCACTATGGCTATCGATGAGTAGAAGAGACAGAGGAAGGTAGAGGGCCGTCCGATTTGATTATTGGACGTCCAGATGAAGAGAGCGAAGAGGGTTGCCGTAGCATGGTGCGAAGGTGGTTGGAGAGGGAAGGAAGAGGGATTTCTCTGGCCAAACCTTGCTAAGGAGCTCGGCTATGCATTGTGGAGGTTTTTATAGAGCTTCAAGCAATCTTCTAAGCTTGGAAACAAGCTTGTGAAGCTCAGATTGTGGTAAATAATTTGAAAGTTAGGGGCATGAATGAGAGAGAAAGAGTCAGATTAGACCAAACTGCAAACTTGGTTAAGATGGACTTTGATTGGGCCTAAATTTTGATACAAACCTAATTTGGACCTAAAAAATGTGATGGTGAAGTTGGATTTGAGTTTTGACCAAGTTTGACTGGATAATTTGCATAGAAACCCAAATTAAGGTAGAATTATGTCTGTGACTCTATTTAAGGTCAAAATGAGTTCCAATGGTCAAATCAAGGGTACCAAACCTTATGAAAAGTTTTCATATGAATTTTAGAAGGTTTAGATGGATTTTATCTTGACCAGAACCTCAGTAATTTAAGCAGGTCTGAAATTAGGATTTTGGGTGCAATATTAGTTCTCGAAATGAGTGAAACCCCATTTCTATCTGCATGGACCCACTCATTAGACTTTAATTCTCATTTGACCTTTATTTCAGCCCTAGCCAACCTCTTGGTTATTCCGTGTTAATGATATGCTGTTAAAATTACCGAATTAACCCTGATTTCGCGTTCTCTTCTAAAAATATAATAAGGTAGAGATATAACCCTCAGATGAATATATAGGAGCTTTTATCTTTTATTCCAGACTAAAATGGGCTAGTTAGGGTCTATGATGGTGTTCCCATCAACTACATCGGAATGACATCACCGAAGGCAGAGAAGGGGGTGAGAAGCATGGAGTTAAATCTGTGCTAATCGAACTAATTAACTACCCTAATCTAATGTATGAAATTAAAGTAAGCTAATGAACTACTTACCTTGATGAAATGGTAAGAATGGCTCGACAATCACTCGTCGGAGCAATGAGAGAAATAGATAGGGTGAGAGATGAGCTCTGGTGATGGTTTGAAAGTGTATCAAAGTAGGAATGGCGCAACTCCACCATTGACAGGGCGGAGTTGAGGAAGAGGAGGTGAGGGAGGCAGTGTCTCCATCTGAGAGCACCCGAAAGGCTAGAGAGTGGTCGCAAAAAGTAGGGAAGAATCCTATTGAGCAAGCAACAATTTGAGAAAGGGGAAGGGTCTCGCTCGTAATCAGTGACATGAAGAGCTATTTATAAGCTCCAATAATGGTATAGGGGGAAGTATTTGGACGATAAAACATCTAGATTCACCGGAATAGCTCATCCTAGTCTCTAATGACAGCAAGCTTGAACATGTGTCTCAAGGCAGTTTATAGCTTATCTAAGCTATCAGATGTTGAATGTTGGTGGAGAGATAACTTGGCAGTCAAGGAAAAACCAATCCTTTATCCGATGTGCCGTTATCGGAGAAGGTCATCGACAGTCATCAACCGTTGATCACGAGGAAGAAGAAAGGAAGAAGAGACTAAGAAGGGATGTGTTCGAAGGATCATTTTGCAAATAATAGAGGACCTATTGGAAATAAAAAGGACTTAACTGCTTTGATTTTTAGGGACTAAAATGCAAATATTTAATTTAAATATGTAAATTAATTTATTTCTTTTTTAAAATTTTAATAATAGGTTATATATATGTTAAGGAATATTATTATGAGTTGAAATTACATTTTTGTCCCTTTTTACATTATTTAATTTAGTATTTAATATTAATACTTATATAATTAACTTAGGTTGTACATTACATATAAGCTTATTTAGCCAAATTATAAATAACTAAACTTATAGTACTAAGTCCTTATTATTAAATAAAAATAGAGGAATGCTCATTATACATTAATTATGCAAATTTAAGGTATAATTAAGGTCCTTGCTCAATATTAAATTATTTAATATTGCTAAACAAGAATAGAGGAGAGCTTATTATACATTAATTATTGTAATTTAAGGTATAAATAATTAACCCTGATTATATGCTATTACTAATCAATTAGCTGGTTAAACTAGATTATTTTAGTGAATCAGGAGCCATCATGAGTCTCTCATCACTTTGGTTGTCCTAGAACTTTCAGATAAAAGATCTTGAAGAAGCCTCTTATATCTTGAGTCTAAAGATGTTCAGAAACAAAGAAAAGAGGATATTGGGGTTACCACGGTAAGGATACATTACTAAGATCTTAGAGAGATTTTGCATGGATAACTCCAAGAAGAGCTTTCTCCCAATCAAAATGAGTTCTCCTTATGGAAAGGCAAGTCTCCTCAAATAGTTGAGGATAAGAAAGCAGTAAGTGGATGCATATATGTGTTTACTATGGCAAATCTAATATGCCCTATGCTATACACTAAACCAACATCTGTCACACATTGAGAGTGGTAAGACATTACCAATCCAATCCATGATTGGGACATTGGACTACTACCAAGAACATTTTCAACTATCTCAGAAGGACTAATGACTACTATTTAGTCTTCGAATATCGAGATCTCCACGTGTTAGGTTATACTAACTCTATGTTAGGATTGATTTTCTTATTGAATGCTGGTGGTGTGAGGTAGATAATAAGAAGTAGGACACCATAAATCCTCGTGCCTCGTACGTGCATTTGTTGTACGCTCTAAATCAAGGTTTTATAGTCACTTCGTTGCAATATAGCCGAAATAGCACATGAACAAATATAATTTATTACCTGAATCAAAGTCCGAGGTCGAATACAGGAAGCAAATATGGAATTCACATGCTAATCTTAATAAATAATATAAATGAGCACAATCAATGATTTGCAATGAACAACAATTACTCAAAAGTAATCTTCAGTGTAAGACATGAGCATATCAAGAGTCTAATGAGACAAACAGGCATCTAAGGCAAAATAATGGTGATTTGAATTACCAATTATTAGCTTAGATACAAGTATAAACTAATTATTGAATGAATCAAATAAATGAACAGTTCCTCAGGCGTCTGATTTATCAATTAGACAACTTAAAACACCAGTTGCTACAGTTTTTTTCTGATTTTCTTCTCTTCTGTCTTTAATCCTTCTTCTTTCTTCTACTTTTCTTCCCTCTTCTTCGTACCCCTTTCTAATCTTCTTTCTTGCCTCTTCACACACAAGTGAGTAGCTCGCGGATTTTGTCTAAGTGTTGGAAGGTTACAAGAGCAAAACCCCCTTTTCCCCACGCTCTCTCTCCCACTTCCTTCCCTTCCTCTTTTTTCTCTCAATCAGTTGGGTATTCAGGCACGTGTACCAAAGACTAGGGTTGCGGAGCGTGAATGCAGTCGAGGAGTGAAGGCAGGTATATGGGTGAGAAGGATAAGGAGGACCTCACCCTCGTGTTCTGAGGCAATAAGTGCAGAACATGAATTCAACTTATTCAGCCTCAGTGCTTTACCCACTTACGATGTGGGACTAATCCCATAGCTTTTCTCCTCGCACATGGCTATAAGCTGCCTGAGGTGTCTTCTTTCAATTCATATAGGAGCTATGGCCAAACAGTCCAATTGACTGGACGAAGGTGTTTGTGCTTCGATTCCGCGTCACCTGGGACTCGCACCTGGAGTTGGGATCTCAGGAACATGACCAGAGCTTGCTTGGAGCTGCTTTAGTAATGGCAGAAATGGTTGACAAACCTAAAACACAAAGTATGGCCTTGCGGCCTTGTCAGAGAAGCTCAGTAGGATCGAAAAAATGTTACAAAGCCGTTGGTGGTGGTGGCATGCTATGAGGGGGTTAGAGATGGCTGGCGAAGGTGGAGGTTGGAAATTGATGGGTTGTTCAGTGGCTTTTGTGTGGGTGGAAGGGCGAATAGGTATAGGGGTTTGGTTCGTGGAGTCGAGGTGGAGGTGTAGGGAGGTTCAGCGAGGTGTTTGGAGTAGTGGAGTGAGCGGAGGGCATCACCGGAGGAGTGGCTAGAGCAGAGGACAAAGGTGGCTTGCGAAAGCGTCAAGGGATGTTTTTGGGTTTTTGGATATGGGAGTTAACGTAGGAAACTAAGGAGACCTAGCTAACCTATTCTAATTAGATGAAATGGAGGAATCCACGCTGGTTTTGGCACGCCGGCGATGGAGAAGATGAAACCACCATTGAGGTGGATAGCGAGGAAGAGGGGGTTTGAGAGGCGCTCATCGGTGTTGCAAGATGTGCACAAATAAGACGAAGAGGAATCCGCCAGCTATTGTCCGTGACGGCGGACGAGGAAGGAGGTCGGAGAGGCTTGCTGGATGTTGTGAAGGATCTCAGCTGGAGAGGAGGGAAGAAGGTGAGATACTGGCCAAGAACAAGCTGACCAAGTACGGTTTAAGTTAGGGGTCCTTTTATAGGGTTCAAAGAGGCCTTCCAAGCTTGGAAGTTTCCAAGCTCCGAAATCTATGGAGACCAAACCCTTTCAAAGGTTTGCATGAGAGATTGGGTGAGATCTAGAGACTCAGACAAGGCTTAAAATGAAGGGCATTACTTGACGAATCTCCCTTTCAATTTTGAGAGCGATTTGTCAAATAATCAACAATTTTTTGACAAATGAAACTCATCGGAGTAGGATTCCTCCACAACAATGGTGGAGGGATCTGTTTGCAGTGACAACAGAGATAGGGGCCTGTTTGTAAAGAATTTCAAAAGCTAGGGCACTTATGAAATAAATAGGACTGAAATGCAAACTAGGTCAAGACGATCTCTGATTGGGCCTAAATTTTGGTATAGACCTAATTTAGACCCAAGAAATCCAATGGTGAAGTTGGATTTTGGTTTTGACCTAGTTTGACTGGTTAATTTATGCAAATTAAAATAGGTTCAGATGGTCAAATCAAGGATGCCAAACCCTAGAGAAGATTTTTCTATAATTTTAGAGGGTTTAGATGAATTTTATCCTGACCAGAACCTCAGTGAATTTAGCAGGTCTATTTTTAGGATTTCAGATGTCATTTAATTCTTGAAATGCATGAAAATCCATTTATGTTTACATGGACCCACTTTTTAGACATTTATAACCATTTAACCCTTAATTAACCCCTAAGAAATCCTATGGTTATTCTGCATTCATGATAGGATGGTAAAATTGCAGTTTTAACCTTGGTTTCTTGTTATTCTCTTAGAAAGGATCTACAATGAATTACTATCTTCTCGCTGCTATGTAGGAGCATTTAATGATGGAATATGACTAAATAAATCTAGATATGGTTGATGATGACGTTATCATCAGCATCTTGCACTCTTGTGCGACGGTGGTCTCCAACGCGCTACCAACGTAGATTATCATGGTTTTGATTTCCCACTCGTGCACTCTTAGCCATTGGATGGCAATCCAACAGCTGAGATGAAGCCTTCTTTGATGGAGAGCACTGGATGCTGGTTGACATGGCACATTTGTGGCCATTGGATGATGATCCAGTGGCCCATAAAGCCCCTTAGAAGATGTTTGATCGGGTGGGAGCTGTTAGGATGGTGCCACATGGCGCCATCCTAAACGTTCGCTTTCTCACTTTTGTAGATGGTGCTGCAGGGCTCTAATCAAGACAATTTTCATGTCATTGGATTGTGATCATTGATTTGGATCTATCCATACGATCAGATTTGGCATCTGAGGTTTAGATTTACGCACCTTGCTTCTTGGCTTTTACTCTTTCTTGGACTTCATAAGATGCTATGGAAGTCCATTCAAGATGATCTCGGAAGCATTGGACTCCAGTCGTCGTCTTGAGCAGATCCGTATGGTCGAATTTATCATATGTGGCCCCGAATTACCTATAATTATTATTGCCTCTCAATTTGAACATAAAATAGCATTATTATTTACAAAGCTAACAAATCAACTATGATGCAAACTATGCTACTCATGCATGCATTATTCCTAAGATGATCTAGGATCTAAGTTAATTCAGGTAGATTAGTTCCTATGATTGCTATGCAATCATACCCGTTGCCTAAATCTTCTTAGTCCCTAGCAAATGCATGACTAAATTCATTTCATCAAAAGTTTGACTAGAGAACTATTTCTTTTATTTTCATCCAAAAATTTAGAAATCCATATAATCATAAAAGTGTAGTGTTGTAGCCTATGCAACGGATCCACGCGAAAAAGTCAATCTACATCTAAAGCTTGTACTTGACCCTTAGTAAAACTCTATCAGAGTAGGCAAACTTCTTCCCTAAGGGGTATAAAATAATCTCTAATTTCAACCCCAATTTTGGATTAGGTAGAAGATGTCTGAGTCAAGTGGGTATGTATTTGGTGGCTTACACTCCTCTAATGCTACATATAGACTTGTACTACATAACCTAGATTTCCAGACTATCAAATAAATTAACTGAGAGAGGTGGGAAAACTATGTTCTCTTTAGTTCCTTTGTACTCATTCTCTCTCTATCTCTCTCTATTTTCATTTCATTTTTTATTTTCATAACTCCCTTTTCTATTTTAGCTCAAAATCTCACCAGATTTGTAAATATATTTGGTGGTCTCTCATGGCATTAACACTTCAATTAAGTTCTGATAACCCTAAAACTAAGTCAAAATTCCTTAGCTAGTATTCGGGTAGTCAGAAATATAGGAAAAGTAGGTCAAGGCTGTATTTGGTAGATTGTAAGGGTAGTAGGTATTGTTGCCTCAATGTGCTTGACATAAAATGAAATAAATACAACTCAACATGTTTTTTTCGTACTTTTTCTCTTCTTCTTTTTTCCTTTTTTTTAAATTTTTTTTCTTCTTTTTCTTTTTTTTTCATTTTTTTTCCACATATATATCTACCAACACAATGCAATGCAATATGACATATGCACTTTTATTCACGAGACATTATATCGGATTGGTGATGTTCAAGAGGATATCGAGTGGCATATTTGGTGGAAGTGCCTATTCTCAACACTGGGAATGGAATGGATGGGACAATGTATTTCTAACCATGACATTAATACCCTCCTTCAGTCGAGGATTCCGTAAAGGACAATCGTAATCATCCACCTTAGTCCTAGTTTTATTAGAATAATTTCTCTGTGTATTTACCTTATATGGTGGCTCTCAAAAATTCCCACAAAGAGTTTGTATGTAGGAACAGGAGCGAAAACTATGCCTAACTCCGAGTATCATTATCTAATTGTCCAGAAATTAAGCTTCCTTGTACTAGACTTAGAGCACCAGTAGACTCACTACTCTCACCTTGCAATTGTTTAGTTGATCTACTAGAAGATGGTTTACCTAACTCCCAAATTATTGTCCAAGGGTTCAGGAAAAAAAGAAATGATGCTTCTTCTCGATAAGCTAAAGATGTCTATCGGTTGTTATAATAGATCCATTGCAAATTCTACAGGTAAGTATGAAATTGTACTGGATTCTAAATCTAAGAATCAACTAAAGAATAAATCCCTAATAAAACCTCTTGATAAAAATCTATTTCCCAAGGTGTTGGTAGAAAAGTTTTCAGTTTATGTGTACTACCCCCCCATACCTAACTTCTTACATGTCCTCATGCATGAAGGAAAATGAATTAAGATAGGGAGTAAGTGGATAGAAATCACATGGAATTGTTCTTGATTCAACATTCAACATATGCCAACATTACAATGATAATCACAATATGTAGAATAATGTCAAGATGAAAAATGCTATGTATAAAGCAAATGTTACGTTTAAATGCTGAGTTTAATGCTTCCAGCTAGTCGAAACTCCATCAGATGGATCAATGATTGCAAGAGAAGAGTCAAGATGGTAAGCACTTGGAGTTCCATTGTCATCAACGGGCCAAAAATGCAAAGTAGTTACCTGTGAATACCAAGACCACAAGGTCGACAAAATAAAATATCAGGGCTTGGAATTAGTTGTAGCCAGGTACTACAAGTGAAATCAATCCGAGTGCCAAGGTGATAGGTAGCAAGTGACAACCCAAAAGACTGGTGTATGAGCAATGCAAATGAGGTGGACAAGGAGTTGGGAGTGGGAAACTAATCATATAGGTCCTAAAATTGGTGGAAAACGAAAGAAGGGACCCGAGTGGTGTAATCTGAAATGGTATAAGGAACCATTTCGTAAGTGGATCTGTGGGTGGGTGGTTACAGAGTAGGTGTGTTGAATTAGATCCAGTGTTCCATCCCAACAGCTCTAGATTTGCCTAGTTCAATATCATCCCTAGGTTAATCAAAATCTTGTACGAATCGCCTAAATTCTGTTCATGGTGCGAATCCTCAAATATAATGGGTGGTAATTCATTATCCCCAATGTGTGGAAAATCTGAATCTGGATGTAATAAATCCTCAAATTCTTTCATTTTTCATTTTGTGGCTTCTATGAAATCCTTTATATCATAATCCAAGAGTGAAGATGTGAAAGAAGATGTAATAGATTGATCTGAACCCAAATCCAAAAATGCCTCAAGATTTTTCAGATTTTCCTCACAATCAGAAATGGGGTTTTTATTAGGTTCTTCCTCAATTGAGATTGGATTCTTTGACAATTTGAAATCAACCCCATATGTATGGAATCTTATGAAAATCTATGTATTTATCATCTGAGCTTCTCATGAGGGTTTTAGGCAATTCCACTCCAAATCTCTCATAATCCAAATCATGTGCCTCATAAATTTTCTTTGGTAGTTCAACGCTCACCATAGTGTTAGAATCATTATAACTCAAATCAATGAGCCCGATAGAAGCTATGTGCGGAGTCAATTCACCAAGAAGTTCTATGTTCCCATAGTGCTCAGGTTCATCATCATCTAGGTCCTCCTCGATAAAATTACCATATGGGTCCTTGTTCGCCCTTGAAATATGTAATCTGAGTTTCTCATTCCCTAGGGAGATCTCCATAGACCTGGATGCACAGTTGATGTTAGCCCGGGCAGTCACCAAAATTGGGTAGGCTAAGATGATAGGTGCATCATGGAGACTACAAGGAATGTTCATATCCAAGATGAAAAAATTCGCTGGGAAGTAAAGCCCATGGATTTTTACAATGACATTCTCCACCACACCTCAAGGCACTTTGACTGATTTATCAGCTAACTGGATAGTGACCGAAGTGGCTCCTCAAATTGGAAGTAGTCAAAAACAGCAGTGGGGGCTAAATTAATGGACGAACCCAAATCAAGCAAGGTCCAGTCAAAAGGAGCATCATGTAGCTAACAGGAAATGAGCTAAGGAGGGGAACCTTAATGTGAACATCTTTGAAGATTTCCTTTAAGTCTTGCTTACTTTTGATTCCCTTTATCTATCCTCTAGGTTCAAGAGTTACAACTCCAGGGAAGGGAAAAGGGATGCCAGTGATCTCAGTGATTGGTTCCTTTTCCTTAAGCTGCTCCTTTGAAGGGTTAGAATGGAAAGAGGAGCTAGCCTAAGAAGTATCATCACCTACTTGCCTAGTTGATAGGTCCTTTGTAACTTTTCTACTCCTTAGTGTAACAGCATTTGCATTGGCATACTATCTATAAGGTGGGGGACGAGAAGAAGGGGCAAATTGTGTGGGATTCGATGATAAGGTAGACTGACCTAAAACATAACCAGGAGGTGCAGGAGGTACTTGTAATATTGCATGCGCTTGTCCTTGTGGTGCTTGGAACCTAGGCGGGGTGCCTTGGTTCTGTACATATCTTGGGTTAAGGATAGGTTGGGAAGGCAAGGCTCCCTGCAATCTATGCTCCTATAGTAGCTGGTTCTGCATACTCTAAATGTTCTGAATCTGATCCACCGTTTTCATGAATTTCACATTGTCATAATTCGATTGACGCATAGATTCCTTCAATTCTTCTCTCAATGCCTCGAAAGAGTCAACTCGCCTTGGAGGGTGATTTGCAGCTTGATGCGGTGGTTGATAAGTAGAATGGGATTGTTGCTGAGACGGGAATGGCTACTGCCTTGGGTATGTATTTTGCGTATACCTGTATTGTTTGGTCTAGTAGTGTGGATCCTGATTTAGTCTCTATGAGTTACCAGACCAGGAAAAGTTAGGATGTTGGTGCCAACTAGAATTATATGTTACTAAATACAGGTTATTACACCTGTAACCTTGGATAGCATTGACATCTTCGTAGGTCGAAGATGTCTGAGATGCGTATTCATCAAAAGAATACGCACTAGAATCGTCATAGGGTGTGTAACCTTGATTGTGTGGCTCCAGATCCAAATAATTCACGGGTTCCTGATATATAAGATCCTGTAAAGATGGAGAAGATACATCTCGAGTAAGTAGATGTACTCGAGCAGGAGGGACTTGGGATGCGAAAGAAGAGTGGGATGCAGTTGAATTGCCAAGAAATCCATGTCGATCTCGAACCAATTCGTCAAGCTTCTTCTCGAGCAAATCCACCTTATCCACCTCTTAGTGATATTGTCCATATCAGCTTAGGCAGATTTGATGTGAGCTTCATGGACACTAACTCGTTGCTATCCAGGTCACTGGAACTGGTTCATAGATGCAGCATTAATTGAGTTCCCTGCTAAGGACTCAAATAGCTCAAATGCACTATTCTCATCCTTTGCGAGGAAACTCCTACCACTAGATACATTGGCCAGGTACCGATGTGTGTCATCCATCCCATGGTAAAAGACTTGTGCTAGGTGCCATCTGGGCAAACCATGGTGTGGGCATTTCCTAGGAAGATCATGAAATGTATCCCAGGCACCATGCAATTTCTTCCCTGGTCCTTAGGAGAAAGTCATAATTGCAAGCCTCATCACATTTGTTCAACTAATCAGGAAGAACTTTTGGAGGAATTCATGACGTAATTCCACCCAGGTTCCAATCGGCCTCCCGATGGTCTTGAACCAATAAGAAGCTTTATCCTTAAGAGAGAATGGAAAAAGCTTCATGAGAACAATCCCTAAATCAACATTTCTCGATCGAACTGATTCTATGATTTGACTCAGATCATTGATGTGCTAGAAGTGATCCTCATTCGAGTTTCCATGAAAATGAGTCTAAATCAGACTTATTATGTTTGGCTTTAGCTTGAATTCATCTCTGCATGCAGGAATCTAGACTTGAGGTACCAAAATCGTAGCCATCGGATCATAGAAGTCCCATAGTTGTTCTCCGCATGGTGGATGCTACATCCTGTCCAATGTGGTGAGAATCCTGTCAATACTCTATTCATATCTCTATTTTGATTCCTCAACCCTAGCTTCCAGACAAGACATTGGGTCTAGATTTTTGGGACCTTGACTAGGTCCAAAGCCAGGATTAGCCATCTCAAGTAATTGAGAGGAAGATGAGGGTTGGGAAGAAGAGTCCATTGAAATGAAAAGTCACCTTCACTACCTCGGGTTTGGTTCCCAAGGTCCGACTAAGTTAGGTCCTAAAGACCTCCTTCCTTGCATACACCAACAACAAGGGTTGCTGTAGCCAAGCCAAACAAGGCTAAGGCCTTCTTAATCAAATTGGTCCTTTAGAATCAGATGAACAGATATTTCATTCAGGTTTAAATTGTTGAAGAAAATTCATCGAGAAACCGATTGAAAATGATCCCCGCCTCTTAAGCTAACCTGGCCAGTCTATTTACGTGGGGAATAAGAGGAAGGTTCTTCCTTCAGATTTTGTCTTCGGTTCCTTTGTACCCCTTAGACGTGGTTGTTTAACACTACCCCGTAGGCTCGGCACCAGGTTTGGCCAAAGAGGTTGAGACCACCCAGTAGTTAAAAGACGAATACGGGTTAATTGATATAATTTTACGATTTTTTTCTTAACCTTGTCTTCAGTTTGGGTGTGTTGTGAGTGGTACACAAGGTGACTTAACTCACCAACTAATCACTAAACTTGATTGAGTCCAGGCTAGTCGAATGCAATCTCTAAATATGACCCTAAAGGTTAAACCTAGGGTTCATGCAATTTGACTAGGCAGACCACAGTCAAATTCACAATACTCTCTAAGATATAATTGGAATCCAAATGATATGACAATTGGCAGGAAGATTCCTTTTTCATTCAGTTTTCCAGAGAATATTTTTTCAGGATTTTAATTATTTTAAATAAATAAATATGAATTGTTAGCTAATAAGGGGTCAGATCTGAGATTTTGACCCTGTGTTGCATCTTTTTGAAATAGTATCAAATGTGATCCAAAGATTCAAAAAAAATATGGGAATGAAAGCTAACTTGATTATCTCTCAAACTCCATCATTTTGGGTTAATCACATTCAAGTGCTATTCGAAATTGATTTTTGAAGTTCAAGAAAATCTGGATTTTAGTCTATTTGACCCCAGTACACTCCACGAATTTTTTAAAAATCCAAAAATTGAATTTTTTCGTGGGAATGGTGGCTTTGGAAAGGTAATTTGAAAATCTAGCACCTACCTAAATTTTAAAATTTTGGGACCACTAGAAACACGGTAATTGATTTTTCAATTCCGTATCAAATTTCTTGCTGAATTTCTAAAAATAGTAATGAGGTTTCTTCAAGTATTGTCAATCCCCACTAAGCCTATTTGCAAATTTTTTTTTTAAGGCAAAGCAAATCCTAACTACGTAAAAGATAAAATCCTTTTTTCTTTCAAATAACTCCTACCCTAATGTGAAATCAAATCCTAATCAATATCCTACTGAGATAATTGTGTGCCCCTAATTTTTTTCACTTGCACTCGATGCATACGTGAATCCTCATTTCATACCTGCACACTAAAAGAAAAATAAACTAAATTAGATATTAAATCAAAAATCACCTTGCCTCCCCGTCAACGACACCAATTTGCTCGGGCGTAAAATTACATTTTAAGATATTTTTTGTCGTAATATTGCATGAAAATACGTCGAACCAAATAAAATGTAATGAGATGGTGAGTCCCGGTCGAACTCAGGGAGGTAGTAAAACGACTTGATTTTAACACTAATCTGAAACTAACTAGAACTAAGCACTAATCCTGATAGATATAAAGCAACTCAACTTTAATTAGATAATAATTAGGCAATTGTTTCATCATTTCAATGCTAGAACTTAAAAAAATAACTAGAACATGCATTGCTAAAATTAGAACTACTAAAAATAACTATCTAGTCTACTAGAACAAGGTCACCAAAGGTGGTCCTCGGTGGCCTTTAGAGAGGTTGGGCAGAGCAGCAGCGGTGTACCAAGGTGGTCTTGATGGATGCCTCAGAGGAAAAGGGAGCAGGAGAAACTCGGACTTGTCCAGAGCATGAGATGGAGGGAGAGATGCCTCTCAAATGGGAGCTCTGGGGTTCTTTTTATAGTTAAAATAAGGGGCAAAGCAGATATTTGGACCCCCAATTCATGCAACAACCTTGGATTAATCAGATCCATCGATTGGGAGATCAACGGACCAAATTGAACATAAAAAGAGCCTCCATCGCGCCTTCATCGCACTCGTCGCCGCGATTGCACCACATGGCCACCGCTCAGCTGCCCGATCCACCGCCACAACGCTCCTCACGCACGGGCACATGTTCAAAATCAACCACTTGATCACGAAGATCAATAGCTGAGATTGCATGCTGCATCGCCTCAAATCTCTGCATGCAATAGTGCATCTAACTGGATGTCACCTCATGCATCATCGCACTGCTCAGATCTGAGGAATGATTGCATGCCACACAGCTGATCGCGTGCCCTTCGATCGAGATCACATGATCTAATTTCATCACGCCTTGCCACCCGCTCTGATTTTCGCTCCTCTCACCTCGAATGTGTAGCTCATGCTCTTGCATGAGGGCAGTCTCCAATGCGCTACAAGTGTGGATTGTCATGGTTCTGATTTCCCACTCATGTGCTCTCAGCCATTGGATGATAATCCAACAGTTAAGATGAAACCTTCTTTGATGGAGAGGGTTGGATCCTGGTTGACGTGGTATGTTTATGGCAGTTGGATGATGATCTAATGGCCCACAAAGCCCCTCAAAAGATGTGCAATCGAGTGGGAGCCTTTGGGATGGCACCACGTGGTGCCATCCTGACCATTCATTTTCACACTTTTGTAGATGGTGCTGCAGGGCTCCGATCGAGGCGATTTTTGCATCGTTGGACTGCAATCATTGATCAAGATCCATCTATGCGATCAGATTTGGCATCTGATATTTGGATTTGCACCACCTTGCTTCTTTCCCTTTGCTATTCCATGGACTTCATAAGATGCTATGGAAGTCCAATTGAGACAATCTCGGAAATGTTGGACTCCAGTCGTCGTCCTAAACAAATCCGTATGATTGGATCTATCATCTGCAGCCCTGAATTACCTCAATTATTATTACCTCTCAATTAGAACATAAAATAGCATGATTGTTTACAAAGCTAACAAATCAACTATGATGCAAAATATGTTGCTCATGCATGCATTATTCCTAAGTTAAGCTAGGATCTAATTTAATTTAGGTAGATTAGGTCCTATGATTGCTATGCAATCAATCATTGCATCTATTGCTACAAAGGAGGTGGAGTGGATTTGCAAGTTCGTAGATAAGTTTGGCATAGTTCCTTCGATATAGTTGGCAATCCTACTCTTATGCAACAATATAGATGCCATTGCATAGGTGAAAGAGCCGTACTCTCACTAGAAAGCAGTCATATTAAGAGGAAGCACTACATCATCCAAGAGATTGCTAAGGATGGCAATGTGATCAGCACAAAGGTTGCTTGTACAAATAACATCATTGATCCACTGACCAAAGCATTGACTAGATAGTCATTTGATTGGCATGTGAATTGCATGGGGTTAAAAGAGGTTTTGAAATGTTTGTGAGGGTAAGTAGGAATCTATTGAAATTTGTGTACCCTTCACGAGTCGTACAATTAATGTATTGATGTGGTCATCTCATTTGAATAAGAATTAGATTTAATTCTGGTTCATGAATTAGGTCTTTTAGTTGAATTGGGTGATGTAATTAGCCATAGAATAAACTCAATGTATGTCGACTTAGAGATCTAGATAATTTAAAGGATCTAATAGTGCATCAAGAAACCATAATATTAGATTTGGTCATTTGTTTTTGGTTAGAGTTGGGATGACAAGCTCCTCTAGATATCGCCTCTTGATTGATGTTCATGAACAAGGATTCAAAATTGTCTTATGCCTTGGTATTGAGTCAAAAATCGTTGTATTTAGGAAAATGCGTCATAGTATAGTGACGAAAATTGATAGAACATTTAAATTTGTAATCTCAAGAAACATAAATGAGTCCGAGGTCATTCGCAGGGAGTAAATGTGGAATTCACACACTAATTGCAATATAGAATAGTGAGCACAATAAGATATTCAATTAATAATAGAAATTTACTCAAAATGATGGTCAATAATAGCAATTGTATCTTAGGGATAGAAAGAATGAGTGAAACTATAAAAATAGTGATTTGAATCATTACTTAATCCCTCCTTAGGCACATATATCAAAGCATTCAATTTCCTAAATTTCTCTACAGTGGTTTTAAACCACTAATTCAAGTTAGCTCAAGCACTTAAATATCCTCACAGTAATCAGAGCTAAGCCAAGCCAGACGTCGCCAAGGTGCTACAGACGCCTTATCTCATGCCTCAGAGGAACCAAGGCAAGCACAACACAGAGCCTCAAGCACAAGGCCAGAGCACAAATCCTCAGAGATGGCTAAGTATTGAGCATATAGGCACACATCTTGAGGCAACAGGGCACGAAACCTAATGCAAATCCACCCCCCACACTCTTGAAAATTTCTTCCTTCTTCTGCCTAATTTGATCTCTAATTGGGTAATTGGGTCGAGAATAGGGGACTAGGCTCACAGGCGTGGGTAGTGAGCAAGGTGTGAGAGAGGGAATGAGAGAGAGTGTGGGTGAGGGGACCTCACCCGCATGTGTTGAGGCAGACAACCTAAGTGATGTTTTCCCTTTATGTGTCTGTTGCTTTGTCGTTGCATGAGGTGGGACTAAATGTCTCCCTCTTCTTATCTTCTTCGTTCTTGTAGCAAGGTTGATGGGTCTTCGAATCCATGCTGTTGTCACTACTGGTAGCTCAATTGTTGGTGTAGCTTGGTTCATGCGATGAAACCACAGTCTCAGCTACTTGTGGTAGGTCGTTGGTAGCCGAAGAGAGGTGGACAACGATAGCGATGGTGGATGCAAGTGTGTCAACAGTGACTGATGCCTGAAACCCAAAGAATGAGCTTATCACCCCAATTAGTTAGTTTAGTGGCATCGCTGTGATGCGAGGAGTGCGTCGGCGATGATGGCTAGGTGATTGGTGGTCTATGGAGGTCGAGTGAAGTCGAGGAAGACATCAGAAGCATGTGTTGTTCGGTGGGGCAATGTAGTGGTTGAAGCTTCCAATTTGTAGAGGTCTTTTGTTTGATGGATGATGAGGAATCTTCTGGTGGTGGTGGGCAAAATTTTGGTGGTGTGGTTTGGCTGGACGAAGCTCATCGGAGCTTCACCGAAGTTGAGGAAGAAAGAGGGGGAAAGGTCATGATAGGGGTTGAAACTAGCAGCCAAGGGTCTAAACCTACTCTATGAAAGGAGAGGAAGAAGAACAACTACCTAAGAGGGAGGAAAGGGGAGGAATTGCATCTGGCTTGCCTTGTTGGATGCGAGGAAGGTTGTTTCTCCACTAGTTGGTAACGACAATGAGGAAGGGCGCTAAGGGGTGTAGCTTTCATTGGCTAGCACCGGAAGAAGATGAGGGAGAATCTGACACATCCAATTTGTTAGTTGGATGGCCAGAAGGAGAGCATGGGAGCTCATCGAAGTCATGGGGCTCTTGGTAGGAGAGGAGGGAAGAAGGTAAGAACTAACCTAGAATCGACTGGGGAGCCTGGGACCTAGAGGTAGCTTTATAGAGCTCAAATTCAGGCTCTAAATGAAGAAAGGTGGCTGATTTGGCTGCGATTTCAAAGGAAAAGCTTCCCCATAAATTTCGAGCTCGCCTAAGCTCTATGGTCCAAATTAGGACCCAAGATCTAATTCATTGGATTGTGAAACCTCTCAAGATCAATCCCTTCAAGTTTAAAGGGATTTGGTCTTGATTTGAGGGAGAAATCCCTTCTCAAATCTCGACCTGAGGTGCATTCACATGCTAATGGTGGTAGGGGTATTTCTGCAAAGATGATGATAACTTATAGGCCTATTTGTAAGAAATTTTGAAAGCTAGGGATTTGATTGAGAGAAATAGAGATCTTAGGGGCTGAATTGCAAACTAAGTCATGATTGGGCCCAAATTTTGGTCTTAACCTACTTTGTACCCATCAAATCTAATGGTAGACTTGGATCTGAGTTTTGACCATGTTTGACTAGGCAATTTGCATAGAATCCCAAATCAAGGAAAAATCCCATCTAAATCTCTATTTTAGGTCAAAATGGGTTCAGATGATCAAATCAAAAGTACCAAACCTCTTAAAATATTTTGCTAAGAATTTTAGGAGGTTTAGATGAATTTTATCCCAACCAAAACCTTTCCGATTCATGCAAGGCTGATAATTAGGATTTTTGGTCCATTTTGGTTTTAGAGATGTGTAAAACCCTATTTCTTTTAGTGTGGACCCACTTCTTGGTTTTTAATGCTCAATTGACCTTCAATTAACCCCTTGAGTAATCCCGTGGTTAATTTACATTTGTGATATGCTGTTAAAATAGCATAATTAACCCTGTTTGATTATTTTCTCCTCAAAATAGATCAAAGTGGAATTATTATCCTCAGGAGATCATTCAGGAGCATTTATCTCTTGATTCCAACTAATTCAAGTTAGTTATGAAAAATGATGGCGTTACCATCATACCCCCATGCCTAACTTTTGCTAGTACCTAGCAAAATCCTATGGAAAGAACTAGATTTCTAGACTATGTATTTGATGTTTAGATGCCTGGTTGTGCCTCTTCATTAGAAATTAGATTGGAATACCAAGAATAGGCCTAGAGGTACTCAAGTACAGCTAAGATCCTGACCTGACTAGCTTCATCCTTGGGTCTATCACGAAGGTTTCTAAGGCCCACAAAGACTATCCAGAGGTTCATTGACCCCAGCAATTAAAGCACCCATGCATAGAGTATTGAGAACAGGTTTAGTTTTGCTAGTGCATTTTGATAAGTGAGAGATAGAGAAGGATCTTTTCATTTTGACAGCTTTCTCTCTTTTCTTTTTATATTTCTCTGAATTAAACATCGGATTGACCCTAAACATGGTCTGTATTGGATTCCTTATCCCCACCATCAATCCTCGAAGGGTCCCTGGCTTTCGATGCTTTGGGATAGCACCGCCCATGGCAACCCCCAGAACCCTAGCTTTCAACACTTTGGGATAATGTCGCCCATGGAGTTTTGTAGCTAAATTCAAGCCCTGGCAATCGACATTTTGGGATAATCTTGCCCATGGCACTTGAATCAGCACAAGATGCTTACATGCCCCTGGTAGGATATTTAGATATCCTAGGAGGCAAGCATCGAGGAGACGATATGTTATTACTCATCTTCGAGGTAAAGCCCTGGCAATCGACATTTTGGGTAGTATTTTTCATTCCACATCTCCGCTCTGGGAACTCATCCAATCAACTTGTGTCTTTGAGCCACTCCTAAGCTAGAACTTCAAGATGACTTTTCCATAATGGAACACTTGTGGCATTATTTTTTCGTTAAGCACACTGAGCCAGATCGATGTGTGCATTTTGGGTGCTTAGGTTACCATGTCTTGCAAACCAAAGGGCAGGTAGTGGGGTTGAATAATCCCTAAGCCTTAGACTTAATACATCAGCCTCGCACTTTCTTCAACCTTGTGAGGACTAATAAAGATCTTAATGAATACGTGAGTGTTTAAGCCCTAGAATAGGCCCAAGAGGCCTAAGATCAGTACTCTTACTGATCTCCTTGTCCCTAGCACTTTAAGACTTAATCCTTATTTTGATTTGGTCTAGAACTTAAATAGATTCCATAATCAGTTGCTAAGACTATTGACTTTTTCTTGACTTTGCTTCTTTTGGCATTTTTTGTATTTCCTCCTCTTTCCCTCAAGAAAGATTTTCAATCAATTCTCAAATTTCTCTTCCCCTTTCTCCATTTTTTTAATATATATTTTTTGTGAGAACCCCTTAGAGAATTGGATTTCCATTTTTTTTGCACTTTAACACCCTCCATAGATAAGTTTTGCAATGTCCTCATTATAAACCAGGTGGATATGAATTCAGCTTTGTTGAAGGTTTAGAACAAAGTCAAAATGTGGGTGAACTGGTCGGGATAACTGTTGCGAACGACTTCAGGCTCTGATACATGTATCAAAGGTGGAGTCAGTTGTTCTAAAGTTGAACCCTAAAGTGCAATAGGACTGTAGCTCAAAAATGGATCAAAAGGGTCTCGATTTTTAGGAATGAAGGGTTGCCTCCCATTAAGTACTAAATTCAATACCTTCAACCAAGCAAATGGTGGTCAGGGAGAAGAGGTGGTCAGATTAGAGGAATTTTGTAGAATAAATGCCTTGATGATTAGTTTGGTAGGTCTAACTAGGTGCTTATTCAAATCAATAGGCTGATGATGCAGACCAAACTCTATCAGTCTGGTGGATTGATGGATGTAAATCAATAAGTGTGGAGCCCACCAGATGCTCTACGACTCGAAGGGATGTGGAAATATGAATCTAGGGTTTGGCTGAATCGGCTCAGCCTGATCAGAGTAGGGTCCTCAAATGATAATGGATCTGTGGAAAATGTAGGAACCCTACTGGTGGGATCAGAGAAAGATAGAATGTGGTTGTTAATTGGATCAATGTCCGATTCTCGATCTAAAGATGGAGGTGAATCATATGAAACCGAATTAGAAAGAGGTGAGTCAGAATAGAAATTGATTCTAGTGGTGGGTTGTGGTGTGGTTCGGGTTTTGAAAAACTCTAGCTCTAGATTGGAAGGTGTTGGAGAAATAAAATCGATGTTTTAAAATTGCCTCGTTATAATATAGCCAAAATAGCACTCAAACAAATAAAATTTATATGCGGAAAAGTCTAAGGTTATTCGCTTGGAGCAAATAGGAATTCAGTTCTCAAAATTACAATTCAAAACAATAGAGATACAAAATTGTAATAAAAAATTGATTCAGAATAATGTAGTAATAGGATCAAGTATCAAACTGCAAAAAGAATGGAGTAAAATGGGGATTTGAATCACCAATTACTCCCTACAATAATAGCAAATAAAACTCAATAGATATGAAATGATCTCAGCCGTCTGAATATCTAATGAGATGTCTTAAACGTTTTATTTCTTCTTATGCTTCTTCTTGCTTTCCTTCTTCTTTCTTTGTTCTTCTATTTCTTCTACCTTTCTTTTTCTTTCTTCTTCTGCCTTTCTTCTTCTTCCTTCAGCTTATCTACTGTCCAAGCCTTCTGATGCACAGGGGGAGACTTATGAAATTGACTAACTGTTAGCCAACTCCTTTCAAAGCAAAACCTCCTGTCCCCACGCACTCTCTTTCCTTCTCTCGCTAGGAACCGCGCTCCTAGGGCCAATATCAGGATAGTCGGGTTATCAGGTAAGTGCGCACCTGGGTCTAAACTCACCGCCAGTGGGTGGTGAGCGAGGAGTAAAGGCTTAGGTGGGTCGGGTGTACCACGTCTACGCAGGAGATGTCGCAGACAAGGTACGTGAGGGGTGTGAGGGACCTCACCCCTTATGTTTGAGGCGATAAGCCACAGACACAAATTCAATTTATGCATCCGCATGCACTCTTTAGCTTCTAAGGTGGGACTAAAGTCCCAACTTTCCTTTGCACATCGTAGTAATAAGGTGATGCATCTAATTGAGGGAGCTGCAGCTGTAGAGATCCTCAATTATGGTCCTGGAGACCTGCAGGCATCGATTCCGCACCACCTGGAAGCTTCACCTGGAGCTGTAGTGGCTAGAATGGGCTTCAAGCTTCCTTCAAAGCTCTATGTTAATGGAGGAGGAGCTTGACACCTGAAAACATCAGCAAGGCCTTTCAGTAGCATCAAAAAGCTCAAGAACGATCGCCGGAGCACGACGAGTGTGACAGTGGCAGTGGTGTGCAGTGAGCATTTATGAAGAGGCCTGTCGACCTCGCAGAGGGTGGCCAGAAAAGCATGAGTTCGGTAGAATGTTTGAAGGGGCAATTAGCCTAACGAAGTTAGGGCTTTTACTCTTGAGGTCGCAACGAAGGTGCAGAGCATGGAAGCAGCGGTGTAGGTGATCTGTGGTGGCCACTAGTGCTTACTGGAGGTATGCCGGTGAGATGGAAGATGGAGTCACAGAGGGTGGCAGAGAGTTCGAAGTGGAGTGTCAGAGGTACTAGCGTGACGTAGAAAAGCTAAGGAGTCGATTGAGATATGTAGCAGATGATGGGGGGCATAGATGGCGTCGGTTGTGGTATGGCCGATGTCGGAAACCAAGCTGGCTCTAGTAGGGGTTGGTCGGTGAGGATGAAGGGGATAGGGATGTCGGCTGGTGCTGCTCGACGTGAAAGAAGGCAGGGAAGGAGGATCTACTGCCAGTATTACGGTCAGACGATGAGGAGAGGCAAGGAGAGTTGTTGAAGCTCGAAGAGCACTTCGATGGGAGGAGGAGAGAAGAATTGAGGGTTACTCCGATCAAATTTGAGCATGCCCCAAATGGTTTGCCCTGGGGAGTCTTATATAGGCCATTAAAGGGTGCTTAAAGCTTGGGAAGCAAGCTTCCCAAGCTTAGAAGGATGCTAGAGTTGGAAACCTAACTCTCTCATGCATTCGTATGAGAGATTGGGAAAGAATTGAAGACCAAGAATTGGTCTGATTGAATGAGAATTTCAAGAGGGATCTTCGATTCAAATTTGAGGAAGTTTCATCAATAAATCAAGGAAAAATCCTTGGTTGCTTGTCGCTGGAGCTTTAGGCTTAGGATTTCTCTGCGGCGAGGGCCTTTTTTTGAAAAAGACAAAGAAGTTGGGGGGCTTTTTGTAAGAAGTTCAAAAGCTGAGGGGTTATTAGAGATAAAGAAAGTTAGACTTAGACCAAAGTGCAAACTAGGTCGAAACAATCTCAGATTGGGCCCAAATTTTGATACAAATCTAATTTGGAACTAAGGAAACCAATGGTGAAGTTGGATTTTGGTTTTGACCTTGTTTTACTAAGTAATTTATGCAAAAATTCAAATTAGGGTAAATGCCTGTCTGAGACTCTATTTTGGGACAAAATGGGTTCTGATGATCAATTTGAAGGTACCAAACCCTAGAGAATATTTTTTTATAAATTTTAGAGGGTTTAGGTGAATTTTATCCTGATAAGAACTTTAGTTAATTAAACGAGTCTATTTTTAGGATTTCAAAAGTCATTTAATTCTCAGAACACTCGAAAACCCTTTTTTGTCTGTTCTAATCCACTTGTTATCCTTTTAAGACCATTTGACCCTTAATTAACCCCTGAGAAAACCCATGGTTGTACTGTATTCAAGTTATGATGGTAAAATTACAATTTTAACCCTGATTTATTATTTTTCTCTCAGAATGCTAATGCAATTAATTATGACCTTCTAAAGGTTATGTAGGAGCATTTAGAGACCTAATCAGATCAAATTGAGCTAGCTTATTACTCATGATGGTGTTCCCATCAGAAGGTATGGCTGCTTCGAGTTCGAAATCATCAGCCTTAGAATCAGAATCAAAGAACAGGTCATGGATACTGATGTCGTAAACTGGCTCGTAATCCTCTCGAAACAATTATTCTCCGAAATTAGAGTATGATTCGAAATTATCTAAGAATTTGCAATAACAAGTTTTTGAACCTAATTTAAGATCGGGACTTAAACCACTGAATAAATCATGATGCATGGAGTTAGTAACCTGACTTTGGTCTAACCTAGTCTGAAATTCCAAGCACAATGAGGCATCCTTATTAGGCATAGGCTCGAGTTTTGGGCACCTAGGGTAAATTCAATCAAATCCCAACTCTTCCAACTCCTCTGATTCTATATCGTAAATCGATTTGAACTCTAAAAGGTCAACTTGTTCTTCTAAGGAGTCTGGCAAGGTATAATCATCAAATATAGGCCCAAGATCAAAATTCAAATATAAAATCTGATTCTCATCACATTGGGTCTCATGATCATCCTAAATAGGCTCAAATCTAGATTCTAGGTCATGGGTAAGAATTAGGTCTCCAGAATCTGGACTTGGTTCTATTGGGATGTTAGAATCATTCTCAGGGAATACCTTAACAAGATAAGGTGTGAGAATTACATCCTCGAGAAGTTCTGAGTCTAATTCATCACAGGTGTTGGGACAATCCAGACATGATGGACCAGCTTCATGGCTTTCTATGGTTGGTTCATAATCGGGAACACCTACAACTAGATCCTCCCAACACACATTTTGATCAAGTACAAAATTCGAATCTGCTTCTATTTGTTTTGGGGGTCTATAACAACCTTTATTTTCGAATCCGGGCCCTGGGAAATCACATTAATTCTCAATATTTATTTTTAAACTGAAAGGAAAGCTATTGAATCACCAGTAGCAATCTAGGAGAGCTTTTATTTGTTATAATCAAAGACTACATTACATGATCGATCCCTACATATGTATGAGAGACCAACAATTACGTACAATATGCTCCACGCACAGGGGCATCTCCTGAAATAAGTTCTCATTTTCTGCTCTCCACACACACCATAACACAACCACCATAGACACATGTGGCATATTACATAATAAAAATGAATCCCATAAGTTTTCCCAAGTGGGGATTGATTCCCTACAAACAATCCTCCAGACATAATCTGTCACCATGCATGAGTAAAAAATGTGTCGGCTACTATCATTATGTAATCCACATAGTTGGCAGAATTGGGTGGGAGTTCCCATCCTTCTATGGCACAAGTTACCTGTTTTCAAACCTTCTCTTCTACACAACCACAGAAAAATTTGTACCTTTAGGGGGACCTTCAAATTCCATATTTTCCTTCCTATTGCATCCATTTTAGCCGACCAAGATAATTATAAGCTTTTCATATGCTTCCGTTCGAGTAAAAATCCCCTTCCACTTATATGTATCTTGCTCCTCTGTTGTGGGCTTAAAGGCCCTCAGCTTCTACAATAAGCATTCCTTGTCTTCCCAAGTTCTTATTCCAGTTCGGCTAGCTTCATATGTGCTTAGATTCCATTGGCCAGATTCCACATCCCAATAGTCACTCACAATCGCCTGTTTGTTAATAGCATCCAAGAATGCCAATGGGTGTTTGTCCTTTATCACCCCTATTGGGGTCCATTGCTCATGCCAAAATCGAAAATTATTCCCATCCCCCAAAGCCGGATTTAGCATATTCCAGTTCTCAGATAAGGCATGTATCATTGAGGCCCAAAAGGGAGAAGGTCTAAATGGGTGCAATCTAGCCATCTCATCATTTGAAGTCCCATGACCTTCTTTTATAATCTCTACCCAAGGCTTATGCTCCCCCTGTAAAAGCCTGATCGCCCATTTCAAGAGTAAAGCCTCGTTGAACTCTTTGAGTGATCGAATCCCCATACCACCATAATCCTTGGGAGAGCACAATAGGTCCCATTTGACAGGTTGAAAAAAATGGACTTGATGAGAGGTACCCTTCCAAAATATCCTATTGTGCATAATATCAAATCTCTTCCAAATTGACTTTGCCGCCTTGAAGATAGAAAAATAGAAGATCGGGATTGAAGTGATCACCGAATTTAATAATATGAGTCTTCCCCCTTTCGACAAGTAGCGGCTACTCCAGCCCTTTAATTTGACTGATACTTTCTCAAACAGTATGTTCTAGCCACTTTTCTTCAACTTAGAGCATTTCAATGGTAGCCCAAAATATTTGATTACTAGAGAGACCAACAAGGTACCTAAAAGAGATGAGATAGAATTTTGTTCGTTCCCGTTCATACCAAAGCACACCAGAGATGATTTTCCTCCATTCAGCTTTAGGCCAGAGATTTCTCCAAAAATGTTGACCATATGGTATAGAGCTTGGGATTCCCTTAAGCTACATTCCACAGAAAAAATGATATCATCTGCATATTGGAGAACAAGTTCCATAGCTCTTCTATTGGATAACGAGCAACCCCTGATTAAACCATTCTCAGCAAGTTTACAAGTGTATCTGGCAAGTGTGTCCACTGCAAGATTAAAGATCAAAGGAGATAAGGGGCATTCTTGTCGTATCCCACACTGCTATTGTACCTAGGCTCTACAAGGTCTCCCATTAATCAAGGCGGAATAGGAGGCTGTTGTGATGCATCTCTTCATCCATTGGAACCACACTGGTGGAAACCTTCTCCTTTTAAAGATTTCCCATAAGTAAGACCATGAAATCGAGTTATAAGCTTTTCTAAAGTCTACCTTCCAAAGAAAAGCTTTGTATTTTTTCGTATACCATCCCATCACCATCTCTTGTGCCACAATAAAAGATTCTTGCAAAGATCTCCCTGGAAGAAAAGCAGATTGGACTGGCATGATCAGATTTTGTAGTACACCACACAACCTGTTGGTAAGGATTTTACTTATAATCAAGTATATAGAGTTTGGCAAGGCGATTGGCCTGAAATCTAAGAAGCATTCAACCCCAGACTTCTTTAGCAACATAAACAAGTATGACTTATTTATCCGTTCAAAATAGAAGTTCCCCTTTTCAAATTCATGTATAACTCCCATAGCCTCCTCACTTAGAATGCTCCACATTTCTTTACAGAAGAAGACTTGAATTCCATCTAGGCCTGGAGATCCTTCATTATTCTGCTCTTTAATTGCCTCCATAGCCTCCTGTTCAAAAATGGGAGCCACCAGCAATTTTGATCATTCCTCATTCACACACGGAAAATCTATAGCATCTATCTTCCATGTTCCCCTTGGAGCAGCCTTCGAAACCTCTTTGAAATAATGTGAGGCTTCTACTCTAATCTCCTGAATAGATGAGATTCTTCTATCTCCAATTTTAATTGAAGAGATTAATTTGCTTCTTCTTCTAGCACTAGCAGCAAGGTGGAAATATTTCGTGTTGGCATCCCCTTCCTTAAGCCATAGCTGCTTCGATGCCTCTCACCAGTCCATTTCCTTTTTTATGTCCTCCTCGGCAACAACTTCTTGCCAACATTTCCTCATTTCCTATTCTTGAGCACTCAAGGCCATCGTATCTTCTTCGATATCCAACTGCTGCACAGTTGCCAAAGCCTCAGCTCTTTTCTGTTAGCGAAGAATTTGCACTGCCTATCCATACTCTTTCAGCATCACACACATGTCATGTCCGAGGGTTGGAAACCAGCCTCTGAGTCACTGATCCAACACCTGTCTTGGCCGTCCACTAGTTCGTCAGCATGTCTTTGAATCCAACCTCCCTGAACCAAGATCACCTGAGTTTAAAATAAGATCCCACATAGACATTTTCCCCACTATCTCATACAATTGGTGTGTGGTCTGAAATGGATCTTTCCATACCCATGAGGGCAGATAGCTGAAATCCCTCCAAGAGAGCGGTGTTACCAAAAAATCTATCAAGCTTGAATAGCAGCCCACTCCCATTTCGCCATGTGAATTCCACCCCATTGGATGGGAATTCACTTAAACCCAAACTCCGTATAGTCAACTAAAATGCAGTAACAACACTATCAATACTACCATAAGTTTGTCTCCACTTGCCAAAGTGTAATTAAAATCATCACCTATAAGCCATGGCCTCTCTTGCACCATTTGATCAGCTGCAATCAGATCTTCCCAAAGCTCCGTTCTAGCAGATGTTGCAAAGGGCCCATACACACAAGTAATGTACCACTCCAAATCCCCTTGACTAGTCTGGCACCTACATGTGAGCGCATGCCTTGCCATATGGACATCAACCACTTTAAGGCAATATTTTCTCCACCAAAACACCATCCCACCAGATCTCCCATTTGCTGCTAAAGCAATGGGATCAGCTCTTCCAAACTACAGAAGCAGATTCCATGCACCATTAGTTCCCTCCTCTAAGTGTGTCTCTTAAATAAGAGCACAGTCAATCTCCCATTCCAACAGATATCTTGAAAGAGAAGCTCTTCTCACACTATTGTGCATCCCACTCACAATCCAAGATAGGATTCTCATCCCTTAAATTGCATTCCCCCTTGAGCCACTTTCTCAACACATTCCACCTTGAGAGTCTTGGCAATGATACTTTCATCAATAGGACACTGATTTTCCTTTCTCCTCCTTCTGAGCATATAAGGGGATCTCCCAATCCCTTTCTTAAGGCATGTGACTTTCCAAAAGTTTAGGTCTTCAGGAGCGTGAAAAGGTACCTGGTTGTGATCTCTTAGAATACTTCTTTCCTTACTATTACCGATCAGCATAATCTCATTATTAGAAGCCTTGTCAAATGCCTCCCTCATTTGTTGATCTTCCACTCCAGAATTTTCCCCCTCCATGTTCCCTATCTAACCCCATCTGTTTCAACATGATGATGATCTTTCCTCTTCTTTGAATCTAAGGCCTCATCAGAGGATCTGCAGCCATCCTGCCCCAAAATCTGCTCATCACCAGCCACATCCACAGACATCTTATCCTTCATTTTCTCTTGATGTATTATCTCATAATCACCAAGAGCCAATCGAATAAGCCAAGAGCTTCCTCTGCATCTATGTATAATCTTCTCTGGCACAGATCCACTTCTAAAAACTTCAATCCCAACCTTCAACACATGAGCATCACCTTCATAGATGCCCACCTCTATACCATTAGATAATTTGGTGAACCCGGCGATCATTAAGGCTACCACACCTCACGATCTCAAATGCAAAGGTAGACCTTTAATCCTGAGACTAACATGCCTCGTTCCTATTCTCTGAGGTGGTCGATCCAGCAATGCACCGTCAGATGGAGAGACCAGTCTCCACAACATCATGATATTCTCAAAGCTACTTGACCGAAATCTAAGCCTTTCCACATCAATCATCCCCAAATCGAATGCAAGAAAACGTGATGGAGATAAGGCAACGATCTTCCAACCCTACAAAATGAGGGAGATAGAACTCACCAATTGAAGGAAGCATTCAAATGAAGGGTTCCCCACCATCACGTCTCCTATCAAAGCACCTCGTAGTAGCATCTCTGCCAATTGAATGTCTTTTGACATTGGAACCTCCATGTCGACTGTATGGCCAAAGTTCGTAGGCGATAGGGGGGCAATGGCACATTGAAACCCTTCGGCTTAGGGCACGGTTGATTCTCCTTCACTGGATGCATACTGGCTTTAGCACATGAGTCACGTTTATGGCCATACCGTCCACATGCTAGACAAATGAGAGGGGAACGACAGATCGCAGCCATGTGCCCTCTCCTTCTACACTAGTAGCAAAGGATGTCGTTGTTAGTCCTCCTCTAGACCTCTCACATCCCACCCCTTACAGCTCTTCCCTATGGGAAAAATCGTCTACTCTCCCTTCTCCTCCAAGATTTGGGTCTCCAAGTCCTCCATCCATCCTCCTCCCACTGCTACCCAACCCTAGCCGCACGATCACCATCACCCCTTCTGTCCATCCTCTAATCAGTGGTCCCACTATTTTCCATCAATCCTCAACATTGCTCCAAGATCCATCCTCTAATCAGTGGTGATATGTGTATTTTTTATCAATGGCTTGTTTCACCAATTTTAGCATATTCTCACATTTCTCAATGTCATCTTGGTGCATCTCCCAGAGTGGTGGATTTGTCCAACATTGTATATGCTCAGCATTATGAAGTCTCTCTAATTCAATGTATTCTGACATGAGAGCATCCTGGATTGTACCACTTATCATTTGTGTCAACATTAGATGGGCACGGTTCACAATGTGGGTTGTTGTTTCTGACACCTTAACCTAAATACTTCTAAAGGGATCTAAGTTTTTGTAATACTCATCATGATATCTAAGAGTAGCCTTGATCATTTCTTCCTTGATGCACATACAAGATTTAGGTTCTTTGAACATTCTTCCTATGTTGTTAGGTTGCATCTCCAAATCAGGTGGTGGGTTAGGATGCAGAATCAAATTTAGGTCTAGATTGATTTGATCAAATCATATCAGATTTTCCCCAAAAAGATCAGCTCTAATGGAGGCCTCTAGGTTAAACCTAGGGACATCTCCTATGTATATGCACCATAGAATAAATGAGCGACTAGATGTGTATTAGACCCAATCAAGGCACCCAAAAAATTTTGGATGATGTTAACATGTCAAAATCGAGTTTTAAAATAAAGTGTTGTAATATAGTCGAAATCACTTTGAAAACAAATAGATTTTGTTACTCGAAAAAGTTCCGAGGTCGAACACAGGAGCAATATGGGAATTTAAAGCTCAAGATCACAATTTAAAGTAAAAGAATTTGCAATAATAACAAGATCAAGGTGCAAAAAGATGGGAGTAAAATGGTTATTTAGATCACCAAATACTCCTACAATATCAACTAAGGAACTCAATGTTTATGTATGCAATCAAACTAAACCGTCATCTGATTATGAAATCAGATGACTTAAACTTCTATTTTTCATCTTCTTTTCTTCTGCTTCTCTTCCTCTTCTTCTCGTGTGGATCCTCTTCTTCTGCTCTTTTCTACTTTGGCTTCTTAAGCCTTCTCCTTCTTCTTCCTTCTACACACACGGAAGAGGCTTCCTGAATTGGCTAAGTGTCAACCAGACTCTCTTGAGAGCAAAACCCTCCCCTACCCCATGCACAAGCTCTCCTTCTCTTTCCCTCTTAGGCTCCACCCTCCCAAGGCCTCTGTAAGGATAGTCGAGTTATCGGATCATACGCACCTGGGTCCAGGCTCACCTGCATGCGGTAGTGAGAAAGGAGTGCAAGTCAGTCTAGGAAGGTAAACGGGTCGGCCAGATTCGTAAGGGACAAAGTCGCGGATGAGGCACAAGTGTGCGTGGGTGAGAGGGACCTCACCTTATGTTATGAGGCGAATAGCCTCTAACACTTTTTCAATTTATGCGATAGAAACTGCTCACGAGTCTCCGATGTGGGACTAAACACGTCCCTCTTCTTCGTGTAGCCAGTAGCAAGGTATCTCCATTCAATTCATGCAAAAGAAGCAGTCAACGCTCCAATTGCCTAGTTAGGATTGAAGCTATGTCGATTCCATAGCCACTAGAGTTGGGTCCTGGAGCTGCAGGTGATGAACAAGCTCTGAAGCTTGCTTCAGAGCTATGCATCAATGGTGAAGAGGGGCTGTACCTAAAATCAGGAATACGGCCTTTCGACCCTGTCAGAACGTTCAGGGAGTATCGCTGGAGGTCTGCCGGCAAGGTGAAAGACGGAGGGCGACGGGATAAGTCAGTGGTCGAAACATGGCGGTGAGGGTCTGAAAATGAAGAGGGGAAGTTGAGGAGTTATTTAGGAGAGGTGGCAGATGAAGGGGAGCGGAGTTGGAGTTGGCTGAGGTGTGGTCGACGTCGGAGACGAAGATGCACAGAGGGAGGTGATCGACTAGGATGAAGGGGGGGCAGGAGCGTCGACGGATGCTGCATGATGCGGAAGAAGATAAGGAGGAAGGATTTGCCACAAGTATGGGGGTCAAATGATGAGGGAAGACATCGTCTCTTCTACACAACCACAGAAAAATTGGTACCTTCAGGGGGACCTTCAAATTCCATATTTTCCTTCCTATTGCTTCCATTTCAGTTGACCAAGCTTAGGAAGACAATGAGGGAAGACAAGGAGAATTGTTGGAGCTTGAAGAGCAAATCAGCTGGAGGAGGGAGAAGAATTTGAGGGATTCTCTGGATAAATTCAAGCTTAGGGAAGTTCGGGAGGATCTGGGCTCTCTTATATAAGGATCCAGAGGAGGTTTGAGCTTGGGAAACAAGCTTTCCAAGCTTGGAAAGCCTCGCCAGACTTGGGAGTTCCTTGATACCCAAATCTCTCATGTGTTCACATGAGAGATTGAGTAGGTTTGAGGGCTTGGGATTGGTTTCAAAAGGAAGAGAATTTCTTGACGAACTTCCCCTTCAATTTTGAAAGGGATTCATCAAGAAATCAAGAAGTTCTTTCCATTTTAAGGTCACCGGAGCAAGTAGGAATAGGATTAATGGTGGAAGGGACCTTTTTTTGAGAACAATGACAAAGTTAGGGGCCTATTTGAAAGGATTTTGAAAGTTAAGGGCTAAAATGAAATTAGACAGGACCAATTTGCAAACTAGGTCAAGACACATTTATCTTGGGTCCAAATTTTGATACAAACCTAATTTGGACCTAAGGAATTGAATGGTGAAGTTGGATTTTTCTTTTGACCATGTTTAATTGAGTAATTTATGTAAAAACCCAAATTAGGGCAAATATCTGTCTATGGTTTTATTTTGGGTCAAAACAGGTTCTGATGGTAAAATTGAAAGTTCTAAACCCTATAGAATATTTTTCTATGAATTTTAGAGGGTTTAGGTGAATTTTATCCTAATCTAAACCTCAGTTAATTAAGCGAGTCTGTTTTTAGAATTTCAAAAGTCATTTAATTCTTAAAACGCATGCAAACCCTTTTCTGTCTATCTTATCCCACTTGTATCTTTTTAAGACCAATTGACCTTCACTCAACCCCTGAGAAAACCCTTGTTTGTACTACATTCATGATGAGATGGTAAAATTATAATTTTGGCCCTAGTTTCTTATTTTTCTTTCAAAATGAATATGCAATGACTTGTGACTCTCTGGCGGTTATGTAGGAGCATTTATTGACATAATTGGGTCAAAATGAGCTAGTTATGGCTCATGATGGTGTTCCCATCAGATGGATAAGGCTATTTTGAGGCGGATGATACCTCTGGATTAGAAATCCATACACCCGAGAATTACTTCGGCAGCCAAGAAAGGAGAGTTCCGTAAAGACCCTTACCCGGTAGAGCATCCCCATGGTTACAGGGTTTCTCCCACCAGACCTTCCTTGTCACTGAGATTCCAAGTAGACCGAAATGTATGAATTGAGACCTAAGTCTACCAATTTTAGCCCTAATTTGTGCCTTGAATTTCACTTGAGTTAGAAGTTTTTCAATTTGTGACCTAATTTGTAGGTTGGTTGACCCACAAAATGGACCAACTTCACCTTACCTGCCCTAAGGTTGAGAATGAACTTTGGGTCAAGACCCAAATCACCCTGAATTGATTCTCAGGTTATTAGGACCCAAATTTTTATAGTTCAAGTGAATTTAGAGCCTTGATTTTAGGGTTCTCTTAAATAGATTAGTTTAGACAAGGGCTTGGGTGGCACACATATGCTAGGTCAATTTCCTTTATTGCAGGAAAATGTGTATTAACACTTCAGAACCCTAATATGGAAACCTTACTTGGATCTATTTCAAGTCTAATTTGATTCCAAATGTAACACCTTGGACTCAAACAAGAAGGCGAGTAGTCCAAGCTATTTAGAAATTTAGCGCAAATCCCGAATAGGTACAAGAGATCAAGATGGGGAATCTCTAATCAAATCATGTCAACTTCAATCAAATATAAATTACTTTTCGCAAATCAGGAAACTTTTGCCTTTAAATGATATTTACTAGGAAAATAAGGCAAGTGGATTCTAATTGATTTTGTTTTCTATTCCTCTTCACGAGATTAGAAGGAGATTTAGGGAAGAAGAGAGATTTTTCCTAGCCCTGGAGTGGTTGATTGCACTGAAGATCTTCTCATGATATACCTCGCAAAACATAGTAAAGCAAATATGGCAAGTTAGTAAGCAGCTCAATCAATAAAAAATGACTAGTGGTGAATTGTGCATTGCACCCCAGTAATGGCATCAAAATGTTGAGTCGAAAATCATTGTATTTAGGAAAACACATCGTAGTATAGTGAGGAAAATGGATACAACATTTAAATTTGTAATGTCGAGAAATAGAAATGAGTCTAAGGTCATTCACAGGGGAAAATGTGGAATTCACACACTAATTACAAAATAGACCAATGAGCACAATAAGATATTCAATGAATAATAGAAATTTACCCAAAATGATGTTCAATATTAGTAATTGTATCTCAACTAAAAAAAGAATGAGAGAAACTCTAAAAATGGTGATTTGAATCACCGCTTAATCCCACCTTAAGCACATATATCAAAGCATTCAATTTTCTAAATTTCTCTACAATGATTTTGAACCATTAATTCAAGTTAGCTTAAGCACTTAAATATCCCCACAATAATCAGAACTAAGCCAAGTCAGACATCGCCAAGGCACTGCAGATGCCTTATCTCATGCCTCAGAGGAACCAAGGCAAGCACAGCATAGAACCTCAACCACAAGGTCAAAGCATAAAGCCTCAAAGATGCTTAAGTATTGAACGTATAGGCATGCATCTCGAGGCAGTATGTCATGAAACCCAATGCAAAACCACACCCCACGCTCCTCAAATTTCTTCCTTCTTTTGCCTAATCGAATCTCTAATCGAGTAATCAGGTCGAGTATAGGGGACCAAGCTCACCAGCATGGGTAGTGAGTAAGGTGTGAGAGAAGGCGTAAGAGAGCACATGGGCAAGGGGACATCACCCTCGCGTGTCGAGGCAGACAACCTAAGTGAGGTTTTCCCTTTATGTATCTCTCTTGCTTTGTTGATGCGTGAGGTGAGACTAAATGTCCCCCTCTTCCTTTTTGTCGTCTTCGTTCTTGTAGTACGGGTGATGGGTCATCGAATTCGTGCTACAATCACTGCTGGTAGCTAATTGGACGTGCAGCTTGGTTCATGAACTGAAACCACACTCTCAGCTACTTGTGGCAAGTTGTTGGCAGCTAGAGAGAGGTGGAGAATGACGACGATGGCGGCTGCGAATGTATTGATGGCGACTGATACCTGAAATCCAAAGAATGGGCTTATCGTCCCAATTTGTTAGTTTAGAGGCATCGCCATGGTGTGAGGAGTGCATCGGCGGTGATGGCTGGGTAATTGGTGGTCTATGGAGGTTGAGTGAAGTCAAGGAAGACGTCAGAGGCAGGTGTTGTTCGGTGGGGCGATGTAGTGGATGAAAATTCTAATTTGTAGAGGGCTTTTGGTCAGTAGATAATGAGGACGCTTCTGGTGGTGGTGCCTGGGTGTTTGGTGGTGTTGTGTGGCTGGACGAAGCTCACCGGAGCTTCACTGGAGTTGAGGAAGAAAGAGGGGGAAAGGTCAAGATAGGGATTGAAACTAGTAGCTAAGGGCATAAACCTACTCTAGGGAAGGAGAGGAAGAATAACAACTACCTAAGAGGGAGGAAAGGGGAGGAATTGCATCCTGCTTGCCTCGCCGGATCCGAGGAAGAGGGTTGCTCCAGTGGTTGGTAATGGTGGTGAGGAAGGGCACTAAGGGGTGTAGCTTTGGTTGGCTAGCACCATAAGATGATGAGGAAGAATCTGGTGCATCCAATTTGTCGGTTGGAGGGTTGGAAGGAAAGCATGGGATTTCATCGGAGTTGTGGAGCTCTTGGTTAGAAAGGATGGAAGAAGGAAGAATCAGCCTAGAATCGACTGAGGAGGAGGTTGGGACCTAGAGGAGCCTTTATAGAGCTCAAATCTGAGCTCTAAATGAAGGTGCCTAATTTGGCCGCAGTTTCAGGGCAAAGCTTCCCTTGAAATTTCAAGCTCGCCTAATCTCTAGGGTCCAAATTAGGACTCTAGATCTAGTTCATTGGATTGGGAAACCTCTCAAGATCAATACCTCCAAGTTTGGAGGGATTCTATCTTGATTTGAGGGAGAAATCCCCTCTCAAATCTCAGCCTAAGGTGCGTTCACACGCTAATGGCGGTAGGGGTATTTTTGTAAAGACTATGATCAACTTAAGGACCTATTTACAAGAAATTTTGAAAGCTGGGGATATGATTGAGAGAAATAGAGATCTTAGGGGCTGAATTACAAACTTGGTCATGATTAGGCCTAAACAGAGATCTATTGGTGAACTTTGATTTGAGTTTTGACCACATTTGACTGGGCAATTTGCCCAAAAGCCTAAATCAAGGTAAAATCTCGTCTTAAACTCTATTTTAGGTCAAAGTGCATTCAGATGGTCAAATCAAAGGTACCAAACCTCTTAGAATATTTTTCAATGAATTTTAGGAGGTTTAGATGAATTTTGTCCTGACCTGAACCTTTCCGATTCAAGTAGGGCTAATAATAAGGGTTTTTGGTCTATTTTGGTTCTTAAGATGCATAAAACCCTGTTTCTATCAGTGTGGACCCACTTCTTAGTTTTTAATGCTTAATTGACCTTCAATTAATCCCTTGTGTAACTCCATGGTTAATCTACATTTGTGATATGCTATTAAAATTGCATAATTAACCCTATTTTATTTCTTCTCCTCAAAGTAGATCAGAGTGGAATTATTGCTCTCAGGCGATCATTCAGAGCATTTATCTCTTGATTCCAACTAATTCAAGTTAGTTATGACAAATGATGGTGTTACCATCCCTTGGTTCAAGAGTTGACCTAATAAAATAGAAGATAAATAGAAATCCATCTCCAATGTTGTCTTAGAGAGAGCATATCCTTGGACTAGAGACTGATATGTGTTTCTATTTACGAACACATATATTTAGTACACCAATAGTAGATACACTCACTATGGTGTTGATACTGGAAAGCTAGTACATGTGGGAAGTAATAGGAGGCACATGATCTCTCAAATGTTTCACACAAGTTTGCTTCATAGGTTTGTATGTAGCAGATTGGAGGAACGATCTCACTCTAGGTATATTGGGATAAAATAATTCCACGTGGTTGTGGGGCCCTGAACAAACTCAAGAATGAAAGAGAGGAAGGCAGTCCATTAAGAAAAGAGTTGGTCTTCATACTCATCCTAATGATACAAACATATATTAAAATAATATAACCCATGGAGGGATGATAGCCATCTAATGGGAGTAAACCTTAAGGTTAATATTATCCTCTAGTTTGATGGATTCATAAACATTTTGAAAACCTAAAGGTGGTGTAGTGACATAATTCTCGTGTCCTAAATGCTTCATTATTGACATGATAAAATTAATATTGATTTCAGTACATTTCTATTATTTAAGTCAAAGAGTATTTGATTTAACATTTAATTGGCTCTAAAATGTTGGGCCTTGATCCAAAAGGAATTGAATAGAAATTAAATATGGTATGGGTACTGAAACCCAATTGTCTATTTTTATAAAAGCATTAATTTACAATTAGCGAAGTAAGGATTAATCCCAGTCATTGGATTTGATCCAATGGTCCTTATCATATTAGGATTAGAAGATTCCCTACAAATATCTCCCAAAGGCAAGGATTAGGAACCCTAATTAATCATTAGTGCACAAAAGTTCTTCCTCATTCATGAGAGAGAAGAAGAGAAACTAGGCGATGGGTTTTTCACTTTCATGTGTCATTATCATGCTTAATTTAAATAATCCAAACTAAAGTAGATAGGGCAAGTAAGAGTCAATCCAATAAGGAGATGAATAATATTAAAAAATCCTTTTGATGACTTAATCTAATTATTAGAACCAAGTTTTATTGATCTAAACACTCATGAAACTAAGTTACTGAATTCGCCTCAAAATTGAAGACACTTTTATACTACTTTGTCAAACGAAACACGCCTAGAAACCTAGTCAAATCCACATATAAAAGTTTGATAAATTTTTTGGTCAAACTTTGGTAAATCATAAATCAAATAACATAAATTTCACATAGAACCATGAAGCACAAAATTCATAGTAATTCGTGAAAGTCGGCCTATCAAATCTGCACGTGAATCTTGATACAGGTAACTTCCTTGAATTTTATCTTTTTTTATAAAAATTATTATTCATTGAAATGAAAGAAATTAAAAACTACATTTATTTGTTTTTCCAGAAAAATTATCAAAAATTTATGTGAAGATTTTTCACACAAAATAGTGCACAAAAATTGACCAAATTTTCTGATTTTTTATAAGTAGGAGAATCAAAATTTTGAAACAAGTTCTAATAACCCTAAACTAGTCTAACTAACAACTAGACATCCTAAATAGCCTGAATTGTAACAAAACTTCTCTCCTATCTATATTTTGGCATTTGAAATCAAGAATTTTTGGGTCCAAACCTTTGTAGGCTTTATCACCCTGCATGATTTGCTATGAATGCACATATATATGGACGTCAAGTGCAAATGTAACAAACTCAAAGTTAACTAATCAGCAGGGATAGGTCAGTCCAAAGAAAATCACAAAAATATAGTAAATTATGTTCTACAAATGATTTACAATGTAAGCATATTCCATAGGCATTCCAAGCATCAACAATAGATGTAGAAAAGAAAATTCGATGCATAAAACTCATAATGAATATAGAAATAAATGTAGCTTGTACAGGAAATAAAGATTAGACAAGTACTCCCGAATATTGGGATCCCTAAACAATAGTACCCCTCACCCCTTCGCACATGTTAGAGTGCTCATCTGTCACTTGAATGCTTGTGAACAATGCAGATATAGTCAACTTTCAAAGAGGATGCCTTCAGTTTGACCCCGATGTAGCAATGTTTACGTAGATCGAAGTAGAAAGCATAGATAGATTCCCATGTCGATGGAGAGAGAGAAGAGATCCAAAGAATATGCTGATTTGAAGGGTTAGTGGGCTCCTTTTCCTTAGAGACCTTGATGGGGTATTTATAGAGGGTTTTGCAATAGCCTTCTAGGGTTTTCCTGAATTGTCTTGGTTTTTCGATCCTTTTCTTTTTTGAATCTCAAGTTGCACATAAAAGAAAAGTTGTATCCCTTCAAATCATATTTCAAATGCAACTTAAATCACTCAATTTGGATTGCTAATGAGAAAGTTAAGGCCAAAATACTAAAGGTGTGCCAAGCTGTCACAAATTTCATATTAGGATCTTAATTGGCCAAAAACATGAGAAAAAGGACAAGGAAAGTTTTTGGATGTGTATAGTGTTTGGGAAAGGATTAAAATGGACATCCAAGGGTACCATGAGAGGTAAATATGTATTAGGATTAGGGGTTGGTGCAAATAAGGTTGAGTTAGCACTTTTTGGTGGGTTTTATTAGTCTTTGGTGGTATATTTGGGATCAAAATGAATAGAAATTAATATAGTAAACTAATTAGAGTTTCTTTTCTATAATACCTCCCCCATAAATGTTTTAAACCAAATTTTCTTAGGCCCCCATGGATGATTCTTTTAGCTCTACATTACTCTTGGCCTTTATCTTTGCAAAATTTCCTCTTTTCCTTGTCCTATTTGTTAATAAAATGAAATATTAGAGACTCAAACTTATAAATTAAATGTTATGCAAATTATGATTATTTATTAGTAAAATGTCTTGAAATTAGCAAAGTTATGCATGGAATGACACTAAAATTATACATTTACCAAGGAAGTGTTCTGCCGCCCCTCTTCACATCCCTTTCCCAGGAAGTCCATCAGACTTCCTACTAGGGCTCTAGATGTCTAAAGACCTTGTTGGATTCTAGTTTGTGCATCAACTGGAAGTCCAGTCTCTATATTGGACATCCAATATTGATTGCACCTCTCCACGGTGATTCTTGTCTCTACATATCTTAGAGGAGGACCACCATCATCCTCGTAATTCACAAAAATGTTCACGGCATACATGGGTTGATTGTCCACGACACAAAAAGCTTCACTCACTCATCAAGGACGAGGGTCTCGGGCTACACTAAGACTTATTGTAGGAGGTATTGCATGTGTAGTGTTGTACTACACTACCACAAAGGTATAATTCCTATCTCATGGGACCCCAGAACACGAAGAAATTAGTTCTCTCATGTGGTTCCAGTATTAAGGCAGTTGGTTTCTTAATTGATTAATTTTTCAGACATCGAATTGATTTAGTATCAATAAATAAATAAACAAATGCTCATTTTGTTGTGTAGCCATGGTTAATCATTCATTCAACAAAAGCACCTATTTACTGGGGTTTTTTACATAGAAACCACTGGTAAACTTTTGAAACAATATTCCTTGATCACTACTTAAATATTGTTCTATTTACTTAGACAACTCTCTATTAGTTAATGACATCAATTAGCAGTTGTATTCAATTGAAAAGCAAAGAAAATTACTTTTACCCAATTGATACTATATTGGAAGTTTATTGTTTTGAATGGTTGAGGTGCACATGTTTACTTGGATGGGGTTCTCAAAGAATGTCTTATGTGATTTGATCTCAAAGTAATGTATGTTGGGTTGTCAAGCTACCACATGAAGATGGTAGACAACCAGTAGGATTCATGGGGTAAATTATGGGCTAATAAATTATGCCAATCTTGATGGAAAGGAACTAAGTTTCCAAATGCTTGAAAATAATACTCTCAAAGGTGTTAACAATATTGGTTGATGGGTTCCTAGATAGATATTTTATGAAGATATGAAGCTTGCAATATATGTAGTAATTTATCATTAGCACTTAGATCCTTTATATCCATGCCCTTTAGTATTCATCTAACTAAAGATGCTATCTTTCTTTGTCCCCAAGTTTTTTTTTGTCAATTTCCCTAACACTTGTTGGATTGTTGTTGAGTCAAAAATCATCATATTTAGGAAAATATCGCATTGTAGTATAGCAACGAAAATGAAATTATCAACATTTAAATTTATAAGCTCCAAAAATAGATGTGAGTCAGAGGTCATTCGCAAGGAGCAAATATAGAATTCACACACTAATCGCAATGATAAACAATGAGCACAATAATAAAGATATACAATGAAAATCAATAATTAGAATATATTCAATAATAAGCCAAATTGTATCTCAAAAATCACTAAGATAAAAAGAACAGTAAAACCCAAAAAATGGTCATTTGAATCACCAACTTAATCCCACATTTAAGCGCATATCCCAATGTTTCAAATCAATTAAATATCTCAATAGTGTTTCCAATCACTTAACCACAGAGAATCCACATCAGTCAAGAGCCAAATAAGTCCGCAATAATCCTCAATCAGACGTCGGACCCTAAGATTAGATGCCTTAAACACCCAAGTCTCAGCACAAGGGTCTCAAGCACAGCACAAGGTCAGCACAAGGCACAAGTAACTAGCCTCTCAAAATGCCTGAGTGTTGGGTATGTACACACGAAGCTCAAGGACAACAGTGCAAAACCACACCCCACCCTCCTTAGAATTTCCCTTTCTCTTCCTAATCAGATCCCTAATCGGGTAATCGGGTCGAGTATAAGGGACAAGTCCCACTGACGTGAGTGGTGAGCGAGGTGTGAGAGAGTGTTTGAGAGTGAGGGACCTCATCCCTCGTGTAGAGGCGAGTAGCCACTAAGAGGAATTTATTTTATTCGCATTTTTTTTGGTACCCACAATGTGGGACTGAAAGATAGTGTTCTCTTTGCACACACTGTCGCAGGTGTCTTCCTTGATTGTAGCTGCATGTGCCATTCCCTCACTCAATTGGAGCGGCTGATGGCTTCATGGTTAGTTTTTGCATGCAAAGAGGGTGTTGTCGACGTGCGTGACGGATGATCAGTGGCAAATGGAGGCGAAGTTCTTGTCGATGATGGTGAGCACCTGAACATCAAAATACGGGCTAAATGCCTTAATTAGAGGGTTCACAAGAGTCACCGTGAGGTGTGGAGTGCAATGGTGGATTGATTGGGTAAGAGGCGGTGTAGGGTGGCCGGATAGTGTTGGGGACGACAGCTGTTGGTGGGTTTGGTTGTAGGAGAGAAAGAAGAGCTAAAACCCTAAATTAGGAGAGGGCTTTTACTCCAGGGACTGTGGCGAAGGTGTAGGGCATGACAGTAAGGTGATTGGTTCAGTGTAGTTGTGTGGCAGCCTCGTCGGAGGCGTGGCCGTCTTTGAAGAAGACGATGGGGGAGAGTGGTGGTCGTCAATCAATTTGGGGAAATAAGGGGTTGAACCTAAGCTAGAGAGGTAGAGGAGTTGAAGGGACCTAGCTATTGGATGAAAGGGGGGTGGATCCATGTTGGCATGGCTTTCCGGACACGAAGGGTATGAAACCTCCAGTGAGCAAGAGGGCGATGAGGAAAGGGGAAGGAAGCTCTAGCTTTGATTGGTGATTAGCAGACGACATTGAGGATGAAGGGGGCACTCCTAATTTGGCTATTAGGAGGCCATAGGAAGATGGAGGAAGGAGTTTGCCGGAGCCTTGGCAGAGGTGGCCGGAGAAGGGAGGAATAGGTAGATTTGGCTTGGAACAAGGCTCGATTTCACCTAAGAACTTTGGGGAGTTTAAATAGAACATGATTTGGCCTTGAAACGTGTGAATTACACACGTTTACTCCATGGATTTGGCAAGTAGAAACCCACCAATTTGATGAATTCATTAGAGCTTCTTGCTCCAAATCAGGACCTGAGATTGTGTTCGAACGATTCTTCATGGTCTGAACTCTAATCCCACCAAATTTGGTGAGATTTGGTGATGATTTGATGAGGATCTTCTTATGTCAAAGTCGGTTATGTAGGTCATTGACTCTATTTTAGGAATCCCTGAAAGATTAGGTGGAGGGACCTAAATGTGAAGAAGATGACAAAGATGGGGCCCTATTTGCAATAAAATTGAAACCTAGGGGTTTAAGTGAGAGAAATAGAGATCTTAGGGACTAAATTACAAACTAGGTCAAGATGGACTTTGATTGGGCCCAAATTTTGGTCTTAACTTAATTTAGACCCAAGGAATCTAATGGTAAACTTGGATTTGTGTTTTGGCCATGTCTGACTAGGTAAATTGCATAGAAGACTAAATTAGTGAAAATTCCCATCTAAATCTCTATTCTAAGCCAAAATGGGTCTAGATGGTCAAATAAAAGGTATCAAACCTCTTAAAATATTTTTCTATGAATTTTACAAGGTTTAGATTACTTTTATCCTAACCATAACCTCTTCAATTTAGGTGGGGTTGATAATTAGGGTTTTTAGTCTTATTTATTTCCTCGAAATGCATGAAACCCTGATTCAGTTGGTGTGAGCCCACTTCTTGGCCTTTAATGCTCAATTGACCTCTGATTAACCCCTGAATAACCACATGGCTAAACTACATTCATGATGTGCTGTTAAAATGGCAGAATTAACCATGTTTTATTGTCTTCTCAAATCAGATTAGAGTAGAATTATGGTCCTCAGTCTATCATTTAGGAGCACTTATCTCTTTATTCTGACTAATTAAAGTTAGTTATGATGAATGATGGTGTTACCATCAATTGTGTCCCCAACAGAGGGGACACAAACTCCTGTATGTAGGTAGTGACACTAACACCTACTCGTAAGTATTAGACACCAACTCTTGCATGGCCGAGGGCCACTAACAATCATTCATAGAGGGAGAGACAAAAACTCAACTTTTTAAAACTCCATAATGTTTCCAACATTCGTCCTATGCACTATGATTGTAGCCTAGCTCCTCGCTTTTAACTGAAAGCTTATCCTTACTAGCTACATGATTTGCCTCAATTTTAGTGCATCCTAAAATAAGCAGATTTCTCAAATAGTTTACAAATAGAGTTTGGTTTCCAAAATGCCAAAATTTAGCTATATATGTTCACCCATGGGAGATGGAAACAATTTTGGATCGATTTAGATTACTTCATCATAAGTAGACAGGCTTCTATCCTTTATATAGAACCACATATACATGACAAAGTGTTGGTAGTTACACAATTTCATGCCCCTTGTTCTCTATAATAGTAAGCTCTTATTTTCCAAAAATAAATCTCTGAATTATCAATAGAGGAATAGCATAAACAAAAAAAATAAAATCCTCAAAACTATATATACACATCTAGATTTCAAGAATCTTTTTCAAATAATCAATTTTTCCAATAGGCTTTATTAACATTCTATGTAGGTGTTTTGATAACAAAAAACTTTCATTCAAAAAAATAAAACTGATGTAAGAGTAATTAATTCTCAATATTTTTTTTCTCAAACTAAAAAATATATATATTGCACCAAAATTATTTATTGTGATTATTGGAGTATGATAGTTAATTAATCATCAATGATAATAATTTATTTAGTTTCTACTTTTTTGTTACTCCTCCAAAATTTCTTTATGTAGGTAGCATTTGTGCCTCTTGCTATATAAATCTTTGAGCTCTACCCTTGAATTCAGTAACAATGCTTTCAACACCTACCTATAAGTTCATCATAGATCCAACTTCTTATCTATGGATACATCTTAGTACCATGCATGTTACTATAGTTACATGGATAGAAGTCTTTATACATCAAAGGAAAACAAAAGGTGTAATTAGTCCCTTTGAAAGATCTATTGATGGAATCACTTCCCTTTGGAAGATTGGGGTGCTCCTTACAAAATGGTGGAATCGATTGTTGGAAATAATGACCAATGGGTGATTAGGAAAAAAAATAACCTTTACTAAGCCATCGCATTTAAGGAGAATATTGTTGGATGTAATGGAACATATATAAATGGATTATGAATGACATGTACAGAAACAATGATGTACAATTTAATGATGGTCAAACACCTCTCTTACAACCATTGAAGAAGAGAAAACTTCTATAAGAAGAAACAGAGTACAATCCTCTCGACTTTTGCTCTCCTCTATCTCAAACTAGTGAATCTGGTGGCTCTACTCCTTAGTTTATTACATAATGTAAGACTCAAAAATCATATTTAAAATCTTGCTTTTAATAGGATTATGAATTCTAGCTCTTATTTGGACTTTAAAAATGGAATTAACTCAAATATAAGTTAGAAATGTTTATTTCTTATAAAGAAATCGAAAAAGAATAGCAAGATTCAATTCAAAAATCAATTGAAAATTCATTTGGTAGTTACCAATTTGAGGATGGAGAGAAATCACGAAATGCCCTATCTGTGGGTGATTTTTTTGGTTGTAAGAGCAAAAACTGAAACTAAATCCAAGGTGAGCCGTAAATCTTTAATCCATCTACTCTTCTTTTCTCTCTATTTGGTACTATGGTGAAGATCTTGTAACATCTCCCTCCATCTCCATGCTAATTGTACCAATTTATTTTTTCCTTGAAGTGAAATCACATATATATGCCATCTACAATTTCCCTACTTCAAGATTTACAACCACTAATGGTTTCACTTGTTAGGCTCGATAGATAACCCTATTGTGAATTTATTTAAAAATATTGTTGTTTTTGTGGCTATGATTGCAGCTTCGGAGAGGGATTGCTCCCCGATTTGGGGAATGGGATGATCCTAGCTTAGAAGATGCTGGAGGATACACTGTTGTTTTTGATGATATGAGGAAGAAAGTTGATCCCCATGGTCAAATCCCAGATGGCATCAAACAAGAACCCATTCATCATCAATATAACGAAAGCAACTCTTTAGGCAATTCTAAAGGCCTAATTAAAACTTCTAAGTTCTCAGTGAGTGCCTACATGCCTACATTTTATACAATATGAGCTTTATGTTTTCTCAATAATGATAGCTAGCGCACTTATTTGGTAAATATATCTAATTATAGTCATTTCTTTGAGAGAATTGACTATAAGTATTCACTTAGAATTTTGTAGAGAAATGTACATATATGCCAGTAGGGTTAGGTATTATTCTATACAACCCACATAACTTATCTAGACCACTGGGATTGAGTCATTTAGATAATGAGTCGAGTTGGACAAAAACAATAATATTTATTTAGATATTGGGTTGGTTGGTGGGTCTAATTTCTCTGCCACTCAGCCCACTTAAGAAAGCTAAGTCAATTGGTTTAGTGATACAAGATTATCACCACTTATTCCTATTCTAATTCTTGAAGCACATGTCGTAGTGATCTATTTCCTTCATTTCTTGCTCTATCTTATCTTTTAATTATTTTTATTAGAAATGGTTTTTGCTATTTTCATTACTTAGTAATAAAGTTTGTTAATATAAAATGTAAAATAATTTGTTTATTAGATTTATTTAAGATGATTAATAAGCTTATTCTACTTCGAAAGTCTATTTCTTTTATCAAATGAATATTATTAGTGTTATCTTGAATAAATATATTTTTACTTATACATAATATTAAAGAATCTTAAACATCAAAAAAGGAATTAATAGTTTGAATGAATCAAACTAAATCATTATAATCTTTTATCCTAATTTTGCTGGAGTTAAGTTCACCCAACTTGATCATCCCAAACCAATAACCAAAATAGCCTCATCTACTGTGTTTCGATTGAATAATGGGTAGTCACTTTGTCAACCTTAATCAAATTCAATCCAAATTGAATAAATCCAAATCCACCAAATGCCCACACCTGTATGTCAATCATTTATCAACATGTAACCAAAATAGTAGGCATAACCTTCTTATCTAAGACACTAGGAATGACATCATTTCACATTTCTTCTACCAATTTGCCCATTCAATAAAAAAGAAACTATAATTTTCATGCTTTATGCATTAGGTAATATGCGTCAAAATTATAGGAAAAAAAGTATGAGTTAGGATGATATTTTGAAGAATGCACTTGACAACATATGCCAAGGATTATCCTTGGTATGTATTTCTACACAGATGTGATGTGCCTCAACAAATGTCATGAAAAATATTTTCCTAAGGATAATAAGTTTTTTCTAACAATTGTAGCCTAAGAAAAGCACCTTGACAACTTATTCGGCATGAACATAATAGATCAGAACAACATAATAGTTCTAACCCTTTATTGCCCACTACTCAGTTTGCTAAGTTTGTGATTAGTGCTTAAATTATCAACATCCTTGCTGAGATCTATCTCATATATAAAGTAATAGTGGTGAATTCACCTCGTAATGCATTTTTTAAGCTACTCAAAGTGCATCCCTTTCACGTTACTAAATCAAGTTTTGTTTTGATACCATTTGTAACAATCCATGTCTAAGCACAGAGAAATTGAGAAAAATTAACCTTGACAACTTATCGTTCTTAGATATAATATTTTGACAACAATCATGCAAAATAATTAAATCCAAATTACTAAGTAAAAATTTCAACTCTTTATAATCCACTCTTTAGTTTGCTAAGTTATCAATTGTACTATTTTTGGGATGATATATGTTATCCTTATGATATTCTTTGATTCATATTATGAGTCACCCTTTTTTTCTTCGCCTTGGATATAAGTTAAAGATAATCTTCAAAATAGGGCTTAAACTAGGGATAAATATTTGAGTCCTTGACTTATTTTCCTTAATTTAAAAGGATTTTTTTGCACTACAAAGAAGAAAACAAAAATGTTTAATGGCCCTAAATTGCATGATTACTTGAATTTTATCCTACAAAATTTATAACAAGATATGAAGACAAATAACAATTAACCATTAATTTAAATAACCTGGATTAGGATTTTGGAAAAAAAACCCGCGCTGTTGTACATTGCAAAATTTTGCTATCAGATAAAATAACCGAGATTGTGAGTCTCAAGTTGAATATGGGGAGGTGAACGTTTGAAAATCATACTTGATTTATTTCTTTTTGGTATTTTGGCTATATGTAATTTTTGTTGTGTTTTATCTAGATAGAATAACATGTTGAAACTAATCTAAGCAATATGAAGAGCAAGGAGAAAGAGAAAGAGAGAGCAAGAGAGAGATAAAATTTGATATTATAAATAAATAGGGTTTATTACAACTAAAAGTGAAGATAATTCAATGAAAGAGAGAGGGGTGAGAAGAATCTCCCAAAGCGATTGTTTGGCGAGATGATAATGCTCGACAGTAGCTAGAGAAAAGAGGTGTGAACTCTGGACAATGGGGATGAGGTATAGGAGGAAATCAGGTAGAGGGATTCTTGAACAAGCTAAATGGATGTTTGGGGTGAGAGAGGAAAGCTTCTAACCTAATGGAATAGGGATGAGGAGATATGGGTGATCTTCTACCTGAAGGGGGGGTGAGAAGACGGCTCTAAAGTCTCCTACGAAGGTGATGATTAGTGGGAAGATTGTAGGTAGGGAGAGGGTATTTCTAGACTAATAGCAGGCTTTAGAGCTTGGGAATATGCTCTTGTGAGCTTTAAGAGGGTTCCTTAGCTCTAGAATGGGTGGTGGAGGCTTAAGTAGAGATGCTAGGATAAGGGGAGGGTATAGGGGTTTATATAGTGGTGAAATGGGACTTGGTTTGACCAAATGGGTGCATGGGGGATCCAATTCATGCCCAAGAGACACTCTCAGCATGTCTTGCTTGCACTAAGGGCTTGCGTCAACTCGCTAGCAGAGGGACTAATTGCGGACCATTGGATCACAATCACACGACTGTGATCACGCACATGAATCTTGCATAGCGCATGAGGTGGATCGACTACCGTTTGCTAGCAAATGAAGGGCTAGGATTGCTTGAAATTGTGCTCTTGTGGTCACGCATAGTAGACATGGTGTGGTTATCACCGCATGATCGCAATCGTGCTGCTGAAATCTAGTGAGTATGCGCTTCCTCTTATCCTCACCCAGACATGGCACATCCTCTGCCGTCCAATCTCCATCGAACAAGAAAATTTAATCGCACCTACACCAGTGGATTGTGAGTAGAACTCAAGTCGCGTGCTTGTGAGCCCTCGACCGCGACCGCTGTGCTGAGGATGGTGAGGTGGAATATCAGCCATTAAATCTTGATCTAATGCTTGATATCACACGATGATCTCCAATTAAAGATGTGAAGGTGCGGATCGAGTGCATCCGAGCCATTGGATCTTGATCCAACAGAGATTCTTTTTGAAGAGGTGGGGACATGGCGTTAACGCGATCGTTGGATTATGATCCAATGGTCGGGATCACTTGAGGCACTGCACTATAAGGATCTAAGGGCATGTTGAGGGGGTGACATGGCTTCATCGTGGCCATTGGATGGCGATCCAATGTTCATGAGAGCTTGCACCTTTAGTGAAGTGCATTTGGTGGTGTGGCACGATGGTGGCCATTGGATGAAGATCCAATAGTCACTTTTGAAGGTGTAGGAAAGATAGGGAAGCAAAGTGGGCAAGTAGGAGTGATTGTGATGGCACCACATGGTACCACCATGGACGTCCATCTTCTCTTCTTCATAGCGAGTACTACAGAGGTCCGATCGGGGTGTTTTTTGCACTGTTGGTCATCGATCGTTGCCTTGGTTCCATCTAAATGGTTGGATTTGTTGTTTGGAGCTTGTTTATGTGTTCCCTATGCCCTGGCCAATAAAGAGATAAATTAATATGCAATTTACACAAATTACTCTAAATGAATGATAACAACTATTATGCATTATTTACAACGTTAAATGCAATTAACTAGCCTAAGAACTTGCATAAGAGGCATTTTATCTTGAAATAATATATATCTATCACACCCCCATGCCTACCTTTTGTTAATCCTTAACAAAGCAAAATGAAATACTATTTATGAAAACATAATTTGGATCTGATTACTAAGGCATTAATCATTCATTAACAATAGGAAATTTATACTTAAGTCCTAAACTACAAAGACTCAATAGTACCCAAGGTGTCTACCAAAATGCAGACCACCCAAGTCCTTGCCCTTTTATTGCATACATAAAATTTTTTTCCTTTCTTTTTCCTCTTTTCTAATTTTTTTGAACTTTTTGTTGAAAGTTTCCAAGTAGCTTTCTATGGCTACCCAGCCCACCTAAAACTTGAGAGAACTACAAGTGCTAAGCATTCGGTTGTGCGAGAGTGGTTGACTCATTAGACGTGCAATCAATACGGACCTTAGGCATTTATAAACCCTAGGTGACCCTAAGTGAAATTATTTCTTCTTAAAGGTCTATCTCTCTGACCAGTAGCTTTCTCCCTGCTCTTATTTTGGTGGAGTCAACAAAACTGTGAACCTAGTGTATATCTCCCTAGGATTCTTCTACTTCCCCGCTTCTCATAATTTTAGGGATTTATTCATGCATTTTTGTGGGTTGGGCTCTAAACAACCGACAATGGATAGTTACCCACAACAACTTGCCAACCATACCCATGTGGTGAAGTACGGCTTAATCTTTTCTCTCCTTTTCTATATTTTTCTATTTTCTTTTCTTTTTGAGTGTTTTGTTTTTTTTTCTTTCCTTTTCTAAGCACGTGGTTTCCTGTTGAGAGGCTGAAATCGCGTGTCTTGAAATCATTTGTCATTGTTCATAGTATAGTCGCGAAATCCGATCAAAAAAAATATTTCTAGATTAATGAAACTTTGAGTCCCGGTCGTTCATCTCTGGAAGGCATTATGGAAATGCAAAAATGATTTCGATCTCACTCACTCTACTCGCTTAAAATCGCACACCAGTTTCTAACCTACGGATCAATGTTTTGCCATTTGCATGATTAACCTTAATCACGTGCGCATGCATTAAGTAAATGACAAATGTGAATGTATGGGTTTCAGTATGCATGATCCTAGTTATATGATGGCCATTGATAGAGAATGCATTAATGGTTAGATCCTTGTTGTTTTCAGGAACCGACTTGTTGCAAAAAATATAAAATGAGCACAGGCAACTTATTATCACAAGAAAGAAGACTGCAAGCAAGCTCATGGTGATTTCATAACAGACATATATATATAAAAAGATGATTTTCATTGAATCCAGATCAGGGTTATAGAGCAAAGCTAAAGGAAAGCATATACATGAATGCTTGAAAATAGAAAACTATCTAGCAGGAAATGACTACATGCGTGAATCTATGGGGGGATTACACATGCATCATTAGGGAGGAATATGGAGCTACACTACTAAGCATCAATAAGGCAGATAAAAATTACTAAGAACTTCGATCTACTTAACTAGCAAAAGCAAGGGCATTCGGAGGTGGTCTCCAATTGCCTTTGAGTGGAGGTAGGGAGAAGAAAGAAGGGCAGCCAATGGTGCTTAGGCCGACCCTTGGAGGAAGGAGGGAGAGGTGACCCTAGCTTGGCGTGAAGGAGGTGGAGTCATGGTGGTGGAGCTCGTGGAGATGGAGGTAGAGTGAAGGTGGATTTATGCTAAATGAAGATAGAATGAAGCCTATTGCCAAGATGAAGCCAAGATGGGTGCAAATTGCCACCAATGGGGTCATTTTATAGACCATTGCCAATCTCTCTAGAGAGAGCTACAAGTGTGGCTATCCAAGGTGAGGTGAGAGGTGGTTCCTAGATCCACAAAAAGTGGCAGTAAGAGATGACCCTTCCTTGTTTCCTATTTTTAGCAACCAAGGTGGCACCACATTTGGAAGAGCCTAGAATGTTCTAGGTGGTGTGGGGTTGCTTGAATGGGTGTGTGTGTGTGCGTGCATGGGTGTGACCTAGGTGGCTAAGTGGTCTAGGTTAGGTCCTAAGGGGTTTGGGTTAGGGTAGGTCTCAAATTAGGGTTGCAAACCCTAATTTGCTAAGGAGAAAGTGCAATTAAACTTGACATAAGTTTAATTGAGTGAGTGTGAACTTAATTGAGAATGAAATAGCTCAATTAAGTTGGGCTTAGGTCAATTGGACTCTCACTGAGTCCAATTGGACTTGTGTGTGTTGAGATCTGAGCTTAATTAGATTCTATGAGTCCAATTGACTAGGCAATTGTAATTGACTATGATCCAAGTCAATTAGGCTTAGTGAGAACCTAATTAGGTTCTTAGGAAGGTCTAAAGGTGGTGTACTAGGGTTAGAGTACCTTAATTTAGATTCCTAGGGGATTGGAATTGGGTTTAGGGACCTAGGAACTCAAGATCCAAGCTTGAATTCCAAAATAGGAACTACAGAGCAGTTCCAGACGTCCAATAAGAGTGACAGACATTATAGACTCAAAAATTAGAATTCCAGACCTCTTCTCTAGATGTCCAATTTGAGTCAGGAGGGAATCAAGGTTTTGTCTTGGGTATTCTGCAGAAATTGGTCGTCTGACCAAGTGTTTGGATGTCCAATAACACTGCAGACATGGTTTTAAGGTGTGCAGGTTGTGGCTAAGGGTCCTGGACATCCAATAACTTATCTGGGCATCCAGATAAGGGCTGGAACTAGGGTTTTTAGGCTTCCTATGCTATGGTGACCTAATCTAAGGGTGGTTATGGCTTAGGAAGGCTTCTAAGGCTATCCTACGGCTAGGAATGAACCTAAGTTCTGTTAGTGCTAGAGCACCGCGATCGTTTGTTTTGATGATAACAAAACACATGTCATTTAACATTTGCACTTGGAGTCTCAGATTTCAGGCAAATTGCAAATGGAGACGTGACTAGACGGAGTTAGAGCTCGCATCCAGGACGGTTTGGAGGAGCGTAATGGAGAATAGAGGAGATTCACGAGGAGCGATAGATTGAAGATGGAAGGACAAGAAGAATAGGATAGAATTCTGTTTATTTCTTTCATGTACTTTTGTCTTTATTTCCTTGCTCTTTTTGTTCTTTAGATCATCATGTTAAAGAGCCTCAAAGTACCCTAATTGTAGTCCTAGGAACACCTGCACAACCCTAGGACACTTAGGTTTTCTGTGGAGAACTTAGAAAACCAATATAGGGTTCAAACAGCTTTTTCAGACGTCTAATTCCAAAATCAGATGTCTGATAATATGTTTTAAGACGTCTGACTATTGATTCAGACGTCTGATAACATTTAGGCTGGACTAAGTTAGCCCTGTCTGATGAAATCAGACGTCCAGACCTTAGACCAGATGTCTTAGAAGACATCTGATGTTTTTGCCAAACGTCCAATTAGTGGACCGTTGGCTTCCTTTCCAAACACTGGAGGATATGACCGTTAGAGCCTTATCAAACGTCCTTAAGCCTTTTGAAACATCTGATAAATGACCGTTTTACCTCGGCTAACCCGAAAATCTCTTCTCAGAATTTTCTAGCTATTGCACTCTCTTGGAAATCCATTCCCGCAGAAAAGTAGGTTTCAAGACGTCCAGACATAGTGCCAGACGTCCTATATGTCATCTGATGGACTTGCACTAGAACCTTGTTTAGATCTGATTCAAGTCAGGAAGAAACCCGCCTAAAATCAGACGTCTGACTTTGTTCCCAGATGTCTTAAACTGGTTTTCCAAACGTCCGATGCCAGGATCAGACGTCTGGTAACCCTATCATTGCAATCATTGTTCCTGATTTCGTCCTGATTCTCTTGGACTTTGCTCCCAATGGCTATGGAAGCTTTCCTAAGCCTTCCAAAGCTTTCCTAAGGCCTCTATAAATAGAGAAGAACCTCTTGCACACCAAGACACACCCAAGCAACATACTTTCTACTCTTTTGTGTCCTAGAAAAGCTCTTGCTCTCCAAGCTCAAGTTCTTCATCTAGAGAGCATCAAGCATTTGCACAGCCGCTCTACCGCCGTAGTTCACGAGAGTGACGTTGCGCCGTCGTGTAGGTCACTCACCTGCGTCATCGATTTGACGCACTCCTTGCAAAGGGAAGCATCTTAATTCCTATAGAAGCTTAGGTTTAAATCTTTGTTGGCTCTATAGGATGTTGTTATTTATCTTCGTTCTTTGGTTGGGTATTCGCTTTGCGAATTCTCGTCTCCTTCGTGGGACAAAATCCTTCTCGTGATGAGAAGGGGTTTGAGGTACGCTACCCTCGTATAAAGTAGCGCGGTTGTAATTGAGGTTGAATCACCCACGTTTAAGTGATTCGTTTAGTGGATTTGATCAACTTGGCTGATCAGAAAATCCTAACTCGAGAGGGTTAGGTGGTGGTTTTCACCCGGTTTGGGTTTCCACCTAAAAATAATTGTGTACATTGTGTGATTGAATTTTGTGAGATTGTTTTACATTATATTTTTGTAATTTATTACGTCAACCCCTCCTAGTAGGCAATCTACAATTGGTATCAGAGCAGGTTCTTGCTAATCGAAGTAACACCCGGCAAGAAGATCATGGAGGGGAGCAGTTCCTCAATCTGAATCTCTGAGGGGCAATCCACGACCCGTCCGCCATTCTTCAACGGGAGCAACTACCCCTACTGGAAGCTGCGGATGAAGACTTGGCTTCAAGCCCATGACTTCACGATTTGGGCCAAGTACGAGACGCCATTTCAAATCCCGGAGAAACCCACGGGAGGCTACTCGCAACAACAAATTCGTGAGCTCTCCTTGAATGCGAGGACCATGAACGCTCTTTATTGCGCGCTCAGCCCGGAGGAGTTCAATAGAATCTCGCAATGTGCCACCGCATACGAGATTTGGCACACACTTGAGGTAACTCACAAAGGTACCTCTAAGGTAAAAACTTCTAAAATAAATTTACTTTCTCAAGAATTTGAATCTTTTTCTATGAAGCCTAACGAATCTTTAAGTGAGATGAACACTAGGTTCACTCTCATTGTAAATAATTTGAAAGCTTTAGGGAAGACTTTCATCAAGGGGGAGCTTCAAGGGAAGCTTCTTCGTTTCCTCAGAGCAGAGTGGGAACAGAAAGTCACCACCATTGAGGAGGCAAATGAGGTGGAGGACTTCAACATGGAAGATCGCCTAGCCAATCTAATGGCCTACGAGACAAAGTTGAAGCAGAAGAAGAAGGATGCACCGGAGCCAAAATTGAAGAAGACTCTCGCCTTCAAAGCTGCGTCGGATAGCGAGGTAAGTTCCAACGACGAAGACTTTAAAATTTTACTTAAGAAAATTTCCAAGTTTTGTAGGGAATCAAAGAAAGAGAAAAAGAAGGAAAGCCCGAGACGTTGCTACCACTGCAACGAGAAAGGGCATCTGCGACCAGAGTGCCCTCTTCTCGAAAAGGAGAAGAAGAAGGAAAAGGAGAAGAAATCTAAGAAGAAGGCGTTCCAAGACACTTGGTACGATTCGAGCTCGGAGGAAGAAGAAGAAACCGCTTGCTTTGGTTTCATGGCCAGAGGAAGTGATAATGACAGCGAAAGCGGAAGCGACTCAGACAACGAGGTAAATTTCGATCTACAAGAAGCTTTTAATGAATATTTGATGTTAGTAAATCATTAAGAATAGAAAACAAAAGCATTAAAAAGAACCTTAGCTTTCTTAAATCTGAAAATGATAGGTTAGAAATAAAACTTAAGGACCTAGAAAGCAGCTCTAGTCCTAAGGATAATAATCTGTTATTAGAAAATAAAAATTTAATAAATGAAAATACTAAACTGATTGGAGAAAATGATAGTTTAAAATTAGAAATTTCTGATTTAAAGACTAAGATGCATATTATAGAAAAAGAAATTGCATGTCTTAGGGAAAAGTCCAACAAATTAATCAACAAAGTAGATAATTTTTATAGCCCTAAGGTTGAGAAAGGATCTCCGTCAAGGAGACCCGCTAACAGATCTGGATCCAAGCCCACTTGGATACCAAAGAAAGAATTGGAATCTTGTTTTGTAGGTTTTAAGGATAACTACAACACGAAGGACTGGACCTACAAGCTCAAGGCTGGTCAACTCAAGTTGGGAGAACCAAGGAGTAGACCAAGGAGGAGAACAAGAAGACCGACGAGACAGTGAACAAACGATGGACCCACCGCACGTCGACCACCAGACTAGAGACCGACGCCAATGCCTGGGCCTCCAAGCTACGGATGGGAGCCCCATCCATTGTGGCATCCACCTCCACCATTTGGGCCATTTTATTTGCCATGGTAGGTGAGGTAAAAATTCTTAACCCTATCTTTGTTTATCATTAGCATTTAGATAGGGGGAGTGTTGAACGTGTTTCGCGAATCGCTACGCTTACGAGATTGGTTTTGGAAAACCTATCGTTGTAGTTCAAAAAGCGAAAAATTCGTGTTCAACAAATAAAATTTATACCGAAAAGAATTCCAGGTCGAACACAGGGAGGCTACGTTGATCTATATTCGCAATTATATTTTTTTAGGATTTTTTTTATAAGCAGGGCGATATAATTACAATGGAGCTATCAAACTATGAGAGAGAGGGAGAGAGAGAGAAAGAGAACATGCATTCAATATTTCGATTGTTTATAAAAGTTACAATAGAAAGCGGAAAATCAATTACACTATAAAGCAGGAAAATTCTACACTAGAAAAGCTGTAAATAAGAATGGGAGAGAGAAGTTATCCTCCTCGACGATTGCTTGGAGGACGAGCCAGACGAGACGACGCCTAGACGAAAGAGAACGAAGCAGGACGAAGGAGGATGAAGCAGAAGAAAGGGAACGGAGCAGCACGCCATCATCGTCATGGGATCCACTTCTGAAGGTGAACAAAAATTGGACTTTATCTCGCAAGAAGCATCCCGGGTGTGGGACAAGCTTCTTTTGAGCTTTGGAGGGGTAGAGAGGAGAAAGAAGGGATGAGAATTTCGTATGGAGGGGGTCTCCTTTTATAGTTGCAAGGAGTGGGGGCAAAATAGACATTACAACTTCAAAATAGTAAATGAGGGGTCTTTAGTGACGGATAAATCCGTCACTAAAGCTCCCTTCGTGGGCGACGTGGGCGGCTCGTGCGCACCCGCTCGGCTGCTTGCGCTCGCCACGCCCGCGCACGTCCATTGATTTTCAGCCGTCCGATCGCGAGATCGGATGGCTTAGATCGCATCCGCGCCCGCTGCATTGCGCGCCCCCCGCACGTCTGATTGCATGTTCGATTGCTCATCCAATCGTGCATCGATGCTATCAGGCACGCGCGGCCATCCGATCTCCATCCGATGCTCCACCCGCGCCCAACCGCTCGCGCCTGCCGCTCCTCGCCATGGCTCGAACCCGCGCCCCGCGCTCGCGATAGCGCGCTCGACCGCTGTGCTATGGGGCGCGGATGGTCGAGCGGGCATTTTTAAATGCGAGTGCCCACAGCCGTTGGATTAAGATCCAACGGCGGAGAGCGATCGGGCATGGGGCCTTCACAAGATGAAGCGGCTGCTTGGGCGGCTGAGATGGCACCACGTGGTGCGATCTTGGCTGTCCATCTTCTGGAAGTTGTAGATGGTGCCACGGATGTCGGATTGACTTGATTTTTATGTCATTGGGCTGCGATCGTCGATCCGAATTCATCCGTGCAGTCGGATTTATCATCTGAAGTGGGGATTTACACCATCCTGCCTCTTGATCTTCTAGGGTTCCCGGGTCACTATCTGATGCTACGGATGCCTGATTAGGGCGATCTTGGAGTCGTTGAACTCCAATCGTCGCCCTGACCACATCCATACGGTTGGATCTTTGATCCGAGGCCCTGATAAAATATTTTCCCTGTCCAAGCACATAAAAGGAGACAATTAACCTCCATTTTATTCAAAGTATTCTAAATGCAAGATGATGAATGTAATGCAATATTTATATCATGAAATGCAATCCTATGCTTAAGAACATGCATAAATAGACATCTTAAGTAGTGTAAATGTGTTTACATCATACCCCCATGCCTATCTTTTGCTAGTCCCTAGCAAAAACTATATGCTATTTATAAAAGAATTAGGTTAGATTATTTGGACTTGAGTTATTTTTCAATCATTAAGAAATTGTCTACTTAAGAACTGAACTTTCAAAGACACAACAGTGCTCGGGTATCAGCCAAAATGCAGACCTTTTCAAGCCCTCACCTTATTAAAAGAAAAATTTCTTTTTCTCTTTTTCTCTTTTCTAATTTTTTTTTTTTATTCAAAATTTTTGGATTTAAGAGTGGCTTTCTACGGCCATTCAACTCACCCAAAATTTGATGAGAACCCTAAGCTTTAAGCATCTTATTGTGATTGTGATAGACTCGTTGACCGGCAATTAGAACGGACTTCGGATTTCTACACCTCTAGGTGACCTAACCAAAATTCTACCTAAAAGTGTATCTTTACAACTGGTAGCTTTCTCCCTACTTTCTTTCTTTGTTTTCTTTTTTCGTTTTTTACGGGGTCAACACAAGGGTGAATCCAGTGTATATCTCCCCGATTTATTCTACTTCTCCGCTTCTTCCTAAGTGTTTTGGGAATTTTTGGTGCATTTCTGAGCTGGGTTCTGGACAATCGGTCGATGAGCTGTTACCACCGACAACTTGCCAGCCATACTCATGCGGCGAAGTGTGGCTTATTTCTTTTTGTTCTTTTCTCCTTTTTTTTTTTTTAAATAGGTGGCTTCCCTGGTCTAAGATTTACCTAATGGCAGGAAAAAGAGAAAGGTCCAGTGACTGGGCTCTAGATAACCTACCTATGGGCTGTTACCCACGATAACTTGCCAGCCATATCACCCTAGAAGGTTCATTAGCTACCCAATTTCCGTTAGAATCCCTGAACAACGAGTCAGTGCAAAGAAAGTGTGTAGATGCTTAAGACTCAAAATTCCCTCAAATGAGAGGGCGGGTTGATAAGTCGTGTACTTATCACCCAAACTTATTTACTCTAATTACGAACGAATTAAGATGGCGAGGACTCAAAAACAAATCCACATTTTAGTGGATACACAGGCTAATTAAGTCCAAAGACCTGAGGGGTCTTTGTGTTCAGATCTTAATGTAGAATTTCTTAGGATTGAAAAGTCCTAATGTCCAACTAATTCTTCCTTTTTTTTTTTTAAATTTTTTTTTAAATAAAAAGAGAGAAAATTTACATGGATTTCACAAGGCTGACCAAATAATTCAAGAATGAATCCACCCGCCATGCCTAGCTGATGCAATGTCCTCATTGAAAAAGAGACATGAAAGAAAGGGTAGAATATGAAAGATGTCACCTAGATATGAAGCTCGTATCAGCCTTATGTCATATGTACAATTGCTGAGTTTAATGCCATCAGCTAGGTGAAGTCCAGCAAAAGAAGTCACAGAATGGCTAGAGCAACAGAGTCTGAGACAGGTTCTGGAAGATTACGGTCAACAACAGGCTTCAAACGTTGACTGTTGACTTTAAAGTTGCTACCCGTCTTTGGGTCAGAAATCTGAATGGCACCATTAGGAAAAATCTGATCAATTATGAATGGGCCATTCCATTTAGATCTAAGTTTACCAGGAAAGAGCTTAAGTTTAGAATCAAATAACCAGACCTTCTGGTTTGGCTCAAAGCTCTTGCGGGAAATCAATTGATCATGTAGAGCTTTGGTCCGAGCCTTGTAGATCTTTGCATTCTTATAAGCATCATTTCTAAGCTCCTCCAACTCAGATAGTTGGAGTTTCCTAGTCTTTCCAGCTAGATTCAAATCTAAATTACATTGTTTGATTGCCCAGAATGCCCTGTGTTCAATCTCTACAAGTAGATGGCACGCCTTTCCATACACCAAACAGAATGGAGACATGCCGATGGGCATTTTATACGTCGTACGGTAGGCCCAAAGAGCATCCTCAAGCTTTTGAGTCCAATCCTTACGATCAGGCCTAACCATTTTTTGTAGAATGTTCTTGATCTCTCGATTGGAGATCTCGGCTTGTCCATTCTTTTGGGGATGGTAAGGTGTGGAAATTCGATGATTAACCCCATATTTGGCCAATAAATTCCGGAATTGCGCATTAGTAAAATGAGTGCCACCATCACTGATGATAGCCCTCGGAATCCCGAACCTACTGAAGATATTTTTCTTGACAAAACTGATGACCACCTTGTGGTCATTGGTTCGGGTGGGAATTGCCTCAATCCATTTGGACACATAATCAACAGCAACAAGAATGTACTGATGTCCAAATGAAGGGATAAAGGGTCCCATGAAATCGATGCCGCAAACATCGAAAATTTCTATAGGAAGAATAGGGTTTAGGGGCACCATGTCTCTCTTAGTTATGTTTCTGAGTGACTGACATCGAGAACATGACCTTGAGAAGTCCTGGGCATCCTTGAATAAAGACGGCCAATAGAAGCCAGATTGCAAGATTTTTGCAGCCGTCTTTCTTCCGGAGAAATGTCCACCACACCCAGATGCATGGCAGAACTCGAGTATACTGTTGAATTCATTCTTCGGTATGCATCGGCGAATAATCTGATCAGAGCCGATGCGATACAGTTCAGGGTCCTCCCAAAAGTAGTATTTGGCCTCAGGTTTGAGTCTATCTCGTTGTTGCTTGGTCCAATCTTGGGGGATTTGACCAACGGCCAAATAGTTAACAATATCAGCAAACCATGGGGTGTGAACACCTAAAACTGTAAGAATGGTTTCGTCCGGAAAGTGTTAGCAATCGGAATGTCCAGACAAGAAGAATCACCTAGGAGTCTCGACAAATGATCTACTACCACATTTTGTACCCCGGCTTTATCCTTGATTTCAAGATCAAATTCTTGAAGAAGAAGAATCCAACGAATAAGCTGGGGTTTAGCATCTTTTTCAGCCAAGAGATGTCTCAAGGCTGAGTGGTCGGTATAAACAATAACATGAGACCCCAAGAGATAAGCCCTGAATTTTTCCAAAGCAAATACTACAGCTAGTAATTCCTTCTCAGTAACAGTGTAATTCCTCTGGGCTTCATCCAGAGTTTTACTAGCGTAGTAAATGACAGAGAGCTTTCGATCAATTTTCTGACCCAGGATAGCCCCGACCACATAATAAGAAGCATCGGTCATGATCTCAAATGGGGCTATCCAAATTGGTGCTTGCAAAATTGGAGCACAGGTGATTGCCGTTTTCAGAAAATCAAATGCCTTTCGGCATGATTCGTCAAAAACAAATGGTGTTTCTTTGGCAAGAAGATTGCTCAAAGGACGAGCAACCTTCGAGAAATCCTTGATGAATCTTCGATAAAATCCCACATGGTCAAGAAATGATTGCGGGTCAAATTCATCAACCAAAGAGGAACTTTCAATTGAAGAAACTGTCAAACAAGTTTCAATACTAACATTATCCTCATCAAGTTCCTCAATAAATCCACAATCCTCAAATTTGTTTATCGCCATAAAAATATCCAATTTCATTCGTTGGTCCCCAAAGGCGATTTCCATGCTACCGCTTTCACAATTAATGTTGGCCTTTGTGGTATCCAGGAACGGACGCCCCAGAATAATGGGCATGTTCCTCAGATTATCTGGTACATCCATGTCAAGGACAAGGAAATCTAAAGGAAAATAGAAATCCTTGACCTTAACTATAACATCTTCAATAATGCCTCGCGGGTTTGTGACTGAACGGTCCGCTAACTATAGCGTTACTAAAGTTGGTCGAAGTTCACCTAACCCAAACTTCTCGTAGAGAGAAGTCAGAATTAGGTTGATGGATGCACCGAGATCCAAAAGTGCTCTATCAAATGTGTAATCTCTGATAACGCAAGAAATCAAAGGAGCACCAGGATCTCTCTATTTCTGAGGGAGGTAGTACAGGATAACAGAGTTAGCCTGCTCGGAGAGTTCCACCTTCCTCGGAACAGATTCTCTCGACTTACGCTTTTGTGTACATAATTCCTTTAAAAATTTTGCGTAAGTTGGTATGTGCTTGATAGCATCAAGGAGCGGAATATTGATCTCAACATTCTTAAATAAATTCAGAAGCTCCTCATTGCTATCAACAGACTTCTTCTTCTTTGCTTTGGCTAAGGCTTCAGGAAAAGGAACATGAGTCAGATCTTTGGAATCAGGTTCCTGAGCCTTGATTTCTCCTTTAGAATTCTCCTCTCTCTCCTCAGTTTCTTCAGGATTCAAATGATCAGAATAGTGTGGTTATGGATCCTGAGTCTTCTTACCACTCCTCAAAGTGACAGAATTTGCAAAAGCGTAAGAATTTGGGTCTTGGGGAGGGTTAGGAAAGATTGGAGGGCCTGATTGACCATGAATTATTGATTAGCAGAAGAAGAAGACGAGGAACCCTGCTCAACCACCTGAGCATGTGCGTGCGGGTCCCTCTGATTTTCGTACCCTTGGACTTGATTTCCTGAATTTATAATGTTTCGTAGGTTGGGTATGGGTTGGGATGGTAGAGATCCGGGTTGACGAGAGTTAGCAATGAGCCCGGATTGCAAGTTGTCCAGAGAGTTTTTCATTTGCTACATGAGCTGTAGCATAGATCCTTGCATCTCTACCATTTGACGGTTCAAATCAGCCTGTCTCGCGGGTTGACAAGCATTCCAAGCTGGCTGATTGACCTGATTCGGAGGCAACTGAGTATGTACTTGACCCTGACCCATTGGTCATTGTGGAGCATAGTTGTTGGGTCGGAATTGGGTCTATTGCCCTGGATTTTTCCAAGAGAAGTTAGGGTGGTTTCTCCAACCTGGATTATAGGCATTCGAGTAGGGGTTGGATCTAACATTCTCTTGTACAGCACAGACATCCTCATAGGGTGAGGATGGAGAGAAAGAAAGGGAAGGATCAGAAAAACTAGGATCAAAGGCCCCAGTTGGAAACCCATGGGGTTCTGAGAAATGCTAACTCATAGATTGAGTCGCATCGAGTTGATTCACGAACTCCCGTCCAGAAGGAGCTCGTGAGGAATGGAATCCTAAATTTTGGGATTGAGTGGATTGAGAGTTGTTCATAGAATTGCCAGCCATCCACTCTTCCATTCTTTTAGCAACCAAGTCCACCTTATCAAGTTTATTACAAATCAATTCCATATCAAATGAATGAGAGTCATGGACTTCATTGACATTTGATCTGGGTTGCTGGGACCGGTTAAAAGTATCCATGGAGGCATGATTAATTGAATTCTCACTCATTTCCTCAAATAAATCATGTGCACTATATGCATCTTTATTGAGGAAATTGCCTCCACAAGAAGCATCCACATGGTTTCTGAGTTGCTCATTCAACCCATGATAGAAGATCTGCACGAGTTGCCATTTCGGCATCTCATGGTGTGGACACCTCCGCAATAAGTCCTGGAATCGCTCCCAGGCCACATGACACTGCTCCCCTGGCCGCTGGGTAAAGGTAGTGATTGCCCGTCTCAAAGCATTGGTACGACCGACTGGGAAGAATTTCTTCAGAAAGGCCGATTTCAACTCATTCCAAGTTGTAATTGGTCTTCCTATTGTCCTATACCAATGCGCGGCTTTATCCCTATGAGAGTGGGGGAAGAGCCTCATGATCATTTGCTCCTCGTCAACGTTTCGAGCCTTGGTGGTCTGGACCAAAGTGGTCAAATCCTCCAAGTGCTGAAACGGATCTTCGGAGCCAAGCCCATGATAATGTTTAATCAGGCTTAACACCTGGGGCTTGATTTCTACGTCACCGGCTGGAATCTGGATGCTGGGACGTTCCCCGTAATTCGAAGGATCATAAAAATCCTTCAAGGGTTGAGCGCCCTGCATTCTCTGGAACCATTCCTGCATTCTCTGCATTTGTTCCAGCTGCCTTCAAAATTCTTCCTGTGGATTTTCAAGCAGAGGAGGCTGTTGTTCGGCCATGGAGTTAAATCGACCAAAATCTAACTTGTGCCTCCTAGAATGTTCTAACGGTCCTTCCAATCGGGGATTCAATGACCGTCTTCCCAACATAAACTAGGAGAAGGTCGGAAGGACTAGGGATAGGGACCCTGCAGCACAACAAAACAAGGCTGTCCTTAAGTGGGGTAGCCTAAGGATCTACCGACTCCCAAAACCAGCCTTAAGACTATAAGTGATTTACTCTACTTGCGTCTGTTTAATCCAACCAGTTAGAAGGAGGGACTGGGGAGAAGGTTCTTCCTTTGGCTTTCTCCTCCGGTTCCTAGTGTACCCCCCAGCCGCAATCGTTTGACTCTACTCCCCTAGCTAGACATCAGATTAATCAGTACAAGTAGGTTAATCAAAAATAAAATTAGACTAGGCCCTGAAGAGCGAATCAAACCTTAAGGCCAACGTCTACTCAATTTTATTAAGGCCTGGGATTGTGGTGCTTATAGAATGTGATGGGCCCTTAAAATGGGTCGTGCCCTTAATGATTGATTGAGATTTGTGTAAGTGCGTGCACAACCAGGGTTTTCAAGCATGATTATTGATAATGTGTGAATTTTAGTGTTCAAATCTTGCTTAAGTAGCTTTTAGGGTTTTAAATTAGGTGAATTGCAATCAAGTTTCTAGGCAAACCAAGTTGTAAAACACGGGTGAAGATTGTTTTCCTTTAAAATCAGAAAGAAAGTGGAGTGCCTGGAATTTACCTAGATTGAAAACCCTAAGGAGGAGATACTTGATGAGTTGGTTTTAAATAAAGTGGTGCACCCCAAACAACTCAAACAATTGGCCACAAATGCACAACTAAGTTAGGCACTCAAAGATGATTAACCTAGAATGATTTCTACTCTGTTATGTGTTGCTTTGTGTGTACCGGTTCCACAGATCAGAACCCGGTTGAGTAGAAAACAAATCAAGTTGATCAAGTGCCTTGAATGTGGGTGTGTGTTGTGTGTTTGTTGAAAAATTACCCCACAAGATTATCTTTTTGTTATTTTTTTTTTATGGATGAGGGTGGAATGAATGTGAGTCAAAATCCAAACAACCAAACTATTCCTGTGATTTATGCAAACACCTAGGTTAATTGGGATTTGGATTTAATGTGGCAAATGAAATCTATGGAGGGGGAAAGAATGGGGGAGCACTTACAGTTATCTTCAACCGCACTTTACTCCAGTCTACCACTTGTTGATTCCTTGATGGAGGTCTCTGCAAAACAATAGACACAAGAGAAAGCTAGTTAGAAAACAAATAAAGTGCAAGAAATGCGAAGAAAAGATCGGAAATCGTTGCCTCCCCGGCAACGGCGCCAAAATGTTGAACGTGTTTCGCGAATCGCTACGCTTACAAGATTGGTTTTGGAAAACCTGTTGTTGTAGTTCAAAAAGCGAAGAATTCGTGTTCAACAAATAAAATTTATGCCGAAAAGAATTCCGGGTCGAACACAGGGAGGCTATGTTGATCTATATTCGCAATTATATTTTTTTAAGATTTTTTTTATAAGTAGGGCGATATAATTACAATGGAGCTATCAAACTATGAGAGAGAGAGGGAGAGAGAAAGAGAACATGCATTCAATATTTCAATTGTTTATAAAAGTTACAATAGAAAGCGGAAAATCAATTATACTATAAAGTAGGAAAATTCTACACTAGAAAAGCTGTAAATAAGAATGGGAGAGAGAAGTTATCCTCCTCGACGATTGCTTGGAGGACGAGCTGGACAGGACGATGCCTGGACGAAAGAGAACGAAGCAGGACGATGGAGGATGAAGCAGAAGAACGGGAACGGAGTAGCACGCCGTCATCGTCATGGGATCCACTTCCGAAGGGGAACGAAAATTGGACTTTATCTCGCAAGAAGCATCCTGGGTGTGGGACAAGCTTCTTTTGAGCTTTGGAGGGGTAGAGAGGAGAAAGAAGGGATGAGAATTTCGTATGGAGGGGGTCTCCTTTTATAGTTGCAAGGAGTGGGGGCAAAATGGACATTACAACTTCAAAATAGTAAATGAGGGGTCTTTAGTGACGGATAAATCCGTCACTACAGCTCCCTTCGTGGGCGACGTGGGCGGCTCGTGCGGGTCCGCTCGGCTGCTTGCGCGCGCAACGCCCGTGCACGTCCATTGATTTTCAGCCGTCCGATCGCGAGATCGGACGGCTTAGATCGCGTCCGCGCCCTCTACGTTGCGCGCCCCCCGCACGTCTGATTGCGTGTTCGATTGCGCTTCCAATCGCGCGTTGACGCTATCGGGCAAGCGCGGTCGTCCGATCTCCATCCGACGCTCCACCCGCGCCCAATCGCTCGTGCCCACCGCTCCTCGCCACGGCTCGAACCTGCGCCCCGCACTCGCGATAGCGCGCTCGACCGTTGTGCTATGGGGCGCGGATGGTCAAGCGGGCATTTTTAAATGCGAGCGCCCACAACCGTTGGATTAAGATCCAACGGCGGAGAGCGATCGGGCGCAGGGCCTTCACAAGATGAAGCGGCCGTTTAGGTGGCTGAGATGGCGCCACGTGGTGCTATCTTGGCCGTCCATCTTCTGGAACTCGTAAATGATGCCACGGATGTCTGATTGACTTGATTTTTGTGTCGTTGGACTGCGATCGTTGATCCAAATTCATCCGTGTGATTGGATTTATCATCTAAAGTGGGGATTTACACCATCCTGGCCCTTGATCTTCTAGGGTTCCCGGGTCACTATCTGATGCTACGGATGCCTGATTAGGGCGATCTTGGAGTCGTTGAACTCCAATCGTCGCCCTGATCACATCCATATGGTTGGATCTTTGATCCGACGCCCTGATAAAATATTTGCCCTGTCCAAGCACATGAAAGGAGACAATTAACCTCCATTTTATTCAAAGTATTCTAAATGCAAGATGATGCATGTAATGCAATATTTATATCATGAAATGCAATCCTATGCTTAAGAACATGCATAAATAGACATCTTAAGTAGTGTAAATGTGTTTACATCAGGGAGTTAAAAATTATGAGCTAATTGCCAATTATTAAGGGGAAGATGTAAGTTAGCTAAATTTCCTCTAGTAAGGGGGAGAAGAAAAACAGCTATCATGTTGTTACAAAAAGGGGGAGGACATTACTTTTGTTAAAATAAATTCATAAAAGAGCATATTTTAAGGGGGAGTTATAGGAAATTTAAAATTATTCAAACCTTTTTGATAATGTCAAAAAGGGGGAGGATTTTTTTTGCATTACTATTTATGGTTTTGTCATCATCAAAAAGGGAGAGATTGTTGGTGCTAGAGCACTACGATCATTTGTTTTGATGATAACAAAACATGTGTCATTTAATATTTGCACTTGGAGTCTTAGATTTCAGGAAAATTGCAAATTGAGACATGACTAGACAGAGTTCGAGCTCGCATCCAGGACGGATTGGAGGAGCTTGATGGAGAACAGAGGAGATTCGTGAGGAGTGATAGATTGAAGATGGAAGGACAAGAATAATAGGATAGAATTCTATTTATTTTTTTCATGTATTTTTGTCTTTATTTCTTTACTCTTTTTGTTCTTTAGAACATCATGTTAAAGAGCCTCAAAGTACCCTAATAGTAGTCCTAGGAACACCTACACAACCCTAGGACACTTAGGTTTTCTGTGGAGAACTTAGAAAATCAATATAGGGTTCAAACAGCTTTTTCAGATGTCTAATTCCAAAATCAGATGTCTGATAATATGTTTTAAGACGTCTGACTGTTGATTCAGACGTCTGATAACATTTAGGCTGGACTTATTTAGCTCTGTCTGATGAAATCAGACGTCCAGACCTTAGACCAGACGTCTTAGAAGACGTCTGATGTTTTTGCCAGACGTCCAATTAGTGAACTGTTGGCTTCCTTACCAAACACTAAAGTATATGACCGTTAGAGCCTTCTCAGATGTCCTTAAGCCTTTCCAGATGTCTGATAAATGACCGTTTTACCTCGGCTAACCCGAAAATCTCTTCTTAGAGATTTTCTAGCCGTTGCACTCTCTTGGAAATCCATTCCTGCATAAAAGTAGATTTCCAGACATTCAGACATAATGCTAGATGTCCTGTATGTTGTCTGATGGACTTGCACTAGAACCTTGTTTATATCTGATTCAGGTCAGGAAGAAACCCGCCTAAAATCAGACGTCTGACTTTGTTCCCAGACGTCTTAAACTGGTTTTCCAAACATCCGATGCCAGGATCAGACATCTGATAACCCTGTCAGTGCAATCATTGTTCCTGATTTCAGCCTGATTCTCTTGGGCTTTGCTCCCAACGGCTATGGAAGCTTTCCTAAGCCTTCCAAAGCTTTCCTAAGGCCTCTATAAATAGAGAAGAACCTCTTGCACACCAAGACACACCCAAGCAACATACTTTCTACTCTTTTGTGTCCTAGAAAAGCTCTTGCTCTCCAAGCTCAAGTTCTTCATCTAGAGAGCATCAAGCATTTGTGCACCCGCTCTCCCGCCGTAGTTCACGAGAGCGACGTTGCACCGTCGTGTAGGTCACACACCCGCGTCGTCGATTCGACGCACTCCTTGTAAAGGGAAGCATTTTAATTCCAATAGAAGCTTAGGTTAAAAATTATTTTGTTGGCTCAATAGGATTGTTGTTATTTATCTTTGTTCTTTGGTTGGGTATTCGCTTTGCGAATTCCTGTCTCCTTCGTGGGACAAAATCCTTCTCGTGAAGAGAAGGGGTTTGAGGTACGCTACCCTCGTGTAAACTAGCATGGTTGTAATTGAGGTTGAATCACCCTTGTTTAACTGATTCGTTTAGTGGATTTCATCAACTTGGTTGATCGGAAAATCCTAACTCGAGAGGGTTAGGTGGTGGTTTTCACCCGGTTTGGGTTTCCACCTAAAAATAATTGTGTACATTGTTTGATTGAATTTTGGGAGATTATTTTACATTATATTTCCATAATTTATTACGTCATCCCCTCCTAGTAGGCAATCTACAAGTTCATCATAATTTAACTCCGTCTTATTCTTACTTAATAGAATAACATACCTCAACCCTTACATTATTTCTCTACTACATTTATTCTAAGGTCTTCCACTCCAACTCTGATGCAGCATTAGCTTCAGGTCCAGCTTCAGATCCAGCTCCTGAGCTTCTAATTACCTGCAATTTTTATAATGCACTTAATTAGTACGTTATATCATTATTTCATGAATAGCTAAAGGAAAGCAGTATATATGCAAGTAATGCTTATGCATGCATGAATTACACTAGCTTATGCTAAGTTCTAGCCCAATTTAGCTCATTTATGACCTATGATTGCTGCGCAATCACTTCCCCGATCTAAAACGTACCTAAAGGCAGTAGCCAAAGAGATTAGGTCATGTGGATCGGTTCTAGACACCCGGTTATGAGTGGTTACTCACAGCAATGTGCTAACCATACTAACCTAGTATGTTTATTAGCTGCCTAATTTTCGCTAAGGTCACCCGTAAATGAGTCGGTGCGAATGGTGTGTAGATGCTTAGACTTTAAGACCCCTCAAATGAAAGTTGGGTTGATAAGTTGCATACTTATCACCCCAACTTATTTGACCAATTAGAGTACATTCTAAATTAGCAAGGACTCAAGAAATAGGTCCACATTTTATTGGACACCTAGGGCAATTAAGCCCATAGACATGAAGAGTCTAAGTGTTCAGATCCTACTGTATTTTTTCCTAAGGTTGAAAACTTCTAATGCCTAGGTTCTTGCTTCCTAATTCTCTAATCTTTTTTGTCTTTTTTTAAATTTTTTTAAATAAATAAATATAAAATAAATAAAAAGAGTTAAGGAACTAACAAAATAATTTAGAAATAACTATATCCACCCCCTCATGCCTAGTTATTGGAATGTCCTCATTGTACAATATAAGCTTGAGAGAGTAGAGTAAATAAGATAGCACCTAAATTTTATGACAAATCTGGTTAGCTCTGAGTATGGATGAGCTATACAAAGTGTTGAGTTTAGTGCCTTTAGTTGGGTATATGTTGGAACGGATCTACGCATGATTTAAGAGAAAGCGTTGTAGCATAGTCGCGTAAATCATTTCAAACAAAAATATAACGAAATCGGTAAGATCCCAGTCGAAATCTGGAAGGCAAATTAGAAGGAAACTGATATGAAATCTTATGCCCCAACTTGCATGGTTACTAATTATTTTACGTAAATCAGAATATAGCATGGAATAATAGTAAAAGATTTTCATTGTATCCATGTGCAACATGAGCAAATCAACTATAAAGGAATGCTTAATAAGAAAATGTCTACACTATGGCGAAAATGAAATGCAAAACGAGAAGGGCTAGAAAGAAGGGCGCTGATGGTGTTCTAGCAAGGAGTGCTTCAGTGGCCTTGGAGAGCTTCAGTTAGAGCAGCAAGACCGGCCCCTTTGGTAGAAAGGGGGCAGCTTGGAGGAACTTGGAGAAAGGCTCTTGGAGTGGCTTGAGATAGGGAACTTGCTCAATGGTCCAATTGCCCCGTAAATGGGGAGTCTTGGATCCTTTTTATAGATAAAACGAGGGGAAAAATGGGTCATTTAGAAGCTACAACTGTGCCAACAAGTTGGAGCAACGAGGGCCATCGATGTGGAGATATACAGCTATGCTTGTGTGCAAATCGTGCCTCTATTGCACCTCCATCGCTCGCTACAGCCAAATGCCACCACGTGGCACGTTCTTTGCCATCTAGTCACTATCATGCAGTCGAGAGCGCACCAAAGCCACCACCTTTGTTTTCATCGAGCGCATCACACGCACTCAATCACAGCCATTTGATCGTGATGATCAACAACCGAGATCGCATCAACCGCACATGCAATGCTTGCTAAGGCCTTGCTCCTACATTCATATGCTCATCATCATGCATGTGTCAATCCTCTAGTCATCCGTTGCACCATGCGTTGCATCCAGTGCCACTTGATCTCTATCTGATGCGTGAATTTTAAGCGCCTCACGTTGAGCGCAATTGCACCCCATCCACGAGTCTCGAACAGGCATCGCCTACACACTATAGAGCGCTCGACCAATGCACTACACAAGCATTTGTGTCACATGGATTATTTAGTGATCAATGGTTCTCAGTCGTTGGATGATGATCCAATGGCTGAGATGGAGCTTCTTTTGGTGCAGTGTTAAGAGGCCGTCGACGTGGTGCATTTGTGGTCGTTGGATGATGATCCAATGGCCCACAAAGCACATGGGAGAGCCTTCAGATGATGAGGGTGAAGGAGCAAGCCGTTGGGATGGTGCCACATGGCGCCATCCTGACCGTTCGTCTTTCCATCCTTGTAGATGGTGCTATAGGGCTTCGATTGAGGTAATTTTTGCGTCGTTGGACTGCGATCGTCGCTCTGAGTCCATCCGTGCAGTTGGATTGATCATCCGTGCAGTTGGATTGATCAACTGCACGGAATCAACTAAAGAATAAAATCCCTAAATAAACCTCTTGATAAAAATCTTTATTCATGGATGCAATATATATAAATTCTATGTACAATTAACCTCATATGATTGGACTTCCATATTTTCCTCTGTCGAGTTGTTATTAAATTAAAGATCCTAAAGTGCAATTAATGTGCTTCTCAGAGGTTTTCTAAGGTGTTGGTAGAAAAATTTTCAGTTTATGTGTACTTCCCCCCATGCCTAAGTTCTTTCATGTCCTCATGTATGAATAAAAGGAAAATAAATTAAGATAAGGGTAAGTGGATAGAAATCACCTGGAATTGCTCTTGATTCACCATTCAACATATGCCAACCAAATGACAGAAAGCACAATATGCACAAATATATGCCAAAATGAAAAGATGCTATGTATAAAAGGTATCTATAGACGTATAAGTGTTAAGTTTAACGCCTCGAACTGGGCGAAAACTCAATTACACCTTGATAAAATTAATAATTTCATCAGCAGGAGGAGGTTCCTAGGCCATAAATGGCTTGAGGCGCTGATGGGAACACCATCATAAGCCCTTACTAGCCAATTTTGGTCTTAAAAAGGTAATAAAAGCTCCATCATATCCATCAGAGGGTCCTAAATGCTTGATATTCTGTTTTGAGAAGAAAAGATGAATACAGGTTTATTTCTACAAAATTAACTGCATTCCCACAAATATAGAATAAAAATGGGGCCTTTCAAGGGTTTATTAAAGGTCATATGGTCATTAATGTGTAATAAGTGGGTCCATACAGAACAGAAACGGGTTTTCACGCGATTCAAGAATTAATGGACATCTGGAAACCTAAAAATAGACCTACTTAATTAACTGAGGCTTTGGTCAGGATAAATTCACCTAAACCTTCTAAAAATCATATAAAAATATTCCCTAAGATTTGGTACCCTTAATTTGACCATTAAAATCCAATTTGACCTAAAACAGAGTCTCAGACATACAGTTGCCCTAATTTAGGTTTATATGCAATTTACCCATTCAAACTTGATCAAAACCTAAATCCGACTTCACCATTAGATTCCTTGAGTCTAAATTAGGTTGGTACCAAAATTTGGGCCCAAACAAAGATCATCTTGACCAAGTTTGCATTTTGCTCCAGTCTGACATTTTTTTCTTACACACATGCCAGTAACTTTCGAATTCTTTGCAAAGACCCCCCCAACTTCTTTATTGTTGAAGCTACAGGTTACTACCCTAACGTATTTGGTTTTGAAAACCTATCATTGTAGTTGGAAAGCGAAGAACTCATGTTCAACAAATAAAATTTATATCAGAATAGAAATCCTGGGTCGAACTCAGGGAGGTGGATGTTTGATTTAAAAATGCACGTTTAATTTATTTGTCATGAAGTAAACTAATTGATTAAAAACTATCTATTTATTTACACTAAATAGAAGAGAGAGAGAATGAGAGAGAGAGAATATTACAAACAAAAATCAAAAAGAGATGTAGAATGAACATGGAATTCATTATCAAAGAGATTGTTCGTTACACTAAACATTACGACTAGAAAGCAGAAAACAATTACACTAGAAAGCAGTAAATCTACTCTAGAAAGCATTAAAAAGAATGGAGAGAGAATTATCCTCCTCGACAGTCACTTGGAGGATGAGCCAAACGGGACAACGCCTGGAAGACGGGGAACGGAGCAAGATGAAGGAGGACGAAATGGGAAGAATGGGAACAGAGCAGCACGTTGTTGTCGTCGCGGGATCCACTTCCAAAAGGGGGACGAAAATTGGACTTTATCTCTTGAGAAGCATCCTGGGTGTGGAACAAGCTTCTCTTGAGCTTTGGAGAGGTAGAGGAGGGAAGGAAGGGATGGATATTTCATATGGAGGGGGTCTCCTTTTATAGTTGCAAAGAGTAAGGGCAATTTGGCCTTTTTAATTTGAAAAACATTAATTCTGGACCTTTACTAACGGAAAAAACCGTCGCTAAAGGTCCGAACATGGGCATAGTGCGCCATCACGCGTGCGCCCGCTCACCTCCCCACGCTCAACGCCTTTCCACGTTCTTTAAATCTCGGCTGTTCGATCGTGAGATCGAATAGCTGAGAGCACTCCTCGCCGCGCCTCCTCAGCTCGTGCTCGCCTGTGCAATCCAATGTCTTCATCGTGTGTTTGATTGCACGTGAACGTTATCGAGCACGTGCAGTCGCTCGATCGCGATCGTACACTCAATCACACCCGCTCCTCGCGACTCGAATGCGCGTCCTCCCTTCACGAAAGCACTTCGACCAACGCAGTACAAGCGTGTTTGTGTCGCGCTTACAAATTGTGCGCATGCATCAACAGCTGTTGGATGCGCATCCAACGGCGGAGAATCATCGAAGAAGAGAGGGTGCGGCTGGTTGGGCGGCTAAGATGGTGCCACGTGGCGTCATCTTGGCCGTCCATCTTCTGGATGATGTAGATGGTGCCACGGTTGTCGGATTGAGTTGATTTTCGTGCCATTAGGCTGTAATCATCGATCTGAATCCATCCATGCAGTCAAATTTGTTGTTTGAAGTGCAGATTCACACCATCTTGGCCCTTGATCTTCTAGGTTCCCTGGTCTTTATCTGATGCTACAGATGTCTGATTAGGGCGATCTTGGAGTCGTTGAACTCCAATCGTCGCCCTGATCAAATCTGTACGGTTAGATCTTCGATTTGAGGCCCTAATAAAAATTTTGGCCTATCCCTGAACATAAAAGAAGACAATTAACCTTCATTTTATTCAAACTAATCTAAATGCAAGATAATGCATGCTATGCAATATTTATGGTATGCAATGCAATTCTATGCTCAAGAACATGTAAAAATAGACATCTTATGTAGTGTAAACATGTTTACATCAATTATCTTCTTTGCAAAAGAGCCCCTACCACCATTGAGGTCAAACCCGACCTCCAAGCAACGCTGACCAATGCAAATCATACTCTAATGGTAATCAAATCCCACCAAAATTGGTGGGATTGATGTTCACACCTACGCGAACAATTTGTGATCAATTTAGAGTCCTAAGTCTCCATGGATTACTCATGTGAACACACGAGAATCATGGGTTCCTTTCCTTCAAGCCCAAACCATGGAATCCCTCTTTCTTAATCCAAAGCTTCCCCTGAAGCTCTATAAATAGCCGATGTGCACGACCTTTTCTCCCTAGCAAGTTTTGGCAAGCCAAATCACCCTAATTTCTCCTCCTCCGGCCACCGAAGCCCCTACTCTGACGACCTCCCTAGATCCTCCTCCTCTGGCCATCCAACCATCAAATTGGATGGCCTAAGTTCTTTCTCTCTTCCTTGCGATTCTCTCCGACCAAAGAGTGGACGTGTCTCTGCCTCGTTCGTCGTTGCTGCCTCGTCGTCTCCATCTCCTTCTCTGGCTCCGATCAAGCCATGACCAGAGCTCTCCAGACTTCTCCCTCTCCTCTAAGACCCTCTACCTACTCTACTCCTCTACATCACTTCCCCCTCACCTGCACTTCAAATCAACCACACTACCGCCCTCACACCCTTTGTCTCTCTACACTTTGACGTAGCTCCAGCAATGCCTCCAGCCCACTCCAGACCACCAAACCACCCCGCTTCGCACCCATTAGCTCCGTTGTATCCCAAAGAGCAAAAGCCCTCTAGTTATTGAGGCCATTAGCCTCTCAGTCGTGCTCCTGAACATACCCACCTCCAGGCACCCTCTTCAACCTCGCTACACACGTACACACACTTGCATGACACATCACCACCACCAGCACCTTCACTGTCATCTGGTGATCCTTCTAAGCTATTTTGACAAGGTCAAAAGATCATATTTTGCTTTTCAGGTGCATGCTAGAGCTCCACTGCTGGCTTCACCTTCTCCGACCTTGGTTGCCATGTCAAAGCCGAGTTCTTCCTCTCCATGCCCAGGTGACGTGGCACACTTCCAGGAACACCCCCCAACTCTGCAATTGTGGCTGTAGGCTTCATCCTCCCCTCCAATTAGCAGCAGCCTTAGCTACTGTCACGCAAAGAAGGAACTCGGCACTTTAGTCCCACATCGTGGGCTAAGGTGCTCGCTACTGAAGACAAAAGGAATTGGCGCCCGTAGTTGGTTGCCTCTATGAGCACTGAGGTGAGGTCTTGCTCGTGCGCTCCAATGCACATGCCCTCGCCCGCGCTCACACCACGCGAGTTTGGGTGGGGGTCCGATTACCTGGATCTATTTGGGTTTCTGCTAGAGAGAGAAGAGAAAAGAAAGAGGAGGTGGGATTTTTCCCTCTACTGCTTAACTGATCCTAAAGGTTATTTGCCCCTATGTTGTTGTGCTTACCGTTCTCCCTTGAGGCACGAAGTAGGAAAAATGAAGAGGCCTTTGCCTATCTATTGAGTTGATCCCTTGAGCACTTAAGGCATCTAAAGGCCTTCTGCATTTGTCTGATATCTACTGGTGCCTTGGTTCTGTTGGGTTATTTCATCTGGTTGACATGGAATATTGGTTGATAATTACTGTTGAGATATTTGACCTTAACATTAAAATGGTCAATTGGTGATTCAAATGACCATTTTAACCCAATCTTTTTGCACATTGCTACCTAGTTTTATCTATATATCATTTCGAGTTATGTGATGAGGGGATTCGTGTGGTAGAAATTGTGGTTTGGAGGAACCCGTTGTCGTAGTCGTAAAACTCATTATCAAATACAATTTTACTGAAACTCCAAGGGAGTCCCGGGTCGAACATAGGGAGGCGACGTATACCTTGCATGAAAACCGACTTAGTTTTGTTAATTTTTGGCATTTTTAGGTTTTGTTTTTTTTTTTTTTGCATTTTTGAAATAAAAAGATAAGTAGAATAAATTCACAATTGAGATGGAATCAAATATGATATATTGCACAAATGTCTATTACAATATTCTATGAAAGCATAAAAGAGAGGGAGGTGAGAAGGAATCTCCCGAATTGGTTGTTCGGTGAGACGACGGTGCCTGGCGGAAGCTTGGACAAAGGAGTTGAGCGGGATGATGAAGGTGAGATGCAGGAGGATGCTGGGTAGAGGAATGCTTCACCGAGGCTCTGGGATGGAGGTGAGGAGGCGGAGGTGATCTACTACCGGAATGGTGGTGGAGGACGGCTCGAAGGTGACTTATGAAGTTGATGGGATGAGGGACGAATATTTGGTGGGATAAAAGAATGCTACACTAATAGGAGGCCATCGAAGCTTGGGAATAAGCTCTAATGGAGCTTCGGTAGGCTACTAGAGCTTAGGAGTAGGTAGGAGTAGAGTAGGTAGAGATGGTTTGGAATGGGGGATGTAGGGGTGTTTATAAAGTGGTGGAATGGAGGTGGTTTGTGAGCACAGGCCTTTAGTGACATTTAAGACATCGCTAAAGACCCGCCAGAGACGTTGCTAAAGCATTCACGCGCCTTGGCTGGGGTTTGGACGATTGACTGCAGCTGTCGTAGGGTGCGACGATCGTCGGTCGTTGGATCAGGCATGAACGACTGTGATCAAGAGAGGAGAATGCGCACTCGCAACCGTTTGAAATCTGCACCGCTAGCACAAGGGTTGGAAGCCACCGGATGAGGCATCGCACACCCGAGGCTCGCCTACAGATCCCGCACGCTTTGATTTGAATTGCGTGCCTCGCGTGAATGCTAGGATTGGATGGCGGGCGCCACTCCTGATCATCTTAAATGCACACCCCAGATGGCGCGCGTGCGATCTAGCGTGCACCCTCGCATCGGTGAGCGGTGTCAGATCGCACGTGGAGAATCTCAACCGCTTGATCGAGATCGAACGACCCTATTACAGCTGGCACTATAGCGAGCGTGGCGAATCGTAGCTTGAACTCGTGCTCGCTATTTGAGAATGCTCATCTTCACCATTGTGCCAAAGCGACGCTTTGTTGAGCAGAGGGTGGTGTAGTCGCATGCGCCTTGGCCATTGGATGAAGATTCAACGGTCAAGGTGCATCCTTGCTTGAGGCCAGCGCGATGGCTAAGGTTGGGTGTGGTTTAGATGGCGCCACGTGGTGCCATCTGGGCCGTCTGTCTTCATCTTCTTATGGAGGGTGCTACAGAGCTCTGATCAAGGTGATTTTCACGTTGACGGACTGCGATCGTCGCTTCGGATTCATCCGTACAATCAAATTCTTCATCCGAAGCCCATAAAGATGTCACACTACCTCCTGGCCATGTAAAATGGAAGAATTAATATACATAATATACAGCTATCCTAAATGGCATGAAATGGATGTTATGTAGTATTTATAACATGATATGCGATGCTAAGCCTAGGAAGTATCATAAATAAGCAATTTATCATGAATTCATGTGTGTTTATCACAACCCCATGCTTACTTTTTGCTAGTCCCTAGCAAAATTAACCTAAATGTTATGTATAAAAGTAGAATCAGGATTTGCTTATTTAGGCAAAATTTGTCGATTGCTTTTGAAAATCTCAACCCCAAGACCTAATTACAAAAACCTAACAGTGCTCAGGTGTCTACCAGAATGCTGACCGTCCAAGCACTGGCCTTATTTGAAAAGAGAAGATACACAATTTTTTTTTATTTTTCTTCTTTTCTAATTTTTTTGGACTTTTAGAGTTTGAGAGTTTCGGGATAAACTTTTATGGCTACCCAACCCGCCTAAGACTCGAAAAGGACTCTAAGTGCTAAGCATCTCGTGAAAATAGTGAAAGACTCACTAGGCAGCCATTAAAACAAACTTCAGGTTTCTACGACCCTAGGTGACCTTGCCTAGAAGTTTATCTTTTCGAACGGTAGCTCTCTCCCTATTTTTATTTATGGGGTCAACACAAGGGCAAACCCAGTGTATATCTCCCTAGTTTATTCTAATTCCCCACTTCTTTCCTAAGTGTTTTGGGAATTATTGTGCATTTTTGTGAGTTGGGCTCTAGACAATCGGCTAATGGGCTATTACCCACGCCAACTTGCCAGCCATACTCGTGCAGTGAAATATAATTTTATTTTATTTTTTTTTTAATTTTCTCCCTTTTCTATTTTTTAATTTTTTTTTTATCTTTTTTAAGTAGGTGACTTCCCTGATTTAAGATTTATCTAAAGGCAGTACAAAGAAAATGGTCTTTTAGCTGGCCTCTAAACAATCGGTTGATGAGCTGTTACTACTGAGAACTTGTTAGCCATACCACCCTAGACGGTTCATTAGCTACCCAATTTTCAAAGAAACCGCCGAAAAGTGAGTCAGTGCAAAAAGTGTGTAGATGCTTGGGCATAAAGTCCCCTCAAATTAGAGGGTGAGTTGACAAGTCGTATACTTATCACCCCAATTTATTTACTAGATTAAGGATGAATTTGAGTTGGCAAGGACTTGAGACTAAGTCCACATTCGAGTGGACACCCGAGCTAATTAAGCCCAAAGACCTGAAGAGTCTAAGTATTCAGGTCCCAAAGTATCAATTCCTAAAGTTTGCAACTCCTAATTCCTAAGTTCTTGTCTCCTTTTCTTTTAAGAGGAAAAATAGGAAATTACTGTTATGGCTGACAAAAAGATTCATAAGAAATATCCACCCCCCCATGCTTAGCTAATGCAATGTCTTCATTGTTAAAAGTGAAAGCGTGCAGGAGAGTAGAAGTGGAAGAATAGCACCTGGTTTCCATGAGATTCTGGTCAGCTTGGAATAATCTTTACACATGCTAAGTTTAGTTCCTTCAGCAAGGCGATGATCGGCCCGTGGTGGTTAGGGCAAGGTCTTGCACTAGGCTAGATTGAGATTTTAAAAGATAGCTCGAACAACAAATAATATTTATAGCTCGAATGTCAGAAATGAAGTCCGAGGTCATTAGCTAAGAGTAAATATGGAATTCACGTGCTAATCCCAACAATAACGTAAATGAGCACAATTAATTACTCAAAATCTAATTTGCAATGTATAACATGAGTATGTGAAGGATCTAATGAGGTAAAAGGACATCTAAAGGAAAATAGTGGTGATTTGAATCACCAATTATTAGCTTAGATACACATATAATAATTACTTAATCATCTAAATAAATGAACAGTATCAACTACCTTAAATCTATGCAAACTTTAGTGCACGGTGCACTATTAGAGGACAAAGTCTCATTTAGATGACTTAAGTATCCACTACTACAGTGCCAAGAGGGAACTGCACTTCTTCTTCCTCTTCTCTTCTTTCTTTTCTCTATCTTCTTCTCTTCTTGTGACAAAGTGTTGCACAAGTGCCGGTGAGAGCAAAACCCCCTAACCCTGCGCTCTCTCTTCCTCTCTCTCTCAATGTCCGGTCACATGCTCAGGTAATCGTCTTTCAGGGATTCGCGTACCTAGGACCAGGGCTACTAGCATGGGTAGTAGTCGAGGAGTGCACAAGCGTAGGCGGGTAATCAGGTAGACCAGGCCTATGTGCAAGGTGTCATGAGCGAGGTCTGCAAGGGTAGGAAGGGTCCTCACCCCCTGTGTGACTTGAGGTGAACAACCTCTATCACTTTTTCAATTTATGCATGCTCTTCAGTTTGAAATCCAACAATGTGGGACTAAAATGCCACTCCTTTGCTTGCGAGCAGCTGCTGGGATGCCTTCTAATTGAAGTTAACAAAATGCTCCACGTTCCCAAGTGAGCACCTAGGTGGATGCTTAGGTGCCTTTCGCTCAACCTGGGGGTGTCTCCTAGTGCAGATTGTGTACTGGAGCAAGCTTCAAGCCTTGCTCGAAGCTCCGGTAATGGAGGTGGACCACAAACACTTAAAAAAAAGTAAATGGCCATGCGACCACATTAGAAGTGCTCAAGAGCTTCGTTGAACATCATGGAATGTAACTGTGGTGGTGGCGTGTTGTGAGGATGATTATAGGTGGCTGGCGAAGGCAGAATAGGTTGGAGATGATGGGTTTGTTCGGTGGAGGGTTCAGGTGGACAAAAAGGTGAATAGAGATAGGGGCTTTATGCGCAGAGGGATGGCGGTGCTTTTGGGATTTTTGGCAAGGCATGGGGATGAGTGTAGCGATGGGGACGCCTTGCCGGACGAGCAACCGGAGATAGAGAAGATGAAGGTGGTCGCATGTGTCGAGGGTCGAAACAAGGATAGAAAGAGGGGAATCTAATCTACTAAGCTAAGGGAGTTAATCTAACCTAGAAATATAGGACGAAAGGGGGAGAACGACTTGCCGGGGGTACGTTGGTGCCAGGGACGAAGGTGCGTCAGTGAGGGTGGGACGGCAAGGACTACGGAGGTTAGGGAGCACCCACTGGTATGGTGCAACACAGAAGAATACAAGAAAGATGAATCTACTGCCGGTATTGTAAACGGATGACGAGGGAGGTTGGAGAAGATCGCCGGATGCCGAGGAGCTATTTGGTTGGAGAGGAGGGATGAAGTAGAGGGATTCCAGGCCAAATTCGAGCATGGAGAGGACGGGAAGGCCCTAGGGGTCCTTATATAGGCAGTAAAGGTCGATTGGAGCTTGGAAAGGAAGCTTCCAAGCTTGGAAGGCTCGCTGGAGTTGGAAACCCAACTCTTTGAAGGATTCGCATGAGGATTCTAGTGTGAATCAGGGCCTAATGCGTGGCTCAAATTATAGGAGATCTTCTTAGGAATCTGCCTTCCAATCATGGAAGGGATTGAGCGAGAAATCAGGGTGATCTTCCTATTTGAAGGTCACCAAAGTAGGATTTAGGAAACTGCAGGCGACAGGGACGTATTTGTGAAGAAGGAGATGAAGTTAGGGGGGTAAATGCAAATACTTTCAAAAGCTAGGGGTATGGGTGTGATAGAAAGAATCTGACAGGATTAAAATGCAAACTTGGTCAAGACTATCTCTGATTGGGCCCAAATTTTTGTAAAACCTAATTTTGACCCAAGGAATCTGATGGTGAAGTCATATTTAGGTTTTGACCAAGTTTGACTAGGTAATTTACGTAGTTACCCAAAATAGGGCAACTTTCTATCTGTGGCTATGTTTTGGGTCAAGATGGGTTTTGATGGTCAAATCAAGGAGGCCAAACCCTAGAGAATATTTTTCTATGAATTTTAGAGGGTTTATGTGAATTTTATTCTGGACAGAACCTCAGTAGATTAAGCAGGTATGTTTCTAGGATTTCATGTCATTTAATTCTTGAAACATGTGAAAATCCATTTCTATCTACACAGACCTACTTGTTAGACATTTAAGACCATTTGACCTTTAATTAAACCCTAGCATACCCTATGATCGTTCTGCATTCATGATATGCTGTTAAAACTAAAGTTTTACCCCTAATTTCTTGTTATTCTCTCAGAATGGTTTTGTAGTGAATTAGGGTCCTCTAGCTGTTATGTAGGAGCATTTAATGATGGAATATGACTAAATAAAGCTAGACATGGCTATTGATGATGTTATCATCATACCCCCATGCCTAACTTTTGCTAGTCCCTTAGCAAAATCTCATGAAATTAACTCAAATTCTAGACCATATGTTCAGATCTCTGACATGTGCTTTTTTTCTTTTTAGATTAGGTTAGAATGCCAATAGTAGGCCTAGAGGTACTCAAGTATCAACCAAGATCCAGACCTGACCAGCTTTCTCCTCAGTCTGCCGCGAAGGTTTCTAAGGCCCACAAGAACTAACGTAAGGTTCATTGAACTCTGCGATTAAAGCATCCATGCTTAAAACATGTTTTGTCTAGATTTAATTCGCAGTGCATTTTTGTAAGAAAGAGAGAAGAATTTTTGCATTTTTGGAGAGTTTTCTCTCTTTTCTTCTTTATTTCTAGCTTCGAATTGGCTTTACAACACGATCTGTATAAGATTCCTAGCTCCCACCATCAATCCTCATAGGGTCCCTAGATTTCGATACTTCGAGATAGCACTGCCCATGGCAACCCCCAGAACCCTGGCTTTCGACACTTCAAGATAGTGCCGCCTAATGAGTCCATTAAAATGGACTAATATTAAGCCTAAGTATATTTAATCGTATAGTTTAGGTGTGTTAATAATGGCAATTAAGTTATAGAATATTTGTGTGCCTTATAATTTGAGTTTATAACATTCTATAACTTAATTATTTTGTTATTTTTATATGCAGGTAATAAAACCCAGAAAGAACAAGGGTGGGGGGATAATTTCCCCAAACAGCCACAGCTATTTCCCCCCTCCCCCGCCGGACATTGGGGTAATCTTCTCCAACGATCGCCGGCCAAAAACATAAAGGGATTTGCAAATCCCTGGATTGACGCACGGAGGGAGAGAGAGGACTTAAAAAGAGAAGAGGCGGTGTGCACAAAGGAACCCCCCCTTCGGGGAACGGCTCTCTCTTCCCCACTGTGGAGAGGGCGAGCACTGTGCCGCTCATTCTCTACCTTGCACAGTCGCACCTGCGTGCCCATCACCTGCCTGCACCCAACACCGCACCCGCAACAAACGCCTGCATCCTCCACCAGCCATCCCTACAGCACCAGATCCATCACCTCTGCACTCTCCTCTCCAGCGCCACAGTATGCCCATCTTCAAGTGCGCCACCAACCGCAAGCGTTGCTTCCAAGGCACTCGCACGCCACCAACAGCAAGCATTGCGTGCAGTGCGCCCGCACATCTCGCCGGCACCTCCCACCTCTCTGCAGATGCACTAGCAGGCGCCGCACACCACCAAGCTTGCAGGCCCTCTCTTCCAGCGTGCCTCAACGCTGCACGCCCGCACCCGCAGGCGCTCCACCTCACCGACCTTACAACACCAAGCGCCTACCGCTCCACCTTCCACGCCTATCTGCAGGCAACCGCGCGCCTTCATCTCCAGGCCACGCCCTACTGCAGTACGCCCACGCACCGCACCTTCTCCATCGCCTATAGATCTGCAAAGCCACGCCGCCCGCAGCGCCCTCCAGCAGACCGGCGTTCTTCTTGCTCCACAAGTCGGAGCTCCGGCCACCGCCGCCAGCCACCTCCGGCCACCTCCGCCGCCGCTGCTACCACCGTCAGAAAGCTCTCGACCTCGCCGTCCTCTTGAGCCCTGCATCGACCCCCGCAGTTCTCTCTCTCTCGCACGAGGAAGGGAGAGGAAGAAAGCTCTGTTTTTGTTGGAATTAGAAATTACATTCAATGCCATTGCCACCGATTTCATTTTTTTATTATTATATTATGGCAGAATTGCATTCAAGCACTCACAGTTCTTTCTAATTGCATGGTATTAATATTGGCTAGTTTAAAGTTTGATTTTGGACTTGATTTAAGTACTAATCGTCTTCAGTACACATCACATGAAAATTGCACTAATTCATCCTAAATTTATTGAGAATTTCTATGAGAGAAAACTGCACTTACACCCTTAACTTTTTAGGTTATTTTAAATCTACTTTCCTTCACATTTTAAGTCCAATTTGAAAAGGGATTTTGCACTATCTAAAATAACATTAAATAATTAAAGTATTGATTGCATCATTGCCTCCCTGTGGACACGACCCACTCTTCTACGAGTGGTTAATTTCATTATTTTTTATTCGTCGATTTTTCCACCACTTAAATACTATAACGCTAAGAGAAAAGTCGACCTTTCACCGCCCATGGTGTTTTATAGCTAAATTCAGGCCCTTCTAATCAAAATTTCGTGATAATCCCGCCTATAACACCTGAACTAGCATAAGGTACTTACATGCCCCTAGTAGGATATTTAAATATCCTAGGAGTCAAGCACCATGGAGATGGTATATTATTGCACATATTCGAGGGGAATTTCTCACCTCTCCGCACCGAGAGCTCATCTAAATAAACTTGTGTTGATAAGCCACTCCTAATCTAGGTAACATTTTCATAATTGAATTAATGCCTTTACATGATTTTGATATTTAAGTGCACTGAACCAAACTTGTGTGTGGATTAGGGTGCTTAGATTACCGAGTCACGCAAACCGGAGGTCAGTTAGTGGGGCCGAATACTCCTTAAGCCTTAGACCTAATACTTAAACTTCACATTTTCCTTAACCTCTTGCAGACTATCCAGATCTTAACAGATACGTGAATTTTAAGCCTGAAACAAGCCCAACAGGCTTAAGATCTGCATACTAATCTCTATATCTCTTAGCACTTTTTGACTTTTATTTCTTTCTTTTGATTTGGTCTAGAACTTAGTAGATTCCATAATTTTTTAATAATGACTAACTCTTTTCTTTCAAATTGTTGCTCCTTTTTGACATTTAAATCACCTCCTCTCTTCCTCCTTAAGAATGATATGCATTCAATTTTTTAAAATTTCCCCCCTTCTCCCCACTTTTTTTTTATTTCTACTTTTTTGGTTTCTTGGAATATGTATGCTTTTGTGAGAACCCTTCAGAACTTTGAATTCTTATATGTCTGCACTTTAACACCCCCCATGCCTAAGTTTTGCAATGTCCTCATTGTAAACGGAGGGTATGAAACAGCTAGGATTCAGGGATTAGAACAGGATAATCGAGTGGGCGAATGGGTTGAGATGACTATTGCAGACGATTTCAAGCTCTGGTACGAGTACCAGAGGTGGAGTCTACTGTTCTAAAATTGAACTTAGAGTCCAATAGATGTGAAGTACAAAAGGATAATCAGAAGGATCTCAGATGTTTGGAATGATGTGTTGCCTCCCGTTAAGCGCTAAATTTAATGCCTTTAGCTGAGTAGAAAATGGTATGGAGGAGTGGTAAAATCAGACGAATTTTGTAGAACAATCACCTTGATCAAATAGCCTGGTTGGTCCAAACAGGTGCTTGTTCATGTTAAAAGGCTGATGATGTAGCCCAAACCCAATCAATCTGGTGGGTTGATAGATGTGAATCAATAGATGCGGAACCCACCATATGCTGTGGAGCTCAAGTAGATGTGGAAGTGTGAAACTAGGGTTTGGCTGAATCAGATCAACCTGGTCAAAGTAGGGATCCTCAAATTAAAAAGGGTTGGTGGAAGATGTAGGAACCCTACAGGAGTGATCAGAGAAAGATGGGGCATGATTAGTAGTATGATCAAAGTCCGAAACCTGATCAAAATGTGGTAAGGAATGATATGCTACCGGATCATCGAGAGGAGTGTCAGAGTAGAAATTGAGTCCGATTGCAGGTCGGGGTTGAAAATGGGTTTGGGAAGGTTCTGTATGTGTTGTAGAAGAGGTGGCTTCAAGAATAACTGTATGTGAGGGCTCCTCTAGAAAATGTTCAAAGGTAGGTGTATCTAGAGAGTCCTCATAGAACCCATCAAAATCAAATGTAAATGCCTGGAGAGTGCATATAGGATCAAGGAAATCTGAGTCAAGAAAAGATTTGAACTCTGGATTGTAGACACTCTCGGTAATTACTATTTTTTATTCCTGAGGATCAAAAAGAAATGATTCCATCTTAGTGGAACCTGATTTTGAATCAATGATCTCAGGCTCAGGGACCTTAAAGTTAGAGTCGAAGAATGGATCATGTATGCTGAGGTCGTTCATTGGCTCAAAATTATCAAGAAACGATAATCCTCTAAAATCAGGGTAAGATTCAAAATCGTTAGAGAACTTGAGAGAATCATGTTCTGAACCTGATTCCAGATCTGAGGTTCCACCATAAAGTAAATCAATGTGTGGAGAAGCAGCAACCTGACTTGGATCTAGCCTATTTTTAGATTCTGAGCTTAAAAAGGTGTTCCTACTAGGCATAGGCTCGAGTTCTTTGCTCGTAGGGTAGACCCAATCGAGTCCCAACTCTTTCAACTCCTCGATTTTTGTATCATAGATTGGCATGACTTTCAAAAAATCAATCTGTATCTCTGAGGAGGTTAGAGAGGTGCACTCAACAAATACAAGCCCAGTATCGTAATCCAAATTCAAAATCTGATTTCCATCATATGTGGCCTTGTAATCATCCCAATAAGGCTCAGATCCAGATTCTAGGTTAAGGGTGTGGGTTGAATCACTAGAATCTAGATTGGGCTCTAAAGGGATGTCAGAATTACTCTCGAAAGTCACCTTATCAGAATAAGGGACGGAATTTACACCCTCGAGAGGTTCTGATTCAATCTTGGTATCACAGGTGTATGGGAAATCTAAGCTTGGCAAACCATGCTGTTGATTTTCTAGGGCTGACTCAAAATTGTGAACACCTGTAATTGGATCCTCCCAACCCTCATTAAGATCAGGAATGTCAATTGCTATGAAATTTGAATCTGAATTCATCTGGGTTGGGGGTCCATAACAACTATGATCATCAAACTTGGGATTTGGGAAATTGTGTTGATCATTAGAATCACTCCAAGATGTTTTATTAACTTCTGATGGGTATTTTTGATTAATGCTTCTATATAACCTATCAACAATTCTCCCTATATTTCTAAAAATTCCTGGAGTTTTTCTGGAAATGAAGGGCGTGACCAACATTGCAGACACTCATTGTTGTGTAATTTCACCAATCCACTGTGTTTTGCTAGTAGATTATCCCGGGTTGAACCATGGTTCATTATTATTCATAATATCCCTACACGGTTTGCAATGATGTCTATTGTTTTCAAAAAATTTTCCTGAATGTCCCTTTTAAAATATTGTTCATGATTTCTATAAGCATTCTCAGTTATCTTTTTTTTATGCTCATTTGGGACTTAGGTTTCTTAAACAGTCTTCCTATATAGGAAGGCTGCATTTTTTAATCAAATGCTGGAATCAAGATGTAGAATCAAACTCAAGATTAGATTGCAGTTGATCAGATCAAATTAAAAATTCCCAAGAAGATCTGTGTATGTGCTCTAATAGAAAGATGAGGGACTGGATGTGAAATTTGACCCAATCAAGGCACCCAAAGATTTTTGGATGATTATTAAGGTTTGGGGCGGATGGTGCTTCTGGATCAGAAAGTCATCCACCTGAGAATTACCTGGGCAGTGTTTAGGTCGCTCTTAAATGGGTTTAAAAATCGTCGCATTGCAGTACAGTTCGAATCAGTGCGAAAAGTAGATAAAATTTATACTCGAATGAAAGTCCAAGGTCGTTCGCTAGGAGAAAATAGGAATTCAATCGCTAATCTCAACAAATAATATAAATGAGCACAAGTAATTAAGCAAAGTATAGATTTTCAATGAATAATAACCTGTCACATTAAATATTTAGTGAAATCTAATGTATCTCTAGAATATGAGGATAAAAGAGAAAAAAATAAGACAATGGTGATTTGAATCACCACGTATATCCTCTATCAATTCAAATTAACCAATAGTAGGAAAGCAATCAGACGTCTCAAGCCTTCTCTTTTTCTTCAGAACCTCTCCTCTTCTTTCTCTGTTTCTTCTCTTTTTTTCTGTTCTTCTTCCTTCTTCAGAACTCTTTCTTCTTTCTGCAACTAAGTGTCGCACAGGTACTAGTGAGAGTAAAAACCCCTGTCCTTGTTCTCTCTCTCTCTTTCTCTCTCTACGTTCTGCTCTCCCAGAACCTTGTACAATAATGGGTAATCGGGTAAACGGGGATCCATGTACCCAGGATCAGGGCTGCTGACCGTGAATGGCAGCCGAGGTGTGTGAGGTTGTGAGTGAAGAGGGACCCGACCCCTCGGTGACTAGGCGATAAGGCTAAGGTAAGAATTCTTCTTATGCAACTTCAGGTGGTCTTCAACTAACGATGCTGGACTATTAAGTCCCTTGTCTTCTTCGTACAACGCGGCAACAGTTGAATCCCTAATTAAGGTCCTAGAAATGGTCAAAGGCTCCATTTGGAAGTCCAAGTGTATTCCTGATGCAATTCCGCAACTCCTAGAGCAGGTACCTGGGTGAATCCCTACACGAACAAGGCCTGGAGCTTCGTGAAGAAGCACCAACAATGGTGTTGTCAACGTTTTTGTGCGGATTTAAAGGCGTATTACGTTGCAGTAGAACCGACAAAACGTTTAAACAAATATAAATAATTTTATTACTCGAACAACTAGAGTATCCGAGGTCGAACACAGGGAGCAAACTCAGTACTTTGTAAAACCCAAGAATACAACTGTTAAATGCAAATATAATTGATTCAAAGAGTTTTAAAAAAAGATGTAAAAAAATAGAATTAGACGTCTGATTTATGTATCAGACGTCTTAAATGTGATCTTTCTTTCTCTCTTCCTTCTTCTGCTTTGCCTTTCTGATCTCTTTGCAATCTTCCCTTGTCCTTCTTCTTCTTCTCTGCGAAGACTTCTAATCTTTCTGTTTTCCTTCTTCTCCTGCGAAGACTTCTTTCTTTCTTCTTCTTCTGTCTTGCTCCTCCTTTCTTCGTTGCCTTCTTCTTCTTCTTTGGCTTGCTTTTCCTTCTTCTGCAGCGGCCAAGTCCTTCTCCTGCGATCAGCCTGCCTGCACAGGAGCAAAACCTAACCCTTCTCCCTCTACCCGCGCGTCTCTCCCTCTCAAGCAATTCACTAAAACCGCTCTACCAGAGCCACAGTCTTAATCGGGTCGGATCGTACCCGGGACCAGGCGCACCTGCAGGTGTGTGATGCGCGAGGAGTGCGTAGGTCTAGGTCGGGTCGGATCCGCCAGGTCCGCGTGGTCAGGCCGCGGACGAGGCGGGTGGGGTCAGTGAGGGACCTCACCCCTGTGCTTACTGAGGCGATAAAAGTAAAACGCAAAAACAACTTATATGGTACCTGACGGTTGCAATCCCACGATGTGGGACTATCTGGTCTCGCCTTCACGCGCGCCTGCAGAAGCCTCGTCGTGCGATTGCCCCGCAGCTGCTGGCTCTGCTAGCGCTCCTTGGCTGGACTCGTTCACCTCGCGACACTCGCGCTAGTATGCAGCACCTGTAGCCTGGAAGACCAGGTGCCTGGAGCTTCATGGGAGCTTCATCAGAGGTCGTCCATGGCGGCAGCGGCTCAAACCCTGTCATACACAAAACGCGCCTCTCGGCCAAATCAGAATAGCTAAAGACCTTCGCCGTGGCACGGCGAAGGCGGTGGGCAGTGCTGCAGGCCGCAGGTCGGCCTAGGCGTGCGTGCCTAGGTCAACCTGTGGCCGGAGATGGTGGGTTGGTCGGGGGGGTGATTGTGGAGGGCTGGAGTGGCAGTGGTAGGGTGGAGTGTGTTCCTAGAGGTGAGGCGGAGCTCTCGAGGTGGTTGGCAAGCCGTGTGGAGGGCTGGAGTGGTGTGGGCGGCTCGCCAGAGTGTGGTCGGAGGCGAAGATGATGGAGGTGGTTAGCGTCTGTCGAAGGTCGATCAAGGGAGATAACAGGGGGAAAAGAGAGAGGAGAGGGTGGAGAACGTATCTGGGGTTGTCTGGAGGGAAGGGAGGTGGCGGAGAGGACGGCTCGTGACTGCCGTCGTCGGGGAAGAAAGACCCTGGGGGAGGAAGCGGCGACGAAGATGAGGTCAGGAGCTTGCGCGCAGGGTACAGCGCGCCGCGGGAGGAAGAGGCGGAGAGGACTCTGCTGCTGGTATTGCAGCAGAGTGACGAGAAGGAGGGAAGGCGGTCGCCGGAGCTTGTGGGTCGTTTGGCCGGAGATGGGAGAGAAGAAATTTGGAGGGGATCTCCGTCAAAATCAAGCTTAAGATGAGCGGCCGGGTCCGGGGGGTGTTTTATAGGTGCTGGCCGCTCCTATCAGTGCGTGAAAAATGCGCAATTAGGTCAGCCGGCTCGCCGGAGTTGGAAGGAAGAAAGATACCCAAATCTCTCGTGCGTTCGCACGAGAGATTGGGTTCACGCCAGCGAATTTGATTGGCTTTAGAAGGAAGGGAATTCCTCAGAGAATCTCCCTTCCATTTCTGGGAGAGAATCTCTGAGGAATTAGAGAGCAATCTCTCTCGAAACTTCATCGGAGCTCGGTTCTGCCCTAGCAATGGCGGCAGGACCGGTTTGCGAAGAAGGCGAATAACCTAGGGGGCTCTCTGCAAGGATATTCTAAAGATAGGGACCTATTTGTGGTTTGGGTGTACTAACTTGCAAAGTAGGTCAAGATGACCTCCCCTTAGGTCCAAATTTTGGTACAAACCTAATTTGGACCTAAAGAATCCAATGGTGAAGTTGGATTTTAGGTTTGACCTCGTTTGACTGGACATTTTGCGTAAAAACCCAAATTAGGTTAATTGAAGAGCTAAGACCCTAATCTAGGTCAAACTAGGTTCCAAAGGCCAAATTAAGTGTTCTAAACCCTAGAGGATGTTTTTCTATGATTTTTAGAGGGTTTGCTTGATTTTTATTCTGACCGGAACCTTGTTAATTTAAGCGGGTCTGTTTTAGGGTTACCAAGTGTCATTTAATTCTTAGATTGCACATAAACCCATTTCTGATTAATTCAACCCACTTTTTATCTTATTTGGACCATTTGACCTATGTTTTTCTTCTGAGAAATCCCGTTTATGTACTGCAATGGTAAAATTGCAGTTTTAACCTTTATTTCATGTTTTCTTCTCAGAGCACTTGTTCCTTCAGTTAAGCCTTCTTCTAGGTTATGTAGGAGCTTTTATCTTCTTTATTGGGTCAAAATGAGCTAGTTATGGCTCATGATGAGGCTCTCATCATACCCCCATACCTAGCTTTTGCTAGTCCCTTAGCAAAATTTCAAAGTTTTAACTTCCATTCTAGACCCAAAGTATCCTTAGTTATGATAAGTGCTTCTTTTGTGATTAGGTAGGAATGCCGACAATAGGCCTAGAGGTACTCAAGTACCAACCAAAATCTGGACCTGTTCTGCTTTAGCCTCAGTCCTTCGCAAAGGTTTCTACGGCCCACAAAAACTATCCTAGGGTTTGTTGGACTCTGCGGTTAAAGCACCCGTGCTTGAGACATTTTTAGCCTAAGCTCAGTTTGCAGTGCGTTTTTTTTTTTTTTTGTAAGAGAGAGATAGAGGATTTATTTGTTTGGAGAGCTTTTCTCTCTCTTTTCTTTTTATTTCTAGCTTCGGATTAGCTTCTCAACACGGTCTGTATCGGATTCCTCGTCCCCATCATCAATCCTCAAGGGTCCCTGGCTTTCGAGATTTCGAGATAATCCCGCCCATGGCAACCCCCGGAACCCTAGCTTTCGAGATTTCGAGATAATCCCGCCCATGGCGTTCCGTGGCCGAATTCAGACCCCGGCGATCGACATTTCGTGATAATGCCACCCATGGTATCTGAACCAGCAGAGTGCTTACATGCCCCCAGTAGGATATTTAAATATCCTAAGAGACAAGCACCGAGGAGACGATATGTTGTTACGCATCTTCGAGGGGAATTTCCCGCCTCTCCGCACTGCGAACTTGTCCAAATCAACTTGTGTTGAGTGGCCGCTCCTAATCTAGGTGACTTTTTCAAAACATTAAACGCTCTTGCGTGTTTTGAATATTTATGCGCACTGAACCAGACTGTGTGTGAATTTGGGTGCTTAGGTTACCGAATCCCACAAACCGGAGGTCAGTTAACGGGGCCGAATACTTCCTAAGCCTTAGACCTAATACTTAAGCTTCGCATTTTCCTCAACCTCTTGAGGATTATCCAGATTTTAACGGATACGTGAATTTTTAAGCTAAAAATCTAGCCCAAGATGCCTAAGACCAGCGTTCCCGCTAATCTCTTGTTATGTCTCCATGGCACTTTTCTGTTCCCATTTTTTTTTTTTGTCTAGAACTTCAGTTAACCCCTTAACCTTTTACTAATGACTATTTCTTTTCATTTTCATTTTGCTCCTTTTTGTCATTTTTCTTTCTTTTCCTCCTCTCATTTGTATGACCCTGAATTGTTCCTCCCCTCTATCAAGTCTTTTTTTTTTTTTTTACGTGAAACCCTTTCTTGATATGAATTTTCTGACATTTTGCACTTTCATACCCCCCCATGCCTAAGATTTGCAATGTCCCCATTGTAAATTAGGTGGGTTCGAATTCAGCTTAGTTCATGTATTAGGACAGGTGTGTGGTGAGTGAATGGGTCGAAGCGACTTGTTGCGAACGATTTCTAATCTCGGGTAGGTATACCTGAGGTGAAGTCGGCTGTTCTAATGGATGAACCCTAAAGTGCAATATGAGTTCCGCATAGCGATGTCAGAAACGGTTTCAGGTTTTTCAAAGAATGACGGGTTGCCTCCCGTTAAGCGCTGAGTTTTACGCCATCGGCTGGGCGCAATGAGCTCAAGAGGAAAGGAGGGTAAAGGATGACTCAGTCAAATCTATATCGGTCATGTCAATGAACGGCTTGAGTCTCTGCCCGTTCCCGACAAAGGGTTCAGAATCGTGGCTGAGTGGGCTGATTTCAATAGCTCCATTTCCGAAGATTTGGTGGACTAGGTAGGGTCCGACCCACTTGGATCTTAGCTTTCCTGGGAATAGTTTGAGTCGAGCATCAAAGAGTAAAACTTTTTGACCAGGATGAAAGACCTTTCTAGAAATGTGTTTGTCGTGAAAAGCTTTAACCCGTTCTTTGTAAATTCGCGAGTTCTCATGTGCGTCGTGGCGTAATTCATCGATCTCGCTCATTTGAAATCTTCTGTGGGTTCCAGCCTTAGAAAGGTCGAGATTACAGGTCCGTACTGCCCAATAGGCTTTATGCTCCAATTCGACAGGGAGGTGACATGCCTTCCCGTACACTAGTCTGAAGGGAGACATTCCCAATTGGGTCTTGTGGGCGGTCCTATAGGCCCACAATGCTTCCGGAAGCCGAGAAGACCAATCTTTTCTATCAGGTCGAACAGTAACCTGAAGGATCTTCTTGATCTCTCGGTTAGATAGCTCAGCTAGACCATTAGTTTGGGGGTGGTAAGGAGTAGAGATTCGGTGTGACACCCCGTATTTGATCATCAGTGACCTGAACTGAGCGTTCGTAAAATGGGTCCCTCCGTCGGAAATTATAGCACGCGGAATCCCGAACCTTGAGAAAATGTTTTGATGAAGGAATTTTATAACGACTTTATGATTGTTGGTTCGGGTCGGAATGGCTTCTATCCACTTGGAAACATAATCAACTGCGAGTAAAATGTATTCGAAGCCATCCGAGGTAGGAAAGGGTCCCATGAAATCAATCCCCCAAATATCAAAAATTTTGCATACCAAGATCGGCTGTAGAGGCATCATGTCTCTATGGCTCATGTTGCCTAGAGTCTGGCAATGGGAACATGCCTTACAGTGATTGTATGCATCTTTGAAAATTGTGGGCCAGTAGAAACCACACTGGAGGACTTTCGATGCGGTTTTATGTCCCGAAAAATGTCCACCGCATGCCTGGTCATGGCAGAATGAGAGTATGTCTTTGATTTCCACTTCCGTGATGCATCGTCGGATTATCTGATCAGCACCAATGCGGAAGAGATACGGGTCTTCCCATAGGTAATACTTGGCATCGGAACGCAATTTGTCCTTTTTGGCCTTCGACCAATCGGGCGGAATCTGATGTAATGCCAGGTAATTAACAATATCGGCAAACCATGGAAGACTTGTACTGATAGTCAGGAGGTGCTCATCAGGGAAATGTTCTGTAATAGGTCCGGAAGGATCAATAATTTCAGAAGGAAGGCGGAATAAGTGATCAGCTACCACATTGTGCTTTCCCGCCTTGTCGCGAATCTCGAGGTCAAATTCTTGCAACAGCAAGATCCAGCGGATTAATCGAGGTTTCGCGTCCTTCTTGGCCAGGAGATGCCTCACAGCTGTGTGATCCGAGTATATGATAACACGGGAACCCAAAAGGTATGATCTGAATTTTTCCAGGGCAAATACTACGGCCAGCAGCTCTTTCTCAGTAACCGTATAGTTACGCTGAGCCTCATCCAGTGTTTTACTGGCATAGTAAATGACCACAGGTTTCCCGTCAATTTTCTGCCCCAAAACCGCTCCTACAGCGAAGTCAAATGCATCGCACATGATCTCAAAGGGTTGAGACCAATCAGGGGACTGTAGGATTGGGGCTTGGGTGACTCGGTCACGTAGGATCTCAAATGCTTGAGTGCATTCCTTGGAAATTCCGAAAGGCACATCCTTGGAAAGCAGATTGGTCAGGGGGCGCGCGATTTTGGAGAAATCAGGGATGAATCGATGGTAGAAACCGACGTGCCCCAAAAAAGATCGGATGTCCTTAATCGAGCTAGGCATAGGGAGCTTGGAAATCAGGTTAACCTTAGCTCGATCCACTTGGATGCCTTTCTCTAAGATTAAATGTCCCAGGACAATTCCCTCAGGCACCATGAAATGGCTCTTTTCCCAGGAAAGAACCAAATTCACCTCGATGCACCGCCTGAGTATATGGACCAAGTGTTGGAGGCAATCGTCAAATGATTGTCCAAAAACTGAAAAGTCATCCATGAAGACTTCCAGATAATCACCTACCATATCTGAGAATATGGCAAGCATGCACCGCTGAAAAGTTGCAGGTGCATTGCAGAGACCGAACGGCATCCTTCGAAACGCGTACGTCCCGAAGGGGCAGGTGAATGTGGTCTTTTCTTGGTCCTTTGGATGGATTGCCACCTGATTGTAACCGGAGTACCCGTCAAGAAAGCAGAAGAATCTATTTCCCGCTAGTTTCTCGAGGATCTGATCAATAAACGGTAGTGGGAAATGATCCTTCTTCGTAGAGGAATTTAGTCTTCTGTAATCAATGCAGACTCTCCACGAATTAGCTATTCGGGTAGGAATGACTTCCCCGATTTCAGTCGTGATGATGGTAAGTCCTGCCTTCTTAGGTACCACTTGTGTTGGACTCACCCAATGACTGTCGGAGATCGGGTAGATGATCCCTGCATCTAACCACTTAATGATCTCCTTTTTCACGACCTCCTGTAGGTTAGGGTTTAGGCGCCTTTGCATTTCTCTTGAAGGTCGTGAGCCTTCTTCTGTGTAGATTCGATGCGTGCAGTATGAAGGGCTTATACCAGTCAAATCATCTAGAGTCCATCCAATGGCTCTACGATGTTGCTGGAGAACAGAAATCAAACGAAGTTCCTGGTCAGGTGTGAGTCGAGAATTGATAATCACAGGAAACGTTTGATTTGAATCCAAAAAGACATATTTTAGATGTTCGAGAAGGGGCTTGAGTCCATGATAGGATTGTCAGCAGCAGCGGGTGGTTCAGGGTTTGTATCGGGAGCAATGGTAGGAGTCATAGGTGTGTCTAGATCGTGTTCGCACTCCTCTGTTAGCGGTTTTTGATTTTATAGTGGTTGATCAGGAATAATCTGGTTGTCCTCTATATGCAGTTCATCAACCACGGCTTTGACATCACAAATTTCCTCTATAACCCCGCAATTAATCCCTTGTTGGGCTTTGAAAATGTCAATCTTCAGATTTTGATTCCCAAATTTTAATTCTATCTGGCCCTCTTCGCAGTTTATATTGGCCCTAGCAGTGGCCAAAAAGGGTCTCCCTAATATGATTGGTGTGTCCCTTGGGTTCTTAGGTGCATCCATGTCCAGTACTATGAAGTCCACTGGGAAATAAAAATCTCGTACCCTAACAATGACATCCTCGAGTATTCCTTTGGGTGACTTGATGGATCGATCGGCTAACTGCAATGTCACCTCAGTGGGTTTAAGTTCAGATTCTTCAAGGTGGTCAAGGAGGGATGTAGGTATTAAATTTATGGAGGCACCTAGGTCTAGTAGGGCTCTATCAAGTTGGGTTTCACCAATTTTACAAGAAATCAAGGGGGTTCCTGGGTCTTTAGCCTTGGGTGGGAGTTTGCTCAGGATGACAGAGCTGGCTTGCTCTGACAGTAAGATCGGATTCCCATCCTTGGTTCGCGGCTTACGTTTAGGTGTACATATGTCTTTCAAGAATCTTGCGTAAGCCGGTATGTGGCGGATTGCATCCATCAACGGGATGTTTATCTGGACCTGTTCAAAGAGCTTGACCAGATCCTCCTCAGGAGCCACAGGTTTGGTTGTCCTTTTTCCTTTGGTCAAGGCCTCAGGAAATGGGATCCTAGCTGGTTCCTCTAGGATAGGTCCAGGTTCTTGATCTCGGACAGTAGTATCTTGGATGACTACCCTAGGGTCTTGGCGATTATCAGGCTTGGAGTGGTTCAGATAATGTGGGTCTTGTGTTGTTTTACCACTACGTGTTGTTACAGAGTTTAATCCAGCCTGACTTTGGTTTGGGTTAGGTAGGAGAGGTGGCTGCTGCTGAAATTCTGCATAAGATGTAGAAGCCTCCATCCCGTCTGGTGATGGAGTAGCAGGGGCCTGATAAATCAAATGTGCGTGGCCTGGATTTGGATTCATAATGCACCTCTGGGTCGGCACGTTATTTGGGTTGGGCAGAGGTTGCGAAGGAAGGGTGCCAGGTTGGCGAGAATTTTCCATCTGGGCCAGTTGGTTGCGAACCTCTGTGATCTCGTCCTTGTGCTGTTTTTGCATTGTCGCATTCGTCTTTTGAATGTCAGCCAGCGTTTGAAGGATAAGAGTCAGTTGATCTTGATTTTGCCCGGATTGGTAGGTGGGATTGGGCCGAGGCTGAGGCGGCTGATATGGACGAGGAGCTTGTGGACGGGGTTGATATGGTGGTTTTTGAGAATTTTCCGCCCACTGAAAGTTAGGATGATTTCGCCATCCAGGGTTGTAGGTATTGGAGTATGGGTCATTCTGGATGGCGTTGAGGTCCTCGCAGTTCTGAGGAACCTCAGGAAAGTCAGAATACGAGGGTTCAGAGTTCCCCCAACTCGAGTAGAAGGGATCGGAGGTCACTCCGGTCCGGGAGGTAGACGGGGGTGGATATGGGCCCATCCCCTTGGCAGGTTGGTGATAGATGTTTTGCACTGTTTCCCTTGCCAGAGGAGGTCGTGCAAAAGAGTTTTGTGTAGAGGTGGCTTGCTGCAAATGTCGAGTTAGCTCGTCCACCTTCTTTTCTATGATAGAGACCTTGTCCAACCGACTGGCCATCAATTCCAGGTCAACAAAAGTGGACAGGTCATGCGTCTCATGTGTCCCTCTTAGATTCGTCGATGCGCGGGCATTCGTCCTGTCGAATAAGCCCAAGGAGTCATTGTTTATGGAGTTCTCGCACATGTTTTCGAGAATCTCCCATACCGTGTCCTCGTGTTGGCCCATGATGTTTCCTCCACATGTTGCATTGACGATTAGACGAATATCCTCACGGAGTCCCTGGTAAAAAGACTGGACTTGTTCCCACTTAGGAACTCCGTGATGGGGACACTTTCGCATGAGATCTAGGAATCGATCCCAAGCTTCGTGAAGAGGTTCTCCCTGTTGTTGAGTGAAATGAGTGATCTGGTGGCGCAAGGCATTCGTCCGGCCAACAGGGAAGAATTTTTTCAAAAATTCGGACTGTAATTCCTCCCAAGTGTTCATCGGGCGGGTCTGAGTCTGATACCAGTGCGCGGCCTTGTCCAAGAGGGAGAACGAAAACATTTTCATGAGTAGGATATCCCGGTTTTGTACATCTGACCCGAAGGTCTGGGCCAGATGCTTGAGTTGTTTAATGTGTTGGAATGGATCCTCAGAGTTAAGCCCATGGAACTTTGGTATGGCATGAATCATATTGGGCTTTAGATCAGAATCGGGTCCTCCAATTGGGATTCGTACTCGGGGTTCGATTGCCACCACAGTGGGATTATAGTGATCTCGCATCATAGGTCGCTGTGGTGGGTTTACAAAGTTCTGAAAGAGATCGTTCAAGCGTTGAAGTTGGTGTTCAAGGTTATTCTCCTCTTTAATGGGTTGTGCCATGATGGGAGAAGAAGGACAATCAGGGTCTGAATCAGATGAAAGATTTATGTGGTGGGGTTGCTGCACAAATAAGGGCGTCGAGGCTTGGCCTCGGCGAGAATGAATTTCTAGAGGAGGTCTCAAAGGTGGTCTTAAGGACCTCCTACCAAACATGCACCGGAAGATGTGATGAGATTAGAAGGTGCAGGACCCAATCAAGACACCCAAGAATTGTTGGGTGACTATAGAGGTTCGGGGTAGATGGACCCCTGGATCAGAAGATCGTCCACCTGAGAAATACCTGGGCAGCCAGAGAGGGAGAGTCCCGCAAAGACCCCTACACGGTAGAGCGTCCCCACGGGTTACAGGGTTTCCCCCACCCGACCTCTCTTGTCACTGCGGTTCCAGGTAGACCAGAATGGGGATCTTGACCTCTTAAGTCTACCTTTTTTATTTTAAGATCAAGGTGCTTAATGTTCCACTTGAACTTTTAAGTATTTTGAGTGCAAAAAGTGACCTAATATTAAGGTTGGTTGACTCGAGGGATCAACTTCACCTCTTGTTCCTTTGAGAGCTTTTAGGTCCTTCCTTTTATGGTTCAAATGGATTATCAGCCTGATTTGCTTAGGGTTCCTCTTGTATAAATCTTTTCAAACACGGTTTAGGCACACTTCTTTTTGGAAAGTTTGTTTCCTTGTTTTAGAGAAGATGTGTCTCTAAAAACCCTAGCTTTGCAATCCTAACTTCGCTCTAATGGGTCCAATTTAGTTGCCTTAGAAATTAGCACCTAGGGCTCAATCAAGAAAGTTTTAGCCCTAGTTGCCTTAGTTGGATAACAGACAAAAATATGTTGAAATGAAAATCAGGCAACTTGATGAGTTACTAAATATAAGACAGGTAGTCCTAAGTTGATTTCTCTCCTTTTTTTTTTTCTTTTTTTTTTAGATTGTGAGAGGGTTAAGGGAGAGGGCTTATGGAGATTACCTGTTCCAGTCTGTTGTGCAGTTGCTATTCTTTCCTTTTTGTTTTGCTTTCCCTGATTGAACACAACAAAAGAGAAGTTAAGTCAGATATTGGATAGAAAAGTTGTACTCAAAAGCTTTAAAAGTGCCCGTTGCTCCCCGGCAACGGCGCCAAAATGTTGTCAACGTTTTTGTGCGGATTTAAAGGCGTATTACGTTGCAGTAGAACCGACAAAACGTTTAAACAAATATAAATAATTTTATTACTCGAACAACTAGAGTATCCGAGGTCGAACACAGGGAGCAAACTCAGTACTTTGTAAAACCCAAGAATACAACTGTTAAATGCAAATATAATTGATTCAAAGAGTTTTAAAAAAAGATGTAAAAAAATAGAATTAGACGTCTGATTTATGTATCAGATGTCTTAAATGTGATCTTTCTTTCTCTCTTCCTTCTTCTGCTTTGCCTTTCTGATCTCTTTGCAATCTTCCCTTGTCCTTCTTCTTCTCTGCGAAGACTTCTAATCTTTCTGCTTTCCGTCTTCTCCTGCAAAGACTTCTTTCTTTCTTCTTCTTCTGTCTTGCTCCTCCTTTCTTCGTTGCCTTCTTCTTCTTCTTTGGCTTGCTTTTCCTTCTTCTGTAGCGGCCAAGTCCTTCTCCTGCGATCAGCCTGCCTGCATAGGAGCAAAACCTAACCCTTCTCCCTCTACTTGCGCGTCTCTCCCTCTCAAGCAATTCACTCAAACCGCTCTACCAGAGCCACAGTCTTAATCGGGTCGGATCATACCCGAGACCAGGCGGACCTGCAGGTGTGTGATGCGCGAGGAGTGCATAGGTCTAGGTCGGGTCGGATCCGCCAGGTCCGCGTGGTCAGGCCGCGAACGAGGCGGGTGGGGTCAGTGAGGGACCTCACCCCTGTGCTTACTGAGGCAATAAAAGTAAAACGCAAAAACAACTTATATGGTACCTGACGGTTGCAATCCAACGATGTGGGACTATCTGGTCTCGCCTTCACGCGCGCCTGCAGAAGCCTCGTCGTGCGATTGCCCCGCAGCTGCTGGCTCTGCTAGCGCTCCTTGGCTGGACTCGTTCACCTCGCGACACTCGCGCTAGTATGCAGCACCTGTAGCCTGGAAGACCGGGTGCCTGGAGCTTCGTGGGAGCTTCATCAGAGGTTGTCCATGGCGGCAGCGGCTCAAACCCTGTCATACACAAAACGCGCCTCTCGGCCAAATCAGAATAGCTAGAGACCTTCGCCGTGGCACGGCGAAGGCGGTGGGCAGTGCTGCAGGCCGCAGGTCGGCCTAGGCGTGCGTGCCTAGGTCAACCTGTGGCCAGAGATGGTGGGTTGGTCGACGGGGTGATTGTGGAGGGCTGGAGTGGCAGTGGTAGGGTGGAGTGTGTTCCTGGAGGTGAGGCGGAGCTTTCGAGGTGGTTGGCGAGCCGTGTGAAGGGCTGGAGTGGTGTGGGCAGCTCGCCAGAGTGTGGTCGGAGGCGAAGATGATGGAGGTGGTTAGCGTCTGTCGAAGGTCGATCAAGGGAGATAACTGGGGGAAAAGAGAGAGGAGAGGGTGGAGAACGTATCTGGGGTTGTCTGGAGGGAAGGGAGGCGGCGGAGAGGACGGCTCGTGACTGCCGTCGTCGGGGAAGAAAGACCCTGGGGGAGGAAGCGGCGACGAAGATGAGGTCAGGAGCTTGCGCGCAGGGTACAGCGCGCCGCGGGAGGAAGAGGCGGAGAGGACTCTGCTGCTGGTATTGCAGCAGAGTGACGAGAAGGAGGGAAGGCGGTCGCCGGAGCTTGTGGGTCGTTTGGCTGGAGATGGGAGAGAAGAAATTTGGAGGGGATCTCCGTCAAAATCAAGCTTAAGATGAGCGGCCGGGTCCGGGGGGTGTTTTATAGGTGCTGGCCGCTCCTATCAGTGCGTGAAAAACGCGTAATTAGGTCAGCCGGCTCGTCGGAGTTGGAAGGAAGAAAGATACCCAAATCACTCGTGCGTTCGCACGAGAGATTGGGTTCACGCCAGCGAATTTGATTGGCTTTAGAAGGAAGGGAATTCCTCAGAGAATCTCCCTTCCATTTCTGGGAGAGAATCTCTGAGGAATTAGAGAGCAATCTCTCTCGAAACTTCGTCGGAGCTCAGTTCTACCCTAGCAATGGCGCCAGGACCGGTTTGCAAAGAAGGCGAAGAACCTAGGGTGCTCTCTGCAAGGATATTCAAAAGATAGGGACCTATTTGTGATTTGGGTGTACTAACTTGCAAAGTAGGTCAAGATGACCTCCCCTTAGGTCCAAATTTTGGTACAAACCTAATTTGGACCTAAAGAATCCAATGGTGAAGTTGGATTTTAGGTTTGACCTCGTTGACTGGACATTTTGCGTAAAAACCCAAATTAGGTTAATTGAAGAGCTAAGACCCTAATCTAGGTCAAACTAGGTTCCAAAGGCCAAATTAAGTGTTCTAAACCCTAGAGGATGTTTTTCTATGATTTTTAGAGGGTTTGCTTGATTTTTATTCTGACCGGAACCTTGTTAATTTAAGCGGGTCTGTTTTAGGGTTACCAAGTGTCATTTAATTCTTAGATTGCACATAAACCCATTTCTGATTAATTCAACCCACTTTTTATCTTATTTGGACCATTTGACCTATGTTTTGCTTCTGAGAAATCCCGTTTATGTACTGCAATGGTAAAATTGCAGTTTTAACCTTTATTTCATGTTTTCTTCTCAGAGCACTTGTTCCTTCAGTTAAGCCTTCTTCTCGGTCATGTAGGAGCCTTTATCTTCTTTATTGGGTCAAAATGAGCTAGTTATGGCTCATGATGAGGCTCTCATCAAATGGCGTGGGGGTCCTATACCTGAAAACAAGAACAAGGCCTAATGGTCAGATCAAAATAGTTCAGAAAGTATTGCCGGATTTTGTAGAGTACAATGGTGGTGGTGCGGAGGTGATTGGCAGAGTGAGGAGGTCTGACGACCTCAAAATGTGCGTGCAATGGTGGGTCTGTTCGATGTAGCGGTTGGGTTTTAATAGGGCAAAATAGGATGGGAGTTTGTGTGGGTGGATGACGAGAAGGTTATGAGGTGGTTGGTGAGGTGGATGGAGGGGTGTAGCAGTGGATACGCCTCCCCAAAGGTTCGGTCGAAGACAGAGAAGATGAAGGTGATTGGCGGCGTCGAGGGTTGAAACTAGGTTTAGAAGTTGGAGAACTAATCTAAGAATCTAAAGGAACTACACTACTCCTAAACTAATGGACGAAAGGAGGAAGAACGACGTGCCGGTGGTACGCCGACGTTGGGGAAGAAGATGCCCGATGGTTGTGATGGCGATGACGACGGAGGTTGGGAAGAACCTGATGGTATGGCACGATGCAGAGGAAGGCAAGGAAGAAGAATCTGCCTCAGGTATTGCAGTCAGATGACGAGGGGAGACAGAGGAAGTCGTTGGATGGCAAGGACCTTCGGTTGGATGAGGAGAGACGAAATTGAGGTGGTCCAGGCCAAAATCGAACGTGGGTAGAATGGTCTGCCCTGGGGAGTCTTATATAGGCCGTTAAAGGGTGATTAGAGCTTGGGAAGCAAGCTTCCCAAGCTTATAAGGTTTGTCGGAATAAGATACCCAATTCTTTCACATGTTCACATTAGGATTTAGGCGAGATCTGGAGCTTTGGATCTGGTTGAAAAGGAAGGTAATTACTTGACGAGTTTCCCTTTCAATTTTGAGAGGGATTTGTCAAGAAATCATGGAGATCTTGCCAAATTAGGGTCGTCGAAGCTTTAGGATTAGGAGTTGAGGGTGGCATGGACCTATTTGAAGAAGAAGATGATAAAGTTGGGGACCCAAATGTAATTTATTCAAAAGTTAGGGGCATACATGTGAGAGAAAGAGTAAGATAGGACCAAATTGCAAACTAGGTCAAGATGATCGCATATTGAGTCCAAATTTTGGTACAAACATAATTTAGACCTAAGGCATCCAATGGTAAAGTTGGATTTTGATTTTAACCTTATTTAGCTAGGTAATTTATGTAAAAATCCAAATTAGGGTAAATATGTGTCTGAGACTCTGTTTTGGGTTCAGATAGGATCTGATGGTCAAATCAAGAATGCTAAACCCTAGATAATATTTTTATATGAATTTTAGAGTGTTTAGTTGAATTTTATCCTGATCAGAACCTCAGTTAGTTAAGTAGGCTTGTTTTTAGGGTTTTAGAAGTCATTTAATTCTCAAAACACACGAAAACCCTTTTCTGTCTGTACTAACCCACTTGTTAGACTCTTGTGATCGTTTGACCCTTAATTAACCCTTATAGAAACCTACGATTATTCTGCATTCATGATATGATGATAAAATTACTGTTTTAACCCTAGTTTCTTGTATTTCTCTCAGAAAGGATCTGCAATGAATTATGCCCTTTTTATGGCTAGTAGGATCATTTAATGATGGAAATTGACTAAATAAAGCTAGATACGGTTGATGATGATGTTATCATCAAACTCCCATGCCTAGCTTTTGGTAGTCCCTTAGCAAAATCTTACGGAAGTAACTCAAATTCTAGACCACGTGCTCAGATCTCTAATGTGTGCTTTTTGTAGATTAGGTCAGAATGCCAATTGTAGGTTTAGACGTATTCAAGAACCAACCAATACCTAGATCTGACTAACTTTAGCCTCAGTCTACCGCGGAGGTTTCTAAGGTCCACAGGAACTAACCTAAGGTTCGTTAAACTCCGTAGTTAAAGCACCCGTGCTTAAAACATTTTTAGTCTCAATTCAATTTGCAATGTGTTTTTGTATGAGAGAGACAAAAGAGTTTTTTTGTATTTTTGGAGAGTTTTCTCTATCTTTTCTTTATTTCTAGCTTTTGGATTAGCTTTACAACACGGTCTGTATCGGATTCCTCACTCCCAACATCAATCATCATAGGGTCCCTAGCTTTCGATGCTTCGAGATTGCATCGCCCATGGCAACCGCAAAAACCCTAGCTTTTGACACTTCAAGATAGTGCCACCCATGGCATTCTATAGCTAAATTCACGCCCTAGTAATTGACATTTCAGGATAATACTGACCATGGCACCTGAATCAGCCCAAGGTGCTTACGTGCCCCCAGTAGGATATTTAGATATCCTAGGAGACAAGCACCGAAGAGACGATATGTTATTGCACATCTTCGAGGGGAATTTCCTGCCTCTCCGCATCGGGAACTCATCCAAATCAGTTTGTGTTGATTAGCTGCTCCTAATCTGGGTGGAATTTTCATAACAGAATTAATGCATTTGCGTGATTTTGATAATTAAGCGCACTGAACTAGACTATGTGTGGATTAGGATGCTTAGGTTACCGAGTCTTGCAAACCAAGGGTTAGTTAACGAGGTCGAATAATCCCTAAGCCTTAAACCTAATACTTAAGCTTCGCATTTTCCTCAACCTCTTAAGAATTATCCAGATCTTAACGGATACTTGAATTTTTAGGCCTAACATAAGCTCAAGAGACCTAAGATCAGCATTCATACTAACCTTTGTGTCTCTTAGCACTTTTGTCTTTTATTTCTTTCTTTTGATTTGGTCTAGAACTTAGTAGATTTATTAATCTTTTACTAATGATTAACTCTTTTTTCTTTCAAATTATTACTCTTTCTTAACATTTCAAAATCACCTCCCCTTTTCCTCCTCGAGAATGGTATGCATTCAATTTTTCAAAATTTCCTCCCTTCTCCCTTTTTTTTGTTCTTTTTTAATTTTTAATTTTTTTTTGGTTTTTTTTAATATGTAGTTTTTTGCGAGAATCCTTCAAAAACTTGAAACTTTTTCTATGTTTGCACTTTAACACCCCCCATGCCTAAGTTTTGCAATGTCCTCTCCTCATTGTAAATGGAGGGTATGAAGGAGTTAGGGTTCAGGGATTAGAACAAAATTATCGGGTGGGCGAACGGGTCGAGAATGACTGTTACAGACAATTTCAAACTCTGGTACGAGTACCAGAGGTGGAGTCGACTGTTCTAAGACTGAACTCAAAGTGTAATAGACGTGAAGTACAAAAGGATAATCAAAAGGATCTCAAGTTTTTGGAATGACGGGTTGCCTCCCATTAAGCACTAAATTTAATGCCTTCAACCAAGCGAAAAATGGTATGGAGGAGTGGTCAAATCAGATGAATTTTGTAGAACAAGCACCTTGATCAATAGCCTGGTTGGTCCAACTAAGTGCTTGTTCAGGTCAGCAGGCTAATGATGCAACCCAAACTCAATTAATTCGGTTGGTTGATAGATGTGAATCAGTAGATGTGGTGCCCACCAGATGATGTAAATCTCAAAAGGATGTGGAAGTGAAAAATTAGGGTTTGGCTGAGTCAAATCAACTTGGTCAGAGTAGGGATCCTCAAATGAAAATGAATCAGTGGAGGATGTAGGAACCCTACAAAAGTGATCAGAGAAGGATGGAGCATGATTTGTAGTTTGATCGATGTCCGAAACCTGATAAAAATGTCGGGAATCATGTGCAATCGGCTCATTGAGAGGAGAATTAGAGTAGAAATTGAGTCTGGTTGCGGTTCAGGGTTGAAAATGGGTTTTAGAAGGATCTATATGTGTTGCAGAAGTGGTGTTCTCTTTCAAATCATTGACCTCAGTGTCAGAATAAAAAGATGGGTTGTGGATATGAGGTTGTAGATTGTCTCGTAATCATCAGGAAATGACAGTTCTCCAATATCAGAGTAAGATTCAAAATCGTCATAGAACTTTTGAGAATCATGTTCTGAATTTGATTCCAGATCTGAGGTTCCACCACAGAATAAATCAAGATGTGGAGAAGCAGCAACTTGACTTGGGTCTAGCCTATTCTCAGAATCCAAACTCAAAAAGGTGTCCCTATTAGGCATGGGCTCAGGTTCTTGGCTTGTAGGGATGACCTAATCAAAACCTAACTCTTTCAACTCCTCGATTTCTATATTGTAGATTGGAGTGACTTCCAAAAAATCAATTTGTATCTCTGAGGAGTTTGAGAGGTGCACTCATCAAATATAGGCCTAAAATTGTAATCCAAAATCAAAATCTGATTTCCATCACACGGGGCCTTGTAATCATCCCAATAAGACTTAAATCTAGATTCTAGGTTAAGGGCATGGGTTGGATCACTAGAATCTAGATTGGGCTCTAAAGGGATGTCAAAACTACTCTCGAGAGTCACCTTATCAGAATAAGGGATGGAATTTACACCTTTGAGAGGTTCTGATTCAATCTTAGTATCACAGATGTCTGGGAAATCTAAGCTTGGTGAACCAGGTTCTTATATCTCTAGGGATGGCTTCATATCAGGAACACCTGCAATCAAACACACCCAACCCATCTCAAGATCAGGTGTACCAATTTGTTCGTAATTTGAATTAGATTCCATTTGTGTTGGGGGTCCACAACAACCTTGATTCTTGTCCTCGAGATTTGACAGATTTTGCTCCTCAATGTTTCTCCAAGATGTCTCATCGTCTTTTGAAGGAATGTATGGGTATCTTTGAATAATTGTTTTTTGTAGTGTATTTAGAATGTCCTCACATTTTTCTATAAGACTTTGATATGTTTCCCAAAATTGTGGATTCGAACAACATTGTAGACACTCGGTATTGTGTAATCTCCATAATTCACTGAATTCTGATAAAAGATCCTCCCCGGTTGAGCCGCATAAGACTTGTGTATAAAGTATTTCAACATGGTTCACAATGTGGGTTGTTGTTTTTGCAAATTTATCCTGAATGTCGCTATCTAAGGCTCTATAATATTCTTCATGGTATCCATAAGCAGCTTCAATCATCTTTTCTTTGATAGTAATTTGGGACTCAGGTTTCCTAATCACCTTTCCTAACATGTCAGGCTACATTTTTGGATCTAGTGGTGGAATCAAGATTAGATTGGAAGCTAATTAGATTAGATTTAGAAATCCCCAAGAAGATCAAATGAGGTTCCTTAGGTTAAAAACCTAATAGTCTTCCTATGTATGTGTTCTAAATAGAAGGGATGAGGGACTGAGTGTGAATTTTTTTGACCCAATCAAGGCACCCAAAGATTTTTGGATGACTAAGGCAGTTTCGAGGTGGATAGTACCTTTGAATTAGAAATTTGCACACCCGAGAAGTACCTAGGCAGCCAAGAAGGGAGAGCCCCACAAAGGGCCCTATATGATAGAGCATCCCCACGGCTTACAAGGTTTCCCCCGCCTAACCTTCCTTGTCACTAAGGGTCCAAGTAGACCAGAATGTACGAACTTAAGACCTTAAGTCTACTAATTTTATATCATAATTTGTGCCTTTGATTTCACCTGATTAGAAGTTAATTCAACTTGTGACCTAATTTGGAGGTTGGTTGGCCTATAATGTAGACCAACTTCACTTGACCTGCCCTAAAGATGGCAGAATGAGATCTAGGTCAAGAAATAGAAATCACCCTGACTTTACTCCCAGGTTATTAGGTCCAGGATTTTAAGGTTCAAGTGAATTTAGAGCCTGATTTTAGGGTTTTTTTTATTAGATCTTTTCAATCAAGGGCTTGGGTAGCATACAAATGCGGGAGGATAACTTTCCTTTAATTTAGGCAAAAATGTGTACTAGCACTTCAAAACCCTAATGCAAAAACCCTAATTGGCTGTATTTCCAAGTCCAATTGATCTTGACATGTTCACCTTAGGCTTCAAGCAAGAAATGTGTTAGCCCAAAGTGATTTAGAATTTAAGTGGATTCCCTAATAGGTATAGAAAATCAAGGATGGGATCTCTAAACAGAATCACTTCAACATCAATGAGATTTGAAACAAATTTTGTAAATCAGGAAACTTGCCTTTTAAATGATGATTATTATAAAAAATAAGGTAGGTGATTCCTAATTGATTGTTTCCTTTTTTAGCCTTCCCAAGATTAAGAGGTTGATTAGGGAAGAATAAAGAAGTTACCTGCCCTAGAGTGGTTGATTTGTGCAGAAGATCTCCTCGTGAAGTACCTCGCAAAATCACAGTAAAGCAAACAAGGCAACTCAGTGCTCAAATATGATCAAATAATGTAGAGAATAGTCGTGAATTGCACGTTGCTCTCCAACAACGACGCCAAATTATTTGGGTCTGTGTGAATCCCCGGCAACGATGCCAAAATGTTGGGTCACTCTGAAACGGGTTTAAAAATCATCGCGTTGTAGTACAGTTCGAATCAGTGCAACAAATAGATAAAATTTATACTCAAATGAAAGTCCGAGGTCGTTCACTGGGAGCAAATAGGAATTCAATTGATAATATCAACAAATAATGTAAATGAGCACAAGTAATTAAGCAAAGTATAGATTTTCAAAGAATAATAACCTGTCACATTAAATATTCAATGAAATCCAATGTATCTCTCGAATATGAGGATAAAAAGAGAAAAGAATAAAAGACAATGGTGATTTGAATCACCACTTATATCCTCTATCAATTCAAATTAACCAATAGTAGGCAAATAATTAGATGTCTTAAGCCTTCTCTTTTTTTCTGAACCTCTCCTCTTCTTTCTCGGTTTCTTCTCGTTTCTTCTCTTCTTCCTTCTTCAGAACTCTTTCTTCTTTATGTGACTAAGTGTCACACAAGTACCAGTGAGAGCAAAAACCCCCTATCCCCATCCTCTCTCTCTGGGTTCTGCTCTCCCAGAGCCTTGCACAGTAACGGGTAATCAGGTAAATGGGGATTCGTGTACTTGGGACCAAGGCTGCCAGTCGTGAATGGCAGCCAAGGTCTGTGAGGCTGTGAGTGAAGAGGGACCCAACCCCTCACTGACTGGGAGGTAAGGTTAAGGTAAGAATTTGTCTTATGCGGCTTCAGGAGGTCTTAAACTAACGATGTGGGACTATTAAGTCCCTTGTCTTCTTCTCACAACGCGGCAGCATTTGAGGCCCTGATTGAGGTCCTAGAAATGGTCTAAGGCTCCAATTGGAAGTCCAAGTGTATTCCTGATGCAATTCCACGACTCCTGGAGCAAGTACCTGGGCGAATCCCTGCACGAACAAGGCCTGGAGCTTCGCGAAGAAGCTCCAACAATGGCATGGGGGTCCTGTACCTGAAAATAAGAATAAGGCCTAATGGCTGCGTAAAAATAGTTCAAAAAGTACCACCGGACTTCATAAAGTGCAACGGTGGTGGTGCGGAGGTGATTGGAGAAGTGAGGAGGTCTAACGACCTCGGAATGTGCGTGTAATGGTGGGTCTGTTCGGTGCAGCAGTTGGGTGTGTAATAGGGCAAACTAGGATGAGGACTTTATGTAGGTGGATGAGGCGAAGGTTATGAGGTGGTTGGCGAGATGGATGGAGAGGTGTAGCTACGAATACGCCACGCCGGAGGTTTGGTTGGAGACGGAGAAGCTTAAGGTGATTGGCGACGTCGAGGGTTGAAACTAGGTTTAGAAGATGGAGAACTAATCTATGAATCTAAGGGAACTAAAATATTCCTAAACTAATGGACGAAAGGAGGAAGAACGACGTGCTAGTGGTACGCCAGCATCGAGGAAGAAGATGCTCCGGTGGTGGTGACGACGACGACGATGGAGGTTGGGGAGCACCTGCTGGTATGGCACGAAGTGGAGGAAGGTGAGGAAGAAGAATCTGCCTCGGGTATTGCAATCAGATGACGAGCGGAGATAGAGGAAGTCGTCGGATGTTGAGGAACTTCGGCCGGATGAGAGATGAAATTCAGGTGGTCCAGGCCAAAATCGAATGTGGGTAGAACGGTCTGCCCTAGGGACTCTTATATAGGCCGTTAAAGGGTGATTAGAGCTTGGGAAGCAAGCTTCCCAAGCTTGGAAGGTTCGTTAGAATAAGATACCCAATTCTTTCATGTGTTCACATTTGGATTTGGGCGAGATCTGGAGCTTCAGATCTCGCTGAAAAGGAAGGTAATTACTTGACGAGTTTTCCTTTCAATTTTGAGAAGGATTCGTCAAGAAATCATGGAGATCTTGACAAATTAGGGTCGCCAAAGCTTTAGTATTAGGAGTTGAGGGTGGTAGGGACCTGTTTGAAGAAGATGATAAAGTTAGGGACCCTAATGGAATTTATTCGAAAGTTAGGGGCATACATGTGAGAGAAAAGAGTCAGATAGGACCAAATTGCAATGTAGGTCATGATGATCTCATATTAGACCCAAATTTTGGTACAAACCTAATTTGGACCTAAGGAATCCAATGGTGAAGTTGGATTTTGGTTTTGACCTCATTTGTTTAGTAATTTACGTAAAAATCTAAATTAAGGCAAGTGTCTATCTAATACTCTTTTGGGTCAAGATGGGTTCTGATGGTCAACTTAAGGATGCCAAACCCTAAAGAATATTTTTATATGAATTTTAGGGAGTTTAGTTGAATTTTAACCTAACCAGAACCTCATTTAATTAAGCAGGTTGATTTTTAGGGTTTCGGAAGTCATTTAATTCTTAAAACATGTGAAAACCCTTTTCTGCCTGTACTAACCCACTTGTCAGACTCTTAAGATCATTTGACTCTTAATTAACCCCTAGAGAAACCCACGATTATTCTGCATTCATGATATGATGGTAAAATTACAGTTTTAGCCCTGGTTTCTTGTATTTCTCTCAAAAAGAATTTGCAATGAATATAGCCTTCTGATGGTTATGTAGGAGCATTTAATGATGGAAATTGACTAAATAAAGCTAGATACGGTTGGTGATGACGTTATCATCAAGCAGACAGAAAGGGAGAGTCCCACAAAGACCCATACACGGTAAAGTCTCCCCACGGGTTACAGGGTTTCTCAACCTGACCTTCCTTGTCACTGAGGGTCCAAGTAGACCAGAATGGATAACTTGACCTCTTAAGTCCACTTGATTAGAAGTTAATTTTGACTTGTGACCCAATTTGGAGGTTGGTTAGCCTACTAGGTAGACCAACTTCACTTGACCTGCCCTAAAAGATGGAGAATGAAATCTAGGACAAGACCTAGAAATCACCCTGAATTGACTCTCACGTTATTAGGTCCAAGATTTTGGGATTCAAGTGAAATTAGAGCCTAATTTTAGGATTTTTCTTGATTATATCTTTTCAATCAAGGGCTTGGGTAGCACACAAATGTGGGAGAGTAACTTTCCTTTAATTCAAGCAAAAATGTGTACTAGCACTCCAAATCCTAATGTCAAACCCTAATTGGCTCTATTTTGCATCCAATTTGATCTCAACATGTACACCTTAGACTCAAACAAGAAGGTGAGTAGTCCAAGATGATCAAAAATTAAGCGTGATCCCCAATAGGCATAGGAAATTTAGGGTAGGGAATTCTAAACAGAATCGTCTCAATCTTCAATCAGAAAAAAAAAATTTTGCAAATCAAGAAACTTGCCTTTTAAATGATAGTTACTATAAAAAGTAAGGCAGGTGATTCCTAATTGATTGTTTCCTTTTTAACTTCCCAAGATTAGGAGGTTGATTAGGGAAGAATAGAAAAGTTACTTACCCTGGCATGGCTGTTTTGCGCAGAAGATCTTCTCGTGAAGTACCTCGTAAAATCACAAGAAATCAAATAGGGCAAGTTAGTACTCAAATATAATCAAAATACAGCAAGAGAATAGTGGTGAATTGCGCATTGCTCGCCGGCAACGGCGCCAAAATGTTGGAAGCACTGAATCAAGGTTTTAAAAGATGTGTTCGTTGTAGTAATAATTCCTCAAAAATAGCTCGAACAACAACTAATTTATAACTCGAATGTCAGAAATGAAGTCCAAGGTCATTCGCTGGGAGCAATAAAAAAGGAATTTACATGCTAATCTCAATAATAATGTAAATGACCACAATTAATTACTCAAAATCTAATATGCAATGTATAACATAAGTATGTGAAGGATCTAATGAGGTAAAAAGACATCTAAGGCAAAATAATGGTGATTTGAATCACCAATTATTAGCTTAGATACATATATAATAATTATTTAATCACCTAAATAAATGAACAGTATCAATCACTTTAAATCCACGCAAACTTTAGTGCACAGTGCACTATCAAATGACAGTCTCAATCAGACGACTTAAGTATCCACTGCTACAGTGCCAAGAGGGCACTGTACTTCTTCTTCCTCTTCTCTTCTTTCTCTACTATGTCTTCTTCTCTTCTTGCGACCAAGTGTCGCACAAGTGCCGGTGAGAGCAAAACACCCCTGACCCTGCACTCTCTCTTCCTCTCTTTCTCAATGTCCGATCACACTCTTCGGTAATCGGCCTTCAGGGATCTGCATACTCGAGACCAGGGCTATCGACATGGGTAGTAGCCAAGGAGTGCGTAGGTGTAGGCAGGTAATTAGGTAGACCAAGCCCACGTGCAAGGTGTCACAGGCAAGGTCTGTGAGCGTAGCGGGGGACCTCACCCCCTGTGTGACTTGAGGTGAAGAGCCTCTGTCACTTTTTCAATTTATGCATGCTCTTCAGTTTGGAATCCCACGATGTGGGACTAAAATGCCACTCCGCTTGCGAGCAGCTGCTAGGATGGCTACCAATTGAAGCTGACAAAATGCTCGATGTTCTGAAGTGAGCACCTAGGTGGATGCCTGGGTGCCTTCCGCTCAACCTGGGGGTGTCTCCTCTGGCAGATCACGTACTGGAGCATGCTTCAAGCCTTGCGCGAAGCTCCGGTAATGGCGGTGGACCATGAACACCTGAAAAGAAGCAAATGACCTTGCAGCCACATCAGAAGTGCTCAGGAGCTTCACCTGACATCATGGAATGTAACTGTGGTGGTGACGTGCTTGAAGGATGATTATAGGTAGCTGGCGAAGGCAGAATAGGTTGGAGATGATGGGTTTGTTTGGCGGAGGGTTTAGGTGGACGAAAAGGCGAATAGAGATAGGGGTTTTGTGCATGGAGGGACGGCGGTGCTTTTGGGATTTGTGGCAAGGCGTGTGGATGAGTGTAGTGATGGGGGTGCCTCTCCAAATGAGCGGCCGGAGACGGAGAAGATGAAGGTGGTCGCGTGTGTCATGGGTCGAAACATGGATAGAAGGAGGGGAATCTAATCTACTGAGCTAGGGGAGTTAATCTAACCTAGAACTACAAGACGAAAGGGGGAGACGACTTACCGGGGGTACGTCGACGCCAGGGACGAAGTTGCTCCAGTGGGGGTGGGATGGTGAGGATGACAGAGGTCGGGGAGCGTCTGCTGGTATGGCACGACGCGAAAGAAGACGAGGAAGATGAATCCGTCGCCAGTATTGCCAACAAAAGACGAGGGAGGTCGGAGAAGATCACCGGTTACCGAGGAGCTATTCGGTCGGAGAGGAGGGATGAAGTAGAGGGATTCTAGGCCAAATTCGAGCATGGAGAGGACGGGAAGGCCCTGAGGGTCCTTATATAGGCTGTAGAGGTCGATTGGAGCTAGGAAAGCAAGCTTCCATGCTTGGAAGGCTCACCGGAGTTGGAAACCCAACTCTTTGAAGGATTCGCATGAGGATTCTAGTGTGAATCAGGGCCCAATGCATGGCTCAAATTGTAGGAGATCTTCTTAGGAATCTCCCTTCCAATCTTGGAAGGGATTGAGTGAGAAATTAGAAAGATCTTCCTATTTGAAGGTCACCAGACTAGGATTTAGGAAACTGCAGGTAGCGGAGACCTATTTGTGAAGAAGGAGATGAAGTTAGGGGGGTAAATGCAAATAATTTCAAAAGCTAGGTGTGCGGGTGCAAGAGAAAGAATCAGACAGGATCAAAATGCAAACTTGGTCAAGATGATCTTTGATTGGGCCCAAATTTTGGTACAAACCTAATTTTAACCCAAGGAATCTGATGGTGAAGTCGGATTTAGATTTTGACCAAGTTGTACTAGGTAATTTACGTAGTTACCCAAAATAGGGCAACTTTCTGTCTGTAGCTCTATTTTGGGTCAAGACGAGTTCTGATGGTCAAATCAAGGAGGCCAAACCCTAGAGAATATTTTTATATGAATTTTAGAGGGTTTATGTGAATTTTATCCTGACCAAAACCATAGTAGATTAAGCGGGTCTACTTTTAGGATTTCAGATGACATTTAATTCTTGAAGCACGTGAAAACCCATTTCTATCTGCACGGACCAACTTGTTAGACATTTAATACCATTTGACATTTAATTAACCCATGGCATACCCCGTGATTGTTCTACATTCATGATATGTTGTTAAAACTGCAGTTTTACCCCTCTTTTCTTGTTATTCTCTCAGAATGGATTTGTAGTGAATTAGGGTCCTCTGGTTGTTATGTAGGAGCATTTAATGATGGAATATGACTAAATAAAGCTAGATATGGTAGATGATGATGTTATCATCAGAAGGTAAGAGAAACCTTTTCCGAGACGGGTTTAGGGAGTACATGGTTAACAAAGGATTTGAGACATTATCCGTTGACCTTAAAGAAATTACCCATCTTTGGGTCAGAAAATTCGACGGCCCCGTTAGGGAAAATTCGCTCAATAATGAATGGATCATCCCACTTAGACCTAAGCTTACCGAAGAAGAGCTTTAGTCAAGAATTGAAAAGCCAGACCTTCTGGTTTGGCTCAAAGCTCTTACGTGAAATCATCTGGTCATGGAGTGCTTTAGTCCTTGCCTTATAGATTCTAGCATTTTCATAAGCATCATTTCTAAGCTCCAACTCAGATAGTTGGAGTTTCCTGGCCTTCCCAACCAAGGTCAGAATTACATTTTCTGATTGCCCAAAATGCCTGGTGTTCTACCTCTACGGGTAAGTGATATGCCTTACTAAACACCAGACGAAATGGAGACATACCAATAGGCATTTTTTACACTATACGGTAGGCCCAAAGAGCATCATCTAGGTTTTGGGTCCAATCCATCCTATCAGGCCTTATGATTTCTTGCAAAATGTTTTTGATCTCCCGATTGGAGAGCTCGGCCTGTCCGTTCGTTTGAGGTTGGTAGGGTGTGGAAATCCAATGATTCACCCTATATTTTCCCAATAAATTTTGAAACTAGGCATGAGTGAAATGCATGCCACCATCACTGATAATTTCCCAAGGAATCCCGAACCAACTGAAGATATTCTTCTTCACAAAATAGATGACCACCTTGTGGTCATTGGTCCGGGTGGGGATTGGCTCAATCCATTTGGACACGTAATCAATAGCGACCAGAATATACTGGTGTCCAAATGAAGGAGGAAAAGGTCCCATGAAGTTGATGCCCCAAATGTCGAAAATTTTGATAGAAAGTATTGGGTTTAGGGGCATCATATCTCTCTTAGCCATGTTCCCAAGTGTTTGGCATCAGGTGCATGACTTTGAGAATTCCTGGGCATCCTTAAATAATGATGGCCGATAAAATCCAGATTGCAAGATTTTTGCTGCCTTCTTTTTCCTGGAAAAGTGTCCACCACATGCAGATGTATGGCAGAACTCAAGTATACTGTGGAACTCAATTTCCAGAACGCATTGACAAATAATCTGGTCTGCACCAATGCGGTACAGCTCGGGATAATCCCAAAAATAATATTTGGCCTCAGACACAAGTCTATCCCGTTGTTGTTTTGTCCAATCCTGGGGGATTTGACCAACAACCAAGTGATTGACAATATCCGCAAACTTGGGGGTTCAAATACTCGAGACTGTAAAGATAGTCTCATCCAAAAAAGTGTCTGAAATAGGGATATCTGGATGAGGAGTATCAGTTAGGGTTCTCGAGAGGCGATCCGCCACTACATTTTGTGCCCTGACTTTATCCCTGATTTCAAGATCAAATTCTTGAAGTAGCAAAATCCAGTGAATAAGTCGGGGCTTGGCATCCTTTTTGGCCAAGAGATGTTTCAAGGCTGAGTGGTCGGTATAAATGATTACATGAGAACCTAAAAGATAAGCCCTAAATTTTTCTAAAGCGAAAACTATAGCTAGCAATTCTTGTTCAGTAACGGTGTAGTTCCTCTAGGCCTAGTCTAGAGTCTTGCTAGCGTAGTAAATCACAGAGGGCTTTTTCTCAATCTTCTGACCTAAGACAACCCCGACGGCATAATCAGATGTGTCAGCCATAATCTCAAATGGGGTTGTCCAGACCGGTGGTTGCAACACCGGGGCATAGGTGACTACCATTTTTAACAAATCAAATGCCTTACGCATGATTCATCAAACTCGAACGGTGTGTCTTTGGCCAGAAGGTTACTCAACGGTTGAGCAACCTTCGAGAAGTCCTTGATGAATCTTCTATAAAAACCTACATGCCCAAGGAAAGAGCGAACTTGTTTCCCGGATGTGGGTGGAGGAAGTTTAGAGATAGCATCCACCTTAGCCTTATCAACTTCAATACCCAGATTAGAGGCCACATGACCCAGGGCAATGCCTTCCCAGGTCATAAAGTGGCTCTTTTCCCAACTAAGGACCAGCCATGTCTTAATTCATCTCTAGAGGATCAATTCCAAATTAGCTAAGCATGATTCAAAAGAATCTTCAAAAATAGAGAAATCATTCATGAACACCTCAAGACAATCTCCCACCATGTTAGAAAAGATGGCCAGCATGCACCTTTGAAAAGTCGCGAATGCATTGCAAAGCCCGAACGACATTCTACGAAATGCAAGTGTTCCGTAGGGATAGGCGAAAGTTATCTTTTCTTGGTCTTAGAGATGGATAGGGACTTGGCTATATTCTGAATAACCATCCAGGAAATAAAAGTATTTTTGCCTAGCTAACCTTTCTAGGATTTGATCAATGAATGACAGGGGAAAGTGATCCTTTTTGGTGGCTGTGTTCAGCTTCCAATAGTCAATACATACTCTCCAAGCAAAAGCTAAATGAGTGGTGAAGGTCTCCCCTTTCTCGTTAGTTGTAACGGTAATTCCCTCCTTATTGGGTACAATCTGAACGTGACTAACCCACGGACTATTCGAGATTGGGTATATAATTCTAGCACCGAGCCACTTGATTATCTCCTTCTTGACCACTTCTTGCATATTCGGGTTTAGTCACCTTTGCATTTCGCGAGAAGGGCGGGATCCATCTTCAATGAAAATATGATGATTACAATAAGATGGCTCGATCCCCCTAAGGTCGTGGATGGTCCAACCAATTGCCTCCTTATTGTTCTTAAGGACCTTAATCAACCTCAATTCTTACTCCCTAGTTAAATCAACACTAATAATCATAGGGAGCGTGCTCTCAAGTCTTAAGAACTCGTATTTCAAATTTTTAGGCAATGGTTTCAATTCAAGCTAAGGTGGATTTAGTATAAAAGGTAGGGAGGACACCGATGAAGATTCATTAGGATGATCTAGTGGAAAAGGCTACGAATGAACAAAATCAATAGCCTCTTCGGAATGTGGCAGGTCTGCCATGAAGGGTTGTGGGTTGGGCTCGCTAAAGCTGATGGAGTCCTTGAGTGCACTGATCGTCATACAAGTCTCAAAATCATGATCCTCGAGCTCCTCAATGAATCCACAATCCTCAAATCCTCTTATCTCCTTAAAAGTATCAAGCATTAGCTTCCTATCCCCAAAGGCGATCTCCATAGTACCACTCTCACAGTTTATGTTGGCCTTGGCGGTAGCTAGGAATGGGCACCCCAGAATGATGGGCGTGTTCCTCAAATCGTTAGGTAGATCCATGTCAAGGACCAAGAAATCTATAGGAAAATAGAAATCCTTGACCTTAACAATTACATCCTCAATAACGCCCTTCGATGTGGTGACTAAGCAGTCTGCTAATTGTAGCATTACTGAGGTTAGCCTAAGTTCGCCTAATCCAAACCTCTCAAAAGGAGAAGTCGGAATTAGGTTAATGGATGTACCTAGATCCAACAATGCCCTATCAAAAGTGTATTCCCCAATAATGCATGAAATCAAGGGGGCACCAGGATCTTTCTTCTTTTGAGGAAGGTGATGCAGGATGATAGAACTTGCCTACTCAGAGAGAATTACCTTCCTTAGAGTGGGTTCTCTCAGCTTACGCTTTTGGGCACATAGTTCTTTCAGAAATTTAGCGTAAGCTGGGATGTGCTTAATAGCATCGAGGAGTGGAATATTGATCTCTATGCTCTTGAATAAATTTAGGAGCTCCTCGTTGCTATCTAGGGTTTTCTTCTTGTTGGTTTTCAATAAGGCTTCAAGGAACGGGATATGGGTGGTATTTTCAATTTTCGATCCCTGGGCCTTATTGTCTTCTTCAATCTCCTCCTCTCTCTCAAGCTCCCCATGATTTTAGCATCTAGAAGGTAATTCAAGATTCTGGGTCTGCTTTCCACTTCTCAAGGTGACAGAGTTTGTAGAGGCATATGGGTTCGGGTCTTGAGGTGGGTTAGTGAAGATTTGAGGGCATTGATTGGTCATGTAACCAGAAGAAGAAGAAGAGGAGGGACCATGCTCAACCACCTGAGCATGTGTGTGTGGGTCCCTTTGATTCCCATATCCTTGGGCTCTATTGCCCTGATTTTGCACATTGCATGGGTTGGGTATAGGTTGGGATGGTAGAGATCTGGGTTGTCGGGTGTTAGCAATTAACCCAGATTGCAAGTTATCCAATGATGTCTTCATTTGCTGCATAAGCCGAAGCATGGACCCTTGCATTTCCACCATCTGCTGGTTTAAATCAGCATGCCCTGCAGATTGTTGGGCATTCCAAGATGGTTGAGTAACCGATCTCCAGGGCAACTAGGTGTATGCTTGACCTTGACCCATAGGTCTTTGAGATGCATAGGTGCTGGGTCGAGTTTGGGTTTGTTGACCCTGACTTTTCCAAGAGAAGTTAGGGTGGTTCCTCCAACCCAAGTTATAAGTGTTGGAATACGGGTTGGACCTAACATTCTCCTGCATTGCATACGCATCCTCATAGGACGAGGATGGAGCGAAGAAAGGATCAAAAAAATTGGGATCAAAGTCCCCAATTTGGAACCCATAAGGTTCCAAGAAATCCTGGCTCACAGGTTGAGCCGATTCAAGTTGGTTCACGAACTCCCTCCCCATGGGAGCTCGTGAGGAATAGAATCCCAAATTCTAGGATTTAGTAGGTGTAGAAGTGTTTCCTGAATTCCTAGACATCCATTCTTCCATTCTTTTAGCAACCAAGTTCATTTTATCAAGCTTATTATAAATTAATTCGATGTCAAATGAATGAGAATCCTGTATCTCATTAGCATTTGACCTGGGTTTTTGGGACTGGTTGAATGCATCCATGGAGACGTGATTAATTGAGTTCTCGCTCATTTCCTCAAATAGGTCGTATGTGCTATCTGCATCCCTGTTGAGTGTTGGTCGGGCCCGGATAGGTGTGTTAATATGGTGATTTTATCGTTGAAATGTGTATAGTGGTTAACCTAAATTAGACCTAACCACCTCTTTACAAAATTTTTTAACCTGGCCTACTTGATTTTATCTTGGTTACTTTTAGGCCCAGGGTCGAACTTAGGGAAGTGGGGTTCGAAGTCAAGTTTCTACCCCTTTCCTACAACGAATCTCTTCCATTCGTTTATTGTATTTTTGGTGCTTTTCTATTTAAGATTTTTTTCTGATAATCTTGGTCCTTGAGGCACACCCTCAAAATTAGGTTCTTGGCTTTGAGCCAAATCAGGATTCCAAAACAGGTCTTGCTATTCGCAAGATGGAGTACCTGCAAGTCAAGGATTATCTTTTCTCTTTTATATTTTTTTTATCTTTTTATTGGTAGGAAAGAGAAACAGAAATAAAGTAAATATAGTATATATATATGTATATATATATGTATAAAGGGGTGGGGGTAGAGGTGGAGACGGAGTGTAGCACAGTGTCGAGTCGGTCGTCGTCTAAAAAGACGCAACCAACAGGACAAGGAGCTGCATGGAGTATAAGGTGGATGGCGGAAGATGTGTATGACCACTCTTTTTGTACGCTTGTATCAGGGAATTTCAGCAACTGGTGCAGATATTACCGTGATACAACGTATGGTAAGTAATGTGAATATATATATATATATATGAATATATGGTTATAAATATATAGGTATATATGTAGTTATATATATATATATGTATATATGTAAATATATATAAGTATATATATATATATAGTAATATATGTAAATAGATATATGTAGATATATATATATATATGTATATATAGTTATATAGATATATATGTATATATGTATGTATATTTGTATATATATATATATATGTATAAATAGGTGTGTATATATGTATATATATACATATATGTATATATATATATATATGTATGTATATAAATATATGTATATATGTAAGTATATATGTGTATATATATATACATATATAAGTATATATATATATATATATATAGACTAATACATAGTTATATAAGTACTAATATATGTATAGATATATGTACATATGTAAGTATATATGTGTTTATATATATATATATATAAGTATATAGATATATATATATAGACTAATACATAGTTATATAAGTACTAATATATGTATAGATATATGTATATATATATATATGTATACTAATACTTAGTTATATACATACTACTATATATATAGATATAAGTATATATATATATGTATATAAATATATGTATATATATCAATATATATATGTATACGTATATATATATATGTATATAATAGTGTATAGGTGTGTGTGTGTGTATGAAAGTGTGAGTGTAAGTGTGTAAGTGTCGGTAAAGAGAGTGAGAGAGTGCTGAGAGAGAGAGAGAGAGAGCCGAAGTTGGAGTGGTTAAGGCGTTTGAAGCTTCAGGTGTCGACGTCTGGAGGCTTCAAGCGCACGCGTAGGCACGTATGCGCGCAGAGAGGTGCACGCTGGGAGGGAGTGAGCGTGGAGAGGGCTACAGTGTGCAGCGCTACGCGGAGAGCTGGAGCGGGTTCACGCAGCTATACGCTGGCGAAGGGAGCGGGCTACGCGGGCGGGTGCAGGCAACTCGGGCGCACGTAGATGCGCGGGCGGGCGCTAGAGCTGGCACGAGGCTGGACGTGCGTGCGGGCGAAGGCCGGTTGCAACGCGTCGGGTGACCGGATAAGTGAGAAACTTACCGGTCACCCCACTGTTGCCACAGTGTTCCGCAGAAACGTGGGAACAGTGGCTACAGTGGCCGGGCAAGCCATGCAACCGCTTGCTGTAGATGCTGTGAGTGCGGGCGGCTTGTGGCTGGCACGCGCGGGCTAGCGCGCACGTGGAAGGGTTGCGCAGACTGGTGGCTTGCGGGCGGAACGTCGCGACAGAGCACGCGGAGAGGGCTAGGTTGCGAGTGAAGGAGCACAACAGGGCACGTGGTGGCCTACGGATGTTGGCTAGCGGGCGCGGTGAAGCTTGGACGGCCGCTGCAGGGGGGTGCAGTGGCCGGTTGCGGGTGGGAAGGCGAGTGCAGTGTGAAGAAGTGGGAGATGAGGGCACCTGCAGGCACGCGGTGGAGGCGAGGGCAGCCTACTGCCGCCTTGCTGCTGCTGCTGTGGGGCTTGGCCAGCTACTATAAGGGCGTGCAGTGGCCGGTTGAACTCCAAAGCTTGCAGCTTTGGTGTAATGGCAGAAATGGTGTGGAAAGTGAAACAGGGAAGAGAAGACCACCATGCCCATTAGCTCCCTGTTTAGCTGGGCGGTGGTGGACTCACAGTGGTGGTTGTGCACCACCGTGAGGTGCTCCTATCCGCAGAGTGTCTCCTCAGCGAAGGAGGGCCTGCGTATGGAGGGAGAGGGGGAGGAGGCGGCTTGGAGAAGAAGCTGCAGTGTGTTTTTTGGTGGACCAGGCCCTTTGCAAAAGAAGAAGCCACCCTCTTTTTATAGAAGGAGAAAGCATGCACAGCCATGCCCTGGCTGTGCATGGCTTGCATGCGACTGCAGGGAGTGGTGAGCAGGGAATGGCTGTGCAAGGAATGGCACGAGGAAGAAGTGGTTGCCATGAAGCCGTGGGAAGAGATTTCAAAATCAAGTAAAATAAAACATAAAAAGATGGTGAATTTTGCAAAGATGCACTTGAGGAAAAATGTTAATTGCAAGGCCATTTATTTCACTCTCCTCCCCTCTCAATTAAATGCATGCATGCATGTATTTTTACAAATGCGACTATGGAAACCTAATATGCACTAGTAATGCTAGGAAATAACACAAGACGACACAATTGCAGGTGTATTTTTGCGATGCAATCATTGAGGAGATTACCTCTTAGGAGGCGTCCACGTGATTACAGAGTCATTCAACCAACCTGTGATAGAAAATCTACACGAGTTGCCATTTCGGCACCTCATGGTGTGGACACTTCCTCAAAAGTTCCTGGAATCGTTCCCAGGCACCATGAAACGGTTCCCCCAACCGCTGGGCGTAAGTGGTAATCACCCATCGCAAGGCATTTGTTCATCCAATTGGGAAGAATTTCTTCAGGAAAGCTGACTTAAGAGCAAACATGTTTCTATCGACTTTCCGATGGTCCGGTGCCAATGTGCGGCCTTATCCCTGAGAGAGAGGGGAAAGAGCCTTATGATCATTTGCTCTTCATTCACATTCCTTGCTTTGGTGGTCTGAACCAAAGTAGCCAGGTCCTCCAAGTGCTGGAATGGGTCCTCCGAGCTAAGCCCATGGAAATGCTTAATCAAACTTAAGACTTGGGGCTTGACTTCTATGTCTCTGATGGGAATCATGATGGTGGAACATTGCCCATAGTTTGAAGGATCACAGAAATCCTTTAAGGGCCGAGCGCCCTAACCATTCATTCGTTAGAACCATTGCTGCATCTACTGCAATTCTTCCAACACCTTTGAATCAGCTCCTGCTGGTTCGGGGGTGGGAGAGGTGGTTGTTGATCAACCATGGGATCTGCATGGCTATAGCTCAATCTCTGCCTCCAGGAATGGTCTAAAGGTCCTTCCAATCTAGGGTTCAATGACCTCCTTCCAAGCATACACTGGAAGGAAGTCGGAAGGACAAGGAAGAGGAGCTTTGCAGCACAAAAATACAAGCCTGTCCTTAGGTTGGGTAGCCTAAAGGTCTATAGACTCTAAGAATCTATCCTAAGATTTTGGACGATTTACTCTACTTATATCCAGGCAATCCAACCAGTTAGAAGGAGGGACTGGGGAGAAGGTTCTTCCTTTGGCTTGAGCCTCCGATTCATAGTATACCTCCTAGCCGCGGTCGTTTGACGCTACTCCCCTAGCTAGGCATCCGATTGACTAGTATAAGAAGGTTAATTGTGAACAATCTCAATCTGGATCCCAACGAGCAAATCAATACTTAGGGCAATTGTCTAATCAATTTTAGTTAGGCTTGGGATATTGGTGCTTCTGGAATGTGATGGGCTCTTAATGAGTTGTGGCCTTAAATGATTTGTTTGAGAATGTGTGAATTTGCACAACCAAGAAGTTTTCAAGCAAGGTTATTAATGATGAGTTGAGTTTTAGGGTTTGAATTTTGCTTAGTAGCTTTTAGGATTCAAATATTAGGTGCATTCAACAAAGTTTTGTGAGGCAAACCAAGTTTTGAAAGTACGAGTTCAAGTGTTTTTCCTTTATAAATCAAAAGAATATGGAGTGCCTAGCTTGACCTAAATATTGAATCCTGTGAGTCAGCTACAAAATGAATTTCTTTTAAATTAGGTGGTGTGGCCCAAACAATTCAATTAATCAGCCCAAATGCACTACCGATTAAGGCACTTAGAAAGGTGATTAATCTAATATGATTTCTACTCCTTTATGTGTTGAATTGGTGTGCTAGTTCCACAGGTCAGAATCCCGGTTGAGTAGATGAAAATCAAGTTAAGTTATGTGCCTCAAATGTGGGTGTCTAAAGTGCGTATATTGATTCATCCCACAGAAAGTATCTTTTTGTTTATTTTATATAAGATGCTGGGGTGAGATAAGTAGAGGTGGGAAACAAGACAAACAATTATATCCTAGGGTTTATGCAAGCACCTAAGTAGATTTGGTCTTGGTTATGAGTGTGGAAAAATGAAACTAGTGGGGGGGAATGTGGGGGACACTTACGAAGTACTTTACCCACACTTTACTCTGGTCTACTGCACTTGAATCCCCATGCTAGGGTACCTGCAAGACAATAGATCAGAGATAACTGAGTTTAGTAATATGTAAATGCAAAGAAGAGCAGAAGACAAGAAAGTAAATTCCGTTGCCTCCCCGGCAATGGCGCAAAAATGATGAGGGGTTTCACGTGGTAGAAATCGGGGTTTGGAGGAACCCGTCATCATAGTCGCAAAACTAGTTATCAAATACAATTTTATCAAAACTCCAAGGGAGTCCCGGGTTGAACATAGGGAGGCGATGTTTACCTTGCTTGAAAACCATGCTTCATTTTGTTTCTTTTTGGTATTTTTTAGGTTTTGTTATTTTTTTGTGTTTTCGAAATAAAAAAACAAGTAGAATAAATTCACAAGAGAGATGGAATCAAATATGATACATTGCACAAATGTCTATTACAATATTCTATGAAAGCATAAAAGAGAGGGAGGTGAGAAAGAATCTCCCAAATCGGCTATTCGGCGAGACGACGGTGCCTGGTGGAAGCCTGGATGGAGTTTAGGAGTGAGACGGCAGAGGTGAGATGCAGGAGGACACCGGGTAGAGGAATGCTTCGCCGAGGCTCTGAAATGGAGGTGAGGAGGCAGAGGTGATCTACTACTGGAATGGAGGTGGGAGGACGGCTCCAAGGCAACCTATGAAGGTGATGGGATGAGGGATGAATATTTGATGGGATAAAGGAATGCTACACTAATAGGAGGCCTTTGGAGCTTGGGAGTAATCTCTAATAGAGTTTTGGTAGGCTACTAGAGCTTAAGAGTAAGTAGGAGTAGAGTAGGTAGAAATGGTTTGGAATGGGGGGTGTATAGGTGTTTATATAGTGGTGGAATGGAGGTGGTTTGCATGCACAAGCCTTTAGTGACATTTAAGACGTCGCTAAAGACCCACCAGAGATGTCGCTAAAGCATTCACATGCCTTGGTTGGCGCTTGGACTCTTGGCTGCAGCTATTGTAGGGCGCAGTGATCACCGACCATTGGATCAGGCATGGACGGCTATGATCGTGAGAAGAGAACGCGTGCTCGCAGCCGTTTGAAATCCACACCACTGGCATGTGCGTTGGTAGCCATCAGATGAGGCATCGCATGGTCGAGGCTCACCTACAAATCGTCCGCGCTATGATTTGAATCGTGCGCCTCACGCGATTACGAGGATCCGACGACGGGCGCCACTCCTGGTGGTCTTAAATGCACGCCCCAGATGGCATGCGTGCGATCTGGCATGCGCCCTCACGTTGGTTTGTGGTGTCAGATCGCACATGGAGAATCTCGATCGCTCGATTGAGATCGAGCAGCCCTTTGCAGCTAGCACTATAACGGGCGCGACGAATCACGACTCGAACTCGCGCTCGCTGTTTGAGAGTGCTCGTCTTCACCATTGCACCAAAGCGACACTTTGTCGAGCGGAGGGCGGTGCAATCTCGTGCTCCTTGGCCATTGGATGAAGATCCAATGGTCGAGGTGCATCCTTGCTTGAGGTCAACGCAATGGCTCAAGTGGGGGGTGGTCTCGATGGCACCACGTGGTGCCATCTGGGTCATCCACCTTCATCTTCTTGTAGAGGGTGCTACGAAACTCTGATCAAGGTGATTTTCACATTCACGGACTATGATCATCACTCCAGATTCATCCATACGGTTAGATTCTTCATCTAAAGCCCGTAAAGATGTTGCACTACCTACTAGCCATGTAAAATGGAAGAATTAATATACATAATAAACAACTATCTTAAATGCCATGCAATGGATGTTATGCAGTATTAATAACATGATATGCAATGCTAAGCCTAGGAACTATCATAAATAAGCATTTTATCTTGAATTCATGTGTGTTTATCATTATGAATGAAGTTTTGATTATAATTGCTTACATTTCTGATTAAATTGTGATTGGTGAGATTAAATTGTAATTGATTGCTCCCTGTGTTCAACCTTGGACTTTAAATTCAAGTATAAATTGTATTTGTTTTTGCGCGATTTCGACCTATGCTATGACGAAGTATTTTAAAACTTTGATTTCCCATGTTAATAGGCGTCGGCCATTTACCGTAGAAACATGCCCAGATTTTGGGTCCATAATTTGGACCGCCCCATTAGAATAGGGCTGAATCACAAAATACGGGCTCATCAACTTGGACTTGAGCTTACCCGCAAAGAATTTGAGGCGAGAATCAAATAACCAAACCTGTTGGTTAGGCATTGATGGGTCGGCCTGGATAGGTTGTTAATATGATGTTTTTATCGTTGAAATATGTATAGTGGTTAACCTAATTCAGACCTAACCATCTCTTTACAAAATTTTTAACCTGGCCTAATTGATTTTATCTTGTCACTTTTAGGCCCAGGGTCGAACTCAGGGAAGTGGGGTTAAAGTCGAGTTTCTACGTTTTCCTTAAAACGCGTCTCTTCCGTTCGTTTATTGTGTTTTTGGTGTTTTTCTTATTTAGGTTTTTTATGGTAATCCTTGTTCTTGAGGCACACCCTCAAAATTGTGTCCTTGGCTTTTAGCCAAATAGAGTCCCAAAACAAGTCTTGCTACTCGCAAGACGGGGGTACCTGCAAATCAAAGATTATCTTTTCACTTTTATACCTTTTTTTTTTATCTTTTTACTAAGAAGGAAGATAACAGATAGAAAGTAAATATAGTAGCTATAGATATATATTTATATGTAGTATATATATAAAGGGGTGGGGGTGGAGGTGACTATGGAGTGTAGCACTATGTCGAGTCAGTCGACGTCTAGAGAGACGCAACCAACACGACTAGGTGCCGCGTGGAGTGTGGATGGAGGATGGATGATGTATGGGACCACGCTTTTTTTGTACGCGTGTATTAGGGAATATCAGCAACTGGTGCAGATATTCCCGTGATACAGCGTATAGTAAATAACGTGAAAATATATGTACATATGTATGTATATGAATAAATATATCTATATGTATATAAATGTATAAGTATATATGTATAGATATATATAGATATATATGTATTATATATATATATATAGGTGTATATGTATATATATATATATATGTATGTATATATGTATATAGCTATGTATATATGTATATAAGTATATATATATAATACTATATAGATGTATATATATATATATGTATATAAGTATATATGTATCTAGATATATATATATATATATATATGTGTGTATATATATAAGTATATAGATATGTATATATATATATGTATATAAGTATATATGTATATATATATAAGTATATGTATAAGTATATAGATATATATATAGATGTATATATATATATATATAGATATATTATATATATGTGTGTGTATACATAAATATATAGATATACTATGTATATAAGTATATATATATATATAAGTATATGTATAAGTATATAGATATATATAAGTAGATATATATATATATATATTATATATATGTATATATATTATATATATATGTATGTATACATAACTATAGATATTACTATGTATATAAGTATATATATATATATATATATGTATGTATATATTATATATAGATGTATATAAGTATATATATGTTACTATAAGTGTGTGAGTGTGTGTGTATGTGTTGGTATCGGTGTGTGTGCGTCGGTGAATGTGTGTGTGTGTTGCTGTGAGTAAAAAAACAGAGAGAGAGAGAGAGAGCGGGAGAGAGAGATCAGCAGAGAGAGAGAGAGCGGGCTGGAGAGATCGAGAGCGCGGACGATGGCAGCGAGTTAAGACGTCTGCTCGCGGCGGCGGACGTCTGACGCCGCGTCGTCTGAAGGCGGAGGCGGATGTCTGAAGACGGCGGGTGCGGGCGCGCCTTCGCGTAGGGTTCCTGCAGGCGTGCGCGAAGGCGACGGGCGGGCGAAGGCGTGGAGGAGCGAGCGTGGAGGAGGTCTGCAGGTGGTCGCGGAGGGTCGCGGAGGAGGGCAGGGGGCGGCGCGAGGCCGTAACCGGCCACTGCAGTGCGCGCGGAGGACGGCTACAGGTGCAACTGCGAGGCGGACAGAACGGAGATGGAGGCGGGGAATGGGCCTGCAGGCGTGCGCGGAGGGTTGCCCGCCTGCGGGGAAGGTCGCGGAGGAGGCGGGGGGTGCTGCTGCTGCTGCTGTCGCCGCGGTTTAGCTGCTGCTGCTGTTGCTTCAAGCTTCGGAGCTTGGAGCGGCGGCAATGGCGTTAAAGCGAAAAAACGAAGCGAGGGAATGCACCACGTCCACCGGCTCGTCGAAGAGCTGGGCGGTGGTGCTCCCACTGTGGTGGTGTGCACCACAGTGGGTTCTCCTGCTCGCCGGGTGCCTCCTCGACGGAGGGCCGACGTATGGGAGGGGAAAGCGGTGGAGAAGATGGCTGCGGGTTTTTTCAGCAGCTGCAGCAGCTGCGTCACGAGGATGAAGCTGCAGCTACTTATAGAGGAGGGGAGAGTGGCATGCCGGCTGCAGCAGGGAGAGGGTGTGCGAGTTGCAGCTATAGGGAGCGGCGTTGGCAGGGAGAAGTGACGGGAAGAAGTGCTGCGAGGCTGTTGCATGCAGCTGCGGGAAGAGTGCAGCCGCGGGAAGGGTGCAGCCGCGGGAAGGAGAGAAAAGAAGAAATCAAGAGGAAAAATAAAAAGAGGGTGATTTTGCAAGGAGGCACTTGAAGAAAAATGTAACTATGCAGGCGATTGTTTCACTCCTCTTCCTCTCTTGATTAAATGCATGCATGCAAGTGTTTTTACAAATGCGATTACAGGATCCTATTATGCAATGTTAATGCTAGAAAATTGCACAAGAAGGCGTTATTACAGGCGTGTTTTGAGGTGCAAACAGGCATGAATTACTTTCTCTAGATGTGGTGATCGTGAAAAGCCTTTGTCTTATCCTTGTAAATCTTTGCTTTCTCATAGGCTTCATGCCAAATTTCCTCTAATTCACTAAGCTAGAGTTTTCTCTCATAACCTCCCTCATCGAGGTTAAAATTACATTTCTACACCACCTAAAAGTCATGATGCTCCAGCTCAACAGGAAAGTGACAGGCCTTTCCATACACCATGCGATATGGTGACATTCCGAGTAGGGCCTTGTATGCAATCCGATATGCCTAAAGTGCATCGATCAACCGGTCGGACCAATCCTTCCAATCTAGTCTAACCATCTTTTGGAGGATAAGCTTGATTTGACGATTAGACACTTTTGCCTACCCCTTGGTCTACGAATAATATAGGGTGTCAATATGATGATGTACCCCGTATTTCTTCAATAGTGACCTAAAATGAGCATGGATGAAGTGACTACTCCCATCGCTAATCAGAGAGCTGGGAACACGAAATCTCATGAAAATGAATTCTTGTACGAAAGAGATGATGGTCTTATGTTCATCCCGTCTCACCGAGAGGGCTTCAACCCACTTCAAGATATAGTCAACTACAAGTAGTATGTACTCGAAGCCATGCGAGTTCGAAAAAGGGACCATGAAATAGATGCCCCAAATGTTGAACACTTCTATGACCAGAATGGGTTGGAGAGGCATCATGTCTCTCCGGGTCATAGAATCGACTGACTGACATCACTTGCAGCATTTTGCAAACTTGTGTGTATCTTTAAAAATAATCGACCAGAAAAAACCCGACGGCAAAATCTTTGCAGCATTTTCTGGCCTGAGAAATGACCACCACAAGCATCATTGTTGCAAAAAGATAGCACACTCGAAATTTTTGAGTCGAGGATGCACCTCTTGATGATCTGATTAGCCCCAATGCGAAAGAGTAAGGGATCATCCCAAAAATAAAATTTGGCTTTTAATAAAAGTTTGAGTTTATGGTCCTTGGATAAACCCATGGGAATCTTTCCTGCGACAAGATAATTTACGATATCCGTGTACCAGGGAAACTCCAAAGAATTAATAGCCAAAAGAGATTCATTCGAAAATTGATCTGAGATGGGCGGGCAATAAGGGATGTGTTCTGGGTCCAGCCGAGATAGGTGATCCACCACCACATCATGAGCTTCGGCTTTGTCACAAATCTCGACATCAAATTCCTACAATAGGATCCATGTGATAAGATGGGGTTTGGCATCCTTCTTTGCCAACAAATGCTAGAGGGCAGAATATTCAGTGAAAATAATCACTTTTGACCCAAGTAAATAAGATCTAAATTTCTCCAACCCAAATACTATTGCTAGTAGTTCTTTTTCAGTAACCATATAATTACATTGAGCCCCATTCAGCATCTTGCTAGCATAGTAGATTACAAATAGATGGAGTGCTCGAAGTTGGCCTAGAATGGCTCCGACAACGAAATCGGAGGCGTCACATATCATCTCAAAATTGAAAGACCAGTCAAGTGGTTGGAGAATCGGCAAATCAGATACAGTGCTTCATAAGATTTCGAAAGCGTTGGTCAGGAGAAATTGTCATTGTTTAAGAAATGCATCGTACTATAGGACAAAATCGCTCAAATCATTTAAATTTATATGCTTAGATTCAGGAAATAGAGTCCAAGGTCATTCTCCGAGGGCAAAGATGCAATTTAAATTCACCAATCACAAGAAATATAAGCAATTGAAAACAATGACATTCAAAATGATACTTCAATAAGATTAGAGTAATAATACAAAAAGATCGAGTTAAAATGGTGATTTAAATCACCAAATTAACCCTTAAGTTTAAAGCTCACAATCACTTAAATATTTGAACAGTAACCGTAATCAAATATCACAGCATTATCAGAACCAAGCACAGGAGCAACGTAGCCAATCAGTCGATAGAACCAAGGCACAGGCACCTTAAACCTTCATGCCTCAGAGGAGCCAAGGCACAGCAGCAGCAGAGGAGCATAAGGCTCTCATAAGAGCAAGGCACAAGGGTCGCATTAAGCCTTCAAAGGCTAATTCTTGAGAGGAGATGAGGAGGGCACAAGAGCAAAACCACTCCCCCTATCTCTCAAATCTTCTTTCTCTCAGACCCAAGCTCAGAATCAGACCAGACCAAACAAGTAGGTAAACGGATCCACACCCAGACCCATGTGGCATGTGCACAAGTAAGGGTGTGGATGAGCATGTGAAGCACGGCGTGTGGAGGGGCGTGGGGTAGGGACCTGACCCTAGTGTTCGAAGGCAAGCAGGCAGAGTCACTTTTCCCTCTTATGCATTGCTGGGGCTCCTGTCTTCTGCGATGTGGGATTAATCCCACTCTTCTTCCTCTCGAGTAGCTGGGTGTGAATGCTATGGGATTGAGTGCCGAATCAAGGCAGCTGGAGCTTGCCTTTGCCTCGAGTATCATCTGGATGTGCGTCAGAACCTGGAGCCACACACATAGAGGGCAACTGCAATTCGTGGGAAGGCCGGAGAAGGGCTGCCGTGCTTGAAGAAGACGAAGGTGGAGGTGGCTTCTCCGGTGTGTACCTAAAATGTAGAATACAAGCTAAACGCCCTAATCAGTATGCTCAGGAAGATCACTGTGTGAAGGCAAGTTCGTTGGTGGTGATTGCGTACGTTGAGGAGGTGTGTGCGTGCGTGGAGAAGTCGGTGAAGGTGCATGAGGGTGGTGGAGTTCTAAGTGCAGTTTGAGAAGTCAATGCCCTCAATTACTTGAGGGGTTTTGGTTGTGAGGATATGGAGGACCTTATAGACATTGTGGCGAGGTGATTGGAACAGTGGAGTGGGAGAAGGCCTTCACCGGAGCTTGGCCGGAGCAGAAGGAGATGATGGTGGTTGCAGTGGTGTTCTTGGTCGAACCTAAGGGCTAAGGGGTTGTAAGAGATCAGGAAGGGAAGAGGAAGTGATAGAGGGACTCAGAGAGGGATAGAGTAGATGGAGGCGGCCAGCTACAATGGGCCAACGTCGGAAGTGCTGACGGCATGCGGACAACGGAGCAAGGAGAGGCGAAGACAATCGGTCTTTAGCTGGACACAGTCGCGACGAAGAGTTGGAGAAGGAGAGCAGATCAATTTGGCTATCGATTGACTCGATGAGAGGGATAGAGGAGCTCACCGTAGTCGACATTGTGGATGACCGGAGGAGGAAGATGGGATTTCTTGGTCAAAAACTCATTGAGAGGCTTAAAGTCGTGAAAGGGGTCTATTTAAAGACCTTTGAGAGGCGTCCAAACTTGGAAACAAGCTTCGCGAGCTCGAGAACTTAGGGATGAAAAGATCCCTAAATTTTCGATCATTCGCATGAGAAATCTAAGGTGAATCATGGTCTAATTCTTAGTCCAGATGGCAGAGGATCTCATGAGGAATCTCCCTTTCAATTTTAGAAGGGTTTAATTGAGAATTGAGCAAGAATTAAGTAAGAAATTCTCACTCGAATCTCAACAGAGCTTCTGCTTTCACAAAAATGGAGGTAAGGATCATTTTGTAATAAATGATGACAAAGTTTGGGACCTGATTGCAAATATTTGAAAAGTTAGGGGCTTAATTGAGAGGAAGAGAGTTTAAATGGATTAAAATGTAAACTAGGTCAAGATAGACTCTAATTGGGCCAAAATTTTTCTACAAACCTAAGTTGGATCCAAGAAATCTGATGGTGGGGGTCAGATTTCAGTTTCAACTAAGTTTAGTTAGGAAATTTACGCAAAAACCAAAATTAGGGTAAAATTCCGTCTAGGGCTCTGTTTGAGGTCAAAATAGGTTCCAAAGGTCAAATCAAGGATACCAAACCCTAAGGAATATTTTTCTATGAATTTTAAAAGGTTTAGATGAATTTTATCTTGACCAAAACCTTATAATTGAAGCAGGTCAAAAATTATGATTTTGGGTGCTGTATTGGTTCTAAAAATGCGTGAAACCTTGTTTCTATCTGCATGAACCAACTTATTAGTCTTTAATGCTCAACTAACCTTCATTTTACCCCTAGTAAACCCCTTGGTTATTTTGTGTTTATGATAAGCTGTTAAAATTACAGAATTAACCCTAGTTTCCTATTCTCTTCTCAAAACACCCTGAAGTGAAGTTACAACCCTCAGATGGTTATGTAGGAGTATTTACCTTTTAAACTTGACTAAAAGTGGCTAGTTAGAGCCTATGATGGTGTTCCCATCAAGCGTTGAGACACGAGGAATCGAAGTCAAATGTGGCATCGACTACCAGAAGATTCGTCAATAGACAGGCAATTTTCGAGAAATCACAAATGAATCTACGATAAAATCAACATGACCCAAGAATGATATGATTTGTTTAACTGAGAGTAGTGGAGGTAATCAAGAAATGACTTCAGATTTAGCGCGATCAACCTCGAGTCAATTAGAAGAGACCCTGTGACCTAGTACAATGCCATCCCTCACCATAAAATGACTTTTCTCCCATGAAAGTACTAGGTTTACTTCTATGCACCTCCTCAGGATCTTTGTGAGGTTACCAAGAAAAGATAAGAAGTCATCTCCGTAGACGAAAAAGTCATCCATAAATACTTCTACATAGTCCTCAATCATATTAGAGAAAATGACCATCATATAATGCTGAAATGTCACTTATGCATTGTAAAGGTCGAAGGCCATTCGCTTTAAAGCGAATGTTCTAATGGGACATGTAAAAGTAGTCTTGTTTTGACTGTCCAGGTTAATCATAACCTAATTATACCTAGCTTATCCATCCAAAAAATAAAAGAAACTGCGCCTGGCTAATCTTTTTAAGATCTGATCAATAAAAGGTAAAGGAAAATGATTCTTCTTGGTAGTCGTGTTCCGTTTCCTATAATCAATGCAGACCTACCACGAAATCATGGTGTGAGTCAGGATGGATTCGCCCTTATCATTCTTGATTATGGTGGGTCCTGCTTTCTTGGGCACAAGTTGGATAGGACTCACCCACTGGCTGTCGGAAATCGGATATACAATGCTCGCATCCAGCCATTTAATGATCTCCTTCGTAACAAACTCCAACATATTTAGGTTCAGCCATCTCTGAGGTTGTCTAGAAGGTTTCCCCCCTTATCCGTATAAATATGATGAGTGCAATACGAGGGGTGAATCCCATGGAGATCAGCAATGCTCCACCCGATAGTAGCCTTATGTGCTTGTAAGATAGAGATTAGGAACCAACATTTTTATTGTAGTAAAGATATGAAGTAGGCAACTTGTTGATTTTATTTCCTCAAAATAGTGTCATTACAATCATGTCTAGAGGAATGTTTGTACATGGAAATTGAAAAGATCAGTTCTATGCTAACAGAAAAGATATGCATCCATGGATCTAGGGAAGATTATGCATGCATTCTTAGAGAAAGTAATACTACTACTACTTGGCAAGATAATAATGCTAGAAATTAAACTACGAAGAATATTAATCTAAGCTACTAGAAATTAGGGCATTGGAGGTGGTCTCCAATGGCCGTGTGGCTAGAGGTCATAGGAGGGACTGGAGGAATGGCCAAGGTGGTGTGGCCAACCTCTAGATGAAGGTGGTGGGGATGGTGCTCTTGCTCTTGGACGTGAAGAGTGGAGGGGATGGTGGAGCTCATGGGTGATGCTTATGGAGTCCAAGATGGGGGTGAATGGCCTCCCACTTGGGTCCTTAAATCGATAAAGGGAGTGGCCATCTAGAGAATTATAGATCGCACATAGCGCTCATGAGATCGCACGTAGCGCGATCCTTGCCATCTGATGCACCACAAGTCACTGTTGTCACTTCATGATCGCGATCATGCAGTGGTCGATATCGTACCGGCACATGCTACATCTTATCCTCACATAGACGTGGCACATCCTCTGTCGTCGGATCTCCATCGAAAAAGCGAATTTAATCGCACCCATACCAGCGAATTGCAAGTCGAACTCGCATTGCGCACTTGTGGGTGCTCGACTATCACTACTATGCTGAGGATGGTAAGGCTTGATATCAGCCATTAGATCATGATCTGACGACTGATATCACTCAATGATCTCCAGTTAAGTATGTGAAGGTGTGGATTGAGCACATCTGAGCCATTGTATCTTAATCCAATGACCATGCTTTTCAAAGAAAAGGCAGGGACATGGCACTAACATGATCATTGGATTGTGATCCAACAGTCGGGATCACTTGAGGTGCTACGCTTTAAGGATCTGAGGTCACGTTAAGGGAGCGACATGGCTTCATCATGGCCATTGGATGGTGATCCAATGGTCACAAGAGCTCGCACCTTTGGTGAAGCACAGTTGGTGACGTGGCACGATGGTAGTCATTGGATGAAGATCCAACGGTCACCTTTGAACTTGCAGGCGAGATGGGGAACCAAAATGGGTAAGTATGGGTAACTATAATGGTGCCACATGGTGCCACCATGGCTATCCATATTCTCTTCTTCATAGAAGTTGCCATAGAGGTCTAATCGAGGTGATTTTTGCATCGTTGGTCTCCAATCGTCATCTTGATTCCATCTGTATGGCAAGATTTTTCATTTAAAGCCCATTTGTGTCTCGCCCTATGCCTTGGCCATTAAAGAGATAAAGTAATACACAATTTACACAAATCACTCTAAATGCATAATGACAACTACTATGCATTATTTACAATACCAAAGATAATTAACTAGCCTAGGAATATGCATAAGAGACATTTATCATGAAATAATGTATATCGATCAACCTTCGACTACATATTTAACTAAAAAACAATCACATAAGTCAAGGCAAAAAAGTCGAGGAGCCAAATCTTTATTCTCTATTTGAAAGATTAAGTAGCCTTCTTTATAAGATAAATCAAGGTTGTCTCTATGATATCAATTACCATCATTAAAATATTGATCAAGGTATATTGCCAAAGCACATCCCCTGTTATTTGTGAAATATTCCTTGGAATATTTCCCTAGGTTATTTTCTATTTCTGTATAACATTCTATGTTTTGGGTACTATACTTAGTGAGTACACCCTACTTTAAATTCCACGAAGGTAGCTTAAGCTAGATTGATGAATTTAGTTGAGTGACTCGTACAACTCAAGGCAGGACATACATGCCAATTGAGTCAATTCATCAACCAAGTGTAACCATTGAAGATGATAGCTTGATGGAGGTCAATAACAATGACATAGAGGTGAAGTTGAATTGATGGAGGAAACAAGTTCAATAATAGAGAAGAGTGAGGCAACAAGGAGAGAGGATTTAGAGGTAGGTGGAAAGTGCGAGGGAGGAGGGTAGGGTAAGTATATCAAGGTGAATTGGTGATGATTAAAGGAGTATAGGGCAACATTGAAACAATGAGGAGGGTGGGTTGGTGAGTAGTTGGGAGAATGTGAGGTAAGTAGTGAAAGTTAAGGCAAAGTCCTGATGGCAAAGGATAGGATAGTGAGGAGATTGAAGAGGGTCAACCAACTAGAAGCTATGGAGGAGGTTAGACATCTAATGACGAAAAGGAAGAAGAAGGGATTGGGTTATTGAGATTAATGGCATAAGATGAGTTGTAAGGCCAAAACTTAAGGATTAATGTGTTTGTTACTCTATCGATTAATTAATATTTGAACATTACAAATTAGAACATATATTATATAGTGTATAATTTATGTTCTGATGCTTTTGCTGTGTGTCTATAAATTTAGGAAAAGTATCATTTAAGCACAGTGCTCAAAAGACCCCATAAAAGCCCACATCTATGTTCATTGGATGATGCTCTCCGTTGATGGAAGCCACCACAAATGTCAAAAGTTGGTTTAAAGAATCACAAAATGTATTTGGAATGCATTCAAGTAATTATTATACTATTTCTAGAAAGTATCTTTTCACATAAATTTTAAGTTGTTTTACAACTCTATACATGAATCATATTTAAAATAAAATCAATCAATCGTTATATTATTATTGAAAAGTAACTATATCATATTGATGCTTAATCATATTACAACTCTTTTCTTTAAGCAAAACAAAATTGTATTACATGTTTTTGCATGTGTTACAATTCAGTTTCCTACTTGTGATACAAAACTTTACTTCTTTGCTTATGTAAATAATTGTAATATAAGCTTATCACATATATGAAAAGTCTATTCTTCACTTGTAAAACAAGTTTTTAGCTTCTATTATAGCAAATACTTGTAATACAAGTTAATCGCATGTATTACAAGTTTATTTTCTACTTGTATTGCAAATATTTACACTTCTATTTATAGTAAATATTTGTAAAAGAAGTTTGTAGCATGTATTACAATTTACTTTCCCACTCTTAATACAAATTTTTGCAGTTTCGTTATAATAAATAATTGTAATACAAGTTCATCGCATATATTTCGAGTCAAATTTTCACTTATAATACAAGTTTTTCCACCTTTGTTATAGTAACTATATATACAATTTAGTTTCTCACTTTTAATATAAATTTTTAAGCTTTCATTACAATAAATAATGTAATATAAGTTCATCGCATATATTTCTAGTCAATTTTTCATTTATAATGTAAGTTTTTCCACTTTTGTTAGCGTAACTACTTGTACTATAAGTTCATTACATGCATTACAAGTCTATTTTTCACTTGTAATACACGATTTTACACTTCCATTTATAGCAAGTATTTATAATATAAGTTCAGAACATGTATTAAAAGTTAGCTTCTACAAGTTTTCGCACTTTTATTATAGTGAATACTTGTAATACAAGTTTTATATTACAAGTAGTTCTAAGTTATTATTTATATTACAAATACAAATGTAATTCTCTTTTGTGGATGTAATTAATTAATATTTCATTCTCCACATTTGAAATGCTCCACTCATCCAAGATCTTTAATTTATTCAAATGTTTAGACTCCATCATAAATGATGAGCTTTTTCCAATTACAACAAATTAATTATGTTGATGCTATCTCATGTGAAACCACTATGTTATTCTAGTCATTTCTTTAAGAAACATTAAATTTTCATCTCATACGGCACATTTAATATTTTTTTGGCCTATTTTGATTGAGCATGCATGGTGCATAGTGAATATGATGGATTCATATATATATATATATAGAGAGAGAGAGAGGAAGCGTCCAGGTGACCTATATGTAAGTTACATGTAGGTACAGTAATATCTCTCACTAAGAGTAATGTTTTGGATTGAAAATTTAGAAATTAAGATCTCTCTATAAATATATTATGTATCAAATTTGAAGTCAATTTGACACTCTTAGCGCTTACATCCATGTAGGGTCAAATTTCTTAGTACTTAAGCCGTGATCAAATGAGCCTCTTTCAACATAGGTGCTAAGAGTGTTGGATTGGTTTCAAAATTGGTGCATAAGATGTTCATATAGAGTAATGTCAATATCTAAATTTTAAATCTAAAGCATTACTTGTAATGGGAGATATTATTATACTTGCACGTAATTTATTTGTAGGTTATATATACAGTTCCAACCCTCATATATATACGACTAGGAGTGTACAAATGACCTGTGCGTAAGTTATGTACAGGTGCAACAATTTCTACTATAATGAGTATGTTTTGGAATGAAAATTTAGGGATCATAATCACTTCATTTGAATATGTTATGTGTCGAATTTGAAACAAATCTGACACTCTTATCACCTACATTGAAGGGAGCTCATTTTTTATAACTAGAGTATTACGAAATTTGGCCTTAATAAATGTCGGTGTTAAGAGTGTTATATTGACTTCAAATTGATGCATAATATGTTCATATAGAGTGACTTCAGAATCTAAATTTTCAATTTAAAATATTACTCGTAGTAGGAGATATTATTGCACCTGTACATAACTTATATATAGGTCACCTGCACACTCACTTTTACCATATATATATATATATATATATATAACCTTATTGAGTTGAGTCATTCAAGCTCACAATCAGCTGATTGATCAATGAGGCTAGCTTGAAAGCCATGATTGAAGTAAATTTAAGCCAACGTAAATATGCTCATACCGGATGTCCACCCTATGAAATCCTTTTGTCTTTTTATCTGGCCTATATGAAGTACATCAACATTCTTCCTTGACAAAAAAACTCTTGAATAAGATTCTCAAATGTCACTGCCATAACCTTGGATGAGAAGCAATCATTTTATGGGTTGTGCCAACGTAAAGGATAAAAAGAGGCATCAAATCAAAATGCAATGGAGTCTGATAAGATAGCTACATACTTCTAGTTTATTCCTTGCATTAAATCAAAAGAGAATATTATAATATTCTCAATTAATGGAAAACTAAATTGAAAAAAATTATCCCTACAGGAAAAAGGAGTATAAACTAGGAAATATTTTAAAATATGTTCATGGCAACATATATAAGAGCTTAAATAAAGAATAATGCTTTCCAAATTCCAAGTATACTTTCAAAAATGTTTTCTTAGGATTAGTACTTACAATCTAAAGATAATCCCTAATTTATATTACAAATCATGCTTTTTTTTCGCAAAAGATACAAGGGTCAACTTCTCTAAGAAGACATTAAAACAATGATATCTAAAGAGTTGAATTGTCAACTTATTTGTTTACAATTGTAAGGTCGTTTTTGGTAGTGCAAATAGTTAACGACAATCAAGAAACCTATCTCACACTTTCATTCTGCATGGGAAATAAAAATTCCTTGTGATCAAAGGAGTTATATTTGATCTTTCTCTTAGGAATTCGATGCTTTATTAATTGATCTCTGATTCCAAAATGCAGATCTGGGGTTGGTTTAAGAAGCTTTTCGGAAAGTCGAAACCTCGAGTATGAAGACCTTGCCGTATGAGGGTGGATGCAACTTAATGGAGGGGCTTAAAATTTGGATGATTTCTTTTGTTTAATTTTCTCATGTTGTTTGCTGGAGAGTTATATTGTTGACCATGTAAATATATGGTACATGAGGCTGGTCTTGCCGACGTGTAAACTTGGGAGAGTTTTATTTGGTTTGTATGGATTCCTAAACAAAGCCTTTTGAAAAATAATAATTTTAACGTTTACCCACATCAAATGAGACAAATTTAAAGCATTAATCTGTATTTCTTTATTAGTAGTACTATTTATTGCAGTAATTTATTTAAAAGTTCTTGATATGTGACATGATTTCAATGTCATCCTTACACTCAAACATCATCCACGTCGTCTTTAATCATATTAATTTTACCATTATGGTCCTTCCTCTTAGTACTACTGAAACAAAATGCCCCAACCAGCTTGCAAGCTCTTACAGTCAAACCATCACATATGATAGTCCGTTAAGGAAAAGAGGGACGGCAAGGGTAAAATTAGGAACTATATTGATGATGTTGAAACATCAAGAAGGACATCGAAATATGACTTCTACATAAATATTCTTCTTCTTATTGTCTACTTGAGAACGCTAAGTAGAAGTGTAACTCAATCGAAACCACATTTTCTCAGCTTGTTTACATTTTCTAATCCTTCGTATGATCCCGTCCAGGCAGCAAGAATTAAACATTCCCAAGTTCTAGTTCAATGCAAAATTTTAAACTCCTATTTGGATACCCCATTGTTCTGCCACGTACACTAACGCATAATCTTGTAAGAACATATTGTGAGGATCACCTTTTTAACAACTAAATGTTATTCTAGTCTCGTAGTAATAAGGAAGCCATTCTGTAAAAGAGATTAGTTCGTATGATACTTAATACCTCAATCAATTGGCAATTTAATGATAAGGAAATCCCAATTTTCATGCGATTTGATCGACTCTCTACAATTCAACTCAAAATTTATGCCATTAGTTTATATAAAAAACACAATGAAAATACGTGCCTTTCCTGACTGGCATTCATGCAAACATCATATCTCAGAATGTTCAACGATGATGATATAAAGAGGATATGCGTGAAATCAATTATGTAAGGTAGATTATGTGTATATTTCCCTTAGCGTATGCATTGTACCTTTTTTGAATAATTATTGGGATCTCTGTTCCAAATTCACCTACCAATTCTTTGGGCACATCTCCATTGAAGGTTAGCTGAGGACTCGATGACCTGTGGGTGTTACTCTAAAATTGGAGATGCACCTTACGGTCTCATCCACCCTACCATTTTTCTAGACTCCCAATATAAAAGGCCCCATGCAGCAACCATCATCTTTAGGTCGTCTCTCCCTTCTCCCCATTTGGGTTTGAGGTACATACCCATTACGGCTTGTATCTATATTTCTTCTCTTTGTACAAGATGGGCCCTGGTGGACCTGGAGGTCTAGGTGGGTCAGGGACAGGAGGACCAGGCGGGTTTGGTGGTTCGGAAGGACCAGGAGGATCGAGCAGGCTTGGTGGGCTAGGACCAGGAGGACCAAGTGGGCTTGGTGGGCCCGGGCCTAGAGGATCGGGTGGGTTCGATGGGCTAGGAGGGCCAGGAGGATCGAGTGGGTTTGGTGGATCGAGGCCCGGAGGACTGAGTAGGTTTGGTGGACCAGGAGGATCAGGCGGGTTTGGTGGACCAGGAGGACCGGGCTGGTTTGGTGGACCAGGGCCAGGAGGACCGGGCAGGTTCGGTGGGTCGGGAGGGCCCCCAAGGTCAGGTGGACTGGGAGGATGGGGCCCTGGTTTTAGGGGATTTCTCTCCTCTTAATAAGCATTATATTCTATCCATGTATTGAAATTTTGTCATAAATTGACAAAATTACTTCCAATATGCAGTACTTGTCTATGTTTATTACTACCCCTTGTAGGTGAACTATGAACTTCAGTGTCTAAAGGGTTTTCTTGACCTAACAGTTTCATGTGTTTTAAAGCTGTGGACCTTCAAATTTCTAGTGGACATTGTTACTTTACCTTCCTTTTTCAGTGGAAAAAAATACAATCTATCTTTGAGGGTCCCAACATGATCGAAACATAAATTGAATCTCATTTGACGATAGATCCATTATGTGTGTAAGCACTAAAGATTTCCTTCATATTGTGTTCACTTTTATTTCTATCTATAATTTCAACTTCTACTTCCTTTGCTGTTGTTGCCTGTTCCAAGAATGTTGTGGCTATCTTTTTGGCGGCCAAGGAGGTCCAATGGGCCCACGCCCATTCTAAGTACAAAGTTCATGAGACAATGAGATGATCATTTTAATAATGTTTGATTAAGCCGCACAAACTTGTCCCTTCCATCTCAACTTTTGTATGCTTTACGAGTTTGTACCATGCTCATCTCTAGGTTCTTTGATGCTTTGAAATCTCTTGTAGCCCATGTTATTGCACATCAAATGAGTTTCGAAATAAAGAGGAGTTTATCTTTGAGGTGCAGAAAAGTTAAGCTTGGAATTTACTACGATAGAATGTCAATCAAATTGAAATCTTTGCTAACTCTACCAGTTGTAAATCACATGATAAACATAGTTAGTGATAATATGTGCTCGACCGAGTTACAATAGGTCCTTCACGGCACAGTTGGAATATGAAGGATATGTACAAAAATAAGGATGAACGATTTAATGAGGTCAAACACCTCTTTCACAATCATCCAAGAAGAGAAAACTTCATCATAATGAAAAATGGACTATAATCCTCTCGACTTTTGCCCCCATCTATCTCAAACTAGCGAATGTGGAGGCTCTACTCAGTTTATCATGTAATGTGAAACTCAAAAATCGTATGCAAGATCTTACTTTTCGACTTTAATCTTGGAATTAAGTCAAATATAAGTTAGAAATATTATTTATTACAGTGGGATTCAATAAAAGAATCAATCGAAAATTCGTTTGGATAGTTACCATTCGAGGATGGAGAGAAATCTCGGAACGCCCTATCCGTGGGTTTTTTTTTTTGCTTGGAGGAGCACAGAAAAAGAAACTAAATCCTGGAAGAGCCTAATCTTTAATCCATCTACTCTTCTTCTCTCTATTTTCTTCCTTGGTGAAGATCCTAAAACATCTCCCCCCATCTCCATTAATTGTACCAAATTATTTTTTCCTTGAAGTGAAATCACTAACATATTCCATCTAATATTTCCCTACTTCAAGATTTACAACCACTAATGGTTCGGCTTGTTAGGCCTAATAGATAACCCTATTTTGAATTTACTCGAAAATATTGTTGTTTTAATTCATGTTTGGTGGCTATGATTGCAGCATGAGAGAGGGATTACTCCACTATTTAGGGAATGGAACGAACATAGCTTAGAAAATGTTGGAGGATACACTATTATTTTGATGATTTGAGGAAGAATGCTAGTCCCCATGGTCAAATCCTAGGCCCCTTCTTCATCAATGTCACGAAAGTAGCTCTCTAGGGAATTCTTAGGGATATGCACGAGTCGGGTTTAACCTAAATCCAACCTGATTACGTTAGGTTGTTAGTTAGAATGGGTTAGGTCTCAAGTTTAACAAACCTAACCCAACTCGCAACCTGATTCAACTTGTTTTTAAGCTTTATATATCTATACACACACATACACAGAGGAGGGGGGGAGTGTCAAGTTCACCTACACATAACTTAGGTGAAGCTTAGTAAATATCTTCCGCTACAAATAATGTTTTAGAGTAAAAATTTGGGGATTGAGATCACTCCATATATGAATAGGTTATGCACAAAATTTCAAGCCAATTCGACACTGATATCCCCTACACTGAAGGAGGCTCAATTTCGACGGCCTAAGTATTACAGAATTTGACCATACTTTATGAAGGTGCTAGGGTCATCTGATTTTAATGAATGTTATGCACTTTATATTTTTACTAAATAATTTCAATCCCTAGGTTTTCATTTTGAAACATTCATCGTATATAGAAATATACCTAAGTTGCACGTAACTTAGGTATAGGTGAGCTGCATGTATGTGTGTGTGTGTGTTTGTGTGTGTGTATAATTTATATATATAATTATATGTATATACTCCCAAACCATATGGTTTCAACTTTAACTTATCTCCCATTATTTCCAAATAAAAAAATACCCTACCCAAACCCTATCCTATTCCGAAAAATTAAAAGACCCTCTCGAAGGTAACAACTCTATTCCTCCATGCCTCCAATTTTCATTTTCCAAACCCTCAACAAACCCCACACCCCCAACTTCGAAACCCTCAACACGCCTACACGCCTGTAGAGACTCCATGGTGTGATGTTCACACCTCCATAGTCCAAACCCTCCATACCTCCAAGTCCTCCATGGCTTCACTTCGATTGTTTGCCCACTCACCCCCAACAGACAATTGTAGCCCACACCCATCCATTGCTTGCTCTGCTTCTACGTTTCCGCTGCCTAGTCTGCCCCTATAGCTAGCGCCCGTAGGCCTCCATCGCTTTTGTGCCGCCATGCTTCCAATGCCTCTATTTGCTTATTTCCTTTATTAACTTTAATGTTTTAAAATTTTATATTAAAACTATATATTTGTCTTATAGGTTATTTTTTATCGATTATTGATATAGATCTAAACTTTTATAATTTATAGGTATGTCTTTATCTTTTTCTATTACTTTTAGATCATATCTTTATTTTTTTTATTTGAAGTTTCTTTTCCTTTTGGTCTATTTTATTTACTCTTTTATAACATACAAGTTGTTTACGAGATTAAAATTGTTTATTATTAAGTATTAAAATTATATGAAATATGTAGGATATAATTTAAGCTTTGACTAGTCAATAACCTACTCAACCTGACCCAACCCAACTTACTTTTTATGGGTTGGGCTAGGTTGGGTTGCATGGTGAAACAAGTTGAGTTGGGTTGGAAAAATCTCAACCTGATAGCTATGGGTTGGGTTTGAGTTGATCCCCAACTTGACCAACTGAACTCGTGCACAAGTCTAGGAATTCTAAAGGTCTAATTAAAACTTCCAAGTTCTCGATGAGTGCATGCATGCCTACATTTTGCATAATATGAGCTTTTTCTTTCCTCAATAATAGTTACCAAGTTAGTATATCTAATTATAAGCTTTTCTAAGAGTGAATTGACAATAAGTATTCATTGAGAATTTTGTAGACAAACGTACTTATACACCAATAGGGCTAGGTGTTATTTTAGTCAACCCACATAACTTACCCAAACCACTAGGAATGGGTTATTTGAGTTTGGTTCTTTAAAGAATGGAACAAGTTGGGCTAAAGTCAGAATATGTATTTGGATATTGGGTTGGTACTTGGGTCTAATATCTCCCACTCAACCCACTTAAAAAGCCTAAATCAATTATATTAGCGATACAAGATTCTCTCCACTCATTCCTACTCTAATGCCCAGAATATATGTCATGGTGATCTATTTCATTTGTTTCTTTTTGTCTAGTTTTGTTTCTTATCTTTTAATTTTTTTTATTAGAAATGGTCTTTACTATTTTGATTACATGGCAATAAATTTGTTTAATATAAAATTTAAAATAGTTTGTTTACTGGGTTTAGTTAAGACAATTAGTATGCTAATAATACTTCTAAGGTCTATTTCTTAAATTAGCAACATCCTTTTTGAGATTTGTCTCATATAGAAAGTAATAGTGGTGGCTCAACCTCGCAGTGCATTTTTTAGGCTGCCTAAGGGCATCCTTTTCATCATCCTATATGATGTTTGGGTCCATTTGTAATAATATCCATTTTGAACTTGAGAGAAACTGAGAAAAACTAACCCTAATAACTTATTGACCTTAGATAAAATATTTTGAAAATAATCATCTAAAATATTTAAATCCAAATTATCAAGTAAAAGTTTCAACTCTTTATAATCCATTCGTCCCTTTCCTAAGTTGTTAATTGCATTAATTTTAGGATCATATATGCTATCCTTAGGATATACTATAATTTATATTATGAATCACGTTATTTTTTTTGCCTTGGATATAAGTAAAAGGCAATCTTCAAAAAAGGATTTTAAACTAAGGATAAATATTTGAATCCTTGATGTTACGACCGAGTTCCCGAATCCCTACAGGACACGAGAATAGGACTGACTCGACTTATCCCAAGACCCAGTCGTCCAACGAGAAAGTAACCAAAAAGCAGTAAAATAAATCACATTCACCATGCAAGTAACTAACAGTAACAAAGGTACAGCAGTAAAGAAAAGAACTACTACAGTACATACCACCAAAACAGTAGAGAATTAAAAATAGGTACAGAAATATGAAGATTACAATGAAAGAGTACAAAAGAGTAACAAAATAATCACTACTACAGGAACGGGTACAACACAAGTACAACAACTGGGCTCTGTTAGGCCCAGCACCCTCCATAGCCGTGGGCTCTGGCTGCTCAACACCTGGACCTGAAAAAGGTGGTAAGTACGACACGTCAGCGAAACGTTGAGTAGAGTGGCAACCAGCTAGCTAAGAAGAACAGTAAAGGTGGACAGGTAGTTGTTGTTTTTAATTTCTTTCTTTATTTATCTATTTAATCTGTCTTGGTTTATTTCTCAGATCTTTCTCTTGATCTCGAATGTTCCTCATGGAAATGATCTTGATTGCAGTCTTTTTCGAAAAGTAAAAGTAGCATGTGGTGCTCTCCTGGCCGGGAGAGTCCCCCGTGGTGGTCCTACCCTCAGTAAACCACCCCAAGGTCGCTGACAGATGTAACAGTGACTATGGCACGTGCGATAAATGCATGGGTAGCTACCCCGCACTGGCATGCAGTGAATCGTTTCCGCTAACGGGTGCACCCAAAGCACAGCACGGAACTAGTATAGGGCAGAGCCCTTTCAGTAACAGGGGTCCAGCCCCTCCACAGTAACCAAACGGGGGTCTTACCCCTCCACAGTCCGCGCACCTTCGCCTGACTACCCTGGTTTGCCCAGTGGGCCTAACAAGTCGGTGTAGGACGGCTAGCTGAACCCCGGGGCTCGTGGGGTGGCTAGCTCCCTCCCTACACTAGTAGCTCTACCCGGTACAGTGTACGTGAGGGCCAAAAGTAGGTACAAAGTGGCCAAACCTAACCCCGGATCCCTAGGGTGGCTGGCTCCCCTCTGCACTAAGAGGTAACGTGTGCTTTCCTTGGTACTACGTACCAAAGAGACAACAAACTTTCCCACTCACTTTTCCAGTTCTATCCCATTTATTTCTAGGAGTTCTACTCCTAATTCCCTGTAGGATTCATGCTCATGTTTCTTAGGCCAAGCCATACTAGGTTCCATCATTTCAGGTTTATTCGCATATTGTACGTGTTCCAACATTCAACTTCTTTTCCTTGCCAATTCATATACAAGCAGCTTGTATTTAATTTCAACCAATAGAAATTACATGTAACAGTTACCAGCAACAGTATTCTACATTTCACCGGCAGCTGTTATCCAATTACAGGCAATTATCATTATTCTATCTACTTATAAAAGACTGCAATTCAGACATTCAAGACATTAGTTTCAGTGTTTCTGTTCCTAGGATTCATGCCACACCCTAGGATCTATCATAAAATCTAGTTTTCAGGTCTTAGGATTCATGCCATACCCTAGGATCTATCATTCAATCTAGTTTTTAGGTCCTAGGATTCATGCCATACCCTAGGATCTATCATTCAGTCTAGTTTTCTGGTCGTAGGATTCATGCCATACCCTAGGATCTATCATTCAATCTAGTTTTCATGTCCTAGGATTCATGGCATACCCTAGGATCTATCATTTATTTCAGATATGCATTAATGTTTGTAATTAACTATGGAAAGCCACTCTACCCACAAAATCGGGAGTGATGGGGGTGTGATCGGTAGGTCCACGTGCCTCCGCAACCCCCAAAGCTGCAACAGAATGAGGTCCTAATACATGGATCAATCACAAGGAACCACTCAGAATAGGATAAAAGTATTTCAAACAAGTAGAGGAACTTATTCTGAAAAGAACAGAATCTTAAACATGGAAATCGGACCTTAAACGGACCCTAAACAGATCAAAAATGACAATTTAGACTCAAATCAAGAGTCCGGAAGACCTTCCAGACATCTTAAAAAGTGGTCCAGGTCATACCCCACTCTGTGCTGCTCCTCAGACATTCAGAGATCCTGCTGAATCATCTGGACCCACTTCTAGACTTCCGACCACCTCTCCGGACGTCTGGAGACGCTCTCCGACGTCTAGTGCTGTGCCCAGACGTCTAAACTGCGTGGGAGGGCGTGTCCCTGTGCCTTCCCGAAACGAAACCTGCATGCGCAATAAAAGCCTCCTCACACGACACGTCTCAGTATTTCGACGGAACGGCTTGCATGGCCGTATCTAGAAAAGGAGGTAGAGGAGAAATTTCGTACCTCTCAGACATCTGGAGCTCCCTCCAGACGTCACCCGTGTCGTCTAGATGTAGGTCCAGATGTCTGATTCTGGGAAAAATTCCCAGAATCAGAACCTCCTCGCCTTCTTCCCACTGCACGCGAGCTCACCACGTAGTCGCTGGCCTGCTGCTCGAGCTGCAGTAGCACCAGAGGAGATCTCCCTAGCACGACGCTCCTTCGCGCTCACGTCGGCCGGCCTCGAGCTGCTCCGGCGGGCTCTCTCTCTCTTTCTCGCGTGCTCTCCCTATTCTTCCCTCTCGCTCACCTCTCCCTCTCCACACCGCACCCGACAGCAGCTGCTGCCCTCGCTCTCACTCTCACGCTCACGCTGGAAGGAGGAGACGGTGTGGTGGTGAACGAGGGAGAGGGGATGGGGTATTTGAAGGCGTGGGGGAGGCGTTTGCAGGTCGGTGAGGAGAGAGAAAAAAGAAGAGGCAAGGGTTTCAGTCTGTGTGCGGCACACATGTAGATTCGCTTTCGTACGCACGCAAAAATTAATTTTCAGATGTCTGGGAAGGCGTCCAGATGTCTGACCAGACGTCTGGACCAACTCCCAGACATCTTAAAGTGGTTTTGATGCTCGGGTCTTAACAACATAACAAACTCAAAGGAAGTTTCATCCCCGAAACTTGCGCTAACTAGGGTGCAGAAAAACAACAATATACAAATAGAAAACTCAAAGCGGACTGAAACCGGTCCGAAAAGAGGTACCCTCAAAAAGCTCCAGGTACCGCTCCTGCATCATCGCCTCAGGCTCCTAGGCAGCCTCCTCGTATCACTGGCTCCTCCACAAGACTTTCACCAGGGGTACTTGCTTCCGTCTCAGACTCTAGACAGCTCTGTCGAGAATCTGCACTGACCGCTTGGGGTAGGTCTGGTCGTCACCCACCTCGACGCTCTCGTGGCTCAGGACGTGACTGGGATCGACGACGTACTTCCTAAGGTTGGACACGTGGAACACGTCGTGCACACCAGAAAGCTGGGGAGGAAGGGCAAGCCTGTATGCAATGGGTCCAACCCACTCCAGGACCTCAAAGGGTCCCACGAACCTCGACGCTAGCTTCCCTCTCACCCTAAATAGCTGCGGCCCATCATGGGAGAAACGTGAAGGAAGACGTGATCCCCAACCTCAAACTGCACCTCTCGACATTTTCGGTCTGCATAGCTCTTCAGTCTGCTCTTGACAGTGTGGAGTCGCCTGCGAATCTGCTCTATCACCTCCTGGCTCTGCTGGATCAGCCTGGGGCCAACCTCGCACTTGGTCCCCACTTCAACCCAACTCAAGGGTGCCGTACACCTCCGTCCGTATAGAACCTCGTAGGGTGCCATGCCGATGCTCGAGTGATAACTGTTATTATATGCAAACTCCGCCAGGGGCAAGTGCTCCTCCCAAGGGCCCCTCCAGTCCAGTACACAAGCACGCAAAACGTCCTCGAGTGTCTGTATCATGCGCTCAGACTGTCCGTCCGTCTGGGGGTGGTATGCTATACTGAACGTCAACCGTGTCCCTAAGGCCTGCTGGAACTCAGCCCAAAATTGGGACATAAAATGGGTATCCCGGTCGGATACGATCTCCCGCAGAACTCTGTGTAGACGTAGCACGTCGCGGATATACCTCTCTGCCAATTGTGCTGGTCCCAAGGTGACTCGGATCGGCAAGAAACGTGCCGTCTTCGTTAATCTGTCAACGATCACCCAGACCACGTCGTGTCCTCGCTGGGTAATGGGCAAGCCCACCACCAAGGCCATGGTGATGCTCTCCCACTTCCACTGTCACTGGAAGTGGCTGCAATGGCCCTGCAGGCCTTTGATGCTCGGCCTTCACCTGCTGGCACACTAAACACTGCTATACGAATTCACCCACATCCCACTTCATTCCCCTCCACCAAAAGTCGTGTCTCAAATCATGGTACATCTTTGTGTTTCCGGGATGTATAGTGAACCTGGAACCGTGTGCCTCAGTCAAGAGCTCTCTCAACAGCTCCTCGTCCCTAGGAACGTACAAACGTCCCCTTATGCGCAGTACCTAGTCTGTAAAAGAGAAGTCCCCAAGGTCTCCTGACAGCACTCTGTCACGCAATGACTATAAGTACGGGTCGGCCATCTATCCTGTGATGATGCGGTCTATCAGCTCTGGCCTCGTTTGTTGTGTCACAATCACTGCCCCACAGTGCCCCATGAACTCTAGGGGTCACCAACTGCCCATCTCCTCCAAGAGGCTCCAACTCCACGCCTGTAAACTGGCCAAGTAGGCGGGCGCCTTCCGGCTCAAGGCGTCAACCACCACGTTGGCCTTCCCTGGGTGGTACGAAATGTTGCAGTCATAGTCCTTCAGGAGCTCCAACCAACGTCTCTGTCTCATGTTGAGCTCCTTCTGATCAAACAAGTATCTGAGGCTTTTATGGTCTGTGAAAATCTCAATGGTCTCACCGTACAAGTAGTACCTCCAAGTCTTCAGCGCGAAGAAGACAACTGCCAGCTCCAGGTCATGGGTAGGGTAGGTATGCTCATGGGGCTTCAGTTGCCGCGAAGCGTAAGTGACAACGTGACCCCTATGCATGAGCACACCCCCTAACCCGTACAAAGAGGCGTCCGTGTACACAACGAACCTACCACTACTATCTGGAATGGTGAGCACTGGAGTCGAAGTCAGCCTCTCCTTCAGCTCCTAAAAACACTCCTCACAAGCGTCTATCCAAGTAAAGGGCACGTCCTTCCAGGTCAGCTATGTCATAGGACATGCAATCTGCGAGAAACACCTGATAAACCGCCTGTAGTAGCTTGCCAGTCCCAAGAAACTGCGGATCTCAGTAACAGTACGCGGTCTCTCCCAGCTGAGCACTACCTCAACCTTGGCTGGGTCCACAGCCAAGCCATCCCCGGAGATCACATGACCCAAGAAGGTCACCTCCCTCGACCAGAACTCGCATTTGCTGTATTTGGCGTATAGCCTACGTCGTCTCGGTGTGTCCAAAACCATCCACAAGTGTTGTCCATGCTGCGTCTGATCTCGAGAATAGACGAGCACGTCATCAATAAATACCACCATGAACTGGTCTAAGTACGGTCTGAACACCCGGTTCATCAAATCCATGAAGGTCGCGAGGGCATTGGTCAGCCCAAACGGCATGACCAAAAACTCGTAATGTCCGTACCGGGTGCGGAAAGCTGTCTTGGAGATGTCTGCTTCCCTGATCCTCAACTGGTGGTATCCATACCTCAAGTCTATCTTAGAGAACACTATGGCTCCTCGCAACTGGTCAAACAAGTCGTCAATCCTCTGCAGTGGATACCTGTTCTTGGTGGTAACCCTATTCAGCTGTCTGTAGTCCACACAAAGGCGTAGGGTACCATCCTTCTTCTTTACGAACAATACCGGGGCTCCCCATGGAGACGTACTGGGCCTCACAAAGCCCTTCTCCAGAAGATCTTGCAACTGAGACTTGAGCTCTCACAGCTCAAGTGGTGCCATCCTATACGGTGCTGTAGAGATAGGGCTGGTCCCCGGTACCAGTGAGATCTCAAACTCGATCTCATGCTCGGGCGGTAGTCCTGGCAACTCATCTAGGAACACATCGGGGTACTCTCTGACCATCGGGATACTGTGGAAGTCTGCCACAGGGTTGGGCTCCGCCACCATGCAAGCTAGGAAGCTCACACACCCTTGGCCGAAAAGTCTCGCTGCCCGAAGTGCAGAAATGCACCTAAGGCCTCCGTCCACTGGCTACCTGTGGAACTCGAAAGAAGGCAACTCCGGTATGGAGAAGACGATCTTCCTACCAAAGTAGTCCACCAAGGCATGGTAAGCGGACAGCCAGTCCATCCCCAGAATTACGCCAAAGTCCTCCATTAGTATCACAAACAGGTCAGCGGGGAGGCGGTGTTCCCAACACTCACCCCACAACCCATATTACCTCCCCAACTACAAATAGCTGGCCGCCTAGATTTCTGATTACCACTAATCCCCTAATGGAGTGATATCAGACTCCAGAGTAGCAACAACTCGTGGAGCAAGAAGGTACATCATACTAGAAGCAGGAATTACGTACTCCAAAAAGACCAAACCTTGTAACCATACCTGTCACCATATGAACTGAAGCTATGATGTCTCTGTGAGTCATGACGTCGCGACACTCCTCGGTACTGGGAGCGGACAAAACAGGTAGGCCCGGGGCAGAGCTAGTGACAGCGGGCCGGTATCCTCCTCGTGCAGGCATCTCCTGCAAGGAGACGCGAATACAGAACAAAGAAGACATTAATACTAATTGATATTCAACGAAGAAACCTTAAAATAGATGTCAAAAGGCATGTTGTGGTGGCTACTCTAGTTACAAGCACGTGAATTGGTTATTTTCCAGCTAGTTGGTTAACTTCTCGGGACGAGCTTGCTCTGATACCATCTTGTTATGACCTGGTCCTCGAATCCCTGCAGGACACGAGAATCGGACCGACTCGACTGATCCCAAGACCCAGTCGTCCAATGAGAAAGTAACCAAAAAGCAGTAAAATAAACTACATTCACCATGCAAGTAACTAACAGTAACAAAGGTATAGTAGTAAAGAAAAGAACTACTACAGTACATACCACCACAACAGTAGAGAATTAAAAATAGGTATAGAAATATAAAGATTACAATGAAAGAGTACAAAAGAGTAACAAAATACTCATTACTACAGGAACGGGTACAATACAAGTACAACTATTGGGCTCTATTAGGCCCAGCACCCTCTGCAGCTGTGGGCTCTGGCTGCTCAACACCTGGACCTGAAAAAGGTGGTAAGTACGACACGTCAGCGAAATGCTGAGTAGAGTGGCAGCCAGCTAGCTAAGAAGAACAGTAAAGATGGACAGGTAGCTGTTGTTTTTAATTTCTTTTTTTATTTATCTATTTACTCTTTCTTGGTTTATTTCTCAGATCTTTCTCTTGATCTCGAATGTTCCTCGTGGGAACGATCTTGATTGCAGTCTTTTCCAAAAAGTAGAAGTAGCACGTGGTGCTCTCCTAGTCGAGAGAGTCCCCCATGGTGGTCCTACCCTCAGTCAACCACCCCAAGGTCACTGATAGACGTAACGGTGACTACGGCATGAGCGATAAACGCACGGGTAGCTACCCTGCACTGGCACATGGTTAGTCATTTCCATTAACAGGTGCGCCCAAAGCACAGCACAGAAATAGTATAGGGCAGAGCCCTATCAGTAACAAGGATCCAGCCCCTTCACAGTAACCAAACAAGGGTCTTGCCCCTCCACAATCCGCGCACCCTCGCCTGACTACCCTGGTTTGCCCAATGGGCCTAACAAGTCGGTGTAGGACGGCTAGCTGAACCCCGGGGCCTATGAGGTGGCTAGCTCCCTCCCTACACTAGTAGCTCTCCCCGGTACAATGTACGCAAGGGCCAAAAGTCGGTACAAAGTGGCCAGACCTAACCCCAGGTCCCTAGGGCGGCTGGCTCCCCTCAGCACTAACAAGTAACGTGTGCTTTCCTTGGTACTACGTACCAAAGAGACAACAAACTTTCCCATTCACTTTTCCAGTTCTATCCCATTTATTTCCAGGAGTTCTACTCCTAATTCCCCGTAGGGTTCATGCTCATGTCTCTCAGGCCAAGCCATACTAGTTTTCATCATTTCAGGTTTATTCGCATATAGTATGTGTTCCAACATTCAACTTCTTTTCCTTTCCAATTCATATACAAGCAGCTTGTATTTAATTTCAACCAATAGAAACTACATGTAACAGTTACTAGCAACAGTACTCTACATTTCACCGGTAGTTGTTATCCAATTACAGCCAATTATCATTTTTATATCTACTTATCCAAGACTGTAATTCAGACATTCAAGACATTCGTTTCAATGTTTCTGTTCCTAGGATTCATGCCACACCCTAGGATCTATCATTTAATCTAGTTTTCAGGTCCTAGGATTCATGCCATACCCTAGGATCTATCATTCAATCTAGTTTTCAGGTCCTAGGATTCATGCCATACCCTAGGACCTATCATTCAATCTAGTTTTCTGGTCCTAGGATTCATGCCATACTCTAGGATCTATCATTCAATCTAGTTTTTAGGTCCTAGGATTCATGCCATATCGTAGGATCTATCATTTATTTCAGATATGCATTAATATTTGCAATTAACTAAGGAAAGCCACTCTACTCGCAAAACTGGCAGTGATGGGGGTGTGATCGGTAGGTCCACGTGCCTCTGCAACCCCAAAGCCGCAACAGAATGAGGTCCTAATACAAGGATCAATCATAAGGAACCACTCAGAACAGGATAAAAGTATTTCAAACAAGTAGAGGAACTTATTCTGAAATGAATGGAATCATAAACATGGAAATCAGACCTCAAACAGACCCTAAACGGGTCAAAAATGATAATTTAGACTCAAATCATACGTCTGGAACACCTTCCAGACATCTTAAAAAGTGGTCCAGGTCATACCTCACTCTGCGTTGCTCCTCAGACGTCCAGGGATCCTGCTGAATCATCTGGACCCAGTTCCAGACGTCCGACCACCTCTCCGGATGTCTGAAGACGTCTCCGCCGTCTGGTGCTGTGCCCAGATGTCTGAACTATGTGGGAGGGCATGTCCTTGCACCTTCCCGAAATGAAACCTGCACGTGCAACGAAAGCCTCCTCACACAACACATCTCAGCATTTCGGCGGAATGGCCTGCATGGCCGTATCTGAAAAAAGTGGTAGAGGAGAAATTTCGTACCTCTCAGACGTCTGGAGCTCCCTCCAGACGTCGCCCAAGTCATCTGGATGTAGGTCCGACATCTGATTCTGGGAAAAATTCCTAGAATCAGAACCTCCTCGCCTTCTTCCCATTGCACGCGAGCTCGCCACGCAGCCGCTGGCCCATTGCTCAGGCTGCAACAGCACCAGAGGAAATCTCCCTAGCACGACGCTCCTCCACGTGCACGTTGGCCGGCCTCGAGCTGCTTCGGCGGGCTCTCTCTCTCTTTCTCGCGTGCTCTCCCTCTTCTTCCCCCTCGCAGCTGCTGCCCTCGCTCTCGCTCTCACGCTCACGCTGGAAGAAGGAGACGGTGGGGTGGTGAATGAGGGAGAGGGGATGGGGTATTTGAAGGCGTGGGGGAGGCGTCTGCAGGTCGGCGAGGAGAGAGAAAAAAGAAGAGGTAAGGGTTTCAGTCTACGTAAGGCACGCATGTAGATTCGCTTTTGTACGCATGCAAAAATTAATTTCCAGACGTCTAGGAAGGCGTCCAGACGTCTGACTAGATGTCTGGACCAACTCCCAGACGTCTTAAGGTGGTTTTGATGCTCGAGTCTTAACACTTGATTTATTTGCCATAATTTATAAGGTTTTTTTTGTTAGGCAAAGAAGAAACCAAAAATGGTTGATGGCTTTAAATTGCATGTTTACTTGATTTTTGTCCTATAAAATTTATAACAAGGTAAGAAATAAGACAAATAACAATATAGCCTTTAACTTAAAAATCTCTTAACACCTTCGACTACATATTTCAACTAAAAAATAATCATAGAAGTCCTGGTAGTCGAGCAAATCTTTATTCTTGGTTTAAAATCTATTTGAAAGATTAAGTAACTATATTTATAAGATAAATCAAGGGTTGTCTATGATATCAATTGCCATCTTTAAAATATTTATCAAGGTTTATTGTAAAAGTGCATTCCCTATCATTTATGAGATATTCCTTGGAATATTTTCGTACATTATTTTCTTTTTCTCTATAGCATTTTATGTTTTTGGGTACTTTACTTAATGTTTACACCCTACTTTAAATTCCACTAAGTAATCTTAAGCTAGATTGAATTTGGTTGAGCAAGCTCTATTTCAGCTAGTATGACTCAAGGCAAGATATACATGCCAAATGAGTCAATTCATCAACCAAGTGTAAGCATAGAAGATGATAGCTTGATGAAGGTCAATAGCGATGACATAGAGGTGAAGTTGAATTGATGGAGGATGAAAGAGCAACAAGGAGACAAGATTGAGAGGGAGATGGAAATAGCAAGAGAGGGTAGGGTAAGTGCAGTAAGGAGAATTAGTGATGATTAAAGGAGTATAAGGCAACATTGAAACAAGGAGGAGGGTGGGTTGGTGAGTTAGGAGAATGTGGGGTAAGCACACAAAGCCATGATGGTGGTGGAGGATAGGATAGTGTGGAAACTAAAGAGGGTCAACCAACTACAAGCTATGGAGTAGGTTAGACATGTGATAAAGAGAAGATCGAGTAAGGGGTTGGATTATTGAGATTAATGGAGTTATGAGTACAAAATTTATGGATTAACGTGTTTGTTACTCTTATGAAGAATTAATATTTGAACATTACAAATTATAACATATATTATATTGTATATAATTTGCGTTTTGATGCTTTGTGTGTGTCTATACATATATATGAAAAGTATTATTTAAGCACTATGTTCAAAAGACCCTAAAAAAGCCTATATTTATGTTCATTTGATGATTCTCTCCATTGATGGAAGTCACCACATTTGTCAAAAGGTGCTTTAGAAAATTGCCAATCATATTTGGAATGGATTCAATTAATTATTACACTATTTCTAGAAAGTATTTTTTCATAAAAATGCCGAGTTACACTATAGGAAACATGAGCTTTTGTAATGGTTGAGAACCCTCGTCATAAGCCCTAAACCCGTTATCACATGGCATCGCCGAAAGGTGTATCACGTTAGTGTGTTCGTGACGATTCTCAATTAAAATCATCGCCTATATCCCTTCACTCACACTCTGAGATTGATGAATATATGACAATTTTCCCAAGGTCATGAAATGGTTATTAGTAACGGTTGTCTGAAAATCTTTATTAATGATGCTTAGCCAATTGTTATAACAGCTGTCGAGAAAAGCACTGTCGAGGGAAGTTGGGAACCATTTGTAGTATAGACGATGGCTTTGGAACCATTAATAACATAATGCACTAACAATTTTATAACCATTGTCAATAATAAATCAAGCGTAACGGTAGACTACAGTTTGACATCCACAACGGTTCTAATTAAAAACTATCAATTTTAAGCTTTTTTTTTATTTCCAAAATTATAACACATCTACATAGAAGACCTATATACATGACAAATAATTTGTACACTTAATAAAATTTAAATTCATAACACAAATTAAATTTACATTCATTAAAACTAATTAAAAATGTTTACAAGTGTAAATGATAATATAGTGAAATAATATATTAAACAAGTACAAATAGAACAATATATATAACTAAATCTCTACTCCTATTTTGTGGCCAAAATGGATCCACCGAAGTTGTCGTTGTCTCTATAAGGAGGGTAGTGGAATGATGTGTGATCTCCTCTACTTCCATGTAGAAAAGCCATCAGCTACTTCCACTTTCCTCTTAGTTGCTGCATCTCTTATCTCTGCTGGTCCAGTGCATAAGTAGATTCTTTTAGCTATGAGGTGACATCCTTGTGCTACTTCTGCATTTGCTCCTCATTCTTCTACCTCTTCTCATCCCGACGTTGTAGCATCCACCTGTGTCTTGAGCTGCTTGATGACTACTAACAATGTCAATGACCCCACCACCCATAGTAGCTAGAGATTGTCCAGCTTCTTCCCCTACTATGAATGAAGCCTCCATGTTTGGATGTCATCACGGTCCTAAAAGCCTCCTCACATGTCATAGGAGGCAGATGTTAGATCCTGGAGTTCTCATTTAAAGGAGGAGGTAGAGGTTTGTTGATCATTTCTCCCTAATTACATTTCAAGTTATGTTGAGTAATATCATATAGCAATAAGTATAAAGTTACAATTAAATAATTTAAATGTAACTTACATGTTTGGATGTTCACTCACCGTCAATGGTAACTTTGCTATGAGTTATCTCATAGACTTTATTGTGCCCCAAAATTCAATCCAAGCCAGAATTTTGATTAAGTGTATCGATACAAACTTGTCGACGTTTGTCAGACACGAATTGATCTCATGTAGCTTGAAAGAAAAGAAACATGAGTCTATGTCAATCTAGTCAAACCTTGGGAAAATTTACACAAATTACGTCAATTATTAGCTTCATTAGATTCGTCTCATCAAGAGCTTTCCAACGCAACCAATTTCATGGAAATTGGAGTTTCGCGTTAAAAGTTACATGAGGCTTACATTGGACATAAGTTGTAATTATTTTACTTAGGTAGAATTATTTAGAAAGGGTTGTTTTATCATTGACAACCTAAGGACTCTATAAAATCCGTTAAAGCCTTAATTATATCCAGTCACTAGTCTTAAATCATAGATGCATCAAGACCTAATGCGAGTCATGGATAAAGAGAGAGATGAGGGGGAGGGAGACCAGAGAAGGAGAGAAAGGGAGAGCGATCAGAGAGAGGGCTACTGCTTCTCATTCCTCTCTCTTCTTCCTCTTCTCTTCCCCTGCCCTTCGAAGATAGGCCATGCGATGACATCGACGGCGGTGCATGCAACCTGCGGTGAGGTTCTCTTCTTCACTTTTCTTTTCTTATTTGTGTGGATGAGTATTTGAAACCGAAGAAGGGAGCGAGATGAGAGCGAGTTGCCTTGGGTGCCTAATAGAGTAGAGGAAGGTGACGACGGAGGTCCAATTAGAGATCCAGCAGGACTTGTGCATGGATTGACAGCCTAGATGGCCGACGTTGCACTGGCATCCATGCAAGTGATGGGTTTTTGAAACCATTAAATGGAGAAAGGAGGCTGGAGGGGTGTTTTGGCAGATAAGGGGCCGCTAGAGGAGTGGCAGTGGCCGACAAGGCCTACTGTGGCCAGAGGTAGAGATGATGGAGAGGTCGGTGTCAATGCATGCATGGGTGCATGCAGGAGGAAGGCACATGAACAATAGGTTACTGTGGAGGAAGAAGATGTGGGGAGGTTTTGGTTTTTGAAAAATTATAGAGTGAAAATTTTTAGATTTTATAATTGTGAATTGGTCCCTGATAGCAGCATCTTTGATTACTTTATTCAGGTATCATTCAAAGTTTGTTTTTGGCTTGCCACCTACTCATGGAATCATGTCGAGGCATACTCTGATTTGGTATGATTTAATTTTCCATCTGAAGTGACAAATTATGATTATACCCTTGAGTCTCTTATTAATTACGTTTTGACATATTATTCTCATCTTAGTTATTGTTGACGGGGAGAATCGTCGCAAAAAGATTGAGTTTGGAAAACCCATTGTCATAACGCAATTTACGAGAAGTCCCTGAAGATCAGTGAAAACCCCAAAGGGGTTGTCCAGGATGTGATTATATAGGTCAAGGACTTCTATTTCCCAGTCGACTTCTTGGTGCTCGACAAGGAAGTCCTTGAAAATTTACAGAACGCACCCATAATCTTAGGCAGACCTTTCTTAGCTATGGCTAAGGCAAACATTGATTGTGACACGGGATGTATGGAAATCACCTTCAGAGACAGGAAAATGCAATTGGATATCTTCTGGGCGACAAAGTCTTTTGATTGCGATTGCGTTGAGGAACACGATCTCGTGGAAACTCTGGTCGAGGAATGCCTCACCCTTGCTCTGTCTCAGACCACCAAACCCGTAATGATTATTTTGGCCCGTCAGCATCACTACCCATGGACCTTTGTAAGGCTGATTACCATCACACAACACCATTTGAGGAGATCGATGTTGATCAACTCCCGCCTTTTCCCTTTCCATCAACTGTCGTTCCACCCGCACTTGAACTTAAGCCATTGCCCGAAAATCTAAAGTATGTCTTCCTGGGACCTGACCAGACCTTCCCTGTGATTATTAATTCTCATCTAACCAAGGGTCAGGAGCTCAGGTTGACTGCGACCCTTTCAGAACATCAGGCCGCCATTGGTTGGACCATTTCTGACTTAAGAGGAATTAGCCCCACCTATTGCACCCATAAGATTTAGCTAGAAGACGGGGCACAACCCTCTTGCCAGATGCAGACACGTTTAAACCCAAACATGTGGGAGATCGTTAAGAAAGAAATTATCAAGTGGCTTGATGTCGACATCATCTATCCTATTTTCGATAGCCCGTCGGTGAGCCCCACTCAAGTGGTTCGAAAGAAAGCTGGGCTCACCGTTGTCACCAACTATCATGGACAATCCATCCCCACCCACACCACTACCGCATGGCGGGTGTGTATTGATTATAGGAAGCTCAACGAAGCCACTAAGAAGGATCATTTCCCCTTGCCATTTATTGACCAAATCCTTGAAAGATTGGCAAGGCAGAAGTATTTTTGCTTCCTGGATGGATATTCAGGATATAACCAAGTTGCAATTGCTATGGAGGATCAAGAAAAGACCACATTCACTTGCCCGTATGGCACGTTTGCATTCCGTCAAATGCCGTCCGGGTTATGCAACGCACCTGCGACCTTCCAACGTTGCATGCTAGCCATTTTTTCAGAAAAGGTGGGTGAATACTTAGAAATCTTTATGGATGATTTCTCCATATTCGGGAATTCATTTGACCATTGTCTGAGCAACTTGGAGAAAATCTTGAAATGATGTATCGAGGTTAATCTGGTGTTAAGTTGGGAAAAGAGCCATTTTATGGTTCAAGAAGGAATTGTCCTCGGTCACATCGTATCACATAGGGGCATCGAGGTAGATCGGGCTAAGGTTGATTTGATTTCCAAACTTTCTCCACCTAGCTCGGTCCAACAGATTCGCTCATTTCTGGGACATGTTGGTTTCTACAGAAGGTTCATTAAAGACTTTTCCAAGCTTTCCAAACCCTTGATCGACCTTCTAGCCAATGACGCCCTATTCCATATGTCTTCTGATTGCATCCAAGCTTATCACACCATCCGGGACTTAGTCTCCACATCACCTATACTTCAGCCCCCGGACTGGTCCCAGGACTTTGAGATTATGTGTGATGTATTAGATTTTGCTATAGGCACTGTCCTGGGACAAAGGCGAGATAAGAAGCCCGTGTTGATCAACTACGCGAGCAAAACATTGGACGAGGCCCAATGAAATTATACAGTCACAGAGAAAGAGTTACTCGCTGTAGTCTTTGGACTTGAAAAGTTCCGATCATACTTGTTGGGATCCCACGTGACTGTTTACACTGACCATTCAGTCGTCTGGCACCTGTTGGCCAAAAAGGATGCAAAGCCCAGGCTCATCAGATGGATCCTGCTTTTGCAGGAATTTGACCTGGAAATCCGTGACAAGGCCGGATCGAAGAATGTGGTGGCTGACCACTTGTCTAGACTTCATCCAGACCACATTGGACCCTCCCCACCTCTATCTGATGCCTTCCCCGATGAACACATTCTGGCTGTCCAAGATAAGAGACTGCCATGGTATGCTGACTACGTCAACTACCTAGTTGTAGGACAAACCCTGCACAGCTGGTCTAGACAGCAATGGGATAGGTTCTTGGCTGAAGCCAAGCACTATTTCTGGGATGATCCCATGTTGTTTCGCCTCTGTGCTGACCAGATCATCAGGAGGTGTATCCTCGAGAATGAAGTTCAGAGTGTGCTTTCCTTCTGTCATGATGAGACTTGTGGTGGCCACTTCTCTAGAAAGAAAACAGCTGCAAAGGTTCTACAGTCTGGATTTTACTGGCCGTCCCTATTTAAGGATGCACACAACTTTGCTAAGACTTGCTCACGATGCCAAATGCTGGGGACCATGACCAAGAAAGATATGATGCCCCTCAAGCCCATTTTGATTGTCGAAATCTTCGACGTTTCGGGTATCGATTTTATGGACCCCTTTCCACCATCCAACAGCTTCGAGTACATCCTAGTCTCAGTAGACTATGTTTCTAAATGGATTGAAGCCGTCACCACCCGTTGCTGCGATCACAGGATTGTCATGGACTTTGTTAAGTAGAATATCTTTTCCCGGTTTGGAATGCCCAAGGCCATGATCAGTGATGGTGGAAGCCATTTTATCCATTCCCAATTCCGTGCCCTACTTAGAAAATACGGGGTGAACCACTGCATTGCTACCCCGTATCATCCGCAAACAAATGGGCAGACCGAGGTCTCAAATAGACAAATCAAGAACATTTTACAGAAGACTGTGAGACCTGATAGGAAAGACTGGTCCACACGACTAGATGATGCCCTGTGGGCATACAGGACCGCTTTCAAGACCTCGATAGGCATGTCTTCTTATCGCCTGGTCTTTAGTAAAGCCTGCCATCTTCTGGTCGAATTGGAACACCGGGCTTACTGGGATATCAAGCAATGTAACATGGATTCCCAATTAGCTGGTGCACAGAGGATGCTCCAATTATCTGAGCTCGAAGAGATTCGTCGGGACACTTTTGAAAATAGTCGACTATATAAGGAGAAAATGAAAGCCGTCCACGACCAACTCATTCATAGAAAAACCTGTGAGCCTAACCAGCAAGTCTGACTGTTTGACGCCTGCCTAAAACTCTTCCCGGGGATACTCAAGCCCAAATGGACAGGACCATTTTGAGTGGTTAAGCCTTACTCTAATGGGGCAGTTGATATCGCTGATCCGAACACTGGGCACACTTTTACAGTTAATTGTTAAAGATTGAAGCACTTCCTAGCCCAGGTTCCCCCAAAGGAGAGTGTCACCCTCATTGAGGGATGATACGAAGCACCACCCAGCTGGAGGCATTAAACTCAGCGCTTCCTGGGAGGCAACCCAGAGGATTCAAACTGATCCGGTATTTTACGTCACTCAGGTACTATCTTTTTGAACCCCTATGCATCCATGTATTTGCCAAACAGGACATTGTCCAACTTAAGCATGGGGGGTGGGTGGTAAATTGCACAATCCTGAGCTCATTTAATCAGTCTGAATAAAATAAAATAAAAAAAAAAATTTTGAATTTAGGAAGAAACTTAGGCATTAGAAACTTGTTAATAGTGGGAAATAGTACAAAAAGAACTTTAACACTTAGACTTTTCAGGCCTTCAGGCTTAATCAGCCCTGGTGTCCGTTAAAATATAGATTTAGCTTCGAATCCTTGCAACCTTAAGCTATTATAATCCACCTATTAAATAAGGTGAAAAGTATACGACTTGTCAACTCACCCTCTAACTCAGAAAAACTTTGAGCCTAAGCACCTGCACACATTTTTGCACAGACTCACTCAGAGATTTTGACAGAAATTGGGTAGCTAATGGACTCTCTAGGGTGGTATGGCTGGCAAGTTGTCGTGGGTAACAGCCCATTGGTAGGTTGTCCAGAACCCAGCCACGGGACCACTTCTTCTTCATTGCCTCTAAGTACATTTGAGATCAGGGAAGCCACCTACAAAAAAAAAAAGGAGAAGAAAAGAAAACAAAATAAACCACACTTCACCGCACGAGTATGGCTGGCAAGTGATCGTGGGTAACAGCCCATTGGTCGGTTGTCCAGAGCCCAGCTCAATAATTGCACAAAAAGAACCAAAACACTTAAGGAAGAAGCGGCGAAGTAGTACAAGTCGGGGAGATATACACTGGAAAAATCCTTGTGTTGACCTCAATTAAAACAAACGTAGGGAGAAAGCTACCAATTGAACAAATACACCTTCAGGTAAATATATTTCCTCTTCCGGTCACCTAGGGGCGTAGAAACCCGAAGTTTATCTAAATTACCATCGAGTGAGTCTATCACAATCTTCACACCAAGATGCTTAGCACTTAGGGTTTTGACCAACTTTTGGGTGGGTTGGGTAGCTGTAAAAAGTTACCAAACCATGCTAAATTCTAAAAAAATTCTAAAAAAAATATTTATATACATATACATATGTATAGTTATATACATTAAAGCAAGGATTCGGGCGATTCGTATTTTGGCAGACACCCGAGCACTGCTTAGTCTTTGTAGATTAAGATCTTAGTATATTTCCTCCTATTGACAAATGATGAATTGTCTAAGCAATTACTTCTTAAATTATGAAAGAAAATAAAGGCTAGAATAAACCTTGCTAGGGACTGGCAAGGAGTAAGCATGGGGGTATGATAACACTGCATATGAGGGTGATAATTCTCTTAAATAGGGCCCATCTTAAGAATAAAAGGCACAACATAAGTAGAATGGGAGCATTGCATGCATCATATACCAAGATTGCTTATAAAACTGTATTAATGGCCATTTGTGTAAGCACTTGTCAAAGCAGGCCTCAGATGAGCAGTCGAACGACACGGATGGATTCAGAACAATGAATGGAGTCCAATGGACTAAATCGGCCAAATCCGACATCCGGAGCTCCTACAATGGGCCCAACAAGTTCTGACCGTTGATATGATGATCAACGGCCCTCGTTGCGCCAAGTGGCCCCCCGATCACCGCGTGCCACTTCCACCTTCAGCTAGTGATCAAATCTCGGTCGTCGATCTTCGATTGGATGGCCGAGAACCGCGTGGCCGCCCGCGGTCGCCGCGACAAAGCAGTGAGCGTGGCACAGCAGTTAATGCGCATCCCCGCACGCATGCAACGTAGGTTCAAGCCACACGGTGTGGGGAAATTAAAGGTAGCGAGGCGCACTGCAAAATTGGGCTGCCGGATCAGCAGTGGGCGGTCGAGATAGCGCCATGCAGTGCGCCCTCAGGCAGTGAGCTTCCACGCGCGTGCGCACGTCGGGCGACGACGCCCGTGCGCACGCGCACCCGAGGCGCGATCCAAGCGTGCTAGGGGAGGATCTTAGCTGCTCGATCTTCGATCAGATGGCTCTCATGCAGCGGCCATAGATCGGGCGCGAGGAAAAATGACACGAGCGTGTGACCGAAGGGCTGGGGGCTTCACCGACGCTTTTGGAAGGGTTTTAGCGACGTCTTGGATGTCCCTAAGACCCCTTCTTCTTTTAGAAAGTCCTTCTCCCTATTTAAACCCCCTCCAACCACTCATTCAAGGCATTCACTTCCCTTGCAACTACTCTACCCCTCTCTTATCTAGCTTTAGGCCCTCTTGTAATCGTCGGAGACGACGAGCCGCCGACGAAGCCTTCTCCACCACCGTGGCTGCCTCGCCGCTCTCCCCCTCTCTCTCTCTCTCTTCCTCTCTTTCAAGCATTCCTTTACTTATGTTTAAGCATGTATCTAATGTTGTAATCTGTGAACTAAAGCTGCATGATTAATGAAGTTATTTTCCGTTCAGTTGTTTACTTTATTTCCTATTCAAGTTGCATGATCAAGCAAGAAATGACTCTAACCCTAATCTCTCTCTATCTCTCTCTCACTTTTCAACCGCACCTTTTGCAAGCAAAACTCCGTGATTTCTGTGACAAGTGATAAGCAAAATCCGATTTTCACGTCTCCCTAAGACCGACACTCGGACTCACCTCCGTTTCTTTACTTTAAAACCAGCATTGCAAGTGCGACTATAATGACACTTCTTAACACACACGCACGAGCGCAAGCTAGGGAGCTCCTTAAGTAAGTAGGGCACTAGATCATCGCACCACAGTGGTGCGATTAGGCACCTAGGGCATGGGTGGTGGGGATGGGCTAGTGAGGGCACGCGAAGTCCATATAAAAAATTGGTCGTTGGATGAGATCTGGGCAAGGTAGTGATCACACGTGCCGAAGCGCGTGAAGGTTCGATTGGATCTGAGTCCCAGGATCAAGAGAACAAAGGATGGATGACTATAATGCAAAGTGTTCTTCATGCACTACAGTGGACTCGCAGCATCAGGTGTATTGGAAGAATTATGGAGAAGCCCTTATAGGTGAAGGGGTAGAACAATTGCATAGAAGCCCATAAGTGGCAAGAAAGTCAATCAGAGCAGTCCCTAGGATTTACAAAGAGACCCCTGCGAATATCAAAGTGGTCCCTGGAAGGTTTTTAAATGAATAAAATGTATATGACCTAAGGACCTATATGTAACCTAATAAATGCAAGGTCCTAATGATGTCCAAATGCAACTAAGTTTTTATTTAAGCTTAATTGAACATTAAGGAAGTTAATTGTACTTTTGATTTAAACTTTTGAACTCAAATATGTGTTCAATTTGCAAATGAATCATCATTTTACAATAATAAATAGAATACCTCATTTAATGAATTAATTTCGCATTTTTAACGTAGATTTTATGTTTTAGGTCATTTCCTTATTTCCCACACTTAACCCATTTCATGTGTTAATCCATTATAGTTTAACCTAGTTTCTAGCTTAACTTATGCATTTTAGCTATGATGAGCCACACCTTTAGAGATGCGTGTCGTAGTATAGTCGACAAAACCGCTACAACATTTAAATTTATAAAGTGTGCTCAAAAATAGAAAAATGAGTTCGAGGTCGTTCGCAGAAAGTAAATATGGAATTCACGTACTAATCACAATATAAAACAGATGAGGATAATGATTAATTTCAACAAAGATATGCAATGAATAATATTCTCAAAAATATATTGAATAATGAGCTCTTCAAATCTCAAAAATCGATGGGACAAAAAGAAGAATAAAAGCTCTAAAAAATGATACTTTAAATCACTAATTATTCCCATTAATTAAAGCACATCCCAAGTATTCAATTTAACCAAATATTTCAACAATATCTTGAACCAAGTATCAGTTGAGAACTCAAATGAATCCACAGTACTCAGGATCAGATGTCAACCAAGTCAAACAGACACATTAAAGTTATCAAGCCTCAAGAACACAAGGCAGAATGACTTAGCATAGAGCACTAGCACAAAGGCATGAAGCCTCAGCAAAGACCTCAGAGATGCTAAGTATAGAACACACAGGCATGCATCTCGAGGCAATAGGACACAAATCCTGAAGCAAAACCCTCCCCCCTCCTCAGATTCTCTTCTCTATTTCTTAGAGCCAGATAAATGGGTTTTCAGGCGAGTAATCAGATCTGGGTAGGGGACCAGGCTCACCGGCAATGGATGGCGAGCGAGGAGTGTACGGGTATGTGAGGTGGGGACCTCACCCCCGCTTGTGAGAGGTGATAAGCCCTTAACACTTTTTCCTTTTATACAACATTAGTTGCTTTTCCATGTATGAGGTGGGACTAAAAGTCTTGCCTCGCTCCTTCACGCAGCAACAAATCAAAGTGGCTCGAATTAAAGCAGTTGTTGCATCTTTCCTTTGATTAGAGCTGTGGATGAATGTGTGGGTGGATTTTGTGCATTCTAGAAGTGGTAGCGAGACCTATTGATGTTGGAGGGGTGTGGTCGATGTCAAGGAAGGTGAAGGCGGTGGCAAAGCTCTGGTTGAACTTGAAATGCAAGAATATGAGCATATCACCCCAATTAGAGCGCTCAGAAGGATCATCGGAGGGTGGCGAGTCTCGTGGAGGTGGTTTCATGAAGTTTGGTGTAGTATAGTGGTTTGTGGAAGTCAGTAATGGCGTGCATAAGGTGGGTTGGTCGTTAGGTAAATTGCATGGTCGAAATCCCAAATAATGTTAGGTATTTTAAAGGCGGAGGAGAGGTGGTGTTAGTGGAGGTGGTGGAGAGGTGAATAATGATCTGTAGCGGTGGTATGGCTTCGCTGGAGGCATCGTCGGAGGTGGAGAAGATAGAGAGGGAGAAAGGCGATTGTCGATCGAATTGAGGTTGTGCTGGGTGTAATCTACTCTAGGGAGAGAAAGGGGTTGAAGGAACCTAATTACGAATGAAGAGGAGGGGAGATCTGCATCGGTGTGATTGCCGACGTCGAGGAAGATGCAATCTTCGGTGGGAGAAGCGGCGAGGAAAAAGGGGTTTGGGAGCTCTTGGCTGGAATGGCGAGGAGCAAATGAAGGAGAGGAAGAAGACCCCTATGCCTATCGTACGTGGTAGAGGGAGACGATAGAGGATTGGAGGGCTCGCTAGAGCTGCGGTCGAAGGAACCTAAGGAAGAAGTTGAAGATTTTGAGGCCGAACCAAGCCAAGGAGGACAGTGGATTGATCGTAAGCTTTTATAGAGTTCATACCCAAGCTTCAATTGAGGAAAGATGCTCAATTGGACCTTGCTTTGGAATCAAATGATCCCACGATTTTCGTGGATTCGCACGGTCTCTCTGCCATGAATCAGAGTGTAAAATCACATTCATCTGATTCCCTACCGTGTGAACAACAATCCTACCAAATTTGGTGGGATTTGGTGTTAGTTTGATGAGGTTTTGAGGCGGTCAAAGTAGGTGCTTAGGTCGATTGACCTTCAATGGCAACAAGGAGCAAAGTGTGAAGGAGACAAGAAACCTAGGGGCCTATTTGCAAGAGATTTTGAAAGCTGGGGGCCTAACTGAGAGAAATAGAGATTTAATGGACTGAAATGCAAATTAGGTCCAGATGGACTCTGATTGGGCCCAAATTTTAATACTAACCTGATTTGGACCCAAGAAAGCTAATGGTAAGGTTTGATTTCAGTTTTGACCATGTTTGACTAGGAAATTTGTGTAGAAGCCCAAATTAGGGTAAAATCCCGTCTAAGACTCTGTCCTAGGTCAAAATGGGTTCAGATGGTCAAACCAATGGTATCAAAACTCTCAGAATATTTTTTATGAATTTTAGGAGGTTTAGATGAATTTTATCCTCACCTAAACCTCTTTAATTCAATCAGGTCTAAAATTAGTGTTTTTATTCTAATTCGATTCTCGAAATGCGTGAAACCTTATTTGTGTCTGTGTGGACCCACTTATTAGACTTTAATGCTCACTTGACCTTCAACTAACCCATGACAAACCCTGTGGTTACTCTGCATTCGTGGTATGTTGTTAAAACTACAGATTTAACCATGTTTTAATGTTCTCTTCTTAAAATGGATTTGCATGGAGCTACAGTCCTCAAGCGATTATTCAAGCGCATTTGTCACTTGATTTCAACTAATTCAAGTTAGTTATAGCTAATGATAGTGTTACCATCAGTGCACTACCAAGGTGGGACTATAAGTCCCTAGTTCTTCTCTATGCAACATCTGCTCCAGCACCAACTTCATCACTTGATTTGAAGCAGCATAAGGCTTCGATCATCAAATCAAAACTGTAGATTTGTAGAATTATCATCCATCTATAGATTCCACTCATCAATTAAAGATTTAGAGTGCACAAGAGCTTTGAATATGATCTCCAATGTCAACTAGTTACCATAACTCAACAACAGCAGCTCTTAGACTTCAATCTCTAAAGCACTGACCTAATCTCTCTCTTCCTTCAATCATATGAATTGCCCTCAGTGCCTACGATGATTCTGCATCCTTTAAAGAAGGAATAGAGGTTTGGGAAGGCTTCAAAAGCTCAGTGAACTTCAGAGCTTCAAGTTGAAGCTCAGAACAAGAAGAATGAAGAGTTAAATGACCCAATCAGATAGATAAGAACCTCTAAAAAGGATTTAGTTAGGTTCAGAATGTAATAGGTGATTGATCTAGGCTAATTTGAACTTAGAATCTCATCTAGAACAATACGGAACCAACTGGAGCTCAACTTGACCCAAAGTGACCAAAGATCTAATTTTGATTAAATACTCAATAAAACTCATCTATATTGATCCTAACAAACTTAGGATCTTAAAGATGCCTTTAAAATCTAAATTCTAAAGTCTATAACTCTAGAATGACCTAAGTTTGACTAGACTAAGCTCATATTTGAGTTTACACATTAGAGTATTCTTCACTCAATTAATTACCTAAATAACTTCAATTCAAACTTAGGAACTTAACAGATTATCAAAGATCGCATTTTGGTACCTGGAGCATCAAGCTCTAGGCTTTCTCATGATTTCCAGTCTAGGTTTGATTGATAGACCAAACTACAAATTTACCCACAAATCTAAAGCCTAATCTAGAATTGCCAGGTTCCAACGATGCTTCTTGACTAATTACTAACGTCTGTGATCGAGTGAACCAACATCCTCAGCTCTATCAGAGCTGGCGAAGACAAGGTCTATATAATTGATTAAGTTTATGAAATGCTAAATCAAAGACCAGAAAATACTTAGTAAACTCTAAACAATAGATCTAGAGCTTCTCTAGGAGTTCTATAATTTGTAGCTCATGATTGCCTTCGCTGGAGCTCGCCGGAGCTCCGGTGATGACTGAAATTGCCCATCAAAGTTAGGATCTCCATAAAAACCTTCAAGAAATAGCTCTATGGAATCCTAACGATCTCAGGATCAACAAAAGTACCTCAATTACATCAAAGAAACTGTGTGTGCAGTGTAGCGTGCAACTAAGTGTGTGTGCATGCTAAGAGAGAAGTGAGGCGCGTGATGAGGTGTGGCTCATTATGGCTAAAATACCCAAGCTAAGCTAGAAACTAGGTTAAACACTATCAATTAATACAAAAAATGTGTTAAGTGTGAGAATTATGGAAAATGACCTAAAATATCCAAATTGTGTTAAAAATGCATAATTAGGTCACTAAATGAGATATTCTATTAATAGATGCAAAATGATGATCCAGTTGCAAATTGAACACATGTTTGAGTTCAATAGTACAAATCAAGGATTAAATTAGCTTCTTAAATGTTCAACTGTGCTCCAATAAAAATCTCATGACATTTGGATATCAATAAAACTCTGTATTCATTAGATTACATTTAAGCCCTCATGCGTAACATTTTATTCATGCATAGAACATCCAAGGACTTCTTTGAAAATTGTAAAGACCTTTCTATAAGCTTACAAGGACCTCTTGGTTACTAATCTTATCACTAATGGGTTCCATCGTAATTCTTCTACCATTTCGTCTTAAGGGCCTGCATATAATTTACTCAATACACACCTGATACTATTCATGCCTGTGGTTCACTATTCACCAAAGAACACAGTGCACAGTAGTCATCCATTCCTTACATCCATTGATCGACTGGTCGATCCTCCATTTTTGAGCATGCACCTTTGCACGGAGCAACCTTGCCTCTCTTAAATGCCATGTGACGGTGGTCTTTTGATGTAGACCTTCCCGCACTCCTCTCGACCTCTCATCCACCATCCGCCCTAATTGAAACTAATCTCACCTTATGGTTACTTGATCCATAGGCGAGCCTACTTAAGAAGCTCCTCTGATCCTCACATGCGCCATCAGACCCCCCTCCTACTCTTTTGGGTTGATCCCTTCATCCACTCCAGTGTCTCTTCCCAATCACTCAACAACACCTATGATAAAGGTGAAGCTTCTCCTCCTTCCTTTGTCCACATCGCTAGGGATGACGTAAGCCTAAGGATGTCGTTGGAACTCCTCTCATGGGCTCTTCACTCGCTGGAGACCTCCCTCCATTCTTCCTCTTCAACCAGTGGCTATTGATCCAAAGGTCTTGTTCTTCTCATTAGATTAGGATTTCCTACTTTCTAGATTAGTTTTAGTGTACTGTAGATCAGTAAAGGTAGTTTAGATGATGAATTCAGTGATGTACAATTTAAATTAGAGATAGATTAGTTTAGAATCGATTTCGCCCTCTCTGATCAATTCAGATCAGAGAGGTGTTTTTTCACCTCCATTTCAATTCATTCCTCTCCCTCTTCACTTCACAGTTCATGTTAACTCACTTGAAGCACCATGTAGTTACCAAACACCCATTCATTAGAGCATTAAATAGATCTGAAGCTCATTAGCTTTTAGATATGTTGGAGCACTCAAACATCAAATAAAAGGGATTACATTCAGCCCATATACCCACTGATGCCCTCCCTCTTATTTGAATCGATCGGATCTGATTGATTTTATTGAGATAGATTTTGATAGTTGATTGAATGAGTTTTGAGTCAATTACAATCTATTTGTATTTAATTGATGAAATTGGGTTTATCTGAGTTTGATTTGGATTATTGCAATTGTTTTTAAACTTATTTGATTAGGTTTTTAGTGATCATATTCTTTGTGTTTCATTTGATGTCAGATTCTAAAATTTTGATGATTGCCAGGTAGTTTGGACCAATGAGAATCATATGAAATGATTCAAGGCCTAAGCAATGACCTAATGATTTTTCTAGGATCATTTAAGGTCCTAAACATTGATTTATAGTGTTTAGAAGCTCAAAGTGATCAATTCACAGTGGCATTCTTACACTAAAAGGCTTAATCTAGGAAACATTTATTTTTAACTTCAAAATGGTTTCTGGGTTCAAAAATGGTTTTAATCTGATCTGCAGAAGTTAATTGAGATTTGGAATGGTTTAATCAAGGTCTAAAAATAGCTTGATTTTATTTTAATGTCTGTTGCGGTCATTTACTTACACACTATCTATAGTGTGAAGTAAAGACCATATTAGGCTTTTTAGGGATTATCAAACCCTTGATTTGGTTTTAAGAGGATTTTAAACCTTCCGATAGATTTGTGATAAATGGAATGTGAGTTTTAAAGATTCTAATAGAACTAAACTAATTTGGATAAGTTCAAAAGAAGCAGCAGCAACTTTTATCTTTACCGAATAGAATTTTAAAAGAAGTTTTGATGAATAAAGTTTTTGAGATTGAATGTTCCTCAAATCTTCTGAGGATGGGGTTTCAAAACTTGAAATGATTTTGATGGCTTAGTCTTTCAGCAGCAAGCAACTACTGTGTTTTTTTTTAAAAGCAGTAGAAATGGCTACTGGAAAATGGTAGTTGGGTTGATCTTGATGGAAATTTGACTTCAATGAAGGGCTTTGAGTTTCATGAGTTTTTAAGAGACCAAGTGATTCTGATTTAATGAACTGAGCAGATCAACACCAGTAGCAGTAGCTACTGATATTCATGCAACAGCTAAATTAGCTACTAAACATCAACAACATATCTGGAAGAAGGATTTTTGGGGTGATTTGAAGATTTTAATGTAGTTTACATGTTTACATTGCTAGAACTTCATGTTTCAAGCATTCATGGATTGTTATAGATTTTAATTTAACTTGAATTTCTTGTAATCTTTGTATTAAATCCTTTGTCAGCTACTATTGAGTGTTTCATCTATCCAAATTGAAATTTAAATACAAATTTAGTTGAAAATCATGTTTAAATGCTCCATCATCTTCCATGTGATGCATTGAGTGTATGTGAGTGCTTTTACTAATTGTCTAACCCTTAAAACACATTTAGAGGCCCTAAGTTCATTGTTAAAGTTTATTCAAGGCCTAATTTGGGTTAGCTTTTTATATAAATAAAAATGATTCGAAAATCACCAAAAAAATTAAAATAAACTTGTCTTGAGTAAGGTTAGGTATTTTTTTAAGCGTATGCAAAGTTTCAAAGTATTTCGAACCCTCAGCTTGGTAGAACATACCAGCGATTGTTCTGTTTACTTTGAAATTTAATGAAAGAAGCAAAACTCAAAACACCAAAAAGAGTTATTCTCTCTCATCTCCTACCTCTATTCTATATATAAATACCATAAAAATCATAAAATAACCAAAAATAGTAAAAAATACCTTGTACATTGTATTTATACTTGTAAATATAATTTAATACTAAGCTATATGTAGATATTGTAAAATATGTAAATTATGTACATAAATAACGTATAATTGTATTTTATATATTTAATTAAGTATTTGGAATGATTTACTATATAGATAACTTTATTGTATAATTGTATAATAATTATATTAAAGTAAATGCATATAATCCTAAGTAATTATAAAAACCTATGTATATGTCTATAACCATATGTAATATTGTATATACAAATTTAAATCATTATCATATAGTGTACCATACCTATAAATTAATTTAATTATATATTTATTATAAGTTATTAAGTTAATTATGTAAGTCATTAACTTAAAATAAAATAAATTAGTACATTAATTTATTACTGACGTAATCTATACTGTACATGTATGTATTAATTTTAAATATTTTCAACCTATTTATGTTGTATTTGTATTATATTACAGTATTTATAAATTAATTATGTGTATATCTATTTAAAACATGTATTTAAATGTCAATAAATTAAAATAAAGACTCAAAAATCAATAAAAAATGTATAATAAATACCTTATTATATAAGTTAACTATTTACAAGGTCAATTGCATGATTAATTTAACAATTTGTATATTAATTAAGAAATTAAGCATTAATGCAATGTGTATAAATCGTAACTTTAACTAATTTTTATACATATTTAAATAATTTTTTTAAAAAATTAATTATAAAATTATATAGCCCTACAGAAGGACTTTGTAACCATATAATTTATTTGTAAAATAGAATTTATTTGGGCCCTCAAATCGAGGGCCAAAAATAAGAAATCAGAACGCAATTGTGCACAACGCAGCATTCTCAGCCACACGAAGAAAGTCCGACATCTTGTGGTGACAAGCATGCTTAGTTGTATTTGATGATTCCCGTGCATTGCCTTAGCATACTGAAATGAGAATATTGAGCATATTTACCCTCCTCTCTCCTTTACTAAGCATGATACATGAGCATATTGGAATAGTGTAGGCCGGGGGCCATGCACTATGCTAGGTTTGGTCTGATTCGGTTAGATTAGATTTGGGTCAAAAGAATGTGCTAAAATACACCTAGATAAAAACTACGGCCGATTCATAGAGAGGATTTGAAAAATAGGCCAAGTGTTGAAGGAGAGGAGCTTAAAATCGACTATGTTAGAAGAACAAAAATAGAGAAGGGTGTGAAATTGTCTAAGTGTTGAGGAAGCTCTGTGAGTGTTGTGCCCGTGTGTGTGAGGGTGAAAGAAACTAACTGTGGAAGCCTTAAGAGTCTATGCAGGTTGTGTATGTGTACATATATGTATAGTATAATATAATAGTAAATGTATATGTATAATAAATAAAATATATGTATATAATGTATACATATACATAGATAATATATATATATAAATATAATTAGAATAGTAGATGTTGTTTGAGCCTTATATATATAAAAACAACCCTTAAGGCTTTAGTGACAAATGTATCGGTCACACTAGATATATAATTATGTTAGTAAACATAGTCTTTTGCCTTATGTTTTGCACATAATTTTACTAAGGCTATAGCAACACATATTTATGTTACTATTATATAACATATATTATTAGAGTTAATATTATATGTTAGTATATTTAATTTACTGTATATTAGTAGTTATTTTTGTACCTATACTTAGGTATTAGCTAGAATAGTTGTACATAACTAACATAGTGTATCCATACATAGTTTTTAATGCCTGCTTATTTGTAAATTTGTTTAAGGCATTATAGAACATTAATTGATTCATTGATTCATGTTGTAAATAAAATTAACATTTTTGTAATAAAAGAACATTTTTGGAACATAAAGAATGATGTGTATCAATAATTACCTCTCAAATGAACGATATGGAATAAACCAGTAAAAATTAAGTAAATAAATAAAATAACATGACATCTGTTTGCATTATGACAATTATGCTGCAACAATGACAATTAAAATACATTTTTTACTGCAACACAATTATCTGTGACCATATTTTTAGCACCGTTACCGAGGACAAAAACCCGACAATAGTGCCTAATTATTATGATGATGTCGGTTGTGGTCTATGCGTTGTGTGCATGTGTGTGTAATTGGGTGAAGGGGGGAAGAGAGAATCACGTGCAAGAGAGTGTGACTAGTAGAGTGAGAAGCTGCCCGATCACTTCAGCGGGCCAACTGATGGAGGGCAGAGAGCGTGGGCAGATGCGTGACCAAATGAGGCAACAAGTCACCGGCTAAGTTTCTCACTTAGCCAGTGACAAAGGGGAGAGCGCGGGTAGTGCAACGACTGGCTGTAGCGATTTTTCACCGACTACGTTTCTCACTTAGCCAGTGATGTGAAGAGAGAGAGAGAAGGCATGTGTGGGTGCCGGTGACTAGTGGAGTGTGTGTGTGTGGGGCCCATCACTAGATAAGTGAGACGCTTTCTGGTGATGAGGCCACCAATATGAAGTGCGATTGTTCCATTATAGCAAAATAGGGCAAGAGAAAATAGGGGAGTTTTTAACCTACACAAATGGCAATAGAAAGAATGATCAAAATGACAAAACAATGAGAGAATCCACCACGTCTACCTGCTCATGAGGAGTTAGACGGTGGTGAACCTTGCCGTGGTGGTTTGCGACCATGGGAGGCTTCCCAATGGCACAGTATGCCCTCTCAACTGGTGAGAGGGTGGTGTGAATGGGAGAGGAAGAGAGGGAGAGAGGAGTGGTGGCCGGCTGAGTGGGTGTGCTACAGTGTACGTGAGGATGGGACAAATGGGAGGTGGGTTTAAGGTTCTTGATTTCTATGTGAAACTTAAAGGTGGGTCATTTTCATTCGCTTATTTTGTTTTTGGCCATTTCATTGATTTTAGATATTTTTGTGATAACTTTGTTCTCGAGGCACTCCCTCAAAATAAGTCCTTGGCGACAAGGCAAACTTGAATCCAAACAATTGTGCTACACGCGAGATCAAGTACCTACTGATGCGAAAAGTCGCGTGATTTGTAAATGTGGATTTTTAATGTCGCTGTAACACGTGAGTTCGCATACGCTTTTAAATTTATATCCTAGATAGGAGAGTATCTAGGGTCGTCAAAGGAGGCAAATTTGCAATTCAATTCTCTTACTTACAAAATATATCTCAACTTTCTTTTTGGTATTTTAAATATGTAATTTTTTTGTTTTGAAAAGATGAGGGCAAAATGCGAATTGTGGCGGAAAGTACTAACACCTATAATTACTTAACTAAAACTTAAGAGATAGATATATCCTCTTCCTAAGCTCACTCTAGGCAAGTGGAGGCCTAGAGTAATTAGGAAGAAGAGGTGAAACAAGTGCTAGAACAAAAACAACAATTGCAATAGAAAGTAAAAAGAAGGCAATTTGATTAACTAGAATTTGTGTTCTTTTCAAAGACAAGTAGAGGAATGCTTCTACTAGAAATGAAAAAAATCTAAAAGCAATAAAAGAAACATAAATCCTCTTGCAAAATTTGTTGAAGAAGGGAGTCTTCTTGCTCTAAGCCTAGCTGCTCCTTGGCTTGAAAAGAGGGCCTCTTTCTTCTCCTTCCTTGAGAGCTCCTCCAAGGTTCATGCTACCACCTTCAATGCTCTCCTCCAAGGGTGGGCGTGCACCACCCTCAAATTCTCCTCCAAGGTGGTGTGGACCACCTTCAAGATCTCCTCCAAAGATCTTCCTTGCCTTGCTCCTCCTTTGGCTGGCATGGGCTCAAGAGAGAAGGGAAGAGGGGAAGTCACCGAAGGGACAGAATATCGCCTTAATCTTCTTCTTCTTCTTCTCTCTTGGGTGTGGGCTCTAGGTAGAGTATGAGAGTGAATTTGCTAGCCAAGTATGGTTTGAATGGTGGTGGGTAGTGGTCTTTTTATATGGTACAATGAGGGGTTAAGGTGACTCTTGAAATGGAGGGCTAAGATGGGAGGATGGAGGTGGTTGGGTGATCCTGGGGTTAAGGATGGTTGGTGCCACCTAAGGGGTGTAAGGGGGGTTGTTATGGGTGGGCAAGGGACACCTAAAAGTGGCGCCAACGATAGAGAGGTGCCATGGGTTGGCACCAACTTTGAGGCTTCTAGAAGGTGGGATTATGTGGATGGTGGAGATGGGTTTAAGGGGAGATGTGTGGTGAAGATGAAGGGGGTTTTTGGAGGGAAAAGTGGCGCCAACAAGGGGGTAGTTAGGGTGGTTTGGCACCACTTTTTTTGGTGTCTTTTGGAGGTAGTGGGTAGGCTAGGTTGGCGCCAAGTAGGGTTAGCTTATGTGGAGCTTAGGTGGAGCTTAGTCGGTGGAGTTGTTAGGTAGGGTTTTTGGGTGGTAAAGGCCAAAGAAGCTAGAGCGTAGCTAAGCTAAGCTAAGTTAAGCTAGCTTAGCTAATGGTTGAGTAGAGGAGGAGGTGTTGGAGTTAGGGTTTGGAGGGAAGAGCTGGATCTGAGAAATCTGGAGCTGAAGTGGAGCTGGCAGCTGCTGAAGAGGTCAACATGGGGCTACTCTAGCTGGCTTAGCTTGCTAATTCTTTGCTAGATACTAAGCCAAGCTAAAGTGAGCTGGCTTCTGTTGAATGGAGCTGAGATGAGCTAGGTCTAGTGCTTTCGGGGAGGATTGAGCTAGTTGAGACAGCTAAGGTAGCTTAGCTCAACCAAGTTGAGCTAAGCTAAGTCCCCGGGAGTTGGACTTGAGCTTCTTGAGCTGGGATGCATTCTTCTTCAGCTGGCTGGTGTTGATTGGAGCTGGATGTTGCTGGATCTGAGATAGGGTGAACTCCAGTCAACTCAGTTGAGCTAGATAGAGCTCCCTATGGACTAGTGGGAGCTGAGATAAGCTAGACTCAACTAGGTTGAGCTGGATCTGAGCTGACTTGAGCTAGGGTGAGCTAAGATGAGCTTTCTTGAGTTGCCATTCAGTTGAGATTAGCTGAATGGAGCTGAGATGAGCTAACCCTAGTCCAAGTGAGCTAGGTTCTAGCTGTTGTGAGCTTGATCAAGTTGAGTTCCAGTTAGTCTGAGCTCCTCCTTCACCATTTGCCTTCTTGAGTGCTAGGGTTTTAAGGATATGTATATCTGTTCATCCCTAACACTCACTAAAACACATTAAAACAACAAAATAAAATGCAATGCATGCTTAACCTAGTTAATGCCTAAATGCAGCCCAAAAACCCATTTGCAGAGTAAAATCCTAAGAGCTAGGTTTGTTTTAATGCATAAAAATGATGATAAACTGGCGTTTATCACACCCCTATGCTTATCTTTTGTTAGTCTCTTAGCAAAACTTCAATTTTTTTTGGAAAATGGAATTTTTAGGAAATTTAATTTTTTTTGACTTTTGAGGAGAAAAAGATTAAGGGACCTTGGTTGATCTAAACACAGGAGGCATGGGATTTGTTATGGATAAACATCGGGATTTTTTTTTGGATCCAACCATTAGACAAAACAGGATCAATATATCCTCGAAAAATTCACAAATTAACCCTTGTTAATTCAGATGACTTGAAATTTTTGTTTTTAGGATTTCACTAGCTCATGAATCTGATTTGCAACTTGTAAAATCCTTTAAAACATTGTATCGTTCTTGTGAAAAGCCAACATTTATAAGGGCATGTTAATTAATTAATAAATTATTATTATTATTTTTTCTCTCTCCCCCATACTTATTTTTAGCTTAGTCTTACAACAGATGTGTCGGGATCATCATTCCTGTTACCAATCCTCGAGGGGGCTCTGGTGTCAATACTTCTGGATAGCACTATCCATGACACCACCCAGGAGCTCTGATGAGAACCTCATCATGAGCCATAACTAGCTCATTTTGACCCAATACAAAGGATAAAAGCTCCTACATAACTCAAGGAAAGGCTTAACTCAGAGAATTCTGAGTTTAAGGAGAAAACAAGTCATAAGGGGTAAAAATGCAATTTTACCAGTATAATCTGCATACAGGGTAATTCAGGGTCCAAACATAGGTCAAAGCAACCTAATAAGAATAAAAGTGGGATGAGATGATCTGGCAAGGGCTACAGCAATTCCAAGGAACTAAATGATAATCTGTAACCCTAAAACAAACCCACTTCAATTCACGAGGTTCAAGGCAAAGAAAAAATGGAATAAACCCTCTAAAATTCATAGAAAAATAATCTCTAGGGTTTAGAACCTTCAATTTGACCTTAGGAACCCATCTTGACCTACATTGAGAACCATACCCAATTAATAACTTAATTTGGGTTTTTGCATAAATTGACCAGTCAAACAAGGTTTAATCTAGAAATAAAATTCACCATCAGATTCCTTAGGTCCTAATTAGTCATGTATAAAAACTTGAGCCTAAGAAGAAACCTTCTTGACCAACTTTACACTTTGGTCCTCATATATTTACTTTTTGGCCCTCAACTTTTGAACCCTCACATTTTGGCCCCTAACTCTCCTTCGTTCTTTGCGTTCAGGTCCTCCCTGCAAAACCTGCCAGCACCATGCTCCGGCGACCTTGCGCGGAGCATGGCGCCGCGCAGGGTGAGGGGGAGAGTCTGGCAAGTAAACCGGGGGTGCCCTGCGTCGTCAGCCGTCGCAGGGACACCCTCCTGGTCGCTGTAACCCACCATACCGGCCGTGCGAACGCACGGATGGTATGGGTTTCCATCTCCGGCATCCTCCGGCGAGGGAGACACGTCGTCTCCCTCCGCCTTCCTCCCTGATTCGGTCCCTATAAATACCCCCGTTGCTCCACCGTTCTTCCCAGCTCGGATCTGACGGAGAAAACCCCCAACTTTCCTCTCTACTCACTCCGGCAGACGCCCACCAGCTCCGGCGGTTCTTCCTCCTCCTCCTCTTCGCTCTGCCGCAATACCAGCAGCAGAGACTTCTTCCCCTGCTCTTCCCGCGCCACGCCGCACCCAGCTGGCGCCTCTCCGACCCTCTGCTCGCCGCCGCCCCTTCCCCCGGGCATCTTCTTCTCCGGCGACAGTCGATACGACTGTCGCCCGCTCCGGCCCCTCCTCGTCCTGCTAAGTAGGTAGAACTCCTCCTCTTCCTCCCCTCTTCCTTTTCCTCACTTTAAACATCTACTGTCGCCCTCGATTCCGACCACTCACCCTCACCTTCTCCGCCTCCAGCCATCCTCCGACGAGGCGCTCCCATCACTCCAGCATCCCACCCGGCTCGCCGACCTGCACATAATCTCCGCCTCCTCACCCTGATCCATTTCCGCCCCTCCACTTCCCCCAAATCACCCTCTGCAACTCCACCGAACAAACCCATCTCCCCACCCACAGTCCGACCTAGGGCAGCCCTTAGGCTCCGCCCCGCCGCCTGCACACCCCCCGACCACCTTCGCTGTGCCACGGCGAAGGTCCTCCGCATTTCTGATTGGGCCGAGAGGCCGTTTTTCTGTGGGCAGGTACCTGCGCTCGTCGCCGCCATTGTTGAAGCGAAGCAGCTTCTTCACCTGCTGCCCCAGGTGCGCCACGCCCAGGTTATGCTCCCAGACAGCGCAAGGCGCCTTCGCGAAGTACCAGGCTACAGTCGAGTCGAAGCCCTCGCGCGAAGGTCTCGCGTAACGCTGCGATTACTAGCTGCTTCCTCCGCGCAGGCGCGAAATTGGGGTGGGACATTTAGTCCCACCTCGGAAGGCTCTGAAGGAGTGCAGCGGTATAAAGCGAAAAAGTGCTGGAGGCTTATTGCCTCAGCACACGGGGTGAGGTCCCCTTCACCCGCCCGGTTACCCGGTCTCGTCCGCGCTCACGCCCCGCGGACCTGGCCCGAACCCGACTTAGACTGACCTGCACTCCTCGCCCACCGTGCACGCCGGTGGGCCTGGACCCGGGCGCGACCCGTACCCGGCTACCTGGCAGCTCTGGGAGAGCTATCCTATGAGCGGATTCTATGAGAGAGAGACGTGGGGGAGGGTAGAGATAGGTTTTGCCCCTCTCTGATCAAGCTGTGTAAGTGTGCAGGCATAGGTGAAGAAGAACCGTGGAAGAAGACGAAGGCTGAAGGAAGGAGGATCACCGAGCGGCACTGTAGCAGCGGCGGTTTAAGTCGTCTGATTGGAAAATCAGACGACGTCCTGAAGGCAAGGAAGGAGAAGGAAGGCGAGGCAGAGGAGAACACAGAGAGACAAGCAGAAAGAGCTGAAAGAAGAAGGAGAACGCAGAGAGGCCAAGACAAGAAAAAAGAGCACGAGAAGAAGATCTGAAGAAAGGAAAAGAAGAAAGAAAGAAGAAGAAGAAGAACAGGACCGCTCTGTAGAAGAAAGGAAAAGAAAGAAAGAAGAAGAAGAAGAACAGGACCGCTCTGCAGAAGAAAGGAAAAGAAGAAAAAGAAGAAGAACATCACCACTGCAGATAAAGAAGAAGAACAAAAGAAGAGAGCAGAAGATCTGAGAAGGAAGAAGAGGAGAAGCAAAGAGAAAAGAAGAAAAGCCAACAAATTCTCTCTCTCTCTCTTTCTTTATTTTTGTAAAAGAAACTTGTACCCCTAGAATACAACTTGCTCCCTGAGTTCGACCTCGGGAACTCTTTATTTCTGAGTAACAAATTGTATTAAACTGGTAATCACCTCCCTCTATACTATACTACGACGAAATAATAAAACTATAGAGGAAGGTAGCCCACCAAGCTCACAACCCCAAAACACAATGCGGTGTAAAGGGGCTCTCCAAGCAAACTCAAGCTCTTGCTCCGACACTCTAGGTAGAGCACCGTCCAAGACACTTGAGCTGCTAAAATGAGATTTAATGCTCCGTCTAAAGATATGAAATATAGATATGGAGCAGCGCTGAGGCGGTAACATGTTGACATCGCATCCTCAAAGGAAACATTTTCCTCCTTCTCGACGGTGGGAACTCGAACCAATGATCTGCTTCAGACTTTTACTAAGTTCAAACAAGGGAGTTTTTCAATTTTTTAAGCTATTTTTAAGTGTTGGCTTGTGTGTGAAAATTGACACAAGAAGTTCCTCAAGAAATGCAAGTTTTTGAATTAGAAACTATGTCAAGTACTTTCCATATTAGAAAATACGATCAAGTCACCTGAACTATCATGAGTTCAGGTGGAATTTTAGATAAGGATATCTAATCTAGTCTAAAAATAGACCCTGAAATTCTAATGATCAGATCCACATCCTCATCCCTAGTTTGTTAAAGATTAAATCCCATTATACCCAAAAGTGAATTTTTTCAACCTTAGTCCCGATTTCAAAATCTTTCCTCAAAAAATTTTCAACATTTTTATTTTTTTGGGTATGCAAGTAGGAAAATAAAATAACTAAAGAAAAATGCATATTTTTAGGTCTTGAAAATCCTAAATCTATCGTCAAATTTTAAAAACACCCCCCCATGCTTAAGATATGCAATGTCCTCATGCATTAGGAGGGAAAGGGATCATCTTAATGAAGAACGGTCGATTTTAGGATGGCCAAAACCTGAAAGAAAAAGAAAGTAGGAAAAGAAATGATGGGTTACCTCCCATCCAGTGCTATCTTTTATGCCATTCAGCTAGGCGTAGTGTGCACGGAAGATGGAAAATCATGTAAAAAGTTGGACACTTGAATGTCTTTAATAAAAGTGTCTTCCTCAAGATCCCTAAAAAGATGAGTGGTAAAGATAAAGGGATCAAAATAAAATAGAGAAATGGAAAAAGGACCCTGGTCTGGCCATGGTTTGAATTGATGATGAAAGCCAAACTCAGGTTGATCAGGTGGTAGGTCCAATAGAAAAGGGAGGGGAAAGGAGTTAGTGAGATGCAGGATGGGTGAAGTTAGTGTGGTTATTTTGGTGAAAAATCAGGAAGATGAAAGGGGGGAAAGTCAAACCCTAGTTGATCTGGAAAGTCATGGACCACATAATTATCCTTAGAATAAGAATCAATAAAATCTAGATCAATAGTGGTCAAAGATGAACGAGATTGGATCAACATAGACTTCTCAAATACTGCTTCCATTTTATTATCAGTGTTCTAAAAAATTTTGTGATCAATTGACCTCTTGGAAGCTTGAAATAAATCTAATAAGAAGGTTTGGTTACTGCAACTTATATTCATTTTCCCAAAATGAGAATTGATATTAGTTGCTACCATAATCAGAAAAGGTCTTCCAAGGATGGCATTAATGAGAGCCTTAGGTACCTCTATGTCAAGGACCAGAAAATTTACCCAAAATAGACAATTCTGGACCTTGATAATACTATCCTCAACAACTTCTCACTGTTGAATGGTAGATCGATCTTCCAATTGAAATTGAACTTTAGTAGGTTTTAAATCACTGAATCAAAATTCCTCAAATAAGACCAGGGGGATGAGATTACTAGAGGTACCTAAGTCGAGAGGGGTGTGAAAAAAAATGGTGTCAGTTATGACAATTGAGATAAGTGATGTGCCCTGGTCCTTTTTTGTGAAAGGCAGCTTGCTCTGAAAAACTGAGCTGGCTGTCTTTGAAAGGACCAACCTTTCTAGATTCTGATCATGCCCTTTTGAAGTAAATTTTTTAGAGGCATGGGGAGAATCTAGGAAGGGAATATTCCTCTTGACTTGCTCAAATAAGTCCAAAGGATTGTGGTCAGAGGGCTCTGATTTTGAATTGTTGGATTGCAATTTTTGAGAGTGGGAAATAGGGTTTGAATCAGGTGTTTTTGGGATTTCTTTTTCTTCTTCCTTATTGAGGTTAGGGAAGTCAATCTGCATTGGTTGAGAATTAGTTTCATCATTTGAATGTGAAGGCCTTAAATCCATGGTGGTTTCCTCACTCCTCAAAGTCTCTGCATATGCAGCTTGGTGATCATTGGGAGGAGGTGGAGGGGCCTGATGTTGATAGAAACTGGGTTGATGATGCGATGTTGGGTTAATAGGAGGCTGAACCGTGTGGTTCTGATGTTGGTATCCACCCGGTTGTTGGTTCTTGTGATTAATAAAGTTTGGTATGGGTTGGGATGGTGAGTGTCTTGCAGGTCTTTGAGTCAGAATATCCCCAATTTGATCATTGAGATTGTTAATAAGATGAGTTGTTTCCTTTGTTTTTCTTTGTAACTCCTACAAGGTTTTCATCATCTAGGCATTAATCTCTTCTTGAGATTGCCCAGATTGATAAGTCTGATTTGAACCATACCCTCTAAATGGGTTCTGTTGTTGGTGTGGAACTGGATTGTTCCAGGAGTGAGCCAGATAATTCCCCCCATTAGAGGAATTTTTCAATTTCTCTTGGAAAGTAGGGACATTTTGGGTGGGGTGATGATTGGGATAAACATAATTCCCTGTTAATCCATAGAAAGCCTCAGAATAATAATTATACTCAGCACAATATTTATGCAGATTTTCTTTCTTGTGGGTGTTAAAAGGGGTGAGATGTGGAATGTGTGGAGCTTGGGCAGGTATGGCAGGACTCCCTTGGTTGGCTAGGTTTGTTAAATCCTTATGCAACTGTTGTTGCTTAACTTGTAGCTGAGCCATGATAGAGTAGAGATTAGGTGGAGGGGCCTGATTAATTAGCTCCTGGGTGGAAAAATAGGGGAAAGAAAAATTAGCATGCGGGTTAGAGGACCAATTTTGATTTTCCATTTTTAAAGAAGAGGAAGAATGCATGTAAAGGTCTTTTTTCTGGGGAGGTAAAATCAAGTGGTCCCTCCAAGTGTGGAGTTTTGGACCGCCACCTATGCAAAATGAAAGAAATGGTAGGGGAGGAGAAGAGAAAGAGATGAGAGAAAGTGTGCAATTCAAACAATTAAAGCTAGACCTAACTTAAGTGCGACTCCCTAACAATAACCTAAGACTTGGTCTACGTAGGAAATAAGTAATCAATAGTGAATACCCGTTCTGTCAACAAATCTAGCTAAGCTGCTTAAGGGGAGGTTTGGGCCCAAACGTTTCCCAGGGAAAACCCCAAGTGCTTGTACAAACCCACGCTTGGTCGTTTAACACGGCCCCTCAGCCTGAACACCAGATATAGATGACAGAATTAGTATTAACTAAAGAAAACTTAAGACATATATAGCAAGCCTAAGTTGATGAAGCCTTAGGGGTCAAGTTGCTACAGATTTTAGTTTGGTCTAGGATACTATAGTACACACGGAATGTGGAGGGCATTAATTGGGTTGTTGCCCTGTTATTTCAAATTATTTTTGTATGTGTGCAAGAATTGGAAAATAGTTCCAATTAAAAAGTAAGTTGTCACACAATTTCTTATATTTTTGTCTTTTAGGATTTGATTTAATTCAATGTGTTTTAGGGTTTCTCTTGTTAAATTTTCAAACAAGTTTGAAACTCCACAATCAAAGGAAAAACAAGTTGTATTAGTGATGGTTAATTTCCTTTAATGTAAGTCTCTAAAAAGAAAGAAAGAAACCCTAAGCCAATTATCTCTAAGACAAAAAATTACTACCAATGAATTTCTTTTAGGCTTTCTGTATTAAGTAGTGGTCCAAACAAGTCAAAAAATACTACTAAATTGAATAAAATCAAACAAGGATTCCAAAAAATATTTTTGTAAGATTTTATAAATTTTTTGGTAATTGTTTTAAATTTTTACTTGTACTGATGTCAAAGTCCAGAAATGATACCTCTGGGTATTTTAGACTTTTTAGTATTACCAATTACCTCATAAAATTTTGGTGATTTTATATGATGTGTAAAATTTCACAAGGATTCCAGAAAGCTAAATTTTGAAAAAATTGGATGAGTACAAAAATTCTAAAAATTTACGGACAGTACCAAAATAGGAAGATTGTAGGGTATGACCCCTCTATAGTCCATGAATTTTGAAAAATTAAATAAAAAGCCAATTAATCTAAAATTTGGAACAGATGTTTCTAACTTAATTTTGAATCGTTGTATGAAATTTTCTAATTTTAGGAGGCCTGTGGAGTTGGAAATTGATTTTTCAATTCTGGACAGAAATCTGGACCAAAAAATAGAACACCAATACTTGAAATGAAGTGGTGTTAATAAAACATTCAAGTAAAGAATGAATTTTAATGGGCACCACTCCACTTAATTAAGATGTTTGGGATCCTGAAGGCGAAGTTTAATATTTTTTTGGTAGTTTTACTTAATCATGTGACCAGAAAAGGGAACCAACCTGAAAATCCACGGGAAGAAAAGGAACTTTAAGCTTTCGCTTTCAAATTCCCGCTTTCCCGCTGTAGTTTCTGTACACATGAAAGAGAAAAAAGAGAAGGGGATGAGATCCACTTCAAGTAAGAAAAGTGACTAATGCAAAGCCGTGCCTCTCAGGCAACGGTGCCAAAAAGTGATGCGAAAAGTCGTGTGATTTGTAAAAGACGATTTTTATTGTCGTTGTAACACACAAATTTGCATACGCTTTTAAATTTATATCCTAGATAGGGGAGTATCTAGGGTCGTCCAAGGAGGAAAATTTGGAATTCAATTCTCTTGCTTACAAAATAGATCTCAACTTTCTTTTTGGTATTTTAAATATGTAATTCTCTTATTTTGAAAAGATGAGGGCAAAATGCCAATTATGGTGGAAAGTACTAACACCTATAATTACTTAGCTAAAATTTAAGAGATAGATATATCCTATTCCTAAGCTCACTCTAGGCAAGTGGAGGCCTAGAGTAATTAGGAAGAGGAGGTGAAACAAGTGCTAGAATAAAAACAACAATTGCAATAGAAAGTAAAAAGAAGGCAATTTGATTAACTAGAATTTGTGTTCTTTTCAAAGACAAGTAGAGGAATGCTTCTACCAGAAATGAAAAAAATTCTAAAAGCAATAAAAGAAACAAAAAATCCTCTTGCAAAATTTGGTGAAGAAGGGAGTCTTCTTGCTCCAATCCCAGCTGCTCCTTAGCTTGAAAAGAGGGCCTCCTTCTTCTCCTTCCTTGAGAGCTCCTCCAAGGTGGATGCTAACACCTTTAATGCTCTCCTCCAAGGGTGGGCATGCACCACCCTCAAATTCTCCTCCAAGGTGGCGTGGACCACCTTCAATATCTCCTCCAAAGATCTTCCTTGCCTAGCTCCTCCTTTGGCTGGCGTGGGCTCAAGAGAGAAGGGAAGAGGGGAAGGCACTGAAGGGACATAATATCCCCTTAATCTTCTTCTTCTTCTTCTCTCTTGGGCATGGGCTGTAGGTAGAGTATGAGAGTGAATTTTCTAGCAAATGATGGTTTGAATGGTGGTGGGTAGTGGTCTTTCTATAGGGTAGGATGAGGGGTTAAGGTGACTCTTGAAATGGAGGGCTAAGATGAGAGGATGGAGGTGGTTGGCTGATCCTAGGGCTAAGGATGGTTGGTAGCACCTAAGGGGTGTAAGGGGGTTAGTTATGGGTGGCCAAGGGACACCTAAAAGTGGCGCCAACCATGGAGAGGTGCCATGGGTTGGCCCCAACTTTGAGGCTTCTAGAAGGTGTGATTATGTGGATGGTGGAGATGGGTTTAAGGGGAGATGTGTGGTGAAGATGAAGGGGGTTTTTGGAGGGAAAAGTGGAGCCAACATGGGGGTAGTTAGGGTGGCTTTGGCACCACTTTTTTTGGTGTCTTTTGGAGGTAGTGGGTAGGCTAGGTTGGTGCCAAGTAGGGTTAGCTTATGTGGAGCTTTGGTGGAGCTTAGTTCGTGGAGTTGTTAGGTAGGGTTTTTGGGTGGTAAAGGCTAAGGAAGCTGGAGAATAGCTAAGCTAAGCAAGCTTAGCTAATGGTGGAGTAGAGGAGGAGGTGTTGGAGCTAGGATTTGGAGGGAGGAGCTAGATCTGAGAAATCTGGAGCTGAAGTGGAGCTGGCAGCTGCTGAAGAGGTCAACATGGGACTACTCAGCTGGCTTAGCTTGCTAATTCTTTGCTAGATACTAAGCCAAGCTAAAGCGAGCTGGCTTCTGTTGAATGGAGCTGAGGTGAGCTGGGTCTGGTGCTCCCGGTGAGGATTGAGCTGGTTGAGATAGTTAAGGTAGATTAGCTAAACCAAGTTGAGCTAAGCTGAGTCCCCGGGAGTTGGACTTCAGCTTCCTGAGCTAGGATGAATTCTTCTTCAGCTGATTGGAGTTGAGTGGAGCTGGATGTAGCTGGATCTGAGCTGGGGTGAACTCCAGTCAACTCAGCTGAGCTAGCTAAATCTCCCTATGGACTAATGGGAGTTGAGATGAGCTAGACTCAACTAGGTTGAGCTGGATCTGAGCTAACTTGAGCTAGGGTGAGCTAAGATGAGCTTTCTTGAGCTACCATTCAGCTGAGATTAGCTGAATGGAGCTGGGATGAGCTAACTTTAGTCCAAGTGAGGTAGGTCCAGCTATGGTCAGCTGTATCAAGTGAGCTAGGTTCCAGCTGTGGGAGTCAACTCTCAATATCTCAATAGTTGGAAGTTATTTTGAATTTCCCTTTGGGCGGGAAGCTTCAGCGATGATGGCTAGCCGCCTGAGGTGGCCTGGCGAACGCACCGCTGGAGTTGATGGTTGGTCGGTGTGGAGATCGCGATCATGAAGAGGAAAGGAGCGTGACGCCTGGGTGACTGAGGGTGTCAGGACTGTGGATAGGAGGTGGTCACTGAACCGTAGGGAGGTGGTTTGCTTTCGATGCCGGCGTCGTGGGCACTTGGCGGCGGTGTGCTGGCCGACAGCTAGTTCTTTGCTTGTCCTACAGGGGCTATGGCCACAAGTGTGACTCCTACTTGGCAGCTCATGGTGGTTATGGGGGTAAGATATGCTCTGAGCCCTGGACACTTAAGGGTGAGGTGAAGCCACCTCTCCTACCTCCTCTGCCAGTGTTTGGGGGGCACGCCCTGGATGTGGTGATCCCTATGAGTGAGGACATCAAAGTGGCAGAATAGGTTTTGCGGGGAGCTCTGATTGGGGAAGTGATGATGGGCTCTCTATCTCTGGAGAGAGCTCGTAAACTGGTAAACTCCCTCTCCCTCTCAACTGATGATTGGAAAATTACGGTTCTCTCCCCCTCGCGATTTGTGCTCTTTGATTTGGGGGTGGTGGATGTTGAACATCTATCCTTTCAGTATAGTAATCTGTGTGGGTTGACAGTGTTATGGCTTCTGGTATCCCCTTTTGCTTTGATAACACATGAGGTCTAGAGAGGTGGTGGAAGCTATGATTGCTGCGTTTGCTTCTGTGGCAAAGGATGCTGAAATTGGCCTGACTAAAGGGGATGCCAGTGTATTGAAGGTGAGGGTGGAGGTCTTCAGGGCTAGAGCTGTTCCAGATAAGCTGATTCTTCGGTGTGGGGGAAGCTCATGGATGCTACGTTTGACTTTTCAAGTGGATAATAGGGATGTGAATTCGAGCCATCACCCAACCTCTTATGCTAAGGTGTTGCAACCCAAAGCTGGCTCAGTAATGTGGAAGTGTGTAAGTCAGGAGAAGTTGGCTGAACCTAATAAAACTGTGGAACTGGTAGATGGGGTGGGGGCCTTGGGGGCAGAGGGGGGTTGATTGAAACTCTGGAGGATCTGGGTGGTGCACCTCTGCTCCAAGCTGACTCAGATGTGAAAGTGAAAGAAGGGGAGGAGATGACAATGATAAATGAGGCTGTGGCTAAGGATTTAAAGGATGGGACTCCCCTAGCCATTGCTCCTAATGTTTCTAATCTGGTAATTCCCTCGGTGCAGTTCTTAGGTCTGGAAATTCCCCCGATGCAATCCGTAGATCAAGAAATTCCCTCGGTGCATTCCTTAAGTCTGGAAATTCCCCCGATGCAATCCGTTGATCAGGAAATTCCCCCGGTGCAATGTAGTCCTCCTGTGGTTGCTCCTGCTATATCTGATCTGGAAATTCCCCTGGTGCATTCCTTAGGTCTGGAAATTACCCCGGTGCAATCCGTAGATCAGGAAATTCCCAAGATGCAATGTAGTCCTCTTGCGATTGTTCCTGCTGCATCTTATCTGGAAATTCCCTAGGTGCATTCCTTAGATCTGAAAATTCCCCCGGTGCATTCCTTAGATCTGGAAATTCTCCCGGTGCAACATAGTCCTCCTGTGATTGATGGTCTGTAATTGGATTCCAAGGCTCCTTCCACCTCTAGTCTAGGGAGACTTCCCTGCAAGGTGAGGTTGAGAAGACATGGTTCATTACAAAAAGTTGACGAGTGTGCCATTGCAGCTGTGATGAAGGTTAGCAAAGTATCTGCTGTGAAGAAGGGGACTGATTAGATGGCCAAATGAGGATTCTTACTTGGAATGTGCGTGGGCTATGCGATAGAAGCAAAGGGCTTCTTTGCTTAGATATTTGTGAGAATGGGAGATTGATTGTGCCATCCTCCAAGAAACACATATTGACAGTGAGTTTGATAGGGCTTGGGTAGAGTTGAAAGCAGGTTTCACTAATGACATTGTGATGATCAATTCAAGTGGCAGATTTGGGGGTATTACCATCTGGTGGAAGAAGCATGTGTTGCAGTTGGTGGAGGCCTCTTTGGCTGACACCTACTGACTTGCAGGTTCAAAAGAGACCAAAGGGACAATAATTTTTTTGTGACTGGTGTGTTTGGTCCTTGTGATCCGAGCAGAAGACGTGAGCTCTGGGAGGATTGGAATTTGGCTGCGGATTTTGTGAATGGGGCTGCCTGGTTGGTTGGAGGGGACTTCAATTGTGTGTTGGTGGGAAGTGACATACCCAGTGTGTGGTTGATAATGCAACCAATGGCTTCCAGCTGATGGTCCAAGCTTTAGGATTGAGTGAATTCCCCTCATCGGGTTCTGAATTCACTTGGAGAAATGGTAATGGTCTCATGTCCAAAATTGATAGGTTCTTTGGCAATGCTGGGCTGCTGGACCTTTTTCAGCTATCTTTTGTCAGTGACCTCGAACGTCCCTTCTCTGATCACACTCCTCTGGTCTGGGATAATGGGGAACAAGTTTTGGCTGGATCCTATTTCAAATTTAGGAAGTCATGGTTGAGGGAACTGGGCTTCAAAGAAATGCTTGAAGGTTGGTGGAGGGCTCAACTGGTTGAGGGCTTGGCTACCTTCAAGTTGGCTTCCAAAATATCAGCTATGAGAGTGACGCTAAAGGAGTATGGTGATGTTGTTTCTGTCTTGAGGCATCAGAGACGTAGAGAAGCATTGTTGAAGATCCAGGAATTAGACTCCAAAGAAGCAAATGACCTGCTGTCTGAGCAGGATATCCTTGATAGAAGAAGACAGTAGGGGGTGGTGGCTGAAGAAGACCTAAAGCTAGAAATGGATTGGCAGGAACGATCAAGACAACTATGGTTAAAAGAGGGGGATGCAAACACTAAGTTCTTCCACTTGGCTGCCAGCTCTAGAAGAAGAATCAATTTGATTTCCTCTATTGTTAAAGATGGCCAGAGAATTACCTCCATCTCTGATATCAAAGTTGAATTTGTCAGATACTTCAAGGAATTCTCAAGATCGACTGGAAGGGGCTGTTGGAGGATGGCAGCAAGTGACCTTCCCAAAATCATTGAAGTTTAGGGGTCCAGTCTGACTGCTACTATTTATGAAGCTGAAGTTTTGAATGCCATCAAGGATCTCAATTGTGAAGGCTCACCTGGTCCTGATGGAATTCAAGTTTTTTTTTATAAAGAGATGTGGGATGTTGTGGGCACTGAGGTGATGGAAGTGATCAGAGAATTTGAAATTGGCAACTTTGTCTTTGAAAGAATTAATAGATCCTTTTTATTTCTTTTGCCAAAGACTCCTGGTGCTGAATCTTTTCAGGATTTCAAACCCATTGCCCTCTCTAATTTGATTTATTTGGTGATTAGCAAGATCTTGGTGAATAGGTTGAGGCCTGTCCTGCAAGAGCTGATCCATCCTTTTCAATCTGCCTTCCTTCCTGATAGGTCTTTACAAGAATCATTTATCATGGCCTAGGAGATGGTTTGTGGGTGGCATAAGAGGAAATGCAAAGCTTTCTTATGGAAGGTTGATTTCTGCAAAGCTTACGATTCCATCAGTTGGCCTTATCTTTAGGAAGTGTTTAAAAGATGAGGTTTTCCACCTGTTTGGATTCAATGGGTGAAAAGGTGTGTCACTGCTGCCTCTTTCACTCCTTTGATAAATGGGAAACCTTATGGTGCTTGGATTCAGCCCCAATGTGGGATCAGACAAGGCTGTCCTCTGGTACCATTGGTTTTCAATTTGGCTGTGGACAACCTGGCCTGGTACTCTTGCAAACTTGCTGAAGCAGATCTTATTAGAGGTTATTCCTTATCTTGTAGGAGTACCTTGGCTCCTATACTCCAGTATTCGGATGATACGATTTTTTTTGTGGAAGGATCTATGTAGGAAGCACAAGCTTTGTGTCATATGGTCAACATTTTTGGAGAACTCTCAGGACTTAGGCTAAACAGAGAGAAGTCAAGTTTGGCCTATTGTGGCTTATCTGCGGCCAAGCAAGGTGATATTTTTGTAGTTCTGGGGACCCCTGCATCAGCCTTCCTATCAAATATTTGGGACTGCCACTGAGGTGCTCTAAAATGGAGAAAAGTGATTGATCCTGTCTTTTTGATAAAATTTCAGTGAAGCCGGATGGGTGGCATAGCATCTTTCTTTCCAAGGGTGGAAGACTCATTTTGCTCAATTCGATGATCACTTCTATCCCTGTTTTCTACCTTTCCATCTTTAAGGCTCCAAGATCCATATGGAAACGATTGGATGTATTGACAAAGAGGTTCTTTTGGAAGGGGTCCAAGCATGAGGGCAGATTTATGCAGCCACTGAAATGGGAGCAGATCTGTCAGCCAAAGGACAGGGGTGGACTGGGGATTAAATCCTTGAAATAGTTCAATGATGCTTTATTGCTTAAGTGGGCAATTAAATTCTTGCAAGGAGAGATGAAGCCTTGGACTGCCTTAGTCAGGGACAGTTATGGATCTTCAAATAGTGTGCTTTCTAGGCTGCAGCCCAGCAGACCCTCGCCCTTTTGGAATTTAGTGATTAGAGCTTTGGTTGATAACCTGCATCTTCTACAGCCGACTCTTCGGGATGGCAGGTCCTTCAGATTCTGGAATGAAGGTTGGTCCAGGTTGGGTGTTCTGAAGGAGGTCTATCCAAGGGCCTTTGCTGCTTCATCTGATAAGGAGGGGACTATTAGCAGCTTCTGGTCTTGCAGTAGCTGCAGCTGGAAATTGAATGAAGAAGACTCCACCAGAAGGGGCACCCGGTTGTGGGATGAAAGGAGGAATCTGCTCTCAGACCTTCAAAGATTTAGGCCAAGACCTGGAGTGGAGGATAAATACATTTGGGATGGGCTTTACACTGTGCAGTGTGGTTATAACAGAACATGGAAATTGGAAGTGGGTGGAGCTATGACTTCATCGACAAGAAAATTTGGCTTCTGAAGATCCCCCTTAATGTACAAATATTTCTTTGTCTATGCAGGAGAGAGGGGCTGATTACAGGTGATTTGCGACACAGAAGAATGGGAGCTGCTTGCCATGAGTGTTACATATGTGGTATGCACACTGACAATGTTAATCACATTTTCTCCTCTTGCCTGGTCACTGATGTTGTATGGAGGAGGACTTGCCAGGAGCCACTGCCAACTTGGGTTTCCATCTAGCTCGGGTTTGGTGTGAGTGCGAAACCACATGTGCATATGGCTGTCACTGTTTGGTGTGTGTGGAAGGCGAGAAATGCGAGGCTTTTTCAGGAAAGACCAGTGTGTTGTGAAAACATTGTAAGAGAATGCTGGTCCCTCATACATACGTGGGGATCTGGATTGTAATTCCGCCTTTTTTATTTAATGATATACCTTCCCGGATTGCTATCGTATGATAGCTTTCCCTTTTGTTTCAAAACAAAATCAAGCTGAGTTCCAGTTAGTCTGAGCTCCTCCTTCACCATTTGCCATCTTGAGTGCTAGGGTTTTAGGGATCTGTATTTCTATTCATCCCTAACACTCACAAAAACACATTAAAACAACAAAAGAAAATGCAATGCATGCCTAACCTAGTTAATGCCTAAATGCAACCCAAAAGCCTATTTGCGTAGTAAAATCCTAAGAGCTAGGTTTGTTTTAATGCATAAAAATGATGATAAACTAGCATTTATCACCTACAAGACACAAAGTTATCTTTTCTTTTTTATAACTTATTTTGGTATTTCCTTAATTATCAAATAAATGATATTAAGAGAGAAAAGGAAAGAAATGTGGGAATTCAAATAAAAGGAATTACTTAGCTATTTATATATGTACATATGTATGTATAAGATATATATGTCTATGTATGTATGTAGATAGATATATATATACACATAGATATATAGAGAGAGAAGAAAAGGAGAATGGGATTGGAAAATGGAATGTAGCACCATGTTAGGTTAACCGACGTCTAGAGAGACATGATTACCCTAGCTATGTGTCACGTGAATGTGTGGATTGAACGTGTGTGAGTGTATGCGTATGTGTCTCTATCTATCTGTGTGTGAGTGAGAGAGCAGCATTGTGCAGTGGAGTGAGGTGCACTGTGTATGTGCGGTGTAGTGTGTAGCTGAGTGTGTGTGCATGCTAAGAGAGAAGTGAGGCACGTTGTGTGTGTATGTAACCAAGTGAAGGGGTGAAGAGAGAGAACCACACGTAGGAGAGTGTGATCGGCAAAGTGAGACACTGCCTAGTCACCTTAGTGCAACAATCGGTGGTGGGCAGAAAGCACGAGCAATCACGTGACCGGATGAGGCGACACATCACTAGCTAAGTTTCTCACTTAGCCAGTGACAAAAAGGAGAGCGCGTGCATTGGAGTGACCGGATGTAGTGATTTTTCACCAACTAAGACTCTCACTTAGCAGATGACATGAAGAGAAAAAGGTGTGAGTGGGTGCTAGTGACCTGTGGAGGGATTGCACAGCAAAAATGCACCAATAATTGTGCCATCTTGTGCTATTTCCAAGCATTACCTATGTATATTAGGTAGCCATAGTCGCATTTGTAAAAATAAATGCATGCATGCATTTATTTGTGAGGGGAGGAGAGTGAATAAATTGGCCTTGAAATTTACATTTTCCTCAAGTGCGGCCTCGCAAAATCTCCATCTTTATTTTTATTTGACTTTCTTCTCCGTGGCTGCATGGCATGGTTGGACCTTCCTCGCACTATTCTCTGTAGCAAGCACTCCCTACCAGCCATGCAGAGCCATGCACAGCCAGGGCATGGCTGTGCATGCCTCTTTCCTCTTTAAAAAGGCATGGCTATCTTCTTTGCAGGGGAGCTTGGTCCACACAAAGAACAACAGCACCTCCTTCCTCCAAGCCATCTCCTCCCCTCTCCCCTCCATACGCAGCCTCTCCTCCTTCTGAGGAGCTACTCTACAGGCAGGAGCCCCTCACAGTGGTGCACAACCACCACTGTGACTCCCACCACCGCCCAGCTCATCAAAGAGCCAGTGGGCATGGTGGTTCTCTCCTCTGTTTTGTCGTTCCAGCCCATCATCGCCATTGACAGGAGGTTCAAGCTCTGAAGCTCAATCAAAAGCAGCGGCAGCCAGTAGTAGCGTAGGCCACCACGCGCCTCAGGCGCTTGTTCTGCGGGCTCTACGCACGCCAGCAGGCCACCCTCACCTCTCTCCGCACGAGCCAGTAGGCCGCCCTCGCCTCTCTCCGCGCAAGCCAGCAGCCGGCGCAGCCTCTTCCGCGCACGCGCCAGCCGTTCCACATCGCTCGTACACGCTGAACCGGGCGCAGGCGGTCGTGCGAGCTGAGTGCGCACTGTAGCCATTGTTCACGCTAGAGAGCGCGGCACTGTGGCTACAGTGCGGTGATTGGTAAGTTTCTCACTTATCTGGTCACCAAGCGCTCTCTCTCCGCGTCGCGACCGTCTGCTGCTGTCTGCGTATGCCCGCACCCGCGTCTCTCTCCGTGCCCGCTCTCGCGTACGCCCGCCCGCTTCAGTGCCCTCATCTTCGCCTGCTTTAGCACCCGCCTCTTCGCACAGCACGGTGCGTTGTGGTCCTTCCTCCCACGCCCGCTCCCTCCTGCGTGCGCGCACATCTTCGTGCACCTATGCACCTGCGCGTGCGTGTGGCCATCAGACGTCGGCCCTGCTTCAGATGACTTAACGCCCGCGCCATCTTCAGCAGACGCTCTCTCTCTCTCTCTCTCTTTCACAGACACTCACCTTACACATACACACACACACACACTCTCGTACACACACACTCTCACTTGTACACGCCTATATACACACTTATATATATATATCTATATATATATATACATATATATATATATAAACACACATATTAGTACCTATACAATTATATATAAGTATATATACATACATACATATACATATTTATATATATATCTATATACTTATACATATATATATATACACATATATAGTTACATATATACATATATTTATATACGTATAAATATATTTATAGATATATATATGTATATCTATACATATATACAAATATACAAATATACATACATATATACATATATATCTATAATTATAGATAAATGCATATATATATATATATATATATCTACATAATATACATAGATACTTATACTAATATATATATATATATACACACATAAATATTACTATATACATATATTACTATATATATATATCTATATCTATATATAGTGATATATACATACATACATATATCTAATTATAAATATATATATATATATATCTACATATGTATACATCTATCTATACATATATTTACATATGTATATATATGTACATATATATATATATATATATACACATATATAGTTACATATACACTTATATAATTATAACCATACCTATCTATATACATATAGATAAATATTTACATATATACATATATATATATTTTCATATCAAATACCATACGTTGTATCGTGGGAATATCTGCACCAGTTGTTGATATTTCCCGATACACGTGTACAGAAAGCGTCTTCGCACACATCTTCCACCCATCCATCCTACACTTCACGTGGCACTTCGTCCTGTTGGTTGCGTCTTCCTAGACGACGACCGACTCGACACCGTGCTACACGCCATCTCCACATCCACCCCCACCCCTATATACATATATAATATATACATATATATATATACTATATTTGCTTTATTTTTGTTTCTCTTTCCTGCCAGTAAAAAGCTAAAAAAAATGTACAAAAGAGAAAAGATAATCCTTGACTTGCAGGTACTCAGTCTTGCGAATAGCAAGATCAGTTTTGGAACCCTAATTTGGCTCAAAGCCAAGAACCTAATTTTGAGTGTGTACCTCAAGGACAAAAATTATCAGAAAAAATCTTAAATAGAAAAACACCAAAAACATAATAAACGAACGGAAGAGATTCGTTGTAGGAAAGTCGTACAAAATTGTTCACTTCTAATCCCACTTCGCTGAGTTCGACCCTGGGCCTAAAAGTGACCAAGATAAAATCAAGTAGGCTAGGTAAAAAATTTTTGTAAAGAGATGGTTAGGCTCGATTTAGGTTAACCTCTATACGCATTTCAGCGATTAAATTACCATATTAACACAACCTATCCGGGTTCGACCATACCCCCTTTCTGGAGCCATTACCGGGGAAGTGCGTATTCAAGTAATTTTCTACTCCATTCCTTTAATTTTTCTCTTCTCACACCCTTCTCTTCACGGGTGTTTCTGTTTATTGGTGTGTAGGTGAACGAGTTGCAAGGACAAGGCAGGAAGACGAGGTCGGAGACGTGGGCAGATCCAAGGCGGGAACGAGAGCGTGAAGACACCGGCATCGCACTGGAGCTTCGCACACGTTGCTGAACAAGTAGGTCTTTCTTTCTTAGCAACTTAGGTCAACTTGTCACCTTAATAATATAAAAAAAAAGAGAAAAACAACTAAAAAAAAAAACTAAAAACACTTCTTGGGATCTCTTGGGGCAAGTGGATTAAAAATCACTTGTTTGATTGTTCGCCTTCACTCCCACCGCCCTGGGATTTCCCGCTAAACTTCGCATAGTGAAAATCCAGGAGCTTGATTCTTGAATCTTTCACCATGTGAAGTATTCTTTGAGGAAAAAATAAATAGATAGATTGCCATCCCTCTTTGCCTCATTTATTTGCAATTCAGGATCACCTTTTTGGTAGGAAGACTTGGAATTGAGTTGATTCCAACCCCACCATGACCTTTCACGTGCCTAAGATTCGATCCCGAATACTTCAACCCAAACAATTTGATTTTCTTTATCTTATGGTTGAGCCTTGTGTGTGGAAATCATTTTGGTGATTGGGAGCACTTGATTGAAGTGCTTTGTCTCCCTTCCACACTAAACTAAAATTGATTCGTGCATCCACACATAGAAATCTCCATCAAGGGAAGCCCATTGCATTTTAGCATGCATTAACCAACTGACATTGAAGAAAGGTTTTTTGGGCTTAGAAGAAAACTTGTATTCTCTCAAAACCCGAAGATTGGTTGAATTAGTAATTCAGAGAAATCCTAAAATCCATACTACTTAAGGCTGAATTCTAAAAACCATTCACCAATTAAAACTTCAATTCAGGGAGATTTCCCCATTGCATGCTTGGTTTACACACTTTGTAAAATCAATCACTTTGGTATTGCCTGTAAATAACGCCCTTCACATTCCAGAAGCACTTGATCCTAAGCCTCTAACTAAAATTGGTAGCAACTTGACCCTTATTAAGGATTTGAGGTCTAACTACCTGCGTGTAATGCCTACGTGCTGGCGAGGGTTCCTGCATGCTATTGAGTTTCTAAGACTGGGGCAAACGACCTTTCAATCTGGCCCGGTGGTTCCATGGTGCTTGCATTCGGTTCCGTAGGTCGTGATAGTAGGTAACTTAGATCTTTAGGTCTAAGGGCACACTATAGAGGTTAGGAATATTGATTGTATTGATTTGTCATCAAGTGTACCTTTGCGGCATCATTTCTCTCATCTTTTCCCTTCGTATCCCACTAATTCTTCTTGCGGTAGTGCATGTTTGGGAGGAGGTCACAAAACCTTGAACTGTGTAAATTGCCAGATAATTTTAGAAAAGAAGACGAATCGTCCTCCTCCTCCACAAACATGGCTGCACGCCCACCCCCAAATCCCGAGGGAGGAAACCACCCTCAAAACCCACCAGGTGGTGGAGCCTTAAATCCCATAACCTGCCTCCAAGCCCAAATGGAAATGTATAAGGAACAAATTGAAGCCACAAGGCAAACATTGGAGGAAATGTAGAATCTTCCCAAACGGGAGGAGCCTAGGTCTCTTAGCTCCTATCAGAATCCCGCCGCTACAGAGACCATAGGACAAATTTGGGTCCCCATCGGTGGGGACAACTTTGAACTGAAACCTAACATAATTGGCATGATAAATTTTCACTTCCATGGTCTTGCAAGTGAAGATCCTTTTCTCCACTTGGAAGACCTAACCTGATTGGCTGAAACTGTTAAACCAAGAAATATTGGGTTACCTATAGTCCTCATGAAAATGTTCCCATTTTCATTGTAGGATAAAGCATTGCAGTGGTTACGCACCCTTGGGAGAACCATACACTCTTGGGAAGAGATGCGAACAGCGTTTATCAAGAAGTTCTTCCCAATCGGGCGAATCAATGCGCTTCTCCGTGCTATCACTTCATTTATGCAACAAAATGGCGAACAGTTTCATGAGGCATGGGAGAGATATAGTGACCTCCTCAGGAAGTGTCTGCACCATGGTCTGCCTAAGTGGCATATAGCCCAAATTTTGTACTATGGGCTAAATGAGACTTTGAAACAGATTGCAGACGCTTCTTGCGGAGGGAATTTCATGAATAAAGACGAGAATGGAGCATTCGAATTATTTGAAAATATGAGCAAAAACTCAATGAACAATGCTTCCATTGTCGCCTTTAATCATACCAGCCTACCCCGTAATGTCCACGAAGTTGACATGGGACCCTCCCAATCATCCACAGATCTCAGCCTTATCGCACAGAAATTGGATGAAGTCTCTGTCGTGCACAAGAAGCTGGATGAGCTTCTAGCCAACCCCACTCGTTCTATGGCAAACACCCCCACCTCACCACTTCATCACACTTCCAATTCTTCCAACACTAGGCTTATCCCGAGAAACCCCGTAAGACCTTCCTTACCGAGTGTCGCACCGAGCGACTCGGTAAGTCATGTGGATCTGGCTTCTGCGAGCTAGTATTTTGACACGGAGGACCAAGCCTTCGTGTGCTCGGATGCGTATTTACATGCGGACACGTCTTCTAGCATAGAAGATTCTTACGCCCTGGGGAACAACCCATTCTCTGCCACTTATAACCCAGGGTGGCAAAATCATCCAAATTTCGCATGGTCCAACAACTCGTAGTGCCAAAATCCCACCGGTGGACTAATGCAACCGTCTGCACTCGTTATCCCAAGGGCCTAGTTTAATCCTATGGCAAATCCACCATCGTGTCCTTGCGTACCGCAAACAGAACACACATCAAGTCCTCTTGATAAATTGATGTGAATGATGACGAAAATGTCAAAGTGCCATGAAGAGAACATGACTTCTCTATAGCACCAATTGGCGCAGTAGAATGCTGAGATCAGTCAAATACGCTTGGTGACTCGATCTAATGGTACTCTTCTAGCCCAACCTGTTCCAAACCTGCAAAATTTCATACCCCGTGGTCCTCAACCACAGGTACGACCTTCTCAGGGGTAGGTTCATCAGATTCTGCAAGCTCCGAGCATTCCACCAGGATTTCAGGCTAATCCCATTGCAGCACCTCACTCTTATGTCCCTACTGCGAACCCTCCTTCACCGTATGATCCCACTAAACCCGCATCGTCTAATGCGATCACTACGAGGAGCAGTAAGCAGACCGTCGATCCACCTCGACCTGATCCTGGCCCGTCTTCTTCATCGCCCTCTCATTCGGGATGCGCACCGCATTCGCGAGAGGATGATACACCCAAATTGGTGCCAGAATCAATCCCATTCCCTGAGGCTCTACTAAGGGAGCCAAAAGGCAAAAAGAAAGATACGCAGGCCTTTGATAACCTGCGTAATTTGTTCAAGGATGTTGATATCAAGGTACCCCTGCTCCAGGCTATCGACCACATACCTACTGTCGCCTGATTTTTCAAAGACTACACAACACCAAGGAGACAATCAAAGAAAACTAAAAATCCGGTGGTTCTCTCGCCTCATGCGAGTTGTGCTATACAGTCAAATCTACCACCGAAGTAGAAAGATCTGGGCACATCGCTTATTTCCTATAGCATCCAAGGCTGCAATTTTAACCGTGCCCTGCTTGATCTAGGATCTTCCATCAATGTTATACCAACCATCATGCTCGAAAAATTTTCCTTGGGAAATCTGAAACCCACCCTTGTCACGTTACAGTTGGCAAATCGTTCTGTCAAAATTCCAAAAGGTGTGGTGGAAGACGTGGTGGTTAGGGTCAACAGTCTCTATTTTCCTGTTGACTTTCTTGTTTTAGATATGGAAGTTCCTAGCTCACTTTCTGATTGTCCGATCATCCTTGGTTGACCTTTCTTGGCCATAGCCTGCACCCATATCGACTGCAAGTCGGGGTGTATTGAGATTGCCGTTGGATCTGAAAAGCTCAAGCTTAACATCTTCAAGGCAGCCAAGAACTTTGATTGCGATTACATCGAGGATGACATGTCTGACGAGGACATGGCCGTCAGCGCATGTATCAGACTAATTGGGACCTATTCTGACTGCTGCGGATTGCCTTTAAACACTGACGATTTCCTGACCAACACATATTGTGACGTTCCCCCATCACTCCCTATTCCTGTACCTTCTCCTGACCAGACTTCTGATGAGGTTTCTCCACTTCCCATACCTCGTGGTCTGAGTCATATCCGGGCTACTCACCGCCGGTCCACACTCTTGAAGATCGGATTACCCTTTCTTTCCCGCCAAATCAGGCGGAATTGCAAATTCACACTGGGACCTTGAGCCCATATACTACTCACTGGGGCTATTCCTTTTTGGATCCATCTATCCAAGAAGCCCCTCTTCTTGGCCAATCTGAGGGCCAACTTCTTCCTCCTGACTCATTTTCCGATCCGCCTGGGACACTCTCATCCCAAGAAATGCCAGATCTTTCACCATCCACTCCCGAGCTGAAAGAACTGCCTAGTACACTTAAGTATGTTTTCCTGGGACCAAATGAAATGCTCCTCATAATCATCAGTTCAAAATTGACTAGGGAGCAAGAGTGCAAACTAACTGAGGTCCTTATGGAACACAAGGCAGCCATTGGATGGTCTTTATCAGACTTATCTGGCATTAGCCCCTCCTACTTCACTCACCGGATATATATGGAGGAGGAGGCTCGACCTTCCCACGAGATGCAGAGACATCTCAACCCTAACATGCTGGAGGTCATTAAGAAGGAAATTATTAAGTGGCTGGATGCGGGTATAATCTACCCGATCAGCGATAGCCCCTGGGTGAGTCCAATTCACGTTGTGCCCAAAAAGGTGGGACTCACCATCCGCGTCAATGACAGGGGTGAATCCATCCCTACACGCACTCCTACATCTTGGAGGGTGTGTGTAGATTATAGGAAACTCAATGCTGCAACTAAGAAAGATCACTTTTCGCTACCCTTCATTAACCAAATCCTGGAGCGGTTAGCGGGAAATAAATTTTTCTATTTCCTGGATGGATTCTCAGGATATAACTAGGTGGCAATTGACCCCCGGGACCAAGAGAAAACCACCTTTACCTGCCCATTCGACACCATTGTATTTAGAAGGATGCTATTTGGACTTTGTAACGCGCCAGCAACTTTCCAGAGATGTATGTTGGCAATATTCCATTACAAGGTGGGTGACTTTCTCGAGGCTTCATGGATGACTTCTCGATCTTTGAACCATCTTTCGATGACTGTCTTGCCAACCTGACCCGTATCCTTAGGAGATGTATTGATGTAAACCTCATGCTTTCTTGGGAAAAAAGTCATTTTATGGTGCATGAGGGAATTGTTCTCGGATATATCATCTCCGATAGGGGTGTCGAGGTTGACAGTGCTAAGCTTGATGTAATTGCTGATTTACCTGTGCCTGGCTCTATCAAACAAATCCGCTCCTTCCTGGGACACGTCAGTTTCTATAGGAGATTCATCAAAGATTTCTCCAAGATTTCTCGACCTTTAACTCATCTCCTATCGACCGACATACCCGTTGATATGGGCCCCGACTACATATGAGCATTCACACAGCTGTGTAATGCTGTCACTAAGGCCCCTGTTCTCCAGCCACCTGATTGGTTCCTTGACTTTGAACTCATGTGTGACGCTTCCTATCTTGCAGTCGGAGCCATCCTGGGATAATGACGCGATAGACACCCCTTCGTGGTGTACTACGCCAGTAAGACGTTGGACGAGGCCCAGCGTAATTATACTATCATTGAGAAAGAACTACTGGCGGTCGTCTTTGGGCTAGAGAAATTTCGCTCTTACCTTTTGGGCTCACATGTTATTGTTTTCACTGATCACACGGCCATTCGCCATCTCATGCACAAGAAGGATGCCAAGCCCAGACTGATTCATTGGATCCTTCTGCTTTAAGAATTTGACATTGAGATTCGCGATAAGGCCAGAGCCCAGAATGTTGTGGCTGATCATCATTCCAGATTAGACCCTGACCATATTGGACTTACTCTATCGATTAATGAATTTTTTCCTGATGAGCACCTATTGGCAATTAATGTGGCAAGTGGATCGTGGTATGCCGATATTGCCAATTACCTTACTTCTGGATCCCTTCCACGTGGCTGGCCTAAAAACCAGCGTGAGCGTCTCATGGCAGAAGCAAAGTATTATTTCTGGGATAATCCACTTCTTTTTTGCATAGGTGCTGATCAAATCATTCGTCGCTGTATTCCTGACAGCGAATTCCCCAGTGTGCTATCCTTCTGCCACGATCAGGCCTGTGGAGGCCATTTCTCTGGGAGGAAAACTGCAGCCAAGGTGTTGTAGTGCGATTTCTTTTGGCCCTTCCTTCACCAAGATGCACACAAGTATGCCAAACATTGCACTAGGTGCTAGTCGTTAGGGTCAATGTCACGTCATAATATGATGCCCTTACAACCCATCCTAGCTGCGGAAATCTTCGACATTTGGGGAATTGATTTCATGGGTCCCTTTCCTCCTACCAACGGCTTCGAATTTATCCTTGTGGCTGTTGATTATGTATCGAAATGGATCGAGGCTATTCCCACGCGACGTGCTGACCATGTTATATCCACTCGATTTGTCAAAGACCACATCTTTGCGCACTTTGGGATCCCTCGAGCCATTATCTCGGATGGAGGAAGCCACTTTACCCATGCTTCTTTTCGGGCACTTCTGAGGAAATACGGAGTCCACCATCATATCGCATCGCCATATCATCCTCAGACAAACGGCCAGGCAGAGGTGTCGAACTGGAAAATCAAGCAAATTCTCCAGAAAATGGTTATGCCTGACCGTAAGGATTGGTCCGACAAGCTGATTGATGCACTTTGGGCGTATCGGACCGCCTTCAAGGCTCCTCTTGGTATGTCTCCTTATAGAATCATTTACGGGAAGCCTTGTCATTTGCCCATGGAGTTGGAACACCGCGCTTATTGGGTGGTTCGCCAATGTAACCTCGACCCAGACCTGTGTGGTCGAGAAAGGAAACTCCAACTATAGGAGCTGGAAGAGCTCCGTCATGAAGCCTATGATTCTACCTTAACTTTCAAGCAACGCACTAAGGCTTTTCACGACAGCCATATTTGGCAGAAGGAATTTGAGCCATCTCAACAAGTTTGGCTCTACAATGCCCGGCTCAAATTCTTTCCTGGTCTCGAGACCATTTCCCAATGGGGCCGTTGAAATTGAAGATCCTAAATCTGGGCATAAATTTACGGTTAATGGGTAGCATTTGAAACCCTATCTTACTCATGAACCTACCCCCGTTGGTGAAACTGTTGCCCTACTGGAGGGTAACTAATTTTCTGCCTCATTCTGAGTCCAGCTGGTGACGTTAAATTCAGCGCTCGTTGGGAGACACCCCAACAACACTCTGCCTATTGTCATGCTCACTTCACTTTTCACTTCACCACCCACCATCCACCCACCCTACCACCCTGCTATATACCCTGCACCTCAGCTCTCGTTACCCAATCTTTCGTCCTTCCTCGACCCTTTCCTACATGCATATGAGGACATAGCATCATTTGAAATGGGGGGGTGAATAGGCATCCAGAGGATCTGGGTATTTTATGGTACCATGCAGTTTTCATCTATCTATAAATATGTTAAAAAACAAAAAGAGAAAAATGGTGTTTAGTAATGATCTGAAGGCTGAAACAAAAAAAAAAAAACAATAAGTGTTTATGGATATTCAACCACTGTTTTGAAGACTTTCCAGGCCACAGAAGCTTGATTTGCTCAAGCTCAGCTTAATTCACTTGAGCATTGACAAGATAGATCAGAATCTCTCCTAACTAAGGATGTATTCTTGTACCTGAGACACCAGTACAGGATCCGTTGGTTTGCTTCTACTCGAGAGCCTAAGTAATCTTGGTTCACACTACACATATCAAGAAAGACCAGGTGAACATAAGATCCAACCCTAGTGTTCATTAGGGAAGGTGAAGTCCTTACCTGTGCGCACAGGTAGACTTTTTATCCTAGGCTTTAGTCTTGTGTTTAGGAGAGACTCTTTCCACCAAAAAGGAACCCTCCCACCAAAAAGAAAAGTGTGCTCCTCCAAATAATGTTGTAAGAGATATATTGACACGTGTTTCAAAAAAAAAAAGATACAAATAAGTCAGTATATCTCACAAATATCTGTAAAGTCTTCCCCTAAAAAAGTTCTTCAGGGCAAATACCCTGTTCTCTTTGAGCCACAAATGTCAGAAAATGGGAGTTGAGTTTTCCATCATCTTTTTAGGGGTCAATCCGAAGACATGAGCTGAAACTGGGACCAACCTGCACTTAAAAATTTGTGAAACCCTGGGCTTGAGTCTTAATGTTCATCTGGTCAGTCTTGATCCTTCACTATGCACAAACCATAATCTCTTGAGCTCTCGAGTACAGTGAAAACCACTTGGTTCCTGGAAATCGTACTTAAGGTTTAAATATCAAGAGTCCTGGTTAGTCGAGAGATGATCTATGTCACATAAAACTTAAAGTAGTGGTAGTCTTCTCTGCAATTGGTTCTCACAATATCCAACAATAAAAACACCTATGTCGTCTCAGAAGAAAATCTTCAGCTTAAAGATCATTCCTAAATACAATACAAAAATGTTTTGCTAGGGACTAGGAAAAGATAGGCATGAGGGTATGATTGCACAGCAAAAATGCACCAACAATTGTGCCATCTTGTGCTATTTCCAAGCATTACCTGTCTATATTAGGTAGCCATAGTCGCATTTGTAAAAATAAATGCATACATGCATTTATTTGAGAGGGGAGGAGAGTGAATAAATTGGCCTTGAAATTTACATTTTCCTCAAGTGCAGCCTCGCAAAATCTCCATTTTATTTTTATTTGACTTTCTTCTCCGGAGCTGCATGTCATGGCTGGACCTTCCTAGCTCCATTCTTTGCAGCAAGCACTCCCTGCCAGCCATGTAGAGCCATGCACAGCTAGGGCATGGCTGTGCATGCCTCTTTGCTCTTTAAAAAGGCACGGCTATCTTCTTTGCAGGGGAGCCTGGTCCACACAAAGAACAACAGCACCTCCTTCCTCCAGGCCGTCTCCTCCCCTCTCCCCTCCATACACAGCCTCTCCTCCTTCTGAGGAGCTACTCTAAGGGCAGGAGCCACTCACAGTGGTGCACAACCACCACTGTGAGTCCCACCACCGCCTAGCTCATCAAAGAGCTGGTGGGCGTGGTGGTTCTCTCCTCTGTTTTGTCATTCCAGCCCATCGCCGCCATTGACAGGAGCTTCAAGCTCGGAAGCTCAAGCAGAAGCAGCGGCAGCCAGTAGTAGCACAGGCCTCCACGCGCCTGTTCCGCGGCCTCTACACGCGCCAGCAGGCCACCCTCGGCTCTCTCCAGGTGAGATAGCAGGCCGCCCTTGCCTCTCTCCGCTCAAGCCAGTAGCCAGAGCAGCCTCTTTCGCATGCGCCCCAGTCATTCCACACCGTCCACACACGCTTAACCGGGCATAGGCGGTCGCGCGAGTCGAGCACGCACTATAGCCACTGTTCACGCTAGAGAGTGTGACATTGTGGCTATAGTGTGGTGACCGATAAGTTTCTCACTTATCCGCTCACCAGGCGCTCTCTCTCCGCGCCGCGACCGTCTGCTGCCCGTCTGCGCACGCCTACACCCGCATCTCTCTCAGCACCCGCTCTCGCGTACGCCCGCCCGCTTCAGCGCCCACATCTTCGCTCGCTTCAGCACCCGCCTCTTCGCGCAGCGCGGTGCGCTGTGGTCCCTCCTCCCACGCTCGCTCCATCTTGCGTGCGTGCACGTCTTCGCGCGCCTACGTGCCTGTGCGTGCGCGTGGCCATCAGACATCGGCCGCTGCTTCAGACGACTTAAAGCCCATGCCATCTTCAGCAAACGCTCTCCCTCTCTCTCACAGACACTCACCTTACACATACACACACACACTCTCTCTCTCTCGTACACACACACTCTCACTTGTACACGCCCATACGCACACTTATATATATCTATATATATATTTATATATATATATACATATATATATGTACACATATTAGTACCTATACAATTATATATAAGTATATACACATACATACATATACATTTATATATATATATATATATATTTACTTATACATATATATATCTATACATATATTATTACCCATACAAGTAAGTATAAGTATATATACATATATACAAATATACAAATATACATACATATATACATATATATCTATAACTATAAATAAATACGTATATATATCTATCTATCTACATAATATACATAGATACTTATACTAATATATATATATATATATATACACATATATGTTACTATATATATATATATCTATATCTATATATAGTGATATATGCATACATACATATATCTAATTATAAATATATATATATCTACATATATATACATCTCTCTATACATATATTTACATATGTATATATATATATACATATATATATATATATACACATATATAGCTACATATACACTTATATAATTATAACCATACCTATCTATATACATATAGATATATATTTACATATATACATATATATATATTTTCATATCAAATACCATACATTGTATCGCAGTAATTTCTGCACTAGTTGCTGATATTCCCCGATCCACGCGTACAGAAAGTGTCTTCGCACACATCTTCCACCCATCCATCCTACACTCCATGCGGCACTTCGTCCTGTTGGTTGCGTCTTCCTAGATGACGACCGACTCGACACTGTGCTACACGCCATCTCCACCTCCACCCCCACCCCTATATACATATATAATATATACATATATATATACTATATTTACTTTATTTCTATTTCTCTTTCCTACCAGTAAAAAGCTAAAAAAAATATACAAAAGAGAAAAGATAATCCTTGATTTGCAGGTACTCAGTCTTGCGAATAGCAAGACCAGTTTTGGAACCCTAATTTGGCTCAAAGCCAAGAACCTAATTTTGAGTGTGTACCTCAAGGACAAAAATTATCAAAAAAAAATCTTAAATAGAAAAACACCAAAACATAATAAACGAATGCAAGAGATTCATTGTAGGAAAGTCGTACAAAATTATTCACTTCTAATCCCACTTCCCTGAGTTCGACCCTGGGCCTAAAAGTGACCAAGATAAAATCAAGTAGGCCAGGTAAAAAAATTTTGTAAAGAGATGGTTAGGCTCGATTTAGGTTAACCACTGTATGCATTTCAACAATTAAATCACCATATTAACACAACCTATCTGGGTTTGACCATGGAGCGTGCATGTGTAGGGCCTACCCTCGAATAAGTGAAAAGCTTTCCGGTGATGAGGTGACCAAAATGAAGTGCGATGGTCGCATTGTAGCAAAACTAAGCAAGGGAAACTGAGGGAGTTTTTAACCTACGCTAAAAACAATCAAAGTAACAAAACAACGAGAGAATCCACCACGTATACCTACTCACGAGGAGCTTGATGGTGGTGGACCTCGCCATGGTGGTTTATAGCCACAGGAGGCTTCCCAATGGCACAATGTGCCCTCTCATCTGGTGAGAGGTTGCTATGAATGGGAGAGGAAGAAAGGGAGAGAGGAGAGGTAGCAGACTGAGTGGTTGTGCTTCGGTGTGCATGAGGATGGAGCAAGTGCAGTGTGTAGAGGAGATGGGTCTCGACCCTTAGCAGTGGAGGGGGGTGGTGGTTTTATAGGTGAAGGGTGAGGTGTGGGGAGCAAGCCTATGGCCATTGGGAATTTTTTTGGAATTTTATGGGGGTAGGCACTTGAGCTTTTGGTTAATTACTATAGGTGATAGGTGGGTGATATTAGGTGGTAGTGTAAACATGAGGGCTTTATCTCTCTCTCTCTTTCTTCCTTTCTCATTATGCATGAATGTAGGTATTAACAAAATGGAAGTATTATTACCTAATCCTAGATGTGTAAATCCATATAATAGCATATGATTGATAATTTGTTGGAGTGAATTGTTGCGTAATCAATTGGGGGTCTTAAGGCTATTTATAGGGCATTGGGGAAATGGTTTGGCACATAGGGGCCTTTAATGCACACCACATCAACACTTGCACGCACAACGCATCATGGAGTCCTGACGACCATTGAATCGTCGATAGAGGGCTGCGATGGCACATTCAAATCATAAGCTGTTGCACGTTAGATCAAGCATCAGATTGCATGTCGAGTTGCGTGTCCACACTATGCGAGATGTGGCTGCCTAGAGGGCATCCAATGCTGATCGACTAGCAGAATTTTGATTTCGCACCTGCTGAGGAGGTGTGCCCCCATGCAATTCTAACATGCATTTGCTGCTTGATAAGGTTCCTCCTCCACCGCTGCGCTACTGCCATTCTTGCATCGTTGGATGGGCATATGAGGGCTGCGTGTGCACGTGATCTCAACCATTGGATGTGAATCCAACGATTAAGATTGCTTGAGCCAACCCTCTTTAGAGAACATAAGGCACGGATTGAGCTCCTTTCAGTTGTTGGATGAAGATCGAACAACTAAGAATCAATGGCGTGGATGAAGTGGAACATAGCAGTGGCTTGTAGGTGGCTTTGGGTAGCTTGCATGGCACCACGTGGTGCCATCTAGGCCGTCCATCTTCTTTCTTTCATAAGTGGTGCTATGGATGTCGAATCAAGTCGATTTTTGTGTCATTATGCTACGATCAGCGACTCGAATCCATTCGTATGGTTGGATTCTTCATTTGTGGTTCAGATTTATGTCACTCTACCTCTTGCCTTTGATCTTCTTCGAACTACATATGATGCTATGGAGGTCTGATCAAGGCAATTTTGGAGGCGTTGGACTCTGATCGTCGCTCTGATCAGATCTGTACGGTTGGATCTTCAATCTAAGGCCCCTAAATGTGTCACCCTCTCTCCTAGCCATTAAAAGGAGTAAATTAACAAACAATTTATACAATCTATTTCAAATGTGTGATGATGCATGTTATGAAATATTTATAATGCTGGATGCTTCTATGAGCCTAGGGACATGCATAAATAACCAATTTAACCTAAATAGATGTGTCTACATCACTATTGCTAACAACTCTTTCTATGTACCCGTGTAGTTCCTTTGTGTATCATTAAGTGTCTTGCTAGCATAGTAAATCACTACAGGATTCTTCTTGATTTTCTGCCCTAAAATAGCTCCTAGTACGTAGTTTGATGCTTTGCACATGATCTCAAAAGGTAAATTCCAGTTAAGAGGTTGCAAGATAGGTGCCTGTGTAACTATGTCTCTCAAAGATGGAGAGAGGGTGAGAAAGAGTGTGTGGCGATGGGTGATGGGAGAAGAAGATGAGGGTGCGGCTAGGGTTGGGGATGAGGGTGATTGGAAAACATGGAGACCGAGAAATTGGAGAAGGTGGGAGAGGGGATGGTAGTCGTACGAAGGTAGGGCAACCAAATTCATTCCAAGAGGGGGCTGGAGGAGGACCAACGGAGAGGTTCTGTGCTATAGATGCAGATGAAGAGGGCATATGGCTGCGGTGTGTAGAAATCCCCTTGTCTATCTAGCATGTGGGGGAGATGGTCACAAACGTGATTTGTGCAGAAGGATGAGGCTACAGTGCACAAAGAAGAACCCTCCACGCCAAAAATAGGAGGTTCTGAAGGAGCCCTAGCTACCCCCGCTGCCGACGCTAGGTGGTCACACAATTGATGTGGAGATTCCATTCTCAAAGGATATGGTCTCCATGGAGATTATGCTGAGGGGCACTCTGATCGGCGAAGTCATGACTGGCAATCCATCTATTGAGAGGTTTCATCAACTAGTGAGTTCCCTAACCCTTGTTTCATCGACCTGGAAGGTTGCAGTGCTATCCCAGACTCGATTTCTTATTTTTGGTCTAGGGATGATAGGTGTGGAAAGGCTACACTTTCACTCGAGCACCTTCGAGAACATCAGTGTGCTATGGAGGTTGGTCTCTTTCTTTGATGGGGCACTTTCTAAACGACCACCTCAAAGAATGGGAACTCGGAGGGTGACACTTGAGATCAAAGGATTGCCTCTGCATTTTAGATCAAGAGGGGCGGTTGCCAAGATGATTGTTGGCTTTGCATCTGTTAGTGATGATACTGAAATCACAATTGGGGAAGGTGATGCTCGCCTACTACAATTTGAGGCTGGGGTTCTTAGAAGTGGGTCATTGCCAGACAAAATCATTCTTAGGTGTGGGGGCTCTTCGTGGCTCATTCATCTATCAGTGATAGGGCAGGAATTTGTATTACCAGAATTGGGTCAGAATAAGACGTCTGTTGTTAGATCTGGTGAGGCATGATGAGACACTCATCATGATCTCTAATTACCCCTAATTAACTAGTCTTCCTTGTTAATTAGATAGGGTTATGAATATATAAGGGTTAATTATAGAATAAGGGATATTTAGTCAAGGACCTTAAAATAAGTTAAAAATGACATTTTATCATTCAATTAACATTATTAATAATTTAGATAATAATTGGACTCAAAATCATATTAATCATTTCCTTAATTAATGAGATAAGTAACTTAAATATAATGTATACCAAAGTATGTAATAACTTAAGTGATTTTACTTAATCTAATAAATTAATCTAAAAAGGTCAAAATGTAAATTCAAGGTGTAAACACAATTTTACCTTATTTACTAACATATATAAAAAGTTGAAAAAGATCTAAATTAAAATAAACCTTCAAAACCTGGATTTACATTTTAGTCCTTAATATTCATTATAGTTGGGTCCTTATTTCTCACATAGGTCCTTAAGTTTGATTACTTCTAAGTCCCTCTTTGTCTTCTTCTCTAGCCAAACGAACGGCTTGCAACAGAGAGTCATCCCACTGCGCAATCACCGCCCTGCCGACATCATTCCTCTTTGCCCAAGCTCTTGCAGCTTACGCTCGCCACCTACATTTAATCCATCGGTCTGAATCAACCGAAAATCCTATTTTTCAGTGGGAGTTAACCTCACCGTCGTCGGAGACGACGACGGAGGTTAAGCTCCTCGAGCTTCTTCTTCAGCTAAACCCCGCCCCTCTCTTTGCCGCAAACTACTATAAATACCCCCTCACACCTCTGATTTTAGCAAGTTGGCTCCCTTCCCTCTTCTAATACTGCAGCCGACCCGATAGGCTATTCTTCCAAATCTCTGGCAATCCCCCATTCCATCTTCTAACTTCCTTCGTCCATCTTAAGTAGCCGAGGATATTCACCGTGGTCTTCCGCACCTCTGACAAAGGCGTCGACCCTAGGATTCCTCCACTCCACCTCAAATTCGCCCGTTGGAGATCTTTCTTCAACCCTCTGATTTCGTCGTCCGCCATGAGACTTCGACAGAACCCAATTGACCCCTTCATCCAGGTAACAGTAGACTAGGAGTAGGAGTAGGAGTAGGCTAGCTTAGTTACTTAGTTTAGTTAGTTAGGTTAGAGTAATTTTAGAATTTAGCTTCATCTCCACCGTCTCCGGCGAGTTCCTTGAGCTCCCCAGAGACCTTAATTTTGTCTTTTAATTCACTGTACACCTTCTTTTAACTTCCATGATCATTTCTAATCCACTTGATCGATTAATTAAATCACCTAAATGCCTAATTCAAATCTCACCTTCACCGACTACTTCACTGTCCTTGGTGATAGTAATCGGCCTAATTCCACCTTCACTAGGTTCTTTCATCGCATATCATCACTTTAGAACCCTAATCGACATTATATTACCTATTACTATCATCTATAGTTAAACGCCTAAATTTAATTTAGTTCCTGAGCTTGCTGTCCATGGTACTCAGGAACATTTCAAACTATAAATTCAACATATATTTATGATTAATAACATTGGTTGACATGATTTAACTTCTCAATCGAGTAGTTAAATCAAGTCCTGAGCTTAAACCACTTGAATCTTTTAAGAAATGAACTTACTGTCAAATCTTATATTTCAATGAACAAATGAAGAATTTAAAGTGATAATGAGGTTCCTTGTAACCTCAGGATCATTTCTGGATTAAAAATAATTAATTTTGTCAATCTATTCAAACATTTTATATTTTCTGGACTCACCAGAGCTCCGACGAGCTCCAGCAAGCCATTCTTGAGTTGCAGCCTCTTAAACTTGTTAAGTGGCTCCAGAACAGTAAAATAAGGATTACTGATCATGTTAAAGATATTTGTTTGATGTTTCAATCACTGGAGCTTTAGATGTGACTTCTTCTTCCCCAACTCCGACGAGTTGGAGAAATCTGTTATAAGGGATTTAAGAAACACTTAAGGAGCTCAGAAGCTTCAGTGCAAAGCACTGAAGCTATTTTAACTTTTAAAACACTGTAACTACAACACACACTTATTTTAGTTCAGGCGACGAGCCTGAATCCCTAGGAATTAAGGTTGAAACACAAATTTGAAGATCTGAGTGAGTTTCTGATGATGAGAAGGCATTGATTGAAGCATCAATTTCTTAGGAGGAATCTCTAAACAGAAAGTCAATCTTTGAGCTTCCATAGTCAAACCTGAGTTTGATAATGGTGTTCTGAGCTCAAATTGAAGAATTGAGATGTGGAAATTGTTTCTGAGATTCTGTTTGATGTTTTTAGAAAGAATAAAGTAAGCTCAGATGATGTAATGTGTGAAGATTTTGTTTCTGCCAATTTGGGTTACTCTCGAACCCAAACCAACAGAAGCACTGTTTTGATGAAATTCAAACCTAAAACCTACCCAGATTGATTAGTTATAACCCATAGAATTAATCTAAATAGATTAGGAACACTTTTAAGTGTCTGTTGCACAAATTGATATCTGAAAATCAACCTCTGAAGTTTTCAGAGAAGAGAAAAGCTTCTCTTCAAGTTCTGTAGGTCTCAAGAACTTAAAATCCACTCTAATAGAAGCAAAATTGTTTATATAATATGTACATACCTTTTAATAAATGAGAGAAATCCATCTGAGGACTCTCCTGAGTTAATTTCACTTTCGAGGCTCTTTGGTAAAACCCGTGGAAACCCCTGATTTCATATCCTAAATTGAAGAGCAAAACATCATTAAAACATTAAATTGACCCTAAAATTGTGTAGATTACCCTTAGAGCTTTCCAATGAACTTTAAATCATCCAATTTGGAGCTTTGGGTAGAAAGTCATGATCGATTAAATTCGGGTCTGGAAGGGGAATGTTTGTCCCACCTCGGATATCCACGAGCGTGCACCTGGGTATAAAACTATTTTGTTCCTATGGCTATGCAATCGTCAGCGCTCAGTGCACCGGTTCCAATTCTGATCTGATTTGAGCATTGTTCTATGTGTGTGGGCATTAGCCTGCGGGTGTTTACGCCCTTGGGGGTGTGCGGATGTGAATGTGCCCTAGGAGGGCGAGTGTGGCCTGGGAGGTTGGGTTGAGTCGATGCGGCTCGAGACTGTGAACCGATTAAGAAATAAACCGAAACAAACCTAACCGAGATTAGGCGAGGACCGAGTAGGGTCTGGTCCCACCCTGGTCATAGGGTGCTGTGTATCCTTGAAAGGACCTCGCCGCAAATAAAAAAAACTTTTGGTTAAAAAAGTACAAAAAACCCTGTTCAGCTGAAAGCTTAAGGAAAGAGAAGCTGCTGAAGGATGCAAAGGCTAAGGAAGAAAGAAGCATGGATGCTAAGGAGTGTTGAGAAAAAAAAAGGCTAAGGAACAAAGGAGAAAAACTAAGGGAAGAAGAGAAGGTAGGTGATGGCAAAAATAACACAAGAAGGAAAGAAGAAAGAGAGCTCGAGAGAAGAAAATAAAAGAGAGAGAGAAGAAACAAGGAAAGAAAGAAGAAGATTAGAGGCTGAGAACAATAAAAAGGCATCAATACTTTGTTGATGAAAATAAATGAATTTTCTCTTGCATAACTACTTTTTGTTCTTAATTGTAAAAGGCATGTTTTGTTAGATAACTTTTTGCCTTAATTTCTTGGAATGAAATAAAATTGAAAAACTAGCATGTTTACTTGTTAATAAAGTATAATATTTTGAGTAAATATGTTTCATATGGAATTTTGTATGTTCTTTATAGTTAAATATTTTGACAAAATTCATGTTTTGAAAATTAAACTAGTTTTACCTCCTAAACTTAAAGAGATAAAAGAAAATTGGTGAATTTGGAGAAAATTATTATGCCTCCCAGTGAACGACCTGGACTCAACAAGTAAAAATTTCTAAAATGTTAAGTTAATTCGACCCTATACTACATAACCGACATAACTTCAAGTTAACCTAAGTGATTTCTTCTACTCTTAATTAAGTGAAATTAACTTAATTACTGAGTTGAGTGAACCCATGCATCATTTTTAATGGCACCGTTGCCGGGGAGGAAATATTTTGACTCACTCCACTCATCAAAATATTCCCTGGCATTGCTTCGTCTAAGCATCATTTTTAGTGGCACCGTTGTCGGGGAGGTAATATTTTTATTCACTAAAATTTAAAAAGATTAATTGTTTAATTAGGAGGCATTTTGTAAATAGTTTTATTTTTACTAACTTTTGTTTTAATTAGTGTGTTTTGTTTTGTTTTTATTTTATTTTCTGTCTTCTTTTCAGGTTTACCTTTGTGAGTAATCTCAGGAGAAGGCGGGATTTAGTTTTGCTATTTTCATTCTTTGTGAGTATTTCTTAATCATTTGTTTGTTGCATTTAAACAAAAAAACAAAAAAAACAAAAATACATCTATCTGACTAGCAGCAGCATAACATAGGCATACACTCTTTGGAGTGCATTTCCTGCTAGTATTAAGTACAATCTGACTAGGGAAATTTTTAAACTACTTTTCTCGCATTAGCGGGAAAACACGTGAAAACCCGCATAGATCCCTATCTTTGAGAATTAAAAGACCACATATTTTTGTTTGAAAAGATATAAAAAGCGGCCATTGTTGTTTAATTGATATATTTTTGAAAAAGATTAACTAAAAAGAGGAAGTAAAATTGGTGACTTAAATCTGTTTGTAGAATGCATGCGGGTTTTTATATCGATATTGTCTGTTGCATGCTATCGTGTACACAGCACGATCACTAGAGTCACACGAGTCAATTTTTCTATCTCTCCTTGTTGCACCTCTTAGGGCTTTGGCCGAAGATCAACAAGTCTGTCTCACTACTAGAGCATCGAGGAGCCAGTAGTGAGTGGTCTCGATCCTAGACCTTAGACCTTTGAGCTTTAAGATACGCACCTGCGTAGTCACGTATTAGGACACATATTTTGATACTGTTACTCTATTTGTTTGCGTCAAAATTACTTTACGTACTTTAGGAATTTCTTCTTTCCTTTGAAAGAAGAGCAAAACCTGCATCTTTTGCACTGTTTTACGGGTTTTTGTGCCGCTGTTTTTTGTATCGGTGGTGTGCATGTGCCTTTGCACATTTATTTTCCATTTATGGACGAGAGGTGATCCTTGCATCCGCCTCTTGCACCACCGTTGACAGGTGATCCTAGGCCGATTGCAGATAAGCAACCAATGATTTTCTCGTCTGATCCATCAACTTCTATGGATCCAATGCAGAATCTTAATCTCGAGATCCCTTCCTCTTCTGGTCAGGGGGAGATGCCACCTTTTGATGTTCATGAGGCGCTCCTGAACCAGAACCTTAGGATGCTAGAGCAAACAAGACAAATCAATTTATTAACAGCAGCCTTAAATAATTTACAAACTTTACAAACCCGTTCTTCACCTCGACCTGAGGCGGGTTTTGAAAATCATGATTTACTGATCAATCATCCAAGGCCTCTACTTAGAGATTATTATAACCCATCTAATGCACAAGTACAGCCTAATGTTAGGATTCCTATTGGGGAAAATGATCTAGAATTAAAGCCAAACATTATAGGTTTAATGCCCCACTTTCACAGATTTGCATCCGAGGATCCATTTCAACACATTGAAGATCTTAAAAATCTATCTCAATATCTTGGTCCTCGAAATCAAAATAGGGAAATCCTACTAATGAAAATGTTCTCTTTTAGCCTTAAAGATAAAGCAGCTTATTGGCATAGAACTATAGTAAGACCAATCTCAACTTAGGCTGAACTTGAATCTGCATTTTTGAAGAAATTCTTTCCAATTGGTCGAACTAATGCTTTAAGGCGAGCTATTACTACTTTCAATCAAAATCAAGGAGAACCAATTCATGAAGCATGGGAACATTTTCATGAATTGCAAAGGAAATGCCCACATCATGACATCCCTCATTGGCAACTCATGCATATCTTTTATTATGGTTTACAAGAGGGCATTAACAATCTAGTCGATGCCTCTTGTGGAGGGAATTTTCTAAATTGCGACGCAGAATCCTCTTCAAAATTATTTGAAGGGATGGCGGAAAACTCAATCAACAATGCATCAATGTCGCAATTTTTGTGGGGCGCGAATACAAATCACCAAAATAGGCATAAGGACATTCACGAGATCTGTAATCCGTCCAGTTCAAAGGATTTAGAGATTATTGCAGAAAAACTGGACAAAGGAGACATCGTAGCAAAGCATCTCGAGGAGGTTAGAAACACAACGAAGAATCTTACGCCTCTACTTGCTACGAATCCCACGTATTTACCTGTTTCGCATATTCCCGCGGGGAGGGAATTTGTGAATAATCTGGATTCTATAGATCCATCTTCCTTGGGTTTTCTATCTACTTCATCACCAACCCAAGGAGGGACCTTTGTCCCACAATCGTACCCACCCTTTTCCCAACCCTTTACTGTTGCAGAAAACATGCCATATCCTCTTGATTTAAATGCCATTCAGGGATACACACCAAGATCAAACCCATATTCAAATTCCTATAATCCTGGATGGCGTAATCACCCTAATTTTTCTTGGTCTGACCATACACAAAGACCATCATATCCGACTCAGACCAGACAAAACCCGCTGACATTGTCGTTTCAGCAACACAATGCGAGGCCATTTTACGCAGGTTCGCAAAACCCCGTAGGGCCAAATAGAGATACACAGCTAGACCAGATTTTAAGAGCTGTGTCGGAGAGTCAACGACAAAATGCTGAAGCTCTTGCTGAAGTCCAACGACAATGTTCGGCAGAATTGGCTAATCTTTGGGGTCAAATCACGTAGTTAGCTGAATCTCGTCAGCTAGGGACCCTTCCATCCTAGCCAATTCCAAACCCTAGGAATATCCAGGAAAGACAACACCCGAGAGTTCAAAATCCGAATCAGGGACATGTCCATCTCCTTAATCAATTACCCCTGAATCAAAATCAAAATCTGAATCCACCTATTTCTAATCTTGATTTTGAATATCTAAATCAACAGCAATCAGTTGCGAATCAACCAATAATTAATGATCTATCTTTCCAAAATTCACAAGCATCTTCTTCTTCAGCTGCTTCTTCTCATGCGGGTATTAACTCTATTACAACCCACCGTGGAACTTCCACTAGGGATCCAGTTTTTCCAAGGAACCTATCCCAAGACCCTAGTACATCTAGATTAACCACTGTTTCTACATCTGGAAGAGGTGCAGAACTCGATCCTGCAATTCCCGCTAATTTGCAAGATCAGGAAAATACCTCAGTAGAACAGGAAACCCACATCCCATTCCCAGAAGCTTTGAAGAAGACTAGGAAACAAAAATAACCTGTTACATTAGATGAAGATTTGATTAAGATTTTTGAACAGGTACTTATTAATATCCCACTCCTAGATGCTATCAAACACATTCTGACTTACGCAAGATTTCTTAAGGAATTATGTACTCCTAAGCGTAAGCCGAAGAAAGGATGCACTGTTGTACTTTCAGAGCATGTGAGCTCTATTATTTCAAGTACGCTTCCTTTAAAAAAGAAAGACCCAGGATCTCCATTTATTTCCTATATAATTGGCGGTCAGTGTTTTGATAGAGTCCTCCTAGATTTAGGAGCTTCTATTAACCTCATTCCTTTCTCTTTGGTAAAACATTTTCAAATAGAAAACCTTAAGTCTACCAATGTGACTTTATAATTAGCTGATAGATCCATTAAGTCACCAAAAGGAATGTTGGAGGATGTTATTGTAAGAGTTCGGGATTTTTACATTCCTGTAGATTTTATTGTTCTTGATATGGAAGTACCCGAATACATTAGCCACACCCCAATTATCTTAGGGAGACCCTTTTTGGCTACGGCAAAAGCCAACATTGATTGTGAATCAGGAAAGATTGAATTGAAATTTGGGTAGAAGACAATTAAGTTAGATATATTTAGAGCTTCTAGTGGATTTGATTGTGAATGGATTGAGGAAATAAAATCAATAGAAGTTTTTGAGGATGACATTAGTTCTCTAGATTTAGAAGACACATCTTTTGATACCTATACCCTCAAAGCAATGAAACATTATAGGAATCTCTACTCAATCCTGAATTTGACTCTGAATCTGAATCACTCTTCACAATTGAGAATCTCGCCCCAAATTCTGCTATTGATTCAACTCATATGCTTGAATTGAAACCATTGCCTGATAATCTTAAATATGTATATCTTGAATCTAATCAAACATATCCTGTAATAATAAATTCTCATCTCTCTGAATCACAAGAATCCAAATTTATCAAAGTACTTTGAGATCACAAGAAGGCAATTGGGTGGACTTTACATGATCTCACTGGGATTAGCCCCAATTTTTGTACTCATCGCATCTATATTGAAGATGGGGCACGACCTTCAAGAGAAGCTCAAAGATGCCTAAATCCTAATCTAAAGGAGGTCGTTAAGAAAGAAATAATTAAGTGGCTTGATGCTGATATTATTTATCCTATATCTGATAGTCCTTGGGTGAGTCCAATTCAAGTGGTACCCAAAAAGATAGGACTCACCATAATCAAAACTGAATCTAGAGAAACCATTCCCACACGAATTGCGAATTCGTGGCGGGTTTGTATAGATTATCGAAAACTGAATTATGTTACAAAGAAGGACCATTTTCCTTTACCATTCATTGATCAAATCCTTGAGAGATTAGCTAGTAATAGGTTCTTCTGCTTTTTAGATGATTACTCTAGATATAATCAAGTTGCAATTTATCCTGAAGATCAAGAGAAAATGACTTTCACCTTCCCCTTCGGAACCTTTGCTTTCCGAAGAATGCCATTTGGGCTTTGCAACGCACCCGCGACTTTTCAGCGTTGCATGTTAGCCATTTTTACCGAAATGGTGGGTGAATATATGGAGGTTTTTATGGATGATTTTTCAGTCTTTGGGGAGACATTTGATATTTGCTTGGATAATTTGTCGAAGGTTCTAAAAAGATGTATTGAGGTTAACCTTGTCCTTAGTTGGGAGAAGAGCCATTTTATGATTCCTGAGGGCATAGTACTTGGTCATCTTGTATCTGAATGGGGTATCCAAGTAGATCAAGCGAAGATCAATCAAATTGCAAATCTTCCAATTCCTGACTCGATCAAAGGCATTAGATCATTTCTCGGGCATGTGGGATTTTATAGAAGATTCATCATTGATTTTTCAAAAATTGCCCGACCACTCACAAACCTCCTCACAAAGGATGAGATTTTTTAGATGGATGAGGAGTGTATTCTAGCATTTAAAACTTTGAGAGACAGAGTTACATAGGCTCCAATTTTGCAACCACCTAATTGGGATTTACCATTTGAAATCATGTGTGATGCATTAGATTATGCAATAGGAGCTGTTTTAGGATAGAAAATTGAGAAGAATCCGGTGGTAATTTACTATGCTAGTAAAACATTGAATGAGACACAAAGGAATTACATAGTTATAGAGAAGGAGTTACTAACAATAGTATTTGGATTAGAAAAATTTAGATCTTACATACTCGGATCTCAAATAATAGTGTACTTTGATCACTTAGCTATTCGACACCTTCTATCTAAGAAGGACACGAAACCTAGGTTAATCAGATGGATCTTGCTTTTGCAAGAATTTGACCTAGAAATTCGTGATAAGGTAGGTAGGTAAAATGTTGTTGCAGATCATCTATCCCGTCTTCCTTCTGATACAATTGAATCATCTCCACCAATTACAGAACACTTCCCTGATGAACATCTTTTGACTATATCAACAGATCTTCCTTGGTATGTAGATATTGTTAATTATTTGGTTACACATCAATTCTTGCCAGATTGGGATGGGAATCGCAAATCACGACTCAAAGCAGAAGCCAAATACTATTTTTGGGAAGATCCATATCTTTTTAGACTCTGTAATGATCAAATCATCAGGCATTGTGTCACTTCTTCTGAGATTGATTCTATCCTATCTTTTTGTCACGACCAGACCTGTGGTGGTCACTTTTCTGGTAGAAAGACCACTGCAAAAGTTTTGCAATGCGAGTTTTATTGGCCTACGTTATTTGCTGATTCTTAGACTTATTGTAAGGCATGCAGTCGCTGCCAAACACTTGGTGGCATGTCTCGGAAAGACATGATGCCTTTGAACCCGATTCTAGTCTGTGAAATCTTTAACATTTGGGGCATAGATTTTATGGGTCTGTTTCCATCCTCTTTTGGCTTCCATTATATTTTACTTGCTGTCGACTATGTTTCTCGTTGGATTGAAGCCATACCCACACACACAAATGACCATCGAGTTGTCATTCCTTTTATACAGAGTCACATTTTTGCTCGTTTTAGGGTACCTCGTGCTATTATTTCTGACGGCGGTTCCCATTTTATTAACGCCCAGTTTAAAACTTTACTTAGAAAACATGGGGTTACACATCGTATTTCTACACCTTACCATCCCCAGACTAATGGGCAAACCGAGGTCTCTAATCGGGAGATCAAAAAGATCCTTCAAATGACAATCTGACCCGATAGGAAGGATTGGTCTTCCCGTTTAGATGAGGCTTTGTGGGCTTATAGGACTACCCACAAAACACCAATAGGCATGTCACCATACAGACTTGTTTATGGGAAACCCTGTCATCTTCCCATAGAAATTGAACACAAGGCCTATTGGGCAATTAAAGCCTGTAATTTAGACCTCTTGAAGGCTGGTGAAAATTGTAGGTTGCAGCTTAGTGAACTAAAGGAATTACATCGTGATTCCTATGAAAGTTCAAAGCTGTATAAGGAGAAACTTAAAGCCTTCCACGACAAATTCATTTCTTGCAAATCCTTTGCACCTAGTCAGAAGGTGTTGTTATTTGATGCCCATTTGAAGCTCTTCCTGGGTAAACTTAGGTCTAAATGTCAAGGGTCATTTATTGTAGTTAGAGTCTTCGACAACGGAGTTGTCAAAATTACTGAACCCAACAACGATCAACCCTTCAAAGTCAATGGTCCACGTCTTAAACCTTTCTTGGAATCATATCCTTTGGGTCTTGTTGGAGAATGTTACCGGCTCCACTAGGGTTTTCTATCCAACCACACTTGTACATAGCTATTTCCTGTTTTTACCCTTTTTGATTTTCTTATACACTTTAAAAATTTCACTCCATATCATATTGATTACCTTCATTTAGTCCGACTGACCACTCTAACCTTTGGTCAGACTTGAAATCGTCTGCATAGAGATTTTTAATCTCCTCTTTTCGACTCCTTCCATCACCTTCTACTAAATGAAGTGTAATATTTTTCACCCTTCTTAAAATGAGGACATTGTAAAATTTTGACTTAGGGGGTATTGAAGTGAAATTTTCACTTTAAGGGTTGGTTTAAAAAAAATAATAAAAATACATAAAAATCAAATATCCATGAAATTTAAAAAAATAGAAAAAATAAAATTGATAAAAATTTTAAACATTCAAAAATTTCATAAAAAATTTGAAATTTTTTTTAAAAAATCATAAAAAATTGAAAAAAAATCTTATATACATAAAAATAAAAATATATAAATACAAAAAAATTTTAAAAAAAGAAAACTCATAAAAATAATAAGAGAGGAATATTAATTTGTAATAAAGAAGAAAAGAAGAAGAATGTATATATATTATAATTAAGAGCTTTAATTTTCTTTTAGGTCAAAAGTTTAAAATGTCTATAATATATATAAATATTTAAGAGCATTCAATTCTTAGTTAGATTTTACTTACACATTTTGTAAAAACACACTTTTGTGTTTAAAATTTTTAAAACAAGATTTTATTTGAATTTAGGAATCTTTTAAATCTTTTAAATATTTATTTTTCTATTCTTACTTGAATTAAGAAACTAAGTGTGTTAAGATTTTAAACTTAAGTTTTGGAATTGAATTATAACTTTTTAATCATTTAGATTAAGTAATCCTTTTGCTTTTTGAAAATTTGATTTTATCATAAAGTTAAGTAAAAAGCCAGATATTTAGAGTTAATTAGATAGAGAGTTGGTAGAATTTTAGTTTACAAAAGTTACAAGCTAGAGATAAATAACTAGACTTAGTAAATTTTGCTTGACGGATCCAATAGGAGGAAACTAAGAATTTGAAAAACCTAAGAGTAAAGGGTATTGTTGTCTAAGCTCTGGTTTGAGAGCTAAGTAACCTAAACATCTAAATTCACTCACATAGAATTGTCTTGTTGACATCTGAGACCGTGAAAACATAGAGGTTAAGGGATCAATTTTGAATCCTCTTTAGTCCAAGGATTTCTGCGGGGCAGTTCTTGAAAGGGTGAAGGATGTGCCACTCACCTAGAAAAAGGATTTGGAGAATAATGGTAGTAAGAAAAATGAGAAGGGGGAAAAGAAAAAGAAAGAAAAAAAAAAGTAAATAAAACACCCTGCAGTTAAGTGCCTCGCTAAAAATGGGTACTTATGCAGTTTTCCATAAATAAATAAAAGCATCTCAATACAAATGGATGCTATCCTTCCTTCCATCAAAAATAAAAAGAACACCTCGCTACAAATGGGTGTTCTAACCTATAGAAAAAGAGAAAAAAATATATGGAGAAAAAAATATTAGGAATAAGAGACCCAATGGTCCACCGGGGAGATATAAACAAAAAGTGTTGACCTCGGGATAGAAAACTGGTGAGGAGAAAGCAACCAAACTGAGTAAGGCCAAGCCAAAGGCTTGAATTGGAATAATTGTGATTGGAAAGTGATGTCTTAAGATCTGGATTTTTGCAACTTTGGATGTCTTTAGGATAGTTCTCTTCACTAAGCACAGATGTTTTAAAATCATAGCTACTGAACCTTGGTATTGGGCAGTGAAGCCTAAGAAATTGGGTTTTGAAGATTTTAAGTTGAGACCTAAAGGAGAAGAATTGACAGAATCCTAGGTCTAGAAGTTAATCCTTGGTGATGTAGGCTAGTAAATTAGAGTTTTACTACTCTAAGTTTGATTAATAATGAGTATCTGGTTAATTTGCTTAAACTTATATTGATAAAAGTCAAATATCATAAACAAGGGATTAACTTAAATCTATTTGAGTTTTTGAGTTAAAATTTAATTCTCAATCCTTAAGTTTTGTTATACTTAAAACACTTTGTATTCTAATTTGAGTTAAGAATAGTTACAAACATTAAGAGATTTTTGAAGAATTCTAATTTTGAATAAAATTCTTGTTTACAAATTGTTTTAAGTGTGTTTTGAAAATGTTATAAGTATAAGTCTAAGTAAGAAAATTTTCACACATGCCCTATACATTAATCATTTATATTAAATTTAAAAAAATTTTCTGACGTAAGCTTTCCTCTACATAGTTACCATTAATAATTTAAACCCAAGTACTTTAAATCATCATAGTCTTAGTTAATTTTGCTAGGGACTAGAAAAACTTTGGCTTGGGGGTATGATGAGACACTCATCATGATCTCTAATTACCCCTAATTAACTAGTCTTCCTAGTTAATTAGCTAGGGTTATGAATATATAAGGTTAATTATAGAATAAGGGATATTTAGTTAAGGACCTTAAAATAAGTTAAAAATGACATTTTATCACTCAATTAACATTATTAATAATTTATATAATAATTGGACTCGAAATCATATTAATCATTTCCTTAATTAATGAGATAAGTAACTTAAATATAATGTATAACATAGTATGTAATAACTTGAGTGATTTTACTTAATCTAATAAATTAATCTAAAAAGGTCAAAATGTAAATTCAAGGTGTAAACACAATATTTACCTTATTTACTAACATATATAAAAAGTTAAAAAAGATCTAAATTAAAATAAACCTTCAAAACCAGGATTTATATTTTAGTCCTTAGTATTCATTATAGTCGGGTCCTTATTTCTCACGTAGGTCCTTAATTTTTATTACTTCTAAGTCCCTCTTTGTCCTCTTCTTCTTCTCCAACCAAACGAACGACTGGCAGCAGAGAGTCATCCCACCGCGTAATCACCGCCCTACCAACATCATTCCTCTTTGCCCAAGCTCTTGCAGCTTGCACTCGCTACCTACATTTTAATCCATCGGTCTGGATCAACCGACAATCCTATTTTTCAGTGGGAGTTAACCTCACCGTCGTCGGAGATGACGACGGAGGTTAAGCTCCTCGAGCTTCTTCTTCGGCCATACCCTGCCCCTCTCTTTGTTGCAAACTACTATAAATACCCCCTCACACCTCTGATTTTAGCAAGTTGGCTCCCTTCCCTCTTCTAATACTGCACCCGACCCTATAGGCTGTTCTTCCAAATCTCCGGCAATTCCCCATTCCATCTTCTAACTTCCTCCGTCCATCTTAAGTAGCCGAGGAAATTCGCCGTGGTCTTCCGCACCTCTGACAAAGGCGTCGACCCTAGGATTCCTCCGCTCCACCTCAAATTCGCCCGCCGGAGATCTTTCTTCAACCCTCTAATTTCGTCGTCTGCCATGAGCCTTCGGCGGAACCCTATTGACCCCTTCGTCCAGGTAACAATAGACTAGGAGTAGGAATAGGAGTATGCTAGCTTAGTTAGTTAGTTTAGTTAGGTTAGAGTAATTTTAGAATTTAGCTTCATCTCCTCCGACTCCGACGAGTTCCTTGAGCTCGCCAGAGACCATAATTTTGTCTTTTAACTCACTGTACACCTTCTTTTAACTTCTATGATCACTTCTAATCCACTTAATCGATTAATTAAATCACCTAAACGCCTAATTCAAATCACACCTTCACCGACTACTTCACTGTCCTTGGTGACAGTAATCGGCCTAATTCCACCTTCACTGGGTTCTTTCATCACATATCATCACTTTAGAACCCTAATCAACATTATATTACCTATTACTATAATCTATAATTAAACGCCTAAATTTAATTTAGTTCTTGAGCTCGCTATCCATGGTAGCTCAGGAACATTTCAAACTATAAATTAAACATATATTTATGATTAATAACATCTGTTGACTTGATTTAACTTCTCAATCGATTAGTCAAATCAAGTCCTGAGCTTAAACCACTTAAATCTTTTAAGAAACGAACTTACTGTCAAATCTTATATTTCAATGAACAAATGAAGAATTTAAAGTGATAATGAGGTTCTTTGTAACCTCAGGATCATTTATGGAATAAAAATAATTAATTTTGTCAATCTTTTCAAACATTTTATATTTTCTGGACTCACCGGAGCTCCGGCGAGCTCCGGCGAGCCATTCTTGAGTTGCAGCCTCTTAAACTTGTTAAGTGGCTCCCAAACAGTAAAATAAGGATTACTGATCATGTTAAATATATTTGTTTGATGTTTCAACCACTGGAGCTTTAGATGTGACTTTTTCTTCCCCAACTCCAGCAAGTTGGAGAAATCTATTATAAGGGATTTAAGAAACACTTAAGGAGCTTAGAAGCTTCAGTGCAAAGCACTGAAGCTATTTTAACTTTTAAAACACTGTAACTACCACTGAACAACTCTGTCGAACTCACACTTATTTTAGTTCAGGCGGCGAGCCTGAATCCCTAGGAATTAAGCTTGAAACACAAATTTGAAGATCTGAGTGAGTTTCTGATGATGAGAAGACTCTGATTGAAGCATCAATTTCTTAGGAGGAAGCTCTAAACTGAAATCAATCTTTGAGCTTCCATAGTCAAACCTGAGTTTGATAATGGTGTTCTGAGATCGAATTGAAGAATTGAGATGTGGAAATTGTTTCTGAGATTCTGTTTGATGTTTTTAGAAAGAATAAAGTAAGCTCAGATGATGTAATGTGTGAAGATTTTGTTTCTGCCAATTTGGGTTACTCTCGAACCCAAACTAACAGAAGCACTATTTTGATGAAATTCAAACCTAAAACCTACCCAGATTGATTAGTTATAACCCATAGAATTAATCTAAATAGATTAGGAACACTTTTAAGTGTCTGTTGCACAAATTGATATCTGAAAATCAAACTCTGAAGTTTTCAGAGAAGAGAAAAGCTTCTCTGCAAGTTCTATAGGTCTCAAGAACTTAAAATCCACTCTAACAGAGGCAGAATTGTTTATATAATATGTACATACCTTTTAATAAATGAGAGAAGTCCATCTGAGGACTCTCCTGAGTTAATTTCACTTTCAAGGCTCTTTGATAAAACCCGTAGAAACCCCTGATTTCATATCTTAAATTGAAGAGAAAAACATCATTAAAACATTAAATTGACCCTAAAATTGTGTAGATTACCCTTAGAGCTTTCCAACGAACTTTAAATCATCCAATTTGGAGCTCTGGGTAGAAAGTCATGATCGATTGAATTCGGGTCTAGAAGAGGAATGTTTGTCCCACCTCAAATATCCACGAGCGCACGCCTGGGTATAAAACTACTTTGTTCCTATGGCTATGCAGTCGTCAGTGCTCGGTGCATCGGTTCCGATTCTGATATGATTTGAGCATTGTTCTGTGTGTGTGGGCATTAGCCTGCGGGTGTGTGTGCCCTTGGGGGCATACGGATGTGAATGTGTCCTGGGAGGGCGTGTGTGACCTAGGAGGCCGGGTTGAGCCGATGCGGCTCGAGACTGTGAACCGATTAAGAAATAAACTGAAACAAACCTAACCGAGATTAGGCAAGGACCGAGTAGGGTCTGGTCCCACCCTGGTCATAGGGTGCTGTATATTTGGTCGGGTTTTTTTTTGTTGGTTGTGATGTGTGGTTGTTGTGTTTGGAATTGGTAATAATTGTTGATTATGTCGTTGTAGTACAGGGTGTACAATATAACATTAAGGATGTCGTATAGTGGTGAGTATGGGTGAGTTCCAGTCATTACAACCATTATTATCATTTGCTTATTTATCTAATTTTTACTGGTTTTGTTCCAGGTCGTTCTCTGGGAGGCAATTTATTGAATTTAATTCGGTCACTCTTTGATTATCTCCAAAATTGTCTTCTTATTCAAAAAGAAACTTTACATTTAAAGAATGAATGAATGTTTTGTTTACCTAGTTACTAAGAAGTGCTTGCAAAAATGCTAACTATGAACAAGCATCAAACAATCTATTATTATACTCTAAACTATGTATTTATAAGTTATACTATTAACACTAATATGTTAGTTCATACTCCATTAGGATACCATGGTGTAAAAACTTAACTTACTAGTCATTTATTTATAGTGACATACATATCAGTTTTAGTGACAGATATAAACGTCGCTAAATCTCAGGAAACACTATATACAACCTAAAGAAGCAACCTGAGGTCTTTAGCGACATTTATAGTGTCGTTTTATTCTGTTAGTAATTATGTGGGTTTAATTTTACATATGTACAGAGTCTTTTATGTTGTTATCTCGTGTTATCTCTTTTTTTTTTTTTTTTTTAAGTCGTCTGTCCTTTCATTTTGTTCTGTGTAGTCTTTCAGAGGCTGCGGTGGAGTCCTTAGTGTAAAATGTGTTTAATTAGCGGGCGCGCTTTTCGAGGGATACACAGCACCCTTCGGGTGGGACCAGACCTCTACTAAGCGCGCCCTAATCTCAGATTAGGTGCTTAATTACGTTTTCGTATCAGCGCAGGGCCTCAGCCCAACGCCTTCAACAAGTTCGCACACGCTCGGGCTCCCAGCCCCACACAGGAATCACGCATTCAGTATTCAGCACATATCAGAATCGGGTTATCGGATCAGACAGAGCAGGTGAAGTTTCGGGCGCCCGGCGCCATGACGACTGGTAAGGTTATAACATAAATTATATTTATATGCTGCGTTTCGTTTGCAGCCCACGATGTGGTGCTATTCCAGCGCCACATCGTGCACTGGAAACCAAACGCAGCTGCGTCTGTGCGCGTTTTTGGCCCTCGATTTGGGGGCCATAAATTATTAAAAAAAATAAAATAAAATATGGTAAATAAAATATTTACATAATAATACATAATTGATTAATTAATTTTGAATCTTAATTATGTTTACTATACAAATAAATTCGCTAAACTAGGCTGATTGTACAGGTTGATTTAGGTGATTAAATAGTTAATTACTTATAAAATAGTTAGTAAATGGTCTAATTGACCTTATACAGATTCAATTTACATACTTAAGTATTTTATACATATTTTTATTGTATATTTACGAATTTATTTCTATTTTATTTAAGCTAAACTAGCTGTTCTGAGTGTTTTAAATAAAACTAAGTTATAGTAAGCTATACTAGGTATAATTGTACTTTAACTAACTTAAATTACTTACTATATATGTTAACCTAAGTCTATAGATTTATTTACTTAATTATAGCTCTAAATTATTAATTTAGCTAATTTATTCTACAATATAGCTACTGAATATGTACATATGAATCTGTATATATACATATACATATATCAGTAAATACATACATAATAGTTCAGTATTTATACATATATTTACATAGATTACATATGTGTATGAATTTCTGTACAGGTTTTATACATATTTACAGTATAACTATGTATCTAACTGATATGCTATAGTTATAGTTATAATACTATGAATGGGTGTATTTACAGTTTTAAAATAAGTCTATGCAATTAGGCTTTTGTATAAAGTTAGGGAATTAGAGTTGATTGATTTTTTTATTTGAGTTTAGGCAGCAGCTTCAGCTACTGTCAGAGGAGATGGAGAAGAGAACAATGTGTTGTTTTAGTGTTATTTGCAGTGGCAGTGGCTTAAGCCACTGTCAAATGGCTAACTGCTGCTGCAGTTAGTCCACTTGAAGAGGGGGGAAGTATTCTACAGAGAAGAGGGAAATTTAGAGAAGAAGGGAGTTTAGAGAAGAGGGGAATGTAGCTGCTATATGCAGCATGTTGCTGTATAACTGGGAGTAAGATAAAATTCAAAACAAACTACAATTTACAGAGTTGAAATCCAAATCTGAAAGGGGTTTAAATCTCACGAAAATCTCATGTAAATTCAGCTCAAACCCTCATTAGAAAACAAACTTAGCAGAAGCATCCTTTCAGATCAAAACAGCAAATGGTATTGAGTTAGTCTTCCTAATGCCATAGACAGCATGAAGGAAGACTTAACTCAATCAATTAAAACCAAAAACATACAATCCCAGTTTCTTGCAACCTTAAGGAGTATGGAAAACTCCTTAGGTTAGAGAATCACCATACAAAAATAATTATCAAACAGGTGGTGTATGGCAGTTCTGAAATGACAAATCAGAAAAAGAATGCATTAAAGGAATTTATAAAAGCTCGCAAATGCATTCAGATCAAGGCAGAAGCAAATTCATGAAAGGCTCTTCTGATTTGTTCTCTGTCACCAGAGAACTTCTCAGAATCCTTGCCCTCAAGGAAAACCAAAATCCCTTCAATTTGTCAGATCTGTCAAGACATTTCAGAAAGCAAAATCTCTTCTAAACCCATGTTAAAGTGAATCTGACAAACTGAGGCAATCAATCTAAAATAAAAGGGGCTTTTGTGAACACAAATGGGGTGAGTGAGAAGCCCCAAATGGTGCTTGTGACGCCAATTTCAGATCTGAGGCAGTACACCATCAGATCTGGAATTGGGTCCAGATGTGTGGGTGACAGATGAAAGATTCGTCGTTAAAAGGAACATAAATCAGAATTGGATGGTGGAAAAACAAAACATGAAGAGGGAGATAAATTGATTAATGAACAGATGATTCTTCCCCTCTGATCTGGACTGATCAGAGGAGGTAAGGGAGGGGATCTAATACTAATTCTACTCCTAAGACTAATCTAACTACAGCTAACATTAAACACTAACAATTAAAACTAAATCTATTCTAAACTACTGTAAACTAAATCTAACACTACTTGTGCAGAATTAAAAACTAAACTAACAGGAAGAATGGGACCTATGGGTCCTTAGCCGGCGGCTAAGGAGGAAGAAAGGAGGAGGGTGACTCCAGCGGAGGGAAGAGTCTGCTAGTGAGACTCCAGGGTCGTCCTCAGGTGCTACGAGGTCCTTAGCGACGAGGAGGGTCGAGAGCAGGCGATGATTCCACAGCCGGTGGCTGTGAAATCAGGGTCCAGATGAGGAGGAGAGACTGGAGTGGAAGAATTGATCGCTAAGAGATGTAGGAGGGAGCGATCCTTCGCGCGCGACACCACTGAGGTGCTTAAATAGCAGCTCAGTGACTGAGATCACCGCAAGGGTGAGGTTAATCAGAATCAGGCCGGCGGTGAGGATGAGATGGGTAGAGCGCGCGGCGAGTCAAGAGAGAGATCTGACCGTCAGATGAGATCTGGGAAGAGAGGTGAACGCACGCACCGAATCGCGCGAAGGTTCCATTTGAATCCAGCCGCAGATCGAGATCAAAAGTGCGATGGACGGTCGAGAATGGCTGTGTTCTTCGCGCGCTACAGTGCGCGTGAAGAACACAGGCTTCTCTTTGAAATAAAGGGGAAATTTGCAGACGGACCCTTAGAAGAAGGGGTAGAACATTTGCATGCAGGCCCATAAGCGAGAAGAATAGCAGCTGGAAGGGCCCTGCAGTCTTATAAAAGGGTCCCTGCGGCTTGCAAATAGGTCCAAGAAGGAGTTTTTAAGGGTAGAAATGTAATGCATGAAGGACCTAATTGTAATCTATTTATTTCTAAGCCTAAATGATGTCCAATTGCTTTCAAATTTTTACATGTGCTTAATTGAACATTTACGACATTTATTTTACTTCTGATTTGGCTTTTCAAACTTGTTTATGTGTTCAATTTATGCATGGATCATCATTTATTCTTTAATTTTCAGAATATCTTATTTTTGTGACCTAATTAGGAGATTTTAACACACATTAAAAGTTTTAGGTCTTTTCTTTTAATTCCCACACTTAACCCTTTTTATGTGTTAATTTGATATTGTTTTGCTTAGTATCTAGCTTAATTTCGGCCTTTTAGCTATGATGAGTAGCCACTCATCAATATTCTCGAAAGGACCTCGCCCAAATAAAAAAAACTTTTGGTTAAAAAAGTAAAAAAAACCTGGTTCAACTGAAAGCTTAAGGAAAGAGAAGCTGCTGAAGGATGCAAAGGCTAAGGAAGAAAGAAGCATGGATGCTAAGGAGTGTTGAGAAAAAAAAAGGCTAAGGAACAAAGGAGAAAAACTAAGGGAAGAAGAGAAGGTAGGTGAAGCAGAAATAACAAAAGAAGGAAAGAAGAAAGAGAGCTCGAGAGAAGAAAATAAAAGAGAGAGAGAAGAAACAATGAAAGAAAGAAGAAGATTAGAGGCTGATGAAAATAAAAGAATTTTCTCTTGCATAACTACTTTTTGTTCTTAATTGTAAAAGGCATGTTTTAATTAGATAACTTTTTGCCTTAATTTCTTGGAATGAAATAAAATTAAAAAACTAGCATGTTTACTTGTTAATAAAGTATAATATTTTGAGTAAATATGTTTCATATGGAATTTTGCATGTTCTTTATAGTTAAATATTTTGACAAAATTCATGTTTTGAAAATTAAACTAGTTTTACCCCCTAAACTTAAAGAGATAAAAGAAAATTGGTGAATTTGGAGAAAATTATTATGCCTCCCAGTGAACGACCTGGACTCAACCAGTAAAAATTTCTAAAATGTTAGGTTAATTCGACCCTATACTACATAACCGACACAACTTCAAGTTAACCTAAGTGATTTCTTCTACTCTTAATTAAGTGAAATTAACTTAATTACTGAGTTGAGTGAACCCACACATCAAGGCACAACATGATGAATTGGAGGGTCGTAAGCCCTCAGATGATGCTCTTGAACCAAAGAAGAGGAAAGACTGCCACAAGGAAGTCTTAGAGAGGGACCAGGTGGCTATGGTTGATGACACTGTCATGGGGAGTGTTAATCGAACCCTTGTGGACTCAGGCAGGGGACTCATGGTTGATGACACTATCTTAGAGAGGGACTCAGGAAAATCCACCAGTTGTGAGGAGGTGAAGTCAGGTATGGAAATTGAAAATAGCCGTGGAAGAAGTGCCCTTAGGGAAGTGAATCAAATGCCCTTCCTTGCTCATGATGAGCTGAAGTTTGGGAAAGGGACAAACCAAAAGAGGGGGGTTGGGTGCTCCCCTTACATGCTTAAGAGGCGAAGGAAGGAGAACTCGAGTCCCATAGAGGAGGAAACTGTTGCAAAGTCCATCATGGTTGAATGCATGGATAATTTGGCTCAAGGGGATCAGCCATGCAAGGGATGAGAGTCCTAACATGGAATGTGCGTGGGTTGCACAACAAAGTGAGAAGAGTGTCTCTTATCAGATATCTTGTGGAATGGGAGATTGATTGTGCTCTTATTCAAGAGACACATTTGGAGGAGGAAAATGGCCCTATTTGGGACTCTTTGAGACAATCTGGGAGAGCAAACTATGTGGGGAAGGCTGCAATTGGCAGATCTGGTGGGATGGCAATATGGTGGAAAAACTCCAACCTTAAAGTGATTGAAATCCATCGTGACAGACATGTGCTTACCTGTAGATGTCAGAACCTTCAAGGTGATCTGGATTGGTTGATTTCATGCATATATGGACCTTGTGTAGCAGCTGGTCGGGTGGAACTTTGGGAGGACCTATTAATAGTGCATCAAAGAGTCCAGGAGGTACCATGGCTTGTTGGTGGTGATTTCATTTGTCATTTATCAAGTGGAGACAGACCTGGGTGCAGTTCTGAAAGTGTAATGGTTGGATTTCAATTGATTGTGTAGAGATTGGGCATCACTGAATACCCTGTCAGTGGGGTTGATTGCACCTGGAGAAATGGCAGTGGGCTGGTATCAAGGTTGGACAGGTTCTTTGGCAACCCAAGCCTCTTGGAGATATTCCACCTGTCTTTTGCTATGAGCCTTGACAGGCCATTCTCTGATCACGCACCAATTGTGCGGGACTGCGGGGTGAATGCGGATGTTGGTTCATACTTCAAGCTTAAAAAGTCTTGGTTCAGAGAAGAGGGGTTTACAGATATGTTGTGTAGTTGGTTCCAGAATAAGAATGTGACTAGCTCTGTCACATAGCAGCTTACATCAAAGCTGGCAGATATGCGCTCAATGTTGAAGGAATATGGGCAAATAGTGGTGGCTATTAGAGAGCAGAAGAGGGCTGAGGCACTAGCAGAGATCCAAAGGCTTGATTTGAAGGAATGCAGGCTAGTTTTGAGTGCCCAGGAGCAGGAACAAAGGAAGTATCTACAGCAAGTCATTGGGGAGGAGGACTTAAAGAAAGAAATGGACTGGCGTGAGAGGTCTAGACAACTGTGGCTCAAGGAAGGTGATGCCAATATGAAATTCTTTCATCTTGTTGCCAGTGCTAGGAGAAGATTCAATCTCATCTCTATTAAAGTGGGTAAGAGAACCATTACCTCTACTCGTGAAATAAGATATGAAGCTGGCTGTTACTTTAAAGAAGTAGCCAAGGCTGCATCAAGAGGCCCCTAGAGGATGGCTTCGGCTGATTTTCCGTGTGTCAGCAGTGAACAGGTTGCTATGTTCGTTGCCCTCTTACTGAACATGAAACAGTGGAAGCAATCAAAGGTTTGAATAATGAGGGAGCTCCAGGACCAGATGGGGTACAGGTCTTCTTCTACAAGGAAATGTGGAATGTTCTTAAGAAGGATGTGATGGAAGTTATACATGAGTTTGGAAAGGGCAACTTTGGTTTTGAAAGACTAAACAAGTCTTATTTGTTTTTGTTACCAAAGAAGTCGGGTTCGGAGAAATTTTCAGATTATAGGCCTATTGCTTTGTCGAATTCCATTTATCTTCTCATCAGCAAGATCCTAGCCAATAGAATTTGTGATGTATTGCAAGATTTGATTATGCCTGTCCAATCTTCTTTCTTACCTGGGAGGTCACTGCACGCCTAGGTATAGACCAAAATGACATCTCCACCATCCTAGGCACGCCTGTGATTTCACTGCCAATCAAATACCTGGGATTACCACTGAAGTGCACAAAAATGAAGAAAATAGATTGGTCTTTTCTCTTTGAAAAGGCGGCTACGAAACTAGAGGGCTAGAGCAGTCACTACTTGTCGAAAGGGGGGAGGTATATTTTATTAAATTCAATTATCACATCCATTCCAGTCTTCTTCTCTGTTCTCCAATCTCCAAAGTCAATTTGGAAAAAACTTGACTTGATGCGTAAGAGGTTCTTCTGGAAAGGGGTTTCTCACCAAGGTGCCTTCCTCCAACCTGTAAAATGGGATTCAATTTGTTTGCCAAAGAAGTATGGTGGCATGGGAATCAAATCCCTCAAAGAATTTAATGACGCCCTACTATTGAAATAGGCAGTTCGGCTGCTCCAAGGGGAACAAAAAATGTGGACAGAAATCTTTCACGATAGTTATCGGGTGGCAAATGATGAGAAGAGCCCCTTGAATCCTCATAAGCCGTCTCCCTTCTGATCCTCTGTGGTGCGTGCTTTGGCAGATAATTGGAATTTATTCAAGTCTGTCTTGGGTGACAGGAAAAGCTTCAAATTCTGGTTGGAAAAATGGCTACCTGGTGGGGTGATAAAAGACAGGTACCCTCTTGCATTTTTAGCTGCTACTAATAAAAATGCTTTGGTGTGTGACTATTGGGACACGGCTTTTGAGAATTGGATGTTAAATAATGAGGTGGGGAATGGCCATGGAACAAGAACATGGGCAGAAATGGGACCTTGTTGCTTTCAGACCTACGCCTGAGGAGTGTGATACATACAAATGGGATGGGGCTTTCTCCTCAGCGTTTGCCTATGAGAAACTCATCATTTCTTCCAGGTTGGTAGAGGTTGATCAGATTGGAAAGAAGCTATGGAAATTGAAGGTACCACTGAAGGTATAAATCTTTTTGTGGTTATGCAGAAGAGATGGCCTAATAACGGGAGATATGAGGCATAGGAGAATGGGCACCCCTGCTCATTTTTGCCATTTGTGTGGGATGCATAATGACTCCAGTCTTCATATTTTTTCCACTTGCATGATAACATATTGTGTTTGGAGGAAGGTATGCAGGGAAACTATTCCCATGTGGGAGGATCTATGGAGTTCCTTCTTGAGGTGAATAAGCCATATTTGCCCATGGTGGCAGTATTATGGTCGGTGTGGAGCACTAGAAATGAGAGTTTGTTTCAGGAGAGACCAGTGAATGTGGATAATATTGTAAACAATTGCTGGAATCTCATACATCAATGGGGTTCACTCATGTAATTCTTTTCCCTCATTTAATCAATAAAAGCTCTCCTAGACTACTATCGACGATTCGATAGCACTCCTTTTCAGTTCAAAAAAAAACTCTCTCAAAGTCTCAAATGCAGTTATACATTCCTTGTCCATCTCAAAAGTTGTGTCCTTCATGATGAGATTCGTCAAGGGTCAGGCGATTTTTGAAAAGTTAAGAATAAATCCAATGTGCCTGAGAAACGATTTAATGCCCTTGACCAAGTTCGGTACAGGTAAATTGGAGATTTGATTGATCTTGGCTAAGTCTACTTGGATACCTCAATCAGACATGAGGTGGCTGTCGGGACTCGAACAGGTTGTGTTAATATGGTGAAATTATCGTCGAAGTGAGTATAGTGGTTAATCTATATCGAGCCTAACCATCTTTTTACAAAATTTTTAACCTGGCCTACTTAATTTTATCTTGGTCACTTTTATGCCCAGGGTCAAACTCAGGGACGCGGGAGTTAGAGGTGAATAAGTTTCTACGCCTTTCCTACAACGAATCTCTTCCATGCGTTTATTATATTTTTGGTTTTTTCCTATTTAAGATTTTTTTGCTGATAATTTTGTACTTGAGGTACACCTTCAAAATCAGGTCCTGGGCTTTGAGCCAAATTGTTCTTGGCTTTGAGCCAATTTAGGGTTCCAAAAACTGGTCTTGCTATTCGCAAGACCGAGTACCTGCAAGACAAGGATTATCTTTTCTCTTTTACTCTTTTCTTTTATCTTTTTAATAGCAGGAAACAAAAGAGAAATAGAGGTTGCTTGTAAAGAAATAAATATAGTATAAATATATAGATATATATATATATTATATATATAGGAGTGGGGGTGGAGGTGGAAATGGCATGTAGCACAATGTCGAGTTGGTCGACATCTAGGAAGACGTAACCAACAGGACGAAGTGCCGCGTAGAGTGTAGGATTGATGGTGGTCTCCTGGTTTGTGTTGACAACCGGGTTTTATTGTTATAGCGTCGTAGTATAGCCAGTTGTTGCCATCATTTCAAATATATAAAATTTTTTTACTCGGAAAAGAGTTCCCGAGGTCGAACTCAGGGAGCAAGTTGTATTCTAGAGATATACATGTTTCTTTTACAAAAAATAAAGAAAGAGAGAGAAAGGATTTGTTGTTTTCTCTTTGTTTCTCCTCGTCTCAGATCTTCTTCTTCTTTGTCTGCAGAGGTGATGTTCTTCTTCTGCAGTGGCGATGCTCTTCTTCTTCTTCCAGCTGTTCCTGCTCTTCCTTTTTCTTCTGTCTTTCTTCAGATCTTCTTCTTTCTTCTTCGTTCTTCTTCTTTCAGTTCTTCCCTTGTTCTTTTGTGTTCTCCTCTGCCTCGCCTTCTTCTGTTGTTCTTCAGATCTCCTTTTTTTTCTTTTTCCAGTCAGGACGTCGCCACTTCTTCTTTCTTCTTTTCTCTTCAGGACGTCGTCTGATTTCCAAATCAGACGACTTAAACTGCCTGTTGCTGCAGTGTCTCCCTCAGCTTCCTTCTTCTTCCGCGGTCCTTCTTCTTCACCTGTGCCTGCACACTTCAGAGCTTACGTCAGAGGACAAAACCTACTCTACCCTCTCCCCCCCCGCGTCTCTCTCTCTCTGAAACCACTCTTGGGAAAGCTCTCCAGAGCTGCCGGGTAGTCGGGTACGGGTCAGGTCCGGGTCCAGGCCCACCGGCGTGCGTGGTGGGCGAGGAGTGCAGGTCAGTCTAAGTCGGGTCGGGTCAGGTCCGCGGGGCGTGAGCGCGGACGAGATCGGGTAACCGGGCGGGTGAAGGGGACCTCACCCCGTGTGCTGAGGCAGTAAGGCTAATGCGCAAAATCAATTTAAACGGTGAAAAGGTTGTGAGGCTTACCGATGTGGGACTAAACGGAGGCTTCTCCTCGCGTGCGCCTGCCGGGAGACCGCGGCCTAGCTTCTGCAACTGCGGCTTCGATTTGCGTCGGTTGCTGGCTGGCTGCCTTCGCAAGACTCCCCGTAATCCGCAGCAGCTGGAGACCTGGAGTCCTCAAGCCTGGAGCGCGGGAGAAGCTGCTTCAATGTGCGTTAATGGCGGTCGAACCTCAAAACCTATCGGACACGAATATGGCCTCTCAGCCTGATCAAACCACTGGGGAACATTCGCCGTGGCACGGCGAAGGTGTGGAGCTGCGCGGCAAGCCGCAAGGTGGTGTCTGGCGGCAGCCCTAGGTTGGACTGCAACCGGAGGAATGGGTTTGTTCGGGGGAGCGTTACGGAGGTGTGGAGTGGCAGTGGAGGGGTGGGGGGTGCTCAGTGTGATGAGGCGGAGGTTCGGTGAGGGTCGGCGAGGTGTGTGAGGTTGTGGAGCGATGGGAGCATCTCGCCGGAGGGTGGCCGGAGACGAAGGGGGTGACGATGGTCAGGGTCGGTCGAGGGCTTAATTGAATAAATTGAAACCGGGGAAAGAAAGAGGAGAGGAAGGGAAGTAGTTCTAGCTTACTTGCAGGGACGAAGGGGGGGCAGCAGGGCGACAGTCGTATCGACTGTCGCCGGAGACGAAGATGCTCAGGGAAAGGGGCGGCGGCGAGCAGAGAGCCGGAGAGGCGCCAGCTGGGTGCGGCGTGGCGCGGGAAGAGCAGGGGAGGAAGTCTCTGCTGCTGGTATTGCGGCAGAACGAAGAGGAGGAGGGGGAGGAACCGCCGGAGCTGGTGAGCGTCTGCCGGAGAGAGAAGAGAGGAAAGTTGGGGGTTTTCTCCGTCAGATCCGAGCTGCCCAGGCCGGTGGAGCAACGGGGGGTATTTATAGGGATCAAAACAGGGAGGAAGGCGGAGGGAGACGACGTGTCTCCCTCGCCGGAGGATGGCCGGAGACGAAAACCCATACCGTCCGTGCGTTCGCACGGCCGGTATGGTGGGCTACAGCGACCAGGGGGGTGTCCCTGCGACGGCTGACGACGCAGGGCACCCCCGGTTTACTTGCCAGGCTTTCCCCCTCACCCTGCGCGGTGCCATGCTCCGCGCAAGGTCGCCGGAGCATGGTGCTGGCAGGTTTTGCAGGGGGGACCTGAATGCGAAGAACGAAGGAGAGTTAGGGGCCAAAATGCGATGGTTCAAAAGTTGAGGGCCAAAAAGTAAATATATGAGGACCAAAGTGTAAAGTCGGTCAAGGAGGTTTCTTCTTAGGCTCAAGTTTTTATACATGATTAATTAGGACCTAAGGAATCTGATGGTGAATTTCATTTCTATATTAAACCTTGTTTGATCGGTCAATTTATGCAAAAACCCAAATTAAGTTATTAATTGGGCATGGTTCTCAATGTAAGTCAAAATGGGTTCTGAAGGCCAAATTGAAGGTTCTAAACCCTAGAGATTATTTTTCTATGAATTTTACAGGGTTTATTCTATTTTTACTTTGCCTCGAACCTCGTGAATTGAAGTGGGTTGTTTTAGGGTTACAGATTATCATTTAGTTTCTTGGAAGTGCTGTAGCCCTTGCTAGATCATCTCATCCCACTTTTATTCTTATTAAGCTGCTTTGACCTATGTTTGGGCCCTGAATTACCCTGTATGCAGATTATACTGGTAAAATTGCATTTTTACCCCTTATGACTTGTTTTCTTCTCAAACTCAGAATTCTCTGAGTTAAGCCTTTCCTTAAGATATGTAGGAGCTTTTATCCTTTGTATTAGGTCAAAATGAGCTAGTTATGGCTCATGATGAGGTTCTCATCATACCCCCATGCCTAGCTTTTGCTAGTCCCTTAGAAAAAACTTAAGGTTTCAACCCTTGTTCTAGACCATGAAGTTTTTAATAGTTTTAGATAAGTGCCTTTTTTATTTGAGCATAGATTAGGTTAGAATGCTGACCATAGGCCTAAAAGGTACTCTAGTACCAATCAAGATCCAAATCTGTCTAGCCTTAGCCTCAGTCTTTAGCAAAGGTTTTTAAGGTCCACAAGAACTAACGTATGGTTTATTGGACTTCGTGGTTAAAGCACCCGTGCTTGAAATGATTTTAGCCCTGGCTCAGTTCGCAGTGCGTTTTGTAAGAGAGAGATAGAAAGTTTTTCTGTTTGGAGAGTTTTCACTCTCTTTTTCTTTTTAGTTCTAGCCTAGGATTGGCTTTTCAACACGGTCTGTATTAGATTCCTTGCTCCCATCATCAATCCTCAAGGGTTCCTGGCGATCGATGCTTCGAGATAGCACCGCCCATGGCAACCCCCGGAACCCTGGCTATTGAGATTTCGAGATAATACCATCCATGGTGTTCCGTGGCCGAATCTAGACCCTGGCAATTGACACTTCGAGATAATGCCATCCATGGAATCTGAACCAGCAGAGTGCTTACATGCCCCCAGTAGGATATGTAAATATCCTAAGAGACAAGCACCGAGGAGATGATATTTTGTTACGCATCTTCGAGGGGATTTCCCGCCTCTCCGCACTGGGAACTCGTCCAAATCAACTTGTGTTGATTGGCCGCTCCTATTCTAGGTGTTCTTTTCAGAATTTTGTGACGCTTCTGCGTGATTCTGATTTTTACGCTTACTGAACCAGGCTGTGTGTGAGGTTAGGGTGCTTTGGTTACTGAGTCCCGTAAACCAAAAATTAGTTAACGAGGCCGAATACTCCCTAAGCCATAGACCTAATACTTCAGCTTTTCATTTTCCTCAACCTCTTGAGGAGTGTCCAGATCTTAATGGGTACTAAGAGTCTATTCAAGAATGCCTAAGGTTTGCATTCTTTACTAATCTCATTGTGCACTTTTCTTGAATGAGGTCTAGAACTTAGGTTAATTCCTTAGTTCCTTACTAATGACTATCACTTTTTCTCATAATTTTGTGCTCCTTTTTCATTTTGTTTCTTTTCTCCTTCACAAAATTTCCTTCTCCTCTTTTCCTCTTATTCTTTTTCAAAAATTTTTTAATTTTTATGGTGTTTTTGGCATATGTGAATTTTTTTGTTTGAAACCTTTTCTTACAAGTTTTGCACTTTCATACCCCCCCATGCCTAAGATTTGCAATGTCCTCATTGTAACCTAGGGGGTCTTAGTTCATTCCTTAAGACAGAAATTTGGATGAGTGGATGGGTCGGGTTGAATTTTTGCGGACGATTTCAAATCCCAGATGCAAGCATCTGAGTTGGGGTCGGCTGTCTACAAGGGTGAACTTCGAGTGCTAAAAGGTGTCAGGACAAGTTTCAGGTTTTCAAAGAGAATGACGGGCTGCCTCCCGTTAAGCGCTGAGTTTTACGCCATCGGCTGGGCGCAATAAGCTCAAGGGGAAAGGAGGATATAAGATGCCTCAGCCAAATCAGTAGAAGTTACATCAATGAACGGCTTGAGTCTCTGACCGTTCACGATGAAAGGTTCAGAATCGTGGCTGAGTGGACTGATTTCGATTGCTCCATTTCCAAAAACCTGTCGGACCAAATATGGTCCGACCCACTTAGATCTCAGTTTTCCTGGGAAGAGTTTGAGTCGGGCATCAAAGAGTAGGACCTTTTGACCAGGATGAAAGATCTTTCTCGAGATGTGTTTGTCGTGGAAGGCTTTAACCCGCTCCTTGTAGATTTGCGAGTTCTCGTACGCGTCTAGGCGTAATTCATCAATCTCGCTGATTTGGAGTTTTCTGTGGGTCCCAGCCTTGGAAAGATCTAGATTACAGTTCCGTACTGCCCAATAGGCTTTATGCTCCAGTTCTACGGGAAGGTGGCATGCCTTTCCGTACACCAGTCTAAAGGGAGACATGCCCAATTGGGTCTTGTGGGCGGTCCTATAGGCCCACAATGCTTCCGGAAGTCGGGACGACCAGTCCTTCCTGTCAGGTCGAACAGTGACTTGCAGGATTTTCTTGATCTCCCGATTAGACAGCTCAGCTAGACCATTAGTTTGGGGGTGGTAAGGAGTAGAGATTCGGTGAGACACCCCGTATTTGGTCATCAGTGACCTAAACTGAGCATTTGTGAAATGGGTCCCCCCATCAGAGATTATTGCACGAGGAATCCCGAACCTTGAGAAAATGTGTTGATGAATGAATTTGTGAACGATTTTGTGATCACAGGTTCGGGTCGGTATGGCTTCGATCCATTTGGACACGTAGTCCACAGCCAACAGAATGTATTCGAAACCATCTGAAACAGGAAAGGGGCCCATAAAATCAATCCCCCAAACATCAAAGATTTCGCATACTAGAATCGGTTGCATAGGCATCATGTCGCGATGGCTCATGTTGCCCAAAGTCTGGCAACGACTGCATGCCTTGCAGTGACTGTATGCATCTTTGAACAGTGTGGGCCAGTAAAAGCCGCACTGGAGGACTTTTGATGCGATTTTATGCCCGGCAAAATGGCCACCGCATGCCTGGTCATGGCAGAAAGAGAGGATATTGTTGAATTCCCCTTCTGGGCCACATCTCCGGATGATCTGATCGGCACCTATGCGGAAGAGGTACGGGTCTTCCCAAATGTAATACTTGGCATCAGAGCGTAATTTGTCTTTCTTGGCCTTCGGCCAATCGGACGGGATCTGATGAGATGCCAAGTAATTTACTATATTAGCAAACCATGGAAGGCTAGTACCAATAGTCAGCAGGTGCTCATCGGGAAAATGCTCAGTGATGGGTCCGGAAGGGTCAATTATTTCAGAAGGAAGATGGGACAAGTGATCAGCTACCACGTTTTGCTTTCCCGCTTTGTCGCGAATCTCAAGGTCAAATTCTTGCAACAGCAAGATCCATCGGATTAATCGAGGTTTCGCGTCCTTCTTTGCAAGGAGATGCCTCACAGCTGTGTGATCCGAGTATATGATGACACGGGAACCCAGAAGGTACGATCTGAACTTTTCTAGGGCAAATACTACAGCTAGCAGCTCTTTCTCAGTAACCGTATAGTTACGCTGAGCCTCATCGAGTGTTTTGCTGGCGTAGTAAATGACCACAGGTTTCTTGTCAATTTTCTGTCCCAAAACCGCTCCTACAGCGAAGTCGGATGCATCACACATGATCTCAAAGGGTTGAGACCAATCAGGGGACTGTAGGATCGGGGCTTGGGTGACTCGGTCATGCAGGATTTCAAATGCTTGAGTGCATTCCTTGGAAATTTCGAAGGGAACATCCTTGGAGAGAAGTGTGGTCAGGGGGCGTGCGATTTTTGAAAAATCAGGGATAAATCGTCGATAAAAACCGACATGCCCTGAAAAGGATCGGATGTCCCTGATCGAGCTAGGCATAGGAAGGTGAGAAATCAGATTAACCTTAGCTCGATCCACTTGGGTACCTTTCTCCGAAATTGAGTGTCCCAGGACAATTCCCTCAGGCACCATGAAATGGCTCTTTTCCCAGGAAAGAACCAAATTCACATCGATGCACCGCCTGAGTATCTGGACCAAGTGTTGGAGGCAATCGTCGAATGATGCTCCGAAAACTGAAAAGTCATCCATGAAGACTTCCAGATAATCACCTACCATATCTGAGAATATGGCAAGCATGCATCGCTGAAAAGTAGCGGGTGCATTGCAAAGACCGAAAGGCATCCTTCGGAAAGCGTATGTTCCGAAGGGGCAGGTGAACGTGGTCTTTTCTTGGTCCTCAGGATGGATTGCCACCTGGTTATAACCGGAGTACCCGTCAAGAAAGCAGAAGAACCTATTTCCCGTTAGTTTTTCGAGAATTTGATCAATGAAGGGTAGTGGGAAATGATCCTTCTTCGTGGAGGAATTGAGTCGACGGTAATCTATACAGACTCTCCACGAGTTGGCTAATCGGGTAGGAATGATTTCTCCGGTCTCAGTCGTTATAGTGGTGAGTCCTGCCTTCTTGGGCACGACCTGAATTGGGCTCACCCAACGACTATCGGAGATCGGGTAGATGATTCCGGCATCTAACCATTTGATGATCTCCTTTTTCACGACCTCCTGCAGATTGGGGTTTAAGCGTCTCTGCATTTCACGAGAAGGTCGTGTGCCCTCTTCTGAATAGATATGATGAGTACAATAAGAGGGACTTATTCCAGTCAAATCATCGAGAGTCCATCCGATGGCTCTGCGATGTTGCTGGAGGACAATAATCAGACGGGATTCCTGTTCAGGACTGAGGTTGGAATTGATAATCACAGGAAAGGTCTGATTAGAACCCAAAAAGACGTATTTCAAGTGAGCAGGAAGGGGTTTCAATTCGAGGATGGGGTTTTCAGCAGCAGCGGGTGGTTCAGTATAGATGTGAGGTTCAAGGGTGGGAGTTACTGGGTTGTTCATATCTGGACTCGACTCCTCTGTTTGCGGGTCAAGATCCTTCTGTGGTTGATGAGGCATAATCGAGTCATTCTGGAGGTGTGATTCATCAACCAAAGTCTTGATGTCACAAATTTGTTCGATGACGTCGCAATTAATTCCTTGTTGGGCCTTAAATATATCAATTTTTAGTGTTTGATCTCCAAACTTAAGCTTTATTTGGCCCTCCTCACAGCTGATGTTGGCTCTAGCAGTAGCCAAGAAAGGTCTCCCTAGAATGATTGGTGTATCCCTAGGGTTCTCAGGTGCATCCATATCTAAGACTATAAAGTCCACTGGAAAATAGAAATCCCGCACTCTCACGATAACATCCTCGAGAATCCCTTTTGGTGACTTTATAGATCGATCTGCTAATTGTAATGTCACCTCGGTTGGTTTCAGCTCAGATTCTTCTAGATGGTCAAGTAAGGATGTGGGTATCAGGTTTATGGATGCACCCAAGTCTAACAATGCTCTATCAAATTGGGTACCACCTATCTTACAGGAAATCAGGGGAGTCCCAGGATCTTTTGCCTTGGGTGGGAGTCTACTAAGGATTACAGAGCTGGCTTGCTCTGACAGAACAATTGGGCTCCCTCCCTTGGTTCGCGGCTTACGCTGGGGTGTACATATATTCTTAAGGAATCGTGCGTAAGCTGGTACGTGGCGGATTGCATCCATCAAGGGGATGTTTATGTGGACCTGCTCAAAGAGCTTGACCAGGTCCTCCTCAGGGGCCACGGGTTTGGTGGTCTTCTTTCCCTTGGTTAGGGCCTCGGGAAACGGGATCTTGGTTGGTTCTTCTAGGATAGGTCCAGGTTGTGGATCTGGAACAGCGGTACCTTGGATAACTATCCTAGGGTCATGGTTATCAGGCTTGGAGTGGTTTGGATAATGCGGGTCTTGAGTTGTTTTACCACTACGTGTTGTTACAGAATTTAATCCGGCCTGATTTTGGTTTGGGTTTGGTAGGAGGGGTGGCTGCTGCTGAAATCCCGCATAAGAAGTTGAGGCTTCCATCTCGTCTGGAGATGGAGCAGTAGGAGCCTGATAAATCCATTGGGCGTGGCCTAAATTTGGATTCATAACGCGCTTCTGGGTTGGCACGTTATTTGGGTTAGGAAGAGGTTGGGAAGGGAGTGTGCCTGGTTGGCGAGAATTTGCCAACTGGGCCAGTTGAGTTTTAACTTCTGTAAGCTCGTCCTTGTGCTATTTTTGAATAGCCGCATTCGTTTTTTGAATGTCAGCCAGAGTCTGAAGGATTAGGGACATTTGATCCTAATTTGGCCCTGATGGATAAGTAGGGTTGGGCCGAGGCTGAGGCGGCTGGTAGTGACGAGAGGGCTGTGGGCGAGACTGAAAAGGTGGTCTTTGGGTTTGGGAATTTCCCGCCCACTGAAAATTGGGATGGTTTCGCCATCCAGGGTTGTAAGTGTTGGAGAATGGGTCGTTCTGGATGGCGTTGAGGTCCTCGCAGGTCTGAGGAACCTCCTGAGAATCAGGGAAAGGGGGAATGGAGTTCCCCCGGCTGGTGTAGAAAGGATCAGATGATCCTCCGATCCAAGAATCAGATGGGGATGGATATGGATCCATCCCAGGGGAAGATCGGTGGAGGATGTTTTGCACAGTCTCCTGTGTGGAAGGAGGTTGTGCAAAGGAGTTACGCGCGGAGGTGGCTCGCTGCAAGTGCTGAGTCAGCTCATCCACCTTCTTTTCAATGATTGAGACCTTGTCCAATCGACTGGCCATTAATTCCAGGTCGACTGATGCGGACAGGCCCTGCGTCTCATGTGCTCCCTTAAGATTCGTCGCTGCGCGGGTATTCGTCCTGTCGAATAATCCCATGGAGTCATTGCTGATGGAGTTCTCGCACATGTTTTCGAGAATCTCCCATACGGTGTCTTCATGTTGACCCATGATGTTTCCTCCGCAAGTTGCATTGACGAAAAGGCGGATGTCCTCACGGAGTCCCTGGTAAAAAGATTGGACTTGTTCCCATTTAGGAACTCCGTGATGGGGGCACTTCCTCATGAGATCCTGAAAACGATCCCATGCCTCATGAAGAGGTTCTCCTGATTGTTGAGTGAAGTGTGTAATCTGATGGCGCAAGGCGTTGGTCCGACCAACGGGAAAAAACTTTTTCAAAAACTCGGATTGAAGTTCTTCCCAAGTGTTGATCGGTCGGGTCTGAGTTTGATACCAATGGGCGGCCTTGTCCATAAGAGAAAAGGAGAACATCTTCATGAGAAGAATATCCCGATTTTGCGCATCTGATCCAAAAGTGTGGGCCAGATGCTTTAGTTGTTTGATGTGCTGGAAGGGATCTTCAGAATTAAGCCCATGGAATTTAGGTATAGCATGAATCATGTTGGGCTTTAATTCGGAATCAGGTCCTCCAGTCGGGATTCTGACTTGAGGCTCAATGGCCACCGTAGCAGGATTGTAGTGGTCCCGCATCATAGGACGCTGTGGTGGGTGCACGAAGTTTTGGAAGAGGTCATTGAGTCGCTGGAGCTGGTGTTCCAGATTATTTTCTTCCTCAACTGGCTGAGCCATGATGGGGGAAGAAGAAGAACTTGGTTCTGAATCAGAAGAGAGAATAATGTGAGGGTGTTTCTGCACAAACACGGGCGTCGAGGCTTGGCCTTGACGAGAGCGAATTTCTAAAGGAGGTCTTAAGGGTGGTCTTAGGGACCTCCTTCCGTACATGCACTGTTGGAAGAGGTAAGTTTAGAAGGTGCCGGACCCAATCAAGGCACCCAAAAATGTGTTGGGTGACTATAGAGGTGCGGGGCAGATGGACCCCTTGATCAGAAAGATCGTCCACCTGAGAATTACCTGGGCAGCCAGAGAGGGAGAGTCCCGCGAAGACCCCTACACGGTAGAGCATCCCCACGGGTTACAGGGTTTCCCTCACCCGACCTCTCTTGTCGCTGTGGTTCCAGGTAGACCAGAATGGGGATCTTGACCTCTTGAGTCTACCAATTTTAGCTTAAGATCAGGGTGCTTAAAGTTACACTTGAACTCTTAGGTATTTTGAGTGAGAAAGTGACCTAATTTTAAGGTTGGTTGACCCAAGGAGTGAACTTTACCTCTTGTTCCTTTGAGAGCTTATTGGGTCCTTTCTTTTAGGGTTCAAGTGTTTAGAGAGCCAATTGTTTTAGGTTTTCTTTGAATAGGTATTTTCAGACAAGGGCTTGGGCACACTTCATTTGGTTTTCTCAATTCTTGCTTAAGGAGTGTGTCTCTAAATCCCTAGTGTTGGATCCTAGGTTGGCTCTACTTGGTCCAGTTAATTCTTTGTTGGGTAATTAGGGCTCAAGCAAGAATGTGTTAGCCCTTAAATACCCTTAATAGTGTGCAGGAGTAATGAGTTGAAAACATGCAACTCTTTATGGTTACTAGGTATGGAAGACAGGTTAGCCCTTTTCTTTTCTTCCTCTTTAGAGTTTAGGGGTTAATAGCGAGAGGAAAAAAAAATTTTACCTGTCCTCGGAGTGGTTGTCGTGCGGTTGCTTGTCTTCTTGATTGTAGCTGCACAAAAGAGAGGAGATTATCAGAAACTAAAAAGAAACAGGAATGTTTACCTCTAGAATAGCCGTTGCTCCTCGGCAACGGCGCCAAAAAAATGGTGGTGTCTGGTGGCAGCCCTAGGTTGGACTGCAACCGGAGGAATGGGTTTGTTCGGGGGAGCGTTACGGAGGTGTGGAGTGGCAGTGGAGGGGTGGGGGGTGCTCAGTGTGATGAGGCGGAGGTTCGGTGAGGGTCGGCGAGGTGTGTGAGGTTGTGGAGCGATGGGAGCATCTCGCCGGAGGGTGGCCGGAGACGAAGGGGGTGACGATGGTCAGGGTCGGTCGAGGGCTTAATTGAATAAATTGAAACCGGGGAAAGAAAGAGGAGAGGAAGGGAAGTAGTTCTAGCTTACTTGCAGGGACGAAGGGGGGGCAGCAGGGCGACAGTCGTATCGACTGTCGCCGGAGACGAAGATGCTCAGGGAAAGGGGCGGCGGCGAGCAGAGAGCCGGAGAGGCGCCAGCTGGGTGCGGCGTGGCGCGGGAAGAGCAGGGGAGGAAGTCTCTGCTGCTGGTATTGCGGCAGAGCGAAGAGGAGGAGGGGGAGGAACCGCCGGAGCTGGTGAGCGTCTGCCGGAGAGAGAAGAGAGGAAAGTTGGGGGTTTTCTCCGTCAGATCCGAGCTGCCCAGGTCGGTGGAGCAACAGGGGGTATTTATAGGGATCAAAACAGGGAGGAAGGCGGAGGGAGATGACGTGTCTCCCTCGCCGGAGGATGGCCGGAGACGAAAACCCATACCGTCCGTGCGTTCGCACGGCCGGTATGGTGGGCTACAGCGACCAGGGGGGTGTCCCTGCGACGGCTGACGACGCAGGGCACCCCCGGTTTACTTGCTAGGCTTTCCCCCTCACCCTGCGCGGCGCCATGCTCCGCGCAAGGTCGCCGGAGCATGGTGCTGGCAGGTTTTGCAGGGGGGACCTGAATGCGAAGAACGAAGGAGAGTTAGGGGCCAAAATGCGATGGTTCAAAAGTTGAGGGCCAAAAAGTAAATATATGAGGACCAAAGTGTAAAGTCGGTCAAGGAGGTTTCTTCTTAGGCTCAAGTTTTTATACATGATTAATTAGGACCTAAGGAATCTGATGGTGAATTTCATTTCTATATTAAACCTTGTTTAACCGGTCAATTTATGCAAAAACCCAAATTAAGTTATTAATTGGGCATGGTTCTCAATGTAGGTCAAAATGGGTTCTGAAGGCCAAATTGAAGGTTCTAAACCATAGAGATTATTTTTCTATGAATTTTAGAGGGTTTATTCTATTTTTACTTTGCCTCAAACCTCGTGAATTGAAGTGGGTTGTTTTAGGGTTACAGATTATCATTTAGTTTCTTGGAAGTGCTGTAGCCCTTGCTAGATCATCTCATCCCACTTTTATTCTTATTAAGCTGCTTTGACCTATGTGTGGGCCCTGAATTACCCTGTATGCAGATTATACTGGTAAAATTGCATTTTTACCCCTTATGACTTATTTTCTTCTCAAACTCAGAATTCTCTGAGTTAAGCCTTTCCTTAAGGTATGTAGGAGCTTTTATCCTTTGTATTAGGTCAAAATGAGCTAGTTATGGCTCATGATGAGGTTCTCATCAAGGATGGATGTGTGGAAGTGTGTGCGGAGGCACTTTCTCTACGTGGGTATCGGGGAATATCAGCAACTGGTGCAGGTATTCCCACGATATAACGCGTGGTGGAGAGACTAGTGCGTAGGGATACAAGTAGGTGATATGAATGTAAATATATATATATATGTATATATGTAAATATATATTTGTATATATATAGATAGGGTTGTAATTATATAGATGTATATGTAGTTATGTATATATATATATATATAGATATGTAAATACATATATATAGGTATATATATATATTTATAACTACATATACATGTATATATATATAACTATATAGATATAGATATATATATATAGTAATATATGTATATAGATATATATATTTATATGTGTATATAGATACATATATATATATGTATATATGTATAAATATCTATTTGTGTATATGTATATATATATATGTATATATACTTATCTATAGTTGTATAGGTAATAATATGTATATATATATAAGTATGTATAGGTGTGTACAAATGGGTGTGAGTGTACAAGTGTGTGTGTGTACGAGTGTGGTGTGTGTATGAGTGAGGAGCGGGCACGTTAAGGCATCTGATGGGGCTGCTGGCGTCGTCTGATGCGCGGGCATGCGCAGGCACGCGCAGGCGCAGGCGCAGGCGCGCTGAAGGGACTATGCGCACGCGATGGAGGGAGCACGCAGGTGAGAGACTGCAGTGCAGCGCACTGCGGGTGCGTTGCGCGTTGGAACGATAGCAGGCGTGGGCGCAGGTGCTGGAGCGGGTGTGGGTACAGACGCGGGTGCGGGCACTGGAGCGGGTGCGGGTACAGACGCAGGCGCGAGCGCTGGAGCGAGCGCTAGCTGATAACACCACACAAGGGGGTAATAATTATGTTGAATATGGCCCATCTTTAGAATAAAAGGCACAACATAAGTAGAATAGGAGCATTGCATGCATCATGTACCAAGATTGCTTATAAACTGTATTAATGGCCATTTATGTAAGCATTTGTCAAAGCAGGCCTCAGATGAGCAATCGGACTGCACGAATGGATTCAGAACGACGAACGGAGTCCAACGGACTCAAGATCGGCCAAATCCGACATCCGGAGCTCCTACAATGGGCCCAAGAAGTTCTGACCGTTGATTTGGAGATCAACGGCCTAGATTGTGACACGTCAGCCCTGCCTCGACCGCACACGCACCTTCAGCCAGCCGAGGAAAAATCTCGGCCATCCATCTTCGATCGAACGGCCAAGATCCGCTCGCCCGCCCGCAATCGTCGCTACAAAAGCGCGAGCGTGGCGCAACAGTTAGCGCACACGCCCGCATCCATGCGACGCGCGTTCGAGTCGCGCGGGGTGGAATTTGAAGGCGAGCGAAGGGCGCAGAGAAATTGGGTCGCCCGATCAGCAGTGGGCGGCCAGGATCTCGCTACGCGGAGCGACTGCAGCTCATGCGCGTGCATGCTGGGCGGAGACGCGTGCGCACACGAGCGCCCGAGGCGTGATCTCAACGCGGGCGAGGAAGACTCTCAGCCATCCGATCTTCGATTGGATGGCTCTCGTTCAGCGGCCACAGATCACTCGAGGAGAAGGAACGGGGCAGGCGGCTGACCGGCGGCGAGAGGGCTTCTCCGACGCTTTTGGAAGCAGTTTTAGCGACGCTCTGGATGTTGCTAAATCCCCTTCTTCTTTTAGGAAGCCCTTAACTCTATTTAAACCCCCTCCAACCACCATTCAAGGCATTCACTCCCCCTCGCAACTAGTCTACCCCGCTCTTAGCTAGCCTTAGGCACTCTTGTAATCGCCGGAGACGACGAGCCATCGACGGAGCCCCCTCCACCGCCGTGGCTGCCTCGTCGCTCTCCACACACACTCTCTTTCTCTCTCTCCCTCTTTTAAGCTTTTTATTATTTTTGTTGAAGCATGTATTTAATGTTGTAAGTCATGAACTACAAGTGCATGTTTAATGAAGTTATTTTCTTGTTCAGTTGCCATTTTAATTTCAATTCAAGTTTCATGATCAAAACAAAGAACTTTCTAACCCTAAACCTTCTCTCTCTATCTCTCTCTCTCGCTTTTCAAAATCACACCTTTCGCAAGCAAAAGTCTACATTTTCTGTGACAATAAGTGGTAAAGTAAAAATCTGATTTTCACGCCTCCCTGAGACCGACACTTGGACTCACCTCCGTTTAATTATTTTAAAACCGACGTTGCAAGTGCGACTATAATGACACTCTTTAACACACACATACAAAAGCACGTCAGTTTTTGGCACCGTTGCCGATGAGGCAACGGATTTGTTTTATCAGCTCCATTCCACATTCATTCTCAAATCGTCTAATGCCCTATTTTCCTTTTTACTTGACGGTTGCAGGAATTCGGCGCATGGACGACGAAGCGACACATCCCACGACGGTAGCAAGGGAGTAGGCGTCTCGAGGACCGATAGTGAGTAACCTGTCTCTCATTGTTTGCTTGCGTGAAAAAGCTAAAAAAATTATAAAAACTGAAAAAAATTGGTGTGGTGTATGATTGCTTGATCCACATCCTTAACACAACACCCCACAAAAAAATGTACACTCTAACATTCTGAATAAATTCTTAGAGTGCTCTTTTCTTTTTCTTGAGTGGTGTTTGCGAAGCCACTGTGAGTTGACCTGGGCCGCACCACTCAACCCTAAAACTGACTCATCTAATAGAAGCTGCATGATCATTAGGATAAGTACGCTAGGGTTTTAGAACCTCTACAAAAGAAAAGCAAATCTACTTTCACCAAGTTGTGTGAAGAACTTGACGTGCCCACTGAAACTTGTTTGAAAACATTAAGACACGTCAACCCTAAAAAGTACTAAAGAAAGGATGAAACACTAAAAGACACCACATCTTAACGAATCCTTGCTTGAAAACCATGTTTTGCTAGAAGCATACACTTTCAAAGTGGAAAATTAAGAAGCACCACCCCAATCAACTCCTCATCACATCACCCTAAGCACAAGCACGATCCTAACCCTTTAAAATTGAGTAGATGTGCCCTAGGCAGGATCGAGTTAAGTCTCAAAAGGCGAGGTTTTGTTCGCTAGGCACTTGGCTTTCATTCCCTTGGTAGAATCTGGTGACTAGGCTGCGGGGCAATGCCAAATGATCGCGGTTGTGGGGTCTATGGAACCGGAGGCACAAGCCAAAGGAAGAACCTTCCCTGCAATCCCCTCATAATCAACTTGGCCAGAGTAGCCTTGGGAAGGGGAGTCCAGTGCTTACAGACTTAATCACCCTTTGTGAGATTTCTAGGCCTCCTAAGGAATACACCATAAGGACTAGGCTTGGGTGCTTGATTGAAACACATTTCTTGCATCTATCGCCCTCCGCATCCCCTCCTATTCTTCTCTAGTATATGCATGGGAGGCGCTCACTGCATCCCGAGTTGTGTGTTTTGGGGCAGGAATCTAGGCGACGTAATTCTGTTGAAAACATGGCTGAACCTAGGGTAGATGAGGCTGAGGATCAACCCTCACCAGATGCTATGGCCATCATCCAAGCTCAAATCAATGGTAACCATCGGCTTCAGCAACAACAAATCCACACCATCATGTAACCCATACAACGGTTACAGAACCCACAAGAACAACCACCACCACCTTTCCACGACATACCAGGGCAACCACCACTTGATTTACCGCCATTTCAGGACTAGTCAAGACCCCTCTGTGATTTCTATAACCCTTCTGCTATTAGAGTCGAGCCACACCTTAGGATCCCCAAGGGGGGAGATGATTTTGAGTTAAAATTGAATGTCTTAAGTCTGATCCAGAGCCACTTTCATGGAAGCTCAAATGAGGAACCCTTTCAGCACCTAGAGGATCTCGACCGCATAGCACGAATGGTGAACCTAGGAAAATTAGCCTTGACATTGTTCTAATCAAGATGTTCCCTTTCTCATTAAGAGACGAGGCTTCTCATTGGCTTAGAACCTTAGGTAGACCCATCACCACCTGGGAAGAACTGAGGCATGCATTTTTAAAGAAATTCTTCCCCATAGGAAAGACCAATGCCCTCAGAAGAGCTATCACTAACTTCACACTCCAGGGTGGGGAACAATTTCATGAGGCGTGGGAAAGATTTAATGAACTTTCGAGGAAATGCCCACACCACGAAGTTCCAAGGTGGCAATTGGCCCAGATCTTCTACCACGGTCTGGAAAGCAACCTACGGAACTTCATTGATTCCTCATGCGGGGGAAACTTCCTAAACAAAGATGAGGAGAGCACATTTGAGCTCTTTCAGTCTATGAGCGAGAATTCGCTCAACAATGCCTCCATGAACCAACTTAACAGGTCCAGTCAACCCCGTGGTGGGATTTATGAGGTGCAAGCAAATTCTGGAATGGTTGACATGGACATCATTGCCAAAAAGTTGGATCGAGTGGAATTGGTGGACAAAAGGATTGATGAGCTACTGAATCAGACCAGGAACCCCTTGCAGACTTTCTCCCTAGCAAAGGGAGCGCATAATGTTGACCTAGTCCAGCCCTTCACCCAACTGAACCTGGAACAACCCCTGACCACATTCCAGGGAGGGACCTTTGCTCCCTCGACCCTTGATTACTCCCTTCCCTCTTCATCAACATCGGCTATCCTAGAAGATGTGCAAGCCATCCAAGGATATGCGAAACCTGACCCTTTCTCCAACACTTACAACACCGGCTGACGTAACCACCCCAACTTTGGTTGGACAAACCAGAAACCACCGCAATTCCAAAACCAGCCCAGGCCAAACTAGTAGCCACACTTGCCCCCCTATCAGCAAGGACCACCAGTTAGACCCCAATATAACCAGAATAGGGTGGCTCCTCCCCCACAAAACCAAATGGATACCCTAATAAAGATGATGGCTGACATGAACCAGAAACATCAGGAGGAAATGGCCTTGGTAAAGGGACAGTGAAGCGAACTCTTGGAATGTAAACAACAAGGATCCCTACCTTCCCAACCACAATCGAACCCACAAAACATAATTAATAGAGGCCCCAATTCGCAAGGGTTCCAAAGCAACCCCGGGCAAGCTCACATGGTCCAGGCAGCCCCGCAAACAACTCCTGGGTTTGGCACTTCTTCGTCCTCTTCTCAAGGATCACCCCATGGCCCCAATGCCTCTGCGAATGCGGTGACCTTGAGAAGAGGCACCAAAACCTAGGATCCCAAATGGCCGACTCTCCCCGAGACATTACCTGTTGAAATACCCGACTCAGAAGAAGCACCAACCAAGGACCCAGACATGGAAGTAATCCACATTCTGACACCCTACCCTGAGGCCTTGGTAACAATCAAGAAAAAGAAGAATACTATGGAAACTGAGGAGCTATTGGAAATTTTTAAGCAAGTACAGATTAATATTCCTCTCCTAGAAGCCGTCAAACACATCCCTGCTTACGCCAAGTTTTTAAAGGATGCCTGTACACCCAAGCGTAAGCCAAGACCGCAAGCACCTAGGAAGGTTGTACTTTCTGAGCAAGCAAGTTTCGTGATATCAAGCAACCTTCCACTCAAGCGAACTGACCCAGGAGCGCCCCTGATTTCCTGCAATATCGGGGACATGACGTTTGATAGAGCGCTCCTGGACTTAGGTGCTTCTATCAATCTAATTCCAACAACCCTGTACCACCAATTTGGTTTTGGGGAGCTGACACCAACCCCTGTCACCATCTAGCTGGCTGATAGATCTGTCAAAACCCCGAAGGGGGTTGTCGAGGACGTAATTGTATGGGTCAAGGACTTCTATTTCCCGGTCTACCTTTTGGTGCTCGACATGGAATTCCCTGAAAAATTACAAAACGCACCCATAATTTTAGGCAGACCTTTCTTAGCTATGGCTAAAGCAAACATTGATTGCGACATGGGATGTATGGAAATCACCTTCGGGGACAGGAAAATGCAATTGGATATCTTCCGGGCGACAAAGTCTTTTGATTGCGATTACATTGAGGAACATGATCCCGTGGAAACTTTAATCGAGGAATGCCTTTCCCTCAGTTCTGTCTCAGACCACCAAACCCGTAGTTCTGACCCGTCACCATCATTACCCGTGGACCTCTGTAAGGCTGAGTATCATCACATGACACCATTTGAAGAGATCGATGTTGATCAACTACCGCCCTTTCCCTTCCCATCGACTGTGGTCCCACCCGCACCCGAACTTAAACCATTGTCCGAGAATCTCAGTACGTCTTCTTTGGACCTGACCAGACCTTCCCAGTGATTATTAATTCTCATCTAACCAAGGATCAAGAACTCAGGTTGACTGCAACCCTTTTAGAACATCCGACCGCCATTGGTTGGACCATTTCGGATTTAAGAGGAATTAGCCCCACCTATTGCACCCACAAGATTTACCTGGAAGACGGGGCCCGACCTTCCCACCAGATGCAGAGACGTTTAAACCCTAACATGCAGGAGGTTGTTAAAAATGAAATCATCAAGTGGCTTGACGCCGACATCATCTACCCTATCTCCGATAGCCCTTGGGTGAGCCCCACTCAAGTGGTTCCAAAGAAAGCTGGGCTCACCATTGTCACCAATGATCATGGCGAATCCATCCCCACCTGCACCACTACCGCATGGTGGGTGTGTATTGATTATAGGAAGCTTAATGAAGACACTAAGAAGGACCACTTCCCCTTGCCATTCATTGTCCAAATCCTTGAAAGATTGGCAGGGCAGAAATATTTTTACTTCCTGGATGGATATTCAGGATATAACCAAGTCGCAATTGCTCCAGAAGATTAGGAAAAGACCACATTCACTTGCCCGTATGGCACGTTTGCATTCCGTCGAATGCCGTTCGGGTTATGCAACGCACCTGCGACCTTCCAACGTTGCATGCTAGCCATTTTTTCAGAAATGGTGGGTGAATACTTGGAGGTCTTTATGGATGATTTCTCTGTATTCGGGAATTCATTCGACCATTGTCTGAGCAACTTGGAGAAAATCCTGAAACGATGTATCGAGGTTAACTTGGTGTTAAGTTGAGCAAAGAGCCATTTTATGGTTCAAGAAGGAATTGTCCTCGGTCACATCGTCTCGCATAGGGGTATCGAGGTAGATCGAGCTAAGGTTGATTTAATTTCCAAACTTCCTCCACCTAGTTCGGTCCGGCAGATTCGCTCCTTCCTAGGACATGTTGGCTTCTACTGAAGGTTCATCAAAGAATTTTCCAATCTTTCAAAACCCTTGCCCGACCTTCTAGCCAACGACGCCATATTCCACATGTCTCCTGATTGCATCTAGGCTTATCACACCCTCCGGGACTTAGTCTCCACCGCACCTGTACTTCAACCCCCAGACTGGTCCCAGGACTTTATGATTATGTGTGATGCATCAGATTTTGCCATAGGCGCTGTCCTGGGACAAAGGCAAGACAAGAAGCCCGTGGTGATCTACTACGCAAGCAAAACGTTGGACGAGGCCCAACGTAATTATACCGTCACAGAAAATGAGTTGCTCGCTGTAGTATTTGGACTTCAAAAATTTCGCTCATACTTGCTGGGATCCCACGTGACTATTTACACTGACCATTCAGCCATCTGGCACCTATTGGCCAAAAAGGATGCAAAGCCCAGGCTCATCAGATGGATCCTGCTTTTGCAGGAATTTGACCTGGAAATCCAAGACAAGGCCGGATCGAAAAATGTGGTGGCTGACCACTTGTCGAGACTTCATCCAGACCACATTGGACCCTCCCTACCTCTATCTGATACCTTCCCTGATGAACACATCCTAGCCGTGCAAAACAAGAAAATGCCATGGTATGCTGACTGCGTCAATTACCAGGTTATAGGACAAACCCCGCACAGCTGGTCTAGACAGCAACGAGACAGGTTCTTGGCTGAGGCCAACCACTATTTCTAGGATAATCCCATGCTGTTTCACCTCTGTGCTGATCAGATCATCAGAAGGCGTATCCCTGAAGATGAAGTTCAGAGTGTGCTTTCCTTTTGTCATGACCAAGCATGTGGCGGCCACTTCTCTGGAAAGAAAACAGCTGCAAAAGTGTTGCAGTCTGGATTTTATTGGCCGTCCCTATTTAAGGATGCACACATCTTTGCCAAAACTTGCTCACGCTACCAAACACTGGGGACCATGACCAAGAAAGATATGATGCCCCTTCAGCCCATTTTGATTGTCGAAATCTTCGACGTTTGGGGTATCAATTTTATGGGCCCCTTTCCACCATCCAACGGCTTCGAGTACATCCTGGTCTCAGTAGACTATGTTTCCAAATGGATTGAAGCCATCGCCACCCGACGATGCGATCACAAGACTGTAATGGACTTGGTGAAGAAGAACATCTTTTCCCGATTTGGAATACCCAAGGACATGATCAGTGATGGTGGAAGCCATTTTATCCATTCCCAATTTCGTGCCCTACTTAGAAAATACGGGGTAAACCACCGCATTGCCACCCTGTATCATCCACAAACAAATGGGCAGACTGAGGTCTCCAATAGACAAATCAAGAACATTTTACAAAAGACTGTGAGACCTGAAAGGAAAGACTGGTCCACACGACTTGATGATGCTCTGTGGGCATATAGGACCACTTTCAAGGCCCCGATAGGGATGTCGCCTTATCGCCTGGCCTTTGGCAAGGCCTGCCATCTTCCTGTCGAATTGAAACACTGGGCTTACTGGGCTGTTAAGCAGTGTAACATGGATCCCCAGTTAGCCAGTGTGCAGAGGACGTTGCAACTATCTGAGCTCGAAGAAATCCGTCGGGATGGCTTTGACAATAGTCGACTGTATAAGGAGAAAATGAAAGCCGTCCACGACCGACTCATTCATAGAAAAACCTTTGAGCCTAACCAGCAAGTTTGGCTATTTGATGCACGCCTAAAACTCTTCCCATGGAAACTCAAGTCCAAATGGACAGGACCATTTCGGGTGGTTAAGCCCTATTCTAATGGGGCGGTTGAAATCGCTGATCTTAACACTGGGCACACTTTTACAGTTAATGGTCAAATATTGAAGCATTTCCTGGCCCAGGTACCCCCCAAGGAAAGTGTCACCCTCGTTGAGGGCTGACACCGAGCACCGCCCAGCTGGAGGCGTTAAACTCAGCGCTTCCTGGGAGGCAACCCAGAGGATTCAGACTGATCTGGTAGTTTACGTCACTCAGGTACTATCTTTTTGAACCCTTTTGCATCATGTATCTACCAATGAGGACATTGTCCAACTTAAGCATGGGGTGGTGGTAAATTCCATAATCCTGAGCTCAATTAATCAGTCTGAGTGAATAAATTAATTTTAAAAAAATGAATTTAGGAAGAAAACTTAGGCATTATAAACTTGTCAATAGTGGGAAATAATATAGAAAGAACTTAAACACTTATACTTTTCAGGCCTTCAGGCTTAATCAGCCCTGGTGTTCGTTAAAATATGGATTTAGCGGCAAATCCTTGCAACCTTAAGCTATTCTAATCCACCTACTAAATAAGGTAATAAGTATATGACTTACCAACTCACCCTCTAACTCAGAAAAACTTTGAGTCTAAGCATCTGCACACATATTTGCACAGACTCACTTCTCGGAGATTTTGACAAAAATTGGGTAGCTAATGAACTCTCTAGGGTGGTATGGCTGGCAAGTTGTCATGGGTAATAGCCCATTGGCAGGTTGTCCAGAACCCAGCCATAGGCCAATTCCTTTTCGTTGCCTTTAGGTACATTTGAGATCAGGGAAGCCACCTACAAAAAAAAAAAAAAGGAACAAGAAGAAAAGAAAATAAACCACACTTCATCGCACAAGTATGGCTGGCAATTGATCGTGGGTAACAGCCCATTGGTTGGTTGTCCAGAGCCCAGCTCAATAATTGCACAAAAAAGACCAAAACACCTAAGGAAGAAGTGGGGAAGTAGTACAAGCCGGGGAGATATACACTGGAAAAATTCTTGTGTTGACCCCAATTAAAACAAATGTAGGGAGAAAGCTACCAATCGAACAAATACACCTTCAGGAAAATTTGTTTCCTTTTTCGGTCACCTAGAGGCATAGAAACTCGAAGTCTGTCTCAATTACCATTGAGTCTATCACAACATTCACACCAAGATGCTTAGCACTTAGGGTTTTGACCGAGTTTTGGGTGGGTTGGGTAGCCGTAGAAAGTTACCAACCCACACTGAATTCCGAAAAAAATTCTTAAAAAATATATACGTATGTATAGTTACATATACATTAAAGCAAGGATTCAGGCGATTCATATTTTGGCATACACCCGGGCACTGCTTAGTCTTTGTAGATTAAGATCTGCGTATATTTACTCTTATTGACAAGTAACGAAGTGCCTAAGCAATTACTTCTTGAATTCTGCAAGGAAATAAAGAGTAGAATAAACCTTGCTAGGGACTAGCAAGGAGTAAGCATGGGGGTATGATAACACCACACAAGGGGGTAATAATTATGTTGAATATGGCCCATCTTTAGAATAAAAGGCACAACATAAGTAGAATAGGAGCATTGCATGCATCATGCACCAAGATTGCTTATAAACTGTATTAATGGCCGTTTGTGTAAGCATTTGTCAAAGCAGGCCTCAGATGATCAATCGGACCACACAGATGGATTCAGAACGGCGAACGGAGTCCAACGGACTCAAGATCGACCAAATCCGACATCCGGAGCTCCTACAATGGGCCCAAGAAGTTATGACCGTTGATCTGGAGATCAACGGCCCAGATTGTGCACGTCAGCCCTGCCCCGACTGCACGTGCACCTTCAGCCAGCCGAGGACAAATCTCGACCGTCGATCTTCGATCGAACGGCCGAGATCCGCGTGCCCGCCTGCGGTCATTGCAACAAAAGCGCGGGCGTGGTGCAACGGTTAGCACGCACGCCCGCATCCATACGATGCGCGTTCGAGCCACGCGGGGTTGAATTTGAAGGCGAGCGAAGGGCACGGAGAAATTGGGCCGCCCGATCAGTAGCGGGCGGCCAGGATCTCGCCACGCGGGGCGACCGCAGCTCACGAGCGCCCACGCGCACGCCGGGTGGAGACGCACGCGCACACACGCGCTAGAGGCACGATCTCATCGTGGGCGAGGAAGACTCTCAGCCGTTCAATCTTTGATCGGACGGCTCTCATTCAGCGGCCACGGATCGCGTGAGAAGGAACGGGGTGGGCGGCTGACCGGCGGAGAGAGGGCTTCACCGACACTTTTGGAAGCGATTTTAGCGACGCTCTGGATGTCGCTAACGGCCCTTCCTCTTTTAGGAAGCTCTTAACTCTATTTAAACCCCCTCCAACCACCATTCAAGGCATTCACTCCCCCTTGCAACAAGTCTACCCCTCTCTTAGGTAGCCTTAGGCACTCTTGTAATCACCGGAGATGACAAGCCACCGACGGAGCCCCCTCCACCGCCGTGGCTGCCTCGTTGCTCTCCACACACACTCTCTTTCTCTCTCTCTCCCTCTTTTAAGCTTTTTATTATTTTTGTTGAAGCATGTATTTAATGTGGTAAGTCATGAACTACAAGTGCATGTTTAATGAAGTTATTTTCTTGTTCAGTTGCCATTTTAATTTCCGTTCAAGTTGCATGATCAAAACAAAGAACTTTCTAACCCTAAACCTTCTCTCTCTCTCGCTTTTCAAAATCGCTACTTTCGCAAGCAAAACTCCGCACTTTCCGTGACAACAAGTGGTAACGTAAAAATCAAATTTTCACTCCTCCCTGAGACCGACACTCGGACTCACCTCCGTTTAATTATTTTAAAACCGACGTTGCAAGTGCGACTATAACGACACTCTTTAACACACATGCACAAAAGCACGTCACTGGCGCTGACGCGGCGACTGGCTGGAGGCGGTAGCAGCGAGGAGAGACAATGCGTGGTGAACGGATAAGTGAGAAACTCTCCGGTCACCGCACTGTTGCTATAGTGTTGCGTAGAAGCGTGTGAACAGTAGCTACAGTGCCACGTGGCTTGGACAACCAGTTACGGCCGGTTCTGCATGAGCGAGCATGTTGGAAGGCGCCTGCGGGCGCGAAAGGAGCTTGCGGCCGATGCTGGCATGCGCACGGGCTGTTGCTGCTGCTGTTGAGCTTTAGAGCTTGGGTCTTCGGCAATGGCAGAAAGGGCTTCAGCGATGGAATCAGAGAGTGAAACCACCACGCCCACTTGCTCTTGGATGAGCTGGGCGGTGGTGGAACTCACAGTGGCGGTCATGGGACCACTGTGAGCCTGCTCCTGCCCGCAGTGTATCTCATCAGTGGGAAGAGGTGCTGTGTATGGAGGGGAGAGGGGAAGAAGATGGCCTGAAGGTGGCTGTTGTGTTGTATATTCCAGGCTCCCTCTCGCAAGGAAGATGGCTAGGCTTTTTAAAGAAGGAGACACCTACCAGAGCCATGCTGTAGGCAGAGCAAGCCCCACCATGCAGCCGGGCAGAGAAATGGCGCGAACAGGCACAAGCCCATGGCTTGAGTCGCGTGGAGAAGAAGATTTCAAAGGAAATAAAGAAATGAAGAAGGTGAAATTGCGAGGTAGCACTTGATGAAGACGTTAATTACATGGCCAATTATTTACATTATCCTCCCCTCTCAAATAAATGCATGCAAGTTTCTTTTTTTACAAATGCAACTATAGCTACCTAATATGCAATGGTAGTGCTAGGAAATAACACAAGATGGCATATTTATTGGTGTATTTTTGCTGTGCAATCATAACCCCATGCCTATCTTTTTCTAGTCCCTAGCAAAACATTTTGTATTGTATTTAGAAATGATCTTAAGCTAAAGATTTTCTTCTGAGGCGACATAGGTGTGTTTATTTGTTGGATATTGTGAGAACCAATTGTAGAGAAGACTACCAGTACTTTAAGTCTTACGTGACATAGACCATCTCTCGACTAACCTGGACTCTTGATATTTAAACCTTAAGTACGATTTCCAGGACTTAGAAGGTTTTTGCCATACTCGGGAGCTCAAGAGATTATGGTTTGTGCATAGTGAAGGATCAAGACTGACCAGATGAACATTAAGACTCAAGCCCAGGGTTTCATGAATCTTTAAGTGCAGGTTGGCTCCAGTTTCAGCTCATGTCTTCGGATTGACCCTTAAAAAGTTGACAGAAAACTCAACCCTCATTTTTTTCTTTTGTGGCTCAAAGAATATATGGTAGACACAGAGTATTTGTAACTTTTCCCTGAAATAATTTGAGGGAGAAGAATTTACAGACATTTGCGCGATATACTGACTTATTTGCACAGTTTCCTTTTTTTTTTGAAACAAGTGTCAGTATATCTCTTATAACTTTATTTGGAGGAGCATACTTTTCCTTTGGTGGGAGAGTTCCTTTTTGGTGGAAAGGGTTTCTCCTAGACACAAGAATAAAGCCTGGGATAAAAAGTCTACCTGTGTGCACAGGTAAGGACTCCACCTTCCCTAATGAACACTAGGGTTGGATCTTATGTTCACCTGGTCTTTCTTGATATGTGTAGTGTGAACCAAGATTACTTAGGCTCTCAAGTTGAAGCAAACCAACGAATCCTATACTGGTGTCTCAGGTACAAGAATACTTCCTTAATTAAGAGAAATTCTGATCTATCTTGTCAATGCTCAAGTGAATTAAGCCGAGCCTGAGCGAATCAAGCTTCTGTGGCTAGGAAAGTCTTCAAAACAATGGTTGAATATCCATAAACACTTATTGTATTTTTGTTTCAGCCTTCAGATCATTACTAAACACCTTTTATATATATATACATATTTATAGATGAATGGAAGCTGCATGATACTATTGGTGCTAGAGCACCACGATCATTTGTTTTGATGATAACAAAACACGTGTCATTTAACATTTGCACTTGGAGTCTTAGATTTCAGGCAAATTGCAAATGGTGACGTGATTAGACGGAGTTCGAGCTCGCATCCAGGATGGATTAGAGGAGCTTGATGGAGAACAGAGGAGATTCACGAGAAGTGATAGATTGAAGATGGAAGGACAAGAAGAATATGATAGAATTCTGCTTATTTCTTTCATGTACTTTTGTCTTTATTTCCTTGCTCTTTTTGTTCCTTAGAACATCATGTTAAAGAGCCTCAAAGTACCCTAACAGTAGTCCTAGGAACACCTGCACAACCCTAGGATACTTAGTTTTCTGTAGAGAACTTAGAAAACTAATATAGGGTTCAAATAGCCTTTTCAGATGTCTAATCCAAAAATCAGACGTTTGATAATGAGTTTTAAGATATCTGACTGTTGACTCAAACGTCCGATAACATTTAAGTTGGACTTATTTAGTTCTGTCTGATGAAATCAGATGTCCAGAACTTAGACCAGACGTCTTAGAAGACGTCTGATGATTTTGCCAGACGTCCAATTAGTGGACCGTTGGCTTTCTTAACAAACATTGAAGAATATGGCCGTTAGAGCCTTATTAGACATCCGTAAGTGTTTCCAGATGTCCGATAAATGACTGTTTTGCCTTGGCTGAACCAAAATCTCTTTTTAGAGATCTTATAGCCGTTGCAATCTCTTGGAAATCCATTCTCGCAAAAGAAGTAGGTTTCTAGATGTCCAGACAAAGTGCCAGATGTCCTGTATATTGTCTGATTGACTTGCACTAAAACCCTGTTTAGATCTGATTCAAGTCAGGAAGAAACCCGCCTAAAATCAGATGTCTGACTTTGTTCCCAAATGTCTTAAATTGGTTTTCTAGATGTCTGATGCCAGGATCAGACGTCTGATAACCCTGTCAGTGCAATGATTGATCCTGATTTTGGCCTGATTCCCTTGGGCTTTGCACCACCAGCTATGGAAGCTTTCCAAAGCCTTCCAAAGCCTTCTTAAGGCCTCTATAAATAGAGGAGAACCTCTTGCACACCTATACACACCAAGACACACCAGGAACAAGCATTTCCACTCTTTTGTGTCCAAGAAAAGATCTTGCTCTCCAAGATCATGTTCCATCATTTAGAGAGCTTAATTCCATTTGCGTACCCGCTCTCCCACCAACGTTTCCGGGAGCGACGAAGCATTACCGCGAGGTTCACGGATCCGCATCAAGTTGACGCACCTTTGCAAAGGGAAGCATCCTAATTCCTATAGAAGCTTAGATTAAAATCAACTTTGTTTGCTCTGTAGGATTGTTGTTATTATTTATCTTTGTTCTTTGGTTGGGTATCCGCTTTGCGAATTCCCATCGCCTTCGTGAGACAAAATCCTTCTAGTGAAGAGAAGGGGTTTGAGGTACGCTACCCTCGTATAAAGTAGCGTGGTTGTAATTGAGGTTGAATCACCCTCGTTTAAGTGATTCGTTTAGTGGATTTGATCAACTTGGTTGATCGAAAAATCCTAACTCAAGAGGGTTAGGTGGTGGTTTTCACCCAGTTTGGGTTTCCACCTAAAAATAATTGTGTACATTGTGTGATTGAATTTTTTTGTGAGATTATTTATATTCTATTCTGCAATTTATTACGTCACCCCCTCGTAGTAGGGAAACAACAATTGATATCAGAGCAGGTTCTTGCTAATCGGAGTAACACCTGGGCAAGAAGATCATGGAGGGGTGCAGTTCCGTGAGTAGGATTTTCGAGGGCCAGTGTACGACTCGTCCACCATTCTTCGACGAGAGCAACTACCCCTACTGGAAGCTGCGGATGAAGACATGGCTTCAAGCCACTGACTTCACAATTTGGGCCAGGTGTGAGACCCCCTTCGACTTCCTAGAAAAACCTGCCGCAAGATACTCGTAGCAGCAAATCTGGGAGCTCTCACTCAACACAAAAACAATGAACGTGTTGTATTGCGTACTCAGCCTAGAGGAGTTCAACATAATCTCGCAATGCGCCACCACATACGAGATTTGTCATACACTTGAGGTAACTCACAAAGGTACCTCTAAGGTAAAAACTTCTAAAATAAATTTACTTTCTCAAGAATTTGAATCTTTTTCTATGAAACCTAACGAATCTTTAAGTGAGATGAACACTAGCTTCACTCTCATTGTAAATAATTTGAAAGCTTTAGGGAAGACTTTCATCAAGGGGGAGCTTCAAGGGAAGCTTCATTACCTCGGACCGGAGTGGGAACAGAAAGTCACTGCCATCGAGGAGGCAAACGAAGTGGACGAGCTCAACATGGAAGATCTCTTAGGCAATCTAATGGCCTACGAGACAAAGTTGAAGCAGAAGAAGAAGGATACACCAGAGCCTAAACCGAAGAAGACTCTCACCTTCAGAGCTGCGTCGGATAGCGAGGTAAGTTTCGATGATGAAGACTTCAAAATTTTACTCAAGAAAATTTCCAAGTTTTGTAGGGAATCAAAGAAAGAGAAAAAGGAGAAGAAGGAAAGCCCGAGACATTGCCATCACTGCAACGAGAAAGGTCAATTATGGCCAGAGTGCCCTCTTCCCAAAAGGGAGAAGGAAAAGGAGAAGAAATCTAAGAAGAAGGCATTCCAAGCCACTTGGGATGATTTGAGCTCAGAGGAAGAAGAAGAAGAAAAGCCTATAGAAGAAGAAATCGCTTGCTTTGGTTTCATGACTAGAGGAAGTGATAGCAACAACGAAAGCGGAAGCGACTCCAACAACAAGGTAAATTTTGATTTACAAGATGCATTTAATGTGCTTTTTGAAGTTAGTAAAGCACTTAAGATAGAAAATAAAAATATTAAAAAGAATCTTAGTTTTCTTAAAAATGAAAATGATAGGTTAGAAAAATAACTCAAGGACATAGAAACTAGTCCTAAGGATAATAACCTGCTATTAGAAAATAAAAATTTAATCAATGAAAATACTAAATTGATTGAAGAAAATGATAGTTTAAAGTTAGAATTTCTGATTTAAAGACTAAGATGCATATTATAGAAAAAGAAATTGCATGTCTTAGGGAAAACTCCAACAAATTAATCAACAAAGTATTGAGAAAGGATCTCCATCAAGGAGACCTGCTAATAGATCCGGATCCAAGCTCACTTGGATACCGAAGAAAGAATTGGAATCTTGTTTTGTAGGTTTCAGGGATAACTACAACACAAAGGACTGGACCTACAAGCTCAAGGCTGGTCAACTCGAGTTGGGAGAACCAAGGAGTAGACCAAGGAGGAGAACAAGAAGATCGATGAGACAGCAAACAAATGATGGACCCGCCGCACGTTGACCACCAGACTGGAGACCGACGCCGATGCCCAGGCCTCCAAGCTGCAGATGGGAGCCCCATCCGATGTGGCATCCACCACCACCATTTAGGCCATTTTATTAGCCATGGTAGGTGAGGTAAAAATTCTTGACCCTATCTTTGTTTATCATTAGCATTTAGATAGGGGGAGTTAAAAATTATGAGCTAATTGTCAATTATTAAGGGGAAGATGTAAGTTAGTTAAATTTCCTTTAGTAAGGGGGAGAAAAATGATAGCTATCTTGTTATAAAAAAGGGACATTACTCCTGTTAAAAGAAATTTATAGAAGAGTATGTTTTAAGGGGAAGTTATAGGTAATTTAAAATAAATTAAACCTTTTTGATAATGTCAAAAAGGGGGAGAATTTTTTTGAGTTACTATTTATGGTTTTGTCATCATCAAAAAGGGGGAGATTGTTGGTGCTAGAGCACCACGATCATTTGTTTTGATGATAAAAAAACACATGTCATTTAACATTTACACTTGGAGTCTTAGATTTCAGGCAAATTACAAATGGAGACGTGATTAGACGGAGTTCGAGCTCGCATCCAGGATGGATTGGAGGAGCTTGATGGAGAACAGAGGAGATTCACAAGGAGCTTGATGGAGAACAGAGGAGATTCACAAGGAGCTTGATGGAGAATAGTGGAGATTCGCGAGGAGCGATAGATTGAAGATGGAAGAACAAGAAGAATAGGATAGAATTCTGTTTATTTCTTTCATGTACTTTTGTCTTTATTTCCTTGCTCTTTTTGTTCGTTAGAACATCATGTTCAAGAGCCTCAAAGTACCCTAACAGTAGTCCTAGGAACACCTGCACAACCCTAGGATACTTAGGTTTTCTGTAGAGAACTTAGAAAACCAATATAGGGTTCAAACGGCCTTTTTAGATGTATAATCCAAAAATCAAACATCTGATAATGAGTTTTAAGATGTCTGACTGTTGACTCAGATGTCCGATAACATTTTGGCTAGACTTATTTAGTTCTGTCTGATGAAATTAGATGTTCAGAACTTAGACCAAACGTCTTAAAAGACGTCTGATGATTTTGCCAGACGTCCAATTATTGGACTGTTGGCTCGCTTAACAAACACTGAAGAATATGACCGTTAGAGCCTTATCAGACGTCCGTAAGTGTTTCCAGACGTCTGATAAATGACCGTTTTGCCTCGGCTGACCCAAAATCTCTTGTCAGAGATCTTATAGCCATTGCAATCTCTTGGAAATCCATTCCCGCAGAAAAAGTAGGTTTCTAAACATCCAGACATAGTGCCAGACGTCCTGTATGTCATCTGATGGACTTGCACTAGAACCCTGTTTAGATCTGATTCAAGTCAGGAAGAAACCTACCTAAAATCAGACGTCTGACTTGGTTCCCAGACGTCTTAAACTAGTTTTCCAGACATCTAATGCCAAGATCAGATGTCTGATAACCCTGTCAGTGCAATGATTGATCCTGATTTTGGCTTGATTCTCTTGGGCTTTGCGCCCAATGGCTATGGAAGCTTTCCAAAGCCTTCCAAAGCCTTCTTAAGGCCTCTATAAATAGAGGAGAACCTCTTGCACACCTATATCCACCAAGACACACCAAGAACAAGCATTTCCACTCTTTTGTGTTCAAGAAAAGATCTTGCTCTCCAAGGTCATGTTCCATCATCTAGAGAGCTTAATTTCGTTTGCGTACTCGCTCTCCCGCCAACATTTACGAGAGCGACGAAGTGCTACCATGGGGTTCACGCATCCGCATCAAGTCGACATACCTCTGCAGAGGGAAGCATCCTGGTTCCTATAGAAGGTTAGGTTAAAATCATCTTTGTTGGCTCTATAGGATTGTTGTTGTTATTTATCTTTCTTCTTTGTTTGGGTATTCGCTTTGCGAATTCCCGTCTCCTTCGTGAGACAAAATCCTTCTCGTGAAGAGAAGGGGTTTGAGGTATGTTACCCTCGTATAAAGTAGCATGGCTGTAATTGAGGTTGAATCACCCTCGTTTAAGTGATTCGTTTAGTGGATTTGATCAACTTGGTTGATCGGAAAATCCTAACTCGAGAGGGCTAGGTGGTGGTTTTCATCCAGTTTGGGTTTCCACCTAAAAATAATAGTGTACATTGTGTGATTGAATTTTTTTGTGAGATTGTTTATATTCTATTCCACAATTTATTACGTCACCCCCTCCTAATAGGGAAACAATAGATACCATATAATACACAGATCCTATGGATGCCTATCCACCCCCCATGCCAAACAATGCTACGTCCTCATATGCATGCAGGGTAGAGGAAGGTCGAAAGATCGGGGAGCGAGAGCTGAAGTGCAGGGTATATAGCAGGGTGGTAGGGTGGGTGGACGATGGGTGGTGAAGTGAAAAGGTGCAAAGTGAGGTGTACGTGACAGTGGAGGAGTGTTGATGGGGTGCCCCACAACGAGCAGTAAATTTAACGTCCCCAGCTAGACTCAGAATGAGGCACGAAGGAAGAAGTTGGTCCTCAATTTGGCCAAGAAGAGGGGCATCTTGGATTGATGGATCGAAAAAAGGATAGCCCCAGTGAGAAGTATGTGGGCTCAAGGTCCTAGCGTGGAGTTGCAATTCCGCCTGATTTGGTAGGAAAGAAAGGGCAATCCGGTCTTCAAGAGTGTGGACCGGTGGTGAGTAGCCTGAATATGAATAAGACCACGAGGTATGGGAAGCGGACAAAACCTCGTCAGAAGTCTGGTCAGGAGAAGGTACGGGACAAGGGAGGGATGGCGGAACGTCACAATATATGTCGGTCAGGCAATCGTTTGTGTTTAAAGGCAATCCACAATAGTCAGAGTAGGTCCCTATTAGTCCGATACACGCGCTGATGGCCATGTCCTCATCGGACGTGTCATCCTTGATGCAATCACAATCAAAGTTCTTGGCTGCCTTGAAGATGTTAAGCTTGAGCTTCTCAGATCCAACGACAATCTCAATACAGCCCGACTCGCAGTTGATATGGACATAGGCTATGGCCAAGAAAGGTCGACCAAGGATGATCGGACAATCAGAAAGTGAGCTAGGAACTTCCATATCCAAAACAAGAAAGTCAACAGGAAAACAGAGACTATTGACCCTAACCACCACGTCTTCCACCACACCCTTTGGTATTTTGATAGAATGATCTGCCAACTGTAACGTGACAGGGGTGGGTTTCAGATTTCCTAAGGCAAAATTTTCGAGCATGATGGTTGGTAAAAGATTGATGGAAGATCCTAGATCAAGCAGAGCACGGTTAAAATTGCAGCCTTGGATGCTACAAGAAATAAGCGGTGTGCCTGGATCTTTCTACTTTGGTGGTAGATTTGACAGTATAGCACAACTCGCATGAGGCGAGAGAACCACCGGATTCTTCATTTTCTTTGACTGTCGCCTGGGTGTAGTGTAGTCTTTGAAAAATCGGGCGACAGTAGGTATGTGGTCGATAGCCTCTAACAGGGGTACCTTGATTTCAACATCCCTGAATAAATTACGCAAGTTATCAAAGGCCTATGTATCCTTCTTCATGCCTTTTGGCTCCCTCAGTAGAGCCTCAGGGAATGGGATCGATTCTGGCACAAATTTGGGTGTAATGTCCTCTCGCGAATGCGGTGTGCATCCCAAATGAGAGGGTGACGAAAAAGATGGGCCAGGATCAGGTTGAGGTGGATCGACGGTTTGCTTACCGCTCCTCGTAGTAATCACATTGGATGTTACGGGTCTAGTGGGATCATAAGGTGGAGGAGAGTTCACAATAGGGACATAAGGGTGAGGTGCAGTTGCTGCGGGATTAGCCTGAAATCCCGATGGAATGCTCGGTGCTTGCAGAATCTAATGAACCTACCCCTGAGAAGGTCGTACCTGTGGTTGAGGACCACAGGGTACGAAATTTCACAGGTTGGGAACAGGTTGGGCTGGAAGAGTACCCTGAGATCAAGTAGCCATACGAAGTTGACTGATCTCAGCATTCTGCTGTGCCAATTGGTGCTGAAGAGAGGTCATGTTCTGTTCATGGCGCTTAGACATTTCCGTCATCATTCGCATCAGTTTATCAAGAGGACTTGATGCGTGTTCTGTTTGCAGTATGCAAGGACCCGATGGCAGATTCGCCGCAGGATTAGACTGGGTCCTTAGGATGGCAGGTGCAAACGGTCGCATTGGCCTACTCACAGGGTTTTGGCACTGCGAATTGCTGGACCATGCGAAGTTCGGATGATTTCTCCACCCTGGGTTATAAGTGGCAGAGAACAGGTTGTTCCCTAGGGCGCAAGCATCTTCTAGGCCAAAAGATGAGTCCGCATGTAAATATGCTTCCGAGCACACAGAGGCTTGGTCCTCCGTGTCGAAATACTGGCATGCAGAAGCTAGATCAACATGACTTACCGAATTGCTCGGTGCGACACTCGGTAAGGAACATCTCATGGGGTTTCTAGAGATAAGCCTGGTGTTGGAAGGATTAGGATTGTGACGAAGCGGTGAAGTGGGGGTGTTTGCCATAGAACGGGTGGGATTGGCCAGAAGCTCGTCTAGCTTCTTGTGCACGACGGAGACTTCATCCAATTTTTGTGCGAAAAGGTTAAAATCAGTGGATGAATGGGAGGGTCCTGTGTCAACTTCGTGAACATTACGGGGCAGGCTGGTACGATTAAAGGCGACAATGGAGGCATTGTTCATTGAGTTTTCACTCATGTTTTCAAATAATTCGAATGCTCCATTCTCGTCTTTATTCATGAAATTCCCTCCGCAAGAAGCGTCTGCAATCTGGTTCAAAGTCTCATTTAGCCCATAATAGAAAATCTGGGCTATATGCCTCTTAGGCAGACCATGGTGCAGACACTTCCGGAGGAGGTCATTATACCTCTCCCAAGCCTCATGAAACTGTTCACTATTTTGTTGTGCAAAGGAAGTTATAGCACGGCGAAGCGCATTGATTCGCCGGATTGGGAAGAATTTCTTGAGAAATGCTGTTCGCATCTCTTCCCAAGAATGGATGGTTCTCCCAAGGGTGCGTAACAATTGCAACGCTTTATCCCGCAACAAAAATGGGAACATTTTCATGAGGACAATAGGTAACCCGATGTTTCTCGATTTAACAGTTTCAGCCAATCGGGTTAAGTCTTTCAAATGGAGAAAAGGATCTTCACTTGCAAGACCATGGAAGTGGAAGTTAATCAGGCCAATTATGTTGGGTTTCAATTCAAAGTCATCCCCGGCCATGGGGACCCGGATTTGTCCTATGGTCTTTGTAGTAGCGAGATTTTGATAAGAGCTAAGAGACCTAGGCTCCTCCCGTTCGAGAGGGTTCTGCATTTCCTCCAAGGTTTCCCTAATGGCTTCAATTTTCTCATTATACATTTCCATTTGGGCTTTGAGGCAGGTTATGGGGTCCATGGCTCCACCACCTGGTGGGTTTTGAGGGTGGTTTCCTCTCTCGGGATTTGGGGGTGGGCGTGCAGCCATGTTTGTGGAGGAGGATGACGATTCAGCTTCTTTCCTTCTAGACAATTCAAACAATTCAAGGTTTTGTGACCTCCTCCCAAACATGCACTACCGTAGGAAGAATTGGGGGGATAAGAAGGGAAAAGGAGATGAGAGAAATGATGCCGCAAAGGTACACTTGATAACAAATCAAGGCAATCAAAGTCCTAACCTCTACAGTGTGCCCTTAGGCCTAAAGATCTAAGTTACCTACTATCACAACCTACAGAACCAAATGCGAGCACCGCGGAACCACCGGGCCAGATTGAAAGACCGTTTTCCCCAGTCTTAGACACCCGATAGCACGTGGGAACCTGCACCAGCACGTAGGCACTACAGGCAGGTAGTTAGACCTCCAATCCTTAATAAGGGTCAAGTTGCTACCAGTTTTAATTAGAGGCTTAGGATCAAGTGCTTCTGGAATGTGAAGGGCGTTGTTTACGGGTAATGCCCAAGTGCGTTAATTTTAGAAAGTGTGTAAACCAAGCATGTAACGGGGAAATCTCCCCAAATTGAAGTTTTAGTTGGTGAATGGTTTTTAGAATTTCAGCCTTAAGTAGTATGGATTTTAAGTTTTCGCTGAATTACCAATTCAACCAATCTCCGGGTTTTGAGAAAATACAAGTTTTTTTATGCCCAACAAACCCTTCTTCAATGTGAGTTAGTTAATGCATGCTAAAAATGCAATGGGCTTCCCTAAGTGGAAATTTCTATGTGTGGATGCACGAGTCAATTTTAAGTTAGTGTGAAAGGGAGCCAAAGCACTTCAATTCAAGTGCTCCCAATCAACAGAACGATGTTCCACACACAAGGCTCAACCACAAGATAACATAAAGAAAATCAAAGTGTTGGGGTTGAAGTATTCGGGATCAAATCTTAGGCACGTGAAAGGTCGTGGTGGGGTTGGAATCAACTCAATTCCAAGTTTCCCCACCAAAAATGTGATCTTGAATTGTGGATAAATGAGGCAATGAGGGATGGCAATCAATCTATTTAATCTTGCCTCAAAGAATACTTCACAAGACAAAGATTCAAGAATCAAGATTCTTGGATCTTCGCTATGCAAAGTTTAGCGAGAAATCCCAGGGCGGTGGGGGTGATAGCAGACAATCAAACAAGTGATTTTTAATCCACTTGCCCCAAGAAATCCTAAGAAGTGTTTTTAGGTTTTAGGTTTTTTTTTTTTTTTTCTAGGTGACAAGTTAACCTAAGTTGCTAGAGAGAGAGACCTACCTTTTCAGCAACGTGGGTGAAGCTCCAGTGCAGCGCCGGTGACTTCACCCTCTAATTCCCACCTTGGATCTGCCCACGTCTTTTACTTCCTCTGCTTCCCTCCTCCTTGCAACTGGTTTTTCTACACACCAACAAAGAAAAATACCTGTGAAGAGAAGGGTGTGAGAAGAGAAAATTAAAGGAATGGAGTAGAAACTTACCTCAATGTGCACCACCCTGGCAACGGCGCCAGAAAAAGAGTGTGTCGAGACTTGAACAGGTTGTGTTAATATGGTGAAATTATCGTTGAAGTGAGTATAGTGGTTAACTTAAATAGAGCCTAACCATCTTTTTACAAAAATTTTAACTTGGCCAACTTAATTTTATCTTGGTCAATTTTAGGCCCAGGGTCAAACTCATGGAGGCGTGAATTAGAGGTGAATAAGTTTCTACGCCTTTCCTAAAACAAATCTTTTCTGTGTGTTTATTTTGTTTTTGGTTTTTTTCTATTTAAGATTTTTTTCCTGATAATTTTGTCCTTGAGGTACACCCTCAAAATCAGGTCCTGGGCTTTGAACCAAATTGTTCTTGGCTTTGAGCCAATTTAGGGTTCCAAAAGATGGTCTTGCTATTCGCAAGATCAAGTACCTGCAAGACAAGCATTATCTTTTCTCTTTTACTCTTTTTTTTATGTTTTTAATAGCAGGAAACAAAAGAAAAATAGAGGTTGCTTGTAAAGAAATAAATATAGTACATATATATATAGATATATATATTATATATATAAGGGTGGGGGTGGAAGTGGAAATGACGTGTAGCACAGTGTCGAGTTGGTCGACGTCTAAGAAGACGCAACCAACAGGATGAAGTGCCACGTGGAGTGTAGGATGGATGTGTGGAAGTGTGTGCGGAGGCGCTTTCTCTACGTGGGTATCGGGGAATATCAGCAACTGGTGCAGATATTCCCGCGATATAACGCGTGGTGGAGTGACTAGTGCACAGGGATACAAGTAGGTGATATGAATGTAAATATATATATATATGTATATATGTAAATATATATTTGTATATATATAGATAGGGTTGTAATTATATAGATGTATATGTAGTAATGTATATATATATATAGATATGTAAATATATATATATATATTTATAACTAGATATATATGTATATATATATAACTATATAGATATAGATATAAATATATATATAGTAATATATGTATATAGATATATTAGTATAAGTATCTATGTATATAGATACATATAGATATATATGTATATATGTATAAATATCTATTTGTATATTTGTATATATATATTTATATATGTGTATATATACTTATATGTAATTGTATTGGTAATAATATGTATATATATATATATAAGTATGTATAGGTGTGTACAAGTAGGTGTGAGCGTACAAGTGTGTGTGTACGAGTGTGGTGTGTGTATGAGTGAGGAGTGGGTAGGTTAAGGCATCTGATGGGGCTGCTAGCGTCCTCTGATGCGCGAGCACGCGCAGGCACGCGTAGGCGCAGGCGTGCTGAAGGGACTACACGTGCATGCTGGAGGGAGCACGCGGGCGAGAGACTGCAGCGCAGTGCACTGCGGGTGCACTGCGCACTGGAACAGGAGTAGGTGTGGGTGTGGGCACTGGAGCTGGTGCGGGTGCAGACGCGGGCGCGGGCGCTGGAGCGAGTGTGGGTGCAGACGTGGGAGCGGGTGCTGGCTCTGACGCGGCGACTGGCTGGAGGCGGTAGCTGCGAGGAGAGAGAGCACGTGGTGACCGGATAAGTGAGAAACTCTCCGGTCACTGCACTGTAGCTACAGTGTCGTGCAGAAACGTGTGAACGGTAGCTAGAGTGCCGTGAGACTTGGACAACCGGTTGCGGCTGGTTCTGCGTGCGCGGGCACACTGGAAGGCGCCTGCTCGTGCAGAAGGAGCTTACTACTGGTGCTGGCGTGCATGCGGGCTGCTGCTGCTGCTAAGCTTTAGAGCTTGGGTCTTCGGCAATGGTGGAAATGGCTTCAGCGATGGAATCAGAGAGTGAAACCACTGCACCCACTAGCTCTTGGATGAGCTGGGTAGTGGTGGAACTCACAGTGGTGGTCGTGGGACCACTGTGAGCCTGCTCCTGCCCACAGTGTATCTCTTCAGTGGGAAGAGGTGCTACATATGGAGTGGAGAGGGGAAGAAGATGGCCTTAAGGTGGCTGCTATGTTGTATATTCCAGGCTCCCTCTTGCAAGGAAGATGGCCAGGCTTTTTAAAGGAGACGCCTGCCACATCCATGCTATAGGTAGAGCAAGCCCTGTCATGCAGCCAGGCAGAGGAATGGCACGAACAGGCGCAAGCCCATGCCCTGAGCCCCGTGAAGAAGAAGATTTCAAAGGAAATAAAGAAATGAAGAAGGTGAAATTGCTAGGCAGCCCTTGATGAAGACGTTAATTACATGGCTAATTATTTGCATTATCCACCCCTCTCAAATAAATGCATGCAAGTGTCTTTTTTTACAAATGCAACTATAGCTACCTAATATGCAATGGCAGTGCTAGGAAATAACACAAGATGGCATATTTATTGGTGTATTTTTGCTGTGCAATCAGATGCCAAGTATGATGCCCTCAAGTACCATAAAGTTGCTCTATTCCCAACTAAGGACTAGGTTAACTTCTATACACCTTTTCAGAATCTTTTACAAATTCTCTAAACAAACATCAAAGGTCACCTAGAAGACGGAAAAATCATCCATGAGTACTTCCATATAATCACCTACCATCTGAGAAAATACGCCTAGCATGGACCGTTGAAAAGTCAAGAGTCCGTTGCAAAGCCGAAATGGCATTCTTACAAAAGTAAAGGTTCCGAAGGTTCAGGTGAAAGTCATTTTCTCTTGGTCTTTGGGGTGAATTGCTACCTGGTTATATCTCGAATAACCATCTCGAAAGTAAAAGAACTTATTACCAGCTAATTTCTTAAGGAATTAATAAATGAATGGTAGAGGAAAGTGGTCCTTCTTTGTTACGAAATTTAGTTTCTGATAATTGATGCAAACCTGCCATGAATTCACAATTTGGGTGGGAATAGTTTCTCCATATTCGTTTGATTACGGTGAGCCTGGCCTTTTTAGGTACCACATAAATTGGACTCACCCAAGGGTTATCTGTTATGGGATAAACAATATCTACATCTAGCCACTTAATTATCTCTTTCTTTACGACCTCCTTAACATTTGGATTCAATCTCCACTGTACTTCGCAGGAAGGTCATGCCCCATCCTTGATATAGATTCGATGAGTACAGTAGTTGGGGTTAATCTTAGTTAAGTCATAAAGTGTCCACCTGATTTCCTTTTTGTGATCTCGCAGTATCGCGATCAATTTAGTCTCTTGATCTTTAGAAAGATGTGAATTAATAATCATAGGATAAGATTGATCGACTTCGAGATATACGTATTTAAGTGTCAGGCAAGGGTTTGAGTTCTCCTTTAGGTGAAGGATCAGCAACAGAGTCTGGGGTCAGATTTTCAACTGAGTACAAAGGCAATGATAAGTCAGATGATTCGACCTCTAGATCAAGTGTAGAGTTGTAGAGCGGGATCTCATCCTGAGGGGTAAAAGATTCGAAGGATGGTTCATTTAAATCTAAGGAAATAGGGTCATCCTCAAAAATAGAAATCTCTCTTACTTCCTCGATCAACTTGCAATCTAATCAACTTTAATATATCAACTTTAAATGTCTTCTCCCCAAACCTAACCATCTTTCCAGATTCGCAATCTATGTTGGTCTTTGCAGTGGCCAGGAAGGGTCTCCCTAAAATGATTGGGGTATCCTTAATCTATTTGGGTACTTCCATATCTAAAACTATGAAATTTATGGGAAAGTAAAAGTCTTGAACTTGCATTATAATATCTTCCAAAACTCCTCTTATTGACTTAATTGATATATCAGCTAATTGCAAAGTCACATCAGTGGGTTTAAGAGTATCTATGTCAAAGTGTTCTACAACAGAAGTAGGAATAAGGTTTATAGATGCCCCTAAGTCTAGGAGGGCTCTATCAAAGCATTGGTCCCCAAAAACATATGAAATCAAAGGAGATCCTAGGTCTATCTTCTTTAAAGGAAGTGTACTTGAGATGATTGAGCTGACTTGCTCGGAGAGTACCACAGTGCCTCCTTTCTTTGGCTTACACTTTGGAGTACACAAGTCCTTTAAAAATCTCACATAAGCCAGAATGTGCTTGATAGAACATAGGAGGGGATGTTTATATGAACCTATTCAAATACCTTAATTAAGTCTTCATCAATGGTAACATGCTTCTTTTGTTTCCTAAATTTCTTTTTTAAGGCTTTGGGAAAAGGAACTTGGGTTTCCTGTCCAACGGGAGTACGAACCTGACCAGAAGAAGTAACTGGATATTATCGGGATCAGGTGAATTAGTTCTAATAGGTGTAGGAACAGAGGCAATTCTAGACAAACTAAGGTTTGTAGGATGTACATGTGGATCTATGGGGTCCCTAGTAGAAGTCCCATGATAGGTTATAACAGAGTTAATACTTTCATGTGAAGAAGATTAGGAAGATGATTGCAGGTTTTGAAGGATAGATGGTTTAAAAAGTAAAGGTTGATTCATTAAAGATTATTGTTGATCTTGGTTCAAGAACTCACACTCGAGAGGTGCAGAGGGTGGATTTTGATTTAGATTCAGATTGGTCTGATGTATGAAATGAGCTTGGCCTTGATTCAGATTGTGACCTCCTAGGCTAATCCTAAGGTTTGGAAGGTTCCTAGGGTTTGGAACTGGTTGGGATGGAATGGCCCCTGGCTGACGAGACTCAACCAACTGTGTGATTTAGCCCGTAAGGTCAACCAATTCTACTGCACATTGCTTTGAACTTCAGCGAGAGCATCAGCATTCCGTCGTTGGATCTCGTTTATAGCTCACAAAATTTGATCGAGTTACGAATCTCTATTCAACCCCGAGTAAGTCTGCATACTCTACTAGGTGGGCCTTGGTGGCTCGTTTTTAGTGACAACTGGGTTTTATTGTTATAGCGTCGTAGTATAGCCAGTTGTTGCCATCATTTCAAATATATAAAATTTTTTTACTCGGAAAAGAGTTCCCGAGGTCGAACTCAGGGAGCAAGTTGTATTCTAGAGATATACATGTTTCTTTTACAAAAATAAAGAAAGAGAGAGAAAGAATTTGTTGTCTTCTTTTCTCTTTGTTTCTCCTCGTCTCAGATCTTCTTCTTCTTTGTCTGCAGAGGTGATGTTCTTCTTCTGCAGTGGTGATGCTCTTCTTCTTCCAGCTGTTCCTGCTCTTCCTTTTTCTTCTGTCTTTCTTCAGATCTTCTTCTTTCTTCTTTGTTTTTCTTCTTTCAATTCTTCCCTTGTTCTTTTGTGTTCTCCTCTGCCTCGCCTTCTTCTGTTGTTCTTCAGATCTCCTTTTTTTCTTCTTTTCTTTTTCCAGTCAGGACGTCGCCCCTCCTTCTTTCTTCTTTTCCCTTCAGGACGTCGTCTGATTTCCAAATCAGACGACTTAAACTGCCTGTTGCTACAGTGTCTCCCTCAGCTTCCTTCTTCTTCCGCGGTCCTTCTTCTTCACCTGTGCCTGCACACTTCAGAGCTCACGTCAGAGGACAAAACCTATTCTACCCTCTCCCCCCCCGCGTCTCTCTCTCTCTGAAACCACTCTTGGGAAAGCTCTCCCAGAGCTGCCGGGTAGTCGGGTACGGGTCAGGTCCGGGTCCAGGCCCACCGGCGTGCGTGGTGGGCGAGGAGTGCAGGTCAGTCTAAGTCGGGTCGGGTCAGGTCCGCGGGGCGTGAGCGCGGACGAGACCGGGTAACCGGGCGGGTGAAGGGGACCTCACCCCGTGTGCTGAGGCAGTAAGGCTAATGCACAAAATCAATTTAAACGGTGAAAAGGTTGTGAGGCTTACCGATGTGGGACTAAACGGAGGCCTCTCCTCGCGTGCGCCTGCTGGGAGACAGCGGCCTAGCTTCTGCAGCTGCGGCTTCGATTTGCGTCAGTTGCTGACTGGCTGCCTTCGCAAGACTCCCCGTAATCCGCAGCAGCTGGAGACCTGGAGTCCTCAAGCCTGGAGCGCGGGAGAAGCTGCTTCAATGTGCGTTAATGGCGGTCGAACCTCAAAACCTGTCGTACACGAATATGGCCTCTCGGCCTGATCAAACCACTGGGGAACCTTCGCCGTGGCACGGCGAAGGTGTGGAGCTGCGCGGCAAGCTGCAAGGTGGTGTCTGGCGGCAGCCCTAGGTTGGACTGCAACCGGAGTAATGGGTTTGTTCGGGGGAGCGTTACGGAGGTGTGGAGTGGCAGTGGAGGGGTGGGGGGTGCTTAGTGTGATGAGGCGGAGGTTCGGTGAGGGTCGGCGAGGTGTGTGAGGCTGTGGAGCGATGGGAGCATCTCGCCGGAGGGTGGCCAGAGACGAAGGGGGTGACGATGGTCAAGGTCGGTCGAGGGCTTAATTGAACAAATTGAAACCGGGGAAAGAAAGAGGAGAAGAAGGGAAGTAGTTCTAGCTTACTTGCAGGGACGAAGGGGGAGCAGCCGACTGTCGCCGGAGAAGACGATGCTCAGGGAAAGGGGCGGCGGCGAGCAGAGAGCTGGAGAGGCGCCAGCTGGGTGCGGCGTGGCGCGGGAAGAGCAGGGGAGGAAGTCTCTGCTACTGGTATTGCGGCAGAGCGAAGAGGAGAAGGGGGAGGAACCGCCGGAGCTGGTGAGCGTCTGCCGGAGAGAGAAGAGAGGAAAGTTGGGGGTTTTCTCCGTCAGACCCGAGCTGCCCAGGTCGGTGGAGCGATGGGGGTATTTATAGGGATCAAAACAGGGAGGAAGGCGGAGGGAGACGACGTGTCTCCCTCGCCGGAGGACGCCGGAGATGGAGACCCATACTGTCCGTGCGTTCGCACGGCCGGTATGGTGGGTTACAACGACCAGGGGGTGTCCCTGCGACGGCTGACGACGCAGGGCACCCCCGGTTTACTTGCCAGGTTCTCCCCCTCACCCTGCGCGGCGCCATGCTCCGCGCAAGGTCGCCGGAGCATGGTGCTGGCAGGTTTTGCAGGGGGGACCTGATTGCAAAGAACGAAGGAGAGTTAGGGGCCAAAATGCGAGGGTTCAAAAGTTGAGGGCCAAAAAGTAAATATATGAGGACCAAAGTGTAAAGTTGGTCAAGGAGGTCTCTTCTTAGGCTCAAGTTTTTATACATGACTGATTAGGACCTAAGGAATCTGATGGTGAATTTCATTTCTATATTAAACCTTGTTTGACCGGTCAATTTATGCGAAAACCCAAATTAAGTTATTAATTGGGCATGGTTCTCAATGTAGGTCAAAATGGGTTCTGAAGGCCAAATTGAAGGTTCTAAACCCTAGAGATTATTTTTCTATGAATTTTAGAGGGTTTATTCTATTTTTACTTTGCCTCGAACCTCGTGAATTGAAGTAGGTTGTTTTAGGGTTACAGATTATCATTTAGTTTCTTGGAATTGCTGTAGCCCTTGCTAGATCATTTCATCCCACTTTTATTCTTATTAAGTTGCTTTGACCTGTGTTTGGGCCCTGAATTACCCTGTATGCAGATTATACTGGTAAAATTGCATTTTTACCCCTTATGACTTGTTTTCTCCTTAAACTCAGAATTCTCTGAGTTAAGCCTTTCCTTGAGTTATGTAGGAGCTTTTATCCTTTGTATTGGGTCAAAATGAGCTAGTTATGGCTCATGATGAGGTTCTCATCGGGCCTCTCTTGCTGTTGCTAAAAAGGCAACTTCGGTGGGTTTTGACGGGTCTGATTTGGATAGGTAGGTCTTTGTAACTAATCAAACCATGAGAAGTTGGGGTGGTTTCTCCATCTAGAGTTATAGGTATTGGAGTACAAATTTGATCTCATGTTGTACTCTTGGATGGCATGTAAATCATTAGAATACACCATGTTTTCCACAGGGTAAGAAGGAAGTGAGGAAAGAGGAAGAAAAGATAGGGCAAACGTCCCTCCTTGGGTTGGTCAATGAGTTGGGAGATAACCCAAGGAAGATGAATCTCGCAAATCTAGATTATTCACAAAATCACTCCCCACAGGAATTTGTGAAACGATTAAAGGCGCAGGATTCATAGCAAGTAGAGGTGTATGATTTTTGACTATGTTCCTAACCTCATCAAGATGTTTGGCTACAATATCAACCTTATTCTCTTTCTCTGCAATAATCTCAAGATCTCGTGAACTGGATTGGCTCTCAACTTCATGAATGTTCTTATGATGCAAATTCTGATGTGGGTTCCCTCTTGTGAATTCCGTCATGGAGGCATTGCTGATCAAGTTCTCCACCATTCCCTTGAAAAGTTCTAAGGCAGATTCTTCCTCACGATTTAGGAAGTTTCCTCCACAAGTGGTGTTGACCAAATTGTGAATGCTCTCTTGTAATCCATAATAAAAGATGTCCATTAGTTGCTGATGTTCGCTAATGCATTTGCATAAAATTGTTGTTGTAGCACGTTTTACGACATCAATTTTACTTAGAAAAATAATCGGATGTGAGTCCGAGTGTCGAATACAAGGAGGCAAAGTATTGAATCCACTAATTGCTTTCATGTCACAAAAATATTGCTTTTGATTCACTTGCAAAAAGGAGAGAACGAGAAAGAGAGAGATAGGGAGAGAGGGGGAGAGAGAGGGGGGAAATAGGGTTAGAGATTCATGATGAGAATAATATATCAAAGATGTATTCTATTAATTATCAAATGTTATGATGAACAAAATATAGATGAATGCTTCAAATGAAAAATATGTACTACACTATCACATAAAATAAAACTATGACAAGGAAGAAGATAGAGTCGAGGTAGCCACGACGGTGGTGGAGCTTCCATCGATAGCTCAGCAGCTTCAAGACCTTGCCCGAAGCTCTAAAAGGTGGTGGTAGCTCTTAGGTGGAAGGTTCGTGCAAATGGGAGGGGTAGGGCCATTTTTATAGTTGAGGAAAGGGCTCAAATTCCTCATTAGGTCAATAGCAACATTCAAAATGTCGCTAAAGACCTGCTGCATCCGTCTCCCTTGCCCCCAACCTTGCGCCTTCACGCATACAGCTATCCTCCATACGCATAATGCAAGGATCATTTAAGCCATCCTATCGAAGATCGGACGGTTGGATTCAAACCTCACTTGTGCCTCAAGTCGAACCCCGCATTCGTCAAATGGGGCATGCTTGAGCGCGTGATCGCGTGCATGAGAATTGAGTGGATGGATAGCACTCATCGCACCCAATAGAACAATCCAATTTCAAGTGGCGTGCGATGGGGGCGAAGTGGGATTCGATCCCTCACCAAGTGCATGCGGGCTGGAGTCACAACCAATGAGCCATCTGCATGGATGGTTGTGAAGATATTGACGTGCTGAAGCGGTGGTGACTGTTGGATACTGATCCAAAGGTGGATTTTGCACAAATGAGCTACAGTTGCCTTAAGCATGCGATGGAGGCGGCTTCTCAGCCGATGGGTCATGATCCAACAGCTGAGAGTAGAGGGTGCAAATGATGCATGGGATGAAGTGCCGGTGTTGTGCGGCCTAGATGGCTCCACGTGGTGCCATCTGGGCCATCCATCATCTTTTCTATTGTAGAGTATGCTACGATGCTCGGATCGAGATGATTTCTGCGCTGCTGGACTGCGATCGTCGTTTCGAATCCATCCATACAGTCGAATTTTTCATCTGACGTCTGTAAGGATGTCACATTACCCCCTGGCCATTGATCTTCCTCGAGCTTCTTGTGGGAGCTACAGAGGTCAGATTGGGATGATTTTGAGTCTGTTGGACTCCGTTTGTCGATTTGGATCCATCCGTATGGTCCAATCGCTCATCTGAGACCTATTTCAATATGGACTTGTGCACATGGTCATTAAACATTGATTCTAAGCGATCTTTAACATGAAATAATGCAGGAAGCATGCAATGCTCCAAACCCACTATAATTTGACATTATCGCACAAGTACCCTCGAAATTGACTCTAATTGATAATATTAACGCTGAACATTGTAGAGTCATCAGTTGCCAACGAGGGATGTCATGATGTGGGCATTTCCTTTGCAATTCATGAAACTCCTTGGTTTTGTGAGAAAGTTGTGATAGCTTGCCTGAGTGCATTAGTGCAACCTGTAGGAAAGAACTTCTTCAAGAAAGTAGATTCAAGTTTAGCACAAATCGTGATAGGTAATACGATAGTTCTGTACTAGTAGGTAGACTTATCATTAAGGTTGAAGGAGAACATCTTCATAAGTAGGATTTCCTAACTCTGATTCCTAAGACCCAAATTTTGTGATAGATTGTTGAGATCCTCGATATGCTAGAATAAATCCTCAAAATTGTTTTCATGAAAGTAGGGGATACAACTAATGATGTTTATCTTAAGTTCAAGGTCCCCTAACAGGAATCCCAACACACGGCTCCAGTTGGGCGTTAGCGGGATTGTAGCAGTCTATGAGTGGTGGCCTAAGTGGAGGTTGCAGACTAGGATCAGGACTCGCCCCAGGTGGACGAGCTTGAAGGTTCTGGAGAGCAGCCGTCAACAGATTAATCTAAAGATTTTGGTCAAGCATTTGGAGATTTTAGGTCAGGAGATCTTGATGGATATCAAAAGGTAGCATCTCCTCCTGACCTAGTGGGATTTTCATATTTTGCGGTTGATCTGCCATGGGAACAAACATAAGAAAAGCAGAAGTAGAAGAAGTTGAGAAAGAGTGCTACACAGGAGCAGCAAGTCTAGGTAAACCTACCAACAGAGGGACAAGAGATAGTCTCAATGATTGTCTCCCATGCATAAGCATAAGAAATGTGCAAAGGCACACTCGCACCATTGCGAGAAAATAGCGGCAAGCAAAACCAAAACAGCCAAATAAAAGTGGGCTTTCTTCTGTTCCAGAGAAAAGAAGACCTAGAATACACGTAAAATACAAGGATGCAAATAGATACTGTATCGGTACAAATACACATCCTAAGTGTCTACATGGTGCGTATCCTTAAGGCTAAAAGGTCCAAGGTCTAGGATCGAGACCACTCACTACTGGCTCCCCGTGACTCTAGTAGTGAGACAAACTTTTTGATCGTTGACCAAGCCCTAAGAGGAGAAAAGAGAAGAGGTAGGACAAACTAGTGTAACTCTAGTGATTGCACTATGTGAGCAATAGCATGCAATAGATGACAATAGAAAAACCTGCACAGAAGCTTGCAAGAAAAAAATATGTCACAAGTGTTTTACGGGCTATTGAGGAGTTTTAAGTCATTTCGTTGTAGCAAAGCCTCAATCACTCGAAAATAATTAAATTTATATGCTCAAAATCAAAAGAGTCCGAGGTCAAACACAGGGAGCAAGTAATAGCGATTTAATCTCACCAATCACAAGAATTATAAGCAATTATAATCAAAACTTTATTTAAAACAACTCCAAATGATATAAAGATGAAATCAAGTATCGTAGTGCAAAAGGAATGGGTTAAAATGATGATTTGAATCACCAAATTAACCCTTTGAAATTAAGCTCAAGTGTCTCAAATAAATGAACAGTAATTCCTAATCAAATATTCCATGTTAACCAGATGAATAACCCAACAGAACTAAGGCACTAGCAGAGATCAAACAAAGGCATAAGGCACCAGACTCCTTAAGTGCTCAAGGCTCAGCTTCAACAGAACAAAAGCAAAGGCTTCTTCTCTTCTTCCTTCGTTCATGCCTCAAGGGAAGAGGAAACCACAACACAAAGGTAAAGGCCTCAGGATCGGCTAAGTATAGAGAGAGTAGCAAAGGGCAAAACCCCCCCTTCTCTCTCTTTCTTTCTCATCTTGTTTCTCGCAGAGCCTCGGGTTTAGCTGGGTAATCGGGCGGGTAACCAGGCGTGAACAGGACCAGGCTTGCAAGCGTGGGTCGCAAGCAAGGAGTGCTTAGTCAGGTAAGTGGATGTGAGGGTGGCTGGGGGCCCGACCCCCGTGTCTTAGGTGAAGAATGGGGGTCAGAAATCCCTTATATCTTGCACAAGCGACTTTAATCTCTACGATGTGGGACTATCTAGTCCCCTCTTCATCGCAACGTAGCTGAAGGCACTTCCAATTGAGGTAGAGGATGAGGTAGTGGAGTTCAATTGAGCGGTGGGTTCACTTCCTTGGAGTTAGCCGCAGAGCCTGGGAGGGAATCCTGGAGGAGTCGTGGCCAGAGGATCGCAGCTATGTCAAAGAAGTCGAGGGCATCGTCGGAGGCCTGGCATTCACCTGAAATCACGAGAATGGCTTTGCAGCCACGTCAAATAGACTCAGAAGGATCGCCGTGGAATGGCGAGTGTGTTGGTGGGTGCAGCGTACAGTGTGAGTGTGAAGGTCTGACGACCTCAAGACCGTGAAGCAAAGGTGCTCATGTTGGGTGCAGTGCGTAAGAGGCCAATCCCCACAATTACTTAAGGGGTTTCGGTCAATGGAGCTCTATGGAAGGTTTGGACTGGTGGGGGGCATTTTGGTGGAGTGTAGCAAATTTGCGAAGTCGCCGAAGGTACACTGGAGACCAGGGGGATGACGTTGACATGGGCATGAGAGCATTCTGAAGCAGATGTTGAGTATGTGAAGTGGATCAGTGGGAGGTGCAAAGTTGAGTGAGGGCGATTGTAGATGACAGAGATGCGGAGATGGCACCGGCTATGATTGGCCAATGCCAGAGATGAAGGTGGCTCTAGGAGGTAGAACAACCACGCTTAAAGGAAGAGAGAGCCCTTGCAGGTATGGCGAGGTGCGGAAGAACCTGGGGAAGATGGACTTGCTACCTATATAGTATGTGGAAGCTGGCGAGGAGATCGGAGGAATGGAGTCATCAGAGCGGAGTAGGAGCCGACCGCAGGTAGGGGAGAAGAGGGTTTCTTGGGCCAAAAGCTCGCTAAGGAGTTCGGCTCTGCAATGTAGAGGCTTTTATAGAGCTTCAAGCAAGCTTCCAAGCTTGGAAACAAGCTTTTCAAGCTCTGATTTTGAGGAAAAGAATCCTTGAGATCCAAGGAATCGGATGAGCTTTTTGAGGAGACTTGGGATCAAAATTTAGGTTTAGATGATTTAAGATTTCCTTAAGATCATCCCATCCAATTTTGGAAGGGATTGGCCAAGCAATCAGGGAGAAATCCTTGATTAAGATCTCAGGTGCATGGGTTCACACTGGCCATGGCGGTAGGGACCCAACTACAAAGAAGATAAAGAACTTAGGGGGGTATTTGCAAGGATTTCAAAAATTAGGGGCACGTTGAGAGAGAAAGTGCTAAATTGGACCAAAATGCAAACTAGGTCAAGATGATCGCTGATTGGGTTCAAATTTTGTTGCAAACCTAATTTTGACCCAAGGAATCTGATGGTGAAGTTGGATTTTGATTTTGACCAAGTTTGACTAGAAAATTTGATTAAAAACCCAAATTAGAGAAAAACTATGTTTGTGACTTTGTTTAGGGCCGAAATAGGTTCAGATGGTCAAATCAAGGTTACCAAATCTTATGGAATATTTTTCTATAATTTTTAGAAGGTTTAGATGAGTTTTATTTTGACCAGAACCTTAGTAATTTAAGCGAGTTTGAAATTAGGGTTTTTGGTTACTTTTAATTCTTGAAATGTGTGAAAACTCGTTTCTATCTGCATTAACCCACTTATTAGTCATTAATGAACATTTGACCTTAGACTAACCCCTAGTGAACCCCTTGGTTATTCTATGTTCATGATATGCTATTAAAATTACAGAATTAACCCTAGTTCTCTATTCTCTTCTCAAAACAACCTAAAGTGGTGTTTTGACCCTCAAATGGATATGTAGGAGCTTTTATCTTTTATTCCAAACTAAAAGTGGCTAGTTAGGGCCCATGATGGTATTCCCATCATACTCCCATGCCTAGCTTTTGCTAGTCCCTTAGCAAACATCCTATGGATTAAACTAGGTCTCTATGTTGGATAACAGTCAGGCTGGCTTACTAAGCTGCATCTCTAGAAATCAGATCAGAATACCAAAAATAGGCCTAGAGGTACTGAAGTATTAGCCAAGATCCTAACCTGACCAGCTTCAGCCTGAGTCTGTCATGAAGGTTTCTAAGGCCTGCAAAACTACCTAGAGGTTCATTGACCCCAACGGTTAAAGCACTTGTGCATAGACATAACATGTCTAGGTTTAGTTTGCCAATACATTTTTGTGAGAAAGAGATAGAGAAGGATTTTTAGTTGGAGTGTTTCCTTTTCTTTTTTTTTCCCTAAATCCAGCTACGATTGGCCCTAAACACGATCTGTATCGGATTCCTAGTCCCTACTATCAATCCTCGAAGGGTCCCTAGCTTTCGATGCTTCAGGATAGCACCACCCATAGCAATCCCCAGAACCCTAGCTTTCGACACTTTGAGATAGTGTCGCCCATGGCATTTTGTAGCTAAATTCAGGCCCTACCAATCGACATTTCGAGATAATCCCTCCCATTGCACCTGAACCAACACAAAGTGCTTACATGCCCCCAGTAGGATATTTAGATATCCTAGGAGACAAGCATCGAGGAGACGATATGTTATTATGCATCTTCGAGGGGAATTTCCCACCTCTCCAAATTGGGAGCTCGTCCAATCAACTTGTGTTGTCGAGATGCTCCGAAGCTAGATCTTCGAGATGACTTTCTAGAATAGAACACTTTTTTGTAGATTTTTCTTTATTAAGGGCAATGAACCAGACTAAGTTTGTGATTTTGGGATGCTTAGGTTACCAAGTACCGCAAACCAAAGGGCAAGAAACGAGGCTGAATACTCCCTGAACCTTAAACCTAATACATTAGCTTCGCATTTTCTTTAACCTCTTGAGGATTAATCTGGATCTTAACAAATACTTGAGTGTTTAAACCCTAGAATAGATCCAAGAGTCCTAAGGTCGGTATCCACCACTACTTCCCTAAGTTTTATTCTTCCATGTCTTAATTTATCATCCAATCCAACTTAGAAGTTAGGTAGGTTCCATATTAAATTTCAACATACAAATTCATTTTTTTTTCTTTTTGTTTGCTCCTTTTTCTCTTTTCTTTTCCTTCCCTTTTCTTTTTTCATTCAGCTCAAAATGACCTCTCCTTTCCTCTTTTCCCCTCTTTTTTTTTTTGATGATGAAACCCTTCCATGCATTAATTTCACAAGTGTATTGCACTTTAATACCCCCCATGCCAACAATTTGTAATGTCCCCATTGTAAATTAGATGGGTTCGAGGCCAATTCAGATAGTACATTAGAACAGGTGGATGGGGAACAGGTCAGAATGACTGTTTGTGAAAGGTTTGTAGCTCTGATACAACTATCAAAGGTGGAGTCAGCTGTTCTAATGGATGAACCCTAAAGTGCAATATGAATTCAACAAAAGGATATGTCAGGAAGGTTTCGGGTTTTTCAAAAGATAATGGGTTGGCTCCCATAAAGTGCTAAGTTTAACACCATCAGCTGGGCGCAATGAAGCTCAGGGAGAGTGGAGAGCAAAACATACTACAACCAAGGTTGTGTCAGTAAGTTCAAAGAATGGTTTGAGTCTCTAACCATTCACAACAAAAGGTTCGGACTCAAGGCTGAGTTCACTGATTTTGATGGCTCCATTTCCGAATACTCATCTCACCAGAAATGGTTCAATCCATTTAGATCTGAGTTTGCTTAGGAAGAGCTTGAGTTTGGCATCAAAGAGTAGCACTTTCTGACCAAGATGGAAGGATTTTTGAGATATGTGCTTATCATTAAAGGCTTTCACCTGCTCTTTGTAGATTCGCGAGTTCTCGTACACGTCATTGCATACTTCCTCGATCTCGCTTAGTTGCAACCAGTAGTGGATTCTACCCTTCAAAAGATCTAAATTGCACTTCCGTACTGCCTAGTAGGCTTTATGCTCCATTTCTACGAGGAGGTGGCATGCCTTCCCATGCACGAGTCTAAAGGGTGACATACTTAGTTGGGTCTTATGGGAATCCCTATAGACCCACAAGGCTTCCGGAAGGCGGGTAGACCAGTCCTTCCTATCAGGGCAAACAGTGGCCTGAAGGATTTTATTGATCTCCCGATTCGAAAATTCAGCCAATTCATTAGTCTAGGGGTGACAAAGAGTCGAAATACGATGTGACACCCTGTACTTTTTCATCAAGGATTGGAAGTGCACATTTGCAATGTGGGTCCCTCCATCAGAGATGATGGCCTGCAAAATACTGAACCGAGAGATGTGTTGATGGATGAATTTAATCACAACATTATGATCATTGGTTCCGGCTGGGATGGCTTCGATCCATTTGGACACGTAGTCCATGGCAAAGAGAATGTATTCGAAACCATCGAATTTTGGGAAGGGTCCCATAAAGTCAATCCCCTAGATGTCAAAGATTTTGCACACGAAAATCAACTATAAAGGCATCATATCATGTCGGCTCATGTTGCCTAAAGTCTGCCAATGAGTGCATGCCTTGCAGTAGTCATGTGCATCTTTAAAAATCGTGGGCCAATAGAATCCACACAGGAGGACTTTTGCTGCGGTCTTGTGTCTCAAAAGTGTCCACCACAAACTTGGTCATGACAGAAGGATAGAATTCCATGGAACTCAGATTCCGAAACACATCTTCTGATGATTTGATCAGCACCGATGCGGAATAGATATGGATCTTCCTAGACAAAGTATTTGGCATCTGAGAATAATTTGTCTTTCCAGGCTTTTGGCCAATCGGATGGAATATGATGCGATGCCAAATAATTTACCATATCAGCATACCACAGAAGTTCCGTTTCAATTGTCAAGAGTTGCTCATCAGGAAAGTGCTCTATGATAGGTCTAGAAGAGTCAATGAGTGAAGAAGGAAGACAGGATAAGTGGTTAACTACCACATTCTACTTTCCTGCCTTGTGAATTTCAAGATCGAATTCTTGCAACAGCAAGATCAAGAGGATTAATCTAGGCTTCGCGTCCTTCATGAGTAAGTGCCTCACTGTGGTGTGATCCGAGTAAATGTGACATGGGATCCCAAGAGGTAAGACCTAAATTTCTCCTAGCCAAATACTACAGCCAGTAGCTATTTCTCCGAAACAGTGTAATTACGCTAAGCCTCATCCAATGTCTTACTGGCGTAATATATGACCACTGGTTTCCCATTGATTTTCTAACCTAGCACCGCTCCAACTATGTAGTCAGACGCATCACACATGATCTTGAAGGGTTGAGACCAGTCAGGAGATTACAAGATTGGTGCTTGGGTGACTCGGTCCGTAGGTTCTCAAATGCGTGAATGCACTCACTCAACACCTCAAAAGGTGTGTCCTTTTAGAGGAGGTTTGTCAAGGGGCATGCGATCTTAGAGAAATCAGGTATGAATCGACGATAAAATCCAACGTGCCCTAGGAATGATCGGATGTCTTTGACCAAGTTAGGTACGTGTATCTTGGAAATCAAATTCACCTTAGCTTGGTCGACCTGGACACCTCTCTCAGAAACAAGATGTCCCAGAACGATGCCTTCAGGAACCATGAAGTGGCCCTTTTCCTAGGAGAGATATAGGTTCATATCAATGCATCTCTTGAGGATTTGAACCAGATATAGGAGGCACTCATTAAAAGATTCACCAAATATCAAGAAGTCATCCATGCATATTTCAAGGTATTTATTTACCCACCATGTCAGAGAATATGACTAGTATGCACTGCTGAAAGGTGGCGGGTGCATTGCATAGCCCAAAAGGCATCCTACGAAACGTGTACCATAGGGGCTGGTAAAGATTGTCTTTTCTTGATCCTCTGGATAAATTGCCAACTAATTATATCTGGAGTAACCATCCAAGAAATAAAAGAATTGATTTCCCACCAATTTCTCGAGAATATGATTAATAAATAGCAGTTGGAAATGATCTTTCTTTGTGGAAGCATTATTCTGTCTTTGATAATCAATGTAGACTCTCCACAAATTTGTGATGCAGGATGGGATGGTCTCAGCAGATTCAATTGTGATAATGGTGAGCCCTACATTCTTAGGCACAACTTGGATTAGGCTCACCCAGCGACTATCGGAGATTGGGTAGATGATCCCAGCAACTAACCACTTGATGATCTTCTTTTTCATGACCTCCTGTAGATTAGGGTTAAGTCATCTCTGCATCTCTCAGGACGGTCGTGTTCCCTCCTCAGTGTAGACACGATGAGTGTAATATAAGGGACTGATACCAGTCAGATCATCGAGAGTCCATCCAATGGCTCTTCGATACCGCTGGAGGATAGAAATCAGTTCTGTTTCCTGACCAGGTGTAAGTTGGGAATTGATAATCACAGGAAACATTTGATTAAAACCCAAGAATACATACTTCAGATAATCTGGGAGGAGTTTTAATTCCATAACCTAGTTATGAAAAACAGGTGGGGGTTCGGGATGGGCCTCAGAAGATAAGGTGGGAGCTAAAGGTCAATCTAGGTCAATTCTGGGCTCCTCTAACTGTGGGTCAGTGTTAAGAGCGTGGAAATCGCATGTTTTAGGAAAACGATGTCGTTGTTCATAGTATAGCCGCGAAATCCAGTCAACAAAAATATTTGTAATTTAACAAGACTGTGAGTTCCGGTCGTTCGTCTCTAGGAGGCATACAGAAATGATTTCAATCTTGCTCGCTCTACTCATTCAAAATTACACGCCGGTTTCTAACCTTCATATCACTGTGTTGCTATTTGCATGATTACCTCTAATCAGTGGGCATGAATTAAATAAATGACAAAAGTGAATGTGTGGGTTTTTGTACGCACAATCCTAGTTATATGATGGCCATTTACAGAAAATGCATTAATGTTTAGATACTTGATATTTTCAGGCACCGACATGCTAGTTGTGGAAAAATTATTAAATGAGTGTATGCAACTTTAATCACAATAAGGTACTGCAAGCAAGCACATGGTGACCTTTCAACACATATATATATATAAATGATTTTTCATTGATTGCATCAGGGTGATTATAGAGCAAAGCTAGTGGGAAGCTTGTACATGAATGATTGAAATAGAAAACTATCTAGCAGAAAATGACTGCATGCGTGAATCTATGAAGGATTACACATGCATCATTGAGAAGGAAATTGGAGCTACACTACTAAGCATAAATAAAGTAAAGAGATTAGAAGAACTACTTAGCTAGGCTATCAGAAAGAAGGGCATTCGGAGGTGGTCTCCAATGGCCTTTGAGATGGTTGAGAGGAGGAGGGGCGACCAATGGTGCGTAGGCCAACCTTTGGAGATGTGGAGGAGGAGTGCTCTAGCCTTGGCGTGGGGGTGTTGGAACCATAGTGAGAGAGCTCATGGAGTGGAGGTGGAATGAAGGTGGAGTTATGCTAATGGAAGGTGGAATGAAGCCATAAACTAGATGGCTTCAAATGGATACCCAAGGGTCCTTTAAATAGGCCCAAGGGAGACTCTCTAGAGAAATGTGGAACTCTTTAGGGAGAGCTCCAAGTGTGGCCATCCAAGAGAGAGAGAGGGTGGTTCTTAGATCCACCAAAAGTGGATCTAAGAGAAGACCCATCCTTGGTTGCTATTTTTGCCAACCAAGGTGGCACCATGTTGAACACACAGGTTGATATGCTAACGTGTTTGATTTTGAAAAACCTGTCGTCATAGTATGAAAGCGAAGAACCTGTGTTCAACAAATAAAATTTATACCGGAATGAAAATCCCGGGTCGAACATAGGGAGGCAGACGTTTGATTTAAAAATACGGGTTTGTTTTATTTGTCACGAAGTAAATTAATTGATTAGAACTATTTAACTATTTACAATAAATAGAAGGGAGAGAGAATAAGAGAGAGAATATTACAAACAAAAACCAAAAAGAGATGTAGAATGAACATGGAATTTCATCATAAGAAATATTGTTCATTACACTAGAAAGCGGGAAAATGATTACACTAGAAAGAAGTAAATCTACTCTAGAAAGTAGTAAATCTATTCTAGAAAGTAGTAAAAAGAATGGGGAGAGAGATATCCTCCTCGACGGTCGCTTGGAGGACGAGCTGGACGGGACGATGCCAAGACGAAGGAGAACAGAGCAAGACGAAGGAGGGTGAACCAGGAAGAACGGGAATGGGGTAGCACGTCATCGTCGTCGTGGGATCCGCTTCTGAAAGGGGGACGAAAATTTGACTTTATCTCGCAAGAAGCATCCCGGGTGTGGGACAAGCTTCTCTTGAGCTTTGAAGAGGGAGAGAAGAGAAGGAAGGGATGAGAATTTCGTGTGGAGGGGGTCTCCTTTTATAGTTGCAATGAGTAGGGGCATTTTGGTCATTCTAATTTGAAAAAATTAATTTAGGACCTTTAGTGACGGATAAATCCGTTGTTAAAGGTCCCAACGTGGGCGTAGTGGGCGACGCGTGCGTGCCTGCTAACCTCCTTGTGCGTAATGCGCATTCATGTTCTTTAATCATCAGCCATCCAATCAAGAGATCGGACGGCTTAAGTCGCGCGTCGCCACACCTCCTTTGCGTGCCTCACCGCGTCTGATCTCACATCACCTCGCCGCGTCAGATGGCGCATTCAGCCGGTTAGGCACGCATAGCCGCTCGATCTCCATCGTGAGGTCGATCGCACCCGCACGGCCACACTTGCTTGCCCATATCTCGCACCTCGATCGCGTGCTTCGCACTTCGCGAGAGCACCTTCGATCTTGGGTTCCCCGGTCTCTATCTGATGCTACAGATGTCTGATTAAAGCGATCTTGGAGTCGTTGAACTCCAATCGTAGCCTTGATCACATCTATACAGTTGTATCTTCGATCCGAGGCCCCGATAAAAATTTTGCCCTATCCTTGAACATAAAAGGACACAATTAACCTCCATTTTATTCAAACTAATCTAAATGCAAGATGATGCATGTTATGCAATATTTATAGTATGCAATGCAATCCTATGCTTATGAACATGCATAAATAGAACACGAGGATGATCAGAGAAGGATGAGGCATGATCTGTAGTCTGATCAATATCTGAAACCCGATTAAAGGATGAAGAATCACATGTGACCAGATCATCAAGAGGAGAATCGGAGTAAAAGTTGATTCCGATTGCGGGTAGGGAATGAAAGCGGGTTTCGAAAGGTTCTGTATATGGACCAGAGGAGGTGTTTTCTTTTAAATCATTGCCTTCAGTATCAGAATGAAAAGACGTGTTGTGGTCACTAAGGTCGTAAACTGGTTTCAATTCATTAGGAAACAACAGTTCTCTGATGTCAGGTAAGATTCAAAATCGTCGGAGAACTTGCGAAGATCGTGTTCTAAATCTTATTCGGGATCATAGGTTCCACCACAAAATAAATCAAGGGGTGTAGAATCAACAATTGGATCTAACCTAATTTCAAATTCCGAGCTTGAAAAGGTGTTCCTAGTAGGTACAGGCTCGGGTTCTTGGCTTGTAGAGAAGACCCAATCAAAACCAACTCTTCCAGCTTCTCAATTTCTGTATCGTAAATTGGAATGACTTCTGAAAAATTAATCTGTATCTCTAAGGAGTCTGAAGAGGTGTACTCATCAAATACGGGCCCGAAATCGTATTTTGGATTCAAAATCTGATTTGTATTACACAGGGCCTTGTAATCATCTTGATAAGGCTCAAATCCAGATTCTAGGTTAAGGATGTGGGTTGAATCACTAGAATCTTGGTTGGGCTCTACAGGGATGTCAAAATTGTTCTCGAGCGTCACCTTATCAGAACAAGGGAAGGAATTTACACCCTCGAAAGGTTTTGACTCAATCTTATTATCACAGGTGTCTAGGAAATCTAGGCTTGATGGACTAGCTTCCTAGTTTCCTAAGGCTGGTTCGAAATCATGATCACCTGCAATCGAATCCTCCTAACCCATCTCAAGATCAGGTGTGTCAATCTGTATGTAATTTGAATCAAATTCCATTTGGGTGGGGGGTCCATAATAACCTTGATCCTCAAACCTGGGATTTGGGAAATTATGTTGATTACCCCAAGATGTCTCAGGGATGTATTGATGTCTCTGATTGATGACATGTTTTAACATCTGCATCATCTTGTCTCTTCTTTCAAGGTCATCTTGGTGTATTTTCCACAGTGATGGCTCAAATCTACATAAGATATACTCACATTATGCCATCTCTCAATTTCTCGGTATCTTGGCATGAGAACATTTCAAGTTGAACCATTTTCTAGTTGTGTCAAAATTTGTTATGCCTGTTCTACAATGAATTTTGTTGTGTTTGACACATTATCCTGCATATCTTCAAATGCGTATGGTAACAAGTTAGGTTGCATTTTCGAATCAAGTTAGATTGAACTTGATTAGATTTGGAAGAGATTCCTATGATGATGTGTGTGTGCTCTAGAGAATAGATGAGGGACTGGATGTTATTTGGACCTAATCGAGGAACCCAAAGGTTTTTGGATGACTAAGGTAATTTCGAGGCAGATGATACCTCTAAATCAGAAATCTGCACACCCGAGAAATACTTGGGCAGCCAAGAAGGGAGAGCCCCGTAAAGACCCCTACACAGTAGCATCCCCAGGGGTTACAGGGTTTCCCCCACCCGACCTTCCTTGTCACTGCAGTTCCAAGTCGACCAGAATGTACAAACTTAAGACCTTAAGTCTACCAATTTTAAGTCCTAATTTGAGCCTTAAGTTTCACTTGATTAGAAGTTAATTTGACTTGTGACTTAATTTGGAGGTTGGTTGGCCTACAATGTAGGTCAACTTCACCTGACTTACCCTAAAGATGACAAAATGAAATCTAGGTTAAGACCTAGAAATCACCCTGAATTGACTCTCAGGTTATTAGGTCCACAATTTTAGAGTTTAAGTGAATCTTAGAGCCTGATTTTTAGGGTTTTTCTTGATTAGATCTTTTCAAACAGGGGCTTGGGTAGCACACAAATGTGGGATGGTTTATTCTCATTATGCAGGCAAATGTGTCGTAACACTTTAGAACCCTAATGTTAAAAACCTTAATTGACTCTATTTCACGTCCATTTTGATCTCAAAATGTGCACTTTGGACTTCAAACAAGAAGGTGAGTAGTCCAAGGTGATTTGAGAAATTAAGTGTAATCCCTAATAGGTATAGGAAATTTGGGGAAGGAATTCTAAATATAATTGCTTCAAGCTTCAATCCGATACGAGAAATTTTTCGCAGATCAGGAAATTGCCTTTTTAAATGATGATTTGCTATGAAAATAAGGCAAATGAATCTTAATTGATTATTTCCTTTTTTATCTTCCCAAGCTTAGGAGGTTGATTAGGGACGAATAAAGATGACCTGCCTTGGGAGTGGCTGATTTGAGTGGAAGATCTCCTCGTGAAGTACCTAGCAAAATCACAATAAAGCAAACAGGACAAGTTAGTGCTTAAATATAATCAGATAAATTAAAGAATAGCGATGAATTGCGTGTTGCTCCCCGACAACAACGCCAAAATATTTGTGTGCTAAATCGGGGTTTTAAAATCACTTCATTGTAATATAGTCGAAAATAGCACGTGAACAAATACAATTTATTTCTCGAATTTAAGTCCGAGATCGAACATAGGGAGCAAGTATTGCATGCATGCACTAATCTCAATCAAAATATAAATGTGCACAAATAATTACTCAAAACTAATATTAAATGTAGCACGAGTATATCAAAAATCTAATGAGGCAAAAAGGCATCTAAGGAAAAATAATGGTGATTTGAATCACCAATTATTAGCTTAGATACACATATAATAATTACTCAATGGTCTAAATAAATGCACAGTGCCTCAAATAATGCCACAGTGTTTTCAACCAGGTCAGACATTGGGTCAGATGACCCGACGACTTAAGTTTAGCTCTGCTACAGTGCCTCAAAGAGTCTTCTTCTCTCCTATCTTTGATCCTTCTTCTTTTCTTCTACCTTTCTTCCGTCTTCTTCTTAGCCTCTTCACGCACAAGGGAGGATCTCTCGAATTTTGTCTAAGTGTTGGAAGGCTTCAAGACCAAAACCCCCCTTTTCCCCTCTCTCTCTTTCCTTCTCTCTCCTCTTCTTCTCTTTCACTAAAACCAAGAAATCGAATTGGATATTCGAGTCAAGTGTGTACCCGGGTCCAAGGCTACAAGTGTGGTCTCAACTGAGGAGTGAAGGTTGTAGGTTGGGTCGGGTCATGAGTGCGGGTAAGGAGGACCTTACCCTCGTGTTCTGAGGCAGTAAGCCCAAAATGCAAATACAATATATGGGCATGTGTTTGGTCCTAATCCCATGATGTGGCACTAAAGCCACGCTTGTTCTTCACGCAGACAACAATAGCAAGTGGTCGTCAATTGGTTTCCTTTGATCAGCCAATGCTCTCAACTGGAAACTGAGATGCATTCCTGGAGGTAGTCTGCACTGCCTGGGGCCAAGATCTGGAGCTTTCAATGCCTAGAGCTCGAAGAACGAAGGCAGTAATGGCGAAGGTGGCGGAGCTCCGGCAAGGACACCTGAAAAAAAGAATGCAGGTGCTAAGCCCCAATTAGAGTGCTCAAAAGATTCTACGTGGCGGGCAAACTCAGTGGTGGTGGTTAGCGAGCGTGTGGTGGCCGGAGGACATGTGTCGGTGACAGAGGTGAAGCGTGAAGGTGGGTTTGTTCGATGGTGGTTGTTGTTAGTTCAACCTCTCATATATAATATTTTGATGATTTTACAAAATGAAGAAAAAGAAATAAAATATAAGCGTAGCATATTTTTCTCTGTAATAACACAATTGCAGGTTTCATGGAGTTTTCCAAGACGGAAGATTAAAAGCATGAAGACTAAGTAGCATAAGTATTGTCGTAGGTCATAGGCTTTTTAAGTAAACTTTCAAAGGTTGTAATCTTCATTGTATTTGATTCTAGAGCTATTGTAAAGAGCCCCCAAACTTAACTTATAAATAGCTAACTTAGGCTCTCTACACTGAGGATAAATTAGAAACAAAAACCTAACACTAAGACTCAAATCAGACGTCCATAACAACTGTCAGACGTCTGATTTTCAACTTTAAGACATCTGACAAGTGTTTCAGACATCTAATTACCTATAGCTCTACCTCTAGTCTCCGACTTCATTAACATCAGTCGAAGCACTACTCTATCAGATGTCCATAGCCTCATCCAGACGTCTGATACTTTACCTGGACATCCTCAAAACAATCGTTAGACTTATGCACCCATCTTCCTTCTATATATAATGGGCAAAATACCTTTTCAGACGTCTGGACATACCTCCAGATGTCTACCTTTGGATAGTTGCTCATTTAATTCTATGTGTATCTCATTACGAACCAAATATCTTCTGTCAGATATCCTAGGCAAGTCCTTTTTAGGTCTTCGATGTCTAGGGAATCCCACAGACATCCATACAGACGTCTGTTCCTTAAGATCTAGAACTCTGTTTGGATCTGGTCAAAACTGGAACGAATCCACATATAATTAGACATCCAATAATTTTATCGGACATCTTATGTGAAAATATCAAACGTCCTTACTTCGATCCAATGAAACTAGTATAGCCTAGCTAATAGCATTAGATGACCATAATTGTAATCAGACGTCTTATAACACGTTTGACCCTAAAATTAGACGTCTGATATTGCTGTCAGACTCATCATTACCCTGATTTGTGGTAGATTTTGTCCCAATCTCTTGGAATTTGCCTCCAATGGTTAGGAGATCTCTCCCAAGTGTTCTTGAAGGTTCCAAACTTGCCTATAAATAGACTACAATCCCTCTTAGGCAAGAAACACCCTCTTGAGATTCAATTCCCTTAGAAAAATCACTTGCTCACTACTCTTAGCCTCCTCTTGCCTTTGTGCTGTGCCAACCCTCTGATTAAAGGGCAAACCCACACTCCCAGTTCACTTCATTCTGCAAATTCTTAGGGAGTTCTCTTTATGCTTAATAGAAAAGGAAGTAATCAAATTATTGGGCTGCTCTATAGGTGCTGTTTAATTCTTACTTTTCTACTTTGGGTATCCGACCTGTCAGGTCCCCATCTCTTCATTGTAAAGGGAGAAACCTCCGTTTAGGGATCGGAGGTGGGATTTGTAATTGAGGTATACTACCATTGTTTAAGTATTGTGGTTAGTGGATTGAGCACTTTGTGATCGAAAATCCTAAGTCAAGGGATTAGCTTAGGTGGTGGTTTTCACCCGTCTTGGGTTTCCACCTAAAAATCTGGTGCCTTCTTTTGTGATTGAATTTTATGTATTACAATATTTAATAAATTCACTATTCACCCCCCCTCTAATGTAATTTCATTTGGTATTAGAGCAGGTTTTCTTCTTTCAGGAGTAACATCCGTGAAAAGATCACATGGAGGGTAATGTCATTTCCACTGGCAGATCTGAGGGGCAATCCACCACCCGACCACCACTCTTCGAAGTGAAAAACTACATTTACTAGAAGCTGAGAATGAAAATGTGGCTTCAAGCCAACGATTTCTCCATTTGGGAGAAATGTGAATCCGCATGCGTCAGTCCCAAGAAACTAGAAATGGGATACACAATGGAGCAAATTCATCACCTTGGACTGAATGCTAAGGAAATGAACTCACTCTACTGTGCACTCAGCTCGGAGGAATTCAACCGCATTAGCCAATGCAAAACCATCCATGAGATTTGGAGAACCTTAGAGGTAACTCACGAAGGTACGTCTAGAGTTAAATCCTCAAAGATTAACTTGTTATCGTAGGAATTCAAAACCTTTTCTTTGAAGGAAAATGAAAGGCTTAGGGACATGTACACCAGAGTCACGTGAATCGTGAAGAACCTCAAGTCACTAGGAAAGACATTTATAAATGGAGAGCTTCAAGGGAAACTCCTCTCCCATGGACCTGAGTGGGAGCAAAAACTAACGGCAATAGAAGAAGCCAACTAAGTAGAGGATCTAGACATGGAAAATCTACTTGGGAATCTTATGGCTTATGAATCAAAAATGGAGCAAAAGAAGACATCTATCTCATGGGAGCCAAAGAAGAAGACTTTAGCCTTCAAAGCTACTTCAGATGATAAGGTAAGTACCGATGACGAAAAATTCATTTTACTAGCTAAAAGGTTTAAAAAGTTTCTCAGAAATAGAAAGGAGATCAAGGGAAAGAAAAGAGAGGAAGAACCTCTAGTTTGCTATAATTGCAAGAAGAGAGGTCACATAAGGAAAGATTGTCCCTTACTCAAAAGGGATGATGAGAAGAAATCCAAGAAGCCTTCTGACTATAAGAAGATCTCCAAGCCCAAGGTATTCAAGATGAAGGCGTTCCAAGCAACTTGGGATGACGCTACCTTCGAAGAAGAAGAGGAGGAGGAAACAAATGAAGAAACAGCAAGCTTGGGATTAATGGCAACAAAAGATGCTTTTGAATCTAAATGTGAGGAACCTGAGGTCAACTCCCATTCTTTAGATGAATTACAAGATGCCTTTATTCACTGTTAACGGGGCGAAATTGGTTTTAAAAAGATGAATGTTGCAATATAAATGAAATCGCCTTGAAAACAAATAAGAACTTATTACTCGAAAACTTAGCTATCCGAGGTCGAACACAGGGAGCAAATTGGTATTTAAAAACTAGAATCACAACTTTCAATTTTATAAAATGCAAGGACCAATCCAATCAAAGTTATGAAGTAAAAATGAGGTCAATGTATAGAAAATCTCAAAATTATCTAGATGGACATCTGATGTAAAAATCAGATGTCTTAAGTAATTGATTCTACAGTGCTTTCACTATTCTTCTCCTTTTGATTTCTGGCTTTGGCTTCTTCTTTCTCTCTTCTTTCTCTTTCTCTGCGGCCACTCTTCTTCTGTCTTCTGCATTCATCCTTTTCTTCTCTTGTTTCCTTAGCTTTCCTCTACCTTTGATTCTCCTTTTTTTCTTTCTTCAGCCTCTTCTTTCTCTGCCCTTGGCTTCAGTGTCTTCTTTCCTCTCTTTGGCCTCCTTTTCTTCTTTCTTCCTCTACTTCTATGGCTAAGTCCTTCCTTCTACTTCCTTCCTTAGGTGCTCTTGCCTTCTCTTCTTTTCTTCAGCCTCTACCCTTGGCTTTCTTCTTCAGCCGCTCCTCTTCTTCCTTCAGCCCTTAAGCTTTGGTCTATGCTTTTCCTTCTTGGCTTCCTTAGCTTCCCTGCGGCTACACCTTCAGCCTCCTCTTCCTTCTTCCCTATGCAAGCACACGAGAGCAAAACCTACCCCTACCCTCCCTCGCATCGCTCTCTCTCTATTTCTCTCTTGGGTTTGCTCTCCCAGAGCTGGGTAATAGGGTCGGGTTTCGCATGCCCAGGTCCAAGCGCATCGGCGTGGGTGGTGAGAGAGGAGTACAAGGGTTAATCGGGTCGGTCACGCCAGATCCGTGGGGGTAGGGGTTGTGGACAAGGTGGGTGTACGTGGGCAAGGGACCTCACCCCGTGTATTGGAGGCGAAGAGCTAGAAACACAAATTCAATAAATACCACTCACCTGTGCTAAGTATTTCCGAGGTGGGACTAAAGTCCCACCCGCTTCTGCTTGCGCCTGCAGGAGGAAGGTTCGTGTAATTGGAGCAGCTGGGTGCTTTGCTACGCTAATTGCCTAGGGGTGTGCGTGCACGAGACCAACCCACACCTTCTGGACCTGGGATCCTGGAGCGCTGGGGCCTGGAGCAACCTTGCACGTGATAGCGATTTTACACGATTTGTTAATTGGGTCGTAACGCGTAAATCCGCTTTCGCTCTTAAATTTATAATCCTAGATAGGGAAGTATCTAGGGTCGTCCAAGGAGGCAATATGGTTGCAAAATTGATTCTCTTGCTAGGAATATAAATCTCAACTTTCTTTTTGGTATTTTTTTCAATATATCATTTTTTTGTTTTTAAGCTAAGGCAACATGCGAACTGATGGCGGGAAAAGTGATTTACACTTCAATTTAAATACTACTTCTATGTGGCAAGTAGAGCCTCTCCCTAAGCTCACTCTAGGCAAGTGGAGGCCTAGAATAATTAGGGAGAGGGAGTGAAGAATGCTGAAAATAAGCTAATAGAAATGCAAACAAGAAATGCAAAGAAGGCAACTAGATAATTGATAAAGTGTTTTACAAAAGGCCTAGTAGAGGAAAGCTTGTACTACTAGAAAAATGCAAATAAGAAAAGAAAACACAAATCCTCTAGATAGATGGTGAAGAAGAGGGCTTCTTGCTCTAAGGTTGGTGGCTCCCAATCTTGAAAAGAGTCCTTCAACTCCTTCCTTGCAGTGCTCCGCCAAGGTGATGTCCTCCAAGGCAAGCCCTCGGGGGCGTGCCCTAAGTTTCTCTCCAAGGGTGGACGTCCACCCTAAGTCTTTCTCCTTTGCCTGGCCGTCCTCCTTGAAGTGGAAGAGTCCTCCTCCTTGGCGTGGCTCAAGTTGAAGAGAGTAGGGAGAAGAAGGCACCAAAGGGGCTGGTGATGTGCCCCTTTAATCTCCTTCTCTACTCCTTCTTCTTGGCCGTAGGTATAGGTGGTTTAGGTAGAAAAATATACTAAGGGAGGATGCCCCAAAATGGTGGTAGGTGGTGGCTTTTTATAGAATAGGAAGGGGGCTATGATGACCTTTGAATTGGATGGCCAAGATGAGTTGATGGAGGTGGTTGGAGATCCCATGGCCAAGGAGAGTTGGCGCCACCTTAAGGGACACCAAGGGGGTAGTTATGGGTGTTGACACCCCTTAGTGTTGGCACCAAAATGGGCTTTCTAAAAGGCTATTAGGTGGAGCCACCTTAAGGTTCTAGAAGGGGGGTATGTGGATGGCTAGGATGTGTTATATGGGTAGGTGTAGGGTGGATGAAGAGGCTGAAAGTTGGCGCCAAAATGGGGGTGGTTAGGGGTGGTTTTTGGCGCCAACTTGAAGTGTCTTTTGGTGGAGATAATGGGGTGAAGGGGTGGCTAGGTGGTGGCGCCAACTTAAGTAGGGTAGCTAGCTTAGGTAGGCTTGAGTTGGTGGAGCTAGCTAGGGTTGACTTTTAAGGTAATGGATGGCCAAGGAGCTGGTTGTTAGCTAAGCTAAGCTAAGATAAGATAAGCTAAGCTAGCTTATCTAAAGGTGGAGTAGAGGAGAAGTTAATGGAGCTAGGGTTTGGAGGAAGGAGCTGAGGAGGAGAAGTCTGGAGCTGGAGCTGGCTGCTGTTGAAGAGGCTGGCATGGGGCTACTCTAGCTGGCTTAGCTTGCTAGTTCTTTGCTAGTTGCTAAGCCAAGCTAAAGTGAGCTAGCTTCTACCAAAATAAGCTGAGGTGAGCTAGGTCTGGTACTCCTTGGGAGAATCAAGCTGGTTGAGGCAGCTAAGGTAGCTTAGGTCAACTGAGTTTAGCTAAGCTGAGTCCCCAGGAGCTGGACTTGAGCTTCCTGAGCTGGGATGAATTCTTCTTCAGCTGGCTGGAGTTGAGTGGAGATGGATGTAGCTGGATCTGAGCTGGGGTGAACTCCTGTCAACTTAGCTGAGCTAGCTAGAGCTCCCTGTGGACTAGTGGGAGCTGAGATGAGCTAGACTCAGCTAAGTTGAGCTGGATCTGAGCTGACTTGAGCTAGGGTGAGCTAAGGTGAACTCTCTTGAGCTGCCATCCAGCTGAGATTAGCTGAATGGAGTTGGGATGAGCTAACCCTAGTTCAAGTAAGCTAGATTCCAGCTGCAGTGAGCTGGATCAAGCTGAGGTGAGCTGGATCAGGCTGAGTTGAGTTGGATCAGGCAGAGTTCCAGCTAGTCTGGGCTTCTTCACCATTTGCCTTCTTGAGTGCTAGGGTTTTAGGGATCTATATATCTGTTCATCCCTAACACTCACAAAAACATATTAAAAAGACAATAAAAAATGCAATGCATGCCTAACCTATTTTATGCCTAAATGCAGCCCAAAAACCTGTTTATGAAGTAAAATCCTAAGAGCTAGGTTTGTTTTAATGCATAAGAATGATGATAAACTGGCGTTTATCAGCAAGCTTCTTCGCGTCATCGCTAATGGCGGCAGAGGCGCGAACCTGAAATGCACTCACATGGCCTCGCGGCCCTATCAAACAATTTAGGAAGCTTCACCGCGCCACGGCAAAGGTGAGGCGGGGGTTGGTTGGCTATGGGACGGCCTAGGTGTGTGTGCCTAGGTCACTTTGTGGCCGTTAAGGTGCGTGTGTCGAGTAAGGGTGTAGGGCGAGTGTGGCGGTTAGTGAAGAGGCGGAGGATGATCAGTGAGTGATGGCGAAGGTGATGAGGTAGGTGGTGAGGTGTGTGGAGTGGGGGAGTGACGGATTCGCCTCACTGGTGGTCGGCTGGATATGAGGGAGACGAAGGTGGACAGTGGCTATCGAGGAGTGTTTTATGAAATTGAGTGAGAGAAAATGAAGAGTAGAGGGAGAGGAACTTATCTGCATGTAGCTGGACGAAGGGGAGGGAGAGGGGACGAGTGGTGCGTATGTACCGTCGTCGGGGAAGAAGGCCCTGAGGTGAGGATGACGGTGACGAGGAAGGGGTCGGAGAGGCATGCGTAGGTACGACGTGGCGCAGAAGAGCAAGACAAAGATAGCTCTGCCACTGGTATGGTGGCAGAGCGATGAGAGGAGGGAGGAGGGATCGCCGGAGCTTGTGGGCAGTTGGTCAAAGACGAGGAAGGAAGAAATTAGGGGTGTATCTCAGGCCAATTCAAGCTTAAGGTGGCTAAGAGGATCTAGGGCAACTTTTATAGGCACTAGCAGAGGGCCATGTGCTTGGAAGGCAAGCTTCCAAGCATGGCAACTTCACTAGAGTAGGAAATCCGTGAGATACCCATATCTCTCGAGTGTTCGCAAGAGAGATTGGGAGTGAATCAAATCCTGGGATCATGTTTAAATGGTGGATTCCAAATCTGTGAGGAGATCTCTGAGGATTCGGGGAGAAATCGTCCTGAAATCCTCGCCGGAGTGGGATTCCTCCAATGTAAGGGTGGCGAGGAAGTTAGGGGGGTCTGTGCAACGGTTTTCAAAAGTTAGGGGCCAGAATGTAATTTGGTGGACTATTTTGAAAAGTAGGTTAAGATGACCTTCCCTTAGGCCTAAATTTTGGTACAAAGTTAATTTGGACCTAAGGAATCCAATGGTAAAGTTGAATTTTAGGATTGACCATGTTTGACTGCACATTTTGCATAAAAACTCAAATTAGATCAAATACTAAGCTAGGACCCCTATCTAGGTCAAAATAGGTTCCAAAGGCCAAATTGAAGGTTCTAAACCCTAGGGGATATCTTTCCATGAATTTTAGAGGGTTTAACTGATTTTTATCATGACCAAAACCTTGTGAAATTGAGTGGGTTTATTTTAGGGTTACAGAATGTCATTTAATTCTTAAATCTCATAATAACCCTTTTCTGACTGAATCATCCCACTTTTCCTCTTATTAAGTCCAATTGACCTATGCTTGGCCCCTGAGAAATCCCGTTGATGTACTGCAATAGTAAAATTATAGTTTTATCCTTTAGTTAATGTTTCCTTCCCAGAACAGTAATCCCTTGAATTAGGCCTTCCTTTATGTTTTGTAGGAGCTTTTGTTCACTTTCTTAGGTCAAAATGAGCTAGTTCTTGATGAGGTTCTGATAATACCCCCATGCCTAGCTTTTGCTAGTCCCTTAGCAAAATTTTAAGGTTTTAACATCTGTCCTAGACCTTGAGTTTCAGTTAGGATAAGTGCTTTTTTCTTTTTCTTTTGTGATTAGGTCAAAATGCTAACAATAGGCCTAGAGGTACTCAAGTACCAACCAAAATTCGGACATGACCCGCTTTAGCCTCATTCCTACACAAAGGTTTTTAAGGCCCGCAGAAACTATCCTAGGGTTAGTTGGACTCCGCGGTTAAAGCACCTGTGGTTGAGACATTTTTAGCCTTGGTTCAGTTTGCAGTGCATTTCTGTAAGAGAGAGAAGATTTATTTATTTGGAGAGTTTTCTCTCTCTTTTCTTTTCATTTCTAGCTTCGGATTGAATTCTCAACATGGTTTGTATCGGATTCCTCATCCCCATCATTAATCCTCAAAGGTACCTAGCAATCGATGCTTCGTAATAGCACCGCCCATAGCAACCCCTAGAACCCTGGCTTTCGAGATTTGGAGATAATCCCGCCCATGGTGTTCCGTGGCCGAATCCAAACCCTGGCAATCGACATTTTGTGATAATGCCCCCCATGGTATCTGAACCAGCAGAGTGCTTATATGCTCCCGGTATGATACGTAAATATCCTAAGAGACAAGCACCGAGGAGACGATATGTTACGCATCTTCGAGGGGAATTTCCCACCTCTTCGCACCAGGAACTCGTCCAAATCAACTTGTGTTGATCGGCCGCTCCTAATCTAGGCAACTTTTTCAAAACATTAAAATGCTTTTGCACGAGTGTGTGGGTTGCGGTGCTTAGGTTATCGAGTCCTGCAAACCAAAGGTTAGCTAACGAGGCCAAATACTCCCTAAGCCTTAAACCTAATACTTAAGCTTCGCATTTTCCCCAACCTCTTGAGGAGTATTTAGATCTTAGCAGGTACTTGAATTTTTAAGCCTAAGAGTCTTGCCCAAAAGGCCTAAAGTCAGCGTTCCTACTAATCTCTTTTTGTGTCTTCTTAGCACTTTTTTATTTTTTTCTTATTCTTGATGTGGTCTAGAACTTCAGTTAATCCCTTAGTCTTTCACTAATGACTATTTCAATTTTTCCATTTTGTGCTCTTTTTTGGCATTTTGCTCTTTTCCTCCTCATGTTTTATATAGCCCAAAAATTTTCTCTCCCCCCTCAACTTTTTTTGTTCTTTTTTTTCAAGATTTTTCAATTTTTTGTGTTTTTTGTGATATGTGATTTTTTTGTTGAAACCTTTTCTTGATAAGAGTTTTCATGACATTTTGCACTTTCATACCCCCCATGCCTACGATTTGCGATGTCCCCATTGTAAATTAGGTGGGCTTGACTTCAGCTTAGCTTATTCATTTCGACAGGTGTTGGGTGGGCGAACGGATCAAGGTGACTGTTGCGAATGATTTCTAGACTCGGGTATGGGTACCTGAGGTGGAGTCAACTGTTCTAATGGAAGAACCCTAAAGTGCAATATGAATTCGGCATAGAAATGTCAGGAAAGGTTTTGGGTTTTTTAAAGAATGACGGGTTGCCTCCCATTAAGCGTTGAGTTTTACGCCATCGACTGGGTGCAATGAGCTCAAGGAGAATGGAGGATAAAGGATGACTCAGCCAAATTTGTATTGGTCATGTCAATGAACAGTTTGAGTCTCTGACCATTCACGATGAAGGGTTCGGAATCGTGGCTGAGTAGACTGTTCTCAATAACTCCATTTCCAAAGATTTGTCGGACTAGGTAAGTCCGATCCACTTAGATCGTAGCTTTCCTGGGAATAATTTGAGTCGGGCATCAAAGAGTAGAACCTTTTGACCAGGATGAAAGATCTTTCTAGAAATATGCTTGTCATGAAAGGCTTTAACTCACTCTTTGTAGATTTGCGAGTTCTCATACGCGTCGTGACGTAATTCATCAAGCTCACACATTTGAAGCTTTCTATGGGTTCCATCCTTAGAAAGATCTAAGTTGCAATTCCGTACTACCTAATAGGCTTTATGTTCCAATTTGACAGGGAGGTGACATGCCTTCCCATACACCAGTCTGATGGGAGACATACCTAATTGGGTCTTGTGGGCAGTCCTATAAGCCCACAAAGCTTCCAGAAGCCGGGATGACCAATCCTTCCAATCAGGTCGAACAGTAACCTGGAGGATCTTCTTGATCTCTCGGTTTGATAGCTCAGCTAGACCATTAATTTGGGGGTGGTAAGGAGTAGAGATTCGGTGTGACACCCCATATTTGGTCATCAGTGACTTGAACTGAGCGTTTGTGAAATGGGCCGCTCCATTAAAAATTATTGCGTATGGAATCCCGAACCTTGAGAAGATGTTTTGATGAATGAAATTGATAACAACTTTATGATCATTGGTTCAAGTTGGAATGGCATTGATCCACTTGGACACATAGTCAACAGCGAATAAGATGTATTCGAAGTCGTCCGAAATAGGGAAGGGTCCCATAAAATCAATCCCCCAAATGTCAAAAATCTCGCATACCATAATCGGCTGTAAAGGCATCATGCCTCGATGGCTCATGTTGCCTAAGGTCTGGCAATAGGTACATGCCTTACAGTGATTGTATGCATCCTTGAAAATTGTGGGCTAGTAAAAGCCACACTGAAGGACTTTTGATGCAATTTTGCGTCCTGAAAAATGTCCACCGCATACCTGGTCATGGCAGAAAGAGAGTATGTCTTTGACTTTCGCTTCCGTGACACATCGTCAGATAATTTGATCAGCACCAATGCAGAATAGATACAGGTCTTCCCAAAGGTAATACTTGGCATCAGAACACAATTTGTCTTTCTTGGCCTTCGGCCAATAGGATAGGATCAGATGTGATGCTAAGTAGTTTACTATGTTAGCAAACCATGGAAGCCCTATATCGATAGTCAGGAGGTGCTCACCTGGAAAGTGTTCCGTGATGGGTCCGGAAGGGTCAATGATCTCAGAAGGAAGGCGGGACAAGTGATCAGCTACCACATTCTATTTTCCTACTTTGTTTCGAGGTCAAATTCTTGCAACAGCAAGGTCCATCGGATTAATCGAGGTTTCGCATCATTCTTTGCAAGGAGATGCCTCACAGCCGTGTGATCCAAGTAGATGATAACATGGGAACCCAGGAGGTATGATCTAAATTTTTCTAGGGCAAATACTATAGCTAGCAGCTCTTTCTTAGGAACCGTGTAGTTACACTAAGCCTCGTCAAGTGTTTTTCTAGTGTAGTAAATGACCACGGGTTTCCCATCAATTTTCTACCCCAAAACCGCTGCTACAACAAAGTCAGATGCATCGCACATGATCTCAAAGGGTTGAGACCAATCAGGGGACTGTGGGATCGGCGCTTAGGTAACTTGGTCATGAAGGATCTCAAATGCTTGAGTGCATTCCTTGGAGATTTCGAAAGGTACATCCTTGGAGAGAAGATTAGTCAGGGGGCGCGTGATTTTGAAAAATCAGGGATAAATCGATGGTAAAAACTGATGTGCCCCAGAAAAGATCGGATGTCCTTGATCGAGCTAGGCCTAGGGAGTTTGGAAATCAAGTTAACCTTGACTCTATCGACTTGGATGCCTTTCTCTGAAATCAGATGTCCTACGACGATTCCCTCAGGCACCATGAAATGGCTCTTTTCCCAGGAAAGAACCAGATTCATGTCAATGCACCATCTGAGTATTTGGACCAAGTGCTGAAGCAATCGTTAAATGATGCTCCAAATGTTGAAAAGTCATCCATGAAGACTTCCAGATAATCACCTACCATATCTAAGAATATGGCAAGCATGCACTGCTAAAAAGTCGTGGGTGCATTGTAGAGATCGAACGACATCCTTCGAAATGCGTACATCCTGAAGGGGCATGTGAACGTGGTATTTTCTTGGTCCTCTGGATGGATTGCCACTTGGTTATAACTGGAGTACCCGTCAAGAAAGTAGAAGAACCCATTTCCCACTAGTTTATCAAGGATCTGATCCATAAACGGTAGTGGGAAATGGTCCTTCTTCGTGGAGGAATTGAATCTTCTATAATCAATGCAGACTCTCCATGATTAGCTATTCAGGTCGGTATGACCTCTCCGATTTTAGTTGTAATGATGGTGAGTCCTGCCTTTTTAGGCACAACCTGGATTGGACTCACCCAGCGACTGTCGGAAATCGGGTAGATGATCCCTGCATCTAACCACTTGATGATCTCCTTTTTCACGACCTCCTGCAGATTAGGGTTTAAATGTCTCTGCATTTCTCGCGAAGGTCATGCATCCTCTTCTGTGTAGATTCGATATGTGCAATAAGAGGGGCTTAGGCCAGTCAAGTCAACGAGAGTCCATCCAATGGCTCTACGATGTTGCTGGAGAACGGTAATCATATAGGATTCCTGGTCAAATGTGAGTCGAGAGTTGATAATCACAGGAAATGTTTGATTGGAAACCAAAAAGACGTACTTCAGATGATCGGGGAGGGGCTTGAGTTTCAGGATGGGATTATAAGTAGCAGCAGGCGGTTCAGGGTCTGTATCAGGGACAAGGGTAGGAGTCATGGGTGCATCTAGATTAGGTTCAGACTCCTCTATTTGCAGGTTTTGATCTTGTGGTGGTTGATCAGGGATAATCAGGTTGTCTTCAACATGCGATTCATCAACCACGGCTTTGATATCACATATTTGCTCTATAACCCACAATTAATCCCTTGTTGGGCCATAAAGATGTCAATCTTCAAAGTTTGATTCCCAAATTTTAATTCTATTTGGCCCTCTTCAAAGTTTATGTTGGCCCTAGTAGTGGCCAGGAAAGCTCTCCCTAATATAATCGGTGTATCCCTTGGGTTCTCAGGTGCATCCATATCCGGAACTATGAAATCCACCGGGAGGTAGAAATCCCATACCCTAATAATGACATCCTCGAGTATTCCTTTTGGTGACTTGATGGATCAATCGGCTAACAGCAATGTCACCTCAGTTGGTTTAAGTTTGGACTCTTCAAGGTGGTCAAGGAGGGATGTAGGTATTAGGTTTATGGAGGCACATAGGTCTAACAAGGCTCTATCAAATTGGGTTTCACCAATTGTACACGAAATCAGGGGAGTACCTGGGTCTTTAGCCTTGGGTGGGAGTTTACTTAAGATTATAGAGTTGGCTTGATCTGACAGTACGATCGGGCTCCCACTTTTGGTTTGCGGCTTACGCTTGGGTGTACACACGCCTTTCAGGAATCATGCGAAAGCCGGTACGTAGCGGATTGCATCCATCAATGGGATGTTTATCTTGACCTGTTCGAAGAGCTTGACCAGATCCTCCTCAGGAGCCACGGGTTTGGTTATCCTCTTTCCCTTGGTCAAGGCCTCGAGAAATGGAACCCTAGTTGGTTCCTCTAGAATAGGTCCAGGTTCTTGATCTTCGATAGGGGTATCCTAGATAACTATCCTAAGGCTTGGGTTACTGCCATGCTTGGAGTGGTTTGGATAATGTGGGTCTTGGGTTGTTTTACCACTACGAGTTGTTACGGTGTTTAATCCTGCCTGGTTTTGGTTTGGGTTTGGTAAGATGGGTGACTGTTGCTGAAATCCCACATAAGATGTCGAAGCTTCCATCCCGTCGGGTGATGGAACAGAAGGGTCCTGATAAATCATATGTGCATGGCCGGGATTTGGGTTCATAATGTGCCTCTGGGCTGGTACGTTATTTCGGTTTGGCAGAGGTAGTGAAGGATGGGTGCCAGGTTGGCAGGAATTCGCCATATGGGAAAGAAGATTGCGAACCTCTGTGATCTCATCCTCGTGTTGTTTCTGTATTGCCGCATTCATCTTCTGAATGTCAGCCAGTGCTTGAAGGATAAGAGTCATTTGATCTTGGTTTGGCCCAGATTGATTTCGCCATCCATGATTGTAGGTATTGGATAATGGGTCTTTCTGGATGGCGTCGAGGTCCTCACAGGTCTGAGGAGACTCAAAAAAGTCAGAATACGAGGGTTCAGAGTTCCCCCAACTAGAATAGAGTGGATCGGAGGTCCCTCCGGTCCGAGAGCCAGACGGGGGTGGATACAGGTCCATCCCCTTGGAAGATTGGTGATAGATGTTCTGCACAGTTTCCCTCGCAAGAGGTGGCCGTGCAAAGGAGTTCTACGCAGAGGTGGGTCACTGTAGATGTCGAGTCAGCTCATCCACCTTCTTATCTATGATAGAGACCTTGTCCAACCGACTGGCCATCAGTTCCAAGTCAACGTATGTGGACAGGTCCTGCGTCTCATGTGCTCCTCTAAGATTCATCGTTGCGTGGGCATTCGTCCGATCGAATAAGCCCATAGAGTCATTATTGATGGAGTTCTTGCACATATTTTCGAGAATCTCCCACACCGTGTCCTCATGTTGACCCATGATGTTTCCTCCGCAGGTTGCATTGAAGAATAATCAAATGTCTTCACGGAGTCCCTGGTAAAAAGACTGGACTTGTTCCCATTTAGGAACTCCATGATGGGGGCACTTTCGCATGAGATCTAAGAATCGATCCCATGCCTCATGAAGAGTTCTCCCGATTGTTGAGTGAAATGAGTGATCTGATGGTGCAAGGCATTTGTCTAGCCAACGGGGAAGTACTTCTTCAAAAATTCGGACTGAAGTTCATCTCATGTGTTGATCGGACAAGTCTGAGTTTGATACCAATGAGCAGCCTTGTCCACGAGGTAGAAGGAAAACATCTTCATGAGTAGAATATCCCGATTTTGTGCATCTGACCCGAAGGTCTGGGCCTAATGTTTGAGCTCTTAATGTGCTGGAATGGATCCTCGAAGTTAAGCCCATGGAATTTTGGTATGGCATGAATCATATTGGGCTTGAGTTCAGAATCAGGACCTCCAGCTAGGATTCGTACTCGAGGCTCCACTGCCACCGCAGTGAGATTATAGTGATCTCGCTTCATAGGACACTGCGACGGGTTTAGAATGTTTTGAAAGAGATCATTTAGGCACTGAACTTGGTGCTCAAGGTTGTTCGCTTCTTCAATGGGTTGTGCCATGATGGAAGAAGAAGGAGAACTTGGTTCTAAATCAGAGGAAAGATCTATGTGTTGGGGTTGTTGCACAAACAAGGGCGTCGAGGCTTGGCCTCTACGGGAGTGGATTTCTAAAGGAGGTCTTAAGGACCTCCTACCAAACATGCATCGAAGGATTTGATGAGATCAGAATGTGCTGGACCCAATTGAGACATCTAAAAAATGTTGGGTGACTATAGAGGTTCGAGGCGGATGATACTCCTTAGTCAGAAAGGTCGCCCACTTGAGAAATACCTAGGCAACCAGAGAGGGAGAGTCCCGCAAAGACCCCTACACGGTGGAGGGTCCCCATGAGTTACAGGGTTTCCCCCACCTGACCTCTCTTATCACTGAGATTCCAGGTAGACTAGAATAGGGACCTTGACCTCTTAAGTCTACCTTTTTTAATTAAGATCAAGGTGCTTAGGGTTCCACTTGAACTTTAGGTCTTTTGAGTGCAAAAGGTGACCTAATTTTAAGGTTGGTTGACCCAAAGGATCGACTTCACCTCTTTGTTCCTTTGAGAGCTTTTAGGTCCTTTCTTTTAGGGTTCAAATGGATTAAGAGCTTGATTTGCTTAGGACTTCTCTTGGATAGATCTTTTCAAACAAGGCTTAGGCACACCTCTTTTTGAAACTTTTGATTCTTTGCTTTAAGAGAAGATGTCTCTTTAAAACCCTAGATTGAAATCCTTGGTTGGCTCTACTTGGTCCACTTTAGTTGCCTAAAAACTGGTATCTAGGGCTCAATCAAGAAGGTTTTAGCCCTAGTTACCTTAGTTGGATGTGCAATTCAAAATGTGTTGAAATGAAAATCAGGCAACTTTGGTGACTTACTAAATATGGAAGCAGGTAGCCCTAGATTGATTTTTCTTTATTTTTTTCCTTTTCAATCTTCGAGGGGATTAAGAGAGAGGGCTAACAAAAGTTTACCTGCTCCTTGGCATGGTTGCTGTGTGGCTGCTTTTCTTTCCTTTTCTTCCCCTGATACAAACACAACAAAAGAGAGAGATTAAGTCAGTACTGAATCAGAGGTTATGATCAAAGTTTCTAAAATGCCCGTTACTCCTCGGCAACGGTGCCAAAATGTTAACGGGGCAAAATCAATTTTAAAAAGATGTTTGTTGCAGTATAAATGAAATCGCCTCAAAAATAAATAAGAATTTATTACTCGAAAACCTAGGTATCCAAGGTTGAACGCAGGGAGCGAATTGGTATTTAAAAACTAGAATCACAACTTTCAATTTTATAAAATGCAATGACCAATTCAATCGAAGTTTTGAAGTAAAAATGAGGTCAATGTACAGAAAGCTTAAAATTATCAGGATGGATGTCTAATGTAAAAATTGGACATCTTATGTAATTGATTCTACAGTGCTTTCACTATTCTTCTCCTTTTGATTTCTAGCTTTAGCTTCTTCTTTCTCTTTCTCTGTGGCCACTCTTCTTCTTCTGCCTTCTGCTTTCTTCTTGTTTTCTCTTGTTTCCTTAGCTTTCCTCTGCCTTTGATTCTCCTTCTTTCTTTCTTCAGCCTCTTCTTTCTTTGCCCTTAGCTTCAGTTTCTTCTTTCCTCTCTTTGGCCTCCTTCTTTTCTTCCTTCTTCCTCTGCTTCTGCGGCTAAGTCCTTCCTTCTCCTTCCTTCCTTAGCTACTCTTGCCTTCTCTTCTTCTTTTCTTCAGCCTCTGCCCTTGGCTTTCTTCTTCAGCTGCTCCTCTTCTTCCTTCAGCCCTTAAGCTTTGGTCTTTGCTTTTCCTTCTTGGCTTCCTTAGCTTCCCTATAACTGCACCTTCAGCCTCGTCTTCCTTCTTCCTTATGCATGCACATGAGAGCAAAACCTACCCCTACCCTCCCTCGCACCACTCTCTCTATATTTCTCTCTTGGGTTTGCTCTCCCAGAGCTGGGTAATAGGGCCAGGTTTTGCATGCCTAGGTCTAGGTGCACCAGCGTGGGTGGTGTGCGAGGAGTGCGAGGGTTAATCGGGTCGGTCATGCCAGATACGCAAGGGCAGGGGTTGCGGACGAGGGGGGTGTACGTGGGCGAGGGACCTCACCCTGTGTACTAGAGGTGAAGAGCTAAAAACACAAATTCAATAAATACTACTCACCTGCACTGAGCATTTCCAAGGTGGGACTAAAGTCCCACCACTTCTGCTTGCACCTGCAGGAGGAAGGTTCGTGCAATTGGAGTAGCTGGGTGCTCTGCTATGCTAATTACTTGGGGGTGTACATGCACAAGACTGACTCATGCCTTCTGTTCCTGGGAGCCTAGAGCGCTGGGGCATGGAGCAACCTCGTAAGCTCCTTCGCGTCGTCACTAATGGAGGCAAAGGTGCGAACCTGAAATGCATGCACACAGCCTCACGGCCCTATCAAACAACTTGGGAAGCTTCACCATGTCATGGCGAAGGTAATACTTGGCATCGGGATGCAATTTGTCTTTCTTGGCCTTCGGCCAATCGGACAGGATTTGATGTGATGCTAAGTAATATACTATGTTAGCAAGCCATGGAAGCCCTGTATCGATAGTTAGGAGGTGCTCATCAGGAAAGTGTTCCGTGATGGGTCCGGAAGGGTTAATGATCTTAGAAGGAAGGCAGGATAAGTGATCGGCTACCATGTTCTGTTTTCCCACTTTGTCACGAATCTCGAGGTCAAATTCGTGCAACAGCAAGATCCATCGAATTAATTGAGATTTCGCATCCTTCTTTGTTGGGAGATGCCTCACAACCATGTCATCTGAGTAGATGATAACATGGGAACCCAGAAGGCATGATCTGAATTTTTCTAAGGCAAACACTATAGCCAACAGCTCTTTCTCAGTAACGGTGTAGTTATGCTGAGCTTTGTCAAGTGTTTTGCTAGCGTAGTAAATGACCATAGGTTTCCCATCAATTTTCTGCCCCAAAATCGCTCCTACAGCGAAGTTAGATGCATTGCACATGATCTCAAAGGGTTGAGACCAATCAGGGGACTGTAGGATCGGGACTTGGGTAACTCGGTCACGAAGGATCTCAAATGCTTGAGTGCATTCCTTGGAGATTTCGAAAGGTACATCCTTGGAGAGAAGAGTAGTTCGGGGGCATGCAATTTTTGAAAAATCAGGGATAAATCGATGGTAAAAATCGATGTGCCCCAGAAAAGATCGGATGTCTTTGATCGAGCTAGGCATAGGGAGTTTGGAAATCAAGTTAACCTTGGCTCAATCGACTTGGATGCCTTTCTTCAAAATCAGATGTCCTAGGACGATTCCCTCAGTCACCATGACATGGCTCTTTTCCTAGGAAAGAACCAGATTCACGTCGATGCACCACCTGAGTATTTGGACCAAGTGTTGGAGGCAATCGTCAAATTCCAAATACTGAAAAGTCATCCATGAAGACTTCCAGATATCACCTACCATATCTGAGAATATGGCAAGCATGCACTGCTGAAAAGTCGCGAGTACATTGCAGAGACCGAGTGGCATCCTTCGGAACGCGTACGTCCCGAAGGGGCAGGTGAACGTGGTCTTTTCATGGTCCTCTGGATGGATTGCCACTTGGTTATAACCAGAGTACCCATCAAGAAAGCAGAAGAACCTATTTCCTGCTAGTTTCTCGAGGATCTGATAAATAAATAGTAGTGGGAAATGGTCCTTCTTCGTGGAGGAATTGAGTCTTTTGTAATCAATGCAGACTCTCCACGAGGTAGCTATTCTGGTCGGTATGACCTCTCCAGTTTCAGTCGTAATGATGGTGAGTTCTTCTTTTTTAGGCACAACCTGGATTGGACTCACCCAGTGACTGTCGGAGATCGGGTAGATGATCCCTGCATCTAACCACTTGATCATCTCCTTTTTCATGACCTCCTGCAGATTAGGGGTTAAACATCTCTGCATTTCTCACGAAGGTTGTGTACCCTCTTCTGTGTAGATTCGATGTGTGCAATAAGAGGGGCTTATGCCAGTTAAGTCACCGAGAGTCCATCCAATGACTCTACGATGTTGCTGGAGAATAGTAATCAGATGGGATTCCTGGTCAAATGTGAGTCGGGAGTTGATAATCACAGGAAACGTCTGATTGGAACACAAAAAGACGTACTTTAGATGATCGGGAAGGGGCTTGAGTTCTAGGACAGGATTATCAGTAGCAGTAAGTGGTTCAGGGTCTGTATCAGGGACATGGGTAGGAGTCATGTGTGCATCTAGATCAGGTTCAGACTCCTCTGTTTGCGGGTTTTGATCTTGTGGCGGTTGATCGGGGATAATCAGGTTGTCCTCAACATGCGATTCATCAACCACAGCATTCATATCACATATCCAGAACTATAAAATCCACAGGGAAGTAGAAATCCCGTACCCTAACAATGACATCCTCGAGTATTCCTTTAGGTGACTTGATGGATCGATCAGCTAACTGCAATGTCACCTCAGTTGGTTTAACTTCGGACTCTTCAAGGTGGTCAAGGAGGGATGTAGGTGTTAGGTTTATGGAGGCACCTAGGTCCAACAAAGCTCTATCAAATTGGGTTTCACCAATTTTACACGAAACTAGGGGAGTGCCTGGGTCTTTAGCCTTGGGTTGGAGTTTACTCAAGATTACAGAGCTGGCTTGCTCTGACAGTACGAATGGACTCCCACTTTTGGTTTGTGGCTTACGCTTGGGTGTACACACGTCTTTCAAGAATATGTGTAAGCCAGTACGTGGCGGATTGCATCCATCAAGGGGATGTTTATCTGGACCTATTCAAAGAGCTTGACCAAATCCTCCTCAGGATCCACGGGTTTGGTTATCCTCTTTCCCTTGGTTAAGGCCTTGGGAAATGGAACCCTAGTTGGTTCCTTTAGAATAGGTCCAGGTTCTTGATATGGGATAGGGGTATCCTGGATAACTATCCTAGGGCTTGGGCTACTACCAGGCTTGGAGTGGTTTGGATAATGTGGGTCTTGGGTTGCTTTACCACTACGAGTTGTTATGGAGTTTAATCCTGCCTGGTTTTGGTTTTGCTTTGGTAAGATGGGTGGATGCTTCTGAAATCCCGCATAAGACGTCGAAGCTTCCATCCCGTCGAGTGATGGAATAGAAGGGGCCTGATAAATCATATGTGCAAGGCTTGGATTTGGGTTCATAACGCGCCTCTAGGTTGGCACGTTATTTAGGTTTGGCAAAGGTAGTGAAGGATGGGTGCCAGGTTGGTAGGAATTCGCCATCTGGGCAAGTTGATTGCAAACCTCTATGATCTCGTCCTTGTTCTATTTCTGCATTGCCACATTCATCTTCTGAATGTCAGCCAGTGCTTGAAGGATAAGAGTCATTTGATCTTGGTTTGGCCCAGATTGATAGGTGGGGTTAGGCCAAGGCTGAGGCAGCTGATATGGATGAGGAGCTTGCGGATGGGGTTGATAAGGTGGTCTTTATGTCTGAGCATTTCCCGTCCAATGGAAGTTGGGATGATTTCGCCATCCAGGATTGTAGGTATTGGAGAATGGGTCATTTTGGATGGCGTTGAGGTCCTCGCAGGTCTGAGGAGCTTCAAGAAAGTCAGAATATGAGGGTTCAGATTTCCCCCAACTAGAATAGAGTGGATCGGAGGTCCCTCCAATCCGAGAGTCAGATGGGGTGGATACGGGTCCATCCCCTGAGAAGATTGGTGATAGATGTTCTGCACAGTTTCCCTCGCAAGAGGTGGCCGTGCAAAAGAGTTCTGCATAGAGGTGCCTCGATGCAGATGCCGAGTAAGCTCATCCACCTTCTTCTCTATGATAGAGACCTTGTCCAACAGACTGGCCATCAGTTCCAAGTCGACAGATGTGGATAGGTCTTGCATCTCATGTGCTCCCCTAAGATTCGTCGATGCGCGAGTATTCGTCCGATCGAATAAGCCCATGGAGTCATTATTGATGGAGTTCTCACACATATTTTAGAGAATCTCCCACACCGTGTCCTCATGTTGACCCATGATGTTTCCTCCATAGGTTGCATTGACAAATAATCGAATGTCTTCATGGAGTCCCTGGTAAAGAGACTGGACTTGTTCCCATTTAGGAACTCCATGATGGGGGCACTTTCGCAAGAGATCTAAGAATTGATCCCATGCCTCATGAAGAGGTTCCCCCGATTGTTGAGTGAAATGAGTGATCTGATGGTGCAAAGCATTTGTCCAGCCAATGGGGAAGAACTTCTTCAAAAATTCAGACTGAAATTCATCCCATGTGTTAATCGGACGAATCTGAGTTTGATACCAATGAGCAGCCTTGTCCATGAAGGAGAAGGAAAACATCTTCATGAGTAGAATATCCTGGTTTTGTGTATCTATGTGGTGGGGTTGCTGCACAAACAAGGACGTTGAGGCTTGGCCTCGATGGGAGTGAATTTCTAATGAAGGTCTTAAGGAAGGTTTTAAGGACCTCCTACCAAACATGCATCGAAGGATTTAATGAGATCAGAATGTGTTGGACCCAATCGAGATACCTAAAAAATGTTGGGTGACTATAGAGGTTCGGGGCAGATGATACCCCTTAGTCAGAAAGGTCGTCCACTTGAGAAATACCTAGGCAACCAGAGAGGGAGAGTCCCGCAAAGACCCCTACACGGTGGAGCATCCCAACGTGTTACAGGGTTTCCCCCACCCGACCTCTCTTGTCACTAAGATTCCAGGTAGACCAGAATAGGGACCTTGACCTCTTAAGTCTACCCTTTTCAATTAAGATCAATGTGCTTAGGGTTCCACTTGAACTTTAGGTCTTTTGAGTGCAAAAAGTGACCTAATTTTAAGGTTGGTTGACCCAAAGGATCAACTTCACCTCTTTGTTCCTTTGAGAGCTTTTAGGTCCTTTCTTTTAGGGTTCAAATGGATTAAGAGCCTGATTTGCTTAGGATTTCTCTTGGATAGTTCATTTCAAACAAGGCTTAGGCACACCTCTTTTTGAAATTTTTGATTCTTTGCTTTAAGAGAAGATGTCTCTCTAAAACCCTAGATTGAAATCCTTAGGTTGGCTCTACTTTGTCCACTTTAGTTGCCTCAAAAATGATATCTAGGGCTCAATCAAGAAGGTTTTAGCCCTAGTTACCTTAATTGGATGTGCAATTCAAAAGGTGTTGAAATGAAAATCCGGCAACTTTGGTGAATTACTAAATATGGAAGCAAGTAGCCCAATATTGATTTTTCTTTGCTTTTTCCTTTTCAGACTTCAAGGTGATTAGGAGAGAGGGCTAATGAAAGTTACCTGTTCCTTGGCGTGGTTGTTGTGCAGCTGCTTTTCTTTCCTTTTCCTCCCCTAAGACAAACACAGCAAAAGAGAGATTAAGTCAATACTGAATCAGAGGTTGTGATCAAAGTTTCTAAAATGCCCGTTGCTCCCTGGCAACGGTGCCAAAATGTTAACGGGGAAAAATCAGTTTTAAAAAGATGTTTGTTGTAGTATAAATGAAATCGCCTCAAAAACAAATAAGAATTTATTACTCGAAAACGCAGGTATCCAAGGTCGAACACAGGGAGCGAATTGGTATTTAAAAACTAGAATCACAACTTTCAATTTTATAAAATGCGGTGACCAATCCAATCAAACTTATGAAGTAAAAATGAGGTCAATGTATAGAAAAGCTCAAAATTATTAGGATGGATGTCAGATGTAAAAATTAGACGTCTTAAGTAATTGATTCTACAGTGCTTTCACTATTCTTCTTTTGATTTCTGGCTTTAGCTTTTTCTTTCTCTCTTCTTTCTCTTTCTCTACGGCCACTCTTCTTGTTCTGCCTTCTACTTTCTTCTTTTCCTTCTCTTGTTTCCATAGCTTTCCTCTACCTTTGATTCTCCTTTTCTTCTCTCTTCAGCCTCTTCTTTCTCTGCCTTTAGCTTCAGTTTCTTCTTTCCTCTCTTTGGCCTCCTTCTTTTCTTCTTTTTTCCTCTGCTTCTGTGGCCAAGTCCTTCCTTCTCCTTCCTTCCTTAGCTGCTCTTGCCTTCTCTTCTTTTCTTCAACCTCTGCCCTTGGCTTTCTTCTTCAGCCGCTCCTCTTCTTCCTTCAGCCCTTAAGCTTTGGTCTTTCTTTTCCTTCTTGGCTTCCTTAGCTTCCCTGCGGCTGCACCCTCAGCCTCGTCTTCCTTTTTCCCTATGCACGCACACGTGAGAAAAACCTACCCCTACCCTCCTTCACGTTGCTATCTCTCTATTTCTCAATTGGGTTCACTCTCCCAGAGCCGAGTAATCGGGTCGGGTTTTGCATTCCCAGGTCCAGGCGCATCGGTGTGGGTGGTGCGCGACGAGTGCGAGTTTTAATCAAGTCGGTCATGCCAGATCCGCGGGGCAGGGGTCGTAGACGAGGAGGGTGTATGTGGGTGAGGGACCTCACCCCGTGTACTGGAGGCGAAGAGCTAGAAACACAAATTCAATAAATACCACTCACCTGCGCTGAGCGTTTCCTTGCGCCTGCAGGAGGAGGGTTCGTGCAATTGGAGCAACTGGGTGCTTCGCTACGCTAATTGCCTAGGGGTGTGCATGCACGAGACTGACCTGCGCCTTCTGGACCTGGGAGCCTGGAGCACTGGGGCCTGGGGCAACCTTGCAAGCTCCTTTGCGTCGTCGCTAATGGCACCGTAGACGCGAACCTGAAATGCACGCACATAGCCTCACAGCCTTGTCAAACAACTTGGTAAGCTTCAATGTGTCACAGCGAAGGTGAGGCAGGGGTTGGTTGGCTGCAGGATGACCTAGGCGTGTGTGCCTAGGTCACTCTGTGTCTATTAAGGTGCGTGTCTTGGGTGAGGGTGTAGGGCAAGTGTGGCGATTGGTGAAGGGGCAGAGGATGATCAATGAGTGATAGCGAAGGTGATGAGGTAGGTGGCAAGGTGTGTGGAGTGGGGGAGTGACGGATTCGCCTCGCCGATGGTCAGCCGGAGATGAGGGAGACGAAGGTGGATAGTGGCTATCGAGGGATGTTTTACAAAATTGAATGAGGGAAAATGAAGAGTAGAGGGAGAGGAACTTATCTGCGTGTAGTTGGACAAATGGGAGGATGAGGGGATGAGTAGCGCGTATGTACCATCCTCAGGGAAGAAGGCCCTGAGGTGAGGATGACGGCAACGAGGAAGGGGTCGGAGAGGCGCGCGCGGGTACGGTGAGATGCGGAAGAGCGAGACGAAGATAGCTCTACCACTGGTATGGTGGAAGAGCGACGAGAGGAGGGAGGAGGGATTGCCAGATCTTGTGGGCAGTTGGCCGGAGATGACGAAGGAAGAAATTAGGGGTGTATCTCAAGCCAATTCAAGCTTAAGTTGGCTAGGAGGATCTGGGGCAACTTTTATAGGCACTAGCGGAGGGCCATGTGCTTGGAAGGTAAGCTTCCAAGCATGGCAACTTTGCCGAAGTAGGAAATACGTGAGATACCCATATCTCTCGAGCATTCGCAAGAGATATTGGGTGCGAATCAAATCCTGGGATCATGTTCAGATAGTGGAGAATTCCTAAGAGAATCTTCCTTCCAAATCTGTGAGGAGATCTCTGAGGATTCGAGGAGAAATCCTCCTCAAATCCTTGTCGGAGTGGGATTCCTCCGCGATAATGGTGGAGGGACCTAAATGTAAGAGTGGTGAAGAAGTTAGGGGGGTCTGTGTAAGGGTTTGCAAAAGTCAGGGGCTAGAATGTAATTAGGTGGACTATTTTGCAAAGTAGGTCAAGATGACCTTCCCTTAGGCGCAAATTTTGGTGCAAACCTAATTTTGACCTAAGGAATCCAATGGTGAAGTTGGATTTTTGGTTTTACCACGTTTGACTAGATATTTTGCATAAAAACCTAAATTAGGTCAAATATTGAGCTAGGACCCTTATCTAGGTCAAAATAGGTTCCAAAGGCCAAATTGTAGGTTCTAAACCCTAGGGGATATTTTTCCATAAATTTTAGAGGGTTTAGTTGATTTTTATTCTGACCAAAACCTTGTGAAATTAAGTGGGTTTGTTTTATGGTTATAGAATGTCATTTAATTCTTAAATCTCACAATAACACTTTTCTGAATGAATCATTCAACTTTTCCTCTTATTAATTCCAATTGACCTATTTTTAGCCCCTGAGAAATCCTGTTAATGTACTGCAATGGTAAAATTACAGTTTTATCCTTTAGTTCATGTTTCCATCCCAGAACATTAATCCCTTGAATTAGGCCTTCCTTTAGGTTATGTAGGAGCTTTTGGTCACTTTCATTGGTCAAAATGAGCTAGTTAGGGCTCTTAATGAGGTTCTCATCATACCTCCATGCCTAGCTTTTGCTAGTCCCTTAGCAAAATTTTAAGGTTTTAACATCTGTTCAAGACCATGAGTTTCAGTTGGGATAAGTGCATTTTTCTTTTTCTTTTGTGATTAGGTCAAAATGCCAACAATAGGCTTAGAGGTACTTAAGTACCAACCAAAATTTAGACCTAACCCGCTTTAGCCTCATTCCTCCACAAAGGTTTTTAAGGCCCACAAAATCTATCCTAAGGTTCATTGGACTCCGTGGTTAAAGCACCCGTGCTTGAGATATTTTTAGCCTTGGTTCATTTTGCAGTGCATTTTTGTAAGAGAGAGATAGAAGATTTATTTGTTTGGAGAGTTTTCTCTCTCTTTTCTTTTTATTTCTAGCTTTGGATTTGCTTCTCAACACGGTCTGTATCGGATTCCTCGTCCCCATCATCAACCCTCAAAGGTCCCTGGCAATCGATGCTTCGTGATAGCATCGCCCATGGCAACCCCTAGAACCCTGGCTTTCGAGATTTTGAGATAAGCCCACCCATGGTGTTCCGTGGCAAAATTCAAACCCTGGCAATCGACATTTCGTGATAATGCCACCCATGGTATCTGAACCAGCAGAGTGCTTACATGCCCCCGATAGGATATGTAAATATCCTAAGAAACAAGCACCGAGGAGACGATATGTTACGCATCTTCGAGGGGAACTTCCCACCTATCCACGCCAGGAACTCGTCCAAATCAACTTGTGTTGATCGGCTGCTCGTAATCTAGGCAACTTTTTCAGAACATTAAAATGCTTTTGTGAGATTTTATAGTTATGCACACTGAACCAGATTGTGTGTGGGTTGGGGTTCTTAGGTTATCGAGTCCCGCAAATCGAAGGTCAGTTAACGAGGTCGAATACTCCCTAAGCCTTAGACCTAATACTTAAGCTTCGCATTTTCCCCAACCTCTTGAGGAGTATCCAGATCTTAGCGGGTACTTGAATTTTTAAGCCTAAGAGTCTTGCCCAAAAGGCCTAAAGTCAACGTTCCTACTAATCTCTTTTTGTGTCTCCTTAGCACTTTTTCATTTTTCTCTTGTTCTTGATGTGGTCAAGTACTTCAATTAATCCCTTAATCTTTCACTAATGCCTATTTCAATTTTTCCATTTTGTGCCCCTTTTTGACACTTTCTCTTTTCCTCCTCATGTTTTGTATAGCCCAAAAATTTTCTCTCCCCCCTAAGTTTTTTTTGTTCTTTTTTTTCAAGATTTTTCAATTTTTTTGTGTTTTTTGTGATATGTGATTTTTTTGTTGAAACCCTTTCTTGATATGAGTTTTCATGATATTTTGAACTTTCACACATCCCCATTCCTACGATTTGCAATGTCCCCATTGTAAATTAGGTGGGTTCGACTTCATCTTAGCTCATTCATTAGAACAGGTGTTGGGTGGGTGAATGGGTCGAGGTGACTGTTGCGAACGATTTCTAGACTCGAGTACGAGTACCTGAGGTGGAGTCGGTTGTTCTAATGCATGAACCCTAAAGTGCAATATGAATTCAGCATAGAAATGTTAGGAAAGGTTTCAGGTTTTTCAAAGAATGACGAGTTGCCTCCCGTTAAGCACTGAGTTTTATGCTATCGACTGGGTGCAATGAGCACAGGGAGAATGGAGGATAAAGGATGACTCAGCCAAATCTGTATTGGTCACGTCAATGAACGATTTGAGTCTATGACCGTTCATGACAAAGGGTTCTGAATCATGGCTGAGTGGACTGATCTCAACGGCTCCATTTCCAAAGATTTGTCGGACTAGGTAAGGTCCAATCCACTTAGATCGTAGCTTTCCTGGGAATAATTTGAGTCGGGCATCAAATAGTAGAACCATTTGACCAGGCTGAAAGATCTTTCTAGAAATTTGCATGCACGAGACTGACCCATGCCTTCTGGACCTAGGAGCCTCGAGCGCTAGGGCCTGGAGCAAACTTGCAAGCTCCTTCGCATCGTCGCTAATGGCGGCGGAGGCACGAACATGAAATGCACGCATATGGCCTCGCGGCCTTGTCAAACAACTTGGGAAGCTTTGCCGTGTCACGGCGAAGGTGAACCAGGGGTTGGTTGGCTGTAGGATGGCCTAGGCGTGTGTGCCTAGGTCGCTCTGTGGCCGTTATGGTGCGTGTGTCGGGCGAGGGTGTAGGGCAAGAGTATCGGTTGGTGAAGGAGCGAAGGATGATCAGTGAGTGATGGCGAAGGTGATGAGGTAGGTGGCAATGTGTGTGGAGTGGGGGAGTGACGGATTCACCTCACCAGTGGTCGGCCGGAGATGAGGGAGACGAAGGTGGACAGTGGCTTTCAAGGGGTGTTTTATGAAATTGAATGAGGGAAAATGAAGAGTAGAGGGAAAGGAACTTATTTTCGTCTAGCTGGACGAAGGGGAGGTAGAGGGGATGAGAGGCGCATATGTACCATCATCAGGGAAGAAGGCTCTGAGGTGAGGATGATAGTGACAAGGAAGTGGTTGGAGAGGCATGTGCGGGTACAACGCGACGTGGAAGAGCGAGACGAAGATAGCTCTGCCATTGGTATAGTGGCAGAGTGACGAAAGGAGGGAGGAGGGATCGCCGAAGCTTGCGGGCAGTTGGTCGGAGACGAAGAAGGAAGAAATTAGGGGTGTATCTCAGGCCAATTCAAGCTTAAGATGGCTGGGAGGATCTGGGGAAACTTTTATAAGCACTGGCGGAGGAACATGTGCTTGGAAGGCAAGCTTCCAAGCATGGAAACTTTGTCGAAGTAGGAAATCCGTGAAATACCCATATCTCTCAAGCATTCACATGAGAGATTGGGTGTGAATTGAATCCTGGGATCATGTTCAGACGGTGGAGAATTCCTCAGAGAATCTTCCTTCCAAATCTGGGAGATCTCTGAGGATTCGGGTAGAAATCCTCCTCAAATCCTTCCCGAAGTGGGATTCCTCCGCTATAATGGTGGAGGGACCTGAATGTAAGGTTGACGAGGAAGTTAGGGGGGTCTGTGCAATGGTTTTCAAAAGTTAGGGGCCAAAATGTAATTGGGTGGACTATTTTGCAAAGTAGGTCAAGATGACCTTCCCTTAGGCCTAAATTTTGGTAAAAACCTAATTTGGACCTAAGGAATCCAATGGTGAAGTTAGATTTTAGGTTTGACCATATTTGGCTAGACATTTTGCACAAAAACCTAAATTAGGTCAAATACTGAGCTAGGACCCCTATCTATGTCAAAATAGGTTCCAAAGGCCAAATTGAAGGTTCTAAACCCTAGGGGATATTTTTCCATGAATTTTATAGGGTTTAGTTGATTTTCATCCTGATCATAACCTTGTGAAATTGAGTGGGCTTATTTTTGGGTCAGAGAATGTCATTTTATTCTTAAATCTCACAATAGCCCTTTTCTGACTGAATCATCTCACTTTTCCTCTTATTAAGTAAAATTGACCTATGTTTAGCCCCTAGGAAATCCCGTTGATGTACTGCAATGGTAAAATTGTAGTTTTATCCTTTAGTTCATGTTTCCTTCCCGAAACAGTAATCCCTTGAATTAGGCCTTCCTTTAGGTTATGTGGGAGCTTTTGTTCACTTTCTTATGTAAAAATGAGCTAGTTAGGGCTCATGATGAGGTTCTCATCATTCACTATATCTTGATCTTAGGAAAACAAAAACCCAAAGCAAAGTTTTAAAAGAAGAAAACTTAGAGAAAAAGAAATTAATTGTTACGACCCTAATCCCCGAATCCCTACAAGACATGAGAATCGGATCGACTCGACTGATCCCAAGACCCAGTCGTCTAACAAGAAAGCAACCAAAAGAGCAGTAAAATAAACCACATTCATCATGCATATGACTAGCAGTAACAAAAGTACAGTAGTAAAGAAAAGAACTACTATAGTACACACCACCACAACAGTAGAGAATTAAACAGGTACATAAACATGATGCTTACAATAAAAGAGTACAGTTGTAATAGAAAATACTCACTACAACAGAAGAAATGGTACAGTAGGTACAACACAAGTAAAACTACTGGGCACTACTAGGCCTAGCACCCTCTGCAGCTGCAGGCTCTGACTGCTCAACACCTGGTCCTGAAAAGGTGACAAAGGTGACATGTCAGCAAAATGCTGAGTAGAGTGGCAACCAATTAGCTAAGAAAAACAGTAAGGTGGACAAGTAGCTGTTATTTTTAATTTCTTTCTTTATTTTCTATTTACTCATTCTTAAATTATTCCTCAGATCTTTCTCTTAATCTCGACTGTTCCTCATGGGAACGATCTTGATTGCAGTCTTTTCCGAAAGGTAGAAGTAGCACGTGGTGCTCTCCTGGCCGGGAGAGTCCCCCGTGGTGGTCCTACCCTCAGTAAACCACCCCAAGGTCACTTGCAGACGTAACGGTGACTACAACACGTGCGATAAATGCACGGGTAGCTACCCTGCACTGGCACGTGGTCAGTCATTTCCGTTAACAGGTGTGCCCCAAAGCACAGCACGGAACCAGTATAGGGCAGTGCCCTCTCAGTAACAGGGGTCCAACCCCTCCACAGTAACCAAACAGGGGTCTTGCCCCTCCACAGTCCGCGCACCCTCACCTGACTACCCTGGTTTGCCCAGTGGGCCTAACAAGTCGGTGTAGGAAGGCTATCAGAACCCCGGGGCCCGTGGGGTGGCTAGTGTTCTCCCTACACTAGTAGCTCTCCCTGGTACTATGTACGTGAGGGCCAAAATTCGGTACAAAGTGGCTAGACCTAACCCCGGGTCCCTGGGGCGACTAGCTCTGCTCTGCACTAAACAGGGGGGACAGTCGCTCTCCTTGGTACTCCGTACTCAAGGGCCAGCTCACTTCCCCAATTCCATTCCATTTACCTTTCAGAAGCTCTACTCCTAATTCCCCATAGGGTTCATGCTCATATTTCTCTAGCCAAGCCATTTTATGTTTCATCATTTCAGTTTTTATTCCCATATAGTCCGTGTTTCCAATAATTAATATACATTCACATACAAGCAGCTATTATCCAATTACAGGCAATTATCATTTTTTCTTTCTACTTTTCCAAGATTGCAATTCATGTATTCACGACATTCGTTTCAGTATTTCTATCCTAGGATTCATGCCACACCCTTGGATCTATCATTCAATCTAGTTTTCCAATCCTAGGATTCATGCCATACCCTAGGATCAATCATTCAATCTAGTTTTCCAGTCATAGGGTTCATGCCAGACCTTAGAATCTAATATTTATCTCACAAGTGCATAAATGTTGATAAATAATCAAAGGGAGCCACTCTACTCGCAAAATCGGGAGTACTAGGGGCATGATCGGTAGGTCCACGCGCCTCCGCAACCCCTAGAGATGCAACCGAATGAGGTCCTAACATAAGGATCAAACACAAGGAATTACTCAGAATAGGATATAAGTACTTTAAACAAGTAGAGGAACCATTTCTGAGAAGAACGGAATTTCAAACGTGGAAATTGGACTTCGAATGGACCTTAAACGGGTCAAAAACGACAATACCGCCCTAAATCAGACGTCTTAAATGATGGTTCAGATCATACCTCACTTCTGCGCTGTTCTTCAGATGTCTAGGATCCTACTGAATCGTCTGGACCTAGTTCCAGATGTTCGACTGTCACTCCGGACGTCTAGAGACTCTCTCCGTCATCTGGTGCTGTGCCCAGATGTCCGATCTGTGTGGGAGGGCGTGCCCTTTCACCTTCCCGAATGAAACCTGCATGCATACGCAACCAACCTCAACATGGCAAAGAGGTAGACTCCTTCGGCAGAACGGCCTGCATGGTTGTACAAGCGAAAGGAAGAAGAAAAGAAATATTGTACCTTTCAGATGTTTGGGTCTCACTCCAGACGTCCCCCGCACCGTCTAGAGGTAGGTCCAGACATTTGATTCTGGGAAAATTTCCCAGAATCAGGACCTCCTCGCCCTCCTACTGCACACGGCCGTGCCATGCTGCGCTCGCCTACGACCTGAGCGGCAGCAGCACTGGGGCAACTTCCCCAGCACCACGCTCCCGCTGCGCGCCCGCCGGTCGGCCCTGGCTGCTCCGGCAAGCTCGCCCTCTCTTCCTTACGTGCTCTGCCTCTTCTCCCTCTCGTTGCACCTCCTCCTCCTCGCGCACACCCGACAGCAGCTGCTGCCCTCGCCCTCTCACTCTCACACTGTCACTGGAAGAAGAAGGAGGAGATGGTGGAGTGGTGGTGAGGGAGAGGAGAGGGGGAGATATTTGAAGGCACTATGGGGAGAGAGAGAGGAAGAAAAAAGATGGCGCCTGCAGGATGGGGAGGGGAAAAGAGAGAGGAAAAGAGGGCAGCGGGTTCAGTCTGCACGCGCATGTGTGCAGACTCGCAATCGTATGCTGCAAAAATTAATTTCCAGACGTCTGGACCAACTCCCAGATGTCTTAAAAGATGTTTGATGTCATGGTCTTAACAACATAACAAACTCAAAGGAAGTTTCATCCCCAAAACTTGCGCTAACTAGAGTACGGAAAAGAACGATATATGCATAACAAACTCAAAGAGGACAGAAGTTGGTCTGAAAAGACATACCCTCAAATTGCTCCAGGTACCGCTCCCGCATCGCTTCCTCAGGCTCCCAGGTAGCCTCCTCGTACCGCTGGCTCCTCCATAAACCTTCACCAGGGGTACTTGCTTCAGTCTCAGACTCCGGACGGCTCTGTTGAGAATCTGCACTGGCTGCTCAGGGTAGGTCATGTCATCACCCACCTCGACACTCTCGTGGCTCAGGATGTGACTGGGATCGGCGACGTACTTCCTGAGGATGGACACGTGGAACACGTCGTGTACACCAAAAAGCTGGGGAGGAAGGGCAAGCCTGTAAGTAACGGGTCCAACCCACTCCACGACCTCAAAGGGTCCCATGAACCTCGACGCGAGCTTCCCTCTCACCCGAAACCGCTGCAGGCCCTTCATGGGCGAAACGCGAAGGAAGATGTGGTCCCCAACCTCAAACTGTACCTCTCTGCATCTCCAATCTGCATAGCTCTTATGTCTACTCCTGACAGTGTGGAGTCGCCTGTGAATCTGCTCGACTACCTCCTGACTCTACCGGATCAGCCTGGGGCCAACCTCCCACATGGTCCCCGCCTCAACCCAACTCAAGGGTGCCGTACACCTCCGTCCGTACAAAGCCTCGTAGGGTGCCATGCCGATGCTCGAGTGATAACAGTTATTATATGCAAACTCCTCCAGGGACAAGTGATCCTCCCAAGAGCCCCTCCAGTCAGTACACAAGCACACAAAAGGTCCTCAAGTGTCTGTATCGTGCACTCAGACTGTCCGTCCGTCTGGGGGTGGTAAGCTGTACTGAACCTCAACCGCATCCCCAGGGCTTGCTGAAACTCAACCCAAAACTGGGACGTAAAGCGGGTATCCCGGTGAAATACGATCTCCCATGGAACTCCGTGTAGACTGACCGAGTCGATCTTTCGCTTTTAAGTCGTTTGTAGTTTAATGTGGTGGAAAAATCGACTAATCAATTTTTAACAAGAAATAACCACTCGCAGAGGAGCGGGTCGTATCTACAGGGAGACAATAACGTATTAAAATTCGCGCCACTTAAAAATGTTTGTTCGGAGTCAATTTGGACAAGAACCAAGCCAAGATTGCCTTTAGATTAAGGTTTAAGCAAGAAATAATGCTGAAATGGCAATTATGAGAAACTACAGGATATTTTCCGCAATGCAGAGTGAATAGAATATGAATAAAATGTGGCAATGGCAGAAAATGTAAATTTTAATCAACGTTTTACTGTAGCAAAACAGGGGAATTTTTCCCCGTTGTCTTGCGCGACGAGGAGCCGATGGCTGGGCGCGGGAAGCTCGGAGGAGGTCCCTTGGATCAAGGGCTTCGAATCGGTGGTGGCGGCGAGTTGCGCGGCGGTCGGAGGTGGCCGGACGAGCTCCGGCGGAGGTGCTGCAGCCGGCAGCCGGTTGGCGTGAAGTCTGCCGCCTGCTGCTGCTGCAGGGGTGGCTGCTGCGGCTGGCGTGTGCGGTGAAGTGAGCGGTGGTCGGTTGGGCGGTCTGCAGATGGCTGTGCGTGGGCGCGTGGAGGGTCTGCTGAGGGCGCTGGCGCGCGGAGGCGTGGCTGCGGTGGTCTGCAGGCGCAGGGAAGAGGGCGTGTGTAGTGAGGCGTGCGCGGGACTGCTGGCGAGAGGGCGTAGGGGGGTGGTTCTGCAGGTGCTGTTGCAGATGGTGGGGCGCGCACTGCAGTCGGTGCGGGAAGGTGCTGCGGGTGGACTTCAGACGGGTGCGCCAGTGGTTGCGCGTGGAGATGGCGAAGGCTGCAGGCGCAGGGAAGGTGGCGTGAGCGGGCGTGAGGGCTGGAGGTTGTGCACGCCTTGCATGCGGTTGGAGATGAGTGGGCTGCTGCGGCGTGGGTGGTGGAAGTGAAGTGAGAGGACGGAGATTGCTGCTGGAGTGGGGGTGGACTTCAGACGTCCGGGAAATTTCCCGGACGTCTTAAGTGACTGAAAGGGTGATTGCACAGTGGCTCGACGGTGGTGGTTGGTGACGACGGCGAGGGAGATGCACGCTGATGTGCTCACGGTAATGCGGGCGAGCTTCGGATGGCGGTGTGGCCTGTCACACCACATGCCCACGGTGGTGGAGACTCGCCGCCACGGTAGAGGCCGGCAGTGTGGAGTGGAAGAGAGAGGTTCTCTCTGCACAGTGGTGGGTCGGTGGCGGAGGCCTCCTGAGCTCGGCTGCCTCCGTGCTCCTTTTGTAGTGTCTTGAACAATTTTGAAATCAGCCGCTGACCAGATCCACCGTATCCGCTCCCCCTTGAATGGCTTTCACTGCATCACGCGGGCGTTGGAGCGGCAGCCAGCCGTTCTGAAAGAAGACGAATAAAGAAAATATTATTAAAATATTAGGGTTATTTATGTATAGACCCTCAACTTCTAAGTTAATAAAAACAATATACCTAATTGGTTATCTAATTAGATGAATGCTATTCTAAGCTAATTCTAAATGCACTTAAGATATGAATGCAATGTATGGATTATGTAATTAGATTAAAACTATGAATTAATCTATTTACATCCTAATTTATACTAAATAAATGTTAGAATTAACCTAATGTGTAGGCACTTAAATACTTAAATAGCCCACAACTATGGGCTAATCATAGACGTACCACATCGCGGATATACCTCTCTACCAACTGTGCAGGTCCCAAGGTGACTCGAATCGGCAAGAAACGTGTCGTCTTCGTCAATCTATCAACGATTACCCTGACTATGTCGTGTCCTCACTGGGTAACAGGTAAGCCCACCACCAAGTCCATAGTGATGCTCTCCCACTTCCACTCTAGCACTGGAAGTGGCTATAGAGGCCCTGCAGGCCTCTTATGCTCAGCCTTCACCTGCTGGCACACTAAACATTGCTGCACGAATTCGCCCACATCCCGCTTCATTCCCCTCCACCAAAAGTCACGTCTCAAATCATGGTACATCTTTGTGTTTCTGAGATGTATGGTGAATCTGGAATCGTGTGCCTCAGTCAGGAGCTCCCTCAACAGCTCCTCATCTCTGGGAACACACAAACGTCCCCTCATATGCAGCACCTGGTCTGTAAAAGAGAAGTCCCAGGGTCTCCTGACAGTAATCTTCCATTTAACGACTGTAGGTATGGGTCGGCCATCTGCCTTGTGATGATGCGGTCTATCAGCTCTGGCCTCGTCTGTCACATCACAGTCACTGCCCCACAGTGCCCCCGTAACTCTAGGGGTCATCAACTGCCCATCTCCTCCAAGAGGCTCCAACTCTGCACCTATAAGCTGGCCAAGTGGGCGGGCGCCTTCCGGCTCAAGGCGTCAGCCACCACGTTGGCCTTTCCCGGGTGGTAGGAAATGTTGCAGTCATAGTCCTTCAGGAGCTCCAACCAACGTCTCTGTCTCATGTTGAGCTCCTTCTGGTCAAACAAGTATCTGAGGCTCTTGTGATCTGTGAAAATCTCAAAGGTCTCACCATACAAGTAGTGCCTCCAAGTCTTTAGCGTGAAGATGACAACTGCCATCTCCAGGTCGTGGGTAGGGTAGCTATGCTCGTGGGGCTTCAGTTGCCGTGAAGCGTAAGGGACAACGTGACCCCTCTATGTGAGCACACCCCCTAACCCCTGCAAAGAGGCATCCGTGTACACAACGAACCCGCCACTACTGTCTGGGATGGTGAGCACGGGAGCCGAAGTCAGCCTCTCCTTCAGCTCCTGAAAACACGCCTTGCAGGCGTCTGTCGAAGAAAAGGGCACGTCCTTCCGGGTCAGCTGTGTCATAGGACGTGCAATCTGCGAGAAGCCCCTGATAAACCACCTGCACTAGCCTGCAATCCCAAGAAACTGCGGATCTCAGTAACCGTACGCGGTCTCTCCCATCTGAGCACTGCCTCAACCTTGGTTGTCTCCACAGCCAAGCCATCCCTAAAGATCACATGACCTAAGAAGGTCACCTCCCTCAACCAGAACTCACACTTGATGTATTTGGCGTACAGCCTATGTCATCTCAGTGTGTCCAAAACCATCCGCAAGTGCTGTCCATGCTGTGTCTGATCTTGACAATAGATGAGCACATCATCAATGAATACCACCACTAACTGGTCCAAGTATAGTCTAAACACCCGATTCATCAAATCCATGGATGCAGCGGGGGCATTGGTCAGCCCAAACGGCATGACTAGAAACTTGTAGTGTCCGTACCGGGTGTGGAAAGCTGTCTTGGAGACGTGTACCTCCTTGATCCTCAACTGGTGGTATCCCGACATCAAGTCGATCTTGGAGAATACCGTGGCACCTCGCAGCTGGTCAAACAAGTCATCAATCCTCGACAGCGGATACCTGTTCTTGGTGGTGACCCTATTCAGCTGTCTGTAGTCCACACAAAGGCGTAGGGTACCATCCTTCTTCTTTACGGACAATACCGAGGCTCCCCAGGGAGATGCACTAGGCCTCACAAAGCCCTTCTCAAAAAGACCCTGCAACTGAGACTTGAGCTCTCGCAGCTCAAGTGGTGCCATCCTGTATGGTGCTGTGGAGATGGGGCTGGTCCCCAGTATCAGTGAGATCTCAAACTCGATCTCATGCTCGGGTGGTAGTCCTGGTAGCTCATCTGGGAACACGTCGGGGTACTCTCTGACCACCGAGATACTCGGGAAGTCTACCACGAGGCTAGGCTCCACCACCACACAATCTAGGAAACCCTCACACCCCTGACTCAAAAGTCTCGTAGCCCGAAGTGCAGAAATGCACCTGAAGCCTCCGTCCACTGGCTGCCCATGGAACTCGAAAGAAGGCAACTCCGGTATGGAGAAGACGATCTTCCTCTCAAAGCAGTCCACCAAGGCGTGATAAGCGGATAGCCAGTCCATCCCCAGAATTACGCCAAAGTCCTCCATCTGTATCATAATCAGGTCAGCAGGAAGTCTGTGTCCCCCAACACTGACCTCACAACCTGCGTACACCTCCTCAGCTACAAACAGCTGACCACTCAGACCTCTGATCACGAACGGATCCTCTAACAACATACAGTCCTGCCCCAAACTAACCGCAAAACTGGCTGCGACAAACGAGTGCGTAGCGCCGGAATCGAAAAGCATGTAAACAAGTCTGCCAGAAACTGAAACCATACCTGCCACCACTGATCCCAAAGCTCTGGCATCCCTATGTGTTAGGGCATTGATACGCCCCTTAGCTCTAGGTGCGGACGAAGCAGCCACACTCTGCGTCGGATGGGTAGCTGCTGGCCGGTACCCTCCCCGTGACTACTGTCCTCCTCCTCGTGCCTGGAAACCGCGGCCTCCTACTCGCCCTCCAGTGCTCGGTGCAGGAAGCATCTGCTGACCTCCTGCCCTAGACGGGCAGTCCCTCCTGATGTGGCCCGGCTGGCCACACTGGTAGCAAAGGGGAACTTGACTTCCGCCCTCAGTGGGTCCCTGCTGTCGACTGGGCAGGGGTCCGGTGCTAGCAGCTGGCCCCTGTCGGGGGCCCCCAAAGGCCACTGATGGCCCCGCAAAACGTGATGACTCTCTTGCGGGTGCCATGTGTCTCCTCTCTCGTCGGCCCTGTGAGAAGTCTGGCTGATAGGGCCTCTTCCGCCCGCTGTCAGTGTCGCGTGTGGACGGGTTGGTCTCTTCGTATGTCATAGCTGCCTCTACCACCCTCGAGAACGTAGGCAGCTTCAGGGGTTTAACATACCCCCGAATCACCGGCCGGAGCCCCTCGGTGAACATCCAAAGGCGCTCCTCCTCAGTTGCCACTGCTGTCTTTGCGAAGCGATACAGCTCCAGGAAACACGTGCGATACGCGCTCGCAGTCATCGTCCCCTGGCGGAGAGTGTGGAACTCCCGCCTCCTCTGGTCTTGCCACGTCTGGGGAAAGTACTGCTCGCAGAAGAGGGTGACGAACCGATCCCAAGTCGGCTTGTCCCTCTCCTGTCCCCTGACCACCCTCCACCACCTGTGTGCTGCACTCTCCAGCTGGTACGTGGCAAAGGACACGCGACACTCCACAGGAGGGCAAAGGGTGTCAAAAATCTTCTTGATCTGCTTGAGCCAATCCTCCGCCTCGGTCGGGACCTCATCCCCTCTGAAGGAGGGGGCTTTAGCTTCCAGAACTGCCCGAAAAGCTCAAAGTGGTGCTGAAGTGGAGATGCTAGCATGCCTCCCGGTAAAGAAGCCTCATGCTCAGAAGTGCCGGAGGAAGGTGGGGGCGGTGGAGGCCCATCCCCTCTCCCGTGTCTGGCGCCATGTCCATTGCATGGTCCCATGGAGGACTCCCCCTCCGCAGCCCCAGGGAGAGGCGCTCGTGGCGGCGGGTGGAGCTCCTCTCGCACGATATCCCGTATCAGCTGGGTGAGGTCCTGGGCCTGAATGCCCGGAAGTAGTGGCTGGTCCACTGAGGTGTCGGGTTCAATGCGCCCACCCCTCCGACCTTGTCCTCAGCGGCCCCCGCAGCCTGCCTCGCTAGACCCGCGTCGAGGCATCTCCTGTAAGGAGACGTGAATACAGAACGGAAAAACATCAATACGAATCGATATCTAACGGAGAAGTCTAAGAACAGATGTCAAAAGGTACGTTGTGGTGGCTACTCTAGTTGCAGACACGTGAATTGGTTATTTTCCAGCCAGTTGGTTCACTTCTCGGGACAACCTTGCTCTGATACCATCTTTTTACGACCCGAATTCCCAAATCCCTATGGGACACGAGAATCGGAACAACTCGACTGATCCCAAGACCCAGTCGTCCAACGAGAAATTAACCAAAAGAGAAGATAAACCACATTCATCATGCATATGACTAGCAGTAACAAAAGTACAACAGTAAAGAAAAGAACTACTACAGTACACACCACCACAACAGTAGAGAATTAAACAGGTACATAAACATGATGCTTACAATAAAAGAGTATAGTTGTAACAGAAAATACTCACTACAATAGAAGAAACGGTATAGTAGGTACAACACAAGTAAAACTACTGGGCTCTACTAGGCCCAGCACCCTCTGCAGCTGCAGGCTCTGGCTGCTCAACACTTGGTCTTGAAAAGGTGGCAAAGGTGACACGTTAGCGAAACGCTGAGTAGAGTGGCAACCAACTAGCTAAGAAAAACAGTAAGGTGGATAAGTAGCTGTTATTTTTAATTTCTTTCATTATTTTTTATTTACTCATTCTTGAATCATTCCTTAGATCTTTCTCTTGATCTCGAGTGTTCCTCGTGGGAACAATCTTGATTGCAGTCCTTTTCGAAAGGTAGAAGTAGCACGTGGTGCACTCCTGGCCGGGAGAGTCCCCTATGGTGGTCCTACCCTCATTCAACCACCCCAAGGTCACTGACAGACGTAACGGTGACTACGGCACGCGCGATAAACGCACGGGTAGCTACCCCGCACTGGCACGCGGTCAGTCGTTTCCGTTAATGGGTGCGCCCCAAAGCACAACACGGAACCAGTATAGGGTAGATCCCTCTCAGTAACAGGGGTCCAGCCCATCCACAATAACCAAACAGGGGTCTTGCCCCTCCACAGTCCGCGCACCCTCGCCTGCCTACCCTGGTTTGCCCAGTGAGCCAAGCAAGTCGGTGTAGGAAGGCTACTAGAACCCTAGGGCCCGTGGGGTGGCTAGTGCTCTCCCTACACTAGTAGCTCTCCCCGGTGCTGTGTACGTGAGGGCCAAAAGTTGGTACAAAGTGGCCAGACCTAACCCCGGGTCCCTGGGGTGGCTAGCTCCACTCTGCACTAAACAGGTGGGAAAGTCGTTCTCCTTGGTACTCCGTACTCAAGAGCCAGCTCACTTCCTTAATTCCATTCCATTTACCTTTCAAAAGCTCTACTCCTAATTCCCCGTAGGGTTCATGCTCATATTTCTCTAGCCAAGCCATTTTATGTTTCATCATTTCAATTTTTATTCCCATATAGTCCGTGTTTCCAATAATTAATATACATTCCCATACAAGCAGCTATTATCCAATTACAGGCAATTATCATTTTTTCTTTCTACTTTTCCAAAATTGCAATTCATGTATTCATGACATTCGTTTCAGTGTTTCTGTTCTTAGGATTCATGCCACACCCTAGGATCTATCATTCAATCTAGTTTTCCAGTCCTAGGATTCATGCCATACCCTAGGATCTATCATTCAATTTAGTTTTCCTGTCCTGGGTTCATGCCATACCTTAGAATCTAGTATTTATCTCACAAGTGGATAAATGTTGATAAATAATCAAAGGGAGCCACTCTACCCACAAAATCGAGAGTACTGGGGGCGTGATCGGCAGGTCTGCGTGCCTCCGCAACCCCCAGGTCACAACTTGATGAGGTCCTAACATAAGGATCAAACACAAGGAATTACTTAGAATAGGATATAAGTACTTTGAACAAGTAGAGGAACAATTTCTGAGAAGAACGGAATTTTAAACGCGGAAATCAGACTTCGAACGGACCCTAAACGGGTCAAAAATGACAATACTACCCTAAATCAGACGTCTGGAACATCTTCCAGACATCTTAAACGATGGTTCAGATCATACCTCACTTCTGCACTATTCTTCAGATGTCCAGGATCCCACTGAACCGTCTGGACCTAGTTCCAGACGTTCGACTGTCACTCTGGACGTCTGGAGACTCTCTCTGCCGTCTGGTGCTGTGCCCAGATGTCTGATCTGTGTGGGAGGGCGTGCCCTTGTGCCTTCTCGACTGAAACCTGCACGCATATGCAACTGACCTCAACACAGCAAAGAGGGAGAATCCTTCGGCGGAATGGCCTGCATGGCCGTACACGCGAAAGGAAGAAGAAAAGAAATATTGTACCTTTCAGACGTCTGGGTCTCACTCTAGACGTCCCCCGTGCCGTTTAGACGTAGGTCCAGACGTCTGATTCTGGGAAAATTTCCCAGAATCAGGACCTCCTCGCCCTCTGCATGATACACACGGCCGTGCCGTGCCGCGCTCGCTTGCTGCCTGAGTTGCAGCAACACCGGGGCAACTTCCCTAGCACCGCGCTCCCGCTACACGCCCGCCGGCTGGCCTTGGCTACTCCGGCGAGCTCGCCCTCTCTTCCTTACATGCTCCACCTCTTCTCCCTCTTGTTGCACCTCCTCCTCCCCACGCACACCCGGCAGCAGCTGTTGCCCTCGCCCTCTCACTCTTACGCTGTCACTAGAAGAAGAAGGAGGAGACGGTGGAGTGGTGGTGAGGGAGAGGAGAGGGGGATATATTTGAAGGTGCCATGGGGAGAGAGAGGAAGAAAAATGATGGCACCTGCAGGATGGGGAGGGAAGAGAGAGAAGAAAAGAGGGCGGCGGGTTCAGTCTGCATGAGCATGTGTGCAGACTTGCAATCATACGCCGCAAAAATTAATTTCTAGACGTCTGAGAAGGCTTCCAAACGTCTGACCAGATGTCTGGACCAACTCCCAGACGTCTTAAAATACGTTTGATGTCGTGGTCTTAGTATTAATCAATGATCTTGAAGACAAGAATGTAATTCTTACAAAAGAAACAACTGCCTTAAAAATGCAAATAAGAAACATAATGATTGAAAAGGAGTCATTAACAAATGATTTGTATACGGTAATGAGTGAACAAAAATTTCTAGATGGAAAAGAATTACTCGACAAAATCCATGTGCTTGAAAAATCAAACTCCTTTGAAAAGGATGAAAATAGCTTACTTAGAGTAGAGATTAGGGACTAGAAGATAAACTGGATATAATGAAAATAGAGATAAATCACCTTAAAGAAAAATCAAATCAACTTCTTGAGGACCTAGCCAAATTTACAAAGGAAAAGATAACTTGGACAAGCTCATTGCCCATCAAAAACCTTCCTCAAGTAAATTTGGACTAAGCTTTTATGAACCTAGTCAAAGTGAGGCGAAAGAGGATCCTCCTCTAAAGGAGACCACTAACAAATACAAATCCACATTGCAATGGGTACCAAAAAGACAACTCTCACTTTGTTTTGTAGGGATGAAAGGACATTATAATGTCAAAAATTGGATATACAAAATGAAGGATGGATGACTCAAATTAGAAAGACCTATAGAAACACCAAGTCACCTATGAAGATTTTTTGTAGGAGGAAAGAGGTTTACAAGAAAGAAGACAAGGAGACCACCGCCATCAAGGAGGCCGATGGGTGATGGACTCTAGTTGTTCCAAACATATGACGGGAGACAAGCACCTATTTTTGGACCTCCAACCTACGGATGGAGGAACGGTTACATTTGGCAACAACCATAAGGGCCATATTATTGGCCTTGGTAAAATAGGTAACCCTCTCTCTCCCATCTCAAATGATTCTCTAATTAAAGGACTAAAACATAATCTTTTAAGTGTCAGTCAAATTTGTGATAAGGGATTTAAGGTAGTATTTACTTCAAAAATGTTTGAAATTATGCATGCATTAACCAATGAAACCCTTCTTAAGTGAACTAGATTTAAAGACATTTATATCGTAGAATTTGATAAAGATAGCACTTATGAATGTCTTGTAGCAAATAATAAGTTAAGTATATGGCATAGAAGACTAGGACATGCTCATATGAAGCTAGTTCAAAAACTAACTAAACATGAACTAGTTCGAGGTCTTCCTAAAGGAAAATTTTTAAATGAGCTTATCTATGATTCATGTAAATTAGGTAAAATTATGAAATCTAGTTTTAAAAGCAAAGAAGTTATATCCACATCAAGACCTTTAGAACTACTTCACCTAGATTTGTTTGGACCAACAAAATATGAGAGCCTTAGTGGATGCAAATATTACCTTGTGATTGTAGATGATTTTTTAAGGTTTTCATGGGTCTCCTTCTTGAGATCCAAAGGAGTATTTTCCATCTTTTCTATTTTTTGTAGGAAGGTTCAAACTGAAAAAGGCTACCAAATCACTCGTATTCATAGTGATCATGGGGGCAAGTTTGAAAATTCCTTGTTTGATGATTTTTGTCAAGAGCAAGGTATTGCTCATGAGTTTTCTTTTCCCCGAACACCTCAACAAAATGAGGTGGTTGAGAGAAAGAACCGTACTCTTCAAGAGTGTGCTCGAACATTGCTCATAGACTTGAGGTTACCGAAATACTTTTGGGCCGAGGCGGTGATAACACTGCACAAGGAGGTGATAATTATGTTGAATATGGCCCATCCTAAGAATAAATGGCACAACATAAGTAGAATGGGAGCATTGCATGCATCATGTACCAAGATTGATTATAAAACTGTATTAATGGCCATTTGTGTAAGCATTTGTCAAAGCAGGCCTCAGATGAGCAATCGGACAACACGGATGGATTCAGAACGACGAACGGAGTCCAACGGACTCAAGATCGGCCAAATTTGACATCCGAATCTCATACAATGGGCCCAAGAAGTTCTGACCGTTGATATGGAGATCAACGACCCATATTGCTCCACGTCAGCCCCCCGCTCCACCGCACGCCGCCCTTCATCCAGCCGAGATCATATCTCGCCGTCGATCTTCGATCGAACGGCCGAGACTCGCGTGCCCGCCCGCAGTCGCCGCAACAAAGCGCGGGCATGGCGCAACGGTTAGCGCGCATGCCCGCATGCACGCAACGCAGGTTCAAGCCACGTGGAGTCGAAATTGAAGACGGAGGTAGCGCGCGGCGAAATTGGGTCGCCCGATCAGCAGCGGACAGTCGAGATTTCACCACGCGGTGCAACCGCAGCTCACGGGCGCCCATGCGCACGCGCATGCCGGGTGATGATGCCCGCGCACACGCGCACCCAAGGCACGATACCAGCGCATCTGAGGAGGGATCTCAGCCGTCCGATCTTAGATCGGACCGCTCTCGCGCAGCAGTTGCAGATCGCACGAGAAGAAGAAACAAGGTGGGCAACTGACCAACGGCCGGAGGGCTTCACCGATGCTTTTGGGAGTGGTTTTAGCGACGCTCTGGACATCACTAAAGCCCCTTCTTTTAGGAAGCCCTTAACCCTATTTGAACCCCTTCCAACCATTCACTCAAGGCATTCACTCCCTTTGCAACTACTCCACCCCTCTCTTAGCCGACGGAGACGGAGACGACGAGCCACCGACGGAGCCTCCTCCACCACCATGGCTGCCTCGTCGCTCTCCACCCTCTCTCTCTCTCTCTTCTAAGCTTTCCATTACTTTTGTTTGAAGCATGTATTTAATGTTGTAATCTATGAACTACAAGTGCTTGATTAATGAAGTTATTTTCCGTTCAATTGCCACTTTAATTTCTGTTCAAGTTGCATGATCAAACAAGGAACTTTCTAAACCTAAACCCTCTCTCTCTCTATCTCTCTCTCGCTTTTCAAAACCACATCTTTCGCAAGCAAAACTCCGTACTTTCCATAACAACAAGTGATAAGCAAAAATTCGATTTTCACTCCTCCCTGAGATCGACACTTGGACTCACCTCCGTTTACTTATTTTAAAATCGACGTTGCAAGTGCGACTATAGCGACACTTCTTATCACACAAGCACAACAGCACGTCAGTTTTTGGCGCCATTGCCGGGGAGGCAACAGATTTATTTTATCACCTCCATTCAACATTCATCCTCACATTGTCTAATGCCCTATTTCCTTTTTACTTGATGGTTGCAGGAATTTGGCGTGTGGACAGCGAAGCAACGCATCCCACGACGGTAGCAAGGGAGTAGGCTCTACAAGGACCGATAGTGAGTATTCTTTCTCTCATGATTGTTTGCTTACGTGAAAAAACTAAAAAAAAAAATTGTAAAAACTGAAAAAAATTAGCGTGGTGTATGATTGCTTGACCCACATCCTTAACACATCACCCCACAAAAAAAAATGTACACTCTAACATTCTGAATAAATTCTTGGAGTGTTCTTTTCTTTTTCTTGAGTGGTGTTTGCAAAGCCACCATGAGTTGACCTGGGCCACACCACTCAACCCTAAAATCGACTCATCTAATAGAAGCTGCATGATCATTAGGATGAGTACATTAGGGTTTTAGAACCTCTACAGAATAAAAAGGAAATCTACTTTCACCAAATTGTGTGTAGAACTTGACGTGTCCACTGAAACTTGTTTGAAAACATTAAGACACGTCAACCCTAAAAAGTACTAAAGTAAGGATGAAACACTAAAAGACACCACATCTTAACAAATCCTTGCTTGAAAATCATGTTTTGCTAGAAGCACACACCTTGAAAGTCGAAAATTAAGAGGCACCACCCCAATCAACGCCTCATCACATAACCCTAAGCACAAGCACTATCCTAGCCCTTTAAAACTGAGTAGACGTGCCCTAGGCAGGACTGAGTTAAGTCTCAAAAGGCGAGGTTTTGTTCGCTAGGCACTTGGCTTTCATTCCATTGGTAGAATCTGGTGACTAGGCTGCGGGGCAGTGTCAAACGACCGCGGTTGTGGGGTCTATGGAACCGGAGGCGCAAGCCAAAGGAAGAGCCTTCCCTGCAATCCCCTCGTAATCAACCTGGCCAGATTAGCCTTTGGAAGGGGAGTCCAGTGCTTACGGACTTAATCACCCTTTGTGAGATTTCTAGGTCTCCTAAGGAATACACCACAAGGACTAGGCTTGTGTGCTTGATTGAAACACATTTCTCGCATCTGTCGCCCCCCGCATCCCCTCCTGTTCTTCTCTGTTGTATGCACGGGAGACGCTCACTACATCCTGAGTTGTGTATTTTGAGGCGGGAATCTAGGCGACGTAATTCTATTGGAAACATGGCTGAACCTAGGATAGATGAGGCTGAAGATCAACCCCACCAGACGCTATGGCCATCATCCAAGCTCAAATCAATGCTAACCACCGGCTTCAGCAACAACAAATCCACACCATCATGCAAGCCATACAACAGTTACAGAACCCACAAAAACAATCACCACCACCTTTCCAAGACATACCAGGGCAACCACCACTTGATTTACCACCATTTCAGGATCAGCCGAGGCCCCTCCACAATTCTATAATCCCTCTGCTATTAGAGTCGAGCCACACCTTAGGATCCCTAAGGGGGGAGATGATTTTGAGCTGAAACTGAATGTCTTAGGTTTTATTCAGAGCCACTTTCATGGAAGCTCAAATGAGGACCCCTTTCAGTACCTAGAGGATCTCGACCACATAGCGCGAACTGTGAAACCTAGGAACATTAGCCTTGACATTGTTCTAATCAAGATGTTTCCCTTCTCATTAAGAGACAAGGCTTCTCATTGGCTTATAACCCTAAGTAGACCCATCACCACCTGGGAAGAACTGAGGCATGCATTTTTAAAGAAATTCTTCTCCATAGGAAAGACCAATGCCCTCAGAAGAGCTATCACTACCTTTACACTCCAGGGTGGGGAACAATTTCATGAGGCGTGGGAAAGATTTAATGAACTTTTGAGGAAATGCCCACACCACGAAGTACCAAGGTGGCAATTGGCCCAGATCTTCTACCATGGTTTGGACAGCAACCTACGGAACTTCGTCGATGCCTCATGTGGGGGAAACTTCCTGAACAAAGATGAGGAGAGCACGTTTGAGCTCTTTGAGTCTATGAGCGAGAATTCGCTCAACAATGCCTCCATGAACCAGTTTAACACATCCAGTCAACCTCATGGCGGGATTTATGAGGTATAAGCAAATTTTGGAATGGTTGACATGGACATCATTGCCAAGAAGTTGGATCGGGCAGAATTGGTGGACAAAAAGATTGATGAGCTACTGAACCAGACCAAGAACCCCTTGCTGACTTTCTCCCTAGCAAAGGGAGCACATAATGTTGACCTAGTCCAGCCCTTTACCCAACTGAACCTGGAACAACCCCTAACCACATTCCAGGGAGGGACCTTTGCTCCCTCGACCCTTGATTACTCCCTTCCCTCTTCATCAACATCGGCTATCCTAGAAGATGTGCAAGTTGTCCAAGGTTATGCGAAACCTGACCCTTTCTCCAACACTTACAACACTAGCTGGTGTTACCACCCCAACTTTGGTTGGACAAATCAGAAACCACCGCAATTCCAAAACCAGCCTAGGCCAAACCAGCAGCCACACTTGCCCCCTATCAGCAAGGACCACCAGTTAGATCCTAATATAATCAGAATAGGGCGGCCCCTCCCCCACAAAACCAAATGGATACCCTAATAAAGATGATGGCTGACATGAACCAGAAACATCAGGAGGAAAAGGCCTTGGTAAAGGGATAGTTAAGCCAACTCTTGGACTGTAAACCACAAGGATCCCTACCTTCCCAACCACAACCAAATCCGCAAAACATAATTAACAGAGGCCCCAATTCACAAGGGTTCCAAAGCAACCCCGGGCAGGCTCACATGGTCCAGCCAGCCCCGCAAACACCTCCTGGGTTTGGTGCTTCTTCGTCCTCGTCTTCTCAAGGATCAACCCATGGCCCCAATGCCTCTGCGAATGCGGTGACCTTGAGAAGCGGCAAGAAAACCCAGGATCCCAAATGGCCGACTCTCCCTGAGACTTCACCCGCTAAAATACCTGACTCAGAAGAAGCACCAACCAAGGACCCAGACATGAAACCAATCCACATTCAGACACCCTACCCTGAGGCCTTGGAAATAATCAAGAAAAAGAAGAATACTATGAAAACTGAGGAGCTGTTGGAAATTTTTAAGAAAGTACAGATTAATATCCCACTCCTTGAGGCCGTCAAACACATCCCTGCCTACGCCAAGTTTCTAAAGGATACCTGTACACCCAAGCGTAGGCCGAGACCTCAAGCACCTAGGAAGGTTGTACTCTATGAGCAAGCAAGTTTCGTAATATCAAGCAACCTTCCACTCAAGAGAACTGACTCAAGGGCGCCCCTGATTTCTTGCAATATCGGGAACATGATGTTTGATAGAGCGCTCCTGGACCTAGGTGCTTCTATCAATCTGATTCCAACAACCCTGTACCACAAATTTGGTTTTGGGGAGCAGACACCAACCCCTGTCACCATCCAGCTGGCTGATAGATCAGTGAAAACCCCGAAGGGGGTTGTTGAGGATGTGATTGTACGGGTCAAGGACTTCTATTTCCCGGTCGACTTTTTGGTGCTCGACATGGAAGTCCCTGAAAAATTACAGAACGCACCCACAATCTTAGGCAGACCTTTCTTAGCTACGGCTAAAGCAAACATTGATTGCGACACGGGATGTATGGAAATCGCCTTCAGGGACAGGAAAATGCAATTAGATATCTTCCGGGCGACAAAGTCTTTTGATTGCGATTGCATTGAGGAACATGATCCCGTGGAAACTCTAATCGAGGAATGCCTCACCCTCAGTTCTATATCAGACCACCAAACCTGTAGTGACTGTTCTGACCCGTCACCATCATTACCCGTGGACCTCTGTAAGGATGAGTACCATCACACAACACCATTTGAAGAGATTGATGTGGATCAACTCCCGCCCTTTCCCTTCTCATCGACTGTGGTTCCACCCGCACCTGAACTTAAACCATTGCCCGAGAATCTCAAGTACGTCTTCTTGGGACCTGACCAGACCTTCCCAGTGATTATTAATTCTCATCTAACCAAGGATCAAGAACTCAGGTTGACTGCGACCCTTTCAGAACATCAGGTCGCCATTGGTTGGACCATTTCGGATTTAAGAGGAATTAGCCCCACCTATTGCACCCATAAAATTTACCTAGAAGACGGGGCCCGACCTTCCCGCCAGATGCAGAGACATTTAAACCCAAACATGCAGGAGGTCGTTAAAAAAGAAATTACCAAGTGTCTTGACACCGACATCATCTACCCTATCTCCGATAGCCCCTGGGTGAGCCCCACTCAAGTGGTTCCAAAGAAAGCTGGGCTCACCGTTGTCACCAATGATCATGGCGAATCCATCCCCACCCGCACCACCACCACATGGCGGGTGTGTATTGATTATAGGAAGCTTAATGAAGCCACTAAGAAGGACCACTTCCCCTTGCCATTCATTGACCAAATCCTTGAAAGATTGGCAGGGCAGAAGTATTTTTGCTTCTTGGATGGATATTCAGGATATAACCAAGTCGCAATTGCTCCGAAAGATCAGGAAAAGACCACATTCACTTGCCCATATGGCACGTTTGCATTCCGTCGAATGCCGTTCGGGTTATGCAACGCACCTGCGACCTTCCAGCGTTGCATGCTAGCCATTTTTTCAGAAATTGTGGGTGAATAGTTGGAGGTCTTTATGGATGATTTCTCTGTATTCGGGAATTCATTCGACCATTGTTTGAGCAACTTGGAGAAAATCCTAAAATGATGTATCGAGGTTAACCTAGTGTTAAGTTGGGAAAAGAGCCATTTTATGGTTCAAGAAGGAATTATCCTCGATCACATCGTATCGCATAAAGGCATCGAGGTAGATCGGGCTAAGGTTCATTTAATTTCCAAACTTCCTCCACCTAGTTCGGTCTGATAGATTCGCTCCTTCCTAGGACATGTTGGCTTCTACCAAAGGTTCATTAAAGACTTTTCCAAGCTTTCCAAACCCTTGACCGACCTTCTAGAAAATGACGCCATATTCCACATGTCTCTTGATTGCATCCAGGCTTATCACACCCTCCGGGACTTAGTCTCCACAGCACCTGTACTTCAACCCCCAGACTGGTCCCAGGACTTTGAGATTATGTGTGATGCATCAAATTTTGCCATAGGTGCTGTCCTGGGACAAAGGCAAGACAAGAAGCCTGTGGTGATCTACTACGCGAGCAAAATGTTGGACGAGGCCCAACGTAATTATATAGTCACAGAGAAAGTTGCTCGCTGTAGTCTTTGGACTTGAAAAATTTCGATCATATTTGCTGGGATCCCACGTGACTATTTACACTAACCATTCAGCCATTCGACTCCTGTTGGCCAAAAAGGATGCAAATCCCAGGCTCATCAGATGGATCCTACTTTTGCAGGAATTTGATCTGGAAATTCGAGACAAGGCCGGATCGAAGAATGTGGTGGCTGACCACTTGTCTAGACTTCATCCAGACCACATTGGACCCTCCCTACCTCTATCTGACGCCTTCCCTGATGAACACATCCTAGCCGTGCAAGACAAGAAAATGCCATGGTATGCTGACTATGTCAATTACCTGGTTGTAGGACAAACCCCGCATAGCTGGTCCAGACAGCAATGGGACAGGTTCTTGGCTGAGGCCAAGCACTATTTCTAGGATGATCCCATGCTGTTTCGCCTCTGTGCTGATCAGATCATCAGGAGGTGTATCCCCGAAAATGAAGTTCAGAGTGTGCTTTCCTTTTGTCATGACCAAGCATGTGGCGGCCACTTCTCTAGAAAGAAAACAGCTGCAAAAGCTTTGCAGTATGGATTTTACTGGCCACCCCTATTTAAGGATTCACACATCTTTGCCAAGACTTGCTCACGCTGCCAAATGCTGGGGACCATGACCAAGAAAGATATGATGCCCCTTTAGCCCATTTTGATTGTCGAAATCTTTGACGTTTGGGGTATCGATTTTATGGGCCCCTTTCCACCATCCAACGGCTTCGAGTACATCCATGTCTCGGTAGACTTTGTTTCCAAATGGATTGAAGCTGTCGCCACCCGATGATGCGATCACAGGACTATCATGGGCTTTGTTAAGAAGAACATCTTCTCCCAATTTGGAATACCCAAAGCCATGATCAGTGATGGTGGAAGCCATTTTATCCATTCCCAATTCCGTGCCTACTTAGAAAATATGGGGTAAAATACCGCATTGCCACCCCGTATCATCCACAAACAAATGGGCAGACTAAGGTCTTCAATAGAAAAATCAAGAACATTTTTCAGAAAACTGTGAGACCTGACAGGAAAGACTGGTCCACATGACTTGATGATGCCCTGTGGGCATACAGGACCGCTTTCAAGACCCCGATAGGCATGTTGCCTTATCGCCTGGTCTTTGGCAAGGCCTGCCATCTTCCTGTCGAATTTGAACACCGGGCTTACTGGGCTATCAAGCAATGTAACATGGATCCCCAGTTAGCCGGTGCGTAGAGGATGCTTCAATTATCTGAGCTCGAAGAAATTCGTCGGGATGCCTTTGACAATAGTCGACTGTATAAGGAGAAAATGAAAGCCGTCCACGACCGACTCATTCATAGAAAAACCTTTGAGTCGAACCAACAAGTCTGGCTGTTTGACGCCCACCTAAAACACTTCCTGGGGAAACTCAGGTCCAAATGGACAAGACCATTTCGGGTGGTTAAGCCCTACTCTAATGGGGTGGTTGAAATCGCTGATCTTAACACTGGACACACTTTTACAGTTAATAGTCAAAGATTGAAGCATTTCTTGGCCCAGGTTCCCCCAAAGGAAAGTGTCACCCTCATTGAGGGCTGACACCGAGCACCGCCCAACTGGAGGCATTAAACTCAGCACTTCCTGGGAGGCAACCTAGAGGATTCAGACTGATCTGGTAGTTTACGTCACTCAGGTGCTATCTTTTTGAACCCTTTTTGCATCCATGTACTTGCCAATGAGGACATTGTCCAACTTAAGCATTGGGGGGTAGTAAATTGCATAATCCTGAGCTCATTTAATCAGTCTGAATAAATAAATACTTAATTAATTAAGAAAAAAATAAAAATAAATCTGAATTTAGGAAGAAAACTTAGGCATTAGAAACTTGTCAATAGTGGGAAATAATATAAAAAGAACTTAAACACTTAGACTTTTCAGGCCTTCAGGCCTAATTAGCCCTGGTGCCTATTAAAATATGGATTTAGCTTCGAATCCTTGCAACCTTAAGCTATTCTAATCCGCATACTAAATAAGGTGATAAGTATATGACTTATCAACTCACCCTCTAACTCAGAAAAACCTTGAGTCTAAGCATCTGCACAGATTTTTGCGCAGACTCACTTCTTGGAGATTTTAACAGAAATTGGGTAGCTAATGAACTCTCTAGGGTGGTATGGCTGGTAAGTTGTCGTGGGTAACAACCCATTGGCAGGTTGTCTCGAACCTAGCCACAGGCCATTTCTTTTTCATTGCCTCTAGGTACATTTGAGATCAGGGAAGCCACCTACGAAAAAAAAAAAGGAAGAAGAAAAGAAAAATAAACCACACTTCACTGCATAAATATGGCTGGCAAGTGATCGTGGGTAATAGCCCATTGGTTGGTTGTCCAGAGCCCATCTCAATAACTGTACAAAAAAAAAGGACCAAAACACTCAAAGAAGAAGCGGGGAAGTAGTACAAGCCAGGGAGATATACACTGGAAAAATCCTTGTGCTGCCCCAATTAAAACAAATGTAGGGAGAAAGCTACCAATCGAACAAATACACCTTCAGGCAAATTTATTTCCTTTTCTGGCCACCTAGAGGCGTAGAAACCCGAAGTTTGTCTCAATTATCGTTAAGTGAGTCTATCACAACATTCACACCAAGATGCTTAGCACTTAGGGTTTTGACCGAGTTTTGGGTGGGTTGGGTAGCCGTAAAAGGTTACCAACCCACACTAAATTTCGAAAAAATTCTAAATATATATACATATACATATGTATAGTTATATACATTAAAGCAAGGATTCAGGCGATTCGTATTTTGGCAGACACCCGGGTGCTACTTAGTCTTTGTAGATTAAGATCTTCGTATATTTCCTCTTATTAACAAGTAATGAAGTGTCTAAGCAAGTACTTCTTAAATTCTGAAAGGAAATAAAGGCTAGAATAAACCTTGCTAGGGACTAGCAAGGAGTAAGCATGGGGGTATGATAACACTGCACAAGGGGGTGATAATTATGTTGAATATGGCCCATCTTAAGAATAAAAGGCACAACATAAGTAGAATGCGAGCATTGCATGCATCATGTACCAAGATTGCTTATAAAACTGTATTAATGGCCATTTGTGTAAGCATTTGTCAAAGCAGGCCTCAGATGAGCAATCGGACCACAAGGTTGGATTCAGAATGATGAACAGAGTCCAACGGACTCAAGATCGGCCAAATCCGACATCCGGAGCTCCGACAATGGGCCCAAGAAGTTCTGACCGTTGATCTGGAGATCAACGGCCCATATTTCACCACGTCAGACCCCCGCTCCATCGCATGCCACCCTTCATCCAGTCGAGATCAGATCTCGACCGTCGATCTTTGATCGAATGGCCGAGACTCGTGCGCCCGCCCATAGTCGCCGCAACAAAGCGCAGGCGTGGCGCAACGGTTAGTGCGCACTCCCGCACACACGCGACGCGGGTTCGAGCCGCGCGGAGCCAAAATTGAAGACGGAGGTAGCGCGTGGAGAAATTGGGTCGCCCAATCAGCAGCAGGTGGCCGAGATTTCGCCACGCGGCGCAACCGCAGCTCACGGGTGCCCACGCGCGCGCGCACGCCAGGCAATGACGCCCGCGCACACGCGTGCCCGAGGCACGATCCCAGCACAGCCGAGGAGGGATCTCAGCCGTCTGATTTTGGATCGGACGACTCTCACGCAGCAGCCATGGATCGCACGAGAAGAAGAAACAAGGTGGGTGGTTGACCAACGGTTGGAGGGCTTCACCGACGCTTTCGAGAGTGGTTTTAGCAATGCTCTGGATGTCGCTAAAGCCCCTTCTTCTTTTAGGAATCCCTTAACCCTATTTAAACCCCCTCCAACCACTCACTCAAGGCATTCACTCCCTTTGCAACTACTCCACCCCTCTTTTAGCTAGCTTTAGGCCCTCTTGTAATCACCGGAGACGATGAGCCATCGAAAGAGCCTCCTCCACCACCATGGCTGCCTCGTCGCTCTCCACCCTCTCTCTCTCTCTCTTCTAAGCTTTCCATTACTTTTGTTTGAAGCATGTATTTAATGTTGTAAGCTATGAACTACAAGTGCATGATTAATGAAGTTATTTTCCGTTCAATTGTCACTTTAATTTCTATTCAAGTTGCATGATAAAATAAGGAACTTTCTAACCCTAAACTCTCTCTCTCTCTATCTCTCTCTCGCTTTTCAAAACCACATCTTTCGCAAGCAAAACTCCGCACTTTCCGTAACAAGTGATAAGCAAAAATCTGATTTTCACGCTTCCCTGAGACCGACACTCGAACTCACCTTCGTTTACTTATTTTAAAATCAATGTTGTAAGTGCGACTATAACGACACTTCTTAACACACACACACAACAGCACGTCAGGTGGTTAACATGGCATGTTATGTGCTAAATCGCACCTTAATTCGATCCAGGTTGCGAAAAACTTGTTTTGAACTATACTATGGGAAAATACCCAAAATTAGTTATTTTAAAGGTTTTGGATGTCGATGCTTTGTTTTGAATACCCGCTCTAATTTAGATAAATTTGATGCCAAAGGTGAAGAAGTCATCTTTATTGGTTATTCCTCACGTAGTAAGGCATATCGGGTCTTTAACAAGACCACATTAATAGTGGAGGAAACCCTCCATGTTTCCTTCGATGAATCTCCTCACTCTTCCTCTATTGACCGAGTCAATATGGAAGATGAAGATGATTCAACTATTGATGTGTCTAACATTCCAAACTCCAATATCCATAATCTTCCAAAAGATTGGATATATCAAAGGGATCATCTCGAAAGTCAAGTCATTGGAAGTGTTTCCGATGGCGTTAAAACCTAACCTTGTTTTAGTTGCTCTTTTGGTCTCTCTGCCTTTGTATCTCAAGTTGAACCTAAGAGTGTCGAGGAAGCATGCTCCAAAGAACCTTGGATGATGGCCATGTAGGAGGAACTCAACCAATTCCAAAGGAATGAAGTCTGGGATCTAGTACCTAAGCCTAAAGGGCAAACGGTAATAGGTACCAAATGGGTATTCCGCAACAAGTTGAATGAATTCGGTATAGTCATTCGGAACAAGGCTCGGTTGGTAGCACAAGGGTACAACCAAGAAGAAGGAATTGATTTTGACGAGACATAAGCTTCCGTAGCTCGACTCGAATCAATTCGCATGCTTCTTGCTTATGCTGCCTTCCTTGGCTTTAAACTCTTTCAAATGGACATTAAGAGCGTGTTTCTTAACGGATTCATTAAGGAGGAAGTTTTCGTAAAACAACCTCCTAGTTTTGAGTCTTATGATAAGCCTCATTTTGTCTATAAATTAAACAAGGCATTATATGGTCTAAAGTAAGCTCCTAGAGCTTGGTATGAGAGGCTCAAAGACTATTTATTAAATGCAAAATTTTCTATAGGGGAACCTGATTCCACATTATTCATTAAAACTAGAGGAAAAGATATTTTATTAGTTCAAATATATGTAGATGATATTATATTTGGTGCTACTAATGAATCTATGTGTAGAAAGTTTTCAAAAATTATGCAGGAAGAATTTGAAATGAGTTTGATGGGTGAACTCAAGATTTTCTTAGGCTTACAAATCACTCAACTCGAATTTGGAACCTTTGTGTGTCAATCAAAATACACAAAGGAGATGCTGAAAAAATTTAAAATGACGAAAAGTAAAGGAAAGAACACTCCTATGAGTGTCACAACTTCCCTAGACTTGGACAAATCAGGTACACCCATAGATCAAAAGCTCTATCGTAGCATGATTGGATCTTTGTAGTATTTAACTTTCAGTAGACTTGACAATTTATTTAGTACCTGCTTATGCGCTAGGTTTCAATCAAACCCTAAATAATCACACTTAAATGTTGTAAAATGAATATTTAAATATATTGTTGACACATCTGATTACGGCTTATTCTACCTTAGGAGTCCACAATTCAACTTAATCACATATAGCAATGCGGACTACGCAGGTAGTTACACTGATAGGAAGGGTACTAGTGGGACGTGCCAATTCTTGGGCGAATTGCTAGCCTCTTGGTTCTCAAAGAAACAATCTAGTATAGCCCTATCAACTACGGAGGTTGAAAACATAGCCACCGCTCTAGCATGTTCCCAAGTGCTTTGGATGAAAAATACTTTAAAGGACTTTAACTTGATATTTAATAAAATAAAAATATTATGTGATAATACTAGTGCTATCAACCTCTTGAAAAATCCCGTACATCATTCCCGTAGAAAACATATTGATGTTCGACATCACTTTTTGAGAGATAATGTACTTAAGGGAGAAATCGAGGTTGAATTTATTTGTACTAAATTGCAATTAGCTGATATTTTCACTAAACCTTTGAATTGTGATCGTTTTAATTATATACATAGGAAACTAGGCATATGTAAGCTAAGTGATATTTGAAGAATTTAGTGATTTAATGAAATTTCTTTTTTCATGAACATAGGAGCCTTGATTTTACCAAGTTAAGAGCCTTCATACAAAGTTCAAACATCAAAATGCACATTCCATGCAATATCAGACGTCTGATTAACATCTCAAATGTCTTATACTTAAAAATTCGATGTCTGAAGATATGGGACAAAGGTTGATTTTATATCTCAAAAGAGCTGATAAAAGAGCTATTTCAGACATCCGTCATCATTCACAGACATCTTGACCGTCGTCTAGATGTGTTGATAGACGTCTATCTTTGCATTAGAACATGTATTATGATTTAGATGTCTGATTATACAGTTAGACGTCGTATAGGTCGTTTGATCATGAAATTAGACGACAACCTACAGCTTTAGAGTGAAATCCAGGAAGGTCTGTCTGCAGAAATCAGACATCTAATTTTAGATTTAGACATCCAGTAGGTCGTCTGATACAGAGATCGAACAACATAGAGAATAAACCATTTTCCAGGGAGGTATGCCTGCAGAAATTAGACATCTAATTTTAAAATTAGTTATTCGATAAGTCGTCTAATGGTCAAAACAGACGATGCCATCAAAAGGGTTAAAATCCCAAAAGTCCAATCCCGACGTCTGCCAACGTCTCCAGATGCCTAATCTAGCAAAAATCTGCCGCTTCGCATTTATTCTCTGAATGGTTTGCAATGCAAATCTCCCCAACCTTAGGGGGAGACTTGCTCAAAGCCCTTGGGAGATAAAATCCCAGTCGCGAGGCCCCACTTCCCCTCTATCAAATCCCTAAGGTCGCTCTCTCCTGCCTGACGATCTACAGCTACAGTTGGCACTGCTCTTCTCGCTGCTAGACGACCGCTCCACCTCCTAGACGACTGGTGGTGCTGCTCTGCCCTGCACATGTGCCTCCACTCCTCGTTCATGCATCTGGAGACCCTCCCCCATGGGTATAACCTCTTAAACTCTTAGGGCATCTTCACAAGCTTTGGTCAAGTTTGGCTTTTCTCTAGTCTATTCATAGCACTCATCTTGTCTTCTTTGATGATCCACTCGATTTACTTGTTATATCATGCCTTTGTTTGCCCTAGGACCTAAAACCCTAGATCAAACCCTATTTTTTCTATGGAGCATAAAAGTTCTTTGATTTTGGCAAGGGTATTACCTCACGTGATTCAAGTCAACATCTTAGTGGCTTGAATTCAAAGATATATTGCCACAACATCATGGCAGGTTGTATTGCCTCAAGGCATACTGCCACACATTTTTTCTTGTATCAATGTGCTTTGCATGTATGGCATTATTGGTTGAATGTTGTTTGCATGTATGTTGTTGGATCTTAGTGGCATGTTGTTTGCATGTACGTTTTTGCAGGTGTTCTATCCTAAAATCACCAAACCTTTCCTTCCAAAACCCGACCACCCATACCACCCAAAATGCCTCCCCATTGGAAGCAAGCTGAGGGCTCTTCCACCTCCTCCTCCACCTATTTGGCTAACCAACTGTGGGGCGACATCTCCAGACAGCGATTTTGTCACTTCGCAAATGCCAAACTCAAGTGCCCTCGCTTTATTGTATGGAATGATTTTGCCCATCTAAACCTTCGAGAACACTTTGAAACCCTCCATCTCTTCCATTATTTTGATCGACAGTTCCATTCTGGCATTGGAACTATTGGTGTGTTTCCCGATCTTTTCCCATTTTTCTACGCCAACATCGTTGAAGACTATAGCAACGATGAACTTGAATTACATACCTACTTATTTGGTGTGAAATCCATATCACCTCCGACTCTATTTCCACCCTTCTTTCCATCCCAAATGAGCGTAATGACTTCAATGACATTCTAAGGCAATATGACTCAGAAGTCATAAATCAAGAATTAGTCCTACCTAACAAATATGTTGAAAATCTTAGCACCTTACCATGCAAAAACCTCAGACCTCTTCCCCGATTACTATCTCGCATTTTTGGGTGGGACCTTCTAAACAAACCAGGAGGTTTTGATTATATCTCATGCCAACACAAGGTGCTCCTTTTTGCCACCGTACGTGACATTCCCTTCAACTATTGCCACCTCATTGTTCGTGTTATGAATGAGGACCATGGTGCATCTCTACCGTTTGGGTCTATTTTATCCAAAATTTTTACAAGCCATCGGATCTCCATAAATGACCAAGCAATTTACAAAAAAATTGAGCCCTACAACCGGGCCACAGCCACCAAGATGCACATACTTAGGGAGCATCTTGAGCCAGCCGACGAGCCCGCTGAAGAAGAGCCCCTTCCACCCTTTCCGGATTTCCATGAAGAACATCCACTTCAAATAGAAGCTCCTCGCTCAAGCTTTGACGAGGCATGGGATCCTGCCATAGATTCCCTCTCCTCCGGCATCTCCCTCTTGCTGCGATGAACCGACGAGATGTACACCTATATGGGGAGTATGTGCCGCGACATCGACGAACTTTGTTCTGACGTTCAAAATTTGCAGATGGGACACGGACTTGCTCGCCACTACCACCATGATCAAGAAGACTAGTTTAGTTCTTCTATTTTTCTTTCTATCTTCCATGTTGGTTTGTATTAAGGGGCCTTGACCCCATACTTGAATATTTTGGGAACAATAGCTAGTCTGTGCTTAGGGCACCTACATTCCTTTCCTAGTTAATTTACTTTAATACATTGTCATTTTTTATTCAGCATGCAGTTTTATTAATGCTCTCCACTTTATAAATATCACACTTGTAGTTTAAGTTTCAACCCCCTTTCAGAACCCTTCGTGATGATATTCAAAAAGGGGGGAAGAATGTAGGTAAGAACTTAGGAAATAATGTAAAAATGAAAAAAACTTCTCAAAATAAGTATAGACCACTAAGTACAACTTTCAGGGGGAGAAAATAAGAACCTATATATATATTTTGAAAATCATCAATAAGGGGGAGATTATTAGTTCAATCTCTTATATATAATATTTTGATGATTTTACAAAATGAAGAAAAAGAAATAAAATATAATTGTAGCATATTTTTCTCTGTAATAACACAATTGCAGGTTTCATGGAGTTTTCCAAGACGGAAGATTAAAAGCGTGAAGACTAAGTAGCATAAGTATTATCATAGGTCATGGGTTTTTATGTAAACTTTCTAAAGTTATAATCTTCATTTTATTTGAATCTAGAGATGTTGTAACGATCCCTCAAACTTAACTTATAAATAGCTAACTTAGGCTCTCTACACTTAGGATAAATTAGAAACAAAAACCTAACACTAAGACTCAAATTAGACATTTAGAACAACTGTCAGACGTCTGATTTTCAACTTTAAGATGTCTGACAAGTGTTTCAGATGTCTAATTACCTATAGCTCTTCCTTTAGTCTCTGACTTCATTAACATCAGTTAAAGCAATCTTCTATCAGACGCCCATAGCCTCATCTAGACGTCTGATACTTTACCTGGACATCCTCAAAACAACCATTAGACTTAAGCACCCATCTTCCTTCTATATATAACAGGAAAAATATATTTTTAGGCATCTGGACATACCTCCAGACGTCTACCTTTGGACCATTGCTCATTTATTTCTATGTGTATCTCATACGAACCAAAGATCTTCTGTTAGATATCCTAAGCAACTCCTTTTTAGGTCTCCAGACGTTTAGGGAATCCCACAGACGTCCATAGAGACGTTTGTTCCTTCAGATCTAGAACTCTGTCTGGATCTGGTCAAAATAGGAATGAATCCACACATAATTAGATGTTCAATAATTTTATTAGACGTCTTATGTGAAAATATCAGACATCGTTGCTTCGATCCAATGAAACTAGTACATCCTGGCTAATAGTATTAGATGACCATAATTGCAATTAGATGTCTTATAAGATGTCTGACCCTAAAATTAGACATCTGATATTGCTATCAAACTCATCATTACCCTGATATTTGGTGGATTTTGTCCCAATCTCTTGGGATTTGCCTCCAATGGCTAGGAGATCTCTCCCAAGTGTTCTTGAAGGTTCCAAACTTTCCTATAAATAAACTACAATCCCTCATAGGCAAGAAACACCCTCTTGAGATTCAATTCCCTTAGAAAAATCACTTGCTTACTACTCTTAGCCTCCTGTTGCCCTTGTGCTGTGCCAACACTCTGATTAAAGGGCAAACCCACACTCCCGGTTCACTTCATTCTGCAAATTCTCAAGGAGTTCTCTTTATGCTTAATAGATAAGGAAGTAATCAAATTATTGGGGTGTTCTATATGTGTTATTTAATTCTTACTTTTGTACTTTGGGTATCCGGTCTGTCGGGTCCCCATCTCTTCTTTGTGAAGGGAGAAACCTCTATTTAGGGATCAGAGGTGGGATTTATAATTGAGGTACACTACCCTCATTTAAGTAGTGTGGTTAGTGGATTGATCACTTTGTGATCGAAAATCCTAATTCAAGGGATTGGCTTAGGTGGTGGTTTTCACCAGTCTTGGGTTTCCACTTAAAAATCTGGTGCCTGTTTTTGTGATTGAATTTTTTATATTACAATATTTAATAAATTCACTATTCACCCCCTTCTAGTGTAATTTCAGTTGTGAGTGGGCGAAAGGGTCGAATAGGCAAGGGGTTTCGATGAGTGTGATGTAGTAGAGCTTTTGGGAGGGTCGGCAAGGCTTTTGGAGGTGTGGAGCGTGCAGAGGACCTCGCCAGAGGTTCGGTTGGAGCGAAGGATGAAGGTGGGTTGTGACGGTCGTCGAGGGAAGTATTTAGGATTTTTGGATAGGGAACTACCCTAGGAAACCAAGGAGACCTATCTAACCTATTCTAATTGGACGAAAGGGAGGAATCCACATCGATTTTGGCACGCCGGCTACGGAGAAGATGAAATCTCCATTGAGGTGGACGGCGAGGAAGAGGGATTCTGAGGAGCACTCGCCAGTGTTGTAAGACACAAATGAATGAGGTGAAGAGGAATCCGTCGGCTATTGTCCATGACAGTGGATGAGGAAGTTGGTCAGAGAGGCTCACCAAAGCTTGTAGAAGATCTCAGTCGGAGATGAGGGAAGAAGGTGAGATATCGGCCAAAAATGAGCTAAGGACTTCGGCTGTGCAACAAGGGTCTATTTATAGGGCTTAAGGAGACCTTCCAAGCTTGGATGTTTAGAGCTTACGCACAAGTAGGAGACCCGAACCTTCAAAAGGTTCACTCAAGCTTTGGAGTAAGAATCAGACCCTCGTTTATGGCTCACAAGGATGGTAAGTTCCTCAGGAATTCCCCTTTCTACTTTGGGAGAGAATCATTAATCAATCAAGGATAATTCTTCAATTAAAGGTTGTCGAAGAAGTAGGTTTAGGAGTTGAAGGCTAAAGGGACCTATTCGTAAAGAAGATGACAAAGTTGGGGGGCTATTTACAAATAATTTGAAAGTTAGGGGATGTGTGCAAAAGAAGAGATTTAGACTGGACCAAAATGCAAACTAGGTCAAGATGATCTCTGATTGGATCTAAATTTTGGTACAAATCTAATTTGGACCTAAGGAATCCAATGGTGAAGTTGGATTTAGGTTTTGACCAAGTTTGATTAGTTAAATTGTACATAAACCCAAATTAGGGCAACTATCTGTTTGAGACTCTATTTTAGGTCAAAATTGGTTCAAATGGTCAAATCAAGGATGCTAAACCCTAAAGAATATTTTTATCTAATTTTTAGAGGATTTATATGAATTTTATCCTGACCAGAACCACAGTTAATTAAGCGAGTCTACTTTTAGGGTTTCAGATGTCCATTAATTCTTGCAATGCGTGAAAATCCATTTCTATCTACAAGGACCCAGTTATTAGACATTTATGAACATTTGACTTTTAATTAACCCCTAAGAAACACTTCGATTATTCTGCATGCATGATAGGATGGTAAAATTATAGTTTTAACCCTGGTATCTTGTTATTCTCTTAGAAAGGATGTGTAATGAATTACCGCCCTCTGTCTGTTATATAAGAGCATTTAATGATTGAATATGACTAAATAAAGCTAGATATGGCTGATGATGTTATCATCAATAGGTATTCTAACCATTAGGTTATGAGTTTTGGGAGGGGATAATCATGTCAAAATACTTGCCCGTCGACACTTATGAGCATGTTATATGGATGATAGAGTGTTTGTATACCTCACTTACATTCATGAAGCATTATCTTTATAGCATGCCATAAGAATCATTGTCCTTTGTTCAGAGAAGTTCTGAACAAAGGGGTCCCTGAAGATTTGATCACAACTTAGGGTTACTTGTTACATGTAACCGATGTCTGGAGGAATTTTGGTAGTATCTTTTCGCTCTTCTTCGGTATACCAACATATCTTATCTACATTCCTAATGCACCCTTAAATAGAGTTATTGAGAATGTAGTTAAGGTTAGTCTTGGTAGATATATTGGAGAAGTGTGAGGAGATGCTGCCGAAATTCCTACAAACATTAGTTACATGTAATAAGTAACGTTGTGATCAAATCTTCAAGGATGGGCTATTCAGTGAAAACCCAAATCAAAATGCAAATGCTGTCATAAAATCACATTATAATTATTGGGTGATTTTATTTCATTTTTCTAGATTATCATAGATAAATCTTGGATTAGTTTGAGAAACTTGGTTTGCTCTCAATATAAGAATGGAGTAAGAGAGTTTCTTGATTGGCCATTTCATGATGATAGGAAGTCATTCAAATGAGGAGAGAAGTTCGACAGGATATTTTGCCCATGTTGGAGGTGCTTGAATGGATATTCACATGATAGAAACACTATATATGAGCACATGATTTGCAGTGGTTAGTGGCAGCATTATACTAAGTGGATTGCTCATGGAGAGGATCTTATAGAGGAAGTCAGACAATCTCTAATAGATTTCAACGAGACAGCTGCTGATATTGAAGCTGATGACATCGATGAAATGCTTGATGAGATGAGAGTAGGAGTTGAGGATCCAACTAGTGGGGAAACTTGTAATCAGTTTTATGATGCTACTAGAGCAGCAGATGAACCTATTGCTCTCGATATCACATCCATTTCTAAGTTGTCATTTCTTTTGAAGTTATTTCAGATGAAGGTTATGAATAGAGCGACCTCTGAATTGATGTCTGAGGTGCTTGAATTCATTAGAGAGTTTTTAAATGATCCAAAAGGTTATCTAAAGACATGGTATGAAGTAAAGAAACAGATTCGTGGACTTGGTTTAAATTGCAAGAAAGTTGACGTTTGTCCAAATGATTGCATCTTACATAGAAATGAATATCTAGAGTTGACTAGTTGTCCACAGTGTGGTGTTGAGAGATTTAAAGTGGCAAAATTCACTAAATACAAGGGCAAAAAAATGGCCAGAGAAAGTTTTACGTTACTTTCCATTGATTCCTAGGCTTCAATGCCTTTTTATTTCAACTAGAACTACAAATTTGATGACATGACACAAGGATAACATGTCACGAGATGGCAGCATTTGTCATCCCGTAGATTCAGAAGAGAATTGATTCACAGCACACATTTAGCATTTGTAGAGGATGCAAGAAATGTCAGATTGGGTCTTGCAAGCGATGGGTTTAATCCATTCAAGAACATGTATCCATCCTATTCAATTTGGCCAGTCGTGATGGTAACCTACAACTTACTTGCATGGCTTTGTATGCGATCGCCATTTATGATATTGACATTCCTCATCCCAGGTCCAAAGCAGCTAGGAAATGCAATTGACATTTATCTTCAACCATTGATAGATGAACTGAAACTGCTGTGGTGTAACAGCATTCATACATATGATGTGCATAGAGAAGAATTCTTTAATATGCATGCTGCATTTTTGTGGACCATTAATGACTTCCCTACATATGCAAATTTGTCGTGATGGAGTACAAAGGGAAAGTCTACTAGTCCAGTATGTATGGATGGCACTCATTATCTTCAACTAGCTGAAAGCAACAAGTTCTATTATTATGGACACCGTAGATTCCTACCTATTGAGCATAGATGACAAACAACAGTGTTTAAGGACAAGTTCAACGGTAAAACTTGCTAGTATTCTTCCAAGTATCCGAGGAATAAGCTAAGTATAAATTCAATAAGGTTGTCTGGTTTTCAAATAATGTAGAAATTACAACAACTTGGCAACATACGATTAGGTCATCTATTCAAGAAAGATCAAATAGCTTTGAAACATCTGAGTTTTAAAAACAATAGCATTTTCTTCATGGAACTCCTGTATTAGAAATATCTAACTATTCGACATAATCTTGATGTGATGCATATTAAGAAGAATGTTATGGAAAACATTTCCGATGTGTTCAACTTAACTGATAATCCAAAGGATACAGTGAAAATGAGAAAAGACATGATCACTTTAGGCATTCATCCAGAGTTACATGTTATTGAAAAAAAGGATGGTAGTTATGACTTTTCAGAAGCCATTTATAGCCTAAATAATGATCAACGAGAGAAAGTTTTCACCTTCTTAAAAGAAGTACGAGTGTCAGATGGCTATTCTTCACAACTTTCTTGATGTGTAAACGAGGCTTAAAAGAAAATTAGTGGGTTAAAGAGTCATGACAATCATGTTTACATGCAAGTCTGCAAGTCTTGTTCCCACTAGCTATTTGTGGAGTGCTCCCTGATCCAGTTGTGGATTTATTTACAGAGATGAGCTAATATTTCAAAGCTATTTGTTTGAAAACTATAGATTCTGATTTATTATAGTACTTGGATAAGCAAATAGTTGTCACATTATGTAAAATGGAGCAGATATTTCCTCTGGCTTTCTTTGATGTCATGGTTCATTTAACATTGCATCTTGCAAATGAAGCGAAAGTTGCTGGGCCTATGCGATATAGATGGATGTATCCAGTTTAACAATTTCTGAAGAAATTTAAATATTATGTGTTAAATAAGGCTAAGCCTAAAGGATCTATTGTTGAAGGATATCTTGTAAAGGAGTCTATTAACCTCTGTGCCATGCATATGGATGAGACAAATAATTGATTTAATCGATTACAAAGAAATTATGATGGTGGGTACAATGAGAATGATGAAGATTATTTTTCCATATTTAATATTCTAAGAAGGTCTATCCTCCACACAGAGTACAAATCAATCTCTAAAATCAATCGATGTCTAGCTCACTTGTACATTCTTAAGCACATTCCAGAAGTTGATGCATTTTATAATGAATTTAAGGAGTATTCACATCCAGAAACATGCGAGGTTGACTTTCTCAAGTGGTTTAAACAATGTGTTTCTCAAATGAAATAAGAGAACGACCCACGATGGCTAGAGTACTTTGACATAATATCCAATCAGCCGTTGAGTTATGGTCATTATCATTCAAGTTACATTATAAATGGATTCAGATTCAGGACAAAATTCATAGATGATACGAAGGTCACGCAGCATGCTGGTGTTGTTGTCAGTTATGTGACGAGTCGACTGTTTGCTTTAAAGTCATTTGCAGTTTTATGTGGTGGAAAAATCGACTAATCAATATTTAAAAAGAAATAACCACTCGCAGAGGAGTGGGTCGTATCCACAGGGAGGCAATGACGTATTTAAATTCGCACCAGTTAAAAACGTTTGTTCGTAGTTAGTTTGGACAAGAATCAAGCCAGAATTGCCTTCAGATTAAGGTTGAGACAAGAAACAATGCTGAAACAGCAATTATGAGTAACTAGAGGATATTTGTCGCAATGCAGAATCAATAAAATATTAACAAAAATTGACAATTGCAGAAAATGTAATTTTTAATGGCCCGGTTACTGTAGAAAAACAGGGGATTTTTTCCCTTTTGGCGTGCGCGACGAGGAGTGGACGACCGGACTCGGGAAGCTTAGAGGAAGTCCCTTGGACTGAGGGATTCGAAACGGTGGTGGCGGTGTGTCGCGCGGCGACCGGAGGTGGCCGGACGAGCTCCGACGGAGGTGGCTGCAGCCGATGCTGCAGCTGCTTTGGCATGCGTTGCAGGCAGGTGCGGGAGTGCGCGCAGCCTGTTGGCGGTGAGGACTGCCGTGCGCTGCTGCTGTGTGTTGGCTAGAGGCATGGACGCGCACTGCAGTCGGTGCACGCTTTGTTGACGGTGAGAGTGGGTGCGGCAGGCTCGGGGAAGGTGCTGCGGGCGTGGGAGTGACTCTGCAGGTGCGGCTACAGCTGGCGTGGGTACGCAGGTGGTTGCGCGTGGAGATGGCGAAGGCTGCAGGCGCAGGGAAGGTGGAGTGAGCAGGCGTGAGGGCTGGAGGCTGTGCACGCCTTGCGTGCGGCTGGAGGGCGTGCGGGCGCGGGCGGTTGCACGCTCTGTTGGCGTGGGTGTGCAGGCGGTGAGAGCGGGAGGAAGTGGCAGGTTCTTGCGTGCGGCTGGAGATGAGTGGGTGGCTGCTACGGCATGGGCGATGGAAGTGAAGTGGGAGGACGGAGATTGCTGCTGGAGTGGGGGGTGGACTTCAGACGTCCGGGAAATTTCCCGGACGTCTTAACTGACTGAAAGGGTGATTGCCCAGTAGCTGCGGTGGTGGTTGTTGGTGACGACGGCGAGGGAGATGCACGCTAAGGTGCTCACGGTAATGCAGACGAGCTCCGGATGGCAGTGTGGTCTGTCACACCACACGCCCACGGTGGTGGAGACTCGCTGCCACGGTTGAGGCTGGCGGTATGGAATGGAAGAGAGGAGATCTCTCTGCACAGTGGTGGTCGGTGGTGGATGCCTGCCTCGCTCAGCATCCTCTCTCCTCCTTTTGTTGTGGCTTGCACAAATTTGAAATCAGCTGCCCGACCAGATCCAACACATCCGCTCCTCCTTGAATGGGTTCTTCACTGCGGCAGCTGGTGGCGTTGGAGCGGCAGCCAGCCGTTCCTGCAAGAAGAAGAATAAATAAAATAATGTTAAAATATTATGGTCATTTATATACAGACCCTCAACTTTTATGTTAATGAAAACAATGTACCTAATTGGTTAACTAATTAGATGAATGTCATTCTAAGCTAATTCTAAATGAACTTAAAATATGAATGCAATGCATGGATTATGTAATTAAATTAAAAATATGAATTAATGTATTTACATCCTAATTTATGCTAAATAATGTTAGAATTAACCTAATGTCTAGGCACTTAAAAACTTAAATAGCCCACAACTATGGGCTAATCAAATACCCCCATGACTAGTTTTTGCTAGTCCCTAGCAAAATTAAGCGAAACCTAGCACTCCAAGTAGACTAGTCAACTCACTTAGTCTTCCTTTAGAAGCATATTAATTTTAGACTCTAGACCCAAGGTTCCTAAGTAGTTGCTAACTTATAGATTAGGTCGGCTAAAGAAGAGTTGCAGACACAAGTTTCCCTGATTTCTGACTCTACCCTAAAGTTTATTGATTCCTGAGATTAAAGCATCCGTACCTGTGCATTGATCTGAGTTATTTGAGTTAAAGGAATTTATATATATATATTTATTTATTTATTTTGTTTCTTTGATTCTTCTATGTCTAACCTCAGATTAGCTATCAACACGGTCTGTGTCGGATTCATTATCCCCATTACCATACCTTGAAGGGTGCCTGGCTTTCAATGCTTTGAGATAGCACCACCCATAATGACCCCAAGAACTCCTGGCAATTGACACTTCGAGATAGTATCGCCCATGGATTTCTTAAGCGAATTCAGGCCTATGGCAATCGGCACTTAGAGATAGGGCTGCCCATGGTACCTGAACCGCACAATGCGCTTACATGCCCCCAGTAGGATGGATATCCTAAGAGACAAGCGCCGAGGAGGTAATATGTTATCATCGCATCCTCAAGGTGAGTATATACTCCCCTCTCCTGCGGCGGGAACTCTTCCAATCAAAAATGTGTTTTCAAGCCTCTCCTAAGTCAAGACTAAGAGAACCAAATCTCTTTTCAGAAAGACAGAAATTAAGTTAATTACCAGACCAAGTGTGTGAAATTTGGATGCTTGGGTTACAAGGACCCGTAAACCAAAAGGTAGAATAAGACTCCACGTACTACCCCACCTTTTAACTCAAACCCTAGCTTCCCTTCCTCAACCTCTTGAGGAATGGTCCGCAACTTAACTCCTACTTAAGCTTTTAAGTCCACAAAGGACTCTAATGGTCTAACACTAGCAGCTCATTTAGCTTCTAAAGTTTGACCCTAGAATTAATTTAGTCTACCTTAGAGTTCTGATTTGCTTAAGAATGCATGACTTAGCCAGTTAAGCTCAAAACTTTTTTTTCTTTTGTTTTTATGCAAACGTATGCAATGAATGCACTATGCTATGTATATCCCCAAGTACTCCCCCCCATGCCTAAATTCTGCAATGTCCTCATTGCATAGGAGGATATTACCTAGGTCAGAGCTAGGCTAAATAGCCAAAGAACCTGCAAATCAGGTTCAAGAATTACAGAAATAGGCCCTAAAATTGAGCAAAGCAATGTTGGCCTAGAAAATAGGTAACCTAGGATGTTGGCGAGCTGATGATGAATCTCGATAGCAAATGCTCGCCCAACTAAAATGGGAATGAAATCTTCCCAGGTCACCAGAAGAGGTTCTAAAGGATAAATAGGTATAACAACCTCTAAAGGGGTAGGGGAAGGATGACAAGGATCCTCCAAAAGGTATGGGGAAGGAATGGTGCAATGATAAACCACCAGGGTAATGGACTGACTAAAGAAATCATCAATCCATACCCGATACTCCATTACAGAAAATATTGGTCTGTTAAGCCCCCTGGTCAGAACAAAAGTGAGCAATTTTCTAAGGCAAGGATCGTCTAAGGTGTCCAAGTTACGAGGTTGCAGGATGGCCATAAGATCTAGGTTGGGTTTAATAAGCTCGGTGTCCATTCCTAACACTCTTTCTAAATCCTCAATTTCATCCCTAGCATTCCTTGCACCATCACATGTATCTTCCTACTCTTCATCAGGAGTCACAATTTCACTTTCAGATATAAGCGAATCAGAGGGTGACTTCGAAGTGAATGAAGGCAGGTTGGAAGTAACAGATCTAGGGATTATCATATCAATGTCATCCCCAGGTTTTTGTTCTTTACTCAAATCTTCCCCGGAGTCTATATGTGAATCCACATAAATCTTAGAAATTGCTTCCAAATTTTCCATCATTTCATCATGAGGAGAAATATCATCAATGGGTGTGCTAAGGAAACCTAATTTGGTCAAATTTGTGACATCCTTAGGGGCTAACTCTTCAAATAAGACATAATCACCCTTAGTGTCACTCCAAATCTTGAATGTAGGTTCCTCATATAATTCATCTTCCTCCTCATCACACAATTCATAATGTACCCGAGGTCTAGAATCATTTAATATCTCAGCAGATCCCCTAGGGTGCTCTATCTGAGGTAAATGGTTTACACTGGTAACATCAGACTCCTCAGATAGGTCAATTTCTTTAGGGTTAGGTTCCCTAAGGGTGGGTTTGAGTTCCATATCATGATCAGAAGGGAGCGTAGGATTAACAACATGACTTTGACCCACTTCATCAAATGTCACGAAAATACTATCATCTGGGTCGAGGTCTTCCAATGGTACCATCATTCCCTTCTTTTGACTCCAATATAATTCAGGTGGATACTCAACCTTATCATTATCTTCCTCGGGTTGCCACCTTTCTTCATCCAATGCATAGCTACTTTCATGTGTATCTTCCTCCCACCTAAGGTGTGGATCTCTCAAGGAAGTGTCATCTAATGGGGAGGTTTCAAAATTGATCCTCAAAAAGTAACTATTCTCCCTAGAATTTCCCTCCAACTTAAAGTGTAGCTCTCCCACGGGAGATGCATCTATTGTAGAGGGGTATATGTCATCCTCAATGGGGTAGATTGGGTGGCTAATTTCATCTCTTTCTTGTTGGCCTGCTCTCGAAGTTTCTCCTAACAATTCAATCATTTCATTTTGCATTTTCTGTATTTCCATCTTCAAAGAGGAGAGGTCATTGCTATAATGAGAGAAGTCAGGCTTAGGCTTATAGTACCCAGGAGTGTCTGTCCAACCATAATAATTTTTCAGGGAGGCTGGGTTGGGTATTTCTATGGTGTGTGGGATATTGGGCAAAGAAAATCCCGCTCCTAGGTTCTGCTCACTAATTTGGGGCTTGACCAGGCCAATACTCCTATAATAGGAGTAAAACAGATCCCAATGATTGTCATTATGTTCATCAAGGGATGGACCATCTCGGCATCTGGGATCAAAGGATGCAGAGTGGGGGTGAGGGTGTAGGCAAGATGTGAAAGGATGAAAATCAATGTGGTCCATTCTAACTCACACCTCAATCAGAATTCCCCAAGAAAAACACAATTAAAAAAGGACCTTTTAGGCCTTTCCCAATTTAGGCTTTTGATTTTAAGTCAGATTGTAGGTGACAATACAATTTGTTTAATCAATTTACGCGCCTATTGTTGACCTATGGCTCGCCTAAGAAGACCTAGTTGGAGCTTAGGTGTTCTTCCCTAAATCTCAAATGGTCAAGTAAATCCAAAGATGGAAGATCGAGGGATGTAAGTAGGCCTAAGCCTTCCTTTGAAGCTGTGCTTTCGCGATGCTTCTCAACTACCCCCAAAAATCCATGACAGGGTATCCCCCTCTTTGGATTTACAAAACCTTTGATCTCAAGTTCCGAACACTTCAGAATCCAACAGTAGGAGGGCTCTTATCCTAGTATTTCTAAACCTAAGGAGTGTCTAGAAGCGTGCCGTGGTTCAAGTGAAATAAGTGTGCATACACCGCAAAATATTTTGAATTTTGAAGCGCACGCCAAGTTTGAAAATCAAATCCTTGGTTTTCAAAATGTCCCTCCTTTAATTAGTCCTTTATCTAGAAAATATGTGACCACTTGTTTAATTTATTCAATACAGATTAGGTGGTCTTTGCATTAAGTCAAAATGCAATACGTGATCAAGAATAAGATGCAAAGTAAGAAAATGAGTACCTTGCTTCCATCAATCAACGATGCAAGAATGCACGCAATGCAGAGAAATAAATCTAGAGGCTGCTCATACAGACCTAAATGGTTCATCCTAGGGCAGGCAGCTCGTTTTTTTATTTTTTAAATTTTTAAACTAATGCACAAGCAAATAAAAGTAATCAATAAACTAAAAACCTAAATCTAAAGAAAAGGGAACAGGCTCCCAAAAATTACCCAACATGGGCCCAAAACAAAATCGGGGAACAAACCCCTCAAAATATACCCCAGAACAAGGGTTTCAAACAAAATGCAATAAAAAATTAAACCTAAAGTCTTAATTCTATTCTAATCAAACTAGCGACTAAATATACAATGATGTCCATCACGTCCTCGTCCTTCTCCTCCTTTCCAAAATAGCTCGTCCAATCCTCCTCGAGCGACGTCAAGGGTCGCCTCTCATAGTGGCTGATTCTTGCACAAATTTTCTCGCACAGAAAAGAAAATAATAAATGGTCAAATCACTGTGCAATTGAAAAATAATCAAAATAAAATCATGTGAAATTATTGCGTCTGTTGCCTCCCCGGCAACAACGCCATTTGACGAGTCGATTGTTCGCTTTAAAGTCGTTTGCAGTTTTATGTGGTGGAAAAATCGAATAATGAATATTTAAAAGGAAATAACCACTCGCAAAGGAGCGGGTCATATCCACAGGGAGGCAATGATGTATTTAAATTCGCACCAGTTAAAAACGTTTGTTCGTAGTTAGTTTATACAAGAATCAAGCAAGAATTGCCTTCAGATTAAGGTTGAGACAAGAAACAATGCTGAAATAGCAATTATGAGTAACTAGAGGATATTTGTTGCAATGCAGAATCAATAAAATATTAATTACAATTAACAATGGTAGAAAATGTAATTTTTAATGGCCCGATTACTGTAGCAAAACAGGGGATTTTTTCCCTTTTGGCATGTGCGAGGGGTGGACGGCCGGACGCGGGAAGCTCGGAGGAAGTCCCTTGGAATGAGGGCTTCGAAATAGTGGTGGCGGCATGTCCCGCGGTGGCAGGAGGCGGCCGGATGAGCTCCGGCGGAGGTGGCTGCAGCCTATGCTGCAGCTGCTTTGGCGTACGTTGCAGGTGGGTGCGAGAGCGCGCGCGGCCTGTTGGCGGTGAGGACTGCCGCGCGCTGCTGCTGTGTGTTGGTTGGAGGCATCGGCGCACACTGCAGTCGGTGCACGCTCTGTTAACGGTGAGAGCGGGTGAGGCAGGTGCGGGGAAGGTGCTGCGGGCGTGGGAGTGATTCTGCAGGTGCAGCTGTAGCTGGCGTGGGTGCGCAGGCGGTTGCGCATGGAGATGGGGAAGGCTGCAGGCGCGGGGAAGGTGGAGTGAGCGGGCGTAAGGGCTGGAGGCTGTGCACGCCTTGCGTACGGCTGGAGGGCATGCGGGCGCGGGCGGTTGCGCACTCTGTTGGTGTGGGTGTGCAGGCGATGAGAGCGGGAGGAAGTAGCGGGTTCTTGCGTGAGGCTGGAGATGAGCGGGTGGCTGCTGCGTCATGGGTGGTGGAAGTGAAGTGGGAGGACGGAGATTGCTGTTGGAGTGGGGGGTGGACTTCAGACGTCCGGGAAATTTCCCAAACATCTTAACTGATTGAAAGGGTGATTGCACAGTAGCTGCGGCGGTGGTTGTTGGTGACGACGACGAGGGAGATGCACGCTAAAGTGCTCACGGTAATGCGGACGAACTCCGGATGGCGGTGTGGTCTGTTACACCACACGCCCACGGTGGTGGAGACTCGCTGCCACGGTTGAGGCTGGCGGTATGGAATGGAAGAGAGGAGATCTCTCTGCACAATGGTGGTCGGTGGTGGAGGCCTACCTCGCTCAGCATCCTCTCTCCACCTTTTGTAGTGGCCTGCACAAATTTCAAAATCAGCTGCCCGACCAAATCCAACACATCCGCTCCTCCTTGAATGGGTTCTTCACTGCGGCAGCTGGTGGCGTTGGAGCGGCAGCCAGCCATTCCTGCAAGAAGAAGAATAAAGAAAATAATGTTAAAATATTATGGTCATTTATATACAGACCCTCAACTTTTATGTTAATGAAAATAATGTACCTAATTGGTTAACTAATTAGATGAATGTCATTCTAAGCTAATTCTAAATGCACTTAAAATATGAATGCAATGCATGGATTATGTAATTAAATTAAAAATATGAATTAATGTATTTACATCCTAATTTATGCTAAATAAATGTTAGAATTAACCTATTGTCTAGGCACTTAAATACTTAAATAGCCCACAACTATGGGCTAATCATTATGACTTGAACACTGGTTGTGATGACTACTACGGATATATCGAAGAAATCAATGAGATGAGCTTTAGATACGATCATAGAGTTGTCCTTTTCAAGTGCAATTGGTTCAACGTGTTTAAAGAAGGCATTGGCTTCAAACTTGATAAGAAGCACGATTTTTTAAGTTTGAATAAGAATCACTGAATTCTTCTTTCTTCAGAATCTCTTACATTAGCATGTCAAGTATCTCAAGTCTTCTACATCCATGCCAACAGTAGAAATGGATGGAATATACCTGTATGGACAATTCCACTTGAATATTTTGACGTGCAAAAAGATGTCTAACATGAAGTAGAAGCAAATGCTTATCAAGAACACTTGGAAGAAGTTGGTGTAGGTGCAATGGATATTGATATGTAAGGTATAATTATCTTCTATATCATTTCTCTTGTTTACCTTGCTTTATTACTTTAGCTTCCAATAAATTGTCTCATATGTCTCATAATAGCAAAGTTAAAGCCTTGTAGTAGGTTTTCTTTTTTTTTTTCAGTTTAAGAGGCATTTCCGTTGAAGAATCTTTAAACAAGGCGCGTCATTTGTTGATTCTTTGTTGAGCATTTTCATCCATATGGTTTGAGAGAGTTAAGATGGGGAAGCGATATGATTTAAGAGCGTTAACATGTATTTGAGCGATATGTCCTCTTGTTCTTCTCAAGCACTTCTCTCACTTTAAATAAGATCACATAATTATATTATAACGAGTTTTAGATTAATGATACATACATCGTGCTTTGAATAATGTTCCTTCCATGTATGTGATTGAATTCAATAGAAAAAAAATGTATGGTGATTGTTTATGTTTACTATTTACTTATTTATCTTTCAAAAGATGTGGAATGTGTGATTTTCTTTATACAGGATTTTGGAAAATATCCATAATATAGGGGAAACTCTGCCAAATTTTTTTATTTTTATTTATTTATTCCTTAATATTTATACAAATACTAATTTTTTTAAATGTATATGCAGATGAAATTCAAGAAATTCGCTAATAGGGGTAAGCATGACCAGGGCACTTTAGCAGGTAGGGATGAGATGTAGCCTCCTTCCACCCAGACCCCTGCACCAAGCCACCCTGCATGCAGCCCAGCCAGCCCCTCGCACGCAACCCTCCCACACCCAACCTCCCCCATCTGTTCCTGAGTACATCCCTATACGTACTCCCCACACACACCTAGTTGTCATGGTACCTAATCCTGCATTTACAAGACAACGTGAATATATCCAGCTTGGTGATCCTGCCCTACAATATTAGAACAAGTGCAAGAGGGTGGTTACCAATGTAGTGCAAGAGCTAGAGCTAGAGGTTGCCACCCACTACCCTAACGATGATAAGGATGAGGATAAGGGCAATAGCATCAGTGAGGATGAGGATGAGGAAGGTGATGACGATGCTGAGGTATAGAGGCCACCTTAGTAGGACCTTTAGGCTGAGGCAAGGACTAGTTCTGCTGGTAAGATTGGTCAGTAATATCTTATTAAAATTTACTTCTAATTTTTTAATTTTTAATTATATTTTCCTTATCAAGTAATAAAAAAATAGGAAGGGGTTTGACAAGAAATGCACATCTAGATACATTTCCAAAGTGGACGAGAATCAAAGTGCATATGAATGAAGCTAGAGAAGATCCAAACTATCCTCCTTTCACCAGTAGACTATCTAAGATGGTAAAGGAGCTCATCCCCCTTTGTTGTTTTAACTGGAGGAGGGTCTCTAGGGAGATCAAGAGGTAGCTTATTCGTAATATTGAGGTAAATAATTATAAATTAATGTATATATATAAGTTTACTTCAATAATATTTAATTAGTTTATACAAATTGTAATATTATAGGCAATCTTTGATTGGGGTAACGATTCGAATGTCACCGAGTACATCCTCAATCATGCCACGAGACAACATCGTGATTGGAGGATGACAACGAAGAGAAAGGTGAAATTTATAATATTTCTCATTTTTATTATTTACTTAATTAATTTCTTTTGATAATTTATTTGTATGAGAAACGTGTGTCCTACAATAGCAGCAGATGTGTGGAAAGAATGCTATGTACATTGGAATAAGCTTGAGGTGGAGGTAATTACAAATACTTTTAAGAGCATTTGGAAATAAATGATTTAATTGTTTCTCATTACAACATGTTATATGTAAAGGATCAGGCGAAGAGGAACAAGGCCAATAGAGCCAAAGCTCCACCACATACACATTGTTTAGGTCGAACTAGTATAGATAGAGTTAAAGCTAAATATGTGAGTAATTCCATATAATAATGTCACTTTTATGTTTTTAAATAATGTTTTAATAATAATTATTACCTACAAATCTTTGAAATATATTTACAGGCACATTCACATGATGGTGCCATGCTCGATCGAGTTGGTGTGTATGAGGTTACTCATAGCAAGGCCACCACCGACGACGGGCGAACATGGATACATGAGACATACCTAACGAAGCATGTAAGTAACATTTATTTATCAACTACTTTAATTTTTATACTTACTTTAATATGACATTAATTTATTGCAATTTGTAGGAAGAAATGATGAACTTAATAAACCCTCCTACAGACACCGCTTCTGACACTCAGCAGCACCCTCCTATGACATTTGATGATGCTTTTAGGAGCATCATGCCTTTGAAGCGTGGAGCCTTTGTTCATAGTTGGGGGAGGAGTCAAATGATCTGTAGCTGGTCTGGGTGGAAGGGGTCAGTGACAATAGCCGTCGTCCAGCAGATGCAGACACAGCTCCATGATGTCACACACAACTCCATGATGTCACCTCACAGTTCCACTAGCAAACGCAAGCTTGGCAAGATGCCAAGAAATTCATGGAGTAAAGGAAGGAGATGGAGCAGCAGAGTGTGGAGATGAGAGAGATGATGACATTATTATGGGGCAACAGTCGGGATCACACTTCCTATCACTACCTGGTAAGCATGTTTTGCAAGTGAAAAGTTAGGGTTTTGGAAAACCCATCATTGTAGTCACAAAATCCACTAAACAAATAAAAATTATACCAAAACTCAACATGAGCCCCGGGTTGAACATAGGGAGGCGACATTTGATTCTTTGAAAATCATGTTTCGATTTGTTTCTTTTTGGTATTTTTAGGGTTTTGTTATTTTTTTGGTCTTTTATGAGTGAGAGCAGAATATCATAACAACGAGCAATCTAAGCTAGATGGAGGAAGGGAGATGCTGGACATCGTGGATTAGGTGCAGGAGGAATCCAGGTAGAGGAAAGCTTCACCAAGCTAGTGGGAATGGTGATGAGGAGGTGGGGGTGATCGTCTACCTGAATGGAGGTGAGGAGACAACTCTAGGTTTCCCTATGAAAGTGATGTGATGTGGAAGTAATATTTGGTGGAGGGATAGGTTTCTACACTAATAGGGAGTCCTGGAGCTTGGGAATAGAGCATTTGGCAGCTTGGTAGGCTTCTTGAGCTCTTGGGTAGGTAGCATAGGTAGAGATGAGGGCCAATGGGGAGGTGTAGGTGGGTTCATATAGGAGTATGGAGGGGTCATCCACGGCCAAGCATCAAGAGCTACACGTAAGATTTGCGCCTTGCGTGCACTGCCCTAGCACAGCTGTGCACAACACAGCGCACGTGCGCGTGCATCTGTGCAATGCAGTTGGCACCTCTGCACAATGCAACTGGATCCTCATCAAAGGGTGGAGAGAGAGAGAGGATCCCGCACTCCTAGATCACATGCAGCGCACCTCCACTGGAAAGGGTGCATTCCAGCCGTCCGATTCACTTCGTCTAGTTGAGGAGAGTGCACGGATCGTGCCTTCACATCATTTTGAATGCGCACGTATCACGCCTCTCTAAGATCAGATGGTGGAGAATGCTTGCAGCTATCTTAAGTGAGCGCACCAAATCGCACGATGGGCGTGCATGTGATTTGACATGCATCCATGCATTATCGCGCATGTGTAGATCTTGTGGTGCTCAGAGTGCCACGTTGCCACTTCCTTCACCTCTCGATTGCCCATCAACAAATGAATTTCACCCGTGCGCTCTTCAGCTGATTAATTCTGCACGTGGGGCTTCGATCACGCAGCCAGCGTGTGTGAGTAAAGGCGTTGAGCAATGCGCAGCGGCCATGGATGGTCAAGCGAATGTTCTGATGGCCACAAGCTCTCGACCATTGGATCTCAATCCAACAGTTGAGATCTTCTCATGGCTTTGCCCTATAGAGATGAGCGGGCATATTGAGATGGATTTTCAACCGTTTGATTGGGATCCAACGGCTGGGATCACTCGGCAGGAGTGCTCTTGAGGTGAGGAGATTACTATGGCCATTGTTGGGTAGCTCAAATGGTGCCATGTAGCACCATCTAAGTCATTCATTTTCTTTCCTTTGTTGGGAGTGCTACAGATGACGGATCGAGGTGATTTTCACGCTGACGGACTCCAATCGTCATTCTGGATCCATCCGTATGGTCAGATTTTTCATTTGAAGCTCGTAAAGATGTCACATTGTCCCCTTCCCATACAAAATGCAATTATTAATATACAATTTATATAAATCATCTTAAATGCAATATGATGAATGTTATACAGTATTTATGGTGTGGAATGCAATGCTAAACTTAGGAACTAATATAAGTAGGTATTTTATCATGAATAAATGTGTATTTATCACCACCCACCTCATAGAGATGACGACCACCTTGAAGGTGGTGGAGCAGGTGATGAGGTGTGGCTCATCATAGCTAAAATGCCCAAGTTAAGCTAGAAACTAGGCTAAACACTACCAAATTAACACAAAGAAAGGGTTAAGTGTGAGAATTAACAGAAAAGAACAAAACACACCAAATTTGGCTAAAAATGTGAAATTAGGTTATTTATTGAGATATTCTATTAATAAAGACAAAATGGTGATAAAATTGCAAATTGAACACACAATTGAGCTCAAAACTTCAAATCAAAAGTTAAATTAACTTCTAATATGTTCAATTAATCTTCAATAAAAACTTGGTAGCATTTGGACATCAATAGGACCTTGCATTTAGAGATTCACATTTAGGTCTTTCATTCATAACATTTATTCACATTAGAAAACCTCCATGGGCTTAACTGTAGGCCGCAGGGACATGTTTGTAAGATTCTAGGGACTGCTCTAATAGAATTGTATACCACTTATGGGCCTTGCTGCAGATTCCACACCGTTTCACCTAAGGCCTTTATTGCAATTTCACCATTAGACCTGCTGAGAATGGTGCACCTCTTTGTGCAATGTTCATTGAAGAACAACGCACATTAGGGCCATTCATGCCTTGACCCACTTGATCTGCGGCTCAAATTCAATTGAAGCTTCGTGCAACTCCTTCCGTGGCTTCACCTCTGCCCCTAGATCCCATCTAGCAATCGTGATTTGACTTGAAAATTTCGCGTGCCCTCTCCTCTCATCCTTACTGCCTTGACCTAATTGTTTAATCCCACCGTAAGGTGACCTGATCCACTGATCACTCTGCTTTAACACCTCCTCTACTCGAGCGCACACTTGATCACTCCCTCCTCCTTGGGTGATCCCTTCGTCATCCCTCCAGTAGCTCCCTCCTTCTTTGGTGGTCTCTGCCAGGGGCTACTTTCTCCCTCATTTCATTGCCTTTAGCCGTCGACTGCTAGCCCATGAGAGTCACCTTCATTCTCTGGAGGTCTCCTTCCCTTTCATCCTCCTTAGCCGCCAGCTTTGGATCCAGGAGAGTCCCCTTCCTCTAATTAGTTAGGTTTCCAATGCTTTCTCAATATAGTTTTACTGCTCTCTAGATAAATTGTAGTGTTAGATTAGCTTAGTCGTGTAGTGTAGAATTCGCACTCACACCTTCTCTGATCAATTCAGATCAGAGGAGATGAATTCATATCACTCATCTAATCACTGATCTTCCCCCTCATATCACCATTTTGTGTTTTGATTTCCCTCAAATTTTATTTCGCAATCCACCCAGCCATTAGAGTCAAACCCTCATCTCATTGCTCTCTAGCTTTGAGATGAGGATTTATGCTCAAAATCTCTCTAGGGGTCTCCCATTCATTTCAGAAATCCACAAAGATCCCTGATCTAAATTTAAATGGAATCAGTTTGCTTGATTGATTTTGAATTTGGATTTCAAGTAAGATCGCGAGGTTTTGAATCAATTAAGTTTTGAATAATTTTGATCAAGCGAATTGAGATATTTTTGTGTAATTGAGTACATGGCCGTGAATATGAGATGTTCTTGATGAAAAATTCTTCCTCAGATGAGCCATGTCTAAATTTGGCATGAATTGGGGATTTTATGGTTTAAAGAGAGAGGTAGAGCCAAGGAAAATCAATTTTGTTGAGTTGAGGCTCTACCACCAGTTTATGTTTTGTTTTGTGTGACAATCTAATTTTTAGCCTAAGGAATTTTTAGTATTCCTTAGGGTTTTAGATAATTGGGATTCAAGTTGGATTTATTAGAATGATTCTAACACCTCCTTCGTGCTATCTATAGCATTAGGAAGGTGTTAGATCAGTGTTTTTCTCTCTGATTTGAAATGAAAATGCTGATGAGGATTTTTGATGCAGAGTTTAAATTCTCAAAGTGATTTTAATGTGATTTTCAAGCCTTATCAGATTTTTTAGGTGTTTATTGTTGTGATTTTCGAATCCCAATTCAACATATTAAAGTGATGCATAGTACCTACATTACATGGGTTTTCCAACCCTAAATTCAGTGTAAGTTAGGGTTACTTGAAAATAAACAAGTCAGATCTTGGATATTTTGTGCACTGAATTGAGATTAGATCTGCTGGAATAGATGATCTGGTTGCAACAGTAGCCTTTGAAATCTATTTAAGACATTTGAAGTAGCCCAATAATAGCTGATCAGTCTTTGTTGTTGCTGCAGTAGTGCTGCTAGATGGGCTTAACAAATGGGCAGTGGTCTAGATTTGAATTGTCTTAGAAAGCTGATATGTTCCAACTATTATGTACAATGTAAACTAGCTTTCATGTTTTTGTGATGACTTTAAATCCTATTTTTTTGCTTGTAATCTGGTTTGTAAGCCATCTTTGTCTGCTATATTTGTGTATAACAACCCAAACTTAGAAATGCGATGAAATTAAATTAAAAATCAAGTTTACTTGCTTGAACATCTCTCTTGTGTTGTGCTTGACACTTCTGAATGTTTTCACTGCATTCTCAAGCCACACATCTCTTAATTAGGCCTTAGGTTACTCCTTGTCACACTCATTTAGGCCTTACATGCACTTCCTTTGTAAATATATAGAAACCCTAAGAAAATTCCAAAAAACTAAAATAAAGATGTAGCGAGTAAGAATAAGTATAATTTTAAGTATATACAAAGTTTGAAGGTTATCTAAACCTCAAACTTGGTAGAACATACCAGCCGATGATTTAATATATCTTAAAACTCAATAAAAGAACTCAAACCTAAAAAATCCAAAAATGCTCCATCCTTATCATCTCTCTCTTTCTCTCTCATCCCCTACCTCTAGTATATATATAAAATCCATAAAAATCAAAAAAACTAGAAAAATACCCAAAAATACTATATATACTATGTAAATACATGTATATATAAGCTATATACTAAGCTATATATGTACATAGTGTATAATATGTATATAACTTGTACATATAACTTATATATGTATTCTATATTATAAATTAGGTATTAAGGATAAATTATTATATATGTAACTTTATTAAATAAGTATCTATTAATTTAAATAACTTATATGTACTATAAGCTATATAAATTTATAAACCCCAATTAAAACTTATTTATCAGTAATATTGTACATAAGTATTTATATACTTATTATGTGCATTATAATCACTGCAAACTAAATTAATTATATTTATACAGTAAATAATTAACTTAATAATTTAGTAGGTAGTTTACTAAATTAAATTAAAATAAATTAGTAAATTAAGTTATTATTTAACTAATTTATATTGTATAATTGTATTATATTATTTTAAGTAATTTAAACTAATTTAACCATATTTATATTGTATTGTACTATTTATGTCTAATTTATATGTATAATAGCCTGAAAATGCATATTTAAAATGTATATAAATTAAAATAAAATGTGTAAAATATCATAAAAATATGTATTAAATAATTTAATATGTATACTAATACTGTATAAGGTCAATTAGACCATAAATTATGTAATTTATACTTTAATTAACAAATGAACTTATAAAACTAATGTATATAATTTGTAATTTTAGCTCATTTATTTATATAGTAAAACTAATTATTTTTGTAAATAAATTACATAATTTTATAACCCTATATAAAGACTTCTCAACCCTATATTTTATTTTAAATTTGGAACTAATTTGGGCCCTCAATTCGAGGGCCAAAGTAAGCAAATCAAAAAAGCTCTGTGCGCAATGCTATGCGTGAGGGGCTCTTTCAAAAGTGCCACATCAATAGTTTAAGCGTGATTAGCCCATAGTTCTGGGCTATTTAAGTATTTAAATGCCTAAACATTAGGATAATTCTAACATTTATTTAGCATAAATTAGGATGTAAATAGATTAATTCATATTTTTAATTTAATTACATAATCCATGCATTGCATTCATATTTTAAGTGCATTTAGAATTAGCTTAGAATGCCATTCATCTAATTAGTTAACTAATTAAGTACATTATTTTAGTTAACGTAAAACTTGAGGGTTTGTATATAAATAACCATAATATTTTAATAATATCCTTTATTCTTCTTCTTCTCAGCAACGGCTCGGCTGCCGCTGCAACGCCTCCGGCCTCACTAAAAGCGCATTCATGGATCGGCGGAGAAGGTGGATCTGCTCCCACCTCTCCATTCAAATTTGTGCAGGCCGCTACAAAAGGAGGAGAGAGGATGCTGAGCGAGGCAGGCCTCCGCCACCGACCCACCACTGTGCAGAGAAAACTTCTCTTCCACTCCATACCGTCGGCCTCTATTGTGGCGGCGAGTCTCCACCACCATGGGCGTGTGGTGTGACAGGCCATACCGCCATCCAGAGCTCGTCCGCATCACTGTGAGCACCTTAGCGTGCATCTCCCTTGCCGTCGTCGCCAACCACCCTCGCCGTCGTCACCAACCACCACCACCGCAACAACTGTCAACCATCCCTTTCAGTAACTTAAGACGTCCGGGAAATTCATTTAACTGGTCGATCTTTTTCTTTAAAGTCGTTTGTAGTTTAATGTGGTGGAAAAATCGACTAATCAATATTTAACAAGAATTAACCACTCGCAGAGGAGTGGGTCGTATCCACAAGGAGGCAATGACGTATTAAAATTCGCACCAATTAAAAACGTTCGTTCGTAGTTAGTTTGGACAAGAATCAAGCCAAGATTGCCTTTAGATTAAGGTTTAAGCAAGAAACAATGCTGAAATGGCAATTATGAGAAACTAGAGGATATTTTCCGCAATGCAGAATCAATAAAATATCATTAAAAAGTGGCAATGGCAGAAAATGTAATTTCTAATTGATGGTTTACTGTAGGAAAATAGGGGAATTTTTCCCCTTTGACTTGCGTGACGAGGAACGGATGGCCGGGTGCAGGAAGCTTGGAGGAGGTCCCTTGGACCAAGATCTTCGAATCGGTGGTGGCGGCGAGTCGCGCGGCGGCCGGAGGTGGCCGGACGAGCTCCGGCGGAGGTGCTACAGCCGGTGAGCTTGCGCGGCTGTTGGCGTGAGATCTGCTCGTGCGCTGCTGCTGCGGGGGTGGCTGCTGCTGCTGGCATGGGCGCTGCTGCGGCTGGCGTGGGCACGGGAGCGCAGGCGTGGTGAGCGCTGGTCTGTAGGCCCGGGGAAGAGGACGCTGCAGGCGGTTCTGCAAGCGCGGGCGTGGTTGGACTGGTCTGCAGGCACGGGAGGAGACTTGTGTGGGTCTGTAGGCGTTGGAGGATGGCGTGGGCTGGTCTGCAGCTGTGCGCAGGTCTGCAGGAGCATGGAGAGGGCTGCAGCCAGTGAGCGCGTGGAGATGGCCGCGGTTGGAGGGTGCAGGCATGGTTGAGGAGGGCGTGCGTGGTTGGACTGTAGCTATGCGCGGGTGGCTGCTGCTGGTGACGGGCGTGCGGGCGAAGGTGTCTGCAGTTGTGCAGGTCTGCAGGTGCGGGAAGATTGGAGGTGGACTTCAGACGTCCGGGAAATTTCCCGAACGTCTTAAGTTACTGAAAGGGGTGGTTGACGGTTGTTGCGGCGGTGGTGGTTGGCGACGACGGCGAGGGAGATGCACGCTAAGGTGCTCACAGTGATGCGGACGAGCTCCGGATGGCGGTGTGGCCTGTCACACCACACGCCCACAGTGGTGGAGACTCGCCGCCACAGTAGAGGCCGACGGTATGGAGTGGAAGAGAGAAGTTTTCTCTGCACAGTGGTGGGTCGGTGGCGGAGGCCTGCCTCGCTCAGCAACCTCTCTCCTCCTTTTGTAGCGGCCTGCACAAATTTGAATGGAGAGGTGGGAGCAGATCCACCTTCTCCGCCGATCCATGAATGCGCTTTTAGTGAGGCCGGAGGCGTTGCAGCGGCAGCCGAGCCGTTGCTGAGAAGAAGAAGAATAAAGGATATTATTAAAATATTATGATTATTTATATACAAACCCTCAAGTTTTATGTTAACTAAAATAATGTACTTAATTAGTTAACTAATTAGATGAATGGCATTCTAAGCTAATTCTAAATGCACTTAAAATATGAATGCAATGCATGGATTATGTAATTAAATTGAAAATATGAATTAATGTATTTACATCCTAATTTATGCTAAATAATGTTAGAATTAACCTAATGTCTAGGCACTTAAAAACTTAAATAGCCCACAACTATGGGCTAATCAAATACCCCCATGACTAGTTTTTGCTAGTCCCTAGCAAAATTAAGCGAAACCTAGCACTCCAAGTAGACTAGTCAACTCACTTAGTCTTCCTTTAGAAGCATATTAATTTTAGACTCTAGACCCAAGGTTCCTAAGTAGTTGCTAACTTATAGATTAGGTCGGCTAAAGAAGAGTTGCAGACACAAGTTTCCCTGATTTCTGACTCTACCCTAAAGTTTATTGATTCCTGAGATTAAAGCATCCGTACCTGTGCATTGATCTGAGTTATTTGAGTTAAAGGAATTTATATATATATATTTATTTATTTATTTTGTTTCTTTGATTCTTCTATGTCTAACCTCAGATTAGCTATCAACACGGTCTGTGTCGGATTCATTATCCCCATTACCATACCTTGAAGGGTGCCTGGCTTTCAATGCTTTGAGATAGCACCACCCATAATGACCCCAAGAACTCCTGGCAATTGACACTTCGAGATAGTATCGCCCATGGATTTCTTAAGCGAATTCAGGCCTATGGCAATCGGCACTTAGAGATAGGGCTGCCCATGGTACCTGAACCGCACAATGCGCTTACATGCCCCCAGTAGGATGGATATCCTAAGAGACAAGCGCCGAGGAGGTAATATGTTATCATCGCATCCTCAAGGTGAGTATATACTCCCCTCTCCTGCGGCGGGAACTCTTCCAATCAAAAATGTGTTTTCAAGCCTCTCCTAAGTCAAGACTAAGAGAACCAAATCTCTTTTCAGAAAGACAGAAATTAAGTTAATTACCAGACCAAGTGTGTGAAATTTGGATGCTTGGGTTACAAGGACCCGTAAACCAAAAGGTAGAATAAGACTCCACGTACTACCCCACCTTTTAACTCAAACCCTAGCTTCCCTTCCTCAACCTCTTGAGGAATGGTCCGCAACTTAACTCCTACTTAAGCTTTTAAGTCCACAAAGGACTCTAATGGTCTAACACTAGCAGCTCATTTAGCTTCTAAAGTTTGACCCTAGAATTAATTTAGTCTACCTTAGAGTTCTGATTTGCTTAAGAATGCATGACTTAGCCAGTTAAGCTCAAAACTTTTTTTTCTTTTGTTTTTATGCAAACGTATGCAATGAATGCACTATGCTATGTATATCCCCAAGTACTCCCCCCCATGCCTAAATTCTGCAATGTCCTCATTGCATAGGAGGATATTACCTAGGTCAGAGCTAGGCTAAATAGCCAAAGAACCTGCAAATCAGGTTCAAGAATTACAGAAATAGGCCCTAAAATTGAGCAAAGCAATGTTGGCCTAGAAAATAGGTAACCTAGGATGTTGGCGAGCTGATGATGAATCTCGATAGCAAATGCTCGCCCAACTAAAATGGGAATGAAATCTTCCCAGGTCACCAGAAGAGGTTCTAAAGGATAAATAGGTATAACAACCTCTAAAGGGGTAGGGGAAGGATGACAAGGATCCTCCAAAAGGTATGGGGAAGGAATGGTGCAATGATAAACCACCAGGGTAATGGACTGACTAAAGAAATCATCAATCCATACCCGATACTCCATTACAGAAAATATTGGTCTGTTAAGCCCCCTGGTCAGAACAAAAGTGAACAATTTTCTAAGGCAAGGATCGTCTAAGGTGTCCAAGTTACGAGGTTGCAGGATGGCCATAAGATCTAGGTTGGGTTTAATAAGCTCGGTGTCCATTCCTAACACTCTTTCTAAATCCTCAATTTCATCCCTAGCATTCCTTGCACCATCACATGTATCTTCCTACTCTTCATCAGGAGTCACAATTTCACTTTCAGATATAAGCGAATCAGAGGGTGACTTCGAAGTGAATGAAGGCAGGTTGGAAGTAACAGATCTAGGGATTATCATATCAATGTCATCCCCAGGTTTTTGTTCTTTACTCAAATCTTCCCCGGAGTCTATATGTGAATCCACATAAATCTTAGAAATTGCTTCCAAATTTTCCATCATTTCATCATGAGGAGAAATATCATCAATGGGTGTGCTAAGGAAACCTAATTTGGTCAAATTTGTGACATCCTTAGGGGCTAACTCTTCAAATAAGACATAATCACCCTTAGTGTCACTCCAAATCTTGAATGTAGGTTCCTCATATAATTCATCTTCCTCCTCATCACACAATTCATAATGTACCCGAGGTCTAGAATCATTTAATATCTCAGCAGATCCCCTAGGGTGCTCTATCTGAGGTAAATGGTTTACACTGGTAACATCAGACTCCTCAGATAGGTCAATTTCTTTAGGGTTAGGTTCCCTAAGGGTGGGTTTGAGTTCCATATCATGATCAGAAGGGAGCGTAGGATTAACAACATGACTTTGACCCACTTCATCAAATGTCACGAAAATACTATCATCTGGGTCGAGGTCTTCCAATGGTACCATCATTCCCTTCTTTTGACTCCAATATAATTCAGGTGGATACTCAACCTTATCATTATCTTCCTCGGGTTGCCACCTTTCTTCATCCAATGCATAGCTACTTTCATGTGTATCTTCCTCCCACCTAAGGTGTGGATCTCTCAAGGAAGTGTCATCTAATGGGGAGGTTTCAAAATTGATCCTCAAAAAGTAACTATTCTCCCTAGAATTTCCCTCCAACTTAAAGTGTAGCTCTCCCATGGGAGATGCATCTATTGTAGAGGGGTATATGTCATCCTCAATGGGGTAGATTGGGTGGCTAATTTCATCTCTTTCTTGTTGGCCTGCTCTCGAAGTTTCTCCTAACAATTCAATCATTTCATTTTGCATTTTCTGTATTTCCATCTTCAAAGAGGAGAGGTCATTGCTATAATGAGAGAAGTCAGGCTTAGGCTTATAGTACCCAGGAGTGTCTGTCCAACCATAATAATTTTTCAGGGAGGGTGGGTTGGGTATTTCTATGGTGTGTGGGATATTGGGCAAAGAAAATCCCGCTCCTAGGTTCTGCTCACTAATTTGGGGCTTGACCAGGCCAATACTCCTATAATAGGAGTAAAACAGATCCCAATGATTGTCATTATGTTCATCAAGGGATGGACCATCTCGGCATCTGGGATCAAAGGATGCAGAGTGGGGGTGAGGGTGTAGGCAAGATGTGAAAGGATGAAAATCAATGTGGTCCATTCTAACTCACACCTCAATCAGAATTCCCCAAGAAAAACACAATTAAAAAAGGACCTTTTAGGCCTTTCCCAATTTAGGCTTTTGATTTTAAGTCAGATTGTAGGTGACAATACAATTTGTTTAATCAATTTACGCGCCTATTGTTGACCTATGGCTCGCCTAAGAAGACCTAGTTGGAGCTTAGGTGTTCTTCCCTAAATCTCAAATGGTCAAGTAAATCCAAAGATGGAAGATCGAGGGATGTAAGTAGGCCTAAGCCTTCCTTTGAAGCTGTGCTTTCGCGATGCTTCTCAACTACCCCCAAAAATCCATGACAGGGTATCCCCCTCTTTGGATTTACAAAACCTTTGATCTCAAGTTCCGAACACTTCAGAATCCAACAGTAGGAGGGCTCTTATCCTAGTATTTCTAAACCTAAGGAGTGTCTAGAAGCGTGCCGTGGTTCAAGTGAAATAAGTGTGCATACACCGCAAAATATTTTGAATTTTGAAGTGCACGCCAAGTTTGAAAATCAAATCCTTGGTTTTCAAAATGTCCCTCCTTTAATTAGTCCTTTATCTAGAAAATATGTGACCACTTGTTTAATTTATTCAATACAGATTAGGTGGTCTTTGCATTAAGTCAAAATGCAATACGTGATCAAGAATAAGATGCAAAGTAAGAAAATGAGTACCTTGCTTCCATCAATCAACGATGCAAGAATGCACGCAATGCAGAGAAATAAATCTAGAGGCTGCTCATACAGACCTAAATGGTTCATCCTAGGGCAGGCAGCTCGTTTTTTTATTTTTTAAATTTTTAAACTAATGCACAAGCAAATAAAAGTAATCAATAAACTAAAAACCTAAATCTAAAGAAAAGGGAACAGGCTCCCAAAAATTACCCAACATGGGCCCAAAACAAAATCGGGGAACAAACCCCTCAAAATATACCCCAGAACAAGGGTTTCAAACAAAATGCAATAAAAAATTAAACCTAAAGTCTTAATTCTATTCTAATCAAACTAGCGACTAAATATACAATGATGTCCATCACGTCCTCGTCCTTCTCCTCCTTTCCAAAATAGCTCGTCCAATCCTCCTCGAGCGACGTCAAGGGTCGCCTCTCACAGTGGCTGATTCTTGCACAAATTTTCTCGCACAGAAAAGAAAATAATAAATGGTCAAATCACTGTGCAATTGAAAAATAATCAAAATAAAATCATGTGAAATTATTGCGTCTGTTGCCTCCCCGGCAACAACGCCATTTGACGAGTCGATTGTTCGCTTTAAAGTCGTTTGCAGTTTTATGTGGTGGAAAAATCGAATAATGAATATTTAAAAGGAAATAACCACTCGCAAAGGAGCGGGTCATATCCACAGGGAGGCAATGATGTATTTAAATTCGCACCAGTTAAAAACGTTTGTTCGTAGTTAGTTTATACAAGAATCAAGCAAGAATTGCCTTCAGATTAAGGTTGAGACAAGAAACAATGCTGAAATAGCAATTATGAGTAACTAGAGGATATTTGTTGCAATGCAGAATCAATAAAATATTAATTAAAATTAACAATGGTAGAAAATGTAATTTTTAATGGCCCGATTACTGTAGCAAAACAGGGGATTTTTTCCCTTTTGGCATGTGCGAGGGGTGGACGGCCGGACGCGGGAAGCTCGGAGGAAGTCCCTTGGAATGAGGGCTTCGAAACAGTGGTGGCGGCATGTCCCGCGGTGGCAGGAGGCGGCCGGATGAGCTCCGGCGGAGGTGGCTGCAGCCTATGCTGCAGCTGCTTTGGCGTACGTTGCAGGTGGGTGCGAGAGCGCGCGCGGCCTGTTGGCGGTGAGGACTGCCGCGCGCTGCTGCTGTGTGTTGGTTGGAGGCATCGGCGCACACTGCAGTCGGTGCACGCTCTGTTAACGGTGAGAGCGGGTGAGGCAGGTGCGGGGAAGGTGCTGCGGGCGTGGGAGTGATTCTGCAGGTGCGGCTGTAGCTGGCGTGGGTGCGCAGGCGGTTGCGCATGGAGATGGGGAAGGCTGCAGGCGCGGGGAAGGTGGAGTGAGCGGGCGTAAGGGCTGGAGGCTGTGCACGCCTTGCGTACGGCTGGAGGGCATGCGGGCGCGGGCGGTTGCGCACTCTGTTGGTGTGGGTGTGCAGGCGATGAGAGCGGGAGGAAGTAGCGGGTTCTTGCGTGAGGCTGGAGATGAGCGGGTGGCTGCTGCGTCATGGGTGGTGGAAGTGAAGTGGGAGGACGGAGATTGCTGTTGGAGTGGGGGGTGGACTTCAGACGTCCGGGAAATTTCCCAAACATCTTAACTGATTGAAAGGGTGATTGCACAGTAGCTGCGGCGGTGGTTGTTGGTGACGACGACGAGGGAGATGCACGCTAAAGTGCTCACGGTAATGCGGACGAACTCCGGATGGCGGTGTGGTCTGTTACACCACACGCCCACGGTGGTGGAGACTCGCTGCCACGGTTGAGGCTGGCGGTATGGAATGGAAGAGAGGAGATCTCTCTGCACAATGGTGGTCGGTGGTGGAGGCCTACCTCGCTCAGCATCCTCTCTCCACCTTTTGTAGTGGCCTGCACAAATTTCAAAATCAGCTGCCCGACCAAATCCAACACATCCGCTCCTCCTTGAATGGGTTCTTCACTGCGGCAGCTGGTGGCGTTGGAGCGGCAGCCAGCCATTCCTGCAAGAAGAAGAATAAAGAAAATAATGTTAAAATATTATGGTCATTTATATACAGACCCTCAACTTTTATGTTAATGAAAATAATGTACCTAATTGGTTAACTAATTAGATGAATGTCATTCTAAGCTAATTCTAAATGCACTTAAAATATGAATGCAATGCATGGATTATGTAATTAAATTAAAAATATGAATTAATGTATTTACATCCTAATTTATGCTAAATAAATGTTAGAATTAACCTATTGTCTAGGCACTTAAATACTTAAATAGCCCACAACTATGGGCTAATCATTATGACTTGAACACTGGTTGTGATGACTACTACGGATATATCGAAGAAATCAATGAGATGAGCTTTAGATACGATCATAGAGTTGTCCTTTTCAAGTGCAATTGGTTCAACGTGTTTAAAGAAGGCATTGGCTTCAAACTTGATAAGAAGCACGATTTTTTAAGTTTGAATAAGAATCACTGAATTCTTCTTTCTTCAGAATCTCTTACATTAGCATGTCAAGTATCTCAAGTCTTCTACATCCATGCCAACAGTAGAAATGGATGGAATATACCTGTATGGACAATTCCACTTGAATATTTTGACGTGCAAAAAGATGTCTAACATGAAGTAGAAGCAAATGCTTATCAAGAACACTTGGAAGAAGTTGGTGTAGGTGCAATGGATATTGATATGTAAGGTATAATTATCTTCTATATCATTTCTCTTGTTTACCTTGCTTTATTACTTTAGCTTCCAATAAATTGTCTCATATGTCTCATAATAGCAAAGTTAAAGCCTTGTAGTAGGTTTTCTTTTTTTTTTTCAGTTTAAGAGGCATTTCCGTTGAAGAATCTTTAAACAAGGCGCGTCATTTGTTGATTCTTTGTTGAGCATTTTCATCCATATGGTTTGAGAGAGTTAAGATGGGGAAGCGATATGATTTAAGAGCGTTAACATGTATTTGAGCGATATGTCCTCTTGTTCTTCTCAAGCACTTCTCTCACTTTAAATAAGATCACATAATTATATTATAACGAGTTTTAGATTAATGATACATACATCGTGCTTTGAATAATGTTCCTTCCATGTATGTGATTGAATTCAATAGAAAAAAAATGTATGGTGATTGTTTATGTTTACTATTTACTTATTTATCTTTCAAAAGATGTGGAATGTGTGATTTTCTTTATACAGGATTTTGGAAAATATCCATAATATAGGGGAAACTCTGCCAAATTTTTTTATTTTTATTTATTTATTCCTTAATATTTATACAAATACTAATTTTTTTAAATGTATATGCAGATGAAATTCAAGAAATTCGCTAATAGGGGTAAGCATGACCAGGGCACTTTAGCAGGTAGGGATGAGATGTAGCCTCCTTCCACCCAGACCCCTGCACCAAGCCACCCTGCATGCAGCCCAGCCAGCCCCTCGCACGCAACCCTCCCACACCCAACCTCCCCCATCTGTTCCTGAGTACATCCCTATACGTACTCCCCACACACACCTAGTTGTCATGGTACCTAATCCTGCATTTACAAGACAACGTGAATATATCCAGCTTGGTGATCCTGCCCTACAATATTAGAACAAGTGCAAGAGGGTGGTTACCAATGTAGTGCAAGAGCTAGAGCTAGAGGTTGCCACCCACTACCCTAACGATGATAAGGATGAGGATAAGGGCAATAGCATCAGTGAGGATGAGGATGAGGAAGGTGATGACGATGCTGAGGTATAGAGGCCACCTTAGTAGGACCTTTAGGCTGAGGCAAGGACTAGTTCTGCTGGTAAGATTGGTCAGTAATATCTTATTAAAATTTACTTCTAATTTTTTAATTTTTAATTATATTTTCCTTATCAAGTAATAAAAAAATAGGAAGGGGTTTGACAAGAAATGCACATCTAGATACATTTCCAAAGTGGACGAGAATCAAAGTGCATATGAATGAAGCTAGAGAAGATCCAAACTATCCTCCTTTCACCAGTAGACTATCTAAGATGGTAAAGGAGCTCATCCCCCTTTGTTGTTTTAACTGGAGGAGGGTCTCTAGGGAGATCAAGAGGTAGCTTATTCGTAATATTGAGGTAAATAATTATAAATTAATGTATATATATAAGTTTACTTCAATAATATTTAATTAGTTTATACAAATTGTAATATTATAGGCAATCTTTGATTGGGGTAACGATTCGAATGTCACCGAGTACATCCTCAATCATGCCACGAGACAACATCGTGATTGGAGGATGACAACGAAGAGAAAGGTGAAATTTATAATATTTCTCATTTTTATTATTTACTTAATTAATTTCTTTTGATAATTTATTTGTATGAGAAACGTGTGTCCTACAATAGCAGCAGATGTGTGGAAAGAATGCTATGTACATTGGAATAAGCTTGAGGTGGAGGTAATTACAAATACTTTTAAGAGCATTTGGAAATAAATGATTTAATTGTTTCTCATTACAACATGTTATATGTAAAGGATCAGGCGAAGAGGAACAAGGCCAATAGAGCCAAAGCTCCACCACATACACATTGTTTAGGTCGAACTAGTATAGATAGAGTTAAAGCTAAATATGTGAGTAATTCCATATAATAATGTCACTTTTATGTTTTTAAATAATGTTTTAATAATAATTATTACCTACAAATCTTTGAAATATATTTACAGGCACATTCACATGATGGTGCCATGCTCGATCGAGTTGGTGTGTATGAGGTTACTCATAGCAAGGCCACCACCGACGACGGGCGAACATGGATACATGAGACATACCTAACGAAGCATGTAAGTAACATTTATTTATCAACTACTTTAATTTTTATACTTACTTTAATATGACATTAATTTATTGCAATTTGTAGGAAGAAATGATGAACTTAATAAACCCTCCTACAGACACCGCTTCTGACACTCAGCAGCACCCTCCTATGACATTTGATGATGCTTTTAGGAGCATCATGCCTTTGAAGCGTGGAGCCTTTGTTCATAGTTGGGGGAGGAGTCAAATGATCTGTAGCTGGTCTGGGTGGAAGGGGTCAGTGACAATAGCCGTCGTCCAGCAGATGCAGACACAGCTCCATGATGTCACACACAACTCCATGATGTCACCTCACAGTTCCACTAGCAAACGCAAGCTTGGCAAGATGCCAAGAAATTCATGGAGTAAAGGAAGGAGATGGAGCAGCAGAGTGTGGAGATGAGAGAGATGATGACATTATTATGGGGCAACAGTCGGGATCACACTTCCTATCACTACCTGGTAAGCATGTTTTGCAAGTGAAAAGTTAGGGTTTTGGAAAACCCATCATTGTAGTCACAAAATCCACTAAACAAATAAAAATTATACCAAAACTCAACATGAGCCCCGGGTTGAACATAGGGAGGCGACATTTGATTCTTTGAAAATCATGTTTCGATTTGTTTCTTTTTGGTATTTTTAGGGTTTTGTTATTTTTTTGGTCTTTTATGAGTGAGAGCAGAATATCATAACAACGAGCAATCTAAGCTAGATGGAGGAAGGGAGATGCTGGACATCGTGGATTAGGTGCAGGAGGAATCCAGGTAGAGGAAAGCTTCACCAAGCTAGTGGGAATGGTGATGAGGAGGTGGGGGTGATCGTCTACCTGAATGGAGGTGAGGAGACAACTCTAGGTTTCCCTATGAAAGTGATGTGATGTGGAAGTAATATTTGGTGGAGGGATAGGTTTCTACACTAATAGGGAGTCCTGGAGCTTGGGAATAGAGCATTTGGCAGCTTGGTAGGCTTCTTGAGCTCTTGGGTAGGTAGCATAGGTAGAGATGAGGGCCAATGGGGAGGTGTAGGTGGGTTCATATAGGAGTATGGAGGGGTCATCCACGGCCAAGCATCAAGAGCTACACGTAAGATTTGCGCCTTGCGTGCACTGCCCTAGCACAGCTGTGCACAACACAGCGCACGTGCGCGTGCATCTGTGCAATGCAGTTGGCACCTCTGCACAATGCAACTGGATCCTCATCAAAGGGTGGAGAGAGAGAGAGGATCCCGCACTCCTAGATCACATGCAGCGCACCTCCACTGGAAAGGGTGCATTCCAGCCGTCCGATTCACTTCGTCTAGTTGAGGAGAGTGCACGGATCGTGCCTTCACATCATTTTGAATGCGCACGTATCACGCCTCTCTAAGATCAGATGGTGGAGAATGCTTGCAGCTATCTTAAGTGAGCGCACCAAATCGCACGATGGGCGTGCATGTGATTTGACATGCATCCATGCATTATCGCGCATGTGTAGATCTTGTGGTGCTCAGAGTGCCACGTTGCCACTTCCTTCACCTCTCGATTGCCCATCAACAAATGAATTTCACCCGTGCGCTCTTCAGCTGATTAATTCTGCACGTGGGGCTTCGATCACGCAGCCAGCGTGTGTGAGTAAAGGCGTTGAGCAATGCGCAGCGGCCATGGATGGTCAAGCGAATGTTCTGATGGCCACAAGCTCTCGACCATTGGATCTCAATCCAACAGTTGAGATCTTCTCATGGCTTTGCCCTATAGAGATGAGCGGGCATATTGAGATGGATTTTCAACCGTTTGATTGGGATCCAACGGCTGGGATCACTCGGCAGGAGTGCTCTTGAGGTGAGGAGATTACTATGGCCATTGTTGGGTAGCTCAAATGGTGCCATGTAGCACCATCTAAGTCATTCATTTTCTTTCCTTTGTTGGGAGTGCTACAGATGACGGATCGAGGTGATTTTCACGCTGACGGACTCCAATCGTCATTCTGGATCCATCCGTATGGTCAGATTTTTCATTTGAAGCTCGTAAAGATGTCACATTGTCCCCTTCCCATACAAAATGCAATTATTAATATACAATTTATATAAATCATCTTAAATGCAATATGATGAATGTTATACAGTATTTATGGTGTGGAATGCAATGCTAAACTTAGGAACTAATATAAGTAGGTATTTTATCATGAATAAATGTGTATTTATCACCACCCACCTCATAGAGATGACGACCACCTTGAAGGTGGTGGAGCAGGTGATGAGGTGTGGCTCATCATAGCTAAAATGCCCAAGTTAAGCTAGAAACTAGGCTAAACACTACCAAATTAACACAAAGAAAGGGTTAAGTGTGAGAATTAACAGAAAAGAACAAAACACACCAAATTTGGCTAAAAATGTGAAATTAGGTTATTTATTGAGATATTCTATTAATAAAGACAAAATGGTGATAAAATTGCAAATTGAACACACAATTGAGCTCAAAACTTCAAATCAAAAGTTAAATTAACTTCTAATATGTTCAATTAATCTTCAATAAAAACTTGGTAGCATTTGGACATCAATAGGACCTTGCATTTAGAGATTCACATTTAGGTCTTTCATTCATAACATTTATTCACATTAGAAAACCTCCATGGGCTTAACTGTAGGCCGCAGGGACATGTTTGTAAGATTCTAGGGACTGCTCTAATAGAATTGTATACCACTTATGGGCCTTGCTGCAGATTCCACACCGTTTCACCTAAGGCCTTTATTGCAATTTCACCATTAGACCTGCTGAGAATGGTGCACCTCTTTGTGCAATGTTCATTGAAGAACAACGCACATTAGGGCCATTCATGCCTTGACCCACTTGATCTGCGGCTCAAATTCAATTGAAGCTTCGTGCAACTCCTTCCGTGGCTTCACCTCTGCCCCTAGATCCCATCTAGCAATCGTGATTTGACTTGAAAATTTCGCGTGCCCTCTCCTCTCATCCTTACTGCCTTGACCTAATTGTTTAATCCCACCGTAAGGTGACCTGATCCACTGATCACTCTGCTTTAACACCTCCTCTACTCGAGCGCACACTTGATCACTCCCTCCTCCTTGGGTGATCCCTTCGTCATCCCTCCAGTAGCTCCCTCCTTCTTTGGTGGTCTCTGCCAGGGGCTACTTTCTCCCTCATTTCATTGCCTTTAGCCGTCGACTGCTAGCCCATGAGAGTCACCTTCATTCTCTGGAGGTCTCCTTCCCTTTCATCCTCCTTAGCCGCCAGCTTTGGATCCAGGAGAGTCCCCTTCCTCTAATTAGTTAGGTTTCCAATGCTTTCTCAATATAGTTTTACTGCTCTCTAGATAAATTGTAGTGTTAGATTAGCTTAGTCGTGTAGTGTAGAATTCGCACTCACACCTTCTCTGATCAATTCAGATCAGAGGAGATGAATTCATATCACTCATCTAATCACTGATCTTCCCCCTCATATCACCATTTTGTGTTTTGATTTCCCTCAAATTTTATTTCGCAATCCACCCAGCCATTAGAGTCAAACCCTCATCTCATTGCTCTCTAGCTTTGAGATGAGGATTTATGCTCAAAATCTCTCTAGGGGTCTCCCATTCATTTCAGAAATCCACAAAGATCCCTGATCTAAATTTAAATGGAATCAGTTTGCTTGATTGATTTTGAATTTGGATTTCAAGTAAGATCGCGAGGTTTTGAATCAATTAAGTTTTGAATAGTTTTGATCAAGCGAATTGAGATATTTTTGTGTAATTGAGTACATGGCCGTGAATATGAGATGTTCTTGATGAAAAATTCTTCCTCAGATGAGCCATGTCTAAATTTGGCATGAATTGGGGATTTTATGGTTTAAAGAGAGAGGTAGAGCCAAGGAAAATCAATTTTGTTGAGTTGAGGCTCTACCACCAGTTTATGTTTTGTTTTGTGTGACAATCTAATTTTTAGCCTAAGGAATTTTTAGTATTCCTTAGGGTTTTAGATAATTGGGATTCAAGTTGGATTTATTAGAATGATTCTAACACCTCCTTCGTGCTATCTATAGCATTAGGAAGGTGTTAGATCAGTGTTTTTCTCTCTGATTTGAAATGAAAATGCTGATGAGGATTTTTGATGCAGAGTTTAAATTCTCAAAGTGATTTTAATGTGATTTTCAAGCCTTATCAGATTTTTTAGGTGTTTATTGTTGTGATTTTCGAATCCCAATTCAACATATTAAAGTGATGCATAGTACCTACATTACATGGGTTTTCCAACCCTAAATTCAGTGTAAGTTAGGGTTACTTGAAAATAAACAAGTCAGATCTTGGATATTTTGTGCACTGAATTGAGATTAGATCTGCTGGAATAGATGATCTGGTTGCAACAGTAGCCTTTGAAATCTATTTAAGACATTTGAAGTAGCCCAATAATAGCTGATCAGTCTTTGTTGTTGCTGCAGTAGTGCTGCTAGATGGGCTTAACAAATGGGCAGTGGTCTAGATTTGAATTGTCTTAGAAAGCTGATATGTTCCAACTATTATGTACAATGTAAACTAGCTTTCATGTTTTTGTGATGACTTTAAATCCTATTTTTTTGCTTGTAATCTGGTTTGTAAGCCATCTTTGTCTGCTATATTTGTGTATAACAACCCAAACTTAGAAATGCGATGAAATTAAATTAAAAATCAAGTTTACTTGCTTGAACATCTCTCTTGTGTTGTGCTTGACACTTCTGAATGTTTTCACTGCATTCTCAAGCCACACATCTCTTAATTAGGCCTTAGGTTACTCCTTGTCACACTCATTTAGGCCTTACATGCACTTCCTTTGTAAATATATAGAAACCCTAAGAAAATTCCAAAAAACTAAAATAAAGATGTAGCGAGTAAGAATAAGTATAATTTTAAGTATATACAAAGTTTGAAGGTTATCTAAACCTCAAACTTGGTAGAACATACCAGCCGATGATTTAATATATCTTAAAACTCAATAAAAGAACTCAAACCTAAAAAATCCAAAAATGCTCCATCCTTATCATCTCTCTCTTTCTCTCTCATCCCCTACCTCTAGTATATATATAAAATCCATAAAAATCAAAAAAACTAGAAAAATACCCAAAAATACTATATATACTATGTAAATACATGTATATATAAGCTATATACTAAGCTATATATGTACATAGTGTATAATATGTATATAACTTGTACATATAACTTATATATGTATTCTATATTATAAATTAGGTATTAAGGATAAATTATTATATATGTAACTTTATTAAATAAGTATCTATTAATTTAAATAACTTATATGTACTATAAGCTATATAAATTTATAAACCCCAATTAAAACTTATTTATCAGTAATATTGTACATAAGTATTTATATACTTATTATGTGCATTATAATCACTGCAAACTAAATTAATTATATTTATACAGTAAATAATTAACTTAATAATTTAGTAGGTAGTTTACTAAATTAAATTAAAATAAATTAGTAAATTAAGTTATTATTTAACTAATTTATATTGTATAATTGTATTATATTATTTTAAGTAATTTAAACTAATTTAACCATATTTATATTGTATTGTACTATTTATGTCTAATTTATATGTATAATAGCCTGAAAATGCATATTTAAAATGTATATAAATTAAAATAAAATGTGTAAAATATCATAAAAATATGTATTAAATAATTTAATATGTATACTAATACTGTATAAGGTCAATTAGACCATAAATTATGTAATTTATACTTTAATTAACAAATGAACTTATAAAACTAATGTATATAATTTGTAATTTTAGCTCATTTATTTATATAGTAAAACTAATTATTTTTGTAAATAAATTACATAATTTTATAACCCTATATAAAGACTTCTCAACCCTATATTTTATTTTAAATTTGGAACTAATTTGGGCCCTCAATTCGAGGGCCAAAGTAAGCAAATCAAAAAAGCTCTGTGCGCAATGCTATGCGTGAGGGGCTCTTTCAAAAGTGCCACATCAATAGTTTAAGCGTGATTAGCCCATAGTTCTGGGCTATTTAAGTATTTAAATGCCTAAACATTAGGATAATTCTAACATTTATTTAGCATAAATTAGGATGTAAATAGATTAATTCATATTTTTAATTTAATTACATAATCCATGCATTGCATTCATATCTTAAGTGCATTTAGAATTAGCTTAGAATGCCATTCATCTAATTAGTTAACTAATTAAGTACATTATTTTAGTTAACGTAAAACTTGAGGGTTTGTATATAAATAACCATAATATTTTAATAATATCCTTTATTCTTCTTCTTCTCAGCAACGGCTCGGCTGCCGCTGCAACGCCTCCGGCCTCACTAAAAGCGCATTCATGGATCGGCGGAGAAGGTGGATCTGCTCCCACCTCTCCATTCAAATTTGTGCAGGCCGCTACAAAAGGAGGAGAGAGGATGCTGAGCGAGGCAGGCCTCCGCCACCGACCCACCACTGTGCAGAGAAAACTTCTCTTCCACTCCATACCGTCGGCCTCTATTGTGGCGGCGAGTCTCCACCACCATGGGCGTGTGGTGTGACAGGCCATACCGCCATCCAGAGCTCGTCCGCATCACTGTGAGCACCTTAGCGTGCATCTCCCTTGCCGTCGTCGCCAACCACCCTCGCCGTCGTCACCAACCACCACCACCGCAACAACTGTCAACCATCCCTTTCAGTAACTTAAGACGTCCGGGAAATTCATTTAACTGGTCGATCTTTTTCTTTAAAGTCGTTTGTAGTTTAATGTGGTGGAAAAATCGACTAATCAATATTTAACAAGAATTAACCACTCGCAGAGGAGTGGGTCGTATCCACAAGGAGGCAATGACGTATTAAAATTCGCACCAATTAAAAACGTTCATTCGTAGTTAGTTTGGACAAGAATCAAGCCAAGATTGCCTTTAGATTAAGGTTTAAGCAAGAAACAATGCTGAAATGGCAATTATGAGAAACTAGAGGATATTTTCCGCAATGCAGAATCAATAAAATATCATTAAAAAGTGGCAATGGCAGAAAATGTAATTTCTAATTGATGGTTTACTGTAGGAAAATAGGGGAATTTTTCCCCTTTGACTTGCGTGACGAGGAACGGATGGCCGGGCGCAGGAAGCTTGGAGGAGGTCCCTTGGACCAAGATCTTCGAATCGGTGGTGGCGGCGAGTCGCGCGGCGGCCGGAGGTGGCCGGACGAGCTCCGGCGGAGGTGCTACAGCCGGTGAGCTTGCGCGGCTGTTGGCGTGAGATCTGCTCGTGCGCTACTGCTGCGGGGGTGGCTGCTGCTGCTGGCATGGGCGCTGCTGCGGCTGGCGTGGGCACGGGAGCGCAGGCGTGGTGAGCGCTGGTTTGTAGGCCCGGGGAAGAGGACGCTGCAGGCGGTTCTGCAAGCGCGGGCGTGGTTGGACTGGTCTGCAGGCACGGGAGGAGACTTGTGTGGGTCTGTAGGCGTTGGAGGATGGCGTGGGCTGGTCTGCAGCTGTGCGCAGGTCTGCAGGAGCATGGAGAGGGCTGCAGCCAGTGAGCGCGTGGAGATGGCCGCGGTTGGAGGGTGCAGGCATGGTTGAGGAGGGCGTGCGTGGTTGGACTGTAGCTATGCGCGGGTGGCTGCTGCTGGTGACGGGCGTGCGGGCGAAGGTGTCTGCAGTTGTGCAGGTCTGCAGGTGCGGGAAGATTGGAGGTGGACTTCAGACGTCCGGGAAATTTCCCGAACGTCTTAAGTTACTGAAAGGGGTGGTTGACGGTTGTTGCGGCGGTGGTGGTTGGCGACGACGGCGAGGGAGATGCACGCTAAGGTGCTCACAGTGATGCGGACGAGCTCCGGATGGCGGTGTGGCCTGTCACACCACACGCCCACAGTGGTGGAGACTCGCCGCCACAGTAGAGGCCGACGGTATGGAGTGGAAGAGAGAAGTTTTCTCTGCACAGTGGTGGGTCGGTGGCGGAGGCCTGCCTCGCTCAGCAACCTCTCTCCTCCTTTTGTAGCGGCCTGCACAAATTTGAATGGAGAGGTGGGAGCAGATCCACCTTCTCCGCCGATCCATGAATGCGCTTTTAGTGAGGCCGGAGGCGTTGCAGCGGCAGCCGAGCCGTTGCTGAGAAGAAGAAGAATAAAGGATATTATTAAAATATTATGATTATTTATATACAAACCCTCAAGTTTTATGTTAACTAAAATAATGTACTTAATTAGTTAACTAATTAGATGAATGGCATTCTAAGCTAATTCTAAATGCACTTAAAATATGAATGCAATGCATGGATTATGTAATTAAATTAAAAATATGAATTAATCTATTTACATCCTAATTTATGCTAAATAAATGTTAGAATTATCCTAATGTTTAGGCATTTAAATACTTAAATAGCCCACAACTATAGGCTAATCAAATACCCCCATGCCTAGTTTTTGCTAGTCCCTAGCAAAATTAAGCGAAACCTAGCACTCTAAGTAGACTAGTCAACTCACTTAGTCTTCCTTCAGAAGCATATTAAGTTTAGGCTCTAGACCCAAGGTTCCTAAGTAGTTGCTAAGTTACAGACTAGGTTGGCTAATGACGAGTTGCAGGCACAAGTTTCCCTGATTTCTGACTCTACCCTAAAGTTTAATGATCCCTGAGATTAAGGCATCCATGCCTGTGTATTGGTCTGAGTTATTTGAGTTAAAGGATTTTTTTTTTATTTACTTTTTTATTTTATTCTTCTAAGTCTAACCTCAGATCAGCTATCAACACGGTCTGTGTCGGATTCATTGTCCCCATTACCATACCTCGAAGGGTGCCTAGCTTTCGTTGCCTCGAGATAGCACCGCCCATAATGACCCCAAGAACTCCTGGCAATCGACACTTCGAGATAGTATCGCCCATGGATTTCTTAAGCGAATTCAGGCCTATAGCAATCAGCACTTCGTGATAGGGCCGCCCATGGTACCTGAACCGCGCAATGCGCTTACATGCCCCCAGTAGGATGGATATCCTAAGAGACAAGCGCCGAGGTGGTAATATGTTATCATCTCATCCTCAAGGTGAGTATATACTCGACCTCTCCTGCGGTGGGAACTCTTCCAATCAAAATGTGTTTTCAAGCCTCTCTTAAGTCAAAACTAAGAGAACCAAATCTCTTTTCAGAAAGACAGAAATTAAGTTGATTACCAGACCAAGTGTGTGAAAATTGGATGCTTGGGTTACAAGGACCCGTAAACCAAAAGGTAGAATAAGACTCCAGGTACTACCCCACCTTTTAACTCAAACCCTAGCTTCCCTTCCTCAACCTCTTGAGGAATGGTCCGCAACTTAACTCCTACTTAAGTTTTTAAGTCCACAAAGGACCCTAAAGGTCTAAAGCTAGTAGCTCATTTAGCTTCTAAAGTTTGACCCTAGAATTAACTTAGTCTACCCTAGAGTTCTGATTTGCTTAAGACTGCAAGATCTAGCCAATTAAGCTCAAAATCTTTTTTTTTTCTTTTTCTCTCTTCTTTTTTTTTTTTTTATATGCTATAAAAAAAATGCCTCAGGTCCTCTCCCCTATGCCTGGTTCAAACAATGTCCTCATTGAAAACAAAAAAAAAAAGCTAAAGGAAGATATTACCTGAGGCAGAGAAAGGTAGGAGCTAAGGCTCCTCAAGAGTGACTTCGTCAACCAGATGGCCATCTAAAGTTATGTACGGTTTTAACCGTTGACCGTTGACGATAAAGGGAGTTGCTGAAGAGGAAGGATTTTCGATCTCCACAGCTCCATGGGGGAATACTTTGGTGATTATGTAAGGCCCATCCCAACGAGATTTTAATTTCCGAGGAAAAAGGTTAAGTCTGGAATTGAAAAGCCAGACTTGTTGGTTGGGTTCAAAGGTCTTTCGAAGAATAAACTTGTCATGCAAGACCTTAGTTCTTTCTTTATAAGCTTGAGAGGTGTCATAAGCATCATTCCTCAGCTCCTCAAGCTCACTTAATTCTAGAAATCGTGCCCTACCTGCCTTCTCTAAATCCATGTTAACACTTCGAATAGCCCAAAGTGCTTTATGTTCCAACTCAACAGGTAAATGGCATGCTTTTCCATACACAATCCGAAAGGGAGAAGTACCCAAAGGGGTCTTATAGGCCGTTCGATAAGCCCACAAAGCATCATCGAGCTTTTGGGACCAATCTTTCCTATCAGGTCTAATGGTCTTTTCCAAAATATTTTTTATCTCCCTATTTGATACTTCAACCTAGCCACTTGTCTGAGGGTGGTAAGGGGTAGCAACCTTGTGAGTCACTCCCAAACTCTTAATTAACCGATTGAAGTGGTTGTTTCGGAAATGAGGCCCCCCATCACTTATAATAGTCTTGGGGCAGCCGAAACGGGATATGATATTGGCCTTCACAAATTTCAAAACCATAGAGTGGTCATTTGTGCACGTAGGAATGGCCTCTATCCATTTAGGGACATAATCAACTGCCACCAAGATATATTCCAAACCATGGGACGACGGGAAGGGGCCCATAAAGTCAATTCCCCACACATCAAAAATTTCAACAGGTTGAATAGGATGTTGAGGCGTTTCATTCTTCTTCCCAATCGTTCCAGTCCGTTGACATCTAATACAGGCCTTAACAAAATTATGAGAATCCTTAAATAAGGAAGGCCACCAAAAACCGGACTGGAGAACCTTAAAAGCAGTTTTCTTAGCACCAAAGTGTCCTCCACAATGAAGTTCATGGCAAAAAGTCAGCACACTTTGTTGTTCCTCTTCAGGCACACAATGTCTCAATACTTGGTCTTGTCCAATTCTGAATAATTCTAGCTCTTCCTAATGAAAATATCTTGCTTGAGAAATGAATCTCTTTCTTTTCTGCTCATCCCAAGAGCCAGGAGTTTGTCCAGTGACCAAGTAATTTACAATGTCTGCATACCAAGGTAAAGTTGATGTTACCGCCATCAGAGTTTCATCGAGAAATGTCTCGCGAATGTCTTCAGAAATAGAGTCATTAAGAGGAAGGCGAGACAGGTGGTCAACCACAACATTTTCTACTCCTTTCTTTTCCCGTATTTCCAAGTCAAATTCTTGAGGGAGTAAGATCCACCTAATCAGACGTGGCTTAGAATCTTTCTTAGCAATGAGATGTTTCACTGCTGCATGATCAGTAAAAATAACCACCTTAGACCCAAGTAAATAAGACCTAAACTTCTCCAGAGCAAAAACTACAGCAAGTAATTCTTTTTCAGTGACGGTGTAGTTTTGCTGAGGTTCAGTTAAAGTCTTGCTTGCATAATGTAGCACATGAGGTCTTCCCTCAACCCTTTGTCCAAGAACTGCTCCCACTACATAATCCGAAGCATCACACATAAGCTCAATTGGGAGTGTCCAATCAGGAGCTTGGAGAACAGGCGCAGAGATCAAGGCCTCCTTTAGAGTTTGAAAGGCCTCAGCACACTTTGAATCAAACTGAAGGAAGATTCCTTCACCAATAAGTCACAAAGTGGCCTAGAAATCTTACTAAAATTTTTAATAAAGCGCCTGTAAAAGCCAGCATGGCCCAGAAAGGATCTAATCTGTTTGACATTCGTAGGCAATGGAAGTTTGGAAATAGAATCAATCTTGGCTTTATCTACTTCCAAACCTTGCTCGGATACAACATTCCCAAGTACAATTCCTTTCTGTACCATGAAGTGACTTTTCTCCCAGCTGAGGACTAAACCAGTCTCCTTACATCGTTTCCACACATTCTCCAGGTGCAGGAGACACTGGTCGAAAGACGAGCCATAAATAGAGAAGTCATCCATAAATACTTCAACACACTCCTCAATCATGTCTGAAAAGATAGACATCATACACCGCTGGAAAGTTGCAGGGGCATTACATAATCCAAACAGCATACGCCTGAATGCAAAAGTACTGTAAGGACTCATGAATGTCGTCTTTTCCTGGTCATCAGGAAAGACTGCCACCTGATTGTACCCAGAATATCCATCAAGAAAGCAATAATACTTATTCCTTGCCAATTTTTTGAGAATTTGATCAATAAAAGGCAAAGGAAAGTGATCCTTCTGGGTAGCGGTGTTCAGCTTGCGGTAATCAATACAGACCCTCCATCCAGTTGAGGGTCTAGTGACAACTTGTTCACCTTGGTCATTGAGTTCCACAGTAAAGCCTGCCTTCTTTGGCACAACATGAATGGGACTGACCCATTTACTATCAGCAATGGGATATATGATCCCAGCGTCCAACCACTTCAGGATTTCCTTTTTTACAACCTCCCTCATATTAGGGTTCAGACGTCTCTGCATGTCCCTAAAAGGCTTGATGGAATCATCAGTATAAATGTGGTGCATGCAGAGTGTAGAGTCTATACCCTTAATGTCAGCAATGCTCCAAGCAATAGCTTCCTTGTGCCTAGACAGGCATTCAATCAAGGCTCCCTCCTGTGCCTCAGACAGCACAGCCGAAATGATAACGGGGAGCGTATCATTGGCACCTAGGAAAACATACTTGAGAGTGTCAGGGAGGGGTTTCAACTCAAGGTTGGGGGCTTGTATGGTTGAGGGTTTCATAATAGATGTCCCCATCTCAGGTAGCAAATCTGCCTTCGGCGGAAATGATGGGGGAAGAGACTCAGCAGAAACTCCTAGCAATTCCTCTAGTTCTAGTATATCCCCTTCACATTCCTCCAAGAGATGGGAATGCTCATTTAGCATGATATGCTGAAGGGGGTCATCACATAACATTGCAGGAGTTGCCTCTTCAATCAGGTCATCTATCACCTCAACTTGAGAACAATCCTCAAGTCCAGCTTGTTTGTAAACATCAAACACATTAAGCCGGATTTTCCTATTCCCAAAGCCCATTTTCAATGCCCCAGTATTGCAATTAATTGAAGCATGGGAAGTTGCAAGGAAGGGGCAGCCCAAAATGATGGAGGGTTTGGTTGGCTTGTTGGTAGGGTCAGTGTCCAAAACTAAGAAGTCAATGGGAAAGAAGAAATCCTCCACTCTTACGAGGACATCTTCCAAAATTCCCCGTGGTGTCTTAAGTGATCGATCAGCAACTTGAAGGATTACAGGGCTAGGCTTCAGATTGCCTCCCCCAAGTTGACCTATTTTCTAGATTGCCGCTTTTTCGTGCACAAGTCCTTTAAGAAGCGGGCATAAGACAGAATCTGCCTGATAGCTTCAAGCAAAGGTAGGTTAATCTGCACTTGCTTGAAAGTTTCCATAATCTCATCCGTCTTATCTTTGGCTCCAGATGAGCCAGCAGAAGTCTGTCCAGAGGTGGATAAGCACTTTGGAAAAGGCACTCTCGATCTCTAGGTGGAAGGGTTGTCATGTCGAGTAAGGGGTGGAACGGGGCAACATCTTCTGGTGAGGTGATTTAAAGTGGAGAAGATTTGGGCAAATCTTCTCCAGTGGGGGTGAAAGTTGGGGTGGATGGTTTTTTAGGGGGTGAGACTATAGGAGCATCGGGTTTGGAAATTTCTTTCCCACTCCTCAGAATAGTCACCGCCTAAGCATGCTCCCTAAAGACAATCCCTTTTCCTTTAGGATTTTCCTCAGCAGCATCGGGAAACTTCCTAGTCTCCCTCTGTCTAACGGCCTCAACAAGGTGTCCAATTTGTGATTTCATCTCATGTATAGCCTTGTCATGAGATTGGATGATGGCACTTTGATTTTCTTGCATAGTTTTCAACATCGCCTTCAATTCATCCATCTCAGAGGTTTTAGGTTGGGCAAAGGTCTGAGGTTGGTTCATTTGATGATTTTGAAAGGATTGTGGTTTGTAATTCCCTGAATTTGAGACATTTCCTTGTCTCCATGAAAAGTTTGGGTGGTTCCTCCATCCCTCATTATAAGTGTTGGAGAAAGGATCATTACGAGGTCTTGGACGGAACCCTTGAGCGGCATTCAAATCCGCTTGTACAAGCTCAGGGAATTGGGAGGCCAAGTGGCAATCCACAGTGGCGTGTGTATTGCCTTAACAAATTACACATTCGAAAGCTTGGGATGTGGAGGTGTTAGGTACGAATGAACTCGGGTTCGACATAAGCCTTTCCATGTTTTGATTCAGTAATTGAATTTTATAGGCTAAATTCTAGGTGTCCCTTGCTTCATTCGCCTCCAACTTTCTTTGCATGAGAGTGGGCTTTCTATCCATGTAGGCAGAATTCAAGTGAATAGAATTCTCACTCAAAGTATCAAATAAGTTCCAAGCTTCATCCTCAATCTTGATAGAAAGGTTCCTGCACAGGCACCATCCACAGTTTGCCTATGCGAATCATTAAGTCCAGTGTAGAACCTTTCAACCAGTTGCCATTTAGGCACCTGGTGATGTGGGCAAAGTATCAGCAAATCGTTAAAGCACTCCCACGCATCATGGAATGCTTCCTCATCCTTTTGAGCAAAACTCATAATTTCCCTCCTAAAGTGATTTGTTTTGCTCATGGGGAAGTACTTCAAAAACTCCTTCTTCAGGGCATCCCAAGTATTTATATTATCAAGGGTGTGATACCAATACTTGGCTTTGTCCTTTAGGGAGGAGGGAAAGAGGGTCCGCATTTGAGCGTCATCAGTAACACCCTGCAGCTTCACCGTGGAACAGACCTCGGTGAATTCCTCGATATGCCTGTAAGGGTCTTCCCTAGTAGTACCATAGAAGGAGGGTAGCAAGGATATGGTACTACTTTTGATCTCATATGGATTGTGCCCTCCAGGTCTACGTAGTGCTGGGCCAGCTTGGTTGGTTGGGATGAAATATTCCTTAAGGCTCCTTTGACCAGCCATTTCTACCTTTGGGAGGTCTTTTCTTAGGATTCTTTCAGGTTCAGGATCAAATACAAGTTGTCTCCTAAGAGAACGCCTACCAAGCATGCACTACAAACACAATTCAAACGGACTTGTTTGGTCTTTACAGATTTTAGGCTTTTGAATTTAGTTCAAATTGGAGGTGACAAAACAAGTTGCCCAATCAATTACGCACCTATTGTCAACCTTCGAAATGCCTAAAAAGACCTAGTTGGAACTTAGGTATTCTTCCCTAAATCTCAAATGGTCAAGTAAATCCAAAGACGGAAGATCGAGGGATGCAAGTAGGCCTAAGCCTTCCTTTGAAGCTGTGCTTTCGCGGTGCTCCTCAACTACCCCCAAAAATCCGTGACAGGGTATCCCCCTCTTTGGATTTACAAAACCTTTGATTTCCAGTTCTGAACACTTCAGAATCCAACGATAGGAGGGCTCTTGTCCTAGTCGTTTCAAGACTTAGGAGTGTCTAAATGAGTGCTATGGTGCAACAGATATAAGTGTGCATTCACCGCAAAATGATTTTGAATTTTGAATCGCACACCACGTTTTACAATCAAGTCCTTGATTTTTAGATGTCCCTCCTTTAATTAGTCCTTTTTTTCGAATATATGTGACCACTTGTTAGATCGCTTCAAGACAAACTTTGTGGTCTTTGCATTAAATACTAAATGCAATGCGTGATCAAAAATTGGATGCAAAGTAAGAGAATACGTACCTTGCCTCCAGCGATCTTCGATGCAAAAATGCACGCAATGCAGAAAAGTAAATCTAGAGGCTGCTCATACAGACCTAAATGGTTCGTCCTAGGGCAGGCAGCTCATTTTTTTCTTTTCTATTTTTTTTTAGAACTACTTATGCACAAGTAAATAAAAGTAATAATAAATAAATAAATAAATAAATAAACCTAAATCTAAAGAAAAGGGAACAGGCTCCCAAAAGTTACCCAACACGGGCCCAAAATAAAATCGGGGAACAAACCCCTCAAAATACGCCCCAGAACAAGGGTTTCAAACTAACTGCAATGAAAAATTAAGTCTACAGTTTTAATTCTATTCTAATTAAACTAGCGACTAAATACAAAGGTGTCCGTCGTGTCCTCGTCCTTCTCCTCCTTTCAAAATTGCTTGTCCACTTCTCGTCTGGCAATGTCAAGGGTCGCCTCTCACACAGGCTGATTCTTACACAAAATTTCTCGCACAGAAAAGAAAATAATAAATGGTCAAATCTCTGTGCAATTGACAAATAATCAAAATAAAATTTGGTGAAATTATTGCGTCTGTTGCCTCCCCGGCAACGGCGCCATTTGACTGGTCGATCTTTCGCCTTAAAGTCGTTTGTAGTTTAATGTGGTGGAAAAATCGACTAATCAATATTTAACAAGAAATAACCACTCACAGAGGAGCAGGTCATATCCACAGGGAGGCAATGACATATTAAAATTCGCACCAATTAAAAACGTTCGTTCGTAGTTAGTTTGGAAAAAATCAAGCCAAGATTGCCTTTAGATTAAGGTTTAAGCAAGAAACAATGCTGAAATGGCAATTATGAGAAACTAGAGGATATTTTCCGCAATGCAGAATCAATAAAATATCATTAAAAAGTGGCAATGGCAGAAAATGTAATTTCTAATTGATGGTTTACTGTAGGAAAATAGGGGAATTTTTCCCCTTTGACTTGCGTGACGAGGAACGGATGGCCGGGCGCAGGAAGCTTGGAGGAGGTCCCTTGGACCAAGATCTTCGAATCGGTGGTGGCGGCGAGTCGCGCGGCGGCCGGAGGTGGCCGGACGAGCTCCGGCGGAGGTGCTACAGCCGGTGAGCTTGCGCGGCTGTTGGCGTGAGATCTGCTCGTGCGCTACTGCTGCGGGGGTGGCTGCTGCTGCTGGCATGGGCGCTGCTGCGGCTGGCGTGGGCACGGGAGCGCAGGCGTGGTGAGCGCTGGTTTGTAGGCCCGGGGAAGAGGACGCTGCAGGCGGTTCTGCAAGCGCGGGCGTGGTTGGACTGGTCTGCAGGCACGGGAGGAGACTTGTGTGGGTCTGTAGGCGTTGGAGGATGGCGTGGGCTGGTCTGCAGCTGTGCGCGGGTCTGCAGGAGCATGGAGAGGGCTACAGCCGGTGAGCGCGTGGAGATGGGCGCGGTTGGAGGGTGCAGGCGCGGTTGAGGAGGGCGTGCGTGGTTGGACTGCAGCTGTGCGCGGGTGGCTGCTGCTGGTGGCGGGCGCGCGGGCGAAGGTGTCTGCAGTTGTGCAGGTCTGCAGGTGCGGGAAGATTGGAGGTGGACTTCAGATGTCCGGGAAATTTCCCGGACATCTTAAGTTACTGAAAGGGGTGGTTGACGGTTGTTGCGACGGTGGTGGTTGGCGACGACGGCGAGGGTGGTTGGCGACGACGGCGAGGGAGATGCACGCTAACGTGCTCATAGTGATGCGGACGAGCTCCGGATGGCGCTGTGGCCTATCACACCACACGCCCACGGTGGTGGAGACTTGCCGCCACAGTAGAGGCCGACTGTATGGAGTGGAAGAGAGAAGTTTTCTCTGCACAGTGGTGGGTCGGTGGCGGAGGCTTGCCTCGCTGAGCATCCTCTCTCCTCCTTTTGTAGCAGCCTGCACAAATTTGAATGGAGAGGTGGGAGCAGATCCACCTTCTCCGCCGATCCATGAATGCGCTTTTAGTGAGGCCGGAGGCGTTGCAGCGGCAGCCGAGCCGTTGCTGAGAAGAAGAAGAATAAAGAATATTATTAAAATATTATGGTTTTTTATATACAAACCCTCAAGTTTTATGTTAACTAAAATAATGTACTTAATTAGTTAGCTAATTAGATGAATGGCATTCTAAGCTAATTCTAAATGCACTTAAAATATGAATGCAATGCATGGATTATGTAATTAAATTAAAAATATGAATTAATCTATTTACATCCTAATTTATGCTAAATAAATGTTAGAATTATCCAAATGTTTAGGCATTTAAATACTTAAATAGCCCACAACTTTGGGCTACTCAAAGCGCAAGTGCAGCACCATATTAATGTTTTGTGATGCCCATCGCTCAATCGTCATGAGTGCTAGGTGCCACATACACATACATACCTCTTACAATCCCTTGAGAATGATATGAGCTTTGGCATGAGATTATGCAAGTGCGGTGCATGGCTGAGAGCTATGCACTATGTGTGGGCTTATGTGGGCCCATTAACGAGCTGAAAGATGGTTAAAATGCACCTACTAAGAACTATGGTGGCCCTAGTAGAGGTCTGGTCCAACTCAGTAATGGGTGTTGTGTATCCCTCAAAAAGGCTGCCCGCCAATTAAACCCATTTTTGGATCAAAAATCAGTCTAAACAGGTTGTGAACCAGTTTGAAGAGAAGAGAAGAAGAGCTCAAAAATTCGACTAAGTGTCAGCCCTGTGCAAGTGTTAGTGTCTGCCTGAGAGCGTGAGTGCGTGTTTTGTTAGTATGAGCTGTGTATAATGAGCATAGTGTGTGTGTGTGTGTGTATATATATATAGTATAGATATATATTGTATATATATATAGTATATATGTAAATAATATGTATATAAGTATATTTAGATTATAGTAGTATTGTTTGAGCTATCATGTATATAATAAAAGATAACTTTAGTGACAGATATATTCGTCACTGTAAATAGTAATAAACGTTAGTATAGGCATTAGTTTCTACCTTAGTAGTTTTTCTAAGGTTTTAGTTACAGTTTTATACGTCACTGTAGAATATTATATGTTACTATAGATATAAGTTAGAAATAGATAATATAGAGTATTTATTTAAGATTGTTGATGCTTATTTGAAGATAAATGCTTTCAACCATTCTTGTGTTTATAATTGATTTGTTCTTTTATTATTTTATTCATTCATTTATTATTGTACATAAGATCAATCTTTTTAGAATTAAAGAATGTTTTAGACTTAGAGAGTGATGTATATCAATAACTGTCTCTTAGTGAACAACCTAAAATAAACTAGTAAAAATTAAGAATATAAATAAAATTGACGCAACAACGGTTTGTATTTGTGACATATACTACAACAACGACCTTGTAAAACCCCTTTTTAGTACAAACCAGTCATCAGCGACCAGCAGAACAGGGGGTAGGAGCTGAGGAATAGGTTTAGATTACTTATCTTTTCGTTAGTTAGGTTTTGTATTTTGCTTACATTATGACATACTCTTTTCATTAGGTTTATATATATATTTGTTGAATGTTGAATGTTTTATATTGCATGTTGTATGTTGATAAAATTTTTATATTATGTATGTTTTGTATGTTGTATATGTTTAAGGTGTTATAAGATTCTTGATTAGTGGGTTTTCACAAGGGAAAAGTTAGGGTTTTGAGAAACCCATCGTTGTAGTCACAAAACTCGGTATCAAATAAAATTTTACCAAAACTCCAAGGGAGTCCCAGGTCGAACACGGGGAGGTGACGTCTGTTTCTTTGAAATCCATGTTTCACTTTGTTTCTTTTTGGTGTTTTTAGGTTTTGTTGTTTTTTTTTTGGTTTAGGGATATGATGAAATCACTTAAAATAAAGAGAGTAGTGAGATGAACTACAACTTGATAGCTTGAAATGAAATAATGTTTATTACAATGATAATAAGCTAAACAAAATAAAAGAGATAAGGGTGAGGTGAAATCTCCCAAAATAGACGTCTAGCGAGACGATGGCACTTGGTGGTAGCTTGGATAGAGGAGGAGAGATGCTGGACATCGAGGATGAGGTGCAAGACAAATCCGGGTAGAGGAAAGCTTCACCAAGCTACGAATAGGGATGAGGAGGTGGAGGTGATCGTCTACCTGAATGGAGGTGGGAGGATAGCTCTAGGATTTCCTATGAAGGTGGTGAGGTAAAGGATGAATATTTGGTGGAGCAAGGGATTTTTGCACTAATAGGAGAATCCGTAAAGCTTGGGAGAGCTCTTGGGTGTTTGGAGGGCTCTTTGGAGCTTTGGAGTAGGTGGGAATAACATAGGTAGATGGGGAAAAATGGTAGATGTAGGGGGTTTATATATGTGTAGGAGGGGGTGTATTTGCATGCATAGGTCAACAGCGACATTTAAAATGTCACTGAAGACCCACCATAGATGTTGCTAAAGCCATCACTCACTGTAAAGTGGAGCCGCTACAGCTAGCACAGTGCGGGGAGCACCACAGTTGCTAGATCACGAGTGGATGGAGTCAATCGAGAGAAGGTCGTGCGTGCTTTGAATTTGAATCATGCGCTCGTTGGCAGGGGGACGAGCGTCAGCCGTTGGATTCATCATCGTGCAGCTAAGGGCACACGCATATCTGCCTTCATGAGATTTGAATGCACGCGCATCGCACCTTAGCGAAGATCTAACAACAAAGAGCGTGCGCGGTCGTCTTAAATGGGCACCCCAGATTGTGCACATCTGAGCTGGCGTGCATCCGCACGTCACCGGGCAGGCATTTAGTCACGCATGCATAATCCTGACCACTCGATCAAGATTGAGTGATTTAATTTGTTGGCGTCGAAGAGCCTACAACGGATTGAAGCTCGAACTTGCACATCTTTCTTGAGGAACGGGCGTGCTACTGGTGAGGCAAGGCACTGCATTGTTGCGCCAAGAGCTGCTGCCTCCTCGACTCTAGACCATTGGATGAAGATCCAACAGTCGAGATTTCATCAGGCCATCTTCCTTTGGTGTTGAGCAGCGGGTTGAGCGGCGAAATCTCAGCCGTTGGATTGAAATCCAACCACTGGGATCTCCTCTTGAGGCACTTTGGAGGGGAGTTGGGCGACATTGGGTGCTGTGGATGGTGCCACGTGGCACCATCTGGACCGTCTACACTTCTTTGCTTGCAAAAGATGCTATGGTGCTCTGATAGAGATGATTTCCACATTGCTGAACTGCGATCGTCACTCTGGATCCATCCGTACAGTAGGATTTTGCATTTGAAGCTTAGAAATGTCACGCCCTATCTCATAGCCACAATAATGCAGGAATTATTGTACACTTTATACACATTACACTAAATGTAGTATGATAAATGTTATGCAATATTTATACTATGGAATGCAATGCTAAGCTTAAGAACTATCATAAGTAAGCATTTAATCATGAATACATGTGTGTTTATCAATTCTATAATACTTACATTATATAGCGAAACAAAATACACATATATACACAACGGTTATATTTAGAATCGTTGTTCTTATATACACGACGGTTATGTGCAAACCGTTGTTTAAAGCATTACACGATGGTTGAATAACCATCGTCTATGGTTCACATGTATCATAGACGATGGTCATCAAAACCGTCTTTTAATGGTACTTAACGACAATTTGTAATAGAACTATCATTTATAAATATAGACGACGGTTTCTAGAACCATCATGTAAAATATGACGGTTTGAAATCAAAATTGTCTTGTATACACTAATGCGACACATTTTCTCGATGACAGAATACAATGGTTTTGATTGAATAGGCGACGCTTTTCAATCATCATGAAAAGCATACATCCCTATAGTGCATCACTTAAGGTTAGCCATGCCATATGCACGACCACCATGGCAATCACTTAGATGCATGACGGTTTTAGGTTGATCTTTCATTTTGCAAAGAAAAGAGAAAAACACGAAAAAAAAATCACAAAAGATGAAAAGACCAAAAAGAAATGTTAGGCTAGATCTAGGTTAGACGATTAGATTTCTAATCTAATAACTCTCACATTTTCAAATTTGCCTCCCAGAGACGAACAATTGGAACTCGAATAATTAAAAGAAAATTTAATTTACGTGAGTTTCATAAAATAGAAATTCTTTGATTTGAGATTTAGCGCAAATTGTACTACGACGTATTTTCTAACATTACTTCTCACGCAAATCACCAGTCAGCGACTCCTTAGACTCCACGCAGGCTCTGGACGTCTGTCTATAACTAAGATGAGAATAATATGTCAAAACGTAATTAATAAGAGACTCAAGGGTATAATCATAATTTATCACTTCAGATGGAAAATTAAATCTTACCACATCAAAGTACGCCTCGACACGATTCCAAGAGTGGGTGGCAAGTCGAAATCAAACTTTGAATGATACCTAAATAAAGTAATCAAAGATGCTGCTATCAGGGACCTATGCATATTCGCTAGCTCATCAACAATCATAAGAAAGCACTATTGTCGGGTTTTTATCCTTGGAAATGGTGCCAAAAATAATAGACCTTCTACGACATTCGTTAAACAATCACAATAAAGCACTGTTGATGGGTTTTTATCCTTGGCAACGGTGCCAAAAATATGGTCGCTAATTACCAATTCGTACTAAAAAGGGTTTTAAAATGTCGTTGTTGTAGTATAGTCACAAATATAAACCATTGTCACGTCAATTTTATTTATATACTTAGTTTTTATTAGTTTATTCTAGGTCGTTCACTGGGAGACAGTTATTGATATACATCACTCTCCAAGTCTAATAATATTCTTTAATTCCAAAAAGATTGATTTTATGTACAATAATGAATGAATGAATAAAAGAATCAACGACTGAATCAATTATATACAAAAGAATAAATTAGAAATAATTACAATGCTTGAAAATAATTATATACAAACAAGCATCAAAAGTCATGTATAATTACTATATATTATTTATTTACAACTAATAATAATAATGCTTAGCTATATGTACAATAATAAGTAATAATGTGTACTATACTAAATTAACTTAACTTAGTAATATCTACAGTAACATATAATGTTTCTACAATGACGTATAAAAGTGTCACTATAACCTTAGAAAAACTATATACATAAGCTAAGGTAAAAACTAATGTCTATACTAATATATAATACTGTCTACATGAAAATGGATGGTGACAACTTATGACTAGGTTTTGTTATAGTGTTGTAGTACAGCTAGTTATTGCCATCATTACAGATATTTTTTTACTCGGAAAATAAAGTTCTCCCGAGGGAGCAAGTCGTATTCTAGGGGTACAAAAGTTCTTATTACAAAAATAGAGAGAGAGAGAGATGAAAATTTGGCTTCTTCTTCTTCTCTTCTTTCTTCCTCTTTGTCTTCTCTTCTCTTTGGCTCTTGAGTCTTCTTCCTTTTGTTCTTCCTGTGTTCTTCTTCTACTTTGTTTCTTCTTTTTTTCTTTTCTTCAGATCTTCTTCTCGTGCTCTTCTTCTTTTCTTGCTTCTTCTCTTCTTTCTTCTTCTTCTTGGTTGGACGATCCTGTCCTTCTCTTCTTTTTATCTTATTCTTCTGATTTTTGCTTCTCCACTTGGCCTTCAGGACGTCGTCTGATTTTCCAATCAGACGACTTAAACCGCTGCTGCTACAGTGTCTCCCTTAGCTTCCGTCTTCTTCTTCTTTGTGTTCTCTTCTTCTTCTTCTTTTTCTTCCGCAGTCCTTCTTCTTCTTCTTCACCTGTGCCTGCACACTTCAAGGTTTTCGTCAGAGGGCAAAACCTACTCTACCCTCCCCCCCCGGCGTCTCTCTCTCTCAGAATTCCCTCTTACGAAAGCTCTCCCAGAGCAACCGGGTAATCGGGTACGCGGGTCGCGCCCGAGTCCAGGCCCACCGGCGTGCGGTGGTGGGCGAGGAGTGCAGGTCAGGCTTAGTCGGGTCGGGCCAGGTCCGCGGGGCGTGAGCGCGGACGAGGCCGGGTAATCGGGCGGGTGAAGGGGACCTCACCCCATGAACTGAGGCAAACAGCTTAAGGCACTTTTTGCCTTTAAGCGCTTGCTTGCCTCGGTGAGTTTCCGAGGTGGGACTAAATGTCCCACCTCAATTGGACACCCGCGCGGAGAAGGCAGCGCCCAATCGAGGCTCCACGCGACGGCTTTGCCCCAACTGCAGCCTGGGACTTCTTTGCGGAGATGCCCCGCGCAGCCTGGGAGCCTGACCTGGGCATGGCACGCCTGGAGGAGCAGGTTGAGGAAGCTGCTTCACTCGGCAATGGCGGCGGCGAGCGAAGTACCTGCTCACAGGGAAACGGCCTCTCGGCCTAATCAGATACGCGGAGGACCTTCGCCGTAGCACGGCGAAGGTGATCGGGGGGTCTGCAGGTGGCGGGGCGGAGCCTAAGGGCCGCCCTAGGTCAAACTGCAGGTGGCGAGATGGGTTTGGTCGATGGGTCTGCAGAGGGCGATTGGTGGGAAGTGGAAGGGCGGAGGTTGATCAGGGTGAGGAGGCGGAGGTTCTGGGAGGGTCGACGAGCGATGTGGGGTGGTGGAATGATGGGAGCGAGTCGCCGGAGTTTGGCCGGAGATGGGGAAGGTAAGAGTGTTTGGGCGAGGTCGAGGGCGACAGTAAAGATTTACAGTGAGAAAAGGAAAGAGGGGAGGAAGAGGAGAAGTTATACCTACTTAGCAGGACGAGGAGGGGCCGGAGCAGGCGATAGCCGTATCAACTGTCGCCGGAGAAGAAACTGCCCAGAGGAAGGGGCAACGGCGAGGAGAGGGCCGGAGAAGCGCGCGCTGGGTGCGGCGCAGCGCAGGAAGAGCGAGGGAAGGCAACCCTGCTGCTGGTAGTGCGGTAGGGCGACGAGGAGGAGGAGGAGAAGCCACCGGAGAAAGGGGGCGTCTGTCGGAGTGGGAAGAGAGGAAGTGAGGGGGTATCTCCGTCAGATCTGAGCTGGGAAGAACGGCGGAGCGACGGGGGTATTTATAGGGGCAGAACCAGAGAGGAGGGCGGAGGGAGATGACGTGTCTCCCTTGCCGGAGGAAGGAGACCCATACCGTCCGTGCGTTCGCACGGCCGGTATGGGTGGTTGCAGCACTCATGGGGGTGCTCCTGCGACGGCTGACGACGCAGGGAACCCCCGTTTGACCTGGCAGGCGCATGGTGGTGCTCAGGTTTTGCAGGAGGGACCTAAATGCAAAGAACGAAGGAGAGTTAGGGGCCAAAATGTAAGGGTTCAAAAGTTGAGGGCCAAAAAGTAAATATATGAGGACCAAAGTGTAAAGTTGGTCAAGAAGGTTTCTTCTTAGGCTCAAGTTTTTATACATGACTAGTTAGGACCTAAGAATTCTGATGGTGAATTTTATTTCTAGGTTAAACCTTGTTTGACCAGTCAATTTACGCAAAAACCCAAATTAAGTTGTTAATTGGGCATGGTTCTCAATGTAGGTCAAAATAGGTTTCTAAGGCCAAATTGAAGGTTCTAAACCCTAGAGATTATTTTTCTATGAATTTTAGAGGGTTTAGTTGATTTTTTATCTGCCTTGAACCTCGAGTATTTAAGTGGGTTTGTTTTTAGGGTTACAGGATGTCATTTAATTCTTCGGAGTTGCTGTAGCCCTTGTTGAGTCATTTCATCCCACTTTTCTACTTATTAGGTTGTTTTTACCTATGTTTGGACCCTGAGTTACCCTGTTTTCAGATTGTATTGGTGAAATTGCATTTTTACCCCTCAGTTTATGTTTTCTTTGCAAACTCAGAATCTCTCTGAGCCAAGCCTTTCTAAGGTTATGTAGGAGCTTTTTCTTGCAAATCAGGGTTAAATGGTGCTAGTTTAGGGTTTGTGACGAGGTTCTCATCACTACAATGACATCTATATCTTTCACTAAAGCTATCGTTTATTTATATACAAAATAGCTCAAATAATACTACGATACTCTAAGTATACTTATATATGTATTATTTCCATATATACTATATATATACAGACGCACACATGCACACATATTATGCTTATAATACACAACACATTTAGCTTCTCTATTTCTTCTCTTAAGCTTGTCCAACACTTAGCCGTACACACTCACGCATTTAGGCACAAGCACCTAGGGGTTCAACACTTAGCCAACTTTCTAAGCCTTCTCTTCTTCTCTTAGCTCCTCTCTTGCTCACAGTCGGTTTAGACCGGCTCAGTCCAGTTTTTAACCAAAAATTGGTTTAATTTGTGGCAACCTTTCCGAGGGATACACAGCACCCATTACTAGGTGGGACGAAACCTCTACTAGGGCCACCCTAGTTATCATTAGGTGTATTTTAACTAGTTCATGGCTATTTACTAGACCTAATCAGACCCATACATAGTGCACAGCTCCCAGCCATGCACTTCAATCATAAATTCGATGCCAAAGCTCATTCATGTTCGTATTGAGGAGATAGGGGTATATGATGTTCTATGCCCAGTGCTTGTCGATTGGAAAGGCAGAATCACAAAATAAATAAAAGGTGGTGCAAGCAGATCTCAGCCACCGATGTGGCGCTATTCAATGCACCTCTTAGGTGCAGCTGTGCATGCGATAGCTGGGTTGAATTACTGATTTTGGCCCTCGATTTGAGGGCCATAAATTATTATAAATTTAAAAAATGTTATGGTATTTTAAAGCCCTTACATAGGGATACATAATTATGTAGTTTATTTACAAAATTAATTAGGTTTACTATATAAATAAATTAGCTAAACTTTACAAATTATGCACATTGGTTTATAAGTTAATTTGTTAATTACAGTATAAATTACTTAATTAATGGTCTAATTGACCATATACAGTAATATTATACATACTAAATTATTTAATACATATTTTTGTGATATTTTACATGTTTTATTTTAATTTATATACATTTAAATATCAGTTTGAGAGTATTTTACATATAAATTAGGTATAAATTATATAATACAGTATAAATATAGTTAAATTATTTTAAATTACTTAAAATAGTATAATACAAATATACAATATAAATTATTCCATTAATAACTTAATTTACTAATTTATTTTATTTGAAGTTAGTAAACTACTTAATAACTTATTAAATTAATTATTTACTATATAAATATAATTAAATCAATAGTTAATTAAATTAATAGATAATTATATAAACAAGTTATATCATAATAATTTACCTTAAATACTTAATTTATGTTATAGAATATATACATAAGTTATATATATAGTTTATAGGCATATTTTACATTGTATACCATAATAGCTTAATATATAACTTATATATACATGTATATACATAGTATACATAGTATTTTTGGGAGTTTTTAGAGTTTTTGTTATTTTTATAGGTTTTATATGTATAATAGAGATAGGGGATGAGAGAGAAGAGAGAGATGAGAAGAATGGAGTGCTTTTGGAGTTTTTTAGGTTTGAGTTCTTTTATTAAGTTTTAAGGTACATTAAACCATCGACTGATATGTTCTACCAAGTCGGAGGTTTAGATGATCTTCAAACTTTGCATACACTTAAAAATATACCTAATCTTACTTGCTACATATTTATTTTATTGGATTTTTTTATAATGTTTTTATTTATTTACAAGTTTAGCTCATATAAGGCCTTAAAAAGCATTTTCAATGAGAACCTAAGGCCTTAAAGTGTGGTTTTAAGGTTGGATAGGCAGTTCAGACATTTAGAATGGTTCAACACATTATAGGGAAGGTGTTTGAACAATAGAATAGGAATTGCACTCCAAAATCATCAAATTTTTGTGTTTGGGCAATTGACCACATATTAGCTGACAATGAATGTTCAAAATCAAAATACAAGCAATTCAGAGGAGATTAAAAGACATTTCAGATACATGAAGGCTTGTTCATAATGTACACAGCACTGAAAACATATCATCCATTTAAATAAATAATTTCTCCACCACTGCCCTATTGATTTTTCAAATGACCCTTCCGAAGGGTCATTTGGCATTTTCCAGAATTTTTAGGAGTTTTTGTGCAATTTTTACCCCCTTAGGTTTTTATTGTGGGTATGAGAGGGAAAAAGGGAACTTGCAGGGGGTGCCCCTACAATTTTCCCATCCCCACCATACACCACCCCCTCTCCCATACACCCTCCCCATCCCTCACCAATGACACTCCCCATTCCCTCCACACCTCACACCATCCCTCCCCCCATACCACCCACCTCCATATAACCCCTACTCCTCCATCCATCCCACACCGCAACCGAGAGGAGAGGAAGAGCGGGGAGCAAGAAGAGGAGAAGGCGGAGTGCAGAGGAGGCCAGAGACCTGAGAGTAGAGGGAGATGGGGAGGTGTTGCAGTTGTTGCAGCTTCTATAGGAGAGAGAGCTCGCAAATGATTTTGCGGAGTTATTTTTCCACAGAATCAGACGTCTGGAGAGACCTCTGGATGTCTATCCAGACATCCAGAGGTAATACCAGATGTCTGATAGTGCATTTCTTTTTCAATTTTTTTCTCCTTACTGAATTCTGACTTCACGTGCATGTGTCAGGGGTTGGGGAGGCACGTCGGGGCGAGGACCAAGGTGGTTTCAGACGTCCGGGAGTGTCTCCAGACATCTAAAGATACCCTCAGGCATCTACACGAAGTTCCAAACGTCCGAAAGAAGGTGCCCCACCAGACGTCTGATTTTGGTCAAAGTGGTGTTTTTGGGCCCGTTTAGGGCTCAAACGGAGTCAGATTTCCGCAAATGAAACATCTTTCATTTCCATTCGAGTTTCTCTATGTAATGATATAGTGTCTATGTAGCTTTGAGCTTGTTTGACCTGTCGGTCCATGTTATAGGTCACTAGTCTGTAGAGTATACAAGACCTGCAGAGACGTCAGGAGCTACCGTACGAGCCCCCATTCCACCGGGTTGGCTTGGTAGAGTAGCTTCCTCTAATCCTAGAATCAACAATTAAATTGCATGCTTTAGAATTATTCGATTGAACCCTAGGTTATGAAATGAACACTAGGGCTGAAAGAAATGAATGCGCATGTAATGAATGATTAAAATTTCTGTCATGCTTCCTGAAAGTAGTAAACCATGAGCTGCATGTACTACATTTAATGAACTATGATGTGAATGGAAATACCTGAGGTATACTGAATAATCGATTATGAAATCTTGAGCTTCTTGTTATGCTTCTAATGAATCGGATATGGAAATGAGAAAGTTTATGTATGAACCCTACGGGGAATTTAGAAAGAAACCAAGAATACTGTAGTACGAAAAACCTGATGGTTTTTGGAACATGTTGCCTACGGGCGGTTGTTCGGACTTGGTTAAGGGAAGTGAGCTGGCCCTTGTGTATGTGGTACCGAGGAGAGAAACTATCCCTTTAGAATAGAGGGGAGCTTGCTGCCCCTTGGGTTGAGACCCATGGTTTGGTTTGGCTACCCTATGTCGACTCCTGTTTGGCCCTTGAGTACGTGGTACTAGGGTGAGCTACTTAATGTAGGGGGGAGCTAGCCGCCCTATGGGGCCTGGGGTTAGGTATGGCCACCCTACACCGACACTTGTTAGGGGTGAGACCCCTCTTCTGTTATGAGGGGCGAGACCCCTCTTCTGTTCTGAGGGGCGAGACCCCGTTCTGAGAGGGCAAGGCCCTATGCTGTTCTGTGCTGTACTTTTGGGTGTACCCACTAATGGAAATGACTGACCACATACTAGTGTGGGGTGGTTACCCGTGCGCTTATCGCGCATGCCGTAGTCACCTCTACGTCGCGACCGTGACCTTGGGGTAGTAGACCGGATATAGGACTACCATGAGGGACTCTCTCAGCCAAGAGAGTGCCACATGTACATCCTGAATCGCGGGAACACTACAAGCAAGATCGTTCCCTTAGGGAACAAGAAGATTGAGCAATATCATGGAACCTGATTTGCGTACTTGACTAAGAAACACATAAACTAGAGAATTGGAAATGGATGAAATAAATAACCGACAATTGAATGTTTAGCTAGTTACTGATTAATTATGTTGCATATAAATAACTTAACCACCACTCTACTCAGTGTTAGCTGACTCCGGATTTTGTAACCATGTTCATGTCAAGGATTCGAGCAGCCAGATCCACCAACTGTTGAGGGTGCTGGGCCCAGTCGAGCCAAGCCATAGTTCCTTTCTTTTCTTTCGCTGTAGAGAGTTTTTGTTGTAGTGAGTACCATGTAGCTTATTTTCAATTATATTTCTACCAGTTCTCTGTTGTGATGGCTACATCTGTATTAGTACTTTTCCGCTGTATCCCGTAAAAATCTAGTGGTTTGCTATTCTCTTTCTTTATTATTAGCTATATATTTTTCTACTTAGTTACATTATTGGTGTGGTTGTGGAATGAATATGTATTTGGTTGTTTCTTGTTGGACGACTGGGACTTGGGGTTCGTCCAGGCGAGCCGTTCTTGGATCCTGTAGGGAGATAGGAACAGATCGTGACAATTTCAGTCCAACTAGTATACAGCCAATAGCTGTAGTAGCCACAGCTGCAATAGCTGCAGCAACAACACAACAGCTGGTGGTCTAAGCAGCAACTTCAGCAGCTAAATGAGCTGCTCTAGACACTTGAAAATTCATTCCCAGTGACTACTGATGCAGCCAAATCCTTAATTCTGTTTCTCTAAAGTTAATTTCAGTACCATAAAGATCCAAGATCAGAGAGTAATTCTCATCTTAAAATCCCTTTTAAATCAAAAAAGAAGATCTAAAAATCATATGTATAAAATAGAATTTCAATCCCCTTTTGCAAAACATTTCAAATCTTCTTCCAAAAACCCTTTTAAATCTCAATCCAAAACCTCCAACATTGGATCATAAAATTTGTTATATAGAGGGTAAAATGTTGCCCCAATTGGGCTTTTACTTTGGGTCTTTAATTGATCTCCTCACTTAATCTCCTTGAACACCATTGATGGGTGTTCAAGGTGATTTTGTGGATTGATCAAGACCTGTTGGGTCCTTGTTCTATCTCAAATCAGGGAGACTGATTCTCCTTGATCGAACTCTCCAACATAGGGTTGAAATTAGGTATATGCTCATCCACAATTTAAAACAAAACTCAAACACGTTGGAATCCTTGCATACACCTAAATCAAGCCAATTCGATCTCAAAATGCTCAATTAAATCCGATAAAACCTCAAATGAATTTCAAATCATTGACTTGAACACTGAAAACCAATTTAAACAAGATCAAGCAATTCAAGTTGAGATAACAAGATTGGGGGGTTTTTGTGGAATTGTGAAATGGATGGGAAACCCACTAAAGAGATTTTTGGCGCTAATTTCATATCTGAGAACCAAGGTTCTCAGGTATGAAATTAGACCCTAATGAACAGGTGATTTGCGAAATCAAAATCGAGGGAAGATTCCAAATCATTGATTTGAACACTAAAAATCAATTTAAACAAGATCGAGCAATTCGAGTTGAGATAAAAAGATCGGGGGGATTTTGTGGAATTGCAAAATGGATGGGAGACTTGCTAAAGTGATTTTTGGCGCTAATTTCAGACTTGAGAAACAAGGTTCTCAAGTATGAAATTAGACCCTAATGAATGGGTGATTTGCGAAATCAAAATCGAGGGAAGAAGAAAGTGATAAAATGGAATGTAAGGGGAGATTTGGTGATGATGATGTGCATGGAGGTCTCTCTAATCTAAATTGATAAGAGAGAAATGGATCATAGCTAATTTATCCTACTCCTAAGCTAATCTAACACTACAATTAACTAGAAAGCGGTAAAACTATACTAAGAAAGCATTGAAAACCTAACTAATTAGAGGAAGGGGACTCTCTTGGATCCAAAGCCAGTGGCTAAGGAGGACGAAAGGGAAGGAGACCTCTAGAGGATGAAGGTGACTCTCATGGGTCAACATCCAGTGGCTAAAGGCTATGAAATGAGGGAGAAAGTTGCCCTTGTCACAGACCACCGAAGAAGGAGGGAGCTGCTGAAGGGGTAGACGAAGGGATCACTCAAGGTGGAGGGAGCGATGGCATGCACGCGAGTAGAGGGTCAGCTTAAGTAGAGCTTGAGAGTGATTCAGGTCACTGTGAGGTGGGATTAGGAGTTTAGGTCAAGGACGGTCACGATGAGAGGAGAGGAGGGTAGGAGCAACCAAATCGAAGATGGGCTGTTAGATGGGATCTGGGGGTGGTGGTGAGGCTATGTGCAAATTCACGTGATGCTTCGATTGCGTTTGAGTCATGATGGGTCGGCCTGGATAGGTTGTTAATATGATGTTTTTATCGTTGAAATATGTATAGTGGTTAACCTAATTCAGACCTAACCATCTCTTTACAAAATTTTTAACCTGGCCTAATTGATTTTATCTTGTCACTTTTAGGCCCAGGGTTGAACTCAGGGAAGTGGGGTTAAAGTCGAGTTTCTACGTTTTCCTTAAAACGCGTCTCTTCCGTTCGTTCATTGTGTTTTTGGTGTTTTTTCTTATTTAGGTTTTTTATGGTAATCCTTGTTCTTGAGGCACACCCTCAAAATTGTGTCCTTGGCTTTTAGCCAAACAGAGTCCCAAAACAAGTCTTGCTACTCGCTAGACGGGGTACCTGTAAATCAAAGATTATCTTTTCACTTTTATACCTTTTTTTATCTTTTTACTAAGAAGGAAGCTAACAGATAGAAAGTAAATATAGTAGCTATAGATATATATTTATATGTAGTATATATATATAAAGGGGTGGGGGTGGAGGTGACGATGGAGTGTAGCACTATGTCGAGTCAGTTGACGTCTAGAGAGACGCAACCAACACGACTATGTGCCGCGTGGAGTGTGGATGGAGGATGGATGATGTATGGGACCACGCTTTTTTTGTACGCGTGTATCAGGGAATATCAGCAACTGGTGCAGATATCCCCGTGATACAGCGTATAGTAAATAATGTGAAAATATATGTACATATGTATGTATATAAGTAAATATATCTATATGTATATAAATGTATAAGTATATATGTATAGATATATATAGATATATATGTATTATATATATATATATATATATAGGTGTATATGTATATATATATGTATGTATATATGTATATAGCTATGTATATATGTATATAAGTATATATATATAATACTATATAGATGTATATATATATATATGTATATAAGTATATATGTATCTAGATATATATATATATATGTGTGTATATATATATGTATATAGATATGTATATATATATATATGTATATAAGTATATATGTATATATATATAAGTATATGTATAAGTATATAGATATATATAAGTAGATATATATATATATATATATATATTATATATATATGTATATATATTATATATATATGTATGTATACATAACTATAGATATTACTATGTATATAAGTGTATATATATATATATATGTATGTATATATTATATATAGATGTATATAAGTATATATATGTTACTATATATAACTATACGTATAGTGTAAGTGTGTGTGTGGGTGTGTGTGTGTGTCGGTGAAGATGTGTGTGTGTTGGTGTAGTGTGTGTCTGTGAGTGAGTGCAAAAGAGAGAGAATACGTGAGAGAGAGAGAGCGGGAGAGAGAGATCAGCAGAGAGAGAGAGAGCGGGAGAGAGAGATCAGCAGAGAGAGAGAGAGCGGGCTGGAGAGATCGAGAGCGCGGACAATGGCAGCGAGTTAAGTCGTCTGCTCGCGGCGGCGGACGTCTGACGCCGCGTCGTCTGAAGGCGGAGGCGGACGTCTGAAGACGGCGGGTGCGGGCGCGCCTTCGCGCAGGGTTCTGCAGGCCTGCGCGAAGTCGACGAGCGGGCGATGGCGCGGAGGAGCGAGCGTGGAGGAGGTCTGCAGGTGGTCGCGGATGGTCGCGGAGGGGGGCAGGGGTCGGCGTGAGCCCGTAGCCGGCCGCTGCAGTGCGCGCGGCGGCGGGCTACGGGTGCAACTGCGAGGCGGACAGAACGGAGACGGAGGCGGGGAACGCCCTGCAGACGCGCGCGGAGGCGGTGAGCGACTGCGGGGACGGTCGCGGAGGGGCGGGAGGACTTGCTGCTGCTGCTGCTGGGCTGCTGCTGCCGTGGCTTCAAGCTTCGAAGCTTGGAGCGGCGGCAATGGCGTTAAAGAGAAAAAACGAAGCGAGGGAATGCACCACGCCCACCGACTCATCGAAGAGCTGGGCGGTGGTGCTCCCACTATGGTGGTGTGCACCACAGTGGGTTCTCTTGCTCGCCGGGTGCCTCCTCGACGGAGGGCCGACGTATGGGAGGGGAAAGCGGTGGAGAAGATGGCTGCGGGTTTTTTCAGCAGCTGCAGCCGCTACGTCGCGAGGATGAAGCTGCAGCTACTTATAGAGGAGGGGAGAGGGGCGTGTTGGCTGCAGCAGGGAGAGGGCGTGCGAGTTGCAGCTATAGGGAGCGGCGTTGGCAGGGAGACGTGACGGGAAGAGGTGCTGCGTGGCTGCTGCATGCAGCTGCGGGAAGAGTGCAGCCGCGGGAAGGACACAGCCGCGGGAAGGAGAGAAAAGAAGAAATCAAGAGGAAAAATAAAAAGAGGGTGATTTTGCAAGGAGGCACTTGAAAAAAAATGTAACTATGTAGGCGATTGTTTCACTCCTCTTCCTCTCTTGATTAAATGCATGCATGCAAGTGTTTTTACAAATGCGATTACAGGATCCTATTATGCAATGTTAATGCTAGAAAATAGCACAAGAAGGCGTTATTACAGGCGTGTTTTGAGGTGCAAACATATACCCCCATGCCTATCTTTTGCTAGTCCCTAGCAAAATAGTATTTAGAAATGATCTTAAGCTGAAGATTTTCTTCTGAGGTGATACTGGTGTGTTTATTATGGAATATTGTGAGAACCAATTGTAAAGAAGACTACCAGTACTTTAAGTCTCACATGACATAGATCATCTCTCAACTAACCAGGACTCTTGATATTTAAACCTTAAGTACGATTTCCAGGACCCAGGAGGTTTTTGCCGTACTCGAGAGCTCAAGAGGTTATGGTTGTGCATAGTGAAGGATCAAGACTGACCAGATGAACCTTAAGACTCACTCCCAGGGTTTCACGAATTTTTAAGTACAAGTTGGTCCCAGTTTCAGCTCGTGTTTTTGGATTGACCCTTAAGATGATTACGGAAAACTCAACTCCCATTTTCTGATATTTTTTTTTTTTTGTGGCTCACCGAAAAACAAAGTATGCAGACATTTATGAGATATACTGACTCTTTTTAAAACATCTCTCTTTTTTTTTTTTTCTTTTTTTCTTTTTTTCTTTCTTTTTTTTTTTTTTTAGGAGCACACTTATTTTTCTTTTTGGTGGGCGAGTTTCTTTTTGGTGGAAAGAGTCATTCCTAAACACAAGACTAAATGCTGGGATAAAAAGTCTACCTGCACGCACAGGTAAGGACTCCACCTTCCCTAATGAACACTAGGGTTGGATCTTATGTTCACCTGGTCTTTCTTGATATGTGTAGTGTGAACCAAATTTACTTACGCTCTCAAGAAAAAGCAAACCAACGGATCCTGTACTGGTGTCTCAGGTACAAGAATACGTCCTTAGTTAAGAGAGACTTTGATCTATTTCGTCAATACTTTAAGTGAATTAAGCCGAGCCTGAGCGAATCAAGCTTCTGTGGCCTGGAAATTCTTCAAAACAGAGGTTGAATATCCATAAACACTTATTGAATTTTTTGTTTCAGCTTTCAAATCATTACTAAACACCATTTATTATTAATATATATATATATATATTTTTTTTTTTTGCATATTTATAAATAGGTGGGAACTGTATAATACCATAACATACCCGGATCCTATGGATGCCTATCCACCCCCCCATGCCAAACAATGCTATGTCCTCATATGCATGCAGGGAAAGGCAGAGGAAGGATGGAAGATCGGGTAACAAGAGCTGAGGTTCAGGGTATAGATCAGGGTGGAAGGGTGGGTGGATGGTGGGTGGTGAAGAGAAAAGTGAAGTGATTGCGATAGAGGTGTGAAAAGTGATGGTGGATGGTGAGTGCTGTTAGGGTGCCTCCCAACAAGCGCTGAATTTAATGTCCCCAGCTGGACTCAGAATGAGGCAAAGAATTAGTTACCCTCCAGCAGGGCAACGGTTTCTCCAACGGGGGCAGGTTCATGAGTTAGATAGGGTTTCAAACGCTGCCCGTTGACCGTAAATTTACGCCCAGATTTGGGATCTTCAATTTCGACGGCCCCATTGGGGAATGGTCTTGAGACCAGAAAAGGACCAGTCCATTTGGACTTTAATTTCCCAGGAAAGAATTTGAGTCGGGCATTATAGAGCCAAACTTGCTGAGATGGCTCAAATTCCTTCCGCTGAACATGGCTGTCGTGAAAAGCCTTAGTGCGTTGTTTAAAGGTTAGAGCAGAATCATAGGCTTCACGACGGAGCTCTTCCAGCTCTTGGAGTTGGAGTTTCCTTTCTCGTTCACACAAGTCTGGGTCGAGGTTACATTGGCGAACCGCCCAATAAGCGCGGTGCTCCAACTCTACAGGCAAATGACAAGGCTTCCCGTAAACGATTCTATATGGAGACATACCAAGGGGAGCCTTGAAGGCGGTCCGATACGCCCAAAGTGCGTCAGTCAGCTTGTCGGACCAATCCTTACGGTCAGGCCGAACAGTTTTCTGGAGAATCTGCTTGATTTGCCGGTTCGACACTTCCGCCTGGCCGTTCGTCTGAGGATGATACGGGGATGTGATACGATGGTGGACTCCGTACCTCCTCAGAAGTGCCCGAAAAGAAGCATGGGTAAAGTGGCTTCCTCCATCCGAGATAATGGCCCGAGGGATCCCAAAACGCGCAAAGATATGGTCTTTGACGAATCGGGTGGAGATAACATGGTCAGCACGGCGCGCGGGAATAGCCTCGATCCATTTTGAAACATAGTCGACGGCCACGAGGATGAATTCGAAGCCGTTGGATGGAGGAAAGGGACCCATGAAGTCAATTCCCCAGATGTCGAAGATTTCCGCAGCTAGGATGTGTTGCAAGGGCATCATGTCACGACGTGCCATTGACCCTAATGACTGGCACCTAGTGCAATGTTTGGCATAAGTGTGCGCGTCCTGGTGAAGGGAGGGCCAAAAGAAACCGCACTGCAACACCTTGGCTGCAGTTTTCCTCCCAGAGAAATGGCCTCCACAGGCCTGATCGTGGCAGAAGGATAGCACACTGGGGAACTCACTGTCAGGAATACAGCGACGGATGATTTGATCAGCACCTATCCGAAAAAGAAGTGGATTATCCCAGAAATAATACTTTGCTTCTGCCATGAGACGCTCGCGCTGGTTTTTAGGCCAGCCACATGGAAGAGATCCAGAAGCAAGGTAATTGGCAATGTCGGCATACCAGGGTCCACTTGCCACATTTATTGCCAATAGCTGCTCATCAGGAAAAACTTCATTAATTGGCAGAGTAAGTCCAATATGGTCAGGGTCCAGTCTGGAAAGGTGATCAGCCACAACATTCTGGGCTCCGACCTTATCACGAATCTCAATGTCAAATTCCTGGAGCAGAAGGATCCAACGAATCAGTCTAGGCTTGGCATCCTTCTTGTGCATGAGATGGCGAATGGCCGCATGATCAGTGAAAACAATAACGTGAGAGCCCAGAAGGTAAGAACGGAATTTTTCCAGCCCAAAGACGACTGCCAGTAGTTCCTTTTCAGTGGTAGTATAATTACGCTGGGCCTCGTCCAACGTCTTACTGGCGTAGTATACCACGAAGGGGTGTCTATCGCGTCTTTGTCCCAGGATGGCTCCGACTGCAAGGTCTGAAGCGTCACACATAAGTTCAAAGTTGAGGGACCAATCAGGCGGCTGGAGAACAGGGGCCTTGGTGACAGCATTACGCAGCTGCGTGAAGGCTTGTATACAGTCAGGGCCCATGTCGAAGGGCACGTCGGTTGATAGGAGATGAGTTAAGGGTCGAGAAATTTTGGAGAAGTCTTTGATGAATCTCCTATAGAAACCGACGTGTCCCAAGAAGGAGCGGATTTGTTTGACAGAACCAGGCACAGGTAAATCAGCAATGATATCGAGCTTAGCTCTGTCAACCTCGATACCCCTATCGGAGATGATATGTCCAAGAACAATTCCCTCGTGCACCATAAAATGACTTTTTTCCCAGGAAAGCACGAGGTTTACATCAATACATCTCCTAAGGATGCGAGTCAGGTTGGCAAGACATTCGTCGAAAGATGGTCCAAAGACTGAAAAGTCATCCATGAAGACCTCGAGAAAGTCACCCACCATGTCATGAAATATCGCCAGCATGCATCTCTGGAAAGTTGCTGGCGCGTTACAAAGTCCGAACGGCATCCTTCTAAAGGTGAAGGTGCCGAAAGGGCAGGTAAAAGTGGTTTTCTCTTGGTCTCGGGGGTCTATTGCCACCTGGTTATATCCTGAGAATCCATCCAGGAAGCAGAAAAATTTATTTCCCGCTAACCGCTCTAGGATTTGGTCAATAAATGGTAGTGGGAAGTGATCTTTCTTGGTTGCAGCATTGAGTTTCCTATAATCTACACACACTCTCCAAGATGTAGGAGTGCGTGTAGGGATGGATTCGCCCCTGTCATTGACACGGATGGTGAGTCCTGCCTTTTTGGGCACAACGTGAATCGGACTCACCCAGGGGCTATCGCTGATCGGGTAGATTATACCCGCATCCAGCCACTTAATGATTTCATTCTTAACGACCTCCCGCATGTTAGGGTTGAGACGTCGCTGCATCTCGCGAGAAGGTCGAGCCTCCTCCTCCATATATATACGATGAGTGCAGTAGGAGGGACTAATACCAGATAAGTCTGATAAGGACCATCCAATAGCTGCCTTGTGTTCTAGGAGGACCTTAGTTAGTTTGCACTCCTGCTCCATGGTTAATTTTGAACTGATGATTACAGGGAGCGTTTCATTTGGTCCCAGGAAAACATACTTGAGTGTATTAGGCAGCACTTTTAGCTCGGGAGTGGATGGGGAAGGATCTGGCATTTCTTGGGACGAGAGTGTCCCAGACGGGTAGGAGAACAAGTTAGGAGGAAGAAACTGGCCTTCAGATTGGCCAAGAAGAGGGGCTTCTTGGATAGATAGATCCAAAAATGAATAGCCCCAGTGAGAAGTATATGGGCTCAAGGTCCCAGTGTGGATTTGTAAATCCGCCTGATTTGGCGGGGAAGAAAGGGCAATTCGGTCTTCATGAGTATGGACCGACAGTGAGTAGCCCGGATATGACTCAGACCACGAGGTATGGGAAGCGGAGAAAACCTCGTCAGAAGTCTGGCCAGGAGAAGGTACTGGACAAGGGAGGGATTGGGGAACGTCACAGTATGCGTTGGTCAGGCAGTTATCAGTGTTTATAGGTAATCCGCAGCAGTCCGAATAGGTCCCAATTAGTCCGATACACGCGCTGACGGCCATGTCCTCGTCAGACGTGTCATCCTCAATGCAATCGCAAACAAAGTTCTTGGCTGCCTTGAATATGTTAAGCTTGAGCTTCTCAGATCCAACGGCAATCTCAATACAGCCCGACTCGCAGTCGATGTGGGTGCGGGCTGTGGCCAAGAAAGGTCGACCGAGGATGATCGGACAATCAGAAAGTGAACTAGGAACTTCCATATCTAAAACAAGAAAGTCAACAGGAAAACAGAGACTGTTGACCCTAACCACTACGTCTTCCACCACACCCTTCGGGATTTTGACAGAACGATCTGCCAACTGTAACGTGATAGGGGTGGGTTTCAGATTTCCCAAGGAAAATTTTTTGAGCATGATGGTCGGTATGAGATTGATGGAAGATCCTAGATCAAGCAAGGCACGGTTAAAACTGCAGCCTTGGATGCTACAGGAAATCAGTGGTGTGCCCGGATCTTTCTGCTTCGGTGGTAAGTTTGACAGTATAGCACAACTCGCATGAGGCGAGAGAACCACCGGATTCTTAGTCCTCTTTGACTGTCGTCTGGGTGTTGTGTAGTCTTTGAAAAATCGAGCGACAGTAGGTATGTGGTCGATTGCCTCGAGCAGGGGTACCTTGATTTCTACATCCCTGAACAAATTACGTAGGTTGTCAAAGGCCTGCGTATTTTTCTTTTTGCCTTTTGGCTCCCTTAGTAGAGCCTCAGGGAATGGGACTGATTCTGGCACAAGTTTTGGTGCATCATCCTCTCGCGAATGCGGTATGCATCCCGAATGAGAGGGTGATGAAAAAGATGGGCCAGGATCAGGTCGAGGCGGATCGACGGTCTGCTTACCGCTCCTCGTAGTGATAGCATTGGACGATGCGGGTCCAGTGGGATCATACGGTGGAGGAGGGTTTGCAATGGGGATATAAGAGTGTGGTGCTGCAGCAGGATTAGCCTGAAATCCCGGTGGAATGCTCGGAGCTTGCAGAACTTGATTAACCTGTCCCTGAGAAGGTCGTACCTGTGGTTGAGAACCACGGGGCACGAAATTTCGTGGGTTTGGAACAGGTTGGGCGGGAAGAGTGCCCTGAGATCGAGTCGCCATGCGTAGTTGACTAATCTCGGCATTCTGCTGCGCTAATTGGTGCTGAAGAGACGTCATGTTCTCTTCATGGCGCTTTGACATTTCCGTCATCATTCGCATCAATTTGTCAAGAGGGCTTGATGCATGTTCAGTTTGTGGTACGCAAGGGCCTGATGGCGGATTTGCCATAGGATTAAACTGGACCCTTGGGATGACGGGTGCGGACGGTCTCATTGGTCCACCCGCGGGGTTTTGGCGCTGCGGGTTGTTGGACCATGCAAAGTTCGGATGATTACGCCACCCTGGGTTATAAGTGGTAGAGAATGGGTTGTTCCCCAGGGCGCAAGCATCTTCTATGCCAGTAGACGCATCCGCATGTAGATATGCGTCCGAGCCCACGGAGGCTTGGTCCTCCATGTCGAAATACTGGCTCGCAGAAGCCAGTTCCACATGACTTACCGAGTCGCTTGGCGCGACACTCGGTAAGGAAGGTCTAACGGGGTTTCTCGGGATAAGCCTGGTATTAGAAGAACTTGGATTGTGACGAAGTGGTGAAGAGGTGGTGTTTGCCATAGATCGGGCGGGGTTGGCCAGAAGCTCGTCCAGCTTCTTGTGCACGACGGAGACTTCATCCAGTTTTTGTGCAATAAGGCTTAGATCAGTGGATGAATGGGAGGGTCCCATGTCAACTTCGTGGACATTTCGGGGCTGGCTGGTACGATTAAAGGCGACAATGGAAGCATTGTTCATCGAGTTTTCACTCATATTTTCAAACAGCTCGAATGCTCCATTCTTGTCTTTATTCATAAAGTTCCCTCCGCAGGAAGCGTCTGCAATCTGCTTCAAAGTCTCATTTAGCCCATAGTAGAAAATCTGGGCTATATGCCACTTAGGCAAACCGTGGTGCGGACACTTCCTGAGGAGGTCGTTATACCTCTCCCATGCCTCATGAAATTGTTCGCCGTTTTGTTGCGTAAATGAAGTGATAGCACAGCGAAGCGCATTGGTCCGCCCGATTGGGAAGAACTTCTTGAGAAACGCTGTTCGCATCTCTTCCCAAGAGTGGATGGTTCTCCCAAGGGTGCGTAACCATTGCGACGCTTTATCCCGTAATGAAAACGGGAACATCTTCATGAGGACTATAGATAACCCGACATTTCTTGGTTTAACGGTTTCAGCAAGTCGGGTTAGGTCTTCCAAGTGGAGAAATGGGTCTTCACTTGCAAGACAATGAAAGTGAAAATTGATTAGGCCAATTATATTTGGTTTTAATTCAAAGTCGTCCCCGCCCATGGGGACCCGAATTTGTCCTATGGTCTCTGTAGCAGCGGGATTCTGATAAGAGCTAAGAGACCTAGGCTCCTCCCGTTCGGGAGGGTTCTGCATTTCCTCCAATGTTTCCCGAATGGCTTCGATTTGCTCATTATACATTTCCATTTGGGCTTGGAGGCGGGTTATGGGATCTAAGGCTCCACCACCTGGTGGGTTCTGAGGGCGGTTTCCTCCCTCGGGATTTGGGGGTGGGCGTGCAGCCATGTTTGTGGAGGAGGAGGACGATTCGACTTGTTTTCTAGATTTATCAGTCAATTCAAATAGTTCAGGGTTTTGTGACCTCCTCCCAAACATGCACTACCGCAGGAAGAATTGGGGAGATGAGAAGGGAATAGGGATGAGAGAAATGACGCCGCAAAGGTACACTTGATTACAAATCAATACAGTCAAGTTCCTAACCTCTACAGTGTGCCCTTAGACCTAAAGATCTAAGTTACCTACTATCACGAATTACGGAATCGAATGCGAGTACCGCGGAACCACCGGGCCAGATTGAAAGGCCGTTTGCCCCAGTCTTAGACGCCCGATAGCACGCAGGAACTCTCACCAGCACGTAGTCGCTACACACAGGTAGTTAGACCTCCAATCCTCAGTAAGGGTCAAGTTACTACCAGTTTTAATTAGAGGCTTAGGGTCAAGTGCTTTTGGAATGTGAAGGGCGTTGTTTACGGGTAATGCCCAAGTGATTGATTTTAAGAGTGTGTAAGAACAAGCATGCAACGGGGAAATCTCCCCGAATTGAAGTTTTTATTGGCGAATGGTTTTTAGAGTTCAGCCTTAAGTAGTATGAATTTTAGGATTTTGCTGAATTACCAATTCAACCAATCTCCGGGTTTTTGCAAAAATACAGGTTTTCCTTCTAAAACCCAAGAAACCCTTCTTCAATTATCAGTTAGTTAATGCATGCTAAAATGCAATGGGCTACCCTAAATGGAGATTTCTAAGTGTGGATGCACGAATCAGTTTTATATCAATGTGACAGGGAGCCAAAGCACTTCAATTCAAGTGCTCCCAACCACCAGAAATGATTTCCACACACAAGGCTTCAACCAAAAGATAAAGAAAATAAAATTGTTGGGGTTGAAGTATTCAGGATCGAATCACAGGCAAGTTTGAAAAGTCGTGGTGGGGTTGGAATCAACTCAATTCCAAGTCTCCCCACCAAAAATGTGATCCTGAATTAAAGATAAGTGAGGCAAAAGAGGGATACAAGCAATCTTTTTCTTTGCCTCAAAGAATACTTCCCACGGCGAAAAATCTAAGAATCAAGATTCTCGGATTTTCGCTATGCGAAGTAAGGCGGGAAATCCCGGGGCAGTGGGAGTGAAGACAACCAATCAATCAAGTTAATTTTAATCCACTTGCCCTCAAGAAATCCCAAGAAGTTTTTCTAGTTTTTAGTTTTTAAATTTTTTTTTTTTTTTTATTGTGGTGGCAAGTTAACCCTAATTTGATGAGAAAAGAAAACCTACTTGTTCGGCAATGTGTGCGAAGCTCCAATGCGATGTCGGCGTCTTCACGCTCTCATTCCCGCCTTGGATCTGCTCTCGTTCCCGACTTCGTCTGCTTTCCTTCTCCTTCCACCAAGTTCACCTGCACACCAAAAAACAACAATACCCGTGAAGAGAGAAGAGACAAATTTAAAGGAATTGGATAGAAACTTACTCGAAAGCGCACCACCCCGGCAGCGGCGCCAGAAAAGTCATGATGGGTCGGCCTGGATAGGTTGTTAATATGATGTTTTTATCGTTGAAATATGTATAGTGGTTAACCTAATTCAGACCTAACCATCTCTTTACAAAATTTTTAACCTGGCCTAATTGATTTTATCTTTTCACTTTTAGGCCCAGGGTCGAACTCAGGGAAGTGGGGTTAAAGTCGAGTTTCTACGTTTTCCTTAAAACGCGTCTCTTCCGTTCGTTCATTGTGTTTTTGGTGTTTTTTCTTATTTAGGTTTTTTATGGTAATCCTTGTTCTTGAGGCACACCCTCAAAATTGTGTCCTTGGCTTTTAGCCAAACAGAGTCCCAAAACAAGTCTTGCTACTCGCTAGACGGGGTACCTGTAAATCAAAGATTATCTTTTCACTTTTATACCTTTTTTTATCTTGTTACTAAGAAGGAAGCTAACAGATAGAAAGTAAATATAGTAGCTATAGATATATATTTATATGTAGTATATATATATAAAGGGGTGGGGGTGGAGGTGACGATGGAGTGTAGCACTATGTCGAGTCAGTTGACGTCTAGAGAGACGCAACCAACACGACTATGTGCCGCGTGGAGTGTGGATGGAGGATGGATGATGTATGGGACCACGCTTTTTTTGTACGCGTGTATCAGGGAATATCAGCAACTGGTGCAGATATCCCCGTGATACAGCGTATAGTAAATAATGTGAAAATATATGTACATATGTATGTATATAAGTAAATATATCTATATGTATATAAATGTATAAGTATATATGTATAGATATATATAGATATATATGTATTATATATATATATATATATATAGGTGTATATGTATATATATATGTATGTATATATGTATATAGCTATGTATATATGTATATAAGTATATGATAGCGTGGGTTTGACCGGGTTGTGTTATATCGTTGTAGTAAAGCCGGTTGTTACCAACGTTTCATATAAAATTTTTTACTCGGAAAAATAAAAGAGTTCCCGAGGTCGAACTCAGGGAGCAAGTTGTATTCTAGAGATATACAAGTTCTATTACAAAAATAAAGAGAGAGAGAGAGAGATGAAAATTTGGCTTCTTCTTCTTTTCTTCTTTCTTCCTCTTTGTCTTTGGTTCTTCCTGTTCTTCTTCTTCTTCTTCTTCTTCTTTTTCTTCTGCTTTCTTCAGATTTTCCCCTCGTGCTCTTCTTCTTCTGTTCTTCCTTGTTTCCTTTCTTTCTTTTTCGTCAGATCGTCTTCTTCTTTTCTTGCTTCTTGCTTCTCTTCATTCCTTCTTCTTCTTTGTCTTCACCTGCCTTGACCTCTCTTTTTCTTCTTTCGCGATGGCCGTTGCTCTTCCTTCTTCTTCAGCGGGTCTTCTTCTTCTTCTTTGGCCTGCACACTTCAGAGTTTATTCGTCAAGAGGCAAAAACCTACTCTACCCCCCTCCCCCGCGTATCTCTCTCTCTGAAATCACTCTTCGGAAGCTCTCCCAGAGCGCTACCGGGTAATCGGGTTCGGGTCAGGCCCGGGTCCAGGCCCACCGGCGTGCGTGGTGGGCGAGGAGTGCAGGTCAGTCTACTCGGGTCGGGCCAGGTCCGCGGAGCGTGGTCACGGACGAGGCCGAGTCGGGTCGGGTCGGGTGAGAGGGACCTCACCCCGTGGTAACTGAGGCAAACAGCATAAGGCAGTTTTTGCCTTTATGCGTCCGCGCGCCTTCGAGAGGTTCCGAGGTGGGACTAAATGTCCCACCCCAATTGAGCGCGCGACGCGGATGGAGCAGTGGGCGATCGTGGCTTCCCGCGCGGCCTTCGCCTCGTCTGTGAACCAGGGACGTTTCGCGGAGAGTCCCTGCGCAACCTGGGAGTCAACCCTGGGCGAAGGCGTGCCTGCACCTGCAGGTGAAGCAGCTCTGCCTGCGCAGTAATGGCGACGGCGGGCGAGTCACCTGGTCACAGAAGAACAGCCTCTCGGCCAAATCAGACAGGCGGGGGACCTTCGCCGTGGCACGGCGAAGGTGGTCAGGGGGTCTGCAGGGGGCGAGATGGAGCTAACTGGTCGTCCTAGGTCAAACTGTGAGCGAGGGAGTGGGTGTGTTCGGTGGGTCTGCAGAGGGTGTTTGGTGGGAAGTGGAGGGGCGGAAGAGGATCAGGGTGAGGAGGCGGAGGTTCTGCGGTGGTCGGCGAGCCGTGTGGGTCGCTGAGGTGATGGGAGCGGCTCGCCGGAGGGTGGTCGGAGGCGGAGAGGATGAGGGTGAACAGGGTCGGTAGAGGGCTTAATTGACTAAATCGAAAGCGGGGAAAGAAAGAGGAGGAGAAGGGGAGTAAGTCTAACTTAACTGCAGGGACGAAGGGGGAGGAACAGGGCGACAGTCGTATCGACTGTCGCCGGAGAAGATGATGCTCAGAGAGAGGGGCGGCGGCGAGCAGAGGGCTGGAGAGGCGCCAGCTGGGTGCGGCGTGGCGCGGGAAGAGCAGGGGAGGAGGTCTCTGCTGCTGGTAGTGCGGCAGAGCGAAGAGGTGGAGGGGGAGGAAGTCGCCGGAGCTGGTGAGCGTCTGCCGGAGAAAGAAGAGAAGAAAGCTGGGGGTTTTCTCCGTCAGATCCAGGCTGCCTTCGTCGGTGGAGCGGCGGGGGGTATTTATAGGGTTGAAGCAGGGAGGAAGGCGGAGGGAGACGACGTGTCTCCCTCGCCGGAGAATGGTCGGAATACGAACCCATACCGTCCGTGCGTTCGCACGGCCGGTATGGGGGGCTACAATGACCATGGGGGTGCTCCTGCGACGGCTGACGACGCAGGGCACCCCCGGTACACTTGCCAGGTCCTCCACCTCACCCTGCGCGGCGCCATGCTCCGCGCAAGGTCGCCGGAGCATGGTGCTGGCAGGGTTTTGCAGGAGGGACCTGTTTGCAAAGAACGAAGGAGAGTTAGGGGCCAAAATGCGAGGGTTCAAAAGTTGAGGGCCAAAGAGTAAATATATGAGGACCAAAGTGTGAAGTCGGTCAAGGAGGTTTCTTCTTAGGCTCAAGTTTTTATACATGACTAATTAGGACCTAAGGAATCTGATGGTGAATTTTATTTTCATATTAAACCTTGTTTGACCGGTCAATTTGCGCAAAAACCCAAATTAAGTTATTAATTGGGCATGGTTCTCAATGTAGGTCAAAATGGGTTCTAAAGGCCAAATTGATGGTTCTAAACCCCAGAGATTATTTTTCTATGAATTTTAGAGGGTTTATTCTATTTTTACTTTGCCTCGAACCTTGTGAATTGAAGTGGGTTGTTTTAGGGTTACAGATTATCATTTGGTTCCTTGGAAGTGCTGTAGCCCTTGCTAGATCATCTCATCCCACTTTTATTCTTATTAAGCTGTTTTGACCTATGTTTGGGCCCTGAATTACCCTGTATGCAGATTATACTGGTAAAATTGCACTTTTACCCCTTATGACTTGTTTTCTTCTCAAACTCAGAATTCTCTGAGTTAAGCTTTTCCTTGAGATATGTAGGAGCTTTTATCCTTTGTATTGGGTCAAAATGAGCTAGTTATGGCTCATGATGAGGTTCTCATCATACCCCCATGCCTAGCTTTTGCTAGTCCCTTAGCAAAAAAAACTTAAGGTTTCAACCCTTGTTCTAGACCATGAAGTTTTCAATGGTTTTAGATAAGTGCCTTTTTATTTGAGCATAGATTAGGTTAGAATGCTGACCATAGGCCTAAAAGATACTCTAGTACCAATCAAGATCCAAATCTGTCTAGCCTTAGCCTCAGTCTTTTAGCAAAGGTTTTTAAGGCCCACAAGAACTAACCTAAGGTTTATTGGACTTCGTGGTTAAAGCACCCGTGCTTGAAATGATTTTAGCCCTGGCTCAGTTCGCAGTGCGTTTTGTAAGAGAGAGATAGAAAGTTTTTTCTGTTTGGAGAGTTTTCTCTCTCTTTTTCTTTTTAGTTCTAGTCTAGGATTGGCTTTTCAACACGGTCTGTATCAGATTCCTTACTCCCATCATCAATCCTCAAGGGTTCCTGGCGATCGATGCTTCGAGATAGCACCGCCCATGGCAACCCCCGGAACCCTGGCTATTGAGATTTCGAGATAATCCCATCCATGGTATTCCGTGGCCGAATCCAGACCCTGGCAATTGACACTTCGAGATAATGCCATCCATGGAATCTGAACCAGCAGAGTGCTTACATGCCCCCCGTAGGATATGTAAATATCCTAAGAGACAAGCACCGAGGAGATGATATTTTGTTACGCATCTTCGAGGGGATTTCCCGCCTCTCCGCGCTGGGAACTCGTCCAAATCAACTTGTGTTGATCGGCCATTCCTATTCTAGGTGTTCTTTTCAGATTTTTGCGACGCTTCTGCGTGATTCTGATTTTTATGCTTACTGAACCAGGCTGTGTGTGAGATTAGGGTGCTTAGGTTACTGAGTCCCGTAAACCAAAAATTAGTTAACGAGGCCGAATACTCCCTAAGCCTTAGACCTAATACTTCAGCTTTTCATTTTCCTCAACCTCTTGAGGAGTGTCCAGATCTTAATGAGTACTAAGAGTCTATTCAAGAATGCCTAAGGTTTGCATTCTTACTAATCTCATTGTGCACTTTTCAGTTATTTTCTTGAATGAGGTCTAGAACTTAGGTTAATTCCTTAGTTCCTTACTAATGACTATCAACTTTTCTTATAATTTTGTGCTCCTTTTTCATTTTGTTTCTTTTCTCCTTCACAAAATTTTCCTTCTCCTCTTTTCCTCTTATTCTTTTTCGAAAAATTTTTTAATTTTTATGGTATTTTTGGCATATGTGAATTTTTTTTTGTTTGAAACCTTTTCTTACAAGTTTTTGCACTTTCCTACCCCCCCATGCCTAAGATTTGCAATGTCCTCATTGCAACCTAGGGGGTCTTAGTTCAGGGTGAACTTCGAGTGCTGAAAGGTGTCAGAACAAGTTTCAGGTTTTCAAAGAGAATGACGGGCTGCCTCCCGTTGAGCGCTAAATTTGATGCCTTCAGCCAAGCGGGAAATGCGATGGAGAGGGGATGGTCAAATCAGCAGAGTTTTGTAAGACAAGCACCTTGATTAAGAGCCTGGTTGGTCCAACCAGGTGCTTGTTCAGATCAACAGGCTGATGATGCAGCCCAAACCCAATCAATCTGGTGGGTTGATAGATGTGGATAAAAAAGTGTGGAACCCACCATAAACTATGAGGCTCAGATGGATGTGGAAGTGTAAACGCAGGGTTTGGCTGTGCCGAATCAGCCTGGTCAGAGTAGGGACCCGTAGGATAATCAGTGGTTGATGCAGGAACCCTACAGGGGTGATCAGAGAATGATAGAGCATGGTATGTAGTCTGATCAATGTTCGAAACCCGATGTGGAAATGCAATCGACTCGGTGAGAGGTGAATCAGCATAGAAATTGAGTCCGGTTGCGGGTCGGGGTTTGGGAGAGGTTTTGATCCGTTCCGTGTGTGCGGATGAGGTGGCCATTGTGTATGAGGGCTCTTCTAGAAACAGATGATAGGTGATTTTCTGTAGAGAGTCCTCTGGGTAACTATCAAATGCCGGAAGAGTGTTTGTAGGATGAAAGAAATCGGATTCGAGAAAAAATTTGGATTCTTGGTTGCAATCACTCTTGGCATTTTCTGTTTTTGGTTCCTGAGGATCGAAAAGGAATGATTCTGTGTTATCAGTGATCTCGGGAATCAGGACCTCAGAGTCAGAGTCAGAGTCATGTGAACTGAGGTCGTAGATAGGCCTGGCGTGTTCAGGAAGGGGAATCTCTCCGCAATTATAGTCAGATCTGAAATTGTCGGAGAGTTGGCGAAAATGAGATTCATGAATTCCACCACAGCAGAAATCATCAGATGTGGAATCAGCAGCCTGACTGGGTTCTAGCCTATATGTCAATTCTGGGCTCAAAAAGATGTTCTGTTCAAGCTCTAAGCTGGTAGGATAGACCCTATTAAAACCTTGCTCATCCAACTCCTCAGTTTCTGTATCATAAATTGGCATGTTTTCTGAAAAATCAATCAAATTTCCTGAGGATGTTGGAAAAGGACATTCATCAAATAAAGGCCCGGAATCATATTCTGTAAAAATTTGATCTTTCTCATAAGGGGCCTCATAATCTTCCCAATAAGTTTCAGATCTAGGTTCTAGGCTTAGGATGTGGGTAGAATTATTAGAACCTAAGTCCGAATAACCTTCGGGGGTTACCTTATCAAAACAAGGGGCGGAATTTATACCCTCCAGAGGTTCAATTCTAATCTTGTCATTGCAGGAGTCTTGGAGTTCTAAGCTTGGTGATTCATGGCCTAGGGTTGGCTCAGCATTGTGTTCTCCTGCAATATCCCAACCTAATTCAACATTGTCTTCTATCTGGGTTGGGATTTTACAACCACTTTGTGCCTCAATCCCGGGATCTGGGAAACTGGATTGATTCTTAGTACTGTTCCAAGATGACTCATCCTTTGTTTCTGGTATATACGGGTATTTCTGGTTGATAATTTGTTCTACTGATTTCATCATTTCTACCCGTTTTATAAGGGCATCTTGGTGTTGTTCCCAAAGTACAGGATTTGTCAAGCATTGAAGGTATTCAGATTGGTGTAATTTTTCCATCTCAATGTATCCTGTCATGAGCATATCTCGGGTTGATCCTTTTGAAATTCCAGTTAATAGAATTTGGGCACAGTTTATGATGAAGGATGTGGTTGTTGGGACATCAACCTGAATATCTCCTATTGGTGTTGAGGTTTTTTCTTCTTTTTCATAGAATCTTATGGCATCCTCGATCATTTTATCTTTCATAGATCTCTGATATTCAGGTTTCTTGAATGGTAGTCTTGCTAGGTAATTAGGCTGCATAATTGGATCTGGTGGTGGAATAGAATCAAAGTTTGAATCAAGATGGAAGAAGGGGATTTTGTTCAGAATCAGAGGAAAGAGGGGCTATGTGAATGATTTCTGCAAAAATAAAGGAGCCGAGGCTTAGCCTCGGGAAGCGTGAATTTCTATAGGAGGTTTCAAGGACCTCCTGAAAAGTACTGAAGGGTTGGATGAGATAAGCAGGTGCTGGACCCAATCAAGACACCCAAAAATTGTTGGGTGACTATAGAGGTTCGGGGCAGATGGACCCCTTGATCAGAAAGATCGTCCACCTGAGAATTACCTGGGCAGCCAGAGAGGGAGAGTCCCGCGAAGACCCCTACACGGTAGAGCGTCCCCATGGGTTACAGGGTTTCCCCCACCCGACCTCTCTTGTCACTGCGGTTCCAGGCAGACCAGAATGGGGATCTTGACCTCTTAAGTCTACCAATTTTTAAGATCAGGGTGCTTAAGGTTTCACTTGAACTTTTAGTCTTTTTAAGTGCAAAGAGTGACCTAATTTAAGGTTGGTTAACCCAAAGGGGTCAACTTTACCTCTTGTTTTCTTTGAGAGCTTTTTGGGTCCTGTCTTTTAGGGTTCAAGTGTTTAGAGAGCCAATTGTTTTAGATTTTCTTTGAATAGGTATTTTCAGACAAGGGCTTGGGCACACTTCATTTGGTTTTCTCAATTCTTGCTTAAGGAGTGTGTCTCTAAATCCCTAGTGTTGGATCCTAGGTTGGCTCTACTTGGTCCAGTTAATTCTTTGTTGGGTAATTAGGGCTCAAGCAAGAATGTGTTAGCCCTTAAATACCCTTAATAGTGTGCAGAAATAATGAGTTGAAAACATGCAACTTTTATGGTTACTAAATATGGAAGACAGGTTAGCCCTATATTGCTTGTTCTTTTCTTATCTTCCTCTTTAGAGCTTAGGGGTTAATAGTGAGAGGAAAAATTTACCTGTCTTTGGTGTGGTTGCTTGTCTTCTTGAGTTCCTGTAGCTGCACAAAAGAGAGGAGATTATCAGAAATAATAAAAGAATACAGGAATGTTTACCTCTAGAATAGCCGTTGCTCCCCGGCAACGGCGCCAAAATGATAGCGTGGGTTTGACCGGGTTGTGTTATATCGTTGTAGTAAAGCCGGTTGTTACCAACGTTTCATATAAAATTTTTTACTCGGAAAAATAAAAGAGTTCCCGAGGTCGAACTCAGGGAGCAAGTTGTATTCTAGAGATATACAAGTTCTATTACAAAAATAAAGAGAGAGAGAGAGAGATGAAAATTTGGCTTCTTCTTCTTTTCTTCTTTCTTCCTCTGTCTTTGGTTCTTCCTGTTCTTCTTCTTCTTCTTCTTCTTCTTTTTCTTCTGCTTTCTTCAGATTTTCCCCTCGTGCTCTTCTTCTTCTGTTCTTCCTTGTTTCCTTTCTTTCTTTTTCGTCAGATCATCTTCTTCTTTTCTTGCTTCTTGCTTCTCTTCATTCCTTCTTCTTCTTTGTCTTCACCTGCCTTGACCTCTCTTTTTCTTCTTTCGCGATGGCCGTTGCTCTTCCTTCTTCTTCAGCGGGTCTTCTTCTTCTTCTTTGGCCTGCACACTTCAGAGTTTATTCGTCAAGAGGCAAAAACCTACTCTACCCCCCTCCCCCGCGTATCTCTCTCTCTGAAATCACTCTTCGGAAGCTCTCCCAGAGCGCTACCGGGTAATCGGGTTCGGGTCAGGCCCGGGTCCAGGCCCACCGGCGTGCGTGGTGGGCGAGGAGTGCAGGTCAGTCTACTCGGGTCGGGCCAGGTCCGCGGAGCGTGGTCACGGACGAGGCCGAGTCGGGTCGGGTCGGGTGAGAGGGACCTCACCCCGTGGTAACTGAGGCAAACAGCATAAGGCAGTTTTTGCCTTTATGCGTCCGCGCGCCTTCGAGAGGTTCCGAGGTGGGACTAAATGTCCCACCCCAATTGAGCGCGCGACGCGGATGGAGCAGTGGGCGATCGTGGCTTCCCGCGCGGCCTTCGCCCCGTCTGTGAACCAGGGACGTTTCGCGGAGAGTCCCTGCGCAACCTGGGAGTCAACCCTGGGCGAAGGCGTGCCTGCACCTGCAGGTGAAGCAGCTCTGCCTGCGCAGTAATGGCGACGGCGGGCGAGTCACCTGGTCACAGAAGAACAGCCTCTCGGCCAAATCAGACAGGCGGGGGACCTTCGCCGTGGCACGGCGAAGGTGGTCAGGGGGTCTGCAGGGGGCGAGATGGAGCTAACTGGTCGTCCTAGGTCAAACTGTGAGCGAGGGAGTGGGTGTGTTCGGTGGGTCTGCAGAGGGTGTTTGGTGGGAAGTGGAGGGGCGGAAGAGGATCAGGGTGAGGAGGCGGAGGTTCTGCGGTGGTCGGCGAGCCGTGTGGGTCGCTGAGGTGATGGGAGCGGCTCGCCGGAGGGTGGTCGGAGGCGGAGAGGATGAGGGTGAACAGGGTCGGTAGAGGGCTTAATTGACTAAATCGAAAGCGGGGAAAGAAAGAGGAGGAGAAGGGGAGTAAGTCTAACTTAACTGCAGGGACGAAGGGGGAGGAACAGGGCGACAGTCGTATCGACTGTCGCCGGAGAAGATGATGCTCAGAGAGAGGGGCGGCGGCGAGCAGAGGGCTGGAGAGGCGCCAGCTGGGTGCGGCGTGGCGCGGGAAGAGCAGGGGAGGAGGTCTCTGCTGCTGGTAGTGCGGCAGAGCGAAGAGGTGGAGGGGGAGGAAGTCGCCGGAGCTGGTGAGCGTCTGCCGGAGAAAGAAGAGAAGAAAGCTGGGGGTTTTCTCCGTCAGATCCAGGCTGCCTTCGTCGGTGGAGCGGCGGGGGGTATTTATAGGGTTGAAGCAGGGAGGAAGGCGGAGGGAGACGACGTGTCTCCCTCGCCGGAGAATGGTCGGAATACGAACCCATACCGTCCGTGCGTTCGCACGGCCGGTATGGGGGGCTACAATGACCATGGGGGTGCTCCTGCGACGGCTGACGACGCAGGGCACCCCCGGTACACTTGCCAGGTCCTCCACCTCACCCTGCGCGGCGCCATGCTCCGCGCAAGGTCGCCGGAGCATGGTGCTGGCAGGGTTTTGCAGGAGGGACCTGTTTGCAAAGAACGAAGGAGAGTTAGGGGCCAAAATGCGAGGGTTCAAAAGTTGAGGGCCAAAGAGTAAATATATGAGGACCAAAGTGTGAAGTCGGTCAAGGAGGTTTCTTCTTAGGCTCAAGTTTTTATACATGACTAATTAGGACCTAAGGAATCTGATGGTGAATTTTATTTTCATATTAAACCTTGTTTGACCGGTCAATTTGCGCAAAAACCCAAATTAAGTTATTAATTGGGCATGGTTCTCAATGTAGGTCAAAATGGGTTCTAAAGGCCAAATTGATGGTTCTAAACCCCAGAGATTATTTTTCTATGAATTTTAGAGGGTTTATTCTATTTTTACTTTGCCTCGAACCTTGTGAATTGAAGTGGGTTGTTTTAGGGTTACAGATTATCATTTGGTTCCTTGGAAGTGCTGTAGCCCTTGCTAGATCATCTCATCCCACTTTTATTCTTATTAAGCTGTTTTGACCTATGTTTGGGCCCTGAATTACCCTGTATGCAGATTATACTGGTAAAATTGCACTTTTACCCCTTATGACTTGTTTTCTTCTCAAACTCAGAATTCTCTGAGTTAAGCTTTTCCTTGAGATATGTAAGAGCTTTTATCCTTTGTATTGGGTCAAAATGAGCTAGTTATGGCTCATGATGAGTATATATATATAATACTATATAGATGTATATATATATATATGTATATAAGTATATATGTATCTAGATATATATATATATATGTGTGTATATATATATGTATATAGATATGTATATATATATATATGTATATAAGTATATATGTATATATATATAAGTATATGTATAAGTATATAGATATATATAAGTAGATATATATATATATATATATATATATATATATATTATATATATATGTATATATATTATATATATATGTATGTATACATAACTATAGATATTACTATGTATATAAGTGTATATATATATATATATGTATGTATATATTATATATAGATGTATATAAGTATATATATGTTACTATATATAACTATACGTATAGTGTAAGTGTGTGTGTGGGTGTGTGTGTGTGTCGGTGAAGATGTGTGTGTGTTGGTGTAGTGTGTGTCTGTGAGTGAGTACAAAAGAGAGAGAATACGTGAGAGAGAGAGAGCGGGAGAGAGAGATCAGCAGAGAGAGAGAGAGCGGGAGAGAGAGATCAGCAGAGAGAGAGAGAGCGGGCTGGAGAGATCGAGAGCGCGGACAATGGCAGCGAGTTAAGTCGTCTGCTCGCGGCGGCGGACGTCTGACGCCGCGTCGTCTGAAGGCGGAGGCGGACGTCTGAAGACGGCGGGTGCGGGCGCGCCTTCGCGCAGGGTTCTGCAGGCCTGCGCGAAGTCGACGAGCGGGCGATGGCGCGGAGGAGCGAGCGTGGAGGAGGTCTGCAGGTGGTCGCGGAGGGTCGCGGAGGGGGGCAGGGGTCGGCGTGAGCCCGTAGCCGGCCGCTGCAGTGCGCGCGGCGGCGGGCTACGGGTGCAACTACGAGGCGGACAGAACGGAGACAGAGGCGGGGAACGCCCTGCAGACGCGCGCGGAGGCGGTGAGCGACTGCGGGGACGGTCGCGGAGGGGCGGGAGGACTTGCTGCTGCTGCCGTGGCTTCAAGCTTCGAAGCTTGGAGCGGCGGCAATGGCGTTAAAGAGAAAAAACGAAGCGAGGGAATGCACCACGCCCACCGGCTCGTCGAAGAGCTGGGCGGTGGTGCTCCCACTGTGGTGGTGTGCACCACAGTGGGTTCTCCTGCTCGCCGGGTGCCTCCTCGACGGAGGGCCGACGTATGGGAGGGGAAAGCGGTGGAGAAGATGGCTGCGGGTTTTTTCAGCAGCTGCAGCCGCTACGTCGCGAGGATGAAGCTGCAGCTACTTATAGAGGAGGGGAGAGGGGCGTGTTGGCTGCAGCAGGGAGAGGGCGTGCGAGTTGCAGCTATAGGGAGCGGCGTTGGCAGGGAGACGTGACGGGAAGAGGTGCTGCGTGGCTGCTGCATGCAGCTGCGGGAAGAGTGCAGCCGCGGGAAGGACGCAGCCGCGGGAAGGAGAGAAAAGAAGAAATCAAGAGGAAAAATAAAAAGAGGGTGATTTTGCAAGGAGGCACTTGAAAAAAAATGTAACTATGTAGGCGATTGTTTCACTCCTCTTCCTCTCTTGATTAAATGCATGCATGCAAGTGTTTTTACAAATGCGATTACAGGATCCTATTATGCAATGTTAATGCTAGAAAATAGCACAAGAAGGCGTTATTACAGGCGTGTTTTGAGGTGCAAACAAGCCACAGATCTAGAGGATGTGGGAAATCAACGACTGTGGTTGTTTGTGTTCTTGCGATGAACAATGCACTAAGAGGTGCACCGTTCATGTAGGTTCTAATGGTGTAATTGCACAAAGAACCCTCAAGTGAAACGGTGTACACTTTTCAGAAAGGCCCATAAGTGGTATAAAAGGATTACAGAGCAGTCCCTAGAGCCTTACAAAATGGTCCTTACGACCTACAAATGGGTCCTTGGAGGTTGTAAACGGAATAAAATGTTATGAATGAAGGACCTAAATGTGAATCTCTAAATGAAAGGTTTTATTGATGTCCAAATGCTACCAAGTTTTTATTAAAGCTTAATTAAACATATTAGAAGTTAATTTCACTTTTGATTTGATCTTTTGTACTCAATTGTGTGTTCAATTTGCAATTAGATCATCATTTTGTATTTAATAATAGAATATCTCAATAAATGACCTAATTATGCATTTTTAACATAGATTTGATGTTTTAGGTCTTTTCTATTTTTCCCACACTTATCCTATTTCATGTGTTAATTCAATAGTATTTAACCTAGTTTTTAACTTAACTTGGGCATTTTAGCTATGATGAGGCACACCTCATCAATGCACAATTATAAAATCTTAAATTTTTCACTCTACAATTTTTCAAAAGCCAAAACCTCCCCACATCTTCTTTTTCCTCCACGGTAACCTATTATTCGCGTGCCTTCCTCCTGCATGCACCCATGCATGCATTGACATTGACCTCTCCACCGTCTCCGCCTCTAGCCATGACACGCCTTGCCGACCACTGCCACTCCTTTGGTGGCCCCTTGTCAGCCAAAACACCCCTTCAACCTCCTTCTTCCTCCATGTAATTTGTTCAAGAACCCATCACCTGCGTGGATGCTGGTGCAACGTCGATCGTCTAGGCCGTCGATCCGTGCACGAGTCTTGCCGGATCTCTCATTGAACCTCTGTCATCACCTTCCTCTGCTCAATTAGGCACCCAAGGCAACTCACTCTCATCTTGCTCCCTTCTTCGGTTTCAAATACACATCCACAGAAAGGAGATAAGAAAATTGAAGAAGAGAACCTCACCGCAGGTCACATGCACCATTGTCAATGTCATCGCGTGGCCTATGTTCATAGGGTAGGGGAAGAGAAGAGGAAGAAGAGAGAGGAATGACGAGTAGTACTCCTCTCTCCAATCGCTCTCCCTTTCTCTCCTTCTCCAGTATCCCTCCCCCCATCTCTTTCTTTATCAATGACTTGCATTAGGTCCTGATGCATCGATGATTTAAGACTGGCGACTGGATATAATTAGGGTTTTGATGGATTTTATAGAGAGTCCTTAGGTTGTTAAGGATAAAACAACCCTTTCTAAATAATTCTACCTAGGTAAAATAATTAAAACTTATGTCCAATGTAAGCCTCATCTAACTTTTAACGCGAAACTCCAATTTCCATGAAATTGGTTGCATTGGAAAGCTCTTAATGAGAGGAATCTAATGAAACTAATAATTGACATAATTTGTGTAAATTTCCCCAAGGTTTGACTAGATTGACATAGACTCATGTTTCTTCTTTTTCGAGCTATGTGAATCCGATTTGCATCCGACAAGCGTCGACAAGTTTGTATCGATACACTTAATCAAAATTCAGACTTGGATTGAATTTTGGGGCACAATAAAGTTGAACATCCAAACATGTAAGTTACATTTAAATTATTTAATTGTAACTTTATACTTATTGTTATATGATATTACTCAGCGTAACTTGAAATGTAATTACGGAGAAATGATCAACAATCCTCTACCTCCTCCTTTAAACAAGAACTCCGGGATCTAACATCTACCTCCTATGATATGTGAGGAGGCTTTTAGGACGGTTATGACATCAAAACATGGAGGCTTCATTCATACTAAGGGAAGAAGCTGGACAATCTCTAGCTACTATGGGTGGATGAGTCATTGACAACGTCATTAGTCACAGAACAGCTCAAGACATAGGTGGACGCTACAATGTCAGGATGAGCAGAGGTAGAAGAATGAGGAGCAAATGCAGAAGCAGCTCAACGATGTCACCTCACAGCTAAGAGAATCTACTTACACACTGGACCAGCAAAGAGAAGAGATGCAGCAACTGAGAGGAAAGTGGAAGTAGCTGATGGCTTCTCTACATGGAAGCAGAGGAGATCACACATCATTCCACTACCCTCCTTGTAGAGACAATGACAACTTTGGTGGATCCATTTTGGCCACAAAATAGGAGTAGAGATTTAGTTATATATATTGTTCTATTTTTACTTGTTTCATATATTTTTCCACTGTATTATCATTTACACTTGTAAACATTTCTAATTAGTTTTAATGAATGTAAATTTAATTTGTGTTATGAATTTAAATTTTATAAAGTGTACAAATTATTTGTCATGCATACAGGTCATCTATGTAGATGTGTTACAATTTTGGAAATAAAGAAAAAGCTCAATATTGACAATTTTTAATCAGAACCGTTGTGGATGTCAAACTATAGTCTACCATTATGCTTTATTTATTATTGACAATGGTAGTAAAATCGTTAGTGCATTATGTTATTAATGGTTCAAAGGCCATCACTTATACTACAAATGGTTCCCAACTTCCCTCGACAGCACTTTTCTCGACAACTATTATAACAATTAGCTAAACATCGTCAATAAAGATTTTCCGACAACCGTTACTAATAACCATTTCATGACCTTGGGAAAATTGCCATATATTCATCAATCTCATATTATGAGCGAAGGGATATAGGTGATGATTTTAATTGAGAATCATCACGAACACACTAATGTGATACACCTTTCGGCGATGCCACGTGATGACAGGTTTAGGACTTATGATGAGGGTTCTCAACCATTACAAAAGCTTATGTTTCTTATAGTGTAACTCGACATTTATGTGAAAAAATACTTTCTAGAAATACTGTAATAATTAATTGAATGCATTCTAAATATGATTGGTGGTTTTCTAAACCACCTTTTGACAAATTTGGTGACTTCCATTAATGGAGAGAATCATCAAATGAACATAAATATAGGCTTTTTTAGGGTCTTTTGAACACAGTGCTTAAACAATACTTTTCATATATATATATAGACACACACAAAGCATCAAAACATAAATTATATACATATAATATATGTTCTAATTTGTAATGTTCAAATACTAATTCTTCATAAGAGTAACAAACATGTTAATCCATAAATTTTGTACTCACAACTCATCTTATGTCGTTAATCTCAATAATCCAACCCCTTACTCGATCTTCTTGTTATCACATGTCTAACCTACTCCATATCTTGTAGTTGGTTGACCCTCATTAGTCTCCTCACTATCCTATCCTCCACCACCATCATGGCTTTGTGTGCTTACCCCACATTCTCCCAACTTCTCACCAACCCACCCTCCTCCTTGTTTCAATGTTGCCTTATACTCCTTTAATCGTCACTAATTCTCCTTATTGCACTTACCCTACCCTCCCTTACTATTTCTATCACCCTCTCAATCCTATCTCCTTGTTGCTCTTGCATCCTCCATCAATTCAACTTCACCTCTATGTCACCTCTATTAACCTCCATCAAGCTATCATCTTCTATACTTACACTTGGCTGATGAATTGACTCATTTGGCATGTATATCTTGCCTTGAGTCATACTAGCTGAAATAGAGCTTGCTCAACCAAATTCAATTTAGCTTAAGATACCTTAGTGGAATTTAAAGTAGGGTGTACACATTAAGTACCCAAAAACATAAAATGCTCTAGAGAAAAAGAAAATAATGTAGGAAAATATTCCAAGGAATATCTCATAAATGATAGGGAATGCACTTTTACAATAAACCTTGATAAATATTTTAAAGATGGTAATTGATATCATAGATAACCCTTGATTTATCTTATAAATACAATTACTTAATCTTTCAAATAGATTTTAAACCAAGGATAAAGATTTGGCTTGACTTTTTTGCCTTGACTTCTATGATTATTTTTTAGTTGAAATATGTAGTCAAAAGTGTTAGGAGATTTTTAAGTTAATGGTTATATTGTTATTTATCTTATTTCTTACCTTGTTATAAATTTTATATGATAAAAATCAAGTAAACATGCAATTTAAGACCATTAACCATTTTTGGTTTCTTCTTTGCCTGACAAAAAAAACCTTATAAATTATGGCAAATAAATCAAGGATTCAAATATTTATCCTTAGTTTAAAATCCTTTTGTGAAGATTGTCTTTTACTTATATCCAAGGCAAAAAAAATAGTGTGATTCGTAATATAAATTATAGTATATACTAAAGATAACATACATGATCCTAAAATTAATGCAATTAACAAGTTAGGAAAGGGATGAATGGATTATAAAGAGTTGAAACTTTTAATTGATAATTTGGATTTAAGTATTTTAGGTGATTATTGTCAAAATATTTTATTTAAGGTCAATAAGTTATTAGGGTTAGGTTTTCTCAATTTCTCTCTGATTCGAAATGGATAATTTTACAAATGGACCCAAACTTCATATAGGATGATGAAAGGGATGTCCTTTAGGCAACCTAAAAAATGCACTGCGAGGTTGAGCCACCACTATTACTTTATATATCAGACAAATCTCAAAAAGGATGTTGCTAATTTAAGAAATATACCTCAGAAGTATTATAAGCAGAGTAATTGTCTTAACTAAACCCAGTAAACAAACTATTTTAAATTTTATATTAAAAAAAATTATTGCTAAGTAATGAAAATAATAAAGACCATTTCTAACAAAAATAACTAAAAGATAAGAAACAAAACTAGACAAAAAGAAACAAACGAAATAGATCACCATGACATATACTTTGGGGATTAGAGTAGGAATAAGTGGGGAGAATCTTGTATCACCAATACAATTGATTCACGCTTTTTAAGTGGGTTGAGTTGGAGATATTGGACCCAATGACCAACCCAATATCCAAATACATATTATGACTTTGGCCCAACTTGATCCAATCTTTAAAGAACCAAACTCAAATAACCCATTCCTAGTGGTTTGGGTAAGTTATGTGCATTGACTAAAATAACACCTAGCTCTAGTGGTGTATATGTACGTTTGTCAAAATTCTCAAAGAATAGTTATTGTCAATTCACTCGTAGAAAAGCCTATAATTAGATATATTAACTTGGTAACTATCATTGAGGAAAGAAAAAGCTCATATTATGCAAAATGTAGGCATGCATGCACTCACTGAGAACTTTGAAGTTTTAATTAGGCCTTTAGAATTCCTAGAGTTGTGCATGAGTTGGGTTGGTCGAGTTGGGGATCAACCCAAACCCAAGTCATAGTTTTCAGGTTGAGATTTTTCCAACCTAAATCAACCTATTTTCACTATGCAACCCAACCCAACCCATAAAAATCAGATTGATTTGGGTCAGGTTGAGTAGGTTATTGACTAGTCAAAGCTTAATTTATCTCCTACATATTTCATATAGTTTTAATACTTAATAACAAAAAATTTTAATTTCGTAAACAACTTGTATGTTATAAAAGTGTAAATAAAATAGACAAAGATGAAAAGAAATTTCAAACAAAAGAAATAAAGGTATGATCTAAAAGTAAAGGAAAAAAAAATAAAAACATACCTATAAATTATAAAAGTTCATATGTATACCAATAATCGATAAAAAATAACCTATAAGATAAATATAGAGTTTTAATATAAAATTTCAAAACATTAAAGTTAATAAAGGAAACAAGCAAATGGAGGCATTGAAGGCCTGGAAGGATGGCGGCACGAAAGCGATGGAGGCCTATGGGTGCTAGCTATGGAGGCGGACTAGGCAGTAGAGGCATAGAGGTAGAGCAAGAATTGGAGGGGTGCGGGCTACGATTGTCGGTTGGGGATGAGTGGGCGAATGATCGAAGTAAAGCCATGGAGGACTTGGAGGCATGGAGGGTTTGGACTATGGAGGTGTGAACGTCACACTGAGTCTCTAGAGGCATGCAGGCATGTTGAGGGCTTGAAAGTTGGGGGTGTGAGGTTTGTTGAGGGTTTAGAAAATGAAATTGGATGCATGGAGCGGTAGAGTTGTTGCTTTCGAGAGGGTCTTTTAATTTTTCGGAATAGGATAGGGTTTGGGTGGGGAATTTTTTTATTTGGGAATAATGGGAGATAAGTTAAAGTTGAGATGATGTGATGCGGGAGTATAGACATATAATTATATATATGAATTATACACACACAAACACACATACACACACATATTATATTTATGAGGGCAAGGAACATGCAGCTCACCTACACCTAAGTTACATATAGCTTAGGTATATTTCTATAAATGATGAATGCTTCAAAATGAAATTCTAGGGATTGAAATTATTTAGTAAAAACATAAAGTGCATAACATTTCATTAAAATAAGATGACCCTAGCACCTCCATAAAATATGATCAAATTTTGTAATACTTAGGCTATCGAAATTGAGGCTCCTTTAATGTAGGGGATAGTAGTGTCGAATTGGTTTGAAATTTTGTGCATAATATGCTCATATATGGAGTGAGCTCAATTCCCAAATTTTCACTCTAAAACATTATTTGTAGTGCAAGATATTTGCTAAGTTTCACTTAAGTTATGTGTAGGTGAGCTTAACACTCCCACCCGCTCCATTGTGTGTGTGTAGATATATAAAACTAAAAAACAAGTTGAATCAGGTTACGAGTTGGGTTAGGTTTGTTAAACCTGAGACCTAACCCATTCTAACTCACAACCCAACCTAATCCGATTGGGTTTAGGTTGAACGCGACTCATGCATACCCCTAAGAATTCCCTAGAGAGCTACTTTCATGACATTGATGAAGAAGGGGTTCTTGTCTAATGCCACCGGGGATGTGACCATGGGGATTGGCATTCTTCCTCAAATCATCAAAACAATAGTGTATCCTCCAACATTTTCTAAGCTATGTTCATCTCGTTCCCAAAATCGTGGAGCAATCCCTCTCTCTAGCTGCAATCATAGCCACCAAACATGAATAAAATCAACAATATTTTCACGTCAATTCAAAATAGGGTTATCTATTAGGACTAACGAGCCGCACCATTAGTGGTTGTAAATCTTGAAGTAGGGAAATATTAGATCGAATATGTAAGTGATTTCACTTCAAGGAAAAAATAAGTCGGTACAATTAAAATGGAGATGGAGGAAGATGTTTTAGGATCTTCACCAAGGAAGAAAATAGAGAGAAAAGAAGAGTAGATGGATTAAAGATTAGGGCTCTCCCAGGATTTAGTTTCTTTTTCTGTGCTCTTCCAACCAAAAAAATAACCCACAGATAGGGCGTTCCGATATTTCTCTCCACCCTCAAATGGTAACTATCCAATTGAATTTTCAATTGATTCTTTTATTGAATCCCACTATAATAAATAATATTTCTAACTTATATTTGACTTAATTCCAAGTTTAAAGTTGAAAAGTAAGATCTTGCATACGATTTTTGAGTTTCACATTACATGATAAACTGAGTAGAGCCTCCATATTCGCTAGTTTGAGATAGAGGGGGTCAAAAGTCAAGAGGATTATACTCCATTTTTCCTTATGATGAAGTTTTCTCTTCGTCATGGTTGTGAAAGAGGTGTTTGACCTCATTAAATCATGCATCGTTATTTCCGTACATATCATTCATATTCCAATAGTGCCGCAAAGGGCCTATTGTAACTCGATCAAGCACATATTATCGCTAACTATGTTTATCATGTGATTTACAACTCCTAGAGTTAGCAAAGCTTTCAATTAGATTGGCATTCTATTGTAGTAAATTCCAAGATCAACTTTCTACACCTCAATGACAAAGTACTCTTTATTTCAAAACTCATTTAATGCGCAATAACATTGATTACAAGAGATTTCAAAGCATCAAAGAACCTAGAGGTGAGCATGGTACAAACTCGTAAAACATACAAAAGTTGAGATGGAAGGGACAAGTTTGTGCGGCTTAATCAACCATTATTAAAATGATCATCTCATTGTCTCATTAACTTTGTAATTAGAATGGGCGTGGGCCCATTGGACCTCCTGGGCCACCAAAAAGACGGCCACAGCATTCTTGGAACAGGCAGCAGCAACAAAGGAAGTAGAAGCTGAAATTATAGACAGAAATAAAAGTGAACACAATCATGAAGGAAATCTTTAGTGCTTACACACATAATGGATCTATCATCAAATGAGATTCAATTTTTGTTTTGATCATGTTGGGACCCTCAAAGACAGACTGGATTTTTTTCCATTGCAAAAGGAAGGTAAAGTAACAATGCCCACTAGAAATTTAAAGGTCAACAACTTTAAATCACATGAAACCCGTAGTTCAAGAAAGCCCTTTAGACACTAAAGTCCATAGTTCACCTACCAGGGGATAGTAATAAACATAGACAAGTACTGCATATTGGAAGTAATTTTGTCAATTCAAGACAAAATTGCAATACATGGATAGAATACAATGCTTACCAAGAGGAAAGAATTCCCCTAAAACCAGGGCCCCAACCTCCTGGTCCACCCCACCCTGAGGACCCTCTCGGCCCACCGAACCTGCCCAGTCCACCTAGTCTTGGTCCACCGAACCCGCCTGACCCACCTAACCCAGCGAACCTACCTGGTCCTCCTGGCCCTGGTCCACCAAACCCACCAGAACCTCCTGGCCCTCTTGGCCCACCGAACCCGCCCGATCCTCCAAGCCCGGGCCCACCAAGCCCACCTGGTCCTCCTGGTCCCAGTCCACCAAGTTCTCCCGATCCTCCTGGACCTCCTGGACCACCAAACCCGCCTGGTCCTCCTGGCCCTCCGGGCCCACCTGGCCTTGGCCCACCCGCACCTCCTGGTCCACCAGGGCCCATCTTGTACAAGAAGAAGAAGGATAGATACAAGCGGTAATGGGTATGTACCTTAAACCAAAATGGGGAGAAGGTAGAGATGACCTAAAGATGATGGTTGCTGCTTGGGGCCTTTTATATTGGTAGTTTAGAGAAATGGTAGGGTGGATGAGACCGTAAGGTGCATCGCCAATTCTAAAGTTACACCCACTGGTCATCGAGTCCTCAACTAACCTTCAATGGAGATGTGCCCAAAGAACTTGGTAGGTGAATTAGGAACAGAGATCCCAATAATTATTCAAAAATGGTACAATGCATATGCTAAGGGAAATATACACATAATCTACCTTACATAATTGATTTCAGGCATATCCTCTTTATATCGTCATCGTTGAACATTCTAAGATATGATGTTTGCAAGAATGCCAGTGAGGAAGGGCACGTATTTTCATTGTGCTTTCTATAGAAAATACAGGGATAAACTTTGAGTTGAATAACTTTGAGTTGAATTGTAGAGAGTCGATCAAATCTCATGAAAATTGGGATTTCCTTATCATTAAATTGCCAATTGATTGAGGTATTAAGTATCGTACGAACTAATCTCCTTTACAGAATGGCTTCCTTATTACTACCAGACTAGAATGACATTTAGTTGTTAAAAAGGTGATCCTCACAATATGTTCTTACAAGATTATGCGTGGGTGTGCGTGGCAGAGCAATGGGGTATCCAAACAGGGGCTTAAAATTTTGCATTGAACTAGGACTTGGGAATGTTTAATTCTTGCTGCCTGCAGGGGATTATAGGAAGGATTAGAAAATGTAAACAACTTGAGAAAATGTGGTTTCGATTGAGTTGCACTTCTACTTAGCGTCCTCAAGTAGACAATAAGAACAAGTATATTTTATGTGGAAGTCGCATTTCGATGTCCTTCTTGATGTTTCAACATCATCAATATAGTTCCTCCCTCTTTTCCTTATCGGACTATCATATGTGATGGTTTGAGTGTAAGAGCTTGCAAGCTGGTCGGGGCATTTTGTTTCAGTAGTACTAAGAGGAAGGACCATAATGGTAAAATTAATAAGATTAAAGACGACGTGGATGATGTTTGAGTGTTAGGATGACATTGAAATCATGTCATATATCAAGAACTTTTAAATAAATTACTGCAATTAAGAGTATTACTAATCAAGAAATACAGAATGCTTTAAATTTGTCTCATTTGATGTGGGTAAACGTTAAAATTATTATTTTTCAAAGGGCTTTGTTTAGGAATCCATACAAACCAAATAAAACTCTCCCAAGATTACACGTCGGCAAGACCAGCCTCATGTAACATATATTTACATGATCAACCATATAACTCTCCAGCAAACAACATGAGAAATTAAACAAAAGAAATCATCCAAATTTTAAGCTCCTCCATCAAGTTGCATCCACACTCATACGGCAAGGTCTTCATACTGGAGGTTTTGACTTTCCGAAAAGCTTCTTAAACCAACCCCAGATCTGCATTTTGGAATCAGAGATCAATTAATAAAGCATCGAATTGCTAAGAGAAAGATCAAATATAACTCCTTTGATCACAAGGAATTTTTATCTCCCATACAGAATGAAAGTGTGAGAGGTTTCTTGATTGTCGTTAACGATTTGCACAACCAAAAACGACCTTACAATTTAAAATAAATAAGTTGACAATTCAACTCTTTAGATATCATTGTTTTAATGTCTTCATAGAGAAGTTGACCCTTACATCTTTTGGGAAAAAAGTCATTATATATATATATATATATATATATATATATATATATATATATATATATATATATATATGAGGGTTGGAATTATATATATGACTTCCACGTAACTTATGTGCAAGTATAATAATATCTTTTACTATAACTAATGTACCAATGCTTCACATTTAAAATTTGGATATTTACATTATTTTATATGAATATCTTATACATTAAATTTAAAATTAATATGACACTCTTAACATCTATATCGAAGAACGCTCATTTGATTATGGCTTAAGTACTAAGAAATTTAAAGATATTAGATATAAGTGTTAGGAGTGTCAAATTGACTTCAAATTTAATTTATAATATATTCATATAAAATAATCTTAATTTTGAAATTTTCAATTTAAACTATTTCTTAGTAGAAAATATTACTTCACCTACATATAATTTACTTATACATTATGTGCACACTCCCTTTTCCCTTATATATATATATATATATATATATATATATATATATTCTCTAAGCTTCGTGCTCGATGAAAGTAGGCCAAAAAAAACATTAAATGTGCTGTTTAATGTTTCTTGGACAAACTACTAAAATAACATACTGGTTTGACATCAGTCAACACCAAATAATTTTTTTTCTGTAATTGGGAAAAACTCGTCATTTACGAAGAATTCTAAAAAACTTAGATGATTGGGGCATTTTAAATGTGGACAAAAAAGTATTGATTACATCCACAAAAGAGAATTATATATGTATTTGTAATATAAATAATAACTTAGAAGTACTTCTATGGTAAGTAGTCACTATAATAAAAGTGTAAAAGCTTGTAGAAGCTAACTTCTAATTCATGTTAGGAACTTATATTATATATATTTGCTATAAATAGAAGTGTAAAAAGGTATATTACAAGTGATAAATAGATTTGTAATGCATGCAACGAACTTATATTACAAGTAGTTCACGTAAAAAAAGTGGAAAAACTTGTATTATAAGCGAAAAATTGACTTGAAATATATGTGATGAAGTGGTATTACAATTATTTATTATAACGAAAGTGCAAAAATTTGTATTAAAAGCAAGAAACTAAATTGTAATGCATGTTGTAGACTTTTTTTACAAATATTTACTATAAACAAAAGTGTAAAAACTTGCATTATAAGTGGAAAATAAACTTGTAATACATGCAATTAACTTGTATTACAAGTATTTGCTATAGTAGAAGTGAAAAAACTATTTTTACAAGTGCAAAATAGACTTTTAATATATGTGATAAGCTTATATTACAATTATTTACAGTAACAAAGAAGTAAAGGTTTGTATCACAAGTAGAAAACTGAATTGTAATACATGCAAAACCATGTAATACAATTTCGTTGTACTTAAAGGAAAGAGGTGTAATATGATTAAGTATCAATATGATATAGTTACTTTTCAATAATACTATAACGATTGATTGATTGCACTTTAAATATGATTCATAGACTGAGTTGTAATACAACTTAACATTTATGTGAAAAGATACTTTCTAGAAATAGTATAATAATTAATTGAATGTATTCCAAATACATTTTGTGATTTTTTAAACCAACTTTTGACATATGTTGTAACGAGCGCGTGCCCCAGACGTCTTTTAAGACGTCTGGGAGGTGGCCCAGACGTCTGTAAAGACGTCTGGGATCACATCCAGACATCTGACCAGACGTCCGGGATAGTTTACAGACGTCTGGAGAACAGTTATGCTCGCACGGGATATTCGTCTGCGCGCCTGTGCGCACAGACCTGCGATCCTGCATCTTTCTCTGCGGCTGCAGGCGACTGCGACCGTCTCTCTCTCCTCTCCGCGCGGCGTTAAAAGGGGGGGGGCGCGCCTCCCCTCCCGTCTCCACCATCTTCCTCCTTCTCTCCTGCCTGTGCGCGAGAGCGAGCGGACGCGAGGGCGCAGCGGCAGCGGCAACCGCAGTAGGCGCGGAGGAGCTGCGGCGTGCGAGGGCGGGGCTCTGCCGTGAGGGCGAGCTCGCCGGGAGCGGCTTGGCCGGCCGGCGGAGGGCGCAGGGGGCGCAGAGCGTCGCGGAGAGGGACCTGCTGCGGGCGGAGCAGCGGACGCGCGAGGTGCGACGCGGGCGGCGTCGCGAGCGGAGGCCGAGCAAGGTTCTGATTCTGGAAAAATTTCCAGAATCAGACGTCTGGATTGATATCCAGACGGCAAGGTCGACGTCTGTGAGATCATACAGACGTCTGAAAGGTGAGTTTCCGCTTTCTTCTTCTTTTGTCGACTGACCGTACTGAGGGAGGGGGGTTGGCTGTGCGCAGGTGTTCTGATTCGTCATCCTTTGCGAATCAGACGTCTGGAAGTTGTACCAGACGGCGGGAGTGACCTCCAGACGTCCGGAGTGACCATCGGACATCTGGGATCTAGGAGAGACGTCCCCACAGACTTCTGGACGTCCGGGGAACCAAGCCGAACAGGTAATTCTCTGATCCACCGTTTAAGACGTCTGGAAGGAGTTCCAGACGTCTGATTTTGCACAGTATCATCTTTCTCGACCCGTTTAGGGCCCGTTTGGGCTCCGTTTTCCGCGATTCGAGTTGCGTTCGTTTCAGAATTTATTCCTCTACCCGCCTACAGTAGCTATACACTGTTTTGAGACACTCCTTGTGTTTGATCCTTGTGATAGGACCTCGTTCGGTTGCAGTCTTGAGAGTCGCGGAGGCGCACGGGATTTCCGATCACGCCCCCATTACTCCCGTTGTACCTGGTAGAGTGGTTTTAAGTATTAATAAAATCTGTTAAAGTATGGAACCATAACTAGAACCTAGGGCATTGCATGAATCCTAGGAATGAGAAATATATGGAATGATAGCTCCTAGGTGTTGCATGAATCCTAGGGCCGGAAAACTAGATTGTATGATAGATCCTAGGATATGGCATGAATCCTAGGATGGAAAAACTAGTGGAATGTATATTACTGCAGTCTTGGAAAAATGGAAAGGAATATATAAGCTGCCTGTGAATTTAATTAACAGCTGCCTGTTATGAACAAAGAAACATGTTTGAGATCATGGAAATTGAGAACGTGAATCTGGAAAGTGAAACATATGATGTTCTGAGATAAAGAGCTGGAACCCTACGGGGAATTAGGAGTGGAACTCCTGGAAAGAAAAGGAATGGAACTGAGATGTAGTTTGTACTGTCTCTTGGGTACGCAGTACCAAGGGAAGTACCTGTACCTGTTTTAGTGCAGAGTGGGGCCAGCCGCCCCAGGGACCCGGGGTTAGGCTTGGCCGCTCTGTACCGACTTGTTGGCCCTCGTGTACGTAGTACCGAGGAGAGCTAGTAGTGTTAGGAGAGTACTAGCTACCCCACGGGCCCCAGGGTTCTGCTAGCCTCCTTCACCGACTTGTTAGGCCCACTAGTGCAAACCAGGGTAGTCAGGCGAGGGTGCGCGGACTGTGGAGGGGCAAGGCCCCGGTTTGGTTACTGTGGAGGGGTTGGACCCCTGTTACTGAGAGGGCTCTGCCCTGGTTCCGTACTGTGCTTTGGGCGCACCCGTTAACGGAAACGACTGACCGCGTGCCAGTGCAGGCTAGCTACCTGTGCGTTTATCGCGCGTGCCGTAGTCACCGTTACGTCTGTCAGTGACCTTGGGGTGGTTGACTGAGGGTAGGATCACCACGAGGGACTCTCCCGGCCAGGAGAGCACCACGTGCTACTTCTACTTTTGGAAAAGACTGCAATCAAGATCGTCCCACGAGGACATCCGAGATCAAGTAAAGGATCTGAGAAGTAAATGAAATAGTGAGAAAAATTGAAAGATGTAAATAGAGGAAGTAATAGAACATAACAGCTACTGTACACTCTACTGTTGCCTTTAGTTAGTTTGCCACTCTACTCAGCGTTTGCTGACGTGTTACACTCGTTACCTTTTTCAGGACCAGGTGTTGAGCAGCCAGGGTCGGCGGCTGCAGAGGACGCTGGGCCGAGTAGGGTCCAGTAGAGTTACCACAGCTTTGTACCTTCTTTTTGTTTCTGTTCTAGTGAGTAGTTTTGTTTCCACTGTACCTTCTTTACCTGCAGTTTTTGTTATATGATAAATGTTGTTTTACTGTTGTGGTGGTGCCTACTGTAGTAGTTTCTTTCCTTACTGCTGTACTTTCTTACTGTTAGTTATATTCATGCTGAATGTGGTTTATTTTACTGTCTTTTGGTTACTTCCTCGTTGGACGACTGGGTCTTGGGATTAGTCGAGTCGGTCCGGTTCTCGTGTCTCATAGGGACTCGGGAACCGGGTCGTTACAAGATGGTATCAGAGCAAGGTCGTCCCGAGAAGTGAATCAACTGACTGGAAAATAACCAATTCACATGTTATAGCTAGAGTAGCCACCACAACATATCTCTTGACATGAGCTCTTAGAAGTGTTGTTAGGTACCGTCTGTTTTGACGTTTCCGTTTTGTTTCGCGTCTCCTTGCAGGAGATGCCTCGTCGTGGGACTGGCGAGACTGGCCGCGGGCGCGGCCGAGGGCGAGGTCGGCGAGGTGGACGTGCTGTCGTTGACGTCTCGGTGGACCAGCCACCACTCCCTGGCATCCAGGCCCAGGACCTCGCCAAACTGATACGGGATATTGTACGAGAGGAGCTCCACCCACCGCCCCGAGCACCTCCTCCTGGGGTTGCAGAGGGGGAGTCCTCTGTGGGGCCACGCGACGGACGCGGCGCTGGACACGAGGGAGGGGATGGGCCCCTGCCGCCCCCACCTTCCTCCGACACTTCTGTACACGAGGCACCTTCGCCTGGAGGTGCACCAGCACCTCCCCTACAGCACCACTTCGAGCTTTTCGGACAGTTCCGGAAGCTGAAGCCCCCCTCCTTCAAGGGGGATGAGGACCCGACCGAGGTAGAGGACTGGCTTGAGCAGCTGGAGAAGATCTTCGACACCCTTCGCCCCCCGGTGGAGTGCCGCGTGGCCTTTGCCACGTACCAGCTGGAGAGTGCGGCACACCGGTGGTGGAGGGCGGTCCGGGGACAGGAGAGGGACGAGCCGACGTGGGACCAGTTCGTCACCCTCTTCTGCGAGTAGTACTTTCCCCAGACGTGGCAGGACCAGAGGATGCGGGAGTTCCACACTCTCCGCCAAGGGACGATGACCGTGAGCGCGTACCGCACGCGTTTCTTGGAGCTGTCCCGCTTTGCAGCGACAGCGGTAGCCACTGAGGAGGAGCGCCTTTGGAGGTTCACCGAGGGGCTCCGGCCTGCGATCCGGGGGTATGTCAAACCCCTGAAGCTGCCGACGTTTTCGAGGGTGGTAGAGGCAGCCATGACTTACGAGGAGACCAACCCATCCGCGCGAGAGACCGACGGCGGGCGGAAGAGGCCCTTTCAGCCAGACTTCTCACAGGGCCGGCGAGAGCGGAGACACGTGGCGTCCGCAGGAGAGCCGTCACGTTGTGCAGGGCCATCAGTGGCCTTTGGGGGCCCTCGACAGGGGCCAGTCGCCAGCACCGGACCCCCGCCTAGCCGACAGCAGGGACTCACTGAGGGCGGGAGTCGGGTTCCCCTTTGCTACCAGTGTGGCCAGCCGGGCCACGTCAGGAGGGACTGCCCATCTAGGGCAGGAGGTCAGCAGATACTTCCCGCGCAGAGCACTGGAGGGCGCGCAGGAGGCCGCGGTTTCCAGGCGCGAGGAGGAGGACCGCAGTCGCGAGGAGGGTACCGGCCAGCACCTACCCGTCCGACACAGAGTGTGGCTGCTTCGTCCGCACCTAGAGCTGAGGGGCGTATCAACGCCCTAACACACAGGGACGCCAGAGCTTCGGGATCCGTGGTAGCAGGTATGGTTTCAGTTTCTGGCAGACTCGTTTACACGCTTTTCGATTCCGGCGCTACGCACTCGTTTGTCGCAGACAGTTTCGCAGTTAGTTTGGACCAGGATTATACATTGTTAGAGAACCCGTTCGTAATCAGAGGTCCGAGTGGTCAGCTGTTTGTAGCTGAGGAGGTGTACACGGGTTGCGGGGTCAGCATCGGGGGACACAGCCTGCCAGCTGACCTGATTATGATACAGATGGAAGACTTTGGGGTGATCCTGGGGATGGATTGGATGTCCGCTTACCACGCCTTGGTAGACTGCTTCGAGAGGAAGATTGTCTTCTCCATTCCGAAGTTACCTTCCTTCGAGTTTCACGGGCAGCCAGTGGACGGAGGCTTCAGGTGCATTTCGGCACTTCGGGCGGCGAGACTTTTGAGCCAGGGGTGTGAGGGCTTCTTAGCTTGTGTGGTGGCAGAGCACAGCCCCATGGCAGACTTCCAGAGCATCCCGGTGGTCAGAGAGTACCCCGATGTGTTTCCAGACGAGTTACCAGGACTACCGCCCGAGCGTGAGATCGAGTTTGAGATCTCACTAGTACTAGGGACCAGCCCCATCTCCACCACGCCATACAGGATGGCACCGCTTGAGCTGCGAGAGCTCAAGTCTCAGTTGCAGGACCTTTTGGAGAAGGGTTTCGTGAGGCCCAGTGCGTCTCCCTGGGGAGCCCTGGTACTGTTTGTGAAGAAGAAGGATGGGACCCTACGCCTTTGTGTGGACTACCGACAGCTGAATAGGGTCACCATCAAGAACAGATATCCGCTGCCGAGGATTGACGATTTGTTTGACCAGTTGCGGGGTGCCACGGTGTTTTCCAAGATCGACTTGAGGTCTGGATACCACCGGTTGAGGATCAGGGAGACCGACGTCTCCAAGACAGCTTTCCGCACCCGCTACGGACACTACGAGTTTTTGGTCATGCCGTTTGGGCTGACCAATGCCCCCGCTGCTTTCATGGACCTGATGAACCGGGTGTTCAGACCGTACTTGGACCAGTTTGTGGTGGTTTTCATAGATGATGTACTCATCTATTCTAGAGATCGGACGCAACACGGACAGCACTTGCGGATGGTTCTGGACACTCTGAGACGACGCAGGCTGTACGCCAAATACAGCAAGTGCGAGTTCTGGTTGAGGGAGGTGACCTTTTTGGGTCATGTGATCTCTGGAGACGGCCTGGCGGTGGATCCCGCCAAGGTCGAGGCAGTGCTCAGGTGGGAGAGACCGCGATCAGTCACTGAGATTCGCAGTTTCCTGGGACTGGCAGGTTACTACAGACGGTTCATCAGAGGGTTTTCGCAGATTGCACGTCCTATGACACAGTTGACTCGGAAGGATGTGCCTTTCGCTTGGACAGACGCCTGTGAGGCGTGTTTTCTGGAGCTGAAGGAGAGGTTGACCTCGGCTCCCGTGCTCACCATCCCTGACAGTAGTGGCGGGTTCGTTGTGTACACGGACGCTTCCTTGCAGGGGTTAGGAGGTGTGCTCATGCAGAGGGGTCACGTGGTCGCTTACGCTTCGCGGTAACTGAAGCCCCATGAGCATACCTACCCTACCCACGATCTAGAGTTGGCAGCTGTTGTCTTCGCGCTGAAGACATGGAGGCACTACTTGTACGGTGAGACCTTCGAGATTTTTACAGATCACAAGAGCCTCAGATATCTTTTTGACCAGAAGGAGCTCAACATGAGACAGAGACGTTGGTTGGAGCTCCTGAAGGACTACGACTGCAGCATCTCCTACCACCCGGGAAAGGCCAATGTGGTGGCTGACGCCTTGAGCCGTAAGGCGCCCGCACGCTTGGCCAGTCTACAGTTACAGAGTTGGAGCCTTTTGGAGGAGGTGGGCAGTTGGCGACCTCTAGAGTTACGAGGGTACTGTGGGGCAGTGACGGTGACACGGCAGACCAGACCAGAGTTGATAGACCGCATCATCACGGGACAGATGGCCGATCCGTACTTGCAGTCTTTGCGCGACAGAGTACTGTCAGGGGACCCAGGGGACTTCTCTTTCACAGACCAGGTGTTACGCTTGAGGGGACGGCTGTGCGTCCCCAGAGACGAGGAGCTGTTGAGAGAGCTCCTGACTGAGGCACACGGTTCCAGATTCACCATACATCCCGGAAACACGAAAATGTACCATGACTTGAGACGCGAGTTCTGGTGGAGAGGGATGAAGCGGGATGTGGGTGAGTTCGTGCAGCAGTGCTTAGTGTGCCAGCAGGTGAAAGCCGAGCATCAGAGGCCTGCAGGGCCGCTTCAGCCGCTTCCAGTGCCAGAGTGGAAGTGGGAGAGCATCACCATGGACTTGGTGGTGGGCTTACCTGTTACCCAGCGAGGACACGACGCGGTCTGGGTAATAGTGGACAGATTGACGAAGACGGCACGATTCTTGCCGATCCCAGCCACGTACTGAGTCACGAGAGCGTCGAGGTGAGCGACGACCTGACCTACCCCGAGCGGCCAGTGCAGATCCTAGACCGAGCCGTCCGCAGGTTGAGACGAAAGCAAGTACCCCTGGTAAAGGTTTTGTGGAGGAGCCAGCGGTACGAGGAGGCTACCTGGGAGCCTGAGGCGGCAATGCGGGAGCGGTACCCGGAGCGTTTCGCGGGTACGTCTTTTCGGACCGGCTTCGGTCCTCTTTGAGTTTGTTATGGTTATTTGGACACCTTCTTCCCGCACCCTAGTTGGCGCAAGTTTCGGGGATGAAACTTCCTTTGAGTTTGTTATATTGTAACGAGCGCGTGCCCCAGACGTCTTTTAAGACGTCTGGGAGGTGGCCCAGACGTCTGTAAAGACGTCTGGGATCACATCCAGACGTCTGACCAGACATCCGGGATAGTTTACAGACGTCTGGAGAACAGTTATGCTCGCACGGGATATTCGTCTGCGCGCCTGTGCGCACAGACCTGCGATCCTGCATCTTTCTCTGCGGCTGCAGGCGACTGCGACCGTCTCTCTCTCCTCTCCGCGCGGCGTTAAAAGGGGGGGGCGCGCCTCCCCTCCCGTCTCCACCATCTTCCTCCTTCTCTCCTGCCTGTGCGCGAGAGCGAGCGGACGCGAGGGCGCAGCGGCAGCGGCAGCCGCAGTAGGCGCGGAGGAGCTGCGGCGTGCGAGGGCGGGGCTCTGCCGTGAGGGTGAGCTCGCCGGGAGCGGCTTGGCCGGCCGGCGGAGGGCGCAGGGGGCGCAGAGCGTCGCGGAGAGGGACCTGCTGCGGGCGGAGCAGCGGACGCGCGAGGTGCGACGCGGGCGGCGTCGCGAGCGGAGGCCGAGCAAGGTTCTGATTCTGGAAAAATTTCCAGAATCAGACGTCTGGATTGATATCCAGACGGCAAGGTCGACGTCTGTGAGATCATACAGACGTCTGAAAGGTGAGTTTCCGCTTTCTTCTTCTTTTGTCGACTGACCGTACTGAGGGAGGGGGGTTGGCTGTGCGCAGGTGTTCTGATTCGTCATCCTTTGCGAATCAGACGTCTGGAAGTTGTACCAGACGGCGGGAGTGACCTCCAGACGTCCGGAGTGACCATCGGACGTCTGGGATCTAGGAGAGACGTCCCCACAGACTTCTGGACGTCCGGGGAACCAAGCCGAACAGGTAATTCTCTGATCCACCGTTTAAGACGTCTGGAAGGAGTTCCAGACGTCTGATTTTGCACAGTATCATCTTTCTCGACCCGTTTAGGGCCCGTTTGGGCTCCGTTTTCCGCGATTCGAGTTGCGTTCGTTTCAGAATTTATTCCTCTACCCGCCTACAGTAGCTATACACTGTTTTGAGACACTCCTTGTGTTTGATCCTTGTGATAGGACCTCGTTCGGTTGCAGTCTTGAGAGTCGCGGAGGCGCGCGGGATTTCCGATCACGCCCCCATTACTCCCGTTGTACCTGGTAGAGTGGTTTTAAGTATTAATAAAATCTGTTAAAGTATGGAACCATAACTAGAACCTAGGGCATTGCATGAATCCTAGGAATGAGAAATATATGGAATGATAGCTCCTAGGTGTTGCATGAATCCTAGGGCCGGAAAACTAGATTGTATGATAGATCCTAGGATATGGCATGAATCCTAGGATGGAAAAACTAGTGGAATGTATATTACTGCAGTCTTGGAAAAATGGAAAGGAATATATAAGCTGCCTGTGAATTTAATTAACAGCTGCCTGTTATGAACAAAGAAACATGTTTGAGATCATGGAAATTGAGAACGTGAATCTGGAAAGTGAAACATATGATGTTCTGAGATAAAGAGCTGGAACCCTACGGGGAATTAGGAGTGGAACTCCTGGAAAGAAAAGGAATGGAACTGAGATGTAGTTTGTACTGTCTCTTGGGTACGCAGTACCAAGGGAAGTACCTGTACCTGTTTTAGTGCAGAGTGGGGCCAGCCGCCCCAGGGACCCGGGGTTAGGCTTGGCCGCTCTGTACCGACTTGTTGGCCCTCGTGTACGTAGTACCGAGGAGAGCTAGTAGTGTTAGGAGAGTACTAGCTACCCCACGGGCCCCAGGGTTCTGCTAGCCTCCTTCACCGACTTGTTAGGCCCACTAGTGCAAACCAGGGTAGTCAGGCGAGGGTGCGCGGACTGTGGAGGGGCAAGGCCCCGGTTTGGTTACTGTGGAGGGGTTGGACCCCTGTTACTGAGAGGGCTCTGCCCTGGTTCCGTGCTGTGCTTTGGGCGCACCCGTTAACGGAAACGACTGACCGCGTGCCAGTGCGGGCTAGCTACCTGTGCGTTTATCGCGCGTGCCGTAGTCACCGTTACGTCTGTCAGTGACCTTGGGGTGGTTGACTGAGGGTAGGATCACCACGGGGGACTCTCCCGGCCAGGAGAGCACCACGTGCTACTTCTACTTTTGGAAAAGACTGCAATCAAGATCGTCCCACGAGGACATCCGAGATCAAGTAAAGGATCTGAGAAGTAAATGAAATAGTGAGAAAAATTGAAAGATGTAAATAGAGGAAGTAATAGAACATAACAGCTACTGTACACTCTACTGTTGCCTTTAGTTAGTTTGCCACTCTACTCAGCGTTTGCTGACGTGTTACACTCGTTACCTTTTTCAGGACCAGGTGTTGAGCAGCCAGGGTCGGCGGCTGCAGAGGACGCTGGGCCGAGTAGGGTCCAGTAGAGTTACCACAGCTTTGTACCTTCTTTTTGTTTCTGTTCTAGTGAGTAGTTTTGTTTCCACTGTACCTTCTTTACCTGCAGTTTTTGTTATATGATAAATGTTGGTTTACTGTTGTGGTGGTGCCTACTGTAGTAGTTTCTTTCCTTACTGCTGTACTTTCTTACTGTTAGTTATATTCATGCTGAATGTGGTTTATTTTACTGTCTTTTGGTTACTTCCTCGTTGGACGACTGGGTCTTGGGATTAGTCGAGTCGGTCCGGTTCTCGTGTCTCGTAGGGACTCGGGAACCGGGTCGTTACATATGTGGTGGCTTCCATCAATGGAGAGCATCATCCAAGGAACATAGATGTGGTCTTCTTTGGGGTCATTTGAGCATTGTGCTTAAATGATACTTTTCCTATATATATATAGACACACACGCATTGCATCAAAACATAAATTATATACTATATAATATATGTTCTAATTTGTAATATTCAAATATTAATTAATTGACAGAGTAACATACACATTAATCCTTAAGTTTTGGCCTTGAAACTCATCTTATGCCATTAATCTCAATAATCCAATCCCTTACTCATCCTTCTCGTCATTAGATGTCTAACCTCCTCCGTAGCCTCTAGTTGGTTAACCCTCTTCAATCTCTTCACTATCCTATCCTCTGCCATCATGGCTTTGCCTCAACTTTCATTGCTTGTCCCCAATTCTCCCAACTACTCACGAACCCACCCTCCTCATTATTTCAATATTGCCTTACACTCCTTTAATTGTCACCAATTTGCCTTTCTACACTTACTTTACCCTCCTTTCTCACACTTTTCACCTCCCTCTCAATCCTCTCTCTTTGTTGCCTCACTTTTCTCTGTTATTGAACTTGTTTCCTCCATCAATTCAAGTTCACCTCTATGTCACCGTTATTGACCTCCATCAAGCTATCGTCTTCAATGTTTACACTTGGTTGATGAATCGACTCATTTGACACGTATATCTTGCCTTGAGTTGTACAAGTTGAAATAGAGCTCACTAAATTAAATTCATCAATCTAGCTTAGGCTACCTTAGTGGAATTTAAAGCAGGGTGTACTCATTAAGTATAGTACCCAAAACATAGAATGTTACATAGAATAGAAAATAACCTAGGGAAATATTCCAAGGAATATTTCACAAATAACAGGGGATGTGCTTTGACAATATACCTTGATGAATATTTTAAAGATGGTAATTGTTATCATAGAGACAACCCTATTTTATCTTATAAAGAAGGCTACTTAAGCACTCAAATAGAGAATAAAGTTTTGGCTCCTTGACTTTTTTGCCTTGACTTATGTGATTTTTTTTTGGTTAAATATGTAGTCGAAGGTTGATAGATATACATTATTTCATGATAAAATGTCTCTTATTCATGTTCCTAGGCTAGTTAATTACCTTTAGCATTGTAAATAATGCATAGTACTTGTCATTATGCATTTAGAGTGATTTGTGTAAATTGTGTATTGATTTATCACTTTAATGGCTAAGGCATAGGGCGAGACACAAATGGGCTTTAAATGACAAATACAACTGTACAGATGGAATCAAGATGAAGATCGGAGATCAACGATGCAAAAATCGCCCTGATCGGACCTCTATAGCACCTACTACAAAGAAGAGAAAATGGACGACCATGATGGCGCCATTACAGCCACAAAATACCCGCTCACTCTGCTTCCCCATTTTGCTTGCACGTTCAAAGGTGACCGTTGGATCTTCATCCAACAACCACCATCGTGCCATGTCACCAACTATGCTTCACTAAAGGCATGAGCTCTCGTGACCATTGGATCACCATCCAACGGCTACAATGAAGCCATGTTGCCCCCTTAACGTGCCCTTAGATCTTTAAAGCATAGTGCCTCGAGTGATCCTGACCATTTGATCGCAATCAAATGATCGTGTTAGTGCCACGCCCTTTCCTTTTCTTCGAAAAGCATGGCCACTGGATCAAGATACAATGGCTTAGATGCGCTCGATCCACACCTTCACATCTTTAACTAGAGATCATTACATGATATCAGCCGTCAGATCAAGATCTAACGGTTGATATCTATTCAGCATGCAAGTTGCATTTTAAAAAATTATTTAGTTGTACTATAGCACGAAAATACGTCGACAAATAAATTTATAAAACTCTGGTGAGTACTGGGTCGTTCGTAGGGAGGCAATCGCAATTTATGCAGAAGCGTTTCCAATAAAACTTGTTCTAAATAAATATTTATATATGTATATATGTATAGGAATCAGATATATGTATTCAGAAGATCAGAATTTTATTGCAATTAAAATAGAGTTTTCATAATAGAGAATGCTACTAGTAATAAATAGATAGATAGAGAGAGAGAGATAAAAGGAAGCAGAGAGATGATGCCGCTTGTGGGATGCTTATGCGAGATGCGGCAGCACCTTAGATCTAGAGTGCTGGATGAAGGTCGAAGCAGAGTTGCAGAGGGATAAAGAGCTGTAGAGAAGGTGGAAGAGTTATATCTGGAGTTGATGGGAGAGAGATGCTTCAACTAGGGGGCCCTGGGCCTTCTTTATAGTTTTAATGAGGGGAAAAGTGGGTATATAACCCCTTTATCTTATGCAACAACTCTTATTTGATCAGATTCGTTGATCAAGAGATCAACGGATCATATTTGGCCTCAAAACACCTTCATTTATGCCTAAAACACTCGAATTCAACCTAGGCTTGACACGTGGCAGCTTCTTGACCTTCAGATCGCCATCGGATGGCTCCTGCTCCTCCTCGCATGCCTGTTGCAATGAATCTCTCTCCACGCGTGCACCCGAAAGCCTCTTTTCAGCCCCTGATCGTTAGATTGGACAGCTCTCGTGCACGTGCGCCTTGCCAAAACGCGTGGAGTGTCCTAATTGAGCCACGCGGCTATGTCTGCGTGCATCGATGCAAATCCCATGGCCAATAGGGCCCGCGCTCACCACCTTCCTGATTTCATGCTCAGGCGATGTCAAACTCGCGTGCTTCACTTCCAATGCAAGCATGTGAGCCAACGCACTACGTGCGAGCATTTGTTATAGTTTCCTCTTTATATCTATTTATTCTTATCCAGTTGGACAGGTGACGTGGCGTGCTCGTGGTCGTTGGATGAAGATCCAATGACCCACAGTGTGTGAGGGTGGCCTTCCTTGTTGGGGTGGTAGTGAGGGAGTAGCTGTGATGGCATGATTGCGCAGCAATCATAGGTCTTGATTGACCTAGATTAAGCTAGAACTTAGCATAAGTTAGGAAAATTCATGCACGCATAAGTATTATCTACATCTTTATTGGTTTACGTTAGCTATACATAAAATAATGTTATAATGTGCTGATTAAGTGCATTATGTCAATTGTAGGTAATAAGCAGATCTGGAGCTGGATCTGGAGCTGGATCTAAAGCTGGATCAGGAATAACAGGAGTTGTAGCAAAGCTGGAGTAGAAGGCTTAGTTGAGATATAAGAACAATAATGTAAGGGGATTAAAGGTTTGCTATTCCATTAAGTAGGAATAAAGCAGTAAAATGTGAAGAGCTTAGGTCCATCCTAGCCCTAGGATAGCCTAGAGACTTCCCCAAGCCTTAGCCACCCTTAGATTTAGTCACAACACCCTACGAAGCCCTAAAACCCTAGTTCCAACCCTTATCTGGGTGTCCAGATAAGTTATAGATGTCCAGGACCCTTAGCCATCTCCCGCACACCTCAAACCCACTTCTACAGTGTTATTGGACGTCCAGATACTTTGTCAGACGTCCAATTTCTGCAGAACACCCAAAACAGAACCTTGATTTCCCCCTGACTCAGATTGGACATCCAGAACTGAAGTCTGAACTTCTGATTTTTGAGTATAAGTCGTCTAATCACATTATTGGACGTCTGATACTGGTCTCCAGTCCCTGTTTTGAGATTCAAGTCTTGATCTTGGATCTCTTGCTCCCTAAACCTAATCCCAACCCCATAAAAACCTAAATTATGGTGTCCTAACCCTAGTACATCACCTCTAGACCTACCTAAGGACCTAATTAGGCCCTCACCAAACCCAATTGACTTAGATCAAAGTGAATTACCTTCACCTAAGCAAGTCAATTGGACTCATTATGTCCAATTGAGCTTAGATCTCAACCCACACAAGTTCAATTGGACTTGGTGAGAGTCCAATTAACCTAAACCCAACCTAATTGAGTTATTTCACTCTCAATTAGGTTCACACTCATTCAATTAAACTTAGGTTAAGTTTAATTTCATTTTCCCCTTAGCAATTAGGGTTTGTAACCCTAATTCAAGACCTACACCTACCTAAACCCCTTAGGACCTAACCTAAGCCACCTAGACACATAGAGCATGACCACACACACAGACACCCATTCACGCACACACACTTCTCTAGAGTTCTCTAGAACTCTCTTTGAAGTGGCGCCACCTCTTGATTGCCAAAATTAGCAACCAAGAGGCATTCAAAATGAGATCCATAATTTTTGGATCTCATAACCTCTTGGCCTGCCACTCTTGGACTCTCTCTAGAGAGTTCCACACCTCTCTAGAGAGAAGCCATTAGGTCTATAAAAAGACCCCATGGGTGGCCAAGTGACCCCATTCACTCCGTTGGCAAATTCACACTCTTGACTCCATTGGTGCCATTCACGCCCACTTCCACTTAGCTAGCCACACCATCTCCACGAGCTCATCACCACCACCATGGAGGACATCATGCCGGGATGCTGGATCACTCCTCTCTCTCTCCATTGGTCGCCCCTCATTCTCCTCCTAACCACTCCAAGGCCATCAGGGACCACCCTTGAATGCCCTCTATTATGCTAGATTTAGTTTATGCTCTCCATAATTTTTACTACTTTTATTACTGCTTAGTAGCATAGTCTTAACTTCTCCCCCAATGATGCATGCGAAATCCCCCCAATGATTCTTGTATGCAGTCATTTTCTGGTAGCTAGATTTCCATTTTAAGCTGTCCATTATAAGCATTCCTCTACTTCCAAGTTGTGAACACCTTCCTGAACGAATGAAAGAAATTTTTCTATATATATATATGTCCATGTGTTGAGAATCACTATGAGCTCATCGATTGCAATATATTTGGTGCGATTAAAGTTGCCTGCTTTTCATTATCATCTATTGCAACTACGCATGTCGTATCTAAATACGTAACAATCATAAATCGCCATGCTATTTCTAAACAAAGTAGAGCGGCAAACAGATCGAATTTGAGAGTAAAGCAAATGCCTCCCAGAGATGAACGACCAAGACTAAAGTCTCATAATTTTTACGAACTTAATATTTGACGAACGTTTTTGCATGACTATACTACAATTTCCAATGACTTTCAAATGCACGAGAACAACTCCCGTCAAATGGTGCCATTGCTGGGGAGGCAACGTTATTTTCCTTGATTTCAATCTTTGAGACTATCACTGACAAAATTCTCTTTACTTTGGTTTCGATGTGCAGGAAAAATGGAAGAAAAATGGGATCCGCACATACAACGAGCATGGAAAACAATCCAGGTGCATATCATCATTCTCTTTAGATTAGGTTTTACTCTCTGCAATTTCCTTTGAAAAATTCTTTGTGAAAAAGAAAAAATATATATTTTACTCATTTTCGTGAAAAGAAAAAAATCAAAAAGAAAAATTTTGAAAAAAAATCTAAATTAGGTTTCCTTTCGAATCTAGGTTAGTTTGAAAAAGAAAAACAAAGAGATTTCCTTTGAATCCTTTGAAAATTTTACTCTTGTAAAAAAAAAAGAAAAAAGAAAAAAAATGTGCAAAATTTTTGAAAAAAAAAAGCATTTTTGGTGGAAAGATTAGATTTCAAATTCAAACCTCTTTAAAAAGCTTTTCCACCATCTTCTGTTTTTTAGCTAGATTTCAAGCTTGATTTAAAAATTCAATTGCCGAAAAATTAGCATGCGAAAAATTCTGAAATTTGGGCTAAACCTTTATTTTCAAACCATCTTTCAAACACCACCATTACTTTAAAGGAATTCCAAGTATACAATTTTTAAAAGTTCTCAAAATTTTTCAAATTTCAAAAATAGATTCTAAGCAATCTGCGAATCAGTTTTGACTAAAAATGGTGGGGTTTGAAAGATGATCTCATTAGCTTTATTATCCATATTTTTTCCAAATTTTTCAAGGTCATTTGATACTGTTTCAAAGCAAACAATCGACCAGGGGTCAAAATTCCAAAACTGACCCCCTGATATTCAAAATTCCCTAAAAATTTGGTTGAAACATTAAAAATTCCAGAAAAAATATTCTCTGGAAAGCTAATTGAAAAAGGAATCTACTCGTAAAATTTCAAATTAATTAGATTCCAATTATTATCATAGAACAAACATTACTTTTGTGGTCTGTTGAAACAGAAAGAAGAAAAACCCTAGAAGTGCATGCAACCTAGGTTGATTCTTTAGAGTTACACCTAGAGACCACACTTTGGGCTAACCTAGACTTAATCAAGTCTAGTTATCCGGTGAGCTTGGTCACCTTGTGGGCCACTCACCACAAACCCCACTGAAGAAAATGGGTTAAAAATTAATTTTAAAACACGAAATCAACCCGAGTTCGCTGTCATACTACTGGGTGTTTTTAATCTCTCTTGCAAAACCTGGTGACTAAGTTTGTGGGGTAGTGTCAAATGACCGTGGCTCGAGGGTCAACGGAATCGAAGGCGTAAGCCAAAGGAAGAACCTTCCCCTTAGTCCCCCTGTAACCAGACTGGCTGGGTTAGCTTGAGAGGCGGGAATCACTTTCAGTCGGTTGAACGATGAACTTATCTTTAGGAATTCAAATTTCTAATGAAAAATCAGGATGCCTGATCCATAAGAACCATTTGATTGATAAGGCCTTAGCCTTGTCCTGCTTGGCTACACCAACCCAGGGGTTGGGTGGTGCATGCAAGGAAGGAGGTCACTTAGACCTTAGATGATTGGACCTTGGGAGCCACTCCCAAGGAGGCGAGTCACTTCTTCTATCTACTTAGCCGCAATGGCTAACCCTGGATCTGGACCTAATCAGGATCCAGGAGAGCTGGACCCACGAGCTTATCTGAGAGCCCGGGTCACTGAATCAGCTCAACCTTGGGATCAGAACCCAAGGTGGCGAAGGCGACTTTTCGCTTCGCCTGATCCTTCTCCTCGGATTACCGAAATAGTTAACCCATATCCTAACCCTGGATATTATGACCCATACCAGTCGATCCCTCAAAGGACCGCATCTTATAACCCAGGATATGGATTTCATACTCCTGCCTCTCACCCATGGAATATGGGTAGACCTGATTCACCCCCTGGAACCCCTGAAGAGCTACCTGTGCATATGCGGCCTCATTACAGAATACAAAGAGCTATAGCGAGCGCTAAGGAAAAGACTGCATCCTATCTACATGAAATCCAAGCTATCATTGAGTCGAACCAAAGACAAAGCTGGATTCTGCATCAACAAGCTGTGATGGAGCTTCTTCGGGAAACAGCAGAGATAACAAGGCTAATGAAACAAAATCGGGAAACTCAAGCACTACTACTTTTGAGATATCAAGTGGAAAATAGCCTTGAAGACCTCAAGGAATCCGAAATGATTACGCCGGAAGGACACACAGAAGATTCTCGGGAGTAGATACTGGAAGATCATGTGGATTCCCTACCAGGAGGGGGTGACGTAATAAAATGCGGAATAGAATATACATAATCTCACAAAAAATTCAATCACACAATGTGCATAATTATTTTTAGGTGGAAACCCACATCGGGTGAAAACCACCCCCTAACCCTCTCGAGTTAGGATTTTTCGATCAGCCAAGTTGATCAAATCCACTAAACGAATCACTTAAACGAAGGTGATTCAACCTCAATTACAACCACGCTACAAGTGCGAGGGTAGCGTTCCTCAACCCCTTCTATTCACGAGAAAGATTTTGTCCCATGAAGGAGACGGGAATTCGCAAAGCGAATACCCAACCAAATAACAAAGTAAAATAAACAAGTATAGTCCTATAGAGCCAACAAAGATTTAAACCTAGCTTCCATAGGAATTAGGAAACTCCCCTTTGCAAGGAGTGCGTCGAATCGATGACGCGGGTGCATGAGCCACACGACGGCGCAACGTCGTTCTCGTGAACTACGGCGGGAGAGCGGATACGCAAAGGCTTGATGCTCTCAAGATGTAGAACTTGAGCTTGGAGAGCAAGAGCTTCTCTACGACATAAAAGAGTAGAAAGTATGTTGCTTGGGTGTGTCTTGTATATCTAGGTGTGTCCTTGTGTGCAAGAGGTTCCTCTCTATTTATAGAGGCCTTAGGAAAGTTCCGAAGGCTTTGGAAAGCTTCCACAGCCGTTGGGAGCAAAGCCCAAGAGAATCAGGCCGAAATCAGGAACAATGATTGCACTGACAGGGTTATCAGACGTCTGATCCTGGCATCAGATGTCTGCAAGATCAGTTTAAGACATCTGAAAATAAGGTCATACGTCTGATTTTATGTGGGTTTCTTCCTGACTTAAATCAGATCTAAACAGCGTTCTAGTGCAAGTCCATCAGACGACACATAGGACGTCTGGCACTATGTCTGGACATCTGGAAACCTAGTTTTTCGTGGGAATGGATTTCCAAGAGTTGCAACGGCTAGAAAATCTCTGAGAAGAGATTTTGGGTCAGCCGAGGCGAAACGGTCATTTATCAGACATCTGGAAAGGCTTAAGGACGTCTGATAAGGCTCTAGCGGTCATATCCTTCAGTGTTTGTTGAGCCAGCCAACGGTCCACTAATTGGACGTCTGGCAAGTCCATCAGACGTCTTATAAGACGTCTGGACTAAGGTCTGGACGTCAGATTTCATCAGACAGAGCTAACTAAGTTCAACCTAAATGTTATCAGACATCTGAATCAACAGTCAGACGTCTTAAAACATATTATCAGACGTCTGATTTTGGAATTAGACGTCTGAAAACGCAGTTTAAAACCCTATATTGGTTTTCTAAGTTCTCTACAGAAAACCTAAGCATCCTAGGGTTGTGCAGGTGTTCCTAGGACTACTGTTAGGGTACTTTGAGGCTCTTTAACATGATGTTCTAAGGAACAAAAAAAGAACGGAAATAAAGACAAAAGTACATGAAAGAAATAAATAGAATTCTATCATATTCTTCTTGTCCTTCCATCTTCAATCTATTTTTCCTCGCGAATCTCCTCTGTTCTCCATCAAGCTCCTCCAATCCATCCTGGATGCGAGCTCGAACTCCGTCTAGTCACTTCTCCGTTTGTAATTTGCCTGAAATCTAAGCCTCCAAGTGCAAATGTTAAATGACACGTGTTTTTCTATCATCAAAACAAACGATCGCGGTGCTCTAGCACCAACAATTTCCCCCTTTTTGATGATGAAAAAATCATAAATAATAATGCAAAAAAAATCCTCCCCCTTTTTGACATTATAAAAAAGGTTTCATTGATTTTAAATTTCCTATAACTCCCCCTTAAAACATGCTCTTCTATGAATTTCTTTTAACAAAAGTAATGTCCTCCCCCTTTTTGTAACAACAAGATAGCTATTATTTTTCTCCCCCTTACTAAAGGAAATTTAGCTAACTTGCAACTCCCCGTTAAAAATTGACAATTAGCTCATAATTTTCTTTTTTTTAACTCCCCATATCTAGATGCTAATGATAAAAAGATAGGGTAAAGAATTTTTACCTCACCTACCATGGCCAATAAAATGGCCCAAATGGTGGTGGTGGGTGCCACATCGGATGGGGCTCCCATCCATAGCTTGGAGGCTCGGGCATTGGCGTCGATCTCCAGTCTGGTGGTCGACGTGCGGCGAGTCCATCGTTTATTTGCCATCTCGTCAGTCTTCTTGTTCTCTTCCTTGGTCTACTCCTTGGTTCTCCCAACTCGAGTTGGCCAGGCTTGAGCTTGTAGGTCCAGTCCTTCATGTTGTAGTTATCCTTGAAACCTACAAAACAAGATTCCAATTCTTTCTTCAGTATCCAAGTGAGCTTGGATCCGGATCTGTTAGCGGGTCTCCTTGACGGAGATCCTTTCTCAACCTTAGGGCTATAAAAATTATCTACTTTGTTGATTAATTTGTTGGAGTTTTCCCTAAGATATGCAATTTCTTTTTCTATAATATGCATCTTAGTCTTTAAATCAGAAATTTCTAATTTTAAACTATCATTTTCTTCAATCAATTTAGTATTTTCATTGATTAAATTTTTATTTTGTAATAATAGGTTATTATCCTTAGGACTAGCTTCTATGTCCTTGAGTCATTTTTCTAACCTATCATTTTCATTTTTAAGAAAACTAAGGTTCTTTTTAATGTTTTTATTTTCTATCTTAAGTGCTTTACTAACTTCAAAAAGTTAATTAAATGCATCTTGTAAATCGGTACTTACCTCGCTGTCGGAGTTGCTTTCGCTATCGCCCTCTATTGCCATGAAGCCCATGCAGGCGATTTCTTCCTAGGGATTCTCTTCTTCTTCTTCCTCCGAGCTAGAATCGTCTCAAGTGGCTTGGAATGCCTTCTTCTTAGATTTCTTCTCCTTTTCCTTCTTCTTCTCCTTTTTGAGAAGGGGCACTCTGGTCGTAGATGCCATTTCTCGTTGCAGTGGTAGCAACGTCTAGGGCTCTCCTTCTTCTCCTTCTTCTTTAATTCCCTACACAACTTGGAAAAGTTTTTAAGTAAAATTTTAATGACTTCGTCATCGAAACTTACCTCACTATCTGACGTGGCTCTGAAGGCGAGAGTCTTCTTCAGTTTAGGCTCTGGTGTATCCTTCTTCTTCTGCTTCAACTTAGTCTCGTAGGCTATTAGATAGCGTAGGAGATCTTCTATGTTGAGCTCCTCCACTTCGTTAGCCTCCGCGATGGTGGTGACTTTCTGTTCCCACTCTGGTCCAAGGGAACGAAGAAGCTTCCCTTGAAGCTCCTCCTTGATGAAAGTCTTCCCTAAAGCTTTCAAATTATTTACAATGAGAGTGAACCTAGTGTTCATCTCACTTAAAGATTCGTTAGGCTTCATAGAAAATGATTCAAATTCTTGTGAAAGTAAATTAATTTTAGAAGTTTTTACCTTAGAAGTCCCTTCGTGAGTTACCTCAAGTGTGTGCCAAATCTCATATGCGGTGGCGCATTGCGAGATTCTGTTGAACTCCTCCGGGCTGAGCACGCAGTACAATGCGTTCATTGTTTTCGCCTTGAGCGAGAGTTCCCAGATCTGCTGCTGCGAGTATTCTGCGATGGATTTTTCTGGGATGTCGAAGGGGGTCTTGCACCTAGCCCAAATTGTGAAGTCGGTGGCTTGAAGCCATGTCTTCATCCGCAACTTCCAGTAAAGGTAGTTGCTCCTGTTGAAATAGGATGGTCGGACGGTGGATTGCCCTTCGAAAATCCTACTCGCGGACATGCTCCCCACCAAAGGATCTTCACCTGTGTGTAACTCCAATAACGCGAAACCTACTCTGATACCAATTATGGATTCCCTACCAGGAGGGGGTGACGTAATAAAATGCGGAATAGAATATAAACAATCTCACAAAAAATTCAATCACACAATGTGCACAATTATTTTTTGGTGGAAATCCAAACCGAGTGAAAACCACCACCTAACCCTCTCGAGTTAGGATTTTGCGATCAACCAAGTTGATCAAATCCACTAAACGAATCACTTAAACGAGGGTGATCCAACCTCAATTACAACCATGCTACAAGTGCGAGGGTAGCGTTCCTCAACCCCTTCTCTTCACGAGAAGGATTTTATCCCATGAAGGAGATGGGAATTCACAAAGCGAATACCCAACCAAATAACAAAGTAAAATAAACAAGTATAGTCCTATAGAGCCAACAAAGATTTAAACCTAGCTTCTATAGGAATTAGGAAACTCCCCTTTGCAAGGAGTGTGTCGAATCGATGACGGGGGTGCATGAGCCATGCGACGGCGCAACGTCGCTCTCGCGAACTACGGCAGGAGAGCGGGTGCGCAAAGGCTTGATGCTCTCAAGATGTAGAACTTGAGCTTGGAGAGCAAGAGCTTCTCTACGAAACAAAAGAGTAGAAAGTATGTTGCTTGGGTGTGCCTTGTGTATCTAGGTGTGTCCTTGTGTGCAAGAGGTTCCTCTCTATTTATAGAGGCCTTAGGAAAGCTTTGGAAGGCTTTGGAAAGCTTCCATAGCCATTGCGAGCAAAGCCCAAGAGAATCAGGCCGAAATCAGGAACAATGATTGCACTGACAGGGTTATCAGACGTCTGATCCTAGCATCAGACGTCTGCAAGATCAGTTTAAGACGTCTGAAAATAAGGTCAGACGTCTGATTTTATGTGGGTTTCTTCCTGACTTAAATCAGATCTAAACAACGTTCTAATGCAAGTCCATCAGACGACACATAGGACGTCTGGCACTATGTCTGGACGTCTGGAAACCTAGTTTTTCGTGGGAATGGATTTCCAAGAGTTGCAACGGCTAGAAAATCTCTGAGAAGAGATTTTGGGTCAGCCGAGGCGAAACGGTCATTTATCAGACATCTGGAAAGGCTTAAGGACGTCTGATAAGGCTCTAGCGGTCATATCCTTCAGTGTTTGTTGAGCCAGCCAACGGTCCACTAATTGGACGTCTGGCAAGTCCATCAGACGTCTTATAAGACGTCTGGACTAAGGTCTGGACGTCTGATTTCATCAGACAGAGCTAACTAAGTTCAACCTAAATGTTATCAGACATCTGAATCAACAGTCAGACGTCTTAAAACATATTATCAGACGTCTGATTTTGAAATTAGATGTCTGAAAATGCAGTTTGAACCCTATATTGGTTTTCTAAGTTCTCTACAGAAAACCTAAGCATCCTAGGGTTGTGCAGGTGTTCCTAGGACTACTGTTAGGGTACTTTGAGGCTCTTTAACATGATGTTCTAAGGAACAAAAAGAGAAAGGAAATAAAGACAAAAGTACATGAAAGATATAAACATAATTCTATCCTATTCTTCTTGTCCTTCCATCTTCAATCTATCGCTCCTCGTGAATCTCCTTTGTTCTCCATCAAGCTGCTCCAATCCATCCTGGATGCGAGCTCGAACTCCGTCTAGTCACGTCTCCATTTGCAATTTGCCTGAAATCTAAGACTCCAAGTGCAAATGTTAAATGACACGTGTTTTTTTATCATCAAAACAAACGATCGTGGTGCTTTAGCACCAACAGATCTCTCAGGAAAAAAAGAATCTAGCGTGGATATGAGACAGGAGTAAGAAGTATGCCGAATGGGTTCATCTGAAATTGAGGAGGAAAGGACTGATATCTCCAGGATTGAGCTGCAATCAGATTATGCTGAATCCTGGGAGACACCTCTCGGGTTAGATAACCCAATCGAGACAAGGGAAGTAGATCCAATTGAGGATATGGATCTTGAGGCAAGCATTACATGCGACACTACTGATCAGCCTAAGCCACTTCCCATTGTAGGTGAACCTGTGCTGGAGCCAACATCTTTTGATCTGCACTCTTCTTTCACCTACATCCCTAATTCAGATGCTAGAGATTTTGAGATGACACTTTCTATCCCCGAGCATGACATCCGAAGACCAAAAATAGCTATGGATGCCAGAATTACTGAGGAGCCCAATGCATATGAGGGTGAAGCTTCAAGCAGAATGAGCTGGGGATGCACCTATCATCTTAGTCAATCTAATAGATGGCTCGACCCCGAGCCTGAGGAGATAGCCTCTGATGAATCAGAGATGAGTACTGATGAAGACGAAGTAATTTCTGACGAGGATTTTAGTGAACTCTCCACAGATCTTCTACTTTCACGGATACCCCCATATGACCCAGAGACTGGAGAGGGCATGATCTTTGATGTCAATTATCATTATGAGGATCCCTATGACTCAGATTCTAGTTCTGAGATACATTTTGATCTACTCCCTCAGCAACTTCCTGCTAAATTGTGGGGCATGATAAATCAACTGAATCAACATCATGATCTCCCCTCTGATTATCCTCTATTTTCCACCACCACTCCACACTTTTTCATAGCTAGACTTTTTGGAGTAGGGGTGCACAATCAGTTGGTTCACATCTCCGAACCACGAGCATATCTTTCTCTTAATCTTAACCGGCTCCTATGCTAGAAAGGACACATCTGATTGAGCGCTCACCCAGCTGGAGGCGTTAAACTCAGCACATATAGATACCACTTGCCCCACATTCCACCATCATTTATATATAACCATTTTTATACATAGCATATTTCCTTTGCGTATATTGCATACTAACAGGTTGGCCGGTGCTGAATATAATTTCAGGAGCAATTACATGTGATTTCTACCCATTCTCTCCCTGCAGTATTTATTTTCTTTTATATTGATGCATGAGACATGCAAGAACTTAGGCATGGGGGGTAGATACAGCAAAAACTGAAAAAATTTTTTGCCAACACTTAGGAAAACCTCAAAGCTACATGTAAAACGTACTTTAGGACCTTAAATAAAAGAACAACTGACTCCACCTCCAATGCTTGCACTGGAGCTAGAAATCGTTCGCAACAGCCACTTCTGACTCACCTACTCACCTTTTGTTCTAAATTTAGGGTCAAGCTCATTGTAACCCGATACGGGAAATTCACGAAGTACAAATTATATGAGGTTAAATGTTTATAGCATATATACATATTGCATTCATGACTAAGATTATTTTATTAAGAGAATGCATTAGGGATTTTATCCTCTAGTTGATTCCTGTAATTTGGAATCCAGTACAACTTTTCATACACAAGTAGAATTTGCAATGGATTCACGGTGAAGGTTGATAAACATCTTCAGTCTGTCGAGAAGAAGTAGTGCTTCTTTTCTTGAACCCCTGGACAGTGCTTTGGGAGTTAGGTAGATTTTCTTCCAAAAATCCACCAAATAGTGTGAGATGAGAGTAGAGTGTACTAGTGCTCTAAGATTAGTGCAAGGAATCTGAAATCCTAGATAATTAGGTGATGATACTTTGAGTTTAGACAGTTTTCGCTCTTGGTTCCCGCATATACATTTTTGTACGAAATTTTGAGAGCCACCGAATAAGGCAAATATGCGGAAAGCGAGTTTTCATAAAACTAGGGCTAAGGTGGATGGTTACGACCATTCTCTATGGAATCCTTAGCTGAAGGAGGGTATTGATGTCAAGGTCAGAAATACACCATCCTATTCGTCTCTCTCGATGCCGTGAGTAGGCACTTCCACCAAATAAGCCACCCAATGTCTCTTGAGTACCACCAATCCATAATAATGCCTCCTCAATAAAGTTCATGGATGTGTTATGTTAAAAAAAAAAAAGAAATGATGAAAAGAAAGAAAAATTGAAAAAAAATTAGAAAAAAAAGAAAAAGCAAAGAAAAGAATGAATATTTAGTGTTTATTTCATCGAGGCAATGACACCAAAAAAAATTGAGATCCACCAAATATGACCTTAACCTATTTTTCATGTGTTTCTGACCACCCGAATACTAGCTGAGGAATCCCGACTTAGTGTTAGGGTTATAAGAACTCAATTAAAGTGTTAATGCCTAGTGAGACCACCAAATACATATCATATGTGTGAATCTAGTGAGATAGTGAGCTCTAAGAAAGAGAAAAAGAGAGAATGAATACAAAGGAATCAAAAGAGAGCATAGTTTTTCTCATCTTTCTCTGAGTTGAGTTACTTAGTAATCCGGGAATCTAGATTCTGTAGTACTACTCTCTATGTAGCACCAAGTTAGAGTTAGCCACAAAATATACAATATTTTCCCTCAGAGATTCTCTACCCAAGCCTAAAGTTGGGGTGGAATTCATAGAATATTTTGAATACCCCGACGGAAGAAGTCCGCCTATCCTACTAGAATTTTTACTAGGGGTCAAGTATAGGCTTCAGAGGTGTATTAGTTTTCACTCGAATCCGTTGCAAAAGCTACATAGTCGCACTTTCATGATTGTCTGGATTTCTTGAGCATAGGATGAAAACAAAAAGGAGAAAAATCTCTATGCATACACTTGATAAAATAATCAGTCCATTAGGAACCCTTGTTGTAAATAAATTAGTCATGCATTTGCTAGGGACTAGCAAGATTTAGGCATGGGGATATGATTGCGCAGCAATCATAGGTCTTGATTGACCTAGATTAAGCTAGAACTTAGCATAAGTTAGGAAAATTCATGCACGCATAAGCATTATCTACATCTTTACAGGTTTACATTAGCTATACATAAAATAATGTTATAATGTGCTGATTAAGTGCATTATGTCAATTGCAGGCAATAAGCAGATCTGGAGCTGGATTTGGAGCTGGATCTGAAGCTGGATCAGGAATAACAGCAGTTGTAGCAGTGCTGGAGTAGAAGGCTTAGTTTAGATATAGGAAAAACAATGTAAGGGGATTAAAGGTTTTCTATTCTATTAAGTAGGAATAAAGCAGTAAAATGTGAAGAGCTTAGGTCCATCCTAGCCCTAGGATAGCCTAGAGACTTCCCCAAGCCTTAGCCACCCTTAGATTAAGTCACAACACCCTACGAAGCCCTAAAACCCTAGTTCCAACCCTTATCTGGATGTCCAGATAAGTTATAGACGTCCAGGACACTTAGCCATCTCCCGCACACCTCAAACCCACTTCTGCAGTGTTATTGGACGTCCAGATACTTTGTCAGACGTCCAATTTCTGCAGAACACCCAAAACAAAACCTTGATTTCCCCCTAACTTAGATTGGACATCGAGAACTGAAGTCTAGACTTCTGATTTTTGAGTATAAGTCGTCTAATCACATTATTTAGAAAAGAAGATGGACAGCCATGATGGCACCATGTGGCACCATCATACCTGCTCTCTCACCAGTGCCCCATCTAGGAAGGTCACCCTTGCATGTTGTGGGCCATTGGATCTTCATCTAACGGCCACTAGCACGCCATGTCGCCGGTCCAGTTGGATAAAAATAAATAGATTTAAAGAGGAAACTATAACAAAAACTCGCAGATAGCTCGTTGGCTCTCGCTCTTGTGCTGAAAGCGAAGCATGTGGGTTCGAAACCGCCTGAGCACGAAATCAGGAGGTGGTGAGCATAGGTGCTATTGGCTGGATTTGCATCGGAGCATGCAGATGCAGCCATGTGGTGCGATCAGGATGCTCCACGCATTTTGGTGAGGCGCGTGCCCACGAGAGCCATCCAATCTGACAATCAGGCACTGAAAAGAGGCTTTTGGGTGCACGAACGGAGAGAGATTCATTGCAACAGGCATGCGAGGAGGAGCAATAGCCATCCGATGGTGATCTGAAGGTCGAGAAGCTACCACATGTCAAGCTTAGGTTGAATCCGAGTGTTTAAGGCATAAATAAAGGTGTTTTAAGGCCAGATCTGATCTGTTGATCTCCCGATCAATGGATCTAATCAAATAAGAGTTGTTGCACAAGATAAAGGTGTTAAATACCCACTTTGCCCCTCATTAAAACTACAAAAGAAGGCCCAAGCCCCCCAATTGAAGCATCTCTCTCCATCAACTCCAGATACAACTCTTCCACCTTCTCTACAACTCTCTGTCCCTTTGCAACTCTACTCTGACCTTCATCTCGATGCTTTGGATCTGAGGTGCTATCGCATCTCGCACAAGCATCCCACAAGCGGTGTCGCCTCTCTGCCACTTTCTATCTCTCTCTCTCTCCATCTCTCTCTATATATCTATCTATTTGTTTCTAGTAGCATTCTATATTGTGAAAACTCTATTTTAATTGAAATAAAATTCTGATCTTCTGAATACATATATACATATATAAATATCTATTTAGAAAAAGTTTTATTGGAAATGCTTCTACGTAAATTACGATTGCCTCCCTGGGAACGACTCGGTACTCATCTGAGTTTTATAAATTTATTTGTTGATGTGTGATGAAAGCCTCATCATGAGCCATAACTAGCTCATTTTGACCCAATAAAGAAGATAAAAGCTCCTACATAACCTAGAAGAAGGCCTAACTGAAGGAATAAGTGCTTCGAGAAGAAAACATGAAATAAAGGTTAAAACTGTAATTTTACCATTGCAGTACATAAACGGGATTTCTCAGAGGCAAACATAGGTCAAATGGTCTAAATGAGATAAAAAGAGGGTTGAGTCAATCAGAAATGGGTTCATGGGCAATCTAGGAATTAAATGACACCTGGTAACCCTAAAACAGACCCGCTTTAATTAACAAGGTTCTGGTCAGGATAAAAATCGAGTAAACCCTCTAAAAATTATGGAAAAACATCCTCTAGGGTTTAGAACACTTATTTTGGCCTTTGGAACCTAGTTTGACCTAGATTAGTGTCCTAGCTCCTCAATTAACCTAATTTGAGTTTTTACGCAAAATATCCAGTCAAATGAGGTCAAACCTGAAATCCAACTTCACCATTGGATTCCTTAGGTCCAAATTAGATTTATACGAAAATTTGGACCTAATGGGAGGTCATCTTAACCTACTTTGCAATTTAGTACACCAAAATCACAAATAGGCCCCTATCTTTTGAATATCCTTCCAAAGAGCCCCCCAAGTTCTTCGCCTCCTTTGCAATCCGGTCCTGCCGCCATTGTTAGGGCAGAACCGAGCTCCGGCGAGGTTCAGAGAGGGATTGTTCTCTAATCCCTTAGAGATTTCCTCCTAGAAATGGAAGGGGGATTCTCTGAGGAATTCCCTTATAAAGCCAATTACAATCGCTGGTGTGAACCCAATCTCTCGTGCGAACGCACGAGAGATTTGGGTATCCACCTTCCTTCCAACTCTGGCAAGATGGCAGACCTAATTGCACGCTCTCCACGCGTTGATAGGAGTGGCCAGCACCTTTAAAACACCCCCAGACCCTGCCGCAGAAGGCGAGCTTGATTTGGCCAAGTGTCCACCCCCAATTCATCTCCTCCTGCCCGGCCAAAAGTCCCAGCAAGCTCCGGCGAGCCCCCCTCCCCTCCCTCTTCACTCTGCCACAAAACCAGTGGCAGAGTTAGAATCCTGACTTCCCTCCGTGTCGCGCACTACCCGCGCACGCCGCCTCAGCCCTGTCGTCGCCGCCGTTCTCCCCCACTAGGCATCATCTTCTCCGGCGACAGCAGGTACTGCTGTCCGCCTTCCGTCCCCTTTCGTCCTTACAATTAGGTTAGAACTCCTCTCCATCCTCTCCTCTCTCTTTTCCCCCTGTTATCTCATCTGATTACCCCTCGATCGACGCTGACCACCCTCATCTTCCACATCACCGACCGACCTCCGGCGAGCCGCTTCCACCATTCCAGCCCCCCACACGGCTCGCCAACCACCTCGACAGCTCCGCCTCACCACCAGGTACTCGCTCCACCACACAACTGCCACTCTAGACCTCCATAATCACCCCCCGAACAACCCACCATCTCCAGCCACAGGTTGACCTAGGCATGCACGCCTAGGCCGACCTGCGGCCTGCAGCATCGTCCACCATCTCTAGCTGATCTGATTAGGCCGAGAGGCTCGTTTTGTGCATGACAGTGTTTGAGCTCCTGCCACCATGGACGACCTCTGATGAAGCTCCAACGAAGCTCCAGGCACCCGGTCTCCCAGGCTACAGGTGCTGCATACTCGCGCGAGTGTCGCGAGGTGAGTGAGTCCAGCACGGAGCGCCAGCAGAGCCAACAGCTGTGGTGTTTGCACGCAGGTCTGCGGGCGCGCGCAAAGGCAGGGCGGACCTTTAGTCCCACATCGTGGATTCGCAAGGTGCGGGCATACCATAAATTGAATTTGTGTTTTACTCTCACTGCCTCCATAAGCACAGGGTTGAGGTCCCTCACTGACCCCACACCCGCCTCGTCCGTGGCTTGGCCACGCAGATTTGGCGGATCCGACCCGACCTAAACCTACGCACTGCTCACGCATCACACCACCTGCAGGTGCGCCTGGTCCTGGGTACGATCCGACCCGATTATGGCTGTGGCTCTGGTAGAGCGTCACTGAGTGAATTGCTTGAGAGAGAGAGACGGGTGGGTAGAGGGAGAAAGGGTAGGTTTTGCTCTGTGTAGGCACAGGCTGAACGTTGAGGAAGAAAGACTTGGTCGAGAGAAGGAAAAGAAAGAAGGAAGAAGGAAAGGCAGGAAGAATAGAGAGACCAAAGAAGAAAGAAAGAAGCCTTCGCAGGAGAAGAAGAAGGAGCAAGACAGAGAAGAAACAAGGCAGAGAAGAAGAAGAAAGAAAGAAGCCTTCGCAGGAGAAGAAGAACGAGAAGAAAAGAAAGCAAACACAGCAGTAGAAGAAGAAGAAACAGAGAGACTGCAGAGGAAGAAGAATAATCAAGAAGAAAAGGGAACATACTTTTAAGATGTCTGATCAGAAGATCAGACGTCCAATTTCATTTCTTTTTGTCCTAACTACTTTTAATCGCATACATTCATAGTTGAATTGATATTTTGAGTAAATTAGAGTGTTCAATTACATTTTGACTGGTAGTAAATTCCATTTGCTCCCTGTGATCGACCTCGGATACTCCGATTTTCGAGTAATAAAATTCTTTATATTTGTTTGAACGTTTTGTCGATTGTACTACAACGTGATATACTTTAAACCCACACAAAACGTTGACAACATTTTGGCGCCGTTGCTGGGGACCAATGCGCAATTTACCACTAGTCTCTACATTCTTTTTATCATATTGAACACTAACTTGCCCTACTTTGCTTTGATGTAATCTTGCAGGTACTTCATGAGAAAATCTCTCCCACAAGTCAACCACTCCAGGGCAGGTAATTTCTTTTCTTCCTTAATCATCCCGTAATCTTTGAAAGACAAAAGGAAGAAAATCAATTTAGGAATCAATTGCCTTCTTTATATAGTAATCACCATCTCTAAGGCAAAACATTTCCTGATTTTGCGAAAATTTCTGCAAATATTCTTGAAGTTGGAGTGATTTTTTTTTTCCATCCCACAAATTCTTCTGCCTAATTGAATAAAGCTTAATCTCGGCGGACCACACACTTCTTGTTTATAAGTCCAAAGAGAACTTTTGAAAAAGAAAAAGAGGATTGGAAATAGAACCAAATTAGGGTTTCCACATTAGGGTCTTGAAGCGCTAGTCACAAATGCCTGTGTAAAAGGAAATAAACCCTCCCGCATCAGTGTGCTACCCAAGCCATTGATTGAAGAAATCTAAATAAGACAAACCCTAAAATTGAGCTCTAAAATCACTTGAATCTTAAAATTTTTTTTGACCTAATAACCTGGGAGTCAAATCAGGGTCATCTCTAGGCTCCGAGCTTAGAATCATTCTGCCATCTATAGGATAGGTCAGGTGAAGTTGACCCCTTGGGTCAACCAACCTCTAAATTAGGTCACAATACCAAAAACATCTAAAGTTCAAGTGAGAACCCTAAAAGCACCTTTGAAATAAAAAGTGATAGACTTAAGAGGTCAAGGTCCCCATTCTGGTCTACCTGGAATCTCAGTGACAAGAGAGGTTGGGTGGGGGAAACCCTGTAACCCGTAGGGACGCTCTACCGTGTAGGGGTCTTTGCGGGACTCTCCCTCTCTGGCTGCCCAGGTAATTCTCAGGTGGACGATCTTCGGATCCAGGGGTCCATCCACCCCGAACCTCCATAGTCATCCAAACATCTTTTGGGTGTCTTGATTGGGTCAAGAACATCTCCAGTCCTGTATCTTTTCTCTTTAGAGCACACACACTCATTTTCAGTGGGACTCGTTATTCAGATCTGATCACTTCATAACACATCTTGAGTCAAACTCTGATCTTGATTCCACCACCTGATCCAAATATGCAGCCGAACCACCTAGGACTACCATTCAAGAAACCTGAATACCGGAGATCCATGAGAGATAAAATGATTGAGGATGCCATGAGATTTTATGAAAATGAAGAAACCTCAACAACAGTAGGAAACATTTGGGTTGATGTCCCAACAACCACAACCTTTGTCATAACTTTTGCCCAAGTACTATTAGCAGAAGCCAACAAAGGATCAACCCGTGACTTGCTCATTACTGCATACATTGAGATAGAAAAATTGCACAATAGTGAATACCTTTAATGTATGAAAAATCCTCGACTTTGGAAGCAACACCAAGATAGTCTTGAAAAATAGGAAGAGATAATGAGATTAATAAAATAAGTGATTGATCAGAAATACCCGTACATACCACCAACAGAGGATGAGCTATCTTGGAACAACATCGAGGATAAATCTGACCTCGGGTTTGAGGCACAAAATGGTTGTGGATTCCCAACCCAGATGGAGTATAATGCACCTGATATTGAAGAAGGTTGGGAAGCTCCAAATGCAGGAAAAGACCATGATGAGCCCATTTTAGAATCCCAAGACTCCTGCAAGTATGAGAGTAGAACTGAACCTCTCAAGGGTGTAAATTCCATCCCTTATTCTGATAAGGTGACCCTCGAAGGTTATTCAGACCTAAATTCTAGTAATTCAACCCACATCCTAAGCCTAGAACCTAGATCTGAAACATATTTTGAATATTTCAAGGCCCCAGATGAAGAAAATCAATCTCTTAATGAAGAATATGATTTTGGGCCTCGATTTGATGAATATCCCTCGTCAACCTCCTTAGAGGAACGAATCAATTTTACGGAAGTCATGACAATCTACGACACAAAAACCGAGGAGTTGGACGAGTAGGGTTTCAATTGGGTCTGCCCTACTAGCTTAGAATCTGAGCCTCTACCAGATAAGGATACCCTTTTAAGCTCAGAATTAACATTTAGGCTAGATAACAGTCAGGCTGCTGAATATACAACATATGATTTATTCTATGGTGGAACTAATGATCTAGAATGTCATTCAAACTTTGATTTTCATAAACTCTCCGACGATCTCGAATCTGACCATAACATCGGAGAAAATCTGCCTCCTGATTATAACATGTCAATCTTCTTTGAAGCCACCTGCTCCACATATACAGAACCAATCAAAACCCGTTCCCCACCCCGACCCGCAACCGGACTCAATTTCTATTCCGATTCACCTCTCACTGAGCCGTTTGCAGATGATTCAACTCCATATCTAGACCAGGTATCGGGTACTGATCAGACCACAAATTAGGAGCCTCCATCCTTTGATCACCTCTGTAGGGATTCCACACCTTACATGGATAATTTTTCGGAACCCTACTTTGACCATGCTGATTCGACTCAGCCTGAACCCGAGTTTTCACTTCCATATCCATCAGAACGTCACTGCATATGGTGGGTTCCGCATCTGCTGATCTACATCTATCAACCCACCAGACTTATTGGGTTCGGGCTACATCATCAGCCCGCTGATCTCAACAAGCACCTGGTTGGACCAACCAGGCTCTTAATCAAGGTGCTTGTTTTCCAAAACTCCATTGATTTGACCACTCCCTCTCCACCCCATTTTCTGCTCGACTGAAGGCATTAAATTTAGCGCTTAACAGGAGGCAACCCGTTATCCCAAACACAGAGACCCATCTGATTATCCATATGGACTCCACGTCTCTTGCACCTTGAGTCTAGCCTTAGACAGATGATCCCACCTCTGGTACACGTATCAGAGCTTGAAATCATCTGCATCAGTCATTTACGACCCATTCACCCACTCGATGTATCCTGTTCTAAGCCCCTGACCTCGACACTAATTCCCACCCTCTGTTTACAATGAGGACATTGCAAAACTTAGGCATGGGGGGGTGATAAAGTGCATACATAAGGAACCAAGAAAAAAATCAGGAGTCTCACACACAAAAAAATTTGCATATGTCAAAAACGCAAAAAAAATTGAAAGAAATTAAGAAAAAGAACAAAAAAATGGGGGGAGGGAGGAAATTTTGTGAGCCACTTAAGCATAAGGAGGAGAAAAAGAGGAAAAATGACAAAAAGGAGCACAAAATGAAAATGAAAAGAAATAGTCATTAGTAAAAGATTAAGGGTTTAACTGAAGTTCTAGACCGAATCAAGAAAAAGAAAAGAAAAGTGCTACGGAGATATAACAAGAGATTAGCGGGAACGCTGGTCTTAGGCCTTTTGGGCTAGTACCTTTAGCTTAAAAATTCACGTATCCGTTAAAATCTGGATAATCCTCAAGAGGTTGAGGAAAATGCGAAGCTTGAGTATTAGGTCTAAGGCTTAGGAAGTATCCGGCCTCGTTAACTGACCTCCGGTTTGCGGGATTCGGTAACCTAAGCACCCAAATTCACACACAGTCTGGTTCAGTGCGCATAAAACATCCAAATCACGCGAAAAGCGTTTAATGTTCTGAAAAAGTCACGTAGATTAGGAGCGGTCAATCAACACAAATTGATTTGGATGAGTTCCCAGCGTGGAGAGGCGGGAAATTCCCCTCGAAGATGCATAACAACATATCGTCTCCTCGGTGCTTGTCTCTTAGGATATTTAAATATCCTATTGGGGGCATGTAAGCACTTTGTTGGTTCAGATACCATGGGCGGCATTATCACGAAATGTCGATCGCCAGGGTCTGGATTCGGCCACGGAACGCCATGGGCGGGATTATCTCAAAATCTCGAAAGCCATTGTTCTGGGGGTTGCCATGGGCGGGATTATCTCGAAATCTCGAAAGCCAGGGACCCTTGAGGATTGATGATGGGGACTAGGAATCCGATACAGACCGCGTTGAGAAGCTAATCCGAAGCTAGAAATAAAAAGAAACGAGAGAGAAAAGCTCTCCAAACAAATAAATCTTCTATCTCTCTCTTACAAAAAAAACACACTGCAAACTGAATTTAGGCTAAAAATGTCTCAAGCACGGGTGCTTTAACCACGGAGTCCAACAAACCCTAGGATAGTTTCTGTGGGCCATAGAAACCTTTGCGGAGGACTGAGGCTAAAGCGGAACAGGTACGGATTTTGGTTGGTACTTGAGTACCTCTTGGCCTATTATCAGCATTCCTACCTAAATCACAAAATAAAAGAGGAAGCACTTATCATTATTGACAGACATTCAGGGTCTAGAATGGAAGTTAAAACCTTGAAATTTTGCTAAGGGACTAGAAAAAGCTAGGCATGGGGGTATGATGAGAGCCTCATCATGAGCCATAACGAGCTCATTTTGACCCAATAAAGAAGATAAAAGCTCCTACATAACCTAGAAGAAGGCCTAACTGAAGGAACAAGTGCTCTGAGAAGAAAACATGAAATAAAGGTTAAAACTACAATTTTACCATTGCAGTACATAAACAGGATTTCTCAAAGGCAAAACATAGGTCAAATGGTCTAAATGAGATAAAAAGAGGGTTGAGTCAATCAGAAATGGGTTCATGGGCAATCTAGGAATTAAATGACACCTGGTAACCCTAAAACAGACCCGCTTTAATTAACAAGGTTCTGGTCAGGATAAAAATCGAGTAAACCCTCTAAAAATCATAGAAAACATCCTCTAGGGTTTAGAACACTTACTTTGGCCTTTGGAACCTAGTTTGACCTAGATTAGGGTCCTAGCTCCTCAATTAACCTAATTTGGGTTTTTACGCAAAATGTCCAATCAAACGAGGTCAAACCTGAAATCCAACTTAGCCATTGGATTCCTTAGGTCCAAATTAGGTTTATACCAAAATTTAGACCTAAGGGGAGGTCATCTTGACCTACTTTGCAATTTAGTAGACCCAAATCACAAATAGGTCCCTATATTTTGAATATCCTTCCAAAGAGCCCCCCAAGTTCTTCGCCCCCTTGCAATCCGGTCCAGCCACCATTGTTAGGGCAGAACCGAGCTCCGGCGAGGTTCAGAGAGGGATTGTTCTCTAATCCCTCAGAGATTTCCTCCCAGAAATGGAAGGGGGATTCTTTGAGGAATTCCCTTATAAAGCCAATTACAATCACTGGTGTGAATCCAATCTCTCGTGCGAACGCACGAGAGATTTGGGTATCCACCTTCCTTCCAACTCCGGCAAGACGGCAGACCTAATTGCACGCTCTCCACGCGCTGATAGGAGCGGCCAGCACCTATAGAACACCCCCAGACCCTGCCGCAGAAGGCGAGCTTGATTTGGCCGAGTGTCCACCCCCAATTCGTCTCCTCCTGCCCGGCCAAAAGTCCCAGCAAGCTTCGACGAGCCCCCCTCCCCTCCCTCTTCACTCTGCCACAAAACCAGTGGCAGAGTTAGCATCCTGACTTCCCTCCGCGTCGCGCACTACCCGCGCACGCCGCCTCAGCCCCGTCGTCGCCGCCGTTCTCCCCCACTAGGCATCATCTTCTCCGACGATAGCAGGTACTGCTGTCCACCTTTCGTCCTTACAATTAGGTTAGAACTCCTCTCCATCCTCTCCTCTCTCTTTTCCCCCTGTTATCTCATCTGATTACCCCTCGACCAACGCTGACCACCCTCATCTTCCACATCACCGACCGACCTCCGGTGAGCCGCTTCCACCATTCTAGCCCCCCACACGGCTCGCCAACCACCTCGAGAGCTCCGCCTCACCACCAGGAACTCGCTCCACCCCACAGCTGCCACTCCAGACCTCCATAATCACCCCCCGAACAACCCACCATCTCCAGCCATAGGTTGACCTAGGCACGCATGCCTAGGCCGACCTACGGCCTGCAGCATCGTCCACCGCCTTCGCCGTGCCACGGCGAAGGTCTCTAGCTGATCTGATTGGGCCGAGAAGCTCGTTTTGTGCATGACAGTGTTTGAGCTCCTGCCGCCATGGACGACCTCTGATGAAGCTCCAACGAAGCTCCAGGCACCCGGTCTCCCAGGCTACAAGTGCTGCATACTCGCGCGAGTGTCGCGAGGTGAGTGAGTCCAGCAAGGAGCGCCAGCAGAGCCAGCAGCTGTGGCGTTTGCACGCAGGTCTGCGGGCACACGCAAAGGCAGGGCGGACCTTTAGTCCCACATCGTGGAATCGCGAGGTGCGGGCATACCATAAATTGAATTTGTGTTTTACTCTCACTGCCTCCATAAGCACAGGGGTGAGGTCCCTCACTGACCCCACACCCGCCTCGTCCGCGGCTTGGCCACGCGGATCTAGCGGATCCGACCCGACCTAAACCTATGCACTCCTCGTGCATCACACCACCTGCAGGTGCGCCTGGTCTCGGGTACGATCCGACCCGATTATGGCTGTGGCTCTGGGAGAGCGTCCCTGAGTGAATTGCTTGAGAGAGAGAAACGCGTGGGTAGAGGGAGAAAGGATAGGTTTTGCTCTGTGTAGGCACAGGCTGAACGTTGAGGAAGAAAGACTTGGTCGCGAGAAGGAAAAGAAAGAAGGAAGAAGGAAAGGCAGGAAGAACAGAGAGACCAAAGAAGAAAGAAAGAAGCCTTCGCAGGAGAAGAAGAAGGAGCAAGACAGAGAAGAAACAAGGCAGAGAAGAAGAAGAAAGAAAGAAGCCTTCGCAGGAGAAGAAGAAAGAGAAGAAAAGAAAGCAAACACAGCAGCAGAAAAAGAAGAAACAGAGAGACTGCAGAGGAAGAAGAATAATCAAGAAGAAAAGGGAACATACTTTTAAGACGTCTGATCTGTCCAATTTCATTTCTTTTTGTCCTAACTACTTTTAATCGCATACATTCATAGTTGAATTGATAGTTTGAGTAAATTAGAGTGTTCAATTACATTTTGACTGGTAGTAAATTCCATTTGCTCCCTGTGATCGACCTCGGATACTCCGATTTTCGAGTAATAAAATTCTTTATATTTGTTTAAACGTTTTGTCGGTTGTACTACAACGTGATATACTTTAAACCCGCACAAAACGTTGACAACAATGTGTTTGCACGCTATACTACAACTAAATAATCTTTTAAAATGTGAATTACGTGCTGAACAAGTTGGCGCCATCATGGCCGTCCATCTTCTTTTCCTTGTATCTGGTGCTGTAGACCTCCGATCGAGTTGATTTTTCTACCATTGGATTGCGATCGTCTATCCGGATTCATTTGTGTGGTTGGATTCTTCATCTGAGGCTCGAATCTTTGTCTTTTGGCTTTATGATCTCCATTCTTTTATGGACTACACAAGATGCCCTCGTCTGATCGAGATAATTTTAGAAGAATTGGACTCTCATCGTCATTCTAATCAGATCTATTTGGTATGATCTGACATCCACGACTTCGAATCATTTGCGATTAAAATCATCTCTCTTTTAGGTCATAAATGAAAATATTATCTATATGACTAATAAACTAGCTATTGTGCAAATTACGATGCCTATGAATACATTAATCCTAAGTTATGCTAGGATCTAGCTTAATTCAGGTGATTTAGGTTGCATGATTGCTGTTCAATCAAAATCGCACCTTACCATCCTCAATGCAGCTGTCATAATCGAGCAACCACAAATGTTCGACGCGAGTTTGACTTGCAGTCCACTGGCATGGGTGTAGTCAAATTTGCCCGTTCGATGTAGATCTGATGGTGAAGGATGCATCACATCCACGTGAGGATAAGATGTAGCATGTGCCAGAATGATATTGACCGCACAATCGCGATCATGTAGTGACAACGGTGCCATGTGGCACATCGGGTGGCAAGGATCGTGCTACGTGCGATCTCACATGCGCTACGCGTGATTGCAAGAGCATGATTTTAGCGCAATCCTAGCCCTTCATTCGCTATCGAACGATGGTCGATCCACCTCGTGCGCTACCTGCGATTCATGAGTGTGAGCATAGTGTACAACTGCAGTCGTGTGATCACACTCCAACTATTTGCGATTAGCCCCTTTACCAGCGAGTGGGTGCACACCCTTAATGCACGAGAGGCATTCTAAGTGTGTCTCTTGGGCACGAATTGGGCCCCCTTGCACCCATTTGGCAGAATGCAGTCCCATTTTGCCACTATATAAACCCCCTACCCTGCCCTTAGCCTAGCATCTCTACCTAAGCCTCCACTACCCATTCTAGAGTTAAGGAACTAATGAGGTGTGGCTCATTAATGGAGAGAGTTTCACTTAATTAAAATAGCAATAGAATGATACGTCATTGTAATTAATGTGGTGGAAATCTCTCAATCAAAGATTAAAATAGATATGAATTTAAACCACGAAAAGGTTGTTGTATCCACAAGGAGGAATAGATTAATAAGTTCACAAAATATTTTTCCTTTGCATTTATTCAATCACGTGAGCAATCCGTGTTCAAATTTGATGCGAAACAAGGCGAAAAGAAGGAACACGTAATAATTTAGAAATGCAGGGATGTGAATGAAATTTTTACGTCATAAAATTATACATGTGCAAGAGTATGCCATGTTCTATTCACTTTCATGCATATGAAGATGTCATTCAAAATTAAATTCCATGCACATAGAGATGAATAATAAGGTTTAACAATTATCTAGAAGCATGAGCATTAAGGCATAAATTCACCATAATAAAATAATCATAAATCAAAATTCATTTTATGGCAATGGAATTCAATGTAAATACTAATTGAGTATAAAATAGAGGAAACTTCCTCTCTCTTCCTTGTACGCACTAGGAGGCTTCGTGGGAGGAGCTACGCAGCGGGAAGGCACGTCTTGATGAGGGCTACGCAATGGTGGTGATGCGGTGGCCGGAGGTGGTCGGAGGTGGCCGGACAATGGAGAGGAGCACCGGCCTATCGCCGACGGATGGCTGCACTGCTGCTGTGCACGCGGTCGTGCGGTAGCACGTGGCTGCACTGCACTTGCACGCGGTCGTGCGTGGCTGTGCTGCCCTACCCATAGGCACGTGGCTGCTGTGGATGCGTTGCTGCAGGCGTGACTTTGGGTACTTGCAGGCACTGGAGAGGAAGAAGATGATGAAGAGGAGGTGCCATGCGGTCTGCAGTGAGGGCTGGGCACAGCTAGGGCGCTGGAGGTTGGGTGCAGCACCTGCAGGCACTGGTGTTGCTGAGAGCACTGGAGGGGGTGCATAAGGGCGCTGGAGGGGGCGATGAGAGCACTAGAGGCTGGTGTACAAGGGCACTAGATGGGGCGGTGAGAGCGCTGGAGGGGGTGCACCTGTAGGGCGCTTGGGCTGCAAGGGCACTAACGCGCACTGCTGCTAGGAGCGTTGCTTAGCACGTTGAGGGTGCGGGTACAGGGCGCAGAGGCAGGGCGCGCAAGGCAGGCTGTGGAGGGCATTGGTGCATAGTGCTTGCTGGTTGCATAGTGCACATAGTACTTCTCGATGGATGGCCCCAATCCCCTTCGCCTCTCGCTCTATATCTCCTCTCTTCCACCTCTTAAGGGATTTTCAAAATCCTTTTCTAAATATAGCCAGCACTGTTTTCATTTGTTGAGGGAGGACGGTCGTAGGTTAGATATTTGTGGGGAGGTGTTGAGGCCAGCCGAAGGATGAGGGAAGTGTTGAGGCGGCCGTTTGTTGGGGGAAATTTATCCCCCCCTCCTTTTTCTTTTCCAACATCATTCCTATTACAACAAAACATAAAATAATTACATACTAAGTTATAGAATGCGATAAAATAGATAAAAACTCAAGTAATGATGCATGCACTTATTTAATGACCTAATGTGATTATTAGCAAACATACTATGTTAGAATTGAAGTAGTTAGGCGTAATAATAGTCCATTCATCACTCATCATAGCTAAAATGCCCAAGGTAAGCTAGAAACTAAGTTAAACGCTACTGAATTAACACATGAAAGGGTTAAGTGTGGGAAATAGTGAAAAAGACCTAAAATATCAATTTTGTGTTGAAAACGAAAAATTAGGTAATTAAATGAGATATTCTATTCATTGTTATAAAATGATGATCCATTTGCAAATTGAACAAACATTTGAGTTCAAAACTTCAAAGTAAAAGTAAAATTAACTTCCTAAATGTTCAATTAAGCTTAAATAAAAACTTGGTTGTATTTGGAGATCATTAGGACCTTGCATTTATTAGATTACATATACGTGCTTAGGTTATATACATTTTCATGCATAAAAATATGCCAGGGACTGATTTGATAACTACAAGGACCTCTTTGTAAACCTGAGGATGGCTTTGAAGAACTTCTTAGCCACTTATGGGCTTTGCTGCTATTGTTCTACCCCTTCACCCTCAGAGGGTGTTGCACGAGATGTCAACAATCATAAGAAAGCACTACTGTCATGTTTTTATCCCCAGCAACGACACCAAAAATATGATAGCTGACTATCGATTCATATAAAAAAGAAGTTTCAAAATGTCATTGTTGCAGTATATGTCACAAATATAAACCATTGTCGCATCAATTTTAGTTATATACTTAATTTTTACTGGTTTATTTCAGGTCATTCACTGGGAGGCAGTTATTGATATACATCACTCTCTAAGTCCAATAATATTCTTTAATTTCAAAAAGATTGATTTTATATACAATAATGAATGAATGAATCAATTATATACAAAAGAATGAATTAGAAATAATTATAATGCTTGAAAATAATTTATACAAACAAGCATAGAAAATCATGTATAATTACTCTATATTATCTATTTACAACTTATATTAATAATACTTAACTATAGGTACAGAAATTAGTAATAATATGTAATATTCTAACTTAACTTACTAATATCTACAGTAACATATAATATATCTATAACGACCTATAAAAATGTCACTAAAGCCTCAGAAAAACTATATACATAAGCTAAGGTCAAAACTATTATCTATACTAACATATAATATACTATGTATAGTGACGAATATATCTGTCACTAAAGCTATCTTTTATTTATATACATATATAGCTCAAGCAATACTACTACTCTAAGTATACTTATATACATGCATTACTTATGCTATTTACGTATATATAGTATACATATATATATATACTTAACGCACACATAACACACACTACACATACTCAACTCACTCAACCCACACACAAAACTCACAGACACTAACACAACACACACCAAGGCAAGGCACACAGGGGGTTCAACACTTGGACAAATTCGAGCCTTCTTCTCTTTAGCTTTAAACTGGTTCCCAACCAGTTCAGACTGGTTTTTCACTAAAAATTGGTCTAATTGGTGGGTGGCCTTTTCGAGGCATACACAACATCCCTAAGGGTGGGACCAACCTCTACTAGGGCCACCCTAATCTTTAATTAGGTGCATTTTAACCAGTTCATGGCTCGTTAATGGGCCTAATTAGACCCATGTATAGTGCATAGCTCCCAGCTGTGCACCGCACTCAAAGTTCAATGCCATATGCTTATTCATGCTCACATGCTCAGGGGGAATAGGCATGTATGTGTTTGTGGCCCCCAGTGCTCATGACAACAGAGAGTTGGGCATCACAAATTACATAAATATTGTTGCGGGTGGTCTCTCATTTTCGGTATGGGACTATTCGCGCCTCTTCAGGTGCTGAAGCTCCAGCGTGCCAGCATGTGATTTGTAAAGATTTGGCCCTCGATTTGAGGGCCCAAATGTTATATGATTTCAAAATAAATTATATATTTGTAGAGCCCTTATATATGACTACATAATTATTTAATTTATTTGAAAAAATTAGTAGTTTTACTATATAAATAAATTAGTTAAGAGAGATTCAAATGGGGACTCATTCTGACACCAGGAGAAACCCTAGGATGAGGGGACATGGTGTCAGCGACGTTGGAGAAGAGGAAGAGAGCTGGATGGTATGAAGATCTAAGGGCTGTTGCTGGAGAGATCGAGAAAGTCTATCCTCGTCTATTGCTCATCGTAGTCATGAGGGTAGAGATAGATGGCGCTATGGAGGAAGAGGAAATGTAGAAATAGTATGTTACAGGTGCAGAAGAAGAGGGCACATGGCCGTGACCTGCAACTCCCCAATCCTTTGTTTGGCATGTGAAGGATTTGGTCACAAGAAGGATTGCAAGAGAAAAGTAGTCTCCAATCTAGGTAGAGAACCATACCGAAAATATTTAAATAAGTAGAATGCTTGTCCTCCCCCACTACCTGAGGGTTTTAATCATGCTCTAGATGTGGAGATTCCTTTGTCCAAGGATGTTGGGGACTTGGAAATTATCTTGTGAGGAGCCCTGATCATTGAAGCCAGGACAGGGACGATAACGTTCACACAAGCCCAGAAACTGGTGAGTTCCTTATCCTTATCCTCTAAGGGTTGGAAGATATCGATGTTAGGTGGTTTGCATTTTTTGCTATTTGGATAGGGCATGATGGATGTTGAAACCCTTCATTTATGCATGAGTGTCTTTGAAGGGCTAAATGTACTCAGGAGACTAGTATCTCTGTTTGATGGGGTGATACAAGAGCGCCCCCCCCCAAAAAGCACTGGAACAAAAGGGAACCTTGGAAATTAAAGGACTCCCCTTGCATCTGAGGGTTAATAGCATGGTGTCCAATGCAATTTCTAGCTTTGCAAGCATAGTTGAAGGAGCAAGCATGGGACTGTGATCGCACATGTTTCGTGAGTTTGAAATCAGGGTTACGAGTAACCTGTCGCCGTAGTTGCAAAATGAGTGGTCAAATAAAATTTATACTAAAACTTGAAAAGTGAGTCTCGGGTCGAATACGGGGAGGCAAATGTTTGGTTTTATAAAAATCCGTGTCTCTTTTTATTTGTTTATTTCATTTTTGTCTTTTCTAATTTTATTGGTATTTTTAACAAGCAAGAGATTAGGTCGATGAAAACTTTATCTACTTGCAAAAATATAAGAGAGAGAGGTAGAGGGAGGGAGAGAGAGAGAAATAATCATCTATTCATCAAGAATTGTTGTTACACTACAAAAGCAGGAAAAATCTACACTACAAAAGCGTAAAAAGATAGAATGGGGTGAGAGAAATCCTCCTCGATGGTTGCTCGGAGGATGACTTGCTCTGATGTCGCCTGGAGGAAGGTGGTGAGGAGCGGGACGAAGGAGGATGGAGCTGAAGGATGGAGGATGGGGCAGGAGGACGTCGCGGTGAGGATCATCTTCCTGAATGGCGGTGAGAGGACGGCTATGGGATGCTCTACGAATGGGCATGAGGGGGGGGAAAACTATTTGAATTTCTATTCTAGAGGAGCATCCCAGGCTTGGGACAAGCCCTCTCTAGAGCCTTGGAGGTGGTGAGAGGAAGAAAAAAAGAGATGGTTTGAAATGGTGGTGGGTAGGTCCTTTTATAGTGGAGGAAGAACAAATTCGCTTCTGGGTCATTACTGATGTCCATAAACATCGCTGTAGCTATCGTTGAAGATCCGCCCTTCGATTCCTCTTTTTGGCACTCGCAGACCATTCTTGACAGCTGCAAGCGTCACTAAAGGCCTGCATCACTAAAGATCCGCGCCTACTCTGCTAGCACGTGCATCGCGTGTTGCATGCTTCATGTGCCCGTGCTCCCTGCATCGTGCGCGTGTGCACTAGCATGCGTTGCGATGCTGCTGTGCGCGGCTGCGACTGTACACAGTGCTGCTGCTGCACGCGGTTGCAGTTGTGTGTGGTGCACTGTCACTGGCTGGCGTTGGGTGGCCTAGATGGCACCACGTGGCACCACCTAGCTCGTCTATTCTTCTTTCTTTTGTAGAGGGTGCCATAGTGCTCAGATTGAGATGATTCTCACGTTGCTAGACTGCGATGGTCGCTCTGGATCCATCCATATGGTCGGATCTTTCATCCAAAACCTATATGGATGTCGCATTGCCCCCTAGCCATTGGTCATCCTCGAACTTCGTACGATGCTATAGTTCTTCGATCTAGACGATTTCAAAGGCATTAGACTCTGATCGTCATCTTAATCAGATCTGTATGGTCTGATCATCCATCCGAGGCCCTGAAATAAGTCTTCTTCTCTCCTGACCATGAAAATGACCTAATTAGCCTAAAATATATACAACTACTCTAAATGCAAAATGATGCATGCTATGCAATATTTATAACATGAAATGCAAATCTAAGCCTAGGAACATGCATTAATAGGCATTTTAACCTAAATAGATGTCTATATCAGACTGCAAGAGGGAGATGGGAGATCCATATCAGTAGATGTTAAACTAAGCAGGGGTGGGCAAGTTCCAAATAAAATCATCCTTAGATACGAAGGGAGTTCTTGGCTTCTTCATGTGAGATTTCTTCTTCATCGTGAGCACAAAGAGGAACAAGGTGAAGAGAGGTCATATGCAGAAGTTGTGGGGGCTCGAGGGAGCTGCTCTGAGAGTCAGCTACACCATCAAGGAAATCCTGATTCGAAGAAGAGGAAGGGTTTCCATGGCTTGGAACTGTAAGAAGAGTTCATGGATAAGCCTTCTCCAAATCAGTAGGGAGGTGAGGAGAAGCATGAATGCCCTAAGGGGAGGGAGATTTTTCTAGTAGGGGTGACTACATGAAGTCAAGGGGATGAAATGATGACAGATAAGGGCAAGGCGGTCAATTTTACCTTTGAGGAGCCTAAAGGAATGGAATATGGGGTTGGGTCATCCTCAGCAGTCAAGCTTGGCCGCTCTCCCTACAAGCTTAGAGGAAGAACAGTAGGAAGGGGTTAGAGATTAATGAAAAAGCCATAGCAGCAATTCTCAATCTAGAGAAAAGGTAGACAGGACATAAGGGAAATGACCAACCTCATAGATGAAAGTCATCACTTGGAATGTGAGTGGGTTGCGCGATGGAGTTCAAAGAGCTTCGCTGGCCCGATACCTCCGTGAATGGGAGGCAAACTACGCACTGCTCCAAGAGACTCATATTGAAGAGGACTGCAACCACATATGGCATTCCCTAAAGCAAGGTGGCCAGGTAGATATCAGGGGCATTGATGATCAGGGGAGGTCTGGTGGCATAGCAGTATGGTGGAGGTGCTTGAAGTTGAGTTTGATAGAAGTATGGAGGGAGCAGTACATAATCACCTATAAGTTTAAATTATTGGCAATAGATCAGGAACTAATTTTATCTTGTGTTTATGGCCAAATGCCCTTTGGCAAGATCTGTCTCAGGCTACGAACGTGGTTCAAGGTCAGCCTTGGCCGGTGGGGGGGACTTCAACTGCACTTTAAATGAAGAGGACAGAGGAAGTGGAAGGTTGTATAGGGGTTTCTTAGGATTTCAAATGGCCATATCAGCACTGGGTCTTTCTATATACCCTTCCTCAAGGGTTGAATACACCTGGAGAAATGGAAATGGGTAGAAATCGAAGATAGATCGCTTCTTTGGTAATGCTGAGTTGTTGGAGGGCTTTCAGCTTTCTTTAGTGAAGGGGCTAGACTGACCATTCTCTGATCATACTCCACTATTGTGGGAGAGTAGGGAAGACTCTGCAATAGGCTCATACTTTAAATTTAAAAAGTCATGGCTCAGGGAAGAGGGATGTAAGGAGATGATTGGTAACTGGTGGTCTTCTAAATAGGTGAATGGCTCAACTACATTCAGACTTACAACTAAACTCAAAGAACTTAAGTTAACTATGAAAGAATACAATAAAATCAATGAAGTCATGAGAGATCAAAAGAGAATGGAAGCTTTAAAGAATGTGCAACTTCTTGATAAAAAGAAAATAGGGAGCAGCTAACAAATGAAGAATGCATGCAGCGCAAGATTTGGTAGGAGACAATCAAAGAGGAAGATCTAGAAAGGGAAATTGATTGGAGAGAAAAATCTAGGCAACTATGGTTGAAAGAAGGAGATGCAAATACTAAATTCTTTGACATCGCAGCTATCTATAGAAGAAGGGTCAACTACATCTCTTCATTGAGAACAGGCAAGCAGGTTCTGACCTCCTTAGGGGACATTAAAAGAGAAGCGATCAGATACTATAGAGAAGCCTCTAAAGCCACTGAAAAAGGGAATTGGAGATTAACAAACTCTGATTTCACTCGAGTTGATGAAGCTGAAGCTGAACAACTGGTTAAACCTATCATGATTCAGGAGGTTGAGACTGTAATGGCTGGTCTAAATTCTGAAGGCTTCTCCAACCTTGATGGATTTCAGTCTTCTTTCATAAGGAGTTTTGGGTAGTGGTGAAAGAAGATGTAATGGTGGCCATCAAGGAGTTTTAAGAGGGCAATTCGAGCTTCGAAAGAATAAATAAATCCTATCTTTTCCTACTACCAAAGAAGCAAGGTGCAGACAGCTTGCAAGAGTTTAGGCCAATAGCTTTGATGAACTCCATTTATTTGATAACCGGCAAAGTCTTGGCATGTAGAGTAAGAGGTGTTCTAGCACGTCTGATAAGTCTAGTACAGTCAGCTTTCCTCCCTAACCGGTTACTCCAAGAGTCCTTTATTGGAGAGCAAGAGATGGTCAGTGGATGGTGTAAATGAAAATGTAAAGCCTTCATGTGGAAGGTGGACTTTTGCAGGGTGATTGACTCGGTGGCCTGGTCATACTTATGGGAGATTATGAAGAGAAGGGTATTCCCTCATAAATGGATCCAATGGATGAAGAGGTGCATTGCAACTTCATCGTTCTTCCCTCTAATTAACAGTAGACCATGTGGAACTTGGATCCAACCTCAGCGAGGGGTTAGGCAGGGCTATCCCCTAGCCCCACTTATCTTTAATCTACCAGTGGACACTCTTGCATGCTTTACGTGCAAACTCTCAGTGGTAGGTCTGGTGAAAGGTTACTCATTATTCAACGATAGAGCATTAGTGCCAATCCTACAATACACAGATGACACTATCATTTTTGTGGAAGGGGGAAAAATGAAGCAAAAGTCCTATATACCATGGTCTCCATGTTTGGCGACATTTCTGGGTTAAAGCTGAATGGTCAGAAATCCTCTCTCATATGTTTTGGGCTGAACAACCAAGACAGTGCAACTCTTTCAACCAATCTGCACATGCCTACTGTTAGCTTGCCAGTGAGGTATCTAGGACTGCCTCTGCGTGACACCAAGCCGAAGAAGACTGATTGGAATCCATTGTTTGAGAAAATAACTACCAAGCTTGAAACTTGGAGTAGCCACTAATTATCTAAAGGAGGAAGGTTGATCCTCCTCAATTCGGTCATCACCTCTATTCCAGTCTTTTTCTTTTCAGTTTTCAAAGCTCCAAAATCAATTTGGAATAGAATTGGCATGTTGGAAAAAAAGATTCTTCTGGAAAGGGGTTAAATTTGAGGACAAGTTTGTGCACCATTTGAAATGGTAGCAGCTGTGTTCCCTTAAAAAATATGATGGTCTAAGCATTCGCTCGATGAAAGAGTTCAATGACTCCCTATTGTTGAAATGGGCGATAAAGCTATTTGAAGATGATGATAGGAATTGGACTTTGATATCAAACATGTGTATGACAGCTCCCATGTAACCAGATGCACAACAACTCCTTGTAGACCATCTCCTTTCTGGAAATCAGTATGGGTTGCAATGCATGACAATTTGCATGACTTTGAGCTGGTGCTTGGAGATGGCCAACAATTTTCCTTTTGGCACGAGTGGTCTAGTTTGGGACTTTTGAAAAATCTATTTCCACATGCGTACAGTTCTGCAGTTGACAAAACAATATCGGTGAAGAGCTGGGACCGGAAAGCGCGATCTTCGTTTTAGTTGAAAACTTTAACATAAAATGATGTGTCATTGTATTTAATCGCATGGTAGAAAATCGCTTTTCAAAACATTTTAAATTTCAGAATCTAATAATGAATAGTTAGGTCATCTCCACAGGGAGGAATTAACATATCAAACAAGAGTAATGATGTATCAAGTAATCGGTAATTTCAACGGATGTGCATGCTAATTAGTATTCTCATTTCCAGCATAAAATCTCAATTTAGATAATTAACCAAGAATCTGAGGGTGCACATGCAAAATCACCACTATGGAAATACAAGAATTTCTACCTTAATACTGACAAGCATCACCAAATTTATCTAATTCAGAACTTAATTCCCATAGCAAAGATACATTTAACTTAGTCATGAGATGAATCTAATGTGACTGCATGCAATTCCATTAAAGTTGAGGATCATTCATGCACTTCTACAGCAATATAATATTAAGATAAAGAAATAAATTGTAGCTTTGACAATGGAAATACTTGTAATTTTTAATAGACTTGTTACTATTGCAAAACAGAGCATTGCTCTCCTTGGCGCACATGAGGAGGGTCCACGGCTGAATGCGCTATGCTCGGAGTAGATCGACCAGGATGCGGGCTTCGCGTTGGTGGTCGTGGCGTCGACGAAGGTGGCCCGCGGCAACCGGTCGGAGCTTTGGATGCTGTCAGTGGTCGCTTGCACACAGGTAAATATGGACGGCGGGAAGGTCTACCGCGGGTGTGGGCAGCCTTGTGAGGGTAAGGCGAAGTCGATGGCGCTGTTGGAGCGAAGCTTCGTGGAGCATGGAGGTGGCTGCAATTGGAGATGGACTGTCGGCGATGGGTTTCTTTGGGGAAGAAGATGAACAGTGCGGTGTGAGGCACGCTACGCGTGGCGGCTATGCGCGCTTGCGCTGTGTGCACTACACGGTTGCACGCTGTGTGTGGCTGCAAGGGCACGGTGCTTGTGGGCATTGGTTGGTATTGCAAGGGCACGCGTGCGCGTGGTGGATAGGCTGGCGTGTGGGCGCACGAAGGCGCTGGAGGGGGCTGCGCTTGCGGGCGCCTAGCTGGAGGTGTGAGTGCCTGCAGGCGTTGGTTGGACGCAGGCTTGAAGGGCGGTGAGGCTGGAAAGGTGCGGTGATGGTCCATAGTGCAAGCGGTCTTCCCACAGTGCACGCTCCTCTCCAATTGGGTCCCTGCCAAGGGGAGGAAGAAGATGAACCCCAGATCCAGATCCCCCTCTTCTTTTCTCCTCCTCTTGACTCCTCTCTTCCACACTTCAAGGGGTTTTCAAAATCCTTTCTAAATATGGCTTCATTTATTGAGGGAGGGCGGTGGGAGATTAGATATTTGTGAGGGAGGTGCTGCGGCTGGCCAGAGGATGAGGAAGGGATTGAGCTGGCTGTTTGTTGAGGAAATTTATTCTCCCCTCCTTGATATTTCCCAATATCATTCCTGCAACATAGAAACATAAAATCATTACATATTAAGTTATAGAATGCGATAAAATAGATGTAAACTTAAATAATGATGCATGCAAATATTCTATAACTTAATGCAGTTATTAACAAACCTAAAAGGTAAGATTAAAGTTAACTTAGGCATAACAATAGTCTATTAAAATGACTCATCAAATACCCCCATGCCTAAGATTTGCTAGTCCCTAGCAAAAAATGAAAAATAATAAAAGTAATCAGAAGATTTCTTCTTTTCTTATTTCAAAACTTTAGAGATCCAGACAAATGTGAAGTGATGATAGCCTAGGTAACAGATCAATGTGAAAAGCCAATTCGCATTGGGAGTTCATACTTTACCCTTGGTAAATATTTCTGTCGAGATAGGCAACTACTTCCCTCAGGGATAAAGCAGAAGATAATATGTAATTTGACCCCGGCTTTTGGCTTAGGTAGGAGATATCGAGTTGAATGGATTTGTATTTGGTGGCACACACTCATCTGGTGCTACATGTAATCTAGTACTACAGACTCTAGATTTATAAACTATTAGACAAGTCAACTCAGAGAGAGGCTAAACAACTATGCTCTTTTGATGTTCCTGGGCGCTCACTCTTTTCTTTCTTTTCTTTCTGAGATCACAAATCTCTCTAGATAATTGTACTCATTGTTTGGTGTTCTCACATGTCATCTACACTTCAATTAAAGTCCTAATAACTCTACAACTAAGTTAGAGTCGTCAACCAATATTCGAGCAATCAGAAATACTGAAAGATATGTATGGGTCATATTTGGTGGAACGCGATAGGTGTTTTGTTGCCTCAAAAATAATGTTACAATGATAACCTTGGACTCTTTTCTTTTTCTTTTCTCTCTCTTTTCTTCTTCTTCTTCCTTTCTTTTTTTTTGTAATATAATTGTTTCTTCTTTTTCTTCTTTTTCTTCTTTATTAATCAACACAACATGATACAGACTTTTATTTATGAGGCATTATTAGGGATGATGATGGTCAAGAGGATATGGTGTGGCTTATTTGGTGGAAGTGCCTATTCTCGGCACCGGGAAGGAATGGATAGGATAGGCGTATTTCTGACCTTTGACACTATTACCCTCCTTCAGCCGAGGACTCTACGAAGGACGGTCATAACCATCCACCATAGTCATAGCTTTATCAAGACTCCATCTCTATGTATCTGCCTTATTTGGTGACTCTTAGGAATTCACACAAAGTACGCACACAGGAACTGAGAGCGAAAACTATTCCTAACTCTGAAGTATCATCAGCTAATTGTTCAAAACTTAAGAGTCCTTGCACTAGACTTAGCGCACCAATAACCTCTCTACTTTCTTCTCACAAACATGAGGTGGATCTACTAGAAGATAGTATGCCTGACTCCCTATGAACTGTCCAAGGGTTCAGTAGACTACAAATGCTTATTGGTTTTCCTCAAGGATCCATTACCAAGTCTACGTGCATGTGAAATAAATGTATTGGATTCTAAACTAAAGAAATAATTCAAGAAGAAAACCCTCCAATGACAAAGATATTTTGCTAGGGACTAACCCATTCAACTCAAGAAAAGAATTTTTTTTTTATATGCTAATCTAAATTCATGAATACTTCCTAAAATGCAAATGCACCCCCCCATGCCTAAATCCTACAATGTCCCCATTGTAAAATTAAAACAGGGGGAGAAAGGAAATAAATCGCCTGACAACGGTGTTATCCAAAACACTGGTTGCCTCCCAATAAGCGCTGCATTTTCTATCAGCAGCCAGACTTAGAAGGAACCTACAAGTCTGGTTCCAGATAGAAAAGATTAGGCCCTAAAAATATGCATAGCAGTGCAGTCCTAGCAAATAGGTAGCCACAGATGTTGGCGAGCTGATGATGCAATGTAATTTCAAATGCTCTCCAGAAGATATGAAAATGGAGAACCTCGTTGGCTACTTTGGGAGGTCTAGTAATAACAAAAGGAATATGAAAAGGGACCTCCCGAAATGGAACAAGTGGAGGATAACAAGGATCCTCCAAAGCAGGATGGGTTGTAAAAGATATAAACATTATTAGTTCAAACCCTTGAATGGCAAGAGTAAAAGTACAAGCATCAATCCACACTTGTCATTCTACCCGAGGATGTACTGGCCTGATATGTTCTCCAGAAAGAATGTACATGAGCAGAGATCTGAGCCAAGGATCGGTTAGGGAGTATAAGGGTTGTTTGTAGTGTTGGAAGGTAATGCTTAAGTCCAATAAGGGCTTAGTCAATGTTAGGTCTAATTCCAACAATGATTCAGATTGTGTACACTCCCTAACAGTTGTAGACAATTGCACATTACCTTGCCTAGCATTAATGATCTGAGTCATAGTTGAATCAAGGGTAGACTCCGAATTACAACTCTTTGATGGCAGAGTCAAAATATCTAAATCATTATCATTAAGCTCATCCCCGGATTCATTTGGTTCACTCAAATTTTTGTTGGGGAGTATATGTGATTCATTAGTGAAGATAGGAGTTGGATCAATATCCTTAATTATTCCTAAAGGAGGGTCAGTCCTATTATTTTGGAACAAGCCTATATCACTGAATTTGTTATTCTTCTCGGGGTATAAATCCTCAATTGACGTGTTTTGTCCTCGAGAGTCTCCCATAGGCTTCTTAGTATTTTTTTCATCCTCCTCTAATATCAACTCCTGTTTTGATGGAGGATGGCTCTCAAAAGAAGGGAGGAATTTAGATTTGACCATATTGTTTATATCCTTTGGAGGTAAATCCTGAAATGATAGATAATTTCCTTGTGATTTACACCGGATTTTCAATCCAGGTTCCTCTATTGGGGCATCCTCATCCTCTGAAATATACTCTTCATATCCTTGAGACCAAAATTGATCATCCTCTATTCCCTTAGGGTCACCTTCATTGGGTGCATTTAAATCCTTAGGATGCTGAATGGTAGGTGTTGATTCCCTAAGTGGAGGGTCAGGAGTAGTCACACTAAGAGTAGAATGGGATTCCACCAAATAATTAATAGGGGAAGTGATAAGAACAATACACGCTTGACCCGGGTTGGTAGGGGTAAGGAGAATACTGTCATTGGGGTCAAGGTCTTCAAGAGATACAATTTTCCCTTGCTTTTGACTCCAATAAAGCTTGGGTGGATAATCACCATGATTGTTGTCCTCTAGTGGCCGTGTCTCATTGGGAGAGTATAAGTGATAGCTACATAAAATTGGATCCCAATTGTCAATGGTTTCCTCAGAATTATTTTCATGACCATGGTCGTACGGGTAGGGATCTGAATTATTGGGAAGCATGTAGCTAAGCTATCTTATTTCTTCATTTAACTGTTGACTATTCCTCAACATCTCTCCCATTGATTCCATCATTTCCTTTTGTTGTTTTTGCATTTGTATCATAAAAGAGGAGAGGCTACTATTATCAGGTTGGGGAGAATAGTTAATTTCAGTCTTTGGTTTCCTAGGGGTATCGGTCCAACCTTGATATGGAAAATCATGAAGGGTTGGGTGTTTGCATGGAAGTAGGGATTTCAAGGTTGAAAAATCCTGCTCCTAGGCTCTGCTCAAAAGTGAGAGTTATCAAGCCAGTACTCCCAGAATAAGAATGATAATGATCCCATGAATTGTCAATGTACCCATCAAAGGATGGATACGCTCGGGGCATGGGATCTTAGTTAAAAGATGGGAAGTATTGACTCTGATAATCTAAATGATAGGAGTACGGGTGATCCATTTCTTTAAGCAAAACAGTTTTAACTCTCTTAGGATTTAGAAGAATTCAGAATACAAGCAAAAACTTTCTAGAGAGTTGTACTGTAAAAGCAAACGCAAATTCAATGGGATATGTTTTTAGTAGATTGTAGGTCTTAGAATTAAATATTCAGTTGATGGTCAAACAAGTTTTGCAAAAATTACGCTTCCTAGGCCAACCTTCGTTGGTGCCTATAACCTACTCGCAAGGAATGGAAGTCTCGAATCGAGCCCACACACGAGGAACCGAAGTAACTTGGTGGATAGGCTTGTTGATTTCCGACTAACTTCCCTTGTGGTGCAAAAGAGGAGAGGTAGAAATTTATCTAGTGACCTTATGTGTGAGGTGCACAGTGTCTTAGGTGTGCAAACATACGATCGTGTTTTGAGTTTTGAAATTTCACAAATAAGATCCTTTTACACACAATTTTCAGTCATAGATTTTAAAGTCCAACCTCTTAGCAGTCCCAATTTTTAAAGTGACCACTGAATTAATTTGATTCAAGCACTTTAATGGTCTTATATTTAGGTTCAATGCAGATGCATGACAAGTGATTGATGCTCAAGAGAAGACGTATCTTACTTCAGCTTTCTTCTTGCAATAATGAATGCAATGCAGTAAAAATAAACTAGATGCTGCTCATTCAGTCCTAGATGGTCGTCCTATAGATATGCAGCTTCTAGCAGGTAGTTCGATTTTTTTAATAATAATAATAATAATAAGCAAACAAACCTAATCTAACTAACTAACAAACATGCAGTTCAAATAATTCAAATAATCCTATAATCTAAATAAATGGGAACACGCTCTGGAAAATATGCTCCAGCATACAAGAGCGATAAGAAATAAAGATGCACTGGGGACACGTTCCCAAAAATACCCGACAAGGGTCCAAAGGACAGAAATTAAATTCTAATGTCTATCTAAACTAAATCTAACTAAGATCTACTGACTAAATCAGAAATAGGCTTCTCCGTAAGCCTATGCACCTGGGATCAAGGCCCATGTGTTCCTATCGCTGGCCTTCAGGTGGCGTCAAGATCCACCAAAAAGATCGTCTCTGCTGTGCGCGCCCACCGCGTTTGTCGTTCGATTCGTGCACACAAAGAGAACCAATGTCAATAATTCAGAAAAGCTTTTAAAATAGCACCAAATAATATAAATTTCCCAAAAAAATTAATAGGCGTGTTTCCTCCCCGGCAACGGTGCCATTTCAAAGTGTAATCTTCATTTTCGTTGAAAACTTTAACATAAAATGATGTGTCGTTGTATTTAATCGCATGGTAGAAAATTGCCTTTCAAAGCATTTTAAATTTCAGAATCTAACCACGAATAGTTAGTTCATCTCCACAGGGAGGAATTAACCTATCAAACAAGAGTAATGATGTATCAAGTAATCGGGAATTTCAACGGATGTGCATGCTAATTAGTATTCTCATTTCTAGCATAAATTCTCAATTTAGATAATTAACCAAGAATCTGAGGGTGTACATGCAAAATCACCACTATGGAAATACAAGAATTGCTACCTTAATACTGACAAGCATCACCAAATTTATCTAATTCAGAACTTAATTCCCATAGCAAAGATACATTTAACTTAGTCATGAGATGAATCTAATGTGACTGCATGCAATTCCATTAAAGTTGAGGATCATTCATGCACTTCTACAGCAATATAATATTAAGATAAAGAAATAAATTGTAGCTTTGACAATGGAAATACTTGTAATTTTTAATAGACTTGTTACTATTGCAAAACAGAGCATTGCTCTCCTTGGCGCACATGAGGAGGGTCCACGGCTGAATGCGCTATGCTCGGAGTAGATCGACCGAGATGCGGGCTTCGCGTTGGTGGTCGTGGCATCGACGGAGGTGGCTGGCAGTGACCGGTTGGAGCTTTGGATGCTGTCAGTGGTGGCTTGCGTGCAGGTGCGTATGGATGGCGGGAAGGTCTGCCGCGGGTGTGGGCAGCCTTGTGGGGGCAAGGCGAAGTGGATGGCGCTGTTGGAGAGAAGCTTCTTGGTGCATGGAGGTGGCTGCACTTGGAGATGGACGGTCGGCGATGGGTTTCTTTAGGGAAGAAAATGAATAGTGCAGTGTGAGGCACGTTCCGTGTGGCGGCAGCGCGCGCTTGTGCTGTGTGCGCTGCGCGGTTTCATGCTGCACGTGGCTGCAAGGGCACGGCGCCTGTGGGCGTTGGTTGGTGTTGCAAGGGCATGCGCGCACGTGATGGATAAGCTGGCATGTGGGCACGCGAAGGCGCTGGAGGGGGTTGCGCCTACGGGTGCCTGGTTGGAGGTGTGAGCGCTTGCGGGCGTTGGATGGAGGCGTTGGTTGGATGCAGGCTTGAAGGGCGGTGAGGATGGAAAGGTGCGGTGATGGTCCACAGTGCAAGTGATCTTCCCACAGTGCATGCTCCTCTCCAATTGGGTCCCCGCCAGGGGGAGGAAGAAGATGAACCCCAGATCCAGATCCCCCTCTCCTTTTCTTCGCCTCCTCTTAACTCCTCTCTTCCGTCCTTCAAGGGATTTTCAAAATCCTTTCTAAATATGGCTTCATTAGTTGAGGGAGGGTGGTGGGAGATTAGATATTTGTGAGGGAGGTGTTGCGGCTGGCCGGAGGATGAGGAAGGGATTGAGCCAGTTGTTTGTTGGGGAAATTTATTCCCCCCCTTTGTTCTTTCTCAATATCATTCCTGCAACATAAAAACATAAAATCATTACATATTAAGTTATAGAATGTGATAAAATAGATGTAAACTTAAATAATGATGCATGCAAACATTGTATAACTTAATGTAGTTATTAACAAACCTAAAAGGTAAGATTAAGGTTAACTTAGGTGCAACAATAGTCCATTAAAATGGATGCATCAGGACCCCCTAAACAACAGATGGAATCCCTTGAGCCAAACAGTAAGATAGCGAGGCCGTTTGGAAGAAGAATTTGATCTTTTGAACAGGGAGCTAGAATCCTTCAAGCCAATGGGAGGATCTGACAAATTTGCTTGGGCTCATGGACCGTTGTCTCCCACAAATGCCTACAAATGGCTGATAGGAAGAGACAACTATAGTCCATCACTTATGGACAAGGACTGTGCTGTGGTGTGGCATTTAAAAATACCTCTGAAAATAAAAAGTTTTCTATGGCTGAGTAGAGGAAATGGCCTCATAATAGGTGAATTAAGGCACACAAGATTAGGTGTTCCACCTCAAAACTTCCCTCTATGCAACTTCCCCACAGATAACAGCTTGCACATCTTCTCCACGTGCCTGGTAACAGATCAAATCTAGAGAACCAATTTTCGAGAAGCATTGCCGCCATGGGAGGATTCATGGACATGCTTCAGAACTTCAACCAAGCCACATACATTGATAGCTGGAGTCCAGTGGTCTGTCTGGGGTGCTCGCAACAAGAAGCTTTTTAGAGAGATGCTAATAAATGTGAGGAGTATTATTAGTGAGTGTTGGGAGCTAGCGGGAGCATGGAGAGCCTCCTTGTAAACATTGTTGGGAGTGTGATGAATTCTTTGTAATTTTTTGATTGATTTGTTTTTAAATAAAATGCTCTTGGTGTGTATGAAGGGTTGGGTATTGTAACGACCCGATTCCCGAGTCCCTACGAGACACGAGAATCGGACCGACTCGACTAATCCCAAGACCTAGTCGTCCAACGAGGAAGTAACCAAAAGAGCAGTAAAATAAACCACATTCAGCATGAATATAACTAGCAGTAACAAAATACAGCAGTAAGAAAAGGAACTACTACAGTATATACCACCACAACAGTAGAACAAAAATTATAACATAACATGAAGCTACAAGTAAAAAGTACAGGGAGTAACAAGAACTACTCACTACAGTGTAACAAAAGGGGTACAAAAAGAACTGCGGTAACTCTACTGGACCCTACTCGGCCCAGCGTCCTCTGCAGCCGCTGACCCTGGCTGCTCAACACCTGAAAAGTAACGAGTGTAACACGTCAGTGAAATGCTGAGTAGAGTGGCAGCTAAAACTAAAGAAGCAGTAGACTGTACAGTAGTTGTTATATTTTCCTTCTTCCTTTATTTACGTCTTTCTATTATTTCACAATTTATCTATTTCTCAAATCCTTCACTTGATCTCGAATGTTCCTTGTAGGAACGATCTTGATTGCAGTCTTTTCCGAAAAGTAGAAGTAACACGTGGTGCTCTCCTGGCCGGGAGAGTCTCTCATGGTGATCCTACTCTCAGTCAACCAACCCAAGGTCACTGACAGACGTAACGGTGACTATGGCACGCGCGATAAACACATGGGTAGCTACCCCGCACTGACACGCGGTCAGTCATTTCCGTTAACGGGTGTGCCTAAAGCACAGCACGGAACCAGTATAGGTAGAGCCCTCTCAGTAACAGGGGTCCAACCCCTCCACAGTCCGCGCACCCTCGCCTGACTACCCTGGTTTGCCCAGTGGGCCTAACAAGTCGGTGTAGGAGGCTAGCAGAACCCTGGGGCCCGTGGGGTAGCTAGTGCTCTCCCTACACTAGTAGCTCTCCTCGGTACTGCGTACGCGAGGGCCAGCAAGTAGGTGTACAGTGGCCAAACCCACCCTGGTCTCAACCTGAGGGCGGCAAGCTCCCCTCTACACTAAGAGGTAATGTGTTCTCTCGTTGGTACCACGTACCCCAGAGACAACACACTTCCACGTCATTCTTTCTTAGTTCCACCCATTCTCTTTCCAGGAGTTCTACTCCTACTTCCCTGCAGGGTTCCAGTCCTTTAACTCAGCACATTTAGGTTTCACCGTTCCAATTTTACATTAATACAACCCACGTTCTCAATCATATTTATTCCTTTATAATAGGCAGCAGTTAAATCAATTTACAGGCAGCTATTATTTCCTTTCCACCTTTCCAAGACTGCAATATTATATACATATCGCTAGTTTTCCAGTCCTAAGATTCATGCCGTACCCTAGGATTTATCATTCAATCTAGTTTCCAGTCCTAGGTTTCATGCAATACCCTAGGATCTATCATTCAATCTAGTTTCTCAGTCCTAGGGTTCATGCAGTGCCCTAGACTCTATTAATTATTCCACAATTGTAACAACTTTGATTAAATAAATTAAAAGCCACTCTACCAGCTACAACGGGAGTACTGGGGGCGTAGTCGAAAATCTCGCGTGCCTCCGCAACCCCCGAGACTGAAATGGAACGGGGTCCTAACACAAGGATCAAACACAAGGAGTTTCTCAGAATAGTATATAATTACTGTAAATGGGTAGAAGATTTTGTTCTGAAAAGAACGCAACTCGAAACGCAGGAAACGAACTCCGAACGGGCCCTTAACTGGTCGAAAATGACGAAACTGCCCAAAATTAGACGTCTGGAACCTCTTCCAGATGTCTTAAAATGTGGGTCAGAGCGTACCTTCATTCTGTGTAATCCCTCAGACGTCTAGAAGCCTGCGGGGGCGTCTGGCTTAGTTCCCAGATGTCCGATGGTTGCCCCAGACATCTGGAAGTCCATCTCGTCGTCTGGCACTGCGGCCAGACGTCCGATTCATGTGGGATGGTGGGCCCTCGCACCCTCCCGAGCAGAACCTGCATGCACCCACACCTATTCTCAGTACGACGAGTCGTAGACGAAGGCGCAACGGACGGCCACATGGCCGTACACGCGAAAAAGGAAGAAGGTAGAAATATCTTACCTGCCAAACGTCTGGACCGTCCTCCAGATGTCTTCACCGTCGTCTGGTTGGAATCCCAGACGTCTGATTCTGGAAAAACTTCCAGAATCAGAGCTCGACTCGTCCTCCGCCCGCTACGCATGGCCGCGCCGCGCCCCGTCTGCCTGCTGCTCGAGCTGCAGCAGCCCTTCGCGACACTCCACGCCCGCTGCTCCCCCGCCAAGGGGGCTCTAGCTGCCTCGGCAAGCTCGAGCCCTCACGGTTGAGTGTCTCCTCCCTCGCGCAACACCTCCTCCCGCACACTTGCCGCGGCCGCTGCTGCCGCCGCTCACTTGCTTGCTCGTGCTCTCGCACCGACTAGGAGAAGAAGGAGAGGCACACGGAGGAGATGACGGTGAGGGAGAGGGTGAGGGGCCTTTTTAAGGCCGCGCGGGGAGAGAGAGAGAGAGCGCCGCACCCTGTAGGAGGAGAGAGGGGAAAAAAAAAGGGAAGAGAGCGGCGGACGCAGGTCTGCGCGCGCATGCACGCAGACGCAACCCCGTACACCACAAAAATTAAATACCAGACGTCTGGAAAGGGTCCCAGACGTCTGGTCAGACGTCTGGGCCACTTCCCAGACGTCTTAAAATCCATCTTTAGGCCGTGTTTGTAACAATATAACAGACTCAAAGGAAGTTTCGTCCACGAAACTTGCTCTAACTAGGGTGCGGGAAAGAACGACATATAAAAACATAACAAACTCAAAGAGGACCGAAGCCGGTCCGAAAAGACGTACCTGCGAAGAGCTCTGGGTACCGCTCCCGCATTGCCGCCTCAGGCTCCCAGGTAGCCTCCTCGTACTGCTGGCTCCTCCACGAAACCTTCACCAGGGGTACTTGCTTTCGTCTCAAACTGCGGACGGCTCGGTCAAGCATCTGCACTGGCCGCTTGGGGTAGGTCAGGTCGTCGCCCACCTCGACGCTCTCGTGGCTCGGTACATGACTGGGATCGGCTACGTACTTCCTGAGGTTGGACACGTGGAACACGTCGTGCACACCAGAAAGCTGTGGAGGGAGGGCAAGTCTGTAAGCAACGGGTCCAACCCGCTCCAGGATCTCAAAGGGCCCCACGTATCTCAGCGCGAGCTTCCCTCTCACCCCAAACCTCTACAGGCCCTTCATGGGAAAAACATGAAGGAAGACGTGGTCCCCAACCTAAAACTGCACCTCTCTACATTTCCGATCCGCGTAGCTCTTCTGCCTGCTCCTGACAGTGCGGAGTCGCCTGTGGATCTGCTCGACTACCTCCTGACTCTGCCAGATCAACCTGGGGCCAACATCCCACTTGGTCCCCACCTCAACCCAACTCAAGGGTGCCGTACACCTCCGTCTGTACAGAGCCTCGTAGGGAGCCATGCCGATGCTCGAGTGATAGCTGTTGTTGTATGCAAACTCCGCCAGGGGCAGGTGCTCCTCCCAAGAGCCCCTCCAGTCCAGTACACAGTCATGCAAAAGGTCCTCAAGTGTCTGAATCGTGCGCTCCGACTATCCGTCCGTCTGGGGGTGGTAGGCTGCACTGAATCTCAACCGCGTCCCCAGGGCCTGCTGAAACTCAGCCCAAAACTGGGATGTAAAATAGGTATCCCGGTCGGATACGATCTCCTGCGGAACTCTGTGTAGTCGTACCACGTTGCGGATATACCTCTCTACCAACTGTGTTGGTCCCAAAGTGACTCGGATCGGCAAGAATCGTGCCGTCTTCGTCAGTCTATCCACAATTACCCAGACTGCATCGTGTCATCGCTGGGTAACAGGTAAGCCCACCACCAAGTCCATGGTGATGCTCTCCCACTTCCACTCTGGCACTGGAAGCGGCTGTAGCGGTCCTACAGGCCTCTGATGCTCGGCTTTCACCTGTTGGCACACTAAGCACTGCTACGCGAATTCACCCACATCCTGCTTCATCCCCCTCCACCAAAACTCGCGTCTCAAGTCGTGGTACATCTTCGTGTTTCCCAGATGTATGGTGAATCTGGAACCATGTGCCTCAGTCAGGAGCTCTCTCAACAGCTCCTCGTCTCTGGGAATGCACAACCGTCCCCTCAGGCGCAGTACCTGGTCTATGAAAGAGAAGTCCCCTGGGTCTCTTGACAGTACTCTGTCACGTAGAGACTGCAAGTACGGATCTGCCATCTGTCCTGTGATGATGCGGTCTATCAGCTCTGGCCTAGTCTGTTGTGTCACCGTCACTGCCCCACAGTGCCCCCGTAACTCTAGGGGTCACCAACTGCCCACCTCCTACAAAAGGCTCCAACTCTGTAACTGTAAACTGGCCAAGTGTGCAGGCGCCTTCCGGCTCAAGGCATCAGCCACCACGTTGGCCTTCCACAGGTGGTAGGAAATGCTGCAGTCATAGTCCTTCAGGAGCTCCAACCAACGTCTCTGTCTCATGTTGAGCTCCTTCTGATCAAAAAGGTATCTGAGGCTCTTGTGATCCATGAAAATCTCGAAGGTCTCACCGTACAAGTATTGTCTCCAGGTCTTCAACGCGAAGACGACAGCTGCCAGCTCCAGGTCGTGGGTAGGGTAGGTATGCTCATGGGGCTTCAGTTACCGCGAAGCGTAAGCGACAACGTGACCCCTCTGCATGAGCACACCTCCTAACCCCTGCAAGGAGGCATCCGTGTACACAACGAACCCGCCACTACTGTCAGGGATGGTGAGCACGGGAGTTGAAGTCAACCTCTCCTTCAGCTCTTGAAAACATACCTCACAAGCATCTTTCCAAGTGAAGGGCACGTCCTTCCGGGTCAACTGTGTCATAGGACGTGCAATCTATGAAAAACCCCTGATAAACCATTTGTAGTAGCCTGCCAGTCCCAGGAAACTGCGAATCTCAGTGACTGAACGCGGTCTCTCCCATCTGAGCACTGCCTCGACCTTGGCTGGGTCCACCGCCAAGCCGTCCCCCAAGATCACATGACCTAAGAAGGTCACCTCCCTCAACCAGAACTCGCACTTGCTGTATTTGGCGTACAGCCTACGTCGTCTCAGTGTGTCCAGAACCATCCGCAAGTGTTGTCCGTGCTGTGTCTGATCTCGATAATAGATGAGTACGTCATCAATAAATACCACCACGAACTGGTCCAAGTACGGTCTAAACACCCGGTTCATCAGGTCCATGAAAGCAGCGGGGGCATTGGTCAGCCCAAACGGCATGACCAAAACCTCGTAGTGTCCATTCCGGGTGTGGAAAGCTGTCTTGGAAATGTCTGCCTCCCTGATCCTCAAATGGTGGTATCCAGACCTCAAGTCGATCTTGAAGAACACCATGGCACCTCGCAACTGGTCAAACAAGTCATCGATCCTCGGCAGCAGATATCTATTCTTGATGATGACCCTATTCAACTGTCGGTAGTCCACACAAAGGCGTAGGGTACCATCCTTCTGAAGGTTCTTCCCTACGAGGAGGGGTGACGTAATAATATGCGGAAATAAAATATAAAGCAATCTCACAAAAATAAGCAATCACAATGTACACAAGTAATGTTTAGGTGGAAACCCCCGGGTGAAAACCACCACCTAACCCTCTCGAGTTAGGATTTTCCGATCAACCTAGTTGATCAAATCCACTAACCGAATCACTTTGAACGAGGGTGATTCAACCTCAATACAACCACGCTACAAGTACGAGGGTAGCGTTCCTCAACCCCTTCTCTCCACGAGAAGGATTTTGTCCCACGAAGGAGACGGGAATTCGCAAAGCGAATACCCAACCAAAATACAAAGATAAAATAAACAATAGTCCTATAGAGCCAACAAAGTAATAAACCTACGCTTCTATAGGATTTAGGAAACTCCCCTTTGCTAGGAGTGCGTCGACGATGACGCGGTGCATGAGCCACGCAACGGCGCAATGTCGCTCTCGTAGACAACGGCGGGAGAGCGAGCGCGCAAACTGTTTGATGCTCTCAAGATGTAGAACTTGAGCTTGGAGAGCAAGAACTTCTTGGACACAAGAGTGTGAAAATGTGTAGCTAAGTGTATCCAAGTGTATTTCTAAGTGTCTCTTATGTTGTATTTTTTAAGTGTAAAGGCTCCCCTCTATTTATAGAGGCCTTAGGAAGGCTTTGGAAGGCTTGGAAAAGCTTCCATAGCCGTTGGGTGCAAAGCCCAAGAGAATCAGGCCGAAATCAGGACAATGATTACATTTGACAGGGTTATCAGACGTCTAACTCTGGCATCAGACGTCTGGAAGGCCACTTTATGACGTTTGATTCCAAGGTCAGACGTCTGATTCTATGCGGGTTTCTCCCTGACTTGAATCAGATCTAAACAGGGTTTTTGTGCAAGTCCATCAGACGACATATAGGACGTCTGGCACTAAGTATGGATGTCTGGAAACCTAGTTTTACTGTGGGAATTGATTTCCAAACGTTGCAACGGGTAGAAAATCTCTAAGAAGAGATTTTGGGTCAGCCGAGGCAAAACGGTCATTTATCAGACGTCTGTTAAGCCCTATGGACGTCTGATAAGGCTCTAATGGTCATATTCTTGAGTGTCTTCTAAGCCAGCCAACGGTCCACTAACTGGACGTCTGGCAAAGTCATCAGACGTCTCCTAAGACGTCTGGTATAAGGTCAGGACGTCTGATTTCATCAGACAGATCTAACTTTGTCCAGCCTAACAGTTATCAGACGTCTGAAACAACAATCAGACGTCTTAAAATACTTTATCAGACGTCTGATTTTGGGATTAGACGTCTGTAAATGCTGTTTGAGCCCTATATTGGTTTTCTAAGTATTCTACAGAAAACCTAAGTATCCTAGGGTTGTGCAGGTGTTCCTAGGACTACTTTTAGGGTACTTTGAGGCTCTTTAACATAATGTTCTAAGGAATCAAAAAGAGCAAGAAAATAAATACAAGAGATACATGAAAGGATAAAAAAGAATCTATCCTATTCTTCTTGTCTTCCATCTCCAATCTTTCGCTCCACGCGAACCTCCTTTGTTTTCTGTCAAGCTCCTCCAATCCATCCTGGATGCGAGCTCGAGTTCTGTCTAAACACGTCCACATTTGCAATTGACCTGAAATCTAGGACTCAAATTGCAAATGTTAAATAACACGTGTTTTGTTATCATCAAAACAAATGATCGTGGTGCTCTAGCACCAACAATCTCCCCTTTTTGATGATGACAAAACCGTAAATAATAATGCATAAAATTCTCCCCCTTTTTGACATTATCAAAAAGGTTTAATTGATTTTACATTTCTTATAACTCCCCCTTAAAACATGCTCTTCTATGAATTTATTTTAACAAAGGTGATATTCTCCCCCTTTTTGTAACAATGCGATAGCTATTATTTTTCTCCCCCTTTCTAAAGGAAATTTAGCTACCTTATATCTCCCCCTTAAAAATTGACAATTAGCTCATCCTTTCTTTAACTCCCCCTATCTAAATGCTTATGATAAAAAGATAGGGTAAAGGGTTTTACCTCACCTACCATGGCCAATAAAATGGCCCGAATGGTGGTGGTGGATGCCACATCGGATGGGGCTCCCATCCGTAGCTTGGAGGCCCGGGCATTGGCGCCGGTCTCCAATCTGGTGGTCGACGTGCGGCGGGTCCGTCGTTTGTTCGCCGTCTCGTCGGTCTTCTTATTCTCCTCCTTGGTCTACTCCTTGGTTCTCCCAACTTGAGTTGACCAGCCTTGAGCTTGTAGGTCCAGTCCTTTATGTTGTAGTCATCCCTGAACCCTACAAAACAAGATTCTAATTTTTTCTTTGGTATCCAAGTGAGCTTGGATCCGGATTTGTTAGAAGGTCTCCTTGATGGAGATCCTTTCTCAACCTTAGGGCTATAAAAATTATCAACTTTGTTGATTAATTTGTTAGAATTTTCCCTAAGACATGCAATTTCTTTTTCTATAATGTTCATTTTAGTCTTTAAATCTGAAATTTCTAATTTTAGACTAACATTTTCCTCAATCAATTTATTATTTTCATTGATGAGGTTATGATTATCTAATAATAGGTTATCATCCTTAGGACTAGCTTCTATGTCCTTAAGTTGTTTTTCTAACCTATCATTTTCATTTTTAAGAAAACTAAGTTTCTTCTTAATACTTTTATTTTCTATCCTAAGTGTTTTACTAATCTCAAAAAGTTCATTAAAAGCTTCTTGAAGATCGAGATTTACCTCGTTGTCTGAGTCGCTTTCGCTTTCGCTGTCGCTTCCTCTGGCCATGAAGCCGAAGCAAGCGGTTTCTTCTTCTATGGTCTTTTCTTCTTCTTCCTCCGAGCTAGAATCGTCCCAAGTGGCTTGGAACGCCTTCTTTTTCTCCTTTTTGAGAAGAGGGCATTCTGGTCGCAGATGCCCTTTCCCGTTGCAGTGGTAGCAACGTCTCGGGCTTTCCTTCTTCTCCTTTTTCTTTTTCTTTAATTCCCTACAAAACTTGGAAAAATTTTTAAGTAAAATTCTAAAGTCTTCGTCGTCGGAACTTACCTCGCTATCCGACGCGGCTCTGAAGGCGAGAGTCTTCTTTGGTTTAGGCTCCGGTGTATCCTTCTTCTTCTGCTTCAACTTAGTCTCGTAGGCCATCAGATTGCCTAGGAGATCTTCCATGTTGAGCTCCTCCATTTCGTTCACCTCCTCGATGGCGGTGACTTTCTGTTCCCACTCCGGTCCAAGGGAACGAAGAAGCTTCCCTTGAAGCTCCCCCTTGATGAAAGTCTTTCCTAAAGCTTTCAAGTTATTTACAATGAGAGTGAACCTAGTGTTCATCTCACTTAAAGACTCGTTAGATTTCATTGAAAAAGATTCAAATTCTTGAGAAAGTAAATTAATTTTTGAGGTTTTTACCTTAGAGGTACCTTCATGAGTTACCTCGAGTGTGTGCCAAATCTCGTATGCGGTGGCGCACTGCGAGATTCTGTTGAACTCCTCCGGGCTGAGCGCGCAATACAACGCGTTCATTGTTTTCACGTTGAGAGAGAGCTCCCGGATCTGCTGCTGCGAGTATCCTCTGGCGGGTTTCTCTGGGATGTCGAAGGGGGTCTCGCACCTGGCCCAGACTGTGAAGTCGGTGGCTTGAAGCCACGTCTTCATCCGCAACTTCCAGTAGGGGTAGTTGCTCCCGTCGAATAACGGCGGACGGGTTGTGGACTGCCCCTCGGAGATCCTGATTGCTGATGTGCTTCCCTCCATTTGATCTCTTGCCGGGTTGTTATGCCGAAACAGCAAGACCTGCTCTGATACCAATTGAAGGTTCTTCCCTACGAGGAGGGGTGACGTAATAATATGCGGAAATAAAATATAAAGCAATCTCACAAAAATAAGCAATCACAATGTACACAAGTAATTTTTAGGTGGAAACCCAAACCGGGTGAAAACCACCACCTAACCCTCTCGAGTTAGGATTTTCCGATCAACCTAGTTGATCAAATCCACTAACCGAATCACTTTGAACGAGGGTGATTCAACCTCAATACAACCACGCTACAAGTACGATGGTAGCGTTCCTCAACCCCTTCTCTCCACGAGAAGGATTTTGTCCCACGAAGGAGACGGGAATTCGCAAAGCGAATACCCAACCAAAATACAAAGATAAAATAAACAATAGTCCTATAGAGCCAACAAAGTAATAAACCTACGCTTCTATAGGATTTAGGAAACTCCCCTTTGCTAGGAGTGCGTCGACGATGACGCGGTGCGTGAGCCACGCAACGGCGCAATGTCGCTCTCGTAGACAACGGCGGGAGAGCGGGCGCGCAAACTGTTTGATGCTCTCAAGATGTAGAACTTGAGCTTGGAGAGCAAGAACTTCTTGGACACAAGAGTGTGAAAATGTGTAGCTAAGTGTATCCAAGTGTATTTCTAAGTGTCTCTTATGTTGTGTTTTTTAAGTGTAAAGGCTCCCCTCTATTTATAGAGGCCTTAGGAAGGCTTTGGAAGGCTTGGAAAAGCTTCCATAGCCGTTGGGTGCAAAGCCCAAGAGAATCAGGCAGAAATCAGGACAATGATTACATTTGACAGGGTTATCAGACGTCTAACTCTGGCATCAGACGTCTGGAAGGCCACTTTATGACGTCTGATTCCAAGGTCAGACGTCTGATTCTATGCGGGTTTCTCCCTGACTTGAATCAGATCTAAACAGGGTTTTTGTGCAAGTCCATCAGACGACATGTAGGACGTCTGGCACTAAGTATGGACGTTTGGAAACCTAGTTTTACTGTGGGAATTGATCTCCAAACGTTGCAACGGGTAGAAAATCTCTGAGAAGAGATTTTGGGTCAGCCGAGGCAAAACAGTCATTTATCAGACGTCTGTTAAGCCCTATGGACGTCTGATAAGGCTCTAACGGTCATATTCTTGAGTGTCTTCTAAGCCAGCCAACGGTCCACTAACTGGACGTCTGGCAAAGTCATCAGACGTCTCCTAAGACGTCTGGTATAAGGTCTGGACGTCTGATTTCATCAGACAGATCTAACTTTGTCCAGCCTAACAGTTATCAGACGTCTGAAACAACAGTCAGACGTCTTAAAATACTTTATCAGACGTCTGATTTTGGGATTAGACATCTGTAAATGCTGTTTGAGCCCTATATTGGTTTTCTAGGTATTCTACAGAAAACCTAAGTATCTTAGGGTTGTGCAGGTGTTCCTAGGACTACTTTTAGGGTACTTTGAGGCTCTTTAACATAATGTTCTAAGGAATCAAAAAGAGCAAGAAAATAAATACAAGAGATACATGAAAGGATAAAAAAGAATCTATCCTATTCTTCTTGTCTTCCATCTCCAATCTTTCGCTCCACGCGAACCTCCTTTGTTTTCCGTCAAGCTCCTCCAATCCGTCCTGGATGCGAGCTCGAGTTCCGTCTAAACACGTCCACATTTGCAATTGACCTGAAATCTAGGACTCAAATTGCAAATGTTAAATAACACGTGTTTTGTTATCATCAAAACAAATGATCGTGGTGCTCTAGCACCAACACCTTCTTCTTCACAAATAGTACCGGGGCTCCCCAGGGAGACGCACTGGGCCTCACGATGCCCTTCTCCAAAAGATCCTGCAACTGAGACTTGAGCTCTCGTAGCTCAAGCGGTGCCATCCGGTATGGTGCGGTAGAGATGGGGCGGGTCCATAGTACTAGTGAGATCTCAAACTCGATCTCACGCTCAGGCGGTAGTCCTAGTAACTCTTCTGGGAACACGTCAGGGTACTCTCTGACCACCAGGATGCTCTGGAAGTCCGCCACAGGGCTGGGCTCTGCCACCACACAAGCTAGGAAGCCCTCACACCCCTGGCTCAAAAGTCTCGCCGCCTGAAGTGATGAAATGCACCTGAAGCCTCCATCCACTGGCTGTCCGTGAAACTCGAAAGAAGGCAACTCCGGTATGGAGAAGACGATCTTCCTCTCAAAGCAGTCCACCAAAGCGTGGTAAGCGGACAGCCAGTCCATCCCCAGAATTACGCCAAAGTCCTCCATTTGTATCATAATCAGGTTAGCTGGCAGACTATGTCCCCCGACCCTGACCTCACAACCCGTGTACACCTCCTCAGCCATAAACAGCGGACCACTCGGACCTCTGATTACGAATAGATTCTCTAACAGCATATAGTGCTGGCCCAAACTAACTGCGAAACTGGCTGCAACAAACGAGTGCGTAGCGTCGGAATCGAAAAGTGTGTAAACGAGCCTACCGGAAACTGAAACCATACCTACCACCACCGATCTCGAAGCTCTGGCATCCCTGTGTGTCAGGGCGTTGATATGCCCTTCAGCTCTAGGTGTGGACGAAGCAGCCACACTCTGCGTCGGACGGGTAGGTGCTGGCTGGTACCCTCTTCGTGACTGCTGTCGTCCTCCTCGCGCCTGGGAACCGCAGCCTCCTGCACGCCCTCCAGTGCTCTGCGCGGGAAGTATCTGCTGACCTCCTGCCCTAGACAGGCAGTCCCTCCTGATGTGGCCCGGCTAGCCACACTGGTAGCAGAGGGGAACCCGACTCCTGCCCTCAGTGGGTCCCTACTGTCGGCTGGGCGGGGGTCCGGTGCTGGCAACTGGCCCCTGTCGAGGGCCCCCAAAGGCCACTGATGGCCCTGCAAAATGTGACGGCTCTCCCGCGGACGCCACGTGCCTCCTCTCTCTCCGGCCCTGTGAAAAGTCTGGCTAGAAGGGCCTCTTCCACCCACCGTCAGTGTCTCGCGTGGATGGGTTGGTCTCCTCGTAGGTCATAGCTGCCTCCACCACCCTCGAAAACGTAGGCAGCTTCAGGGGTTTGACATACCCCCGAATCGCAGGCCGGAGCCCCTCGGTGAACCTCCAAAGGTGCTCCTCCTCAGTGGCTACCACTGTCGCTGAAAGCGGGATAGCTCTAGAAAATGCATGCGGTACGCGCTCACGGTCATCGTCCCCTGGCGGAGAGTGTGGAACTCCCGCCTCCTCTGGTCCTGCCACGTCTGGGGAAAGTACTTCTCGCAGAAGAGGGTGACGAACCAATCCCAGGCTGGCTCGTCCCTCTCCTGTCCCCTAACCACCCTCCACCACCTGTGTGCTGCACTCTCCAGCTAGTACATGGCAAAGGCCACGCGGCACTCCACCGGGGGGCGAAGGGTGTCGAAAATCTTCTCGAGCTGCTCGAGCCAGTCCTCTGCCTCGATCGGGTCCTCATCCCCCTTGAAGGAGGGGGGCTTCAGCTTCTGGAACTACCCGAAGAGCTTGAAGTGGCACTGCAGTGGTGATGCTGGTGTACCTCCAGGCAAAGGTGCCTCATGCACAGAAGTGTCAGAGGAAGGTGGGGGCGGTGGCAGCCCATCCCCTCCCCCGAGTCTAGCGTCGCGTCCGTCATGTGGTCCCACAGAGGACTCCCCCTCCGTGGCCCCAGGGTGAGGCGCTCGGGGCGGTGGGTGGAGCTCCTCTCGCACAATGTCCCATATCAGCTGGGCGAGGTCCTGGGCCTGGATGCCCGGGAGCAGTGGCTGGTCCACGGAGGCATCGACAATGGCACGCCCATCTCGCTGGCCTCATCCTCGGCCGCGCCCGCGGCCTGCCTCGCCAGTCCCACGATGAGGCATCTCCTGCAAGGAGACACGAAACAAAACGGAAACACGTCAATACGGAATGATATCTAACGAAAACGTCTAAGAACTCATGTCAAAAGATATGTTGTGGTGGCTACTCTAGTTATAGACATGTGAATTGGTTATTTTCCAGTCAGTTGATTCACTTCTCGGGACGACCTTGCTCTGATACCATCTTGTAACGACCCAATTCCCGAGTCCCTACGAGACACGAGAACCGGACCGACTCGACTAATCCCAAGACCTAGTCATCCAACGAGGAAGTAACCAAAAGAGCAGTAAAATAAACCACATTCAGCATGAATATAACTAGCAGTAACAAAATACAGCAGTAAGAAAAGGAACTACTACAGTATATACCACCACAACAGTAGAACAACAATTATAACATAACATGAAGCTACAAGTAAAAAGTACAGGGAGTAACAAGAACTACTCACTACAGTGGAACAAAAGGGGTACAAAAAGAACTGCGGTAACTTTGCTAGAACCTACTCAGCCCAGCGTCCTCTGCAGTTGCTGACCCTGGCTGCTCAACACCTGGTCCTGGAAAGTAACGAGTGTAACACGTCAGCGAAACACTGATTAGAGTGGCAGCTAAAACTAAAGAAGCAGTAGACTGTACAGTAGCTGTTATATTTTCTTTCTTCCTTTATTTACATCTTTCTATTGTTTCATAATTTATCTATTTCTCAGATCCTTCACTTGATTTTGAATGTTTCTCGTAGGAACGATCTTGATTGCAGTCTTTTCCAAAAAGTAGAAGTAACACGTGGTGCTCTCCTGGCTGGGAGAGTCCCCCGTGGTGATCCTACTCTCAGTCAACCACCCCAAGGTCGCTGATAGACGTAACGGTGACTACGGCACGCGCGATAAACACACGGGTAGCTACCCCGCATTGGCATGCGGTCAGTCGTTTCCATTAACGGGTGCGCCTAAAGCACAGCACGGAACCAGTATAGGGTAGAGCCCTCTCAGTAACAGGGGTCCAACCCCTCCACAGTCCGCGCACCCTCGCCTGACTACCCTGGTTTGCCCAGTGGGCCTAACAAGTCGGTGTAGGAGGCTAGCAGAACCCTGGGGCCCGTGGGGTAGCTAGTGCTCTCCCTACACTAGTAGCTCTCCTTGGTACTGCGTACACATGGACCAGCAAGTCGGTGTACAGTGGCCAAACCCACCCCGGTCAAAACCTGAGGGCGGCAAGCTCCCCTCTACACTAAGAGATAATGTGTGCTCTCGTTGGTACCACGTGCCCCAGAGACAACACACTTTCACGTCTTTCTTTCTCAGTTCCACCCATTCTCTTTCCAGGAGTTCTACTCCTACTTCCCTGCAGGGTTCCAGTCCTTTAACTCAGCACATTTAGGTTTCACCGTTCTAGTTTTACATTCATACAACCCACGTTCTCAATCATATTTATTCCTTTATAATAGGCAGCGGTTAAATCAATTTACAGGCAGCTATTATTTCCTTTGGACCTTTCCAAGACTGCAATATTATATACATATCGCTAGTTTTCCAGTCCTAGGATTCATGCCGTACCCTAGGATCTATCATTAAATCTAGTTTCCAGTCCTAGGTTTCATGCAATACCCTAGGATCTATCATTCAATCTAGTTTCTCAGTCCTAGGGTTCATGTAGTGCCCTAGACTCTATTAATTATTCCACAATTGTAACAACTTTGATTAAAGAAATTAAAAGCCACTCTACCTGCTACAATGGGAGTACTGGGGGCGTAGTCGGAAATCCTGCGTGCCTCCGCAACCCCCGAGACTGAAATGGAATAGGGTCCTAACACAAGTATCAAACACAAGGAGTTCCTTAGAATGGTATATAATTACTGTAAATGGGTAGAGGATTTTATTCCGAAAAGAACGCAACTCGAAACGCGGGAAACGGACTCCGAACGGGCCCTAAACGGGTCAAAAATGACGAAACTGCCCAAAATCAGATGTCTGGAACCTCTTCCAGACGTCTTAAAATGTGGGTCAGAGTATTCCTTCGTTTTGTGTAATCCCTCAGACCTCTAGAAGCCTGCGGGGGCATCTGGCTTAGTTCCCAGACATCCAATAGTTACCCCGGACGTCTGGAAGTCCTTCTCGTCATCTGGCACTGCAGCCAGACGTCTGATTCACGTGGGATGGCGAGCCCTCGCGCCCTTCCGAGCAGAACCTGCATGCACCCACACCTGTTCTCAGTACGACGAGTCGTAGACGAAGGCGCGGCGGACGGCCGCATGGCCGTACACGCGAAAAAGGAAGAAGGTAGAAATATCTTACCTGCAAGACGTCTTCACCATCGTCTGGTTGGAATCCTAGACGTCTGATTCTGGAAAAACTTCCAGAATCAGAGCTCGACTCGTCCTTTGCCTGCGATGCACGGCTGCGCCGCGCCCCGTCCGCCAGCTACTCGAGTTGCAGCAGCCCCTCCGCGACACTCCACGCCTGCTGCTCCCCCGTCGGTCGGCTCTAGCTACCTCGGCAAGCTCGAGCCCTCACGGTCGAGCGTCTCCTCCCTCGTGCAACACCTCCTCCCGCACACTTGCAGCGGTTGCTGCTGCCGCCGCTCACTCGCTCGCTCGCGCTCTCGCACCGGCTGGGAGAAGGAGAGGGACACGGAGGAGATGAGGGTGAGGGAGAGGGCGAGGGGCCTTTTTAAGGCCGTGCGGGGAGAGAGAGAGAGAGAGCGCCGCACCCTGCAGGAGGAGAGAGGGAAAAAAAGAAAAGGGAAGAGAGCGGCGGATGCAGGTCTACGCGCGCATGCGTGCAGACGCAACCCCGTAGCCGCAAAAATTAAATACCAGATGTCTGGAAAGGGTCCCAGACATCTGGTCAGACATCTGGGCCACTTCCCAGACGTCTTAAAATCCGTCTTGAGGCCGCGTTCGTAACAGGTATGCAGTAGAAACACTCAGATATGTTCAACATATTATATGGAAGGTGTGCAAGAAATTGATCATAAATTCCAAACTACTTGCATCACATTTTCAAATTTAGGCAGATATACACATAAGTGGCTAACAAAGGAAATAAAAATGAGATTACAAGCCATTTAAATGAGATTTAAATATCATTTTAGATACATGAATGCTTGTACAAAAAGTATACAACATATAAAACATGTCAGCTCTTTAATTCACTTCAAAACCCAGTTCACTACCTTATTACTTCAGATCAGTCAACATGAGCAACAGTTGCAAACAACAGCAGCAGTGCTATTGCTGGGATTTAGCAGTAGCTTCCAGCAGCCAAAGACATACTCTAGACATCTTAAAGAAAATTCGAAAGGGCTGCTGTATTTCTGATCATCAAAATTCAATACCAAAACATCCACGATCAGACTTGGTAGAGTTTGATCTTGGATCATTAATGCCTAAATCAGTTGTTCATTCTTGTCTAAAAAAAACTCTTTAAAACCAAATTTCAAGGGTCTGAAAATTATATTTATAAAAATAGAATTGCAATCCTTTTTGAAAATCATTTTAGATCCTTTTAATTCTCAATCAAACCTCCACTATAGAGTCTTGCAATTTGTTGTATGGAGGATCAAATGTCGCTCCAAATTGGGCTTTTACATTGGATCTTTTACTGATCTAATCACTTAATCTTCTTGAACACCATTGATGGGTGATCAAAGTGATTTTGTGATATGATCAAGATCCGTTGGGTCCTTGTTCTATCTCAAATCAGAGTTAATTGATTTTCCTTTATAGAACTCTCCAACATAGGGCTTAAATTAGATGTATGCTCATCCATATAATCAAAACCAAATCCACAAACCTTGGATTCCTCGCATACACCTAATCAAGACCATCCAATCTCAAAGAGCTCCATTAAATCCGATAAAATCCAAATGAATTCTAAATCACTGATTTGAACATTAAAAACCATTTTCAACAAGATCGAGTAATTTGAGTTGATGAAAGAGGATCGGGGGGCCTTTGTGGAGTTGCGAAATGGATGAGAGACGCCCCAAAGTGATTTTTGGAGCTAATTTCAGATCTAAGAACCAAGGTTCTTAGGTCCGAAATTAGACCTTAATGTATGGTTGACTAGTGAAATTCAAATCGAGGGAAAAAGAAGGCGATAAAATGGAATGTAAGGGGAGATTCATGGTGATGATGATGTGCATGGAGGTCTCTCTGATCTAAATTGATCAGAGAGAGGCAAATCGGATCTAAATTACTCTACTCCTAAGCTAATCTAACAACCAATTTATCTAGAAAGTAGTAAACTCCACTAATTCTACTTCTAGAAAGCATAAAAGTCTTAATCTAAAGGAGGAATGGGATGCCTGGGTTGCAACTGGTCACTGCAGCGATGAAGGGGGTTGAGGAAGATCTCCAGTGAGGAATGGGATCCCTAGGTTGTAGCTGGTCACTACAATGATGAATTGGAGGAGGGAAGCCACTTCTGTCACTAGCAGCCGATGAATGGGGGAGGAAACTGGAGACTAGATGAAGGGATCACTCAAGGAGGAGGGAGCGATCAGGTGTGAGCATGAGCTAAGGAGGTGTTTAAGTAGGCTTGAGAGTGATTCAGGCCATCGTGAGGTGGGATTAGGTGTTTAGGGCACCTACAGTTGGATGGAGAGGAGAGGAGGGTAGGAGCAACCAAATTGAAGATGGGCCATTGGATGGGATCTTGGGGTAGAGGTGAAGAAGCTATGCGCAAATTTGCATGATGCTTCATTTGCATGATGCTTCGATTGCATTTGAGCCATTAGATCAAAGGATCATGAAATGGGTGGCTAGGATGGACCATGTTCTTGAGTGAACAGTGGATCGGCAAGCTGCAAGCGTATTGGAATATTTACAGAGAAGCCTAAAGTGGCAAAGGGGTAGAAAGATTACAATGAGGCCCATAAGTGATGAACAAGCGATTCAGATTAGTCCTTAGGATTTTCAAATAGGCCCTTGCAGCTTTCAAAGTAGTCCCTAGAAGGTTTTTAAAGTGAATAAAATGGTATGAATGAAGGACCTAAATGTGAATCTCTAATGTAAGGTCCTATTGATGTCCAAATGCTACCAAATTTTTATTGAAGCTTAATTGAACATGTTAGAAGTTAATTTTACTTTTGATTTGAAGATTGAGCTCATTTGTGTGTTCAATTTGCAATTGAATCATCATTTTGTATTTATTAATATAATATCTCAATAAATGGCCTAATTATGCATTTTAGTACAGATTTGATGTTTTAGGTCTTTTCTACTAATTCTCACACTTAACCCTTTCTTTGTGTTAATTTGATAGTGTTTAACCTAGTTTCTAGCTTAACTTAAGCATTTTAGCTATGATGAGCCACACCTCATCAGAGGGCTTCTCTACAAATCTTCCAATAGACCTACTGCACGTGTCCACTGTAGCGCCTCAAGAACACCCTCGATCTAGGTCATCCATCCTTTGCTCCCATGATCTGATGGCCCTGCTCCAATCGAAGCTTGGCTCACTTCGGTGCGTGCGGTTACCACCTTGTGTAGATCTTATCCAACAACCATCTTTTGATTTGGACCTCGTGCGTGCACTTCTTTCCATCTCCACCACCCAAGACCTAGGTGCCTAATCTCACCATTGTGGTGCTCTGAATCAATACCTCGGCTACTTAAGTTCCTCCCCAACTCCCTACGCGTGCATCGACTCCCTCTACCCTGGGACGTTCCTTTCATCCACCCTCCAGCTCTCCTTCCTCCTTCATCAGCTGCACCTGTGACAGGGGTGTGGCTCTCCCTCGTCAATTTTGTTGCCACATCTACCCATTGTTGATCCAAGGATCCCATTCCTCGTTGGAGTCCTCATCTCCCTTCGTCGTTATAGTGACCAGCTGTAGCCCAGGAATCCCATTCCTCCTTTAGATTAGGATTTATCTGCTTTTTAGAGTAATTAGATTAGTAATTAGTGTAATTTAGATCAGTAGGAGTAGATTAGAAATCAAATTTGATGATGGATTAGTTTCGTTAGGAGTAGATTAGTGTAGATCCACTCCACCCTCTCTGATCAATTTAGATTAGAGAGGTGCTTTTCCACCTCCATTCGACGCATTAATCTTCCCATTCATATCACTATTGCACCTTCTGATTTCCCTTGAGTTTTTATCATATTTCACCCATCCATTGAAGCATCAATCAGATCTAATGCTCTTTAGCATTCAGGTCTGATTGAGTGCTAATTCATCAGAGGACCCCTTCATCCATTCCATTGTTCACAAGGGTCCTCATCATGGTTTTAATTGGTTGGAATTCTCTTGATTGATGATTACTTTGGTCTGAATGTCTGATTGGGATATTTGATCTTGATTTGGAATTCTAATCAAGTGAATGTTTTTTGGTGTCCAATTGAGCTTATGGTAATGAATTGGAACTCAATGAATAGGATTTTCATCAATTGCATGATTTGCGCTAGTTGAATCATGGATACTGTTTTTCTTGTTCTTTCTTGGAGAGCCATGCCAAGGAAAACCAGTTTCCTTACTTGAGGTTTGAGTATGGACCCAATTGGTTTTACATGATCATTTAGAACTCTTGTACACCAATTAATGGTGTGTAGGAATTCTAGATGAATAAGTCAATTAAATCAATAGCCCATTTTGGGCGACATGGTTTTAAATTCCAAAATCAATCTTGATCTATGATTTCAGAGGAATATAATGATGGAAATACTCACCAGATCAGAGTTCTAACCACAGCAAAAGTTGCAATTAAGATGTTTGAATAGATGGATGTTTCAGTTATTCCTGAATGGTAGTGCATCAGATGATTTCTGATTTGATTGTGGACAACAACTACAATAGTTGAGCAATTGAATTAGCTGCTAAATTTCAGCAGCAGCTACTGCTATGTTTATGGCAGTAGTAATGCCACTATTTTCGCTAGAATGGAGTCTGATCTGTGTGGACTTTGGGATGAACTTGGGAATGAAATTGAGCTGACCTATTTTATGGTGTAGGAATTATCTGTACAAGCATTCATGTACTGAATTTGGATTTTAATTTAACTTGTATCACTTGCATCTTATTTAAATTCTTTTGTCAATTAATGTTTCATGTGTAAAACTGTCTAAAACTTGAAATTTAATGAAATCATAGAAAAAATAAAGTTTAATTGCTCATATATGTTTCATGTAGTGTGCTGAGTGCAGTGAAGTGCTTAAGCTAAATTTCCAGCCACTCCAACTATTTTTAGAGCCCTAGGTTCCCTTTGAAAACACTCTTTGAGGCCTTACCTTGTTGAACTTTGAAAATAAATAAAAGTCTTTAAAAAATTCTAAAAAAATAAAATAAACCTGTCTTGGTCAAGATTAGATATATTTTTAGGTGTGTCAAGTTTCAAAGCATTCTAAACCCCTGATTTGGTAGAACATATCAGCTAATGATTTAGTATATCTTGAAACATATTAAAAGAACTCAACTTCAAAAACACCAAAAACATCTCTTTCTCTCTCATCTCACTCTTTCTCTCTCATCCCTTATCTCTATTATATATATAAAACCCATAAAAATCAGAAAATACCTAAAAATGACCAAAAATACCATGTATACTATGTAGATACTTGTATATATAACTTAAATCTAAGCTATATGTAAATATTGTATGATATGTATAAAATATCTATAAATAACTTATATATGTATTTTATATAATAAATTAGGTATTTAGAGTAATTTAATGTATATATAACTTTATTATATTATTTTATATTAATTTATATAACTTAAATGTAAAATAACTAAGTAATTATACAAACATATTTATATGTACATATCTATACCCAATACTATATATACATATTTATATATGTATTATGTACCATATAATACATGTAATGTAATTTAATTATATATATACAGTAAATAATTAAGTTATTAAGTTAATTAGGAAATTTATTAAGTTAAAATAGAATAAATTAGTAAATTAAGTTAATGCTGAGATAATTCATATTGTTTACTTGTACTATGTTATAATAAGTATTTTCAACTAATTTAAATTGCACTTATACTGTATTATAGTATTTATAGTTTATTTATATGTATAACTAACTAAAACATATATTTAAATCTATATAAATTAAAATAAAGCTTCTAAAATATAATAAAAATATGTAATAAATAATTTGTTATGTATATTAATACTATACCAAGTCAATTTGATAATTAATTAACTAATTTATACTTTAATTAGCAAATTAAACTCTAATTTAACTTGTATAAATAGTAAATTTTAGGTAATTTAATTATATAATAAACTAACTTATTTTTGTAAACTAACTGCATAATTATGTAACCCTATCTAAGGGCTTTAAAATTCCATAATTTAATTTAAATTTATATTAAATTATGGCCCTCAAATCGAGTGCTAAAATCACCAAATCAGACAGCCTTGTGCATGACTACAGCGCCTGAAGGGCGCTCCGGGTAGTCCCACACCGTAGGCGTTGGAGTGGGTAGCACGCTATAAGACATTTTTGTGATGTGGGCTTCCTAGTCATCATCCGTCAGGCACCCACATACACACATTACTCTCCTCTCTATCGAACATGATATGGCATATGGGTGTGGTGCATGGGTCGGGGGCCGTGCACCATAAGTGGGCCTGTGTGGGCCCAGCAGTGAGCATTGAACCGGATTTAATATACCTAATAATGAGCTAGGGTAGCCTTAGTAGAGGTCAAGTCCCACCCAATAATGGGTGCTGCGTACCCTCGAAACGGCTGCCCACCCACTAAACCAACTTTTGAACCGATTGATAACCGAACTGAGCTAGTCTGAATTGGCTAAGAATAAAAAAAGAGAAGAGGAGAGCGAGGCTGAAATCACCTAAGTGTTGAACCATTCCCTGCCTCTGTGCCTTGTGTGCTGTGTGTGCCTTAGTGTATATTGTGTGTGTTGAGTGTGTTATGTGTGCTTATGTATATATATATATGTAAAGTATATAGTATATAATGTATATGTATATAAATATGTAAATAAATAAATTATGAATACTGTAATGTATAGATATGTAAGTGTATATAGAATAGGTTATTTGAGCTCTTATATGTATATATATAACACTGGAGCTTTAGTGATAGATGCATCTATCACTGTAGATAGTAATATATGTTAGTATAGATAATAGTTTTTGCGTTATATTAAGTATATAATTTTACTAAGGTTTTAGCGACACTTATATATGTTACTACATGTTACTATATGTGTTAGTATGTTATAATGAGTTAGTATAGTAAATATTATTAACTATTTTTGTACATATACCTAGGTATTAACTATATTAGTTGTAAATAATTAATATAAAGTAGTTGTACATAGTTTTCGATGCTTGTTTGTGTATAAATATTTCCAAGCATTGTAATGTGTTTTAATTCATTCTTTTGTATAGAATTAACCAAATTCTTTTATTCATTGATTCTTTCATTCATTTTTGTAAATAAAATCAACATTTTTGGAATTAAAGAATGTTTTTGGATTTAAAGAGTGATGTATATTAATAACTGCCTCCTAGTGAACGACCTGGAATAAACCAGTAAAAATTAAGTATATAAATAAAATTGACGCGATAACAGTTTGTATTTGTGACATATACTACAACAACAACATTTTAAAACCACCTTTTAGTACGACTCGGTCATGCATCATATTTTTGGCGTCGTTGCTCGGGACAAAAACCTGACAATAGTGCTTTCTTATGATGGTTGACGAGTTGCGCAACATAGTTTTGGCACCGTTGCTGGGGAGGCAGCTCTCTATACACCAAAACTTTTCTTTTATTCTTCACATGTAAATATTTTTGATTTGTTTGTAAATAACTATTCTTTCATTCATATTCTTTGTTATATATAGATTCTTTTATTCATTTTATTCTTTGACTTGTTTTGTATATAATTCATTTGTTGTTTTTGTAGCACTTGAGGAGTAGGAGGAGTAGTGACTTCTTCCAGGTGGACTTCTTCTTCTTGGTGGATTCACTGCACTTCAGACTCGACTTCCTGCAGGAGTTTTTCATGGGGCTGCATTTCCTACTTTTCTTAGATTAGTAGATAGGTAGTTTAGACTTAGGAATATTTCTTAGGATTATTTTGTTAGGCATAAGTTGTGAGAGCCTATTCTCACACATTCTTATAATAACTTAGACTCCCTTTGGACTCTCTTTATCTCTCTCTACTCATCTCTCATCGACGTGATTTTTTCGTATCATGATTTTCCATATCGATTTCTTTTTATTTTGTTTTTGTTTGTTGCATTCAAAAATCCAAAAAAATTATAAAATAAAAAATACAAAAAAAAGATCTCATCCATTATCTAGCAGCAACATACTCTAGACATCCATACTTAGGATTGTATTCTTCCTGCTAGATTTTATTACAAGTCAAATTGCATACTGTAGAATTGCTAGAGTCAGGTATGCATTTCTATCTTACTTAGCTCCTGGCATCTCTGCATTTGACTTAAATTTACAATGACCATCTTTTGTTTGAAAAAGAACTAAAAAGCAAAACGAGCTGCATGGAATAAACTTCTAACTACTTGAATCAAATTCAAAAGGAGACATTAAAATCCTGTTTGAAACCTTGACTGAGTTTTCATCGCTATCTATTGATTGCTATCGTGTACGCACAACACGATCACATTAAGTTCACAAATACACGAGTTTCTATCTCATCTCCTTGTGCAACCATAGGGTCTGGATTCGCACGCCAGTCTTATCTAGATTCCCAGCGGACTATAGAGGTCTGCACTTTGCTAGGTTATCTTTAGGATGCATACAATTGTTCTAAAACATTTGTTTGCGTACTACTATTTTATCCTAGCAAACTCTAGGAAAAATTTGGATTTCTCACCTAACTTTCATGATTGGTCTTTTGATTGGTGAGATTTATTAGGATTTCTGATTTTATTGAGATTAAGATTGATTGATCCTTTCCTTTGAGTTGTGACTGTTTTAGAAACTTGTTTTCAAAAACTGACTCAATAGAAGGTAGGAGATCCCAAAACCCTGAGCTAGTACTTCCCTTGGGTATTAATGCCCAAGCTTCCACTTCTATGCCTTCCATACCCAATTATATACTTCCTAGGGCTCAAACTCCCATTCACCACTCCGTTCATCCTGGGGATGATCATGATTTTGCACAATTCAAGGATTTCGAAGAACTTCCTCCACATCTCTCGACACATCATCCTCCACCACCACCACCAAACCATAGGTTTCAACCTCCTCCATACTTCCCTAATCAACCACCACCAGAGAGAGATCCTATGCCTCATTTGCAACACCTGTTTGAAACACAACTTCAAATGAATACCCTAATCCAACAGGTGCAACACTTGCACAAGCTGTTAATCTTTTAGTAAACCGCCAACCTCAACTTAGGAATCCCCAGGCTCCTCCTCAACCTCGTAGACGTCAACTACGGGATTACTATAATCCTGTAGTTGCACAACCTATGCTTGTTGTACGTTATCTCAATAGGGGTCGTGCTACTGAACTAAAACCGAACATCTTAGAACTTATTCCTCACTTCCATGGTCTTGCTTCTGAGGACCCTCTTCAGCATTTAGAGGACCTGAAAAACCTTGCTCAAACCTTGGGTCTACAAGGTCATGATTAGCATATGCTTTTGATGAAAATGTTCTCCTTTTCATTAAAAGATAAGGCAACCTTCTAGTTTAGGACACTTGCATGGACTACACCAATAGAAGACTGGGCTTCTTAAGAACATGAGTTCCTAAAGAAGTACTTTCCTATCGACCGCATAAACACTTTAAGGCGTGCCATCACTACATTCACCAAAAATTTAGGATAACAGATTCATGAGGCTTGGGAGAGATTCCACTGGCTACTTATAAAATGTCCCCACCATGAAGTCCCACGCTGGCAATAGGTCCAGATCTTCTATCATGGGCTTTATGATGACACAAGGAATTTTGTTAATGTCGCTTGTGAAGGCAATTTTTTGTGTTGGGATGAGGACTCAACTTTTGAGCTCTTCGAAGGCATGGCAAAAAACTCTATTAATAATGCTTCGATGAGTGCTTTTAATAGAAATTCCTCTCATTCCCACTCACACACGGGAGTACATGAAGCCTAATCTAGCAACAGAGATTTAGAAATTGTGGCTAGTTAGTTGGATAAGGTGGGCTTAATAGAGATGAAAGTAGATGAAGCATGGAAATTCCTATCTAAACCTTCATCATCTTCTTCTGAGTCACCTACACCTCACACTTTTCAGTTTTCCACAGGGAGGGAAACTGTGAACAATCTATCTGTGACACAACCTACATTACCAGATTATACTTTTTTTCTTATCCTTCACTGGTTGGAGGAACCTTTGTTCCTCTTTACACTGAATTCCTTGCATCTTCTGGAGCTTTAGAGGAGCTCCACACCATTCACAGTGACCCTTATTCACAAACCTATAACCCTGGATGTAGGAACCATCCAAATTTCTCATGGTTAGGAAATTCACAGAGACCTACTTATCAACAACCTTTTGCACCACCACTTCACAACCTGATCCAAGCACCACCTCCACAACCACACAGGTATCCACCACGTGCCTACCAACAACCCCAACCCAGGCCTTCCCAATACTCTCAATCTGGGCCTACATAAGATGATCAGTTGAGGAATATCATGAAAGCTCTCGCTGACATGCAACAACAAAACATTGCTAGGCAATAGAGACAGGATGTGACACTAGCTGAGATGAGAACCCAGGTATCGCCCTTGAAAAAATCCCGTCAACCACATTCACTCCAATCTCAAGCGCAACCTAGACCTCCTTTGCAAGGTCAAGCACACTTCATATCACAAACCTTGCATGAAACTGAGCATTACACTGATCCTAATTCTTTCTATCCTGATCCTATTTCTTATTCTGATCCACAACCACCTGTTATACTTAATCCTGATTCATTGTCTATGCTGTAATTTGATTTGAATGCCGTCACTACCAGTAGTGGTAGAAGCACAACTGATCTACCCTTACCGACTTCTACATCTCAACCTGGACCTTCCACTCCTACTGCTGATTCACCTGTTCCTGACTCTTCTAAGCCTTTGATTGATCTTCCTACTACCACTTCTGTACCTTTTCCAGAGGCCTTAGAAAAGAAGAGTGAGGAAAAGAAGAAGAAACCTTGTGTGGCACCTGAGGAGGATCTACTCAAGCTCTTTGAGAAAGTTGATATAAACATCCCCTTGTTGGATGTGATTCCCCACATTCCTCCTTATGCTATGTTTTTGAAAGACATATGTATTCCTAAGGGTAAGGCTAGAATTCAGAAAGGGAGTGGTCCTATCATTCTCTCAGAACAAGTGAATTACTTTATTTCAAACCTCCCTATTAAGAAGAAAGACCTAGGCACCCCTCTTCTTTCCTGCATGATGGGAAACATTACATTCAATAGAGCATTGCCTGATCTAGGTGCTTCCATCAATCTTATCCCAACCTCCCTACTGACACATTTCGAGGTTGGCAATCTGAAGCCAACCGAGGTGTCACTGCAATTAGCTGATAGATCAGTTAAGGCAGCTCAGGGAGTATTGGAAGATGTTATAGTGGGGGTCAAGGACTTTTATTTTCCTATAGACTTTATCTTCCTTGACATGGAAGTACCTAAGGATATCCAGAACACTCCTATCATACCAGGAAGACCTTTCTTGGCTACAGCCAAAGCAAACATCAATTGTGAGGAGGGCCTTATAGAATCAAAATCTGGAGATCTGAGAATGAAAATTGATATATTTTAGGTCTAAAGGAGACCATCCTACAGTTTAATTGAGGAAATATGATCCTTGGATTCATTGGATAAGTTGGTTGAGGATACGTTGATGGATTCACTTAACTTAGAACCTCAACACCCTTTGGTCTCTAACTTGACTCTCCCTGATACACCAACCTTACAAACTGAGAACTTACCTCCTATCCCCTTAGTGTCTCTAGGATCTTCTGAGATCTCCATACCTGCTCCTGATCCTATACATGTTGAACTCAAACCTCTTCCTAACTCGTTAAAATATGTCTTCTTAGGATCAAATTAGACTTATCCTATGATTCTCAACTCTTTCTTATTCTCTTGTCAAGAATCACGACTCTTATCTATCATGAAAGCACATAGACAGGCTATAGGATGGAGCCTTTTTTACTTGACTGGTATTAGTCCATACTGCATACATAGGATTTGTACTGAAGAAGGATCTAGACCCACTAGGCAGCCACAGCGTAGACTGAACCCTACATTATAGGAGGTGGTTAAAAATGAGATGATCAAGTGGTTGGACAATGGAATTATTTTCCCTATATCTGCCAATGGGTAAGTCTCGTTAAAGTTGCGTAAGAAGGTCGGACTTACCGTCATAACCACTAACTCTGGAGAAGTCATCTCTACACAGATTGCTAGTTCGTGGCGAGTATGTATTAACTACCGCAAACTCAACCAAGCCACGAAGAAAGATCATCTCCCACTACCCTTCATTGATCAGATACTGGAAAGATTGGCTGGGAATAGATTTTTCTGCTTTTGTATGGCTACTTCGGTTATAATCAGGTGGCGAATCACCCCGATGAATAGGAGAAAATGACTTTTACCTGCCCCTACAGAACCTTTGTGGTGATGACCTTCCTCTATAGTTCTATTATTTCGTCGTAGTATAGTATAGAGAAGTGATTACCAGTTTAATACAATTTGTTACTCAGAAATAAAAGAGTTCCCGAGGTCGAACTCAGGGAGCAAGTCGTATTCTAGGGGTACAAATTCTTATTACAAAAATAAAGAGAGAGAGAGATGAAAATTTGGCTTCTTCTTCTTCTCTTCTCTTCTTCCTCTTTGGCTTTTGATTTCTTTATCTCCTTGTGGTCTTCTTCTTCTGCCTTCTGTTCTTCAGATCTTCTTCTCGTGCTCTCTTCTTCTGCTTTTGCTGTCAGGACGTCGTCTCTCCGTCTTTCTTCTTTTTCTTTCTGTCTTCTTTATCTGCAGCAGTGGGTGATGTTCTTCTTCTTCTTTCAGCTCTTGTTTCTGCTTGTCTCTTTCTTTTTCTTTTCCCTTGTGGTTCTGTTCTTCTTCCTCTTTTCTACCTTCACAGCGTCGTCTGATTTTCCAATCAGACGACTTAAACCGCCGCTGCTACAGTGCTCCTCCTTCCTTCAGCTTTCGTCGTCCTTCTTCTCTGCCTCGCTCGTCTTCTTCTTCTTCGCTTGTGCCTGCACACTTCAAAGCTCTCGTCAGCGGGCAAAAACCTACTCTACCCTCCCCCCCCCGCGTTTCTCTCTCACAGAAGCCGCTCTTGGGAAAGCTCTCCCAGAGCTGCCGGGTAGTCGGGTACGGGTCGCGCCCGGGTCCAGGCCCACCGACATGCGTGGTGGGCGAGGGGTGCAGGTCAGGCTAAGTCGGGTCGGGCCAGGTCCGCGAGGCATGCGTGCGGACGAGGCCGGGTAGTCGGGCGGGTGAAGGGGACCTCACCCCGTGAACTGAGGCGAACAGCTTAAGGCACTTTTTGCCTTTAAGCGCCCGTTCGCCTCAGTGGCTTTCCGAGGTGGGACTAAATGTCCCACCCCAATTTGGATGCCCGCGCGGAGGAAGCAGCGGCAGTCGAGGCGAAGTGCGGGGGCTTCGCACGAGAGCTTCGAATCGACTGCAGCCTGGTACTTCGCGAAGACGCCTCGCACTGCCTGGGAGCGTGACCTGGGCGTGGCGCACCTAGGGCAGCAGGTGAAGAAGCTGCTTCGCTTCAACAATGGCGGCGGCGAGCGCAGGTACCTGCCCACAGAGAAACGGCCTCTCGGCCCAATCAGAAACGCGGAGGACCTTCGCCGTGGTACGGCGAAGGTGGTCGGGGGGTGTGCAGGCAGCGGGGCGGAGCCTAAGGGCCGCCCTAGGTCAAACTGCAGGTTGGGAGATGGGTTTGTTCGGTGGAGTTGCAGAGGGTGATTTGGGGGAAGTGGAAGGGCGGAGGTTGATCAGGGTGAGGAGGCGGTGGTTCTGCGGTGGTTGGCGAGCCGTGTGGGTTGCTAGAGTGATGGGAGCGGGTCGCCGGAGCAGGGGCCGGAGGTGGAGAAGGTGAGGGCGATTGGTCGGATCGGGGCAACCGTAAAGATGTAAAGTGAGGAAAAGGAAGAGGGGAGGAAGAGGAGGAGTTCTACCTACTTAGCAGGACGAGGAGGGGCCGGAGCAGGCGACAGTCGTATCGACTGTCGTCGGAGAAGAAGCTGCCTAGGGGAAGGGGCGGCGGCGAGGAGAGGGCCGGAGAGGCGCCAGCTGGGTGCGGCGTGGCGCGGGAAGAGCGAGAGAGAGCAACCCTGCAGCTGGTAGTGCGGCAGAGCGACGAGGAGGAAGAGGGGAGGCCGCAGGAGCTGGAGGGCTTCCTGTCGGAGTGGGAGGAGAGGAAGTGGGGGTCTTTCTCCATCAGGATCGAGCTCCCTTGAACGGTGGAGCGACGGGGGGTACTTATAGGGTAGAATCAGAGAGGAGGGCGGAGGGAGACGACGTGTATCCCTCGCCGGAGGACGCCGGAGATGGAGACCCATACCGTCCGTGCGTTCGCACGGCCGGTATGGTGGGTTGCAGTGACCAGGGGGGTGTTCCTACGACGGCTGACGACGCAGGGCACCCCCGGTTTACTTGCCAGACCCTCCCCCTTACCCTGCGCGGCGCCATGCTCCGCGCAAGGTCGCCGGAGCATGGTGCTGGTCAGGTTTTGGTAGGAGGGACCTGAATGCAAAGAACGAAGGAGAGTTAGGGGTAGAAATGTGAGGGTTCAAAAGTTGAGGGCCAAAAAGTAAATAAATGAGGACCAAAGTGTAAAGTTGATCAAGAAGGTTTCCTCTTAGGGTCAAGTTTTTATACATGACTAATTGGGGCCTAAGGATTATGATGGTGAATTTTATTTCTAGATTAAACCTTGTTTGACCGGTCAATTTACGCAGAAACCCAAATTAAGTAATTAATTGGGCATGGTTCTCAATGTAGGTCAAAATGGGTTCCTAAGGCCAAATTGAAGGTTCTAAACCCTAGAGATTATTTTTCTATGAATTTTAGAGGGCTTAGTTGATTTTTTTCTCTGCCTCGAACCTCGTGTTTTTAAGTGGGTTTGTTTTTAGGGTTACAGGATGTCATTTAATTCCTTGGAGTTGCTGTAGCCCTTATTGAATCATCTCATCCCACCTTTCCTCTTATTAGGTTTCTTTGACCTATGTTTGGATCCTGAGTTACCCTGTTTTCAGATTTGATTGGTGAAATTGCATTTTTACCCCTTAGTTTCTATTTTCTTTGCGAACTCAGAATCTCTCTGAGTTAAGCCTTTCCTTAAGTTATGTAGGAGCTTTTATCCTTTGTATTAGGTCAAAATGAGCTAGTTATGGCTCATGATGAGGTTCTCATCATACCCCCATGCCTAGCTTTTGCTAGTCCCTTAGCAAAAACTTAAGGTTTCAACCCTTGTTCTAGACCATGAAGTTCTTAATAGCTTCAAATAAGTGCTTTTTCATTTGAGCTTAGATTAGGTTAGAATGCTGACCATAGGCCTAAAAGGTACCCTAGTACCAATCAAGATCCAAATCTGTCTAGCCTTGGCCTCAGTCCTTAGCAAAGGTTTTTAAGGCCCACAAGAACTAACCTAAGGTTTATTGGACTTTGTGGTTAAAGCACCCGTGCTTGAAATGATTTTAGCCCTGGCTCAGTTCGCAGTGCGTTTTGTAAGAGAGAGAGATAGAAAATTTTTCTGTTTGGAGAGTTTTCTCTCTTTTTCTTTTTCTTTTTAATTCTAGCTTAGGATTGGCTTTTCAACACGGTCTGTATCAGATTCATTGCTCCCATCATCAATCCTCAAGGGTTCCTGGTGATCGATGCTTCGAGATAGCACCGCCCATGGCAACCCCCGGAACCCTGGCTATTGAGATTTTGAGATAATCCCATCCATGGTGTTCCGTGGCTGAATTCAGACCCTGGCAATTGACACTTCGAGATAATGCCATCCATGGAATCTGAATCAGCAGAGTGCTTACATGCCCCCAGTAGGATATGTGAATATCCTAAGAGACAAGCACCGAGGAGATGATATTTTGTTACGCATCTTCGAGGGGATTTCCCGCCTCTCCACGCTGGGAACTCGTCCAAATCAACTTGTGTTGGTCGGCCGCTCCTACTCTAGGTGTACTTTCCAGAATTTTGCGACGCTTCTGCGTGATTTTGATTTTTACGCTTACTGAACCAGGCTGTGTGTGAGGTTAGGGTGCTTAGGTTACTAAGTCCCGTAAACCAAAAATTAGTTAACGAGGCCAAATACTCCCTAAGCCTTGGACCTAGTACTTAAGCTTTTCATTTTCCTCAACCTCTTGAGGATTGTCTGGATCTTAATGGGTACTAAGAGTCTATTCAAGAATGCCTAAGGTTTGCGTTCTTACTAATCTCATTATGCACTTTTCAGTTATTTTCTTGAATGATGTCTAGAACTTAGGTTAATTCCTTAGTTCCTTACTAATGACTATCACCTTTTCTCATAATTTTGTGCTCCTTTTTCATTTTGTTTCTTTTCTCCTTCTCCTTCACAAAATTTCCTTCTCCTTCTTTTTCGAAAATTTTTAATTTTTATGGTGTTTTTGGCATATGTGAATTTTTTGTTTGAAACCTTTTCTTACAAGTTTTGCACTTTCATACCCCCCCCATGCCTAAGATTTGCAATGTCCTCATTGTAACCTAGGGGGTTTTTATTTAACTTAGTTCATTCCTTAAGACAGAAATTTGGATGAGTGAATGGGTCGGGTTGAATTTTGCGGATGATTTCTAATCCCAGATGCAAGCATCTGAGGTGGGGTCGGCTGTCTACAAGGGTGAACCTTAAGTGCAAAAAGGTGTCAGAAAAAGTTTTGGATTTTTTTGGAAAATGACGGGTTGCCTCCCGTTAAGCGTTGAATTTGATGCCTTCAGCCAAGTAGGAAATGTGATGGAGAGGGGATGATCAAATCAGTAGAGTTTTGTAAGACAAACACCTTGATTAAGAGCCTGGTTGGTCCAACCAGGTGCTTGTTCAGATTAACAGGCTGATGATGCAGCCCAAACCCAATCAATCTGGTGGGTTCATAGATGTGGATAAAAAGGTGTGGAACCCACCATATACTATGAAGCTCAGATGGATGTGGAAGTGAAAATGCAGGGTTTGGCTGAGTTGAATCAGCCTGGTCAGAGTAGGGACCCGTAGAATAATCAGTGATTGATGTAGGAACCCTACAGGGGTGATCAGAGAATGATAGAGCATGGTATGTAGTCTGATCAATGTTCCAAACCCGATGTGGAAATGCAATCGGCTCGGTGAGAGGTGAATCTGAATAGAAATTGAGTCCGGTTGCGAGTCAGGGTTGGGAAGAGGTTTTGATTAGTTATGTGTTTGCAGACGAGGTGGCAACTATGTACGAGGACTCTTTTAGAAAGGAATGACAGGTGATTTTCTGTAAAGAGTCCTCTGGGTAACTATCAAATGCCTGAAGAGTGTCTGTAGGATGAAAGAAATCTGAATTGAGAAAAGATTTGAATTCTGGGTTGCAATCACTCGGCATTTTCTATTTTTGGTTCCTGAGGATCAAAAAGGAATGATTCTGCGTTATCAGTGATCTCGGGAATCAGGACCTCAGAGTCAGAGTCAGAGTCATGTGAACTGAGGTCGTAGATGGGCCTGGCGTGTTAAGGAAGGAAGGTCTCTCCACAATTATAGTCAGATCTGAAATTGTCGGAGAGTTGGCGAAAATGAGATTCATGATCATGAATTCCACCACAGCAAAAATCATCAGATGTGGAATCAGCAGCCTGATTGGGGTCTAGCCTATATGTCAATTCTGGGCTCGAAAAGGTATTCTGTCTAGGCTCAAGCTCCAAGCTGGTAGGATAGACCCAATCCAACTCGTCCAATTCCTCAGTCTCTGTATCATAAATTGGCATGTTTTCTGGAAAATCAATCAGATTTTCTGAAGATGTTGGAGAGGGATATTCATCAAATAGAGGCCCAGAATCATATTCTGCAAAAATTTGATCTTTCTCAAAAGGGGCCTCATAATCTTCCCAATAAGTTTCAGGTCTAGGTTCTAGGCTTAGGATGTGGGTAGAATTATTAGAACCTAAGTCCGAATAACCTTCGAGGGCCACCTTATCAAAATAAGGGGCGGAATTTATACCCTCAAAAGGTTCAGTTTTGATCTCATTGTTGCAGGAGTTTTGGAATTCTAGGCTTGGCAATTCATGGTCTTCGTTTGGCTCATCATTGTGTTCCCCTGCAATATTCCAACCTAATTCAACATTGTCTTCTATCTGGGTTGGGATTCTACAACCACTTCGTGCCTTAGTCCCAAGATCTGGGAAACTGGATTGTTCCTTCATACTGTTCCAAGATGGTTCATCCTCTGTTTCTGGTATATACGGGTATTTCTGGTTGATAGTTTGTTCTAGTGATTTCATCATTTCTACCCGTTTTGTAAGGGCATCTTGGTGTTGTTCCCAAAGTACAGGATTTGTCAAGCATTGAAGGTATTCAGATTGGTGTAATTTTTCTATCTCAATGTATCCTGTCATGAGCATATCTCGGGTTGATCCTTTTGTAACTTCTGTCAAAAGAATTTGGGCACAGTTTATGATGAAAGCTGTGGTTGTTGGGACATCAACCTGAATGTTTTCTATTGGTATTGAGGGTTTATATTTGATTTCATAGAATTCAAGGGCATCCTCAATCATCTTATCTTTCATGGATCTCAGATATTCAGGTTTTTTACATGGTAGTCTTGCTAGGTAATTAGGCTGCATCTTTGAATCAGGTGGTGCGATCAAGATATAGAATCAGAAGTTTGAATCAATGGAAGAAGGGGACTTTGTTCAGAATCAGAGGAAAGAGGGGCTATGCGAATGATTTCTGCAAAAACAAGGGAGCCGAGGCTTAGCCTCGGGGAGAGTGAATTTCTATAGGAGGTTTCAAGGACCTCCTGCAAAATACTGAAGGACTGGATGAGATAAGCAGGTGCTGGACCCAATCAAGACACCCAAAAATGTTGGGTGACTATAGAGGTTCGGGGCAGATGGACCCCTTGATCAGAAAGATCGTCCACCTGAGAATTACCTGGGCAGCCAGAGAGGGAGAGTCCCGCGAAGACCCCTACACGGTAGAGCGTCCCCACGGGTTACAGGATTTCCCCCACCCGACCTCTTTTGTCACTGCGGTTCCAGGTAGACCAAAATGGGGATCTTGACATCTTAAGTCTACCAATTTTAGTTCAAGAGCAAGGTGCTCAGGGTTCCACTTGAACTTTAGTCTTTTAAGTGCAAAGAGACCTAATTTGAAGGTTAGTTGACCCAAATGGTCAACTTTACCTACTAGTTTTGCTTATTAGGTCTTTGTCTTTTTAGGGTTCAAGTGTTTAAAGAGACAAACTTATTTTAGGGTTTCTTTGGATAGGTATTTTCAATCAATGGTTTAGGCACACTTCTTTTGGATTTTCTCCATTCTTGATTTAAGTAGTGTGTCTCTAAAACCCTAATGTTGAATCTTATGTTGGCTCTACTTGGTCCAGTTAGTTCTTTGGTGGGTAATTAGGGCTCAAGCAAGAATGTGTTAGCCCTTAAATACCCTTAATAGTGTGCAGGAATAATGGGTTGAAGACATGCAACTTTTTATGGTTACTAAGTATGGAAGACAGCTTAGCCCTATATTGCTTGTTCTTTTCTTTTTCTCCTCTTTAGAGTTTAGTGGTTAATAGCGAGAGGAGAAAATTACCTGTCCTCGGAGTGGTTGTCGTGCGGTTGCTTGTCTTCTTGATTTCCTGTAGCTGCACCAAAGAGAGGAGATTATCAGAAACTAAAAGAAACAGGAATGTTTACCTCTAGAATAGCCGTTGCTCCCCGGCAACGGCGCCAAAAACTGGTGACGACCTTCCTCTATAGTTCTATTATTTCGTCATAGTATAATATAGAGAAGTGATTACCAGTTTAATATAATTTGTTACTCGGAAATAAAAGAGTTCCCGAGGTCGAACTCAGGGAGCAAGTCGTATTCTAGGGGTACAAATTCTTATTACAAAAATAAAGAGAGAGAGAGAGAGATGAAAATTTGGCTTCTTCTTTTTCTCTTCTCTTCTTCCTCTTTGGCTTTTGGTTTCTTTATCTCCTTGTGGTCCTGTTCTTCTGCCTTCTGTTCTTCAGATCTTCTTCTCGTGCTCTCTTCTTCTGCTTTTGCTGTCAGGACGTCGTCTCTCCTTCTTTCTTCTTTTTCTTTCTCTCTTCTTTATCTGCAGCAGTGGGTGATGTTCTTCTTCTTCTTTCAGCTCTTGTTTCTGCTTGTCTCTTTCTTTTTCTTTTCCCTTGTGGTCCTGTTCTTCTTCCTCTTTTTTGCCTTCAGAGCGTCGTCTGATTTTCCAATCAGACGACCTAAACCGCCGCTGCTACAGTGCTCCTCCTCCCTTCAGCTTTCGTTGTCCTTCTTCTCTGCCTCGCTCGTCTTCTTCTTCTTCGCCTGTGCCTGCACACTTCAAAGCTCTCGTCAGCGGGCAAAAACCTACTCTACCCTCCCCCCCCCGCGTTTCTCTCTCACAGAAGCCGCTCTTGGGAAAGCTCTCCCAGAGCTGCCGGGTAGTCGGGTATGGGTCGCGCCCGGGTCCAGGCCCGTCGGCGTGCGTGGTGGGCGAGGGGTGCAGGTCAGGCTAAGTCGGGTCGGGCCAGGTCCGCGAGGCGTGCGTGCGGACGAGGCCGGGTAGTCGGGCGGGTGAAGGGGACCTCACCCCGTGAACTGAGGTGAACAGCTTAAGGCACTTTTTGCCTTTAAGCGCCCGTTCGCCTCAGTGGCTTTCCGAGGTGGGACTAAATGTCCCACCCCAATTTGGATGCCTGCGCGGAGGAAGCAGCGGCAGTCGAGGCGAAGCGCGGGGGCTTCGCGCGAGAGCTTCGACTCGACTGCAGCCTGGTACTTCGCGAAGACGCCTCGCACTGCCTGGGAGCGTGACCTGGGCGTGGCGCACCTGGGGCAGCAGGTGAAGAAGCTGCTTCACTTCAACAATGGCGGCGGCGAGCGCAGGTACCTGCCCACAGAGAAACGGCCTCTCGGCCCAATCAGAAACGCGGAGGACCTTCGCCGTGGTACGGCGAAGGTGGTCGGGGGGTGTGCAGGCAGCGGGGCGGAGCCTAAGGGCCGCCCTAGGTCAAACTGCAGGTTGGGAGATGGGTTTGTTCGGTGGAGTTGCAGAGGGTGATTTGGGGGAAGTGGAAGGGCGGAGGTTGATCAGGGTGAGGAGGCGGAGGTTATGCGGTGGTCGGCGAGCCGTGTGGGTTGCTGGAGTGATGGGAGCAGGTCGCCGGAGCAGGGGCCGGAGGTGGAGAAGGTGAGGGCGATTGGTCGGATCGGGGCAACAGTAAAGATGTAAAGTGAGGAAAAGGAAGAGGGGAGGAAGAGGAGGAGTTCTACCTACTTAGCAGGACGAGGAGGGGCCGGAGCAGGCGACAGTCGTATCGACTGTCGCTGGAGAAGAAGCTGCCCAGGGGAAGGGGCGGCGGCGAGGAGAGGGCCGGAGAGGCACCAGCTGGGTGCGGCGTGGCGCGGGAAGAGCGAGGGAGAGCAACCCTGCAGCTGGTAGTGCGGCAGAGCGACGAGGAGGAAGAGGGGAGGCCGCTGGAGCTGGAGGGCTTCCTGTCGGAGTGGGAAGAGAGGAAGTGGGGGTCTTTCTCCGTCAGGATCGAGCTCCCTTGAACGGTGGAGCGACGGGGGGTACTAATAGGGTAGAATCAGAGAGGAGGGCGGAGGGAGACGACGTGTCTCCCTCGCCGGAGGACGCCGGAGATGGAGACCCATTCCGTCTGTGCGAACAGTCCGTGTGTTCGCACGGCCGGTATGGTGGGTTGCAGCGACCAGGGGGGTGTTCCTGCGACGGCTGACGACGCAGGGCACCCCCGGTTTACTTGCCAGACCCTCCCCCTTACCCTGCGCGGCGCCATGCTCCGCGCAAGGTCGCCGGAGCATGGTGCTGGTCAGGTTTTGGCAGGAGGGACCTGAATGCAAAGAACGAAGGAGAGTTAGGGGTAGAAATGTGAGGGTTCAAAAGTTGAGGGCCAAAAAGTAAATAAATGAGGACCAAAGTGTAAAGTTTGTCAAGAAGGTTTCCTCTTAGGCTCAAGTTTTTATACATGACTAATTGGGGCCTAAGGATTATGATGGTGAATTTTATTTCTAGATTAAACCTTTTTTGACCAGTCAATTTACGTAAAAACCCAAATTAAGTTATTAATTGGGCATGGTTCTCAATGTAGTTCAAAATGGGTTCCTAAGGCCAAATTGAAGGTTCTAAACCCTAGAGATTATTTTTATATGAATTTTAGAGGGTTTATTTGATATTTTTATTTGCCTCGAACCTCATGTTTTTAAGTGGTTTTGTTTTTAGGGTTACAGGATGTCATTTAATTCCTTGGAGTTGCTGTAGCCCTTATTGAATCATCTCATCCCACTTTTCCTCTTATTAGGTTTCTTTGACCTATGTTTGGACCCTGAGTTACCCTGTTTTCAGATTGGATTGGTGAAATTGCATTTGTACCCCTTAGTTTCTATTTTCTTTGCGAACTCAGAATCTCTCTGAGTTAAGCCTTTCCTTGAGTTATGTAGGAGCTTTTATCCTTTGTATTAGGTCAAAATGAGCTAGTTATGGCTCATGATGACGTTCTCATCACTTTGCATTCCGTAGGATGCCATTTGGATTATGCAACACACCTGCTACATTTTAGCAGTGTATGTTTGCAATCTTCTTCGATTTAGTAGGTGTTTGCTTAGAAGTCTTCATGGATGACTTCTCAGTCGTCGGGGGCACATTCTATGCATGCCTAGACCACCTGACTAAGGTCCTGCAAAGATGCATCAATGTGAATCTGGTACTCTCCTGGGAAAAATCACATTTTATGGTACCAGAAGGACTAGTTCTAGGTCACCTTATTTTTGAGAGAGGAATAGAGGTTGGCCGTGCAAAGGTGAAATTGATTTCTGACCTGGCTTTACCTTTGTCGGTTAAATATATTAGATCTTTTCTCGGGCATGTTAGTTTCTATCGCCACTTTATAGTGGACTTCTCAAAAATAGACTGACCTTTCACCAATCTCCTCTCTAAGGATGTAGACTTCTAGATCTCTGACGATTGTGTTCGTGCTTATATGACACTTTGTGATTTGGTTACCAAGGCACCAATACTGCAACTCCTAGATTGGTCTCACCCTTTTGAGATCATGTGTGATGCCTCTGATTATGCAGTAGGGGCTGTCCTTGGGTAGAAACTGGATGGGAAACCTACAGTCATCTATTACACTAGCATGACCTTAGATGAAGCTCAGAGTAATTACACATCACTGAAAAGGAATTGCTAGCTGTAGTATTTGCACTGGAAAATTTTAGACCTTATCTTTTAGGTTCCCACATTATAGTCTACACTGACCACACTGTAGTTCGACATCTTCTCACCAAGAAGGATGTGAAATCTCATCTGATTAGATGGATCCGGCTATTGCAGGAGTTTGATTTAGAGATTCGTGACAAGGTCGGGAAGCAGAATGTGGTAGCTGATCACTTATCCCACCTGCCTTCTGAAGCGATTTCTCCTTCACTTCCCATCACTGACAACTTCCTTGATGAGCAATTGCTGGTCATTCATTCTATCTTCCCTACTATGCTAACATTGTCAACTACCTGGCTTCTGGAGCGTACCCCTCTGATTAGAATCGACATCAGAAAGACAAACATAGAGCTGAAGCTAGTCATTACTTTTGGGAAGAACCTTGGCTTTTCAAGTCTTTCCCTGACCAGATTCTTAGGAAGTGTGTACCTAATAAGAGATAGAAAGCATCTTGTCGTTCTGCCATGACCAGGCCTGTGGCGGTCACTTCTCAGCCAAAATGGCTGCTGCAAAAGTCCTACAAAGTGGATTCTTTTGGTCCACAATCTTCAAAGACACATATGAATATACTAGGGCATGTTCACGTTGTCAGTCTCTCGGTAGTATTGGCCACCGAGACATGATGCCCTTGAATCTGATCTTACTATGTGAAGTCTTTGATATCTAGGGCATTGACTTCAGGGGACCTTTTCCAAATTCCTATGGCTTTGAGTATATCTTATTGGCAGTTGATTATGTTTCTAAATGGATTGAAGCCATCCCCACAAGGACAAATGATCACAAGATTGTAAACCAATTTGTTTAGGATTACATCTTTTTTAGATTTGGGGTACCAAAAGCCGTCATTAGTGATGGAGGGTCTCACTTAAGGAACATCCACTTTTAGTCCCTACTTCAAAAGTATGGGGTGACACATAGGATTGCTACAACTTATCAACCTCAAACCAATGGACTGGCAGAGTTGTCCAACTGGAAGATCAAGAAGATTTTAAAAACTACCATCTGACCTAATAAAAGGATTGGTCTTCCTGCCTTTCTGATGCATTGTGGGCCTATAAGACAGCTCGCAAAACCCTGTTAAGAATATCTTTGTTTGGACTTGTGTACGGGAAACCCTGTCATCTTCCCACAGAACTTGAGCATAAAGCCTATTGGGCCATCAGAATGTGTAACTTGGACTTAGAGAAGGTCGATGATCATAGAAGATTACAAATTTCCAAGCTAGATGAATTGAGGAATGAATCTTATGAGAGCTCGGGATTTATAAGGACAAGTTAAAGGCCTCCCATGATCGTCACATCCGTATGAAAACCTTTCACCTTGGTCAAAAAGTCCTATTTGACACAAGACTAAAACTCTTCGTAGGGAAACTCAGATCCAAGTGGATTGGACCTTTTAAGGTGTTAAGAATCTTTGATAATGGAGCCGTTGAGATCACTGAGATTAACAAATCTGAACCTTTCCTTGTCAATGGACAAAGATTGAAACCCTTCATTTGGCCACATGATCTCAGACTTGTCAATTCTACTATTTCGCTCCAACTTCTTGAATCTATTTTTTCTATACATCTTTATCTGGGTTTACAGTTAGCTGAAGGTGTTAAACTTAGTGATGTAAACATGTTCACATCACATAAAATGTCTATTTATGCATGTTCTTAAGCATAGAATTGCATTACATACTATAAATACTGCATAACAAGAATCATCCTGCATTTAGATTAGTTTGAATAAAATGGAGGTTAATTGTCTCTTTTTATGGTTACGGACAGGGCGACTGTTTATCAGGCCCTCGGATCAAAGATCCAACCGTACAGATCTGATCAGGGTGACGATTGGAGTTCAACGACTCTAAGATTGCCTTAATCAGACATCTGTAGCATCAGATAGAGATCGAAGAACCCTAGAAGATCAAGGGCCAAGATGATGTGAATCCACACTTCTGATGATAAATCCAATAGCATGGATGGATTCGGATCCACGATCGCAGCCTAACAGCACGAAAATCAACTCAATCAGACACCCATGGCACCATCTACGTCATCCAGAAGATGGACGGCCAAGATGGCACCATGTGGTGCCATCTCGGCCACCCAACCGGCCGCCCTCAACTTCTGAAGCTGCTAGTGCCCACACATCTCCGCCGTTGGATCAAGATCCAACGGCTGGGAATGGATCCCAATCGGTGCTCTCAAATTCTGAAGGATCACTTGGAGATGAAGCCCTGACCATTGGATCTTAATCCAATGGTCGTGATCATGCATGCAGATATCACTCCGCTCGCCAATCCACGCACATAGCACAGTGAATAGAGCGTTCACTTGTGGATCGGCACGGGTTCGAGCTGCGAGGAGAAGGCAAGGGGGGCGCAAGTGAGCAGGCGTAATGACCACTCGATTGTGATCGAGAGTCTATGGGCGCTCAATAGTGCCCACGCGCTATCTGATGCTCGTGTAGACGTGGGATTTCACGCAGGTGTTGCGGCTTGAGGAGGCATGGCAAGGATGCATCTCAGACGTTCGATCTATGCATCTCAGCCGTTCGATCTCACGATCGAACGTCTGAGATTTCAAGAACTTGAATGAGCGTTTCACACGTGGGAGGCGAGCAAGTGCGTGAGCGCCACCCACGAAGGCCACGTTCGGACCTTTGGTGACGGATTTATCCATTACTATAGGTCCTGAATTAATGTTTCTCAAATTAAAAAGACCAAATTGCCCTCACTCCTTACAACTATAAAAGGAGACCCCCTCCATACGAAATTTCCATCCCTTCTTTCTCTTCTCTCCCGTTCCAAAGCTCAAGAGAAGCTTATCCCACACCCGAGATGCTTCTCAAGAGATAAAGTCAAATTTTCGCCCCCATTTTGGAAGTGGATCTCGCAACGACGACGACGTGCTGCCCCATTCCCGTTCTTCCCGCTTCATCCTCCTTCGTCCTGCTCCGTTCCTCGTCTTCCAGGTGTCGTCACGTCCGGCTCGTCCTCCAAGCGATCATCGGGAGGATATCTTCTCTCTCCCTTTCCTTTTTTCGACTTTCTAGAATAGAATTTTCCTGCTTTCTAGTGTAATAGATTTACTGCTTTCTAGTGTAATCATTTTCTGCCTTCTAGTAGTAATGAGTAGTGTAAGGAACAATATTTTTGATAATGAATTCCATGTTCATTCTACATCTCTTCTTGTTTTTGTTTGTAATATTCTCTCTCTCTTTTCTATTTATTGTAAATAGATAGAATAGTTTCTTATCAATTATTTTGTCTCGTGACAAATAAAACAAACACTTACTTTTAATCAAACGTCCATCCCCTGAGTTCGACCCGAGATTCCTATTCCAGTATAAATTTTATTTGTTGAATACGAGTTCTTCGCTTTCAACTACAACGACAGGTTTTTCAAAGCCAAATACGATAGCATAGTAACCCGTAGCTTCAATATTTTGGCATCGTTGCTGGGGAGGCGATGCTCTTTGATTTTTTTTCGTGTTTTCCAACTTACGAATCATTTACCTCACTTCTCTCCTTTCTTATTGTGATTGCAGGTACTCTTTTGAGACGAGCAAAAGCAGTAGAAAGGAGCAAAGGGCAGTTGAAGGTTCTGTAAGTTATCCCCCACCTCCCACCCATTAGTTTTCATTTCACCATGCAATAACAGAAACATCAATCAACCTAGGTGTTCTTATAAACTCTAAGGTTAGTTTTGTTTGTTTGTTTGACACCCACACCCGCCTCAACCTCCACATTTAAAAAGAAAAAAATAAAAAAATCTCACAGAGGTACACAACCTCATCTGATTTTTAAACTTAACCGGTAAACCGATCTTTGGAACTAGTACACACATCCAAACACATAATTGAATAGAAATCAGATTAGGTAATCACTTGTGTGCCTAATTAAGTGGTGCAATAGGCCAATTGTTTGAGTTGATTAGGCCGCACCACTTCAATTAAAATCAAGTCATCAAGTAGCTGCACATAGGTTCAACTCTTAGGGATTTACTAGGTACTCCACATTCTTTTAAGCTTCAAAGGAAAACATCTTCACCTGTGCTTTCAAAACCTGGTGTGCCAACAAAACTTGTTTGAAAAAACCTAAAGTTGAATCCTAAAAGCTACTAAGCAAGATTTGAATCCTAAAATTCACCGCATCAAAAGTAATCTTACTTGAAAACCACTGGTTGTTCACGCACACACACATCAATCAATCATTAAGGGCACAACCCAGATAAAGGGCCCATCACATTCCAAAGCACATTCAAACCTAGCCCTAAATAAAATAGAGTAGATGTTGGCCTTAAGGATTAGACTCGCTCTTCGAAGCTTAGAAAGAGATTATTTTTTATTAGTCTATTTTGACCATTTAGTCTGATGTCTAGCTAGGGGAGCAGAATCAAACGATCACGGCTGGGGGGTACACTAGGAACCGGAGGCGCAAGCCGAAGGAAGAACCTTCTCCCCAGTCCCTCCTTCTAATTGGTTGGATTGAACAGATAGAAATTGATCAAATTGTTTCTTTATCTCAAGATGGGTTCTGGGAGTCTATAGGTCTTTTGGCTAGCCCACTTAAGGATAGGTTTGAGTGCTTGTATTGCAGGGTGCCTTTCTTCCTCCTGTCTATCATGAATCCTTTCACATTTTATACGCATTCCTGCTCTTTCCCTCCTGTTATGAGTTATCCTCAACATGACGATTATCCCGACTCGTACTATAATCAACCATCGGTTATTTGGGATAACTTGGATTGGGGATATAGTTCCGAACCTCCATGTTTAGGGTCTAACCCTGAACACCATAATTGTGATTTCTATCCTTCTCAGAGCCACATCGATTACAGATCGCCACCCTTTCATGGACAACCTAATACGATCTACAAGCAAGGAGGATACACTGATTCTTACCCATCCGCTAAATACACTGCCTTTAGGTCATCACCACCTTTTGAACAATCTGAAATGACCTATTATCATGAAGGGTATAACGAATCTCAATTCATTAACTCCTCTGCATTGATCCTAAACCCACCCAACCCTGAACCACCTCATTTGGTTCAGGGTAACCAGGTTCAAGATAAGGTTCTGGCTAACTTGAGGAATATCATACAATCTTTAGAAGTTTAGCCAATACTTTGCATTGGAAAATTGGAGCCCCTGATTGAGATGATTGATGATTTGAACAAGTATTTGTTGGATTGGATCCAGGATGTTAAGGATAAGAACCCGGTGAGTTTCTACTTGGGAAGGTAGTGAAATTGAGAATGAGATTTGTGGTTGCTTTAGTTCAATCATGGGATGATTCCCAGGATGATCCCCCTTCAGGAGAGCCAATGTTAGAACCCGCTCAGGCACCTGTTCGGGGGACATGTGTTATGAGGCTGACCAGATTGAATTAAAGCAACCAATTAAGGATGATCTGATTTCTTCACCTGAAATCCCTGAGCCAGGGTATGAGGAAACATATGTCTCCATGGATCAGAAAATGACAGATGATTTTGGGACATACATTAATATGGATTTTGATTTCTTTGATTCTGATGGTGAAGATTTAAGTTGTGAAGTTTCACACGAGTTTACAGAACATGATCTCTGTGAGATGATTGGGCCTAAGGAATCTGATAGATCATTTGATAGCCCAATAACTGAGGAAACTGATCTTATTGGGGCTCACATGACGGATCTAGAATCACATTTTCTGGAGGATTCAATCCAATGCCCTGATTATCAGTTACACCCCATTTAGCTTATCGACGATTCTATTTTTGAGATAGCTAAACCCAAGTCAATTTTTATTTAGTCACATCTTTTAGACTTGGAAATTTCAGATGGGGTGATTAATATGTAAGAGGTCCCAGAATTTGACATTCTGAATGAGGAGGATAGGAGCTTGGAAAAGTAAACTCTGGAGGAAGTAGAAGACTGAGTCTAAGGGTTCCAATTCATCTGAAACCATCAAACTAGGACCCTTACGACATTTGTTCTGAGGATGTTCAACCCAAGCACACATTCATTGATTATCCTTTTGATATTGAATTCTCTATAACTCTACTCTTTGGTCTTGGGTTTCATCCTCATAAATCGCAGGCTTGACCCTGATTGTATACTGATTTTAGGTTTTGGGTAATTTTTATCCAGAACCTTGGATATTCTCGATTGTGGGGTATGGGTCTGCACCACAATCTGGTCCACATTTGTGGACATCTGCTGGCAGGTCAGAGGTTTCTTCTTTTTATTCTGATTCTGATCTGCACCTGTCAATTCTTTATTTCTCTTCTTTGTATAGTGTGACTAGCTGAAGGCACTAAATTCAGCACATATACAGTTTTTTTTTTAGTTTTATCTCAGAGTGGACTCGACATTCACGCAATTCAAGTGCTTTCTACTCTATTCCATTCTATTTTATGTCTTTTTAATACAATGAGGACATTGCATAGATAGGCATGGGGGGGTAGATATTCATCTCTGAATTTATTCGTCAGCTCTGTAGATTCATTTTATTTTCTTTTATTTATATATATTAAAAAAATTTTGGAATTAGGAAAGAGAACTTGGGCTTAAGAAAAATTTTCAATCTTAGGAAGTATTACATTAGGATCTTGTAATTATTGTTTGATTTGAAATAAATTGCCCTCCAGATTGCTATCGTTTCACGATAGCTTTCCTCACAGTTTCAAAAAAAAAATTACATTAGTATCTGAACACGAAGACCCTTCAGGTCTTCAGACTTAATCAGCCTGTGTATCCACTAAAATGTTGATTTATTTTTCGAGTCCTCGCCAACCTGAATTATATTTTAATTTGAATAAATAAGTTTGGGTGATAAGTACACGACTTATCAACCCACCCTCTGATTTGAGGGAACCTTAAGTCTAAAGCATCTACACACTATCTTGTCACTGACTCGTTAATTGGCGGTTCTAACAGAAATTGGGTAACTAATGAACCTTCTAAGGTGATATGGCTGGCAAGTTATCATGGGTAACAGCCATAGGTAGGTTGTCCAGAGCCCAGTCATTGGACCATTTTCTTCTTGCTGCCTTTAGGTAAATCTTAGACCAGGGAAGCCACCTATTTAAAAAAGAGAAAAAGAAAGTAAAAAAGTAAAGAAAAAGAAAAGGTGAAAAGAAAAAAAAAGAAAACAAAAGAAATAAGCCACACTTTGCCGCACAAGTATGGCTGGCAAGTTGTCGGTGGTAACAGGTCATCGACCAATTGTCTAGAACCCAGCTCAATAAATGCACTGAAAATTCCTAAAACACTTAGGAAGAAGTGGAGAAGTAGAATAAATCGAGGAGATATACACTGGATTTACCCTTGTGTTGACCCAGAAAAATAAAAGTAGGGAGAAAGCTACCGATTGTAAAGATACACCTTTAGGTAGAACTCTCTTTTTAAGGTCACCTAGAGGCGTATAAACCCGAAGTCTGTTCTAATTGCCGATTAATGAGTCTATCACATTCACAATAAGATCCTTAGAACTTAGGGTTCTCATCAAATCTTGGGTGAGTTGAATGGCCGTAGAAAGCCACTCTTAAACCCTAAACTCAAAAATAAAAAAAAAAAAAGCAAAAGAAGAAAAAGAGAAAAGAAAATTTTCTTTGAATAAGGCAAGGGCATGAGGCAATCTGCATTTTGGCAGATACCCGGGCATTGTTGTGTCTTTGAAAGTTCAGATCCTACGTAAAAATTTTCTTAATGATTGAAAATAACTTATGCTCGAATAATCCAACATAATTCTTTTATAAATAGCATATAGTTTTTACTAGGGACTAGAAAAAGATTGGCATGGGGGTGTGATGTAAACATGTTTACATCACATAAAATGTCTATTTATGCATACTCTTAAGCATAGAATTGCATTGCATACTATAAATATTGCATAACATGCATCATCCTGCATTTAGATTAGTCTGAATAAAATGGAGGTTAGTTGTCTCTTTTTATGGTCAGGGATAGGGCAACTGTTTATCAGGGCCTCAGATCGAAGATCCAACCATACAGATCTGATCAAGGCAACGATTGGAGTTCAACGACTCCAAAATTGCCCTAATCAGACATCTGTAGCATCAAATAGAAATCAAGGAACTCTAGAAGATCAAGGGCAAAGATGGTGTGAATCCGCACTTCAAATGACAAGTCCAACTGCACGGATGGATTTGGATCGATGATCGTAGCCTAATGGTGAGAAAATTGACTCAATCAGACACCCGTGGCACCATCTACATCATCCAGATGATGGACAGCCAAGATGGTGGCACGTGGCACCATCTCGGTCGCCCAACCGGCCACCCTCAACTTCTGAAGCTGCTAGCACCCACGCATCTCCACCGTTAGATCAAGATCCAACGGCTGAGAATGGATCCCAACCGGCACTCTCAAACTCTGAAGGATCACTTGGAGATGAAGCCCTGACCGTTGGATCTTAATCCAACGATTATGATCGCGTGCGTAGATATCGCTCCGCTCACCCATCTACGCGCGTAGCGTAGTGGATAGAGTGTTCGCTCTTGGATGGGCATAGGTTCGAGCTATGAGGAGAAGGTGAGGGGGGCTTGGGCGAGCGAGCGTAATGACCGCTCGATCGCGATCGACTGGCTACGGGCGCTCAACAGCGCCCACGCGCTATCACACACTCGTGCGGATGCGGGATTTCACGTAGGTGTTGCAACTTAAGGAGGCGTGGCGAGGATGCATCTCAACCGTTCGATCTCACGATCGAATGAGCAATATTTCAAGAACGCGAATGAGCGTTTCATGCATGGGAGGCGAGCAGGCACGGGAGCGCCGCCCACAAAGGCCACATTCGGACCTTTAGCGATGGATTTATTCGTCACTAAAGGTCCTGAATTAATCTTTTTCAAATTGAAAAAACCAAATTGCCCTCACTCCTTTCAACTATAAAAGGAGACCCCCTCCATACGAAATTTTTATCCCTTCTTTCTCTTCTCTCCCTCTCCAAAGCTCAAGAGAAGCTTGTCCCACACCCGAGATGCTTCTCAAGAGATAAAGTCAAAATTTTTCCCCTATTTCAGAAGTGGATCCTACGATGACGATGACGTGCTGCCCCGTTCCCATTCTTCTCGCTTCATCCTCCTTCGTCTTGCTTCGTTCCTCGACTTCTAGGCGTCGTCTCGTCTGGCTCATCCTCCAAGCGATTGTCGGGGAGGATATCTTCTCTCTCCCATTCCTCTTTTGAGCTTTCTAGAGTAGAATTTTCTTGCTTTCTAGTGTAATAGATTTATTGCTTTCTAATGTAATCATTTTCTGCTTTCTAGTTGTAATGAGTAGTGTAATGAATAATCTCTTTGATAGTGAATTCCATGTTCATTCTACATCTCTTCTTGTTTTTGTTCGTAATATTCTCTCTCTCTTCTATTTATTGTAAATAGATAGATAGTTTCTAATCAATTATTTTGCCTTGTGACAAATAAAACAAACATGTATTTTTAATCAAACATCTGCCTCCCTGAGTTCGACCCGGGATTTCTATTCCAGTATAAATTTTATTTGTTGAACACGAGTTCTTCGCTTTCAACTACGATGACAAGTTTTAAAAATCAAATACGATATCGTAGTAACCCATAGCTTCAACACTTAGCAACCTATTTTCTTGTATATTGTTGTTTTCACCTTTCTTGCATTAAGTGTCTACCTATGCATTTTTAGCATACATTTATTGTCACATAAGTCATGCGTTTCACTTCTTAGCTCGACTTTCCACTCTGATCTTGTATCAGACTTGAAATCATCTGCATAGAGATTTTATCTCCTCATTTCGACTTCTTTCCATCACCCAATCTAAGATAGTGAAAAGCAAAGCATGCATTTTGCATCCACCCTATTCATACAATGAGGACATTGCATCAATTAAGCATAGGGGGTGTAAATGGTGACCCATTTATTGAAATGCAATTGTAGATGATAGAGAGAAATTTGCTTATTTGTGAAGATGATAGCAATAAACTGATATGTCGTTGTAGTTGCATGGTGGAAAATCTCTCAATCAAAGATTAAAATAGATATCAATTTAAACCACAGTAAAAATGTCGTATCCACAAGGTGGATTGAGCCAAATAAACTCATAATAAGCTTCCATCTTGTTTACTTTTCATTCATCCTAATGCAAAAGAGAGAATACTAATAGATGAATCAAATAACCGATCAACTCTAATTGCTGAAAAGAGCTGGACCAATCACGGAAATTCTCCTTCACTAGAATACTCACTATAAAATCAATCAACTCAAATATTCAATGGCATTAAATGTAAATTATAATATCACCATTAAATGTGACGCTAATAGATAGGGAGGATAGTCATGCAATTTGATAAGCCAATTAATTAGAGCAAACTAAAGAGACTTGGTTGTAAATTCATCCAATAAATCCAATATAATATTCAAAATAAGAATTCTAACAATGGCATAGCAATGTAAATATTAATTCTAACAAAAAAAAAGGATTCTCCCTCTCTCCTTTATGCGTGTAGGATGGAGCACCAGTAGTTGAGTGGAGTGCGGAGAAGGATCTATGAACCCGGGGCTTCACGGCGATGATGGAAGTGTGTCGCAATGTGGCTGGAGTGCCAGCGAATCGCAGGCCGAAGATGCAGTCACGAGCGGCCTGTTACGTTGGAGGAGAGGCACGGTCGGCTATCACGGCTGTCCGGGGAGGCACAGTGGGGTTTAGTCATCGACTTGGTGGTGTTGGCATCGAGGAAGACGGTCGACAAAGGTTGAAGGCATTGCTGCTAGCTGTGCTCCTTTGGGTTCATTTTTGCGATGGAAAGGAGGAACACGGGAAGAGAGGAAGATGAAGGAGAAGCAGGGACTTGCAGTGGTTACTAGTGTGTGATGTGAGAGAGGATGGCGTTTGTGTGGGTTCACGAGCAGGTGAAGGCGGTTGTTGCAGTGAATGGGTGATAGTGGTCTGCAACGAGGGGAAATTTTTGGTGGAGAAGATGGAGGTGGTGATGGTAAGGGGTAGGCGATGATGATGGTGGTGATGCTCTCTGTCATAGAGCACCACAAGTTGAGGGCAGGCTGCAGGGTTGACGTAGTGAGCTGCAAGCCATGGTGCACGCTACGGCCATGGTGTTCTTCTGTGTGCACAGTGTAGGCTGATGCGTTAATTCTCAACATAGTTAATTAAGCTTATCAGACTTAATTAAGTGTATCAAAAAGAAACTTAGGTTAACTCGAATTAATGTCGTGAATTGTAGTATAGGGTCAAGTTAACCTAATATTTTAGATTTTTATTCTTTTTTAATTGGTTGAGTCCAAGTCGTTGATTGGGAGGCATAATCGTAAGCTTAATTTGCCATTAATTCCTAAAGCATAACTACTATCTACTTAATCAATCGGATTAATAATTACAACATATTTTAAGCACATGAATAATTGTGCAAGATATTATAATAAAAGCATGCAATATTCCATTTGGAAAGAAACAAGTATACAAAGAAGATTTGTCATTTAAACCCAAGTAAACATGTTTATTACAACTTCTTACAAGAATATAAGGTAAAGGAATGCATTAAGAAGAGTTTAACAAGCCTTTACAACATTAAAAACTAGAAAACATGTAATATAGCAGCTTCAACCCTGAAATTAGATGTCTAAAAAGTGAATTAGACTACTTAAAAAAAATAATAAATTGGAATTCTGATAGAGCATACTGACGTCAAATCTATATCATTTTATTCTTCATTTAAATCTTTGTTCTTTCTCTTCTCTCTTCTTTCCCTCGAGCTCTCTTTATTAACTCTCGCCATTAGCTCTGTTCTTTTCCTTTATCTTTTTCACTTAGCTTCCCTTAGTTTCTTAAGCTTTCTCTCTTTCTTGACCTCTTCTCCTTCCTTATTTCTCCTCTTTTATTTACTTAACCATGAACTCTTCTTCTCTTTTATCTTTTGCTATCTTCCTTAACCTCTTCTTTCTTACTGTGCTTTTACATACTCCACACTTTGTCAATTTTAGATCTCACTTAACCCATTAATCCTTTACTTAACCAAAAATTTATTTATTGGGTAGCACAGGCTTTTCAAGGATACACAGCACCTTCACGGGTGGGACCAAACCCTACTAGGCCCATGCCTGATTTTTATTAGGTGGATTATTTGTATTTTCTGATCATGCACAGTATTGGGCCAAATCAGGCCCACTCACACCCACTCCTACATGGGCCCACATGCATGCACCTGTGCACACAAACCTGGGCACATGCACACGCACACGCCCACAATGCTCATAAGTTCTCTTTGTGCCATGCGCTGACGACTGAGAGAGTCGTAGCGCAAAATGGTGATATACTATGTCATGCGCTCATAGACTCCCGATGTGGGATTATTTGTAGCATTTCTAGGCCGATCTTTGCTTGAAGATTCCCAGCGAACTGCTGGGCCAAATTGGTTAAGTAAAGGCTCGATTGAGAGCTGTTTGTGTGCTATACCTAATTGGAGCATCAAATTAGATGCTCGGATCTCGATTGATCCACCTGTTTCTGAGATGTAACATGGCTGTCCGCCATCGTTGCTAGCGCCTGCATAGAGAACAAAATAGGTCAAATGGCCTGTAGAGGGGTTGTTGCTCTTAGCTGAAGGCTTGAGTGCCTCCAATGAGGTGTTCCGCACCTATTGGGGGAAGAAGGAAGGTCTGGAAGGCTTCAGAAAGGAGTAGAATTAAAGGGCTTCATTTTGGAAGCACAGAGCTCAGATTTGAACTCGAATTCACCCTATAGAGAGGAATCAATCTCAAGAAGAGGTCTGAATGGTTTGAGGAGGTGAAAAGTAATTGATTTGGGTAGGATTTAGGTTTGAATCTCAACAAAAACACTACGAACAGTGTTTAGGTTCAAAAATAACCCAAAGTGCATAGTAGGTTGAATTTAGATTTAACCTCAATAAAACTCAATCGAATCATTTCATTTGCACTCTAGATTGTTCCAGCAAAATAATCAACCCATTTAATCAAAGACTTAAGCTCTAATTCCTCAGATTCAACTTAATTTTGACTAAATTGGATCAAAGTTTGACCTTTTGCTCCAAGGTTTCATAGATCCAATTCAAGCCCTAAATCGACCTAATTCAACCTCAGGAATTTACTCAGCAACTCATAATCATGTTTTGTTAAGTCTGAAGGTGCTCTCAGGCATTGTCGCCTGAATTGAAAGGTGCTTGTGCTCGTCAGGAGATTCAAGGAGTTCTTAGATCATATAAAGATCATGAATGACTTCTATAGACTCCTCTCATGCTTCTGGACCTAATCTCAAGGTATAAATCCTAATAGACTCACTGCTCCAACTCCGTCGGAGTTGGAGAAGACAAATATCAAACTAGAGTTCAAATCAATGAAACACACTTAAGAGCTCAGATTCATGATCCTGAGACATCATAAGAACATTTTGGAGATTTTTAGGGTGTTTAAAGGGTTGAAGCTCAAGTTCCATTCGCCGGAGCTTCAGTGAACTCAGAAATAAGGCAATGGAGTTCAAAACTCCATGAAATAGACCATAGATGGTCTCAAAAGATATTTGAGGTCGCAAGGGACCTCAAGAGCACAACAATTAAAACAAGTAAAGAAGAAATCAGAGGATATGCTTCGAATTTGATGAAGTCACAATCTGAGTTCGCTGGAACTCAGATTGACTCCTCTCACTTAATTGAGTGAGGGGAACTAGTCAATAGTGTGCGATGATGGTGTACAAGTGGCTAATTAGGTGGAAGAACTCCTCCTAAGCTGCCATTGTCAGCTAGCTCAGGAGGTTGAGGTGATTTGGGGGTTTCCTACATAAATGATTATTATTCAAATTAAAAGCAAGAATGGGGCCCTAAGATGATGACAAGGTGACAAAGGGCCTCAATTGGAGGTGAATTAGCTCGAAGAACTTCTCCATGGACAGCAGAGGTCGCTGGTGGAGGTGAAAGTGAACTAGGCATGTTAGCTGATAAAACAGTGAGGAAAGAAGTGGAATGTGATCGTGAAAAGGTGAGATAAGTGATCAAATGCGTGAAACAGTGAAGTAAAGTCCACCAAGGCTGGACTTAGCCTTGCCAGAGTTGGAGATGAAAATGAATAACTTGAACTATCAACTTTTACTCTAACTAATTACCTAGCTAATCCTACTCCTAAGAGCTAGAATTACTTACCTGACAATGGAGGAGAGGGAATCCGCCATTGGTAGGGCGGAACCAAGATCAAAATCAAGACTTTGGTGAGAGAAGAAACTCCGGTCGATCGAAGCAGAGGAGATCAGAGAAGTGGGGCATTCCCATGTTGGTGGCAGGGCAGAGGAAAGGAAGACAAGGTGAGAGAGGCAGTGCTTCCTCGACGACAGCGCTCGAGAAGGAGAACGAAGGTGCCAGAGTTGCAGAGGAAACCTATTGATCGACCACAGTGTGGGAGAGGGGGAAGGGGGTCAATAGTAATAAATCAAAGGAGATGGGGGTGTATTTATAGGTGGCGGTGGTGAAGGAAGGGTGCTGAACCTGAACGGCATCATGTATAGGTGCATGATAACCACCAACGTCATCTTTGATGCCGGTGAGGTTAATCTCCTCACATAATTAGGATTTAGGGTTCATCCGATTCATAGGATGAAGAGGAAGAAGGCGAGCGGAAGCTCTAGAACAGGAATGGCTACGTTTAAACGAGGGATGGAGAGTGATCAGAAGGTGTGGTAACCGATGAACGTCAACCGTCCGTAGCTGAGGAAGAAGAAGAAGAAGGTGTTCATAGGGACATTTTTGTAATGAAAGTTTAGGGCCTTATTGTAAGAAAAGGACTCAATTGAATGAAATCCTAAGGACTAAAAGATAAATAGAGGCATTTTAACCTTAATTTAATTTAATTCTTTTTCAACTTTTTATAGATAATTATAAATTAGATAAATAATATATATATGACTTGAATTTATGTTTTTGACCTTTTTAGCTTTATTTATTTAATTGATTAAATTACTTAAGTAATTACATACCTAGGGTTAAATAGTAATAATGTTAAATTAAATATTAAATAAGTTGTTAAATGCTTATAATTCGAGTCCAAATTATTAATTAAATTATTAATAATATTAATTGATGTTTAATTTAGTATTTTTAACTTATTTTTGTGGTCCTTAGCATTTTGTCCCTTAAATTATAACTAAACTCTAATTAGACATATTCTTAGCTAATTAGGGGTATTTAAGAACCATGATGAGTCTCTCATCATACCCCCAAGCCAAGGTTTTGCTAGTCCCTAGCAAAATTAACCAGAAATATGATGATTTAAGTACCAGGGTTTTTAAATAATTATAAATAAATCTAAGTATAGGAATGCTTAGGTAAGAATTTTTCAATATTCAATTTTTTTATATTTTTATATTTTAAAATAAATATCCATAAATATGCGGAGCATTTGTGGGAATCAAGTTACTTTAGACTCAAAAACTTAAATATTTCTCAAAAATACATATTCGTTAAAAACATAATTTTTGATGGGAATTTCCTTAAGATCAGAATTCAAAAAACTTGCTTATTCTCTATATTTGCTCTCAACCCTAGAAACTAAGAGGTCAAGATGTTTTAAGAAAACAAAACTCTAAGATTGGAATTTAAATTCTAACTCAAAAATTCAACAGACTTAAGTTAATCCTTAGGTTTGTGAAATCTGATTTTTACCAACCCAACTTTTGTAATTAACTAGACACACTTTATTAACCAAACTCAGAGATGGTAGAATCCTTAACAGCCTGCCCACAGCACCAAGGACAGACTTCTAGACCTAGAGTTTTGTTAATGTATCTCCTTTAGTCCTCAACCACTAGTCTCCAAAACCTAATTTCTTAGGCTTCGCTGCCTAATGCAAAGGTTCAGTAGCTATGATTTTAAAGCATTCGTGCTTGTGAGTAGAATTGTCCTAAAGGCATTCGAAGTTGCAAAAATCCAGATCTTAGGATATCAATTTCCAATCCAGGTTATTCCAATCAAGCCTTTGGCTTGGCCTTACTCAATTTGGTTGCTTTCTCCTGATCAGTTTTCTATCCCGAGGTCAACACCTTTTGTGTATTTCTCCCCGATGGACCACTGGGTCTCTTATTCCTAAATTTTATCTTTGTATTTTTTTCAATCTTTTTCTATAGGATAAAACACCCATATGTAGCGAGGTATTTTTTTTTATTTGATGGAGGAAAGGGTAGCATCCATTTGTACTGAGATGCTTTATTTAGTGGATAAAACGGCATAAGCACCCATTTGTAGTGAGATGCTTAACTGCAGGGTACATAAAATTTTTTTTCTTCTTTTTCTTATTTTTCTCCTCATTTTTCTTACTAATATAATACTCCATATCCTTTTTCTAGGTGAGTGGCACATCCTTCACTCTTTCAAGAGCTACGCCGTGGAAATCCTTGGACTAAAGAGGATTTAGAATCGATCTCTTATCCTCTGTGTTTTCGCGATCTCAGATGCCAACAAGACAACTCTATGTGTGTGAAGTTTGGACGCTTAGGTTACTTAGCTCTCAAACCAGAGCTTGGACAGCAAAGCTATTCACTCTTAGGTCCCTTAAACCATTAGTATCCTCCTGCAGGATCTGTCAAGACATAACTCGCCAAGTCTACCTACATGTCCCTGGTTGATTAAGCTAACTATAGCCTGATAGACCTTATAACTAAGAATTCTACCAACTCTTTACTTAATTAACTCTGGGTATCTAGCCTTTTCACTCAACTTGGTGGTAAAAGCAGATTTTCAAAAAGCAAAAGGATTTAACTTAGTCTAATTGACCAAGAAAGTTATAATTTAATTCCAAAATTTAAGTCTCATAAAACTTAATACATCTTAACTACTTTGTTTCAGGGTAAAGAGTGGAAAAATAGATCCTTAGGGGTTTTAGACTTTAACTCAAAGAAATCCCCTTCAAAATTTCGCAAAACAAATACGTTTTTTGAAAAGGTATTTAAGTAAAAGTCCAAGGATTCAATGCTCTTATAAATTAGATATTATTTACAAATAAATATACTTTTGATTTCTGACCAAAAATAAAAATCAAGCTTTTAATTATTATTATAAATAAGTATATATATGTTTTTGTGTCTTCTTCTTTTTCTTCTTTAAGAAAAATATGAACCCCTTATTATTATTTTTTATGATTTTATGTATTTTTTATATATATTTTTGTTTTATGCTTTATAAAAATTTTTCAAATTCTTAAGGTATTTTAGTTTTTCTATTTTTTTATTTTTGTGAGTTTCTATTTTTTTTAATTTTACTTTCTTACTTTTACTTTTATCTACCACTACACTTAGATTATTACGATTCACTTCACACCCTCTAAGCCAAAATATTACAATGTCCTCATTGTAAGAAGGGTGGAAAAGATTTGCACTTCACTTAGTACAGAGTGATGGAAGGAGTTGAATAGAGGAGATTGTTAGTCGCTCTGAATCAGATTCAGATCTAAGCATACTTGGGACCAGGGTTGCAGGCATGATATCGCAGTCGAGGTGTGGATAGGGCTTAGGCAGGTCGGGTTAGTGCCAGGCCTGCGAGGGATAGGTCACAGGCGAGGCACGTGTGAAGAGTGAGCGGGGACCTCACCCCCTGTGTTTAGTTGAGGCGATAAGCCCATATGACTTTTTCAGTTTATGCAGTGCTGTGCCCTCATAGATTTCCAAGGTAGGACTAAATCCCACCCTTGTCTTCACACTGCTGGCAGCAGCAGCGGTCTCTCAATTGGAGCTGAAGGAGCATACGCTGCTTCCAATTGGATGCCTGGAGATGTACCTAGGAAGTATCCGCGTCTCCTGAAGGTATCACATGGAGCTATAGGTGCTGAAGATAGCTTTAAGCTTCCTTCGAAGCTTTGTCAATGTCGGCAGAGGAACGGACACCTCAAATCCAAAATATGGCTTCTCAGCCCTGTTAAACAGGTTCAGAAGCTTCGCCATAGGGCGTGGAGTGTGTTGGTGGTGGTTGTGTGGTGCTTGGCTGTGTGTGGTGGTCGGATGGTGACAGAGATGGTCGTGTGAAGGTAGGGTGTTCGGGGGCGTGTTTGAAGGAGTAATCAATGAAATAGATAGAGAGCTTTTACTCCTTGGGTCGAGGCGGAGGTGTAGGGATGAACGACAGCCGATTTGGTGGAGCATAGTGGCCGTGCGAACACACTGGAGGTATGCCAGCGAGGTGGAAGACGGAGGGCGGTTGGGCAAGTCAGCGGTTGAAATGAAGTGTGGTTGGTGTGTAAATGAAGTAGAGGAGTTAGGGAACTTATCTAGGTGGTTGGCGGATGAAGAGGGGTAGAGGCGACGTCGGTTGTGGTGTGGTCAGCATAGGAGAAGAAGGCGCTTCGGTGAGGGTAGGACGACGAGAATGGAGATAGAGGTGCCCGCTGGTATGGCACGACGTGGAGGAAGGCAGAGAAGGAGAATCTATTGCCGGTATTGTGATCAGATGAAGGAAGGAGTTGTAGGAGCTCGTCGGACGTCGAGGAGCTTCAGTCGAATGAGGAGAGATGAAATCAGAGGGGAATCTAGCTGAATTTGAGCGTGGGACCTTCGATCTGATCTGGGGAGTCTTTTATAGGTCTTTAGAGGATGTTTTAAGCTTGGGAAGCAAGCTTCCCAAGCTTGGAAGGTTCGTCGGAGATAGAAGTTGAAATATACCTGAATCTTTCATGCATTCACATCAGAGATTGGGAAGGTTTTAGGGCTTAGGATCTTGCTCAAAAGGAAGGGAATTCCTTGACGAACTTCCCTTTCAAATCTGAGAGGGATTCGCCAAGGAATCAAGGAGAACATGCCAAAACAAGCTCGTCAGAGTTGTAGGATTAGGATTTCATGGTGGCAGGGACCTATTTGAAGAAAGTGATGATAAACATAGGGACCTTTTTGTAATAAATTCGAAAGCTAAGGGGCCATGTGAAATAAAGAAAACTAGATTTGGACTAAAGTGTAAACTAGGTTGAAATAATCTCAGATTGGGCACAAATTTAGGTAAAAACCTAATTTGGACCTAAGGAATCCAATGGTGAAGTGGGATTTTAGTTTTGACCTAGTTTGACTGGGTAATTTGCATAATTACTCAAATTAGGTCAAATGTCTATTTGTGGTTCTATTTTGGGTCAAGATGGGTTATGATGGTCAAATTGAAGGTACCAAACCCTAAAGAATATTTTTCTATGAATTTTAGAGGGTTTAAGTGAATTTTATCTTGACCAAAACCTCAGTTAATTAAGCAGGTCTATTTTTAGGGTTTTAAATGTCATTTAATTCTCAAAACACGCAAAAACCCTTTTTTGTCTGTACTAACCCACTTATTAGACTCTTAAGACCATTAGCCCTTAATTAATCCCTAAGAAAACCCGTGATTGCTTTGCATTCAAGATATGATGGTAAAGTTACAGTTTTAACCTTGGTTTCTTGTATTTCTCTCTGAAAGGATTTGCAATGAAATATGGCCTTCTGATGGTTATGTAGGAGCATTTAATGACTTAATCAGATCAAATTGAGCTAGTTATGGATCATGACGGTGTTCCATTAGAGATCAAAGATCTCTGTGCGAACAATTTCAAGTCTGATAAAACTCAGAGTGGTCAGTCGGACTAAGTGAAGGGTAATCAGATAAAGAAGTTGTTGGTGCTAGAGCACCACGATCATTTGTTTTGATGATAACAAAACACGTGTTATTTAACATTTGCAATTTGAGTCCTAGATTTCAGGTCAATTGCAAATGTGGACGTGTTTAGACGCAGTTCGAGCTCGCATCCAGGACGGATTGGAGGAGCTTGACGGAAAACAGAGGAGGTTCGCGTGGAGCGAAAGATTGGAGATGGAAGACAAGAAGAATAGGATAGATTCTTTTTTATCCTTTCATGTATCTCTTGTATTTATTTTCTTGCTCTTTATTTTCCTTAGACATTATGTTAAAGAGCCTCAAAAGAACCCTAACAGTAGTCCTAGGAACACCTGCACAACCCTAGGATACTTAGGTTTTCTGTAGAACACTTAGAAAACCAATATAGGGTTAAAACAGACTTTTCAGACGTCTAATTCACGAATCAGACGTCTGATAAAGGATTTTAAGACGTCTGACTGTTGTTTCAGACGTCTGATAACTGTTAGGCTGGACATAGTTAGTTCTGTCTAATGAAATCAGACGTCCAGACCTTAGACCAGACGTCTTAAGAGACGTCTGATGACTTTGCCAGACGTCCAGTTAGTGGACCGTTGGCTGGCTTAGAAGACACTCAAGAATATGACCGTTAGAGCCTTATCAGACGTCCATAGGACTTCACAGACATCTGATAAATGACCGTTTTGCCTCGGCTGACCCAAAATCTCTTCTCAGAGATTTTCTAGCCGTTGCAACGTTTGGAAATCAATTCCCACAGTAAAAGTAGGTTTCCAGACGTCCAGACTTAGTGCCAGACGTCCTGTATGTCGTCTGATGGACTTGCACAAAAACCCTGTTTAGATCTGATTCAAGTCAGGGAGAAACCCGCATAGAATCAGACGTCTGACCTTGGAATCAGACGTCTTAAAGTGGCCTTCCAGACGTCTGATGCGAGAGTTAGACGTCTGATAACCCTGTCAAATGCAATCATTGTCCTGATTTCGGCCTGATTCTCTTGGGCTTTGCACCCAACGGCTATGGAAGCTTTTCCAAGCCTTCCAAATCCTTCCTAAGGCCTCTATAAATAGAGGGGAGCCTTTACACACCAAAACACACCTAGAGAGACATATACACACTAAGACACACACCTTGCAATACACTTTCAAACCTTTTGTGTCCACAGAAAAGATCTTGCTCTCCAAGCTCAAGCTCCATCATCTTGAGAGCTAAATTCAGTTTGCGCGCCCGCTCTCCCGCTGTTGTTCACGAGAGCGACGTAGCGCCATCGCGTGGCACACGCACCGCGTCATCGTCGACGCACTCCTTGCAAAGGGGAGTTTCCTATTTCCTATAGAAGCTAGGTTTAATTTTGTTGGCTCTATAGGACTGCTGTTTTATTTTATCTTTGTATTTTGGTTGGGTATTCGCTTTGCGAATTCCCGTCTCCTTCGTGGGACAAAATCCTTCTCGTGGAGAGAAGGGGTTGAGGAACGCTACCCTCGTACTTGTAGCGTGGTTGTACTGAGGTTGAATCACCCTCGTTCAAAGTGATTCGTTTAGTGGATTTTGATCAACTTGGTTGATCGGAAAATCCTAACTCGTGAGGGTTAGGTGGTGGTTTTCACCCGGTTTGGGTTTCCACCTAAAAATACCTGTGTACATTGTGCGATTGATTTTTGAGATTGCTTTATATTTTATTTCCGCATATTATTACGTCACCCCTCCTAGTAGGGAAGAACCTTCAATTGGTATCAGAGCAGGTCTTGCTATTTAGGCGTAACAACCCGGCAAGAGATCAAATGGAGGGAAGCACATCAGCAATTAGGATTTCGGAGGGACAGTCCACAACCCGTCCGCCCTACTTTGACGGGAACAACTACAGCTACTGGAAGCTGAGGATGAGGATGTGGCTTCAAGCCACGGACTTCGCTCTATGGGGACGTTGCGAAGCCTCATACGAGATCCCGGAGCGATCGGATGCAAGCTACTCGCAGCTGCAGATTCAAGATCTCTCACTCAACGCAAAGGCAATGAATGCCTTGTATTGCGCGTTGAGTCCGAAAGAATTCGAACGAATCCAAGAGTGCACCACCGCTCACGAGATATGGAGGAGGTTGGAAGGCACTCATGAGGAGACGAGTTCGGAAGAAGATCTCGGAGAGAAGGAAACCACGTGCCTTGGTTTCATGGCAATTGGAGAAAGTGAAAGCGAAAGCGACTCAGACAACGAGGTAAATCTCGATCTTCAAGAAGCATTTAATGAACTTTTTGAGATTAGTAAATCACTTAGGGTAGAAAATAAAAGCATTAAAAAGAACCTTAGTTTTCTTAGAAATGAAAATGATAGGTTAGAAAAACAACTCAAGGATATAGAGACTAGTCCTAAGGATAATAACCTGTTATTAGAAAATCAAGACCTCATCAATGAAAATAATAAATTGATTGAGGAAAATAATAGTCTAAAGTTAGAAATTTCTGATTTAAAGACTAAGATGGATATTATAGAAAAAGAAATCGCATGTCTTAGGGAAAATTCTAACAAATTAATCAACAAAGTTGATAATTTTTATAGCCCTAAAGTTGAGAAAGGATCTCCATCAAGGAGACCCTCTAACAAATCCGGATCCAAGCCCACTTGGATACCGAAAAAAGAATTAGAATCTTGTTTTGTAGGATTCAGGGATAACTACAATACACAGGACTGGACCTACAAGCTCAAGGCTGGTCAACTCGAGTTAGGAGAACTAAGGAGTAGACCAAGGAGGAGAACAAGAAGACCGACGAGACGGCGAACAAACGACGGACCCGCCGCACGTCGACCACCAGATTGGAGACCGGCGCCGATGCCCGGGCCTCCAAGCTACGGATGGGAGCCCCATCCGATGTGGCATCCACCACCACCATTCGGGCCATTTTATTGGCCATGGTAGGTGAGGTAAAACCCTTTACCCTATCTTTTTATCAATAAGCATTTAGATAGGGGGAGTTAAAAAAGGATGAGCTAATTGTCAATTTTTAAGGGGGAGATATAAGGTAGCTAAATTTCCTTTAGAAAGGGGGAGAAAAATAATAGCTATCGCATTGTTACAAAAAGGGGGAGGACATTACCTTTGTCAAAAGAAACTCATAGAAGAGCATGCTTTAAGGGGGAGTTATAGGAAATATAAAATCAATTAAACCTTTTTGATAATGTCAAAAAGGGGGAGGATTTTTATGCATTATTTACGATTTTGTCATCATCAAAAAGGGGGAGATTGTTGGTGCTAGAGCACCACGATCATTTGTTTTGATGATAACAAAACACGTGTTATTTAACATTTGCAATTTGAGTCCTAGATTTCAGGTCAATTGCAAATGTGGACGTGTTTAGACGCAGTTCGAGCTCGCATCCAGGACGGATTGGAGGAGCTTGACGGAAAACAGAGGAGGTTCGCGTGGAGCGAAAGATTGGAGATGGAAGACAAGAAGAATAGGATAGATTCTTTTTTATCCTTTCATGTATCTCTTGTATTTATTTTCTTGCTCTTTATTTTCCTTAGACATTATGTTAAAGAGCCTCAAAAGAACCCTAACAGTAGTCCTAGGAACACCTGCACAACCCTAGGATACTTAGGTTTTCTGTAGAACACTTAGAAAACCAATATAGGGTTAAAACAGACTTTCCAGACGTCTAATTCACGAATCAGACGTCTGATAAAGGATTTTAAGACGTCTGACTGTTGTTTCAGACGTCTGATAACTGTTAGGCTGGACATAGTTAGTTCTGTCTGATGAAATCAGACATCCAGACCTTAGACCAGACGTCTTAAGAGACGTCTGATGACTTTGCCAGACGTCCAGTTAGTGGACCGTTGGCTGGCTTAGAAGACACTCAAGAATATGACCGTTAGAGCCTTATCAGACGTCCATAGGACTTCACAGACGTCTGATAAATGACCGTTTTGCCTCGGCTGACCCAAAATCTCTTCTCAGAGATTTTCTAGCCGTTGCAACGTTTGGAAATCAATTCCCACAGTAAAAGTAGGTTTCCAGACGTCCAGACTTAGTGCCAGACGTCCTGTATGTCGTCTGATGGACTTGCACAAAAACCCTGTTTAGATCTGATTCAAGTCAGGGAGAAACCTGCATAGAATCAGACGTCTGACCTTGGAATCAGACGTCTTAAAGTGGCCTTCCAGACGTCTGATGCGAGAGTTAGACGTCTGATAACCCTGTCAAATGCAATCATTGTCCTGATTTCGGCCTGATTCTCTTGGGCTTTGCACCCAACGGCTACGGAAGCTTTTCCAAGCCTTCCAAATCCTTCCTAAGGCCTCTATAAATAGAGGGGAGCCTTTACACACCAAAACACACCTAGAGAGACATATACACACTAAGACACACACCTTGCAATACACTTTCAAACCTTTTGTGTCCACAGAAAAGATCTTGCTCTCCAAGCTCAAGCTCCATCATCTTGAGAGCTAAATTCAGTTTGCGCGCCCGCTCTCCCGCTGTTGTTCACGAGAGCGACGTAGCGCCATCGCGTGGCACACGCACTGCGTCATCGTCGACGCACTCCTTGCAAAGGGGAGTTTCCTATTTCCTATAGAAGCTAGGTTTAATTTTGTTGGCTCTATAGGACTGTTGTTTTATTTTATCTTTGTATTTTGGTTGGGTATTCGCTTTGCGAATTCCCGTCTCCTTCGTGGGACAAAATCCTTCTCGTGGAGAGAAGGGGTTGAGGAACGCTACCCTCGTACTTGTAGCGTGGTTGTACTGAGGTTGAATCACCCTCGGTCAAAGTGATTCGTTTAGTGGATTTTGATCAACTTGGTTGATCGGAAAATCCTAACTCGTGAGGGTTAGGTGGTGGTTTTCACCCGGTTTGGGTTTCCACCTAAAAATACCTGTGTACATTGTGCGATTGATTTTTGAGATTGCTTTATATTTTATTTCCGCATATTATTACGTCACCCCTCCTAGTAGGGAAGAACCTTCAATTGGTATCAGAGCAGGTCTTGCTATTTAGGCGTAACAACCCGGCAAGAGATCAAATGGAGGGAAGCACATCAGCAATTAGGATTTCGGAGGGACAGTCCACAACCCGTCCGCCCTACTTTGACGGGAACAACTACAGCTACTGGAAGCTGAGGATGAGGATGTGGCTTCAAGCCACGGACTTCGCTCTATGGGGACGTTGCGAAGCCTCATACGAGATCCCGGAGCGATCGGATGCAAGCTACTCGCAGCTGCAGATTCAAGATCTCTCACTCAACGCAAAGGCAATGAATGCCTTGTATTGCGCGTTGAGTCCGAAAGAATTCGAACGAATCCAAGAGTGCACCACCGCTCACGAGATATGGAGGAGGTTGGAAGGCACTCATGAGGAGACGAGTTCGGAAGAAGATCTCGGAAGAAGATCTCGGAGAGAAATGATGACACGTGGTATCCCAAAATGAGAGATGGTATGATTTTGAATGAAAGGAATGACAACTCTATGATCGATTGTGCATGTGGGTACATCTTCGATCCAATGAGACTCGTAATCAATAGCGAGTAAAATATACTCGAAGCCAGAAGAGTACGAAAATGGACCCACGAAATCTATGCCCCAAATATCAAAGATTTCATAGACAACAATCAGGTTCAGAGGCATCATGTCTTTGCGTGTCATGCTACCAAGAGTTTGGCAACTACTACATGCCTTACAATACATCTATGAATATGCAAAAAGAGTAGGCCAATAAAACCCACACTGCAAAACTTTTACAGTGGTCTTATGACCAGAAAAATGACCGCCACAAGCCTAGTCATGACAAAAAGATAAGATAGAGTAAATCTCAAAAGAGGAAACACAATGCCTGATGATTTCATCATTACAGAGTCGGAAAAGATACGAATCTTCCTAGAAATAGTATTTGGCTTCTGATTTGAGTCGTGATTTGTGATTCCAGTCCCAGTCAGATGGGAATTGATGTGTAACCAAATAGTTTACGATGTCAGCATACCAAGGAAGATCAGAAGATATAGTCAACAGATGTTCATCAAGGAAATGTTCAGCGATTGGAGATTCCTCTACATTCTCAAAAGGAAGGCGGGAAAGGTGGTCGGCAATGACATTCTGTTGTCCCGCCTTATCACAAATTTCTAGATCAAATTCTTGCAAAAGCAAGATCCATCTGATCAACCTAGGTTTTGTGTCCTTCTTAGAAAGAAGATGTTTGATTGCTAAGTGATCAGAGTACATAATGATTCGAGATCCAAGGATGTAAGATCTAAATTTTTCTAATCCAAATACTATCGCTAGCAATTCCTTCTCGATAATAGTGTAATTCCTTTGTTCATCATTCAGAGTCTTGCTAGTGTAGTAGATCACTACAGGATTTCTCTCGATTTTCTATCCTAAAATAGCTCCAACTGCGAAATTGATGAGTCCATTTTAATGGACTAATATTAAGCCTAAGTAACTTTAATCGTACCATTTAGGTGTGTTAATAACTGTAATTAAGTTGTAGAACATTTGTAGGCATCATGATTTAAGTTTATAACATTCTATAACTTAATATGTAATGATTTTGTTGTTTTTTTGTGCAAGTATTATATTTAGAAAGAGCAAGGGTTGGGGACCAAATTTCCCCAACAACTGATGGCATCTTTTCCCTTTCCTCCGGCCAGTCGTAACTCTCCCCTCAATGCCCGCCGACCAAAAATAGAAAAGGGATTTGAAAATCCCTTGATTGGCGCACGCAGGGAGAGAGAGGAGTTAAAAAGCATGCGGAGAAAGGAGAAGATCATTTGCATCTTCCCCCTTGCGGGGAACTGCTTCCCAGCGTGCACTGTGGACTAGATTCTTCATCTTCCTTCTGTGCTCGCTCCTCCACCTTGCGCGCCTGCAGGCGTGTGCCTTCCTCCAGTGCACCAAGCCTGCACCTGCACAGCGCCTCTCCGCAGCCTGCAAACACCGCCCACTGTGCCATCACACCTCCAGCCAAGTCTCTGCGCTAGGCCTACACCCACTCCAGCACCACCCAATGCTCCCTCCAGCTGCGCCTGCAGGTGCTGCGTGTAGAGCACACCTCCTTGCATGCCCCTCTCAAGCACCGCAGGCGTACTACTCAGCCCACTCCAACCAGACCTGCAGGCGCTAGCTCTACCTCACCGACCGCCTACACCTTCCAGCACCCACAGGTCTGCCTCCCTTCAACGCATCCTCTTTGCGTGCCCCTACTGCAGGCGCACCTCCATCGTCCCCGCAGGCACCGCACAAGCATGCACTAGTGCTCCCCTCCAATGCTGCAGGCACTCGTGCCATCCCCACTACCTTGATTGATCCACGCCCTCGCCACCAGACTGCTGTAGACGCGCACAGGTGCGCACCAGTGTGCAGCCACTCGCCAACAGGCAGCCCTACAGCAGCCGCTCTACCTTCTTCTCCAATAGGCAGGTGGTCCTCCTCCCCCCGTCGGCCACCGCCGGCCACCTCTCGCCATTCTGTCACCACCATCGTGATCCCCACACACCGGTCAATCTTCCTCCATAGTAGCTCCATCACCGATGCTTCATCTCTCACACGATGAGGAAAGAGAGTGAAAGCTTTGTTTTCCTTGCAATTAGTTATTACATTTAATGCCATTGCCAACACCTAATTTTTTATTTATTAATATTTTCTTATGGCAAAATTGCAAATGCACACTCATACTTTCTGATAATTGCAAGTTATTGTTATTCACCTATTTCATGATTGATTTTGAGTTTAACATGTGCACCAATTTTCTCTAGTATATGTCAATTGAAAATTACATAAAATCATCATATATTTATCGAATATTTCAGTGAGATAAAATTGCAGATATACCCTTATATTTTTGAGTTATTATGGATCTTCCTTCCATTGCATTTTGTGTCAGATTTGACTGGGGATTTTGCACTTAACCAAAAGAATATGAAATAATCGAGAGTTTATTGCATAATTGCCTCCGTATGGACACGACCCGCTCTTCTATGAGTGGTTATTTTTATTTTTGATTAGTCAATTTTTCCACCACTTAAATACTACAATGCAAAGTGGAAAGTCGACTCGTTAGTAATCGAATGCATCACACATGGTTTCGAATGGTAAGTTCCAATCAGGAGATTGAAGAATAGGGGCCTAGTAACTCTATCTCTCAATGTCTTAAATGCAGATATACACTAATTCATCTCAAAAATAGTGTCTTCCGTGAGGAGGTTTGTGAGTGGTCGGCCAATCTTCGAAAAGTTGAGAATAAATCTTCTGTAAAAATCAACATGCCCAAGAAAAGATCGGATGCTCTTGATCAAGTCAGGAATTGGTAGATTTGAGATTTGGTTGATCTTGGATCGATCTACTTGGATATCTCACTGAGATACGAGATGGCCAAGTATGATGCCCTCTGGAACCATAAAATGGCTCTTCTCCCAGCTGAGGACAACATTCACTTCAATGCATCTTTTGAGAATCTTCGATAAATTTTCTAGACAAATATCAAATGTTTCCCCGAAGACTGAAAAATCATTCATAAAAACCTCCATATATTCACCTACCATCTCGATAAAAATGGCTAACATGCAATGCTAAAAAGTCACGGGTGAATTGCAAAGCTCAAATGGCATCCTTTAGAAAGCAAAGGTTTCGAAGGGGCAGGTGAAAGTAATTTTCTCTTGATCTTCAGGGTGGATTGCGACCTGATTGTATCCAAAGTAACCATCGAAAAAGCAGAAGAACCTATTACCAGCTAGTCTCTCAAAGATCTGATCGATGAATGGTAAAGGGAAATGATCCTTTTTTGTAACTGTGTTGAGTTTGCAATAGTTGATGCAAACCCACCATGAATTTGTAATTCATATGGAAATCGTTTCTCTAGATTCGGTCTTAATTATGGTGAGTCCTGCCTTTTTGGGTACCACTTGAATTAGACTCACCCAAGGGCTATCAGATATGGGATAGATAATGTCACCGCTAGCCACTTGATTATTTCTTTCTTTACGACCTCCTTATGATTCAGATTTAAACATCTTTGTGCTTCACGAGAAGGTTGTGTCCCATCTTCAATATAGATGCGATGAGTACAATAATTGGGGCTAATCCCAATAGGGTCGTGCAGAGTCTAGCCAATTGCCTTCTTATGATCTCGTAAAACCACAATCAATTTTGATTCTTGCTTTCTAGAAAGATGTGCATTGATGATTACATGATAAGTTTGATCGGGTTCGAGTTGGACGTATTTAAGTGTATCAAGCAATGGTTTGAGTTTCACTTTTGTAGTCAAATCAACAGTCTGGAATGGGATTTTCTGCTACAAAAAGAGGTAGATGTGATTCGTTTGATACAATCTCAGGATCGAGTGGAGATTCTGATAATGAGTTTTAGTTCTGAGGGTAAAGAATATCAAGAGAAGGGTTTTCTAGTTCTAAGGAACTAGGTTCATCCTCAAGAACATAAACAAATTTAATCTCCTCAATTCATTTACAATATAATCCTCGAGAAGCTCTAAATATATCAAGTTTAATTGTCTTCTTCCCAAACTTTAATTCAATCTTTCTAGATTCACAATCTATATTGGCCTTTGCTATGGCCAAAAAGGGTCTCCCTACAATTATTGGGGCATCTTTAACTTGTTCAGGAACTTCCATATCTAAGACAATAAAATCCACAGGAAAATAAAAGTCCTGAACTCTAATGATAACATCTTCCAATACTCCCTTAGGTATATCTGCTAATTGTAAAGTCACATCAGAAGGTTTAAGTGTGCCAACATCAAAGTACTCAATTAGGGTAGTTGGAATTAAGTTAATGGATGCTCCTAAATCTAAGAGGGCTCTATTAAAACACTGGTCCCTAATTATACAGGAAATAAATGGAGAACCCAGGTCTTTCTTTTTTAAAGGAAGCGTACTCGAAATAATAGTGCTCACTTGTTCAGATGGTACCACAATGCTTCATTTCCTCGACTTGCGCTTAGGAGTACACAAGTTCTTGAGAAATCTTGCGTAAGTCGGAATGTGCTTTATAGCATCTAGGAGTGGGATATTAATGTGTACCTATTCAAAGTTCTTAATCAAATCCTCATCTAAAGTAACATGTTATTTTTGTTTCCTAGAATTCTTCAATGCTTATGGGAATGGGACTTGGATATCCTATTTTATTGAGGGATTTCCCTGATCATGAAAATTAGCAGGAATTGTAGAATCAGGTAATTCACCACTCACAAGTGTAGAAATAAGGGTTGTTCTAGATGTACTAGGGTTTAGGGATAGGTTTTGCAGATCACTGGATCCCTAGTGGAAGTCCCACGGCAGGTTGTAACAAAGTTAATACTCGCATTTGAAGAAGAAGTAGGAGAAGATGATGTAGAAGCTTGAGACTGGAAAGATGGATTCAATAATAGTGGTTGATTACCTTGATTCAACAATAATTGTTGCTGATTTGGATACTGGTAGTCGGGAGGTGTAGAGGGTGGGTTTTGCTTTGGATTCTAATGCAGGGGTACTTGATTTAGGAAGTGCACTTGTCCCTGAGTCGGATGTTAACCTCTTGGGTGAAACTTATGCTGGATATTCCTAGGGTTTGGAACTGGTTGGGATGGAAGGGCCCTTAGCTGATGAGATTCAGCTAATTGCGTTATTTGGCCCCTAAGGTCAGCCAGTTCTATTGAACATTGCTATTGGACTTTAGCAAGAGCTTTAGCATTCTGTCGCTGGCTCTCTATCACAACTCGCAAAATCTGGTCGAGCTGCGAATCTCTATTTGGCCCTGTGTAGTTCTACGTACTCGTGTGAAAGGGCCTTGCGTTTGGTTGCTGAAACAGCAACGTTGGCAGGTTTTGGCTGGTCTGAGTTGGATATGATGGTCTTTGTGAATGGTCAGACCAAAAGAAATTAGGTTGATTATGCCATCTAGGATTGTAGGTGTTCGAATATGGGTTCGGTCTTGGTGTGTAGCCATGAATGATGTTCAAATCATAAGGATAAGTTGTGTTTTTCGCAAAAATAGGAAGTGGGGAAAGGGTGGGTAACATGTCAGGACAAAGGTTCCTCCTTGGGTTGGTGCAGGAGTAGAGAAATAACCCAAGGAAGATGGATCTTTAGAATCCAGATTATTCACAAATTCCCTCCCCGCAGGAATTTGCAAAACAGGTAAATGCGCAGGATTCTGCGTAGCGAGAAGAGACATAAGAGTCTTCATGATGTTGCAGACCTCGTCGAGATACTTCGCTACAATGTCAACTTTGTCCAATTTCTTTGCAATTATCTCCAAATCCTTGGAACTGGACGGGTTCCCAATCTCGTGAATGCCCTTGTGCTGATGCGAGTTTGGATGAAGATTTTGATGCAGGTTTCCTTACGTGAATTGTGACATGGATGCGTTGTTGATCAAGTTTTCTACCATCCCTTCAAATAATTCTAAGGCGGATTCTTCATCGCGATTCAGAAAATTTCCTCCACAAGAGGCATCGACCAGATTGCGAATGCTTTCTTACAATCCTTAATAAAAGATGTGCATGAGCTGCCAGCAAGGGATGTCGTGATGTAGGCATTTCCTTTGCAATTCATGAAAGCACTCCCACGCTTCATGAATTGGTTCTCCCTGATTCTGAGTAAAAGTCATGATGGCTCGCCTTAGTGCATTAGTACGACCGATAGGGAAGAATTTATTTAGAAATGTAGATTCGAGTTCGTTCCACGTAGATATAGCTCGTGTGATAGTTCGATACCAATAGGCAGCCTTATCCTTTAGGCTGAAGGAGAACATCTTCATGAGTAGGATTTCCCGGCTTTGACTTCTAGGACCAAGAGTCTGAGATAGATTCTTCAGATCTTCTAAGTGTTCGAATGGATTCTCAGATGAAAACCTGTGGAAGTGTGGGATTAGACCTATAATGTTTGGCTTTAACTTTGGGTCATTTTCCCCAACGAAAATCCTAACATTAGGCTCTTCTTGTTCATTGGAAGGATTATAATAGTCTCGGAGAAGAGGCCTACGACGAGGTCGATTCGGGAAATTAGGGCTTTCAAAACCCACCTCAGGTCAAGGAGGAAGACAGGTTTATTGGCTCTGCAAATTCTAAAGAGCAGCCGTCAATAGATTAATTTAACGATTCTACTCGAGCATCTGTAGGTTCTGGTTTAGGAGCACCTCATGGATATTAAAAGGTGGCATCTCCCCCTGACCAGAAGAGGAAGGGATCTAGGGATTCGGATTATATATTTTGGTCCATAGGATTAAATGCAGAAAAAGCAGATGTAGTAGACGGGAAAATGGGTGGTTGCTTCAATGCAATCGGTCTAGGTAGATCTGTCAATGGAGATACGAGAGGCAATTTCAGGGATCACTGATAACACTACATTTTATAATGTTAATTCTGCCAAAAGGGGTCGGTCTTAAGGGTAAAATGCGCAGAAGACACAGGAATGGGAGCATTGCATGCATTGCACATCAAGATTACTTATAGTGCATTATTAATGGTCATGTGTACAATTGCATGTCAAAACAGGCCTCAGATGAGTGATTGGACCGCACGGATGGATTCAGAGTGACGAACAGAGTCCAATGGACTCGAAATCAGCTAAATTCGACATCCGGAGCTCCCACTATTGGCCCAAGAAGTTCTGACTGTTGATCTGATGATCAACGGTCATGGGGCTGCCACGTGTCAGCCTCGCCACGCCCTCAACCTCCATTCATCGTGCAGCATCACTTTAAGCCATCCGATCATAGATCGAACGGCTGGAAATCGCGCACCCACACTCTCCTCAACAGCAGCGCAGCACTAGTGCCTCCACCGTAGGATGAATCTCAGTTATTGATTTTCGATCAAACTGTCGAGAACCGTGCGCCCTCGCACTCCACACCCGCAGCATCCTCAGCTGCAGTAGCCTCACCCTCACCACGCCACCTTCGCATCTTCGCAACACAACTGCGAGCATAGCACAGCGGAAACTGCTTCGCCCCGCACAGTGGGGCATGGGTTCGAATCACCTCCGCAGCGTAAATTCAAGGCAAGATTGGTGCACGCGATTTTGGCCGTCGATGCACAATCGAGTGGCTGGTAGCAAGCGACGCGGCACAATCTCGCGCATCCAAGGCAAATGCCTGCGATGACGATCTTGATCGTCTGATCCACGATCGGACGGCCCTCAAGCCGCACACACAGATCGTACGTGAAGAAGAATGGGCACACGTGAGACCATTGGGCGAAGGGCTTCACCAACGCTTTTAGCATGGGTTTAGCGACATCCTGGACATCGCTAAAGCCCATACTTAAAATGGAAACCACTTCTCCCTATATAAACCCTTCCCAACCACCCATGTAAAGCATTGAATTCATCTTGCAAGTGTTGTAACACCCTCCTAGCCCCCTTTAGACCCTCTTGTAGTCAACGGTGTCGACGAGCTGTTGACGGAGCCTCCCTCCACCGCCGTGGCTGCCTCGCTGTCTCCCCTCTCTCTCTCTTTATTTCCCTTTAATCTAACTTTACTTCCTTTCTTTTCAAGCATTTACCTACTATTGTATTTGTAAAACTTGAATTGCATGTTTAATATAGTGTTGATGTTACTTTGAGCAATGGCTATGACTTAAAAGACTCTAACCCTACTCTCTCTCTCTCTCTGTCTCTCTCTCACTCATTTTTTTTACCACGTCTTCTTGCAAGCGAAAACTCATTATATCCATGACATCAACACTCGGACTCATGTCCATTTTTTCTTTTAAAATCGACATTGCGAGCACGAACTATAACGACCCTTTTAAACAAACACATCTCTCGCACGTCAATTTTTGGCGTCGTTGCCAAAGAGGCAATGGATTTATTTTGTCACTTCCATTTTACATCCATGCTCACATCATCTAACGCCCTTTCTCCTTCTACTTGATGGCTGCGGGAATTCGACGCTTGGACGACAAAGTAGTGCAACTCATGACGGTAAAGAGGGAGTAAGCGCAACAAGGACCGGTCGTGAGTAATTCTACACTCGTGGTTGTTTGCTTGCCTAAAAATCTAAAAAAATTGTAAAATTGAAAAAGATTGGTGTGGTGCATGATTGCCTGATCCACATCTTAACACATCACCCAACAAAAGAAATACTCTAACATTCTTAATGACCTAAGTTTTTTGGAGTGTTCTTCTTTCTTTTTGAGTGGTGTTTGCAAAGCCACCTTGAATTGACATGGGCCGCACCACTCAACCCTAAAAGCAACTCATCTAATACCAGTTGCATGAACACTAGGATGAGCACTTTAGGGTTTAAAGCCTCTTCACATCAAAGGAAATCTACTCTCACCAATTGTGTGCAAAACTTGACGTGCCCACCTGAAACTTGTCTGAAAACATTAAGACATGTCAACCCTGAAAGACACAAAAGTAAGGACAAAACATTAAAAGACACCACATCTTAAAAAAATCCTTGCTTGAAAAGCATATTTTGATAGGAGCACACACACTGGAATTGGAAAACTAAGAGGCACCACCCCAATCAATGCCTCATCACATAACCATAGCACAAGCACTATCCTGGCCCTTTTAAAACAGAGTAGACATGCCTTAGGCAGGACTGGTGACTTGGCTTTCATTACCTTAGTAGAATCTGGTGACTAAGTTGTGGGAAAGTGTCAAATGATCGCAGTTGTGGGGTCTATGGAACCGGCGGCACAAGCCAAAGGAAGAATCCTCCCTACAATCCCCTTGTAATCAACCTGGCCAGATTACCTTTGGGAAGGGAAGTCCAGTGCTTACGGACTTGATCACCCCTTTAGAGATTTTTACGTCCCCTAAGGAATACACCATAAGGACTAGGCTTGTTTGCTTGATTGTACACACACACTTCTCGCATCTATCGCTCTCTGCATCCCCTCCTATTCTTCTCTAGTGTATGCATGGGAGACGATCACTTCATCCTAAGTTGTTTGTTTTGGACGGGAATCCAGGCTACCTGTTTCTGCTAGAGACATGGCTGAACCTAGAGTTGATGAGGTTGAGGACCAACCCCCACCAGACACAATGGCCATCATCCAGGCCCAGATTAACGGAAACCACCGGCTTCAACAGCAACAAATCCACACCATCATGCAAGCCATACATCGGTTGTAGAACCCACAGGGGCAACCACCACCACCATCCAAGGCCCACAAGGGCAACTGCCACTTGATCCACCACCATTCCAAGATCGACCTAGGCTCCTCCGTGACTTCTGCAATTCTTTTGCTATTCGAATCAAGCCACACCTTAGGATCCCCAAAGGGGGAGATGATTTTGAGCTGAAACCAAATGTCCTGAGTCAAATTCAGAGCCACTTCCATGGAAGCTCAAATGAGGACCCCTTCCAACACCTAGAGGATCTTGACCTGATTGCCTGAACTGTGAAACCTAGGAACATTAGCCTTGACATTGTTTTGATTAAGATGTTCCCCTTCTCGCTGAGAGACAAAGCATCTCACTGGCTTAGAACCCTAGGTAGACCCATCACCACCTGGGAAGAACTGAGGCATGCATTCTTAAAGAAATTCTTCCCCATAGGAGAAACCAATGCCCTCAGAAGAGCCATTACTACCTTTACACTCCAGGGGGGAACAGTTCCATGAGGCGTGGGAAAGATTTAATGAACTATTAAGGAAATGCCCACACAACGAACTACCAAGGTGGCAATTGGCCCAAATCTTCTACCACGGTCTGGATAGCAACCTACGGAACTTCGTCGATGCCTCATGTGGGGGGAACTTCCTAAACAAAGACGAGGAGAGGGCGTTTGAGCTCTTTGAGTCTATGAGTAAAAATTCGCTCAACAATGCCTCCATGACCCAGTTTAGCTGGTCCAGTCAACCCCGTGGTGGGATTTATGAGGTACAAGCAAATTCTGGAATGGTTGACATGGATATCATTGCTAAGAAATTGGATCGAGTGGAATTGGTGGATAAAAAGATAGATGAGCTACTAAACCAGACCAGGAACCTGTTACAGCCCTTCTCCCTAGCAAAGGGAGCCCACAATGTTGACCTGGTCCAGCCCTTAAGCCAAATGAACCTGGAACAACCTCTGACCACATTCTTGGGAGGGACCTTTGCTCCCTCAACCCTTGATTACTCTCTTCCCTCCCCCTCGACATTTGCTATCCTTGAAGATGTACAGGTTATCCAAGGTTATGCCAAACCTGACCCTTTGTCCAACACTTACAACATTGGCTGGCGTAATCACCCAAACTTTGCTTGGATAAACCAGAAACCACCTCAATTCCAGAACCAGCCTAGGCCAAACCAATGGCCAAACTTGCCCCCCTACCACCAAGGACCACCAGTTAGACCCCCATATAATCCAAATAGGGCGACCCTTCCCCCACAAAACCAAATGGACACCCTGATAAAGATGATGGCTAAAATGAACCAAAAACATTAGGAACAAATAGCTTTAGTAAAGGGACAGTTAAGCCAACTGTTGGACTGCAAACAACAAGGATCCCTGCCTTCCCAGCCACAACCGAACCTACGAAACATGATTAACAGAGGCCCCAATTCGCAAGGTTTCCAAGACAATCCTGGGCAAGCTCACATGGTCCAGCCAGCCCCATAAAGGGGGTTGTCAAGGACGTAATTGTGCGGGTCAAGGACTTCTATTTTCCAGTCGACTTTTTGGTGCTCGGCATGGAAGTCCTTGAACATCTACAGAACACACCCATCATCCTAGGCAGACCTTTCTTAGTTGGATATCTTCTGGGTGACCAAGTCTTTTGATTGCGACTGTATCAAGAAACATGATCCCGTGGAACCTTTGGTCGAGGAATGCCTCACCCTTAGTTTTGTTTCGAACTACCAATCCTGTAACAACTGTTCTGACCCATCACCATCTATGCCCATGGACCTATGTAAGGTTGATTACCATCAACCAACACCATTCGAGGAAATTAATGTTGATCAACTCTCGCCTTTCCCCTTTCCATCAAACATTGTGCCACCCACACCTGACTAAAACCGCTACCCGAGAATCTCAAGTATGACTTCTTGGGACCTGACCAGACCTTCCCCGTAATTATCAATGCCAACCTAACTAGGGATCAGAAACTTAGATTGACAACAACCCTATCAGAACATAGGGCTGCCATTGGCTGGACTATTTCAAATTTGAAGGAATTAGCCCCACCTATTGTACCCACAAGATCTACCTAGAAGATGGGGCATGACCCTCCCGTCAGATGTAGAGATGGTTAAACCCAAATATGCGGGAGGTCGTTAAGAAGGAAATTATCAAGTGGCTTGACGCCGACATCATCTATCCAATCTCCAATAGCCCCTGGGTGAGCCCCACTCAAGTGGTTCCCAAGAAAGCCGGGCTCGCCGTTGTCACCAATGAGCATGGAGAATCCATCCCCACCCGCACCACCACCGCATGGCGGGTGTGTATTGATTATAGGAAACTCAATGAAGCAACCAAGAAGGATCATTTCCCCTACCATTCATCGACCAGATTCTTGAAAGATTGGTAGGGCAAAAGTATTTTTGCTTCCTGGATGGATATTCAGGATATAACCAAGTCGCAATTGCTCCTGAAGATCAAGAGAAGACCACATTCACTTGCCCGTATGGCACGTTTGCATTCCGTCGTATGCCGTCGGGTTATGCAACGCACCCTCCACCTTCCAGCGTTGCATGCTAACCATTTTTTCAGAAATGGTGGGTGAATACTTGGTGGTCTTTATGGATGATTTCTCTATATTTGGGAATTCATTCGACCACTGTTTAAGCAACTTGGAGAAAATCCTGAAACGATGTATCGAGGTTAATTTGGTGTTAAGTTGGGAAAAGAGCCATTTCATGGTTCAAGAAGGAATCATCCTCGATCACATCGTATCACATAGGGGCATTGAATTGGATCAGGCTAAAGTTGATTTGATTTCCAAACTTCCTCCACCTAGCTCGAACCGGCAAATTCGTTTGTTCCTTGGACATGTTGGCTTCTACAGAAGGTTCATCAAAGACTTCTCCAAGATTTCCAAACCCTTGACCGACCTTCTGGCCAATGATGCCCTATTCCACATGACCTCTAATTACATCCAAGCTTACCATACCCTCTGGGACTTAGTCTCCTTAGCACCTGTACTTCAGCCCTCGAATTGGTCCCAATACTTTGAGATCATGTGTGATGCATCAGATTTTGCCATAGGTGCCGTCCTGGGACAAAGACAAGACAAGAAACCCGTGGTGATCTACTACGAGAGTAAGACATTGGACGAGGCCCAACGAAATTATATGGTTACAAAGAAAGAACTGCACGCTGTAGTTTTTGGACCTGAAAAGTTTCAATCTTACCTTCTGGGATCCCACGTGACCATCTATATGGACCATTCAGCCATCCAACACTTATTGGCTAAAAAGGATGCGAAGCCCAGGCTCATCAGATGGATCCTGCTCTTGCAGGAATTTGACCTGGAAATCCATGACAAAGCCGGATCAAAGAATGTGGTGGCTGACCACCTATCCAGACTTCACCTAGAACACATTGGGCCCCCCTGCCTTTATCCGAAACCTTTCCCGATGAACACATTCTGGCTGTGCAAGACAAGAAACTACCTTGGTATGCTGACTATGTCAACTACCTGGTTGTAGGACAGACCTCGCACAGTTGGTCCAAACAGCAACGGGACAAGTTCTTGGCCGAGGCCAAGCATTATTTCTGGGATGATCCCATGCTGTTTCGCCTCTGTGTTGACCAGATCATCAGGAGGTGGATACCTGAGGGTGAAGTCCAGAGTGTGCTAGCTTTTTGTCACGACCAGGCTTGTGGTGGCCACTTCTCAGGAAAGAAAATGGCTGCAAAGGTTCTGCAGTCCAGAAATTACTGGCCTTCCTTATTTAAGGATGCACACAATTTTGCTAAGACTTGCTCTCGCTGCCAAATGCTGGGAACCATGACCAGAAAAGACATGATGCCCCTCCAGCCCATTTTGATTGTCGAGATCTTCGACGTTTGGGGTATTGATTTTATGGGTCCCTTCCTACCATCCAACGACTTTGAGTACATCTTAGACTTAGTAGACTATGTCTTTAAATGGATTGAAACCATCGCCACCTGCCGATGAGATCATAAGGTTGTTATGAACTTTGTTAAGCAGAACATCTTTTCCCGGCTTGAAATACCAAAGGCCATGATCAGTGATGGTGGAAGTCATTTTATTCACACCCAGTTCCATGCCCTACTCAGAAGATACGGGGTTACCCACCACATTGCTACCCCGTATCATTCGCAAACAAATGGGCAGACCAAGGTCTCAAATAGGCAGATCAAGAATATTCTACAAATGACTGTGAAACCTGACAGGAAGGATTGGTCCGCATGACTGGATGATGCCCTGTGGGCATATCTGACCGCTTTCAAGACCCCGATCGGCAAGTTGCCTTATCACTTGGTCTTTGGCAAAGCTTGCCACCTTCCTGACACCGGGCTTACTGGGCCGTTAAGCAGTGTAACATGGATCCCCAGTTAGCTGGTGTGTAGAGGATGCTCCAACTCTCCGAGCTCGAGGAAATTCATTGGGACGCTTTTGAAAATAGTCTGCTATACAAGGAGAAAATGAAAGCCATCCATGACTGACTCATCCATAGAAAAACCTTCGAGCCTAATCAGCAAGTTTGTCATTTTAATGCCCGTCTAAAACTCTTTCCATTGAAGCTCAGGTCCAAGTGGGTAGGACCATTTAGGGTGGTCAAGCCCTACTCCAATGGGAAATCGCTGATTCGAATACTAGGCACACTTTCATAGTCAATAGCCAGAGATTGAAACACTTCCTCACTCAGGTGATGAGTCCATTTTAATGGACTACTGTTACACCTAAGTACTTCAATTCTAACATAGTATGTTTGTTAATAATCACATTAGGTCATAAATAATTGCATGCATCATTACTTGAGTTTTTATCTATTTTATCGCATTTTATAACTTAGTATGTAAATATTTTACATTTTGTGGTTGCAGGAATGATGGTGGAAAAGAACAAGGAGGGGGGGATAAATTTTCCCCAACAAACCGATGCCTCAACACCGCCCTCATCTTCCGACTAGCCTCAACATCTCCCTCAAGAAATGAAATAGTGCTACCCATATTTAGCAAGGGATTTTGAAAATCCCTTGGGAGGCGAAGAGAGGAGATATAGAAGAGAGGCGGAGGGGATTGGGAGGACCCAACTGTGAAGGGAGCATGCACTGTGGGAAGACTGCTTGCACTGTGCACAATCACTGCCCCCTACACCCTACACCGCACCCTGCAAGCCCGTCCATAGGCCAGCACTCACCCGTAGGCGCTGCATCCACCGCGCCCTTCCAGCCTGCAAGTACCCCACCCCATCCTGCCCTCGCCATGCCACAGCGCCAAGCCTTCCACCGCCCGCACCCGTGCCATCTACAGGGGCAGCCCTCTCCACTGCAAGCGCACCCTGCACCACATGCCCGCAGGCGCACCCCCACAGGCGTGCCTCCTTCAGCTCCATCACCTCTACTGCCAAGCGCTTGTAGGTGCTCAGTACCCTTGCGTGCCACCCTCCATCGCCTGCAGGTTTGTACTTGCCCCCTCTGCAGGTGCGCACCTGCGCCTACACCAGCGCCATCATTGCACCAGATCTGCTCTCTCACTATGCTTGCACCAGACCTACGCTCTCACCGTGCCTGCACCAGCACCCTCACCTCGCCCCTCCAGCGCCCTTGCGTGACAACCTTCAGAAGCACTAGCGCCCGCGCCTGCTCAGCAAACTGCACCACCTACGCGTGCACGCGACAGCAGCAGCGACGACAGCCCCTGCAGTAAGCTCCGCTGCCGGCCATCTTCTGCCTCCGGCCACCTCGGCCCACGTCGAGATCACCAATGTGAACCCTTCACTCTGACGCACCTTCCCCAAGATCCTCGCAGCCAGCCAAGCCTCTTCACTCGCGCAAGGAGGAGAGAGGAATTTTCCTCTGTTTATGGTGAAATTAAAAATTACCATTTGTGCCATTACCAAAAACCCTATTGTAATATTTAATTGACTATTATATTTGAGTGAAATTGCATGCATTCCCTTACATGTTATAGTATTTCTTTCATACACTTAACTTTTAAATGGTGATGTGATAAATGCATAAGATCTCATCCATACACTCACATGACCTAAAAGAGAAAGCCCCATGTTTTGAAATACAACTATGTTACATGCCATTACAAGTTATTTCATGAAAGGAAAATTACATTCATATCCCTTCATTTGTAAATAATTCTATGTTCCTTCTTTTCGCCTTGTTTCACTTCAGATTTGAACATGGATTACGCACGTGATTGAATATGTACAAAGGAAGAAAATATTTTGTGAACTTATTAATCTGTTCCTCCCTGTGGATACGACATCCTTTTTGTGGTTTAAAATTCATATCTATGTTAATCTTAGATCGAGAGATTTCCACCACATTAATTACAATGACATATCCTTCTTTTTCTATTATAAATAAGTGAAACTCTCTCCGTCACCAGGTTTCCTCAAAGGAGGTTGTAACCCTCATTGAGGGATGACACGAAGCACTGCCTAGCTGGAGGTGTTAAACTCAGCACTTCCTGGGAGGCAACCCAGAAGATTCAGACTGATTTGGTACTTTACTTCACTCAGGTAATATCTTTTTGACCCCTGTGCATCTATGTATTTGTCAATGAGGACATTGTCCAGCATAAGCATGGGAGGTGGTAAATTGCATGATTTTGAGTTCATCTAATAAGTCTTAATAGAATAAAAAAAAATTAAATTTAGGAAGAAAAATTTAGGCATTAGAAATTTGTCAATAGTGGGAAATAATACGGAAAGAACTTGAACACTTAGACTTTTTAGGTCTTCAGGCTTAATCAGCCCTGGTGTCCGTTAAAATATGGATTTAGCTTCAAATCCTTGCAACCTTAATCTATTCTAATCCACCAACTAAATAAGGCGATAAGTATACAACTTATCAACTCGCCCTCTAACTCAGAAAAACTTTTAGTCTAAGCATCTGCACACATTTTTTGCACAGACTCACTCCTCGGAGATTCTGACAGAAATTGGGTAGCTAATGAACTTTCTACGGTGGTATGGCTGGCAAGTTGTCGTGGGTAATAGCCCATTGGCAGGTTGTCCAGAGGCCAGTCATGGGACCACCTTCCTTTTATTGCCTTTAGGTAAATTTGAGATCAGGGAAGCCACCTACCAAATGAAAAAAAAGAAAGAAAAAAAGAACAAAATAAGCCACACTTCATTGCACGAGTATGGCTGGCAAGTGATCATGGGTAACAGCCGATTGGTCGGTTGTCCATAACCCAGCTCATTAAATGCACAAAAATGACCCAAAACACTTAAGGAAGAAGCGGGGAAGTAGAACAAGCCAGGGAGATATACACAGGAAAAATCCATGTGTTGACCCCAAGTAAAAGAAATGTAGGGAGAAAGCTATCGATCGAACAAATACACCTTTAGGCAAAACACTTCCTTTTTTGGTCACTTAGGGGCATAGAACCCAAAGTCTATCTAAATTACCGTTGAGTGAGTCTATCACAATCTTCACATCAAGATGCCTAGCACTTAGAGTTTTTTTCGAGTTTTGGGTGGGTTGGGTAGTCGCAAAAAGTTACCAACACACTCTTAGCTCCCAAAAATCTAAAAATAAGAAACGATAAATATATATATATACATGCCGTAAAGCAAGGATTCAGGTGATTCATATTTTGGCAAACACCCAGGCACTGCTTAGTCCCTGTAGATCAGGATCTTAGTAAATTTCCTCCTATTGACAAGTGACGAAATGTCCAAGTAATTACTTCTTAAATTCTGATTGGAAACAATGGCTAAAATAAACCTTGCTAAGGACTAGCAAGGTGTAAGCATGGGGGTATGATAACACTACATTTTACAATGTTAATTCTGCCAAAAGGGGTCTATCTTAAGGGTAAAATGCACAGAAGACAAAGGAATGGAAGCATTGCATGCATCGCACATCAAGATTACTTATAGTGCATTATTAATGGCCATGTGTACAAGTACATGTCAAAACAGGCTTCAGATGAGCGATCGGACCGCACGAATGGATTCAGAGCGACGAATGGAGTCCAACAGACTTGAAATCAGCTAAATCCGACATCTGGAGCTCCCACTATTGGTGCAAGAAGTTCTGATCGTTGATATGATGATCAACGATCATGGGGCCACCACGTGTCAGCCTCGCCATGCCCTCAACCTCCCTTCATCGCGTGGCATCACTTAAAGCTGTTCGATTGAGGGAGGTTGGATTCATCGCGCTATTCATTGGATGTCGTGCCACGGTGATGCCGCACCACGTAAAGAAATCCAACGGTACATACCTCGCCACATGTCAGATCGGACAGCTAGAAATCGTGCACCCGCACGCTCCTCAACAGCACCGCAGCACCAGCGCCTCCACCGCAGGATGAATCTTGGCCGTTGATTTTTGATCAAATGACAGAGAACCGCATGCCCTTGCACTCCACACCCATAGCAACCTCAGCTGCAGCATTTCCCAACCGTTGGATCTTCATCAACGGTCACCTGCGCCACGCCACCTTCGCATCTTTGTGACACAACTACGAGTGTAGTGCAGCAGAAAGCACTTCGCCGCCGCACAGTGGGGCGCGGGTTCTAATCGCCTCCGTAGCGCAAATTCAATACGAGATTAGCGCACATGATTTCGGTCGTCGATGCACGATCGAGCAACTGGCAGCAGGCGATGCGGCACGATCACGATCGATCCAAGCACACGCCCCACGAGCGATCTCGACCATCCGATTCACGATTGGATGGCCCTTAAGCCACGCACACGGATCGTACATGAAGAAGAACGAGCGCACGCATGAGACCGTTGGGCAGGGTGCTTCACCAACGCTTTTAGCATGGGTTTAGCGACGTCCCGAACATCGCTAAAGCCCATACATAAAATGGAAACCACTTCTCCCTATATAAACCCCTCCCAACCATCCATGTAAAGCATTGAATTCATCTTACAAGTGTTGTAACACCCTCCTAGCCCCCTTTAGCCCCTATTATAGTCAACGGAGTCGACGAGCCGCCAACGGAGCCTCCCTCCACCGCCGTGGCCGCCTCACCGTCTCCCCTCTCTATCTCTCTTTATTTCCCTTTAATCTAGCTTTACTTCCTTTTTATTCAAGCATTTAGCTCCTATTGTATTTGTAAAACTTGAATTGCATGTTTAATATAGTGTTGATGTTACTTTGAGAAATGGCTATGACTTAAAAGACTCTAACCATACTCTCTCTCTCACTCATTTTTTTTTACCACATCTTCTTGCAAGCAAAAGCTCGTTATATCCATGACATTAAGTGACAAAGAAAATATGATTTTTACGCCTCCCTGTGATCGACACTCGGACTTACGTCCGTTTCTTCTTTTAAAACCGACGTTGCAGGCACGAACTATAATGACCCTTTTAAACAAACACGTCTCTCGCACGTCAATCGCCTCCTATAATAAACTAGAAAAAAATGTGCAAAGCCAAACTCACGCCACTACGAGAAAACAACGGCAAGCAAAACTCGAAAACAACGCAAAAAGTGGGTTTTTCTTCTTTTCAAAGAAAAAGAAGAATCCTAGAATATGCAGAAAGTAATTTTGATAAACAAATTTGGTATCAATCCAAAATACGCATCCTATCTCGTGTCTAAGCAGATGCGTATCCTTAAGGCTCAAAGGTCTAAGGTCTAGGATCGAGACCACTCACTACTGGCTCCCTGGGGCTCTAGTAGTGAGACAGAATTGTTGATCTTCCACCAAAGCTCTAAGAGGTGCAAAGAGGAGAGGTAGAAATAATAGACTTGTGTGACTCTAGTGAGCGCACTGTGAATGCAATGGCATACAACAAACGTGATCAATAAAAGTCAGCATGCAATTTGCAAACAAATTAAATGTCACAAGTTTTAATACTCCTCTTTTTAGTTAATCTTTTACAAAAAAGATAGAAAGAAGTAAATGTGATCACTTTTTATATCTTTTCAAACAAATATATGGTCTTGTTTTAGTTCCAAAGACAGAGATCTATGTGGGTTTTTGCGTATTTTCCTGCTGATGCGAGCTGAAAATAGAAAATCCCGAGTCAGATCGCAAAAGTACACTAGCAGGTATGTGCACTCCTAAGAGTGTATGCCTAATATATGCTGCTGCTAGTCAAAAGATATAAGTATTTTTGTATTTTTATATTTCTCTACACTAAAGACTAAGTAAAGAAATACACACAATGGTATGTATAATGGGAATACAAAAATAGAAACAGAAAAACCCACCTTCTTCCTGAGAATACCTGCAATGATATCCCTGAAAAGAAGACAGAAATAAAACAAAACAAAGCTAATTAGAAAAGAAATTATTTACAAACTAAAGATAATGGTGAATATAAATTACAGTTACCTCCCTGGCAATGGCACCATTAAAATGGTCCGTTAATTCTCAACACAATTAATTAAGCTTATCAGGCTTAATTAAGTGTATCAAAAAGTAACTTAGGTTAACTCGAATTAATGTCGTGAATTATAGTACAGGTTCAAGTTAACCTAACATTTTAGATTTTTATTCTTTTTCAACTAGTTGAGTCCAGGTCGTTTATTAGGAGGCATAATCGTAAGCTTAATTCACCATTAATTCCTAAATCATAATTACTATCTACTTAATCAATCAGATTAATAATTATAATATATTTTAAGCACATGAATTATTACACAAGATATTATAATAAAAGCATGCAATATTCCATTTGAAAAGAAACAAGTATACAAAGAAGATTTGTCATTTAAAACCAAGTAAACATGTTTATTACAACTTCTTACAAGAATAACAGCTTCAACCCTAAAATTAGACGTCTGAAAAGAGAATTAGATGACTTAAAAAAATAATAAATTGGAATTATGATAGAGCATACAGACGTCTGATCTATATCATTTTATTCTTCATTTAAATCTTTGTTCTTTCTCTTCTCTCTTCTTTCTCTCGAGCTCCCTTTGTTAACTCTCTTCATTAAGCTCTCTTCTTTTTTTTATCTTTTTCACTTAGCTTCCCTTAGTTTCTTAAGCTCTCTCTCTTTCTCGACCTCTTCTCCTTCCTTATTTCTCCTCTTTTATTTCCTTAACCGTGCACTCTTTTTCTCTTTTATCTTTTTCTATCTTTATTAACCTCTTCTTTCTTACTGTGCTTTTACATACTCCACACTTTGTCGATTTTAGATCTCACTTAACCCATAAATCCTTTACTTAACCAAAAATTTGTTTAATGGGCAGCATAGGCTTTTCGAGGATACACAGCACCCTCACGGGTGGAACCAAACCCTACTAGGTCCGTGCCTAATTTTTATTAGGTGGATTATTCGTATTTTTAGATCATGCACAGTACTGGGCCAAATCAGACCCACTCATACCCACACCCACATGGGCCCACATGCATGCACCTGCGAACACACACTCGGGCACATGCATATCACGCTCCCACAATGCTCATAAGTTCTCTTTGTGCCCTGCGCTGACAACCGAGAGAGTCGTAGCCCAAAATGGTGGTATACTATATCATGCGCTCAAAAACTCCTGATGTGCGACTATCTGTAGTGCTTCCAGGTTGATCTTTTCCTGAAGATTCCCAGTGAACCGCTGGGCCAAATTGGTCTAGCAAAGGCTCGATTGAGAGTTGTTTGTGTGCTATACCTAATAGGGGCATCAATTTGATGCTTGGATCTCGATTGATCCACATATTTCAGAGATGTAACATGGTTGTCCGCCATGCTTGCTAACACTTGCATATAGAAGAAAACAAGTTAAATGACTTGTAGAGGGGTTGTTTCTCGCAGCTGAAGGCTTGAGTGCCTCCAGTAAGGTGTTCCGCACCTATTGGGGGAAGAAGGAAGGTCTGGAAGGCTTCAGAAAGGAGCAGAATTAAAGGGCTTCATTCTGGAAGCACAGAGCTCATATTTGAGATCGAAATCACCCTACAGAGAGGAATCAATCTCAAGAAGAGGTCTGAATGGCTTCAGGAGGTGAAAAGTAATTGATTTGGGTAGGATTTAGGTTTGAACCTCAACAAAAACGTAGCGAGTAGTGTCTAGGTTCAAAAATAACCCAAAATGCATAATAGGTTGAATTTAGATTTACCTCAATAAAACTCAATCGAATCATTTCATTTGCACTCTAGATTATTCCAGAAAATCAATCAACCCATTTAATCAAAGATTTATGCTCTAATTCCTCATATTCAACCTAATTTTGACCTAACTGGCTCAAAGTTTGACTTTTTGTTCCAAGGTTTCATAGATCCAATTCAAGCCCTAAATCGACCTAATTCAACCTCAGGAATTTACTCAGCACCACAAAATCTTGTTTTGTTAAGTCTGGAGGTGCTCTCAGGCATTGTCGCCTGAGGTGAAAGGTAGGTGAAAGGTGCTTGGTTTGTTAGGAGGTTCTAGGAGTTCTCAGATCATATAATGATCATGAATGACTTCTACAGACTCCTCTTATGCTTCTGGACCTAATCACAGGGTCTAAAGCCTAACAGACTCGCTCCTCCAACTTTGCCAGAGTTGGAGAAAACATATATCAAACTAGAGCTCAAATCAATGAAATAACTTAAGAGCTCGGATTCTTGATCAAGAGACATCACAAGAGCATTCTGGAGCTTTTTAGGGTCTTTAAAGTGTTGAAGCTCAAGTTCCATTCATCGGAGGTTCGGTGAACTCAGAATAAGGCACTAGAGTTCAAAACTCTGTGAAATAGACCATAGATGGTCTCAAAAGATTTCTGAGGTCGCAAGGGACCTTAGGAGCACAACAATTGAAACAATTAAAGAATAAATTAAAGGATATGCTTCGAATTTGCTGAAATCACAATCTGAGTTCGCTAGAACTTAGATTGACTCCTGTCACTCAATTAAGTGAGTGGAACTGGTCAGTAGTGTGCGATGATGGTGTACAAGTGGCTAATTAGGTGGAAAAACTCCTCCTGAGCTGCCATTGTCAGCGAGCTGAGGAGGTTGAGGTGATTTGACCGTTTCCTACACAAATGATTATTATTCAAATTACGAGTAGGAATAGGGCCTAAGATGATGACAAGGCGACGGAGGGCCCCAATTGGAGGTGAATTAGCTCGAAGACCTCTGCCATGGAAGTAGAGGTCGCCGGTGAAGGTGAAAGTGAACTAGGTGTGTCAGCTGATAAAACAGTGAGGAAAGAAGTGGAATGTGATCGTGGAAAGGTGAGATAAGTGATCAGATGCTTGAAATAGTGAAATAAAGTCCTCCAAGGTCGGACTTGGCCTTGCCAGAGTCGGAAAAGAAAATGAATAACTTGAACTATCTACTCTTACTCTTAACTAATTACCTAGCTAATCCTACTCCTAAGAGCTAGAACTACTTACCTAACGAAGGAGGTGAGGGAATCCATCATTAGCAGGGTCGAAACAAGATCGAAGCAGAGGAGATTAGAGAAGTGGGGTGCTCCAACATCGGTGGTAGGGCGGAGGAGAGGAAGAGGAGGTGAGAGAGGCATCGCTTCCTTGGCAGTAGCGCTCGAGAAGGAGAACAGAGATGCCAGAGTTGCAGAGGAAACCTACTGATTGACTACAATGTAAGAGTCAAGGAAGGGGGTCGATAGCTGTGAATCAGAGGAGTTGGGGGGGTATTTATAGGTGGCGGTGGTGAAGGAAGGGGGCTGAACTTGGACAGCATCGTGTCTAGGTGCATGATAACCACCAACGTCATCTCTGATGCCAGTGAGGTTAATCTTCTCACCTAATTAGGATTTAGGGTTCATCCGATTCGTCGGATGAAGAGGAAGAAGGTGAGCGGAAGCTCTGGAGTAGAAATGGCAGCGTTTAGACGAGGGATGGAGAGTGATCAGAAGGCGTGGTGACTTGTAAATGTCAGCTGTCCATAGCTGAGGAAGAAGAAAGTGTTCATAGGAACATTTTTGTAATGAAAGTTAAGCGCCTTATTGTAAGAAAAGGACTCAATTGAATGAAATCCTAAGGATTAAAACATAAACAAAGGCATTTTAAGCTTAATTTAATTTAATTCTTTTTCAACTTTTTGTAGATAATTATAAAATAAATAAATAATATATATATGCCTTGAATTTATGTTTTCGACCTTTTTAGCTTTATTTACTTAATTGATTAAATTACTTAAGTTAATTACATACTTAGTGTTAAATACTAATGATGTTAAATTAAATATTAAATAAGTAGTTAAATGTTTATAATTTGAGTCTAAATTATTAATAATATTAATTGATGTTTAATTTAGTATTTTAAACTTATTTTTGTGGTCCTTAGCATTTTGTCCCTAATGTTATAAGTAAACCCTAATTTGACATATTCTTAGCTAATTAACTAGGGAAACTTGTTAATTAGGGGTATTTAAGAACCACGATGAGTCTCTCATCATAAGATGGGAGGACCACGGTGGAGCAGATGAGGGAGATCCCGGTGGTTAGGCGTGGCTTTTTAAAATTTCTTCGTTTGTTTCTCTTCAGCTACAAATTTCTCCAACCACTCGGCAAAGATCGCGAGTGGTTGGAATGGAAGATAAGTTCTGGCCATTCTTTATTAGACGTTCAATCAACACTCCAGATGTCTTAAAAAGTGTGGATCGTAGTGAGTCCACGATGGAGGTTCTCAGATGTCTAAGCTAGGCTCCAGATGTCTTATAGAATGTCTAAATAATGTCTTCATGCTTCTTGCACCTAGCATGAACCACCAAATGATGATCTTATCATATCATATGTTATTAAATGTAAAAATTGGTGTATAAAATTTTACGCAAACTAAAGTGAATTCCCATTTAATTCCTAATCAATTAAAAACTAAGAACAACTAATTAAAGAGTACCTAGGCCAAATAATGGTCCACTAAAATGGATTTATTAAATGCCTCCATGCTCAAGTTTTGCTAGTCCCATAGCAAAAGTGCAAAATGATGGAAGTAACCAAACACAACTTCTTTCCTTATCCCAAAAAATTTAGAGATCTAGACAAATGTGAAGTGATAGTAGCCTATGTAACGGATCCAAGTGAGAAACCAACTTGCATCTGACACTTATGCTTTACCCCTGATAAAATTCTATTGAGATAGGCAACTACTTCCCTCGAGGATGAAGCAGGAAATGATCTATAATTTGACCTTGATTTTTTTTGGCTTAGGTAGGAGACACTAACTTAAAAGGATTATAATTGGTGTCTTACACTCATCTAGTGCTACATGTAGTCTAGAACTACAGACTCTAAATCTCTAGACTATCAAATAAGTCAACCCTAAGAGAGGCTAAAAACTGTGGTCTCCTAACACTCCTTTGCGCTGTCTCTTTTTCCTTCTTTTCTTTTTCTTCTCTTTTTTTTTTCTTTTCTAAGATCACAAATCTTACCAGATTTTGTAAATGTACTCAATGTTTGGTGGCCTCACATGACACTCACACTTCAATTAAAGTCCTAATAACACTACAACTAAGTTAGAAGTCCTCAGCCAGTATTCGGGCGATCAGAAATACTGAAAAGTAGGTATGGGTCATACTGAAAAGTACGTATGACACGAAGATAAAACTATAAACTTGAACTCTTTTTTTCTTTTTCTCTCTTTTGCATTTTTTTTCTCTTCTTTTTCTTTTTTTTCTTCTTCTTTTTGTATATATATATTTTTTTCTCTTTTTCTTCTATATATTTCTTTTCTTCTTTCTCTCTGTCTCTTTTTAACTAATGCACCTAAATGCATACAAATATTTATAAATGCTATAAACATCCTCAGGTTATACCCCCCCATGACTAAGAATGACAATATCCTCATTGGAAAAATAAATACATAGAAGAATATCACCTGAGGAGGAGAGTGGGAGGAGCTAAGGCTCCTCAAGCCGAAGTGCGTCCAAAACCTGGTCATCTGAAAGAGTAACATAAGGTTTAAGTTGTTGGCAATTTACCTTAAAGCTCGCACCAGAAGTAGGGTTTCAAATTTCTACTGCTCCATGAAGAAAGGCATTAATAACAACATACTGCCCATGCCAACAAGACTTGAGCTTTCTAGGAAATACTTTAAGTATGGAATCGAAAAGCCAAACCCACTGGTTGGGCTCAAAGGTCTTTCTAATGATGTGCTTATCATGGAAGACCTTTGTACATTGTTTGTAAGCTTGAGAGGTTTTGTAGGCTTCATTGCGAAGCTCCTCAAGCTCACTTAACTCCAGCAGCATGCCTTACCTGCTTTATCCAGATTTAAGTTAACATTTCTAATAGCCTAATAAGCCTTATGTTGGATTTCAACAGGAAGGTGACATGCTTTTCCGTAGATAAGACGGAAAGGAGACATGCCCAAGGGAGTCTTATACGCTATTGTGTAGGCCCAAAAAGCATCATTTAATTTTTTCAACCAATCCTTACGGTCAGGCTTGAGAGTTTTTTCTACAATCCATTTAATCTCCCTATTAGACACTTCAACTTGTCCACTTGTTTGGGGATGGTAAAGTGTGGCTATCATGTGGTTGACTCCCAAATTTTGGAGTAGTCTTGTGAAGTGTACATTCTTAAAGTGAGGTCCTCCTTCACTTATGATAGTCCTTGGGCACCCATATCAAGAAATGATATTAGCCCTAACAAAATCCAAGACCAGGAAATGGTCATTGGTCCACGTGGGTATGGCTTCTATCCATTTCGATACATAGTCTACAACCACAAGGATGTACTCATATCCGAAGGACACAAAAACGAGACCCATGAAGTCGATGCCCCAAATATCAAAGATCTCAACATGGAGAATAGGTTGCTAGGGCATCTCATCCCTTTTTCCAATGGTTCCCGTCTGCTCGCAATGTAGACATGCACTCGCATATGTATGTGCATCTCTGAATAATGTGGGCCACCAAAAGCCAAACTGAAGAACCTTTTGGGTAGTCTTTTTTCCACTAAAATTCCCTCCACAGTGGAGGTCATGGTAGAAACTCAGAACACTCCTTTGTCTTCGTCAGGGACGCAACAATGGAATAACTGGTTAGGGCCTATTCTAAAAAGCTCGGGTTCCTCCCAGTGATAAAATTTAGTGTCAGTAAGAAACCTGTCTCACTTCTGCTTGTCCCAAGTATTGGGGGTAATGCCCGTGACCAGATAGTTCACTATGTTAGCTAACCAAGGAGTTTTGGCCTTGACGGCCATTAGAGATTCATCAGGAAAAGTCTCTTGGATAATGTCAGTAGGGGTTGATGTTTGTTGAAGCGAATTCATCGTTGTTTAAGATATGAATCATAGCACAACTAATAAATGTGCTCAAACAAATAAATTTATAAGCTCGAAAATCTAGAAATGAAGTCCGAGGTCGAACATAGGGAGCAAGTAGGAATTCACATGCTAATCTTTAATCAATAAATGAGCACCATAAATGAGCACAATAATGATATTTCAATGAATATTAATCTGTCACATTAAGTATTCAATGAAGCTCAATGTATTTCAAGACCAAAAAGACAACTAAGACAAAATAATGGTGATTTAGATCACAAATTATTATTCTAAGCACATATATTTCAAATACTCAATAATGCCAAATAAATGAACAGTACTCAGATGTCTGATTTGATAATCAGACGACTTAAAATGTCATCTGCTATAGTGCTTCTGATTTTCTTCTTCTTCTTAGCTTCTACCTTTCCTCTTCAGCAAGCCTTCCTCAAGGCCTCTCTTTCCTTTTCTTCTCATGCACAGGCCTCCTTCTTCTTTAACCTTCTGCCTTGCTTCAACATCTTCCTCTTCTTCTTTTCTTCTTTCAAGCTATCATGGCTGAGTGTTGAACTTAGGTACTTCAGAGAGCAAAACCCACCCTCCCCCACTCTCTCTCTCTTTCCTTCCTCCTTCCTTCTCTTTCTCTCAAATTAAGCTTATCGGGTATTCGAGTCATGTACCCGGGTCCAGGGCTGTGGGTGTGGGTCGCAACCGAGGAGTGATAGAGCTTAGGTTAAGCAGGTTGGGATAACTACAGGTGAGTGGGGACCTCACCTCCAAGTGTTTGAGCCAAACAACTCTTAGCAGAAATTCAACTTAAGTGCGTTCATGCGGTTTTGATCCCAGAATGTGACACTAATGCCATGCTTGTTCTTCGTGCGAACAATAGTAGCAGGTGGCCTTCAATTGGCATCCTTAGAGCGATCAATGCTCGCAATTGACCACCTGGGGATGTTCCTGGAGGCAGTTCCACTGCCTGGGGGTGTCACCCTGGGACTTCGTGCTTACAAAGACCACAAACACTGCTGGAGAATACAACGTGGTGGCGGAGTTCCGACCTAGAACTTGAAATAGAGAATAAGGCCTTTCAGTCATGTCAAAACACCTCAGAAGGTTTGCCTGATGTTGGCGAATGTAATGGCAGTGGTTTCGTGGAGGATGGTGGTGCGTGGGGTCAGATGGAGTCGAGAAGTGAGTGCGAAGGTGGGTTTGTTTGGGGGGTCATTTGGGTGGATAGAATGGCAAAATAGGAGAGGGATTTTGGTCGTGGTGATGTGGCAGAGGTGTAGAAGGTGTTGGTGAGTTATTTGGTGGGTTGTGGAGGTGGGGCGGACTCGTCGGAGTGGTGGTCAGAGAGGAGGAAGATGAAGGTGATTGGCGACATCGAGGGATGTTTTTGGATTTTGGATAAAGGGATTTAACCTAGAGACTAGAAGGGACCTAACTAACCCTAAAATAAAGGACGAAAGGGGAAATTTGCCCACATCGGTGGTACGTCGGACGTGAGGAAGAAGAAACCTCCAATGATAGGGGTGGCGATGACGAGGGGAGACAGGCGGCGGCCGCAGGTATTGCGACATGTGGAGGAAGGTGAGGGAGAGAAATCTACTCACTATGGTCTGTGAGAGCAGACGAGGAAGGAGGTCGAAGGAGGTCACTTGAGCTAATGGAGAATTCGACTGGAGAGGAGGGAAGAAGGAGATTCTTTCGCCAAAAATAAGCTAAGAAGGTAAGGCAGGTGTCCTGGGTTCTTTTATAGGGTTTAGGAGAGCTTGCAGAATAGGAAACAAGGTCCATAGCTTGCTTGGGAATCAAGAAGAACCCCACTAATTTTGTGGGTTCGCACACACAAATCAGAGGGAGTTAGGAGTTGAAATTGATCCAAATAGGTTTCCCTAGGTATGAACATCAATCCCAACAAATTTGGTGGGATTTGATTAAGGTTTGAGTAGGATTTCATTTGGTCAAAGCTCGCCTGGAGGTTGATTAACCTCCAATGGAGGCAAGGACTAAATTGCAAAGAAGATGAAGAAGTTGGGGGCCTTTTTGTAAATATTTCAAAGGCTGAGGGGCTATTTGAGAGAACACGAGTCAAACTGGGACCAAAAGGCAAACTAGATCAAAATGATCTCAGATTGGGCTCAAATTTTTGTACAAACCTAATTTGGACCCAAGGAATCTAATTATGAAGTTGAATTTACGTGGTGACCAAGTTTTACCAGATAATTTATGCAGAATCCTAAATTAGGGAAACTGTCTGTCTAAGACTCTATTTTAGGTCAAAATGGGTTCTAATGGCAAAAGCAAGCATACCAAACCTTAGGGAATATTTTTCTATGATTTATAGAAGGTTTAGGTGAATTTTATCCTGATTGGAACCTCAGTTAATTAAGCAGGTTTGTTTTTAGGGTTTTAGATGCCCATTAATTCTCAAAACGTGTGAAAACTCGTTTTGTTCTACATGATCCCACTTATTAGACATTTATGATCATTTTACTAAGAAACCCTGTGTTTGCTCTGCATTTAAGATATTCTATTAAAACTGCAGTTTTACCCCTATTTTAATATTTCTCTTAGAAAGGATGTGCAATGAATTACGTCTCCTTAGCGGATATGTAGGAGCATTTATCAACCTTTTTAGACCAAATTGATCTAGTTATGGCTCATGATGGTGTTCACATCAATGCCTCAACTCCTTTCTTATCAGTAGGGATCCTGGATAGATGATCTGCTACCACATTCTGAACTCCATTCTTATCTTTAATTTATAGGTCAAACTCCTAGAGTAGCAGAATCCAACGAATCAAATGAGGTTTGGTTTCCTTTTTAGCAAGAAGATGCTTTAAAGTAGAATGATCAGTGAACACCACAACCTTGGATCCAAATAAATAAGGTTGAAACTTTTCTAAAGCAAACACTATAGCAAGAAGTTCCTTTCCAGTGACTGTGTTGTTTTAATGAGGATCTGTAAGGGTCTTGCTGGCATAATGCAAAACATGAGGTTTGCCATCAACCCTTTGACCTAAGACCTCTCCTACGACAAAATCAAAAGCATCGCACATTATTTCAAATGGGAGGGTCCAATCTGGTGCTTAGAGAATTGTCACGATAACAAGGGCTTTCTTGAAGACTTGGAAAGCCTCGCCACAACTGTCATCAAAATCGAAGGAAACATCCTTCGCTAACAAGTCTCAGAGTGGCTTAGAGATTTTATCAAAATTTCTAATGAAGTGATGATAGAATCCAGCATGGCTAAGAAAAGATCTCACTTGGCGAACATTGGTGGGCGATGGAAGTTTAGAGATGGATTCAATTTTGGCTTTATCCACCTCTAATCCTCTCTTAGAAACTACATGCCCTAAAACAATGCCTTGCTGGACCATAAAGTGGCTCCTTTCCTAACTAAGCACCAACTTTGCCTCTTTGCAACAGGTTAGGACTTTATTAAGGTGCGAGAGGCATAGGTCAAACGATGAGCCATTGATAAATGCCAATTTATCATCATTATTATGCATTGAAACAAACCTAGCTCTTAGGATTTTGCTTCGCAAATGGGTTTTTGGGTTGCATTTAGGCATTAATTAGGTTAGGCATGCATTACATTTTTTATTTTGTTTTTGATGTGTTTTTGTGAGCGTTAGGGATAAACAGATTGTTAGATCCCTAGAACCCTACCACCCAGGAAGGCAACTGGTGAAGGAGAAGCTTAAACCAGTTGGAGCTCAGCTTGATCTAGCTCACCATAGCTGGAATCCAGCTCACTTGAACTAGGATTAGTTCATCCTATCTCCATTCAGCTCATCTCAGCTGAATGGCAGCTCAAGAGAGCTCATCATAGCTCACCTTAGCTCAAGTCAACTCAGATATAGCTCAACTTAGCTAAGTCTAGCTCATCTCAACTCCTATCAGTTCACTGGGAGCTCTAGCTAGCTCAACTGAGTTGACTGGAGTTCACCTTAGCTCAGGACCAACTACATCCAGCTCCACTCAACTCCAGCTAGCTGAAGATGACTTCATCCTAGCTCAGGAAGCTCAAGTCCAGCCCCCGAGGACTCATCTTAGCTCAACTTAGTTGAGCTAAGCTACCTTAGCTACCTCAACTAGTTAGGTTCTCCCTAGGAGCATCAGACCCAGCTCACCTCAGCACCTTTCAGCAGAAGCCAGCTTGCTTTAGCTTGGCTTAGCAGCTAGTAAAGAACTAGCAAGCTAAGCCAGCTAAGGTAGCTCCTTACAGCTCTCTTCAGCAGCCACCAGCTCCAATGCAGCTCAAGATAACTACCTCCTTCTCTTCTCCCTCAAAACCCTAGCTCCAAATGCCTCCAACCCTACTCCTTACTAGCTAAGCTAGATTAGCTTAGCTAGTCCACCTCCATGGCACCAAAACCTACTACACTACTACCTAAGCTCCAGCAAAAAGACCACCTACTCCTACTTTATTTTGGTGCCAACTATCCCTTCCATCAGCACCCTACATCCACCATCAAAACCCATCTCCACCCTCCATTTTTTCCCTCCAAAATCAATACCTTCTAGAAGGTATTTTTGGATGGAAAACCAAAGCACCTCTTCATTTCCCTCCCATTTTTTCCTCCAAAAATATCCAAGCACCCCTTCATTTCCCTCCCAAAAAAACCATCACCACCCCCTTGTCATCCTATAAATACCCTACCCTACCCCCACATAATTCCCATCCTCCGTTAGTATATTTTCTACCCTATATCCACCTACATCTCATGGCCAAGAAGAAGAAGGAGAGAAGAAGATTAAGGGGGCATCCTACTCGCCCCCTTGGTGCCTTCTTCCCCTTCCCTCTTCTTCTTGTGCCACGCCAAGAAGGAGGAGCATTTCTTCATCAAGGAGGATGGCCAGGTAAGGGAGAAGTACTTACGGTGGACATCCACCCTTAAGGAGAGGCTTAGGGCATGCCCCCTTTGGGCTTGCCTTGGAGGACACCATTTTGGTGGAGCTATAGAAGGAAAGAGTTGGAGATCTTCTTTTCAAGCTTGGGAGCTACCAAGCTTGGAGCAAGAAGCCTCCATCTCTTCTTCACCAACATCATCAGGATTAGTGTTTTCTTTATTTTTATTTTTGTTCCTAGTAGTAGAAGCATTCCTCTACGAGGCTTTTATGCAAAACACTTTTGCATCAATCAAGTTGCCTTCAATTCTATTCCATTTTGTTGCAAGCTTTATAATATATTTTCTAGCACTTTTCACTCCCTCTCCCTAAGTACTCTAGGCCTCCACGTGCCTAGAGTGAGCTTAGGGAGAGTCTTTACTTGTCACTTTAGTAGTAGTGTAGTGAGTTAGGTGTTAGTCATTTTCCATTGCCAACAAAACTCATGTTTCTATTATTTCAAAACCCCAAAAAAATATATATTAAAAAACATCAAAAAGAAAGTTGAGTTCCTTTTAAAGCAAGAGATTTCGTTTAGCAAACAAATTGACCTCCTTGGATGACCCTACATACTCTACTATCTAGGCTATAAATTTAAGAGTTGATCTATTTTACGTGTTACAATGACATTTTTTAACAAACCACGTAAAATCCATACCAGCTGTAAATAGAGAAATCATCCATGAAGATTTCTACAAACTCATCGATCATGTCAGAAAAGATAGCCATCATACATCATTGGAAAGTGGTAGGAGCATTACATAACCTGAATGGCATTTGGCGGAACAAAAATGTGCCATACGAACTAGTGAAGGTGGTATGCTCCTGATCGTCAGGGAAGACGGCTACCTAATTATACCCAAAGTACCCATCAAGGAAATGGAAGTACTTGTTCCCCACCAGTTTTTCCAAAATAGGATCAATAAACGGTAAGGGGAAATGGTCTTTCTGGGTAGCCATGTTTAAATGGCGATAATCAATGTAGACCCTCCAGTCAATTGAGGGTCTAGTGGTCACCAACTCTCCTTGGTTGTTTTCTTCCACAGTGATTCCTGCCTTTTTGCGCACCACATGTATTGGACTAACCCATTTACTATCTGAAATGAGATAGATAATTCTTGCATCTAGCCATTTCAGAATCTCCTTTTTAACAACCTCCCACATATTGGGGTTGACCCTTCTCTACTTGTCTCGAAAGGGTTTCACGGATTCGTATGTGTATATATGATGCATGCAAATGGAGGGATCAACACCCTTAATATCAACTATTGACCAAGCAATTGCTTCCTTGTGCCCTTGTAGACACTCAAGTAGAGCTCCCTCTTGCGATTTAGATAGTGCAGATGAGATAATGACAGGGAGAGTGTTGTTAGGGCCGAGGAAAGCATACTTCAATGTGCTCGGGAGGGGTTTCAGCTCCAACTTAGGAGCCTTTTGGATTGAGGGTTTAAGTTGAGATGTCCTCACCTTAGGTAATGGATCTACCTTCAAGGTCTAGGGTGGGGATAGAGACTCTATGTGTACTCCCAGCAACTCTTTCAATTCAGGCATATTTCCTTCATTCTCTTCAACACTTGGAGGATGATCCTTAGATATGACCATTTGAAGAGGATCTCTACATAAGAGTGCTGGAGTAGTCTCCTCAATGATTTCATCAACAACCTCAATATGAGAATAGACTTCAAATCTGGATTGCTTGTAGGTATCAAAAACATTCAACAGGATCTTCTTGTTGCCAAAGCCCATTTTAAGTGCCCCTGATCTAGAATTGATAGAAGCGTTGGCTGTGGCTAGGAAGGGGCATCCCAGAATAAGCTTCGTGGGCTTATTCGATGGTCAGTATCTAGCACAAGAAAGTGAATAGGGAAGAAGTCCTCCACTCTCACTAGGACATCTTCTAGCAATCCTTGTGGTGTCTTAAGTGATCTGTCTATGACTTGGAGGATGACTGGACTAGGCTTTAAATCACCTCCTCTCAAAAGGTCATAGACAGATTTCGGTAAAATGTTCACCCCTACGCCCAGATCGAATAGAGCCTCATCAATATGTTGGGTACCTATAACCACTGAAATATACAGGGTCCCTGGGTCTTTCATCTTGGGGGGTGTTCCATGTTAGAGCACCGAGTTGACATGGCCAGGCAGGATGACCTTGGTTTGGACCTGTCTCCTAGATTGGCACTTCTGGGTGCATAGGTCATTAAGAAACTTGGCATAAGACAAGATATGTTTAATAGCATCCAATAAAGGTAAGTAGATGTGGACTTGCTTGAAAGTGTCCATAATCTCATCCGTACTATCCTTGGCTCCAAATGAGCCAACAGAAGCATCCCTAAGATCGGATAGGCACTCAGGATAGGGAACCCTCGGCTTCTGGGTAGAGGGTTTGTCATGTCGAGAAATGGGTGGCGGAATGACGACATCCTTTGGGTGGGTGATTTCAAGTGAGGGAGAGTAGTGTGGCTCTTCCTCGATGAGGGTGGAAGTCGGGTTCGGTGTTGGAGGGTAATTTTGAGAGGTGACCGTAGGAGTGCTATCAGGTTTGTTGATTTTCTTTCCACTCCTCAGCATGGTCATAGCTTGAGCGTGCTCTCTGAATATGACCCCTTTACCCTTTGGGTTCTCCTCAGAAGAGCTAAGCAGATTTCCAGGATCTCGCTGCCTAACTGCCTCAGTACGATGACCATTTTGGGATTGCATATCAGTGATCATCTTATTCTAAGATTGGATGACCATATTTTGATGCCCTTGCATCGCTTTCATCATGGATTTTAGTTCATCCATTTCAGAAGGCTTATTCTAAGGGGGGTTTGCATAGGATGGCTGGTATATGGGTTGGGGAGGTTGGGGTCATGTATTCCCTGAGTTGGAAGCATCACCTTGATTCCATGAGAAGTTTGGATGGTTCCGCCACCCTGGATTATAGGTATTGGAATAGGGGTTATTACGAGGGGGTGGTCAGAAACCTTGGGCCATGTTTAGGTCGGCCTGAAACAACTCAGGGAATTGATTTGCCTGGTGGCACTCTATAGTGGCATGCATCGTGCTTTGACAAATGGAGCATTCACTTGAAGCCTCAAAGATAGAGGCTGCTTGTGGGTTCATGCCAGGGTTAGCTAAAAGACTATCAAAATTTTTGTTCAATAATTGAATCTAATAAGCCAAATCCTGAGTAGCCCCAGCTTCATGGGCCTCTATCTTTGTATGCAAGATTGATGGTTTTCTTTCTTGATAAGCATAGGACATGTGTATGGAATTGTCACTTAGTGTTTCAAATAATGCCCAGGCTTCATCCTCAATTTTCGTCATGAAGGTTCTTGCACAAGCTGCATCGATGGTTTGCCTATGCCTTTTAGATAATCCATTGTAGAACCTTTCGACCAATTGCCATCTGGGCACTTGATGGTGGGGGCATAACCTAAGGAGGTCATTGAAGTGTTCCCATGTTTCATGAAATTGCTCCCCTTCCTGTTGAGTAAAACCCATAATCTATCTTTTGTAATGGTTGGTCTTAGTCATAGGAAAGTACTTTTTCAAGAATTCTTCCTTAAGGGTGGCCCAATCATTTCCCCTTGCATCCAGGGTATGATACCAGTGCTTGGCCTTATCCTTTAGGGAGAAAGGGAATAGAGTTCTTGATGTAAACACGTTTATATCACATAAACTGTCTACTTATGCGTGTTCTTAAGCGTAAAGTTGCATCATACATTATAAATATTGCATAACATGCATCATCATGCATTTAGATTAGGTTGTATAAATTTTAGGATAATTTTCTCTTTTTGTGGTCAGGAAATAGGGCAATATCTTATCGAGGCCTCGGATTGAAGATCCAACCGTACAGATCTGATCAGGGTGATGATTGGAGTTCAACGATTCCAAGATTGACTCGATCAGACTTCCGTAGCATCAGATGTAGTCTGGGAAAGATAATAGGTCAAAGGGCCAAGGTGGTGTAAATCCGTATCTCAGATGACAAATCTGACCACACAGATGGGTTCAAATCGACGATCGCAGCCCAACAGCATGAAAATTCGTCCAATTCGACATCCGTGGCACCATCTACAAGACAAAGAAGGTGGATGGCTAAGATGGCAGACCCTCCAAATCGCTCGCAGCCCCACTTCTTCATCCAATGGTGAAGAATTGACTAAGTCATTTCCCTCAAGCAACACTTCATGTTAGAGGAATTTCACATTTGATCTCAACCGTTGAATCAAGATTCAACGGTCAAGATTAAATGGCATAAGAATCCTCTTCTTGCCTATCCACACACGTAGCACAGTGGATAAAGCCCTTCAGAGCCTCAGGTTGCGAGTCTAACTCCTTGCCCCAAGACCCTCTCCTCGTGAATACAAGTGACATTAGGCCATCCGATGAGAGAACAACGCCTCAGATCAAGCCATCAGATGACACGTAATTTGACCCCCGTGTGCATGCGCGAGCGTACACACTCCTCGGCGTGCACTTGTAGGTGATCTGAAGCATCCAAGCACAATCCAACTGCTGAAGTGGGTGATGCCTTCGCATGAGAAGATGCAACGGTGATTTAAGACATCTGAGAAGCCTTGCCGTCGTCTGATGAAGATGGAGCAGCTAGATTGCTGACCATCCACAGCCATGAGATTAAAATCTAATGGTTGTTGTTCCTGTTTGCTAGGAACGTGGGAAACGCTGAGCGATGTGTGAATGTGGGAGTGGGATGCATGGTCCTTGTTTCATGCCATAAACACACGATCCTTATGGCCTAAAATGACCATTTTAACCCTCTCCAAAAACCTATAAAAGGAGCCCATTGTCCCTCCATTTTATTCATCCCTTCCTCTCTTCTCTTACCCCCTCAAAAGCTCTAAGAGCCTGTCCCAAACCTGGGATACTCCTTTAGAGTTCAAAATATAATTTTTCCACCTTCTCATTCTGTTTGTGTAGCATTCTGCGGTGGTCCTCTCACCACCATTCAGGAAGCGGATCCCACTGCAATGTCGCCTTGCCCCATTCTCTGTCGTCTGTCGTCGTTCTTCATCCTACAACTGACCACCTTCGTTCGAGTGCTTCATTAACATGGCTCATTGATTCATTCTCTCAACACAGTTAATTAAGTTAATTATGCTTAATTATGTGTAGAAGAAAGTAACTTAGGTTAACTCGAATTTGTGTCGATTGAGTAGTATAGGGTCAAGTTAACCTAGCATTTTAGATTTTACTTCGTTTAACTGGTTGAGTCCAGGTCTTTTGCTTGTAAGCATAACTTATTCAGAATTCACCAATTAGTCTAATCTACTCATAAAAGGTATAATTAGGTTAATTTTAACAACATGAACTTTGCCTAGTGATTTTGAATTTAAGAAATATGCAAAATTCCATAAGAAAGTAAATGATCTTCTTTAATAGCAAGTAAACATGTTAATTTCTATTTATTCCAAAGATATTAAGGTAATAGAATGTTTTTCTAATTGAAATATGCCTTATTACAACATTAAACTCTAAAGCGAATTAAAAAGAATGCAAGAAAGTAAACCATTTCTTCTCTTGTATCTTCAGCCTCTCTCTTTCATCTTCTTCCTTTACCTTTCTTTCTTTCTTTCTTTCTTCTCTCTCTCTCTTTACTTATTCCTTAATCTTCTCTTAACCTTTTTCTTAATCTTTTCTTTATTCTTTCTCTTATTTTTCTCGTGCTCTCTTTCTTTTCTTCCTTTTTTCTTCGCTGCCTTCCCTCTTTAGTGCATGTTCCTTCTCTTTTTCGCCTTTGCTCCTTCTTTTTCCTTAGCATCTTCCTTAGCAACTTTTCCTTCATTCCTTCTCTTTCTTCTTACCTTCTTAGCATTTTCCTTAGCCTAAGCCTTAGCTTTTCTTCCTTCTGAACCAAACTGGGTTTTTTTTCTCTTCAATCAAAAAATTGGTTTATTTATTGGCAGCTTGGACCATTCGGGGATACACAGCACCCCTCTCAAGGTGGAACCAGACCCAACTAGGTCCAAGCCTGATTCATTTAGTTCGATTTATTTCCGATTCAGACTTTCGAGCCAAACCGACTCACGGCCTCCCAGGCCTTGCACACGCCCTCTCAGGGCCCACACTCGCACACCACAGGTGCACACACTCGCAAGCACATACGCGCCCACACACACACACACATGCTCGGTTACCATTTGCGCCCAGCACTTGTCGACTGAAGTGGCTATACAACAAATCACTTTTATACCTACGCGGCCGTTCAGAAGTTACCTAGGTGGGACTATCTTAACCCCCCCCAGACCAAACTTCAAGCATTGATTCCTAACAGCTCAGAGCTCCATTCCAACCAAATAAAAGCTTGTTGGAAAGCTCTTGAGTTGCTCTACAGGATTGAAGTGCCAATTTAATGTGAAGAGGAAGTTATGCTCTTCGATTTTAAGGGTAAAGCTACTAGTTTTCTATGTTTATTAATGGCCTAGAAATGGAATTATTGGTGCTAAAGCCCACAGACTTGATTTTCACCTCCATTTGAAGTTCTAAATAGGTTACAAAGTAATTCCACAGCTGCTAGTGTGGATATTAAGCTCTCAGGAGCTTCAGGAAGTGTACAGGAACTCCAAGCTTCTCTAAAAGCTTCAGGAAGTGTTAAACAGACGTGAAAAAGTCCTAAAAAACATCTAAAGACATGTTTAATCATTTAAAACAACTTCTAGAGGTTGTTACCAATTCATATGGGCAGAATTCATGTTCAAATTTCATCTAAAATCCACTGCCATCAGTTTGGGTTCAAAAATAGCTCAAATTGGCAGAAATTGAATCCAATCAAAATTAACCATCTAAGCTCACTCAATTCTCCTTAAAATCATTCACAAACTCCTCAAAAACAACTTAAACTCATCAATTCATCAAACTAAATTAAGAACCAAAGAATTAGACTCAAGTTTGACCAACAAGCTTCCAATTTTGACTTTCTGATTTAAACCTTTTCTCAGGAAATTAACACCTTAAATGACATCTCCTCAATCTCAGCAACATGCTCAAACCCTTAGATAGGTGTTTTAACTGAAGTTCCTAGGGTCTCAGGCTCATCGCCTGAGCTTCTAAACGTGTTTGTTCATCAGAACAACCTAAGGGTTGTTACAGTGATTGGATCACAGAAATGGATTCAGTGCACATCACTGAAGCTTCTAGACCTATTAATTGCACTTAATCCTAACTGTCAGACTTCTATAAACTCTACCGAAGTTGGAGAAGATGAAGGTCTAACTCAAGCTCCAGGCATTCAAATCTCAAATAAATAATCTCAACATAATCATTAAACCTCAATTCATCAATCTAGAGCTTCTTACTCTGTTCAATAGGCTGAAGACTAGTTTTGACTCGCTGGAGCTCTGGTGGGCCCAGAAAAAGACAAAATTATGTACAGATTGTGAAAATATGCCATTAGTGATTTGAAAAGGTTCTTGAGGTGATGAGAACCTCATCATGAGCCATAACTAGCTCATTTTGACCCAATACAAAGGATAAAAGCTCCTACATACCTCAAGGAAAGGCTTAACTCAGAGAATTCTGAGTTTGAGAAGAAAACAAGTCATAAGGGGTAAAAATGCAATTTTACCAGTATAATCTGCATACAGGGCAATTCAGGGGCCAAAACATAGGTCAAAGCAGCTTAATAAGAATAAAAGTGGGATAAGATGATCTAGCAAGGGCTACAGCACTTCCAAGAAACTAAATGATAATCTGTAACCCTAAAAACAACCTACTTCAATTCACGAGGTTCGAGGCAAAGTAAAAATAAAATAAACCCTCTAAAATTCATAGAAAAATAATCTCTAGGGTTTAGAACCTTCAATTTGGCCTTTAGAACCCATTTTGACCTACATTGAGAACCACGCCCAATTAATAACTTGATTTGGGTTTTTGCGCAAATTGACCGGTCAAACAAGGTTTAATATGAAAATGAAATTCACCATCAGATTCCTTAGGTCCTAATTAGTCATGTATAAAAACTTGAGCCTAAGAAGAAACCTCCTTGACCGACTTTACACTTTGGTCCTCATATATTTACTCTTTGGCCCTCAACTTTTGAACCCTCGCATTTTGGCCCCTAACTCTCCTTCGTTCTTTGCAATCAGGTCCCTCCTGCAAAACCCTGCCAGCGCCATGCTCCGGCGACCTTGCGCGGAGCATGGCGCCGCGCAGGGTGAGGTGGGAGACCTAGCAAGTAAACCGGGGGTGCCCTACGTCGTCAGCCGTCGCAGGGGCACCCCCCTGGTCATTGTAGCCCACCATACCGGCCGTGTGAACGCACGGACGGTATGGGTTCGTGTTTCCGACCATTCTCCGGCGAGGGAGACACGTCGTCTCCCTCCGCCTTCCTCCCTGTTTCATCCCTATAAATACCCCCCGCTGCTCCACCGACCAGGGCAGCTTGGATCTGACGGAGAAAATCCCCAACTTTCTTCTCCTCTTCCTCCGGCAGACGCCCACCAGCTCCGGCGGTTCCTCCTCCTCCTCCTCTTCGCTCTGTCGCAATACCAGCAGCAGAGACCTCCTCCCCTGCTCTTCCTGCGCCACGCCGTACCCAGCTGGCGCCTCTCCAGCCCTCTGCTCGCCGCCGCCCTTTCCCCTGGGCATCTTCTTCTCCGGCGACAGTCGATACGACTGTCGCCCTGTCTCGGCCCCTTTCGTCTCCATAGCTAGGTCAGAACTCCTCCCCACCTCCCCCTCTTTCTTTTCCTCACTGTCTCTTAGTTGATTAAACCCTCGACCGCTCCTGTTCACCCTCACCCTCTCCGCCTCCGACCACCCTCCGGCGAGCCGCTCCCATCACCTCAGCGACCCACACGGCTCGCCGACCACCGCAGAATCTCCGCCTCCTCACCCTGATCCCCTTCCGCCCCTCCACTTCCCGCCAAACGCCCTCTGCAGATCCATCGAACACACCCACTTCTTCGCTCACAGTTTGACCCAGGACGACCTGTTGGCTCCATCACGCCCCCTGCAGACTCCCTGACCACCTTCGCCGTGCCACGGCGAAGGTCCCCCGCCTGTCTGATTTGGCCGAGAGGCCGTTCTTCTGTGACCAGGTGACTCGCCCGCCGTCGCCATTACTGAGCAGGCAGAGCTGCTTCACCTGCAGGTGCAGACACGCCTTCGCCCAGGTTCGACTCCCAGGTTGCGCGGGGAGTCTCAGCGAAACGTCCCAGGCTCGCAGATGGGGCGAAGGCCGCGCGTGAAGACACAATCGCCCACTGCTCCCTCTGCGACGGGCGCTCAATTGGGGTGGGACATTTAGTCCCACCTCGGAACTTCTCGGAGGCGCGCGGACGCATAAAGGCAAAAAGTGCCTTATGCTGTCTGCCTCCTGACCACAGGGTGAGGTCCCTCTCACCCGACCCGGCCTCGTCCGTGACCACGCTCCGCGGACCTGGCCCGACCCGATTAAACCGACCTGCACTCCTCGCCCACCACCGCACGCCGGTGGGCCTGGACCCGGGCGTGACCCGAACCCGATTACACGGTAGCTCTGGGAGAGCTTTCCCAAGAGTGGTTTCAGAGAGAAAGAGAGACGCGGGGGAGGGGGGTAGAGTAGGTTTTGCCTCTTGACGAAAAACTCTGAAGTGTGCAGGCCAAAGAAGAAGAAGCAGACCCGCTGAAGAAGAAGGAGCTGCACTGTAGCAAAGGCATCGTTAAGTCGTCTAAGCACCGGGGCAGACGACGGAAGGTCAGCAGCCAGAGCAGGAAAGAAGATAGGCTGAAGAAGAAGGAAGAGCAACGGCTAAAGCAGAAGAAGAAGAAGAGAGGTCAAGGCAGAAAACCAAAGAAGAAGAAGAACAAGGAGCTCTGAAGAAAGAAGAACATCACCAAAGCAGGAACAGCAGGAAGAAGAAGACGAGCGTCACCACGATTGCAGAAGAAGAAGAAGAGAGGTCAAGGCAGAAAACCAAAGAAGAAGAAGAAAGAAGGAGATCTCAAGAAAGAGAGAAAGAAGAGCATCCCCCTCTGCAGAACAAAGAGAAAACAACAAATTCTTTCCCTCTCTCTTTATTTTTGTAAAAGAAACATGTATATCTCTAGAATACAACTTGCTCCCTGAGTTCGACCTCGGGAACTCTTTTATTTTCCGAGTAAAAAAATTTATATTTGAAATGTTGGTAATAACCGGCTTTACTACAACGTTATAACAAACCCGGTGAAAAAACGCCACGCTTCACTTTGGCGCCGTTGCCGGGGAGCAACGGCTATTCTAGAGGTAAACATTCCTGTTTCTTTTAATTTCTGATAATCTCCTCTCTTTTGTGCAGCTACAGGAACTCAAGAAGACAAGCAACCACACGACAACCACTCCGAAGACAGGTAAATTTTTCCTCTCACTATTAACCCCTAAACTCTAAAGAGGAAGAAAAGAAAAGAACAAGCAATATAAGGCTAACCTGTCTTCCATACTTAGTAACCATAAAAAGTTGCATGTTTTCAACTCATCACTCCTGCACACTATTAAGGGTACTTAAGGGCTAACACATTCTTGCTTGAGCCCTAATTACCCAACAAAGAGTTAAATGGACCAAGTAGAGCCAACATAAGGTCAAACATTAGGATTTCAGTAGAGACACACCCCTTAATCAAGAATTGAGGAAATCCAAAAGAGGTGTGCCCAAGACATTGATTGAAAATAATTAATAAGAAAAATCCTAAACAATTGGCTCTCTCTAAACACTTGAACCCTAAAACAAGGCCTAACTTCTCAAGGAAACCACTAGGTGAAGTTGACCCCTGGGGTCAACCAACCTTCAAACTAGGCCACTTTGTTCACAAAAACACCTAAAGTTCAAGTGAAACCTTAAGCACCCTGATCTTAAAATTAGTAGACTTAAGAGGTCAAGATCCCCATTCTGGTCTACCTGGAACCGCAGTGACAAGAGAGGTCGGGTGGGGGAAACCCTGTAACCCGTGGGGACGCTCTACCGTGTAGGGGTCTTCGCGGGACTCTCCCTCTCTGGCTGCCCAGGTAATTCTCAGGTGGACGATCTTTCTGATCAAGGGGTCCATCTGCCCCGCACCTCTATAGTCACCCAACAAATTTTTGGGTGTCTTGATTGGGTCCAGCACCTGCTTATCTCATCCAGTCCCTCAGTATATGCTTGGAAGGAGGTCCTTGAAACCTCCTTTAGGAATTCACTTGCCCTGAGGTTAGGCCTCAGTTCCCTTGTTTATGCAGCACCACCACATTAATCTTTCCTCTGATACTCCCTTCTTCCATCTTGGCACAACATGAGTCTACATCGAAGCCTTTGATTCCACATCTTGATTCCACCACCTAATCCAAATATGCAGCCAAACCACCTAAGACTACCATTCAAGAAACCTGAATATCGGAGATCTATGAAAGATAAAATGATCGAGGATGCCATAAAATTCTATGAAAAAGAAGAAAAAACCTCAACACCAATAGGAGATATTCAGGTTGATGTCCCAACAACCACAGCCTTCATCATAAACTGTGCCCAAACTCTATTGACAGGAGCCATAAAAGGATCAACCCGAGATATGCTCATGACAGGATACATCGAGATGGAAAAATTACACCAATCTGAATACCTTCAATGCTTGACAAATCCTGTACTTTGGGAACAACACCAAGATACCCTTATGAAACGGGTAGAAATGATGAAATCAGTAGAACAAATTATCAACCAGAAATACCCGTATATACCAGAAACAAAGGATGAGTCATCTTGGAACAGTACTAAGAATCAATCCAGTTTCCCAGACCTCGGGATTGAGGCACAAGGTGGTTGTCGACTCCCAACCCAAATAGAAGATAGCATTAAAATAGGTTGGGAAGTTGCAGGAGAACACAATGCTGAGCCAACCCTAGGCCATAAATCACCAAGCTTAGAACTCCAAGACTCCTGCAATAACAAGATTAGAATTGAACCTCTGGAGGGTATAAATTCCGCCCCTTGTTTTGATAAGGTAACCCTCGAAGGTTATTCGGACTTAGGTTCTAATAATTTTACCCACATCCTAAGCCTAGAACCTAGATCTGAAACTTATTGGGAAGATTATGAGGCCCCTTATGAGAAAGATCAAATTTTTACAGAATATGATTCCGGGCCTCTATTTGATGAATGTCCTTTTCCAACATCCTCACGAAATCTGATTGATTTTTCAGAAAACATGCCAATTTATGATACAGAAACTGAAGAGTTGGATGAGCAAGGTTTTAATGGGGTCTATCCTACCAGCTTAGAGCTTGAACAGAACATCTTTTTGAGCCCAGAAGTGACATATAGACTAGAACCCAGTCAGGCTGCTGATTCCACATCTGATGATTTGTGCTGTGGTGGAATTCATGATCATTTTCGCCAACTCTCCGACAATTTCAGATCTGACTATAATTGCGGAGAGATTTCCCTTCCTGAACACGCCAGGCCTATCTACGACCTCAGTTCACATGACTCTGACTCTGACTCTGAGGTCCTGATTCCCGAGATCACTAATAACACAGAATCACTCCTTTTCGATCCTCAGGAACCAAAAATAGAAAATGCCAAGAGTGATTACAACCAAGAATCCAAATTTTTTCTCGAATCCGATTCCTTTCATCCTACAGACACTCTTCCGGCATTTGATAGTTACCCAGAGGACTCTCTACAGAAAACCACCTATCATCTGTTTCTAGAAGAGCCCTTGTATACAATGGCCACCTTGTCCGCACACACAGAACGGATCAAAACCTCTCCCAAACCCCGACCCGCAACCAGACTCAATTTCTATTCAGATTCACCTCTCACCGAGCCGATTGCATTTCCACATCGGGTTTCGAACATTGATCAGACTACATACCATGCTCTATCATTCTCTGATCACCCCCGTAGGGTTTCCGCGTCATTCATTGACTATTCTACAGGTCCCTACTCTGACCAGGCTGATTCGACTCAGCCAAACCCTGCGTTTACACTTCCACATCTATCTGAGCTTCACAGTTTATGGTGGGTTCCACACCTTTTTATCCACATCTATCAACTCACCAGATTGATTGGGTTTGGGCTGCATCATCAGCCTGTTGATCTGAACAAGCACCTGGTTGGACCAACCAGGCTCTTAATCAAGGTGCTTGTCTTACAAAACTCTGCTGATTTGACCATCCCCTCTCCATCGCATGTCCCGCTTGGCTGAAGGCATCAAATTTAGCGCTCAACGGGAGGCAGCCCGTCATTCTCTTTGAAAACCTGAAACTTGTTCTGACACCTTTCAGCACTTGAAGTTCACCCTTGTAGACAGCCGACCCCAACTCAGATGTTCGCATCTGAGATTTGAAATCGTCCGCAAAAATTCAACCCGACCCATCCACTCACCCAAATTTCTGTCTTAAGGAATGAACTAAGACCCCCTAGGTTACAATGAGGACATTGCAAATCTTAGGCATGGGGGGGTAGGAAAGTGCAAAAAACTTGTAAGAAAATGTTTCAAACAAAAAATTCACATATGCCAAAAATACCATAAAAATTAAAAATTTTTTCGAAAAAGAATAAGAGGAAAAGAGGAGAAGGAAAATTTTGTGAAGAAACAAAATGAAAAAGGAGCACAAAATTATGAGAAAAAGTGATAGTCATTAGTAAGGAACTAAGGAATTAACCTAAGTTCTAGACCTCATTCAAGAAAATAACTGAAAAGTGCACAATGAGATTAGTAAGAATGCAAACCTTAGGCATTCTTGAATAGACTCTTAGTACCCATTAAGATCTGGACACTCCTCAAGAGGTTGAGGAAAATGAAAAGCTGAAGTATTAGGTCTAAGGCTTAGGGAGTATTCGGCCTCGTTAACTAATTTTTGGTTTACGGGACTCAGTAACCTAAGCACCCTAATCTCACACACAGCCTGGTTCAGTAAGCGTAAAAATCAGAATCACGCAGAAGCGTCGCAAAAATCTGAAAAGAACACCTAGAATAGGAGCGGCCGATCAACACAAGTTGATTTGGACGAGTTCCCAGCGCAGAGAGGCGGGAAATCCCCTCGAAGATGCGTAACAAAATATCATCTCCTCGGTGCTTGTCTCTTAGGATATTTACATATCCTACTGGGGGCATGTAAGCACTCTGCTGGTTCAGATTCCATGGATGGCATTATCTCGAAGTGTCAATTGCCAGGGTCTGGATTCGGCCACGGAATACCATGGATGGGATTATCTCGAAATCTCAATAGCCAGGGTTCCGGGGGTTGCCATGGGCGGTGCTATCTCGAAGCATCGATCGCCAGGAACCCTTGAGGATTGATGATGGGAGCAAGGAATCTGAGACAGACTGTGTTGAAAAGCCAATCCTAGGCTAGAACTAAAAAGAAAAAGAGAGAGAAAACTCTCCAAACAGAAAAACTTTCTATCTCTCTCTTACAAAACGCACTGCGAACTGAGCCAGGGCTAAAATCATTTCAAGCACGGGTGCTTTAACCACGAAGTCCAATAAACCTTAGGTTAGTTCTTGTGGACCTTAAAAACCTTTGCTAAAAGACTGAGGCTAAGGCTAGACAGATTTGGATCTTGATTGGTACTAGAGTACCTTTTAGGCCTATGGTCAGCATTCTAACCTAATCTATGCTCAAATAAAAAAGGGGCACTTATCTAAAACTATTAAAAACTTCATGGTCTAGAACAAGGGTTGAAACCTTAAGTTTTTGCTAAGGGACTAGCAAAAGCTAGGCATGGGGGTATGATGAGAACCTCATCATGAGCCATAACTAGCTCATTTTGACCCAATACAAAGGATAAAAGCTCCTACATACCTCAAGGAAAGGCTTAACTCAGAGAATTCTGAGTTTGAGAAGAAAACAAGTCATAAGGGGTAAAAATGCAATTTTACCAGTATAATCTGCATACAGGGCAATTCAGGGCCCAAAACATAGGTCAAAGCAGCTTAATAAGAATAAAAGTGGGATAAGATGATCTAGCAAGGGCTACAGCACTTCCAAGAAACTAAATGATAATCTGTAACCCTAAAAACAACCCACTTCAATTCACGAGGTTCGAGGCAAAGTAAAAATAGAATAAACCCTCTAAAATTCATAGAAAAATAATCTCTAGGGTTTAGAACCTTCAATTTGGCCTTTAGAACCCATTTTGACCTACATTGAGAACCACGCCCAATTAATAACTTGATTTGGGTTTTTGCGCAAATTGACCGGTCAAACAAGGTTTAATATGAAAATGAAATTCACCATCAGATTCCTTAGGTCCTAATTAGTCATGTATAAAAACTTGAGCCTAAGAAGAAACCTCCTTGACCGACTTTACACTTTGGTCCTCATATATTTACTCTTTGGCCCTCAACTTTTGAACCCTCGCATTTTGGCCCCTAACTCTCCTTCGTTCTTTGCAATCAGGTCCCTCCTGCAAAACCCTGCCAGCGCCATGCTCCGGCGACCTTGCGCGGAGCATGGCGCCGCGCAGGGTGAGGTGGGAGACCTAGCAAGTAAACCGGGGGTGCCCTGCGTCGTCAGCCGTCGCAGGGGCACCCCCCTGGTCATTGTAGCCCACCATACCGGCCGTGCGAACGCACGGACGGTATGGGTTCGTGTTTCCGACCATTCTCCGGCGAGGGAGACACGTCGTCTCCCTCTGCCTTCCTCCCTGTTTCATCCCTATAAATACCCCCCGCTGCTCCACCGACCAGGGCAGCTTGGATCTGACGGAGAAAATCCCCAACTTTCTTCTCCTCTTCCTCCGGCAGACGCCCACCAGCTCCGGCGGTTCCTCCTCCTCCTCCTCTTCGCTCTGTCGCAATACCAGCAGCAGAGACCTCCTCCCCTGCTCTTCCTGCGCCACGCCGTACCCAGCTGGCGCCTCTCCAGCCCTCTGCTCGCCGCCGCCCTTTCCCCTGGGCATCTTCTTCTCCGGCGACAGTCGATACGACTGTCGCCCTGTCTCGGCCCCTTTCGTCTCCATAGCTAGGTCAGAACTCCTCCCCACCTCCCCCTCTTTCTTTTCCTCACTGTCTCTTAGTTGATTAAACCCTCGACCGCTCCTGTTCACCCTCACCCTCTCCGCCTCCGACCACCCTCCGGCGAGCCGCTCCCATCACCTCAGCGACCCACACGGCTCGCCGACCACCGCAGAATCTCCGCCTCCTCACCCTGATCCCCTTCCGCCCCTCCACTTCCCGCCAAACGCCCTCTGCAGATCCACCGAACACACCCACTTCTTCGCTCACAGTTTGACCCAGGACGACCTGTTGGCTCCATCACGCCCCCTGCAGACTCCCTGACCACCTTCGCCGTGCCACGGCGAAGGTCCCCCGCCTGTCTGATTTGGCCGAGAGGCCGTTCTTCTGTGACCAGGTGACTCGCCCGCCGTCGCCATTACTGAGCAGGCAGAGCTGCTTCACCTGCAGGTGCAGACACGCCTTCGCCCAGGTTCGACTCCCAGGTTGCGCGGGGAGTCTCAGCGAAACGTCCCAGGCTCGCAGATGGGGCGAAGGCCGCGCGTGAAGACACAATCGCCCACTGCTCCCTCTGCGACGGGCGCTCAATTGGGGTGGGACATTTAGTCCCACCTCGGAACTTCTCGGAGGCGCGCGGACGCATAAAGGCAAAAAGTGCCTTATGCTGTCTGCCTCCTGACCACGGGGTGAGGTCCCTCTCACCCGACCCGGCCTCGTCCGTGACCACGCTCCGCGGACCTGGCCCGACCCGATTAAACCGACCTGCACTCCTCGCCCACCACCGCACGCCGGTGGGCCTGGACCCGGGCGTGACCCGAACCCGATTACCCGGTAGCTCTGGGAGAGCTTTCCCAAGAGTGGTTTCAGAGAGAAAGAGAGACGCGGGGGAGGGGGGTAGAGTAGGTTTTGCCTCTTGACGAAAAACTCTGAAGTGTGCAGGCCAAAGAAGAAGAAGCAGACCCGCTGAAGAAGAAGGAGCTGCACTGTAGCAAAGGCATCGTTAAGTCGTCTAAGCACCGGGGCAGACGACGGAAGGTCAGCAGCCAGAGCAGGAAAGAAGACAGGCTAAAGAAGAAGGAAGAGCAACGGCTAAAGCAGAAGAAGAAGAAGAGAGGTCAAGGCAGAAAACCAAAGAAGAAGAAGAACAAGGAGCTCTGAAGAAAGAAGAACATCACCAAAGCAGGAACAGCAGGAAGAAGAAGACGAGCGTCACCACGATTGCAGAAGAAGAAGAAGAGAGGTCAAGGCAGAAAACCAAAGAAGAAGAAGAAAGAAGGAGATCTCAAGAAAGAGAGAAAGAAGAGCATCCCCCTCTGCAGAACAAAGAGAAAACAACAAATTCTTTCCCTCTCTCTTTATTTTTGTAAAAGAAACATGTATATCTCTAGAATACAACTTGCTCCCTGAGTTCGACCTCGGGAACTCTTTTATTTTCCGAGTAAAAAAATTTATATTTGAAATGTTGGTAATAACCGGCTTTACTACAACGTTATAACAAACCCGGTGAAAAAACGCCACGCTTGCCATCAGTTTGGGTTCAAAAATAGCTCAAATTGGCAGAAATTGAATCCAATCAAAATTAACCATCTAAGCTCACTCAATTCTCCTTAAAATCATTCACAAACTCCTCAAAAACAACTTAAACTCATCAATTCATCAAACTAAATTAAGAACCAAAGAATTAGACTCAAGTTTGACCAACAAGCTTCCAATTTTGACTTTCTGATTTAAACCTTTTCTCAGGAAATTAACACCTTAAATGACATCTCCTCAATCTCAGCAACATGCTCAAACCCTTAGATAGGTGTTTTAACTGAAGTTCCTAGGGTCTCAGGCTCATCGCCTGAGCTTCTAAACGTGTTTGTTCATCAGAACAACCTAAGGGTTGTTACAGTGATTGGATCACAGAAATGGATTCAGTGCACATCACTGAAGCTTCTAGACCTATTAATTGCACTTAATCCTAACTGTCAGACTTCTATAAACTCTACCGAAGTTGGAGAAGATGAAGGTCTAACTCAAGCTCCAGGCATTCAAATCTCAAATAAATAATCTCAACATAATCATTAAACCTCAATTCATCAATCTAGAGCTTCTTACTCTGTTCAATAGGCTGAAGACTAGTTTTGACTCGCTGGAGCTCTGGTGGGCCCAGAAAAAGACAAAATTATGTACAGATTGTGAAAATATGCCATTAGTGATTTGAAAAGGTTCTTGAGGTCACAAGGAACCTCAGGAACAAGTTAGTTCTTTCAATTGATCATTAGAATAAAGAATTATCAGTGAATTAATTTTTTATAAAGTCTGAGTTGGTTAAGGCTCAGGACTTATTTTCCTACTCAATTGAGTGGAGAAAACAAATCAACAAATGATTGCGCTCATAAATATATATATAATTAAGGATTTCAACTACTCTTGAGCCACCATTAACAAGAAGCTCAGGAGCTTAATTAAATTTGGGCGTTTAAGTTATAGATGTTATTTACTTGAATTAAAGTGATGATTAGGATCCTTAGAAGATGAACAGGTGATGGAGGACCAATGAAGGTGGAAATTAGGTCAACTACTGCTGCCATGTACAATAGAAGTAATAAGTGGAGGTGGAAGTGGTTTAAGCGAATTAGTGATCAAATTAGTAATTAATGGCTGTAGAAATGATCGTGGAAGATAGAAGAATGTGGACAATGATTTAAAAAGACAAAATTAATGCTCCTGATAAGCTCAAGGAGCTCACCGGAGTTGAGGAAGACAAAAGCTAAATCTAACTTCACACTACCTAACCTACCTAACTAACTAACTAAACTAGCCTACCTACCTAGTCTACTATTACCTAGACGAAGGGGGTAGAGGATCTCCGTCGACGGCTCATAACAGAGGAGGAAATCAGAGGGTTGTCGAAAGCTCTCTAGCGGCGATTATGAGGTGAAGAAAAGGAGAGCTCCTAGTCAATGCTGTTCAGAAGATGCGGCTGACTTCGGCGGAGATCCAGAGCTGTTGAAGATGGATGGAGGAAGTCGGATGAGGCGGAGGAGGTTCGCCTGAGTTTTGGAGAGAATAGCCTATCGAAGTCAGCTTTAGTGAAGAAGAGGGAAGGGAGCCAATTTGGTGGAAATCGGGAGTGTCAAGGGGTATTTATAGTTGACGGCGACTGAGAAGGAGGTGGAATCTAGATGGATTTGTGGCTAGGAGGGGGATAACCACCGGCGTCTTCTCCGAAGCTGGTGAGGTTATCTCCAACCCTAAAATAGGATTTAGGCATCATCCAGACCGGTGGATGAAAAGGGGATGGTGAGCGCAAGCTCCAGGAGCTTGGAGAAGAAGGGATGACGTCGGATTGGCGGTGATCAGGCGGTGGCTGCACCTTCAGTCGTCAGCCATCCAGACGAGTGAAGAACAGAAGGATTCCAGGGACTTGTTCATGATGAAACTTAAGGACCTAAGTGGAAAATAAGGACTCGATTGAAATAAAATGTAAGGACCAAATGTAAACTCAGGTTTTAAAGGTTTATTTTAATTTAAATCTTTTTCAACTTTTTATATATGATTATAAATAAGACAATTATTATATTTAGACCTTGAATTTACATTTTTAACCTTTTTAGATTAATTTATTTAATTAAGTAATGTTACTTAAGTTATTGCATACTTAGGTATATATTATGCTTAAATTAGTTAACTCATTAATTAAATGAATTATTAGTAATATCTTGAGTCCAATTATTAATTAGATTATTAATAATATTAACTGGATGATAATATAGCATTTTTAACTTATATTAAGGTCCTTTACTATTTATCCCTTATTTAATAATTAACCCATATATTCACATATTTCTAGCTAATTAACTAGGAAGACTAGTTAATTAGGGGTAATTAGGGATCATGATGAGCTTCTCATCATATCCCCAAGCCAAAGTTTTGCTAGTCCCTAGCAAAATTAACTAAGAATATGATGATTTAAAGCACTTGGGTTTAAATTAATATAAATAAGAACCAAGTAGAGGAAAGCTTAGGCCAGAGAAAATTTTTAAATTTAATATAACTAATTAATATACAAAGCATTCTATGAAAATTTTCTTACTTAGACTTATAATCAAAACATTTTCAAAACACACTTTATTAAAAATAGTGTTATTAACAAGAATTTTATAAAAAATTACAATCTCAAAAATCTCTTATTTTTTGTAACCATTCTTAAAAACTTAATTCAAAGTGTTTTAAGAAAACAAAACCTAAAAGTTGGAAATTAAATTTTAACTAAAAAACTCAATAGACTTAAGCTAATCCTTTGTTTATGATATTTGATTTTTATCAATCTAAGTTTAAGTAAATTAACTAGATATTCATTATTAATCAAACTTAGAGTAGTAAAACTTTAATCTACTAGCCTACAGCACTAAGGACAACTTCTAGACCTAGGATTTTGTCAGTCCTTCTCCTTTAGGTCTGAATTGTAAATCCTCAAAACCTGATTTCTTGGGCTTCATTGCCTAATACCAAGGTTCAGTAGCTATGATTTTAAGACATTTGTGCTTTGTGAAGAGATTTGTCCTAAAGGCATCCAAATTTGCAAAAATCCAGATCTTAAGACATCAATTCCCAATCCAGATTATTCCAATTCAAGCCTTTGGCTTGGCCTTACACAGGTTTGGTTGCTTTCTCCTCACCAGTTTTCTATCTCGAGGTCAACACCTTTTGTATATATCTCCCTGATGGACCACTGGTTCTCTTATTCCTAATTTTTATCTCCATATTTTTTTCAACTTTTTCTATAGGTTAGAACACCCATATGTAGCGAGGTGTTCTTTTATTTTTTGGAAGGAAGGATAGCATCTATTTATACCGAGATGCTTTATTTTTATGAAAAAACTGCATAAGTACCTATTTGTAGCAAGTCACTTAACTGCAGGGTGTTTTATTTTTTTTTACTTTTTCTCCCCCTTCTCATTTTTCTTACAAACTTCATTCTCCAAATCCTTTTTTTAGGTGAGTGGCACATCCTTCACCCTTTCAAGAACTGCCCTGCAGAAATCCTTGAACTAAAGAGGATTCAAAATCGATCTCTTAACCTCTGTGTTTTCACGGTCTTAGATGCCAACAAGACAATTCTATGTGTGTGAATTTTAGATGTTTAGGTTACTTAGCTCTCAAACCAGAGCTTGGACAACAAAGCCCTCCACTCTCAGGTTCTTTAAATTTTTTGTTTCCTCCTATAGAATCTATTAAGACAAAAATTAGCAAGTCTAGCCAAATGTCTATAGCCTGATAGACTTGAAAGACTAAAATTCTACTAACTCTCTACTTAATTAACTCTGAATATCTGGCATTTTTACTTAACTTTATGATAACATCAAATATTCAAAAAGCAAAAAGATTACTTAATCTAATTGATTAAAAAGTTACGATTTAATTCTAAAACTTAAGTTTAAAACTTAATACATCTTAGTTTCTTAATTTCAGGGTAAGAATAGAAAAACAAAGCTTAAAGGTTTAAAAATTCTAATTCAAATAAAATCTTGTTTAAAAATTTTGAAAACAAAAGTATGTTTTTACAAAATGTTATAAGTAAAAATCTAAATAAGAATTTAACGCTCTTATATACTCTATATATTCTTTATATATTTTTTTAGTTTCTGACCTAAAAGAAAAATTAAACTCTTAATTTTTAATATAAATATATATATTTTTTATTTTCTTTTCTTCTTTATTCTAAATGAAGAAAACCATTTATTATTTTTTTAATTTTTTTAATTTCCCCATTTTTGTATTTATATATTTTTGTTTTTATATTTATAATATTTTACAATTTTTATAATTTTTTTCAAAAATTTTTAAATTTTTATGAAATTTTCGATTTTGAAATTTTTATATTTTTTGGTATTTCTAGTTTTTTAAAATTTTTGTGGATATTTAATTTTTATGTGTTTTTTTTATATCTTTTCTTTACACATACACTTGAAGTGAAAATTTCACTTCACACCCCCTCAAGTCAAGATTTTACAATGTCCTCATTGTAAGAAGGGTGAAAAGATATTACACTTCATTTAGTATAGGGTGATGGAAGGAGTCAGATAGAGGAGATCACAGATCTCTCTGCGGACGATTTGAAGTCTGACTAAAAGTCAGAGTGGTCAGTCGGACTAAATGAAGGTAATCAATATAAGATGAAGTGAAAAATCAGAAAAGTATATAGGAAATAAAAATGTAGAAAGCAGGAAACAACTATGTACAAAAATGCTAAGTTTTACGCCTTTAGGTGGGCATAAACCCTAGTGAAGAACTCCTAAATAGAATATGTATAATAAAAACAAAGGAGTTATGGAAGAATTGATTCAAAAATAGAAAAACAGATTAAAACCACCCGGTAAAAACTCGTCCAGAAATTGCCTAGAATAGATCTCGCAGAACCAAAATCAGATTCTTATGAAAAAAATCTTAGAAAGATAAGAGTGAATCTCATGAAGATTAGATCTGATTTAAGTTGAGATGTAGAATATTAAAGATTGAGGTAATACAAGAAATGATTCCAACCAAATTCAGAAGATCAGTAGAGTCAATTCCGATTCTTAATAATAGGTGGGTAATTTTGATACAATAAAGGCTGCTGATGCGGGTTTGGTGGATTATTTTCAGGGAGTACAAAGGATGGGTTTTGATTAGAATCAAAGGCCTGATTAATGAAATATACTTTGCCTTGATGTTGCCTAGGGTTTTGGAAATTCCTAGGATTCGGAATTGGCTGAGATGGAAGAGTACCTGGCTGATGAGATTCAACCAAAAGTGTGACTTGATTTCGTAAATCAGCCAACTCTACCTTACATTGCCTTTGAATCTCAATGAGAGCTTCAGCATTTTGTCGCTGACTCTCTGACACAGCTCTCAAAATCTAGTCAAGCTGCAAATCTCTATTTGGCCTAAAGTAATTCTACATACTCGTAGGATTAGGCCTTACATTTGGTTGCTAAGGAGGCAATGGAGGTGGGTTTAAATGGGTTTGATTTGGATAAATTGGTCTTTGATTTTGATTTTGATTAGCCCAAGAGAAATTTGGGTGGCCTCCACATCCAGGATTATAGGTATTAGAATAAGGATTTGATCTCGGAAAGTTTTCCTGGATGGCGTGTAAACTTAAAGGATATGGCTTGTTTTCTACGAAAACAAGAGATGGGGACAAAGGTGGGAAGGATTGTGGGACAAAGGTCCCTCCTTGGGTTGGTGCAGGAGTAGATAGAAAACCCAAGGAAGATGGATCTCTAGAATCTAGATTATTCACAAATTCCCTCCCCATGGGAATTTGTGAAATAGGTGAATGCGTGGGATTTTGAGTAGCAAGTAGAGGTGTAAGAGTTTTCATTGTATTTCAAACCTCGTCGAAATGCTTTGCTACGATGTCGACTTTGTCCAATTTCTCTGCAATAATATCCAATCCTTTGAACTAGACGGATTACCGATCTCGTGAATGCCCTTATGCTGATTTTGATGTGTTATATTCGTTCCCCACGTAAATTGCGACATAGATGCATTATTGATCGAGTTCTCTGCCATCCCTTTAAATAATTCTGAAGCAGATTCTACGTTACGATTTAGAAAATTCCCTCCACAAGAGGCATCAACTAGACTGCGAATGCCCTCTTGCAATCCATAGTAGCAGATATGCATTAGTTACCAAAGAGGGATGTCATGATGTGGGCATTTCCTCTGTAAGTCATGAAAGCGTTCCCACGCTTCATGAATTGGTTCTCCTTGATTTTGATTAAATGTTGTGATTACTTTCCTTAAAGCATTTGTTCGACCAATAGGAAAGAATTTCTTCAAAAATGTAGATTCAAGTTCAGCCCAAGTTGAGATTGGTCTTGCTATAGTTCTATACCAATAAGCTGCTTTATCTTTAAGGCTAAAAGAGAACATTTTCATTAGTAGGATTTCCCTATTTTGATTTCGAGGTCCAAGAGTTTGAGATAAATTCTTAAGATCTTCAATATGTTGGAATGGATCCTCGGATGCAAATCTGTGAAAATGAGAGATTAGACCTATAATGTTTGGCTTTAATTCTAGATCATTTTCCCCAATAGGAATCCTAACATTAGGCTCTACTTGTGCATTAGATGGATTGTTGTAGTCTCTAAGTAGAGGCCTTGGACAAGGGATCAGTAAATCAGGAAGGTCAAAACCCACCTCAGGTTGAGGTGGAGGATGGGTTTGAAAATTCTGTAAATTATTTAAGGCTGCAGTTAAAAGATTAATTTGTCTATTTGGTTCAAGCATCCTAAGATTTTGGTTCAGAAGCGCCTTATGAACATCAAAAGGTGGCATCTCCCACTTACCAGAAGAAGAAGGGATCTCGAGATTTTAATTTTGCAATTATTTCATAGAAATAGATGAATCAGACCGGAATTTCAATGGTTGCTTATCTGCAACAGATTTAGGATCACCTGTCAGAGGAGTTACAAGAGGCAGATGCAAGGATCGCCGCCCGTTCATAAAATGAAAAGAATGTGCAAAGGCACACTCACACCACCAGAAAACAGCAGCACAAAAACCCACAAAACAGCATGAAAAATGTGGGTTTTGCTCTTCTTTCAAAGGAAAGAAGAGATTCCTAGAATACGCAAAAATACTTTGGATGCAAACAAATATACTAACAATATTAAAATATGCATCCTAAACCCGTGTCTATGCAAGTGCGTATCCTTAAGGCTCAAAGGTCTAAGGTCTAGGATCGAGACCGCTCACTACTAGCTCCCCGGGGCTCTAGTAGTGAGACAGACTTGTTGGTCTTCGGCCAAAGCCCTAAGAGGTGCAAAGAGGAGAGATAGAAAATTCAGACTCATGTGACTCTAGTGATCGCACTGTGTGCGTGATAGCATGCAACAGACGATTACAACAAAACCCACATGCATTCTGCAAACAGATTAAGTCACAATTTTTATTTTCCTCTTTTTTACTTAATCTTTTCAAAAATATGATAGAAAGAATTAAAGTGACCAATTTTTAGGTATTTTCAAAGAATATGTGGTCTTGTTATTTCCAGGACAGGGATCTATGTGGGTTTTTTTCGTGTGTTTTCCCGCTGATAGGAGAAAAACAGTAAAAATTTCCTGTGTCAGATCGTAAAGAAACTAGCAGAATGCACTCCTAAGAGTGTATGCTTATATCATACTACTGCTAGTTAGAAAAGATGTAGTTTTGTATTTTTTAATTTTTTAGCTAACTAATGCAACAATTCAAACTAACTAAAGACTAAAGAAAAGAATACTTACAATGAAAAATAGAACTAAGAAAACTTGCCTTCTTCCTGAGATTACTGGCAAAGGTAAACCTAAAAAGAAAGAAAATAAAATAAAAGCAAAACTAATTAAAAAAAAATACTAAAAATAGTAAAATTGGTGAATATAATTACAGTTACCTCCTATGGCACAAAAATGATCAATAAACAAAATTATGCAGGTGAATATTTTGGTGAATTAAAATGAAACAAAAGATTACCTCCCCGGCAACGGCGCCATTAAAATGATGCTTAGACGAAGCTATACCAGGGAATGTTTTGGTGAATTAAGCAAAAGATTATCTCCCCGGCAATGGCACCATTAAAATGAAACTTAGACGAAGCTATGCCAGGGAATGTTTTGGTGAATTAAGCAAAAGATTACCTCCCCGGCAATAGCACCTTTAAAATGATCCCCGACAACGGCGCCATTAAAATGATTCGTTCTCTCCTCAACACAGTTAATTAAGTTAATTGTGCTTAATTATGTGTAGAAGAATGTAACTTAGGTTAACTCGAATTTGTGTCGATTGAGTAATATAGGGTCAAGTTAACCTAACATTTTAGATTTTATTTCTTCTAACTGGTTGAGTCCAGGTTGTTCACTGGGAGACAAAACTTATTCAGAATTCACCAATTAGTCTAATCTACTCATAGAAGATATAATTAGGCTAATTTTAATAACATGAACTTTGCCTAATGATTTTGAATTTAAGAAATATGCAAAATTCCATAAGAAAGTAAATGATCTTCTTTAATAGCAAGTAAACATGTTAATTTCTATTTATTTCAAAGATATTAAGGAAATAGAAAGTTTTTCCAATTGAAGTATGCCTTATTACAACATTAAACTCAAAAGGGAATTAAAAAGAATGCAAGAAAGTAAACCATTTCTTCTCTTGTATCTTCAGCCTCTCTTTTCTTCTTCTTCTTTTACCTTTCTTTCTTTCTTTCTTCTCTCTCTATTTACCTATTCCTTAATCTTCTCTTAACCTTTTTCTTAATCTTTTCCTTATTCTTTCTCTTATTTTTCTTAAGCTCTCTTTCTTTTCTTCCTTTCTTCTTCTTTGCCTTGTCTCGTTAGTGCATGTTCCTTCTCTTTCTCGCCTTTGCTCCTTCTTCTTTTTCCTTAGCATCTTCCTTAGCAAATTTTCCTTCATTCCTTCTCTTTGTTCTTACCTTCTTAGCATTTTCCTTAGCCTAAGCCTTAGCTTTTCTTCCTTCTGAACTGAACCGGGTTTTTTTCCCTTCAATCAAAAATTGGTTTATTTATTGGTGGCTTGGACCATTCAGGGATACACAGCACCCCTCTCAGGGTGGGACCAGACCCTATTAGGTCCAAGCCTGATTTATTTAGTTCAATTTATTTCCGATTCAGACTTTTAAGCCAAACCTGCTCACGACCTCCCAGGCCTCTCACATGCCCTCCCAGGGCCCACACTCGCACGCCATAGGTGCACACACTCGCAGGCACATATGCGCCCACACATACACACACATGCTCGATTTCCATTTGCGCCTAGCGCTTGCCGAGTGAAGTGGCTATACAACAAATCACTTTTATACCTACGCGACCATGCAGAAGTTACTGAGGTGGGACTATCTTAACCCCTCCCAGACCGAACTTCAGGCATCGATTCCTAACAGCTCAGAGCTTCGTTCCAAGCAAATAAAAGCTTGTTGGAAAGCTCTTGAGTTTTTCTACAGGATTGAAGTGTCAATTTAATGTGAAGAGGAAGTTATGCTCTTCGATTTTAAGGGCGAAGCTGCTGGTTTTCAATATTTATTAATGGCCTGGAAATGGAATTGTTGGTGCTAAAGCCCACGAACTTGATTTTCACCTCCAGTTGAAGTTCTAAAAGGGTTCTAAAGTGAATTCCGGAGTTGCTAGTGTGGATATTAAGCTCTCAGGAGCTTCAGGAAGTGTACAGGAGCTCAAAGCCTCTCTGAAAGCTTTAGGAAGTGTTAAACAGACATGAAAAAGTACTAACAAACAACTAAAGGCATGTTTAATCATTTAAAACAACTTCTAGAGGTTGTTACCAATTCATCTGGGTAGAATTCATGTTTAAATTTCATCTAAAATCCACTGCCATCAGTTTGGGTTCAAAAACAACCCAAACTGGCAGAAATTGAATCCAATCAAATTAACCATCTGAGCTCACTCAATTCTCTTTAAAATCATTCACAAGCTCCCCAGAAACAACTTAAACTCATCAATTCACCAAATTGAATTTAGAACCTAAGAATTAGACTTAGGTTTGACTAATAAGCTTCCAATTTTGACTTTCTGATTTAAACCTTTTCTAGGGAAATTAACACCTTAAATGGCATCTCCTCAATCTAGGGAACATGCTCAGACCCTTAGATAGGTGTTGTAACTGAAGTTCCTAAGGTCTCGGGCTCATCGCCTGAGCTTCTAAAGGTGTTTGTTCATCAGAACAACCTAAGGGTTGTTACAATGATTGGATCACAGAAATGGATTCAGTGCACATCACTGATGCTTCTAAACCTATTAATTGCAACTTAATCCTAACTGTCAGACTTCTCCAACTCTGACGAAGTTGGAGAAGATGAAGGTCTAACTCAAGCTCTAGGCATTCAAATGTCAAATAAACAATCTCAACATAATCAGTGAACCTCAATTCATCAATCTGGAGCTTCTCACTCTATTCAACAGGTTGAAGACGAGCTTTGACTCGTCAGAGCTCACCGGAGCTCTGGTGAGTCTAGAAAAAGACAAAATTGTGTACAGATTGTGAAAATATGCCATTAGTGATTTGAAAAGGTTCCTGAGGTCACAAGGAACTTCAGGAACAAGTTAGTTCCTTTAATTGATCATTAGAATAAAGATTTATCAGTGAATTCATTTTTTTGTAAAGTCTGAGTTGGTTAAGGCTTAGGACATGTTTTCTCACTCAATTGAGTGGAGAAAACAAATCAACAGATGATTGCAATCATAAATGTATATATATAATTAAGGATTTCAACTACTCCTGAGTTGCCATTGATAGCAAGCTCAGGAGCTTAATTAAATTTGGCCATTTAAGTTATAGATGGTATTTACTTGAATTAAAGTGATGATTAGCATCCTTAGAAGATGAATAGGTGATGGAGGACCCAATGAAGGTGGAAATTAGGTCAACTACTGCTGCCATGGACAACAAAAGTAGTCGGTGGAGGTGGAAGTGGTTTAGGCAAATTAGTGATCAAATTAGTAATTAATGGCTGTAGAAATGATCGTGGAAGATAAAAGAATGTGGACAGTGATTTAAAAAGATGAAATTAATGCTCCTGGCAAGCTCAAGGAGCTCGCCAGAGTCAAGGAAGACGAAAGCTAAATCTAACATTACACTACCTAACCTACCTAACTAACTACTAAACTAAGATACCTACCTAGTCTACTATTACCTAGACGAAGGGGTAGAGGATCTCCATTGACAGCTCATAACGGAGGAGGAAATCAGAGGGTTGTCGAAAGATCTTCAACGGCGATTGTGAGGTGAAGAAGAGGAGAGCTCCTAGTCAGCGCTTGTCAGAAGACGCGGCTGACTTTAGCGGAGATCCAGAGCTGTTGAAGATGGATGGAGGAAGTCGGATGAGGTAGAGGAGGTTCGCCGGAGTTATTGCATACTTAGGTATATATTATGCTTAAATTAGTTAACTCATTAATTAAATGAATTATTAATAATATCTCGAGTCCAATTATTAATTAGATTATTAATAATATTAATTGGATGATAATATAGCATTTTTAACTTATTTTAAGGTCCTTTACTATTTATCCCTTATTTAATAATTAACCCATATATTCACATATTTCTAGCTAATTAACTAGGAAAACTAGTTAATTTGGGGTAATTAGAGATCATGATGAGCTTCTCATCGCTCGTCCTCCAAGCAGTTGTCGAGGAGGATAATTTCTCTCCTTTCTTCTCTTTACTGCTTTCTAGAGTAGATTTACCACTTTCTAGTTGTAATCTTTCTAGCTTTCTAGTCTAATGATTAGTTGTAATGAACATCACTTGATGATTACGAAATTCACGTTTATTCTATCATTATTTTATCTTTATTTGTATTATTCTCTCTCTCTCTTCTATTAATTATTCTTTAGGTAGATAGCTAATATAGATTCAATTCAACTAGCTCATCTACTTCGTGATAATGAAACAAACGTGATTTTTAATGAAACGTCCGCCTCCTTATGTTCGACCTAGAATTCCTTTTGAAATTTGGTAAAATTTATCTGTTGACAATTTTTCCTCGCAAATTGTGCTACAACAACGGGTTTTCAAAACTCAACTCTATTTGCGACGATTTTCTGCCACAACATTTTGGCATCATTGTCGGGGATTTTTCCAATACAATATTTTGGTGCCGTTGCTAGGGATCATCCGCCATAACATTTTGGCACTATTGTCGGGGAGGCGACGCCCTTTGATTTTTTGCATTTTCCCACCTTACTTATCTTTTATCTCACTTCTCTCCTTTCTTATTTTGATTACAAGTACTCTTTCAAGATGGGCAAAAGCGGTAAATTAGAGTAAAGTGTTGTTGAAGGGTCTGTAAGTTTACTCGCACCTCCCCACCCACTAGATTTCATTCCATCACCTAATAACACAAACCCTAATTAACCTAGTAGCTTGCATAAACTCTAAGGTTAGTTTTGATTGTTTGTTTGTCACCTCCACTTGCCTCACCCTCCGCATATATATAACAAATTTTAAAAAAATCTCACAGAGGTACACAACCTCTTATGATTCTTCATACTCAACCAATAACCCAATCTTTGGGACAGGTACACTCACCAACACATAATTGAGTAGAAATCAAATTAGGTAATCACTTATATGCCTAATTAAGTGGTGCGTCAGGCCAAGTGATTGAGTTATTTGGGCTGCACCACTTCGATTAAAAGCAACTCATCAAGTAGCTTCCACATAGGTTCAACTTTTAGGGATTTACTAGGCACTCCACATTCTTTTATGCTTTAAAGGAAGACATCTTCACCTATGCTTTCAAAACCTAGTGTGCCAACTGAACTTGATTTAATACATCTAAAGTTGAATCCTAAAAGCTACTAAGTAAGATTTAAACCCTAAAATTCACCACATCTAAAAATAATCTTTCTTGAAAACCACTGGTTCTGCATGCACACACATATCAACCAATAATTAAGTGCATAACCCATATAAAGGGCCCATCACATTCCAAAGCACATTCAAATCTAACCCTAATTAAAAAAGAGTAGACGTTGGCCTTAAGGATTGGACTCGCTTCGAAGCCCAGATCAAGATTATTTTTAATTAGTCTATTTCTACCGTTCAATTTGATGTCTAGCTAAGGGAGAAGAATCAAACTATCATAGTTGGGGGGTACACTAGGAATCGGAGGCATCAGCCAAAGGAAGAACCTTCTCCCTAGCCCCTTTCTCAACTGGGTGGATTGACTAGAAAGAAGTAGATCAAATCATTTCTTCATCTCAAGATGGGTTCTAGGAGTCTGTAGGTCTTTAGGCTAGCCCACTTAAGGACATGTTTGATTGTTTGTATTGCAGGGCACCTTTCTTCCTCCCATTCTGTAATGGATCCTTCTACATCCTATTTGCACTTTCACTCCTACCCTTCTACCACTACTTATTCCCAAAATGATTATTATTCCAACCAGTTTATTTTCATCCATCTTCTAGTTAGGATAATCCTGATTGGGAATACAATTCCAGACCTCCGTGTTTAGGGTCTAACCCTGGACACCATGATCTCTATTCTTATCCTTCTCCAAGCTACATCGATTATAGATCACTGCCCTCATTTGAATAACCTAATATGATCTACAATCAAGAAGGATACGTTGATCCTTACCCTTCTCCAGATTACACTGCATATAGATCATCACCTCCTTATGGACAACCCGAAATGACCTATTATCAGGGAAGGTATCAAGAACCTCAATTCGTTGACTCCCCTGGACTGAACCCAAACCTACCTAACCCTGAACCAACCATTTGGTTCTGGTTAACCAAGTTTAAGATAAGGTGTTAGCTAACTTAAGGAATACCATTCAATCTTTAGAAGCTCAGCCAACACCTTTCCATAAAGAATTGGAGCCTTTGATTGAAATGATTGACGATCTTAACAAGTATTTGTTGGATTGGCTCAAGGATGTTAAGGATAAGGACCCAGGTGAGTTTTTACTTTGGAAGTTATTGAAATTGAGGATGAGATTTGTGATTGCTCTAGTCCAATCTTGGGGGGATTCCCATGATGAACCCCTGACAGGAGAGCCGATGTTAGAATCCGCTCAGGCACCTGTAGGAGGAACACGTTTTATGAGACAAGGGTTGACCAGGTTGTTCTAGAGTAACCAAATAAGGATGAACTGATTTCTTCACCTAAGATCCCTGAGCCAGGGTACGAGGAAATGTTTGTCTCCATGGAACAAAAAGTGATTGATGATTTTGAGACATACATTAATGCGAATTTAGAATTCTTTGATTCTGAAGGTGAAAAATCATTATGTGAAGTCTCACATGAATTTACATCACATGATTTTAGTGAGACGACTGGGCCTGAGGAATTTGATAAATTATTTGATGGCCCTAAAATTGAGGAACTTGATCCTGTTGGGGATCGCAAGGTGGATTCAGATCCTCATTTCATGGAGGATCAATTCATAGTCCCAATCCTCAATCACACCCCATTAAGCTTACTGATGATTTTTATTTTGAAATCACTAAACCCAAGTCCATTATGATCCAGTCACATCTTTTAGACTTGGAAATTTCAGACAGGGTGATTATCATGCAAGAGGTCCCAGAATCTGAATCCTTGATTTAGAGGATAGGAATTGGGAAATGATGATATGGGAAGCCAATTCTGGAGGAAGCAGAAGAACGAGTCTAAGGGTGCCTATTTGTTTGAAACCACCAACCTTCTACCAGGACCCTTATGACATCTTTGATTCAGAGGATGTCCAACCCAAGTGCACATTCATTGATTATCCTTTTGAGTTTAATCTCTCTATAACCTGACCTTTTGGTCTTGGGTTGCATCCTTGCAAATCGCATGCCCGACCCCGCTTGCATACTGATCTCATGTTCTGGGTAATTTTTATCCAGAACCTTAGATATACTCCACCATGGGGTATGGGTCTGCACTACAATCTAGTTCACAATTGTGGACATCTACCGGCAGGTCCTGAGTTGAATCTTTTTATCCTGATTCTGACCAACACTTGTGAATTCTTTATTTCTTCTTCTTTGTATAATGTGCTTAGCTGAAGGCGCTAAATTCGGCTTGTATACAGTTTCTTTTCATCTTAGAGCTGACCTATTATTCACGCAATTCAGGTTCTTTCTACTCCACTCCACTCTGTTTCAAGTCTTTTTAATATAATAAGGACATTGCATTAGATAGGCATGGGGGGGTGGATATCATTATCTGAATCATCTTGTTAGCTCCATTGATTCATTTTATTTTCTCTTTATTTTTGAAAAAAAAAGTTAAATTCGGAAAGGGAACTTGGGCTTTAGAAAATTTTCAACCTTAAAGAATAAAACTATATGATTTGAACACTAAGACCCTTCAGGTCTTCAAGCTTAATCAGCCTGGGTGTCCACTAAAATGTGAACTTGTTTCTTGAGTCCTTGCCATTCTGAATTCAATTTCTAATTTGATTAAATAAGTTGGGGTGATAAGTACACGACTTATCAACCCGCCCTCTAATTTGAGGGGATTTTAAGTCTAAGCATCTTCAAAGTATTTACACTGACTCACTTTTCGATAATTTTTACGAAAATTGGGTAGCTAATGAACCTTCTAGGGTGGTATGGATCGCAAGTTATCGTCGATAACAACCCATTGATAGGTTGTCCAGAGCCCAGTCACACAACCATTATTTTTCTGTTGCCTTTAGGTAAATCTTAGATCAGGGAAGCTACCTACTTAAAGAAAGAAAACAAAAAGAAAAATATCCAAAAAGAAAAAAAATAGAAAGGAGAAAAGAAAAGAATAAAAGAAATAAGTCACACTTTACCGCATGAGTATGGTTGGCAAGTTATCGTGGGTAACAACCCATTGGTAGGTTGTCCAGATCCCAGCTTAAGAAATGCACATCTAATTCTAAGCACTTAGGAAGAAGTGGAGAAGTAGAATAAGCCGAGGAGATATACACTAGGTTTGCCCTTGTAAGGAGAAAGCTATCGGTCGAATAGATACACCTTTGGGCATAATTCCTTTTTAAAGTCACCTAGGGGCGTAGAAACTTGAAGTCCATTCTGATTGTTGATCAATGAGTCTAGCACTTCACACAAAAAGATACCTAGAACTTAGAGTTCCCATCGAGTCTTAGGTGGATTGAGTGGCCGTAGAAAGTTGCTTCAAAACCCTAAACTCAAAGATCCAAAAAAAGTTAGAAAAGAAGAAAAGAAAAAGATCCTTCTTTGAATAAGGCGAGGGCTTGAGACGGTTTGCATTTTGGCAGACACTCGAGCGCTATTGTGTCTCTCTAGTTCAGGTTTTAGTTGAAATCCCTAAGTGTTGAGAAAAAACAAAAAACTTTTGCCCAAGAAATCTGATCTAATTCTCTTATAAATAGCATGCAGTTTTGCAAGGGACTAGTAAAAGATAAGCATGGGGGTGTGATGTAAATACGTTTATATCACATAAATCATCTATTTATGCATGTTCTTAGGTGTAAAGTTGCATCATACATTATAAATATTACATAACATTCATCATCATGCATTTAGATTAGGTTGTATAAATTTTAGGATAATTTTCTCTTTTTGTGCTCAGGAAATAGGGCAATATCTCATCGGGGCCTTGGATTGAAGATCCAACTGTATAGATCTGATCAGGGAGACGATTGGAGTTCAACGACTCCAAGATCATGTCGATTGGACTTTCGTAGCATCAGATGTAGTCCGGGAAAGATAATAGGTCAAAGGGCCAAGGTCGTGTAAATCCATACCTCATATGACAAATCTGACCACATGGATGGTTTCAGATGGACAATTGTAGTCTAATGGCATGAAAATCGATCCAATCCGACATCTGTGGCACCATCTACAAGACAGAGAAGACGGATGACTAAGATAACGCCACGTGGCACCATCCTGACCCTTTAAATCGCTCGCAGCCCCACTTCTTCATCCAATGGTGAAGAATTGACTATGTCATTTCCCTCAAGCAGTGCTTCATGTTAGAAGAATTTCACATTTGATCTCAACCGTTGAATCAAGATCCAACGGTCAGGATTAAATGGCATAAGAATCCTCTTCTTGCCCATCCACGTGCGTAGCGTAGTGGATAAAGCCCTTCAGAGCCTCAGGTAGCCAGTTCGACTCCTTGCCCCTAGCTCCTCTCCTCATGCATACAAGAGACATTGAGCCATCCGATCAGAGATTAATGCCTCAAATCAAGCTATCAGATGATGTGCAGTTTGACCCCTGTGTGCACGCGAGAGCATATGCGCTCCTCAGTGTGCACTTGTGGTTGATCTAAAGCATCCAAGCATAATCCAATGGTTGAAGCGAGTGATGAGTTCGCGTGAGAAGATGTAGCGGTGATTTAAGATGTCTGAGAATCCTCGCCGTTGTCTGATGAAGATGGAGTGGCTCGATTGAAGATCATCCACAGCCATGAGATTAAAATCTAATGGTTGTTGTTCCTATTTGCTAGGAATGTGGGAAACGCTAAGCGACATGTGAACGTGGGAGTGGGATGCATGGTCCTTGTTTCATGCCACAAACATACAATCCTTATGGCCTAAAATGATCATTTTAACCCTTTCCAAAAGCCTATAAAAGGATCCCATTTTCCCTTCATTTGATTCATCCCTTCCTATCTTCTCTCACCCCCTCCAAAGCTCTAAGAGCTTGTCCTAAACTCGGGATGCTACTCTTGAGTTAAAAATATAATTTTTCCACCTTCTCATTCTGTTTGTGGAGCATTCTGCGGTGGTCCTCTCACCGCCATTTGGGAAGTGGATCCCGCTGTGATATCACGTTGCCCCGTTCTTCATCGTCTGTCATCATTCTTCTTTGTCCCGCATCTCACCACCTTCGTCCGGGTGCTCTGTCAACGCGGCTCGTCCTTCAAGCAGTTGTCGAGGAGGATAATTTCTCACCTCTCTTCTCTTTACCGCTTTCTAGTTGTAATCTTTCCAACTTTCTAGTGTAATGATTAGTTGTAATGAGCAGTACTTGATGATTATGAAATCCATGTTTATTCTATATTTATTTTGTTTTTATTTGTATTATTCTCTTTCTCTCTTCTATTAATTATTCTTTAAGTGGATAGCTAATATAGATTCAATTCAACTAGTTAATTTGCTTCGTGATGATAAAACAAGCGTGGTTTTTAATCAAACGTCCACCTCCCTGTGCTTGACTAGGAATTCCTTTTGAGTTTTGGTAAAATTTATCTGTTGATAGTTTTTCCTTGCAAATCATGCTACAATGACGAGTTTTCAAAACTCAACTCTATTTGTGACGATTTTTTGCCACAACATTTTGGCGCCATTCTTGGGGATTTTTTCGATACAACATTTTGGCACCGTTGCTGGGGATCATCCACCACAACAGTTCTCATCAGGGCTTCATCAGTAAAGCCCTGAAGCTTCACCGTGGAATAGACCTTGGTGAATTCCTCAAGATGCCTGTAGGGATACTCCCTAGCAATACCATAGAAAATGGGGAGCAAAGATATGGTGCTGCTCTTAATCTCATAAGGATTATCCACTCCAGGTCTCTGGATAGGTAGGGCTTAGTGAGTGGTAGGAAGGAAATAGTCTCTCAAGGTTCTTTATTTTTTACCAACCCTAATCTCTTCTTCAAGTCTTTCTTCTACCATTTTTCTTCTTTCTTGGTTGGCTTTTCTAATAATTCTCTCTGGTTCTGGGTTGAAAACAAGAATATTTCTAAGAGAACGCCGACTAAGCATACACAAAAAAAATCACAAGGCAATAAGTCTTTTGTTGATTTAAGGTACTTTAAGTCCTCTTCGAACTCTTCAACTTGGCCAAATAGAGTCAAGGCAGTGTTTCTCCATTCCCACGTAAGTGGTATAAGAGAAATGAGGCACTTGAGATTCCTGGTCAATGTCTGTTAAGGAGGTTGAGGTTACTTTTAGTCCTTTTTGGGTGACCAATCAAGTTGTCAAGCAATTACACACCCTAAATTGACCTTCGAGTGCCCTAAAGACGTACACTTTGTTGAAATGATATTCTCAAATGCTCAAGTAAAAAGGTACTCCAAGAATGGAACCAAGGGATGCAAGTAGGGCGAACCCTTTCTTTAAGGCGATGCATTAGCGATGCCTCTTAACTACCCTTGAATTCCTTTAAGGGGTGTCCCCCTCCTTAGAGTATCAAATCACTCAGGAAAAAGTTAATACCACCGTCACAAGCGAGATAGGAGGGTTTACACCGATAAATTGATCGATGCCTATAGCCTTAAGGGTCCAAGTTCTAGTGCAGTGCCTATAGTGCATGCTTGGTGCAGGAAGTGTGCATCACACATTGAAAAGTGATTTTTCTTTTGAAAATCGCAATCAAGTTATTCAAACACTTCCTATATATTTTACTTTCTTTTCAAGAAGTAATGTGACCACTTGATTAGTCTTTTCAAGTCAGCTTAAGTGGTCTTCTTTAATTATGTCCAAATGCAATGCGTGTGCAGATAACTGATGCAGAAAGATAGGAAATACATACCTTGCTCCAGCACTCTTCAATGCAAAAATGTGCACAATGCAGTAAGAAAATCTAGATGCTGCTCAAGTAACCCTAGATGGTCGCCCTATGGATATGCAGCTTCTAGCAGGCAGCTTGGATTTATTTATATATAGATATATATATAAATGCATAAGCAAAAGAACTAACTAACTAAGAATAAACCTAGAATCTAAAGAATCGGGAACACTCCCCCAAAAACTGGCCCCAAATTACAAGGGTGAGAAAACGTATAATTAAACTAAATCCTAGGAGTCTCCTCTAAAATTCTAAATCAAAATTCTAAAAGGCAGGATTGTCCTAGCCATTCCTCCATGCATCTTCACTTGTGTGGGATCAAGGCCCACGGACTCCTATTGCTGTCCTCCAGGTGGTGTCAAGGTTCACCAAATGTATCGTCTTTGCTACATGCTCCTCCTCCTCAAGAATGTACCTTGCATAGAAAAATGATAGATCAATGGATGTATAATTTTAATCAGAACTCAATGCAGATAGGAAAATACTAGTGAGTTTACTAGACCCGTTGCCTCCCCATCAATGGCTCCATTTGATAGAAAGAAATTCACTTATTTATGAAGATGATAGCAATAAACTGATATGTCATTATAGTCGCATGGTGGAAAATCTATCAATCAAAGATTAAAATAGATATCAATTTAAACCACAGTAAAAATGTCGTATCCATAAGGAGGATCGAGCCAAATAAACTCACAATAAGCTTCCATCTTGTTTACTTAAAAAAAATTTCATTCATTCATCCTAATGCAAAAGAGAGAATACTAATAGATGAATCAAATGGCCGATCAACTCTAATTGTTGAAAAGAGCTGGACCAATCACGCAAATTCTTTATTGAAGCTACGAGTTACTACACTATCGTATTTGGTTTTGAAAACCTACCGTTGTAGTTTTAAAGCAAAGAACTCATGTTCAACAAATAAAATTTATACCAGAATAGAAATCCTAGGTTAAACTCAGGGAGGCTATGTCAATCTATATTCTCAATTATATATTTTTTTAGGGTTTTTGTTGAAAAGCGAAGCAACATAATTACAATGAAGCAATATAAACAATCAGAATAAACGAGAGAGCGAGAGAGAGAGAGAGAGAAAGCATGAACTTAATATTTCAAAATATTTATACAATTAAACCAGAGAAAAATTATACTAGAAAGCAGGAAATCTATTACACTAGAAAGCAGGAAAATTCTACTCTAGAAAGCTGAAAAGAGGAATGGGAGAGAGAAGTTATCCTCCTCGACGATTCTTGGAGGACGAGCCAAATGAGACGACACCTGCAAGACGGAGGATGGAACGGGAAGGAGGTTGAGGTAGGAGGAATGAGAACAGGGCAGCACATCATCGTCGTCGCGGGATCCGCTTCTGAAATGAGGGCAAAAATTTGACTTTATCTCTCGAGGAGCATCCTGGGTGTGGGACAAGCATCTCTTGAGCTTTGGAGAGGGAGAGAAGAGAAGGAATGAGAATTTCGTATGGAGAGGGTCTCCTTTTATAGTTGCAAAGAGTGAGGGCATTTTGGACATTACAATTTCAAAATATTAAATAAGGGGTCTTTAGTGACGGAATTAAGCGTTACTAAAGCCCAGGTCATAGGGGATGTGTGCTGTGCCTGCTGCCCACTCATCTCCCGCACCACCCATGTTCATCAATCTTAGGCCGTTCGATCGTAAGATCGGATGCTTAAGATTCATAATTGCAACACCTCAACGCATGCTTAGCGCATGCGATCCTGCATTACACGTACGTGTGCGATGGCGCATGGTCTGGATTGAGCGTGCGTAGCCATCTGATCCTCATCGGACGGTCAAGTGCACCCACTCACCCGCACCTCATCTCCTGCTCCTCGCAGCTTGAACCCATGCCCAATCGCAAGCGAGCACTTTATCCACTATGTTGCGTGCATGGATGGGCAGGTGGAGCATCTTCTGAGCACGCGATCTGGACTGTTGGATTGAGATCCAACGGTCAAGGCTATGTCTTCAAGTGGCCTTTAGAGATTGAGAGCGCCTGTTGGGATCCACTCTCAGTAGTTGGATCTTGATCGAACGGCAGAGAGGCGTGGGCGCTAGAAGCTTCAGAGGTTAAGACTGGCCGATTGGGCAACGAGATGGCGCCATGTGGTGCCATCTTGGCCATCCATCTTCTGGATGATGTAGATGGTGCCACGAGTATCGGATTGAGTCGATTTTCACACCGTTAGCCTGTGATCGTTGTTCCGAATCAATCCATGCAGTTGGATTTGTCGTCTGAAGTGCGGATTCACACCATATTGGCCCTTGATCTTCTAGGGTTCCTCGGTCTCTATTTGATGCTACGGATATCCAATTAGGATGATCTTGTAGTCGTTGAACTCCAATCGTCACCCTGATCAGATCTGTACAGTTGGATCTTTGATCCAAGGCCCCAATAAAAAGTCACCCTATCCCTGAACATAAAAGGAGACAATTAACCTCCATTTTATTCCAACTAATCTAAATGTAAGATGATGCATGCTATGCAATATTTATAGTATGTAATGCAATTCTATGCTTAAGAACATGCATAAATAGACATTTTATGTAATATAAACATGTTTATATCACACCCCCATGCCTATCTTTTGCTAGTCCCAACCAAAAACTATATGCTATTTATAAAAGAATTAGGTTGGATTATTTGGGCATAAGTTATTTTCAATCATTAAGAAAATGTTTATTTAGGATCTAAACTTTCAAAGACACAACAGTGTCTGGGTATCTGCCAAAATGCAGATTGCCTCAAGCCCTCACCTTATTCAAAGAAAATTTTCTTTTTCTCTTTTTTTTCTTTTCTAATTTTTTTTGTTTTTGAGTTTAGGTTTTAAAAGTGGCTTTCTACAGTCATTCAACTCACCCAAGATTTGATGAGAATCTTAAGTTCTAAGTATCTTATTGTGAATGTGATAGACTCATTGATCGTCAATTAGAACGGACTTTGGGTTTCTACGCCTCTAGGTGACCTTAGAAAGAGAGTTTTGCCTAAAGGTGTATCTTTTCAACCGGTAGCTTTCTCCCTACTTTTATTTTTATGGGGTGAATACAAGGGTGAATCCAGTGTATATCTCCCTGGTTTATTCTACTTCTCCGCTTCTTCCTAAGTGTTTTGGGAATTTTCAGTGCATTTCTTGAGCTGGGTTATAGACAACCGATTGATGAGCTGTTACCACCAACAACTTGCCAGCCATACTCATGCGGAGAAGTGTGGCTTATTTCTTTTGTTTTCTTTTCTCCTTTTCTTTTTCTTTTCTTTTTGACTTCTTTTTTTTTTTTTAAGTAGGTGGCTTCCCTAGTCTAAGATTTACCTAAAGGCAGTAAGAAGAGAATGGTCCAATGACTGGGCTCTGGACAACCTACCTATGGGTTGTTACACATGATAACTTGCCAGCCATATCACCCTAGAAGTTTCATTAGCTACCTAATTTCCATTAAAATCACCGATCAACAAGTCAGTGAAAGGAAAGTGTGTAGATGCTTAAGACTCAAAGTCCCCTCAAATCAGAAGGTGGGTTGATAAGTCGTGTACTTATCACCCAAATTTATTTAATCAAATTATAATAGAGTTAAGATGGCGAGGGCTCGAAAAATAAATCTACATTTTAGTGGATACACGGGCTGATTAAGTCCAAAGACCTGAAGGGTCTTTGTGTTCAGATCCTAATGTAATTTTTCCTAAGATTGAAAAGTCCTAATGTCCAAATATTCCTTCCTAATTTAATTTTTTTTTATGTATATATAAGAAGAGAAATACAATTTACAAGAATTTCACAAAGCTGACAAAATGATTCAAAAATGAATCCACCCCCCCTTTCCTAGCTGATGCAATGTCCACATTGAGAAAGAGACATGAAGGAAAGGGTAGAGTATGAAAGATATCACCTGAATATGAAGCTCGAGTCAACTTTGTGTCATATGTACAACTACTAAGTTTAATGCCGTCAGCTAGGCAAAGTCCAGCCAAAGAAGTCATAATATGGCTAGAGTAACCATGTCTGAGACTTGTTCTAGAAGAGTACGGTCAATAACAGGCTTCAGACGTTGACCGTTGACTTTAAATGTGTTACTCATCTTTAGGTCAGAGATCTAAATGGCTCCATTTGGAGAAATCTGGTCAATAATGAATGGGCCATTCCATTTAGATCTAAGTTTGCCAGGAAAGAGCTTAAGTCAAGAATCAATAGCCAAACCTTCTGGTTTAGCTCAAAGCTCTTACGGGAAATCAATTGATCATGTAGAGCTTTGGTCCGAGCCTTGTAGATCTTGGCATTCTCATATGCATCATTTCTAAGATCTTCCAACTTAGATAGTTGGAGCTTCCTGGTCTTCCTAGCTAAATTCAGATCTAAATTGCATTGCTTGATCACCCAGAATGCCCTATGTTCAATCTCTACAGGTAGATGACACGCCTTTCCATACACCAAACGAAATGGAGACATGCCGATGGGCATTTTATACGCCTTACGGTTGGCCCAAAGTGCGTCCTCAAGCTTTTGAGTCCAGTCCATGCGATCAGGCCTAACCATTTTCTGTAGAATATTCTTGATCTCCTGATTGGAGATCTCGGCTTGTCCATTCATCTGAGGATGGTAAGGTGTGGAAATTTGGTGAGTAACCCCGTATTTGGCCAACAAATTCCAGAATTGGGCATTAGTAAAATGAGTACCACCGTCACTAATGATGGCCCTCGAAATCCTGAACCTGCTAAAGATATTTTTCTTGACAAAATCGATGACCATCTTATGGTAATTGGTTCGAGTGGGAATCGCCTCAATCCATTTGGACACATAATCAACAGCAACAAGAATGTACTAATGTTCAAATGAAGGGAGAAAGGGTCCCATGAAATCGATGCCCCAAACATCGAAGATTTTCACTGGAAGAATTGGGTTTAGGGGCATCATATCTCTCTTAGTTATGCTCTCGAGTGCCTGACATCGAGAACATGACCTTGAGAAATCCTGGGCATGCTTAAATAAAGACGACCAAAAGAAGCCAAATTGCAAAATTTTTGCAGCCGTCTTTTTCCCGGAGAAATGTCTACCACATGCAGATGTATGGCAGAACTCGAGTATATTGTTGAATTCATTCTCTAGAAGACATCAGTGAATAATCTGATCAGAGCAGATGCGGTACAGTTCAGGGTCCTCCCAGAAGTTGTATTTGCCTCAGATTTAAGTCTATCCCTTTTTTGCTTGGTCCAATCCTGGGTGATTTGACCAACGGCCAAATAGTTAACAATGTCAGCAAACCACGGGGTTTGGACACCTGAAACTGTAAGGATAGCTTTGTTCGGAAAAGTGTTAGCAATCAGAATGTCCGGACAAGAAGAATCACTTAGGTGTCTCGACAAATGATCCACCACCACATTTTCTGCCCCAATTTTATCCTTGATTTCAACGAAGAAGCCGGGGTTTGGCATCCTTTTTGGCCAAGAGATGTCTCAAAGCTGGGGTTTGGCAACTTTTTTGGCATCCATGGGGTTCGGTATAGATGATGACATGAGACCTTAAGAGATAAGCCCTGAATTTTTCCAAAGGAAATACTACGGCTAGTAATTCCTTTTCAGTAATAGTGTAATTCCTCTAGGCTTCATCTAGAATTTTACTAGCGTAGTAGATGACAGAGGGCTTCCTATCTATTTTCTGACCTAAAATAGCCCTGACCGCGTAATCAGAAGCGTCGGTCATGATCTCAAAAGGGGTTGTTCAAATCGGTGGTTGCAACACTGGAGCACAAGTGACTGCCGTTTTTAGGAAATCAAATGCCATATGACATGATTCGTCGAAAACAAACGACGTGTCTTTGGCGAGAAGATTGCTCAGGGGATGAGCAACCTTCAAGAAATCCTTGATGAATCTTCTGTAGAATCCCACATGACCAAGAAATGATCGGATTTATTTAACAGATGTGGGAGGAAGAAGTTTAGCGATAGCATCAACCTTAGCTTTATCCACTTCAATTCCCCGTTCAAAGATTACATGACCCAAGACGATGCCTTCTTATGTCATGAAATGACTCTTTTCCCAGCTAAGGACCAATCGTGTTTTGATACATCACTTAAGAATCATTTCCAGATTAGCCAAACAAGAGTCAAATGATTCTCCAAAAATAGAGAAATCGTCAATGAAGAATTCCATAAACTCTCCCACCATGTTAGAGAATATGGCTAACATACACCTTTGAAAAGTCTCAGGTGCATTGCATAAACCGAAAGGCATCCTACGGAAAGCAAAGGTTCCATAGGGATAGGTGAAAGTAGTTTCTCCCTGATCCTCAAGATGGATAGGAACTTGGTTGTATCCCGAGTAGCCATTAAGAAAATAGAAGTACTTCTGCCCGGCTAGTCTTTCCAAGATTTGATCAATGAAAGGTAGGGGAAAATGATCCTTTTTCATGGCTGTGTTCAGCTTCCTGTAATCAATACAAACCCTCCAAGAGGAAGCTGAATGAGTTGTGACAGATTCACCTCTCTCGTTAGTCACAATGGTAATCCCGGCTTTCTTGGGAACAATTTCCACGGGGCTTACCCAAGGACTATCAGAGATTGGATAAATAATTCCTGCATTGAACCCCTTAATGATTTCCTTTTTCACCACTTCTTGCATATTTGGATTTAATCTCCTCTGCATCTAGCGAGAAGGTCGGGATCCATCTTCCAAGAATATTCTATGATTGCAGTAAGATGGCTCGATCCCCCTAAGGTCATGAATGGTCCAACCAATTGCCCCCTTGTGTTCCTTAAGGACCTTGATCAATTTAATCTCTTGCTCCTTTGTTAATTTAGCACTGATAATCACAGGTAGCGTCTTCTGTTGTCCTAAAAATTGATATTTCAAGTTCTCAGGCAATGGTTTCAGTTCAAGCTGGGGAGGGGTGATGATTGATGGTAAGGAAGATGCTGATGACTCATCAAGAGGAAGAGGTTGTGAGTGAACAAAATCAATAACCTCTTCAGAAGATGGCAGGTCAGCCATAGAGGGTTGCGGGTACAATTCATCATCAAGGGAGGAACTTTCAATTCAAGAAACCATCGAACAAGATTCAATGTTTACATTATCCTCCTCAAGTTCCTTAATAAATCTACAATCCTCAAATTTATTAATCGCCTTAAAAATATCCAATTTCATTCGTTGATCCCCAAAGGCGATTTCCATGCTACCGCTTTCATAGTTAATGTTGCCCTTAGTGGTAGCCAGGAACGGATGCCTCAGAATGATGGGCGTGTTCCTCAGATTTTCTGGTACATCCATGTCAAGGACAAGGAAATCTATAGGAACATAGAAATCCTTGACCATAACGATAACATCTTCAATAACGCCTCGTGGATTTGTGACCGAACGGTCCGCTAACTGTAGCGTTACTGAAGTCGGCCGAAGTTCACTTAATCCAAACTTCTCGTAAAGAGAAGTCGGAATTAGGTTGATGGATGCACCTAGATCTAGAAGTGCTCTATCAAATGTGTAATCTCCGATGACACAAGAAATCAATGGAGCACCTGAATCTCTCTTTTTCTGAGGGTGGTGGTGCAGGATAACAGAACTAGCCTGCTCGGAGAGTACCACTTTCCTCAGAACAGATTCTTTTGACTTACGCTTTTTTGTACATATATCCTTTAAAAATCTCGCGTAAGCCGATATATGCTTGATAGCATCAAGGAGCAGGATATTGATCCCAACATTTTTAGAAATATTCAGAAGCTCCTCATTGCTATCACCAGACTTCTTTGATTTGATCAAAGCTTCAGGAAAAGGAACATGAGTCAGATCTTTGGTATCAGGTTCCTGAGCCTTGATTTTTTCTCCAGAACTCTCCTCTCTCTCCTCAGGTTCTTTAGGATTTGGTAGATCAGAACAGTGTGGTTGTGGATCCTGAGTCTGCTTACCACTCCTCAAGGTAACAAAATTTGCAGATGCATAAGAGTTTGGGTCTTGGGGAGGGTTAGGAAAGATTGGAGGGGCTTGATTAGCCAAGAATTGTTGATGTGTAGAAGAAGAAGAAGAAGAGGAAGGACCCTGCTCAACCACCTGAGCATGTGCGTGTGGGTCCCTCTGACTTCCATACCCATGGGCTTGGTTGCCAGGATTCAGAATATTTTGCAGGTTGGGTACGGGTTGGGATGGTAGAGATCTGGGTTGACGAGAGTTAGCAATGAGCCCGGTCTGCAAGTTGTCCAGCAAGGTTTCAATTTGCTACATGAACTAGAGCATGGATCCTTGCATCTCTACCATTTGCCTATTCAAATCAGCCTGCCCCACGGATTGGTGGGCATTCCAAGCTAGCTGATTGACTTGATTTGGGGGCAACTGAGTATACACATGACCTTGACCCATTGGTCGTTGCGGAGCATAGTTGCTGGGTCGGAATTGGGTCTGTTGCCCTGGGTTTTTCCAGGAGAAGTTAGGGTGGTTTCTCCAACTCGGATCATAAGAATTAGAGTAGGGGATGGATCTAACATTCTTCTGTACAGCACAAACATCCTCGTAGGGTGAGAATGGAGAGAAAGAAAGGGAAGGATCAGAAAAACTAGGATCAAAGGCCCCAGTTTGGAACTCGTGGGGTTCCAAAAAATGCTGACTCACAGGTTGAGCCGCATCGAGTTGATTCACAAACTCCTGTCTAGAAGGAGATCGCGAGGAATGAAATCCTGAATTTTGGGATTGAGTGGATTGAGAGTTGTTCATAGAATTTCCAGCCATCCACTCTTCCATTCTCCTAGCAACCAAGTCCACTTTGTCAAGTTTATTACAAATCAATTCCATATCAAATGAATGAGAGTCATGGACTTCATTGACATTTGATCTAGGCTGCTAGACCGGTTAAAAGCATCCATGGAGGCATGATTGATTGAATTCTCGCTCATTTCCTCAAACAAATTATGTGCACTACCTGCATCTTTGTTGAGGAAATTGCCTCCGCAAGAAGCGTCCACGTGATTTTGAAGTTGCTCAGTCAACCTGTGATAGAAGATCTGCACGAGTTGCCATTTCGGCTCCTCGTGGTGTGGACACCTCTGCAATAAGTCCTGGAATCATTCCCAGGCCACATGAAACTGCTGCCCAGACTATTAGGTAAAGGTAGTGATTTCCCATCTCAAGGCATTGGTACATTAGATTGGGAAGAATTTCTTCAGAAAGGCTGATTTCAACTCATTCCAAGTTGCAATTGGTCTTCCTATTGTCCTGTACCAATGAGCAGACTTATCCCTAAGAGAGTGGGGAAAGAGTCTCATGATCATTTGCTTCTCATTCACGTTTCGTGCCTTGGTGGTCGGCTCTTCGAAGCCTAGCCCATGGTAATGTTTGTTCAGGCTTAACACTTGGGGCTTGATTTCTATGTCACCGGCTAGAATCTGGACACTGGGACATTCCTTGTAATTTGAAGGATCATAAAAATCCTTCAAGGGTTGAATGCTTTGCATTCTCTGGAACCATTCCTGCATTCTCTGCATTTGTTCCAACTGCCTTCGGAATTCCTCCTGTGGATCCCGAGGCAGAGGAGGATGTTGGTCGGCAATGGGATCAATTTGACCAAAATCCAATTTACGCTTCCTAGAATACTCTAATGGTCCTCCCGATCGGGGATTCAATGACCGTCTTCCCAGCATAAACTATGAGAAGGTTGGAAGGACTGGGGATAAGGACCCTGTAGCACAACAAGACAAGCCTGTCCTTAAGTGAGGTAGCCTAAGGATCTACAAACTCCCAATACTCGCCTTAAGATTGTAAATGATTTACTCTACTTGTGTCTGCTCAATCCAACCAGTTAGGAGGGATTGAGGAGAAGGTTCTTCCTTCGGCTTGCGCCTCCGGTTCCTAGTGTACCCCCTAGCCGTGGTCGTTTGACGCTACTCCCCTAGCTAGACATCAGATTAATCAGTACAAGTAGGTTAATCAGAAACAATCTCAGTCTAGGCCCCGAAGGGCGAATCAGTCCTTAAGGCCAATGTCTACTCGATTTTATTAAGGCCTAGGATTGTAGTGCTTATGGAATGTGATGGGCCCTTAAAATGGGTTGTGCCCTTAATGATTGATTGAGTATTGTGTAAGTGCATGCACAATGAGGGTTTTCAAGCAAGATTATTTGTGATGTGTAAATTTTAATGTTCAAATCTTGCTTAAGTAGCTTTTAGGGTTTAAAATTAGGTTGATTTCAATCAAGTTTGAGGCAAACTAGGTTTTCAAACACGGGTGAAGATTGCTTTCCTTTAAAACCAGAAATAAAGTGGAGTTCCTGGAGTAGACTTAGAATGAAAACCCCAAGGAGGAGCTACTTGATGAGTTGATTTTAGGTTTGAGTGGTGCGGCCCAAGCAACTCAAACAACTAACCACAACTGCACCACTAGGTTAGGCACATAGAGATGATTAACCTAGAATGATTTATATTCTTTTATGTGTTGCTTCGTGTGTACCAGTTCCACATATCAGAACCCGGTTGAGTAGAAGCAAATCAAGTAGGTTAAGTGTCTTGAATATGGGTGTACGTTGTGTGTCTATTGAAAATTACCCCACAAAATTATCTTTTTATTTTTTTATTTTTATAAGCGAGGGTGGAATGAGTGTGAGTGAGGATCCAAACAACCAAACTAATCCTAGGATTTATGCAAACACCTAGGTTAATTGAGATTTGGATTTAATGTGACAAATGAAATCTATGGAGGGGGAAATAATGGGGAGCACTTACAGTTGTCTTCAACTGCACTTTACTCCGGTCTACCGCTTGACGATTCCCTGATGGTGGTCTCTACAAAACAACAGACACAAGAGGAAGTAAGTTAGAAGACAATAAAGTGCGTGACATGCGGAAAGAAGATCGAAAATCGTTGCCTCCCTGGCAACGACGCTAAAATGTTGAAGCTACAGGTTACTACGCTAACGTATTTGGTTTTGAAAACCTATTGTTGTAGTTTGAAAGTGAAGAACTCGTGTTCAACAAATAAAATTTATACCGGAATAAAAATCCTGGGTCGAACTTAGGGAAGCTACGTCAATCTATATTCGCAATTATATATTTTCTTAGGGTTTTTTTTCAAAAGCGAAGCGACATAATTATAATGAAGCAATATAAACAATCAGAATAAATGAGAAAGATAAAGAGAGAGAGAGGGAGAAAACATGCACTTAATATTTCAAGATGTTTATACAATTAAACCAGAGAAAAATTACACTAGAAAGTGGGAAATCTATTACACTAGAAAGTAGGAAAATTCTACTCTAGAAAGCTGAAAAGAGGAATGGGAGAGAGAAGTTATCCTCCTCGATGATCGCCTGGAGGACGAGCCGGACGAGACGATGCCTGGAAGATGGAGGATGGAGTAGGAAGAAAGAGGTCGAGGCAGGAGGAACAAGAATGGGGCAGCATGTCGTCGTCATCGCAGGATCCACTTCGGAAATGAGGGCAAAAATTTGACTTTATCTCTCGAGGAGCATCTCGAGTGTGGGACAAGCTTCTCTTGAGCTTTGGAGAGGGAGAGAAGAGAAGGAAGGGATGACAATTTCATATGGAGGGGGTCTCCTTTTATAGTTGCAAGGAGTGAGGGCATTTTGGACATTACAATTTCAAAATATTAAATAAGGGGCCTTTAGTGACGGAATTAAGCGTCACTAAAGCCCAGGTAGTGGGTTATGTGCACCGCACCTACCACCCGCTCATCTCCCGCACTGCCCACGTTCATCAATCTTAGGCTGTCCGATCGTAAGATCGGATGCCTTAAGATTCATAACCGTAGCGTCTCAATGCGCGCTTAGCACGTGCGATCCCACGTTACATGCGAGCGTGTGATGGAGCGTGGTCTAGATTGAGCGCACGTAGCTGTCTGATCCTCATCGGATGGTCAAGCACGCCGTTAACCCATGCCTCATCTCTTGCTCCTCATAGCTCGAACCCGCAACTAATCGCGAGCGAGCGCTTTATCCACTACGCTGAGCGCGTGGATGGGTGGGTGGGGCATCTTCTGAGTGCGTGATCTGGACCGTTGGATTGAGATCCAATGGTCAAGGCTGCGTCTTCAAGTGGCCTTCAGAGATTGAGAGCGCCGGTTGGGATCCACTCTCAGCCGTTGGATCCTGATCCAACGGTGGAGAGGAGTGGGTGCTAGAAGCTTCAAAGGTTGAGGGCGGCCGGTTGGGCGGCCGAGATGGCGCCACGTGGTGCCATCTTGGTCGTCCATCTTCTGGATAATGTAGATGGTGCCACGGGTATCGGATTGAGTCTATTTTTGCACTGTTAGGCTGCGATAGTCGATCCGAATCCATCCGTGTAGTTGGATTTGTCGTCTAAAGTGCGGATTCACACCATCTTGGCCCTTGGTCTTCTAGGGTTCCTCGGTCTCTATTTGATGCTATGGATATCAGATTAGGGCGATCTTGGAGTCGTTGAACTCCAATCGTCGCCCTGATCAGATCCGTACAGTTGGATCTTCGATTCGAGCCCCCGATAAAAAGTCACCCTATCCCTGAACATAAAAGGAGACAATTAACCTCCATTTTATTCCAGCTAATCTATATGCAAGATGATGCATGCTATGCAATATTTATAGTATGTAATGCAATTCTATGCTTAAGAACATGCATAAATAGACATTTTATGTAATATAAACATGTTTACAACATTCTCCTTCACCAAAATACTCACTATAAAATCAATCAACCCAAATATTCAATGACATCAAATGTAAATTATAATATCACCATTAAATGTAAGGCTAATAGATGGGGAAGATAGTCATGCAATTTGATAAGCCAATTAATTAAAGAAAGCTAAAGGGACCTAGCTATAAATTAATCCAATAAATCCAATATAATATTCAAAATAAGAATTCCAACAATGGCATAGCAATGTAAATATTAATTCTAACAAAAATAGAGGATTCTCCCTCTCTCCTTACGTGCGGGATGGAGCACTGGTAGTCGAGTGGAGCCCGGAGAAGGATCTATGGACCAAGGGCTTCACGACGGTAATGGAAGCACGTCACGGCGTGGTTGGAGTTCCAGCCGATCGCCGGTCGAAGGTCTAGCCACAAGCGACCTGTTTCGGTAGAGGAGAGGCACGGTCGATTATCATGGCTTTTAGGGAGGCGCAGTGGAGTTTGGTCATCGACTTGTTGGTGTTGGTGTCGAGGAAGACAGTTGATGAAGGCTGAAGGTGTTGTTGCTGGCTACACTCCTTTGGGTTCCTTTCTGCTGTGGAAGGAACAAGGGAAGAGAGGAAGACGAAGAAGAAGGAGAAGCAGGGACTCGCGGTGGTGGCTGGTGACTGATGTGAGAGAGGATGGCATCTGCGTGGGTTTGCCAGTAGGGGAAGGCGGCTACTATGGTGAACGGGTGATGGTTGTCTACGGCGAGGGGGGATTTTTGGTGGAGAAGATGAAGGTGGTGATGGTGAGGGGTAGGAGATGATGATGGTGGTGATGCTCTCTATCATAGAGCACCACAAGTCAAGGGTAGGTTGCAAGGTCGATGTAGTGTGCTTCAAGCCATGGTGCATGCTACGGCCATGGTGTTCTTTTGTGTGCATGGTGCAGGTGATGAGAGGACCACGGTGGAGCGGATGAGGGAGGTCCCGATGGTTGGGCATGGCTTTTTAAAACCTCTCCGTCTATTTCTCTTCAGCCGCAAACTTCTCCAACCACTCAGCGAAGATCGCGAGTGGTTGGAACAGAAGATAAGTTCTGGCCATTCTTTATCAGACGTCCAATCAACACTCCAGACGTCTTAAAAAGTGTGGATCATAGTGAGTCCACGTTGGAGGTTCTCAAACATCCAAACTAGGCTCCAGACATCTTATAGAATGTCTGAATAATGTCTTCATGCTTCTTGCACCTAGCCTGCACCATCAAATGATTATCTTATCATATTATATGTTATTAAATGTAAAAATTGGTGTATAAGATTTTATGCAGACTAAGGTGAATTTCCATTTAACTCCTACTCAATTTACAACTAAAAGCAACTAATTAAAGAATACTTAGGCCAAATAATGGTCCACAACAATGAACTTATCAGTAGACACACCTATAGTGTATATAGCATAGTATTATCAAAAATACCAAAAAAATTGAAAAATTTTGAAAAATTTGAAAAAAAATTACAAAGTCAAAAATACAAAATAATTACAAAAGCAAAAAATCCAAAAATATAATAAGGGACCTAAACTTTATTGTTGAGGGAGAACTCCAAAAGATTGAAAAATTCTAAGAGAAAAAGTAATTGAAATGAATATAAGTGTTTAATTATGATCTTATACCTGAAAACAAAAATAGAATAAGTGTTTTTGCTGGTTAGACTTTTCGGGCAACTGTAGCTTGATTCTCTTAGGCTTTGGCTTATTACACTTTAAGCCTTGATAAGATAGACTACGATCTCTCCTAACATAGGACGTATTCTTGTACTTGAGTCACCAGTATAGGATTCGTTGATTTGCTTTGGCTTAGGAGTCTAAGTAACCTTGGTTCATACTATACAGTGTTGAGAAAGACCTTTGGAATTTGAAATTCAACCCTATTATTCATTAGGGAAGGTGGAGTCCTTACTTGTGCGTGCTGGTAGACTCTTTGTCTTAGTCTTTAGTCTTGTGTCTAGGAGAAGCTCTTTCCACCAAAAAACTCACCCACCAAATAAAGTGTGCTCTACGAAATAAAATTATCAGAGACATACTGATAGTTACTTGAAAAAAAAGAGTTTCAGAAAAAGATATTCTTTATCATAAGTCAAGTATGTTCTCCAAGTCCTCTAAATAGTTTTCAACCAAAAAACAAAAATATTTTCAGGGTGTCATACAAATACCATGTTTCCACCAAATATTCTTTCAGCCACAACACAATAAGAGTTGGGTTTGAGTCCTCCTTTTTGAGAGTCAATCCAAAAACATGAGCTGAAGCTAGGGCCAACCTGTCCTTAAACAAACGTGAAACCCTGGGATTGAGTTTTGAAATTCACCTGGTTAGTCTTAATCCATCACTAAGCACAACCATAACCACTTAGCTTCTGAGTCTTGTAAAGCCTTCTGAGTTTTGGAAATCAAACTTAAGGTTTAAATATCAAGAGTCCTTATTGGTTGAGAGATGGTCTATGTCATATCAGTCTTAAGTTCTAGTCAATCTTCCTAAGCAACAAGTTCTCACAATGTTCAGACAAAACACAGTTGGTTTATTGGGAAAATCTTTCAGCTTAAAGATCATCTCTAAACACTTAACACTTATCAATTTGAGAGAAACGAAAAAATAGATATCTCATCACACTTACTTTGCTGATACTTAAATTGTTTCACACTTTAATGAGTTGATTGCTAAGGGACTAGCAAAATCTAAGAATGGGGATATGATGAGGTGTGGCTCATCATAGTTAAAATGTCTAAGTTAAGCTAGAAATTAGGTTAAACACTACTGAATTAACACATGAAAAGGGTTAAGTGTGGGAAATAGTGAAAAAGACTTAAAACATCAATTTTGTGTTAAAAATGTGAAATTAAGTCATTAAATGAGATTCTATTCATTATTGTAAAATTATGACCCATTTTCAAATTGAACAAACATTTAAGTTCAAAACTTCAAATCAAAAGTAAAATTAACTTTCTAAATGTTCAATTAAGCTTAAATAAAAACTCGGTTGCATTTGGACATTACTAGGACCTTGCATTTATTAGATTGCATGTAGGTCCTTAAGTTATATACATTTCCATTCATAAATATGCCAGGGACTGATTTGATAACTGTAGGGACCACTTTGCAAATCTGAGGACGCCTCTGAAGAGCTTCTTAGTCACTTATGGGCTTTGCTGCTATTGTTCTACCCCTTCGCCTTCAGAGGGCTTCTCTGCAAATCTTCTAATAGACCTGTTGTGCGTGTCCACTGTAGCACCTCAAGAACACCCTCGATCTAGGTCGTCCATCCTTTGCTCCCACGATCTGATGGCCTTGCTCCAATCGAAGCTTCGTGCATTTTGGCACGTGTGATCACCATATTGCGCAGATCTCATCCAATGGCCATCTTTTGATTTGGACCTCGCACGTGCTCTTCTTTCCATCTCCACCGCCCATGACCTAGGCGCCTCATCGCATCACTGTGGTGCTCTGAATCAATACCTCTGTGATGGGAACACCATCATGAGCCATAAATAGCTCAATTTGATCTGATTAAGTCATTAAATACTCCTACATAACCATCAGAAGGCCATAATTCATTGCAAATCCTTTTAGAGAGAAATACAAGAAATCAGGGTTAAAACTATAATTTTACCATCATATCATAAATGCAGAACAATCACAGGTTTTCTCAGGGGTTAATTAAGGGTTAAATGATCTTAAGAGTTTAACAAGTGTTTTAGTATAAATAGAAAAAGAGTTTTTACGTGTTTTGAGAATTAAATGACATCTGAAATCCTAAAAATAGATCCACTTAATTAACTAAGGTTCTGGTCAGGATAAAATTTACCTAGACCCTCAAAAATTTATAGAAAAATATTCTCTAGGGTTTGGTACCTTCAATTTGACCATCAGAACTCATCTTGACCCAATAGAGCCACAGACAAATTTTTACCCTAATTTAGGTTTTTGCATAAATAACCTAGTCAAACAAGGCCAGAACCAAAATCTAACTTCACCATTGGATTTGTTAGGTCCAAATTAGGTTTGTACCAAAATTTGGGCCCAATCTGAGGTCATATTGACCAAGTTTGCATTTTGGCCCTGTTTGGGTATTTTTTCTCACACCCATGCCCTTAACTTTCGGAAATAGGCATTTCGGTCCCTAACTTCTGTCATCCTCTTTATAAGATGGTCCCTGCCGCAACTGGTGCGAACGCATCTTGCTCCGGCGAGATTTGAGTAGAGATTTCTCACTCGATTCTCAATCAAACCTTCCCAAAATTGAACCAGAGATTCTTTGTAAAATTCCCTTCCACATGGGACCAGTCTTGGGCTCCAACCATTTGAAGGTTCGGGTATCCTATTTCGCAAGGACCTTCCGAGCTTGGAAGCTTCTTTCCAAGCTTGGAAAGGCCTCCTATGACCTATATATGTATGACCAATGCCTCACCGTGCTTCTCAACAAGTCTTAGCAAGCCAAAAACCCTTGAATCCCCTTCCTCTAGCCACCAACGACTGCTGTTTTGGTGACTTCTTCGATCCCCTTCCTCTGGAGCTCAAACAACCAAATTGGTCAGTTTTCTCGACTCTCTTCTTCGACCAAAGGGAGGACCTGCCTCTGCCTTCCTCAGCATCGTCGCTTCGCCGATCTCTCCGTCTTCGGTGCCAGTCTACCACAATCGGCCTTCTCCACCTCTCTACCTCATCACTAAGTATCTCTATCTCTCTCTCTATCTCCCTACATCTTTTTCCATCACTCACATCTCACTTCCGACCACTGACTCTCCCTCGATGCCTTCATCTTCATCTGCTCCGGCGATGCTCCAACGACTCCTACACGTTGCTACACCGCCCGAGTCTTGCCGCTCTCACCATCATGAGCTCCAGCATCACATGGAGGGAAAAAGCCCTCTGTCTATTTAACTGATTCACCACTCCACAACTTCCCTGAACTCCACCCTCGCCACACCTCCGTTCCGAGGTCTTACGACCTCTTCACTCATTTGCACTCACTTCCACTTTCACTGACACGTTCTCCATTTTCATATGAAGGTTCTGAGCTATTTTAACAAGGTCGAGAGGCTGTATCTTGGATTTCATGTCTTCATGTCATCTTCGCCATTGACGAAGTTCTTCGACCAAGCTTTAAACTCCATTCTTGCAACTGCAGCCTAGGTGTCTGCTCTAGGTGCTGCGGACTAGTTCCAGGAACCTCCCCAGGTCGTTAATTGCAGCTGCAGGGGTCGTCTCCATCCCCAATTCAAACATTCACGTCCTGCAGCTCGCGCGAAGAAATAAGGTAGGGACATTAGTCCCACATCATGGACTGACGTACTTGCGACCATGCATAAAGGGAAAAAGGCGCATAAGCCCCTCATCCAAGAACACGGGGGTCGGGTCCCCTTACCCACTCACACCTCACCCGTGACACCTACACATGGGTCTGGTCTGATTACGAGCCTACGCCTCACTCCTCGCTCATCACCACACCTAGTGAGTCTGGTTCCGAGTACGTGGATCCCTGTTCACCTGATTACCCGACACTGTTTGAGGCACTGGGAGGGTGGAACCCAGAGAGGGAAAGGAGAGAGAGTGCGTGAGTCAGGGGAGGGTTTTGCTCTGAGGAGATTTCGGCACTTAGCCAAAATCAGAGCCCCTCTGTGCGTGAAGCCAAGGTAAAGAAGAAGAGAAGAGGGAAAAGACAGAGAAGAACAGTGCTTCTATAGCACTGTAGCACCAGCTATTTAAGTCAACTGATACTATTGTTTCATTGATATTACTATTGCATTATTTGAGATACTTGAGCTTATTTGTGCTTGGGGTAATTTGGTGATTCAAATCACCATTTTACCCTAATCTTTTTGCATCATTGACATTTGCTTCATCATATATATCAATCTTGCCTGGATTTATTGTTATACATTATTATCTTGTGATAGAATGGCAAGTTTGAGATTTATTTTGTAGTACTTGCTCCCAGTGAACGACCTCGGATTTCATTCAAGTATAAATTTTATTTATTTTTCGCACTGATTTGATTTATACTACAACGCGTTACTTTTAAAACCCGATTCAGAGCGGCTAACATTTTGGCGTCGTTGCCGGGGAGCAACGCGCAACTTTGATCTCTTGATTGTAATATCTGATTTGATACTAACTTGTTCTATCTCTTTTGATTGTGATTTGTGACAAGGATTCATTGGAAGAAGATCATTCGCACATCAGAACATTCCACGGGCAGGTAAACTCCATCCAATTTCCCCTAAGCCCCTGATTCTAAGAAAGTTACAAGAAGAAACAAATCAATTAGGTTCAACTTGCATTCTATTCTTAGATTAATCATCAAGTTGCCTGATTTGTGCACCTACTTAGGGTTTAAGGTATTTGGGGCTATCACCTTCTTACTTGAGCCCTAGGTACCACATTTGGACAAATTTGATTGGACCAATTAGAGCCAATTAGGGTTTCCAGTTTAGGGTTTTAGAGACACACTTGCTTAATCTAGAATTATCCTTCCCAAACAGTGTGTGCCTAAGCCTTGGTTGAATTGATCTATTCAAGCAAACCTTAAAATCAAGCTCTTAATTTCATTTGAACACTAAAAGAGGGTCCTAAATTTCTCAAAGGACAAAACAGGTGAAGTTGACCCACCTTGTTGGGTTAACCAATCTTCAAATTAGGTCACCTTGCACAAAAACATCTTAAAGTTCAAGTGAAATCATAAGCACCTTTTCTCTTAATCTAAAATTGGTAGACTTATGAGGTCAAGTGCCCATTCTGGTCTACCTGGATCCTCAGTCACAAGAAAGGTTGGGTAGGGGAAACCGTGTAACCCGTGGGGGCACTCTACCATGTAGGGGTCTTTGCGATTTTCTCCCTTTCTGGCTGCCCGGGTAATTCTCAGGTGGACGACTTTATGACTTAGGGGTATCATCCGCCTCGAACCTCCATAGTCATCCAAAAATTTTTTTGGTGTCTTGATTGGGTCCATCACCTTCTGTCCCTCATCTACTCCATCGGTGCATGTTTGGGAGGGGGTCCTTAAGACCACCCTTGAGGCTTCCATTAGTCATTCACTCTCATCGAGGTCAAGCCTTGACTTTCGTGTTTGTGCAACAACCTGATCACATTGACATATTTTCTGATTCAGAACCTACTTCCCCCTTATCAGCTATGGATCACCAAAAAGATCAACCTAACCTTGAGCAACAAATCCATGATTTAGAAAATCGAATCAATGCCACCATCAATCCACCGCCGCATCCTCAAATACGAGATCACTATAATCCCACAGTGGTGGAGATCGCACCCCGAATCAACATTCCCGCGGGAGGACCTGAGGTGGATCTCAAGCTTAGCATTCTTCATATGACCCCAAAATTTCATGGCTCGAACTCCAAGGATCCTTTCCAGCACATCAAAAACCTAAAACACCTAGCCCATACTTTTGGGGTAGATGTGTAGAATTGGGACGGATTACTCTTAAAACTCTTCTCATTCTCTCTGGCTGACAAAGTCGCTCATTGGTCAGACTCAACCACACACGATCAACACATGGGGAGAACTTCAAGTCTCCTTCTTGCAAAAATTCTACCCCATTGGTAGTACAAACACAATGCGGCACCAAATCACGCACTTCTCCCAAGGAGAGGGAGAATCTCCACACGAGGCATGGGATCGCTTTTTGGATCTCATGCATAAGTGCCCCCATCACAGAGTTTCGAAGTAGGAACAAGTCTAATCCTTTTACCGTGGGCTTTGTGACGACATTAAGCTATTTGTCAATGCAACCTGTGGTGGTAACATTATGGGTCAACATGAGGAGATGATCTGGGAGATTCTCGAGAACATGTGCGAGAACTCCCTGAACAATGAGTCACTGGGTACGTACGCCGGACGTCCACCCGCACATTGACAAATAATTGGGGGGGACCCAAATCCTGAGGCCTTTCTGTATCCGTTGATCTGGAGTTGGTAGCTAGTCAATTGCATAAGGTCTCCATTATCTAAAAGAAGGTGGACAACATCACTCGTCATCTACACAAATCCACCTCTGCACCTCAAAGCACATATGCACACCAGCTCATGGGAATGAAGGCTGCGCACAACATCTACCACTCCCCAAGGATGGATGCATATCCACCCCTATCTGATTATGGCTTCGGAGGCAACTTCGGGTCAGCCCACTAATGGCGGAGCTCTGTCGACCGAACCGTGGCTAGTCTTTGTTTGTTTTAGTGCTTATTGCAGTAATGTCGTTGTGGTATATATAAAATAGCTATGGTTTGTCGTCATCGCCACCATTACAATTTTACTCAGAAATATTTTTCCCGAGGTCAAACTCAGGGAGCTACTGGAATTCTAGATGTACAATGTTTCTTTATTACAAAAATAAAAGAGAGAGAGAGGGAGAAGTAGATTTTCGTTTCTTGGCTTTTTTCTTCTTCTCTTCTCTCTCTTTGCTTGTCTTCTTTTTCTCTTCTTTCTCTTCTCTTCTTCACAGTTCTTGATCTTCTTCAGTTCTTCTTCTCTTCTTTCAGCTACGGAACCTTTTCTTTTCTTTTTCTTCTTCTTTGCTTTGTCTGCAGAGCTTCATCTGTCGTTTGATTCCTCAATCAGATGGCTTAAATGGTGTCTGCTACAGTGCTTCCCCTTTCTTCCTTTGTTACTTCTCTTTCTTCTTCTTCGTCTTCTTCTTCGTCTTCTTCTTTGGTCTTCTTCCTGTGCACCCCGTCCCTGCACAAACCACAGCAAAACCTAACCCTTCCCTCTACCCGCATGTCTCTCTCTCTCTGTAAACCACTCATAGGAAGCTCTCCCAGAGCCGGGTTATCGGGTCAGGTAGCGCACCCGGGACCAGGCGTACCGGCATGTATGGTACGCGAGGAGTGCGCAGGTGGTGTTGGGTCAGGTTCGCCGGATCCGCGTGGTGAGCTCGCAGACCGGGCGGGTGAGTGGGTGCGGGACCTCACCCCAGGTGTCTCAAGGCGATTAAGGGAAAACAAAAAATCAATTTAACGCGGCGCAGCATTTCGAAATCCCACGATGTGGGACTAAATTCTGCCCCTTGCTCGCGTGCACCCACAGGAGAGCCATGACCTGGCCTCAGCAGCTACGTCCTCGCCTCTCTTCGTGGACCTGCTCATTACCTTCGCCCAAGCCCCTGCAGTTCGCCTCAGTTGGGATCCTGCTGTTGTAGGGCTTGGAGCTCGCGTGGAAGTTCCTTCAGTCGTCGTCAATGGCGGCTAGGGCTCCGACCTTGTCAGACAGAAACATGGCCTCTCAGCCTAATTAGACTACAGGGTGACCTTCGCCGTGGCATGGCGAAGGTGATGCGGGGTGTAGTAGGTTGTGGGGTGGTGTCTGGCGGCGAGGCTAGGTCAGACAATGACTAAAAAAATGGGTCTGATCGGGGGAGTGTTGTGGGGGTGAGGAGTGGCAATGAAGGAGCGGGGGGTGTTGGGTGAGGTGAGGCGGAGCTTTTGTGGTAGGTGGAGAGTTGTGTGGAGTGGTGGATTGACGGGGGCAATCTTGCCAGAGAGTGGCTGGAGATGGAGAAGGTGAGGGCGATCAGGCGCGGTCGAGGGGTAGTTGAACAAATTGAGTTGCAGAAAAGAAAGAGGGGAGGAAGGGAGATAACTGTTACCTACTTATAGGGACGAGGGGGGCCGGAGCAGGGCGGCGGCAAGGAAGAGAGCCGGAGGGCACGCGCTGGGTACGGCGTGACACGGGAAGAGCAGGCGAAGGTGGCTCTGCTGCTGGTATTGCAGCAGAGCGACGAGACGGAGGAGGAGGAACCGCCGGAGCTGGTGGGTTTCTGCTGGAGTGGGGAGAGAGGAATGGTAGGGGTTTTCTCCGTCAGGACCGAGCTACCAAATTCTGCTGGCAACGCCGGTCCTTATAAAGGCGGTGGCAGAGGGGTGGGTGCAGGGAGGCGACGTGCCTCCCTCGTCGGAGAATGGTTGGAATTGCGACCCATAGCTTCCGCGCATTCGCACGGAAGGTGTGGGGGAGGACAGGAGGTATGGCAGTGTCCCTGCGACAGCAGATGTCGCAGGGAACACCCGGTTCAAATTGCAGGTCGCCTCCCTCACCCTGCGCGGCTCCATGCTCCGCGCAAAGTCACCGGAGCATGGCGCTGCTCAGAGACTTGCAGGAGGGACCTGTATGCAAAGAATGACAAAGAACATAGGGGCCAAAATGCAAGGGTTTCAAAAGTTGAGGGTAAAAAATAATAGATGAGGACCAAATTGCAAAGTCGGTCAAGAAGGTCTCTTCTTAGGCTCAAGTTTTTATCCATGACTAAATGGGACCTAAGGATTCTAATGGTGAATTTTATTTCTAGGTTAGACCTTGTTTGAATGGCCAATTTATGTAAAAACCCAAATTAAATCATTAATTGGGCATGGTTCTCAATGTAGGTCAAAATAGGTTTCCAAGGACAAATTGAAGGTTATAAACCCTAGAGATTATTTTTCTATGAATTTTAGAGGGCTTAGTTGATTTTTACCCTACATAGAACCTCGTGAATTGAAGTGGGTTTGTTTTAGGGTTATAGAATGTCATTTAATTCCTTGGAGTTGCTGTAGCCCTTGTTGGATCAGATCATCCCACTTTCCTTCTTATTAGGTTAGTTTGACCTATGTTTGGACCCTGAGTTACCTTGTTTACTGATTGTGTTGGTGAAATTGCATTTTTACCCCTTATGACTTATTTTCATGTTAAACTTAGAATTCTCTGAGTCAAGCCTTTCTTTGAGTTATGTAGGAGCTTTTTCTCGCATATTTAGGTTAAATTCTGCTAGTTAGGGTTCATGATGAGGTTCTCATCACCCACCACAGTTGGGGCAACTCTGAACCCCCATACCCTAATTATCTTGGAGCTCCTCAGACCTGCGAGGATCTCCATGCCATCTAGAATAATCCTTTCTCCAACACCTACAACCCTGGATGGCGCAATCATCCTAACTTTTCTTGGTTTGGAAATAACCTAAATCCCAGATCCCAATTCCAAGCCTGACCACAAAACCAGCGACCGTATCAACCCACTCAACCAAGGCCTAATCAAAATTTCCAATCTGGACCACCTAAGGAAGATCAGACATCTTTGATTCTCTAAACCTTCGTTGACATGCAAAAATAGCATAAAGAAGAGATCTTTGAGCTGCGTAATCAATTGGCCCAGCTGGCAAGTACTCGCCAAGCTGGGTACACTTCCTTCTCAGCCTCTTCCAAACCCGAATAACGTGTCGAACCAGAGGTGCATTATAAACCCAAATTATGGCCAAGCTCACTTTGTTTATCAGGCCCCTTCTGCTCCATCACCTGACAGGATGGATGCTTCAACTTCATACTCGTGATTTCAACAACAGACATGTATTTTTCCCAACCCAAACCAAAATCATGTAGGATTAAATTCCGTCACCACCCGTAGTGGCAAAGCAACACAAGACCCACCTTTTCCTAGCCACGACATGCTTGAGACTGTAGACCCTAACCCTAGATTGGTCATTCGGGGCACACCCAGCCCTGATAAAGAGCCTGAGCCAATTCTAGAGGAACCATCTAAGGTTCCATTTCCTAAGGCCTTGACTAAGGGAGAGAAAACAACCAAACCCATGGCACCTGAGGAGGATCTAGTCAAGCTCTTTGAGCAGGTCCATATAAACATCCCCTTGATGGATGCAATTCGCCACGTACTGGCTTACTCATGATTCCTGAAAGACGTTCGTACACCCAAGCGTAAGCCACGAACCAAAGGCGGGAACCCGATCGTACAGTTGGAGTAAGCCAGCTCCATCATTTTCAGCAAACTCCTGCCTAAGGAAAGAGACCCAGGCACCCCTTTAATCTCTTGTGCTATTGGTGATATACAGTTTGATAGAGCCTTATTAGACCTAGGAGCTTCCATCAATTTGATACCCACATCCCTACTAGACCACTTTGAGGAATATGAGCTTAAGCCAATAGAGATGACTTTGCAGTTAATCGATTGATCTATTAAGTCACCAAAAGGAATTCTGGACGATGTCATAGTTAGGGTACATGATTTTTACTTTCTTGTGGATTTCATCGTCTTAGACATGGATGCTCTTGAGAACTTGAAGAATACACCGATCATATTAGGGAGACCCTTTCTGGCCACAACTTGGGCCAACATTAATTGCGAGGAGGGCCAAATTGAATTAAAATTTGGGAGCAAGACACTAAAGATCGGCATCTTTAAGGCCCAACAAAGAATTAATTGTGGAGTTATCAAACAAATTTGCAATATCGAGGCCATGGTTGACGACCCAGGTATCGAGGAAAACCTAATTATTTTTTATCAACCACAAGAAGATCAACACCTACAATTAGAGGAGTCTGAACCTAACCTAGACACACCCATAGCTCCTTCCTTTGCTCCCGACACCCACCCTGAACCACCTGCTATTGCTGATAATCCAGCTATGGAAATAAAGCTTCTTCCCGATCATCTGAAATACATCTTTTTGAGTTCCAATCTGACATTTCCTGTGATTATCAACTCCCAACTCACATCTGATCAGGAAACACGCTTGATTACTGTCCTCCAACAGCATCGGAGAGCCATTGGATGGACTCTCGATGATCTGGCTGGAATCAGCCCCTCATATTGCACACATCACATCTATACTGAAGAGGGCTCACGACCATCCTGTAAAATGCAAAGATGCCTGAATCCAAACCTGTAGAATGTCATGAAAAAAGAGATCATCAAGTGCTTGGATGCAAGGATCATCTACCCCATCTCTGATAATCGGTGGGTGAGTCAAATCCAAGTTGTGCCTAAGAAGGCAGGACTCGCCGTGATCACGACTGAAATCGAGGAAACCATACCGACCTATATAGCAAACTCATGGAGTCTGCATTGATTATAGAAGACTAAATTCCTCCACGAAGAAGGATCATTTCCCACTACTATTCATTGATCAGATCCTCGTGAAACTAGTGGGAAATCGATTCTTCTGCTTCTTGGATGGGTACTCCGGTTATAACCAGGTTGCAATCCATCATGTGGACCAAGAGGAGACTACCTTCACCTGCCCCTTCGAAACATACGCATTCCGAAGGATGCCGTTCGATCTCTGCAATGCACCTGCTACTTTTAAGCGGTGTATGCTTGCCATATTCTTAGATATGGTAGGTGAATATCTTGAAGTCTTCATGGATGACTTCTCGGTATTTGGAGAATCTTTTGATGATTTCCTCTTGCACTTGGTCCAAATCCTTAGGCTGTGCATTGACGTGAATTTGGTTCTTTTCTGGGAAAAGAGCCACTTCATGGTACCTGAGGGAATTGTCCGAGGACATCTCATCTTTGAAAAATGCATCCAAGTTGATTAAGCCAAGGTAAATCTGATTTCCAAACTCCCTATGCCTATCTCGGTCAAGGACATCCGATCATTTTTGGGGCACATCGATTTTTACTATCGATTCATTCCTGACTTCTCAAAAATCGTACACCCCCTGACTAATCTTCTCTCAAAGGATGTCCCCTTCGAAATCACCGAGGAGTACACTCAAGCATTTGAGAGCTTATGTGATCGAGTTACTCAAGCACCAATCCTGCAATCCCTTGACTGGTCTATACCCTTTGAGATCATGTGTGATGCGTCTGATTATGCAGTGGGTGCGGTACTTGGGCAGAAAGTTGACAGGAAACCTGTGGTCATCTACTACACCAGCAAGACATTGGACGAGACTCAGCGTAACTACACAGTTACTGAGAAAGAGTTGCTAGCTATAGTATTTGGCCTAGAAAAATTCAGATCTTATCTTTTGGGTTCCTGTGTCATTATATACTTGGATCACATCGCAGTGAGGTACCCCCTCGTGAAGGACATGAAACCTCGACTAATCCGCTGGATCTTGCTATTGCAAGAATTCGATGTCGAGATTCGTGATAAGGCGAGAAAGTAGAACATATTAGTTGACCATTTGTCCTTTCTTCCTTCTTCAGTCATCGACCCATCTAGTCCGATCATTGAGCATTTTTCAAATGAGCATCTGCTAGCCATTCACAATCTCCCATGGTTTAATGATATTGTAAACTACTTGGTTACGGGAAAAGTCCTGCCAGATTGGGCGACTTCCAAGAGGGACAAATTGATTGCCGAGTCTAAGTACTATATTTAGGAGAAACCATACCTCTTCCACATTGGCAATGATCAGGTGCTCCAGCAATGCATTCCTGACGACGAGGTCAATGATGTGATCTCATTCTGTCACAACCAGGCCTGCGATGGCCATTTCTCTGGGCGTAAAATCATAGCGAAAATTCTCCTTATTCAAAGACACACAGACGTATTGTAGGGCATGCGCTCATTGTCAGACCCTCGGCAACATGGGCCCGTGGGATATGATGTCGTTAAACCTGATTATTGTGTGCGAAATCTTTGTTATTTGGGGAATTGATTTCATGGGACCCTTTTCTGGATCTAATGGCTTCGAGTACATTCTACTCGCTTTTGATTATGTCTCTAAATGGATCGAAGCCATCCCCATGAGAACTGGTGATCATAAAGTTGTCCTTTGATTTATCCAGGAGAACATCTTTACTAGATTTGGGGTTCCTAAGGCCATCATCAGGGATGGCAGGTCTCATTTTAACAATGTGCACTTTCAGTCCCTGATGAAAAAGTATGGGGTGTCGTATCATATCTCGACTCCTTACCACCCCTAGACTAATGGAAATTGTTGAATCGAGAAATCAAGAAGATCCTTCAGGTCACTATTCAGCCTGATAGGAAGGACTGGTCTACTCGCCTTCCGGAATCTTTGTGGACCTATAGGACCACCCACATGACCCAATTAGGCATGTCACCCTTCAGATTAATGTACGGAAAGGCATGTCACCTTCCCGTAGAGATGGAGCATAAGGCCTATTGGGCAGTACGGAAGGGCAATTTGGATCTGATGAAGGCTGGAATACATGGTTGATTGCAATTCAGCGAGATCCAGGATCTACACAATGATGCATATGAGAACTCACGTATCTACAAAGAGTGGGTTAAAGCCTTCCATGACAGGCACATTATACGAAAATCATTCCATCCTGGTCAAAAAATTCTACTCTTTGATGACAAAATTAAACCCTTCCTAGGCAAACTCAGATTGAAATGGATTGGACCATTCTTGGTGAAACAAATCTTTGGAAATGGAGCTGTCGAAATTAGTCAAACTAGCCTTGATTCCGAACCTTTTGTTGTGAATGATCAGAGACTTAAACCGTTTGTCAAACTCACTAACTCAAACTTGGATGCTATCTTTTTTTATCTCCATTCTCCTTGAGCATATTGCGCCTGACTGATGGTGTTAAACTCAGCGCTTAACAGGAGGCAACCTGTCATCTTTATGAAAAACCCGAAACCCTTCTTGACACATCTCGTTGCTAAACTCATATTGCACATTAGGGTTCATCTATTAGAATACCCGACTCCACCTCTGGTACCCATACCAGAGCATGAAATTGTCTGCAACAGTCATCCCGACCGATCCACCCACCTAAAACCTGTTCTAATGTATGATCTAAGCTAAACTCGAACCCACCTAATTTACAATGAGGACATTGCAAATCATAGGCATGGGGGGGTATTAGAGTGCAAAACTCTTTGAGAATCACTTCACAAGAAAGGGGTTTCATCAAAAAATTACATACTGCAAAAAAAAAAGGGAGGTCAAGGATAAAGAAGAGCCACTTTTGAAAAGGAGGGAAGAAAATTCAAAAGAGAAGAAAGAAGCATAAAGAAGAAGAAAAGAAAATTGAGTCCCTTAGAAACAATTTTTAACCTACCCACCTTCTAGGTTGGATCAAATAATAAATTAAGACCTGAATGGCTAAAACTTAAGGGATTAGTGGCAAATACCGACCTTAGGCCTCTTGGATCAATATTGGATTTAAACATTCACATACTTGTCAAGATCCGGATTAATCCTTAAGAAGTTGGGGAAAATGCAAAGCTTATGTATTAGGTCTAAGGCTTAGGGAGTATTTGGCCCCATTAACTGATCTCTGATTTGCAAGACTCGGTAACTTAAGCACCCTAAATCACACATATTCTGGTTCAGTGCGCTCTAAAGTTAAAACCATGCCAAAAGGGAATTTAATATGTTCTGAAAAAGGTCCTAAGATGTAGATTAGGAACGGCTCAAAAACAAAAATTGATTTGGACGAGTTCCTGGTGCGGAGAGGCAAGAAATTCCCCTCAAAGATGCACGGTAACATATCGTCTCCTCGGTGCTTGTCTCCTAGGATATCTAAATATCCTACTGGGCACATGTAAGCACCCTGTGCTGGTTCAAATGGTATGGGTGGCATTATCACGAAATGTTGATTGCCAAGGTTTGGATTTAGCTACAGAACGCCATGGGAAGGATTATCCCGAAATCTTGAAAGCCAGGGCTCTGGGGGTTGCGATGGGTGTTGCTATCTCGAAGCATCAATTGCCAAGGACCCTACGAGGATTGATGTGGGGACAAGGAATCCGATACAGATTATGTTTAGGGCCAATCTGAGGATGGATCTAAGGAAAAATATAATGAAAAGAAAAGAGAGAGAATGCTCTCCACAAATCAAATTCTCCTATATCTATCTCAAAATGCACTGAGAAACTGAACAGGACTATACATGTTTTAAGCACGCGTGCTTTAACCACTGGGGTCAACAAACCTTCGGTTAGTTCCTGCGGGCCTTAGAAACCTTCACAGTAGACTGAGGTGAAAGCTAGTCAGGTCTGGATCTGGGCTGGTACTTGAATTCCACTAGGCCTATTGTTAGTATTAAGATCGAATTCCTAGAGATGCGGCCTAGTAAGGCATCCAGACGGTTAAATTTGACCTAGATAACTAGTTCGATTCAGATGGTTTTGGTAAGGGACTAACAAAAGCTAGGCATGGGGGTATGATGGAGAACCATCATGAACCATAACTAGCTCAATTTGATCTGATTAAGTCATTAAATGCTCGTACATAACCATCAGAAGGCCATAATTCATTTCAAATCCTTTCAGAGAGAAATAGAAGAAAGCAGGGTTAAAACTATAATTTTACCATCATATCATGAATGCAGAACAATCACAGGTTTTCTCAGGGGTTAATTAAGGGTTAAATGATCTTAAGAGTTTAACAAGTGGGTAGTACAAACAGAAAAGGGTTTTTGCATGTTTTGAGAATTAAATGACATCTGAAATCCTAAAAATAGAGCCGCTTAATTAATTGAGGTTCTAGTCAGGATGAAATTTACCTAGACCCTAAAAAATTTATATAAAAATATTCTCTATGGTTTGGTACCTTCAATTTGACCATCAGAACACATCTTGACCCAAAATAGAGCCACAGACAAACTTTTGCCCTAATTTGGCTTTTTGCATAAATTATCTAATCAAACAAGGTCAAAACCAAAATCTAACTTCAGCATTGGATTCCTTAGGCCCAAATTAGGTTTGTACCAAAATTTGGGCCCAATCTGAGGTAATATTGACCAAGTTTGCATTTTGGTCTTATCTGGCTATTTTTTCTCACACCCAAGCCCCTAACTTTCGAAAAATCTGCATTTGGTCCCTAACTTTTGTCATCTTCTTTATAAGATGGTTCCTGCCACAATTGTTGTGAATGCATCTTGCTTTGGTGAGATTCGAGCAAAGATTTCTTGCTCGATTCTCAATCAAACCTTCCCAAAATTGAACCGGAGATTCTTTGTGAAATTCCCTTCCACATGGGACCAGTCTTGGGCTCTAATTCTTTCCCAAAAGATCATGCGAACCATTTGAAGGTTCAGATATCCTATTTCACGAGGACCTTATAAGCTTGGAAGCTTCTTTCCAAGCTTGGAAAGGCCTCCTATGGCCTATATAAGTACGACTAATGCCTCACCGTGCTTCTCAGCAAGTCTTAGCAAGAAAAAAACCCCTGAATCCCCTTCCTTGAGCCACCAACTACCGCTGTTCCGGTGGCTTCTTCGATCCCCTTCCTCTAGCGGTTGAACAACCAAATTGGTCAGTCCTCTCGACTCTCCTCTTCGTCACGATCCTCCCTGACCAAAGGGAGGACGTGCCTCTGCCTACCTCGCCGTCGCCGCTTTGCCGATCTCTCCTCCTTGCTGATCTCTCCTCCTTCTCCAGCATCGGTCTACCACAACCAACCATCTCCACCTCTCTACCTCATCGCTAAGTATCTCTATCTCCCTACATCTTTTTCCCGCACTCACATCTCACTTCCGACCACTGACTCTCCCTAGATGCCTTCATCTTCATCCGCTCTGGCGATGCTTAGGCGATGCCTACATGCCGCTACACCACTCGACTCTTGCTGCTCTCACCACCATGAGCTTTGGCATCACACGAAGGGAAAAAGCCCTCTGTCTATTTCATTGATTCACCACTCCACAACTTCCCTGAACTCTACCCTCACCACACCTCCATTCCGAGGTCGTACGACCTCTTCACTCACTCGCACGCACTCCACATTCACTGACACGTTCACCATTTTCATAAGAAGGTTTTGAGCTACTTTAACAAGGCCAAGAGGCCGTATCTTGGATTTCAAGTCTTCAGATCTTCTCCACCATTGACGAACTTCTTCGACCAAGCTTAAAATGCCATTCTTGCAGCTGTAGCCCAGGTGTCTACTCCAGGCACTGCGGACTAGTTCCAGGAACCTCCCCAGGTCATCAATTGCAGCTGCAGGGGTCATCTCCATCCCTAATTCGAACATTCATGACCTGCAGCTCACGGAAAGAAACGAGGCAGGGACATTAGTCCCACATCGTGGACTGATGTACTCGCGACCATTCAGAAAGGGAAAAAGGCACATAAGCCCCTCGCCTAAGAACACAGGGGTCGGGTCCTCTTACCTACTCACGCCTCACCCATGACACCTACACACGGGTCTGGTCTGATTAGCCGCCTATGCCTCACTCCCTACTCATCACCACAGCCGGTGAGCTTGGTCCTGGGTACGCGGATCCCTGTTCACCTGATTACTCGACATTGTTTGAGGCCCTGGGAGGGTGGAACCCAGAGAGAGAAAGGAGAGAGAGCACATGGATCAGGGGAGGGTTTTTCTCTGAGGATATTTCGTCACTTAGCCAAAACTAGAGCCTCTCTGTGTGTGAAGCCAAGGCAAAGAAGAAGAGAAGAGGAAAAAGACAGAGAATAATAGTGCTTCTCTAGCACTGTAGCACCAGCCATTTAAGTCTACTGATCGGCCTGACCTTCGACTAATATTACTATTGCATTGATATTACTGTTGCATTATTTTAGATACTTGAACTTATTTGTGCTTAGGGTAATTTGGTGATTCAAATCACCATTTTACCCTAATATTTTTTGCTTCAATGACATTTGTTTCATCATATATATCATTCTTGATTGGATTTATTGTTATACATTGTTATCTTATGATAGAATTGTAATTTTGAGATTTATTTTGCAATACTTGCTCCCAGCGAACGACCTCGGATTTCATTCGAGTATAAATTTTATTTGTTTTTTACACTGATTCGATCTATACTACAACACGTTACTTTTAAAACCTGATTCAAAGTGGTTAACACTCGGCTACTTAAGTTCCTCCTCAGCTCCCTACACGTGCATCGACTCCCTCCACCTTGAGCTGATCCTTTCATCCACCCTCAAGTTCTCCTTCCTCTTTCATCAGCTGCACCTATGACAGGGGCGTGGTTCTCCCTCAATTTTGTTGCCACAGCTACTCGCTGTGGATCTAGGGATCCCATTCCTTGCTAGAGTCCTCATCTCCCTTCATCACTATAGTGACCAGCTGCAGCCCAGGCATCCCATTCCTCCTATAGATTAGGATTTATTTGCTTTCTAGAGTAATTATATTAGTAATTAATGTAATTTGGATAAGTAGGAGTAGATTAGAAATCAAATTTGATGATGGATTAGTTTAGTTAGGAGTAGATTAGTGTAGATCTACTCCGCCCTCTCCAATCAATTCAGATCAGAGAGCTATTTTTCCACCTCCATTTCGACACATTAATCTTTCCCTTCATAACACTATTGCACCTTCTGATTTCCCTAGAGTTTTTATCATATTTCACCCATCCATTGAAGCATCAATCAGATCTGATGCTCTTTAGCATTCAGGTCAGATTGAGTGCTAATTCAATAGAGGACCCCTTCATCCATTCCATTGTTCACAAGGGTCCTCATCATGGTTTTAATTGGATGGAATTCGCTCGATTGATGATTACTTTGGTCTGAATGTCTGATTAGGATATTTGGTTTTGATTTGGAATTCTAATCGAGTGAATGTTTTTTGGAGTCCAATTGAGCTTATGGCGGTAAATTGGAACTCAATGAGTAGGATTTTCATTGATTGCATGATTTGCACCTAGTTGAAACATGGATACTATTTTTCTTATTCTTTCTTGGAGAGCCATGCCAAGGAAAGTTAGTTTCCTGACTTGAGGTTTGAGGAAGGCCCCAATTGGTTTTACATGATCATTTAGAACTCCTGTACACCAATTAATGGTGTGCAGGAATTCTAGATGAATAAGTCAATTAAATTAACAGCCCATTTGGAGCAACATAGTTTTAAATTCCAAAATCAGTCTTGATCTATGATTTCAGAGGAATATAATGATGGAAATACTCATTTGATCAGAGTTTTAACCACAATAAGAGCTACAGTTAAGACATCTAAATAGATGGATGTTTCATTTGTTTTAGAATGGTATTGCATCAGATGGTTTCTGATTTGATTGTGGACAACAACTACAATAGTTGAGCAGCTAAATTAGTTGCTGAATTTTAGCAGCAGCTGCTACTATATTTATGGCAGAGTGCAGCCACTGTTTTGGCTGGAATGGAGTATGATCTGTGTGGACTTTGGGATGAACTTGGGAATGAAATTGAGTTGACCTATTTTATAGTGTAGGAATTATCTGTACAAGCATTCATGTACTGAATTTGGATTTTAATTTAACTTGAATCGCTTGTAGCTTGTTTAAATTCTTTTGTCAGCTAATGTTTCTTGTGTAAAACTATCCAAAACTTGAAATTTAATGAAATCACAGCAAAAATCACTTTCAATTGCTCATATATGTTTCATGTAGAGTGCTGAGTGGAGTGAAGTGCTTAAATTGAATTTCCAACCACCAACTATTTTTAAGGCCTTAGGTTCCCTTTGAAAACACCCTTTGAGGCCTTAACTTATTGAACTTTGAAAATAAATAAAAATCTTAAAAAAAATTTAAAAAAATAAAATAAACCTGTCTTCGTCAAGATTAGATATATTTTTAGGTGTGTGCCAAGTTTCAAAGCATTCTGTAACCTCGACTTGGTAGAACATACCAGCCGATGGTTCAATATACTTTAAAACTTATTAAAAGAACTCAACTTCAAAAACACCAAAATATCTCTTTCTCTCTCATCTCACCCCTTCTCTCTCATCCCTTATTGTATTATATATATAAAACCCATAAAAATCAGAAAATACCCAAAAGTGCCCAAAAATACCATGTATACTATGTATATACTTGTATATATAACTTAAATCTAAGCTATATGTAAATATTGTATAATATGTATAAAATATCTATAAATAACTTATATATGTATTTTATATAATAAATTAAGTATTTAGAGTAATTTAATGTATATATAACTTTATTGTATTATCTATATTAATTTATATAACTTAAATGTAAAATAACTAAGTAATTATACAAACATATTTATATGTACATATCTATACCCAATACTGTATATACATATTTATATATGTATTATGTACTATATAATACCTGTAATGTAATTTAATTATATGTATACAGCAAATAATTAAGTTATTAAGTTAATTAGGAAATTTATTAAGTTAAAATAGAATAAATTAGTAAATTAAGTTAATACTGAGATAATTTAGATTGTATACTTGTACTATGTTATAATAAGTATTTTCAACTAATTTAAGCCGTACTTATACTATATTATAGTATTTATAGTTTATTTATATGTATAACTAACTAAAATATGTATTTAAATCTATATAAATTAAAACAAAACTTCTAAAATATAATAAAAATTTGTTATAAATAAATTATTATGTATATTAATACTGTACTAAGTCAATTTAACAATTAATTAACTAATTTATACTTTAATTAGTAAATTAAACTCTAATTTAGCTTGTATAAATATTAAACTTTGGCTAATTTAATTATATACTAAACTAACTTATTTTTGTAAACTAACTACATAATTATGTAGCCCTATGTAAGAGCTTTAAAATCCCATAATTTAATTTTAATTTATATTTAATTATGGCCCTCAAATCGAGGGCCAAAATCACCAAATCAGATAGCCCTGTGCACGACTGCAGTGCCTAAAGGGGCTTTGGTTAGTCCCACATTGTCGGCGTTGGAGCAGGCAGCACACTACAAGACATTTTTCTGATGTGGGCTTCCCAGTTGTCATGGTGTTGGGGGCCCACATACACACATTACTCTCCTCTCTATCTCGAACATGATATGGCATATGGGAGCAGTGTATGGGCTGGGGGCTGTGCACTATGCGTGGGCCTGTGTGGGCCTGTAACAAGCATTGAACTTGATCTAATATACCTAATAATGAACTAGGGTGGCCCTAGTAGAGGTCTGGTCTCACCTAGTAATGGGTGCGGCGTACCCTCGAAAAGGCCACCCACCCACTAAACCAATATTTGAACCGGTTGAGAACCGAACCGAGCCGGTCTGAATCGGCTAAGAAGAGAAAAAGAGAAGAGGAGAGCGAGGCTGAAATCGCCTAAGTGTTGAACCATTCCCCGCCCTTGTGCCTTGTGTGTTGTGTATGCCATAGTGTATATTGTGTGTGTGCTAAGTGTGCTATGTGTACGTATGTATATATATATATATATATATATATGTAAGGTATATAGTATATAATGTATATGTATATAAATATGTAAGAAAATAAATTATGAATTATGTAATGTATAGATATGTAAGCATATATAGAATAGGTTGTTTGATCTCTTATATGTATAACATTGGAGTTTTAGTGACAGATGCATCTTTCACTGTAGATAGCAATATATGTTAGTATAGATAATAGTTTTTACTTTATGTTGGGTATATAATTTTACTAAGGTTTTAGCGACACTTATATATGTTACTGTATATATATTATACGTTACTATAGATGTTAGTATGTTATAATGAGTTGGTATTTACTAACTATTTTTGTACCATATTTAGGTATTAACTATATTAGTTGTAAACAACTAACATAGTATAGTTATACATAATTTTTTATGCTTATTTGTATACATTTGTTTTCAAGTATTGTAATATATTTCTATTCATTCTTTTGTACATAATTAACCAAATTCTTTTATTCATTGATTCTTTCATTTATTCTTGTAACTAAAATCAACATTTTTGGAATTAAAGAATGTTTTTGGACTAAGAGAGTGATGTATATCAATAACTGCCTCCTAGTGAATGACGTGGAATAAACTAGTAAAAATTAAGTATATAAATAAAGGTTTATATTTGTGACATATACTACAACAATGGTATTTTAAAACCCCTTTTTCATACGAACCGTTTGTCATGCATCCGAAACTCTCCTAAAGCTCCCAAGAGCCTACTCCCAAGCTCTAAAGCTTGCTATTAGTCTAGAGATCCTCTCTCCCTACCTATAATCATCCCACTCCTCACAACATTCATAGGAGACTTTAGAGCCATCCTCTCACCCCATTTTTGGTAGAAGATCACCCAAACCTCCTCATCCTTATTCCATTAGGTTAGAAACTTTCCCCCCTCACCCCAAACATCCATTCAGCTTGGCCAAGCATCCCTTTACCTGGTTTCCTCTTATATCTCATCCTCGTCGTCTAAACTTCACACCTCTGTTTAGCTGCCGCTAAGCATCGTCGTCTCGCTAAACAATCACTCTGGGAGATTCTTCTCACCCCCTCTCTCTTTTATTATATTATCTTCATTTTTAGGTAAAATAAACTCTGTTTATTTATAATATCAAATTTTATCTCTCACTCTCTCTTTCTCTTTCTCTTTCTCTCTTGCTCTTCATATTGCTTAGATTAGTTTCAACCTGTTATTCCATCTTGATTAAACACAAAAAAATTACATATAGCCAAAATACCAAAAAGAAATAAACCAAGTGTGATTTTTAAATGTTTGCCTCCCCATGTTTGACCTGAGACTTACAATCTTAGTTATTTTATCTGATAGTGAAATTTTGCAATGTACTATGATGTGGGTTTTTTTTGAAACCTTAATCTTTTCTTCGTAAAATTTTCGCTCATCATTTTGGCACTATTGCCAGGAAGGCAACAGACTTTGATTTTTCCATGCTCTTGTACTTAACTTTTGCCTCACTTGTCTTCAATCTATTATTTTACCATAGTCAAGTTGGGCCAAAGGTAGTGGAGTGGGGCAAAGTGCTATTTGAAGGTTTTGTAAGTGTTACCCCCTCCCTACCCATTAGATTTCAGTCTTCACCAAAATAACTCAAACCCAAATCAACTTTGAAGCTTTCATAAACCGTAGGATAGATCTGGTAGATTGTTGTCACCGCCACTCACCTCACCCACCCATATGAAAAAAAGAAATACAAAAACAAAAATTCTTCTTCTCTGATTGTGGGATTTGATTAAAATATACGCACTATAAACACCCACAAACTAATGGCGCACGACCTCTCTGATTTTGTTACTCAGTCGGAATTTCGACCTGTGGAACCGGTACACTTGAAACACACATTTAATTGAGTAGAAATTGCAATAAGTTAATTATGTTTGTGTGCCTTAACTTAGTGGTGTGACAGGCCAATTGATTGAAATATTTGGGCTACACCACTTAATTTAAAATCAATTCATCTAGTAGCCTGCTCCATAAGACTTGATTTTTAGGTCTGAATCAGACACTCCATATTCTTTTTTATTTTTAAGGGAATACACTTATACCCATGATTTCAAAACTTGTTGTGCCCCACTGAACCATGATTGTATACACCCAAAGTTTGAATCCTAAGAGCTACTAAGTAAGATTTGAACCCTAAAATATACTTCATCTGTAATAATCTTGCTTGAAAACTCAACTTGTACACATGCACATGCTTTTAACTAATCATTAAGGGCACAACCCATTTAAAGGGCCCATCACATTCCAAATCACTATCAACCCAAGCCTAACTAAAAGTGAGTAGACGTTGGCCTTAAGGATTGGACTCACTCTTCGGGACTTTGATTGAGATTGTTAGTGATTAATTTGCTCCAACTAGTCCATCCAATGTCTAGCTAGAAGAGTAGCATCAAATGACAATAATTGGGGGTTATCAAAGGAACCTTAGGCAAAGCCAAGGGAAGAACCTTCTCCCCAATTCGTCCCTTTAATTGGTTGAATTGGCCAGATAGTAGTAAATTAAATTTCTCTTGATCCTAAGACCAGTTCTAGGAATCTGTAGGTCATTAGGCTACACACTTAAGGGCAGGTTTAGCTTGTTTGTATTGCAGGGCACCTTTCGCTTACCTACTTTCCCTCTTGCATCTCCATGTATCTTCTGCTTCATACACACAGTTCCCCTCCTACTCTCCAAACACACCTTATCCCTAACATGATCACTATCCCGACCCGACAAACGCCTACCCATCCACTAGTTGGGATAATCCTGAATGGGGATATAATTCAGGACCTCAATGTCTAGGGTCAAACCCTGGACGTCAAGACTTTGATTATTTACCTTCTCATAGCTACACTGAATATAGATCTTTGCCCTCTTACGAATGACCTAGTACGATCTATGATCAAGAAGGATATATTGATTACAACCCCTACGCTCCCCAAGATTACACTTTATATTAGTCTCCATCCCTTGATGAACAACCTAAAATGACCTATTATCAAGGAGGACCCCAAGAACCTCAATATCTTTGACCATCATGGAATGAAGCTCATCATAGCTAAAATGCCCAAGTTAAGCTACAAACTAGGTTAAACACTATTAAATTAACACATGAAATGGGTTAAGTGTAGGAAATAGTGAAAAAGACCTAAAACATCAAATCTGTGTTAAAAATGAGAAATTAGGTCATTAAATGAGGTATTCTATTCGTTATTGTAAAATGATGATCCATTTGCAAATTGAACATTTGAGTCCAAAAGTTCAAATCAAAAATAAAATTAACTTCCTTAATGTTCAATTATGCTTAAATAAAAACTTTGTTGCCTTTGGACATCATTAGGACCTTACATTTATTAGATTACATATAGGTCGTTAGGTCACATACATTTTATTCATTTAGAAACCTTCCAGGGACCATTTTGAAAGTTGTAGGGACCTCTTTGCAAATTCTAGGGACTGCTCTAAATTGATTCTTTACCACTTATGGGCCTCACCACAAAACTTCTACCCCTTCGCCCTCAAAGGGCATCCCCACAATTCCACCAGCAGACTTGCTGTAGGCAAGTTACTGTAGCCTCGTGAACTCGCCCGATCGCAGCTGTTCATCCTTGATCTCATGATCCTGTGGCCCAGATCCAATCGAACCTTCACGTGCTTCGACACGTGTGATCACCACCTTGCCCAGATCCCATCCAGTGGCCGCGATTTGATTTGAAATCTCGTGCACCTTCTCTAGTTCATCCCATCTGCCCATGCCCTAAGTGTGTAATCGCACCATTATGGTGCTCTGAATCAGTACCTCGGCTACTTAAGTCCCTCCCTAACTCCTTACGCGAGCATGGACTCCCTCTACCCTAAGCCAATCCTTTCATCCACCCTCTAGTTCTCCTACCTCCTTCATCAGAGCCGCTAGTGACAAGGGTGACTCTCCCTCCTCAAATTCATCGTTGTAGTCACCAACTATAGCCTAGGGACCTCATTCCTCACTGGAGTCTTCCTCATCCCCCTTCGCCACTGCAGTGACCAGTTGCAGCCCAGGCATCCCATTCCTCCTTTAGATTAGGATTTTCCTACTTTACAGAGTAGTTTAGAATAGTTAGTGTAATTTAGATTCAGTAGAGTAGAATTAGTGCATTAGTTCATAGAATTAGTTAATGAACTAGTTGATGGATTAGTGTAGTTTAGGAGTAGATTAGTGTAGATCCACTCTGTACTCTTTGATCAGTTTAGATCAAAGAGGTGTTTTTCCACCTCCATTTTGATGCATATAGCTTTCTCTTCGCTTCACGATTCACTTCTGATTTTTCCACGAATTTTACTCATCATCCATCCATCCATCAAGGTCAAACTCAAATCTGAAGCCTTGGCTTCTAGATTTGAATTTGCGCCTAAAAGCCCATTTGGGGGTCTCCCACTTACTCCATAAATTCACAAAGATCCCTCGATATGATTTTATTGTCTCAAATTGCTTGATTATTTTCAAAGTTGCTTTTAATGCCCAATCTTATGATTTGGTGATCATTTGGTTTTACCAAATTCAATCGAGCTTTTTGAGGTTTTTAATTGCTTAATCAAGTGTCATGCAATGAATCCAAGGTTTTGGATTTGGTTTTTAATGTGTGGATGAGCATGCACTTAAGTAAAGTGTTATTTGGAGAGTTTACCCAAGGATAATTAGTAATACTGATTTGAGGTCAAATGAGGACCTAATTAATTCTGAGTTAATCACTAGATTATCTTGAACACCAATAAATGGTGTTTAAGATCAGATGATTTATTCAGATATCAAACCACATTAAAAGCCCAAATCAGGGCAACATGGGTTTTTGATATATACAAAATTCAATATGGAAATTATGTCATCAGTGGATTTTCATAATTTAAATTATGATTTTAAAAGGATTTTGGGGAGATTTGATCTACTAGATGTGCTTTTGTGGATTTCATGTGCCTTAGATCAGACCTTCTTAGGTCTGATCTAGGTTGGTTTTCAGATTTCAAAGTAACAACTATTGTTGCTGAGATTGCATCAAAAAGTTTAAGATGTCTGGTAGTTGGTTCCATCTTCTGATTTCAATTGAGTGCGGAAACTGCAGATCAGCTGCCAAGCTGATTTTAGCAGTTCAGATTTTAGCAGTTGCTGTAGCTATGCTTATTGCAGCTACAGCAGCCACTGTTTTGTCTAGAATGGAGTCTGATTAGTTTGGAATTCTAGCTGGGAATTGAAGATTTTGAGAGGCTGACTTGTTTTATAGTGTAGGAATTATATGTACAAGCATTCATGTACTGAGTTTGGATTTTAATTTAACTTGAATTTCTAGTATTCTTGTTTAAATTTTGTTGTCGGCTAATGTTTCTTGTGCAAAACTGTCCAAAGGAGAATTTTAATGAAATAGATTCAAAAATCAAGTTTAACTACCCATACATGTTTAATATAGCATGTTGGATGCTTTGAAGTGTTTTAGCTGAACTTCCAGCCACTAGAACTGGTTTTAGGGCCTTAGGTTCTCTTTGAAATACTCTTTGAAGGCCTTACTTGTTGAACTTTGTAAATAAATAAAAACTATATAAAAATTCCAAAAACATAAAAAAAAAAACTGCCTTGGTCAAGATTAGGTAGATTTTTAGGTGTGTGCCAAGTTTCAAGACATTCTGAATCCTTGGCTTGGTAGAATATACCAGCCGACGGTTCAGTATACCTTAAAACTTAATAAAAGAACTTAACTTAAAAAATAATAAAAACAACTCCCTATCACTCATCTCTCATCCCCTATCTCTAATACATATATAAAATCGATAAAATGCAGAAATATCCTAAAAACTCCTAAAAGTACTATGTATATACTTGTATATATTAATTAAACTTAAGCTATATGTAAACATTGTATAATATGTACAAAATTTCTATAAATAACCTATATATGTACTCTATATAGTAAATTAAGTATTTAGAGTAATCTAATGTATATACAACTTTATTGTATTATTTTATATTAATTTATATAACTTAAATGTAAAATAACTAAGTAATTATACAAACCTATTTATATATACATATCTATACATCATACTGTACATACGTATTTATATATGTATTATGAATAATATTGTACCTGTAATATAATTTAATTATATATTTACTGTAAATATATAATTAAATTATATTACAGGTATAATATTATTCATAATACATATATAAATACGTATGTACAAGTTAAATAGGTAATTTACTAAGTTAAAATAAAATAAATTAGTAAATTAAGTTAATACTGAGATAACTTATAGTGTATAATTGTACTATATTACATTAAGTATTTTCAATTAATTTAAACTATATTTATACTGTATTGTAGTATTTATAGTTTATTTATATGTATACTAGCTAAAACATGTATTTAAATCTATAAAATTAAAATAAAGCTTATAAAATATCATAAAAATCTATAATAAATAATATATCATGTTTATTAACATTATAGTAGTGTGACGGTTGTGTGTTACTAACACACAGTCTATATATATATTTATATATCTCTGTTATATATGTGTTACATATATCTGTTATATGTATATGTATAGTGACGGTTGTGTGTTAGTGTGTGCTGTGTGCGTGAGTAGTGTGTGTGTATATATGTCTATAAGTATGTATATATATATATATATATAAGTATATAGTATATAATGTATATGTATATAAATAATATAATATGATGTAAATAAATATGTATACTATAATATATATATATGTGTGTAGTGTAAGTAGCGTAAGTAAGCTTGTTTGAGCTCTTATGTATATATATGACACTTAGAGCTTTAGCGACAGACTCATCCGTCACTGTATATACCTATATATGTTAATATAGATAGTTATTATTCCTTATGTTATGTAAATATTTTAGTAAGGTTTTAGTGACACTTATATAAGTTACTTTATATATTATTTATGTTACTATAGATATTAGTATGTTATAATGAGTTAGTATAGTAAGTATTATTAACTATTTTTGTACCTATACTTAAGTATTAACTATATTAGTTGTAAATAACTAACATAAAGTAATTGTACATAGTTTTTTATGCTTGTTTGTCTACATTTGTTTTCAAGCATTGTAATGTATTTCTATTCATTCTTTTGTATATAATTAATCAAATTCTTTTATTCATTAATTCTTGTAAATAAAATCAACATTTTTAGAATTAAAGAATGTTTTTGGATTTAGAGAGTGATGTATACCAATAACTGCATCGCAGTGAATGACTTGGAATAAACCAGTAAAAATTAAGTATATAAAAAAAATTGACGTAACAACAGTTTGTATTTGTGACATTTACTACAACGACATTTTTAAACCACTTTTTAGTGCATATCGGTTGTCGACGATCATATTTTTGGCACTGTTGCCTGAGAGGCAACTCTCTATATGCCAAAACTGTCCTTTTGTTCTTCTATTTGTATATATTTTTATTTTTCTTTGCATATAATCATTCTTTTATTCATATTTTTGGTTGTATATAGATTCTTTTATTCTTTATGTTCTTTGATTTGTTTTGTATATAATTGTCCTACTAATCATTTGTTGTTTTTGCAACACTTGAGGAGTAGGAGTAGTGATTTCTTCTAGGTGGACTTCTTCCTAGTGGATTTGCTGTGCTTCAGACTTGACTTCCTGGAGGAGTTTTTCCATAACGGAGCTGCATTTCTTGCTTTTCTTAGATTAGAAGATAGGTAGTTAGACTCAGGTATATTAATTGGACATTTGTGTTAGGCATAAGTTGTGAGAGCCTTTTCTCACACATATTTGCAATAACTTGGACTCTCTTTATCTCGCTACTCATCTCTCATCGACACGATTTTTTCATATCATGATTTTCCATATCGATTTCCTTTTCTTTTGCTTTTGTTCATTGCATTCAAAAATCCAAAAAAAAAATAAAATAAAAAATATAAAAAAAAAAACTCATCCCTTATCTAGTAGTAGCATATTCTAGGCATCCATACTTAGGATTGTACATTTCCTACTAAATTTTATTTCAAGTCAAATTGCATCAATTATAGAATTGCTAGAGTCAGGTATGCATCTTCTATCTTCCTTAGCTCCTGCCATCTTTGCATTTGACTTAAAATTAACAAGACCATCATTTGTGTGAAAAGAACTAAAAAGCGAGACGAGCTGCATAGAAAACATCTTCTAAATATTTGAATCAATATCAAAAGGGGACACTAAAAATTGTTTGAAACCCTGACTGAGCTTTTCATTGAAATTCTCTTGTTTACTATCGTGTACACACTACACGATCATATTAAGTCACAAATACATGGGTTTCTATCTCATCTCCTTGAGCAACCATAGGGTCTGGATTCACACGCTAATCTTATCTAGATTCCCGATGGATTATAGAGGTTTGTACTTCGCTTGGTTATCTTTAGGACGCGTACAATTGTTCTGAAACATTTGCTTGCGAACTACTATCTTTGCATAGCAGACTTTAGAAAATATTTTTTGATTTATCTCTCTTGACTTGCTTTATTGGTCTTTGATTGATTTGAGTTTGATTGATTGGGATTTTGGTTTTATTGTGATTGTTTGAGAGATTTACCTTTCCTTTTGAGTTGTGACTATTTTAAAAAACTCATTTTAAAAAATTGACTCAATGGAAGGTAGGAGATCCCAAAACCCTAAATTAGTACTTTGGGTACTGATGCCCAAGCTTTCACTTCAATGCCTTCCACATCCAATTTTATACCTCCTAGGTCCCAAACTCCCATCCACTACTCCATCCATCATGAGGATGATCATGATTTTGCACAATTCGAGGATTTCGAAGAACTTCCTCCACATCTCTCTACACGTCATCGTCCACCACCACCACCAAACCATAGGTTTCAACCTCCTCCATATCTTAACTTTCCTTACCAATCACCACTGGAGAGAGGTCCTATGCCTCATCTACAACACCTATTTGAAACACAATTACAAATGAATACCCTAACCCAACAGGTGCAATAGCTTATGCAAGCTGTTAATTTCCTAACAAACCCCCAACCTCAACCTAGAAATCCCTAGGCACCACCTCAACCTCATAGACGTCAACTACAGGATTACCATAATCCCACAGTTGCATAACCTTTGCCTATGGTACATTATCCCGATGGGGGTCATGCTGCTGAACTGAAGCCAAACATCATAGCACTTATTCCTCACTTCCATGGTCTTGCTTCTAAGGATCCTTGTCAGCATTTAGAGGAGCTGAAAAACCTTGCTCAAACCTTGGGTCCGCAAGGTGATAATCAACACATGCTTTTGATGAAAATGTTCTCCTTTTCATTAAAAGATAAGGCAACCTTGTAGTTAAAACACTTGCATGGACTACACCAATAGAAGAGTAGGCTTCTTTGGAGCATGAGTTCCTAAATGGGTACTTTCCGTTAGGCCGCACTAATGCTTTGAGGCGTGCATCACTACTTTCACCCAGAATTGAAGAGAACAGATGTACGAGGCTTGGGAGAGATTCCACGAGCTACTTAGAAACTATCCCCACCCTGGTGTTCCACGCTGGCAACAAGTCCTGATCTTCTATCATAGGCTCCATGATGACACAAGGAATTTTGTTGATGTTGCTTGTGAAAGCTACTTTTTGTGTTGGGACGAGGACTCAACTTTTGAGCTCTTCGAAGGCATGGTAAAAAATTCTATTAATAATGCTTTGATGAGTGTTTTTAATAGAAAGTCCTCTCATTCCCACTCACACATGGGGGTACATGTAGCCCAATCCAGCAATAAAGATATAAAAATAGTGGCTAGTCAGTTGGATAAGGTGGGCTTAATAGAGAAAAATGTAGATGAATTAGGGAAGTTCCTATCTAAACCTTCATCATCTTCTCAATCCCCTACACCTCAAACTTCTTCTCAGTTTCCCACAAGGAGGGAAACTATGAACAATCTTTATGTGACACAACCTGCTTTACCAAATTATACTTTCTCCTATCCTTCACCAATTAGAGGAACCTTTGTTCCTCCTTACATTGAATTCCCTGCACCTTATGGAGCTTTGGAGGAGCTCCACACCATTCACAATGAGCCTTATTCACAAACCTACAACCTTGGATGGCATAATCATCCAAATTTCTTGTGGTCGAGAAATTCACAGAGACCTACATATCAACAACCTTCTGCACCACCACTTCACAACTAGATCTAAGCACCACCTCCACAACCACACGGGTATCTACCGCGTGCCTACTAGCAACCCCAACCCAGGCTCGCCCAATACTCTCAACCTGGGCCTACACGAGATGATCAGTTGGGGAATATCATGAAAGCTCTAGTTGACATGCAATAATAAAATATTGCTATGCTGTAGAGATAGGATGCGGCACTAGCTGAGATGAGAGCTCAGCTATTGCACTTGATAGAATCTTGTCAACCATATTCACTCCCATCTCAAGCACACCCTAGACCTCCTTTGCAAGGTCAACCATGCTACATATCACAAACCTTGCATGAAACTGAGCCTTACATCGATCCTAATTCTTTCTATCTTGATCCTATTTCTTATTCTGATCCACAACCACCTGTCATTCCTGATCCTGATTCATTGTCTATGCCGCAATCTAATTTGAATGCCATCGCTACTAGGAGTGGTAGAAGCACAACTGATCCACCCTTGCTGACTTCTACATCTCAACCTGGACCTTCCAATCCAACTGTTGATTCACCTATACCTTACTCTTCTGAACCTTTGAGTGATCCTCCTGTTACCACTTCTAAACCTTTTCCAGAGGCCTTAGAAAAGAAGAGTGATGAAAAGAAGAAACCTTGTGTGACACCTGAGGAGGATCAGCTCAAGCTCTTTGACCAAGTCTATATAAACATCCCCTTGTTGGATGCGATTCGCCACATTCCTCCTTACGCTAAGTTTTTGAAAGACCTATGTACACCTAAGCGTAAGGCTAGAATTCAAAAAGGGAGTGGTCCTATCATTCTCTCAGAACAAGTGAGTTCCCTTATTTCAAACCTCCCTATTAAGAAGAAAGACCCAGACACCCCTCTTCTTTCCTGTATGATAGGAAACACCACATTTAATAGAGCACTGCTTGATCTAGTTGCTTCCATCAATGTTATCCCAACCTCCCTACAGACACATTTCTAGGTTGGCAATCTGATGCCAACTGAGGTGCCCCTACAATTAGCTAACAGATCAGTTAAGACACCTCAGGGAGTATTGGAAGATGTTATAATGTGAGTCAAGGACTTATTTTCCTGTAGACTTTACAGTCCTTGACATGGAAGTACCAGAGGATATCCAAAAGACACCTATCATATTAGGAAGACCTTTCTTGGCTATGGCTAAAGTAAACATCAATTGTGAGGAGGGCCTTATAGAATTGAAATTTGGAGATCAGAGAATGAAAACTGTATATTTCAAGCCCAAAGGGGACCATCCTGTAGTTTAATTGAGGAAATCTGTTCTGGATTCATTGGATAAGTTGGTTGAGGATACGTTGATTGATTTACTTAAGTTAAAACCTCAACACCCTTTGGACTCTAACTTGACTCTCCCTAAGACACCAACTTTAGAAATCGACAACTTACCTCCTATTCCCTTAGTGTCTCTAGGATCTTCTGAGATCTCCACACCTGCCCCTTCACCTAATCTTGTACCTATTGAACTCAAACCTCTTCCAAACTCTTTAAAAGATGTATTCTTAGGATTGGATTAGACTTATCCTGTGATTGTCAACTCTCTTATTGTCTGATTAAGAATCTCGACTCTTATCTATCCTGAGAGCACATAGACAGGCTATAGGATGGACCCATTCAGACTTGACTGGCATTAGATCTTCCTACTGCACAAATAGGATTTTTACTGAAGAAGGATCTAGAGCCACTAGATAGCCATAGCGTAGACTGAACCCTACACTTCAGGAGGTGGTTAAAAATGAGATGATCAAGTGGTTGGACAGTGGAATTATTTTCCTTATCTCTGATAGCTAATGGGTAAGTCTTGTTCAAGTTGTGCCTAAGAAGGCTAGACTTATCGTCAAAACTACTAACTCTAAAGAAGTCATCTTACATGGATTGCTAGTTCATGTCATGTATTGATTACCGAAAACTCAATCAAGCCACGAAGAAAGATCATTTTCCACTACCCCTCATTGATCAGATACTGGAAAGATTGGCTGGGAATAGATTTTTCTGCTTTTTGGATGGCTACTCAAATTACAATCAGGTGGCAATTCACCCTGATGACCAAGAGAAAATGACTTTCACCTGTCCCTATGGAACCTTTGCATTCTGTAGGATGTCATTTGGATTATGCAATGCACCTGCTACATTTCAGCGGTGTATGCTTGCAATCTTCTCCGATTTAGTAGGTGATTGCTTAGAAGTCTTCATTGATGACTTCTCGGTCTTTGGGAGCACATTTGATGCATGTTTAGACGATTTGACTAAGGTCCTGCAAATATGCATCAATGTGAATCTGGTAGTCTCCTGGGAAAAATCACATTTTATGGTACTAGGACTAGTTCTAGGTCACCTTATTTTTAAAAGAGGAATAGAGGTTGACCATGCAAAGGTGAAATTCATTTCTGACTTGCCATTATCGTCGTTGGTTAAATAGATTAGATCTTTTCTCAGGCATGTTGGTTTCTATCACTGCTTTATAGCCGACTTCTAGAAAATAGCTCGACCTCTCAGCAATCTCCTCTCTAAGGATGTAGACTTCCAGATCTCTAATGATTGTGTTCGTGCCTATATGACACTTTGTGATTTGGTTACCAAGGCACCAATACTGCAACCCTCGAATTGGTCTCACCCTTTTGAGATCATGTGTGATGCCTTTGATTATGCAGTAGGGGCTATCCTTGGGTAGAAACTGGACGGGAAACCTACTATCATTTATTATGCCAGCAAGACCTTAGATGAAGCTCAGAGGAATTACACTGTCACTGAAAAGGAATTGCTAGCAGTGGTATTTGCAATGGAAAAATTCAGACCTTATCTTTTAGGTTCTCAAATTATAGTCGACACTGACCACTTCGCAATTCGACATCTTCTTGCCAAGAAGGACATAAAATCTCGCCTATTTAGATGGATCCTGTTGTTGTAGGAGTTTGATTTAGAGATTTGTGACAAGGTCGGGAAGCAGAATGTGGTAGCTGACCACTTATCTAGCCTTTCTTCTAAAGCGATATCTCCTTCATTTCCCACCACTAACAACTTCCCTGACAAGCAATTGCTTATCATTCATTTTGATCTTCCCTGGTATGCCGACATTGTCAACTACCTGGCTTCTGGAGCATTCCCCCTTGATTGGAATCAACATCAGAAAGACAAACTTAGAGTTGAAGATAGTCATTACTTTTGGGAATAACCTTGGTTATTCAAATCTTGCCCTGACTAGGTTCTTAGGAAGTATGTACTTGATAAGGAGATAGAAAGCATCTTGTCATTCTGCCATGACCAGGCTTGTGGCGGTCACTTCTCAGCCAAAAAGACAGCTGCAAAAGTCCTACAAAGTGGATTCTTCTGGCTCACAATCTTCAAAGATGCATATGAATATACTAGGGCATGTTCACATTGTCAATCTTTCAGCAATATTGGCCGTTGAGACATGATGCCCTTGAATTCGATCTTCGTATGAGAAGTCTTTGATATCTGGGGCATTGACTTCATGGGACCTTTTCCAAATTCCTTTGGCTTCGAGTATATCTTATCGGTAGTTGACTAAACCCTATGTTTCTAAATGGATTGATGGCATCCCCACAAGGACAAATGATCACAAGATTGTAAACCTGTTTGTTCAAGATTACATCTTCTCTAGATTTGGGGTACCAAAAGCCATCATTAGTGATGGAAGGTCTCACTTTAGGAACATCCATTTTCAATCCCTACATCAAAAGTATGGGGTGACACATAGGATTGCTACAACTTATCACCCTCAAACCAATGGACAGGCAGAATTATCCAACTAGGAGATCAAGAAGATTTTATAGACTACCATCTGACCTAATACAAAGGATTGGTCTTCTCTCCTTTCTGATGTGTTGTGGGCATATAGGATTGCTCACAAAACCCCATTAGCCATGTCTCCATTTAGACTTATGTATGGGAAACCCTATCATCTTCCTGTAGAACTTGAGTACAAAGCCTCTTGGGCCATCAGAAAGTGTAACTTGGACTTAGAGAAGGTCGGTGATCATAGAAGAGTACAAATTTCTAAGCTAGATGAATTAAGGAATGAATCTTATGCATGCTTGAGGATTTATATGGACAAATTAAAGGCCTTCCATGACTGTTTCATCCATAGGAAAACTTTTCACCCTGGTCAAAAAGTCCTATTTGACTCAAAACTTAAACTCTTCCTAGGGAAACTCAGATCCAAGTGGACTAGACCTTTGAAGATCTTGAGAATCCTTGACAACAAAGCTATTGAGATCACTAAGATTGACAAATTTGAACCTTTCACTGTCAATGGGAAAAGGCTGAAACCCTTAATTGAGCCACATGATCTCAGACTTGTCAATTCTACTATTTCGCTCCAACTTCTTTATCCTATTTCTAATGATATATCTCTCACTAGGTTTACGCCTACTTGAAGGCATAAAACTTAGTAAACCTATCCCTTGTATATAGCTGTTTTCTCCTTTCTTGCATTAGGTGTCTACCTTTGCATTTTTAGCATACATTCATTGTCACTTATGTTATGCATTTCACTTCGTAGCCTGACTTTCCACTATGATCTTGTATCATACTTTAAATCATCCGCACAGAGATTTTTATCTCCTCATTCCAACTTGCTTCCGACACCCAGTCTAAGATAGTGAAAAGCAGAGTATGCATCCACCCTATTCATACAATGAGGACATTGCATCATTTCAGCATGGGGGGGTGTAAATGATGAATCATTTACTGAAATGCAATTGTAGACACACTTGTAGTGTATATGGCATATTATTATCAAAAATACCAAAAATATTAAAAAATTTTGAAATATTTGAAAAAATTTACAAAGACAAGTAAAAAAGAATTAAAAAAACAAAAATTCCAAAAATACAATAAGGGACCTGGCCTAAATCTTATTGTTGAGGGAGAAGTCCATAGAAAATCTTTAAGGAGAGAAAAAGCATTGAAAGAATTTAAGTGTCTAATTATGATCTTATAGCTAAAAACAAAAATAGAATAAGTGTTTTAGACATTCAAACTTTACTGGGTAGACTTTCCGAGCCACTGTAGCTTGATTCGCTCAGGCTTTGGCTTAGTAAACTTTAAAGCTTTGACAAGATAGACCACGATCTCTCCTAACTTAGGACGTATTCTTGTACTTGAGTCACTAATACAGGATTCGCTAGTTTGCTTTGGCTTAGGAGTCTAGGTACCTAAGTCACCGGTACAGGATTCATCAATATAGCTTTCTCTTCACTTCAGGATTTGCTTCTGATTTTTCCACGAATTTTACTTATCATCCACCCATCCATCAAGGTCAAATTCAGATCTAAAGCCTTGGCTTCTAGATCTGAATTTACGCCTAAAAACCTATTTGGGGGGGTCTCCCACTCACTCCATAAATTCACAAAGACCCCCCGATCTGATTTTATTGTCTCATATTTATCGATTATTTTCAAAGTTGCTTTTAATGTCCAATCTTATGATTTGGTGATCATTTGGTTTTATCGAATTCAATTGATATTTTTGAGGTTTTTAATTACTTAATGAAGTGCCATGTAATAAATCCGAGGTTTTGGATTTGGTTTTTAATGTGTGGATGAGCATGCACCTAATTTAAGTGTTATTTGGAGAGTTTGCCCAAGGATAATCAGTAATACTAATTTGAGGTCAAACAAGGACCCAATTGATTTTGAGTTAATGAATAGATCATCTTGAACACCAACAAATGGTGTTTAAGTAGATTTGATGATTTATTTAGATATCAAATCAAATTAAAAGCCCAAATTAGGGCAACATGGGTTTTTGATATATACAAAATTCAATCTAGAAATTATATCATCAGTGGATTTTTAGATTTTCAATTATGATTTTAAAAGGATTTTGGGGAGATTTGATCTGCCAGATGTGTCTTTGTGGATTTCATGTGCCTTAGATCAGACCTTCTTAGGTTTAATCTAGGCTGGTTTTCAAAGATCGAAGCAGCAACTATTGTTGCTGAGATTGCATCTGAAAGTTTAGGATGTCTGGTAGTTGGTTCCATCTTCTGATTTCAATTGAGTGCAGCAACTGCAGATTAGCTGCCAAGCTGATTTCAGCAGTTCAGATTTCAACAGCTGCTACTGCTATGCATGTTTATTGTAGCTACAACAGCCTCTATTTTTGCTGGAATGGAGTTTGATCAGTTTGGAATTCTGGCTGGGAATTAGAGATTTTGAGAGGCTAACTTGTTTTATAGTGTAGGAATTATTTATACAAGCATTCATGTATTGAATTTTTTAATTTTAATTTAACTTGAATTACTTGTAATCTTATTTAAATTCTGTTGTCAACTAATGTTTCTTGTGCAAACCTGTTCAAAGGAGAATTTTACTAAAATAGATTCAACAATCAAGTTTAACTACCCATACATGTTTAATATAGTTTGTTAGATGCTTTGAAGTGTTTTAACTGAACTTCCAACCAGTAGAAATGATTTTAGGGCCTTAGGTTCTCTTTGAAACACTCTTTGAAGGCCTTGTTGAATTTTGTAAATAAATAAAAACTATATAATTTTTTTTTAAAAAAAAAACCTATCTTGGTCAAGATTAGGTAGATTTTTAGGTGTGTGCCAAGCTTTAAAGTATTGTGAATCCCCAGCTTGGTAGAACATACCAGCCGACGGTTCAATATACTTTGAAACTTAATAAAAGAACTCAACTTCAAAAACAACAAAAACAACTCTCTATCTCTCATATTTTTCTTACTCTCTCATCATGTATCTCTAATACATATATAAAATCCATACAAAGTAGAAAAACCCTAAAAACTCCTAAAAGTACTATGTATATACTTGTATATATTAATTAAACCTAAGCTATATGTAAATATTGTATAATATGTACAAAATTTCTATAAATAACTTATATATGTACTCTATATAGTAAATTAAATATTTAGCGTAATCTAATGTACATATAACTTTATTGTATTATTTTATATTAATTTATATAACTTAAATGTAAAATAACTAAGTAATTATACAAACCTATTTATATAGATAGATCTGTAGGTCATACTGTACATACGCATTTATATATGTATTATGAATAATGTTATACCTGTAATAGAATTTAATTATATATTTACAGTAAATAATTAGGTTATTAAGTTAAATAGGTAATTTGCTAAGTTAAAATAAAATAAATTAGTAAATTAAGTTAATATTGAGATATCTTATAGTGCATAATTGTACTATATTATTTTAAGTATTTTCAACTAATTTAAACTATATTTATACTGTATTATAGTATTTATAGTTTATTTATATGTATAACTAGCTAAAACTTGCATTTAAATCTATTTAAATTAAAATAAAGCTTGTAAAATGTCATAAAAATTTGTAATAAATAATATATCATGTTTATTAACACTGTACAAAGTCAATTTGTTGATTAATTAACTAATCCATACTGTAATTAGCTATTTAAACTCTAGTTTCAAATGTATAAACTGTATACTTCACGTAATTTAATTATATAATAAAATAACTTATTTTTGTAAAATAACTACATAATTATGTAGTCCTATATAAAGGTTTTACAACCCATAATTTAATTTCAATTTAGATTAAATTATGACCCTCAAAGCGAGGGCCAGAGATCACCAAATCAGACATGGAAGCGTGCTCTGTAGTGCCAATTGGGCGCTCGGATTTGTCCCACATCATGGGTGCTGGAGCAAGCCTAACACCTTATTAAGTTTTCCTACTATGGTCTTCCCAATTTTCATGGCGCCAGGCGCCCACATACGCATTTCCTATCTCCCTCTCGAACATGATTTGGCATATAGGATAGATTTGGGTGCGGTGCACTGGGTTGGGGGTCGTACACTGTGTGTGGGCCTTTGTGGGCCTAATAATGAACATTAAACCAGAATTAAAACACCTATTAACAACTAGGGTGGCCTTAGTAGAGGTCTGGTCCCACCTAGAAATGCGTGCTACGTATCCCTTGAAAAGGTCGCCTGCTAACTAAACCAACTTTTGCGTTAAAAATATGAACCGAATCGGTCTGAACTGGGTGTGAAGAGAAGAGAGGAGAGCAAAGTTCAAATTTGGCTAAGTGTGAAGAATCCTCCCCTATGCCTCAATGTGTGCTGTGTGTTATGTGCATGAGTTGTGTGGTAGTGTGTGCTACGTGCGTGAGTAGTGTGTGTGTAATTATGTATATATATAAGTATATAGTATATAATGTATATGTATATAAATAATATAATATGATGTAAATAACTACGTATACTATAATATATATATATATATGTGTGTGTGTAGTTTAAGTAGAGTAAGCATATTTGAACTCTTATGTATATATCTAACATTTAGAGCTTTAGTGACACTCATCTGTCATTGTACATACCTATATATGTTAGTATAGATAGTGATTTTACCTTAAGTTATGTCAATATTTTCCTAAGGTTTTAGTGACACTTATATAAGTTACTATATATATTATATGTTACTATAGATATTAGTATGTTATAATGAGTTAGTATAGTAAGTATTATTAACTATTTTTGTACCTATACTTAGGTATTAACTATATTAGTTGTAAATAACTAACATAGAGTACTTGTACATAGATTTTGATGCTTATTTGTGTACATTTGTTTTCAAGTATTATAATGTATTTCTATTCATTCTTTTGTACATAATTAACCAAATTCTTTTATTTATTGATTCTTTCATTTATTCTTGTAAATAAAATCAACATTTTTGGAATTAAAGAATGTTTTTGGACTGAGAGAATGATGTATATCAATAACTACCTCCTAGTGAACAACCTGAAATAAACTAGTAAAAATTAAGTATATAAGTAAAATTGACGCGACAACAGTTTGTATTTATGACATTTACTACAACAACGACATTTTAAAACCTCTTTTTAGTGTGAACCAGTTGTCAACGAGTCGAACCATTTGGCCCAGGTGACTCAGGTCCATGATAGGGTGCTAGCTAAGTTGAGGAAAACCATACAATCTCTACAAGCTCAACCAACACCTTGTAATGAAGCATTAGAGCCCCTGATTAAAATGGTTGATGATCTTAATAGTTCCCTATTAGATTTGCTCTAAGAGGTAGAGGATAAGGGCTCAGGTGAGGTGTTACTCGGGAGGTTATCAAGATTTAGGATGAAATTTGCGGTTTCTTTAGTCTAATCTTGGGATGATACTCATGATGAACCCCCTTCGGTTGAACCAATGCCTAAACCCTTTCATTCACCTATAGGGGGAAATGTTTTATGACACCCTAGATGAAATGGTTGATTTTGTGGATAAAGAGTAACTGATTGAGGATGAACTGATTTTGTCACCCAAGATCCTTGAAATATGGGACGAAGAAAAGTACATCTTTGAGGACCAAGGAAGAACATATGATCATGAGATATATATTTATGAGACACAAGAATTTTTTGATGTAGAGGGTGAAGGATCCATAAGTGAAGAAGAATCACTTGAAATAGTCGAGTTTGAGGAGAATCTTAGTGAGATGAATGGACCTGAGGAACTTAATGAATTACTTGACATCTCTCTACCTAAGAATTGTGATTCAATTGGGGCTAAAATGAAGGACCCAATGCCTAAAATTATCAATGATTTAATCAGTAGCTTTATTCCTCAACCACACCCTGAAGAGCATAATGAAGAGCCCATTTTTGAATTCACCGAATCGAGGTCAATTTCAATTCAACCACAATATGTGAACTTGGACATTTTAAATGGGGTCATTAACACTTTAAAGGTCCTAGAAACTAAAACATTGAGTTTAGAGGATGGGAGCTTCGAAATTTGGGAAGATAATTTTAGGGAAGATGAAAGTTTGGATCTTAGGGTTCTTAGATGCATTAAATCACCAACCTTTTACCAGGACCCCTATGACACTTGTGATTTTGAAGACATGAAACCCAAATAAAGATCATTAGATTATCTTGTTGAGTTGAATACAAAGTGAACAAACACATTTATTGGATTAGACTTATCTTGTGTTCGAAATTTTAGATTTGGGTTACATGCTCCCGAAAGCTGAAAGAGCTTCGATTATGGGTATTCTTCATTCATAACCTTAAAACCACCCGACCATGGGGCATGGCTCTGCACCACAATATGGTCCACATTTGTGGACACACTCTCATGGGTCTAAAGGTCAATCTTATTATTCTGACCTACTAATTTGGGTCACTAATTTCCTCTTTTTGTTTTTGGACTGTGCTGATTGCGCAGCAATTATAGGGCCTAATCAACCTAAATTAAATCAGATCCTAGCTTAACTTAGGAATAAAGCATGCAAAAGCAACATATTTGCATCTTAGTGGATTTATTTAGTTGCATAGAGAATAATGTTATTTTAATAAGCTATTTGATAGTTAATAATAATTACTAATGATTTAGGTCTACAGGTATCAATCCAACCGTACGAATGAACTAAGAGCGATGATTGCAGTCCAATGATGCAAAAATCACCTCAATCGGAGCCCTGTAGCACCATCTACAAAGGCGGGAAGAGGGACAGTCAGGATGGCACCATGTGGCACCATCCCAATGGCTCTCACCTGCACCATAATCTTCTAAAGGCACTTCTATGCACTTTGTGGGTTGTTGGATCGTCATCCAACGACCACAAATGCGCCACGTTGCCAACCTCTCAACGTTGCACCAAAAGAAGCTCCATCATAGCCATTGGATCGTCATCCAATGGTCGAGAGTGATTGAGCACTAAATCATCCATGCGACACAAATGCGTGTGTAGCGCATTGGTCGAGCGCTCAATAACGAGTAGGTAGCACTCATTCGAGACTCACGGAGGGAGTGCAATTGCGCTCAACATGAGGCACATGAAATTCGTGTGTCGAATAGTGATCAAACGACATTGGACGTGATGCATGGAGTAGCGGATGACCAGAGGATCAACACATGCAGGATGACGCGTGGATGAACGTAAGAGCTAGGCTTCAACGAGCGTTCCGTGCATGGTTGACGCGATCTCAGTAGTTGATCATCACGATCAGATGACTATAATTGAGGGTGCGCGATGCGCGTGATGAAAACAAAGGGGGTGCCTTTGGTGGGCTCTCAACTGCCAAAGGGCCACGTGGCAACATCTGGTGATAGCGAGTGTTGGGGGCATGATAGAAGCACAATTTGCACGTAATCATAGTCGTAGATCTCCAGATCGACAGCCCTCATTGCTCCATCTTGTTGGCATAGTTGGAGCCTCTAAAGGACCCATTTTGCCCCTCATTTTGGCCATAAAAATGACCCAAGACTCCCCATTTATGAGGCAATTGAACCACCGACCAATCTCCCTCTCTAAAGCCACTCCAAAAGCCTTTGTCCATGTTCATCCAAGCCAACCCCTTCCACCAAAAGCCTTTGTCCAAGTTCGTCCAAGCCAACCCCTTTCATCCTAGTTTAGACATGTTCCTGTTAAGCATTCCCTTATAGTTGATTTGCTCATGTTGCACCTAGATACAATGAAAATCATTTGCTATTATTCCATGCTATATTTTGATTTGAGTAAAATAATTGGCAAGCATGTGAGTTAGGGTGTAGGATTTCATATCTGTTTCCTTTTGATTAGCCTTCCTGAGTTTGACCAGGATCTTACCAATTTCGTTATATTTTTGTTCGAAATGATTTGCACGTCTATGCTACAACACTTTCCCTTAAATCATGCGTAGATCCATTCCAACAAATGGCACCGTTGCCAGGGAGGCAAAGGAAGTAGATTTGGTTTTCAAATTTTTTCCCATTGTGTACTTCATATTATGTTGGAGATTGAGTAGAAAAGTCTACGCATACATCGAGCGTAGGTGAAAAAATCAGCTACATACCACATCTTAGGTTTTAGGATTTCCTTTGAATCTTAGGTTAGATTTGCTTTAGAAAAAAATGCAAATTCAAAAAAATATTGAAAAAGGCTCTTTTTTTACTTGAACACCCTTTCAAAATCCTTTCTGTGGTTTTGTAAAATTCGACCGAAACATTTTTAGCAAATTAACAATTCAATTGTTGAAAATTTAGTGATCCAAAAATTTTAAAATTTGAAAAGAAGTTAGATTTTGAAATTATCTTTCTAATGCCACCATTTGCCTGAAAAATTCAATTTTTTGAATTTTTAAAAATTCTCAAAATTCACAGGGGTCAAATAGAATGATATCCAAATTTTTTTGATCTTCAAAAAGCAATTCTGAATGGCACACAAATCTGATTTGACTAAAAATGGTGGGGTGTGAATGATTATCAAGTTACCTTTCATTTCCATGTTTTTCTTGAATTTTTGGAGAGTGGTTGATACTATTTCAAAAAGAAAAACTGACACGGGGTCAAAATCCCATATTTAACCCCCTATAGGTTAAAAATTCGTATTTATTTATTTGAAATAGGAAAAATTCTGAAAAATATTCTTTGAAAAGCTTATTGAAAAGTGAATCTTCTTGCTAATTTTTATTTTATCTTAGAGAAAATTTTCAAGATGATTGTGGTCTACTGATTGATATCTAGTTAAATTGCATGAATCCTAAGTTTAACCTTTAGGGTTACATTTAGATACTACATTGGACTAGCTTGGACTCAATCGAGTCCAGTGACTAGTCGGTGAGTCGAATCACTTAGTTGATCACTCACCACGAAGAAAAGGTTAACAAAATTCTTGAAAATATATCAATTAACCAGCATTCATCTTTTAACTACTGAGAGGGTCTCAACCTCTTTGGCAAAACTGAGTATCTAACCTGTAGGGTAGTGTCAAATGACCGTGGATAAGGGGTATTAAGGACCCAGAGGCACAAAACAAGGGAAGAGCCTTCCTCTTAGTACCCCCTATAACAGACTGGCTCGGTTAGCTTAAGAGGCGAAAATCTTCAGTCGGTCTCTTAACGAATTTTCTTCAAAAATTTAAACCTTAACGAAAAATCTAATCATCTGATTTTTAAAGGACCAACTTGATTAACAAGCCGTTAGCCTTTTTTGGCTTGGCTACACCAACCCTTGTCATTGGTGTATGCAAGGAAAGAGGTCTTTAGTATCTAAATTGGTTGGACCTTGGGAAACAAACCCAAGGCAGCGAAGGTGACATTTTGCATCGCCTGGTACTTCTTCTCTACCCTCTTCTTCTACTTGATTAATGATGAGGTGTGGCTCATCATAGTTAAAATGTCCGAGTTAAGCAAGAAACTTGGTTAAACACTGCATAGTTAACACAGGAAATGGGTTAAGTGTGAGAAATAACAAAAATGGCCTAAAATAGCAAATCAGTGTTAAAAATGAATAATTAGGTATTCTATTACTAAATATAATTTAATGATCTAATTGCAAATTAAACACATATTTTGGCTTAAAAGTTCAAATCGAAAGAGAAATCATATTCCCAAATGTTTAATTAAGCTTCAATAAAAACTTGGTTGCATTTGGACATCATTAGAACCATACATTATTGATATTACATATAGGTCGTCCATTTCCTTACATTTTATGTGTATAAAAACCTCCAAGGACTTCTTTGAAAGATGTCAGGGACCTATCTGTAAGAATCAAGGATCGTACTACAGTAATCTTCACCACTTATGGGTCCCTTTGCAAATCTCACACCGTTTTGCCCATTTGGGCCGGTGTGCGAAAAGCCCAACTCGCCTGTTATTGTTCATCGTGAAGCAGTGCGAAGAACACGTGCATCCATGGTTGTTCCTTCCATGCGCTCTTGATCCAATGGCCGATCTTCCTCTAATTTGCGCTTGTGTTTGCGTGTAGCCTTGTCCCCCATCCCAGATCTCATCTGACGGTGGGAAATTGATTTGAACTTTCGTGCCCTCCTCTCGAGTTCATCTCCACCGTGAAAGCCCTAATGGCTTGCTCGCCGACGACTGGTTCATAATAAAAGGGGATTTTAAAACATCATTGTTGTAGTTTATGTCACAAAAATAAATTGTTGTCGCGTCAATTTTATTTATATACTTAATTTTTACTGGTTTATTCTAAGTCTTTCATTGATGTAGGATCTAAAAGGCACAAGCACACTAGAAGGGGGGATGAATAGTGTGGTAAACAAAAATTATGCAAGTAAATCAAACTACAAAATATAGCTCTAGATGTATAATGGTTCCCCTCACTTGAGTACTCCACTACCTAAGTCTCCTGACTTAGGATTTTGAACCCGATTCCCTCAACCCAGAGGGAATCAATTTACTATAAATAGAGGTAATTAATGGGTTACCTCAACTCAATTAAAAGATTGAATAAGAACAAAATGATATAGGTTTAAGCATGCAACAATAAAGGTTGCAACTAAGATCCTAAGTCTCCAACAAGAATTTGCTTAATAAAATGATTATATACTAATCTAACTAAAGCACACTAAAGAGAAAAGGAGATTTTACGATGAAGAACGAAATTGCTTGAAAGGGGTTTGTCGCAAAGAGTATCGCCTTGAAGAATGCAACAAAACAACCATCCTTGCTGCTAGAAATGTGAAATCTAGGAATTAGGAGCAAGGAGATAATTTTTGCTTGTGTTGTGTGCAAATCACATACAAGGTGTTTTGTAAGCCACTAAACACCTTCCCTATGATTACCAGCCGTTAGGGGCAAAATAGGAGGATTAGAGATAGGATTAATTGGAAAATAGCTGTTCAGATTGGGCACAACGGTTAGTTGGTAACGTTACTAAAGTTGTGGTACCGGTACTAACTGCTTACAGTTAGCCAGCAGTCAGCCCAACAATGCCTAGGTATTAGTATTCGTTATGGGTACCGGTACTCAGTGCTTACTGTTGAGTACCAACTAAGTCACTAGGTATCGGTATTCATGATCAGCACCGGTACTACTCATAGATTTGGGTCTTGTGACCTACATGTACCGGTCCTCATGATGAGTACTGGTACTTGTAAGGTCTAGGCACTTCTCAAGACTTTAAACTATGAGCGCCTGGTATTGCTACTCATGATGAGTACCGGTACTTGTTCACAGTTTGGGACTAGAACCCAAACCTATGCCAAGTACCCAGAATGAGCTATGTTCATTAATCAAGTGAAATATGAGCGCAAAAACATGATCAATACGACAACGAAACGATATGAATTTTCAAATGAATAACTGAATGGGAGTATGATTCCTAATTATCTTTATTTTGATTTTAATTCCTAAGTTATTTATCTTGTTAGGAGACATACACAATCTAGATTATAAAATATATGAATAATAAAAATAGCCTTCAATCTTCATGCCATCATCACTTCTTTCATGCATCCTTAAATCCTGTTATTTCCTGAAAATAACACTTCATAAACTCATTAGATTTAAAATGATTTTGTTAACACCAAAACATTAAAAAGAAGTGGAACTAGGTTTCAACAATCTCCCCCTTTTTGGTATTGACAAAACAATAGAAATACCTATATTTAAAATAATAGAAACTTCATAAGAGAAGGAATACAAAAAACTCCGCTAGGAGTGAAACCTCTCCCTCAAACTAAACTTCCTTATTTTAAATACAATGTATTTACCATTTCTCCCCCTTTTTGTCAATCAAATAAAAAGAATATAACCATATGCATAGACAATGACCAGGCATGAGAAAAGATTATATAGAAACAAAATGATAAAAAGTCATAACAAGAAAAAGTCATAACAACCATAATTGAAGTCATACATCTTGTAAAATCATAATAAGCAAGGAAACATGTTCAAATGTTCAATACATGAAAATATAGTCTAAACTAATTGCGAGGACTTTTTCTGATAGACTTTTATGCACGTCTGCTGCTAGTTCTACCACCACCATCACTATCATCATCATTATCATTTTTGTCATTTTCATCATCTTCACCATCATCATCCTCTTCATCTTCATCATCTTCATCATCACTTTCATTATAAGAAACCTCTTCTTCATCATCATTGTCTTCTTCCTCTTCATCAACATGAAGAATATGTTCTTCTGTCGTTGGAGATGAGACATGAGATGGGTCTTGAAAATGCTTTTAGCAACTCTCACTATATTCTTTGGGCACTTTTGGTTGAGTGCGCTTCCTTTGCTTAGGATGTTGAGTGGAAGAAGCAAATAAGAGGACTCAACAGAAAGTGAAAGATGTTTGCACCTCAAAACACGCCTGTAATAACGCCTTCTTGTGCTATTTTCTAGCATTAACATTGCATAATAGGATCCTGTAATCGCATTTGTAAAAACACTTGCATGCATGCATTTAATCAAGAGAGGAAGAGGAGTGAAACAATCGCCTACATAGTTACATTTTTTTTCAAGTGCCTCCTTGCAAAATCACCCTCTTTTTATTTTTCCTCTTGATTTCTTCTTTTCTCTCCTTCCCGCGGCTGCGTCCTTCCCGCGGCTGCACTCTTCCCGCAGCTGCATGCAGCAGCCACGCAGCACCTCTTCCCGTCACGTCTCCCTGCCAACGCCGCTCCCTATAGCTGCAACTCGCACGCCCTCTCCCTGCTACAGCCAACACGCCCCTCTCCCCTCCTCTATAAGTGGCTGCAGCTGCTGAAAAAACCCGCAGCCATCTTCTCCACCGCTTTCCCCTCCCATACGTCGGCCCTCCGTCGAGGAGGCACCCGGCGAGCAGGAGAACCCACTGTGGTGCACACCACCACAGTGGGAGCACCACCGCCCAGCTCTTCGACGAGCCGGTGGGCGTGGTGCATTCCCTCGCTTCGTTTTTTCTCTTTAACGCCATTGCCGCTGCTCCAAGCTTCGAAGCTTGAAGCCACGGCAGCAGCAGCCCAGCAGCAGCAGCAGCAAGTCCTCCCGCCCTCCGGGACCGTCCCCGCAGTCGCTCACCGCCTCCGCGCGCGTCTGCAGGGCGTTCCCCACCTCCGTCTCCGTTCTGTCCGCCTCGCAGTTGCACCCGTAGCCCGCCGCCGCGCGCACTGCAGCGGCCGGCTACGGCCTCACGCCGACCCCTGCCCCCCTCCGTGACCCTCCGCGACCACCTGCAGACCTCCTCCACGCTCGCTCCTCCGCGCCATCGCCCGCTCGTCGACTTCGCGCAGGCCTGCAGAACCCTGCGCGAAGGCGCGCCCGCACCCGCCGTCTTCAGACGTCCGCCTCCGCCTTCAGACGACGCGGCGTCAGACGTCCGCCGCCGCGAGCAGACGACTTAACTCGCTGCCATTGTCCGCGCTCTCGATCTCTCCAGCCTGCTCTCTCTCTCTGCTGATCTCTCTCTCCCGCTCTCTCTCTCTCACGTATTCTCTCTCTTTTGCACTCACTCACAGACACACACTACACCAACACACACACATCTTCACCGACACACACACACACCCACACACACACTTACACTATACGTATAGTTATATATAGTAACATATATATACTTATATACATCTATATATAATATATACATACATATATATATAATATATATACATATATATAATATATATATATATATATATCTACTTATATATATCTATATACTTATACATATACTTATATATATATACATATATACTTATATACATATATATATATATACATATCTATATACTTATATATATACACACATATATATATATATCTAGATACATATATACTTATATACATATATATATATATACATCTATATAGTATTATATATATATACTTATATACATATATACATAGCTATATACATATATACATACATATATATATATACATATACACCTATATATATATATATAATACATATATATCTATATATATCTATACATATATACTTATACATTTATATACATATAGATATATTTACTTATATACATACATATGTACATATATTTTCACGTTATTTACTATACGCTGTATCACGGGGATATCTGCACCAGTTGCTGATATTCCCTGATACACGCGTACAAAAAAAAGCGTGGTCCCATACATCATCCATCCTCCATCCACACTCCACGCGGCACATAGTCGTGTTGGTTGCGTCTCTCTAGACGTCAACTGACTCGACATAGTGCTACACTCCATCGTCACCTCCACCCCCACCCCTTTATATATATACTACATATAAATATATATCTATAGCTACTATATTTACTTTCTATCTGTTAGCTTCCTTCTTAGTAAAATGATAAAAAAAGGTATAAAAGTGAAAAGATAATCTTTGATTTGCAGGTACCCCGTCTAGCGAGTAGCAAGACTTGTTTTGGGACTCTGTTTGGCTAAAAGCCAAGGACACAATTTTGAGGGTGTGCCTCAAGAACAAGGATTACCATAAAAAACCTAAATAAGAAAAAACACCAAAAACACAATAAACGAACGGAAGAGACGCGTTTTAAGGAAAACGTAGAAACTCGACTTTAACCCCACTTCCCTGAGTTCGACCCTGGGCCTAAAAGTGACAAGATAAAATCAATTAGGACAGGTTAAAAATTTTGTAAAGAGATGGTTAGGTCTGAATTAGGTTAACCACTATACATATTTCAACGATAAAAACATCATATTAACAACCTATCCAGGCCGACCCATCATGACTTTTCTGGCGGCGTTGCCGGGGAGGTGCGCTTTCGAGTAAGTTTCTATCCAATTCCTTTAAATTTGTCTCTTCTCTCTTCACGGGTATTGTTGTTTTTTGGTGTGCAGGTGAACTTGGTGGAAGGAGAAGGAAAGCAGACGAAGTCGGGAACGAGAGCAGATCCAAGGCGGGAATGAGAGCGTGAAGACGCCGACATCGCATTGGAGCTTCGCACACATTGCCGAACAAGTAGGTTTTCTTTTCTCATCAAATTAGGGTTAACTTGCCACCACAATAAAAAAAAAAAAAAAATTTAAAAACTAAAAACTAGAAAAACTTCTTGGGATTTCTTGAGGGCAAGTGGATTAAAATTAACTTGATTATTGGTTGTCTTCACTCCCACTGCCCCGGGATTTCCCGCCTTACTTCGCATAGCGAAAATCCGAGAATCTTGATTCTTAGATTTTTCGCCGTGGGAAGTATTCTTTGAGGCAAAGAAAAAGATTGCTTGTATCCCTCTTTTGCCTCACTTATCTTTAATTCAGGATCACATTTTTGGTGGGGAGACTTGGAATTGAGTTGATTCCAACCCCACCACGACTTTTCAAACTTGCCTGTGATTCGATCCTGAATACTTCAACCCCAACAATTTTATTTTCTTTATCTTTTGGTTGAAGCCTTGTGTGTGGAAATCATTTCTGGTGATTGGGAGCACTTGAATTGAAGTGCTTTGGCTCCCTGTCACATTGATATAAAACTGATTCGTGCATCCACACTTAGAAATCTCCATTTAGGGTAGCCCATTGCATTTTAGCATGCATTAACTAACTGATAATTGAAGAAGGGTTTCTTGGGTTTTAGAAGGAAAACCTGTATTTTTGCAAAAACCCGGAGATTGGTTGAATTGGTAATTCAGCAAAACCCTAAAATTCATACTACTTAAGGCTGAACTCTAAAAACCATTCGCCAATAAAAACTTCAATTCGGGGAGATTTCCCCGTTGCATGCTTGTTCTTACACACTCTTAAAATCAATCACTTGGGCATTACCCGTAAACAACGCCCTTCACATTCCAAAAGCACTTGACCCTAAGCCTCTAATTAAAACTGGTAGTAACTTGACCCTTACTGAGGATTGGAGGTCTAACTACCTGTGTGTAGCGACTACGTGCTGGTGAGAGTTCCCGCGTGCTATCGGGTGTCTAAGACTGGGGCAAACGGCCTTTCAATCTGGCCCGGTGGTTTCGCGGTGCTCGCATTCGGTTCCGTAATTCGTGATAGTAGGTAACTTAGATCTTTAGGTCTAAGGGCACACTGTAGAGGTTAGGAACTTGATTGTATTGATTTGTAATCAAGTGTACCTTTGCGGCGTCATTTCTCTCATCCCTATTCCCTTCTCATCTCCCCAATTCTTCCTGCGGTAGTGCATGTTTGGGAGGAGGTCACAAAACCCTGAACTATTTGAATTGACTGATAAATCTAGAAAACAAGTCGAATCGTCCTCCTCCTCCACAAACATGGCTGCACGCCCACCCCCAAATCCCGAGGGAGGAAACCGCCCTCAGAACCCACCAGGTGGTGGAGCCTTAGATCCCATAACCCGCCAAGCCCAAATGGAAATGTATAATGAGCAAATCGAAGCCATTCGGGAAACATTGGAGGAAATGCAGAACCCTCCCGAACGGGAGGAGCCTAGGTCACTTAGCTCTTATCAGAATCCCGCTGCTACAGAGATCATAGGACAAATTCGGGTCCCCATGGGCGGGGACGACTTTGAATTAAAACCAAATATAATTGGCCTAATCAATTTTCACTTTCATGGTCTTGCAAGTGAAGACCCATTTCTCCACTTGGAAGACCTAACCCGACTTGCTGAAACCGTTAAACCAAGAAATGTCGGGTTATCTATAGTCCTCATGAAGATGTTCCCGTTTTCATTACGGGATAAAGCGTCGCAATGGTTACGCACCCTTGGGAGAACCATCCACTCTTGGGAAGAGATGCGAACAGCGTTTCTCAAGAAGTTCTTCCCAATCAGGCGGACCAATGCGCTTCGCCGTGCTATCACTTCATTTACGCAACAAAACGGCGAACAATTTCATGAGGCATGGGAGAGGTATAACGACCTCCTCAGGAAGTGTCCGCACCACGGTCTGCCTAAGTGGCATATAGCCCAGATTTTCTACTATGGGCTAAATGAGACTTTGAAGCAGATTGCAGACGCTTCCTGCGGAGGGAACTTTATGAATAAAGACGAGAATGGAGCATTCGAGCTGTTTGAAAATATGAGTGAAAACTCGATGAACAATGCTTCCATTGTCGCCTTTAATCGTACCTGCCAACCCCGAAATGTCCACGAAGTTGACATGGGACCCTCCCATTCATCCACTGATCTAAGCCTTATTGCACAAAAACTGGATGAAGTCTCCGTCGTGCACAAGAAGCTGGACGAGCTTCTGGCCAACCCCACCCGATCTATGGCAAACACCACCTCTTCACCACTTCATCACAATCCAAGTTCTTCTAATACCAGGCTTATCCCGAGAAACCCCGTTAGACCTTCCTTACCGAGTGTCGCGCCAAGCGACTCGGTAAGTCATGTGGAACTGGCTTCTGCGAGCCAGTATTTCGACACGGAGGACCAAGCCTCCGTGGGCTCGGACGCATATCTACATGCGGACGCGTCTACTGGCATAGAAGATGCTTGCGCCCTGGGGAACAACCCGTTCTCTACCACTTATAACCCGGGGTGGCGTAATCATCCGAACTTTGCATGGTCCAACAACCCGCAGCGCCAAAACCCCGCGGGTGGACCAATGCGACCGTCCGCACCCGTCATCCCAAGGGTCCAGTTTAATCCTATGGCAAATCCGCCATCAGGCCCTTGCGTACCACAAAATGAACACGCATCAAGCCCTCTTGACAAATTGATGCGAATGATGACGGAAATGTCAAAGCGCCATGAAGAGAACATGACCTCTCTTCAGCACCAATTGGTGCAGCAGAATGCCGAGATCAGTCAACTACGCATGGCGACTCGATCTCAGGGCACTCTTCCCGCCCAACCTGTTCCAAACCCGCGAAATTTCGTACCCCGTGGTTCTCAACCACAGGTACGACCTTCTCAGGGACAGGTTAATCAAGTTCTGCAAGCTCCGAGCATTCCACCGGGATTTCAGGCTAATCCTGCTGCAGCACCACACTCTTATATCCCCATTGCAAACCCTCCTCCACCGTATGATCCCACTGGACCCGCATCGTCCAATGCTATCACTACGAGGAGCGGTAAGCAGACCGTCGATCCGCCTCGACCTGATCCTGGCCCATCTTCTTCATCACCCTCTCATTCGGGATGCATACCGCATTCGCGAGAGGATGATGCACCAAAACTTGTGCCAGAATCAGTCCCATTCCCTGAGGCTCTACTAAGGGAGCCAAAAGGCAAAAAGAAAAATACGCAGGCCTTTGACAACCTACGTAATTTGTTCAGGGATGTAGAAATCAAGGTACCCCTGCTCGAGGCAATCAACCACATACCTACTGTCGCTCGATTTTTCAAAGACTACACAACACCCAGACGACAGTCAAAGAGGACTAAGAATCCGGTGGTTCTCTCGCCTCATGCGAGTTGTGCTATACTGTCAAACTTACCACCGAAGCAGAAAGATCCGGGCACACCACTGATTTCCTGTAGCATCCAAGGCTGCAGTTTTAACCGTCCTTGCTTGATCTAGGATCTTCCATCAATCTCATACCGACCATCATGCTCAAAAAATTTTCCTTGGGAAATCTAAAACCCACCCCTGTCACGTTACAGTTGGCAGATCGTTCTGTCAAAATCCCGAAGGGTGTGGTGGAAGACGTGGTGGTTAGGGTCAACAGTCTCTGTTTTCCTGTTGACTTTCTTGTTTTAGATATGGAAGTTCCTAGTTCACTTTCTGATTGTCCGATCATCCTCGGTCGACCTTTCTTGGCCACAGCCCGCGCCCACATCGACTGCGAGTCGGGCTGTATTGAGATTGCCGTTGGATCTGAGAAGCTCAAGCTTAACATATTCAAGGCAGCCAAGAACTTTGATTGCGATTGCATTGAGGATGACACGTCTGACGAGGACATGGCCGTCAGCGCGTGTATCGGACTAATTGGGACCTATTCGGACTGCTGCGGATTACCTATAAACACTGATAACTGCCTGACCAACGCATACTGTGACGTTCCCCAATCCCTCCCTTGTCCAGTACCTTCTCCTGGCCAGACTTCTGACGAGGTTTTCTTCGCTTCCCATACCTCGTGGTCTGAGTCATATCCGGGCTACTCACTGTCGGTCCATACTCATGAAGACCGAATTGCCCTTTCTTCCCTGCCAAATCAGGCGGATTTACAAATCCACACTGGGACCTTGAGCCCATATACTTCTCACTGGGGCTATTCATTTTTGGATCCATCTATCCAAGAAGCCCCTCTTCTTGGCCAATCTGAAGGCCAGTTTCTTCCTCCTAACTTGTTCTCCTACCCGTCTGGGACACTCTCGTCCCAAGAAATGCCAGATCCTTCCCCATCCACTCCCGAGCTAAAAGTGCTGCCTAATACACTCAAGTATGTTTTCCTGAGACCAAATGAAACGGTCCCTGTAATCATCAGTTCAAAATTAACCATGGAGCAGGAGTGCAAACTAACTAAGGTCCTCCTAGAACACAAGGCAGCTATTGGATGGTCCTTATCAGACTTATCTGGTATTAGTCCCTCCTACTGCACTCATCGTATATATACGGAGGAGGAGGCTCGACCTTCTCGCGAGATGCAGCGACGTCTCAACCCTAACATGCGGGAGGTCGTTAAGAATGAAATCATTAAGTGGTTGGATGCGGGTATAATCTACCCGATCAGCGATAGCCCCTGGGTGAGTCCGATTCACGTTGTGCCCAAAAAGGCAGGACTCACCATCCGTGTCAATGACAGGGGCGAATCCATCCCTACACGCACTCCTACATCTTGGAGAGTGTGTGTAGATTATAGGAAACTCAATGCTGCAACCAAGAAAGATCACTTCCCGCTACCATTTATTGACCAAATCCTAGAGCGGTTAGCGGGAAATAAATTTTTCTGCTTCCTGGATGGATTCTCAGGATATAACCAGGTGGCAATAGACCCCCGAGACCAAGAGAAAACCACTTTTACCTGCCCTTTCGGCACCTTCACCTTTAGAAGGATGCCGTTCGGACTTTGTAACGCGCCAGCAACTTTCCAGAGATGCATGCTGGCGATATTTCATGACATGGTGGGTGACTTTCTCGAGGTCTTCATGGATGACTTTTCAGTCTTTGGACCATCTTTCGACGAATGTCTTGCCAACCTGACTCGCATCCTTAGGAGATGTATTGATGTAAACCTCGTGCTTTCCTGGAAAAAAAGTCATTTTATGGTGCACGAGGGAATTGTTCTTGGACATATCATCTCCGATAGGGGTATCGAGGTTGACAGAGCTAAGCTCGATATCATTGCTGATTTACCTGTGCCTGGTTCTGTCAAACAAATCCGCTCCTTCTTGGGACACGTCGGTTTCTATAGGAGATTCATCAAAGACTTCTCCAAAATTTCTCGACCCTTAACTCATCTCCTATCAACCGACGTGCCCTTCGACATGGGCCCTGACTGTATACAAGCATTCACGCAGCTGCGTAATGCTGTCACCAAGGCCCCTGTTCTCCAGCCGCCTGATTGGTCCCTCAACTTTGAACTTATGTGTGATGCTTCAGACCTTGCAGTCGGAGCCATCCTGGGACAAAGACGCGATAGACACCCCTTCGTGGTATACTACGCCAGTAAGACGTTGGACGAGGCCCAGCGTAATTATACTACCACTGAAAAGGAACTACTGGCAGTCGTCTTTGGGCTGGAAAAATTCCGTTCTTACCTTCTGGGCTCTCACGTTATTGTTTTCACTGATCATGCGGCCATTCGCCATCTCATGCACAAGAAGGATGCCAAGCCTAGACTGATTCGTTGGATCCTTCTGCTCCAGGAATTTGACATTGAGATTCGTGATAAGGTCGGAGCCCAGAATGTTGTGGCTGATCACCTTTCCAGACTGGACCCTGACCATATTGGACTTACTCTGCCAATTAATGAAGTTTTTCCTGATGAGCACCTATTGGCAATAAATGTGGCAAGTGGACCGTGGTATGCCGACATTGCCAATTACCTTGCTTCTGGATCTCTTCCACGTGGCTGGCCTAAAATCCAGCGCGAGCGTCTCATGGCAGAAGCAAAGTATTATTTCTGGGATAATCCACTTCTTTTTCGGATAGGTGCTGATCAAATCATCCGTCGCTGTATTCCTGACAGTGAGTTCGCCAGTGTGCTATCCTTCTGCCACGATCAGGCCTGTGGAGGCCATTTCTCTGGGAGGAAAACTGCAGCCAAGGTGTTGCAGTGCGGTTTCTTTTGGCCCTCCCTTCACCAGGACGCGCACACTTATGCCAAACATTGCACTAGGTGCCAGTCATTAGGGTCACTGGCACGTCGTGACATGATGCCCTTGCAACACATCCTAGCTGCGGAAATCTTCGACATCTGGGGAATTGACTTCATGGGTCCCTTTCCTCCATCCAACGGCTTCGAATTCATCCTCGTGGCCGTCGACTATGTTTCAAAATGGATCGAGGCTATTCCCGCGCGCCGTGCTGACCATGTTATCTCCACCCGATTCGTGAAAGACCATATCTTTGCGCGTTTTGGGATCCCTCGGGCCATTATCTCGGATGGTGGAAGCCACTTTACCCATGCTTCTTTTCGGGCACTTCTGAGGAGGTACGGAGTCCACCATCGTATCGCATCCCCGTATCATCCTCAGACGAACGGCCAGGCGGAAGTGTCGAACCGGCAAATCAAGCAGATTCTCCAGAAAACGGTTCGGCCTGACCGTAAGGATTGGTCCGACAAGCTGACTGACGCACTTTGGGCGTATCGGACCGCCTTCAAGGCTCCCCTTGGTATGTCTCCATATAAAATCGTGTACGGGAAGCCTTGTCATTTGCCTGTAGAGTTGGAGCACTGCGCTTATTGGGCGGTTCGCCAATGTAACCTCGACCCAGACTTATGTGAACGAGAAAGGAAACTCCAACTCCAAGAGCTGGAAGAGCTCCGTCGTGAAGCCTATGATTCTGCTCTAACCTTTAAACAATGCACTAAGGCTTTTCAGGACAGCCATGTTCGGCGGAAGGAATTTGAGCCATCTCAGCAAGTTTGGCTCTATAATGCCCGACTCAAATTCTTTCCTGGGAAATTAAAGTCCAAATGGACTGGTCCTTTTCTGGTCTCAAGACCATTCCCCAATGGGGCCGTCGAAATTGAAGATCCCAAATCTGGGCGTAAATTTACGGTCAACGGGCAGCGTTTGAAACCCTATCTGACTCATGAACCTGCCCCTGTTGGAGAAACCGTTGCCCTGCTGGAGGGTAACTAATTCTTTGCCTCATTCTGAGTCCAGCTCGGGACATTAAATTCAGCGCTTGTTGGGAGGCACCCTAACAGCACTCACCATCCACCATCACTTTTCACACCTCTATCGAAATCACTTCACTTTTCTCTTCACCACCCACCATCCACCCACCCTTCCACCCTGATCTATACCCTGAACCTCAGCTCTTGTTACCCGATCTTCCATCCTTCCTCTGCCTTTCCCTGCATGCATATGAGGACATAGCATTGTTTGGCATGGGGGGGTGGATAGGCATCCATAGGATCCGGGTATGTTATGGTATTATACAGTTCCCACCTATTTATAAATATGCAAAAAAAAAAAAATATATATATATATATATATATATTAATAATAAATGGTGTTTAGTAATGATTTGAAAGCTGAAACAAAAAATTCAATAAGTGTTTATGGATATTCAACCTCTGTTTTGAAGAATTTCCAGGCCACAGAAGCTTGATTCGCTCAGGCTCGGCTTAATTCACTTAAAGTATTGACGAAATAGATCAAAGTCTCTCTTAACTAAGGACGTATTCTTGTACCTGAGACACCAGTACAGGATCTGTTGGTTTGCTTTTTCTTGAGAGCGTAAGTAAATTTGGTTCACACTACACATATCAAGAAAGACCAGGTGAACATAAGATCCAACCCTAGTGTTCATTAGGGAAGGTGGAGTCCTTACCTGTGCGTGCAGGTAGACTTTTTATCCCAGCATTTAGTCTTGTGTTTAGGAATGACTCTTTCCACCAAAAAGAAACTCTCCCACCAAAAAGAAAAATAAGTGTGCTCCTTCAAAATGTGTTGTAAGAGATATACTGACACGTGTTTCAAAAAAAAAAAAAAAAAAAGAAAAAAAGAAAAAAAGAAAAAAAAAAAGAAAAAAAAAGAGAGATGTTTTAAAAGAGTCAGTATATCTCATAAATGTTTGCATACTTTGTTTTTCGGTGAGCCACAAAAAAAAATATCAGAAAATGGGAGTTGAGCTTTCCGTAATCATCTTAAGGGTCAATCCAAAAACACGAGCTGAAACTGGGACCAACTTGTACATAAAAATTCGTGAAACCCTGGGAGTGAGTCTTAAGGTCCATCTGGTCAGTCTTGATCCTTCACTATGCACAACCATAACCTCTTGAGCTCTCGAGTACGGCAAAAACCTCCTGGGTCCTGGAAATCGTACTTAAGGTTTAAATATCAAGAGTCCTGGTTAGTTGAGAGATGATCTATGTCATGTGAGACTTAAAGTACTGGTAGTCTTCTTTACAATTGGTTCTCACAATATTCCATAATAAACACACCTGTATCACCTCAGAAGAAAATCTTCAGCTTAAGATCATTTCTAAATACTATTTTGCTAGGGACTAGCAAAAGATAGGCATGGGGGTATATGTTTGCACCTCAAAACACGCCTGTAATAACGCCTTCTTGTGCTATTTTCTAGCATTAACATTGCATAATAGGATCCTGTAATCGCATTTGTAAAAACACTTGCATGCATGCATTTAATCAAGAGAGGAAGAGGAGTGAAACAATCGCCTACATAGTTACATTTTTTTTCAAGTGCCTCCTTGCAAAATCACCCTCTTTTTATTTTTCCTCTTGATTTCTTCTTTTCTCTCCTTCCCGCGGCTGCGTCCTTCCCGCGGCTGCACTCTTCCCGCAGCTGCATGCAGCAGCCACGCAGCACCTCTTCCCGTCACGTCTCCCTGCCAACGCCGCTCCCTATAGCTGCAACTCGCACGCCCTCTCCCTGCTACAGCCAACACGCCCCTCTCCCCTCCTCTATAAGTGGCTGCAGCTGCTGAAAAAACCCGCAGCCATCTTCTCCACCGCTTTCCCCTCCCATACGTCGGCCCTCCGTCGAGGAGGCACCCGGCGAGCAGGAGAACCCACTGTGGTGCACACCACCACAGTGGGAGCACCACCGCCTAGCTCTTCGACGAGCTGGTGGGCGTGGTGCATTCCCTCGCTTCATTTTTTCTCTTTAACGCCATTGCCGCCGCTCCAAGCTTCGAAGCTTGAAGCCACGGCAGCAGCAGCCCAGCAGCAGCAGCAGCAAGTCCTCCCGCCCCTCCGCGACCGTCCCCGCAGTCGCTCACCGCCTCCGCGCGCGTCTGCAGGGCGTTCCCCGCCTCCGTCTCCGTTCTGTCTGCCTCGCAGTTGCACCCGTAGCCCGCCGCCGCGCGCACTGCAGCAGCCGGCTACGGCCTCATGCTGACCCCTGCCCCCCTCCGTGACCCTCCGCGACCACCTGCAGACCTCCTCCACGCTCGCTCCTCCGCGCCATCGCCCGCTCGTCGACTTCGCGCAGGCCTGCAGAACCCTGCGCGAAGGCGCGCCCGCACCCGCCGTCTTCAGACGTCCGCCTCCGCCTTCAGACGACGCGGCGTCAGACGTCCGCCGCCGCGAGCAGACGACTTAACTCGCTGCCATTGTCCGCGCTCTCGATCTCTCCAGCCCGCTCTCTCTCTCTGCTGATCTCTCTCTCCCGCTCTCTCTCTCTCACGTATTCTCTCTCTTTTGCACTCACTCACAGACACACACTACACCAACACACACACATCTTCACCGACACACACACACACCCACACACACACTTACACTATACGTATAGTTATATGTAGTAACATATATATACTTATATACATCTATATATAATATATACATACATATATATATATATATATATATATATATACACTTATATACGTAGTAATATCTATAGTTATGTATACATACATATATATATAATATATATACATATATATATAATATATATATATATATATCTACTTATATATATCTATATACTTATACATATACTTATATATATATACATATATACTTATATACATATATATATATATACATATCTATATACTTATATATATACACACACATATATATATATATCTAGATACATATATACTTATATACATATATATATATATACATCTATATAGTATTATATATATATACTTATATACATATATACATAGATATATACATATATACATACATATATATATATACATATACACCTATATATATATATATAATACATATATATCTATATATATCTATACATATATACTTATACATTTATATACATATAGATATATTTACTTATATACATACATATGTACATATATTTTCACGTTATTTACTATACGCTGTATCACGGGGATATCTGCACCAGTTGCTGATATTCCCTGATACACGCGTACAAAAAAAAGCGTGGTCCCATACATCATCCATCCTCCATCCACACTCCACGCGGCACATAGTCGTGTTGGTTGCGTCTCTCTAGACGTCAACTGACTCGACATAGTGCTACACTCCATCGTCACCTCCACCCCCACCCCTTTATATATATACTACATATAAATATATATCTATAGCTACTATATTTACTTTCTATCTGTTAGCTTCCTTCTTAGTAAAAAGATAAAAAAAGGTATAAAAGTGAAAAGATAATCTTTGATTTGCAGGTACCCCGTCTAGCGAGTAGCAAGACTTGTTTTGGGACTCTGTTTGGCTAAAAGCCAAGGACACAATTTTGAGGGTGTGCCTCAAGAACAAGGATTACCATAAAAAACCTAAATAAGAAAAAACACCAAAAACACAATAAACGAACGGAAGAGACGCGTTTTAAGGAAAACATAGAAACTCGACTTTAACCCCACTTCCCTGAGTTCGACCCTGGGCCTAAAAGTGACAAGATAAAATCAATTAGGCCAGGTTAAAAATTTTGTAAAGAGATGGTTAGGTCTGAATTAGGTTAACCACTATACATATTTCAACGATAAAAACATCATATTAACAACCTATCCAGGCCGACCCATCAAAAGATCATAGAACTTGCGTTCCATATGACGGAAAGAAAAGTTGAAATTTGATAGATTTTGTCCAATATAAGTAAAAGTGTTAATCATATTGGGATATATTCCAGACTCATTAGACAAATTGACCCAAGGTGTTTCAGCTTCTAGGTATGGATAAGTTATAGGAACAAAAGCTGAGGATGATCGAGGAGTTGGATGAGAAGATTGAGCATTTGGATTAACTTGATCTTCTTCTTCATTGTCACTAGATGATTCCTCTCTAGCAGGTTTTACTCCCATTTTTTGGAGAGTGGACCACTTGAAGTAGACCACTTTTCTAAGTATAGTAGAGTTAGAGAGATCAATTTTACTCTTGATAAGAATGTGAGATACAAGAATATCAAGAGGAAGAGCTGAAGCACAGTAATGAGGTCATAAGAAGTGAATAAATACCGTATTCCAATTAATAGGAAAACTTGTTATAATAGCATAGATTAAGGGTAAAATGTCTATAGGGATCTTGTGGAATCCCGAGTATTAGGCCCTTAGGTTCCATGCTAAAATTCTGAATAGAACTCTAGCAAATAAGTTAGGGAGCAACCAAAGCTTTTCCCTGACAGTTAGGGAGCAAGAGTGTTTCTTGTATTTTTGAAGTGGTGAATTTCTCCTTAAGAGTATCGAAAGCATGACCTTCATTCGGACATTGCGTTATGGTTGATAGGAATTTTGGTGTAACAGTTATTTTTTGACAAAAAATGTTTGAAGTTAAGACAAGATGACCTCGATTGTCTTGTTCTTGGACATTTGGAAAAAAATAGACAATTAACGTCAAGATAAACTCCAGGAACATCTGCAAAGAATGACTCATCAAAGAAATGCATGAGGTTTTGTTTAGATAGACGAGTGGTGAAGTTAAAGAGTTGTAAAGAAAAATCTTTCCACTCAACCGGCCTACAATGGTGAAGCTTTAGGCCCTTATACTAATCAAACTTTGATTTGGCATCCTCATTGATGCAAAATTTGTGAAATGCATCTTGAGGTGCGTTTCCCTTACTCTTAGATTTAGGTGCTATATGAAAAACAAGCAACAAGAGTAGGAGAAATAATGAGTAAAACAGAGTATTTCCTTTCATGTGTGCATACAAAAACACACTTAAGCCTACATGTAATGGTATTGGTTATTAGTACTGATACCTGCTACCAAAAGCAGGTTCTACTGCACCCAGCTAGTACTAGTACTGGTGATAGGTATCGGTATCATCTGGTACCCGATGTGAAATAGAATGCAGTAGCAGGGGTGATTTAGGGGAAAGAGAAAACAAGTTGCAAAATGAACCAAGATATTAAGATCTACTAAGGGAATGAGAGAATACCTAGAGTTGAGACTTTGAGGAGACCCTTCTTCTCTTTGGCTAGGGTTTGGAGAGGGTCTTAGAGAGAATGGGAACTAGGTTTTGGAAGGAACAAAATGAGGCAAGTGTTTGCACTTGACCTCTTTTATGTGGAATGGGTCATGTGCTAGTCACATGACCACTTAAGTGGTTGATGAAAATATCAATGAACTTAGGTATTGAAAATAATGAAGTCAATGGCCTAAGTTAAGCAATCATATTACAAACAACACCTTGATATTTCTAGAAATATGGAAATATTAGAGTATACTTCTTTTTAACAAAAGTGGGTAAATTGCAGTTAGGCCCTCAGGGATTTTTATAATAACAAACAAGTTATAAAGTAATCAAACTTTTAATTTTGAACTTATTTAATTGTACAAGGTCCCAATTTTCTTCTTATAAAGTAAAATCTCTCTGCTGCAAGAGGTTTTGTAAAGATGTTTGCCAATTAGTTTTTGTGTATCTATAAATTCTAATTGAATGACACCTTGTAGCACATTATCTCTAAGACAATGGTGTCAAACATCTATGTGTCTGGTATGTGAATGATATACAAAATTTTTGGATAAATTAATTATGCTTGTACTATCACATTGAATTTTAGATTGCGCAAAAGATAATCTAAAATCGGAGAAAGTCTACCTCATCCAAATGACCTGAGAGCAAGTAAGTGAAGCAGCAATATATTCTACTTTGGTCGTAGAAAGTGAGACACATGTCTGTTTTTAGAGAACCATGAAACGAGGGATTCTCCAATAAAATGATAGGTGCTAATAGTGCTCATTCGATTTGTCCGACTCCCTACATAATTTGTATCACTATAGGATAATAAATCTAAGGTTTGTGCTTTAGGGTAAGAGAGACCAAGATCTCTTGTGCTATTTAGGTATCTAAATATTCTTTTAACTACATTTAAATGAGATTCCTTGGGTTTGAATTGGAATCTTGCACATAAACTTGTAGCAAAAAGAATATCAGGTTTAAAGGTTGTAAGATATAGTAGTGATCCTATCATACCCTGGCATTTCTTTTCATCTACCTTCTTGCCAGATAGATCTTCACCAAGAGAAGTAGATGGAGCAATTGGAGTCTCTTTTCCATTTACTTTTTCAAAGTCAAACTTGAGAATTTCAAGAACATATTTTGTTTGCCTAATGTAAATACCTGTATCTAATTGTTGTATTTGGAGACCTAAAAAGAATCTGAGTTCCCCCATCATACTCATTTCAAACTCAGTCTTCGTAGTCACACAAAAATGCTGACACAGGGACTCCTTGGTTGATCCAAATATAATATCGTTGACATATATTTGAACCAATAGGATGTCATTTTCATCTTCCTTTATAGAAAGAGTTGAATCAACAACTCCAATTTTATATCCATGCTGGAGAAGAAAGGACCTAAGTCTATCATACCAAGCCCTAAGAGCTTGTTTAAGTCCATATAACGCCTTATTGAGCTTGAATACATGCTTTAGTTGTGCTGGGTCCTCGAACTCGAGAGGCTTATGAACATAAACTTCCTCATTAATATAACTATTAAGTGCTCTTGACATCCATTTGAAATAACTTGAAGCCCTTTGCACTTCCAAAGGTAAGTAGCGTTCATATGGACTCCAAGAGAGCAATAGAAGCACGTCTCATCAAAGTGAATTCCTTCTTGTTGGTTATAGCCTTGAGCTACAAGTCTGGCCTTATTCCTGATTACTTAACCAGATTCATCCAATTTATTTCGGAACACCCACTTGGTTTCAATAATGGAATTACCCTCAAGATCGGGTACCAAGTCCCATACATTGTTCCTTGTAAATTGGAGTAGCTCCTTCTGCATAGCTACAGCTCATAATTCATCCTTTAATGCCTCATCAACTTTCTTGGGTTCAAGTTGAGAAACAAAGGCATTAAGGACAAAATCAGCTTTAAAATGAGATTGGGCTTTTACACCTTGTTCAATATCACCTATAATTTGACCTTAAGTGTGATCATTGTGGTGTACCTATTCTTTTGGAAGCTCATGTACATTTTATGTATCTTTCATTTTTGATACATCAATGAAGGGGGTAACTTCATCATCGGAATCTAGATGATTTGGTTCTGGTCTCGTAAAGTTGTCTCATCAAATGAAACATGTAGGGATTCTTCTACAAAAAATGTCATTTTATTAAAGACTCAATAAGCTTTGCTTCTTGTTTAATAGCCAATACAGATACCTTCATCTCCTTTAGCATCAAACTTACCAAGTTGATCTCAGGTGTTTAATAGATAACATCGACTTCCAAACACCCTAAAATATGAAATCCTAAGAGACTTTTCATAATAAAACTCATATGGAGTTTTCTTAATAATAGGCCTTAAGAGAGTTCTATTGAGAACATAACATGCCGTATTATAGCTTTAGCCTAGAAATATTTTTGAAGCTCAAACTCCAAGAGCAAGGATTGGGCGCATTCTTGTAGAGTGTGATTTTTGCGTGCTTGTTAATGTGGCAAGATCGATGTTTAAAAATAATCGCGTTGCAGTATAGTCGAAATCACTTTGAAAAGAAATACAATTTTATTACTCGAAAAGATTCCAAGGTCGAACATAAGGAGCAAATGGAATTCACACACTAATCTCAACAATTAATGCAATTTGAACACAAAATATTACTCAAAAACTAATTAGGAATGTAAAGCATATGAGTATGTGAAGAGTAAAAAGAGTTTTAGACAAAATAATGGTGATTTGAATCACCAATTATAAGTCTAATAAATAGAATAATTACTCAAATCGACTTAAAGAAGGGAATGTGAATTCATACGTCTGATTTTGCAATTAGACGTCTTAAATGACTTTGGCTACAGTCCCCTTCTTTTCTTCTTCTCTTTCTCTTTCTCTGATTTGTCTATTTCTTCCTTTCTCTTCTATTCTTCTCATCCTTGCTTCTTCTTCTTTTCTCCTTCTACAATCCTTTTCTTCTTTTTCTCCTTAGGCCTTCAGCTCATGCCTTCACTTCTTCTTCTCTTCTCTATCTCTTCTTCCTTTAGCCCTGTGGTCCTCCTCTTCTTCTTCCTTAGGCTTTCTTCTTCTCTGGCCTTCCTACCTTCTGAATCCGACTAAGTGTCAGAGCTGATCTTCCTAGGGCAAAAACCCCCTTCCCCCGCACAACTCTCCTCTTTCTTTCTCTCTTTCTATTTCAGTCTCGCTCTCCCAGAGCCACAGCCGGTCGGGCAATCGGATCTAGTGCATACCCGGGTCCAGGCTCACCGGCTTGTGGTGATGAGCAAGGAGTGTAGGTTAGTTGAGTAATCGGGCCGACCAAGTCCGTGGGGGCAATGTTGCGGACGAGTCTGGTGAAGGAGGAGGAGGACCTCCCCTTAAGTGTTTGGAGGCGAACAGCTATGAGCACTTTTACAATTTATACGGCTGAATGCGCCTCTTCGTTTCCAAGGTTGGACTAAATGTCCTACCTTTCTTCCGCACAACGCAGCAAGGTGCGCCCTTCATAATTGCCTCAACTGTTGAGGCTCTTGACTTTAATTGAGGTCCTGGGTGCGTGCGCAAGTCACTTCCATGCAGCCTGGGACAGCAACCTAGGATAGCAGCACTTGGGGCAACCTCAAGCAAGCTTCAAGCTTGCTTGCCAATGGTAGATGGGACCTGTAACCTGAAATCAGTAGAATGGTCTCACAGCCACATCAAAATACTCAGGGAGGTTCGCTGAAGCACGGCGGATGTGCTGGGGGTGGTGGCATGGCATGTAGGTGTTTGTGAGTGTGCACCTAGGTCACACTGTGTGCGTGCGAGTGGGTGTGGTCGGGGAGGTGTTTGGGCAGTTGATGGAGAGAATGGAGTGAGAGGAAATGAGCGGGAAGGTGTAGTGGAGGTTGTAGAGTGGTTGGCGAGGTGGATGGAGGTGCGTAGCGGTGGGAGCACCTCACCGGAGGAGTTGTTAGAGATGGAGGAGGTGAAGGTGTTCAGTCGCATTGGTGGGCAATTTTGGGAAATAGAAAGAGGGGAAGAAAGTATGAAAGAAAGGGAACCTAAGGACTGATGAGTCCATTTTAATGGACTAATATTACGTCCAAGTAACTTTAATCATACTGTTTAGGTGTGTTAATAACTGCAATTAAGTTGTAGAATATTTGTATGCATCATGATTTAAGTTTATAACATTCTATAACTTAATATGTAATGATTTTGTTATTTTTATCATGCAGGAATAATATTCAGAAAGAGCAAGGGTGGGGGGATAAATTTCCCCAACACATTTTCTGATAACAGCCGCAACTCCCCCCCCCCCGCACATTAGGTTAATCTTCCGCCACCCTTCCTCAACAAATAAGGCCAGAAATAGTTAAGGGATTTGAAAATCCCTTAACTCCCTCATGCGCAAAGGAGAGGAGTTAAAAGAAGAGGTAGGTAAAGAGGAGGAATCATCCAGAAAGAGAAGAACAGACACCATCTTCTCCAGCATGCACTGTGGTCCATCTTCCCCCTTGCAGGGAAAAACCTCACCGTAGTGCCCGCACCATCCAGCCTCTCCAGCCAGCCGCAGCCACACACCTGCACACCTTCTCCTTCCTGCAAGCATAGTGCTCTCCTCCTCTTTCCCTCTCCTGCACCGCACCACATCACAAACTGCAGGCGCTCGCATGCCACCAACCGCAGGCGCTGCGTGCAGAGCACCCGCACCAAGCCTACAGACTGCCACCCCCTCACAGTGCCTCTCCACGCCAGGCGCGTGCCCGCATGCCTCACTGCTCACCCGCGCCATCTGCAGGCATGCCTTCCTCCTGCCACTCCAGCGCTCCCTGCAGTCCGTGCCACTAACCATAGGCGCTGCGTGCAAAGAGCCTGCACCAAGCCTGCAGACCGCCTCCCCCTCACAGCACCTCTCCACACCAGGCACACTAGCGTGGCCACCTGCCATCGGACCTGCAGAGCGCGCGGGCGTGCACTAGCATTGGCCATCCGCCATAGGCTTCCCTGTAGCAGACACTCCGCCTTCTTCTCCAATAGGTCGGTGCTCCTTCGCCCACCGGCCACCTCCGGCCACCTCCGTCGACGCCGCTGCCACCATCGGAGAGCCCTCATCCTCGCCGTCCTCCTTAGCCTCTCCAAAGCCCCACCGGTGCCCCCTTTCTCTCGCGAGGAGGAGAGAGAAAAAATGCTTTGTTTTTACACCAATTAGTACTTACATTCATTGCCATTGCCACATAATTTGATTTTATTTATTATTATTACATTGTGGCAGAATTGCACATGAACACTCATATTTCATTATAATTGCATGTTATTGATATTCACTAGTTTGAAGATTGATTTTTGGGCTTAACTTAAGTACTAATTTTCTCTAGTACACGTCACATGAAAATTGCATAAATTCATCATAAATTTATTGAGTATTTCTATTAGGGAAAACTACACATATACCCTTATCTTTTTAAGTTATTGTGAATCTACTTTCCTTCACATTTTATGTCAGATTTGAATAGGGATTTCGCACTATCCGAAATAATATTAAATAATTAAGAATTTATTGCCTAATTGCCCCCCTGTGGACATGACCCGCTCTTCTGCGAGTGTTTATTTTCATTATTTTTTATTAGTCGATTTTTCCACCACTTAAATACTATAACGCAAAGCGAAAAGTCATCTTTCAAATTGGTGCTGTTGCCAGGGAGGCAACAGATGCAGTAGATTTACTTTATTGTTTTTAAATCTTCTGAGTTGCGAAATTATCTAATCATTTTGATTATTGTGCAAGGAATTTGAGGAGGTGACGAGGCGCAACAGAGCGGCGACAGCAATCACTAGTTAAGCTACACGAGGAAAAGACGAAGGAGACCAAGATCCTATTTTCGCAGAGGATTCTGCGTCGTCACAAATTTAATTATGTCTTTTCGCCCTTGTAGTAATTGGGGCTGAATTTTTGGGGGTTTGTCCCGCATTCTTTAGCTACTAGGGCTTACAATATTTTTTATGCATGCGTGATTATATTTTCTGCTTGCTTGCTTTTAAAAACCAATAATGAAAATATCGAGCTGCCTATTTAGAAGTTGCATGCCCTTAGGTGTGTGCATTTAGGGGTAATTGAGCAGCAATTAGATCTTATTATTAGATTGCAAGCATATTAACACGAAGATTGCTGGAGACAAGTATATCTTTCTAACTTTTGCATCCAGCTCCTGTTCACGCATTTGCATTCAAATTTAAATTCAAGACCACCAAGTTGTTTGAATTTACTAATTCAGTAGTCACATAACTAAAAGTGGAACTAATAATCAGATTCAACCCTAAAAGCAATTCACATTTGATTTGATTCTAAGGGACTTGTCTACGATTTCAAAAGAAATTACAAAGATTTGCGGTGTGTTGCACACTTCTGACACTGAGCATGCACATTAGGCACCGCACTAAGGCTCGATCCCTTAAGGCTATAGGCACCGATCCCTTTATCGGTGCAGACCCTCCTATTGTGCTTTGTGGTGGTGGTGATACTATCTTTTGATCAAGTGTTTTGATACTCCACGGAGGGGGACACCCCTTAAAGGAACAAAAGGGTAGTTAAGGGGCACCGCATACGCATCGCATCAAAGGAAGGGTTCGCCCTACTTGCATCCCTTTGTTCGTCCTTGGAGTAACTTCTCACTTGATCACTTGGGAGTATCATCCAAGCAAAGTATAGGTCCTAGGGCACTCGAAGGTTGAATTAAGGCATGTAATTGTAGTGAAAAACTTGTTTGGCCATTTATATTAACTAATTCGACATCCACAATAAAGAAGGTTAAGATTTCAAGTCCACACCCCTCTTATACCACTTACGTGGGAACGGAGGGATAAGTCTTGATCTTTTGACTTATCTTTGGAGTGGAGGTTTGACTTACTCAAAAAAAAAAAAAATCTGAATTGTGTTTTGTATGCTTGGTAGATGCTCTTTTGAGGGTAGTCTAGTGTTTGATCCTGAGCCTGAAAGAATTCTTAGGAGAGCTCACCTAGGAGAAGAAAAAGAAGGAATGGCTGAGCAAGGTGCAAATCAACAAAGGACCCTAAGGGACTATTTTATTCCTACTAACCAACCTGCACAAACACTAAGACGACCGGCAAGGGATAATCCGTATGAGATCAAGAGTAGTACCATATCTTTATTGCCCTCTTTTTATGGTACTACTAGGGAGGACCCCTACCGGCATTTGGAGGAATTCACCGAGGTCTGTTCCACGGTGAAGGTCTAGGGCTTTACTGATGAAGCCCTGATGAGGACTCTATTTCCTTTCTCCCTAAAGGATAAGGCCAAGCATTGGTATCATACCCTCGATGCAAGGGTAAATGATTGGGCTACCCTTAAGGGAGAATTTTTTAAAAAATATTTTCCTATGAGTAAAACCAACCATTACAGAAGAGAGATTATGGGTTTTACTCAACAGGAAGGGGAACAATTTCATGAGACTTGGGAGCGCTTTAATGACCTTCTTAGGTTATGCCCCCACCATCAAGTGCCATGATGGCAATTGGTCGAATGGTTCTATAACGGATTATCTGAAAGACATAGGAAAACCATTGATGCAGCCTGTGCAGGAACCTTCATGACCAGAACTGAGGATGAAGCCTGGGCATTATTTGAAACTTTAAGCGACAACTCCATACATCTATCCTCTGCATATCAAGAAAGAAAACCATCAATCTTGCAAAGGAAGATAGAGGCCCATGAAGCTGGGGCTTCTTAGGATTTGGCTTATCAGATTCAACTATTGAATAAAAACTTTGATAGGCTTTTAGCAAATCCTGGCATGAACTCGCAAGTGGCCTCTATTTTTCAGGCTTCAAGAGAATGCTCCATTTGCCAAAGCACAACGCACACCACTGTGGAGTGCCATCAGGCAACCCAATTCCTTGAGTTGATTCAGGACGACTTGAACGTGGCCCAAGGTTTCCGCCCCCCTCGCAATAACCCTTACTCCAACACTTATAATCCAGGGTGGCGGAACCATCCAAACTTCTCTTGGAAGCAAGTTGATGCTTCTAACTCAGGGAATACAAGACACTTACCTCCCCAGCCCACATACCAACCTTCTTATGAAAACCCTCCTCCGAATAAGCCCTCTGAGATGGATGAACTGAAGGCCATGATGAAAGCAATGCAAGAGCATCAGAATATGGTCATCCAATCTCAGAATAAGATGATTACTGATATGCAACCCCAAATTGGTCATCTTACTGAGGCAGTTAGGCAACGTGATCCGGGGAAGCTGCCTAGCTCTTCTGAGGAGAACCCTAAGGGCAAGGGGGTTGTATTCAGGGAGCACGCCCAAGCAGTGACCGTGTTGAGGAGTGGAAAAATGATTGACAAGCTTGATAACACTCCTACGGTTACATCTCATGATTCCCCTTCCTCACCTGACCTGACTTCCATCTCACCCGAGGAAGAGGCACACCACTCTCCCTCACAAAAAATCACCCACAATGAGGATGTCGTCCTTCCACCACCCCTTTCCCGCCATGACGACCTCTCTACCCAGAAGCCGAGCGTGCCCTATCCAGAGTGCCTATCTGCTCCTGGGGAATCTTCTGTTGGCTCGTTTGGAGCCAAGGATAGGACGGAAGAGATTATGGATACTTTTAGGCAAGTCTAGATTAACTTGCCTCTGTTGGAAGTAATTAAGCAGATTCCGTCCTATGCCAAGTTTCTGAAGGACCTGTGCACCCAGAAGCGCCGATCTAGGAAATAGGTCCAAACCAAGGTCATCCTACCTAACCATGTTAGCTCGGTTCTTCAGCATGGAACACCCCCAAAATGAAAGACCCAGGGGCCTCGTATATTTTAGTTGTTATAGGTAACCAACACATTGACGAGGCTCTGCTCGATCTCGGTGCGGGGGTAAACATTCTACCGAGCTCTGTCTACGACCTTTTGGGAGGAGGAAAGCTAAAGCCTAGTCCACTAATCCTCCAGGTTGCAGACAGATCACTTAAGACACCGCGGGGATTGTTGGAAGATTTCCTTGTGAGAGTGGAGGATTTCTTCTTCCTTGTTGACTTTCTGGTACTTGATATTGACCCATCTAATAAGCCCACAAAGCCGTCCATTATTCTGGGATGCGCCTTCTTGGCCACAGCCAATGCCTCTATAAATTGTAGATCCGGGGCACTTAAAATGGGCTTTGGGAACAAGAAGATCCAGTTGAATGTTTTTAATACAAGCAACCTGGATTTGAAGATTGTTCTCAGATTGAGGTCGTTGATGAAATAATTGAAGAGACTACTCCAACACTCTTATGTAGAGATCCCCTTCAAAAGGTCATGTCTCAGGACCATTCCTCGATTATTAAAGAAACTGAAAGGAAAATGCCCGAACTAGAAGAGTTTCTGGTGGTACACACTGAGTCTCTGTCCCCACCCTGGACTATGAAGGTAGATCCGCTGCCTGAGGCAGGGACATCTCAACTAAAACCCTCAATCCAAAAGGCTCCTGAATTGGAGTTGAAACCCCTCCCGAGCACATTGAAATATGCTTTCCTTGGCCCTAATAACACGCTCCCCGTTATTATCTCGTCTGCATTATATGAATTGCAGGAGGGAGCTCTGCTTGAGTGTTTACAAAGGCACAATATCAGCAATTGCCTGGACAATTGCTGATATTAAGGGTGTTGATCCCTCTCTTTGCATGCATCATATATACATGGATGAGTCCGTGAAGCCTTTCCGAGACATGTAGAGAAGGCTCAATCCAAATATGCGGGAGGTTGTTAAAAAGGAGATTCTAAAATGGTTGGATGCAGGGATTATCTATCCCATTTCAGATAGTAAATGGGCCAGTCCGATTCATGTAGTTCCGAAAAAGGTAGGAATCACTGTGGAGGAGAATGACCAAGGATAACTAGTGACCACTAGTCCCTCAATTGGTTGGAGGGTCTGTATTGATTACCGCCGTTTAATCACGGCTACCCAGAAAGACCATTTCCCCTTACCGTTTATCGATCAAATTTTAGAACGATTGGCGGGGAACAAGTACTTTTGTTTTCTTGATGGGTACTCTGGGTACAATCAGATAGCCATTTTTCCTGATGATTAGGAGCATACCATCTTCACGAGTCCTTATGGCACTTTTGCGTTCCGCCGAATGCCATTCGAGTTATGTAACGCTCCTGCCACTTTCCAACGTTGTATGATGGCTATCTTTTCTGATATGATCGACGAGTTCGTTGAAATTTTCATGGATGACTTCTCCATTTATGGCTCGTCGTTTGACCTATGCCTTTTGCACCTTGATAAAGTCTTAACCCGTTGCGAAGAGGCAAAACTGGTGCTTAGCTGGGAGAAAAGCCACTTTATGGTCCAGCAGGGCATTGTGTTAGGGCATATAGTTTCCGAGAGAGGATTAGAGGTGGACACCGCAAAAATCGATTCCATCTCTAAGCTTCCATTGCCTGCCAATGTTTGTTAGGTTAGATCTTTCCTTGGCCATGCTGGATTTTATAGGCACTTCATTAGAGACTTCAGTAAAATCTCTAAGCCACTCTGCAACCTGTTAGCGAAGGATGTCTCCTTCGATTTTGATGATAGATGTTGCGAGGCTTTCCAAGCTTTGAAGAAAGCCCTCATTACCACACCGATTCTCCAAGCACCAGATTGGACCCTCTCGTTTGAGCTTATGTGCGATGCTTCTGATTTTGCAGTGGGAGCGGTCTTAGGTCAAAGGGTTGATGGCAAACCTCATGTGCTGCATCATGCCAGCAAGACCCTTACGGATCCTCAGCAAAACTACACGATCACTGAAAAGGAATTACTTGCTGTAGTATTTGCTTTGTAAAAGTTTCAATCTTATCTTTTGGGATCCAAGGTTGTGGTGTTCGCTGATCATTCAGCCCTTAAGCATCTTCTGGCTAAAAAGGACACCAAACCTCGCCTAATTCATTGGATTCTACTACTCCAAGAATTTGACCTGGAAATTAAAGACAAGAAAGGAGTTGAGAATGTGGTAGCAGACCATTTGTCTAGGATCCTGATTGAGGCATCAAACCCTGCTGGCGGTATTCAAGAGACTTTCCCTGATGAGTCTCTAATGGCCATGGAAGCTAAAACTCCTTAGTTCGCTGACATAGTGAACTATCTAGTCATGGGCATCACTCCCAGTACTTAGGACAAGCAGAAGCGAGACAGGTTTATCTCCAATGCTAAATTTTATCACTGGGAGGAACCCGAGCTTTTTAGAATAGGCCCTGACCAACTGTTTCGCCGTTGCGTCCCTGATTAGGAACAAAGAAGTGTTCTGAGTTTCTACCATGACCTCCACTGTGGGGGACATTTTAGTGGGAAGAAGATTGCTCATAAGGTTCTTCAGTCTGGTTTTTGGTGGCCCACATTATTCGGAGATGCGCATACATATGTTGGCGCATGTCTACTTTGCCAGCAGATGGGAACCATTGGAAAAAGGGATGAGATGCCCCAACAACCTATCCTCCCTGTTGAAATCTTTGATATTTGGGGCATTGACTTCATGGGTCCCTTTCTTGTGTCCTTTGGATATGAATACATCGTTGTGGTTGTTGACTTTGTATCAAAGTGGATAGAAGCCATACCCACGTGAACCAATGACCATTCCGTGGTCTTGGGCTTTGTTAAGGCTAATATCATTTCTCGGTATGGGTGCCCAAGGACGATCATAAGTGATGGAGGACCTCACTTTAAGAATGTACATTTCACAAGACTACTCCAATATTTGGGAGTCAACCACATGATAGCCACACCTTATCATCCCCAAACGAGTGGACAAGTTGAAGTGTCTAATAGGGAGATTAAGCGAATTTTAGAAAAACTATCAGGCCTGATCGGAAGGATTGGTCTAAAAAACTAAATGATGCTCTTTGGGCCTACAGAACTACATATAAGACTCCCTTAGGCATGTCTCCTTTCCGTCTTGTTTACAGAAAAGTGTGCCACCTTGCCGTTGAAATCCAATTAAAGCTTATTGGGTTATAAAAAATGTTAGCTTAAATCTGGATAAAGCGGGAAAAGCACGTATGTTAGAATTAAGTGAGCTTGAGGAGCTTCGTAATGAAGCTTATGAAACTTCTCAAGCTTACAAGCAACATACAAAAGTCTTCCATGACAAGCACATCATTAGAAAGACTTTTGAGCCCAACCAGTGGGTCTAGCTTTTCAATTCTAGACTTGAATTATTTCCTGGAAAGCTCAAGTCCTGTTGGGATGGGCCATACGTTGTTATCAATACCTTAACTTATGGAGCTATAGAGATTAGGAACCTTATTTCAGGTGCAAGCTTTAAAGTAAATGGCCAGCGACTTAAACAGTATATTACTCTTTCAGATGGCCAGGTTTTGGATGCACTACAGCTCCTCCTCAAGTGATATTCTTCTATGTCTGTATTTTTCCAATGAGGACATTGTCAATCTTAGGCATAGGGGGGTATAACCTGAGAATGTTTATAGTGTTTATAGCATTATAAATATTTGCATACATATTTATATATATTAAAAAGAAAAAATTCTTTTCTTGAGCTAATTGGGTTAGTCCCTAGCAAAATACCTTTGTTATTGGAGGTTTTTCTTCCAGAATTATTTCTTAAGTTTAGAATCCAGTACATTTATTTCACATGCACGTAGACTTGGTAATGGATCCTTGAGGAAAACCAATAAGCATTTGTAGTCCACTGAACCCTTGGACAGTTCATAGGGAGTCAGGCATACTATCTTCTAATAAATCCACCTCATATTTGTGAGAAGTAGAGAGATTACTAGTGTGCTAAGTCTAGTGCAAGGACTCTTAAGTTCTGGATAATTAGATGATGATACTTCAGAGTTAGGCATAGTTTTCACTCTCTGTTCCTGTGTGCGTACTTTGAGTGAATTCCTGAGAGTCACCAAATAAGGCAGATACACAAAGATTGAGTCTTAATAAAGCTATAACTATGGTGGATGGTTACAACCGTCCATCATAGAGTCCTCGACTGAAGGAGGGTAATAATGTCAAAGGTCAGAAATACGCCTGTTCTATCCATTCCTTCTCGGTGTTAAGAATATGTACTTCCACCAATTAAGCCACACAACTTCCTCTTGACCATCATCATTCCTAATAATGCCTCGTAAATAAAAGTTCGTATCGTGTTGTGTTGATTGAAAAAGAAACAAAAACCAGAAGAAAAAAAGATAATAAAAAAAAAAGAGGAAAAGAGAAAAGAAGTAGAAAAAGAAGAAATAGAAAGAAGAAAAAGAAGAAATAGGTATATTACAAAAAAAAAAAGAGAGTCCAAGTTTCTAATGTAATATTGTTTCTGAGGCAACAAAACACTTTTTGCGTTCCACAAAATATGACCCATACCTACCTTTAGTATTTCTGATCGCCCGAACACTAGTTGAGGACTCTAACATAGTTGTAGAGTTATTAAGACTTTAAGTGAAGTGTGGATGCCATGTGAGGCCACCAAATAGTGAGTACAATTTCTAATTCTAGTGAGATTCGTGATCTCAGAAAGAAAGAAAAGATAGAGTGCCTAGGAACATCAAGAGAGCACAATTGTGTAGCCTCTCTTAGTGTTGACTTGTCTAATAGTCTAGAAATCTAGAGTCTGCAGTACTAGACTATATGTGCACTAGATGAGTGTGTGCCACCAAATATAAATCCATTCAACTCGATATCTCCTACCTAAGCCAAACGCTGGTGTCAAATTACAGATTATCGTCTGCTTTATCCCCGAGGGAAGTAGTTGCCTATCTCGACAAAAATATTTGCCAAGGGTGATGTATGAACTCCCAATGCGAATTAGCTCTTTCATTTGGATCTGTTACCTAGGCTATCAGCACCTCACATTTGTCTGGATCTCTAAAGTTTTGAAATAAGAAAAGAAGAAATCTTCTGATTACTTCTATTATTTTTTATTTTTGCTAGGGACTAGCAAATCTTAGGATGGGGGTATTTGATGAGTCCATTTTAATGGACTAATATTACATCTAAGTAACTTTAATTATACTGTTTAGGTGTGTTAATGACTACAATTAAGTTGTTGAATATTTGTATGCATCATGATTTAAGCTTATAACATTCTATAACTTAATATGTAATGATTTTGTTGATTTTATGATTGTAGGAATAATATTCAAAAAGAACAAGGGTGGGGGGATAAATTTCCCCAACACATTTTCTGATAACAGCCGCAACTTTCCCCCTGCACATTGGGTTAATCTTCCGCCACCCTTCCTCAACAAATAAGGCTAGAAATAGTTAAGGGATTTGAAAATCCCTTAACTCACGCACGCGCAAGGGAGAGGAGTTAAAAGAAGAGGCGGGAAAAGAGGAGGAATCATCCAGGAAGAGAAGAACGAACACCATCTTCTCCAGTGTGCACTGTGGTCCATCTTCCCCCTTGCAAGGAAAAACCTCACCGCAGTGCCCACACCCTCCAGCCTCTCCAGCCAGCCGCAGCCGCAGCCGCACACCTGCGTGCCTTCTCCTTCCTGCAAGCACAGTGCTCTCCTCCTCTTTCCCTCTCCAGCACAACACTGCATCACCAACTGCAAGCGCCCACACACCACCAACCATAGGCACTGCATGCAAAGTGCCCGCACCAAGCTTGCAGACTGCCTCCCCCTCACAGTGCCTCTCCACGCCAGGCACGTGCCCGCAAGCCTCACCGCTCACCCGCGCCATCTGTAGGTGCGCCTTCCTCCTGCCACTCCAGCACTCCCTGCAGTCTGCGCCACCAACCACAGGCACTGTGTACAGAACACCTGCACCAAGCCTGCAGACCACCTCCCCCTCACGGCGCCTCTCCACACCAAGCGCACCCGCGCGGCCACCCACCACCGGACCTGCAGAGCGCGCAGGCGCACACCAGCGCATGCCACCCACCACAGGCTGCCCTGCAGCAGACACTCCGCCTTCTTCCCCAATAGGCCGTCTCTCCTTCTCCGCCCACTGGCCACCTCCGTTGACGTCGCTGCCACCATCGGAGAGCCCTCGTCCTCGCCATCCTCCTTAGCCTCTCCAAAGCCTCGCCGGTGCTCCCTTTCTCTCGCGAGGAGGAGAGAGCAAAAATGCTCTGTTTTTACACCAATTATTATTTACATTCATTGCCATTGCCACATAATTTGATTTTATTTATTATTATTATATTGTGGCAGAATTGCACATGAACACTCATATTTCATTATAATTGCATGTTATTGATATTCACTAGTTTGAAGATTGATTTTAGGGCTTAACTTAAATACTAATTTTCTCTAGTACACGTCACGTGAAATTGCATAAATTCATCATAAATTTATTGAGGATTTCTGTGAGGGAAAGCTGCACATATACCCTTATCTTTTTAAGTTATTGCGAATCTACTTTCCTTCCCATTTTATGTCAGATTTGAATAGGGATTTCGCACTATCTGAAATAATATTAAATAATTAAGAATTTATTGCCTAATTGCCTCCCTGTGGACATGACCCGCTCTTCTGCGAGTGGTTATTTTTATTATTGTTGATTAGTCGATTTTTCCACCACTTAAATACTATAACGCAAAGCGAAAAGTCGTCTTTCAAGGACCTACTTCTAAGGATGAAAAGGGAAAGGAATCAGACACTGATGTGGTTGCCGGATGTGGGGAAGATGAATCTTCGTAGGAGAGGCGGAGGTGAAGACGTGGAAGGAACGGCAACGGCTGGTATTGCTTGACGTGGAGGATGGTGGTGAAGGTGAATCCGCCATTGTTATTATGGCCGGACGACGAAGAAGCTAGGGAGAGGCCACCGGAGCTTGCGGAGTCTTGCAGCCAGAGGGGAGAGAGGAATAGGGAGGATTCTGGCCCAAATTCAAGCTGTGGAGAATGGTTGGATCTGGGGCTTCTTAAAAAGATCTTCAGAGAGCGTTTTGTGCTTGGAAGCCAAGCTTCCAAGCAAGGAAGGCTTGTTGGATTTGGGAGCTTCATGATACCCAAATCTCTCATGTGTTCACATGAGAGATTGGGAAGGAATCAAAGCTCAACAATGGGTTTAGATGGGAGAGAATTTCTCAGAGGATCTCCCTTCCAAATTTGGAAGGGATTCTCTGAGCAATTATGGAGAAAGCTCCTTTCAAAGGTAGTCGGAGTAGGATTCCTCTGTGATAATGGTGGAGGGACCTACTTGTAAAGACGATGAAGAAGTTAGGGGAAAAAATGCAAGGGTTTTTGAAAGTTAGGGTTAGAAATGTAATCAGACAAGGCCTTTTTGCAAACTAGGTCAAGACAAGTTCTCCTTAGGTCCAAAATTTGTTCAAACCTAATTTAGACCTAAGGAATCCAATGGTGAAGTTGGATTTTGGTTGTGGCCATGTTTGACTAGGAAATTTATGAAAAAACCCAAATTAGGGCAAATATCTATCTGACGCTCCATTTTTGGTCAAGATGGATTCTGATGGCAAAATTGAAGGTACTAAACTCTAGAGAATATTTTTCCATGATTTTTAGAGGGATTAAGTGAATTTTATTGACCGGCTCGATCTTTTGCTTTTAAGTCGTTTGTAGTTTAATGTGGTGGAAAAATCGACTAATCAATTTTTAATAAGAAATAACCACTCGCAGAGGAGCGGGTCGTATCCACAGGGAGACAATAACGTATTAAAATTCGCGCCACTTAAAAATGTTTGTTCGGAGTCAATTTGGACAAGAACCAAGTCAAGATTGCCTTTAGATTAAGGTTTCAGCAAGAAATAATGCTGAAATGGCAATTATGAGAAACTACAGGATATTTTCCGCAATGCAGAGTGAATAGAATATGAATAAAATCTGGCAATGGCAGAAGATGTAAATTTTAATCAACGTTTTACTGTAGCAAAACAGGGGAATTGTTCCCTGTTGTCTTGCGCGACGAGGAGCCGATGGCTGGGCGCGGGAAGCTCGGAGGAGGTCCCTTGGATCAAGGGCTTCGAATCGGTGTGGCGGCGAGTCGCGCGGCGGTCGGAGGTGGCCGGACGAGCTCCGGCGGAGGTCCTGCAGCCGGCAGCCGGTTGGCGTGAAGTCCGCCGCCTGTTGCTGCTGCAGGGGTGGCTGCTGCGGCTGGCGTGTGCGTTGAAGTGAGCGGTGGTCGGTTGGGCGGTGTGCAGATGGCTGTGCGTGGGCGCGCGGAGGGTCTGCTGAGGGCGCTGGCGCGCGGAGGTGTGGCTGCGGTGGTCTGCAGGCGCGGGGAAGAGGGCGTGTGTAGTGAGGCGTGAGCGGGACTGCTGGCGAGAGGGCATAGGGGGGTGGTTCTGTAGGTGCTGTTGCAGATGGTGGGGCGCGCACTGCAGTCGGTGTGGGAAGGTGCTGCGGGTGGACTTCAGACGGGTGCGCCGGTGGTTGCGCGTGGAGATGGCGAAGGCTGCAGGCGCAGGGAAGGTGGCGTGAGCGGGCGTGAGGGCTGGAGGTTGTGCACGCCTTGCATGCGGTTGGAGATGAGCGGGCTGCTGCGGCGTGGGTGGTGGAAGTGAAGTGAGAGGACGGAGATTGCTGCTGGAGTGGGGGTGGACTTCAGACGTCCGGGAAATTTCCCGGACGTCTTAAGTGACTGAAAGGGTGATTGCATAGTGGCTCGGCGGTGGTGGTTGGTGACGACGGCGAGGGAGATGCACGCTGATGTGCTCACGGTAATGCGGGCGAGCTCCGGATGGCGGTGTGGCCTGTCACACCACACGCCCACGGTGGTGGAGACTCGCCGCCACGGTAGAGGCCGGCAGTGTGGAGTGGAAGAGAGAGGTTCTCTCTGCACAGTGGTGGGTCGGTGGCGGAGGCCTCTTGAGCTCGGCTGCCTCCGTGCTCCTTTTGTAGTGTCTTGAACAATTTTGAAATCAGCCGCCGACCAGATCCACCGTATCCGCTCCCCCTTGAATGGCTTTCACTGCATCACGCGGGCGTTGGAGCGGCAGCCAGCCGTTCTGAAAGAAGACGAATAAAGAAAATATTATTAAAATATTAGGGTTATTTATGTATAGACCCTCAACTTCTATGTTAATAAAAACAATATACCTAATTGGTTATCTAATTAGATGAATGCTATTCTAAGCTAATTCTAAATGCACTTAAGATATGAATGTAATGTATGGATTATGTAATTAGATTAAAACTATGAATTAATCTATTTACATCCTAATTTATACTAAATAAATGTTAGAATTAACCTAATGTGTAGGCACTTAAATACTTAAATAGCCCACAACTATGGGCTAATCAAATACCCCCATGCCTAGTTTTTGCTAGTCCCTAGCAAAATTAAGCGAAACCTAGCACTCTAAGTAGACTAGTCAACTCACTTAGTCTTCCTTCAGAAGCATATTAAGTTCAGGTTCTAAACCCAAGGTTCCTAAGTAGTTGCTAAGTTACAGACTAGGTCGGCTAAAGACAAGTTGCAGGCACAAGTTTCCCTGATTTCTGACTCTACCCTAAAGTTTATTAATCCCTGAGATTAAAGCATCCGTGCTTTTGCATTGGTCCGAGTTATTTGAGTTAAAGGAATTTTTTTTTTTTTTATATATATACTTTTTTTTTTTGTTTGATTCTTCTAAGTCTAACCTCAGATCAGCTATCAACACGGTCTGTGTCGGATTCATTGTCCCCATTACCATACCTCAAAGGGTGCCTGGCTTTCGATACTTCGAGATAGCACCGCCCATAACGACCCCAAGAACTCCTGGCAATCGACACTTCGAGATAGTATCGCCCATGGATTTCTTAAGCGAATTCAGGCCTATGGCAATCGGCACTTCGAGATAGGGCCGCCCATGGTACCTGAACCGCGCAATGCGCTTACATGCCCCCAGTAGGATGGATATCCTAAGAGACAAGCACCGAGGAGGTAATATGTTACCATCACATCCTCAAGGTGAGTATATACTCGACCTCTCTTGCGGCGGGAACTCTTCCAATCAAAATGTGTTTTCAAGCCTCTCTTAAGCCAAAACTAAGAGAACCAAATCTCTTTTCAGAAATTAAGTTAATTACCAGACCAAGTGTGAAAAATTTGGATGCTTGGGTTACAAGGACCCGTAAACCAAAAGGTAGAATAAGACTCCAGGTACTACCCCACCTTTTAACTCAAACCCTAGCTTCCCTTCCTCAACCTCTTGAAGAATGGTCCTCAACTTAACTCCTACTTAAGTTTTTAAGTCCACAAAGGACCCTAAAGGTCTAAAGCTAGTAGCTTATTTAGCTTCTAAAGTTTGACCCTAGAATTAATTTAGTCTACGCTAGAGTTCTGATTTGCTTAAGAATGCAGGACTTAGCCAGTTAAGCTCAAAACTTTTTTTTTTTTTTATGTACAAATGTATGCAATTATGCTATGTATATCCCCAAGTACACCCCCCCATGCCTAAAATCTGCAATGTCCACATTGCATAGAAGGATATTACCTGGGTCAAAGTTGGGCTGAATAGCCGAAGAACCTGCAAATCAGGTTCAAGAATTGCAGAAATAGGCCCTAAAAATGAGCAAAGCAAAGTTGGCCTAGAAAATAGGTAACCTAGGATGTTGGCGAGCTGATGATGAATCCCGATAGAAAATGCTCGCCCAACTAAAATGGGAATGAAATCTTCCCAGGTCACCAGAAGAGGTTCTAAAGGATAAATAGTTAAAATAACCTCCAAAGGGGTAGGGGTAGGATGACAAGGATCCTCCAAAAAGAATGGGGAAGGAATGGTATAGAGATAAACCCCCAGGGTAATGGACTGACTAAAGAAATCATCAATCCATACCCGATACTCCATTACAGAAAATATTGGTCTGTTAAGCCCCCTAGTCAGAACAAAAATGAGCAATTCTCTAAGGCAAGGATCGTCTAGGGTGTCCAAGTTATGAGGTTGTGGGATGGACATAAGATCTAGGTTGGGTTTAATCAGCTTGGTGTCCATCCCAAACACTCTTTCTAAATCCTCAATTTCATCCCTAGCATTCCTTGCACCATCACGTGGATCTTCCTGCTCTTCATCAGGAGTCACAATTTCGCTTTCAGATATAAGAGAATCAGAGGGTGACTTCGAAGTGAATGAAGGCAGGTTGGAAGCAACAGATCTAGGGATTATCCTATCAATGTCATCCCCAGGTTTTTGTTCTTTACTCAAATCTTCCCCGGAGTCTATATGTGAATCCACATAAATCTTAGAAATTGCTTCCAAATTTCCCATCATTTTATCATGAGGAGAAATATCATCAATGGGTGTGCCAAGGAAACCTAATTTGGTCAAATTTGTGACATCCTCAGGGGCTAACTCTTCAAATAATACATAATCACCCTTAGTGTCACTCCAAATCTTGAATGTAGGTTCCTCATATAATTCATCTTCCTCCTCATCACACAATTCATCATGTACCTGAGGTCTAGAATCATTTAATATCTCAGCAGATCCCCTAGGGTGCTCTATCTGAGGTAAATTATTTACATTGGTTACATCAGACTCCTCAGATAGGTCAATTTCTTTAGGGTTAGGTTCCCTAAGGGTGGGTTTGAGTTCCATATCGTGATCAGAAGGGAGGGTAGGATTAACAACTTGACTTTGACCCACTTCATCAAATGTCACGAAAATACTATCATCTGGGTCGAGGTCTTCCAATGGCACCATCATTCCCTTCTTTTGACTCCAATATAATTCAGGTGGATACTCAACCTTATCATCATCTTCCTCGGGTTGCCACCATTCTTCATCCAATGCATAGCTACTTTCATGTGTTTTTTTCTCCCACCTAAAGTGTAGATCTCTCAAGGAAGTGTCATCTAATGGGGAGGTTTCAAAATCGATCCTCGAAAAGTAGCTATTCTCCCCAGAATTTCCCTTCAACTTAAAGTGTAGCTTTCCCACGGGAGATGCATCTATTGTAGAGGGGTGTACGTCATCGTCAATGGGGCAGATTGGGTGGCTAATTTCATCTCTTTCTTGTTGGTCTGCTCTCAAAGATTCTCCTAACAATTCACTCATTTCATTTTGCATTTTCTGTATTTCCATCTTCAAAGAGGAGAGGTCATTTCTATCATAAGAGAAGTCAGGCTCAGACTTATAGTACCCAGGAGTGTTTGTCCAACCATTATAAGTTTTCAGGGAGGGTGGGTTGGGTATTTCTTTGGTATGTGAGATATTGGCCAAAGCAAATCCCACTCCTGAGTTTTGCTCACTAATTTGGGGCTTAACTAGGCCAATACTCCTATAATAGGAGTAAAACGGATCCCAATGATTGTCATTATGTCCATCAAGGAATGGACCATCTCGGCGTCTGGGATCGAAGGATGCAGAGTGCGGGTGAGGGTGTGGGCAAGATGTGAAAGGATGAAAATCAATGTGGTCCATTCTAACTCACACTTCAATCAGAATTCCCCAAACAAGACACAATTCAAAAAGGACCTTTTAGGTCTTTCCCAATTTAGGCTTTTTATTTTAAGTCAGATTGCAGGTGACAATACAATTTGTTCAATCAATTTACGCGCCTATTGTCGACCTATGGCTTGCCTAAAAAGACCTAGTTGGAGCTTAGGTGTTCTTCCCTAAATCTCAAATGGTCAAGTAAATCCAAAGACGGAAGATCGAGGGATGCAAGTAGGCCTAAGCTTTCCTTTGAAGCTATGCTTTCGCGGTGCTCCTCAACTACCCCCAAAAATCCGTGACAGGGTATCCCCCTCTTTGGATTTACAAAACCTTTGATCTCAAGTTCCGAACACTTCAAAATCCAACGAAAGGAGGGCTCTTGTCCTAGTATTTCCAAACCTAAGGAGTGTCTAGAAACGTGCCGTGGTGCAAGTGAAATAAGTGTGCATACACCGTCAAAGATTTTGAACTTTGAATCGCACGCCAAGTTTGAAAATCAAATCCTTGGTTTTTAAAATGTCCTTCCTTTAATTAGTCCTTTTTCTAAAGAAAATATGTGACCACTTGTTAGATTTATTCAGTACAGATTAGGTGGTCTTCGCATTAAATCCCAAATGCAATGCGTGATCAAAAATAGGATGCAAAGTAAGAGAATGCGTACCTTGCCTCCAGCGATCTTCGATGCAAAAATGCACGCAATGCAGAAAAGCAAATCTAGAGGCTGCTCATATAGACCTAAATGGTTCGTCCTAGGGCAGGCAGCTTCTAGCAGGCAGCTCATTTTTTTTCTTTTTCTATTTTTTTTAGAACTACTTATGCACAAGCAAATAAAAGAAATAATAATAATAATAAAAAAAAATAAACCTAAATCTAAAGAAAAGGGAACAGGCTCCCAAAAATTACCCAACACGGGTCCAAAACAAAATCAGGGAACAAACCCCTCAAAATTTGCCCCAGAACAAGGGTTTCAAACTAACTGTAATGAAAAATTAAGTCTTCAGTCTTAATTCTATTCTAATTAAATTAGCGATTAAATACAGTGGTGTCCATCGCGTCCTCGTCCTTCTCCTCCTTTCAAAATTGCTTGTCCACTTCTCGTCTGGCGACGTCAAGGGTCGCCTCTCACAGTGGCTGATTCTTGCACAAAATTTCTCGCACAGAAAAGAAAATAATAGATGGTCAAATCTATGTGCAATTGACAAATAATCAAACTAAAATTAGGCGAAATTATTACGTCTGTTGCCTCCCCGGCAGCGGCGCCATTTGACCGGGTCGATCTTTCGCTTTTAAGTCGTTTGTAGTTTAATGTGGTGGAAAAATCGACTAATCAATTTTTAATAAGAAACAACCACTCGCAGAGGAGCGGGTCGTATCCAAAGGAGACAATAACGTATTAAAATTTGCGCCACTTAAAAATGTTTGTTCGGAGTCAATTTGGACAAGAACCAAGCCAAGATTGCCTTTAGATTAAGGTTTAAGCAAGAAATAATGCTGAAATGGCAATTATGAGAAACTACAGGATATTTTCCACAATGCAGAGTGAATAGAATATGAATAAAATCTGGCAATGGCAGAAGATGTAAATTTTAATCAACGTTTTACTGTAGCAAAACAGGGGAATTGTTCCCCGTTGTCGTGCGCGACGAGGAGCCGATGGCTGGGAGCGGGAAGCTCGGAGGAGGTCCCTTGGATCAAGGGCTTCGAATCGGTGGTGGCGGCGAGTCGCGCGGCGGTCGGAGGTGGCCGGACGAGCTCCGGCGGAGGTGCTGCAGCCGGCAGCCGGTTGGCATGAAGTCCGCCGCCTGCTGCTGCTGCAGGGGTGGCTGCTGCGGCTGGCGTGTGCGGTGAAGTGAGCGGTGGTCGGTTGGGCGGTGTGCAGATGGCTGTGCATGGGTGCGCGGAGGGTCTGCTGAGGGCGCTGGCGCACGGAGGCGTGGCTGCGGTGGTCTGCATTCACGGGGAAGAGGGCGTGTGTAGTGAGGCGTGCGCGGGACTGCTGGCGAGAGGGCGTAGGGGGGTGGTTCTGCAGGTGCTGTTGCAGATGGTGGGGCGCGCACTGCAGTCGGTGCGGGAAGGTGCTGCGGGTGGACTTCAGACGGGTGCGCCGGTGGTTGCGCGTGGAGATGGCGAAGGCTGCAGGCGTAGGGAAGGTGGCGTGAGCGGGCGTGAGGGCTGGAGGTTGTGCACGCCTTGCATGCGGTTGGAGATGAGCGGGCTGCTGCGGCGTGGGTGGTGGAAGTGAAGTGAGAGGACGGAGATTGCTGCTGGAGTGGGGGTGGACTTCAGACGTCCGGGAAATTTCCCGGACGTCTTAAGTGACTGAAAGGGTGATTGCACAGTGGCTCGACGGTGGTGGTTGGTGACGACGGCGAGGGAGATGCACGCTGATGTGCTCACGGTAATGCGGGCGAGCTCCGGATGGCGGTGTGGCCTGTCACACCACACGCCTACGGTGGTGGAGACTCTCCGCCACGGTAGAGGCCGGCAGTGTGGAGTGGAAGAGAGAGGTTCTCTCTGCACAGTGGTGGGTCGGTGGCGGAGGCCTCTTGAGCTCGGCTGCCTCCGTGCTCCTTTTGTAGTGTCTTGAACAATTTTGAAATCAGCCGCCGACCAGATCCACCGTATCCGCTCCCCCTTGAATGGCTTTCACTGCATCACGCGGGCGTTGGAGCGGCAGCCAGCCGTTCTGAAAGAAGACGAATAAAGAAAATATTATTAAAATATTAGGGTTATTTATGTATAGACCCTCAACTTCTATGTTAATAAAAACAATATACCTAATTGGTTATCTAATTAGATGAATGCTATTCTAAGCTAATTCTAAATGCACTTAAGATATGAATGTAATGTATGGATTATGTAATTAGATTAAAACTATGAATTAATCTATTTACATCCTAATTTATACTAAATAAATGTTAGAATTAACCTAATGTGTAGGCACTTAAATACTTAAATAGCCCACAACTATGGGCTAATGCCATTTGACCGAGTCGATCTTTCGCTTTTAAGTCGTTTGTAGTTTAATGTGGTGGAAAAATCGACTAATCAATTTTTAACAAGAAATAACCACTCGCAGAGGAGCGGGTCGTTTCCACAGGGAGACAATAACGTATTAAAATTCGCGCCACTTAAAAATGTTTGTTCGGAGTCAATTTGGACAAGAACCAAGCCAAGATTGCCTTTAGATTAAGGTTTAAGCAAGAAATAATGCTGAAATGGCAATTATGAGAAACTACAGGATATTTTCCGCAATGCAGAGTGAATAGAATATGAATAAAATCTGGCAATGGCAGAAAATGTAAATTTTAATCAATGTTTTACTGTAGCAAAACAGGGGAATTGTTCCCCGTTGTCTTGCGCGACGAGGAGCTGATGGTCGGGCGCGGGAAGCTCGGAGGAGGTCCCTTGGATCAAGGGCTTCGAATCAGTGGTGGCGGCGAGTCGCGCGGCGGTCGGAGGTGGCCGGACGAGCTCCGGCGGAGGTGCTGCAGCCGGCAGCTTGCGCAGCCGGTTGGCGTGAAGTCCGCCGCCTGCTGCTGCTGCAGGGGTGGCTGCTGCGGCTGGCGTGTGCGGTGAAGTGAGCGGTGGTCGGTTGGGCGGTCTGCAGATGGCTGTGCGTGGGCGTGCGGAGGGTCTGCTGAGGGCGCTGGCGCGCGGAGGCGTGGCTGCGGTGGTCTGCAGGCGCGGGGAAGAGGGCGTGTGTAGTGAGGCGTGCGCGGGACTGTTGGCGAGAGGGCGTAGGGGGGTGGTTCTGCAGGTGCTGTTGCAGATGGTGGGGCGCGCACTGCAGTTGGTGCGGGAAGGTGCTGCGGGTGGACTTCAGACGGGTGCGCCGGTGGTTGCGCGTGGAGATGGCGAAGGCTGCAGGCGCAGGGAAGGTGGCGTGAGCGGGCGTGAGGGCTGGAGGTTGTGCACGCCTTGCATGCGGTTGGAGATGAGCGGGCTGCTGCGGCGTGGGTGGTGGAAGTGAAGTGAGAGGACGGAGATTGCTGCTGGAGTGGGGGTGGACTTCAGACGTCCAGGAAATTTCCCGGACGTCTTAAGTGACTGAAAGGGTGATTGCACAGTGGCTCGGCGGTGGTGGTTGGTGACGACGGCGAGGGAGATGCACGCTGATGTGCTCACGGTAATGCGGGCGAGCTCCGGATGGCGGTGTGGCCTGTCACACCACACGCCCACGGTGGTGGAGACTCGCCGCCACGGTAGAGGCCTCCGCCACCGACCCACCACTGTCCAGAGAGAACCTCTCTCTTCCACTCCACAAAGGCCTTTTTGCAAACTAGGTCAAGACAAGTTCTCCTTAGGTCCAAAATTTGTTCAAACCTAATTTAGACCTAAGGAATCCAATGGTGAAGTTGGATTTTGGTTGTGGCCATGTTTGACTAGGAAATTTATGAAAAAACCCAAATTAGGGCAAATATCTATCTGACGCTCCATTTTTGGTCAAGATGGATTATGATGGCAAAATTGAAGGTACTAAACTCTAGAGAATATTTTTCCATGATTTTTAGAGGGATTAAGTGAATTTTATCTTGACCAGAACCTTAGTTAATTAAGTGGGTCTGTTTTTAGGGTTTCAAAAGTCATTTAATTCTCAGAACACACATAAACCCTTTTCTATCTAATCCAACCCACTTGTTATCTTATTAAGACCATTTAACCTTTATTCAGCCCTTGAGAAAATCCATGGTTGTACTGCATTCATGATTAGCTGGTAAAATTGTAGTTTTAACCCTAGTTTATTATTTTTCTCTCAGAATGGTTATGCAATGAATTATGACCTTTAGTTGGTTATGTAGGAGCATTTATTGACTTCATTGGGTCAAAATGAGCTAGTTAGGGCTCATGATGGTGTTCCTATTAGCTCTACAACACCATTTGAGATGGTGCCCAAGGAAATGAAAATTCACAGGATATGCTAGAATTGACACAAAAACTTGAAAACTTTTCATTTTCGAATTCACTTCCATGATCAGTCTTATGTTTAAGAATTGAAGATGATTTTTCCTTTTCAAGTCTTTAAGCAAGACTTAGGAAGGAGTCAAATGAATCATCTTTATGTTTCAAGAAGATGACCCAAGTGAACCTTGAGAAGTCATCAACAATAACTAGGCAAAATTTTGATTCATTTAGGCTCAAAAATTGTGTTGGCCCAAATAGATCAAGGTGTAACAACTCTAAGGGACGTGTAGTTGAGACTACATCTTTTGGTTTAAAAGAAGCCTTGTGCATTTTTCCGAGTTCACAAGATTTACACAATGCGTCCTTTTTATTAGTTAGTTTAGGTAGGCCCCTTACTAACTCATTTTTGGCTAGCTTATTTAGGTGTTTGTGATTTATGTGACCTAGACTATGGTGCCATAAATCCACTTCAACATGAGAGGCAAGCAGACATTTTACAAATAAGCGGTTTATAAAGGTGGTGGCTGACATTACAAATAGCAGTTTGTTAGTAGGAATCTGATCACTCATTGACGTATTGTCCCTAAGGTGGTGGAGCAGAAGGGGTAGAATAAGCGGGATTTTGCAGCAAAGGTGGCCAACCCTATACATAACTAGGTGGTGCAGGGGGAGCTTGAAAAACAACATGCGCCTGTCCTTGAGGTGCCTAAAACCTAGGCGAGGCACCCTAGTTCTCACATATCTTAGGTTAGGGAGGTTGGGATGGCAAGGCTCTCTGTGATCTATGCTCCTGCAGCTGCTGATTCTATGTGTTCTATATGCACTGAATATAATCAGCCATAGCCTTCAAAATTTGCAAGCTATCATGTTTAGATTTCCTCATTCACACTTGCAATTCCTCTTTTGTAACGACCCGGTTCCCGAGCCCCTACGAGACACGAGAACCGGACCGACTCAACTAATCCCAAGACCCAGTCGTCCAACGAGGAAGTAACCAAAAGAGTAGTAAAATAAACCACATTCAACATGAATATAACTAACAGTAAGAAAATACAGCAGCAAGGAAAGAAACTACTACAGTATATACCACCACAACAGTAGAACAACATTCATATCTAAATATGAACTGCAGGCAAGGAAAAGTACAGCGGAACAAAAACTACTCACTATAACGGAACAAAAAGCGGTACAAGAAATAGTGGTAACTCTACTGGACCCTACTCGGCCCAATGTCCTCTGCAGCCACTGACCCTGGCTGCTCAACACCTGGTCCTGAAAGGTAACGAGTGTAACACGTCAGTAAAACACTAAGTAGAGTGGCAACTAACTAAAGAAACAGTAGAGTGTACAGTAGCTGTTAAGTTCTGTTACTTTCTTTATTTCAGTCTTTCAATTATCTCACGATTTATCTATTTCTCAGATCTTTCACTTGATCTCGAATGTTCCTCGTGGGAACGATCTTGATTGCAGTCTTTTCCGAACAGTAGAAGTAGCACGTGGTGCTCTCCTGGCCGGGAGAGTCCCCCGTGGTGATCCTACTCTCAGTCAACCACCCCAAGGTCACTGACAGACGTAACAGTGACTATGGCACACGTGGTAAACGCACGGGCAGCTAACCCGCACTGGCATGCGGTCAGTCGTTTCCGTTAACGGGTGCACCCAAAGCACAGCACGGAACCAGTACAGGGCAGAGCCCTCTCAGTAACAGGGGTCCAACCCCTCCACAATAACCAAACAGGGGCCTTGCCCCTCCACAGTCCGCGCACCCTCGCCTGACTACCCTGGTTTGCCCTAGTGGGCCGAACAAGTCGGTGTGGGAGGCTAGCAGAACCCCGGGGCCCGTGGGGTAGCTAGTACCTCCCTACACTAGTAGCTCTCCTCGGTACTACGTACGGGAGGGCCAGCAAGTCGGTACAGAGTGGCCAGTCCTAACCCCGGGTCCCTGGGGCGGCTGGCTCCGCTCTGCACTAAACAGGGGGACAGTCGCTCTCCTTGGTACTCCGTACTCAAGGGCCAGCTCACTTCCCCAATTCTTTTCCATTCCCTTTCCAGGAGTTCTACTCCTAATTCCCCATAGGGTTCCAGCCCTTTAACTCAGAACATTCCAATTTCACCATTCTAGTTTCACGTTCATACAACCCATATTCTTAATCATGTTCATTTATTCATAACAGGCAGCTGTTTAAACAAATTTACAGGCAGCTATTATTTCCTTTCCACATTTTCCAAGACTGCAGTATTCATACATTCCACTAGTTTTCCCGTCCTAGGATTCATGCCATATCCTAGGATCTATCATACAATCTAGTTTTCCAGCCCAAGGATTCGTGCAACACCCTAGGATCTACCATTCAATCTATTTCTCATTCCTAGGATTCATGCAATGTCCTAGGTTCTATTCCACAATTTAACAGGTTATACTTAAAATCCACTCTACCAGGTACGACGGGAGTAATGGGGGCGTGATCGGGAATCCCGCGTGCCTCCGCGACCCCCAAGACTGCAACGGAACGAGGTCCTATCACAAGGATCAAACACAAGGAGTGTCTCAAAATAGTGTATAGCTACTGTAGACGGGTAGAGGATTTAATTCCGGAAAGAACCCAACTCGAAACACGGAAAACGAAACCCGAACGGGCCCTCAACGGGTCGAAAACGACGACACTGTGCAAAATCAGACGTCTGGAACTTCTTCCAGACGTCTTAAAAAGTGGATCAGAGAATTACCTTGTTCTGCGTGGTTTCTCAGAAGTCCAGAAGTCTGCGGGGACGTCTGGCCTAGTTCCCAGACGTCTGATGGTCACCCCGGACGTCTGGAGGTCGCTCCAGCCGTCTGGTACTACAGCCAGATGTCTGATTCGCGTTGGATGGCGAATCACCGAGCCTGCGCGCACCCAACTCTCACTCACAGTATGGTCAGTCGACAAGAAGGGAGAAGATGGAAGAACTCACCTTTCAGACGTCTGGATGGTCTTCCAGACATCGCCCCGCCGTCTGGTTATCAGCCCAGACGTCTGATTCTAGAAATGTTTCCAGAATCAGGCCGCGACTCGCCCTCCGCTCGCGACGCCGCGCGTCGTCGCACCTCGTGCGCCTGCTGCTCGGACCGCAGCAGTCCCCCCCGCGTCGCCCCGCACCCGCTGCGCTCCCCGCCGGCCAGCCCTGGCAGCCCCGGCGAGCTCGCCCTCACAGCTAAGCGTCGCTCTCGCACACAGCACCTCCTTCATGCTCACTGCGGCCGCCGCTGCCACTGCAACCTCGCGCTCGCTCTCACGCTCACTGGCTAAAGGAGAAGAGGAAGGAGGTGGTGGTGACGGACGAGCGCGTGGCCTTTTAAGGCTGCGCGAGAAGGAGAGAGAAGGAGCGCGGCAGGGGGGAATCTGCAGCCGCAGAAGGAATCAGCGAATATGCGGGTCTACGCGCTCAGGCGCGCAGACGACCCGCGTGTGTCAAAGATAACAGATTTCCAGACGTCTGGCAACGATCCCAGACGTTTGATACGACGTCTGGAAGTGATTCCAGATGTCTGGTCCGACGTCTGGCCCACCTCCTAGACGTCTTAAAAGACGTCTGGGGCACGCGTTCATAACAATATAACAAACTCAAAGGAAGTTTCGTCCTCGAAACTTGCGTTAACTAGGGTGCGGAAAAGACATCCAAATAACCATAACAAACTCAAAGAGAACCAAAGCCGGTCCGAAAAGACATTCCCGCGAAAAGCTCCGGGTACCACTCCCGCATTGCCGCCTCAGGCTCCCAGGTAGCCTCCTCGTATCGCTGGCTCCTCCACAAAACCTTTACCAGGGGTACTTACTTCCGTCTCAAACTATGGATAGCTCGGTCTAGAATCTGCACTGGCCGCTCGGGGTAGGTCAGGTCGTCGCCCACCTCGACGCTCTCGTGACTCAGTACGTGACTGGGATCGGCTACGTACTTCCTGAGGTTGGACACGTGGAACACGCCGTGCACACCAGAAAGTTGCGGGGGGAGGGCAAGCCTGTAAGCAACGGGTCCAACCCGCTCCAGGACCTCAAAGGGCCCCACAAACCTCGGCGCGAGCTTCCCTCTCACCCCAAACAGCTGTAAGCCCTTCATGGGTGAAACACGAAGGAAGACGTGGTCCCCAACCTCAAACTGCACCTCTCTGCGTCTCCGATCCGCGTAGCTCTTCTGTCTGCTCCTGACAGTGCGGAGTCATCTGTGGATCTGCTCAACTACCTCCTGACTCTGCCGGATCAACCTGGGGCCAACCTCCCACTTGGTCCCCACCTCAACCCAACTCAAGGGTGCCGTACACCTCCGTCCGTACAGAGCCTCGTAGGGAGCCATGCCGATGCTCGAGTGATAACTGTTGTTGTATGCAAACTCCGCCAGGGGCAGGTGCTCCTCCCAAGAGCCCTCCAGTCCAGTACACAGGCACGCAAAAGGTCCTCAAGTGTCTGTATCGTGCGCTCAAACTGTCCGTCCGTCTGGGGGTGGTAAGCCATACTAAACCTTGGTGGGCTACCTTCCTCTATAGTTTTATTATTTCGTCGTAGTATAGTATAGAGGGAGGTGATTACCAGTTTAATACAATTTGTTACTCGGAAATAAAGAGTTCCCGAGGTCGAACTCAGGGAGCAAGTTGTATTCTAGGGGTACAAGTTTCTTTTACAAAAATAAAGAAAGAGAGAGAGAGAGAATTTGTTGGCTTTTCTTCTTTTCTCTTTGCTTCTCCTCTTCTTCCTTCTCAGATCTTCTGCTCTCTTCTTTTGTTCTTCTTCTTTATCTACAGTGGTGATGTTCTTCTTCTTTTTCTTCTTTTCCTTTCTTCTGCAGAGCGGTCCTGTTCTTCTTCTTCTTCTTTCTTTCTTTTCCTTTCTACTGCAGAGCAGTCCTGTTCTTCTTCTTCTTCTTTCTTTCTTCTTTTCCTTTCTTCAGATCTTCTTCTCGTGCTCTTTTTCTTCTTTCAGTTCTTGTCTTGGCCTCTCTGCGTTCTCCTTGTTCTTTCAGCTCTTTCTGCTTGTCTCTCTGTGTTCTCCTCTGCCTCGCCTTCCTTCTCCTTCCTTGCCTTCAGGAAGTCGTCTGATTTTCCAATCAGACGACTTAAACCGCCGCTGCTACAGTGCCGCTCGGTGATCCTCCTTCCTTCAGCCTTCATTTCTTCCACGGTTCTTCTTCACCTGTGCCTGCACACTTACACAGCTTGATCAGAGAGGGGCAAAACCTATCTCTACCCTCCCCCGCGTCTCTCTCTCACAGAATCCGCTCATAGGATAGCTCTCCCAGAGCTGCCGGGTAGCCGGGTACGGGTCGCGCCCGGGTCCAGGCCCACCGGCGTGCGTGGTGGGCGAGGAGTGCAGGTCAGTCTAAGTCAGGTCCGGGCCAGGTCCGCGAGGCGTGAGCGCGGACGAGACCGGGTAACCGGGCGGGTGAAGGGGACCTCACCCCGTGTGCTGAGGCAATAAGCCTCTAGCACTTTTTCGCTTTATACCGCTGCGCTCCTTCAGAGCCTTCCGAGGTGGGACTAAATGTCCCACCCCAATTTCGCGCCTGCGCGGAGGAAGCAGCTGGTAATCGCAGCATTACGCGAGACCTTCGCGCGAGGGCTTCGACTCGACTGCAGCCTGGTACTTCGCGAAGGCGCCTTGCGCTGTCTGGGAGCGTAACCTGGGCGTGGCGCACCTGGGGCAGCAGGTGGAGAAGCTGCTTCTCTTCAACAATGGCGGCGACGAGCGCAGGTACCTACCCACAGAAAAACGGCCTCTCGGCCCAATCAGAAATGCGGAGGACCTTCGCCGTGGCACGGCGAAGGTGGTCGGGGGGTGTGCAGGCGGCGGGGCGGAGCCTAAGGGCTGCCCTAGGTCGGACTGTGGGTCGGGAGATGGGTTTGTTCGGTGGAGTTGCAGAGGGTGATTTGGGGGAAGTGGAGGGGCGGAAATGGATCAGGGTGAGGAGGCGGAGATTATGTGCAGGTCGGCGAGCCGGGTGGGATGCTGGAGTGATGGGAGCGGCTCGCCGGAGGATGGCCGGAGGCGGAGAAGGTGAGGGTGAGTGGTTGGAATCGAGGGCGACAGTAGATGTTTAAAGTGAGGAAAAGGAAGAGGGGAGGAAGAGGAGGACTTCTACCTACTTAGCAGGACGAGGAGGGGCCGGAGCGGGCGACAGTCGTATCGACTGTCGCCGGAGAAGAAGATGCCCGGGGGAAGGGGCGGCGGCGAGCAGAGGGCCGGAGAGGCGTCAGCTGGGTGCAGCGTGGCGCGGGAAGAGTAGGGGAAGAAGTCTCTGCTGCTTGTATTGCGGCAGAGCGAAGAGGAGGAGGAGGAAGAACCGTCGGAGCTGGTGGGCGTCTGCCGGAGTGAGAAGAGAGGAAAGTTGGGGGTTTTCTCCGTCAGATCCGAGCTGGGAAGAACGGTGGAGCGACGGGGGTATTTATAGGGACCGAATCAGGGAGGAAGAAGGAGGGAGACGACGTGTCTCCCTCGCCGGAGGACGCTGGAGATGGAAACCCATACCGTCCGTGCGTTCGCACGGCCGGTATGGTGGGTTACAGTGACCAGGGGGGTGTCCCTGCGACGGCTGACGATGCAGGGCACCCCCGGTTTACTTGCCAGACTCTCCCCCTCACCCTGCGCGGCGCCATGCTCCGCGCAAGGTCACCGGAGCATGGTGCTGGCAGGCTTTGCAGGGAGGACCTGAACGCAAAGGACGAAGGAGAGTTAGGGGCCAAAATGCGAGGGTTCAAAAGTTGAGGGCCAAAAAGTAAATATATGAGGACCAAAGTGTAAAGTTGGTCAAGAAGGTTTCTTCTTAGGCTCAAGTTTTTATACATGACTAATTAGGACCTAAGGAATCTGATGGTGAATTTTATTTCTAGATTAAACCTTGTTTGACTGGTCAATTTACGCAAAAACCCAAATTAAGTTATTAATTGGGTATGGTTCTCAATGTAGGTCAAGATGAGTTCCTAAGGTCAAATTGAAGGTTTTAAACCCTAGAGATTATTTTTCTATGAATTTTAGAGGGTTTATTCCATTTTTTCTTTTCCTTGAACCTCGTGAATTGAAGTAGGTTTGTTTTAGGGTTACAGATTATCATTTAGTTCCTTGGAATTGCTGTAGCCCTTGCCAGATCATCTCATCCCACTTTTATTCTAATTAGGTTGCTTTGACCTATGTTTGGACCCTGAATTACCCTGTATGCAGATTATACTGGTAAAATTGCATTTTTACCCCTTATGACTTGTTTTCTCCTTAAACTCAGAATTCTCTGAGTTAAGCCTTTCCTTGAGTTATGTAGGAGCTTTTATCCTTTGTATTGGGTCAAAATGAGCTAGTTATGGCTCATGATGAGGTTCTCATCATACCCCCATGCCTAGCTTTTGCTAGTCCCTTAGCAAAAACTTAAGGTTTCAACCCTTGTTCTAGACCATGAAGTTCTTAATAGCTTTAGATAAGTGCTTTTTCATTTGAGCTCAGATTAGGTTAGAATGCTGACCATAGGCCTAAAAGGTACTCTAGTACCAATCAAGATCCAAATATGTCTAGCCTTAGCCTCAGTCCTTAGCAAAGGTTTTTAAGGCCCACAAGAACTAACCTAAGGTTTATTGGACTTTGTGGTTAAAGCACCCGTGCTTGAAATGATTTTAGCCCTGGCTCAGTTCGCAGTGCGTTTTGTAAGAGAGAGATAGAAAGTTATTTTGTTTGGAGAGTTTTCGCTCTCTTTTTTTTTTTAGTTCTAGCCTAGGATTGGCTTTTCAACACGGTCTATATCAGATTCCTTGCTCCCATCATCAATCCTCAAGGGTTCCTGGCGATCGATGCTTTTAGATAGCACCGCCCATGGCAACCCTCGGAACCCTGGCTATTGAGATTTCGAGATAATCCCATCCATGGTGTTCCGTGGCTGAATTCAGACCCTGGCAATTGACACTTCGAGATAATGCCATCCATGGAATCTGAACCAGCAGAGTGCTTACATGCCCCCAGTAGGATATGTAAATATCCTAAGAGACAAGCACCGAGGAGATGATATTTTGTTACGCATCTTCGAGGGGATTTCCCGTCTCTCCGCGCTGGGAACTCGTCCAAATCAACTTGTGTTGATCGGCCGCTCCTATTCTAGGTGTTCTTTTTAGAATTTTGCGACGCTTCTGCGTGATTCTGATTTTTACGCTTACTGAACCAGGCTGTGTGTGAGGTTAGGGTGCTTAGGTTTCTGAGTCCCGTAAACCAAAAATTAGTTAACGAGGCCAAATACTTCCTAAGCCTTAGACCTAATACTTCAGCTTTTCATTTTCCTCAACCTCTTGAGTGTCCAGATCTTAATGGGTACTAAGAGTCTATTCAAGAATGCCTAAGGTTTGCATTCTTACTAATCTCATTGTGCACTTTTCAGTTATTTTCTTGAATGAGGTCTAGAACTTAGGTTAATTCCTTAGTTCCTTACTAATGACTATCACTTTTTTCTCATAATTTTGAGCTCCTTTTTCATTTTGTTTCTTTTCTCCTTCTCCTTCACAAAATTTCCTTCTCCTCTCTTATTCTTTTTCGAAAATTTTTAATTTTTATGGTGTTTTTGGTATATGTGAATTTTTTTGTTTGAAACCTTTTCTTACCAGTTTTGCACTTTCATACCCCCCCATGCCTAAGATTTGCAATGTCCTCATTGTAACCTAGGGGGTTTTTTTTTAGCTTAGTTCATTCCTTAAGACAGAAATTTGGATGCGTGAATGGGTCGGGTTTAATTTTTGCGGACGATTTCTAATCCCAGATGCAAGCATCTGAGGTGGGGTCGGCTGTCTACAAGGGTGAACCTTAAGTGCAAAAAGGTGTCAGAAAAAGTTTTGGATTTTTAGGAAAATGACGGGTTGCCTCCCGTTAAGCGCTGAGTTTTACGCCATCGGCTGGGCGCAATAAGCTCAAGGGGAATGGAGGATATAAGATGCTTCAGCCAAATCAGTAGAAGTTACATCAATGAACGGCTTGAGTCTCTGACCGTTCACGATGAAAGGTTCAGAATCGTGGCTGAGTGGACTGATTTCGATTGCTCCATTTCCAAAAACTTGTCGGACCAAATATGGTCCGACCCACTTGGATCTCAGTTTTCCTGGGAAGAGTTTTAGTCGGGCATCAAAGAGTAGGACCTTCTGACCAGGATGAAAGATCTTTCTCGAGATGTGTTTGTCGTGGAAGGCTTTAACCCGCTCCTTGTAGATTTGCGAGTTCTCGTACCCGTCTAGGCGTAATTCATCGATCTCGCTGATTTGGAGTTTTCTGTGGGTCCCAGCCTTGGAAAGATCTAGATTACAGTTCCGTACTGCCCAATAGGCTTTATGCTCCAGTTCTACGGGAAGGTGGCATGCCTTTCCATACACCAGTCTAAAGGGAGACATGCCCAATTGGGTCTTGTGGGCGGTCCTATAGGCCCACAATGCTTCCGGAAGTCGAGACGACCAGTCCTTCCTGTCAGGTCGAACAGTGACTTGCAGGATTTTCTTGATCTCCCGATTAGACAGCTCAGCTAGACCATTAGTTTGGGGGTGGTAAGGAGTAGAGATTCGGTGAGACACCCCGTATTTGGTCATCAGTGACCTAAACTGAGCATTTGTGAAATGGGTCCCCCCATCAGAGATTATTGCACGAGGAATCCCGAACCTTGAGAAAATGTTTTGATGAATGAATTTGAGAACGATTTTGTGATCACAGGTTCGGGTCGGTATGGCTTCGATCCATTTGGACACGTAGTCCACAGCCAACAGAATGTATTCGAAACCACCCGAAACAGGAAAGGGGCCCATAAAATCAATCCCCCAAACATCAAAGATTTCGCATACTAGAATCGGTTGCATAGGCATCATGTCGCGATGGCTCATGTTGCCCAAAGTCTGGCAACGACTGCATGCCTTGCAGTGATTGTATGCGTCTTTGAACAGTGTGGGCCAGTAAAAGCCGCACTGGAGGACTTTTGATGCGATTTTATGCCCGGCGAAATGGCCACCGCATGCCTGGTCATGGCAGAAAGAGAGGATATTGTTGAATTCCTCTTCCGGGACACATCTCCGGATGATCTGATCGGCACCTATGCGGAATAGGTATGGGTCTTCCCAAATGTAATACTTGGCATCGGAGCGTAATTTGTCCTTCTTGGCCTTCGGCCAATCAGACGGGATCTGATGGGATGCCAAGTAATTTACTACATTAGCAAACCATGGAAGGCTAGTACCAATAGTCAGCAGGTGCTCATCAGGAAAATGTTCAGTGATGGGTCCAGAAGGGTCAATTATTTCAGAAGGAAGATGGGACAAGTGATCAGCTACCACATTTTTCTTTCCCGCTTTGTCGCGAATCTCAAGGTCAAATTCTTGCAACAGAAAGATCCATCGGATTAATCAAGGTTTCGCGTCCTTCTTTGCAAGGAGATGCCTCACAGCTGTGTGATCCGAGTATATGATGACATGGGAACCCAGAAGGTACGATCTGAATTTTTCTAGGGCAAATACTACAGCTAGCAGCTCTTTCTCAGTAACCGTATAGTTACGCTGAGCCTCATCGAGTGTTTTACTGGCGTAGTAAATGACCACAGGCTTCCCATCAATTTTCTGCCCCAAAACCGCTCCTACAGCGAAGTCAGATGCATCGCACATGATCTCAAAGGGTTGAGACCAATCAGGGGACTGTAGGATCGGGGCTTGGGTGACTCGGTCACGCAGGATTTCAAATGCTTGAGTGCATTCCTTGGAAATTTCGAAAGGAACATCCTTGGAGAGAAGAGTGGTTAGGGGGCGCGCGATTTTTGAAAAATCAGGGATATATCGTCGATAAAAACCGACATGCCCTAAAAAGGAACAGATGTCCCTGATCGAGCTAGGCATAGGAAGGTGAGAAATCAGATTAATCTTAGCTCGATCCACTTGGATACCTTTTTCCGAAATTGAGTGTCCCAGGACAATTCCCTCAGGCACCATGAAATGGCTCTTTTCCCAGGAAAGAACCAAATTCACATCGATGCACCGCCTGAGTATCTGGACCAAGTGTTGGAGGCAATCGTCGAATGATGCTCCGAAAACTGAAAAGTCATCCATGAAGACTTCCAAATAATCACCTACTATATCTGAGAATATGGCAACCATGCTTCGCTGAAAAGTAGCGGGTGCATTGCAAAGACCGAAAGGCATCCTTCGGAAAGCGTATGTTCCGAAGGGGCAGGTGAACGTGGTCTTTTCTTGGTCCTCAGGATGGATTGCCACCTGGTTATAACCGGAGTACCCGTCAAGAAAGCAAAAGAACCTATTTCCCGCAAGTTTTTCGAGAATTTGATCAATGAAGGGTAGTGGGAAATGATTCTTCTTTGTGGAGGAATTGAGTCGACGGTAATCTATACAGACTCTCCACGAGTTGGCTAATCGGGTAGGAATGATTTCTCCGGTCTCAGTCGTTATAGTGGTGAGTCCTGCCTTCTTGGGCACAACCTGAATTAGGCTCACCCAACGACTATCGGAGATCGGGTAGATGATTCCGGCATCTAACCACTTGATGATCTCCTTTTTCACGACCTCCTGCAGATTGGGGTTTAAGCGTCTCTGCATTTCACGAGAAGGTCGTGTGCCCTCTTCTGAATAGATATGATGAGTACAATAAGAGGGACTTATTCCAGTCAAATCATCGAGAGTCCACCCAATGCTCTGCGATGTTGCTGGAGGACAACAATCAGACGGGATTCCTGTTCAGGACTGAGGTTGGAATTGATAATCACAGGAAGGGTCTGATTAGAACCCAAAAAGATGTATTTCAAGTGAGCAGGAAGGGGTTTCTGTTCGAGGATGGGGTTATCAGCAGCAGCGGGTGGTTCAGTATAGATGTGAGGTTCAAGGGTGGGAGTTACTGGGTTATTCATATCTGGATTCGACTCCTCTGTTTACGGGTCAAGATCCTTCTGTGGTTGATGAGGCATAATCGAGTCATTCTGGAAGTGTGATTCATCAACCAAGGTCCTGATGTCACAAATTTGTTCGATGACGTCGCAATTAATTCCTTGTTGGGCCTTAAATATATCAATTTTTAGTGTTTGATCTCCAAACTTAAGCTCTATTTGGCCCTCCTCACAGCTGATGTTGGCTCTAGCAGTAGCCAAGAAAGGTCTCCCTAGAATGATTGGTGTATCCCTAGGGATCTCAGGTGCGTCCATATCTAGGACTATAAAGTCCACTGGGAAATAGAAATCCCACACTCTTACGATAACATCCTCGAGAATCCCTTTTGGTGACTTTATGGATCGATCTGCTAATTGTAATGTCACCTCGGTTGGTTTTAGCTCAGATTCTTCTAGATGGTCAAGTAAGGATGTGGGTATTAGGTTTATGGATGCACCCAAGTCTAACAATGCTCTATCAAATTGGGTACCACCTATCTTGCAGGAAATCAGGGGAGTACCAGGATCTTTTGCCTTGGGTGGGAGTCTACTGAGGATTATAGAGCTGGCTTGCTCTGACAGAAAAATTGGGCTCCCTCCCTTGGTTCGCGGCTTACGCTGGGGTGTACATATATTCTTTAGAAATCGTGCGTAAGCTGGTACGTGGCGGATTGCATCCATCAAGGGGATGTTTATGTGGACCTGCTCAAAGAGCTTGACCAGGTCCTCCTCAGGGGCCACGGGTTTGGTGGTCTTCTTTCCCTTGGTCAAGGCCTCGGGAAATGGGATCTTGGTTGGTTCTTCTAGGATAGGTCCAGGTTGTGGATCCGGGACAGTGGTATCTTGGATAACTATCCTAGGGTCATGGTTATCAGGCTTGGAGTGGTTCGGATAATGCGGGTCTTGAGTTGTTTTACCACTACGTGTTGTTACAGAATTTAATCCGGCCTGATTTTGGTTTGGGTTTTGTAAGAGGGGTGGCTGCTGCTGAAATCCCGCATAAGAAGTTGAAGCTTCCATCTCGTCTGGAGATGGAGCAGTAGGGGCCTGATAAATCCATTGTGCGTGGCCTAAATTTGGATTCATAACGTGCTTCTGGGTTGGCACGTTATTCGGGTTAGGAAGAGGTTGGGAAGGGAGTGTGCCTGGCTGGCGAGAATTTGCCAACTGGGCCAGTTGAGTTTTAACCTCTGTAAGTTCGTCCTTGTGCTGTTTTTGAATAGCCGCATTCGTTCTTTGAATGTCAGCCAGAGTCTGGAGGATTCGGGACATTTGATCCTGATTTGGCCCTGATGGATAAGTAGGGTTGGGCCGAGGCTGAGGCGGCTGGTAATGACGAGAGGGCTGTGGGCGGGACTGAAAAGGTGGTCTTTGGGTTTGGGAATTTCCCGCCCACTGAAAATTGGGATGGTTTCACCATCCAGGGTTGTAAGTGTTGGAGAATGGGTCGTTCTGGATGGCGTTGAGGTCCTCGCAGGTCTGAGGAACCTCTTGAGAATCAGGGAAAGGGGGAATGGAGTTCACCGGGCTGGTGTAGAAAGGATCGGATGATCCTCCGATCCGAGAATCAGATGGGGATGGATATGGATCCATCCTAGGGGAAGATCGGTGGAGGATGTTTTGCACAGTCTCCTATGTGGAAGGAGGTTGTGCAAAGGAGTTACGCGCGGAGGTGGCTCGCTGCAAGTGTTGAGTCAGCTCATCCACCTTCTTCTCAATGATTGAGACCTTGTCCAATCGACTGGCCATTAATTCCAGGTCCACTGATGCGGACAGGCCCTGCGTCTCATGTGCTCCCTTAAGATTCGTCGCTGCGCGGGTATTCGTCCTGTCGAATAATCCCATGGAGTCATTGTTGATGGAGTTGTCGCACATGTTTTCGAGAATCTCCCATACGGTGTCTTCATGTTGACCCATGATGTTTCCTCCGCAAGTTGCATTGACGAAAAGGCGGATGTCCTCACGGAGTCCCTGGTAAAAAGATTGGACTTGTTCCCATTTAGGAACTCCGTGATGAGGGCACTTTCTCATGAGATCCTGAAAACGATCCCATGCCTCATGGAGAGGTTCTCCTGATTGTTGAGTGAAGTGTGTAATCTGATGGCGCAAGGCGTTGGTCCGACCAACGGGAAAAAACTTTTTCAAAAACTCGGATTGAAGTTCTTCCCAAGTGTTGATCGGCCGGGTCTGAGTTTGATACCAATGGGCGGCCTTGTCCATAAGAGAAAAGGAGAACATCCTCATGAGAAGAATATCCCGATTTTGCGCATCTGATCCAAAAGTGTGGGCCAGATGCTTTAGCTGTTTGATGTGCTGGAAGGGATCTTCAGAATTAAGCCCATGGAATTTAGGTATAGCATGGATCATGTTGGGCTTTAATTCGGAATCAGGTCCTCCAGTCGGGATTCTGACTCGAGGCTCAATGGCCACCGCGGCAGGATTGTAGTGGTCCCGCAACATAGGACGCTGTGGTGGGTGCACGAAGTTTTGGAAGAGGTCATTGAGTCGATGGAGCTGGTGCTCCAGATTATTTTCTTCCTCAACTGGCTGAGCCATGATGGGGGAAGAATAAGAACTTGGTTCTGAATCAGAAGAGAGAATAATGTGAGGGTGTTGCTGCAAAAACACGGGCGTCGAGGCTTGGCCTTGACGAGAGCGAATTTCTAAAGGAGGTCTTAAGGGTGGTCTTAAGGACCTCCTTCCGTACATGCACTGTTGGAAGAGGTAAGTTTAGAAGGTGCTGGACCCAATCAAGACACCCACAAATGTGTTGGGTGACTATAGAGGTGCGGGGCAGATGGACCCCTTGATCAGAAAGATCGTCCACCTGAGAATTACCTGGGCAGCCAGAGAGGGAGAGTCCCGCGAAGACCCCTACACGGTAGAGCGTCCCCACGGGTTACAGGGTTTCCCCCACCCGACCTCTCTTGTCACTGCGGTTCCAGGTAGACCAGAATGGGGATCTTGACCTCTTAAGTCTACCAATTTTTATTTTAAGATCAGGGTGCTTAAGGTTTCACTTGAACTTTAGTCTTTTAAGTGCAAAGAGTGACCTAATTTAAGGTTAGTTGACCCAAGGGGTCAACTTTACCTCTTGTTTTCTTTGAGAGCTTTTAGGTCCTGTCTTTTAGGGTTCAAGTGTTTAGAGAGCCAATTGTTTTAGGTTTTCTTTGAATAGGTATTTTCAGACAAGGGCTTGGGCACACTTCATTTGGTTTTCTCAATTCTTGCTTAAGGAGTGTGTCTCTAAATCCCTAGTGTTGGATCCTAGGTTGGCTCTACTTGGTCCAGTTAATTCTTTGTTGGGTAATTAGGGCTCAAGCAAGAATGTGTTAGCCCTTAAATACCCTTAATAGTGTGCAGGAGTAATGAGTTGAAAACATGCAACTCTTTATGGTTACTAAGTATGGAAGACAGGTTAGCCCTATATTGCTTGTTCTTTTTTTTTCTTCCTCTTTAGAGTTTAGGGGTTAATAGCAAGAGGAAAAAATTTTACCTATCCTCGGAGTGGTTGTCATGCGGTTGCTTGTTTTCTTGATTTCCTGTAGCTGCACAAAAGAGAGGAGATTATCAGAAACTAAAAAGAAACATGAATGTTTACCTCTAGAATAGCCGTTGCTCCCCGGCAACGGCGCCAAAAACTGGTGGGCTACCTTCCTCTATAGTTTTATTATTTCGTCGTAGTATAGTATAGAGGGAGGTGATTACCAGTTTAATACAATTTGTTACTCGGAAATAAAGAGTTCCCGAGGTCGAACTCAGGGAGCAAGTTGTATTCTAGGGGTACAAGTTTCTTTTACAAAAATAAAGAAAGAGAGAGAGAGAGAGAATTTGTTGGCTTTTCTTCTTTTCTCTTTGCTTCTCCTCTTCTTCCTTCTCAGATCTTCTGCTCTCTTCTTTTGTTCTTCTTTATCTGCAGTGGTGATGTTCTTCTTCTTTTTCTTCTTTTCCTTTCTTCTGCAGAGCGGTCCTGTTCTTCTTCTTCTTCTTTCTTTCTTCTTTTCTTTCTTCAGATCTTCTTCTCGTGCTCTTTTTCTTCTTTCAGTTCTTGTCTTGGCCTCTCTGCGTTCTCCTTCTTCTTTCAGCTCTTTCTGCTTGTCTCTCTGTGTTCTCTGCCTCGCCTTCCTTCTCCTTCCTTGCCTTCAGGAAGTCGTCTGATTTTCTAATCAGACGACTTAAACCGCCGCTGCTACAGTGCTACTCGGTGATCCTCCTTCCTTCAGCCTTCGTCTTCTTCCACGGTTCTTCTTCACCTGTGCCTGCACACTTACACAGCTTGATCAGAGAGGGGCAAAACCTATCTCTACCCTCCCCCGCGTCTCTCTCTCACAGAATCCGCTCATAGGATAGCTCTCCCAGAGCTGCCGGGTAGCCGGGTACGGGTCGCGCCCGGGTCCAGGTCCACCGGCGTGCGTGGTGGGCGAGGAGTGCAGGTCAGTCTAAGTCGGGTCCGGGCCAGGTCCGCGGGGCGTGAGCGCGGACGAGACCGGGTAACCGGGCGGGTGAAGGGGACCTCACCCCGTGTGCTGAGGCAATAAGCCTCCAGCACTTTTTTGCTTTATACCGCTGCTCTCCTTCAGAGCCTTCTGAGGTGGGACTAAATGTCCCACCCCAATTTCGCGCCTGCGCGGAGGAAGCAGCTGGTAATCGCAGCGTTACGCGAGACCTTCGCGTGAGGGCTTCGACTCGACTGCAGCCTGGTACTTCGCGAAGGCGCCTTGCGCTGTCTGGGAGCGTAACCTGGGCGTGGCGCACCTGGGGCAGCAGGTGAAGAAGCTGCTTCGCTTCAACAATGGCGACGACGAGCGCAGGTACCTGCCCACAGAAAAACGGCCTCTCGGCCCAATCAGAAACGCGGAGGACCTTCGCCGTGGCACGGCGAAGGTGGTCGGGGGGTGTGCAGGCAGCGAGGCGGAGCCTAAGGGCTACCCTAGGTCGGACTGTGGGTCGGGAGATGGGTTTGTTCGGTGGAGTTGCAGAGGGTGATTTGGGGGAAGTGGAGGGGCGGAAATGGATCAGGGTGAGGAGGCGGAGATTATGTGCAGGTCGGCGAGCCGGGTGGGATGCTGGAGTGATGGGAGCGGCTCGCCGGAGGATGGCCGGAGGCGGAGAAGGTGAGGGTGAGTGGTCAGAATCGAGTGCGACAGTAGATGTTTAAAGTGAGGAAAAGGAAGAGGGGAGGAAGAGGAGGAGTTCTACCTACTTAGCAGGACGAGGAGGGGCCGGAGCGGGCGACAGTCGTATCGACTATCGCCGGAGAAGAAGATGCCCGGGGGAAGGGGCGGCAGCGAGCAGAGGGCCGGAGAGGCGCCAGCTGGGTGCGGCGTGGCGCGGGATGAGCAGGGGAAGAAGTCTCTGCTGCTGGTATTGCGGCAGAGCGAAGAGGAGGAGGAGGAAGAACCGCCGGAGCTGGTGGGCGTCTGCCGGAGTGAGAAGAGAGGAAAGTTGGGGGTTTTCTCCGTCAGATCCGAGCTGGGAAGAACAGTGGAGCGACGGGGGTATTTATAGGGACCGAATCAGGGAGGAAGAAGGAGGGAGACGACGTGTCTCCCTCGCCGGAGGACGCCGGAGATGGAAACCCATACCGTCCGTGCATTCGCACGGCCGGTATGGTGGGTTACAGCGACCAGGGGGGTGTCCCTGCGACGGCTGACGACGCAAGGCACCCCCGGTTTACTTGCCAGACTCTCCCCCTCACCCTGCGCGGCGCCATGCTCCGCGCAAGGTCGCCGGAGCATGGTGCTGGCAGGTTTTGCAGGGAGGACCTGAACGCAAAGGACAAAGGAGAGTTAGGGGCCAAAATGCGAGGGTTCAAAAGTTGTGGGCCAAAAAGTAAATATATGAGGACCAAAGTGTAAAGTTGGTCAAGAAGGTTTCTTCTTAGGCTCAAGTTTTTATACATGACTAATTAGGACCTAAGGAATCTGATGGTGAATTTTATTTCTAGATTAAACCTTGTTTGACTAGTCAATTTACGCAAAAACCCAAATTAAGTTATTAATTGGGTATGCTTCTCAATGTAGGTCAAGATGGGTTCCTAAGGTCAAATTGAAGGTTCTAAACCCTAGAGATTATTTTTCTATGAATTTTAGAGGGTTTATTCCATTTTTTCTTTGCCTTGAACCTCGTGAATTGAACTGGGTTTGTTTTAGGGTTATAGATTATCATTTAGTTCCTTGGAATTGCTGTAGCCCTTGCCAGATCATCTCATCCCACTTTTATTCTTATTAGGTTGCTTTGACCTATGTTTGGACCCTGAATTACCCTGTATGCAGATTATACTGGTAAAATTACATTTTTACCCCTTATGACTTGTTTTCTCCTTAAACTCAGAATTCTCTGAGTTAAGCCTTTCCTTGAGTTATGTAGGAGCTTTTATCCTTTGTATTGGGTCAAAATGAGCTAGTTATGGCTCATGATGAGGTTCTCATCAAACCTCAACCGCATCCCCAAGGCCTGCTGAAAGTCAGCCCAAAATTGGGATGTAAAGCGGGTATCCCGGTCGGATACGATCTCCCACGGAACTCCGTGTAGTCGTACCACATCCCAGATATACCTCTCTGCCTACTGTGCTGGTCCCAAAGTGACTCGGATCGGCAAGAATCGCGCTGTCTTCGTCAGTCTATCCACTATTACCCAGACTGTGTCGTGTCCCCACTGGGTAACAGGTAAGCCCACCACCAAGTCCATGGTGATCCTCTCCCACTTCCACTCTGGCACTGGAAGTGGCTGAAGCAGCCCTGCAGGCCTCTGATGCTCGGCTTTCACCTGATGGCACACTAAGCACTGCTGCACGAACTCACCCACATCCCGCTTCATCCCACCCCACCAAAACTTGCGTCTCAAGTCGTGGTACGTTTTCGTGTTTCCGGGATGTATGGTGGATCTGGAATCGTGTGCCTCAGTCAGGAGCTCTCTCAACAGCTCCTCGTCTCTGGGAACGCACAACCATCCCCTCAAGCGTAGCACCTGGTCTGTGAAAGAGAAGTCCCCTGGTTCTCCTGACAGTGCTCTGTCGCGCAAAGACTGCAAGTACGGATCGGCCATCTGTCCTGTGATGATGCGATCTATCAGCTCCGGCCTAGTTTGCCGTGTCACCGTCACTGCCCCACAGTACCCTTGTAACTCTAGAGGTCGCCAATTGCCCACCTCCTCCAAAAGGCTCCAACTCTGTAACTGTAGACTGGCCAAGAGTGCGGGTGCCTTACGGCTCAAGGCGTCAGCCACCACATTAGCTTTTCCCGGGTGGTAGGAGATGCTACAGTCGTAGTCCTTCAGGAGCTCCAACCAACGTCTCTGTCTCATGTTGAGCTCCTTCTGATCAAAAAGGTTTCTGAGGCTCTTGTGATCTGTTAAAATCTCGAAGGTCTCACCATACAAGAAGTGCCTCCAAGTCTTCAACGCAAAGACAACAGCTGCCAACTCTAGGTCGTGGGTAAGGTAGGTATGCTCATGGGGCTTCAGTTGCCGCGAAGCGTAAGCGACAACGTGACCCCTCTGCATGAGCACACCTCCTAACCCCTGCAAGGAGGCGTCCGTGTACACAACGAACCCGCCACTACTGTCAGGGATGGTGAGCACGGGAGCCGAGGTCAACCTCTCCTTCAGCTCCAGAAAACACGCCTCACAGGCGTCTGTCCAAGTGAAGGGCACGTCCTTCTGGGTCAACTGTGTCATAGGACGCGCAATCTGTGAAAATCCTCTGATGAATCGTCTGTAGTAGCCTACCAGCCCCAGGAAACTACGAATCTCAGTAACTGAATGCGGTCTCTCCCACCTGAGCACTGCCTCGACCTTGGCTGGGTCCATCGCCAAGCCGTCTCCAGAGATCACATGACCTAGGAAGGTCACCTCCCTCAACCAGAACTCGCACTTGCTGTATTTGGCGTACAGCCGGCGTCGTCTCAGAGTGTCCAGAACCATCCGCAAGTGCTTTCCATGGTGCGTCCGACCTCTAGAATAGATGAGTACATCATCTATGAAAACCACCACGAACTGGTCCAAGTACGGTCTAAACACCCGGTTCATCAGGTCCATGAAAGCAGCGGGGGCATTGGTCAGCCCAAACGGCATGACCAAAAACTCGTAGTGTCCGTACCGGGTGCGGAAAGCTATCTTGGAGATGTCGGTCTCCCTGATCCTCAACTGGTGGTATCCAGACCTCAAGTCGATCTTGGAAAACACCGTGGCACCCCGCAACTGGTCAAACAAGTCGTCGATCCTCGGCAGCGGATATCTGTTCTTGATGGTGACCCTATTCAGCTGTCGGTAGTCCACACAAAGGCATAAGGTCCCATCCTTCTTCTTCACAAACAGTACCGGGGCTCCCCAGGGAGACGCACTGGGCCTCACGAAACCCTTCTCCAGAAGGTCCTGCAACTGAGACTTGAGCTCTCGCAGCTCAAGCGGTGCCATCCTGTATGGCGCGGTGGAGATGGGGCTGGTCCCTGGTACTAGTGAGATCTCAAACTTGATCTCACGCTCGGGCGGTAATCCTGGTAACTCGTCTGGAAACACGTCAGGGTACTCTCTGATCACCGGGATGCTCTGGAAGTCTGCCACAGGGCTGGGCTCTGCCACCACACAAGCTAGGAAGCCCTCACACCCCTGGCTCAAAAGTCTCACCGCCCGAAGTGCCGAAATGCACCTGAAACCTCCGTCCACTGGCTGTTCGTGAAACTCGAAAGAAGGCAACCCCGGAATGGAGAAGACGATCTTCCTCTCAAAACACTCCACCAAGGCGTGGTAAGCGGACAGCCAATCCATCCCCAGAATCACTCCAAAGTCCTCCATCTGTATCATAATCAGGTCAGCTGGCAGGCTATGTCCCCCGACGCTGACCTCGCAATCCGTGTACACCTCCTCAGCTACAAACAGCTGACCACTCGGACCTCTGATTACGAACGGATTCTCTAACAGTGTATAATCCTGGTCCAAACTAACTGTGAAACTGGCTGCGACAAACGAGTGCGTAGTGCCGGAATCGAAAAGCGTGTAAACGAGTCTACCGGAAACTGAAACCATACCTGCTACCACCGATCCCGAAGCTCTGGCATCCCCGTGTGTTAGGGCGTTGATATGCCCCTCAGCTCTAGGTGCGAACGAAGCAGCCACACTCTACGTCGGACGGGTAGGTGCTGGCTGGTACCCTCCTCGCGACTGTTGTCCTCCTCCTCGTGCCTGGGAACCGTGGCCTCCTGCGCGCCCTCCAGTGCTCTGCTCGGGAAGTGTCTGCTGACCTCCTGCCCTAGACGGGCAGTCCCTCCTGATGTGGCCCAGCTGGCCACACTGGTAACAGAGGGGAACCCGACTCCCGCCCTCAGTGGGTCCCTACTGTCGGCTAAATGGGGGTCTGGTGCTGGCGACTGGCCCCTGTCGAGGGCCCCCAAAGGCCACTGATGGCCCTGCAAAATGTGACGGCTCTCCTGCGGATGCCACGTGTCTCCGTTCTCACCGGCCCTATGAGAAGTCTGGCTGGAAGGGCCTCTTCCGCCCGCCGTCGGTGTCTCGCGCAGATGGGTTGGTCTCCTCGTAAGTCATAGCTGCCTCTACCACCCTCGAAAACGTAGGCAGCTTCAGGGGTTTGACATGCCCCCGGATCGCAGGCCGGAGCCCCTCGGTGAACCTCCAAAGGCGCTCCTCCTCAGTGGCTACCGCTGTCGCTGCAAAGAGGGACAGCTCCAAGAAACGCGTGCGGTACGCGCTCACAGTCATCATCCCTTGGCGGAGAGTGTGGAACTCTCGCCTCCTCTGGTCCTGCCATGTCTGGGGATAGTACTGCTCGCAGAAGAGGGTGACGAACTGGTCCCACGTCGGCTCATCCCTCTCTTGTCCCTGGACCGCCCTCCACCACCTGTGTGCCACACTCTCCAGCTGGTATGTGGCAAAGGCCACGCGGCACTCCACCGGGGGGCGAAGGGTGTTGAAGATCTTCTCCAGCTACTCAAGCCAGTCCTTTGCCTCGGTCGGGTCCTCATCCCCCTTGAAGGAGGGGGGCTTCAGCTTCTGGAACTGCCCGAAAAGCTCGAAGTGGCGCTATAGGGGAGGTGCTGGTGCACCTCCAGGGGAAGGTGCCTCGTGCACGGAAGTATCGGTGGAAGGTGGGGGCTGCGGCAGCCCATCCCCTCCCCTGTGTCCACCGCCGCGTCCGTCGAGTGGTCCCACAGAGGACTCCCCCTCCGCAACCCCAGGGTGAGGCGCTCAGGGCGGTGGGTGGAGCTCCTCTCGTACAATGTCTCATATCAGCCGGGCAAGGTCCTGGGCCTGGATGCCCGGGAGTAGTGGCTGGTCCACTGGGGTGTCGGCAACGGCACGCCCACCTCGCCGACCTCGTCCTCGGCCACGCCCATGGCCAGCCTCACCAGTCTCGCGACGAGGCATCTCCTGTAAGGAGATGCGAAACAAAATGGAACACGTCACTACGGAACGTTACCGAACGGAAACGTCTAGGAACTCATGTCAAGAGATATGTTGTGGTGGCTACTCTAGTTATAGACATGTGAATTGGTTATTTTCCAGTCAGTTGATTCACTTCTCGGGACGACCTTGCTCTGATACCATCTTGTAACGACCTGGTTCCCAAGCCCCTACGAGACACGAGAACCAGACTGACTCAACTAATCCCAAGACCTAGTCGTCCAACGAGGAAGTAACCAAAAGAGCAGTAAAATAAACTAAATTCAACATGAATATAACTAACAGTAATAAAATACAGCAGTAAGGAAAGAAACTACTACAGTATATACCACCACAACAGTAGAACAACATTCATATCTAAATATGAACTGCAGGTAAGGAAAAGTGTAGCGGAACAAGAACTACTCACTATAACGGAACAAAAAGAGGTACAAGAAACTGTGGTAACTCTACTGGACCCTACTCGGCCCAGCGTCCTCTGCAGCCGCTGACCCTGGCTGCTCAACACCTGGTCCTGAAAGGTAACGAGTGTAGCACGTCAGCAAAACGCTGAATAGAGTGGCAACTAACTAAAGAAACAGTAGAGTGTACAGTAGCTGTTAAGTTCTGTTACTTTCTTTATTTCAGTCTTTCAATTATCTCATGATTTATCTATTTCTCAGATCTTTCACTTGATCTCAAATGTTCCTCGTGGGAACGATATTGATTGTAGTCTTTTCCGAACAGTAGAAGTAGCACGTGGTGCTCTCCTGGTCGGGAGAGTCCCCCGTGGTGATCCTACTCTCAGTCAACCACCCCAAGGTCACTGACAGACGTAACGGTGACTACGGCATGCGCGGTAAACGCACGGGTAGCTAACCCGCACTGGCACGCGGTCAGTCGTTTTCGTTAACGGGTGCGCCCAAAGCACAGCACGGAACCAGTACAGGGCAGAGCCCTCTCAGTAACAGGGGTCCAACCCCTCCACAGTAACCAAACAGGGGCCTTGCCCCACCACAGTCCGCGCACCCTCGCCTGACTACCCTGGTTTGCCCTAGTGGGCCTAACAAGTCGGTGTGGGAGGCTAGCAGAACCCCGGGGCCCGTGGGGTAGCTAGTACCTCCCTACACTAGTAACTCTCCTCGGTACTACGTACGCGAGGGCCAGCAAGTCGGTACATGATAGCGAAAATACGCGGTTTGTTAAAATACGTCGTTGTAACGCGTAAATCCGCTTTCGCTCTTAAATTTATAATCCTAGATAGGGAAGTATCTAGGGTCGTCCAAGGAGGCAATATGGTTGCAAAATTGATTGTCTTGCTTGGAATATATCTCAACTTTCTTTTGGTAATTTTCAATATACCATTTTTTTTTGTTTTTGAACTAAGGCAACATGCGAAATTATGGCGGGAAAAGTGTTTACACTTCCAATTAAGTAAACTACTCTAAAGTGGCAAGTAGAGCCTCTCCCTAAGCTCACTCTAGGCAAGTGGAAACCTAGAATAATTAGGGAAAGGAAGTGAAGAATACTGAAAATAAGCAAATAGAAATGCAAACAAAATATGCGAAGAAGGCAACTAGATAATTGATAAAGTGTTTAACAAAAAATGCCTAGTAGAGGAATGCTTCTACTATTAGATAATTGAAGTAAAAGAAAACACAAATCCTCTAAATAGATGGTGAAGAAGAGGGCTTCTTGCTCCAAGGTTGGTGGCTCCCAAGCTTGAAAAGAATCCTTCAACTCCTTCCTTGCAGAACTCCGCCAAGGTGATGACCTCCAAGGCAAGCCCTAAGGGGGCGTGCCCTAAGTTTCTCTCCAAGGGTGGACGTCCACCCTAAGCTTTTCTCCTTTGCCTGGCCGTCCTCCTTGAAGTGGGAGAGTCCTCCTCCTTGGCGTGGCTCAAGTTGAAGAGAGTGGGGAGAAGAAGGCACCAAAAGGGCTGGTGATATGCCCCTTTAATCTCCTTCTCTACTCCTTCTTCTTGGCCGTAGGTATAGGTGGTTTAGGTAGAAAATATACTAAGGGAGGATGGGAATTATGTGGTGGTAGGGTAGGGTATTTATAGGATGGGAAGGGGGGGTGGTTATGGTGTTTTTGGAGGGAAATGAAGGGGTGCTTGGTTATTTTTGGAGGGAAAAATGGGAGGGAAATGAAGAGGTGCCTTGGTTTTCCCTCCAAAAATACCTTCTAGAAGGCAATTTTGGAGGGAAAAAATGGAGGGTGGAGATGGGCTTTGATGGTGGATGTAGGGTGGTGATGGAAGGGATAGTTGGCACCAAAATAAAGTAGGAGTAGGTGATCTTTTTGCTGGAGCTTAGGTAGTAGGGTAATAGGTTTTGGTGCCATGGAGGTGGACTAGCTAAGTTAAGCAGCTTAGCTAGCTTAGCTAGTAGGGAGTAGAGTTGGAGGCATTTGGAGCTAGGGTTTTCAGGGAGAAGAGCTGAGGAGGAGAAGTCTGGAGCTGGAGCTAGAGCTGGCTGCTGCTGAAGAGGCTGGCATGGGGCTACTCTAGCTGGCTTAGCTTGCTAGTTCTTTGCTAGTTGCTAAGCCAAGCTAAAGTGAGCTAGCTTCTACCAAAATGAGCTGAGGTGAGCTAGGTCTGGTGCTCCCGAGGAGAATCAAGCTGGTTGAGGCAACTAAGGTAGCTTAGCTCAACTGAGTTGAGCTAAGCTGAGTCCCCAGGAGCTGGACTTGAGCTTCCTGAGCTGAGATGAATTATTCTTCAGCTGGCTGGAGATGAGTGGAGCTGAATGTAGCTGGATCTGAGCTGGGGTGAACTCCTGTCAACTCAGCTGAGCTAGCTAGAGCTCCCTGTGAACTAGTGGGAGCTGAGATGAGCTAGACTCAGCTAAGTTGAGCTGGATCTGAGCTGACTTGAGCTAGGGTGAGCTAAGGTGAACTCTCTTGAGCTGCCATCCAGCTGAGATTAGCTGAATGGAGCTGGGATGAGCTAACCCTAGTTCAAGTAAGCTAGGTTCCAGCTGCGGTGAGCTAGATCAAGCTGAGGTGAGCTGGATCAAGCTGTGGTGAGCTGGATTAGGCTGAGTTCCAGCTAGTCTGGGCTTCTCCTTCACCATTTGCCTTCTTGAGTGCTAGGGTTTTAGGGATCTGTGCATCTGTACATCCCTAACACTCACAAAAACTCATTAAAATGACAATAAAAAATGCAATGCATGCCTATCCTAATTTATGCCTAAATGCAGCCCAAAAACCCGTTTGCGGAGTAAAATCCTAAGAGCTAGGTTAGTTTTAAAGCATAAAAATGATGATAAACTGGCGTTTATCACACCCCCATGTTTATCTTTTGCTAGTCTCTTAGCAAAACATTAATTTTTTTGGAAAACGGAATTTTTGGGAAAATAAAATTTTTTTTTTTACTTTTGAGGAGAAAAAGAGATTAAGGGACCTTGGTAGATTAAAACACAGGAGATACGGGATTTGTTGAAGATAAACATCAAGATTTGTTTTTGGATCCAACCATTAGATAGAACGGGATCAATATATCCTCAGAAAATTCACAAATTAACCCCTTGTTAATTCAGATGACTTGAAATGTTTGTTTTTAGGATTTTTATGGCTCGTGAATCTGATTCGCAACTTGCAAATTCCTTTAAAACCTTGTGTCTGTGCTTGTGAAAAGCCAACCTTTATAAGGACGTGTTATTATTATTATTATTTTTTTTTTTTTTTTTCTCTCCCCCATGCTTATTTTTAGCTTAGTCTTACATCAGATGTGTCGGTATCATCATTCCCATTACCATTCCTCGAGGGGGCTCTGGCGCCAGTACTTCGGGATAGCACTGTCCATGACACCACCCAGGAGCTCACAACCCCAAAACACGATGCGGTGACAAGGGGCGCTCCAAACAAACTCAAGCTCTTGCTCCGACGCTATAGGTAGAGCACCGTCCAAGACACTTGAGCTGCTGAAATGCGCTTTAATGCTCCGTCTAAATATATGAAATATAGATAGAGAGCAGCGCCGAGGTGGTAACATGTTGACATCGTGTCCTCAAAGAAGGTTTTTTCCTTCTTCTCGACGGTGGGAACTCAAACCAATGATCTGCTTCAGACTTTTACTAAATCCAAACAAGGGAGTTTTTTCAAATTTTTAGTTATTTTTAAGTGTTGGCTTGTGTGTGAAAATTGACACAAGAAGTTTCTCAAGAACCGCAGGTTTTTGAATCAAAAACTAAGTCAAATACTTTCCATATTACAAAATAGGATCAAGTCACCTGAACTATCATGAGTTCAGGTGGAATTTTAGAGAAGGATATCTGATCTAGTCTAAAATAGACCCTGGAATTCTAATGATCAGATCCATATCCTCATCCTTAGTTTGTTAACGATTAAATCCCATTGTACCAGAAGTGAATTTTTCGACCTTAGTCCTGATTTCAAAATTTTTCCTCAAAAAGTTTTCAATATTATTATTTTTTTGGGTATGCAAGCAGGAAATAAATTAAAGAAAATTGCATGTTTTTAGGTTTTAAACATCCTAAATCGATAGTAAAAATTTAAAAACACCCCCCCATGCTTAAGATATGCCATGTCCTCATGCATTAGGAGGGAAAAGGGATCACCTTAGTGAAGAACGGTCGGGTTTAGGATGAATAAAACCTGGAAAAAGAAGAAAAAAGGAAGGCAAGAAAAAAAAATGATGGGTTACCTCCCATCCAGTGCTATCTTTTACGCCATTCAGCCGGGCGTGAAGGTATGCACAGAAGACGGAAAATCATGTAAATAATTGGACACTTGGATGCCCGCAAAAAAGGTGTCTTCGTCTAGATCCCTAGAAAATTGATTAGAAATAATATTGGGATCAAAGTGAGATGGAAATTGATAAGTGTGGCCCGAGTCTGGCCATGGTTTTAATTCAGGTTGGGTGCCAAACTCGGGCGGGGTTGGTGGCAGGTCCGTAAGAAAGGGGTCGGGGAAGGAATGGTGAGTTAGTGTGGAAAAATTAGGTGCGTGAATAGTGGGTGGGTTAGGGGGGGTATCAGGAATAAATTTGGAGTCAAGACAAGTTTCCGGATCACAGATCTCGCCGACCACTGAGTCTGAATCAGAGTCCTCAAAAAAACTGTGGTCGGTAAGGGTATCTATTAACATTGTCTCCTCCACCATATTAGAAATTTCAGTATCTGAGTCCTCAAAGAAGTTATCATCATGGAATCTCCTGGAGGATTTAAAAATATCTAAGGTGATAGTTTGGCCTGCACAGTTGATATCCATTTTGCCTGTGTGGCAATTGATATTTGCCTTTGCAGTAGCCAAAAAGGGGCGTCCAAGGATTATCGGGGAGTCCAGTAATGATTCGGGTGCCTCAATGTCAAGAACCAGAAAGTCTGCAGGGAAGACACAATTCTGGACCTTGACTAATACATCCTCGACAATCCCACGAGGTTTGATTATAGATCGGTCGGCTAATTGCAGGGTAACCTCGACGGGTTTTAATTCACCGATCTGAAATTCTTCGAATAAACTTGTAGGAATAATATTTACAGAGGCACCAAGATCAAGGAGGGCGCGATTAAATGTAGTGTCATCAATAATTACAGAAATTAAAGGCGCCCCCGGATCTTTCATCTTAGGAGGCAGCTTACTCTGTATGACAGAGCTTACTGTCTCCGAAAGATGCACCTGTCCTAGATTTTTGGCCTGCCTTTTAGGAGTACAAATCTCCTTTAAAAATTTAGCATAGGCAGGTATATATTTAATGGCATCTAGGAGAGGGATATTGATATGAACTTGCCCAAATAGCTCCATGAGTTCTTCTGTAGTGGGCTCAGATTTCTTTCTTTTGTTGGTGGTAGGGTAGAGAGCTTGTGGGAAAGGGATAGGAATCTTGTCTTGAGATTTTTGTTGTTCTTTTTCTTCCTGATGGGGAGGTGGGGAGTCAACTTGCACATGTATCTTACCAGGTTCGTGCGAAGGCTCGGGGTCAGTGGTGGTTTTCCCACTCCTCAATGTAACTGCATGTGCAGTCGGATTATTATTTGGAGGAGGTGGGGGGGCCTGTGATTGCAGGAACCTGGGCGGCTGCTGAGGTTGATTAGGAGGAGGCTGATTTGGATAATGTGGATTTCTGCCCATATAATGGTTCCCTTGGTGATTGGGATTGGGTATGGGTTGGGACGGAAGATGTCCTACAGGTCTTTGCGTGGGAGCAACCCCAATCTGATTGTTCAGATTTGTGATGTTGCGGGTTACTTCCGTCATTTTTGTTTGCATATCCTGCAGGGTCCGTAGCATCTGGGCATTGATATCTTGTTGGGATGGCCCAGGATGGAAATTTGGATTCGACCCATACCCATTAAAATGATATGGTTGGGAGGAAACTTGATTATTCCAGGAGTAGTTCGGGTAATTTTTCCAATTGGAAGAATTTTTAAAGGGCTCCTGGATGGTAGAAATATTTTGGGTGGGGTTAAGATCTGGATAATTGAAATTCCCCAGTGAATCATGGGCAACCTCAGAATAATCAGCAGGAGTGGTGTTGAGATTGTGCAAATTTTCTCTTCGTGGAAAGTTAGGTTGGGTTAGATGTGGTTGTGGAGCTTGAATTGATGTGGCGAGTCTTTCCTCAATTTTCTTCTGATTAATATGCATCTGGTCGAGTTTCTGAGCGATCATTTGAAGATCGTCTTGGGCGACTGGGATAGATTGAGCGCCTATTTCATGAACACCAAACTGCGGGTTTTGGGTTCTGCAAAATGTGTTCATGGAAGCTTGGTTAAATGAGTTTTCACTCATTTCTTCAAATAGATCATAAGCACTTTCAGCATCTTTATTTAAGAAGTTGCCGCCACACGAGGCGTCGACAAATTGTTGGATTTGATCTTCTAATCCATGATAGAAGATTTGCACGAGCTGCCACAAAGGAATCTCGTGGTGCGGGCAACTTCTTAAAAGGTCCTGAAATCTTTCCCAAGAATCATGGAAAGTTTCGCCAGATTTTTGGTGAAAGGTCGTAATAGATCTTCGTAAGGAATTGGTACGACCTATGGGAAAGAATTTCTTGAGGAAGGCACTCTTGAGTTGAGGCCATGTTGTAATGGGTCGGCCAATGGTCCTGAACCAATAAGCGGCCTTATCTTTAAGAGATAATGGAAAAAGCCGCATCAGCCATATGTCTTCTTGCACATTTCGGGAATGGGTTGTCTGTGCAAGAAGAGTTAGTTCTTCAAGGTGGCTGAAAGGGTCTTCCCTAGGAAGGCCATGAAAGTGTTTAATCAGGTTCAGGACGGCTGGCTTGATCTCAAAGTCCCCCTCCGGTATGACCACCCCTGGTCGTTCCTCATAATAAGACGGATCATAGAAATCTTTTAGAGGAACAACAGGCTGCTGACGGGGTGGTGGGTTTGGCCTTGGATTGGCTAGGTTTTGGATGTTCCTAGTCAATGTTTGTTGATTGGAATTTAATTTATTAATCTGATCGGCCATCAATTTTAAAAGATCAGGTAGGGGGTCTTGATGTTGTGTGTGGGGCAACTCAAGATTGGGGAGCTCCAAGTGTGGGAAGTTACTGGTGGTTGGGTTTTGGGTGGAAGGGTTAGAATTAGGGTTAGAGGTGGGGTTAGAGGTAGACGTGGAAGGGTCAGTGGACCTATTTTGTTGTGTTTCCATTTTTTCAGGAGAAGACAGAAAAAGTGGTCTTTTTACGTGGGGAGCGAAATCAAATGGTCCGTCCAAGTGCGGATTTTGAGACCGTCGCCCGTGCATAAAATGGAAGAACGGGGAGGGGAGGAGAAGAGAAAGAGATGAGAGAAAGTGTGCAATTCAAACAAACAAAAACTAGACCTAACTTAATTGTGACTCCCTAATAATAACCTAAGACTTGGTCTATATAGGAAATAAGTAGTCAATAGTGAATACCCGTTCTATCAACAAATCTAGCCAAGTTGCTTAAGGGGAGGTTTGGGCCCAAACGTTTCCCAGGGAAAACCCCAGGTGCTTGTACAAACCCACGCCTGGTCGTTTGACACGGCCCCTCAGCCTGAACACCAGATATAGATGACAGAATTGGTACTAACTAAGGAAAACTTAAGACCTAAATAGCAAGCCTAAGTTGATAAAGCCTTAGGGGTCAAGTTGCTACAAATTTTAATTAGGTCTAGGATTCTATAGTGCACACGGAATGTGGAGGGCGTTTATTGGGTTGTTGCCCTGTTATTTGATTTTTTTTTTTTTGTGCAGGAATTGGAGAGTGGCTCCAATGAAAATCAAGTTGTCACACAATTTTTTATATTTTTGTCTTTTAGGATGTGATTTAATTAAATGAATTTTAGGGTTTTTCTCTTTAAGTTTTCAAACAAGTTTGAAAGTTCACAATCAAAGGAAAGACAAGTTGTATGTGTGATTGCATATTTCCTTTTAGTTGAGTCTCTAAAGAGAAAGAAGAAACCCTAAAACAATTATCCCTGGGACAGAAATTTAACTACCAATGAATTATTTTTAGCTTTCAGAATTAAGTAGTGGTCCAAACAAGTCAAACAACACTACTACTTTGAATAAAATCAAACAAGGATTCCAAAAAAGATTTTTGTAAGATTTTAGGAATTTGTTTGATAATAGTTTTGAATTTTTAATTGTACTGGTGTCAAAGTCCAGAAATAATACCCGTGGGTATTATAGACTTTTCAGTATTACCACCGACCTCAGAAAATTTTTATGATTTTATATGATATGTAAAATTTCACAGGGATTCCAACAAGATAAATTTCACAAAAATTGGATGAGTATAAAAATTCTGAAAATTCGCGAACAGTAGCAAAATAGGAAGATTAGAGGGTGTGACCCCTCTATAATCCACGAATTTTTAAAAATTAAATACAAATCCAATTAATCTGAAATTTGGAACAGATGTTTCAAACTTAATTGGGAATCACTCTATGAAATTTTATGATTTTAGGAGGCCTGTGGTGTTAGGAATCGATTTTTCAAGTCTGGACAGAAATCTAGACCCGAAAAACAGAACACCAATACTTGCAATGGAATGGTGCTAAAGAAGCATACAAGCAAACAATGATTTTAAAATGCACCACTCCACTTAATTTAAGTGTTTAGGGTCCTGAAAGCCAAGTTTAATATATTTTTGGTAGTTTTAATTAATTATGTGACTAGAAAGATGAACCAACCTGAATTTTCGCGGGAAGAAAAGGATCTTTAAGCTCTCGCTTCCAGATTCCCGCTTTCCCGCTGTAGTTCCTGCACACACAAAAGAAAGAAAGAGAAGGGGATGAGATCCACTTCAAGCAAGAGAAAATAAGTTAATGCAAAGCCGTGCCTCCCCGGCAACGGTGCCAAAAAGTGAGCGATTTCACGCGGTTTGTTAAAATACGTCGTTGTAACGCGTAAAATCGATCAACTCTTAAATTTATAATCCTAGATAGGGAAGTATCTAGGGTCGTCCAAGGAGGCAATATGGTTGCAAAATTGATTGTCTTGCTTGGAATATATCTCAACTTTCTTTTGGTAATTTTCAATATACCATTTTTTTTTGTTTTTGAACTAAGGCAACATGCGAAATTATGGCGGGAAAAGTGTTTACACTTCCAATTAAGTAAACTACTCTAAAGTGGCAAGTAGAGCCTCTCCCTAAGCTCACTCTAGGCAAGTGGAAACCTAGAATAATTAGGGAAAGGAAGTGAAGAATGCTAAAAATAAGCAAATAGAAATGCAAACAAAATATGCGAAGAAGGCAACTAGATAATTGATAAAGTGTTTAACAAAAAATGCCTAGTAGAGGAATGCTTCTACTACTAGATAATTGAAGTAAAAGAAAACACAAATCCTCTAAATAGATGGTGAAGAAGAGGGCTTCTTGCTCCAAGGTTGGTGGCTCCCAAGCTTGAAAAGAATCCTTCAACTCCTTCCTTGCAGAACTCCGCCAAGGTGATGACCTCCAAGGCAAGCCCTAAGGGGGCGTGCCCTAAGTTTCTCTCCAAGGGTGGACGTCCACCCTAAGCTTTTCTCCTTTGCCTGGCCGTCCTCCTTGAAGTGGGAGAGTCCTCCTCCTTGGCGTGGCTCAAGTTGAAGAGAGTGGGGAGAAGAAGGCACCAAAAGGGCTGGTGATATGCCCCTTTAATCTCCTTCTCTACTCCTTCTTCTTGGCCGTAGGTATAGGTGGTTTAGGTAGAAAATATACTAAGGGAGGATGGGAATTATGTGGTGGTAGGGTAGGGTATTTATAGGATGGGAAGGGGGGGTGGTTATGGTGTTTTTGGAGGGAAATGAAGGGGTGCTTGGTTATTTTTGGAGGGAAAAATGGGAGGGAAATGAAGAGGTGCCTTGGTTTTCCCTCCAAAAATACCTTCTAGAAGGCAATTTTGGAGGGAAAAAATGGAGGGTGGAGATGGGCTTTGATGGTGGATGTAGGGTGGTGATGGAAGGGATAGTTGGCACCAAAATAAAGTAGGAGTAGGTGATCTTTTTGCTGGAGCTTAGGTAGTAGGGTAATAGGTTTTGGTGCCATGGAGGTGGACTAGCTAAGTTAAGCAGCTTAGCTAGCTTAGCTAGTAGGGAGTAGAGTTGGAGGCATTTGGAGCTAGGGTTTTCAGGGAGAAGAGCTGAGGAGGAGAAGTCTGGAGCTGGAGCTAGAGCTGGCTGCTGCTGAAGAGGCTGGCATGGGGCTACTCTAGCTGGCTTAGCTTGCTAGTTCTTTGCTAGTTGCTAAGCCAAGCTAAAGTGAGCTAGCTTCTACCAAAATGAGCTGAGGTGAGCTAGGTCTGGTGCTCCCGAGGAGAATCAAGCTGGTTGAGGCAGCTAAGGTAGCTTAGCTCAACTGAGTTGAGCTAAGCTGAGTCCCCGGGAGCTGGACTTGAGCTTCCTGAGCTGAGATGAATTATTCTTCAGCTGGCTGGAGATGAGTGGAGCTGAATGTAGCTGGATCTGAGCTGGGGTGAACTCCTGTCAACTCAGCTGAGCTAGCTAGAGCTCCCTGTGAACTAGTGGGAGCTGAGATGAGCTAGACTCAGCTAAGTTGAGCTGGATCTGAGCTGACTTGAGCTAGGGTGAGCTAAGGTGAACTCTCTTGAGCTGCCATCCAGCTGAGATTAGCTGAATGGAGCTGGGATGAGCTAACCCTAGTTCAAGTAAGCTAGGTTCCAGCTGCGGTGAGCTAGATCAAGCTGAGGTGAGCTGGATCAAGCTGAGGTGAGCTGGATTAGGCTGAGTTCCAGCTAGTCTGGGCTTCTCCTTCACCATTTGCCTTCTTGAGTGCTAGGGTTTTAGGGATCTGTGCATCTGTACATCCCTAACACTCACAAAAACTCATTAAAATGACAATAAAAAATGCAATGCATGCCTATCCTAATTTATTCCTAAATGCAGCCCAAAAACCCGTTTGCGGAGTAAAATCCTAAGAGCTAGGTTAGTTTTAAAGCATAAAAATGATGATAAACTGGCATTTATCAGTACAGAGTGGCCAGTCCTAACCCCGGGTCCCTGGGGCGGCTGGCTCCGCTCTTCACTAAACAGGGGGACAGTCGCTCTCCTTGGTACTCCGTACTCAAGGGTCAGCTCACTTCCCCAATTCTTTTCCATTCCCTTTCCAGGAGTTCTACTCCTAATTCCCCGTAGGGTCCCAGCTCTTTAACTCAGAACATTCTAGTTTCACCATTCCAATTTCACGTTCATACAACCCATATTCTTAATCATGTTCATTTATTCATAACAGGCAGCTGTTTAAACAAATTTACAGGCAGCTATTATTTCCTTTCCACATTTTCCAAGACTGCAGTATTCATACATTCCACTAGTTTTCCCGTCCTAGGATTCATGCCATATCCTAGGATCTATCATACAATCTAGTTTTCCAGCCCTAGGATTCATGCAACACCCTAGGGTCTACCATTCAATCTATTTCTCATTCCTAGGATTCATGCAATGTCCTAGGTTCTATTCCAAAATTTAACAGGTTATACTTAAAAGCCACTCTACCAGGTACGACGGGAGTAATGGGGGTGTGATTGGGAATCCCGCGTGCCTCTGCGACCCCAAGACTGCAACGGAATGAGGTCCTATCACAAGGATCAAACACAAGGAGTGTCTCAAAACAGTGTATAGCTACTGTAGACGGGTAGAGGATTTAATTCCGGAAAGAACGCAACTTGAAACGTGGAAAAAGAAACCCGAACGGGCCCTCAACGGGTCGAAAATGACGACACTGTGCAAAATCAGACGTCTGGAACTTCTTCCAGACGTCTTAAAAAGTGGATCAGAGAATTACCTTGTTCTGCGTGGTTTCTCAGACGTCCAGAAGCCTGCGGGGACGTCTGGCCTAGTTTCCAGACGTCTGATGGTCACCCCGGACGTCTGGAGGTCGCTCCAGCCGTTTGGTACTACAACCAGACGTCTGATTCACGTTGGATGGCTAATCACCGAGCCTGCGCGCACCCAACTCTCTCTCTCAGTATGGTCAGTCGACAGGAAGGGAGAAGACGGAAGAACTCACCTTTCAGACGTCTAGATGGTCTTCCAGACGTCGCCCCCACCGTCTGGCTATCAGCCCAGACGTCTGATTCTGGAAATGTTTCCAGAATCAGGCTGCGACTCGTCCTCCGCTCGCAACGCCACTCCTCGTGCACCTGTTGCTCGGACCGCAGTAGTCCCCCCCGCGTCACCCCGCGCCCGCTGCGCTCCCCACCGGCCAGCCCTGGTAGCCCCGGCGAGCTCGCCCTCACTGCTGAGCACTACTCTCGCACACAGCACCTCCTCCGCGCTCACTGCGGCTGCCGCTACCACTGCAACCTCTCGCTCGTTCTCGCGCTCACTGGCTGAAGGAGAAGAGGAAGGAGGCGGTGGTGACGGAAGAGCACGTGGCCTTTTAAGGCCGCACGAGGAGGAGAGAGAAGGAGCGCGGCAGGGGGAATCTGCAGCCGCAGAAGGAATCAGCGAATATGCATGTCTGCGTGGTTAGGCGCGCAGAAGACCCGCGCATGTCAAAGATAACAGATTTCCAGACGTCTGGCAACGATCCCAGACGTCTGATACGACGTCTTGAAGTGATTCCAGACGTCTGGTCCGACGTCTGGCCCACCTCCTAGACGTCTTAAAAGACGTCTGGGGCACGCGTTCATAACATCTTTTAATCCTCCAAAGGGTCGACCCACTTTGGAGGGTGATTGGCAGCTTGGTGCAGCGGTTGATAAATAGAGCGGGATTGCTATTGAGACGGGAATGGTTGCTGCCTTAGATATGTCTTTTGCACATTCCCATGTTGTCTGGTCTGATAGTGTGGATCTTGATTTGGTCTCTACCAGTTACTAGAACAGAAAAAGTTAGGAAGTCGGTGCCAACCAGGATTATACATCCTTGAATACTGGTTATTACGCCCATAACCTTGGATAGCATTGACATCTTCGTAGGCCGAAATGTCTGAAATGCATATTCATCAAAGGAATATGCACTAGAATTGTCATGGGGTGCATAACCCTGATCGTATGGTCCCAGATCCAAATTATTCACAGGATCCCGCAAAGATGGAGAAGATACATCCCGAGTGAGTAAATGTACTCGAGAAGGAAGGACTTAGGATTTGAAAGAAAAGTGAGATGCAGTTGAATTGCCAGAAAATCCAGGTCGAGCTTGAATCAATTTGTCAAGCTTCTTGTTAAGCAGATCCATGATTGTGTTTTTGTGCGGTTTGTAAAAGTGATGTTTTAAGTTGCTGCAATGCACAAAAATGGATTTGCTTTTAAAATTTGTAAACCTAGATAGGGAAGTATTCTAGGGTCATCCAAGGAGGCAATATATTGCAAAATCGAATCTCTTACTCGGAAATGTAAATCAACTTTCTTTTTGTTGTTTTTAAATATGTGTTTTTTATAGTTTTTGAAATAACTAAAGCAATGAGGATTTGATGGCAAGAAGGTGACTAACACCTAAAATTACTAAACTAAAACCTAAGTGACAAGAATTTCCTCTCTCTAAGCTCACCCTAGGTAGGTGGAAACTTGGAGTAATTAGAGAGAGGGGGCGATTACACTAAGGTAAAAGTAAAATTCCAAGAAAACAATTAAGAAAAAGTCAACTTTACTAGAGGAGAAAAAATGGTTTACAAAACCCTAGTAGAGGAATGCTTCTACTACTAGAAATCAAAAATACAAAAGGTAAAAACACTAGTCCTCTTGATGATGATGATGGTGAAGAAGAGATAGAGGCTTCTTGCTTCAAGCCTAGTAGCTCCCGAGCTTGAAAAGAAGTCCAACTCCTTCCTTGTAAAGCTCCTTCAAGGTGAAGACCTCCAAGACAAGCCCACAAAGGAGCGTGCCCTATGCTCTCCAAAGGTGGGCGTGCACCACCCTTATCTCCTCCAATGCCTAGCTGTCTTCCAATATGAAGAAAGTCTCCTTCTTGGCGTGGCAAAAGGAAGAAGAGAGAAGGGGGAAGAAGGCACCAAGGGGCCGGGTAGGATGCCCCCTTAATCTTCTTCCTCTCTTCTCCTTCCTTGGTCGTAGGTTTATGTGGGTATAGGGTAGAATTTACACTAATGAAGGATGGGGAAAATGGTGGTGGTTAAGGGTCTTTTTATAGAGTAGGATGGGGGGTATAGGTGGCTCTTGAAATGGATGGCTAGGATGATTTAATGGAGGTGGTTGGTGACCTATGGTGGAGTGATGTTGGTGCCAACTCAAAGAATGCAAGGGGGATAGTTATAGGTTGTGGTGTCGCTTGAGTTGGCACCAAAATGAGGTTCTAGAAGGGGGCTTAGGTGGCACCAAGGTAGGGTTCTAGAAGGGGGGTATGTGGATGGTGGATGTGCCTTGGAGGGGGTATGTGTATGGTGGATATGGGAGGCGATGTTGGCGCCAAAGAGGGGGGTAGTTAGGGTGGCTTTGGTGCCAACTTCTTGGTGCCCTTTGGTGGTGGTTGAGGGGTGAAAGGTGGTGATCGTGGTGGCACCAACTTGGAGTGGAGGTGGAGCTAGCTTAGGTGGTCTTAGGTGGGCTTAGTTGATGGAGCTAGTTAGGTAGGGTTTTAGGGTGGTGGATGGCCAAGGGATCTAGAGCTTAGCTAAGCTAAGCTAGCTAAACTAACTTAGCTAGTAGTAGGGTAGAGGAGTAGGCAAATGGGGTTTGTGGAGATGAGTTGAGAAAGAGAAGTCTCGAGCTGAACTAGAGCTAGTAGTTGCTAAAACAGGTGGCATGGAGCTACTTTAGCTGGCTTAGCTTCCTAGTTCTTTGCTAGCTGCTAAGCCAAGCTAAAGCAAGCTGGTTTCTGCTGAAATATGCTGAGGTGAGCTGAGTCTGATATTCCCAGGGAGGATTTAGCTTGTTGAAGTAGCTAAGGTGGCTTAGCTCAACTAAGTTATGCTAAGTTGAATCCCTAGGAGCTGGACTTGAGCTTCATGAGCTAAGATGAAGTCATCTTCAGCTAGCTAGAGTTGAGTGGAGCTAGATGTAGCTGGTCTTGAGTTGAGGTGAACTCCAGTCAACTCAGCTGAGCTAGGTAGAGCTCCCAATGAACTGATGGGAGCTGAGATGAGCTAGATTTAGCTAAGTTGAGCTGGATTTGAGCTTACTTGAGCTAAGGTGAGTAAATATGAGCTCTCTTGAGCTGCCATTCAGTTGAGATGAGCTAAATGGAGCTAGGATAAGCTAACCCTAGTTCAAGTGAGCTGTATTCCAGCCATGGTGAGTTGGATAAAGCTATGTTCTAGCTAGTTTAAGCTTCTCCTTCACCAGTTGCTTTCCTGAGTGCTAGGGTTTTAGGAATTTGACAATCAGTTAATCTCTAACACTCACAAAAATACATTAAAAAGATAATAAAATGTAGAGTGCATGTCTAACCTAATTAATGCCTAAATGCAACCCAAAAACCCATTTACGAAGCAAAATCCTAAGAGCTAGATTTGTTTTATGCATAAGAATGATGATAAACTAGCGTTTATCAATTCACCTTATCGAGCTTCTTGGAGATAATGTCCATATCAACTCAAGCAGATTCGACGTGAGCTTCATGGACATTAACCCACTGCTGCCCAGGTTACTGGAACTAGTTCATTGACGCAACATTCATTGAGTTCTCTGCTAAGGACTCGAACAACTCAAATGCATTATTCTCATCCTTCACGAGAAAATTCCCACTTCTAAATGCATCGATCAAGTATTGATGTGTGTCATCAAACCCATGGTAGAAGATTTGAGCCAAGGGCCATCTGGGCAAGCCATGGTGCGGCCATTTCCTATGACGATCATGGAATCTATCCCAAGCATCTTGTAACTTTTCCCTCGATCCCTAGGAGAAAGTCATAATCCGTGCCTCATCACATTCATCCGACCAATTGGGAAGAACTTTTGAGGGAATTCACGACGTAATTCTACTTAGGTTCCAATTGGCCTCGTAATGCTCTTGAACCAATAAGAAGCTTTATCCTTAAAAGAGAATGGAAAAAGCTTCATGAGAATGATCCCTAAATCAACATTTCTAGGTCGAATTATTTCTGCGATTTGACTAAGATCCTTGATATATTGGAAGGGATCCTCATTTGAGTTTCCATGAAAATAAGTCTAAATCAAACTTATTAAATTTAGTTTAAGCTTAAATGCATCTTAGCCTGCGGGAATCCAGACTTGGGGTGTTATAATTATGGCAGCTGGATCATAGAAGTCCCGTAGTTGTTCTTCGCACGGTGGATGCTACATCAAATCCAATGTGTTCAGGATCCTGTCAATATTCTACTGATACCTTTGTTCAGACTCAATGACCCTAGCTTCCAGACGAGCCATCGGGTCTAGATTTTCTGGACCCTAACCAGGACTAGGTCCAGGATTAGCCATCTCAGCTAATTGATCAGCGACGATCGTGTTGCAATAGAAATGATGTTTTAAGTGTCGTTGTTATAGTATATTTGTCACAATGCAAACAGATGTCACATCATGTTTATTTAATTGCAATTTTTACAAGTTAGTTCCCAGGTCATTCACTAGGAGATAGTTATTGATATACATCACTCTCTATATCCAAAAATGTTCTTCTAGTCCAAAAATGTTAATTTTATTTAGAAATGAATCAATGAATTAATTAATGAATGAATTTATTAATTATATACAAAAAGAATCAATTAATAAACACTACACTGCCTTAAACATATTTACAAATAACATGCATTAAAAACTCTATTCAACTACACTAAGTTAGTTATATACAGCTAGTCTAAGTAATATCTAAATATAGGTATAAAAATTAGCTAATAATATATACTATACTAAGTTATATTAACATACTAACATCTTTAGCAACATGTTCTATATATACAGTAACATTTATATATGTCTCTATAGCCATAGTAAAATGTATACACCACATAAGGCAAAAATAACTATCTATACTAACATATATACTTATATGCAGTGACAGATGTAAATGCCACTAAAACCTTAAGATTTTACTTATAAACATATAAGGCTCAAACATTACCCTATTTATGTTTATATACATAGATTACCTATATACATATATGTTATTTACATATAGTATTTACTACATATATACATATACTAATATATATATATATTACTATTCTTATTTGGAATACATATAAATATACACACACACATAAGCACAGACATTGTGACTAACACCTAGTCATTTCACACTCTTCTTCTCTAATCCTCTTCTCTTCTTTTCTTAATTAAGACTTAGCCAAATTCTCCTCTCCCTCACTACGGTTTAGCTACTGTTCATTAGACCAAAAATTGGATTTTTTTATGGGCGGGCCGGCCCTTTTCGTAGGATACACAACACCACGTAGATGTGGGACCAGACCACTACTAGGGACCAACCCTTATTCAATTATTGTGTATTTTCATCTGGTTATAGGCCCATGTCAGGCCTAATATGAGCCCAGCTACAGGGCATGGGCCCCGACCCACCACTGTTCATACATATGCTCAGAATCATTACAGATCAGGTCAGAGGAGAGGGGTAATGGGTTAGTTGTGTGTTGAGCACTGACGACTGAAGAGCTCGGTGAGCAATTACCCTTTATACTGCTGCAAGTTGTCCGCTACACCCGATGTGGGACTTGTTAGTGCTAGAGCACCACGATCGTTTATTTTGATGATAACAAAACACGTATCTTTTAACATTTGCTGTTGAGTCCTAGTTTTCAGGTCAAATTGCAAATGGAGATAGGTGCTTAATGGAATTCGAGCTTGCATCCATGAAGGATTGGAGGAGCTTGACAGAGGCAGAGGAGCTTCGCGAGGAGCGAAAGCCTGAAAAAGGAAGGAGATGAAAAATAGGATAGATTTCCTTTCTATTATACTTTATATTTTGCTTCTTTTGTTGCTCTTTATTTTATTTCTTAGATTCTTGTTAAAGAGCCTCAAAGTACCCTAACAGTAGTCTTATTAATAGTTGCACAAACCCTAGTATACTTAGGTTTTCTGTAGAGAACTTAAGAAACCAAAATAGGGTTTAGACAACCTTATCAGACATCCAATCTGGAAATCAGACGTCAGATATTGACTTTTAAGACGACTGACTATTTGGTCAAATGTCCAAAACATCTAGGCTAGACTTAATAAGTTCTGTCTGTAAGAATCAGTCATCCAGACCTTAGTCCAGACGTCTTAGGAGACGTTTGATGCCTTTACCAGACGTTCAATTAGTGGAATGTTGGTTGCCTACGTTCACGTTGAGGAAAATAACCGTTAGCCTTATATCAGACATCCGTAGAGGACCCCAGACGTCTAACATGTGACCGTTTTGCCTCGACTGACCCAAAATCTCCTTTGAGAGATTTTCTAGCTGTTACCTTCCTTGGGAATCCATTTTCACAGAACAAATAGGTTTCCAGACATCCAAACCTAATGCCAGACGTCCTGTATGTCGTCTGATGGCCATACAGAAGAACCTTGTTTAGGTCTGATTCAAGTCAGGAAAGAAACCCACCTAGAATTAGACGTCTACCTTAGTGCCCAGACGTCTTAAACAGGTTTTCCAACATCTGATGCCAGGACCAGATGTCAGATGACCTTATCAGAATCATGATTGATTCTGATTACGGCCTGTTTTGCCTTGAGTTCAACCCCAATGGCTATGGAAGCCTTCTAAGGCCTTCCAAAGTGTTCCTAGGCCCTCTATAAATAGAGGAGGACACCTTGGCTTGAAAAACACTCCAAGACACACCAAGCAACACACTTTCATATCAATTTTTGTCTTTTGATCTTGAGAAGAAAGCTCTAGCTCTCCAAACCTAGTTCTACATCCAGAGAGCTTCACCTGAGTTGTGCACCCTCTCTCCCTCCATGTTTACGAGAGCGTTGTTGTGCCAAAGCATGGTTCACGCACCTGCATCGTCACATCGACACACTTCCAAGCAAAGGGAAGCATCTTTACCTATAGTAGCTAGGTTCATCTTTGTTGGCTCTATAGGTTGTTTTGTAATATATCTCTGTTATTTGTATTGGGTATTCACATTGCCAATTCCCATATCCATCATGAGACAAAATCCTTCTTATGAAGAGAAGGGGTTTTGAGGTACACTACCCTTGGTCTAAGTGGTGTTGTTGTAATTGAGGTTTAGTCACCCTCGTTCAAGTGACTGGGTTTAGTGGATTTGATCAACTTTGTCGATTGGGAAATCCTAACTCGAGAGGGTTAGATAGTGGTATTCACCCGGTTTGGGTTTCCACCTAAAAATTACTTTTATCTTGTGTGATTGCTTATTTTGTGACATTGTTATCTTTTTATTCCGCATTTTTTGCGTCACACACATCTCACCCCCTCAAAGTAGGGAGTTACAATTAGTATCAGAGCAGGTTCTTTCATGATTGGAGTAACACGCAGCAAGAAGATCATGGAGGGAAGCAACTCTGCGACAAGGATTCTTGAGGGGTAGTCTACCACCCGTCCACCATTCTTTGACGGGAACAACTACCCGTATTGGAAGCTACGGATGAAGACATGGCTTCAAGCCAATGACTTCACAATATGGGCCCGATGCGAGACCCCTTTCGACATCCTTGAGAGACCTGCCGCAGGATACTCGTAGCAGCAGATTTGGGAACTCTCGCTTAATGTGAAAATGATGAACGCGTTGTATTACGTGCTCAGCCCAGAGGTGTTCAACAAAATCTCGCAATGCAGCACCACATACGAAATCTAGCACACACTTGAGGTAACTCACTAGGGTACCTCTAAGGTAAAGACTTCTAAAATCAATTTACTTTCTCAAGAATTTGAGTCTTTTTCAGTGAAGTCTAACGAATCTCTAAGTGAGATGAACACTAAGTTCACTCTAATTGTAAATAGTTTAAAAGCTTTAGGTATGACGTTCATCAAGGGGGAGCTTCAAGGAAAAATACTTCGTTCCCTTGGATCGGAATGGGAAAAGAAGGTCACTGCAATCGAGGAGGCAAATGAAGTGGAGGAGCTCAATATGGAGGATCTCCTAGGCAACCTAATGGCCTATGAGATGAAATTAAGGCAAAAGTAGAAGGACACACCATAATTGAAGTTTAAGAAGACTCTCACCTTCAAAGCTGCGTCGGATAGCCAGGTAAGTTCTGATGACGAAGATTTTAAATTCTTACTTAAAAAATTTTCCAAGTTTTGTATGGAAGAAAATAAGGAGAAGAAGGAAAAGGAAAGCTTGAGATGTTGCTACCACTGCAACGAAAAGGGTCATCTTTGACCTGAGTGCCCTCTTCTTAAGAAGGAGAAGAAGGAGAAGGAGAAGTATAAGAAGAAGGCGTTCCAAGTGACTTGGGACTACTCGAGCTCAGATGAAGAAGAAGAAAATCTCAAGAAGAAGAATGAAATCGCTTGCATGGGTTTCATGGCAACAGCAGACTACAAGGAAAGCGACTCCGACAATGAGGTAAATTCTGATTTACAAGATGCATTTGATGAATTATTTGAGCTTAGTAAATCACTTAAGGTAGAAAATAAAAATATTAAAAAGAATCTTAGTTTTCTTAAATCTGAGAATGATAGGTCATAAATAAAACTTAAGGACCTGGAAAGTAGTTCTAGTCCTAAAGATGATGAGTTGTCATTAGAAAATCATAACCTAATCATTGAAAATAGCAAATTGATTGTGGAGAACACCAATTTAAAATTAGGAGTTTCTAGTCTAAAAACCAAGTTGCATGCTATTGAAGATGAACTTGCATGTCTTAGGGAGAAATCAAATAATTTGATCAATAAAATAGGAAATTTATCTAGCCCTAAGGGTGAGAAAGGATCTCCATCAAGGAGACCTGCTAACAATATCGGATCCAAATTAATATGCATACCGAGGAAAGAACTACAATCTTGTTTAGTAGGTCATAAAGATTACAACACAAAGGACTGGACCTACAAGCTCAAAGATGGTCAACTCAAATTGGGAAGACCAAGGAGTAGACCAAGGAGGAAAATGAGAAGGCCGACGAGACGATGAATAACCGACTAACTCGTCGCACGTCAACCGCTAGATTGGAGACCGACGTTGATGCTCGGACCTCCAAGCTACGAATGGGAACCCCATCCAATTTGGCATCCACCTCCATTTGGGCCATTTTATTAGCCATGGTAGGTGAGGTAAAACCCTTAACCCTATCTTTTTATCATTAGCATATAGATAGGGAGAGTGAAAATTATGAGCTTATTGTCAATCATTTAGGGGGAGGTGTTAAGTTAGCTATATTTCCATTAGAAAGGGGGAGAAAAATATATGGCTATCTTGTTATTACAAAAAGGGGAGAACATCATTCTTGATTAAAATAAACCCAAAAACTAGAAGAGCATGATTTAAGGGGGAATTTAGGAAAATTAAAATTGATAAAAACCTTTTTGATAATGTCAAAAAGGGGGAGAATTTTATGTATTATTTATGGTTTTGTCATTATCAAAAAGGGGGAGATTGTTGGTGCTAGAGTACCTCGATCATTTATTTTGATGATAGCAAAACACGTGTCTTTTAACATTTGCTTTTGAGTCCTAGTTTTTAGATCAAGTTGCAAATGGAGACAGGTGTTTAGATGGAGTTCGAACTCGCATCCATGGCAGATTGGAGGAGTTCGACAGAGGCAGAGGAGCTTCCTGAGGAGTGAAATCTTGAAGAAGGAAGGAGATGAAGAATAGGATAGATTTCCTTTCTATTGTACTTTATATTTTGTTTCTTTTGTTGCTCTTTATTTTATTTCTTATATTCTTGTTAAAGCGCCTCAAAGTACCCTAACAGTAGTCTTAGGAACACTTGCACAAACCCTAGGATACTTAGGTTTTCTGTAGAGAACTTAGAAAACCAAAATAGGGTTCAGACAGCCTTATCAGACATCCAATTTGGAAATCAGACGTCTGATATTGACTTTTAAGACGTCTAACTATTTGATCAGACATCCAAAACATCTAGGCTGGACTTAATAAGTTCTATCTGTAGGAATTAGTCGTCCATACCTTAGTTCAGACTTCTTAGGAGACATCTGATGCCTTTGCCAGACGTCCAATTAGTGGAAAGTTGGCTGCCTACATTCACGTTGAGGAAAATGACCGTTAGCTATACATCAGACATCCGTAGAGGACCCCAGACATCTGATATGTGACCGTTTTGCCTCGACTGACCCAAAATATCCTTTGAGAGATTTTCTAGTTATTACCTTCCTTGGGAATTCATTTCCATAGAACAAATAGGTTTCCAAATGTCCAGACCTAATGCCAGACGTCCTGTATGTCGTCAGATGGCCATACACTAGAACCCTATTTAGGTCTGATTCAAGTCAGGAAAGAAACCTGCCTAGAATCAGACATCTGACTTAGTGCCCAGATGTCTTAAGCAGGTTTTCCAGACATCTGATGCCAGGACCAGATGTCTGATGACCCTATAAGAATCATAATTGATTCTTATTACGACCTGTTACGCCTTGGGTTCAACCCCAACGGCTATGGAAGCCTTCTAACGCCTTCCAAAGCCTTCCTAGGCCCTCTATAAATAGAGGAGGACACCTTGGCTTGAAAAACACACGAAGACACAACAAGCAACACACTTTCATATCAATTTGTGTCTTTTGATCTTGAGAAGAAAGCTCTCGCACTCCAAGCCTAGTTCTACATCCAAAGTGCTTCATCAGAGTTGTGCACCCACTCTCCCTCCGTGTTTACGAGAGCGTTGTTGTGCCAAAGCAGGGTTCACGCACCCGTGTCGTCATGCCGACGTACTTCCAAGCAAAGGGAAGCATCTTTACCTATAGTAGCTAGGTTCATGTTTGTTGGCTCTATAGGTTGTTTTGTAATATATCTTTGTTATTTGTATTGGGTATTCACATTGCGAATTCCCATATCCATCACGGGACAAAATCCTTCTTGTGAAGAGAAGGGGTTTTGAGGTACACTACCCTCGGTCTAAGTGGTGTTGTTGTAATTGAGGTTTAGTCACCCTCGTTCAAGTGACTGGGTTTAGTGGATTTGATCAACTTTGTCGATTGGGAAATCCTAACTCGAGAGGGTTATGTGGTGGTTTTCACCTGGTTTGAGTTTCCACCTAAAAATTACTTGTATCTTGTGTGATTGCTTATTTTGTGAGATTGTTATCTTTTTATTCTGCATTTTTTTTGTCATGCACACCTCACCCCCTCCAAGTAGGGAATTACAGGACCCTCTTGTGCAGCAGATGTGCATAGATCAGTGTATTGTACATGTTTTGATTTGCCAGTTTTGGCCCTCTATTTGAGAGCCATAAATTATCCTGATGTAAACACATTTACACCACTTAAAATGTTTATTTTTGCATGTTCTTAAGCAGAGGATTGCATTTCATGATATAAATATTGCATAACATGCATCATCTTGCATTTAGAGTAGTTTGAATAAAATGGAGGTTAATTGTCTCCTTTTATGTGCTTGGACAGGGAAAACATTTTATCGGGGACTCGGATTAAAGATCCAATCGTATGGATGTGATCAGGGCGGCGATTGGAGTTCAACGACTCCAAGATCGCCCTAATCAGGCATCCGTAGCATCAGATAGTGATTGGGGAACCCTAGAAGATCAATGGCCAGGATGGTGAAAATCCGCACTTCAGATGAAAAATCCAACCGCACGGATGAATTCGGATCGACGATCGCAGCCCAACGACACAAAAATCGAGTCAATCCGACATCCGTGGCACCATCTACAACTTCCAGAAGATGGACGGCCAAGATGGTGCCACGTGGCGCCATCTCGGTCGCCTAAATGGCCGCACGCATTCTATGAAGGCCCCGCAACCACTCGCTCTCCACCGTTGGATCTTGATCCAACGACTGTGATCGGCCGCGCCTAAAAGCGTCCGCTTGACCATCCGCGCCTCGTAGTGCAGCGGTCGAGCGCGCTTACACGAGCGGCAGGCGAAGGTTCGAGCCACAGCGAGGGGTTGGAAGGTGCGGGCGGGCATTGGATCTTGATTGGACAGCCGCGCGCGCCCGATAGCATTCTCGCGCGATTGAACGCGCGGCGTCATGCGCGATCGTACACCCCAGGCAGGCGTAGCAGCGGGCGGAGATGCGTTTAAGCCATCCAATCTCGCGATCGGACGGTTGAGAATCGACGAACGTGCATAGGCATTGCACACATGGGCAGCTGAGGAGGCACGCGTGGGCACGGAAGCTACGCCCCCGTTGGGGGCTTTAGCGACGGTTTTATCCGTCACTAAAGACCCCTCACTTATTATTTTGAAGTTGTATTGTCCATTTTGCCCCCACTCCTTGCAACTACAAAAGGAGACCCCCTCCATACGAAATTCTCATCCCTTCCTTCTTTTCTCTACCCCTCCAAAGCTCAAGAGAAGCTTGTCCCACACCCGGGATGCTTCTCGCGAGATAAAGTCCAAATTTTCGTTCCCCTTCGGAAGTGGATCCTGCAACGATGACGGCATGCTGCTCCATTCCCGTTCTTCTGCTTTGTCCTCTTTCGTCCTGCTTCGTTCTCCTTCGTCCAGGCGTCGTCCCGTCCGGCTCGTCCTCCAAGCAACCGTCGAGGAGGATTTCTCTCTCCCTATTCTTTTTACTACTTTCTAGTATAGATTTACTGCTTTCTAGTGTAGTTTTGCTCTTCCTCCAAGCAATCGCCGAGGAGGATATTTCTCCCTCCATTCTTTTAATACTTTCTAGAGTAAATTTATCGCTTTCTAGAATAATTGTTTTATGCTTTGTAGTTGTAAGAGTGAAATGAATAATCTCCTTAATGATAAATTCCTTGTTTATTCTACATCTCAGTTTGATTTCTTTGTGTAATATTCTCTTCCTCTCTTACTCTCTCTCTCTCTTCTATTTATTGTAAATAATTAGATAGTTTTAAATTGAATTATTCCATGACAAATAAAAAGAAACGCGTAGTTTTTAAATCAAACGTCCGCCTCCCTGTGTTCGACCCAGAATTTTCATTTCGGTATAAATTTTATTTGTTGAACACGAATTCTTCGCTTTCAAACTACAACGACAGGTTTTCCGAAACCAAACACGTTAGCGTAGCGATTCGTATACGTTCAACATTTTGGCGCCGTTGCCGGGGACCATTTCGTGTGCTCAACATTTTGGCGCCGTTGCCGGGGAGGCAACGCTCTTTGATTTCTCTTCGCGTTTTGAACTTACAAATCATTTACTTCACTTTTCTCCTTTCTTATTGTAATTGTAGGTACTCTTTTGAGACGAGCAAAAGTGGTAGATTGGAGTGAAGTGCTATGGAAGGTTTTGTAAGTTATCCCCCATTCTTTCCCCCTCCATAGATTTCATTCGCCACATTGAATCCAAATTCCAATTAACCTAGGTGTTTGCATAAATCATAACAATAGTTTGGTTGTTTGGATTCTCACTCACATTCATTCCACCTTCATTTATATAAAAAAAATAAAAAGATAATTTTGTGGGGCAATTTTCAACTAACACACAACGTACACCCACATTCAAAGGCACTTAACCAAATTGATTTGTTTCTACTCAACCAAGTTCTGATCTGTGGAACCGGTAGACATAAAGCAACACATAAAAGAGTAAAAATCATTCTAGGTTAACCATCTTTGTGTGCCTAACTTAGTGGTGCATATGTGGCCAGTTGTTTGAGTTGTTTGGGCCGTACCACTTCAATTAAAATCAACCCATCAAGTAGCTGCCACTTAGGTTCAACTCTTAGGGATTTACTAGGCACTCCACATTCTTTTTAAGCCTTAAAGAAAAACATCTTCACCCGTGCTTGTAAAACTTGGTGTGCCAATGAACCTTTTTTGAAAATACCTAAAGTTGAATCCTAAAAGCTACTAAGCAAGATTTGAACCTTAAAATTCACCACATCAAAAATAATCTTGCTTGAAAACCACTGGTTGTGCACACACACACAAATCAATCAATCATTAAGGGCATAACCCATTTAAAGGGCCCATCACATTCCAAAGCACATTCAAACCTAGCCCTAAATAAAACAGAGTAGACGTTGGCCTTAAGTTTTGGACTCGCTCTTCAGAACCCAGAACGAGATTATTTTTGATTAGTCTGTTTCTACTATTCAATCTGATGTCTAGCTAGGGGAGCAGAGTCAAACGATCGCAGCTGGGGGGTACACTAGGAACCGGAGGTGCAAGCCGAAGGAAGAACCTTCTCCCCAGTCCCTCCTTCTAACTGGTTGGATTGAACAGACAGAAGTAGATCAAATCGTTCCTTTATCTCAAGACGGGTTCTGGGAGTCTGTAGGTCTTTAGGCTAACCCATTTAAGGACAGGTTTGATTGTTTGTATTGCAGGGCACCTTTCTTCCTCCCGTGTCTCATTAATCCTTCCACATATTTCACGCATTCCCACTCTTTCCCTCCTGTTGTGAATTATCCTCAACATGACGATTATCCCAACTCGTATTGTAATCAACCATCAGTCAGTTGGGATAATTCAGATTGGGGATACAATTCCGTACCCCCGTGTTTAGGGTCTAACCTTGAACACTTTGATTCTGATTTCTATCCTTCTCAGAGCTACATCGATTATAGATCGTCTTCCTTTCATGAACAGCCTAATACGATCTACAATCAAGAAGGATGCACCGGTCCTTACCCATCCTCAGATTTCACTGCCTTTAGGTCATCACCATCTTTTCAACAATCTGAAATGACCTATTATCAGGAAGGGTATAACAAATCTCAATTCGTTAATTACCTTGCATTGAGCCCAAACCCACCCAACCCTGAAGCAACTCATTTGGTTCAGGTTAACCAGGTTCAAGATAAGGTTCTAGCTAACTTGAGGAATATCATACAATCTTTAGAAGTTCAGGCAATACCTTGCATTGAGAGATTGGAGCCCCTGATTGAAATGATTGATGATTTAAACAAGTCTTTGTTGGATTGGCTCCAGGATGTTAAGGATAAGAACTCGGGTGAGTTTCTACTTGAGAAATTAGCAAAATTGAGGATGAGATTCATGGTTGCTTTGATTCAATCTTGGAATAATTCCCAGGATGAACCCTCTTCAGGAAAGCCAACGACAGAACCCGCTCAGGCACCTGTTGGGGGGGACACGTGTTACGAGGTTGACCAGATTGAATTAAAATAACCAATTAAGGATGATCTGATTTCTTCACTTGAGATCCCTAAGCCGGGTTACGAGGAAACTATGTCTCCTTGTAGTAGAAAGTGACAAATGATTTTGGGATATAGATTGATACGGATCCTGATTTCTTTGATGGTGAAGATTCAAGTTGCGAAGTCTCACGTGAGTTTTTTGAACACGATTTCTGTGAGACGATTGTGCCTGAGGAATCTGATAGATAATTTGATAGCCCAATAATTGAGGAAACTGATCTGAGGGCACACATTATGGATCCAGAATCGCATTTTCTGGAGGAATCAGTTCAATGCCCTGATTATTAGTTACACCCCGTTGAGCTTATCGATAATTCTATTTCTGAGATAATTAGACCCAAGTCAATTCTGATTCTGCCACATCATTTAGACTTGGAGATTTCAGATGGGGTGATTAACATGCAAGAGGTCCTGGAATTTGATATGTTGAATGAGGATAGGAGCTGGGAAGTTTTGATTTGGGAAGTTAATTTTGGAGGAAATGGAAGATTGTGTCGAAGGGTTCCTTTTAAGCTGAATTCATCAAATCAAAACCCTTACGACATTTGTTTTAAGGATGTCAAACCCAAGCACACATTCAACGATTATCCCTTTGAGCTTCAATTCTCTGTAACCCGACTTTTTGGTCTTGGGTTGCATCCTTATAAATCGCAGGCCCGACCCTGCTTGCATTCTGATTTTAGGTTTTGGGTAATTTTTATCCAGAATCTAAGATATTCTCGATTATGGGGTGTGGGTCTGCACCAAAATCTGGTCCACATCTGTGGACCTCTTTTGATAGGTCAGAGGATTCTTCTGTTTATTCTAATTCTGACCTGCACTTGTGAATTTTTCATTTCTTTCCTTGTATTGTGTGCCTAGCTGAAGGCACTAAACTCAGCACATATACAGTTCTTTTTCATTTTCATCTCGGAGCGGACCTGACATTCACGCAATTCAGGTGCTTTCTACGTTTTTCCACTCTGTTTTATGTCTTTTTAATACAATGAGGACATTGCATTAGATAGGCATGGGGGGTGGATATTTATCTCTGAATTCATTCGTCAGCTCCATAGATTTGTTTTATTTTCTTTTACTAAAAAAAAATCAAAATTAGGAAAGAGAATTTGGGTTTAAGAAAATTTTCAATCTTAGGAAATACTACATTAAGATCTGAATACAAAGACCCTTCAGGTCTTTGGACTTAATTAGCCTGTGTATCCACTAAAATGTGGACTTGTCTTTGAGTCCTTGCCATCTCAATTCTATTATAATTGGAATAAATAAGTTTGGGTGATAAGTACACGACTTATCAACTCGCCCTATGATTTGACGGAATTTTGAGTTTTAAGCATCTACACACTTTCTTTGCACTGACTAGTTGTTTGGTGATTCTAACAGAATTTGGGTTGGTAATGAACCTTCAAGGGTGATATGGCTGGCAAGTTATCGTGGGTAACAGCCCATAGGTAGGTTGTCCAGAGCCCAGTCACTGGACCTTTCTCTTTTTCCTGCCCTTAGGTAAATCTTAGACCAGGGAAGCCACCTACTTAAAAAAAAAAAATCAAAAAGAGGAGAAAAGAACAAAAAGAAATAAGCCACACTTCGCCGCACGAGTATGGCTGGCAAGTTGTCGGTGGTAACAGCTCATTGACAGGTTGTCCAGAACCCAGCTCAGTAAATGCACTAAAAATTTCCAAAACACTTAGGAAGAAGCGGAGAAGTAGAATAAACTAGGGAGATATACACTGGATTCACCCTTGTGTTGACCCTGTAAAAAAACAAAAGTAGGGAGAAAGCTACCGGTTGTAAAGATACACCTTTAGATAGAAGTTTTTTTGAGGTCACCTAGAGGCATAGAAATCCGAAGTCAGTTTTAATTACCGGTCAACGAGTCTATCACAATCACAATAAGATACTTAAAACTTAGGGTTCTCATGAAATCTTGGGTGAGTTGAATGGCCGTAGAAAGCCACTCTTAAACCCTAAAATTTGAAAATCCAAAAAAATTAGAAAAGAGTAAAAAGAGAAAAAGAAAATTTTCTTTGAATAAGGAGAGGGCTTGAGGCGGTCTGCATTTTGGCTAATACCCGAGCGCTATTGTGTCTTTGAAAGTTCAGTTCCTAAGTAGATAATTTCTTAATGATTGAAAATAACTCATGTCCAAATAATCCAACCTAATTCTTTTATAAATAGCATATAGTTTTTGCTAGGGACTAGCAAAAGATAGGCATGGGGGTATGATGTAGACACATTTACACTACTTAAAATGTTTATTTTTGCATGTTTTTAAGCATAGGATTGCATTTCATGATATAAATATTGCATAACATGCATCATCTTGCATTTAGAGTAGTTTGAATAAAATGGAGGTTAATTATCCCCTTTTATGCGCTTGGACAGGGCAAACATTTTATCGGGGCCTCGGATCCAAGATCCAACTGTATGGATGTGATCAGGGCAGCGATTGGAGTTCAACGACTCCAAGATCGCCCTAATCAGGAATCCATAGCATCAGATAGTGACTGGGGAACCCTAGAAGATCAAGGGCCAGGATGGTGAAAATCCACACTTCAGATGACAAATCCGACCACACGGATGAATTCGGATAGACGTTCGCAGCCCAACGACGTAAAAATCGAGTCAATCCGACATCAGTGGCACCATCTACAACTTCCAGAAGATGGACGGCCGAGATGGCGCAACGTGGCGGCATCTTGGTCGCCCAAACGGCCGCACGCATTCTATGAAGGCCCCACACCCGCTCGCTCTCCGCCGTTGGATCTTGATCCAACGGCTGTGATCGGCCGCGCCTAAAAGCGTCCGCTCGACCATCCGCGCCTCGTAGCGTAGTAGTCGAGCGCGCTTACGCGAGTGGTGGGCGCGGGCAATTGGGCGCAGGCGGGCATCGGATCTTGATTGGACGGCCGCGCGCGCTCGATAGCATTCACGCGCGATTGAACACGTGGCGTCACGCGCGATCGCAAGCGCCAGGCGGGCGCAGCAGTGGGCGGAGATGTGTCTTAAGCCATCCGATCTCGCGATCAGACGGCTGAGAATCGACAAACGTGCGTAGGCGTTGCGCGCGCAGGTAACTGAGGAGGCGTGCGTGGGCGCGGATGCTATGCCCACGTTGGGGGCTTTAGCGACGATTTTATCCGTCACTAAAGACCCCTCATTTATTATTTTGAAGTTGTAATGTCCATTTTGCCCCCACTCCTTGCAACTATAAAAGGAGACCCCCTCCATACGAAATTCTCATCCCTTCCTTCTCTTTTCTACCCCTCCAAAGCTCAAGAGAAGCTTGTCCCACACCTGGGATGCTTCTCGCGAGATAAAGTCCAAATTTTCATTCCCCTTCGGAAGTGGATCCCACGACGACAATAGTGTGCTGCTCCATTCCCGTTCTTCTGTTTCGTCCTCTTTTGTCCTGCTTCGTTCTGCTTCGTCCAGGCATCGTCCCATCCGGCTCGTCTTCCAAGCAACCGTCGAGGAGGATTTCTCTCTCCCTATTCTTTTTACTGCTTTCTAGTATAGATTTACTGCTTTCTAGTGTAGTTTTGCTCGTCCCAAGCAATCGTCGAGGAGGATATTTCTCCCTCCATTCTTTTAATGCTTTCTAAAGTAAATTTATCGCTTTCTAGAGTAATTGTTTTATGCTTTGTAGTTGTAAGAGTGAAATGAACAATCTCCTTAATGATAAATTCCTTGTTTATTCTACATCTCATTTTGATTTCTCTGTGTAATATTCTCTTTCTCTCTTACTCTCTCTCTCTCTTCTATTTATTGTAAATAACTAGATAGTTTTAAATTGAATTATTCCATGACAAATAAAAAGAAACGCGTAGTTTTTAAATCAAATGTCCGCCTCCCTGTGTTTGACCCGGAATTTTCATTTCGGTATAAATTTTATTTGTTGAACATGAATTCTTCGCTTTCAAACTACAACGATAGGTTTTCCGAAACCAAACACGTTAGCGTAGCGATTCGTATACGTTCAACATATCCTAAATTACAAATAAATTATATAATTATAAAGCCCTTATATAGGGCTACATTATTGTACAATTAATTTAGGAGAATAGGTTATTTACATATTGATGGGAACACCATCATGAGCCATAGCTTGCCCATTTTGACCCAATGAAGAGAATAAAAGCTCCTACATAACCAACTAGAGGTCCTAATTCACTAAATCACCTTTCTGAGAGAAAAGTAAGAAACAAGGGGTAAAACTGTAATTTTACCATTGCAGTACAACAATGGATTTTCTCAAGGGCTAAACACAGGTCAAAAGGTCATAACAAGATAAAAAGTGGGTTGGATTTGACAGAAAAGGGTTTGTGTGTACATTATAAGTTAAATGACTTCTTAAAACCCTAAAACAATCCTGCTTGATTAACCAAGGTTCTGGTCAGGATAAAATTTATCCAAACCCTCTAAAAATCATAGAAAAATATTCTCTAGGGTTTAGAACTTTCAATTTTGCCATTGGAACCCATTTTGACCTAGAATGGGGTCTGAGACAAACATTTGCCTTAAATTGGGTTTTTATGTAAATTGCCTAGTCAAACGTAGTCAAACCCAAAATCTAACTTCACCATTGGATTCCTTAGGTCCAAATTAGATCTGTACCAAAATTTGGACCTAAGGGGAACTCATCTTGACCAACTTTGCAAATAGGTCCAACCTGATTACATTTCTAACCCTATCTTTCAAAAACCCTTGCATTTGACCCCCTATCATCTTCATCATTCTTTGCAATTAGGTCCCTCTATCATTATATCGGAGGAATCCTACTCTGATGAGCTTGAGAAGGTGCTTTCTCCCTGATTTCTCAGAGAATCCCCTTCAAAATTGGAAGGGAGATTCTCTAAGAAATTCCCTCCAATGTGAACCCAATTTGATGCCCTACTTGGTACCCAATCTCTCATGCGAATGCATGAGAGATTTGGGTCACTTTTGGAGTTGCCATCATCGACAAGCCTACCTTGCTTGGAAGCTTGGCTTCCAAGCATAAATCCCCTTCCAGAGATCTATTTAAGGAGCCCCAGTTCGCCCCAACTCCTCTAAGCTTGAAATCAGCCGGAATTCCCCTCAATTTCTTCTCTCCTCCTCCGGCCGAATCGCTCATCAAGCTCCGACGACCCTCCCTGATCTTCTTCGTCCCCTGACCACAATACTGGTGGCAGGTTCTTCTTCCTTACGTTCGTCCGCATCGTGCAGTACTCACCGATGCCCCTATCTCCCCTTCATCCTCGTCGACCGTCCTCTTTGAGCATCTTCGTCTCCGGTGTCGGCAATACATGTCAGATGCCATCTCTGTCTCCCTTTCATCTCTTCACTTCTTAGATAAGTCCCTTTCACCCTCTACTTCCTTTCCCTTTCTTTATTTCCCTAAATCGACTATTGCCGCACTCCACCACCATCATCTCCTTCACCTCCAACCACCAACTCCGGCGAGATTGCTCCACCACATCTGACCACCCCCGTCCCCGTTGACAAGTCCATAAGCTCTGCCTCGACTCCCTGATCATAACCCCTCACTCCATTTACTCTGCCACTCACCCAAACACACCCCCGACCACACCCACACATACACACACAGTGTGCCATAGGCACGCTCACACAGGTGTCCCCATGCCATGCCGACCACCGCAGCACACTCGGCGTGCCTCGGTGAAGCTTACTGAGCATTTTAACGTGGCCATGAAGCTGTCTTGGTGATTTCAGGGGATAGGTGTCATCCGCCATTAAAGAGAAGCTCGAAGCTTGCTTGCAATCACTCCAGGCTTTGTCAGCTCTAGGCTCGTGTCCCAGATTGCATGGAACATCTTCGTGCATGACTCCAAGCTTCGAGCACACAGGTGTCCCCACGCCACGCCGACCACCGCAGCACACTCAACGTGCCTTGGCGAAGCTTACTGAGCGTTTTAACGTGGCCATTAAGCTATCTTGGTGATTTCAGGGGATAGGTGTCATCCGCCATTAAAGAGAAGCTCGAAGCTTGCTTGCAGTCACTCCAGGATTCGTTAGCTCTAGGCTCGTGTCCCATATTGCATGGAACATCTTCGTGCATGACTCCATGCTGTCAATTGAGAACAAGGGTAGTAGCAGCTGCTGCAATCGAAGAGAGCACCCCTACCGCAAGCGTGTGCAAAGAAGGTGGGCAGATAGTCCCACCTCGGAACTGGAAAAGGTGCAGCAGCTATATAAATTGATTTCCTGCCAGTGGCTTATTGTCTCCAACTCACGGGATGAGGTCCCTCTCACCCAACCCGACTGGCCTCGTCTGCAACCACACCCCGCAGACCTGGTTTACCCGACCTAAGTTGCACTCCTCGCCCACCACCGCACATCGGTGGGCCTTGTCCCGGGCACGTGCCCTACCCGATTACCCAAGAAAAGCGTGGCTATGGGAGAGCGAAACCCAAGAGAGAAGAGAGAGGAGAGTGCATGTGGGTAGGGGGTAGGTTCTGCTCTGTGGGCTAAGAGGAGGAGAAGCAAAGCTGAAGAAGAGGAAGGAGAAGACAAGGGCGTAGAGAAGTTAAGGTAGAGAAAGGAAAAGAAGGAAGAAGTCGAAGAAAGAAGAAAGCCAAAGAAAAAGAGGAAGGCTGAGGAAGCTAAAGGAAGGGCTAAGGCAGGAAAGCTGAAGAAGAGAGAAGACAGCAGAGAACGAGAAAGAAGAAAAGGGGCAGAAGCAAAAGAAAGGAGCATCATCTTTTTAAGGCATCTGATTCACAAATCAGACGTCCAATTTTGAGTGCAATTCATATACATTGAGTTCTTTAGCATTTTGTGCTCAACATTTACTCCTATATTTTTGCACTGTGACATTGATATTATTGCATATTCTTTCAAATTCTGAGTTGTGATCGTGATTTCTAAAATGCCAATTTGCTCCCTATGTAAAACTCGGACTTAAAAATTTGAGTAATAAAATTATATTTGTTTTGAATGCTTTTTCAATTATATTACAATGCGATATTCTTAAAACCCAATCTAGCACAATAAACATTTTGTCGCCATTGCCGAGGAGCAATGGACGATTTAGAATTCTTGATTATAATTGCTGATTTGGTACTAGCTTGCTATATCTCTTTTTGTTGTGGTTGGTTTAGGGGAGAAGATTCAAAGAAAGACACCGCACATCAAACACGCCTAGGGCAGGTAATTTTTGAGAACTTTCTCTTAAGCCCCTCATTCTGAAAAGAAAGAAAAAGATAAAATCAATTAGGGCTACTTGCTTTCCATTTCTAGCTAATTCACCAAGTTTCTTGATTTGATTTCAACAACAACACTTATTTGTGCACCCATTTAAGGTAGGTAGGGCTACCACATTCTTGATTGAGCCCTAGGTACCACATTTTGACAAACTAAAGTGGACCAAGATTAGAGCGAAATTAAGGATTTCTGTTTAGGATTTTAGAGACACACCTTCTTAAGCAAGAATCAACTCTCCAAAAAGAGGTGCCTAAGCTTTGGTTGAAGAGATTTATTCAAGAAAACCCTAAAATTTAGGCTCTTAATCTCACTTGAATCCTAAAAGAAGGGACCTAAAACTTCTCAAAGGAAAAATAGGTGAAGTTGACCTACCTTATTGGGTCAACCAACCATGAAATTAGGTCACTTTTTGCACTCAATACATCTAAAGTTCAAGTGGAAATCTTAAGCACCCTTGCTCTTTAATAAAACTGGTAGACTTAAGAGGTCAAGTCCCCATTCTGGTCTACTTGGAACATCAGTGACAAGAAAGGTTGGGTGGGGGAAACCGTGTAACTTGTGGGGGCACTCTACCGTTAGGGGTCTTTGCAGGACTCTCCCTCTCTGGCTGCCCAGGTATTTCTCAGGTGCATGGCTTTCTAACTAAGGGGTATCATCTGCCCCACACCTCTATAGTCATCCAAATTTTTGGGTGTCTTGATTGGGTCCATCACATTCTACTCTCATCCAAACCATCAGTGCATGTTCGGTAGGAGGTCCTTAAGACCTTCCTTGAGGCCTCCTTTAGTTATTCACTCCCGTCGAGGCCAGGCCTCGACTTCTGTGTTTGTGCAGCAACCCCATCACATAGACATCTCATCTGATTCATATGAACCCAATTCTCCTTCCATCATCATGGCACAACCCGTAAAAGAAGAGAATAACCTTGAGAACCAACTCCAGTGCCTTAATGATTTATTCCAAGCCTTTGTAAACCCACTGTAGCATCCTACGATGTGAGACCACTACAATCCCGCTGCGGTGGCGATCAAACCTCGAGTCCAAATCTCGGCTGGAGGTCCTGATTCTAAACTCAAGCCCAACATGATTCATGCTATTCCAAAGTTTCATGGGCTTAATTCCGAGGATCCCTTCCAGCACATCAAACAACTTAAACATCTGGCCTAGACCTTCGGGTCAGATGTCCAAAATTGGGATATTCTTCTCATGAAGATGTTCTCCTTCTCTCTCATGGACAAAGTAGCTCACTGGTATCAGACTCAAATGCGTCCAATCAACACATGGGTTGAACTACAATCCGAGTTTCTGAAAAAGTTCTTCCTAGTTGGTTGGACGAATGCCTTACGACACCAGATCACACACTTCACACAACAGCCTGGACAACCACTTCATGAAGCATGGGACCATTTCCTGGATCTCATGCAAAAGTGCCCCCATCACGGAGTTCCTAAATGGGAACAAGTCCAATCTTTTTACCAGGGACTCTGTGAAGATATCCGCTTATTCATCAATGCAACCTGCAGAGGAAATATCATGGGTCAACATGAACACACTGTGTGTGAGATTCTTGAGAATATGTGCGAGAACTCCATCAATAATGACTCCATGGGCTTATTCGACCGGACGAATGCCCATGCATCGACAATCCAAGGGGAGCACATGAGACACAGGGCTTGTTCGCATCCGTCGACTTGGAATTGATGGTCAGTCGGTTGGATAAGGTCTCTATCATTGAGAAGAAGGTCGATGAGCTAACTCAACATCTGTAGCAAACCACCTCTATGCAAAACCCGTTTGTATAGCCACCCTCTGAGAGGGAAGCTATGCATAACATCCATCACCGATCTTCTCAGGGGATGGACCTGTATCCACCCCCATCTGACTCTAGGATCAGAGGAAACTCCGATCCTGCCTACTCTAGTTGGTGGAACTCTGAACCCTGGTACTCTGACTTCTTTGAGGTTCCTCAGACTTGCGAGGACCTCAACGCCATCCAGAATGACCCATTCTCTAATACCTATAACCCTGGATGGCGGAATCATCCCAATTTCCTAGGTGCGAGAAATAATCAGAATCAGAGACCACCATATCAACCCTGTCCACAAGCTCCTCGCCCATATCAGCCGCCTCAACCTCGGCCCAACCCCACCTATCAATCTGGGCCAACTTAGATAGATCAGATGACTCTTATCCTTCAGACTTTGGCTGACATTCAGAAAATGAATGCGGCTATGCAAAAATAACACAAAGATGAGATCACTAAGGTTCACAATCAACTCGCCCAGATGGAAAATTCCTGCCAAGCTAGCACACTCCCTTCACAACCTCTACCGAATCCGAATAATGTGCCGAAATATAGGCGTGTTATGAACCCAAATCTGGGCGAAGCCCACATGATTTATCAGGCCCCTTCTATTCCATCGCCTGACGGGATGGAAGCTTCGACGTCATATTCGGGATTTCAGCAGCAGCCACCTATTTTATCGACACCGAACCAGAACCAGGCAGGACTAAATTCAGTAACAACCTATAGTAGCAAAGCAACACAAGAGCCACCTTACCCAGGCCACTTTCAACCTAATAGTAACCCAAACCCTAGGATAGTTATCCAGGACACTTCTATCCCAGATCAAGAACCTGGACCTACTCTAGAGGAACCGTCCAAGGTTTCATTTCCAGAGGCCTTGACCAAGGGAAAGAGGACAAACAAACCCGTGGCACCTGAGGAGGATCTGGTCAAGCTCTTTGAATAGGTCCATATAAACATCCCCTTGATGGATGTGATCTGCCACGTATCGGCTTACGCATGATTTCTAAAAGACGTGTGTACACATAAGCGTAAGTCGTGAACCAAAAGTAAGAGTAGGATCGTATTGTCAGAGCAAGCCAGCTCTATAATTTTGAGCAAACTCCCACCTAAGGCAAAAGACCTAGGTACTCCCCTGATTTCCTGTACAATTGGTGATACCCAATTTGATAGAAATTTATTAGATCTAGGAGCCTACATAAACCTAATACCTACATCCCTACTTGACCACCTTGAGGAATCTGAGCTTAAACCGATAGAGGTGACATTACAGTTGGCTGATCGATCTATGGAAGGATGGCTTGTCTCCTTAGGTAGGTAGGTCATGATTTTTTGTGCCCTCTATCGTAGGATGGCTTGTCTCCTTCTTCCTCTCAAGAACCACTTACCATAGACAAGGGAAAATGACCAGTTAATCCTGAGATTTTTGTCCCTTTTCCCAAGGCTCTGACATGAGATTTAGCACGAAAAAAGGGTACATGGAATTTTGAGGACCTAAGAGCTATGTTCAAAGAGGTTCACATTCAGGTCCCTCTCCTCGACATGATAGATAACATCCCTATTGTTGCTAAGTTCTTCAAGGACTACTGTACCCCGAAGCAACAGTAGAAAATCGGATGACAGGCGATATTATCCAAGGAGGCTAGCATTGTGATTCTAGCCAACTTACCACCTAAAAAGAAAGACCTTTGTGCCCCACTCATTTCTTGCTTTTTTGAAGGATTCTCCTTGTGATCAGGCCTTCTTGATTTGGGTTCGTCCATCAGCCTAACTCCCATTGCAATATTTGATCGATTCCAATTTAGGGAGTTGAAACCCACCTCAGTTACCAAACAGCTGGCCGACCGATTGGTAAAAACACCGAGGGGGTGGTTGAAAACATGATTGTAAAGGTCTGTGGATTCTTCTTTCCATAGGACCTTTTTGTTCTTGATATGGAGGTTCCTCCTAATCTCTACAATGCACCGATTATCCTAGGTCGCCTGTTTCTGGTGATAGCTTGTGCGAATATTGATTGTGCATCTAGGTGCATGGAGATTGCCCTATGAAATGAAAGACTTAGACTAGACATATTTAGGGCATCACGGAACTTCAATTGTGATTTGATAGAGGAGTACAGTGAAGATGAAGACTTGGCTTTTTGTGGAAACATTGGGCTCCTCCGTAATGACCCAATGTCACATTCATCTTCACTTTCAAGGTTTTTGGACCTTAATCCACATGGGACTGAGACTACTGTGATGCACCTTTAATCTCGTGGATCCAATTGTCTTGGGTGTTCATCTGATTATGACACCCCTGATTCTGATTATCCTGAGCTATCATTTATTGATTTACTCCTATCGACGCATCATGGCGTGACATGACAAGTGGGTTTCCTATCAATGCAGTCATAACCAACCTCTTTGTAGGCGAGGGTTTAGTGGGACTTCACGGGAATCAAGATTATCAGATTTCCACTATCATTTCTTCTCCTCCCACACACGAATCTGAATCCCACCCACCCGTAATTGAATTGAAGCTCTTCCCTGATTCACTAAGTATATGTTTTTGGGTGATAGTGAGACAAACCCCATGCTTATTAGTGCTCACTTGACCCTAGAATAAGAGTATTAGTTAATCTCTGTCTTACAAGCACATAAGGCCGCTATTGGGTGGAGCATTGCTGATCTCTGTGGGATTCACCCCTCATATTGCACTCATCATATTTACACAGATGAGGGGTATTAAGAAGGAGATGGGTGAACCCAAATATGCTGGAGGTTGTTAAGAAGGAGATCATTAAATAGCTGGATGCAGGCATTTTATATCCAATTTCTGATAACCAATGGGTGAGTCCTATTGAAATTGTGCCTAAGAAAGTAAGACTCACTGTAATAAAAAATGATAAGGGTGAATCCATCCTGGCCCACACTGCAACTTCATGGTGGGTCAACATCAATTATAGGAAACTGAACATGGCTACTAAGAAGGATCATTTTCCTTTACCTTTTATTGATCAGATCTTAGAAAGGTTAGCCAAGCATAGTTTCTTTTATTTTCTAGATGGATATGTTGGGTATAATCAGGTTATGATTAACCTAGAAGATCAGGAGAAGACTACTTTTACATGTCCAGTTGGAACATTAACTTTTAAGCGAATGCTCTTTGGCCTTTATAACACACTAGCGACATTTCAACGTTGTATGATGGCCATTTTCTCAGATATGATTGGGGACTATGTAGAAGCATTCATGGACAACTTCTCCATCTTCAAAGTTGATTTCTCATCTTGTCTTGATAACCTCACAAATATCCTGAGGAGGTTCATAGAAGTAAACCTAGTACTTTCATGAGAGAAGAGCCATTTTATGGTAAGGGATGGCATTGTACTAGGTCATAAGGTCTCTTCTAACGAAATCGAGGTTGACCGAGCTAAATCTGAAGTCATTTCTTGATTACCTCTACCTAGCTCGGTAAAACAGATCAGATCATTCTTGGGTTGTGTTGGATTTTATCATAGATTCATTCATGATTTCTCGAAAATCATCCATCTATTGACGAATCTTCTAGTAGCTGACGCCACATTTGACTTCGATTCCTTTTGTCTCAGTGCTCTCGAAACCTTATGAAGCACTATATATGATTCACTGATTCTCCAACCACGCGACTGGTCTCTCGATTTTGAGATGATATGTGATGCCTCAGATTTCACTATCGGAGTAGTTCTAGGATAATGTCGAGAGTGCCATCCATTTGTAATCTACAATGCTAGCAAGACGTTGAATGAGGCTCAGCATAATTATATTGTTACTAAAAATGAACTGCTAGTAGTAGTATTTAGGTTGGAGAAATTTAGATCTTATTTGCTTGGGTCAAAAATGATTATTTTCATTGATCATTCTACCCTCTGGCATTTGTTGGTAAGTAAGGGTGCCAAATCCCGTCTTATCAGATGGATCCTTTTATTGTAGGAATTTGATGTTGAGATTCGCGACAAAGTCGAAACTCATAATGTGGTGGCAGATTACTTGTCTCGGTTGGACCCAGAACACATCCCTTATTCCCCGCCCATCTCAGATCAAATTTCGAATGAATCTCTTTTGGTTATTAATTCTTTGGAGTTTCCCTAGTACACGGATATCACAAATTATCATGTCGTAAGCAAGATTCCCACAGGTTTATCCAAGGACCAGAAACTCAAATTTTTATCAGTAGCCAAATTTTAGTTTTGGGATGACCCCTTGCTCTTTCACATTGGGGCTAACCAGATGATTATGAGGTGCATCCCCGACCGAGAAATTTCGAGTGTGCTATCTGTTTACTATAGTGATGCTTGTGGCAGTCATTTTTTGGGTCAAAAAACCACTACGAAGATTTTGCAGTCAGGTTTTCTCTCGTCGATTATTTCAAAAGATACGCACAAGTTTACAAAATGCTGCAAGCGATGTCAGTCAGTCGGTTCTATGACTTGGAGAGACATGATGTCTCTCCAACCAATTATGGTTGTAGAAGTATTCAACGTTTGGGGCATTGATTTCATGGGCCCTTTTCAGAACTTGCATGGCTTCGAGTAAATACTTCTCGCAGTTGATTGTCTCGAAGTGGGTTGAAGCCATCTCGGTGTGACAAGCCGATGATAAGATCGTCAACTCTTTTGTACAAGAATCCATTTTTGTGAGATTCGGTGTTCCCCACTCTCTGATTAGAGATGGGGGTAGTCACTCATCCATGCTCTTTTTAGGCCACTATTGAAGAAATATGGAGTACATCATCGTATTGCCACCCCTATCATCTGCAGACTAATGGGTAGGCAGAAGTCTCTAATTATCAAATTAAGCTTATCCTCCAGAAGATAGTTAGACCATATAGGAAGGATCGGTTCAATCAGTTGATCGATGCATTTTGGGCATATCAGATCGTGTACAAGGACTCACTCGAAATTTTGCCATATCACATGGTGTATGGAAAGGCTTGTCACCTTCGTGTTGAGTTGGAGCACCGCACCTTTTGGGCGATGCAGAAATGTAATTTTAACCTTGATGAAGGAGGTTATGAGAGAAAACTCCAGCTTAGCAAATTAGAGGAAATTGGCAAGAGGCCTATGAGAACGCAAAGATTTACTAGGATAAGGAAAAGGCTTTTCACGACCGCCACATCCAGAGAAAGGAATTCACGCTAAACTAGAAGGTCTGGTTATTTGATTCTCACCTCAAATTCTTTACAGGTAAGCTCAAGTCCAAGTGGATTGGCCCGTATATTATGATTCACCCCTATTCTAATGGGGCAGTCCAAATTACGGACCCAAAATTTAGGCATGTTTCTACGGTAAATGGCTAGAGCCTCAAGCCATTTATGGCTTAGGAACCTCCTCCTGCTGATGAAATTATTAATTTTATCAAGGATGTGTAATTGAGTTTTCTCCTAGTTGGAGGCATTAAACTTAGCACGTATACATATATAGATACCTTTTATAAATAGCATCCTTTCAGAGGATGGCGTCGGCGGCAGGTGGTCTCAGGGTGGCGATAGGCAGTATCACGGTGGCGACTAGTAGAATCAGGGAAGACGAAGGATGGACAACTTGGAGGTCGAGGGCATGGAGGCAAAAGGAGAGGAGTGACTCCGATATACATGGTAAAAGGGTGATGGAGGCGAGGTTGACTGATAGAGGGAACACAAGGGAGAATAGAAGGATCGTGTGCTTCTAGCGCCGGTGGTGGGGCCATATGGCATCTACCTGCCGATCTCTCGTTGTGTGTCTAGCGTGTAGGGGATTTGGTCACAAGCGGGATTCCTGTAGATTTCTTGATGGGCAGATGAAAGGCCGCCTTTTCCCGTGCCCTGAAATTTTGAATTCCAGGGCTCAACAGACGCCATCACCGCCTCCACCCCCTCGTACCTCTGGGGGGCATACGGTTGATGTGGAGGTCCCTATGACAGAGAACATCAAAGAGGTAGAGCTGATATTGCGAGGGGCACTAATCGGAGAGGTTATGACCGGGAGATCGATGTCGGAGAATGTACGCAATCTGGTAAGCTCTCTTTCCCCCTCGACCAATTCCTGGCAGTTGGCCTTTCTGTTGCCTACACGATTTGTTCTATTTGGGTTGGGGATGATGGATGTTTAGAGGCTACAATTTCAAACGTCTTTCAATGATGGCCTAACGGTGATCTAGAGATTGGTTTCTCCCTTTGATGGAGCTCTGCCGGAGAGGCTGCCACAGGGAGTGGGATCCAGGTCGGGGAAACTTGAGATCAAGGGTTACCTTTACACCTGAGGTCAAAGGAGGTTGTGGCCTCCATGATATCTGGGTTTGCCTCAATGGCAGAAGATACAGTTGTAGGACTTTTGGAGGGCGATGGGCGTTCGCTAAATGTGATGGTCGATGTGTTTAAAGCTGGTTCGGTCCCTGACAGATTGATTTTAAGATGTGGTGGAAGTTCGTGGTTGTTGCTGCTGAGGTTCACGGTGGGTGACACTGTAGTGAGACAAGATAAGTCGTCTGAACTGAAGCTGTTGAAGAGGTGGTTGCATAGGATGTGCGTAGGGCTTCTCCTGAAGAATCCCCTTCCTTCAAAAAATGCAAGGACCATCACGTGGGAGAAAGGGGGGACACGATTGCTGAAGAGAAGGAGGAATTGGTTAGGATGGAAGCATCGAGGTCAATGGCTGAGGAAACAGGGAGGGTGTTGCCAGACGTTGAGGATGCTGAGGGACAGAGGGTACAAGAGACTCAGCCTGACTCCCTGAAGGATCAGCAAAATCTGCAAGAGAAGGAGGGTCTCAATTTTGGTGTTGGATCTTGCTCTAAATCTATTAAGGGCAGATCACCTTATAGCCTCAGGCAGAGGAAATCAAAGGTTGATCCAATGCTGGATGAAGACAAGATTGCAAAGATTATGCAGGTTTGCAAGTGTCAGAACCTCAGGGTGGAGGGATCTCGAGAGGATAGATGAGAATCCTCACTTAGAATGTGCGTGGGCTGTGTGATAAGAGTCGGAGGGCTTCTTTGATGAGGTATTTGAGAGAGTGGGGGATTGAATGTGCGATCATTCAAGAGACGCACATTGAGAATGACTCTGATAAACTATGGAATGACTTATTGCCTGCGGGGGCGAATGAATGTGTGAAGGTAGATGCACATGGTAGATCGAGGGGCATTGCTATTTGGTGGAGAATGGTTTGGGCACACTATCTGGGAGTTCACAAGGCCAGACACCTACTGACTTGCAAATTCCAAACTCACCAGGGGCATGACACTATCTAGGTTACTGGGGTGTATGGCCCCTGTGTTGCATCTGCAAGTCAGGAACGGTGTGAGGATTGGGCAGCTGCAGCTGAATTGGTGCAAGGGGAAGCCTGGCTGACAGGAGGTGACTTCAACTATGTGCTAACAGGGGCAGATAGGCCTTTCGGTGACACAAACAGCTCATCTATTAGCTTCCAGCTGGTGGTTCAATCTCTTGAATTGAATGAGTACCCTTCTTCTGGTGCTGAATTTACTTGGCGCAATGGTAATGGGTTGCTCTCCAAAATTGATAGATTTTTTGGGAATGTGAACATCTTTGAAAGATTTCAGCTAGCGACTATTACTAGCTTGGATCGACCATTCTCTGACCATACCACTTTGGTTTGGGATAGTGGGGAAGAGATCCAAGTCGGCTCATACTTCAAACTTAGAAGATCATGGCTGAATGAATCGAGGTTTCATCAGATGATTAGCTCATGGTGGCAAGCTGAAAAGGTGGAGGGTTTTGCTACTGTTAGATTGGCATCCAAGCTGGCAACCTTACGCACAATCTTGAAAGAGTATGGTGCTACCGTGAACATCTTAAGGCAACAAAGGTGGATAGAGGCTTTGAGTAACATCCAGGAGCTAGACTCTAAGGAAGCAGCTGGTCCTCTATCAGACGAGGAACTTGCAGACAGGAAGATGTGGCAGGGTGTGATATTGGAAGAGGATCTTAAACAGGAGATTGATTGGAGGGAGAGATCAAGACAATTGTGGCTTAAAGAGGGAAATGCTAACACGAAATTCTTCCATCTTGCAGCTAGTTCTAGGAGGCGTGCAAACTTGATCTCTTCTATTCTCAAAGGTGGACATAGGATTTCTTCCATTTAGGAGATAAGGTCAGAAGCTATCAAATACCATAGGGGAGCCTCTTAGGCAGTTAAGAGAGGGAAATGGAGAATGGTAGGGAATGATGCACCGGTGTGACAAGAGAATAGGCTTCTCAACTGACAGCAGCCATCTTTGAACAAGAGAACCTGCAGGTAATAAAAGAGATTAATATGGAAGGGTCCCCAGGCCCTGATGAGATACAAGTATTCTTTTATAGAGAAATGTGGAATGTGGTGGGCAATGAGGTGATGGAAGTCATTAGAGAGTTCGAGAAGGGAAATGCTGGCTTTGAAAAGATCAACAAATCATATCTCTTTTTATTGCCAAAGACAGTGGGAGCAGAGAAGTTTTCAGACTTTAGGTTGATCTTATTATCAAATTCCATCTATCTTATTGTGAGAAAGATACTAGCAAATTGATTGAGAACTGTTCTTCGGAGTCTAATCCATCCTATGCAGTCTACCTTTTTTGCCCAATAGATCACTCCAAGAATCCTTCATATTGGCTCAAGAAATGGTGTGTGGATGGCACAGAAGGAAGTGCAAGGCATTCATGTGGAAAGTTGACTTTCAAAAGGCATATGATTCGATTTCTTGGTCTTATATCTGGGAGGCTTTTAAAAGGAGAGGATTCCCTCCTATTTGGATCCAATGGATGAAACGTTGTATCACAACTGCCTCCTTTTCTTCGTTGATCAATGGGAAGCCATGTGGTGCTTGGATTCAGCCTCAATGTGGGTTTAGACAAGGATGTCCTCTAGCCCCCTTGATCTTTAACCTTACAGTGGATGGTCATGCAAGGTATGCATGCAGATTGGTAGAGGTGGGGGTCGTCAAAGGATATTCACTGTCCAACAGGAGAACCTTCGCTCCTATTTTGCAATATGCAGATGACACTATCTTCTTTATAGAAGGGACTAATCTTGCTGCACATGCTTTGGGGCTTATGGTAAAGATCTTTGGGGACATCTCAGGCCTGAAATTGAACAAGGAAAAGTCTACTCTGATATGTTTTGGCATGAACGAGCAGGAACATAAGGAGTTGGAGAATACATTGGGTTCACCTCGAGCTAAGCTACCAATGAGGCACCTAGGACTGCCATCGAGAGCTGCCAAGCTGAAGAAAAATGATTGGAATATTCTGTTTGATAAAGTCTCTGGCAAGTTGAAAGGATGGAGTGGTAAATTCTTATCGAAGGGTGGGAGATTAATCCTCCTTAACTCAGTCATAACATCCATCCCAGTCTTCTATTTTAGCATCTTTAAGGCCCTGAAATCTATTTGGAAATGCTTGGATGTTATGCGAAGAAGATTTTTCTGGAAAGGAGCTGGCCATGAGGAAGGGTTTATGTAGCCCATCAGATGGGAAAAGGTATGCAGGCCAAAGGAGATAGGGGGTTTGGGGATTAAGGTGCTCAAGGAGTTCAATGAAGCTCTCCTGATCAAGTGGGCCATCAAGATTCTGGACTGCAAGGATGGGTTAGTGACTGACTTAATCAAAGACAGCTATGGTGGTTCTAATAGTGCACTGAAGAGGCTACAACCAGTGAAGCCTTCCCCTTTTTGGCAGTCTGTTACCCTTGCAATCAACAGCAATTGGCATCTGCTGCAGCCTAGACTTGGAGATGGCCATGACATTAGTTTGCGGAATGAGCATTTGTCAGGTTTGGGGATTCTGAAAGATGCATACCCGAGGGCATATGCTGCTGCTGCAAATAAGGAGGCCAATGTCAACAGTTTGTGGTCTGCTGCAGAGGGGTGCTGCAGGTTGGAAGGTCATGAGCAATGCAGATCTGGCACTCGATTATGGGAGGATAGGAAGAATAATTTGGATGCACTGTAGCAGATGCATCCTAGGCAGATGTGGTTGACACATATGGTTGGAATGGGGTTTCTCAGTGCAGCAAGCCTATGAGAAGATCATCAAATCAAACTCTGAGATGGAGAGTGATCCAATTGATAGGAAAATTTGGCTATTGAAAATCCCCCTGAAGGTTCAAATTTTCTTGTGGCTTTGCAGGCGGGAAGGCTTGATGACTAGCGATCTTAGACACAGAAGAATGGGGACTACTTTGAATACCTATCATCTCTGTGGTTTACATACTGACAGTGCATTGCATATTTTTTCTTCTTGCTTGGTCACAAACAAGCTTTGGAGGAAGATTTGTTTGGAACCTCTACCTACCTGGCACTCCCTTTGGCAGAGGTTCGACACTCCTGGATGGCCGTATAGGTGTATGGCTGCCATGCTGTGGTGTGTGTGGAGGGCGAGAAATGAAAAGTTGTTTCAGGAGAGATCAGTTAGATATGAAATAATTGTAAATGAATGCTGGTCCCTCATACATAGTTAGGGATCTATTTTGTAATGTTTTCTTTGTTTTGAAATATATTGCCCTCCGGATTGCTATCGTCTAATGATAGCTTTCTTCACTGTTTCAAAAAAAAAAAATAGCATCCTTTCATTTTGGCATATATTTGTGCATATTGTGCTTTCTGTCATTTGGTTGGCATATGCTACATGAAGAATCAAGAGAAATTCTAGGTGATTTCTATCCACTTGTCCCCTATCTTAATTTATTTTCCTTTTATTCATGCATGAGGACATGCAAGAACTTAGGCATGGAGGTGAGTACACATAAACAGAAAATTTTTCTACAAACACTTTAGAAAACCTCTGAGTAGTAAGTTAATTGCACTTTAGGGTCCTTAATTTAAGAACCTGATAAGGGAAAATATTGAAGTGCAATCATATCAGGTTAATTGTACATAGCATTTATATATATTGCATCCGTGAATAAAGATTTTTATCAAGACGTTTTTGTTGAAGGGAGTTAGATAGGAGTTTAAATGTGTCTTGTTGTAGTAAGATCTTTTAAATAGTTCTCTAAACAAATAAAATTTATAACTAGAATTCAAAAGAGTATCTGAGGTCAAACACAGGGAGCAAGTATTGCATTCACACGTTAATCTCAATTAACATATAAATAAGCATAGGAAATAAGCCAAGAATAATGATATTCAATGAATAACTACTCAAAATTGATATTCAATGTATAACATGAGTATTTCTAGAGTCTAAGAGAACAAAAAGATATCTAAAAATAATGGTGATTTAGATCACCAATTATTAGCCTTAATTAAGCACATATCAATTACTCAAATGAATCAAATAAATGAATAGTAATCAGATGTCTACTTTGGCAAATCAGATGACTTAAATGTTTCCTGCTAAAGTGTTTCTTTATGATCTTTAGGCTTTCTTCTTCTCTACAGCCTCTTCTTTAGCTCTTCCTTCCTCTCTGGCAAGGTCCTTCTCTTCTTCTTCATCTGCCTTTCCTTTCCTCTTCACAAACAAGGGTCTTCTCCTTCCCAGCGACTAAGTGTCACACATCTGCATAGAGGAGCAAAACCCACCCCTCCCCTGCTCTCTCTTTCCTTCCTTCCTTTCCCCTTCTCTCAAACAGCCCGACTAGTGCAACCACAAATTTCATCCTCAACCTCGATAATTTCCTAAGAAGAAACTCACCCAGGTCCCTATCCCTAGCACTTTGGAGCAAATCCAATAGAGAACTATTAAGTTCATCAATCATTTTGATCATAGGCTCCAGTGCTTCAGTGCATGGTGTTGGCTGGGATTCTAAAGATTGTATGGTGTTCCTCAAATTAGCCAACACTCTATCTTGGATCTGGTTCACCTGAACTAACTGGTTCGATTCAGGTTTGGGTGGGTTTGGGTTGAATCTATGGGAGTCAAGATGTAGAGGTTCTCCGGTCCCTCCTTGAAAGTAGGCCATTCTAGGTTGTTTAAAGGATGGTGGTGACCTATATTCAGTGGAATACTGGGGAGGGTAGGTGTTACAATCATGATATCCTTCCTGATTGTAGATCCGGTTGGTTTGGTCATTAAAGGATGGATATCCTTAATCATTATAGCTCTAGGAAGGATAATAATCATAGTCTTGTTGTCCAGGGTTAGGCCCTGGACACTGTGGTCCGAATTCAAACCCCCAATCAAAGTCATCTTGACTAGTGGATGGGTAATTACAAGTCAAGTCAGAATAGTAATCATTTTATGGATAAGTGGTGGTAGGAGGATAAGGTGTGAAATGTGTGTAGGATGTGGAAGGTTACATGGTAGAAAAGAAGGGAAAATGGAGAAGAGAAAAGGTGCCCTACAATACAAACATACAAGCCTGTTCTTAGGTTGGGGTAGCCTAAAGGTCACAGACTCTCAGAATCCATCCTAAGATTATGGACAATTTACTCTACTTATGTCCAAGCAATCCAACCTGTTACAAGGAGTGACTAGGGAGAAGGTTCTTCCTTTGGCTTGCACCTCCGGTTCCTAATGTACCCCCCAGCCGCGGTCGTTTGATGCTACTCCCCTAGCTAGACATAAGATTGATTAGTATAAGAAGGGTAATCATGAACGATCTCAATCTGGATCCCAACGAGCGAACCAATCCTTAGGGCCAACGTCTAATCAATTTTAGTTAGGATTGGGACAATGGTGCTTCAGGAATGTGATGGGCCCTTTAGATGGGTTGTGCCCTTAATGATCAGTTAAAATGTGTGTACGTGCACAACCAAGGTTCCCAAATAAGGTTATTTGATGATGTGTCTTTTAGGATTTAACCTTGTTTAGTAGCTTTTAAGGTTTAATTCTTAGGTTGGTTCAATCAAGGTTTAGTAGAACACTCCAAGTTTTGAAAACATAGGTGATAATATGTTCCTTTAAAAATCAAAAATGATGTGGAGTGCCTGGTTCAGCCCTAAGAATCAACCCTAAGTAGCAAGCTACTTGATGGATTAGTTTTATATTAGGTGGTGCGGCTCAAATAGCTCAATCAATTGGCCTATTACACCACTTAGTTAAGGCACACAAGAATGCTTAACCTATTCAGATTTCTACTCACTTATGTGTATTTAGTTGAAGTGTACCGGGTCCACAGGTCAGATCTTCGTTAAGTGGTAGAATCAAAGTGATTGTGCACCTTAGGATAAGAAGTTGTGGGTGTTAAGTGTGTAGCTTTCAGAAAATCCCACAATCAGATAACACTTCTTTTTTATTATTTTTCTTATTTATGTCGGTGGCAAACAAACAACGAAATTTATCCTAGGGTTTATAAAAAGCACTTAAGTTGATTTAGGTTTGAGTTATTAGGTTATGGAATGAAAACTAAGGTGGGGGTGGTGTCGGGGACACTTACAAAACAGTCTACCCGCTCTTTACTCTGGTCTATCACACTTGGATCTCCATGCTAGGGTACCTGCAAGACAGTAGATCGAAGACAAGTAGGGTTAGTGCTATGTAAATGCAAAGAAATGCAATAAACAATAAAGTAAATTCCGTTGCATCCTGCCAACGGCGCCAAAATGGTTAGGCGTGTTTTGTATGTTAGAAATCGAGGTTACAAGTAACCCATCGTCATAGTTGCAAAACACGTTGATCAGATAAAATTTATATTGAAATTCCAAGGGAGTCCCAGGTCGAACACAGGGAGGCGACATTTACTTTATTGAAAATCGTGCTTCGATTCGTTTCTTTTTGGTGTTTTGGGGTTTTGTTATTTTTTTGTACTTTTGAAATAAAAGGAAACAAGCAAATGTATCACAAGATAGAGATGTGGAACAAATCTGATATATATTACTTCCAATGTCAATTACAAGAAACTATGAAAGCATATAAAGAGAGGGAGGTAAGAGGAAATCTCCCGAATTAGCTGTTCGGCTAGACGACTGCACCTGGCGGAAGCTCAAATGAAGGAGGTGAGGAGCAGGACGACGGAGGTGAGATGTAGGAGGACGTCGTGTTGAGGAAAGCTTTGGCGTTGCTCCGGAATGGAGGTAAGCAGACAAAGTTGATCTGCTACTGGAATGGAAGTGGGAGGATGGCTCTGATGAGAACCTCATCATGAACCATAACTAGCTCATTTTGACCTAATAAAGAGAATAAAAGCTCCTACATGACTTAGAAGAGGGCTTAATTGGAGGAATAAGTGTTCTGAGAAGAAAACATGAAATAAAGGTTAAAACTGTAATTTTACCATTGCAGTACATAAACGAAATTACTCAGAGACAGAGCATAGATCAAATGGTCTAAATAAGATAAAAAGTGGGATGAATCAATCAAAAATGGGTTCATGTGCAATCTAAGAATTAAATGACATTTGGTAACCCTAAAATAGACCCGCTTAACCCAACAAGGTTCCGGTCAGGATAAAAATCAAGTAAAACCTCTAAAAATCATGTAAAAAAATCCCCTAGGGCTTAGAACATTCAAATTGACCTCTGGAACCTAGTTTGACCTAAATTAGGGTCCTAGCTCATCAATTGACCTAATTTAGGCTTTTACGCAAAATGTCCAGTCAAACGTGGTCAAACCAAAAATATAACTTTACCATTGGATTCCTTAGGTCAAAATTAGGTTTGTACCAAAATTTGGGCCTAAGGGAAGGTCATCTTGACCTACTTTGCAAAATAGTCCACCCAATTACATTTTGGTCCCTAACTTTTGAAAATCCTTGCGAAAACCCCCCCAACTTTTGTTGTCACTTTCTGCATTCCGATCCCTCTGCCAATGCAGCAGAAGACCCATACTTCGGCGAAGCTTCGAGGATGATTTCTCCTCGCTTCCCCAGGGAGCTGCTCTCAAATGTGAAAGGGGGGTTCCCTAAGAAGTCCCTTACCGCCTGAGCAGCTCCCCATGCCCTGTTTCACACCATACCTCTCGTGCGAACGCTCGAGAGGTATGGGTGTTGTACCTGCGGTGACCTCTGGTGAGAGCTTCGCTCACCCTCCATGCATCTGCCCCTCTGCTGGCGCCTTTAAAAGAAATCCCAAGACCAGCCGGTTCGGGGAGATTGGTCTTGGCGGAGAAACCCTCAAAATTTCCTCTCTCCCCACTCCGGTAGGAAACCCACCAGCTCCGGCGATCGCTCCTCCTCCTTCTCGCCGCTCTGCTGCCATACCTGCAACAGAGCCAACTTTGTCTCATCTTCCCGCGTCGCGCCGCACCAAGTGCACGCCTCCCTACCCACTTCCTCGTCGCCGCTCCCTCCCTCTAGGTATTTCTTCTCCGGCGACAGTCGATACAACTGCCCGCCTCTCTGGCCCCCTTCATCCCTGCAGGTAGGTTACATTTACTCCCCTTCTTCCCCTCTTTCTTTTCCCCACTCTATTTCACTTGATTGGCCCACGACCACGCCTGTCCACCATCACCTTCCTCGCCTCCGTCCAACCTCCGGCGAGTCGCCCCCGTCACTTCGCAAGTCCATATGACTCGCCGACCGTCGCAAATGCTCCACCTCATCACACTAAATGCCCTCCGCCCCTCCACTACCACTCTACACCTCCACTACTCACCCCCGGTCACACCCACTTTTTCGGCCACAGGACGACCTAGACACGCACGCCTAGGCTGTCCCGCGGCCTGCTGCATTTCGCACCACCTTCGTTGTGCCACGGCGAAGGTTCCCCAGTGGTTTGATTAGGCCGAGAGGCCCTTTTAGTGCTTGACAGGTCTGCTGCCCCGGCCGCCATTGACGACAACTCATGAAGCTCCCAAGCGTGCTCCAGGATTCAGAACTCCAGGTTATCAGTTGTAGCGAAGGCGGGCGAGCTGTGTGAAGGCAGGCAGCTGGCAAGCGAAGGGGATCGAGGCTGCAGCTGCGGAAGCAAGGTCGAGGTCTTCTTGCGGGTGCACACGAGGAGAAGCAACCAAATAGTCCCACATCATAAGATTACAAAGCACCGCACCGGTTTAAGTTGTTTTTGTGTTTCTTGCTTACTGCCTCAGAACACGGGGTAAGGTTCCCTCGCCCACTCACCCCCACCTCATCCGCGGATTCACCTCACGGACCTGGCAGATCCGACCCGACACTACCGAGCACACCTCGCACACTATACATACGCCAGTGCGCCTGGTCACGGGTATACTATCCGACCCGTTAACCCGGCTCTGGGAGAGCTTCCTATAAGCGATTTACAGAGAGAGAGGGATGTGCGGGTAGAGGGAAAGGTAAGGTTTTGCTGTGCCATGTGTGCAGGAACAGAGTGTGAAGGAGAAAGGCTAAGTACTTAGCCGCAGGAAGGAGAGGAGAAGTAGAAGAAGAGAGGCTGTGCAGAAGAAAAGAGAAGGAAGGAAAAGAGGAGAAGCACTGTAGCAGACTGCAGTTAAGTCATCTGACTGCTGTATCAGACGACGGATGAGCAGCCTTCAGAGGAGATAAAGCAGAGAAGAAGGAGAGAAGAAGGCTCTGCAGCTGAAGAAAAGAGAAGAAGGAAGAAGAGAAGACTCTACAGCTGAAGAGCAAAAGAAGAAGACAAGCAGCCAGGAAGAAAAAAGAAAGAAGAAGACTTGGCCGCCCGAAAGAGAGAGAAAGGCAAAGGAAGAAAAGAGAAAGAAGAGAAGAAGAAGACAGGAAGAGTAGAAGAAGAAAGAAGAGGGAAGAAGACAGGATTAGAGAGAAAGCATAAAGAGAAGAAGAAGAAGCCAAGACAAAAATCTATCTCTCTTCCTCTCTCTCTCTATTATTTTTGTAATTCAATAGAGAAACTTTGTACTTCTAGAATTCCAGTAGCTCCCTGAGTTGGACCTCGGGAAAACTATTTCCGAGTAAAAAAATTCTATGGTAATGACAACCGTAGCTATGTTGTCTTATACTATAACGACTATACGATAATAAACATAAAGACACCAAAAACAGTGCCGCGGTTAGCCATTAACAGGCTTCAAGGCAACCTATTAAGGGGGATAGAAGTTGGAGGAATATTTGGTGGGGCAAAGGATTGCTCCACTAATAGGAGCCTTGGGAGCTTGAGAACAATCTCTAACGAAGCGTTGGTAGACTTGCTAGAGCTTGGGAGTAGGTGGGAGTAGAGTAGGTAGAGATGGCTTGGAAGGGAGGGGGTGTAGGTCCTTTTATAGTGGAGGAGAAGAGGCTAAAATAGGTATGGGACCATTAGTGACATCTAGGCCATCGCTAGAAGCGTCGCTGCAGGCAGATCATGCCCGCTCACACCCAAAGTTGGCTTTGCTGGTATGCGAAGAATTAGCGACAGCTATAAACGTCGCTGTAAGTCCAGCTCATGCGTCGCTATAGGTCCAACTCACGTATAGCTAGCGTTGCGCTCCCCCGCCTTGTCGCACGTGTGCCAATGCGTTGGCGCTACGCTGTGCACTTGCGCTCCTACGCGCGTGCGGTGCTGCGTGCGTGTGCTGGCGGCCTTGGTGTTCTCAACGATTTTGTGCGGATTTAAAGCGTATTACATTATAGTATAACCAACAAAATGTTTAAACAAATATAAAGAATTCTATTACTCGAACAACTAGAGTATCCGAGGTCGAACACGGGGAGCAATCTCAGTACTTTGTAAAACCAAAGAATACAACTGTTAAATGCAAATATAATTCATTCAAAGAGAGAAGTTTAAAAAGGATTTGGAAAAAAAGTAGAATTGGATGTCTGATACACAAATCAGACGTCTTAAATGTGATCTCTCTTTCTCTCTTCTTCTTCGTGGCTCTTCTCCTTTCTTTGCTTCTGTATCTTTCCTTCTTCTCCTGCCTTGCCTGTCTTCTTTCTTCTTCTTCTTCTTTTTCTTCTGATCTCTCTTTGCAGTCTTCCCTTGTCTTCTTCTTCGTTCTTCTCTCTCTTCTGCCTTGTCTTCCTTCTTCTTCTCTGCGAAGACTTCTCCTTTCACTGCTGCACAGCCTCTTCTTTCTTCTCTTCCTGTTCTGCAGCCGCTAAGTGTTCGTTGCCTTGGTCAGTTCTTCCTTCTTGCACACACCACACAGTAGCAAAAACCTACCCCCGTCCCTCTACCCAAGCGTCTCTCTCTCTCGAGCAATTCACCCACGGACGCTCTCCCAGAGGCACACGGCTAGTCGGGTCGGGTTCGCACCTGGGACCAGGTTCACCGGCAAGTGATGATGCGCGAGGAGTGCGTAGGTCTAGGTCTGGTCGGATCCGCCAGATCCGCGAGGTCAAGCCGCGGACGAGGCGTGTGAGGGCAGTGAGGGACCTCACCCTTGTGCTTACGGAGGCACTAAGACGAAAACACAAAAACAACTTATATGGTACCTGAGTGTTGCAATCCCACGATGTGGGACTATCTGGTCTCGCCTTCACGCGCCCCCGCAGAGTTTTGTCGCTCGATTGCCCAAGCTGTTGACTCCTCTGTACTACTGGCTGGCCTCAGTTGCTTCGCGACACTTGCAAGAGTCTGCTGCACCTGCCGCCTGGGAAGCCTGACGCCTGCTGCTGCTCCAAGCTCCCTGCTGCTTCGGCTGTTAATGGCGGCTGGGGCGTACACCTGACATCCAAAAGAACGGCCTATTGGCCCAATCAGAATAGCTGGAAACCTTCACCGTAGCACAGCGAAGGCAGTGGGAGATGCCGCAAGTTGCCGGTCGGCCTAGGCGTGCGTCTAGGTCAACCTGTGGCCGGAGATGGTGGGTTGGTCGGGGGGTGCTTGTGGAGGTCTGGAGTGGTAGTGATGTGGTGGGACGGGTTCCTGGTGGTGAGGCGAAGCTCACGAGGTGGTTGGCGAGCCGTGTGGAGTGGCGGAGTGGTGTGGGCGGCTCGCCGGAGTAAGTCAGAGGCGAGGAAGATGGAGGCGGTTAGGTACTATCGAGGGGTAATCAAGTAAACTAGTTGGGGGAAAAGAGAGAGGAGAGGATGGAGAACGTATCTGGGGTTGTCTGGAAGGAAGGGAGGTGGTGGAGAGGACGGCTCGTAACTGCCATCGTCGGGGAAGAAAGACCCTGAGGGAGGAAGCGGCGACGAAGATGAGGTCAGAAGCACGCGCGCGGGGTACAGCGCGACGCAGGAGGAAGCGGTTTAGAGGACTCTGCTGCTGGTATGGCAGCAGAGCGATGAGACGGAGGGGAGGAGGTCGCCGGAGCTTGCGGGTCGTTTGGCCGGAGATGGGACAAAGGAAATTGGGAGGGGATCTCCGTCAAAATCAAGCTTGCCTTCTGCGGCAGGGTCTGGGGTGTCTTTTATAGGTGCTGGCCGCACCTACCAGCGCGTGGAGACCGCACAATCACCGCTGCCGGCTCGTCGGAGATGGAAGGAAGGTGGATACCCAAATCTCTCGTGTGTTCGCACGAGAGATTGGGTTCACACCAGCGATTGTATTTGCCTTTAGAAGGAAGGGAATTCCTCAAAGAATCCCCCTTCCATTTCTGGGAGAGAATCTCTGAGGGATTAGAGAGCAATCTCTCTCAAAACTTCACCGGAGCTCGGTTCTGCCCTAGCAATGGCGGCAGGACCGGTTTGCAAAGGAGGCGAAGAACCTAGGGGGCTCTCTGCAAAGGTATTCAAAAGATAGGGACCAATTTATGATTTTGGTGTACTAAATTGCAAAGTAGGTCAAGATGACCTCTCCTTAGGTCCAAATTTTGGTACAAGCCTAATTTGGACCTAAGGAATCCAATGGTGAAGTTGGATTTTAGGTTTGACCTCGTTTGACTGGACATTTTGCGTAAAAACCTAAATTAGGTTAATTGAAGAGCTAGGACACTAATCTAGGTCAAACTAGGTTCCAAAGGCCAAATTAAGTGTTCTAAACCCTAGAGGATATTTTTATATGATTTTTAGAGGGTTTACTTGATTTTTATTCTGACCGGAATCTTGTTAATTTAAGCGGGTCTGTTTTTTGGTTGCCAAGTGTCATTTAGTTCTTAGATTGCACATAAACCCATTTCTGATTAACTCAACCCACTTTTTATCTTATTTGGACCATTTGACCTATGTTTTGCTTCTTAGAAATCCTGTTTATGTATTGCAATGGTAAAATTGCAGTTTTAACCTTTATTTCTTATTTTCTTCTTAGAGCACTTGTTCCTTCAGTTAAGCCTTCTTCTAGGTTATGTAGGAGCTTTTATCTTCTTTATTGGGTCAAAATGAGCTAGTTATGGCTCATGATGAGGCTCTCATCATACCCCCATGCCTAGCTTTTGCTAGTCCCTTAGCAAAATTTCAAGGTTTTAACTTCCGTTCTAGACCCTGAGTGTCTGTCAACAATGATAACTGCTTCTCCTTTTCTTTTGTGATTAGGTGGGAATGCCGACAATAGGCGTAGAGGTACTCAAGTACCAACCAAAATCCGGACCTGTTCCGCTTTAGCCTTAGTCTTCCGCAAAGGTTTCTACGGCCCACAGAAACTAACCTAGGGTTTGTTGGACTCCGCGGTTAAAGCACCAGTGCTTGAGACATTTTTAGCCTAAGTTCAGTTTGTAGTGCGCTTTTTGTAAGAGAGAGATAGAAGATTTATTTGTTTGGAGAGCTTTTCTCTCTCTTTTCTTTTTATTTCTAGCTTCGGATTAGCTTCTCAACACGGTCTGTATCGGATTCCTCGTCCCCATCATCAATCCTCAAGGGTCCCTGGCTTTCGAGATTTCGAGATAATCCCACCCATGGCAACCCCTGGAACCCTGGCTTTCGAGATTTCGAGATAATCCCGCCCATGGCGTTCCGTGGCCGAATCCAGACCCTGGCGATCGACATTTCGTGATAATGCCGCCCATGGTATCTGAACCAGCAGAGTGCTTACATGCCCCCGGTAGGATATTTAAATATCCTAAGAGACAAGCACCGAGGAGACGATATGTTGTTACGCATCTTCGAGGGGAATTTCCTGCCTCTCTGCGCTGGGAACTTGTCCAAATCAATTTGTGCTGATTGGCCATTCCTAATCTAGGTGACTTTTTCAGAACATTAAACGCTTTTCGCGTGATTTGGATGTTTATGTGCATTGAACCAGACTGTGTGTGAATTTGGGTGCTTAGGTTACCGAATCCCACAAACCGGAGGTCAGTTAACGAGGCCAAATAGTTCCTAAGCCTTAGACATAATACTTAAGCTTCGCATTTTCCTCAACCTCTTGAGGATTATCCAGATTTTAACGGATACGTGGATTTTTAAGCTAACAAATCTAGCCCAAGAGGCCTAAGACCAGCATTCCCGCTAATCTCTTGTTATGTCTCCATAGCACTTTTCTGTTCCTTTTTTTTTATTTGGTCTAGAACTTCAGTTAACCCCTTAACCTTTTACTAATGACTATTTCTTTTCATTTTCATTTTGTGCTCCTTTTTGTCATTTTTCTTTCTTTTCCTCCTCTCATTTGTATGACCATGAATTGTTCCTCCCCTCTATCAAGTCTTTTTTTTTTTTATGTGAAACCCTTTCTTGATATGAATTTTCTGACATTTTGCACTTTCATACCCCCCATGCCTAAGATTTGCAATGTCCCCATTGTAAATTAGGTGGGTTCGAATTCAGCTTAGTTCATGTATTAGGACAGGTGTGTGGTGAGTGAATGGGTCGAAGTGACTTGTTGCGAACGATTTCTAATCTCGGGTAGGTATACCTGAGGTGAAGTCGGCTGTTCTAATGGATGAACCCTAAAGTGCAATATGAGTTTCGCATAGAGATGTCAGAAACGGTTTCGAGTTTTTCAAAGAATGACGGGTTGCCTCCCGTTAAGCGCTGAGTTTTACGCCATCGGCTAGGCGCAATGAGCTCAAGAGGAATGGAGGGTAAATGATGACTTAGCCAAATCTATATCGGTCATGTCAATGAACGGCTTGAGTCTCTGACCGTTCACGACAAAGGGTTCAGAATCGTGGCTGAGTGGGCTGATTTCAATGGCTCCATTTCCAAAGATTTGTCGGACTAGGTAGGGTCCGACCAACTTGGATCTTAGCTTTCCTAGGAATAATTTGAGTCGGGCATCAAAGAGTAAAACTTTTTGACCAGGATGAAAGACCTTTCTAGAAATGTGTTTGTCTTGAAAAGCTTTAACCCGTTCTTTGTAAATTCGCGAGTTCTCATACGCGTCGTGGCGTAATTCATCGATCTCGCTCATTTGAAGTCTTCTGTGGGTTCCAGCCTTAGAAAGGTCGAGATTACAGGTCCGTACTGCCCAATAGGCTTTATGCTCCAATTCGACGGGGAGGTGACATGCCTTCCCGTACACTAGTCTGAAGGGAGACATTCCTAATTGGGTCTTGTGGGCTGTCCTATAGGCCCACAATGCTTCCGGAAGTCGAGAAGATCAATCTTTTCTATCAGGTCGAACAGTAACCTGAAGGATCTTCTTGATCTCTCGGTTAGATAGCTCAGCTAGACCATTAGTTTGGGAGTGGTAAGGCGTAGAGATTCGGTGTGATACCCCGTATTTGGTCATCAGTGACCTGAACTGAGCGTTTGTAAAATGGGTCCCTCCGTCGGAAATTATAGCACGCGGAATCCCGAACCTCGAGAAAATGTTTTGATGAAGGAATTTTATAACGACTTTATGATTGTTGGTTCGGGTCGGAATGGCTTCTATCCACTTGGAAACATAGTCAACTGCAAGTACGATGTATTCGAAGCCATCCGTGGTCGGAAAGGGTCCCATGAAATCAATCCCCCAAATATCAAAAATTTCGCATACCAAGATCGGTTGTAGAGGCATCATGTCTCTATGGCTCATGTTGCCCAGAGTCTGGCAACGGGAACATGCCTTACAGTGATCGTATGCATCCTTGAAAATTGTGGGCCAGTAGAAGCCACACTGGAGGACTTTTGATGTGATTTTATGTCCAAAAAAATGTCCACCGCATGCCTGGTCATGGCAGAATGAGAGTATGTCTTTGATTTCCACTTCCGTGACACACCGTCGGATTATTTGATCAGCACCAATGCGGAAAAGATACGGGTCTTCCCATAGGTGATATTTGGCATCGGAACGCAATTTGTCCTTTTTGGCCTTCGACCAATCGGGCGGAATCTGATGTGATGCCAGGTAATTAACTATATCGGCAAACCATGGAAGACGTGTACTGATAGTCAGGAGGTGCTCATCTGGGAAATGTTCTGTAATAGGTCCGGAAGGATCAATAATTTCAGAAGGAAGGTGGGACAAGTGATCAGCTACCACATTGTGGTTTCCCGCCTTGTCGCGAATCTCGAGGTCAAATTCTTGCAACAGCAAGATCCAGCGGATTAGTCGAGGTTTCGCGTCCTTCTTGGCAAGGAGATGCCTTACAGCTGTGTGATCCGAGTATATGATAATATGGGAACCCAGAAGGTATGATCTGAATTTTTTCAGGGCAAATACTACGGCCAGCAGCTCTTTCTCAGTAACCGTATACTTACGCTAAGCCTCATCCAGTGTTTTGCTGGCGTAGTAAATGACCACAGGTTTCCCGTCAATTTTCTACCCCAAAATCGCTCCTACAGCGAAGTCAGATGCATCGCACATGATCTCAAAGGGTTGAGACCAATCAGGGGACTGTAGGATTGGGGCTTGGGTGACTCAGTCACGTAGGATCTCAAATGGTTGAGTGCATTCCTTGGAAATTTCGAAAGGCACATCCTTGGAGAGAAGATTGGTCAGGGGGCGCGTGATTTTGGAGAAATCAGGGATGAATCGATGGTAGAAACCGACGTGCCCCAAAAAAGATCGGATGTCCTTAATCGAGCTAGGCAAAGGGAGCTTGGAAATCAGGTTAACCTTAGCTCGATCCACTTGGATGCCTTTCTCTGAGATTAAATGTCCTAGGACAATTCCCTCAGGCACCATGAAATGGCTCTTTTCCCAGGAAAGAACCAAATTCACCTCGATGCACCGCCTGAGTATATGGACCAAGTGTCGGAGGCAATCGTCAAATGATTGTCCAAAAACTGAAAAGTCATCCATGAAGACTTCCAGATAATCACCTACCATATCTAAGAATATGGCAAGCATGCACCGCTGAAAAGTTGCAGGTGCATTGTAAAGACCGAACTGCATCCTTCGGAACGCGTACGTCCCGAAGGGGCAGGTGAATGTGGTCTTTTCTTGGTCCTCTGGATGGATTGCCACCTGATTGTAATCAGAGTACCCGTCAAGAAAGCAGAAGAATCTATTTCCCGCTAGTTTCTCGAGGATCTGATCAATAAACGATAGTGGGAAATGATCCTTCTTCATGGAGGAATTTAGTCTTCTGTAATCAATGCAGACTCTCCACGAATTAGCTATTCAGGTAGGAATGACTTCTCCGATTTCAGTTGTGATGATGGTAAGTCCTGCCTTCTTAGGCACCACTTGTATTGGACTCACCCAAGGACTGTCGGAGATCGGGTAGATGATCCCTGCATCTAACCACTTAATGATCTCCGTTTTCACGACCTCCTGTAGGTTAGAGTTTAGGCATCTTTGCATTTCTCTTGAAGGTCGTGAGCCTTCTTCTGTGTAGATTCGATGTGTGCAGTATGAAGGGCTTATACCAGTCAAATCATCTAGAGTCCATCCAATGGCTCTACGATGTTGCTGGAGAACAGAAATCAAACGGAGTTCCTGGTCAGGTGTGAATCGAGAATTGATAATCACAGGAAACATCTGATTTGAATCCAAAAGGACGTGTTTTAGATGTTTGGGAAGGGGCTTGAGTTCCATGACAGGATTGTCAGCAGCAGCGGGTGGTTCGGGGTTTGTATCGGGAGCAATGGTAGGAGTCATAAGTGTGTCTAGATCATGTCCGCACTCCTCTGTTAGCAGTTTTTGATTCTCTAGTGGTTGATCAGGAATAATCAGGTTGTCCTCTATATGCAGTTCATCAACCACGGCTTCGACATCACAAATTTCCTCTATAACCCTGCAATTAATCCCTTGATGGCCTTGAAAATGTCAATCTTCAGATTTTGATTCCCAAATTTTAATTCTATCTGGCCCTCTTCGCAGTTTATATTGGCCCTAGCAGTGGCCAAAAAGGGTCTCCCTAATATGATTGGTGTGTCCCTTGGGTTCTTAGGTGCATCCATGTCCAGTACTATGAAGTCCACTGGGAAATAAAAATCTCGTACCCTAACAATGACATCCTCGAGTATTCCTTTGGGTGACTTGATGGATCGATCGGCTAACTGCAATTGCACCTCAGTGGGTTTAAGTTCAGATTCTTCAAGGTGGTTAAGGAGGGATGTAGGTATTAAATTTATGGAGGCACCTAGGTCTAGTAGGGCTCTATCAAGTTGGGTTTCACCAATTTTACAAGAAATCAAGGGAGTTCCTGGGTCTTTAGCCTTGGGTGGGAGTTTTCTCAAGATGACAGAGCTGGCTTGCTCTAACAGTACGATCGGATTCCCATCCTTGGTTCGCGGCTTACGTTTAGGTGTACATATGTCTTTCAAGAATCTTGCGTAAGCCGGTATGTGGTGAATTGCATCCATCAACGGGATGTTTATCTAGACCTATTCAAAGAGCTTGACCAGATCCTCCTCAGGAGCCACAGGTTTGGTTGTCCTTTTTCCTTTGGTCAAGAACTCAGGAAATGGGATCCTAGCTGGTTCCTCTAGGATAGGTCCAGGTTCTTGATCTGGGACAGTAGTATCTTGGATGACTACCCTAGGGTCTTGGCGATTATCAGGCTTGGAGTGGTTCGGATAATGTGGGTCTTCTGTTGTTTTACCACTACGTGTTGTTACAGAGTTTAATCCAGCCTGACTTTGGTTTGGGTTAGGTAGGAGGGGTGGCTGCTGCTGCAATCCTGCATAAGATGTTGAAGCCTCCATCCCATCTGGTGATGGAGTAGCAGGGGCCTGATAAATCAAATGTGCGTGGCTTGGATTCGGATTCATAACGCGCCTCTGGGTCGGCACGTTATTTGGGTTGGGCAGAGGTTGCGAAGGAAGGGTGCCAGGTTGGAGGGAATTTGCCATCTGGGCCAGTTGGTTGCGAACCTCTGTGATCTCGTCCTTGTGCTGTTTTTGCATTGCCGCATTCGTCTTTTGAATTTCAGCCAGTGTTTGAAGGATAAGAGTCAGTTGATCCTGATTTTGCTCGGATTGGTAGGTGGGATTGGGCCGAGGCTGAGGTGGCTGATATGGACGAGGAGCTTGTGGACGGGGTTGATATGGTTGTTTTTGAGAATTTCCCGCCCACTGAAAGTTAAGATGATTTCGCCATCCAGGGTTGTAGGTATTGGAGTATGGGTCATTCTGGATGGCGTTGAGGTCCTCGCAGTTCTGAGGAACCTCAGGAAAGTCAGAATACGAGGGTTCAGAGTTCCCCCAACTCGAGTGGAAGGGATCGGAGGTCACTCCGGTCTGAGAGGTAGACGGGGGTGGATATGGGTCCATCCCCTTGGCAGGTTGGTGATAGATGTTTTGCACTGCTTCCCTTGCCAGAGGAGGTCGTGCAAAAGAGTTTTGTGCAGAGGTGGCTTGCTGCAAATGTCGAGTTAGCTCGTCCACCTTCTTTTCTATGATAGAGACCTTGTCCAACCGACTGGCCATCAGTTCCAAGTCGACAGTAGTGGACAGGTCCTGCGTCTCATGTGTCCCTCTTAGATTCGTCGATGCGCGGGCATTCATCCTGTCGAATAAGCCCAAGGAGTCATTGTTTATGGAGTTCTCGCACATGTTTTCGAGAATCTCCCACACCGTGTCCTCATGTTGGCCCATGATGTTTCCTCCACATGTTGCATTGACGAATAGATGAATATCCTCATGGAGTCCCTGGTAAAAAGACTGGACTTGTTCCCACTTAGGAACTCCGTGATGGGGGCACTTTCGCATGAGATCTAGGAATCGATGCCAAGCTTCGTGAAGAGGTTCTCCCGGTTGTTGAGTGAAATGAGTGATCTGGTGGCGCAAGGCATTCGTCCAGCCAACAGGGAAGAATTTTTTTGAAAATTTGGACTGTAATTCCTCCCATGTGTTGATCGGGCGGGTCTGAGTCTGATACCAGTGTGCGGCCTTGTCCAAGAGGGAGAATGAAAATATTTTCATGAGTAGGATATCTCGGTTTTGTACATCTGACCCGAAGGTCTGGGCCAGATGCTTGAGTTGTTTAATGTGTTGGAATGGATCCTCAGAGTTAAGCCCATGGAACTTCGGTATGGCATGAATCATATTGGGCTTCAGTTCAAAATCGGGTCCTCCAATTGGGATTCGTACTCAGGGTTCGATTGCCACCGCAGCGAGATTATAGTGATCTCGCATCATAGGTCGCTGCGGTGGGTTTACAAAGTTCTGAAAGAGATCGTTCAAGCGTTGAAGTTGGCATTCAAGGTTATTCTCCTCTTCAATGGGTTGTGCCATGATGGGAGAAGAAGGAGAATCAGGGTCTGAATCAGATGAAAGATTTATGTGGTGGGGTTGCTGCACAAACAAGGGCGTCAAGGCTTGGCCTCGACGAGAATGAATTTCTAAAGGAGGTCTTAAAGGTTGTCTTAAGGACCTCCTACCAAACATGCACCGAAGGATGTGATGAGATTAGAAGGTGCTGGACCCAATCAAGACACCCAAGAATTGTTGGGTGACTATAGAGGTTCGGAGCAGATGGACCCCTGGATCAGAAGATTGTCCACCTGAGAAATACCTGGGTAGCCAGAGAGGGAGAGTCCCGCAAAGACCCCTACACGGTAGAGCGTCCCCACGGGTTACAGGGTTTCCCCCACCCGACCTCTCTTGTCATTGCGGTTCCAGGTAGACCAGAATGGAAACCTTGACCTCTTAAGTCTACCTTTTTTTATTTTAAGATCAAGGTGCTTAATGTTCCACTTGAACTTTTAAGTATTTTGAGTGCAAAATTGACCTAATATTAAGGTTGGTTGACCCAAGGGATCAACTTCACCTCTTGTTCCTTTGAGAGCTTTTAGGTCCTTCCTTTTATGGTTCAAATGGATTATCAGCCTGATTTGCCTAGGGTTCCTCTTGTATAAATCGTTTCAAACACGGTTTAGGCACACCTCTTTTTGGAAAGTTTGTTTCTTTGTTTTAGAGAAGATGTGTCTCTAAAAACCCTAGCTTTGCAATCCCTAACTTGGCTCTAGTGGGTCCAATTTAGTTGCCTTAGAAATTAGCACCTAGGGCTCAATCAAGAAAGTTTTAGCCCTAGTTGCCTTAGTTGGATGAACAGACAAAAATATGTTGAAATGAAAATCAAGCAACTTGATGAGTTACTAAATATGAAACAGGTAGCCCTAAGTTGATTTCTCTCTTTTTTTTTTTTCCTTTTTTAGATTGTGAGATGGTTAAGAGAGAGGGCTTATGGAGATTACCTGTTCCTTGGAGAGTCTGTTGTGCAGTTCCTATTCTTTCCTTTTTGTTTTACTTTCCCTGTTTGAACACAACAAAAGAGAGAAGTTAAGTCAGATATTAGATAGAAAAGTTGTACTCAAAAGCTTTAAAAGTGCCCGTTGCTCCCCGGCAACGGCGCCAAAATGTTCTCAACGATTTTGTGCGGATTTAAAGCGTATTACGTTATAGTATAACCGACAAAATGTTTAAACAAATATAAAGAATTTTATTACTCGAACAACTAGAGTATCCGAGGTCGAACACGGGGAGCAATCTCAATACTTTGTAAAACCAAAGAATACAACTGTTAAATGCAAATATAATTCATTCAAAGAGAGAATTTTAAAAAGGATTTGGACAAAAAAGTAGAATTGGATGTCTGATACACAAATCAGACGTCTTAAATGTGATCTCTCTTTCTCTCTTCTTCTTCGTGGCTCTTCTCCTTTCTTTGCTTCTGTGTCTTTCCTTCTTCTCCTGCCTTGCCTGTCTTCTTTCTTCTTCTTCTTTTTCTTCTGATCTCTCTTTGCAGTCTTCCCTTGTCTTCTTCTTCGTTCTTCTCTCTCTTCTGCCTTGTCTTCCTTCTTCTTCTTCTCTACGAAGACTTCTCCTTTCACTGCTGCACAGCCTCTTCTTTCTTCTCTTCCTATTCTGCAGCCGCTAAGTGTTCGCTGCCTTGGTCAGTTCTTCCTTCCTGCACACACCACACAATAGCAAAAACCTACCCCCGTCCCTCTACCCAAGCGTCTCTCTCTCTCGAGCAATTCACCCATGGACGCTCTCCCAGAGCCACACGGCTAGTCGGGTCGGGTTCGCACCCCGGACCAGGTGCACCGGCAAGTTATGATGCGCGAGGAGTGCGTAGGTCTAGGTCGGGTCAGATCCACCAGATCCGCGATGTCAAGCCGCGGACGAGGCGTGTGAGGGCAGTGAGGGACCTCACCCCTGTGCTTACGGAGGCACTAAGACGAAAACACAAAAACAACTTATATGGTACCTGAGTGTTGCAATCCCACGATGTGGGACTATCTGGTCTCGCCTTCACGCGCCCCCACAGAGTTTTGTCGCTCAATTACCCAAGCTGTTGACTCCTCTGCGCTACTGGCTGGCCTCGGTTGCTTCGCGACACTTGCAAGAGTCTGCTGCACCTGCCGCCTGGGAAGCCTGACGCCTACTGCTGCTCCAAGCTCCCTGCTGCTTCGGCTGTTAATGGCGGCTGGGGCGTACACCTGACATCCAAAAGAACGACCTATTGGCCCAATCAGAATAGCTACAAACCTTCGCCATAGCACGGTGAAGGTGGTGGGTGATGTTGCAGGTTGCCGGTCGGCCCAGGCGTGCGTGCCTAGGTCAACCTGTGGTCGGAGATGGTGGGTTGGTCGGGGGGTGCTTGTGGAGGTCTGGAGTGGCAGTGATGGGGTGGGATGGGTTCCTGGTGGTGAGGCGAAGCTCACGAGGTGGTTGGCGAGCCGTGTGGAGTGGCGGAGTGGTGTGGGCGGCTCGCCGGAGTAAGTCAGAGGCTAGGAAGATGGAGGCAGTTAGGTACTGTCGAGGAGTAATCAAGTAAAATAGTTGGGGGAAAAGAGAGACGAGAGGATGGAGAACGTATCTGGGGTTGTCTGAAAGGAAGGGAGGCGGCGGAGAGGACGGATCGTAACTGCCATCGTTGGGGAAGAAAGACCCTGAGGGAGGAAGCGGCGACGAAGATGAGGTCAGAAGCACGCGCGCGGGGTACAGCGCGACGCGGGAGGAAGCGGTGGAGAGGACTCTGCTGCTGGTATGGCAGCAGAGCGACGAGATGGAGGGAAGGAGGTCACCGGAGCTTGCGGGTCGTTTGGCCGGAGATGGGAGAAAGGAAATTGGGAGGGGATCTTCGTCAAAATCAAGCTTGCCTTCTGCGGCAGGGTCTGGGGTGTCTTTTATAGGTGTTGGCCGCACCTACCAGCGTGTGGAGACCGCGCAATCAACGCTGCCGGCTCGCCGGAGATGGAAGGATGGTGGATACCCAAATCTCTCGTGCGTTCGCACGAGAGATTGGGTTCACACCAGCGATTGTAATTGGCTTTAGAAGGAAGGGAATTCCTCAAAGAATCCCCCTTCCATTTCTGGGAGAGAATCTCTGAGGAATTAGAGAGCAATCTCTCTCGAAACTTCGCCGGAGCTCGATTCTGCCCTAGCAATGGCGGCAGGACCGGTTTGCAAAGGAGGCGAAGAACCTAGGGGGCTCTCTGCAAAGGTATTCAAAAGATAGGGAGCAATTTGTGATTTGGGTGTACTAAATTACAAAGTAGGTCAAGATGACCTCTCCTTAGGTCAAAATTTTGGTACAAACCTAATTTGGACCTAAGGAATCCAATGGTGAAGTTGGATTTTAGGTTTGACCTCGTTTGACTGGACATTTTGCGTAAAAGCCTAAATTAGGTTAATTGAAGAGCTAGGACCCTAATCTAGGTCAAACTAGGTTCCAAAGGCCAAATTAAGTGTTCTAAACCCTAGAGGATGTTTTTCTATGATATTTAGAGGATTTACTTCATTTTTATTCTGACCGGAACCTTGTTAATTTAAGCGGGTCTGTTTTAGGGTTACCAAGTGTCATTTAGTTCTTAGATTGCACATAAACCCATTTCTGATTAACTCAACCCACTTTTTATCTTATTTGGACCATTTGACCTATGTTTTGCTTCTGAGAAATCCCGTTTATGTACTGCAATGGTAAAATTGTAGTTTTATCCTTTATTTCATGTTTTCTTCTCAGAGCACTTGTTCCTTCAGTTAAGCCTTCTTCTAGGTTATGTAGGAGCTTTTATCTTCTTTATTGGGTCAAAATGAGCTAGTTATGGCTCATTATGAGGCTCTCATCACTTGGCTACACCATGTGGTGCAGTTTGGGCCGTCCATCTTCTTCTTGTTGTAGGGGCTACTACAGAGGTCAGATTGAATTGATTTTCATGCCGTTAGGCTGCGATCGTTGACTTGAATCCATCCTCTTAGTCGGATTTATCATTTGAAGCTTTGAATTATGTCTCCTAGTCCCTTGGCCTTTGATCATCCTCAGACTGCATATGGTGCTACGGGACTTCGATCGAGGCGATTTCAGAGGTGTTGGACTCCGATCGTCATCTTGATCAGATCCGTATGGTCAGATCGTCAATCCGAGGCTTTGAAATAAATATCCTTCTCTCCTAACCACAAAAAAAGATGCAATTAACCTAAATTATATACAACTACTCTAAATGCAGAATGATGCATGCCATGCGATATTTATAACATGAAATGCAAATCTAAGCCAAGGAACATGCATGAATAGGCATTTTACCCTAAATAAATGTGTTTACATCACTGGTGTCGGAGAAGGGAATACCTCCAATGAGGGAGAACAATGAGGAAGAGAGGGGAAGATGACCCTCGCTGGTATTGCAAATGGCAGAGGAGCTTGAGGAGGATAGACCAGCCAACTATTGTCTGCGACGGCCAGCGAAGAAGGGAATTAATGAAGCTCGCTGGAGCTTGCGGAGGGATTGGCTGGAGAGAGGAGAAGAAAGTGGGGAACCAGTCTAAACCAACCTAAAGAACACGACTTTGTAGTGTGGGTCCTTTTATATGGCTTGGGTCGAGCTTCCAAGCTTGGAAACAAGCTTGAAAGCTTCGACAAATCAGGGATGAGGACTTGCGAATTCAAGGAGTTCGCATGAGCTCCATGAAGGGATTTGGAAGGTAGGAGTAGGTCCAAATTGAAGAGGATCTTGTCGTGTATCCTCCTTCCAATTTTGGAAGGGTTTGGCCGCAAAATCAGGGAGTAATCCTTGATTGAAGGTCGCTGGTGATGGGTTTAGGAATTTGAAGGTGGCAGGACCTGTTGGTGAAGAAGATGATGGAGTTAGGGGGTATTTCAACATATTTTGAAAGGTAGGGTTTTAAGTGAGAGAAGAAGAATCAAACCGGATCAAAATGCAAACTACATCAATATGATCTCTAATTGGGTTGAAATTTTGGTACAAACCTAATTTGGACCCAAGGAATCTAATGGTGAAGTCAGATTTTGGTTTTGACTAAGCTTGACTAGGTACTTTGTACATAAACACAAATTAGGGTAAATATCTATCTGAGACTCTGTTTTAGGTCAAATTGGGTTCCAATGGTTAAATCAAGGATATGAAACCTTAAAGAATATTTTTCAATGATTTTTAGAAAGTTTAGGTGAATTTTATCCTAACTAGAACCTTAGTTAATTAAGCAGGACTGTTTTGAGGATTTCAGATGTCTATTAATTCTTGAAATGCGCGAAAACCCCTTTCATTCTGTATGGATCCTCTTATTAGGCATTTATGAACATTTTCGATTTAATAAACCCCTGGGAAACCCTGTGATTGTTCTGCATTTAGGATATTCTGTTAAAACTATAGTTTTACCCCTGTTTTAATGCATTTCTCTTAGAAAGGATGTGCAATGAATTACAGTCCTCTAGCGGCTATGTAGGAGCATTTATCAATGGATTATGACTAATTAAAGCTAGATATGGCTAATGATGATGTTATCACCATAACTCCATACCTAACTTTTGCTAGTCCATCAGCAAAATCTCATGAAAAGAATTAGAGTTCTAGACCATGCTTTGAAGTTCAGAGTCCTGATTTATTCTTTTTTTTTAGAAATTAGGTCAGAATGCTAATAGTAGGCCTAGAGGTACTCAAGTACCATCCAAGATCCAGACCTTACTAGCTTTAGCCTTTGTCTACCACGAAGGTTCCTAAGGCCCATAGAAACTATCCTAAGGTTCATTGAACCCAACCGTTAAAGCACCCGTGCTTGTAACATGGTTAGTCCAGGATTAGTTTGTAGTGTGTTTTTGTAAGAGAGAGAGATAGAAGAATTTTTGCATTTTTGGAGAAATTTCTCTCTTTTTCTTTTCTTTATTTCTAGCTTTAGATTGGCTCAAAAACATAGTTTGAATCGGATTCCTCGTTCCCACCATCAATCCTCATAGGGCCCTTGGAAATTGATGCTTTGAGATAGCACCGCCCATGGCAACCCCAGAACCCTAGCTTTCGATGCTTCGAGATAATGCCACCCATGGTGTTCTATAGCTGAATTTAGGCCCTGGCAATCGACATTTCGGGATAATCTTGCCCATGGCACCTGAACCAACACAAGGTGCTTACATGCCCTCAGTAGGATATTTAGATATCCTAGGAGACAAGCACTGAGGAGATGATATGTTATTGCGTATCTTCGAGGAGAATTTCCCACCTCTCCATGTCGGGAACTCGTCCAAATCAACTTGTGTTGATAACTAATCTAGGTAGCTTTTTCAGAACAGAATAAACTCTTTTACGTGATTTTCATTATTAAGCGCACTGAACCAGACTTGTGTGTGGATTAGGGTGCTTAGGTTACCGAGTACCACATACTAGAGGTAAGCTATTGAGGCCAAATAATCCCTAAGCTTTAGACCTAATACATAAGCTTCACATTTTCCTCAACCTCTTGATGATTATGAAGATCTTAACGGATACGTGAATTTTTAAGCCTAAACAACAAGCCCAAGAGGCCTAAGATCAGCACTCATACTAATCTCCATGTCTCTTTGTTATTTCATGACTTAAAATTTTTTTTCTTTTGATTTGATCTAGAACTTAAAGTAGATTCCATAGTCATTTACTAAGACTAAGACTTTTGTTCTCGATTGTTTGCTCCTTTTTTGACATTTTGAATCACCTCCTCATTTCCTCCTCATGAATGATATGCAATTAATCTCTCAAAGTTTCCTCTCCTTTCCATTTTTTGTTCTTTTTCAATTTTTTTATCTTTTTTGGTCTTTTGGAATGAGTAATTTTTTGTGAGAACCCCTCAGAAGCTTGAATTTCCATGTGGTTTCACTTTAACACCCCCCTCATGCCTATGTTTTGCAATGTCCTCATTGTAAACTGGAGGGTATGAAATTGGTTAGGTTCAAGGATTAGAACAGGTTCAAAGGGTGGGTGAATGGGTCAGGATGACTGTTGCGGACGATTTTAAGCTTTGATACGAATAGCAAAGGTGGAGTCAGTTGTTCTACTCTGAACTCTAAGTGCAGTAGACATGAAGTTCAAAAGGATAATTAGAAGGGTCTCAAGGTTTTGGAATGATGGGTTGCCTCCCGTTAAATGCTAAATTCAATGCCTTCAGCTGAGCAGGAGATGATCATGGAGGAGTGGTCAAATTAGTAGAATTTTGTAAAATAAGTACCTTGATCAATAGCCTGGTTGGTCCAACCAAGTGCTTGTTCAGATCTACAGGCTAATGATGCAACCTAAACCCCATCAATCTGGTGGGTTGATGGATGTGAATCAATAGATGTGGTGCCCACCAAATATTCTATGACTCAGAAGGATATGTCAGTGCAAAATGCAGGTTTGGCTAAATCAGATCAGCCTAGTCTGAGTAGGAATCCTCAAATTAAAAAGAGTCAGTGGAGGATGTAGGAACCCTACAAAAGTGATTAGAGAAAGATGGGACATGATTTGCATTTTGATCGATGTCCAAATCCCAATCAAAAGGTGGAAAAGAATCATGTGCAACTAGATCATAGAGAGGAGAATTGGAGTAGAAGTTGACTATGGTGGAGGGTCGAGGTTGAGATCGGATTTGAGAAGGTTCTGTGTGTGCTGTAGAAGAGGTGGTTTCTTTCAAATCATTGACCTCAGTATAAGAATCAAAGGACGGATTGTAGTCATTGAGGTCATAAATTGGCTTGGACTCATTACGAAACAAAGGTTCCCCGAAATCAGAGTAAGATTTGAAAGCATCGGAGAACTTGCAAAGATCATGCTCTGACCTCGATTCCAGTTTAGAGGTTCCACCATAGAAAGGATCAAGATGTGTAGAAGCAACAACTAGACTTGGATCTAACCTAGTTTCAGATTCCGAGCTTAAAAAGGTGTCCTTATTAGGCATGGGCTCAGGTTCTTGGCTCCTAGGATAGACACAATCGATTCCCAACTCTTCCAACTCCTTAGTTTCTGTATCATAGATTGGCGTGACTTTCAAAAAATCAATTTGTGTTTTTGAGGAGGTTGGAGAGGTGTAATCATCCAATATAGGCCTTGAATTGTAATTCAAATTTGAAATCTATGTCTCATCGTATGGGGCCTCATAATCATTCCAATTAGGTTCAAATCTAGATTCTAGGTCAAAGGTAGGCACTGGGTCACTAAGATCTAGCCTGGGCTATATAGAGATGTCAGAATTGCTCTCGAGAGTCACCTTATCAGAATAAGGGGTGGAATTTACACCCTCGAGAGGTTCTGTTTTAAGCTCATCATTATAGGTGTTAGGGAAATTTAAACTCAATGGACCAGCTTCCTGGTTTCCTAGGGCAGGTTCAGAATCAGGAACACCTACATTTAGATCCTCCCAACCATTATCAAGATCAGGTATGTTAATTGTTATGAAATTTGAATCTAAATTCATTTGGGTTGGGGGTCCACAATAATTCTGAATGTCTAATCCAGGCTCTGGAGAAGCTTTAGAATCACTCCAAGATGTCTTATCAACTTCTGACGGGTATTTTTGATCAATGGATCGATATAATCTATTCATCAATTCTCCTCGCTTTTTTAAAAAATTCTGGAGTTCTTCCGGAACTGAAGGATTTGACTAATATTGCATATAATCGTTGTTGTGTAATTTCACCAATTCAATTGGTTCTGCTAAGAGATCATCATAGGTTGAACCGTGGCTTATTCATATCCAAATTATCTCCATATGGTTCAAAATGTGGTCCACTGTTTTCTTGTATTTATCCTAAATGTCCCTATTAAAATATTCCTCATGGTGTCTATAAGCATCCTTAATCATTTTATCCTTGATGGTCATTTGGGACACAGGTTTTCTAATCACTTTTCCTAACATGTTAGGTTGCATTTTTGAATTAGTTGGTGGAATTAAGATGTAGAATCAAACTCAGTATCCGATTGGAGTTGATTAGATCAGAAAGAGATTCCCAAGATGATCTAATGAGGGCATTTAGGTTAAAAACCTAAGGACCTTCTTGTGTGTGTGCTCTAGAGAAAAGATAAGGGACTGGATGTTATTTAGACCCAATCAAGGCACCTAAAGATTTTTTGATGACTAAGGCTATTTCGAGGTAGATGATACCTCTGAATCATAAATCCACAAACCTAAGAAATACCTGGGCAGCCAGGAAGGGAGAGCCCCGCAAAGACCCCTACATGGTAGAGCATCCCCACAGGTTATAGGGTTTCCCCCACTTGACCTTCCTTGTCACTGCAGTTCCAAGTAGATCAAAATGTATGAACTTAAGACCTTAAGTCTAACAATTTTAGCCTAATTAGTGCCTTGAATTTTACTTGATTAGAAGTTGATTTGACTTGTGACCTAATTTGGATGTTGATTGACCCACAATGTAGGTCAACTTCACCTGACTTGCTCTTAAAGATGGAGAATGAACTCTAGGTCAAGACCCAAAGACTACTCTGATTTGACTCTCAGGTTATTAGGTCCAAGATTTTTTAAGGTTCAAGTGAATCTTAGAGCCTAATTTTAGGGTTCTTCTTGTTTATACTTTTTCAAACAAGGGTATGGGTAGCACACAAATGCAGGCAGGTTTATTCTCTTTAATGTAGGAAAATGTGAGCTAACTGTTCAAAAGCCTACTGTTGAAACCCTAATTGGCTCTATTTCAAGTCCAAGTTAATATCAAAATGTTCACCTTGGGCTTCAAGCAAGAAGTGTGTTAGCCCAAAGTGATTTAGAAATTAAGCATAGTCCCTAATAGGTATAGGCAATCAGGGTAGGGAATCTCTAAATAGACTTGCCTCATGCTTCAATCAGATTTGAAAAAAGTTTTTCGCAAATCAGGAAAACTTGACTTTTAAATGATGATTACTATGAAGATAAGGCAGGTAGTTCTTAATTGATTGTTTCCTTTTTATCTTCCCAAGATTAGGAGGTTGATTAGAGAAGAATAGAAAAGTTACTTGCCCTGGAGTGGTTGAATTGCGTGGAAGTTCGCCTCGTGAAGTACCTTGTAAAATCACAAGAAACAAACAGGGAAAGTTAGTGCCTAGATATAATAAAAAATAGCATAGAGAATAGCGATGAATTGCATGTTGCTCCTTGGCAACAGCACCAAAATGTTAAGGGGAGTTAAATAGGAGTTTAAATGTGTCTTGTTGTAGTAAGATCTCATAAATAGTTCTCTCAACAAATAAAATTTATAAGTCGAATTCAAAAGAATATCTGAGATCGAACACAGGGAACAAGTATTGCATTTACGCACTAATCTCAATTAAAATATAAATGAGCACAGGAAATAAGCCAAGAATAATGATATTTAATGAATAACTACTCAAAATTGATATTCAATGTATAACATGAGTATTTCTAGAGTTTAAGAGAACAAAAAGATATCTAAAAATAATGGTGATTTAGATCACCAATTATTAGCCTTAATTAAGCACATATCAATTACTCAAATGAATCAAATAAATGAATAGTGATCAGACATCTACTTTGGCAAATCAAATGACTTAAATGTCGCCTGCTATAGTGTTTCTTTCTGATCTTCAGGCTTTCTTCTTCTTCTTCTTCTTCTTCTTCTTCTTCTTCTGCTTTCTTCTTCTCTTTAGCCTCTTCTTCTTTAGCTCTTCCTTCTTCGTTGGCACGATCCTTTTCTTCTTCCTCTTTTGCCTTTCCTTTCCTCTTCACGAATAAGGGTCTTCTCCTTCCCAGTGACTAAGCATCGCACATCTACACAGAGGAGCAAAACCCACCCCTCCCCTGCTCTCTCTTTCCTTGCTTCCTTCCTTTCCCCTTCTCTCAAACAACTAGGTTAATTAGGTATTTGGGTCAAACACAGTAACCGAGTCCAGGGTCACTGGGGGTGGTGATGAGCGAGGAGTGTATAGGCAGGTCGGGTGATGTGAAGGGTGAAGGGACCTTACCCCTAAGTGTTTGAGGTGAATAGCCAATAGCGTAAAATCAATTTATGCCCATCCATGCACTTCTCTCCCACCGATGTGGGACTATCTTTCCCACATCCTACTCGCGTGCATCTGTAGATGAAGGTGTCTCGAATTAAAGTACCCACTAGGGTTCATGATTTCAATCAAGGACCTGGGAGGGGTCATGGGGTTTGTCCATGTGCCCTGGAGTGAAAACCTTGGGCTCGCGTGGCCTCGAACATGAAGAACGAAGGCAGTGAAGACGGCAGTGGCGGAGCTCCAGCCGAAGACCTACAAATCACACAAACAACCTCTCGGCCACATTAAAATAGCTCATGAAGTTCGCCATGGTGTGACGAGTATGGTGGTGGTGGTTGTGTTGTGCGAGAGCGTGTATGGTGGTCGGTCGGTGACGAAAATGAAGGTGTGTAAGTGGGTTGGTCGACGGGGAGTTTGGGTGGATGGAATGGTGAAATAGGAGAGGGGTTTTGGTTGTGGTGGAATGGCGAAGGTGTAGGAAGTGTTGGCGAGGCGTTTGGAGGTGTGTAGCATGTGGATGACCTCGTAGGAGGTGTGGCTAAAGGTGGAGATGAAGGTGGCATGCAGTTAGGTCGAGGGGTTATTTTTAGGTTTTGGATAAAGGGAATGATAAGAGAGGAAGAAATAAACCTAGCTACCTAATCTAATTGGCCAAAGGGGATAGGATGGCACTGGTTATGATATGGCCGACACCGTAGAAGGGAATACCTGTGATGAGGGAGAACGGCGAGGAAGTGAAGGGAAGATAACCCTCGCTGGTATTGCGAGCAGCAGAGGAGCTTGAGGAGGATAAACTGGCTAGCTATTGTATGTGACGACCGATGAAGAAGGGAGTCGACGAAGCTCACCGGAGCTTGCGGAGGGATTGGCTGGAGAGAGGAGAAGAAAGTCAGGAACCAGTCCAAACCAAGCTAAAGAACATGACCTTGCATTGTGGGTCCTTTTATAGGGCTTGGGTAGAGCTTCCAAGCTTGGAAACAAGATTGAAAGCTTTGACAAATCAGGGATGAGGACTCACGAATTCAACGAGTCCGTATGAGCTCAATGAAGGGATTTGGAAGGTAGGAGTAGGTCCAAATTGAAGAGGATCTTATCGTGAATCCTCCTTCCAATTTTGGAATGGTTTGGTCACGAAATTAGAGAGTAATCCCTGATTGAAGGTTGCCGATGATGGGTTTAGGAATCTGAAGGTGGTGGGGACCTATTGGTGAAGAAGATGATGGAGTTAGGTGGTGTTTGCAACATATTTTGGATGCTAGGGGTTTAGTGAGAGAAGAAGAATCAGACTGGACCAAAATGCAAACTAGGTCAATATGATCTCTAATTGGGCGCAAATTTTGGTAAAAATATAATTTAGACCCAAGGAATCTGATGGTGAAGTCAAATTTTGGTTTTAACCAAGTTTTCTTGGGTAATTTGCGTAGAAACCTAAATTAGGGCAACTATCTATTTGACTCTATTTTAGGCCAAATTAGGTTCCAATGATCAAATCAAGGATACCAAACCTTAGAGAATATTTTTTTATGATTTTTAAAAGGTTTAGGTGAATTTTATCTTGACTATAACCTCTGTTAATTAAGTGTTTCTATTTTTAGGGTTTTAAATGTTCATTAATTCTTGAAATGTGCGAAAACCCGTTCTGTTCTACACGAACCCTCTTATTCGACATTTATGAACATTTGACCTTTAATAAACCCTTAGGAAACCCCGTGATTGTTTTGCATTTATCATATTCTGTTAAAATTGTAGTTTAACCCCTATTTTAATTCATTTCTCTCAGAAAGGATATGCAGTGAATTACGGTCCTCTGGTGGTTATGTAGGAGCATTTATCAATGGATTATGACTAATTAAAGCTAGAGATAGCTGATGATGATGTTATCATCAGTTTTATTAGGGATTTTATTCTTTAGTTGATTCCTTGATTTTGAATCCAGTACAATTTCACACTTGCATGTAGAGTCTGCAAAGGATCCATTGTGAAGACCGATAAACATCTTTAGTTTGTCAAGAAGAAGCATTACTTCTTTTCTTGAACCATTGGATAGTAATTAGGGATTCAGGCAAGCCATCTTCTATTAGATCCACCAAACAATTATGAGGTGAGAGTAGAGTGTCTACTGGTACTCTAAGTCTAGTACAAGGAATCTTAGTTTCTTGATAATTGAATAATGATACTTAGAGTTAGACATAGTTTTTGCTCTCGATTCTTGCGTATAAACTTTGTGTGAATTTTTTAGAGCCACCAAATAAGGCAGATATGCATAGATCAAGTTCTAATAAAACTATGACTAGGGTGGATGGTCACGACTGTCCTTTACGGGATCCTCGACTAAAGGAGGGTGTTAGTGTCAAAGGTCAAAAAATATGTTGTCCTATCTGTTTCTTTCCTAATGCCAAAAGTAGGTGCTTCCACAAAATAAGCCACTCAATATCCTTTTAAACATCACCAATCCCTAATAATGCCTCAAGAATAAAAATTAGTGTAAGTTGTGTTGTGTTGCATTGTGTTGGTAGAATGAGAAAAAGAAAAAGGATAAAAAGAAAAATTTTTCTATAATAAAAAAAGAAAAAAGAAAAAATTTCTTGGAAAAAAAGTGTTGAGTTCATAAATGTGTTTATTACGTTTATTTCAACTACTTTGAGGCAACAATACCCACCACATTTGCAATCCACCAAATATGGCCTTGACCTACTTTTTTGTATTTCTGATAGCCTGAATACTAGTTGAGGAATTCTGACTTAGTAACTTAATCAAAGTGTTAATGCCATGTGAGACCACTAAATATTGAGTATATTTACAAAATCTAGTGAGGTTGTGAGCTCGAAAAGAAAAAGAAGAAAAGAAAAGAAAAAGAGAAGGAAAAAAGAAGGGAGAGAGAGTGACTACAAGGGAACTAAAGAGAGCACAATTTCTCTGCCTCTCTCTAAGTTCATTTATTTGATAGTCTGGAAATGTAGATTCTGTAGTACTAGTCTATAAGTAGCATCAGATGAGTGTAGGCCATTAAATATAAAAACCACTTGACTCAGACATCTTCTACTTAAGCCAAAAGCTAAGGTAGAAATTACATATTATTTTATTGTACCCCTGACGGAAGAAGTTTGCCCATCCCAATAAAAATTTACTAGAGGTTGAGTACGAGCTTTAGATGTGGATTGGCTTTTCACTTGGATCTGTTGCATAAGCTGCATCACTACACTTTCATGATTGTCTGGATTTCTAGATTTTTGGATGAAAATAAAAGAAAAGGATCTTTAGTCAAACTCTTGTTAAGAAGCAATCATTTATGGACCATTTTGTAAATAACATAGTTCATACACATGCATGTAGTTTTGCATTTGCTAGGGACTAGCAAGATTTAGGCATGGGGGTGTGATTATGCAGCAATCATACGGCTTAATCGACCCAAATTAAGTCAGATCCTAGCATAACTTAGGAATAAAGAATGCATAAGTAGCCTATCTGCATCTTAGTTGATTTATTTAGCTATATAGAGAATAATGCTATTTTAATACACTAATTGATAGGTAATAACAATTGCAGATGATTTACGTTGTGGATGATCAAATCGACCGTATAGATAGACTTAAAGTGACGATTGTAGTCCCACGACGTAAAAATCACCTCAATTGGAGCCTTATAGCACCATCTACAAAGGTGGAAAGACGGACGATTAGGATGGCACCACGTGGCGCCATCCCAACGGCTCTCACCCTCGCCCTCATCTTCTGAAGGCACTCCCACGTGCTTTGTGGGTCGTTGGATCATCATCCAACGACCACAAATGTGCCACGTCGTTAGCCTCTCAACCCTACCCTAAAAGAAGCTCCATTTGTGTCGTTGGATCATCATCTAATGGCTGAGAGCCATTGAGCACTAAATCGTCCATGCAACACAAATGCATGTGTAGCGCATTGGTTGAGCACTTTATAACGTGCAGGCAATGCCCGTTCAAGACTCACGGAGGGGCATAATTGCTCTTAGTGTGAGGCATGCAAAATTCGCGCGTCGAATAGAGATCAAGCGACGTTGGATGCGATGCGTGGCACAGCGGATGACTAGAGGATTGATATGTGCATGATGATGCGCGGTTGAACGCAAGAGCTAGGCCTTAGCGAATGTTGCGCGCGCGGTTGACACAATCTTGACCGTTGATAATTACGATTAGACGATTGTGATTGAGCGTGCACAATGCATGCGATGAAAACAAAGGTTGTGGCTTTGGTGTGCTCTCGATCGCGCGATAGTGATCAAATGGTGGAGAATGCACCATGTGGCAACATCTGCCTGCACTGAGCGTTGGAGGCACGATTGGCATGCGATCATAGTCGTAGATCTCCACATCGACGACCCTCATTGCTCCAGCTTGTTAGCATGGTTGGAGCTTCTAAAAGACCCATTTACCCCTCATATTGGCTATAAAAAGGACCTAAGACTCCCCATTTATGAGGCAATTGGACCACCGAGCAATCTCCCTCTTTAAAGCCACTCCAAGGGCCTTTCTCCATTTTCCTCCAAGCCACCACCTTTCCACCAAAGGGGCCAGTCTTGTTGCTCTCCCTGAAGCTCTCCAAGGTCACCGAAGCACTCCTTTCCGAGCACCATCAACGCCCTTCTTTCTATCCCTTCTCTTACTTCATTTCATTTTCTCCATAGTGTAGACTTGTTCCTGTTAAGCATTCCTTTATAGTTGACTTGCTCATGCTGCACCTGGATGCAATGAAAATCTTTTTCTATTATTCCATGCTATATTCTGATTTGTGCAAAATAATTAGTAAGCATGCAAGTTAGGGCATAGGATTTTAGATCAGTTTCACTCTTATTTGCCTTCCAGTGTTCAACTAGGATCTTACTAATTTTGTTATATTTTTGTTCGAAACGATTTGTGCAACTATGTTACAATGCTTTCCCTTAAATCATGCGTAGATCCATTCCAACATGTGGCCAACTGAAGGCACTAAACTCAACACTTTGTATAGCTTTTACATACTCGGAACTAACCTGATTTATCACAAAATTCAGGTGTTATCTTGTTTACTCTACTCTCCAATGCTTATATTGTATAATAAGGACATTGCATTAGAAAGGCATGAGGGGGTGGATATAGTTATTTCTGAGTTATTTTGTTATCTCCTTAAACACTTTTCATTTATTTTCTATTTATTTATTTTAAAAAATTTTAAAAAAGACTAAGAAAATTAGAGAATTAGGAAGCAAGAACCTAAGCATTAGAAGTTTTCAGCCTGAGGAAATAATACAATAGGATCTGAACACTTAGACTCTTCATGTCTATGGGCTTTAATTGACCCAGGTGTCTGCTAAAATGTGGACCTATTTCTCGAGTCCTTGCCAATTTAGAATGTAATCTAAATGGTCAAATAAGTTGGGGTGATAAGTATGTGACTCATCAACCCATCCTTTGATTTGAGAGGTCTTAAAGTCTAAGCATCTACACACCATTCGCATTGACACATTTTATGGGCGACCTTAGCGGAAATTAGACAGCTAATAAACATATAGGTTGGTATGGTTGGTACGTTGCTATGAGTAACCTATCATAGCTGGGTGTCCAAAACCTAGCCACGCAGCCTAACCTCTTTGGCTACTACCTTTAGGTATATTTTAGATCAGGGAAGCCACCTTCTTAGAAAAAGAGAGAACGTACAAAACACTCAAAAAGAAAAGTAAAATAGCAAAATATAGAACAGGAGAAAAAAGAATATGCCACACTTCACCGCACGAGTATGGCTAGAAAGTTGCTATGGGTAATCCCCCATTGTCGGTTGTCCAGAGCCCAGGCTACAAAAATGCATGAATAAATCCCTAAAATTATGAGAAGCGGGGAAGTAGAAGAAACCTAGGGAGATATACATTGGGTTTGCCCTTGTGTTGATTCCACCAAAATAAGAGTAGGGAGAAAGCTACTCGTCCGAGAGATAGACCTTTAGGCAGAAATAATTTCACTTAGGGTCACCTAGGGTCTATCGATGCTTAAGGTCCATACTAATTACACGTTTAATGAGCCAACCACTCTCACACAACCAGATGCTTAGTACTTGTAGTTCTCTCGAGTCTTAGGTGGGTTGGGTAGCTGTAGAAAGCTACCCCGAAACCTTAAACAAGAAGTTCAAAAAAATTAGAAAAGAAGGAAAAGAAAAGAAAAAATAAATTATGTATGCAATAAAAGGGCAAGGACTTGGACGATTTGCACTTTGGCAAACACCTTGGGTACTATTGAGTCTTTGTAGTTTAGGACCTAAGTATAAATTTCCTATTGTTAACGAATGATAATTCATTAGTAATTAGATCCAAATTATGTTTCTGTAAATAGCATTTCATTTTGTTTTGCTAGGGATTAACAAAAAATAGGCATGGGAGTGTGATAGATATATATTATTTCAAGATAAAATGCCTCTTATGCATGTTCTTAGGCTAGTTAATTACATTTAGCATTATAAATAATGCATAATAGTTGTTATCATTCATTTAGAGTAATTTGCGTAAATTGCATATTAATTTATCTCTTTATTAGCCAGGGCACAGGGTGACACACAAATGGGCTCCAAACAACAAATCCAATCATATGAATGGAATCAAGGCGACGATCGGAAACCAACGGTGCAAAAATCACCTCAATCGAACCTCTATAACACCCGCTACAAGGAAGAGAAGATGGACGTCAATGGTGTCACCAGGTGGTGCCATCACAACTACTCATAGTTGCTTACTTTACTTCCCTATCTTGCCTGTGCCTTCAAAAGTGACTGTTGGATCTTCATTTAACGGCCACTATCGTGCCATGACACCAACCGCGCTTCACAAAAGGTGTGAGCTCTTGTGAACATTGGATTGCCATCCAACGGCCATGATGAAGCCATGTCACCCCCTCAATGTGCCCTTAGATCCTTACAGCGTAGCGCCTCGAGTGATCCTGACCTTTGGATCATAATACAATGATAGCGTTAGCACCATGTCTCCTCCCTCTCTTCAAAAAGCATGGTCGTTGGATCAAGATCCAATGGCTCGGATGCACCTGATTCACACCTTCACATCTTTAATTGGAGATCATCGCATGATATCGGGCATTATATTAAGATCCAACGGCTGATATTGCACCTCACCATCCTCAATGCAGTGGTTGCGATCGAGGACTCGCAAGCACGCAACTTGAGTTCTACTCATAATCTGCTAGTGCCGATGCAATTAAATTTGCCCATTCGATGGAGATTGGACGGCATAGGATGTGCCATGTCTGCAAGAGAATAAGACAAAGCACATGCTCGCACAATCTTAATAGCACGATTGCGATCACGCGACGATAATGATGCCACGTGGTGTGTTGCATGGCAAGGAGCACACTAAGTACGATCTCACATGCACTATGCGCAACAGCAAGAGTGCAATTTCAGGAAATCCCAACCACTCATTGGCTAGCGAATGGCGGTTGATCCACCTCGCATGCTACGCACGATTCTTGAACGTGAGTGCAATGCGTGAACACAGTCATGTGATTGCAATCCAATGGTTCGCGATCAGCCCCTTTGCTAGCGAGTGGGTGCACTTCCTCAATGCGTGCGAGACATGCTAAGCGTGTCTCTTGGGCATGAATTGGGCCCCCTATGCACCCATTTGGAGGAACCAAGTCCCATTTCACCACTATATAAACGCACCTACCCTCCCCTTAGCCTAGCATCTCTACTTAGGCCTCCACCACCCATTTTAGAGCTAAGGGACCCTCCTTAAGCTCACAAGAGCCTATTCCTAAGCTCTAAAGCCTCCTATTAGTCTAGAAATCCCCTCTCCCTATCTGTAATCTTCCCACTAATCATCACCTTCGTAGGAGACTTTAGAGCCATCCTCTCACCCCCTTCAGGTAGAAGATAACCTATATCTCCTCATTCCTATTCCACTAGGTTAGGAGCTTTCCTCTCTCACCCTAAACATCCATTTAGCTTGGCTAAGCATCCCTCTATCCGATTTCCTCCTATACCTCATCCTTAGAGTCCAGACTTCACACCTCCTTTGTCTAGCATTGCTAAGCACTGTCATCTCACCAAACAATTGCTTTGGGAGATTCTTCTTACCCCTCACTTTTATTGTAGTATCTTCATTTTTATCTGTAATAAACCGTATTTATTTATAATATCAAATTTTATCTCTCTCTCTTTCTCTTTCTCTCTTTCTCTTCATATTACTTAGATTAGTCTCAACCTGCTATTCTGACTAGATAAAACACAAAAAGAATTACATATAGCCAAAATACCAAACAGAAATAAACCAAGTATGATTTTCAAATGTTCGCCTCTCCATATTCGACTCGAGACTCGCAATCTAGATTATTTTATCTGATAGCGAAATTTTGCAACGTACTATGACGTGGGTTGTTTTTTCAAAATCCTAATCTTTTCCTCGTAAATTTTCACTCATCAAAGGTGTTAAGAGATATTTATGTTAATGGTTAATTGTTATTTGTCTTCATATCTTGTTATAAATTTTATAGGATAAAATTCAAGTAATCATGCAATTCAAGGCCATTAAACATTTTGTTTTCTTCTTTTATTGCAAACAAATCCTTCTAAATTAATGTAAATAAGTCAAGGACTCAAATATTTATCCCTAGTTTAAAGCCCTATTTTGAAGATTCTCTTTAACTTATATCCAAGGCAAATAAAAAAGGGTGACTCATAATATGAATCATAGAATATCATAAGGATAACATATATCATCCCAAAAATAGTCCAACTGATAACTTAGCAAAGTGAAGAGTGGATTGTAAAGAGTTGAAAATTTTACTTAGCAATTTGGATTAAAGTATTTTGCATGATTGTTGTCAAAATATTATATCTAAGAACAATAAGTTGTCAAGGATAGTTTTTCTCAATTTCTCTATGGTTAGGCATGGATTGTTATGAATGGTATCAAAACAAAACTCCATTTAGATAGGTGAAAGGGATGCCCTTTGAGTAGCCTAAAAATTGCATTACAAGGTGGATTTACCAATGTTACTTTATATTCGAGACAAATCTCAACAAGGATGTTGATAATTTGAGTAATAATCATAAACATAGCAAACTGAGTAGTGGGTTATAGAGGGTTAGAACTATTACATGATAACTTAGGGTTGGCGGTTGTTCTGACCTATTATGTCCATGTCAAGGTGCTTTCCTTACAATTACCTTGGATTTAGGCTATGATGGTTAGAAAAATCTTATTACCCTTAGGAAAATATTTTTCATGGCATTTGTTGAGGCACATCCCATCTGTGTAGAAATACATACAAAGGATAATCCTTGGCATATGTTGTCAAGTGCATTCCTTGAAATATCATCCTAACTCATACTCTTGTTTCCTATAGTGTTGACACATATTTCCTAATGCATAAAGCATTAAAATTATAGTTTCTTTTTTATTGAATGGGAAACTTGGTAGAAGAAATGTGAAATGATGTCTTTCCTATTATGTTCGATAAGAAGGTTATGCCTACTATTTTGGTTACATGTTGATAAATGATTGACATACAGGTGTGGGCATTTGGTGGATTTGTATTTATTTGATTTGGATTGAATTTGATTGAGGTTGACAAAGTGATCACCTATTATTCAATCAGAAATAGATGAAGCTATTTTGGTTATTGGTTTGGGATGATCAAGTTGGGTGAACTTAACTCAAGCAAAATTAGGATAAAATCTCATAATGATTTAGTTTGATTCATTCAAACTATTAATTCCTTTTTTGATGTTTAAGATTCTTTAATATTATGTAGAAGTAAAAAATATATTTATTCAAGATAACATTAATAATATTCATTTGATAAAAGAAATAGACCTTAGAAGTAGAATAAGCTTATTAATCATCTTAAATAAATCTAATAAACAAATTATTTTACATTTTATATTAACAAACTTTATTACTAAGTAATGAAAATAGTAAAAACCATTTCTAATAAAGATAATCAAAAGAAAGACAGAGCAAAAAATGAATGAAATAGATCACTACGACATGTAGTTCAAGAATTAGAGTAGGAATAAGTGGCGATCAACTTGTATCACCAAAACAATTGACTTAGCTTTCTTAATTGGGTCGAGTGGTAGAGAAATTGGACCCACCGACCAACCCAATATCCAAATAAATATTGTGGTTTTGGTCCAACTCGACTCATTATCTAAATGACTCAATCCCAGTGGTCTAGATAAGTTATGTGGGTTGAATAGAATAATACCTAACCCTACTATCGTATATGTACATTTCTCTACAAAATTCTTAGTGAATACTTATAGTCAATTCTCTCAAAGAAATGCCTATAATTAGATATATTTACCCAATAAGTGTGCTAGCTATCACTATTGAGAAAATAGAATGCTCATTTTCCACAAAATATAGGCACTCATTGAGAACTTAGTAGTTTTAATTAGGCCTTTGGAATTGCCCGAAGAGTTGCTTTCATTATATTAATGTTGAGTGGGTTCTTGTTTGATGCCATCTGGGATTTGACCATGGGGATTAGCTTTCTTCCTCATATCATAAAAACCAACAGTGTATCCTCCAGCATCTTCTAAGCTAGGATCATCCCATTCGCCAAATAAGGGAGCAATCCATCTTCCATACTACACTCATAACCACCAAAACAACAACATTTTCAAATAAATTCACAATAGGGTTATCTATTGGGCCTAACGAGTGAAACCATTAGTGGTTATAAATCTTGAAGTAGGGAAATTATAGATGGAATATATAAGTGATTTCACTTCAAGGAAAAAATAAATTGTTGCAATTAACATTGAGATGGAGGGAGATACAAGATCTTCACCATAGTACCAAATAGAGAGAAAAGAAGAGTAGATGGATTAAAGATTTACGGCTCTCCTTGGATTTAGTTTCTTTTTTTTGCTCTTACAACCAAAAAAATCACCCCCAGATAGGGCATTTCGTGATTTCTCTCCATCCTCAAATTGGTAACTACCAAATGAATTTTCAAATGAATTTTTCATTGAACTTGCTATTCTTTTCCGACTTCTTTATAAGAAATGAACATTTCTAACTTATATTTGAGTTAATTTCATTTTTAAACTCCAAGTAAGAGCTTGAATTCATAATCCTATTAAAAATAAGATGTTGAATATGATTTTGGAGTCTTACATTACGTAATAAACTAAGGAGTAGAACCATCAGATTCACTAGTTTGAGATAGAGGAGAGCAAAAGTCAAGAGGATTATACTCAGTTTCTTCTTATGATAGAAGTTCTCTTCTTCAATGGTTGTAAGAGAGGTGTTTGACCATCATTAAATTATACATTATTGTTTCTGTACATGCCATTCATATTCCATTTATATATGTTCCATTACATACAATAATATTCTCTTTACATACATGTGATGATTTAGTAAAGGTTATTTTTTTCCCAATCACCCATTGGTCATTATTTCCAACAATCGATTCCACCATTTTGTAAGCAAGAGCACCCCAATCTTTCAAAGGGAAGTGATTCCATCAATAGATCTTTCAAAGGGACTAATTGCACCTTTTGTTTTCCTTTGATGTATAATGACTTCTATCCATGTAACTATAGTTACATGCATGGTACTAAGAAGTATCCATAGATAAATTGATCTATGATGAACTTATAGGTAGGTGTTGAAAGCATTGTTATTGAATTCAAGGATGGAGCTCGAAGATTTATATAGTAAGGGGCACAAAATTTGCCTACATAAAGAAATTTTGGAGGAGTATCAAAAAAGTAGAAGCTAAATAAATTCTTACTGTTGATGATTAATTAACTATCATACTCCAATAATCACAATAAATAATTTTGGTGCACTACATATATTCTTTAGTTTGAAAAATAAAATATGTAGAATTAATTACTATTACATCAGTTTTAGGTTTTCGAACAAAAGTTTTTTGTTATCAAAACACCTACATAGAAGGTTAATTGAACCTATTGGAAAAAGTGATTATTTGGAAAAGATTCTTGAAATCTAGATGTGTATATATAGTTTTGAGGATTTTATTCTTTCAATTTATCCTATTCCTCTATTGATAATTTAAAGATTTATTTTTGGAAAATAAGAGCTTACTATTATAGAGAACATGAAGCACAAAATCTTGTAACTACCATCACTTTGTTGTGTTTATGTGGATCTATATAAAGAACAAAACCCTTTCTACTTATGATGAAGTAATCTAAATCGATCAAAAATTATTTCCATCTCCCATGGGTCAACATATATAGCTCAATTTTGGCATTTTAGAAACCAAACTCTATTTGTAAACTAGACGAGAAATTTGCCTATTTTAGGACGCGCTAAAATTAAGGCAAATCATGTAGCCAATAAGGATAAGCTTTTAGTTAACAGCAAGGAGCTAGGCTATGATCATAGTGCATAGCAAAAAAGTTGAGTTTCTGTCTCTCCCTCTATGAATGATTGTTAGTGTCCCTCGGCCATGCAAGAGTTGGTGTCTACTACTTACGAGTAGGTGTTAGTGTCACTGCCTACATACAAGTATTTGTGTCACCTTTGTTGGGGACACAATCGATGGTAACACCATTATTTGTCATAACTAACTTTAATTAGATAGAATCAAGAGATAAATGCTCCTAAATGATAACCAGAGGACCATAATTCCACTCTAATCTAATTTGAGAAGAAGACAATAAAACATGGTTAATTCTACTATTTTAACAGCACATCACGAATGCAGTTTAGCCATAGGGTTATTCAGGTGTTAATTAAAGGTCAATTGAGCATTAAAGACCAAGAAGTGGGCTTACAATGACTAAATTAGGGTTTCACGCATTTCACAGACAAGAACAGGACTAAAAACCCTAATTATCAGCCCCACTTAAATTGAAGAGGTTTTGGTGAGGATAAAGTTAATTTAAACCTCCTAAAGTTCATAGAAAAATATTCTGAGGTTTGCACCTTTATTTGACCATCTGAACCCATTTTGACCTAGAACAGAGATTCAGATAGGAATTTACCTTGATTTGAGCTTCTATTCAATTTACCCCGTCAAAGGTAGTCAAAACTCAAATCCAAGTTCACCATTACATTCCTTAGGTCCAAATTAGGTTAACATCAAATTTGGACCCAATCAGAGTCCATTGTGACCTAATTTGTAGTTTAGTCCCTATGATATCTATTTCTCTTACCTAAACCCCTAAGTTTCAATTTTATTGCAAATAGAGCCCTATCTTTCTCATCTTCTTCACGTTTAGGTCCTCACTGCCTAATATTTTAGGGATTCCTAAAACAAATTCAATGACATACATAGCCGACTTTGACTTAAGAAGATCCTCATCAAATCATCACCAAATCCCACCAAATTTGGTGGGATTGGAGTTCAGACCATGAGAAATTGTTTGAACACAATCTCAGATCCTGATTTGGAGTAAGAAGCTCTAGTGAGTTCACAAAATTGGTGGGTTTCTACTTGGCCAATCCATGGAGTAAACGTGTGGAATTCACATGTTTCAAAGCCAAATCAAGCTCTATTTAAACTCCCCGAAATTCCTAAGTGAAATCGAGCTTGGTTCCAGGATAAATCTATTTATTCCTCTCTTTTCCAGCAACCTCCACCGTGGCTTCGGCAACCTTCCTCCATCTTCCTACGGCCTCCCATTGGCCAAATTGGGAGTGCCCCCTTCATCCTTAATGTCGTCTGCTACTCTCCAATCAAAGCGAGAGCTTCCTTCCCCTCTCCTTATCACCCTCTTACTCGCTGGAGGTTTTGTCCCCTCTATGTTTGGCAAGCCATGCCGACACTTATCCACCCCCTTTTTTCCAATAGCTAGGTCCCTTCAACTCCTTCGCCTCTCTAGCTTAAGTTCAACCCGCTATTTCCCCAAATCGATCAACAACCGCTACTCTCCCCTATCGTCTTCTCCAATGATGGCCACGCCTCTGGCGAGGCTGCTGCACCATTACATCGCACCAATCACCTTGCTGTCATGTCGTACACCTTCACCACACTCCTTAGAGTAAAAGCCCTCTCCTAATTTAGGGTTTTAGCTCCTCTTTCTCTCTAACGACTAAACCCACCAATAGCTGCTGTCCCCAACCTCGTCCGAAGACCCTACACTACCGCTCACCCAATCAACCCCACCATTGCACTCCACACCTCATGGTGACTCTTGTGAGCCCTCTAATTAGGGCATTTAGCCTGAATTTTGATGTTTAGGTGCTTGTTGTCATCGAAGAAAACTCCACCTCCGTTTGCTACTAGTTGTCCAATGCTCACGTCGACAACACCCTCATTGCATGCGGAAACCAACCATGAAGCCATCAACAACTCCAATTGAGTGAGGGAACATCACTTGCAGCTACAATCAAGGAAGACACCTGTGGCGGTGCATGTGAAGAGAACACTATCTTTTAGTCTCACATCATGGGTAACAAAATTAAAAGTGTGAATAAAATGAATTCATTGGCTACTCGCCTCTACATGAGGGGTGATGTCCCTCACTCTCACTCTCACTCTCACTCTCACACCTCACTCATCACTCACGCCGGTGGGCTTGGTTAGAGATCCAATTAGGAAGAGATAGGAAAATTCTGAGGAGGGTGGGGGGTGGTTTCACACTGTTGGCCTCGAGCTTCGTGCGTACATACCCAACACTTAGGCATTTCAAGAAGTGGTTGCTTGTGCCTTGTGCTTACCTTGTGTTGACCTTGTGCTGCGCTTGAGACCTTGTGCTTGTGTTGAGACTTGGGCGTTTAAGGTGTCTGACCTTAGGGTGCAACGTCTGAATGAGGATTGCTGTGGACTTATTTGGCTCTTCGCTGATGTGGATTCTCTGTGGTTAAGTGATTGGAAACATTATTGAGATATCGAATTGATTTGAAACATTAGGATATGTGCTTAAATGTAGGATTAAATTGGTGATTCAAATCACCATTTTTTGGGTTTTACTGTTCTTTTTATCCCAGTGATTTTTGAGATACAATTTGGCCTATTATTGAATATATTCTGATTATTAATTTTCTTTGCATATCTTTATTATTGTGCTCATTTTTCATCTTTGTGATTAGTGTGTGAATTCCATATTTGTTCCTTGCAAATGACCTTGGACTCACATCTATTTTTTGAGCTTATAAATTTAAATGTTGACAATTCGATTTTCGTCGCTATACTACAACGCGATATTTTCCTAAATACAATGATTTTTGACTCAACATTTTGGTGCCATTGTCGGAAAACAACGCGTAATTCACCACTAGTCATATCATTCTTGATTAATTAAATTGATTTCTAACTTGTCTATCTGCTTTATTTTGATATTGCGAGGTACAGCACAAGGAGAACTTCCTTGCAATCAACTTCTCCAGGGCAGGTAAAATTCCTCTTCTACCCTAATCATCTCTTAATCTTGGGAAGAGAAAAAGGAAACAAACCAATTAGGATCCACTTGCCTTATTTTCCTAGTAATATCATCTAAAGGCAAAGAGTTTCTTGATTTGCGAGATTTATTGATATCTGACTGAAGTTGAGATGATTTGATTAGAGATTCCCCATCTTAATTTCCTACACCTATTAGGGATTCGTACTAAAAGTTCTCAATATCTTGGACTACTCACTTTCTTGTTTGGGTCCAAGGTGTCCTATTTGGAATCAAATTGGACTTGAAATAGAGCTAATTAGGGTTTCCACATTAGGGTTTTGAAGTGTTAGTACACATTTGCGTACAATAAAGGAAATTGATCTTCCTGCATCTGTGTGCCACACAAGCCCTTATCTAAACTGATCTATCCAAGTGAACCCTAAAATCAAGGTTCTAAATTCACTTGAATCTTAAAATTTGGGACCTAATAATCTGAGAACCAATTCAGGTTGATTTGGGTTTTGAACCAAATTTCATCCTCAACCTTAAGGCAGGTCAGGTGAAGTTGGTCCACTTTGTGAATCAACAAAGCTACAAATTAAGTCACAATTTGAAATAACTTCTAAATCAAGTTAAATTCAAGCCACAAATTAGGTCTACATTTGGTAGACTTAGGTCACAATTCATACATTCCAGTTTACTTGGAATCTCACTGACAAGGAAGGTCAGGTGGGGTGATATTTCCATATTTATTTATATAAATTAATGCCTAATTATTGTTAGTCTAAGGGTAATTTGGGTTATATTGCATTTAATTAGATAATATTAGTTATTTTAAGTCATTTTATAAATAATACATATGTTTGGGCTTTTCTACAATTTATCCTACAATTGTATCGGGTACCTTGATGTGTCAATTTTTGTATGTGCTGGTACAAAATTTTTGGTTGATCGGAGTAAAGCTAAATGGACTTTCTAATTTGAGCTTACTGGGAAAGTGGCTAAGTCTAGATGGTGTAGCCAAAATCCTAACCTATTTGGAAGCCTGATTGTCTTTAGCCTAACACCTAGCTCTGTAGCCAAATAACCTCCTACGTCCATGCATCCTATTCACCCACTAGCCCATGCAACCAAATCCTACATACGTCCCATGCAAACACTCCGCCAACGTCCATATTCCATGCAACATAAATTCCATGTAGCCTTTCCCATACCCCGTCCAACTACACTTACGTTAGCCATGCAAAACCCAAACCCCTCACAACGCAATCCCACTCCACCACACATTAATGCATGCATTACCCACTACAACTCATGTACACCACCCAACAAAACAAACTCCACCCAACGTAACACCTTTATCCCTTCCACAAAAATTGCCCTCTACGTAACCATTTTTTTATCCACCAAAAATCCCCTTTACCCCATGCAACAAACCCTCCACCAAACCAATACCATCTACGGCTCCTATCTCTCCACCAATCTCATCCCTTCCACCCAATTATTTAATTACCAATCCCTATTATTTAATCTTGACCTTTGATTTACTTCCAACAAAAATCTATCATATCCTATCACTTAATTTTTAATCCTAACCCTTGATCCTTAACTTATTAATCCTAGCCATCCAACTTAGTGATCCTTGGTAACCTAAACCAACCAATAGGAAGCCTCCCTATTTCCTATAAATACCCTTAGTCACCCCCTTGGAACCAGATCACCTACTTAGATTCCTTTCTACTTCCATAAAGATCCACCAACTAGAATTAGTCCTCTACTTTATCTTCCTCAACTCGGTGATCTCTACAGGTGCGTCTTCACATCCACATCTATGCCGTCGCTCTAGACTTCATCTTCGAAGCCCTTACTCTACATTTCTCTTTGTCTAGTTATAGTTGTAGTTACTTTATTCTAGTTGTAATTTCCTCTTTATAGAAGCATTCTACTAGTTCCATATGTGCAAAACTCTTAATATATTCAATAAAACTCTAGTAGTTACTTTTCAACTTGTCTTCAAGTTGCAGGCTTCCTAGTTCTAATATTTAATTAAGTTGACGTTCTAGGTATCATTTTCCTTGATATTCAATCAGCTTAGTTTTAGATCTAGTTTGGAAAAGAGGTTTTCAATCTATTTGCCTCTCTGCGAATGATTCGGACTTTATTTTGAAAACATCAACTTCACATTTTTTGAGTTTGATTGAAATAAATTTAAGAGTTTCTAACACGATTATACTACTAGAAAAGAATATTTTATGCAATCACATCTGCGTCAGAACACTTTTTGGCACTGTTGCTGGGGAGGCAATGTGATTATTTCACTTTCAATAGCTTAATCTAGATTGGCATTCATAAGATCTAACTTGTTCTTTTCTTTTTGTCATTTGTGTGCAGGATCGTGCAGTCGCAAGAGAACGAATCGCGAAGCGATGTAATGAAAAAGTGCAGGTGAAGGTCTGCAGGTAAGTCATCTACATCTTAGACTTAGGTAGATTCATTACTCTTAGGAGTAATTGCATTTAGTATTATTTCAAAAATAAATCACCTAAATTAGGTGTCTATCTTGATCCTTAGGTTAGTCATTTGCGTAAGTTGTTTGCATAAAAAAATTGGAAAGAAAAGCTCTTGTTGGTGGTTATTATCCTTTGAAAAGCAATAAAATCACCTTCTTCATTTTCTGGCTGCAACAAACTTTGATTTTCAAAATTCAATTCTCAAAATTTTACACATCTAAAAATTCTGAATGTTCTACTGGACATGGGTATTAAAGTTCTTAACAACATATCCAAATTTCAAGCAATTCTAATTTACATAAAATTTTCAAAAATTCACAAACTGAACTACTATCAAGTCTATTGTTGTTCCTAATTTTTCGGACATCAAAAAATCATAGGAATTTTTATGTAACTTTGATTTATCTGAGCTTTGTTGCAGTGGATTCCTGTGATAATATAGATCCTACAACAAATATGAAAAAAATATTTGGTGTACATTTTATTACATGGAATATTTGATCACTAACTGAGGGTCAAGATAAACTGTAGAACCCCTAGTACAATTTAAATCTGAAAAAATTACATAACATGCATTCAAAAATCTGGAAAAGAAATTTATGGGTGCCTTAGTTGTTGGTACAATAGGACCATTAATTTCTTTGACTGGGTCGCACCACATTTGATTCTTTAGGCTAAAACAAATCATATAGCACAATCTGCTCTTAGGGTTTCACATTAATGTAGAGCACACTTGCATCCCCATACTTAAAGGAAATTTATCAAACAATTGGGACTTGCAAAACCTCTTGTGTGCATCATCACAACCATTGTCTAAATCTATTTAACCAAGTGAACCCTAAAATTCACTATTACAAGCACTTGAACTTTAAAAGAAACCACATCAATTAAGCTTGTATTGTGAACACTTGTTTAAAATGCACAAACAATTTAATTGATCTAATTGGGCAATCATCCCCCTCATGCCCATCATCTAATCCCATGCACTTTAAATCCTAAGCCCTAATTAACTTGATAGATGCGCCAACTAGGTTGGATTTTATTTTCCAAACTGGAGCTATACCTAGTTATTTTATATGAGGCCTTGTCTATTTGGACTAACTGGTGATAAGAAAGGTTGATGCGTTAACCTTTAGTGGTGTCCCGCCGTACGGGGTGTCCTAGGGGGTCCCACCGTTCTGGCCAGCCAAGTAATACAAAGGTCAGGTCATTTAGCTAGGGTTAGCGAAATTTGGACTAGGTCCAATAGGTGCAACCCTTTAGGGCTAGAATTTGATTACTTGTATTGTGCACACACTTCTCTATCCTATTCTCTCCTCGTCTATAACCTTCTTATTGTGAATGCATGGAACTAGATCACAAAATCTACACTTGGTGCCACCTCTGCAAAGAGAACCATGGAGGAGACTGATTATTGGTGAATCTAATTCTACATCTGACTAAGACTCTAAATTTAATTTCATGGCTAACCCAGCCAACCCGAATCCACAATCAAATCAGATGAATCCTCAGGCTCAGATCCAAGACCTTCAACTCCAACTAAACCAGGTTCAACAAGATCATCAAACCCAAATGCAGGAGATGCTTGAGATTTTACAGATCCAACATTTGCATGCTAGACCATTGAGGGATTTTTACAACCCTACCCAGTATCAGCACCAACCTTATATTAGGGTGCCACCTGTAGAGGTTTAATTTGAGATAAAGCACTCCACTATACAGCTCCTACCTCATTTTAAGGGAAACATTGATGAAGACCCCTTCCAATTCTTAGAAGAGTTTGTAGCCATTAGTGAGACAATTAGAATTCCCAATCTACATGATGATGTGCTTAAAATGAAACTCTTCCCTTTTTCCATAAAAGAGAAAGCTATCCATTGGTTTAGGTCTATAGGAAGGCCTGTTAACACATGGGGGGAGCTAAGAAGTGCCTTCCTAAAAAATTTTTTCCCAATTGGGAAAACCAATGCACTTAGAAGAGCTACCACCACCTTCTCTCAACACCCTAAGAACCATTGCATGAAGCTTGGGAGAGGTTCATGGATTTAATTAGAAAATGCTCGCATCATGAGGTTCCTAGGTGGCAACTAGTGCAAATCTTTTATCACGGGTTTAATGATCATATGTTAAGCCTTGTGGATGTTGCCTGCGGAGGGAACTTTATGAGCAAAGATGAAAATAGTGCTTTTGATTTATTTGAGAATATGAGTGAGAATTCCATGAATAATGCCACCATGGAAACTTATGGAAGATCCATGCAACATAGAGGTGGAATTTATGAGGTCCAAGAGAGCTCCAATAGTGTGGATATGAACTTGATCTGTGAAAAGCTAGACAAAGTTGAGGTTGTATCTAAAAAAATGGATGAACTGATGATTCACAATAGGAAGGGAGCAACCCTCCCATCACCAACTATCCAAGCTCCCTCAAGGAGGGAGCTTGTGAACAAGTTACACATGGCTCAAGATGTGAGCCAATTGACCCAGGGCCCTTTACATGGGACCCAAGTAGGGACCTTTGATCCTTGCTAGCCTTATTCCACACACTTATCCTCATCATCATCTGGATATGAGGATGTGTTAGCTATTCAAGGAGATAATAGAAACAATCCTTTCTCCAACACCTATAATCCTAGTTGGGGAAACCACCCAAAATTCTCATGGAAAAGCTAGGGGCAAGTAAACCAATAGATTACATAGCCTAGACCCTATCAGATGAAACCTAGCTTACCTAATACTTATAACCAGGGTTGAAATTATCAACCATTGCCCCTTAACTAGCAGCCAAACTGAGTTGGCTATATTGAATCAAAACCAGCAACTGATGGACACAAATACTTCCATGTTGCAAGCTATGTAGCAGTTGACCTAGTCCATCAGGGATCTAAAGAACCAGATAGGGCCTAAGCCTAATGAGAGGCCTACTGGTACCCTACCCTTAAAACCCATTCCAAACCCTAGAAATGTACCAATTAGGGGAAATTTCCCTTAAGGGGTTGTTTAGGACGCTGAATCGGGTTTTAAGAATATCATGTTGTAATATAGCCGAAAAAGCGTTCAAAACAAATATGATTTTATTACTCGAATTTTGAAGTCCGAGGTCGAACACAGGGAGCAAATTGAGATTTAAAAATCAAGATCACAATTAAAAGAATATGCAATAAGATCAACAATCACAGTGCAACAATGTAAGAGGAATTGATAATGTAGATCAGAAAATATTCAAAAGCTTAATGAACTAAAAATTGGATGTCAATGCTATTTCTCCTCTCTTTAATTCTCTTCTCTTCTTCAGATTCTTCCTTAGCCCTTAGCTTTCTGCTTGCTCCTTCTTCTTTAGCTTTTCTCTTCTTCTTTCTCTCTCTACCGGCTACCTTGTTCTTTGGCTTTTGCCTTGCTACTTTCAGCTTCTTCTTCCTTCAGCTTCTTCCTTCTCTTTTCTTTCTCTGCCTTAGCCTCTCTGTGGCTCTTCTCTTTCCTTCAGCTTCTCCCTTCTTTACTACAGCCCTTAGCCTTCAGCTTCCTCTTCTTCAGCTTTTCTTCTCCTCCTCTTAGCCTGCAGAGTAAAACCTACCCCCTACCCACGCAAACTCTACTCTCCTTTCTCTCTTAGGTTCCGCTCTAATCGCTTTTTTGCTCGATTTGTAAAATACGTCGTTGTAACGCACAAAATTGATCGACTCTTAAATTTATAAACCTAGATAGTAGGGTATCTATGGTCGTCCAAGGAGGCAAGTTTGCAAAAACTAAATCTCTTGGAATATAAATCTCAACTTTCTTTTTGGTCTTTTTTCAATATATCATTTTTATGCAAAGTTGTTGGCGGCAAAAATTACTACACCTACTATGCTAATCTAAGTGACAAAAATTATCCCATTTCTAAGCTCAACATAGGCATGTGGAGGCCTTTGTTAATTAGAAAGGAGGAGTGCAACTATACTAATGATAAAGCAAGGTAATGAAAAAAGAAAGAGTGCAACAAGAAATTAAGGCAACTTCTTTTTTATACTAAAGGAAATTGTCTACTAGTAGATGACTGCTTCTACAAAAAAATTAATTGAAAATAAAATAAAGATAAATCCTTTAGATGATGATGGTGATGAAGAGGATGAAGCTCTTTTTGCTCCAAGCCAAGTAGCTCTTGAGCTTGAAAAGAAGATCTTCAGCTCCTTCCTTCTATAGCTTCGCTAAGGTGATGTCCTCCAAAGCAAGCCCTAAGGGGGCATGCCCTAAGCTTTTCTCCAAGCGTGGACGTCCACCCTAGGTCCTTCTCCTTTGCCTGGCCATCCTCCTTGAAGTAGAAAAGTCCTCCTCCTTGGCGTGGCCCAAGTTGAAGAGAGTGGGGAGAAGAAGGCACCAAAGGGGCTAGTGATGTACCCCTTTAATCTTCTTCTCTACTCCTTCTTGGCTGTAGGTATAGGTGGATGTAGGTCGAAGTAAACACTAATGGATGATGCTCTAAAATGGTGGTAGGTAGTGGGTTTATATAGTGTAGAAAGGGGGCTAAGGTGACTCTTGAAAAGGAGGGCTAAGATGGGAAGATGGAGGTGGTTTTGGATCCTATGGCTAAGGGTAATTGGCGCCAACACAAGGGGTGCCATGGGGTGGTTATGGTGGTGAAAGGGAACCTATATTTGGTGCCAACTATGGGGCTTCTAGAAAGTAGGTGAGGTGGATGGTGGAGATGATTTTAAGGAGAGGTGTATGGTAGAGATGAAGGGAATTTTGGAGGGAAAGTTGGCACCAAAAGGGAAAGGTTCTAGAAGGTTATTTTGGAGGGAAAATAGGTGGCTTTTGGTAGTAGTGGTGATGGCGTGAAGGGGTGTGATGGTGGTGGTGCCAACTTGGAGTAGGATAGCTAGTTAGGTGAGCTTAGTTGATGGAGCTAGCTAGGGTTGAGTTGAAGGTGGTGGATGGCCAAGGAGTTGGATGCTAGCTAAGCTAAGCTAAGCTAAGCTAGCTTAGCTAGCTAAGGAGTAGAGGAGGAGGTATTGGAGCTAGGATTTGAAGAGAGGAGCTGAGGAGGAGAAGTTTGGAGCTTGAAATGGAGCTGGCAACTGTTGAAGAGGCTGGCATGGAGCTACTCTAGTTGGCTTAGCTTGCTAGTTCTTTGCTTGCTACTAAGCCAAGCTAAAGTGAGCTGGCTTCTACCATAATGAGCTAAGGTGTGCTGGGTCTGGTGCTCCTAGGGAGGATCAAGCTGGTTGAGGCAGCTAAGGTAGCTTAGCTCAACTGAGTTGAGCTAAGCTGAGTCCCCAGGAGCTAGACTTGAGCTTCCTGAGTTGGAATGAAGTCATCTTCAACTAGCTGGAGTTGAGTGGAGATGGATGTAGCTGGACCTGAGTTGGGGTGAACTCCAGTCAACTCAGCTGAGGTAGCTAAAGCTCCCTGTGGACTAATGGGAGCTGAGATGAGCTAGACTCAGCTAAGTTGAGCTGAATCTAAGCTGACCTGAGCTAGGGTGAGCTAAGATGAGCTCTCTTGAGCTGCCATTCAGCTGAGATGAGCTTAATGGAGCTAGGATGAGCTAACCCTAATTCAGGTGAGCTGAGTTCCAGCTATGGTGAGATGGATTAAGCTGAGTTCCAGCTGGTGAGAGCTTCTCCTTCACTAGTTGCCTTCTTGAGTGCTAAGGTTTTAGGGATCTATATACCTGTTCATCCCTAACACACAAAAATACATCAAAAAGACAATAAAAAATGCAATGCATGCCTAACCTAATTAATGTCTAAATGTTGCCTAAAACTAGTTTGCAGAGTAAAATCCTAAGAGCTAGGTTTATTTTAATGCATAAGAATAATGATAAACTAGCATTTATCACACCCTCATGCTTATCTTTTACTAGTCTCTTAGCAAAACTTTAATTTTTTGGAAAACAGAATTTTTGGGAAATCTAATTTTTTTGACTTTTGTGGAGAAAAAGATTAAAGGACCTTGGTTGATCTAAACACAGGAGGCACGGGATTCGTTAAGGATAAACATCGAGATTTGTTTTTGGATCAAAAAATTAGACAAAATGGGAACAATATATCCTCTAGAAAATTCACAAATTAACCACTTGTTAATTCAGATGACTTGAAATTTCTATTTTTAGGATTTTTCTGGCTCTTGAATCTGATTCGCAACTTGCAATATCCTTTAAAACCTTGTGTCCGTGCTTGTGAAAAGCCAACATTTATAAGGGCATGTTTTTGGTTTAAAACCTTTTTTTTCTCCCCTATGCTTATTTTTAGCTTAGGCTTACAACAGATGTGTCGGGATCATCATTCCCGTTACCAATCCTCGAGGGGGCTCTGGCATTAGTACTTCGAGATAGCACTGTCAATGACACCACACAGGAGCTCACAACCCCAAAACACAATGTGGTGTAAAAGGGTGCTCCAAGCAAACTCAAGCTCTTGCTCCGACACTATAGGTAGAGCACTGTCCAAGACACTTGAGCTACTAAAATGCGCTTTAATGCTCCATCTAAAGATATGAAATATAGGTATGGAGCAGTGCCGAGGCGGTAACATGTTGGCATCACATCCTCAAAGGAGGCATTTTCCTCCTCAGCGGTGGGAACTCAAACCAATGATCTACTTCAAACTTTTATTAAGTCCAAACAAGGGAGTTTTTCAAATTTTTAGCTATTTTTAAGTGTTGGCTTGTGTGTGAAAATTGACACAAGAAGTTCCTCAAGACATGCAAGTTTTTGAATCAGAAACTAAGCCAAATACTTTCCACATTACAAAATAGGATCAAGTCACCTGAACTATCATGAGTTTAGGTGAAATTTTTAGAGAAGGATATCTGATCTAGTCTAAAATAGACCTTGAAATTCTAATGATCAGATCCGCATCCTCATCCCTAGTTTGTTAAAGATTAAATCCCATTGTACCAAAAGTGAGTTTTTCAACCTTAGTCCTGATTTCAAAATTTTTCCTCAAAAAGTTTTCAACATTTATATTTTTTTGGGTATGCAAGTAGGAAAATAAAATAACTAAAGAAAAATGCATATTTTTAGGTTTTGAAAATCCTAAATTTATTGTCAAATTTTAAAAACACCCCCATGCTTAAGATATGGAATGTCCTTATGCATTAGAAGGGAAAGGGGGTCACCTTAATGAAGAGTGGTCAGATTTAGGATGGTCAAAACCTGGAAAAGGAAAAGAAAAAGGAAAGTAGGAAAAAAATGATGGGTTATGATGAGTCCATTAAAATGGACTAATATTAAGCCTAAGTATATTTAATGGTATAGTTTAGGTGTGTTAATAATGGCAATTAAGTTATAGAATATTTGTACGCCTTATAATTTGAGTTTATAACATTCTATAACTTAATTATTTTGTTATTTTTATGTGCAGGTAATAAAACCTAGAAAGAACAAGGGTGGGGGATAATTTCCCCAAACAGCCGCAACTATTTCCCCCCTCCCCCGCCAGACATTGGGGTAATCTTCTCCAATGCTCACCAGCCAAAAACAGAAAGGGGATTTGCAAATCCCTGGATTGGTGCACGGAGGGAGAGAGAGGACTTAAAAAGAGAAGAGACGACGTGCACAAAAATCCATCTTGCCCCTGTGGGGAATGGTTCTCTCTTCTCCATTGTGGAGAGGGCGAGCACTATGCCGCTCCTTCTCTACCTCAAGTAGTAAAACTTGCACGCCCATCACCTGCTTGCACCCAATGCCACACATGCCAAGCGCCTACTGCAGCGCGCCTACAACTTCAGGCGCAGCACCATCACCACGCCCGCACGCCTCCGCCACCGCATCCTCCTTGCGCGCTGCAGGCAACCGTGCGCCATCTCCAGCCACAGCAGGGGCTCACACACAAGCCCGCTCCTCTCCACCAGCGCGCCTCAACCCTACCCGCTCGCCATCATCCAGTGCACGCACCAGCGCTCCCCGCCGCTCCACCTTCCTGTAGACCGTCGCCCATCTGCAAGCATGCACCTCCTTGCTGCATCCATGCCGCGCCACTCCTCCCTACATCTGCAGCCTGCAGGCGCTCTCTGCCCGCGAACCAGCGCACGCGCGCGCCTGCTCGAACAGCCGCAGCAGCAGCTACGCCCTCTTGCACCACAGGCCGAAGCTCCTGCCACCACCGCCGGCTGCCTTCGGCCACCTCCGTCGCCGCCGCTGCCACCGTCGGAAAGCTCTCGACCTCGCCATCCTCTTGAACCCTGCATCGACCCCCGTGGTTCTCTCTCTCTCTCACGAGAAGGAGAAAGGAAGAAAGCTCTGTTTTTATCTTAATTAAAAATTACATTCAATGCCATTGCCACCAATTTGATTTTTTTTATTATTATATTATGGCAGAATTGCATTCAAACACTCCTAGTTATTTATAATTGCATGGTATTGATAGTGGCTAGTTTAAAGGTTGATTTTGGACTTAATTTAAGTACTAATTGTCTTTAGTACACATCACGTGAAAATTGCATGAATTCATTCTAAATTTATTGAGGATTTCTGTGAGGGAAAACTACACTTATACCCTTAACTTTTTAGGTTATTCAAATCTACTTTCCTTCACATTTTAAGTCCGATTTGAAAAGGGATTTCGCACTATACGAAATAACATTAAATAATTAAGTATTGATTGCATTATTGCCTCCCTGTGGACACGACCAGCTCTTCTGCGAGTGGTTATTTTCATTATTTTTTATTAGTCGATTTTTCCACCACTTAAATACTATAACGCTAAGCGAAAAGTCGTCTATCAAAATTGGCGTCGTTGCCAGGGAGGCAACAGACGTAATAGATTTACTTTATTGTTTTTAAATCTTTTGAGTTGCGAAATTATCTAATCATTTTTATTATTGTGCGAGGAATCTGACACGACGACGAGGCGCAGCAAAGCGACGACTTTGAACGTGAACAACGCGCATGGCGGAGACGATCTTTTTGGTGGACCTTGACGCCACCTGAAGGACGAAAACAGGAACATGTGGGCCTTGATCTCACCCATCTAGGATTACGGAGAAGCCTACTTCTGATTTAGGCAGTAAGTCTTAGTTAGATTTAGTTAGATAGACATTAGAATTTAAATTACTGTCTTTTAGGCCCTTGTTGGGTATTTTTGGGAACGTGTTCCCATTTATTTAGATTATAGGATTATTTGAACTATTTTAAATTGCATTTCAGTTAGTTAGTTAGATTAGGTCTGTTTGTTATTATTATTTAAAAAAAAAAATATTGAACTGCCTGCTAGAAGCTACATATCTATAGGATGATCATCTAGGACTGAATAAGCAGCTACTAGTTTATTTTTTATTGCATTGCATTCATACACTGCACAAAGAAAGCTGGAGTAAGGTACGTCTTTTCTTGAGCATTAATTACTTTCATGCATATGCATTGAACCTAAATCTTAGACCACAAAAGTGCGTGAATCAAATTAATTCAGTGGTCACTTTAAACAAATTGGGACTGTTAAGAGGTTGGACTTTAAAATCTGTGACTGAAAATTGTGTGCAAAAGGATCTTGTTGCGAAATTTCAAAAAATCAAAACACGATCGTATGCTTGCACACTTGAGACACTATGCACCTCACACATAAGGTCACTAGATAAAATTTCTACCTCTCCTCTTTTGCACCACAAGGGAAGTTAGTCGGAAATCAACAAGCCTATCACCAAGTTACTTCGGTTCCTCATGTGTGGGCTCGATTCGAGACTTCCATCCCTTGCGAGTAGGTTATAGGCACCAACGAAGGTTGGCCTAGGAAGCATAATTTTTGCAAAACTTGTTTGGCCACCATCTAAACATATAACTCTAAGACCTACAATCTAGTAAAAACAGATCCCATTGAATTTACATTTGCTTTGACAATAGAACTCTCTAGGAGGTTTTCTACTTATATTCTGAATTTTGCTAAAGCCTAAGAGAGTTAAAATTGTTTTGCTTAAAGAAATGGATTATTCTTACTCCTATCATTCAGATTATCAGAGTCAATACTTCCCATCTTTTAATCAGGATCCCATGCTCCGAGCATATCCATCCTTTGATGGGTACATTGATAATTCATGGGATCATTCTCATTCTTACCCTGGGAGTACTGGCTTGATAACTCCCACTTTTGAGCAGAGCCTAGGAGCAAGATTCTCCAATCCTGAAATCCCTACTTCCATGCAAACACCCAACCCTTCCACCCTTCATGATTTTCCGTATCGAGGTTGGGTCGATACCCCTAGGCAACCAAAGCCTGAAATTGACTATCCTCCCCAACCTCATAATAGTAGCCTCTCCTCTTTTATGATAGAAATGTAAAAACAACAAAAGAAAATAATGGAATCAATGGGAGAGATGTTGAGGAATAGTCAACAATTAAATGAAGAAATAAGACAACTTAGTTACACGATTCCCAATAATCCTGATCCCTACCCATTTGATCGTGATCATGAAAATAATTCTGAGGTACTTAATGATAATAGGGATCCAATTTCATGTAGCGATCACTTAGACTCTCCCAATGAGACGCGGCCACTAGAGGACAACAATCATAGTGATTATCCACCTGAACTATATTGGAGTCAAAAGCAAGAGAAGATTATTGTTCCTATCACTTCCCCTCTTGATTATTTGGTGGAATCCCATTCTACTCTTAGTGAGCCTACTCCTGACCCTCCACTTAGGGAATCAACACCTATCATTCATTATCCTGAGGATTTAAATGCACCTAATGAAGGTGACCCTAAGGGAATAAAGGATGATCAATTCTGGTCTCAGGGTTATGAAGAGTCTAATTCAGAGGATGAGGATGCCCCAACAGAGGAACATGGATTGAAAATCTGGAGTGAATCACAGCAGAATTATTTATCATTTGAGGATTTAGCTCCAGAGGATAGAAATAATATAATTAAATCCAGATTCCTCCTTTCTTTTGAGAGTCATCCTCCATCAAAATAGGAGTTGATATTAGAGGAGGACAAACAAAATGAGAAGTCTATGGAGACTCTCGGGGACAAAACACGTCATTTGAGGATTTATACCCCGAGAACAATAACGAATTCAATGATATAGGCTTCCTCCAAAATATTAAAACCGATCCTCCTTTAGAAATAATTGAGGATACTGATCCAACTCCTAATGAATCACAGATACACCCCGATAAATATCTGAGTGAACCAAACGAATCTGGGGATGAGCTGAATGATAATGATTCTTACATTTTGACCCTGCCATCAAAAGGTTGTAATTTGGAGTCTACCCTTGATTCAAATATGACTCTGATCATTAATGCTAGGCAGGATAACTTGAAGTTGTCTACAACTGATAGGGAGTATACACATTCTGAATCATTGTTGGAATTGGACCCAACTAAGCCCTCATTGGACTTAACCATTACCTTCCAACACTACAAACAATCCTAAAACTCCCTAACCGATCCTTGGCTCAGATCTCTGCTCATGTACATTCTTTCTGAAGAATATATCAGGCCAGTACATCCTAGGGTAGAATGGCGAGTATGGATTGATGCTTGTACTTTTACTCTCGCCATTCAAGGGTTTGAACTAATAATGATTATATCCTTTAAAACCCATCCTACTTTGGAGGACCCTTGTTATCCTCCACTTATTCTGTTTCGGGAGGTCCCTTTTCATATTCCGTTTATTATCCTTAGACCTCCCAAGGTAGCCAATGAGGTTTTTCGCTTTCATATCTTCTGGCGAGCATTTGGAATTACATTGCATTAACAGCTCGCCAACATCCGTGGTTACCTATTTTCAAGGCCTGCATTGTTACGCATATTCTTAGGGCCTAACCTTTTCTGTTTGGAACCAGACTTATAGGTTCCTTCTTAGTCTGGCTACTGACAGAAAATGCAGCGCTTGTTGGGAGGCAACCCAACAGACCGTGTCAGGTGATTTCTTTCCTTTCTCCTCCTGTTTTAATTTTACAGTGGGGAAATTGTAGGATTTAGGCATGGGGGAGTGCATTTGCATTTTAGGTGCATTTAGGTTAGCATGTAAAAAAAAAAAATTCTCTTTTCTTGAGCTGATTGGATTAGTCCCTAGCAGAATACCTTTGTCATTGGAGGTTTTTCTTCTTGAATTATTTCTTAAGTTTAGAATCCAGTACATTTATTTCACGTGCACATAGATTTCGTAATGGATCCTTGAGGAAAACCAATGAGCATTTATAAGTCTACTGAACCCTTGGACAGTTCATAGAGAGTCAGGCATACTATCTTTTAGTAGATCCACCTCATATTTGTGAGAAGAAGTAGAGAGATTACTGGTGTGCTAAGTCTAGTGCAAGGACTCTTAAGTTTTGGATAATTAGATGATGATACTTCAGAGTTAGGCGTAGTTTTCACTCTCTGTTCCTGGGTACATACTTTGAATGAATTCCTAAGAGTCACCAAATAAGGCAGGTACACAGAGATTGAGTCTTAATAAACCTATAACTATGGTGGATGGTTACGACCGTCCTTCATAGGGTCCTCAGCTGAAGGAGGGTAATAGTGTCAAAGGTCAGAAATATGCCTGTCCTATCCATTCCTTCCCGGTGCCGAGAATAGGCACTTCCACCAAATAAGCCACACAACTTCATTTTGACCATCATCATCCCTAATAATGCCTCGTAAATAAAAGTCCGTATCGTGTTGTGTTGATTGAAAAAGAAACAAAAACAAGAAAAAAAAATATATATATATATAAAGAAGAGAAGAAAAGAGAAAAGAAGTAGAAAAAGAAGAAATAGAAAGAAGAAGAAAAAAGTTATATTAAAAAAAAAAGTGTATAATGTAACACTGTTTCCGAGGTAGCAAAACGCCTATCGCGTTCCACCAAATATGACCCATACCTGCCTTCTAGTATTTCTGATCACCTGAATACTGGTTGAGAACTCTAACTTAGTTATAGAGTTATTAGGACTTCAATTGAAGTGTAGATGCCATGTGAGGCCACCAAATAGTGAGTATAATTTCTAATTCTAGCGAGATTCGTGATCTCAGAAAGAAAGAAAAGAGAGAGTGCCCAGGAACATTAAGAGACCATAGTTATGTAGCCTCTCTCAGAGTTGACTTGTCTAATAGTCTAGAGAGCTAGAGTCTACAGTACTAGACTATATGTAGCACCAGTTGAGTGTGTGCCACCAAATACAAATCCATTCAATTTGATATCTCCCACCCAAGCCAAACGCCAAGGTCAAATTACAGATTATCATCTACTTTATCCCCGAAGGAAGTGGTTGCCTATCTCGACAGAAATTTTTGCCAAGGATGATGTATGAACTCCCAATGCGATTTGAAACGGTGATCGGCAACCGGGTTTTATTGTTATAGCATTGTAGTATAGCCAGTTATTGCCAACATTTCAAATATATAAATTTTTTACTCGGAAAATAAAAGAGTTCCCGAGGTCGAACTCAGGGAGCAAGTTGTATTCTAGAGATATACATGTTTCTTTTACAAAGAATAAAGAAAGAGAGAGAAAGAATTTGTTGTCTTTTCTTCTTTTCTCTTTGCTTCTCCTCATCTCAGATCTTCTGTTATCCTCTTCTTCTTTATCTGCAGTGGTGATGTTCTTCTTCTGCAGTGGTGATGTTCTTCTTCTTCCTTCAGCTGTTCCTGCTCTTCTTCTTTGAGTTCTTCCCTGTGTTCTCCTCTGCCTCGCCTTCTTCTGTTGTTCTTCTTTCTTCTTTTCTATTTCCTGTCAGGACGTCGTCTCTCCTTCTTTCTTCTTTTCCCTTCAGGACGTCGTCTGATTTTCCAATCAGACGACTTAAACCGCTTGTTGCTACAGTGTCTCCCTCAGCTTCCTTCTTCTTCCGCGGTCCTTCTTCTTCACCTGTGCCTGCACACTTCAGAGTTTACGTCAGGGGGCAAAACCTACTCTACCCCCCCGCCCCTCCGTCTCTCTCTCACAGAATTCGCTCATAGGATAGCTCTCCCAGAGCTACCGGGTAGCCAGGTACGGGTCGCGCCCAGGTCCAGGCCCACCGGCGTGCGTGGTGGGCGAGGAGTGCAGGTCAGTCTAAGTCGGGTCGGGTCAGATCCGCGGGGCGTGAGCGTGGACAAGACCGGGTAACCGGACGGGTGAAGGGGACCTCACCCCGTGTGCTGAGGCAGTAAGCCTCCAGCACTTTTTCGCTTTAAACCGCTGTGCCTCTTCAGACTTTTCCGAGGTGGGACTAAATGTCCCACCTAAATTGGGCGCCCGCAGCGGAGAAAGCAGCGGGCGATCGCGACGTCACGCGAAGCCTTCGCCTTAGCTGCGAGCCTGATGTTTTGTCGAAATGCCTCGCAAGGCCTGGGAGTCGAATCTGGGCGTGGCGCTGAGCGTGGCGCGCCTGCAGCTGCAGGCGGAAGCAGCTCCTTCTGCACGGCAATGGCGGCGGAGGTCGGGTGGCCTGTTCACAGAAAAACGGCCTCTCGGCCTAATCAGAAGGTGCCGGGAGCTTCGCCAGAGTGCGGCGAAGCTCGTGTGGGTGGTGGCGAGGCGTGGGGCGGCGTGCAAGGGCTGCCCTAGGTCGGACTGTGGGTCGGAGGATGGGTTTGTTCGGTGGGGTTGCAGAGGGTGATGTGGGGGGAGTGGAAGGGCGAGGGTTGATCAGGGTGAGGAGGTGGAGGTTCTGCGGTGGTCGGCGAGTCGTGTGGGTTGCTGGGGTGATGGGAGCGGCTCGCCGGAGGATGGCCAGAGACGAAGGGGGTGACGGTGGACAGGAGCAGTCGAGGGTTTAATCAAATAAAAGACAGTGGGGAAAAGAAAGAGGGGGAGATGGGAGGACTTCTGACCTAGCTATGGAGACGAAAGGGGCCGGGGCAGGGCGACAGTCGTATCGACTATCGCCGGAGAAGAAGATGCCCATGGAAGGGGCGGCGGAGAGCAGAGAGCCGGAGATGCACCAGCTGGGTACGGCGTGGCGCGGGAAGAGCAGGGGAAGAAGTCTCTGCTGCTGGTATTGCGGCAGAGCGAAGAGGTGGAGGAGGAGGAACCGCCGGAGCTGGTGGGCGTCTGCCGGAGTGAGAGGAGAGGAAAGTTGGGGGTTTTCTCCGTCAGATCCGAGCTCGGAAGAACGGTGGAGCGACGGGGGTATTTATAGGGACCGAATCAGGGAGGAAGGCGGAGGGAGACGACGTGTCTCCCTCGCCGGAGGACGCCGGAGATGGAAACCCATACCGTCCGTGCGTTCGCACGGCCGGTATGGCGGGTTACAGCGACCAGGGGGTGTCCCTGCGACGGCTGACGACGCAGGGCACCCCCGGTTTACTTGACAGGCTCTCCCCCCTCACCCTGCGCGGCGCCATGCTCCGCGCAAGGTCGCCGGAGCATGGTGCTGGCAGGTTTTGCAGGGGGGACCTGAACGCAAAGAACGAAGGAGAGTTAGGGGCCAAAATGCGAGGGTTCAAAACTTGAGGGCCAAAAAGTAAATATATGAGGACCAAAGTGTAAAGCTGGTCAAGGAGGTTTCTTCTTAGGCTCAAGTTTTTATACATGACTAATTAGGACCTAAGGAATCTGATGGTGAATTTCATTTCTATATTAAACCTTGTTTGACCGGTCAATTTATGCGAAAACCCAAATTAAGTTATTAATTGGGCATGGTTCTCAATGTAGGTCAAAATGGGTTCTGAAGGCCAAATTGAAGGTTCTAAACCCTAGAGATTATTTTTCTATGAATTTTAGAGGGTTTATTCTATTTTTAATTTGCCTCGAACCTCATGAATTGAAGTGGGTTATTTTAGGGTTACAGATTATCATTTAGTTCCTTGGAATTGCTGTAGCCTTGCTAGATCATCTCATCCCACTTTTATTCTTATTAAGTTGCTTTGACCTATGTTTGGACCCTGAATTACCCTGTATGCAGATTATACTGGTAAAATTGCATTTTTACCCCTTATGACTTATTTTCTCCTTAAACTCAGAATTCTATGAGTTAAGCCTTTCCTTGAGTTATGTAGGAGCTTTTATTCTTTGTATTAGGTCAAAATGAGCTAGTTATGGCTCATGATGAGGTTCTCATCATACCCCCATGCCTAGCTTTTGCTAGTCCCTTAGCAAAAACTTAAGGTTTCAACCCTTGTTCTAGACCATGAAGTTTTTAATAGTTTTAGATAAGTGCTTTTTATTTGAGCATAGATTAGGTTAGAATGCTGACCATAGGCCTAAAAGGTACTCTAGTACCAATCAAGATCCAAATCTGTCTAGCCTTAGCCTCAGTCTTTAGCAAAGGTTTTTAAGGTCCACAAGAACTAACCTAAGGTTTATTGGACTTTGTGGTTAAAGCACCCGTGCTTGAAATGATTTTAGCCCTGGCTCAGTTCGCAGTGTGTTTTGTAAGAGAGAGATAGAAAGTTTTTCTATTTGGAGAGTTTTCTCTCTCTTTTTCTTTTTAGTTCTAGCCTAGGATTTGCTTTTCAACACGGTTTGTATCAGATTCCTTGCTCCCATCATTAATCCTCAAGGGTTCCTGGTGATCGATGCTTCGAGATAGCACCGCCCATGGCAACCCCCGGAACCCTGCTATTGAGATTTCGAGATAATCCCATCCATGGTGTTCCGTGGCCGAATCCAGACCCTGGCAATTGACACTTCGAGATAATGCCATCCATGGAATCTGAACCAGCAGAGTGCTTACATGCCCCCAATAGGATATGTAAATATCCTAAGAGACAAGCACCGAGGAGATGATATTTTGTTGCGCATCTTCGAGGGGATTTCCCGCCTCTCCGCGCTGGGAACTCGTCCAAATCAACTTGTGTTGATCGGCCGCTCCTATTCTAGGTGTTCTTTTCAGAATTTTGCGACGCTTCTGCGTGATTCTGATTTTTATGCTTACTGAACCAGGCTGTGTGTGAGGTTAGGGTGCTTAGGTTACTGAGTCCCGTAAACCAAAAATTAGTTAACGAGGCCAAATACTCCCTAAGCCTTAGACCTAATACTTCAGCTTTTCATTTTCCTCAACCTCTTGAGGAGTGTCCAGATCTTAATGGGTACTAAGAGTCTATTCAAGAATGCCTAAGGTTTGCATTCTTACTAATCTCATTGTGCACTTTTCAGTTATTTTCTTGAATGAGGTCTAGAACTTAGGTTAATTCCTTAGTTCCTTACTAATGACTATCACCTTTTCTCATAATTTTGTGCTCCTTTTTCATTTTGTTTCTTTTCTCCTTCACAAAATTTCCTTCTCCTCTTTTCCTCTTATTCTTTTTCGAAAAAATTTTTAATTTTTATGGTGTTTTTGGCATATGTGAATTTTTTTGTTTGAAACCTTTTCTTACAAGTTTTGCACTTTCATACCCCCCCCATGCCTAAGATTTGCAATGTCCTCATTGTAACCTAGGGGGTTTTTATTTAACTTAGTTCATTCCTTAAGACAGAAATTTGGATGAGTGGATGGGTCGGGTTGAATTTTTTGCGGACGATTTTTAATCCCAGATGCAAGCATCTGAGGTGGGGTCGGCTGTCTACAAGGGTGAACTTCGAGTGCAAAAAGGTGTCAGAACAAGTTTCAGGTTTTCAAAGAGAATGACGGGCTGCCTCCCGTTAAGCGCTGAGTTTTACGCCATCGGCTGGGTGCAATAAGCTCAACGGGAAAGGAGGATATAAGATGCCTCAGCCAAATCAGTAGAAGTTACATCAATGAACGGCTTGAGTCTCTGACCGTTCACGATGAAAGGTTCAGAATCGTGGATGAGTGGACTGATTTCGATTGCTCCATTTCCAAAAACCTGTCGGACCAAATATGGTCCGACCCACTTGGATCTCAGTTTTCCTGGGAAGAGTTTTAGTCGGGCATCAAAGAGTAGGACCTTTTGACCAGGATGAAAGATCTTTCTCGAGATGTGTTTGTCGTGGAAGGCTTTAACCCGCTCCTTGTAGATTTGCGAGTTCTCGTACGCGTCTAGGCGTAATTCATCGATCTCGCTGATTTGGAGTTTTCTGTGGGTCCCAGCCTTGGAAAGATCTAGATTACAGTTCTGTACTGCCCAATAGGCTTTATGCTCCAGTTCTACGGGAAGGTGGCATGCCTTTCCGTACACCAGTCTAAAGGGAGACATGCCCAATTGGGTCTTGTGGGCGGTCCTATAGGCCCACAATGCTTCCGGAAGTCGGGACGACCAGTCCTTCCTGTCAGGTCGAACAGTGACTTGCAGGATTTTCTTGATCTCCCGATTAGACAGCTCAGCTAGACCATTAGTTTGGGGCTGGTAAGGAGTAGAGATTCGGTGAGACACCCCGTATTTGGTCATCAGTGACCTAAACTGAGCATTTGTGAAATGGGTCCCCCCATCAGAGATTATTGCACGAGGAATCCCGAACCTTGAGAAAATGTGTTGATGAATGAATTTGAGAACGATTTTGTGATCACAGGTTCGGGTCGGTATGGCTTCGATCCATTTGGACACGTAGTCCACAGCCAACAGAATGTATTCGAAACCATCCGAAACAGGAAAGGGGCCCATAAAATCAATCCCCCAAACATCAAAGATTTCGCATACTAGAATCGGTTGCATAGGCATCATGTCGCGATGGCTCATGTTGCCCAAAGTCTGGCAACGACTGCATGCCTTGCAGTGATTGTATGCGTCTTTGAACAGTGTGGGCCAGTAAAAGCCGCACTGGAGGACTTTTGATGCGGTTTTATGCCCGGCGAAATGGCCACCGCATGCCTGGTCATGGCAGAAAGAGAGGATTTTGTTGAATTCCCCTTCCGGGACACATCTCCGGATGATCTGATCGGCACCTATGCGGAAGAGGTACGGGTCTTCCCAAATGTAATACTTGGCATCGGAGCGTAATTTGTCTTTCTTGGCCTTCGGCCAATCGGACGGGATCTGATGAGATGCCAAGTAATTTACTACATTAGCAAACCATGGAAGGCTAGTACCAATAGTCAGCAGGTGCTCATCGGGAAAATGCTCAGTGATGGGTCCGGAAGGGTCAATTATTTCAGAAGGAAGACGGGACAAGTGATCAGCTACCACATTTTGCTTTCCCGCTTTGTCACGAATCTCAAGGTCAAATTCTTGCAACAGCAAGATCCATCGGATTAATCGAGGTTTCGCGTCCTTCTTTGCAAGGAGATGCCTCACAGTTGTGTGATCCGAGTATATGATGACACGGGAACCCAGAAGGTACAATCTGAACTTTTCTAGGGCAAATACTACAGCTAGCAGCTCTTTCCCAGTAACCGTATAGTTACGCTGAGCCTCATCGAGTGTTTTGCTGGCATAGTAAATGACAACAGGTTTCTTGTCAATTTTCTATCCCAAAACCGCTCCTACAGCGAAGTCGGATGCATCGCACATGATCTCAAAGGGTTGAGACCAATCAGGGGACTGTAGGATCGAGGCTTGGGTGACTCGGTCACACAGGATTTCAAATGCTTGAGTGCATTCCTTGGAAATTTCGAAAGGAACATCCTTGGAGAGAAGAGTGGTCAGGGGGCGCGCGATTTTTGAAAAATCAGGGATAAATCGTCGATAAAAACCGACATGCCCTAAAAAGGATCGGATGTCCCTGATCGAGCTAGGCATAGGAAGGTGAGAAATCAGATTAACCTTAGCTCGATCCACTTGGATACCTTTCTTCGAAATTGAGTGTCCCAGGACAATTCCCTCAGGCACCATGAAATGGCTCTTTTCCCAAGAAAGAACCAAATTCACATCGATGCACCGCCTGAGTATCTGGACCAAGTGTTGGAGGCAATCGTCGAATGATGCTCCGAAAACTGAAAAGTCATCCATGAAGACTTCCAGATAATCACCTACCATATCTGAGAATATGGCAAGCATGCATTGCTGAAAAGTAGCGGGTGCATTGCAAAGACCGAAAGGCATCCTTCGGAAAGCGTATGTTCCGAAGGGGCAGGTGAACGTGGTCTTTTCTTGGTCCTCAGGATGGATTGCCACCTGGTTATAACTGGAGTACCCGTCAAGAAAGCAGAAGAACCTATTTCCCGCTAGTTTTTCGAGAATTTGATCAATGAAGGGTAGTGGGAAATGATCCTTCTTCGTGGAGGAATTGAGTCGGCGGTAATCTATACAGACTCTCCACGAGTTGGCTAATCGGGTAGGAATGATTTCTCCGGTCTCAGTCGTTATAGTGGTGAGTCCTGCCTTCTTGGGCATGACCTGAATTGGGCTCACCCAACGACTATCGGAGATCGGGTAGATGATTCCGACATCTAACCACTTGATGATCTCCTTTTTCACGACCTCCTGCAGATTGGGGTTTAAGCGTCTCTGCATTTCACGAGAAGGTCGTGTGCCCTCTTCTGAATAGATATGATGAGTACAATAAGAGGTACTTATTCCAGTCAAATCATCGAGAGTCCATCCGATGGCTCTGCGATGTTGCTGGAGGACAACAATCAGACGGGATTCCTGTTCAGGACTGAGGTTGGAATTGATAATTACAGGAAGGGTCTGATTAGAACCCAAAAAGACATATTTTAAGTGAGCAGGAAGGGGTTTCAGTTCGAGGATGGGGTTTTCAGCAGCAGCGGGTGGTTCAGTATAGATGTGAGGTTCAAGGGTGGGAGTTACTGGGTTGTTCACATCTGGATTTGACTCCTCTGTTTGCGGGTCAAGATCCTTCTGTGGTTGATGAGGCATAATCGAGTCATTCTGGAGGTGTGATTCATCAACCAAAGTCTTGATGTCACAAATTTGTTCGATGACGCCGCAATTAATTCCTTGTTGGGCCTTAAATATATCAATTTTCAGTGTTTGATCTCCAAACTTAAGCTCTATTTGGCCCTCCTCACAGCTGATGTTGGCTCTAGCAGTAGCCAAGAAAGGTCTCCCTAGAATGATTGGTGTATCCCTAGGGTTCTCAGGTGCATCCATATCTAAGACTATAAAGTCCACTGGAAAATAGAAATCCCGCACTCTTACGATAACATCCTCGAGAATCCCTTTTGGTGACTTTATAGATCGATCTGCTAATTGTAATGTCACCTCGGTTGGTTTTAGCTCAGATTCTTCTAGATGGTCAAGTAAGGATGTGGGTATCAGGTTTATGGATGCACCCAAGTCTAACAATGCTCTATCAAATTGGGTACCACCTATCTTACAGGAAATCAGGGGAGTCCCAGGATCTTTTGCCTTGGGTGGGAGTCTACTAAGGATTACAGAGCTGGCTTGCTCTGACAGAACAATTGGGCTCCCTCCCTTGGTTCGCGGCTTACGCTGGGGTGTACATATATTCTTTAGAAATCGTGCGTAAGCTGGTACGTGGCGGATTGCATCCATCAAGGGGATGTTTATGTGGACCTGCTCAAAGAGCTTGACCAGGTCCTCCTCAGGGGCCACGGGTTTGGTGGTCTTCTTTCCCTTGGTCAAGGCCTCGGGAAACGGGATCTTGGTTGGTTCTTCTAGGATAGGTCCAGGTTGTGGGTCCGGAACAGCGGTATCTTGGATAACTATCCTAGGGTCATGGTTATCAGGCTTGGAGTGGTTTGGATAATGCGAGTCTTGAGTTGTTTTACCACTACGTGTTGTTACAGAATTTAATCCGGCCTGATTTTGGTTTGGGTTTGGTAAGAGGGGTGGCTGCTGCTGAAATCCCGCATAAGAAGTTGAGGCTTCCATCTCGTCTGGAGATGGAGCAGTAGGGGCCTGATAAATCCATTGAGCGTGGCCTAAATTTGGATTCATAACGCGCTTCTGGGTTGGCACGTTATTTGGGTTAGGAAGGGGTTGGGAAGGGAGTGTGCCTGGCTGGCGAGAATTTGCCAACTGGGCCAGTTGAGTTTTAACTTCTGTAAGCTCGTCCTTGTGTTGTTTTTGAATAGCCGCATTCATTTTTTGAATGTCAGCCAGAGTCTGAAGGATTAGGGACATTTGATCCTGATTTGGCCCTGATGGATGAGTAGGGTTGGGCCGAGGCTGAGGCGGCTGGTAATGACGAGAGGGCTGTGGGCGGGACTGAAAAGGTGGTCTTTGGATTTGGGAATTTCCCGCCCACTGAAAATTGGGATGGTTTCGCCATCCAGGGTTGTAAGTGTTGGAGAATGGGTCGTTCTAGATGGCGTTGAGGTCCTCGCAGGTCTGAGGAACCTCCTGAGAATCAGGGAAAGGGGGAATGGAGTTCCCCCGGCTGGTGTAGAAAGGATCGGATGATCCTCCGATCCAAGAATCAGACGGGGATGGATATGGATCCATCCCAGGGGAAGATCGGTGGAGGATGTTTTGCACAGTTTCCTGTGTGGAAGGAGGTTATGCAAAGGAGTTACGCGCGGAGGTGGCTCGCTGCAAGTGCTGAGTCAGCTCATCCACCTTCTTTTCAATGATTGAGACCTTGTCCAATCGACTGGCCATTAATTCCAGGTTGACTGATGCGGACAGGCCCTGCGTCTCATGTGCTCCCTTAAGATTCGTCGCTGCGCGGGTATTCGTCCTGTCGAATAATCCCATGGAGTCATTGTTGATGGAGTTCTCGCACATGTTTTCGAGAATCTCCCATACGGTGTCTTCATGTTGACCCATGATGTTTCCTCCGCAAGTTGCATTGACGAAAAGGCGGATGTCCTCACGGAGTCCCTGGTAAAAAGATTGGACTTGTTCCCATTTAGGAACTCCGTGATGGGGGCACTTCCTCATGAGATCCTGAAAACGATCCCATGCCTCATGGAGAGGTTCTCCTGATTGTTGAGTGAAGTGTGTAATCTGATGGCGCAAGGTGTTGGTCCGACCAACGGGAAAAAATTTTTTTCAAAAACTCGGATTGAAGTTCTTCCCAAGTGTTGATCGGCCGGGTCTGAGTTTGATACCAATGGGCGGCCTTGTCCATAAGAGAAAAGGAGAACATCTTCATGAGAAGAATATCCCGATTTTGCGCATCTGATCCAAAAGTGTGGGCCAGATGCTTTAGCTGTTTGATGTGCTGGAAGGGATCTTCAGAATTAAGCCCATGGAATTTAGGTATAGCATGAATCATGTTGGGCTTTAATTCGAAATCAGGTCCTCCAGTCGGGATTCTGACTCGAGGCTCAATGGCCACCGCAGCAGGATTGTAGTGGTCCCGCATCATAGGATGCTGTGGTGGGTGCACGAAGTTTTGGAAGAGGTCATTGAGTCGCTGGAGCTGGTGTTCCAGATTATTTTCTTCCTCAACTGGCTGAGCCATGATGGGGGAAGAAGAAGAACTTGGTTCTGAATCAGAAGAGAGAATAATGTGAGGGTGTTGCTGCACAAACACGGGCGTCGAGGCTTGGCCTTGACGAGAGCGAATTTCTAAAGGAGGTCTTAAGGGTGGTCTTAGGGACCTCCTTCCGTACATGCACTGTTGGAAGAGGTAAGTTTAGAAGGTGCTGGACCCAATCAAGACACCCAAAAATGTGTTGGGTGACTATAGAGGTGCGGGGCAGATGGACCCCTTGATCAGAAAGATCGTCCACCTGAGAATTACCTGGGCAGCCAGAGAGGGAGAGTCCCGCAAAGACCCCTACACGGTAGAGCGTCCCCACGGGTTACAGGGTTTCCCCCACCCGACCTCTCTTGTCACTGCGGTTCCAGGTAGACCAGAATGGGGATCTTGACCTCTTAAGTCTACCAATTTTAAGATCAGGGTGCTTAAGGTTTCACTTGAACTTTAGTCTTTTAAGTGCAAAGAGTGACCTAATTTAAGGTTGGTTGACCCAAGGGGTCAACTTTACCTCTTGTTTTCTTTGAGAGCTTTTAGGTCTTGTCTTTTAGGGTTCAAGTGTTTAGAGAGCCAATTGTTTTAGGTTTTCTTTTGAATAGGTATTTTCAATCAATGGTTTAGGCACACTTCTTTTGGATTTTCTCCATTCTTGATTTAAGTAGTGTGTCTCTAAAACCCTAATGTTGAATCTTATGTTGGCTCTACTTGGTCCAGTTAGTTCTCTGTTGGGTAATTAGGGCTCAAGCAAGAATGTGTTAGCCCTTAAATACCCTTAATAGTGTGTAGGACTAATGAGTTGAAAACATGCAACTCTTTATGGTTACTAAGTATAGAAGACAGGTTAGCCCTATATTGCTTGTTCTTTTCTTTTCTTCCTCTTTAGAGTTTAGGGGTTAATAGCGAGAGGAAAAATTTACCTGTCCTCGGAGTGGTTGTCGTGCGGTTGCTTGTCTTCTTGATTTCCTGTAGTTTTCTGCACAAAAGAGAGGAGATTATTAGAAATTAAAAAGAAACAGGAATGTTTACCTCTAGAATAGCCGTTGCTCCCCGGCAACGGCGCCAAAATGAAACGGTGACCGGCAACCGGGTTTTATTGTTATAGCGCTGTAGTATAGCCAGTTATTGCCAACATTTCAAATATATAAATTTTTTACTCGGAAAATAAAAGAGTTCCCGAGGTCGAACTCAGGGAGCAAGTTGTATTCTAGAGATATACATGTTTCTTTTACAAAAAATAAAGAAAGAGAGAGAAAGAATTTGTTGTCTTTTCTTCTTTTCTCTTTGCTTCTCCTCGTCTCAGATCTTCTGTTATCCTCTTCTTCTTTATCTGCAGTGGTGATGTTCTTCTTCTTCCTTCAGCTGTTCCTGCTCTTCTTCTTTGAGTTCTTCCCTGTGTTCTCCTCTGCCTCGCCTTCTTCTGTTGTTCTTCTTTCTTCTTTTCTATTTCCTGTCAGGACGTCGTCTCTCCTTTCTTCTTTTCCCTTCAGGACGTCGTCTGATTTTCCAATCAGACGACTTAAACCGCTTGTTGCTACAGTGTCTCCCCCAGCTTCCTTCTTCTTCCGCGGTCCTTCTTCTTCACCTGTGCCTGCACACTTCAGAGTTTACGTCAGGGGGCAAAACCTACTCTACCCCCCCGCCCCTCCGTCTCTCTCTCACAGAATCCGCTCATAGGATAGCTCTCCCAGAGCTGCCGGGTAGCCGGGTACGGGTCGCGCCCGGGTCCAGGCCCACCGGCGTGCGTGGTGGGCGAGGAGTGCAGGTCAGTCTAAGTCGGGTCGGGTCAGATCCGCGGGGCGTGAGCGCGGACGAGACCGGGTAACCGGACGGGTGAAGGGGGCCTCACCCCGTGTGCTGAGGCAGTAAGCCTCCAGCACTTTTTCGCTTTAAACCGCTGCGCCTCTTCAGACTTTTCCGAGGTGGGACTAAATGTCCCACCTAAATTGGGCGCCCGCAGCGGAGAAAGCAGCGGGCGATCGCGGCGTCACGCGTAGCCTTCGCCTTAGCTGCGAGCCTGATGTTTTGTCGAAATGCCTCGCAAGGCCTGGGAGTCGAATCTGGGCGTGGCGCTGAGCGTGGCGCGCCTGCAGCTGCAGGCGGAAGCAGCTCCTTCTGCACGGCAATGGCGGCGGAGGTCGGGTGGCCTGTTCACAGAAAAACGGCCTCTCGGCCTAATCAGAAGGTGCCGGGAGCTTCGGCAGAGTGCGGCGAAGCTCGTGTGGGTGGTGGCGAGGCGTGGGGCGACGTGCAAGGGCTGCCCTAGGTCGGACTGTGGGTCGGAGGATGGGTTTGTTCGGTGGGGTTGCAGAGGGTGATGTGGGGGGAGTGGAAGGGCGGGGGTTGATCAGGGTGAGGAGGCGGAGGTTCTGCAGTGGTCGGCGAGCCGTGTGGGTTGCTGGGGTGATGGGAGCGGCTCGACGGAGGATGGCCGGAGACGAAGGGGGTGACGGTGGACAGGAGCGGTCGAGGGTTTAATCAAATAAAAGACAGTGGGGAAAAGAAAGAGGGGGAGATGGGAGGAGTTCTGACCTAGCTATGGAGACGAAAGGGGCCGGGGCAGGGCGACAGTCGTATCGACTGTCGCCAGAGAAGAAGATGCCCAGGGAAGGGGCGGCAGAGAGCAGAGAGCCGGAGATGCGCCAGCTGGGTACGGCGTGGCGCGGGAAGAGCAGGGGAAGAAGTCTCTGCTGCTGGTATTGCGGCAGAGCGAAGAGGAGGAGGAGGAGGAACCGCCGGAGCTGGTGGGCGTCTGCCGGAGTGAGAGGAGAGGAAAGTTGGGGGTTTTCTCCGTCAGATTCGAGCTCGGAAGAACGGTGGAGCGACAGGGGTATTTATAGGGACCGAATCAGGGAGGAAGGCGGAGGGAGACGACGTGTCTCCCTCGCCGGAGGACGCCGGAGATGGAAACCCATACCGTCCATGCGTTCGCACGGCCGGTATGGCGGGTTACAGCGACCAGGGGGGTGTCCCTGCGACGGCTGACGACGTAGGGCACCCCCGGTTTACTTGCCAGGCTCTCCCCCCTCATCCTGCGCGGCGCCATGCTCCGCGCAAGGTCGCCGGAGCATGGTGCTGGCAGGTTTTGCAGGGGGGACCTGAACGCAAAGAACGAAGGAGAGTTAGGGGCCAAAATGCGAGGGTTCAAAAGTTGAGGGCCAAAAAGTAAATATATGTGGACCAAAGTGTAAAGCTGGTCAAGGAGGTTTCTTCTTAGGCTCAAGTTTTTATACATGACTAATTAGGACCTAAGGAATCTGATGGTGAATTTCATTTCTATATTAAACCTTGTTTGACCGGTCAATTTATGCGAAAACCCAAATTAAGTTATTAATTGGGCATGGTTCTCAATGTAGGTCAAAATGGGTTCTGAAGGCCAAATTGAAGGTTCTAAACCCTAGAGATTATTTTTTTATGAATTTTAGAGGGTTTATTCTATTTTTACTTTGCCTCGAACCTCGTGAATTGAAGTGGGTTGTTTTAGGGTTACAGATTATCATTTAGTTCCTTGGAATTGCTGTAGCCTTGCTAGATCATCTCATCCCACTTTTATTCTTATTAAGTTGCTTTGACCTATGTTTGGATCCTGAATTACCCTGTATGCAGATTATACTGGTAAAATTACATTTTTACCCCTTATGACTTGTTTTCTCCTTAAACTCAGAATTCTCTGAGTTAAGCCTTTCCTTGAGTTATGTAGGAGCTTTTATTCTTTATATTAGGTCAAAATGAGCTAGTTATGGCTCATGATGAGGTTCTCATCACGATTCGACTCTTTCACTTGGATCTGTTACCTACGTTATCAGCATTTCACATTTGTCCGGATTTCTAAAGTTTTTAAATAAGAAAAGAAGAAGTCTTCTGATTACTTCTATTATTCATTTTTGCTAGGGACTAGAAAATCTTAGGCATGGGGGTATTTGATGAGTCCATTAAAATGGACTAATATTAAGCCTAAGTATATTTAGGTGTGTTAATAATGGCAATTAACTTATAGAATATTTGTACGCCTTATAATTTGAGTTTATAACATTCTATAACTTAATTATTTTGTTATTTTTTTGTGCAGGTAATAAAACCCAGAAAGAACAAGGGTGGGGGGATAATTTCCCCAAATAGCAGTAACTATTTCCCCCCACCCTCGCTAGACATTGGGGTAATCTTCTCCAACACTCGCCAACCAAAAACAGAAAGGGGATTTGCAAATCCTTGGATTGGCGCACGGAGGGAGAGAGAGGACTTAAAAAGAGAAGAGGCGGGGTGCACAAAAATCCATCTTGCCCCCTACGGGGAACGGCTCTCTCTTCTCCACTGTGGAGAGGGCGAGCACTGTGCTGCTCCTTCTCTACCTCAAGCAGTAGCACCCGCGTGCCCATCACCTGCCTGCACCCAACGCCGCACCCGCCAAGCACCCACTACAGCGCGTCTACAACTTCAGGCATAGCACCATCACCGTGCCTGCACCCCTCCGCCGGTGCATCCTCCTTGCGCGCTGCAGGCAACCGCGCGCCATCTCCATCCACAGCAGGCACTCATGCACAAGCTCGCGCCTCTCCTCCAACGTGCCTCAACCCTGCCCACTTGCCATCTTCCAATTCACGCACCAGTGGGCCCAACCACTACACCTTCCTGCAGACCGCCGCCCATCTGCAAGCATGCGCCTCCTTGCTGCATCCACGCCGCACCACTCCTCCCTGCATCTGCAGCCTGTAGGCGCTCTCTGCCCGCGCACCAGCGTGCACGTGTGCCCTCTCGAACAGCCGCAGCAACAGCTACGCCCTCTTGCTCCATAGGCAGGAGCTCCGGCCACTGCTGCCGACCGCCTCCGGCCACCTCCGTCGCCGCTGCTGCCACCGTCGAAAAGCTCTCGACCTCACCGTCCTCTTGAGCCCTGCATCGACCCCCGTGGTTCTCTCTCTCTCTCGCGAGGAGGAGAGAGGAAGAAAGCTCTGTTTCTTAATTAAAAATTACATTCAATTCCATTGCCACCAATTTGATTTTTATTATTATTATTATATTATGGTAGAATTGCATTCAGACACTCCTAGTTATTTATAATTGCATGGTATTGATAGTGGCTAGTTTAAAGGTTGATTTTAGACTTAATTTAAGTACTAATTGTCTTTAGTACACATCACGTGAAAACTGCATGAATTCATTCTAAATTTATTGAGGATTTCTGTGAGGGAAAACTGCACTTATACCCTTAAGTTTTTAGGTTATTGCAAATCTACTTTCCTTCTCATTTTAAGTGCAATTTGAAAAGGGATTTCGCACTATCCGAAATAACATTAAATAATTAAGTATTGATTACATTATTGCCTCCCTGTGGACATGACCCGCTCTTCTACGATGGTTATTTTCATTATTTTTGATTAGTCAATTTTTCCACCACTTAAATACTATAACGCTAAGCGAAAAGTCGTCTATCAGGTTACTCCCATCCAGTGCTATCTTTTACGCCATTCAGCCGGGAGTAGTGTGCATGGAAGACGGAAAATCATGTAAAAAGTTGGACACTTGAAGGTCTTTAATAAAAGTGTCTTCCTCAAGATTCCTAAAAAGATGAGTGGTAAAGATAAAGGGATCAAAATAAAATAGAGAAATGGAAAAAGGACCCGGGTCTGGCCATGGTTTGAATTGATGATGAAAGCCAAACTCAGGTGGATCAAGTGGTAGGTCCAATAGAAAACGGACGAGAAAGGAGTTAGTGAGATGCAAGATGGGTGAAGTTAGTGTGGATACTTTTAGTGAAAAATCAGGAAGATGAAAAGGGGGAAAGTCAAACCCTAGTTGATCTGGAAAGTCTTGGACCACATAATTATCCTTAGAATAAGAATCAATAAAATCTAGATCAATAGTGGTCAAAGATGAATGAGATTGGATCAACATAGACTTGTCAAATACTGCTTCCATTTTATTATCAGTGTCCTCAAAAATTTTGTGATCAATGGACCTCTTGGAAGCTTGAAATAAATTTAATGAGAAGGTCTGGTTACTGCAACTTATATTCATTTTCCCAGAATGAGAATTGATATTAGCTGCTGCCATAATCAGAAAAGGTCTTCCAAGGATAGCATTAATGAGAGCCTTAGGTACCTTTATGTCAAGGACCAGAAAATTTACCGGAAATAGACAACTCCAGACCTTGATAATACTATCCTCAACAACTCCCCGTGGTTGAATGGTAGATCGGTCTTCCAATTGAAATTGAACCTTAGTAGGTTTTAAATCATTGAATCGAAATTCCTCAAATAAGACTGGGGGGATGAGATTACTAGAGGTACTTAAGTTGAGAGGGGTGCAAAAAAAAATGGTGTTAGTTATGACAATTGAGATGAGTGATGTGCCCTAGTCCTTTTTTGTGAAAGGCAGCTTGCTCTGAAAAATTGAGCTGGTTATCTTTGAAAGGACCAACCTTTCGAGATTCTAATCATGCCCTTTTGAAGTAAATTTTTTAGAGGCATGGGGAGAATCTAGGAAGGAAATATTCCTCTCGACTTGCTCAAATAAGTCCAAAGAATTAAGGTCAGAGGGCTCTGATTTTAGATTGTTGGATTGTAGTTTTTGAGAATGGGAAATAGGGTTTGAATCAAGTGTTTTTGGGATTTCCTTTTCTTCTTCCTTATTGAGGTTAGGGGAGTCAATCTGCATTGGTTGAGAATCAGTTTCATCATTTGAATGTGAAGGCCTTAAATCCATGGTGGTTTCCCCACTCCTCAAAGTCTCTGCATACGTAGCTTGGTGATCACTGGGAGGAGGTGGGGGGCTTGATGTTGATAGAAATTGGGTTGGTACTGCGATATTCGGTTAATAGGAGGCTGAACCATGTGGTTCTGATGTTGGTAGCCACTCGGGTGTTGGTTCCAATGATTAATAATGTTTGGAGTGGGTTGGGATGGTGAGTGTCCTGTAGGTCTTTGAGTCGGAATATCCCCAATTTGATCATTGAGATTGATAATAAGACGAGTTGTTTCCTTTGTTTTTCTTTGTAACTCCTGTAGGGTTTTCATCATCTGGGCATTAATGTCTTCTTGAGATTGCCCAGATTGATAAGTCAGATTTGAACCATACCCTCCAAATGGGTTCTGTTGTTGGTGCGGAATCGGATTGGTCTAGGAGTGAGCCGGATAATTCCCCCCATTAGAGGAATTTTCCAATTTCTACAGGAAAGTAAGGACATTTTGGTTGGGGTGATGATTGGGATAAACACAATTCCCTGTTGAACCATAGAAAGCCTCAGAATAATAATTATACTCAGCACGGGATTTATGCAGATTTTCTCTCTTGCAGGTGTTAAAAGGGGTGAGATGTGGAATGTGTGGAGCTTGGGCAGGTGTGGTAGGACTCCTTTAGTTGGCTAGGTTTGTTAAATCCTTATGCAACTATTGTTGCTTAACTTGTAGCTGAGCCATGATAAAGTAGAGATTAGGTGGAGGGGCCTGATTAAGTAGCTCCTGGGTGGAAAAATAGGGGAAAGAAAAATTAGCATGCGGGTTAGAGGACCAATTTTGATTTTCCATTTTTAAAGAAAAGGAAGAATGCATGGAAAGGTCTTTTTGGGGAGGCAAATCAAGTGGTCCCTCCAAGTGTGGAGTTTTGGACCACCACCCGTGTAAAATGGAAGAAATAGGAGGGGAGGAGAAGAGATGGAGATGAGAGAAGTGTGCAAATCAAACCACCAAAGCTAGACCTAACTTATGTATGACTCCCTAAAAATAAACCTAGGACTTGGTCTATGTAGGAAATAAGTAATCAATAGTGAATACCTGTTCTGTCAACAAATCTAGCCAAGTTGCTTAAGGGGAGGTTTGGGCCCAAACATTTCCCAGGGAAAACCCCAGGTGCTTGTACAAACCCACGCCAGGTCATTTGACACGGCCCCTCAGCCTGAACACCAGATATAGATGACAGAATTTGTATTAACTAAAGAAGACTTAAGACCTATATAGCAAACCTAAGTTGATGAAGCCTTAGGGGTCAACTTGCTACGGATTTTAGTTAGGTCTAGGATACTATAGTGCACACGGAATGTGGAGGGCATTAATTGGGTTGTTGCCCTGTTATTTCAATTTTTTTGTGTGTGTAGGAATTCGAAAGTGGTTCCAATTAAAAAGCAAGTTGTCACACAATTTCTTATATTTTTGTCTTTTAGGATTTGATTTAATTCAATGTGTTTTAGGGTTTCTCTTTTTAAATTTTCAAACAAGTTTGAAACTCAACAATCAAAGGAAGAACAAGTTGTATGGGTGATGGTATATTTCCTTTATATTGTGAGAATAAAAAGCAAGAAAGAAACCCTAATTGGATTTGAACCCTAATACAGAAAATACTACCAATGAATTCTTTCTATGCTTTCCGAGGTAGGTAGTGGTCCAAACAATGCAACCAACAGCACTACCTTAAAGAGAATCAAACAAGAATTCCAGAAAATATTTTTGTAAGATTTTAGGAATATGTTTTAAAATTGTTTTAAATTTTTATTTGTACTAGTGTCAAAGTCCAGAAATGATACCTGTGGGTGTTTCGGACTTTTCAATATTACCACTGACATTAGAAAATTTGGTAATTTTTTATGATGTATAAAATTTCACAAGGATTCCAAAAACCTAAATTTCACAAAAGTTGGTTTAGCATAAAAAATCTAAAAATTCGCAGACAGTAGCAAAATAGGAAGATTAGAGGGTGTGACCCCTCTACAGTCCATGAATTTTTAAAAATTAAATACAAAGCCAATTGATCAGAAATTTGGAACAGATCTTCCTAGCTCAATTTGAAATCATTGTGTGAATTTTTATGATTTTAGAAGGTATGTGGTGTTGGTGATTGATTTTTCAAATCTGGATAGAAATCTGGACTCGAAAAACAGAACACCAATACTTGCAATGGAGTGGTGTTAACGAAACATTCAAGCAAACAATGAATTTTTATGGGCACCACTCCACTTTATTAAAGTGTTTAGGGTCCTGAAAGCCAAGTTTAAAATTTTTTTGGTAGTCTTTTAGCCTAAATGTGACAAGAAATGGGGAACCAACTTGAAATCCACAGGAAGAAAAGGAGCTTTAAGCTTTTGCTTCCAAATTCCCACTTTCCCGCTGTAATTCCTGCACACACGAAAGAAAAGAAAGAGAAGGGGATGAGATCTACTTCAAGCAAGAGAAAAATGACTAATGCAAATCCGTGCCTCCCCGGCAACGGTGCCAAAAAGTGATTGCTTTTTTGCGCGATTTGTAAAATACGTTGTTGTAACGCACAAAATCGATCAACTCTTAAGTTTACAAACCTAGATAGTAGGGTATCTAGGGTCGTCCAAGGAGGCAAGTTTGCAAAAATTAAATATCTTGCTTAGAATATAAATCTCAACTTTCTTTTTGGTCTTTTTTCAATATATCAATTTTATGTTTTTGAAATTAAGGCAAAATGCAAAGTTGTTGGCAGGAAAAATTACTACACCTACTATGCTATTCTAAGTGACAAAAATTATACTCTTTCTAAGCTCAACATAGGCGTGTGGAGGCTTAGGTTAATTAGAAAAGAGGAGTGCAACTAAACAAATGATAAAGCAAGGTAATGCAGAAAGAAAGAGTGCAACAAGAAATTAAGGCAACTTCTTTTTTATACTAAAGGAAATTGCCTACTAGTAGATGAATGCTTCTACAAAAATAAACAAATTGAAAATAAAATAAAGACAAATCCATTAGATGATGATGGGGATGAAGAGGATGAATCTCTTCTTGCTCCAAGCCTGGTAGCTCTCGGGCTTGAAAAGATCTTCAGCTCCTTGCTTCTATAGCTCCGCCAAGGTGATGTCCTCAAAAGCAAGCCCTAAGGGGGCGTGCCCTAAGCTTTTCACCAAGGGTGGATGTCCACCCTAGGTCCTTCTCCTTTGCTTGGCCATCCTCCTTGAAGTAGAAAAGTCCTCCTCCTTGGCATGGCCCAAGTTGAAGAGAGTGGGGAGAAGAAGGCACCAAAGGGGCTAGTGATGTGCCCCTTTAATCTTCTTCTCTACTGCTTATTCTTGGCCGTAGGTATAGGTGGATGTAGGTGGAAGTAAACACTACTGGAGGATGCTCTAAAATGGTGGTAGGTGGTGGGTTTATATAGAGTAGGAAGGGGGCTAAGGTGACTCTTGAAACAGAGGGCTAAGATGGGAAGATGGAGGTGGTTGGGGATCCTATGGCTAAGGGTAATTGGCACCAACCCAAGGGGTGCCATGGGGTGGTTATGGTGGTGAAAGGGCACCTATATTTGGCACCAACTATGAGGCTTCTAGAAAGTAGATGAGGTGGATGGTGGAGATGATTTTAAGGAGAGGCGTATGGTGGGGATGAAGGTAATTTTGGAGCGAAAGTTGGCGTCAAAAGGGAAAGGTTCTAGAAGGTTATTTCGGAGGGAAAATAGGTGGCTTTTGGTAGTGGAGATGGGGTGAAGGGGTGTGATGGTGCTGGCACCAACTTGGAGTAGGATAGCTAGCCTAGGTGAGCTTAGTTGATGGAGCTAGCTAGGGTTGAGTTGAAGGTGGTGGATGGCTAAGGAGCTGGATGCTAGCTAAGCTAAGCTAAGCTAGCTTAGCTAGCTATGGTGTAGAGGAGGAGGTATTGGAGCTAGCATTTGAAGAGAGGACCTGAGGAGGAGAAGTTTGGAGATTGAAATGGAGCTGGCAGCTACTGAAGAGGCTGGCATGGAGCTACCCTAGCTGGCTTAGCTTGCTAGTTCTTTGTTAGCTGCTATGCCAAGCTAAAGTGAGCTGGCTTCTACCATAATGAGCTAAGGTGTGCTGGGTCTGGTGGTCCCCGATTGCTGGACTTGAGCTTCCTGAGCTGGAATGAAGTCATCTTCAACTGGCTGGAGTTGAGTTGAGTTGGATGTAGCTGGACCTGAGCTGGGGTGAACTCCAGTCAACTCAGCTGAGGTAGCTAGAGCTCCCTGTGGACTAATGGGAGGTGAGATGAGCTAGACTCAACTAAGTTGTGATGGATCTAAGCTGACCTGAGCTAAGGTGAGCTAAGATGAGCTCTCTTAAGTTGCCATTTAGTTGAGATGAGCTGAATGGAGCTAGGATGAGCTAACCCTAATTCAGGGAAGCTGAATTCCATCTATGGTGAGCTGGATCAAGCTGAGTTCCAGCTGGTGAGATATTCTCCATCACCAGTTGCCTTCTTGAGTGCTAGGGTTTTAGGGATTTGTATATCTGTTCGTCCCTAACACTCAAAAAAACACATCAAAAAGACAAGGAAAAATACAATGCATGCCTAGCCTAATTAATGCATAAATGTAGCCCAAAAACTCGTTTGCGGATTAAAATCCAAAGGGCTAGGTTTATTTTAATGCATAAGAATAATGATAAACTGGCGTTTATCATGGTCTCCCAGAGCCACACTTCTCGGGTAATCGGGTCGGGTACGTGCCTGGGACCAGGCCCACCAGCGTGCTGTGGTGGGCAAGGTGTGCTAGTTAGGTCGGGTCTACCAGGTCTGCGGGACATGGTCGTTGATTGCACAGCAAAAATACAACAAGAAAAGTGCCATCTTGTGTTATTTCCTAGCATTACCAATGTATATTAGGTAGCCATGGTCACATTTGAAAGAATAAACGCATGCATGTAATTATTTGAGAGGGGAGGAGAGTGAATAAAATGGCCTTGAAATTAACGTTTTCCTCAAGTGCTGCCTCGCAAATTCACCATCTTTATTTTTATTTTTGTTTGACTTTGAATTTCTTCTTTGTGGCTGCAAGGCATGGCTGGATCTTCTTTGCGCCATGCTCTACAAGCTTGCCCTTCCAGCCGCATGCAGAGCCATGCACAGCCCAGGGCATGGCTGTGCATGCCTCTTTCCTCTTTAAAAAGAGCACAACCATCTTCCTTACGAAGGGGCTTGGTCCACACAACAACAGCACCTCCTTCCTCCAGGCCGTCTCCTCCCCTCCCTCCATACGCAGCCTCTCCTCCTTCTGAGGAGCTACTCTATAGGCAGGAGCAGCTCACAGTGGTGCACAACCACCACTGTGAGTCCCACCACTGCCCAGCTCATCAAAGAGTCGGTGGGCATGGTGGTTCACCGCCCTAATTTCGTCGTTCCAGCCATTTCCGCCATTACCGCAGAGTCAAGCTTTGAAGCTCAACCGCAGCTGCAGCAAGGCACCGGCCACCTCTCGCCCGCACGCAGGTCTCCGCGTATGCCAGCAGCCGGCGCAGCCCCTTTCGTGTGCGCACCAGCCGCTCCACAGTGCCCGTGCACGCTGAACCGAGCGCAGGCCGTCGCGCGAGCTGAGCGCGCACTGTAGCCACTGTTCACACTAGTGAGTGCAACACTGTGGCTACAGTGCAGTGATCGAAAAGTTTGTCACTTATCGAGTCACCGTACGCTCTCTCTCCGCACTGCAACCATCGCCAGCCCGTCCGCGCACGCCTGCGCCCGCGTCTCTCCCCGCGCCTGCTCTCGCGTCTGCACGCACCCGCTCCAAGCGTAAGCTTCTTCGCCCGCACCCACCTCAGCGCGCAGCGTGATGCGCTGCGCTCCCTCCTGCGTGTGCGTGCCTCTTAGTGCGCCTACATGCATGCACCTACTTGTTGACCATCAAATGTCGGCCGCTGCGTCAGAATGACTTAAACGCCGGTGCCATCTTCAGCAGATGCTCTCTCTCTCTCACACAGCACTCTCTCACTCCCTCCTGCAGACACATACACACAAACACACTATCGTACACACACCCACTCACTTATACACTACTATATACTTATATATATACATATATACATTTATATATATATATATATTTATATACATATATATATATGTACATATATCTATACATATATTAGTACTTATATAACTAAGTATTAGTATACATACATATATACATATATATCTATAACTATAAATACATATATATATATCTATCTACATATATCTATAGACATAGATACTTATACTAATATATCTATATACATATATACATATCTATAACTATATACATATATTACTATATATATATATATAGTTATATATACATACATATATATATCTAATTATAAATATATATATATACATATACATGCATCTATTTATACATATATTTACATATATACACACGCACCTATATATATACATACATATATAACTACACATACACCTATATAATTATAACCATATATATGTATATACATATAGATATATATTTACATATATATATATATATTTTTTTTTTTTCATATCACCTACCATATGTTGTATCGTAGGAATATTTGCACCAGTTGCTAATATTCCCCGATACACGCGTACAGAACGCGTCTTCGCACACATCTTCCATCCATCCATCCTACACACCACGCGGCACTTCGTCCTATTGGTTGCGTCTTCCTAGACGACGATCAACTCGACACCGTGCTACATGCCATTTTCACCTCCACCCCCACCCCTATATACATATAATATATATACATATATATATATATATACTATATTTACCTTATTTCTATTTCTCTTTCCTGCCATTAAAAAGATAAAAAAATATACAAAAGAGAAAAGATAATCTTTGACTTGCAAGTACTCAGTCATGCGAATAGCAAGACCAGTTTTGGAACCTTAATTTGGCTCAAAGCCAAGAACCTGATTTTGAGGGTGTACCTCAAGGACAAAAAAAAAATTATCAGAAAAAATCTTAAATAGAAAAACACCAAAAACATAATAAACGAACAGAAGAGATTCATTGTAGGAAGGACGTAGAAACTTATTCACCTCTAATCCCACTTCCCTGAGTTCGACCCTGGGCCTAAAAATGACCAAGATAAAAACAAGTAGGCCAGGTTAAAAATTTTGTAAAAAGATGGTTAGGCTCGATTTAGGTTAACCACTATACTCATTTCAATGATTAAATCACCATATTAACACAACCTATTCGGGCCCGACTAGTTGCGGACGAGACTGTGAGATGGGGAGAGAGGGACCTCACCCCATGAGTTGGAGGCGATAAGCCTATGGCAGGAAAACAATTTATGCGCACCTGCTTGCTCGTCCAGTTCCGAGGTGGGACTAAATCTCCCACCTCCCTTGAGCGCACCGCAGTAGAGGGGCTTTCTTTGATTGTTGCAGCTGTGATTGCCCTTGACTCTAATTGGCAGCTAGGATTCGTGCGTGAAGACATTCCACGCAACCTGGGGCTGGTGAAGCCTAGAGCAGCTTGCAAGCCTACTCCAAGCTTTGCTCCAATGGCGGATGAACGTTTGCACCAAAAAACACCAAGACAGCCTCGCTGCTACATCAGGATGCTCAGGGAACTTCACCAAGGCATGGTAAATATGTAGCGGTGGCCAGCATGGTGTGGGAACAACTGTGGTGGTGTTCCTAGGGTTCTCTATGGCCGTGTGAGTGGGTGTGTTCGAAGGTGTTGTTGGGTGGTCGACGGAGAGATTGAGGTAGTGGGAGATGATCAGTGAGGTGTTGCGGAGGACGTAGGGTGGTTAGAGAGGTGGATGGAGGTGCGGAGCGACAGGGGCACCTCGTTGGAGGGATCACCGGAGGTGGAGAAGGTGATGATGATCGGCTGTGTCGATGAGTGTTTTTGAGAAATAAAGAGAGGGAACGAGAGTAGAAGAAAGAGGGAAGTTAACAAACCTAATCTAAAGATGAAGGGGACAGGGGAGGCATTTGGGCTGGTACGGCTGATGCCAGAGATGAAGATCTCCGTAGATGAGGTGGCGGCGAAGGCGAGGGCAGAAGCAACGTCAGGGTTGGTATGGCCGACGCGGATGAATGAGAGGAAGGCAACCCAACCATTGGTATTGTGGTTGGGCAACGAGAGAGAGAGGGAGGAACCACTGGAGCTTGCAGAGGTGTTGTGGCTAGTGAGGAGAGAAGAATTGAGGGGGAACCAGCCCAATCTCAGGCTGAGGAGATGCGGCTGGATTAGGGGCTTCTTAAATAGGCCTTTGGGGATGGATTTGTGCTTGGAAGCCAAGCTTCCAAGCAAGGTATGATGGCCAGAGATGGAATCTTCAAAAAGACCCAAATCTCTCATGCTTTTGCTTGAGAGATTGGGTCAGAATTAGGGCTCATCATTGGGTTCAGATTGGGGAGGATTACTTAGAGAATCTCCCTTCCAATTTTGGGAGGGATTCTCTGAGCAATCAAGGAGAATCCTCCTTCTAAACTTCACCGGAGTAGGATTCCTCCGCTATAATGGCAGAGGGACCTACTTGCAAGGAATGATGAGAAGTTAGGGAGTTTCTGCAGAGGTTTTTTGAAAGGTAGGGGTACAAAATGTAATCAGGTTGGACTTATTTGCAAAGTAAGTCAAGATGAGTTCCCCTTAGGTCCAAATTTTGGTACAAACCTAGTTTGGACCTAAGGAATCCAATGATGAAGTTGGATTTTGGGTTTGACCATGTTTGACTAGGCAATTTATGCAAAAATCCAATTTAGGGTAATTATTTGTCTGAGACCCCATTCTTGGTCAAAATGGGTTCCAATGACCAAATTGGAAGTTCTAAACCCTAGAGAATATTTTTATATGATTTTTTGAAGGTTTAGGTGAATTTTATCCTGACCAGAAGCTTTTTTAATTAAGTGGGTCTATTTTAAGTTTACAAGAAGTCGTTTAATTTCTAGAGCTCACACGAACCCTTTTCTATCCAATTCAACCAACTTATTATCTTGTTAAGACTTTTTGACCTATGTTTAGACCTTGAGAAAACCCATTGTTGCACTATAATGGTAAAATTATAATTTTACCCCTTGTTTCTTACTTTTATCTCAGAAAGATTATTTAGTGAATTAGGACCTCCAGTTGGTTATGTAGGAGCTTTTATTCTCTTCATTGGGTCAAAATGAGCTAGTTAGGGTTCATGATGGTGTTCCCATCAGGGGTTAATCAAAATCAAGCTCATTTGATCCACCTAGTTTCAATCTTCCTCCTAATATGGGAACTATTTATAATCAGATTCCTCAATCAGATCTATACCCTATGATTAGCTCTTCTCAAGTTTTGAATCAGTATCCACCTACTTCAGCCAGCTTGATCACTCTAAGAAATGGAAAGACTACCTAGGATCCTGTTATGACTCTTACTCTACACATTAGGGATCCTGGTACACCTAACTTGGAGAAGGAGCCTATCGTGGAGGAGGATTAGGTTCATGATTCTAAGGATTCAAAAATCCAAATCCCTTTTCTGGAGGCCTTGAATAGGCCTAGGAAGAAGAAGCTTGACTCTACTACTGAAACTTAGTTGGATGTGTTCAAACAAGTATAGATTAATATCCCACTCTTGGAAACCATTGAACATATCCCTAACTATGCTAAATTTTTGAAGGATATGACTACTACAAAGCGTAGGTCGAAATCTAATAATCCTAGGAAGGTTATCTTGACTATACAAGCTAATTCAATCATCTTAACTAACCTTCCCTCTAAGAAGAAGGATACAGGAGCCCCTCTGATTTCTTATTCAATTGGGGATATTACTTTGGATAAAGCTTTATTGGATCTGGGTGCCTCCATTAATCTAAACCCGATTGTATTATATGAGAAATTCAGTATAGGTGACCTGAAGCCCACTAATGTGACACTTCAGCTAATCGATCAGACTATCACCAAGCTGCGTGGGATTCTGGAGGATGTGATTATTCATGTTAAGGACTTTTACTTCCCTATTGATTTTCTAGTCCTTGACATGGAGGTACCCGAACGACTTTGCAACACCCCAATCATCTTGTGCAGACCCTTCCTTGTAATTGCTAAAGCCCACGTTGATTATGAATCTGGAAAGATGGAAATTGCCTTTGGAGTTAAATAGATGAAATTAAATGTTTTTAAGGCAATGAAAAACTTTGATGATTGTGGAGCTATTGAGGACTTAGAAGATGATGATATTGAGGAAAGCATGTCTATTAATCTTATTGAGGATCCTCTACTAGCATGTTTGACTCGAACAATAAAAGAAACTGATTTGGAACCTAAGTGCAAGGAAGTCTGTAAGTATCCTAATCTAGCACCTGACTCAAGGCTTAGAATTGACCCTCCTGTGGAGAGGCTACTTGTGTCATTTTCACCTACTCAGCTACCCTCACTCATGGTCCCACCTGAATTGGAATTAAAGCCCCTCCCAAGTAGTCTGAAATATGTCTTTGTAGGACTTAATCAGACCCTCCCTATGATTATTAACTCCCATCTGACCAGGGATCAAGTTCTTAAATTGACTAAGGTCATAAGTGCAAATAAGCAAGCTATTGGATGTACCATTTCTGATTTGAAGGGTATTAGTCCTGCTTACTGCATCCACAAGATATACTTGGAAGAAGATGCACGACCTTCTCATGAATTATAGACGAGACTTAACCTGAATATGCAGGAGGTCATCAAAAAGGAAATAATTAAGTAGCTTGATGTGGGCATTATTTACCCCATTTCTGACAGTCCTTGGGTAAGCTCAATTCAAGTTGTACCTAAGAAAGCAGGACTAACTGTGGTGATCAATGACAATGGCGAGTCCATCCCGACCCGTACCGCAACTGCATGGTGGGTTTGCATTGATTATAGATGACTCAATTCTACCACTAAAAAGGATTACTTCCTACTACCTTTTATTGATCAGATCTTGGAGAAATTGGAGGGAAGGAAATTTTTCTGTTTCTTGGATGGATATTCTAGATATAACTAGGTTGCAATAAGTCAAGAAGATCAAGAAAAGATGATTTTTACATGTCCCTATGAAACCTTTGCTTTCTATAGAGTGACTTTCGGATTATGCAATGCGGCTGCAACTTTTCAAAGGTGCATGATGGCGATCTTTTCGGACATGATTGGTGATTACTTGGAAGTCTTCATGGATGATTTTCAATTTTTGGAGATTCTTTTGATGAGTTTCTAAGAAACTTGGAAAAGATTATGAGGAGATGTATAGAGGTAAATATTATCTTGAGTTGGGAAAAGAGCCATTTTATGGTCCAAGAAGGGATTGTTCTTGGACATATTGTACCTGAAAGAGGACCTCCTAGCTTGATTCAACAAGTTAGATCATTCTTAGGGTTTGTTGGCTTTTATAAAAGATTTATAAAGGATTTCTCGAAGATTTCTAGGCCCTTGACAAATCTTCTGACTAAGAATAACACCTTTGATTTTACTATCGATTGCACCTGATCTTATCAGACTCTTAAGGACTCTGTGACCAAAGCCCCGATCTTGCAACCACCTGATTGGTCCCATCCTTTTGAGATAATGTGTGATGCATCAAATTTTGCTGTTGGTGCCATCCTTGGACAAAAGATTGAGAAAAAACCTGTGGTAATTTATTATGCTAGCAAAACTCTAGATGATGCTTAAAGAAATTACATGACTGCAGAAAAAGAATTGCTAGCTGTGGTTTTCGGACTTGAGAAGTTTAGATCTTACATTATTGGATCCCACAAGTTGTTTATACTGATCTTACAACTCTTCCACAATTATTGATGAAGAAAGATGCTAAACCAAGGTTAATTAGATGGATTTTACTTTTATAAGAATTTGACCTTGAAATCAAAGACAAGGTCGATTCTCAGAAGGTTGTGGCTGACCATCTCTCATGATTCAATCTGGATAATCTTGGTCCTGCTGAAAAGAAGTGTATGGTCGGGCCTGGACAGGTTGTGTTAATATGGTGATTGTATCGTTGAAATGCATATAGTGGCTAACCTAAATCGAGCCAAACCATCTCTTTACAAAAAATTTTTACATAGCCTACTTGATTTTATCTTGGTCACTTTTAGGCCCAGGGTCGAACTCAGGGAAATGGGATTAGAAGTGAATGAGTTTCTACGCCTTTCGTACAACGAATCTCTTCCGTTCGTTTATTGTGTTTTTGGTGTTTTTCTATTTAAGATCTTTTTCTAATAATTTTTGTCCTTGAGGTACACCCTCAAAATTAGGTTCTTGGCTTTGACCCAAATTAGGGTTCCAAAACTAGTCTTGCTATTCGCAAGACTGAGTACCTGTAAGTCAAGGATTATCTTTTCTCTTTTGTATATATATATTTTTTATCTTTTTACTGGGAGGAAAGAGAAACAGAAATAAAGTAAATATGGTATATATATATATGTATATATTATATATGTATAAAGGGGTGGGGGTAGAGGTGGAGATGGCGTGTAGCACGGTGTCAAGTCGATCGTCATCTAGAAAGACGCAACCAACAGGACAAAGTGCCGCATGGAGTGTAAGGTGAATTGGTGGAGGATGAGTGCGAACACGCTTTCTGTACGCGTGTATCAGGGAATATCAGCAACTGGTGTAGATATTCCCACGATACAACATATGGTAAGTGATATGAATATATATATATATATATATATATATGTATATATGTAAATATATATCTATATGTATATATATATATATATGGTTATAATTATATAGGTATATGTGTACTTATATATGTATATATATATGTATATATATATAGGTATGTAAATATATGTATAGATCTATATATATATATAATTGTATATATATGTATGTATAGATAACTATATATATAGATATAGATATGTATATATATATATGTATATATATGTGTGTATATATATAGAAATGTAAATATATGTATAGATAGATATATGTATAGATATATATATATATGTAGATGTATGTATATATAACTATATATATATATATATGTATAGATATATATGTATATATATATATAGTAATATATGTATATAGATATATGTAGATAGATATGTATATATATATATATATGTATATATAGTTATAGATATATATGTATATATGTATGTATATTTGTATATATAGATATATGTATAAGTATATGTGTATATATATGTGTATATATATATATATATGGATCTATACTTATACTTAGTTATATAGGTAATGATAAATATAAAGATATATGTATGTATATATATATATATATGTATAAAGTATATGTATATATGTAAATATATTTGTGTATATATATATATATATATATATGTATGTATGTATGTATATATACTTATATATAATTGTATAGGTACTAATACATATATATATATATTATATAGGTATATATATATATAAGTATGTCTACTGGGGTGTAAAAGTGATAGTGTGTGTGTGTGTAAGTGTCTGTGAGAGAGAGAAAGAGAGAGAGAGAGAGAGGGAGCTCGGTTCTGCTGGAGTGAAGAAGGCTAGAGTTAAGTCGTCCACGTGCAGTAGGGCATCGTCTAATGGTCAAGCGCACGCGCACGTGCGTAGGCACGTAGGCGCATGAAGACGCGCACTAGAGGGAGTGAGCGCTAGGGAGAAGGATCATAGCGCACAAGCTGTGTGGTGAGGCTGGTGCGAGCAGACGCTGCGAGCGGGTGTACGCAGACGCTGAAGCGGGCAGGCGCACGCGGGCGAATGCAAATGTGCGGGTGGGAACTGGAGTGGGCGCAGGATTACGCAGACACGTGGGCTAGCACAGGTTGCAGAGCATCGGGTGACCGGTTAAGTGAGAAACGTACCGGTCACCGCACTGTAGCCACAGTGCTCTGCTGACTAGCGTGAACAGTGGCTACAGTGCCACTCAGCTCCGCACGACCGGGCGTGTTCGGTTCTGTGAGTGCAGGAGGTGTGAGTGGCTAGCGCGCGCGCGGAGAAGCTGAGCCGGCTACTGGCTTGCGAAGAGGCAGGTGTGGATGCGAAGAAGTGGGAGGCGAGGGTGGCCTGCAGGCACGCGCTGGAGGCGAGGGCGGCCTGCAGGCGCACGCTGGAGGGCTGCGCTGCTGTTGCTGCCTTACTGCTACTACCGTGGAGCTTCAGACCTTGAAGCCTGCGGCAATGGCAGAAGTGGCTCAATGTCGAAACAGGGAGAGAAGACCACCACGCCCACCAGCTCTTTGATGAGCTGGGCGGTGGTGGGTCTCACAGTGGTGGTTGTGACCACTGTGAGCTACTCCTGCCCACAAAGTGTTTCCTCAGAAGGAGGAGAGGCTGCATATGGAGGGGAGAGGGGAGGAGACAGCCTGGAAGGAGGAAGGTGCTGTGTTTTTTTTAGCGTGGACCAGGCTTTCCTTGCAAAGAAGAAGCCATGCCTTTTTTATGGAGGAAGAAGGCATGCACAGCCATGCCATGGCTGTGCATGGCTGTGCATGCGGCTGCAGGGAGTGGCTTGCTGTAGAGCATGGCGCGAAGAGGAAGAAGAGGCCATGCTTGCAGCCGCGCAGAGAAATTCAATGTCAAATAGTAATAAAAAATGAAGATGGAGATTTTGCAAGGCAGCACTTGAAGAATTTGTCAATTACAAGGCCATTTATTTCACTCTCCTCCCCTCTTAATTAAATGCATGCATGCATGTATTTTTACAAATGCGACTATGGATACCTAATATGCACTGTAACGTAGGAAATAGCACAAGATGGCATAATTGTTGGTGCATTTTTGCTGTGCAATCACCTGCACCTCCAATCAGAGATCAATTCCCAGACGAGCAAATCTTGACCATAGGCAATAAAGGACTTCGTTCACATGCTGAATTGGCAAATTACTTAGCTATAGGAAAAATACCCAATGAATGGACTAAACAACAAAACTGAGGTTTATCTCTGAAGCTAAACATGAATTTTCGGAGGATCCTTTATTATTTAGGCTTTGTGCAGATCAGATTATTAGGAGATGTGTGCCTGAATCTGAATTTTCAAGTATCTTAACAGTTTGTCATAATATGGCTTGTGGAAGACATTTCATGGGAAAGAAAACTGCTTTAAAAGTTTTGCAGTGTGGATTTTATTGGCCAACTTTATTCAGAGATGCACATAGTTTCTGTAAAGCTTGCATTCAATGTCAATCTTTAGGAAGTATGACAAGAAGAGATATGATGTCCCTTCAACCATTTTTGATTATTGAAATATTTGAAGTATGGGGTACAGATTTTATGGGTCCTTTCACAGCATCACATGGATTTCAGTAAATATTACTTGCTGTGGATTATGCTTCTAAATGGATTGAGGTAATTCCCACTAGACCAATTGATCATAAGATTGTTATTGACTTTGTGAAGAAAAATATATTCTCGAGATTTGGGATGCCTCAAGCTATAATTATTGTTGGTGGGACTCAGTTTACTAATGTCCAATTTCGAGGGTTATTGAATAAATATGGGGTGCAACACAAGATTGCTGCACCTTATCATTCGCAGACTAATGGGCAGGTAGAAGTCTCAATTTGGGGGATTAAAAACATACTCGAAAAGACTGTCAGACCTGGCAGAAAGGATTAGTCCTGAAATTAGATGATGCTTCATGGGCTTACAGGACGCCTATAAGAACCTGATTGGGATGTCTCCTTATAGATTAATTTATCGTAAATCTTGTCATCTTGTTGTTGAGTTGGAACATAAAGCTTACTGGGCTATCAAGAAGTGTAATCTTGATTTGGATAGGGCTAGACAACAAAGCAAACTCCAACTCAATGAGCTAGACAAAATCAGAAGAGAGACCTATGAGTGTGTTGAGATCTATAAAGAAAAGACTAAAGTCTTTCATGATATGTACATTAGTAGGAAATATTTTGAACCTAATCAGAATGTCTGGCTCTTTGATGCTAGACTTAGACTATTTCCTGACAAGCTTAGATCCAAATGGATTGGACCATACATTGTGGTTTGGCCATTTTCTAATGGAGCTGTTGAGATCTATGATCTTAAAACTGGAAAACAATTTGTGGTGAATGGACAGAGATTTAAGATTTATTATGAGAATGTTGACTAAGAGCCTCTGATTGAAAGTACAACATTTCTGAAATCTTTTTAAGCTAGATTTAATTGAGTCTAGCTGTAAACGTAAAATTCAGTGCTTGTTGGGAGGCAACCCAATGTTTGTAGATAATTATGCTATTTGTTTTGAAATTTTCATTCAGGTCTGGAGATGATCGAGTCTTGACTTCTCTAGAACTCTCGAGTTTCAAGTAATATCTATTTTCTTTTACTTATGTTTATTGAATGCACTGAGGACATTGCATGAAATAGGCATGGGGGGTTAGATAATATCTTTTAGAGTCATTCTTATTTATTTCCAAAATTATACGTTTTTAGTGGTTTTTCTTGAATTAGTTGTGTCATCAAAAGGTAGTATGTGGCTTTGAAAAAAAAAAGTAAAAAAAATCTATTCATAGCACGTATACGTATTGCATTCATGCATAAAGTATTTTTATCAAGGAGGTTTTATTAAGGATTTTCTTCTAGAGTTGTTTCTTAGTTTAGAATCCAGTATAATTGTTTCACTTGCATGTAGACTTTGTAGTGGATCCTTTATGAAAACCAATAGACATTTTTAGTTTATCGAGGAGAAACATTGCTTCTTTTCTTGAATCCATTGGACAGTGATTAAGGATTCTGGCAAACTATCATTCATTAGATCCACCAAACATTTATGAGGTGAGAGTAAAGTGTCTACTGGTGCTCTAAGTCTAGTGCAAGGACTCTTAAGTTCTAGATAATTGGATGGTGATACCTAAGCGTTAGGAATAGTTTTTGTTCTCAGTTTCTATGTCCAAACATTATGAATAAATTCCTGAGAGCCACCAAATAAGGTAGATTCGCAAGGATTGAGTTCTAAAAAAGCTATGACTAAGGTGGATGGTTACGACCATCCTTTATGGAATTCTATGCTGAAGGAGGGTGTTAGTGTCAAATGTTAGAAGTACGCTTATCCTATCCATCTCTTTCCGGTGTCGAGAGTAAGCACTTCCACTAAATAAGCCACCCGATATCCTCTTAAACATCACCAATCTCCAATAATGCCTCATAAATAAAAGTTTGTATTGTGTGCGCTATGTTGATAGTTATTTTTCAAAAAAAAAGAAAAAAAAGAGAAAAATATATATATAAAAAAAAGAGAGAAAAAAATAAGAAAAAATTTCTAAAAAAAAAGTGTCCAAGTTGATAGTTATGTTTGTGTGTTGATTTCATTATGTGCTGATTTCATTGAGGCAAAAGTATCCATTGCGATCCACCAAATATGACCCTTACATACTTTTTCAATTTTCTAACCACCAAAATACTGCCTGAGGGTTTCTGACTTAGTTATAGGGTTATCAGAACTTTAATTGAAGTGTTAATGTCATGTGAGGCCACCCAATATTTAGTACATTTACAAAATCTGGTGAGATCGTGAGCTCTCTAAAGAAAACCTCAAAGAGAAAAGAAAAGAAAAGAGAGAGAGAGAGTGTGTGAGCACAAAGGAATGCAAAGGGAGCACAATTTTGGGCCTCTCTTTAGGTTGACTTGTTTGATAATCTAGAGATCTAGAGTCTATAGTACTAGACTACATGTAGAACTAGATGAGTGTGAGCCACAAAATATGAAACCATTTGACTCATATCTTCTACCTAAGCCAAAAATCCAGGGTAGAAATTTCAATTTATTTGAATCCCCGAGGGAATAACTTTGCCTATCTCGATAGAATTTTTACCGAGGGTCAAGTACAAACTTTCAATGGCAATTGACTTTTCACTTGGATCTATTGCTTAGCCTACTATCTTATCATTTTTACATATGTTTGGATCTCTAAATTTTTGAAAGAAGGTAAGAAGAAATCTTTTGTCAAATCCTTGATAAAAAGGAAAAAGCAGACCTTTGGGTGGCTGAGTTGTAATTAGCTTGGATCATACATTTTGTATTCATTTTTCATTCTTGCATTTGCTCGAGGACTATCAAAAGAAAGGCATGGGAGTGTGATATTTCCATATTTATTTACATTAATTAATGCTAAATTAATGTTAGTCAAAATGTAATTTGGGTTAGATTGCATTTAGTTAGATTATATTAGTCCTTTTAAGTCATTTAATAAATAATACATATGTTTGGGCTTTTGTGCAATTTATCCTACAATTGTATCTGGTATCTTGATATGTCTATTTTTATATGTGTAGGTACAAAATTTTAGATTGATCAGAGCAAAGCTGAATGGACTTTCTAATTTGAGCTTGGAAAGTCGCTAAGTCTAATTCATGCAACCAAAATCCTAACCTATTTAGAAGCATGATTGTCTCTAGCCTAACACCTAGCTCCGTAGCCAAATTACCTCCTACGTTCATGAATCCTATTCACCCACTAACCCATGCAACCAAATCCTAGATACTTCCCATGCAAACACTCTACCAACGTCCCTATTCCATGCAACATAAATTCCACGTAGCCTTTCTCATACCCCTCCCAACTACACCTACGTTAGCCATGCAAAACCCAAGCCCCTCACAACGCAATTGCACTCCACCACACATTAATGCATGCATTACCCACTACAACTCACGTACACCACCCAACAAAACAAACTCCACCCAACGTAACACCTCTGTCGCTTCCCCTCTACGTAACCATTTTTTTATCCACCAAAAATCCCCCTTATCCCATTGAACAAACCCTCCACCAAACCAATATCACCTACGGCTCCTATCTCTCCACCAAACTCATCCCTTACACCTAATTATTTAATTACCAATCCTTATTATTTAATCTAAACCTTTGATTTACTTCCAATAAAAATCAAACATATCCTATCACTTAGCCTTTAATCCTAATCCTTTGATCCTTAACCTATTAATCCTAAGCATCCAACTTAGTGATCCTAGGTAACCTAAACCAACCAATAGGAAGCCTCCTATTTCCTATAAATACACCTATCTATCCCCCTTAGAACACTTACTCTACATTTCTCTTATTCTAGTTCTATTTGTAGTTACTTTGTTTTAGTTATAATTTCCACTTTATAGAAGCATTCCACTAGTTCCATATGTGCAAAACTATTAATATATTAAATAAAGTTCCAGTAGTTACTTTTTAGCTGGTCTTCAAGTTGCATGCTTCCTAATTCTAGTATTTAATTAAGTTCCATGTTGTAGATATCATTCTCCTTGATATTCAATCTTCTTAGTTTTAGATCTAGTTCAGAAAAGTGATTTTTAATCTATTTGCCTCCCGACGAATGACTCGAACTCTGATTTGAAAATATCAACTTCATATTTTTTATATTCAATTGAAATAAATTTAAGAATTTCTAATGCGATTATATTACGACAAAAGCATATTTTATGCAATCACATCCGCGTCAAAACATGGGAGAAACCCTGTAACTCATAGGGATGCACTGTCGTGTAGGGGTCTTTGTGGGACTCTTCCTTCCTGGCTACCCAAGTAATTCTCCAGAGTGTGGATTTCTGATCCAGAGGTATCATCCACCTCGAAATTACCTTAGTCATCCAAAATATTTGGGTGTCTTGATTGGGTCTAATGCACATCCAATCCCTTATTTGTTCTATAGTACACATACACAGGAGAGGTCTGATATTTTCATATTTATTTATGCTCATTAATGCCTAATTAATGTTAGTCTGAGGGTAATTTGAGTTAGATTGCATTTAATTAGGTCAAATTAGTTATTTTTTGTCACTTTGTAAATAGTGAATACTTTTTGACTTTTGTGCAATCTTTCTCGCAATTGTATCTGGTACCTTGATGAGTTTATTTTTATATGTGCAGACACAAAATTTTAGATTAATCGAAGTAAGGCTGATTGGTTTTCTAGATTGAGCTCAGTTGAAAAAGGACTAGACTAGTGAGTGGACATATTTGGAAGCCCAATTAGTCCTTAACCCCAACCTATTTAGAAACCCAATTTCTTACACCTAATCCTAGCTAACCTTAATGTGGCTAGCCTCAGTACATTAATTTTCTACATATATTGGATAGTCACATATTAATTCCCACACCCGAATATCCCAAATGCAAATTCTACATCCATGTTAATCCCACCACAAATAATCCCTTCCACCATAATCCTACTCCACGTCCACCCAACATTTTCCCTCATTTATCCCTTCAAATTCCTATTTGTATGCACCACCGGATAAGCCCCCACGTAAATCCCATACCTTCACGTCAAACCCAATCCCACTAATTCCCCTCTATACCCACCGAAACCTTATGCCCATGCAAACTCCACGTACCAACACAACACACCTACTCACTACAAAAAAAAAAGTAACATATGCTGACGGGTGGCTTACAATGACGTTTAAAATATGTTGCTATTGAATTTCCTTAAATGTCACTGATTTCCTCTTCTTTTTTCTTTTTCTATTTCTTTTTTTTTTCTCCCCTTCTCCTTCCAGTCTTGGTTTCTCTTCTTCGTCCTAAACCCTAAATCGATACAAACTCCCCTAACACCGCCCCCCACTACCGAAGCCCAACACACGCATGACTCTCAACTCAACGCCCCTACTGGACACACGCATGAATTCTCTCAACTCAATGCCCTTGCTGGACACATGCATTCGATGCCTCATAACCCGACATCAAGGCCTCCAATTGTTGCTCACTCACCTCACATCACCTCTCGACTTTAGGGCCTCCGATCGCCAATCACTCATCTCCTCCACTCTCGATCATTGCTCACACACCTCGACATCAGGGCCTCCACTGGACACACGCACTCGATGCCTCTTAACCTGACATCAAGGCCTCCGATCACCGCTCACTCACCTCACATCACATCTCGACATCAAGGATAGAGAGTGGGAGAGGGGAGATCGCTATTGCCCGTCCCCTCCCATGAAGCCCTAACAATAATCGATTTGGAGTACAGGTTCACTACCCTCTCTCAATCTCTATATTTCTCCTTCCCTTCCATTGTCCAATTGTTATCTTGCATGGATCCAAGTGCTAGATCTGGTTTGCTTGATCAAAGTTCTAATCCCAGTGAGAATACTTCTCGTCTAAGAGTTTCGTTAGGGATTATCTCCTGTTAGATCTTCTTATGTCATTGAGGATCTCTAGCATTGGGTTGGAAGAGCTCGGCAAGGTTTGCTAATGTCAATGGTCAGATGGAGCTTTGGGAGGAAGATGATATTGAGGAGGTTGGAGAGCTCGTAGGTGAGAGTTTCGAAGAGATAGGAGATAGAGTTGCACCAGAGAGTGACCAAGTGGAATGTGGTCTTGATTGTGTTCGTTTGGTCCAATGACACCAAGCTATCCTCGAGGTGTTTGACGAAATGTGTGAGATATGTGGTGTTCGTAAATACAGTTTCACCTCCTTACAAGGTTCCTCAACATTGCCCATGAGGTTGATCCCTTCCCCCCCTCCCTAGTTATTATTTGTCATTCAATCGTTGAATGGTGTGGGGTGTGATATACCTATATACCATGTTTGCCATTCAATCGTTGCATCCAAAACATGGCAAGTTCTTTAGAGAAAGACCAAGAGATGCTGATAGTGCTATCTTGCTTCGTAGTCTCCTTGGAAAGTCTAGGTAGGTGAGATTGCAAACAGGTTGGTAATGTTTAACTTGAGCCTTGTTTAGCATTGCTATAAAACAAATCATAGCAATTGTATGTGGTTGACGTGGATTTTCTTCGTTGGAGACTTGTCAAAAAGTATAAGTGTCAAGCAAACTACAAACAACATCTATGTGCCTAAATGAATTCTAACTGATAAGGAAGATTATACACTCTACAACAACTCTAAAAGTGAGGGTTTGCAAACTTAAGAGAGATTTAGTGGACCATAAACCTAATCCACAATGACCAAGTTATAGTTGCTACCATTCATTGGACTCCAAGTACCAAACCTTGTACATTGGGCCTGTCAAAGACATAAAAAGGACCTCCATGCTTGAATTTCCCTTGCATATTTTGCCTTTTACATGGTTGTTTGGAATTTCCTTTATGGTGCTTTTTAGATTTGAATCCATCTCATATGGCATGCATTGCACTTGCACTTGGGCAACATCTACATTTGTCTTGATGTTGGATTGGTTCAGCTGAACCCACCTTATAGTTGGGTCCATTTGGCTTAACGTGACCTACTGCCTAACCCTATTGAATCAGGAATGGGTTCTTGGCATACTTGTTTGGAAATTGGTGGAAGGAATACTTGTTTGGATATACTTAGATTTATAAATTATTAAAAATTTGATTTTGATATAAAGTGGTAGATAAATTGTGCTCTAGTTCAAAAAAGTAAAAGAATCCAATATAGTGGGCCATGTTCCTTCTATCTTGATATTTTTTGATTTTGTTTTAGCAACTTTTGAATCAATAAATGGAAAAATTATGGAAGTGAAGATACTTGTTTAAGCTGCCTTTTCCATTAGTTTTGTGGATGTCAATTGCAATGTGAGGAAGTGAAGATAATCCGCCCTTCGAGTCTAGTGTTTTTGGCATGTTTTCAATGGTTAGTAAATTGTGGTGCATGTGGGAATATTAATTAGAGTGATAGGAACTGAAAACAAAATCGCATATGCGTATCTCAACTACAACAAGTTAATCTTTTCATGGGGTTAAACTATGGGTTCTGTTCCTTTTAAATTTAGATGGCTTTGTTTTTAAGGTACGCATAATTATTTTCGAATTGTTACTGCTGCCAAGGATTTTCCATTGCCCTCCCCTCGAACCAATTCTTCATTCATCATTTTAGAGTTTTGGTTAAATGGTTTTAGAATTTATTATTTGTTTTCAAGTTCTAAAACCAAATTTGTTTGTTGCTTGCTGGTTGATTGGTGCCAGATGCCTGGATGTACGATTCATGTGATTGTTTTGTAGCTATTTTGTGTTGGCAACTTGGTATTATTTGGTCTTAGCTTTTGATTTTGTCAGATGTCTATCCAATGGGCCTTTTTCTTTGTTATTTTCAAGTTGCAATCATGCAAAGTATGCTACTCTTAGGAATGTTTGTTTTCTAGTTATCTTTATTTTGGGTTATATTAGTGGAAATAAGCAAGCTAAATTCTTCTTTAACTGAATGTCCTTTCTTTAATGATGTAGGTGACTAGATTGTTGCTAGATGTAATGGGGACTACCTGTGGTAAGCAACTTAAGAAGGACCTTTAGACAATGCATATAAGCATCTTGCACGCTCCACTTAGGATTGAGAAGGGAATTCTTCACAAATGGATCTCCTGATTCGATGTGTAGGCTTACTTACAAAATACTTTGAGGTATAACTTTACCTAAACGCGTGATATCTGAAACCAAGTTTATTCATAAGTTGCTTGCCATGAGCAATTAGATCACAATTTTATATTTTTTGGAGATAAACAACCATGTCTATGGTATTAACTAAATAGGTTGAAGTCCTTATTTTCTTGTTCTCAAGAATGCCCATTCTTGTAGGGTTTAAAATATATAAGTTGCAACTAGAAATAGGGTTTAAACACATGCTCTAGATGATAAGGGACAATATTCGGGTAGCTTGATTTTCCAATTTTAGATCTAGTAGCATTAATGTCTAATTATGCAGTTTTATGGGCAAAGTTCTGCCTTGAATCTATGTATTTTGCAACGCAGAGTCTGGTGGCTAATGGTGGCAATAGGGGAGAATTATGCCAATCCAAAGACTTTCTTCTTTCATGTTCTCATTAAGGTATGCTATGTAGTGTAAGTGTTTTTTTTTGAGATTGCTACATAGTTATTTTGGTTTTTCCATCTTAACACCTTTTCTTGGCATTGTTGTCCTTATGTCAAAACAATGTCAGGCAAGAGCGCTTGAACTTTAAATCCTTTCCACACTATTTTTTAACAGTTTTGTGATCATTTTTGCATCAGATATTGCTCTTTGAAAGTTGTGACCTTGATAAATAAGTAAATTAGATTGCTAATTATTTATCTCTCCCACTCAATTAGATCTCTTTCACTCAATTTCTCTTTATCAATCTTTCTCACTGATCCTTCGATCAGATCCATGATCTGATGAGCTCTCCCATTTGCTCTAAGCTAGATTTACATGCTCTGACTCAAGGCAGACGATTGGAGATTTAGTCATTTGATTATCTATCCTCCATCTAGGGAATGTGTGTATTTTTTCCCAGCTGTTCAATTAGATTCACTTGAGGAAAATACCAATTGTTCACAGATGTGCAAGTGCATTTTGGTTTCTACTTAATTTGTATCCATATAGAAAGTACTTAATTGTGTCCATATGGGTTGTTGTTTCGACCTTAGCTTGTTAGGACCAAATTTCATTGGTATATATTTTTCAAATCTTTCACGGATTGATTTATAGTGTTTGACTCAAGTTTCTTTACCAAGTGGTCTTATTGCCATTGATGTCTATGGTGTAGTTTTTAGTGTGCTTAAAAATAATGTCCATCATTTGTTAGACAAAATGCCCAAGCCAACGTAGGGTTTGGCAATGAAGTTGTGATTCAATTCCATTTCAAGCCTCTAGATCATATTAGACCAAATTTCCTAACACCATCGCAACAACCATGGACATCACCAGCATCGCAAGAAAGCTTGGGCTCAACTCTAACAAGCCCCTCTGCAAGGCTGAGGAGCTCTGTTGCCAATCTAATGTCCAGTTCAACTCCATCATCGACATTGGGCAGGTCTGCAAGGTCTTCATATGCTTGGAGAACACCGTGACAAGGTTCTAGGTGCTATTTTACAAGCAGATGGCCATGAAGTTGAACAACAAGCTAAAGAAGGCTTACATCAGGTCCTTCAATGGGATACAGAATAGCCTTGGCATCAAGGCGAAATCAAATGTTCGAGAATTGGCCATACTGTTTTGTTGTGTCCGTCTGATTTCGTTCGTTCAGAAGGGTCTGTAACTCTATAGGGTCACTTTCTCGAGGAATTTCCACCTTCTTGGAGGGCAAGTGTAGATTTCAACAGGCTAGTTTTCACAGTAGCTGCTTTTTACCTATGTGTGAAAACACACAAGCTTAAGTTGGACAAATTGAAACTGATTGAGCTCTGTGGAACGTCAGAACCTGAATTTGCAAGTGTTTCAACTTCAATGAAAGATCTATGCTTTGATGTATTTGGTATTTCAAAGGAAAAGAAAGATTCACAAGAAGTTAAAAATCATAGAGAGCTTTTGGATGTGTTGCCTGGCTAACGAAGGCTTGAGGATGATGCTGACATCTTTGGTGATTCATCTTTGGACTCTGAAGATGATTTACAAAGATAATTGAAAAGAGGGGATGCATAAAGTTTCTGAAAAGATGATGAGGAAAGAACCAATAGAATATTTTAGAGGATAGATTTATCAATCATTTTACGGGTGGTTTTGACATTTTTATGGTTTGATTTGTTTTTGACTCATATCTTAAAGATTTTATTCTTTGCCTTAAGTTTCTAAAAGATATTGCCAGTTTTAAAATAGTAGTGTTTTGTTGGGTTAAAAAATATATATCTTGGATAAAATTTTCAGTAGATAGATTGGATCAATTGAGATTTTCAATGTCACAGGAAAAATTGGATCAATCCAATATGAAATTAGTAAACCCACAACTTAAGTTGTTCCATCGAGTGCATTTCATATAAAATGGTCTTATGCTTAGCTTAATGTTCAAAATTAATTCTTATATTTTTGTTTTTTGTAGATGTTTAGAATATCTTCCTTTACATGTAATATAGGTGTCAATTATGATATAACTAATACAACACAAACAACTAAGAAACTAGCTTTTGCAATTAGTTGTTAAAGGAAAGAATAGTTAAAACTTCCATTAGTCATAGAAAATCTAATAAGCAACCTCTCTATTACGACCCGATCCTAGCTCCCTATAGGACCCATGATCGATTCGCCTCAACTAATTTCAAGACCCAGTCGTCCAATGAGAAATAACAAAAAGTAGAAAATATTCTACAACCACACATGCAATGTAACTAAGCAAAAATAAATAAGAGGCAGTAATGGAAATCAGAATGAGAAGTCTCAAAAATATTACATGCCACAAGTGGAAGAGTACTCTAACATACATAGCCATCACAACTATAATAGAAAGAAATATAACAAGAACATAGTAGGAATAACTAATACATGCTAAAGGTACTCACTACTACAAAAGGAGCTCTGAAATGGAAAAGGAACAACTATGGCTGGGCTCGACTGGACCCAGCACCCTCTGCAGTCGATGGCACTGGCTGCTTAACTCTCTGACCTGAACATGGTTATACAATCCGTGGTCAGCTAACGCTGAGTAGAGTGGTGCTTAAGCCATTTACATGCAATTTTAACATATAGTAACAAGCAATATAACTATTCATAAATTTTCATTTATCTCGACTAGGTGTTTCTATTTCTATTATTCTAATAAGGATCCACAACATTTCTTAATCCTCTTGTACCCTAAGGGAATGATCCTGATTGCAGTTTATTCCATGAAGTAGGATGTACACGTGGCATACTTCTGGCTGGGAGTGCCCCTGTGGTAGTCCTACACCCGGTCTACCACCCTGAGGACACGGTCGTGACATAGCAGTGACTACGGCAAGCACGATAAGTGCATGGGTAACTACCCTGCACTAGCACACGATCAGTCATTTCCACTAGTGGGTACGCCCAAACGTACAACGCAAAACAAAATAGGGGTCTCGCCCCTCAGAACAAGGGTCTCGCCCCTCAACAGTTTGCGTACCCTCGCCCGATTACCCCGATTTGCCCAGTGGGCCTAACAAGAGTCGATGTAAGGTGGCCAGTCCTAACCCCGGGCACCATGGGATGGCTGGCTTCCCCCCTACACTAAAGTAATAAGAGTCGGAGTAGGGGGGCATTCCTAACCCTGGGTCTCAACCCAAGGGCGGCTAGCTCCCTATTGAATTGCGTGAAATCGGTGTTTAAGATTGATACGTTGTAGTACAGACCAAAATTGCTCGTCAACAAATATAATTTATAACTCGAATTTAAGCCCGAGGTCGAACACAGGGAGCAAGTATTGCATTCATGCACTAATCTCAATCATAATATAAATGAGCACAATTAATGATAACAATTACTCAAAACTAATCTTCAATTGTAGCACATGAGTAGATCAAGAATCTAACAAGGGAAAAAGACATCTAAGGCAAAATAATGGTGATTTGAATCACCAATTATTAGCTTAGATTTTTTTGAACTGAAAAGGAGTGCTATCGAATCGCCGATAGTAGTTAGGGTGGGCTTTTATTGATTAAATGAGGGCAAAAAATTACATGATTGAACCCCATTGACGTATGAGATTCCAGCAATTGTTTACAATATTATCCACATTCACCGGTCTCTCCTGAAACAAAATCTCATTTCTAGCTCTCCACACCAACCATAATACTGCCACCATAGGGAAATATGGCTTATTCACCCTCAAGAAGGAGCTCTAGATGCTCCCCCATGTGGGAATAGTTTCCCTGCACACCTTCCTCCAAACGCAATCTATAATCATGCAAGTGGAAAAGATATAAAGACTGGAGTCATTATGCATCCCACACAAATGGCAGAAATGAGCAGGGGTGCCCATTCTCCTATGCCTCAAATCTCCCGTTATCAGGCCATCTCTTCTAGACAACCACAAAAAAATTTGTACCTTTAGTGGTACCTTCAATTTCCATAACTTCTTCCCAATCTCATCAACCTCTGCCATAGGCAGCCGTTGAGGAGAAAGCCCCATCCCATTTGTATGTGTCACACTCCTCAGGAGTAGGTTTGAAAGCAGCAAGTTCCTGCAGAAGATGTTCATTTTCTGCCCATATTCTTGTTCCATGGCCATTCCCCACCTCATTATTTAACATCCAATTCTCGGAAGCCGTGTCCCAATAGTCACACACCAAAGCATTTTTATCAGTAGAAGCCGAAAATGCAAGAGGGTACCTATCTTTTATCACCCCACCAGGTAGCCATTTTCTAACCAGAATTTGAAGCTTTTCCCATCACCCAAGATAGACTTGAATAAATTCCAGTTATCTGCTAAAGCACGCACCACAGATGACCAGAAAGGAGACGACTTATGAGGATTTAAGCAGCTCTTCTCATCATTGGCCACCCCATAGCTATCCTCAATGATTTCTGTCCATAATTTTTTTTCCCCTTAGAGTAACCGAACAACCCACTTCAATAGTAGGGCATCATTAAATTCTTTGAGGGATCTGATTCCCATGCCACCATACTTCTTAGGTGAACAAATTGAATCCCATTTTATGGGTTAAAGGAAGGCACCTTGATGGGAAGCCCCTTTCCAGAAGAACCTCTTGCGCATCACGTCAAGTTTTTTCCAAATTAACTTTGGAGCTCTGAGAACAGAGAAGAAGAAGACTAGAATGGATGTGATGACTGAATTTAATAAAATATACCTCCCCCCTTTCAACAAGTAGTGATTACTCTAGCCCTCTAGTTTCGTAGCCGCCTTTTCAAAGAGAAAAGACCAATCTGTTTTCTTCATTTTTGTGCACTTCAATGGTAAACCCAGGTATTTGATTGGCAGTGAAATCACAGGCATGCCCAGGATGGTGGAGATGTCATTTTGGTCTATACCATTCATACCAAAATAGACCAAGGAGGACTTACTACCATTTTATTTTAAACCAGAAATCTCACCAAATAATATAGCGCCTGTACTTCCCTCTTCCCACCTTCCACAAAAAACACAGCGTCATCCGCGTACTGAAGAATGGGGGTCAATGCCCTACTGTTAGTCATCAAGTATCCCCTTATCGACCCATCTACTGCCAGCTTGCAAGCATATCTTGCCAAGGTATCCACTGCAAGATTGAAAGTCAAGGGGGCTAATGGGTAGCCTTGCCTTACCCCACACTACAGCTGAATCCAGGTTTGACATGGTTTCCCATTTATCAGGGGGGAATAGAAAGCAGTCGTGATGCATCTCTTCACCCATTGTATCAAAAGAGGGGGGAATTTTATCCTTTTAAGAATTTCCCAAAGATATGGCCAAGAAATTGAGTCATAGGCTTTAGTGAAATCTACCTTCCATAAGAAGGCCTTGGATTTTCGCCTATGCCATCCCATCACCATTTCTTGCTCCATGATGAATGATTCCTGCAGAGACCTCCCAGGTAGAAAAGTAGATTGGACAGGCATAATCAAATCTTGCAATACATCATGAATTCTGTTGTCTATGATCTTGCTGATGATAAGATAGATGGAATTCAACAAAGCAATAGGCCTATAATCTGAAAATTTCTCTACACTCGACTTCTTTGGTAGCAAAAACAAATAAGACTTATTCAGTCTTTCAAAACCAAAGTTTCCCTTTTCAAACTCATGTATAACTTCCATCACATCCTTCTTAAGAACATTCCACATTTCCCTGTAAAAGAAGACCTGAACCCCATCTGGTCCTGGGGCTCCCTCATTATTCAAGTCTTTGATTGCTTTAACTGGTTCATGTTCGGTAAAGGGGCAACTAACATAGCCATCTGATCACTGTTGACACAAGGAAAATCAACCGAAGCCATCCTCCAGGAACCTCTTAGTGTAGCCTTGGCTACTTCTTTAAAGTACCGGCTAGCTTCATATCTAATTTCACGAGTAGATGTAATGGTTCTCTCACCCACTTTAATAGATGAGATGAGATTAAATCTTCTCCTACCACTGGTAGCAAGATGAAAGAATTTTGTATTGGCATCACCTTCCTTGAGTCACAGTTGTCTAGATCTCTCACGCCAGTACATTTCTTTCTTTAAGTCCTCGTCACCAATGACCTGCTGTAGGTACTTTGTTCCTGCTCCTGGGTACTCAAAACCACCTGCACTCCTTCAAATCAAGCCTTTGGATCTCTGCCAATGCCTCAACCCTCTTCTTCTCTCTGATAGTCACCACTGTTTGTCCATATTCCTTCAACATTGAGTGCATATCTGCCAGCTTTGATGCAAGCTGCTGTGTGGCCGAGCCAATCACTACCTTATTCTGCCAGCAACTGGACAACATATCTGCAAACCCCTCCTCCCTGAGCCAAGACTTTTTAAGCTTGAAGTATGATCCAACATCCGCGTTCACCCCATTGTCCCACACAATTTGTGTGTGGTCAAAGAATGGCCTGTCAAGGCTCATAGCAGACGATAGGTGGAATTACTCCAAGAAGCTTGGGTTGCCAAAGAATTTGTCCAACCTTGATACCAGTCCACTGCCATTTCTCCAAGTGAAATCCACCCCATTGACAGGGTATTCAGTGATGCCCAATCTCTGCACAGTCAATTGAAATCCAGCCATTGCACTTTCAAAACTGCCCCCAAGTCTGTCTCCACTTGATAAAGGATAGTTGAAATCACCACCAACAAGCCATGGTACCTCCTGGACTCTTTGATGCACTATTGACAGGTCCTCCCAAAGTTCCACTCGACCAGCTACTGCACAAGGTCCATATATGCATGAAATGAACCAATCCAGATCACCTTGAAGGTTCTGACATCTACAGGTAAGCACATGTCTATCGCGATGGATTTCAGTCACTTTAAGGCTGGATTTTCTCCACCATATTTCCATCCCACCAGATCTACCAGCTGTAGCCTTCCCTACACAGTCTACTCTCCCAGATTGTCTCAGAGAGTCCCAGACAAGGCCATTTTCCTCTTCCAAATGTGTCTCTTGAATAAGAGCACAATCAATCTCCCACTCCACAAGATATTTGACAAGAGATGCCCTTCTCACTTTGTTGTGCAACCCACACACATTCCACGTTAGGATTCTCATCCCTTGAATGGTTGATCCCTTTGAGCCAAATTATCCACATGTTCAACCATGACAGACTTTGCAATAGTTTCCTCCACTATGGGACTCAAGTTCTCCTTCCTTCACCTCCTAAGCATGTAAGGGGAGTGCCTAAGCCCCCTCTTTTGGTTTGTCCCTTTCCTGAACTTCAACTCATCAGGAGCAAGGAATTTCATTTGTTCACTTCCTTAAGGGCACTTCTTCCATTGCTGATTATAATTTCCATGCCTGACTTACCTCCTCACAACTACTGGAATTGCCTGAGTCCCTCTCTAAGATAGTGTCATCAGCCATAGGTCCCCTGCTTGTGCCCACAAGGGTTTGATTAACACTCCCCATGGCAATGTCATCAACCATAGTCACCTGGTCCCTCTCTGAGGCTTCCTTGTGGTAGTCTTTCCTATTCTTTGATTCAAGAGCCTCATCTGAGGGCTTATGACCCTCCAATTCATCCTGTTGTGCCTCACCAAATCTAACAACAGACGTCTTATCTTGACCTAGTTCTGGTAACACAAATTCCTACCCTACCACTGATAAACGAATGAGCCACGAAGAGACCCCACACCTGAGAATGATTTTGTCTAGCAGTGACCCACTTCTAAAAACCTCAGCCTCAAATTGAAGTAAACGGGCATCACCTTCCCCAATTGTGATTTTAGTATCATCACAGACAGATGCAAAGCCAGCAACCATCTTGGCGACCACCCCTCTAGATCTCAAATGCAAAGGCAATCCTTTGATCTCAAGTGTCACCCTCCTAGTTTCCATTCTCTGAGGGTGCCATTCAGGAAGTGCCCCATTAAAGGGAGAGACCAGCCTCGACAGCACACTGATGTTCTCGAAGGTACTCAAGCAAAAGCGTAGCCTTTCCACATCTATCATCCCCAGACCAAAAGCAAGCAAGCGAGTCTGGGATAGCACTACCACCTTCTAGCCTGATGAAACAAGGGTTAGGGAACACACCAGTTGATGAAACCTCTCAATAGATGGATTGCTAGTCATGACCTCACCTATCAGAGCACCCTCAGCATAACCTCCGCAGAGACAATATCCTCTAAGAATGGAATCTCCACATCAATCGTGTGACCACCTAGCACCGGTGGCGGGGGTAGCCTGGGCTCCTTCAACCCCTCCTGTTTTGGGTGCGGAGGGTTCTTCTTTGTGTGTTGCAGCCTCACCCTTGTGCACGAATCATGTTTGTGACCATTACCCCCACATGCTAAACAGACGAGGGTATGTCTACACACCACAGCCATATGACCTCTTTGTCTGCATCTATAGCACAAAACCTCTCTGTTGGACCTCTTCCAGCCCCCTCGTGGAAAGAATCTGGTTGCCTTACCTTCGTACGACTACCATCCCCTCTCCCTCCTTCTCTAATTTCTCGATCTCCATGTTTTCCAATCACCCTCATCCCTAACCCTAGCCGCTCCCTCATTTCTTCTCACGTCGCCTGTCGTCACACACTTTCTCTCCCTATCTCCATCTTCCTCCAATTCTGTGGCATTATTAGCTTAGATACATATATAATAATTACTTAATAATCTAAATAAATGCATAGTGCCTCAGATAATGCCACAATATTTTCATCAGATGGCTTAAATTCAACCCTACTATAGTGACTCAAGGAGGCTTCTACTTCTATCTTCGATCCTTCTTCTTTCCTTTCTTTGGTTTCTTCTGTAGCCTCCTCTTCTTCTCATGAGAGGCTTCTACTTCTGTCTTCGATCCTTCTTCTTTCCTTCCTTTGGTTTCTTCTATAGCCTCCTCTTCTTCTCATGCACAGGGGGAATAACTTCTCAAATGGCTAAGTGTTAGCCATTCTTCCCCATTAGGAAACCTCCCCTACCTCACACTCTCTTTCTTTCTCTCTTCCTCCTCTTCTCTTTCAGGTAATCGGGTATTCGAGTCAAGCGCGTACCCGGGTCTAGGGCTGCAGGCTTGGCCGTAGCTGAGGAGTGAATACAGTAGGTCGGGTCAGGTCAGTGAAGGCAAGTAAGGAGGACCTCACCCTCGTGTTACTGAGGCGATAAGGCCATATCAGAAAATCAATATATGTGACTTTGGAAGCTCGTCCCTTTACGATGTGGGACTAAAGGTCTCACTTCCTTCGCGTGCAGCAGCAGTCAGCAACTCCCATTCAATTGGCTTGGGGGAGCAGTCAATGCACCCAATTGATGGTCCAAGGACGTTCCTGGAACGATTCCGTAGTGTCTGAAGCCAACACCTGGAGTGAGGACCTCAAGAATAGGGTCTGGAGCTTCATGAAGAAGCTCCAACAATGGTGCAGACAGGTCATGTACCTGAAATCAAGAAGATGGTCTTTCTACCATGTTAAACCAGTTCAGAAGGTTTGCCAGAGCATGGCAAAGGTGGCGGTGGTGGTTTGTGGTGTGAGAGTGAGTGTAGTAGCCGGATGGAGGCAGATATGGAAGTCGGTGATGGATGTGTTCAGGGGTGGTCGTGAGAGCATGAACGGTGAAATAAAGAGAGGGATTTTGTTTGTGAAGTTGAGGCAGAGGTGTAGGGCATGGTTTATTTTACATTTCCTAAACACCTCCCAGAGACGAACAACCGAGACACAAAGTCTCGTTATTTTAGAAATATTTTTGTTTTGATCGGATTTTGCACTATACTATGACACAAGACGATTTTCATATTCGAAAACGCGAGATCCAGGTCGAACAACATACTTTTATCATTAGGTTTATATATATATTTGTTGAATGTTAAATGTTCCATGCCGTATGTTGAATTGTTATATTATGTGTGTTTTGTATGTTATATATGTTTTAAGGTGTTATAAGATTCTAAGATTATAGAATCTTATAACCCTAAATGTTATATTAAAAAAAAAACATACATATTTACACGACAGTTCTACAAAAAATTGTCGTGTTTATATAGACGACGGTTCTCGGAAAATCGTCATTTATACAATTATACGACAGTTGAACAACTGACATCTACGGTTTACATATGACATAGACAATGGTGATCCAAACTATCATTTAGAGCTTATTGTTGACAATTTGTACAAGAACTGTCGTCAATAAATGAGACCATAGTTTCTAAAACCGTCGTATAAAATACGATGATTTTAAATAAAAATCATCGTGTATACACTGATGTGACACACACTTTCGTGACGATAGAATACAATGGTTTGCATGGAATAGATGACGATTTTCAACCGTCGTGAAAACCGTTCCTCCATGTAGTGTTAGGAAAAAGAGGTAAATTTCAAGTTAAAGATCCTCATTTTCTATAAAGATTTTGACCTCACATGTAGGATTTACAAGAAATCAAAATTACAATGATATTTTCATGTCATATTTCTTGTTGGATATAAAGGCATGCCATTGCTTAAGACATGATCTCCCTTCAGTTTTGCCTTTCTTGATTATTTGATCATGTCATACACTAAGGCATATGTTTCTTACGAATTTTTATGAGTGCCTTGGAAAGTTATAATCTTGGCATTGGTCACATGGATACTTGTATGACTTAGCTACCAATCTCATAGATATCTAAACATTGTCATCTATCATATATAGATTGTTGTTGCCATTTGTTGCATCTTTATTATTTCAAAATTATTAGGAATGACATTAGGATTATTTATATTCTAACCACTCTTAGTTTGTGTTATTTTAGGTTTATGAAACATTAATCGCACCAGTGGTCTAGTGGTAGAATGGTACCCTTTCACGGTACAGACTCGGGTTCGATTCCCAACTAGTGCATCCTTTTTTGGATGAAGAGCCTACTTAATTAGAATATATGGATGGTACAAAAGTAGTAGTGGACAGCAAGTGATGCATGAACGATTCATACGGGGGGAGGTCAAAATTTCTCATGATTAGGTACATTTTGATGTTAATTTTGAGGAAAAATATTTAAGGTTGGTGGATATGATTCTTGAGGTCAGATGGGCTAATTAAAGGTTAATTACGTTGTTTCCTGATGAATTTGTTTCCTGTCGAATAATTTATAAGGTTGATGATAATGCTAAATATTAATTCTATTAAGATATTGCTTTGACATCTATATTGACAGATCTAGTGACAGATGATTTTGTTGGTATTATGTAGAAAAGACAATTAGAGTTATTACTTGTAGTGATGATTTTAGCAACATTTTTTTTCCTATAGCAACGGATAAAAGCATTGTTATTGCTACTATCATAAAAAATGGCTAGCTTTTAAGATGTGATCATCACTGTAGGTCTAGGTACAACACCGATAGTAAAAAACCACCGGTGTTGCTAACAGTGATGCCTCTTAAGAGAACACCTTCAATGACCGTCAAAATAGCTTTGTGGATCTACAACGACAGTTATTTTGACTTGTACCGACAGTTACTAACCGTTAGTGTAGGTGAAGAAAGTTGTGACTCTACCAAACACTACCAACTTTCCCATGTAATATTCAAAAAGAAAAAAAAAAGAAAAGGGAGAGAGAACCTATGTAACCTATTCCCTCCTCTTGTCCTCTTGTTTCCACCACCAAACAAACCCCAGCGTCAAAACCAATTAAACACCACTGACTTTACCACTTAATCATTTTCTATCCTAACATTAAATCTATGCCATCCATCATTCTTCCAATCCAATATAGGTCCTTGATTTATTCCTAACAAAAGTCTAACCTATCCTATCACCTAGCCTTTAATCCTACCCATTAAATCCTATCCCTACAACTTAGTGATCCTAGGTAACCTAAACCAACCAATAGGAAGCATCCCTATTTCCTATAAATACACCTAGCCACCCCCTTGGAATGATATCTCCTACTTAGAATTTCCTACCTCCACATAGTCTCTACTACTAGTGCTAGTCCACACCATCTTTGGTGATTTTGGAGGGTGCGCCTTCACATCTGCATCTATGTTGACACTCCGGACTTCTCCTTCGAAGCCCATAATTTCTGCATTTCTCTAGTCTAGTTTTGGTTGTAGTAATTTAGTTCTAGGAATAATTTTCTAAGCATTCCTCTAGTTGCAATACTTTTCTACTTATGCAAAACTCTTATCTTATTCAATAAAGTTCTAGTTATTTTTCGGCTTGGCTTCAAGTTGTATGCTTTCTAGTAGTAGTATATTATAGTTCTATTAGTTGCATGCTATTTTAGTTCTAATAATCATCCTACTTGTTACGTGACTCTAGTTCTAATTAGGAAAGCAATTGTGATCTATTTGCCTCCTTGCGAATGACTCGGACTCCCATATTTTTATTTGAAAATCCTTACGAGTTTTATTTTACTTAGAAATTCAAGAGTTTCTATGCGCATTTACTATGATGAACACATTTCTTTTTGCATACCTGTTCCACCTGCAAAACACTTTTTGGCTCCATTGACAAGGAGGCAAAGCGATTATTTCACTTTCAATAGCTTCATCTAGATTTGCATTTGTGAGGTCTAACTTGTTCTCTTTTTGTTGTTTTGTGTGCAGTATCATGCAGTCACATAAAATGAATCATGAAGTAACAAGAAGAAAAAGTGCAGGTGAAGATCTCTAGGTAGGTCATCTACATCTTAGACTTAGGTAGATTCTTGACTCTTAGGAGTAATTGCATTTACTATTGTTTCAAAAGAAAGAAAATTTGTCCATCTAGATTAGGTGTCTGTTTGTCGAAGCAAATCAGGTTTTGAAATAACGCGTTGTAATATAGTTGAAATCTCTTTGAAAACAAATAGATTTTATTACTCAAAGTTTCAAGTCCGAGGTCGAACACAGGAAGCAAATTAGGGTTTAGAAATCAAGAGCACAGCTTTGAGAAATTGAATATAATATGCAATGAAAACAAGTTATAGTGCAATAATGTAGACACACAAGATTAAAGAAATCAATGTAAATAGGCACAAAAATTGGATGTCTTGATTGATGAATCAGACGTCTTAAACTATGGTTGCTACAGAGATTTTATTTTTTCTCTTTTTCTCGTCTCTGATATTTGTCTTAGCTACTTCTCTTTCTTCTTCTTCTTTCTCTTCTTCTAGCAACTCCTTCCTTTCTTTTGCCTTCAGTCCTTCTCCTTCTCTTTCTTTCTCTTTCTTCTTCAGCTCTTCAGCCTCTCTGACTTTAGCTTCTCCCTCTTCATTCTTTCCTTCTCCTTCCTTAGCTTTCTTTGGCCTTCGCCTACGTCCTTGGCTTCTTCTTCTCTTTTCCTGCAAGAGCAAAACCTACCCCTACCAGCGCGCACTCTCTTCTCCTCTTTCTCTCCTAGGCTCGCTCCCCAGAGCCACTTTCTCGGGTAATCCGATTGGGTATGCGCCTGGGACCAGGCCCACGGCGTGCGATGGTGGGTGAGGAGTGCAGTGCCGGGTATATGGGTCATGCCAGGTCCGCAGAGGTCAGGTCACGGATGACGCGGGTGTAGGTGAGTTTGACCTCACCCCGTGGTCAGGAGGTGATAAGCCTAATGCAGTTTTGCAACTTATGCAGCTGCGGAGCTTCCAGAATTTCCAAGGTGAGAAGTTTACAGCACTTGATCAGGGTTTATAAGTATAAGTTAGTCACGTGGTAGTACAGTCGATCAAGCATTCAAAACAAATAAGAATTTTTATTACTCGAATGTTGAGTCCGAGGTTGAACATTGGGAGCAAATGGAATTTATTCACTAATCTCAATAATGTAATTTGAACACTTAAATCTACTCAAAATCTAATTCAGAGTATAATGCAGAAGTTCATGAATTAAAATGTAGCAAAATAGAAGAGAAATTGAGAGGAATAGAAGAAAGGTTGATTGTTCTTCAGATTCTTCTTTTCTTTCTGTCTTTCTTCTTCTTTGGTTCTCCTCTTTCTCTGCATGCTTGCCTTGGCCTTCTTCTTCCTTGTCACTACCTCTACTATAGTGTTTTCTCTTTCCTTGTCTTCGGCCTTGTCTTTCTTCTTCAGCCACGCCTCTTCCCTCCTTCTTCTTTGGTTCTCCTTCAAGTCCTCCTTAGATTTTCCTACCCTTAAGCTTTGGCTTCTCTGCCTTTACTACGGCTGCTTCCTTCCTCTTCTCCCTGTAGCTACCTCAGCTTTAGCCTTTTCTCTTCAGCATTAGCTCCTCTATGCTTCAATTTCCTTCCTCCTCTAGCCTTAGCTTCCTCTTCTTTTCCTTCTTCTCTTCCCTACACACATGAGTGCAAAACCTACCCCTACCCTTCCTCGCGTACACTCTTTCTTTATTTCTCTCTTGGGTTTGATCTCCCAGAGCCAGTCAGGTAATTGGGTCGGGTTGCGGACCTGGGTCCAGGAGCACTGGCATGGCTAGTGCACGAGTGCAGGGTTAATCGGGTCGGTCAGCCAAGTCCTCGGAGGCATGGCTTGCGGAAGGAGGTCAAACCTGCGATCACTCCATACAGCCTTGCGACCCCATTAGAACATACAAGTAGCTTCACTGTGGCACGACGAAGGTGCCTAGGTGGATGGCTGGCCGTGGGGTGGTCAAGGTGTGTGTGCCTAGGTTGCTTTGTGGCTGTGAAGGTGCGTTTGATCAGGGGACAAGTGTGGAGGTGTTGGCGGTCAGTGAAGGGGTGGAAGATGCTTAGTGGATGATGGTAGAGGTTTTGAGGGGTTTGCCAAGGCATATAGAACCGTGGAGTGATGGAAGCACCTTCGCCGGTGGTTGGCTGGAGATGAAGAAGGTGGTGGTGGTCTGCTACGTTGAGGGGTATAAAGTGAAAAGAAAGAGAGGGGAAACGAAGAGGAGAGAGAGAGGAAGTGTTTTACCCTAACTAAGTGGACGAAGGGGGATAGGAAAGCGGCTGGCTGTACCTGCTGCCACTGGAGAAGATGAGTCCAGTGGAGGGAGAATGCCGATGACGAAGGGGTTGGAGGTGCACGTGTGGGTATGGCGCAACATAGAGGAAGGTGGTGAGGACGTCTCTGCCACTAGTATTGTGGCAGAGCGACGAGAAGGAGGAAGAGAGATCGCTGGAGCCTGCTGGACACCTGGCCGGAGGAGAAGGGATGAAATTAGGGGTGGTTCTCCGGCCAAGTCAAGTTGAATGGGAGCAGTCGGATCAGAGGGTCTCTTTATAGGTGCTGGCAGGGGCTCTTGTGCTTGGAAGACAAGCTTCCAAGCAAAAGAGTCCTCACCGGAGTAGGAATCAGGGAGATACCCAAATCTCTTGAGCTTTCGCTTGAGAGATTAGGCGTGAATCACACCTTGGAATTGCATTCAGATGAAGGGGAATTCCTCAGAGAATCTCCCTTCCAAATCTGGGAGATCTCTAAGGAATCAGGGAGCAATCACCCTCAATTCCTCGCAGGAGTAGGACTCCTTCGCTTTGATGGAGGAGGGACCTAATTACCATTGTGGAGAGGAAGATAGGGGTGTATGCGCAATGAATTTCAAAAGCTAGGGTTTAAAATGTAATTTGGTGGACTTTTTTGCAAAGTTGGTCAAGGTGACCTCCCCTTAGGTGTAAATTTTGGTAAAAACATAATTTGGACATAAGGAATTCAATGGTGAAGTTGGATTTTAGGTTTGACCACGTTTGACTGGACATTTTACGTAAAAGCCCACATTATGTCAAATAATTAGCTAGGACCACTACGTAGGTCAAAATAGGTTCCAATGGCCAATTTAAAGGTTTGAAACCCTAGGGGATATTTTTCCATGAATTTTAGAGGGTTTATTTGATTTTTATCCTGACCAGAACCTTGTTGAATTATGTGAGTCTGTTTTACGATTATAGAATGTCATTTAATTCCTAGCTCTCACAATAACCCATTTCTAATTGAACCAACTCACCTTTTATCTTCTTCATACCATTTGACATATGTTTAGCCCTTGAGAAATCCTGTTGATGTACTGCAATGGTAAAATTTCAATTTTAACCTTTGTTTCATGTTTTCTTCTTAGAGTAGTTCTTCCTTGAATTAGGCCCTTCTCTAAGTTATGTAGGAGCTTTTATTCTCTTTATTAGGTCAAAATGAGCTAGTTAGGGCTCATGATGATGCTCTCATCATGCCCCCATGCCTATATTTTGCTAGTCCCTTAGCAAAATTTCAAGGTTTTAAATTCTGTTTTAAACCCTGAGTTTCTTTTATCAGTTATGATAAGTGCTTTTTCTTTTTCTTTTGATTAGGTTAGAATGCCGATAGTAGGTGATGAGTGGCTACTCATCATAGCTAAAAGGCCGAAATTAAGCTAGATACTAAGCAAAACAATATCAAATTAACACATAAAAAGGGTTAAGTGTGGGAATTAAAGAAAAGACCTAAAACTTTTAATGTGTGTTAAAATCTCCTAATTAGGTCACAAAAATGGGATATTCTGAAAACTAAAGAACAAATGATGATCCATGCATCAATTGAACACATAAACAAGTTTGAAAAGCCAAATCAGAAGTAAAATCAATGTCGTAAATGTTCAATTAAGCACATGTAAAAATTTGAAAGCAATTGGACATCATTTAGGCTTAGAAATAAATAGATTACAATTAGGTCCTTCATGCATTACATTTCTACCCTTCAAAACTCCTTTTTGGACCTATTTGCAAGCCGCAGGGACCCTTTTATAAGACTGCAGGGCCCTTCCAGCTGCTATTCTTCTCGCTTTTGGGCCTGCATGCAAATGTTCTACCCCTTCTTCTAAGGGTCCGTCTGCAAATTTTCCCTCATTTCAGAGAGAAGCCTGTGTTCTTCACGCGCACTGTAGCGCGCGAAGAACACAGCCATTCTCGACCGTCCATCGCACTTTTGATCTCGATCTGCGGCTGGATTCAAATGGAACCTTCGCGCGATTCGGTGCGTGCGTTCACCTCTCTTCCCAGATCTCATCTGACGGTCAGATCTCTCTCTTGACTCGCCGCGCGCTCTACCCATCTCATCCTCACCGCCGGCCTGATTCTGATTAACCTCACCCTTGCGGTGATCTCGGTCACTGAGCTGCTATTTAAGCACCTCAGTGGTGTCGCGCGCGAGGGGATCGCTCCCTCCTACATCTCTTAGCGATCAATTCTTCCACTCCAGTCTCTCCTCCTCATCTGGACCCTGATTTCACAGCCACCGGCTGTGGAATCATCGCCTGCTCTCGACCCTCCTCGTCGCTAAGGACCTCGTAGCACCTGAGGACGACCCTGGAGTCTCACTAGCAGACTCTTCCCTCCGCTGGAGTCACCCTCCTCCTTTCTTCCTCCTTAGCCGCCGGCTAAGGACCCATAGGTCCCATTCTTCCTGTTAGTTTAGTTTTTAATTCTGCACAAGTAGTGTTAGATTTAGTTTACAGTAGTTTAGAATAGATTTAGTTTTAATTGTTAGTGTTTAATGTTAGCTGTAGTTAGATTAGTCTTAGGAGTAGAATTAGTATTAGATCCCCTCCCTCACCTCCTCTGATCAGTCTAGATCAGAGGGGAAGAATCATCTGTTCATTAATCAATTTATCTCCCTCTTCATGTTTTGTTTTTCCACCATCCAATTCTGATTTATGTTCCTTTTAACGACGAATCTTTCATCTGTCACCCACACATCTGGACCCAATTCCAGATCTGATGGTGTACTGCCTCATATCTGAAATTGGCGTCACAAGCACCATTTGGGGCTTCTCACTCACCCCATTTGTGTTCACAAAAGCCCCTTTTATTTTAGATTGATTGCCTCAGTTTGTCAGATTCACTTTAACATGGGTTTTGAAGAGATTTTGCTTTCTGAAATGTCTTGACAGATCTGACAAATTGAAGGGATTTTGGTTTTCCTTGAGGGCAAGGATTCTGAGAAGTTCTCTGGTGACAGAGAACAAATCAGAAGAGCCTTTCATGAATTTGCTTCTGCCTTGATCTGAATGCATTTGCTAGCTTTTATAAATTCCTTTAATGCATTCTTTTTCTGATTTGTCATTTCAGAACTGCCATACACCACCTGTTTGATAATTATTTTTGTATGGTGATTCTCTAACCTAAGGAGTTTTCCATACTCCTTAAGGTTGCAAGAAACTGGGATTGTATGTTTTTGGTTTTAATTGATTGAGTTAAGTCTTCCTTCATGCTGTCTATGGCATTAGGAAGACTAACTCAATGCCATTTGTGTTTTGATCTGAAATGATGCTTTTGATAAGGGCTTTTCCTTGTGGGTATTTGAACTGAATTCTTATGTGATTTTCGTGAGATTTATACCCTTATCAGATTTGGATTTCAACTCTTTAATTTTTAGTTTGTTCTGAATTTTCTCTTATTCCCAGTTATACAGTAAAATGCTGCAAACTGCAGCAACATTCCCCTATTCTCTAAATTCTCCTCTTCTTTGTGAATGCTTTCCCCCTCTTCAAATGGACTAACTGCAGCAGCAGTTAGCCCATTTGACAGTGGCTGAAGCCACTGACACTGTTAAAACACCCTGAACAGTACATTCTCTTCCCTCTCCATCTTCTCTGACAGTAGCTTAGCTGCTGTTTAAAATGAAATAAAAACTTAATTAACCCTCATTCCCTAAGTTCCTACTAAAACCTAATTATACATACTTAATTTCACACTGTAAATATACATATCCATACTATTATAACTATAATATACAGCCTGATTATGTACGTAGACATACATAGATATACTGTAAATACTGTATAAACTTGTACATAAATCTATATACATATGTAATCTATGTAAATATATGTATAAATACTGAACTATTATGTATGTATTTACTGATATATGTATATGTATATATACAGATTCATATGTACATATTCAGTAGCTATATTGTAGAATAAATTAGCTAAATTAATAATTTAGAGCTATAATTAAGTAAATAAATCTATAGACTTAGGTTAACATATATAGTAAGTAATTTAAGTTAGTTAAAGTACAATTATACCTAGTATAGCTTACTGTAACTTAGTTTTATTTAAAACACTCAGAACAGCTAGTTTAGCTTAAATAAAATAGAAATAAATTCGTAAATATACAATAAAAATATGTATAAAATACTTAAGTATGTAAATTGAATCTGTATAAGGTCAATTAGACCATTTACTAACTATTTTATAAGTAATTAACTATTTAATCACCTAAATCAACCTGTACAATCAGCCTAGTTTAGCGAATTTATTTGCATAGTAAACATATTTAAAATTCAAAATTAATTAATCAATTATGTAGTATTATGTAAATACTTTATTAACCATATTTTATTTTATTTTATTTAATAATTTATGGCCCCCAAATCGAGGGCCAAAAGTCCGATCAGACGCAGCTGCGCCTGATTTCCAGCGCACGATGTGGCGCTGGAATAGCACCACATCGTGTGCTGCAAGTCAAGCGCAGCCACATAAATGGAATTTGTGTTTCCTATACACCAGTCGTCACGGGCGCCGGGCGCCCGAAACACTCCCTTTACCCGATTACCCAATGAGCTGGTCTGAGTACTCTGTCTGATTTGCGATTAGTATGTGGCGCGTGTGTGTGGCCGGGGGCCCGAGCGTGTGCGAGCATATGACGTTGGGCTGAGGCCTGGCGCTGAGATTAAAGACATAATTAAGCCACCTAATCTGAGATTAGGGCACGCTTAGTAGAGGTCTGGTCCCACCCTTGGGGTGCTGTGTATCCCTCGAAAAGCGTGCCCGCAAACTAAACACGTTTTAAACTAATTATATTAGCCTAATCCCCTCCCCACCGCAGCCTCTGAAATATGCTAAGACAGAAGAGTGAACAAAGAGTTAACACGAGAAAAAAAAGCAAAGAGTACAAGAACAACAGAGAAAAGAACAAGAGTAATAAAAAGAGAAAGAAGAAGATGAATACTTAAAACAGAAATATGAACGCAAGAAGAACAGGAGTTAAGAATACAAAGAACAGAGACTTAATGAAGAAAGAAAGAGAAACAAAGAATAAGTGGTATACATACGTATAAGTAAATTTATATAATTACTAACAGAATAAAGTGACACTATAAACGTCGCTAAAGATCTCAGTTTTGCCTCTTTAGGTTGTATATAGTGTTTTCTGAGATTTAGCGACGCTTATATCTGTCACTGAAACTGCTGTATATGTTACTGTACATAACAGACTAATAAGTTAAATTTCTACACCATTGCATTCTAATGTATTATAGACTATTATGATAGTATTAATAGGATAACTTGTAAATACATAGGTTAGAGTATAATAATAGATTGTTTGATGCTTGTTCATAGTTAGTATTTTTGCAAGCATTTCTTAGTAATTAGGTAAATAAAACACACATTCATTCATTCTTTAATAAAATGTAAAGTTTTTCTTTTTTTTGAATAAGAAGACAATTTTGAGATAATCAAAGAGTGACCAAATTAAATTCAATAAATTGCCTCCCAGTGAACGACCTGGAACAAAACCAGTAAAAATTAGATAAATAAGCAAATGATAATAATGGTTGTAATGACTGGAACTCACCCATACTCACCACTATACGACATCCTTAATGTTATATTGTACACCCTGTACTACAACGACATAATCAACAATTATTACCAATTTCAAACACAACAACCACACAACCAACGCATCATTATTTTGGCGCCGCTGCCGGGGAGGCAACGCTCTTTGCACCAAAATTTTCTTTTCATTCTTTTGTATATAGAAATTCTTCATTCATTTCATTATAATTGCTTTTATTTTCCATTGAAGTAATTGTGTATACATTCCTTTATTCTTTTACTAATCATTTGTTTTTTTTCCATAGCACTTGAGGAGGAGTGTCGTCTTCCTGGTGGAGTCGCTGCGCTCCAGATCCGTCTTCCTGGTGGAGTTTTGCCTCGAAGTCGCTGTAGGATTTTAGTATTAGTTTTAGTATAGATAGTTTTAGGTTTATTGATTAGGAGCAATTGTTAGTCATAAGTTGTGAGAGCTTGTTCTCACACAATTTTTGTAATAATTCTGGACTATCTGGACTTTATTTCTTTCTGTTCTTAATTTCTTTCCTTACTTTTGAATTGCATATAAAATTTTTCAAAAAGAAAGAAAAAAAAAAAAAAATCAAAAAGACCTCATACTTATCTAGCAGCAGCATAACCTCAGGCATCCATTTTTAGGATTGCATTTCATTCCTGCTAGATTTTAATTCAAGTCAAATCTGCATTAGAAGATTGCTGGAGTCAGGTACGCATTTCTTACCTAACTCTAACTCCTGCCATATTTGCATTTGACTTAAAATTAAAGAAGACCACTACTTGTTCTGAATTTAGTAAAAAGTGAAATGAGCAGCATAGAAAACATATTTTAATCACTTTAATTAAATCAAAAAGGAGATAGCAAAATTGGGTGAAACCATGTTTGAGATTTTAATCGCCTTGTGTTGAATGTTATCGTGCACACAGCACGATCACTTAAGGCCACAATACACGGGTTTCTACCTTATCTTTCTGCAACCACAGGATCTGGATCCGCACGCTCAGTCTTATCCAGATTCCCAGTGGATTTTAGAGGTCTGCACTTCGCTAGGTTTATCTTAGGATACGTACAATTGCTTGAAACAATTGTTTGCGTATAACATACTTTGCGTAGTAGCCTCTAGGAAAAATTTTCTCCGATTCATTTCGATTGATTGGTCTTCTTGAATTGAGATTTTGTTGGGATTCTTCTGTTTTATTGTGAACGTTAAAAATTTTTTCCCATTGAGTTGGATCGAATTAGAGTAAACGGGATTTCAAAAAAAAAAAAAATCAACTCAATGGAAGGTAGGAGATCCCAAAACCCAGAACTTGTACTCCCCTTGGGTACTGCTACCCAAGCTACTGCATCATCTTCTTTGCCTTCCACTTCTAATCCCTTACCTCCTGAGTCTCAAAATACTTTCCACAATCCCCCTCGCCAAGAGGATGATCTTGATTCTTCACACTTTGAGGATTTTGAAGAACTTCCTCCAGACTCAGTTGCACATCCTCTACCACAGCAACCACCTATCCCTAGGTTCCAACCTCCACCTTATCCTAATCATCCTAATCCACCCCCGGAGAGAGGACCTATGCCTCATCTTCAGCACCTTTTCGATACACAACTACAAATGAATACCTTAACCCAACAGGTGCAACAGCTTGCTCAAGCTGTAAATCTATTAGCTAATCCCCAACCACAACCACTTCAACTTAGAAATCCTCAGGCACCACCCCAACCCCGTAGACCTCAACTACGAGATTACTATAATCCCGCAGTTGCCCAACCAATGCCTGTGGTACGTTATCCCAATGGGGGTCGTGCTGCTGAACTGAAGCCGAACATTATAGCACTCATTCCTCACTTCCATGGACTTGCTTCTGAGGACCCTTTTCAGCATTTAGAGGAGCTGAAGAATCTTGCCCAAACTTTGGGTCCGCAAGGACATGATCAGCACACGCTTTTGATGAAAATGTTCTCCTTTTCATTAAAAGATAAGGCAGCCTTTTGGTTTAGAACACTTGCACAGACTACACCTATAGATTCCTGGGCTTCTTTAGAACATGAGTTCTTAAAGAAGTACTTTCCTGTAGGCCGCACTAATGCCTTAAGGCGTGCCATCACCACCTTCACCCAGAATTTAGGAGAACCTATGCACGAGGCTTGGGAGAGATTCCATGAGCTTTTGAGAAAATGTCCCCACCATGGTGTCCCACGCTGGCAACAGGTCCAGATCTTCTACCATGGGCTCCATGATGACACACGGAATTTTGTAGATGCCGCTTGTGGAGGCAATTTCCTGTGTCGGGACGAGGACTCAGCCTTTGAGCACTTTGAAGGCATGGCCGAAAACTCTATTAACAATGCTTCAATGAGCGTGTTTAATAGAAAGTCCTCACATTCCCACTCACACACGGGGGTACATGAAGCCCAATCCAGTAGCAAAGACTTAGAGATAGTGGCTAGTCAACTGGATAAAGTGGGCTTAATCGAGAAGAAAGTAGATGAAGTATGGAAATTTCTCTCAAAACACCCATCTTCTTCTTCTCAGTCACCAGCACAAAACACTTCTTCTCAGTTTCCCACAGGGAGGGAAACTGTGAATAACCTTTCTGTGACACAAACTGCATTACCGGATTTTCCATTTCCATATCCTTCACCGGTTGGAGGAACCTTTGTTCCTTCCTTCACTGACTTCCCTGCACCTTCTGGAGCTTCGGAGGAGCTTCATGCCATTCACAATGATCCTTTCACACAAACCTATAACCCTGGATGGCGTAATCATCCAAATTTCTCGTGGTCGGGAAATTCACAAAGACCTCCTTTTCAGCAACCTTCTGCACCACCATTGCACAACCCGATCCGAGCACCACCTCCACAATCACACGGATATCCACCGCGTACCTACCAGCAACCCCAACCCAGGCCCACCCAATACTCTCAATCTGGGCCTACACGAGATGACCAGTTGGGGTCTATCATGAAAGCTCTTGCTGATATGCAACAACAGAATATTGCTATGCAGCAGAGACAGGACGCGGCCTTAGCTGAGATGAGAGCCCAGCTATCACACTTGACGGAGTCCCGTCAACCACATTCACTCCCATCCCAAGCACAACCCAACCCTAGGAACATACCTGCTCAAAGGTATGTCCAACCTAGACCAACACTGCAAAACCAAACACATGACATTTCACAAGCAGTGCATAACACTGAATCAACATGATCTTGAGATTATTTGATAATGGAGCCGTTGAGATCACTGAACTTGACAAATCTGAACCCTTTATTGTTAATGGACAAAGACTGAAACCTTTCATTGAGCCGCAGGATCTCAGACTTGTCAATTCCACCATTTCGCTCCTACATTTTGAATTACCATGTAAGTTTTCGCCTAGCTGAAGGCGTTAAACTTAGCAACACCTACCCTTGTATATAGCTGTTTTACACTTTTCTTACTCTTACCTTTAATTGCATATAGTGTCTACCCTTGCATTCTGAGCATACATTCATTGACACACATGTCATGCATTTCACTTCCTAGCCCGACTGTTCACTCTGATCCTAGATCAGACTTAAAATCGTCCGCACAAAGATTTTATCTCCTCATTCCAACTTCCTTCCATCACCCAGCCTAGGATAGTGAAAAGCAGAGCATGCATTTGCATCCACCCTTTCATTCAATGAGGACATTGAAACATTTAAGCATGGGGGGGGTGTAAATGGTAAACCATTTAAACCAAAATGCAATTGTAGACACAACTATAGTACATATAGTATTATCAAAAAATTATATACTTCAAAAAAATTGAAAAATTTTGAAAAAATTTTTTGAAAAAAAAAAAATTACAAAGCTAAAAATACAAAAAAATAACAAATCAGAAAAATTCCAAAAATACAATAAGGGACATGTACTTTATTTGTCAAAGGAGGATATTCATTTCAAGAGAGGAGGGAAAAAAAAAAAAAAAAAAAAAAAAAAAGAGAAGTGATCTTATAGCTGAAAACAAAAAATAGAATAAGTGTCTATGGACATTCAACCATTACTGGTTTGACCTACCGGGCCATAGGAGCTTGATACAAGCTTAGGCTTAATACACTTCAAGCCTTGACAAGATAGACCACAGTCTCTCCTAACTTTAGGACAATTCTTGTACCTGAGTCACCAGTACAGGATTCGTTGGTTTGCTTTGACTTAGGAGTCTAAGTAACCTTGGCTTACACTACACAATGTCAGGAAAGACCACTTGAACCTAAACCTCAACCCTTGTGTTCATTAGGGAAGGTGGAGTCCTTACCTGTGCGTGCAGGTAGACTCTTTGTCCTAATCTTTAGTTTTGTGTCTAGGAGAAGCTCTTTCCACAAAAGAAATCCACCCACCAAATACAGTGCGCTCTACCAAATAAGTTTTGGAGACATACTGTTCAAAAAAAAAAAAAAAAAAAAAAAAAAAAAAAAAAAAGAAGAGAGAAGTTAAGTATGTTCTCCAAAATGTCTGAAAAACAACTCTTCCACCAAAAATGTTTTCAGGGTTCAAAATAAATACCCTATTTTTCCACCAAAAAAAATCTTCTCTGAGCCACAAATACAATAAGGGTTGGGTTTGAATACCATCAATTTTTGAGAGTCATCCGAAAACATGAGCTGAAGTTAGGACCAACCTGGACTTAAAAAGAAGTGAAACCCCGGGATTGAGCCTTAGAATTCACCTGGTTAGTCCTGACTTATCACAAAGCACAGCCATAACTTCATAGCATTCTGAGTCTCTGTAAAAACCTCCTGAGTCCTGGAATTCGACTTAAGGTTTAAATATCAAGAGTCCTTGTTGGTTGAGAGATGGTCTATGTCATTTAAGCCTCGAGTTCTGGTAGGTTATCCTCAGTAACCAGGTTCTCACAATGTCCAAAAACACAGTCGGTATTGGAAAATGTTTCAGCTTAAAGATCATCATCATAAACACTTAAAAATTTTTGAAAGAAGAAAAAGATATCTTTACACACTTACCTTGCTGATACTTAAATTGCCTTACACTTCAACAGATTGTTTGCTAAGGGACTAGCAAAACGTAAGCATGGGGGTATGATGAGTGGCTACTCATCATAGCTAAAAGGCCGAAATTAAGCTAGATACTAAGCAAAACAATATCAAATTAACACATAAAAAGGGTTAAGTGTGGGAATTAAAGAAAAGACCTAAAACTTTTAATGTGTGTTAAAATCTCCTAATTAGGTCACAAAAATGGGATATTCTGAAAACTAAAGAACAAATGATGATCCATGCATCAATTGAACACATAAACAAGTTTGAAAAGCCAAATCAGAAGTAAAATCAATGTCGTAAATGTTCAATTAAGCACATGTAAAAATTTGAAAGCAATTGGACATCATTTAGGCTTAGAAATAAATAGATTACAATTAGGTCCTTCATGCATTACATTTCTACCCTTCAAAACTCCTTTTTGGACCTATTTGCAAGCCGCAGGGACCCTTTTATAAGACTGCAGGGCCCTTCCAGCTGCTATTCTTCTCGCTTTTGGGCCTGCATGCAAATGTTCTACCCCTTCTTCTAAGGGTCCGTCTGCAAATTTTCCCTCATTTCAGAGAGAAGCCTGTGTTCTTCACGCGCACTGTAGCGCGCGAAGAACACAGCCATTCTCGATCGTCCATCGCACTTTTGATCTCGATCTGCGGCTGGATTCAAATGGAACCTTCGCGCGATTCGGTGCGTGCGTTCACCTCTCTTCCCAGATCTCATCTGACGGTCAGATCTCTCTCTTGACTCGCCGCGCGCTCTACCCATCTCATCCTCACCGCCGGCCTGATTCTGATTAACCTCACCCTTGCGGTGATCTCGGTCACTGAGCTGCTATTTAAGCACCTCAGTGGTGTCGCGCGCGAGGGGATCGCTCCCTCCTACATCTCTTAGCGATCAATTCTTCCACTCCAGTCTCTCCTCCTCATCTGGACCCTGATTTCACAGCCACCGGCTGTGGAATCATCGCCTGCTCTCGACCCTCCTCGTCGCTAAGGACCTCGTAGCACCTGAGGACGACCCTGGAGTCTCACTAGCAGACTCTTCCCTCCGCTGGAGTCACCCTCCTCCTTTCTTCCTCCTTAGCCGCCGGCTAAGGACCCATAGGTCCCATTCTTCCTGTTAGTTTAGTTTTTAATTCTGCACAAGTAGTGTTAGATTTAGTTTACAGTAGTTTAGAATAGATTTAGTTTTAATTGTTAGTGTTTAATGTTAGCTGTAGTTAGATTAGTCTTAGGAGTAGAATTAGTATTAGATCCCCTCCCTCACCTCCTCTGATCAGTCCAGATCAGAGGGGAAGAATCATCTGTTCATTAATCAATTTATCTCCCTCTTCATGTTTTGTTTTTCCACCATCCAATTCTGATTTATGTTCCTTTTAACGACGAATCTTTCATCTGTCACCCACACATCTGGACCCAATTCCAGATCTGATGGTGTACTGCCTCAGATCTGAAATTGGCGTCACAAGCACCATTTGGGGCTTCTCACTCACCCCATTTGTGTTCACAAAAGCCCCTTTTATTTTAGATTGATTGCCTCAGTTTGTCAGATTCACTTTAACATGGGTTTTGAAGAGATTTTGCTTTCTGAAATGTCTTGACAGATCTGACAAATTGAAGGGATTTTGGTTTTCCTTGAGGGCAAGGATTCTGAGAAGTTCTCTGGTGACAGAGAACAAATCAGAAGAGCCTTTCATGAATTTGCTTCTGCCTTGATCTGAATGCATTTGCTAGCTTTTATAAATTCCTTTAATGCATTCTTTTTCTGATTTGTCATTTCAGAACTGCCATACACCACCTGTTTGATAATTATTTTTGTATGGTGATTCTCTAACCTAAGGAGTTTTCCATACTCCTTAAGGTTGCAAGAAACTGGGATTGTATGTTTTTGGTTTTAATTGATTGAGTTAAGTCTTCCTTCATGCTGTCTATGGCATTAGGAAGACTAACTCAATGCCATTTGTGTTTTGATCTGAAATGATGCTTTTGATAAGGGCTTTTCCTTGTGGGTATTTGAACTGAATTCTTATGTGATTTTCGTGAGATTTATACCCTTATCAGATTTGGATTTCAACTCTTTAATTTTTAGTTTGTTCTGAATTTTCTCTTATTCCCAGTTATACAGTAAAATGCTGCAAACTGCAGCAACATTCCCCTCTTCTCTAAATTCTCCTCTTCTTTGTGAATGCTTTCCCCCTCTTCAAATGGACTAACTGCAGCAGCAGTTAGCCCATTTGACAGTGGCTGAAGCCACTGACACTGTTAAAACACCCTGAACAGTACATTCTCTTCCCTCTCCATCTTCTCTGACAGTAGCTTAGCTGCTGTTTAAAATGAAATAAAAACTTAATTAACCCTCATTCCCTAAGTTCCTACTAAAACCTAATTATACATACTTAATTTCACACTGTAAATATACATATCCATACTATTATAACTATAATATACAGCCTGATTATGTACGTAGACATACATAGATATACTGTAAATACTGTATAAACTTGTACATAAATCTATATACATATGTAATCTATGTAAATATATGTATAAATACTGAACTATTATGTATGTATTTACTGATATATGTATATGTATATATACAGATTCATATGTACATATTCAGTAGCTATATTGTAGAATAAATTAGCTAAATTAATAATTTAGAGCTATAATTAAGTAAATAAATCTATAGACTTAGGTTAACATATATAGTAAGTAATTTAAGTTAGTTAAAGTACAATTATACCTAGTATAGCTTACTGTAACTTAGTTTTATTTAAAACACTCAGAACAGCTAGTTTAGCTTAAATAAAATAGAAATAAATTCGTAAATATACAATAAAAATATGCATAAAATACTTAAGTATGTAAATTGAATCTGTATAAGGTCAATTAGACCATTTACTAACTATTTTATAAGTAATTAACTATTTAATCACCTAAATCAACCTGTACAATCAGCCTAGTTTAGCGAATTTATTTGCATAGTAAACATATTTAAAATTCAAAATTAATTAATCAATTATGTAGTATTATGTAAATACTTTATTAACCATATTTTATTTTATTTTATTTAATAATTTATGGCCCCCAAATCGAGGGCCAAAAGTCCGATCAGACGCAGCTGCGCCTGATTTCCAGCGCACGATGTGGCGCTGGAATAGCACCACATCGTGTGCTGCAAGTCAAGCGCAGCCACATAAATGGAATTTGTGTTTCCTATACACCAGTCGTCACGGGCGCCGGGCGCCCGAAACACTCCCTTTACCCGATTACACAATGAGCTGGTCTGAGTACTCTGTCTGATTTGCGATTAGTATGTGGCGCGTGTGTGTGGCCGGGGGCCCGAGCGTGTGCGAGCATATGACGTTGGGCTGAGGCCTGGCGCTGAGATTAAAGACATAATTAAGCCACCTAATCTGAGATTAGGGCACGCTTAGTAGAGGTCTGGTCCCACCCTTGGGGTGCTGTGTATCCCTCGAAAAGCGTGCCCGCAAACTAAACACGTTTTAAACTAATTATATTAGCCTAATCCCCTCCCCACCGCAGCCTCTGAAATATGCTAAGACAGAAGAGTGAACAAAGAGTTAACACGAGAAAAAAAAAGCAAAGAGTACAAGAACAACAGAGAAAAGAACAAGAGTAATAAAAAGAGAAAGAAGAAGATGAATACTTAAAACAGAAATATGAACGCAAGAAGAACAGGAGTTAAGAATACAAAGAACAGAGACTTAATGAAGAAAGAAAGAGAAATAAAGAATAAGTAGTATACATACGTATAAGTAAATTTATATAATTACTAACAGAATAAAGTGACACTATAAACGTCGCTAAAGATCTCAGTTTTGCCTCTTTAGGTTGTATATAGTGTTTTCTGAGATTTAGCGACGCTTATATCTGTCACTGAAACTGCTGTATATGTTACTGTACATAACAGACTAATAAGTTAAATTTCTACACCATTGCATTCTAATGTATTATAGACTATTATGATAGTATTAATAGGATAACTTGTAAATACATAGGTTAGAGTATAATAATAGATTGTTTGATGCTTGTTCATAGTTAGTATTTTTGCAAGCATTTCTTAGTAATTAGGTAAATAAAACACACATTCATTCATTCTTTAATAAAATGTAAAGTTTTTCTTTTTTTTGAATAAGAAGACAATTTTGAGATAATCAAAGAGTGACCAAATTAAATTCAATAAATTGCCTCCCAGTGAACGACCTGGAACAAAACCAGTAAAAATTAGATAAATAAGCAAATGATAATAATGGTTGTAATGACTGGAACTCACCCATACTCACCACTATACGACATCCTTAATGTTATATTGTACACCCTGTACTACAACGACATAATCAACAATTATTACCAATTTCAAACACAACAACCACACAACCAACGCATCATTAGTAGGCCTAGAGGCACTCAAGTACCAACAAAGATCCAGACCTGACCAGCTTTAGCCTCAATCCTCCGCGAAGGTTTTTAACGCCTGCAAGAACTATCCTAGGGTTCGTTGGACTCCGCGGTTAAAGCACCCGTGCTTAAGACATATTTTAGCCTTGGTTCAGTTTGCAGTGCATTTTCGTAAGAGAGAGACAGAGGATTTATTTCTTTGGAGAGTTTTCTCTCTCTTTTTATTTTATTTCTATCATCGGATTGGCTTCTCAACACGATCTATATCGAATTCCTCGTCCCCATCATCAATCCTCCAAGGTCCCTGGCAATCGATGCTTCATGATAGCACCGCCCATGGCAACCCCCAAAACCCTAGCTTTTGAGATTTTGAGATAATCCTGCCCATGGCGTTTCGTAGCCAAATCCAGACCCTGGCAATTGACATTTCGTGATAATGCCGTCCATAGTATCTGAACTAGTAGAGTGCTTACGTGCCCCCGATAGGATATGTAAATATCCTAAGAGACAAGCACCGAGGAGACGATATGTCGTTATGCATCTTCGAGGGGAATTTCTCGCCTCTCCGCACCGGGAACTTGTCCAAATCAACTTGTGTTGAACGTCCACTCCTAATCTAGGCGACTTTTTTTTAGAATACTTAAACGCTTTTGCATGATTTTGATAGTTATGCGCACTAAACTAGACTATGTGTGAGTTGGGGTGCTTAGGGTACCGAGTCCCGCAAATCGAAGGTCAGTTAGCGAGGTCGAATACTCCTTAAGCCTTAGACCTAATACTTAAGCTTCGCATTTTCCCTAACCTCTTGAGGATTATTCAGATCTTAGCAGATACTTGAATTTTTAAGCCTAAGCATCTAGCCCAAAAGGCCTAAGGTTAGCATTCCTACTAATCTCTTTTTGTGTCTCCTTAGCACTTCTTTTGTCCTTTATTCTTTTCCTTGATAAGTCTAGAACTTCGGTTAATCCATTAATCTTTTACTAATGACTATTCTATTTTCATTTTCATTTTGTGCTCCTTTTTGTCTTTTTGCTCTTTTCCTCCTCATGTTTATGGGGCTTCAAAATTTTCCTCTCCTCCTTCATTTTTTTTTCTTTTTCATAATTTTTTATTTTTTTGGTATTTTTGACATATGTGAATTTTTTTGTGAGAATCCTTCTGACTTTTCTTAATTTCTGTATGTATGCACTTTACCACCTCCCATGCCTAAGTTTTGCAATGTCCTCATTGTAAACGGAGGGTGTGAAACAGCATTGGGTTTAGGGACTTAGAATAGTATACATTAGGTGGGTGAATGGGTCGGGAATGACTGACGTAGATGATTTCAAGCTCTGGTACATGTACCAGAGGTGGGATCGATTGTCTAAGGCTGAACTCAAGGTGCAATAGACGTGGAGTACAGATGGATAATCAGACGGATCTCAATTTTTTGGAATAATGGGTTGCCTCCTGTTAAGCACTAAATTCAATGCCTTCAGTTGAGTGGAAAATGGGATGGAGAGGGAGTGGTCAAATTAGCAAAAATTTGTAAAACAAGCACCTTGATTAAGAGCCTGGTTGGTCCAACTAGGTGCTTGTTAAGATCAATAGGCTGATGATGCAGCTCGAACCCAATTAATCTGGTGGGTTGATAGATGTAGATCAACAGATGTGGAACCCACCATATGCTATGCGGCTTGGATGGATATGGAAGTGAAAACTTGAATTTTGGCTGAGTCGGATCAACCTGGTCAGAGTAGGGCTCCGACAAATAATCAGTGACTAATGTGGAAACCCTACAGGGGAGATCAAAGAATGATGGAGCATTGGTAGGTGCTTTTCACTCAACTCAGTAATTAAGTTAATTTCAATTAATTAAGAGTAGAAGAAATCACTTAGGTTAACTCGAAGTTGTGTCAATTGTGTAGTATAGGGTCGAACTAACCTAACATTTTAGAAATTTTTACTGGTTGAGTCCAGGTCATTCACTGGGAGGCATAATAATTTTTCTCCAAATTCACCAATTTCCTTTTATCTCTTTAAGTTTACGAGGTAAAACTAGTTTTACTTTTCAAAACATAAATTTTGTCAAATATTTAAACTATGAAGAACATACAAAATTCCATATGCAAACATATTTACTCAAAATGTTGTACTTTATTAACAAGTAAACATGCTATTTTTTAATTTTATTTCATTAAGGCAATTAGAAAACTATCCAATTAAACGTGCCTTTTACAATTAAGAACAAAAAGATACTCATGCAAGAGAGAATTCATTTACATCTTCATGTCTCTATAGCCTCTAATCTTCTTCTTTCTTTTATTTTCTTCTCTGTCGAACTCTCTTTCTTCTTATATTGTTCCTGCCTTCTCTTCTTCTTTCTCTTAAATCTTCTCCTGCCTTCTCTTCTTCCCTTAGTTTCTCTCCTCTGTTCCTTAGTTTTTTCCTTAGCACTTCTTAGCGTCTACACTCGTTTCTTCCTTAGCCTTTGCATCCTTCAGCACTTAGCTTTCTTCAGCAGCTTCTCTTTCCTTAAGCTTTCAGCTGAACCGGGTTTTCTTTTACTTTCTAAACCAAAAGTTTTTGTACTTGCGGTGAGGTCTTTTCGAGGATACACAACACCCTGAGATCAGGGTGGTACTAGACCCTACTCGGTCCTCGCCTAATCTTGGTTAGGTTTGTTTTGATTTATTTCATAATCAGTTCATAGTCTCGAGCCGCATTGGCTCAACCCAGCCTCCCAAACCAAACTCTCACCCTCCCAGGGCACATTCACATCCGCACGCCCCCAAGGGTGCACACACCCGCAGGCTAATGCCCGCACACTCAGATACAATGCTCAGATCAGGTCAGAATCGGAACCGGTGCGCCGAGCGCTGATGACTGCATAGCCATAGGAACAAAATAGTTTTATACTCTGGCGCGCACTCGAGAATATCTGAGGTGGGACAAACATTCCCCTTCCAGACTCGAATTCAATTGATCATAACTTCCTACCTTGAGCTCCAAATTGGATGATTTAAAGTTCGTTGGAAAGCACTAATGGTAATCTACACAATTTTCGGGTCAATTTAATGTTTTATTGATTTTTTTTCTTCAATTTAAGGGATGAAATCAGGGGTTTCTACGGGTTTTATAAAAAACTTGGAGAATGTTTTAACTCAGGGAAGTCCTCAGATGGACCTATCTCATCTATTTAAAGGTCTATACATATTATATAAACAATTCTGCTTCTGTTAATATAGATTTTAAGTTCTCAAGACCTACAGAACCTGCAGAGAAGCTTTTCTCTTCTCTGAAAACTTCAGAGATTGATTTTCATATATCAATTTGTGCAACAGACACCTTAAAGTGTTCCTAATCTATTTATATTAATTCTAATGGTTTTAACTAAACAATCTGGGTAGGTTTTAGGTTTGAATTTCAATACAACAGTGCTTCTGTTGGTTTGGGTTCGAGAGTAACCCAACTTGACAGGAACAAAATCTTCACACATTACATCGTCTGAGCTTACTTTAATTGATTTCAGATCATCAAATAAAATTCTAGAAACAACTTCCACATCTCAATTCCTCAATTCAAGCTCAGAACACCATAATCAGACTTAAGTTTGACTATAGAAGCCCGAAAATGGACTTTTTGTGTAAAGCTTCTTCCTAAGAAATTAATGCATCAATCTGAGTCTCTTCATCATCTGGAACTCACTTAGATCTTCAGATTTGAGTTCTGTCCTTAATTCCTAGTGTTTCAGGCTCGTCGCCCGGACTAAAATAGGTGTGTGTTCAACAGAATTGTTCAGTGGTAGTTACAGTGTTTTAAAGACTTAAATAGCTTCAATGCATCGCACTGAAGCTTCTAAGCTCCTTAAGTGTTTCTTAAATCCTTCATAACAGTCTTCTCCAACTCACTGGAGTTGGGGAAGATGAAGTTATATCTTTAACTCCAGTGGTTATAACATCAAGCAAATTTCTTAAAAATGACCAGTAATCCTTATTTTATTGTTCTGGAGCTTCACAGCAAGTTTAAGAGGCTGCAACACATCTTTGACTCGTCGGAGCTTGCCAGAGCTCCGGTGAGTCCAGAAAATATAAAATGCATGTATAGATTCACAAAATTAACTATTTTTAATCCAAAAATGATTCTGAGGTTTCAAGGAACCTCTTTAGCACATTAAATTCCTCGTTTGTTCATTGAAATAAAAGGTTTGACAGTAAGTTCGTTTCTTAAAAAATTTGATTAGTTTAAGCTCAGGACTTGATTTAACTACTCGATTGAGAAGTTAAATCAAGTCAACAGATGTTATTAATCATAAATATATATTTAATTTATAGTTTGAAATGTTCTTGAGTAGCCATGGAAAGCAAACTCAGAAACTTAAATTAAATTTGGGCATTTAATTATAGATGATAGTAATAGGTAATATAAAGTCGATTAGGGTTCATTAGTGGTGAAAGGTGATGAAAGAACCCAGTGAAGGTGGAATTAGGCTGACTTCTGTCACCATGGACAGTGAAGTAGTCGGTGAAGGTGAGATTTGAATTAGGCGTTTAGGTGATCTAATTAATCGTTAAGGTGAATTAGAAGTGATCATGGAAGATATAAGAAGGTGAACAGTGAGTCAAAAGACAAAATTAAGATCTCTGGCAAGCTCAAGGAACTCGCCGAAGTTGGAAGAGATGAAGCTAAATTCTAAAATTACTCTAACCTAACAAACTAAACTAACTAACTAAGCTAGCCTACTCCTACTCCTACTCTTAGTCTATTGTTCCCTGGACGAAGGGGTTAATATGGTTCCACTGAAGTTTCATAGCGGATGACAAAATCAGAGGGTTGAAGAAAGATCTCCGACGGGCGAATTTGAGGTGGAGCAGAGGAATCCTAGGATCGGCACCTTTGTTAGAGGTGCGGAAGACCACGACGAATTTCCTCAGCTACTTAAGATGGACGAAGGAAGTCGAAAGATGAAATGGGGAATCGCCGGAGGTTTGGAGGAATAGCCTATTGGGTCGGCTGCAGTATTAGAAGAGGGAAGGGAGCCAACTTGCTAAAATCAGAGGTGTGAGGGGGTATTTAAAGTAGTTTGCAGCGAAGAGAGAGGCGGGGTCTAGCCGAAGAAGAAGCTCGAGGAGCTTAACCTCCATCATCATCTCCGACGACGGTGAGATTATCTCCCACTAAAAAATAGGATTTTCGGTTAATCCAGACCGATGGATCAAGTGGAGGTGGTGAGCACAAGCTGTAAGAGCTTGGGCAAAGAGGAATGATGTCGGCAGGGCGATGATCGCACGATGTGATGACTCTCTGCCGCCAGCCGTTCGTTTGGCTGGAGAAGAAGAAGAAGAAGACGAAGAGGGACTTAGAAGTAATAAAACTTAAGGACCTATATGAGAAATAAGGACTCGACTGTAATGAATATTAAGGACTAAATTGTAAACCCAGGTTTTGAAGGTTTATTTTAATTTAGATCTTTTTCAACTTTTTATATATGTTAGTAAATAAGGTAAATATTATGTTTACACCTTGAATTTACATTTTGACCTTTTTATATTAATTTATTAGATTAAGTAAAATCACTTAAGTTATTACATATTAGGTATACATTATATTTAAGTTACTTATCTTATTAATTAAAGAAATGATTAGTATGATTTCGAATCCAATTATTATCTAAATTATTAGTAATGTTATTTGAATGATAAAATGTCATTTTTAACTTATTTTAAGGTCCTTAACTAAATATCCCTTATTCTATAATTAACCCTTATATATTCGTAACCCTAGCTAATTAACTAGGAAGACTAGTTAATTAGGGGTAATTAGAGATCATGATGAGTGTCTCATCATACCCCCAAGCCAGAGTTTTGCTAGTCACTAGCAAAATTAACTAAGACTATGATGACTTAAAGCACTTGGGTTTAAATTGTTAATTGTTAATATGTAGAGGAAAGCTTTGGTCAGAAATTTTCTAAGTTTAATATAAATGATTAATGTATAGAGCATGTGTGAAAATTTTCTTACTTAGACTTATACTTATAACATTTTCAAAACACACTTAAAATAATTTATAAACAAGAATTTTATTCAAAATTAGAATTCTTCAAAAAATATCTTAATCTTTATAACTATTCTTAACTCAAATTAGAATACAAAGTGTTTTAAGAAAAACAAAACTTAAGGATTGAGAATTAAATTTTAACTCAAAAACTCAAATAGATTTAAGTTAATCCCTTGTTTATGATATTTGATTTTTATCAATATAAGTTTAAGAAAATTAACCAGATACTCATTATTAATCAAACTTAGAGTAGTAAAACTCTAATTTACTAGCCTACAACACCAATGATTAGCTTCTACACCTAAGATTCTGTCAATTCTTCTCCTTTAGGTCTCAACTTAAAATCTTCAAAACCCAATTTCTTAGGCTTCACTGCCCAATACCAAGGTTCAATAGCTATGACTTTAAAACATCTGTGCTTAGTGAAGAGAATTGTCCTAAGACATCCAAAGTTGCAAAAATCTAGATCTTAAGACATCACTTTCCAATCACAATTATTTCAATTCAAGCCTTTGGCTTGGCCTTACTCAGGTTTGGTTGCTTTCTCCTCACCAGTTTTCTATCCAGAGGTCAACACTTTTTGTGTATATCTCTCTGGTGGACCACTAGGTCTCTTACTCCTAATATTTTTTTCTCCATATATTTTTTTCTCTTTTTCTATAGGTTAGAACACACATTTGTAGCGAGGTGTTCTTTTTATTTTTGATGGAAGGAAGGGTAGCATCCATTTGTAACGAGATGCTTTTATTTATTTATGGAAAACTACATAAGTACCCATTTTTTGCGAGTCACTTAACTACAGGGTGTTTTATTTACTTTTTCTTTTTCTTTTCCCCCCTTCTCATTTTTCTTACTAACATTATTCTCCAAATCTTTTTTCTAGGTGAGTGGCACATCCTTTACCCTTTCAAGAACTGCCCCGTGGAAGTCCTTCGACTAAAGGGGATTCAGAATTGATCTCTTAACCTCTATGTTTTCACGGTCTCAGATGTCAACAAGGCAATTCTATGTGAGTGAATTTTAGATGTTTAGGTTACTTAGCTCTCAAACCAGAGCTTGGACAACAATACCCTTTACTCATAGGTTCTTCAAATTTTTAGTTTCCTCCTATAGGATCCGTCAAGACAAAATTTACCAAGTCTAGTTATTTATCTCTAGCTTGTAAGTTTTGTAAACTAAAATTCTACCAACTCTATATTTAATTAACTCTGAATATTTGGCTTTTTATTTAACTTTATGATAAAATCAAAATTTCAAAAATCAAAAGATTACCTAATCTAATTGATTAAAAGTTATAAGTCAATTCGAAAACTTAAGCTTAAAATCTTAACACACTTAGTTTCTTAATTCAAGTTAAGAATAGAAAAATAAATCTTTAAAAGATTCAAAAGATTCCTTAATTCAAATAAAATCTTGTTTTAAAAATTTTAAACACAAAAGTGTGTTTTTACAAAATGTTTAAAGTAAAATCTAATTAAGAATTAAATGCTCTTAAATACTTATATATACATACTATATACATTTTAAACTTCTGACCTAAAATAAGATTAAAGCTCTTAATTTTATATATAAACATACATTCTTCTTTTCTTCTTTATTACCAATGATGAATATTCCCCTCTTATTATTTTTATGAATTTTCTTTTTATATTTTTGTATTGTATATTTTTATTTTTATGTATATAAGATTTTTAATTTTTTAATTTTTTTATGATTTTTTTAAAAATTTATCAAATTTTTATGCAAATTTTGAATTTTTAAAATTTTTATTTTTTTTCTATTTTTTTTTAAATTTTGTGGATATTTTATTTTTATGTGTTTTTATTTTTAAACACTTAAAGTGAAAATTTCACTTGAACACCCCCCGAAGCCAAAATTTTACAATATCCTCATTGTAAGAAGGGTGAAAAATATGAAGTGAAATTTTTAAAGTAAGTGTATAAGAAAATCAAAAAGGATGAAAATAGGAAACAACTATGTATAGGTGTGGTGGATGGATAGAAAACCCTAGTGGAGCTGGTAACATTCTCTAACATGACCAAAAAGATGTGATTCCAAGAAAGGTTTAAGACGTTGACTATTGACTTTGAAGGGTTGATCCTTGTTGGGTTCGGTGATTTTGACAACTCTGTTGTCAAAGACTCTAACTACAATAAATGTCCCTTGCCATTTAGACCTCAGTTTACCCGGAAAGAGCTTCAAACGGGCATCAAATAGCAACACCTTTTGACCTGGTGCAAAGGATTTGCGGGAAATGAATTTGTCGTGGAAGGCTTTAAGTTTCTCCTTATACAGCTTTGAACTTTCATAGGAACCATGACGTAATTCCTCTAGTTCACTAAGCTACAACCTATGATTTTCACCAGCCTTCAAGAGGTCTAAATTACAAGCTTTAATTGCCCAATAGGCCTTGTGTTCAATTTCTACGACAAGATGATAGGGTTTCCGGTAAACAAGTCTGTATGGTGACATGCCTATTGGTGTTTTGTGGGCAGTCCTATAAGCCCACAAAGCCTCATCTAAACGGGAAGACCAATCCTTTCTATCGGGTCGGATTGTCATTTGAAGGATCTTTTTGATCTCCCGATTAGAGACCTCGGTTTGCCCATTAGTCTGGGGATGGTAAGGTGTAGAAATACGATGTGTAACCTCATATTTTCTAAGTAAATGTTTGCACTGGGCATTAATAAAATGGGAACTGCCGTCAGAAATAATAGCACGAGGTACCCCAAAACGAGTGAAAATGTGACTCTGTATAAAAGAAATGACAACTCGATGGTCATTTGTGCGTGTGGGTATGGCTTCAATCCAAAGAGAAACATAGTCGATAGCAAGTAAAATATAATGGAAGCCAAAAGAGGATGGAAACGGACCCATAAAATCTATGCCCCAAATGTCAAAGATTTCACTGACTAGAATTGGGTTCAAAGGCATCATGTCTTTTCGAGACATGCCACCAAGTGTTTGGCAGCGACTAAATGCCTTACAATAAGTCTGAGAATCTGCAAATAACGTGGGCCAGTAAACCCGCATTGCAAAACTTTTGCAGCGGTCTTTCTAACAGAAAAGTGACCACCACAGGCCTAGTCGTGACAAAAAGATAGGATAGAATCAATCTCAGAAGAGGTGACACAACACCTGATGATTTGATCATTACAAAGTCTAAAAAGATATGGATCTTCCCAAAAATAGTATTTGGCTTCTGCTTTGAGTCATGATTTGCGATTCCCGTCCCAATCTGGCGGGAATTGATTTGTCACCAAATAATTAACAATATTAGCATACCAAGGAAGATCTGTGGATATAGTCAAAAGATGTTCATTAGGGAAGTGTTCTGTAATTGGTGGAGATGATTCGATTGTATCAGAAGGAAGACCGGATAGATGATCTGCAACAACATTTTGCCTACCCGCCTTATCACAAATTTCTAGGTCAAATTCTTGCAAAAGCAAGATCCATCTGATTAACCTAGGTTTTGTGTCCTTCTTAGATAGAAGGTGTCGAATAGTTGAGTGATCAAAGTACACTATGATTTGAGATCCGAGTATGTAAGATCTAAATTTTTCTAATCCAAATACTATTGCTAGTAACTCTTTCTCTGTAACTGTGTAATTCCTTTGTGTTTCATTCAATGTTTTACTAGCATAGTAAATTACCACCGGATTCTTCTCAATTTTCTGTCCTAAAACAGCTCCTATTGCATAATCTGATGCATCACACATGATTTCAAATGGTAAATCCCAATTAGGTGGTTGCAAAATTGGAGCCTGTGTAACTCTGTCTCTCAAAGTTTTAAATGCTAGAATACACTCCTCATTCATCTCAAAAATCGCATCCTTTGTGAGGAGGTTTGTGAGTGGTCGGGCAATTTTTGAAAAATCAAGGATGAATCTTCTATAAAATCCCACATGCCCGAGAAATGATCTAATGCCTTTGATCGAGTCAGGAATTGGAAGATTTGCAATTTGATTGATCTTGGCTCGATCTACTTTGATACCTCGCTCAGATACGAGATGACCAAGTACTATGCCCTTAGGAATCATAAAATGGCTCTTCTCCCAACTAAGGACAAGGTTAACCTCAATACATCTTTTTAGAACCTTCGACAAATTATCAAAGCAAATATCAAATGTCTACCCGAAGACTGAAAAATCATCCATAAAAACCTCCATATATTCACCCACCATTTCGGTAAAAATGGCTAACATGCAATGCTGAAAAGTTGCGGGTGTGTTGCAAAGCGCAAATGGCATTCTTCGGAAAGCAAAGGTTCCGAAGGGGTAGGTGAAAGTCATTTTCTCTTGATCTTCGGGATAAATTGTAACTTGATTATATCTAGAGTAACCATCTAAAAAGCAGAAGAACCTATTACCAGCTAATCTCTCAAGGATTTGATCAATGAATGGTAAAGGAAAATGGTCCTTCTTTGTAATAGAATTCAGTTTTCGATAATCTATACAAACCCTCCACGAATTCGCAATTCGTGTGGGAATGGTTTCTCCAGATTCAGTTTTGATTATGGTGAGTCCTGCCTTTTTGGGTACCACTTGAATTGGACTCACCCAAGGGCTATTAGATATAGGATAAATAATATCAGCATCAAGCCATTTAATTATTTCTTTCTTAACAACCTCCTTTAGATTAAGATTTAGGCATCTTTGAGCTTCTTTTGAATGTCGTGCCCCATCTTCAATATAGATGCGATGAGTACAAAAATTGGGGCTAATCCTGGTGAGATCATGTAAAGTCCACCCAATTGCCTTCTTGTGATCTCGAAGTACTTTGATCAATTTGGATTCTTGTGATTCAGCGAGATGAGAATTGATTATTACAGGATATGTTTGATTAGATTCGAGATATACATATTTAAGATTATCAGGCAATGGTTTCAATTCAAGCATATGAGTTGAATCAACAATAGGATTTGGGCCGGAATTCTCAATTGTGAAGAGTGATTCAGATTCAGAGTCAAAGTTAGGATTGAGTAAAGATTCCAATAATGTTTCATTGCTTTGAGGGTATAGGATATCAAAAGATGTGTCTTCTAAATCTAGAGAACTAATGTCCTCAAAAACTTCTATTGATTTTATTTCCTCAATCCATTCACAATCAAATCCACTAGAAGCTCTAAATATATCTAACTTAATTGTCTTCTCCACAAATTTCAATTCAATCTTTCCTGATTCATAATCAATGTTGGCTTTTGCAATAGCCAAAAAGGGTCTCCCTAAGATAATTGGGGTGTGACTGATGTATTCGGGTACTTCCATATCAAGAACAATAAAATCTACAGGAAAGTAAAAATCCCGAACTCTTACAATAACATCCTCCAACATTCCTTTTGGTGACTTAATGGATCTATCAGCTAATTGTAAAGTCACATTGGTAGACTTAAGGTTTTGTATTTGAAAATGTTTTATCAAAGAGAAAGGAATGAGGTTAATAGAAGCTCCCAAGTCTAGGAGGACTCTATCAAAACACTGACCCCCAATTATACAGGAAATAAATGGAGATCCTCGATCTTTCTTTTTTAAAGGAAGAGTACTTGAAATAATAGAGCTCACATGCTCTGAAAGTACAACAGTGCTTCCTTTCTTCGACTTACGCTTAGGAGTACACAATTCCTTAAGAAATCTTACGTAAGTCAGAATGTGTTTGATAGCATCTAGGAGTGGGATATTAATATGTACCTGCTCAAAAATCTTAATCAAATCTTCATCTAAAGTAACTGGTTGTTTTTGTTTCCTAGTCTTCTTCAAAGCTTCTGGGAATGGGATGTGGGTTTCCTGTTCTACTGAGGTATTTTCTTGATCTTGCAAATTAGCGGGAATTGCGGGATCGGGTTCTGCACGTCTTCCAGATGTAGAAATAGGGGTTAATCTAAATGTACTAGGTCTTGGGATAAGTTCCTTGGAAAAATTGGATCCCTAGTGGAAGTTCCACGGCGGGTTGTAACAAAGTTAATACTCGCATGAGAAGAAACAGCTGAAGAAGAAGATGCTTCTGAATTTTGGAAAGATAGATCATTAATTATTGGTTGATTTGTAACTGATTGCTGTTGATTTAGATATTCAAAATCAAGATTAGAAATAGGTGGATTCAGATTTTGATTTGGATTCAGGGGTAATTGATTAAGGAGATGGACATGTCCCTGATTCGGATTTTGAACTCCCAGGTGTTATCTTTGCTGGATATTCCTAGGGTTTGGAATTAGCTGGGATGGAAGGGTCCCTAGCTGATGAGAATCAGCTAATTACATGATTTGACCCCTAAGATCAGCCAATTCTACCGAACATTGTCGTTGGACTTCAGCAAGAGCCTCAACATTTTGTTGCTGGCTCTCTGTCACAGCTCTTAAAATCTGGTCTAGCTGTGAATCTCTATTTGGCCCTATGGGGTTTTGTGAACCCGCGTAAAATGGCCTCGCATTGTGTTGCTGAAACGACAATGTAGGCGGGTTTTGTTTGGTCTGAGTCGGATATGATGGTCTTTGTGTATGGTCAGACCAAGAAAAATTAGCGTGATTACGCCATCCAGGATTATAGGAATTTGAATATGGGTTTGATCTTGGTGTGTATCCCTGAATGACATTTAAATCAAGAGGATATGGCATGTTTTCTGCAACAGTAAAGGGTGGGGAAAAAGGTGGGTAAGATTGTGGGACAAAGGTCCCTCCTTGGGTTGGTGAAGGAGTAGATAGAATACCCAAGGAAGATGGATCTCTAAAATCCAGATTATTCACAAATTCCCTCCCCGCAGGAATTTGCGAAATAGGTAAATACGCAGGATTCGGAGCAAGTAGAGGTGTAAGATTCTTCATTGTGTTTCTAACCTCGTCGAGATGCTTTACTACGATGTCTACTTTGTCCAGTTTTTCTGCAATAATCTCTAAATCCTTTGAACTGGATGGATTACCGATCTCGTGAATGCCTTTATGGAGATTTTGGTGATTCGTATTCGTGCCCCGCAAAAATTGCGACATTGATGCATTGTTGATCGAGTTTTCCGCCATCCCTTCAAATAATTCTGAAGCTGATTCTGCGTTGCGATTTAGAAAATTCCCTCGACAAGAGGCATCGACTAGATTGCGAATGCCCTCCTGTAAACCATAATAAAAAATATGGATGAGTTGCCAACGAGGGATGTCATGATGTGGGCATTTCCTTTGCAATTCATGAAAATGTTCCCATGCTTCATGAATTGGTTCTCCTTGATTTTGATTGAAAGTAGTAATAGCTCGCCTTAAAGCATTGGTTCAACCAATTGGAAAGAATTTCTTCAAAAATGCAGATTCGAGTTCAGCCCAAGTTGAGATTGGTCTTGCTATAGTTCTATACCAATAAGCTGCTTTATCTTTAAGGCTAAAAGAGAACATTTTCATTAGTAGGATTTCCCAATTTTGATTTCGAGGACCAAGAGTTTGAGATAGATTTTTAAAATCTTCAATGTGTTGAAATGGATCCTCGGATGCAAATCCGTGAAAGTGGGGGATTAAACTTATAATATTTGGCTTTAATTCTGGATCATTTTCCCCAATAGGAATCCTAACATTAGGCTCTACTTGTGCGTTAGATGGGTTATAATAATCTCTTAGTAGAGGCCTAGGATGACTGATCGGTAAATCATGATTTTCAAAACCCACCTCAAGTCAAGGTGAAGAACGGGTTTGCAAAGTTTGTAAATTATTTAAGGCTGTTGTTTATAAATTGATTTGTCTTGTATGCTCTAGCATCCAAAGGTTCTGGTTTAGGAGTGCCTCATGAACATCAAAAGGCGGCATCTCCCCTTGGCCAGAAGAAGAAGGGATCTCGGGATTAAGATTCTGCATTGGATCCAAAGAAGTTGATGGATCAGACGGGAAAACCAGTGGTTGCTTATCTGCAACCGGCCTAGGATCACCTGTCAACGGTGGTGCGAGAGGCGGATGCAAGGATCGCCTCCTGTCCATAAACAGAAAATAAATGTGCAAAGACACACGCACACCACCGATACAAAAATAGCGGCACAAGAAAAACCCACAAAATAGCGCAAAAGACGTGGGTTTTGCTCTTCTTTCAATGGAAAGAAGAAATTCCTAAAGTACGCAAAGTAATTTGACGCAAACAAATAGAGTAATAGTATCAAAATATGCATCCTAATTCATGACTACGCAAGTGTGTACCTTAAAGCTTAAAGGTCTAAGGTCTAGGATCGAGACCGCTGACTATTGGCTCCTCGGGGCTCTAGTAGTGAGACAGACTTGTTGATCTTCGGCCAAAGCCCTAATAGGTGCAAAGAGGAGAGATAGAAAAATAGACTCGTGTGACTCTAGTGATTGCACTATGTGTGCGATAGCATGAAATAGATGATATCGGTATAAAAACCCGCATGCATTCTGCAAATAGATTTAAGTCACCAATTTTACTTCCTCTTTTTTAGTTAATCTTTTTCAAAAATATATCAATTAAACTACAATGACTGCTTTTTATATCTTTTAAAACAAAAATATGTGGTCTTTTTAATTCTCAAAGACAGGAATCTACGTGGGTTTTCACGAGTTTTCCCGCTGATGTGAGAAAAATAGTCTAAAAATTTTCCCGAGTCAGATCGTACTTAATACTAGCAGGAAATGTACTCCTAAGAGTGTATGCCTATGTTATGCTGCTGCTAGTCAGATAGAGATGTATTTTTGTATTTTTTTTTTAAATGCGACAAATAAAAGATTAAGAAATACTCACAAACAATGAAAACAGCAAAACTAAATCCCGCCTTCTCTTGAGATTACCTGCAAAGGTAGACCTGAAAAGAAGATAGAAAATAAAATAAAAAAAAACACACTAATTAAAACAAAAGTTAGTAAAAATAAAATTATTTACAAAATACCTCCTAATTAAATAATTAATCCCTTTAAAATTTTAGTGAATCAAAATTTTGCCTCCCTGGCAACGGCGCCATTAAAATTGTAGGTGCTTTTCACTCAACTCAGTAATTAAGTTAATTTCACTTAATTAAGAGTAGAAGAAATCACTTAGGTTAACTCGAAATTGTGTTAATTGTGTAGTAAAGGGTCGAATCAAGCTAACATTTTAGAAATTTTTACTGGTTGAGTCCAGGTCATTCACTAGGAGGCATAATAATTTTTCTCCAAATTCACCAATTTCCTTTTATCTCTTTAAGTTTAGGACGTAAAACTAGTTTTACTTTTCAATACATGAATTTTGTTAAATATTTAAACTATGAAGAACATACAAAATTCCATATGCAAACATATTTACTCAAAATGTTGTACTTTATTAACAAGTAAACATGCTATTTTTTCAATTTTATTTCATTAAGGCAATTAGAAAATTATCCAATTAAACATGCCTTCTACAATTAAGAACAAAAAGACACTCATGCAAGAGAGAATTCATTTACCTCTTCATCTCTCTACAGCCTTTAATCTTCTTCTTTCTTTTCTTGTTTCTTCTTTCTCTCTTTTATTTTCTTCTCTGTTGAGCTCTCTTTCTTCTTATATTGTTCCTGCCTTCTCTTCTTTCTCTTAAGTCTTCTCTTGCCTTCTCTTCTTCCCTTAGTTTTTCTCCTTTGTTCCTTAGTTTTTCCTTAACACTTCTTAGCGTCTGCACTCGTTTCATCCTTAGCCTTTGCATCCTTCGGCACTTAGCTTTCTTCAGCAGCTTCGCTTTCCTTAAGCTTTCAGCTGAACTAGGTTTTTTTTTACTTTTTAAACCAAAAGTTTTTGTATTTGCAGCGAGGTCCTTTCGAGGATACACAGCACCCTGAGATCAGGGTGGGACCAGACCCTACTCGGTCGTCACCTAATCTCGGTTAGGTTTGTTTCAGTTTATTTCTTAATCAGTTCACAATCTCAAGTCACATCGGCTGAACCCGGCCTCCTAGGCAAAACTCTCGCCCTCCCAGGGCACATACACATCTGCATGCCCCCAAGGGCGCACACACCCGCAGGCTAATGCCCATACACCCAGATACAAAGCTCAGATCAGATCAGAATCAGAACCGGTGCGCCGAGCACTGACGACGGCATAGCCATAGTAACAAAATAGTTTTATACCCAGGTGCGTGCTCGTGGATATCCTAGGTGGGACAAACATTCCCCTTCCAGACCCAAATTCAACCGATCATAACTTCCTACCCAGAGCTCCAAATTGGATGATTTAGAGTTCGTTGGAAAGCTCTAAGGGTAATCTACACAATTTTAGGGTCAATTTAATGTTTTGTTCTTCAATTCAAGGGATGAAATCAAGGGTTTCTATGGGTTTTATAAAAAGCCTGGAAAGTGTTTTAACTCAGGGAAGTCCTCAGATGGACTTATCTCATCTATTTAAAGGTCTATACATATTATATAAACAATTCTACTTCTGTTAATATAGATTTTAAGTTCTCAAGACCTACAGAACCTGCAGAGAAGCTTTTCTCTTCTCTGAAAACTTCAGAGATTGATTTTCTGATATCAATTTGTGCAACAGACTCTTTAAAGTGTTCCTAATCTCTTTATATTAATTCTAATGGTTTTAACTAATCAATCTGGGTAGGTTTTTGGTTTGAATTTCAATAGAACAGTGCTTCTGTTGGTTTGGGTTCGAGAGTAACCCAACTTGATAGGAACAAAATCTGCACACATTACATCATCTAAGCTTACTTTAATTGATTTCAAATCATCAAATAAAATTCCAGAAACAACTTCCACATCTCAATTCCTCAATTCAAGCTTAGAACACCATAATCAGACTCAAGTTTGGCTATAGAAGCTCGAAAATTGACTTTTTGTGTAAAGCTTCTTCCTAAGAAATTAATGCATCAATCAGAGTCTTTTCATCATCTGGAACTCACTCAGATCTTTAGATTTGAGTTCTGTCCTTAATTCCTAGGGTTTCAGGCTCGCCGCCTAGACTAAAATAGGTGTGTGTTTGACAGAATTATTCAGTGGTAGTTACAGTGTTTTAAAGACTTAAATAGCTTCAATGCATCGCACTGAAGCTTCTAAGCTCCTTAAGTGTTTCTTAAATCCTTCATAGCAGTCTTCTCCAACTCCCCGGAGTTGGGGAAGACGAAGTTATATCTTTAACTCCAATGGTTAAAACATCAAGCAAATTTTTTAAAAATGATCAGTAATCCTTATTTTAATGTTCTGGAGCCTAACAGCAAGTTTAAGAGACTGCAACACATCTTTGACTCGTCGGAGCTCCGGTGAGTCCAGAAAATATAAAATGCATGTATAGATTAACAAAATTAACTATTTTTAATCCAAAAATGATTCTGAGGTTTCAAGGAACCTCTTTATCACATTAAATTCCTCATTTGTTCATTGAAATAAAAGGTTTGACAGTAAGTTCGTTTCTTAAAAAATTTGATTGGGAAGTTAAATCAAGTCAACAGATGTTATTAATCATAAATATATATTTAATTTATAGTTTGAAATGTTCCTGAGCCACCATGGACAGCAAACTCAGAAACTTAAATTAAATTTGGGCATTTAATTATAGATGATAGTAATAGGTAATATAAAGTCGATTAGGGTTCATTAGTGGTGAAAGGTGATGAAAGAACCCAGTGAAGGTGGAATTAGGCTGATTTTTGTCACCATGGACAGTGAAGTAGTCAGTGAAGGTGAGATTCGAATTAGGCGTTTAGGTGATCTAATTAATCGTTAAGGTGAATTAGAAGGGATCATGGAAGATATAAGAAGGTGAACAGTGAGTTAAAAGACAAAATTAAGATCTCTGGCGAGCTCAAGTAACTCGCCGGAGTTGGAAGAGATGAAGCTAAATTCTAAAATTACTCTAACCTAACTAACTAAACTAACTAACTAAGCTAGCCTACTCCTACTCCTACTCCTAGTCTACTGTTACCTGGACGAAGGGGTCAATAGGGTTTTGCCGAAGTTTCATAGCAGACGACGAAATCAGAGGGTTGAAGAAAGATCTCCGGCGGGCGAATTTGTGGTGGAGCGGAGGAATCCTAGGGTCGATGCCTTTGTTAGAGGTGCAGAAGACCACGGCGAATTTCCTCGGCTACTTAAGATGGACGGAGGAAGTCGGAAGATGAAATGGGGAATCGTCGGAGGTTTGGAAGAATAGCCTATTGGGTCGGCTGCAGTATTAGAAGAGGGATGGGAGCCAACTTGCTAAAATCAGAGGTGTGGGGGGGTATTTATAGTAGTTTGCTGTGAAGAGAGAGGCAGGGTCTAGCCGAAGAAGAAGCTCGAGGAGCTTAACCTCCGTTGTCATCTCCGACGATGGTGAGGTTATCTCCCACTGAAAAATAGGATTTTTGGTTAATCCAGACCGATGGATCAAGTGGAGGTGGTGAGCGCAAGCTGTAAGAGCTTGGGCAAAGAGGAATGATGTCGGCAGGGCAGTGATCGTGCGATGTGATGACTCTCTGCCGCCCGCCGTTCGTTTGGCTAGAGAAGAAGAAGAAGAAGAAGACGAAGTGGGACTTAGAAGTAATAAAACTTAAGGACCTATATGATAAATAAGGACTCGACTGTAATGAATATTAAGGACTAAAATGTAAACCCAGGTTTTGAAGGTTTATTTTAATTTAGATCTTTTTCAACTTTTTATATATGTTAGTAAATAAGGTAAATATTATGTTTACACCTTCAATTTACATTTTGACCTTTTTAGATTAATTTATTAGATTAAGTAAAATCACTTAAGTTATTACATATTAGGTATACATTATATTTAAGTTACTTATCTTATTAATTAAAGAAATGATTAGTATGATTTAGAATCCAATTATTATCTAAATTATTAATAATGTTATTTGAATGATAAAATGTCATTTTTAACTTATTTTAAGGTCCTTAACTAAATATCCCTTATTCTATAATTAACCCTTATATATTCATAACCCTAGCTAATTAACTACGAAGACTAGTTAATTAGGGGTAATTAGAGATCATGATGAGTGTCTCATCAAGCATGTTATTTAGTTTGATCGATGATCGATACCCGGTATATGTGTGGAGTTGAATCATCTGCAATCGGCTCAGTGAGTGGGGAATCTGAATAGAAATTGAGTCTGGTTGCAGGTTGGGATTGAAAATGGGTTTTGATCGATTTTGTATGTGTGGAAGCGGTGGCTTCAATGAGAATTGTGTAGGAGGGCTCTTCTAAAAAGCAGTTACAGATGGTTTCATTGAGAGAGTCCTTGTAGTAGCTTTCGAAGTCAAAAGTGAATGCCTGAAGAGTGTCTATAGGATGATGGAAATCTGACTCGAGAAAAGATTTGAACTCTAGGTTGCAATCACTCTCAGCATTTTCTTGTATTGATTCTTGAGAATAAAAAAGATATGATTCCATGTCACTGGGACTTGCTCTTAAATCATTAATCTTGGGAACTAAGGCCTCAAAGTCAGAGTCGGAGAATGAATCATGTGAACTGAGGTAATAAATTGGCTTGTTGCATTTAGGATGCAGATTGTCTCCGAAGTCATGGCAAGATTCAAATTCATTGGAGATATTGCAAAAATCAAATTCTGAATGAGATTCGAGATCAAAGTTTCCACCATAGAATAAATCACATGATGTCGATTCAGCAGCCTGATTGGGGTCTAGCCTGTATGTGAATTCTGAGCTTAGAAAGGTGTTCTTATTTGTTCTAGGCTCAAGTTCTAGGCTGGTAGGAAAGACCCAATCAATAACCCACTCGTCCAACTCTTTGGCTTCTGTATCATAAATTGGCGTGACTTCGAAAAAATTGATTTATCCCTCTGAGGATGTTGGTGAGGGATATTCATCAAATAGAGGCCCAAAATCATATTCTTCATTGAAAATTTGATCTTCTTCATACGGGGCCTCGTAATCTTCCCAATACGTTTCATATCTAGATTCTAGGTTTAGGATGTGGGTTAAACCACTAGGATCCAGGTCTGAATTACCTTCGATGGTACCCTTGGATCAAAAAGTCATCCACCTGAGAATTACCTGGGCAACCAGAGAGGGAGAGTACCACAAAGACTCCTACACGGTAGAGCGTCCCCACGGGTTATAGGGTTTCCCCCACCCGACCTCTCTTGTCATTGAGATTCTAGGTAGACCAGAATGAGGACTTTGACCTCTTAAGTCTACTACTTTTAAGATCAAAGGTGCTTAGGGTTTTCACTTGAACTTTAGATGTTTTGATTTTGTGACCTAATTTCCAGGTTGGTTGACCCAAGGGGTCAACTTCACCTGACCTACCCTAAAGATGGCAGAATGATTCTAGGTTAAGACCTAGAAATCACCCTGATTTGACTCCCAGGTTATTAGGTCCAAGATTTTAAGATTCAAGTGATGTTAGAGCTCAAATTTAGGGTTTGTCTTGCTTAGATCTTTTCAATCAAAGGCTTGGGTGGCACACAAATGCGGGTGGGTTTATTTCCTTTTTGGGCAAGCATGTATGACTAGCACTTCAAACCCTACTGTAGAAACCCTAATTTGGTTCTATTTCCAATCCTCTTTGCATTTTTTAAAAAAAGTTCTCTTTGGACTTCAAAACAAGAAGTGTGTAGTTCGCGGAGATTTAGAAATTAAGAGTGATTCCTAATAGGCACAGGAATTTGTGGGGTTGGCTCTAAAAATCGCTTCTGCTTCAATAAGCCTTTTGAAAAATTTTTTGCAAAATCAGGAAACTTTTGCCTTAAAGGTGGTAGTTACTATAAACAGAAGGCAAGTGAGTCCTAATTGATTACTTCCTTTTGTCTTCCCAGGATTAGGAGGTGGATTAGGGAAGAAGAGAGATTACCTGCCCTGGAGTGGTTGACTTGCGCGGGAAATCTTCTTGAGAAATACTTTGCAAGAACACAACAAAACAAAATAGGGCAAGTTAGTGTTCAATATAATAAAAAATATTGTAGAGACTAGTGATAAATCGCACGTTGCTCCCCGACAATGGTGCCAAAATGTTAACATAGCACTTGATTGGGGTTTTTAAGTATAAGTTAGTCGCATTGTAGTACAGTCGATCAAGCGTTGAAAACAAATAAGAAGTTTTTATTACTCGAATGTTGAGTCTGAGGTCGAATATAAGGAGCAAATGGAATTTATTTACTGATCTTAATAATGTAATTTGAACACTTAAATCTACTCAAAATCTAATTCAGAGTATAATGCAGAAGTTCATGAATTAAAATGTAGCAAAATAGAAGAGAAATTGAGAAGAATAGAAAAAAGGTTGATTGTTCTTCATCTTCTTTTCTTTCTTTCCTTCTTCTTCTTTAGTTCTCCTCTTTCTCTGCGTGCTTGCCTTGGCCTTCTTCTTCCTTGTCTCTGCCTCTACTACAGTGCTTTCTCTTTCCTTGTCTTCTGCCTTGTCTTTCTTCTTCAGCCATGCCTCTTCCTTCCTTCTCCTTCTTCTTCTTCGATTCTCCTTCAAGTCCTCCGTAATTTTTCCTGCACTTAAGCTTTGGCTTCTTTGCCTTTACTGTGGCTGCTTCCTTCCTTTTCTCCCTACAGCTACCTCAGCTTTAGCCTTTGCTCTTCTACCTTAGCTCCTCTGTGCTTCAGCTTCCTTCCTCCTCTGGCCTTAGCTTCCTCTTCTTTTCCTTCTTCCCTTCCCTGCACACACGAGTGCAAAACCTACCCCTACCCTTCCCCGCGTACACTCTCTCTCTATTTCTCTCTTGGGTTTGCTCTCCCAGAGCTAGCCAGGTAATCTAGTTGGGTTGCACACTCGGGTCTAGGTGCACCAGCATGGGTGGTGCACGTGGAGTGAGGGGTTAATCGGGTTGGTCAGCCAGGTCTGTAGAGGCATGGGTCGCAGACGAGGCGAGTGACATGGGCGAGGGGACCTCACCCCGTGTCTTAAGGTGAAATGCTTAAAACACAAATTCAATATAAGGGACTCACTGCGCTCCTGAGTTTCCGAGGTGGGACTAAAAGTTTGATCCACTTCTTCGCTTGCACGCCCACAGGAGGACTTCATTCAATTGCTGCAGCTGGGCTCTCCTTCAAGGCCAATTGCCTGCTGAATGTGTGTGCAAGTCCAACCCACACCTTCTAGACCTGGAGACCTTGAGCGAAGCGCTTGGGTTGAAGCTTCCGAGCTCCTTGCTTGTGCGTCAATGGCGGAAAGGGGTCAGGCCTACGATCACTCCATACAGCCTTGCGGCCCCATTAGAACATACAGGTAGCTTTGTTGGGGCACGACGAAGGTGCCTAGGTTGATGGTTGGCCGCGGGGTGGTCTAGGTGTGCATGCCTAGGTCATTCTGTGGCCGTGAAGGTGCGTTTGATCGGGGGACGAGTGTGGAGGTGTTAGTAGTCAGTGAAGGGGTGGAAGATACTTAGTGGATGATGGTGGAGTTTTTGAGGGGTCTGGCGAGGCGTATGGAACTGTGGAGTGATGGAAGCGCCTTCACCGATGGTCGACCGGAGATGAAGAAGGTGGTGGTGGTTTGGGGCATCGAGGGGTTTAAAGTGAAAACAAAGAGAGGGGAAATGAAGAGGGGAGAGAGAGGGAGTGTTTTAACCTAACTAAGTGGATGAAGGGGAATAAGAGAGCAGCTGGCCATACCTGCCACCGTCGGAGAAGATGAGTCTAGTGGAGGGAGAATGGCAATGACGAAGGGGTTGGAGGTGTGCGCGCGGGTATGGCGTGACGCGGAGGAAGGTGGTTAAGGTGTCTCTGGCACTGGTATTGTGGCAGAGCAACGAGAAGGAGGAAGAGAGGTTGTCGTAGCCTATTGGACACCTAGCCAGAGGAGAAGGGATGAAATTGGCGGTGGTTCTCCAGCCAAGTTAAGCTGAATGGGATTGGCAGGATCAGAGGGTCTCCTTATAGGTGCTGCCAGGGGCTCTTATGCTTGGAAGACAAGCTTCCAAGAGCAAGAGTACTCACCAGAGTACGACTCAGGGAGATACCCAAATCTCTCAAGCTTTTGCACGAGAGATTGGGTGCGAATCACGCCTTGGAATTGAGTTCAGACGAAGGGGAATTCCTCAGAGAATCTCCCTTGCAAATCTGGGAGATCTCTGAGGAATCAGGGAGCAATCCCCCTCAATTCCTTGCCAGAGTAGGACTCCTTCGCTTTAATGGTGGAGGGACCTAATTGCAAGAGTGGAGAGGAAGATAGGGGGGTTTGTGCAATGAATTTCAAAATCCAGGGGTTAAAATGTAATTGGGTGGACTATTTTGCAAAGTAGGTTATGGTGACCTCCCCTTAGGTGCAAATTTTGGTACAAACCTAATTTGGACACAAGGAATTCAATGGTGAAGTTGGATTTTAGGTTTGACCATGTTTGACTAGACATTTTACACAAAAACCCTAATTAGTTCAAATAATTAGCTAAGACCCTTACATAGGTCAAAATAGGTTCCAAAGGCCAATTTGAAGGTTCTAAACCCTAGGGGATATTTTTCATGAATTTTAGAGGGTTTAGTTGATTTTTATCCTGAACAGAACCTTGTTGAATTAAGTGAGTCAATTTTAGGGTTATATAATGCCATTTAATTCGTAGCTCTCACAATAACCCATTTCTGATTGAACCAACTTACTTTTTATCTTCTTCAGATCATTTAACCTATGTTTAGCTCTTGAGAAATCCTGTTAATGTACTGCAATGGTAAAATTACAGTTTTAACCTTTGTTTAATGTTTTCTTCTTAGAGTAGTTCTTCCTTGAATTAGGCCCTTCTCTAGGTTTTGTAAGAGCTTTTATTCTCTTTCTTAGGTCAAAAATGAGCTAGTTGAGGCTCTTGATGATGTTCTCATCATGGGACTATCTTCCCACCTCCCTTCGTGTGCATCCATAGCAGGCAACGGTGCTTGATTGCAGCTGATACTTCGGCCTTCAATGCCAATTGGTTGCCTGGATCTGTGCGCGAGGGGAGTCCATGCAACCTGGGGCTATGAACCTGGAGCGGGGAGCTCGTAAGAAAGCTCCTCGCTATCGTCAATGGCAGTGAACCTCCTATACCTGTTAACATGAAAACAACCTCGTAGCCTCAATAGAAAGCTCAGGACGCTTCGCCAAGACATAGCAGATGTGTTGCGGGGGTCGACATGGCATGAGGCTGCCTGAATGTGTGTACCTAGGGCACCCTATTTGCGTGAGAGTGGGTATGTTTAGGGGCCCTTGTGGGTGCATGGCGTAGTGAGTGTAGTGAGGGTTTATGATCAGTGAAGTGTTGCGGAGCTTATGGGTGGTTGGCGAGGTGGATGGAGGTGCGGAGCGACGGGGATGCCTCGCCGGAGGTCTGGCTGGAGTTGGAAGGGGTGATGGTGATTGAGTATGTCGAGGGGTGTTTTCAAGAAATAAAGAACGGAAAAATGAGAAGGAAAAAGGGACTTATCTGGGTGTAAGGAGATGAAGGGGTTGGCAGGGATGGCGGCCGGCTCGTATTGCCGTCACTAGAGACGAAGGGCTCAGTGGGGGAGGACGGCGATGACGAAGGGGCTGCAGAGGCATCGGCGGGTGTGGCACGACGTGGACAAATAGGAGGAAGAGAGCCCAGCCACTGGTATTGTGGCTAGGTGACGAGGGAAAGAGAGGGAGGTCGCTAGAGCTTGCTGAGCCACTAGCCGGAGTGGGAAGAGACGAATTTCAAGGATTCTCTGGCCAATGTCAAGCTTAGAAGATGTGGGGTGACTTGGGCTGCTTATGTAGGCTTTGGAGGATGGATTTGTGCTTGGAAGCCAAGCTTCCAAGCATGGAAAGCTCGTCAGAGAAGGCAAGTTGGAGGAGACCCGAATCTCTCATGCATTCACATGAGAGATTGGGAACCAAATAGATCCTCAGATTGTGTTCATATTGGAGGAGATTTCTTAAAGAACCTCCCTTTCAATTTTGAAGGGGATTCTTTGAGAAATCAGAGAGAAATCTCACTAGAGTAGGATTCCCTCCACTATAATGGCTGAGTGACCTAATTGCAAAGAACGAAGACAAAGTAGGGGGTTTCTGTAGAGGTTTTCAAAATGTAGGGATAGAAATGTAATTGGGCTGGACCTATTTGCAAAGTTGGTCAAGATGAATTTCCCTTAGGTCCAAATTTTGGTACAAACCTAATTTGAACCTAAGGAATCCAATGGTGACATTGGATTTTGGGTTTAAACCTAATTTCCTAAGGATAAATCCGTCACTAAAGGTCCTGAATTAACATTTTTAATGTCGTAATGTCCAAAATGTCCCCACTCCTTGCAACTATAAAAGGAGACCCCTACCATACAGATTTCTCATCCCTTCCTTCTTCCCTCTCCATCTTCAAAGCTTAAGAGAAGCTTGTCCCACACTCGGGATGCTCCTCAAGAGCTAAAACCAAGTTTTTGCCCCCATTCCAGAAGTGGATCCCACGACAACAACGACGATGTGCTGCTTCATTCCCGTTCCTCCTGCTTCGTCTGCCTTCCTCCTGCTTCGTTCCTCGTCTTCCAGGCATTGTCTCGTCCGACTCGTCCTCCAAGCGATTATCGAGGAGGATAACTTCTCTCTCCCATTCTTTTTACTACTTTCTAGAGTAGAATTTTTATGCTTTCTAGTTGTAATAATTTCTCACTTTCTAATGTAATCATTTCTAGCTTTCTTAGCTGTAAAAATGTTGTGCAATATCAAGTGATTGTTCTTTCTCTCTCTCTCTTATTGTCTATATTGATTCTATTGTGATTATTTCGCCCTTTAAACAAAAACACAAAAATATAATTGCGAATTTTGATTGACATAGCCTCTCTGTGTTCGACCCAGAATTTCTTTACAGATTTTCAGTATAAATTTTATTTGTTGAACGGATTTCTTCATGACTCAAACTACAACGACAGGTTTTCAAAATCCAATTACGAACGCATAGTCATCCACCAGTCAACTTTTTGGCACCGTTGCTGGGGAGGCAACAATTTTTTTTCGATCTTCTTTTCGCATTTCATGCAGTTTACTATTTTCTAACTTGCTTTATCTCATGTCTATTGTTTTGCAGATACCTCTATCAGGGAATCATCAAGCGGTAGACTGGAGTAAAGTGTAGTTGAAGATGACCGTAAGTGCTCCCCATTTTTCCCCGTTCATAGATTTCATTTTGTCACATTAATTCAAACTCCAATTAACCTAGGTGTTTACGTAAATCCTAGGATTAGTTTGGTTGCTTGGATTTTCACCCACATTCATTTCACCCTCGCATATTAAAAAAAAAATCAAAAAGATATTTTTGTGGGGTAGTTCAACCTACACACAACCTACACCTACATTCAACTCACTTAACGTAATTGATTTTTCTCTACTCAACTGGATTTTGACCTGTGTAACCGGTATGCAAAAATCAACACATAAATGAGTAGAAATCATTCTAGGTTAATGATTTTGTGTGCCTAGCTTAGTGGTGCAATTGTGGCCAGTTGTTTGAATTGTTTGGGCTACACCACTCAACCTAAAATCAACTCACCAAGTAGCTTCCTCTTAGGATTTTCAATCTGGGTTCATATCAGGCACTCCACTTTATTTCTGATTTCAAAAGGAAAGCAATCTTCACCCGTGCCTGAAAACCTATTTTGCCTCAAACTTGGTTGAATTAAACCTAATTCTAAACCCTAACAGCTACTTAAGCAAGATTTGCACTCTAAAATCTATTCATCACAAATAATCTTACTTGAAAGCCCTAGTTGTGCATGCACTCACACATACTCAATTGACCATTAAGGGCACAACCCAGTTTAAGGGCCCACCACATTCCATAAGCACTACAATCCTAGGCCTCAATAAAATTGAGTGGACATTGGCCTTAAGGATTGATTCGCTCTTTGGGGCCTAGTCTGAGATTGTTTACAATTAACCTGCTTATATTGATCAATCTGATTTCTAGCTAGGGGAGTAGCATCAAACGACCGTGGCTGTGGGGGTACACTAGGAACCGAAGGCGCAAGCTGAAAGAAGAACCTTCTCTCCAGTCCCTCCTTCTAACTGGTTGGATTGAGTAGATACGAGTAGAGTAAATCGTTTATAATCTTAAGGTGGGTTCTGAGAGTCTGTAGATCCTTAGGCTACCCCACTTATGGACAGGCTTATTTTGTTGTGCTGCAGGGTTCTTATCCCCAGTCCTTCCGAACTTTTCCTAGTTTATGCTAGGAAGAATGTTATTGAATCCCCGATTGGAAGGACCACTAGAGTATTCTAGGAGGCGTTGATTAGATTTTTGCCAGATTGATCCCATGGTTGACCAACAGCCTCCTCTATCATAGAATCCATAGGAGGTATTTCAAAGGCAGCTGGAATAAATGTAGAGAATGCAAGAATGGTTCCAGAGAATGCAGGGCGCTCAGCCCTTGAAGGACTTTTATGATCCTTCAAATTACGGGGAACATCTTGGCATCCAGATTCCCACTGGAGACATAGAAATCAAGCCCATGTGTTAAGCTTGATCAAACATTTCCATGGGCTTGGCTCTGAAGACCCGTTTCTGTACTTGGAGGACTTGACAACTTTGGTCTAGACTACCAAGGTGCGAAACGTGAATGAGGAGCAAATGATCATGAGGCTCTTCCCCCACTCTCTTATGGATAAAGTCGCTCATTGGTACAGGACTATAGGAAGACCCATTGCAACTTGGAATGAGTTGAAATCAGCTTTCCTAAAGAAATTCTTCCCTGTCGAACGCACCATTGCGTTGAGACGGCAATTACTACATTCACTGAGTGACCAGGGGAGCAGTTTCATGTTGCTTGGGAGCAATTCCAGGAACTATTGTGGAGGTGTCCACACCACGAGGTGTCGAAATGGCAACTCGTGCAGATCTTCTACCACGGGTTGACTGAGCAACTCAGAAATCACCTGGATGCTTCTTGCAAAGGCAATTTCCTCAACAAAGATGCAAATAGCACGCATGATTTGTTTGAGGAGATGAGCGAGAATTTGATCAATCATGTCTCCATGGATACTTTTAACCGGTCCCAACAACCCAGATCGAATGTTGATGAAGTTCACAACTCTCTTTCATTTGACATGGAATTGATTTGTAATAAACTTGATATGGCGGACTTGGTTGCTAAGAGAATGGAGTGCATGGCTGGAAACTCAATGAACAACTCTTGATCCACTCAATCCCAAAATTCAGGATCCCATTCATCACGAGCTTCTTCTGAATGGGAGTTCGTGAATCAACTTGATGCAGCTCAACCTACGAGCCAGCATTATTCGGAACCCCACGGGTTCCCAACTGGGGCCTTTGATCCCAATTTCTCTGATCCTTCCCTTTCTTTCTCTCCATCCTCACCCTATGTGGATGTTTGTGCTGTATAGGAGAATGTTAGATCCAACCCTTACTCCAATGCTTATAATCCAGGTTGGAGAAACCACCCTAACTTCTAGAAAAACCTGGGGCAGCAGACCCAATTCCGACCCAGCAAGTATGCTCCGCAATGACCAATGGGTCAGGGTCATGTTTACACTCAGCTGCCCCCGAATTAGGCTAATCAGTCAGCTTGGAATGCCTGTCAACCCATAGGGTAGGCTGATTTAAACTAACAAATGGTAGAGATGCAAGGATCTATGCTCCAGCTCATGCAGCAAATGAAAACTTCGCTAGGCAACTTGCAAAACGCATTGCTAATTCTCGTCAACCTGGATCTCTACCATCTCAACCCATTCCTAACCCACGTAATATCCAGAATCCGAGCAATAAAGCCCATGGGTACGGGAATCATAGGGACCCATATGCACATGCTCAGGTGGTTGAGTAGGGTCCTTCTTCTTTTGCAAATCAATGGTTCTTTGCTAATGAAGCCCCTCTAATCTTTCCTAGCCCTCCGTAAGACCCAAACTCGTATGCATCTGCTAATTCTGTTACCTTGAGGAGTGGTAAACAAACTCAAGATCCACGACCACACTGTTCTGATTTACCGAATCCTGAAAAACTTGAGGAGAGAAAGGAGAACTCTAGAGAAGAAATGAAGGCTCAGGAACCTGATTTCGAAGATCTGACTCATGTTCCTTTTCCTGAGGCCTTGATTAGATTAAGGAAGAAGAAGTCTGTTGATAGTAATGAGAAGCTTCTGAATATTCCCAAGAATGTTGAGATCAATATTCCGCTCCTCGATGCTATCAAACATATACCGGCTTACACGAAATTTTTAATGGATTTATGTACACAGAAGCGTAAGTCGAGAGAATCTATTCCGAGGAAGGTGGTACTCTTCGAGCAAGCTAGTTCTGTTATCCTGCACCACCTCCCTCAGAAAACGAGAGATCCAAGTGCTCCTTTGATTTCTTATGTCATCGGAGATTACACTTTTGATAAAGCACTGCTAGATCTAGGTGCATCCATCAACCTAATTCCCACTTCTCTTTACGAGAAGTTCGGATTAGGTGAACTTCGACCGACTTCAGTAACGTTGCAGTTAGAGGACCGTTCGATCACAAATTCGTGAGGCATTATTGAAGATGTTATTGTTAAGGTTAAGGATTTCTATTTTCCTGTAGATTTCCTTGTCCTTGACATAGATGTACCTGAAAATATGAGGAACACTCCCTTCATTCTGAGGCATCCGTCCCTGGCTACCACCAAGGCCAACATTAACTGTGAAAGGGATAGCATGGAAATCGCCTTTGGGGATTAAAGAATGAAATTGGATATTTTTAAGGTGATTAATAAATTCGAGGATTGTGGATTTGTTGAGGAACTTGAGGATGATAATGTGAATATTGAGACTTGTATGATGGTTTCTACATTTTAAAGTTCCTCCTTTGATGATGAATTGGACCCACAACCCTCTATGACTGACCTACCATCTTCTGAAGAAGTTATTGATTTTGTTCACTCTCAACCTCTTCCTCTTAATGAGTCTTCATCAGCATCTTCCTTACCTTCAATCAACAACCTGCCCCAACTTGAACTGAAACCATTGCCTGAAAATATGAAATATCAGTTTTTAGGACAACCTAAGATGCTCCCTGTAGTTATCAGTGCTAAATTAACAAATGAGCAGGAGATTAAACTGATTAAGGTCCTAAAGGAACACAAGGAGGCAATTGGTTGGACCATTCATGACCTTAGGGGGATCGAGCCATCTTATTGCAATCACAGAATATTTTTGGAAGATGGATCCCACCCTTTTCACCAGATGCAGAGGAGATTAAGCCCAAATATGCGAGAAGTGGTCAAGAAGGAGATTATTAAGTGGCTTGATGCAGGAATCATTTATCCGATCTCTGATAGTCTTTGGGTAAGTCCTGTGCAAATTGTTCCCAAGAAAGCTGGGATTACTGTTGTGACTAACGAGAAAGGAGAATCTGTCACAACTTGTTCAGCTTCCTCTTGGAGGGTTTGTATCGATTATAGGAAGCTGAACATAGCCACGAAAAAGGATCATTTTCCTTTGCCCTTCATTGATCAAATCTTGGAAAGATTAGTTGGGCACAAGTACTTCTGTTTCCTTGATGGTTACTCAGGATACAACCAAGTTCCTTTCCATCTCGAGGATCAGGAAAAAATGACTTTCACCTATGCCTACGTAACCTTTGCTTTCTGGTGAACGCTTTCGCAACCGCGGCTAGTCTTTGTTTGTTTTAATGCTTATTATAGAAGTTTCGCTGTGGTATATAATGAGACAGCTACGGTTGTCGTTACCATTACAATTTTGTTAGTCGAAAATGGTTTCCTGAGGTCGAACTTAGGGAGCTACTGGAATTCTAGAAGTACAAAGTTTCTTTATTACAAAAATAAAAGGGAGAGGGAGAGAGAGAGGAATAGATTTGTGTCTTGTGGCTTTTTCTTCTTCTCTTCTTTCTCTCTTTGCTTATCTTCTTCTTCTCTTCTTTCTCGGGTCTTCTTCCTTGGTCTTCTGGTGGCCTTCAGTTCTTCTGTATTTCCTTTCTTCTTTAGTTCTTCTTCTTTTCTTTATCTTCTTTCTTCCTTCCTTTCTTTTCTTTCACTTCAGCTGCGGAACCTTTTCTTTTCTTTTTCTTCTTCTCTACTTTGTCTCCCCCGAAGCTTCATTCGTCGTCTGATATCTCAGTCAGATGACTTAAATGGCGGTCTGCTACAATGCTTCCCCTCTCTTTTCTTCCTTGGCTGCTTCTCCTTCTTCTCTTCTTCTTCTTCTTCCCGCTTGTTATTCTTTGGCCTTCTTCCTTGCTCAGTTGCAATGCTTCTTCTTCTTCTTCTTCCCGCTTCTTCTTCTTTGGCCTTCTGCCTTAGTTGCAAGGCTTCTTCTTCTTCTTCTCCCGCTCCTCTTCTTCTTCTTCCTGCGGCCAAGTGTGAACCTTCTTCCCTCGCACCCTATCCCTACACAAACCACAGCAAAACCTAACTGATGAGAACCTCATCATGAGCCATAACTAGCTCATTTTGACCTAATACAAAGGATAAAAGCTCCTATATAACTCAAGGAAAGGCTAAACTCAGAGAATTCTGAGTTTAAGGAGAAAATAAGTCATAAGGGGTAAAAATGCAATTTTACCAGTATAATCTGCATACAGGGTAATTCAGGGTCCAAACATAGGTCAAAGCAACCTAATAAGAATAAAAGTGGGATGAGATGATCTGGCAAGGGCTACGGCAATTCCAAGGAACTAAATGATAATCTGTAACCCTAAAACAAACCCACTTCAATTCACGAGGTTCAAGGCAAAGCAAAAATGGAATAAACCCTCTAAAATTCATAGAAAAATAATCTCTAGGGTTTAGAACCTTCAATTTGACCTTAGGAACCCATCTTGACCTACATTGAGAACCATACCCAATTAATAACTTAATTTGGGTTTTTACGTAAATTGACCAGTCAAACAAGGTTTAATCTAGAAATAAAATTCACCATCAGATTCCTTAGGTCCTAATTAGTCATGTATAAAAACTTGAGCCTAAGAAGAAACCTTCTTGACCAACTTTACACTTTGGTCCTCATATATTTACTTTTTGGCCCTCAACTTTTGAACCCTCGCATATTGGCCCCTAACTCTCCTTCGTTCTTTGCGTTCAGGTCCTCCCTGCAAAACCTGCCAGCACCATGCTCTGGCGACCTTGCGCGGAGCATGGCGCCGCGCAGGGTGAGGGGGAGGGTCTGGCAAGTAAAGCGGGGGTGCCCTGCGTCGTCAGCCGTCGCAGGGACACCCCCCTGGTCGCTGTAACCCACCATACCGGCCGTGCGAACGCATGGACGGTATGGGTTTCCATCTCCGGCGTCCTCCGGCAAGGGAGACACGTCGTCTCCCTCCGCCTTCCTCTCTGATTCGGTCCCTATAAATACCCCCGTCGCTCCATCGTTCTTCCCAGCTCGGTCCTGATGGAGAAAGACCCCCACTTCCTCTCTTCCCACTTCGACAGGAAGCCCTCTAGCTCCGGCGGCCTCCCCTCTTCCTCCTCGTCGCTCTGCCGCACTACCAGCTGCAGGGTTGCTCTCCCTCGCTCTTCCCGCGCCACGCCGCACCCAGCTGGCGCCTCTCCGGCCCTCTGCTCGCCGCCGCCCCTTCCCCCGGGCATCTTCTTCTCCAGCGACAGTCGATACGACTGTCGCCCGCTCCGGCCCCTCCTCGTCCTGCTAAGTAGGTAGAACTCTCCTCTTCCTCCCCTCTTCCTTTTCCTCACTTTAAACATCTACTGTCGCCCTCGATTCCGACCAATCACCCTCACCTTCTCTGCCTCCGGCCATCCTCCGGTGAGCCGCTCCCATCACTCCAGCATCCCACACGGCTCGCCGACCTGCACATAATCTCCGCCTCCTCACCCTGATCCATTTCCGCCCCTCCACTTCCCCCAAATCACCCTCTGCAACTCCACCGAACAAACCCATCTCCCGACCCACAGTCCGACCTAGGGTAGCCCTTAGGCTCCGCCCCGCCGCCTGCACACCCCCCGACCACCTTCGCCGTGCCACAGCGAAGGTCCTCCGCGTTTCTAATTGGGCCGAGAGGCCGTTTTTCTGTGGGCAGGTACCTGCGCTCGTCGCCGCCATTGTTGAAGCGAAGCAGCTTCTTCACCTGCTGCCCCAGGTGCGCCACGCCCAGGTTACGCTCCCAGACAGTGCGAGGCGCCTTCGCGAAGTACCAGGCTGCAGTCGAGTCGAAGCTCTCGCGCGAAGCCCCCGCGCTTCGCCTCGACGGCCGCTGCTTCCTCCGCGCAGGCACCGAAATTGGGGTGGGACATTTAGTCCCACCTCGTAACCTTTCAAAGGAGAGCGCCCGCATAAAGGCAAAAAGTGCCTTATGCTCGTTGCCTCCTGAGCACGGGGTGAGGTCCCTCTCACTCACTCGCTCTCTCGACCCGGTCTCATCCGCGAGCACGCCCCGCGGACCTGGCCCGACCCGACTTAGACTGACCTGCACTCCTCGCCCACCACGCACGCCGGTGGGCCTGGACCTGGGCGCGGCCCGTACCCGGCTACCCGGCAGCTCTGGGAGAGCTATCCTATGAGCGGATTCTGTGAGGGAGAGACACGGGGGAGGGTAGAGATAGGTTTTGCCCCTCTTTGATCAAGCTGTGTAAGTGTGCAGGCACAGATGAAGAAGAACCGTGGAAGAAGACGAAGGCTGAAGGAAGGAGGATCACCGAGCGGCACTGTAGCAGCGGCGGTTTAAGTCGTCTGATTGGAAAATCAGACGACGTCCTGAAGGCAAAGAAGGAGAAGGAAGGCGAGGCAGAGGAGAACACAGAGAGACAAGTAGAAAGAGCTGAAAGAAGAAGGAGAACGCAGAGAGGCCAAGACAAGAACTGAAAGAAGAAGAAGAGCACGAGAAGAAGAAGGTCTGAAGAAAGGAAAAGAAGAAAGAAAGAAGAAGAAGAAGAGCACGAGAAGAAGGTCTGAAGAAAGGAAAAGAAGAAAGAAAGAAGAAGAAGAAGAACAGGACAGCAAGGGAGAAGAAAAAGAAAGAGACGAGCAGAAACAAGAACTGAAAGAAGAAGAAAAGCATCACTACTGCTGCAGATAAAGCAGAAGAGCCAAGCAGAAGAAGATAGGCAAAGAGAAAAGAAGAGAAGAAGAAAGAAGCCAACAAATTCTCTCTCTCTCTCTCTATTTTTTTGTACAAGAAACTTGTATCTCTAGAATACAACTTGCTCCCTGAGTTCGACCTCGGGAACTCTTTTATTTCTGAGTAAGAAATTGTATTAAACTGGTAATCACCTCTCTATACTATACTACGACGAAATAATAAAACTATAGAGGAAGGTAGCCCACCCTTCCTTCTACCCGCATGTCTCTCTCTCTCTCTCTGTAAACCGCTCATAGGAAGCTCTCCCAGAGACGGGTTATCAGGTTGGGTATGCGTAACCAGGACCAGGCGTACCGGCATGTACGGTATGCGAGGAGTGCATAGGTGGTGTCGGGTCGGGTCCGCCGGATCAGCGTGTTGAACTCGCGGACCGGGCGGGTGAGTGGGGTGTGGGACCTCACCCCAGGTGTCTCGGAGGCAACCAGCAGAAAACACGAAATCAATTTAAACTAGTGCGGGGTTTTGAGAACTTACGATGTGGGACTATTCTGCTCGCCCTTCTCGCGCGTGCCCGTAGGAAGTCCTCATCGCTCTCTACTCAACTGTAGCCACTATCGGTGCCAACTACTGAAGCAGAAGTCCTCGCAGACTTCGCCCCAACCTGCAGCACCTGGAATCCTGAAGCCCCGACGCCTGGAACTCGCCTAGAAGCTGCTTCAGTTGTCGTCAATGGCGGCTGGGGCTTCGACCCCGTCAGACAGAAACACGGCCTCTCATCCTATTCAAACTACATGCAGACCTTTGCCGTGGTACGGCGAAGGTGGTGGAATGTGCAACAGGTTGCAGGATGGCCTAGGTGTGCGTGCCTAGGTCGACCTATGACTGGAGAAGTGGGTGTGTTCGGCGGTGCTTTGTGTGGGTGTGGAGTGGCAGTGAAGGGGTGGAAGTGGTTCAGCGTGATGAGGCGGAGGTTTTGGGTCGGTCGACGAGTCGTGTGGAGTGGCGGAATGATGGGAGCGACTCGCCGGAGGTTGGCAAGAGGCGTGGAAGATGAAGGTGGTCAGGCATTGTCAAGGGGCGGTCTGAATAAAAAGATGTGAGGAAAAGAGAGAGGGGAGTACAGGGAGTATCTAGAACTTAGCTGTAGGGACGAAGGGAGTCGGAGCAGGGCGGTAGTCGTACCGACTGTCGCCGGAGAAGAAACACCCAGAGGGGGAGAGCGGCGGCGAGGAAGAGAGCAGGAGGGCACGCGCTGGGTACGACGCGACGTGGGACGATCAGGCGAAGGTGGCTCCGCTGCTGGTATTGCAGCAGAGCGATGAGACGGAGGAGGAGGAGCTATCGGAGCTGGTGGGTTTCTGCCGGAGTGGGAAGAGCGGAATGGTTGGGGTTTTCTCTGTCAGGACCAAGCTGGAAGAATCGGCAGGTGACGCTGGTCCTTATAAAGGCGGTGACGGAGGGGTGGGCGCAGGGAGGCGACGTGCCTCCCTCTCCGGAGAATGGCCAGAAGTGCGACCCATACCTTCCGCATGTTCGCACGGAAGGTGTGGGCGTCGACAGATGGCATGGCGGTGTCCCTGCGATAGTAGACGTCGCAGGGAACACCGGGTTCAATCTGCAGGACACCTCCCTCACCCTGCGCAGCGCCATGCTCCGCGCAAAGTCGCCGGAGCATGGTGCTACGCAGAGACTTGCAGGAGAGACCTGAACGCAAAGAACGACGAAGAAACTAGGGGCCAAAATGCAAGGGTTTCAAAAGTTGAGGGTTAAAAAGTAATAGATGAGGACCAAATTGGAAAGTCTGTCAAGAAGGTTTCTTCTTAGGCTCAAGTTTTTATGCATAACTAAATTGGACCTAAGGATTTTAATGGTGAATTTTATTTCTAGGTCTGACCTTGTTTGACCAGCCAGTTTACGTAAAAACCCAAATTAAATCATTAATTGGGCATGGTTCTCAATGTAGGTCAAACTGGGTTTCCAAGGCCAAATTGAAGGTTCTAATCCCTAGAGATTATTTTTCTATGAATTTTAGAGGGTTTAGTCAATTTTTACCCTGCTTCAAACCTCGTGAATTGAAGTGGGTTTGTTTTAGGGTTATAGAATGTCATTTAATTCCTTGGATTTGCTGTAGCCCTTGTTGGATCAGATCATCCCACTTTCCTTCTTATTAGGTTAGTTTAAACCCTAAGTTACCCTATTTGCAGATTGTGTTGGTGAAATTGCATTTTACCCCTTATGACTTATTTTCTTCTTAAACTTAGAATTTTCTAAGTCAAGCCTTTCTTTGAGTTATGTAGGAGCTTTTTCTCGCATATCTAGGTTAGATTGTGCTAGTTAAGGTTCATGATGCGGTTCTCATCACTTTCCGTAGGATGCCATTCGGCTTATGCAACGCACCTGCGACTTTTCAAAGGTGTATGCTGGCCATATTCTCTGACATGGTGGGAAAGTTTATGGAAGTCTTCATGGATGAATTCTCTATTTTTGGAGAATCATTTGACTCTTGTCTAGTTAATCTTGAAATGATTCTTAAACGATGAATCAAAACAAGACTGGTCCTTAGCTAGGAAAAGAGTCATTTCATGACAAAAGAAGGCATCATCTTGGGTCATGTAATCTCTGAATGGGGAATTGAAGTGGATAAAGCTAAGGTTGATGCTATAGCTAAACTTCCTCCTCCCACATCTGTCAAACAAATTCGATCATTTCTTGGTCATGTGTGATTCTACAGGAGACTCATCAAGGACTTTTCGAAGGTTTCTCATCCTCTGAGCAATCTTCTTGACAAAGAAACACCGTTTGATTTCGACGAATCATGCTGTAAGGCATTTGATCTTCTTAAAACGACAGTCACTTGTGCTCTGGTGTTGCAACCACCAGTTCGGACAGCCCCTTTTGAGATCATGACCAACGCTTCTGATTACGTGGTCAGGGCTGTTTTGGGTTAGAAAGTTGATAGGAAGCCCTCTGTCATCTACTATGCTAGTAAAACTTTGGACGAGACACAAAGGAATTACACTTTATTGAAAAGGAATTACAAGCTGTAGTGTCTGCTTTGGAGAAATTTAGGGATTATCTCTTAGGGTCTCATGTCATCATATATACCGACCACTCAGCCTTGAGACATCTTTTGGCCAGAAAGGATGCCAAACCCCAGCTAATTCATTGGATTCTTCTATTTCAAAAATTTGATCTTGAAATCAAGGATAAATCTGGGGTACAGAATGTGGTGGCGGATCATCTGTCAAGATTTTTGAGTGATTCTTCTCATTTGGACATTTTGGTTGCTGATACCTTTCCGGACGAGACCATCCTTACAGTTTCAAGTGTTCAAACCCAATGGTTTGTTGATATCGTTAATTTGCCAAGTTTCGTAATTTGATGGTGGACATTGGTCAAATCCCCCAGGATTGGACCAAGCAACAACGGGATAGGCTCAAATCTGAGGCCAAATATTACTTCTAGGAGGACCCTGAACTGTACCGCATCAGCTCTGATCAGATTATTTGCTGATGTGTTCCAGAGAATGAATTCAGGAGTATCCTCGAGTTCTGCCATGCATCTGCGTGTGGTGGACACTTCTTCGAAAAATAGACGGCTGCAAATATTTTGCAATCTAGATTCTATTGGTCGTCTTTATTCAAGGATGCACAGGAATTCACGAGGTCATGTTTCCGATGCCAAGCACTTGGGAGCATGACTAAGAGAGATATGATGCCCCTAAACTCAATTCTTCCCATCGAAATCTTCGACGATTGGGGCATTGATTTCATCGGACCCTTCCTCCTTTCATTTGGACATCAGTACATTCTCGTCGTTGTTGATTACATGTCCAAATGGATTAAGGTGATTCCCACCCGAACCAATGACCACAAGGTGGTGATCGATTTTGTCAAGAAGAACATCTTCAGCAGGTTTGGGATTCCGAGGGCCATCATCAGCGATGGTGGCACTCATTTCACTAATGTCCAGTTTTGTAATTTGCTGGCAAAGTACAGGGTTAATCATAGAATCTCCACACCTTACCATCCCCAGACGAATGGACAGGCCGAGATCTCCAATCGGGAGATCAAGAATATTCTGCAGAAAATGGTTAGGCTTGATCGCAAAGACTGGACTCAAAAGCTCTTTGGGCATACCGTACGGCATATAAAACACCCATCAGCATGTCTCCTTTTTGTTTAGTGTATGGAAAGGCGTGCCATTTACCCATAGAAATTGAACATAGGGCATTCTCGGCAATCAAGCAGTGCAATCTAGATCTGAGTTTAGTCGGGAAGGCTAGCAAACTCCAACTTTCTGAGTTGGAGGAGCTTAGAAATGATGTATATGAGAATGCTAAGATCTACAAGGCTCGAACCAAAGCTCTTCATGACCAATTGATTTCTCGCAAGAGCTTCAAGCCAAACAAGAAGGTCTGGCTATTCAATTCTCAAATTAAGCTCTTTCTCGGCAAACTTAGGTCGAAATGGAATGACCCATTCATTATCGATCAGATATTTCCAAACAGAGCTGTTCAGATCTTTGACTCAAAGATGGGTAATTCATTCAAAGTTAATAGTCAACGTTTGAAACATGTTATTGACTGTATTATTACAGAACCCATCTCAGACACGGTTACTCTAGCCATGTTATGACTTCTTTGGCTGGACTTCACCTAGCTGACGGCATTAAACTCAGCAGTTATACAGTCTAACTCAGAGCTAACCTGAGCTTCATATTCAGGTGATATCTTCTGCATTCTACGCGTCCTTTCATGTCTTTTATTTTCAATGCAGACATTGCATCAGCTAGGAATGGGGGGTTGGATTCATTTTTGAATCATTTTTGTCAGCTTTGTGGAATTCTTGTAAATTCTATTCGTCTTCTTATATATACATTAAAAAAAAATTGAATTAGGAAGGAATACTTGGACATTAGGACCTTTCAATCTTAGGAAATATTACAGTAGGATCTAAATACTAAGAGCCTTCAGGTCTTTAGGCTTAATCAGCCTGGGTATCCACTAAAAGGTGGATTTGTTATTGAGTCCTCACCATCCTAAATTCTATTTTAATTTGATTAAATAAGTTTGGGTGATAAGTACACGACTTATCAACCCGCCCTCTGATTTGATGAAACTTTAAGTCTAAGCATCTACACACTATTTGTCACTGACTGGTTGTTCGGCGATTTTAACGGAAATTGGGTAGCTAATGAACCTTCTAGGGTGATATGATTGGCAAGTTATCGTAGGTAATAGCCCATAGGTAGGTTGTCTGGAGCCCAGTCACTAGACCACTCTCTTCATGCTGCCTTTAGGTAAATCTTAGACCAGGGAAGCCACCTACTTAGAAGGAAAAACAAAGTCAAAAAGAAAACAAAAAAGAAAAAGAAGGAGAAAATAAAGAAAAAGAAATAAAAAAAATAAGCCACACTTCGCCGCACAAGTATGGCTGGCAAGTTGTTAGTGGTAACACCTCATCGACCGGTTGTCCAAAACCCAGCTTAAGAAATGCACTAAAAATTCCCAAAACACTTAGAAGCAGTGAAGTAGAATAAGCTGGGGAGATATACACTTGACTCACCCTTGTGTTGACCCCATAAAAATAAAAGTAGGGAGAAAGTTACCGGTCGTAAAAATACACCTTTAGGCAGAACTCTCTTTTTAAGGTCACATAGAGGCGTAGAAACTTAAAGTCTATTCTGATTGCCGATCAACGAGTCTATCACATTCATAATAAGATGCTTAGAACTTAGGGTTCTCATGAAATCTTTGGTGGGTTGAGTGGCTATAGAAAGCCACTCTATAACTGTAAACTCAAAAATCCAAAAAAAAATTGAAAAGAAGAAAATGAGAAAAAGAGATTTTTCTTTGAATAAGGCGAGGGCTTGAGGGGTCTGCATTTTGGCAGATACTTGGGTGCTGTTGTGTCTTTGAAAGTTCAGGTCCTAAGTAAAAATTTATTAATGTTGAAAATGATTTGTGCTCGAGTAATCTAATATAATTCTTTTATAAATAGCATGTAGTTTTTGCTAGGGACTAGCAAAAGATAAGAATGGGGTTGTGATGTGCGTACATTTGATTAACCTAAAATGTCTATTAATGCATGTTCTTAGTGTCACATTAGCATTATACATTGTAAATAGTGCATAAAATGCATAATCATGCATTTAGGTCAAGTTGTATAAAATTTATAGTAATTGTCTCCTTTTATGGTCAGGGACAAGGTAACTTTTTATTAAGGCCTCGGATCGAAGATTCAACTATACTGATCTGATCAGGGAGACAATTGAAGTTCAACGACTCCAAGATCACCTTGATCGGACATCCGTAGCACCAGATAGAGACCAAGGAACCCTTAAGAGCAAGGGCCAAGATGGTGTTAATCCGGACCTCAGACGACAAATTCGACTGCATGGATGGGTTCAGATTGATGATCGTAGCCTAGCGATGCTAAAATCGGTCCAATCCGACACCCGTGGCACCATCTACAACACTCAAAAGATGGAGGGCCTAGATGGCACCACATGGCGCCATCATAGCCACCCAGCACCGGCCGTAGCTCTTCTTCTTCACCTGCTCGACAAATCTCTACCGTTGGATGCCCATCCAACGGCCGAGAATGTGCCATGTCGTCGCCCATCCAACACCTCTCCTCATCTGAAAGCACAAGCAACGTTTGATCTTGACCGTCGGATGAAGATCCAACTGCCGAGATTGGCCGTGCGTAAAATCCTCAACGTGCCTCACTTGCACGCATAGTGTAGCGATTAAGGCACTGCATAGGCAGGTGATGCAGGTTCAAGTCATACACGCAATGCCTCTCCTCGCGTATGGGCATGTAATTGGAACCATGCAATTCGCATCGAACGGCGCAGATCGACTGATAATGCCCACGTGCGATCAGACGCGCAGCGCAAATGCCTGATCATATGCAGGCATGCAGCGTTGGTGGGGGTGGTTTAAGCCATCCGATCTCTTGATCGGGCGGCTGAGCATGCGCGGTCGTGCGAAGGCATTGAGAGCACGAATGCGAAAGGGTGCACGTGCGATGCGCGCACGTCGGCCACATTCAGGCCTTTAGTGATAGATAAATCCTTCACTAATGGTCCTAAATTAATGTTTGTAATGTTGTAATGTTCAAAATACCTCCACTCTTTGAAACTACAAAATAAGACCCCTACCATGCGGATTTCTCATCCCTTCCTTCTCTCTCCCTCTCCAAAGCTTAAGAGAAGCTTGTCCCACACCCGGGATGCTCCTCAAGAGCTAAAACCAAGTTTTCACCCCCATTCCGGAAGTGGATCCTGTGACGATGACGACGTGATGCTTCATTCCTGTTCCTCCTACTTCATCCTCCTTCCTCCCGCTTCGTTCCTCGTCATCCAAGCGTTGTCCCGTCCAGCTCATCCTCGAAGCGATCGTCGAGTAGGATAACTTCTCTCCCATTCTTTTTACTGCTTTCTAGAGTAGAATTTTCATGCTTTCTCGATGTAATAATTTCTCACTTTCTAGTGTAATCATTTCTCTCTTTCTTAGTTGTAAAAACATTATGCAATATCAAGTGATTGCTCTTTCTCTCTCTCTCTTATTTTCTATATTGATTCCATTGTGATTATTTTGCCCTTTAAGCAAAAACACAAAAATATAATTGCGAATTTTGATTGATGTAGCCTCCCTGTGTTCAACCCGGAATTTCTTTACAGATTTTTTGGTATAAATTTTATTTGTTGAATGGATTTCTTCGCTACTCAAGCTACAACGATGGGTTTTCAAATCCAATTGCATACGCGTAGTCATCCGCCAGTCAATAGGAGACTTTAGAGCTAGAGAATAAAGCCCTTGGGAGCTTTGTAGGCTTCTTAGAGCTTTGGAGTAGGTGGGAGTAGCATAGGTAGAGATGAGGGCAAATGGGGAGGTGTAGGTGGGTTTATATAGGGGTAGAGAAGAAGCTTTCCGCACATAGACAATTAGTGACACCCGTAATCGTCACTAGAGATTTGCCCTAGCTATGCTGAAGATCTTTCACGGTGCTACTGGGGCATGCTACATGTTGCCTTGTCATGTGCGCGCATGATGGTTGTGCATTGCATCGCTGTATGCTGCGTTGGTGCATGCTTCACGTGCGCATGCGCTAGCGTGATGCACTACGTTGGCCATGCCTGTGTCGCCTCCAATTGAGTGATTGGGGGGCTTTGTGAGTTTCAAACCTGCACCACTCCTTTGGGAGTGGATGCCTAAACCAATGCGCTACGCTAGCACATGAGTCGAGAAGAGCGGTTACGAGCGCACGGTGGAGGAGGCTTCATAGAGGTTGGATTTTGATCCAACGGTTGAGATCTCCTGTTGGAAGGCCTCTGGAGGGACATCGGGCGATGTTGGGTGCTCTGGATCATGCAACGTGGCACCATTTGGACTGTCCACCTTTACTTGCAAAAGATGGTACGATGGTCAGATCAAGATGATTTCCATGTTGTCGTATTGCGATTGTCTCTCCGAATTCATCCATATGGTCAGATTTTGCATTTGAAGCTTTGAAATGTCGTACCCTATCTCCTGGCCACAATAATGCAGGAATTATTGTACAATTTATACACATTACACTAAATGTAGTATGATGAATGTTATGCAATATTTATACTATAGAATGCAATGCTAGGCTTAGGAACTATCATAAGTAAGCATTTAATCATGAATACATGTATTTTTATCATATCCCCATGCTTATCTTTTGCTAGTCCCTAGCAAAATTAACCTAAATGCTATGTATAGAAATAGAATCAAGATTTGGTTACTTAGGCAAGATTTATTGATTGCATTAGAAATTTTCACTAAGGCCTTAATTACAAAAACAGAACAGTGCTTGGGTGCTTGCCAGAATGTAGACGGCCCAAGCCCTCGCCTTATTTTGAGAAGGGACGATACATTTTTATTTTGCTTTTTCTTCTTTTCTAATTTTCTTTTTGGAGTTTTGTAGTTCAGAGTTTCGAGATAACTTTTTACGGCTACCCGACCCACCCAAGACTTGAGAAGGACTCTAAGTGCTAAGCATCTTGTGAAGAAGTGATAGACTCACTAGGTAGCCGTTAAAATGGACTTTAGGTTTCTACGACCCTAGGTGACCTTAAGAGTTTTTGCCTAAAGGTTTATCTTTCCAATCGGTAGCTTTCTCCTTACTTTTTTATTTTTTATAGGGTCAATGTATGAACGAACCTAGTGTATATCTCCCCGGTTTATTCTACTTCCCTGCTTCTTCCCAAAATGTTTTGGAAATTATTTATGCATTTTTGTGAGCTAAGCTCAGGACAATCGGCCAATGGGCTGTTACCTATGGCAACTTGCTAGCCATACTCGTGCGGTGAAGTGTGGTTTATTTTTTTATTTTTTTCTCCTTTTTCTATTTTTTCTATTTTTCTTTTTATTTTTGAGTCATCATTTTGTTTCCTTTTTCTAAGTAGGTGGCTTCCTTGATATAAGATTTACCTAAAAGCATTAGAATGAGTATGGTCATGTAGCTGGGCAATGGGTGGTTACCCACAATAACTTGCCAGCCATACTACCGTAGAAAGTTCATTAGCTACTTAATTTATATAAAAATCATCAAAAAGTGAGTCAATGTAAATAGTGTGTAGATGCTTAGACTTAAAGTCTCCTCAAATCAGAGAGCGGGTTGGTAAGTCGTGTACTTATCACCCCAATTTATTGGCCAACTTAGAATAAAATTCCTTTGCGAGGACTCGAGACTGAGTATACATTCGAGTGGACACCTGGGCTGATTAAGCTCGAAGACCTGAAGAGTCTAAGTGTTCCGATCCTAAAGTATCATTTTCGAAAGTTCGTAACTCCTATTGCCTAAGTTCTCTTCTCGTAATTCTAGTTTCTTTTTAAATAACAAGAGATTACTATTACGAGCTAACAACATGATTAAATCACAAAGTATCCACTCCCCCATGGCTAGCTAATGCATCCTCATTGTAAAGTAAATCGTACAGGAGGGCAGAATAGGAAGAATATCACCTGAATTCCGTGAAACTCTGGTCAGTTCCAAACAGTCTATACACGTGCTGTGTTTAGTGCCTTCGGCTAGGCAATGTTCGACCAACAGAGATTAGGGCAAGGTGAGAGCAACCTTGTTAGAGACGGGTTCAAGGAGCACAAGGTCAACAAAGGGTTTGAGACGTTGGCCGTTGACCTTGAAGGAATTACCCGTCTTTAGGTCAGATATTTCGATGGCCCCGTTAGAAAAAATTCGCTCAATAATGAATGGATCGTTCCACTTAGACCTAAGCTTGCCGGAGAAGAGCTTAAGTCAAGAATCAAAAAGCCAAACCTTCTGGTTTTGCTTAAAGCTCTTACGAGAAATCATCTGGTCATGAAGAGCTTTGGTCCTTACCTTATAGATTTTAGCATTCTCGTAGGCATCATTTCTAGGCTCCCCCAACTCAGATAGTTGGTGTTTCCTAGTCTTCCTAGTTAACTCTAGGCCAAGATTGCATTTCTTGATGGCCCAAAATGCCTGGTGTTCTAATTCTACGGGTAAGTGACATGGCTTACCAAACACCAGATGGAACGGAGACATACTGATAGGCATTTTGTATGCTGTATGATAAGCCCAAAGACCATCATCCAGCTTTTAGGTCCAATCTTTCCTATCAGACCTAGCCATTTTCTACAGAATGTTCTTGATCTCCCGATTGGAGACTTCGGCTTGTCCATTCGTCTGGCGGTGGTAGGGTGTGGAAATTCGATGATTCACCCCATATTTTTCCAGTAAATTCTTGAACTGGGCATGAGTGAAATGTGTGCAACCATCACTGATAATGGCTTGAGGAATCCCGAACCAACTGAAGATATTTTTCTTCACAAAATCGATGACCACCTTGTGGTCATTGGTTTGGGTGGGAATTGCCTAAATCCATTTCGACACATAATCCATAGCAACTAGAATATATGTCCAAATGAAGGAGGAAAGAGTCCCATGACATTGATGCCCCAAATGTCAAAAATTTCGATGAGATGTATCAGGTTTAAGGTCATCATGTCTCTCTTGGCCAAGTTATCGAGTGTCTGGCATCAGGCACACAACCTTGAGAATTCCTGGGCATCCCTAAATAACGACGGTCACTAGAATCTAGATTGCAAAATTTTTGCCGTCATCTTTTTCCTGGAAAAGTGTCCACCACACACAGATGCATGGAAGAACTCAAGTATACTATGGAACTCATTTTCTAGGATGTATCTGCGAATAATCTAGTCGATGACAATGTGGTACAACTCAGGATCATCTCAAAAATAATATTTGGCCTTGGACATAAGTCTATCCCACTGTTGCTTGGTTCAATCCTATGGTATCTGACCAATAGCCAAATAATTAACACTATCCGCAAACCAGGGTGTTCGGATAGTCGAGACTGTAAGGATAGCATCATCCGGAAAAGTATCAGAGATAGGGATATTCAGATGAGGAGATTTAATCAGGATTCTCAAAAGGTGATCCGCCACTACATTTTGTGCCCTGGATTTGTCATTGATTTCAAGATCAAATTCTTGAAGTAAAAGAATCCAGCGAATAATTGGCCAAGGGATGTTTCAAGGCTGAGTGGTCAATGTAGATGATAACATGAGTACCTAAAAGCCCTAAATTTCTCCAAAGCAAAAACTATAATTAACAACTCTTTCAGTAATTGTGTAGTTCTTCTGGGCCTCGTCCAGAGTTTTGCTAGCATAGTAGATAGCAGAGGGCTTCTTATCTATTTTTTGACCCAAGACTACTTCGATCGCATAATTAGATGCGTCAGCCATAATCTTAAATGGGGCTGTCCATACTAGTGGTTGCAACACTGGGTTGTAGGTGACTGCCATTTTCAATAAATCAAATGCCTTATGGCACGATTCATCTTACTCGAATGGCGTGTCTTTGGCCAGAAGGTTACTCAATGGTCGAGCAACCTTTGAGAAGTCCTTGATGAATCTTCGATAAAAACCCACATGACCTTGGAATGATCGAATTTGTTTCATAGATGTGGGTGGAGGAAGTTTAGAGATGGCATCCACCTTATGCTTATCAACCTCAATTCCCTGATTAGAGACCACAAGACCCAAGACAATGCCTTCTTAAGTCATAAAGTGGCTCTTTTCCCAACTAAGGACCAGTCCTATCTTGATGCATCTCTTGAGAATCATTTCCAAGTTAGCTAGGCATGACTCGAAGGAATCTCCAAAATCATCCACGAACACCTCAAGACAATCTCCCACCATGTCAGAAGAGATGGCCAGCATGCACCTTTGAAAAGTCATTGGTGCATTGCAAAGCCCAAAAGGCATCCTACGGAATGTGAAGGTTCCATAGGGACATGTGAAAGTTGTCTTTTCCTAGTCTTCGAGATGGATAGGGACATGAATAACCGTCGAGGAAGTGAAAGTACTTTTGCTCAGCTAACCTTTCTAGGATTTGATCGATGAATGGCAAAGGGAAATGATCCCTTTTGGTGGTTGTGTTTAGCTTCCTATAATCAATACAAACTCTCCAAGCAAAAGTTGAATGGGTGGTGAAAGTTTACCCTTTCTCATTAGTCATGACGGTTATCCTCGCCTTTTTGGACATAATCTGAATAGGGCTAACCCAAGGGCTATCTGAAATCGGGTAAATAATGCCTGCATCGAGCCACTTGATTATTTCCTTCTTGACCACTTCTTGCATATTAGGGTTTACTCTCCTTTGCATTTCACGAGAAGGGCGAGATCCATCTTCCATGAAAATATGATGATTACAGTAAGATGGCTGGATCCTCCTAAGGTCGTGGATGGTCCAACCAATTGCCTCTTTATTCTTCTTAATGACCTTAATCAATCTCAATTCTTGCTCCTTAGTCAAATCAACACTGATAATCATAGGGAGTGTATTCTTAGGTCCTAAAAGCTCGTATTTTAAATTCTCAGGAAATGGTTTCAATTCTAGCTGAGGTGGGTTTAGTATAGAGGGCAAGGAGGATGCTAATGAAGATTCATCAGGATAGTCTAGTGGAAGAGGTTGAGAGTGAACAAAATCAACAACCTCTTCAAGGTGTGGCGAATCTACCACGGAGGGTTGTGGGTTAGGTTCTCTAGTGCTGGTTGAGTCCTCGAGTACATTGATTGACATACACGTCTCAAATTGAAATCATGATCCTTGAGCTCCTCAATAAATCCACAATCCTCAAATCCTTTTATTGTCTTGAAAATATCAAGTGTTAATTTCTTGTTTCCAAAGGCGATCTCCATAATACCGCTCTCATAATTGATGTTGGCCTTGGCAGTAGCTAGGAATGGGCGCCCCAGAATGATGGCCATGTTCCTGAATTCTTTAGGTACATCCTTGTTAGGGACTAGGAAATCTATGTGAAAATAGAAGTCCATGATGGGATATTTAAGTATTTCACAATCACAGTGTTTAGAGTCAAATTCCCCATCCCTAAATCTTGATGTCCCTATTACTAAATTATTATCATTCAATTCTGGGACATCGACCCCAATCTTATCATTCAAATTTTCAAGTTCATTTTCATTTTCTACCTATTTGTGTTCCAAAGGATCCTCAATGCTTTCCAACATTAGGGAAGTGTTGATAGTGGACTGCACCAATTTTGGGCAACTAAGTGTAGTCCAATCAATTATCATGGGGCCTTGTTCCATTGCCTCTAAGAAAGAAGTTTCTTTCATTACTTTCTGTTGACCCTCTTTATCCAATTGTTGGAACATATCAATCATGGCTTGTTTCCCTTCAATCAATTCTTGATTCTATCAATATAACTCCAACTGAATGCTATCAAGAATTGACTGAGAGTCATTGGATTCGCCTTGGATTTCCTCCTTAGCATTCAAATTAGGGTTAGGAGGGTATGGTTGAGGATGGGCAATAAAGTCCGTACTAGGGCTTAGGTTCTTAGGTGGGTCCTCTATTCTATCATTTTCAGAATCCAATTCCTCAAGAGGCACCATTTTCTGTTTAGTCCTACTCTAGAATAATTGAGGTTCTAAGTCCTCCTCTCAATCGGATTCTTCATCGGGGGTCCAAAGTAGGGGTTGATCATTCTTCATTTGCCTAGGTTTATGGTCATTAGTTGATTTCCATTTTTCTAAAATCCGTTCTAATCCATAGGTCAAGTAAGAGAGATCCTTGAATTCAGATGACCTATCTTGATTATGGTCCTGGGAAGGGTAGGGGTCTTGGTGTTCTCCTAGAGTGTAGGTCCTATCAGATTGGTTAATGGGTGGGTGGGACCTAAAAGAGGAGTCATCATGAGGAGAATTAAGATATGGATCCCCAAAGTTTGGATAATACCCTGAGAGGGTGGGTTGGAAATATCCCAATAGGAGGTTGATGCATGTTGGTTAAAATTGGGATAGTTGGGACAAGAGGGGTATTATGGGTACCCAGGTCCTAGATTAGGTCCCCAACAAGGTGGCTGGTTATCATAAATAAACTGTAGATACAGTCTATTTGTGTTAGAATACAAATCATGTTGGGGATAGTTTAGGAAGGAAGGATAGGCATGGAAATCCATTGTTTGGAAGAAGTGGAGGGATGAGAGAAGAATAGATGAGAGAACGGAGTGTGCACAACCAAGCAAACAAATCTAGGCGCTATAGCATACACCTAGGCGACTTACGCCTCAGAAGTAGATTCCGACCACATGGTGAATTCGGTGTTGTCCTTACTCCCAAAGGTGGTAGAGTTGGGAAGGTGAAGTAGGGGGAGCATGTCCTAAAGGCCACTAATTACGCCAAACCCCAGCTTACTTAAGTCATTTGACAATCGGGCCTCCCAACTTAGCACCTTTTGGAGCAAGCAGACATCACTAATACACTATGCATTCAGGAAAATACCCTGAAACGAACTCCATGAGTCCTATGGCCAACTGATGTGCATACATCTGAATAGCCAAAAATGTCTATTAATGCATGTTCTTAGTATCATATTAGCATCATGCATTGTAAATATTGCATAACATGCATCATCATGCATTTAGGTCAAAATTGTACAAATTGTATAATAATTTCTTCTTTTTGGTGGCCAAGGACAGGGCGACATTTAATCGGAGCCTCAGACTGAAGATCTAACCATACAGATCAGATCAGGGCGACGATCAGAGTTCAACGACTCCAAGATTGCCCTGATCGGACTTCCGTAGCATCAGATATAACTCGAGGAAAATCAGAGATCAAGGGCCAAGATGGTGTCAATCCACACTTCAGATGACAAATCCAACCACATGGATGGGTTCAGATCGATGATCACAGCCCAACAATGTAAAAGTCAATTGAATTCAACATCCGTGGCACCATTTATAGTAGATAGAAGATGGACGACCGAGATGGCGACATGTGGCACCATCCTAGCTGCCCAGCCGGCTGAAGGACCCACCGCTGCTCTCTTTCCTCAACTGAGCGGATGATCTCAGCCTTTGGATCAAGATCCAATGGCTGAGAGAGCTTGCACCTAAATTCATGCACGCCCCTCCAATGCAGGCACAGCGTATTGGGTGAAGGCGCTACGCAAAGGGGGAGGTGCACGATCAAGCCGTAGTGGGCAGACTTAATTCGCGAGAAGGAGGCGCAGATGAAATTTAGTCAGCAAATGGTGATTGTGTAGGTGAGGAGCAGAGACGTGGCATGCGGGGGAGCTTTGGATCACGCACGCACGTGATGTACTGCTTCATGTGCCATTGCACGCACAGGCGCGCAATGAAGTGCGGGTGCAGTGCGTTTAAGCCATCCAATCTTACGATTGGATGGCTAAGATGAAAAGAACGTGCGTATGTATTGTGTGTGGGGAGAGGAAGATGTTCATGGCGTGCGCATACAGATCACCCATGATCTGGTCTTTATTGACGATTTTATCCATCACTAAAGACCTGACATTAATGTTTTCATGTTAACATGACCCATTTGCCCCGTCAAACCTCATCTATAAAAGGACCTACGCCCTCCACTTCTTCTTCCCTTCCTTCACTTCTCACCCTCTCTAAAGCTCTAAAGAAGCTTGTCCCAAACCCGGGATGCTCCTCTAGAGTCAAAATCAAAGTTTTCTCATCTCCATTCTGGAAGTGGATCTCGCGACGATGACGACACCCTACCTCGCCCCTAGTTCTTCCCGCTCCATTCTTCTTTTTCCATTTTCATCCTCCATCTTCCAGGAGTTGCCCCATCTGGCTCATCCTCCAAGGAGCCGTCAAGGAGGATAACTTCTCTCCACCTTCTTTTTATCGCTTTCTATAGTAGATTTTTCCACTTTTTAGCTGTAATATTTTCCCACTTTCTAGCTGTAGAATTTTTCGCTTTCTAGTTGTAAAGACATTTTCCAAGCTTACTAAAGTGACTGTTCTCTCTCTCTCTCTTAGTGTTTATATCGAGTTCCTTGTAATTATCCCCCTTTCTAAACAAAAACAACAAAAAAAAAAAACTGTGGATTTCAAATCGACGTAGCCTCCCTGTGCTCAACCCGAAATTGTTTCGAGTTTTGGTAAATTTATCTGTTGATGGATTTCTTCACAAATGATACTACATTGATGAGTTTTCAAAACTCAACTCCATTTGCATACGTTTTCCGACTCAACATTTTGGCACCATTGCCGGGGAGGCAACGATTCTCGATTTTCATTCCACATTTCATGCATTTTATTGTTTTCTAACTTGCTTTTGTTTCTCTTCTATTGTTTTGCAGGTACCTCAACAAGGAATCTTCAAGCGGTAGAAAGGAGTAAAGTGCAGTTGAAGACAACTGTAAGTGCTCCCCATTCTTTCCCTCTCTATAGATTTCATTCCACAACCATAATTCAAATCCCAATGAACCTAGGTGTTCGCATAAATCCTAGGATTAGTTTGGATGCATTGATTTCCAACCCCACTCATCTCACCTTCGTAAAAAAAAAAGAAAACAAAAAGATACTTCTTGTGGGATAAATCAACATGCACACTACATACACCTACATTCAAGGCACATAACCTAACTTGTTTTTTATCTACTCAACCAGGATTCTGACCTGTGGAACCAGTACACTCAAATCAACACATAAGAAAGTAGAAATCAGTCTTGGTTAATCATCTTGTGTGCCTAACTCAGTGGTGCATTTCGGCCAATTGTTTGAGTTGTTTAGGCCTCACCACTTCATTTAAAATCAATTCATCAAGTAGCTTCCCTTTAGGATTTTTAATTTAGGTCAATACCAGGCACTCCACTTTAAAGATCTTCACCTGTGTTTGAACATCTGGTTTGCCTTTTGAACTTGGTTGAATTTACCTAATTCTAAACACTAAAAGCTATTTAAGCATGATTTGAACCTGAAATTCACTCATCTAAATAATCTTGCTTGAAAACCCTGGTTGTGCATGCACTCACACATTCAATCAATCATTAAGACCATAGCGCATTTTAAGGGCCCACCACATTCCATAAGTACTACAATCCTAAGCCTAAGTTAAAATTGATTAGACATTGGCCTTAAGGACTAATTCGCTCTTCGGGGCCTAGATTGAGATTGTTCACAATTAATTTACTTGTACTAGTCAATCTAATGTCTAAATAGGGGAGTAGAATCAAACGATGGCGATTGGAGGGTACACTAGGAACCGAAGGCGCACGCTGAAGGAAGAGCCTTCTCCTCAGTCCCTCTTTCTAAATAGTTGGATTGACTGGATACAAGTAGAGTAAATCATCTATAATCTTAAGAAGGATTCTGAGAGTCTGTAGATCATTAGGCTATCCAACTTAAGGAAAAGCTTGTTTTGTTGTGCTGCAGGGTTCTTATCCCCAGTCCTTCCGATCACTTTCTAGTTTATGCTTGGAAAGAGATCATTGAATCCCCGATTTGAAGGACCATTAGATCATTCTAGGAGGTGTAGATTGAATTTTAGCCAAATTGATCCCATGGCCGATCAACAACCTCCTCTGCCTCAGAATCAACAAGAGATGTTTCAAAGGTAGCTAGAATAAATGTGAAGAATGCAGGGTGCTCATCCCTTGAAGGATTTCTATGATCCTTCAAATTATGGGGAACATCCCGACGTTCAGATTCCAGCCGGAGACTTTGAAATCAAGGCCCAAATGTTAAGACTAATTAAACATTGCTATGGGCTTGGCTCTGAAGACTCGTTTCAACATTTGGAGGACTTGACTACTTTGGTCCAAACCACCAAAGCACGAAATGTGAATGAAGAGTAGATGATCATGAGGCTCTTTCCCCACTCTCTTATGGATAAGGCTGCTCATTGGTATAGAACTATAGGAAGGCCGATAGCAACATGGAATGACTTGAAATCAGCTTTCCTAAAGAAATTCTTCCTAGTCGAGTGTACTAATGCACTGAGGTGGGCAATTACTACTTTCGCCCAGTGGCTGGGGGAGTAGTTTCATGCTGCTTAGGAGTGATTTCAGGACTTATTACGGAAGTGTCCACACCATAAGATACGAAATGGCAACTTGTGCAGATATTTTACCACGGGTTGACTGAGCAACTCAGAAATCACGTGGATGCTTCTTGAAGAGGCAATTTCCTCAACTAAGGCACAGATAGTGCACATGATTTGTTTAAGGAAATGAGTGAAAATTCAATCAATCATGCCTCCATGGATACATTTAACAGGTCCCAACAACCCAGATCGAATGTTGATGAGGTCCACGATCCTCATTCATTCGATATGGAGCTGATTTGTAATAAATTAGATAAGTTGGACCTGGTTACCAAAAGGATGGAGGAGTGGATGGCGGAAAACTCTGCAAACAATTCTCGATCCACTCAATCCCAGAATTTGGGATTCCATTCTTCGCAAGCTCCTTCTGAAAGGGAGTTTGTGAATCAACTGGATGCGGCTTAACCTGTGAGCTAGCATTGCTCGGAACCACATGGGTTGCAAACTGGGGCCTTTGATCCCATTTTTTCTGATCCCTCCCTTTCTTTCTCTCCATCCTCGCCCTATGAGGATGTCCACGCTATACAGGAGAATGTTAGGTCCAACACTTACTCTAATGCTTATAATCCGAGATGGAGGAACTACCCTAACTTCTCTTGGAAAAACCTGGGGCAACAGACCCAATTCCAACCCAGCAACTATGCTCCGCAATGACCAATGGGTCAGGGTCATGTTTATACTCAGCTGCCCTAAAATCAGGTCAATTAGTCGGCTAGGAATGCCCGTCAACCTATAGGGCAAGCTGATTTGAACCGTCAGATGGTAGAGATGCAAGGATCTGTGCTCCAGCTCATGTAGTAAATGAAAACCTTGCTGGACAACTTGTAAACTGGGTTCATTGCTAATTCTTGTCAACCCGGATGTCTACCATCTCAACTCATACCCAACCCACGCAATATACAGAATCCGGGCAATCAAGCCTAAGGGTACAGGAATTAGAGGGACCCACACGCACATGCTCAGGTGGTTGAGTAGGGTCCTTCCTCTTCTGCTTCATCAAATTCGAGGTTTCTGGCTTGAATCTTTCCAAACCCTCCGTAAGACCCAAACCCGTATGCATATGCTAACTCTTTTACCTTGAGGAGTGGAAGGCAAACCCAGGACCCACAACTACCTTGTTCTGATTTACCAAATCTTACAGAGCCTAAGGAGAGTGATTGCGCAGCAATCACAGGTCTTAATTGACATAAATTAGGCTAGGACTTAGCATAAGTTAGGGTAATTCATGTATGCATAAGCATTATCTGCACCTTTTATGCTTTCCTTTAGCTATGCATAAAATAATGTTATAATGTGCTAATTAAGTGCATTATGTCAATTGCAGGTAATAAGCAGATCTGGAGTTGGATCTGAAGCTGGATCTGAAGCTGGATCAGAAATAATGGGTGTTGTAGCTACGCTAGAGCAGAAGACTTAGATTAGATATAGTGAATAATGATGTAAGGGAGTTAAGGTATGCTATTCTATTAAGTAGGAATAAAGCAGTAAAATGTGAAGAGCTTAGGTCCATCCTAGCCCTCGGATAGTATAGAGACTTCCCCCAAACCTTAGCCACTTTTAGATTAGGTCACCGCACCCTAGAAAACCTTAAAACCCTAGTTCTAACCCTTGTCTGGATGTCCAGATGAATTATAGGACATCCAGAATCCTTAGCCAACTCCCGCATACCTTAAACCCACTTCTGCAGTGTTATTGGACGTCCAGACACTTTGTCAGACGTCTAGTTTTTGCAGAATACCCAAGACAGAACCTTGAATTCTTCCTGACTCTGATTGGACATCCAGACAACAAGTTTGGAATTCTGATTTTTGAGTATAAGACATCTGATTCCATTTTTGGATGTCTAGAACTGCTCTCCAGTTCCTGTTTTGAGATTCAGGCCTTGATCTTGGATCTCTAGCTCCCTAGACCCAATTCCAACCCCATAGGAACATAAATTAAGGTACCCTAACCCTAGTATATCACCTCTAGACCTCCCTAAGGACCTAATTATGTCCACACTAAACCTAATTGACTTAGATTATAGTCAATTACCATTACCCAAGTCAATTAGACTCATTGAGTCCAATTGAGCTTAGATCTCAACCCACACAAGTCCAATTCGACCTAGTGAGAGTCCATTTGAACTAAGCCCAACCTAATTGAGTTATTCACTCTCAATTAGGTTCACACAATTTCAATTAAACTTGGGTTAAGTTTAATTGCAATTCCTCCTTAGCAATTAGGGTTTGCAACCCTAATTTGAGGCCTACACCTACCCAAACCCTTTAGGACCTAACCTAAGCCACTTAGACACCTAGGGCACGACCACACACACATACACACACACACCCATTCACGCACTCCCACACAGCCTAGAGTATTCTAGGTCCTTTCAATGGTGGCGCCACTCTTGGTTGCCAAAATTAGCAACCAAGAGCCATTCAAATTGAGATCCACCTTTTGTGGATCTAAAAACCACTTGGTTAGCCACTCTTCGGACTCTCTCTAGAGAGTTCCACACTCCTCTAGAGAGTCTCCCTTAGTTCTATGAAAAGACCTAAGGGGTGGCCATTTGCACGAATCCACTCTTGGCTTAATCGCATTCTTGGCACTCATCCACTTAGGTTGGCTACATCTCCACCTCCACTCTACCTCCACGAGGAGCACCACCATGAAGGCCACCATCTCCACGTCAGGATGCTGAATCATCTCTCCAACCTCTCTCCAAGGGCCGACCTAAGCACCATTGGCCGCCCCTCCTCCTCTCAGCCACTCAAAGGCCATCGGAGCCCACCTCCGAATGCCCTTCTTTTATGCTAGATTAGTAACTTATCTCTTGTAGTTTTACTGCTTAGTAGTGTAGCTCTTATTCTCCCCCAATGATGCATGCAAATCCCCCCATAGATTCCTGTATGCAATCATTTTTTGCTAACTAGTTTTATGTTTTCAAGCTTTCCTTTACAAGCTTTCTTCTACATTCCATGTTGCAAACATCCTCTGAATGAATGAATAAAAGATATATTTTTATATATATGTCTCTATGTTGGAAATCACCATGAGCTTATTGGTTGTAATCTGATTTGTTTGATTCAAGTTTCTTGTTTTTCATATATATATATATATTTTGCAACAAGAATGTCGGTTCCGGAAAATATAGAAGATCTAATTATAGATGCATTTTCTATAAATAGCCACCATGTAACTAGAATTGTGCACATCGAAACTCATACTTTCACCTTTGTCATCTATTTAACACACACGCACGTAAACAGAATTCATAATAGAAGTGGCAAAATTCTAATCCGTAGATTGGAAACCGACGTGCGATTCTAAATAAAGTAGAGTGATAAAGGATCGATTTTAGATTTGAACAAATGCCTCCCAGAGATGAATGACCGGGACTCAAAGTCTCATTATCTTTTTATAAATATTTTTGTTTGATCGTATTGCACACTATACTACGATGCTTTTCCTATCAAATACGCACTCTACTACTATCAAACAGAGAGAAAGGAGAACTCTTAAGAAGAAATCAAGGCTCAGGAACCTGATTCCAAAGATCTAACTCATGTTCCTTTTCCTGAGGCCTTGATTAAACCTAGGAAGAAGAAGCTTGAGGAGCTCTTGGATATATTCAAGAATGTCGAAATCAATATCCCACTCCTCGATGCTATCAAACACATACCAGGTTACGCTAAATTTTGAAAGGATTTATGCACACAGAAGCGTAAGTCGAGGGAATCTATTCCGAGAAAGGTGGTACTTCTGAGTAGGCTAGTTCTATTATCCTACATCACCATCCTCCGAAAAAGAGAGATCCAGGTGCCCCTTTGATTTCTTTTGTGATCAGAGATTACACCTTTGATAGGGCACTTCTAGATCTAGGTTCATCCATTAAAATAATTCGACTTCTCCTTACGAGAAGTTCAGATTAGGTGAACTTCGGGTGACCTCAGTAACGCTGTAGTTAGCAGACCGTTTGGTCACAAATCTGAGAGGCGTTATTGAGGATGTTATTGTCATGGTTAAGGACTTCTATTTTCCTATAGATTTCCTTGTCCTTGACATGGATGTACTTGAGAATTTAAGGAACACGCCCATCATTCTAGGGCATCCGTTCCTGGCTACCGCTAAGGCCAATATCAACTGTAAGAGCGATAGCATGGAAATTGCCTTTGGGGATCAAAAATTGAAATTGGATATTTTTAAGGCAATTAACAAATTTGAGGATTGTGGATTTATAGAGGAACTTGAGGAAGATAACGTGAATATTAAGGCATGTATGGTTCTTTCTACAATTGAGAGTTCCTCCAACCTTGATGAATCCGACCCGCAACCCTCTGTGGCAAACCCCCCACATTTTGAAGGGGTTATTGATTTTGTTCACTTTCAACCTCTTCCTCTTGATGAATCTTCATCAGCATCATCTTTACCTTCCATCCTAAACTCACCCCAGCTAGAATTGAAACCATTGCTTGAGAGTTTGAAATATCAATTTTTGGGACCTCAAAAGACACTCCCTATGATTATCAATGCTAGATTAACTATGGAGTAGGAGATTAAATTGATCAAGGTCCTAAAAGAACAAAAAGAGGCAACTAGTTGGACCATCCATGACCTTAGGGGGATCAAGCCATCTTACTGCAATTACAGAATATTCATGGAAGATGGATCTCACCCTTCTCGCCAGATGCAGAGGAGATTAAACCCTAATATGTGAGAAGTGGTCAAGAAGAAAATAATTAAGTGGCTCGACACAGGAATCATTTATCCGATCTCAGACAGTCCTTGGGTAAGTCCCATGCAAATTGTTCCCAAGAAAGTCAGGATTACTGTTGTGACTAATGAGAAAGGAGAATCTGTTACAACTCGTTCAACCTCCTTTTGGGGTGTCTATATTGATTACGGGAAGCAGAACATAGCCACGAAAAAAGATCATTTCCCTTTGCCCTTCATCGATCAAATCCTTGAAAGACTAGCCGAGCAAAAGTTCTTCTATTTCCAAGATGGTTACTCGGGATACAATCAAGTCCCTATCCATCCTGAGGATTAGGAAAAAATGACTTTCACCTATCCCTACAGAACCTTTGCTTTCCGTAGAGTGCCATTTGGCTATGCAATGCACCTGCAACTTTTCAAAGGTATTTGCTAGCTATATTCTCTAACATGGTGGGAGAGCTTTCGGAAGTCTTCATGGATGATTTCTCTATTTTCAGAGAATCATTTGATTCTTGCCTGGCTAATCTTGAAATGATCCTTAAAGGATGCATCAAAACAAGATTGGTCCATAGATGGGAAAAGAGTCATTTCATGACAGAAGAAGACATCATCTTGGGTCATGTAATCTCTGAACGGGGAATTGAAGTTGACAAAGCTAAGATTGATACTATCTCCAAACTTCCTCCTCCTAAATCCTTCAAACAAATTCAATCATTTCTTAGTCATGTGGGATTCTATAGGGGGTTAATCAAGGACTTCTCTAAGGTTGTTTGCCCTCTAAGTAACCTTCTCGCCAAAGATACGTCATTTGATTTCAATGAATTATGTTGTAGGCATTCGATTTTCTTAAAACAACAGTCACTTGTGCTGCGGTGTTGCAACTACTGGTTTGGATAGCCCCATTTGAGATCATGAGCGACACTTCTGATTACGCGGTTGGGGCTATTTTAGGACAAAAGATTGACAGGAAGCCCTCTATCATCTACTACGCTAGCAAAACTTTGTATGAGGCCTAGAGGAATTACACTGTTACTAAGAGGGAATTGCTAGTTGTAGTATTTGCTTTGGAGAAATTCAGGGCTTATCTCTTAGGGTCTCACGTTATAATTTACATGAACCACTCAGCCTTCAGACATCTCTTGGCCAAAAAGGATGCCAAACCCCAGCTTATCCGATGGATTCTTCTGCTTCAAGAATTCGATCTTGAAATCAAAGATAAATTTGAGGCACAGAATGTGGTGGCAGATCATCTTTTGAGACTTCTAAGTGATTCTTCTCATCCGGATATTCAGATTGCTAATGCTTTTATGGACAAAACTATTCTCTTAGTATCAGGTGTCCAAACTCCATGGTTTGAAAACTTAGTAAACTATTTGGTCGTTGGTCAAATCCCTCAGGATTGTACCAACCAACAACAAGATAGACTTAAATCTGAGGCCAAATATTACTTCTGGGAGGACCCTGAACTGTACTGCATTGGCTCTAATCAGATTATTTGCCAATGTGTTTCAGAGAATGAATTCCAAAGTATACTCAAGTTTTGCCATGCATCTGCATGTGGTGGACATTTCTACGTGAAAAACATGGCTGCAAAAATTTTGCAATCTGGATTCTATTGGCCGTCTTTATTCAAGGATGCCCAGGAATTCTTGAGGTCGTGTTCCCAATGCCAAGCACTTGGGAGCATAACCAAGAGAGATATGATGCCTCTAAACCTGATTCTTCCCATCGAAATCTTTGACGTTTGGGGCATCGATTTCATGGGACCCTTCCTCCCTTCATTTGGACACCAGTACATTCTTGTCATTGTTGATTACGTGTCCAAGTGGGTTGAGGCTATTCCCACCCAAACCAATGACCACAAGGTAGTCATCGATTTTGTCAAGAAGAACATCTTTAGTCGGTTCGGGATTCCGAGGGCCATCATCAGTGATGGTGGTACTCATTTCACTAATGCCTAGTTCCATATTTTACTGGAAAAATACGGGGTAAATCACAGATTCTTTGCACCATACCACCGCTAGACGAATGGTCAGGCTGAGATCTCCAATTGGGAGATCAAGAATATTTTATAGAAAATGGTTAGACCTGATCGTAAAGATTGGACTTAAAAGCTCGAGGACGCTCTTTGGGCCTACCGTACGGCATACAAAATGCCTATCGGCATGTGACCATTTCATCTGGTGTTTGGAAAGGCATGCCATTTACCCGTAGAGATTGAACATCGAGCATTCTAGGCGATCAAGCAGTGTAATTTTGATTTGAGTTTAGCTGGAAAGACCAGGAAACTCTAACTATTTGAGTTGGGGGAGCTTAGAAAAGACGCATACGAGAATGCCAATATCTGTAAGGCTCGGACCAAAGCACTTAATGACCAATTGATATCCCACAAGAGCTTTGAGCTGAACCAGATGGTCTGGCTCTTTGATTCTCGACTTAAGGTCTTTCCTGGCAAACTTAGGTCAAAATGGAACGACCCGTTCATCATCGATCAGATATTTCCAAATGGAGATGTTCAGATCTCTGACCCAAGGATGGGTAATTCTTTGAAAGTCAATGGTCAACGTCTGAAGCCTTTTGCTGACCGTATTGTTCTAGAACCCATTTCAGACACGGTTGCTCTAATCATATCATGATTTCTTTGGCTAGACATCGCCTAGCTAATGGCATTAAACTCAGAATTTGTACAGTCTGACTCGGAGTAGACTAGAGCATCATATACATGAGATATCTTCTTCATTCTACCCTGCTTCTCATGCATTTTATTTTCAATGAGGACATTGCATCAGTTAGGCATAGGGGGTGGATTCATTTTTGAATCATTTTGTCAGCTCTGTGGAATTCTTATAAATTCTATTTTTTTATTTTTTCTTTATTAAAAAAATGAAAAAAAAATTTGAATTAGGAAAGAATAATTGGGCATTAGGATTTTTCAACCTTAGGGAATAATATAGTAGGATCTGAACACTTAGACCCTTCAGGTCTTTGGGCTTAATCAGCCCCGGTGTCCACTAAAATGTGGATTTGTTTATTGTGTCCTCGCCATTCTGAATTTACTTCAATTTGGTTAAATAAGTTGGGGTGATAAGTACACGACTTATCAACCCGCCCTCTGATTTGAGGGGATTTTAAGTCTAATAATCTACACACTATTTGCACTGACTCACTTTTCGGGGGCTTTTATGGAAATTGGGTAGCTAATGAACCTTCTACAGTGGTATGGTTGGCAAGTTATTATGGGTAACAGCCCATTGGTAGGTTGTCTAGAGCCCAATCACACGACCATTCTTTTCCTGCTGCCTTTAGGTAAATCTTAGATCAGGGAAGCCACCTACTTAAAGAAAGAAAAGAGAAAATAAAAGGAAAAGTGAGAAAATAAAAAAAAAGAAATAAGCCACACTTCACCACACGAGTATGGCTAGTAAGTTATCGTGGGTAACAACCCATTGGTAGGTTGTCCAGAACCCAGCTCAAGAAATGCACGTATAATTCCAAAACACATAGGAAGAAGTGAAGTAGAATAAGCCAGGGAGATATACACTGGGTTTGTCCTTATGTTAACCCCATAAAAATAAAAGTAGGGAGAAAGCTACCGATCGAATAGATACACCCTTAGGTAGAATTTCTATTCAAGGTCACCTAGGGGCATAGAAACCCAAAGTCTGCCCTAATCGCCGATCAGTGTGTTTATCACATTTTACACAAAGATGCTTAGAACTTAGGGTTCTGTTCGAGTCTTGGGTGGTTGAGTGGCCGTAGAAAGCTGCTCCGAAAACCTAAACTCAAAGAAAAAAAAAAAAGAAAAGAAGAAAAGAAGGAAAAGATTCTTCTTTGAATGAGGCGAGGGCTTGAGGCGCATTTTGGCAAACACCCAAGCGCTATTGTGTCTTTGTAGTTCAGGTTCTTAGTAAAAATCTCCTAGTGTTGAAGAATAACTTTTGCTCAAGAAATCCAACCTAATTCTTTTATAAATAGAATATAACTTTTGCTAGGGACTAGCGAAAGATAAGCATGGGGGTGTGATGTGCATACATTTGAATAGCCAAAAATGTCTATTAATACATGTTCTTGGTATCATATTAGTATCATGCATTGTAAATATTGCATAACATGCATCATCATCCATTTAGGTCAAAATTGTACAAATTATATAGTAATTTCTTCTTTTTGGTGTCCAGGGACAGGGTGACTTTTAATTGGGGCCTCAGATTGAAGATCAAACCATATGGATCGGATTAGGGCAAGGATCGGAGTTTAATGACTCCAAGATTGCCCTGGTTGGACTTCCATAGTATCAGATATAACTTAAGGAAAATCAGAGATCAAGGGCCAAGATGGTGTCAATCCGCACTTCATATGACAAATCCAACTTCACAGATGGGCTCGGATTGATGATCGCAACCCAACGACGTGAAAATCGATTCAATCTGACATCCGTGGCACCATCTACAACACAGAAGATGGACGGCCAAGATGGAACCATGTGGTGCCATCCCAACCACCCAATCAGCCCAAGGACCTACCGCTGCCCTCTCTTTCCTCAACCGAGTGGACGATCTCAGTCATTGGATCAAAATCCAATGGCTGAGAGTGCTTGCACAAAAGTTCATGCAGGCACCCCAAATGCAGGTGTAGCGTTTTGGGCAAAGGAGCTACGCAAAGGCGGAGGCACGCGATCGAGCTGCAGTGGGCAGACTCCATCCGCGAGAAGGAGGCGCGGATGAAATTCAGCTGTCAGATGGCGATTGTATGGGCGAGGAGCGGAGACGTGGAGTGTGGAGGTGCTTTGGATCACGTACGCACATGATGACGGGCTTCTATAAGCGCCATTGCACGCACAGGTGTGCGATGAAGCGTGGGCATGATGCGTTTAAAATCGGACGGCTAAGATGAAAAGAACATGCGTATGCATTGCGTGTGGGGAGAGGAAGAGGTGCGCGGTGTGCACGCACACGTCGCCCATGATCTGTTCTTTAGTGACAGTTTTATCCATCACTAGAGACCTGACATTAATGTTTTGATGTTAAAATGACCCATTTGCCCCCTCAAACCTCATCTATAAAAGGACCTACGCCCTCCACTTCTTCCTCATCCCTTCCTTCACATCTCTTCCCCTCCAAAGCTCTAAAGAAGCTTGTCCCAAACCTGGTGTTGATTGGCGGATGACTATGCTATCGGAATTGGTTTTGAAAACTGTCGTAGTTCGAGTAACGAAGAAATTCGTTCAACAAAAAAAATTTATACCAAAAAATCTATAAAGAAATTCCGGGTCGAACACAAGGAAGCTACATCGATCATAATTCGCAATTATATTTTTGTGTTTTTGTTTAAAGGGCGGAATAATCACAATGGAATCAATATAGTCAATAAGGGAGAGGGAGAGAGAACATTCACTTGATATTGCAAAATATTTTACAACTAAGAAAAAAAGAAATGATTACATTAGAAAGTGAGCAATTATTACAACTAGAAAGCAGGAAAATTCTATTCTAGAAAGCAGTAAAAAGAATGGGAGAGAGAAGTTATCCTCCTCAACGATTGCTTGGAGGACGAGCTAGATGGGACAATGCCTGGAAGATGAGGAGCGGAGTAGGAAGGAGGACAAAGCAGGAGGAATGGGAAGGAGGCAGCACGTCGTCGTTCTCGCAGGATCTGCTTCCGGAACGAGGGTGAAAACTTGGTTTTAGCTCTTGAGGAGCATCTCGAGTGTGGGACAAGCTTCTCTTGAGCTTTGGAGAGGGAGAGAATAGAAGGAAGGGATGAGAAATACGTATGGTAGGGGTCTCCTTTTATAGTTGCAAGGAGTGGGGGCATTTTGGACATTATAACATGAAAAACATTAATTCATGACCTTCAGTGACGGATAAATCCATCACTAAAGGCCTGAATGTGGCTGACGTGCATCCACCACACACACCTGCTCACCTTCCGTGCTCTTCAATGCCCGCGCACGTTCACACACGCTCAGCCATCCGATCAAAGATCGGAGGACTTAAACTGCCTACTCCCGCGCCTCTCGCTGATTAAGCCCAAAGACCTGAAGGATCTTAGTGTTCAGATCCTATTGTAATATTTCCTAAGATATAAAAATCCTAACATCCAAGTATTCCTTCCTAATTCAATTTATATATATATATAAGAAGAGAAATAGAATTTACACGAATTTCACAGAGCTGACAAAATGATTCAGAAATGAATCCACCCCCCCATGCCTAGTTGATGCAATGTCCACATTGAGAATAAAGGACATGAAAGGAAGGGTAGAGTATGGAAGGTATCACCTGAATATGAAGCTCGGGTCAGCTCTGAGTCAGATTGTACAACTGCTGAGTTTAATGTCGTCAGCTAGGCGAAGTCCAGTCAAAGAAGTCACAACATGGCTAGAGCAACCGTGTTTGAGACGGGTTCTAGAATAGTACAGTCAATAACGGGCTTTAGATGTTTACCGTTGACTTTGAATGAATTACCCATCTTTAGGTCAGAGATTTGAACAACTCCGTTTGGAAATATCTGATCGATAATGAACGGGCCATTCCATTTTGACCTATGTTTGTTGGGAAAGAGCTTAAGTCAAGATTAGAATAGGTAGACTTCTGGTTCAGCTCAAAGCTCTTTCGGGAAATCAATTGGTCATGTAGAGCTTTGGTTCGAGCCTTGTAGATCTTGGCATTCTCATATGCATCATTTCTAAGCTCCTCCAACTCAGATAGTTCGATTTTCCTGGTCTTCCCAGCTAAACTCAGATCTAGATTGCACTGCTTGATTGCCCAGAATGCCCTATGTTCAATTTCTATGGGTAAATGGCATGCCTTTCCATACACCAGACGAACCGGAGACATGCCGATGGTCATTTTATACGCCGTATGGTAGGCCCAAAGAGCGTCCTCAAGCTTTTGATTCTAGTCATTGCGATCAGGCCTAACCATTTTCTATAGAATATTCTTGATCTCCCGATTGGAGATCTCAGCTTGTCCATTCGTCTGCGGATGGTAAGGTGTGGAGATTTTGTGATTAACCCCGTATATTACCAGCAAATTAAGGAACTGGACATTAGTGAAATGAGTTCCACCATCGCTAATGATGGCCCTCGGAATCCCGAACCAATTGAAAATGTTCTTCTTGACAAAATCGATGACCACCTTGTGGTTGGTTCGGGTGGGAATCGCCTCGATCCATTTGGACATGTAATCAACAACGACAAGATTGTATTGATGTCCAAATGAAGGAAGGGTCCCATGAAGTCAATGCCCCAAATGCCGAAGATTTCAACAGGAAGAATTGGGTTTAGCGGCATCATATCTCTCTTAGTTATGCTCTCAAGTGCCTAGCATCGCAAACATGACCTCGAGAATTCCTGGGCATCCTTGAATAAAGAGGGCCAATAGAATCCAGATTGCAAAATTTATGCAGCCGTCTTTTTGCTGGAGAAGTGCTGACCACATGCAAATGCATGGTAGAACTCGAGTATATTCTTGAATTCGTTCTACGGAATGCATCGGTGAATAATCTGATTAGAGCCGATGCGGTACAGTTCAGGGTCCTCCTAGAAGTAATATTTGGCCTCAAATTTGAGTCTATCCCATGTTGCTTGGTCCAATCCTAGGGGATTTGACCAATGGCCAAATAATTAACGATGTTAGCAAACCACAGGGTTTGGACACCTGAAACTGTAAGGATGGTTTCATCCAGAAAAGTATCAGCAATTGGAATGTCCGAATGAGAAGAATCACTCAAAAATCTCGACAGATGATTTACCACCACATTCTGTACCTCGAATTTATCCATGATTTCAAGATCAAATTCTTGAAGCAAAAGAATCCAATGAATAAGCCAGGGTTTGGCATCCATTTTGGCCAAGATATGTCTCAAGGCTGAGTGGTCGATATATATAATGAGGTGAGACCCTAAGAGATAATCCCTGAATTTCTTCAAAGCAAATACTACGGCTAGTAATTCCTTCTCAGTAATAGTGTACTTCCTCTGGGCCTCGTCTAGAGTTTTACTAGCATAGTAGATAATAGAGGGCTTCCTATCAACTTTCTGACCCAAAATAGCCTGACTGAGCAATTAGAGGCATCGGTCATGATCTCAAAAGGGGCTATCCAAATTGGTGGTTGCAACACTAAATCACAAGTGACTGTTGTTCAAGAAAAACAAATACCTTACGGCATGATTTGTCGAAATCAAACAGCGTTTCTTTAGAAAGAAGATTGCTCAGAGGACGAGCAACCTTCGAGAAGTCCTTGATGAATCTCCTGTAGAATCCCACATGACCAAGAAATGATCGAATTTGTTTAACAGATGTGGGAGGAGGAAGTTTAGCGATAGCACCAACCTTAGCTTTATCCACTTCGATTCCCCGTTCAGAGATTATATGACCCAAGATGATCCCTGATAAGCGCCAGTTTATCATCATTCTTATGCATTAAAACAAACCTAGCTCTTAGGATTTTACTCCGCAAATGGGTTTTTGGGCTGCATTTAGGCATAAATTTGGTTAGGCATGCATTGCATCTTTTATTGTCTTTTTAATATGTTTTTGTGAGTGTTAGGGATGTACAGATATACAGATCCCTAAAACCCTAGTGCTCAAGAAGGCAAATGGTGAAGGAGAAGCCCAGACTAGCTGGAACTTAGCTTGATCCAGCTCACCACAGCTGGAACCTAGCTCACTTGAACTAGGGTTAGCTCATCCTAGCTCCATTCAGCGAATCTCAGCTGAACGACAGCTCAAGAGAGTTCATCTTAGCTCACCCTAGCTCAAGTCAGCTCAGATCCAGCTCAACTTAGCTGAGTCTAGCTCATCTCAGCTCCCACTAGTCCACAGGGAGCTCTAGCTAGCTTAGCTGAGTTGATAGGAGTTCACCGCAGCTCAGATCTACTACATCCATCTCCACTCAACTCCAGCCAGCTGAAGAAGAACTCATCACAGCTCAGGAAGCTCAAGTCCAGCTCTTGGGGACTTAGCTTAGCTCAACTCAGTTGAGCTAAGCTACCGTTGAACGTTACGAATTGCTGCGCTAACGTGTTTGGTTTTGGAAAACCTGTCACTATAGTTTGAAAGCGAAGAATTAGTGTTCAACAAATAAAATTTATATTGAAATTGAAATTCCGGGTCGAACACAGGGAGGCGGACGTTTGATTTAAAAACTACGCGTTTCTTTTTATTTGTCACGGAATAATTCACTTTAAAACTATCTAATTATTTATAATAAATAGAAGAGAGAGAGAGAGTAAGAGAGAAAGAGAATATTACACATAAAAATCAACATGAGATGTAGAATAAACAAGGAATTTATCATTAAGTAGATTGTTCATTTCACTCTCACAACTACAAAGCATAAAACAATTACTCTTGAAAGCGATAAATTTGCTCTACAAAACATTAAAAGAATGGAGGGAGAAATATCCTCCTCGACGATTGCTTGGAGGACGAGCAAAACTACACTAGAAAGCAGTAAATCTATACTAGAAAGCAGTAAAAAGAATTGGGAGAGAGAAATCCTCCTCGATGGTTGCTTGGAGGACAAGCTAGACGGGACAACGCCTGGACGAAGGAGAACAAAGCAGGAGGAAGGAGGACGAAGCAGAAGAACAGGAACGAAGCAGCAAGCCGTCGTCGTTGGGGGATCCACTTCCGAAGGGGGATGAAAATTTGGACTTTATCTCGCGAGAAGCATCCCGGGTGTGGGACAAGCTTCTCTTAAGCTTTGGAGGGGTAGAGAAGAGAAGGAAGGGATGAGAATTTCGTATGGAGGGGGTCTCCTCTTATAGTTGCAATGAGTGGGGGCAAAATGGACATTACAACTTCAAAATAATAAATGAGGGGTCTTCAGTGACGGATAAAACCGTTGCTAAAGCCCCCAACGTGGGTGTAGCTTCCATGCCCACGCGCGCCCGCTCAGCTGCTCGCGCACGCAACGCCTACGAACGTTCAACGATCCTCAGCCATCCGATCGGGAGATCGAACGGCTTAAGACGCATCTCCGCCCGCTGCTACGCTCGCTTGGCGCGTGCGATTGCACGTGACGCCGCGTGTTCAATCACGCGTGAACGCTATCGAGCAAGCGCGGCCGTCCGATCAAGATCCAACACTCCACACGCCTACTCGCTTGCGCCTGATTTGAGGCGCGCGGGACTCGATCCCGCGACCTCTGCTTCGCTCGCAGCTTCGTCTCCGCTGCGCTACGCGGTCGAAAAGGTCGTGCAGATGATTTTCAAGAGCTGTGTCCACAGCCGTTGGATCGAGATCCAACAGCGGAGAGGGGGCGGGTGCGCGGTCTTCATAGAATGTAGGCGGTCGTTTGGGCGGTAGAGATGTCACCACGTGGCGCCATCTTGGCCGTCCATCTTCTGGAAGTTGTAGATGGTGCCACGGATGTCGAATTGACTTGATTTTTGTGTCGTTAAGCTACGATCGTCGATCCGAATTCATCCGTGTGGTCGGATTTGTCATCTGAAGTGTGGATTTACACCATCCTGGCCCTTGATCTTCTAGGGTTGCCCGGCCACTATCTGATGCTACGGATGTCTGATTAGGGTGATCTTGGAGTCGTTGAACTCCAATCATCGCCCTGATCACATCCATACGGTTGGATCTTTGATCTGAGGCCCCAATAAAATGTTTGCCCTGTCCAAGCACATAAAAGGAGACAATTAACCTCCATTTTATTCAAACTACTCTAAATGCAAGATGATTCATGTTATGCAATATTTATATCATGAAATGCAATCCTATGCTTAAGAACATGCATAAATAGACATCTTAAGTAGTGTAAATGTGTTTACATCATACCCCCATGCCTATCTTTTGCTAGTCCCTAGCAAAAACTATATGCTATTTATAAAAGAATTAGGTTGGATTATTTGGACCTGAGTTATTTTCAATCATTAAGAAATTGTCTACTTAGGAACTGAACTTTCAAAGACACAAAAGTGCCCGGGTATCAACCAAAATGTAGACCGCCTCAAGCCTCGCCTTATTCAAAGAAAATTTTCTTTTTATTTTTACTCTTTTCTAATTTTTTTGGATTTTCAAATTTTAGGGTTTAAGAGTGGCTTTCTATGGCCATTCAACTCACCCAAGATTTGATGAGAACCCTAAGCTTTAAGCATCTTATTGTGATTTTGATAGACTCGTTGACCGGTAATTAAAATGGACTTTGGATTTCTATGCCTCTAGGTGATCTCAAAAAGACTTCTGCCTAAAGGTGTATCTTTACAACCTGTAGCTTTCTCCCTACTTTTATTTTTTTACGTGGTTAACACAAGGGTGAATCCAGTGTATATCTCCCCAGTTTATTCTACTTCTCCACTTCTTCCTAAGTGTTTTGGAAATTTTTAGTGCATTTACTGAGCTGGGTTCTGGACAACCGGTCGATGAGCTGTTACCACCAACAACTTGCCAGCCATACTCGTGCGGTGAAGTGTGGCTTATTTCTTTTTGTTCTTTTCTCCTTTTCTTTTTGATTTTTTTTTTTAAGTAGGTGGCTTCCCTGGTCTAAGATTTACCTAAGGGAAGGAAAAAGAGAAAGGTCCAGTGACTGGGCTCTGGACAACCTACCTATGGGCTGTTACCCGCGATAACTTGCCAGCCATATCACCCTAGAAGGCTCACTAGCTACCCAAATTCGGTTAGAATCATCGAGCAACGAGTCAGTGCAAAGAAAGTGTATAGATGCTTAAAACTCAAAATTCCCTCAAATCAGAGGGCGGATTGATAAGTCGTGTACTTATCACCCAAACTTATTTATTCCAATTATAATAAAATTAAGATGGCGAGGACTCAAAGACAAATCCACATTTTAGTGGATACACAGGGTAATTAATTCCAAAGACCTGAAGGGTCTTTGTGTTCAGATCTTAATGTAGTATTTCCTAAGATTGAAAATTTTCTTAAACCCAAATTCTCTTTCCTAATTCAGATTTTTTTTTATATAAAAGAAAATAAAATAAATCTACGGAGTTGACGAATGAATTCAGAGATAAATGTCCACCCCCCCATGCCTATCTAATGTAATGTCCTCATTGTATTAAAAAGACATAAAACGGAGTGGAAAAGCGTAGAAAGCACCTGAATTGCGTGAATGTCAGGTCCGCTCTGAGATGAAAACGAAAAAGAACTATATATGTGCTGAGTTTAGTGCCTTCAGCTAGGCACAATATACAAAGAAAAGAAATGAAGAATTCACAAGTGCAGGACAGAATTAGAATTAATAGAAGAATCCTCCAACCTATCAACAGAGGTCCACAGATGTGGACCAGATTGTGGTGCAGACCCACACCCCATAATCGAGAATATCTTAGGTTCTGGATAAAACTTTCCCAAAACCTAAAATCAGAATGCAAGCGGTGTCAGGCCTGCGATTTATGAGGATGCAACCCAAGATCAAAAAATTGGGTTACAGAGAATTGAAGCTCAAAAGGATAATCGTTGAATGTGTGCTTGGGTTTGACATCCTCGAAACAAATGTCGTAAGGGTTTTGATTTGATGATTTCAACTTAAAAGGAACCCTTCGACACAATCTTCCATTTCCTCCAAAATTAACTTCCCAAATCAAAACTTCCCAGCTACTATCCTCCTCATTCAGCATATCAAATTCCAGGACCTCTTGTATATTCATCACCCCGTCTGAAATCTCCAAGTCTAAATGATGTGGCAGAATCAAAATTGACTTGGGTCAAATTATCTCAGAATTAGAATCATCAATAAGCTCAACAGGGTGTAACTGATAATCAGGGCATTGAATTGATTCCTCTAGAAAATGCGATTCTAGATCTGTAATGTGTGCCCTAATAAGATCAGTTTCCTCGGTTATTGGGCTATTAAATGACCTATCAGATTCCTTAGGCCCAATTGTCTCACTGAAATCATGTTCAGAAAACTCGTGTGAGACTTCGCAACTTGAATCTTCACCATCAAAGAAATCAGGATCCGTATCAATGTATGTCCCAAAATCAGTTGTCACTTTGTGTTCCCCAGAGACATATGTTTCCTCGTAACCCGGCTCAGGGATCTCAGGTGAAGAAATCAGATCATCCTTAATTGATTACTTTAATTCAATCTGGTCAGCCTCGTAACACGTGTCCCCCCAACAGGTGCCTGAGCGGGTTCTGTCATTGGCTTTCCTGAAGAGGGTTCATCCTGGGAATTATCCAAGATTGAATCAAAGCAACCACGAATCTCATCCTCAATTTCGCTAATTTCCCAAGTAGAAACTCACCTGGGTTCTTATCCTTAACATCCTAGAGCCAATCCAACAAAGACTTGTTTAAATCATCAATCATTTCTATCAGGGGCTCCAATCTCTCAATGCAAGGTATTGGCTAAACTTCTAAAGATTGAATGATATTCCTCAAGTTAGCCAGAACCTTATCTTGAACCTGGTTAACCTGAACCAAATGAGTTGGTTCAGGGTTGGGTGGGTTTGGGCTCAATGCAGGGAAATTAACGAATTGAGATTCGTTATACCCTTCCTGATAATAGGTCATTTCAGATTGTTGAAAAGATGGTGATGACCTAAAGGCAGTGAAATCAGAGGATGGGTAAGGATCGGTGTATCCTTCTTGATTGTAGATCGTATTAGGTTGTTCATGAAAGGAAGACGATCTATAATCGATGTAGCTCTGAGAAGATAGAAATCATAATCAAAGTGTTCAGGGTTAGACCCTAAACACGGGGGTCTGGAATTGTATCCCCAATCCGAATTATCCCAACTGACTGATGGTTGATTGCAATACGAGTTGGGATAATCGTCATGTTGAGGATAATTCACAACAGGAGGGAAAGGGTGGGAATGCGTGAAATATGTGGAAGGATTCATGAGACACGGGAGGAAGAAAGGCGCCCTGCAATACAAACAATCAAACCTGTCCTTAAATGGGTTAGCCTAAAGACCTACAGACTCTCAAAACCCGTCTTGAGATAAAGGAATGATTTGATCTACTTCTGTCTGTTCAATCCAACCAGTTAGAAGGAGGGACTGGGGAGAAGGTTCTTCCTTCGGCTTGCGCCTCTGGTTCCTAGTGTACCCCCCAGCCGCGATCATTTAACTCTACTCCCCTAGCTAGACATCAGATTGAATAGTAGAAACAGACTAATCGAAAATAATCTCGTTCTGAGTTCTGAAGAGCGAGTTCAATCCTTAAGGCCAACGTCTACTCTGTTTTAGTTAGGGTTAGGTTTGAATGTGCTTTGGAATGTGATGGGCTCTTTAAATGGGTTGTGCCCTTAATGATTGATTGATTTGTGTGTGCATGCACAACCAGTGATTTTCAAGCAAGATTATTTTTGATGTGGTGAATTTTAAGGTTCAAATCTTGCTTAGTAGCTTTTAGGATTCAACTTTAGGTGTTTTCAAACAGGTTTAGTTGGCACACCAGGTTTTGCAAGCACAGGTGAAGATGTTTTCCTTTAAAGCTTAAAAAGAATGTGGAGTGCCTGGTAAATCCCTAAGAGTTGAACCTAAGTGGCAGCTACTTGATGAGTTTATTTTATTTGAAGTGAGGCGGCCCAAACAAGTCAAACAACTGGCCACAAATGCACCACTAAGTTAGGCACACAAAGATGGTTAACCTAGAATGATTTCTACTCTTTTATGTGTTGCTTTATGTGTACCGGTTCCACAAATCAGAACCCGATTGAGTAGAAACAAATCTTTTAATTTTTTTATATAAATAAAGGTGGAATGAATGTGAGTGACAATCCAAACAACCAAACTATTCCTAGGATTTATGCAAACACCTAGGTTAATTGGAATTTGGATTCAATGTGGCGAATGAAATCTATGGAGGGGGAAAGAATGGGGAATAACTTACAAAACCTTCCACAGCACTTTACTCCAATCTATCGCTTTTGCTCGTCTCAAAAGAGTACCTGCAATTACAATAAGAAAGGAGAAAAGTGAAGTAAATGATTTATTAGTTAGAAAACGCGAAGAGAAATCAAAGATCGTCGCCTTCCCGACAATGGCGCCAAAATGTTGAACGTTACGAATCGCTACGCTAACGTGTTTGGTTTTGGAAAACCTATCGCTGTAGTTTGAAAGCGAAGAATTCGTGTTCAACAAATAAAATTTATATCGAAATTGAAATTCTGGGTCGAACATAGGGAGGCGGACGTTTGATTTAAAAATTATGCATTTCTTTTTATTTGTCACGGAATAATTCAATTTAAAACTATCTAATTAGTTACAATAAATAGAAGACAGAGAGAGAGAGAGTAAGAGAGGAAGAGAATATTACATAGAGAAATCAAAATGAGATGTAGAATAAATAAGGAATTTATCATTAAGGAGATTGTTCATTTCACTCTTACAACTACAAAGCAAAAAATAATTACTCTAGAAAGCATTAAAAGAATGGAGGGAGAAATACCCTCCTCGACGATTGCTTGGAAGATGAGCAAAACTACACTAGAAAGCAGTAAATCTATACTAGAAAGTAGTAAAAAGAATAGGGAGAGAGAAATCATCCTCGACGGTTGTTTGGAGGACGAGCCGGACGGGACGATGCCTGGACGGAGGAGAACGAAGTAGGATGATGGAGGATGAAGCAGAAGAACGGGAACGAAGCAGCATGCCATCGTCGTCGTGGGATCCACTTCCGAAGGGGGACGAAAATTTAGACTTTATCTCGCGAGAAGCATCCCGGGTGTGGGATAAGCTTCTCTTGAGCTTTGGAGGGGTAGAGAAGAGAAGGAAGGGATGAGAAATTCGTATGGAGGGGGTCTCCTTTTATAGTTGCAAGGAGTGGGGGCAAAATGGACATTACAACTTCAAAATAATAAATGAGGGGTCTTTAGTGACGGATAAAACCGTTGCTAAAGCCCCCAACGTGGGTGTAGCTTCCGCACCCACGTGCGCCCGCTCAGCTGCTCGCGCGTGCAATGCCTACGCATGTTCAACGATCCTCAGTCGTCCGATCGCGAGATCGGACGGCTTAAGACGCATCTCCGCCCGCTACTGCACCCGCTTGGCGCGTGCGATTGCGCGTGACGCCGCGCGTTCATTCGCACGTGAACGCTATCGGGCGCGCGCGGCCATCCGATCAAGATCCAACGCTCCACGCGCCTGCTCGCTTGCGCCTGATTTGAGGCTCACGGGACTCGATCCCGCGACCTCTGCTTCGCCTGCAGCTTTGTCTCCGCTGCGCTACGCGGTCGAAAAGGTCGCGTGGATGATTTTAAAGAGTCGCGTCCGCAGCCGTTGGGAAAGGGGGCGGGTGCGCGGTCTTCATAGAATGTAGGCGACCGTTTGGGTAGCCGAGATGGCACCACGTGGCGCCATCTTGGCCGTCCATCTTTTGGAAGTTGTAGATGGTGCCACGGATGTCGGATTGACTTAATTTTTTTGTCGTTGAGTTGCGATCGTCGATCCAAATTCATCCGTGCGGTCGGATTTGTCATCTAAAGTGTGAATTTACACCATCCTGGCCCTTGATCTTCTAGGGTTCCCCGGTCACTATCTGATGCTACGGATGTCCGATTAGGGCGATCTTGGAGTCGTTGAACTCCAATCGTCGCCCTGATCACATCCATACGGTTGGATCTTTGATCCGACGCCTTGATAAAATGTTTGCCTTGTCCAAGCACATAAAAGGAGACAATTAACCTCCATTTTATTCAAACTATTCTAAATGCATGATGATGCAAGTTATGCAATATTTATATCATGAAATGCAATCCTATGCTTAAGAACATGCATAAATAGACATCTTAAGTAGTGTAAATTTGTTTACATCACCTACCTTAGCTGCGTCAACCAACATGATTCTCCCCAGGAGCACCAGACCTAGCTCACCTCAGCTCATTATGGTAGAAGCTACCTTACTTTTGCCTGGCTTAGCAACTACCAAAGAACTAGCAAGCTAAGCCAGCTAGAGTAGCCCTATGCGAGCCTCTTCAGCAGCAGCTAGCTCCAGCTCCTGCTCCAGACTTCTCCTCCTCAGCTCCTCCCTCCAAACCCTAGCTCCAACACCTTCTCCTCTACTACACCTTTAGCTAAGCTAGCTTAGCTTAGCTTATCTAGCAACCAGCTCCTTGGCCATCCACCACCTTCAAATTCAACCCTAGCTAGCTCCACCAACTTAAGCCTACTTAAGCTAGCTACCCTACTCAAGTTGGCGCCGCCTCCTAGCCATCTCTTCACCCCATTATCACCACCAAAAGACACCATAACTTGGAGCCGAAAACTACCCCTAACCACCTCTATATTGGCGCCAACTTTCAGCCCTTAATCCACCCTACACCTACCCACATAATCCATCCTAGCCATCCACCTACCCCTCCTTCTAGAACCCTTCTTGGTGCCAACTCAGACCCTCTTATAGAAGCCATTTTGGCACCAATATCAAGGGATGTCAACACCCATAACCACCCGCTAGGTGTCCCTTAAGGTGGTGCCAATTCACCTTGGCCATTGGATCCTTAACCACCTCCATCTCTTCATCTTAGCCCTCCATTCCAAGTGTCACCTTAGCCCCTTCCTATTCTTTAAAAACCCACCACCTACCACCATTTTGGGGCATCCTCCCTTAGTGTACTTTGTTACCTAAACCACCTATACCTATGGCCAAGAAGAAGGAATAGAGAAGGAGATTAAAGGGGCACATCACTAGCCCTTTTGGTGCCTTCTTCTCCCCACTCTCTTCAACTTGGGCCACGCCAAGGAGGAGGACTCTTCCACTTCAAGGAGGATGTCCAAGCAAAGGAGAAGGACCTAGGGTGGACGTCCACCCTTGGGGAGAAGCTTAAGGCACGCCCCCTTAGGGCTTTCCTTGGAGGACATCACCTTGGCAGAGCATAGCAAGGAAGGAGTTGGAGGATTCTTTTCAAGCTTGGGAGCTACCAACCTTGGAGCAAGAAGCCCTCTTCTTCACCATCTATCTAGAGGATTTGTGTTTGCTTTTCTTTATTTTAATTCTTCTAGTAGTAGAAGCATTCCTCTACTAGGCTTTTGTGTAAAACACTTTTCATTAATTTAGATTGCCTTCTTTGCAATTTCTTATTTGCATTTCTACTTGCTTTGTTTTTTAGCATTCTTTACTCCCTCTCCCTAATTATTCTAGGCCCCCAATTGCATAGTGTGAGCTTAGGGAGAGGTTCTACTTGCCACTTAGAAGTAGTATTTTAAATTTGAAGTGTAAATCACCTTCCCTCCACCATTTCGCATGTTGTCTTAATTCTAAAAGAAAAAAATGATATATTGAAAAAAATACCAAAAAGAAAGTTGAGATTTTTATTCCAAGCAAGAGAATCACTTTTGCAAACATTTGGCCTCCTTGGATGACCCTAGATACTACCCTATCTTGGAATATAAATTTAAGAGTTGATCAATTTTACCTGTTACAACGATGTATTTAACAAACTGCGTAAAATTCGCTAGCACTTTTTGGCACTGTTGTCGGGGAGGCATGGCATTGCATTAGTTAATTTTCTCTTGCTTGAAGTGGATCTCATCCCCTTCTCTTTCTTTCTTTCGTGTGTGCAGGAATTGCAGCAGGAAAGCGGGAATCTGGAAGCGAGAGCTCAAAGATCCTTTTCTTCCAGTGAAATTCAGGTTGGTTCCCCTTTCTTATCACATTTAGGCTAAAAGACTACCAAAAAATATTAAACTTGGCTTTCAGGACCATAAACAATTTAATTAAGTAGAGTGGTGCCCATATAAAATCCATTGTTTGCTTGAATGCTTCTTTAACACCACTCCATTGCAAGTATTGGTGTTCTATTTTTCGGGTCCAGATTTCTGTTCGGACTTGAAAAATTGATTCCTAACACCACAAGCCTCCTAAAATCATAAAATTTCATACTCCCAATTAAGTTAGGAACATCTGTTCCAAATTTCAGATCAATTGGATTTGTATTTAATTTTTAAAAATTCGTGAACTGTAGAGGGGTCACACCTTCTCATATTCCTATTTTTCTACAGTCCGTGAATTTTTAGAATTTTTATACTCATCCAATTTTTGTGAAATTTAGCTTGCTAGAATCCTTGTGAAATTATACACCTCATATAAAATCACAAAAATTTTCTGAGGTCGGTGGTAATACTGAAAAGTCCACAATACCCACGGGTATCATTTCTGGACTTTGACACCAGTACAATTAAAATTTCAAAAAAATTACCAAACAAATTCCTAAAATCTTACAAAAATCTTTTCTGGAATCCTTGTTTGATTTCAGTCAAGTTAGTGGTGTTGGTTGCATTGATTGGACCACTATCTATTCAGAAAGCCTAAAAATAATTCATTGGTAGTAAAATTTCTATCTTAGGGTTAATTGGCTTAGGATTTCTTTCTTTCTTTTTAGAGACTCAATTTAAAGGAAATATACAATCACCCATACAAATTATTTTCTTTTGATTGTGGATTTTCAAACTTGTTTGAAAATTTAACTAGAGAAACCCTAAAACACATTCAATTAAATTGAATCCTAAAAGACATAAATACAAAAAGAAAATTGTGTGACAACTTGATTTTCATTGGAGCCACTCTCCAATTCCTGCACATACACAAAAAAAATCGAAATAACAGGGCAACAACCCAATAAACTCCCTCCACATTCCGTGTGCACTATAGCATCCTAGACCTAATTAAAACTTGTAGCAACTTGACCCCTAAGGCTTTATCAATTTAGGCTTGCTATTTAGGTCTTAAGTTTTCTTTAGTTAGTACCAATTCTGTCATCTATATCTGGTGTTCAGGCTGAGGGGCCATGTCAAACGACCAGGCGTGGGTTTGTACAAGCACCTGGGGTTTTCCCTGGGAAACGTTTGGGCCCAAACCTCCCCTTAAGCAACTTGGCTAGATTTGTTGATAGAACAGGTATTCACTATTGACTACTTATTTCCTATATAGACCAAGTCTTAGGTTATTATTAGGGAGTCACATTTAAGCTAGGTCTAATTTTATTTGTTTGAATTGCGCACTTTCTCTCATCTCTTTCTCTTCTCCTCCCCTCTCGTTCTTCCATTTTATGCACGGGCGACGGTCTCAAAATCCGCACTTGGAAGGACCATTTGATTTCGCCCCCCACGCAAAAAGATCACTTTTTCTGTCTTCTTCTCCTCAAAAAATGGAAACACAACACAATAGGTCCACTGACCCTTCCACTTCCACCTCTAACCTTACCTCTAATCCCATCACTAAGCCTAATTCTAACCCTTCCACCCAAAACCCACCCACCAATAACTTCCCACACTTGGAGCTCCCTAATCTTGAGTTGCCCCAAACACAACATCAAGACCCCCTACCTGATCTTTTAAAATTGATGGCCGATCAGATTAATAAATTAAATTTCAATCAACAAACATTGACTAGGAACATCCAAAACCTAGCCAATCCAAGGCCAAATCCACCACCCCGTCAGCAGCCTGTTGTTCCTCTAAAAGATTTCTATGATCCGTCTTATTATGAGGAACGACCAGGGGTGGTCATACCGGAGGGGGACTTTGAGATCAAGCCTGCTATCTTGAACCTAATTAAACACTTTCATGGCCTTCCTAGGGAAGACCCTTCCAGCCACCTTGAAGAGCTAACTCGTCTTGCATAGACAACCCGTTCTAGAAATGTGCAAGAAGACATATGGCTGATGCGACTTTTTCCATTATCTCTCAAAGATAAGGCCGCTTATTGGTTCAGGACCATTGGCCGACCCATCACAACATGGCCTCAGCTCAAGAGCGCCTTCCTCAAGAAATTCTTTCCCATAGGTTGTACTAATTCCTTGTGAAGATCTATTACGAGCTTTCATCAAAAATCTGGTTAAACTTTCAATGATTCTTGGGAAAGATTTCAAGATCTTTTAAGAAGTTGCCCACACCACGAGATTCCTTTATGGCAGCTCGTGCAAATCTTCTATCATGGATTAGAAGATCAAATCTGACATTTTGTCGATGTCTCATGTGGCGGCAACTTCTTAAATAAAGATTCTGAAAGTGCCTACGACCTGTTTGAAGAAATAAGTGAAAACTCATTTAATCAAGCTTCCATGAACACATTTTGCAGAACCCAAAACCCGCAGTTTGGTGTTCATGAAATAGGCACTCAATCTATCCCTGTCACCCAAGATGATCTTCAATTGATCACTCAAAAACTCGACCAGATGCATATTAATCAAAAGAAAATTGAGGAAAGACTGGCCACATCAACCCAAGCTCCACACCCACATCTAACCCAACATACCTTTCCACGAAGAGAAAATTTGCACAATCTCAACACTACTCCTACTGATTATTCTGAGGTTGCCCATGATTCACTGGAGGATTACAACTATCCAGATCTTAACCCCACTCAAAATATTTCTGCCATCCAGGACCCCTTTAAAAATTCTTCCAATTGGAAAAATTACCTGAATTACTCCTGGAATAATCAAGTTTCCTCCCAACCATATCATTCTAATGGGTATGGGCTGAATCCAAACTTCCATCCTGGGCAATCCCAACAAGTCATCAATGCCCAGATGATGCGAACCCTGCAGGATATGCAAACAAAAATGACGGAAGTAACTCGCACCATCACAAATCTGAACAATCAGATTGGGGTTACTCCCACGCAAAGACCTGCAGGACATCTTCCATCCCAACCCATGCCCAACCCTAATCACCAAGGAAACCATTATACGGGCAGAACTCCACACTATCCGAATCAGCCTCCCCCTAATCCACCACCTCAGCAGCTTCCCAGGTTTCCGCAATCACAGGCCACCCCACCTCCTCCAAATAATAATCCGACTGCACATGCAGTTACTTTGAGGAGTGGGAAAACCACCACTGACCCCGGGCCTTCACACAAACCTGGTGAACTACCTGTGCAAATTAACTCCCCACCTCCCCATCAGGAAGAAAAAGAAATACCAAAATCTCAAGACAAGATTCCTATCCCTTTTCCACAAGCTCTCCTCCCCACCACCAACAAAAAAAAGAAATCTGCGCCCACTACAGAAGAACTCATGGATCTATTTGGGCAAGTTCATATCAATATTTCTCTCCTAGATGCCATCAAATATATACCTGCCTATGCTAAATTTTTGAAGGAGATTTGTACTCCTAAAAGGCAAGCCAAAAATCTAGGACAGGTGCATCTTTCGGAGATAATAAGCTCTGTCATACAGAGTAAGCTACCTCCTAAGATGAAAGATCCGGGGGCACCTTTAATTTCTGTAATTATTGATGACACTACCGTTAATCGCGCCCTCCTTGATCTTGGTGCCTCAGTTAATATTATTCCCACTAGTTTATTTGAAGAATTTCAAATAGGTGAATTAAAACCCGTCGAGGTTACCCTGCAATTAGCCGACCGATCTATAATCAAACCTCGTGGGATTGTCGAGGATGTTTTGGTCAAGGTCTAGAATTGTGTCTTCCCTACAGACTTTCTGGTTCTTAACATTGAGGCACCTGAATCATTACTGGACTCCCCAATAATCCTTGGATGCCCTTTTTTGGCCACTGCAAAAGCAAATATCAATTGCCACACAGGCAAAATGGATATCAACTATGCAGGCCAAACTATCACTTTAGACATTTTTAAATCCTCCAGGAGATTCCATGATGCTAACTTCTTTGAGGACTCAGATACTGAAATTTCCAATATGGTGGAGACAATGTTAATAGATACCCTTACTGACCATAATTTTTTTGAGGACTCTGATTCATAATCAGTGGTCGGCGAAATCTGTGATCCGGAAACTTGTCTTGACCCCAAATTTATTCCTAATACCCCTCCTAAGCACCCTAACCCACCTACTATTCATGCAACTAATTTTTCCATGCTAACTTCACCCAATCCTCACCATTCCTTCCCCAACTCCTTTCTTACGGACATGCCACCAACCCCGCCCGAGTTTGGCATCCAACCTAATTTAAGACCATGGCCAGACTCGGGCTACACTTATCATTTTCCATCTAACTTTGATCCTAATATTGCTTCTAATCAATTTTCTAGGGATCTAGAAGAAGACACCTTTTTTGCGGGCATCCAAGTGTCCAATTATTTACATGATTTTACGTCTTCCGTGCATACCTTCACACCCAGCTGAATGGCATAAAAGATAGCACAGCATGGGAGATAACCCATCATTTTTTCTTGCTTTCCCTTTTTTCTTCTTTTTCCAAGTTTTGTTCATCCTAAACCCGACCGTTCTTCACTAAGGGGATCCCTTTTCCCTCCTAATGCATGAGAACATGGCATATCTTAAGCATGGGGGGGTGTTTTTAAATTTGATGATCGATTTAGGATTTTCAAAACCTAAAAATATGCATTTTTCTGTAATTTATTTCCTTCTTGCATACCCAAAAAAAATAAAATAAAATAAAAAATAAAAATAAAAATGTTGAAAACTTGTTGAGGAAAAATTTTGAAATCAGAACTAAGGTCAAAAAATTCACTTTTGGTACAATGGGATTTAATCTTTAACAAACTAAGGATGAGGACATGGATATGATCATTAGAATTCCAGGATTTATTTTAGACTAGATCAGATATCCTTCTTTAAAATTCCACCTTAACTAATGATAGTTCAGGTGACTTGATCCATTTTGTAATGTGGAAAGTATTTGACTTAGCTTCTGATTAAAAAACTTGCATGTCTTGAGAAACTTCTTATGTCTATTTTCACACACAAGCCAATACTTAGAAACAGTTAAAAATTTGAAAAACTCCCTTGTTTAGACTTAGTAAAAGTCTGAAGCAGATCATTGGTTTGAGTTCCCACCGCCGAGGAGGAAAATGCCTCCTTTGAGGACGCGATGTCAACATGTTACCGCCTCGGCGCTGTTTCATATATATATTTCATATCTTTAGACGGAGCATTAAAGCGCATTTTAGCAGCTCAAGTGTCTTGGACGGTGCTCTACCTATAGTGTCGGAGCAAGAGCTTGAGTTTACTTGGAGTGCCCCTTTTCATTGCATCGTGTTTTGGGGTTGTGAGCTCCTGGGTGGTGTCATGGACAGTGCTATCCCGAAGTACTGGCACTAGAACCCCCTCGAGGAATGGTAATGGGAATGATGATCCCAACACATCTGTTGTAAGACTAAGCTAAAAATAAGCATGGGGGAGAGAAAAAAAAGTAATAATAAATAAACACACCCTTATAAATGTTGGCTTTTCACAAGCACAGACACAAGGTTTTAAAGGATTTTGCAAGTTGCGAATCAGATTCATGAGCCAGAAAAATCCTAAAAACAAACATTTCAAGTCATCTGAATTAACAAAGGGTTAATTTGTGAATTTTCTGGAGGATATATTGATCCCATTCTGTCTAATGGTTGAATCCAAAAACAAATCTTGATGTTTATCTTTAATAAATCCCGTACCTCCTGTGTTTTAATCTACCAAAGTCCCTTAATCTCTTTTTCTCCTCAAAAGTCGAAAAAATTAGTTTTCCCAAAAATTCTGTTTTCCACAAAATTAAAGTTTTGCTAAGAGACTAGCAAAAGATAAGCATGGGGGTGTGATAAACCCCAGTTTATCATCATTCTTATGCATTAAAACAAACCTAGCTCTTAGGATTTGACTCCGCAAACGAGTTTTTGGGCTGCATTTAGGCATAAATTAGGTTAGGCATGCATTGCATCTTTTATTGTCTATTTAATATGTTTTTGTGAGTGTTAGGGATGTACAGATATACAGATCCCTAAAACCCTAGCACTCAAGAAGGAAAATGGTGAAGGAGAAGCCTAGACTAGCTAGAACTCAGCTTGATCCAGCTCACCACAGCTGGAACCTAGCTCACTTGAACTAGGGTTAGCTCATCCCAACTCCATTCAACTAATCTCAGCTAAATGGAAGCTCAAGAGAGTTCATCCTAGCTCACCCTAGCTCAAGTCAGCTTAGATGCAGCTCAACTTAGCTGAGTTTAGCTCATCTCAGCTCCCACTAGTCCACAGGGAGCTCTAGCTAGCTCAGCTGAGTTGACAGGAGTTCACCCCAGCTCAGATCTAGCTACATCAGCTCCACCCAACTCTAGCCAGCTGAAGACGAACTCATCCCAACTCAGGAAGCTCAAGTCCAGCTCCAGGGGACTTAGCTTAGCTCAACTCAGTTGAGCTACGCTACCTTAGCTGCCTCAACCAGCTTGATTCTCCCAAGGAGCACTAGACCTAGCTCACCTCAGCTCATTATGGTAGAAGCTAGCTTACTTTAGCTTGGCTTAGCAACTAGCAAAGAACTAGCAAGCTAAGCCAGCTAGAGTAGCCCCATGCCAGCCTCTTCAGTAGCAGCCAGCTCCAGCTCCAGCTCCAGACTTCTCCTCCTTAGCTCCTCCCTCCAAACCCTAGCTCCAACACCTTCTCCTCTACTCCACCTTTAGCAAAGCTAGCTTAGCTTAACTTAGCTTAGCTTAGCTAGCAACCAGCTCCTTGGCCATCCACCACCTTCAAATTCAACCCTAGCTAGCTCCACCAACTTAAGCCTACTTAAGCTAGCTACCCTACTCAAGTTGGCGCCACCTCCTAGCCATCTCATTACCCCATTATCACCACCAAGGGACATCATAAGTTGGTGCCAAAAGCTGCCCCTAACCACCTCTATATTGGCACCAAATTTCAGCCCTTAATCCACCCTACACCTACCCACATAATCCATCCTAGCCATCCACCTACCCCTCCTTCTAGAACCCCTATTGGAGCCAACTCAGACCCTCTTCTAGAAGCCATTTTGGCGCCAATATCAAGGGATGTCAACACCCATAACCACCCCCTAGGTGTCCCTTAAGGTGGCTCCGATTCACCTTGGCCATTGGATCCTTAACCACCTCCATCTCTTCATCTTAGCCCTCCATTCCAAGAGTCACCTTAGCCCCCTTCCTATTCTATAAAAACCCACCACCTACCACCATTTTGGGGCATCCTCCCTTAGTGTATTTTACTACCTAAACCACCTATACCTACGGCCAAGAAGAAGGAGTAGAGAAGGAAAATAAAGGGGCACATCACCAGCCCTTTTGGTGCCTTCTTCTCCCCACTCTATTCAACTTGGGCCACGCCAAGGAGGAGGACTCTTCCACTTCAAGGAGGATGGCCAGGAAAAGGAGAAGGACCTAGGGTAGACGTCCACCCTTGGAGAGAAGCTTAGGGCACGCCCCCTTAGGGCTTTCCTTGGAGGACAACACCTTGGCAGAGCACAGCAAGGAAGGAGTTGGAGGATTCTTTTCAAGCTTGGGAGCTACCAACCTTGGAGCAAGAAGCCCTCTTCTTCACCATCTATCTATAGGATTTGTGTTTGCTTTACTTTATTTTAATTTTTCTAGTAGTAGAAGCATTCCTCTACTAGGCTTTTGTGTAAAACACTTTTCATTAATTTAGATTGCCTTCCTTGCAATTTCTTATTTGCATTTCTACTTGCCTTGTTTTTAGCATTCTTCACTCCCTCTTCCTAATTATTCTAGGCCCCCACTTGCCTAGAGTGAGCTTAGGGGTTGGTTCTACTTGCCACTTAGAAGTAGTGTTTTAAATTTGAAGTGTAAATCACCTTCCCGCCACCATTTCGCATGTTGTCTTAATTCTAAAACAAAAAAAGGATATATTGAAAAAAATACCAAAGAGAAAATTGAGATTTGTATTCCAAGCAAGAGAATCACTTTTGCAAACATTTGGCCTCCTTGGATGACCCTAGATACTCCCCTATCTAGGAATATAAATTTAAGAGTTGATCAGTTTTACGCGTTACAACGACGTATTTAACAAACAACGTAAAATTCACTATCAATGCCTTCTTGTGTCATGAAATGACTCTTTTCCCAGCTAAGGACAAGTCTTGTTTTGATGCATCATTTAAGAATCATTTCAAGATTAGCTAGACAAGAGTCAAATGATTCTCCAAAAATAGAGAAATCTTCCATGAAGATTTCCATAAACTCTCCCACCATGTCAGAGAATATGGCCAGCATACGCCTTTGAAAAGTTGCAGGTGCATTGCATAAGCCGAATGGCATCCTACATAAAGCAAAGGTTCCGTAGGGACAAGTGAAAGTCATTTTTTTCCTAATCCTCAGGATGGATAGGAACTTGATTGTATCCTGAACAACCATCAAGGAAACAAAAATACTTCTGCCTGGCTAATCTTTCCAAGATTTGATCAATGAAAGGGAGAGGGAAATGATCACTTTTCATGGCCGTGTTCAGCTTCCTGTAATAGATACAAACCCTCCAAGAGGAAGCTGAATGAGTTATGACAGATTGTCCTTTCTCATTAGTCACAACAGTAATCCCAGCTTTCTTGAGAACAATATGCACAGGACTTACCCAAGGACTATCAGAGATCGGATAAATGATTCCTGCTTCGAGCCACTTAATAATCTCCTTCTTGACCACTTCTCGCATATTTCAATTTAACGTCCTTACATCTAGTGAGAAGGACAGGATCCATCTTCCAAAAATATTCTGTGATTACAATAAGATGGCTCGATGCCCCTAAGGTCATGAATGGTTCAACCAATTGCCTTCTTATGTTCCTTCAAGACCTTAATCAGTTTAATCGCTTGCACCTTTGTTAATTTAGCACTAATAATCACATGGAGCATCTTATGTGGCCCTAAACACTGATATTTTAGATTCTCAGGCAATGGTTTCAGTTTAAGCTGGGGTGGGTTGATGATTGAAGGTAAGGAAGATGCTGTTGAAGACTCATCAAGAGGAAGAGGTTGAGAGTGAACAAAATCAATAACCTCTTCAAAAGATGGCGGGTTTGCCATAGAGGGTTGTGGGTCCAATTCATCATCAAAGGAGGAACTTTCAAATGTAGAAACCATCATACAAGTTTCAATATTCACATTATCATCCTCAATTTCCTCAATAAATCGACAATCCTCGAATTTATTAATCGCCTTAAAAATATCCAATTTCATTCCTTGATCCCCAAAGGTAATTTCCATGCTTCCGCTTTCACAGTTAATGTTGGCCTTGGCAGTAGCCAGGAACAGATGCCCTAGAATGATGGGCGTGTTCCTCAGATTTTCAGGTACATCCATGTCAAGGACAAGGAAATCTACAGGAAAATAGAAATCCTTAACCTTAACAATAACATCTTCAATAATGCCTCACGGATTTGTGACTGAACGGTCAGCTAACTGCAGCGTTACTGAAGTCGGTCGAAGTTCACTTAATCCAAACTTCTCAAAAAGAGAAGTTGGAATTAGGTTGGTGGATACACCCAGATCCAGCAGTGCTCTATCAAAACTATAATCTCCAATGACACAAGAAATCAAAGGAGCACCTGGATCTCTCTTTTTCTGAGGGAGGTGGTGCAGGATAATAGAACTAGCCTGCTCGGAGAGTACCACCTTCCTCGGAACAGATTCTCTCAACTTATTCTTCTGTGTACATAAATCCTTTAAAAATTTCACGTATGCCGATATATGCTTGATAGCGTCGAAGAGCGGGATATCGATCTCAACATTCTTGAAAATATTCAGAAGCTCCTCATTACTATCAACAGACTTCTTCATTAATCTAATCAAGGCCTCAGGAAAAGGAACATGAGTCGAATCTTTGGAATCAGGTTCCTGAGCCTTGATTTCTTCTCCAAAGTTCTCCTTTCTCTCCTCAGGTTCCTCAGAATTCGGTAAATTAGAACAGTGTGGTCGTGGATCCTGAGTTTGTTTACCACTCCTCAAGGTAACAGAATTTGTGGATGCATACGAGTTTGGGTCTTGGGGAGGGTTAGGAAAGATTGGAGGGGCTTCATTAGCTAAGAACCGTTGATTTGCGAAAGAAGAAGAAGAGGAAGGACCCTACTCAACCACCTGAGCATGTGCGTGTGGGTCCCTCTTATTCCCGTACCCATGGGCTTGATTGCCCGGATTCAGGATATTATGTAGGTTGGGTACAGGTTGAGATGGTAGAGATCCAGGTTGATGAGAATTAGCTATGAGTCCGATTTGTAAGTTGTCCAGCGAGGTTTTCATTTGCTGCATGAGCTGAAGCATAGATCCTTGCATCTCTACCATTTGTCGATTCAAATCAGCCTGCCCTACGGGTTGACGGGCGCTCCAAGTTGGCTGATTGACCTGATTCGAGGGCAACCAAGTATAAACATGACCCTGACCCATTGGTCATTGTGGAGCATAGTTGTTGGGTAGAAATTGGGTCTGCTGCCCGGGGCTTTTCCAGGAGAAGTTAGGGTGGTTTCTCCAACTTGGGTTATAAGCATTGGAGTAGGGGTTGGATCTAACATTCTCCTGTACAGCACAAACATCCTCAAAGGATGAGGATGGAGAGAAAGAAAGGGAAGGATCAGAGAAACTGGGATCAAAGGCCCTAGTTTGGAACTCGTGGGGTTCTGAATAATTCTGGCTCGCCGGTTGAGCTGCATCAGGTTGATTGACGAACTCCCATCCAGAAAGAGCTCACGATGAATGGAATCCTGAATTCTGGGATTGAGTAGCTCGAGAGTTGTTCATTGAGTTTCCAGCCATCCACCAGTCCATTCTCTTAGCAACCAAGTCTACCTTATCAAGTTTATTATAAATCAATTCCATATCGAATGAATGAGTCGTGGACTTCATTAACATTCGATCTGGGCTGCTGGGATCGATTAAAAGTATCCATGGAGGCATGATTGATTGAATTCTCTCTCATCACCTTAAACAAATCATATGCACTATCTGCATCTTTGTTGAGGAAATTGCCTCTGAAAGAAGCGTCCACGTGATTTCTGAGTTGCTTAGTCAACCCATGGTAGAAAAGCTGCACGAGTTGCCATTTCAGCACCTTGTGGTGTGGACACCTCCGCAATAGGTCCTGGAATTGCTCCTAGGCAAAATGAAACTGCTACCCCAGCTGCAGGGTAAAGCTAGTAATTGCCCATCTCAAAGCATTGGTACATTTGACAGGGAAGAATTTCTTCAGAAAGGCCGATTTCAACTCATTCCAAGTTGCAATTGGTCTTCCAATAGTCCAATACCAATGAGTGGCTTTATCCCTAAGAGAGTGGGGGAAGAGCCTCATGATCATTTGCTCCTCATTCACATTTCACGCCTTGGTGGTCTTGACCAAAGTGGTCAAGTCCTCTAAGTGTTGAAATGGGTCTTCGGAGCCAAGGCCATGGAAATGTTTTATCAGGCTTAATACCTAGGGCGTGATTTCTACATCTCCGATAGGAATCTGGACATTGGGATGTTCCTCGTAATTTGAAGGATCATAAAAATCCTTTTTGGGCTGAGCACCCTGCATTCTCTAGAACCATTCTTGCATTCTCTACATTTGTTCCAGCTACCTTCGAAATACCTCCTGTGGATCCTGTGGCAGAGGAGGTTGTTGATCGGTCATGGGATCAATTTGGCCAAAATCCAATCTACGCCTCCTAGAATACTCTAGTCGTCCTTCCAATCAGGGATTCAATGACCTTCTTCCCTGCCTAAACTAGGAAAAGGTCAGAAGCACTAGGGATAAGAACCCTACAGCACAACAAAACAAGCTTGTCCTTAAGTGGGGTAGCCTAAGGATCTACAAACTCTCAGAACCCGCCTTAAGATTATAAATGATTTACTCTACTTGTGTCTGCTCAATCCAACCAGTTAGAAGGAGGGACTGGGGAGAAGTTCTTCCTTCGACTTGCGCCTCCGATTCCTAGTGTACCCCCTAGTTGTGGTTGTTTGACGCTACTCCCCTAACTAGATGTCAGATTGATCAGTACAAGTAGGTTAATCATAAACAATCTCATACTAGACCTCGAAGAGCAAATCAGTCCTTAAGGCCAACATCTACTCGATTGTATTGAGGCCTGGGATTGTAGTGCTTACGGAATGTGGTGGGACCTTAAAATGGGTTGTGACCTTAATGATCAATTGAGTATGTGTAAGTGCTTGCATAACCAGGGTTTTCAAGCAAGATTATCTAGGATGAATAGATTTTAGAGATCAAATCTTGCTTAAGTAGATTTTAGGGTTTAGAATTAGGTTTAATTCAAAATAGTTTGAGGCAAACCAGGTTTTCAAGCATGGGTGAAGATCGCTTTCCTTTTGAAATAAAAAATGAAGTGGAGTGCTTGGTATGAACCTGGATTGAAAATGCTAAGAGGAAGCTACTTGGCGAGTTGATTTTAAGTTGAGTGGTACGGCCCAAAGAGCTCAAACAATTGGTCACAATTGCACCACTGAATTAGGCACAGAAAAATGATTAATCTAGAATGATTTCTACTCTTTTATATGTTGATTTATGTGTACTGGTTCCACAGATCAGAATCTGGTTAAGTTGAATGCGGGTGTATGTTCTGTCTATGTTGAATTACCCCACAAAAATATCATTTTGCTTTTTTTTTATATGCGAGGGTGAAATGAATGTGAGTGGAAATCAAAACAACCAAACTAATCCTAGGATTTATGCAAACACCTAGGTTAATTGAAATTTAAATTTAATGTGATGAAATGAAATCTATGGAGGGGGAAGAATGGGGAGCACTTACAGTCATCTTCAACTACACTTTACTCTGATCTACCACTTGTCGATTCCCTGATAGAGGTATCTACAAAATAATAGACATGAGATAAAGCAAGTGAGAAGATAGTAAAGTGTGTGAAATGCAAAAAGAAGATCGAAAAATCAATGCCTCCCCAGCAACGGTGCCAAAATGTTGATTGATAGATGACTACGCTATCGTAATTGGTTTTAAAAACATATCGTTGTAGTTCAAGTAGCAAAGAAATCTGTTAAAAAAATAAAATTTATACCAAAAAATCTATAAAGAAATCCCGAGTTGAATATAGGGAGGCTACGTCGATCAAAATTTGCAATTATATTTTTGTGTTTTTATTTAAAGGGTGGAATAATCATAATGGAATCAATATAGACAATAAGAGAGAGAGAGAGAGCATTCACTTGATATTGCAAAATGCTTTCACAACTAAGAAAACAAGAAATGATTACACTAGAAAGTGAGAAATTATTACAACTAAAAAGCAGAAAAATTCTACTCTAGAAAGTAGTAAAAATAATGGGAGAGGGAAGTTACCCTCCTCGACGATCGCTTGGAGGATAAGTCAGACGGGACAATGCCTGGAAGATGAGGAATGCAGCAGGAAGAAGGAGGACGAAGCAGGAGGAATGGGAACGAGGCAGCACGTCATCATCGTTGCGGGATCCGCTTTCGGAACAGGGGCAAAAACTTGGTTTTAGCTCTTGAGAAGCATCCCGGTGTGAGACAAGCTTCTCTTGAGCTTTGGAAAGGGAGAGAAGCGGATGAAGGGATGAGAAATCCATATGGTGGGGGTCTCCTTTTATAGTTGCAAGGAGTGGGGACATTTTGGACATCAGAACATGAAAACCATTAATTCAGAACCTTTAGTGATGGATAAATTCTTCACTAAAGGCCTGAACGTGGCCAACGTGTGCGTGCCGCGTGCATCCGCTCACCTTTAGCGCCCTTCAATGCTTGCGCATGTTCACGCGCTCAGCCGTTCGATCAAGAGATCTGACAGCTTAAACTACCTACGCCTGCGCCGCGCACCAATGTGCAATGGCGCATTTGCGTTGTGCGTCTAATCGCGTGTGGGCGCTATTGGTCAATCTATGCCGTTCGATGCACATCATGCAGCTCTAATTGCACTCCCACTATGATGAGAAGCATTGCACCCGCGATTCAAACTCACGCCATCCACATCTACAGTGCCTTAACCACTACGCTACACGTGCGGTTGAGGTGCGTTGAGGAATTTGCACATGGCCGATCTCGGCAGTTGGATCTTCATCCGACGGTCGAGATCAAGCATTGCTTGTGCCTTAAGATGAGGAGAGTGCTGGATGAGCAATGGCATGGCACATTCTCGGCCGTTGGATGGGCATCCAACGGTAAAGATTTGTCGAGAGGATGAAGAAGAGGAGATGCAATTGGTGCTAGGTGGCTATGATGGCGCCACCTGGCGCCATCTAGGTCATCCATCTTTTGAGTGTTGTAGATGGTGCCACGAGTGTTGGATTGGATCAATTTTTGCATCGTTAGGCTGCGATCGTCGATCCGAACCCATCTGTGTGGTCGGATTTGTCATCTGAGGTACGGATTAACACCATCTTGGCCCTTGCTCTTAAGGGTTCCTCGATCTTTATTTGGTTCTACGGATGTCTGATCAGGGTGATCTTGGAGTCGTTGAACTCCAATTGTCGCTTTGATCAGATCAATACAATTGGATCTTCGATCTGAGGCCCCGATAAAAGTCACCTGTCTCTGACCATAAAAAGGAGACAATTACTATGCAATTTATACAACTTGATCTAAATGCATGACTATGTATGTTATGCACTATTTACAATGTATAATGCTAATGTGACACTAAGAACATGCATTAATAAACATTTTTGGTTAATCAGATGTATGCACATCACCCGGGATGCTCCTCTAGAGTCAAAATCAAAGTTTTCTCATCCCCATTTAGGAAGTGGATCCCGCGACGACAACGACGCCCTACCTTGCCCTCGGTTCTTCCCGTTCTATTCTTCTTCTTCCATCTTTGTTCTCAGTCTTCCAGGCGTCGCCTCATTCGACTTGTCCTCCAAGTAGCTGTTGAGGAGGATAACTTCTCTCCACCTTCTTTTTATTGCTTTCTATAGTAGATTTTCCCTCTTTCTAGCTGTAATATTTGCTGCTTTCTAACTGTAGAATTTCCCGCTTTCTAGTTGTAAAGACATTTTCCATGTTTATTAAAGTGATTGTTCTCTCTCTCTCTCTCTTAGTGTTTATATTGAGTTCCTTGTAATTATCCTTCTTTCTAAACACAAATAACAAAAAAAGATATATAGCCACGGATTTCAATTCTACGTAGCCACCCTGTGTTCGACTCGGAATTCTTTCGAGTTTCGCTAAATTTATCTATTGACGGATTTCTTCGAAAATCATACTACATCGATGACTTTTCAAAACTCAACTCCGTTTGCGTACATTTTCCGATTCAACAAAATGTCTACTTAATTTTTAGGGCTAGGTCAGAGCTTGTGCTCAAGGATTAAGTGAAGGGTTTTAGGGGGTTAATGCCCTTAAAATTTCAGTTTAAGCCGTGTGCACAATTGGGTGTAAGGATCCAATGCCAAAACAAGCGTTCTTTAACAAGCAAAATTAAGATGTATGATTCTTAAAATTTGAATCTTGCTTTAATGGATTTTTAAATTTCACTTGTTTACGCATTCAAACAAGGCACAAATGTATAGTCACATGGTTGGTGAAGAATGATTTTCTTGAAGACATTTTGTGTGACTATAAAGTTAAAAACTCCATAGTGTGTAAGATCCCAGCGTGTGTAGCTTCTACACAATGAATCTTTTTTAAGATTTTGCCAAGAAGGGTCCAATCAAAACAAAAAATGACCCAATCCTGACTGAAATCGAATGAGATTTTCAAAAGAATTAATTTCAAAATTTTTTTAGGATGATAGACACCCAAATTCATGTTTTTTCAAGAGGGGGTCAATCAGTCTAGAACTTCTAGATCAGTGTGCAAGTATAAGATTTTGATCAGAATAGGCACTAATCAATTTCAAATGAAAAATGGTCTTTAGATGAAGTGTAGAGAATTTCAAGAACTTTCCATAAATATGAATCTCTCACAAATCCAAGCTGCGTGGAGTTCGTAGCAGCAAGAACAACCTATAGATCTCTAGAACTCAGGACAACCTTGCACACTTCCAGTAGTGAATTTCTCATGGCCAAACCACAAAGAGTTTGGCTATGAAATTTGAGGTGGAGTTTGCCTATTGGAAGGAGCACCTCTAAGAATTTTTAAAGGTGTTAAGGGTCCTCTAATTATGTCCTCAACCTGAATCTAGAAAATAATTTTACGGAGTTAGCTGGTTGAAGACTTAATGGTGGTGTTTTCTTCGACAAACAAAAGAGAGGTTTTCTCTTATAACACCACCATCCTTTTAAGTCCTAGGATGATGAGTTACCTCTAGGTCATGGGAAGACAAGATCAAACCTTTGGATTGATGGTAGTCTTCTTCTTGTGCTTCCTTCGACCCAACCTGATTTGTTCTCCATTCGTTGCCACCACACTCTTTTCTTGCAACCACAAAAAGAGAGAGAAGTGCAAGTTAGATAACACGAATATAATTAATCTCCAAGAAAATGAAAGTGAGTAAAAGATTTGTTGCCTCCCCGACAACAGTGACAAAAACTTACTGTCACGAAATGCATTTGTGTAAAGTCACTCATTGTTGCATGTTTTACAACGTCAATTTTAATAAGAAGAATCGAATGTGAGTCTGAGTGTCAAACACAGGGAGGCATGGAATCGGATCAGATACTCACTTTGGTGTCACAAAAATTCATCATTTGATTCATTTGTAAAAGAGGGAATGAGAAAGAAAGAGATAGGGGCAGAGAGAGAGAGAGAAAGAGAGGGAGATAGGGTTAGAGAATCATAAAGAGATATGAGAATAATATATCAAATATTTACTCTATTGACTATCAAATGTAGTGTTCAACAATATGCAGATGAGTGCTTAAATGAAAGAAATGAACTACACCATCCAAAGAAAATAAAACTAAGAACAAGAAAGAAGAAAGTGTCGAGGCAGCCACGATGGTGGAGGAGCTTCCATCGGTGGCTCAGCATCTTTACAACCATGCTTGGAGCTTTAAGGGGTGATGGAGTTGCTTAGGTGATGATTTATGCAAATGAGGGGGGTAGGTCCCCCTTTATTGTGGTGGAAAGGGCTAAAATTCTTCCTCGGCTCAACAACGACATTCAAAGAGTCACTAAAGACTCGCCTCATATGTCGCCAAAGCCCCTGCCCCCGCACCTGCACCCCTGCCTTCAATGTGTGCATTGCTGGCCCCCGTTCCTCGCGCGACGTGTCACGTACGTGTGCACTGTGTGCTGTGCATCGCACCCTGCTGCTTTACACGTGCGCGCTATGCGTGCACTATCGCTGCTACTACGCCTCAATTACAAATTGGGGGGGTTGTAGGGATTTGAACCTGCGCCCCTCCCTTGGAGGCTAGGTCTTCAACCAATGTGCCAAGTAGACGTTTGTGTCGAGGAGAAGTCTTATGGGCTCGCGGTGGAGGAAGCTTCTCAGCCGTTGGATTTGAGAATGGATGATCCAGATGTGGGCGGTGGCTACTGGCTGGTGTTGGGTGGTCTAGATGGCACCACGTGGCACCATCTAAGCCGTCCATCTTCTTTCTATTGTAGAGGATGCCACAGTGCTTGAATCGAGATGATGCCTACGCTTCTATACTGCAATCGTCACTCCGAATCCATTTGTATAGTCAAATTTTTCATCCAAAGCCTGTAAGGATATCGTATTGCCCCTGGCCATTGATCTTCCTCGGACTTGTAGTGGGAGCTACAAAAGTCGGATCGAGGTGATTTTGAGTCCATTGGACTCCGTTCGTCGATCCAGATCCATCTGTATGACCTAATTGCTCATTTGAGACCAATTTCAATATAGTTTTGTACACAAGGTCATTAAACATTGCTTCTAAGCAATTTAAATGTAAAGATCATGCAATATGCATGCAATGCTCCCTAACCCACTATAAAATGACATTATCGCACAAGTACCCTCGAAATGGATTCTAATTGATGATGTTAACACTAATAATTGTAGAGTCATCAGTGGTGCACGATTGTCGCTGTGGAGGAGCACACGGTGGTGTGGTCACCCTTTGCTGCGAAGCATGAAGGTGGAGAGGGGAAACTGTTGGTGAGGTCGCAGTTAAGGAAGAAGAAGACAGTGAGGGAGGTAGGCGTGGTCTCTGGACGTTAGGGAAGGTTCCCAAATGTTTTAAATGAAGGGGATGATGCACGGTGGTAATGGCAGTGTTGCGGTTGTTGTCGAGGCTTGCTGTGGTGGTTCTGGTGGTGGCACACAGTGGTGGAGTTGATGGAGGTACACGGTGCTAGAGGGTCCGTCCAAGAGGGAGTTCTCCCCTCTGTTGGAAGGAGGAGAGGTTCTTGTTGGGTAGTGCCATGGGTGGAAAGATGACCCCCCCTCCTTGCTCTTCTTGCCTATTATAAACAAAGAGAGGGAGAGAAAATTAAGGAGAATAATCGTGATTTCATGTACCAAAAGAAGAGAGAGACTTGAGGGAAAATAAAAAAGGAAGGGAATGCCACTACTTTGAGAGACATATAGGGATGCCAAAATGATTCCCTTGCTATTTTTTTTTTAGAACAAAATCCCAACATTGTGGTATCTTAAATTGAGATTTGATGTGATTCCCTTTCCTTGAAAGTGAATAATTAATCCCTCCATATAAAGATTAATTCAACTAATGCATGAAATGTTAAATCGAAAGCTCACATAATTTTGTCAATATAATGCATGCTTTAAATTTATTTCTTCTTCCAATAACAATATTTTAGGCTTTAATTTAGTCCACTAAAGTGGACATATCAAATACCTCCATGACTAACTTTTGCTAGTCCTGAGCAAAATCATATGAAACAGACCAGGTCTCTAGGCTGGATTTTACTGTCAAGATGCCTTACTGTGCTGCCTTCTAGAGATTAGATTGAAATATCAATTATAGGCCTAAAGGTACTCAAGTACCAACCAAGATACGAACCTAACCAGCCTCATCCTTGGATCTGCCGCCAAGGTTTCTAAGACCTGCAAATACTGCCTAGAGGTTTGTTGACCCTACCAGTTAAAGCACCTGTGCATGAGGGGTTGCCTGCGGATTTTACTTGGCCACAAATACAAGATCATTTGTGATATCGATTGTAATAAAAATATAGCACACAAAAATAATCCCACAATGTGCACAAAGATTTATAGTGAAAACCCTATAGGTAAAATCCACTACCTAAGCCTCCTAGCTTAGAATTTTCCAGACTAGGCAACGGTAGTCAATCCACTAACGTACCACTTGATCAAGGGTGGCACAACTTCTTACAAAGATCCCTTCTCTTACTAACCTGAAGAGAAGCATAACAACAACAACAACGAATTTCTCCTAGCATCTTGGGATCCGCAATCAAAGCAACAAGTAAAATGAAATAATATAATCTTATGGAACCTCAACGAAAGTCAAACTGGATTTTTCCGTAGAGGTTCGAATCGACATGCTTTGGAGATCATGAAAATAGACATGTAGAAGCACTTTGAGAGAAAGCAAGAGTGCTCTTTTTCTATATGGATTTTTCTTTTGAAGTATATTTTGAAATGAGAGGTGTGGAGCCCTATTTAGAGGTGAAAACAGAGCATTCTTGGAATGTTGACAAAAATCATTCGAAGCAAGTGGTCGATCAATTTTCATTTTGGTCGATCAATTGCTGATCGATCAAATATTTAGTCGGTCGATCAATTACAGGAAAATCGGATTTGACTGTTAGGCTAATTTGGTCGATCAATATTCTTATTTTGATCGATCAATTGATTTGATCAATCAATTCTAGTATTTTGGTCGATCAATACTATCTAGATGTTTATTTTATGATTTAGAAAGGTTTATCTTTAATCTTGAGGTTCCTTACAGTAATTCTAGACACAAGAAATATAAAAGAATTACATTGACTAAATATAATCTTCACTTTGATCCACACAGAGGATAATTGACTTGATTTGTGTGAGCATGATCCTGAAAGAATAGTTAGCAATAAAACATAATTTTGTTTCATCAAAATAGAGGTACTTATAGTGCGTTTGTGCAAATCTAGGTTTAGTTTACTAATGCGTGTTTAATAAAAGAGATAGAGAGAGATGTTATTTCGAGAGTTTTCTCTCTTTCTTTTTAAAATCCCTAAACTCAACATCAGATTGGCCCTAAACATGATCTGTTTCGGATCCTTATCCACACCATCAATCCTCATAGGGTCCTTGGCAATTGTTGCTTTGGGATAGCATTGCCCATGGCAACCCCCAGACCCCTGGCTTTCAACACTTCAGGATAGTGTTGCCCATGGCATTTTGTAGCTAAATTCAAACCCTAGTTATCAACATTTCGGGATAATGCCACCCATGGCATCTGAACCAGCATAAGGTGCTTCCGTGCCCCAGGTAGGATATTTAGATATCCTAGGAGACAAGCACCGAAGAGACGGTATGTTATAATGCATCTTCGAGGGGAGTATTTTTCATTCCTCCTCTCCATGTCGGGAACTCGTCTAAATAACTTATATCTTCAAGCTGCCCCTAAGTTAACCTTTTGGGAAAAAATTTTCAGAATAGACACTTTTTGGCATTATTCTTCATTAAGCACACTGAATTAGATCGGTGTGCGATATTTTGGGTGCCTAGGTTACTAAGTCCCGCAAACCAAAGGGCAGGTAATGGGGCCAAATACTGCCTAAGCCTTAGACTTAATACATCAGCCTCGCAACTCCCTCAACCGCTTGAGGAATAGTCAAGATCTTAGCAAATATGTGAGTGTTTAAGCCCTAAAATAGACCCAGGAGGCCTAAAATCGTTATCCCTCACATATCTCCTCTTTAGCACTTCAGGGCTGAATTTATCATTCGATCCAACCCAGAACTTAGGTAACTCTTCCATAATCAAATGCTGGGACTAACATGATTTTTCCTTTCTTTTCTGTGTTCACCTTCTCTCTTTCCTTAATAATTTTACACTTCAGCTGGCAAAGATTTTATCTCTTCCTTCTCTCTCTTTTATTCTTATTTTTGTAATAAAAGTCCTAACTACATGCATGCAAAAATATATATAAATAGTATGTACAACCTCAAGTTATACCCCCCATGGCCAGATATGATAATGTCCTCATTGGAAAGCAAAAATCAAGGAGAGATATTACCTAAGGTAGAGTGTTTGGAGACAGTCTCCTCCAGCTTGTATGTGTCTAATACCTGGCCATCAGAAAGAGTGACATATGATTTCAAATGTTGACCATTTACCTTGAAAGTCTCACCAGATGATGGATTTTGTATCTCAACTGCACCATGCAGGAACACCTATGTGATAGTGTATGGCCTATCCCAACGGGACTTAAGTTTCCCAGGGAATAGCTTGAGTCTAGAATGGAATAGCTAGACCCATTGGTTGGGCTCAAAGGTTTTGCAGAGGATGTGTTTTGTGAAAGACCTTAGTGCACTCTTTATAAGCCTAAGCATCTCATAAGCCTCATTCCTCAATTCTTCAAGCTCAATAAGTTCAAATAAGCATGCTTTGCCTACATCCTCGAGATCCATGTTGACATTCTTACTAGCCATGTAAGCTCTATGCTCAATCTCAACAGGAAAATGGCATGCATTACCATAGACTATATGGAAGGAAGACATACTTAAGGGGGTCTTATAAGCAATTTTGTAAGCCCATAGTGCATCATCAAGTTTCTTCAACTAATCTTTCAGGTCAACTCTTACAGTTTTCTCGAGAATTCATTTGATCTCCCTATTGGACACTTCAACCTATCCACTCGTCTATAGGTGATATGGGGTGGGCACCTTGTGGGTGACATCAAGACTTTTCAGTAGACGGGTGAAGTGTGCATTTCTGAAATAAGGTCCCCCATCACTAATGATCCTCCTCGGGCAGCCAAATCGGGAAATGATATTGCCGTTAACGAAAGTCAGGACCATGGAGTGATCGTTAGTCCTAGTCGGAATAGCCTCTATCCACTTTGACACATAATCAATTTCCATGTTGATATATTCATACCCGTGAGACGACGAAAAGGGGCCCATGAAATCTATGCCCCAAACGTCAAATATCTCGACCAGAAGAATAGGTTGCTGGGGCATCTCATCCCACTTCCCAATCGTTCTAGTCTGTTGACAACGAAGATAGGCCCCCACATAATTATGTGTGTCTTTAAAAAGTGAGGGCCACCAGAAACTGGACTAGAGAACCTTATACGTAGTTTTCTTCACACTAAAGTGTACTCCACATTACAGTGTATGATAGAAATTCAAGACACTCTATTGTTCCTCCTCTGGCACACACCTACGTAAGACCTGGTCACGGCCTATTCAAAAGTGCTCGGGGTCCTCCCAGTGATAATACTTAGTGCCAACGAGAAATATATCTCGCTTCTGCTTGTTCCACATACTGGGTGTTTCGCCAGTGATGAAGTAGTTGATGACATCAACATACCAAGCTGTCGTTGGTGGCATCGCCATCACTGTTGCATCAAGAAAGGTGTCATGAATGTCTCCTGATGGGGTTGATGCCTCAATTGGGATCCTGGATAAATGATCAACGACTACATTTTCGACCCCTTCCTTGTCTCGAATATCCAGGTAGAACTCCCATAGTAACTAGCTACATTATTTTACTTTCAAAAATATAAATCAATATCGTTGCAGTATAGAAATTGAGTAGTGAATAATGCAAATCAAAACTAATTAAATAAGCTACTCACGAAGGAACGGGTCATGTCCATAGGGAGGCAGTGACCTACTAAGACTCGCAAAATTTTAAAATAATAATGTTCACAATTAGTTTTCCTAAGAAATCAAGCTAAAACCCCTTTTTAATTAGGATAACAATGCATGTAATCACTGAACTTTCATTTTAATGAAAGATGCGGGGTTCTTATAAAATCACTAGAATATAATATTATTAACTCAAAAATTTCCCTTTTTCAATGGCAACAAAATGTAATAAGTAATGAAATGCAAAATAGGGGAAGGATTTCCCCTTCACCGTGCGCAACGAGGAAGGCTTGGCCGAAGACGCAAAGCTCGTCGGAGGTCCTTCGGGTTGGGCTGCACTCGATGGCAGTAGCAGCTTGGTGTGAGGTGGTTGGAGACAAGAGAATGTAGGAGAGGTCGACGGTAGGTGGCGGCGGATTGTAGCTCTGTTTACTATTGAAGCTTGTGAGGTGAGAGGGTGCAAGAGTGCTAGATGTGCACGGCATTGGTGGAGATCTCACGTGGGAGGGGTGAGGTTGATTGGTGAGGGCTGGTGGTGCGCGGCACGGTGGAGGCATGGGGAGTGCCCACACTGCTACTATGGGCGAGGCGCACCTACTACAGCTAGGCGCACTCTCAACGTGCGTGGGATGGAGGCAAAGTGCGCGGGCACCGCATGGAAGCACGTTCTTCGTGCAGGCTAGAGGTGCAGCGAGGTGGGTCAGGTGCAAGGATGCGTGAGGGGGCGACGTGGTGATGGAGGTTGCTGTTGGTGATGGTGGTGGTGGGTTTCATTGAGTTGGAGGAGAAACTAAGGAAGAGGAAGAATGAAGAAGAGGAAATAGAGATGTTGGTGGTGGTGGTGGTGACTGTGGACAGGGGAATGTGATATTGGAGGTTAGGCAGTGGCTCGGTGATGCAAAGACTTTGGTTGGTGTTGTGGGCTGCACACCGCATGCCCATGGTGGTGGAGTCATGCTGCCGTAGTTGAGTCCAGTGGTGAGGAGGTGAAGCACAGTATTGTGTCGGGATGGTGGCCTCCCTTGCTCCACAGCCTCCCCCTTCCTCTTATATTAGCTCGTCTATTTTAAATTGAATCGTGAGGAGCTATATCCACTTTTTCTGTTCTTTCCTTCTGGGAGGAGTGGATTGCTCCGTGATGCTCGAGTCGAGGCTACAGTTATTGTGTCAAGGGTGCAGCTGTTGTAAGGTGGCTTCGTTTTGCACAGAGTCCTATAGGAGAAGCATAGATAAATAAATAAAAATTGGTTTATTTATAAACAAAACCTTATAAATAACTATTTATATGTAATGCATGTATTATGTATAATGCCCACTAAATTAGAATGCAAGCTAAATTAAAAACTAAGCTAATGAATGCTAAGAACTAAAAAATGCGATGCATGAAACAAATATATAATTAATCTATTTATTTCATAATGGATGCTAAATACATGTTAAATTAACTTAATGTCTAAGCACTTAAATGCCTAAATAGCCCACAACTATGCGCTAATCAGTAATAGAATCCATTTAATTAGCCTAGGTTTGTTGTCCTTCTTAGCAAGCAAATGCTTCAAGGCTGAATGATCAGTATACACCACAACCTTGGATCCCAAAAGGTAAGACCTAAACTTCTCCAAAGCAAATATTACTGCAAGAAGTTCTTTTTCTATCACAGTGTAGTGTTGCTGTGGATTAGTAAGGGTCGTGCTGGCATACTAAAGCACATGAGGCTTTTTATCAAGCCTCTAACAAAGGATTGCTCCCACGACAAAATCCAAGGCATCGCACATCAACTCAAAGGGAGGGTCCAATCAAGTGCTTGCAGGATATGTACGGTTATGAGGGCCCCCTTAAACACTTGGAAGGCCTCGGCACACAATGCATCAAAAATGAAGGCAATATCCTTCTCCTATAGGTCGCAAGGTGGCGTAGAAATCTTTCTGAAGTCTTTAATGAAGTGCCTATAAAAGCCAGCATGGCCCAAGAATGATAGGATCCATTTGACATTAGTGGGTGATGGAAGCTTTGAAATGGACTCAACCTTGGCCTTATCCACTTCTAAACCTCGCTCGAACACTACATGCCCAAGAATAATGCCCAAGAGCATGCCCAAGAATAATGTTCGAACACTACACTCCAATTTGGTTGTACCCAAAATAGCCATCCAGATAACAAAAGTATTTATTCGATGCTAGTCTCTCCAGTATCTGATCAATAAATGGAAGTGGTCTTTCTAGGTTGTGGTGTTAAGGTGGCAATAGTCTATGCATACCCTCCATCCAGTTGTGGGTCGGGTGGTGACTTGTTCCCCTTTTTCATTGGTTTCTTCCGTGAACCCCACCTTTTTGGGCATCACGTGAATAGGACTGACCCATTTACTATCAGAAATCAGATAGATTATCCCCACATCCAACCATTTTAAAATTTCCTTCTTCACCACTTCTCCCATATTGGGATTTAATCGCCTCTGCATATATAGGAAGGGTTTCATAGAGTTATTCATGTAAATGTGATGCATGCAGAGAGTCGAGTCAACCCCTTTGATGTCAGTTATAGTCTAAGCAATGGCTTCCTTGTGCCATTTTAGGCATTCAATTAATGCACCCTCCTGTGTCTCAGATAGAGCAGTCGAGATGATGACAGGAAACGCATCATTGGGCTCAAGGAAAGCATATTTTAGGGTATCTCAAAGTGGTTTAAGCTCCAAGTTGAGAGCTTTCTGAATGAAGGGAATTATGTTCAATGTCCCCGCCTCTGATAGTGGGTCTACCTTGATTGTCCATGGTAGGGAGAGGGACCTAGCTTTGACAGCCAATAGATCTTCTAATTCTGGCATCTTTCCCTCTCCTTCTTCAAGATTCAGGGTACAATCCTTAGAAATGACCATTTGGAGGGGATCATCACACAAAAGAGATGGTCTCAACTCCTCCATATTTTCATCGATCACCTTGATTTGGGAACAATCTTCCAATCCTGGTTGTTTATAGGCATCAAACACATTCAGCCAGATTTTTCAATTCCCGAAGCCCATCTTGAGTGCCCTTGATTTAAAATTAATGGATGCATTGGATGTAGCCAAAAAGGGACTCCCTAAGATAATCGAAGGTTTAGTGGGCATGTTGGATGGGTCAATGTCCAATGTCAAAAAGCGATAGGAAGGAAGAAGTCCTCCACTCTCACTAGGACATCTTCTAAAAGCCTATGTGGTGTCTTCAGTGATCTATTAGCTAGTTGTGGGATTACAGGATTAGGCTTCGATTCACCTCCTCCTAATAGCTGATGGAAACACCATCATGAGCCATAACTAGCTCCATTTGGTCTGATAAAGTCAGTAAAAGCTCCTACATATCAGTCAAAAAATCTCTTGGGAATGATAAGTTATTTTGAGAAGAAAAGATGAAAACATGGTTATTTTTGCAATTTTACCATCTTATCACAAATACAAAATAACCATTGGGTATGCCTAGGCATTATTAAAGGTCATTTAGTCATTAATGTCTAATAAGTGAGTCCATACAGACAGAAATGGATTTTCACACATTTCATGAATTAAATAACATCTGAAACCCTAAAAAGAGACTCACTTAATTAAATGATGTTCTGGTCAAGATAAAATTCATCTAAACCCTCTAAATAGATAGATATTCAGTAGGGTTTAGCATCTTTGAATTGACCTTCAAAAATATTTTGACCTAAAATAGAGTCACAGACATACTATTGCCCTAATTTGGATTTTTATATAAATTACCTAGTTAAACAAGGTCAAAACCAAAATCCAACTTAACCATTGGATTCCTTGGGTTCAAATTAGGCTTTTATCAAATTTTGAGCCCAATTTGACATTAATTGAACTTAGTTTGCATTTTTGTCGAAGTCTGACTCTTATTATGCCAAATAACCCCTCAGCTTTTGAAATTATTACAAAACACCCTATCTTTATCGTCTTCTTCGCAAAAAGGTCCCCACCGCCTCCATGTCCTATTCCTACAACTCTAGTGACCTTCAATCAGAGTTTTCTCCCTGTTTTCACACTCAATCTCTTCCAAATTTGGAAGGAAGATTCCTAAGAGATTTGTCTTCAATTTTAACCTATTCATGGGCTCTAATTCTTTCCCAATCTCTCATGCGAATGCATGAAAGATGGGGGTATCCTTCTCCAACAAGGTTACCAAGCTTTAAAACCTTTCCCATGGCCTATAAAAGGAGTAGGGCCAAGAACCCTAGCTCCTTCGCAAATTTTGGATAGAGAAATCCCTTTCTTTTCCCTCTTCGGCCACCTTCGCAACTTGCTTCGGCGACATCTATTCGACCTGCTCCTCCGTACCTCCAACCATCAAATTGGAGTTGCCAACATCTTCCTTTCTTCCTTGCACACCTCCCCAGTCAAAGGGAGGGCATTCTTCTACCTCAATCGCTGTCGTCGCTTCGCCATCACCTCCATCTTCTCTAGCTCCGGTTAGCCACAACTGGAGCCCTCTGCCTATTTCTTCTGCTCCTAAGATCCTCTACATCTTCCTCTTTCCCTCTACTTCTCTCTCCCACACTCACAACACATATGCGACAGCTAATCACCCATATCCCTCTCCATCTTCTCCACCTCTGGCAGAACTCCGATGAGTTTTCCTACACTCCACAGACCACCATCTGCCTCGCCACAACTCCCCAAAGCTTTGCTGTTCCACCATGATCAAAACCCCTCTCCTATTTTGCCGATCCACCCACTGAATCGCTTCACCGAACTCCACCTCCTTTGCACACCTTCCCTGACTTCGTCCGAGCACTTCACACACTCCCATGCGCCATGGATACCACTATCATCCTCCTTGTTCTTCGGCGATCCTATTCAACCATCTGATGAGGGCTTTCAAACCCGTATTTGTGTTTCAGGTATCTTCCGGACATCCACCATTGCCCGAGGGTTCACCGACTGCATCTTCAGTCCTCCAGCTACAATTTCTTCAGGAACTTCGCCCATGTTGTGTGGAGTAGCTCCAAGCAGATCTCCAGGTCTGCAATTGAGCATCACGACCTTAGATGCTACTTCAATTGTTCAAGATCTTCATGAGTTATCACACGCGCTGAAGCCTCAATGAGCACAGGGTGAGTTCCCTCTCCACGTGCACTTGCATGCCCTCACCTGTGGTCGTGCCACGTGGATTTGGGCTCTAAACCGATTACCCATATACCTGGATCCGATTAGCATATTTATGAGAGAAGAGAAAGAAAGGGAAAGGAAGAAGAGAGAGAGGGGGGAGGGGGCTTGTGCTCTGATGCCTACCTCTCGGCACTTAGTAAAATTCTCAGAGGCTTTCTCCTCTATTGGTGATGAGCTCTGCTGTGCCTCTCACTGAGGCTTGAGAAAAAGAGGCCTTTGCCTCTGGTGCTGGTTCTGAGTGCACTGTGCTCTTATCATACGTGGTATTTGGTTCATTGATATTGTAATTACGATAATTAGTGATTCAAATCACCATTTTACTCTAATCTTTTTGAACTATCAACATTTGCTCTTATATACATATCATTTGAGTTTGGAAATTTCATCATATATTGATATCTTGTGATAGAATTGCAATTTTGAGATTTATTTTTCTACTTACTCCAAGTGACGACCTTGGATTTTATTCAAGGATAAATTTTATCTATTTTTGCGCTATTATGACCCATACCACAATGCAAAGACTTCTAAAACACTATTTCAGTGCATAAACAATAGCTCATTGATCGAGATCAGCAGTATATTAACCCCTGAACCCAGATTGAGGAGAGCCTCATCAATGTGTTGGTCTCCAATGACCAAAGAAATATACGGGGCTCTTGGGTCCTTCATCTTTGGGGTTGTACCTTGTTATAGGACCGAGTTGAGTAGGTCAGCCAAAACGACCTTAGCTTCAACCTGTTTCCTTGATTTCCTCTTCTACATGTACAGGTCCTTCAAGAATTTACTATAGGATGGGATCTACTTGATAGCATCCAATAGAGGAAAGTTAATTTGAACTTGCTTGAATGTCTCCATTATTTCTTCCATCCTATCTTTGGCTTTAGAACAGCCAGTAGCAGGTGCCTTATGGGAGGATAAGCGGTCAGGAAAGGGCACTCTCAGCCTTTGGGGGGAGGGGTTGTCATGATGGGACAGGGGCAAAGCAGGGACAACATCCTCTGGATGGATGATTTCAAGCGGGGAGGGGCTAAGTGGCTCTTCCTCAGTGGATGTGTAAGTGATCATCAGGTTAGTAGGAGGGGTGATCATAGGGGTGAGTTTAGGTTTGGAGAGCTGTTTGCAACTCCTCAGAACGATCACAACCTTAGCATGCTCCCTTATGAAGGGCCCTTTACCCCTAAGATTCTCCATAAATGAGCTAGGCAACCTCCCAGGATCACGTTGTCTAACAGCCTCAATAAGATGGCCAATTTGAGATTGCGTTCCTTAGATCGCCTTATTCTAAGCTTGAATGATCATACTCTAATTTTCAAGAATGGCCTTGATCATAGCTTTTAGATCATCCATCTTAGAATTGTTGGGCTGAGGAGGAGGTTGGAATTATTGTGCTAGAAAGGGTTGGGTAGGTTGGGCTCTTGAATTCTCCAAGTTGGAAGCAACACCTTGCTTCCATGAGAAATTGGGATGGTTCCTCCACCTAGGGTTGTCGGTGTTTCCAAAAGTGTTGTTCCTAGGAGGTGGAAAAAACCCTTGGGTAGCACTTAGGTTTACCTGAACTAAATCGAGGAATTGATTAACCAAATTGCACTCAACAGTGGCATGAAGAGTGCTTTGGCAAATGGAGCATTCAGAAAGAGCCTAGACTCTGGAAGCTTATTGCAGGAATGTGTTGGGGTTTGTCATGAGTCTTTTAAGGTTCTGATTCAACAATTGGATTTGGAAGGCTAAATTCTGAGTAGTCTTGCTTCACTAGCTTTTGCTTTCCTTCGGAGGTTGGAAGGTTTTCTATCCTGATAGGTTATGGTCAAGTGGATGGAATTGTCACTCAATGACTCAAATAACATCCATGTCTCATCCTCCATTTTGGTAAGAAAGGTTCTAGCACAAGCAGCATCCACTGTTTGCCTATGCCTATCAGACAGTCCAGTATAAAACCTCTTTACCAATTGTCATTTGGGCACTTAATGATGGGGGCATGATCGAATCAGATCATTGAAGCACTCCCAAGTCTCATGGAATTGTTCCCCATCTGATTGAGTAAAGCTCATGATCTCCCTCCTGAAGTGGTTGGTTTTACTCCTCGGGAAATCTTTTTTTAAGAATTCCCCTTAAGGGCATTCCAATCATTCACCCTTGCATTTAAGGTGTGATACCAATGTTTTGCCTAGTCCTTAAGGGAGAAGGGAAAGAGGGCCCTCATAAAATATTCATTAGTAAAGTTCTAAAGTTTCACCGTGTAGACCTCGATGAATTCCTATAGATGTCGGTAGGGGTCCTCCTAGTAGTACAATAAAAGGAGGGCAACAAGGATATGGTACTGCTCTTGATCTCATATGGGCTATCCCCTCCCGGTCGTCTCAGTGCTTGATCGGGTTGGTTGGTCAGAATGAAGTAGTCCCTTAGAGGCCTTTGTTGATTTGTGATGCGAAAAGTCGCATGATTTATAAAAGCGGGTTTTTAATGTCGTTTTAACACGCAAATTCACATATGCTTTTAAATCTATATCTTAGATAGGGGAGTATCTAGGGTCGTCCATGGAGGCCAAATGTTTGCAAAATTAATTCTCTTTCCTACAAAATAGATCTCAACTTTCTTTTTGGTATTTTAAATATGTAATTTTTTTGTTTTGAAAAGATGAGGGCAAAATGCGAATTGTGGTGAAAAGTACTAACACCTATAATTACTTAACTAAAACTTAAGAGATAGATAAATCCTCTTCCTAAGCTCACTCTAGGCAAGTGGAGGCCTAGAGTAATTAGGAAGAAGAGGTGAAACAAGTGTTAGAACAAAAACAACAATTTCAATAGAAAGTAAAAAGAAGGCAATTTGATTAACTAGAATTTGTGTTCTTTTCAAAGATAAGTAGAGGAATGCTTCTGCTAGAAATGAAAAAATATAAAAGCAATAAAAGAAACACAAATACTCTTGCAAAATTTGGTGAAGAAGGGAGTCCTCTTGCTCCAAGCCTACCTACTCCTTGGCTTGAAAAGAGGACCTCCTTCTTCTCCTTCCTTGAGAGCTCCTCCAAGGTGGATGCTACCACCTTCAATGCTCTCCTCCAAGGGGTGGGCATGCACCACCCTCAAATTCTCCTCCAAGGTGGCATGGATCACCTTCAAGATCTCCTCCAAAGATCTTCCTTGCCTGGCTACTCCTTTGGCTGGCGTGGCTCAAGAGAGATGGGAAGAGGGGAAGGCACCAAAGGGACAGAATATCCCCATAATCTTCTTCTTCCTCTTCTCTCTTGGGCGTGGGCTCTAAGTAGAGTATGAGAGTGAATTTGCTAGCCAAGGATGGTTTGAATGGTGGTGGGTAGTGGTCTTTTTATAGGGTAGGATGAGGGGTTAAAGTGACTCTTGAAATGGAGGGATAAGATGGGAGGATGGAGGTGGTTAGATGATCCTAGGGTTAAGGATGGTTGGTGCCACCTAAGGGGTGTAAGGGGGGTAGTTAAGGTTGGTCAAGGGGCACCTAAAAGTGGCGCCAACCATGGAGAGGTGCCATGGGTTGGCGCCAACTTTGCGGCTTCTAGAAGGTGGGATTATGTGGATGGTGGAGATGGGTTTAAGGGGAGATGTGTGGTGGAGATGAAGGGGATTTTTGGAGGGAAAAGTGGCAGCAACAAGGGGGTAGTTAGGGTGGTTTTGGCACCACTTTTAGGTTCCTTTTGGAGGTGGGTGGTAGGCTAGGTTGGCGCCAAGTAGTGTTAGCTTATGTGGAGCTTAGGTGGAGCTAGTTGGTGGAGTTGTTTGGTAGGGATTTTGGGTGGTGCAAGCCAAGCAAGCTAGAGCATAGCTAAGCTAAGATAAGCTAGCTTAGCTAATGGTGGAGTAGACGAGGAGGTGTTGGAGCTAGGGTTTGGATGGAGGAGCTGGTTCTGATGAGTCCGGAGCTGAAGTGGAGCTGGCAGCTGCTGAAATGGTCAACATGGGGCTACTCCAGCTGGCTTAGCTTGCTAGTTCTTTGCTAGCTACTAAGCCAGGCTAAAGTGAGCTGGCTTCTATTGAATGGAGCTAAGGTGAGCTGGGTCTGGTGCTCCCGGGGAGTATTGAGCTAGTTGAGACAGATAAGGTAGCTTAACTCAATTAGCTTGAGCTAAGCTGGGTCCCTGGGAGCTGGACTTGAGCTTCCTGAGCTGGGATGAGTTCTTCTTTAGCTGGATGGAGTTGAGTGGAGCTGGATGTAGCTGGATCTGAGTTGGGGTGAACTCTAATCAACTCTGCTGAGCTAACTAGAGCTCCCTATGGACTAGTGGGAGCTAAAATGAGCTAGACTCAACTAGGTTGAGCTGGATCCGAGATGACTTGAGTTAGGGTGAGCTAAGATGAACTCTCTTGAGCTGTCATTCAGCTGAGATTAACTGAATGGAGCTGGGAAGAGCTAACCCTAGTTCAAGTGAGCTAGGTTCCTATTGTGGTGAGCTGGATCAAGCTGAGTTCCAGTTAGTTTGAGATCCTCCTTCACCATTTGCCTTCTTGAGTGCTAGGCTTTTAGGGATCTATATATCTGTTCATCCCTAACACTCACAAAAACACATTCAAGCAACAAAAGAAAATGCAATGCATGCCTAACATGGTTAATGCCTAAATGCAGCCCAAAAACTTATTTGCGGAGTAAAATCCTAAGAGCTAGGTTTGTTTTAATGTATAAGAATGATGATAAACTGGCATTTATCAATTTGCTCCTTGATCAGCCATTTCTTCTCTCTTCTCACTTTGGTGGGTTCTCCTAAGGATTATCTTGGGCTTAGGATCAAACACTATACTACCCTCAAGAGAGCGTCTACCAAGCATACAATATCTACCAATCATAATTCAAGTTCTTACCAATTGAGTAAGTGAAACCCCCACTGAATAGATCAGTCAAAAAGGGTCAAGAGCATGTCCCCTTATTCCCAAGTAAGTGGTATAAGAGGAAGTGGCGACTTGAGATCTTAACCAACTCTATTGTGAGGAGTAGAGGTAGAATTGGTTGATATAGATGGCCGAACAAGTTATTCATGCAGTGACGCAACCTAATCCAACCATCGAGTGCCCTAGGACCTATACATTGCTTCAATGATACTCTTAGGTGATCTAGCGAAAAGTTTCTCGAAGGATGGAACTAAGGGATGCAAGTTGGGCGATCCCTTCCTTTGAGGCGATGCAAATATGATGCCTCTTAGCTACCCTTTTGTTATTTTAAGGGGTGTCCCCCTCCTTAAAGTATCAAAACACTTGGTCACAAGATAATACCACCACAACAACATGAAATAGGAGGGCCTACACTGATAAAGAGATCGATGTTTATAGCCTTAAGGGAACAAGAACTAGTGCGGTGCCTAGTGTGCGTGCTCAGTGTCAAAAGTGTGCATCATATAGCAAATTAGTTTGATTTTGAGAAGAATCGCACACATCCCTTTTGATCAGATTAAATGTAATTTGATTTTAATGTCAAATCTGATTAGTAGTCCCAATTTCAATTAAACAATCATTGAATTGGGTCAATTCAATCAATTTGGTGGTCTTGAGATTTAATCCACATGCAATGTGTGAATAGGAACTGGATGCAAAGATAGAATGATATACCTGTCTCCACCAATGTGAGGAAAGAGATCTAACATGCTGCTCAGTCACCCCTAAATGCATGCACCTAAGGGTATGCAACTCCTAAATAGGTAGCTTGATATTTTTTTCTTTTCTTTTTAGAGCATGCAGGAAAAAACTGAATCACACCTACATAGAGAAATTGCCCTAGTTGCTAAAGAGAGTGGGGACAAACCCTCAAAAATTAGCCCCAATTGCTACAAAGGCAAGAAGACTGAAATGAAATAAACTCGACAATGAAGGAGAATCTCTTGTGAAAGTAGGATCCAGGTCTATTCGTCACGTTGAATTGGGCTTTAAAAGTATTGCATTGTAGTACAGCCAAAATAGTGTTCAAAATATATATAATTTTATTACTCAAAAAGATTTCCAAGGTCGAACATAGGGAACAAATTGGTATTTAGAAATCACGATCACAATTCATAATTAAAATAATATGCAATAATATCAGTATAAAAGTGCAAAAATATGGGAGTAAAATGGTGATGTAGATCACCAAATAATTCAATGTATGAATATGCAATATAAGCTAATGATCAGTTGTCTGATGAAGGAATCAGATGACTTCAAGTATCTGATCTTTCACTGCCTTTGCTTCTTCTTCTTTCTTCTTCTTCTGCTTTGCTTCTGCTCTTCTTCTTCTTTCTCTACCTTTGCCTTTTCCTTCTCTGAGGTCCTTCTCTCTCTCTTCTTCCTTCTTCTCTTTCTCTGCTGTCTGCCTTGTCTTCTTCCTCTTCTGGCCTTGACTTCAACTTCTTTCTTCTTCTTCTTCTTCTACTTTGCTTCTAGTTATGGCTAAGTGTTGAAGGTAAAACTCCTCGAAGCAAAACCCCACCTTCCCCTGCGTAGCTTTCCTCTCTTTCTCTCTTAGGTTCCATTCTCCTAGAGCCATAGGTATTCGGGTAAGCAGGTCGGGCATCTACCTGGGACCAGGCCCACCAGCATGCAGTGGTGGGCGAGGAGTGTAGGTCGGGTTGGGTCAGGCCAGATCTGCATGGGCAATGCCCCGAACGAGACCGGGTCAGGTGAGAGGGACCTCACCCCATGGTAACTGAGGCGATAAGGCTATGGCACAAATTCAACTTATGTTCCTTCGAGCGCTTCGCGGTCGGCGATGTGGGACTAAATGCACCTTCTTTCTTTGCGTGTCTATAGCAGAGGGTGGTTGCCTCCAATTGCCTCAACTGTTGAGGCTCTTGTCTTCAATTGAGGTCCTGGGTACGTGCGCGAAGTAATTCCACGCAACCTGGGCCTGAAGCCTAGAAATGGCAAGGCTTGGAGCAGCTTGGAGCTTGCCTCAAGCTCGGTCACCAATGGCAGATGATGCCTGAACCTGAAATCACAAGAACGGCCTCGCGGCCTCATCAAAGCGCTTAGGGATCATCGCTGGAGCACGACGAATGTACTGGGGGTGGTGGCATGGCGTGGCAGTGCCTATGAGCGCGTATCTAGGTCAAACTGTGTGCATGTGAGTAGGTGTGTTCGGGGGTGCGTTTGGGTGAGTGGCGTGGTGATATGAGTGAGGGGAAATGATCAATGAAGTGTGGCAGAAGTTTTACGAGTGTTGGCAAGGGTTGCAGTGGCCTGTGGAGGTGGAATGGCCTCGTCGGAGGTGGTGGCCGGAGATGAAGGAGATGAAGGTGCAAGGGGAGGCAGTAGTTGATTTTGGGAAATAGTGAGTGGAGAAGAAAGTAGAGGGGAGAGAGAACTTAGCTAGGATGTCAAGTGACGAAGGGGGGCAGAGGTGACGTCGGTCGAGGTGTAGTCAACGCCGGAGACGAAAGTGGCTCCAATAGGGGTAGGACGGTGAAGATGAAGGGGGAAAGGATGTTTGCTGGTACGGGAGATGCGGATGAAGTCCGGGAGGAGGAATCCACCATAAGGATGGCAGTCGGATGACAAGGAGTAGGGAAGATCACTGGACATCGAGGAGCCTTCAGCCATGAGGAGAAGAGACAAATTGTGGGGATTCACAGCCAATTTCGAGCGTGAGGAGATCGGAGAGGTCTGGGCTGCTTTAAATAGAGCTCTGAAGGTCAGTTAGGGCTTGGGAAGCAAGGAATGCTCGCCGGAGTTGGAATCTGTTAGGATACCCATGTCTCTCATACGTTTGCATGAGAGATTCAGAAAGAATCTGGGATCAAAGATGGGTTCAAATTGGAGGGATTTTCTCAGAGAATCTCCCTTCCAATTTTGGAGGAGATCCTCTGAGCAATCAGGGAGAACTCTCCTTCCAAAGCTCGTCAGAGTAGGATTCCTCCGCTATAATGGCAGTGGGACCTAATTGCAAAAATGATGAAGAAGCTAGGGGGCTATGTGTAAGGGTTTTTCAAAGATAGGGGTAGAGTGTAATCAGGCTGGACCTTTTTGCAAACTAGGTCAAGGTGAGCTCATCTTGTGCCTAAATTTTGGTACAAACCTAATTTGGACCTAAGGAATCTAATGGAGAAGTTTGATTTTGCGTTTGACCACGTTTGATTGGGAAATTTATGTAAAAACCTAATTTAGGGCAAATATCTGTCTAAGACCCCATTCTAGGTCAAGATGGGTTCCAATGGCCAAATTGAAGGTTATAAACCCTAGAGAATATTTTTCTTTGACTTTTAGATGATTTAAGTGAATTTTATCCTGACCAGAACCTTGGTTAATCAAGTGGGTCTATTTTAGGGTTTCGAGAAGTCATTTAATTCATAAAACTCACACAAACTCGTTTGATCCAACCCACTTATTATCATATTAAAACTGTTTGACCTTTTTTTAGCCCTTGAGAAAACTCGTTGCTATACTGCATTGTTAAAATTGTAGGTTTACCCCTTGTTTCTTATTTTCCTCTCAGAAAGGTTATTCAGTGAATTATGTCCTTCAGTTGGTTATGTAAGAGCATTTATTCTCTTCATTTGGTCAAAATGAGCTAGTTAAGGCTCGTGATGGTATTCCCATCATACCCCTAAGCCTAGCTTTTGCTAGCCCCTTAGCAAAATTTTAAGGTTTTAACTTTGATTCTAGACCATGTAATCTTTTTTATTCTCAAAATTGTGATGTGTGCTTTCTTTTATAGATTAGGTCAGAATGCTGATAGTAGGCCTAGAGGTACTCAAGTACCAACCAAGATCCAGACCTGACCAGCTCTAGCCTCAGTCTGCCACAAAGGTTTTTAAGGCCTATAGGAACTATACTAAGGGTAGTTGAACTTCGCAGTTAAAGCACCCATGCTTGTAACATATTTTAGCCTCGGCTCAGTTTGTAGTGCATTTTTGTAAGAGAGAGACAGAGGAATTTCCTTTTTTAAGAGAGTTTTCTCTCTCTTTTATTTTTATTTCTTACTTCAGATTGGCTTCACAACACAGTCTGTATCGGATTCCTAGTCACCATCATCAATCCTCAAAGGGTCCCTGGCAATCGATGCTTCGGGATAGCACCGCCCATGGCAACCCCCAGAATGCTGGCTTTTGAGATTTCAAGATAATCCTGCCCATGGCATTCTGTGGCTAAATCCAGACCCTGGCAATCAACATTTCGGGATAATGCTACCCATGGCATCTGAACCAGCACAGGGTGCTTACATGCCCCTGGTAGGATATGTAGATATTCTAGGAGACAAGCACCAAGGAGTTGATATGTTATTGCGCATCTTCAAGGGAAATTTTTTGCCTCTCCACGCTAAGAACTCGTCCAAATCAACTTGTGTTGATCGGCTACTCCTAATCTAGGAGACGTTTTCATAACAGTTTAAATGCATTTGCATGATTTTGATACTTATGTGCACTGAACCAGACTATGTGTGGATTGGGGTGCTTAGGTTACCGAGTCCCGCAAACCAGAGGTCAGCTAACGAGGCCGAAATACTCCCTAAGCCTTAGACCTATTACTTAAGCTTTGTATTTTCCTCAACCTCTTGAGGACTATCCAGATCTTAGCGGATACTTGAATTTTTAAGCCTAGGAGTATAGCATAAGATGCCTAAAATTAGTGTTCCTACTAATCTCTTCTGTGTTTCATTAGCACTTTTTGCCTTTCATTTTCTTTTTCTTGATATGCTCTAAAACTCAGTTAATTCCTTAATTTCTTACTAATGACTATCCCTGTTTGTTTTTCAACTTATGCTCCTTTTTGACAGTTTTCACTTTTCCCCTTTTTCTCCACAAGATTTGTATGGCCTCAAAATTTTCTTTCCTCTCAAATTTTTTGTTCCTTTTCAAGAATTTTTTCATTTTTTTTGGTAGTTTTGGAATATGTGATTTTTTGATGAAACCTTTTCTTGTGAGATGATTTTCATGGCATTTTGCACTTTCATACCCCCCCATGCCTACGATTTACAATGTCCCCATTGTAAATTAGGTGGGTTCGAGTTCAGCTTAGATCATTCATTAGAATAGGTTCTGGGTGGGCGAACAGGTCGAGATGACTGTTTAAAGATGATTTCAAGCTCTGGTACAGGTACCTGAGGTGGAGTCAATTATTCTAATGGATGAACCCATTAAGGTTTTGGGTTCTTCAAAAATGATGGGTTGCCTCCCGTTAAGCACTGAGTTTTATGCCATTTACTGGGCGCAATGAGCTTAGGGAGAATGTAGGGTAAAAAATGTCTTAGGAAAATTTGTATCAGTAAGTTGAGTGAACGGTTTGAGTCTCTGACCATTCACGATGAAAGGTTCTGAATCGTGGTTGAGTTGACTGATCTTGATGACTCCATTTCCAAAGTTTCATTGAACGAGGTAAGGTCTAATCCTTTTTTTTTTTTTGAAACAAAAAGGAAAGCTATCATCCTACGATAGCAATCCGAGAGGATATATTATATAACTAAGTAAGAGGATTTACAACCTAGATCCCCATGTATGTATGAGGGACCAGTACTCTCTTACAATTTATTCACAATAGACCGATCTCTCTTGAAAAAGCCTTGCATTTCTTGCCTTCCACACACACCAGAGAGTTACATCCATGCACACATGAGGCCTCTCTCTCATGCCAAAACCATGCCAAATGGAATCCCACGTTAGTAGTAGCTCCTGGCAAGTTTTCCTCCAAACAGCATCAGTGATCAGGCAAGACGAGAAAATGTGATTAATGTTGTCAGTGTGCATCCCACATAAGTGACATTCGTGAAGAGCAGCTCCCATTCTTCTGTGTCGCAAGTCACCTGTTATCAAGCCCTCCCTCTTACACAGCCAAAGGAAGATTTGTACTTTAATGGGGATCTTCAAGAGCCAAATTTTCTTGTCAATGACATCATAGCTCCCCCCACTACCATTTTCCATGATTTTGTTATAGCCACAATACACAGTGTAAATACCATCCCATATGTAATTATCATCAACTCCATGTCTTGGTCTAAAGCTTTCAAGATCTGAGATCAGGTTTCTCCTTTCATCCCACAACCGGGTGCCCCTTCTGGTGGAGTCCTCTTCCTTCAGCAGCCAGCTGCATCTACTGTCAAACCAGGAGCTGACCATCCCCTCCTTATCAGAGGCTGCTGCAAAAGCCCTTGGATAGATCTCCTTTAGAACACCCAGTCGAGACCATCTTTCATTCCAGAAGTTGAAGGTTTTGCCATCACCTAGAGTTGGCTGTAGTAGGTGCAAGTTATCAGCCAAGGCTTTGATCACAGAGTTCCAAAAAGGTGAGGGTCTGCTGGGCTACAGTCTATTGAGCACACTGTTTGAAGAACCATAGTTGTCCCTGATCATTTCAGTCCAAGGCTTCATCTCTCCTTGCAAGAATTTGATAGCCCACTTAAGCAGTAAGGCTTCATTGAACTGTTTTAGAGATTTGATCGCCAACTTACCCCTGTCCATTGGTTGGCAGAGCTGCTCCCACTTCAATGGCTGCAAAAATCTACCCTCATGTTTGTATCCCCTCCAAAAGAACCTCTTCCTTAATACATCTAGTCGCTTACACACAGATTTAGGAGCTTTGAAGATAGAGAGGTAGAAAATAGGAATTGAGGTGATCACTGTATTGAGTAAGATAAGTCTACCACCCTTGGATAAGAAGCTGCTATGCCACCTAGCCAGCTTCACTGAGATTTTATCAAAGAGACAGTTCCAATCTCTTTTCTTCATTCTAGAGCACCTCAGGGGTAGACCCAAGTATTTGATAGGGAGACTGATGCGAGGAGTCCCCAAAGCAGCTGAAATGTCTCCTTGCTCAGCCTCAGGTAAGCCAAAACTGGCCAGACTAGACTTTTCTTTGTTCAGCCTAAGGATTAAGATGTTCTCAAAAATGTTGACCATATGACACAGAGCCTAGGCTTCATCAATAGATCCTTCCACAAAAAAAATCGTATCATCCGTGTATTGAAGTATAGGGGCCAAAGCACTTCTGCAAGAGAGGGAGTATCCTCTAATAAGACCTGCTTTAGCAAGCTTACATGCATACCAAGCCAAGTTGTCCACTGCAAGATTGAAGACCAAAGGCACCAAAAGACATCCTTGCCTGACCCCACACTGCGGTTGAATCCATGCACCACAGGGTTTCCCATTTATCAAGGGAGTGAAAGAGGCAGTTGTGATACATCTTTTCATCCACTTAATCCAAGTAGGGGGAAAACCTCTTCTTTTAGAAACTTCCCAAAGATATGGCTAGCAGATGGAATCATAAGCTTTGCGGAAATCAACTTTCCACAAAAAGCTCCACACTTCCTCTTGTGCCACCCACAACCCATCTCCTGGGCCATGATAAAAGATTCCTGTAAAGACCTGTTATGGAGGAAAGCAGACTGAACAGGGTGAATCAACTCTTGTAGAAAAGGCTGTAGCCTATTGGCCAAGATCTTACTAATCACCAGGTAAATAGAGTTTGAGAGGGCTATGGGTCTGAACTCCTGAAACGATTCTGCCCCTTGTGTCTTTGGCAAAAGGAATAAGAAGGATCTATTGATTTTTTCAAAGCCAAAGTTACCAACCTCAAACTCTTCGATCACCTCCATTACCTCAGTGCCCACAACATCCAACATCTCTTTATAAAAGAGGACTTGAATACCATTAGGACCAGGTGAGCCTTCATTGTTGCGATCCTTGATGGCAGTCAAAGTCTCAAGCTCAGAAATAGCTACAGTCAGGCTGAAACCCTGTTGTTCAGAGATTTTGGGTAGGTCACTAGCTGCCATCTTCCATTTTACCCTTCCAGTAGACCTTGAGGAGTCCTTAAAGTATTTGATAGCCTCGGCTCTGATATCAGAGATAGAAGTAATTCTCTACCCATCTTTAACATTTAACGAGATGAGGTTGAGTCTTCTACGAGAGCTGGCAGCCAAACGAAATAACTTGGTGTTTGCATCCCCCTCTTTTAGCCACAACTATCTCGAGCGTTCCCTCCAATCCATTTCCACCTCCAGATCTTCTTTAGCCACTACCCCCTGCCACCACCTTCTAGTAAGGGAATCCTGCTCAGTCATCAGGCCATTAGCCACTCTAGAGTCGAGGTTCTGAACTTCCTTCAAGGCTTCCATGCATCTTTGATGTCTCATGATAGAAATAACATCTCCATACTCCTTTATGATTACTCTCATAGTGGACAATTTGGAGGCCAGCTTGATGGTAGCAGTGCCCTCAACCTGCTTAGTCCTCCACCAACCTTTAAGCATCTCTTTGAAGCCTGGTTCCCTCAACCAAGATTTCTTGAATTTGAAGTAAGATCCAGCAATCACTTGCTCACCACTGTCCCGGACTAAGGGGGTGCAATTAGAGAAGGATCATTCAAGGCCACTGACATAGGATAACTGAAATAGATCTAGAAGCCCAGCATTGCCAAAAAAGCAATCAATTTTGGACATGAGACCACTTCCATTCCTCCAAGTAAACTCAGATCCAGAAGAAGGAAACTCAATCAAGCCTAAGGTCTGAACAAATAATTGAAAACTAGTGGTTGCACTATTAGCCACACCACTGGGTCTATCACTTCCCATCAACACACAGTTGAAATCCCCTCCAACAAGCCAGGTAGCCCCATTCACAAAATCAGTAGACAAATTCCAGTCCTCCCATAGTTTCTATCTTCTGCATGTGTCATCGGGTCCATACACACCTGACACAAACAATTCACAGCCCCCCTGGTCTCTTTTGAACTTGCAAGTCAGTAAGTGCCTAGCCAAAGAGACCTCCTCCAATTGCAACACATGTTTCTTCCACCAGATAGCAACACCCCCAGATCTGCCAATTGAGTTAATCATCACAGTGTCATTGGTAGCCCCAGCTTTCATCTCAACCCACTCCCTATCAGCCTCATTATCAATATGTGTTTCTTGGATGATGGCATAGTCAATTTCCCATTTTCTCAAATACCTTAGTAGAGAAGCCCTTCGACTTCTATCGTGCAACCCACGCACATTCCATGTAAGGATCCTCATTTAGCCACCTGATCATCTCCCTTCTTCATAGCAGAGACTTTGCTAACCATCATAGCTGCAATGGCACACTCATCAACTTTTTGTGTTGAACTATGTCTTCTCAGTCTGAGCTTGTAGGGAGGTCTCCCCAAACCAAATTTGGATGGAGCATTTGAGTCCACCAGCAAACCCTCAACTGTAGGTGGGCTACTTTGCAAGCCTAAGGAGTTCATAGGAATCTCCTGTAGAGCAAGACCAACAGGAGCAGTGGCTCTTGAAGCCCCTACTTTCAAATCCTCAGTCGCATCCTCATTCATCAATGCCATCTCCTCTCCTTCTTTCTCTTCCTCAGCCACATCACCTTTAAGCATAGGTGCAACCCTCCCAGCCTCCAAAATTTCAGTCATCTCCTCCTCTGCCATCAACACACCCATCCCATCTTCTAGACCCATGCCCTTACTAGGCTCAGTTGTCTTCTCCTATGTTTCACAATCCAACAGATTGAACCTGCTTTGGCTTGCAGCACCTCAGCATAAGAGGGAGGGTTATGGTGTGATTCTTCATCCCTGTTAGCCACATGAAAGTTCAAGAGTAGTAGCTAGGAGCTCCCCCCACCTCGGAGGATCAACTTATCTGGAACAGACCCAGCCCTAAAGACATCCACCCAAACATTCAAAACACTACCATCTCCTTCAATCAGACTAACTGGAGCGTCGGGTTTCACCGGGTTTGTTATAACGTTGTAGTAAAGCCGGTTATTACCAACATTTCAAATATAAATTTTTTTACTCGGAAAATGAAAGAGTTCCCGAGGTCGAACTCAGGGAGCAAGTCGTATTCTAGAGATATACATGTTTCTTTTACAAAAAGAAAGAGAGAGGGAAAGAATTTGTTGTTTTCTCTTTGTTCTGCAGAGGGGGATGCTCTTCTTCCTCTCTTTCTTTAGATCTTCTTCTTTCTCTCTGTTCTGCAGAGGTGATATTCTTCTTCTTCTTCCTGCTGTTCTGCAGAGGTGATATTCTTCTTCTTCTTCCTGCTGTTCCTGCATTGGTGATGTTCTTCTTTCTTCAGAGCTCCTTGTTCTTCTTCTTCTTTGGTTTTCTGCCTTGACCTCTCTTCTTCTTCTTCTGCAATCGTGGTGACCCTTTCTCTTTTCCCTTTTTTTTTCTTTATGGCTGCATAGCTTCTGCCTTCAGCTACTAAGTCTTCCTTCCTTCTTCTTCTGCTTTGGCCGTTGCTCTTCCTTCTTCTTCAGCCTGCCTTCTGTGTTGCTCTGGCTGCTGACTTTCCGTCGTCTGACCCGGTGCTTCGACGACTTAACTGAGCATTTGCTACAGTGCAGCTCCTTCTTCTTCGCCTGCACTTCTTCTTCCGCGGGTCTTCTTCTTCTTCTTTGGCCTGCACACTTCAGAGTTTTTCGTCAAGAGGCAAAACCTACTCTACCCCCCTCCCCCCGCGTCTCTCTTCCTCTCTGAAACCACTCTTGGGAAAGCTCTCCCAGAGCTACCAGGTAATCGGGTTCGGGTCAGGCCCGGGTCCAGGCCCACCGGCGTGCGGTGGTGGGCGAGGAGTGCAGGTCGGTTTAATCAGGTCGGGCCAGGTCCGCGGAGCGTGGTCACGGACGAGGCCGGGTCGGGTGAGAGGGACCTCACCCCGTGGTCAGGAGGCAGACAGCATAAGGCACTTTTTGCCTTTATGCGTCCGCGCGCCTCCGAGAAGTTCCGAGGTGGGACTAAATGTCCCACCCCAATTGAGCGCCCGTCGCGGAGGGAGCAGTGGGCGATCGTGGCTTCCCGCGCGGCCTTCGTCCCATCTGCGAACCTGGGACGTTTTGCGGAGACTCCCTGCGCAACCTGGGAGTCGAACCTGGGCGAAGGCGTGCCTGCACCTGCAGGTGAAGGAGCTCTGCCTGCTCAGTAATGGCGACGGCGGGCGAGTCACCTGGTCACAGAAGAACGGCCTCTCGGCCAAATCAGACAGGCGGGGGACCTTCGCCGTGGCACGGCGAAGGTGGTCAGGGGGTCTGCAGGGGGCGTGATGGAGCCAACAGGTCGTCCTAGGTCAAACTGTGAGCGAAGAAGTGGGTGTGTTCGGTGGATCTGCAGAGGGCGTTTGGTGGGAGGTGGAGGGGCGGAAGAGGATCAGGGTGAGGAGGCGGAGGTTCTGCGGTGGTCGGCGAGCCGTGTGGGTCGCTGAGGTGATGGGAGCGGCTCGCCGGAGGGTGGTCGAAGGCGGAGAGGGTGAGGGTGAACAGGAGCGGTCGAGGGTTTAATCAAATAAAAGACAGTGAGGAAAAGAAAGAGGGGGAGGTGGGGAGGAGTTCTGACCTAGCTATGGAGACGAAAGGGGCCGAGACAGGGCGACAGTCGTATCGACTGTCGCCGGAGAAGAAGATGCCCAGGGGAAGGGGCGGCGGCGAGCAGAGGGCTGGAGAGGCGCCAGCTGGGTACGGCGTGGCGCAGGAAGAGCAGGGGAGGAGGTCTCTGCTGCTGGTATTACGGCAGAGCGAAGAGGAGGAGGGGGAGGAAACCGCCGGAGCTGGTGAGCATCTGCCGGAGAAAGAAGAGAAGGAAGTTGGGGATTTCTCCGTCAGATCCAGGCTGCCCTGGTCGGTGGAGCAGCGGGGGGTATTTATAGGGATGAAACAGGGAGGAAGGCGGAGGGAGACGACGTGTCTCCCTCGCCGGAGAATGGTCGGAGACGAACCCATACCGTCCGTGCGTTCGCACGGCCGGTATGGTGGGCTACAATGACCAGGGGGTGCCCCTGCGACGGCTGACGACGCAGGGCACCCCCGGTTTACTTGCCAGGTCCCCCACCTCACCCTGCGCGGCGCCATGCTCCGCGCAAGGTCGCCGGAGCATGGTGCTGGCAGGGTTTTGCAGGAGGGACCTGATTGCAAAGAACGAAGGAGAGTTAGGGGCCAAAATGCGAGGGTTCAAAAGTTGAGGGCCAAAGAGTAAATATATGAGGACCAAAGTGTAAAGTCGGTCAAGGAGGTTTCTTCTTAGGCTCAAGTTTTTATACATGACTAATTAGGACCTAAGGAATCTGATGGTGAATTTCATTTTCATCTTAAACCTTGTTCGACCGGTCAATTTGCGCAAAAACCCAAATTAAGTTATTAATTGGGCATGGTTCTCAATGTAGGTCAAAATGGGTTCTAAAGGCCAAATTGAAGGTTCTAAACCCTAGAGATTATTTTTCTATGAATTTTAGAGGGTTTATTCTATTTTTACTTTGCCTCGAACCTTGTGAATTGAAGTGGGTTGTTTTAGGGTTACAGATTTAGTCTCTTGGAATTGCTGTAGCCCTTGCTAGATCATTTCATCCCACTTTTATTCTTATTAAGCTGTTTTGACCTATGTTTTTGCCCTGAATTACCCTGTATGCAGATTATACTGGTAAAATTGCACTTTTACCCCTTATGACTTATTTTCTTCTCAAACTCAGAATTCTCTGAGTTACGCCTTTCCTTGAGATATGTAGGAGCTTTTATCCTTTGTATTGGGTCAAAATGAGCTAGTTATGGCTCATGATGAGGTTCTCATCACTAACCTCCTCATCTTTTGCCATAGAAGCAAACCCAACAATCATAGCCTCCACCACCATTGTAGACCTTAGGTGTAAAGGTAAACCTTTGATTTCAAGATTGCCTAACCTAGAGGCCACTCTTTGAGGTGGCCGCTTAGGCAGAGAGCCATCAAAAGAGGAGACTAGACGCCACATCACCGCCAACCCACCCAGATTACACGATTGAAAGCGTAGACGTTCGACATCCACCACCCCCAATCCAAAGAGCACAAAACATGAAGGGGGGAGGACTGTAATCTTCCAAACATCTGTAAAGAGGGAGAGAGACCTTACCAGTTGATGAGCTTTCTCCAGAGATAGAGTGCCCATCATCACTTCCCCGATCAAGGCCCCTCATAATACCAGTTTTGCCACCTTAATGTCCTCGCTCAGGGGTATCTCCACATCCAGGGTATGCCCCCCATAAGCATGTGGGGGAAGTGGAAGGGGTAGATGCACCTCCACCTTCTTTATCCAAGAACTTGTGCACATCCTACCCCTAAGTTGTCCATGGAATGCCATGCAGGAGTCGTGCTTGTGCCCAAACCCCAGCAGGCCAAGCAAAGCACAGGACGTCGGCACACGGCCACCATATGTCCACGGGGTCGACATCTAAAACAGACAACCTCCTTGCTGCTCGCTAGCCACCTATCGAAAGTCCATCGCCTATCCACTACCCTAGCTCCTTTAGGCACTTGGACACCTTGCTCCTTCCTCCTTCAAGATCTCGACCTCTAGATCATCCAGCCACCATCGCCGGCGATGCTCTCACCGGACCTCCTAGGGTTCATGGTTCTAGGAGGTCTGATCCATTTCGATCTTAGTTTTCCTGGAAACAACTTGAGTTTAGCATCAAAGAGTAGGACTTTTTGACTAGAGTGAAAGATCTTTCTAGATATGTGCTTGTCGTGAAAGGCCTTAACTCACTCTTTGTAAATTCGTGAGTTCTCATATGCGTCGTGGCGTAATTCATCGATCTCGCTCATTTGAAGTTTTCTATGGGTTCTTGCCTTAGAAAGATCTAGATTGCAGTTCTGTACTGCCCAATAAGCTTTGTGCTTCAATTCGACAGGGAGGTGACATGCCTTCCCGTACACCAATCTGAAGGGAGAGATACCTAATTGGGTTTTGTGGGTGGTCCTATAAGCCCACAAAGCTTTCGGAAGTTGGGATGACCAGTTTCTCCTATCAGGTCCAACAGTAACCTAAAGGATTTTCTTGATCTCCCGATTTGATAGCTCGGCTAGACCATTAGTTTGGGGGTGACAAGGAGTAGAGATTTAGTGTGACACTCCGTACTTGGTCATCAGTGACCTGAATTGAGCATTAGTGAAATGGGTCCCTCCATCAGAGGTTATAGCACGTGGAATCCCGAGTCGAGAAAAGATGTTATGATGAATGAATTTGATAACAACCTTATGATCATTGGTTCGGGTCGAAATGGCTTCGATCCATTTGGACACGTAGTCAACAGTGAGTAGAATGTACTCGAAGCCGTCCAAAACAGGAAAGGGTCCCATAAAATCAATCCCTCACACATCGAAGATTTCGCAAACAAGAATCAGCTGTATAGGCATCATATCATGATGGGTCATGTTGCCTAAGGTCTGAAACGGGTGCATGCCTTATAGTGATTGTATGCATCTTTGAAAATTTTGGGCCAATAGAAGCCACACTTGAGGACTTTCACTATGGTTTTATGATCTGAGAAGTGTCCACCGCACACCTGGTCATGGCAGAAGGACAAGATGTCCAGAATTTTCGCTCCAAAGACACATTATCGAATGATTTGATCAGCACTGATGTCGAAAAGGTACGGGTCTTCCCAAAAGTAGTACTTGGAATCGAAAAGCAATTTGTCCTTCTTGGCCTTCGGCCAATCGAACAGGATCTGATGTGATGCCAGGTAGTTTACTAGATCAACAAACCATGGAAGCCCTATACTGATAGTCAAGAGGTGCTCGTTAGGAAAATGTTCCGTAATGGGTCTGGAAGGGTTGATAATATCAGAAGGAAGGCAGGATAAGTGATCAGCTACCACATTTGATTTTCCCGCTTTATCATGAATCTCGAGGTCAAATTCTTGCAACAGTAAGATCCATCAGATTAGTCGAGGTTTCACATCCTTCTTCACAAGGAGATGTCTCACAATTGTGTGATCAGAGTAAATGATAACATGGGAACCCAGAAGATATGATCTAAAGTTTTCCAGGGCAAATACTACGACTATCAGCTCTTTCTCAGTAACTGTGTAGTTACGCTGAGCCTCATCAACTATCTTATTAGCGTAGTAGATGACCACAGGTTTCCCGTCAATTTTATACCCAAGTACCGCTCCTACAGTGAAATCAGATGCATCGCACATGATCTCAAAGGGTTGAGACTAATCAGGATCGGCGCTTGCATAACTCGATCACGTAGGGTTTCAAATGCTTGAGTGCATTCCTTGGAGATTTTGAAAGGAACATCCTTAGATAGTAGAGTGGTCAGGGGGCATGCGATCTTTGAGAAATCGAGAATGAATCGACGGTAAAAACCGATGTACCCCAGAAAAGATCGGACGTCCTTGATCAAGCTAGGCATAGGGAGTTTGGAAATCAGATTCACCATGGCTTGATCGACCTAGATGCCCTTTTTTGATATGAGTTGTCCTAGGACAATTCCTTCAGGCACCATGAAATGGCCCTTTTCCTAGGAAAGAACTAGATTCACGTCAATGCACCGCCTGAGGATCTGGACCAAGTGCAGGAAGCAATCGCCAAATGATTCTCCAAACACTGAAAAGTCATACATGAAGACTTTCAGATAATCCCCTACCATATTTGAGAATATGGCAAGTATGCACCACTGAAAAGTAGCGAGTGCATTGCAGAGACCGAAAGGCATCCTTCGGAAAGCATACGTCCTGAAGGGGTAGGTGAAAGTGGTCTTTTCTTGGTCCTCAGGATGGATTGCAACCTGGTTATAACCGAAGTACCCGTCCAAAAAGCAAAAGAACCTATTTCCCGCTAGTTTCTCAAGGATCTGATCAATAAACGGTAGTGGGAAATGATCCTTCTTTGCGGAGGTATTGAGTCTTCTGTAATCAATGCAAACTCTCCACAAATTCACCGCATCGGTCGGTATGATTTATTCGGTTTCAGTCGTGATCACGGTGAGTCCTGCCTTTTTAGGCACAACCTAGATTGGATTCACCCACCGACTGTCGGAGATCGGGTAGATGATCCCAGCATCTAACCATTTAATGATCTCCTTTTTCATGACCTCATGCAGATTAGGATTCAGACATCTCTGCATTTCACGGGAAGGTCGTGTGCCCTCTTCAATATAGATGCGGTGTGTGCACTAAGTGGGGCTGATGCCAATCAAATCATCGAGAGTCCATCCAATGGCTCTTCAATGTTGTTGGAGAACAGTAATCAGACGGGATTCTTGATCAGGTGTGAGTCTGGAGTTGATAATCATAGGAAATGTTTGATTGAAACCCAAAAAGATGTACTTTAGATGCTCAGGAAGAGGCTTGAGTTCCAAGACAGGGTTATCGGCAACAACGGGTGGTTTAGGGTGTGTGTTAGGATCAATGGAGGGAGTTATGGGTGTGTCTAGGTCAAGTTCGGACTCCTCTGATTGTGGGTTTTGATCTGCTTGTGGTTGATCAGGAGTAGTCAGGTTTTCCTGAATATATGGATCATCAACCACAACCTTGATATCACATATCTGTTCTATAACGCCGCAATTAATCCATTGTTGGGCCTTAAAGATGTCAATCTTTAATGTTTGTTTACCAAATTTTAGTTTAATTTGGCCCTCCTCACAATTTATGTTGGCCATAGCAGTGGCCAGAAAGGGTCTCCCTAGTATGATTGGTGTGTTCCTCTAATTTTCTAGAGCATCCATATCCAAGACTACGAAGTCCATCGGGAAATAGAAATCTTAAACCCTAACAATGACACACTCAAGAACTCCTTTAGGTGACTTAATAGATCGATCAGCCAACTATAATGTCACCTCTGTCGATTTAAGCTCAGATTCCTCAAGATGGTCAAGTAGCAATGTAGGTATTAGGTTTATGGAGGCTTTTAGATCCAATAAAGGTCTATCAAATTGGATATCACCAATTCTACAGGAAATTAGAGGAGTACTTAGGTCTTTTTCCTTAAGTGGGAGTTACTCAAAATTACAGAGTTGGCTTGCTCTGACAATACAATTGGGCTCCCTCTTTTGGTTTGCAACTTACGCTTAGGTGTACACACGTCTTTCAGAAATCGTGCGTAAGCCAGTATGTGGCGAATCGCATCCATCAAGGGGATGTTTATCTAGACCTATTCAAAGAGCTTCACCTGGTCCTTCTCAGGTGCCACGGGTTTGGTTGTCCTCTTTCCCTTGGTCAAGGCCTCAGGAAATGGAACCTTAGATGGTTCCTCTGGATTAGGTCCAGGTTCTTGATCTGGGACAGGGGTATCCTGGATGACTATCTTAGGGCTTAGGTTACTGTCAGGCTGCAAGTGGCTTGGGTAAGGTGGGTCTTGTGTTGTTTTCCCACTACAGGTTGTTACTAAATTTAGTCCTGGTTGGTTCTGGTTTGGTGTTGGTAAATTAGGTGGATGCTGCTAAAATCCCGAGTATGATATCGAAGCTTCCATCCCGTCAGTTGATGGAGTAGAAGGGGCCCGATGAGACCCAAGTTGTCTTGTGCTATCAAATAACATGAAAACCCACAAGATTGCAGTCACCCAACGTAAATACATAAAACATCAATAGCCAATATTCATTCATAAACTATTGAATGAAAAAATAACAAAAAGTGATGACTATACAAGCAAAGTTCTCCTAAAGTAGAAATAAATGAGTCTAGTACAACTACTAAGAAAATGAGAAATAAAAATCTACTAGTGTGAAAGGAGCTACTGATGAGAGCCTCATCATGAGCCATAACTAGCTCATTTTGACCTAAAAAAGAGAATAAAAGCTCCTACATAACTTAGAAGAGGGCTTAATTGAAGGAATAAGTGTTCTAAGAAGAAAACATGAAATAAAGGTTAAAACTGCAATTTTACCATTGCAGTACATAAATGGGATTTCTCAGAGACAAAACATAGGTCAAATGTCTAAATAAGATAAAAAGTGGGTTGATTAAATCAGAAATGGGTTCATGTGCAAACCAGGAATTAAATGACATCTTGTAACTCTAAAACAGACTCGCTTAATTCAACAAGGTTTCTCTTAGGATAAAAATCAAGTAAACCCTCTAAAATTCATGGAAAAGTGTCCCCTAGGGTTTAGAACATTCAATTTGGCCTTTGGAACCTATTTACAGCTAGATTAGGGTCCTAGCTCATCAATTGACCTAATTTGGGTTTTTACGAAAATGTCCAGTCAAACATTGTCAAACCTAAAATCCAACTTCAGCATTGGATTCCTTAGGTCAAAATTAGTTTTGTACCAAAATTTGGACCTAAGGGGGGGTCATCTTGAACTACTTTGCAAATGAGTACACACAATCACATTTTGGTCCCTATCTTTTGAAAAACATTACATAAACCCCCTAACTTCCTCGCCACTCTTACAAGCAGGTCCCTCCACCATTATTGGGGAGAGATCCTACTCCGACGAGGATTAGAGAGGGAATACTCTCTGATTCCTCAAAGATCTCCTCTCAGATTTGGAAGGGAGATTCTCTGAGGAATGCCCTTCCATCTGAACTCAATCATGATCCCAGATTTGGGTACTTAACTATTTCCATCTCTGGCAAGGATCCCCATGCTTGCAAGCTTGGCTTCCAAGCACAGGAGTCCTTTCCTGTTCCTATAAATTAACCCTCATCTCCGATTGCACCTCTTCAGCTCGACTTGGCCGGGATTCCACCTCAATTTCTTCTTATTCTTCTCTGGCCAAGGGGTCCAGCGAGCTCTGGTGAGCCCCCCTCCTCTTCCTTGTCGCTCTGCCACAAAACCAGTGGTAGGGCCGTCCTCCTCATCCTCATCCGCATCGCGCAACACCCGCGCGAGTTGCCCTAGCCACGTCGTCGCCGCCATCTTCCTCCACTAGACGCTTTCTTCTCCAGCAACAGCAGGTACTACCGGTCTCCTTCTCACCCCCTTTGTCCCTTTAGTTAGGTTAGAACTGCTATTTTCTATCCCCTCTTTCATTTCCCTCATCTTATTTCACCAAACACCCCCTGATCGCCGCTGTTCACCACCATCTTCTTCATCTCCGGCCACCCTCCGGTGAGACACTTCCATCACTCCGCAGCCACACACGTCTCGCCAACCACCGCATAACCTCCGCCTCACCTCACTGAACATCATCCACCTGTCCATAGACCCTCTATGCCTCCACAACTACCCCCCAATCAAACCCATTCTTCTGACCACAGGGCGACCTAGGCACGCATGCCTAGGTCGCCCTGCGACCTACCACCTAGCACCTCACCTTCGCCGTGACATGGAAAAGGTGCTCCTATGGTCTGATTAAGCCGCAAGGCTCTTTTTGTGTTAGGCAGGTTTCACGCTCCAGCCGCCATTAGCGGCAACTCGAGGAAGCTACTTGCTTGCTCCAGGCTGCAATGCTCTAGGGCTCTAGGTCCAGCTAACTCAGGGAGGCCTTGCGAAGACACATGTTCTAGAGAGTGGCACCGCGAAACCTGCAGTGTTGCGATTGGACGACAAACTCCTTTGGGCGCACGCGAAATAGAGGTGGAACAATAGTCCCACCTCGGTAAGCTATGAAGCACTGGAGTGATTTATATTAGTTTTATGCTTTGGGCTGGTTTCCTCCGAAAGCATATGTGGTGAGGTCCCTCACCTATACTCACCGCCTTGTCCGTGAGCTCACCACACGGATCTGGCGACCCAACCCGACACCATCCTGAGCACTCCTCGCACACCACACTCACGCCGATGCGCCTGGACCTGGGCGTGCGATCCGACCCGTTTACCCAGCTCTGGGAGAGCGTGTTGAAGAGTGATATACAGATAGAGAGAGTCGTGGGTGTGGGTTGAGGGAGAGGTTTTGCTCCTCTTTGGTTTGTGTAGGGAAGGCAGAAGGGAGAAGAGAAGCTGACACTTAGCCGCTGCAAGAGAAGAAGAAGCAGAAGGAAGGAAGCCTTTGCAGAGGAAAAATAGAAGGAAAGGAAGAGGCGAAGGAAAAAGAGAAGAGGAACTGAAGATGGAAGAAGAAATAAAGAAAGGGAAAGACAAGCAAAAGAAGAAGAGAAGCTGAAGGCAAGGGAAGCAGAGCTAAGGAAGAAGAAGACCCGCAGAGAGAAAGAAACTGCAGAGAAAAGGAGAAAGATACTGCAGGAGAAGAAAGAAGCAAGGCAGAAGAAAATAGGAAGAAAGAAGCAAGGCAACTGCAGAGAAGAAGGAAGAAGCATAAAAAAGAAGAAAGGAAAAATCAGAAGTCAGAAAAAGAAGAACAAGAGAGGAGAAAACATATTTTTAAGACGTATGATCCCATGATCTGACATCCAAATTGTAACGGCCCGATTCCCGAATCCCTATAGGACACGAGAATCGGACCGACTCGACTAATCCCAAGACCTAGTCGTCCAACGAGAAAGTAACCAAAAGAGCGGTAAAATGAACCACATTCAGCATGAATATAACTAGTAGTAACAAAATACAGCAGTAAGAAAAGGAAATACTACAGTATAGACCACCACAATAGTAGAGCAGCACATATGTACATAACATGAAGCTTACAATAAAGAAGTACAGGAGGTAAACAAGAAAACTACTTACTACAGTGGAAGAAAAGTACAGAAAGTACTACAGGTAACTCTAGTAGGCCCTACTAGGCCCAGCGTCCTCTGCAGTCGCTGACCCTTGCTGCTCAACACCTGGTCCTCAAAAGTAACGAGGGTAACACGTCAGCGAAACACTGAGTAGAGTGGTAACTAAAACCTAAGGAATCAGTAGAGTGTACAATAGCTGTTATATTTTTACTTTCTTTATTTATGTCTTTCTATTATTTCACGATTCATTTACTTCTAAGATCCTTCACTTGATCTCGAATGCTCCTCGTGGGAACGATCTTGATTGCAGTCTTTTCCAAAAAGTAGAAGTAACACGTGGTGCTCTCCTGGCCGGGAGAGTCCCCCATGGTGGTCCTACCCTCAGTCAACCACCCCAAGGTCACTGACAGACGTAACGGTGACTACGGCACGCGCGATAAGCGCATGGGTAGCTACACCGCACTGTCACGTGGTCAGTCGTTTCTGTTAACGGGTGCGCTCAAAACACAGCATGGAACCAGTATAGGGTAGAGCCCTCTCAGTAACAGGGGTCCAACCCCTCCACAGTCCGCGCACCCTCGCCCAATTACCCTGGTTTGCTAGTGGGCCTAACAAGTCGGTGTAGGAGGTTAGCAGAACCCCGGGGCCCGTGGGGTAGCTAGTGCTCTCCCTACACTAGTAGCTCTCCTCGATACTGCGTACGCGAGGGCCAGCAAGTCGGTGTACAGTGGCCAAACCCACCCCGGTCTCATCCTGAGGGCGACAAGCTCCCCTCTACACTAAGAGGTAATGTGTGCTCTCTTTGGTACCACGTACCCGAGAGACAACACACTTCCATATTTCACTTTCTCAGTTCCCTTCTATTCTCCTTTCCAGGAGTTCTACTCCTAATTCCCCGTAGGGTTCGTGTTCTTTTTGTTTGGCCATTTTAGGTTTTACCGTTCCAGTTTTACATTCATACAACCCATATTCTCAGTCATATTTATTCATTCATAACAGGCAGCTGTTAAATCAATTTACAGGCAGCTATTATTTCCTTTCCACTTTTCCAAGACTGCAATATTTATATATTTCACTAGTTTTCCAGTCCTAGGATTCATGCTGTACCCTGGGATCTATCATTCAATCTAGTTTTCCAGTCCTAGGATTCATGCAATACCCTAGGATCTATCATTCAATCTAGTTTCTCAGTCCTAGGGTTCATGCAATGCCCTAGACTCTATTAATTGTTCCACAATTGTAACAAATTTTCTTAAATAAATTAAAAGCCACTCTACTAGTGAAACCAGGAGTACTGGGGGCATGGTCAGCAATCCCGCACACCTCTGCAACCCCCAAGACTGCAACGGAACGGGGTCATAACACAAGAATAAATCACAAGGAGTTTCTCAGAACGGTATACAATTACAGTAAACGGGTAGAGGAATTTATTCTGGAAAGAACGCAACTCGAAACACGGAAAACGGACTCCGAACGGGCCCTCAACGGGTCAAAAATGACGAAACTGTTCAAAATCAGACGTCTGGAACCTCTTCCAGACGTCTTAAAAGGTTGATCATGTTGTACCTCAATTCTGCACAGTCGTTCAGACGTCCAGAAGCCTGCTGGAACGTCTGGCCTTGGTTTCCAGATGTCCGATTGTCACTCCGGACGTCTGGAGGTTCTCTCCATCGTCTGCCACTGCGGCCAGACGTCTGATTCACGTGGGATGGCGACCCTCGCTCCCTCCCGAGCAGGACCTGCGCACACAAACACCGGCTCTTAGCACAACAAAACGCAGAAGAAGTCACGGTGGACGGCTACATGGCCATACATGCGCAGAAAGGAGAAGATATGAAATATCTTACCTGTCAGACGTCTGGACAGCCCTCCAGACATCTTCAGTGTCGTCTGGACGTAAGTCCAGACGTCTAATTCTTTAAAATTTTCCAGAACCAGAGCCCGATTCGCTCTCTGCCCGCGACGCATGGCCGTGCTGCGCCCTGTCCGCCTGCTGTCCGAGCTGCAGCAGCCCCTCCGCGACACCCCACGCCTGCCGCTCCCCCGCCAGCCGGCTCTAGCTACCCTGGCAAGATCGCACATCCGTGGTCAAGCTTCTTCCTCTCGCAACACTCCCACATGCCCACTGCAGCCGCTACTGCGCCCTCGCTCGCTCGCTCACAGGGAGAAGGAGAAGGGAAGATGGTGGAGTGGGGGTGAGGGAGAGGGGGGAGCATTATTATAGGGCAGCCGTGGGAAGAGAGAGAAGGAAAGCGGCACCTGCAGGGAGAGAAAACGAACGCTGTGGGTTCAGTTTGCACGCGCAGGGGCACAGACGCGAACCCGTGCGCCGAAAAAATTTATTATCAGACGTTTGGGACACTTCCCAGACGTCTTAAACTGCTTTTGACGCCCATGATCCTAATAATATAACAAACTTAAATGAAGTTTCGCCCCCGAAACTTACGCTAACTAGGGTGCGGAAAGAACAAGACAAAACAAAAAAATATATAGATAACAAACTCAAAGAGGATCGAAGCCGGTCCGAAAAGACGTACCCGCGAAAAGCTCTAAGTACCGCTCCCACATTGCTGCCTCAGGCTCCCAGGTAGCCTCCTCGTACACCTGGCTCCTCCACAAAACCTTCACCAGGGGTACTTGCTTTCGTCTCAAGCTGCGGACGGCTCTGTCAGGGATCTGTACTGGCCGCTTAGGGTAGGTCAGGTTGTTGCCCACCTCGATGCTCTCGTGACTCAGGACGTGACAGGAATCGGCGACATACTTCCTGAGGTTGGACACGTGGAACACGGCGTGCACACCAGAAATCTGAGGGAGGGCAAGCCTGTAAGCAACGGGTCCAACCCGCTCCAGGAACTCAAAGGGCCCCACGACCCTCTGCGCGAGCTTCCCTCTCACCCCAAACCACTGCAGGCCCTTCATGGGCGAAACACGAAGGAAGACGTGGTCCCCAACCTCAAACTGCACCTCTCTGCGTCTCCGATCTACGTAGCTCTTCTACCTGCTCTTGACAGTGCAGAGTCGCCTTTGGATCTGCTCAACTACCTCCTGACTCTGTCGGATCAACCTGGGGCCAACCTCCCACTTGGTCCCCACCTCAACCCAGCTCAAGGGTGCCGTACACCTCCGTCCGTATAGAGCCTCGTAGGGAGCCATGCTGATGCTCGAGTGATAACTGTTGTTGTATACAAACTCCACCAGGGGCAAGTGCTCCTCCCAAGAGCCCCTCCAGTCCAGTACATAGGCACGCAAAAGGTCCTCAAGTGTCTGTATCATGCGCTCAGACTATCCGTCCATCTGGGGGTGGTATGCCGTAGTGAATCTAAATCGCGTCCCCAGGGCCTGCTGAAACTCAGCCCAAAACTGGGACGTAAAGCGGGTATCTCAGTCGGATACGATCTCCCGCGGAACTCCGTGTAGATGTACCACGTCACGGATATACCTCTTTGCCAACTGTGCTAGTCCAAAAGTGACTCGGATCGGCAAGAATCGTGCCGTCTTCGTCAGTCTATCCACAATTACCCAGACTGCGTCGTGGTGCATCTTCATGTTTCCAGGATGTATGGTGAATCTGGAACCGTGTGCCTCAGTCAGGAGCTCTCTCAACAGCTCCTCATCTCTGGGAACGCACAAATGTCCCCTCAGGTGCAGCACCTGGTCTGTGAAAGAGAAGTCCCCTGGGTCTCCTGACAGCACTCTGTCGCGTAAGGACTGCAAGTACAGTTGGCCATCTGTCCTGTGATGATGCAGTTTATCAACTCCAGCCTAGTCTGTCGTGTCACAATCACCGCCCCACAGTGCCCCCGTAACTCTAGGGGTCGCCAACTGCCCATCTCTTCCAAAAGGCTCCAACTCTGTAACTGTAAACTGGCAAAGTGTGCGGCCGTCTTCCGGCTCAAGGCGTTAGCCACCATGTTGGCCTTCCCCGGGTGGTAGGAAATGCTGCAGTCATAGTCCTTCAGGAGCTCCAACCAACATCTCTGTCTCATGTTGAGCTCCTTCTGACCAGAAAGGTATCTCAGGCTCTTGTGATCTGTGAAAATCTCGAAGGTCTCACCGTACAAGTAGTGCTTCCAGGTCTTCAGCGCGAAGACCACAGCTGCCAGCTCCAGGTCGTGGGTAGGGTAGGTATGCTCATGGGGCTTCAGTTGCCGTGAAGCATAAGCGACAACGTGGCCCCTCTGCATGAGCACACCCCCTAACCCCTACAAGGAGGCATCCGTGTACACAACGAACCCGCCACTACTGTCAGGGATGGTGAGCACGGGAGCTGAAGTCAACCTCTCCTTCAGCTCCTGAAAACACGCCTCACAGGCATCCGTCCAAGTGAGGGGCACGTCCTTCTGGGTCAATTGTGTCATAGGACGCGCAATCTGTGAAAAACCTCTGATGAACCGTCTGTAGTAGCCTACTAGTCCTAGGAAACTACAAATCTCAATGACTGTACGCGGTCTCTCCTACCTGAGTACTACCTCGACCTTGGCTGGGTCCACTGCCAAGCCATCTCCAGAGATCACATGGCCTAAGAAGGTCACCTCCCTCAACCAGAACTCGCACTTGCTGTATTTGGCGTACAGCCTACGCCATCTCAGTGTGTCCAGAACCATCCGCAAGTGTTGTCCGTGCTGTGTCTGATCTCGAGAGTAGATGACTACATCATCAATGAATGCCACCACGAACTGGTCCAAGTACGCTCTAAACACCCGGTCATCAAGTCCATAAAAGCAGCGGGGGCATTGATAAGCCCAAACGGCATGACCAAAAACTCGTAGTGTCTGTACCGGGTGCGGAAAGCTGTCTTGGAGGCATCTGCCACCCTGATCCTCAACTGGTGGTATCCAGACCTCAGGTCGATCTTGGAGAACACCGTGGCACCTCGCAACTGGTCAAACAAGTCGTTGATCCTCGGCAGCGGATATCTGTTCTTAATGGTGACCCTATTCAGCTGTCGGTAGTCCACACAAAGGCGTAGGGTACCATCCTTCTTCTTCACAAACAGTACCGGGGCTCCCCAAGGAGATGCACTGGGCCTCACAAAGCCATTCTCCAAAATATCCTGCAACTGAGACTTGAGCTCTCGCAGCTCAAGTGGTGCCATCCTGTATGGTGCGATGGAGATGGGGCTGGTTCCTGGTACTAGTGAGATCTCAAAGTCTATCTCACGCTCGGGCGGTAGTCCTGGTAACTCGTCTGGGAACACCTCAGGGTACTCTCTGACCATCAGGATGCTCTGGAAGTCTGCCACAGGGCTAGGCTCTGCCACCACACAAGCTAGGAAGCCCTCACACCCCTGGCTTAAAAGCCTCGACGCCTGAAGTGTCGAAATGCACCTAAAGCCTCCGTCCACTGGCTGTCTGTGAAACTCGAAAGAAGGAAACTCCAGTATGGAGAAGACGATCTTCCTCTCAAAATAGTCCACTAGAGCGTGGTAAGCAGACAGCCAATCCATTCCCAGAATTACTCCAAAGTCCTCCATCTGTATCATAATCAGGTCAGCTGGCAGACTATGTCCCTCGATACTGACCTCGCAACCCGTGTACACCTCATTAGCTACAAACAACTGACCACTCGGACCTCTGATTACGAACGGATTCTCTAACAGCGCATAATCCTACCCCAAACTAACAGCGAAACTGGCTGCGACAAACGAGTGCGTAGCGCCGGAATCAAAATGTGTGTAAACGAGTCTGCCGGAAACTGAAACCATACCTTCCACCACCGATCCCGAAGCTCTAGCATCCCTATGTGTCAGGGCGTTGATACGCCCCTCAGCTCTAGGTGCGGACGAAACAGCCACACTCTGCGTCGGACGGGTAGGTGCTGGCCGGTACCCTCCTCGTGACTGCTGTCCTCCTCCTCGCGCCTGGGAACTGTGGCCTCCTACGTGCCCTCCAGTGCTCAACGCGAGAAGTATCTGCTGACCTCCTGCCCTAGATGGGCAGTCCCTCCTAATGTGGCCCGGCTGGCCACACTGGTAGCAGAGGGGAACCTGAATCCCACCCTCAGTGGGTCCCTGCAGTCAGCTGGGCGGGGGTCCGGTGCTGGCAAATGGCCCCTGTTGAGGGCCCCCAAAGGCCACTGATGGGCCTGCAAAATGTGACGGCTCTCCTGTGGATGCCACGTGTCTCCTCTCTTGCCGGCACTATGAAAAGTCTGGTTGGAAGGGCCTCTTCCGCCCGCCGTCAGTGTCTCGCGCGGACGAGTTGGTCTCCTCGTAGGTCATAGCTGCCTCCACCACCCTCGAAAACGTAGGAAGCTTCAGGGGTTTGACATACCCCCGAATCGTAGGCCAGAGCCCCTCGGTGAACCTCCAAAGGCGCTCCTCCTCAGTGGCTACCACTGTCGCTGCAAAGCGGGACAGCTCTAGAAAACGCTTGCGGTACGCGCTCATGGTCATCGTTCCTTGGCAGAGAGTGTGGAACTCCTGCCTCCTCTGGTTCTGCCACATCTGGGGAAAGTACTGCTCGCAGAAGAGGGTGACGAACCGGTCCCAAGTCAGCTCGTCCCTCTCCTGTCCCCTGACCGCCCTCCACCACCTGTGTGCTGCACTCTCCAGCTGGTACGTGGCAAAGGCCACGCGGCACTCCACAGGGGGGCAAAGGGTGTGGAAAATATTCTCAAGCTGCTCGAGCCAGTCCTCTGCCTCGGTCGGGTCCTGATCCCCCTTGAAGGAGGGGGGCTTCAGCTTCCGGAACTGCCCGAAGAGCTCGAAGTGCACTGCAATGGAGATGCTGGTGCACCTCCGGTAAAGGTGCCTCGTGCACAGAAGTGTCGGAGGAAGGTGGGGGCAGTGGCGGCCCATCCCCTCCCCCGTGTCCAGCGCTGCGTCCCTCGTGTGGTCCCATAGAGGACTCCCCCTCCGCAGCCCCAGGGAGAGGCGCTCAGGGCGGTGGGTGGAGCTCCTCTTGCACAATATCCCGTATTAGCTAGGCGAGGTCCTGGGCCTGAATGCCCGGGAGCAGTGGCTGGTCCACTGAGGCATCGACAGCAGCATGCCCACCTCGTCGACCTCGTCCTCGGCCGTGCCCACGGCCCACCTCGCTAGTCTTACGACGAGGCATCTCCTGCAAGGAGACGCGAAACAGAGCGGAAAACGTCAATATGGAATGATATCTAACGAAAAGGTCTAAGAGCTCATGTCAAAAGAAATGTTGTGGTGGCTACTCTAGTCACAGACATGTGAACTGGTTATTTTCCAGTCAGTTGGTTCACTTACCATCTTGTAACGGCCCGATTCTCGAATCCCTACGAGACACGAGAATCGGACCGACTCGACTAATCTCAACACCAAGTCATCCAACGAGAAAGTAACCAAAAGAGCAGTAAAATGAATCACATTCAGCATGAATATAACTAGCAGTAACAAAATACAGCAGTAAGAAAAGGAAATACTACAATATACACCACCACAACAGTAGAGCAGCAAATACGTACATAACATGAAGCTTACAATAAAGAAGTACATGGGGTAAACAAGAAAACTACTCACTACAGTGGAAGAAAAGTACAGAAAGTACTATAGGTAACTCTATTGGGCCCTACTAGGCCCAGCATCCTCTACAGCTGCTGACCCTGACTGCTCAACACTTGGTCCTAAAAAGTAACGAGGGTAACACATCAGTGAAATGCTGAGTAGAGTGGCAACTAAAAGCTAAGGAATCAGTAGAGTGTACAGTAGCTGTAATATTTTTACTTTCTCTATTTACGTCTTTCTATTATTTCACGATTGATTTATTTCTCAGATCCTTCACTTGATCTCGAATGTTCCTCGTGGGAACGATCTTGATTGCAATCTTTTTCGAAAAGTAGAAGTAACACGTGGTGCTCTCCTAACTAGGAGAGTCCCCCGTGGTGGTCATACCCATAGTCAACCACCCCAAGGTCGCTAACAGACGTAACGGTGACTACGGCACGCACGATAAGCGCACGGGTAGCTACCCCGCACTGGCATGCGGTCAGTCGTTTCCGTTAACGGGTGCACTCAAAACACAGCATGGAACCAGTATAGGGTAGAGCCCTCTTAGTAACAGGGGTCCAACCCCTCCACAGTCCGCGCACCCTCGCCTAATTACCCTAGTTTGCCCAGTGGGCCTAACAAGTCGGTGTAGGAGGCTAGCAGAACCCCGGGGCCCGTGGGGTAGCTAGTGCTCTCTCTAGACTAGTAGCTCTCCTCGGTACTGCATACGCGAGGGCCAGCAAGTCAGTGTACAGTGGCCAAACCCACCCCGGTCTCAACCTGAGGGCGACAAGCTCCCCTCTACACTAAGAGGTAATGTGTGCTCTCTTTGGTACCACGTACCTGAGAGACAACACACTTCCACGTTTCACTTTCTCAGTTCCCTTCTATTCTCTTTTCCGGGAGTTCTACTCCTAATTCCCCGTAGGGTTCGTGTTCTTTTTGTTTGGCCATTTTAGGTTTCACCGTTCCAGTTTTACGTTCATACAACCCATATTCTCAATCATATTTATTCATTCATAACAGGCAGTTGTTAAATCAATTTACAGGCAGCTATTATTTCCTTTCCACTTTTCCAAGACTGCAATATTTTTATATTTCACTAGTTTTCCAGTCCTAGGATTCATGCCGTACACTAGGATCTATCATTCAATCTAGTTTTCCAGTCCTAGGATTCATGCAATACCCTAGGATCTATCATTCAATCTAGTTTCTCAGTCCTAGGGTTCATGCAATGCCCTAGACTCTATTAATTGTTCCACAATTGTAACAAATTTTGTTAAATAAATTAAAACCACTCTACCAGTGAAACCAGGAGTACTGGGGGTGCAGTCAGCAATCCCGCGCGCCTCCGCAACCCCAAGACTGCAACGGAATGGGGTCCTAACACAAGAATCAATCACAAGGAGTTTCTTAGAACGGTATACAATTACAGTAAACGGGTAGAGGAATTTATTCTGGAAAGAACGCAACTCGAAACGCGGAAAACGGACTCCGAACGGGCCCTCAACGGGTCAAAAATGACGAAACTGTCCAAAATCAAACGTTTGGAACCTCTTCCAGACATCTTAAAAGGTTGGTCATGTTGTACCTCAATTCTGCGCAGTCCTTCAGACGTCCAGAATTCCGCTGGAATGTCTGGCCTTGGTTTCCAGATGTCTGATTGTCACTCCAGATGTCTGGAGGTTCTCTCCGTCGTTTGCCACTGCAGCTAGATGTCTGATTCACGTGAGATGGCAACCCTCGCGCCCTCCCGTGCAAGACCTATGCACACAAACACCGGCTCTCAGCACGACGAAACGTAGATGTCGCGGCGGACGGCTGCATGGCCGTACATGCGCAGAAAGGAGAAGATATGAAATATCTTACCTGTTAGACGTCTGGACAGTCCTCCAGACGTCTTCGACGTCATCTGGACGTAAGTCTAGACGTCTGATTCTGGAAAATTTTCCAGAACCAGAGCCCGATTCGCTCTCCGCCCGCGACACACGGCCGCGCCGTGCCTTGTCTTTCTGCTGTCCGAGCTGCAGCAGCCCCTCCGCGACACCCCACGCCTGCCGCTCCCCCGCCGGCCGGCCCTAGCTGCCCCGGCAAGCTTGCACCTCTGTGGTCGAGCTTCTTCTTCCTGTCGCAACACTCCCTCCCACACTCCCGCTACAGTCGCTGCGGCACCCTCGCTTGCTCGCAGGGAGGAGAAGGGAAGATGGTGGAGTGGGGGTGAGGGAGAGGGGGAGCGTTCTTATAGGGCAACTGTGGGAAGAGAGAGAAGGAAAGTAGTGCCTGCAAGGAGAGAAAACAAAGGTTGCGGGTTCAGTCTGCGCGGGCAGGCGCGTAGACGCGAACCCGTACACCGAAAAATTTTATTATCAGATGTCTGGGAAGGGTTCCAAACGTCTGGGACACTTCCCAGATGTCTTAAACTGCTTTTGACGCCCATGATCATAACATAAATTCTTTCTTTTTGCCACAATTAATTTTCAAACTCATGCATTTATATATTTTGAATTAAGTTTTGAGTTATTAAGTGTTCAATTACATTCTTGAGATTAATAATAAACTCCAATTGCTCCCTGTGTTCGACCTCGGTACTTAGGTTTTCGAGTAATAAACTTTTATTTGTTGACAACGCTTGATCACCTATACTACAACGTTACTAACTGTTAAAACACGATCAAAACCACATCAACATTCTATGAGCCACTCACTCAGTACGGACCATCTCCTCAAATAGGACCTTGTTCTGTGGAGGTCTAACCAACTGCAACCACAGCACTCGACTGCTTAGCAACTCTTAGTATGGAACCTGAGACAGCGTTAGTGAAAACTGAGTAGAGTAGTACAACTAAACAAGTAACTCAAGTAACAGAGTACAGTAAGAAAGTACTATCTTGATAGTTCATCTGTTTACAATTTATTTTATATCTAGTCCCTCTTTTATGAAATTTGCCCATATTCTTATTGTTCTCAAATTGTCAACCAATGTCTCAGGCATGAGATGATTTCATGTAACTTCCTATGCTGCAAGATTGATATAAGCCACCCTCCTCACCGAGAGGGTCGCTTATATCCATTGAGTCACCATGCTCTGTCACCCTAGGGTCATCACTGAAGGGGGTGCCAACTACGTCGTGTAGCATGAATACGTACAAGCGCTATGTACACTGAACTACTGATAGCCAATGACCAACTCACCGGCTGAAAGAACTGCTCCAAACCTCGAGCCCTACGAATCTGCTATCCCAGTTGATCGCTAAGCCCAACGAAGGAGTTGTAGGGAGGCTAGCAACTCCCTAAAGCTGCCCCTAAACCTAATATGAAAAGACCTAAAGCTACGACCAAATTCCTAGCAAGTAGCAGGGTTAAACCAGTTATCTAATCCTTTTATTCTCCTGACATATCTGTCGTATTATCTATCCCATTTCAAAATAATTGTATTACTTATCTTGTCAATTCCAATACCCCTTAGTAATTTTGTATTACTAATTCCAAGGTTTACAATCTCTCATGTTTTTTCCCAATTTATTCATTCACAAGAAATCTCCTCTTTACCACAGGTTCCAAACTATTTAGATAGTTTTTTAATGACATTAGAACTTGTTTTATGAAAAGTGGGTTTCATTTCATGCATGAGATGACACGGGTGTATATACTTTCTAATTCATTATTATTCACGTAAATCCCTTTTTGTTTTATTTATAGTGCTAGAAATAAGGAAAACATTAGAGGGTCCCAAACTCAACAAAAAGGAGAATACATGCTGACCAAGGCGATATATGGAAAAATATTGCACAGGACGGGTCCATAGATACCCTAAAAATCAGCTGAATGAAAAAGGGGTAGACTACTCTACCTAATACCACCTGAGGGTCATGGTGACTCTGAGCCATGCACACAGAGCCTGGGGCAGTATCCATGTCCACCTTGAAATCCGCATAGGCACTGAGGAAAAAACCTAAATCAAATGGACCAAAAATAGGGTTGGAAACACCTAATTATATTTCTAATTTTCTGAAAAGGATAAAGAACTAAAAGGTGGAAATAAATCACACCAATGTGTAGTACACATTGATACGAATCCAACAGTACCTTATATGTCGAAATCCAAGGTCGAGAAGACCTCGAACCAGTCAAAACAACACGAAGGGGTGCAGAGTCAGGCCAATCGTGCACTCTTACACACCCCTAGACATGCACGTGCATGCACCACACCCGCGTGCACTCATGCCCGTGCCTACTCTTGCACTCACGTCTACGCAAGTTTACAGTCGGGGCCTCGAGTTTTGAAGATTCGTACCCAGTCCCCGAAAATGATTTTTTGATTTTGGAGAAGGTTTTTCTTCACCCTTCCTCTCTTGATTTGAGAGAGTTGGAGGTTATGATGACCCAAGGGGTCCTTAAATACCCAAACTGCCCGTAGGGTTGGGTTCACCTTAAATTTAGGTCCCTAGTGACTTCTTTTGACCATAGCTTGAGCTATGCAACTCAAAATCGTGCGAAGCAAGCATCATTGGAAGACTTACGATGAGAGAAATCCAATGGTATCACATATGGCACCCTTTTGACAATGTTTGACCAAGGATTTTCTCGAAATACACATTTTTTGCAAATTAAGGGGGTTCTGTTACCGACACCAAATCCAAATTGGGTTTTCAGGTTTGAACTAACCTGAACCACTTTGAAATTACTGAAAGCCCATGGATCCTACATTTGATAAATAGATGTTACACTAAGATCTAAGCCAAATCGCTTTTGTTTGACCCCAAAGCCATTCGAGCCTCAAGAAATCAATTCCAACAGGGAATCCTCTTTCTAGACATCCAGACACATTAGCAGACATCTAACTTATCGTCTGTGCAACACATTCTAGATCCCTATTTTGATCATGTGAAAATAGGAGGAAATATATCTTAAAGTTAGATGTCCAATAATCCTCCCAGACGATTTATGATTGATCTGTTAGATGTCTGTCTAGATCCAACCCAATCTAGGAACAACAACCCTTTTATAGCAAACGTCTAACAGATTATTCATAAATTCCAACCCAGTCTAGGAACATCAACCCTTTTAGAGTAGACGTCTGACCTTCTGATCAAATGAAGGCCCAGATGTTTGACATTATTTCTAGACGTCTGATAACCGTGTCAGAATCATAAATGGCCTTGATTTCAATGGGATTTTGGCTTGATCTCTTGTTATTTATTCCTAATGACTATAGAAGCCTTCCAAGGCCTTCTAAACCCTTCTTAGGACCTCTATAAATAGAGGAGCACCCTTCCAAAGTAAAATAGACCAAGTAATACTACTTGCACCACTATTGTGTCAAAGAAGAGATTAGAATCAAAGAAGAATGTGTTGTTGCTGTCCAAGCCCTCTAGCATCCATCTGAGAGCACCATTACGTTGCTGACTTCACATCTCACCACTTCCATTTAAGGGAAGTTCTTTTGCCTATAGGAGCTAGTTTGATTTACACCTATTTTAGGCTCTACAAGATATTCTGTAATTTTGTCTTTGTTAGATATTCGCCTTGCGAATTCCCATCTCCCTTGTAAGACAAAATACTCCTTATGAAGAGGTGGGGTTTAAGGTACACTACCCTCGTACAAAGTAGTGTTGATTGTATTGAGGTTGAACTACCCTCGTTTAAAGTAGTTCGGTTAGTGGATTTGATTGAGTAGGTCGATCGAGAAATCCTAAGTTGAGAGGCTTTGGTGATGGTTTTTACTTGGGTTTAGGTTTCCACCTAAATATCTTTGTGTGCTTGTGAGATTGGCATTTGTGTGATTGTTGTATTATATTTTGGCATCTTATTTTCATACCGCAAATCTCACCCCCTCCATTAGGAATTGCAATTGGTATCAGAGCAGGTACTCGCATTCATAGAATCACACTTGGCGAGATCATGGGTAGAGCATCTTTGCTACGAAACCATCCAAGGGGTAGTCCACTACTCACCCGCCATTCTTCGATGGGAGCAACAACCGATATTGGAAGCTCTGGATGAAGGCTTGTCTTTAAACGCATGACTACATGATATGGCAGCCATGCAAAGTGCCATATGTCATCCCAAAGAGGCCCGAGGCAGGATACTCTCAACAACAAACTCAGGAGTTATCTTTCAATGCAAAGATAATCAAAGTGTTATATTGTGCATTGAGCCTAAAGGAATTCATTTCTCAATGCACCATTGCATACTAGATTTTGCACACACTTGAGGTTACTCACGAAGGTACCTCCAAGGTAAAATCTTCTAAAATTAATATTTTATCACAAGAATTTGAAATCTTTTCAGTGAAGACTAATGAAACATTAAGTGAGATGTACACTAGGTTCACTTTTATAGTGAACAATCTAAAGTCTTTAGGGATGTCCTTTATAAAGGGGAAGCTTCAAGGAAAGCTTCTTCATTCCCTTGGACCATAATGGGAACAAAAGGTCACTACCATTTAAGAGGTGAATAAACTAGAGGAACTCAACATGAAGGATCTCTTAGGTAATCTCATGGCCTATGAGATGAAGATGAAACAAAACGACACACCAGAGCCAAAGCCATGAAAGACCCTTGCCTTCAAAGCTACTTCTGATAATGAGGTGAAGATCTTAAAATTTTATTTAAAAAATTTTCTAAGTTTTTTAGGATTCAAAGGAGAAGAAGGAGAAGGAGAGTCCAATTCGTTGTTGTCATTGCAATAAGAAAGAGCATATTCGACCTGAATGTACTCTTCTCAAGAAGGAGAATAAGAAAGGGAAGGAGAAGGAATACAAGAAGAAGGCTTTTCAAGCCATGTGGGATGATTCAACCTCGGAAGAGGAAGAAGAAGAAGATCCTGAAACAAAGAACGAAACCCCTTACATAGACTTCATGGCATTAGTGGATCTTAGCAAGGATGAAGAAGACAACAAAGAGGTAAATTCCTTTAATGAGTTGCAAGAAGCTTTTGAAGAACTATATGAGCTTAGTAAATCATTAAAGTTAGAAAATAAAAATTTGAAAAAGTAAACTAGTACCTTAAAAAGTGAAGTAGATAATTTTGATGTTAAAATTCAAGATTTAAATGCTTCTTTTGATTCCATTAAATCTGAAAAGAATGCTCTTATAATAGAAAGTCATGACCATATTCTGAATAACACTAATTGATTGAAGAAAATACATTGCTTAAATATGAGATTTCTATCTTAAAAGCAAGATGTGTTTTATTGAAAATGGTGTTACTTGTCTTAAAGAAAAATTAGATAAATTGCTAAATGGAGTTAACACTTGCCAAAAGGTTAAGAAAGGATCACTATCAAGGGGACCAACTAACAAGCCTAGATCCAAGCTAACTTGGATACCGAGAAATCAATTAGAATCCTGTTTTGTAGGTTTCAAGGGAGATGTCAATGTAAAAGATTAGACCTACAAGATGAAGAATGGTGAACTCGAATTGGGTGGACAAAAGAGTAGGCCAAGGAAGAAGAGAAGAAGATCGATGAGACAACCGGCGGGTGATTGAATTGCCGTGAATCAACCATTCGATCGGAGACTGGCACCAATGCTCTGACCTCAATGTTTTGGATGGGAACCCTATCATTTCTGGCATCCACCTCCAGGGCCATTTTATTAGCCATGGTAAATCCCTTTACCCTCTCTTTTATGTTAATTTTAGTAGGTAGCATTTAGATAGGGGGAGATGAAATTTACATGCTGTATGTTCATTAGTAAGGTGGAGATAGATAAACTTTTCCTATTTGTTTGGACTCTTTTGATAAGGGGGGGATTTCAAAAATGATTATAGCTATGTTTCCATTAGAAAGGGGGAGTTAATGAATAAAATGAGTAGCAAATGTGTTGTGACAAAAAGGGGAATTAACCCATATTAGAAGAGCATGTATTAAGGGGGAGTTTAGGATAAATAATTAAAAAAAATTAAACCTTTTTGATAATGTCGTAAAGGGGGAGAATTTTTTGGATTATTATTTGTGGTTTTGTCATCATCCAAAAGGGGGAGATTGTTGATGCAAGGGCACCATGATTGTTAACTTTGATGATAACAAAATACTTGTGATTTAACATTTGCATTTGAGTTTATAAGTTTCGGGAAAATGCAAATAGATTCAAGTCTAGAGGAGTTCAAGCTCGCGTCCATGGTGGATTGGAGGAGCATGGAGGAGATGGAGCTTCACTTGGAGAGAGAGCTCGAAGATTCAGGAAGATGAAGAATATGACTTATATTTATTTTGAATGTCCATCTTGTTCAAGTATTTGTCTCTTTATGTTCATTGCTTTCGATTTCTTAGATGATTGTTAAAGAGCCCCAGAGTAACATACCATAGTCCTAGGATCATTACACAACCCTTCGATACTTATACAATCTTTGACAAACATAAAAAATTAATATAGAAATTAGACAGCCTGATCAGGTGTCTAATCTGGTTATCAAACGTCTAATCTTGATTTTTAAGAATTCTAACCTTTTATCCAGATGACCAAACACTTAAGCTGGACTTAATGTATTATGTTCTTTGGTTTCAGACATCTAGCCCACAATTTAGATGACTTAGAAGATGTTTGAAGATCTTGCCAGATGTCCAACTAGAGGACCATTGGCCTATCAGACAATTTTGGAATATTAACCTATGATTATATCTAACTAGCTTTCCATACATCCATAAAGCATCCCAGACATTTAATAAATAGACGTTAGACTAAGATCTGACCCAAATCACTTTTGTCAGACCTCATAGCTATTTGAGCCTTTGGAAATCAATTCCCACAAGGAATCCTCTTTCCAGATGTCCTAATGCATTGACAGATGTCCAACCTATTCTCTATGCAACACACAGACGTCAACTATAGTGAGGTTGAATTACCCTCATTTTAGGTAGTTCGGTTAGTGGATTTGATCGACTAGGTTTATCGGAAAATCCTAAGTTGAGAGGCTTAGGTGGTGGTTTTTACCTAGGTTTGGGTTTCCACCTAAATATCCTTGTATGCTTCTGAGATTGACTTTTTTGTGATTGTTGTATTATATTTTCGTGTCTTATTTTTACACCGCAAATCTTACCCCCAGTCAGGAATTATAGAGCATACAGTAGTATGGCTGCTTGTCTGCTATGAAGAACGATGGTGGAGAAGGGAAACTGGAGGTGTAGTCGTGATCGAGGAAGAAGATAGTGAGGGAGGCAGGCGTGGTCTCTAGACGTCCGAGAAGGTTCCCATACATCTTAAATGATGGGGATGATGCATGGTGGTGATGGTAGTGTTACAATTTTCATCGAGGCTCACGGTGGTGGTTCTGGTGGTGGCAAATGGTGGTGGAGTTGATGGAGGCACATGGTGGTGGAGGGTCCATTCAAGAGGGAGTTCTCCCCTCTATTGGAAGGAGGAGAGGTTCCTGTTGGGTGGATCCATGGGTGGAAAGATGACCCCCCCTCGTTGCTCTTCATGCCTATTATAAACAAAGAGAGAGAGAAAATCAGAGAAAATAATTATATTTCATGTTGCCGAAAGAAGAAAGAGAGAGATTTGAGAGAAAATAAAAAAGGAAGGGAATGCCATTAATTTGAGAGACATATCACGATGACAAAAAGATTCCATTGCTATTTTTTGCTAGAATAAAATCCCAACATTATGGTATCTCAAATTGAGATTTAATGTGATGCCCTTGCCTTTAAAGTGAATAATTAATCCCTCCATATAAAGATTAATGTAATTAATGCATGAAATGATAGATCTGAAGCTCACATAATTTTGTCAATATCATGCATACTTTAAATTAATTTCTTAGAATAACAATATTCTTACGCTCTAATTTAGTCCATTAAAGTGGACCTATCACATTCTCCCTATCGCTTTTTCTATGGGGTCAGCACTAGGGTGAACCCAATGCATATCTTATTGGGTTTTATACACTTCTAATTCCTTGCTATGCCTTATTTAAGGGTTGTGAATATGTGTAGGATGGGCTCTGGATAACTTGCTATTGGGGTTTACCCATGACAACTTGCTAGTCATGCCTATGCGTAGGTGTGGCTATACTCACTTTTTTTCTCCATATATATATATATTTTTATTGAAACAAATTTTTCTTCTTTTATTTTTCTCCTTCCCTCCTTTTTTATGGTGTTTCAATTTTTCCCTTTGTAGGTGGCTTCCCAAGTCTACTATACCTAAAGGCAATAGTTATGAAGATCAGATCTAGTGGTTGGGATCCAGACATCTAGCAATGATAGGTTATCCATTGCTACATGTCAGCCATACCACTCCTGTATGTTTATTGGCTTCCTAATTTCCATTATAATTTCCATACATCAAGTAAGTGCTATAAAGTGTGCAGATGCTTTGACTTCCAAGACCTTTTAAATCAAATGGTGGGTTGATAATATGCATACTTATCATCACAAGTTATTAATGTATTCAAATTTATTTATAGTGGCAAGGACTCAAGAAACAAATCCACATTGTAGTGGACACCTAGGTGATTGTGCAGCAATTCACGTCATTAATTATGCCTGCTTATGCTAGTTCCAAGCTTTGCGCATTTAGATTAGGTAGATATTCATGCATTTTGTAAATATGTGCTTGCATGCATTTTATGGAGAGGAAGATAGAGAGAGAGATTGAGCCCCCTATCTCATCCATTTATACCTTCGAATACCACCTAACACAACACCACCCTACACCAACTATAATAATTCCCTAAGACTTCAAGTGCCTACCCTTAAATTACCTAAAAATATCCTAACAGTACCCTTGTCATCACCTCAGCCCTTACACTTTACGTGCTCCCCATTCCCCCCCCCCCCCCATCCCTTCCTTACCCATGTAATAGGACCCAACCCCCCCATGTGAGGAGGTTGGCACCATACTGCATCCATTCGCACCACCAGTAGCACTCCATCCCCCCTCACCACCATCACCACACTCACAGCCACACTCAGTCGACCACACTTCCAGCTCTCCTGTCTCCCTTTCTCCCTCACCCATATGTGATGTAAACACATTTGTTGTGGGTAAAATGCCTATTCATGCATGTTCCTAAGCTTAGATTTGCATTTCATGTTATAAATATTGCATAGCATGCATTATTCAACATTTAGAGTAGTTGTATATAGTTTAGGTTAATTGCATCTTTTTTGTGGTTAGGAGAGAAGCATATTTATTTTGGAGCCTCGAATTGACGATCCAACCGTACGGATCTTATCAGGATGATCTGAAATTGCCTCGATCGGAGTCTCGTAGCACCATATGTAGTCAGAGGAAGATCAACGGCCAAGGGACAATGAGATAAAATTCAGAGCTTCAAATGATAAATTTGACCGTGCGGATGGATTTGGGTCGACGATCGTAGCCTAACGGCGTGAAAATCGACTCAATCCGACCTCAGTAGCAGCCCCTACAACAAGAAGAAGATGGACGGCCTAGACTACGCCATGTGGCACAGCCTAGGCAGCCAGCACACGCACGCAGCACCGCGCACGCGCAGCAATGCAGGTGCACGTGTGGGCGCACAGGCGCACATGCCCGCAGCGCTAGCGTGTGGGCGAGTGCATGGCAAGGTAGGAGCACGGCACCAGCGTAGCGTGAGGTGGACTACAGCGACGCATGAGTTGGACTTATAGTGACGCTTGCAGCCATCAGTAATTCATCGCATGCTAGCAAAGCCAGCTGTGGGCACCAGAGGGCATGAGCTGCCTACAGTGACATTTCCAACGACGGCCTGGATGTCACTAACGGTCCCATGCCTATTTTTGCCTCTTCTCCACTATAAAAGGACCTACACCCCCTCCCTTCCAAGACATCTCTACCTCCTCTACTCCCACCTACTCCCAACTCTAGCAAGCCTACCAATGCTCCATTAGAGCTTGTTCTCAAGCTCCAAAGGTGCCTATTAGTGTAGCTAACCTCTGCCCCACAAAATACTCCAACTTCCCATCTCCCTTCATATGTCACCTTGGAGCCGTCCTCCCACTTCCACTCCGGTAGCAGATCAACTCCGTCTTCTCACCTCCATTCCGGAGCTATGCCGATGCTTTCCTCAACCCGACGTCCTCCAGCATCTCACCTCCATCGTCCCGCTCCTCACCTCCTTCGTCCGAGCTTCTGCCAGGTGCCGTCGTCTCGCCGAACAGCCAATTCGGGAGATTTCCTCTCACCTCCCTCTCTTTATATGCTTTCATAGTTCCTTGTAATTGACATTAAAAGTAATATATATCAGATTTGTTCCAGATCTCTATCTTGTGATATGTTTGCTTGATTTCTTTTATTTCAAAAATACAAAAAAATATCATAACCATAAAATACCAAAAAGAAATGAAACGAAGTGCGATTTTCACGTAAAGTAAACGTCACCTCCCTATGTTCGACCCAGGATTCCCTTGGAGTTTCGGTATAATTTTATTTGATCTATGTGTTTTGCAACTATGACGACAGGTTACTTGTAACCTCGATTTCTAACACGCGAAACATGCCCGGCCATTTTGGCACCGTTGCTGAGGATGCAACGGAATTTAATTTATTGTTTATTGCGTTTCCTTGCATTTACATAGCAGTAACCCTACTTGTCTTTGATCTAGTGTCTTGTAGGTACCCTAGCATGGAGATCCTAGTGCGGTAGACCAAAGTAAAGTGCGGGTAGAGTGTTTTGTAAGTGTCCCCCACACCACCCCCACCTTAGTTTTCATTCCATAACCTAATAACTCAAACCCAAATCAACTTAGGTGCTTTTTATAAACCCTAAGATAGATTTGGTTGTTTGTTTGCCACCTCCACTCAACTCGCCATCGACATAAATAAAAAAAAAAAGAAAAGTGTTATTTGATTGTGGGATTTTCTGAAAGCTACATACTTAACACCCACAACTTCTTATCCTAAGGCACACAATCACTCTGATTCTACCACTTAACCAGGATCTGACCTGTGGACCCGGTACACTTTAACTAAATACACATAGGTGAGTAGAAATCTGAATAGGATAAGCATTCTTGTGTGCCTTAACTAAGTGGTGCAATAGGCCAAATGAGTGAGCTGTCTGGGCCGCACCACTCAATCTAAAACTGATCCATTAAGTAGCTTACCACTTGGGGTTGATTCTTAGGGCTGAACCAGGCACTCCACATTAGTTTTTATTTTTAAAGGAACATATCATCACCCGTGCTTTCAAAACTTGGAGTGTTCTACTAAACCTTGATTGAACCAACCTAAGAATTAAACCCTAAATGCTACTAAACAAGGTTAAATCCTAAAAGACACATCATCAAATAACCTTGTTTGAAATCCCTGGTTGTGCATGCACACACATTTTAACTGATCATTAAGGGCACAACCCATCTAAAGGGCTCATCACATTCCTGAAGCACAACTGTCCCAAGCCTAACTAAAATTGATTAGACGTTGGCCCTAAGGACTGGTTCGCTCGTCAAGATCCAGATTGAGATTGTTCACGATTAACCTGCTTATACTAGTCAATCTGATGTCTAGTTAGGGGAGTAGCATCAAACAACCGCGGCTGGGGGGTACACTAGGAACCAGAGGTGCAAGCAAAAGGAAGAACCTTCTCCCTAGTCCCTCCTTCTAACTGGTTGGATTGCCTGGACATAAGTAGAGTAAATCATCTATAATCTTAGGATGGATTCTGAGAGTCTGTAGACGTTTAGGCTACCCAACCTAAGGACAGGCTTGTATTTTTGTATTGTAGGGCTCCTTTCTCTTCTGATTTCCCTCCTTACTTCACCTTGTACCCTTCCACATCCTACACACATTTCACATCCTATCCTCCTAGCATCACTTATCCCTAAGATGATTACTATCTTAACTTGACTTGTAATTACCCATCCACTAGCTGGGATGACTTTGATTGGGGATATAAATCCGGACCTCAGTGTCCAGGGCCTAACCCTGGACAACAAGACTATGATTATTATCCTTCCCAGAGCTATAATGATTATGGATCTCCATCCTTTGATGACCAAACCAACCTGATTTATAATCAGGAAGGATATCATGATTATAACACCTACCCTCCCCAATATTCCACTGAATATAGGTTGTCACCATCCTTTGAACAACCTAGAATGACCTACCTTCAAGGAGGGGCCCGAGAACCTCGACATCTTGACTCCCCTAGATTCAACCCAAACCCACCCAATCCTAAATCGAACCAGTCGGTTCAGGTGAACCAGATCCAAGATAGAGTGTTGGCTAATTTGAGGAACACCATACAATCTTCAGAAGCCCAACCAACACCATGCACTGAAGCACTGGAGCCTATGATCTAAATGATTGATGAACTTAATAGTTCTCTATTGGATTTGCTCCAAAGTGTTAGGGATATGGACCTGGGTGAGTTTCTACTTGCGAAGTTGTCGAGGTTAAGGATGAAATTTTTGGTTGCCCTAGTCAAATCTTGGGATGATTCTCAAGATAAACCCTCTTCAGGAGAGCCAATGTATGAACCCGCTTAGGCACCTATCAAGGGGGATACATTTTCTGAGATCGGGGATGACCAGGTTGGGCTAGAGCAACCATTTGAGGATGAACCAATTGATTCACCCAAGATCCCCAAGTCAGGAAACGAAGAAAATTATGTCTCCTCGGATCAAGAAATGATTTATGATTTTGAGACATATATAAATGAGGATCATCAATTCTTTGACTCTGAGGGTGAAGAATCTTTTGGTAAAGTCTCACTTGAACATAAGGAAAATGATTTTAGTGAAACAAACGGGCATGAGGAATCTGATGAACCATTTGATAGCCCATTCATTGAAGATTTGGATACGGTTGGGGTTAACTTGGAGGATCCGAATCTTGATGATTCAATTAGTGACCCCAGTCCTCATCTGCACCCTGAAGAGTTGACTTCTGAGATCTTTGTGCCCAAGTCAATCTTGATTCAGCCATGATTTCTGGACTTGGGAGAATCATATGGGGTGAATAATATGCTAGAGGTCCCAAAGCCTGAGCCCTTGATGTTGAAGGATAGAATTGTTGAAATAAAAATTTGGGAGGCTAATTCTGAGGGAAGTTTGATTTTGGATCTAAGGGTACCTATTGACCTAAAACCACCTACTTTCTACCAGGACCCTTACGATATCTTTCACGTGCAACCCAAGCTCGAAATAACTGATTATTTTTCTGAACTAGATGTTAAGTGGACAACCACACCTATTGAACCATCTTGACCTGTTGTCTGATACTTTGGTCTTGGGTTGCACACCACTAAACCGCAGGCCTGGCCCTGCAAACACAACAACCTTCAGTTCTGGGTGATTTTCATCCAGAACCTGAGAACCACTCGACCCTGGGGCATGGGTCTGCAGCATAATCTGGTCCACATCTGTGGACATATTCTGTTGGTGGCCTTCAGGATCAATATCTTTATTTTGATTCTGACCCACACTTGTGAATTCTCAATTTCTTCTTTTTATGTATGTTATGCCTAGCTGAAGGCATTAAACTTAGCACGTGTGTATACACTCTTCTCTCTGTGAAGCTGGCCGGATTTTCACGACACTCAGGTGATGTTCTATTTACTCTACCCTTTTCATGTCTTTATTTTTACAATGAGGACATTGCATCATTTAGGCATGGGGGGTGGATAAACAATTCCTGAAATCATTATGTTAACTCCGTAGAATTTCTTTCAGTTTCTTATAAAATTAAAAAAAATTGAAAATTTGAAAAAAGATAAAAAAAAAGAAATTAGGAAAAGAGAGCTTGGGCATTTGGAAGTTATTAACTTTAGAAAATGATACGAGACGACCTGAACACCTAGACTCTTCAGGTCTTCGGGCTTAATTAGCCCGGGTGTCCACTCGAATGTTGATTTAGTCTCGAGTCCTTGCCAATTAAAATTCATTTTAATTTGGTAAATAAATTGGGATGATAAGTATGCGACTTATCAACCTGCCCTTTGATTTAGGGAGACTTTAAGCCTAAGCATCTACACACATCTTTTTTTCACTGGCACACTTTCCGGAGGTTTTTACGAAAATTGGATAGCTAATGGACCAACTTGGGTGGTATGGCTGGCAAGTTGTCGGTGGTAACAGCTCATCAGTTGGTTGTCCAAAGCCCAGCCACAAGACCATTTTCGTTGTATTGCCTTTAGGTAAATCTTAGATCAGGGAAGCCACCTTCTTAAAAAAAAAAAAAGAAACACTCAAAAAGAAAAGAAAAAAAAAGAAAAAGGAGAAAATAAAAAAATAAATAAAACCACACTTCACCACACAAGTATGGTTGGCAAGTTGTCAGTGGTAACAGCTCATCGGCCGATTGTCCAGAATCCAGCTCACAAAAAAAAATGCACAATAATTCCCAAAACACTTAGGGAAGAAGTGGGGAAGTAGAATAAACCGGGGAGATAGACACTGGGTTCGCCCTTGTGTTGGCCCCATAAATAAAAGAAGTAGGGAGAAAGCTACCGATCGTAAAGATAAACCTTTAGTCAAGGTCACCTAGGGTCGTAGAAACCTGAAGTCCGTCTTAATAGCCGTTATGTGAGTCTATCACATTTTCACAAAGATGCTTTGTACTTAGAATCCTTTTCGAGTCTTGGGCGGGTCAGGTAGCCATAAAAAGTTATCCTGGAACTCTCAAACTCCAAAAGTACAAAAAATTAGAAAAGAAGAAAAATAATATATATATATATCTTCCCTTCTCAAGTAAGGTGAGAATTTGGGCGGTCTGCATTCTGGCAGACACTTGGATACTGTTGAGTTTTCATAGTTTAGGACCTTAGTTGAAATGTTCTATTGTTAATAAATGACTTAGGCCTAAGTGATCTAATCCTAATTCTACTTTTATACAAAGCATATAGTTTAATTTTGCTAGGGACTAGCAAAAGATAGGCATGGGGGCATGATGTAAACACATTTGTTCTGGGTAAAATGCATATTCATGCATGTTCCTAGGCTTAGATTTGCATTTCATGTTATAAATATTGCATAGCATGCATCATTCTGCATTTAGAATAGTTGTATATAATTGAGGTTAATTACGTTTTTTTTGCAGTAAGAAGAGAAGCATATTTATCTCGGAGCCTTGGAGTGACGATCCAACTAAACAGATTTGATTAAGACCACGATCGGAGTCCAACACCTCTGAAATCGCCTCGATCGGAGTCCCGTAGCACCATATGCAGTCCGAGGAAGATTAATGGCTAAGGGACTAGCAGACATAATTTGGAGCTTCAAATGATAAATCCGACTGCATGGATGGATTTGGGTCGACGATTGCAGCCTAATGGTGCGAAAATCGACTCAATCGACAACAAGAAGATAGACGGCCCAGACTACTCCACATGGCGTAGCCTAGGTCGCCAGCACACGCATGTAGCACCACACCCGCATAGCAGCGCAGGTGTGCAGGTGCCAGAACGTGGGCACGCGTGCATGCGACAAGGTAGTGGTGCGGCGCCAGCACAGCGTGAGGTGGACTACAGCAATGCATGAGCTGGACTTACAGTGATGCTTACAGCCATCGATAATTCGTTGCATGCTAGCAAAGCTAGCTGTGGGCGCCAACGAGCATGAGCTGCCTACAGCGTCGTTCCCAGCGACGGCTTGGATGTCACTAATGGTCCCATACCTATTTTTGCCTCTTCTCCTCCACTATAAAAGGACCTACACCCCCTCCCTTCCAAGCGATCTCTACCTACTCTACTCCAACCTACTGCCAAGCTCTGGCAAGCCTACCAATGCTCCATTAGAGCTTGTTCTCAAGCTCCCATGGTGCCTATTAGTGTAACAAACCTCTGCCCACCAAATACTCCTCCAACTTCCCATCTCCTTTCATAGGTCACCTTGGAGCCATCCCTCCCACCTCCATTCCGGTAGCAGATCAACTCCGTCTTCTCACCTCCATTCCGAAGCTATGCCAAAGCTTTCCTCAACCCGACGTCCTCCAGCATCTCACCTTGGTCGTCTCACTCCTCACCTCCTTCGTTCGAGCTTCCACCAGGCATCGTCGTCTTGTCAAATAGCTGATTCGGGAGATTTCCTCTCACCTCCCTCTCTTTATATGCTTTCATAGTTTCTTGTAATTGACATTAAAAGTAATATATATCAAATTTGTTCCAGATCTGTATCTTGTGATACGTTTGCTTGATTTCTTTTATTTCAAAAATACAAAAAAATATCAAAACCCTAAAATACCAAAAAGAAATGAAATGAAGCGCGGTTATCACGTAAAGTAAACGTCGCCTCCCAGTGTTCGACCCGGGATCCCTTGATTTTCGGTAAAAATTTTATTTGATCGACGTGTTTTGCTACTATGACGAGAGGTTACTTGTAACCTCGATTTCTAACACGTGAAACACGCCCGACCAATATGCTACTCTCTCTTACTGGTTGAGAGAGCACGTAGTAGGTAGGGAGTAGTTCCTCCTAGTCCCAAACACCATGTCGAGCTCCACCACCGCCCAGCTCCCTTCTGAGCAGGTGGTCGTGGTGGTTCTTTTCTTTTCCTTTTATTTTCACTTTTGTTTTATCGAATGTTTTTCCGCCATTAATGTAGCTGTAGAACCTCTATTTCGCATTCCCCTATTTTTCACTGTAGCTACTATTCATGATTCATTGCAAATCATTTTTTTGTGATAGCCACCGGCCGCTTCTCACTTTGCCGATGGCATCACCCATCCAAAACCCATGCACACACAGCCAACTGGTTTTCTCAGCCGGTTACACTAATGTAGCCACCCCCGCTTACACTCATAGCACCTGCCTCCCTGTCCCTACTTGCGCACTCACATATACATACTCACGCACACATCCACTCACACACGCATATATATATATTTGTATATATATTTATATTTATATATATCCGCCAGCACCTCACAAAGTCCATATATGCACACTTGTAGCCAACCATTTTCACCTTATTCACCCTTCCTACCTCATTCACTCACACACCACTCACACATGCATACATACATACATACATATATATATATAACCACATCCACACACACACTCCCGCCTACACACACACACACCCGCCTATACACACACACATATGTACACACATATATTTATATATATCTGCCTCACTCGCACATCACATACACACACACGCCTGCCTACGTACACACACAACCACACACAGCCATATATATATACTTACACACACACACGTATATAGTTGCGTACATGTGTGTATATAAATATATATATAAACATACTTATATATAGATATACATATAGCTATACATATACGTATATATACATATATAGATATTCACGCTCACATTCCCTCCTCACATACACTTATACATAGCCCATTCACCATACCACTCGTATTTCCATCACCGTGCATTTTATCCTATGTGGGTATGCACCAATGTGTATGCACTTGTGATTTACGCACACATCAAGCCATTTCACACACACACACCCACATGTCCACTCCACACCGCACGTGGCGTATTGTTAGCATCGATCTCATCTCCTTAGACGGTGGTCACACTAACATGCGGTACATGCCGTTGAATTTTTTATTCAATCCCCCCCTTTATTATATATAGTATATATATATATCTATACATATATATACATACATATAAATAAGCTAAGTATTTCCATTCCTTTCCTTTCCGCATTTCTTTTCTTATTCTTTTTATTTTGTTGTTTAAGAAAAGACAAAAAAAAAAAAAATCTAAACCAAAAGATATAACTCTTGTCTTTGTAGGTACACGATCTTGCGTGTAGCAAGATTAGTTTTTGAACTTGATTTTGGTGAATTGCCAAGGACCAATTTTTGGCATGTAGCCAGGGACAATTTTGAGGGTGTACCTCAAGGACAAGATTATCCAAAAAAAATCTAAAACAAAGAAAAACCTAAACATACAATAAGCGAATGAAAATCACCCGTCGTTAGGAATCACGTAGAAACTAATTAATTCCAAAACCTACCTCCCTAAGTTCAACCCTAGGCCTAAAACTGACAAGTTTAAAATTTGATTAAGTCCAGGTTAATAAATTTCTATAAACTGGTGTAGATTCTCCTATAGTTAATCACCCCCACTATATACTTTTCGACAATAATATCACCATATTAAATAACCCTACTCACATTTTATCACGAGGTTTTCTAGCGCTGTTGCCACGGAGGCACCTTCTGGAATCAGTTTGTACTTTTTTCCTTTGATTATCTCTTCTCCCACCCATCTCTTCACAAGTGCTTTTGTTTGTTTTCGTGAAGGTGAACTGGTTGCGAGGAGGAGACACACAGAGGAGGTCGAAGAAGTGGGCAAGACCAAGGAGGGAGTGAGATTGTGAAGTCGCCGGTGCCGCTTGGACCTTCGCACATGTTGTTGAGGAGGTATTCCTCTTAGCAATTTAGGTTCTCTTGTCAAATTTAAAAAAACAGAAACCTTCTTGGGATTTCAGGGGTAAGTGGATTAAAATCCACTGTTTGATTCCTTTTATCACTTCCACTACCCTTGATTTCCCACTCACTTGCATGTGTAAAATTTGAGAATCGTGATTCTTGGATTTTTCTCAACGCATAATTCTACTTGAGGTGAATTAAAATCGATTGTTTGCCACACCTCTTTGTCTCATTTATTCGCATTCGGGATCCACATTTTGGTTGTGGAGTATTAGAATCGATTTGACTCCAACCCCACCACAACCTCATTTTTAACCCTTGATTTGATCCCGAATTTCAACTCAAACATATTCATTTTCATTTTTCATTATCTTGGTGTTTAAGCCTTATGTGGATTTCCATTTTGGTGATTTGGAGCACTTGGAGTGCATTGTTTGGCTCCCATTCACATTGAATTAAAACAAATTCGAGCATCCACAACTAGAAACATCCATTTAAGGGGCCCATTGCATTGTAGAATGCATTCTCAATTAAGTTGATGGAGGGTTATTTTGGAACAAAGAACTTGTATTTCTTGAAACCTGGAGATTGGTTGAATTGCTAATTCATTAGAAACGTAAAATCCATACTACTTATGACTGGAATTCTAAAAGTCATTCACCATCTCAAACTTCAACTCGAGGAGGGTTCCCCATTTAATGCTTATTTTACACACCTACAAATCAATGCACTTGGGCATTACCCATATACAATGCCCTTCACATTCCAAAGCACTTATATCCTAAGCCTCTTAATCTAAAATTGGTACTACGTGCAGGTGCAGGTTCCCGCGTGATATCGAGTGTCCAAGATTGGGGCAAACAACCTTTCAATCTGACTTGGTGGTTCCACGGTGCTCGTATTTGGTTCTATAGGTTGCGATAGTAGGTAACTTAGATCTTTAGGTCTTAGGTCACATTTAGAGGTTAGGACCTTGATTGACAAATTTGTTATCAAGTGCACCTATTTGGTGTCATCTCTCTCATTCCCTTCTCTATTCTCATCACCCCAATTCTTCTTTCGATAGTGGATGTTTGGGAGGAGGTCACAAAGTCCTGAATTATTTGAATTGTTTGATAAACCTAGGAGGGTAGAATTTGGGGAATCGTCCTCATCCTCTATAAACATGGTTGCTCGCCCACCCCCAAAAATTCCTAGGGAGGAAATCGTCCCCCTCCCAACCCACTAGGTGGTGGTGGAGCCATTGACCCATTAACCCGCCTCTAAGCCCAAATGGCATTGTATACTGAGCAGATTGAAGCCATTAGGGAAACCATGGAGGAAATGTAAAACCCCCCGAATGGGAGGAGCCCAAGTCTCTTAGCTCATATCAGAATTCCGTCGCTATAGAGACCCTCTGGTTGATTCATGTCCCCATGGGCAGGGAAGATTTTGAGCTAAACTCGAACGTAATTGGCTTAATCAACTTACATTATCATGGACTTGCCAGTGAAGACCCTTTTCTTCACTTGGAGGACTTAACCCATTTAGCTAAAACAATTAAACCAAGAAATATCAGGTTACACATTGTCCTCATGAAAATGTTCCCATTTTCGTTGCAGGACAAAGCCATGCAATGGTTGCATACCATTGGGAAACCCATCCATTCCTAGTAAGAGATGCTCACAGCATTTCTCAAGAAATTCTTCCCAATCGGGCGCACCATGCACTTCACCATGCTATAACTTCTTTCATGCAACAAAATGATGAGCAATTTCATGAGGTGTAGGAGAGGTATAATGACCTTCTCAGGAAATGTCCACATCATGGTTTGCCTAAGTGGCATTCAGCCTAGATCTTCTATTATGGGCTAAATGAAACTTTGAGGCAGATTGCAGATGCTTCCTGCAGAGTTAATTTCATGAATAAAAATGAGGATGGAGCTTTTGAACTGTTTGAAAACATAAGTGAAAATTCCATAAACAATGCTTCCATTGTCACCATTAATCGGACCAACACACCTCATAGCAAAGGACACGAGGTTGACACGAGACCCTCCCATTCATCCACTGACTTAAACTTGATCGCACAAAAATTGGATGAAATCTCCATCGTGAACTAGAAGCTAGATGAATTCTTGGCCAACCCCACCAGTTCTATGGCTCATACTTCGACTCCACCATCACATCACAAACCAAATCCTTCCCAAGTCAAGTTGATTTCCAAGAATCTCGCACGACTTGCACCATCTTTGTCGAGTAACGCACCGAGTGACTTCGTAAGTAATGTGGACTAATGACTCTACAATTATTAGTGTTTACATTATCAATTAGAGTCAATTTTAGGGTACATGTGAATTAATGTCATACTATAGTGGTCTTGGGAGCAATTTTAGGGTACATGTTGTGTTATTCCTACATTAAGATTGCTTATAATTAATGTTTAACGACCATGTGCACAAATTTGTATTAAAACAGGTCTCAAATGAGCAATCGGATTGTATGAATGGATCTGAATCAATGAACGAAGTCCAACGGACTCAAAATCACCTCAATCTGACCTCCGTAGCTACTACAGCAAACCTAAAAAGTGTTGGCCATTGATCTGATGATCAATGGCTCATGACATGACACGTGATAGTTGCCCATGCTCTCCATCCCACCCTAGGGTCTACTGATCAATCCTTCATTGCTCGCTCACCACTGTCCAATCTTCATCAAATGCATGCTAGCACTCCATGTCATGCCACGCCTACCACCATGTTTACGTGCGAAATCGGTGTTTAAGATTGATACGTTGTAGTACAGACCAAAATCACTCTTCAACAAAAATAATTTATTACTCGAATTTAAGTTAGAGGTCAAACACAGGGAGCAAGTATTGCATTCACGCAGTAATCTCAATCAAAATATGAATGAGCACAAATAATTACTCAAAACTAATATTTAATGTAGCACATGAGTATATCAAGAATCTATTGAGGCAAAAGGACATCGAAGACAAAATAATGGTGACTTGATTCACCAATTATTAGCTTAGATACAAATATAATAATTACTTAATGGTCTAAATAAATGCATAGTGCCTCAAATAATGCCGTAGTGTTTTCAGTCAAGTCAGACATTGAGCATTTATCTAGACGACTTAAGTTCAGCCCTACTACAGTGCCTCAAAGAGGTTTCTTCTTCTGTTCTTCCTTCCTGCTTCTTCTCTTCTTCAAGCCTTCTTCTTCAACCTCTTATTTTCTTCTTCTACCATTGCTCTTTTAGCTTCTCTCTTTCCTCTCTTCTTTCAAGATATCACGACTAAGTGTCGAGAGGTAGGTAGCAGAGAAAAACTCTCGTCCTCTCTCTTTCTCTTCTTCTTCCTTTCCCTTTGTTTCTCCTCTCTCAGGTATATGCTAACCAGTTCCAGGTAAATAGGTAATCAGTTCAGAGCCCAGACCCACGTGGTGTGGCTGCTGGTGAGGGCATGTGTGGGTACATTCGAGGGGATGTCATCTCGTGCTTACTGAGGAAATGAGGTAGAGGAGTAAAATCAATATATGGGCATGCGGGTAGTTATTTATCTATGAGGTGGGACTATGTTTGTCCCCCTTCTTCACGCAATGGCAGCAGGTGGTTATCAGTCAAATTGGTGTGCTGTTGCTGCCGTCTTGGCCAATTGAAGGCTCGATGATGCACCTGGAGGAGAATCACATCACCTGGTCATTGCCTGGAGCAATTGCTGCCAGAACACGGTGGGCAAGGTCGAGGAAGATGATCTGTAGTGGTGAAGAATTGGAGAGCACCTGAAAAGGATAAAACGGCCTCTCGGACCTATCAGAATAGCTCACGAGCTTCACATGAGTGCGACGAATGTGGTGGTGGCGATGGCGTGCTGTGGGAGTACATGTGTGTGTAGAGTAAGGTTAGGGTGGAGCTGCAAAGGTGGTGGTGGTGTTCTTTAGGCTGTTAGGGCAAGCAAACCCCTCAATTTCTTGAGAGGTTTTGCTTGCATGGATGAGACGAAGCTTTTGGGATAGGTGGCAAGGCTTATGGTGTGGTGTAGTGAATAGAGAGCCTTGCTGGAGTGGTTGCTAGAGGAGAAGACGGCAATGGATATGAGTGATTGGCGGTTTTGTATGTCTTGTGAGTGTGGGAGAGAGAAGTAGAGGGAAAGAGGAAGATATTGAGGGTCTTAGGAGTGGAGGAGATAGGCGGAATGCTCCAGTTGTGGCTGATCGGAGTCAAAGAAGGAGACAATAGCGAAGCAGCGACGATGACTAAGGTAGAAGAATGCCTTCCCTTTGATCGGGGAGGTGCGCAAGGATGAGGGGAAGAATATAGGCCGTCTAATTTGATGGTTGGATGGCCGGAAGAGGGGGATCGAAGGTGGTCGCTGGAGCAAAATCCAAAGGTGGCCGAAGAAGGAGAAGGAGGGAGTTTCTTAGGTTAAGACTTGCTAAGGGGCTAGGGTTCTTACCCTACTCCTTTTATAGGTCATGGGGAGGGGTTTAAAGCGTGGAGACCAAGCTTTCAAGCTTCGTAGGCTTGCGAATGAAGGATAGTGACATCTTTAATGCATTCGCATGAGAGATTGGGAAAGAATTGGAGCCCACAAATAGGTTTGAAAGGAAGGTAATTACTTGACGAATCTCCCTTTCAATTTTTAGAGGGATTCGTCAAGTAATCAACAAGTTCTTACCAAACGAAGCTCACCAGAGTAGGATTTCTTCACGAAATGGTGGAAGGACCTATTTGCAAAGAGTGATGATAATGATAGGGGGTTTTTTGTAATAAATTCAAAAGTTGAGGGGTTATTTGAGATAATTAGAGTCAAACTTGGACTAAAATGCAAACTAGGTTGACATGATCTCAGATTGCACTGAAATTTTGATACAAAGCTAATTTGAACCCAAGGAATCCAATGGTGAAGTTTGATTTTGGTTTTCACCTTATTTGAATAGGTAACTTATGTAGAAACCTAAATTAGGGAATAGTCTATCTGTGACTATTTTGGGTCCGAACAAGTACTGATGGTCAATTCAAAGATGCTAAACCCTAGAGAAAAATTTTCTATGAATTTTAGAGGGTTTATGTGAATTTTATTTTGACGAGAACCTCAGTTAATTAAACAGGTTTGTTTTTAGGGTTTTAGATGTCCATTAATTCTTGAAATGCGTGAAAACACGTTTCTATCTACATAAACCCACTTATTAGACTTTAATTACTAAATGACCTTTAATAAAACCCTGGCATACCCAGTGGTTATTCTGTATTTTTGATGAGATGGAAAAATTGCATAAATAACCCTATTTTCATCTTTTCTTCTCAAAACAACTCACCCTGCTCTAGACACCTGACTGATATGTAGGAGCTTTTATTCACTTTATTAGACCAAATTAAGCTAGTTATGGCTCATGATGGTGTTCCCATCACACCACATGATCCCCATCCAATGCGCACCGCCGCTCGAGCACTGCGTTATCGTTACGACCATCTGCGAGGGCAACACAATGATCGGGCGAGGCGCTCTCATGCACACAGTGAGCGCTCGAGTCATGCCCTACCCTCCACATCGTGCGCAATCAAAATTCGATCATCTGATAAAACCTAGCAGTCGAGGAGCGGCCACATGGTGCACCATCCAGCTATTTGCATAAGACGTGCGCGATCATGCCCCCAAGCACATGCCATCATATGCAGGGTATGACATGAAGTATTGCGTGAGGAGAGATCTGGACTGTCGATTTGTGATTGAGCAGCTATGAGCACCTGCACATAGATCACGTGCGATGGCAGCCGTGACACGTGGAGGACAACGTGCTTGAGCTGGGGCTTTAGCAACGCCTACGATGGAGCTTCAGCGACGAATTGAATGTCATTGTTGACCCGAAGATGATTTTTGGCCCTTTTCCTCCATTATAGAAGGACCCATCATCCTCCACTTTTGGGGCATCTTCTACCAACCAACTCCCCTACTCTGAAGAGCATCCAAGTAAGGTCCTGGAGACACCAAGTTGCCGGCAGAGGCCCCTCCACCATCGTGGCTACCTCGCCTCTCTATTTAGCTAGTTTCTTTAGTTTAATACTTGTTATTTTTAAGCTTTCCTCTAATGTTATAATTGTAAAATGATTCTATCTTTTACAATGAATTAATTACGTTGCTTGGTTTCATAGCTAGCTATAATCGCAATGTCATCATAAATCTCTAACCCTAGCTCTCTCTTTCTCCGTCTCTCGCTCTCCCTCTCCCTATCTCTCTCTCTTTCTCTCTATTTTTGCAAGCGAATCACTCAACATAACTTTGTGACACATTAAAGTGATAAAATGATCCGATTTCATGCCTCCCTGAGATCGACCCTTGGACTCTTTTTGATTATCTTCATTTAAAATTGATGTCGTAAACACACGCTACAACGAATGAGTTAACCTAACACATTTCTCCACATCAGTTTTTGGTGCCGTTGTTGGGGAGGCTCTTTTATTGGCTTTCATTTCCTTGGGCATTATTCATACTTGTGTTATCTAACTTGCTTTTCTCACCTCTTATTGGTTGTAGGAATCTCGTGCATCGGCAGTGGAAGGAGAGTGGATCGGATTGGATCAAAGGAAGCGCAAGAGAAGATCGCCATCAACCCGAAGGCTCGATATCTTGTCTTCCACCTATCCCAAGGAAACCCTTCATCTCTGGACCAAGGAAAAGATCTAAGTGGTGGTGCACTAAAAAAAAACCGTCTCTTGTGTTTGTTGAAGGAAACAACACCACTAAGTTCACAACTTGTTAATTTTGCAACACTATTTTCCAAACTCGGGTTGAGCACATGATTATAGGACCCTTAACACTTCTAAAAATTCTTAGAAAAATTTCTGGGGTGTTTATTTTAGTGAGCAATCCCCACCTAAAATTTCATACCAAACTCTTTGTGGTTTGTCTCTAAAAAATTCTCTACTAGAAGTATGCAAGGTTGACCTGATTTCTAGAGACCCGTAGGTTGTTTCTATTGCTGCGAACTCCATGCAACTTGGATTTTTGAGAGATTTATATTTCTAGAAAGCTCTTGAAATGTTATATACTTCTTATGATGACTATTTCTGCATTTAAAAAATATTAGTGCTTGTTCTAATTCAACTCCTAAACTCATGCACTAATCTAGAGGTCTAGACAGATTGACTACCTCTTCGAAAATGTGAATTTAGGTGGTCTATCATCCTCTAAAAATTTTGAAATTGATTTTGTTAAAAAGCTCATTTGATTTTGGTCAGGATAGGGTTATTGTTTGCTTTGATTGGATCCTTCTTTATAATGTCTAAATAAGATTCATTAGATGTTGCATGCGCTAGGATCTTCCACACTAGGGTGCTTTTAACTTTATAGTCACACAAAAGGCCCAAAAGAAAATCAATCTTAACCAATCGTGTGACTACATCTCTATTCCTTGATTGAATATGTAAACAAGTTGAATCCTAAAATCCAATAAAGCAAGGTTCAACTTCTAAAAGCTGTTCATCACAAGCTTGCTTGATAAAAAAACACTTGTTCTGCTATTGGGTCCTTGCACCTGATTGTGCACATAGCTCAATTGGAATTTTTAAGGGCATCAACCCCCCTTAACGCCCTTCAGTTAATCCCTGAGCACAAACACTTACCTAGCCCTAAATTAAAATTGAGTAGATGTTGGCCCTAGGATTCATTGAGTCTATTTCATGGTATTTTTCCTAAATGCATTGCAAATTAGTGACGTCCGCTTCCTCCAAAAGATTCTAAGTTGGGAGGCTCAATTGTCAAATGAATTATGTAAGCAGGGGTTTGGCGTACTTAGCAGCCTTTGGGGCACGCTCTCCTTGCTTCACCTTCCCAACTGTACTACCTTCGGGAGTAAGGACAACATCGAATTCATCGTGTGGTCGAAATTTACTTCTGAAGCGTTGGTCACCGAGGTCTACACTATAGGGCTTAGATTTGTTTCCTAGGTTGTGCACACACCATTCTTTCAACTGTTTCCCTTCGCATCCCTCCATGTTTTGCTCTAGTGTATGCATAGAAAGCAATCACTTCATCTTAAATTGGTTGTTTAGATAGAGAGACTAGGAGGAGACTTGATTTTTAGGATAGAGGAAATGGCTGAACCAAGAGTTGAGGAGGTTGAGGACCAACCTCAACTCGATTCCATGGCCATGATTCAGGCTCAAATTACAGCCAACCACCAAATTTAGCAACAACAGATCCATACCATCATGCAAGCCATACACCGACTGCAGAACCCTCAAGGGTAGAATCCTTAAGGGCAACCCCAACTGAACCAACCTAACCCACCACAACCCCTTGAGGGCCAACCAAGGCCTCTAAATGATTTCTACGATCCGTTTGCCATCCGTGTTGAACCATACCTTAGGGTCCCCAAAGGGGGAGATGATTTTGAGCTAAAACTTAATGTCCTTAGCTTGATTCAAACATTTCCATGGGAGCTCAAATGAAGACCCTTTCGAACACATGGACCGCAAAACCAAGGAACATCCGTTTGGACATTATTTTAATCAAGATGTTCCCATTCTCCCTGAGAGACAAAGCTTATCATTAGCTTAGAACCTTAGAGAGACCCATCTCCACTTGGGAGGAATTAAGGCATGCTTTTCTTAAGAAGTTTTTCCCAATAGGAAAGACTAATGCCCTTAGAAGAGCTATTACAACATTCACCCTACAAACTGGAGAGCAATTCCATGAGGCGTAGGAACGATTCAATGAATTTCTGAGGAAATGCCCACACCACGACGTTCCAAGGTGGCAATTGGCAAAGATTTTCTACCATGGCATGGACATCAACGTTAGGAATTTCGTGGATGCCTCATGTTAAGGCAATTTTATGAATATGGATGAGGAAAGGGCATTCAAGCTTTTTGAGTCAATGAGTGAGAACTTGTTTAATAATGCTTCCATGACCCAATTTAATCGATCCAGTCAATCCCGTGGTGAGATTTATGAGGTGCAAACTAATTCTGAGATGGTTGACATGGACATTATAGCAAAAAAATTGGATTGGGTTGAGTTGGTGGATATGAAAATTGACGAGCCATTGAACCAATCCTGAACCCCGTTATAGGAATTCTCCCTAGCGAAGGGAGCACACAATATCGACTTGGTTCAGTCTATGAACCAAGTGCACCTATGTAACAACCCGATTCCCAAGTCCCTACGAGACACGAGAACTGGACCGACTTGACTAATCCCAAGACCTGGTCGTCCAACGAGGAAGTAACCAAAAGAGCAGTAAAATAAACCACATTCAACATGAATATAACTAACAGCAAGAAAATACAGCAGTAAGGAAAGAAACCACTACAGTATATACCACCACAACAGTAGAACAACATTCATAACATAATATGAAACTGCAGGTAAAGAAAAGTACAGCGGTAACAAGAACTACTCACTACAATGGAACCAAAAAGAGGTACAAGAGAACAATGGTAACTCTACTGGACCCTACTCGGCCCAACGTCCTCTGCAGCTGCTGACCCTGGCTGCTCAACACCTGGTCCTGAAAGGTAACGAGTGTAACACGTCAGCAAAACGCTGAGTAGAGTGGCAACTAAAACAAAAGAAATAGTAGAGTGTACAGTACCTGTTATGTTCTGTTACTTTCTTTAATTATGTCTTTCTATTGTCTCACAATTTATCTATTTCTCAGATCCTTCACTTGATCTCGAATGTTCCTCGTGGGAACGATCTTGATTGCAGTCTTTTCTGAACAGTAGAAGTAGCACATGGTGCTCTCCTGGCCGAGAGAGTCCCCCGTGGTGATCCTACTCTCAGTCAACCACCCCAGGGTCACGGACAGACATAACGGTGACTACGGCACGCGCGATAAACGCACAGGTAGCTAACCTGCACTGGCACGCGGTCAGTCGTTTCCGTTAACGGGTGCGCCCAAAGAACAGCACGGAACCAGTACAGGGCAGAGCCCTCTCAGTAACAAGGGTCCAACCCCTCCACAGTAACCAAACAGGGGCCTTGCCCCTCCACTGTCCGCGCACCCTTGCCTGACTACCCTCGTTTGCCCAGTGGGCCTAACAAGTCGGTGTAGGAGGCTAGTAGAACCCCGGGGCCCGTGGGGTAGCTAGTACCTCCCTACACTAGTAGCTCTCCTTGGTACTACGTACACGAGGGCCAGCAAGTCGGTACAAAGTGGCCAGTCCTAACCCCGGGTCCCTGGGGTGGCTGGCTCCGCTCTGCACTAAACAGGTACAGGTACTTCCCTTGGTACTACGTACCCAAGAGACAGCACACTAGCACTCTTTCTTTCTCAGTTCCATTCCTTTCTCTTTCCAGGAGTTCCACTCCTAATTCCCCGTAGGGTTCCAGTTCTTTTAACTCAGCACATTCAGGTTTCACCTTCCCAGTTTCACATTCATACATCCCATATTCCCAGACATGCTCATTTATTCATAACAGGCAGCTGTTAAACCAATTTACAGGTAGCTATTATTTCCATTCCACATTTCCAAGACTGCAGTATTCATATATTCCACTAGTTCTTCCCATCCTAGGATTCATACCATACCCTAGGATCTATCATACAATCTAGTTTTCCAGCCCTAGGATTAATGCAACACCCTAGGATCTACCATTCATTCTAGTTTCTCATTCCTAGGATTCATGCAATGTCCTAGGTTCTATTTATGGTTCCATAATTAACAGATTATACTAATAAACTTAAAAGCCACTCTACCGGTTACAACAAGAGTACTGGGGGCGTGGTCGGAAATCCCGCGTGCCTCCGCAACCCCCGAGACTGCAACAGAACGGGGTCCTATCACAAGGATCAAACACAAGGAGTTTCTCAAAATAGTATACAACTACTGTAGACGGGTAGAGGATGTAATTCCGAAAAGCACGCAACTCGAAACGCAGAAAACGGACTCCGAACGGGCCTTAAATGGGCCGAAAATGATGAAACAGTGCAAAATCAGATGTCTGGAACCTCTATCAGACATCTTAAAAAGTGGATCAGAGGTTACCTTTGCTCTGCGTGGTCTCTCAGACATCCAGAAGCCTGCGAGGGCATCTGGCCTAGTTCCCAGACGTTCGATGGTCACCCCAGACGTCTAGAAGTCGTTCCCGTCTTCTGGCACTGTAGCCAGACGTCTGATTCGCGTTGGATGCGAATCTCAGAACCTGCGTGTACCCATTTCCTCTCTCTCTTAGTACGGTCAGTCGAAGAAGAGGAAGAAAAATGGAATAACTCACCTTTCAGACGTCTGGAAAGTCCTCCAAACGTCCTCCCCACCGTCTGGTTGTAAGCCCAGACGTCTGATTCTGGAGAAAATTCCAGAATCAGGGCGTGACTCGCCTTGCGCTCGCGACGCTCGGCCGCGTCGCGACTCGTCCACCTGCTGCTCGAGCCGCAGCAGGCCTCCCGCATCACCCCGCGTCCGCTGCTTCCCCCCGTCGGCCGGACCTAGAAGCCCCGACGAGCTCGCCCTCACAGCCGAGCGCCTCTTCCCATGCGCAGCTCCTCCTCCCACGCTCACTGCGGCTGTCGCTACCGTCGCTCACTCGCACTCTCTCTCACGCACCGGCTGGAAGGAGAAGAGGAAAGGGGGTGGAGGTGACGGGAGTGAGGGGGAGGGCGTGGCCTTTTAAGGCCGCGCGAGGAGGAGAGAGAGAGCAGGACAGAGGGCGTAGGAGGGAGAGGGAAAAAGAGAGAGAGACGCTCGCAGGTCTGCGCTCTCAGGCTCGCAGACGAAACATGCGTGCCGAAAATAACCGAAACCCAGACGTCTGGGAGGGGTTCCAGACGTCTGGTCAGACGTCTGGGACACCTCCCAGACGTCTTAAAAACATCTGAAGCCACGCGTTCGTAACAACCTAGAACAACCCTCTGACCATGTTCCAAGGAGGGGCATTTGCTCCCTCAAACCCTGATTATTCTTTCCCCTCCCCTTTAGCACCTTCTACCTATGAAGATGCCCATACCATCCAGGGATAGTCTAAGCCTGACCCTTTCCCCAACACTTACAAACTTGAATGGCACAACCACCCTAATTTTGCCTCGTCGAACCAAAAACCAATCCAATTCCAGAACCAACCAAGGCCAAACCCTCCCTCCTATCAGCAAGGTCCACCTACTAGACCATCCTATAACCAGAATAGGGTGGCTCTGACACAACAAAAAAAAATGGACACTCTGATCAAGATGATGTCTAATATGAAATAGAAACATTAGGAGGAGATGGCTTTAGTGAAGGGACAATTAAGCCAGCTGTTGGATAACAAACAACTGGGGTCGTTTCCTTCTCAGCCACAACCGAACCCTAGGAATGTAATGTATAGAGGCCACAATACTCAAGGGTTCTAACCAAATTAGGGGCAATCCCATATGATTCTACAAGCACCTCAGACACTCCCTGGGTTTTCCACTTCTTCTTAAGAACTTAGCCCTGGTTCCAATGCCTTAGCCAATGCAGTTACCTTGAGAAGTGGCACTCAAACCCAAGACCCCAAATGGCCGACCCCTCTTGTGACCTCACTACCTGAGGTACTTGATTCTAAGGATGAGTGGGAGGAACCTAAGGATCAGGAACCTGACCCAATTCAAACCCAAATCCCATACCCTGAAGCCTTGGATAAGGTAAAGAGGAAGAGAAATGTAGCTGGAAACAAGGAGTTGTTGGAAATTTTCAAGCAAGTACAGATCAATATACCTCTCCTCGAAGCAATCAAGCATATTTTGGCTTACGCAAAATTTTTGAAAGATGTTTGCATACCCAATCATAAGCCAAGAACCCAAGCACTTAGGAAGGTAGTGTTATCTGAGCAGGCGAGTTCGGTGATATTGAGTAGCCTACCTCCTAGAAGGACTGACCCTAGAGTGCCCTTAATCTCATGTAATATTGGTGACATAACCTTTGATAGAGCACTCCTAGACTTAGGTGATTCAATTAACCTAATCCCGACTACCCTTTGTCACCAGTTTGGGTTTAGAGAATTAAAGCCCACACCTGTGACTATCCAACTGGCCGACCGATTTGTGAAAACTTTAAAGGGGGTAGTCGAGGATGTAATTATTTAGGTTAAGGACTTCTACTTCCCAGTTCACTTCTTAGTCCTTGACATGGAAGTCCTCGAACAGCTACAAAACACACCCATCATCCTGGGAAGACCCTTTCTGGCTACAGCCAAGGCTAACATTGATTGTGACCTGGGATGTATGAAAATTGCGTTTTGAGAAAGGAAGATGCAATTGGATATCTTTAAGGCGACCAAGTCTTTCGATTGCGGTTGGGTCGAGGAATATGATCCTGTGGAAACCCTGGTTGAAGAATGACTAGCTGTAAGCTGTTTAGAGGGTAATCTGATTCAGCCAGCTGTTGACTACCCTAACCCATCCCAATCTCTGGAGGTTGAACTCTGCAAAATTGATTACCACTAGCAACCTTCATTTGAGGAGATTGATGTCACTCAACTCCCTCCCTTCCCTTACCCATCAAACATTGTACCACCTGCACCTAAATTGAAACCTTTGCCCAATAACCTTAAGTATGTCATCCTAGGACCTGATCATACTTTCCCTGTGATTGTCAATGCACACCTGACTAGGGACCAAGAACTTAGGTTGACTACTACTCTATCTGAGCATCGGGCAGTGTTGTCAACGTTTCTGTGCGGATTTAAAGGCGTATTACGTTGCAGTAGAACCGACAAAATGTTTAAACAAATAATTTTATTACTCGAACAACTAGAGTATCCGAGGTCGAACACAGGGAGCAAACTCAGTACTTTGTAAAACCCAAGAATACAACTGTTAAATGCAAATATAATTGATTTAAAGAGTTTTTAAGAAAGATGTAAAAAAAAAATAGAATTAGACGTCTGATTTATGTATCAGACGTCTTAAATGTGATCTTTCTTTCTCTTTTTCTTCTTCTGCTTTGCCTTTCGGATCTCTTTGCAATCTTCCCTTGTCCTTCTTCTTCTTCTCCTGCGAAGACTTCTAACCTTTCTGTTTTCCTTCTTCTCCTGCGAAGACTTCTTTCTTTCTTCTTCTTCTGTCTTGCTTCTCCTTCTTCTGCAGCGGCCAAGTCCTTCTCCTGCAATCAGCCTGCCTGCACAGGGAACAAAACCTAACCCTTCTCCCTCTACCCGCGCGTGTCTCTCTCTCAAGCAATTCACTCTAACCGCTCTACCAGAGCCACAGTCTCAATCGGGTCGGATCGTACCCGGGACCAGGCGCACCTGCAGGTGTGTGATGCGCGAGGAGTGCGTAGGTCTAGGTCGGGTCGGATCCGCCAGGTCCGCGTGGTCAGGCCGCGGACGAGGCGGGTGGGGTCAGTGAGGGACCTCACCCCTGTGCTTACTGAGGCGATAAGAATAAAGCGTAAAAACAACTTATACGGTACCTGCCGGTTGCAATCCCACGATGTGGGACTATCTGGTCTTGCCTTCACGCGCGCCTGCAGAAACCTCGTCGTGCGATTGCCCCGCAGCTGCTGGCTCTGCTAGCGCTCCTCGGCTGGATTCGTTCACCTCGCGACACTTGCGTTAGTATGCAGCACCTGTAGTCTGGAAGACCGGGTGCCTGGAGCTTCGCGGGAGCTTCATCAGAGGTCATCCATGGCGGCAGCAGCTCAAATCCTGTCGTACACAAAACGCGCCTCTCGGCCAAATCAGAATAGATAGAGACCTTCGCCGTGGCACGGCGAAGGCGGTGGGCAGTGCAGCAGGCCGCAGGTCGGCCTAGGCGTGCGTGCCTAGGTCAACCTGTGGCCGGAGATGGTGGGTTGGTCGGGGGGTGGTTGTGGAGGGCTGGAGTGGCAGTGGGAGGGTGGAGTGTGTTCCTGGAGGTGAGGCGGAGCTTTCGAGGTGGTTGGCGAGCCGTGTGGAGGGCTGGAGTGGTGTGGGCGGCTCGCCGGAGTGCGGTCGGAGGCGAAGACGATGGAGGTGGTTAGCGTCTGTCGAGGGTCGATCAAGCGAGATAACAGGGGGAAAAGAGAGAGGAAAGGATGGAGAACGTATCTGGGGTTGTCTGGAGTGAAGGGAGGCAGTGGAGAGGACGGCTCATGACTGCCGTCGTCGGGGAAGAAAGACCCTGGGGGAGGAAGCGGCGACGAAGATGAGGTCAGGAGCTTGCGCGCAGGGTACAGCGCGCCGCGGGAGGAAGAGGCGGAGAGGACTCTGCTGCTGGTATGGCAGCAGAGTGACGAGAAGAAGGGAATGCGGTCGCCGGAGCTTGTGGGTCGTTTGGCCGGAGATAGGAGAGAAGAAATTTGGAGGGGATCTCCGTCAAAATCAAGCTTAGCCTCTTCGGCCGGAGTTGTGGGTTCTTATATAGGCGCTGGACTTGGTGTGCAGGGCGTGAAGGGCACGTGATTGCCTGAGGTTGGTCGCCGGAGATGGAAAGGAGTTAGGATACCCAAATCTCTCGTGCGTTCGCACGAGAGATTGGGTTCACACCAGGGATCGATATCGGTCTTAAATGGAAGGCAATTCTTCAGAGAATTCTCCTTCCATTTCTGGGAGGGAATCTCTGAGGGATTAGAGAGCAATCCCTCTCCGAACCTCGCCGGAGCTCGGTTCTGCCCTAGCAATGGCGGCAGGACCGGTTTGCAAAGGAGGCGAAGAACCTAGGGGGTTCTCTGCAACGGTATTCAAAAGATAGGGACCAATTTGTGATTTGGGTGTACTAAATTGCAAAGTAGGTCAAGATGACCTCTCCTTAGGTCCAAATTTTGGTATAAACCTAATTTGGACCTAAGGAATCCAATGGAGAAGTTAGATTTCAGGTTTGACCTCGTTTGACTGGATATTTTGCGTAAAAACCCAAATTAGGTTAATTGAAGAGCTAGGACCCTAATCTAGGTCAAACTAGGTTCCAAAGGCCAAATTAAGTGTTCTAAACCCTAGAGTATGTTTTTCCATGATTTGTAGAGGGTTTACTTGCTTTTTGTTCTGACCGGAACCTTGTTAATTTAAGCGGGTCTGTTTTAGGGTTACCAAGTGTCTTTTAGTTCTTAGATTGCACATGAACCCATTTCTGATTGACTCAACCCACTTTTTATCTCATTTAGACCATTTGACCTATGTTTTGCCTCTAAGAAATCCTGTTTATCTACTGCAATGGTAAAATTGCAGTTTTAACCTTTATTTCATGTTTTCTTCTCAGAGCACTTGTTCCTTCAGTTAGGCCTTCTTCTAGGTTATGTAGGAGCTTTTATCTTCTTTATTGGGTCAAAATGAGCTAGTTATGGCTCATGATGAGGCTCTCATCAGGCAGCAATTGGGTGGATAATTTTTTATTTAAGGGGAATTAGCCCTACTTATTGCACTCACAAGATCTATTTGGAAGATGGGGCTCAACCCTCTCGACAGATGCAAAGGTGACTAAACCCAAACATGCAGGAGGTTGCTGAAAAGGAAATAATCAACTGGCTTGATGCGAAAATCATCTACCTGATTTCCGACAGCCCTTGGGTGAGCCTACTCAAGTGGTACCAAAGAAGGCTGGGCTCACCGTGGTCACAAATGACCAAAGTGAATCCATCTCAACCCTCACAACCACTATGTGGCGGGTGTGTATTGGCTATAGGAAGCTTAATGTTGCCACTAAAAAGGACCATTTCCCCCTACCATTCATTGACCAGATTCTCGAACAATTGGCAAGGTGGAAATATTTTTGCTTCCTGGATAGATATTCATAATATAACCAGGTTGCTATTACACCCGAGGAGCAAGAGAAGACTAGGTTCACTTGCTCGTATGACAGGTTTGCATTCTGTTGTATGCCATTTGGGTTATGCAATGCACCTGCTACCTTCAAGCATTACATGTTAGTCATTTTCTTGGAGATGGTAGGTGAATATTTTTAGATCTTTATGGATGATTTCTCCATTTTTGGAGACTCATTTGACCATTGTCTTAGTAACCTGGAGAAAATCCTGAAACGATGTATCGAGATCAACCTAGTTTTAAGCTAGGAAAAGAGCCACTTTATGGTTCAAGAAGGGATTATCCTCGAATACATTGTCTCGCATAGGGGCATAGAAGTTGACTGAGCTAAGGTTGATTTAATTTCCATACTTTCACCTCCTAGCCCAGTCAAGCAAATCAGATCCTTCCTATGACACATTGGCTTCTATAGAAGGTTTATGAAAGAATTTTCCAAATTATCCAAGCCTTTGACTTACCTTCTAGCCAATGATGTGCTATTTGACATGACACTTGATTGCATCAAGGCCTACACTACCCTTAGGGATACAGTCTCGACTACAACCATTTTACAACCCTAGACTGGTTGCAGGACTTTGAGATAATGTGTGATGCATCAGGCTTTGCTATTGGAGCAGTTTTAGGACAAAGACAAGAGATGAAACCCATGGTGATTTACTATGCTAGCAAAACCTTGGATGAGGCCCAATGGAATTACACTATCACGGAAATAGAGCTGCTCGCCATAGTTTTTAGATTGGAAAAGTTTCAATCATACCTTCTATGATCCCACGTGGTCATTTACACTGACCACTCAGCTATCCAGCATTTGTTAGCCAAAAAGGATGCTAAACCCAAGTTGATCAGATGGGTCCTACTCCTGTGGGACTTTGACCTAGAAATACGTGATAAAGTTGGATCCAAGAATGTTGTAGCCGACCACTTATCCAGACTTCACCCGGAACACATTGGACCTTCACTACCCTTAAATGACACATTTCCTAATGAATAAATTCTAGTTATCCATGGAAAGAACCTACCTTGGTATGCAGACTTAGTTAATTATTTAGTGGTAGCGCAGACTTTGCTTGGGTGGTCTAGGCAGTAGCATGACAAGTTCTTGGCTGAGGCCAAACATTATTTCTGGGATGATCCTATGCTGTTTATACTTTGTGCTAATCAAATCATTAGGAGGTGTATCCCAAAAGAGGAGGTTCAAAGTGTGCTATCCTGCTATCATGATCAAGTGTTTGGTGGCCACTTCTATGGGAAGCAGACGACTGCAAAAGTTTTGCAGCTCGATTTTTACTGGCTATCACTATTCAAGGATGCACATAACTTTGCGAAGACCTGCACTAGATGCCAGACCTTAGGGACCAAGACCAGAAAAGATATGATGCCTATGCAACCCATTCTGATCATCAAAATTTTTGTTGTTTGGGGCATTGATTTCATGGGACCCTTCCCACCATCAAACGCTTCAGGTATATGCTAGTCTCAGTGGACTACGTCTCAAAATGGATCAAAGTTGTACCTACTCAAAAATGTGGCCATAAGGTTGTCATGGAGTTTGTTAAGAAAAATATCTTTTCTCGATTTGGGATACCTAAGGCAATGATTAGCGATGGTGGGTGTCACTTCATTAATGCCTAGTTTCATGCCTTACATAAGAAATACGGGGTCACTCACCGCATTGCCACCTCGTATCACCCACAACGTATGGGCAAACTGAGGTATCAAATAGGCATATTAAGAATATTTTGCAAAAGACTATGAGACTTGATCGGAAAAATTGGTCCATGATGATAACATCATCATCAGCCATAACTAGCTTTAATTAGTTAGAGTCAATTGACAACTGCTCATACATAATCCTCAGAGAGTCGTAACTCATTGCATATTATTTCTGAGAGAAATACATTAAATCAAGGTTAAATCTATAGTTTTGACAAAAGATCGTAGATGAAGACCATTCACAAGGCTTCCAAGGGGTTAAATGAAGGTCAAATAAGCATTAATGGCTAACAAGAGGGTCCATATAGACAGAAATGGGTTTTCATGCATTTCAAGAATTAATGGACATCTGAAACCCTAATTTCGAACCTACTTAATTAAATGAGGTTCTGGTCAGGATAAAATTCACCTAAAACTTTTAAAAAATATAGAAAAATATTCTTAATGTTTGGTACATTTGATTTGACCTTTGAAACCCATTTTGACCTAAAATAGTCTCAAACGAAAAGTTACCCTAATTTAGGTTTCTGCGCAAATTACCCTATCAAACTTAGTCAAAACCAAACTCTGACTTCAACAACAAATTCCTTATGTCCAATTTAGGTTTGTACCAAAATTTGGACCCAATCAGAGATCATCCTGACCTAGTTTGCATTTCAGTCCAGTCAGACTCTTTTCTATCTCACACCAGCCCCTAGCTTTTGAAATTCTTCCGTACAGGGCCCTTAGTTTCTCATCATCTTTGTAAGTAGGTCCTTGATGCCATTAGTGTTATCAGAAGCTCCACCGTTGAGATTCGAACGAGGATTTCTCACTCGATCCTCAATCAATCTATCCTAAAATTGAACCAGACATTCCTTGAGGAATTCAATTCTGGTTGGATCCGGCCATGGACCCAAGTCTTTCCCAATCTCCCATGTGAATGCATGGAAGATTCGATTATCCCTTGTGCATGAAAGCTCCAATCTTGGAATGCTCCCTTGAGACCTATAAAAGACCCTCTGATGCATTTCCGTGCTCCTTAGCTTGGTTTGGATCAGAATACCCCCTTCTTCTCCTCTCTCCGGCCAACTCCTCCACAAGCTCTGGTGAGCTCTTCCATCCACATTCTTTTTTGGCCACCATGTACAATAGATGGTAGGTTCTTCATCCTTACCTTCCTCTACATCGTACAATACCAACAAGTGTCATCTTCCTCGACTTCCTCATAGCTTCTCCCCCACTAGAGGCTTCCTCTTCTCTGAGTCCGACGTACCACTGGCAAGGACTATTCCCCCCTTTCAACTATTAGTTTAGGATTAGTTAGGTTTCTTCCTCCCTCAACTCTCTTTTCCTCTATCTAAACCTTACTTCTACCCCTTTGTGATAGTTAGTCGTTGAAGGGATTTGGATCCCTTGTGCTGTGAAGGAGGGAAAGCTCTGAAGAAGAAGGCTCGTGAAGAAGAAAAGAAGAAGGAAAAGGCTTATGAAGAGAAAGGAAAGCAAAAGAAGATAAGAAATAATGAAGAAAGGCTTTGAGAGCCTTATGCACTTTAAGTCGCCTACTCATCAGATCCGACATCTGATATGGCATTGACTCTTGATACTGTGGAAACATTTCTGATTGATTTGTCTTGATACTGTGGCCACTTATCTTGCATGGCATTTCCGATTGATGATACTATTCACTTATTGAGTAATTAATATATGATTCATTAAGGCTAATAATTGGTGATCTAAATCACCATTATTTTGTCTTAGATTTCCTTTTATCATTGTGATCTCTTGAAATTCTCTTGCTTATAATAGAATATCTATTTGAGTAGATATTTTTCATTGAATATCTCTTTTGTGCTTCAATTATGATGCTCATTTATATGCAATTAAAGATTAGCACATGAATTCCATATTTGCTCTCTGTGTTCGACCTTGGACTTCAATTTAGATTTCGAATAATAAATTTTATTTGTTCATTGAGCTATTTAGGAGGCTTTGCTACAATGAATTGACTAAAAAACTCCTAGCTGAGCCCGATCAACATTTTGGCGCCATTGCCAGGGAACAATGTGCAATTCACCGCTATTCTTGTTTTACTTGATTCTATTTGAGCACTAACTTGCCCTATTTGTTTTCTTGTGATTTTGCGAGGTACACAACGAGGCAATCTTCCGCACAAATTAGCCACTCCTAGGCCAGGTAAGCTCTTTTCTTCCCTAATCAATCTCTTAATCTTGGTAAGATAAAAAAGGAAAACAAATCAATTAGGAATCACCTGCTTTATTTTTTCATAGTAATTATCACTTAAAAGGCAAGTTCCTGATTTGCAAAAGAAAATTTCATATTTGATTGAAGTCAAGACGATTTTGATTAAAGATCCCTACCCTATTTCCTGTACCTATTAGGGATTATGCTTAATTTTTTATCACCTTAGACCACGCACTTCTTGTTTGAAGTCCAAGGTGAACATTTTTAAGATCAAATTGGACTTGAAATAAAGCCAATTAGGGTTTCAACATTAGGGTTTGAAGTGCTAATTCACACTTTCCTAAATTAAAGAAAATTGACCCTCCCACAATTGTGTGCTACCTAAACCCTTGGTTAAAAGGAACTAATCACTTAAACCCTAAAATCAGGCTCTAATTTCACTTGAATCTTAAAAATTGTGGACCTAATAACCTGAGAGTCAATTTAGGCTGATTTTTGGGTCTTGACCTAGATTTCATTCTTCATCTTTTAATACAGTTTAGGTGAAGTTGGTTTACTTTGTGCGCCAATCAACCTCCAAATTAGTCCATAAATAAAATCAATTTCTAAATCAAAGTGAAATCCAAGGCACAAATTAGGCTAAAATTGGTAGACTTAAGGTCGTAACTTTTACATTCCGGTCTACTTGAAACTGCAGTGACAAGGAAGGTCAGGTAGGGGAAACCTTGTAACTGGTGGGGATTCTCTACCATCTAGGGTTCTTTACGGGGCTCTCCCTGGCTGCCTAGGTAAGTCTCTGGTGTGTGGATTTCTGATTCAGAGGTATCATCCGCCTCGAAATAGCCTTAGTCATCCAAAAATCTTTGGATGCCTTGATTAGGTCCAATTCATATCCAATCCCTCATCCCTTCTATAAAGCACATACACAGGAAGGTCGTTAGGTTTTTAATCTAAGAGGCCTCATTAGATCTTCTACAGGGATTTCTAATTTGATCTAATTACTTCAATCTGAGCCTAAATTCGATTCTACATCTCGTTTCCACCACCTGATTCGAAAATGCAACCTGACATTTTAGGAAAAGTAATTAGGAAACTTGTGTCTCAAATGAGTATTAAAGATAAGATGATTGAGGCTGCTTATGGACACCATGAAGAATATTATACACCCTTAGATATGGACATTCAGGATAAATTTTCAAAAATAACAAACCACATTCTGAACCATATCAAAATAATATGCACACGAATGAAACATGTTTCTACCCGGGATGATCACTTAGCAGAATACAATGAATTAATGAAATTACATAAGAACAAGTGTTTGCAAATTTGGTCAAATCCTTCACTTTTGGAAAAACACCAAGTTCTCAGGGAGGAACGGGGAAAATTGCTGAATGCATTATATAAAACCATTGATCGAGAATACCCTTACATCCCTTCAAAAAATATGAGACACCTTGGAACAACACTGGTTATCAATTTGATTTCCCAAATCCCGGGTTCAAGAATTGAGGTTGTTGTGAACCCTCAACCCAAATGGAATCAGCTACAAACTATGTACAGATTGATACACCTGATCTTGAGATGGGTTGGGAGGATCCAATTGTAGGTGTTCATAATTGCGAACCAGCCCTAGAAACTCTTGAACCTAGTTCCCCAAGCCTTGAATTCCTAGACACTTGTAATGATAAGATTGAGTTAGAACCTCTTGAGAATGTAAATTTTGCTCCTTGTTCTGATAAGGTGATTCTCGATAATGATTCTGACATCCCAATAGAGCCTAACCTATATTCTAGTGTTGCAATCCTTACCCTTAGACTAGAATCTAGATTCGAGCCTATTTGGGATAATCATGAGGCCCAATGTGATGAGAATCAGATTTTGAATCTAGATTATGATTGTGGGCCTATATTTGATGATTACACCTCTTCAACCACCTTAGAGATACGAATTGATTTTTTGAATGTCACACTGATCTATGATATAGAAATCCAAGAGTCGGATGAGTTAGGATTCGATTGGGTCTATCTTAGGAACCAAGAATCTGAACCTATGCCTAATAAGGACACCTCTTTGAGCTTAGAAATTAAATTAGGTTAGATCCAAGTCAAGTTGTTGCTTCTTCACATCCTGATTCATTTTGTAGTGGAACTTCCGATCTAGAATTAGGTTCATAACATGATCTTCGCAAATTCTCTGATGATTTTGAATCCTACATTGATTTTGGAGAGACTTTGTTTCCTGATGGCTATGAGCCAATTTACGACCTCAGCATCCATGACCCATTCTTCGACTTTGACTCTAAGGTCCTTGATCCTGAGATCATTAATTCAAAATCATGTCCCATTGAGATGGAATCATTCCTTTTTGATCTACAAGAATCAAAAATAGTAAGTGCAGAGAGTATCTACAATCCAGAATTCAAATCTTTTATTGACTCAGATTTCCATGATCCTATAAGAACTCTCTAGGCATTTACCTTTGATTTTAATGAGCATCATAAGGACCCTCTAGATGAACCCACCTTTGAATCCTTTCTAGAGGAGCGCTCAACACACATAGTTCTCATTGATGGCACCTCTTGTACAATACATATAGAGCCTTCTCAAATCTAATCCCAACCCCGACCCGCCACCGAAATCAACTTCTACTCTGATTCTCCTCTCTCTGATCCAGTCGCATATGATTCTTCTCCATCTTTAGATCAGGTTTTGGACTCTGATTAGATCGATAATCACTTCCCATCCTTTTCTGATCCTACTAGTAGGGTTCCTATATCCTTTTTAGATCCATTTTCTTTTGAGGATCCCAACTCTGACTAGGTAGAATCAACTCAACCAAACCACAGATTCTCATTTCTACATCCATTTAAGCCTCAAGGTATCTGGTGGGCTCCACATCTTTTGATTCACAAGCATCAACCCACCAGACTGATTGGGTTTGGGCTGCATCATCAGGCTATAGATCTGAATAAGCACAGGGTTGGACCAACCAGGCTATTGATTAAGGTCCTTGTTTTACAAAACTCATTTGATTTGACCACCCCTTTTCCTTAACCACCTTCTACTCGGATGAAGGCATTGAATTTAGCACTTAACAGGAGGCAACCCGTCTTTCCAAAAACCTGAGACCCTTTTGATAATCTTTTGAGCTACACTCCTATTATACTTTTGAGTTCAATCTTAGAATAGCCAACTCCACCTTTGGTACTTGTGTCATAGGTTTAAATCATCCGCAATAGTCATACTGAGGAATCTTTTGAGTGATTGAGGGATGGAGGGGTGAGGGTTTGTGAGGGGCGACAGCGGCGGTGCCGGTGGGGTTGACGATGGTTGGCAGACTTGGAGGTCTAGAAGTTGGCGTAGAAGGAATGCGGAGAGGGAAGACTATCATGTACCCTCAAAGATGGCGGGACCAGAGGGTGCTAGGGGTAGGTGGAGAAGAAAGAATGACAATATCATCTGCTATCTATGCAGAAAATGGGGACACATAGCTACCATATGTAGGGCTCTGATTCTGTGTCTTGCCTACGGTGGTTTAGGGCATAAGAGGGATACATGTCAAAGAGTGAAGCCAATGAAGTACGGGGATGACAGAGTGCCCCATAACTAGAGTCGGGGCAAAATTCACCCACCACCCCCCGTAGTGGCTTTCAACTTGGTGATGGACATGGAGGTGCCGATCGTTGAGGATGTAGTGGCCGCTGAACTGGTGCTACGAGGAGCTTTGATTGGAGAAATCATGATGGGATCTACCAACTGCGAGCCAATTTTTCATCTGGTGGGTACCTTATCCCTTTCCTCTCCTAGATGGAAGATCTCTATGTTAGGTAGATCGAGGTTTTTCTTATTCAGGTTGGGTATGATAGATGTGGAGAAACTGCACTTTAGTATTAGCAACTATGATAATCTGACGATCATGTGGAGATTGGTGTCACCATTTGACGGAGCTTCTCAAGAAAGACCTCCTCAATGGGCAGAGACTAGAAGAGGGAAACTTGTGATCCGAGGCTTGCCACTGCATTTGAGGATGTGGGGTATAGTGGAGAGGTTGTTGACAGGTTTTGTAGCCCTAAATGAAAATGTCATGGTGGGGCTACAGGAAGGTGATGGCAGATCACTTGTAGTGGATATCAAAATGACAAGAGGGGGATTGGTGCCGAAGAACTTAATACTTTGGTACAGGGGGAGCTCTTTGTTGCTAAGATTAAAAATTTCCTTTGAAGTGGTAACTATTACCAAGCTAAAGGATGGCAGATCTTTTACGGCAGTTGTGAATGGAGGAAAGGGTTCCCATGACTTTAGAACAAAATTTAAAGATGCTCCAGAGTCTAAAAAGAGAAAAGAACACCATGTCCATGAGGTCATGGAAGAGTTGGCAGAAGCGATGGAGCGATCTGATAGGGTGGTGGAGGATGATCCTAACATGAGAGGGGACCATGAAGGAGACAATGCAATGGAAGGTGTGCAGGGAAGGACTCAGGGGGACAAGCAAGAGGAGATGGCAAGGGAGACATCCTCAAATAGTGTTTTGCGAAACCTCAAATTTGGTGTTGGATCATCTACAAGAGAGAAGGCTGTCAGATCTCCATATAAATTAAGAGGATGCACAGTTGGGCGTAAAAAGGTCCTGGATAAGACAGCCATTGCAACCATTCTGAAGGTGGAGTGTTGCAAAAGTAGTAGTGGGTGATGACCAAGTAATGGGATGAAGAGCCTCACTTGGAATGTGAGTGGGCTACGCAACAGAGGTCGGAAAGCATCACTGGCGCGCTACCTATGGGAATGGGAGGTGGACTACGCCTTCTTTCAGAAGACACATCTTGAGCAAGGGGATGCCTCCATGTGGTCCTCCCTGCTATAGGCAGGCCAGGCAGATGTAAAACAAGTTGCAGCAGTGGGCAGATTAGGAGGCACCGTAATTTGGTGGAAATGCTCATGCCTTCAGCTGATAGAGACATGGAGTGAGACTTTCCAATTGACCTACAATTTCTGAACTATGTGCGGGGAGCATGATATGTTCCTTACGTGCATCTATGGTCCATGTGATGCCAGTCAGAGAGCATTGTTGTGGGAAGAACTAGGGCATGTGGTAGTAAGACTGAATGGGAAGCCAAGGCTTGTAGGGGGTAATTTTAATTGCACCTTGTCAGAAGGAGACAGGGCGAGCAGAAGGGTGGATTAGTCATCACTTGGCTTCCATTTAGCGATTTCAAATCTTGGTCTAAACAAGTACCCATCTTCTAGAGCAGAATTTACATGGAGGAATGGTAATGGGCAGATGTCAAAGTTGGATCATTTTTTTGGTAATTCCGAGTTGCTGGAGAGATTCCAACTATCGTTAGTTACGGGCCTGGATCGACCATTTTCAAACCACACTCCACTTACGTGGGATTGTGGGGAGAGTTCATTTTTTGGTACCTACTTTAAATTTAGGAAGTCTTGGTTGAAGGAGGAAGGCTGCAGGGATATGATTGCTCGGTCGTGGAGTTCCAAACAAGTGGAGGGGTCAACAACTTTCAGACTAGCCAGTAAGTTGAGGAAACTGAGATCCCTGCTAAAGGATTTTAGATAGACATATGAAATTGTGAGAGATCAACGATGTATAGAGGCATTAGAGGGGGTGAAATGCCTAGATAATAGAGAGAATTTGGGTCTACTATCTGAGGAGGAGAGAGGTCAGTGAGTCCTGTGGCAATCGGTGGTGGCGGAGGAGGATTTGAAGAGATAAATTTACTGGAGGGAGAAGTCCAAACAATTGTGGCTAAAAGAAGGGGATGTGAACACCAAGTTCTGCCACTTAGCAGCCAGCTCTAGGAGGCATTATAACCTTATTTCGTTGTTGAGAGCTGGAGAGCAGATACTAACTTCTATGAATGACATCCAAAGGGAAGCGATCAGATTTTTTAGGGAGTCTACTAGATCAATGGGGAAAGGGCAGTGGAGGATGGCATCTTCAGATTTGCCAAGAGTAGGAAATGTGGAAGGAGGCCAGCTGATAATGCCCATTTCAGAACAAGAGGTTCTTGAAGCCATGCAGAATTTGAATGCCAAAGGATCTCCTGGCCCAGATGGGTTCCAGATCTTCTTTTAAAAGGAATTCTGGCCAACAATTAAACATGACATCATGGAGGTCATAAGAGAGTTTCAAGGGGTAACTTCGAGTTTGAGAGAATCAATAGATCGTATCTCTTCCTTTTACCAAAGAAATCAGGGGCTGAGAGCTTAGTGGAGTTCAGACCAATTGTGCTATCTAACTCCATCTACTTAATTATTGGTAAAACTTTGGCCAATAAACTGAAGAAGGTATTGAAGGAGTTGATCTGCCATGTTCAGTCTACTTTTCTCCAAGATAGATCTCTACAGGAATCCTTTGTTATTGCATAGGAGATAGTCATGGGATGGCGCCGAAGGAGAAGTAAGGCATTTATGTGGAACGTGGACTTTAGAAGGGCCTACGATTCAGTCTCTTGGTCCTACTTGTGGGAAATAATGAAGAGAAGGGGCTTCCTATGCCTCTGGATTCAATGGATGAAAAGATGCATAACTACTGCATCTTTTTCTCCATTGATCAACAGGAATCCATGTGGTAATTGGATCCAGCGACAATGTGGAGTTCGGCAAGGCTATCCATTAGCTCCTTTGATTTTTAATTTGGCTATGGACACTCTTGCTAGATTTGCATGTAAACTATCCACGGCAAGAGTGGTGAGAGGGTACTCGATGACAAACTCTTGCACCTTGGCCCCGATTCTACAATATGACGACAACACAGTCCTCTTCGTGGAGGGGGGGAAGAGGAGGCTGGCATATCATACAATATGGTGTCCATATTTGGGGATATTTCTAGCTTGAAGCTTAATGGTGACAAATCCTCATTGATTTGTTTTGCCATGGAAGGTTGGGAACGGGATGTGATATTTGATAGACTGCACACGCTAACTACTATGCTTCCTGTGAAGTACTTGGGGCTACCGTTAAGAGACTTAAAGCTGAAAAAATTGATTGGAATGTTTTGTTTGACAAAATCACAGCCAAACTGGAAAATTGGAGCGCTCATTTCCTCTCGAAGAGAGGTATACTGATACTCCTTAACACGGTTGTCACGTCTATTGATTAGCCCATATTTGTGGGCTATTTAAGTATTCAAGTGCCTAGACATTAAGTTAATTCTAACATTTATTTAGCATGCATTAGGATGTAAATAGATTAATTCATATTTCTGATTTAATTGCATAATTCATGCATTGCATTCATAACTAAATTTATTTAGAATAAACTTAGAATTGCATTCATTTAATTAGTTAACCAATTAGGTGCATTGCATGCATTGTTTTAATTTAACATAGAAGTTAAGGGCTTATGTATAAATAACTATAATATTTTATTCTTTTATTCTTTTTTCTCCTCTGCACAGGTAACTCCTCCAACTTCGGCTCCGCCTCCTCCTCCTACGCATCGCATTTATGCTACGACATTTTTGATTTTGAAATGATGGTCGTGGCTACAAAAGGAGGAGGGAGGCTGCCTTGCACTGGGAGACACCACCCCACTCCACCACCGTGTACTCCATTCCACCACCGTGGTCTCCAAGGCCGAGCTCCACCACACCGTGGGCCAGCAAAGTGACAGCTCGCCATGCCATGTCGGTGGACTCGTGCCAACACCATGAGCGTGTGTCCTTGGCCATGCTTCCGTCACTGTCCCTCACTAGAATCAAGATCATCACCTTCACCACCATCACCAGCAACCACCACCGTAGCCACCGCAACTCCATGCCTTGTATTTTCATCTTCTCCATTAGTTAAGACGTCCGGGAAGTTTCCCGGACGTTTGAAGCTTTGTCCCCACACACAACAGCAACCGACCTCTCCTCTAGCTCGCACCATCACTAGCAGCTTCTCCCCACTCCATCGGGCCCACCATCGCCTCCAGCCACTCATGCAGCCCGCGCGCCCCTCCAGCTGCATGTGCCGGCACGTCCGTCTACGCACCCCTCCAGCTGCATACACCTACCCGCACTTCCAGCAGTTCGCCTAAGCCCTTACCACGCACCCGTAAGCCCGCGCGCCCACTTCCAACTTGCACGCACCTCCATGCATGCACCTGCACTTCTCCACACCACCGCCTGTGTGCCCTCCAGCTGCACTTCCGCCCGCATGCCCTCTAGCTGGGCGCGTAAAGTGTGATGCACTTTTTCCGCACTCCCTACACCGCACCGTTGACAATTGCAACGTGTGGCCAACAATATCCAGCAGCAGCAACTGCGGCCTTCAGCGCTTCCCTGCGTGCAGCCTGCAGCATGTTGCAGTAGCAGCTACGGCAGAGCTCAGTGGCACCCATGCGCGCCCGCACAGCCTACGCGTTCACCGCGTGAACCACCTTCAGCAGCCACCGGAACCTACCTCCACCATACCTTCATCCGGCCACCTCAAGGTGCCTCGCAGTTCGCCACGACCACCATCACAGAGCCCTTGGTCTAGAGATCCTCCTCTAAGCTTCACACCTCTGACCATTCCGTCCTCCTTGTGCATGGACAAGGGGAAGAATTTTCCCTATTTTGCTACAGTAAAACCTCTATTAATATTTACATTCTATGCCATTGTTAAATTTTATTATTATTTTATTAAGCTAGATTGCAAAATATATCCTTTAGTTGTGCAAAATTGCCATTTCAGCATGTTCTCTTTATGTTTTCTTAATCTGAAGGCAGATTTGGGTCGATTTCTTGACGAAACTAACTGTGACCATATGTTTTTAATCTGTGCGAGTTTAAATATGTCATTGCCTCCCTATGGACACGACCTGCTCCTAATTGAGTGGTTATATTAATTGTTGCTTAGTTGATTTTTCCACCACATAGAACTACAAACGACGTGTCATTTTATGTGACAAATGAATTTAAAAGCGAAGAATCGACTTATCACATGGCGCTGTTGTCGGGGAGGCAACAGACGCAATAATTTCACCTGATTTCATTTCTGATTATTTCTCATTGCACAGTGATCTGACCTTTTATTATATTTGCTGTGAAAGAAATTTGTGCGAGGAATTGGAGAGAGGCGAGTGCAACGATCTGCGACACATATTCTACAACTCGCAAACACACCAACCATCGTGAGAGGTGACCCTTGACGTTGCCAGAGGAGAAATTGATCAAGCCACCTTGCAAGGGAGGGGAGAGAAGAGGACGCGACGATCATCTCTGTACATTTAGTCGCTGATTTGATTAGAGTAGGATTAAGACTTTACACTTAATTTTTCATTGCACATTTGGTTTGAGACCCTTGTTCTAGGGTATATTTTTAGGGGTTTGTTCCCCGATTTTGTTTTAGACCCGTGTTGGGTAGTTTTTGGGAGTCTGTTCCCTCTTTTCATTAGATCTAGGTTTTCTTTTGTGGGTTGTTTATCTTGTACTTGTTTGTGCACAAGTAGGTAAAAAAAAAAAAAAAGAGTTGCCAGCTAGAAGTTGCCTACCCCTAGGATAAACCATTTAGGTCTGTATGAGTAGCCTCTAGATTTATTTCTCTACATTGCATGCATTCTCGCATCGTTGATTGCTGGAAGCAACGTAGCATTCTCTTACTTTGCATCCCATTCTTGATCACGCATTGCATTTGGACTTAATTCGAAGACCACCTAATCTATATTGAATAAATCTAACAAGTGGTCACATATTTTCTAGAAAAAGGACTAATTAAAGGAGGGACATTTTAGAAACCAAGGATTTGATTTTCAAACATGGAGTGCAATTCAAAATTCAAAATATTTTAGTGTATGCACACTTATTTCTCTTGCACCACGGCACGCTTTTAGACACTCCTTAGGTTTGGAAATACTAGGACAAGAGCCCTCCTATCGTTGGATTCTGAATTGTTTAGAACTTGAGATCAAAGGTTTTGTAACTCCAAAGAGGGGGATACCCTATAACGGATTTTTGGGGGTAGTTGAGAAGCACCGCGAAAGCACAGCTTCAAAGGAAGGTTTAGGCCTACTTGCATCCCTCGATCTTCCGTCTTTGGAGTTGCTTTATCATTTGAGATTTAGGGAAGAACACCTAAGCTCCAACTAGGTTTCTTAGGCGAGCTGTAGGTCGATAATAAGCACGTAAATTGATTGAACAAATTGTTTTGTCAGCTACAATCTGACTTAAATCAAAAGCCTAAATTGGGAAAGACCTAAAAAGTCCTTTTTGAATTGTGTTTTGCTTGAGGAATTCTGATTGAGGTGTGAGTTAGAATGGACCATTTTGATTTTTATCCTTTCACATCTTACCAACACCCTCACCCCCACTCTGTACTCTTCAATCCCATACGTCGAGATGGTCCGTCCCTTGATGGACATAATGACAATCATTGGGATCCATTTTACTCCTATTATAGGAGTATTGGCTTGGTTAAGCCCCAAATCAGTAAGCAGAACCTAGGAGAGGGATTTGCTTTGCCCAATATCCCACACACCATAGAAATACCCAACCCACCCTCCCTGAATAATTATAATGGTTGGACAGACACTCCTGGGTACTATAAGCCCGAGCCTGACTTCTTTCATGATGAAAATGACCTCTCCTCCTTGAAGATGGAAATATAGAAAATGCAGAATGAAATGATTGAATTGTTAGGAGAATCTTCAAGAGCAGGCCAACAAGAAAGAGATGAAATTAGCCACCCAATCTACCCCATTGAGGATGATGTACACCCCTCTACAATAGATGCATCTCCCGTGGGAGAGCTACACTTTAAGTTGGAGGGAAATTTTGGGGAGAATAGCTACTTTTCGAGGATCGATTTTGAAACCTCCCCATTAGATGACACTTCCTTGAGAGATCCATGCCTTTAGTGGGAGGAAGATACATATGAAAGTAGCTATGCATTGGATGAAGAAAGGTGGCAACCCGAGGAAGATGATGATAAGGTTAAGTATCCACCTGAATTATATTGGAGTCAAAAGAAGGGAATGATGGTACCATTGGAAGACCTCAACCTAGATGATAGTATTTTTGTGACATTTGATGAAGTGGGTTGAAGTCAAGTTGTTAATCCTACACTCCCTTCTGATCACGAGATGGAACTCAGGCCCACCTTTAGGGAACCTAACCCTGAAGAAATTGACCTATCTGAGGAGTCTGATGTACCAGTGTAAACCATTTACCTCAGATAGAGCACCCTAGGGAATCTGCTGAGATATTAAATGATTCTAGACCTCAGGTATATGATGAATCATATGATGAGGAGAAAGACGAATTATATGAAGAGCCTACATTCAAGATTTGGAGTGATACTAAGGGTGATTATGTCTTATTTGAAGAGTTAGCCACTGAGGATGTCACAAATTTGACTAAATTAGGTTTTCTTAGCACACCCATTGATGATATTTCTCCTCATGATGAAATGATGGAAAATTTGGAAGCAATTTCTAAGATTTATGTGGATTCAGATATAGACTCTGGGGAAGATTTGAGTAAAGAACAAAAACCCGGGGATGACATTGATAGGATAATCCCTAGATCTTTTGTTTCCAACCTGCCTTCATTTATTTCGAAGTCACCCTCTGATTTGCTTATATCTGAAGGCAAAATTGTGACTCCTGATGAAGGGTAGGAAGATACATGTGATGGTGCAAGGAATGTTAGGGATGCAATTGAGGATTTGGAAAGAGTGTTAGGGATGGACACTGAGCTGATTAAACCCATCCTAGATCTTATGGCCATCCTGCAACCTCGAAACTTGGACACCCTAGACGATCGTTGCCTTAGAGAATTGCCTACTTTTGTTCTAACCGGGGGGCTTAACAAACCAATATTTCCCGTAATGGAGTATCAGGTATGGATTGATGATTTCTTTAGTCAATCCATTGCCCTGGGGGTTTATCTCTGCACCATTCCTTCCACATTCCTTTTAGAGGATCCATGTCATCCTCCCCCTACCCCTTTGGAGGTTGCTATACCAGTTTATCCTTTAGAACCTCCTCTGGTGACCTGGGAAGATTTTATTCCCATCCTGGTTGGGCGAGCATTTGCTATCGAGATTCATCATCAGCTCGCCAACATCCTAGGTTACCTATTTTCTTGGCCAGCATTACTTTGCTCATTTTTAGGGCCTATTTCTGCAATCCTTGAACCTGATTTGCAGGTTCTTTGGCTACTTGGCTGCTAACAAAAGAACGGCAGCCCAACTCTGACCCAGGTAATATCCTTCTATGCAATGAGGACATTGTAGATTTCAGGCATGGGGGGGTGTAATTGGGGATATACATAGCATAGTGCATTCATTGCATACATTTGCATTAAAAAAAAAAAATGTTTTGAGCTTAACTGGCTAGATCCTGCATTCTTAAGCAAATCAGAACTCTAGGTTAGACTAAGTTGGTTCTAGGGTCAAACTTTAGAAGCTAAATGAGCTACTAGCTTTAGACCTTTAGGGTCCTTTGTGGACTTAAAAACTTAAGTAGGAGTTATGTTGTAGACCATTCCTCAAGAGGTTGAGGAAGGAAAGCTAGGGTTTGAGTTAAAAGGTGGGGTGGTACCTGGAGTCTTGTTCTACCTTTTGGTTTACGGGTCCTTGTAACCCAAGCATCAAAATTTCTCACACTTGGTCTGGTGTAAGTAATCAACTTAATTCCTTTCTTAAAAGAGATTTGGTTATCTTAGTTTTGACTTAGGAGAGGTTTGAAAACACAATTTGATTAGAAGAGTTCCCACCGCAGGAGAGGTGGAGTATATACTCACCTTGAGGATGCGATGATAACATATTACCTCCTCAGTCCTTGTCTCTTAAAATATCCATCCTACTGGGGGCATGTAAGCGCATTGTGCGATTCTGGTACCATGGGCGACCCTATCTCGAAGTGTCGATTGCCACAATCCTGAATTTGCTTTAGAAATCCATGGGAGATACTATCTTGGAGTGTCGATTGCCAGGAGTTCTTGGGGTCGCTATGGGCAGTGCTATCTCGAAGCATCGAAAGCTAGGCACCCTTTGAGGTATGGTAATGGGGACAATGAATCCGACATAGTCCGTGTTGATAGTTGATTCGAGGTTACACTTAGAGGAATAAAATATATATATATATACATTATTCAAAAAAAGAAATCCTTTTTCCTGTAACTCAAATAACTTAGACCAACACACATGCACAGATGCTTTAATCTTAGGGATCAATAAACCTTAGGGTAGAGTCAGAAATCAGAGAAACTTGTGCCTGCAACTCGTCTTTAGCCAACCTAGTTTGTAACTTAACAACCACTTGAGAACCTTAGGTCTAAAGTTTGAACTTAATATGTTTCTAAAGGAAGACCGATTGGGTTGGCAAGTCCACTTGGAGTGCTAGGTTTTGTTTGAATTTGCTAGGGACTAGCAAAAACTAGGCATGGGGGTATTTGATTAGCCCATATTTGTGGGCTATTTAAGTATTTAAGTGCCTAGACATTAAGTTTATTCTAACATTTATTTAGCATGCATTAGGATGTAAGTAGATTAATTTATATTTCTGATTTAATTGCATAATTCATGCATTACATTTATAACTAAATTCATTTAGAATTAACTTAGAATTGCATTCATTTAATTAGTTAACCAATTAGGTGCAATGCATGCATTATTTTAATTTAGCATAGAAGTTAAGGGCTTATGTATAAATAACTATAATATTTTATTCTTTTATTCTTTCTTCTCCTCTGCACAGGTAACTCCTCCAGCTTCGACTTCGCCTCCTCCTCCTACGCATCACATTTATGCTACGGCATTTTTGATTTTGAAATGATGGCCGCAGCTACAAAAGGAGGAGGGAGGCTGCCTTGCACTAGGAGACACCGCCCCACTCCACCACCGTGTACTCCATTCCACCACCGTGGTCTCCAACGCTCAACTCCACCACACCGTGGGCCGACGAGGTGACAGCTCGCCGCGCCAAACCGGTGGACTCGTGCCAACACCGTGAGCGTGTGTCCCTAGCCATGCTTCCTTCACTGTGCCTCATCAGAATCAACATCACCACCTTCACCACCATCACCAGCAACCACCACCGCAGCTGCCGCAACTCCATGCCCTGCCTTTTCATCTCCTCCGTAAATTAAGATGTCCGAGAAGTTTCTTGGACGTTTGAAGCTTTGTCCCCAGTCACAACAACAATCAGCCTCTCCTCTAGCCCACGCCGTCACCAGCAGCTTCTCCCCACTCCATTAGACCCACCATCACCTCCAGCCACGCATGCAACCTGTGCGCCCCTCCAGCTGCATGCACCAGCACCTCCACCTGCACGCCCCTCCAGCTGCACGCACCTGCCTGCACTTCTAGCAGTGCGCCTAAGCCCCTGCTGCGCACCCGCAAGCCCACGTGCCCACATCTAGCCTGCGCGCACCTCCATGCGTGCACCTGCACTTTGCCGCACCACCGCCTGCATGCCCTCTAGCTGTACTTCCGCCCGCACGCCCTTCAGCCGCACATGTAAGGTGCGCTGCACTTCCACCTCACTCCCTGCACTGCGCCATAGATGCTTGTAGCATGCGGTCAGCAACATCCAGTGGCAGCAACTGCAGCCTTCAGTGCTTCCCCACGTGCGGCCTACAGCACGCAGCAACAGCAGCTGCGGCTGAGCTCAGCCGCACCTGCGTGCGTCCACACGGCCTGTGCGTTCACCTCGTGGACCACCCTCAGCAGCCACTGGAACTCACCTCCTCCATACCCCCGTCTGGCCACCTCAGGGTGCCTCGCACTTCGCCGTGACCGCCATCACGGTGCCCTCGATCTAGAGATCCTCCTTTGAGCTTCACACCATCAGCCATTCCCTCCTCCTTGCGCACAGAAAAGGGGAAGAATTTCCCCTGTTTTGCTACAGTAAAGCCTCTATTAATATTTACATTCTGTGCCATTGTCAACTTTTATTATTATTTTATTAAGCTGCATTGCAAAATATATCCTTTAGTTGTGCAAAATTGCCATTTCAGCATGTTCTCTTGATGTTTTCTTAATCTGAAGGCAGATTTGGCTCGATTTCTCGATGAAACTAACTGTGAACATATGTTTTTAACTGATGCGAGTTTAAATGTCATTGCCTCCTTGTGGACATGACCCACTCCTAATCGAGTGGTTATATTAATTGTTGATTAGTCAATTTTTCCACCACATAGAACTACAAACGACACATCATTTTATGTGACAAATGACTTTGAAAGCAAAGAATTGACTTATCATCTATCCTAGTTTTCTATTTTTCCTTGTTCAGAGCACCAAAATCTGTTTGGAAGAGACTGGATGTGATACATAAAAGGCTCTTTTGGAAAGGGGCAAAGTGTGATGGGAGGTTTCTCCAACCAGTGAGGTGGCAGCAGATGTGCTGACCCAAGAAAAATGGTGGCTTCAGGATACGTTCATTGGAAGAATTTAACGACTCTTTACTGCTGAAATGGGCAATCAAATTACTTGAGGGGAGCAGCAACACTTCATCAGATCTAATTTAGGATTCACATGGCTCTTTGCAGGTAGACTGGGCAAGGTTGAATCCACACAAACCTTCACCTTTTTGGAGTTCAGTTGTCAAGGCTTTGAAGAATAACTGGAATCATTCCCAGCCAGTGGTTGGAGATGGCTCAGGCTTTGCTTTTTGGACTGACGATTGGTCACAGCTGGGCTTGCTGAAGGAGAGGTATCCGTGTGCCTTTGCTACAACACCAAACAAATCAGCGTCGGTGGCTTCCTGCTGGGGTGCAAAACATATAGTGTGGGCTCCTACTGGCTGCGATGTGCGTGATAGTGGTAGAACGTGTGAAGAGGTTGACAGAATGATACAAGAGCTAGATGCTTTTGAACCAAAGGGTGGTTTGGATAGATTTCAGTGGTCTGCTAGGAGGTATTCTGCTACTGAAAGTTACAAGATCCTGATGCATGAGAGGGTTCCTGCCAACGTGGATGAGAATGTGAACCAGTGCACACAAATATGGAAGTTATGTATACCCCTCAAAGTCAAGGTCTTCCTTTGGCTATGACAAAATGAAGGACTTGTCACGGGAGAATTGTGACAAAGAAGGATGGGTACCCAACCAATGAATTACCCTCTTTGTACTTTTGATACTAATAATGTGAGGCATCTTTTCTCCGCTTGCTTGGTGACGGACCAAGCTTGGAGGGCTGTCTATGGATATCCCTTACCCACGTGGGATGGCTTATGGAGGGATCTCCATATGAAAGGACGTTCGCATTCAGTAATGGCGGCTATGCTTTGGGTTGTGTGGAAATTTAGAAACAAGATAGTGTTCAAAGGGGTATCAATCTGTGGGGGAAATATTGTGAGAGGGTGTGAATCTATTATTAATGAGTGGAGTAATTCCCTATAATTACTTATAGTTGAATTTCTAAAAAAAATTTTCCCGGTTTGCTATCATTTTTTGTAGCATTCCTTAGTTCTTCAAAAAAAAAAAATGTCATACTGAGCCATTCACCCACCCTTTGACCCTATTCTAATCCTTGACCCAAGCTGATTTCATACCCTCTGGTTTACAATGAGGACATTGAAAAAGTTAGGCATGGGAGGGTGTTAAAGTGCAAACACATAAAAATTCAAGTTTATGATGGGTTCTCACAAAAAATATATATTCAAAAAATGAGAAGAAATAGAAGAATTGAAAAAGAGCAAGAAATGGAAAGGGGAGGAAAATTTTGAGAGATCATTGTATATCATTCTTGATGAGGAAATGAGGAAGTGATTCAAAATATCAAAAAGGAGCAACATTCAAGAACAAAAATGATAGTCATTAGCACTTGATTACGGAAATTGCTTAAGTTCTAGACCAAATCGAAAGAAAAAAAATAAGTCCTAAGAAAATAGAGAGACAAGGAGATTAGTATGCGTGCTGATCGTAGGCCTCTTGGGCTTGCTTTAGGGCTTAAACATTCACGTATCCATTATTATTAGGATTAATCCTTACGAGGTTAAGGAAAGTACGAGGCTAATGAATTAGGTCTAAGGCTTAGGGGTTATTCACCCTATTGCCTGCCCTTTGGTTTGCTCGATTTGGTAACCTAAGCACCTAAAAATCACACACTTAGTCTGGTTCAGTGCACTTAATAAAGAAAAATCTACCAAAAGTGTTCCGTTTTGAAAAGCCATCTTGAAGATCTAAGCTTAGGAGCAACTCGACAACACAAGTTGATTGGACGAGTTCCCGATGCGAAGAGGTGGGAAATTCCCTTAGAGGATGCGTAATAACATATCAACTCCTCAATGCTTGTCTCCTAGGATATCTAAATATTCTACCAGGGGCATGTAAGCACCTTGTGCTGGTTCAGGTGCCATGGGCAGGATTATCCTGAAATGTCGATTGCTAGGGCCTGAATTTAGTTATAGCATGCCATGGGCAGACTATCTCGAAGTGTTAAAAGTCAAGGTTTTGGGGGTTTCCATGGATGGTGCTATCCTGAAGCATTGAAAGCCAGGGACCCTTCGAGGATTGATGGTGGGGACAAGGATTCCGATACATACCGTGTGTAGGGCCAATTTGAGGCTGGATTTAGGAAAATCTAAAAAGAAAAAGAGAGAGAAAACTCTTCAAATAAAAAATATACTTCTATCCCTCTTTCTTACAAAAGTGCACTGGCAAACTGAACCTGAACATGTTACGTTTATGCGCGAGTGCTTTAACCGCTGGGTTCAATGAACCTCCAGGTAATTTTTGCGAGCTTTAGAAACCTTCATGATAAACTGAGGTTGAAGCCGGTCAAATCTGCATCTTGATTGACACTTGAGGACCTCTAGGTCTATTATTAGTATTGTGACCTAATTTCTAAAGAGAAGAATTAATCAGCACTCTTAACATCAATGCATGGTCTAGAACTCTAGTTCATTTCGTAAGATTTTGCTAAGGGACTAGCAAAAGTTAGGCATGGGGGTATGATGATAATGTCATCATCAGCCATAACTAGCTTTAATTAGTCAAAATCAATTGACAACTGCTCCTACATAACAGTCGGAGAGTTGTAATTCATTATATATTCTTTCTGAGAGAAATACATTAAATTAGGGCTAAATCTACAATTTTAACAGAAGATCATAAATGCAGAGCAATCATTGGGTTTCCCAAGGGTTAAATGAAGGTCAAATAAGCATTAATGACTAACAAGAAGATCCATACAGACAGAAATGGGTTTTCAAGCATTCCGAGAATTAATGGATATCTGAAATCCTAATTTCAGACCTGCTTAATTAATTGAAGCTCTGGTTAGGATAAAATTCACCCAAACCTTCCAAAAATCATAGAAAAATATTATATAAGGTTTGGTACTTTGGATTTGACCTTTGGAAACCATTTTTACCTAAAACAATCTTAACTGGAAAGTTAGCCTAATTTGGGTTCTACACAAATTACCTAGTCAAACTCGTTCAGAACTAAAATTTGACTTCACCATCAGATTTCTTGGGTTCAAATTAGCTCTGTACCAAAATTTGGGCCCAATTAGAGATCATCTTGACCTAGTTTGCATTTCAGTCCAGTTAGACTCTTTGCTATCTCACACTAGCCCCTAGATTGTGAAATTCTTGTGAACAGGTCCCTAAGTTTCTCATCATCTTTGCGAGTAGGTCCCTACCGCCATTAGTGTGAATAGAAGCTCCACCATTAAGATTCGAGCGAGGATTTCTCACTCGATTCTTAATCAATCTGTCACAAAATTGAACTAGAGATTCCTTTAGGAATTCCCTTCCAATTGGATCCGGCCTTGGTCCCCAGGTCTTTCCTAATCTCCTATGCAAAGGCATGGATGATTTGGGTATCCCTTGTGCATGAAAGCTCCAAGCTTCCAAGCTTGGTTTCCAAGCTTGGAATGCCCCCTTGAAGCCTATAAAAGACCCCCTAATGCATTTTCATGCTCCTTAGCTTGGTTTGGATCAAAATACCCCCTTCTTCTCCTCTCTCTGGCCAACTCCTCCGCAAGCTCCGGCAAGCTCTTTCGTACGCATTCTTTGCCAGCCGCCATGTACAATAGGTGGTCGCTTCTTCTTCCTTACCTTCCTTCGCATCTCGCAATACCAGCAAGTGTCATCTTCGTTGACTTCCTTGCCACTTCTCCCCCACCAGAGGCTTCCTCTTCTCCAAGTCCAACGTACCACCGACGAGGACTATTGACCCCTTTCGAACATTAGTGTAGGATTAGTTAGGTTTCTTCCTCCCTCTGCTCTCTTTTCCTCTATCTAAACCTTGCTTCTACCCCTGTGCAACACTTAGCCACTGAAGGGATTTGGATCCCTTGTGCTGTGAAGGAGGGAAAGCTCTAAAGAAGAAGGCTCGTGAAGAAGAAAGAAAAGGAAAAGGCTTACGAAGAGAAAAGAAAGTAGAAGAAGAGAAGAAATAAAGAAGAAAGGCTTTAAGAGCCATGTGCACTTTAAGTCATCTGGTCATCAGATCCGACATCTAATATGGCATTGAAGCTTGATATTGTGGAAACATTTCTACTTCATTTGGCTTGATACTGTAGCCACTTCTCTTGTGTGGCATTTCTGATTGATGATACTATTTACTTATTGAGTAGTTAATATATGCTTAATTAAGGCTAATAATTGGTGATCTAAATCATCATTATTTTATCTTAGACTTCTTTTTATCATTGTGATCTCTTGAAATACTCTTTCCTATAATTGAATATCAATTTGAGTAGATATTATTCATTGAATATCTCTTTTGTGCTTCAATTATGGTACTCATTTATATGCAATTAAAGATTAGCACGTGAATTCCATATTTACTCCCTATGTTTGACCTCTTACTTCAATTTAGATTTTGAGTAATAAATTTTATCTGTTGATTTCGAGTAATATTTGCTACAATGAAATGACTTAAACCTCCTAGCTTTGCTCGATCAACAGTCCACACGATCAACAGTCCTTTGGGCATATTAGACCGCTTTTATGACCCCGATAGGCATGTCACCATATCGATTAGTCTTTGGCAAAGCTTGCCACCTTCCGGTCGAGTTGAAGCACCCGACATATTGTGTTGTTAAGCAGTGTAATATGGATTTCTAGATGGCCAAGACTCAAAGGAATCTCTCACTTTTCAAGGCCAAGGAGATCCATCGTGGCACTTATGAGAATAATCGACTTTATAGGGAGAAGATGAAAGTTGTCCATGACAAGCACATTAATAGAAAAACTTTCAAGTCGAATTAGCAAGTATGGCTTTTTAATGCAAGACTTAAGCTCTTTCCCAGGAAATTGAGATCTAAATGGATGGGACCATATCAAGTGGTCAGACCTTATCCCAAAGAGGTAGTAGAAATTACTAATCCCAAGATTGGGCAAACCTTTACTGTTAATGGCCAAACATTGAAATATTTTCTTGCCCAGATTCCCCCGAAGGAAGTTGTAACCCTCCATGAGGGTTGAATTGGAACTTTGCCCAGCTGGAGGCAATAAGCTCAGCGCTTCCTGGGAGGCAACCCAGAGGTTTCAAGCTGACCAAATACATGATTACAACTCAGGTAATTTCTTTCCTTTCCCTCTTACATACATTTAATTTCCAATGAGGACATTATTTAAGATTGGCATGGGGTTGGTAATTCTCATGATACGAGTACAAAAATTGTTAGCTTGAACTAATTTTTTTTTATTTTTATTCAACAAAAAAAATTAGGAAAAGAAAACTTAGGCATTAGGAGCTTGTCAACTTTAGGAAATGATACATTAGGGACCTAAATGCTTAGACTCTTTAGGTCCTCAGACTTAATCAGTCCGACTGTCCACTAAAATGTGGACTTAGTCTCGAGTGCTCACCACAATAATTTATGTTAATCTTGTCAATAAAGTAGGGTGATAAGTATACGACTTATCAACCCACCCTTTGATTTGGGAGGTTTTTCAGTCTAAGCATCTACACATGTTTCGCATTCACTCACTCATCGGCGGTTTTAATGGAAATTGGGTAGCTAATGAACCTTCTAGGGTGGTATGGCTGGCAAGTTGTCGTGGGTAACAACCCATTGGCCAGTTGTCTAGTGCTCAGTCACAGAACCATTATCGTTTACTACTGCCTTTAGGTAAATCTTAGATTAGGAAAGCCACCAACTTAAAAGTAAAAATACAAAAAGAAGAAATAGGAAAATAGAAAAAGGAGAAAAAAAAAGAAATAAGACACACTTCATCGAACGAGTGTGGTTGGCATGTTGTCGTGGGTAACAGCTCATTGGCTAGTTGTCCAAATACTAGCTCATAAAATGCATAAATAATTCCCAAAACACTTAAGAAAGAAGTGGAGAAGTAGAATAATCCAGGAAGATATACACTGGGTTCGCCCTTGTGTTGACCACATGAAAATAAAAGTAGGGAGAAAGATACCAATCAGATAGATACACCTTTAGGCAACATTTTCTCTTTCAGGTCACCTAGGGGTGTTGAAACTCGAAGTCCATTTTAATTGCCGTTGAGTGAGTCTATCACTTTCACAATAAGATGCATAGTACTTAGAGTCCTTTTTGAGTCTTGAGTGGGTTGGGTAGCTGTAAAAAGTTACCGCAAAATCCTCAACTCCAAAAATCCAAAAAAATTAGAAAAGATGAAAAAGAAAAAATATATATATGCTTCTATATCAAATAAGGCGAGGACTTGGGCAGTCTGCATTTTTGCAGGCAACCTGGGCACTGTTGAGTCTCTATGAGTTACGTACTTAGTAGAAATTTCCTTAACTGATAAATGCTAGTTTATCATCATTCTTATAGTTTAAAACAAACCTAGCTCCTAGGATTTTACTCCATAAACGGGTTTTTGGGCTGCATTTAGGCATTAACTAGGTTAGGCATGCATTGCATTTTCTTTTATTGTTTTAATGTGTTTTTGTGAGTGTTAGGGATGAATTGATATACAAATCCCTAAAACCCTAGCACTCAAGAAGACAAATGGTCAAGGACGAGCTCAGATTAGCTGGAACTCAGCTTAATTCAACTGACCACAGTTGGAACCTAGCTCACTTGAACTAGGGTTAGCTCATCCCAGCTCCATTCAGCTAATCTCAACTGAATGGCAGCTGAAGAGAGTTCATCTTAGCTCACCCTAGCTCAAGTCAACTCAGATCCAACTCAACCTAGTTGAGCCTAGCTCATTTTAGCTCCTACTAATCCACAGGGAGCTCTAGCTAGCTCAGCTAAGTTGACTGGAGTTCACCCGCACATAGATCTAGCTACATCCAGCTCCACTCAACTCTAGCCAGCTAAAGAAGAACTCATCCCAGCTCAGGAAGCTCAAGTCCAGCTCCCGGGGACCTAGCCTAGCTCAAGCTAATTGAGCTAAGCTACCTTAGCTATCTCAACCAGCTCAATCCTCCACGGGAGCACCTGACCCAGCTCACCTCAGCTCCTTTCAACAGAAGCCAGCTCACTTTACCTTGGCTTAGTAGCTAGCAAAGAACTAGCAAAGCTAAGCCAGCTCCACTTCATCTCCGGACTCTGCAGAACCAGCTCCTCCCTCCAAACCCTAGCTCCAACACCTCCTCCTCTACTCCACCATTAGCTAAGCTAGCTTATCTTAGCTTAGCTATGCTCCAACTTCCTTAGCTTATACCACCCAAAAACCCTACCTAACAACTCCACCAACTAGCTCCACCTAAGCACCACATAAGCTAACCCTACTTGGCGCCAACCTAGCCTACCCACCACCTCCAAAAGACACCTAAAAGTGGTGCCAAAACCAGCCCAACTACCCCCTTCTTGGCGCCACTTTTCCCTCCAAAAGTCCCATTCATCTCCACCACACATCTCCCCTTAAACCCATCTCCACCATCCACATAATCCCACATTCTAGAAGCCTCAAAGTTGGTGCCAACCCATGGCATCTCTCAATGGTTGGCACCACTTTTAGGTGCCCCTTGACCAACCATAACTACCCCCCTTACATTCCTTAGGTGGCACCAACCATCCTTAACCATAGGATCAACTAACCACCTCCATCTTTCTATCTTAGCCCTCCATTTCAAGAGTCACTTTAACCCCCCCATCCTACCCTATAAAAAGACCACTACCCACCACCATTCAAACCATCCTTGGCTAGCAAATTCACTCTCGTACTCTACCTAGAGCTCATGCCCAAGAGAGAAGAAGAAGAAGAAGAAGATTAAGGGGATAATCTGTCCCGTTGGTGCCTTCCCCTCTTCCCTTCTCTCTTCAGCCACGCCAGCCAAAGGAGGAGCCAGGCAAGGAAGATCTTTGGAGGAGATCTTGAAGGTAGTCCATGCCACCTTGGAGGAGAATTTGAGGGTGGTGCATGCCCACCCCTTGGAGGAGAGCATTGAAGGTGGTAGCATCCACCTTGGAGGAGCTCTCAAGGAAGGAGAAGAAGGAGGTCGTGTTTTCAAGACATGGAGTAGCTAGGCTTAGAGCAAGAAGACTCCCTTCTTCACCAAATTTTGCAAGAGGATTTGTATTTCTTTTATTGCTTTTAAATTTTTTCATTTCTAGTAGAAGCATTCCTCTACTTTTCTTTAAAAAGAACATAAATTCTAGTTAATCAAATTGCCTTCTTTTTAATTTCCTATTGCAATTGCTACTGTTGTTCTAGTACTTATTCTACTTCCACTCCCTAATTACTCTAGGCCTCCACTTGCCTAGAGTGAGCTTAGGTAGTGGACATTTTAATCTCTTAAGTTTTAGCTTAGCATTTTAGGTGTTAGCACTTTTTTGTCACAATTCGTACTTTGCCCGTATTATTTGAAAACACAAAAAATTTATATATTTATATTTAAAATACCAAAAAGAAAGTTGAGATTTATTTTTAGCAAGTGGATTGAATTGCAATTTTTGCCTCCTTGGATGACCCTAGATACTCCGCTATCTAGGATACAAATTTAAAAGTGTATGCGAATTCGCATGTTACAACGACATTTAAAACCCACTTTTACAAATCACGCGACTTTTCGCATCACTTTTTGGTGCCGTTGCCGGGGAGGCACAGCTTTGCATTAGTCATTTTTCTCTTGCTTGAAGTGGATCTCATCCTCTTCTCTTTCTTTTCTTTCATGTGTGCAGGAACTATTGTAGGAAGAAGGCAGGAATCTGGAAGTGAGAGCTCAAAGTTCCTTTTCTTCCCACGAAATTTAGGTTGGTTCCACTTTCTGGTCACATAATTAATTAAAACTACCAAAAACATATTAAACTTGGCTTTCAGGATCTCAAACATCTTAATTAAGTCAAGTGGTTTTCATTAAAATTCATTGTTTGCTTGCATGTTTCATTAACACCACTCCATTTCAGGTATTGGTGTTCTATTTTTTCGATCCAGATTTCTGTCCGGACTTGAAAACTCAATTCCCAACACCGTAGGCCTCCTAAAATCATACAATTTCATAAAGTGATTCCAAATTAAGTTAGGAACATCTGTTCCAAATTTTAGATCAATTTACTTAGTATTTAATTTTTAAAAATCCGTGGACTGTAGAGGGGTCACACCCTCCAATCTTCCTATTTTGTTACTATCCATGAATTTTTAGAAATTTTATGCTCATCCAATTTTTGTGGAATTTAACTTGCTAGAATCCTTGTGAAATATTACACATCATATAAAATCAATAAAATTTTCTAAGGTCAGTGGTAATACTAAAAAGTCCAAAATACCCACGAGTATCATTTCTAGACTTTGAACCAGTACAAATAAAATTTAGAACAATTACCAAACAAATTCCTAAAATCTTACAAAAATCTTTTTTGGAATCCCTGTTTGATTTTACATAAGGTAGTGGTGTTGGTTGCATTGTTTGGACCACTACCTATTTGGAAAGCCTAGAAAGAATTCATTGGTAGTAATTTTCTATATTAGGGTTCAAATCCAATTAGGGTTTCTTTCTTGCTTTTAGTCCCACAATATAAAGGAAATATACCATCACCCATACAACTTGTTTTTCCTTTGATTGTGGAGTTTCAAACTTGTGTGAACATTTAAAAAGAATAATCCTAAAACACATTCAATTAAATTGAATCTTAAAAGACATAAATACAAAAAAATTGTGTGATAACTTCATTTGCATTGGAACCACTTTCCAATTCTTGCACACACACAAAAAAGTTGAAATAACAGGGCAATAACCCAATTAAAGCCCTCCACATTCCGTGTGCACTATAGTATCTTAGACCTAACTAAAATCCATAGCAACTTGACCCCTATGGCTTCATCAACTTAGGCTTGCTATATAGGTCTTAAGTTTTCTTTAGTTAATACCAACTCTGTCATCTATATCTGGTGTTCGGGGTGAGGGGCCGTGTCAAACGACCAGCCGCGGATTTGTACAAGCACCTGGGGTTTTCCCTGGGAAATGTTTGGGCCCAAACCTCCCCTTAAGCAACTTGGCTAGATTTATTGACAGAATGGGTATTCACTATTGAATACTTATTTCCTACGTAGACCAAGTCTTAGGTTTATTATTATGGAGTCACACTTAAGTTAGGTCTAGCTTTATTTGTTTGAATTGCACACTTTCTGTCATCTCTTTCTCTTCTCCTCCCCTCCAATTCTTCCCAACCAGTGCATGCACGGGCGACGATCCCAAACAGTAGAAAATCATTGTTTTCTTCCCCCTCCTCTTCGAAAAAAATGGAAAATCTAGGAAGCCAACAAAAAAATTCTGCTTCAACTTCTAACCCATCAGCCGATCCACAAGCTGACTTCACCCTCCCTCACCTTCCTAACTTGGAGCAACCAGAAATACTAGCAGGGCCAAGTGGCCCTCCAATTATAACTCAAAATCCAAATCCCTTTGCATTATGGTCAACCATTTGGTTCGACTACAACAAAATGTAGAAGATTTAGCTAGGACTGTCACGAACCTAGCGAACAAAGGGCAAAATCCACCACCCCGCCAATAGCCTGTCGTTCCTCTTAAGGATTTCTATGATCATTCCAATTATGAGGAAAGACCAGGGGTGGTCATACCACAAGGGGATTTTGAGATCAAACCAGCCATTCTAAACCTTATCAAACATTTTCATGGTCTTCCAAGAGAGGACCCTTTTTGTCAACTCGAGGAATTAACTGTCCTCGCTCAAACCACTCATTCTCGCATTGTGTAGGAGGACACGTGGTTAATGAGACTTTTTCCTCTCTCTTTTAAAGACAAAGCCTCTCATTAGTTTAGAATGGTTGGGCACCCTATTACCACCTGGCCCCAATTAAAAAGCACTTTTCTAAAAAAAAATTTTCCAATCAGTCGAATGAATGCATTAAGATCCATAATGACCTTTCAACAGAAAATTGGTGAACCCCTCCACGAAGCCTGGGAAAGATTTCAGGAACTTCTAAGAGGTTGTCCCCACCATGAAATTCCACAATGGCAGTTAGTGCAGATCTTCTATCATGGATTAGAAGATCAATTGAAATGATTTGTGGATGCCACATGTGGGGGCAATTTTCTTAACAAAGACACCGAAAGTGCCTATCTCCTCTTTGAAGAAATGAGTGAAAACTCATTTAACATGACTTCAATGGACACTTTTGGCAGATCACAAAACCCCAGACACGGAGTCCATGAAATTGACTCCAAATCCACCTCTGTTCTAGTCACTCAAGATGATCTATATATGTTAGGTCAACGACTGGACTAGATGCAAATTCACCAAAAGAAAATGGAAGAAAAGCTCATAAATAAACAAGCTCCACACGTTCACTCTCCACACACTAACCCCCCACACATTCTTCAAAGAGAAAATCTACACAACATTGATGCCACATCTACTGGCTAGCAATTTCCGGCTAATTTCCCGCAAGATTTGACTGGGAATTTTGATCAAAATATTTTTGATCCCACCTCGCAAAATATTTATGCTCTCTAGGAGCAATCTAGAAACCCCTCCAACACTTCCAATCAAAACTGGAGGACTAACCCGAATCACTCCTGGAAAAACCCAAACCCGATTCCTTTTCCCAACCAAAACTATTTTGGGAATTATGGGCAACCTATGTATCAACCTGGACCATCCCAGGACGATATTAATAATCAGGTCATGAAAAATCTGCAAGGAATGTAGACTCAAATGATAGAAGTAACCTGCATGATTACCAACTTGCAACACCAAGTTATGGTTACTCCTGATCATCGACATATTGGGAATTTACCTTCCCAACCCATGCCCAACCCAAATAATCAAAGGAACCAGTTCCAAGGTGGATATCCCAATCAACCCATTCAACCAGCACCTCAGCATCCACCGAGTTTCAATAACACTCAAGCTTCCCGTCCTCATCCTAGAAATAACCAGACTGCAAATGCAGTTACTTTGAGGAATGGGAAAACCACTCACAATTCCCTGCCTGTTAAAGAAACCCACTTTAATGAAACATAGATTAACTCTTCCCCATCTCCCCCTCGTATTGTTCAGGAACCAATTCATGCAAAACAAGGAAACCCTACTCCATTTCCACAAGCCCTCCACTCTTCAAGTAAGAAAAAGAAGAAATCTGAGCCCACTGAGAAGGAATTAATGGATTTATTTGGGCAAGTAGAAATTAATATCCCTCTCCTAGATGCCATTAAATACATCCCTACCTATGCAAAATTCCTAAAAGATTTGTGTACTCCAAAAAGGCAGCCTCGAAATTTAGGAAAGGTGATCCTTCCAGAGACAATCAGCTCAATTGTGCAGAGCCGACTGCCTCTTAAGAGAAAAGATCCCGGTGCCCCCCTAATTCAAGTTATCATTAATGATACCTCATTTGATCGTGCTCTGTTGGATCTTGGTGCCTCAATTAATCTTATCCCCACAGTTGTTTTTGAGGAATTTAAGATTGGTGAATTAAAGCCTGTTGAGATTACTCTCCAATTAGCCGACAGATCTACAATTAAACTAAGGGGAATTGTTGAGGATGTTCTTGTCCAGGTCAAAATTTGTCTATTCGAAGTAGACTTTTTAGTCCTGGACATAGAGGTACCAGAAGCACTAAAGTTTGCCCCCATTATTCTTGGAAGACCATTCTTTGCCACCGTCTGCGTGAATATTGATTGTGATTCTGGAAAGATGAAGATCATGTGTGGTGGTGAATCTGTAACCCTAGACATTTTTCAAACTTCTAGGCGGTTCCAAGAACCAGATTTCTTTGATGATTTGGATTCAGAAATAGAAAACATTGTGGAGGAAACTTTGCAGATTTCCCATTTAGGTTCCTGTTTTTCAATGAATATGGTTCCTGAACAATCCACTTCTTCTCACCTTTCCGCCCTAACCACACGTCTAGCTAACCTTCCAGTTGACTCTTTCACTCTCACCTCACCATTAACTCACAAAGCAGAAACTCTTTCGGAGTCGAGCCCACAATTGGAATTAAAACCTTTGCCCGACTCCCATAAATATGTCTTCCTGGGTCCTAATCAGACCTTGCCCCTGATTATAAATTCTAGACTTATCAGGGCACAAGAGCAAAAACTTCTCCAGGTTTTTAGTAAATATCGAAAAGCTATTGGCTGGACCCTTTTTGATCTTAAGGGTATTCATTCGTCCTACTGTACGCATCATATATATTTAGAGGATGATTCTTACCCCTCCCACCAACCACAAAGGCGCTTGAACCCAATTATACAGGAGGTGGTAAAAAAGGAGATTATTAAGTGGCTGGATGCTAATATCATCTAACCCATTTATCACAGCTCCTAGGTTAGTCCAACAGAAGTTGTGCCCAAAAAGGCTGGACTAACAGTTGTCACTAATGATAATGGGAGAATGTAGCCACTCGAACCGCCTCTTCTTGACGCGTGTGTATTGATTATCGAAAATTAAACACCGCCACCAAGAAGGACCATTTTCTACTCCCCTTTATTGATCAAATCTTGGAGCGGTTAACCATACGGGATTTTTACTATTTCCTGGATGGTTATTCCAGTTATAATCAGGTAGCGGTTCATCCTGAGGACTAGGACAAAACAACTTTCACCTGCCCCTTCGGAACCTTTGCTTTCCGAAGGATGCCCTTCGGTCTTTGCAATGCACCTACGACTTTTCAAAGGTGTATGCTTGCAATTTTTTCAGACCTAGTAGGTGAATGTTTAGAAGTCTTTATGGATGACTTCTCTATTTTTGGAGATTCTTTTGACCATTGTCTTAAAAACCTTGAAAGAACTCTCCAAAAATGCATAGAAGTCAATCTGGTCCTCAGTTGGGAAAAAAGTCATTTCATGGTCCATGAAGGTATTGTCTTGGGCCATGTTATTTCAAAACAAGGAATCACGGTAGATAAAGCAAAAATAAATGCTATATTTAAGCTCCCACCTCCCACTACTGTCAAACAGATCAGATCCTTTTTGGGTCATGTGGGTTTCTACCGTCGATTTATACAAAATTTTTCCCAAATCTCCAAGCCCTTAAGTCAGCTTCTCACTAAAGACCAGCCATTTTATTTTAATGATAAGTGCCTGGAGAGTTTTTTGAGGTTGAAGAAAGAGGTTACTAAGGCACCAATATTGCAGGGACCTGATTGGAATAGTTCCTTTGAATTAATGACAAATGCCTCAGATTTTGCTGTAGGGGCCGTTCTAGGGCAAAGAATTGGCAAGAAGCCTGTTGTGATCTATTATGCTAGCAAAACTCTTGGTGATGCACAACGAAATTACACGATTACTGAAAAGGAACTTCTTGCCATTACTTTTGCCTTAGAAAAATTTAGATCTTATCTGTTGGGGTCACATGTCACTGTATATACCGACCACTCAGCAATTAAATATTTGCTGACAAAGAAAGATACAAAACCCCGCCTTATCCGTTGGATTCTGCTGCTCCAAGAATTTGACTTGGAAATCAAGGATAATGCGGGATCACACAATGTAGTGGCCGACCATCTCTCTCGTCTTATGATGAATGACATAATGACCCCACCAGATCAGTTCTCCGATGAAAACATTTTAGCTGCAACAACCCTCCCTTGGTTTGCACCCTTCGCAAACTACTTAGCAATAAAATGAATCCTTGCTGATTGGTCAAAAATAAAATGGGATAAGTTCTTTGCTGATATTAAATATTATTTTTGGGAGGAGCAGAACCTTTTCCGCATTTGTGCCAATCAGGTCATTCAACGATGTGTACCCGATTCTGAAATCCATGATATTTTGACACATTGTCACTCAATGGCCTATGGCGAACACTTTTCGGGCAAGAAAACTATAGCTAAAATCCTTAATGTGGGATTTTATTGGCCCAGGTTGCACAAAGATGCTCATGACTTTGTTCAGTCCTGTGTGCATTGCCAGAGCATAGGCAAATTGACTCGGAAGGATATGACGCCCCTTAATCCTTTTAGAGGTTGAAATTTTTGATGTTTGAGGCATCGACTTCATGGGAATATTCATCAACTCTGGTGGGTATTTATATATATTAGTCGTAGTCGACTATGTTTCAAAATGGTTAGAAGCAATACACACCTGCACTAGTGATCACCGTGTGGTTGTCGAATTTCTTAAGAAAAATATTTTCTCAAGATTCGGCATACCAAAAGTCATTATCAGTGATGGAGGCTCACATTTCACCCACTCACAATTCCGTCACCTTCTTTCTAAATATGGGGTTAATCATAAAATTTCCACACCTTATCACCCCCAAACAAATGGCCAGGCTGAAGTTTCTAACCGAGAAATTAAAAATATTTTTCAAATGACGGTTAGGCCCGACCATAAAGACTGGTCCACCAAATTGGATGATGCTTTATGGGCCTACCGTACCACTTTTAAAACCCCGCTCGGCATGTCTCCCTTCCATCTGATTTTTGGGAAGGCATGCCATCTCTCGGTAGAACTAGAACATAGGGCTTTTTGGGCAATAAAACAACTCAATATGGATTTATCTGACACCGGTACCCGTAGAAAATTACAATTGAATAAATTGGAAGAATTACATAATTTTTCTTATGAAAATGCAAGGATTTATAAAGGTCGAACAAAGAAATTTCATGATAAATATATTGTTTGGAAACACTTTGACGTTAATCAACACGTTTGGCTTTTCGATGCGAGATTACGTCTTTTTCTTGGCAAATTAAAATCTAAATGGACCGGCCCCTTTATTATCCGTAAAACATATCCACACAACGATGTTGATCTTTTTGATCCAAAAACTAATTCGACCTTTCAAGTCAACGGCCAACGTTTAAAGCCCTATTTTGATCATACGCCTAATCTTCCGTCTAAATCTTTTATTTTTTCTGAGCTAGCCACCCTTGATCACTAATGCACACTATGCCCGGCTGAATGGCATAAAAGATAGCACTAGATGGGAGGTAACCCATCATTTCTTTTCCTGTTTGCCCTTTTTCTTCTTTTTCCAGGTTTTGATCATCCTAAACCCAACCATTCTTTACTAAGGTGATCCCTTTTCCCTCCTAATGCATGAGACATGGCATATCTTAATCATGGGGGGGTGTTTCTAAAATTTGACGATCGATTTAGGATTTTCAAAACCTAAAAATATGCATATTTCTTTAGTTATTTTATTTTCCTGCTTGCATACCCAAAAAAAAATATAATAATAATAGTAAAAATGTTGAAAGCATTTTAAGGAAAAATTTTTTAAATCTGGACTAAGGTTGAAAAAATTCACTTTTGGGTACAATGGGATTTAATATTTAACAAACTAGGGACAAGGATGCGAATCAGATAGTTAGAATTCCAGGGTCTATTTTTAGACTAGATCCGATATCTTTCTCTAAAATTCCACCTAAACTCATGATAGTTTAGGTGACTTGATCCTAATTTGTAAGATGGAAAGTATTTGGCTTAGTCTCTGATTCAAAAACTTGCATTTCTTGAGGAACTTCTTGTGTCAATTTTCACACACAAGCCAACACTCAAAAATTACTAAAAATTAGAAAAGGTCCCTTGTTTGGACTTAGTAAAAGTCTGAAGCAGATCATTGGTTTGAGTTCCCACTGCCGAGGAGGAAAATGCCTCCTTTGAAGATGCGATGTCAACATGTTACCGCCTCGATGCTGCTCCATATCTATATTTCATATCTTTAGATGGAGCATTAAAGCGCATTTTAGCAGCTCAAGTGTCTTGGATGATGATCTACCTATAGTGTCAGAGCAAGAGCTTGAGTTTGCTTGGAGCGCCCCTTTACACCGCATTGTGTTTTGGGGTTATGAGCTCCTGGGTGGTGTCATGGACAGTGCTATCCCGAAGTACTGGTGCCAGAGCCCCCTCAAGGATTGGTAACGGGAATGATGATCCCGACACATCTGTCGTAAGACTAAGCTGAAAATAAGCATGGGGGAGAAAAAAAATAGTAATAATAATAAATAAATTAACACGCCCATATAAATGTTAGCTTTTCACAGGCATGAGCACAAGGTTTTAAAGGATTGTGCAACTTGCGAATCAGATTCATGAGCCAAAAAAATCCTAAAAGCAAAAATTTCAAGTCATCTGAATTAATAAGGGGTTAATTTATGAATTTTCTAGAGGATATATTGATCTTGTTTTGTCTAAAGATTGGACCCAAAACAAAACCCGTTGTTTATCTTTAACAAATCCTGTACCTCCTGTGTTTAGATCAACCAAGGTCCCTTAATCTTTTTCTCCTCAAAAGTAGAAAAAATTTAGATTTCCCAAAAATTCCATTTTCCAAAAAAAAAAAATTTTAAGTTTTGCTAAGAGGCTAGTAAAAGATAAGCATGGGGGTATGATAAATGCTAGTTTATCATCATTCTTATACATTAAAACAAACCTAGCTCTTAGGATTTTACTCCGCAAATAGGTTTTTGGGCTGCATTTAGGCATTAACTTGGTTAGGCATGCATTGCATTTTCTTTTATCGTTTTAATGTGTTTTTGTGAGTGTTAGGGATGAACAGATATATAGATCCCTAAAGCCCTAGCACTCAAGAAGGCAAATGGTGAAGGAGGAGCTCAGACAAGCTGGAACTCAGCTTGATCCAGCTCACCTGAATTGGAACCTAGCTCATTTAAACTAGGGTTAGCTCATCCCAAATCAATTCAGCTAATCTCAGCTGAATGGTAGCTCAAGAGAGTTCATCTTAGCTCACCCTAGCTCAAGTTAGCTCAGATCCAGCTCAACCTAGTTGAGTTTAGCTCATTTTAGCACCCACTAGTCCACAAGGAGCTCTAGCTAGCTCAGCTGAGTTGACTGGGGTTCACCCCAGCTCAGATCCAGCTACATCTAGCTCCACTCAACTCCAGCCAGGTGAAGAAGAACTCATCCAAGCTCAGGAAGCTCAAGTCCAGCTCCTGGGGACCCATCTTAGCTCATGCGTCTCAACCAGCTCAATCCTCCCCGGGAGCACCAGACCTAGCTCACCTCAGCTCCTTTCAATAGAAGCCAGCTCACTTTATCTTGGCTTAGTAGCTAGCAAAGAACTATCAAGCTAAGCCAGATGGAGTAGCCCCATGTTGACCTCTTCAGTAGCTGCCAACTCGACTTCAGCTCCGGACTCTTCAGAACCAGTCCTCCCTCCAAACCCTAGCTCCAACACCTCCTCCACTACTCCACCATTGGCTAAGCTTGCTTAGCTTAGCTATGCTCCAGCTTCCTTGGCTTGTACCACCTAAAAACCCTACCTAACAACTCCACCAACTAGCTCCACCTAAGCTCCACATAAGCTAACCCTACTTGGCGCCAACCTAGCCTACTCACCACCTCGGAAAGACACCTAAAAGTGGTGCCAAAACCATCCCAACTACCCCCTTGTTGGCGCCACTTATCCCTCCAAAAGCCCCCTTCATCTCCACCACACATCTCCCCTTAAACCCATCTCCACCATCCACATAATCCCACCTTCTAGAAGCCTCAAAGTTGGTGCCAACCCATGGCATCTCAATGGTTGGCACCACTTTTAGGTGCCCCTTGACCAACCATAACTACCCCCCTTACAGTCCTTAGGTGGCACCAACCATCCTTAACCATAGGATCAACTAACCACCTCCATCTTTCTATCTTAGCCCTCCATTTCAAGAGTCACTTTAACCCCCCCATCCTACCCTATAAAAAGACCACTACCCACCACCATTCAAACCATCCTTGGCTAGCAAATTCACTCTCGTACTCTACCTAGAGCTCATGCCCAAGAGAGAAGAAGAAGAAGAAGAAGATTAAGGGGATAATCTGTCCCATTGGTGCCTTCCCCTCTTCCCTTCTCTCTGGAGCCACGCCAGCCAAAGGAGGAGCCAGGCAAGGAAGATCTTTGGAGGAGATCTTGAAGGTAGTCCATGCCACCTTGGAGGAGAATTTGAGGGTGGTGCATGCCCACCCCTTCAAGGAGAGCATTGAAGGTGGTAGCATCCACCTTGGAGGAGCTCTCAAGGAAGGAGAAGAAGGAGGTCGTGTTTTCAAGACATGGAGTAGCTAGGCTTAGAGCAAGAAGACTCCCTTCTTCACCAAATTTTGCAAGAGGATTTGTATTTCTTTTATTGCTTTTAAATTTTTTCATTTCTAGTAGAAGCATTCCTCTACTTTTCTTTAAAAAGAACATAAATTCTAGTTAATCAAATTGCCTTCTTTTTAATTTCCTATTGCAATTGTTACTATTATTCTAGCACTTATTCTACTTCCACTCCCTAATTACTCTAGGCCTCCACTTGCCTAGAGTGAGCTTAGGTAGTGGACATTTTAATCTCTTAAGTTTCAGCTTAGCATTTTAGGTGTTAGCACTTTTTCATCATAATTCGCACTTTGCCTGTATTATTTCAAAACACAAAATATATATATATATATATTTAAAATACCAAAAAGAAAGTCGAGATTTATTTGTAGCAAGAGAATTGAATTACAATTTTTGCCTCCTTAGACGACCCTAGATACTCCCCTGTCTAGGATACAAATTTAAAAGCGTATGCGAATTCGCTTGTTACAATGACATTAAAAACTTGCTTTTACAAATCACGCAACTTTTTGCATCAGTAACCTCAGCCTGAGTTATCAATTCCTAATTATAGTTGTAGATAGCATTTAGGTTAACCTTGCTAGGAACTAGGTAGGGGTCAGCATGGGGGTATGATGGCTCTACAATTATTAGTGTTTATATTATCAATTAGTGTCAATTTCGAGGGTACATATGAATTAATGTCATATTACAGTGGGCTTGGGAGCATTGCATCATGTTGTGTTATTCCAGCATTAAGATTACTTATAATTAATGTTTAACAATCATGTCCACAAGTGTGTATTGAAATAGGTCTTAAATGAGCAATCAGACAGTACGTATGGATCCTGATCAATGAACGGAGTCCGACAGATTCAAAATCACCTCAATCCGACCTCCGTAGCTCCACAGTAAACTCGAAAAGTGCTGGCCATTAATCTGATAATCAACGACTCATGTTGTGCAACATGGCGACTGCCCACGCTCTCCATCGCTCCCCAGGGTTAATAAATGGCAGTTTATCATCATTCCTTTGCATTAAAACAAACATAGCTCTCAGGATTTTACTCCGCAAATGGGTTTTTTGGGTTGCATTTAGGCATAAATTAGGTTAGGCATGCATTGCATTTGTTAGTTTATTTTTGATGTGTTTCTTGGAGTGTTAGGGATAAGTAGAGAGTTAGATCCCTAGAACCCTAGCACTAAGGAAGGCAACTGATGACGAGGAAGCTCAATCTGGCTAGGACTCAGTTGATTCCAGCTTATCATGGCTGGATACCAGCTCCCTTGGACTAGGGTTAGCTCCATCCAGCTCCATTAAGCTCAGATGAGCTGAATGGTAGCTCAAGAGAGTTCATCTTAGCTCACCCTAGCTCAGGTCAGCTCAAATCTAGCTCAACTCAACTGAGTCTAGCTCATCTTAGCTCCCACCAGTTCACTTGGAGCTCTAGCTAGCTCAATTGAGTTGACTTGAGTCCACCTCAGCTCAAGCTTAGCTCACGTCAGCTCAAGCTCAGCTTATCTCAGCTCCAACCAGTTCACAATAGCTAGACTCTAAGCTAGCTGTGCTACTACTTTTCCATTAGTAGCTTAGCTAGCTTTGGAGTTCTCATCAGAGGCAGTTCCAGCTCAACCTAGCTCCAGTTAGGTTAGGGCCAGCTAAACTGAGCTCAACTACCCAAACTTGGCTACGTGCATAAGAACTAAGTAGCTAAGCTTAGTAGTTGAGCTCCCTTTGAAGCTGCCTCAGTAGCCCCAGCTCCATAGTACCTGACACTAGCTCTAGAATACTCTTCTTCAACTCTCCTCCATGAAACCCTAGCTCCTCCAGCTCTACTCTACTAGCTAAGCTAAACTCTAATCCACCAAAAACCTCCATGGCCATCCACTCTTCAACCCTTAACCCTAACCAAACCCTAACCCAACCTATCTTTGGCACCAACCCACACCAACCACCACCACTCACACCCCCTCATGTTGGTGCCAAAAATGCCTTAGGCATCTCTTCATTTTGGCCCCAACATGTGTCTAATTCCTAGCGCTACACCTCATCAACCAAGGCCATCTAAACCCTACACCTGACCCCTTCTAGAAGCCCTCCATTGGCACCAAACCTAATGCCCCATAACTACCCTAAACCCTAACCTAGTTGGCGCCAAAAATCACCCCCTACCTCCCTTCATTTGGTGCCAACACCTCCTCCCATCTACACCCTACATATTACTCCCCAACCTATCCTAACCCTCCATCTAGTGACACCACCTAAACCTCCCCCTTAACCCACCTAAAGTGATGCCAACTCCCTTAACTCCACCATAACTACCACCTCAAGCAACCCTCCTCTTTGGCGCCACCCTATATCTACCCTTCATCCCAAAACCACCACCCAACAACACCATCCTAACCCTACACAAAACCTACACACCACCTAACTATACCACCATAAATCCTAACCCTAGTCCTCTCTAAGGGTTGGCACCAAACACCTTACACCCCCCCATTTTGGTGCCAACCATTATCAACCCTAGGATGCCTTAACTACTTCCAACAAGCCATCCTAACCCTCCATCCATTAACTACCCTTAACCTCCTACCATTCCTATATATACCCCCTACCACCACCATTATTACTCAACCTTGGCTACATTTCTTTCTACCCATATTTCCACCTACATAGAAGGTCAAGAGAAGAGGAAGAAGGTTAAGGGGATACTCTGTCCCCTTGGTGCCTTCCCTCTTCTCTTCTCTCTTGTGCCCATGCCAGCCAAGGGAGGAAGCCAGGCATTGGAGGACAACGTAGGGTACACGCCTACCCTAGGAAGAGTAGTATTTGAGGGCCAAAGGTGGTCCACACCACCTTAAGGAGGAGTTCTTGGAGTGGGAGCCATCCACTCTAGGAAGGAGAAGGCATGCCCATCTAGGGTTTGCCTTTGGAGGACATCCAGGAAGGAGGAGGAGCCCTTCTCAAGCCTAGGAGCCACTGAGCTTGGAGCAAGGAGCTTCCCCTCTTCACCATCATTTTAGGAGGATTTGTGTTTCTTTTGTTATTTGTTATATTTATTCTAGTAGTAGAAGCATTCCTCTACTAGGATTTTTTGTAAAACACTCTTTCTCAATTAAAAGTTGCCTTCTTTTCAATTTTGCTTTTATTGCAATTCCTTTTGTTGTTTTGTTGCATTATTCCTAGTGCACAAACACTCTTTCTCTCTAATTACCCTAGTCCTCCACGTGCCTAGGGTGAGCTTAGAATGGATCAACTTTTGTCACGTAGATACTAGCTATTAGGGTTAGTCTTTTTACAAAACTTTAGTGATCCTGTTATTTCAAAAATCTAAAAGAAATTCATATATATATAAAACCAAAAATAAAGTTGAGTCCCCTTTAAAGAAAGAGATTTGATTTAGCAATCAATTTTGCCTCCTTGGATGACCCTAGATACCCCATTATCTAGGTTATAAATTTTAAAAGTGAATCTGTTTTTGTGTGTTGCAATGACTTAAAACCCTAAATTAACAAACCACATAAAAACATGATCAAGGGTCCACCGATCAATCCTTCATTGCACGCTCACCATCGTCCGATCATCATCGGATGCACGCCAATGCTCCACGTCGCACCATGCCTGCCACCGCACGATCCCCGTCCAATGCACATCGCTACTCGAGCACTACGTCATCGCTACAACCATCCATGAGGACAGTACAGTGGCTAGGCGAGGTAGTCTCACACACACGGCAAGCATTTGAGTCGCGCCCCTCCCTACACATCGCACCCAATCAAAATTATGTTGTTTGATCAATTCTAGCGGTCGAGGAGTGGCCGCTTGGCACACCATCCAGCCATTTGTGCTGGACGTGAGTGACCATGCCCTCGAGCACACGCCATCATACGTGCGTAGGGTGCAATAAGAAGCACACGAGGTGAGATCTGGACCATCGATTTGCAATCGAGTGGCTACAAGCGTGCGCACATGGATCATGTGCGATGGCAACTGTGCACGCGGAGAGGACAGCACACGTGAGCTGGGGCTTTGGCAACGCCTACGGTGGAGCTTTAACAATGAATTGAATGTCGCTGTTGACCCGAAGATGATTTTTAGCTCTTTTCCTCCTTTATAAACGGACCCATCATCCTCCACTTTTGGCTCATCTTCAACCAAGCAACCCCCCACTCCGTAGAGCATCCAAGCAAGGTTTTGGAGACGTCGAGCCATCGACGGAAGCCCCTCCACCACCATGGCTGCCTCGCCTCTCCATTTAGTTAGTTTCTTTAGTTTAATACTTGTTACTTTTAAGCTTTACTCTAATGTTATAATTATAAAATGGTTCTATCTTTTACAATGAATTACTTTGCTTGGTTTCATAGCTAGCTATAATCACATCGTCATCATAAATCTCTAACCCTATCACTCTCTTTCTCATTCTCTCTCTCTCTCCCTCTCCCTATCTCTCTTTCTTTCTCTCTATTTTCACAAGCAAATCAAATGACGTATTTTTGTGACACATTAAAGCGATAAAATGATCCGATTTCACGCCTCCCTGAGATCAACACTTGGACCCATTTTGATTATCTTCACTTAAAATTGATGTTGTAAGTGCATGCTACAACAAACAAATTAACCTAACATGTTTCTCAACGTCATGGATTTGGCTTCTGCTAGCCAGTACTTTGACTTGAAGGAGCAAGCCTTCATGTACTTGGATGCATTATCTTATGCGGACTCATCATCTAAATTTGAAGACATGTGCGCCCTGGGGAACAACCCATATTCTACTACTTATAACCCAGTGTGGCTCAACCATCCATACTTCGCATGGTCCAACAACCCTCAGTGCCAAAACCCTACTAGTGGAGTAGTGTGGCTATCCGCTCCCATCATCCCAAGGGCCCAATATTGTCCATGGGAAAATCTATTGTCAGGCCCTTGCGCACCGCAAACGGGTCACGCATCAAGCCCTCTTGATAAGTTAATGCAAATGATGGAGAAAATGTCCAAGCGCCATGAAAAAAATATGACTTCTCTTTAACAACAATTGGTGCAGCAGAATGCTGAGATCAATCAACTATGTTGAGATTAGTCAACTACGCATGATGACTCGATCTCAAGGCACTCTTCCTGCCCAACTTGTCCCAAACTCACAAAATTTTGTACCCTGTGGTCTACAACCACAGGTATGACCTTCTCAGGGACAGGTTCACCAAGTTCTGCATGCTCTGAGTACTCCACCGGGATTTCAAGCAAATCCCTTCGCAGCACATCAACCCTATGTCCCTATTGTGAACTATCCTCTGCCTTATGATCCCACTGGACCTGCGACATCCAATGTGATTACTACGAGGAGTGGCAAATAGACCATTGATTATCCTCAACCTGATCCTAGCCCATCTTTATCATTATCCTCTCAATTGGATTGTCCACCACTTTCTCATGAGGATGACACACCCAAACTGGTGCCAAAATTGGTCCCATTCCATGAGCTTTACTAAGGGAGTCAAAAGGCAAGAAAAAGAATACGCAGACCTTTGATAATCTGCGTAATTTATTCATGGACGTTGAGAGCAATGTTCCCTTGCTAGAGGCGATCGACTACAACACGACTATCGCACATTTTTTTAAGGACTACACTACACCTAGGCGACAACAAAAGAAAATGAAGAACCCCATGGTTCTCGCCTCATACGAGTTGTGCTATGCTGTTAAAATTACCACCGAAGTAGAAAGGCCCAGGCATCCCTCTCATTTCATGCAGCATCAAAGGCTGCAATTTTGATTGTGCCTTGTTGGATTTAGGATCTTCCATTAACCTCATACCGACCATCATGCTTTAGAAATTTGCATTGGAAATCTGAAATCCACCCCTATTACATTGCAGCTGGCAAATCTCTCTGTCAAAATCCACGGGGTGTGGTCGAAGACATGGTGGTTAGGGTAAACAATCTTTGTTTTCCTATTGACTTTCTTGTATTAGACATGGAAGTTCCTGATTCACTTTCTGATTACCCAATCATCCTTAGTAGACCTTTCTCGGCCATAGCCCGTGCCCATATTGATTGTGAATCTGGTTGCATTGAGATTGTTGTGGGCTCTAAAAAGCTCAAACTCAACAATTTTAAGGCCACCAAGAAGTTTGATTGCGATCTTATCGAGGATGACACGTTTGGTAATGACATGGCTGTTAGTGCATGTATCAGGTTGGTAGGGACCTATTCGAACTACGGTGACATACCCCTTGAGAATCATAATCAATTGATTGAACTTTACTGTAACATTTCCCCACCCCGCCCCTTACCCTTATCTCTTCCTGACTAGACCCCTGATGAGGTCCACTCCACTTCTTTCTCCTTATGGTCTAAGTCATTTTTGGACTGCTCACCACCAGTCTACCCCTTGAAGACTAGAGTACCCTTTCCTTCCCACCAAATTAGGCTAAAACGACATTCCACATTGGGAACTTGCTCCCAAATGCTGGTCACTGGGGCTCTCTTTTCTTCGATCTATCAATCCAAGATGCCCCTCTTCTCGGACAACCTGAGGGCCAAGTTCCTTCACCCTCATTCTTTCCTCTAATCCTTCTAGGACACTTGTCACAAGATTTGCCAGATCTTTCCCCGTCAACTCCTATGATTAAAGTGCTACCAAAATATGCTTTCTTTGGACCAAATCAAATGCTTTCTGTAATCATCAGTTCAAAATTGTCTAGGGAGCAAGTGTGCAAGCTAATGAAGGTCCTAATTGAACATAAGGCAGCCATTGGATGGTCTCTTTCTGATCTAACTAGCATTAGCCCCTCCTACTGCACTCACCGTATATATACAGAGGAGGAGCTTGACCTTCCCTCGAAATGCAGTGATGTCTCAATTCCAATATGCGGGAGGTCGTTAAGACCAAAATTATTAAGTGGCTTGATGCGGCCATCATTTACTCAATCAGAGACAGCCCCTAGGTGAGCCTGATTCATGTTGTTGCCAAAAAAGTGGGTCACACCATCCGTGTCAATGACAGGGGCGAATTCATCCCTGCATGCACTCTTACATCTTGGAGAGTGTGTGTAGATTATAGGAAACTTAGTACTGCTACTAGGAAAGAGCATTTTCCATTGCCTTTTATCGACCAAATCCAGGAGTAGTTAGCAGGAAATCAGTTCTTTTGTTTCCTAGATGGATTCTTAGGCTATAACCAAGTGGCTATTGACCCCTGTGACCAAGAGAAAACCACCTTCACCTACACCTTTGGCACCTTCACCTTTCGAAGGATGCCATTTGGACTTTGTAACACGCCAGCTACCTTCCAAAGATTCATGTTGGCGATATTCCATGATATGGTGGGTGATTTTCTTAAGGTGTTTATGGACAACTTCTTGATTTTCGGACCTACCTTTGATGACTATCTAGCCAACCTGACTTGCATCCTTCGAACATGTATTGATGTAAAGCTCATGCTTTCATAGGAGAAGAGTCATTCTATGGTGCACAAAGGTATTATTATGGGTCATATCATCTCCAAAAGGGGTATCGAGGTGGACAAAGATAAGCTTGATGTGATAGCTGATCTACCAATACCTAGCTCTATCCAGTAAATCCGCTCCTTTTTTGGTCATGTCGGCTTCTATAGGAGATTTATCAAGGATTTTTCTAAGATGTCTAGACCTTTGAAGCATCTCCTATCTACTAATGTGCCTTTCGACATTGGCCCCAACTATATTTGAGCATTCATGTAGCTACATGGTGCTGTCACTAAGGCCCCTATTCTCCAGCTACCTGTTGGAGCCATCTTGGGATAGAAATGCAATAAACACCACTTTGTGGTGTATTATGCTAGTAAGACACTTGAGAGGCCTAGTGTAATTACACGACCACTAAAAAGGAGCTACTGGCCATCGTCTTTGGGCTAGAGAAATTTCGATCGTATGTCACAGACCATGCAACCATTAGTTATATCATAATAAGAAGGATGCAAAGCCCAGATTGATTCGTTGGATCCTTCTACTTCATGAACTTGACCTTGAGATACAAGATAAGGCTGGAGCCCATAATGCAGTTGCTGACCATCTCTCGAGACTTGACCTAGACCATATTAGACTTACTTTGTCATTAAATGAATCTTTTCCTGATGAGCGCCTTCTAGCGATAGATGTGGCAAGTGGACTATGTTATGTCAATATTGCCAATTACCTTGCTTCTAGATTTCTTCCACAAGGCTGAACTAAAAACCAGTGATTGCGTCTAATTGTAGATGCAAAGTATTATTTCTGGGATAATCCACTACTTTTTAGAGAAGGTGCTGATCAGATTATTCATCACTGTGTTCCTGACAGTGAGTTTCCTAGTGTCATATCCTTTTGTCATAATCAGGCCTGTGCAGGCCATTTTTCTTGGAGGAAAACTGTAGCCAAGGTGTTACAATGTAGATTCTTTTGGCCCTCCCTTCATCAAGATGTACACAATTACACTAAGCATTGCACTAGGTGCTAGATGCTAGGGTTAATGTCACGTCACAACATGATGCCCTTGCAACCCATCCTAGTTGCAGAAATTTTTGATATTTAAGGAATTGATTTTATGGGCCCTTTTCTTCCTTCCAATGATTTCGAGTACATCCTTATTGTTGTTGGTTATGTCTCAAAATTGATTGAGGCTATTCTCGCACGTCGTGCTGATCATGTCATTACCACGAACTTTGTCAAGGACTACATTTTTACACGCTTTGGTATCCCTCGAGCCATCATTTTAGATGGAGGAAGTCATTTCACTCACTCATCATTCCAAGTACTTTTGAGGAAATAGGAAGTTTGCCACAGTATTACTTCTCCATATCATCCTCAAATGAATGTCCAGGCAGAGGTGTCGAACCAGCATATCAAAGTAGATCCTCCAGAAAATGGTTTGGCCTGACGCAAAGGATTGGTCTGATAAGCTGATTAACTCCTTATTGGCATATCAGACTGCCTTCAAGGCTCCCTTATGTATGTCTCCTTTTAGCGTTGTTTTCAGAATGCCTTATCACTTGCTCGTGGAGTTGGAGTAGTGCATTTATTGGGAGATTCTCCAATGTAACCTCAATCGAGACTTGTGTGGTCAAGAAAGGAAACTCCAACTCTAGGAATTAGAAGAGTTGCATCATGAGGCCAATGACTCTACTTTGACCTCTAAACAATGAACCAAGGCCTTTCACGATAGCCGCATTAGGCTGAAGGAGTTTGAGCCATCACAGTAGGTTTGGCTTTATAATGGCCTACTCAAATTTTTTCCTAGAAAACTGAAGTCCAAATGGACTGGTCCTTTCCTGGTCTCGAGACCTTTTTCCCAACGTTGCCATTGAAATTGAAGATCCCAAATTTGGGCATAAATTTATGTTTAATGGGAAATGGTTGAAATCGTATCTCACTCATGAGCCTACCACCATTGATGAAACAGTTGCCCTGCTGGAGGGTAACTAACTTTAGCATTACTCTGAGTCCAACTAGGGACGTTAAGTTCAGCGTACGTTGGGAGCACCCCAACACCCTTTCAATTTTACTTCACATTCCATTCCATTTCACTTCACTTAACTGTACCTTACTTCACATTTCACCACCCACCATCCACCCTGCACTTCACTCTTGCACCAAGTCCTTTGACCCTGTTTATCCCTTTTTGCATGCATATGAGGGCATAGCATGATTTGGCATGGGGGGCTAGATATGCATCCATAAGATCTGGGTATTATATCGGTATCATGCATATTCTTGTCCATTATACATATCCATTTGTAATATATATATATAGCCTTATTGAAAAAATCATAAAAATTGAAAAAGATCTTGAAAAATTCCAAAAAACATACAAAACACAAAAAGTCCATAAAAATTGAAAATTCAAAAACTCAAAAAGGAAAATGGTAGTAATATTTAGAAATGATGTTAAGCTAAAGATTTTTCTGAAGCAATATTAATGTGTTTATCAATTGGACATTGTGAGAATCAATTGCATGGAAGACTACCAGAACTCAAGTCTTACATAACATAGACCATCTCTCAACTAATAAGGACTCTTGATATTTAAACCATAAGTACGATTTTCAGGACTTCGAGGGTTTTGCAAAGCTCGAAAGCTAAGAGGTTATGGTTGTGCTTAGTGATTGATCAAGACTAACCAGATGAACATTAAGACTCAAGCCTAGGGTTTCATGTCCTTTAAAGTCCAAGTTGGTCCCAACTTCACCTCATGTCTTCAGATCGACTCTGAAAAATGAGTAAAGACTCAACCCAACTCTTATTGTGTTGTGGCTCAAAGAATTTTTGGTGGAAATAGGGTATTTGTAATGCACCCTGAAAAACTTTTTATTGGAAGAATTTATAGTAATTTTGAGAACATACTGACTTATTCAAAAAATATCTTTCTTTTTCTTTTTCTTTTTTGATTCTTTTATTCTTTTTGGCCTTTTTTTTTCTTCCGCTATTTTTTTTTTTTTTTGGCAAATGTCAGTATGTCTCCTACAACTTTATTTGGAAGAGCACACTTATTTTGTGGGTGAGTATTTTTGATGGAAAGAGTTTCTCCTAATTACATGACTAAAGACTAGGATAAAAAGTCTACCTATATGGATAGGTAAGGACTCCACCTTCCCTAATGAACACAAGGGTTGGATCTTACATTCATCTGGTCATTCCTGACTCTGTGTAGTGTAAGCCAAAGTTACTTAGACTCTCAAACAAAAGCAAACCAACGAATCTTGTACTGGTGTCTTAGTTATACAAGAATATGTCCTAAGTTAGGAGAGATCCTAGTCTATCTTCAATGCTCAAGTGTATTAAGCCAAAGCCTAAGCGATCAAGCTTTTGTGGCCCGGAAAGTCTTCAAAGCAAAGGTTGAATGTCAACAAACACTTATATTATTTTTTCTTCAGCTTTCAAGTCATAGCTAAACACTATTGATTTTTTTTTTTCATATCATAGCTAAACACTACCTTACTATTAAATAAGTGTTTTGCTAAGGACTAGCAAAAGATAGGCATGGGGGTGTGATTATGCAGCAATTCACTCCATTAATTATGCCCTCTTATGCTATTTCCTAGCTTCTCACATTTAGATTAGGTAGATTTTCATGCATTTTGTAAATATGTGCATGCATTTATTTTTATGGAGAGGAAGAGAGAGAGAGATTGAGGCCCCCCTTTCCCAACCATTTATACCACCTAATACCACCTAACATAATACCACCGTGCACCACCTACAATAATTCCCTAAGACATCAAGTGCCAACCCATAAATTACCTGAAAATATCCTAACGGTACTCTTGTCGTCACCTCAACCCTCACACTTTACGTGCGCCCCATCCCCCCCCCCCCCAGCCCCTCATCCCTTCCCTACCAATGTAACAAGACCCAACCCCCTGCAAGCGAAGAGGTCGGCACCATACTGCACCCATTTCCACTCCAATAGCAGCACTCCATTCCCCCTCACCACCATCACCACACTCATAGCCACACTCAGCAGGCCACACTTCCAGCTCTCGTCTCTCCCTCTTCCTCTCCCATATGCTGCTCTCTCTCACTAGTTGCGAGAGCATGCAGTAGGAAGGGAGTAGTTCCTCGTGGTCCCAAACTCCACATCGAGCTCCACCATTACCCAACTCCCTTGTGAGTAGGTGGTTCTTTTCTTTTTATTTTTACTTTTGTTTTATCGAGTGTTTTTCTACCATTAACGTAGCTGTAGAACCTTTGTTTCGCATTCCCCTATTTTTACTGTAGCTACTATTCATGGTGAGAGTTTTGCATATGGATCGAACGGATACTAGAGAGGAGGGGTGAATAGTATCACTTCTTGAAATAGTAAAAGATAGAAATAAATTCACAACAAAGTCAAGCACAATTTACACCTGGATTTTGAGTGAAAACCCAAATCTGGTGAAAACTACTACCTAAGCCTCTCAGCTTAGGGTTTTCCCGACTAGTCAAGACTAGTCAATCCACTATAGTACCACTTGAACGAGGGTGGCACAACCTCTTTACAACCACTTCTCTTTTTATATTGAAGAGAGGAACAATAACAACAACACAGATCTTTCCAACACCTTGGAATCTGTTAATCAAAAACAACAAAGTTGCATAACAATAAGTATATCTATGGAAGCTTAATAAAAGATCAAACCAAGATTTTGGCAGAGATTCGAAATGACGTGCTTTTGAAAGATGTGAATAGTGAAGCATAGAACACTTGAAAGAAGCACAAGAAGCACTGATTTTAGAGAGTATTTCAATTGAAAGCTATATTTTGAAAGGGCTACGCATTGCCTCTATTTATACTAAAAGGTTGGCCTGAAAAAGAAATATAATTGGTCAATTAATTAAGGTGTATTGGTCAATCAAAAAGTTATTTGGTCGATAAATTAAGTTATTTGATCGATCATAGGTTGGTCTATTAATTAGCTTGGTTGGTTAACCAATAGGATTTTAATCAACTTCCTAAAAAGGATTGGTTTGATCAATTAACAAATTTGGTTGGTCAATCAATTGATTTTGGTCGATCAATAACCCTAAAAGTTTGTTTTCAAAGAAGCGCGAAAAACTGTTTGATTGTTTTACTTTTGAGGTTCCTTACAATGATATCCTAGACTCAAATAGAAAGGAAAATGACACACATCAGCAACCATTTAAAATTTGTCCAAAAGATAAGCTTTAATCTGAGATGGTCTTGAAATATTAGGTTGGCTAAAGATGAGTTGCAGGCACAAGTTTCGCTGATTTCTAACTCTACCCTAGGGTTTATTTGTCCCAGAGATTAAAGCATCCGTGCATGTGCATTGGTTTGAGTTATTTGAGGTTGGTATGATTGCCAATCTAGAAAGTGAGTATTTATTTATTTATTTATTTTAATATATATATTTTTGTTTGATTCCTCTAAGTCTAACCTTGGATCAGCCATCAACACGGTTTATGTCCGATTCATTGTTCCCATCACCGAACCTCGAAGGGTGCCTTGCTTTCGATGCTTCGAGATAGCACCGCCCATAGCGACCCCAAGAACTCCTGGCAATTGACACTTCGAGATAGTATCACCATGGATCTCTTAGGCGAATTCAGGCCTATGGCAATTGGCACTTCGAGATAGGGCCGCCCATGGTACCTGAACCACACAATGCGCTTACATGCCCCTAATAGGATGGATATCCTAATAGACAAGCACCAAGGAGGTGACACATTATCATCACATTCTCAAGGTGAGTATGTACTCCACCTCTCCTGTGGTAGGAACTCTTCCAATCAAATTGTGTTTTCAAGCTTCTCCTAAGTCAAAACTAAGAGAACCAACTTTTCTTTTTGAAATGAATTAGGGTGATCACTATTTACACAAGACCAAGTGTGTGTGAAATGTGGATGCTTAGGTTACGAGGACCCGTAAACCAAAAGGTAGAAAAAGACACTAGGTACTACCCAGCCTTTAACTCAATCCCTAGCTTTCCTTCCTTAACCTCTTGAGGAATGGTCTGCAACTTAACTCCTACTTAAGTTTTTAAGTCCACAAAGGACCCTAAGAGTCTAAAGCTAGTAGCTTACTTAGCTTTTAAAGTTCGACACCTAGAGTCAACTTAGTCTAACCTAAAGTTTTGGTCTACTTAAGAATGCAGGGCCGAGCCAGTTAAGCTCAATAATGTAAAATGTTTTTTATTTTTCTTTTCCTTTATTTTTTTTTTAATGTAATATGAATGAATGAATGCAAAATGTAGACATGCTATAAACAGATGCCTCAGGTTCTTTCCCCCCATGCCTGGTTCAAACATAGTCCTCATTGGAAACAAAACAATTAAAGGAAGATATTACCTGAGGCAGAGAATGACAAGAGCTAAGGCTCCTCAAGAGTGACCTCGTCAACCAGATGGCCATCCAAAGTAATGTATGGTTTTAACCGTTGGCCGTTGACGATAAAGGGAGTTGCCAAAGAGGAAGGGCTCTTGATCTCCATAGCTCCATGTGGAAACACTTTAGTGATTATATAAAGCCCACCCTAATGAGATTTTAATTTCCTTGGAAAAAGCTTAAGTCTGGAATTGAAAAGCTAGACTTGTTGGTTTGGCTCAAAGGTCTTTCTAAGGATATACTTATCATGCAAGACCTTAGTTCTCTCTTTATAGGCTTGAGAAGTGTCATAAGCATCATTCCTCAGCTCCTCAAGCTCACTTATTTCCAGAAGTTGTGTCTTACCCGCCTTTTCTAAATCCATGTTGACACTTCGAATAGCCTAAAATGCCCTATGTTCTAACTCAACGGGTAAATGGCATGCTTTCCCATATACAATCCGAAAGGGCGATGTACCCAAAGGGGTCTTGTAGGCCGTTTGATAAGCCCATAAAGCATCATCAGGTCTTACGGTCTTTTCTAAAATTTTCTCTATCTCCCTATTTGACACTTCAACCCAGCCACTCATCTGGGGTTGGTATGGGGTAGTAATCTTGTGAGTGACCCCTGAACTTTTGAGTAACCAGTTTAAGTGATGATCCCGAAAATGAGGTCCCCCATCACTAATAATGGTCTTAGGGCAGCCGAATCGGGATATGATATTGGCCTTCACAAATTTCGATACCACTGAGTGGTCATTTGTGCATGTAGGAATGGCCTCTACCCATTTAGAGACATAGTCAATTGCCACTAAGATATATTCATAACCTTGGGACAAAGGGAAGGGGCCCATAAATTCAATTCCCCAAACATCAAAAATTTCAATAGGTTTAATGGGGTGTTGAGTCATCTCATTCCTCTTCCCAATCGTTCCAGTCCGTTGACATCTAATACAGGTCTTAACAAAATTATGAAAATCCTTAAATAATGAAGGCCACCAAAAATCGAACTGGAGAACCTTAAAAGTAGTTTCCTTAGCACCAAAGTGTCCTCCACAATGAAGTTCAGGGGAAAAACTCAACACACTTTATTTGTCCTCTTTAGGCACGCATCATCTCAGTACTTGGTCTTGTCTAATTCTAAATAATTCAGGCTCTTCCCAATGAAAGTATCTTGCTTGGGAAATGAATGTCTTTCTTTTCTGCTCATCCCAAGAGCTAGGACTTTCTTTAGTGACCAAGTAATTGATGGTATCAGTATACCAAGGTGAAGTTGGTGTTACCGCCATAAGGTTTCTTTAGGAAATGTCTCGCGGATGTTTCCAGATGGAGAGTCATCAAGTGGAAGGCGAGACAGGTGGTTAGCCACAATATTTTCTACTCCTTTCTTTTCACGTATCTCCAAGTCAAATTCTTGAATGAGTAGGATCCACCTAATCAGACGTGGCTTAGAATCCTTCTTAGCAATGAGATGTTTCACTGCCGCATGATCAGTGAAAATAACCACCTTAGACCCAAGATGATAAGACCTAAACTTCTCTAGAGCAAAAACTACAGCAAGTAATTCCTTTTCAGTGACGGTGTAGTTTTGCTGTAGTTCGAATAAAGTCTTGCTGGCATAGTGCAGCACATGAGGCCTTCCCTCAACCCTTTGTCCAAGGATTGTTCCCACTGCATAATCCAAAGCATCACACATCAGCTCAAATGGGAGCATCTAATCAGGAGCTCAGAGAATAGGCATAGAGATCAACGCCTCCTTTAGAGTTTGAAAGCCATGGCACACTTTGAATCAAAATTGAAGGAAGATTCCTTCACCAATAGGTCATAAAGTGGCCTAGAAATTTTACTGAAATTTTTAATAAAGCTCCTATAAAAGCTGGCATGGCCCAGAAAGGATCTAATCTGCTTGACATTCGTGGGCAATGGAAGTTTGGAAATAGAATCAACCTTGGCTTTATTTACTTCCAAGCCTCGCTCAGACACAACATGCCCAAGTGCAATTCCTTTCTGTATCATGAAGTGGCTTTTCTCCCAGATGAGGACTAAACCAGTCTCCTTACATCGCCTCAGCACATTCTCTAGGTGCAGGAGACATTGGTCGAAAGATGAGCGGTAAATGGAGAAGTCATCCATAAACAGTTCAACACACCTGTCAATCATGTCCGAGAAAATGGACATCATACACCGCTGGAAGGTTGCAAGTACATTACATAGTCCAAACGGCATACGCCTAAATGCAAAGGTACCATAAGGACTCGTGAAAGTCATCTTCTCTTGGTCATCAGGGAAGATTGCAACCTGGTTATACCCAGAATATCCATCGAGAAAGCAATATTACTTATTCCCAACCAATTTTTCGAGAATTTGGTCAATAAAAGGCAAGGGAAAGTGATCTTCTGGGTAGTGGTGTTTATCTTGAGGTAATCAATACAGACCCTCCATCCAGTTGAGGATTTAGTCACAACTTGTTCACCTTGGTCATTAAATTCCACAGTAAAGCCTACCTTCATTAGCACCATATGAATTGGACTTACCCATTTACTATCTGCGATGGATATATGATCCTAGCATCCAACCACTTCAGAATTTCTTTTTTAACCACCTCCCTCATATTAGGGTTAAGACGTCTCTGCATGTCCCTAAATGGCTTGATGGAATCATCAGTATAAATGTGGTGCATGCAGAGTGTAGAGTCTATACCCTTAATGTCTGCAATGCTTCAGGCAATAGCTTCCTTGTGCCTAGACAAGCATTCAATCAGGGCTCCCTCCTGTGCCTCAGATAGCATAGTAGAAATGATAATGGGGAGCGTATCAATGGCACCTAGGAAGATGTACTTGAGAGTGTCTAGGAGGGGTTTCAACTCAAGGTCAGGGGCTTGTATGGTTGAGAGTTTCATAATAGTTGTCCCCATCTCGAGTAGTAGATCTTCCTTGGGCAAAGATGATGGGGAAAGAAACTTAGCAGAAACACCCAGCAACTCCTCAAGTTCTAGTATATCCCCTTCACATTCCTCCAAGAGATGGGAATGCTCATTTAGCATAACATGTTAAAGGGGGTCATCACATAACATTGCAGGGGTTGTCTCTTTAATCAGGTTATCTATCACCTCAACTTGAGAACAATCTTCAAGCCCGACTTGTTTATAAGCATCAAACACATTAAGCCAGAATCTCCTATTCCCAAAGCCCATTTTTAATGCCCCAGTATTGTAATTGATTGAAGCATGCAAACTTGCAAGGAAGGGACGGCCTAAAATGATGGAAGGCTTGGTTGGCTTGTTGGTAGGGTCAGTGTCCAAAACTAAGAAATCAACGGGGAATAAGAAATCTTCTACTCTCACAAGGATGTCTTCCAAAATTCCCTGCGGTGTCTTGAGTGACCGATCAGCAACTTCGAGGATTACCAGGCTAGGCTTTAGATTGCCTGCCCCAAGTTGTTCATACACGTAGCTCACAAGGATGTTCACCCCCGCACCCAGATCAAGTAGAGCCCCATCTATCTGTAAGTTATCGATGACCACCGAAATGTACAGGGCTGCTGGGTCCTTAAGTTTCGGGGGTGTGCCATGTTGAACAATTGAGCTAACAGAATTAGGTAGGACAACTTTTGATTGGACCTGTTTCCTAGATTGTTGCTTTTTCGTGCATACATCCTTTAGGAAGAGGGCATAAGATAGAATCTTCCTAATAGCCTCAAGCAAAGGCAGGTTAATCTGCTCTTGCTTGAAAGTTTCCATGATCTCATCCATCTTATCTTTGGCTCCAAATGAGCCAGCAGAAGTCTGCCCAGAGGTGGATAAGCACTCTGGAAAGGGAACTCTTGGTCTCTGGGTGGAAGGGTTGTCATGTCGAGTAAGGGGTGGAATGGGGGCAACCTCTTCTGGTGAGGTGATTTGAAGTGAAGGAGAGTTGGGCAAGTCTTCTCCAGTGGGGGTGAAAGTCGGGGTGGATGGTTTTTCAGAAGGTGAGACTTAAGAGCATCGGGTTTGGAAATTTCTTTCCTACATCTGAGAATAATCACTAAAGACAATCCCTTTTCCTTTAGGATTCTCCTCAGCAGCACTGGGAAGCTTCTCAGTTTCCCTCTATCTAACAGCCTCAACAAGGTCTCCTATTTGCGATTTCATTTCATGTATAGCCTTGTCATGAGATTGGATGATGGCACTTTGACTTTCCTACATAGTTCTCAACAATGCCTTCAATTCATCTATCTCAGAGGTCATAGGTTTGGCAAAGGTTTGAGGTTGGTTCATTTGTTGATTTTGAAAGGGTTGTGGTTTATAATTCCCTTAATTTGAAACATTCCCTTGTCTCCAGGAAAGTTTGGGTGATTCCTCCATCCCTCATTATAAGTGTTGGAAAAAGGGTCATTATGAGGTCTGGGATGAAATCCTTGAGCGACATTCAGATCTGCTTGGACAAGCTCAGGGAATTGGGAGGCCAAGTGGCAATCCATAGTGGTGTGTGTATTGCCTTGGCAAGTGGAGCATTTTGAAGCTTAGGATGTGGAGGTGCTAGATGTTAATTGGCTCAGGCTCGACATAAGCCTTTCCATGTTTTGATTCAACAATTGAATCCGATAGGCTAAATTCTAGGTGTCCCTTGCCTCATTTGCCTCCAACTTTCTTTGCATGAGAGTGGGTTTTCTATCCATGTAGGCAGAATTCAAGTGAATAGAATTCTCACTCAAAGTATGAAAAAGGTTCCAAGCTTCATCCTCAGTCTTAGATAGAAAGGTTCTTGCACAAGCACCATCCATAGTCTGCCTGTGCGAATCATTAAGTTCAGTGTAGAACCTTTCAACCAGTTGCCACTTGGGCACCTGGTGATGAGGGCAAAGTCTCAATAGGTCATTAAAGTGCTCCCACGCATCATGGAAAGGTTCCCCTATCCTTTTGAACAAAACTCATAATTTTCCTCCTAATGTGATTAGTTTTGCTCATGGGGAAGTACTTCTTCAGGGCATCCCAAGTGTTAATATCATCAAGGATATGATACCAATACTTGGCCTTGTCCTTGAGGGAGAAAGGAAAGAGGGTTCGCATTTGGGCGTCATCAGTAACGCCCTGTAGCTTCACCGTGGAATAGACCTCGGTGAATTCGTCTATATGCCTGTAAGGGTCTTCCCTAGTAGTACCATAAAAGGAGGGTAGCAAGGATATGGTACTACTTTTGATCTCATAAGGATTGTCTCCTCTAGGTCTACATAGTGCAGGGATAGGTCGATTGGTCGGAATGAAATATTCCTTAAGGCTACTTTGACCAGCCATTACTTCCCTTGGCAGGTTCCTTCTTAAGAATCTTTCAGGTTCAGGATCAAACACAAGTTGTCTCCTAGGAGATTGCCTACCAAGCATGCGCGACAAACACAATTCAAAAGGACTTGATAGGTCTTTACAAATTTAGGCTTTTAACTTTAATTCAAATTATAGGTGACAAAGTAAGTTTCCCAATCAATTACGTGCCTATTGTCAAAAAGACCTAGTTGGAGCTTATGTGTTCTTCCCAAAATTTCAAATGGTAGAGCAACTCCAAAGATGGAAGATCGAGGGATGCAAGTAGGCCTATGCCTTCCTTTGAAGTTGTGCTTTTGCAATGCTTCTTTGCTACCCACAAAAATTCGTGACAGGGCATCCCCCTCTTTGGAGTTACAAAACCTTTGATCTCAAGTTCTGAACACTTTAGAATCCAACAGTAGGAGGGCTCTTGTCCTAATAGTTCAAAGACCTAAGAGTGTCTAAATGCGTGCTTTGGTGCAAAGAGAAAATGAGTGTGTATACACCATAAAATATTTGAGTTTGAATTTTGAAACACACGACAAGTTTTCAGCTCAAGTTCTTGGTTTTTAGTGCTCCTCCTTAACTTAAAGTCCTTTTTCAAGAAAATATGTGACCACTTGTTAGATCTTTTCAATTCAATTAGGTGGTCTTGCAATTAAATCCAAATTCACATGTGTGAGAAATATAAAATGCAAAGAAAGAGGACGTACCTTCCCTCCAGCAATCAGCAATGCAAGATGCACGTAAATAAATAAAATATAGAGGCTACACATTCACACCTAAATGGTCATCTTAAGGTAGGTAGCTTCTAGCAAGCAGCTCATTTTTGTTTTTTTAAACTACTTATGCACAAATAAATTAAGGTTAAACAACCCACAAAAGAAAACCTAGATCTAAAGAAAAGTGAACAGGCTCCCAAAAAGTTACCCAACATGGGTGTAAAAGAAAGTCAGGGAACAAACCCCTCAACTATACCCTAGAACAACAGTCTCAAACCAAAATGTGCAAGGAAAATTAAGTCTAAAGTCTTAATCCTACTTTAATCAAATCAAAGACTAAGCATGCGGAGATGATCGTCATGTCCTCATCCTTCCTCTCCTGTCAATCTGGTTCCTTACAAGGTGACTCGAACAATTTCTCCTCTGGTGACATCAACGGTCACCTCTCACGATGGCTTGTGTGATGGCAAGTCATAGAATGTGTGTCGCAAAATGTATTCTCTCACACCAGAACAACAAGATACAAAGTTAAATGTGCTTCAAAAAATTTGAATCAATGTGAAGAAATGAATGAGTGTGATTTAATTAAGACTGTTGCCTCCCCAACAACGGTGCCATTTGATAAGTCAATTTTTGCTTTGGTTAAGTTTCACACACAAAAAGATGCATCATTTTAGTATCAAAGTGGTGGAAAAGTACTTAACAAAATAATTAAAATAAACCAGTCACAGGAGAGCAGGTCGTATCCACAAGGAGGCAGAGGCATATTAAAATCACAACTAGGTAGAAATAGAGTTCGTAGAAATATTCATCAAATCAAACAATGCATATGTCGTTCTGAATGTAAACCTTAAATTTATGGAGAAGTCAAGGGTTGTTGATGTAATTTTCATGTAGGAAAATAGTTCATGTGTAGGGGTATATCATGTAATTTTCACTTGCATTCATACTAAAATGTAATTCTAATTTAAATGTAATGCATATTGAGATGAATCATAAGGGCTTAACAATTATATAGAAGAATAAGCATAAAGCTATAATTTCACTTCAATTTAATTAATCTAAGAAATCAGAAAAATGACTTTGGACAATGGCAATTCTCGTAAATTATAATGCAAACAAAATACGGGATTCTTCCTTTCTCCTCCTCGTGCACTGGAGAGAGGTTCGTTCAAGGAGCTGCTTTAGGAAAAGGTCAGCTGGAGTGAGGCCTTCACGATGGCATAGGAGGTGTGGCCAGAGGTGGCAGGCGGTGGGTGCTCACAGGTGGGGAGGCCGACGGTCGTGCGTCGGCCTGCTGCTTCTATGAGCGACGTGGAGCTGCTAAAGAGCTGCACGCACAGGCGTGTGTGGGCCATGCAGGTGCACGTGGTGAAGCTGCTGGAGGAGCACGACCACAGGTGTTGCTGTTACGGGTGTGGCAAAGGTGTAGCAAGGGGGTGCGCACGGTGCTGCTGCTGTGGGCGGTGTGTGAGTAGGGATGGTGAGGGAGCACAGCGAGGGCATATGCGCTAGGGGCTAGCCGGGGTTTCTCACTGCTGCTGTGCATGCGGAGAGGCGTGGCACGCGTGTAAGGAGAGGGTGATGACTGGTGGGTCTGTTGGCGTTGGAGGTAATGGGTTATGTTGGGTTTGGTGTGTTGAAATAGAGGAAGAGGAAGAATGAAGAAGATGAATAGTGGCAGATACATGGTGATGAAGTTGGTGGAGGTTGAGGCACTATGACGGCAATGACGAAGCACAGTGGTGCAAGGCTCTGCAAATGACAGTGCGGGCTGTCACCCCGCACGTCCACAGTGGCAGAGCTCTCGCTATGGTAGAGGCCCACGGTGTGGAATGGAAAAGCTTTGAGCTCTGCACAGTGGTGAAGTTGGATGATGACCTACGGTGAATGGCAGTCGTTCCTCCTTTGTAGCTGTGGCTACAAGGATTTGAAATCTAAACAAGCGGGAGGAGATCCACTCTTTCCATTGAGTGAATGCTGGCAGCTGTGAAGATTGAATGGGTGCAGGAGGACGAAGTGGAGCGGTTACCTGTTGAAGGAGGGAAGATTAATAAAATAAAATATTAGGATTATTTGTGCACGAATCCTTTAGTTCTATGTTAATTAAAACATTATATGTAACGCCTAATTACATGTTGTTCTTAATCAATTCCAAATGCCTATAATTATGAATGCAATGCATGAATTATGTATTTAAGTCAAAAATATAAATTAATCTATTTACATCCAAATGCATGCTACATAAATGGATGTGTTACCTTAATGTTTAGGCATTTATACATTTAATTAGTTCACAAATATGAGCTTATCAATATCCTAGACTCAAATATAAAGGAAAATGACACACATCAGCAACCATCTAAACTTGGTCTGAAAGATAAGCTTTAATCTGAGATGGTCCTGAAATATTAGTGTAGCAATAAGCATAATTTTGGTGCATCAAAATAGAGGTGCTTACATTCTCCCCATTTTTTATGACAACAGAATTATAATTATGAAATTTAAACAGTTATACATAATATCTCCCCCTTTTTGCTTCAGCAAAAAGTAAAGCATGCTGCTATGTTTTCCATTTAAATCCCCCTTAAGCATGTAAATAAAGCAAGATTAATTTAAACATGCATTAACCAAGAGAGTAACATTTAACTGAGAGAGATTGTTGGTGCTAGAGCACCACGATCATTTGTTTTGATGATAACAAAACACGTGTTATTTAACATTTGCAATTTGAGTCCTAGATTTCAGGTCAATTGCAAATGTGGACGTGTTTAGACGGAGTTCGAGCTCGCATCCAGGATGGATTGGAAGAGCTTGACGGAAAACAGAGGAGGTTCGCGTGGAGCGAAAGATTGGAGATGGAAGACAAGAAGAATAGGATAGATTCTTTTTTATCCTTTCATGTATCTCTTGTATTTATTTTCTTGCTCTTTTTGATTCCTTAGAACATTATGTTAAAGAGCCTCAAAGTACCCTAAAAATAGTCCTAGGAACACCTGCACAACCCTAGGATACTTAGGTTTTCTGTAGAATACTTAGAAAACCAATATAGGGCTCAAACAGCATTTACAGACGTCTAATCCAAAAATTAGACGTCTGATAAAGTATTTTAAGACGTCTGACTGTTGTTTCAGACGTCTGATAACTGTTAGGCTGGACATAGTTAGTTCTGTCTGATGAAATCAGACGTCCATACCTTAGACCAGACGTCTTAGGAGACGTCTGATGACTTTGCCAGACGTCCAGTTAGTGGACCGTTGGCTGGCTTAGAAAACACTCAAGATTATGACCGTTAGAGCCTTATCAGACGTCCATAGGACTTACCAGACGTCTGATAAATGACCGTTTTGCCTCGGCTGACCCAAAATCTCTTCTCAGAGATTTTCTAGCCGTTGCAACGTTTGGAAATCAATTCCCACAGTAAAAGTAGGTTTCCAGACGTCCAGACTTAGTGCCAGACGTCCTGTATGTCGTCTGATGGACTTGCACAAAAACCCTGTTTAGATCTGATTCAAGTCAGGGAGAAACCCGCATAGAATCAGACGTCTGACCTTGGAATCAGACGTCTTAAAGTGGCCTTCCAGACGTCTGATGCCAGAGTTAGACGTCTGATAACCCTGTGAAGTGTAATCATTGTCCTGATTTCGGCCTGATTCTCTTGGGCTTTGCACCCAACGGCTATGGAAGCTTTTCCAAGCCTTCCAAAGCCTTCCTAAGGCCTCTATAAATAGAGGGGAACCTTTGTAACAAAAACACAACATAAGAGACACTTAGAAATACACTTGGATACACTTAGCTACACATTTTCACACTCTTGTGTCCAAGAAGTTCTTGCTCTCCAAGCTCAAGCTCTACATCTTGAGAGCATCAAACAGTTTGCGCGCCCGCTCTCCCGCTGTTGATAACGAGAGCGACATAGCGCCATCGCGTGGCACACGCACCGCGTCATCGTCGACGCACTCCTTGCAAAGGGGAGTTTCCTATTTCCTATAGAAGCTAGGTTTAATTTTGTTGGCTCTATAGGACTGTTGTTTTATTTTATCTTTGTATTTTGGTTGGGTATTCGCTTTGCGAATTCCCGTCTCCTTCGTGGGACAAAATCCTTCTCGTGGAGAGAAGGGGTTGAGGAACGCTACCCTCGTACTTGTAGCGTGGTTGTACTGAGGTTGAATCACCCTCGTTCAAAGTGATTCGGTTAGTGGATTTGATCAACTAGGTTGATCGGAAAATCCTAACTCGAGAGGGTTAGGTGGTGGTTTTCACCCGGTTTGGGTTTCCACCTAAAAATCTTTGTGTACATTTTGTGATTGCCTATTTTTGTGAGATTGCTTTATATTTTTATTTCCGCATATTATTACGTCACCCCTCCTAGCAGGAAACCTTCAGAGATAACATTCATGCATATATGAAGAGTCTAGATAAGCAGTGCATAAAAATAAAATTGTCCTGAGAAAAATTAAGTTTTACATGCCAACAAAAAACTAAGTAAAGATAAATCTAATCATCTAATGATGCCATGAAGGCATCCATCATGCTCTGAAGATCTGTGTCCAACTCAAGATCTAGCAAATTTGATCTCTCGAAAGAGGCAGGCTGACCAAGACATAGGTGGCACTGAGCTGATGACCTGGGTGTCGGCTACCTAGATGTCCTACGAGGTGGTGTAACCTATTGATCTACTAGTGCTGCTACTGAAGTTGTAGGTGGAGGAGGAGATGTTGTTGAGGATGGAGGCAAGGTAGTAGATTGGCAAGGTTGATGAGGTTAGTGAAGCTGCTGCTGAATGTCATGAACAGACTCTCCAAGTCTGTCCAAGAATTGACTGTAAGCATTCAGGTAGTCTCATACCTGGTGCCCATGGCACATCATCATCAAATCTATGTCCCTCTACCGATGCATCATCAAGAAGATACCATTCATCACATCTTGAATACTCACAAAATCTCTACCTAAGAGAGGTTTGTCCAAGAGGCTCCAGTCCTAGTTGTTGAAGGATGGAGATGGTCACACTAGAGGAGGAATGTCACTGTAAAGTGCTCATAAGGTGGGAAAGGAGGATGAACTGCTGTTGATTCCTGCTGCTGCTGCTCCTTGGCTGCCTCCTCACCACGGGTTCCCTTTTTTTACTCCATCTTCATATAAGTGAGCTTATCAAAAGTAGAGACTGTAGTGATAAATTGTTTATGGTTTATATCCATTGGAACACTAAAATTTAGGATGATATGGGAAAGAAGTGTCCCATACTGGAAGGAGCTGGTGGGTGGCTTGCTCATGAGATATAGAATCAAGAGGTTCCAATTGAATTGCTTGCTATTAAGGAATGCATAAAGGGTGATGAGCATAATTCTAAGGTAGTTTTCAAACGATGTAGATTTGGACATAAAATTCCATAAAAAGACTCTATTAAGAAATTGGGGTAGATGACGAAAATATGGTGACTTGGCTGGATGACCCAAGTCAAAATGAGAGGGAGTGAGCAGGGTCTCCCTAATGGTATCCATCTGTGTCTGTTGGTGGTGCTCAAGAAAAGTGGGTCCAATAGACGGACATCCAAGAATGTTAGAAAGAACATCTGCATTAACTAGAACCTCTATGGCAAAGACGTTCGAGGTCAACTTGATGTTGAAACCCTCAGCCATATTTTTCATATTGGCATGAAATAGGTGACAGGCCATAGGGTCAATACCGGGTATGCGGCTGTTCATGGAACTAACGTAAAAGTTCTGCTCAAAAAGATGTAAAATCTGGTGGTAAGCAAATTTTTCATAGATCCCTGGAAAGATAGACTCAAAGTATGTAAAGTTGATGGGTCTACCAACATGCGGTGAAAAGTTTGCGAATAGAGAAAAACAGTCACATACGACCTCAATGTTATAACGCTTGGTCTGGTCTTTTTAAATGAGTGAGTCAGTCGCGTTGTAGTATACGTGATCAAGCATTAATAACAAATAAGAAGTTTTTATTACTCAAAAACCTAAGTATCCGAGGTCGAACATAGGGGGCAAATGGAATTTATTCATTAATCTCAATAATGTAATTTGAACACTTACATCTACTCAAAATCTAATTAAGAATATCATGCAAGAGTTTATGAATTAAAATGTAGCAAAAATAGAAGAGAAATTGAGAGGAATAGAAAAAGGGTTGATTCTTCTTAGCTTGTGCTTCTTCTTCCATTATTTCTTTCCTTCCTCTTCTTTGGTTCTCCTCTTTCTTCTTTCTTACCTTAGCTTTCTTGACCCTTGCCTTTAGCCTTGCCTTCTTTTCCTTTCTTCTTCTTCTTCTGTTCTTTTACTTCTCTTCTTCCTTGACTTTCTCTTCTTTGACTTCAGCCTTTTGTTTCTTCTTTCTTTCTGCCTTCTCTTGCCCTTCTTTCCTTGGCCTTGGCTTCCTCTACCTTTCTTCTTCCTTTACTTTGCCTTAGCCTTTCCTTCTCTTCTTCAGCCACACCTCTGCTACAGTACTTCTTCTTTAGCTCTCCTCTACGACGACAGTGCTTCATCCTTCCTTGTCTTTTTCTTCTGCCTTGATTCCTCCTGCCTTCTTCTTCCTTGGCTTCTCTACGCTTCAGCTTCCTTCCCTACTTGGCTTGGCTTCAACTTGCCTTAGCTCCTCTTCTTTCTTTCTTCTCCGCAGCTACACCTTACTCTTCCTTTGGCCTTAGACTCCCTTGTTCTCCTTCTTCTTCTCTTCCTACACAGCACAAAGCAAAAACTACCCCTACCCTCCCCCACGTCACTCTCTCTCTATCTCTCTCTTGGGTTCACTCTCCCAGAGCCAGACTAGGTAATCGGGTCGGGTATTTGATAAACGCCAGTTTATCACCATTCTTATGCTTTAAAACTAACCTAGCTCTAAGGATTTTACTCCGCAAATGGGATTTTGGCTGCATTTAGGCATAAATTAGGATAGGCATGCATTGCATTTTTTATTGTCATTTTAATGTGATTTTGTGAGTGTTAGGGATGTACTAATGCACAGATCCCTAAAACCCTAGCACTCAAGAAGGCAAATGGTGAAGGAGATGCCCAAGCTAGCTGGAACCCAGCTTGATCCAGCTCACCACAGCTGAAACTTAGCTTACTTAAACTAGGGTAAGCTCATCCCAGCTCCATTCAGCTAATCTCAGCTGGATGGCAGCTCAAGAGAGTTCACCTTAGCCCACCCTAGCTCAAGTCATCTCAGATCCAACTCAACCTAGCTGAGTCTATCTCATCTCAGCTCCCACTAGTTCACAGGGAGCTCTAGCTAGCTCAGCTGAGTTGACAGGAGTTCACCCCAGCTCAGATCCAGCTACATCCAGCTCCACTCAACTCCAGCCAGCTGAAGAAGAATTCATCTCAGCTCAGGAAGCTCAAGTCCAACTCCCGGGGGACTCAGCTTAGCTCATCTCAGTTGAGCTAAGCTACCTTAGCTGCCTCAACCAGCTTGATTTTCCCTGGGAGCACCAGACCTATCTCACCTCAGCTCATTTTGGTAGAAGCTAGCTCACTTTAGATTGGCTTAGCAACTAGCAATGAAGTAGCAAGCTAAGCCAGCTTGAGTAGCCCCATGCCAGCCTCTTCAACAGCAGCCAGCTCCTGCTCCAGCTCCAGACTTCTCCTCCTTAGCTCCTTCCTCCAAACCCTAGCTCCATTACCTTCTCCTCTACTCCACCTTTAGCTAAGCTAGCTTAGCTTATCTTATCTTAGCTTAGCTTAGCTAACAACCAGCTCCTTGGCCATCCATTACCTTAAAAATCAACCCTAGCTAGCTCCACCAACTCAAGCCTACCTATGCTAGCTACCCTACTTAAGTTGGCGCCACCACCTAGCCACCCCTTCACCCCATTATCTCCACCAAAAGACACTTCAAGTTGGCGCCAAAAACCACCCCTAACCACCACCATTTTGGCGCCAACTTTCAGCCTCTTCATCCACCCTACACCTACCCATATAACACATCCTAGCCATCCACATACCCCCCTTCTAGAACCTTAAGGTGGTGCCACCTAATAGCCTTCTAGAAAGCCCATTTTGGTGCCAACACTAAGGGGTGTCAACACCCATAAATACCCCCTTGGTGTCCCTTAAGGTGGCGCCAACTCTCCTTGGCCATGGGATCTCCAACCACCTCCATCAACTCATCTTGGCCATCCAATTCAAAGGTCACCATAGCCCCCTTCCTATTCCTTAAAAAGCCACCACCTACCACCATTTTGGGGCATCCTCCCTTAGTATATTTTTCTACCTAAACCACCTATACCTACGGCCAAGAAGAAGGAGTAGAGAAGGAGATTAAAGGGGCACATTACCAGCCCCTTTGTGCCTTCTTCTCCCCACCTCTTCAACTTGAGCCACGCCAAGGAGGAGGACTCTTCCACTTCAAGGAGGACGGCCAGGAAAAGGAGAAGGACTTAGGGTGGATGTCCACCCTTGGAGAGAAACTTAGGGCATGCCCCCCTAGGGCTTGCCTTGGAGGACATCACCTTGGCGGAGCACTGTAAGGAAGGAGTTGAAGGACTCTTTTCAAGATTGGGAGCCACCAACCTTGGAGCAAGAAGCCCTCTTCTTCACCATCTATCTAGAGGATTTGTGTTTGCTTTTCTTATTTGCATTTTTCTAGTAGTACAAGCTTTCCTCTACTAGGCCTTTTGTAAAACACTTTATCAATTATCTAGTTGCCTTCTTTGCATTTCTTGTTTGCATTTCTATTAACTTATTTTCAGCATTCTTCACTCCCTCTCCCTAATTATTCTAGGCCTCCACTTGCCTAGAGTGAGCTTAGGTAGAGGCTTTACTTGCCACATAGAAGTAGTATTTAAATTGAAGTGTAAATCACTTTTCCCGCCATCAGTTCGCATGTTGCCTTAGCTTAAAACAAAAAAAATATATATTGAAAAAAATACCAAAAGGAAAGTTGAGATTTATATTCCTAGCAAGAGAATCAATTTTGCAACCATATTTCCTCCTTGGACGACCCTAGATACTTCCCTATCTAGGATTATAAATTTAAGAGCGAAAGCGGATTTACGCATTACAACGACCTAATTAACAAACTGCGTAAAATCGCTATCACTCTTTTGCGCCGTTGCCGGAGAGGCACAGCTTTGCATTAACTCATTTTCTCTTTCTTGAAGTGGATCTCATCCCCTTCTTCTTTCTTTTGTGTGTGCAGGAACTACAGCGGGAAGGCGGGAATCTGGAAGCGAGAGCTCAAAGTTCCTTTTCTTCCCGCGAAATTCAGGTTGGTTCCTTTTTCTGCTCACATAATTAATTAAAACTACCAAAAATATATTAAACTTGGCTTTCAAGATCCCAAAAAGCTTAATTAAGTGGAGTGGTGCATTATAAAATCCATTGTTTGCTTGTATTCTTCTTTAACACCACTCCTTTGCAAGTATTGGTGTTCTATTTTTCGGGTCAAGATTTCTGTTCGGACTTGAAAAATTGATTCCTAACATCACAGGCCTCCTAAAATCAAAAAATTTCATAGAGTGATTTCCATTTAAGCTTGGAACATCTGTTCCAAATTTTCGATCAATTAGATTTGTATTTAATTTTTAAAACTTCGTGGATTGCAGAGGGGTCACACCCTTTAATCTTCCTATTTTGCTATTGTCCGTGAATTTTTAGAATTTTTATGCTCATCCAACTTTTGTGAAATTTAGCTTCCTGGAATCCTTGTGGAATTTTACGCATCATATAAAATCACAAAAATTTTCTGAGGTCGGTGGTAATACTGAAAAGTCCACAATACCTACGGGTATCATTTCTGGACTTTGACACCAGTACAATTAAAAATTTAAAATAATTATCAAACAAATTCTTAAAATCTTACAAAAATCTTTTTTGGAATCCTTGTTTGATTTTCTTCAAAGTAGTGTGTTGTTTGACTTGTTTGGACCACTACTTAATTCTGAAAGCCTAAAAATAATTCATTGGTAGTAAAATCTCTGTCTTAGGGATAATTGGCTTAGGGTTTCTTCATTCTTTTTAGAGACTCAATTAAAAGGAAATATACAATCACCCATACAACTTGTTTTCCTTTGATTGTGAATTTTCAAACTTGTTTGAAAATTTAATTAGAAAAACCCTAAAGCACATTTAATTAAATTGAATCCTAAAAGACATAAATACAAGAAAATTGTGTGACAACTTGATTTTCATTGGAGCCACTCTCCAATTCCTGCACACACAAAAAAAAAATCAAATAACAGGGCAGCAACCCAATAAACGCCCTCCACATTCCATGTGCACTATAGCATCCTAGACCTAATTAAAACTTGTAGCAACTTGACCCCTAAGGCTTTATCAACTTAGGCTTGCTATTTAGGTCTTAAGTTTTCCTTAGTTAGTACAACTTCTGTCATCTATATCTGGTGTTCAGGCTGAGAGGCTGTGTCAAACGACCAGGTGCGGGTTTGTACAAGCACCTGGGGTTTTCCCTGGGAAACGTTTGGGCTCAAACCTCCCTTAAGCAACTTGGCTAGATTTGTTGATAGAACGGGTATTCACTATTGACTACTTATTTCCTATATAGACCAAGTCTTAGGTTATTATTAGGGAGTCACATTTAAGTTAGGTCTAGTTTTATTTGTTTGAATTGCACACTTTCTCTCATCTCTTTCTCTTCTCCTCCCCTCCCGCTCTTCCATTTTATGCACGGGTGACGATCTCAAAATCCGCACTTGAAAGGACCATTTGATTTCGCCCCCCACGCAAAAAGACCACTTTTTCTGTCTTCTTCTCCTGAAAAAATGGAAACACAACAAAATAGGTCCACTGACCCTTCCACGTCCACCTCTAACCCCACCACTAACCCTAATTCTAACCCTTCCACCCAAAACCCAACCACCAGTAATTTCCTACACTTGGAGCTCCCTAATCCTAAGTTGCCCCACACACAGCATCAAGACCCCCTACTTGATCTTTTAAAATTGATGGCCGATCAAATTAATAAATTAAATTCCAATCAACAAACATTGACTAGGAACATCCAAAACCTAGCCAATCCAAGGCCAAACCCACCACCCCATCAGCAGCCTGTTGTTCCTCTGAAAGATTTCTATGATCCGTCTTATTATGAGGAACGACCAGGGGTGGTCATACCAGAGGGGGACTTTGTGATCAAGCCTGCCGTCCTGAACCTAATTAAACACTTTCATGACCTTCCTAGGGAAGACCCTTTCAGCCACCTTGAAGAACTAACTCTTCTTGCACAGACAACCCATTCTCGAAATGTGCAAGAAGACATATGGCTGATGCGACTTTTTCTATTATCTCTTAAAGATAAGGCCGCTTATTGGTTCAAGACCATTGGCCGACCCATCACAACATGGCCTCAACTCAAATGCGCCTTCCTCAAGAAATTCTTTCCCATAGGTCGTACCAATTCTTTATGAAGATCTATAACGACCTTTCACCAAAAATCTGGTGAAACTTTCCATGATGCTTGGGAAAGATTTCAAGACCTTTTAAGAAGTTGCCCGCACCACGAGATTCCTTTATGGCAGCTCGTGGAAATCTTCTATCATGGATTAGAAGATCAAATCCGACATTTTGTCGACGTCTCGTGTGGCGGCAACTTCTTAAATAAAGATGCTGAAAGTGCCTATGATCTGTTTGAAGAAATGAGTGAAAACTCATTTAATCAAGCTTCCATGAACACATTTTGCAGAACCCAAAACCTGCAGTTTGGTGTTCATGAAATAGGCAGTCAATCTATCCTGGTCACCTAAGATGATCTTCAATTGATCTCTTAGAAACTCGACCAGATGCATATTAATCAGAAGAAAATTGAGGAAAGACTCGCCACATCAATTCAAGCTCCACACCCACATCTAACCCTACCTAACTTTCCATGAAGAGAAAATTTGCACAATCTCAACACTACTCCTGCTGATTATTCTGAGGTTGCCCATGATTCACTGGGGAATTTCAATTATCCAGATCTTAACCCCACCAAAAATATTTCTGCCATCCAGGAGCCCTTTAAAAATTCTTCCAATTGGAAAAATTACTCGAACTACTCCTGGAATAATCAAGTTTCCTCCCAACCATATCATTTTAATGGGTATGGGTCGAATCCAAACTTCCATCCTGGGCCATCCCAGCAAGATATCAATGCCCAGATGCTGCAGACCCTGCAGGATATGCAAACAAAAATGACGGAAGTAACCTGCAACATCAAAAATCTGAACAATCAGATTGGGGTTGCTCCCACGCAAAGACCTGTAGGACATCTTCCGTCCCAACCCATACCCAATCCCAATCACCAAGGGAACCATTATATGGGCAGAAATCCACACTATCCAAATCAGCCTCCTCCTAATCCACCAGCTTAGCAGCCGCCCAGGTTTCTGCAATCACAGGCCCCCCCACCTCCTCTAAATAATAATCCGACTGCACATGCAGTTACTTTGAGGAGTGGGAAAACCACCACTTACCCCGGGCCTTCACACGAACCTGGTAAGATACATGTGCAGATTGACTCCCCACCTCCCCATCAGGAAGAAAAAGAAAAACCAAAATCTCAAGACAAGATCCCTTTCCCTCAAGCTCTCTACCCCACCACCAACAAAGAAAGGAAATCTGAGCCCACTACAGAAGAATTCATGGAGCTATTTGGGCAAGTTCATAACAATATCCCTCTCCTAGATGCCATTAAATATATACCTGCCTATGCTAAATTTTTAAAGGAGACTTGTACTCCTAAAAGGCAGGCCAAAAATCTAGGACAGGTGCATCTTTCGGAGACAGTAAGCTCTGTCATACAGAGTAAGCTACCTCCTAAGTTGAAAGATCTGAGGGCGCCTTTAATTTCTGTAATTATTGATGACACTACATTTAATCGCACCCTCCTTGATCTTGGTGCCTCAGTAAATATTATTCCCACGAGTTTATTTGAAGAATTTCATATCGGTGAATTGAAACCCATCGAGGTTACCCTGCAATTAGCCAACCGATCTACAATCAAACCTCGTGGGATTGTCGAGGATGTATTAGTCAAGGTCCAGAATTGTGTCTTCCCTGTAGACTTTCTGGTTCTTGATATTGAGACACCTGAATCATTACTGGACTCCCCGATAATCCTTGAACGCCCCTTTTTGGCCACTACAAAGGCAAATATCAATTGCCACACAGGCAAAATGGATATCACCTGTGCAGGCCAAACTATCACTTTTGATATTTTTAAATCCTCCAAGAGATTCCATGATGATAACTTCTTTGAGGACTCAGATACTGAAATTTCCAATATGGTGGAGGAGACAATGTTAATAGATACCCTTACCGACCACAATTTTTTTGAGGGCTCTGATTCAGACTCAGTGGTCGGCGAAATCTGTGATCCGGAAACTTGTATTGACCCCAAATTTATTCCTGATACCCCCCCTAAGCACCCTAACCCACCCACTATTCACGCACCTAATTTTTCCACACTAACTCACCATTCCTTCCCCGACCCCTTTCTTACGGACCTGCCACCAACCCCACCCGAGTTTGGCACCCAACCTGAATTAAAACCATGGCCAGACTCGGGCCACACTTATCAATTTTCATCTCACTTTGATCCCAATATTATTTCTAATCAATTTTCTAGGGATCTAGACGAAGACACATTTTTTGCGGGCATCCAAGTGTCCAATTATTTACATGATTTTCCGTCTTCTGTGCATACCTTCATGCCCAGCTGAATGACGTAAAAGATAGCACTGGATGGGAGGTAACCCATCATTTTTTCTTGCTTTCCTTTTTTCTTCTTTTTCCAGGTTTTGTTCATCCTAAACCCAACCGTTCTTCACTAAGGTGATCCCTTTTCCATCCTAATGCATGAGGACATGGCATATCTTAAGTATGGGGGGGTGTTTTTAAATTTTTACGATCGATTTAGGATGTTCAAAACCTAAAAACATGCAATTTTCTTTAATTTATTTCCTGCTTGCATACCCAAAAAGAAAAAAAAATGTGTTGAAAACTTTTTGAGGAAAAAATATTTTGAAATTGGGACTAAGGTCGAAAAATTCACCTCTGGTACAATGGGATTTAATCTTTAACAAACTAAGGATGAGGATATGGATCTGATCATTAGAATTTCAGGGTCTATTTTAGACTAGATCAGATATCCTTCTCTAAAATCCCACCTAAACTCATGATAGTTTAGGTGACTTGATCCTATTTTGTAATATGGAAAGTATTTGACTTAGTTTCTGATTCAAAAACTTGCGGGTCTCAAGAAACTTCTTGTGTCAATTTTCACACACAAGCCAACACTTAAAAACAACTAAAAATTTGAAAAACTCCCTTGTTTGGATTTAGTAAAAGTCTGAAGTAGATCATTGGTTTGAGTTCCCACCGCCGAGAAGAAGGAAAATACCTTCTTTGAGGACGCGATGTCAGCATGTTACCGCCTCGGCGCTGCTCTATATCTATATTTCATATCTTTAGACAGAGCGTTAAAGCGCATTTCAGCAGCTCAAGTGTCTTGGACGGTGCTCTACCTATAGCGTCGAAGTAAGAGCTTGAGTTTGCTTGGAGCGTCCCTCTTCACTGCATCGTGTTTTGGGGTTGTGAGCTCCTGGGTGGTGTCATGGACAGTGCTATCCTGAAGTACTGGCGCCAGAACCCCCTCGAGGAATGGTAACGGGAATGATGATCCCGACACATCTGTTGTAAGACTAAGCTAAAAATAAGCATGGGGGAGAAAAAAAAAAAATAATAATAATAACACGTCCTTATAAATGTTGGCTTTTCACAAGCACAGACACAAGGTTTTAAAGGAATTTGCAAGTTGCGAATCAGATTCACGAGCCAGAAAAATCCTAAAAACAAACATTTCAAGTCATCTGAATTAAAAAGGGGTTAATTTGTGAATTTTCTGGAGGATATATTGATCCCGTTCTGTCTAATGGTTAGATCCTAAAACAAATCTTGATGTTTATCTTCAACAAATCCCATACCTCCTATGTTTTAATCTACCAAGGTCCCTTAATCTCTTTTTCTCCTCAAAAGTCAAAAAATTAGATTTCCCAAAATTCCGTTTTCCAAAAGAATTAAAGTTTTGCTAAGAGACTAGCAAAACATAAGCATGGGGGCGTGATAAAAGCCAGTTTATCATCATTCTTATGCTTTAAAACTAACCTAGCTCTTAGGATTTTACTCCGCATATGGGTTTTTGGGCTGCATTTAGGCATAAATTAGGATAGGCATGCATTGCATTTTTTATTGTCATTTTAATGCGTTTTTGTGAGTGTTAGGGATGTACTGATGCATAGATCCCTAAAACCCTAGCACTCAAGAAGGAAAATGGTGAAGGAGAAGCCCAGACTAGCTGGAACCCAGCTTGATCCAGCTCACCACAGCTGAAACTTAGCTTACTTAAACTAGGGTTAGCTCATCCTAGCTCCATTCAGCTAATCTCAGCTGGATGGCAGCTCAAGAGAGTTCACCTTAGCTCACCCTAGCTCAAGTCGGCTCAGATCCAGCTCAACTTAGCTGAGTCTAGCTCATCTCAGCTCCCACTAGTTCACAGGGAGCTCTAGCTAGCTCAGCTGAGTTGATAGGGGTTCACCCCAGCTCAGATCCAGCTACATCCAGCTCCACTCAACTCCAGCCAACTGAAGAAGAATTCATCTCAGCTCAGGAAGCTCAAGTCTAGCTCCCGGGGACTCAGCTTAGCTCATCTCAGTTGAGCTAAGCTACCTTAGCTGCCCCAACCAGCTTGATTTTCCCCAGGAGCACCAGACCTAGCTCACCTCAGCTCATTTTGGTAGAAGCTAGCTCACTTTAGCTTGGCTTAGCAACTAGCAAAGAAGTAGCAAGCTAAGCCAGCTTGAGTAGCCCCATGCCAGCCTCTTCAGCAGCAGCCAGCTCCAGCTCCAGCTCTAGACTTCTCCTCCTCAGCTCCTCCCTCCAAACCCTAGCTCCATTACCTTCTCCTCTACTCCACCTTTAGCTAAGCTAGCTTAGCTTATCTTAGCTTAGCTTAGCTTAGCTAACAACCAGCTCCTTGGCCATCCATTACCTTAAAAATCAACCCTAGCTAGCTCCACCAACTCAAGCCTACCTAAGCTAGCTACCCTACTTAAGTTGGCGCCACCACCTAGCCACCCCTTCACCCCATTATCTCCACCAAAAGACACTCCAAGTTGGCGCCAAAAACCACCCCTAACCACCCCCATTTTGGCGCCAACTTTCAGCCTCTTCATCCACCCTACACCTACCCATATAACACATCCTAGCCATCCACATACCCCCCTTCTAGACCCTTAAGGTGGCGCCACCTAATAGCCTTCTAGAAAGCCCATTTTGGCGCCAACACTAAGGGGTGTCAACACCCATAAATACCCCCTTGGTGTCCCTTAAGGTGGCGCCAACTCTCATTGGCCATGGGATCTCCAACCACCTCCATCAACTCATCTTGGCCATCCAATTCAAAGGTCACCATAGCCCCCTTCCTATTCTTTAAAAAGCCACCACCTACCACCATTTTGGGGCATCCTCCCTTAGTATATTTTTCTACCTAAACCACCTATACCTACGGCCAAGAAGAAGGAGTAGAGAAGGAGATTAAAGGGGCACATTACCAGCCCCATTGGTGCCTTCTTCTCCCCACTCTCTTCAACTTGAGCCACGCCAAGGAGGAGGACTCTTCCACTTCAAGGAGGACGGCCAGGCAAAGGAGAAGGATTTAGGGTGGACGTCCACCCTTGGAGAGAAACTTAGGGCACGCCCCCCTAGGGCTTGCCTTGGAGGACATCACCTTGGCGGAGCACTGTAAGGAAGGAGTTGAAGGACTCTTTTCAAGACTGGGAGCCACCAACCTTGGAGCAAGAAGCCCACTTCTTCACCATCTATCTAGAGGATTTGTGTTTTCTTTTCCTATTTGCATTTTTCTAGTAGTACAAGCTTTCCTCTACTAGGCCTTTTGTAAAACACTTTATCAATTATCTAGTTGCCTTCTTTGCATTTCTTGTTTGCATTTCTATTAGCTTATTTTCAGCATTCTTCACTCCCTCTCCCTAATTATTCTAGGCCTCCACTTGCCTAGAGTGAGCTTAGGGAGAGGCTCTACTTGCCACATAGAAGTAGTATTTAAATTGAAGTGTAAATCACTTTTCCCGCCATCAGTTTGCATGTTGCCTTAGCTTAAAAACAAAGAAATGATATATTGAAAAAAATACCAAAAGGAAAGTTGAGATTTATATTCCTAGCAAGAGAATCAATTTTGCAACCATATTGCCTCCTTTGATGACCCTAGATACTTCCCTATCTAGGATTATAAATTTAAGAGCGAAAGCGGATTTACGCATTGCAACGACCTAATTAACAAACCGCTTAAAATCGCTATCAGTATTCGCATGCCCGGGTTCAGGCCCACCGGGACATAGGTCGTGGACGAGGTGTGGGTGCATGGGTGAGGGACCTCACCCCATGTCACTTAAGGCAATAAGGTAAAAACACAAAATCAATATAAGGAACTCACCTCACTCCTGAGTTTACAAGGTGGGACTAAAAGTCCCACCTGCATCGCTTGCGCACCTGCAGGAGGACTTCGCCTAATTGCCGCTACTACAGTCGCTCGCTAAGCCTACTCTCTGGCAAGATGCGTGCGTGAGACCCTCGCGCCTCACCTGGGACTCTTATGCCTAGAGCACGCTACCTGGAGTGAAGCTTGCGAGCTTTGTGCTTCTACATCAATGGCAAAAGAGGGGTCGGATATGAAATCACTCAATACGGCCTTACAACCTTGTTAAACCAAATAGGGAGCTTCACCGTGGCACGGCAAAGGTGACTAGGTGGATGGCTGGCCACAAGGTGGCCTAGGCGTGCATGCCTAGGTCGCCCTATGGCCATGACGGTGGGTTAGGTCAGTGGCGTTTAGGAAAGTTATGGTAGTCAGTGAAGGGGTGGAATGTGATCAGTCAGTGACGGCAAAGGTTCTAAGGTTGGTGGTTAGGCGTGTGGAGGTATGGAGTGGTCGAAGCACCTTCGTCGGTGATCGGCCAGAGGTGGAGATGATGGAGGTGGTTTGCGGCATCGAGGGGATAAAAATAGCAATAAAGATAGGGGAAATAAAGAGGGGAAAGAGAGGAAATGTTCTGACCTAGTTTAATGGACGAAGGGAGGTAGAAAGGCGACAAGCCGTACCTGCCATCACCGGAGAAGAAGATGTCCAGTGGAGGGAGAGCGGCGACAACGATGGGGCTGGAGCACGTGCGTGCGTATTGCGCAACGTGGAGGAAAGAAAAAAGATGGCTCTGCCACTGGTATTGTGGCAGAGTGACGAGAAGGAGGAGGAGGACTCGTCAGAGCTTGCTAGACACTTGACTGGAGGAGAGGAGACGAAATTGGGGGTAGTTCTCCGACCAAGTCAAGCTGAAAAGGTGCGGCCAGAGGTGGTGGTCCTTTTATGGGCACTAGTAGGGGCTCTTATGCTTGGAAGACAAGCTTCCAAGCGCAAAAGTCCTCTCTAGAGAAGGATTTAGGGAGACACCCACATCTCTCCTGCATTCGCACGAGAGATTTGATACAAATCAGATCCTGAAATCATGCTTAGCTGGAAGGGAATTCCTCAGAGAATCTCCCTTCCAAATCTGGGAGGAGATCTCTGAGGAATCGGGGAGAAATCCCCCTCAATTCCTCGCTAGAGTAGGACTCAGGGAGACACCCACATCTCTCGTGTATTCACACGAGAGATTTGATACAAATTAGATCCTGAAATCATGCTTAGATGGAAGGGAATTCCTCAGAGAATCTCCTTTCCAAATCTAGGAGGAGACCTCTGAGGAATCGGGGAGAAATCCCCCTCAATTCCTCGCCTAAGTAGGACTCCTCTACTTTAATGGTGGAGGGACCTAATTGTAAGGGTTGTGAGGAAGTTAGGGGGGTCTGTGCAAAGGTTTTCAAAAGTTAGGGGCTAGAATGTAATTGGGTGGACTATTTTGCAAAGTAGGTCAATGTAACCTTCCCTTAGGCCCAAATTTTGGTACAAACCTAATTTAGACCTAAAGAATCCAATGGTGAAGTTGGATTTTTAGTTCGACCACATTTGGCTAGACAGTTTACACAAAAACCCAAATTAGGTCAAATATTGAGCTAGGATCCCAATCTAGGTCAAAATAGGTTCCAAAGGCCAATTTGAATGTTCTAAACCCTAGGAGATATTTTTCCATGAATTTTTGAGGGATTAGTTGATTTGTATCCTGACCAGAACCTTGTTGAATTATGTGAGTCTATTTTAGGGTTGTAGAATGTCATTTAATTCCTAGCTTCTCACAATAACCCATTCTGATTGAACCAACTCACTTTTTATCTTTTTCAGACCATTTGACCTATGTTTAGCCTCTGAGAAATCCCGTTGATGCACTGCAATGGTAACATTGCAGCTTTGACATTTGTTTCATGTTTCCTTCTCAAAACATTAATTCCTTGAATTAGGCCCTTCTATAGGTTATGTAGGAGCTCTTATTCTCTTTCTTAGGTCAAAATGAGCTAGTTAGGGCTTATGATGAGGTTCTCATCATATCCCCATGCCTAGCTTTTGCTAATCCCTTAGCAAAATTTCAAGGTTTAACTTCTATTCTAGACCCTGAGTTTCTTTCACCAGTTATGATAGGTGCTTTTTGTTTTTCTTTTGTGATTAGGTCAGAATGACGACAATAGGCCTAGAGCTACTTAAGTACCAACCAAGATCTGGACCTAACCAGCTTTAGCCTCAGTCCTCTGCAAACATTTTTAAGTCTCGCAAGAACTATCCCAAGGTTCATTGGACTCCACGGTTACAGTAACCGTGCTTGAGACATTTTTAGCCTTAGTTCAGTTTGCAGTGCATTTTTGTAAGAGAGACAGAGGATTTATTTGTTTAGAGAGTTTTCTCTCTCTTTTCTTTTTATTTTTAGCTTCGGATTGGCTTCTCAACACAATCTGTATCAGATTCCTCGTCCCCATCATCAATCCTCAAAGGTCCTTGGCAATCAATGCTTCGTGATAGCACTGCCCATGGCAACCCCTAGAACCCTGGCTTTCGAGATTTCGAGATAATCCTGCCCATGGCGTTCTGTGGTTGAATCCAGACCCTGGCAATCGACATTTCGTGATAATGCTGCCCATGGCATCTGAACCAGCATAGTGCTTACATGCCTTCGGTAGGATACTTAAATATCCTAAGAGACAAGCACCGAGGAGACGATATGTTGCTATGCATCTTCGAGGGGAATTTCCTGGCTCTCCGCGCTGGGAGCTCATCCAAATCAACTTGTGTTGGTCGGCAGCTCCTAATCTAGGCAACTTTTTTCAAAACATTAAAATGCTTTTGCGTGATTTTGATTGTTAAGCGAACCGAACCAGACTATGTGTGGATTGGGGTGCTTAGGTTACTGAGTCCCACAAACTGAAGGTCAGTTAACGAGGCTGAATACTCCCTAAGCCTTAGACCTAATACTTAAGCTTCGCATTTTCCCCAACCTCTTGAGGATTATCTAGATCTTAGTGGATAGTTGAATTTTTAAGCCTAAGAGTCTAGCCCAAAAGGCTTAAGATCAGTGTTCTTGCTAATCTCTTTTTGTCTCATTAGCCCTTTTCTCCTTTTCATTTTTCTCTTTTTCCTTGATGTGGTCTAGAACTTCAGTTAATTCCTTAATCTCTTACTAATGACTCCCTTTTTCTTTTTCATTTTGTGCTCCTTTTTGTTTTTGTTTTTCTCTTTTCCTCCTCATGATTATATGACTTACAAAGTTTTCCTCCCCCCATTTTTTTGCTCTTTTTTATAATTTTTGTTGTGTTTTTTGTGATATGTGTATTTTTTTTGTGAGAATCCTTCTGACTTTTCTTGGTTCTGTATCTATGCACTTTACCACCTCCCATGCCTAAGTTTTGCAATGTCCTCATTGTAAATGGTGGGTGTGAAACAATATTAGGTCTAGGGGCTTAGAATAGGATAAATCGGGTGGGCGAATGGGTTAGGACATGATTGATGCGGACGATTTCAAGCTCTGGTATGAGTACCAGAGGTGGGATCGGCTAGTCTAAGGCTGAACTCAAGGTGCAATAGACGTCGAGTACAGACGAATAATCAGACGGATAATTAGACGGATCTCAGGTATTTGGAATGATGGGTTGCCTCCCGTTAAGTGCTAAATTTAACACCTTCAGCCAAGCGGAACATAGGATGGAGAGGGAGTGGTCAAATCAGTAGAGTTTTGTAAAACAAGCACCTTGATTAAGAGCCTGGTTGGTCCAACCAGGTGCTTGTTAAGATCAATAGGCTGATGATGCAGCCCAAACCCAATTAATCTAGTGGGTTGATAGATGTAGATCAACAGATGTTGAACCCACCAAATGCAATAGAACTCGGATGGATGTGGAAGTGTAAACTTAGGTTTAGGTTGAGTCGAATCAGCCTGATCAGAGTAGAGCTCCGTGAAATAGTCAGTGAATGATGTGGAAACCCTATAGGGGTGATCAGAGAACGATGGATCATGATTTTTGGTCTGATCGATGCCCGATGCCTGGTATAGATGTGGAGTTGAATCATCTGCAATTGGCTCAGTGAGAGGGGAATCTGAATAGAAATTGAGTCCGGTTGCGGGTCGGGGTTGAAAAATTATTTTGATCGATTTGTTATATTTGGAAGAGGTGGCTTCAAAGAGAATTGTGAACGAGGGCTCTTCTAAAAAGTGACAGGTGGTATCATGTAGAGAGTCCTCATTTTCTTCGATATCATAGCCAGATTCGAAATCGTCGGAGATATTGCGAAAATCACATTCTGAATGAGATTCAAGATCATGAGTTCCACCAAAGAATAAATCACATGATGTGGATTCAGCTGCCTGACTTGGGTCTAGCCTATATGTAAATTTTTAGCTCAAAAAGGTGTTCTTATTTGTTCTAGGCTTAAGTTCTAAGCTGGTAGGAAAGATCCAATTAAAACTCCACTCGTCCAACTCCTCGGTTTCTATATCATAAATTGGCATGACTTCCGAAAAATCGATTTGTCTCTCTAAGGTTGTTGGCGAGGGATATTCATCAAAAAGAGGCCAAAAATCATATTCTTCATTGAAAATTTGATCTTCTTCATATGGGGCCTCGTAATCTTCCCAATAGGTTTCAAATCTAGATTCCCGACTTGGGATGTGGGTTAAATCACTAGAACTAGGTCCAAATAACCTTGGAGGGTAACCTTATCAGAATAAGGGGCAGAATTTACGCCCTCGAGAGGTTCAATTCTACTCTCATTATTGCAGGAGTCTTGGAATTCTGTGCTTAGTGATCTTGGGTCTAGTGTTTGCTCAACATTGTGTTCTGCAATTTCCCAACCTAATTCAATATCAGGCATTTTGTTTGGGAATTCACAACCTCTTCGTGCCTCAAACTCGAGATCTAGGAAATCAGATTGACCCTAGATATTGTTCCAAGATGGTTCATCATCTGGCATGTACGGGTATTTCTGATCGATAATTTGTTTCAATAATCTCATCATTTCCTCCCATTTTTCAAGATCATCTTGGTGTTGTTCCTATAGTACAGGATTTGTCATGCATTGAAGGTATTCCAAATTATGTAATTTTTCTATCTCTATGTATCCTGTGATGAGAATATCTCGGGTTGATCCGTTGGTGGCTTCTGTTAGTAGAAGTTGGGCACAGTTTATAATGAAGGTTGTGGTTGTTGGGACATCAACTTGAATGTCTTCTATTGGAGTTGAGGGTTTATATTCAATTTCATAGAATTCAAGGGCATCCTCAATCATCCTATCTTTCGTGGTTCTCTGTGATTCAGGTTTCTTGAAAGGTAGTCCTAAGTAATTTGGCTGCATACTTGGATCAATTGGTGGAATCAAGATGTAGAATCAAAATTTTGATCAAGATGTAGAAGCAAGCTGTGAAGCAAATAGATCTGAATAAAGAGTCCCACTGAAATTTTATCTGTGTGCTCTAAAGAGAAGAGATGAGGGACTGGAGGTGCTTTTGGCCCAATCGAGGCACCCAAAGATGTTTGGATGATGATGAGAACCTCATCATGAGCCATAACTAGCTCATTTTGACCTAATACAAAGGATAAAAGCTCCTACATATCTCAAGGAAAGGCTTAACTCAGAGAATTCTGAGTTTAAGAAGAAAACAAGTCATAAGGGGTAAAAATGCAATTTTACCAGTATAATCTGCATACAGGGTAATTCAGGGCCCAAACATAGGTCAAAGCAGCTTAATAAGAATAAAAGTGGGATGAAATGATCTAGCGAGGGCTACAGCAATTCCAAGAAACTAAATGATAATCTGTAACCCTAAAACAACCCACTTCAATTCACAAGGTTCGAGGCAAAGTAAAAATAGAATAAACCCTCTAAAATTCATAGAAAAATAATCTCTAGGGTTTAGAACCTTCAATTTGGCCTTCAGAACCCATTTTGACCTACATTGAGAATCATGCCCAATTAATAACTTAATTTGGGTTTTTGCGTAAATTGACCGGTCAAACAAGGTTTAATATAGAAATGAAATTCACCATCAGATTCCTTAGGTCCTAATTAGTCATGTATAAAAACTTGACCCTAAGAAGAAACCTCCTTGACCGACTTTACACTTTGGTCCTCATATATTTACTCTTTGGCCCTCAACTTTTGAACCCTCACATTTTGGCCCCTAACTCTCCTTTGTTCTTTGCGATCAGGTCCCCCCTGCAAAACCTGCCAGCACCATGCTCCGGCGACCTTGCGCGGAGCATGGCGCCGCGCAGGGTGAGGTGGGGGACCTGGCAAGTAAACCGGGGGTGCCCTGCGTCGTCAGCCGTCGCAGGGACACCCCCCTGGTCGTTATAACCCACCATACCGGCCGTGCGAACGCACGGACGGTATGGGTTCTTGCTTCCGTCCATCCTCCGGCGAGGGAGACACGTCATCTCCCTCCGCCTTCCTCCCTGTTTGATCCCTATAAATACCCCCCGTTGCTCCACCGACCGGGGCAGCTTGGATCTGACGGAGAAAATCCCCAACTTTCCTCTCTTCTCTCTCCGGCAGACGCTCACCAGCTCCGGCGGTTCCTCCCCCTTCTCCTCTTCGCTCTGCCGCAATACCAGCAGCAGAGACTTCCTCCCCTGCTCTTCCCGCGCCACGCCGCACCCAGCTGGCGCCTCTCCGGCTCTCCACTCGCCGCCGCCCCTTTCCCTGAGCATCGTCTTCTCCGACGACAGTCGATACGACTGTCGCCCTGTTCCTCCCCCTTCGTCCCTGCAAGTAAGTTAGAACTATTTCCCTTCTTCTCCTCTTTCTTTCCCCGGTTCCAATTTGTTCAATTACGCCCTCGACCGACCCTGACCATCGTCACCCCCTTCGACTCCGGCCACCCCTCGGCGAGATGTTCCCATCGCTCCACAGCCTCACACACCTCGCCGACCCTCACCGAACCTCCGCCTCATCACACTGAGCACCCCCCACCCCTCCACTGCCACTCCACACCTCCGTAACACTCCCCCGAACAAACCCATTCCTCCGGTTGCAGTCCAACCTAGGGCTGCCGCCAGACACCACCTTGCGGCCTGCCGCGCAGCTCCTCACCTTCGCCGTGCCACGGCGAAGGTTCCCCAGTGGTTTGATCAGGCCGAGAGGCCATATTCGTGTCCGACAGGTTTTGAGGTTCGACCGCCATTAACGCAAATTGAAGCAGCTTCTCCCGCTCTCCAGGCTTGAGGACTCCAGGTCTCCAACTGCTGCGGATTACGGGGAGTCTTGCGAAGGCAGCCAGCCAGCAACCTACACAAATCAAAGCCGCAGCTGCAGAAGCCAGGCCGCGGTCTCCCAGCAGGCGCACGCGAGGAAAGGTCTGCGTTTAGTCCCACATCGGTAAGCCTCACACACTTTCCACTGTTTAAATTGATTTTGTGCACTAGCCTTTCTGCCTCAGCACACGGGGTGAGGTCCCCTTCACCCGCCCGGTTACCCGGTCTCGTCCGCGCTCACGCCCCGCGGACCTGACCCGACCCGACCCGACTTAGACTGACCTGCACTCCTCGCCCACCACTCATGCCGGTGGGCCTGGACCCGGGCACGACCCGTACCCGATTACCCGGCAGCTCTGGGAGAGCTTTCCCAAGAGTGGTTTCAGAGAGAGAGAGACGCGGGGGGGGAGGGTAGAGTAGGTTTTGCCTCTGACGAAAAACTCTGAAGTGTGCAGGCACAGGCGAAGAAGAAGACCCGCGGAAGAAGAAGGAAGCTGACTGTAGCAACAGGTAGTTTAAGTCGTCTGATTTGGAAATCAGACGACGGCCTGAAAGGAAAAGAAGAAAGAAGGAGGGGTGACGTCCCTGGCTAAAAAAGAAAAGAAGAAGCTGACACTTAGCCGCAGGGAGGAGAAACAAGAAGAAACTCTAAAGAAGAGGCTGAGCAAGGCAGAAGAAGAGGAAAGGCTGCAGAGAAGAAGTACAGCAGAGCCAAGGAAGAAGAAACCTTCACAGAAGAGACTGTAGAACAAAGAAGAAGAAGGAGATCTGAAGAAAGAAAGAGGAGCATCACCTCTGCAGAACAAAGAAGAAGGAGATCTGAAGAAAGAAAGAAAGAAGAACATCACGAGGAGAAAACAAAGAGAACAACAAATTCTTTCCCTCTCTCTTTCTTTATTTTGTAAAAGAAACATGTATATCTCTAGAATACAACTTGCTCCCTGAGTTCGACCTCGGGAACTCTTTTATTTTCCGAGTAAAAAATTTATATATTTGAAATGTTGGTAATAACTGGCTATACTACAACGTTATAACAATAAAACCCGGTTGAACCCACCACTTCAGATGACTATGGAGGTTCAGGGCAGATGATACCCCTCGATCAGAAGGTCGTCCACCTGAGAATTACCTGGGCAGCTAGAGAGGGAGAGTCCCGCAAAGACCCCTACACGGTAGAGCGTCCCCATGGGTTACAGGGTTTCCCTCACCCGACATCTCTTGTCACTGAGATTCCAGGTAGACCAAAATGGGGACCTTGACCTCCTAAGTCTACCACTTTTAAGATCAAAGGTGCTTTAGGGTTTTCACTTGAACTTTAGTTGTTTTGATTTTGTGACCTAAATTGGAGGTTGGTTGACCCAAAGGGGTCAACTTCACCTGACCTACCCTAAAGATGGTAGAATGATTCTAGATCAAGACCTAGAAATCACCCTGATTTGACTCCCAGGTTATTAGGTCCAAGGATTTTAAGCTTCAAGTGATGTTAGAGTTCAATTTTTAGGGTTTGTCTTGTTTAAATCTCTTCAATCAAGAGCTTGGGTAGCACACTGATGCGAGAGAGTTTATTTCCTTTTAAACAAGCATGTGTGACTAGAACCTCAAAAACCCCTACTGTTGAAACCCTAGTTTGGTTCTATTTCTAGTCCTCTTTTTCTTTTCACAAAAGTTCTTCTTGGACTTAAAACAAGAAGTGTGTTGTCTGTGGAGATTAAGCATGATTTCTACTAGGCACAAGGATTTTGTGGGATAGGATCTCTAAAAAAAATCACTTCAACTTCAATAAGTTTAGAAAAATTTTTGCAAAACCAGCAAACTTTTGCCTTAAAGATGGTAATTACTATAAAGAGAAGGCAATTGATTCCTAATTGAATTACTTCCTTTCATCTTTCAAGGATTAGGAGATGGATTTTAGCGAAGAAAAGAGATTACCTACCCTGGAGTGGTTGACTTGCATGGGAGATCTTCTCATGGAATACCTCGCAAGATCACAACAAAACAAAAATAGTGCAAGTTAGTGTTCAAATATAATCAAGAAGAATGCAAAGATTAGTGATAAATTGCATGTTGCTCCCTGGCAACGGCATCAAAATGTTAACAACACTTGATCGAATTTGTCCCTGGCAACGGTGCCAAAATTTTAATAGGACAAGATCGTGGTTTTAAAAGATGTACGTTGCAGTATAAGTGAAATTGCCTTGAAAACAAATAAGAAGTTTTTATTACTCGAAAACTTAAGTATCCGAGGTCTAACATAGGGAGCAAATGGAATTTATTCACTAATCTCAATCAATGTAATTGAACACTTAAATCTACTTAAAATCTAATTCAGAATATCAGGCAAGAGTTTATGAATTAAAATGTAGCAAAAATATAGAGAGATTGAAATGAATAGGGCAAAAAGTCAGATTTCTCTTATCTCTCTTCTTTTCTTTAGCCTTCTTTCTTCTTCTTTTCCTTTCTCTTTGGCTCTTTTCTTTCTTCTTTCTCTGATGTCTTCTTTCTTTCTTTGACTTTCTCTACGTGCTTGCCTTGGCCTTCTTCTCTAGCCTTGATTTCTGCCTTTGTTGCACCCTCTCTTGGCTACAGTGCTTTCTCTTTCCTTGCCTTCTTCTTCTGCCTTCAAGTTCTTCTTCCTTCTTTTACTTTTCTTCTCCCTTGACTCTTCTTTCTGTCTTCTTCCTTCTTTGGCTTTCCTTTCTTCTGCCTTTCTTCCTTTCCTCTACCTTAGACTTTCCTTCTCTTCTTCAGCCGCACCTCTGCTAAGTAATTCTTCCATATCTCTCCTCTATGGCTACAGTGCCTCTTCCTTCCTTCCTTCCTTGTCTTCTTCTTCTACCTTGATTCCTTCTGCCTTCTTCTTCCTTAGCTTCTCTACGCTTCAGCTTCCTTCCCTGCTTAGCTTGGCTTCACTTTGCCTTAGCTCCTCTTCTTTCATTCTTTCTTCTCTGTAGTTGTGCCTTCCTCTTCCTTTGGCCTTATATTCTCTTCTTTTCCTTCTTCTTCTTTTCCTGCACAGAGCAAAGCAAAACCTACCCCTACCCTCTCCCATGTCACTCTCTCTCTATTACTCTCTTGGGTTCGCTCTCCTAGAGCCAGGCTAGGTAATCGGGTTGGGTATTTACATGCCCGAGTCCACGCGCATCGATGTGGGTGTGGTGCGTGAGGAGTGCAAGGCTAATCGGGTCAGTCTGCCAGGTCCACGGGGCATAGGTCACGGACAAGGCGAGGGTGCATGGGCGATGGACCTCACCCCGTGTCACTTGAGGCGATAAGCTAAAAACACAAAATCAATATAAGGAACTCACCTCACTCTTGAGTTAACGAGGTGGGATTAAATGTCCCACCCGCTTCACTTGCGCACCCGTAGGAGGACTTCGTCTAATTGTCGCTGATGCAATCGCTTGCTAAGCCTACTCTCTGGCTAGATGCATGCGTGAGACCCATGCGTGTCACCTGGGACTCCTATGCCTGGTGCACGCGACCTGGAGCGAAGCTTGCAAGCTATGTTCCTCTACGTCAATGGCAGAATGGGGGTTGGATCTGAAATCACTCATTACGGCCATGCGACCTTATTAAACCAGATGGGGAGCTTCATCGTGGCACGGTGAAGGTGCCTAGGTGGATGGCTGGCCATGGGGCGGCCTAGGCGTGCGTGCCTAGGTTGCCCTGTGGCCGTGACAGTGGGTTAGGTCGGTGGCCGTTTAGGGAAGTGATGGCGGTCAGTGAAGGGGTGGAATGTGATCAGTGAGTGATGGTGGAGGTATTGAGGTCAGTGGCAAGGCATGTGGAGGTATGGAGCGGCGGAAACGCCGTCGCTGGTGGTCGACAGAAGTTGGACACAATGGAGGTGGTCTGCGGTGTCGAGGGGATAAAAATAGCAATAAAGATAGGGGAAATAAAGAGGGGAAAGAGAGGAAATGTTATAACCTAGTTTAATGGATGAAGGGGGGTAGAAAGGCGGCTAGCCATACTTGCTGCCGCCAGAGAAGAAGATGTCCAGTGAAGGGAGAGCATCGACAAGGACGGTGCTAGAGCACGCTTGCGGGTATTGCGCGACGCGGAGGAAAGAGACGAAGATGGCTCTACCACTGGTATTGTCGTAGAGTGACGAGGAGGAGGAGGACATGCTGGAGCCTGCTGGACACTTGGTCGAAGGAGAGGAGATGAAATTGGGGTAGTTCTCCGGCCAAGTCAAGCTAAAAAGGTGCGGCCGGAGGTGGTGGGCCTTTTATAGGCACTGGCATGGGCTCTTGTGCTTGGAAGACAAGCTTCCAAGCGCAAAAGTCCTCGCTAGAGTAGGATTCAGGGAGACACCCACATCTCTCGTGCATTTACATGGGAGATTTATTATAAATCAAATCTAGAAATCATGCTTAGATGGAAGGGAATTCCTTAGAGAATCTCCCTTCCAAATCAGGGAGGGGATCTCTGAGGAATCAGGGAGAAATCCCCCTCAATTCCTCATCGGAGTACGACTCAGGGAGACACCCACATCTCTCATGAGTTCACACGAGAGATTTGATACAAATCAGATACTGAAATCATGCTTAGATAGTAGGGAATTCCTTAGAGAATCTCCCTTCCAAATTTGGGAGGATATCTCTGAGGAATCAGGCAGAAATCCCCCTCAATTCCTCATTGGAGTAGGACTCCACTTTAATGGCAGAGGGACATAATTGTAAGGGTGGCGAGGAAGTTAGCGGGGTTTGTGCAAGGGTTTTCAAAAGTTAGGGGCCAGAATGTAATTGGGTGGACTATTTTGCAAAGTAGGTCAAGGTAACCTTCTCTTAGGCCCAAATTTTGGTACAAACCTAATTTGACCTATGGAATCCAATGGTGAAGTTGGATTTTAGGTTTGACTATGTTTGATAGGACATTTTACACAAAAATCTAAATTAGGTCAAATAATGAGCTAGGATCCCAATCTAGCTTAAAATAGGTTCCAAAGGCCAATTTGAAGGTTCTAAACCCTAGGGGATATTTTTACATGAATTTTAGAGGGTTTAGTTGATTTTTATCCTGACCAGAACCTTATTGAATTATGTGAGTCGATTTTAGGGTTATAGAATGTCATTTAATTCCTAACTTCTCACAATAACCCATTTCTGATTGAACCAACTCACTTTTTATCTTCTTCAGACCATTTGACCTTTGTTTAGCCTCTGAGAAATTCTGTTGATGCACTTCAATGGTAAAATTGCAGTTTTAACCTTTGTTTCATGTTTTCTTCTCAGAACATTAATTCCTTAAATTAGGCCCTTCTCTAGGTTATGTAGGAGCTCTTATTCTCTTTCTTAGGTCAAAATGAGCTAGTTAGGGCTCATGATGAGGTTCTCATCACTCAGTGATGAAGAAATGATCAAAAGTGTCATCACGATGAGATGAAGAGGATGTTCGTACCCATTTTGGAGCCATTCAGATTTCGCAAAAACACATTGCTCGATCAGAAAAGGGTGATTGGTCGATCAAAAATGAACTGGTTGAAGTTCTAGAAAAACTGACTTTTGGTAAATCGACCAAAGAATTTAGTCAACCAAAAGTAGGCAGACTCAACAAAAATGAGATTGGAACAGGTGTTTTGCTCAGTTATACTACTTGATTTCACAAGTAATCATACAAGAAACCAACTAAACATTAGACCACAACATAGCTCATCTAATACATAAGTAAAAATCCAACAAGGGACAGATTTCACTAAGTTTCAGAGTGTACCGAGACCGATCAAGGATTGATCGATCAAAGGAGGTTGGTGTGGAGAGCGGCTGGAGGTTGCAAGTGCACGAAGGGCGCACAATGAGGGCATAGCATCGTTGCGACGGTGGTCAAAGATCGCGAGTTGGTCGGTCAAGTTCGCCGGAGGAGTGGTGGGGTTGGATGGTTATTTTGGTTGTGTTTTGGAGAGAATGTGGGGACCAATAGGTGGGGTAAGGTAGTAAAAAGAATAGGTTTGAAGGTAAAAACCATGTGTTTTTATAGAAAGCATGATTAGTAAAATAGGTAGGAACATTTTTGGAGGCTAATCACGGTTAACAAGGTCATTAGGATAGATTAGGAGCGAGATTTGAGGTAAAAAGATTGCAATCACAAAAACTAAAATGTATAGTTTTGGTCGATCAAAACTCGAAATGATCGATCAAATATGTTAATTAGTCGATCAGAGTTTGAACGATTGGAGGGAAAATTCCCACCTAATCGAATTGGTCGATCAAATAACCAGGTTGATCAATCAAAACTCAAATTTTTGGAGGGAAATTTCCAGCTGAAGAATTTGGTCGATCAAACAGGTACTTTGATCGATCAAAATGTTTTGGTCGATCAAATTAGAAAATTGATCCATCAACAGTGGACAAAATAGACCAATCAAGCATGTTAATTAAGTTACTTTAGTCTTGATAATCCTAGTGAATGACAGATTTGGTTGAATCGTTCTTTTGGCAAAGGTTTTGTGAATATATCAGCTAATTGATTTTCTATTTTAACAAATTCTAGGTTAATCTCTCCTTTTAAGACAGTCTCTAAGAAAGTGAACTCTTACATCAATATGTTTACTCCTAGAATGTTATATTGGATTTTTTGATAAGTTGATTGCACTGGTGTTGTCACATAGTATTTTATTGGTTTTGTAGGATACGTCAAAATCTTGTAAAGTTTGTTTCATCCACAATAGTTGTGAACAAGCTAAAGAGGTAGCTTCATATTCTGCTTCTATTGTGGAGAGTGAAACAGTATTTTATTTTCTAGAGAACCAAGTGACCAGGGAATTTTTGAGAAATTGACACATTCCACAAGTACTATTTTTGTCTTTAAAGCTACCTGCATAATCAGCATCACAAAAGGAATATAATTCCAATGTGTTTGACTTCGGATAGAAAAGTCCTAGGTCTTGTGTGTTGTTTAAATATCTTAGTATTCTTTTAATAGTGTTTAAATGTATTTCTTTAGGGTTTACTTGAAAGTGAGCACACAAACAATTACAAAAGAGAATATCAAGTCTTCTAGCAGTCAAGTATAATAATGATCCTATCATACTTCTATACAATTTCTAATCAACAGATTTACCAGTTTCATTAGATTTTAATTGTGTAGAGGCTACCATTGGCGTGTCTTTACCCTTTACTTTGTCCATAGTGAATTTCTTTAAGATCTCCGTGGTGTATTTGGTTTGAGATATGAAGATTCCAGAGGACAACAGCTTAATTTGAAGTCTGAGAAAGAACCGAAGTTCTCCCATCATGCTTATTTCAAACTGATTCTGCATTACCTTTGCAAATTCTTGGCATAACAGATCATTAGTAGCACCGAAAATAATATCATCAACATATATTTGTATTATTAAGAGATTATGTTCTTTTCTTTTTGTAAATAAAGTTGGATCTATTTTACCAATTTTAAATTCATTTTCAATTAGATAGGATTTAATCTGTCGTACCAAGCTCGTAGAGCTTGTTTAAGACCATACAATGCTTTGTTTAGTTTATATACATAGTCTTGATATTTAACATCTTCGAAACGTGGAGGTTGTTTAACATAGAATTCTTCCTTGATGAATCCGTTTAGGATGGCACTTTTGACGTCCATTTGAAAAAGTTTGAATTTCATATGGGCAACAAAGGCTAGCAGCATCTTAATGGATTCTAGGCGAGCTACGGGCTCTTATGTTTCATCAAAATCAATTGCTTCTTCTTGATTATACCCTTGGGCCACAAGTCTAGCTTTATTTCTAACTACTTCTCCTGATTCATTTAGTTTGTTCCTAAATACCCACTTGGTTCCTATAATGGTCTGAGAGTCAGGCCTTGGAACAAGTTCCCATACATTATTTCTTTTGAATTGATTCAATTCATCTTCCATTGCAATAATCCAGTAACTGTCAGAAAAGGCTTCCTTGACATTTTTGGGTTCTAATTGAGAAACAAATGAAGTGAAAGCTAAACTATTAAAAGAAGATCTAGTTTGAACTCCTTTAGATAATTCTCTTATCACCAATTCTTTTGGATGATCTTTTACATAGGAAATATCTCTAGCTAGTTCATCAAAAATATTTTCTTCGGGAACGTTTGATGGGTCATGTACTAGCTCATCATCATCATTGATTACTGAAGAATTAGGTTGAGCTAATGTTTCATCAAATGATACATGCATAGTTTCCTCAACAACTGAATTCTTCTTGTTAAAAACTCTATAGGCTTTACTTCTGGTTGAGTAACCTAAGAATATTCCTTCTGAACTTTTAGCATCAAACTTATCAAGATTGTCCTTACTATTGAGTATAAAACATCGACAACCAAATATCTTGAAGTAGGAAATTCTTGGTGTCTTTCCATGGTAGAGTTCAAAAGGTGTTTTGTTTAGGATAAGTCTAATCAGTGATCTATTTTGGATATAGCAAATAGTGTTTACAGCCTGTGCTTAAAAATATTGAGGTAGCTTTGACTCGTATGGCATTATGCAAGCAAACTCTTGCAAGGTTCTATTTTTCCTTTCTACTACACCATTCTGAGGTGCGGCTCTAGGGAAATCAAATTCATGTTTTATTCCATATTGATCACGGAAATTGGAAAAGGATTCATTCTCAAATTCTCCACCGTGATCACTTTTAATCTTAATTACTTCATATCCTTTTTCATTTTGTATTCTTCTAACTAAATTTGCTAAAGGCATCAAAGGTTAAGTCTTTACTTTTTAAGAAAGGTATTCAAGTAAATTTAGAAAAGTCATCAATTATGACTAGACAATATCTGCATCCGCTTAGGCTTTCAGATTTGGTTGGTCCAAACAAGTCTAAGTGAAGTAGCTCTAGAGGTTGTGAAGTGCTAACCATCCTTTGTGGTTTGAAGGAATTTTTAGTTTGTTTACCAACTTGACAAGAATCACAGACTTTGCTTTTCTTGAAGTTGATATTTGGCAGACCTTTGACAAGTTCGTATTTCACGATTTTATTAATGTTTCTCATGTGAACATGGCCTAGTCGTCTATCCCAAAGTGTTGCCTCTTCATCAGATACAATAAGATATTCAAGATTATCGTATTTGTTAAAGTTGATAATGTAGATATCTTTATGCTGGTTTCCTTTGAGAAGAGTTTGTTTTGTTTCTTTATCTCGTATTTTTAAACCATTTGAACTGAAAGTGATTTTATACCCTTTATCTTATATTTGGCTAACACTTAGAAGGTTATGTTTTGATCTGCTAATTAAATGTACATTATCAAAAGAGGTGGAGGAGTTACTAATTTGGCTACTACCAATAATATGGCCTTTGTGGTTATTCCCAAATGTGACGGTACCGCCATCCTGGCAGTGAAGTTGCAGGAATAGGTCTTCCTCCCTAGTCATGTGTTTTGAACATCCACTGTCCACGATCCATCTCTTTTCTTCTCATTCTTGTCATTGGTTTGCGTTTGTGAGGTGTTGGTTTGGCTGATCTATAGAGTGTCTTCAATTTTCCACTGATTTGTTGATATGTCCACTTCTTATAGTCTACTTGACCTACAAAATAGGATTGCAATAATGTTTCTGGTACCCATTTTTGTTTGGGCCCACAGTGGTTAGATGCTACCAGTTTAGGCAAGCTACCTTTCTTTTTGTTTTGGTTAGAACTGATGCTTCATGATCATTTTTAGGTATGTAGCCTAACCCAAATTTTGTGGTGCTCTGGGTTTGTGTTCCTAATAGCCTATGCAAGTTTCTACTTCCCTTAGTAAATTTAGCCAGATCATTTAAGAGAATCGCAAAATTTTCTTTTAGTTTGTCTATATCCATTTTTAAATTATCTACGTGTGATTTTTTGTCATGCATTTTAAAAATTGTTTCTTATAGTTCATCTTGTGAAAAAGTGGTTACCTTGTTTTCTAGTGCCATTAGTCCTAGGAGTGCTTCTTCTTTGGAGGTTTCTTCTTCTCTTGAACTTGAGTCTGATTCATCCCAAGTTGCAGTGAATGCCTTTTTCTTTCCTTCTCTTTTGGGGAACTTCTTTTCTGACTCCTTTTGAGAAATGGACAATCCTTCTTAATGTGTCTATTTCTCTTGCAGTTGTAGCAGATAATGGCGTCTACTTTGGCTTCTTTCTTCTTTCTCCAATTTCTTTTGTTCTTGAGGAACTTTCTAAACTTTCTTGAGAGGAGGGCTATCTCTTCCTCTTCGTCTTCACTCGAGGAATCTTCTATTTGTTGATTGGCTTCAAGAGCCACAGTCTTCTTGATTCCTTCATCTTCATGCTTCTTCATGTGTTGGAGTTGAACTTCGTAGGCCAGAAGGCTTCCGATAAGATCATATAGTTTTAAGGTAGACAAATCTTTCAACTCCTGTATGGTTGTAGTCTTGGTCTCCCAATCACTGGTGAGTAATCGAAGAATCTTTCTTACCAAGGTTTCATTCTTCATCTCCTGATCTAGATTTCTTAGGGAGTTTATGATGTCCATGAATCATGTGAACATCTCTTTAATTGATTCTTGATTCTTCATCTAGAAAAGCTCATAATTTTGTGTTAGTAAATTTACCCTAGTTTCTTTTACCTTAGTTGTCCCCTCATGGGTGACTTCAAGGATGCTCCAGATCTCGTAGGCTGTCTTGCAAACAAAAATGTTGTTGAATTCTACTCTAGAAAGCCCACAAAAGATTGCATTCATGGCTTTTGCATTGTGTGTTGCCATCTTCTTTTGATTTGTTGTCACCACCACTCCTCCCTTGATTTCAGGATCTGTCTACTTGGAGGTGATGACATCTCACACCTTGAAATCTATAGATTCTAGGAAGATCTGCATCCTAGCCTTCCAGTATCCGTAGTTTGTTCTATCAAAGAGAGGAGGTCGAACAGCTGATTGCCCCTCAACATAAGTGTCAACGGATAAATTTGACATCTTCTGGACAATCAGGCTCTAATACCAAGTGAGAGTTTTGCCTGTGGATTAAACGAATACTAGAGGGGAGGGGTGAATAGTATCACTTCTTGAAATATTAAAAGAGAGAAATAAATTCACAACAAAGTCAAGCACAATTTACACTTGGATTTAGAGTGGAAACCCAAATTGGGTGAAAACAACTGCCTAAGCCTCTTAGCTTAGGATTTTTCCAACTAGTCAAGACTAGTCAATCCACTATAGTACATACTTCCCGCCTCATTCACTCACACACCACTCACACATAAATACATACATACATATATATAGTTACATATGTGTATATATATATTCATAATTATATATAGATATATATATCTATACAAATACATATATATACTTATATAGATACTCACGCTCACATTCCCTCCACACATACACTTATACATAGGCCATTCACCATACCACGCACTTTTCCATCACCATGGATTTTATCCCGAGTAGGTATGCACCAGTTGTGTACGCACTTGGGCTTTATGCGCACATCAAGCCATTTCACACACACACTCACATGTCCACTTCACACCACACGTGGCGCATTATTAGCATCGATCCTGTCTCCTTAGACAGTGGTCACATTGACCTATACTACATTCCATTGAATTTTTTATTCAATCCCCCCCTTTATTTTATATAGTATATATATATACACTTACATATATATCTATACATATATATACATACATATAAATAAGCTAAGTATTTCCATTCCTTTCCTTTCCACATTTCTTTTCTTATCCGTTTTACTTTGTTGCTTAATAAAAGATAAAAAAAAATTTCAAATAGAAAACATAACTCTTGTCTTTGTCGTACACAATCTCGTGTTTAGTAAGATCAGTTTTTGAACTTGATTTTGGCAAATCACTAAGGAACAATTTTTGGCATGTAGCTAAGGACAATTTTAAGGGTGTACCTCAAGGACAAGATTATCCAAAAAAAATCTAAAACCAAGAAAAACCCAAAAATACAATAAGCGAATGGAAATCTTCCATCGTTAGGAATCATGTAGAAATCGATTAATTCCAAAATCCACCTCCCTGAGTTCGAACCTGGGCCTAAAATTGACAAGTTTAAAATTTGATTTAGCCTAGGTTAATAAATTTTGATAAACTGGTGTAGATTCGCCTTTAGGTAATCACTCCCACTAAATACTTTTCGACGCTAATATCACCATATTAAATAACCCTACTCGCACTTCGTCACTAGGTTAATTAGACCTAAAATGTCTAACCAACAAGACCCTAATTATGCTATTTCCTAGGATTGGTGACTTCTTAATACCTATAAGTCTTCTCTTGACTCAATTTATTTCTTTTTGTTATTATTTTGTATGTGTAATTTTTTTCTTTTTCAATGATAAACTTTGTACAATGTCACATTTTTGTTCCCTTTTTTATCATTTTTTCAATTGTTTTCAAAATTTTTCAAGCTTTTTCAAGAAATTCTAAATACTAGCAAAATATGTAATCAGTTGAATGCACTACCAACCCCCCATATGCCTAAACTTGTGCATGTCATCATGCAAAAATTAAACAGAGAGGGAGAAGAGTAGATGTCACCTAATAGTGCTATGATTTGCTTTAATTATTTCTAGTACCTACAGAAAAATAACTATTTACAAGAGTGTGTTCCTTATGGACCATCGTGAAATGCGTTTGTGTAAAGTCATTCGTTGTAGCACGTTTTACGATGTTAATTTTAAATAAAAGTTATCAAACGTGAGTCTGAGTATCGAACACAAGGAGGCGTGGAATTGGATTAGATATCTGCTTTCATGTCACAAAAATTTGTCGTTTGATTCATTTGAGAAAGAGAGAACGAGAAAGTAAGAGAGATAGGGAGAGAGAGAGAAAGGGAGGGAGGGAGAGAGGGAGATAGGGTTAGAGACTCATAATAGAGATATGAGAACAATATCAAATATTTACTGTATTGACTATCAAATGTACTGTTCAACAATATGTAGATGAATGCTTAAATCAGAGAAATGAACACCACTATCCAATGAAAATAAAACTAAGAACAAGGTAGCCACAGTGGTGGAGCTTCCGTCGGTGGCTTAGCATCTTCCCAACCTTGCTTGGAGCTCTAAGGAGTGGTGGAGTTGCTTAGGTAGAAGATTAGTGCAAATGGGAAGGGTAGGTCCCATTTTATAGTTGAGGAAAGGGCTAAAATTCATCCTCGAATCAACAGCGACATTTAAAGCATCACTGAAGACCCGCTACAAGTGTCATCATAGCCCCCATCCTTGTGCTTGCTGGCCTGTGTGGCCCATACCATGTCGCGCACGCTAAGCCGTGAGCATGCGCTGGCGCTGCGCTGTGCGCTACATGTAGCTATCGCGCCACACTTGTTGTACAAGTGTGCGCATGCTATGCGTGCGTTGCCACTGCACCTTGCTTCAATTGTGGAATTGAGGAGGGGCTGCGGGGATTCGAACCTGCACCCCTCCATTGCAAGTTGTGGTCAAGACTGTTGTGCCATGCCCAACGGATTATCGCAAGGAGGATGTAAGGGCATGCGGTGGAGGTAGCTTCTTGGCCGTTGGATCTTGATCCAACGGTGGGATTTAATGAAGAGGATGAAGAGGAGCCGATGCTAGGCACTCATGGTTGGTGTTGGGCAGCCCAAATGGAGCCACATGATGCTATCTGGGTTGTCCATTTTCTTTCTATTGTAGAGGATGCCACGGTGCTCAGATCAAGATGATTTTCACACTGTCGGATTGCGATCGTTGCTCCGGATCCATCTGTATGGTCAGATTTTTCATCCAAAGCACGTAGGATATCACACTGCCCCCTGGCCATTGATCTTCCTCAGACTTGTTGTGGGAGCTACGGAGGTCGGATTGAGGTGATTTTGAGTTCGTTGGGCTTCGTTCGTCAATCCGGATCCATCCATACGATCTGATTACTCATTTAAGACCTGTTTCAAGATGCACTTGCACACAAGGTCATTAAACATTAATTCTAAGCAATCTTAATCATGAAATACCACAATATGCATGTGATGCTCCTAAACCCACTATGATATGATATTATTGTAGAAGTATACTCAAAATTGACTCTAATTGATGATATTAACACTAATAATTGTAGAGTTACCATACCCCCATGCCCACCCCTTGTTAGCCCCTAGCAAGGTTTAACCTAAATGCTATTTACAAAATAAAACTAGAAATTGATTACTTAGGTAGGAGTTGCTTATAATTAGGAGGAAATTTCTACTAAGAACCTGACTCGCTAAGGCTCAACAGTGCCTGGGTTGACTGGAAAAATGTTGATCGTCCGAGTCCTTGCCTTATTCTAAATGGAAGCAAACATATATTTTTTCCTTTTTCATCTTTTCTAAATTTTTTTTTGAAGTTTTGAAGTTAAGAATTTCATGGTAACTTTTCATGGCTACCCAACACACCCAAAACTTGAAAAAGACTCTTAGTACTAAGCATCTTATTGTGAAAGTGATAGACTCACTAAATGGCAATTAAAACGGACTTTGGATTTCTACTCCCCTAGGTGACCCGAAAGAGAAAATGTTGCCTAAAGGTGTTTCTATCTGACCGATAGCTTTCTCCCTACTTTTATTTTTGAGGGGTCAACACAAGGGCGAACCCAGTGTATATCTCCTTAGATTATGCTACTTCCCTGCTTCTTCCTTAAGTGTTTTGGAATTCTTGTGCAGTTTATGAGCTGGGATTTGGACAATCGACCAATGGGCTATTACCTACGACAACTTGCCAGCCATACTTGTACGGTAAAGTATGCCTTATTTATTTTTTTATTTTCTCCTTTTCTATTTTCATATCTCTCTTTTTTTTCTTTAATTTTTAAGAAGGTGGCTTTCTTGATCTATGATTTACCTAAAGGTAGTAGTGAAAGAGAATGGTCCTGTGGCTGGGCTCTGGACAACTAGCCAATGGACTATTACCCATGACAACTTTCCAGCTATACCACCCTAAAAGGTTCATTAGCTACCCAATTTCCGTTTGAACCACTGATGAGTGAGTCAATGCAAAACGTGTGTAGATGCTTAGACTAAAAATGCCCCCAAATCAAAGGGTAGGTTGATAAGTCGTATACTTGTCGCCCTACTTTAGTGACCAAGTTAAAATAAAATTACTTGGTGAGGACTTAAGACCAAATCCACATTTTAGTGGACACCTAGAATGATTAATGATTAAGTCCGAAGACTTGAAGAGTCTAAGTGTTTAGGTCTCTAACATATCGTTTCCTGAAGTTGACAAACTCCTAGTACCTAAGTTTTCTCTTCCTTCTTTTTTTAATAATTCAAGCTGACAAAATGTACTCAGAACATACAAATTACCACCCCACCATGCCTAAGTTGGACAATGTCCGCATTAAATAAATGTAAACAAGGGACTAAAGGAAGAAATTACTTGGGTTTCAACAGTTAATTTGGTTAGCTTGAATCCTTTGGGTTGCCTCCAAGGAAGCTCTAAGTTTAATGCCTTCAGTTGGGCATAGTGCACAAACGACAAGGGATAAATCACTTTAATGGTCTGGGTCAAGAAAGGGAAGACATAATCAACTAGACCCATAATTAGAAGTCCACAGATGCGGACTAGGTTATGGTGGAGTCCCATCCCTAAGGAACGAGAACTCTGCAACTGGTGTAACATGCACCCCCGTGTCTGCTCCTCTTGTAGTCTGCAGGCATGCAGAGAAGTTGATTTGGATGAGCGCAACCCAAATCTAAAATGCCGGAACTAAAGATGTAGGTTTTGTAATCAGCTTGTGTCCCTTTAAAGTTGTAATCCCGCAGAGGCAGTGCATTCAGGTTGCGGGATTTCAATTCTAATAGGGAACGTAACAAAATCAAGAATTTCATAATAGGCCCTAAGCATGAGGTCACTCTCCAAAGAAAAATCCATCCCTTCTTCAACTAAAGTTTCATTGCATATTCCCTCCAATTCCTTGACCCCAAGAATATTATCTTCAACCTCTTTGATATCAGTCTCAATTTTCAAGGTTACATTCGAGGTAGGGCTAATTTCAACCTATAGCTCAGATTCTTTCCCTTGGCCCTCCTCTAAACTTGTGATGGGGCTTTCAAAATGATTCAAAATCAATTATTTCATAATGGTAATCCCACTCCCCATCTTCAATTTTGGATGTCTCTTCCACCAAATCACTTTCCTTGGGAAGATTAGATTTGGATTCAAAGACATCGTCATCGTCTCCCAACTTCTCAGTTTCCTTTTGATGTTTGTCCTAAACTCTCCCCAAATCATGTTCTGAGGAATCTTTAATGACATTTTCTATTGAGTTGTCCAACTCTTGGGGATTATCAATGGTGGACTGAACCAATTTTGGGTAAATAGATGTAGTCCAATCAATCGCTGCAAGGCCTTGCTTCATGAATTTTGCAAATAGAGTTGCTTTCAACAGTTTTCTTTAGCCCTCTTCCTCCAGTTGTTGGAACATATCAATCATGGCTTGTTGCCCTTCAATCAATTCTTGCTTTTGTCTATGTAACTCCAACTAAAGGCTATCAAGAACTGACTAGGTGTCATGAGGTTTCCCTTGGATTTCCTCCTTAGTATTTAAATTAGAGTTGGGAGGGTATCATTGAAGATGTGTGTTAGAGCCTGTACTAGGGTTTAAGTTCTTGGGTGGGTCCTCTATTCTATCATTTTCAGGGTCCAATTCTTCAAGAGGAACCATTTTTTGTCTAGTCCTACTCCAGAGTAATTGAGGTTCTTAGTCCTCCTCCCAGTCAGATTCTTCGTCAGGGTTCCAAAGTAGGGTTTGATCATTCTTGATTTTCCCAGATTTATGATCATTCTTCGATTTCAAGTTTTCTAAAATCCCTTCCAATCCATAGGTCAAGTAGGAGAGATCCTTGAATTTGGATGACCTATCATGGTTATGGTCTTAGGAAGGGTAGGGGCCTTGATGTTCTCCTAGAGTGTAGGTCCTATCAGATTGATTAGTTGGTGGGAAGGACCAAAAAGAAGAGTCATCATAAAGAGAATCAAGATAAGGATCCCCAAGGTTTGGATCGTAACCCTAGGTTGTTGGGTTGGATGTATCCCAATAGGAAGTTGGTGCGGGTTGAGTGAAATTGGGATAGTTGGGATAAGAAGGGTCTTCAAGATAATCAGATCTTGGATTGTATCCCCAACTAGGTGGCTGGTTATCCCAAGTAAACTATTGATACAATCTACTTGGGTTAGGATACAAATCATGTTGGGGATAGTTTAGGTAGGATTGATAAACACTAAAATCCATGGATGGATCAGGAAAGAATAGATGAGAGAATTATGTGCACAATCAAGTAAAAAAATCTAGGCTCCACAGTGTAAACCTAGGTGACCTTGAAGTCCTAAAGAGAGTGATTGATGTAAACACATTTACACTACTTAAAATGTCTATTTATGCATGTTCTTAAGCATAGGATTGCATTTCATGATATAAATATTGCATAGCATGCATCATCTTGCATTTAGAGTAATTTGAATAAAATGGAGGTTAATTGTCTCCTTTTATGTGCTTGGACAGGGCAAACATTTTATCGGGGCCTCGGATCAAAGATCCAATCGTATGGATGTGATCAGGGCAACGATTGGAGTTCAACGACTCCAAGATCGCCCTAATCAAGCATCCGTAGCATCAGATAGAGACCGGGGAACCATAGAAGATCAAGGGCCAGGATGATGTGAATCTGCAGTTCAGATGACAAATCCGACCGCGCAGATGAATTCGGATCGACGATTGTAGCCCAACGACGCAAAAATCGAGTCAATCCGACATTCGTGGCACCATCTACAACTTCCAGAAGATGGACGGTAAAGATGATGCCATGTGGCGCCATCTCAGCTGCCCAAACGGCCGCTTCCATCTTGTGAAGACCGCGCACCCGTCTCCTCTCCGCCGTTGGATCTCGATCCAACGGCTGCGATGCGCCCGCGCTGAAGTCAAGCGCTCGACACAAACGCGACCGCAGCGAAGAGGTCGAGTGCTCTAACGCGAAGCAGGGACGCACGTTCGAGCCGCGCCCCGCAGAAATTGGAGCTGTGGCGCGCCTCCAATCGACCGCACAATCGCGATCCAACGGCCGCGCGTGCCTGATAGCGCCGACGCGCGATTGGACGCGCGCGTGAACGCGCGATCGCACGCACAGGCAGGCGGGCGGCAGCAGTGAAGGCGTGATTTTAAGCCGTCCGATCTCACGATCGGACGGCTGAGACTTCGCGAACTTGCGTAGGCGTTACACACACGGGCAGCCGAGCGGGTGCGCGTGGGCGCGGCGGCGACGGCCACGTCGGGGCTTTATTGACGGATTTATCCGTCACTAAAGACCCCTTATTTATTATTTTGAAGATGTAATGTCTATTTTGCCCCCACTCCTTGCAACTATAAAAGGAGACCCCCTCCATACGAAATTCTCATCCCTTCTTTCTCCTCTCTACCCCTCCAAAGCTCAAGAGAAGCTTGTCCCACACCCGGGATGCTTCTCGCGAGATAAAGTCCAATTTTCGTTCCCCTTCGGAAGTGTATCCCGCGACGACGATGGCATGCTGCTTCGTTCCTGTTCTTCTGCTTCGTCCTCCTTCGTCCCGCTTCGTTCTCCTTCGTCCAGGCGTCGTCCCATCCGGCTCGTCCTTCGAGCAACCGTCGAGGAGGATTTCCCTCTCCCTATTATTTTTACCGCTTTTTAGTATAGATTTACTGCTTTCTAGATTAATCTACTCGTCCTCCAAGCAATCGTCGAGGAGGACATTTCTCCCTCCATTCTTTTAATGCTTTCTAGAGTAAATTTATCGCTTTCTAGAGTAATTATTTTATGCTTTCTAGTTGTAATGAACAATCACTTCAGTGCAAAAATTCCTTGTTTATTCTACATCTCATTTTGATTTTTCTGTGTAATATTCTTTTTCTCTCTTACTCTCTCTCTCTCTTCTATTTATTGTAAATAATTAGATAGTACTAAATTGAATTATTCTGTAACAAATAAAAAGAAACGCGTAGTTTTTGAATCAAACGTTCGCCTCCCTGTGTTCGACCCGGAATTTTAATTTCGGTATAAATTTTATTTGTTGAACATGAATTCTTCGCTTTCGAACTACAATGACAGGTTTTCCAAAACCGAACACGTTAGCGTAGGTTCATAAACGTTCAACATTTTGGCACCGTTGCCGGGGGGCAACGATCTTTGATTTCTCTTCGCGTTTTGTAACTTATAAATCATTTACCTCACTTTTCTCCTTTCTTATTGTAATTGCAGGTACTCTTTCGAGGCAGGCAAAAGCGGTAGATTGGAGTAAAGTGCTGTAGAAGGTTTTGTGAGTTACCCCCCCACCTCCCACCCATTAGATTTCATTTCATCACATAATAACTCAAACATCAATCAACCTAGGTGTTTTTATAAACTCTAAGGTTAGATTGTTTGTTGTTTGACACCCATACTCACCCCAACCCCCACATTAAAAAGAAAAAAAAAAAATCTCACAGAGGTGCACAACCTCATCTGATTTTCAAACTCAACCGGTAATCCAATCTTAGGAGCCGGTACACACATCCAAACACATAATTGAGTAGAAATCAGATTAGGTAATCATTTGTGTGCCTAATTAAGTGGTGCAGCAGGCCAATTGTTTGAGTTGATTGGGCCGCACCACTTCAAATAAAATCAACTCATCAAGTAGCTTCCAATTAGGTTCAACTCTTAGGGATTTACCAGGCACTCCACATTCTTTTTAAACTTTAAAGGAAAACATCTTCACTTGTGCTTGTAAAACTTGGTGTGCCAACGAAACTTGAGTGAAAACACCTAAAGTTGAATCCTAAAAGCTACTAAGCAAGATTTGAATCTTAAAATTCACCACATCAAAAACAATCTTGCTTGAAAACCACTGGTTGTGCACTCACATACAAATCAATCAATCATTAAGGGCACAACCCATTTAAAGGGCCCATCACATTCCAAAGCACATTCAAACCTAGCCCTAAATAAAACAAAGTAGACGTTGGCCTTAAGGATTGGACTCACTCTTCAGAACCCAGAACGAGATTATTTTCGATTAGTCTGTTTCTACTGTTCAATCTGATGTCTAGCTAGGGGAGTAGAGTCAAACGATCGTGGCTAGGGGGTACACTAGGAACCGGAGGCGCAAGCCGAAGGAAGAACCTTCTCCCCAGTCCCTCCTTCTAACTGGTTGGATTGAACAGACGGAAGTAGATCAAATCATTCCTTTATCTCAAGACAGGTTTTGAGAGTCTGTAGGTCTTTAGGCTAACCTATTTAAGGACAGGTTTGATTGTTTGTATTGCAGGGCACCTTTCTTCCTCTCGTGTATCATGAATCCTTCCACATATTTCACACTTTCCCGCTCTTTCCCTCCTGTTGTAAATTATCCTCAACATGACGATTATCCCAACTCGTATTGTAATCGACCATCAGTTAGTTGGGATAATTCGGATTGGGGATACAATTCTGGACCCCCGTGTTTAGGGTCTAACCCTGAACACTTTGATTCTGATTTCTATCCTTCTCAGAGTTACATCGATTATAGATCGTCCTCCTTTCATGAACAACCTAATACGATCTACAATCAAGAAGGATACACCGATCCTTACCCATCCTCCGATTTCACTGCCTTTAGGTCATCACCATCTTTTCAACAATCTGAAATGACCTATTATCAGGAAGGGTATAACGAATCTCAATTCGTTAATTCCCCTGCAATGAGCCCAAACCCGCCCAACCCTGAACCAACTCATTTTGTTCAGGTTAATCAGGTTCAAGATAAGGTTCTGGCTAACTTGAGGAATATCATTCAATCTTTAGAAGTTCAGCCAATACCTTGCATTGAGAGATTGGAGCCCCTGATTGAAATGACTGATGATTTAAATAAGTCTTTGTTGGATTGGCTCCAGGATATTAAGGATTAGAACCTGGGTGAGTTTCTACTTGGGAAATTAGCGAAATTGAGGATGAGATTCGTGCTTGCTTTGATTCAATCTTGGAATAATTCCCAGGGTGAACTCTCTTCAGGAAAGCCAATGACAGAACCTGCTCAGGCACCTGTTGGGGGGGACACGTGTTACGAGGCTGACCAGATTGAATTAAAACAACTAATTAAGGATGATCTGATTTCTTCACCTGAGATCCCTGAGCTGGGTTACGAGGAAACGTATGTCTCCTTGGAACACAAAGTGACAAATGATTTTGGGACATACATTGATACGGATCCTGATGGTGAAGATTCAAGTTGCGAAGTCTCACGCGAGTTTTCTGAACAAGATTTCTGTGAGACGATTGGGCCTGAGGAATCTGATAGATCAATTGATAGCCCAATAACTGAGAACACTGATCGTATTAGGGCACACATTACGGATCCAGAATCGCATTTTCTGGAAGAATCAATTCAATGTCCTGATTATCAATTACACCCTGTTGAGCTTATTGATGATTCTAATTCTGAGATAATTAGACTCAAGTCAATTTTTATTCTGCCACATCATTTAGACTTGGAGATTTCAGACGGGGTGATGAATATACAAGAGGTCCTGGAATTTGATGTGCTGAATGAGGAGGATAGGAGGGGGGAAGTTCTAATTTGGGAAGTTAATTTTGGAGGAAATAGAAGATTGAGTCGAAGGGTTCATTTTAAGCTGAAACCATCAAATCAGAACCCTTACAACATTTGTTTCGAGGATGTTCAACTCAAGCACACATTCAACGATTATCCTTTTGAGCTTCAATTCTATGTAACCTGACTTTTTGGTGTTGGGTTGCATCCTCATAAATGACAGGCCCGACCCCGCTTGCATTCTGATTTTAGGTTTTGGGTAATTTTTATCCAGAACCTATGATATTCTCGATTATGGGGTGTGGGTCTGCACCACAATCTGGTCCACATCTGTGGACCTCTGTTGACAGGTCGGAGGATTCTTCTGTTCATTCTGATTCTGACCTGCACTTGTGAATTCTTCATTTCTTTTCTTTGTATAGTGTGCCTAGCTGAAGGCACTAAACTCAGCACATATACAGTTCTTTTTCGTTTTCATCTCGGAGAAGACCTGACATTCACGCAATTCAGGTGCTTTCTACGCTTTTCCACTCTGTTTTATGTCTTTTTAATATAATGAGGACATTGCATTAGATGGGCATGGGGGGGTGGATATTTATCTCTGAATTCATTTGTCAGCGCCGTAGATTTGTTTTATTTTCTTTTATATATATAAAAAAAAATCAGAATTAGGAAGAGAATTTGGGTTTAAGAAAATTTTCAATCTTAAGAAATACTACATTAAGATATGAACACAAAGACCCCTCAAGTCTTTGGACTTAATTAGCCTGTGTATCCACTAAAATGTGGATTTGTCTTTGAGTCCTCGCCATTTTAATTCTATTATAATTGGAATAAATAAGTTTGGTGATAAGTACACGACTTATCAACCCATCCTCTGATTTGAGGGAATTTTGAGTTTTAAGCATCTACACACTTTCTTTGCACTGACTCATTATTCGGCGATTTTTACAGAAATTGGATAGCTAATGAACCTTCTAGGGTGATATGGCTGGCAAGTTATCGTGGGTAACAGCCCATAGGTAGGTTGTCCAGAGCCCAGTCACTGGACCTTTCTCTTTTTGCTGCCTTTAGGTAAATCTTAGACCAGGGAAGCCACCTACTTAAAAAGAAAAAAAGAAAAAAAAAATCAAAAAGGAGAAAAGAACAAAAAGAAATAAGCCACACTTCGCCGCACGAGTATGGCTGGCAAGTTGTCGGTGGTAACAGCTCATCGACCGGTTGTCCAGAACCCAGCTCAGAAAATGCACTAAAAATTCCCAAAACACTTAGGAAGAAGTGGAGAAGTAGAATAAACCGGGGAGATATACATTGGATTCACCCTTGTGTTGACCCCGTTAAAAAAATAAAAGTAGGGAGAAAGCTACCGATTGTAAAGATACACCTTTAGGCAGAATTCTTTTTGAGGTCACCTAGAGGCGTAGAAATCTGAAGTCCGTTTTAATTGCCGGTCAACGAGTCTATCACAATCACAATAAGATGCTTAAAGCTTAGGGTTCTCATCAAATCTTGGGTGAGTTGAATGGCCGTAGAAAGCCACTCTTAAACCCTAAAATTTGAAAATCCAAAAAAAAATTAGAAAAGAGTAAAAAGAGAAAAAGAAATTTTACTTTGAATAAGGCGAGGGATTGAGGCGGTCTGCATTTTGGTTGATACTCGGGCACTGTTGTGTGTTTGAGAGTTCAGTTCATGAGTAGACAATTTTTTTAATGATTGAAAATAACTCAGGTCCAAATAATCTAACTTAATTCTTTTATAAATAGCATATAGTTTTTGCTAGGGACTAGCAAAAGATAGGCATGGGGGTATGATGTAAACACATTTACACTATTTAAAATGTCTATTTATGCATGTTCTTAAGCATAGGATTGCTTTTCATGATATAAATATTGCATAACATGCATCATCTTGCATTTAGAGTAGTTTGAATAAAATGGAGGTTAATTGTCCCCTTTTATGTGCTTGGACAGGGCAAACATTTTATTGGGGCCTCAGATCAAAGATCCAACCGCATGGATGCGATCAGGGCGACGATTGGAGTTCAACGACTCCAAGATCGCCCTAATCAGGCATCCGTAGCATCAGATAGAGACCAGGGAACCCTAGAAGATAAGGGCCAGGATGGTGTGAATCTGCAGTTCAGATGATAAATCCGACCACACGGACGAATTCGGATCGACGATCGCAGCCCAACGACACAAAAATCGAGTCAATTCGACATCCGTGGCACCATCTACAACTTCCAAAAGATGGACGGCCAAGATGATGTCACGTGGCACCATCTCAGCCGCCCAAACGGCCGCTTCCATCTTGTGAAGACCGCGCACCCGTCTCCTCTCCGCTGTTGGATCACGATCCAACTGCTGCGACGCGCCCGCGCTGAAGTCAAGCGCTCGACACAAACGCGACCGCAGCGCAGCGGTCGAGCGCTCTAACGCGAAGCAAGGATGCGCGTTCGAGCCGCGCCCCGCAGAAATTGGAGCTATGGTGCGCCTCCAATCGACCGCACGATCGCGATCCAACGGTCGCGCGTGCCCGATAGCGTCGACGTGCGATTGGACGCGCGTGTGAACGCGCGATCGCACGCACAGGCGGGCGGGCGGCAGTGGTGAAGGCGTGATTCTAAGCCGTCCGATCTCGCAATCGGACGGCTGAGACTTCGTGGACGTGCATAGGCGTTATGCACGCGGGCAGCCGAGCGGGCGAGGGATTGAGGCGGTCTGCATTTTGGTTGATGCTCGGGCGCTGTTGTGTCTTTGAGAGTTCAGTTCATAAGTAGACAATTTTTTTAATGATTGAAAATAACTCAGGTCCAAATAATCTAACTTAATTCTTTTATAAATAGCATATAGTTTTTGCTAGGGACTAGCAAAAGATAGGCATGGGGGTATGATGTAAACACATTTACACTACTTAAAATGTCTATTTATGCATGTTCTTAAGCATAGGATTGCATTTCATGATATAAATATTGCATAACATGCATCATCTTGCATTTAGAGTAGTTTGAATAAAATGGAGGTTAATTGTCTTCGTTTATGTGCTTGGACAGGGCAAACATTTTATCGGGGCCTCGGATCAAAGATCCAACCGTATGGATGTGATCAGGGCGACGATTGGAGTTCAACGACTCCAAGATCGCCCTAATCAGGCATCCGTAGCATCAGATAGAGATCGGGGAACCCTAGAAGATCAAGGGCTAGGATGGTGTGAATCCACTGTTTAGATGACAAATCCGACCGACGGATGAATTCGGATCGACGATCGCAGCCCAACGACACAAAAATCGAGTCAATCCGACATCCGTGGCACCATCTACAACTTCCAGAAGATGGACGGCCAAGATGACGCCACGTGGCGCCATCTCAGCCTCCCAAACAGTCGCTTCCATCTTGTGAAGACCGTGCACCCGTCTCCTCTCCGCCGTTGGATCTCGATCCAACGACTGCGACGCGCCCACGCTGAAGTCAAGCGCTCGACACAAACGCGACCGCAGCGCAGCGGTCGAGCGCTCTAACGCGAAGCAGGGACGTGCGTTCGAGCAGCGCCCCGCAGAAATTGGAGCTGTGGCGCGCCTCCAATCGACCGCGCGATCGCGATCCAACGGCCGCGCGTACCCGATAGCGCCGACGCGCGATTGGACGCGCGCGTGAACGCGCAATCGCATGCACAGGCGGGCGGGCGGCAGCGGTGAAGGCGTGATTTTAAGCCGTCCGATCGCTGAGACTTCGCGGACGTGCCTAGGCGTTATGCACGCGGGCAGCTGAGCGGGCGCGCGTGGGCGCGGCGGCGACGGCCACGTCGGGGCTTTAGTGACGGATTTATCCGTCACTAAAGACCCCTTATTTATTATTTTGATGTAATGTCTATTTTGCCCCCACTCCTTGCAACTATAAAAGGAGACCCCCTCCATACAAAATTCTCATCCCTTCTTTCTCCTCTCTACCCCTCCAAAGCTCAAGAGAAGCTTGTCCCACACCTGGGATGCTTCTCGCGAGATAAAGTCCAATTTTCGTTCCCCTTCGGAAGTGGATCCCGCGACGGCGACGGCGTGCTGCTTCGTTCCCGTTCTTCTGCTTCATCCTCCTTCATCCCGCTTCGTTCTCCTTCGTCCATGCATCGTCCCGTCCGGCTCGTCCTCCGAGCAACCATCGAGGAGGATTTCTCTCTCCCTATTATTTTTACCGCTTTTTAGTATAGATTTACTGCTTTCTAGATTAATCTACTCGTCCTCCAAGCAATCGTCGAGGAGGACATTTCTCCCTCCATTCTTTTAATGCTTTCTAGAGTAATTATTTTATGCTTTCTAGTTGTAATGAACAATCACTTCAGTGCAAAAATTCCTTGTTTATTCTACATCTCATTTTGATTTTTCTGTGTAATATTCTTTATCTCTCTTACTCTCTCTCTCTTCTATTTATTGTAAATAATTAGATAATACTAAATTGAATTATTCTGTAACAAATAAAAAGAAATGCATAGTTTTTAAATCAAACGTTCGCCTCCCTGTGTTCGACCCGGAATTTTAATTTCGGTATAAATTTTATTTGTTGAACACGAATTCTTCGCTTTCGAACTACAACGATAGGTTTTCCAAAACCAAAGACATTAGCGTAGGTTCGTAAACGTTCAACAGTGATCAAATCTGCAAGCTCTTAAACTTGTTTTCCCAAAGTTAATTTGGCCAGGTTGATTACGAGGGGGTTGAAGGGAAGGTTCTTCCTTTGGCTCGCATTGTCGGATCCTTTGTATCCCGCAATTGCGGTCGTTTGACACTTCCCCACAGCCTAGACACCAGATTCCATAATGGAAATTAAGACCAAGCACTTACAAACCCAATGACACTTCCAGAACTTAGATTGGTTCTATCTGGGTCATGTCTGCGTAAAATTGGGTGCAAGGACCCAATGCCAAAACAAGTGTTCTTTAGTAAGCAAGATTGATATGTGTGATTTTTAGGATTTGAATCTTGCTTTAATAGATTTTTAAAATTCCACTTGTTTACACATTCAAACAAGGCACAATTGTATAGTCACACGGTTGGTGAAGATTGATTTTCTTTAAGGCCTTTTGTGTAGCTATAAAATAAAAAACTCCGTAGCATGGAGAATCCTAGGGTGGTCGCTTCTACTCAATGAATTTTTTTAAGATTTTGTCAAGAAAGGTCAAATCAAAACAATCAATGACCCTATCCTAGTCAAAATCGAGGATGCTTTTCAAAAAAATTAATTTCAAAAATTCTTTGAGGATGATAGACCAACCAATTCACGTTTGTCCAAGAGGGGGTCAATCTATCAAGAACTTCTAGATCAGTGCGCAAGTTTAACATCTTGATTAGAACAAGCACTAATCAATTTGAAATTCAAAAATTATCTTCAAAAGAAGTGTAGAGAATTTCGAGATATTCCTAAAAATATAAATTTCTCACAAATCTGAGCCACGTGGAGTTCACAACAGTAAGAATGTTGACGAGGTGAGATCGGGGTTTTAAAAGATGTACGTTGTAATATAGATGAAATCGCCTCGAAAACAAATAAGAATTTATTACTCGAAAACCAAGGTATCCGAGGTCGAACACAGGGAGCAAATGGAATTTATTCACTAATCTCAATAATGTAATTGAACACTTAGAGTTACTCAAAACCTAATTCAGAGTATAAGTGCAAGAGTTTAGGAGTTAAAATTGTAGCAAAAATAGAAGAATTTGGAATCAGACATCTTAAAAAGATATCACTCTTCTTTGACTCTCTTTCTTCTCTTTTATCCTTTGTTTCTCCTGCCTTCCTTTCTTCTTCCTTTTTTCTTCTACTCTTTGCCTTCTTCCTTTAGTCATCTGCCTCTTCTTCCTTTCTCTTCTTTGTGGCTCCTTTCTTTGCTTTAGCCTTGCCTTTCTTCTTTCTCTTTCTTCTCTTACATAGTGCCTTTCTCCTTCTTCCCCTGTGGTCTTCTTCTTCGGCTAAGTCCTTCCTTCTACTTCCTTCCTTAGCTGCCCTTGTCTTCTCTTCTTTCTCTTCCTCAGCCTCTGCCCTGGATTTTCTTCTTCAGTCGCTCCTCTTCTTCCTTCTTGGTTTCCTTAGCATGTTGTAGCTGCACCTTCAGCTTCCTCTTCTTCTTCCCTGCGCAAGCACACGGAGCAAAACCTTCCCCTACCCTCCCTCCCCTCTCTCTATTTCGCTCTTAGGTTCGCTCTCCCAGAGCAGGGTAACTGGGTTGGGTTTCTCGCGCTTGGGTCCAGGCGCACCGGCGTGGTGTAGTGCGCGAGGAGTGCTAGGTAAACGGGTCAAGTGCTAGGTCCGCAAGGGCAGGGGTCATGGACGAGGCATGCGTATGGGCAAGGGACCTCACCCCGTGTCGTTTGGAGGCGATGAGCTATGGACACAAAAATAATGAATATCACTCATCTCACTCTTGAGTTCACGAGGTGGGACTAAAAGTCCCACTCACTTCTGCTGCCGCCCGCAGGAGACCTCCGCCTAATTGCTACGGCTGGGTCGCTCGCCAAGACAATCTCTTGGTTGGATGAGTTCGCACACTCAACCCACACCTTCTGGGAATCTGACGCCTGGAGCACACGACTTGAGGCAAAGCTTACGAGCAAGCTTGCTTCAGCGTCAATGGTGGAAGGGTGGCATGACCTAGCTAAGTGGATGAAGGGGGAGGGGAGGTGACGTCCAGTGGAGGGAGAGCGGCGACGACGAAGGGGCTGGAGGCGCATGTGCGGGTGTTGCACGATGTGGAGGAAGGTGGTGAAGGTGGCTCTGCCACTAGTATTGTGGCAGAGTGACGAGAAAGTCGAGGAGGGCTCACTGGATCTCGCTGGACCCTTGGCCAGTGGAGAGCAGATGAAATTGGGGGTATTTCTTCGACCAAGTCAAGCTGAAGAGATGCGGACGGAGGTCGTTGTGCTTTTATAGTCGCTGGTAGGGACTCTTGTGCTTGGAACACAAGCATCCAAGCGCACAAGTCCTCACAGGAGATGGAATGTGGAAGATACCCACATCTCTCGTGCATTCGCACGAGAGATTAGATGCAAATTAGACATTGTAATCATGCTCAGATGGAAGGGAATTCCTCAGAGAATCTCCCTTCCAAATCTGAACGGAGATCTCTGAGGAATCACGGAGTAATCCCCCTCCATACATTGCCGGAGTAGGATTCCTCCACTTTAATGGTGGAGGGACCTAATTGTAAGAGTGGTGAAGAAGTTAGGGGGGTCTGTACATTGATTTTGAGAGTCAGGGGCCAGAATGTAATTGGGTGGATTATTTTGCAAAGTAGGTCAAGATGACCTTCCCTTAGGTCCAAATTTTGGTACAAACCTTATTTGGACCTAAGGAATCCAATGGTGAAGTTGGATTTTAGGTTTGACCACGTTTAACTAGACATTTTACGTTAAAACCCAAATTAGGTCAAATACTGAGCTAGGACCCCAATCTTGGTCAAAATAGTTTCCAAAGGCCAAATTGAAGGTTATAAACCCTAGGGAATATTTTTCCATGAATTTTATAGAATTTATTTTATTTTTTTCCTGACTAGAACCTTTTTGAATTAAGCAGGTCTGTTTCAGGGTTACAAGATGTCATTTAATTCCTAGACTGCACATAAACCCATTTCTGACTGAACCAACCCACTTTTTATCTTATTCAGATCATTTAACCTTTGTTTTGCCACTAGGAAATCCCATTTGTGCACTGTAATGGTAAAATTATAGTTTTAACCTTTGTTTCTTATTTTCTTCTCAAAAAATTAATTCCTTGAATTAGGTCCTTCTCCAAGTTATGTAGGAGCTCTTATTCTCTTTCTTAGGTCAAAATTGGCCACTTAGGGCTCATGATGAGGCTCTCATCATACCCCCATGCCTAGCTTTTTCTAGTTCCTTAACAAAATTTCAAGGTTTAACTTCTGTTCCAGACCATGGGTTTCATCTACCAGTTGTGATAAGTGCTTTTTTTCTTCTTTTGATTAGGTTAGAATGCTGACAGTAGACCTGGAGGTACTGAAGTACCAACCAAAATCCGAACCTGACCAGCTCTAGCCTCGATCCTCCACGAAGGTTTTTAACGCCTGTAGAAACTATCATAGGGTTCGTTGGACTCCGCGGTTAAAGCACCCATGCTTGAGACATTTTTAGCCTTAGTTCAGTTTGCAGTGGATTTTTTTTAAGAGAGAGACAGAAGATTTATTTGTTTATAGAGTTTTCTCTCTCTTTTCTTTTTATTTCTAGCTTCGGATTGTCTTCTCAACATGGTCTGTATCGAATTCCTCGTCCCCATCATCAATCCTCAAAGGTCCTTGACAATCGATGCTTTGTGATAGAACCGCCCATGGCAACCCCCAGAAACCTGGCTGTCGAGATTTCGAGATAATCCCTTCCATGGCGTTCCATGGCCGAGTCCAGACCCTGGCAATCGACATTTCGTTATAATGCCGTCCATGGTATCTGAACTAGCAGAGTGCTTACATGCCCCCAGTAGGATATTTAAATATCCTAAGATACAAGCACCGAGGAGACGATATGTTGTTATTCATCTTCGAGGGGAATTTCCCGCCTCTCTACGTCGGGAACTCGTCCAAATCAACTTGTGTTGATCGGCCGCTCCTAATCTAGGCAACTTTTTCAGAGCATTAAAATGCTTTTGCGTGATTTTAATAGTTATGCGCACTGAACCAGACTGTGTGTGGATTGGGGCGCTTAGGTTACCGAATCCCACAAATCGAAGATCAATTAATGTGGCTGAATACTTCCTAAGACTTAGATCTAATACTTAAGCTTTGCATTTTCCCCAACCTCATGAGGAATATCCAGATCTTAGTGGATACTTGAAATTTTATGCCTAAGAGTCTAGCCCAAAAAGGCCTAAAGTCAGCATTCCTAGAAATCTCTTTTTTGTGTCTCATTAGCACTTTTCTTCTTTCATTCTTCTCTTGTTCTTGATGTGGTCTAGAACTTCAGTTACTTCCTTAATCTTTCACTAATGACTATCTCTTTTTCTTTTCCATTTTGTGCTCCTTTTTGTCATTTTGCTCATTTTCTCCTCCTCATGATTATGTGCTCACAAAATTTTCCTCCTCCAATTTTTTGTTCTTTGTCATTATTTTTCAATTTTTTTGTGTTTTTGACATATGTGAATTTTTTTGTGAGAATCCTTCTGACTTTTCTTGGCTTTGTATGTATGCACTTTACCACCACCCCATGCCTAAGTTTTACAATGTCCTCATTGTAAATAGAGGGTGTGAAACAGTGTTGGGTTCAGGGTCTTAGAACAGGATACATCGGGTGGTTGAATGGGTTGGGAAGTGACTGATGCGGATGATTTCAAGCTCTGGCATGTGTACCAGAGGTGTGATCGACTGTCTAAGGCTGAACTCAAGGTGCAATAGACGTGGAGTATAGACAGATAATCAGATGGATCTCAGGTTTTTGGAATGATTGGTTGCCTCCCGTTAAGTGCTAAATTCAACACCTTTAGCCAAGCGGAAAATGGGATGGAGTGGGAGTAGTCAAATCAGCTGAATTTTGTAAAACAAGCACCTTGATTAAGAGCCTGGTTGGTCCAACCAGGTGCTTGTTAAGATCAATAGGCTGATAATGCAACCCAAACCCAATCAGTCTGGTGGGTTGATAGATGTAGATCAACAAATGCAGAACCCACCATATGCAATGTGGCTCGGATGAATATGGAAGTGAAAACTCAGGTTTAGGCTGAGTCGAATCAGCCTGGTCAGAGTAGGGATTCGAAAAATGATTAGTGAATGGTGTGGAATCCCTACAGGGGTGATCAGAGAATGATGGATCATGATTTTGAGTCTGATCGATGTCCGATGCCTGGTATAGATGTGGAGTTGAATCATCTGCAAACGGCTCAGTGAGAGGTGAATCAGAATAGAAATTGAGTCCGATTGTGGGTCAGGGTTGAAAATGGGTTGTGATCAGTTCTGTATATGTGGAAGAGGTGGCTTCTATGCGGATTGAGTATGAGGGTCTTCTAGAAAGAAGTGACAGGAGGTATTATGTAGAGAGTCTTCATTTTCTCCAACATCATGGTCAGAATCAAGATCGTCGGAGAGTCTACGACAATCAAGTTTTGAATAGGATTCAAGATCATGAGTTCCACCGTATAATAAATCATATGATGTAGATTCAGCAGCCTGACTTCGGTCCAGCCTATATGTGAATTCTAAGCTTAAAAAGGTGTCCTTATCTGTTCCAGGCTCAAATTTTAAGCTGGTAGGACAAACCCAATTGAAACCCCACTCGTCTAAATCCTCGATTTCTGTATTGTAAATTGGCATGTCTTCCAAAAAATTAATTTCTCTCTAAGGATGTTGGCGAAGGATATTCATCGAAAAGAGGCCCAAAATTATATTCTTCATTGAAAATTTGATCTTCATATGGGGCCTCATAATCTTCCCAATAGGTTTCAGATCTAGATTCTAGGCTTGGTATGTGGGTGAAATCACTAGGATCTAGGTCTGAATTACTTTCGAGGGTCACCTTATCAGAATAAGGGGAGGAATTTACAGCCTCGAGAGGTTTAGATCTACTCTCATCATTGTAGGAGTTTTGAAATTCTAAGCTTGGTGATTCATGGTCTAGGGTTGGCTCAAAATTGTGTTCTCCTACAATTTCCCAACATAATTAAATATTTGGCATGTTGTCTTCTATCTGGGTTGGGAATCCACAACCACTTTGTGCCCCAAGCCTGAGATCTGGGAAATTAGATTGATCCTCGATATTGTTCCAAGAAGGTTCATCCTCCGTTTGTAGCATATACAGGTATTTCTGGTTGATAATTTTTTTCAACAATCTCATTATCTCTTCCCATTTTTCAAGATCACCTTGGTGTTGCTCCCAAAGTATAGGATTTGTCATGCATTGAAGGTATTCAAGATTGTGCAATTTTTCTATCTCAATGTATCCTGTGATGAGCATGTCTTGGGTTGATCCTTTTGTGGCTTCTACCAATAGTACTTGGGCACAGGTTATGATGAAGGTTGTGGTTGTTGGGACATCAACCTGAATGTTTTCTACTGGTGTTGAGGTTTCGTCTTCTTTTTCATAGAATTTCAGAGCATCCTCAATCATCCTATCTCTCATGGATCTCTGGGATTCAGGTTTCTTGAATGGTAGTCCTAAGTGGTTTGGCTGCATATTTGGATCAGGTGGTGGAATCAAGATGTAGAATCAGAGTTTGAATGAAGATGTAGAATCACATTATGAAGCGATTAGATCTGAATAAAAAGGCCCACTGAAGTTTTTTGTGTGTGCTCTAAAGAAAGGAGATGAGGGACTGGAGATGCTTTTGACCCAATCAAGGCACCCAAAGACATTTGGATGAATATGGAGGTTCGGGGTAGATGATACCCCTAGATCAAAAGGTCATCCACCTGAGACATACCTGGGTAGCCAGAGAGGTAGAGTCCCGCAAAGATCCCTACATGGTAGAGCATCCCCATGGGTTGCAGGGTTTCCCCCACCTGACCTCTCTTGTCACTGAGATTCCAGGTAGACCAGAATGGGGACCTTGACCTCTTAAGTCTACCACTTTTAAGATCAAAGGTGCTTTTAGGGTTTTCACTTGAACTTTAGATGTTTTGGTTTTGTGACCTAATTTGGAGGTTGGTTGACCCAAGGGGTTAACTTCACCTGACCAGCCCTAAAGGTAGCAGAAAGATTCTAGGTCAAGACCTAGAAATCACCTTGATTAGACTCCCAGGTTTTTAGGTCCAATGATTTTAAGATTCAAGTGATTTTCAAGCTTAATATTTAGGGCTTGTCTTGCTTAGATCTCTTCAATCAAGGGAATGGGTAGCACACTAATGTGGGAGGGTTTATTTCCTTTTAAACAGGCATGTGTGACTAGCACTCCAAAAACCCTACTATTGAAACCCTAATTTGGTTCTATTTCCAATCCTCTTTTTCATAAAAGTTCTCTTTGGACTCAAAAACACGATGTGTGTTGTCCGCAGAGATTAATCAAGATTTCTATTAGGCACAAGAATTTGCGGGGTGGGATCTAAAAGAAATTGCTTCTACTTTGATATGTTTTTGAAAAATTTTTGCAAAATCAGGAAACCTTTGCCTTAAAGTTGGTAACTACTGTAGAAAGAAGGCAATTGATTCCTGAGTTGGTTTCTTCTTTTTGTCTTTCAAGGATTAGGAGATAGATTTTAGGGAAGAAGAAGGATTACCTGCTCTAGAGTGGTTGACTTGCGTGGGGGATCTTCTCGTGAAATATCTTGCAAGATCACAACAAAATAAATAGGGCAAGTTAGTGCTCAAATATAATAGAAAAGAATGCAGAGATTAGTGATAAATTGCTCATTGCTCCCTGGCAACGGTGCCAAAATGTTAATGGGGCGAAGCCAGGGTTTTAAAAGATGTACATTGTAGTATAGATGAAATTGCCTGAAAAGCAAATAAGAATTTATTACTCGAAAATCAAGGTATCCGAGGTTGAACACAGGAAGCAAATTGAATTTATTCACTAATCTCAATAATGTAATTGAACACTTAGAGTTACTCAAAACCTAATTCAGACTATAAATGCAATAGTTTTGGAGTTAAAATTGTAGCAAAAATAGAAGAATTTGGAATCAGACGTCTTAAAAAGATATCTCTCTTCTTTGACTCTCTTTCTTCTCTTTTAGCCTTTATTTCTCCTACCTTCCTTTCTTCTTCCTTTCTTCTTCTACTCTTTGCCTTCTGCCTTTGGTTGTCTGCCTCTTCTTCCTTGTCTCTTCCTTGCGGCTCCTTTCTTTGCTTTAGCCTTGCCTTTCTTCTTTCTCTTTCCTCTCTTACACAATGCCTTTCCCTTCTTCCTCTGTGGTCTTCTTCTTCGGCTAAGTCCTTCCTTCTCCTTCCTTCCTTAGCTACTCTTGTCCTCTCTTCTTTCTCTTCTTTAGCCTCTGCTTTGGATTTTCTTCTTCAACCGCTCCTCTTCCTCCTTCTTGGCTTCCTTAGCTTGGGTTGCGACTGCACCTTCATCTTCCTCTTCTTCTTCCCTATGCATGCACACAGAGCAAAACCTACCCCTACCCTCCCCTATGTCTCTCTCTATTTCGCTCATAGGTTCAATCTCCCAGAGCTGGCTAATAGGGTCGGGTTTTGCGTGCCCGAGTCCAAGCACACCGGTGTGGTGTAGTGCGCAAGGAGTACTAGGTAAACGGGTTAAGTGCCAGGTTCGCGGGGGCAGGGGTCGTGGACGAGGCATGCGTATGGGCGAGGGGCCTTACCCCGTGTCATTTGGAGGCGATGAGCTAAGGACACAAAAACAATAAATATCACTCACCTCACTCTTGAGTTCATGAGGTGGGACTAAAAGTCCCACCTGCTTCTGTTGGCACCCGTAGGAGATCTCCGCCCAATTGTTGCTGCTATGTTGCTCGCCAAGCCAAACTCTTGGCTGGATGAGTTCATGCACTCAACCCGCGCCTTCTGGGACCCCGACGCCTGGAGCACACGACCTGAAGCTGAGGTGGCCTGACATAGCTAGGTGGACGAAGGAGGAGAGGAGGTGGCTGGCCATTCCTACCACTGCCAGAGAAGAAGATGTCTAGTGGAGGGAGAGTGGCGATGACGAAGGAGCTGGAGATGCATGCGCAGGTGTTGCACGACGCGGAGGAAGGTACTGAAGGCAACTCTACCACTGGTATTGTGGCAAAGCAATGAGAAAGAGGAGGAGGGCTCGTCGGAGCTCGTTGGACCCTTGGCCAGAGGAGAGGAGATGAAATTCGGGGTATTTCTTCGGCCAAGTCAAGCTGAAGAGATGCAGCCAGAGGTAGTTGTGCTTTTATAGTCGCTAGCAGGGACTCTTGTGCTTGGAAGCAAGCTTCCAAGCGCACGAGTCCTTGTCGAAGATGGAATGTGAAAGATACCCACATCTCTCGTGCGTTCGCACAAGAGATTGGGTGCAAATTAGACCTTGCAATCATGCTCAGATGGTAGGGAATTCCTCAGAGAATCTCCCTTCCAAATCTTGGAGGAGATCTCTGAGGAATCAGGGACTAATCCCCCCTTCATTCCTCACTGGAGTAGGATTCCTCCTTTTAATGGTGGAGAGACCTAATTGCAAGAGTGGCGAGGAAGTTAGGGGGGTCTGTGCAATGATTTTCAAGAGTTAGGGGCCAGAATGTAATTGGGTGGACTATTTTGCAAAGTAGGTCAAGATGACCTCCCCTTAGGTCCAAATTTTGGTACAAACCTAATTTGGACCTAAGGAATCCAATGGTGAAGTTGGATTTTAAGTTTGACCACGTTTGGCTAGACATTTTACGTAAAAACCTAAATTAGGTCAAATACTAAGCTAGGACCCCAATCTAGGTCAAAATAGGTTCCAAAGGCCAAATTGAATGTTCTAAACCCAAGGGGATATTTTTCCATGAATTTTAGAGGATTTAGTTGATTTTTATCCTGACCATAACCTTGTTGAATTAAGTGGATCTGTTTTAGGGTTAGAAGATGTCATTTAATTCTTAGACTACACATGAACCCATTTCTGACTGAGCCAACCCACTTTTTATCTTATTTAGACCATTTAACCTATGTTTTTCCTCTGAGAAATCCTATTGATACACTGCATTGGTAAAATTGCAGCTTTAACCTTTATTTCATGTTTTCTTGTCAGAACATTAATTCCTTGAATTTGGTCCTTCTCCAGGTTATGTAGGAGCTCTTATTCTCTTTCTTAGGTCAAAATGAGCTAGTTAGTGCTCTTGATGAGGTTCTCATCAAAGAACAATCTGCATATCTCAAGAACTTCGGAAAACCTTGTGCACTTCCAGTAGAGAATTTCTCACGACTAATCCACAAGGAGTTTATCTCTGAAATTTGAAGGGGAGTTCGCATACTGGAAGGAGCACCTCTGAGATTTTTCTTAAAAGTTTAGGATCCTTAATTGTGTCCTCAACTTGAATCTAGAAAATCATATTGCAAAAGTAAAAGGTTGCGGACTTAATGGTGCTGTTTTCCTTTGACAAACAAATTAAAGTGGTTTTTTTTAACGCACCACCATTTTTCTTGGTCCAAGGATGAGAAGTTACCTTTGGATCGTGGGAAGACAAGATCAAACCTTCAGGTTGATGGCAGTCTTCTTCTTGCACTTCCTTTGTTCCAACTCGGCTCATTCTCCTCCCATTGCTGATTTATGAGGTTCCAGCAACCACAAGAAGAGAGAGAAGTGCAAGTTAGATAGCACAAATATGAATAATGACCAAGAAAATGAAAGCGAATAAGAGATCCATTGCCTCCCCGGCAATGGTGCCAAAAGCTAACCATTGTGAAATGCATTTGCGTAAAATCGTTCGTTGTAGCACATTTTCCGACATCAATTATAAATAAAAGTTATCGGATGTGAGTCCGAGTGTCAAACACAAGTAAGCGTGGAATCAAATTTGATATATGCTTTCATGTGAAAAAAATTCATCGTTTGATTCATTTGCGAAAGAGAATCATAATACAGATATGAGAACAATATAACAAATATTTACTCTATTGACTATCAAATGTAGTGTTCAACAATAGGTAGATGAATGCTTAAATTAGAGAAATGAACTACACTATCGAAAGAAAATAAAACTAAGAACAAGGAAGAAGGAAGCGTCGAGGTAGCCACGGTGGTGGAGGAGCTTCTGTCGATGGCTCAGCATCTTCCCAACCTTGCTTGGAGCATTAAGGAGTGGTGGAGTTGCTTATGTAGAAGATGGGTGCAAATGGGAGGGGTAGGTCATTTTTCATATTTAAGGAAAGGGCTAAAATTCATCCTCAAGTCAGCAGCGACATTTAAAGCGTCACTAAAGACCCACCAGAAGTGTTGCCGTAGCCCCCACCATTGTGTCTGCTGGCCTGCTACCAATGGGGACTATGTGTAAGGGTTTTTGAAAGATAGGGGTAGAAGTGTAATCAGGTTGGACCTTTTTGCAAACTAGGTCAAGGCAAACTCATCTTGGGTCCAAATTTTGGTACAAACCTAATTTGGAAGTAAGGAATCCAATGGTAAAGTTGGATTTTGGGTTTGACCACATTTGACTAGGAAATTTATGCAAAAACCTAATTTAGGGCAAGTATCTATCTAAGACCCCATTCAAGGTCAAGATGGACTCCAATGGCCAAATTGAAGGTTCTAAACCCTAGATAATATTTTTCTATGATTTTTAGAGGGATTAAGTGAATTTTATCCTAATCAGAACCTTGGTTAATCAAATGGGTCTGTTTTAGGGTTTCAAGAAGTCATTTAATTCACAGAACTCACACAAACCCCTTTCTGTCTGATCTAACCCACCTATTATCTTATTAAAACGGTTTAACCTTTGTTTAGCCCTTGAGAAAATCCATTGTTGTACTGCATTGCTAAAATTACAGTTTTACCCCTTGCTTCTTATTTTCCTCTCAAAAAGGTTTTTCAATGTATTATGACCTTCACTTGGTTATGTAGGAGAGTTTATTCTCTTCATTGGGTCAAAATGAGCTAGTTAGGGCTCATGATGGTGTTCCCATCAACCCCGGGTGGTGCTCTGTGACAGAGAGCATCACCACCACCATCAGCACCTACCCATCACCTCCACCCACGTCATCTTCCTCCTCAAACCACCACGCACTCGGAGACCCACCAACGCCACTGCAATCCACCCCCACCGCAATCACAACAGATCGCCACCCACTTCCTCACCTTCGTTCTACTTCCGTCTCGCACACAGAGACATACACCATCCACAGACTATGAGCCTCATGCGACTGCTCCACCTTTAGCAAGCCACACGCTGCCTGCGTGCAAGCAGCGCATCCTCAGCCATGTGTGTGGGCGCACCAGCAGCAACCGCGCACCTGCACTCTAGCCCACGAGCATACAGGCACCTGCACGGTAGCCCACATGCACACAACCGACCCTTGCGCTCCAAACCAATGTGCACACAGCCGGCTCCTCCTTCTTCTTCTTTTTCCTTTCTGCCAACCGAAGGAACCCAAACCACGCAAAGCATAGCCACCTCGTCCGGCCACTAAACTTCGTTCCGTCGATGCCATTAACCTTGCCTTGCCCTCAAGAACTCGCCAACGCCTACGCCAAGCACACCAGCACTCCGCGTACTGATAAGCGTTTGGTTTTCGACCGGTTTCGGTTATATCGTTGTAGTAAAGCCGGTTGTTACCAACGTTTTCATATAAAATTTTTTACTCGGAAAAATAAAAGAGTTCCCGAGGTCGAACTCAGGGAGCAAGTTGTATTCTAGAGATATACAAGTTCTATTACAAAAATAAAGAGAGAGAGAGAGATGAAAATTTGGCTTCTTCTTCTTTTCTTCTTTCTTCCTCTTTGTCTTTGGTTCTTCCTGTTCTTTGTTCTTCTTCTTCTTCTTCTTCTTCTTCTGCTTTCTTCAGATTTTCCCCTCGTGCTCTTCTTCTGTTCTTCCTTGTTTCCTTTCTTTCTTTTTCGTCAGATCGTCTTCTTCTTTTCTTGCTTCTTGCTTCTCTTCATTCCTTCTTCTTCTTTGTCTTCACCTGCCTTGACCTCTATTTTTCTTCTTTCGCGATGGCCGTTGCTCTTCCTTTTTCTTCAGCGGGTCTTCTTCTTCTTTGGCTGCTGACCTTCCGTCGTCTGCGCCAGTGCTGAGACGACTTAACAATGCCTTCGCTACAGTGCAGCAGCTCCTTCTTCTTCAGCGGGTCTGCTTCTTCTTCTTTGGCCTGCACACTTCAGAGTTTATTCGTCAAGGCAAAAACCTACTCTACCCCCCTCCCCCGCGTATCTCTCTCTCTGAAATCACTCTTCGGAAGCTCTCCCAGAGCGCTACCGGGTAATCGGGTTCGGGTCAGGCCCGGGTCCAGGCCCACCGGCGTGCGTGGTGGGCGAGGAGTGCAGGTCAGTCTAATCGGGTCGGGCCAGGTCCGCGGAGCGTGGTCACGGACGAGGCCGAGTCGGGTCGGGTCGGGTGAGAGGGACCTCACCCCGTGGTAACTGAGGCAAACAGCATAAGGCAGTTTTTGCCTTTATGCATCCGCGCGCCTTTGAGAGATTCCGAGGTGGGACTAAATGTCCCACCCCAATTCTCTCACGCCTGCAGCAGGGATGGTGCTCCCAATTGCATCGGCTGTTGAGGCGCACAGCTCCAATTGAGGGCCAGGGTGTGTGCGCGAGACTCTTCCGCGCTGGCCGTGGCTATTCAACCTGGGATATCTCGGCTTGGAGCAACCTCGAGCAGGCTTCGAGCTTCCTCGCCAATGGCGGTCAAGGCCTGGAACCTGAAACCAATGGCACGGCCTCTCGGCCAGATCAGACAGGCGGGGGACCTTCGCCGTGGCACGGCGAAGGTGGTCAGGGGGTCTGCAGGGGGCGAGATGGAGCTGTCAGGTCGTCCTAGGTCAAACTGTGAGCGAGGGAGTGGGTGTGTTCGGTGGGTCTGCAGAGGGTGTTTGGTGGGAAGTGGAGGGGCGGAAGAGGATCAGGGTGAGGAGGCGGAGGTTCTGCGGTAGTCGGCGAGCCGTGTGGGTCGCTGAGGTGATGGGAGCGGCTCGCCGGAGGGTGGTCGGAGGCGGAGAGGATGAGGGTGAACAGGGTCGGTAGAGGGCTTAATTGACTAAATCGAAAGCTGGGAAAGAAAGAGGAGGAGAAGGGGAGTAAGTCTAACTTAACTGCAGGGACGAAGGGGGAGGAACAGGGCGACAGTCGTATCGACTGTCGCCGGAGAAGATGATGCTCAGAGAGAGGGGCGGCGGCGAGCAGAGGGCTGGAGAGGCGCCAGCTGGGTGCGGCGTGGCGCGGGAAGAGCAGGGGAGGAGGTCTCTGCTGCTGGTAGTGCGGCAGAGCGAAGAGGTGGAGGGGGAGGAAGTCGCCGGAGCTGGTGAGCGTCTGCCGGAGAAAGAAGAGAAGAAAGCTGGGGGTTTTCTCCGTCAGGTCCAGGCTGCCTTCGTCGGTGGAGCGGCGGGGGGTATTTATAGGGTTGAAGCAGGGAGGAAGGCGGAGGGAGACGACGTGTCTCCCTCGCCGGAGAATGGTCGGAATACGAACCCATACCGTCCGTGCGTTCGCACGGCCGGTATGGGGGGCTACAGTGACCATGGGGGTGCTCCTGCGACGGCTGACGACGCAGGGCACCCCCGGTACACTTGCCAGGTCCTCCACCTCACCCTGCGCGGCGCCATGCTCCGCGCAAGGTCGCCGGAGCATGGTGCTGGCAGGGTTTTGCAGGAGGGACCTGTTTGCAAAGAACGAAGAAGAGTTAGGGGCCAAAATGCGAGGGTTCAAAAGTTGAGGGCCAAAGAGTAAATATATGAGGACCAAAGTGTGAAGTCGGTCAAGGAGGTTTCTTCTTAGGCTCAAGTTTTTATACATGACTAATTAGGACCTAAGGAATCTAATGGTGAATTTTATTTTCATATTAAACCTTGTTTGACCGGTCAATTTGCGCAAAAACCCAAATTAAGTTATTAATTGGGCATGGTTCTCAATGTAGGTCAAAATGGGTTCTAAAGGCCAAATTGATGGTTCTAAACCCCAGAGATTATTTTTCTATGAATTTTAGAGGGTTTATTCTATTTTTACTTTGCCTCGAACCTTGTGAATTGAAGTGGGTTGTTTTAGGGTTACAGATTATCATTTGGTTCCTTGGAAGTGCTGTAGCCCTTGCTAGATCATCTCATCCCACTTTTATTCTTATTAAGCTGTTTTGACCTATGTTTGGGCCCTGAATTACCCTGTATGCAGATTATACTGGTAAAATTGCACTTTTACCCCTTATGACTTGTTTTCTTCTCAAACTCAGAATTCTCTGAGTTAAGCTTTTCCTTGAGATATGTAGGAGCTTTTATCCTTTGTATTGGGTCAAAATGAGCTAGTTATGGCTCATGATGAGGTTCTCATCATACCCCCATGCCTAGCTTTTGCTAGTCCCTTAGCAAAAAAAACTTAAGGTTTCAACCCTTGTTCTAGACCATGAAGTTTTCAATGGTTTTAGATAAGTGCCTTTTTATTTGAGCATAGATTAGGTTAGAATGCTGACCATAGGCCTAAAAGATACTCTAGTACCAATCAAGATCCAAATCTGTCTAGCCTTAGCCTCAGTCTTTTAGCAAAGGTTTTTAAGGCCCACAAGAACTAACCTAAGGTTTATTGGACTTCGTGGTTAAAGCACCCGTGCTTGAAATGATTTTAGCCCTGGCTCAGTTCGCAGTGCGTTTTGTAAGAGAGAGATAGAAAGTTTTTTTTCTGTTTGGAGAGTTTTCTCTCTCTTTTTCTTTTTAGTTCTAGTCTAGGATTGGCTTTTCAACACGGTCTGTATCAGATTCCTTGCTCCCATCATCAATCCTCAAGGGTTCCTGGCGATCGATGCTTCGAGATAGCACCGCCCATGGCAACCCCCGGAACCCTGGCTATTGAGATTTCGAGATAATCCCATCCATGGTATTCCGTGGCCGAATCCAGACCCTGGCAATTGACACTTCGAGATAATGCCATCCATGGAATCTGAACCAGCAGAGTGCTTACATGCCCCCCGTAGGATATGTAAATATCCTAAGAGACAAGCACCGAGGAGATGATATTTTGTTACGCATCTTCGAGGGGATTTCCCGCCTCTCCGCGCTGGGAACTCGTCCAAATCAACTTGTGTTGATCGGCCATTCCTATTCTAGGTGTTCTTTTCAGATTTTTGCGACGCTTCTGCGTGATTCTGATTTTTACGCTTACTGAACCAGGCTGTGTGTGAGATTAGGGTGCTTAGGTTACTGAGTCCCGTAAACCAAAAATTAGTTAACGAGGCCGAATACTCCCTAAGCCTTAGACCTAATACTTCAGCTTTTCATTTTCCTCAACCTCTTGAGGAGTGTCCAGATCTTAATGGGTACTAAGAGTCTATTCAAGAATGCCTAAGGTTTGCATTCTTACTAATCTCATTGTGCACTTTTCAGTTATTTTCTTGAATGAGGTCTAGAACTTAGGTTAATTCCTTAGTTTCTTACTAATGACTATCACTCTTTTCTTATAATTTTGTGCTCCTTTTTCATTTTGTTTCTTCTCTCCTTCACAAAATTTTCCTTCTCCTCTTTTCCTCTTATTCTTTTTCGAAAAATTTTTTAATTTTTATGGTATTTTTTGGCATATGTGAATTTTTTTGTTTGAAACCTTTTCTTACAAGTTTTTGCACTTTCCTACCCCCCCATGCCTAAGATTTGCAATGTCCTCATTGTAACCTAGGGGGTCTTAGTTCAGGGTGAACTTCGAGTGCTGAAAGGTGTCAGAACAAGTTTCAGGTTTTCAAAGAGAATGACGGGCTGCCTCCCGTTAAGCGCTGAGTTTTACGCCATCGGCTGGGCGCAATAAGCTCAAGGGGAAAGGAGGATATGAGATGCCTCAGCCAAATCAGTAGAAGTTACATCAATGAACGGCTTGAGTCTTTGACCATTCACGATGAAAGGTTCAGAATCGTGGCTGAGTGGACTGATTTCGATTGCTCCATTTCCAAAAACCTGTCGGACCAAATATGGTCCGACCCACTTAGATCTCAGTTTTCCTGGGAAGAGTTTGAGTCGGGCATCAAAGAGTAGGACCTTTTGACCAGGATGAAAGATCTTTCTCGAGATGTGTTTGTCGTGGAAGGCTTTAACCCGCTCCTTGTAGATTTGCGAGTTCTCGTACGCGTCTGTGCGTAATTCATCGATCTCGCTGATTTGGAGTTTTCTGTGGGTCCCAGCCTTGGAAAGATCTAGATTACAGTTCCGTACTGCCCAATAGGCTTTATGCTCCAGTTCGACGGGAAGGTGGCATGCCTTTCCGTACACCAATCTAAAGGGAGACATGCCCAATTGGGTCTTGTGGGCGGTCCTATAGGCCCACAATGCTTCCGGAAGTCGGGACGACCAGTCCTTCCTGTCAGGTCGAACAGTGACCTGTAGGATTTTCTTGATCTCCCGATTCGACAGCTCAGCTAGACCATTAGTTTGGGGGTGGTAAGGAGTAGAGATTCGGTGAGACACCCCGTATTTGGTCATCAGTGACCTAAACTGAGCATTTGTGAAATGGGTCCCCCCATCAGAGATTATTGCACGAGGAATCCCGAACCTTGAGAAAATGTGTTGATGAATGAATTTGAGAACGATTTTGTGATCACAGGTTCGGGTCGGTATGGCTTCGATCCATTTGGACACGTAGTCCACAGCCAACAGAATGTATTCGAAACCATCCGAAACAGGAAAGGGGCCCATAAAATCAATCCCCCAAACATCAAAGATTTCGCATACTAGAATCGGTTGCATAGGCATCATGTCGCGATGGCTCATGTTGCCCAAAGTCTGGCAACGACTGCATGCCTTGCAATGACTGTATGCGTCTTTGAACAGTGTGGGCCAGTAAAAGCCGCACTGGAGGACTTTTGATGCGGTTTTATGCCCGGCAAAATGGCCACCGCATGCCTGGTCATGGCAGAAAGAGAGGATATTGTTGACTTCCCCTTCCGGGATACATCTCCGGATGATCTGATCGGCACCTATGCGGAAGAGGTACGGGTCTTCCCACATGTAATACTTGGCATCGGAGCGTAATTTGTCTTTCTTGGCCTTCGGCCAATCGGACGGGGTCTGATGAGATGCCAAGTAATTTACAATATTAGCAAACCATGGAAGGCTAGTACCAATAGTCAGCAGGTGCTCATCGGGAAAATGCTCAGTGATGGGTCCGGAAGGGTCTATCATTTCAGAAGGAAGACGGGACAAGTGATCAGCTACCACGTTTTGTTTTCCCGCTTTATCGCGAATCTCGAGGTCAAATTCTTGCAACAGCAAGATCCATCGGATTAATCGAGGTTTCGCGTCCTTCTTTGCAAGGAGATGCCTCACAGCCGTGTGATCCGAGTATATGATGACATGGGAACCCAGAAGGTATGATCTGAATTTCTCTAGGGCAAATACTACAGCTAGCAGCTCTTTCTCAGTAACTGTATAGTTACGCTGAGCCTCATCGAGTGTTTTGCTGGCATAGTAAATGACCACAGGTTTCTTGTCATTTTTCTGCCCCAAAACCGCTCCTACAGCGAAGTCGGATGCATCACACATGATCTCAAAGGGTTGAGACCAATCAGGGGACTGTAGGATCGGGGCTTGGGTGACTCGGTCACGCAGGATTTCAAATGCTTGAGTGCATTCCTTGGAGATTTCGAAGGGAACATCCTTGGAGAGAAGAGTGGTCAGGGGGCGTGCGATTTTTGAAAAATCAGGGATAAATCGTCGATAAAAACCGACATGCCCTAAAAAGGATCGGATGTCCCTGATCGAGCTAGGCATAGGAAGGCGAGAAATCAGATTAACCTTAGCTCGATCCACTTGGATACCTTTCTCCGAAATTGAGTGTCCCAGGACAATTCCCTCAGGCACCATGAAATGGCTCTTTTCCCAGGAAAGAACCAAATTCACGTCGATGCACCGCCTGAGTATCTGGACCAAGTGCTGGAGGCAATCGTCGAATGATGCTCCGAAAACTGAAAAGTCATCCATGAAGACTTCCAGGTAATCACCTACCATATCTGAGAATATGGCAAGCATGCATCGCTGAAAAGTAGCGGGTGCATTGCAAAGACCAAAAGGCATCCTTCGGAAAGCGTATGTTCCGAAGGGGCAGGTGAATGTGGTCTTTTCTTGGTCCTCAGGATGGATTGCCACCTGGTTATAACCGGAGTACCCGTCAAGAAAGCAGAAGAACCTATTTCCCGCTAGTTTTTCGAGAATTTGATCAATGAAGGGTAGTGGGAAATGATCCTTCTTCGTGGAGGAATTGAGTCGACGGTAATCTATACAGACTCTCCACGAGTTGGCTAATCGGGTAGGAATGATTTCTCCGGTCTCAGTCGTTATAGTGGTGAGTCCTGCCTTTTTAGGCACGACCTGAATCGGGCTCACCCAACGACTATCGGAGATCGGGTAGATGATCCCGGCATCTAACCACTTGATGATCTCCTTTTTCACGACCTCCTGCAGATTGGGGTTTAAGCGTCTCTGCATTTCACGAGAAGGTCGTGTGCCCTCTTCTGAATAGATATGATGAGTACAATAAGAGGGACTTATTCCAGTCAAATCATCGAGGGTCCATCCGATGGCTCTGCGATGTTGCTGGAGGACAACAATCAGACGGTATTCCTGTTCAGGATTGAGGTTGGAATTGATGATCACAGGAAGGGTCTGATTAGAACCCAAAAAGATGTATTTCAAATGAGCAGGAAGGGGTTTCAGTTCAAGGATGGGGTTTTCAGCAGCAGCGGGTGGTTCAGTATAGATGTGAGGTTCAAGGGTGGGAGTTACTGGGTTGTTCACATCCGGAATGGACTCCTCTATTTGCGGGTCAAGATCCTTCTGTGGTTGATGAGGAATACTCAAGTCATTCTGGAGGTGTGATTCATCAACCAAAGTCTTGATGTCACAAATTTGTTCGATGACGCCGCAATTAATTCCTTGTTGGGCCTTAAATATATCAATTTTCAGTGTTTGATCTCCAAACTTAAGCTCTATTTGGCCCTCCTCACAGCTGATGTTGGCTCTAGCAGTAGCCAAGAAAGGTCTCCCTAGAATGATTGGTGTATCCCTAGGGTTCTCAGGTGCATCCATGTCTAAGACTATAAAGTCCACTGGAAAATAGAAATCCCGCACTCTCACGATAACATCCTCGAGAATCCCTTTTGGTGACTTTATAGATCGATCTGCTAATTGTAATGTCACCTCAGTTGGTTTCAGCTCAGATTCTTCCAGATGGTCAAGTAAGGATGTGGGTATCAGATTTATAGATGCACCTAAGTCTAACAATGCTCTGTCCAATTGGGTACCACCTATCTTACAGGAGATCAGGGGAGTTCCAGGATCTTTTGCCTTGGGTGGGAGTCTACTAAGGATTACAGAGCTGGCTTGCTCTGACAGAACAATTGGGCTCCCTCCCTTGGTTCGCGGCTTACGCTGGGGTGTACATATATTCTTTAGAAATCGTGCGTAAGCTGGTACGTGGCGGATTGCATCCATCAAGGGGATGTTTATGTGGACCTGCTCAAAGAGCTTGACCAGGTCCTCCTCAGGGGCCACGGGTTTGGTGGTCTTCTTTCCCTTGGTCAGGGCTTCGGGAAACGGGATCTTGGTTGGTTCCTCTAGGATAGGTCCTGGTTGTGGGTCTGGAACAGCGGTACCTTGGATAACTATCCTAGGGTCATGATTATCAGGCTGGGAGTGGTTTGGATAACGCGGGTCCTGAGTTGTCTTACCACTACGTGTTGTTACAGAATTTAATCCGGCCTGATTTTGGTTTGGATTTGGTAGGAGGGGTGGCTGCTGCTGAAATCCCGTACGAGAAGTAGAGGCTTCCATCTCGTCTGGAGATGGAGCAATGGGGGCCTGATAAATCCATTGAGCTTGGCCTAAATTTGGATTCATAACGCGCTTCTGGGTTGGCACGTTATTTGGGTTAGGAAGGGGTTGGGAAGGGAGTGTGCCTGGCTGGCGAGAATTTGCCAACTGGGCCAGCTGAGTTTTAACTTCAGTAAGCTCGTCCTTGTGCTGTTTTTGAATGGCCGCATTCGATTTTTGAATGTCAGCCAGAGTCTGAAGGATTAAGGACATTTGATCTTGATTTGGCCCTGATGGATAAGTAGGGTTGGGCCGAGGCTGAGGCGGCTGGTAGTGATGAGAGGGCTGTGGGCGGGACTGAAAAGGTGGTCTTTGGGTTTGAGAATTTCCCGCCCACTGAAAATTTGGATGGTTTCGCCATCCAGGGTTGTAAGTGTTGGAGAATGGGTCGTTCTGGATGGCGTTGAGGTCCTCGCAGGTCTGAGGAACCTCCTGAGAATCAGGGAAAGGGGGAATGGAGTTCCCCCGGCTGGTGAAGAAAGGATCGGATGATCTTCCAGTCCAAGAATCAGATGGGGATGGATATGGATCCATCCCAGGGGAGGATCGGTGTAGGATGTTTTGCACAGTCTCCTGTGTGGAAGGAGGTTGTGCAAAGGAGTTACGCGCAGAGGTGGCTCGCTGCAAGTGCTGAGTCAGCTCATCCACCTTCTTTTCAATAATTGAGACCTTGTCCAATCGACTGGCCATTAATTCCAGGTCGATTGATGCGGACAGGCCCTGCGTCTCATGTGCTCCCTTAAGATTCGTCGCTGCGCGGGTATTCGTCCTGTCGAATAATCCCATGGAGTCATTGTTGATGGAGTTCTCGCACATGTTTTCGAGAATCTCCCATACGGTGTCTTCATGTTGACCCATGATGTTTCCTCCGCAGGTTGCATTGACGAAAAGGCGGATGTCCTCACGGAGTCCCTGGTAAAAAGATTGGACTTGTTCCCATTTAGGAACTCCGTGATGGGGGCACTTCCTCATGAGATCCTGAAAACGATCCCATGCCTCATGGAGAGGTTCTCCTGATTGTTGAGTGAAGTGTGTAATCTGATGGCGCAAGGCGTTGGTCCGACCAACGGGAAAGAACTTTTTCAAAAACTCGGATTGAAGTTCTTCCCAAGTGTTGATCGGCCGGGTCTGAGTTTGATACCAATGGGCGGCCTTGTCCATAAGAGAAAAGGAGAACATCTTCATGAGAAGAATATCCCGATTTTGCGCATCTGATCCAAAAGTGTGGGCCAGATGCTTAAGCTGTTTGATGTGCTGGAAGGGATCTTCAGAATTAAGCCCATGGAATTTAGGTATAGCGTGAATCATGTTGGGCTTTAGTTCGGAATCAGGTCCTCCAATCGGGATTCTAACTCGAGGCTCAATTGCCACCGCAGCAGGATTGTAGTGGTCCCGCATCATAGGACGCTGTGGTGGGTGCACGAAGTTTTGGAAGAGGTCATTGAGTCGCTGGAGCTGGTGTTCCAGATTATTTTCTTCCTCAACTGGCTGAGCCATGATGGGGGAAGAAGAAGAGCTTGGTTCTGAATCAGAAGAGAGAATAATGTGAGGGTGTTGCTGCACAAACACGGGCGTCGAGGCTTAGCCTTGACGAGAGTAAATTTCTAAAGGAGGTCTTAAGGGTGGTCTTAGAGACCTCCTTCCGTACATGCACAGTTGGGAGAGGTAAGTTTAGAAGGTGATGGACCCAATCAAGACACCCAAAAATGTGTTGGGTGACTATAGAGGTGCGGGGCAGATGGACCCCTTGATCAGAAAGATCGTCCACCTGAGAATTACCTGGGCAGCCAGAGAGGGAGAGTCCCGCGAAGACCCCTACACGGTAGAGCGTCCCCACGGGTTACAGGGTTTCCCCCACCCGACCTCTCTTGTCACTGCGGTTCCAGGTAGACCAGAATGGGGATCTTGACCTCTTAAGTCTACCAATTTTAAGATCAGGGTGCTTAAGGTTTCACTTGAACTTTAGTCTTTTTAAGTGCAAAGAGTGACCTAATTTAAGGTTGGTTAACCCAAGGGGTCAACTTTACCTATTGTTTTCTTTAAGAGCTTTTAGGTCCTGTCTTTTAGGGTTCAAGTGTTTAGAGAGAGCCAATTGTTTAGGATTTTTCTTGTATAGGTATTTTCAGACAAGGGCTTGGGCACACTTCATTTGGTTTTCTCAATTCTTGAGTTAAGTAGTGTGTCTCTAAATCCCTAGTGTTGGATCCTAGGTTGGCTCTACTTGGTCCAGTTAATTCTTTGTTGGGTAATTAGGGCTCAAGCAAGAATGTGTTAGCCCTTAAATACCCTTGATAGTGTGCAGAAATAATGAGTTGAAAACATGCAACTTTTATGGTTACTAAATATGGAAGACAGGTTAGCCCTATATTGCTTGTTCTTTTCTTTTCTTTCTCTTTAGAGTGTAGGGGTTAATAGTGAGAGAAAAGATTTACCTGTCTTCGGAGTGGTTGTCGTGTGGTTGCTTGTCTTCTTGAGTTCCTGTAGCTGCACAAAAGAGAGGAGATTATCAGAAATTAAAAGATACAGGAATGTTTACCTCTAGAATTAGCCGTTGCTCCCCGGCAACGGCGCCAAAATGATAAGCGTTTGGTTTTCGACCGGTTTCGGTTATATCGTTGTAGTAAAGCCGGTTGTTACCAACGTTTTCATATAAAATTTTTTACTCGGAAAAATAAAAGAGTTCCCGAGGTCGAACTCAGGGAGCAAGTTGTATTCTAGAGATATACAAGTTCTATTACAAAAATAAAGAGAGAGAGAGAGATGAAAATTTGGCTTCTTCTTCTTTTCTTCTTTCTTCCTCTTTGTCTTTGGTTCTTCCTGTTCTTTGTTCTTCTTCTTCTTCTTCTTCTTCTTCTGCTTTCTTCAGATTTTCCCCTCGTGCTCTTCTTCTGTTCTTCCTTGTTTCCTTTCTTTCTTTTTCGTCAGATCGTCTTCTTCTTTTCTTGCTTCTTGCTTCTCTTCATTCCTTCTTCTTCTTTGTCTTCACCTGCCTTGACCTCTATTTTTCTTCTTTCGCGATGGCCGTTGCTCTTCCTTTTTCTTCAGCGGGTCTTCTTCTTCTTTGGCTGCTGACCTTCCGTCGTCTGCGCCAGTGCTGAGACGACTTAACAATGCCTTCGCTACAGTGCAGCAGCTCCTTCTTCTTCAGCGGGTCTGCTTCTTCTTCTTTGGCCTGCACACTTCAGAGTTTATTCGTCAAGGCAAAAACCTACTCTACCCCCCTCCCCCGCGTATCTCTCTCTCTGAAATCACTCTTCGGAAGCTCTCCCAGAGCGCTACCGGGTAATCGGGTTCGGGTCAGGCCCGGGTCCAGGCCCACCGGCGTGCGTGGTGGGCGAGGAGTGCAGGTCAGTCTAATCGGGTCGGGCCAGGTCCGCGGAGCGTGGTCACGGACGAGGCCGAGTCGGGTCGGGTCGGGTGAGAGGGACCTCACCCCGTGGTAACTGAGGCAAACAGCATAAGGCAGTTTTTGCCTTTATGCATCCGCGCGCCTTTGAGAGATTCCGAGGTGGGACTAAATGTCCCACCCCAATTCTCTCACGCCTGCAGCAGGGATGGTGCTCCCAATTGCATCGGCTGTTGAGGCGCACAGCTCCAATTGAGGGCCAGGGTGTGTGCGCGAGACTCTTCCGCGCTGGCCGTGGCTATTCAACCTGGGATATCTCGGCTTGGAGCAACCTCGAGCAGGCTTCGAGCTTCCTCGCCAATGGCGGTCAAGGCCTGGAACCTGAAACCAATGGCACGGCCTCTCGGCCAGATCAGACAGGCGGGGGACCTTCGCCGTGGCACGGCGAAGGTGGTCAGGGGGTCTGCAGGGGGCGAGATGGAGCTGTCAGGTCGTCCTAGGTCAAACTGTGAGCGAGGGAGTGGGTGTGTTCGGTGGGTCTGCAGAGGGTGTTTGGTGGGAAGTGGAGGGGCGGAAGAGGATCAGGGTGAGGAGGCGGAGGTTCTGCGGTAGTCGGCGAGCCGTGTGGGTCGCTGAGGTGATGGGAGCGGCTCGCCGGAGGGTGGTCGGAGGCGGAGAGGATGAGGGTGAACAGGGTCGGTAGAGGGCTTAATTGACTAAATCGAAAGCTGGGAAAGAAAGAGGAGGAGAAGGGGAGTAAGTCTAACTTAACTGCAGGGACGAAGGGGGAGGAACAGGGCGACAGTCGTATCGACTGTCGCCGGAGAAGATGATGCTCAGAGAGAGGGGCGGCGGCGAGCAGAGGGCTGGAGAGGCGCCAGCTGGGTGCGGCGTGGCGCGGGAAGAGCAGGGGAGGAGGTCTCTGCTGCTGGTAGTGCGGCAGAGCGAAGAGGTGGAGGGGGAGGAAGTCGCCGGAGCTGGTGAGCGTCTGCCGGAGAAAGAAGAGAAGAAAGCTGGGGGTTTTCTCCGTCAGGTCCAGGCTGCCTTCGTCGGTGGAGCGGCGGGGGGTATTTATAGGGTTGAAGCAGGGAGGAAGGCGGAGGGAGACGACGTGTCTCCCTCGCCGGAGAATGGTCGGAATACGAACCCATACCGTCCGTGCGTTCGCACGGCCGGTATGGGGGGCTACAGTGACCATGGGGGTGCTCCTGCGACGGCTGACGACGCAGGGCACCCCCGGTACACTTGCCAGGTCCTCCACCTCACCCTGCGCGGCGCCATGCTCCGCGCAAGGTCGCCGGAGCATGGTGCTGGCAGGGTTTTGCAGGAGGGACCTGTTTGCAAAGAACGAAGAAGAGTTAGGGGCCAAAATGCGAGGGTTCAAAAGTTGAGGGCCAAAGAGTAAATATATGAGGACCAAAGTGTGAAGTCGGTCAAGGAGGTTTCTTCTTAGGCTCAAGTTTTTATACATGACTAATTAGGACCTAAGGAATCTAATGGTGAATTTTATTTTCATATTAAACCTTGTTTGACCGGTCAATTTGCGCAAAAACCCAAATTAAGTTATTAATTGGGCATGGTTCTCAATGTAGGTCAAAATGGGTTCTAAAGGCCAAATTGATGGTTCTAAACCCCAGAGATTATTTTTCTATGAATTTTAGAGGGTTTATTCTATTTTTACTTTGCCTCGAACCTTGTGAATTGAAGTGGGTTGTTTTAGGGTTACAGATTATCATTTGGTTCCTTGGAAGTGCTGTAGCCCTTGCTAGATCATCTCATCCCACTTTTATTCTTATTAAGCTGTTTTGACCTATGTTTGGGCCCTGAATTACCCTGTATGCAGATTATACTGGTAAAATTGCACTTTTACCCCTTATGACTTGTTTTCTTCTCAAACTCAGAATTCTCTGAGTTAAGCTTTTCCTTGAGATATGTAGGAGCTTTTATCCTTTGTATTGGGTCAAAATGAGCTAGTTATGGCTCATGATGAGGTTCTCATCACGTACCCCACGGGCAACACCCACCGTTGGCAGGTTCTTCCTTGCTGTCTAGAGACCTCCGACCGCCGCCGTCAATGCCACTACCGCTACTGGGATCCCCTCATCACCAATGACCTCCTCCAAGCTCTAAGCCTCCAATCGGGCCTCCCTCTCCGCATCCGCACGAGGGGAACGAGTTCCACTGTTTCTCTATAGTAGAGACCCAATTAGTAATTACATTAGAGTACCATTGCCAATCTTTTATTTTGATTTTAATATTTGATATATTGAGTGAAATTGCAACTTCATGTTCACGCTTTCTCATAATTGCTTTGCTCTTGTTATGCACATCATTCAACATTGGAATTGGATTAAGATTTACAGTATTTCTCTATAGTTCATGTGAAATGGGAAATTACATAGATTGATCACATATTTATTGAATATTTTATTGAGGAAAAAATTGCACATATAACCTTACATTCTCAAGTTATTGTGCATCTTCATTTTGTCGCGTTTCACATTGAATTTGATCACGGATTTCGCACTCAATTAGACATATACAAGGGAAAAATATTTATGAATTTATTGATCTGTTTCTCCATATGGATGCGACATGCTACTATTCGTGGTTAGTTTTCATTGATATGATTTTGTTTTGGATTTTTCCACCATGTGATTTCACTATGATGACACAATATTTCAACCAAGCAAAAAATCCACCGATCTAACGGTGCCATTGCCAGGGAGGCAATCGACGTAATAAATTCGCCTGACTTTATTTCTGATTACTATGAATTGCTCATTTATCTGATCATTTTTTATCTTTTCTGTGCGAGAAATCTGACGATGCGACAGGCGTAGCTGAGAAAGAACATTTAGCTTGAGTGACGTCTACACACGGAGATAATTGCAGGAGCCTATGGGCCTTGATCCCACATGTGTAGAGATGCATGGAGGACCATCTAGGAGGATTCATCCTTTTAGTCTTCTGATTTAGAATTTTAGAATAAACTCTTAAGTATTAGCCTAGTTATTTGTTTTCTCGCCCTTGTACTCAGGGCTAGTTTTTGTCGAAGTGTCCCCGATTCTTTAGATTCTATGTTTATTTGTAGTTAGTTCTTTTGATTGCCCATCAATTTATTAAAAAAAAAATCTGAGCTGGCTGCTAAAAGCTGGATATTCATAGGGCAACCATCTAGGATTGCTTTAGCTGCCTCTAGATTTTTTTATTGTATTGCATGCATTTTTGCATCGAAGAGTTCTAGATCAAGATACATACTTCCTATCTTTTTTGCATAATTATCTGCAAACGCATTGCATTCAGATATAATTAAAGAAGACCACTTAAGCTAACTTGAAAAGATTAATCAAGTGCTCACATTACTTCTTGAAAAGAAAGTAAAATATAAAGGAAGTGTTTGAATAACTTTATGGTAGTTTTCAAAAGAAAAATCACTTTTTGTGGTGTGATGCACACTTTCTGCACTGAGCATGCACTATAGGCACTGCAGTAGTGCCTGGACCCTTAAGGCTATAAGCATCGATCTCTTTATCGGTGCAAACCCTCCTATCTCACTTTGAAATGGTGGTATTAACTTTTTCCTGAGTGACTTGATACTCTAAGGAGGAGGACACCCCTTAAATGAATTCAAGGGTAGTTAAGAGGCACCGCTAACACAACGCCTCAAAGGAAGGGTTCACCTTACTTGCATCCCTTGGTGCTATCCTTGGAGTACCTTTTTGCTTGAGCATTAGAAAATATCATTGCAACAAAGTGTACCACTTTAGGGCACTCGAAGGTCAATTTAGGGCACATAATTGCTTGACAACTTGATTGATCACCCAAAAAGAAGGGCTAAAAGTAGCCTCAACCTCCTTAATAGCCTTTGACCAGGAATCTAAAGTGCCTCACTTCTCTTGTACAACTTACGTGGGAAATAGAGAAATACTACATTGACTCCATTTGGCCAAACTAGAAAGGTTGGAAGAGGGCTTAAAGTGCTTTAACTCAATAAAAGACCTCTTGCCTTGTGTTTGCTTGGTGTATGCTTGGTGGGCGCTCTATTAGAAATAGTCTTCTTTTCAACCCTCAGCCTAAGAGAATTATTAGGAAAACCAACCAAGAAAGAAGAAAGATGGTTGAAGAAAGACCTGAAGAAGAGATTAGGGTTGGTGAAAATCAGAGAACCTTGAGAAAATTTTTCCTCCCTACAACCCACCAAGCCCTACCTATCCGAAGACCTAGAGTAGATGATCCATATGAAATCAAGAGCAGTACCATATCTTTGCTTCGGTCTTTCTATGGTATTGCTAGGGAGGATCCCTATAGGCATCTTGAGGAATTCACCGAGGTCTATTCCCCGATGAAGCTCCAGGGATTTACTTATGAAGCCCTGATGAGGACTTTATTTCCATTCTCCCTTAAGTATAAGGCCAAGCAATGGTATCTTACCCTCAATGAAAGGGTAAATGATTGGGCCACTCTTAAGGGAGAATTCTTGAAAAAGTATTTTCCTATGAGTAAGACCAACCATTACAGAAGAGAGATTATGGGTTTTACTCAACAAGAAGGGGAGCAATTTCATGAGACTTGGTAACGCTTTAATGATCTTCTTCGGTTATGCCCCCACCATTAGGTGCCAAGATGGTAGTTGTTCGAAAGGTTCTATAACAGATTATCTGAAAGGCATAGGCAAACCATCGATGTAGCCTATGCAGGAACCTTCATGACCAAAACTGAAGATGAAGCCTGGGCATTATTTGAAACATTAAGTGACAATTCCATGCATATGTCTTCTATCTATCAAGAAAGAAAACCATCAATCTTGCAAAGGAAGATAGAGGCCCATGAAGCTGGGGCTACTCAGGATTTAGCTTATCAGATTCAATTGTTGAACAAAACTTCGATAGGCTTTTAGCAAACCTTGACATGAACCTGCAAGCAGCCTCTATCTTTTAGGCTTCAAGTGAATGCTCCATTTGCAAAAGCACAACGCATGCCACTGTGGAGTGCCACCAAGAAAATCAATTCCCTGAGTTGATTCAGGTTGATCTAAATGTGGCCCAAGGTTTTCACCCACCTCCTCGCGACAACCCTTATTCCAATAAATATAATCCGAGGTGGCGGAACCATCCAAACTTCTAATGGAAGCAAGGTGATGCTATTAACTCAGGGAATACAAGACCCCTACCTCCCCAACCCATATACTAGCCATCCTATGAAAACCCTCCTTAGCATAAGCCTTCTAAGATGGATGAACTTAAAACCAAGATGAAAGCGATGCAAGAGCATCAGAATATGGTCATCCAGTCTTAGAATAAGATGATTACTGATTTGCAATCCCAAATTGGTCATCTTACTGAGGCAGTTAGGCAGTGAGATCCGAGGAAGTTGCCTAGCTCATCTAAGGAGAACCCAAAGGGCAAGGGGGTCGTATTTAGGGAGCATGCCCAAGTGTGTCCATGCCAAGGAGTGGAAAGAAAATCAACAAGCCTGATAGCACTCCTACGGTCACCTCTCAGGATTCACCTCCTACACCAGATCCAACTTCCATCTCCACCGAGGAAGAGCCACACTGCTCACCCTCGCTTGAAATCACCCACCTTGAGGATGTCATCATTCCACCACCCCTTTCCTACCATGATGACCCCTCTACCCAGAAGCTGAGGGTGCCCTATCCAAAGTGCCTATCTGCTCCTGGGGAATCTTCTATTGGCTCGTCTGGAGCCAAGGATAGGATAGAGGAGATTATGGACACTTTTAGGTAAGTCCATATCAACTTGCCCCTATTGGAAGCTATCAAATAGATCCCATCCTATGCAAAGTTTCTAAAGAACTTGTGCACCAAAAAGCGTCGATCTAGGAGATAGGTCTAAGCGAAGGTCATCTTGCCTGACAATGTTAGCTTAGTTCTCCAACATGGAACACCCCACAAAATGAAAGACTCATGGACCCCATATATTTCAGTGGTTATAGGTAAGCAACACATTGACGAGGCTCTACGTGATCTGGGTGTGGGCGTGAACATTTTACCGAGCTCTGTCTATGACCATTTGGGAGGAGGTGAGTTAAAGCCTAGTCCAGTCATCCTCCAGGTCACAGATAGATTGCTTAAGACACCAGGTCACAGAGACCCCATATATTACTGGAAGATGTCCTGGTGCCAATATAGGACTTCTTCCCTGTAGACTTTCTTGTGCTAGATACTGACCCATCGAATAAGCCCACCAAGCCGTCCATTATTCTGGGATGCCCCTTCTTGGCCACAGCCAATGCCTCTATCAATTGTAGAACAGGGGCCCTTAAAATGGGCTTTGGGAACAAGAAGATCCGGTTGAATGTTTTGATACCTATAAGCAATCTGGATTGGAAGATTGTTCCCAGATTGAGGTAGTTGATAAAATCATTAAAGAGACTACTCCAGCACTTTTATGTAGAGATCCCCTTCAAAAGGTCATATCTAAGAACCATCCTTCGACTATTGAAGAAACTAAATGGGATATACCTGAATTAGAAGAGTTGCTGGGGTTACACATAGAGTCTCTGTCCCCACCCTAGACCATGAAGTTAGATCCGCTACCTGAGGCGAGGTCATCTCAACTTAAACCCTCAATCAAAAAGGCTCCTAAGTTGGAGCTGAAATCCCTCTCGAGCACACTGATGTATTCTTTCCTTGGCCCTAACAACACGCTCCCCATTATTATCTCATCCGCATTATCTAAATCATAGGAGGGAGCTCTGCTTGAGTGTTTACAAAGGCACGAGGAAGCAATTGCTTGGTCAATTGCTAATATTAAGGGTGTTGATCCCTCCCTTTGCATGCATCATATATACACGGACCAGTCCATGAAAGCCTTTTGGGACTTGCAGAGAAGGCTCAACCCAAATATGCGAGAGGTTGTTAAAAAGGATATTCTGAAATGGCTGGATGCAGGAATTATCTATCCCATTTCAAACAGTAAATGGGTCAATCCTATTCATTTGGTGCCCAAAAAGGTAGAAATCACTGTGGAAGAAAATAACCAAGGAGAGTTGGTAACCACTAGACCCTCAACTAGTTGGAGGATCTACATTGGTTATCGCCATTTAAACATAGCTACACAGAAAGACAATTTCCCATTACCATTTATTGATCAGATTTTGGAACGACTGGCGAGGAACAAGTACTTCTATTTCCTTGAAGGGTAGTCTGGGTATAATCAGATTGTCAAATTTCCTAACGATCAGGGGCATACCACCTTCACAAGTCCATATGGCACTTTTGCATTCCGCCGAATGCCATTCGGGTTATGTAATGCTCCTGCTACTTTCCAATGTTGCATGATGGGTATCTTTTCTAATATGATTGACAAATTTGTTGAGATTTTTATGGATGATTTCTCCATTTATGGCTCATTGTTGACCTATGCCTTTCGCACCTTGATAAAGTCTTAACCCATTGCAAAGAGGTAAAGCCAGTTCTTAGCTAGGAGAAAAGCCACTTTATGGTTCAGCAGAGCATTGTATTAGGGCATGTAATTTCCGAGAGAGGATTAGAGGTGAATACTGCAAAAATTGATTCCATCTCTAAGATTCCATCGCCTACTAATGTTCGTCAGGTTAGATCTTTCCTTGGCCATGCTGGGTTCTATAGGCGCTTCATTAGAGATTTCAATAAAATCTCTAAGCCACTTTGTAAGCTATTAGCGAAGGATGTTTCCTTTGATTTTAATGAAAGATAAGGTGAGGCTTTCCAAGTTTTGAAGAAAGCCCTTATTACCGCATCGATTCTACAAGCACCAGATTCGACCCTCCCGTTTGAGCTAATGTGCGATGCTTCTGATTTTGCAGTGGGAGCGATCTTAGGTCAAAGGGTTGATGGCAAACCTCATGTGTTGTAGTGTGCCAGCAAGACCCTTACGGATCCTCAACAAAAGTACATGGTCACTGAAAAGGAACTACTTGCTATAGTATTTGCTTTAGAAAAGTTTCCTTCTTATCTTTTGGGATCCAAGGTTGTGGTGTTTGATAAACACCAGTTTATCATCATTTTTATGCTTTAAAACTAACCTAGCTCTTAGGATTTAACAACGCAAACGGGTTTTTGGGCTGCATTTAGGCATAAATTAGGATAGGCATGCATTGCATTTTTTATTATTGTTTTAATGTGTTTTTGTGAGTGTTAGGGATGTACAGATTCACAGATCCCTAAAACCCTAGCACTCAAGAAGGCAATTGGTGAAGGAGAAGCCCAGACTAGTTGGAACCCAGCTTGATCCAGCTCACCATAGCTGGAACCTAGCTTACTTGAACTAGGGTTAGCTCATCCCAGCTCCATTCAGCTAATCTCAGCTGGATGGCAGCTCAAGAGAGTTCACCTTAGCTCACCCTAGCTCAAGTCAGCTCAGATCTAGCTCAACTTAGCTGAGTCTAGCTCATCTCAGCTCCCACTAGTTCACAGGGAGCTCTAGCTAGCTCAGCTGAGTTGACAGGAGTTCACCCCAGCTCAGATCCAGCTACATCCAGCTCCCCTCAACTCCAGCCAGCTGACGAAGAATTCATCTCAGCTCAGGAAGCTCAAGTCCAGCTCCCGGGGATTCAGCTTAGCTCATCTCAGTTGAGCTAAGCTACCTTAGCTGCCTCAACCAGCTTGATTCTCCCCGATAGCACTAGACCTAGCTCACCTTAGCTCATTTTGGTAGAAGCTAGCTCACTTTAGCTTGGCTTAGCAACTAGCAAAGAACTAGCAAGCTAAGCCAGCTAGAGTAGCCCCATGCCAGCCTCTTCAGCAGCAGCCAGCTCCAGCTCCAGCTCCAGACTTCTTCTCCTCAGCTCCCTCCTCCAAACCCTAGCTCCAACACCTTCTCCTCTACTCCTCCATTAGCTAAGCTAGCTTAGCTTAGCTTAACTTAGCTATGCTCCAACTTCCTTGGCTTGTACTACCCCAAAAACCCACCTACCAACTCTACCCAACTAGCTCCACCTAAGCTCCACATAAGCTAACCTACTTGGCACCAACCTAACCTACCCACCACCTCCAAAAGACACCTAAAATTGGCGCCAAAAACTACCCATAACCACCCCTTAATGGCGCCACTTTTCCCTCCAAAATCCCCCCCTCATCTCCACCACACAATCCTCCTTGAATCCATCTCCACCATCCACCTAACCCTCCTTCTAGAATACCCCATGTTGGCGCCAACATGTGGGTGTCTCTCCACCACCAAAAGACACCAACACTACCATAACCACCCCCTTTAACACCCCTTGGGTTGGCGCCAACTCTCCTTAGCCATAGGATCACCAACCACCTCCATTCTTCCATCCTAGCCCTCCATTTCAAGGGGCACCTTAACCCCCCATCCTACCCTATAAAAAGACCACTACCCACCACCATTCAATCCATCCTTGGCTAGCCATTTCACTCTCATATTCCACCAAGAATGCCACGTCCAAGAGAGAAGAAGAAGAAGAAGATTAAGGGGATATTCTGTCCCCTTGGTGCCTTCCCCTCTTCCCTTCTCTCTTGGGTCACGCTAGCCAAAGGAGAAGCCAGGCAAGGAAGATCTTGGAGGAGATCTTGAAGGTGGTCACGCCACCTTGGAGGAGTTTTAAGGGTGGTGCACGCCCACCCCTTTGGAGAGAGCATTAAAGGTGGTAGCTTCCACCTTGGAGGAGCTCTCAAGGAAGGAGAAGAAGGAGGCCCTCCTTTCAAGCCAAGGAGCAGCTAGGCTTGGAGCAAGAAGACAACCTTCTTCACCATTGTTACAAGAGGATTTGTGTTTCTTTTCTTGCTTTTAAATTGTTCAATTCTAGTAGAAGCTTTCCTCTACTTGTCCTTGAAAAGAACACTCATTCTACTCAATCAAAAATTGCCTTCTTTTAAGCTTTTTATTGCATTTGTTTGTTTTGGTTCTAGCACTTATTTCACCTCTTCTTCCTAATTACCCTAGGCCTACACTTGCCTAGAGTGAGCTTAGGAAGAAGATATTTCTATCTTTTAGATTTTTAATCATTTGTAGGGGTTAGTTCTTTTCGCTACAATCTGCCGTTTGCCCTCGTCTTTTCAAAATACAAAAAAAATTACATATTGAAAAATATTAAAAAGAAAGTTGAGATTGTATTCCAAGCAAGAGAATCATTATTGCAATTTTTGCCTCCTTGGACGACCCTAGATACTCCCCTATCTAGGATATAAATTTTAAAAGTGAAAGCGGATTCGCGTGTTACAACGACGTTAAAAAACTGCTTTTACAAATCACGCGTATTTCGCTATCACTTTTTGGCGCCGTTGCCGGGGAGGCACGGCTTTGCATTAACTCATTTTCTCTTGCTTGAAGTGGATCTCATCCCCTTCTCTTTCTTTCTTTTGTGTGTGCAGGAACTACAGCGGGAAAGTGGGAATCTGGAAGCGAGAGCTTAAATATCCTTTTCTTCCCGCGAAAATTCAGGTTGGTTCCTCTTTCTAGTCACATAATTAATTAAAACTACCAAAAATATATTAAACTTGGCTTTCATGACCCTAAACACTTAAATTAAGTGGAGTGGTGCATTTTAAAATTATTGTCTGCTTGTATGCTTCTTTAGCACCATTCCTTTGCAAGTATTGGTGTTCTATTTTTCGGGTCTAGATTTCTGTCTAGACTTGAAAAATCGATTCCTAACACCACAGGCCTCCTAAAATCATAAACTTTCATAGAGTGATTCCCAATTAAGTTTGGAACATCTGTTCCAAATTTCAGATCAATTGGATTTGTATTTAATTTTTAAAAATTCGTGGATTACAGAGGGGTCACACCCTCTAATCTTCCTGTTTTGCTACTGTCCGCGAATTTTCAGAATTTTTATACTCATCCAATTTTTGTGAAATTTATCTTGTTGGAATCCCTGTGAAATTTTACATATCTTATAAAATCATAAAAATTTTCTGAGGTCGGTGGTAATACTGAAAAGTCTATAATACCCATGGGTATTATTTCTGGACTTTGACACCAGTACAATTAAAAATTCAAAACTATTATCAAACAAATTCCTAAAATCTTACAAAAATCTTTTCTGGAATCCTTGTTTGATTTTATTCAAATTAGTGGTGTTGTTTGACTTGTTTGGACCACTACTTAATTCTGAAAGCTAAAAAATAACTCATTGGTAGTTAAATTTCTGTCTTAGGGATAATTGGCTTAGGGTTTCTTTCTTTCTCTTTTGAGGATTAATTCAAAGGAAATATACAATCACCCATACAACTTGTTTTCCTTTGATTGTGGGTTTTCAAACTTGTTTGAAAATTTAACTAAAGAGACCCTAAAATACATTCAATTAAATCAAATCCTAAAAGACAAAAATACAAAAAAAAAAAAAAAATTGTGTGACAACTTGATTTTCATTGGAGCCACTCTCCAATTCCTGCACACACACAAAAAAATCAAATAACAGGGCAACAACCCAATAAACGCCCTCCACATTCCGTGTGCACTATAGAATCCTAGACCTAATTAAAATTTGTAGCAACTTGACCCCTAAGGCTTTATCAACTTAGGCTTGCTATTTAGGTCTTAAGTTTTCTTTAGTTAGTACCAATTCTGTCATCTGTATCTGGTGTTCAGGCTGAGGGGCCGTGTCAAACGACCAGGCGCGGGTTTGTACAAGCACCTGGGGTTTTCCCTGGGAAACGTTTGGGCCCAAACCTTCCCTTAAGCAACTTGGCTAGATTTGTTGATAGAACGGGTATTCACTATTGACTACTTATTTCCTATATAGACCAAGTCTTAGGTTATTATTAGGGAGTCACATTTAAGTTAGGTCTAGTTTGTTTGTTTGATTGCACACTTTCTCTCATCTCTATCTCTTCTCCTCCCTCCATTTCTTCCAAGTAGTGCATGCACGGGCGACGGTCCCAAAAGCCACACCTTGAGGGACCATCTGATTTCGCCCCCCGTAGCAAGAAATCATTGTTTTCTTCCCCCTCGTCTTCTAGAAAAATGGAAAACCCAGGAAGCCGTCAAAAAAATTCTGCTTCCACTTCTAACCCGTCAGCCGACCCACAAGCTGACTCCACCCTCCCTCACCTTCCTAACTTGGAGCAACCAGAAATATCAGCAGGGCCAGGTGGCCCTCCAATTATAACCCATAATACAAATCCCTTTGCATTAATGGTCGACCATTTGGCTCGGCTACAACAAAATCAAGAAGATCTAGCTAGGACTGTCACGAACCTAGCTAATCAAGGACAAAATCCACCACCTCGCCAACAGCCTGTCGTTCCTCTTAAGGATTTCTATGATCCTTCCAATTATGAGGAAAGACCAGGGGTGGTCATACCACAAGGGGATTTTGAAATCAAACCCGCTATTCTAAACCTTATCAAGCATTTTCATGGTCTTCCAAGAGAGGACCCTTTTTGTCATCTCGAGGAATTAACTGTCCTCGCTCAAACCACTCGTTCCCGCCATGTGCAGGAAGACATGTGGTTAATGAGACTCTTTCCTCTCTCTCTCAAAGACAAAGCATCACATTGGTTTAGAACAGTTGGGCGTCCTATTACCACCTGGCCCCAATTAAAAAGTGCTTTTCTTAAAAAAATTTTTCCGATCGGTCGAACAAATGCATTAAGAAGATCTGTAACGACCTTTCAACAAAAAATTGGTGAACCCCTCCATGAAGCCTGGGAAAGATTTCAGGAACTTCTAAGAAGTTGTCCCCACCATGAAATTCCATAATGGCAGTTAGTACAGATCTTCTATCATGGATTAGAAGATCAATTAAAACGATTTGTGGATGCCTCATGTGGGGGCAATTTTCTTAACAAAGACGCCGAAAGTGCCTATCTTCTCTTTGAAGAAATGAGTGAAAACTCATTTAACATGACTTCAATGGACACTTTTGGCAGATCACAAAACCCCAGACATGGAGTCCATGAAATTGACTCCAAAACCACCTCTGTTCCAGTCACACAAGATGATTTATATATGTTAGCTCAACGACTGGACCAGATGCAAATTCACCAAAAGAAAATAGAAGAAAAGCTCACAAACAAACAAGCTCCACACGTCCACTCTCCACACACTAACCCCCCACACATTCTCCGAAGAGAGAATCTACACAATATCGATGCCACATCTGTTGACCAGCAATTCCCGGCTGATTTCCCGCAAGATTTAACTGGGAATTTTGACCAAAATATTGTTGATTCCACCTCGGAAACTATTTATGCTCTCCAGGAGCAATTTAGAAACCCCTCCAACATTTCCAATCAAAATTGGAGGACTAACCCGAATCACTCCTGGAAAAACTCGAATCCGATTCCTTTTCCCAAACAAAACTATTTTGGGAATTATGGGCAACCTTTGTATCAACCTGGACCATCCCAGGATGATATTAATAATCAGGTCATGAAAACTCTGCAAGGAATGCAGACTCAAATGACAGAAGTAACCCGCATGGTTACCAATTTACAACAACAAGTTAAGGTTACTCCTGATCATCGACTTATTGGGAATTTACCATCCCAACACATGCCCAACCCAAACAATCAAAGGAGTCAATTCCAAGGTGGATATCACAGTCAACCTATTCATCTTGCACCTCAGCATCCGCCGGGTTTCAATAACAGCCAGGCTCCCCGTCCTCACCCTAGAAACAACCAGACTGCAAATGCAGTTACCTTGAGGAATGGGAAAACCACTCAAAATACCCTGCCTGTTAAAGAAACCCGCTCTAATGACACACAGATTAACTCTTCCCCTCCTATTGTTCAGGAACCAATTCACGCAAAACAGGGCAACCCTGCCCCATTTCCACAAGCCCTCCACTCTTCAAAAAAGAAAAAAACAAAATCTGAGCCCACTGAGAAGGAATTAATGGATTTATTTGGGCAAGTAGAAATTAATATCCCTATCCTAGATTCCATTAAGTATATCCCTGCCTATGGAAAATTCTTAAAAGATTTATGTACTCCAAAAAGGCAGCCCAAGAATTTAGGAAAGGTGATTCTTCCAGAGACAGTCAGCTCAGTTGTGCAGAGCCGACTGCCTCTTAAGAGAAAAGATCCCGGCACCCCCTAATCCAAGTTATCATTAATGATACCTCATTTGATCGCGCTCTGTTGGATCTTGGTGCCTCAATTAATCTTATCCCCACAATTATTTTTGAGGAATTTAAGATCGGTGAATTGAAACCTGTTGAGGTTACTCTCCAATTAGCCGACCGATCTACGATTAAACCAAGGGAAATTGTTGAAGATGTTCTTGTCCGGGTCAAAGATTGTCTATTCGCAGTAGAATTTTTAGTCCTGGACATAGAGGTACCTGAAGCACTTAAGTTTGCCCCCATTATTCTTGGAAGACCATTCTTGGCCACCGCCCGCGCCAATATTGATTGTGATTCTGGAAAGATGAAGATCATGTGTGGCGGTGAATCTGTAACCCTAGACATTTTTCAAGCCTCTAGGCGATTCCAGGAACCAGATTTCTTTGATGATTCGGATTCGGAAATAGAAAACATTGTGGAAGAAACATTGCAGATTTCCCAATTAGGTTCCTGTTTTGCTGTAAGTACGGTTCCTGAACAATCTACTTTTTCTCACCCTTCCACCTCAACTACACAACCAGCTAACATTCCAGCTGACCCTTTCACTCTCACCTCACCTCTAACCCACAAAGCAGAAACTCTTTCAGAACCGGGCCTACAATTGGAATTAAAACCTTTGCCCGATTCACTTAAATATGTTTTCCTGGGTCCAAATCAGACCCTGCCCCTGATTATAAATTATGGACTTACCGGGGCACAAGAGCACAAACTTCTCCAGGTTTTGAGTAAATATCGAAAAGCTATTGGCTGGACCCTTTCTGATCTTAAAGGCATTCATCCGTCCTATTGTACGCACCGAATATTTTTAGAGGACGATTCTCGCCCCTCCCACCAACCACAAAGGCGCTTGAATCCTAGTATGCAGGAGGTGGTAAAAAAGGAGATTATTAAGTGGCTGGATGCTGATATCATCTACCCCATTTCTGACAGCTCCTGGGTTAGTCCAACTCAAGTTGTCCCCAAAAAGGCTGGACTAATAGTTGTCACCAATGAAAAGGGGGAAAATATAGCCACTCGAACCGCTTCTTCTTGGCGCGTGTGTATAGATTATCGAAAATTAAACACCGCCACTAAGAAGGATCATTTCCCGCTCCCTTTTATTGATCAAATCTTGGAGCGGTTAGCCGGACGGGAATTTTACTGTTTTTTGGACGGTTATTCTGGCTATAATCAAGTAGCGGTTCGTCCTGAGGACCAGGATAAAACAACTTTCACCTGCCCCTTCGGAACCTTTGCTTTCCGAAGAATGCCCTTCGGTCTTTGCAACGCACCTGCGACTTTTCAAAGGTGCATGCTTGCAATTTTTTCAGACCTGGTAGGTGAATGTTTAGAAGTTTTTATGGATGACTTCTCTATTTTTGGAGATTCTTTTGATCATTGCCTCAAAAATCTTGAAAGAACCCTCCAAAAGTGCATAGAAGTTAACCTGGTCCTCAGCTGCGAAAAAGCCATTTCATGGTCCAAGAAGGTATTGTCTTGGGCCATGTTATTTCTAAACAAGGAATTGCGGTAGATAAAGCAAAAATAGATGCTATATCTAAGCTCCCACCGCCCACTACTGTCAAACAAATCATATCCTTTTTGGGTCATGTGGGTTTCTATCGTCGATTCATACAAAACTTTTCCCAAATCTCCAAGCCTTTAAGTCAGCTTCTTACTAAAGACCAGCCATTTGATTTTAATAATAAGTGCCTGGAGAGTTTTTTGAGGTTGAAGAAAGAGGTTACTGAGGCACCAATATTGCAGGGACCTGACTGGAATAGTCCCTTTGAATTAATGACAGATGCCTCAGATTTTGCTGTAGGGGCCATTCTAGGGCAAAGAATTGGCAAGAAACCCGTTGTGATCTATTATGCTAGCAAAACCCTTGATGACGCACAACGAAATTACACAGTTACTGAAAAGGAACTTCTTGCCATTGTATTTGCCTTGAAAAAATTTAGATCTTATCTGTTGGGGTCACGTGTCACTGTTTGTACAGACCACTCAGCAATTAAATATTTGCTGACTAAGAAAGATGCGAAACCCCACCTTATCCGTTGGATTCTGCTGCTCCAGGAATTTGACCTGGAAATCAAGGATAAGGCGGGATTGCACAATGTAGTGGCCGATCATCTCTCTCGTCTTATGACAAATGACATAATGACCCCACCAGATCAGTTCCCTGATGAAAGTATTTTAGCTGCTACAACCCTCCCTTGGTTTGCACCCATTGCAAACTACTTAGCAACAGAACAAATCCCCGCTGATTGGCCAAAAACAAAACGGGATAAGTTCTTTGCTGATATTAAATATTATTTTTGGGAGGAGCCCGACCTTTTCCGCATTTGTGCCGATCAGGTTATTCGACGATGTGTCCCTGATTCTGAAATGCATGATATCTTAACACATTGTCACTCAATGGCCTGTGGCGGACATTTTTCGGGCAAGAAAACTACAGCTAAAATCCTTAATGCAGGATTTTATTGGCCCAGCTTGCACAAAGATGCTCATGACTTCGTTTGGTCCTGTGTGCGTTGCCAGAGCATCGGCAACATGACTCGAAAGGATATGATGCCCCTTAATCCTATTTTAGAGGTTGAAATTTTCGATGTTTGGGGCATCGACTTCATGGGACCATTCATCAACTCTGGTGGGTATTTGTATATATTAGTCGCAGTAGACTATGTTTCTAAATGGATAGAAGCAATACCCACCCGCACTAGTGATCACCGTGTGGTTGTCGAATTTCTTAAGAAAAATATTTTCTCAAGATTCGGCATACCAAAAGCCATTATCAGTGACGGAGGCTCACATTTCACCCACTCACAATTCCATCACCTCCTTTCTAAATACGGGGTTAATCATAAAATTTCCACACCATATCACCCCCAAACTAATGGCCAGGCTGAAGTTTCTAACCGGGAAATTAAAAATATTCTACAAAAGACGGTTAGGTCCGACCGTAAAGACTGGTCCACCAAATTGGACGACGCTTTATGGGCCTACCGTACCGCTTTTAAAACTCCACTTGGCATGTCTCCCTTCCGTCTGATTTTCAGGAAGGCATGCCATCTCCCGGTAGAATTAGAACATAGGGCTTTTTGGGCAATAAAACAACTTAATATGGATTTATCTGATGCCGGTAACCATAGAAAATTACAATTAACTGAATTGGAAGAATTACGTAATTTTTCCTATGAAAATGCGAGGATTTATAAAGACCGAACAAAGAAATTTCACGATAAATATATTGTTCGAAAACACTTTGACGTTAATCAACGTGTTTGGCTTTTCGATGCGAGATTACGTCTTTTTCCTGGCAAATTAAAATCTAAATGGACCGGCCCCTTTATTGTCCATAAAACATATCCATACGGTGCTGTTGACCTTTTTGATCCACAAACTAATTCTATATTTCAAGTCAATGGCCAGCGTTTAAAGCCCTATTTTGACCATATGCCTAAAATTCCATCTGAATCTTTTAAGTTTACTGAGCCAACCACCCTTGATCACTAGTACACATCACGCCCGGCTGAATGGCATAAAAGATAGCACTAGATGGGAGGTAACCCATCATTTTCTTGTTTTTCTTTTTCCAGGTTTTGTTCATCCTAAACCCGACCGTCATCACTAAGGTGATCCCTTTTCCCTCCTAATGCATGAGGACATGGCATATCTTAAGCATGGGGGGGTATTTTTAAATTTTTATGATCGATTCAGGATGTTCAAAACCTAAAAACATGCAATTTTCTTTAATTTATTTCCTGCTTGCATACCAAAAAAAAAACATATATATATATATATATATATATATATATATATATGTTTGAGGAAAAATTTTGAAGTCGGGACTAAGGTTGAAAAATTCACTTCTGGTACAATGGGATTTAATCTTTAACAAACTAAGGATGAGGATTTGGATCTGATCATTAGAATTCCAGGGTCTATTTTAGATTAGATCAGATATCCTTCTCTAAAATTCTACCTGAACTCATGATAGTTCAGGTGACTTGATCCTATTTTGTAATATGGAAAGTATTTGACTTAGTTTTTGACTCAAAAACTTGCGGTTCTCGAGAAACTTCTTGTGTCAATTTTCACACACAAGCTAACATTTAAAAACAACTAAAAATTTGAAAAGCTCACTTGTTTGGATTTAGTAAAAGTCTGAATCAGGTCGTTGGTTTGAGTTCCCACCGTCGAGAAGAAGGAAAATACCTTCTTTGAGGACGCGATGTTAACATGTTACCGCCTCGGCGCTGCTCTATATCTGCATTTCATATCTTTAGAGGGAGCATTAAAGCGCATTTCAGCAGCTCAAGTGTCTTGGACGGTGCTCTACCTATAGCGTCGGAGCAAGAGCTTGAGTTTGCTTGGAGCGCCCCTTTTCACCGCATCGTGTTTTGGGGTTGTGAGCTCCTGGGTGGTGTCATGGACAGTGCTATCCCGAAGTACTGGCGCCAGAGCCCCCTCGAGGAATGGTAATGGGAATGATGATACCGACACATCTGTTGTAAGACTAAGCTAAAAATAAGCATGGGGGAGAAAAAAAAAAAAATAATAATAATAATAACACGTCCTTATTAAGGTTGGCTTTTCACAAGCACCGCCACAAGGTTTTAAAGGAATTTGCAAGTTGCGAATCAGATTCACGAGCCAGAAAAATCCTAAAAACAAACATTTCAAGTCATCTGAATTAACAAGGGGTTAATTTGTGAATTTTCTGAGGATATATTGATCCCGTTCTATCTAATGGTTGGATCCAAAAATAAATCCTGATGTTTATCTTCAACAAATCCCGTATCTCCTGTGTTTTAATCTACCAAGGTCCCTTAATCTCTTTTTCTCCTCAAAAGTTAAAAAAATTAGATTTCCCAAAAATTCCATTTTCCAAAAAAAATTAATGTTTTGCTAAGAGACTAGCAAAAGATAAGCATGGGGGTGTGATAAACACCAGTTTATCATCATTTTTATGCTTTAAAACTAACCTAGCTCTTACGATTTTACTCTGCAAACGGGTTTTTGGGCTGCATTTAGGCATAAATTAGGATAGGCATGCATTGCATTTTTTATTATTGTTTTAATGTGTTTTTGTGAGTGTTAGGGATGTACAGATTCACAGATCCCTAAAACCCTAGCACTCAAGAAGGCAATTGGTGAAGGAGAAGCCCAGACTAGTTGGAACCCAGCTTGATCCAGCTCACCATAGCTGGAACCTAGCTTACTTGAACTAGGGTTAGCTCATCCCAACTCCATTCAGCTAATCTCAGCTGGATGGCAGCTCAAGAGAGTTCACCTTAGCTCACCCTAGCTCAAGTCAGCTCATATCCAGCTCAACTTAGCTGAGTCTAGCTCATCTCAGCTCCCACTAGTTCACAGGGAGCTCTAGCTAGCTCAGCTGAGTTGACAGGAGTTCACCCCAGCTCAGATCCAGCTACATCCAGCTCCCCTCAACTCCAGCCAGCTGAAGAAGAATTCATCTCAGCTCAGGAAGCTCAAGTCCAGCTCCCGGGGATTCAGCTTAGCTCATCTCAGTTGAGCTAAGCTACCTTAGCTGCCTCAACCAGCTTGATTCTCCCCGATAGCACCAGACCTAGCTCACCTTAGCTCATTTTGGTAGAAGCTAGCTCACTTTAGCTTGGCTTAGCAACTAGCAAAGAACTAGCAAGCTAAGCCAGCTAGAGTAGCCCCATGCCAGCCTCTTCAGCAGCAGCCAGCTCCAGCTCCAGCTCCAGACTTCTTCTCCTCAGCTCCCTCCTCCAAACCCTAGCTCCAACACCTTCTCCTCTACTCCTCCATTAGCTAAGCTAGCTTAGCTTAGCTTAACTTAGCTATGCTCCAACTTCCTTGGCTTGTACTACCCCAAAAACCCACCTACCAACTCTACCCAACTAGCTCCACCTAAGCTCCACATAAGCTAACCTACTTGGCACCAACCTAACCTACCCACCACCTCCAAAAGACACCTAAAATTGGCGCCAAAAACTACCCATAACCACCCCTTAATGGCGCCACTTTTCCCTCCAAAATCCCCCCCTCATCTCCACCACACAATCCTCCTTGAATCCATCTCCACCATCCACCTAACCCTCCTTCTAGAAGACGCCATGTTGGCGCCAACATGGGGGTGTCTCTCCACCACCAAAAGACACCAACACTACCATAACCACCCCCTTTAACACCCCTTGGGTTGGCGCCAACTCTCCTTAGCCATAGGATCACCAACCACCTCCATTCTTCCATCCTAGCCCTCCATTTCAAGGGGCACCTTAACCCCCCATCCTACCCTATAAAAAGACCACTACCCACCACCATTCAATCCATCCTTGGCTAGCCATTTCACTCTCATATTCCACCATGAATCCCACGTCCAAGAGAGAAGAAGAAGAAGAAGATTAAGGGGATATTCTGTCCCCTTGGTGCCTTCCCCTCTTCCCTTCTCTCTTGGGTCACGCCAGCCAAAGGAGAAGCCAGGCAAGGAAGATCTTGGAGGAGATCTTGAAGGTGGTCACGCCACCTTGGAGGAGTTTTAAGGGTGGTGCACGCCCACCCCTTTGGAGAGAGCATTAAAGGTGGTAGCTTCCACCTTGGAGGAGCTCTCAAGGAAGGAGAAGAAGGAGGCCCTCTTTTCAAGCCAAGGAGCAGCTAGGCTTGGAGCAAGAAGACAACCTTCTTCACCATTGTTACAAGAGGATTTGTGTTTCTTTTCTTGCTTTTAAATTGTTCAATTCTAGTAGAAGCTTTCCTCTACTTGTCCTTGAAAAGAACACTCATTCTACTCAATCAAAATTTGCCTTCTTTTAAGCTTTTTATTGCAGTTGTTTGTTTTGGTTCTAGCACTTATTTCACCTCTTCTTCCTAATTACCCTAGGCCTACACTTGCCTAGAGTGAGCTTAGGAAGAAGATATTTCTATCTTTTAGATTTTTAATCATTTGTAGGTGTTAGTTCTTTTCGCTACAATCTGCCGTTTGCCCTCGTCTTTTCAAAATACAAAAAAAATTACATATTGAAAAATATTAAAAAGAAAGTTGAGATTGTATTCCAAGCAAGAGAATCATTATTGCAATTTTTGCCTCCTTGGACGACCCTAGATACTCCCCTATCTAGGATATAAATTTTGAAAGCGAAAGCGGATTCGCGTGTTACAACGACGTTAAAAAACTGCTTTTACAAATCACGCGTATTTCGCTATCAGTGTTCACTGATCATTCTGCCTTAAAGGATCTTCTTGCTAAAAAGGACACCAAACCTTGCTTAATTCGTTGGATTCTTCTACTCCAGGAGTTTGACCTTGAAATTAAAGATAAGAAAGGAGTTGAGAATGTGGTAGCAGATCATCTGTCTAGGATCCCCATTGAGGCATCAACCCCTGCTGGAGATACCAAAGAGACTTTTCCTGAGGAGTCTTTGATGGTCGTGGAGGCCAACACTCCTTGGATCGCTGACATAGTGAACTATTTGGTCACAAGCATTACCCTTAGTATTTGGGACAAGCAGAAGAGAGACAGGTTTCTTGCTGACGCTAAATTTTATCACTAGGAGGAACCCGAGCTTTTTAAAATAGGCCCTGACCAGCTTTTCCGCCATTGTGTCCCCTACGAAGAACAAAGAAGTGTTCTGAGTTTCTGCCATGACCTCCACTGTGGAGGACATTTTAGTGGAAAAAAGACTACCCATAAGGTTTTTTAGTTTGGCTTTCGGTGGCCTACATTATTCCGAGATGCACATACATATGTAGGCACATGTCTACGTTGCCAGCAGATGGGAACATCGAAAAAAGGAATGAGATGCCCCAGCAACTTATTCTCCCTGTTGAGATCTTTGATATCTGGGGCATCGACTTCATGGGTGCTTTTCTTGTGTCCTTTGGATATGAGTACACCCTTGTGGCTATGGACTATGTATCGAAATGGATAGAAGCCATACCCATGTGAACCAATGACAATTCCTTGGTCTTGGATTTTGTTAAGGCTAATATCATTTCCCGGTACTGGTGCCCAAGGACGATCATAAGTGATGGAGGACCTAACTTCAAGAGTGTACACTTCACAAGACTACTCCAAATTTTGGGAGTCAACCACATGATAGCCACACCTTACCATCCCCAAACGAGTGGACAAGTTGAAGTGTCTAATAGGGAGATTAAAGGAATTTTAGAAAAAACTGCCAAGCCCGACCGTAAGGATTGGTCTAAAAAACTAAATGATGCTCTTTGGTCCTACAGAATAGCGTATAGGACTCCCTTGGGCATGTCTCCTTTTTGGTTTACCTATGGAAAGGCATGCCATCTTCCCATTGAAATCCAACATAGAACCTATTGGACTATTAAAAATGTTAACTTGAATCTGGACAAAGAGGGAAAGGCACGTATGCTAGAGTTAAGTGAGCTTGAGGAGCTTCGTAATGAAGCCTATGAAACATCTCAAGCTTACAAGAAATGTACAAAGGTCTTCCATGATAAGCACATCATTAGAAAGACCTTTGAGCCCAACCAGTGGGTCTAGCTTTTCAATTGCAAACTTAAATTATTTCTAGGAAAGCTCAAGTCCCACTGGGATAGGCCATACGTTGTCATCAATGCCTTCCCTCATGGAGCTGTAGAGATTTGCAACCCTACTTTCGGTGTGAGATTTAAAGTAAATGGCCAACGACTTAAACCTTATGTTACTCTTTCAGATGTCCAGGCTTTGGACGCACTTCGGGTTGAGAAGCCTTAGCTCCTCCCACTCTCCTCCTCAGGTGATATTCTTCTCTATTTTTATTTTTCTAATGATGACATTCTTAGTCTTAGGCATGGGGGGGTATAACTTGGGGATGTTTATAGCATTTATCAATGTTTGCATACATTTAGGATAGTGCATTAGCCAAGCAAAAATAAATCTCTTTTATTTTCTTGAGCTGAATTGGTTAAGTCCCTAGCAGAAAATTTTTATCAAGGAGGTGTCATTGAAGATTTTCTTCTTAAATTAATTCTTAAGTTTAGAATCCAGTATATTTACTTCACTTGCACATAAACTAGGTAATCGATCTTTGTAGAAAAGCAATAAGGATTTTTAGCTTACTGAACCCTTGGACAGTTAATAGGGAGTTAGGCATACTATCTTTTATTAGATCCACCTCATATTTGTGAGAAGTAGAGAGACTACTGGTGCGCTAAGTCTAATGCAAGGACTCTTAAGTTTTAGATAATTAGATGATGATACCTCAGAGTTAGGCATAGTTTTCGCTCTCTATTCCTGTGTGCATACATTGTGTGAATTCCTGAGAGTCACCAAATAAGGAAGATACACAAAGATGGAGTGCTAAAAAAACTATGACTTTGGTGGATGAAATACGCTTGTCCTATCCATTCCTTCCTGATGCTGAGAGTAGGCACTTCCACCAAATAAGCCACACAATATTCTCTTGACCATCATCATCACTAATAATGCCTCATAAATAAAAGTCTATGTCATGTTGTGTTGGAGTCATAAAAAAAAAAGAATAGGAAAAAAATAATAGAGAGAGAGAAAGAAGAAAAGAGAAATATTTATATTTAGAAAAAAAAAGAAAACAAAAAAAAGGGTCCAAGTTTGGAGTTTTATCTTCACATCATTTTATCTAGTGTCCATGTTTTTGAGGCAACAACAAAAACACGCATTGCGATCCACCAAATGTGACCCATACCTACTTTTCAGTATTTCTGATCGCCCGGATATTGGCTGAGGTCCTCTACATTAGTTGTAGGGTTATTAGGAATTTAATTGAAGTGTGAATGCCATGTGAGGCCACTAAACATTGAGTACATCTGCAGAATCTGGTGAGATATGTAATCTCAGAAAAGAAAGAACAAGAAAAGAGAAAGTGAGTGAGCACAAAGGAACACAAAGAGAGCACAGTTTTTAGCCCTTATCTCTTGGTTGGCTTCTTTAATAGTCTAGAGATATAGAGTCTATAGCGCTGGACCACATGTAGCACTAGATGAGTGTGAGCCACAAAATATTAATCCATTCAACTCAGTATCTCCTACATAAGCCAAAAAAGTTAGGGTCAAATTACAGATTATTTTCTACTTTATCCCCAAGGGAAGAAGTTGCCTATCCTAGTAGAGGTTTTACTAAAGGTTAAGTATGAATTGCAAATATAAGTTGGCTTTTCACTTGGATCCGTTAGGCTACTATCACTTCACATTTGTCTGGATCTCTAAATTTTTGGAATAAGGAAAGGAGAGATCTCTTGGTTACTTCCATTATTTTTCACTTTTGCTAGGGACTAGCAAAATTTAGTCATGGGAGCATTTGATGGGACCACATTTGTGAGCTAATTAATACATAAATGCCTAATTATTATGTTAGCATCTACATATACGAAGCATACTTTGATATGTAAATAAATTAATGTTTGCATATAGGGGCATGCATGCATTTCATGTATTATTTTATATTATTTTTATAAATAATCCAATTTGCTTTTTTTTGTTCATTTTTCTCTAAATTCCTACAGAATGCGCGACCGCCTCCCCGAGCTTCTCGCCACCTTCTCTCTCCCCGCAGTTCAGCCATGCGTCTTGCAACCTCACAACAACTCAGTGAGATTGTTGGAGACGATCTCGAGGGAAGAAACAAAATTTGAGAGGCATTTTAAAAAAGTAGGATGGACAGCAGATAAGGTCGGTTGACATTGGGGCCATCATCTCTTCCATCCTTCACCACCATGAAGAAATCAAACACGGTGGCCGAAGAGTGCACTACAGATTAAAGACAACTTCATCGACGTCGCCTACCCCCCGGGTGGTGCTCTATGACAAAGAGCATCACCACCACCATCAGCGCCTACCCATCACCTCCATCCACATCATCTTCCTCCTCCCACCACCGCGCACTCAGAGACCCACCAATGCCATTGCGATCCACCCCCACCGTGATCACAATAGACTTCCACCCACATCCTCACCTTCGTTCTCCTTCCCTCTCCCTCATGAAGACACACCATCCACAGATCGCGAGCCTCACGCGATCGCTCCACCTTTAGCAAGCCATGCGCTGCCTGCATGCAAGCGATACATCCTCGCCTACGCTTGTGAGTGCACCAGCAGCAACCACCCACCTACGCTCTAGCCCACATGCGCACACAGGTAGCTGTGCAGTAACTGGCATGCATACAACTGGCCCTTACACTCCCAACCCGCGTGCACATAGCCGGCTCCTCCTTCTTCTTCCTCCTCTCTGCCAACCGAAGGAACCCAAACCACGCAAAACACAGCCACCTCATCCGGCCACTAAACTTCGTTTCGTCGACACCATTAACCTCGCCTCACCCTCAGGAACTGACCAACGCCTACGCCAAGCCCACCAGCAATCTGTGCACCCCACGAACAACACCCACAACCAACAGGTTCTTCTTTGCCATCCGGCGACTTCCGATCACCGTCGTCAATGCCACCACCGCCATCGAGATCCCCTCATCACCAGCAACTTCCTCTGAGCTTTAAGCCTCCAACTGGGCCTCCCTCTCCATGTGCACATGAGGGGAACGAGTTCCCCTTATTCTCTACAGTAGAGACCAAATTAATAATTACATCTGAGTACCATTGCCAAACTTTTATTTTGATTTTAATATTTGATATATTGAGTGAAATTGCAACTTCATGCTTATGCTTTCTCAGAATTGCTTGGCTCTTGTTATGTACATCATTTGACATTGGAATTGGATTAAGATTTACACAATTTCTCTCTAGTTCATGTGCAATTGGAAATTACATAGATTGATCACATATTAATGAAATATTTTATTGAGAAAAAATTACACATACAACCTTACATTCTCAAGTTATTGTGTGTTATCTTCTTTTCGTCACATTTCACGTCGGATTTGACCACGGATTCCGTACTCGATTGGACAAATACAATGAAAAAATATTTATGAATTTATTGATCTATTCCTCCCTTTGGATATGACATCCTAACTATTCGTGGTTAGTTTTCATTGATATAATTTTATTCAGGATTTTTCCACCATGCAATTTCACAACGACGACACATTATTTCTGCAAAGCAAAAAATCCACCGATCTCCCAGATCTTTGAGAGAAAGAGAAGGAAAGAAGGGAAAGATAGAGAGAGGGGGGGTTTTTGCTTCAGTGAACCCCTCTCAGCACTTAGTCACTATGAGGCAACCGTGCATCTGTGCTGTGCCTTCCCTTGAGCAGAAAAAAAAGGAAGCCAAAGGAGAAGAGAATAGTCCCTGTGCACTGTAGCAAAGAAGAGTTTAAGCTGTCTGATTGAAATCTCCACTGTCTAATCTATTTGACACAGTGCATTGTGCACTTGGCTTGCATGGATTAAATTTGGTTGATACTGTTTAGATATTTGCTATTATTTTAATTAGGGTAATTGGTAATTCAAATCACCATTTTACCCTAGTCATTTTGCGCTATTGACATTTGCTATTATCTATACATTATTACTGCATGAATTTCTCATTAAATATTGTTATGTTCTGCTTAAATTGTGATCTTGAGATTAATTACAACACTTGCTCCATGTGTTCGACCTTGGGCTTATATTTGAGTTATAAATTATATTTGTTCATGTGCTATTTTCGGCTATATTGCAATGAAGTTATTTTAAAATCCCAATTTAGCACGCCAACATTTTGGCATCATTACAGGGAGCAATGTGCAATTTGATCTCTGAATTGCAATTCCTGACTTGATACTAACTTGATCTATCTCTTTTGATTGTGATTGTGCAGGGGATTTAACCAAGGAGCAAGATCAATCGCACAACAGCCACTCCAGGGCAGGTAATCTTATTTTCTATCCTCATTAAGCCCTTAATTCTGAAAAGTTAAAAAAGAAAAAAAATCAATTAGGATCAACTTGCATTCTATTCTTAGAATCAATCCTCACAGGTTTCCTAAATTGATTCTTTTGTAGACAAACCCTAATCCTAATTTCTATACCTACTTAGGGTTTAAGGTATCTAGGGCTATCACCTTCTTACTTGAGCGTTAGGTACCAAATTTGGACAGAACTAATTGGATCAATCAGAGCCAAAATAGGATTTCTATTCTAGGGTTGAGGACTCCACTTGCTTAATCAAGAATATATTCTCCCAACTTTTGTGTGTCCCAAGCCTTGTTTGAATTGACCTAATCAAGAAAACCCTAAAATCAGGATCTAAATATCCACTTTAATCTTAAAAGATTGGGACCTAATAATCAAGGACAAATTAGGTGAAGTTGACATGCCTTGCAAGGTCAATCAATCTTCAAATTAGGTCACCTTGCACAAAAATATCTTAAAGTTCAAGTGGAATCATAAGCACCTTGCTCTTAACTTAAAATTGGTAGACTTAAGAAGTCAAGTCACCATTCTGGTCTACTTGGACCCTCAATGACAAGGAAGGTTGGGTGGGTGAAACCCTGTAACCCGTGGCGATGCTCTACCGTGTAAGGGTCTTTGCGGGACTCTCCATTCCTGGCTACCCAGGCAATTCTCAGGTTGACGACTTTCTGATCCAGGGGTATCATCCACCCCAAACCTCAGTAGTCATCCAAAAATATTTAGGTGCCCCAATTGGGTCCGTCCGATATTCTATCCCTTATCTTCTCAATTGGTGCATGTTTGGGAGGAGGTCCTTAAGACCACCCTTGAGGCCACCATTAGTTATTCACTCTCATCAAGGCCAAGCCTTGACCTCCATGTTTTTACACCAACCTGATCATATTGACATTTCCTTTGATTCTAAGCCCGAACCTCCAATCACAACCATGGATCAGCCAGAATGACCTAACTTTGAACCACAACAATTCTTTGATTTCAGAGATTACATCAATGCCTTCATCAACCCACCGCTGCATCCTCAAATACGAGATCACTACAATCCCAAGGCATTGGAGATTGAACCACAAATAAATATCCTTGTGAGAGGACCCAAGGTGGAGCTCAAGCCTAGTATGCTTCACATGACTCCAAAATTCCATGGCTTGAACTCCGAGGATCCTTTCGAACACATCAAGAATATGAAGCATCTAGCCCACACCTTTTGGATAGAATTGAGATGGCTTGCCCTTAAAGATCTTCTCCTTCTCTCTGGTTAACGAAGCCACCTACTGGTTTCAAACTTATCCACATGCGATCAACACATGGGAAGAACCTCAAACCCCCTTCCTATAAAAATTCTATCCCATTGGTCGCACAAATGCTATACGGCATGAAATCACGCACTTCTCCCAAGGAGCGGGAAAATCTCTACATGAGGCATGGGATTATTTTCTGGATATCATGCGCAAATGCCCCCATCACAGAGTCCCGAAGTTGGAAGGCCAATCCTTTTACCATGGGGTCCATGATGATATCAAGCTATTTGTCAATGCAACCTATGGTGGCAGCATCATGGGTCAGCATGAAGATGAGATTTAAGGAATTCTCGAGAACATGTGCGAGAACTCCCTAAACAATGAGTCACTTGGTGTGTACTGATCGCACGTGTTTGTTGAGTTAGAAATTAGGGTTACAAGTAACCATCATCCTAGTTGCAAAATGCATGGTCAAATAAAATTTATACCGAAACTCCAAGGGAGTCCCAGGTCGAACGCAGGGAGGCGATGTTTACTTTAAGTGAAAACTACGCTTTGATTTTTTTTTTTTTTGGTATTTTAGGGTTTTGTTATTTTTTTGTATTTTTGTAAGAAGAAAACAAGCAAATGAATCACAAGATAGAGATGGAACAAATATGGTATAGATATCGCTTCAATGTCAATTACAATCAACTATGAAAGCATAGAAAGAGAGGGGGGTGAGAGGAAATCTCCCAAATTGGCTGTTCAACGAGATGACGGCACCTGGCAGAAGCTCGAACGAAGGAGGTAAGGAGCGGGATGACAGAGGTGAGATGCAGGAGGACGTCGGGTAGAGGAAAGCTTTGGCATGGCTTCAAAATGGAGGTGAGAAGACGGAGATGATCTGCTACTAGAATGGAGGTGGGAGGATGGCTCCAAGGTGACCTACGAATGGGGAAGGAAAGAGGGATGAATATTTAGTGAGGCAGAGGTTCGCTACACTAATAGGAGCCTTGGGAGCTTGAGAACAAGCTCTAATGGAACGTTGGTAGGCTTGCTAGAGCTTAGGAGTAGGTGAGAGTAGAATAGGTAGAGATGAAGAGGAATGGGGTGTGTAGGGGTGTTTATATAGTGGAAGGAAGGAGAGCGTCCTGCACACAGGCATTCAGTGATTGCTATAAACATCATTAAAGGCTGCTCGAGCTGTCGCTGAAGATCCGTGCCTCTTCATTGCTTAGGCAAGCGCACGCACTGCATAGGCCATTTAGTGATAGCTATAAGCGTCACTAAAGGCCTACCATTCTGTCCTTGTAAAGCCCACGGTCAATGCTCATGCTTGCAGCTGTTAAAGGCATGGAAATCTCAACCATTGGATCAGGCATGGATGGCTATGATTGCGAGAGGAGAACGCGCACCTGCCAGTGTTTGAATTTTGAATCGCTGGCACATGCACTGCCTGCCGTTGGATGCTGCATCATACGGTCGAGACACGCCCATAGATCGTGCGTGTGTTGATTTGAATCGCGCACCTTGCACGATTGAGGAGATCAGACGGCTAGCGCTGCATGCGTGTGACTTAAATGCACGCCTCAGGTGGCATGCGTGTGATCTGGTGTGCACCTTCGCATAGGTGGGAGACATTAGATCACGCGTGAAGAACCTCGATCGCTCAATTGTGATCAGGCGATGCTATTGCGTTCAACACTGTAGCAGGGTGCGATGAATCGCTACTCATTCTCGCACCTACTCTTTGAGAATGCTTCCCCTCACCGCTGCACCACACCTGCAGATGTGATGCAAAGAAGAGTTGTGCCCACACGATGAGGGCTACTGCTCAGCCATTGGATCTTCATCCAACGACTGAGATCACTCGATGGGGTGGCCTTTGTAGATGTGCGGGCAACCTTAGGCACTCCAGATGGTGCCATGTGGCAACATCTGGACTGTCCACCCTTGATTGCTTGCAGAGGTTGCCACGGTGTTTGGATCGAGGTGATTTCTATGTTGTCGGACTGCGATCATTGCTCTGGATCCACTCGTACAGTCGAATTTTTCATCGAAAGTCCATAAGGATGTTGCATTGCCTCCTAGCCATATAAAATGATGGAATTAATGTACATAATATACAACTACCTTAGATGCAATTCAATAGATGTTTATGCAATATTTATATCATGATATGCAATGCTATGACTAGGAACCATTATAAATAAGCATTTTATGATGAATTTATATGTTCTTATTACGTACGATCGGACATTGATGTAGACACATTCATTTAGGTTAAAATGCATATTCATGCATGCTCCTAGGCTTAGATTTGCATTTCATGTTATAAATTTTGCATAGCATGCATCATCCTGCATTTAGAGTAGTTATGCATATTTTAGGTTAATTACGTCCTTTTTATGGCTAGGTGGGAAGGAGATTTATTTTAGGGCCTCGAATGGATGATCGGACCATATGGATCTGATCAGGAGACGATCGGAGTCTAATGCATCTGAAATCGTCTAGATCGGAATCCCGTAGCATCATATGAAGTTTGAGGAAAATCAATGGGTAGGGGGAATGAGACATCCATACGGGCTTCGAATGAAAAATCTGACCATACGGATGGATTCGGAGCGACGATCGCAGTCCGGCAACGAGAAAATTAACTCCATCCAAGCACCATGGCACTCTCTATAACAGAAAGAAGATGGATAGCCCAGATGGCGCCATGTGACTCCATCCAGGTCGCTCAACACTAGCCAACAGCAACTGATGGTGCCCTCTCATCATCTTCACCTCCATTCCCAACCGTTGGATCATAATCCAATGGCTGAGAAGCCTCCGCATCGCACTCCTCTTCACGATTCAAGGGATGGCTTAGCGTAGTGGCTAAGCACCCTCCGCAGATCAAAGGGCACGGGTTTGAGTCCCACTGAGCCCTCCTCATCGCTGCAATTGAAATTCGGCCATCGAATCTCCATCGAGCAACCTTGAGGCATCCACATAGAGCAATCCCATGGGCTAGATTCGCATACGCGTGCGATCACGCGAAATCACCCACATGATCAAACGAGGGTGCGATTTGAAGACATCGGCTGGCATTGTCGGCCGTTCGATGCTGATCCAGCAGCACGCACGCATCTCCTTAATGCCAACGGGCATGCCTTCAAAGGGGCACGATAAGTGGGTGCAACTGAGCTCTCAGGTCTCGATCCAACGGCTATGCCTCCTCCAGCAGATTCCAGTGGGGATAGAGCACAAGTGCCAGCAAGCTTTAGTGACGTTTGGGGGATTGGTTGGTACGGATCTGCAGCGATGACTTTGATGTCACTAAATGCCCTATACATGAATTGCCCTCTTCCCTTCACTATAAAAGGACCCTACACCTCCTCTTCTCCTTCATCTCTTCATTTCTTCCTCTCATCACCTCCAAGGCTCCTCTAGAGTAGAAAATAAATATTTTTTCCCACCTCTCATCCCCCTTCATGGAGAATCCCGTTGCCATCTTCTTACCTCCCTTCGTGAAGAAGATCCTCTCCGCGATGCCATCCTGCCCCACCCTCCGTCCTCCGGCTCCATCCTTGTTCGTCCTGCTCCTTACCTCCCTTCAGGTGACGTCAGAGCGAGTCATCCTCCAAGAAACCATCGAGGGAGATTTCTCTCACCTATCTCTATCTTTATTGCTTTCGTAGTATAGTTTTCCTGCTTTCCTAGTTGTAATAAACATTTCATTATAAAAATACATGATTATTTCTCTCTCTCCCTCTTTTTATTTTGCAAGTAGATTAGCTAGACTTCATCAACCTAATCTCTTGCCCTATTAAAAATACAAAAAAAATTAAAAAATACAAAAATGATAAAAACAACTAAAAAGCGAAACACGGATTTTCAAAACCAAATGTTCGCCTCCCCGTGTTTGACCTAGGACTCACATTTTGAGTTTTGGTTATAAATTTTATCTGATTGATGGATTTTCTCACAAATCAAACTAGTGCGACGGGTTTTCCAAACTCAAACCTTTTCACGACAGGATTTAATGCAATCAGACGTCCACAAACACATTGACAAACAATCGGGGCGTACATGAATCTTGAGGCCTTTCTGTATCCGTTAACTTGGAGTTTGTAGCCAGACAATTGGGTAAGGTCTCCATCATTGAGAAGAAGGTGGACAACATCACTAAACATCTACACAAGACCACCTCTGCACCACAAAGCACATATGCACACCTGCCCTTAGGTAGGGAAGTTGCACACAATGTCTACCACTCTCTGTGGATGGATGCGTATCGACGCTTGTCTAATTATGGCTTCAGTGGAAACTCCAGACCAGCCTACCACAGTTGGGGGAACTCCGAACCCTCGTACCCTGATTATTCTGGGGATCCTCAGACCTGCGAGGATCTCAACTCCATCCATAACAATCCCTTCTCAAATACATACAACCCTAGATGGCATAATCATCTAAACATTGCATGGTCAAGAAATAACATAAATCAAAGACCTCAATTCCAACCTCAACCACAAAACCCACGTCCCTATCAACCCATTCAACCAAGGCCCAATCAAAATTTCTAATCTAGACCACCTATTGAAGATCAGACATCTTTGAATCTCCAAACCTTGGTTGACATGCAAAAACAACATAAAGAAGAGATCTCTGAGCTACGAAATCAATTGGCCCAGCTGACAAGTGCTCGTCAGCCAGGTGCATTCCCTTCTCAGCCTCTTCCAAATCCAAATAATGTGCCGAACCAGAGGCACGTTATGAATCCAAATTAGGGCCAAGCCCACTTTGTCTATTAGGCACATTCTACTCCATCCCCTGACAGGACGGGTGCTTCAACCTCTTATTCTAGATTTCAGTACCAGACACCTATCCTCCCTAGCCAAAACCAGAATTAGGCAGGATTAAATTCCGTCACCACCCGTAGTGGCAAAGCAACACCGGACCCACCTTTTCCTAACCACAACTTGCCTGAGATTGTAGACCCTAACCCTAGATTGGTCATCTAGGACACCCTGATCCCTGACAAAGAGCTTAAGCCAATTCTAAAGGAACCAATTGAGGTTCCATTTCCTGAGACCTTAACCAAGGGAAAGAAGAAACCCAATCCCGTGGCTCTTGAGGAGGACCTAGTCAAACTCTTTAAGCAGGCCCAAATAAACATCCCATTGATGGATGCAATTCGCTATGTACTGGCTTAAGCAAGATTCCAAAAAGATGTATGTACACCAAAGCGTAAGTAGTGAACCAAAGTTGGGAGTCTGATTGTATTGTCAGAGCAAGCCAGTTCCATCATTTTGAGTAAGCTCCCACCTAAGGCAAAAGATCTCGGTGCCCCTATGATCTTTTGTACAATCGGTGATATTCAATTCGACCATGCATTACTGGATCTAGGAGCTTTCATAAACCTATTACCTACATTCTTACTTGACCACCTTAAAGAGAATGAGCTCATATCGATAGAGGTAACATTACAATTAGCTAATCAATCTATTAAGTCACCAAAAGGAATTCTTGAGGATGTCACAGTTAGGGTATGCAATTTCTAATTCCCTATTGATTTTATAGTTTTAGACATGGATGCTCCTGAGAACTTGATGAACACATTGATCATTCTGGGGAGACCTTTTCTGGCCACAGCTAGGGCCAACAACAATTGTGAGGAGGGCCAAATTGAGTTAAAATTTGGGAGCAAGAAACTAAAGATCGATATCTTTAAGGCCCAAGGAGGAATTAATTGTGGGGTTATTGAACAAATTTGTGACATCGAGTCCGTGGTTGATGACCCATATGTCAAGGAAAACCTACTTATCTTTGATAATCAACCACAAGAGGATCAAACCCCACATTTAGAGTAGCTTGAACCAGACCTACAGATACCTTTAACTCCTGCCATTGCTCCTAAACCTCACCTTGAACCACCTGCTACTACTGAAAATCTAATCATGTTATTGAAACCCCTCCCTTACCATCTAAAATATGCCTTTTTGAGTTCTAATCAAACATTTCCTGTGATTATCAATTCTCACCTTACCTCTGATCAGGAAACCTGCTTGATTTCTATCCTCCCACAGCATCAGAGAGCCATTGGTTGGACTCTCGATGACTTGACTAGCATCTGCCCCTCATATTGCACGCATCACATCTACACCGATGAGGGCTCACGACCATCCCGTGAAATGCAGAGAAGCCTGAATCTGAACCTGCAGGATGTCATGAAAATGGAGATCATCAAGTGGTTAGATGCAAGTATCATCTACCCGATCTCTGATAGTCATTGGGTGAGTCCAATCCAGGTTGTGCCAAAAAAGGCAAGGCTCATTGTCATTACGACTGAAATCGAAGAGACTATACCGACTCGTATAGCAAACTCGTGGAGAGTCTGTATTGATTACCGAAGACTAAATGCCTCCATGAAAAAGGATCATTTCCCACTACCATTTATTGATCAGATACTCGAGAAATTGGCAGGCAATCGATTCTTTTGCTTCTTGGATGGGTACTCCGATTATAACCAGGTGGCAATCCATCTTGAGGACCAAGAGAAGCCTACCTTCACCTGCCTCTTCGGGACATATGCGTTCCATAAGATGTCGCTCGGTCTCTGCAATGCACCTGCTACATTTCAGCGGTGCATGCTTGCCATATTCTCAAATATGGTAGGTGAGTACCTTGAAGTCTTAATGGATGACTTCTCGGTATTTGGGGAATCTTTTGATGATTGTCACCTACACTTTGTCCAAATCCTTGAGCGTTGTACTGATGTGAATCTAGTCTTTCCTGGGAAAAGAGCCACTTCATGGTACTTGAGGGAATTGTCCTGGGTCACCTCATCTCTGAAAATGGCATCTAGGTTGTTCGAGCTAGGGTTAGTTTGATTTCCAAGCTACCCATGCCTAGCTTGGTCAAAAACATCCATTCTTTCTTAGGGTACGTCGATTTTTACCATCGTTTCATTCCTGATTTCTCGAAAATCGGTCGCCCCTTGACTAATCTTCTCTCAAAGGATGTCCCCTTCAAAATTACCAAGGAGTGCACTCATGCATTTGAGAGCCTGCGTGATCGAGTTACTCAAGCACTAATCCTGCAATCCCCTGATTAGTCTCTACCCTTTGAGATAATGTGTGATGCATCTAACTACGCAGTGGGTGTGATACTTGGGTAGAAAATAGATGAGAAACCCGTGGTCATTTACTACACTAGTAAGACACTTGATGAGGCTCAGTGTAACTACACAGTTATTGAGAAAGGGCTGCTAGTTGTAGTCTTTGGCCTTGAAAATTTTTGATCCTATCTTTTGGGTTCTCATGTTATAATATACTCGAATCACACCACAGTGAGGCACCTCCTCGTGAAGAAAGATCCAAAGCCTTGACTAATCTGCTGGATCTTGCTGTTGCAAGAATTCGACCTCGAGATTTGCGACAAGGTGGGAAAACAGAACATGGTAGCTGATCACTTGCCTTGCCTTCATTCTGATATCATCGACCCTTCCGGACCAATCACAGAAGACTTTCCTGATGAGCATCTTCTGACTATCGGTACAGGACTTGCCTGGTATGCTAATTTAGTTAACTACTTGGCATCATATCAGATCCCATCTGATTAGCCGAAGGCCAAAAAGGACAAGTTGCTTTCTAATGCCAAGTACTACATCAGGGAAGACCCATACCTCTTCAGCATTGGTGCTGATCAAATCATCAGACGATGCATCCCGAAAGCGAAAAATCAGGACCTTCTGTCCTAGCATGACCAGGCCTGCGGCAGACACTTCTCCGGACATAAAACCATAGCTAAAGTCTTCCAGTGCAGCACTCATTTCCAGACCTTGGGCAACATGAGCCATCGTGATATGATGCCTTTACAGCCGACTCTCGTACGCAAAATCCTTAATATATGGGGGATTGATTTTATGGGACCCTTCCCTAAATCGGATGATTTTGAATACATTCTTCTTGCTGAAGAGTACGTGTCTAAATGGATTAAAGCTATTCTTACCTGAACCAATGATCATAAGTTGTAATCAAGTTCATTCATCAGCACATCTTTTCTTGGTTTGGTGTCCCACGTGCCATTATCTCTGATGGAGGGACCCATTTTACAAATGCATAGTTTAGATCCCTGATGACCAAGTACGAGGTGTCACAACAAATCTCAACTCCTTACCACCCGCAAACCAATGGATTGGCTGAACTGTCTAATCTGGAGATCAAGAAAATCCTCCTGGTCATTGTTCAATCTGATAGGTATGACTGGTCGGCCCAACTTTTGGAAGCTTTGTGGGCTTATAGGATCGCCCACAAAACCCAATTAGGAATGTCTCTGTTCAGATTGTTGTACGGGAAGGCATGTCGCCTCCTCGTCGAGATGGAGCACAAGGCATATTGGGTAGTATGGAAGTGCAATCTAGATCTGCTTAAGGTCGGAACCCACCGTCAGCTTCAAATGAGTGAGATATAGGAACTACACAATGACGCGTACAAGAACTCGCAAATTTACAAAGAGCGGGTGAAGGTTTTCATGTTAAACACATATCTAGAAAAACTTTCCATCCTGGTCAGAAGGTCCTACTCTTTGATGCCAAGCTAGAACTTTTCCCAAGAAAACTCAGATCTAAATGGAATGAACCATTCTTAGTGAGACAAATCTTTGGAAATGGAGCAGTCGAAATCAGTCAACCCAGCCTTGATTCTAAATCTTTTATTGTGAATGGCCAGCGACTCAAGCCATTCCTTGAACTCACTGATACGAACTTGGCTGAGGTATCCTTTGATCTCCACTCTCCCTGAGCTTATTGTGCCTGGCTGATGGCATTAAACTCAGCGCTTAACAGGAGACAACCCATCATTTTCTTGAAAAACCCAAAACCCTTTTGACACATCTCTTTGCTGAACTCATATTGCACTTTAGGGCTCATCCATTAGAACAATCGACTCCACCTCTAGTACTCGTACCAAAGCTTGAAATCATCTGTAATAGTCATCTCGATTCATCCACCCACCCTTTAAACTTGTTCTAATGTACGATCTAAGCTGAACTCAAACCCACCTAATCTTCAATGAGCACATTGCAAATCGTAGGCATGGGGGGTATTAAAGTGCAAAACATCATGAGAATCAATTCACAAAAAAGGTTTCAACAAAAAATAAGTAAATATGTAAAAAAAAAGGAGGTTGAGGAAAAAGGAGAGCCATTTTTGAAAAATGAGAAAAGGAGGGAAGAAAAATTGAAAAGAAAAGAAAGGAGCAAAAAGATAAAGAAAGAAATTGAGTCCCTTCAAAGTAATTTGAAACTTACCTAACTTCTAGGTTAGATCGAATGATGAATTAAGACCTAGAAGGCTACAACTTAAGGGATTAGTGGCAAATATTGAACTTAGGCCTCTTGGATCTGATTGGATTTAAACACTCACATACTTCTCAAGATCCGAATTAGTCCTCAAGAGTTTGTGGAAAATTCAAAGCTTGTGTATTAGGTCTAAGGCTTAGGGAGTATTCGACCTCGTTAACTGACCTCTGGTTTGCGGGACTCAGTAACTTAAGCACCGTAAATCACACACAGTCTGGTTTAGTGCGCTTTAAAGATAAAATCATGCCAAAGGGCATTTCTTCTGCTCTGAAAATGGTCCTAAGATCTAGATTAGGTGCGGCTCAAAAGCGCAAGTTGATTTGGATGAGTTCCTAGCATCGAGAGGCGAGAAATTCCCCTAGAAGATGCTTAATAACATATCATCTCCTCGGTGCTTGTCTCCTAGGATATCTAAATATCCTACTGGGGCCATGTAAGCATCCTGTGCTGGTTTAGATGCCATGGGTGGCATTATCATGAAATGTCGATTGCCAGGGTCTAGATTTAGCTACAAAATGCCATGGGCCGGATTATCCCGAAATCTCAAAAGCCATGATTCTGGGGGTTGCCATGGGCGGTGCTATCTCGAAGCATTGATTGCCAGGGACCCTGCGAGGATTTATGGTGGGAGCAAGGAATTCGATACAGACCTTGTTTAAGGCAAATACGAAGTTGGATCTGAGGAAAAATATAATGAAAAGTAAAAGAGAGAGAAAGCTCTCCACAAATAAAATTCTCCTTCTATATCTCTCACTTACAAAATGCATTGGCTAACTGAACCTGGACTAACCATGTTTCAAGCACAGGTGCTTTAACCACCAAGTCCAACAAACCTTAGGTTAGCTCCTATGTGCCTCAGAAACCTTTGCGGTAGACTATGGTGAAAGCTAGCCAGGTTTCGATCTGGGTTGGTACTTGAGCACCTCTAGGCCTATGGTTGGTATTAAGATATGATTCCAAAAGATGCAGCTTAATAGGGCATCCTGATGGTTACATCCAACCTAGATAACTGGTCTGATTCATAGAATTTTGCTAAGGGACTAGCAAAAGCTAGTCATGGGGGTATGATGGGAACACCATCATGAGCCATAACTAGCTCAATTTGGTCCTATAAAGTCAATAAAAGCTCCTACAAATCAGTCAGAAGGTCTCTTGAGCAGGATGAGTTGTTCTGAGTAGAAAAGATGAAAATAAGGTTATTTCAGCAATTTTACCATCTTATCACAAATACAGAATAAACATTGGGTATGCTAGGGGTTTATTAAAGGACATTTAGTCAATAATGCCTAATAAATGGGTCCATGCAGACAAAAATGGGTTTTCACGCATTTCAAAAATTAATGGACATCTGAAACATTAAAAATAGACCCACTTAATTAACTAATGTTTTGGACAAGATAAAATTCATCTAAACCCTATAAAAATCAAAGAAAAACATTCTATAGGGTTTGGCATCTTTGATTTGACCATCTGAACCTAAAACAGTTTCTTATATAGACTATTGCCCTAATTTAGGTTTTTGCATAAATTACCTAATTAAACTAGGTCCAAACCAAAATCCAACTTCACCATTGGATTTCTTAGGTCCAAATTAGGTTTGTGCCAAAATTTGGGCTCAATCAGAGATTGTCTTGATCTAGTTTGCAAGTTGGTCCAGTATGACTCTTTCTATTTTACAAGTGCCCCTAGCTTTTGAAATTCCTTACAAATACCCCCTATCTTTGTCGTCACTCTTTGCAAAAAGGTCCCTCCACCATTTTTGTGGAGGAATCCTACTGTGGCGAGCTTCTTTTGGCAAGAACACAGTGATTACTTGACGAATCCCTCTCAAAATTGAAAGGGAGATTCATTAGGTAATCTCCTTCCTATTGAGCCATGTCCAAGTCTTTAATTCTTTCCCAATCTCTCAAGCGAATGCATGAGAGATGTGGGTATCCTACTCTGGCGAACTTACCAAGCTTGAAAACTTTATTTCCAAGCTTCAAACCTCCATATAAGGCCTATTTAATGACCCCTGAGGACAAATCATCCTCTTCATGCTCATTTTTGGCTGGAATACCTCTCCTTCCTTCCACCTCTTAGGTCGAAAAAATCCACGACGTCCGACAACTCCCTCTGACCACTCTTATCATCCTCTCGTAATACCAATGGTGGATTCCCCTTCCTCTCTGTCTTCCGCATCGTGCCATACCAACTGGCGTTACCAATTCCCTTCGTCGTCGCTGATTCTCTCCCATCGGAGCTCTCTTCGTCTCCAGTGTCGGCCACACTAGACCCAGCATCACTTGTCCTCCCTGTCATCTGATACCTGCTCAGATCATTTCTCTCTCTCCCTACTTCTCTTTCTCTCACTTACGACATGCACATGACCACCATTTCCCTCCTCAACACCGTCATCTTCCTCCACTCCAGCAACCACTCCGACGAGGCTCTCCGTCTGTTACACCACACCATAAGCCTCGCCACCTATTCCAAAAGCTTCACCTCACCCACACGAGCAAAACCTCTCAAGAAATTGAGGGGTTTGCCTGCCCTAACTGCCTACCGAACACCACCACCATCACATTCACAGTCCGCCTTCGCCATGTCTACACATGCACTCTCACAGCACGCCACTGCCACCATCACCTTCATCGCACTTGCACAAAGCTTCCAAGCATATTTAACTTGGCCACAAGAACGTATTCATGCTTGCTAGTACTCCAATGGAGCTCTGCCACCGCGTCGTCTTCTCCAGCTTTGTTCGTGGTGTTCTAGCCACGATTGCTCCAGGCAACTTCCCCAGGTGACGCGATTCTCCTCCAAGTGCATCTCTAGGCTCCTAATTAACGCCTACGACAACAACTACTTCATTAATTGGACCATCTTCCATCAGTTGCTCACACGTGAAGAACAACTACTCTTTTAGTCCCACATCATGGGAATTAAAGTGGGAAGAGGTGCATAAATTGAATTTGTGTTGAGGCTTTATCACCTCGAAACACTGGGGGTGAGGTCCCCGCACTCGATCACCTAACTCAACCTGACCCACTTCACTGTTCGGCTGCAACCTCACACCCACAGCCCTGCTTCCGGATCTGGTTACTATTCCTACCCGATTACCCAGTTAACCCTTGGTCTTTGAGAGAAAGAGGAGGAAAGAAAGGGAGAGAGATAGAGAGAGGGGGTTTCTACTTCATTGAACCCCTCTCAACACTTAGTCTCTAAGAGGCAATCGTGCCTTTGTCTGTGCCTTCCCTTGAGCAAAAAAAAAATCAAACAAAGAAGCCAAAGGAGAAGAAGAGAACAGTGCCTATGCATTGTAGCAAAGAAGAGTTTAAGCCATCTGATTGAAATCTCCATCATCTGATCTATTTGACACAATGCACTATGCACTTGGCTTGCGTGGATTAAAGTTTGTTGATACTATTGAGATATTTGCTATTATTGTAATTAGGGTCATTGGTGATTCAAATCATCATTTTACCCTAATCTTTTTGCACTATTGGCATTTGCTATTATCTATACATTATTATTGCTTGAATTTCTCATTAAATATTGTTATCTTATGCTTAAATTATGATCTTGAGATTAATTGCAACACTTGCTCCCTGCGTTCGACCTTGGACTTATATTCAAGTTATAAATTATATTTCTTCACGTGCTATTTTTGGCTATATTGCAACGAAGTGATTTTGAAGCCCCGATTTAGCATGCCAACAACCATGCAGTAAGGTGACATTCCTAATGAAGTCTTATGAGCAATCCTTTATGCCCAAAGAGCATATGTCAGCCAATCAGACCAGTCCTTCCTGTTAGGTCTCACTATCTTTTGAAGAATTTCTTTTATCTACCTATTTGAGACCTCTGCCTGTCCATTGGTTTAGGGATGATACAAGATAGAAATCCGATGGTTCACCCCATATTTCTTTGAAAGAGGTTGAAAATGAGCATGCGTGAAATGACTTCCCCTGTTGCTAATAAGAGAGCAGGGAACTCTAAATATAGAAAATATGTTCACCCAGACAAAATGAATAACTGTCATGTGATCTACGTGTCTTGCTAGGATGGCTTCAATCCATTTAGAGACATCATTTTCAGCTAGAAGGATGTACTCAAAGGCATGAGAGTTTGGGAAAGGGCCCATGAAGTCGATGTCCCAGACATTGAAAACTTCCACAGCCAAGATCCGTCAGAGGGGCATCATGCTCCTTTTGGCCATGGAACCTAATGCTTGCCATCATTTACAGCTTTTGACGAAGGTGTGTGCATCTTTGAAAAGAGATGGCCAAAAGAATACGGACTGCAAAACTTTTGTAGCAGTTTTTCTACCTGAGAACTGACCGCCACAAGCTTCGTTGTGGTAAAAGATAACACACTGGATGTTTTCGACTCAGGGATGCATCGTCAAATTATTTGTTTGGAACCTAATCACAATAAGAGAGGGTTATCCCAAAAGTAGTATTTGGCCTCTGAATGAAATTTGAGCTTTTTGTTGTTTGACATTCCAGGGGGAACCTTGCCACATACTAGGTAGTGTGCAATATCCACGAACCATGGAAGCTCACAAAAATCCAAAGCCAGTATGCCCTCATTCGAAAATTTTCTTGAAATTGGTGGTGAATCAGGATTATGGGCTGGATCTAAACAGAATAAATGGTCAGCTACCACATTTTGGGCTCTAGCCTTAACACAGATTTCAATATCAAACTCTTGTAAGAGAAGGATCCATTGGATAAGACAAGGTATTGAAAGAGTGGTTTGTGTAAACAATAATGTTGAATCTAAAAAGGTATGATCCAAACTTCTACCCCAAAATAATAGCCAACAGCTCCTTTTCCATAATAGTACAATTATGCTGAGCCTCGTTCAGCGTTTTCCTGGCATCAATATTGACAAATGGATGTTTGTCCCTTCACTGTCCTAGAATTGCCCCAATAGGAAAGTCAGATGCATTACACAGGATTTAAAAATCTAGGGACCAATCTTGGGGTTGGAGAATGGGATAATCAGACTACTTTATGTAATTCCATGAGGGCTTTAAGACAATCCTCATTAAATTAAAATCTAATGGAAGGTCAGTGGCTAGTAGTCTCATCAGTGGTAGAGCTATTTTTTAGAAGTCTTTTAATGATTCTACAATAAAAATTGACATATCCCAAAAAGGACCTAATTTGTCAAACTGAAGCTGGCAAGGGTAACATTAGATTTGGCTCGATCGACCTCTCAGGCTTTTTCAAAAATTTTTTTCCCTAGTACTATCCCATCTTGTACCATAAAGTGGCTCTTCTCCTATGATAGCACTCGATTCACTTCTATGCTACATTTTAAACTCTTGGCAAGGTTTTCCAGATAGCACATAAAATTGTCTCAAAACATGGACAAATCATCCATGAATACTTCTATATAATCCCATATCAAAAATGAAAATATTTCCATTATGCAATGTTGAAATGAAGCGGGGGCATTGCATAAACCAAATGGCATGTGTTTAAAGGAAAATGTACTAAAGGGGCACATAAAAGTAGTCTTATCTTTATCTTCAGGACTAATGGCAACTTGATTGTATCTCGAATATCCATCTAGAAAATAAAAATACTTTTTCCTAGCAAGTATTTCTAATAATAGAACGATGAAGGATAACGGGAATTGATCCTTTTTAGTTGCTAAGTTTAGTTTCCTAAAATCTATACACACCTGCCAAGAAGTGGTGGTGTAGGTGGGTGACGAGTAGGTTTTCGCAAGGGAAAAGTTAGGGTTTTGAGAAACCTATCATCGTAGTCGCAAAACTCGCTATCAAATAAAATTTTACCGAAACTCCAAGGGAGTCCCGTGTTGAACATGGGGAGGTGACGTTTGTTTCTTGAAATCCGCATTTCAATTTGTTTCTTTTTGGTGTTTTTAGGTTTTGTTGATTTTTTGGTATTTTAGGAGAATGATAAAATCAATTTCAATAAAGAGAGTAGAGAGAAGAACCACAACTTGATAGCTTGAAGTGAAATAATATTTATTACAATAACAATAAGATAAACAAACTCAAAGAGACAAGGGTGAGAGAAAATCTCCCAAAACGGACGTTTGGCGAGACCACAGTGCTTTGTGATGAGCCATGTTTCGCGAGTTAAAATTAGGGTTTGGAAAACCCATCATCATAGCTCGCAAAATGCATCTATCAAATATAATTTATAAACGAAACTCCAAGGGAGTCTTGGGTCGAACACAGGGAGGCAATGTTTACTTTGTTTGAAATCTGCACTTCATTTTGTTTCTTTTTGGTGTTTTGGGGTTTTGTTATTTTCTTTCTATTATTTTTATAGAAAAAAGCATGCAAGATATGTCATAAGAGAGATGAAACAACTATGATAAATCACACAAATGTTTATTATAATAATCTGTGAAAGCATAAAAGAGATAGGGGTGATAGGAAATCTCCTGAATCCGCTGTTCGGTGAGATGACGACACCTGGCGGATGCTTGGATGAAGGAGGTGAGATGCAAGAGGACGTCAGGTAGAGGAATGCTTCACCGAGGCTCTGGAATGGAGGTAAGGAGATGGAGGCGATCTTCTACCAGAATGGAGGTAGGAGGACAGCTCCAAGGCAACCTATGAAGGTGGTGGGATGAAGGATGAATATTTGGTGGGAAATAGGAAGATTACACTAATAGGAGACCTTTGGATCTTGAGAGTAAGCTCTAATATAGCTTTGGTAGGTTACGAGAGCTTAGGAGTAGGTGGGAGTAGAGTAGGTAGAGATGAAGAGGAATGGTGGTGTAGGGGTGTTTATATAATGGAGGGAAGAAGAAGAAATTCGTGTAGAGGGCTGTAGTGACAGCTGCAAGCATCACTTAGGACCCCTTGCAACTGTCGCTAAAGATCACACCCCAACCGCTCAGGCCCATAGCTGTCCTTGTGCCTACAAGCAATTAGTGACCGCTGTAAGCGTCACTACAGGTCCACCCAGGTTGTCGTTGAAGATCCACGCCAACCCTGGCTCACGCTGGCTCGCGCATCATTCACCCCTTGTCGAGCACGCACTGGTGCTGCGCTGGCATTGCGATGCGGGTGGCTGTGCACTCCACCCTTGTGCATGTGCACGGTCGTGTGCTAATTGGCGAATTAGGGATGTTGCGGGGATCGAACCCATGCCTCTTGTTTGAGGAGCGGGCGCTTCATTGTTGCGCTAAGGTGGTGGATTGTCATGTGGAGGGTGATGTGGCGTTCGCTGATCGTGTAATCATGGCCGTTGGATTTTCATCCAACGGTCATGATATAATCTTAAGCTCTTCTCTTGTAAAGGTGAGGCAATGTAGAGCGCCCCTCAGCCATTGGATTGAGATCCTACGGCTAAGATCTCCCCATGCGTGATGTTGGGGGGGTCGTGGTTCATATAGGGCAGTCAGGATGGCGCCATCTGGACCATCTATCTTCTTCTTCTTGTAGAGGGTGCTACGGAGCACTGATCGGGGTGATTTTCGCATTGATGGATTGTGATCGTCACTTCAGATTCATCCATATTATTGGATTCTTCATCCGAAGCCCATAAAGATGTCGTACTACCTCCTGGCCATATAAAATGGAAGAATTAATGTACATAATATACAACTAGCCTAAATGCCATGCAATGGATGTTAAGCAACATTTGTAACATGATATGCAATGCTAAGCCTAGGAACTATCATAAATAAGCATTTTACCATGTGTGTTTATAATACCCCCATGCTAGTCCCTAGAAAACCTAAATGCTATGTATAAATGTAGAATCGGAATTTGATTACCTAGACAAAATTTGTCGATTGCTTTAGAAAATCTCAACCCGAAGACCTAATTACAAAAACTAGACAGTGCCTGAGTGTCTGCCAGAATGCAGACCGCATAAGCCCTTGCCTTTTTTGAAAAGGGAAGATGCACATTTTTCTATTTTTCTTCTTTTCTAATTTTTTTTTGGTACTTTTGGAGTTTGAGAGTTCCAGGATAGCTTTTTATGACTACTCAACCCACCCAAGACTCATAAAGGACTCTAAGTGCAAAGCATCTAGTGAAAAGAGTGAAAGGCTCACTAGGCGGTCGTTAAAATGGACTTCGGGTTTCTACGTCCCTAGGTGACCTTACCTAAAGGTTTATCTTTTCTAACAGTAGCTTTCTCCCTACTTTTAACTATGGGGCGAACACAAGGGCGAACCCAGTGTATATCTCCCCAGTTTATTCTACTTCTCCGCTTCTTCCCTAAGTGTTTTGGGAATTATTATGCATTTTTGTGAGTTGGGCTCTGGACAACCGGCCAATGGGCTATTACCCACGGCAACTTGACAGCCATACTCATGTGGTGAAGTGTGGTTTTATTTATTTTTTATTTTCTCCTTTCTATTATTTTAAGTAGGTGGATTCCCTGATCTGAGATTTACCTAAAGGCAGTATGAAGAAAATGGTCTTGTAGCTGGGCTCTATACAATCAACCAATGGGCTATTACCTACGGCAACTTGCCAGCGATACCACTCTAAATGGTTCATTAGCTACCCAATTTCAGTAAAAATCACCGAAAGGTGAGTTAGTGCAAATAGTGTGTAGATGTTTAGACTTAAAATCCCCTCAAATCAAAGGGCGAATTGATAAGTCATGTACCTATCATCCCAATTTATTTACTAGATTAAAGATGAAAGTGAATTGGCAAGGATTCGAGACTAAGTCCACATTCGAGTGGACACCCAGGCTAATTAAGCCCAAAGACCTGGAGAGTCTAAGTATTCAGGTCCCCAAGTATCAATTCCTAAAGTTTGCAACTCCTAATGCCTAAGTTCTCATCTCCTAATTCTCTTTTTTTTATTTTAAGAATAATCAAAAATTACTGTTACGGCTGACAAAAAGATTATTTCAGAAGATATATCCATCCCCCATACTTAGCTAATGTAATGTCCCCATTGTTAAAAATGAGAGCATGCAGGAGAGTAGAAGTGGAAGAATAGCACCTGGTTTCTGTGAGATTCTAGTCAGCTCGGAATAGTGTTTACACATGTTGAGTTTAGTGCCTTCAACTTGGCGATGGTTGGCCCGCAATGGGTAGGGCAAGGTAAGAGAAACCTTGTCCAAGACGGGTTCAGGGAGCACATGGTCAACAAAGGGTTTGAGATGCTGTCCATTGACCTTGAAGGAATTACTCAACTTTGGGTCAGAGATTTCAATAGCCACATTAGGGAAAATTCACTCAATAATGAATGAGCCATCCCACTTAGACCTAAGCTTGCCAGGGAAGAGCTTTAGTTGAGAATCAAAAAGCCAGACCTTCTAGTTCGGCTCAAAGATCTTACATGAAATCATCTGGTTATGGAGAGCTTTGGTCCTTGCCTTATAGATTCTGGCATTTTCATAGGCATCATTTTTAAGCTCCTCCAACTCAGATAGCTGGAGTTTCCTGGTCTTCCCGACCAACTCTAGGTCAAAATTACATTTCCTGATGGCCCAAAATGCCTGGTGTTCTAGCTTTATGGGTAAGTGACATGCCTTACCAAACACCAGATAGAACAGAGACATACTGATAGGCATTTTGTATGCCGTACGGTAGGCCTAAATAGCATCATCTAGCTTTTGGGTCCAATCCTTCCTATCAGGCCTTATGATATTCTGCAAAATGTTTTTGAACTCCCAGTTGGAGATCTCGGCCTATCTGTTCATCTGAGGGTGGTAGGGCGTGGAAATTTGATGATTCACCTTGTATTTCCCCAGTAAATTCTGAAACTGGGCATGAGTGAAATGTGTGCCACCATCATTGATAATCGCTCAAGGAATCCCAAACCGATTGAAGATATTCTTCTTTACAAAATCGATGACTACCTTGTGGTCACTGGTCTGGGTGGGGATTGCCTCAATCCATTTGGACACTTAATCAACAGCGACCATAATATACTAGTGTTTAAATGAAGGAGGAAAAGGTCCCATGAAGTCGATGCCCCAAATGTCAAAAATTTTGACGGAAAGTATTGGGCTTAGGGGCATCATATCTCTCTTAGCCATGTTCCCAAGTGTCTAGCATCACATGCATGACCTTGAGAATTCCTGGGCATCCTTAAATAATGACGGCCAATAGAATCCAGATTGCAAGATTTTTGCTGCCGCCTTTTTCATAGAAAAGTGTCCACCACAAGCAGATGTATGGCAGAACTCAAGTATACAATGGAACTCAATTTCCGGGATGCATCGATGAATAATCTGGTCTGAGCCAATGTGGTATAGCTCAGGATCATCCCAAAAATAATATTTGGCCTCAGACACAAGTCTGTCTCGTTGTTGTTTGGTCCAATCTTGGGGGATTTGACCAACGGCGAAATAATTAATGATATTTGTAAACTACGGGGTTCGGATACCTGAGATTGTAAGGATAGTCTCATTTAGAAAAGTGTCTAAAATAGGGATATCTGATGAGGAGAATCAATTAGGATTCTCGAGAGGGATCCGCCACTACATTTTGTTCCCTGGCTTTATCTCTGATTTCAAGATTAAATTCTTGAAGTAACAGAATCCAGCGAATAAGCTGGGGCTTGGCATCCTTTCTGGCCAAGAGACGTTTCAAGGTCGAATGGTCAATATAAATGATTACATGATAACCTAAAAGATAAGCCTTGAATTTTTCCAAAGCGAAAACTACAGCTAGCAATTCTTTTTCAGTAATGGTGTAGTTCCTATGGCCTCGTCCAGAGTCTTGCTAGCGTAGTAAATCACATAGGGCTTTTTCTCAATCTTCTAACCCAAGACAGCCCCGACGACATAATTAGATGCATCAGCCATAATCTCAAATGGGGCTATCCAGACAAGTGGTTGCAACATTGGGGCACAGATGACTGCCATTTTTAGCAAATCAAATGCCTTTCGGCATGATTCATCAAACTCCAATGGCGTGTCTTTGGCCAGAAGGTTACTCAAGGGTCGAGCAACATTCGAGAAGTCCTTGATGAATCTTCTATAAAAACCCACATGCCCAAGGAAAGAGTGGATCTATTTTACAAATATGGGTGGTGGAAGTCTAGAGATAGCATCCACCTTAACCTTATCAACCTCAATACCTTGATTAGAAAACACATGACCCAGGACATTGCCTTCCTGAGTCATAAAATGGATCTCTTCCCAACTAAGGACCAGTCATGTCTTGATGCATCTCTGGAGGATCAATTCCAAGCTATCTAGGTAGGACTCAAAAGAATCTCCAAAAATGGAGAAATCATCCATGAACACCTCAAGACAATCTCCCACCATGTTAGAAAAGATGGCCAACATGCACCTTTGAAAAGTTGCGAGTGCATTGCAAAGCCTGAACGGCACTCTATGGAATACAATGGTTCTGTAGGGACATGTGAAAGTTGTCTTTTCCTGGTCTTTAGAATGGATAGGGACTTGGTTATATCCCGAATAACCATCTAGGAAGAAAAAGTATTTTTTCCCTACTAACCTTTCTAGGATTTGATCAATGAATGGCAAGGGAAAGTTATCCTTTTTGGTGGCTATGTTCAGCTTCCTATAGTCAATATAGGCTCTCCAATCTGAACTTGAACAAGTGGTGAAAGTTTCCCCTTTCTCGATGGTGGTAATGGTTATTCCCGCCTTCTTGGGTATAATTTGAACGAGGATAACTGATGGACTATTCGAGATTGGGTATATACTTCTACCATCGAGCCACTTGATTATCTCCTTCTTGACCACTTCTCGCATATTCGGGTTTAGTCTCCTTTGCATTTCCCAAGAAGGGCAGGATCCATCTTCCATAAAAATACGATGATTATAATAAGATGGCTCGATGCCCTTAAGGTCATGGATGGTCCAACCAATTGCCTCCTTATTGTTCAAAATGACCTTAATCAACCTCAATTCTTGCACCTTAGTCAAATTAGCACTAATAATCACAGCGAGCATGTTCTCAGGTCTTAAGAACTCATTTCAAATTTTTAGGCAATGGTTTCAATTCAAGTTGAGGTGGGTTTAGTATACAACGTAGGGAGGATGCTGATGAAGATTCATCAGGATGATCCAATGGAAGAGGCTGGGAATGAACAAAATCAACAGCCTCTTCTAGATGTGGCAGGTTTGCAACAGAGGGTTGTGGGTTGGGTTCGCTAAAGCTGGTGGAGTCCTCGAGTTCACCAATCATCATACAAGTCTCAAAATCATGATCCTCGAGCTCCTCAATGAATCCACAATCCTCAAATCCTCTTATCGCCTTAAAAATATCAAGAGCTAGTTTCCTATCCCTAAAGACGATTTCCATACTACCGCTCTCACAGTTTATGTTGGCCTTGGCGGTAGCTAGGAACGGGTGCTCCAGAATGATGGGCATGTTCCTCAAATCGTTAGGTACATCCATGTCAAGGATAAGGAAATCTATGGGAAAATAGAAATCCTTGACCTTGACGATTACATCCTCAATAATGCCCTTCAGTGTGGTGACCGAGCGGTCTACTAATTGTAATGTTACTGACGTTGGCCTAAGTTCGCCTAACCCAAACCTCTTATAACGAGAAGTCAAGATTTGGTTGATGGATGCACCTAGATCCAACAGTGCCATATCAAAAGTGTATTCTTCAATAATTCATGAAATCAAGGGGGCACCAGGATCTTTCTTCTTTTGAGGAAGGTGATGCAGGATGACAGAACTTGCCTACTTAGAGAGAATCACCTTCCTTGGAGTGGGTTCTCTCAGCTTACGCTTTTAGGTACATAGTTCTTTCAGAAATTTAGCATAAGCTGGAATGTGCTTAATAGCATCAAGGAGAGGAATATTGATCTCTACACTCTTGAATAAATTCAGGAGCTCCTCATTTCTATCTAAGGTTTCCTTCTTCCTGGTTTTCAATAGTGCATCAGGGAACGGGATGTGAGTCGTATTTCCACTTTTCGATCCTTAAGCCTTATTGTCTTCTTCAATCTCCTCCTTCTCTCTCTCAAGCTCCCTAGGGTTTTAGCTTCTAGAAGGTAATTCAGGGTCCTGGGTTTGCTTTCCACTTCTCAAGGTGACAGAGTTTGCAAAGGCATAAGGGTTTGGGTCTTGAGGTGGGCTAGTGAAGATTGGAGGGCCTTGGTTGGTCATGTAACCAGAAGAAGAAGAGGAACCCTACTCAACCACTAAGCATGCACCTGTTGGCCCCTTTGATTTTCATGCCCTTGAGCTCTATTGCCTTGATTTTGCACATTGTCCGGGTTGGGTACAGGTTGGGATGGTAGAGATCTGGGTTGTCGGGTGTTAGCAATAAACCCAGATTGCAAGTTGTCTAATGATGCCTTCATTTGCTACATATGCTGAAGCACGGACCCTTGTATTTCCAGTTTAGATCAACCTACCCAACAGATTGTTGAGTATTCCAAGATGGTTGAGTAACCGGTCTCGAGGGCAACTTGGAGTATATTTGACCCTGACCCATAGGTATTTGAGATGCATATCTGCTGGGTTGTGTTTGGGCCTGTTGCCCCTAACTTTTCTAGGACAAGTTAGGTTGGTTCCTCTGACCCGAGTTATAAGTATTGGAATATGGGTTGGACCTAGAATTCTCCTTCACTGCATATGCATCCTCATAGGGCGAGGATGGAGAGAAGGAAGGATCAAAAAAACTGGGATCAAAGGCCCGAGTTTGGAACCCATAAGGTTCCAAGAAATCCTGGCTCATAGGTTGAGCCAATTCAAGTTGGTTCACAAACTCACGCTCCATGGGAAATGGTGAGGAATGAAATCCCGAATTCTGGTATTGAGTGGGTGTAGATGTGTTTCCTGAATTCCCAAACATCCATTCTTCCTTTCTTTTAGCAACCAAGTCCAATTTATCAAGCTTATTATAAATCAATTCCATGTCAAATGAATGAGAATCCTGGATCTCATTAGCATTTGACTTGGGTTGTTGGGATCGGTTGAATGCATCCATGGAGGCATGATTAACTAAGTTCTCTGTCATTTCCTCAAATTGGTCGTATGCACTATCTGCATATCTATTAAGGAAATTACCTCCAAAGGAGGCGTCCACGTGATTACGAAGTTGTTCAACCAACTCGTAATAGAAAATCTGCACAAGTTGCCATTTCGGTACCTCATGGTGTGGACACTTCCTCAAAAGTTCTTGGAATCACTCCTAGGCACCATGAAACGGTTCCCTCGGCCACTGGGAAAAAGTGGTAATTGCATGTCGTAAGGCATTGGTCCGTTCGATTGGGAAGAATTTCCTCAAGAAAGCCGACTTAAGAGTAGCCCATGTTTCTATTGACCTTCCAATGGTATGGTACCAATGTGTAGCCTTATCCCTGAGAGAGTGGGGAAAGAGCCTCATGATCATTTGCTCTTCATTCACATTCCTTACTCTAGTGGTCTGAACCAAAGTGGTTAAATCCTCCAACTGCTGGAATGGGTCCTCCGAGCCAAGCCCATGGAAATGCTTAATCAAGCTTACGACTAGGGGCTTGATTTCTATGTCTCCAACGAGAATCATGACATTGGGACGTTCCCCATAGTTTGAAGGATCATAGAAATCCTTCAAGGGCCGAGTGCCCTGACCATTCATTCGTTGGAACCATTACTGTATCTGCTGCAATTCTTCCAATTGCCTCTGAATCAGCTCCTACTGGTTCGGGGGTGAGGGAGGTGGTTGTTGATCAGCCATGGGATCCACTTGGCTATAGCTCAACCTCCATCTCTAGGAATGGTCTAAAGGTCCTTTCAATCTAGGGTCAATGACCTCCTTCCAAGCATACACTAGAAGGAAGTCGGAAGGATGGGGAAGAGATAGAACCCTACAACACAAAAAATTCAAGCATGTCATTAGGTTGGGTAGCCTAAAGGTCTACAGACTCTCAGAATCCATCCTAATATTATGGATTATTTACTCTACTTGTATCCAGGCAATCCGACCAGTTAGGTGGAGGGGTTGGGGAGAAGGTTCTTCCTTTAGGTTGAGCCTCTGATTCCTAGTGTACCCCCCAGCCATAGTCATTTAATGCTACTCCCCTAGCTAGACATCCGATTGACTAGTATAAACAGGTTAATCATGAACAATCTCAATCTGAATCCCAACAAGTGAACCAGTCCTTAGGGCCAATGTCTAATCAATTTTAGTTAGGCTTGGGATATTGGTGCTTTTAGAATGTGATGAGCCCTTAATGGGTTGTGCCCTTAATGATTTGTTTGAGAATGTGTGTATGTGCACAACGAAAAAGTTTTCAAGCAAGATTATTAAGGTTGAAGTGAGTTTTAAGATTCAGATCTTGCTTAATAGCTTTTAGGATTCAAGTGTTAGGTATATTCAACCAAATTTCCAAGAGGCAAACCAAGTTTGAAATCGCGTGTTAAAGTATTTTCCTTTACAAATCTAGAAAATATGGAGTGCCTGGTGACGAGTCAACTTTCCGCTTTGCGTTGTAGTATTTAAGTGGTGGAAAAATCGACTAATCAATAAAAAAAATAACCACTCACAGAAGAGCAGGTCGTGCCCATAGGGAGGCAATTATGCAATAAACTCTTTTTTATTTTATATTCTTTCGGTAAAGTGTGAAATCCCTATTCAAATCTGACATAAAATGCGATGGAAAGTAGATTCACAATAGCTTAAAAAGATAAGGGTATATGTGCAGTTTTCCCTCACTGAAATCTTCAATAAATATATGCTATTTTTATGTAATTTTCACTTCACATATACTAGAGAAAATTAGTGCACAGGTTAAGCCCAAAACCAATCTTGAAATAGGTGAATATCAATAACGTGTAATTATCAGAAAATATGAGTGTGCATGCGCAATTTTGCCACAATAAACTAATAATAAATCAAAATTAATTTCTGATGGCAATGATAGTGAATGCAATTTTTAATCTCAGAGAAAACATAGCATTTGCTCTCTCTCCTCGCAAGAGAGAGAGAGCACCAGCGAGGCTTTCACAAGCAAGGGAGGTTGTCAAGGAGAAGGCCGATCCGATGGAGGTTGCGGCGTCGGCGGAGATGGCCGGAGGTGGTCGGCATGTGGAGGAGAAGAACGCTGGAGAAGGCACTGCTATCTCTGCTGTGGATGCGCTGCGGCAAGGTGGATGCGCTGTTGAGAGGAGGGCGTGCTGCAGGAAGGAGGGCGCGGCAGTGGTGAAGGCGCGCAGCACCTGTGGGTGCGGCTAGAGGATCAAGGCGAGCGTGCCTACAGGTGCGGGTGGCTATGCAGAGCAGCGCCTGTGGGTGCCTGCAGGGGTGAGGGAAATTCTTGCAGGGTGCGAAGAGGCACTATGCAGTGCTTGCAGGCTGCGGAGAGGCGTTGTGCGGGTGCACAAGGTGGTTAGGGCAGTGCGGAGCAGAGGGTTGAAGGTGTTGGCGTGTGGGCGCTCTGTAGTGTGCGTAGGCGCGCTTGTGGGGGTGCAGTGCTGCAGGCGCTGGGTGAAGTGGAGGTGGGCGTGCCTGTGGGGGTGCAACGCTGCAGGGAGGAGGGCGTGGCAGTGGTGAAGGCACTGGAGAGGGGCGCGCCTGAAGGAGAGCTAGATGGAGCGAGGTGGGTCTGCAGAGGTGGGGGGGCGTGCTGTAAGGAGGCACTGGAGGGTGGACGCGCCTGCAGGCACAGCCTGGCAGGGGCGAACGCAGTGCCTGTAGGAGGGGGGCACTGTGGTGTGCGCAGCCTGGCAGGGGTGCACAAGGTGGAGTGGCACGGTTGCATGAGCGCATGCAGTGTTGGGCGTGAGGCAGACTGGTGCGGTGATTAGAGAGGCGATTGGAAAGAGTTGAAGGCACTGGCTGGTCTGCAGTGCTACGCTTGGTACTGGAGATGGGAACGCACCTGCAGGCGTGCAAAGTGGAGGAGCGGGCATAGGCATAGTGCATGCGATGGAGCAATTCCCCATAGGGGGGAAGATGCAGATCCACAGTGCACGCTGAAGTTATTCCCTGCAAGGGGGAAGATGGATCTCTCCCTCTCCTTTCTCCGCCTCCTCTTTAACTCTTCCTCGTTTGCGCGTGCGTGAGTTAAGGGATTTTCAAATCCCTTAACTATTTCTGGCCGACGGCAGTTGAGGGTGCCCGGACGATGGGGAAAAGAACAGTCGTCGGTTATTTAAAAGGGTAATTTACCCTCCCCTCCTTCTTTTGCGAAATATTCTTCCTGCACATAAAAAGAACATCATTACATATTAAGTTATAGAATAGATGTAAAACTAAATCATGATGCATGGAAATATTCTATAACTTAATGTAGTTATTAGCAAACCTAAAAGATACAATTAAAGTTACTTGGGGATAATATTAGTCCATTAAAATGGACTCATCACCTGGCTTAACCTAAATGTTGAATCCTATGGGGCAGCTACAAAATGAATTAGTTTTAAATTTGGTGGTGTGGTCCAAACAATTCAATCAAATGACCCAGATGCACCACCAATTAGGCACGCAAAGCTGATTAACCTAGACTAATTTCTACTCCTTTATGTGTTGATTTGTGTGTACCAGTTCTACAAGTCGGAATCCCAGTTGAGTAGATAAAAGTCAAGTTAGGTTATGTGCCACAAATGTTGGTGTATGTAGTGTGTATGTTGATTTGTCCCACAAGAAGTATCTTTTTGTTTTTGTTTTTATAATATGTGAGGGTGAGATGAGTGGAGGTGACAAATATGACAAACAATTTCCATCCTAGGGTTTATGCAAACACCTAAGTAGATTAGGTCTTGGTTATGGCAAAATGAAACTAGTGGCGGGGAATGTGGAGGGCACTTACAAATTACTCTACCCGCACTTTACTCCAGTCTACAGCACTAGGATCTCCATGCTAGGGTACCTGCAAGATAGTAGATTAGAGAGAAGCGGGGTTAATAATATGTAAATGCAAAGAAGTGGAGAAAACAAGAAAGTAAATTCCGTTGCCTCCCCAGCAACAACGCCAAAATGATGAGCTATGTTTCGCAAGTTAAAATTAGGGTTTGGAGATCCCATCGTCGTAGCTTACAAAGCAATCTATCAAATACAATTTATAACCGAAACTCTAAGGGAGTCCCGGGTTGAACACTGCGAGGCGACATTTAGTTTGTTTGAAATCCGCGCTTTGTTTTGTCTCTTTTTGGTGTTTTAGGGTTTTGTTATTTTTTTTCTTTTATTTTTGTAGAAAAAGGAAAGTAAGATATATCACAAGAGAGATGAAAAATCTATGATATATCACACAAATGTTTATTACAATAATCTATGAAAGCATAAAAGAGATAGGGGTGAGAGGAAATCTCCCGAATTGGCTATTTGGCGAGACGACGGTGCTTGGCAGAAGCTTGGATGAAGGAGGTGAGATGTAGGAGGGTGCCAGGTAGAGGAATGCTTCACCGAGGATATGGAATGGAGGTGAGGAGACAGAGGTGATCTTTTATCGGAATGGAGGTGGGAGGACGGCTCCAAGGCAACCTACAAAGGTGGTGGGATGAAGGATGAATATTTGGTGGGAAATAGGAAGATTACACTAATATGAGGCCTTTGGAGCTTGTGAGTAAGCTCTAATAGAGCTTTGGTAGGCTACTAGAGCTTAGGAGTAGGTGGGAGTAGACTATGTAGAGATGAAGAGGAATGGGGGTGTAAGGGTGTTTATATGATGGAGTGAAGAAGAAGAAATTCGTGTAGAGGGCTGTAGTGACAGCTGCATGCGTCACTAAAAGCCCTTACAACTATCGTTGAAGATCGTGCCCCCACCGCTCATGCCCACAGTTGTCTTTGCACCTACAAGCAATTAGTGACGCTATAAGCATCACTAAAGGTCCGACTAGGTTGTTGCTGAAGATTCGTGCCAACCCTCGCTCACCCTGGTCCACTCACCATGCACCTCTTGTTGCGTACTTGCTCGAGCACTAGCGTTGCAGTGTGGGTGGCTGTGCACTACACCCTTGTGCACGTGCACGACCATGCACTAATTGGTGAATTGGGGAGGTCATGGGGATCGAACCCACACCTCTCATTTGAGGAGCGGAAGCTTCACCATTGTGCCAAGGCAGTGGATAATCGTGTGGAGGGTGATGTGGCATCCATTGAATGTGCGATCGTAGCCGTTGGATTTTCATCCAAAGGTCACGATATAATCTTGAGCTCTTCTCTTGTGAAGGTGAGGTGATGTAAAGCACCCCTCAGTCATTGGATTGAGGTCCAACAGCTGAGATCTCTCGATGTGTGAAGCTAGGGGGCCGTGGTTCATATAGGGTGGTCTGGATGGCACCACATGGCGCCATCTAGACCGTCCATCTTCTTCTTCTCGTAGAGGGTGCTACGAAGCTCTTATTGGGGTGATATTCGCATTGACGGGCTGCGATCGTCACTCCGGATTCATCTGTATAGTCGGATTCTTCATCTGAAGCCTGTAAAGATGTCATAATACCTCCTAGCCATATAAAATGGAGGAATTAATGTAGATAATACACAACTATCCTAAATGCCATGCAATGGATGCTAAGCAATGCTTATAACATGATATGCAATGCTAACCCTAGGAACTATCATAAATAAGCATTTCATCATAAATTCATGTCTGTTTATCACTTGGCGGTAGCTTGGACAAAGGAGGAGAGATGCTGGATGTCGGGGATGGGGAGCAAGACGAATCCGGGTAGAGGAAAGCTTCACCAAGCTAGGAATGGTGATGAGGAGGTGAAGGTGATTGTGTACTTGAATGGAGGTGGGAGGACAGCTCTAGAATTTCCTATGAAGGTGGTAAGGTAAAGGATGAATATTTGGTAGAGCAAGGTATTTTTGCACTGATAGGAGAATCTGTGGAGCTTAGGAGAGCTCTTGGGAGTTTGGAGGGCTCTTTAGAGCTTTGGAGCAGGTGGGAATAGCATAAGTAGAGATAGAGAAAAATGGGAGGTGTTGGGGGGTTTATATATGTGGTAAAGAAGAAGCTTTCTGCAAATATGCAATCAGTGACATCCTCAATCATCGCTAAAGATCCACCCAAGCTGTCGCTGAAGATCCGTGTGGTGCTGCTGGCATGCGCTACGTGCGCATGCTGATGCGTGCCTTGTTGTGCGCATGCGCATGGCTGTTTGTGCACTACGCTGGCACATGCTTCTCGCGCTGACGTCACATGCATGTGTTGGCGCGGTGCACTGCACTGGCCATGTGTGCGTTGCCTCAATTGAACGATTTGGAGGGGCTTGGCAGTTTTTGAACCCGTGCCCCTCCTTTTGGCGTTGATGCCATAACTGATGCGCCATGCTAATGGTCGAGTCAAGAAGATTGGTTGCGAAAGTGTGGTGAAGGAGGATTCTTAGCAGTTGGACGGCCGAGATCGTGTGTTGGAAGGCCTCTAGAGGGACGTCGGGTGACGTTGGGCACTCTAGATGGTGCCCAGATGGTGCCACGTGGTACCATCTGGACTGTCTACCTTTCTTCGCTTGCAGAAGATGCTACGGTGCTTGGATCAAGATGATTTCCATGCTGCCTGACTGCGACCATCGCTCCAGATTCATCACTACGGTCAGATTTTGTATTTGAAGCTTTGAAATGTCCACCCCGTCTCCTGGCCATAATAATGCAGGAATTATTGTACAATTTATACACATTACTCTAAATGCAGTATGATGAATGCTACGTAATATTTATACTATTGAATGCAATGCTCAGCTTAGGAACTATCGTAAGTAAGCATTTAATCATGAATACATGTTTGTTCATGATGCCCCCATGCTTATCTTTTGCTAGTCCCTAACAAAATTAACCTAAATATATGTATAAAAATGGTATCAAGATTTGATTACTCGGAAAGATTCATTGATTGCATTAGAAAATTTCACTAAGGACCTAATTACAAAAGCTCAACAGTGCCTGGGTGCCTACCAAATTACTGATTGCTCAAGTCCTCGCCTTATTTGAAAAGGGAAGATATATTTTTTGCTTTTTCTTCTTTTCTAATTTTTTTGGACTTTTGGAGTTTGAGAGTTTCGAGATAACTTTTTATAACTACCCAGCCTGCCAAAGACTCGAAAAGGACCCTAAGTGCTAAGCATCTTGTGAAAGAGTTATAGACTCACTAGGCAGCCATTAAAGTGAACTTTAGGTTTCTATGACCCTAGGTGACCTTAAGAGGTTTCTACCTAAAGGTCTATCATTTCGAATGGTAGCTTTCTCCCTACCTTTTATATCTTTTATGGAGTCAACACAAGGGTGAACCTAATGCATATCTCCCTAATTTATTCTACTTCCTTGCTTCTTCCCTAAGTGTTTTGGGAATTATTTGTGAATTTTTGTGAGTTGGGCTCTAGACAACCGGCCAATGGGCTATTACCCACGGCAACTTGCCAACCATACTCATGTAGTGAAGTGTGATCTAGTTTTCTATTTCTTCCTCCTATTTCTATTTTTTTATTTTTTTATTTTTTTCCCTTTATTTTTGAGTATCATTTTTTTTGCTTTTTTCTAAGTAGGTGGCTTCCTTAATCTAAGATTTCCTAAAAGTAGTAGAATGAATTTGGTTATGTAGCTGGCCTCTAGACAACTGGCCAATGGGCTGTTACCCATGACAACTTGCCAGCCATACTACCCTAGAAAGCTCATTGGCTACTTAATTTCCGTAAAAATCGTCGAAAAGTGTGTCAGTGCAAATAGTGTGTAGATGCTTGGACTTAAAGTCCCCTCAAATCAGAGGGCGGGTTGATAAGTCGTGTACTTATCAGCCCAATTTATTTGGCCAAATTAAAATAGAATTACTTGGCAAGGACTCGAGACCAAGTCCACATTCGAGTGGACACCTGGGCCGATTAAGCCTAAAGACCAAATGAGTCTAAGTGTTCAGGTCCTAAAGTAGCATTTCATAAAGTTCGCAACTCCTTAATGCCGAAGTTCTCTTCTCCAAATTCTTTTTTTTTTAAATAACAGGGAATTTCTATTATGGGCTAACAAAATAATCAAGTCATAAGGTATCCACCCCCCCATGCCTAGCTAACGCAATGTCCTCATTGTAAAATAAAAGCATAAAGGAGGGTATAATAGGAAGAAATTCACCTGTATTCCATGAAACTCAGATCAGCTCCAAAATAGTTTATACACGTGTTGAGTTTAGTGCCTTCAGCTAGGCACAGTCCTCAAACCAAAAATTATAAACATTGAGACTACAAGAACAAAGCTTGCAAGCCCAAAGATATGTGTCCCAAAGAATGTAAGTGGGCTTGCTAAAGAGATTATCAATGAAAGTGGCAAGCTGGTGATGCAAGGAGAGCACAAATGGTCTCCAATACGAGTTTTGTTGACTCAACACAGAGGAGGTTTAGGTATGTGTAGGATTTGTGTAATGGTTGGGTAAAAAAGGACTTTGAGGGTTTTGTGATGTGTTGGGGCTTTTAATGTGTGTGTGTACTCTAGAATACTAAGCTTTTCAAGAGTTTCTCCCCAAAGTTCAATTACATCCTCAAAATAAAAGTGCTTGATCCAACCATTCTGATCTTCATGATTTCCACCCATTATTTGAACCTCAAACTCCAAAAATTCAGGATAAGGACGTTGCTGGGTTTTAAATTGATCAGGTGAATCTTCCAACATATTCCTATTTTCATGAATATTTTCCTCATCCTAATTTGATACTATTGGTTGCATGTCTTCATTGTCCTCAATTATCCCTACAACGTCATGATTTTCTTCCTGAGTTTGGGTTGGGTTTGCCATTAGGTGGTTGTTTAATGTGTGTATGGCCATTACCTCCTCTATTCTGCCAAGCTTCTCCATCAAACCACACTTAATTTTATCCTTCTTTGAGGCCTCGAAAATAATAAATCAGTTTGTTTTATTCCCAAAGGTAATTTCTATATCTCCCGATTCACAATCAATCCTTGCCTTAGCAGTGGCCAATAAAGTTCATCCCATAATAATCAAGGTGTGGTTGAGCTGTTTTGGTGCTTTCATGTCAAGGACCATGAAAGCAACAAGGTAATGTAAATCATTAACCTTTACTAAAACACCTTCCAAGAGATCCCTTGGCTTTGTGATAGATCTATCGGCCAACTGCAAGGTTTTGTCAGTGTGTTTTAGGTGGCCTAGACCTAATTTCCTATGTAGTGAGGTAGGGATCACAATGATGGAAGCACCCAAGTCGAGTAGGGCCCGGTCAGAAGTAATGTTTCCTATTGTGCAGGAAATCAATGGGGCTTCCGTGTCCTACTTCTTAGGGGGTAGCTTGTTTAAGATTAGTGTGCTTGTGTTGTCAGACAGGACTACTCTCCTAGTGTTTTTAGATTCTGCTCTATGCTTCTCTTTATATAAATTCAGTAAAACCTTGGCATACGCAAGGATTGATCCAATAGCCATTAGGAGTAAAATGATTGTCAATTTAAAAGCCTAAATTAAGGACATCCTTTCCTCCAATTTCTCCTCCAGCTTTTTCTATTTGCCCATACAATAACAACATACTCTCGAATCAGACTCTGATGTTTTGATGATTACATTCTTAGTTGGTAGTCTAGAGTTCTTATTATGGGTCTTAATGGTATTGACATGAGTTTGGGCAGGACCCTTGTATCTACTACCACTCCTTAAGGTGATGGTATTTGCAGTAGCAAAGTGCTATTGTTTAATGCCTTGTGGAGGGTTGGGCAAAATAGGTGTTACGAACGCACTCCAAGACATCTTTTTAAGACGTCTAGGAAGTGTCCAAGACGTCTGGAACCACTTCCAGACTTCTGGGATCTATTTTCGGTGGCACGCAGGACTGCGTCTACGCGTCGGCACGCGCAGACCCGCAACCGCCTTCCTCTCTCTTTTTCCCTCTCTCCTCCTGCGACAGCAGTCTACGTTCTTGAAACGTTGCGGCTGCAGAGATAACCGGGTTTTATTGTTATAGCGTTGTAGTATAGCCAGTTATTACCAACATTTCAAATATATAAATTTTTTACTCGGAAAATAAAAGAGTTCCCGAGGTCGAACTCAGGGAGCAAGTTGTATTCTAGGGGTACAAGTTTCTTTTACAAAAATAAAGAAAGAGAGAAAGAATTTGTTGTCTTTTCTTCTTTTCTCTTTGCTTCTCCTCGTCTCAGATCTTCTGTTATCTTCTTCTTCTTTATCTGCAGTGGTGATGTTCTTCTTCTTCTTTCAGCTGTTCCTGCTCTTCCTTTTTCTTCTGCAGAGCGGTCCTGCTCTTCTTCTTTTCCTTTCTTCAGATCTTCTTCTCTTTTTCTTCTTCTTTCAGTTCTTCCCTTGTTCTTTTGTGTTCTCCTCTGCCTCGCCTTCTTCTGTTGTTCTTCAGATCTCCTTTCTTCTTTTCTTTTTCCAGTCAGGACGTCGTCCCTCCTTCTTTCTTCTTTTCCCTTCAGGACGTCGTCTGATTTTCCAATCAGACGACTTAAACTGCTTGTTGCTACAGTGTCTCCCTCAGCTTCCTTCTTCTTCCGCGGTCCTTCTTCTTCACCTGTTCCTGCACACTTCAGAGGACAAAACCTACTCTACCCTCCCCCCCGCTTCTCTCTCTCTCAGAAGCCACTCTTGGGAAACCTCTCCCAGAGCTTCCAGGTAGTCGGGTACGGGTCGGGCCCGGGTCCAGGCCCACCGGCGTGCGTGGTGGGCGAGGAGTGCAGGTCAGTCTAAGTCAGGTCGGGTCAGGTCCGCGGGGCGTGAGCGTGGACGAGACCGGGTAACCGGGCGGGTGAAGGGCACCTCACCCCGTGTGCTGAGGCAGTAAGGCTTATTCACAAAATCAATTTAAACGGTGAAAGAGTTGTGAGGCTTACCGATGTGGGACTAAACGGAGGCCTCTCCTCGCGTGCGCCTGCTAGAAGACCGTGGCCTTGCTTCTGCAGCTGCAGCTTCGATTTGCGTCAGTTGCTGGCTGGCTGCCTTCGCAGGAATCTCCGTAATCCGCAGCAGCTGGAGACCTGGAGTCCTCAAGCCTGGAGCGCGGGAGAAGCTGCTTCAATGTGGCATTAATGGCGGTCGAGCCTCAGAACCTGTCGGACACGAATATGGCCTCTTGGCCTGATCAAACTACTGGGGAACCTTCGCCGTGGCACGGCGAAGGTGTGGAGCTGTGCGGCAAGCCGCAAGGTGGTGTCTGGCGGCAGCCCTAGGTTGGACTGCAACCGGAGAAATGGGTTTGTTTGGGGGAGCGTTACGGAGGTGTGGAGTGGCAGTGGAGGGGTGGGGGGTGCTCAGTGTGATGAGGCGGAGGTTCGGTGAGAGTCGGCGAGGCGTGTGAGGCTGTGGAGCGATGGGGGCATCTCGCCGGAGGGTGGCCGGAGACGAAGGGGGTGACGATGGTCAGGGTCGGTCGAGGGCTTAATTGAACCAATTGAAACCGGGGAAAGAAAGCGGAGAGGAAGGGAAGTAGTTCTAACTTACTTGCAGGGACGAAGGGGGAGCAGCAGGGCGACAGTCGTATCGACTGTTGCCGGAGAAGAAGATGCCCAGGGGAAGGGGCGGCGGCGAGTAGAGAGCCGGAGAGGCGCCAGCTGGGTACGGCGTGGCGCGAGAAGAGTAGGGGAGGAAGTCTCTGCTGCTGGTATTGCGGCAGAGCGAAGAGGAGGAGGAGGAAGAACCGCCGAAGCTGGTGGGCGTCTGCCGGAGTGAGAAGAGAGGAAAGTTGGGGGTTTTCTCCGTCAGATCCGAGCTGGGAAGAACGGTGGAGCGACGGGGGTATTTATAGGGACCGAATCAGGGAGGAAGGCGGAGGGAGACGACGTGTCTCCCTCGCCGGAAGACGCCAGAGATGGAAACCCATACCGTCCGTGCGTTCGCACGGCTGGTATGGTGGGTTACAGCGACCAGGGGGGTGTCCCTGCGACGGCTGACGACGCAGGGCACCCCCGGTTTACTTGCCAGGCTCTCCCCCTCACCCTGCGCGGTGCCATGCTCCGCGCAAGGTCGCCGGAGCATGGTGCTGGCAGGTTTTGCAGGGGGGACCTGAACGCAAAGAACGAAGGAGAGTTAGGGGCCAAAATGCGAGGGTTCAAAAGTTGAGGGCCAAAAAGTAAATATATGAGGACCAAAGTGTAAAGTTGGTCAAGGAGGTTTCTTCTTAGGCTCAAGTTTTTATACATGATTAATTAGGACCTAAGGAATCTGTTGGTGAATTTCATTTTTATATTAAACCTTGTTTGACCGGTCAATTTATGCGAAAACCCAAATTAAGTTATTAATTGGGCATGGTTCTCAATGTAGGTCAAAATGGGTTCTGAAGGCCAAATTGAAGGTTCTAAACCCTAGAGATTATTTTTCTATGAATTTTAGAGGGTTTATTCTATTTTTACTTTGCCTTGAACCTCGTGAATTGAAGTGGGTTGTTTTAGGGTTACAGATTATCATTTAGTTCCTTGGAATTGCTGTAGCCCTTGCTAGATCATCTCATCCCACTTTTATTCTTATTAAGTTGCTTTGACCTATGTTTGGGCCCTGAATTACCCTGTATGCAGATTATACTGGTAAAATTGCATTTTTACCCCTTATGACTTGTTTTCTCCTTAAACTCAGAATTCTCTGAGTTAAGCCTTTCCTTGAGTTATGTAGGAGCTTTTATCCTTTGTATTAGGTCAAAATGAGCTAGTTATGGCTCATGATGAGGTTCTCATCATACCCCCATGCCTATCTTTTGCTAGTCCCTTAGCAAAAACTTAAGGTTTCAACCCTTGTTCTAGACCATGAAGTTTTTAATAGTTTTAGATAAGTGCCTTTTTTATTTGAGCATAGATTAGGTTAGAATGCTGACCATAGGCCTAAAAGGTACTCTAGTACCAATCAAGATCCAAATCTGTCTAGCCTTAGCCTCAGTCTTTAGCAAAGGTTTTTAAGGTCCACAAGAACTAACCTAAGGTTTATTGGACTTTGTGGTTAAAGCACCCGTGCTTGAAATGATTTTAGGCCTGGCTCAGTTCGCAGTGCGTTTTGTAAGAGAGAGATAGAAAGTTTTTCTGTTTGGAGAGTTTTCTCTCTCTTTTTCTTTTTAGTTCTAGCCTAGGATTGGCTTTTCAACACGGTCTGTATCAAATTCCTTGCTCCCATCATCAATCCTCAAGGGTTCCTGGCAATCGATGCTTCGAGATAGCACCGCCCATGGCAACCCCCGGAACCCTGGCTATTGAGATTTCGAGATAATCCCATCCATGGTGTTCCGTGGCCGAATCCAGACCCTGGCAATTGACACTTCGAGATAATGCCATCCATGGAATCTGAACCAGCAGAGTGCTTACATGCCCCCAGTAGGATATGTAAATATCCTAAGAGACAAGCACCGAGGAGATGATATTTTGTTACCCATCTTCGAGGGGATTTCCCGCCTCTCCGCGCTGGGAACTCGTCCAAATCAACTTGTGTTGATCGGCCGCTCCTATTCTAGGTGTTCTTTTCAGAATTTTGCGACGCTTCTGCGTGATTCTGAATTTTACGCTTACTGAACCAGGCTGTGTGTGAGGTTAGGGTGCTTAGGTTACTGAGTCCCGTAAACCAAAAATTAGTTAACAAGGCCAAATACTCCCTAAGCCTTAGACCTAATACTTCAGCTTTTCATTTTCCTCAACCTCTTGAGGAGTGTCCATATCTTAATGGGTACTAAGAGTCTATTCAAGAATGCCTAAGGTTTGCATTCTTACTAATCTCATTGTGCACTTTTCAGTTATTTTCTTGAATGAGGTCTAGAACTTAGGTTAATTCCTTAGTTCCTTACTAATGACTATCGCCTTTTCTCATAATTTTGTGCTCCTTTTTCATTTTGTTTCTCTTCTCCTTCACAAAATTTCCTTCTCCTTTTATTCTTTTTTGAAAATTTTTTTAATTTTTATGGTGTTTTTGGCATATGTGAATTTTTTTGTTTGAAACCTTTTCTTACAAGTTTTGCACTTTCATACCCCCCCATGCCTAAGATTTGCAATGTCCTCATTGTAACCTAGGGGGTTTTTATTAACTTAGTTCATTCCTTAAGACAGAAATTTGGATGAGTGGATGGGTCGGGTTGAATTTTTGCGGACGATTTCTAATCCCAGATGCAAGCATCTGAGGTGGAGTCGGCTGTCTTAAAGTGTGAACTTCAAGTGCAAAAAGGTGTCAGAACAAGTTTCAGGTTTTCAAAGAGAATGACGGGCTGCCTCCCGTTAAGCGCTGAGTTTTACGCCATCGGCTGGGCGTAATAAGCTCAAGGGGAAAGGAGGATATAAGATGCTTCAGCCAAATCAGTAGAAGTTACATCAATGAACGGCTTGAGTCTCTGACCGTTCACGATGAAAGGTTCAGAATCGTGGCTGAGTGGACTGATTTCGATTGCTCCATTTCCAAAAACCTGTCGGACCAAATATGGTCCGACCCACTTGGATCTCAGTTTTCCTGGGAAGAGTTTTAGTCGGGCATCAAAGAGTAGGACCTTTTGACCAGGATGAAAGATCTTTCTCGAGATGTGTTTGTCGTGGAAGGCTTTAACCCGCTCCTTGTAGACTTGCGAGTTCTCGTACGCGTCTAGGCGTAATTCATCGATCTCGCTGATTTGGAGTTTTCTGTGGGTCCCAGCCTTGGAAAGATCTAGATTACAGTTCCGTACTGCCCAATAGGCTTTATGCTCTAGCTCTACGGGAAGGTGGCATGCCTTTCCGTACACCAGTCTAAAGGGAGACATGCCCAATTGGGTCTTGTGGGTGGTCCTATAGGCCCACAATGCTTCCGGAAGTCGGGACGACCAGTCCTTCCTGTCAGGTCGAACAGTGACTTGCAGGATTTTCTTGATCTCCCGATTAGACAGCTTAGCTAGACCATTAGTTTGGGGGTGGTAAGGAGTAGAGATTCGGTGAGACACCCCGTATTTGGTCATCAGTGACCTAAACTGAGCATTTGTGAAATGGGTCCCCCCATCAGAGATTATTGCACGAGGAATCCCGAACCTTGAGAAAATGTGTTGATGAATGAATTTGAGAACGATTCTGTGATCACAGGTTCGGGTCGGTATGGCTTCGATCCATTTGGACACGTAGTCCACAGCCAACAGAATGTATTCGAAACCATCCGAAACAGGAAAGGGGCCCATAAAATCAATCCCCCAAACATCAAAGATTTCGCATACTAGAATCGGTTGCATAGGCATCATGTCGCGATGGCTCATGTTGCCCAAAGTCTGGTAATGACTGCATGCCTTGCAGTGATTGTATGCGTCTTTGAACAGTGTGGGCCAGTAAAAGCAGCACTGGAGGACTTTTGATGCGGTTTTATGCCCGGCGAAATGGCCACCGCATGCCTGGTCATGGCAGAAAGAGAGGATATTGTTGAATTCCCCTTTCGGGACACATCTCCGGATGATCTGATCGGCACCTATGCGGAAGAGGTACGGGTCTTCCCAAATGTAATACTTGGCATCGGAGCGTAATTTGTCTTTCTTGGCCTTCGGCCAATCGGACGGGATCTGATGAGATGCCAAGTAATTTACTACATTAGCAAACCATGGTAGGCTAGTACCAATAGTCAGCAGGTGCTCATCGGGAAAATGCTCAGTGATGGGTCCGGAAGGGTCAATTATTTGAGAAGGAAGACGGGACAAGTGATCAGCTACCACATTTTGCTTTCCTGCTTTGTCGCAAATCTCAAGGTCAAATTCTTGCAACAGCAAGATCAATCGGATTAATCGAGGTTTCGCATCCTTCTTTGCAAGGAGATGCCTCACAGCTGTGTGATCCGAGTATATTATGACACGGGAACCCAGAAGGTACGATCTGAACTTTTCTAGGGCTGTATACTACAGCTAGCAGCTCTTTCTCAGTAACCGTATAGTTACACTGAGCCTCATCGAGTGTTTTGCTGGCGTAGTAAATGACCATAGGTTTCCTGTCAATTTTCTGCCCCAAAACCGCTCCTACAGCGAAGTCGGATGCATCGCACATGATCTCAAAGGGTTGAGACCAATCAGGGGACTGTAGGATCGGGGCTTGGGTGACTCGGTCACGCAGGATTTCAAATGCTTGAGTGCATTCCTTGGAAATTTCGAAAGGAACATCCTTGGCGAGAAGAGTGGTCAGGGGGCGCGCGATTTTTGAAAAATCAGGGATAAATCGTCGATAAAAATCGACATGCCCTAACAAGGAACGGATGTCCCTGATCGAGCTAGGCATAGGAAGGTGAGAAATCAGATTAACCTTAGCTCGATCCACTTGGATACCTTTCTCCGAAATTGAGTGTCCCAGGACAATTCCCTCAGGCACCATGAAATGGCTCTTTTCCCAGGAAAGAACCAAATTCACATCGATGCACCGCCTGAGTATCTGGACCAAGTGTTGGAGGCAATCGTCGAATGATGCTCCGAAAACTGAAAAGTCATCCATGAAGACTTCCAGATAATCACCTACCATATCTGAGAATATGGCAGGCATGCATCGCTGAAAAGTAGCGGGTGCATTGCAAAGACCGAAAGGCATCCTTCGGAAAGCATATGTTCCGAAGGGGCAGGTGAATGTGGTCTTTTCTTGGTCCTCAGGATGGATTGCCACCTGGTTATAACCGGAGTACCCGTCAAGAAAGCAGAAGAACCTATTTCCCGCAAGTTTTTCGAGAATTTGATCAATGAAGGGTAGTGGGAAATGATCCTTCTTTGTGGAGGAATTTATTCGGCGGTAATCTATACAGACTCTCCACGAGTTGGCTAATCGGGTAGGAATGATTTCTCCGGTCTCAGTCGTTATAGTGGTGAGTCCTGCCTTCTTGGGCACGACCTGAATTGGGCTCACCCAACGACTATCGGAGATCGGGTAGATGATCCTGGCATCTAACCACTTGATGATCTCCTTTTTCACGACCTCCTGCAGATTGGGGTTTAAGCGTCTCTGCATTTCACGAGAAGGTCGTGTGCCCTCTTCTGAATAGATATGATGAGTACAATAAGAGGGACTTATTCCAGTCAAATCATCGAGCGTCCATCCGATGGCTCTGCGATGTTGCTGGAGGACAACAATCAGACGAGATTCCTGTTCAGGACTGAGGTTGGAATTGATAATCACAGGAAGGGTCTGATTAGAACCCAAAAAGACGTATTTCAAGTGAGCAGGAAGGGGTTTTAGTTCGAGGATGGGGTTTTCAGCAGCAGCGGGTGGTTCAGTATAGATGTGAGGTTCAAGGGTGGGAGTTACTGGGTTGTTCATATCTGGATTCGACTCCTCCGTTTGCGGGTCAAGATCCTTCTGTGGTTGATGAGGCATAATCGAGTCATTCTGGAGGTGTGATTCATCAACCAAAGCCTTGATGTCACAAATTTGTTCGATGACGCCGCAATTAATTCTTTGTTGGGCCTTAAATATATCAATTTTCAGTGTTTGATCTCCAAACTTAAGCTCTATTTGGCCCTCCTCACAGCTGATGTTGGCTCTAGCAGTAGCCAAGAAAGGTCTCCCTAGAATGATTGGTGTATCCCTAGGGTTCTCAGGTGCATTCATATCTAAGACTATAAAGTCCACTGGAAAATAGAAATCCCGCACTCTTACGATAACATCCTCGAGAATCCCTTTTGGTGACTTTATAGATCGATCTGCTAATTGTAATGTCACCTCGATTGGTTTTAGCTCAGATTCTTCTAGATGGTCAAGTAAGGATGTGGGTATCAGGTTTATGGATGCACCCAAGTCTAACAATGCTCTATCAAATTGGGTACCACCTATCTTACAGGAAATCAGGGGAGTCCCAGGATCTTTTGCCTTGGGTGGGAGTCTACTAAGGATTACAGAGCTGGCTTGCTCTGACAGAACAATTGGGCTCCCTCCCTTGGTTCACGGCTTACGCTGGGGTGTACATATATTCTTTAGAAATCGTGCGTAAGCTGGTACGTGGCGGATTGCATCCATCAAGGGGATGTTTATGTGGACCTGCTCAAAGAGCTTGACCAGGTCCTCCTCAGGGGCCACGGGTTTGGTGGTCTTCTTTCCCTTGGTCAGGGCCTCGGGAAATGGGATCTTGGTTGGTTCTTCTAGGATAGGTCCGGGTTGTGGATCCGGAACAGCGGTATCTTGGATAACTATCCTAGGGTCATGGTTATCAGGCTTGGAGTGGTTTGGATAATGCGGGTCTTGAGTTGTTTTACCACTACATGTTGTTACAGAATTTAATCCGGCCTGATTTTGGTTTGGGTTTTGTAAGAGGGGTGGCTGCTGCTGAAATCCCGCATAAGAAGTTGAAGCCTCCATCTCGTCTGGAGATGGAGCAGTAGGGGCCTGATAAATCCATTGTGCGTGGCCTAAATTTGGATTCATAACGTGCTTCTGGGTTGGCACGTTATTTAGGTTAGGAAGGGGTTGGGAAGGGAGTGTGCCTGGCTGGCGAGAATTCGCCAACTGGGCCAGTTGAGTTTTAACTTCTGTAAGTTCGTCCTTGTGCTGTTTTTGAATAGCCGCATTCGTTTTTTGAATGTCAACCAGAGTCTGAAGGATTAAGGACATTTGATCCTGATTTGGCCCTGATGGATAAGTAGGGTTGGGCCGAGGCTGAGGCGGCTGGTAGTGACGAGAGGGCTGTGGGCGGGACTGAAAAGGTGGTCTTTGGGTTTGGGAATTTCCCGCCCACTGAAAATTGGGATGGTTTCGCCATCCAGGGTTGTAAGTGTTGGAGAATGGGTCGTTCTGGATGGCGTTGAGGTCCTCGCAGGTCTGAGGAACCTCCTGAGAATCAGGGAAAGGGGGAATGGAGTTCCCCCGGCTGGTGTAGAAAGGATCGGATGATCCTCCGATCCAAGAATCAGATGGGGATGGATATGGCTCCATCCCAGGGGAAGATCGGTGGAGGATGTTTTGCACAGTCTCCTGTGTGGAAGGAGGTTGTGCAAAGGAGTTACGCGCGGAGGTGGCTCGCTGCAAGTGCTGAGTCAGCTCATCCACCTTCTTTTCAATGATTGAGACCTTGTCCAATCGACTAGCCATTAATTCCAGGTCGACTGATGCGGACAGGCCCTGCGTCTCATGTGCTCCCTTAAGATTCGTCGCTGCGCGGGTATTCGTCCTGTCGAATAATCCCATGGAGTCATTGTTGATGGAGTTCTCGCACATGTTTTCGAGAATCTCCCATACGGTGTCTTCATGTTGACCCATGATGTTTCCTCTGCAAGTTGCATTGACGAAAAGGCGGATGTCCTCACGGAGTCCCTGGTAAAAAGATTGGACTTGTTCCCATTTAGGAACTCCGTGATGGGGGCACTTTCTCATGAGATCCTGAAAACGATCCCATGCCTCATGGAGAGGTTCTCCTGATTGTTGAGTGAAGTGTGTAATCTGATGGCGCAAGGCGTTGGTCCGACCAACGGGAAAAAACTTTTTCAAAAACTCGGATTGAAGTTCTTCCCAAGTGTTGATCGGCCGGGTCTGAGTTTGATACCAATGGGCGGCCTTGTCCATAAGAGAAAAGGAGAACATCTTCATGAGAAGAATATCCCGATTTTGCGCATCTGATCCAAAAGTGTGGGCCAGATGCTTTAGCTGTTTGATGTGCTGGAAGGGATCTTCAGAATTAAGCCCATGGAATTTAGGTATAGCATGAATCATGTTGGGCTTTAATTCGGAATCAGGTCCTCCAGTCGGGATTCTGACTCGAGGCTCAATGGCCACCGCAGCAGGATTGTAGTGGTCCCGCATCATAGGACGCTGTGGTGGGTGCACGAAGTTTTGGAAGAGGTCATTGAGTCGCTGGAGCTGGTGTTCCAGATTATTTTCTTCCTCAACTGGCTGAGCCATGATGGGGAAAGAAGAAGAACTTGGTTCTGAATCAGAAGAGAGAATAATGTGAGGGTGTTGCTGCACAAATACGGGCGTCGAGGCTTGGCCTTGACGAGAGCGAATTTCTAAAGGAGGTCTTAAGGGTGGTCTTAGGGACCTCCTTCCGTACATGCACTGTTGGAAGAGGTAAGTTTAGAAGGTGCTGGACCCAATCAAGACACCCAAAAATGTGTTGGGTGACTATAGAGGTGCGGGGCAGATGGACCCCTTGATCAGAAAGATCGTCCACCTGAGAATTACCTGGGCAGCCAGAGAGGGAGAGTCCAGCGAAGACCCCTACACGGTAGAGCGTCCCCACGGGTTACAGGGTTTCCCCCACCCGACCTCTCTTGTCACTGCGGTTCCAGGTAGACCAGAATGGGGATCTTGACCTCTTAAGTCTACCACTTTTAAGATCAGGGTGCTTAAGGTTTCACTTGAACTTTAGTCTTTTAAGTGCAAAGAGTGACCTAATTTAAGGTTGGTTGACCCACGGGGTCAACTTTACCTCTTGTTTTCTCTGAGAGCTTTTAGGTCTTGTCTTTTAGGGTTCAAGTGTTTAGAGAGCCAATTGTTTTAGGTTTTCTTTTGAATAGGTATTTTCAATCAATGGTTTAGGCACACTTCTTTTGGATTTTCTCCATTCTTGATTTAAGTAGTGTGTCTCTAAAACCCTAATGTTGAATCTTATGTTGGCTCTACTTGGTCCAGTTAGTTCTTTGTTGGGTAATTAGGGCTCAAGCAAGAATGTGTTAGCCCTTAAATACCCTTAATAGTGTGCAGGACTAATGAGTTGAAAACATGCAACTCTTTATGGTTATGGAAGACAGGTTAGCCCTATATTGCTTGTTCTTTTCTTTTCTTCCTCTTTAGAGTTTAGGGGTTAATAGCGACAGGAAAAATTTACCTGTCCTCGGAGTTGTTGTCGTACGTTTGCTTGTCTTCTTGATTTCCTGTAGTTTTCTGCACAAAAGAGAGGAGATTATCAGAAATTAAAAAGAAACAGGAATGTTTACCTCTAGAATAGCCATTGCTCCCCGGCAACGGTGCCAAAATGAAACATTGCGGCTGCAGAGATAACCGGGTTTTATTGTTATAGCGTTGTAGTATAGCCAGTTATTACCAACATTTCAAATATATAAATTTTTTACTCGGAAAATAAAAGAGTTCCCGAGGTCGAACTCAGGGAGCAAGTTGTATTCTAGGGGTACAAGTTTCTTTTACAAAAATAAAGAAAGAGAGAAAGAATTTGTTGTCTTTTCTTCTTTTCTCTTTGCTTCTCCTTGTCTCAGATCTTCTGCTATCTTCTTCTTCTTTATCTGCAGTGGTGATGTTCTTCTTCTTCTTTCAGCTGTTCCTGCTCTTCCTTTTTCTTCTGCAGAGCGGTCCTGCTCTTCTTCTTTTCCTTTCTTCAGATCTTCTTCTCTTTTTCTTCTTCTTTCAGTTCTTCCCTTGTTCTTTTGTGTTCTCCTCTGCCTCGCCTTCTTCTGTTGTTCTTCAGATCTCCTTCTTTCTTCTTTTCTTTTTCCAGTCAGGACGTCGTCCCTCCTTCTTTCTTCTTTTCCCTTCAGGACGTCGTCTGATTTTCCAATCAGACGACTTAAACTGCTTGTTGCTACAGTGTCTCCCTCAGCTTCCTTCTTCTTCCGCGGTCCTTCTTCTTCACCTGTGCCTGCACACTTCAGAGGACAAAACCTACTCTACCCTCCCCCCCGCTTCTCTCTCTCTCAGAAGCCACTCTTGGGAAAGCTCTCCCAAAGCTGCCGGGTAGTCGGGTACGGGTCGGGCCCGGGTCCAGGCCCACCGGCGTGCGTGGTGGGCGAGGAGTGCAGGTCAGTCTAAGTCGGGTCGGGTCAGGTCCGCGGGGCGTGAGCGCGGACGAGACCGGGTAACCGGGCGGGTGAAGGGGACCTCACCCCGTGTGCTGAGGCAGTAAGGCTTATTCACAAAATCAATTTAAACGGTGAAAGAGTTGTGAGGCTTACCGATGTGGGACTAAACGGAGGCCTCTCCTCGCGTGCGCCTGCTGGAAGACCGCGGCCTTGCTTTTGCAGCTGCAGCTTCGATTTGCGTCGGTTGTTGGCTGGCTGCCTTCGCAGGAATCTCCGTAATCCGCAGCAGCTGGAGACCTGGAGTCCTCAAGCCTGGAGCGCGGGAGAAGCTGCTTCAATGTGGCGTTAATGGCGGTCGAGCCTCAGAACCTGTCGGACACGAATATGGCCTCTCGGCCTGATCAAACTACTAGGGAACCTTCGCCGTGGCACGACGAAGGTGTGGAGCTGTGCGGCAAGCCGCAAGGTGGTGTCTGGCGGCAGCCCTAGGTTGGACTGCAACCGGAGAAATGGGTTTGTTTGGGGGAGCGTTACAGAGGTGTGGAGTGGCAGTGGAGGGGTGGGGGGTGCTCAGTGTGATGAGGCGGAGGTTCGGTGAGAGTTGGCGAGGCGTGTGAGGCTGTGGAGCGATGGGGGCATCTCGCCGGAGGGTGGCCGGAGACGAAGGGGGTGACGATGGTCAGGGTCGGTCGAGGGCTTAATTGAACCAATTGAAACCGGGGAAAGAAAGAGGAGAGGAAGGGAAGTAGTTCTAACTTACTTGCAGGGACGAAGGGGGAGCAGCAGGGCGACAGTCGTATCGACTGTCGCCGGAGAAGAAGATGCCCAGGGGAAGGGGCGGCGGCGAGCAGAGAGCCGGAGAGGCGCCAGCTGGGTACGGCGTGGCGCGGGAAGAGCAGGGGAGGAAGTCTCTGCTGCTGGTATTGCGGCAAAGCGAAGAGGAGGAGGAGGAAGAACCGCCGGAGCTGGTGGGCGTCTGCCGGAGTGAGAAGAGAGGAAAGTTGGGGGTTTTCTCCGTCAGATCCGAGTTGGGAAGAACGGTGGAGCGACGGGGGTATTTATAGGGACCGAATCAGGGAGGAAGGCGGAGGGAGACGATGTGTCTCCCTCGCCGGAAGACGCCGGAGATGGAAACCCATACCGTCCGTGCGTTCGCACGGCCGGTATGGTGGGTTACAGCGACCAGGGGGGTGTCCCTGCGACGGCTGATGACGCAGGGCACCCCCGGTTTACTTGCCAGGCTCTCCCCCTCACCCTGCGCGACGCCATGCTCCGCGCAAGGTCGCCGGAGCATGGTGCTGGCAGGTTTTGCAGGGGGGACCTGAACGCAAAGAACGAAGGAGAGTTAGGGGCCAAAATGCGAGGGTTCAAAAGTTGAGGGCCAAAAAGTAAATATATGAGGACCAAAGTGTAAAGTTGGTCAAGGAGGTTTCTTCTTAGGCTCAAGTTTTTATACATGATTAATTAGGACCTAAGGAATCTGATGGTGAATTTCATTTTTATATTAAACCTTGTTTGACCGGTCAATTTATGTGAAAACCCAAATTAAGTTATTAATTGGGCATGGTTCTCAATGTAGGTCAAAATGGGTTCTGAAGGCCAAATTGAAGGTTCTAAACCCTAGAGATTATTTTTCTATGAATTTTAGAGGGTTTATTCTATTTTTACTTTTCCTTGAACCTCGTGAATTGACGTGGGTTATTTTAGGGTTACAGATTATCATTTAGTTCCTTGGAATTGCTGTAGCCCTTGCTAGATCATCTCATCCCACTTTTATTCTTATTAAGTTGCTTTGACCTATGTTTGGGCCCTGAATTACCCTGTATGCAGATTATACTGGTAAAATTGCATTTTTACCCCTTATGACTTGTTTTCTCCTTAAACTCAGAATTCTCTGAGTTAAGCCTTTCCTTGAGTTATGTAGGAGCTTTTATCCTTTGTATTAGGTCAAAATGAGCTAGTTATAGCTCATGATGAGGTTCTCATCAGTTCTCTCTCTCTTCCTCTCCCCGCGTGGCTTTAAAAAGCCTCACCCTCTCCCTCACTCTCTTCACCTCCGCTCCTCCTTCTTCTCCTTCCAGTCGGTGTGCGAGTGCGAGCGCGAGTGAGCGGCAGCAGTGACAGCCACGGTGAGCGTGGGAGGAGGTGCTACGCGAGGGAGGAGGCGCTCGGCCGTGAGGGCGAGCTTGCCGGGGCTGCTAGGGCCGGCCAACGGGGGGAGCAGCAGACGCGGGGTGACGCGGGAGGTCTGCTGCAGCTCGAGTAGTAGGCAGACGAGACGCGGCGCGGCCGTGCGTCGCGAGCGGTGGGTGAGTCGCGCCCTGATTCTGGAATTTTTTCCAGAATCAGATGTCTGGGCTTCCAACCAGACGACGGAGAGGACGTCTGGAGGGCTATCCAAACATCTGAAAGGTCATGGATTCGCCATCCAACATGATTCAGATGTCTGGCAGTGGTGCCAGACGACTGGAGGGACTTCCAGACATCCGGGGTGACCGTTAGACGTGTGGGAACTAGGCTAGATGCCCTCGCAGGCTTCTGGACGTCTGAGAGACCACGCAGGACAAGGACCCCGTTCTGTTGCAGTCTCGGGGGTTGCGGAGGTACGCGGGATTCCCGACCACGCCCCTAGTACGCCTGTTGTAACCGGTAGAGTGGCTTTTAAGTTTATTAGTATAATCTGTTAAATTATGGAACCATAAATAGAACCTAGGACATTGCATGAATCCTAGGAATGAGAAATAGATTGAGTGATAGATCCTAGGTGTTGCATGAATCCTAGGGCTGGAAAACTAGATTGTATGATACATCCTAGGATATGGCATGAATCCTAGGACGGGGAAAACTAGTGGAATATATGAATACTGCAGTCTTGGAAAAATGGAAAGGAACAAATAGCTGTCTGTAAATTGAATTAACAACTGCCTGTTATGAATAAATAAACGTGACTGAGAACATGGATTGTAAGAACGTGAAACTGGAAAGTGAAACCTAGATGTTCTGAGTTAAAAGAGCTAGAACCCTACGGGGAATTAGGAGTGGAACTCCTGGAAAGAGAAAGGAATGGAACTGAGAAAGAAAGATGTGGTAGTGTGCTGAATCTTGGGTACGTAGTACTAAGCGAAGTACCTATACCTGCTTAGTGCAGAGCGGAGCCAACCGCCCCAGGGACCCAGGGTTTGGACTGGCCACTTTGTACCGACTTGCTGGCCCTCATGTACGTAGTACCGAGGAGAGATACTAGTGTAGGGAGGTACTAGCTACCCCACGGGCCCTGGGGTTCTGCTAGCCTCCTACACCGACTTGTTAGGCCCACTGGGCAAACCAGGGTAGTCTGGTGAGGGTGCGCGGACCGTGGAGGGGCAAGGCCCCTGTTTGGTTACTGTGGAGGGGTTGGACCCCTTGGAGGGCTCTGCCCTGTATTGGTTCCATGCTGTGCTTTGGGCGTACCCGTTAACGGAAACGACTGACCGCATGCCAATGCAGGTTAGCTACCTGTGCGTTTATCGCGCGTGCCGTAGTCACCGTTACGCCTATCCGTGACCTTGGGGTGGTTGACTGAGAGTAGGATCACCATGGGAGACTCTCCTGGCCAGGAGAGCACCACGTGCTACTTCTACTGTTCGGAAAAGACTGCAATCAAGATCGTTCCCACGAGGAACATTCGAGATCAAGTGAAGGATCTGAGAAATAAATGAAATCGTGAGACAATTGAAAGATGTAAATAAAGAAAGTAACAGAACATAACAGCTACTGTACACTCTACTGTTTCTTTTGTTTTAGTTGCCACTCTACTCAGTATTTTGCTGACGTGTTACACTCGTTACCTTTCAGGACCAGGTGTTGAGCAGCCAGGGTCAGCGGCTGCAGAGGACGCTGGGCTGAGTAGGGTCCAGTAGAGTTACCACTGTTCTCTTGTACCTCTTTTTGTTCCACTATAGTGAGTAGTTCTTGTTAACGCTGTACTTTTCTTTACCTGCAGTTCATATTATGTTATGAATGTTGTTCTACTGTTGTGGTGGTATATGCTTAGTGGTTTCTTTCCTTGCTGCTGTATTTTCTTACTGTTAGTTATATTCATGCTGAATGTGGTTTATTTTACTGCTCTTTTGGTTACTTAGTCGTTGGATGACTAGGTCTTGGGATTAGTCGAGTCGGTCCGATTCTCGTGTCTCGTAGGGACTCGGGAATCGGGTCGTTACAAGATGGTATCAGAGCAAGGTCGTCCCGAGAAGTGAATCAACTAACTGGAAAATAACCAATTCACATGTCTATAACTAGAGTAGCCACCACAACATATCTTTTGACATGAGATCTTAGACGTTTCTGTTAGCTATCGTTCCATAGTGATGTGTTCCATTTTGTTTCGCGTCTCCTTGCAGGAGATGCCTCGTCGCGGGACTGGTGTGGCGGGCCTCGGGCGCGGCCGAGGACGAGGTCGGCAAGGTGGGTGTGCCGTTGCCGACGCCTCAGTGGACCAGCCACTACTCCTAGGCGTCCAGGCCCAGGACCTCGCTCAGCTGATACGGGATATTGTGCAAGAGGAGCTCCACCCACCGCCCCGAGCACCTCCTCCTGGGGCTGCAGAGGGGAAGTCCTCTGTGGGACCACACGACTGACACGGCGCTAGTCACGGGGGAGGGGATGGGCCACTGCCGCCCCCACCTTCCTCAGACACTTCTGTGCACGAGGCACCTTCGCCTGGAGGTATACCAGCACCTCCACTGCAGCACCACTTCGAGCAGTTCCGGAAGCTGAAGCCCCCCTCCTTCAATGGGGATGAGGACCCGACCGAGGTAGAGGACTGGCTTGAGCAGTTGGAGAAGATCTTCGACACCCTTCGCCCCCCGGTGGAGTGCCGCGTGGCGTTTGCCAAGTACCAGCTGGAGAGTGCAGCACACAGGTGGTGGAGGGCGGTCCAGGGACAGGAGAGGGACGAGCCGACCTGGGACTAGTTCGTCACCCTCTTCTGCGAGCAGTACTTTCCCCAGACGTGGCAGGACCAGAGGAGGCGGGAGTTCCACACTCTCCGCCAAGGGACAATGACTGTGAGCGCGTACTGCACGTGTTTCTTGGAGTTGTCCTGCTTTGCAGCGACAGCGGTAGCCATAGAGGAGAAGCGCCTTTGGAGGTTCACCAAGGGGCTCCGGCCTGCGATCCGGGGGTATGTCAAACCCCTTAATCTGCCAACATTTTTGAGGGTGGTAGAGGCAGCTATGACTTACGAGGAGACCAACCCGTCCGCGCGAGACACTGACGGTGGGCAGAAGAGGCCCTTTCAGCCAGACTTTTCACGGGGCCGGCGAGAGAAGAGACACGTGGCGTCCGCAGGAGAGCCGTCACGTTTTGCAGGGGCATCAGTGGCCTTTGGGGGCCCTCGCAGAGGCCAGTTGCCAGCACTGGACCCCCGCCCAGCTGACAGCAGGGACCCACTGAGGGCGGGAGTCGGGTTCCCCTCTGTTACCAGTGTGGGTAGCCGGGCCACATCAGGAGGGACTGCCCGACGAGGGCAGGAGGTCAGCAGATACTTCCCGCGCAGAGCACTGGAGGGTGCGGTTCCCAGGCGCGAGGAGGAGGACAGCACCTACCCGTCTGACGTAGAGTGTGGCTGCTTCGTCCGCACCTAGAGCTGAGGGGCGTATTAACGCCCTAACACAGAGGGATGCCAGAGCTTCGGGATCGGTGCTAGCAGGTATGGTTTCAGTTTCTGGCAGACTCATTTACACACTTTTCGATTCCAACGCTACGCACTCATTTGTCACAGCCAGTTTCGCAGTTAGTTTGGACCAGGATTATACACTATTAGAAAATCCATTCGTAATCAGAGGTTCGAGTGGTCAGCTGTTTGTAGCTGAAGAGGTGTACATGGATTGCAAGGTCAGCGTCGGGGGACATAGCCTGCCAACTGACCTGATTATGATATAGATGGAGGACTTTGGAGTGATTCTGGGGATGGATTGGTTGTCCGCTTACCACGCCTTGGTGGACTGTTTTGAGAGGAAGATCGTCTTCTCCATTCCGGAGTTGCCTTCTTTCGAGTTTCACGGACAGCCAGTGGACGGAGGTTTCAGGTGCATCTCGACACTTCGGGCGGCGAGACTTTTGAGCCAGGGGTGTTAGGGCTTCCTAGCTTGTGTGGTGGCAGAGCCCAGCCCTATGGCAGACTTCTAGAGCATCCCGGTGGTCAGAGAGTACCCTAACGTGTTTCCAGACGAGTTACCAGGACTACCGCCCGAGCGTGAGATCGAGTTTGAGATCTCACTAGTAACAGGGACAAGCCCCATCTCCACCGTGCCATACAGGATGGCACCGCTTGAGCTGCGAGAGCTCAAGTCCCAGTTGCAGGACCTTTTGGAGAAAGGTTTCGTAAGGCCCAGTGCGTCTCCCTGGGGAGCCCCGGTACTGTTTGTGAAGAAGAAGGATGGGACCTTACGGCTTTGTGTGGACTACCGACAGCTGAATAGGGTCACCATCAAGAACAGATATCCGCTGCCAAGGATCGACGACTTGTTTGACCAGTTGCGGGGTGCCACGGTATTCTCCAAGATCGACTTGAGGTCTGGATACCACTAGTTGAGGATCAGGGAGACCGACGTCTCCAGGACAGCTTTCCACACCCGGTACGGACACTACGAGTTTTTGGTCATGCCATTTGGGCTGACTAATGCCCCCGTTGCTTTCATGGACCTGATGAACCGGGTGTTTAGACCGTATTTGGACCAGTTCATGGTGGTATTCATAGATGATGTACTCATCTATTCTCGAGATCGGATGCATCACGGACAGCACTTGCGGATGGTTCTGGACACACTGAGACGACGTAGGTTGTATGCCAAATACAGCAAGTGCGAGTTCTGGTTGAGGGAGGTGACCTTCTTAGGTCATGTGATCTCTGGAGATGGCTTGGCGGTCGACCCAGCCAAGGTTGAGGCAGTGCTCAGGTGGGAGAGACTGCGTTCAGTCACTGAGATTCACAGTTTCCTGGGACTGGCAGGCTACTACAGACGATTCATCAAAGGTTTTTCACAGATTGCGCATCCTATGACTCAGTTGACCTGGAAGGATGTGCCCTTCGCTTGGATAGATGCCTATGAGGCGTGTTTTCTGGAGCTGAAGGAGAGGTTGACCTCGGCTCCCGTGCTCACCATCCCTGACAGTAGTGGCGGGTTCGTTGTGTACACGAACGCCTCCTTGTAAGGGTTAGGAGGTGTGCTCATGCAGAGGGGTCACGTTGTCGCTTACGCTTCACGGTAACTGAAGCCCCATGAGCATACCTACCCTACCCACGACCTAGAGTTGGCAGCTGTTGTCTTCGCGCTGAAGACCTGGAGGCACTACTTGTACGGTGAGACCTTCGAAATTTTCATAGATCACAAGAGCCTCAGATACCTTTTTGATCAGAAGGAGCTCAACATGAGACAGAGACGTTGGTTGGAGCTCCTGAAGGACTATGACTGTAGCATTTCCTACCACCCGGGAAAGGCCAATGTGGTGGCTGACTGATGTAAACACATTTACACTACTTAAAATGTCTATTTATGCATGTTCTTAAGCATAGGATTGCATTTCATGATATAAATATTGCATTACATGCATCATCTTGCATTTAGAGTAGTTTGAATAAAATGGAGGTTAATTGTCTCCTTTTATGTGCTTGGACAGGGCAAATATTTTATCGGGGCCTCGGATCAAAGATCCAACAGTATGGATATGATCAGGGCGACGATTGGAGTCCAACGACTCCAAGATCGCCCTAATCAGGCATCCGTAGCATCAGATAGAGACCGGGGAACCCTAGAAGATCAAGGGCCAGGATGGTGTAAATCCGCACTTCAGATGGAAAATCCGACCACATGGATGAATTCGGATCGACGATCGCAGCCCAACGACACAAAAATCGAGTCAATCCGACATCCGTGGCACCATCTACAACTTCCAGAAGATGGACGGCTAAGATGGCGCCACGTGGCGCCATCTCAGCCGCCCAATCGGCCGCATGCATCTGGTGAAGACCGTGCACCGTCTCCTCTCCGGCGTTGGATCTCGATCCAACAGCTACGGTCGCTCACGTTTAAAAACGTCCGCGCGACCATTTCGCCCGCGTAGCGCAGCGGCGACGCAGCTGCGGGCGAAGCGGAGGTCGCGGGTTCGAGCCGCGGTGAGGGGGTGGAAGGCGCGGGCGAGCGGGCGCGCACGAGCGTCAGATGAAGATCCAACGGCCGCGCACGCCCGATAGCGCCGACGCGCAATTGGACGCTCTGTTGAGCGCGCGATCGAACGCGGGCGGGCGCGCTACGCAGCGGGCGCTGACGCGATCTAAGCCGTCCGATCTCGCGATCGGACGGCTGAAAATCAAGCGGCGTGCGTAGGCGTTACGCGCGCGGCCAGCCGAGCAGGCGCGCGTGGGCGCGGCGACGACGGCGACGGCGGGGCTTTAGCAACGGTTTTATCCGTCACTAAAGACCCCTTATTTATTATTTTGAAGATGTAATGTCCATTTTGCCCCCACTCCTTGCAACTATAAAAGGAGACCCCCTCCATTCGAAATTTTCATCCCTTCCTTCTCTTCTCTACCTCTCCAAAGCTCAAGAGAAGCTTGTCCCACACCCGGGATGCTTCTCGCGAGATAAAGTCCAAATTTTCGTCCCCCTTCGGAAGTGGATCCCGCGACGACGACGGCGTGCTGCTTCGTTCCCGTTCTTCTGCTTCGTCCTCCTTCGTCCCGCTTCGTTCTCCTTCGTCCAGGCGTCGTCCCGTCCGGCTCATCCTCCAAGCGACCGTCGAGGAGGATTCTCTCTCCCTATTCTTTTTACTACTTTCTAGTATAGATTTACTGCTTTCTAGAGTAGTCTATTCGTCCTCCGAGCGATCGTCGAGGAGGACATTTCTCCCTCCATTCTTTTAATGCTTTCTAGAGTAATTGTTTTATGTTTTCTAGTTGTAACGAACGATCTCTTTTATGATAAATTCCTTGTCTATTCTACATCTCATTTTGATTTCCATGTATAGTATTCTTTCTCTCTCTCTTACTCCCTCTCTCTCTTTTATTTGTTGTAGATACTTAGATAGTTTAAATTGAATTTCTTCGTGACAAAATAAAAAGAAACGCGAAGTTTTTAAATCAAACGTTCGCCTCCCTGTGTTCGACCCGGAATTTTAATTTCGGTATAAATTTTATTTGTTGAACACGAATCCTCCGCTTTCGAACTACAACGACGGGTTTTCCAAAACCAAACACGTTAGCGTAGATTCGTAAAAATAAGTTCAACATTTTGGCGCCGTTGCCAGGGAGGCAACGCTCTTTGATTTCTCTTCGCATTTTGTAACTTACAAATCATTTACCTCATTTTTTTTTTCCTTTCTTATTGTAATTGCAGGTACTCTTTTGAGACAGGCAAAAGCGGTAGATCGGAGTAAAGTGCTGTGGAAGGTTTTGTAAGTTATCCCCCACCTCCCACCCATTAGATTTCATTTCATCACATAATAATTCAAACATCAATCAACCTAGGTGTTCTTATAAACTCTAAGGTTAGATTGTTTGTTGTTTGACATCCATACTCACTCCAAGCCCCACATTAAAAAAGAAAAAAAAAAAAAAAAAAAATCTCTCACAGAGGTACACAACCTCATCTGATTTTCTAACTCAACCGGTAAACCAATCTTAGGAGCCGGTACACACATCCAAACACATAATCGAGTAGAAATCAGATTGGGTAATCATTTGTGTGCGTAATTAGGTGGTGCATTAGGCCAGTTGTTTGAGTTGTTTGGGTCGCACCACTTCAAATAAAATCAACTCATCAAGTAGCTGCCAATTAGGTTCAACTCTTAGGGATCTACCAGGCACTCCACATTCTTTTTAAACTTTAAAGGAAAATATCTTCACCTGTGCTTGCAAAACTTGGTGTGCCAATGAAACTTGGTTGAAAACACCGAAAGTTGAATCCTAAAAGCTACTAAGCAAGATTTGAACCTTAAAATTCATCACATCAAAAATAATCTTTCTTGAAAACCACTGGTTGTGCACGCACACACAAAGCAATCAATCATTAAGGGCACAACCCATTTAAAGGGCCCATCACATTCCAAAGCACATTCAAACCTAGCCCTAAATAAAACAGAGTAGACGTTGGCCTTAAGGATTGGACTCGCTCTTCAGAACTCAGAACGAGATTATTTTCGATTAATCTGTTTCTACTGTTCAATCTGATGTCTAGCTAGGGGAGCAGAGTCAAACGATCGCGACTGGGGGGTACACTAGGAACCGGAGGCGCAAGCCGAAGGAAGAACCTTCTCCCCAGTCCCACCTTCTAACTGGTTGGATTGAACAAACAGAAGTAGATCAAATCGTTCCTTTATCTCAAGACGGGTTTTGGGAGTCTGTAGGTCTGTAGCCTAACCCATTTAAGGACAGGTTTGATTGTTTGTATTGCAGGGCACCTTTCTTCCTCCAGTGTCTCATGAATCCTTCCACATATTTCACGCATTCCCGCTCTTTCCCTCCTATTGTAAATTATCCTCAACATGACGATTATCCCAACTCGTATTGTAATCGACCATCAGTTAGTTGGGATAATTCGGATTGGGGATACAATTCCGGACCCCCGTGTTTAGGGTCTAACCCTGAACACTTTGATTCTCAATTCTATCCTTCTCAGAGTTGCATCGATTATAGATCGTCCTCCTTTCATGAACAACCTAATGCGATCTACAATCAAGAAGGATACACTGATCCTTACCCATCCTCTGATTTCACTGCCTTTAGGTCATCTCCATCTTTTGAACAATCTGAAATGACCTATTATCAGGATGGGTATAACGAATCTCAATTCGTTAATTCCTCTACACTGATGTCAAACCCGCCCAACCCTGAACCAACTCATTTGGTTCAGGTTAATCAGGTTCAAGATAAGGTTCTGGCTAACTTGAGGAATATCATTCAATCTTTAGAAGTTCAGCCAATACCTTGCATTGAGAGATTGGAGCCCCTGATTGAAATGATTGATGATTTAAACAAGTCTTTGTTGGATTGGCTCCAGGATGTTAAGGATAAGAACCCGGGTGAGTTTCTACTTGGGAAATTAGCGAAATTGAGGATGAGATTCGTGGTTGCTTTGATTCAATCTTGGAATAATTCCCAGGATGAACTCTCTTCAGGAAAGCCAATGACAGAACCCGCTCAGGCACCTGTTGGGGGGGACACGTGTTACGAAGCTGACCAGATTGAATTAAAGCAACCAATTAAGGATGATCTGATTTCTTCACCTGAGATCCCTGAGCCGGGTTACGAGAAAACGTATGTCTCCTGGGAAAACAAAGTGACAACTGATTTTGGGACATACATTGATACGGATCCTGATTTCTTTGATGGTGAAGATTCAAGTTGCGAAGTCTCACACGAGTTTTAAAATCACGATTTTTGTGAGACGATTGGGCCTGAGGAATCTGATAGATCATTTGATAGCCCAATAACTGAGGAAACTGATCTTATTAGGGCACACGATACAGATCCAGAATCGCATTTTCTGGAGGAATCAATTCAATGCCCTGATTATCAGTTACACCCTGTTGAGCTTATTGATGATTTTAATTCTGAGATAATTAGACCCAAGTCAATTTTGATTCTGCCACATCATTTACACTTGGAGATTCCAGACGGGGTGATGAATATACAAGATGTCCTGGAATTTGATACACTTAATGAGGAGGATAGGAGCGGGGAAGTTCTAATTTGGGAAGTTAATTTTGGAGGAAATGGAAGATTGAGTCGAAGGGTTCCTTTTAAGCTGAAACCATCAAATCAGAACCCTTACGACATTTGTTTCGAGGATGTCAAACTCAAGCACACATTTAACGATTATCCTTTTGAGCTTCAATTCTCTGTAACCCGACATTTTGGCCTTGGGTTGCATCCTCACAAATCGCAGGCCCGACCCCGCTTGCATTCTGATTTTAGGTTTTGGGTAATTTTTATCCAGAACCTAAGATATTCTCGATTATGGGGTGTGGGTCTGCACCACAATCTGGTCCACATCTGTGGACCTCTGCTGACAGGTCAGAGGATTCTTCTGTTCATTCTAATTCTGACCTGCACATGTGAATTCTTCATTTCTTTTCTTTGTATAGTGTGCCTAGCTGAAGGCACTAAACTCAGCACATATACAGTTCTTTTTCATTTTCATCTCGGAGCGGACCCGATATCCACGCAATTCAGGTGCTTTCTACGCTTTTCCACTCTGTTTTATGTCTTTTTAATACAATGAGGACATTGCATTAGATAGGCATGGGGGGATGGATATTTATCTTTGAATTCATTCGTCAGCTCCGTAGATTTGTTTTATTTTATATAAAAAAAAAATCAAAATTAGGAAAGAGAATTTGGGTTTAAGAAAATTTTCGATATTAAGAAATACTATATTATGGTTTGAACACAAAGACCCTTCAGGTCTTTGGACTTAATCAGCCTATGTATCCACTAAAATGTGGATTTGTTTTTCGAGTTCTCGCCAACCTGAATTTTATTATAATTGGAATAAATAAGTTTGGGTGATAAGTACACGACTTGTCAACCCACCCTCTGATTTAAGGGAATTTTGAGTTTTAAGCATCTACACACTTTCTTTGCACTGACTCGTTGTTTGGCGATTTTAACGGAAATTGGGTAGCTAATGAACCTTCTAGGGTGATATGGCTGGCAAGTTATCGTGGGTAACAGCCCATAGGTAGGTTGTCCAGAGCCCAGTCACTGGACCTTTCTCTTTTTGCTGCCTTTAGGTAAATCTTAGACCAGGGAAGCCACCTACTTAAAAAAAAAAAAAAAAAAAAAAATCAAAAAGGAGAAAAGAACAAAAAGAAATAAGCCACACTTCGCCGCACGAGTATGGCTGGCAAGTTGTCAGTGGTAACAGCTCATCGACCGGTTGTCCAGAACCCAGCTCAGAAAATGCACTAAAAATTCCCAAAACACTTAGGAAGAAGCGGAGAAGTAGAATAAACCGGGGAGATATACACTGGATTCACCCTTGTGTTGACCCCGTTAAAAAAAAATAATAATAAAAGTAGGGAGAAAGCTACCGGTTGTAAAGATACACTTTTAGGCAGAATTCTTTTTGAGGTCACCTAGAGGCGTAGAAATCCGAAGTCCGTTCTAATTGCCGGTCAACGAGTCTATCACAATCACAATAAGATGCTTAAAACTTAGGGTTCTCATCAAATCTTGGGTGAGTTGAATGGCCGTAGAAAGCCACTCCTAAACCCTAAAATTTGAAAATCCAAAAAAAAAAAAAAAAAAAAAAAGAAAGTAAAAATAGAAAAAGAAATTTTTCTTTGAATAAGGCGAGGCTTGAGGCGATCTGCATTTTGGCTGATACCCGGGCACTGTTGTGTCTTTGAAAGTTCAGTTCTTAAGTAGACAATTTCTTAATGATTGAAAATAACTCAGGTCCAAATAATCTAACCTAATTCTTTTATAAATAGCATATAGTTTTTGCTAGGGACTAGCAAAAGATAGGCATGGGGGTATGATGTAAACACATTTACATTACTTAAAATGTCTATTTATGCATGTTCTTAAGCATAGGATTGCATTTCATGATATAAATATTGCATTACATGCATCATCTTGCATTTAGAGTAGTTTGAATAAAATGGAGGTTAATTGTCTCCTTTTATGTGTTTGGACAGGGCAAATATTTTATCGGGGCCTCGGATCAAAGATCCAACCGTATGGATATGATCAGGGCGACGATTGGAGTCCAACGACTCCAAGATCGCCCTAATCAGGCATCCGTAGCATCAGATAGAGACCGGGGAACCCTAGAAGATCAAGGGCCAGGATGGTGTAAATCCGCACTTCAGATGGAAAATCCGACCACACGGATGAATTTGGATCGACGATCGCAGCCCAACGACACAAAAATCGAGTCAATCCGACATCCGTGGCACTATCTACAACTTCCAGAAGATGGATGGCTAAGATGGCGCCACGTGGCGCCATCTCAGCCGCCCAATCGGCCGCATGCGTCTGGTGAAGACCGCGCACCGTCTCCTCTCCGCCGTTGGATCTCGATCCAACGGCTACGGTCGCTCGCGTTTAAAAACGTCCGCGCGACCATTTCGCCCGCGTAGCGCAGCGGCGACGCAGCTGCGGGCGAAGCGGAGGTCGCGGGTTCGAGCCGCGGTGAGGGGGTGGAAGGCGCGGGCGAGCGGGCGCGCACGAGCGTCAGATGAAGATCCAACGGCCGCGCGCGCCCGATAGCGCCGACGCGCAATTGGACGCTCTGTTGAGCGCGCGATCGCACGCGGGCGGGCACGCTACGCAGCGGGCGCGGACGCGATCTAAGCCGTCCGATCTCGCGATCGGACGGCTGAAAATCAAGCGGCGTGCGTAGGCGTTACGCGCGCGGCCAGCCGAGCGGACGCGCGTGGGCGTGGCGGCGACGGCGACGGCGGGGCTTTAGCGACGATTTTATCCGTCACTAAAGACCCCTTATTTATTATTTTGAAGATGTAATGTCCATTTTGCCCCCACTCCTTGCAACTATAAAAGGAGACCCCCTCCATACGAAATTTTCATCCCTTCCTTCTCTTCTCTACCTCTCCAAAGCTCAAGAGAAGCTTGTCCCACACCCGGGATGCTTCTCGCGAGATAAAGTCCAAATTTTCGTCCCCCTTCGGAAGTGGATCCCGCGACGACGACGGCGTGCTGCTTCGTTCCCGTTCTTCTGCTTCGTCCTCCTTCGTCCCGCTTCGTTCTCCTTCGTCCAGGCGTCGTCCCGTCCGGCTCGTCCTCCAAGCGACCGTCGAGGAGGATTCTCTCTCCCTATTCTTTTTACTGCTTTCTAGTATAGATTTACTGCTTTCTAGAGTATTCTATTCGTCCTCCGAGCGATCGTCGAGGAGGACATTTCTCCCTCCATTCTTTTAATGCTTTCTAGAGTAATTGTTTTATGTTTTCTAGTTGTAACGGACGATCTCTTTTATGATAAATTCCTTGTCTATTCTACATCTCATTTTGATTTCCATGTATAGTATTCTTTCTCTCTCTCTTACTCCCTCTCTCTCTTTTATTTGTTGTAGATACTTAGATAGTTTAAATTGAATTTCTTCGTGACAAAATAAAAAGAAACGCGAAGTTTTTAAATCAAACGTTCGCCTCCCTGTGTTCGACCCGGAATTTTAATTTCGGTATAAATTTTATTTGTTGAACACGAATCCTCCGCTTTCGAACTACAACGACGGGTTTTCCAAAACCAAACACGTTAGCATAGATTCGTAAAAATAAGTTCAGCACTGACGCCTTGAGACGTAAGGCACCCGCACACTTGGCCAGTTTACAGTTACAGAGTTGGAGCCTTTTAAAGGAGGTGGGCAGTTGGCGACCTCTAGAGTTACGGGGGTACTGTGGGGCAGTGATTGTGACGCGGCAGACTAGGCTAGAGCTGATAGACCGCATCATCACAGGACAGATGGCCGATCCGTACTTGTAGTCCTTGCGCGACAGAGTACTGTCGGGAGACCCAGGGGACTTCTCTTTCACAGACCAGGTGCTGCACCTGAGGGGACAGTTGTGCGTCCCCAGAGACGAGGAGCTATTGAGAGAGCTCCTGACTGAGGCACATGGTTCCAGATTCACCACACATCCCAGAAACACGAAGATGTACCACGACTTGAGACACGAGTTTTGGTGGAGGGGGATGAAGTGGGATGTGGGTGAATTTGTACAGCAGTGCTTAGTGTGCCAGCAGGTGAAAGCTAACATCAGAGGCCTGCAGGGCCGCTACAGTCGCTTCCAATGTCAGAGTGGAAGTGGGAGAGCATCACCATGGACTTGGTGGTGGGCATACCTGTTACCCAGCGAGGTCACGACGCAGTCTGGGTAATTTTGGATAGACTGATGAAGATGGCACGATTCTTGCCGATCCGAGTCACTTTGGGACCAGCACAGTTGGTAAAGAGGTATATCCGTGACGTGGTACGACTACACGGAGTTCTGCAGGAGATTGTATCCGACCGGGATACCTGCTTTACGTCCCAGTTTTGGCCTGAGTTTCAGCAGGCCCTGGGGACGCAGTTGAGGTTTAGTACAGCTTACCACCCCCAGATGGATGGACAGTCTGAGCGCACGATACAGACACTTGAGGACCTTTTGCGTGCCTATGTACTGGACTGGAGGGGCTCTTGGGAGGAGCACCTGCCCCTAGCGGAGTTTGCATACAACAACAGTTATCACTCGAGCATCGGCATGGCTCCCTACGAGGCTCTGTACGGACGGAGGTGTACGGCACCCTTGAGTTGGGTTGAGGTGGGGATCAAGTAGGAGGTTGGCCCCAGGTTGATCCGGCAGAGTCAGGAGGTAGTCGAATAGATCCACAGGTGACTCCGCATTGTCAGGAGCAGACAGAAGAGCTATGCGGATCGGAGACGCAGAGACGTGCAGCTTGAGGTTGGGGACCATGTCTTCCTTCGTGTTTCGCCCATGAAGGGCCTACAGCGGTTTGGGGTGAGACGGAAGCTCGCACCGAGGTTCATGGGGCCCTTTGAGGTCCTAGAGTGGGTTGGTGACAGCGAAAATACGCGGTTTGTTAAATTACGTTGTTGTAACGCGTAAATCCGCTTTCGCTCTTAAATTTATAATCCTAGATAGGGAAGTATCTAGGGTCGTCCAAGGAGGTAATATGGTTGCAAAATTGATTCTCTTGCTTGGAATATATCTCAACTTTCTTTTGGTATTTTTCAATATACCATTTTTTTTTTTTGTTTTTGAACTAAGGCAACATGCGAAATTATGGCGGGAAAAGTGTTTACACTTCCAATTAAGTAAACTACTCTAAAGTGGCAAGTAGAGCCTCTCCCTAAGCTCACTCTAAGCAAGTGGAGGCCTAGAATAATTAGGGAGAGGAAGTGAAGAATGCTGAAAATAAGCAAATAGAAATGCAAACAAGATATGCGAAGAAGGCAACTAGATAATTGATAAAGTGTTTAACAAAAATGCCTAGTAGAGGAATGCTTCTACTACTAGATAATTGAAATAAAGAAAGAAAACACAAATCCTCTAAATAGATGGTGAAGAAGAGGGCTTCTTGCTCCAAGGTTGGTGGCTCCCAAGCTTGAAAAGAATCCTTCAACTCCTTCCTTGCAGAACTCCGCCAAGGTGATGACCTCCAAGGCAAGCCCTAAGGGGGCATGCCCTATGTTTCTCTCCAAGGGTGGACGTCCACCCTAAGCTTTTCTCCTTTGCCTGGCCGTCCTCCTTGAAGTGGGAGAGTCCTCCTCCTTGGCGTGGCTCAAGTTGAAGAGAGTGGGGAGAAGAAGGCACCAAAAGGGCTGGTGATGTGCCCCTTTAATCTCCTTCTCTACTCCTTCTTCTTGGCCGTAGGTATAGGTTGTTTAGGTAGAAAACATACTAAGGGAGGATGCTCCAAAATGGTGGTAGGTGGTGGCTTTTTATAGAATAGGATGGGGGGTTAAGGTGCCCCTTGAAATGGAGGGCTAGGATGGAAGGATGAGGGTGGTTGGTGATCCTATGGCTAGGGTGAGTTGGCGCCAACCCAAGGGGTGTTAAAGGGGGTGGTTATGGTGGTGTTGGTGTCTTTTGGTGGTGGAGAGACACCCCCATGTTGGCGCCAACATGGGGTCTTCTAGAAGGCGAGTTAGTTGGATGGTGGAGATGGATTCAAGGGGGATTGTGTGGTGGAGATGAGGGGGGATTTTGGAGGGAAAAGTGGCACCACTAAGGGGTGGTTATGGGTAGTTTTTGGCACCACTTTTAGGTGTCTTTTGGAGGTGGTGGGTAGGTTAGGTTGGTGCCAAGTAGGTTAGCTTATGTGGAGCTTAGGTGGAGCTAGTTGGGTGGAGTTGGTAGGTGGGTTTTTGGGGTGGTACAAGCCAAGGAAGTTGGAGCATAGTTAAGCTAAGCTAAGCTAAGCTAAGCTAGCTTAGCTAATGGAGGAGTAGAGGAGAAGGTGTTGGAGCTAGGGTTTGGAGGAAGGAGCTGAGGAGAAGAAGTCTGGAGTTGGAGCTGGAGCTGGCTGCTGCTGAAGAGGCTGGCATGGGGCTACTCTAGCTGGCTTAGCTTGCTAGTTCTTTGCTAATTGCTAAGCCAAGCTAAAGTGAGCTAGCTTCTACCAAAATGAGCTGAGGTGAGCTAGGTCTGGTGCTCCCGGGCCGAATCAAGCTGGTTGAGGCAGCTAAGGTAGCTTAGCTCAACTGAGTTGAGCTAAGCTGAGTCCCTGTGAGCTGGACTTGAGCTTCCTGAGCTGGGATGAATTCTTCTTCAGCTGGTTGGAGCTGAGTGGAGCTGGATGTAGCTGGATCTGAGCTGGGGTGAACTCCTGTCAACTTAGCTGAGCTAGCTAGAGCTCCCTGTGAACTAGTGGGAGCTGAGGTGAGCTAGACTCAGCTAAGTTGAGCTGGATCTGAGCTGACTTGAGCTAGGGTGAGCTAAGGTGAACTCTCTTGAGCTGCCATCCAGCTGAGATTAGCTGAATGGAGCTGGGATGAGCTAACCCTAGTTCAAGTAAGGCAGGTTCCAGCTATGGTGAGCTGGATCAAGCTGGGTTCCAACTAGTCTGGGCTTCTCCTTCACCAATTGCCTTCTTGAGTGCTAGGGTTTTAGGGATTTGTGAATCTGTACATCCCTAACACTCACAAAAACACATTAAAATAATAATAAAAAATGCAATGCATGCCTATCCTAATTTATGCCTAAATGCAGCCCAAAAACCCGTTTGCGGAGTAAAATCCTAAGAGCTAGGTTAGTTTAAAGCATAAAAATGATGATAAACTGGCGTTTATCACACCCCCATGCTTATCTTTTGCTAGTCTCTTAGCAAAACATTAATTTTTTTGGAAAACGGAATTTTTGGGAAATCTAATTTTTTTTTACTTTTGAGGAGAAAAAGAGATTAAGGGACCTTGGTAGATTAAAACACAGGAGATACGGGATTTGTTGAAGATAAACATCAGGATTTGTTTTTAGATCCAACCATTAGATAGAACGGGATCAATATATCCTCAGAAAATTCACAAATTAACCCCTTGTTAATTCAGATGACTTGAAATGTTTGTTTTTAGGATTTTTCTGGCTCGTGAATCTGATTCGCAACTTGCAAATTCCTTTAAAACCTTGTGTCTGTGCTTGTGAAAAGCCAACCTTTATAAGGACGTGTTATTATTATTATTACTTTTTTTTTTTTCTCTCCCCCATGCTTATTTTTAGCTTAGTCTTACAACAGATGTGTCGGTATCATCATTCCCGTTACCATTCCTCGAGGGGGCTCTGGCGCCAGTACTTCGGGATAGCACTGTCCATGACACCACCCAGGAGCTCACAACCCCAAAACACGATGCGGTGAAAAGGGGCGCTCCAAGCAAACTTAAGCTCTTGCTCCGACGCTATAGGTAGAGCACCGTCCAAGACACTTGAGCTGCTGAAATGCGCTTTAATGCTCGTCTAAAGATATGAAATATAGATATAGAGCAGCGCCGAGGCGGTAACATGTTGACATCGCGTCCTCAAAGAAGGTATTTTCCTTCTTCTCGACGGTGGGAACTCAAACCAATGACCTGATTCAGACTTTTACTAAATCCAGACAAGGGAGTTTTTCAAATTTTTAGTTGTTTTTAAATGTTAGCTTGTGTGTGAAAATTGACACAAGAAGTTTCTCGAGAACCGCAAGTTTTTGAGTCAAAAACTAAGTCAAATACTTTCCATATTACAAAATAGGATCAAGTCACCTGAACTATCATGAGTTCAGGTGGAATTTTAGAGAAGGATATCTGATCTAGTCTAAAATAGACCCTGGAATTCTAATGATCAGATCCAAATCCTCATCCTTAGTTTGTTAAAGATTAAATCCCATTGTACCAGAAGTGAAATTTTCGACCTTAGTCCCGATTTCAAAATTTTTCCTCAAACATATATATATATATATATTTTTTGGTATGCAAGCAGGAAATAAATTAAAGAAAATTGCATGTTTTTAGGTTTTGAACATCCTGAATCGATCATAAAAATTTAAAAACACCCCCCCATGCTTAAGATATGCCATGTCCTCATGCATTAGGAGGGAAAAGGGATCACCTTAGTGATGACGGTCGGGTTTAGGATGAACAAAACCTGGAAAAAGAAGAAAAAAAGGAAAGCAAGAAAATGATGGGTTACCTCCCATCCAGTGCTATCTTTTACGCCATTCAGCCGGGCGTGAAGGTATGCACAGAAGACGGAAAATCATGTAAATAATTGGACACTTGGATGCCCGCAAAAAAGGTGTCTTCGTCTAGATCCCTAGAAAATTGATTAGAAATAATATTGGGATCAAAGTGAGATGGAAATTGATAAGTGTGGCCCGAGTCTGGCCATGGTTTTAATTCAGGTTGGGTGCCAAACTCGGGCGGGGTTGGTGGCAGGTCCGTAAGAAAGGGGTCGGGGAAGGAATGGTGAGTTAGTGTGGAAAAATTAGGTGCGTGAATAGTGGGTGGGTTAGGGGGGGTATCAGGAACAAATTTGGAGTCAAGACAAGTTTCCGGATCATAGATCTCGCCGACCACTGAGTCTGAATCAGATTCCTCAAAAAAACTGTGGTCGGTAAGGGTATCTATTAACATTGTCTCCTCCACCATATTAGAAATTTCAGTATCTGAGTCCTCAAAGAAGTTATCATCATGGAATCTCCTGGAGGATTTAAAAATATCTAAGGTGATAGTTTGGCCTGCATAGTTGATATCCATTTTGCCTGTGTGGCAATTGATATTTGCCTTTGCAGTAGCCAAAAAGGGGCGTCCAAGGATTATCGGGGAGTCCAGTAATGATTCGGGTGCCTCAATGTCAAGAACCAGAAAGTCTACAGGGAAGACACAATTCTGGACCTTGACTAATACATCCTCGACAATCCCACGAGGTTTGATTGTAGATCGGTCGGCTAATTGCAGGGTAACCTCGACGGGTTTTAATTCACCGATCTGAAATTCTTCGAATAAACTTGTGGGAATAATATTTACAGAGGCACCAAGATCAAGGAGGGCGCGATTAAATGTAGTGTCATCAATAATTACAGAAATTAAAGGTGCCCCCGGATCTTTCATCTTAGGAGGCAGCTTACTTTGTATGACAGAGCTTACTGTCTCCGAAAGATGCACCTGTCCTAGATTTTTGGCCTGCCTTTTAGGAGTACAAATCTCCTTTAAAAATTTAGCATAGGCAGGTATATATTTAATGGCATCTAGGAGAGAGATATTGATATGAACTTGCCCAAATAGCTCCATGAGTTCTTCTGTAGTGGGCTCAGATTTCTTTCTTTTGTTGGTGGTAGGGTAGAGAGCTTGTGGGAAAGGGATAGGAATCTTGTCTTGAGATTTTTGTTGTTCTTTTTCTTCCTGATGGGGAGGTGGGGAGTCAACTTGCACATGTATCTTACCAGGTTCGTGCGAAGGCTCGGGGTCAGTGGTGGTTTTCCCACTCCTCAAGGTAACTGCATGTGCAGTCGGATTATTATTTGGAGGAGGTGGGGGGGCCTGTGATTGCAGGAACCTGGGCGGCTGCTGAGGTGGATTGGAGGAGGCTGATTTGGATAATGTGGATTTCTGCCCATATAATGGTTCCCTTGGTGATTGGGATTGGGTATGGGTTGGGACGGAAGATGTCCTACAGGTCTTTGCGTGGGAGCAACCCCAATCTGATTGTTCAGATTTGTGATGTTACGAGTTACTTCCGTCATTTTTGTTTGCATATCCTGCAGGGTCCGTAGCATCTGGGCATTGATATCTTGTTGGGATGGCCCAGGATGGAAATTTGGATTCGACCCATACCCATTAAAATGATATGGTTGGGAGGAAACTTGATTATTCCAGGAGTAGTTCGGGTAATTTTTCCAATTGGAAGAATTTTTAAAGGGCTCCTGGATGGCAGAAATATTTTGGGTGGGGTTAAGATCTGGATAATTGAAATTCCCCAGTGAATCATGGGCAACCTCAGAATAATCAGCAGGAGTGGTGTTGAGATTGTGCAAATTTTCTCTTCGTGGAAAGTTAGGTTGGGTTAGATGTGGGTGTGGAGCTTGAATTGATGTGGCGAGTCTTTCCTCAATTTTCTTCTGATTAATATGCATCTGGTCGAGTTTCTGAGCGATCATTTGAAGATCATCTTGGGTGACTGGGATAGATTGAGCGCCTATTTCATGAACACCAAACTGCGGGTTTTGGGTTCTGCAAAATGTGTTCATGGAAGCTTGGTTAAATGAGTTTTCACTCATTTCTTCAAATAGATCATAAGCACTTTCAGCATCTTTATTTAAGAAGTTGCCGCCACACGAGGCGTCGACAAACTGTCGGATTTGATCTTCTAATCCATGATAGAAGATTTGCACGAGCTGCCATAAAGGAATCTCGTGGTGCGGGCAACTTCTTAAAAGGTCTTGAAATCTTTCCCAAGAATCATGGAAAGTTTCACCATATTTTTGGTGAAAGGTCGTAATAGATCTTCGTAAGGAATTGGTACGACCTATGGGAAAGAATTTCTTGAGGAAGGCACTCTTGAGTTGAGGCCATGTTGTAATGGGTCAGCCAATGGTCCTGAACCAATAAGCGGCCTTATCTTTAAGAGATAATGGAAAAAGCCGCATCAGCCATATGTCTTCTTGCACATTTCGGGAACGGGTTGTCTGTGCAAGAAGAGTTAGTTCTTCAAGGTGGCTGAAAGGGTCTTCCCTAGGAAGGCCATGAAAGTGTTTAATCAGGTTCAGGACGGCTGGCTTGATCTCAAAGTCCCCCTCCGGTATGACCACCCCTGGTCGTTCCTCATAATAAGACGGACCATAGAAATCTTTTAGAGGAACAACAGGCTGCTGACGGGGTGGTGGGTTTGGCCTTGGATTGGCTAGGTTTTGGATGTTCCTAGTCAATGTTTGTTGATTGGAATTTAATTTATTAATCTGATCGGCCATCAATTTTAAAAGATCAGGTAGGGGGTCTTGATGTTGTGTGTGGGGCAACTCAAGATTGGGGAGCTCCAAGTGTGGAAAGTTACTGGTGGTTGGGTTTTGAGTGGAAGGGTTAGAATTAGGGTTAGAGGTGGGGTTAGAGGTAGACGTGGAAGGGTCAGTGGACCTATTTTGTTGTGTTTCCATTTTTTTAGGAGAAGACAGAAAAAGTGGTCTTTTTACGTGGGGGGCGAAATCAAATGGTCCTTCCAAGTGCGGATTTTGAGACCGTCGCCCGTGCATAAAATGGAAGAACGGGGAGGGGAGGAGAAGAGAAAGAGATGAGAGAAAGTGTGCAATTCAAACAAACAAAAACTAGACCTAACTTAATTGTGACTCCCTAATAATAATAACCTAAGACTTGGTCTATATAGGAAATAAGTAATCAATAGTGAATACCCGTTCTATCAACAAATCTAGCCAAGTTGCTTAAGGGGAGGTTTGGGCCCAAACGTTTCCCAGGGAAAACCCCAGGTGCTTGTACAAACCCGCGCCTGGTCGTTTGACACGGCCCCTTAGCCTGAACACCAGATATAGATGACAGAATTGGTACTAAGTAAAGAAAACTTAAGACCTAAATAGCAAGCCTAAGTTGATAAAGCCTTAGGGGTCAAGTTGCTACAAATTTTAATTAGGTCTAGGATTCTATAGTGCACACGGAATGTGGAGGGCGTTTATTGGGTTGTTGCCCTGTTATTTGATTTTTTTTTTGTGTGTGCAGGAATTGGAGAGTGGCTCCAATGAAAATCAAGTTGTCACACAAATTTTTTTTATATTTTTGTCTTTTAGGATGTGATTTAATTAAATGAATTTTAGGGTTTTTCTCTTTAAGTTTTCAAACAAGTTTGAAAGTTCACAATCAAAGGAAAGACAAGTTGTATGTGTGATTGTATATTTCCTTTTAATTGAGTCTCTAAAGAGAAAGAAGAAACCCTAAACCAATTATCCCTGAGACAGAAATTTAACTACCAATGAATTATTTTTAGCTTTCAGAATTAAGTAGTGGTCCAAACAAGTCAAACAACACCACTACTTTGAATAAAATCAAACAAGGATTCCAGAAAAGATTTTTGTAAGATTTTAGGAATTTGTTTGATAATAGTTTTGAATTTTTAATTGTACTGATGTCAAAGTCCAGAAATAATACCCGTGGGTATTATAGACTTTTCAGTATTACCACCGACCTCAGAAAATTTTTATGATTTTATATGACATGTAAAATTTCACAGGGATTCCAACAAGATAAATTTCACAAAAATTGGATGAGTATAAAAATTCTGAAAATTCGCGGACAGTAGCAAAACAGGAAGATTAGAGGGTGTGACCCCTCTGTAATCCACGAATTTTTAAAAATTAAATGCAAATCCAATTGATCTGAAATTTGGAACAGATGTTCCAAACTTAATTGAGAATCACTCTATGAAATTTTTTGATTTTAGGAGGCCTGTGGTGTTAGGAATCGATTTTTCAAGTCTGGACATAAATCTAGACCCGAAAAATAGAACACCAATACTTGCAATTGAATGGTGCTAAAGAAGCATACAAGCAAACAATGATTTTAAAATGCACCACTCCACTTAATTTAAGTGTTTAGGGTCCTGAAAGCCAAGTTTAATATATTTTTGATAGTTTTAATTAATTATGTGACTAGAAAGAGGAACCAACCTGAATTTTCGCGGGAAGAAAAGGATCTTTAAGCTCTCGCTTCCAGATTCCCGCTTTCCCGCTGTAGTTCTTGCACACACAAAAGAAAGAAAGAGAAGGGGATGAGATCCACTTCAAGCAAGAGAAAATGAGTTAATGCAAAGCCGTGCCCCCTCGGCAGCGGCGCCAAAAAGTGACAGCGAAAATACACGGTTTGTTAAAATACGTCGTTGTAACGCGTAAATCCGCTTTCGCTCTTAAATTTATAATCCTAGATAGGGAAGTATCTAGGGTCGTCCAAGGAGGCAATATGGTTGCAAAATTGATTCTCTTGCTTGGAATATATCTCAACTTTCTTTTGGTATTTTTCAATATACCATTTTTTTTTTTTTGTTTTTGAACTAAGGCAACATGCGAAATTATGGTGGGAAAAGTGTTTACACTTCCAATTAAGTAAACTACTCTAAAGTGGCAAGTAGAGCCTCTCCCTAAGCTCACTCTAAGCAAGTGGAGGCCTAGAATAATTCGGGAGAGGAAGTGAAGAATGCTGAAAATAAGCAAATAGAAATGCAAACAAGATATGCAAAGAAGGAAACTAGATAATTGATAAAGTGTTTAACAAAAATGCCTAGTAGAGGAATGCTTCTACTACTAGATAATTGAAATAAAGAAAGAAAACACAAATCCTCTAAAAAGATGGTGAAGAAGAGGGCTTCTTGCTCCAAGGTTGGTGGCTCCCAAGCTTGAAAAGAATCCTTCAACTCCTTCCTTGCAGAACTTCGCCAAGGTGATGACCTCCAAGGCAAGCCCTAAGGGGGCGTGCCCTAAGTTTCTCTCCAAGGGTGGACGTCCACCCTAAGCTTTTCTCCTTTGCCTGGCCGTCCTCCTTGAAGTGGGAGAGTCCTCCTCCTTGGCGTGGCCCAAGTTGAAGAGAGTGGGGAGAAGAAGGCACCAAAAGGGCTGGTGATGTGCCCCTTTAATCTCCTTCTCTACTCCTTCTTCTTGGCCGTAGGTATAGGTTGTTTAGGTAGAAAATATACTAAGGGAGGATGCTCCAAAATGGTGGTAGGTGGTGGCTTTTTATAGAATAGGATGGGGGGTTAAGGTGCCCCTTGAAATGGAGGGCTAGGATGGAAGGATGAGGGTGGTTGGTGATCCTATGGCTAGGGTGAGTTGGCGTCAACCCAAGGGGTGTTAAAGGGGGTGGTTATGGTGGTGTTGGTGTCTTTTGGTGGTGGAGAGACACCCCCATGTTGGCGCCAACATGGGGTCTTCTAGAAGGCGAGTTAGGTGGATGGTGGAGATGGATTCAAGGGGGATTGTGTGGTGGAGATGAGGGGGGATTTTGGAGGGAAAAGTGGCGCCACTAAGGGGTGGTTATGGGTAGTTTTTGGCACCACTTTTAGGTGTCTTTTGGAGGTGGTGGGTAGGTTAGGTTGGTGCCAAGTAGGTTAGCTTATGTGGAGCTTAGGTGGAGCTAGTTGGGTGGAGTTGGTAGGTGGGTTTTTGGGGTGGTACAAGCCAGGGAAGTTGGAGAATAGTTAAGCTAAGCTAAGCTAGCTAAGCTAATGGAGGAGTAGAGGAGAAGGTGTTGGAGCTAGGGTTTGGAGGAAGGAGCTGAGGAGAAGAAGTCTGGAGTTGGAGCTGGAGCTGGCTGCTGCTGAAGAGGCTGGCATGGGGCTACTCTAGCTGGCTTAGCTTGCTAGTTCTTTGCTAATTGCTAAGCCAAGCTAAAGTGAGCTAGCTTCTACCAAAATGAGCTGAGGTGAGCTAGGTCTGGTGCTCCCGGGCCGAATCAAGCTGGTTGAGGCAGCTAAGGTAGCTTAGCTCAACTGAGTTGAGCTAAGCTGAGTCCCTGTGAGCTGGACTTGAGCTTCCTGAGCTGGGATGAATTCTTCTTCAGCTGGTTGGAGCTGAGTGGAGCTGGATGTAGCTGGATCTGAGCTGGGGTGAACTCCTGTCAACTTAGCTGAGCTAGCTAGAGCTCCCTGTGAACTAGTGGGAGCTGAGGTGAGCTAGACTCAGCTAAGTTGAGCTGGATCTGAGCTGACTTGAGCTAGGGTGAGCTAAGGTGAACTCTCTTGAGCTGCCATCCAGCTGAGATTAGCTGAATGGAGCTGGGATGAGCTAACCCTAGTTCAAGTAAGCTAGGTTCCAGCTATGGTGAGCTGGACCAAGCTGGGTTCCAACTAGTCTGGGCTTCTCCTTCACCAATTGCCTTCTTGAGTGCTAGGGTTTTAGGGATTTGTGAATCTGTACATCCCTAACACTCACAAAAACACATTAAAACAATAATAAAAAATGCAATGCATGCCTATCCTAATTTATGCCTAAATGCAGCCCAAAAACCCATTTGCGGAGTAAAATCCTAAGAGCTAGGTTAGTTTAAAGCATAAAAATGATGATAAATTGGCGTTTATCAGTTGGACCCGTTGCTTACAGACTTTCCCTCCCCCCGCAGCTTTATGGTGTGCACGACGTGTTCCACGTGTCCAACCTCAGGAAGTACGTAGCCGATCCCAGTCACGTACGGAGTCACGAGAGCGTCATGGTGGGCGATGACCTGACCTACCCCGAGTGGCCAGTGCAGATTCTAGACCGAGCTGTCCACAGTTTGAGAAAAAAGCAAGTACCCCTAGTAAAGGTTTTGTGGAGGAGCCAGCGGTACGAGGAGTCTACCTGGGAGCCTGAGGCGGCAATGCGGGAGCGGTACCCGGAGCTCTTCGCAGGTACGTCTTTTCGAACCGGCTTCGGTCCACTTTGAGTTTGTTATGGTTATTATGATGCTTTTCCCGTACCCTAGTTATCACAAGTTTCGGGGACGAAACTTCCTTTGAGTTTGTTATATTGTTACGAACGCACTCCAAGACATTTTTTTAAGACGTCTGGGAGGTGTCCCAGACATCTGGCCAGACGTCTGGAACCACTTCCAGACGTCTGGGATCTATTTTCGGTGGCACGCGGGACTGCGTCTACGCGCAGGCGCGGGCAGACCCGCAACTGCCTTCCTCTCTCTTTTTCCCTCTCTCCTCCTGCGACCGCAGTCTGCGTTCACTCTCTCTTCCTCTCCCCGCGTAGCTTTAAAAAGCCTCGCCCTCTCCCTCACTCTCTTCACCTCCGCTCCTCCTTCTTCTCCTTCCAGTCGGTGTGCGAGTGCGAGCGCGAGTGAGCGGCAGCAGTGACAGCCACGGTGAGCGTGGGAGGAGGTGCTACGCGAGGGAGGAGGCGCTCGACCGTGAGGGCGAGCTTGCCGGGGCTGCTAGGGCCGGCCAACGGGGGGAGCAGCAGACGCGGGGTGACGCGGGAGGTCTGCTGCAGCTCGAGTAGTAGGCAGACGAGACGCGGCGCGGCCGTGCGTCGCGAGCGGAGGGTGAGTCGCGCCCTGATTCTGGAATTTTTTCCAGAATCAGATGTCTGGGCTTCCAACCAGACGACGGAGAGGACGTCTGGAGGGCTATCCAAACATCTGAAAGGTCATGGATTCGCCATCCAACACGATTTAGATGTCTGGCAGTGGTGCCAGACGACTGGAGGGACTTCCAGACATCTGGGGTGACTGTCAGATATCTGGGAACTAGGCCAGACGCCCCCACAGGCTTCTAGACGTCTGAGAGACCACACAGGACAAGGATCCCGTTCCGTTGCAGTCTCGGGGGTTGCGGAGGTACGCGGGATTCCCGACCACGCCCCCAGTATGCCTGTTGTAGCCGGTAGAGTGGCTTTTAAGTTTATTAGTATAATCTGTTAAATTATGGAACCATAAATAGAACCGAGGACATTGCACGAATCCTAGGAATGAGAAATAGATTGAATGATAGATCCTAGGTGTTGCATGAATCCTAGGGCTGGAAAACTAGATTGTCTGATAGATCCTAGGATATGGCATGAATCCTAGGACGGGGAAAACTAGTGGAATATATGAATACCGCAGTCTTTGAAAAATGGAAAGGAACAAATAGCTGTCCGTAAATTGAATTAACAGCTGCCTATTATGAATAAACGTGACTGAGAACATGGATTGTAAGAACGTGAAACCTAGATGTTCTCAGTTAAAAGAGCTGGAACCCTATGGGGAATTAGGAGTGGAACTCCTAGAAAGAGAAAGGAATGGAACTGAGAAAGAAAGACGTGGTAGTGTGCTATCTCTTGGGTACGTAGTACCAAGGGAAGTACCTGTACCTGTTTAGTGCAGAGCGGAGCCAGCCGCCCCTGGGACCGAGATTAGGATTGGCCACTTTGTACCGACTTGCTGGCCCTCATGTATGTAGTACCAAGGAGAGCTACTAGTGTAGGGAGGTACTAGCTACCCCACGGGCCCCGGGGTTCTGCTAGCCTCCTACACCGACTTGTTAGGCCCACTGGGCAAACCAGGGTAGTCAGGCGAGGGTGCGCGAACCGTGGAGGGGCAAGGCCCCTGTTTGGTTACTGTGGAGGGGTTGGACCCCTGAGAGGGCTCTGCCCTGTACTGGTTCCGTGCTGTGCTTTGGGCGCACCCGTTAACGGAAACGACTGACCGCGTGCCAGTGCAGGTTAGCTACCTGTGCGTTTATCGCGTGTGCCGTAGTCACCGTTACGCCTGTCCGTGACCTTGGGGTGGTTGACTGAGAGTAGGATCACCACGAGGGACTCTCCCGGCCAGGAGAGCACCACATGCTACTTCTACTGTTCGGAAAAGACTGCAATCAAGATCGTTCCCACGAGGAACATTCGAGATCAAGTGAAGGATCTGAGAAATAAATGAAATCGTGAGACAATTGAAAGATGTAAATAAAGAAAGTAACAGAACATAACAGCTACTGTACACTCTACTGTTTCTTTTGTTTTAGTTGCCACTCTACTCAGTGTTTTGCTGACGTGTTACACTCGTTACCTTTCAGGACCAGGTGTTGAGTAGCCAGGGTCAGCGGCTGCAGAGGACGCTGGACCGAGTAGGGTCCAGTAGAGTTACCATTGTTCTCTTGTACCTCTTTTTGTTCCACTGTAGTGAGTAGTTCTTGTTACCACTGTACTTTTCTTTACCTGCAGTTCATATTATGTTATGAATGTTGTTCTAATGTTGTGGTGGTATATACTGTAGTGGTTTCTTTCCTTACTGCTGTACTTTCTTACTGTTAGTTATATTCATGCTGAATGTGGTTTATTTTACTGCTCTTTTGGCTACTTCCTTGTTGGACGACTAGGTCTTGGGATTAGTCGAGTCGGCCCGGTTCTCGTGTCTCGTAGGGACTCGGGAATCGGGTCGTTACAATAGGAGACTCTCGGTTGATTATGGTAGGAACTTGGTTAGCTCCGTGAGGGACTGGGGTAGTCTGATAGATAGCATAAGCTTGAGCATGTGGATCCCCACTGTTACCAAACCCTTGAGGCCCAGCACCTCGGTTCTGCACATTCTTTGGGTTTGGTACAAGCTGTGTTGCTAGAGATCCGGGTTGTTGGTTGTTTGCACTAAGTCCGAATTGCAAGGTGTCCAGTGAAGTTTTCATTTGTTGCATGAGCTGGAGCATTAACTCTTGCATTTCTACCATCTTTAGGTTTAAATCAGCCTACCCGACGGGTTGTTGGGCATTCCACATGGGCTGATTAACCTGATTCGAGGCCAGCTAAGTATATACATGACCCTGACCCATTGGTTTCTACAATACGTAGTTGTGATGCGAAAAATTAGCACGATTTGAAATTAGGGTTTTAAATAATTGTAACACGTCAATTTGCAATCACTTTTAAATTTATAACCTAGATAGTGGTAATATCTAGGATCGTCCAAGGAGGAAACTTTTTGCAAAAATCAATCTCTTACTTGAACATGAAACTTAACTTTCTTTTTGGTATTTTTGCACATATAATTTTTATGATTTTGAATAAGAAGGCAATCGCACTATTAAAGAAGGAAAGAGACTAACACCTATAAGCTAAACCTAAGCTCACTCTAGGCACGTGGAGGCCTAGAGTAATTAGGGAGAGGGAGTGAAAAGGTGCTAAAAACAAGATAAAAGCAAATGTGACAAAAAATGAAAAGAAGGCAGTTTGATTTGATGGAATTGTGTTTTACGAAAACATCTAGAGGAATGGTTCTACTTGAAATTGAAAATACAGAAATACTAAAAAATCAAATCCTCTTGCAAAATCTGGTGAAGAAGTGACTCTTCTTGCTCCAAGCCTAGCTGCCCTTGGCTTGAAAAGAAGGTCTCCTTTTTCGCCTTCCTTGAATGGCTCCTCCAAGATGGATGCTCTCCACCTCAAGTGTCTCCTCCAAGGGTGGGCGTGCATCACCCTAGTTTCTCCTCCAATGCCTGGCCATCCTCCTTGATAAGAGCTTGCTCCTCTTGGCGTGGCACAAGGGGAAGAATGGAAAGGAAGAAGCCACCAATGAGGCAAGGGATAGCCTCCTTAATCTTCATCCTTCGTTCTTCTTCTTGGCCGTGGGTTATAGGTGGGCTTAGGGTGGAATTAACATTAAGGGAGGATGAGTTTTTGGTGGTGGTTAGGAGGGTTTTTATAGAGGTGGAGAAGGGTGGTTGGCGTGGGGATTATGTGTAGAGCTAGGATGGGTTTTAAGAGGTGGTTAGCGGTGGTTATGGGGATCCTAAGGTGTGGGATGGGTCGTGCCACCTTAAAGGATGTGATGGTGGTGGTTATGGTGGTGGAGAGGCACCATAGGTTGTCTCCAACCATGGAGAGGTGCCATGGTTTTGGTTACAACTATGGGGGCTTCTAGAAGGGAGTAGGTGGATGGTGGAGATGGCTTGGGAGGTTAGTTGTATGGTGGAGATGAAAGGGGAGGTTGGCACCAACTTTAACTATAGTTAATGGGGGTTTTGGTGCCAACATGGTGGTGTCACTTGGAGGTGGTGGTGGTGTGAAGGGTTGTGGTTAAGTTGGGGCCAAGTAGGGTAGCTTAGGTTGACTTGGAGTGGAAGGTTATGTAGGTGGAGTTAGGGTTAGCTAAGGTGGATGACCACGAAGTGGAGAACTGAGTTAAGCTAACTAAGCTAGCTTATTTATTAGATGAGTAGAGGAGAGGTAGGAGGAATTAGGGTTTTAAGAAGAAGAGCTGAAGGAGAGCTGTCTCGAGCTGCATAGGAGCTAATAGTTGCTGATGAAGATGGAAAGGAGCTACTTTAGCTGGCTTAGCTTGCTAGTTCTTTGCTAGCTACGAAGCCAAGCTAAAGTAAGCTAGCTTCTACTAAGATATGCTGAGGTGAGCTGGGTCTGATATTCCTGAGGAGGACCTAGCTAGCTGGAGTAGCTAAGGTAGCTTAGCTCAACCAAGTTGAGCTAAGTGGATTCCCCATGAGCTGGACTTGAGCTGGCCTGAGCTAGGGTGGAGTTATCGTCAGCAGGCTTGAGTTGAGTAGAGCTGGAGGTAGCTGGACCTAAGTTGAGGTGGACTACAGTCAACTTAGCTGAGCTAGCTAGAGCTTCTAGTGAACGGATGGGAGCTGAGATGAGCTAGACTCAACTAAGTTAAGCTGGATCTGAGTTGACTCGAGCTAGGGTGACCTAAGATGAGCTATCTTGAGCTACCATTCAACAGAGACGAGATGAATGGAGCTAGGATGAGCTAACCCTAGCTCAAGTGAGCTGGTATCTGGCTATGATGAGCTGGATTAGTGTTTGCAGCGCTTGATCATGTTTTAAGACAGTTGTGTTGTTGTACAGGTGACTGATAAACGCCAGTTTATCATCATTCTTATGCATTTTGACAAACCTAGCTCTTAGGATTTTACTCCGCAAATGGGTTTTTTGGGCTGCATTTAGGCATAAATTAGGTTAGGCATGCATTGCATTTTTTATTGTCTTTTTAATATGTTTTTGTGAGTGTTAGGGATGTACAGATATATAGATCCCTAAAACCCTAGCACTCAAGAAGGCAAATGGTGAAGGAGAAGCCCAGACTTGCTGGAACTCAACTTGATCCAGCTCACCTCAGCTTGATCCAACTCACCGCAGCTGGAACCTAGCTCACTTGAACTAGGGTTAGCTCATCCCAGCTCCATTCAACTAATCTCAGCTAAGTGGCAGCTCAAGAGAGCTCATCTTAGCTCACCCTAGCTCAAGTTAGCTCAAATCCAGCTCAACTTAGCTGAGTCTAGCTCATCTCAGCTCCCACTAGTCCATAGGGAGTTCTAGCTAGCTCAGCTAAGTTGACAGGAGTTCACCCCAGCTCAGATCCAGCTACATCCAGCTCCACTCAACTCCAGCCAACTGAAGAAGAACTCATCCCAGCTCAGGAAGCTCATGTCCAGCTCTCGGGGACTCAGCTTAGCTCAACTCAGTTGAGCTAAGCTACCTTAGCTGCCTCAACCAGCTTGACCCTCCCCGGGAGCACCAGACCTAGCTCACCTTAGCTCATTATGGTAGAAGCTAGCTCACTTTAGCTTGTCTTAGCAGCTAGCAAAGAACTAGCAAGCTAAGCGAGCTAGAGTAGCTCCATGCCAGCCTCTTCAGCAGCAGCCAGCTCCAGTTTCAGCTCCTGACTTCTCCTCCTCAGCTCCTCCCTCCAAACCCTAGCTCCAACACCTTCTCCTCTACTCCTCCATTAGCTAAGCTAGCTTATCTTAGCTTATCTTTGCTTAGCTATGCTCCAACTTCCATGTCTTGTACCACCCCAAAAACCCACCTAACAACTCCACCCAACTAGCTCCACCTAAACTCCACATAAGCTAACCTACTTGGCACCAACCTAGCCTACCCACCACCTCCAAAAGACACCTAAAATTGGCACCAAAACCACCCTAACCACCCCCTTGATGGCGCCACTTTTCCCTCAAAAATTCCCCTTCATCTCCACCACACAATTCCCCTTGAACCCATCTCCACCATCCACCTAATCCCCCTTCTAGAAGACCCTAGGTTGGCGCCAAAATGGTGGTGTCTCTCCACCACCAAAAGCCACCAACACCACCCTAACCACCCCCTTTAATACCCCTTGGGCTGGCGCCACACACCCTTGTCCATAGGATCACTAACCACCTCCATCCTTCCATCCTAGCCCTCCATTTCAAGGGGCACCTTAACCCCCCATCCTACCCTATAAAAAGACCACTACCCACCACCATTCAAGACATCCTTGGATATCAAATTCACTCTCATATTCCACTTAGAAGCCCATGTCCAAGAGAGAAGAAGAAGAAGATTAAGGGGATATTCTGTCCCCTTGGTGCGTTCCCCTCTTCCCTTCTCTCTTGGGTCACGCCAGCCAAAGGAGAAGCCAGGCAAGGAAGATCTTTGGAGGATATCTTGAAGGTGGTCCATGCCACCTTGGAGGAGATTTTGAGGGTGGTGCACGCCCACTCCTTGGAGAGAGCATTGAAGGTGGAAGCTTCCACCTTGGAGGAGCTCTCAAGGAAGGAGAAGGAGGCCCTCTTTTCAAGCCAAGGAGCAACTAGGCTTGGAGCAAGAAGACTCCCTTCTTCACCATTTTTGCAAGAGGATTTGTGTTTCCTTTCTTGCTTTTAGATTTTTTTAGTTCTAGTAGAAGCATTCCTCTACTTGTCATTGAAAAGAACACTCATTCTAGTCAATTAAATTGCCTTCTTTTAGCTTTTTATTGCAATTGTTACTTTTGGTTCTAGCACTTGTTTCACCTCTCCTTCCTAATTACTCTAGGCCTCCACTTGCCTAGAGTGAGCTTAGGAAGAAGATATATCTATCTTTTAAGTTGTATTTAAGCAATTGTAGGTGTTAGTACTTTACGTTACAATTCGCATGTTGCCCTCATCTTTTCAAAACAAAAAAACATTACATATTTAAAATACCAAAAAGAAAGTTGAGATGTGTTTTTAGCAAGAGAATTGAATTGCAATTTTTGCCTCCTTGGACGACCCTAGATACTCCCCTATCTAGGTTTATAAATTTAAAAGCATATGCGAATTTGCATGTTACAACGACATTGAAAACCTGCTTTTACAAATCACACGTAATCCGCTATCAGTGACCAAGCATTGACAACAAATAAGAATTTATTACTCAAAAACCTATGTATCCGAGGTTGAATACAGGGAGCAAATGGAATTTTTCACTAATCTCAATAATGTAATTGAACACTTAGAATTACTCAAAACTTAATTCAGAATATAAATGCGGGAGTTTAAAAGTCAATTGTAGCAAAAATAGAGAAATTGGACATCTGATTCAATGATCAGACGTCTTAAAAGGATATTCTCTGATTTTCTTTCTTTCTCTGATTCTTTTTCTTCTATTCATCTTTGGTCTCTGGCCGTATGCTTCTTCTTGCTTGTTTCTTCTCTGTAGCTCCTTTCTAGCTTTTCCTTTCTTCTTCCTTCCTATTTTCCTCTGTCTTCTGCCCTTTCAGCCTAAACTTTCTGACTTCCTCTTCTCTTTGGCTTTGCCTCTCCTTCTGCCTTGTCTTTCCTTCTTCTCTTCTGACTTCTCTTATTTGCGGCTAAGTGTCAGCTTCACCTTCTTCCTCTGTGGGTCTTCTTCTTCATTCTTGCTTCTTCTTCCTTTAGCCTTCCTTAGCTCTGCTTCCCTTGGCTACAACCTTTCTTCCCTGCACACATAACACCGAAGAGCAAAAACCTACCCTTCTACCCACCCCCGCGTCTCCTTTACCCTTTTGTTCCCTGGCAACGGCGCCAAAATGTTGGCAGCGCTTGATCGTGTTTTAACAATCAGTTGCATTGCAGTATAGATGACTAAGCGTTGACAACAAATAAAAATTTATTACTCGAAAACCTAAGTATCCGAGGTCTAACACAAGGAGCAAATGGAACTTATTCACTAATCTCAATAATGTAATTGAACACTTAGAATTACTCAAACTTAATTCAGAATGTAAATGCAAGAGTTTATGAATTAAATCTATAGTGAAAATAAAAGAGTTGGACGTCTGATCCTATATGATGGCCTCTTATTCTTCTCCTTGCAGCTTTCTCTTCTCCTTCTGCTTTAGTTCTGCCTTCTTAGCTTTTGCTTCCTTCCTTCTCTTCTTCAGTGCCTTTGCCTTGCTCTTCTTTTTCTTCCCTTGGTTTGCCGCTCCTCCGCTATAGTGCTTCTCTCTTCTTCTCCTTCTCTTGCTACGGCTATTTCCTTTTCTTGTTAAGTCCTTCTTCCTTTCCTTCCCTTGCTACGCCTCTTCCTCCCTTAGCTTCGTCTTCCTGCACAATCACCACACAGCAAAACCTATTCCCCTACCCTCCCCATGCATCTCTCTCTCTCTCTGTAAATCTCACCTCAGTACGCTCTCCCAGAGCTAGGTAATCGGGTCGGTCGCAGGCTCGGGTCCAAGCACACCGTCGTGGGTGTGCTGCGCGAGGAATGCTTGGTAGGTTAGTCGGGTCGGGTGCCAGGTCCGCAGGGGAGAGTGTCGCGAACGAGGCATGATAGGTGAGGGACCTCACCCCATGTGTGTCTCGAGGCGAATAAAGTAAAACACAAATTCAATATATCGCACGCGCCTCACTCTTGCTTTTCTGAGGTGGGACTAATTGTCCCACCCGCTTCTGCGCTTTCGCCCACAAGAGCTCCTTCTTCCAATTGCTGCAGTTGGAGGCCTCGCCAAACCAATTGCCCTACTGTCTAAGTTCGCACACGCGTCTGCTTTCTCTGGGACCATGACACCTGGAGCGTGCAGCCTGGGGTGAAGCTCGCGACCTCCTCGCTGTGTGCGTCAATAGCGACAAGTGGTGAAATCTGTCACACACAATCACGGCCTTGCTACCCCAATAAAATACATGGGAATCTTCATCGTGCGAAGGAGAAGGTGGGAAGGTAGGTGGCAGGCCGTGGGGTGGCCTAGGCATGCGTGCCTAGGTCACCTTGTGGTAGGGTTTATGGGTTAGGTCAGGGGGTGTTTATGGTGGTGTGGGCGGTCGATGGATAGGTGGAAGATGTTCACTGGACTATGGTGGAGGTTGTGATGTTGGTGGCAAGACGTGTGGAGGTGTGGAGTGATGGATGCGTCTCGCTGGAGGTTGGCCGGAGATGGGGAAGATGGCGGAGGATAGTGGCTATCGAGGGGTAATTTGTGAAATAAATTGAGGGGAATTGAAGAGGGGATAGAGATGAGTGATTCTAACCTAATTAAGTGGACGAAGGGGGAGAGATGGCGACTGGCAGTACCTGCTATCACTGGAGAAGACGGCGTCTAGTGGAGGGAGACGGCAGCGACGATGGGGCTAGAGATGCTCGTGTGGGTGTTGCACGATGCGGAGGAAGATGGTGAGGACAGCTCTGCCACTGGTATTGTGGCAGAGCGACTAGAAGGAGGGAGGCTCATCAGAGCTCGCTAGACTACTTGGCTGGAGGAGAAGAGGATGAATTTGGGGTAGATCTCCGGCCAAGTCGAGCTTCAGAGGTGCGGCTGGAGATGGTGGTCATTTTATTGTTGCTGGTAGGGACTCCTATGCTTGGAAGACAAGCCTCCAAGCATAAGATACCTCGCTGGAGATGGAATTCTGTGGGATACCCAAATCTCTCATGCGTTCGCACGAGCGATTGGGTGTGAATCAGGGATTAGGACCATGCTCGAATGGAAGGGAATTCCTTAGAGAATCTCCCTTCCAAATCTGAGAGATCTCTGAGGAATAAGGGAATACTCCCCCTCCATTCCTCACCGAAGTAGGATTTCTCCCCATTAATGGTGGAGGGACCTGTTTGTAAGAGTGGTGAGGAAGTTAGGGGGGCCTGTGCAATGGTTTTCAAAAGATAGGGACCAAAATGTAATTGGGTGTACTATTTTGCAAAGTAGGTCAAGATGACCTCCCCTTAGATCCAAATTTTGGTACAAACCTAATTTGGACCTAAGGAATCTAATGGTGAAGTTGGATTTTACGTTTGACCACTATTGTCTAGACTTTTTGCATAAAAACCCAAATTAGGTTAATTAATGAGCTGGGACGCTAATCTAGGTCAAAATAGGTTCCAAAGGTTAAATTGAAGGTTCTAAACCCTAAGGGATATTTTTCCATGAATTTTAGAGGGTTTAGTTGATATTTAACTTGACCAGAACATTTATGAATTAAGCAGGTCTATTTTAGGGTTACAGAATGTCATTTAATTCCTAGACTGCACATTAACCCATTTCTGATTGAACAACCCACTTTTTATCTTATTCAGAACATTTGGCCTATGTTTTGCCTCTGAGAAACCCCATTTATGTACTATAATGGTAAAATTGCAGTTTTAACCTTTATTTCATATTTTCTTCTCAGAACACTTGTTCCTTGAATTAAGCCCTTCTTCAGGTTATGTAGGAGTTCTTATTCTCTTTCCTAGGTCAAAATGAGCTAGTTAGGGCTCATGATGAGGCTCTTATCATACTCCCATGCCTAGATTTTGCTAGTCCCTTAGCAAAGTTTTAAGATTTTAACTTCTGTTCTTAACCTTGAGTGTCTGTCACTAGTTTTGATAAGTGCTTTTCTTTTTCTTTTTTGATTAGGTTAGAATGCTGAGAATAGGCTTAGAGGTACTCAAGTATCAACGAAAATCCAGACCTGACCCGCTTTAGCCTCAGTCTTCCGCAAAGGTTTTTAAGGCTCGCAGAGACTATCCTAGGGTTTGTTGGATTCCGTGGTTAAAGCACCTGTGCTTGAGACATTTTTAGCCTAGGTTTAGTTTGCAATGCATTTTTGTAAGAGAGAGACAGAAGATTTATTTGTTTGGAGAGTTTTCTCTCTCTTTTCTTTTTATTTCTAGCTTCGGATTGGCTTCTCAACACGATCTGTATCAGATTCCTTGTCCCCATCATCAATCCTCAAGCGTCCCTGGCAATCGATGCTTCGTGATAGCACCGCCCATGACAACCCTCAAAACCCTCACTTTAGGGATTTTGAGATAATCCCGACCATGGCGTTCCGTGGTTGAATCCAGACCCTGGCAATCAACATTTCCTGATAATGCCACCCATGGTATCTGAACCAGCAGAGTGCTTACATGCCCCCGGTAGGATATTTAAATATCCTAAGAGACAAGCACCAAGGAGACGATATGTTGTTACACATCTTCAAGGGGAATTTCCTGCCTCTCTGCACCGGGAACTCGTCCAAATCAACTTTCATTGATTGGCCACCCCTAATCTAGGCAACTTTTCTAGAACATTAAAATGCTTTTTGTGTGATTTTGATATTTATGCGCATTGAACCATACTGCGTGTGGATTGGGGTGCTTAGGTTACCGAATCCCGCAAATCGAAGGTCAGTTAACGAGGCTAAATACTTCCTAAGCGTTACACCTAATACTTAAGCTTCACATTTTCCCCAACCTCTAGAGGATTATCCAGATCTTAGCGGTTATGCGAATTTTTAAGCCTAAGAGTCTGGCCTAGAAGGCCTAAGATCAGCGTTCGTGCTAATCTCTTTTTATGTCTCCTTAGCACTTGTCTTTCATTTTTCTCTTTTCTTGATTTGGTCTAGAACTTCGGTTAATTCCTTAATCTCTTACTAATGACTATCTCTTTTTCTTTTTCTTTTTGTGCTCCTTTTTGTCATTTTTGCTCTTTTTCTTCTCCTTAAAATTATGTGGCTCACAAAATTTCCTCCTACCTCCATTTTTTTGTTCTTTTTCATAATTTTTCAATTTTTTTTGTTTTTGACATATGTGAATTTTTTGTGAGAATCCTTCTATCTTTCTCTTGGTTCTATATGTATGCACTTTATCACTCCCCCATGCCTAAGTTTTGTAATGTCCTCATTGTAAACAGAGGGTGTGAAATAGTGTTGAGGATAGGGACTTAGAACAGGATACATCGGGTGGGTGAACATGTCGAAAATGACTAATGCAGATGATTTCAAGCTCTGGTACGTGTACCAGAGGTGGGATCAACTGCCTACGGCTGAGCTCAAGGTGCAAGGGACGTGGAGTACAGACGGATAATCAGACGGGTCTCTATTTTTGAAATGACAGGTTGCCTCCTGTTAAGTGCTAAATTCAACGCCTTTAGCCGAGCGGAAAATGGGGTGGAGAGGGAGTGGTCAAATCAGTAGAATTTTGTAAAACAAGCACCTTGATTAAGATCCTAGTTGGTCCAACCTGGTGCTTGTTAAGATCAACAGGCTGATGATGTAGCCCAACCCCAATCAGTCGGTGGGTTGATAGATGTAGATCAATAGATGCGGAACCCACCATATGCAATGTGGCTCGGATGGATATGGAAGTGAAAACTTGGGTTTAGGCTGAGTCAAATCAACCTGGTCAGAGTAGGGTTCCGAAAAATAATCAGTGCATGGTGTGGAAACCCTACAGGGGTAATCAGAGAATGATGGATCATGTTTCTCAGTCTGATCGATACCCGATACCTGGTATAGATGTGGAGTTGAATCATCTGCAAACGGCTCAATGAGAGGTGAATCAGAATAGAAATTGAGTCTAGTTGCGGGTCGGGGTAGAGAACGGGTTTTGATCGGTTCTATATGTGTGGAAGAGGTGGCTTCAATGAGAATTATGTATGAGGGCTCTTCTAGAAACGAATGACAGGTGGTCTTATGTAGAGAGTCCTCATAGTAACTTTCAAACTTAGAGTTAGAGAATGAGTCATGTGAGCTGAGGTCATGGATTGGCTTGTTATAATCAGGAAGCAGATTTTCTTCGATGTTATGGTCAGATTAGAAATCGTCGAAGAGTTTGCGAAAATCAAAATGTGAATGAGATTCAAGATCATGAGTTCCACCATGGAATAAATCATATGCTGTAGATTCAACAGCCTGACTGGGGTTTAACCTCGATCTCAATTCTGAGCTTAAAAAGGTGTCCTTTTTTGGCAGAGGCTCAGGTTCCAAGCTGGTAGGGCAGACCCAATTGAAACCCCACTCGTCCAACTCCTCAGTTTCTGTATCGTAAATTGGCATTACTTCCAAAAAATGGATTGGTTCCTCTGATGGATATTCATCAAATAGAGGCCCAAAATCATATTCTTCATTGAAAAATTGATCTTCCTCATATGGGGCCTTGAAATCTTCCCAATAGGTCTCAGATTTAGATTCTGGGCTTAGGATGTGGGTTGAATCACTAGAATCTAGGTCTGAATAACCTTCGAGGGTCATCTTATCAGAATAAGGGATGGAATTTACACCCTCAAGAGGTTCAATTCTACTCTCATTATTGCAGGAGTTTTGGGATTCTAAGCCTGGTGATTCATGGTTTAGAGTGGGCTCAACATTGTGTTTTCCTGCAATTGGAACTTCCCAACCTTCTTCAATATCAGGCACATTGTACTCCATCTGGGTTGGGAATCAACAACCATTTTGTGCCTCAAACCCAAGATCAGATTGATCCTCGATGTTTTCCCAAGATGGTTCATCCTCAGTTTGTGGCATATACGGGTATTTCTGGTTGATAATTTGCTTTAATAAACTCATTATCTCTTCCCATTTCTCAAGATCATCTTGGTGTTGCTCCCAAAGTCGAGGATTTGTCATGCATTGAAGGTATTCAAGATTGTGCAATTTTTCTATCTCAATGTATCCTGTGATGAGCATGTCTCATGTTGATCCTTTTGTGGCTTCTGCCAATAGTACTTGGGCATAAGATATGATAAAGGTTGTGATTGTTGGGACATCAACCTGAATGTTTTCTACTATTGTTGAGGTTTTGTCTTCTTTTTCCTAGAATTTTAGGGCATCCTCTTTCATCCTATCTCTCATGGATCTCCGATATTCAGGTTTCTTGAATGGTAATCCTAAGTGGTTTGGCTGCATATTTGAATTAGGTGGTGGAATCAAGATGTAGAATTACAGTTTGAATCAAGATGTAGAATCAAGTTATGAAGCGATTAGATCTGAATAACAAGTCCCACTGAAAATGTATGTGTGTGCTCTAAAGAGAAGATGAGGGACTGGAGATTTTTTGACCCAATCAAGACACCCAAAAATGTTGGATGTCTATGGAGGTTCAAGGCAAATGATACCCCTAGATCAGAAGATCGTCCACCTGAGAATTACCTGGGCAGCCAGAGAGGGAGAGTCCTGCAAAGACCCCAACACGGTAAAGCATCCCCACGGGTTACAGGGTTTCCCCCACCCGAACTCTCTTGTCAATGAGATTCCAGGTAGACTAGAATGGGGACCTTGACCTCTTAAGTCTATCACTTTTATTTCAAAGGTGCTTTATGGTCCTCACTTGAACTTTAGATGTTTTGATGTTGTGACCTAATTTGGAGGTTGGTTGACCCAAGGGGTCAACTTCACCTGACCTGTACGAAAGATGGCAGAATGATTCTAGGCTTGGGGCCTAGAGATCACCCTGATTTGACTCCCAATTTATTAGGTCCAAGATTTTAAGATTCAAGTGCTGTTAGAGCTCAATTTTTTAGGGTTTTATTTTGTTTAGATCTCTTCAATCAAGGGCTTGGGTAGCACACTGATGTGGGAGAGTTTCATTTCCTTTTATACAAGCATGTGTGAACTAGCACTCCAAAACCCTACTGTAGAAACCCTAATTTGGTTCTATTTCCAATCCTCTTTTCTTCTTGAAAAAGGTTCCCTTTGGACTTAAAAGAAAGAAATGTGTTGCCCACGGAGACTAAGCGTGATTTCTACTAGGCATAGGAATTTGTGGGATAGGCTCTAAAAAAAATTGCTCCAACTTCAAGAAGGTTTGAAAAATTTCACAAAATCAGGAAACATTTGCCTTAAAGATGGTGATTACTATAGAAAGAAGGCAATTCATTCCTAAGTTAGTTGCTTCCTCTTGCCTTTCAAGGATTAGGGGATGGTTTAAGGAAGAAAAGAGATTACCTGCATTGGAGTAGTTGACTTGCGGGAGGGATCTTCTCCTGAAATACCTAGCAAGATCACAACAAAGCAAAGTAGGGCAAGTTAGTGTTCAATATGATCAAAAAGAATGTGGAGGTTAGTGATAAATTACACGTTGCTCCACGGTGACGAGTCGATTCTTCACTTTTAAAGTCGTTTGTCACATAAAATGATGCGTCATTTGTAGTTCTATGTGGTGGAAAAATCGACTAATCAATAATTAAAATAACCACTCATAGAAGAGTGGGTCACGTCCACAAGGAGGCAATGACATATTTAAACTCGCACCAGTTAAAAGCATATGTTCACAGTTAGTTTCGACGAGAATCGAGCCATATCTGCCTTCAGATTAAGAAAACATCAAGAGAACATGCTGAAATGGCAATTTTGCACAACTAAAGGATATATTTTGCAATGCAGGTTAATAAAATAATAATAAAAGTTGACAATGGCATAGAATGTAAATATTAATAGAGGCTTGTACTATAGCAAAACAGGGGAATTTCTTCCCCTTGTCCGTGCGTGAGGAGGAGGCCGCGGTCGGGTGTGCGGAGCTCGGAGGTAGTTGGCCATGATGAGGACAATGCCTGGTGGTGACGGCACGTCGAATGGCCACCGGAGGTCTCACCGACGACGAGGAAGGCCAGCAATGGTGGCGGCGGCTTGCTGGCGTGGGTGGGCTGCTGTCGGCCTTCAGAGGGTGTGGCTGAGTTTCTAAGGTCGAGGCGAGTTCATTGATGTTGGTGGTGTGAAGTTCCGAGGTTAGATGACGCAGCTACGTTGTGGGTGCTTTGGGTACCTTCATCAATAGAGAAGAAGAAGAAGCCAGCTGGAGTGAAGCACGCTGTGCGTGCGCTGCTGGTGGCGAGGTGAAGTGCTGCTGCTGGGCGCGCCGGCACGCGACTGCTGGCAGGCCACTTGGGTGCGTGGGTGCTTTACTATGGGCGCCATGCGCACACCATAGCAGCAGGCGCGGGAGGTGCTGGAGGTGCTGTTGTAGGAGGTGAGGCGTGCTGAGGGGTGCTGGTGGGTGTGCGCTAGGGGCTGGAGTGTGGAGGATGGTGCACACAGCAAGGGCGTGCGCGGGGATGGCTGTGCTGCAGGAGATGAGTGCATGCAGTGGAGCTGTGGACGTTGTTGCTCACTGGCGGGTAAGTGCGTGTAGTGGATTGGAGATGAAGGTGCGGGCAGGGTATGTAGGCACGGATGCGCTGAGGAACACGTGAGGTTGTTGAAGAAGAAACACAGTGATGGCCAAGCCCACTGGATTGGCACGGCGAGCTGTCACCTCGTCGGCCTACGGTGTGGTGGAGCTTGGCCTTGGAGACCACAGTGAGGAGCAGGTGCACAGTGATGGGCGGGCAGTGTCTCAACATACAAGGCACCCTCCCTCCTCCTTTTGTAACCACGGCCTTCGTTTCAATTTCAAAATGGTGTGGCGTAAATGTGATGCACAGTAGGAGGAGGTGGAGCCGAAGCTGGAGGAGTTACCTGTGCAAAGGGAAAAAAAAATAAAAGAATAAAATATTATGGTTATTTATGCATAAGCCCTTAGCTTCTATGTTAAATTAAAACAATACATGCAATGCACCTAATTGGTTAACTAATGCAATTCTAAGTTAATTCTAAATGCATTTAGTTATGAATGCAATGCATGAATTATGTAATTAAATCAGAAATATGAATTAATCTATTTACATCCTAATTCATGTTAAATAAATGTTAGAATTAACTTGATGTCTAGGCACTTAAATACTTAAATAGCCCACAAATATGGGCTAATTAAATACCCCCATGCCTAGTTTTTTGCAAGTCCGTAGCAAATCCAAGGAAAACCTAACACTCCAAGTAGACTAGTCAACCCACTCGGTCTTCCTTTAGAAACATATTAAGTTCAGACTCTAGACCTAAGGTTCCCAAGTAGTTGCTAAGTTAGAGACTAGGTCGGCTAAAGACGAGTTGCAGGCACAAGTTTCCCTGATTTCTGACTCTACCCTAAGGTTTATTGATCCCTGAGATTAAAGCATTCGTGCATGTGCATTGTTCTAATTTATTTGAGTTAAAGGAAGAAGGATTTTTTTTTTAATAATATATATATATTTTTTGATTCCTCTAAGTCTAACTTCGGATCAGCTATCAACACGGTCTATGTCAGATTCATTGTCCCCATTACCATACCTCGAAGGGTGCCTAGCTTTTGATGCTTCGAGATAGCACCGCCCATAACGACCCCAAGAACTCCTGGCAATCGACACTTCGAGATAGTATCGCTCGTGGATTTCTAAGTAAATTCAAGCCTATGGCAATCGGCACTTCGAGATAGGGTTGCCCTTGGTACCTGATCCGCACAATGCGCTTACATGCCCCAGTAGGATGGATATCCTAAGAGACAAGCACCGAGGAGGTAATATGTTATCATCATATCCTCAAGGTGAGTATATACTCCACCTCTCCTGCGGCAGGAACTCTTACAATCAAATTGTGTTTTCAAGCCTCTCTTAAGTCAAAACTAAGAGAACCACATCTCTTTTAAGAAAGGAATTAAGTTGATTACTTACACCAGACCATGTATGTGAAATTTGGATGCTTGGGTTACAATGACCTGTAAACCAAAAGGTAGAACAAGACTCCAGGTACAACCCTACCTTTTAATTGAAACCATAGCTTTCCTTCCTCAACTTCTTGAGGAATGGTCCGCAACTTAACTCCTACTTAAGTTTTTTTAAGTCCACAAAGGAAGTTAAAGGTCTAAAGCTAGTAGCTCATTTAGCTTCTAAAGTTTGACCCTAGAACCAACTTAGTCTCACCTAGAGTTCTGATTTGCTTAAGAATGCAGGACCTAGCTAGTTAAGCTCAAAACTTTTTTTTAATTATTTTGTTTATTTTTATTTATTTAAATTTTTTTTTTAATGATGTATGCAATGAATGCACTATGCTATGTATATCCCCAAGTACCCCCCCATGCCTAAAATCTACAATGTCCTCATTGCGTAGAAGGATATTTACCTGGGTTAGAGATGGGCTGTCGTTCTTTTGTTAGCAGCTGAGTAGCCAAAGAACCTGCAAATTAGGTTTAAGGATTGCAGAAATAGGCCCTAAAATTGAGCAAAGTAACGCTAGCCTAGAAAGTAGGTAACCTAGGATGTTGACGAGCTGATGATGAGTCCCGATAGCAAATGCTCGCGCAACTAAGATGGGAATGAAATCTTCCCAGGTCACCAGAGGAGGTTCTAAAGGATAAACTGGCATAACAACCTCAAAAGGGGTAGGGGGAGGATGACAAGGATCCTCCAAAAATAATGGGGAAGGAATGGTGTAGAGATAAACCCCCAGGGCAATGGACTTACTAAAGAAATCATCAATCCATACCTGATACTCCATTACGGGAAATATTGGTTTGTTAAGACCCCCGGTCAGAACAAAAGCGAGCAATTCTCTAAGGTAAGGATCATCTAGGGTGTCCAAGTTTCGAGGTTGCGGGATGTCCATAAGATCTAGGTTGGGTTTAATCAGCTCGGTGTCCATCCCTAACACTCTTTCCAAATCGTCAATTGCATCCCTAGCATTCCTTGCACCATCACATGTATCTTCCTGCCCTTCATCAGGAGTCACAATTTCGCCTTCAGACATAAGCGAATCAGAGGGTGACTTCAAAATAAATAAAGGCAGGTTGGAAGCAACAGATCTAGGGATTATCCTATCAATGTCATCCCCAGGTTTTTGTTCTTTACCCAAATCTTCCCCAGAGTCTATATGTGAATGCACATAAATCTTAGAAGTTGCTTCCAAATTTTCCATCATTTCATCATGAGGAGAAATATCATCAATGGGTGTGCTAAGGAAACCTAATTTGGTCAAATTTGTGACATCCTCAGGGGCTAACTCTTCAAATAAGACATAATCACCCTTATTGTCACTCCAAATCTTGAATGTAGGTTCCTCATATAATTCGTCTTTCTCCTCATCATATGATTCATCATATACCCGAGGTCTAGAATCATTTAATATCTCAACAAATCCCCTAGGGTACTCTATTTGAGGTAAATGGTTTACACTAGTAATGTCAGACTCCTCAGATAGGTCAATTTCTTGAGGGTTAGGTTCCCTAAGGGTGGGCTTAAGTTCCATCTCATGATCAGAAGGGAGGGTAGGATTAACAACTTGACTTCGACCCACTTCATCAAATGTCACGAAAATACTATCATCTGGGTCGAGGTCTTCCAATGGTACCAGCATTCCCTTCTTTTGACTCCAATATAGTTCAAGTGGATACTCAACCTTACCATCATCTTCCTCGGGTTGCCACCTTTCTTCATCCAATGCATAGCTACTTTCATAGGTATCTTCCTCCCATTTAAGGCATGGATCTCTCAAAGAACTGTCATCTAATGGGGACGTTTCAAAATCAAACCTCGAAAAGTAGCTATTCTCCCTTACATAATCCCCAAAATTTCCCTCCAACTTAAAGTTTAGCTCTCCCACGGGAGATGCATCTATTGTAGAGGGGTGTATGTCATCCTCAATGGGGTAGATTGGGTGGCTAATTTCATCTCTTTCTTGTTGGCCTGCTCTTGAAGATTCTCCTAACAATTCAATCATTTCATTTTGCATTTTCTGTATTTCCATCTTCAAGGAGGAGAGGTCATTTCTATCATGAGAGAAGTCAGGCTCAGGCTTATAGTACCCAGGAGTGTTTATCCAACCATTATAATTTTTTAGGGAGGGTGGGTTGGGTATTTCTATGGTGTGTGTGATATTGGGCAAAGCAAATCCCACTCCTAGGTTCTGCTCACTGATTTGGGGCTTAACCAGGCCAATACTCCTATAATTGGAGTAAAATGGATCCTAATGATTGTCATTATGTCCATCAAGGGATGGACCATCTCAGCGTATGGGGTCGAAGAGTGTAGAGTGGGGGTGAGGGTGTGGGCAAGATGTGAAAGGATGAAAATCAATGTGGTCCATTATAACTCACACCTAAATTAGAATTCCCCAAGCAAAACACAATTCAAAGAGGACTTTTTAGGTCTTTCCTAATTTAGGCATTTGATTTTAAGTCAGATTGTAGGTGACAATATAATTTGTTCAATCAATTTATGCCCTTACTGTCGACCTATGGCTTGCCTAAGAAAACCTAGTTGGAGCTTAGGTGTTCTTCCCTAAATCTCAAATGGTAGAGCAACTCCAAAGACGGAAGATCAAGGGATGCAAGTAGGCCTAAGCCTTCCTTTGAAGCTATGCTTTCACGGTGCTTCTCAACTACCCCCAAAATCCATGACAGGGTATCCCCCACTTTGGATTTACAAAACCTTTGATCTCAAGTTCCAAACACTTCAGAATCCAACGGTAGGAGGGCTCTTGTCCTAGTCGTTCCAAGACTTAGGAGTGTCTAAATGAGTGTCGTGGTGCAAAAGATATAAGTGTGCATTCACCGCAAAAAGATTTTTAATTTTGAATCTCACACCATGTTTGAAAATCAAGTCCTTGATTTCTAGATGTCCCTCCTTTAATTAGTCCTTTTTCATGAATATATGTGACCACTTGTTAGATCGCTTCAAGACAAATTATGTGGTCTTCAAATTGAGTCCAATTGCAATGCGTGATCAAGAATAGGATGCAAAGTAAGAGAATGTGTACCTTGCTTCCAGCAATCAATGATGCGAGAATGCACGCAATGCAGAGAAGTAAATCCAGAGGCTGCTCATACAGACCTAAATGGTTCGTCCTAGGGGCAGGCAACTTCTAGCAGGTAGCTCATTTTCTTATTATTATTATTTTTTTAACTACTTATGCATAAGCAAATAAAGGTAAACAATCCCCAAAATAAATTAAAAACCTAAATCTAAACAAAAGGGAACAGGCTCCCAAAAATTACCCAACGCTGGCCTAAAACAAAATCGGGGAACAAACCCCTCAAAATATACCCCAGAACAAGGGTTTCAAACCAAATGTGCAATGAAAAATTAAGTCTAAAGTCTTAATCCTACTCTAATCAAATCAGCGACTAAATGTACAGAGAAGATCATCGCCTCCTCATCCTTCCCCACCTTTGCAAGGTAGCTCGATCAAGTTCTCCTCTAGTGACGTGAAGGGTTGCCTCTCGCGATGGTTGGTGTGATTGCGAGTCCTAGAATATGTGTCGCAGATCGTTGCACACTCCTCTCTCTAATTCCTCGCACAAATTTCTCACACAAAAAATAAATAAATGGTCAGATCACTATGCAGTGAGAAATAATAAAAAAAAAAATCAGGTGAAATTATTATGTCTGTTGCCTCCCCGGCAACGGTGCCATTTGATGAGTCGATTATTCGCTTTTAAAGTCGTTTGTCATATAAAATGACGTGTCGTTTGTAGTTCTATGTGGTAGAAATATCGACTAATCGATAATTAAAATAACTACTCGCAGAAGAGCGGGTCGTGTCCACAAGGGGCAATGACATATTTAAACTCGCACCGGTTAAAAACATATGTTCACAATTAGTTTCGACGAGAATCGAGCCAAATCTGCTTTCAAATTAAGAAAACATCAAGAGAACATGCTGAAATGGCAATTTTGCACAACTAAAGGAAATATTTTGCAACGTAGCTTAATAAAATAATAATAAAAGATGAGAATGGCATAGAATGTAAATGTTAATAGAGGCTTGTACTGTAGCAAAACAGGGGAATTTCTTCCCCTTGTCCGTGCGTGAGGAGGAGGCTGCGGTCGGGTGTCCGGAGCTCGGAGGTAGTTGGCCACGATGAGGACTATGCGTTGGCGGTGACGGCGCATCAAATGGCCACCGGAAGTCTCACCGATGATGAGGAAGGACAGCAATGGTGGCAGCGGTTTGCTGACGTGGGTGGGCTGCTGTCGGCCTTCAGAGGGTGTGGCCGAGTTTCTGAGGTCGAGGTGAGTTCATTGATGCTGGTTGCGCGAAGCTTCGAGGCAAGATGAGGCGACTACATTGTGGGTGCTTTGGGTACCTTCGTCAACAGAGAAGAAGAAGAAGAAGAAGAAGAAGCTGGCTTGAGTGAAGCACGCTGTGCATGCGCTGCTGCTGGCAAGGCGAAGCGTTGCTACTGAGCGTGCGGTCGCGCGAGTGTTGGCAGGCCGATTGGGCGTGCAGGTGCTTTACTGCGGGCGGCGTGTGCACACCACAGCAGGGGGCACGGGAGGTGCTGCTACAGGAGGTGAGGCACGCCGAGGGGTGCTAGTGGGTGTGCGTTAGGGGCAGGAGTGTGGAGGATGGTGCACGTAGCAAGGGCGTCCGCGGGAATGGCGGTGCTGTAAGAGATGAGTGTGCATGGTGGAGCTGTGGACGTTGCTGCATGCTGGTGGGTAAGTGTGTGCAGTGGATTGGAGATGAAGGTGCGGGTAGGATATGTAGGCACGGATGCGCTTAGGAATACGCAAGGCTGTTGAAGAAGAAACACGGTGATGGCCAAGCCCACTGGATTGGCGCTACGAGCTGTCACCTCGCCGGCCCACGGTGTGGTGGAGCTTGGCCTTGGAGACCACAGTGAGGAGTGGGTGCACGGTGATGGGCGGTGGTGTCTCAACGTACAAGGCAGCCTTCCTCCTTTTGTAGCCATGGCCTTCGTATCAAATTCAAAATGGCATGGCATAAATGTGATGAGCAGGAGGAGGAGGCAGAGCCGAAGCTGGAGGAGTTACTTGTGCGAAGGAAAAAAAATAAAAGAATAAAATATTATGGTTATTTATGCATAAGCCCTTAACTTCTATGTTAAATTAAAACAATGCATGTAATGCACCTAACTGGTTAACTAATGCAATTATAAGTTAATTCTAAATGCATTCAGTTATGAATGCAATGCATGAATTATGTAATTAAATCAGAAATATGAATTAATCTAATTACATCCTAATGCATGTTAAATAAATGTTAGAATTAACTTAATGTCTAGGCACTTAAATACTTAAATAGCCCACAAATATGTGCTAATCACCAGGCAACGGTGCCAAAATGTTGGTAGCGCTTGATTGTGTTTTCAGTCAGTTACGTTGTAGTATAGGTGACTAAGCATTGACAACAAATAAGAATTTATTACTCAAAAACCTATGTATCTGAGGTCGAACACAGGGAGCAAATGGAATTTATTCACTAATCTCAATAATGTAATTGAACACCTAGAATTGCTTAAAACTTAATTCAGAATATAAATGCAGGAGTTTAAAAGTCAATTATGGAAAAAATAGAGAAATTGGATGTCTGATTCAATGGTCAGACATCTTTAAAAGATATTCTCTGATTTTCTTTCTTTCTCTGATTCTTTTCTTCTATTCTTCTTTGGACTCTGGCCATCTACTTCTTCTTGCTTGTTTCTTCTCTGTAGCTCCTTTTCTAGCTTTTCCTTTCTTCTTCCTTCTTATTTTCCTCTGTCTTCTGCACTTTTAGCCTAAGCTTTTTGACTTCCTCTTCTCTTTGGCTTTGCCTCTCCTTCTGCCTTGTCTTTCCTTCTTCTCTTCTAACTTCGCTTATTTGCCGCTAGGTGTCAGCTTCACCTTCTTCCTCTATGGGTTTTCTTCTTTATTACTTCTTCCTCCTTTAGCCTTCCTTACCACTGCTTCCCTTGGCTTCAACCTTTCTTCCTTGCACACATAACACCGAAGAGTAGAAATCTACCCATCTACCCACCCCCGCGTCTCTCTCTCTGTAAATATCTCTTCGGTATGCTCTCCCAAAGCTGGGTAATCAGGTCGATCGCATGCCCGGGTCCAGGAGCACTGGCGTGGGTGTGCTGCACGAGGAGTGCTCAGTAGGTTAGTTGGGTCGGGTGCCAGGTCCGTGGGGGAGAGTGTTGTGGACGAGGCATGATAGGTGAGGGACCTCACCCCATGTGTGTCTCGAGGCGAATAGACTAAAACACAAATTCAATATATCGCACGTGCCTCACTCTTACTTTTCCGAGGTAGGACTAATTGTTTCACCCGCTTCTGCTCTTTCGCCCGCAGGAGCTCCTTCATCCAATTGTTGCAGCTGGAGGCCTTGCCAAACCAATTGCCCTGCTATCTGAGTTCGCACACGTGTCTGCTTCCTCTGGGACCCTGACACCTGGAGTGTGCAGCCTGGGATGAAGCTCGCGTCCTCCTCGCTTTGTGCGTCAATGGTGGCAGGTGGTGAAATCTGTCACTCACAATCATGGCCTTGCGGCCCCATTAAAATACATAGGAAGCTTCGCCATGCTAAGGCGAAGGTGGGACGGTAGGTGGCAGGCTGTGCAGCGAACTAGGTGCACGTGCCTAGGTCACCCTGTGGCTGGATTTATGGGTTAGGTCGGGGGAAGTTTATGGAGGTGTGGGCGGTCAATGGATAGGTGGAAGACGTTCAGTGGACTGTGGTGGAGGTTGTGAGGTTGGTGGCGAGATGTGTGGAGGTGTGGAGTGACGGATGAATCTCACTGAAGGTTGGCCGGAGATGGGGAAGATGGCGATGGACAGTGGCTGTCGAGGGGTAATTTGTGAAATAAATTGAGGGGAATTGAAGAGGGGATAGAGATGAGTGATTCTAACCTAATTAAGTGGACGAAGGGGAAGAGATGACGACTGGCAGCACCTGCTGTCGCCGAGGAAGACGGTGTCCAATGGAGGGAGACGGCGGCAACGATAAGGCTAGAGATGCTCACACGGGTGTTGCGCGATGAGGAGGAAGATGTGAGGATAGCTCTGCCACTGGTATTATGGTAGAGCAACTAGAAGGAGGAGGGAGGCTCGCCGAAGCTCGCAGGACTACTTGGCCGGAGGAGAAGAGGATGAAATTGAGGTGAATCTCTGGCCTAGTCGAGCTTCGGAGGTGCGGTCGGAGATGCTGGTCATTTAATAGTCACTGGCAGGGACTTTTATGCTTGGAAGACAAGCCTCCAAGCACAAGTGACCTCGCCGGAGATGGAATTTTATGGGATACCCAAATCTCTCATGCGTTCGCACGAGTGATTGGGTGTGAATCGGGGATTAGGACCATGCTCGGATGGAAGGGAATTCCCCAGAGAATCTCCTTTCCAAATCTGGGAGGAGATCTCTGAGGAATCAAGAAATACTCCCCCTCCATTACTCGCTGAAGTAGGATTTCTCCCCATTAATGGTGGAGGGACCTATTTGTAAGAGTGGAAAGGAAGTTAGGGGGTCTGTGCAATGATTTTCAAAAGATAGGGACCAAAATGTAATTAGGTTTACTATTTTGCAAAGTAGGTCAAGATGACATCCCCTTAAGACCAAATTTTGGTACAAACTTAATTTAGACCTAAAGAATCCAATGGTGAAGTTGGATTTTAGGTTTGACTACGTTTGACTGGACTTTTTGCACAAAAATCCAAATTAGGTCAATTAATGAGCTGAGATCCTAATCTAGGTCAAAATAGGTTCCAAAGGTCAAATTGAAGCTTCTAAACCCTGGGGGATATTTTTACATGAATTTTAGAGGGTTTATTTGATTTTTAGCCAGACCAGAACCTTGTTGAATTTAGGGGGTCTGTTTTAGGGTTACAGAATATCATTTAATTCCTAGACTGCACATTAACCCATTTCTGATTGAACCAACTCACTTTTTATCTTATTAAGAACATTTTACCTATGTTTTGCCTCTGAGAAATCCTGTTTATGTACTGCAATGGTAAAATTACAGTTTGAACCTTTATTTCATGTCTTCTTCTCAGAACAGTTGTTCCTTAAATTAAGCCCTTCTCTAGGTTATGTAGGAGCTCTTATTCTCTTTCTTATGTCAAAATGAGCTAGTTAGGGCTCATTATGAGGCTCTCATCAATTAGGTTGAGTCCCAGCCGGTTTGAGCTTCTCCTTCACCAATTGCCTTCCTGACTGCTAGTGTTCTGGGGATCTGACTATCTATTTCACCCTAACACTCAAATAAACTCATAAAAAAGACAACAAAAATGGGTAATGCATGCCTAACCTAATTTATGCCTAATGTAGCCCAAAAACCCATTCGTGGAGTTAGAATCCTAAGAGCTGATATTTTTTAGGGCACAAGAATGATGATAAACTGGCATTTATCACACCCCCATGCTTATTTTTTGCTAGTCTCTTAGCAAAACAAATTTTTAGGGAAATCTAAGTTTTTTAACTTTTGAGGAGAAAGAGATTACGGGACCTTGGTTGATCCAAACACGGGAGGTACGAGATTTATTAAAGATAAACAACAGGAGTTATTTTCGGATCCAAAAATTAGATGAATCGGGATCAATACATCCTCCAAAAATTAACAAATTAACCTCTTGTTAATTTAAATGACTTGAAATTTTTGTATTTGGGATTTTTCTAGCTCTTGAATCTAATTCGCAACTTGCAATAACCTTTAATACCTTATGTCTGTGCTTGTGAAAAGCCAACATTTATAAGGGCATATTTTTTGGTTTAAAACCTTTTTTTTCTCCCACATTCTTATTCTTAGCTTAGTCTTATAATAGATGTATCAGGATCATCATTCCTGTTACCAATCCTCGAGGGGACTCTGGTGCCAGTACTTCAGGATAGCACTGTCCATGACACCACCTAGGAGCTCACAACACCAAAGCACAATGCAATGTAAAGAGGTGTGTTTATCGCACTAAGTGTTCATGTATCGTGAAGCACATTTTGATAGGAAAATGCATCATAGTATAGTGCGCAATACGATCAAACAAAAATATTTATTAAAAGATAACAAAACTTGAGTCCCGGTCGTTCGACTCTGGGAGGCATTTATGCAAATCTGAAATCGATCTTTTGTAGCTCTACTTGCTTAAAATTGCATGGCGGTTTATGGTTATTACATATTTAAGCATGACATGCTTAGTTGCAAGATTATCAGAAAGTAAAAGTAGACAACTTTAATCACACAAAATATATTGCAACCAATAAGCTCATGGTGATTTTCAACATAGATATATGAATAAAAAATATATCTTTTATTCATTCATTCAGGAGGATGTTTCCAACATGGAATTTAGAGGAAAGCTTGAAAAACACAAATCTAGCTATCAAAAAATGATCGCATACAGGAATCTATGGGGGGATTTTACATGCATCATTGGGGGAGAATAAGAGCTACACTACTAAGCAGTAAATGAAAGCAGTAAAACTATGAAGAGCTAAGCTACTAATCTAGCAGAAAAGAAGGGCATTTGGAGGTGGGCTCCGATGGCCTTTGAGTGGCTGAGAGGAGAAGGAGGGGCGGCCAATGGTGCTTAGGCAGACCCTTGGAGAGAGGTTGGGGAGATGATCCAGCATCCTGGTGTGGAGATGGTGGCTTCCATGGTGCTCCTCGTGGAGGTGGAATGGATGTGAGGGTAGCTAACTGATCGTGCGGCTCACTCAACTCAATAATTAAGTTAATTTTACTTAATTAAGAGTAGAAAAAGTCACTTAGGTTAACTCGAAATTATGTCGATTGTGTAGTATAGGGTCAAATTAACCTAACATTTTAGAAATTTTTACTGGTTGAGTCTAGGTCGTTCACTGTGAGGTATAATAATTTTTCAAATTTACCAATTTTCTTTTATTTTCCTTTATAAGTTTAGGAGGTATAACTAAGTTGATTTTAAAACATGAATTTTGCCAAAATATTTAAACTATAAAGAATATACAAAACTTCATATGAAAAACATATTTACTCAAATAATCTACTTTATTAGCAAGTAAACATGTTAGATTTCCAATTTTATTCCAAAGAAATTAAGGTAATAAAAGTTGTTCTATTAAAACATGCCTTATTACAGTTATTAAAAAGAAATGCAAGTAAAACAAATTCTTCTTTATAGTCTTCAGCCACTCTTTTCTTCTCCTTTCTTTCTTTTCTTTTCCTTTATTTTTATTCTCTCTCGAGCTCCTATCTTACCTCTCCTTCTATTCCTGCCTTTTTCTTCTCTTCCCTTAGTACCTATTCTTCTTTAACACTCCTTAGCACCTGTCTCCTCCTTTCCTTAGCCTTGAACACTTAGCTTAACCTTAACCTTTAGCGGCTCCTCTTTCCTTAAGCTTTCTTTCGAACCATCAGTTGAACCGGGATTTTTTTACATTTTAACCAAAAATTATTTTATTTGCGGCGAGGTCCTTTCGAGGATACACAGTACCCTGGGATCAGGGTGGGACCAAACCCTACTCAGTCCTTGCCTAATCTCAGTTAGGTTCGATTTCGGTTTATTTCATTTAGTTCATAGTCTCGACCCAATCCGACTCAACCCAGCCTCCCAGGCCTCGCCCTCCTAGGGCACACTCGCTCACGCCCACTCGGGCGCACACCTACAGGCACACAAGCCCGCACACAGACATGCACATGCTCAGAATAATCAGAATGCTCAGATAATCAGATCGGTAACCGGTGCACCGAGCGCTGACGACTGAAGAGCCGATGTAACAAAATCGTTTTATCCCCATGCGTGCCCTCAGAAACTGACGATGTGGGACTATCATAACCCCTTCCAGACCCAACTTCAATCAACCATAACTTCCAACTCAAATCTCCGTTTCAAGTGATTTAAAGTTTGCTGGAAAGCTCTAAGATAGATCTACACAATTGCAGGGCCAATTTAAGGTTTTGAGGATGTTTTCCTCTTCAATTTGAAAGGTAAAATTAGGGGTTCCTACGGGTTATTTATTTCCTGGAAAGTGATTATTCATGTCACAGAGTCCTCAGATGGACTTTTCCTTCTTATTTAAAGGTCTAAATAGTTGCTGCAAATGAATTCTGCATCTGCTAGTGTAGTCTTGAAGCTCACAAGACCTTCAGACAATGTAGACAAGGTTGAAGCTTCTCTGAAAGCTTCAGAGATGAAAATTTCAGACTTTGATATGTGCAACAGAAACTTAAGAATGTTTCTAATTGCTTTAAACTAATTCTAAGGGTTATAACAGACTTATCTAGGCAGGATTTAGAATTAAAACTCAATGAATGGCACTGCTGTTTGTTTGGGTTTAAAAATAACCCAAATTGACAGGGTTCAAATTATCACTAAATAAATCATCCGAGCTCACTTTATTCTCTCTCAGACCATCCAACAAGATCCCAACTCCTCAATACCTCAATTCGAGCTCAGAACTCCATAATCAAACTTAGTTTGACTGTGAAGGCACAAAAGTTCGACTTTCTGTTCAATGCTTCTCCACAGGAAATTAAAACCTCGAATAGGATCTTCTTAACCTCAGAAACTCATTCAGATTCTCAGATTGATGCTCTGACCAAGATTTCTAGGGTTACAAGCTTGCCACCTAAGTTTGAAAAGGCATGTGTTCGTTAGATAAAATCAGAGGTTGTTACAGTGGAATGAGGTCATGCATAGCTTCAGTGCATTGCACTGAAGCTTTTGGGTTCCTTAAACTCAACTGAAACCTAACTAATAGACTTCTCCAACTCCAGTGGAGTTGGAGAAGATGAAGTCATATCTCAAACTCCAGACACTTAATCCTCAAAGAATCATCCTTAGAGAAATCAGTGATCCATTTAATATCATTCTGGAGCTTCTCAACAAATTCTAATGGCTGAAGTACAGATTTGTCTCGCCAGAGCTCCAGTGAACCCAGAAAATATGTACTCTGTGTACAGATTGTTAAATTATGCCATTTTTAATCTAAAAAGGATCCTGAGGTTGCAAGGAACCTCAGAATCACAATTAATTCCCATTTTGTTCATTAGAGTTAAGATTTGACAGTGAATTCGTTTCTTTAAAAATCTGATTTGAAATAAACTTAGGACTTGTTTAACCACTCAATTGAGTGGTTAAAACAAGTCAACAGATAATAGCAGTTATTATTATATAGTTAATTAATAGTTTTAACTGCTCTTAAGCTGCCATGGATAGCGAGCTCAGGAGCTTAATTAAGATTGGGCGTTTAATTTATATGTGATAATAATATGTATTATAGTGTCGATTAGGGTCCATAAGTGGTGGATAGATGATGAAGAACCCAGTGGAGGTGAAATTAAGCCCACTACTATCACCATGGACAGTGACAGCAGTCAGTGGAGGTGAAATGTGAATTAGGCGATTAGATGATCAATTAAATGATTAAATGTGCTAGAACTGATTGTGAGGGTTAAAGGAAGGTGGATAATGAAATAAAAAGAAAAGATTAAAGCTCTGGCGAGCTTAAGGAGCTCACCAGAGTCGGAGAAGATGAAACTAAAATCTGACATTAACTTTAATCTAACTATCTAACTAACTAAGCTAACCTACTCCTACTCCTACTCCTACTCCTAATCTACTGTTACCTGGACTAAGGGGTTAATAGGGTTCCGCCGAAGTCTCATGGCGGACGACGAAATCAAAGGGTGAAAGAAGAATCTCTAGCAGGCAGATTTGAGGTGGAGCGGAGGATTCCTTGGGTAGACGCCTGTGTCAGAGATGCGGTTGACCACGGCGGATCTCCTCAGCTGATTAAGATGGACGGAGGAAGCCAGAAAATGAGATGGAAAGTCGCCGGAGTTTCAAACGAATAGCCTACTGGGTCGGCTACAGTGTTAGAAGAGGGAAGGGAGCCAACTTGAGTAAAATCTGAGGGTTGATGGTGTATTTATAGTAGTTGGCAGCAAAGAGAATGGCAGGGTTTGGCCGAGGAAGGAGCTTGAGGAGCTTAACCTCCGACGTCGTCTTCGACGACGGTGAGGTTATCTCCCATTGGAAATTAGGATTTCCAGTTAATCCAGACTGGTGGATGAAGTGGACGTGGTGAGTACAAGTTACAAGAGCTTGGACAAAGAAGAGTGATGTTGGTAGGGCGGTAATCGCTTAGTGGCGTGACTCTCTGCCGCTAGCCGTTCATTCAGCTGAAGAACAAGAAGAAGAAGAAGATGAAGAGGGACTTAAATGTAATGAATCTTAAGGACCTGTGTGAGAAATAAGGACCCGATTGTAATAAGTTTGAAGGACCAAAATGTAAACTCAGGTTTTGAAGGTTTATTTTAACTTAGATTTCTTTTCAACTTTTTATATATGTTGGCAAATAAGGTAGATATTATATTTTCACCGTGAATTTACATTTTTCACCTTTCTAGATTAATTTATTAGATTAAGTAAAATTAATTAAGTTATTATATACTTAGGTATACATCATATTTAAGTTACTTAACTTATTAATTAAGGAAATGATTAATAGGATTTTGAGTCCAATTATTAACGAAATTATTAATATTGTTAATTGAATGATAAAATGCCATTTTTAACTTATTTTAAGGCCCTTTACTAAATATCCCTTGTTCTATAATTAACCCTTATATGTTCATAACCTTAGCTAATTAACTAGGAAGACTAGTTAATTAACGGTAATTAGAGATCATGATGAGTGTCTCATCACTAACCTAGTTGGATGAATGAGTGCCAAGAATGGGATGGGTGCAAATGGCCACCCCTTAGGTCATTTTATAGACCTAAGGGAGTCTCTCTAGAGAAGTGTGGAACTCTCTAGAGAGAGCCCCATAAGTGGCCGGCCATGGTGAGAGAGAGGTAGTTCTTAGATCCATAAAAAGTGGATCTAAGAATTGAATGTCTCTTGGTTGCTAAATTTGGGAACCAAGAGTGGGACCACTTTGAAGAGAGTTCTAGAGAACTCTAGATGGGTGTGTGTGTGTGAGTGTGTGGCCATGCCCTATGTGGCTAAGTGGTATAGGTTAGGTCCTAAGGGGTTTAGGTAGGTGCAGGCCTTAAATTTGGGTTGCAATCCCTAATTGCTAAGGAGGAATTGCAATTAAACATAACACAAGTTTAATTGAATGAGTGTGAACTTAATTGAGAGTGAAATAACTCAATTCGGTTGGGCTTAGGTCAATTGGACTCTCACTAAGTCCAATTGGGCTTGTGTGGGTTGAGATTTGATCTCAATTGGATCCTATGAGTCCAATTGACTAAGGTAATGGTCATTCACTTTGATCTAAGTCAATTGAATTTAGGGATGACCTAATTAGGTCCTTAGGGAGGTCTAGAGGTGATGTACTAGGGTTAGGGTACCTTAATTTAGGTTCCTATGGGGTTGGAATTGGGTTTAGGGAGCTAGAGATCCAAGATCAAGGCTTGAATCTCAAAACAGGAACTAGAGAATAGTTCCAGACATCCACAAATGGAATTAGACGTCTTATACTCAAAAATCAAAAGCCAGACTTGTTATCTGGACGTCCAATCAGAGTCAGGAAGAATTCAAGGTTCTGTCTTGGGTATTCTGCAGAAATTGGATGTCTGACCAAATGTCTGGACGTCCAATAACACTGCAAAAGTGGGTTTAAGGTGTGTGGGGGTTGGCTAATGGTTCTGGATGTCCTATAATTCATCTGGACATCCAGATAGAGGTTGGAATTAGGGTTTTAAAGTTTCCTAGTGTGCGGTGACCTAATCTAAGTGTGGCTAAGGCTTGGGAAAGTCTCTAGGTTGTCCTAGGGCTAGGATGGACCTAAGTTCTTCACATTTTACTGCTTTATTCCTACTTGATAGAGTAGCATACCTTAACTCCCTTACATTATTATCTACTACATCTAATCTAAGTCTTCTGCTCCAGCTCTACTGGAACACCCATTATTCCTGATTCAGCTTCAGATCCAGCTTCAGATCTAGCTTCAAATCCAGCTTATTACCTATAATTGACATAATGCACCTTATCAGCACATTATAGCATTATTTTATGCATAGCTAAAAGAAAGCAGTAAAGATGTAGATAATGCTTATGCAAGCATGAATTATCCTAATTTATGCTAAGTCCTAGCCTAATTTTGGTCAATTAAGACCTATGATTGCTACGCAATCATACCCCCATGCCTAAATCTTGCTAGTCCCTAGCAAATGCAAGGCTAAATTATTCACAACAAGGGTCCCTAAGGGATTGATTATTTTATCAAGTGTATGCCTAAAGATTTTTCTCCTTTTTGTTTTCATCCTATGCTCTAGAAATCTAGACAATCGTGAAAGTGTAGTTATGTAGCTTTTGCAACGGATTCGAGTGAGAAACTAATTCACCTCTAAAACCTGTACTTGACCCCTAGTAAAAATTCTAGCGAGATAGGCGGACTTCCTCCCTCGAGGTATTCAAGATATTCTATGAATTTCACCTCGGCTTTAGGCTTAGGTAGAGAATCTTTGAGGGGAAAGATTATATATTTGGTAGCTCACTCTCGACTAGTGCTACATAGAGACTGGTACTATAGATTCTCGATTCCCAGATTACTAAGTAGCTCAACTCAAAGAAAGATGAGAAGAACTATGCTCTCTTTGGTTCATTTGTATTCATTCTCTATTTCTCTCTTTATTTTTTTTTCCTTTCTTTCTTTTTCTTAGAGCTCACAATCTCACCAGATTCACACATATGACCTGTATGTGGTGGTCTCACTTGGCATTAACACTTTAATTGAGTTTTCATAACTCTAACACTAAGTTAGAATTCCTTGGCCAGTATTCGGGTGGTCAGAAACACAGAAAAATAAGTTACGGCCATATTTGGTGGATCTCAAATTTATTTGATAGTATTGCCTCAATGCAACTGAAATAAACACTAAATATTCACTCTTTTTTTCTTTGCTTTTTCTTCTTTTTTTTCAATTTTTCTTTCACTTTTTCCTTTTTTTTTTTTACTTTCAACACAACACAGCTAGCACACATCCATGAACTTTATTGTGGAGGCATTATTAGGGATTGGTGGTTCTCAAGAGACATTAGGTGGCTTATTTGGTGGAAGTACCTACTCCAACACCGGGAGAGATGGATAGGATGATGTATTTCTGACCTTGACATCAATACCCTCCTTCAGCCGAGGATTCCGTAAAGAATGGTCGTAACCATCCACCTTAGCCCTAATTTTATGAGAACTCACTCTCCGTGTATTTACCTTATTTGGTGGCTCTCAAAATTTCACACAAAATGTATACGTAGGAACCGAGAGCAAAAACTATGTCTAATCTCAGCATATCATCACCCAATTATCTAGGATTCCAGATTCCTTGCACTAATCTTAGAGCACCAATACACTCTACTCTCATCTCACACTATTTAGTGGATTTTTGGAGGAAAATCTACCTAACACCCAAAACACTGTCCAGGGGTTTAGGAAAAGAAGCATTGCTTCTTCTTGATAGACTAAAGACGTTTATCAGCCTTCACCATGAATCCATTGCAAATTCTACGTGTGTGTGAAAAGTTGTACTAGATTCCAGATTACAGGAATAAGCTAGAGGATAAAATCCCTAATGCATTCTCTTAATGAAATAATCTTATTAATGCAATATGTATATATGCTATAAACAAGTAACCTTGTATAATTTGTACTTCATGAAATTCCCGTATTGGGTTACAATCAACTTGACCCTAAATTTAGAACAAGTGGCAAGTGGGTGAGTCAGAAATGTCTGTTGCAGACCATTTCTAGCTTCAATGCGAGCATTGGAGGTGGAGTCGGTTATTCTTTTATTTAGGGTGCTAAAGTACGTTTTACATGCAGCTCCGAGGTTTTCCTAAATGTTGACATAAAAATTTTCAGTTTTGTTGTATCTACCCCCCCATGCCTAAGTTCTTGCATGTCCTTATGCATGAATATAAAAGAAAATAAATGCAGTAGGGAGAGAATGGGTAGAAATCACCTGTAATTGCTTCTGAAATTATATATTCAGCACCGGCCAACCTGTCAGTATGCAATATGCAGAAAGAAAATATGCTAAAAGAAAAATATGCTATATATAAAAATGGTTATGTATAGATGATGGTGGAATGTGGGATAGATGCTATCTATACATGCTATGTTTAACACCTCCAGCTGGGCGAGAATTCAATCACACATCCTCAATAAGATGAACGATCTTGCCATATGGAGGTGGTTCCTGGGCCAAAAATGGCTTGAGGCGCTGGCCATTTACTATAGATATATGCCCAGATTTTGGGTCCCTGATCTGGACTGCCCCATTACGATATGGATGAATCACAACATACGGCCAGTCCACTTGGACTTTAGCTTCCCTGCAAAAACTTTTAAACGTGAATCGAACAACAAGACTTGCTGGTTTGGCGTGAATGCTTTCCTTCAGATGTGGGGTCATGAAAGGCCTTGATCTTGTCCTTGTATATCAATGCGTTCTCATAGGCCTCCCATCGGATCTCCTCTAATTCGTTGAGATGGAGTTTCCGTTCTTGACCTCCTGCACTGAGGTCAAGGTTACATTTTCGCACCGCCCAAAAGGTGTGGTGTTCCAGCTCTACAGGAAGGTGACAGGCCTTGCCATATACCAAACGATATGGTGACATTCCGAATGGGGTCTTGTACGCAGTCTGATATGCCCAGAGTGCATCAACTAATTTATCGGACCAGTCCTTCCTATCTGGTCTAACTGTCTTTTGGAGAATTAACTTAATCTGATAGTTAGACACTTCATCCTGCCCATTGATCTGCAGGTGATATGGGGTAGCTATACGGTGATGTACCCCATATTTCTTTAATAATGACCTGAAATGGGCATGGATGAAGTGGCTTCCCCGCCGCTAATCAGAGTGCAAGGTATTCCGAATCTTGCAAAGATGTATTCCCGTACGAAAAAAATGACGGTCTTATGATCAGCCCGTCTCACCGGGATGGCCTCGACCCACTTTGAGACATAGTCAACGGCTAGTAATATATACTTGAATCCATGTGAGTTTGGAAAAGGGCCCATAAAATCAATGCCCCTGACGTCGAACACTTCTACAACCATGATGGGCTAGAGGAGTGGCATCATGTCTCTCCTGGTCATAGAACCGACCGATTGGCATTGTTTGTAGTGTTGGACGTATTTGTGTGTATCTCTGAAAATAGTTGGCTAGACAAATCCTCACTGCAACATTTTTGCAGTGGTTTTCCATCCCAAGAAATGACCACCACAAGCATCGTTGTGGCAAAAAGATAACACACTGGGGATCTCAAAATCTAGGATGCATCTTCGAAAAATTTGATCCACTCCAATGCGGAAGAGCAGTGGGTCATCCCAAAGGTAGAATTTGGCCTCTGAAGTGAATTTGAGTTTCTGGTCCTTGGATAGGTTCACGGGAATCTTGCCTATGGCAAGGTAGTTCATGATATCCGCATACCAGGGGAACTCAACAGAGTGAACTACCAAAAGAGATTCATCTGGAAATTACTCGTGGATAAGCAAGGAATAAGGAATGTGGCCTGGGTCCAATTTGGATAGGTGATCCGCCACAGCATTCTGCTTTCCGGCTTTGTCGCAGATTTCGATATCAAATTCTTGCAATAGAAGGATCCATCTGATGAGTCGAGGCTTGGCATCCGTCTTTGCCAACAAATGCCAGAGGGCGGAGTGGTTAGTGAAGATGATAACTTTGGACCCTAATAAATATGATCTGAATTTCTCCAACTCGAATACTATTGCTAACAATTCTTTTTCGGTGATAGTGTAATTACGCTTGGCCTCATTCAGCATCTTGCTAGCATAGTATATGACAAAAGGTTATTTTTCCCGACACTGGCCTAAAACAGCACCGACGGCAAAATTAGAAGTGTTGCACATCATCTCGAAATCAAACGACCAGTCGAGTGGTTGGAGAATCGGGGAATCACAGACAGTGCTTCGTAAAGTCTCGAAGGCGTTGAGACACGAGGTGTCAAACTCAAATGGGGCATCAGCAATAAGGAGATTCGTTAAAGGTCATGCAATTTTTGAGAAATCACGTATAAATCTCTGATGGAAGCTGACATGACCTAAGAATGATCTAATCTGCTTGATCGAGCTAGGTGGCGGTAAGTAGGAAATAATCTCAGATTTAGTTCGATCGACCTTGAGTCCATTTGTAGAGATTCTATGCCCTAGTACTATGCTATCCCTCACCATGAAATGGCTTTTCTCCGAGGATAGTACCACGTTTACCTCAATACACCATTTTAGGATTTTGGTGAGGTTATCAAGAAAAGATGCAAAATCATCTCTGAAAATGGAGAAGTCATCAATGAACACCTCCACATAGTCCCCAATCATGTCCAAGAAGATGGACATCATACAACGCTGAAATGTTGCTGGTGCACTACAGATGCCAAAGGGCATTTGCTTGAAAGCAAATGTTCCAAAGGGGCATGTGAATGTGGTCTTGTCTTGATCTTTCGGGCTAATCGCTACTTGATTATACCCAGAGTATCCATCCAGAAAGCAAAAGAAACTACGTCCGGCTAACCATTCCACGATCTGATTAATGAAAGGCAAAGGAAAGTGATCCTTCTGGGTAGCCATGTTCAGTTTCCTATAGTCGATACAGACCCGCCAAGATGTCGTAGTGCGGGTCAGGATGGATTTTCCCTTATCATTTTTCACAACGGTGACTCTTGCTTTCTTGGGCATTATCTGGATCGGACTCACCCATTGGCTGTCAGAGATTGGGTATACAATACCTGCATCCAGCCATTTGATGATCTCCTTCTTAATAACCTCTAGCATATTTGGGTTAAGCCGTCTTTGAGGTTGTCTCGAAGGTTTCACCCCGTCATCCATGTAAATGTATGAGTGCAATACAAGGGATGAATACCACGGAGATCAGCAATGCTCCACCCTATAGCAGCCTTATGGTCTTGTAGCATAGAAATCAATTGATGCTCTTGTTCTTGGGTTAAGTGGGCATTAATAATGACTGGGTATGTCTCACTTTCGCCCAAGAACACATACTTAAGTGAGTCAGGTAAGGGCTTCAATTCAATCATGGGTGGGTCAGAGTTAGGAATGAGAGTGGGAGGAGCAAACTCAAGGGTGGGAATCTGCTGATCCGTATGCACGTGAATTCCCGCTGAGTCGCTTCCTACGAAATAACTGATTGTGACTATGTTAACGGGAAACCCGTTAGCTATGGTCACATTTTCCTGCAATAACAGGGGCGATTCAGTAGTGTGCAAATCAGGATAGCTAGATTCAGGGGTGCTGTGGTCAGAAGCACACCCTAAATAATCAGATCCTCGGGGAGATATGTGCAGTGCAGTGGTCTCAGTCCCATGCTGATCGAGGTCCAAGAACCTTGATAGTGCAGATGAATGAGACATTGGGTTGTCACAAAGGAGCCCAATGTTACTACAGTATGCCGAATCTTCATCTTCACCATCCTCCTCTATGCGATCACAATCAAAATTCCCTGATGCCCTGAATATGTCAAGTAGAAGTTTCTCATTACCTAGGGCTATCTACATACACCCGGATGCACAATCAATGTTTGCTCAGGCAGTCGCTAGAAATGGGCGACCCAAAATAATTGGTGCATCTCGAAGATTAGGAGGAACTTCTATATCAAGAACGAAAAAGTTTGTGGGAAAGTAGAATCCGCGGACTTTTACGATCACGTTCTCAACCACCCCCCTCAGTGTTTTTACTGATCTATCAGCCAGCTGAATCGTGACTGAGGTGGGCTTTAACTCCCCAAATTGAAATCGATCAAATACGGCAGTGGGAGTTAGGTTGATGGACGAACCCAGATCTAGAAGGTCCCGATCAAATGGAGAATCCTGCAAGAAGCAGGATATAAGTGGGGTACCAGGGTCTTTCTTTTTCAACGGTATGCGGCTAGAATCACGGCGCTAGCCTCTTTTGACAGTACTGCCTGTAGTCCAATTCTAGGTTGTCGCTTCAGGGTACAATAGTCCTTGAAGAACCTAGTGACAACGGGGATGTGATCAATTGCCTCGAGGAGGGGGACCTGAATATGTACTTCTTTAACATTGATTTCAGGTCCTCAAAATTCCGCATGTCCTTTTTCTATACTACATTCCATGTCAGAGCCTCAGGAAAAGGGATGGGAATCTCAGGGTCAAGTGGCCTATTACCCTTATCTACCATAGGTGGCTCCTGAGATGAAGAAGGAGTCGAACCTGCTTGCAGCAAAGGGTAAGAAAAATTAGGACCCACCTGCCTATGTGGTGGGTCGAATGTCATCCTTCTGTTCCTCATTGAGACAGCATTTGCATCGGCTTGATGTCCATGAGGTGGTAGGGAGCGGAAGGGGCAGAGCATGTGAGGTTCTGCATCAAAGGCGGCTGGCCTTGAGCATAACTAGGTGGTATAGGATGTGCCTATAATATGGCGTGTGCATGTCCCTATGGTTCCTGAAACCTAGGTGGGGCGCCTTGGTTCTACACATCCGAGGGTTCGGGATGGGTTGGGAGGGCAAGGATCCCTAAGTCCTATGCTCCTACAACAGCTAGTTTTGCATGCTCTATATAGTCTATATCTGGTCAGCCATTGCCTTCATTATCTGTAAGCTATCCTATGTAGATTTCCTCATTGATTCTTGCAGCTCCTCTTTCAGTGCCTCCAAAGGGTCAGCCCACTTTGGAGGGTGACTGGCAGCTTAGTGCAGCGGCTGGTATATAGAATGGGGTTGCTGCTGCTGAGACAAGAATGGCTGCTGCCTAGGGTATGTGTTTTGTGCATTCCCATATTGCTTGGTCTGGTATTGTGGATCTTGATGTGGTCTCTATGAGTTACCAGACCAGGAGAAGTTCGGATGCTAGCGCAAACTAGGGTTATACGTCTCTAAATATGGGTTATTACGCCCATATCCTTGAATAGCACTGACGTCCTCATAGGTCGAAGACGTCTGAGACGTATATCCATTAAGAGGACACGTATTATAGCCTGTGGGTGGTGCGTAACCTTGGTCGTATGGTGCCAGATCTGGATTGTTTACAAGATCCTATATGTAGGATCTCATAAATAAGGAGGAGATGCATCCCGAGTGAGTAGATTAACTCAAGCAGGAGGAGCTCGAGGTGCATAGGAGGGTCTTGGAGCGGTAGAGTTCATGTCAGATTGACTGTGACTAATTTGGTCAATCTTTTTCTCAATCAGGTTTATTCTATCCAGCTGCTTGACGATAATATCCATGTCTGCTTGAATAGACTCGGTGTGAGCCTCATGGACACCAACCCGCTGCTGACCCAGCCACTGGAACTGGTTCATGGACGTGGCATTCATTGAATTCTCTACCAAAGATTCGAACAACTCAAATGTGCTGTTCTCATCTTTTGCGAGGAAATTCCCGCCACTAGATGCATCGGCCAGATACCAATGTGTGTCATCTAGCCCATGGTAAAGGATTTGAGCTAGGTGACATCTGGGTATACCATGGTGCGGGCATTTCCAGAGAAGGTCGTGAAATCGGTCCCAGGCTTCATGCAACTTCTCCCCAGCTCCTTGGGAGAAAGTTGTGGTTACGTGCCTCATTGCGTTTGTTCAACCTATTGGGAAGAACTTTTACAGGAATTCACATCGTAATTCCGACCAGGTTCCAATTGGCTTCCCAATGGTCTTAAACTAGTATGAAGTTTTGTCCCTCAGAGAAAATGGGAAAAGCTTCATTAGAACAATCCCAAGATCAATGTTCCCGGGTCGAATCGTTTCTGTGAGTCGACTCAGGTCCTCTAGGTGCTGGAACGGATCTTCACTTAAGTTCCCATAGAAGTGAGTGCTGATCAAACCGATCACATTGGGCTTGAGCTCAAACACATCTCTGCCTGCGGGAATCCTGACTAAGGGTGCAACGTTTGGTGCGGTTGAATCATAGAAATCCTACAGTTCTCCTTATGGTGGATGTTGTATTCTATCAAGTGCCATCAAAATGCGGTCCATGCTCTGCCGATGCCACTCATCAGATTCAACCACCCGACCTTCCAGATGAGCCATTAGGTCCAGATTATCAATATCCTAACCCGGTCTAGGTCCAGGTCTAGGATTAGCCATTGTGGCTACGGGAGTAGAAGAAATGGGGGGTGAAGTAGGTCCTGGCAAGGTGACCCACCTCCATGGGAGTGGATCCTAAGGTCCAACCAATTGAGGTCTAAGTGACCTCCTTCCTTGCATACACCACCCAACCCCTTGGTTGGTGCAGCTAAGCCAGACAAGGCTAAGGCCCTGTCAATCAGATGGTCCTTATGATCTTGTGACTAGATTTTTCGTTTTAAGTTCTAATTCTTGAAGAAAATTCATCGTACAACTGACTGAAAGTGAATCTCGCCTCTCGGCTAACCCAGCCAAGAGGTTGAAAGCACCCAGTAGTACGACAACGACTTCGGGCTGATTTCGTGTTTTAGACTTTATTTTTAGCCCGTTTTTCTTTAGTTGGGGTTTTTGGTGAGTAGCGCACAATGTGACCAAGCTCACCGACTAGGTACTAGACTTGACTAAGTCAAAGTTAGCCCAAATGTGGTCTCTAGATTATAGCCCTAAAGGTGTAACCTAGGGTTCATACAATTCTAGGGTTTTGTTCCTATATTTTTTTTTCTTCTTTAGCAGACCATAAAAAATATAATTACTTCTCTGATAAAAAATTGGATTCCAATTTACTTGAAATTTTGTGAGTAGATTCCTTTTTCAATTATCTTTTCATAGAATATTTTTTTGTAATTTTTACTATTTCAATCGAATTTTTAGAGATTTTTGAATGTCAAAGGGTCAGATTTGGAATTTTGACTCCTGGTCGATTTTTCACTTTGAAATAGTATCAAATGACTTTCAAAAATTTGGGAAAAATATGAAAAATAAAGCCAATGAGATCAGCTCTCAAACCCCAAATTTTTAGTCATGACAAATTTGCGTATTGCTCAAAATTGCTTTTGAATTTTGAAAAATCTCAAATCTAGGTTAGTCTGACCCTCTTACACTTCGCAAATTTTTACAAATAGTATACTTAAAATTTTTTCAAAAGAACGGTTCTATTTGAAAGATGGTTTGAAAATGAAGGTCTAGCTTGAATTTCTGAATTTTTTGTTCACTAGTTTTTCAGCAATTGAATTTTTAAAATAGATTTTGAAATCTGGCTGAAAATCAGAGAATGGTGAAGCTTTTGAAAGGTGTTTGAGTTTGAAATTCAATCTTTCCACCAAAATATATATATATATTCGAAAACTTCTGCAAATCTTTCTTTTCAAAAAGGATTTTCTTTTCAAAGGGTTAAATTTTTTTTTTCTTTTTCAAACTAACCTAGGATTAAAAAAGAAACCTAATCTAACTACCTAGATTTTTTTTGAATTTTTTTTTCTTTTTCATGAAAATAAATAAGTTTTTTTTTCAAAAGAAATTGCTGGAAGAAAATCTATCCTAGGGTTCAAATGAAAACCTAAACTAAAGAGGGTGTGATGTGCACCTGGAAATTTTTTTCCACGCTCATTGTGTGCGCAGATCTCATTTTTCCTGTCTTGTCCTACACATCCAAAAACAAAGTAGAGGAAGATTTGTCAGTGATGGTTTAAAAGATCGAAATAAAAAAAAAATGACATTGCCTCCTCGGCGACAGCGCCATTTCTTCATCTATCTTAAAGAGCATTTTGATAGGAAAATGCATCGTAGTATGGTGCGCAATACAATCAAACAAAAAAATTTATAAAAAGATAACGAGACTTGAGTCCAAGTCGTTCGACTCTGGGAGGCGTTTATGCAAATTTAGAATTGATCTTTTCTACCTCTACTTGCTTAAAATCGCATGGCGGTTTATGGTCATTATGTATTTAAGCACGACATGCTTAATTGCAAGAATATCAGAAATTAAAAGCAGGCAACTTTAATCACACAAAATATATTGCAACCAATAAACTCATGGTGATTTTCAACATAGAGATATGTATAAAAAATATATCTTCTATTCATTCATTCAAGAGAATGTTTGCAACATGGAATTTAGAGGAAAGATTGTAAAGGAAAGCTTGAAAAACACAAATCTAGCTAATAGAAAATGATCGCATACAAGAATCTATGGGGGGATTTAGCATGCATCATTGGTGGAGAATAAGAGCTACACTACTAAGCAGTAAATGAAAGCAATAAAACTATGAAGAGCTAAGCTACTAATCTAGCAGAAAAGAAGGGCATTCGGAGGTAGGCTCTGATGGCCTTTGAGTGGCTAAGGAGAAGGAGGGGCAGCGAATGGTGCTTAGGTCAACCCTTGGAGAGAGGTTGGGGAGATGATCCAGCATCCTGGCATGGAGATGGTAGCTTCCATGGTACTCCTCGTGGAGGTGGAATGGATGTGAGGGTAGCTAACCTAGATGGATGAATGAGTGCCAAGAATGGGATGGGTGCAAATGGCCACCACTTAGGTCATTTTATAGACCTAAGGGAGCCTCTCTAGAGAAGTGTGGAACTCTCTAGAGAGAGCCCCATAAGTGGCCGGCCATTGTGAGAGAGAGGTAGTTCTTAGATTCATAAAAAGTGGATCTAAGAATTGAATGGCTCTTGGTTGCTAAATTTGGCAACCAAGAGTGGCACCACTTTGAAGAGAGTTCTAGAGAAATCTAGATGGGTGTGTGTGTGTGAGTGTGTGGCTATGCCCTATGTGGGTAAGTGGTCTAGGTTAGGTCCTAAGGTGTTTAGGTGGGTGTAGGCCTTAAATTAGGGTTGCAAACGCTAATTGCTAAGGAGGAATTGCAATTAAACTTAACACAAGGTTAATTGAATGAGTGTGAACCTAATTGAGAGTGAAAGAACTCAATTAGGTTGGTCTTAGGTCAATTGGACACTCACTGAGTCCAATTGACTTGTGTGGGTTGAGATCTGAGCTCAATTCGACCCTATGAGTCCAATTGACTTATGTAATGGTAATTGACTATGATCTAAGTCAATTGGGTTTAGGGAGGACCTAATTAGGTTCTTAGAGAGGTCTAGAGATGATGTACTAGGGTTAGGGTACCTGATGTAAACATGTTTACATTACATAAATGTCCATTTATGCATGTTCTTAAGCATAGAATTGCATTACATACTATAAATATTGGATAACATGCATCATCCTGCATTTAGATTAGTCTGAATGAAATGGAGGTTAATTGCCTCTTTTTATGGTCAAGGACAGGGCGGCTATTTATCAAGGCCTCGGATCGAAGATCCAACCGTACGGATCTGACCAGTGCGACAATTGGAGTTCAGCGACTCCAAGATCGCCCTAATCGGATATCCTTAGCATCAGATAGAGACTGAGGAACCCTAGAAGATCAAGGGCCAAGATGGTGTTAATCCCCACTTCAGATCACAAATCCGACAACACGGATGGATTCAAATTGACGATTGCAGTCTAACGGTGCAAAAATCGATCCAATCCGACATCCGTGCACCATCTACAACTAATAGAAGATGGATGGTCTAGATGATGCCATGTGGCACCATCCAAACCCTCCAAATCACTCGCTACCCTACCTTCTCATCCAATGGCTGAGAGTTGATCAAGTTACCTCCCTCAATCCACATTCATATGAGAGGAATTCCACATCTAATCTCAACTGTCAAATCAAGATCCAACGGTCATCATTAAATAGAACGTGAACGCTCTTCTTGTGTTATACACGTGTGTAGCGTAGTGGACAAGACCTTGCACGTGTGAGGACGTGGGGTCGAAACTCGCTGCGCCTTCAAATCAGAAATTAACGTGCACGGGTGCAGGCGAAATTCCACCCTTGGATTTTGATCATGCAGCAACGGGTACGCCACGTGGAGTGATGGATGAGAAATGTGGCTGCAGGTGTGCGCAGTGGCTGAATTCGAAGTGGCGCAGATGCAATATAGGTCGTCCGATTGTGCGATCGGATGGCTGATATGAGATGAACGTGGAGATGCGTTGAGGCAGCCGGAGATGAGGAGGTGGGGGTGTGTGTATCTTTAGCCCACGTTCAGGCCTTTAGTGACAGATCTATCCATCACTAAAGGTCCTGAATTAATGTTTTTCAAAATGTAATGAACAAAATGCCCCCATTCCTTGCAACTATAAAGGGAGGCCCCCCCATACGAAATTTTCATCCCTTCTTTCTCTTCTCTCCTTCTCCAAAGCTCAAGAGAAGCTTGTCCCACACTTGGGATGCTTCTCAAGAGAAAAAGTCAAATTTTCGTCCCTCTTTTGGAAGTGGATCCCACGACGACGATGATGTGCTGCCTCATTCCTGTTCTTCCTGCTTAATCCCCCTTCGTCCTGCTCCGTTCCCCCTCTTCCAGGCATTGTCCCGTCTGGCTCATCCTCCAAGCGACTGTCGAGGATGATAATTCTCTCTCCATTCATTTTAATGCTTTCTAGAGTAGATTTACTACTTTCTAGTGTAATCATTTTATGCTTTCTAGCTGTAATGTTTAGTGTGACAAATAATCTCTTTGATAATGAATTTCATGTTCGTTCTACATCTCTTTTTGGTTTTTGTTTGTAATATTCTCTCTCTCTCTTGTATTTATTATAAATAGATGGATAGTTTCTAATCAATTATTCTGCTTCGTAACAAATACAACAAACACGTAGTTTTAATCAAACATCCACCTCCCTGAGTTGGACTTGGGATTTCTGTTTTGGTATAAATTTTATTTGTTGAATACGAGTTGTTCGCTTTCAAACTACAACGACAAGTTTTTTAAAACCAAATACGTTAGCGTAGTAACTCGCAGCTTCAACATTTTGGTGTAGGATCTAAAAATAGAGGAATATGGCTATCTACGCACACAAATACTTAAGCACAATGTTAGTAATAACAAAAAGATTTGCACAATCAATCAAACCACAGAAATAGGCATAATATGTACAGTGGTTCCCCTCCCTTGGGTATTCCACTACCTAAGCCTCCCAGCTTGGGGTTTTTAACCTGATTCCCTCAACCCCGAGGAAATCAATTTGCTAACTGAGGTAATTAACGGGTTACCTTAACCTAAGTACAAAAATGGGTTTGTTACAACCCAACGAGCAAATGCTCAAGAACAAATGAAATATAGGTGTAAGACAAAAAAATAAATCTTACAACTATAACCTAAGCCACTCAACAAATGTAAATATAATGTTACCAATTTGAGAGCCTAGAATGAAAGTGAATGCCTTGACAATGTGTAAAGAAATCACGTTGATGTGCTTGCAAAACCAAAGAGAGATTGATAGCAGCAAACTATTCCTTCAAAATATTGTGAGAATATGAAATATAGGTCTAGAATTTTTCTTCTCTATTTCTCATATGCAAGCTAAGGGTGCAAGGGTTTATTTATAGAGTTTAGGACCTCAAGGATTTGTCTACTAGACGTTGGGGTTTAAATCCCAACGTTTTAATTTTCTAGCCGTTCAGTTTTGAGCCAACGGCTAGCTGGTACTGGTACTAAAGTGTGGGTACTAGTACTCGTTGCTTCTAGATTTGGGTTTCAAACTCTTAACACAAATTTGTAACCCACTTGTACCGGTACTCATGTTTAGTATCGGTACTCGTTACCTCCAGTACCGGTACTGATCATGAGTACCGGTACTTGCAGGATACAGGTTTGTTTCTTGAGAAAACCCAAACCTCTAACTCACATGTACCAGTACTTGTAGGCTAACAAGTACCTTTTTTAAGTGATTTAATTAATTACATTCTTTGAAAATGATCGCAATATTAATCCTAATTTATCTCTAATTATTTTTACGATCTAAGTTATATTTCTTTGTTAAGAGGCATATACAATCTATAAATAAACAATCTAAACTAGAAACACTAAAGGTCAAAGATGATCTTCTCCTCCTTGATTCTTCCTTGTCATCTTGCCTCCTTCTTATCATGATCTTCTCCTTTTCATCAAGCCTCCATCATTTCATGTTTGCCTTGAACTTCACCTAAATTTGAAGAACTCAATTGCAAACATTAATCCATAATAATTTTATTAACACCAAAATAAGATGTGGAACAAGGTTCCAACATTTGGCGCCGTTGCCAGGGAGGCGACGCTCTTTGATTTCTTTTCGCATTTTGTAACTTACAAATCATTTACCTCACTTCTCTCCTTTCTTATTGTGATTGCAGGTACTCTTTGGAGATAAGCAAAAGTGGTAGATTGGAGCAAAGTGCTCTTGAAGGTATTGTAAGTTATCCCTCACCTCCCACACATTAGTTTTCATTTCACCACGTAACAACACAAACATCAATCAACCTAGGTGTTCTTATAAACTCTAAGGTTAGTTTTATTAGTTTGTTTGACACCCACCTCAACCTCCACATTAAAAAAAAAAAAATTCACAAAGGTACACAACCTCATTTGATTTTCAAACTCAACCAGTAAACCGATCTTTGGAGCCGATACACACATCTAAACACATAATTGAGTAGAAATCATATTAGGTAATCATTTGTGTGCCTGATTAAGTGGTGCAAAAGGACAATTGTTTGAGTTGATTAGGCCACACCACTTCAATTAAAATTAACTCATCAAGTAGCTACCGTATAGGTTCAACCTTTAGGGATTTACCAGGCACTCGACATTCTTTTAAGTTTTAAAGGAAAACATCTTCACCGGTGCTTTCAAAACCTAGTGTGCCAACAAAACTTTTTTGAAAATATCTAAAGTTGAATCCTAAAAGCTACTAAGCAAGATTTGAACCATAAAATTCACTGCATCAAAAATAATCTTGCTTGAAAACAACTGGTTGTGCACACACACACACATTAATCAATCATTAAGGGCACAACCCAGATAAAGGGCCCATCACATTCCAAAGCACATTCAAACCTAGCCCTAAATAAAATAGAGTAGACGTTGGCCTTAAGGATTTGACTCGATCTTTGGAGCCCAGAATGGGATTATTTTCAATTAATCTGTTTCTACTGTTTAATTTGATATCTAGCTAGGGGAGCAGAATCAAACGATCATGGCTGGGGGGTACACTAGGAACCGGAGGCGTAAACCGAAGAACCTTCTCCCTAGTCCTTCTAAATGGTTGGATTTAACAGACAAAAGAAGATCAAATCGTTTCTTTATCTCAAGAAGGGTTCTAGGAGCTTGTAGGTCTTTAGGCTAGCCCACTTAAGGACAGGTTTGATTGCTTGTATTGTATGGTACCTTTCTTCCTCCCGTCTCTCATGAATCCTTCCACATATTATATGCATTCCCGCTCTTTCCCTCCTATTTTGAATTATCCTCAACATGACGATTATCCCGACTCGTACTGTAATCAACCATCAGTTAGTTGGGATAACTCAGATTGGGGATATAGTTCCGGACCTCCGTATTTAGGGTCTAACACTGAACACTATGATTGTGATTTTTATCCTTCTCAGAGACACATCGATTATAAATCGTCGACCTTTCATGGACAACATAATACGATCTACAGTCAAGAAGGATACACTGATCCTTACCCATCCTCAGATTACACTACCTTTGGGTCATCACCACCTTTTGAACAATCTGAAATAACCTATTATCAGGAAGGGTATAACGAATCTCAATTCGTTAACTCCTCTGCACTGATCCCAAACCCACCCAACCCTGAACCAACTCATTTGGTTCAGGGTAACCAGGTTCAAGATAAGGTTTTGGCTAACTTGAGGAACATCATACAATCTTTAGAAGTTCAGCCAATACCTTGCATTGAAAGATTGGAGCCCCTAATTGAAATGATTGATGATTTGAACATGTATTTGTTGGATTGGCTCCAGGATGTTAAGAATAAGAACCCGGGTGAGTTTCTACTTGGGAAGTTAGCAAAATTGAGGATGAGATTTGTGGTTGCTTTGGTTCAATCGTGGGATGATTCCTAGGATGAACCCCCTTTAGGAGAGCCAAGGTTAGAACCTACTCAGGAACCTGTCGGGGGGGTTACATGTTATGAGGCTAACCAGATTGAATTAGAGCAACCAATTAAGGATGATCTGATTTCTTCACCTGAAATCCATGAGCCGGGGTACGAGGAAATGTATGTCTCTAAGGACCAGAAGGTGATGGATGATTTTGAGACATACATTAATATGGATTTTTATTTCTTTAATTCTGATGGTGAAGATTCAGTTTGCGAAGTTTCAAGTGAGTTTACCAAACACGATTTCTATGAGATGATTGGGCCTGAGGAATCTAATAGATCATTTGATAGCCTAATAATTGAGGAAACCAATCTCATTGGGGCTCACATTACAGATCTAGAATCGCATTTTCTTGAGGATTCAATCCAATGTCCTGATTGTCAGTTACATCGCATTGAGCTTATTGATGATTCTGTTCTTGCGATAACTAGACCCAAGTCAATTCTGATTTAGCCACATCATTTAGACTTGGAAATTTTAGACGAGGTGATTAATTGCAGGAGGTCCCGAAACTTGACATTCTGAATGAGGAGAATAGAAGCTGGGAAGTTCTAATTTGGGAAGAAAACTTTGGAGGAAATAAAAGACTAAGTCTAAGGGTTCCAATTCATATGAAACCATCAAACCAAAACCCTTATGCCATTTGTTCTGAGGATGTTCAACCTAAGCATACTTTCATTGATTATCCTTTCGATATCAAATTCTCTGTAACCCGACTCTTTGGTCTTGGGTTGCAACCCCATAAATCACAGGCCCAACCCTGCATGCATACTGATTTTAAGTTTTGGGTAATTTTTATCCAAAACATTACATATTCTCAATTATGGGGTATGGGTCTACACCACAATCTGGTCCACATTTGTGGACATCTGTTGGTAGGTCAGAGATTTCTTCTTTGTATTTTGATTCTGACCAGCACCTTTCAATTCTTTATTTCTCTTCTTTGTATAGTGTGCCTAGCTGAAGGCACGAAATTCAGCAGATATACAGTTTTTCTTTATCTCAGAGCTGACCCATCATTCACGCAATTCAGGTGCTTTCTCCTCTACTTCACTCTGTTTTATGTCTTTTTAATACAATGAGGACATTGCATTAGATAGGCATGGGGGGGTAGATATTCATATCTGAATTAATTTGTCAGCTCCGTAGATTTGTTTTATTTTCTTTATATATATATATATTATGGAATTAGGAAAGGGAACTTGGGTTTAAGGAAATTTTCAATCTTAGGAAATACTACATTAGGATTTGAACACAAAGACCCTTCAAGCCTTCAGACTTAATCAGCTTATGTATCCAATAAAAATGTGGATTTTTTTTTCGAGTCCTCACCAACCTGAATTCTATTTTAATTTGCGTAAATAATTTTGGGTGATAAGTACATGACTTATCAACCCACCCACTGATTTGAGGGAACTTTGAGTTTTAAGCATCTACACACTTTCTTTTCACTGACTCGATGTTCGATGATTTTAACAGAAATTGGGTAGCTAATGAACCTTCTAGGGTGATATGGCTGGCAAGTTATCGTAGGTAACAACCCATAGGTAGGTTGCCTAGAGCCCAGTCATTGGACCATTCTCTTTTTACTGCCTTTAGGTAAATCTTAGACCAGAGAAGCCACCTACTTAAAAACAAAAAAATAGAGAAAAAGAAAGTCAAAAAGGAAAGGAAAAAAAGGAGAAACAAAAAGGAAAACAAAAGAAATAAGCGCACTTCGCCGAATGAGTATGGCTGGTAACTTGTCAGTGGTAATAGCACATCGACTAGTCTAGAACCTAACTCAGTAAATGCACTGAAAATTCCCAAAATACTTAGGAAGAAGTGGAGAAGTAGAATAAATCGGGGAGTTATACACTGGATTCACCCTTGCATTGACCGTAAAAAAATAAAAGTAGGGAGAAAGCTACCGATTGTAAAGATGCACCTTTAGGCAAAATTCTCCTTTTAAGGTCACCTAGAGGCGTAGAAATCCAAAGTCTATTTTAACTGTCGATCAACGAATCTATCACATTCACAATAAGATGCTTAGAACTTAGGGTTCTCATCAAATCTTGGATGAGTTGAATGGGCGTAGAAAGCCACTCTTAAACCCTAAAACTCAAAAATCCAAAAAAAAATTAGAAAGAGAAAAAGAAAATTTTCTTTGAATAAGGCAAGGGCTTGAGGTGGTCTGCATTTTGGCAGATACCCGGGCACTGTTGTGTCTTTGAAAGTTCAGATCTTAAGTAAACATTTTCTTAATGATTGAAAATAACTCATGCCTAAATAATCCAACCTAATTCTTTTATAAATAACATGTAGCTTTTTCTAGGGACTAGCAAAAGATTGGCATGGGGGTGTGATGTAAACATGTTTACATTACATAAAATGTCTATTTATGCATGTTCTTAAGCATAGAATTGCATTACATACTATAAATATTGCATAACATGCATCATCCTATATTTAGATTAGTCTGAATAAAATAGAGGTTAATTATCTCTTTTTATGGTCAGGGACAGTGCGACTGCTTATTGGGGCCACAAATCGAAGATCCAACCATACAGATCTGATCAGGGCAACGATTAGAGTTCAACAACTCCAAGATCGCCCTAATCGGATATCCGTAGCATCAGATAGCGATTGAGGAACCCAAAAAGATCAAGGGCCAAGATGGTGTTAATCTGCACTTCAGATGACAAATCCGACCACATGGATGGATTCGAATTGGCGACCGCAGTCTAACGGTCCAAAAATCGATCCAATCCGACATCCGTGCCACCATCTACAACTAATAGAAGATGGACGGTCTAGATGATGACATGTGGCACCATCCAGACCCTCCAAATCACTCGTTGCCCTACCTTCTCATCCAATCGCTGAGAGTTTATCAAGTTACCTCCCTCAAGCCACATTTCATATGGGAGGAATTCCACATCTAATCTCAACCGTCAAATCAAGATCCAACGGTCAGCATTAAATAGCACGTGAATGCCCTTCTTACGTTATCCACGTGCATAGTGCAGTGGACAAGAACTTGCGTGCGTGAGGACGCGGGGTCAAAACCCGCTGCGCCTTCAAATCACAAATTAACGTGCACGGGTGCAGGCGAAATTCCACCCTTGGATTTTGACCATGCGGCAACGAGTGCGCCACGTGGAGTGATGGATGAGAAGCGTGGTTGTAGGTGTGCGCAGCGGCTGAATTCGAAGTGGCACAGATGCAATATAGGCCATCCGATCGTGCAATCGGATGGCTGATATGAGATGAACGTGGAGATGCGTTGAGGCAGCCGGAGATGAGGAGGTGGGGGTGTGTGTATCTTTAGCCCACGTTCAGGCCTTTAGTGACAGATCTGTCCATCACTAAAGGTCCTGAATTAATGTTTTTCAAAATGTAATGACCAAAATGCCCCCATTCTTTGCAACTATAAAAGGAGACCCCCTCCATATGAAATTTTCATCCCTTCTTTCTCTTCTCTTCCTCTCCAAAGCTCAGGAGAAGCTTGTCCCACACTTGGGATGCTTCTTAAGAGATAAAGTCAAATTTTCATCCCCCTTTTGGAAGTGGATCCCGCAATGATGACGATGTGTTGCCTCGTTCCTGTTCTTCCTACTTCATCCTCTTTCATCCTACTCTGTTCCCCGTCTTCCAAGGGTCATCCTGTCAAGCTCATCCTCCAAGCAGCCGTCGAGGGGGATAATTCTCTCTCCATTCTTTTTAATGATTTCTAGAGTAGATTTATTGCTTTCTAGTGTAATCATTTTCTGCTTTCCAGTCGTAATGTTTAGTGTAACGAACAATCTCTTTGATAATGAATTCCATGTTCATTCTACATCTCTCTTTGGTTTTTGTTTGTAATATTCTCTCTCTCTCTCATTCTCTCTCTCTCTTCTATTTATTGTAAATAGATAGATAGTTTTTAATCAATTATTCTGCTTCGTGACAAATAAAACAAATGCGTAGTTTTAATCAAACGTCCGCCTCCCTGAGTTCAACCCGGGATTTCTAATTCGGTACAAATTTTATTTATTAAACACGAGTTCTTCGCTTTCAAACTACAATGACAAGTTTTTCAAAACCAAATACGTTAGCATAGTAACTCACAGCTTCAACAGTACCTTAATTTAGGTTCCTATGGGGTTGGAATTGGGTTTAGGGAGCTAGAGATCTAAGATCAAGGCTTGAATCTCAAAATAGGAACTGGAAAATAGTTCCAGACTTCCAAAAATGGAATCAGACGTCTTATACTCAAAAATCAGAAGTCCAGACTTGTTGTCTGGATGTCCAATCAGAGTCAGGAAGTATTCAAGGTTCTGTCTTGGGTATTCTGCAAAAATTGGACATCTGACCAATTGTCTGGATGCCCAATAACACTGCAGAAGTGGGTTTAAGGTGTGAGGGGGTTGGCTAAGGGTTCTGGACATCCTATAATTCATGTGGACGTCCAGATAAAGGTTGGAATTAGGGTTTTAAGGTTTCCTAGGGTGCGGTGACCTAATCTAAGGGTGGCTAAGGCTTGGGGAAGTCTCTAAGCTGTCCTAGGGCTAGGATGGACCTAAGTTCTTCACATTTTATTGCTTTATTCCTACTTAATAGAGTAGCATACCTTAACTCCCTTACATTATTATCTACTACATCTAATCTAAGTCTTCTGCTCCAGCTCTACTGCAACACCCATTATTCCTGATCCAGCTTTACATCTAGCTTCAGATCCAGCTTATTACATGTAATTGACATAATGCACCCAATCAGCACATTATAGCATTATTTTATGCATAGTTAAAGGAAAGTAGTAAAGATGCAGATAATGCATATGCGTGCATGAATTACCCTAATTTATGCTAAGTCCTAGAGTAATTTAGGTCAATTAAGACCTATGATTGTTGTGCAATCACTAAGTCGATGTTTAAAAAGTGTCGCATTGCAGTATAGCCGAAATAACGTTCAAACAAATACAATTTTATTACTCAAGTAAGTTCCGAGGTTGAACATAGGGAGATATATGGGATTTAGAAACCATGATCACAATTAAAAATTAAAAGAGATGGCAATAATATCAGCAGCAATGTGCAAAAAGATGGGAGTAAAATAGTGATTTAGATCACCAAATATTCCTACAATATCACTAAGGAACTCAATGTATATGTATGAAATAAGAGCTAGGTTCTGTTGTTTGATTTGTGCTACTTCTCCTTCTTTTCTTCTTCTCTATCTTTGCTTTCTCTACCTTCTCCTTTCTTCTTCTTCTCTTTCTCTGCTTTCTCTAATTCTTCCATTCCTCTTTAGCTCTTTCTTGGCTTTCTCAGCTACGACCTCTCCAAGCCTTCTTCTTCTTCTTCCTTTTCCTTTAGCTTTCTTCTTCTTTGGCCCTTAGCTTCTTTCTCTTCTTCTTCAGCTTCAGGCCTCCACTTCTTCTTTGGCTTTCATCTTCAGAATTCGGCTAAGTGTCGGCCGAAGGTTCCTGTAGCAAGACCCTCCCCATACCCACAAGACTCTCCTCTCTTTTTCTCTCTTAGGATCCACTCCCCCAGAGCCACAGGTATCCAGCTTATCAGGTTAGTTGCGTACCCGGGTCCAGGCTTACCAGCGTGAGGTGGTGAACGAGGAGTGTAGGTCAGGTCAGGTCAGGCTAGGTCTGCGGGGGCGTGTCGCGGATGAGGCCGGGTGAAGGTGAGAGGGTCCTCACCCCGTCAATTTAAGGCAAAGAAACTACCAGCACTTTTTCAGTTTATGTAGGTGCATAGCTTCAACAGCCTCCGATGTGGGACTATCCGCACCCCTCCTGTCTCGGGTGCCTGCAACAGGGAGTGTCCTTCCAATTGCAGCAAAACAAGAGGCTCACGTCTTCAATTGATGACCTGGGGCCGTGCGTGAGATACTTTCGCGCGTCATAGAACTTCAACCTGGGCGTAGCGGCACCTAGGCCAACCTCAAGCAAGCTTGAAGCTTGCTCACCAATGGCGGACAAGGTTGTACACCTGAAAACAACAGAACAGCCTTTCAGCCACGTCAGAGCACTCAGGGAGTATTGCCGGAGCACGACAAACATGATGGGGGTGGTGGCGTGGCGTGACAGTGGTCGTGAGTGCATGGTTAGGTCAAACTGTGTGCGTGTGAGTAGGTGCGTTCGGGGGCACGTGTGAGTGAGTGGAGAGGTGAATGAGTAGAGGGAAAATGATCAATGGTGTGTGGCGAGGGTTTTGCGATGGTTGGCAAGGGTTTTGGTGGGCTGTGGAGGTGGGATGGCCTCATCGGAGGGGGTGGCTGGAGATGGAGGAGATGGAAGTGGGAAGGGGCATCAGTGGTTGGTTTTGGGAAGTAAAGAGTGGAGAAGAAGGTAGAAGTGATAGGGGACTTAGCTAGAAGGTTGATGGACGAAGGGGGGCAACGATGGCATCAGGTTTGGTGTTGCCGACACCGGAGACGAAGGCGGCTCCGGTGAGGTAGGAACGATGACGATGAAGGGGAAAGGGGCATCTGCTAGTACAGTGAGATGCGTAGAGAGCAGGGAGGATGAATCTGCCGCAGGTATGGTGGACGGATGACGAGAAAGGGCAGAGGGGATAGCCAGACATTGAGGAGCCTTCGACCGTGAGAGAGAGAGGAATTTTGAGAGGATTCATGGCAGAATTCGAGCATGAAGAGTTCGGGAGGATTTGGAAATAAGGATTTAAGGGCCGGTTAGGGCTTGGGAAGAAAAATTCCCAAGCTTGGAATGTCACCAGATTTGGGAGCTTTCAAGAGACCCAAGTCTCTCATGTGTTCGCATTAGAGATTGGGAGGGAATCAGAGCACATGGATGGGTTCATACTGGAGAGAATTTATCAGAGGATCTCCCTTCCAATTTTGGAAGAGATTCTCCAAGCAATCAAAGAGAAATCACTTGTCAAAGGTTGCCAGAGTAGGTTTCCACTGCTATAATGGTAGAGGGACCTAATTATGAAGATGACAAAGAAGTTAGGGGGCTGTTCCAAGGGTTTTTGAAAGTTGGGGGTATAAATGTAATAAGATAGGACCTTTTTGCAATCTAGGTCAAGGCAAGGTCATCTTGGGTCCAAATTTTGGTATAAACATAATTTGGACCTAAGGAATCCAATGGTGAAGTTTAATTTTGGTTTTGACCATGTTTGACTAGGTAATTTATGCAAAAACCTAATTTAGGGCAAATATCTGTTTGAGACACCATTTAAGGTCAGGATGGGTTCTAATGGCCAAATTGAAGGTACTAAACCCTGGAGAATATTTTTTGATGATTTTTAGAGGGTTTAAGTGAATTTTATCCTAACCAAAACCTTGGTTAATTAAGTGGGCTTGTTTTTAGGGTTTCAAAAACTCATTTAATTCTTAGAACACACATAAACCCTTTTCTGTCTAATCCAACTCACTTGTTATCTTATTATGACTATTTGACCTTTATTTAGCCCTTGAGGAAACTTGTGGTTGTACTGCATTCATGATAAGCAGGTAAAATTATAGTTTTAACCCTAGTTTCTTATGTTTCTCCTAGAATGGTTATGCAATGAATTATGACCTTCAATTGGTTATGTAGGACATTTATTGACTTCATTATTTCAAAATGAGCTATTTAGGGCTCATGATGGTGTTCCCATCAAGGGGCTCCAAGAAAACTCAAGCTCTTGCTTGGACGCTATGATTAAAGCATCACCTAAGACACTTGAGCTGCAAAAATTCACTTTAATGCTCCGTATAAAGATATGAAAGGTAGATATAGAGTAGTATTGAGGTGGTAACATGTTGACATCGCAGCCTCAAAGGAGGCATTTTCCTCCTTATCTGCAATGGGACCTCAAACCAATGATCTATTTTAGACTTTTACTAAGACCAAACAAAGGGGTTCTTTTAAATTTTAATTATTTTTAGGTGTTGGCTTGTGTGTGAATTTTGACACAAGAAGTTTTGCATAAGATGTAAGCTTTTGAATCAGAAACTAAGCTAGGTACTTTCCATGTTACAAAAGAGGATCAAGTAACGTAAATTATCATGAGTTCGGGTGGAATTTTAGAGAAGAATATTTGATCTAGTCTAAAGGTAGACCCTGAAATTCTAATGATCAGATTTGTATCCTTATCCTTAGTATGTTAAAGTTTAAATCCCATTTTACCAAAAAGTGAATGCTTGACATTTGTATTTTTTTGGGTATGCATGTAGGAAAATGAAAAAAGAAAAATGCACATTTTTAGGTTTTGAAAATCCTAAATTGATCATCAAAATTTCGAAACACCCCCCATGCTTATGATATGCAATGTCCCCATGCATTAGGAGAGAAAAGGGATCACCTTAGGGAAAGGCAACCAAGTTTAGGATGGTCAAAACCTGGAAAATGAAAGAGAAAAGAAAATAGGAAAAAATGATGGGTTACCTCCCATTCAGTGATATCTTTTACGCCATTTAGCTGGGTGTGAATGTATGCACGGAAGATGAATTATCATGTAAGTTGTTGGACACTTGGATGCCCACATAAAAAGGGTCTTCTTCTAGATCCATGGAAAGTTGAGTGGTTAAAAGATGGGGATCAAAATTTGATGGAAAATGGTAAGTGTGACCCAAGTCTGGCCATGGTTTTAATTCAGGATGAATGCCATACTTGGGTGAATCTGGTGGTAGGTCCAGTTGAAAGGGGGTAGGAGATGAATGATGAAGGGTAGGTGAGGTTAGTGTGTAGGGGTGGGTTGAGAGAAAAGTGGGTGGGGCAGGGGAATAATCAGGGTGATCATCAGGAATAGATTTATGTGCAAAATAGGTCTCCGAGTCATAGATTTCACCAACCACTGATTCTAAGTCAGATTCCTCAAAAAAATTATGGTCGGGAAGGGTATCTACCAACATTGTCTCATCCACCAAATTTGATATTTCTATATCGAAGTCCTCAAAAAAGTTATCATCATGTAATCTCTTGGAGGATTTGAAAATATCAAGGGTGATAGTTTGGCCTGTGCAGGTGATATCCATTTTTCCCGTATGGTAATTTATATTGCCTTTACAATGACCAAAAAGGGTCATCCAAGAATTATTGGGGCATTCATTAAAGATTCGGGCACCACAATGTTAAGGACCAGAATGTCTGTTGGAAAGACACAATTCTGGACCTTGACCAAGACATCCTCGACAATCCCATGAGGTTTGATTGCAGATTGGTCAGCTAATTGATGGGTAACCTCAACAGGTTTCCATGGAGGCATGGTTTATAGAGTTTTCACTCATTTCTTTGAACAAATTATATGTGCTATCTACGTTTTTGTTGAGGAATTGCCTCTGCAAGATGCATTCACATGATGACGGAGTTGATCATTCAACATGTGGTAGAAAATCTACACAAGTTTCCATTTAGGCACCTCGTGGTGTGGACACTTCTACAACAGATCCTAGAATCGCTCCCAGGCCCTATGAAACGGTTCCCCCAGCCACTGGGCAAAAGTGGTGATTTCCTATTGCAAATCATTTGTTCGTCCAATTGGGAAAATTTTCTTTAGGAAGGTCAATTTCAAAGTTGTCCAGGTAGCAATCGGTCTTCCAATGGTAAGATACCAATGTGTGGCCTTATCCCTGAGTGAATGGGGGAAAAGTCTCATGAGTATCTGTTCCTCATCCACATTCCGTGATTTGGTGGTTTGAACAAAGGTGATTAAATCCTCCAAATGTTGGAATGGGTCTTCTGAGCCAAGCCCATGAAAGTGTTTAATCAAAATCAAAACCTGGGGCTTGATCTCAACATCACCAGTGGGGATCACAACATCAGGACAATCCTTGTAATTTGAAGGATCATAAAAATCCTTCAAGGGCTGAGCGCCCTGACCATTCATTCATTGGAACCATTGCTGCATCAGTTGCAATTCTTCCAATTGCCCTTGAATTAGCTCCTGCTGGTTCAGGGGTGACGGAGGTGGTTGTTGATTAGCCATGGGATCTGCTTGGCTATAACTCAACCTCCACCTCCAGGAATGCTCTAAAGGTCCTTCCAAGCATGCACTGGAAGGAAGTCGGAAGGACGGGGAAAAAGGAACCCTACAGCACAAAAAATACAAGCATGTCCTTAAATTGGGTAGCTTAAGGACCTATGCTTCAGAAATAAACTCTGACCAAACAACGAATTTCGTGGTGTCCTTACTTCTAAATGTGGTAAAGTTGGGTCGGCGAAGCAGGGGAGCATGTCCCGAGGGTTGCTAATTATGCCAAACCCCTACTTTCTTAAGTCATTTGACAATCAGGCCCCCCAACTTACCACATTTTCAAGCAAGTATATGTTACTAATTCAAAATGTGTTTAAGAGAGTACCCTGAAACAGACTCTTTGAATCCTAGGGCTGATGTGTACTCAATTTTATTTAAGGCCTCAGATAATAGTGCTTTTGGAATGTGATGAGCCCTGTTAATGGGTTGCGCCCATAATAATTCGTTTAGAGTGTGTGTATGTGCACAACCAAAAGTTTTCAAGCAAGATTATTGAGGATGAAGTGAATTTTAGGGTTCGAATCTTGTTTAGTAGCTTTTATGATTCAAATATTAGGTGTATTCAAGCAAGTTTTGTGATGCAAACCAAGTTTGAAAGCACGAGTTCAAGTATTTTCCTATAGAAATAAAGAAAATATGGAGTGCTTGGCTTGACCTAGTTGTTTGAATCCTATGGAGTAGCTACATAATGAATCAATTTTAAATTGATTAGGTAGTGTGGCCCAAATAGCTTAAACAAGTGACCCAGATGCACCACCAATTAAGGCACACAAAAGGTGATTAACTTAATATGATTTCTACTATTTTATGTGTGTTAATGTGTGTATCAGTTCCACAAGTCAGAATATGAGGTAAGTAGATATAATCAAAAGAAGTTATGTGCCTCAAATGTGGGTATGTGTAGTGTGTATGTTGACTTTCTCCCATATAAAGTATATATTTTTTATGCTTTTTATTTTATATACATGGGTGAGATGAGTGGAGGTGGCAAACACAACAAACAATTTCTATCCTAGGGTTCGTGATAACACCTAAGTAGATTAGGTTTTGATTACTAGGGTTGCGAAATGATCCAGTGCATTGGGAAGTGGGGGGGAAACACTTACAAACTACTTCACCAGCACTTTACTTAGGTCTACCGCACTTGGATCTCCTTTCTAGGATACCTGCGAAGACAGCAAATCAGAGGCAAGAGGGGTTAGTGAATAATCAATGTAAAGAAACACGGAAAAAGAAAGCAAATTTCGTTGCCTCCTCGGCAACGATGCCAAAATGTTGAGTAGGTTTTCGTAAGGGAAAAGTTAGGGTTTTGAGAAACCTATTGTCGTACTTGCAAAACTCCATCAAATAAAATTTTACCGAAACTCCAAGTGAGTCTTGGGTCGAACATGGGGAGGCGATGTTTGTTTCTTGAAATCTGTGTTTCAATTTGTTTCTTTTTGGTATTTTTAGGTTTTATTATTTTTTTGGTATTTTAGGAGAATAATAAAATCACTTTCAATAAAGAGAGTAGAAAGATGAACCACAACTTGATAGCTTGAAGTGAAGTAATGTTTATTACAATAATAATAGGCCAAACAAACTCCAAGTGACAAGGGTGAGAAAATCTCCCAAAATGGATGCATGGGAGATGACGGCGCTTGGTGCCATCCTGGACAGAGGAGGAGAGATGTGGGATGTCGAGGATGAGGTGCAAGAAGAATCTGAGTAGAGGAAAGCTTCACCAAGCTAGGAATGGGGATGAGGATGTGGAGGTGATCGTCTACCTAAATGGAGGTGGGAAGACAGCTCTAGGATTTCCTATGAAGGTGGTGAGGTAAAGGATGAATATTTTATGGAGAAAGGGATTTTCGCACTAATAGGAGAATCGATGGAGCTTGGGAGAGCTCTTGGGAGGTTGGAGGGCTCTTTGGAGCTTTGGAGTAGGTGGGAATAGCATAGGTATAGATAGGGAAAAATGGGAGGTGTAGGGGGTTTATATAGGTGGTAGAGAAGAAGCTTTTCGCGAATAATTTTTTTTCTGAAACAGCAAGGAAAGCTATCATACTACGATAGCGATCCGGGTGAGCAATTTATTAATATATAAAAAAAAGCTTACAAAACATATGCCCATAAACGTATGAGGGACCAGCACGCATTTACAATTTGTTCCACACACACTGGCCTCTCCAGAAATAAAAACTTGTTTCTCGCTCTCCAAGTGCATCACATTGCTGTCGCCATATTTATGTGCAATTTATCCTTCATCAGAATTTTTCTCCATAATAAGTCCCACGTGGGTAGTGGCTCCCCGCAGACTCTCCTCCAAATTGTATCCGTGACCACGCATGATGATAATATGTGCCTAGAGCTATCAGAAAGAAGACCACAAAGCAAGCACAACTGTAGCGCCACCCCCATCCTTTTGTGTCTGAGGTCCGCAGTGACTAAGCCGTCTCTCCTACACAGCCCTAAAAAGATTTGTACCGTTGCTGGAACTTTCAATAGCCATGTTTTTCTTGATATTAGATTTGCCTCCTCCAAGATTGCCAAAAATCTGATCTTGTTGTATGCATTGGCTGGGGTGAAGACCCCCTTCCATCTGTACTGATCCTCAATTCCAGCCACCGAACTGAATGCCTTCAGGTCTAGCTGTAGCCTTGCCTTTTCCTCCCATGTTCTGTTGCCATATCTGTTCTATTCAGTCCTTCAATCCTCTAGGATTCATCAGATTCAGACCTGCAGCAATTAACTGGAACCCACTTATCTTTAGCAGCAGCGTATGCCCTTGGATATGCAGTTTTGAGCACCCCCAGAGTTGACCACTCCTCTTGCCAAAAATTGAAAGACCTGCCATCACCTAAGACTGGTTGAAACAGCTGCCAGTTATTCCCCATGGCGTGCACCACCAATGCCAAAAAGGGAGATGGTCTGATCGGGTGGAGTCTATTCAGCGAATTATGTGGCTTGCTATAGCTATCACCAATCAAGATTGTCCAATTTTTACTGTCGCCATTAAAAAGCTTGACAGCCCACTTAAGGAGAAGAGCCTCATTGAATTCTTTTAGCGATTTAATCCCCAAACCCCACTATTTTTTTGGCTTGGTCAGCAGATCCCATTTTAGTGGCTAGAAAAACTACCCCTCAATCTTCAAACCCCTCCAAAAGAAGCGTTTTCTCAAAATATTGATGCGCTTCCAAATAGATTTAGGTGCTTTAAAAAGAGAGAAAAAGAACACCAGGATGGAAGTTATCACTGAATTAAGGAGGGTGAGTCTACCCCCCTTCAATAGATAGCAGTTGCTCCACCCTTCTAGTTTGCTTGCGACTTTATCAAACAGGAAGTTCCAATCGCTTTTTTTCAGTTTAGAGCACTTCAGAGGAAGACCCAAATACCTGATAGGAAAAGTGACCAATGGTGTACCTAGTTGTGATGAAATGGTCGTTTGTTCAGCACCTGTTAACCCAAAACAGACTAAAGACAATTTGTCCCCATTCAATTTTAAACCTGATATTTCTCCAAATATCTTCACCATATGAAACAAAGCTTGTGCTTCCTAGTCTTTCCCTTCTACAAAAAATACCATGTCGTCAGCATATTGCAAGTTCGGAGCTAAAGCACTCCTATTTGATATGGAATAGCCTCTAATCAAACCCACTTCAGCTAGTCGACATGCATATCTTGCAAGTGTGTCAACAGCAAGATTAAAGATAAGGGGGGCGAGAGGACACCCTTGTCGAACCCCACATTGAGGTTGAATCCATGCCCCACATGGTTTACCATTAATAAGAGGAGAAAAGGACACAGTGGTGAAGCACCTTTTCATCCAATGCAGCCATATAGCTGGGAACCCCCTTCTCTTGAAAATCTCCCATAAATACGGCCAAGAAACAGAATCATACGCTTTGCGGAAATCCACTTTCCATAAAAAAGCTTTGCACTTCCTCCGGTGCCATCCCACCACCATTTCCTAAGCCATTATGAAAGACTCGTGTAGAGATCTGTTAGGAAGAAAAGCCGATTGGATTGGAAGGATATGCACTACGAAGTCTATTGGCCAAGACTTTGCTCACTATCAAATAGATAGAGTTTCATAGTGCAATAGGTCTAAATTCAGGGAATTTGTCCTCTCCTTGTTTCTTTGGAAGCAAGAAAAGATAGGATCGGTTAATGTTATCGAAGCCATAGTTCCCCCTTTCAAATTCAAATAGCACCTCCATCACCTCCTCCTTCAATACATTCCAAAATATTTCGTAGAATAAAACTTGGATGCCATCAAGACCTGGCACACCTTCACTGTTCAAGTCATTTATAGCATCCAAAATTTCATTTTCAGATATTGGAACAACCAGTTTGCCTGCCTGATCCTCAGAGATTTGAGGAAAGATTGATCCAGCCATTCTCCAATCTCCCCTAGCTGCTGCCTGTGAGGTTTCCTTGAAATATCTGGTAGCTGCAGCCCATATATCTTGCATACAGGATGTTATCTGACCATCCACCTCAATAGAGGAGATGAAGTTGTGTCTTCTATGAGAACTAGCTGCTAAATGAAAATATTTCGTATTGGCGTCCCCCTCTTTAAGCCACAGCTGTCTGGAGTGTTCTTGCCAATCCATCTATTGTTTCAAATCTTCCTCTACTATAGCCTCCTGCCACCTTCTCCTAACACCCAGTTCATGTTCAGATAGAGTTGCAGTAGCTTCCTTTTCATCCAGCTGCTGCACCTCCAAGAGAGCTTCCTGATGCTTTTGCTCTCTCAGAATTGTAACAGCTGACCCATATTCCTTTAACATTTGCCACATGGCCGCAAGCTTTGATGCTAGCCTAATGGTAGCCGTACCCTGCACTTACTGAGCTCTCCACCAGGCCTCCAACATTTCACGAAAACCCGCTTCTCTAAACCACGACCATTTTAACTTGAAGTAGGAACTAGTTTGCACATTTTTGCCACTATCCTAGACCAAAGGAGTATGGTCTAAGAAAGGTCGTTGAAGCCCAACAACCGAAGATAATTGGAAATTTTCCATCAGTTCTGCATTTCTGAAGAATCTGTCAAGCTTTGACATCAAGCCACTTCCATTCCTCCAAGTAAAATCCACCCCAGATGTTGGGAACTCATTAAGACCCAGATTTTGTAGTGTCAACATAAAGCTAGTGGATGCAGAGACAATTGACCCCAATGGTCTATCCGTCTCAGTCAGTGTACAATTGAAGCCACCACCCGCTATCCATGGCAGCCCTTACACCAGTGTTTTAGCAGAAGACAAGTACACCAGGTCTGAGATTTGCAGCATAGCGTCCGTACACTCCTATGATTAACAATTCCTTCTCCCCATGTTTTAGCATACATCAACAAGAAATCACATGCCTATATTTAGTTACCTCAGTCACACTTAGACATGCCTCTTTCCACCAGATGGCTATACCTCCTGATCTCCCATGAGCATTTAAAGACACGTAGTCTAAAAAGCCTTCTCTTTTCAGATCACACCACGAATATTCATTCTCATCCTCAATGTGCATTTCTTGGATGATAGCACAATCGATTTCCCATTCCCTCAGATACCTCATAAGCGAGGCCCATCTCACTCGGTTGCGCTACCCACGCATGTTACAAGAGAGGACATGCATCACATAGCTTGAGAACCCCTACTATTAGACTATTTGATTTTTTCAACTTTAAGAGTAGCAGCTATAGAGTTTTCATCCAATCTTATTGCATTTGCATTTCTTCTTGGTCTCAATTTATATGGAGATCTCCCACCTCCAGACTTTAGGGTAGAACCCTATCCGAACTTCAGTCCTTCAGTAGCATGAAAGGAAGATTGGTTCTTCAATGAGTTGCCATCGATCTCTTGAGGCACCCCCACTGAACTGTCCACTTCCACCGTCTACATCTCATTCTTTGAATCCACCATCACATCTTCTTCAATTCCCATGTGATGGGAATCTTTTCTCTTTTTTGGTTCAGGTGCCTCATTTGGGGTATCATGACCCGTCTGTTTCACAATGGGGTCATTCTTAATAGCCTCTGCATAGGTTTTGAAACCTTCCTATTCTTGGAAAGTTGTCTCTTCGCATCCAAATTGCAGACGTATCAGCCAAGAGCTACCTCCACACCTTAAAATGATTCTCTCCAGAATTGAACCACCACGAAATACCTTGACCTAGATGCAAAGCATTCGGCCATCCCCTTCCGCTAATCCTATCTCAGCGCCTTCTGCCAGTTTTGCAAGACCAGCCAACATGGATTCAACCACACTCCTTGATCTTAGATGCAATGGTAATCCTCTGATTTCTAGCATACCAGATCGTACACCTACCCTCTGCAATGGATGTTCTGGCAAAGCACCATCTAAAGGCAAGACAAGTCTCCATAAAATCGTCGTAGACTCAAAATTACTCGATTGAAACCTGAGGCGCTCCACATCGATCATCCCCAGTCCAAACAGTAGAAACGCTTGGGAGAAAGCGTGGCAATTTTCCAGCCATCTACTGATAGAGAAAGAGAGCTTACCAACTGTTGAAGTCGCTCCAATGAGGGTTTCCCGTCATCACCTCTTCGACTAGCGTCCCTCTCAGAATGAAGTTCGTAAACCTAATATCGTCAGACATAGGAACCTCCACATCAATGGTATGTCCCGAGTAGGTGGAGGGCTGCGTATCGTCCTTTAAGGCACATGAAGGTCCCCTCCCCAGTCCTCCCTCTACTCACCGCACATGAATCACGTTTGTGCCCATGGCCACCGCAAGCAAGGCATACCAGCGGGTAACGACATACCACCACCATGTGCCCTCACTGTCAACATCGATAGTAGAGAATCTCTCTGTTGATTTCTTTTTGCTCCCCTATCTTCGTGCGGCCCCTTCTCGCCTCCTTCATTCCAATCTAATCCTCCTCTCTCTTCTCTCTTCTATACCACATCTTCGACCTCCAGGTCGACCATCCCTCGTCGACCCCCCCACCACCATTACTCTCCTTCCCAATCGTCCTCATCCCTCTAGCCCTCTCAAAAGAATCAACTTTTCGTGAATATACAATCAGTGACATTCGTAATCGTCGCTAAAGATTTGCCCAAGCTATCGCTGAATATCCTTGCGGTGCTGTTGGCACGTGCAATGCATTGCCTTGCCATGCATGCGTGCATGGCTGTGCTGTGCGCTGCACTGGTGCGTGCTTCACGTGCGGACATCGCACGGATGCGCTGGCATGGTGTGCTGCACTGGCCACGAGTGCTCGCCTCAATTGAGCGATTGGTGGGGGCTTGGCAGGTTTCTAACTTGTGCCCCTCCTTTGGGAGTTGACACCACAACTGATGCGCCATGCTATCAGCTGAGTCAAGAAGAGGGGCTGCGAGCACACGGTGGAGGAGGATTCTCAGCTGTTGGATTTTCATCCAACGGCTGAGATCACATGTTGGAAGGCCTTTGGAGAGACACCGAGTGGCATTAAGCGCTCCAGATGGTGCCACATGGCACCATCTGGACCATCCACCTTTCTTTGCTTGCAGAAGATGCTACAATGCTTGGATCGAGATGATTTCCATGTTGCTGGACTACGATCGTTGCTCTGGATTCATCTGTACAGTCGAATTTTGTATTTAAAGCTTGGAAATGTCACACCCTGTCTCCTAGCCATAATAATGTAGGAATTATTATACAATTTATACACATTACACTAAATGCAGTATGATGAATGTTATGCAATATTTATATTATGGAATGCAATGCTCGACTTAGGAACTATCATAAGTAACCATTTAATCATGAATACATGCATGTTCATTTTTCTCTTGAATGATTGAGTCCTACCTTCCTTGAAACAATTTGAATGAACCTCACCCACTAGCTATTAGAAACAGGGCATATGATGTCAAAATCCAACCATTTGATGATTTCTTTCTTTACAACCTCTAGCATGTTAGGATTTTGTCTTCTCTGAGGTTGCCCAAATGGTTTCACCCCATCCTCAGTGCAAATGTGGTGTGTACAATAGGTTGGGAAAATACCATGTAGGTTCGAAATACTTCACCACACTATAGCCTTATGATCCTTCAAAATTGCAATCATTTGTTGTTCCTGTTCTTGGGTGAGTCATGAGTTTACAATCATAGGAAAGGTTTCTAGTTCACCCAAGAAGACAAATTTTAGAGAGTCTGGTAAAGGCTTGAGTTCTAACACTAGTGTAGGCATAGAAATACTCATAAGGGATTGCTCTTGAAACCAAGAGTGTGATGGATTATCTTGATATTCATTAAGTGAAAATGGGGTTACTGTGTTAACAGTTGTTAAAGGTCCTACAGAGGTTGCACTTGCAAGACAATATTGTTCAAAACTTAATGCCATATTATCTACCTCTGTAACCAAGTAATCTGTTGTTGTGATGCCATCTTGCTCAGTGTAGGGAAATATATCCGTGTAATCAAAGTCCAACAAACTTTGAGTCTCATGGTTGTCTACAGTGGAACATGCTAGGCAATCTAAATCATAAGATGCAATGTGGGATATGTCTAATAGGTCGGTTGAAATTTTTGGGCATGTCATCAAATTAGCCATCCTTCCCTAAGAAGGATGGCCAATTGGGTCAGTACAGATCATTCCAATGTTTGCACATAATTGTTCTTCAACCTCAAAATCTTCCTCAATTCTATCACAATCGAAATTCTTCATTGCCCAAACAATATCCATCCTAAGTTTTTGGTCCCGCAGGGAAATTTCCATACATCTTGATGTGCAATCAATATTTGCCTTGGCGATCGCCAAAAATGGGCAACCGAGACTGATAGGTGCCTTTCTCAAATCAGTTGGGACTTCCATCTCCAAGATGAAAAAATTATCTAGGAAACAAAATCCATTGACTTTCAGAATCACATTTTCACCTACTAATAAATTTACATTTATTCATGATAAAATGTCTATTTATGCAAGTTCCTAGGCTTAACATTTCATTCCAAATTATAAATATTCCATAGCATGCATCATTCTACATTTAGGATAGATTGTATAAATTATAAATTAATTCACTCCTTTTTGTGGTCAGGAAAGGAGATTTATTTTGGGGCCTCAGATTGATGATCCGACCATAAAGATCTTACTAGGACGACGATCGAAGTCCAATGCCTCCAAAATCACCTTGATCGTAGTCCTATAGCACCTTATGTAGTCCAAGTAAGATCAAAGGCCAAGGGGCAAGGTGGCACCAATCCAAATCTCAGATGACAAATCTAACCACATTGATGGATCTAGATCAACTTTCGCAGCCCAACGATGCATACATCAATCCAATCCGATGTTCGTGGTGCCACCTATAAGGCAAACAAGACGGACGACCATGATGGTGCCACATGGCACCATCATAGCCATCCATGGCCATCGCTACCCTCTCCTTGTCATCTTCAATGTCAATTCTCAGTTGTTGGATCTTCATCCAACGACTAAGAAAAACCCAGCACTACTTGTTGGTGCAAGGGCACCACGATCGTCAATTTTGATGATAACAAAACACTTGTGTTTTAACATTTGTATTTGAGCTTTAGATTTCAAGAAAATGCAAATGGATACAACTGTGAAGGACCTCAAAGCTCGCGTCCATGGTGAAGCTCATTGGAGGAGAAGGAGCTTTACGAGGAGCGAAAGCTTGAAGAAGGAAGAAGATAGAAGAATAGGATAGATGTTCTTTTGTCTTGTAGTTTGTAATTTGCTTTCGTTTGTTCTTTGCTCTTTATTTTCATAGAGTACTTATTAAAGAGCCTCAAAGTATCTACACTACAGTCCTAGTAACACTTACACAACCCTAGTATAGTAAAGTTTTCCGTAAAGGACTTAGAAAACCAAAATAAGTTTCAGGTAGCCTATTCAGACGTCTAATGTGATAATCTGACATCTGATAGTGAACTTTAAGACGTCTGAATGTTGAATCAGATGTCCAAACTTTTAGGGCTAGTCTTAGAGCCTTCTGTTTGTTGATTTCAGATGACTGACCCTTAGTTCAGACGTCTTAGCAAATGTCTGATGACTTGGCCAAACGTCCAATTAGTGGAACATTGGCTTTCACAATATGATCGTTAAGAAATGACCTTTAGGCTTCTATCAGACGCCCGTAGAGGACCTTAGACATCTGATAAAGTGACCGTTAGCCTCGATTGATCCAAAATCACTTCTCTTGAGGCTAATAGCCATTTGTGCATTGGGAAATTCATTCCCACAGTAAATTAGGTTTCCATACATCCAGACCTAGTGCCAGACATCCAGACCTAGTGCCAGACGTCTGGTATATCATCTGACTGAATTACACAAGAACCCTGTTTAGGTTTGACTCAAGTCAGTAAGGAAACCCGTTTAGGATTAGTGTCTAATTTAGGTTCCAAACATCTTAAGAGTGTCCTCTAGATGTCAAATACTTTTCCTAGACATCAAATGACCCTGTCAGAATCATTAATGATTCTGATTGTAGCTTGTTTTGCCTTGGGATGATCCCCAATGGCTACTTAAGGCTTCCACAGCATTCTAAGGCCTTCCTAAGCCATCTATAAGTAGGAGAGGCCCCTTGCCTTGTAAAGACACCAAGCATTAGCATTTCCACATCTTTTGTGTCCAAGAGTAGTAGAAGCTCTAGCTCTCCAAGGGTTTGTTCCATACATGAGAGCTTCATCCAGCTGTGCACCTGCTCTCACTCCGCGATTACGAGAGCGAAGTAGTGCCTACGCGTGGTTCATGCATTTGGGTCAAGCCGACGCACTTCTAGCAAAAGGAAGTATTCTTTACCTATAGTAGCTAGGTTTATTTTGTGGTTCTAAAGGTTGCTTTGTATTTTACTTTGTTAATTGGTTATGTATTCGCTTTGCGAATTCCTGTCTCCTTCGTGAGACAAAAACCTTCTCGTAAAGAGAAGGGGTTTTGAGGTTACGCAACCCTCGTATTTGTTGCGTGGTTGTAAGAGGTTCAATCGCCCTAGTTTTAAGTAATTGGGATAGTGGTTTTAATCGACTTAGTGGATCAGGAAATCCTAACTCGAGAGTGTTAGGCGGTGGTTTTCACCCGGATTGGGTTTCCACCTAAAAATACCAGTGTATCTTGTGTGATTATCTATTTATAAGATTGATTTATTTTAATTCTGTACTTCATCTATTTTTCGCAAATCTCACCCCCTCCCGTAGGAATCAACAATTGGTATCAGAGCAAGTTTTCCACCTTTAGGAGTAACATCCTCGGAAAGATCAATGGAGAGGAGCATGTCTGCGATCAGGATATCCAAGGGGCAGTCTACTACCCATCCACTGTTCTTCAACGGGAGCAACTAACCCTATTGGAAGCTGAGGATGAAGACGTGCTTTCAAGCCAACAACTTCACCATCTAGGTCAGGTGTGAGACACCTTTAAACATCCTGGACAGACCTGCAGCAGGCTACTCACAATAGCAGATTCGGGAGTTGTCTCCCAACACGAAGACGATGAACGCATTATATTGGGTGCTCAGCCCAGAGGAGTTTAACCGAATCTCACAATGTGCCACTGCATATGAGACTTGGCACACACTTGAGGTAACTCTCGAGGGTACCTCTAAGCTAAAGTCTTCTAAAATTAATTTACTTTCACAATAATTTGAATCATTTTCTATGAAGGCTAACGAAACCTTAAGTGAGATGAACACTAGGTTCACTCTCATTGTGAATGGATTGAAAGCTTTTGGGAAGACCCTTATCAAGGGGGAGCTTCAAGGAAAGCTTCTCCATTCCCTCGGACCGGAGTGGGAACAAAAGTTCACCGCAATCGAGGAGGTGAATGACATAGAGGAGCGCAACATGGAGGATCTCCTAGGCAACCTCATGGCCTATGAGGCAAAATTGAAGCAGAAGGACACACCTGAACCAAAGTTGAGGAAGTCTTTTGCTTTCAAAGTCGCATCATATAGTGAGGTAAGTTTCGATGACAAAGACTTTAAATTTTTACTTAAAAATTTTCCAAGTTTTGTAGGGTTTCTAAGAGAGAAAAGAAAGAGAAAAAGGAAAAGAATCAAGGAATCCTGAGATGTTTCTACCACAACAACGAAAAAGGTCATCTTCGACCCAAGTGCCCTCTTCTCAAGAAGGAGAAGAAGTAGTATAAGAAGTAGGCATTCCAGGCAACTTGGGATGACTCGAGCTCAGAGGAATAAGAAGAAGATCCTGAGAAGAGGAATGAAACAACTTGCATGGGTTTCATGGCAATCACAGAAAGCGACAGCGGCGTCAGCAACAATAAGGTAAACTCGGATTTACAGGATGCTTTTGATGAGTTATTTGAAATTAGCAAATCACTTAATGTAGAAAATAAAAAAATAAAAAAAGAATCTTAGTTTTCTAAAAAGTGAAAATGAAATATTAGAGATAAAACTTAAGGACCAAGAAAGTAGTTCTAGTTCTAATAATAATAGTTTGTTGTTAGAAACTAAAGAACTTATCAATAAAAATAGTAAGTTGATTAAGGAAAATACTAGTTTGAAAATGGAAATTTTTTATTTGAAGACTAAAATATATGTTGTAGAGAAAGAACTTGCATCTCTTAGGGAAGAATCTAATAAATTGGTAAACAAATTAGATAATCTTTATGGCCTTAAGGTTGAGAAAGGATCTCCTTCAAGGAGACCAACTAACAAAATTGGATCCAAGCTAACTTGGATACCGAAATATCAACTTGAAACTTGTTTTGTTGGTTTCAAGGGAGAGTTCAACAACAAGGATTGGAATTACAAGATCAAGAATGGTCAACTTGAATTGGGAGGACCACGGAGGAGATCGAGGAAGGAGAAGAGAAGACCAACAAGATGACGAACAAACAACCAAGCCATCTCGCGTCGACTGCCCGATTGGAGACCAGTGCCAATGCTCAGACCTCCAAGCTATGGATGGGAGCCCCATCTTGTTTGGCATCCACCTCCATTTGGGCCATTCTATCGACCATGGTAAGTGAGGTACACCCTTAACCTTATCTTTTCATTTATAGCATCTAGATAAGGGGAGTTTAAGATTGATGAAATAATTGTCCATCTTTAAGGGGGATTTTTAAAAATAACATAGCTATATTGCCTTTAGAAAGGGGGAGGTAATAACATAGCTATCTTATTTTATGGAAAAGATGAAATTAGAAGAGCACGTTATAAGGGGGAAGTTTAGGATAATTAAAAATTGTGATACATTTTTTATAATGTCAAAAAGGGGGAGGAGTTTATGGATTATTATTTATGGTTTTGTCGTCATCAAAAATGGGGAGATTGTTGCTGCAAGGGCACCACGATCATCAATTTTGATGATAGCAAAACACTTATTTTTTAACGTTTGTATTTGAGCTTTAGATCTCAGGAAAATGCAAATGGATACAAGTGCGAAGGATCTCAGAGCTCGCTTTCATGGTGGAGCTCATTGGAGGAGAAGGAGCTTCGCGAGGAGCGAAATCTTGAAGAAGGAAGAAGATAGAAGAATAGGATAGATGTTCTTTTGTCTTGTAGTATGTAATTTGTTTTCGTTTGTTCTTTGCTCTTTACTTTTGTAGAGTACTTGTTAAAGAGCCTCAAAGTATCCACACTACAGTCCTAAGAACACTTGCACAACCGTAGGATAGTTAGCTTTTCCGTAGAGGACTTAGAAAACCTAAATAGGTTTCAAACAGCCTATTCAGACATCTAATCTGATAATTAGACGTCTGAATGTTGAATCAGACGTCCAAACTTTTAGGGTTGGTCTTAGAGCCTTCTATCTGTTGATTTCAGATGACTGACCCTTAGTCCAGATGTCTTAGTAAACGTCTGATGACTTGGCTAGGTGTACGATTAGTGGAACATTGGCTTCGACAATATGATCGTTGAGAAATGGCCTTTAGGCTTCTATCACACATCCTTAGAGGGCCTTAGACGTCTGATGAAGTGACCGTTAGCCTCAATTGAGCCAAAATCACTTCTTTTGAGGCTAATAGTCGTTTGTGCCTTGGGAAATCCATTCCCGCAGTAAATTAGGTTTCCAGGCATCCAAACCTAGTGCCAAACGTCTGATATGTTGTCTTACTGAATTATACAAGAACCCTATTTAGGTATGACTCAAGTTAGTAAGGAAACCCATCTAGGATTAGATGTCTGATTTAGCTTCCAGACATCTTAAGAGTGTCCTCCAGATGTTTGATACCTTTCCCAGACGCCTGATGACCCTGTCAGAATCATTAATGATTCTGATTGTGGCTTGTTTTGCCTTGGGATGATCCCCAACGGCTACTTAAGGCTTCCACAGCCTTCCTAGGCCTTCCTAAGACATCTATAAATAGGAGAGGCTCCTTGCCTTGTAAAGACACACCAAATATTAGCATTTTCACATCTTTTGTGTCCAAGAGTAGTAGAAGAAGCTCTAGCTCTCCAAGCATTCGTTCCACACCTGAGAGCTTCATCCAGGTTTACACCCGCTCTCACTCTGCGATTACGAGAGCGAAGTAGTGCCTATGCATGGTTCATGCATCCGTGTCAAGCTGACGCACTTCCACAAAGGGAAGTATTCTTTACCTATACTAGGTAGGTTTATTTTTTGGCCCTATAGGTTGCTTTGTATTTTAATTTGTTAATTTGTTGGGTATTTGCTTTGCAAATTCCCATCTCCTTTGTGAGATAAAAACCTTCTCGGGAAGGGAAGGGGTTTTGAGGTTATGCTACCCTCGTATTTGTAGCGTGGTTGTAAGAGATTCAGTCACCCTTGTTTTAAGTGTCTGGGAAAGTGGTTTTGATCAACTTAGTCCATCGAAAAATCCTAACTCGAGAGGGTTAGGTGGTGGTTTTCACCCGGTTTGGGTTTTCACCTAAAAATACCTATGTATCTTGTGTAATTGTCAATTTATGAGATTGATTTATTTTAATTCTGCACTTCATCTATTTTCCGCAAATCTCACCCCCTCCCGTAGGAATCAACACTACCTTCACACAATACTAGGGCAAATCAAGATTCAACCTGGACCTTTTGATCTTGATCCAACAGTCCACATTCTCACCTCGTCACTACCAGATGATTGACTTTTGGACCAAAGAGAGCACATAGTGCAGTGGGGTGCGAATGCCCTTTGAAAGGCTAAGTACGGGTTCGAGCCGCACAAAGTAGATTCATCTGAGAAGAGGGTAGCAATCACAATTCGACCGTTGGATTCGCATCGAACGACATCAAAGCTCCCATGTGGCAAAGCCTAGTGCACTAGATGAGCATGAAGTGCATACACACACGATCATGCATAATCACATGCACGATTTTATAGGGTGCAATTTGAAAGCACAATTTGTGTGCATTCTCCATCGTCCATTTTTTATCCTACGGCTAGAAGAGCTCCTTGCGAGCTCCAACACAAAGCCCGCACGGCATCGAGTGGGTGCTAGCGAGTGCATGAGATTCTCGACCATGCGATGCGATCGGAGGGCAACAGATGTGCCACGTGTCAGCGCGAGGGTGCATGGCATGTTAAGGGAGTTATCTGAGCATGTTGAAGGTGCGATCTGAGCTGTTTGGTTGCAATAGGATGGCCCACGATCCACCAAGTGATGTGGCAAGAGTGGGGGGCTTGAAATACTTATTTTACCCTTGATTTTGACCTATATAAAGGCCCATGATCCCCTATTTCTCTTCATCTCTTTCTCTTCTTCCCGCACCTCCTCCAAAGCTCTAAGGAGCTGGTCCCAAGCCCAGGATGCTCCTTAGAGTAGAAAAGTAAAAAGATTTTCTCGCTTCTCACCCTCTTCTTGGAGCATCCCGTGGATGCCCTCTGACCTTGATCCTGAAGTAGATCCTCGCCGCAACACTTTCCTATCCCATCCTCCATCGTCTGGTTTCGTTCTTTGTCGTCCAGCCTCTCACCACCTTCATCCAAGTGCCCTCAAAGTGAGTCATCCTCCAAGCAGCCATCGAGGGGGATTCTTCTCACCTCTTTCTATCTTTTACCACTTTCTAGTATAGTTTCAATTTCTTGATTATCTGTAGCAAACTCTGGTTAGATATATACATTGATATTCTATTGCTAGCGTTTAAGTTGATGTTAAGATATATAAATCTTAGTATAGTCAACAAAATCGCTACAAACACTTAAATTTATAAAACGCGAAATCAATGTGAGTCTGAGGTCGTTCGCAGGGAGAAAATATGGAATTCATGCACTAATCTCAATATAAATCAAATGACAACAAGGATTAATTGCAAGAAAGATATGAAATGAATGTTCCACAAAAATATATGCAATGATAAGACAATGTGCATCTCTAAAGATCAGTAGGATAAAAAGAATGGAACCTCAAAAACAATGGTGATTTGAATCACCACTTAACTCTCTTTAATCAAGCATGCATCTCAAGTATCTTAAATAATTCAACAGTAACTCAAATCAGACATTAAAATAATGCCACAGTACTTAGAACCAAATCAGACGTTCCATATAAGCTATTAGATGCCTTAAGTGACAGACACAAAACCTTAGCAAGGCGCACAAGGTTGCCAAGCACATAGTAAACCTTTTCGAGGCTAAGTGTTGGCCTTTCTTCAGCACGCACCGCGAGGTCATGAGAACTGGAGCAAAACCTTCCCCCTCTTCCTCACAATTCCTCTTCTCGTAATCGAGTATTCGAATCTGGGTAGTCAGGTATGCACAGTATCGAGTCTAGGGTCACTGGGGGTGAAGGTGAGTGAGGAGTGAAGGATGAGTGTGTGGGGGACCCAACCCCCTGTGTACTTGGGCGACAAAGCTTTAGCAGTTTTTCCTTTTATATGCAGTCAGCAACTCGCCCACTTACGAGGTGGGACTAAATGTCCTGCCTCGCTCCTTCGCGCAATAGCAATGTTGTGGCATCCAAATTGACACAGTTGCTGACTCTTCTACATCCAATTCAGGGTGTTTCTGTGGTTGTTATTGAAGTCTGTAGCACCTGGAGGCAGAGTTGAAGCTAGGGACGGTCGAGAAGTGGTGATCGGAGTTGGAGACGATGGAACCGATAGGTGAAGATGACAGAGACTTGAAATGATGAATACGGGCTTAAAAGCCCCAATTAGATGGTCTATAAGAGTCGCCGGTGTGTGAGCAGAGCGATGGCAGAGTTTTTTCATTGAGCGGAGGCATGTAGCGGCCATACGGAGTCAGAGAGGGTGAATGGCGATGGGTTTGTCTGGTGGGTGTGTGGAGTGGAAGAAGCTCCAAATAAATAGGGGCTTTTATTCTTAGGAGCACGAAGAAAGTTTTGAAGGTGGTAATGTGGAGTTTGGTGGCGTGTGTTGGCTGGGCGAGCTCACCGGAGCATCGACAGCCGTGGAGAAGATGAGAGGGGGAGAAGGTGATTCATCGATCGAATTGGAGTTGTAGTGGGTGAAAGCTAATCTAGGGAGAATGAGAGAGAGAGAGAGCTTAATTATTGGATGAAAGGGATGGAATTGGCACTAGCTATGATTGGCCGACGTCAATGAATGGGAATCCTCCAGTGAGGGGGAACGGTGAGGAAGAAGGGGTTGGAGGGCCGCTGCTGGTATTATGGGAAGCGGAAGGAGATAAGTAGTTTCCTTCTGCCAATAGTATGCGGCAGAGGGTGGAGATTCCAGAGTAGAGGGGTCACCGGAGCTGCAGTGGAGGTGGGCGGAGGGAGAAGAAATTGAATAGATGATGCCAAAATCGACCTAGGGAGCACGACCTGAAGCTCCAGGAGCTTTTATAGAGCTCCTAGACGAGCTCTGATTTAGGAAAGAGGTTTGAATGGCTTGGGAATTAGGTCACAAGGAACCCACAAGTTTCATTGATTCTCTGGGGCAAATCAACATGAATTGGAAGCCAAGATCACCTTCAGAAGATTCCCTGCAATGTGAACACCAATCCCACTAAATTTGGTGGGATTTGGAGTTGATTTGATGTGGTTTTGGTCCAGTAAAAGGTTGTCTATAGGTCGGTGGACCTAACAATGGTGACAATGACCTAATGGTGAAGAAGATGAAGAAGTTTTGGGGCTTTCTGCAATTAATTCAAAAGTTTGTGGCGAGATTGAGAAAAATAGAGATTTAATGGAGTTAAATGAAAACGAGGTTAAGATGGACTCTGATTGGGCCCAAATTTTGGTACAAACCTAATTTAGATCTAATGAACCTGATGGTGAAGTCAGATTTATGTTTTGACCATGTTTGGCAAGGTAATTTGCACAGAAGCCCAAATTAGGGTAAAATTATATTTGCGACCTTGTTCAAGGTCAAAATAGGTTCAGATAGTCAAACTTAGGCTACCAAACCTCTTAGGATATTTTTCTATGAATTTTAGGAGTTTTAGATGAATTTTATCCAGAACCTCTTTAATTCAAGCAGGTTTGAAATTAGGGTTTTGGGTTCTGATGCGATTCTCGAAACACGTGAAATCCTGTTTCTATCTGTGTGGACCCACTTATCGGAATTTAATGCTCACTTTATCTTCAATTAACCCCTGGCAAACCCCATGGTTACTTTGTATTTGTGATATGATGTTGAAACTGTAGAATTAACTCTTTTTAATGTTTCCTTCTTAAAATGGATATGTATGGAATTACTGCTCTCAAGCAATTATGTAGGAGCTTTTGTCTCTTGATACTGACTAATTAAAGCTAGTTTTGTCTCATGATGGTGTTACCATCATATTCTCTTTCTCTCTCTTTCTCTTATTCTACTAGAGTAGATTAGATTATATAACAATTATTTCACTTGATATTTTTCCTTATAAAAATACCAAAAAAATCAAAAAAGATAAAAACTCCAAAAACAAATAAAAGCAAACATGAATTTTCAAAGCCAAACATTCTCCTCCCCATGTTCAACCTAGGGCTCACCTCGAGCTTTGGTTATAAATTTATTTGGTAGTGGAATTTTATGCACTACGACGACGGGTTTTTCAACTCAAACTTTTCGCGTATGAATCTTGCTCATCATTTTGGCGCCATTGCTGGGGAGGCAATGCTCTTTGGTTTTTCCTATGTTCCACCTTACTTAACTTTTTAGCTCACTTTACTCCTTTCTTTCTGTGATTACAGGTATCCTTCCAAGGTGAGACAAAGTGGAATAGATCGGAGTAAAGTACAGTTAGAAGGTTATGTAACTGTAATCCCACCACTCACCCATTAAATTCTCATTCCTTCGGCAAAACTCAAACTTAAATCAACCTAGGTGCTTTTATAAACCCTAGGATAGTTCTAATTGTTTGATTGTTAGTTCAACTCACCTCACCCCTATATATATATGTATAAATTTTGATTATGGGACATAACTGAAATTTACGCACCTTACACCCCCACAAATTTATCTACTCAGGGAGCACCTCTTCTGATTTAATCACCTAACCAGTATTCTGACTCGTGGACCCGGTACACTAAAAGTTAACACACAAAAAATTGATTAAAAATCTGAATAGGTTAAATATTTTTTGTGTGCCTTAACTAAGTGGTGCAATAGGCCAATTGATTGATTTATTCGAGCTACACCACTTAAGATAAAAGTGATTCATCAGTAGCTTGCTCTCTAGTGTTGATCTTTTAGGGTTAGAGTAGGCACTCCATATTATTTTGACTTTTAAAGGAACATATCATTATCTGTGCTTTCAAAACATTGTGTGCCTCCTGAACTTGATTGAATGCACCTAAAGTTGAACCCTAAAAGCTACTAAACAAAGACGAGCCCTAAAAGACACACCATCAAAACCTTGTTTGGAAAGCCTAGTTGTGCATGCACACACATATTAATTGATTTTTAAGAGCACAACCCATCTAAAGGGCCCATCACATTCCAAGAGCACAATCATCCCAAGCCTCGTTAAAACTAAGTAGATGTTGACCATAAGGTGTAACTCCCTCTTTGGAACTCCAATTGAGATTTTTTTCAATTAATCTTTTTCTACCAGTCCATCTGATGTTTAGTTAGGGGGTAGTGTCAAACGACTATGGTTGGGGGGTATCAAAGGAATAGAAGGTACAAGCCAAAGGAATTACCTTCTCCCCAATCACTCCCTCTAATTGGTTGGATTGACCGGATAGAAGTAGACTGAATCATTTCTTTCATGTCAAGACGAGTTCTGAGAGTTTGTAGGTATTTAGGCTGCCACCTAAGGACAGGTTTGGTTTGGTTGTATTGCAAGGCACCTTTCTCTCTTCTGTTTTCCCTCCTACTTTGCCATGGATCCTTCCACATCCTACATACTTTTCCACTCCTACCTTCCTACCACCTCTTATCCCCAAGATGATAACTATCCTGACCAGACTTATGGCTACCCAGCCCTTAGTTGGGATAACTTTGACTGGGGATATGATTTTGGACCACAGTGTCTAGGGCCTAACCCTAGACAACAAGATGATGTCTATTATCCTTCTCACTCCTATACTGATTATAGATCTCCACCTTTTGATGATCAACCTAACCTAATCTACAATGAAGAAGGATATGAGGATTATAATGCCTACCCTCCCCTGGATTATGCTAAACATAAGTCACCACCCTTCTTTGAAGAACTTGAAATGACCTACTATCAGGGAGGACCCCTAGAACGCCAATATCCTAACTCCCCTAGATTTAACCCAAACCCACCTAGACCTAAACTGAACCATTCGATTCAGGTGAACCCATTCCAAGATAGGGTGTTGGCTAACTTGAGGAACACTACACAATCTTTAGAAGCTTTGCCAAATCCATGCACTAAAACATTGGAGCATATGATCAAAATGATTGATGATAAAATGATTGATGAGCTTAATAGTTCTTTATTGGATTGACTCCAAGATGTTGAGGATATTGGCCCATGTGAATTTTTACTTGGGAAATTATCGAGATTGATGATGAAATTCATGGTTGCCCTTGTCCAATCTTGGGATGATTCTCAAGATGAAACCCCTTCAGGAGAGCTAATGTTAGAACCCATTTTATGAGACCAGGGATAACTAGGTTCATCTAAAGCAACCCATTGAGGATGAACCGATTTTCTCACCTGAGATTCCCAAGCCAGGAACGAGGAAAAATATGTCACCATGAACCAGGGAAGGATAGATGATTTTGAGACATATATAAATGAGGATCAAGAATTCTTTGATTCTAAGGGTAATGAATCTCTTAGTGAAGTCTTACTTGGAGTTAAGGAAAATGATTTTAGTGAGACAAATGGGCCTGAGGAATTTGATGAATTATTTGATGGCCCTGTACTTAAGGAATTTGATCCTACTGGGGTTGACATGGAGGATTAAAATCAGTAGCCCCATTCGTCAACCACACCTCGAAGAATATAATGGTGATCTTGAAATCGCCAAGCCCAAGTCAGTCCTTATTCAGCCATAATTATTGGACTTGGATAATTTGGATGGGGTGAATAACATGCTGGAGGTCCTAGAATCTAAAATTATGATTGTGGAGAATAGGAGTATGGAAATGAAAATCTAGGAGGCTACTTTTGAGGAAAATACAATTTTTCATCTAAGGGTTCCTATTGACCTAAAACTACTAATCTTCTACCAGGACCCTTATGATATTTTCAACCCTAAGGATGTACAACCAAAGCTCAGATTAATTAATTATCCTTTTGAGCTGAACCCTATGTGGACATCTGAACCAATTGAACCATATCTACATATTGTCTGACATTTTACACTTGGGTTGCACACGACAAAGCCATAGGTCTGGCCTCACAAGCACAACAATCTTCCGTTCTAGGTGATTTTCATCTAGAACCTAAGAACTACTCGACTGGGGTTGTGGCACTACATCATAATTTAGTCCACATCCATGGACATCTTTTTGTGGTCCCAAAATCAATCTTCTTATTCTAATTTTGACCTGCACTTCTGAATTTTTAATGTCTTCTTCACTTGTGAACTAGTGAGCGAGTTTTCGCGATGGAAAAGTTAGGGTTTCGGGAGAACCCATCATCATAGTGGCAAAACTCACTACCAAATAAAATTTATACCGAAACTCAAAGGGAGTCCTAGGTTGAACACAAGGCAAACATTTGGTTTTGACATCCGTGGTTTCAATTTTATTTGTTTTTTTTATTTTCATCTTTTGAGATTTTTTTGGGTATTTTGATAGGGTAAGAGATCAGGTTGATGAAATCTAACTAACCTATTTGTAAAGAGAGAGAGAGAGAGGAACAAATCACATATATGTTCAAATAAAGATTTTTACAGATAATTAAGAAATTACAACTAGACTAGAAAGCACTAAAAGATAAAGGTGACAAGAATGCTCCTCAACGGCCGCTTGGAGGATGACTCACTCTGATGTTGCCCGGAAGACGGTGGTGAGGAGATAGAAGAAGGAGAATGGTGATGGAGGAAGAAGGACGGGGCAGGACGACGTCGCAACAAGGATCTACTTCCCAAAGTGGTGAGAGGACGGCCACGGGATGCTCCACGAAGGGGGATGAGAGGTGGCAAAAACCTTTATTTTCTACTCTACTGGGGAATCTCAGGCTTGGGATAAGCTCTCTTTAAAGCCTTAGAGGTGGTGAGGGAGAGAAAGGAAGAAATGAAGAAGAATGGGAGGTGTAAGGGTCCTTTTATAGTGGAGGAGAGAGAACATTTCATGTATAGGGCATTTAGTGACAAGGCATCACTGAAACTCCACCCTAAACATCACTAAATGGCCTACTGGCACTCGCACATGTGTGTGCAACATGCATGCCCTGTTAGCATTGGTGAGGATAGTTGGCAGTTGTTGGATCGGAAGTGGATGGCTGAGATGGAGCAGGGATCGTGCTATTGATGGTGCATCAGATCAGGCATCAGTTAACGAGTGACCATGCGTGTGCTAATCGTGCGAGTTTGATCATGCCACATCACCACCCTCTCCACCACTTGATGACCATCCAACAGTCGCAATCAAATTGTGCCCACACTCGTGAAATTAGGCGTTACGAGTGGTTTCAATTGCGTGCTGGTGGTGTCGGAATGAAGGCACTCTCCAACATTCTACAATGGTAAATGGTCGAGCAGATGAAACCGTGCGCACATGCTCTCGACCATTGGATCTTGATCCAATGCTCGAGATCTCATCTCTGTGTTCTCCTTTAACTCATGAGGCACGGCCGAGGATGCATCTCAGCCATTGGATTGGGATCCAATGATTGGGATTTCTCTTTGAGGTGAGGCAAAGGCTACGGTCGGTCTTGGGTAGCTATGATAGCGCCACGTGGTGCCATCACAGCTGTCCATTTTGTTTACTTTGTAGGTGGCACCACGGATGTTATATTGGGTCTATTTTCACACTGTTGGGCTACGATCATCGATCTGGATCCATCCGTGTAGTTGGGTTTGGCATTTGAGGTTTTGATTGGCACCACCTTGCCCCTTGGCCTTTAATCTTCCTCGAATTGCATAATGTGCTATGAAACTCCGATTAGGATGATGTTGGAAGCATTGGACTCTGATTGTTGCTTGATCAGATCTGTATGTTCAGATCATTAATCCGAGGTCCTGAAGTAAATCTCCATCTCTCCTAGCCATAAAAGGATGCAATTAACCTAAAATTTATACACACAATTCTAAATGCAGAATGATGCATATTATGAAATATTTATACTATGGAATGCATATCTAAGCCTAGGAACATGCATAAATAGGCATTTTATCCTAAATAAATGTGTCTACATCATAACCCCTTGCCTATCTTTTGCTAGTCCCTAGCAAAATCAAGCTATATGCTATGTATAAAAATAGAATTACGATTTGATTACTTAGGCCTAAGCTATTTATTAACGATAGAAAATTTCAACTAAGGTCCAAAACTATGAAGACTTAACAGTGCCTGGGTGCCTGCCAAAATGTAGACCACCCAAGTCCTCACCTTATTTTGAAAAGGGAAGATACATTTTTTCAGGGCAGCTTTCTATGGCTACCCAACCTACCCAAGACTCGTAAAGAACTTCAAGTTCTAGGCATCTTGTGAAAACGTGATAGACTTACTAAGCGGCCACTAAAATAGAATTCAGGTTTCTACGACCCTTAGTGACCTTAAGAGTTTTTGCTTAAAGGTTTATCTTTCCAATCGGTAGCTTTCTCCCTACCTTTTTTATTTTTTATGGGGTCAATACAAGGGCGAATCCAGTGTATATCTTCCCGATTTATTCTACTTCCCCACTTCTTCCCTAAGTGTTTTGAGAATTATTTGTGTATTTTTGTGAGCTGGGCTCTGGACAAACGGCCAATGAGCTTTTACCACCGATAACTTACCAGCCATACTCGTGTGGTGAAGTGTGGCTTTTTTTTTCTTTTCTATTTATTTTTCTTTTCCTTTTGGGTATTTCTCTATTTTTTTCTTTTTTGCTAAGTAGGTGACTTCCCTGATCTAAGATTTACCCAAAGGTAGTAGGAAGAGAATGGTTGTGTGGCTAGGCTCTAGAAACTAACCAATGAGTTGTTGCTACTAACAACTTGCCAGCCATACTACCCTAGAGGGTTCATTAGCCACCCAATTTCCATTAGAAACTGTCAAAAAGTGAGGCAGTGCAAATAGTGTGTAGGTTCTTTAGACTTAAAGTCCCCTCAAATTAGAGGACGAGTTGATAAGTTGTGTAGTTGTCACCATAATTTATTAGCCAAATTAAAGTAAAATTAATGTTGAAGCTACAACTTACTACGCTAACATGTTTGGTTTTGAAAAAACTTGTCGTTGTAGTGTGAAAGGGAAGAACTTATGTTCAACAAATAAAATTTATACCGGAATAGAAATCCCAGGTCGAACTCTGGGAGGCAAATATTTGATTTAAAAAATACGTGTTTGTTTTATTTGTCACGAAGTAATTTAATCGACTAGAAACTATCTATCTATTTACACTAAACAGAAGGGAAAGAGAGAGAGAATATGACAAACAAAAATCAAAAAAGAGATGTAGAATGAACATGGAATTCATTATCAAAGGGATTGTTTGTTACACTAAACATTACGATTAGAAAGCGGGAAAATGATTACACTAAGAAGCTGTAACTCTATTCTAGAAAGCAATAAATCTACTCTAGAAAGCAGTAAAAAGAATGAGGAGAGAGATATCCTCCTCGACGGTCGCTTGGAGGACGAGCTGGGCGGGACGACACCTAGAAGACAGGAAACAGAGCAGGATAAAGGAGGACAAAGTGGGAAGAATGGGAACGGGGCAGCACGTCATCATCGTTGCAGGATCTGCTTCTGAAAGGGGGATGAAATTTTGACTTTATCTCGCGAGAAGCATCCTGGGTGTGGGACAAGCTTCTCTTGAGCTTTGGAGAGGGAGAGAAGAGAAGGAAGGGATGGAGATTTTGTATGGAGGAGGTCTCCTTTTATAGTTGCAAGGAATGAGGGCAAATTGGTCTTTTAAATCTCAAAACATTAAATAAGGGGTCTTTAGTGACGGATAAAATCGTCGCTAATGCCCCATCATGGGCAACGTGGGCTGGAGCGTGAGCGCCTACTCTCCTGCGACGCGTGAAACGAGCGTTCACAATCTGCGAATCCTAGCTGTCCGATCGTGAGATCGGACAGCTTAACTTGCCTCTCCACCCTCTCAACGCGCGCTCGCACGTGTGATGGCGTGTCACGCGTAGGCGTGCGATACGACATGAGCACTATTCCGTGCGCACGATCGCTCAATCGCTATCGAGCGGTCAATCACGCCTAATCACTGTGCCTCAGTAGCTGCTCGCGAGGAGTCGGGTGGACGCCCCGCCTTCTCGCTAGCGCGTTCACTCGTTGGGCTAAAGTGAGGCTTGTGTCGTGGAGATGAATTCAGGCCCGTGCATCCACAGTCGTTGGATGTGCATCCAACGGAGGAGAAGCGATGAAGAAGAGAAGGCACGGCGAGTGCAGCGGCCGGTTGGGCGACTAAGATGGCGCCACGTGGCACCATCTTGGCTGTCCATCTTCTGGATGATGTAGATGGTGCCACGATTGTCGGATTGAGTCAATTTTCGCGTCGTTAGGTTGCGATTATCGATCCAAATCCATCCGTGCTGTCAGATTTGTCATTTGAAGTGTGGATTCACACCATCTTAGCCCTTGATCTTCTAGGGTTCCTCAGTCTCTTTCTGATGCTACAAATGTCTGATTAGGGAGATCGTAGAGTTGTTGAGCTTCAATCATCACCCTGATCACATCTATACGGTTGGATCTTCGATCCAAGGCCCCGATAAAAATTTTGCCTTGTCCCTGAACATAAAAGGAGATAATTGACCTCCATTTTATTCGAACTAATCTAAATGTAAGATGATGCATGCTATGCAATATTTATAATGAAATCCTATGCTTAAGAACATGCATAAATAGACATCTTATGCAATGTAAACATGTTTACATCACACCCCCATGCCTATCTTTTTCTAGTCCCTAGCAAAAACTACATGCTATTTATAAGGGAATCAGGTTGGATTATTTAGGCATGAGTTATTTTCAATCATTAAGAAAATGTCTACTTAGGATCTGAACTTTCAAAGACGCAACAGTGCCTGGGTATCTGCCAAAATGCAGACCGTCTCAAGCCCTCACTTTATTCAAAGAAAGAAATTTCTTTATCTCTTGTTCTTCTTTTCTATTTTTTTTGGATTTTCGAGTTTTAGGGTTTAAGAGTGGCTTTCTATGACCATTCAACTCACACAAGATTTGATGAGAAACCTAAGTTCTAAGCATCTTATTGTGAATGTGATAGACTCGTTGACCGGTAGGAAAAATGGACTTCGGATTTCTACACCTCTATGTGACCTTAAAAAGAGAATTCTGCCTAAAGGTGTATCTTTACAACCGGTAGCTTTCTCCCTACTTTTATTTTTACGGGGTCAACACAAGGGTTAATCTAGTGTATATCTCCTTGGTTTATTCTACTTCTCCTCTTCTTTCTAAGTGTTTTGGGAATTTTTAGAGCATTTATTGAGTTGGGTTCTGGACAACCGGTCGATGAGCTGTTACCACTGACAACTTGCCAGCCATACTCGTGCGGTGAAGTGTGGCTTATTTCTTTTTTTTCTCTTTTCTCCTTTTCTTTTTTTTTCTTTTTCTTTTATTTTTGACTTTCTTTTTTCTTTTCCTAAGTAGGTGGCTTCCCTAGTGTAACATTTACCTAAAGGCAGCAAAAAGAGAAAGGTCCTGTGACTAGGCTCTGGACAACCTACCTATGGGTTGTTACCCACGATAACTTGCCAGCCATATCACCCTAGAAGGTTCATTAGCTTTCCAATTTTTGTTAGAACCATCGATTAATGAGTTAGTGACAAGATAGTGTGTAGATGCTTTAGGCTTAAAGTTTCCTCAAATCAGAGGGTGGATTAATAAGTCATGTACTTATCACCCAAACTTATTTACTCCAATTAAAATAAAATTCAGGTTGGCGAGGACTCGAAAAATAAATCCACATTTTAATGGATACACAGGCTGATTAAGTTTGAAGACCTGAAGGGTCTTTGTGTTCAGACCATAATGTAATATTTCCTAAGATTGGAAATTTTCTTAAACCCAAGTTCTCTTTCCTAATTTCAACTTTTTTTTAATATAAATAAAATAAAAAATAAAACAAATCTATAGAGCTGACGAATAAATTTAGAGATGAAAATCCACCCCGCATGCCTATCTAATGCAATGTGCTCATTGTATTAAAAAGACATGAAATAGAGTGGAATAGAGTAGAAAGCACCTAAATTACGTGAATGTCAGGTCCGCTCTGAAATAAAAACTAAAAAGAACTGTATACGTGCTGAATTTAGTGCCTTCAACTAGGCACATTATACAAAGAAGAGAAATAAAGAACTCACAGGCGCAGATCAGAATCAGAATAAATAGAAAAAACCTCTGACCTGCCAGCAGATGTCCACAGACCGATACCCCATAATCGAGAATATCTAAGGTTCTGGATAAAAATTACCCAAAACCTAAAATCAATATGCACGCGGGGTCAGGCTTGCGATTTGTGAGGATGCAACCCAAGTCAAAGAGTTGTGTTACAGAGAATTCGAAAGGATAATCAATGAATGTGTGCTTGGGTTGGACATCCTCAAAACAAATGACGTAAGGGTCTTGGTTTGATGGTTTCAGCTTAGTTGGAACCCTTCGACTCAGTCTTCTATTTCCTCCGGAATTTGCTTCCCAAATCAAAATTTCCCAGCTCCTATCCTCCTCATTCAGAATGTCAAATTCCGAGACCTCCTTCATATTAATCACCCTATCTGAAATTTCCAAGTCTAAAAGATGTGGCTGAATCAGAATTGACTTGGGTCTAGTTATCTCAAAAATAGAATCATCGATAAGCTCAATGTAGTGTAACTAACAATCAGGGCATTGGATTGAATCCTCTATAAAATGCGATTCTGGATCCGTAATGTGATTCCCAATAAGATCAGTTTCCTCAGTTATTGGGCTATCAAATGATTTATCAGATTCCTCAGGCCTAATCATCTCACAGAAATCATATTCTGTAAACTCAAGTGAGACTTCGCAAATTGAATCTTCATCATCAAAATCAAAGAAATCAAGATCCATATTAATGTATGTCCTAAAATCATCTGTAACTTTCTGATCCTTGGAGACATACGTTTCCTCATACCCTGGCTCAGGGATCTCAGGTGAAGAAATCTGATCATCCTTAATTTGTTGCTTTAATTCATTCTGGTCAACCTCGTAACACGTATCTCCCCAACAAGTGCCTGAGCAGGTTCTGACATTGGCTCCCCTGAAGGGAGTTCATCCTAGGAGTCATCCCACGACTGAACTAAAGCAACCACAAATCTCATCCTCAATTTCGCTAACTTCCCAAGTAGAAACTCACCCGGGTTCTTATCCTTAACATCCTTGAGCCAACCCAACAAATACTTGTTCAAATCATCAATCATTTCAATCAGGGGCTCCAATATTTCAATGCAAGGTATTGGCTGAACTTCTAAGGATTGTATGGTATTCCTCAAGTTAGCCAGAACCTTATCTTGAACCTGGTTACCTTGAACCAAATGAGTTGGTTCAGGGTTGGGTGGGCTTGGGATCAATGTTCGGGAATTAACGAATTGAGATTCATTATACCCTTCCTGATAATAGGTCATTTTAGATTGTTCAAAAGGTGGTGATGACCAAAAGGTAGTGTAATCAGAGGATGGGTAAGAATCAGTGTATCCTTCTTGATTGTAGTTCGTATTAGGTTATCCATGGAAGGTTGACGATCTATAATCGATGTGGCTCTGAGAAGGATAGAAATCACAATCATAGTGTTCAGAGTTAGACCCTAAAAACAGAGGTCCGGAACTGTGTCCCTAATCTAATTTATCCCAACTAACTGATGGTTGATTATAGTACGAGTTGGGATAATCGTCATGTTGAGGATAACTCAAAATAAGAGGGAAAGAGCGGGAATGCATATAATATGTGGAAGGATTCATGATAAATGGGAGGAAGAAAGGCACCCTGCAATACAAAAAATCAAACCTGTCCTTAAGTGGGCTAGCCTAAAGACCTACATACTCCCACAACCCATCTTGACAAAAAGGAATGATTTGATCTACTTCTGTCTGTTCAATCCAACCAGTTAGAAGGAGGGATTGGGGAGAAGGTTCTTCCTTTGCCTTGCACCTCTGGTTCCTAGTGTACCCCTTGATAAGTCAGTTTTCGCTTTCGAATAATGTGATTAAGATGATCTGTCATTTTAGTAACAAAGTGGTGGAAAACCGCTTAACAAAATAATTACAATAAAAATTACCACTCACAGAAGAGCGGGTCGTGTCCATAGGGAGGCAATGATGCAATAAAATCTCATTTATTTCATATTCTTCCAATCAAGTGAGAAATCCATAGTCAAATCCAACATGAAATGCGATGGAAAGAAGATGCACAATAACTCAAAAATATAAGGTTATATGTGCAATTTTTCCTCACTGAAATATTCAATAAATATGTGATGATTTTATGTAATATCAAATTGACATGTATTAGAGAAAATTTGTGCACATTTTAATCCCAAAACCAACGTTAAAACATGTGAATATCAATAACCACGCAATTATCAGAATGCATGAGTATGCAGTCACAATTTCACTATAATAAAATAATCATAAATTAAAATTGATTTTGGTGGCAATGTCATTCAAATGTAAATTTTAATTAACATAAAAATAGAGTATTTTACCTCTCTCCTCCTTGCGCATGGGAGAGAGGTTCAATCGAGGAGTTACTCCTACAAAAGGTTGGTTGAAGTGAGGCCTTCGCGATGGTGGCAGTGGTGCGTCATGAGATGGCCGAAGTCGGCTTGCCGGAGGAGAGGAGTGGCGGTGGTGGAGAAGCCTGCTGCTGACCGCGCTTGATGGTGAAGGCGTACGCAGGTGCAGAGGACGCTGCAGGCGTGAGGAGGAGCAGAGGCATGGGCACTGGGTGCTCTGCATAGTGCGTAGGCGCACGTTGGTGTGGTGGTGGCGCCAGCTGCTGGTGTTGTGTAGGGTGATGGCGTAGACACATGTAGTGGTTGAGGCGCTATAGGGTGCGCGCAGGTGCTGCAGCGGGGGCGGGTGGAGGTGTGGGTTCTGTAGAGGCTGAGGCACTGTAGGGTGCACGTGGGTGGTACTGTTGGTACCGCTGCAGGTGCTACAGAGGGTGGTGCAGATGATGGCGTGGGTGCGTGCAGGTGCTAAGGCGAGAAGACACGGGCGTGCAGTGGCTGGGCTGGAGGTAGGGTGTGCTATAGAAGTTGAGGACGTGCAGGTTCTGCAGGCTAGGCTGGAAGCACATGTGAGTCTGATGGAGCAGGGATAGGCGTTGATGGCACATGCACTGGCTGTGGTGAGGGCACGCGCACGTAGGTGGTTGGTGCTGCAGTGATGAAGTGAGGGCGTGCGTTTGCTGAGTTGAGGGCACGGTTGGCAGATGGCTGATGGCTGGAACTGAAGTGAGAGCGCACATGGTGGTGTCTGATGGAGTGGTGGTAGGAAGAGTTGCAGAGACTCTTTGGTGGTGTGGGCTATCACCCCACATGCCTACGTTGGTGAGTCGTTCTGCCGTGGTGAGGCCGGTGGTATGGAATGGAAGATGAGCAAGGTCCTCTCAACACAGTGATGGACAAGGGGTGGTGGCCTCCGGAGCATGGCAGCTCTCCCTCCTCCTTTTGTAGCCATGGCCATCATTTCAAATTCAAAATGCCGTAGCATAAATGTGATGTGCAAGAGGAGGAGGTGGAGTCGAAGCCGGAGGAGTTACCTGTTCAAAGGAGAAAAAAAAGAATAAAATATTATGGTTGTTTATACATAAGTTCTTAACATCTATGTTAAATTGAAACAATGCATGTAATGCACCTAATTGGTTAACTAATTAAATGAATGCAATTATAAGTTAATTCTAAATGCATTTATTTATGAATGCAATGCATGAATTATGCAATTAAATCAGAAATATGAATTAATCTATTTACATCCTAATGCATGCTAAATAAATGTTAGAATTAACTTAATGTCTTGGCACTTAAATACCTAAATAGCCCACAAATATGGGCTAATCAACCCCAACCGCAATCATTTGATTCTGCTCCCCTAGCTAGACATCAGATTGAACAATAGAAACAGACTAATCAAAAATAATCTCGTTCTGGGCTCTAAAGAGCGAGTCAAATCCTTAAGGCCAACGTCTACTCTATTTTATTTAGGGCTAGGTTTGAATGTGCTTTGGAATGTGATGGGCCCTTTATCTGGGTTGTGCCCTTAATGATTGATTAATGTGTGTGTGAGTGCACAACCAATGGTTTTTGAAATCGGTAGGTGTGACGACCGGGTTTTGGTTTGTTATAACGTTGTAGTATAGCCGGTTATTACCAACATTTCAAATATATAAATTTTTTACTCGGAAAATAAAAGAGTTCCCGAGGTCGAACTCAGGGAGCAAGTTGTATTCTAGAGATATACATGTTTCTTTTACAAAATAAAGAAAGAGAGAGGGAAAGAATTTGTTGTTCTCTTTGTTTTCTCCTCGTGATGCTCTTCTTTCTTTCTTTCTTCAGATCTCCTTCTTCTTCTTCTTTGTTCTGCAGCAGAGGTGATGCTCCTCTTTCTTTCTTCAGATCTCCTTCTTCTTCTTCCTTGGTTTCTGTCTTGGCCTCTCTTCTTCTTTTTCTGCAGTCTCTTCTGTGAAGGTTTCTTCTTCCTTGGCTCTGCTGTACTTCTTCTCTGCAGCCTTTGCTCAGCCTCTTCTTTAGAGTTTCTTCTTGTTTCTCCTCCCTGCGGTTAAGTGTCAGCTTCTTATTTTCTTTTTCAGCCAGGGACGTCACGCGAAGCTTTCTTCCTTAGCTGCTTCAGGCCGTCGTCTGATTTCCAAATCAGACGACTTAACTACCTGTTGCTACAGTTAGCTTCCTTCTTCTTCCGCGGGTCTTCTTCTTCGCCTGTGCCTGCACACTTCAGAGTTTTTCGTCAGAGGCAAAACCTACTCTACCCTCCCCCCCCACGTCTCTCTTTCTCTCTGAGACCACTCTTCGGAGAGCTCTCCCAGAGCTACCGGGTAACCGGGTTCGGGTCAGGCCCGGGTCCAGGCCCACCGGCGTGCGTGGTGGGCGAGGAGTGCAGGTCAGTCTTAAGTCGGGTCGGGTCGGTTCGGGTCAGATCCGCGGGGCGTGAGCGCGGACGAGACCGGGTAACCGGGCGGGTGAAGGGGACCTCACCCCGTGTGCTGAGGCAGTAAGCCTTCAGCACTTTTGCATCTTATGTCGCTGCGACTCTTCAGGCGTTTCCGAGGTGGGACTAAATGGCCCACCTCAATTGAGCGCCCGCAGCGGGGAATTCAGCAGGAGATGGCGGCGTCACGCGGAGCTTTCTTCCTTAGCTGCGAACCTGGTGTTTTGCCAAAACTCCTCGCAAGGCCTGGGAGTTGAATCTGGGCTTGGCGCTGAGCGTGGTGCGCCTGTAGCTGCAGGCGGAAGCAGTTCCTCCTGCGCGGCAATGGCGGCGGAGGTCGGGTGGCCTGTCCACAAGAAAATGGCCTCTCGGCTTAATCAGAGAGTGCCAGGAGCTTCGCCAGGGTGCGGCGAAGCTCGTGTGGGTGGTGGCGAGGCGCGGGGCGGCGGACGAGGGCTGCCCTAGGTCGGACAGTGGGTCGGAGGATGGGTCTGTTCGGTGGGGTTGCAGAGGGTGATGTGGGGGAAGTGGCAGGGCGGAGGTTGATCAGGGTGAGGAGGCGGAGGTCCTGCGGTGGTCGGCGAGCCGTGTGGGTCGCTGAGGTGATGGGAGCGGCTCGCCGGAGGGTGGTCGGAGGCGAAGGGGGTGAAGGTGGTCAGGGTCGGTCGAGGGCTTAATTGAATAAATTGAAAGCGGGGAAAGAAAGAGGAGAAGAAGGGGAGTAGCTCTAGCTTACTTGCAGGGACGAAGGGGGAGGAACAGGGCGACAGTCGTATCGACTGTCGCCGGAGAAGACGATGCTCAGGGAAAGGGGCGGCGGCGAGCAGAGAGCCGGAGAGGCGCCAGCTGGGTGCGGCGTGGCGCGGGAAGAGCAGGGGAGGAAGTCTCTGCTGCTGGTATTGCGGCAGAGCGAAGAGGTGGAGGGGGAGGAAATCGCTGGAGCTGGTGAGCGTCTGCCGGAGGAAGAAGAGAAGAAAGTTGGGGATTTTCTCCGTCAGATCCAGGCTGCCCCGGTCGGTGGAGCAACGGGGGGTATTTATAGGGATCAAACAGGGAGGAAGGCGGAGGGAGACGACGTGTCTCCCTCGCCGGAGGATGGTCGGAAACAAGAACCCATACCGTCCGTGCGTTCGCACGGCCGGTATGGTGGGTTACAACGACCAGGGGGGTGTCCCTGCGACGGCTGACGACGCAGGGCACCCCCGGTTTACTTGCCAGGTCCCTCACCTCACCCTGCGCGGCGCCATGCTCCGCGCAAGGTCGCCGGAGCATGGTGCTGGCAGGTTTTGCAGGAGGGACCTGATTGCAAAGAACGAAGGAGAGTTAGGGGCCAAAATGCGAGGGTTCAAAAGTTGAGGGCCAAAGAGTAAATATATGAGGACCAAAGTGTAAAGTCGGTCAAGGAGGTTTCTTCTTAGGCTCAAGTTTTTATACATGACTAATTAGGACCTAAGGAATCTGATGGTGAATTTCATTTTCATATTAAACCTTGTTTGACTGGTCAATTTGCGCAAAAACCCAAATTAAGTTATTAATTGGGCATGGTTCTCGATGTAGGTCAAAATGGGTTCTGAAGGCCAAATTGAAGGTTCTAAACCCTAGAGATTATTTTTCTATGAATTTTAGAGGGTTTATTCTATTTTTACTTTGCCTCGAACCTCGTGAATTGAAGTGGGTTATTTTAGGGTTACAGATTATCATTTAGTTTCTTGGAAGTGCTGTAGCCCTTGCTAGATCATCTCATCCCACTTTTATTCTTATTAAGCTGCTTTGACCTATGTTTGGGCCCTGAATTGCCCTGTATGCAGATTATACTGGTAAAATTGCATTTTTACCCCTTATGACTTGTTTTCTTCTCAAACTCAGAATTCTCTGAGTTAAGCCTTTCCTTGAGATATGTTGGAGCTTTTATCCTTTGTATTAGGTCAAAATGAGCTAGTTATGGCTCATGATGAGGTTCTCATCATACCCCCATGCCTAGCTTTTGCTAGTCCCTTAGCAAAAACTTAAGGTTTCAACCCTTGTTCTAGACCATGAAGTTTTTAATAGTTTTAGATAAGTGCCTTTTTTTATTTGAGCATAGATTAGGTTAGAATGCTGACCATAGGCCTAAAAGGTACTCTAGTACCAATCAAGATCCAAATCTGTCTAGCCTTAGCCTCAGTCTTTTAGCAAAGGTTTTTAAGGTCCACAAGAACTAACCTAAGGTTTATTGGACTTCGTGGTTAAAGCACCCGTGCTTGAAATGATTTTAGCCCTGGCTCAGTTCGCAGTGCGTTTTGTAAGAGAGAGATAGAAAGTTTTTCTGTTTGGAGAGTTTTCTCTCTCTTTTTCTTTTTAGTTCTAGCCTAGGATTGGCTTTTCAACACGGTCTGTATCAGATTCCTTGCTCCCATCATCAATCCTCAAGGGTTCCTGGCGATCGATGCTTCGAGATAGCACCGCCCATGGCAACCCTCGGAACCCTGGCTATTGAGATTTCGAGATAATCCCATCCATGGTATTCCGTGGCCGAATCCAGACCCTGGCAATTGACACTTCGAGATAATGCCATCCATGGAATCTGAACCAGCAGAGTGCTTACATGCCCCCAGTAGGATATGTAAATATCCTAAGAGACAAGCACCGAGGAGATGATATTTTGTTACGCATCTTCGAGGGGATTTCCCGCCTCTCTGCGCTGGGAACTCGTCCAAATCAACTTGTGTTGATCGGCTGCTCCTATTCTAGGTGTTCTTTTCAGATTTTTGCGACGCTTCTGCGTGATTCTGATTTTTACGCTTACTGAACCAGGCTGTGTGTGAGGTTAGGGTGCTTAGGTTACTGAGTCCCGTAAACCAAAAATTAGTTAACGAGGCCGAATACTCCCTAAGCCTTAGACCTAATACTTCAGCTTTTCATTTTCCTCAACCTCTTGAGGAGTGTCCAGATCTTAATGGGTACTAAGAGTCTATTCAAGAATGCCTAAGGTTTGCATTCTTTACTAATCTTATTGTGCACTTTTCTTGAATGAGGTCTAGAACTTAGGTTAATTCCTTAGTTCCTTACTAATGACTATCACTTTTTCTCATAATTTTGTGCTCCTTTTTCATTTTGTTTCTTTTCTCCTTCACAAAATTTTCCTTCTCCTCTTTTCCTCTTATTCTTTTTCGAAATTTTTTTTTTTTTTTTTAATTTTTTTTTTTTTTTAATTTTTATGGTGTTTTTGGCATATGTGAATTTTTTGTTTGAAACCTTTTCTTACAAGTTTTGCACTTTCATACCCCCCCGTGCCTAAGATTTGCAATGTCCTCATTGTAACCTAGGGGGTCTTAGTTCATTCCTTAAGGCAGAAATTTGGATGAGTGGATGGGTCGGGTTGAATTTTTTGCGGACGATTTCAAATCCCAGATGCAAACATCTGAGTTGGGGTCGGCTGTCTACAAGGGTGAACTTTGAGTGCTGAAAGGTGTCAGAACAAGTTTCAGGTTTTCAAAGAGAATGACGGGCTGCCTCCCGTTAAGCGCTGAGTTTTACGCCATCGGCTGGGCGCGATAAGCTCAAGGGGAAAGGAGGATATAAGATGCCTCAGCCAAATCAGTAGAAGTTACATCAATGAACGGCTTGAGTCTCTGACCGTTCACGATGAAAGGTTCAGAATCGTGGCTGAGTGGACTGATTTCGATTGCTCCATTTCCAAAAACCTGTCGGACCAAATATGGTCCGACCCACTTAGATCTCAGTTTTCCTGGGAAGAGTTTGAGTCGGGCATCAAAGAGTAGGACCTTTTGACCAGGATGAAAAATCTTTCTCGAGATGTGTTTGTCGTGGAAGGCTTTAACCCGCTCCTTGTAGATTTGCGAGTTCTCGTACGCGTCTATGCGTAATTCATCGATCTCGCTGATTTGGAGTTTTCTGTGGGTCCCAGCCTTGGAAAGATCCAGATTACAGTTCCGTACTGCCCAATAGGCTTTATGCTCCAGTTCGACGGGAAGGTGGCATGCCTTTCCGTACACCAATCTAAAGGGAGACATGCCCAATTGGGTCTTGTGGGCGATCCTATAGGCCCACAATGCTTCCGGAAGTCGGGACGACCAGTCCTTCCTGTCAGGTCGAACAGTGACTTGCAGGATTTTCTTGATCTCCCGATTAGACAGCTCAGCTAGACCATTAGTTTGGGGGTGGTAAGGAGTAGAGATTCGGTGAGACACCCCGTATTTGGTCATCAGTGACCTAAACTGAGCATTTGTGAAATGGGTCCCCCCATCAGAGATTATTGCACGAGGAATCCCGAACCTTGAGAAAATGTGTTGATGAATGAATTTGAGAACGATTTTGTGATCACAGGTTCGGGTCGGTATGGCTTCGATCCATTTGGACACGTAGTCCACAGCCAACAGAATGTATTCGAAACCATCCGAAACAGGAAAGGGGCCCATAAAATCAATCCCCCAAACATCAAAGATTTCGCATACTAGAATCGGTTGCATAGGCATCATGTCGCGATGGCTCATGTTGCCCAAAGTCTGGCAACGACTGCATGCCTTGCAATGACTGTATGCGTCTTTGAACAGTGTGGGCCAGTAAAAGCCGCACTGGAGGACTTTTGATGCGATTTTATGCCCGGCAAAATGGCCACCGCATGCCTGGTCATGGCAGAAAGAGAGGATATTGTTGACTTCCCCTTCCGGGACACATCTCCGGATGATCTGATCGGCACCTATGCGGAAGAGGTACGGGTCTTCCCAAATGTAATACTTGGCATCGGAGCGTAATTTGTCTTTCTTGGCCTTCGGCCAATCGGACGGGGTCTGATGAGATGCCAAGTAATTTACAATATTAGCGAACCATGGAAGGCTAGTACCAATAGTCAGCAGGTGCTCATCGGGAAAATGCTCAGTGATGGGTCCGGAAGGGTCAATTATTTCAGAAGGAAGACGGGACAAGTGATCAGCTACCACGTTTTGTTTTCCCGCTTTGTCGCGAATCTCAAGGTCAAATTCTTGCAACAGCAAGATCCATCGGATTAATCGAGGTTTCGCGTCCTTCTTCGCAAGGAGATGCCTCACAGCTGTGTGATCCGAGTATATGATGACATGGGAACCCAGAAGGTACGATCTGAACTTCTCTAGGGCAAATACTACAGCTAGCAGCTCTTTCTCAGTAACTGTATAGTTACGCTGAGCCTCATCGAGTGTTTTGCTGGCGTAGTAAATGACGACAGGTTTCTTGTCATTTTTCTGCCCCAAAACCGCTCCTACAGCGAAGTCGGATGCATCACACATGATCTCAAAGGGTTGAGACCAATCAGGGGACTGTAGGATCGGTGCTTGGGTGACTCGGTCACGCAGGATTTCAAATGCTTGAGTGCATTCCTTGGAGATTTCGAAGGGAACATCCTTGGAGAGAAGAGTGGTCAGGGGGCGTGCGATTTTTGAAAAATCAGGGATAAATCGTCGATAAAAACCGACATGCCCTAAAAAGGATCGGATGTCCCTGATCGAGCTAGGCATAGGAAGGTGAGAAATCAGATTAACCTTAGCTCGATCCACTTGGATACCTTTTTCCGAAATTGAGTGTCCCAGGACAATTCCCTCAGGCACCATGAAATGGCTCTTTTCCCAGGAAAGAACCAAATTCACATCGATGCACCGCCTGAGTATCTGGACCAAGTGTTGGAGGCAATCGTCGAATGATGCTCCGAAAACTGAAAAGTCATCCATGAAGACTTCCAGATAATCACCTACCATATCTGAGAATATGGCAAGCATGCATCGCTGAAAAGTAGCGGGTGCATTGCAAAGACCGAAAGGCATCCTTCGGAAAGCGTATGTTCCGAAGGGGCAGGTGAACGTGGTCTTTTCTTGGTCCTCAGGATGGATTGCCACCTGGTTATAACCGGAGTACCCGTCAAGAAAGCAGAAGAACCTATTTCCCGCTAGTTTTTCGAGAATTTGATCAATGAAGGGTAGTGGGAAATGATCCTTCTTCGTGGAGGAATTGAGTCGACGGTAATCTATACAGACTCTCCACGAGTTGGCTAATCGGGTAGGAATGATTTCTCCGGTCTCAGTCGTTATAGTGGTGAGTCCTGCCTTCTTGGGCACGACCTGAATTGGGCTCACCCAACGACTATCGGAGATCGGGTAGATGATTCCGGCATCTAACCATTTGATGATCTCCTTTTTCACGACCTCCTGCAGATTGGGGTTTAAGCGTCTCTGCATCTCACGAGAAGGTCGTGTGCCCTCTTCTGAATAGATATGATGAGTACAATAAGAGGGACTTATTCCAGTCAAATCATCGAGAGTCCATCCGATGGCTCTGCGATGTTGCTGGAGGACAACAATCAGACGGGCTTCCTGTTCAGGACAGAGGTTGGAATTGATGATCACAGGAAGGGTCTGATTAGAACCCAAAAATACGTATTTCAAGTGAGCGGGAAGGGGTTTCAGTTCGAGGATGGGGTTTTCAGCAGCAGCGGGTGGTTCAGTATAGATGTGAGGTTCAAGGGTGGGAGTTACTGGGTTGTTCATATCTGGATTCAACTCCTCTGTTTGCGGGTCAAGATCCTTCTGTGGTTGATGAGGCACAATCGAGTCACTCTGGAGGTGTGATTCATCAACCAAAGTCTTGATGTCACAAATTTGCTCGATGACGCCGCAATTAATTCCTTGTTGGGCCTTAAATATATCAATTTTCAGTGTTTGATCTCCAAACTTAAGCTCTATTTGGCCCTCCTCACAGCTGATGTTGGCTCTAGCAGTAGCCAAGAAAGGTCTCCCTAGAATGATTGGTGTATCCCTAGGGTTCTCAGGTGCATCCATATCTAAGACTATGAAGTCCACTGGAAAATAGAAATCCCGCACTCTCACAATAACATCCTCGAGAATCCCTTTTGGTGACTTTATAGATCGATCTGCTAATTGTAATGTCACCTCGGTTGGTTTCAGCTCAGATTCCTCTAGATGGTCAAGTAAGGATGTGGGTATCAGGTTTATGGATGCGCCCAAGTCTAACAATGCTCTATCAAATTGGGTACCACCTATCTTACAGGAAATCAGGGGAGTTCCAGGATGTTTTGCCTTGGGTGGGAGTCTACTAAGGATTACAGAGCTGGCTTGCTCTGACAGAACAATTGGGCTCCCTCCCTTGGTTCGCGGCTTACGCTGGGGTGTACATAAATTCTTTAGAAATCGTGCGTAAGCTGGTACGTGGCGGATTGCATCCATCAAGGGGATGTTTATGTGGACCTGCTCAAAGAGCTTGACCAGGTCCTCCTCAGGGGCCACGGGTTTGGTGGTCTTCTTTCCCTTGGTCAGGGCCTCGGGAAACGGGATCTTGGTTGGTTCTTCTAGGATAGGTTCAGGTTGTGGATCTGGAACAGCGGTACCTTGGATAACTATCCTAGGGTCATGGTTATCAGGCTGGGAGTGGTTTGGATAATGCGGGTCTTGAGTTGTCTTACCACTACGTGTTGTTACAGAATTTAATCCGGCCTGATTTTGGTTTGGGTTTGGTAGGAGGGGTGGCTGCTGCTGAAATCCTGCATAAGAAGTTGAGGCTTCCATCTCGTCTGGAGATGGAGCAGTAGGAGCCTGATAAATCCATTGGGCGTGGCCTAAATTTGGATTCATAACGCGCTTCTGGGTTGGCACGTTATTTGGGTTAGGAAGAGGTTGGGAAGGGAGTGTGCCTGGTTGGCGAGAATTTGCCAACTGGGCCAGTTGAGTTTTAACTTCTGTAAGCTCGTCCTTGTGCTGTTTTTGAATAGCCGCATTCCTTTTTTGAATGTCAGCCAGAGTCTGAAGGATTAAGGACATTTGATCTTGATTTGGCCCTGATGGATAAGTAGGGTTGGGCCGAGGCTGAGGCGGTTGGTAGTGACGAGAGGGCTGTGGGCGGGACTGAAAAGGTGGTCTTTGGGTTTGGGAATTTCCCGCCCACTGAAAATTGGGATGGTTTCGCCATCCAGGGTTGTAAGTGTTGGAGAATGGGTCGTTCTGGATGGCGTTGAGGTCCTCGCAGGTCTGAGGAACCTCCTGAGAATCAGGGAAAGGAGGAATGGAGTTCCCCCGGCTGGTGTAGAAAGGATCGGATGATCTTCCAGTCCAAGAATCAGATGGGGATGGATATGGATCCATCCCAGGGGAGGATCGGTGGAGGATGTTTTGCACAGTCTCCTGTGTGGAAGGAGGTTGTGCAAAGGAGTTACGCGCAGAGGTGGCTCGCTGCAAGTGCTGAGTCAGCTCATCCACCTTCTTTTCAATGATTGAGACCTTGTCCAATCGACTGGCCATTAATTCCAGGTCGACTGATGCGGACAGGCCCTGCGTCTCATGTGCTCCCTTAAGATTCGTCGCTGCGCGGGTATTCGTCCTGTCGAATAATCCCATGGAGTCATTGTTGATGGAGTTCTCGCACATGTTTTCGAGAATCTCCCATACGGTGTCTTCATGTTGACCCATGATGTTTCCTCCGCAAGTTGCATTGACGAAAAGGCGGATGTCCTCACGGAGTCCCTGGTAAAAAGATTGGACTTGTTCCCATTTAGGAACTCCGTGATGGGGGCACTTTCTCATGAGATCCTGAAAACGATCCCATGCCTCATGGAGAGGTTCTCCTGATTGTTGAGTGAAGTGTGTAATCTGATGGCGCAAGGCGTTGGTCCGACCAACGGGAAAAAACTTTTTCAAAAATTCGGATTGAAGTTCTTCCCAAGTGTTGATCGGCCGGGTCTGAGTTTGATACCAATGGGCGGCCTTGTCCATAAGAGAAAAGGAGAACATCTTCATGAGAAGAATATCCCGATTTTGCGCATCTGATCCAAAAGTGTGGGCCAGATGCTTTAGCTGTTTGATGTGCTGGAAGGGATCTTCAGAATTAAGCCCATGGAATTTAGGTATAGCATGAATCATGTTGGGCTTTAGTTCGGAATCAGGTCCTCCAGTCGGGATTCTGACTCGAGGCTCAATGGCCACCGCAGCAGGATTGTAGTGGTCCCGCATCATAGGACGCTGTGGTGGGTGCACGAAGTTTTGGAAGAGGTCATTGAGTCGCTGGAGCTGGTGTTCCAGATTATTTTCTTCCTCAACTGGCTGAGCCATGATGGGGGAAGAAGAAGAACTTGGTTCTGAATCAGAAGAAGAGAGAATAATGTGAGGGTGTTGCTGCACACACACGGGCGTCGAGGCTTGGCCTTGACGAGAGTGAATTTCTAATGGAGGTCTTAAGGGTGGTCCTAGGGACCTCCTTCCGTACATGCACAGTTGGGAGAGGTAAGTTAGAAGGTGCTGGACCTAATCAAGACACCCAAAAATGTGTTGGGTGACTATAGAGGTGCGGGGCAGATGGACCCCTTGATCAGAAAGATCGTCCACCTGAGAATTACCTGGGCAGCCAGAGAGGGAGAGTCCCGCGAAGACCCCTACACGGTAGAGCGTCCCCACGGGTTACAGGGTTTCCCCCACCCGACCTCTCTCGTCACTGCGGTTCCAGGTAGACCAGAATGGGGATCTTGACCTCTTAAGTCTACCAATTTTAAGATCAGGGTGCTTAAGGTTTCACTTGAACTTTAGTCTTTTTAAGTGCAAAGAGTGACCTAATTTAAGGTTGGTTAACCCAAAGGGGTCAACTTTACCTCTTGTTTTCTTTGAGAGCTTTTTGGGTCCTTTCTTTTAGGGTCCAAGTGTTTAAAGAGAGAGCCAATTGTTTAGGATTTTTCTTGTTAATTATTTTCAATCAATGGCTTGGGCACACCTCTTTTGGATTTCCTCAATTCTTGATTAAGGGGTGTGTCTCTACTGAAATCCTAATGTTTGACCTTATGTTGGCTCTACTTGGTCCATTTAACTCTTTGTTGGGCAATTAGGGCTCAAGCAAGAATGTGTTAGCCCTTAAATACCCTTAATAGTGTGCAGGAGTGATGAGTTGAAAACATGCAACTCTTTATGGTTACTAAGTATGGAAGACAGGTTAGCCCTATATTGCTTGTTCTTTTCTTTTCTTCCTCTTTAGAGTTTAGGGGTTAATAGTGAGAGGAAAAATTTACCTGTCTTCGGAGTGGTTGTCGTGTGGTTGCTTGTCTTCTTGAGTTCCTGTAGCTGCACAAAAGAGAGGAGATTATCAGAAATTAAAAGAAACAGGAATGTTTACCTCTAGAATAGCCGTTGCTCCCCGGCAACGGCGCCAAAATGAAATCGGTAGGTGTGACGACCGGGTTTTGGTTTGTTATAACGTTGTAGTATAGCCGGTTATTACCAACATTTCAAATATATAAATATTTTACTCGAAAAATAAAAGAGTTCCCGAGGTCGAACTCAGGGAGCAAGTTGTATTCTAGAGATATACATGTTTCTTTTACAAAATAAAGAAAGAGAGAGGGAAAGAATTTGTTGTTCTCTTTGTTTTCTCCTCGTGATGCTCTTCTTTCTTTCTTTCTTCAGATCTCCTTCTTCTTCTTCTTTGTTCTGCAGCAGAGGTGATGCTCCTCTTTCTTTCTTCAGATCTCCTTCTTCTTCTTCCTTGGTTTCTGTCTTGGCCTCTCTTCTTCTTTTTCTGCAGTCTCTTCTGTGAAGGTTTCTTCTTCCTTGGCTCTGCTGTACTTCTTCTCTGCAGCCTTTGCTCAGCCTCTTCTTTAGAGTTTCTTCTTGTTTCTCCTCCCTGCGGTTAAGTGTCAGCTTCTTCTTTTCTTTTTCAGCCAGGGACGTCACGCGAAGCTTTCTTCCTTAGCTGCTTCAGGCCGTCGTCTGATTTCCAAATCAGACGACTTAACTACCTGTTGCTACAGTTAGCTTCCTTCTTCTTCCGCGGGTCTTCTTCTTCGCCTGTGCCTGCACACTTCAGAGTTTTTCGTCAGAGGCAAAACCTACTCTACCCTCCCCCCCCCGCGTCTCTCTTTCTCTCTGAGACCACTCTTCGGAGAGCTCTCCCAGAGCTACCGGGTAACCGGGTTCGGGTCAGGCCCGGGTCCAGGCCCACCGGCGTGCGTGGTGGGCGAGGAGTGCAGGTCAGTCTTAAGTCGGGTCGGGTCGGTTCGGGTCAGATCCGCGGGGCGTGAGCGCGGACGAGACCGGGTAACCGGGCGGGTGAAGGGGACCTCACCCCGTGTGCTGAAGCAGTAAGCCTTCAGCACTTTTGCATCTTATGTCGCTGCGACTCTTCAGGCGTTTCCGAGGTGGGACTAAATGGCCCACCTCAATTGCGCGCCCGCAGCGGGGAATTCAGCAGGAGATGGCGGCGTCACGCGGAGCTTTCTTCCTTAGCTGCGAACCTGGTGTTTTGCCAAAACTCCTCGCAAGGCCTGGGAGTTGAATCTGGGCTTGGCGCTGAGCGTGGTGCGCCTGTAGCTGCAGGCGGAAGCAGTTCCTCCTGCGCGGCAATGGCGGCGGAGGTCAGGTGGCCTGTCCACAAGAAAACGGCCTCTCGGCCTAATCAGAGAGTGCCAGGAGCTTCGCCAGGGTGAGGCGAAGCTCGTGTGGGTGGTGGCGAGGCGCGGGGCGGCGGACGAGGGCTGCCCTAGGTCGGACAGTGGGTCGGAGGATGGGTCTGTTCGGTGGGGTTGCAGAGGGTGATGTGGGGGAAGTGGCAGGGCGGAGGTTGATCAGGGTGAGGAGGCGGAGGTCCTGCGGTGGTCGGCGAGCCGTGTGGGTCGCTGAGGTGATGGGAGCGGCTCGCCGGAGGGTGGTCGGAGGCGAAGGGGGTGAAGGTGGTCAGGGTCGGTCGAGGGCTTAATTGAATAAATTGAAAGCGGGGAAAGAAAGAGGAGAAGAAGGGGAGTAGCTCTAGCTTACTTGCAGGGACGAAGGGGGAGGAACAGGGCGACAGTCGTATCGACTGTCGCCGGAGAAGACGATGCTCAGGGAAAGGGGCGGCGGCGAGCAGAGAGCCGGAGAGGTGCCAGCTGGGTGCGGCGTGGCGCGGGAAGAGCTGGGGAGGAAGTCTCTGCTGCTGGTATTGCGGCAGAGCGAAGAGGTGGAGGGGGAGGAAACCGCCGGAGCTGGTGAGCGTCTGCCGGAGGAAGAAGAGAAGAAAGTTGGGGATTTTCTCCGTCAGATCCAGGCTGCCCCGGTCGGTGGAGCAACGGGGGGTATTTATAGGGATCAAACAGGGAGGAAGGCGGAGGGAGACGACGTGTCTCCCTCGCCGGAGGATGGTCGGAAACAAGAACCCATACCGTCCGTGCGTTCGCACGGCCGGTATGGTGGGTTACAACGACCACGGGGGTGTCCCTGCGACGGCTGACGACGCAGGGCACCCCCGGTTTACTTGCCAGGTCCCTCACCTCACCCTGCGCGGCGCCATGCTCCGCGCAAGGTCGCCGGAGCATGGTGCTGGCAGTATTTGCAGGAGGGACATGATTGCAAAGAACGAAGGAGAGTTAGGGGCCAAAATGCGAGGGTTCAAAAGTTGAGGGCCAAAGAGTAAATATATGAGGACCAAAGTGTAAAGTCGGTCAAGGAGGTTTCTTCTTAGGCTCAAGTTTTTATACATGACTAATTAGGACCTAAGGAATCTGATGGTGAATTTCATTTTCATATTAAACCTTGTTTGACCGGTCAATTTGCGCAAAAACCCAAATTAAGTTATTAATTGGGCATGGTTCTCGATGTAGGTCAAAATGGGTTCTGAAGGCCAAATTGAAGGTTCTAAACCCTAGAGATTATTTTTCTATGAATTTTAGAGGGTTTATTCTATTTTTACTTTGCCTCGAACCTCGTGAATTGAAGTGGGTTGTTTTAGGGTTACAGATTATCATTTAGTTTCTTGGAAGTGCTGTAGCCCTTGCTAGATCATCTCATCTCACTTTTATTCTTATTAAGCTGCTTTGACCTATGTTTGGGCCCTGAATTGCCCTGTATGCAGATTATACTGGTAAAATTGCATTTTTACCCCTTATGACTTGTTTTCTTCTCAAACTCAGAATTCTCTGAGTTAAGCCTTTCCTTGAGATATGTAGGAGCTTTTATCCTTTGTATTAGGTCAAAATGAGCTAGTTATGGCTCATGATGAGGTTCTCATCAGTTTTCAAACAAGATTACTTTTGATGTGATGAATTTTAGAGTTCAAATCTTGTTTAGTAGCTTTTAGGATTCAACTTTAGGTATTTTCAAACAAGTTTTGTTGGCACACCAAGTTTTGAAAGCACAGGTGAAGATGTTTTCCTTTAAAACATAAAAGAATGTGGAGTGCTTGGTAAATCCGTAAGAGTTGAACCTAATCGGCAGCTACTTGATGAGTTGATTTTAATTGAAGTGGTGCGGCCTAATCAACTCAAACAATCGGCCTGTTGCACCACTTAATTAGGCACACAAGTGATTTCCTAATCTGATTTCTACCCAATTATGTGTTTGGATGTGTGTACTGGCTCCAAAGATTGATTTACCGGTTGAGTTTGAAAATCAGATGAGGTTGTGTACCTCTGTGAGAATTTTTTTTTATTTTTCTTTTTAATTATGGAGGTTGAGGCGTGTGTGGGTGTCAAACAAACAAATAAAACTAACCTTAAAGTTTATAAGAACACCTAGGTTGATTGATGTTTGTGTTATTATGTTGTGCAATGAAAATTAATGGGTGGGAGGTGGGGGATAACTTACAGAACCTTCAACAGCACTTTACTCCAATCTACCGCTTTGCTCATCTCAAAAGAGTACCTGCAATCACAATAAGAAAGGAGAGAAGTGAGGTAAATGATTTGTAAGTTGGAAAATGCGAAAAAAAATCAAATATCGTTGCCTCCTCGGCAACGGTGCCAAAATGTTGAAGCTACGAGTTGCTATGCTAATGTGTTTGGTTTTGAAAAAACTTGTCGCCGTAGTGTGAAAGAGAAGAACTTGTGTTCAACAAATAAAATTTATACCAGAATAGAAATCCCAGGTTGAACTCAGGGAGGCGGACGTTTGATTTAAAAAACATGCATTTGTTTTATTTGTCACGAAGTAATTTAATTGACTAGAAACTATCTATTTATTTACACTAAATAGAAGAGAAAGAGAGAGAGAGCAAATATTACAAACAAAAATCAAAAAAGAGATGTAGAATGAATATGGAATTCATTATCAAAGGGATTGTTTATTACACTAAACATTACGACTAGAAAGTAGGAAAATGATTACACTAGGAAGCAGTAAATCTATTATAGAAAGCAGTAAATCTACTTTAGAAAGCAGTAAAAAGAATGGGGAGAGAGATATCCTCCTCGACGGTTGCTTGGAGGATGAGCGGGACGGGACGATGCCTGGAAGACGGGGAACGGAGCTGGACGAAGAGGATAAAGCAGGAAGAACGGGAATGGGGTAGTATGTCGTTGTCGTCGCAGGATCCGCTTCCGAAAGGGGGACAAAAATTTGACTTTATCTCACGAGAAGCATCCCAGGTGTTGGACAAGCTTCTCTTGAGCTTTGGAGAGGGAGAGAAGAGAAGGAAGGGATAAAGATTTTGTATGGAGGAGGTCTCCTTTTATAGTTTCAAGGAATGAGAGAAAATTGGTCTTTTAAATCTCAAAACATTAAATAAGGGGTCTTTAGTGACGGATAAAACAGTCGCTAAAGCCCGATTGTGGGCGACATGGGGCGGAGCGTGCGAGCCTGCTCGCCTACTGCACATGAAATGCACGTTCACGATCTGTGAATCTTAGCCGTCCCATCGTGAGATCAGATGGCTTAACTCGCCTCTCCGCCCGCTCCTCAGTGAGCGCTCGCACATGTGATGCCACGTCAGACACGGGCGTGCGATACGGCGTGAGTGCTATTGCGCACGCACGACCGCCAGATCGTGATCGCTCACCGCGCCTTAGCAATTGCTCGTGAGGAGTCGAACGCGTGCCCTGCCTTTTCACAAGCATGTTCACCCACTGCGCTACAGCGGCGCTTGCGTCGCGGAGATGAATTCAAGAGCACGCATCCACAGCCGTTGGATGCGCATCCAATGACGGAGAAGCTACTAAGAAGAGAGGGTGCGACGAGTGTAGTGGTCAGTTGGGCAGCTAAGATGGCACCACATGGTGCCATCTTGGTCGTCCATCTTCTCGATGATGTAGATGGTGCCACAGTTGTCGGATTGAGTCGATTTTTGCATTGTTAGGCTATAATCGTCGATCCGAATCCATCCGTGTGGTCAGATTTGTCATTTGAAGTGTGAATTCATGCCTTCCTCACCCTTGATCTTCTAGGGTTCCTCAGTCTCTATCTGATGCTAGATGTTTGATTAGGGCGATCTTGGAGTCCTTGAACTCCAATCGCTGCCCTGATCACATCTGTATGGTTGGATCTTCGATTCGATGCCTCGATAAAAATTTTGCCTTGTCCCTGAACATAAAAGGAGACAATTAACCTCCATTTTATTCAAACTAATCTAAATGCAAGATGATGCATGCTATGCAATATTTATAGTATGTAATGCAATCCTATGCTTAAGAACATGCATAAATAGACATCTTATGCAATGTAAACATGTTTACATCAATTAACGTGGTAAGGACTCGAGAACAGGTCCACATTTTAGTGGAGACCTGGGATGATTAAGCCTGAAGACCTAAAGAGTCTAAGTGTTCAAGTCCTATTGTATCATTTCCTAAAGTTAATAACTTCCAAAGCCTAAGCTATCCTTTCCAAATTCCTCTCCTTTTTTTTGTCTTTTTCAATTTTATCTTTTTTTTAAAGAAAATAAAAGAAATTCCTTGGAGTTAACAAAATAATTTCAGAATTAAGTATCCACCCCCCATGCCTAAATGATGCAATGTTCTCATTTTAATGATAAAGACATGAAAAGGGTAGAATAAATAGAATATCCCCTGAATTTCATGAAAATCTGAGCAGCTACACAGAGAGAAGGGAGTATACACATGTGCTAAGTTTATTGCCTTTAGCTAGGAATAATATACAAATAAAGAAGAAATTAGGAATTCACAAGTGTTGGTCAGGATCAGAATTAAAAGATTGGTCCTAAGATCCGCCAGCAGAAGATGTCCACAGATGTGGACCAAGTTGTGGTACAGACCCATGCCCTAGGGTCGAGTGGTTCTAAGGTTTTGGATAAAAATCACCAAGAACCTGAGATCATTGTGCTGCGGGGTCAGGCCTGTGGTTTTGTGGTGTGCAACTCAAGACTAAAGTGGTGGGCAATGGATAGATCTGATTCACTAAATTTTGGTGTCCACTTAGAGTTCAACTCTGAAAGATAATCAATTATTCCATGCGTGGGTTTCACGTCAAAGATATCATAAGGGTCCAGATAGAAGGTAGGTGGTTTCAGGTCAATAGGAACCCTTAAATCGAAAATTCCATTTCCCTTGGAATTCACTTCCCATAATTTAACTTCCAAACTCCTCTCCTCGAGAATCAAGTGCTTGGTTTCTAGGACCTATAGCATATCATTCACCACATGTGATTTACCCATATCTAAAAATCGTGGATGAATCATAATTGACTTGGGTAAATTATCTCGTGGCTAAATCTAGGCTCTCTTGAAGGGGGTTTATCTTAAGAATCATCCCAAGATTGGACTAGGGCAACCACAAATTTCATCCTCAATCTCTACAATTTCTCAAGTAGAAACTCACCTAATCCCCTATCCTTAACATCTCGGAGCCAATTCAATAAAGGACTATTAAGCTCATCAATCATTTTGATCATAGGCTCCAATGTTTTAGTGTATGGTGTTGGTTAAGCTTCTAAAGATTGTATAGTGTTCCTCAAGTTAGCCAACAGCCTATCTTGGACCTAATTCACCTAAACTAAGTGGTCCGGTTCAAGGTTGGGTGGGTTTAGGTTAAAACTAAGGGAGTTAAGAAATTAAGGTTCTTGGGGTCCTCCCTGATAGTAGGTCATTTCTAGTTGTTCAAAGAATGGTGATGACCTATAGTTAGTATAATCTTAGGGAGGGTAGGTGTTATAATCATCATATCTTTCCTAATTGTAGATCGAGTTGGTTTATTCATAAGAGGGCGGTGATCTATAATCAGTGTAGCTCTAGGAAGGATAATAATCATGATCATTATGTCCAGGGTTAAGTCCAGGACATTGAGGTCTGGAATCATATCCCTAATCAAAGTTATCTCGACTAGGAGACAAGTAATCATAAGTCGAGTCAGGATAGTAATCATTTTGAGGATAAGTGGTGGTAGGAGGGTAGGATTGGAAATGTGTGTAGGATGTGGAAGGACACATGGTGAAATAGGAGGGAAAATAGAGGAGAGCAAGGTGACCTGTAGTACAATCAATGAAACCTGCATTTAGGTGGATAGTCTAAAGACCTATAGACTCCCAAGACCCATCTTGAGATGAAAGAAACGATTTGATCTACTTCTATCCGGTCAATCCAACCAGTTAGAGGGAGGTGTTAGGGAGAAGGTTCTTACCTTAGCTTTCACCTCAGGTTCCTTTGATACCCCCCAATTCTGGTCGTTTGACGCTACTCCCCTAGCTAGAAATCAGATGGATCGGTAGAAGTAGATTAATTAAAAAAAATCTTAGCTGGAGTCCCAAGGAGTGAGTTAATCCTTAAGGCCAACGTCTACTTAGTTTTAATTATGCTTGGGATGATTGTGTTCTTGGAATGTGGTGGGCCTTTTAGATAGGCTATGCCCTTAATGATTAATTAAAATGTCTGTGTGTGCACAACCGGGGTTTTCAAACAAGGTTATTTGATGATGTGTCTTTTTGGGTCTAACCCTATTTAGTAGCTTTTAAGGTTTAATCTTTAGTATGGTTCAATCAAGGTTCAGTAGAACACTCCAAGTTTTGAATTCACAGGTGGTGGTATATTCCTTTAAAACTTACAAATAATGTGGAGTGCCTAGTTCAACCCTAAAAATCAACCCTATGGGGTAAGCTACTGATGAATCAGTTTAAATTTAGTGGTATGACCTAAATAGTTCAAGCAATTGGCTTATTACCACTTGATTAAGGTACACAAAAATGTTTAACCTAATCAAATTTTGACACACTTATTTGTGTGTTGAGTTAAGGTGTACTGGATCCATGACAGGAGGTAGCTCTCGTGCATGTTTTGAAAACAGAGATCTCATCGTAGTATAGTGTGCAAAAACACTTGTCAAAAATAATTTATAAAATAACAAGAGTTGAGTCCTGGTCGTTCATCTCTGGGAGGCGTTTAGAAAATGTAGATTTGAATTCGATCTAGCTTGCTCTACTTATTCAGAAATGCATGCCAGTTTACAATAATTCATAATGATGCATGACATGCTTAGTTGCAAGAGAACACAAATTTTACGCTTGCAACTACAATCACAAGGAAATATGGCAATCACCTCATGGTGATTTTCACACATAGACATAGAGATATATAAAAGATGATTTCATTGATTGCATCATGGTGGCTACAGAGTGAAGCTTGCGGAAAGCTTGTACAGGAAAGCCTTAAAGTAATAAACTAGCTAACAAAAAATGACTGCATACATGAATCTATGGGGAGATTATGCATGCATCATTAGAGGAGAATATGGAGCTACACTACTAAGCAGTAATAAAGCATTAATCTACGAAGAACTATGCTACTTATCTAGCTAACAGAACGAAGGACATTCGGAGGTAGCTCCAATGGCCTTTGACCTGGTTGAGAGGAGGAGGGGTGTCCAATGGTGCTTAGGCCAGCCCTTGGAGAGAGATTGGAGGTTATGTAGGCCTGGCATAGAGGTGATGGAGATGCCATGGTGTGCTCGTGGAGATGGAGGTGGAGTAATGGAGGTGGAATGAAGCTAAAACTAGATGGAAGGCTAGATCGGTGCAAATGGCAAACCAAAAGTCCTTTAAGTAGACCAAAGGGAGCCTCTATAGAGAAGTGCGAAACTCTCTATAGAGGCCCATGGTGGGAGCTCGTGGGAGAGTGAGAGAGAGGATGGGTGGGTGGTTTTTACATCCACATTTGGTGGATCTAAAAATTGAATGCATCTTGGTTGCTATTTTTAGCTACCAAGGCAACAACTCATGGTTGAGAGTTCTAGAGAACTCTAGGCTAAGGATTTTCATGTAGATAGTGTGTGTGGGTGTGTGTGGGTCGAAACCTAGGTGGCTATGTTGATTAGGTTAGGTTCTAGTGGGTTTAAGTCAAGGTAGGTCTCAAATTACGATTGTAAACCCTAATTCATTAAGGTAAAATGCAATTAAACTTGATACAAGTTTAATTTGTTATGTGAAACCATAAATGAGAGTAAAACAACTCAATTAAGGTAGGTCTAGGTCAATTGGACTCTCACTGAGTCTAATTGGACAGTGTGTGTTGAGATCAGGGCTCAAATGGACTCAATGAGACCAATTGAATATGTTGATGGAATTGACTAAGATCCAAGTCAATTAGGTTTAGTGAAGACTTAATTAGGTCCTTAGGGAGGTCTAGAGGTGATGTACTAGGGTTAGGGGCCTTGAATTAGGTTCCTATGGGGTTGGAATTGGGTTTAAGGACCTAGGAATTCAAGATCCATGCTTGAATTCAAAAATAGGAATTAGAGAGCAGTTCCAAATGTCTGAGAATAGTGTTAGATGTCTTAAAATGCTACAGAAGTGGGTTTTAGGTGCGCGGGTTTTGGCTAAGGGTTCTAGACATCCTGTAACTCATTTGGACGTCCAGATAGAGGCTGGAAATGGGGTTTTAGGGCTTCCTAGGGTATAGTGACCTAATCTAAGTGTGGCTAAGGCTTGGGGAAGCTTCTAGGCTATCCTAGGGCTAGGATGGACCTAAGTTCTTCGTAGTTTGATGGTTTATTCCTACTTAACAGAATAGTATACCTCAACCCCTTACATTATTGCCTACTACATCTTATTCTTGGTCTTCTTCTCCTGCTCTACTGTAACTCTGGCTTCAAGTCTAGCTTCAGATCCAATCTCAGATCCAACTCCTGAGCTTCTTATTTCCTGCAATTTATATAATGCACCTATTTAGTATATTATAGCATTATTCTATGCATAACTATAGGAGGAAAAATAAAGATGCAAATAATGCTTATGCATGCATGAACTACCCTAACTTATACTAAGTCATAGCCTAATTCTGGGCAATTAAGACCTATGATTGCGCAGCAATCATACCGCTATGTCTAAATCTTGCTAGTCCCAAGCAAATGCAAAACTAAATTATTCAAAGGTGGGTCCCTAAGGGATTGATTATTTTATCAAGTGTATGCCTAGAAATTTTTCTCCTTTTTGTTTTCATCCTATGCTCTAGAAATCCAGACAAATGTGAAAGTATAGTTACATAGCTTTTGCAACGGATTTGAGTGAAAGACCTCATTCACCTCTAAAGCCTATACTTGACCCCTAGTAAAATTCTAGCAAGATAGGCGGACTTCTTCCCTCGGGGTATTCAATATATTCTATGAATTCCACCCTAGATTTAAGCTTGGGTAGAGGATGTCTGAGGAATACGGGTGTTTATTTGGTGGCTCACTCTCAGTTGGTGCTGCATAAAGATTAGTACTTCAGAATCTAGATTCTCGGATTATCAAGTAACTCAACTCAATGAAAGACGAGAAAAACTATGCCCTTTTCTGGTTCCCTTGTATTCATTCTCTCTTACTCTCTCTGTTTTTTTTTCTTAGAGCTCACAATCTCACCAGATTCTTACGCATAATCCATATTTGGTGGTCTCACTTGGCATTAACACTTTAATTGAGTTAAATAACCCTAACACTAAATCGGAATTCCTTAGCTAGTATTCGGGCGGTTAGAAACACAAAAAGATAGGTTAAGGCTTTATTTGGTGGATCTCAACTTTATTTAGTGGTATTGCCTCAATGCAACTGAAATAAATACTAAATATTCACACACTCTTTCTTTTTTGCTTTTTCTTCTTTTTCTAATTTTTTTTCTTCTTTTTCATTTTCTTCTTTTTTTTATGTATAATTTTTTTTTCAACACAACACAAGCTAGCATACATTCATGAACTTTATTAAGGAGGCATTATTAGGGATTGGTGGTACTCAAGAGACATTGGGTGACTTATTTGGTGGAAGTGCATACTTACGGCATTGGGAGAGATGGATAGGATGGTGTATTTCTGACCTTGACATCAATACCCTCCTTCAACCGAGGGTTCCATAAATAATGGTCCTAGCCATCAACCTTAGCCTTAGTTTTATGAAAACTCTCTCTCTGCGTATTTGTCTTATTTGGTGGCTCTCAAAATTTCGCAAAAAAATGTATACGAAGGAACCGAGAGCGAAAACTATGCCTAATCTCTGAGTATCATCACCTAATTATCTAGTATTCCAGATTCCTTGCACTAACCTTATAGCACCAATACTCTCTATTCTCATCTCACACTATTTGGTGGATTTTAGGAAGAAAATCTACCTAGCTCCCAAAACACTGTCCAAGGGTTCAGGAAAAGAGGCACTGCTTCTTCTTGACAGACTAAAGACGTTTATCAGCCTTCACCGTAAATCCATTGCAAATTCTACATGTGTGAAAAATTATACTAGATTCCAGATTACAGGAGTCAACTAGAGGATAAAACTCCTAATGCATTCTCTTAATAAAATAATCTTATTCATGGATGCACTATGTATATATGCTATAAACAAGTAACCTCATATATTCGTACTTCAGGAAATTTTCCTTCCGGGTTACATTCAGCTTTACACTAAATTTAGAACAAAAGGTGAGCGGTTCAGTCGGACATGGCTATTGCGAACAATTTTAAATGCGAGCATTGTAGGTGGAGTTGGTTATTCTTTTATTTAGGGTCCTAAAGTACATTTAACATGCTGCTCTGAGGTTTTCCAAAATGTTGGAATAAAAATTTTCAATTTTGTTGTATCTACCCCCCCATGCCTAAGTTCTTGCATGTCCTCATGCATGAATATAAAAGAAAATAAATACAGCAGGGAGTAAATGAGTAGAAATTACCTAGAATTGCTCTTGAATTTTAACGTTTAGCATCGGCCAATCTGATAGTATGCAATATGCGAAAAGGAAATATGCTTAAAAGAAAAATATGCTATGTATAAAGCGAGTATGTATAGGGTGATGGTAGAATGTGAGGTAGATGCTGAGTTTAATGCCTCCAGCTAGGCGAAAACTTAATCAAATGTATCAGTTCTAGCATAGGAGCCAGTCATGATTAAGAGAAAGATGTGTTCGTATGCTCCTAGAATTAGTGGTCCAAAGATGCGAACCAATTGATTGTGCACCCCTACTCCAAAAAGTCTAGCTATAAGAAAGTGTGGAGTGGTGGTGGAAAATAGAGGATAATCAGAGGGGGGGGTCAAGATGTTGATTCAGCTAGTTTATCATGTCCCACAATTCAGCAGGAAGTTGCTAAGGGAGTAGATCAACATGTATCTCAAAACAAAAATCTAAGTTATAGGGATCCTCATAATGATAATTGACATTAAAGATCATGCCCTCTCCAGGCTCTGGATCATATGGGGGTATCCATGAAAGTAGAAGATCTGTTGGGACGTCACTAAAATCCTCGTCAGAAATTACTTTGTCCTCAGTAATCATCTCTGATTATCAGAGGCTGACTCTTCAGGCTCGGAGTCGAGCCATCCATTAGATTGACTAGGATGGTAGGTACATCCCTAGCTCATTCTGCTCAAAGCTTCACCCTCACTTGCGTTGGGCTCCTCATTAATTCCTGCCTCAGGTAGCATATTTATTTCTTCGGTCAAGTCATCCATAGCTACTTCTGCTCTTCGGATGTTAGGATTAGGGATAGAAAGTGTCATCTCAGAATCTCTTGCATCCGCATTAGGGATGTAGGTGAAAGAAGAAGAGTGCATATCAGAAGATGTTGGCCCTAGCATAGGTTCACCTACAATGGGAAGTGGCCTAGACTGATCAGTAGTGTCACATGTAATGTTTGCTTCATGATCAATATCCTCAAATGGATCTACTTTCCTTATCATGGTTGGGTTATCTAACCCAAGAGGTATCTCCCAAGATTCAAGATACTCCGATTGTGGCTCAGTCTTGGAGATATCAGTCTTTTCCTCAGTTTCCTAAATGGAGTTCTCAGACAAACCCGTTCTGAATATTTCCTGCTCTTGTCTCATATCCAAGCTGGATTCTTCTTCCCCTAAATTATCTTCCAACATCTGCTCCCGAGAATCTCTAGTGTGTCCATCCGACGTAGTCATTTCAGATTCTTCGAGGTCTTCAAGGCTATTTTCCACTTGATATCTCAAAAGCAATAGTTCTTGAGTTTCCCAATTTTGTCCAATTAGCCTTGTTATCCCTGTTGTTCCTTGAAGGAGATCCATCAAAGCTACTTGATACGGAATCCAGCTTTGTCCTTGGTTTGGATCAGTGGAAGCTTGGATTTCATTTAGATAGAATGCGGCCTTCTCCTTAGCACTAGCTACAGCTCGCTATATTCTATAATGTAGCCACATGTGCACTGGTAGTTCTTTAGGGGTTCTAGGGGGTGAATTAGGTCTACCCATACTCCATGGGTAAGAAGCAGGAGTATGAAATCCATATCCTGGGTTATAAGATGTGGTCCTTTGAGGGACCGGCTGGTATGGGTCGTTGGTGCAAAAAATTGCATGATTTGTAAAAGCGAGTTTTTAATGTCATTGTAACACGCGAATTTGCATACGCTTTTAAATTTATATCCTAGATAGGGGAGTATCCAGGGTTGTCCAAGGAAACCAAATGTTTGCAAAATTAATTCTCTTGCTTACAAAATAAATCTCAACTTTCTTTTTGATCTTTTTGAATATATAGTTTTTATGATTTTTGAAATAAAGGCAACATGCAGGATTTCGTGGAAAGCTATAAAACAACCAATACCTAATTCAAGAAACCTACCATAAGGTGACAGGTAGAGCCTCTCCCTAAGCTCACCCTAGACATGTGGAGGTCTAGAATAATTAGTGAGAGGGAGTGAAATAATTGTTAGGCAAAATTTGTAATAAGCTAAGCAAGAGAAATTGAAAGAAGGCAATTTGAATTAAATCTAAATTATGCACACATGACCTATAGAAGAATGCTTCTACTCTACTTGAAAATACAAGAAAAATCCTAGGGGCTAGGTTTGTTTTAATGCATAAGAATGATGATAATCTGGCGTGTATCATTCATAATATCCAGGGTAAGGATATGGGTTAACAATTTCAGTAACCCGAAGCAAAAAGTCATCTTCGCCACCTTGGGTTCTGATCCCAAGGTTGAGCTAATTCAGTGACTCGGGCTCTTAGATAAGCTCATGGGTCCAGCTCTTGTAAATCCTGATTAGGTCTTGATCTAGGTGCTGGACGTACGAATTGCTACGCTAACGTCTTTGGTTTTAAAACCTTATCATTGTAGCTTGAAAGCGAAGAACTCGTGTTCAACAAATAAAATTTGTACCGAAATTGAAATTCCTGGTCGAAGAAGAGGGCTTCTTGCTCCAAGCTTGGTAGCTCCTGAGCTTGAGAAGAGTCCTCCAACTCCTTCCTTGCTATGCTCCTCTAAGATGATGTCCTCCAGGGTGGTAGCTACCACCTTTAATTCTCTTCCTCCGAGGGTGGACGTCCACCCTAGGTTCTTCTCCTTTGCCTGGCCATCCTCCTTGAAGTGAAAGGCTCCTCCTCCTTGGCATGGCACAAGTAGAAGAAAGTGGGGAGAAGAAGGCACCAAAGGGGCTGGTGATGTGCCCCCTTAATCTTCTTCTCTACCCCATCTTCTTGGCCATAGGTGTAGGTGGGTATAGGTAGAATAATACACTAATGGAGGATTCTCTAAAATGGTGGTAGGTGGTGGGTTTATATAGAGTGGGAAGGGGGCTAAGGTGACTCTTGAAATGGAGGGCTAAGATGGGAAGATGGAGGTGGTTGGGGATCCTATGGCTAAGGGCAATTGGCGCCAAGCCAAGGGACACCTAGGGGGTGGTTATGGGTGGTGGCACCCCTTGATGTTGGCACCAAAATGGCTTCTAGAAGGGGGCTTAGGTGGCACCAAGTAGGGTTCCAGAAGGAGGGGTAGGTGGGTGGCTAGGATGGGTTGTAGGGTTAGGTGTATGGTGGATGTGGGGGTGGATCTTGGCACCAAAAATGGGGGTAGTTAGGGTTAGGTTTTGGCACCAAAATTGGTTCCTTTTGGTGTTGATGATGGGGTGAAGAGGTGGCTAAGTGGTGGCACCAACTTGGAGTAGGATAGCTAGCTTAGGTAAGGCTTAAGTTGGTGGAGCAAGCTAGGGTTGAGTTGAAGGTGGTGGATGGCCAAGGAGCTGGTTGCTAGCTAAGCTAAGCTATGCTAAGCTAGCTTAGCTAGCTATGGAGTAGAGGAGGAGGTATTGGAGCTAGGGTTTAAAGAGAGGAGCAGAGGAGAAGAAGTCTGGAGCTAGAACTGGAGCTAGCAGTTGCTGAAGAGGCTGGCATGGAGCTACTCTAGCTAGCTTAGCTTTCTAGTTCTTTGCTAGCTGCTAAGCCAAGGTAAAGTGAGCTGGCTTCTACCATAATGAGTTGAGGTGAGCTGGGTCTGGTGCTCTCGGGGGGGATCAAGCTGGTTGAGGCAACTAAGGTAGCCTAACTAAACTGAGTTGAGCTAAGATGAGTCCCCGAGAGCTGGACTTGAGCTTCCTGAGCTGGAATGAAGTTATCTTCAGTTGGCTGGGGTTGAGTGGAGCTGGATGTAGCTGGATCTGAGCTGGGGTGAACTCCAGTCAACTCAGCTGAGCTAGCTAGAGCTCCCTGTGGACTAGTGGGAGATAAAATGAGCTAGACTCAACTAGGTTGAGCTGGATATGAGCTGACTTGAGCTAGGGTGAGCTAAGATGAACTGTCTTTAGCTACTTTTCAGCTGAGATTAGATGAATGGAGTTGGGATGAGTTAACCCTAGTTCAAGTGAGCTAGGTTCCAGCTGTGGTGACTTGGATCAAGCTGAGTTACAGCTAGTCTGAGCTCCTCCTTCACCATTTGTCTTCTTGAGTGCTAGGGTTTTAGGGATCTATATATCTATTCATCCCTAACACTCACAAAAACACATTAAAACAACAAAAGAAAATGCAATGCATGCCTAACCTAGTTAATGCCTAAATGCTGCCCAAAAACCCATTTGTGGAGTAAAATCCTAAGAGCTAGGTTTATTTTAATGCATAAGAATGACGATAGACTGGCGTTTATCACACGCCCATGCTTAACTTTTGCTAGTCTCTTAGCAAAACTTTAAATTTTTTTTTTTGGAAAGCGAAATTTTTGGGAAATCTATTTTTTGCTACTTTTGAGGAGAAAGAGATTAAGGGACCTTGGTTGATCTAAACACAGGAGGTACGGGATTTGTTCTAGATAAACATTGAGATTTGTTTTGGATCCAACCATTAGACAAAACAGGATCAATATATCCTCCAAAAAATTCACAAATTAACCCTTTGTTAATTCAGATGACTTGAAATTTTTGTTTTTAGGAGTTTTCTGGTTCATGAATCTAATTCACAACTTGCAAGATCCTTTGAAACCTTGTGCCCATGCTTGTGAAAGGCCAACATTTATAGGGGCGTGTTAATTTATTTATTTATTCTTTTTTTTTTCTCCCCCATGCTTATTTTTAGCTTAGTATTACAACAGATGTGTCGGCATCATCATTCTTGTTACCAATCCTCGAGGGGGCTCTAGCGCTAGTACTTCGGGATAGCACTATCCATGACACCACCCAAAAGCTCACAACCCCAAAACATAATGCGTTGTAAGGGGGCGCTCTAAGCAAACTCAAGCTCTTGCTCCGACACTATAGGTAGAGCACCGTCCAAGATACTTGAGCTGCTAAAATGCGCTTAAATGCTCCATCTAAAGATATGAAATATAGATATGGAGCAACGCCGAGGCAATAACATGTTGACATCGCATCCTCAAAGGAGGCATTTTCCTCCTTCTCGGTGCTGGGAACTCAAACCAATGATCTGCTTTAGACTTTTACTAAGTCCAAACAAGGGAGTTTTTCTAATTTTTAGTTGTTTTTAAGTGTTGGCTTGTGTGTGAAAATTGACACAAGAAGTTCCTCAAGACATGCAAGTTTTTGAATCAAAAACTAAGTCAAATACTTTCCACATTACAAAAAAGGATCAAGTCACCTGAACTATCATGAGTTCAGGTGGAATTTTAGAGAAGGATATCTGATCTAGTCTAAAATAGACCCTGAAATTCTAATTATCAGATCCACATTCTCATCCCTAGTTTGTTAAAGATTAAATCCAATTGTACCCAAAAGTGAAATTTTCAACCTTAGTCCCGATTTCAAAATTTTTCCTCAAAATTTTTTTAACAATTTATTATTATTATTATTTTTTGGGTATGCAAGCATGAAATAAACTAAAGAAAAATGCATGTTTTTAGGTTTTGAAAATCCTAAATCGATCATCAATTTTAAAAATGCCCCCCCATGCTTAAGATATGCTATGTCCTCATGCATTAGGAGAGAAAAGTGATCACCTTAGTGAAGAATGGCCGGGTTTAGGATGATCAAAACCTGGAAAAAGAAGAAAAAAGGAAAGCAGGAAAAAATGATGGGTTACCTCCCATCCAGTGCTATCTTTTACGCCACTCAGCTGGGCATGAAGGTATGCACGGAAGATGAAAAATCATGTAAATAGTTGGACACTTGTATGCCCGCAAAAAAGTTGTCTTCTTCTAGATCCCTAGAAAATTGATTAGAAGCAATATTGGGATCAAAGTTGGATGGAAAATGATAAGTGTAGCCCGAGTCTGGCCATGGTTTTAAATCAGGTTGGATGCCAAACTCGGGCGGGGTTGGTGGCAGGTCCATAAGAAAGTGTGGGTGAAGTTAGTGTGGAAAAATAAAGTGTAGGAATAGTTGGTGGGTTAGGGTGATCAGGGGGTGCATCAGGAATGGATTTGGGGTCAAGACAAGTCTCCAGATCACATATTTCACCGACCATTGATTATGAATCAGAGTCCTCAAAAAAATTATGGTCGGCAAGGGTATCTATCAACATTGTCTCCTCCACCATATTGGAAATTTTCGTATTTGAGTCCTCAAAAAAGTTATCATCATGGAATCTCCTGGAGGATTTGAAAACATCTAAAGTGATAGTTTGGCCGGCGCAAGTGATATCCATTTTGCCTGTGTGGCAATTGATATTTGCCTTTGCAGTGGCCAGAAAAGAGTGTCCAAGGATTATTGGGGAGTCCAGTAATGATTCAGGTACCTCAATGTCAAGAACCAGAAAGTCTGCAGGGAAGACACAACTCTGGATCTTGACCAAAACATCCTCGACAATCCCACGAGGTTTGATTATAGATTGGTCGGCTAATTGTAGGGTAACCTCGATGGGTTTTAATTCATCGATCTGAAATTCTTCAAATAAAATCATGGGAATAATATTAATTGAGGCACCAAGATTAAGGAGGGCGTGATTAAAAATAGTATCATCAATAATTACTGAAATTAAAGGTGCCCCTGGATCTTTCATCTTAGGAGGCAACTTGCTCTGTATGATAGAGCTTACTGTCTCCGAAAGATGCACCTGTCCTAGATTTTTGGCCTTCTTTTTAGGAGTACAGATCTCCTTCAAAAATTTGGCATAGGCAAGTATATATTTGATGGCATCTAGGAGAGGAATATTAATTTGAACTTGCCCAAATAGATCCATGAGTTCTTCTGTGGTGGGCTCAGATTTCTTTTTTCTGTTGGTGGTGGGGTGGAGAGCTTGTGGGAAAGGGATAGGAATCCTGTCTTGAGATTTTTGTATTTCTTTTTCTTCCTGATGGGGAGGTGGGGAGTCAATTTGCACAGGTATTTCACCAGGTTTGTGTGAAGGCCCGAGATCAGTGGTGATTTTCCCACTCCTCAAAGTAACTGCATGTGCAATCGGATTATTATTTGGATGAGGTGGGGGGGCCTGTGATTGCGGAAACCTGGGAGGCTACTGAGGTGGTGAATTAGGAGGAGGCTGATTTGGGTAGTGTGGAGTTCTACCCAGATATTGGTTCCTTCGGTGATTAGGGTTGGCCATGGGTTGGGACGGAAGATGTCCTGTAGGTCTTTGCATGGGAGTAACCCCAATCTAGTTATTCAGATTTGTGATGGTGTTCCGTCATTTTTGTTTACATTTCTTGCAGGGTTCACATCATCTGGGCATTGATGTCTTATTGGGATGGCCCAGGATGAAAGGTTGGATTCGACCCTTACCCCTTAAAATGATCTGGCTGGGAAGGTACCTGCTTATTCTAGGAGTAGTTTGGGAAATTTTTCCAATTGGAAGAATTTTTAAAGGGCTCCTGGATGGCAGAAATATTATGAGTGGGGTTAAGATCTGGATAGTTGTAATTCCCCAGTGAATCATGGGCAACCTCAGAATATTGGTAATAATCAGCAGTAGTGTTGAGATTGTGCAAATTTTCTCTTCGTGGAAAGTTAGGTTAGGTTAGATGTGGACTGTGTGGAGGTTGGGTTGATGTGGCTAGTCTTTCCTCAATTTTCTTTTGATTAATATGCATCTGGTCGAGTTTTTGAGAGATCATTTGAAGATCATCTTGGGTGACAGGGATTGATTGAGTGCCTACTTCATGAACACCGAACTACAAGTTTTGAGTTCAGAAAAATGTGTTTATGGAAGCTTGATTAAATGAGTTTTCACTCATTTCTTCAAAAAGGTCATAGGCACTTTCAGCATCCTTATTTAAGAAGTTGCCGCACACGAGGCATCGATGAAATGTTAGATTTGATCTTCTAATCCATGATAGAAGATTTGCACGAGCTGCCATAAAGGAATCTCGTGGTGCAGGCAACTTCTTAAGAGATCTTGAAATCTTTCCCAAGAATCATGGAAAGTCTGACCAGATTTTTGGTGAAAGGTCGTAATAGATCTTCACAGCAAATTAGTACGACCTATGGGAAAGAATTTCTTGAGGAAGGCGCTCTTAACCTGAGGCCAAGTTGTGATGGGTCGGCCAATGGTCCTAAACCAATAAGCGGCCTTATCTTTAAGAGATAATGGAAAAAGCCGCATCAGCCATATGTTTTCTTGCACATTTCGGGAATGGGTTGTTTGTGCAAGAAGAGTCAGCTCTTCAAGGTGGCTAAAAGGGTCTTCCCTAGGAAGGCCATGAAAGTGTTTAATTAGGTTCAGGACACAGGCTTGATCTCGAAGTCCCCCTCTGGTATGACCACCCTTGGTCATTCCTCATAATAAGACGGATCATAAAAATCTTTTAGAGGAATAACAGGCTGCTGACGAGGTGGTGGGTTTGGCCTTCGATTGGATAGGTTTTGGATGTTCCTAGTCAATGTTTGTTGATTGAAATTTAATTTATCAATCTGCTCAGCCATCAATTTTAAAAGATCAGGCCGGGGGTCATGATGTTGTGTTTGGGGCAATTCAATATTAGGGAGCTCCAAGTGTGGGAAGTTAAAGGTGGGTGGGTTTTGGGTGGAAGGGTTAGAATTAGGGTTAGTAGTGGGGTTAGAGGTAAGATTAGAGGTGGAAGTGGAAGGGTTAGTGGACACATTTTGTTGATTTTCCATTTTTTTAGAAGAAGAAGACAGAAAAAGTGGTCTTTTTGCGCAGGGGGAGAAATCAAGTGGTCCTTCGAGGTGTGGGTATTGAGACCGTCACCCATGCATAAAATGGAAGAATGGGAGGGGAGGAGAAGAGAAAGAGATGAGAGAAAGTGTGCAAATCAAACAACCAAAGCTAGACCTAACTTATTGTGACTCCCTAAAAATAAACCTAAGACTTGGTTTACGTAGGAAATAAGTAATCAATAGTGAATACCCGTTCTTTCAACAAATCTAGCCAAGTTGCTTAAGGGGAGGTTTGGGCCCAAACGTTTCCCAGGGAAAACCCAAGGTGCTTGTACAAACTTGCGCCTAGTCGTTTGACACGGCCCCTCAGTCTGAACACCAGATATAGATGACAGAATTGGTATTAACTAAAGAAGACTTAAGACCTATATAGTAAGCCTAAGTTGATGAAGCCTTAGGAGTCAAGTTGCTACAGATTTTAGTTAGGTCTAGGATACAATAGTGCACACGGAATGTGCAGGGCGTTAATTGGGTTGTTGCCCTATTATTTCAATTTCTTTTTTAGTGTGTGTGCAGGAATTGGAAAGTGGTTCCAATGAAAAGTAAGTTGTCACACAATTATTTATTTCTATCTTTTAGGATTGGATTTAACTTAGTGTATTTTTAGGGTTTCCTTCTTAAGTTTTCAAACAAGTTTGAGGTTCTACAAACAAGAGGAAATCAAGTTGTATGGGTGAAGATATGTTTCCTTTTGTTGTTTGTTTCTAAAAATGAAAAAAGAAACCCTAATCAAATTGGTCATAATACAGAAATTTACTACCAATGAGTTATTTTTAGGCTTTCTGTATTAAGTAGTGGTTCAAACAATTCAAACAACACCGCTACTTTGAAGAGAATCAAACAAGAATTCTAGAAAATATTTTTGTAAGATGTTAGGAATTTTTTTGATAATTGTTTCAAATTTTTATTTTTACTGGTGTCAAAGTATGAAAATAATACTCGTGAGTATTTTGGACTTTTCAGTATTACCACTGACTCAAAAAATTTTGGTGATTTTTTATAATGTGTAAAATTTTACAAGGATTCCAGAAGACTAAATTTCAGAAAAATTGGATGAGTATAAAAATTCTAAAAATTCATGGACAGTAGCAAAACAGGAAGATTAGAAGGTGTGATCCCTCTGCAGTCCACGATTTTTTAAAAATTAAATACAAAGTCAATTGATATGAAATTTGGAATAGATGTTCCTAACTCAACTTGGAATCACTGTATGAAATTTTATTATTTTAGGAAGGTTGTGGTGTAAGGAATTTATTTTTCAAGTCCAGATAGAAATCTAGACCTGAAAAATGGAACATCAATACTTGCAATGGAGTGGTGTTAATGAAACATTCAAGCAAATAATGAATATTTATGAGCACCACTCCGCTTAATTAAAATGTTTAGGGTCTTGAAAGCAAAGTTTAATATTTTTTTTGTATTGTTTTAGACTAAATGTGACAAGAAAGGGGAACCAACATGAATTTCGTGGGAAGAAAAGGAACTTTGTGCTCTCGCTTCTAGATTCCCACTTTCTTCCTACAATAGTTCCTGCACACAAAAGAAAAGAAAGAGAAGGGGATGAGATCCACTTCAACCAAGAGAAAAATGACTAATGCAAAGCCGTGCCTCCCCGGCAACGATGGCAAAAAGTGGTGGAAAAAATCGCATTATTTGTAAAAGCAGGTTTTTAATGTTGTTGTAACATGCGAATTCGCATACGCTTTTAAATTTATATCCTAGATAGGGGAGTATCTAAGGTCATCCAAGGAGGCCAAAAGTTTGCAAAATTAATTCTTTCTTACAAAATAAATCTCAACTTTCTTTTTGGTCTTTTTGAATATATAGTTTTTATGATTTTTGAAATAAAGGCAACATGCAGGTTTTTGTTGAAAGCTATAAAACAACTAATACCTAATTGAAGAAACCTACCCTAAGGTGACAGGTAGAGCCTCTCCCTAAACTCACCCTAGGCACGTGGAGGCCTAGAATAATTAGGGAGAGGGAGTGAAATAATTGCTAGGCAAAATTTGTACTAAGCTATGCAAGAAAATTGAAAGAAGGCAATTTGAATTAAATCAAAATTGTGCACACAAGACCTATAGAAGAACGCTTCTACTCTACTTGAAAATACAAGAAAAATAAAACACAAATCCTCTAGATAGATGAAGAAGGAGAGGGCTTCTTGCTCCAAGCTTGGTAGCTCTTGAGCTTGAAAAGAGTCCTCCAACTCCTTCCTTGCTTTGCTCCATTAAGATGATGTCCTCTAAGGTGGTAGCTACCACCATTAATTCTCTTCCTCCAAGGATGGACACCCACCCTAGGTTCTAATCCTTTGCCTGGCCATCCTCCTTGAAGTGGAAAGCTCCTCCTCCTTGGCGTGGCACAAGTTGAAGAAAGTGGGGAGAAGAAGGCACTAAAGGGGCTGGTGATGTGCCCCCTTAATATTCTTCTCTACCCCATCTTCTTAGCCATATGTGTAGGTGGGTATAGGTAGAATAATACACTAATGGAGGATGCTCTAAAATGGTGGTAGGTGGTGGGTTTATATAGAGTAGGAAGGGGGCTAAGGTGACTCTTGAAATGGAGGGCTAAGATGGGAAGATGGAGGTGGTTGGGGATCCTATGGCTAAGGGCAATTGGCGCCAAGCCAAGGGACACTAGGGGGTGGTTATGGGTGGCGGTACCCCTTGAAGTTGGCACCAAAATGGCTTCTAGAAGGGGGGCTTAGGTGGCACCAAGTAGGGTTCTAGAAGGAGGGGTAGGTGGGTGGCTAGGATGGGTTGTAGGGTTAGGTGTATGGTGGATGTGGGGGTGGATGTTGGCACCAAAAATGGGGGTAGTTAGGGTTAGGTTTTGGCACCAAAATTGGTTCCTTTTGGTGTTGATGATGGGGTGAAGAGGTGGCTAAGTGGTGGCACCAACTTGGAGTAGGATAGTTAGCTTAGGTAAGGCTTAAGTTGGCGGAGCTAGCTAGGGTTGAGTTGAAGGTGGTGGATGGCCAAGGAGCTGGTTGTTAGCTAAGCTAAGCTAAGCTAGCTTAGCAGCTATGGAATAGAGGAGGAGTCATTGGAGCTAGGGTTTAAAGAGATGAGCAGAGGAGGAGAAGTCTGGAGCTAGAACTGGAGCTGGTAGCTGCTGAAGAGGCTGGCATGCAGCTACTATAGCTAGCTTAGCTTGTTAGTTCTTTGCTAGCTACTAAGCCAAACTAAAGTGAGCTGGCTTCTACCATAATGAGCTGAGGTGAGCTAGGTTTGGTGCTCCCGGGGAGGATCAAGCTGGTTGAGGCAGCTAAGGTAGCTTAACTGAACTGAGTTGAGCTATGCTGAGTCCCCGAGAGCTAGACTTGAGCTTCCAGAGTTGGAATGAAGTTATCTTCAGCTAGCTGGAGTTGAGTGGAGCTGGATGTAGCTGGATCTGAGCTGGGGTGAACTCCAGTCAACTCAGCTAAGCTAGCTAGTGCTCCCTGTGGACTAGTGGGAGCTAAAATGAGCTAGACTCAACTAGGTTGAGCTGGATATGAGCTGACTTGAGCTAGGGTGAGCTAAGATGAATTATCTTGAGCTGCTTTTCAGCTGAGATTAGCTAAATGGAGCTGGGATGAGTTAACCCTAGTTCAAGTGAGCTAGGTTCCAACTGTGGTGAGCTAGATCAAGCTGAGTTCCAACTAGTCTGAGCTCCTCCTTCACCATTTGTCTTCTTGAGTGCTAGGGTTTTGGGGATCTGTATATCTATTCATCCCTAACACTCACAAAAACACATTAAAACAACAAAAGAAAATGCAATGCTTGCCTAACCTAGTTAATGCCTAAGTGCAGCCCAAAAACTCATTTGCGGAGTAAAATCCTAGGGGCTAGGTTTGTTTTAATGCATAAGAATGATGATAATCTGGCGTGTATCATTCATAATATCCAGGGTAAGGATATGGGTTAACAATTTCAGTAACCCGAAGCAAAAAGTCATCTTCGCCACCTTGGGTTCTGATCCCAAGGTTGAGCTAATTCAGTGACTCGGGCTCTTAGATAAGCTCATGGGTCCAGCTCTTGTAAATCCTGATTAGGTCTTGATCTAGGTGCTGGACGTACGAATTGCTACGCTAACGTCTTTGGTTTTAAAACCTTATCATTGTAGCTTGAAAGCGAAGAACTCGTGTTCAACAAATAAAATTTGTACCGAAATTGAAATTCCTGGTCGAACACAGGGAGGCTACGTCGATCTATATTCGTAATTATATTTTCTTTTTTTAGAATTTTTCTGGAAAAGCGAGGCGATGTAATTACAATGAAGCTATTACAATAATCAGACTAAAAGGAAGAGATAGAGAGAGGAAACATGCATTCAATATTTTACAATGTTTATACAATAAAACCAAATAAGAATTACACCAGAAAGTGATAAATCAGCTACACTAGAAAGCAGGAAAATTCTACACTAGAAAGCTGTAAAGAAGAATGGGAGAGAGAAGTTATCCTCCTTGATGATCTCTTGGAGGACAAGCCAGATGGGACAACGCCTGGACGAAGGAGGACAGAGTAGGACGAAGGAGGATGAAGTAGAAGAACGGGAATGGGGCAGCACGTCGTCGTCGTCACGGGATCCACTTCCGAATGGGGACGAAAATTTTGACTTTATCTATCGAGGAGCATCCCGAGTGTGGGATAAGCTTCTCTTGAGCTTTGGAGAGGTATAGAAGAGAAGGAAGGGACGAGAATTTCGTGTGGAGGGGGTCTCCTTTTATAGTTGCAAGGAGTGAGGGCAATTTGGTCATTTAAATCTTAAAACATTAAATAAGGGGTCTTTAGTGACGGATAAAACCGTCACTAAAGCCCCATCATGGGCGTAGTGGGTGCTGCCTACGTGGCTGCTCGCTTTCTCGTGCACTCAACGCATGCTCACTTTCGTTGAATCTCAGCCGTCCGATCACAAGATCAGACGACTTAAGATGTGCATTCCCTGCTCCTCAACGTGCGCTCGCCCGCGTACGATCCTGCGTGAGGCGCAGGCGTGCGATAGTGCGTCGGCACTATCGGGCGCGCACAGCCATTGGATCGTGATCTGACGGTCGATTGAAGGTGCGCCCTTGCTCCAAATTTTGCTCGCTGCGACTCAATCCCGGGCCAGCGCCTCACGATAAGGCGCTGAACCGCTGTGCTGCATCGTCCAAATGGTCGCGTGGACGTTTTCAAGCGTGCGCATCCATAGCATTTGGATCAAGATCCAATGTCCCAGAGCTAGCACTCTGATTGAAGAAGAGAAGGTGTAGCGGTGCTTGAGGGCCAGTTGGACGACTGAGATGGCGCCACGTGGTGCCATCTTGGCTGTCCATCTTCTGGATGATGTAAATGGTGCCACGATTGTCGGATTGAGTCGATTTTTGCACCATTAGGCTGTGATCATCGATCCAAATCCATTCGTGCGGTCGGATTTGTGATTTTAAGTGCGGATTCACACCATCTTGGCCCTTATTCTTCTAGGGTTCCCCAGTCTCTATCTGATGCTACAGATGACTTATTAGAGCGATCTTGGAGTCGTTGAACTCCAATCATCGCCCTGATCACATCTGTATGTTTGGATCTTCGATTCGAGGCCCCGATAAAAGGTTTGCCCTGTCCATGCACATAAAAGAAGACAATTAACCTCCATTTTATTCAAACTGCTCTAAATGCAAGATGATGCATGTTATGCAATATTTATAGCATGCAATGCAATCCTATGCATAAGAACATGCATAAATAGACATCTTAAGTAGTGTAAATGTGTTTACGTCATACCCCTATGCCTATCTTTTGCTGGTCCCTAGCAAAAACTATATGCTATTTATAAAAGAATTAGGTTGGATTATTTAGGCATGAGTTATTTTCAATCATTAAGAAAATGTCTACTTAGGAACTAAACTTTCAAAGACACAATAGTGCCCGAGTATCTGCCAAAATGCAGACCGCCTCAAGCCCTCGCCTTATTCAAAGAAAATTTTCTTTTTTTTCGCTTTTTCCACTTTTCTAATTTTTTTGGATTTTCAAGTTTTAGGGTTAAAGAGTGGCTTTCTACAACCATTCAACTCACCCAAGATTTGATGAGAACCCTAAGTTCTAGGCATCTTATTGTGAATGTGATAGACTTGTTGACTGGCAATTAAAATGGACTTCAGATTTCTACACCTCTAGGTGACCTAAAAAGAATTCTGCCTAAAGGTGTATCTTTACAACCGGTAGCTTTTTCCATACTTTTATTTTTTTTACGGGGTCAACACAAGGGTGAATCCAGTGTATATCTACCCGGTTTATTCTACTTCTCCGCTTCTTCCTAAGTGTTTTGGGAATTTTCAGTGCATTTACTGAGCTGGGTTCTAGACAACCGGTCGATGAGCTGTTACCATTGACAACTTGCCAGCCATACTCATGCGGGAAGTGTGGTTTATTTCTTTTTTTCTTTTCTCTTTTTCTTTTTGATTTTTTTTTTTTTTTTAAGTAGGTGGCTTCCCTGGTCTAAGATTTACCTAAAGGCAGCAAAAAGAGAAAGGTCCAGTGACTGGGCTCTGGACAACCTACCTATGGGTTGTTACCCACGATAACTTGCCAGCCATATCACCCTAGAAGGTTCATTAGCTACCCAATTTCCATTAGAATTGCCGAACAATGAGTCAGTGAAAAGAAATTGTGTAGATGCTTAAAACTCAAAAATTCCCTCAAATCAGAGGGTGGGTTGATAAGTCATGTACTTATCACCCAAACTTATTTATTCCAATTACAATAGAATTAAGATGGCGAGGACTTGAAAGACAAATCCACATTTTAGTGGATACACGGGCTAATTAAGTCCAAAGACCTGAAGGGTCTTTGTGTTTAGATCCTAATGTAAAATTTCCTAAGATTGAAAAGTCCTAATGTCCAACTAATCCTTCCCAATTTTGATTTTTTTTTATGTATAAATAAGAAGAAAAAAATAATTTACATGAATTTCACAAGGCTGACCAAATGATTCAAAAATGAATCCACCCCCCCATGCCTAGCTGATGCAATGTCCTCATTGAAAAAGAGACATGAAAGAAAGGGTAGAATATGAAAGATGTCACCTGAATATGAAGCTCGTATCAGCCTTGTGTCATATGTACAACTGCTGAGTTTAATGCCATCAACTAGACGAAGTCCAGCCAAAGAAGTCATAGAATGGCTAGAGCAACTATGTCTGAGAAGGGTTTTGGAAGAATACGATCAATAACAAGCTTCAAATGTTGGCCGTTGACTTTAAATGTGTTACCCATCTTTGGTTCAGAAATCTAAACGGCTCCATTTGGAAAAATCTAGTCAATTATGAATGGGCCATTCCATTTAGATCTAAGTTTGCCAGGAAAGAGCTTAAGTTTAGAATCGAATAACCAGACTTTCTGGTTTGGCTCAAAGCTCTTGCGGGAAATCAGTTGATCATGTAGAGCTTTGGTCCGGGCCTTGTAGATCTTGGCATTCTCATAAGCATCATTTCTAAGCTCCTCCAACTCAGATAGTTGGAGTTTCCTAGTCTTCCCAGCTAAATTCAGATCTAAATTGCATTGTTTGATTGCCCAGAATGCCCCGTGTTCAATCTCTACGAGTAGATGGCATGCCTTTCCATACACCAAATGGAATGGACACATGCCGATGGGCGTTTTATACGCCATACGGTAGGCCCAAGGAGCGTCCTTAATCTTTTGAGTTCAATCCTTGCGATCAGGCCTAACCGTTTTCTATAGAATGTTCTTGATCTCTCAATTAGAGATCTCAGCTTATCCATTCGTCTGGGGATGGTAAGGTGTGGAAATTCAGTGATTAACCCCGTATTTGGCCAATAAATTCTAGAATTGGGCATTGGTAAAATGAGTGCCACCATCATTGATGATAGCCCTCGGAATCCCAAACCTACTGAAAATATTTTTCTTAACAAAATCAATGACCACCATGTGGCTATTGGTTCAGGTGGGAATCGCCTCAATCCATTTGGACACATAATCAACAGCAACAAGAATGTACTAATGTCCAAAAGAAGGGATAAAGGGTCCCATGAAATCGATGCCCCAAACATCAAAAATTTCGACAGGAAGAATTGGGTTTAGGGGCATCATATCTCTCTTAGTTATGCTCCCGAGTGCCTGACATCGAGAACATGACCTTGAGAAATCCTAGGCATCCTTGAATAAAGACGGCCAATAAAAGCTAGATTACAAGATTTTTGCAGCCGTCTTTTTCCCGAAGAAATGTCCACCACACCCAGATGCATGGCAGAACTCGAGTATACTATTGAATTCATTCTTTGGTATACATCAGCGAATAATTTGATCAGAGCCGATGCGGTACAGCTCAGGGTCCTCCCATAAGTAGTATTTGGCCTCAAATTTGAGTCTATCCTATTGTTGCTTGGTCCAATCCTAGGGGATTTGACTAACGGCCAAATAATTAACAATGTCAGCAAACCATGGGGTGTGGACACCTAAAACTGTAAGAATAGTTTCGTCCGGAAAAGTGTAAGCAATCGAAATGTCCAGACAAGAAGAATCACCTAGGAGTCTCAACAAATGATCCGCTACCACATTTTGTACCTCAGTTTTATCCTTGATTTCAAGATCAAATTCTTGAAGAAGAAGAATCCAACGAATAAGTCGGGGTTTAGCATCCTTTTTGGCCAAGAGATGTCTCAAAGCCGAGTGGTTGGTATAGATGATAACATGAGACCCTAAGAGATAAGCCCTGAATTTTTCCAAAGCAAATGCTACAGCTAGTAATTCCTTTTTAGTAAAAGTGTGATTCCTCTGGGCTTCATCCAGAGTTTTACTGGTGTAGTAGATGACAGAGGGCTTTCTATCAATTTTCTGACCCAAGACAACCCCGACCGCGTAATCAAAAGCGTCAATCATGATCTCAAAAGGGGCTGTCCAAATTGGTGGTTGCAAAACTGGAGCACATGTGACTGCCATTTTCAGGAAATCAAATGCCTTTCGGCATGATTCGTCAAAAACAAACGGCGTTTTTTGGCAAGAAGATTGCTCAAGGGACGAGCAACCTTCGAGAAATCCTTGATGAATCTTCGATAAAATCCCACATGGCCAAGAAATCATTGGATTTGTTTAATAGATGTGGGAGGAGGAAGTTTAGTGATAGCATCAACCTTAGCTTTATCCACTTCAATTCCCCGTTCAGAGATTACATGACCCAAAATGATGCCTTCTTGGGTGATGAAATGACTCTTTTCCTAGCTAAGGACCAATCGTGTTTTGATACATTGCTTAAGAATCATTTCCAGATTCGCCAAACTAGAGTCAAATGATTCTCCGAAAACAAAGAAATCATCCATGAAGACTTCCATAAACTCTCCCACCATGTCAGAAAATATGGCTAGCATACACCTTTGAAAAGTCGTAGGTGCATTGCATAACACGAAAGGCATCCTACGAAAAGCAAAGGTTTCTTAGGGATAGGTGAAAGTAGTTTTTTCCTGATCCTCGGGATGGATAGGAACTTGGTTGTATCCCGAGTAGCCATCAAGAAAACAGAAGTACTTCTGCTCGGCTAATTTTTCCAAGATTTGATCAATGAAGGGCAGGGAAAATGATCACTTTTAGTGGCTGTGTTCAGCTTCCTATAATCAATACAAACCCTCCAAGAGGAAGCTGAACGAGTTGTGATAGATTCTCCTCTCTCGTTAGTCACAACGGTAATCCTGGCTTTCTTTAGAATAATCTGAACGGGACTTACCCAGGGACTATCAGAGATTTGATAAATAATTCCTGCATCGAGCCACTTGATGACTTCCTTTTTGACCACTTCTCGCATATTTGTATTCAATCTCCTTTGCATCTGGCGAGAAGGGCGGGATCCATCTTCCAAGAATATTCTATGATTACAGTAAGATGGCTCGATCCCCCTGAGGTCATGAATGGTTAAACCAATTGCCTCCTTATGTTCCTTCAAGACCTTGATCAATTTAATCTCTTGCTCCTTTGTCAATTTAGCACTAATAATCATAGGGAGCATCTTCTGAGGTCCTAAAAATTGATATTTTAAATTCTCAGGCAATGGTTTCAATTCAAGTTGAGGTGGGCTGATGATTGATGGTAGGATAGATGCTGAAGATTCAACAAGAGGAAGAGGTTGTGAGTGAACAAAATCAATAACCTCTTCAGAAGATAGCAGGTCAGCCATAGAGGGTTACAGGTCAAATTCGTCATCCAAGGAGGAACTTTCGTTTGAAGAAACCATCGAACAAGTTTCAATGTTATCATTATGCTCATCAAGTTCCTCAATAAATCCACAATCCTCAAATTTGTTGATCGCCTTAAAAATATCAAATTTCATTCGTTGGTCCCCAAAGGCGATTTTCATGCTACCGCTTTTTAATTTTGGCCTTAGCGGTAGCCAAGAACGGACGCCCCAAAATGATGGGCGTGTTCCTCAGATTATCAGGTAAATCCATGTCAAGGGTAAGGAAATCTATAGGAAAATAGAAATCCTTGACCTTAACTATAACACCTTCAGTAACACCTCACAGGTTTGTGACCGAGCGGTCCGCTAACTGTAGCGTTATTGAAGTTGGCCGAAGTTCACCTAACCCAAACTTCTAGTAAAGAGAAGTCGGAATTAGGTTGATGGATGCACCCAGATCCAAAAGTGCTCTATCAAATGTGTAATCTTCGATGACGCAAGAAATCAACGGAGCACCAGGATCTCTTTTTTTCTGAGGGAGGTAGTGCAGGATAACAGAACTAGCCTGCTCAGAGAGTACCACCTTCCTCAGAACAGATTCTCACAACTTACGCTTTTGTGTACATAATTCCTTTAAAAATCTTGCATAAGCCGGTATGTGCTTGATAGCATCAAGGAGCAGGATATTAATCTCAACATTCTTAAATAGATTTAGAAGCTCCTCATTGCTATCAACAGACTTCTTCTTTGATTTGGTTAAGGCTTCAGGAAAGCGAACATGAGTCAGATCTTTGGAATCAGGTTCCGGAGCCTTGATTTCTCCTCTAGAATTCTCCTCTCTCTCCTTAGGTTCTTCAAGATTCAAAAGATCAGAATATTGTGGTTGTGCATCCTGAGTCTGCTTACCACTCCTCAAAGTGGCAAAATTTGCAGATGCATAAGAATTTGGGTCTTGGGGAGGGTTAGGAAAGATTGGAGGGGCTTGATTAACCATGAATTGTTGATTTACAGAAGAAGAAGAGGACAAGGAACCCTGCTCAACCACCTGAGAATGTGCGTGTGGGTTCCTCTAATTTTCGTACCCATGGGCTTGGTTTCCCGAATTCATAATATTTCGTGGGTTGGGTATGGGTTGGGATGGTAGAGATCTAGGTTGACGAGAGTTAGTAATGAGCCTGGACTGTAAGTTGTCCAGTGAGGTTTCCATTTGCTGCATGAGCTGGAGCATGGATCCGTGCATCTCTACCATTTGACGGTTCAAATCAGCCTGCCCTATAGGTTGACGGGCATTCCAAGCTGGCTGATTGACCTGATTTGGAGGCAACTAAGTATATACTTGACCCTAACCAATTGGTCGTTGTGGAGCATAGTTGCCAGGTCGGAATTGGGTCTATTGCCCCAAATTTTTTCCAAGAGAAGTTAGGATGGTTTCTCCAACCTGGATTATAAGCATTAGAGTAGGGGTTGGATCTAACATTCTCTTGTACAACACAGACATCCTCATAAGGTGAGGATGAAGAGAAAGAAAGGGAAGGATCAGAAAAATTGGGATCAAAGGCCCTAGTTTGGAACCCGTGGGGTTCCAAAAAATGCTGATTCACAGGTTGAGCTGCATCGAGTTGATTCACGAACTCCCGTCCAGAAGGAACTCATGAGGAATGGAATCCCAAATTTTGGGATTGAGTGGTTCGAGAGTTGTTCATAGAATTGCTAGCCATCCACTCTTCCATTCTTTTAGCAACCAAGTCCACCTTATCATGTTTGTTACAAATCAATTCCATATCAAATGAATGAGAGTAATGGACTTCATTAACATTTGATCTGGGCTGCTGGGACCGGTTAAATGTATCCATGGAGGCATGATTGATTGAATTCTCACTCATTTCCTCAAATAAATCATGTGCACTATCTGGATCTTTATTGAGGAAATTACCTCCTCAAGAAGCATCCACATGATTTTTGAGTTGCTCAGTTAACCCATGATAGAAGATCTGCACGAGTTGACATTTCGGCACCTCGTGGTGTGGACACCTCCGCAATAAGTCCTGGAATCGCTCCCAGGCCACATGAAACTGCTCCCCCGGCCGCTGGGTAAAGGTAGTGATTGCTCGTCTCAAAGCATTGGTATGTCCGACTGGGAAGAATTTCTTCGGAAAGGCTGATTTCAATTCATTCCAAGTTGTAATTGGTCTTCCTACTGTCCTATACCAATGCACGGCCTTATCCCTAAGAGAGTGGGGGAAGAGCCTCATGATCATTTGCTCCTCATTTACATTTCGTGCCTTGGTGGTCTGGACCAAAGTGGTCAAGTCTTCCAAGTGCTGAAACGGATCTTTGGAGCCAAGCCCATGGTAACGTTTAATCAGGCTTAACACTTGGGGCTTGATTTCTACATCACTGGATGGAATCTGGACACCGGGACGTTCCCCGTAATTTGAAGGATCATAAAAATCCTTCAAGGGTTGAGCACCCTGCATTCTCTGCATTTGTTCCAGCTGCCTTCAAAATTCTTCCTATGGATTTCCAAGCAGAGGAGGTTGTTGTCAGCCATGGGATCAATTTGACCAAAATCCAACTTGCACCTCCTATAATGTTCTAATGGTCCTTCCAATCGGGGATTCAATGACCGTCTTCCCAGCATAAACTAGGAGAAGGTCGGAAGGACTAGGGATAGGGACCCTACAATACAACAAAACAAGGTTGTCCTTAAGTGGGGTAGCCTAAGGATCTACTGACTCCCAAAACCTGCCTTAAGACTGTAAATGATTTACTCTACTTGCATATGTTTAATCCAACCAGTTAGAAGGAGAGACTGGAGAGAAGGTTCTTCCTTTGGCTTTCGCCTTCGGTTCTAAGTGTACCCTCAACCACGGTCGTTTGACGCTACTCCCTTAGCTAGACATCAGATTAATCAATACAAGTAGGTTAATTAAAGACAATCTCAGACTAGGCCCTGAAGAGCGAATCAGACCTTAAGGCCAATGTCTACTCAATTTTATTAAGGCCTGGGATTTTGGTGCTTATGGAATGTGATGGGCCCTTAAAATTGGTTGTTCCCTTAATGATTGATTGAGATTTGTGTAAGTGCATGCACAACCAGGGTTTTCCAGCAAGATTATTTGTGATGCATGGATTTTATGTTCAAATCTTGCTTAAGTAGCTTTTAGGGTTTCAAATCAGGTGGATTGCAATCAAGCTTCTAGGCAAACCAAGTTGTCAAACATAGGGAAGATTGTTTTCCTTTAAAACCAGAAGAAAGTGGAGTGCCTGGAATAGACCTAGATTGAAAACCCTAAGGAGGAGCTACTTGATGAGTTGATTTTAAGTAGAGTGGTGCGGCCCAAACAACTCAAACAATTGGTTACAAATGCACCACTATGTTAGACACTCAAAGATGGTTAGCCTAGAATAATTTCTACTCTTTTATGTGTTACTTTGTGTGTACCGGTTCCACAGATCAGAACCCGGTTGAGTAGAAACAAATTAATTTGATTAAGTGACTTGAATGTCGGTGTATGTTGTGTGTTTGATGAAAATTACCCTACAAGATTATCTTTTTGTTATTTTTTTTATAAATGAGGGTGGAATGAATATGAGTGAGAATCCAAACAACCAAACTATTCCTAGGATTTATGCAAACAACTAGGTTAATTGAAATTTGGATTAAATGTGGCGAATGAAATTTATGGAGGGGGGAAGAATGGGAAGCACTTACAGTTGTCTTCAACTGCACTTTATTCCAGTCTACTGCTTGATGATTCCCTGATGGAGGTCTCTACAAAACAATAGACACAAGAGAAAGCAAGTTAGAAAATAATAAAGTGCAAGAAATGTGAAAAGAAGATCAGAAATCATTGCCTCCCCGGCAACGGCGCCAAAATGTTGGACGTACGAATTGCTATACTAACGTGTTTTGTTTTAAAACCTTGTCGTTGTAGCTTGAAAGCAAAGAACTCGTGTTCAACAAATAAAATTTATACCGAAATTGAAATTCCGAGTCGAACACAGGGAGGCTACGTCGATCTATATTCGCAATTATATATATATATTTTTGGAATTTTTCTAGAAAAGCGAGGCGATGTAATTATAATGAATCTATTACAACAATCAGACTAAAAGGAAGAGAGAGAGAGAACATGCATTCAATATTTCAAAATGTTTATACAATAAAACCAAATAAGAATTACACAAGAAAGCAGGAAATTAGGTACACTAGAAAGTAGGAAAATTCTACACTAGAAATCTATAAAGAAGAATGGGAGAGAGAAGTTATCCTCCTCGAAGATCGCTTGGAGGATGAGCCAGATGGGATGATGCCTGGACGAAGGAGGATGAAGTAGAAGAACGGGAATGGGGTAGCCTATCGTCGTCGTCGTGGGATCCACTTCCGAATGAGGACAAAAATTTTGACTTTATCTCGCGAGGAGCATCCCGGGTGTGGGACAAGCTTCTCTTAAGCTTTGGAGAGGTATAGAAGAGAAGGAAGGGATGAGAATTTCATGTAGAGGGGATCTCCTTTTATAGTTCCAAGGAATGAGGGCAATTTGGTCATTTAAATCTCAAAACATTAAATAAGGGGTTTTTAGTGACGGATAAAACCGTCGCTAAAGCCCCATCGTGGGCATAGTGGGCGTTGCCTGCACGGCTGCTCGCTTTCTCGCGTGCTCAACGCACACACGTTCACTGAATCTCAGCCATCCGATCACGAGATCAGACGGCTTAAGATGCACCTTCCCTGCTCCTCAACGCGCGCCCACCTACGTACGATCCTACGTGAGGCGCGGGCATGTGATAGCGCGTCGATGTTATCGGGCACGCACGGCCATTGGATTGTGATCTGACGGTCGATTGAAGGCGCACCCTTGCTCCAAATTTCGCTCGCTGCGACTCGATCCCGCACCAGCGCCTCGCGATAAGGCGCTGAACCGCTGCGCTGCGTCGTCCAAATGGTCATGAAAACGTTTTCAAGCGCGCGCATCCACAGCCATTGGATCAAGATCCAACGACCCAGAAGCAACACTCTGATTGAAGAAGAGAAGGTATAGCGATGCTTGAGGGTTGGTTGGACAGCTGAGATGGCGCCACGTGGTGCCATCTTGGCCGTCCATCTTCTAGATGATGTAAATGGTGCCACAGTTGTCGGACTGAGTCGATTTTTGCGCCGTTAGGCTGCGATCGTCGATCCAAATCCATCCGTGTAATCGAATTTGTTGTTTGAAGTGTAGATTCACACCATCTTGGCCCTTGATCTTCTAGGGTTCCCCGATCTCTATCTAATGCTACAGATGCCTGATTAGAGCGGTCTTGGAGTCGTTGAACTCCAATCGTCACCCTGATCACATCTGTACGATTGGATCTTTGATCCGAGGCCCCGATAAAAAGTTTGCCCTATCCAAGCACATAAAAGGAGACAATTAACCTCTATTTTATTCAAACTACTCTAAATGCAAGATGATACATGTTGTGCAATATTTATAGCATGCAATGCAATCCTATGCTTAAAAACATGCATAAATAGACATCTTAAGTAGTGTAAGTGTGTTTACATCACTAGGGTTAGCCATTACGGCTAAGCAGATAGAAGAAGAGGGTGGGGGAGAAGATGGCTCGAGCGAAGTGACTTGCCTCCTTAGGAGTGGCTCCCAAGGTCCAACCAATTGAGGTCAGAGTGGCCTCCTTCCTCGCATGCACCAACCAACCCTTACGTTGGTGTAGCCAGCCAGACAAGGCTAAGGCCCTGTCAATTAGACGGTCCTTATGACAGATGATTAGATTTTTCATTTAAAATTCTAATTCCTGAAGAGAAAATTCGTTATTCAACCGACTAAAAGTAATTCCCACCTCTCAAGCTAACCCAGCTAGTCTAGTTACGTGGGGACTAAGGGGAAGGTTCTTCCTTCGACTCAAGCCTCCAGTTCTGTTACCCCTTAGTCGCTGTCGTTTGACACTACCCTGCAGACTTAGTCACCAGGTTTAGTAAGAGCGGTTGAAACCACCCAGTAGTACGACAACGAATTCGGGTTTATTTTGCATTTTAAAATTAATTTTATCCCTTTTTTCTTCAGCTGGGGTTTAGGGTGAGTGACCCATAGGGTGACCAAGCTCACCAGTTAAACCTTACACTTGATTAAGTCTAGTCTAGCCCAAATGTATGGTCTCTAAAGTGTAACCCTAATGGTGTAACCTAGGGTTCATGCAATTCTAGGGTTTTTTTTTCTTCTTTAGCAAATCACGAAAATAAGAATAATTCTCTGATAAAAATTGGAATCAGAATAAGTTGAAATTTGGCAGGTGGATTCCTTTTTCAATTATCTTTTCAGAGAATATTTTTTTATAATTTTTATTATTTCAACCGAATTTATAGTGATTTTGAAATGTCAAGGAGTCAGATCCAGAATTTTGACCCCTAGTCGATTTTCTTCTTTGAAATAGTATCCAATGATCTTCAAAAATTCAGGAAAAATATGGAAACTAAAGCTAATGAGATCAGCTTTCAAACACCACCATTTTTAGTCAAAACAAATTTGCAGATTGCTCAATATTGATTTTTGAATTTTGAAAATTTACAAATCTGGGTCACTCTGACCCCCTTGCACTTCACAAATTTTCTACTTTGAATTTCTTAAAGAAATGGTGCCGTTTGAAAGATGATTTGAAAATGAAGGTATAACCCGAATTTCAGAATTTTTCACTCATTAAGTTTTTTGGCAATTGAATTTTTAAGTCAAAATTTGAAATCTGGCCGAAAATCAGAGAATGGCAGGAAAGCTTTTAAAAGGTGTTTGAATTCAAAATTCAAACTTGCCACCAAAGTGATTTTTTTTTCTTTTCAATTTTTTTTTAAACCTTTTGAATGTTTTTTTGAGGGGAAAAGCTTTTCTTTCAAATAATTTTTTCTTCTTTTTTTTTTAAGCAAACTAACTTAAGATTCAAACAGAAACCTAATCTAACTACCCGGACTTATTTTTTTATTTTTGATTTTATTTATATACAAAAATAAATAGGCTTTTGTTTTTTCAAACGAAATTTCTAGAATGAAATCTAACCTAGGGTTCGGAAAAGGGAAATCCTAATCTAATAGGAGATGTGGACCTGATGATTTTTTTGCACCTGATGTGTGCGTAGATCCCATTTTTCCTGCTTTCCTACAGATACAACAAACAAGCAGAGGAATATTTATCACTAAAAGCTCAAAAGATCAAAATCAATTTCGTTGGCTCCCCGGCAATGAAGTCATTTGGCAGGAGGGCGATTCTCGCGCTTGTTTTGAAAATAGAGATCTCATCGTAGTATAGTGCACAAAAACACTCGTAAAAAATAATTTATAAAATATTGATACTTGAGTCCCAGTCGTTCATCTTTGGGTGGTGTTTAGAAAATGCAGATTTGAATTCGATCTATCTCACTCTACTTATTCAGAAATGCATGCTAGTTTACAATAATTTGTATTGATGCACGACATGCTTGGTTGCAAGAGAATACAAATTTCACACATGCAACTTTAATCAGAATGAAATATGGCAATCAGCTCATGGTGATTTTAACACATAGACATAGAGATATATAAAAGATGATTTCATTCATTGCATCATGGTGGCTACAGAGTGAAGCTCGTGGAAAGCTTGTACAGGAAAGCTTGAAAGTAATAAACTAGCTAACAGAAAACGACTGCATACATGAATCCATGGGGGGATTATGCATGCATCATTGGGGGAGAATATGGAGCTACACTACAAAGCAGTACTAAAGCATTAATCTATGAAGAACTGTGCTACTTATCTTGCTAACAGAGTGAAGGGCATTCGGAGGTAGCTTTGATGGCCTTTGACCTGGTTGAGAGGAGGAGGGGTGGCCAATGGTGCTTAGGCCAACCCTTCGAGAGAGGTTGGAGGTGATCTAGGCCTGGCGTGGAGGTGATGGGGATGCCATGGTGTGCTCGTGGAGATGGAGATGGAATGAAGCTAAAAATAGATGGAAGGCTAGATCGGTGCAAATGGCCACCTAAAGGTTCTTTAAGTAGACCCAAGGGAGCCTCTCTAGAGAAGTGTGGAACTCTCTAGAGAGGCCCATGGTGGGAGCTCATGGGAGAGTGAGAGAGAGGATGGATGGGTGGTTTTGAAATCCACATTTGGTGGATCTAAAAATTGAATGCATCTTGGTTGCTATTTTTAGAAACCAATGTGATGAGAACCTCATCATGAGCCATAACTAGCTCATTTTGACCCAATACAAAGGATAAAAGCTCCTACATATCTCAAGGAAAAGCTTAACTCAGAGAATTCTGAGTTTGAGAAGAAAACAAGTCATAAGGGGTAAAAGTGCAATTTTACCAGTATAATCTGCATACAGGGTAATTCAGGGCCCAAACATAGGTCAAAACAGCTTAATAAGAATAAAAGTGGGATGAGATGATCTAGCAAGGGCTACAGCACTTCCAAGGAACCAAATGATAATCTGTAACCCTAAAACAACCCACTTCAATTCACAAGGTTCGAGGCAAAGTAAAAATAGAATAAACCCTCTAAAATTCATAGAAAAATAATCTCTAGGGTTTAGAACCTTCAATTTGGCCTTTAGAACCCATTTTGACCTACATTGAGAACCATGCCCAATTAATAACTTAATTTGGGTTTTTGCGCAAATTGACCGGTCAAACAAGGTTTAATATGAAAATAAAATTCACCATCAGATTCCTTAGGTCCTAATTAGTCATGTATAAAAACTTGAACCTAAGAAGAAACCTCCTTGACCGACTTCACACTTTGGTCCTCATATATTTACTCTTTGGCCCTCAACTTTTGAACCCTCGCATTTTGGCCCCTAACTCTCCTTCGTTCTTTGCAAACAGGTCCCTCCTGCAAAACCCTGCCAGCACCATGCTCCGGCGACCTTGCGCGGAGCATGGCGCCGCGCAGGGTGAGGTGGAGGACCTGGCAAGTGTACCGGGGGTGCCCTGCGTCGTCAGCCGTCGCAGGAGCACCCCCATGGTCATTGTAGCCCCCCATACCGGCCGTGCGAACGCACGGACGGTATGGGTTCGTATTCCGACCATTCTCCGGCGAGGGAGACACGTCGTCTCCCTCCGCCTTCCTCCCTGCTTCAACCCTATAAATACCCCCCGCCGCTCCACCGACGAGGGCAGCCTGGATCTGACGGAGAAAACCCCCAGCTTTCTTCTCTTCTTTCTCCGGCAGACGCTCACCAGCTCCGGCGACTTCCTCCCCCTCCACCTCTTCACTCTGCCGCACTACCAGCAGCAGAGACTTCCTCCCCTGCTCTTCCCGCGCCACGCCGCACCCAGCTGGCGCCTCTCCAGCCCTCTGCTCGCCGCCGCCCCTCTCCCTGAGCATCGTCTTCTCCGGCGACAGTCGATACGACTGTCGCCCTGTTCCTCCCCCTTCGTCCCTGCAGTTAAGTTAGACCTACTCCCCTTCTCCTCCTCTTTCTTTCCCCGCTTTCGATTTAGTCAATTAAGCCCTCTACCGACCCTGTTCACCCTCACCCTCTCCGCCTCCGACCACCCTCCGGCGAGCCGCTCCCATCACCTCAGCGACCCACACGGCTCGCCGACCACCGCAGAACCTCCGCCTCCTCACCCTGATCCTCTTCCGCCCCTCCACTTCCCACCAAACACCCTCTGCAGATCCACCGAACACACCCACTCCCTCGCTCACAGTTTGACCTAGGACGACCTGATAGCTCCATCTCGCCCCCTGCAGACCCCCTGACCACCTTCGCCGTGCCACGGCGAAGGTCCCCCGCCTGTCTGATTTGGCCGAGAGGCCGTTCTATTGATTTCAGGTTCCAGGCCTTGACCGCCATTGGCGAGGAAGCTCGAAGCTTGCTTGAGGTTGCTCCAAGCCTAGATATCCCAGGTTGAAGAGCCACGGCCAGCGCGAAAGAGTCTTGCGCACACACCCTGGCCCTCAATTGGAGTTGCGCGCCTCAACAGCTGTTGCAATTGGAAGCACCATCCCTGCTGCAGGCGTGAGAGAAAAGGGGTGCGCGGATAGTCCCACCTCGGGAATTTCTGAAGCCACACACCCACATAAATTGCAAAAGTGCCACCATCTGTTTGCCTCAGTTACCACGGGGTGAGGTCCCTCTCACCCGACCCGACCCGACTCGGCCTCGTCCGTGACCACGCTCCGCGGACCTGGCCCGACCCGATTAGACTGACCTGCACTCCTCGCCCACCACGCACGCCGGTGGGCCTGGACCCGGGCCTGACCCGAACCCGATTACCCGGTAGCGCTCTGGGAGAGCTTCCGAAGAGTGATTTCAGAGAGAGAGATACGCGGGGGAGGGGGGTAGAGTAGGTTTTTGCCTCTTGACGAAAAAACTCTGAAGTGTGCAGGCCAAAGAAGAAGAAGCAGACCCGCTGAAGAAGAAGGAGCTGCTGCACTGTAGCGAAGGCATCGTTAAGTCGTCTCAGCACCGGGGCAGACGACGGAAGGTCAGCAGCCAGAGCAGGTGAAGACAAAGAAGAAGAAGGAAGAGCAACGGCCATCGCGAAAGAAGAAAAAGAGAGGTCAAGGCAGGTGAAGACAAAGAAGGGGAAGATCTGAAGAAAGCAGAAGAAGAAGAAGAAGAAGAAGAAGAAGAACAGGAAGAACCAAAGACAAAGAGGAAGAAAGAAGAAAAGAAGAAGAAGCCAAATTTTCATCTCTCTCTCTCTCTCTCTTTATTTTTGTAATAGAACTTGTATATCTCTAGAATACAACTTGCTCCCTGAGTTCGACCTCGGGAACTCTTTTATTTTTCCGAGTAAAAAATTTTATATGAAACGTTGGTAACAACCGGCTTTACTACAACGATATAACTGAAACCGACGTTATCATTTTGGCGCCGTTGCCGGGGAGCAACGGCTATTCTAGAGGTAAACATTCCTGTATCTTTTAATTTCTGATAATCTCCTCTCTTTTGTGCAGCTACAGGAACTCAAGAAGACAAGCAACCACACGACAACCACTCCGAAGACAGGTAAATCTTTTCTCTCACTATTAACCCCTACACTCTAAAGAGAAAGAAAAGAAAAGAACAAAGCAATATAGGGCTAACCTGTCTTCCATACTTAGTAACCATAAAAAGTTGCATGTTTTCAACTCATCACTCCTGCACACTATTAAGGGTATTTAAGGGCTAACACATTCTTGCTTGAGCCCTAATTGCCCAACAAAGAGTTAAATGGACCAAGTAGAGCCAACATAAGGTCAAACATTAGGATTTCAGTAGAGACACACCCCTTAATCAAGAATTGAGGAAATCCTAAAGAGGTGTGCCCAAGCCATTGATTGAAAATAATTAACAAGAAAAATCCTAAACAATTGGCTCTCTCTAAACACTTGAACCCTAAAAGACAGGACCTAAAAGCTCTTAAAGAAAACAATAGGTAAAGTTGACCCCTTGGGTTAACCAACCTTAAATTAGGTCACTCTTTGCACTTAAAAAGACTAAAGTTCAAGTGAAACCTTAAGCACCCTGATCTTAAAATTGGTAGACTTAAGAGGTCAAGATCCCCATTCTGGTCTACCTGGAACCGTAGTGACAAGAGAGGTCGGGTGGGGGAAACCCTGTAACCCGTGGGGACGCTCTACCGTGTAGGGGTCTTCGCGGGACTCTCCCTCTCTGGCTGCCCAGGTAATTCTCAGGTGGACGATCTTTCTGATCAAGGGGTCCATCTGCCCCGCACCTCTATAGTCACCCAACACATTTTTGGGTGTCTTGATTGGGTCCAGCACCTTCTAAACTTACCTCTCCCAACTGTGCATGTACGGAAGGAGGTCTCTAAGACCACCCTTAAGACCTCCTTTAGAAATTCACTCTCGTCAAGGCCAAGCCTCGACGCCCGTGTTTGTGCAGCAACACCCTCACATTATTCTCTCTTCTGATTCAGAACCAAGTTCTTCTTCTTCCCCCATCATGGCTCAGCCAGTTGAGGAAGAAAATAATCTGGAACACCAGCTCCAGCGACTCAATGACCTCTTCCAAAACTTCGTGCACCCACCACAGCGTCCTATGATGCGGGACCACTACAATCCTGCTGCGGTGGCCATTGAGCCTCGAGTTAGAATCCCGATTGGAGGACCTGATTCCGAACTAAAGCCCAACATGATTCATGCTATACCTAAATTCCATGGGCTTAATTCTGAAGATCCCTTCCAGCACATCAAACAGCTTAAGCATCTGGCCCACACTTTTGGATCAGATGCGCAAAATCGGGATATTCTTCTCATGAAGATGTTCTCCTTTTCTCTTATGGACAAGGCCGCCCATTGGTATCAAACTCAGACCCGGCCGATCAACACTTGGGAAGAACTTCAATCCGAGTTTTTGAAAAAGTTCTTTCCCGTTGGTCGGACCAACGCCTTGCGCCATCAGATTACACACTTCACTCAACAATCAGGAGAACCTCTCCATGAGGCATGGGATCGTTTTCAGGATCTCATGAGGAAGTGCCCCCATCACGGAGTTCCTAAATGGGAACAAGTCCAATCTTTTTACCAGGGACTCCGTGAGGACATCCGCCTTTTCGTCAATGCAACCTGCGGAGGAAACATCATGGGTCAACATGAAGACACCGTATGGGAGATTCTCGAAAACATGTGCGAGAACTCCATCAACAATGACTCCATGGGATTATTCGACAGGACGAATACCCGCGCAGCGACGAATCTTAAGGGAGCACATGAGACGCAGGGCCTGTCCGCATCAGTCGACCTGGAATTAATGGCCAGTCGATTGGACAAGGTCTCAATTATTGAAAAGAAGGTGGATGAGCTGACTCAGCACTTGCAGCGAGCCACCTCTGCGCGTAACTCCTTTGCACAACCTCCTTCCACACAGGAGACTGTGCAAAACATCCTACACCGATCCTCCCCTGGGATGGATCCATATCCATCCCCATCTGATTCTTGGACTGGAAGATCATCCGATCCTTTCTTCACCAGCCGGGGGAACTCCATTCCCCCTTTCCCTGATTCTCAGGAGGTTCCTCAGACCTGCGAGGACCTCAACGCCATCCAGAACGACCCATTCTCCAACACTTACAACCCTGGATGGCGAAACCATCCCAATTTTCAGTGGGCGGGAAATTCCCAAACCCAAAGACCACCTTTTCAGTCCCGCCCACAGCCCTCTCATCACTACCAGCCGCCTCAGCCTCGGCCCAACCCTACTTATCCATCAGGGCCAAATCAAGATCAAATGTCCTTAATCCTTCAGACTCTGGCTGACATTCAAAAATCGAATGCGGCCATTCAAAAACAGCACAAGGACGAGCTTACTGAAGTTAAAACTCAGCTGGCCCAGTTGGCAAATTCTCGCCAGCCAGGCACACTCCCTTCCCAACCCCTTCCTAACCCAAATAACGTGCCAACCCAGAAGCGCGTTATGAATCCAAATTTAGTCCACGCTCAATGGATTTATCAGGCCCCTACTGCCCCATCTCCAGACGAGATGGAAGCCTCTACTTCTCGTACGGGATTTCAGCAGCAGCCACCCCTCCTACCAAATCCAAACCAAAATCAGGCCGGATTAAATTCTGTAACAACACGTAGTGGTAAGACAACTCAGGACCCGCGTTATCCAAACCACTCCCAGCCTGATAATCATGACCCTAGGATAGTTATCCAAGGTACCGCTGTTCCAGACCCACAACCTGGACCTATCCTAGAGGAACCAACCAAGATCCCGTTTCCCGAAGCCCTGACCAAGGGAAAGAAGACCACCAAACCCGTGGCCCCTGAGGAGGACCTGGTCAAGCTCTTTGAGCAGGTCCACATAAACATCCCCTTGATGGATGCAATCCGCCACGTACCAGCTTACGCACGATTTCTAAAGAATATATGTACACCCCAGCGTAAGCCGCGAACCAAGGGAGGGAGCCCAATTGTTCTGTCAGAGCAAGCCAGCTCTGTAATCCTTAGTAGACTCCCACCCAAGGCAAAAGATCCTGGAACTCCCCTGATCTCCTGTAAGATAGGTGGTACCCAATTTGACAGAGCATTGTTAGACTTAGGTGCATCTATAAATCTGATACCCACATCCTTACTTGACCATCTGGAAGAATCTGAGCTGAAACCAACTGAGGTGACATTACAATTAGCAGATCGATCTATAAAGTCACCAAAAGGGATTCTCGAGGATGTTATCGTAAGAGTGCGGGATTTCTATTTTCCAGTGGACTTTATAGTCTTAGACATGGATGCACCTGAGAACCCTAGGGATACACCAATCATTCTAGGGAGACCTTTCTTGGCTACTGCTAGAGCCAACATCAGCTGTGAGGAGGGCCAAATAGAGCTTAAGTTTGGAGATCAAACACTGAAAATTGATATATTTAAGGCCCAACAAGGAATTAATTGCGGCGTCATCGAGCAAATTTGTGACATCAAGACTTTGGTTGATGAATCACACCTCCAGAATGACTTGAGTATGCCTCATCAACCACAGAAGGATCTTGACCCGCAAACAGAGGAGTCCAATCCGGATGTCAACAACCCAGTAACTCCCACCCTTGAACCTCACATCTATACTGAACCACCCGCTGCTGCTGAAAACCCCATCCTTGAACTGAAACCCCTTCCTGCTCATTTGAAATACATCTTTTTGGGTTCTAATCAGACCCTTCCTGTGATCATCAATTCCAACCTCAATCCTGAACAGGAATCCCGTCTGATTGTTGTCCTCCAGCAACATCGCAGAGCCATCGGATGGACCCTCGATGATTTGACTGGAATAAGTCCCTCTTATTGTACTCATCATATCTATTCAGAAGAGGGCACACGACCTTCTCGTGAAATGCAGAGACGCTTAAACCCCAATCTGCAGGAGGTCGTGAAAAAGGAGATCATCAAGTGGTTAGATGCCGGGATCATCTACCCGATCTCCGATAGTCGTTGGGTGAGCCCGATTCAGGTCGTGCCTAAGAAGGCAGGACTCACCACTATAACGACTGAGACCGGAGAAATCATTCCTACCCGATTAGCCAACTCGTGGAGAGTCTGTATAGATTACCGTCGACTCAATTCCTCCACGAAGAAGGATCATTTCCCACTACCCTTCATTGATCAAATTCTCGAAAAATTAGCGGGAAATAGGTTCTTCTGCTTCCTTGACGGGTACTCCGGTTATAACCAGGTGGCAATCCATCCTGAGGACCAAGAAAAGACCACATTCACCTGCCCCTTCGGAACATACGCTTTCCGAAGGATGCCTTTCGGTCTTTGCAATGCACCCGCTACTTTTCAGCGATGCATGCTTGCCATATTCTCAGATATGGTAGGTGATTATCTGGAAGTCTTCATGGATGACTTTTCAGTTTTCGGAGCATCATTCGACGATTGCCTCCAACACTTGGTCCAGATACTCAGGCGGTGCATCGACGTGAATTTGGTTCTTTCCTGGGAAAAGAGCCATTTCATGGTGCCTGAGGGAATTGTCCTGGGACACTCAATTTCGGAGAAAGGTATCCAAGTGGATCGAGCTAAGGTTAATCTGATTTCTCGCCTTCCTATGCCTAGCTCGATCAGGGACATCCGATCCTTTTTAGGGCATGTCGGTTTTTATCGACGATTTATCCCTGATTTTTCAAAAATCGCACGCCCCCTGACCACTCTTCTCTCCAAGGATGTTCCCTTCGAAATCTCCAAGGAATGCACTCAAGCATTTGAAATCCTGCGTGACCGAGTCACCCAAGCCCCGATCCTACAGTCCCCTGATTGGTCTCAACCCTTTGAGATCATGTGTGATGCATCCGACTTCGCTGTAGGAGCGGTTTTGGGGCAGAAAAATGACAAGAAACCTGTGGTCATTTACTACGCCAGCAAAACACTCGATGAGGCTCAGCGTAACTATACAGTTACTGAGAAAGAGCTGCTAGCTGTAGTATTTGCCCTAGAGAAGTTCAGATCATACCTTCTGGGTTCCCATGTCATCATATACTCGGATCACACGGCTGTGAGGCATCTCCTTGCAAAGAAGGACGCGAAACCTCGATTGATCCGATGGATCTTGCTGTTGCAAGAATTTGACCTCGAGATTCGCGATAAAGCGGGAAAACAAAACGTGGTAGCTGATCACTTGTCCCGTCTTCCTTCTGAAATGATAGACCCTTCCGGACCCATCACTGAGCATTTTCCCGATGAGCACCTGCTGACTATTGGTACTAGCCTTCCATGGTTTGCTAATATTGTAAATTACTTGGCATCTCATCAGACCCCGTCCGATTGGCCGAAGGCCAAGAAAGACAAATTACGCTCCGATGCCAAGTATTACATTTGGGAAGACCCGTACCTATTCCGCATAGGTGCCGATCAGATCATCCGGAGATGTGTCCCGGAAGGGGAAGTCAACAATATCCTCTCTTTCTGCCATGACCAGGCATGCGGTGGCCATTTTGCCGGGCATAAAACCGCATCAAAAGTCCTCCAGTGCGGCTTTTACTGGCCCACACTGTTCAAAGACGCATACAGTCATTGCAAGGCATGCAGTCGTTGCCAGACTTTGGGCAACATGAGCCATCGCGACATGATGCCTATGCAACCGATTCTAGTATGCGAAATCTTTGATGTTTGGGGGATTGATTTTATGGGCCCCTTTCCTATTTCGGATGGTTTCGAATACATTCTGTTGGCTGTGGACTACGTGTCCAAATGGATCGAAGCCATACCAACCCGAACCTGTGATCACAAAATCGTTCTCAAATTCATTCATCAACACATTTTCTCAAGGTTCGGGATTCCTCGTGCAATAATCTCTGATGGGGGAACCCATTTCACAAATGCTCAGTTTAGGTCACTGATGACCAAATACGGGGTGTCTCACCGAATCGCTACTCCTTACCACCCCCAAACTAATGGTCTAGCTGAGCTGTCGAATCGGGAGATCAAGAAAATCCTGCAGGTCACTGTTCGACCTGACAGGAAGGACTGGTCGTCCCGACTTCCGGAAGCATTGTGGGCCTATAGGACCGCCCACAAGACCCAATTGGGCATGTCTCCCTTTAGATTGGTGTACGGAAAGGCATGCCACCTTCCCGTCGAACTGGAGCATAAAGCCTATTGGGCAGTACGGAACTGTAATCTAGATCTTTCCAAGGCTGGGACCCACAGAAAACTCCAAATCAGCGAGATCGATGAATTGCGCATAGACGCGTACGAGAACTCGCAAATCTACAAGGAGCGGGTTAAAGCCTTCCACGACAAACACATCTCAAGAAAGATCTTCCATCCTGGTCAAAAGGTCCTACTCTTTGATGCCCGACTCAAACTCTTCCCAGGAAAACTGAGATCTAAGTGGGTCGGACCATATTTGGTCCGACAGGTTTTTGGAAATGGAGCAATCGAAATCAGTCCACTCAGCCACGATTCTGAACCTTTCATCGTGAATGGTCAAAGACTCAAGCCGTTCATTGATGTAACTTCTACTGATTTGGCTGAGGCATCTTATATCCTCCGTTCCCCTTGAGCTTATTGCGCCCAGCCGATGGCGTAAAACTCAGCGCTTAACGGGAGGCAGCCCGTCATTCTCTTTGAAAACCTGAAACTTGTTCTGACACCTTTCAGCACTCGAAGTTCACCCTTATAGACAGCCGACCCCAACTCAGATGTTCGCATCTGAAATTTGAAATCGTCCGCAAAAATTCAACCCGACCCATCCACTCACCCAAATTTCTGTCTTAAGGAATGAACTAAGACCCCCTAGGTTACAATGAGGACATTGCAAATCTTAGGCATGGGGGGGTAGGAAAGTGCAAAAACTTGTAAGAAAAGGTTTCAAACAAAAAATTCACATATGCCAAAAATACCATAAAAATTAAAAAAATTTTTCGAAAAAGAATAAGAGGAAAAGAGGAGAAGGAAAATTTTGTGAAGGAGAGAACAAACAAAATGAAAAAGGAGCACAAAATTATGAAAAAAAAAAAAAAAAAAAAAAAAAAAAAAAAGAGTGATAGTCATTAGTAAGAAACTAAGGAATTAACCTAAGTTCTAGACCTCATTCAAGAAAATAACTGAAAAGTGCACAATAAGATTAGTAAGAATGCAAACCTTAGGCATTCTTGAATAGACTCTTAGTACTCATTAAGAACTGGACACTCCTCAAGAGGTTGAGGAAAATGAAAAGCTGAAGTATTAGGTCTAAGGCTTAGGAAGTATTCGGCCTCGTTAACTAATTTTTGGTTTACGGGACTCAGTAACCTAAGCACCCTAATCTCACACACAGCCTGGTTCAGTAAGCGTAAAAATCAGAATCACGCAGAAGCGTCGCAAAAATCTGAAAAGAACACCTAGAATAGGAATGGCCGATCAACACAAGTTGATTTGGACGAGTTCCCAGCGCGGAGAGGCGGGAAATCCCCTCGAAGATGCGTAACAAAATATCATCTCCTCGGTGCTTGTCTCTTAGGATATTTACATATCCTACGGGGGGCATGTAAGCACTCTGCTGGTTCGGAATACCATGGATGGGATTATCTCGAAATCTCAATAGCCAGGGTTCCGGGGGTTGCCATGGGCGGTGCTATCTCGAAGCATCGATCGCCAGGAACCCTTGAGGATTGATGATGGGAGCAAGGAATCTGATACAGACCGTGTTGAAAAGCTAATCCTAGGCTAGAACTAAAAAGAAAAAGAGAGAAAACTCTCCAAACAGAAAAAACTTTCTATCTCTCTCTTACAAAACGCACTGCGAACTGGGCCAGGGCTAAAATCATTTCAAGCACGGGTGCTTTAACCACGAAGTCCAATAAACCTTAGGTTAGTTCTTGCGGGCCTTAAAAACCTTTGCTAAAAGACTGAGGCTAAGGCTAGACAGATTTGGATCTTGATTGGTACTAGAGTATCTTTTAGGCCTATGGTCAGCATTCTAACCTAATCTATGCTCAAATAAAAAGGCACTTATCTAAAACCATTGAAAACTTCATGGTCTAGAACAAGGGTTGAAACCTTAAGTTTTTTTGCTAAGGGACTAGCAAAAGCTAGGCATGGGGGTATGATGAGAACCTCATCATGAGCCATAACTAGCTCATTTTGACCCAATACAAAGGATAAAAGCTCCTACATATCTCAAGGAAAAGCTTAACTCAGAGAATTCTGAGTTTGAGAAGAAAACAAGTCATAAGGGGTAAAAGTGCAATTTTACCAGTATAATCTGCATTCAGGGTAATTCAGGGCCCAAACATAGGTCAAAACAGCTTAATAAGAATAAAAGTGGGATGAGATGATCTAGCAAGGGCTACAGCACTTCCAAGGAACCAAATGATAATCTGTAACCCTAAAACAACCCACTTCAATTCACAAGGTTCGAGGCAAAGTAAAAATAGAATAAACCCTCTAAAATTCATAGAAAAATAATCTCTAGGGTTTAGAACCTTCAATTTGGCCTTTAGAACCCATTTTGACCTACATTGAGAACCATGCCCAATTAATAACTTAATTTGGGTTTTTGCGCAAATTGACCGGTCAAACAAGGTTTAATATGAAAATAAAATTCACCATCAGATTCCTTAGGTCCTAATTAGTCATGTATAAAAACTTGAGCCTAAGAAGAAACCTCCTTGACCGACTTCACACTTTGGTCCTCATATATTTACTCTTTGGCCCTCAACTTTTGAACCCTCGCATTTTGGCCCCTAACTCTCCTTCGTTCTTTGCAAACAGGTCCCTCCTGCAAAACCCTGCCAGCACCATGCTCCGGCGACCTTGCGCGGAGCATGGCGCCGCGCAGGGTGAGGTGGAGGACCTGGCAAGTGTACCGGGGGTGCCCTGCGTCGTCAGCCGTCGCAGGAGCACCCCCATGGTCATTGTAGCCCCCCATACCGGCCGTGCGAACGCACGGACGGTATGGGTTCGTATTCCGACCATTCTCCGGCGAGGGAGACACGTCGTCTCCCTCCGCCTTCCTCCCTGCTTCAACCCTATAAATACCCCCCGCCGCTCCACCGACGAGGGCAGCCTGGATCTGACGGAGAAAACCCCCAGCTTTCTTCTCTTCTTTCTCCGGCAGACGCTCACCAGCTCCGGCGACTTCCTCCCCCTCCACCTCTTCGCTCTGCCGCACTACCAGCAGCAGAGACTTCCTCCCCTGCTCTTCCCGCGCCACGCCGCACCCAGCTGGCGCCTCTCCAGCCCTCTGCTCGCCGCCGCCCCTCTCCCTGAGCATCGTCTTCTCCGGCGACAGTCGATACGACTGTCGCCCTGTTCCTCCCCCTTCGTCCCTGCAGTTAAGTTAGACCTACTCCCCTTCTCCTCCTCTTTCTTTCCCCGCTTTCGATTTAGTCAATTAAGCCCTCTACCGACCCTGTTCACCCTCACCCTCTCCGCCTCCGACCACCCTCCGGCGAGCCGCTCCCATCACCTCAGCGACCCACACGGCTCGCCGACCACCGCAGAACCTCCGCCTCCTCACCCTGATCCTCTTCCGCCCCTCCACTTCCCACCAAACACCCTCTGCAGATCCACCGAACACACCCACTCCCTCGCTCACAGTTTGACCTAGGACGACCTGATAGCTCCATCTCGCCCCCTGCAGACCCCCTGACCACCTTCGCCGTGCCACGGCGAAGGTCCCCCGCCTGTCTGATTTGGCCGAGAGGCCGTTCTATTGATTTCAGGTTCCAGGCCTTGACCGCCATTGGCGAGGAAGCTCGAAGCTTGCTTGAGGTTGCTCCAAGCCTAGATATCCCAGGTTGAAGAGCCACGGCCAGCGCGAAAGAGTCTTGCGCACACACCCTGGCCCTCAATTGGAGTTGCGCGCCTCAACAGCTGTTGCAATTGGAAGCACCATCCCTGCTGCAGGCGTGAGAGAAAAGGGGTGCGCGGATAGTCCCACCTCGGGAATTTCTGAAGCCACACACCCACATAAATTGCAAAAGTGCCACCATCTGTTTGCCTCAGTTACCACGGGGTGAGGTCCCTCTCACCCGACCCGACCCGACTCGGCCTCGTCCGTGACCACGCTCCGCGGACCTGGCCCGACCCGATTAGACTGACCTGCACTCCTCGCCCACCACGCACGCCGGTGGGCCTGGACCCGGGCCTGACCCGAACCCGATTACCCGGTAGCGCTCTGGGAGAGCTTCCGAAGAGTGATTTCAGAGAGAGAGATACGCGGGGGAGGGGGGTAGAGTAGGTTTTTGCCTCTTGACGAAAAAACTCTGAAGTGTGCAGGCCAAAGAAGAAGAAGCAGACCCGCTGAAGAAGAAGGAGCTGCTGCACTGTAGCGAAGGCATCGTTAAGTCGTCTCAGCACCGGGGCAGACGACGGAAGGTCAGCAGCCAGAGCAGGTGAAGACAAAGAAGAAGAAGGAAGAGCAACGGCCATCGCGAAAGAAGAAAAAGAGAGGTCAAGGCAGGTGAAGACAAAGAAGGGGAAGATCTGAAGAAAGCAGAAGAAGAAGAAGAAGAAGAAGAAGAAGAACAGGAAGAACCAAAGACAAAGAGGAAGAAAGAAGAAAAGAAGAAGAAGCCAAATTTTCATCTCTCTCTCTCTCTCTCTTTATTTTTGTAATAGAACTTGTATATCTCTAGAATACAACTTGCTCCCTGAGTTCGACCTCGGGAACTCTTTTATTTTTCCGAGTAAAAAATTTTATATGAAACGTTGGTAACAACCGGCTTTACTACAACGATATAACTGAAACCGACGTTATCACAAGGAAACAACACCTGGTAGAGAGTTATAGAGAACTCTAGGAGAGGTATTTTCATGGAGATGGTGTGTGTGGGTCGAAACCTACGTGCCTAGGTTGATTAGGTTAGGTTTTAGTGGGTTTTGGTCAAGGTTGGTCTCAAATTAGGCTTGTAAACCCTAATTCATTAAGGTAAAATGCAATTAAACTTGATACAAGTTTAATTGGATGTGTCAAACCATAAATGAGAGTAGAAGAACTCAATTAAGGTAGGTCTAGGTCAATTAGACTCTCACTGAGTCCAATTGCACAGTGTGTGCTGTGATTAGGGCTCAAATGGACTCAATGAGTCCAAGTGAATAGGCTAATGGAATTGACTAAGATCAAAGTCAATTAGGTTTAGTGAGGACTTAGTTAGGTCCTTAGGGAGGTCTAGAGGTGATGTACTAGGGTTAAGGTACCTTAATTTAGGTACCTACGGGGTTGGAATTGGGTTTAGTGACCTGGGAATTCATGATCCAAGCTTGAATTCAAAAATAGGAACTAGAGAGCAGTTCCAGACATCTGACAATAGTGTCAGATGTCTTAAAATGAAAAGTTAGACATCCAGACTTGTTGTCTGGACGTCCAAACGGAGGGAAGGAAGAATTAAGGTTTTGTCTACAGAAATTGGACATCCAGACCAAGTGTCTGGATGTCTTAAAATGCTGCAGAAGTGGGTTTTAGGTGCGCAGGTTGTGGCTAAGGGTTCTGGATGTCCTGTAACTCATCTAGACGTCTAGATAGAGGCTGGAAATAGGCTTTTAGGGCTTCCTAGGGTATAGTGACCTAATCTAAGGGTGGCTAAGGCTTAGGGAAGCTTCTAGGCTATCCTAGGGTAAGGATGGACCTAAGTTCCTCGTAGTTTACTGCTTTATTCCTACTTAATAGAATAGCATACCTCAATCCCTTACATTATTGTCTACTACATCCTATTCTTGGTCTTCTGCTCTAGCTCTGTAGCAACTCTGGCTTCAGGTCCATCTTCAGATCCAATCTTAGATCCAGCTCCTGAGCTTCTTATTTCCTGTAATTTATATAATGAACCAAATTAGTAGATTATAGAATTATTCTATGCATAGCTATAGGAGGAAAAATAAAGATGCAAATAATGCTTATGCATGCATGAACTATCCTAACTTATGCTAAGTCCTAGTCTAATTCTAAACAGTTAAGACCTATGATTATTGCTCAATCAATCCACAGGTTAGATTTTGGTTTAGTGGTAGAATCAATGTAGAGTGGTGCGTGATAGGTCAAGAGTTGTGGGTGTTTAATGTGTGTAACTTTTAGTAAATCCCACAATCAGATAGCTTTTTTTATTTTTTAATTTATGTGGGTGGGTGAGGTGAGTGGAGTGACATTCAAGCAACCAAGATCTAACTTAGGATTTATGCAAGTACCTAAGTTGATTTGGGTTTGAGTTATTAGTGTGGCAAAATGAAATCTAGGGCGGGGTTTGTGGGGATATACTTACAAAACCTTCTAACCACACTTTACTTTGATCTATTTCGCTTTGGCTCACCTTGGAAGGATACCTGTAATCACAGAAAGAAAGGAGCAAAGTGAGCTAGAAAGTTAAGTAAGGCGGAAAATGTGGAAAAACCAAAGAGCATTGCCACCCCAGCAACGGCACCAAAATGGTGAGCGTGTTTTCGTGAAGGAAAAGTTAGGGTTTTGGGAGAACTCGTCGTCAGTCACAAAAATTGCAACAAAATAAAATTTATATTGAAACTCAAAGGGAGTCCCAGGTCGAACATGAAGAGGCGAATGTTTAGTTTTGAAGTCCATGCTTTTGATTTTATTTGTTTTTATTATTTTTATTTTTTGAGATTTTTTTGGGAATTTTGATAGGGTAAGAGATCAGGTCGATGAAACCTAACTAATCTACTTGTAAAGAGAGAGAGAGGAACAAATCACATATATGTTCAAACAAAATTTTCTAAAGATAATCTAGAAATTACAACTAGACTAGAAAGAGATAAAAGATAAAGATGAGAAGAACCCCCCTCGATGGTTGCTTGGAGGATAACTTGCTTTAACGTCACCTAGAAGACGGTGGTGAGGAGCTAGAGGAAGGAGAACGGCAATGGAGGAAGGAAGATGGGGCAAGACGGCATCGTAGCGAGGATCTACTTCTCGAAGTGGTGATAGGATAGCCATGGGATGCTCCACGAAGTGGGATGAGAGGTGGGAAAATCTTTATTTTCTACTCTAGAGGAGCATCTCGGGCTTGAGGCAAGCTCTCTCTAGAGCCTTGGAGGTTGTGAGGTAGAGAAAGGAAGAGATGAAGAAGAATGGAAGGTGTAGGGGTCCTTTTATAAGGGAGGAGAGGGAACAGTTCATGTATAGGGCATTTAATGCCATCAAAGGCGTCACTGAAGCTCTGCCCTAAATGTCACTGAAGAGCCTACTGGTGCTTACACTCGCGTGCAGTGCGTTTCATTTTCTGGCATTGGCGAGGACAGTTGGCAGTTGATCGGAAGTAGACGACTGAGATGGCTTGGGGATCACGCACTCAATGGCACGTCAGATCGGGCATCGGTCAGCGCATAATCATGAGCATGTTGATCATGCAGGCCTAATCATGCCACGTTGCCACCCTCTCTACCGCTTGATGACCATCCAATGGATGCAATCGATTTGCACCTGCACTGGCAAAATCAGGAGTTGCAAGTGATTTTGAACGTGTGCCAGTGGTGTCAGAATGAAGTCACTCTCCAATGTGCTGCGGCGGCAAATGGTCAAGCAGATGAAATCGTGTGCACATGCTCTCGACCGTTGGATCTTGATTCAGCAATTGAGATATCATCTCTGCATTCTCCTTCAGCTCATGAGGCATGGTCGAGGATGGATCTCAACTGTTGGATTGGGATCCAATGGTTGGGATATCTCTTTGAGGCAAGGAAGAGGCTGCGGTCAATCTTAGGTAGCTATGATGGTGCCATTTGGTGCCATCATGGATGATCATTTTGTTTGCTTCTTAAGTGGCACCACGAATGTCGAATTGGGTCAATTTTTGCACCGTTTGGCTCTGATCGTCGATTTGGATCCATTCATCTTGTCGGATTTAGCATCTGAGGTTCTGATTGGTGCCACCTTGCCCCTTGGCCTTTAATCTTCCTCGGACTACATAATGTGATGTGAAACTCCGATCAAGATGATTTCAGAGGTGTTGGACTTCAATTATCATCATGACCAAATCCGTTTGGTTAGGTCGTCAATCTAAGGCCATGAAATAGATCTCCTTTTCTCCTGGCCATAAAAGGATGCAATTAACCTAAAATTTATACACACTTCTAAATTCAGAATGATGCATGCTATGCAATATTTATACCATGGAATGCATATCTAAGCCTAAAGCATGCATAAATAGGCATTTTATCCTAAATAAATGTGTCTACATCATGAACCGTGCCCAACTGAAGGCAGTAAGTTTAGCACTTGTGTATATTCACTGTGGTGCCAACCAAACCTATCATGAAATTTAGGTGATATTTTGTTTATTTTGCCATTTTCATGTCTTTATTTTTGTAATGAGGACATTGCATCAGTTAGGCATGGGGGGGTGAATACTTAATCTTGAAATTATTTCGTTAGCTCCGTAGAATTTCTCTTATTTTCTTTAAAAAAATTCAAAATTCAAAAAAAAAAAAGAATTAGGAGAAGAGAACTTAGGCATTAGGAGTTATTAACTTTAGGAAATGTTATGATAAGACCTGAACAGTTAGACTCTTTAGGTCTTCGGGCTTAATCAGCTTGAGTGTCCACTAAAATGTGGACCTGTTTCTCGAGTCCTCACCATGTTAATTTTACTTTAATTTGGCTAATAAATTAGGGTGATAAATACACTACTTATCAACTCGCTCTCTGATTTGAGGGGACTTTAAGTCTAAAGCATGTACACACTATTTGCACTGACTTACTTTTCGGTGGTTTTTACAAAAATTAGGTAGCTAATGAACGTTTTAGGGTAGTATGGCTGATAAGTTGTCGTGGGTAACAGCCTATTAGCCTATTGTTCAAAGCCCAACTACACGACCATACTCTTTCTATTGCCTTTAGATAAATTTTAGATCAGGGAAGCCACCTATTCATAAAAAGAAAAAAATATACACTAAAAAAAGTGAAAAATAGAAAAATGAAAAAAATAAATAAGCCACACTTCACCGCACGAGTATGGTTGGCAAGTTATCGTGGGTTTAACACCCCGTTAGCTGGTTGTCCAGAGCCCAACTTACAAAAATGCATAAATAGCTCCCAAAACACTTAGGGAAGAAGCAGGAAGGTAGAATAAATTAGGGAGATATACACTGGGTTCGCCTTTGTGTTGACCCCATGTAAAAAATAAAAGAATTAGGGAGAAAGCTACCGATTGAACAAAAACACCTTTAGGTAGAAATTCTTCTTAAGGTCACCTAAGGTCTTAGAAACCTAAAATAAATTTTAATAGACGCTTAGTGAGTCTATCACTTTTCGCAAGATGCCTAGAATTCAAAGTTCTTTTCGAGTCGTATGTGGGTTCGGTAGCTGTAGAAAGTTGCTCTAGAACTCTAAACTCAAAAAAATACAAAAAATTAGAAAAGATGAAAAAGAAAGAAAAATAATGGAATTGTTTTTCTATGGAATAAGGCGAGGACTTGAGCGGTCTAGATTTTGACAGGCACTCAAGCACTCTCAAGTTTTTGTAATTAGGTCATTATTTGAAATTTTCTAGTGTTAACCAACAAATCTTGCCTAAGTGATCAGAGCTTAATTCTATTCTATACATAGCAATAGGTTAATTTTACTTGGGACTAGCAAAAGATAGGTATGTGGGTATGATAAGTACACATTTATTCAAGATAAAATGTCTATTTATGCAAGTTCCTAAGATTAACATTTCATTCCACAATCTACTTGTAGGGTAGATTGTATAAATTATAGGTTAATTTGCTCCTTTTTGTGGCCAGAAGAGAAGATTTGTTTCGGACCTTAAATTGATGATCTGACCGTATGGATCTATTGAGAGCATTTGAGTCTAATGTTAATAAATGCACGTCGTAGTATAGTCGACGAAAATCACTTTACAACATTTTAATTTATAAGAGTGCTAGAAAATCAGGAAATGAGTCTGAGGTCATTCGCAGGGAGCAAACATGGAATTCACACACTAATCACAATATAGAAATAATGAGCACAACCAATGAATCACAATTACAGATTTTCAATGAATAATCTACTCAAAAATATATTCAATGATGAACCAATGTATCTCAAGAAATAGAAGGACAAAAAGATCAAAACCCTAAAAGAATGGTGATTTAAATCACCAATTATATCCCTCATTTAAGCACATCCCAAATTAAATATTGCTACAGTGATCTCAACCACTAATGCCTTAAATTTCAAGGTTTGATTCAAGCCTCAAATATAGCATCAATACCCATTCAGATGTCGTCAAGGTGCTGTAGATGACTTAACGTTATCTAGCTTTAGCAGCACAACGCACAAGGCATTAACACAAAGAGAGCTCAGAATCCTCCTCAAAGATGCTATGTATAGAACTAAGAGGCACGCATCTCAAGGATGAATAGTGCAAAACCTACCCCTCCCCCCTTCAAAATTTATCCTCTTCCCTTTAACCAGAATCGAGTATTTGATCGAGTATACGGGCATGCACAGTAACTAGGTAATCGGGTGTGAGTAGTGACCAGGCTCACTGGGCGTGAGAGGTGAGTGAGGAGTGCATATAATGAGAGGGGACCTAACCCCCATGTTCATGGGCAAGCAACCTAGGGCACGAAATCACGTTATACGCTGTTGGCACGTCATCTATATTCGAAGTGGGACTATCCCACTTGCCTTCATTCACGCGTGCGAACAGCTGAAGCTACATTGAATTTCTGTTGTAAATGGTGGCTTTTGTTGAATTGATTCTGTAGGTGGCAGCATGGTGTGAGTCCACAGCTCTAGGGAGTGATAGAAGATCTTGAGGTGACTGGAGAAGATGGTGGCGGCGATGAGTGGCCAACAAAGACTTGAAACATAAGAACATGGACTAAACGCCCCAATTAGTAGGTCCAGAAGTATCACCGTGAGATGGCAAAGATGACGGTGGTGTTTTTGTGATGTATGGATGTGTGTAGTGCTCTGCCAAGGTTGGGGAAGATGTACGGCGGTGAGTTTATTCAGGGGAGTTGTGGAATGAGTGGAAGATGAAATAGATAGAGGGCTTTTGAAGGTGGAGGTGTGGTCGTGCTTTTGGTGGTGGTAGTAGATGGTTTGGATGCGTGAGTTAGCCGGGAAAGCTCACGGAAGCTTCGCAGGCCTTGGAGAAGATGAAAGGGGAGAGTAGAGAGCGTTGGTTGAAATAGGGATAAAAGGGGTAAGGATTGATCTAGGGAGAAAGGGGAAATGAGGAGACCTAATTATTGGACGAAATAGGGAGGATTTGTAATCGGCTATGATTGGCCAGCATCAGAGATGAAGGTTTCTCCATTAAGGAAGACAACAAGGAAGGAAGGTGTTGGGGGCCTTTACATTAGCTGACGAGAGGCGAAAGAAGCTGAGGAAGAATAAGGACAAGCCAATTTGTCTATTGGCTGATATGAAGACAATGCTGAGGGGCACAACCGGAGTCGAGCCAAAGGTTAGCCAGAGAAGGGAAGAACTGGGGTATTTTGGGCCTAAACTCGACTAAGGAGCATGGTTCTAGTATGAGGATATTATATTAAGCTTAAGAACAAGCTCTAAACCAAAGAAGAGGCTTGATTGATCCACTTTTAGGAATCAACAAATCCCATAGATTTCGTGCATTCGCATGATCTCCTTACTATGAATCAAGGTCTAAGATCCTAATGAAATTGATCTCCATCATAATAACACCAATCCTACCAAATTTGGTGGGATTTGGTGCTAATTTGATGAGGTCTCACACTGGTCAAAGCTCGATGTTGTAGAGTTGACTCAACAATGGCGGTTGGGATATGCATGTGAAGAAGATGAGAATGTTAGGGGGCTATTTGCAAGAATCTTGAAAGTTAGGGGCCTAACTAAGAGAAATAAAGATTTAAAGGACTGAAATGCAAACTAGGCCAAGATGGACTCTAATTGGGCCTATATTTTTGCCTTGGCCTAATTTGGACCCAAGAAATCTGATCGTAAAGTTGGATTTAAGTTTTGACCATGTTTGACTGAAAATTTTCACAAAAGCTCAAATTAGTGTAAAATTTAGTCTAAGACTCTGTTTAAGGTCAAAATGGGTTCAGATGGTCAAACCACAGATACAAAACCTCTCAAATATTTTTATATAAATTTTAGGAGGTTTAGATGAATTTTATCCTAATTAGAACCCTTTTAATTCAAGCGGGTCTGAAATGAGGGTTTTGGGTTCTGATTTAGTTCTTGAAACATGTGAAACCTTGTTTCTGTCTTTGTGGACCTACTCTTTGGACTTTAATGCTCACTTGACCTTTAATTAACCCTTGGAAAAATCCATGGTTACTCTACATTTATGATGTGATGTTAAAACTGTAGAATTAACCTTGTTTCAATGTTCTCTCCTCAGAATGGATCTGCGTGAAATTATTGCTCTTAGGCGATTATTCTGGAGCATTTGTCTCTTGATTCTGATTAATTAAGGCTAGTTATGGCTAATCATGGTGTTACCATCATACCCACATCTCTAACTTTTGCTAGTCCCTAGCAAAATCTCATGGAAAGAACTAGATCTGTAGACAATGCTTTGATGTTCATATGCCTGATTTGTGCCACTATCTAGAAATTAGATCAGAATGCCAATAGTAGGCCTAGAGGTACTCAAGTACCAGCCAAGATCAAAACCTAACCAGCTTCAGCCTGGGTTTACTATGAATGTTCTTAAGGCCTGCAAAAATTTCCTAGAGTTTCATTGACCCCAACGGTTAAAGCACCTATGCGTACACATATTGTGTCCAGGTTCAGTTTCCCAGTGCATTTTGGTAAGAGAGATAGAGAAGGATTTTTCATTTTGAGATTTTTCTCAACTATCTTTTTATATTTCCCTAGATCTAGCCACAAATTGGCCCTAAACAAGGTCAATATCAGATTTCTTGTCCCCACCATCAATCCTCGAAGGGTCCTTGGCTTTTGATGCTTCGAGATAGCACCATCCATGGCAACCCCCAGAACTCCTAGCTTTTGACAGTTCGAGATAGTGCTCCCATGACATTTTGTAGCTAAATTTAGACCCTGGCTATTGACATTTTGGGATAATCTCACTCATGGCACCAGAATCTGCATAAGGCGCTTACATGCCCCTGGTAGGATATTTAGATATCCTAGGAGACATGCACCGAGGAGATGATATGTTATCACGCATCCTCAAGGTGAAATTTCCATCTCTTTGCATGAGGAACTCATCCAATCAACTTGTGTTTTCGAGGCACTCCTAAGCTAGATCTTCAAGATGACTTTTCATAACATAACACTTTTGACATTATTTCTTCATTAAGTGCACTGAACCAGACTAGTGTATGATTTTAGGTGCTTAGGTTACCAAGTCCCGCAAACCAAAGGGCAGGCAATGGGGCCAAATAATCCCTAAGCCTTAGATTTAATACATTAGCCTCTCACTTTCCTCAACCTCCGGAGGATTAATCCAGATTTTAATGAATACGTGAGTATTTAAGCCCTGAAATAAGCCCAAGAGGCCTAAGCCCAGCACTCTTACTAATCTCCTTGTCTCTAGCACTTTAGGACTTAATCTTTGTTTTGATTTGGTCCAGAACTTAAGTATATTCCATAATCAATTACTAAGACTATCACTTTTGTTTCTAATTTTTGCTCCTTTTGACATTCTGGATCTCCTCCTCTTTCCCTCCGCAAGAAAGACTTGCAATCAATTCTTCAAAATTTACTCCCTTTTTCCATTTTTTTTGAATATGTATTTTTTTTGTAAGATCCCCTCAGAGAATTGGTTTTCCATTTGTTTGCACTTTAACACCCTCCCATGCCTAAGTTTTGCAATGTCGTCATTGTAAACCAGGTGTACAAATTAAACTTGGTTCAAGTTTTTGGAATAGGGTAAAGGGTGAGTGAACAGGTCGGGATGATTGTTGCATACAATTTTAAGCTTTGATAAAAGTACAAGAGGTGGAGTCGGCTATTTTAACACTAAACCCTAAAGTGCAATAGGAGTGTAACTCAAAAAGATGATCAGAAGGATCTCAAGTTTTTGGAATGATGGGCAGTCTCCCGTTACGCGCTAAATTAAATGCCTTTAGTTGAGTAGAAGGTGGTCAAGAAGAAGGGGTGCTCAAACTAGAGGAATTTTGTAGAACAAGCACCTTGAATAGTATCCTAGTTGGTCCAACCAGCTACTTGTTTAGGTCAATAGGCTGATGGTGCAGACAAAACCTAATCAGTCTGGTGGGTTGATGGATATGAATCAATAGATGTGGAGCCCACCAGATGCTATGTGGCTTGAGAAGATGTGGAAATGCAAATTGTGAGTTTGGCTGAATCGACTCAGCTTGATCAGAGTAGGGGTCCTCAAAAGATAATGGGTCTATGGAAAATGTAGGAACTCTACTAGTAGGATCAGAGAAGGATAAGATGTGATTAGTGGTTTGATTAATGTTCGATTTCCGATCAAAAGATGGAGATGAATCATATGCAACTAGATCAGAGAGAGGTGAGTCAGAGTAGAAATTGATTCCGATGGCAGGTCGAGGTTGTGATCAAAAGGCTCTGGTTCTGGGTTGGAAGATGTGGTTCTTTGAGATCTAAATCATTGGCCTCAGCATCAAAATCAAAGAATGGGTCATAGATGCTGAGGTCATAGACTGGCTCATAATTGTTTGGAAACAAAGGTTCCCCGAAGTAAGAGTAGGATTCAAAATCATCGGAGAATCTGCAAAAATTAGCTTCTGAACCTGATTCTAGATCAGGATTTCCACAACAAAATAAATCATGATGCATAAAATCAGCAACCTGACTTGGATCTAACTTAATCTCAAATTTTAAACTTAAAGAGGTGTCCTTATTAGGCATAGGCTCAAGTTCTTGGCTCCTAGGGTAGACCCAATCAAATCCCAACTCTTCCAACTTAGTTTCTGTATCATAAATTGGTGTGACTTCCAAAATATCAATTTGTACCTCTGAGGAGTTTGGAGAGGTGTAATCATCAAACATAGGCCTAGAATCATAACTCAGATCTAAAATCTGATTCTCATTAAATTGGGCCTCTTGATTATCTCAAATAGGCTCAGATCTAGATGTAGGATCTAAAAGGCACAAGCACACAAGAAGGGGGGATGAATAGGGTGGTAAACATAATTATGCAAGTAAATCAAACCACAAAAAGTAACACCAAATGTATAGTAGTTCCCCTCACTTGGGTACTCCACTACCTAGGTCTCCAGACATAGGATTTTTAACTCGATTCCCTCAACCTGGAGGGAATCAATTTACTATAAATGGAGGTAATTGAAGCACTGGGAAGGAGAGATGGCAGTGGTGAGGAGACATGGTAGCGGTAGTGGTGGTGGAGAGGAGAACGTGGGCTGGAGGGTTTGGAGGTCCAAAGGCTGGCATTGAACAGATCGAGAAGGACTGTCAACCTCGTTGACTGCTCGTCGAAACCAAGAGGACAGTGGTAGATGGAGCTATGGTAGACAAGAAAATGCCGAGATCATTTGTTACAGATGCAGAAGAAGAGGGCACATGGCTGCGACCTGCAATTCCCCTACTCTCTGTTTAGCATGCAAAGGATTTGGACATAAAAATGATGCTTGCAGAAGAAAACCATGTTATCGTCCAGGTAGAGAGGTATACCATAAAGACCTAAATAAGAAAAATGTTCGGCCTCCACCACTGCCTAAAGGTTTTAGTCATGTTCTTGATGTGGAGATCCCCCTATCCAAGGATGTTGATGACGTGGAGATGTTATTGTGAGGATCCCTAATTGGCAAGGCCATGACTAGGATGATTTCATTCGCACAAGCTAAGAATTTGGTGAGTTCTTTATCCCTATTCACTAAGGGGTGGAAGATTGCAATTCTGGCGGATTCGCATTTTTTGCTGTTTGGTATGTGCATGATGGATGTTGAGAGACTTCGCTTTCACACTAGTCTCTTTGAAGGGCTGAATGTCATGTGGAGATTGGTATCTCCATTTGATGGGGCATTACAGGAGCGACCTCCCCGAAGAGCGCAGGAGCGAATGGGGAGTTTGGAGATCGGAGGACTACCCCTGCATCTGAGAGTCCATAGTGTTGTTTTTAATGTAATTGCTAGCTTTGCAACCATAGTTGATTTAGCAAGTGTGGTTTTGTTGGAGGGGGATGGAAGATGCACTTTTATTGACATCAAACTGACCCAAGGTGGCCAAGTTCCAAGCAAAATAATCATTAGATATGGTGGGAGTTCGTGGCTCCTCCATGTGAGATTTTTCCTTCACCAAGATGACAAATAGGAACTTGGGCGATAGAAGTCATATGCAGAAGTGGTGGGGGGTAGGGTAGTAGCTTTGAAAATCAGTCACTCCATCAAGAAAATCATGACTCGAAGAAGAGAAAGGGACTTCATGGCCTTGCAACACAAGACGAATTGATGAACATGCCTACCCGAAACTAGCAAGGAGATGAGAATTTTGAATGCCCCAAAGGGAGGGAAATTGTGCCTGTAGGAGGGATTGCACATGGGCAGCAAGATGAATTGATGGCAGATAAAGGCAAGGGGATCAACTTTACTTTTGAGGCTCCAGAGGGATTAAAATATGGGGTTGGCTCATCCTTAGCAGCCAAACCAGGTCGCTCTCCCTATAAGCTTCGAGGAAGAACAGTAGGTGGAGATCAGAGAATTAACAAAAAATCCATAGCTGTTGTACTCAATCTGGAGAAAAGGCAAACGGGGCAAAGGGATGATGACCAAACACATATATGAAAGTTGTCACGTGGAATGTCCGTGGGCTGCACAATGGAGTTAGAAGAGCTTCTCTTGCCCGATATCTTCATGAATGGGAAGTTGATTGTGCATTACTACAAGAGACACATATTGAAGAGGATTGCAAATACTTATGGCAATCCCTTATGCAAAGTTGCTTGGCTGATATCAGAGATATTGTTGCACAGGAGAGATCGGAGGGGATTGTAACTTGGTGGAGGTGCACAAAATTACATTTGATGGATGTATGGAGGGAGAAGTATACCATCACATGTAAATTCAAGTTCCTGATAACAGACCAAGAAATTTTTGTTTCTATGGCCCATCTACTAGCAGTGCAAGAAGCACCCTTTGGTAAGAGCTTTCACGGGCTGCAGAACTGGTGGAAGGGCTACCCCGACTAACAGGGGGAGATATTATTTGTACCTTGAATGAAGATGATAGAGGAAGTGGTAGAATGTATGGCGGCTCCTTAGGATTTCAGATGGCTATCATGGCTCTTAATCTATCAATTTACCCCTCTGTGGGGCCTTAATACACCTGGAGAAATGGGAGTGGGTAGAAATTGAGGCTAGATCACTTCTTAGGCAATGTGGAGATATTGGAGGGATTTCAACTATCATCAGTAAAGGGGCTAGACCAGCCATTCTCGGACCATACTCCCTTATTATGGGAGAGTGTGGAAGACTCTCCAATTGGCTCTTACTTTAAGTTTAGAAAGTCCTGGCACAGAGAAGAGGGATGCAAGGAAATGATTACTAACTGGTGGTCATCTAAGGAGGTGATGGGCTCAGCTACATTCAAACTTGCAACTAAGCTCAAAGAACTGAAACTAGTCGTGAAAGAATTTAGCAAGTCAATGAGATCATGAGAGATCAAAAGAGAATAGAGGCCTTAAAGAATGTACAACTTCTTGATGCAAAAGAGAACAAGGAGTAATTAACAGCTGAAGAATGCAGGCAGTGCAAGATTTGGCAAGAGGCAGTCCTAGAAGATGATCTAAAAAGGGAAATTGATTGGAGAGAAAAGTCTACGCAACTAGGGTTGAAAGAAGGAGATGCAAATACAAAATTTTTCCATATGGCAGCGAGTTCTAGAAGAAGAGTTATTTATATCTCCTCACTAAGATCAAGAGAGTAAGTTCTGACTTCCTCAGGGGACATCAAAAGAGAAGTTGTTAGGTACTTTCGAGAAGTCTCTAGAGCACCTGAAAGAAGGACTTGGAGGCTCACAAACTCTGATTTCTCTTAGGTTGAGGAAGATACAGCTAAGCATTTGATTGCACCCATCACAGTCTAGGAGGTAGAGACTTCTATTGCTAGCCTAAATTCCGAAGGCTCCCCAGGCCTTGATGGATTTCAAGTCTTCTTCTACGAGTTTTGGTTGGTGGTGAAATCGGACGTGATGGAAGTCATAAAAGAGTTTCAAGAAGGTAACTCAGGCTTCAAAAGATTAAACAAATCCTACCTTTTTCTACTTCCAAAGAAACAAGGAGCGGAAAGTTTGCAAGAGTTTATACCGACAGCGTTGACAACTCTATTTATTTGATAATTAGCAAAGTCTTGGCAATCAAACTAAGAGGTGTTCTGGCACACCTTATAAATCCAGTTCAGTCAATGTTCCTCCCCAACCATTCAATGCAAGAGTCTTTTATAGTAGCATAGGAGATGGTCTATTGATGGCGTAGGCGAAAATGCAAAGCCTTCATGTGGAAGGTTGACTTCTCAAGGGATTTTGATTTGGTATCCTGGCCATATTTATTGGAGATCATGAAAAGAAGGGGCTTCCCTCCAACATGGATTCAATGGATGAAAAGGAGCATAGCTACCTCATCCTTCTCCCCTCTAATTAATGGTAGACCATGTGGAGCGTGGATCCAACCGCAGCGTGGGGTCAGGTACGGCTGCCCCTTAGCCCAACTTATTTTCAATCTCGCAATGGATACTTTGGCTTGCTTCACTCGCAAACTCTCAACAGCAGGTTTGGTGAAAGATTACTCAGTATCTAACTCTAGAAATCTGGCGCCCATTTTACAATACGCAGATGACACCATATTTTTCATGGAAGGGGAAGAAATGAAGTAAATGTCCTATACACAATGGTTTCCATGTTCAGGTACATCTTCAGTCTGAAGCTAAACTGTCAAAAATCATCACTCATCTGTTTTGGACAAAACAATCAAGAGCGGGAGTCAGTTGCTATCAGTCTACATACACCCATCATGAATCTTCCTATCAGATATCTAGGTCTGCTTCTGTGTGACACTAAACTTAAGAAGTCTAATTGGAATCCCTTGTTTGAGAAAGTAGCTGCCAAGCTTGAAAGTTGGAGTAGTCGATACTTATCCAAAGGAGGATGGCTTATCCTTCTGAACCCAATCATCACTTCTATTTTGGTCTTCTTCTCAGTTTTCAAAGCTCCAAAATCCATTTGGAAAAGACTTGAAAAGATGCGCAAGCGATTCTTTTGGAAAGGGCAAAATTTGAGGGCAGATTTCTCCACTCCCTGAAACAACAGCAGTTGTGTGTTCCCAGAAAATGTGGTGGTCTTGGCATTCGTTCGCCAAAGGAGTTCATTGACTCCCTACTGCTGAAGTGGGCTATCAAGCTCCTTAACGACATTGATAGAACTTGGTCTATGATCATTAAATATGTACATGGCCAGTATCATGTAACCAGTTGCACTACTACCCCCTGCAGACCGTCCACATTCTGGAAATCAGTATGGGCTGCCATGTGTGAGAATTGGCAACACTTTGCTCCGGTACTTGGTGATGGCCAACACTTCTCCTTTTGGCAGAATGAATGGTGTAGCCTGGGACCCCAAAATTCCAGATTTCCTCGTGTTTACAATGCTGCAGCAGATAAATCAGTAGTGGTGAAGGACCGCCAGGATTCGCTGCACAACAGATGGGACTTGCTGAATCATGCAGCAAGACAATGGGGCAAACTGGAAAAGGAATTGAAGCAGCTAAGGAGAGAACTGGAAACCTTTGAACCAATGGGAGGCTTTGACAAATTTGCATGGACTCATGGACCGTTCACTCCTAAGGCCTACAATTCGTTGATTGGTGGAGAATCTTCCAACTCATCACTGATTGACAAGGATTGCACTATGTTGTGGCATCCAAAAATACCTTTGAAAATAAAAATATTTCTTTGGTTGAGCAGAAGAAATGGACTCATCATAGGTGATCTAAGACACACAAGATTGGGTGTATCATCCTAAAATTGCCCTCTTTGCAACTTCCCCATCGATAGTTCCTTGCACATTTTTCTACTTGCCTGGTAACAGATCAAATATTGAGGGCCATCTCCAATGAAGCCGTACCCTCTTGGGAAGACTTATGGACATGTTTCGAAAATTCTTCCAAGCCACGTCCATTGATGGCTACAACCTTATGGTGCATTTGGTGCACTCGTAACAAGAAGTTATTTCATGGGACATCAATAAATGTGAGGAGCATAGTCAATGAATGTTGGGAGTTAGTGGGAGCGTGGAGAGTCTTCTTCTAAATATTATAGTGGTGTGTGGGAATATTTCCTTGTAATTTTTTCTTGATTGATTTTTTATTTGAATAAAATGCTCCTGCTCTGCCATCGTTAACGATGGCACTCCTTACTCTTTCAAAAAAAAATTATAAACGGTGGTAATTAACGGGTTACCTCAACCCAATTACATGATTGAACAAGAACAAAATTATACAGGTGTAAGCAAGCAAGAATAAGGCTTACAACTAAGATCCTAAGTCTCCAACAAGAATTTTCTTAATAAAATGATTATATACTAATCTAATGAAAGCACACTAAAGCAAAAGATTTTACGATGAAGAACGAGATTGCTTGAAAGAGGCTTGTTGCAGAGAGTATCACCTTAAATAATATAACAAAATAATAATCCTTACAGCTAGAAATGTGAAATAAAGAAATTAGGAGCAAGGAGACAATATTTGCTAGTTGTCTGTGCAAATGACACATACAAGGTGTTTATATAAGCCACTAAACATCTTCCCTACAATTACTAGCCGTTAGGGGCAAATTGGGAAGATTAGAGATAGGATTAATTGCAAAATAGTCATTCAGATTGGTGACAACAGTTAGTTGGTACCAGTACTAAAGTGATGGTACTGGTACTGACTGCTCACAGATGACAAATAGTCTGCCTAACAAAGCCTAGGTACTAGTACTCATCATGAGTACTAGTACTCAGTGCTTACAGTTGAGTACCAACTAGTCACTAAGTACCGGTACTCATGATGAGTACTGGTACTTGTGATTCACAGATTTGGGTCCTGTGACCTACATGTACCGATACTCATGATGAATACCGGTACTTGTAAGGTCCAGGCACATCTCAAGTCTTCAAACTTTGAGCACCTGCTACCGGTACTCATGACGAGTATCGGTACTTGTTCACATTTGGGATTAGAACCCAAACCTATGCTAAGTACCAAGAATGAACTATGATCATTAATCTAAGTGAAATTTGAACGTAAAACCATGATTAATATGACAACGAAACAATGTATTTTCAAATGAATAGCTGAATGGGAGTATGATTCCTAATTATCTATATTTTGATTTTAATTCCCAAGTCATTTATCTTGTTAGGAGACATATATAATCTAGATTATAAAATATATGAACAAATAGAAATAGTCTTCAATCTTCATGCCATCATCAGTTCTTTCATACATCCTTAAATCTTATTATTTTGTGAAAATAACACTTCATAAACTCATTAGATTTAAAATGGTTTTGTTAACAACAAAACATAAAAGAGAAGTGGAACTAGGTTCCAACACTAAATTCTAGGTCAAGGGTAGGGATTGAGTCACTAGAATCTGGACATGGTTCTATTGGGATGTCAGAATCACTCTCAAGGATTACCTTAACAGGATAAGGTTCGGGAATTACATCCTCGAGAGGTTCTAACTCAAGGTCATCACAGGTGTTTGGGAAATCAAGGCATCATGGACCAGCTTCATGGCTTTCTAGGACTGGTTCAAAATCAGGAACACTTGAAATTGGATCCTCCTAACCCATATTAAGATCAGGTATGTCATTTTGCACAAAGTTTGAATCTGATTCCATTTGGGTTGGGGGTCCACAACAACCTCGATTTTCTAACCTGGGTTTTAGGAAGTCATATTGATCTTCAACATTGCACCAAGATGTCTCATCAATTTCTGAATGTTGATATGGGTATTTTTGATCAATGGCTTGCTGTAGCATATTTAGCATATACCCACGTTTCTCAATGAGACCCTCATGTATCTCCTAAAGTTGTGGATTTGACAAACATTGTATATACTCAGTATTGTGTAGTCTCCATAATTCACTATATTCTCGTAAAAGATCATCTCGGGTTGAACCATGTATCATTTTTGTGAATATCATTCTAGCACGGTTCATAATACGAGTTGTTGTTTTTGGTACATTAACCTGAATGTTCCTAGATGGATTTGAGGTTGTGTAATACTCATCATGATGACTAAGAGCAGCCTAGATCATTTTCTCTTTCATGCTCATTTGGGATTCAGGTTTCCTAAACAGTCTTCCTAAATTGTCAAGTTGCATTTTCAAATCAGGTGGTGAATAAGAATGTTGAATCAAATTCATGTCTAGACCAAATTGATTAGATCATATCAGAATTCCTCAAAAAGATCAACTCTAATGGAGGCCTCTAGGTCAAAAACCTAGGGACTTTTCCTGTGTATGTCCTCTAGAGAATAGATGAGGGACTGAATGGTTATTGGACATTGATAAATATGCATCTATTCATGATAAAATGCGTAACTATGTGAATTCCTAAGCTTAACATTACATTTAGCATTGTGAATAATGCATGAAATTTATCATATTGCATTTAGGATGATTTGTATAAATTGCATAGTAATTTATATATTATCGTGGCAGGAGGCAGTGCGATACATTTCAAAGCTTTAAATGAAGAATCCAACCGTATGGATGGATCTGAATCGACGACCGTAGCCCAACGGCGTGAAAATCGGTCTAATTCAATTTTCGTAGCACTTTCATGAAGCATTTAAAGATGGATGGCCCAAATGATGCCACGTGGTGTCATCCAGGCCACCCAAGAGCCACCGCTACCCCACCTCTCTAGTCGGCAAACAAATCTAGGCTGTTGGATGAAGATTCAATAGCTAGAGGAGCTCCACGTCCCCTCAGAAACTAATTCATCCACTTGACAAAGTGAAGGCCTTGGCATGGTGGTCATGAGATCTATCACGAAGAGGAGGTTGCGGATTCGAAACCTGCCACCCCCCTAATTCTCCAATTGAAAGGGCAGCAACAGCACAGATGTGCATAGTGTGGAGTGCACATCACAGCGTGAAGCCAGTCGTGAGAAGCCAGCAAGTAGCACGTGACACAGGCACATGGAGCATGCACTAGCAACGCAACAACGCACGCGTGAGGGGTATGCATGAGCTGGACCTTCAGCAACTCCTGTGGCAGGTCTTCAACGATGTTTCAAATGTCACTGTTGACTCGTGCACACAAACATAGCCTCTTACACCACTATATAATGACCTAGACACCCATATCTTTGCCCATCTTCTACCAAGTAATTCTCCCAACTCCATAGAGCTTCAAAGAAGGTCCCGGAGCTATCGAAGGAAGCCCCTCCACCACCATGGCTGCCTCACCTCTCCATTTAGTTGCTAGTTTTCTTTAGTTTAATGTTTATGTTTGGTTAAGCATTCATTTAGCTTTATTGTTAGATATTTGTGCTTATGCAATAGAATTTGTTATCTTATTCAAGGTTCTACTATTCCATGTTTTAAGCAATGATATTAGTCTACCTTCTTTTAGCAATCATATTCTCCTATGGATTTCCAACCCTATCATCTCTCTCTCTCAGTCACTTTATTCTTTTCGTGAACAAGCATAACAAAATATCATGTGGAATTAAAAATGAGAGATTAAACGAGTCACATTTCTGCCTCCCTGAGATCGACACTCATACTCACATTTCCATTTTTTCTCTTAAAATTGATGTCATAAATGCATGCTACAATGAATGAATTATTCTTACACGTTTCTCGACGTCAGTTTTTGTCACCATTGTCAGGGAGGCAACGGATCTTTTATTTGCTCTCATTTCCTTGGGCATTGGTGGTACTCGCATTTTCTGAATCACCTTTCTCTCTTCCTACTTATTTCAAGAGTCTAGTGCATCGGCAACGGGAGGAGCGTGCACCAAGATAATGGATTGGATCAAAGGAAGCACAAGCGAAGACCGTCACCAACCTAAAGTTTGATATCATGTTTTCCCACGATCCAAAGGTAACCTTTCATCCATGGACCAACGAAAATATTTAAGTGGTGGTGTTTTTCTAAAAAAAACCTCTCTTGTGTTTGTGGAAGGAAACACTACCACTAGGTTCTCAACCCATCAGTTTCGCAACACTCTTTTCTGAACTTGCGTTGAGCACACAATTATAGGACCTTGAGCACCTCTAAAAATTATGAAAAAAATCTCAATGGTGGTCCTTTTAGTGGGCAAACTTCACCAAAAATTTCATAGTCAAACTCTTTGTGGTTTGGTTGTGAGAAATTCCCTACTAGAAGTGTGCAGTGTTGCTCTGATTTCTGGACACTCGAAGTTGTTGTTTCTACGAACTCCAAGCAGCTTGGATTTGTGCAAGATTTATATTTATGGAAAGCTCTTGAAATGTTCTACACTTCTTTTGAAGACTATTTCTACATTTGAAAAAGATTAGTGCTTATTCTGATTCAATTCCTAAACTCACGCATCTAGAGGTTCTGGATAGATTGACCCCCTTTTCGAAAAATGTGAATTTGGGTGATCTATCATCCTCGAAAAATTCTAAAATTGATTTTGCTGAAAAGCTCGTTTGATTTTGGTCAGGATAGGGTCATTGCTTGCTTTGTTTGGACCCTTCTTGATAAAGTCTAAATTAAAAAGAACACTCATTCAGTAGAAGTTGCATGCCCTAGGATCTTCCACACTAGGGTGCTTTTAACTCCATAGTCACACAAAAGACTCTAAGGAATATCAATCCTCACCAACTGTATGACTACATCTTTGTGCCTTAATTGAACGTGTAAACAAGTGAAGTCCTAAAATCCAATAAAGAAAGGTTCAAACTCTAAAAGTCATACATCTCAATCTTGCTTGATAAGAAAATACTTGTTGTGGCATTGGGTCCTTGTAGCCAATTGTGCACACAGTTTAATTGGAATTTTTAAGGGCACCAACCCCCCTAACACCCTTTACATAATCCCTGAGCATAAACATTGACCTAGCCCAAATTAAAATTGAGTAGACATTGGCCCTAGGATTCATTGAGTCGGTTTTAGGATATTCTTCTGAACGCATTTCAAATTAGCAGCGTCTGCTTACTTCAAAAGGTGCTAAGTTGGGAGGCTCGATTGTCAAACAGCGTAAGTAGGGGTTTGGCATAATTAGCGGCCCTCAGGACACACTCCCCCTACTTTGCCTTCCCAACTTTACCACCTTCGGAAGTAAGGACAACATTGAATTCATCGTACGGTCGAAGCTTATTTCTGAAGCATCGGTTATTCAGGTCTACACTATAGGGCCTAGATTTGTTTGCTTGGTTGTTCACACACTATTCTCGCATCTATTTCCCTTCGCATCTCTCCCTGTTCTTCTCTAGTGTATGCATAGAAGATGGTCACTTCATCCTGAATTGGTTCGTTTAGATAGAGAGATTAGGAGATTTGATTTTTCAAGGGTTAGGACTAAGGAAATGGCCAACCCAAGAGTTGAGGAGATTGAAGGCCAACCTCAACCCAATGCCATGGCCATGATTTAGGCTCAGATTACAACCAACCACTAACTTCAGCAACAATAGATCCATACCATCATGCAGGCCATACACCGACTATAGAACCCTCAAGGGCAACCCCCACCAAATCCACCTAACCCACCACAACCCCCTGAGGGCCATCGAAGGCCTCTCCGTGATTTCTACGATCTGTCTACTATCCATGTTGAGCCATACCTTAGGGTCCCCGAAGGGGGTGATGATTTTGAGCTAAAACCCAATGTCCTTAGCTTGATTTAAAGTCATTTCCATGGGAGCTCAAATGAAGACCCTTTCCAACACCTAGAGGACTTATATTGGATTGCTCGGATGGTGAAATCTAGGAGCATCCATTTGGACATTGTTTTAATTAAGATGTTCCCATTTTCCTTAAGGGACAAGGCTTCTCATTGGCTTAGGACCTTAGGGAGACCCATCTCCACATGGGAATAATTGAGGCATGCATTTCTTAAGAAGTTTTTTCCCATAGGAAAGGCTAGTTCCCTTAGAAGAGCCATCACTACATTCACCATACAAAGTGGAGAGAAATTCTATGAGGCATAGGAATGATTTAATGAGTTTTTAAGGTAATGCCCACACCACGAAGTTCTAAGGTGGCAATTGGCCTAGATTTTCTACCATGGTATAGACAACAATCCTAGGAATTTCGTGGAAGCCTCACATGGAGGCAATTTTTTGAATAATATGAGGAAAGCATGACAAAGAGAAATTCACTTATTTATGAATGATAGCAATAAAAAGATATGTCATTGTAGTCGTGTGGTGGAAAATCTCTTATTCAAAGATTAAACAGATATTAATTTAAACCATAGTAAAAATGTCGTATCCACAAGGAGGATTGAGCCAAATAAACTCACAATAAGTTTCCCTCTTGTTTACTTAAAAACAATTTCATTCATTCATCCTAATGCCAAAGAGAGAAGACTTTTAGATTAATTAAATAACCAATCTCTAATTTCTGAAATGAGATGGAACAATCACACAAATTTTCCTTCACTAGAATACTCCAATAAACTCCATCAACTCGAATGTTTCATGGCAGCAAATATGAATTATAATCTCACCCTTAAATGTGAGGCTTAACAAAATAAGAAAAGAGATGCAACTAGATGGCACGATAAATAATGAAAACAAATTGGTGTCTAGATGCAATATCACTTAATAAATTAGAATTTTTTATTTGAAAATAAAAGCTCCTGCAATGGAATCTCAATCTAAATTTTAATTAGAGTGAAAATAGGGGAATAAGTCTCTCTCTTCCTTGCGTGAATGGAGGAGGGGTCACCGATCGTTCGCCTAGGTGGAGTTCCACAGGAGGAGAGGAGCGCGCTAGTGGTGGAGGCAAGGCCTGGGATGGTCGGACATGGGCGAACGGTGGAACGGAGGCCGATGGTGGTGGATTCTGCTGGCATCTTCATGGATAGTAGTGGAGTTGCTGTAGGTGGCATCGACGCTAAGAAGTAGCGGGGAGGGCATCGGTTGGTTGCTGTGGTGGCGTGCGGGTAGCACGCGTGCGAATGTGGCATGATGGTGGTGCATGCAGCCGGTGGCCTTTTGGGTTCTTTGCTGGAAAATAGGGGAGGCGTGGGGAGAAGGAGAGGAAGATGAAGATTGAGTGGATGGCGTGGGGATGTTGCGGATGTGGTGCGACTTTTGTGGGGTTGGGCGAAGATGATAGCTTTGGGTTCCTTTCAAGGAAGAAGGTGAACAGTGGTTGGGTTTTGATGGTGGTTTGGTGGTGAGGGGATTTTCGGTGGAGATTGAAGAAGAAGGAAACGAAGAAGATGGAGAAGAGGGTGTGCGCATGGGTTGGCGCGGGCGAGGTGGGAGCGCTAGTGCCTGTTGTTGCTGGTGCACCACACACGGGGGCGAGGACGTGCTAGGTGGATCAGGTAGGAGTAAGCGCTGATGGTGGTGGTGATGCTCTCTATCACCGAGCACCACCCAGAGGTAGGCAATGTCGATGGAGATCGCTCAAGCCACGGTGCATGCTTTGGTTTCACGGTGTAGGCGAGAGGGCCACGGTGGAGAGGGTGGAGGTGATGATGAGCATGCTCTTGGAAGATGGAGCCTTTTTAAAAAATCTCATCTATTTCCTTCCGACGAAAGTTCTCTAACCACTCGCTAAGATTGTGAGTGATTAGAATGGTGAATAAGCATTAGCTGATCTTTATTGGACGTCTAACTTCACCATCAGACGTCTTAAAAAAATGTAAAGTCAATGAACTTGTCCTGGCAATTCCCAGACATCCATCCTTAGCTCCAAACATCTTATATAGGCACAATGACATTTGATTCTTATACCAAGCCTACATCCAACCATATAGAATATGTGAACATATCATGCGTTATTAAACATAAAATTGATGCACAAGATTATATGCAAACTAAGATGAATTACTGCATAACTCCTAACCAATTAGAAACTATGAATAGATAATTAAAGAGTACTTAGGCCCAATAATGATCCACTACAGTGGACTTATCAAATGCTCTCATGCTTAAGTTTTGCTAGTCCCGAGAAAAAGTGAAAAACAATAGAAGTAACTAGAAGATTTCCTCTTTCCTTATTCCAAAAATTTAGAGATCCAAACTAAAGTGAAGTGATAGTAGCCTAGGTAATGGATTCAAGTGAAAAGCCAACTTATATTTACAGTTCGCATTGCACCCTTAATAAAATTCTATCGAGATAGGCAACTACTTCCCTAGGGGATAAAGATGAAAATAATCTGTAATTTGACCCTGGCTTTTTGGCTTAGGTAGGAGATACTGAGTTAAATGGATTCGTATTTGGTGGACACACTCATCTGGTGCTACATATAATCTAGTACTACAGACTCTAGATCTCTAGACTATCAAACAAGTCAACTCAGAGAAAGGCTAAACACTGTTCCCTCTTTGCATTCCCTTGTGCTCACTCACTCTCTCTTTTCTTTTTCTCTTTCTTCCTTCTTTCTTTTTTGAGATCACATATCTTACCAGATTTTTGTAAATGTACTCATTATTTGGTGGCCCCACATGGCATTCACACCTCAATAAAAGGCCTAATAACCCTACAACTAAGTTAGAAGTCCTCAGCCAATATTTGGGCGATCAGAAATATTGAAAAGTAGGTATAGGTCATATTTGGTGGATCACGATGGGTGTTTTTGTTGTTGCCTAAAAAACGTTAACATATAAAATGACATGAAAATAAAACTATAACTTGATATTTTCTTAAAAAAAAAACTCTATACTTCTTTTCTTCTTCTTCCTTGTCTTCTTCTTCTTTTCTTTTCTTTTTTTTTCTAATTTTTTTTTGTAACTTTTAACACAACACGACGCAGTCTTTTATTCATGTGGCATTATTAGGGATGATGATAGTCAAGAGGATATTGTGTGGCTTATTTGGTGGAAATGCCTACTCTCGGCACAAGGAAGGAATCGATAGGACAAGCATATTTCTGACCGTTGATATTACTACCATCATTTAGCCGACGACTCTATGAAGGACAGTCGTAACCATCCACCATAGTCATAGTTTTATTAGGACACAATCTTTCTGTATCTGCCTTATTTGGTGACTCTCAGGAATTCACATAATGATTGCATGCAGGAACAGAGACTGAAAACTATGCCTAATTCTGAGATAACATCATCTAATTATCTAGTACTTAAGAGTATTTGCACTAGACTTAGCACACTAGTAGTCTCTCTACTTCCTCCTCATAAATTTGTGGTGGATATAATAGAAGGTAGTATGCTTGACTGCCTATTAACTGTCCAAGGGTTCAGTAGACTAAAAATGCTTATCGTTCTCTTCAAAGATCCATTACCCAATCTATGTGCAAGTGAAGTAAATGTACTGGATTCTAAACTTAAGAAAAAATTAAAGAAGAAAATCTTTAATGACACCTCCTTGACAAAAGTTTTCTACTAAGGACTAACCAATTTAGCTCAAGAAAATAAACGATTTTTTTTTAAAATGCATGCAAATATTTATAAATGCTATAAACATCCTCAGGTTATATCCCCCCATGCCTAAGACTGACAATGGCCTCATTGGAAAAATAAAGACATAGAAGACTATCACCTAAGGAGGAGAGTGGGAGGAGCTATGGCTCCTCCAACCGAAGTGCATCCAAAACTTGGCCATCTGAAAGAGTAACATAAGGTTTAAGTTGTTGGCCATTTACCTTAAATCTTACACCAGAAGTAGAGTTTTGAATTTCTACAGCTCATGAGGGAAGGTTTTGATAACAACGTACGGCCCATCCCAACAGGACTTTAACTTTCCTAGAAATAATTTAAGTCTAGAATTGAAAAGCTAGACCCACTGGTTGGACTCAAAGGTCTTTCTAATGATGTGCTTATCATGGAAGACCTCTGTACGTTGCTTGTAAGCTTAAGAAGTTTCATAAGCTTCATTGCGAAGCTCCTCAAGATCACTTAACTCCAGCATACGTGCCTCTCCCACTTTATCAAGATTTAAGTTAATGTTTTTAATAGCCCAATGGGCTTTGTGTTGGATTTCAACGGGAAGATGGCACACCTTTCTATAGACAAGATGGAAAGGAGACATGCCCAAGGGAGTCTTACATGTAGTTCTATAGGCCTAAAGAGAATCATTTAATTTTTTAGACCAATCCTTACTGTCAGGCCTGATAGTTTTTTCTAAAATTCGTTTAATCTCCCTATTAGACACTTCAACTTATCCACTTGTTTGGGCATGGTAAGGTGTGGCTATCATGTGGTTGACTCCCAAATTTTGTAGTAGTCTTGTGAAGTGTACGTTCTTGAAGTGAGGTCCTCCATCACTTATGATCATCCTTGGGCACCCATACCGAGAAATGATATTAGCCCTAACAAAATCCAAGACCACAGAATGGTCATTGGTCTGCATGGGTATGGCTTTTATCCACCTCAATACATAGTCCACAGCCACAAGGATGTACTCATATCTAAAGGGACACATGAAGTCAATACCCCAAATGTCAAAAATCTCAATGGGGAGAATAGGTTGCTGGGACATCTCATCCCTTTTTCCAATGGTTCCCATCTGCTGGCAATGTAGACATGCACTGACATATGTATCTACATTTCGAAATAATGTAGGACACCAAAACCCAGGTTGAAGAACCTTATGGGCAGTCATTTTTCCACTAAAATGTCCTCCACAATGGAGGTCATGGTAGAAACTCAGAACACTCCTTTGTTCTTCGTCAGGGACTCAATGGCGGAAAAGTTGGTCAGGGCCTATTCTAAATAGCTCAGGTTCCTCCCAGTGACAAAATTTAGCATTAGCAAGAAACTTGTCTCGCTTCTGCTTGTCTCAAGTACTTGGGGTGATGCCCGTGACTGGATAGTTCACTATGTTAGCAAACCAAGGAGTATTGGCCTCCACTACCATCAGAGACATCAGGAAAAGTCTCTTGGATACCGCCAGTAGGGTTTGATGCCTTAATAGGGATCCAAGATAGATGATCTGCTACCACATTCTGAACTCCTTTCTTATCTTTAATTTCCAGGTCAAACTCCTAGAGTAGCACAATCCAATGAATTAGGTGAGGTTTGGTGTCCTTTTTAGCAAGAAGATGCTTTAAAGCAGCATGATGAGTGAACACCACAACGTTGGATCCCAAAAGATAAGACCGAAACTTTTCCAAAGCAAACACTACAGCAAAAAGATCCTTTTCAGTGACCATGTAGTTTTGCTGAGGATCCGTAAGGGTCTTACTAGCATAATGCAACACAGGAGGTTTGCCATCAACCCTTTGACCTAAGACCACTCCCACTACAAAAACAGAAGCATTGCACATTAGCTCAAATGGGAGGGTCCAATCTCGGGAATCGGTGCGGTAATAAGGGCTTTCTTGAAGACTTGGAAAACCTCTCCACATCTGTCACCAAAATCGAAGGAAACATCCTTCACTAACAGGTCGTAGAGTGGCTTAGAGATTTTACTGAAATCTCTAATGAAGCGCCTATAGAACCTCGCATGGCCAAAAAAAGATCTAACCTGACGAACATTGGTGGGAGATGGAAGCTTAGAGATGGAATCAATTTTTGCAGTATCCACCTCTAATCCTCTCTCGAAAACTACATGCCCTAACACAATGCCCTGCTGGACCATAAAATGGCTTTTCACCTAGCTAAGCACCAGCTTTGCCTCGTCCCAACAGGTTAAGACTTTATCAATGTGCAAAAGGCATAGGTCAAATGATGAGTCATAAATGAAGAAGTCATCCATGAAAATCTCAACAAACTCATTAATCATATCAAAAAAGATAGCCATCATACATCTTTGGAAAGTGGCAGGAGCATTACATAACCCGATTGGCACTCGGCGGAATGCAAATGTGCCATACGGACTCGTGGAGGTGGTACACTTCTTATCGTTAGGAAAGATGGCTATCTGATTATACCCAGAGTACCCATTAAGGAAACAAAAGTACTTGTTCCCTGCCAGTCGTTCCAAAATCTGATCAATAAATGGTAAGGGGAAATGGTCTTTCTAGGTAGCAGTGTTTAAATGGCGGTAATCAATGCAGACCCTCCAGCCAGTTGAGGGTCTAGTGGTTGCCAACTCTCCTTGGTCTTTGTCTTCCACAGTGATTCCTACCTTTTTGGGCACCACATGAATAGGACTGACCCATTTACTATCTAAAATGGGATAGATAATTCCTACATCCAGCCATTTCAAAATATCCTTTTTAACAACCTCCCGCATATTGGGGTTGAGCCTTCTCTGCATGTCTCGGAAGGGTTTCACGGACTCGTCCATGTATATATGATGCATGCAAAGGGAGGGATCAACACCCTTAATATCAGCAATTGACCAAGCAATTGCTTCCTTGTGCCTTTGTAAACACTGAAGCAGAGCTCCCTCCTACGATTTAGATAATGCAGATGAGATAATAACGACAAGCATGTCATTAGGGCTAAGGAAAGCATACTTCAATGTGCTCGGGAGGGGTTTCAGCTCCAACTCAACAGCCTTTTGGATTGAGGGTTTAAGTTGAGATGTCCCCACCTCAGGTAGTGGATCTACCTTCACGATCCAGGGTGGGAACAAAGACTCTGTGTGTACCCCCAGCAACTCTTCTAATTTGGGTATATCCCCTTCAGTTTCTTCAATAGTCGGAGGATGGTCCTTAGATATGACCTTTTGATGGGGATCTCTACATAGAAGTGCTGGAGTAGTCTCTTCAATGATTTTATCAACTACCTCAATCTGGGAACAATCTTCCAGTCCAGATTGATTGTAAGTATCAAAAACATTCAATTCGATCTTCTTGTTCCCAAAGCCCATTTTAAGTGCCCCTGATCTACAATTGATAGAGGCATTGGCTGTGGCCAGGAAGGGGCATCTCAGAATAATGGACGTCTTGGTGGGCTTATTAGATGGGTCAGTATCTAGCACAAGAAAGTCAACATGGAAGAAGTCCTCCACTCTCACCAAGACATCTTCCAATAATCCCCGTGGTGTCTTAAGCGATCTGTTTGCGACCTGGACGATGACTGGACTAGGCTTTAAATCACCTCCTCCCAAAAGGTCGTAGACAGAGCTCGGTAAAATGTTCACCCCCTCACCCAGATCTAGTAGAGCCTCGTCAAATTGTTGATTATCGATAACCATTGAAACATACGGGGCCCCTGGGTCTTTCATTTTGGGGGGTGTTCCATGTTGGAGAACCGAGCTAACATGGTCAGGTAGGATGACCTTGGCTTGGACTTGTCTCCTAGATCGACACTTCTGGATGCACAGGTCTTTTAGAAACTTAGCATAGGATGGGATCTGTTTGATAGCTTCCAACAAAGGCAAGTTGATCTAGACTTGCCTAAAATTATCCATAATCTCCTCCATCCTATCTTTGGCTCCAGATGAGCCAACAGAAGATTCCCTAGGAGCATATAGACACTCTGGATAGGGCACCCTCGGCTTCTTTGTAGAGGGGTCATCATGGTGGGAGAGGGGTGGTGGAATGATGACATCCTCAGGATGGGTGATTTCAAGCAAGGGAGAGTAGTGTGGCTCTTCCTCGATGGAGATGGAAGTCGGGTCTGGTGTAGGAGGGGAATCCTGAGAGGTGACTGTAGGAGTGCTATCAGGCTTGTCAATTTTCTTTCTACTCCTTAGCATAGTCATAGCTTGGTTGTACTTCCTGAATACAACCCCCTCACCCTTTGGGTTCTCCTCAGAAGAGCTAGGCAACTTCCCTGGATCTCGCTGCCTAACTACCTCATTAAGATGACCAATTTGAGATTGCATATCAGTAATCATCTTATTTTGAGATTGGATGACAATATTATGATGCTCTTGCATCACTTTCATTATGGATTTAAGTTCATCCATCTCAAAAGGCTTATTCTGAGGAGGGTTTGTATAGGATGGCTGGTATTTGGGTTAGGGAGGTAGGGGTCTTGCATTCCCTGAGTTGGAAGCATCACCTTACTTCCATGAGAAGTTTGGATTGTTCCTTCACCTTGGATTATAGGTATTAGAATACAGGTTATTAAGAGGAGGTGGGTGGAAACCTTGGGCCGTGTTTAGGCTGGCTTGAAATAACTCAGGGAATTGATTTGCCTGGTGGTACTCTGCAGTGGCGTGCATTGTGCTTTGGCAAATGGAGCATTCACTTGAAGCCTGAAAGATAGAGGTTACTTACGGGTTCATGCCGGGGTTTGCTAAAAGCCTATTAAAGTTTTTGTTGAACAATTGAATCTGATAACCAAATCCTGAGTAGCCCTGGTTTCATGGGTCCCCATCTTCTTCTACAAGATTGATGGTTTTCTTTCTTGATAGGCAGAGGACATATGTATGGAGTTGACACTTAATGTTTCAAATAATGCCCAGGCTTCATCCTCTATTTTGGTCATGAAGGTTCCTGCACAGGCTGCATCGATGGTTTGCCTGTGCCCTTCAGATAATCCGTTATAGAAACTTTCAACCAACTACCATCTTGGCACTTTATGGTGGGGGCATAACCTAAGCAGGTCATTAAAGCACTCCCAAGTCTCATGAAATTGCTCCCCTTCTTGTTGAGTAAAACCCATAATCTCTCTTCTATAATGGTTGGTCTTACTCATAGGAAAATACTTTTTCAAGAATTCTCCCTTAAGGTTGGCCCAATCATTTACCCTTGCATTGAGGTATGATACTAGTGCTTGGCCATATTCTCAAGGGAGAATGGAAATAGAGTCATCATCAGGACTTCATCAGTAAAGCCCTGGAGCTTCACCGTGGAATAGACCTCGGTGAATTCCTCAAGATGCTTGTAGGGATCCTCCTTAGCAGTACCATAGAAAGAGGGAAGCAAAGATATGGTACTGCTCTTGATTTCATATGGATTATCCACTCCAGGTCTTCGGATAGGTAAGGTTTGGTGGGTTGTAGGTAAGAAATAATCTCTTAGGGTTCTTTGATTTTCACCAACCCTAATCTCTTCTTCAAGTCTTTCTTCAGCCATTTTTCTTCTTTCTTGCTTAGCTTTCCTTATAATTCTCTTAGACTCAGGGTTGGAAAGAAGACTACTTCTAAGAGAGTGCCTACCAAGCATACACTAAGAAAACATAAGGCAAGAGGTCATTTGTTGATTTAAAGTTCTTTAAGTCCTCTTCCAACTCTTCAGCTTGGCCAAATATAGTCAAGGCAGCTTTTTTCTGTTCCCACATAAGTGGTATAAGAGAAATAAGGCACTTGAAATTTTTGATCAATGACTATTAAGAAGGTTTAGGCTACTTTTAGTCCTTTTTGGGTGATCAAGCAACTTGTCAAGCAATTACACACCCTAAATTGACCTTCAAGTGCCCTAAAGATGTACACTTTGTTGCAAGATATTCTTAGATGCTCAAGTAAAAAGGTACTCCAAGGATGGAACCAAGGGATGCAAGTAGGGTGAACCCTTCCTTTAAGGCGATGCATGAGTGGTGCCTTTTAACTACCCTTGAATTCTTTTTAGGGGTGGTCCCCTCCTTAGAGTATCAAATCACTTGGGCAAAGGTTAATACCACTATTTCAAAGCGAGATAGGACGGTTTGCACTGATAAAGAGATTGATGCATATAGCCTTAAGGGTCCAAGTCCTAGTGTAGTGCCTATAGGGTGTGCTTAGTGCAGGAAGTGTGCATCCACCGCGAAAAGTATTTTTTCTTTTGAAAATCACAATCAAGTTATTCAAACACTTCCTGTATATTTTATTTTATTTTCGAGAAGCAATAGGAGCACTTGATTAATCTTTATCAATCAGTTTAAGTGGTTTTCTTTAATTATGTTCAGATGCAATGCCTGTGCAGATAACTGATGTAGTAAGATAAGAAATTCGTACCTTGCTCCAGCACTCTTCTATGTAAAAATGCACGCAATGCAGTAAGAAAATCTGGATGCTGCTCAAGCAAACCTAGATGGTCGTCCTATGGATATGCAGCTTTTAGTAGGCAGTTCAGATTCTTTTTTTTTTTTAATAAATAGATACACAATCAAAAGAACTAACTAACAATGAATAAACCTAGAATCTAAAGAATCATAGACACTCCCCTAAAAACTGGCCCCAGAGTACAAGGGTGAGAAAAAAAATAATTAATACTAAGTCTATCAATCTAAATCTAAACCAAGATCTAATAAGTAAATCAGGAAAGGCTCCTCCGTATGCCTTCATGTGCATGGGATCAAGGCCCACAAGCACCCGTTTCTACCCCTTAGGTGGCGTCAAGGTCAACCAAGAATATCGCCTCCATCGTGCGCGCCCATCGCGTTCGTTTCCTCCAAATAGATGTACCTCGCACAGGAAAAAGAAATAGATCAATGAATATGTAGCCCCAATTGGAAATCACTACGAACAGGAAATACGTGAGAGTTTACTAGGCCTGTTGCCTCCCCGGCAACGGTGCCATTTGATAGAGAGAAATTCACTTATTTATGAATGATAGCAATAAAAAGATGTTAATGTACTCATGTGATGGAAAATCTCTCAATCAAAGATTAAACATATATTAATTTAAAACATAGTAAAAATGTCGTATCCATAGGGAGGATCGAGCCAAATAAACTCACAATAAGTTTCCCTCTTGTTTACTTATAAATAATTTCATTCATTCATCCTAATGCCAAAGGGAGAACACTTTTAGATTAATCAAATAGCCAATCTCTAATTTCTGAAAAGAGATGGTCCAATCACACAAATTTTCCTTCACTAGAATACTCTTATAAACTCCATCAACTTGAATGTTTCATGGCAGCAAATATGAATTATAATCTCACCCTTAAATGTGAGGCTTAAAAAAATAAGAAAAGAGATGCAATTAGATGGCCCGATAAATAATGAAAACTAACGGGTGTCTGGCTGCAATACCACTTAATAAATCAGAATTTTTTATTTAAAAATAAAAAATCCTGCGATGGCATCTCAATGTAAATTTTAATTAGAGTGAAAATAGTGGAATGAGTTTCTCTCTTCCTTACGTGCATGGAGGAGGGGTCACCGGCCATTTACCTTGGTGGAGGAGTTCCACAGGAGGAGAGGAGCATGCTAGTGTTGGAGGCAAGGCGTGGGAGGGTCGGACGTGGGCAGACGGTGGAACAAAGACCGACGATGGTGGATTCTACCGGCGTCTTTGCGGTCGACAGTGGAGTTGCCGTAGGTGTTTTCGATGTCAGGAAGTAGCAGGGAGGGAGTCGGTTGGCTGCTGTGGTGGCGTGCACGTAGCGTGCGTGAGGATGTGGCGTGATTGTGCCACGTGCAACTAGAGGCATTTTGCGTTCTTTGCTGGAAAATAGGGGAGGCATGGGGAGGAGAAGAAGAGGAAGACGAAGGAGTGGATGCTGTGGGGATGTTGCAGATGTGGTGCGGCTTCTGTGGGGTTGGGCAAAGATGATAGCTTTGTGTTTCTTTCAGGGAAGACGGTGAATAGTGGTTGGGTTTTGATGGTGGTTTGGTGGTGAGGGGATTTTCGGTGGAGGTTGAATAAGAAGAAGGAAACAAAGAAGATGGAGAAGAGGGTGTGCACACGGGCTGGCATACGCTGGGTGGGAGTGTGAGTGCTTGTTATTGCTAGTGTGCCACACACGGGGGTGAGGGCGTGCTAGGTGGCTCAGGCAGGAGTAGGTGCTGATGGTGATGGTGATGCCCTCTATCACAGAGCACCACTCGGGGGTAGGCGACGTCGACAGAGATAGCTCAAGCCATGGTGTGTGCTTTGGTTTCATGGTGCAAGTGGGAGGGCCACGGTGGAGAGGGTGGAGGTGATGATGAACCCGCTCCTGGAAAATGGAGCCTTTTTAAAACATCTCGTCTGTTTCCTTTCGGCGAAACTTCTCTAACCACTCGCAAAGATTGCGAGTGGTTAGAATAGTGGATAAGCATTGGCTGATCTTTATCAGACGTTTGACTTCAACATCAGACGTCTTAAAAAATTGTAAAGTCAAGGAACTTGTCCTGGCAATTCCCAGATGTCCATCCTTTGCTCCAGACGTCTTATATAGGCAGAATGACATTTGATTCTTATACCTAGCCCGCATCGAACCATATAGAATATGTCACCATATCATGCATTATTAGACATAAAATTGGCACACAAGATTATATGCAGATTAAGATGAATTACCGTATAACTCCTAACCAATTAGAAACTATGAATAGATAATTAAAGAGTACTTAGGCCCTATAATGATCCACTAAAGTGGACTTATCAAAGCATGTTTGAGCTCTTTGAGTCAATGAGTGAGAACTCGCTTAATAATGCCTCCATGATCCAAATCAATAGGTTTAGTCAACCCCATGGTGAGATTTATGAGGTGCAAACTAACTCTGGAATGGTTGACATGGACATTATAGCAAAGAAATTGGCTCTTGAACCAATGTCAAACCCCACTGCAGAACTTCTCCCTAGCGAAGGGAGCACATAATATCGACCTGGTTTAGTCTATGAACCAAGTACACCTGGAACAACCCCTAACCATGTTCCAGGGAGGGACCTTTACTCCCTCAAACCATGATTATTCTTTCCCCTCCCCTTCGGCACCTTCTACCTTTGAAGATGCCCATGCCAACCAGGGATACTCTAAGTTCGACCCTTTCTCCAACACTTATAACCTTGGATGGCACAACCACCCTAATTTTGCCTGGTTGAACAAAAAATCGAACCAATTCCAGAACCAACCTAGGCAAAACCCACTTTACTATTAGCGAGGTCCACCTACTAGACCACCCTATAACTAGAATAGGGTGGCTCCTACACAACAAAACCAAATGGAGACCTTAATCAAGATGATGGCTGATATGAATCAGAAACATCAGGAGATGGCTTTGGTGAAGGCACAATTGAGCCAACTGTTGGATAACAAACATCAGGAGTCCCTTCCATCTCAACCACAATTGAACCTAAGGAATATAATGAATAGAGGCCACAATCGACAACAGTTCCAACAAAATTTGGAGTAAGCCCATATGATTTTACATGCCCCACAGATAGCCCCTGGGTTTGCCACTTCTTTTCAAGGACCCAACCATGGTTCCAATCGTTTGCCAATGCGGTTACACAAAGAAGCGACACTCAAACTCAAGACTCCAAATGACTGATTGTTTGCTCGCTTAGATCATATTTATAAAACACGCATTGTAGTATAGTTGATTAAAGTGAGATGAACACTTTAAATTTATAGAACTCAAAATAAAAGTATTCTGAGGTCATCTCAGGCAGCAAGCTGATGTGCCACTTATCATTATCGGATCTATTTACAAGTTTTATGCATAGGAGTTTGATTTAAAGGATTTATATTAGATAAAATGTAATCAAACTCAAAAAATGAAAATTAGAGTAAGGGGCAAAGATATGAACTGTAATGACCCGTTACACTTTTATCCTTTTAAGACATTTGGAGTTTCAGTCAGATGTCTGGACCCATTCCCGAACGTCCGAAAGTTGAATTTTCGTACTGTGCTTTGCACTCTATGTGCGGGTGACACGTAGAGACCGTCCCCTTCTCTCTCCCTTCCTCATTCTCTCCCAAACCCTAAACCCCACACCTCTTATTTATACCCTTCCTCCCCCTTCTCCTCTCCTCACACCACCAGCCACCACCACCATCAGATCTCCTATGCAGCAGTGGCGTGGGTGGGCCAGAGAGGCGAGTGGGGGGCGAGTGAATGAGAGCAAGAGAGGGGAAGGAGGAGAGAGTGGGAGGAGAAAGAGGACCAAGGTCGGTGGAGCTTCGGTGGAAGCTCGGCGGAGCTCGAGGAGGAGTAGGTGAGGAGTTGCTCAAGCCCTTGCAGTGGTTGGGGCGGTTGCGGTGCATAGCGAGCGAGCGGAGAGAGAGCTGCGAGGAGTTCCTGATATTGGAAGTTTTCTAGTATGAGATGTCTGGAGTGGAGTCTAGATAACTGGCGGGATACCTGGACATCTGGAGAAAATATCAGATGTCTGAAAGCACTTATATTGCAAGGTATGTCCTTTCTCGCTGTTACGGCCATGCAAGCCTCACCACAAAAGCTGGTCAGGCCTGATTTGGACCTGCAGTTTCGTACGCAAATAAAGGCCCTTGGAAGGCATTTTCACACATTTTTGTATGTTTGATCACATCACCAGACATCCAGAGGTGTGTCCAGATGACTGGAGGCATTGTCCGACCTTTGGAACTGTCTTCAGACGATTGCGGAGATGGTCCAGATGTTTGAGGATACTGTAGGAACATAAGGTAAGATCTGATGCCTTTTAAGACGTTTAGGATTATTCCTGGACGTCCGATTTTGAACAGTAGGCACATTTTTGACTTGTTTAGGGTCTAATCGGGGTCTATTTTATGCAAACGAAATACCTACACTTTCCTCTCGAGTTCCTCTATGTACTAAGATCTGTAATACACTATTCTGAACTCTCCTTTTGTGATGTATTCCCTGGTATAGGTTTCAGTCAGCTATGCGTTTAGGGCTTGCAGAGATGCCTGGGTCTGTGGTTCATGACCCCATTACTCCCATGTTTCCTGGTAGAGTGGTTTAATCTAGTATTAATATTTGAATAAGAATGTGCTTGGTTGAATTAGCCAAATGGAACTCTAGGATGTGGAATGAACCCTAGCATAGACAAATGAATGAACCATTTGTGCTGTATGGTCTACTTGCTTGTGTGATTGAGATAAACTGCTAAAAATTTCCTGTATATAATTGTGAGTTGCCTGTTAGAATATGTGCTGCCTATATTTAATGAAGAATTACCTGCGAAATCACCAGTTACATATATTGAGAATTGAATTATGAAAACATGAGTTGCCTGTATGCGGATGAGAAATGAACTATGAAAGATGAGATTTGGATTGGGATAAACGAGGTGAACATGAGCATGAACCCTACAGGGAATTAGGAGTAGAACTCCTGTGGATAGACGAAAACATGGAATGTAGATGGGAAGTGTGCTGGCCCTTGAGTACGTGGTACTAAGGAGAGCAACTGTCCCCTTTTTTGTACAGTGGAGCGGGGCCCTTGGGTTGAGACCTGGGGTTAGGATTGGCCACTCTACACCGACTCCTGTTGGCCCTTACATACGTGGTACCGAGGCGAGCTACTAGTGTAGGGAGGGAGCTAGCTACCACATGGGGCCCGGGGTTCAGCTAGTCACCCTACACCGACTTGTTAGGCCCTTTGAGCAAATCGGGGTAGTCAGACGAAGGTGCGCGGACTATGGAGGGGCGAGACCCCTGTTTGGTTCTGAGAGGGCAAGGCCTTATACTATTCTGTGTTATACTTTGGGCATACCTGCTAGCGGAAACGACTAACCGCGTGTCAGTGTGGGGTAGCTATTCGTGCGCTTATCAGGCATGCCGTAGTCATTGATATGTCTTGACAGTGCCCTCAGGGTGGTTGACTGGGTGTGGGACTACCACGGGGGACTCTCTCAGCCAGGAGAGCACCATGTGTACCTTTTACTCTATGGAAAAGACTGTAATCAAGATCGTTCCCACGAGGAACATATAAGATCATGAAATATCTGGATACTTGAGAGAAATGAGTGAAATGGAAATATATAAAATAGATAAATAGAAATGAGAATTAAACCGGTTGCTTTTACTATTTTGTACTTAGATAATATAGATACCACTCCACTCAGCGTTCGCTGACTCTATCTTTTCATAACACAGTTGAGGACCAGGAGTTGAGCAGCCCGAGTTTTCGGCTGCAGAGGGTGTTAGGCCCAGTTGAGTCCAGCCATAGTTTTTCTTTAGCACTTCCTTTCCTTTTCTCCACTATTGCAGTTAGTAATGGACTCTTAGTTACTATTCTGCTACTACTATTTACTTTCCACTTTCTGTTGTTGTTGCTGTTGTGGTGGTATATATTGAGACAGCTGTTCTATTTCCTTTACTACTTTGTACATTTCTTCTACTTAGTTATATTGCATGTGTGAATATGATTTATTTTCCTGCTTTTGGTTATTTCTTGTTGGACAACTAAGTCTTGGGATTAGTCGAAGTGAGCCGGTCTTGGGTTCTATACAGATCCGAGAATTGGGTCGTAACGAGATGGTATCAGAGCAAAGTCGTCCCGAGAAATGAGCCAATTGGCTTGAGAATAACCATTCACGTGCATATAACCAGGATAGCCACCACAACGTATCACCTTGATATTCATTCCGAGTCTTTTCTCGAAGAAATTTGGTATCGTTGACCCTCTTGTTCTATCTTTCGCGACTCCTTGTAGGAGATGCCTCATGGGGAATTCTCGAGGTGGATCGTGGTCATGGTCGTGGTTGAGGTTGGAGGGGCGGACATGCTGAGCCTGAGGTACTAGTTGACCCACCTCTTCTCCTGGGCATTCAGGCCCAGGATCTCGCCAAGCTGATCGGAGATATTATGCGAGAGGAGCTCCACCAGCGTCCATGGGTGCCTTTCCCTGAGGATGTGGAGGGGGAGTCCTCAGTGGAATGGAGAGACCATCGCAGCACCAAACGAGCAGGAGAGGGAGGGGGTGGTCCTCCACCGCCCCCACCACACTCTAACACTTCCGAGCATGAGCCCTCCTTGCCTGGAGGCATGCTCGTTCCCCCACTGCAGTTGTACTATGAGCTTTCTGGACAGTTCCGGAAGCTGAAGCCCCCCTTCTTCAAGAAGGATGAGGACCTGTCTGAGGCAAAGGACTGGCTAGAGCAGATAGAGAAGGTGTTCGACACCCTTCGCCCTCCCGTGGAATGCCGCGTGGCCTTTGCCACGTACCAACTAGAGAGCATGGCACACAGGTGGTGGAGGGCAGTCTGAGGCCAAGAGGGGAGAGAGCCGATGTGGGACCAATTCATGACTCACTTCTGCGAGCAGTACTTTCCGCAGACCTAGCAGGAGAAATGGAGGTAGGAGTTCCACACTCTCTGCCAAGGGACGATGATTGTTAGCATGTATCTCACGTGTTTTTTGGAGCTATCATGTTTTGCCTTGATAGCTGTGTCTACGGAGGAGGAGCGCCTGTGGAGGTTTACTAAGAGGCATATCAATGCCCTAACACACAGAGATGCCAGGGCTTCAGGTTTAGTGGTGGCAAGTATGGTTACTGTTTTTGGCCGATTAGTGTACGTACTTTTTGATTCCGACACCACGCACTCATTTGTCGCTATGAGTTTTTCCATCAGTTTGGGGTAGGGCAGTGTACTGTTAGAGGATTCGTTTGTGATCAGAGGCCCAGGTGGCCAGTTGTCTATAGCTGAGGAGGTCTACACGGACTGCGAGGTCAGTATAGGGGGACACAGCCTCCCTGCTGACCTGATTGTGATACGAATGGAGGATTTTGGCATGATCCTAGGGATGGACTAGCTGTCCACCTATCATGCCCTGGTGGACTATTTCGGGAAGAAGATCATCTTCACCATACTGAAGTTACCTCCCTTTGAGTTTCATGGACAGCCGGTGGATGGAGGTTTCAAATGCATCTCCACCCTTCGGGCAGGGAGGCTTTTGAGCTAAGGGTGTGAGGGCTTTTTGGCCTGTGTAGTGGCAGAGCCTAGCCCCATGGCTGACTTTCAGAGTACTCCAGTGGTTTGCGAGTACCCCGACGATTTTCCAGAGGAGCTGCCAGGACTACCGCCTGAGCGTGAGATCGAGTTTGAGATCTCACTGGTACTAGGGACCAGCCCCATTTCTACTGCACCATACTGGATGGCACTGCTTGAGCTACGAGAGTTCAAGTCACAGCTGCAGGACCTATTGGAGAAGGGCTTTGTGAGGTCCAATGTGTCCCCGTGGGGAGTGCCTGTATTGTTTATGAAGAAGAAGGACAGTACCCTGTGACTTTGTATCGACTATCGATAGCTGAATAGGGCCACCATCAAGAACAAGTATTTGCTGCCGAGGATTGATGACCACTTCGACTAGTTGCGAGATGCCATAGTGTTCTCCAAGATCGATTTGAGGTCTGGCTACAACCAGTTGATGGTCAGGGAGACCAATGTCTCCAAGACAACTTTTCGTACCCGGTACGGGCACTACGAGTTCTTGGTCATGCCATTTGGGTTGACCAATGCCCTCACTGCTTTTATGGATTTGATGAACCAGGTTTTCAGGCCGTACTTGGACCAATTTGTGGTGTTCATTGATGACGTGCTCGTTTACTCGTAGGATCAGGCACATCATGGACAACATTTACAAATGATCTTGGACACTTTGAGGCAATGTAGGTTGTATGCCAAGTACAGCAAGTGCGAGTTTTGATTGAGGTAGGTGACTTTCTTGGGCCACGTGATCTCAAGGGATGGTTTAGCTATGGATCTAGCCAGGGTTGAGGCCGTACTCAGGTGGGAGAGGCCACGTACAGTGACAGAGATATGCAGCTTTTTGGGACTAGCGGGTTACTTCCAGCAGTTTATCAGAGGATTATCTCAGATTATGCATCCTATGACCTAGATGACTTGGAAGGACGTGCCCTTTGCATGGACAGATGAGTGCGAGGCATGTTTTCAGGAGTTGAAGGAGAGACTGACTTCAGCTCCTGTGCTTACCATCCCGATAGCAGTGGCGGTTTTGCGATTTACACGAATGCTTCATTGCAGGGGTTAGGGTTTGTGCTCATGCCACGGGGTCACGTTGTCACTTACGCTTCATGGCAACTGAAGCCCCATGAGCATAGCTACCCTACCTATGACTTAGAGCTAGTAGCTGTTGTCTTCACGTTGAAGACATGGAGGCACTACCTTTACGGTGAGACTCTCAAGATTTTCATGGATCATAAGAGCCTTAGGTACTTGTTTGACCAAAAGGAGCTTAACATGAGATAGAGACATTGGTTAGAGCTCCTGAAGGACTATGATTGCAGCTTCTCCTACCATCCAGGGAAGGCCAATGTGGTGACTGACTCCTTGAGTCGGAAGGTGTTTGCCCACTTGTCTAGTTTACAGGCACAGAGTTGGAGACTTATGGAGGAGTTGGGTAGTTGGCAACCCCAAGAGTCACAGGGATATTGTGGGACAGTGACAGTGACGTAGCAGACGCGACCAAAGTTGATAGATCGCATCATTGCAGGGCAGATGACAAATCCGTACTTACAGATGCTGCGAGACAGGGTGTTGACAGGAGACTCAGGAAACTTTTCCTTTACAGACGAGATACTAAGCATGAAGGGATGCTTATGCGTTCCTAGGGATCAGGAGTTATTGAGGGAGCTCCTCGCTGAGGTGCATGAGTCCAGGTTCACCATACATCTTGGGAACACAAAGATGTATCATGATCTAAGACACAACTTTTGGTGGAGAGGGATGAAGTAGGATATTGGTGAGTTTGTGCAGTAGTGTTTGGTGTGCCAGCAAGTGAAGGCCGAACATCAGAGGCCTACAGGGCCGTTGCAGCCACTTCCTGTGCCAGAGTGGAAGTAGGAGAACATCACCATGGACTTGGTGGTGGGTCTACCGGTTACCCAGTAAGGACACGATGCAATCTGTGTGATAGTAGACAGGTTGATGAAGATGGCGTGTTTCTTGCCGATCCGAGTCACCTTGGGACCAGCATAGTTGGTAGAGAGATACATTCGCGATGTGGTACGTCTGCAAGGAGTTCCATGTGAGATTGTATCCGATAGGGATACCCATTTTACTTCCTAGTTATGGGTTGAGTTTCAGCAAGCTCTGGGGACACGTTTGAGGTTCAGTATCGCTTATCACCCCTAGATAGATGGATAGTCAGAGCGTACCATACAGACACTTGAGGACCTTTTACGCACCTATGTACTAGACTAGAGAGGCTCCTAGGAGGAGCATTTACCCCTGGCAGAGTTTGCATATAATAATAGTTACCACTCGAGCATCGGCATGGCACCTTACGAGGCTCTGTACGGATGAAGGTGTACTGCACTGTTGAGTTGGGTCGAGGTGGGGACCAAGTGGGAGGTTGGCCCCAGGCTGATCCAGTAGAGTCAGGAGGTGATAGAATAATTCATAGATGACTCCACACTGTCAGGAGCAAGTAGAAGAGTTACGCTGACCGAAAACGTAAAGAGGTATAGTGCGAGGTTGGGGATCACGTCTTTCTCCGTGTTTCGCCCATGAAGGGCCTGCAGCATTTTGAGGTGAAGGGGAAGCTTGCGCCGAGATTTGTGGTGCCCTTTGAGGTCCTGGAGTGGGTAGGACCTATTGCTTACCGGCTTGCCCTTCCTCCCCAGCTTTCTGGAGTGCACGACGTGTTCCACGTGTCCAACCTTAGGAAGTACGTCGCTGATCCTAGTCACGTTCTGAGCCACAAGAGTGTCGAGGTGGGTGACGACCTGACCTACCCTGAGAGACCAGTACAGATACTAGACAGAGCTGTCCGAAGTCTGAGATGGAAGCAGATACCACTGGTGAAGGTCCTATGGAGAAGCTAGTGGTACGAGGAGGCAACATGGAAGCCTGAGGCAACGATGCAAGAGCGATACCCAGAACATTTTGAGGGTACATCTTTTCAGACCTACTTTGATCCTCTTTAAGTTTGTTATGCACTTTTACGTTCCTTTTCCCGTACATAGCTAGCTCAAGTTTCGGGGATGAAATTTCCTTTAAGTTTGTTATGACGTAATGACCCGTTACACTTTTAGCCTTTTAAGATGTCTAGAGTTTCAGTCAGACGTCTGTCTAGATGTCTGGACCCATTCCCGGATGTTTGAAAGTGGAATTTTCATACTACGCTTTGCGCTTAGTGCCGGGTGACGTGCAAAGACTGTCCCCTTCTCTCTCTATTTCTCATTCTCTCCCAAACCCTAAACCCTAGACCTCTTATTTATACCCCTCGTCCCCCTTCAACTCTCCTCACACCACCAGCCACCACCACCACCAGATCTCCTATGCGGCAGTGGTGAGGGCGGATAAGAGAGGCAAGTAGGGGGCGAGTAAGGGAGAGCGAGAGAGGGGAAGGAGGAGAGCGTGGAAGGAGGAGGAGGACCAAGGTCCGTGAAGCTTTGGTGGAAGTTTGACGAAGCTTAGGTGGAGCTCGAGGAGGAGCCGGTGAGGAGCTGCTCAAGTTCCTGCAGCGGTTGGGGCTACTGCGGTGCGTGGCAAGTGAGCGGAGAGAGAGATACGAGGAGTTCTTGATACTAGAAGTTTTCCAGTATCAGACATCTAAAGTGGAGTCCAGACAACTCGCAGGATCCTGGAGGTCTGGAGATAATACCAGATGTCTGAAAGCACTTATATCTCAAGGTACATTCCTTTTCACGGTTACAGCCATGCAAGCCTCACCGTAGAAGCTGGTCAGGCCTGATTTGGGCCTGTGGTTTCGTACGCAGGTAAAGGCCATTGGGAAGGTGCACGAAACTCTTTTGCATGCCTTTTTGGGCATTTGATCACATCACCAAATGTCCGGAGGTGCATTTAGACGACCGAAGGCATTGCCCAACGTTTGGAATTGTCTTGAGACGATCGTGGAGAAGGTATGGATGTCTTAGGATACCGCGGGAACATAAGGTAAGATTTGACGCCTTTTAAGATGTCTGGGATTATTCCCAGACGTCTGATTTTGAACAGTAGGCACGTTTTTGACTTGTTTAGGGTCTGATCAGGGTCTGTTTTATGCAAACAAAATACCTACACTTTCCTCTCGAGTTCCTCTACGTACTAGGGTCTTTAATTCACTGTTCTGAACTCTCTTTTTGTGATGTATTCCCTGGTATAGGGTTTCATCCTACTGGGTGTTTTGGGCTTGCAGAGGCGTCTAGGTCTGTGGTTAAAGCCCCCATTACTCCTGGGTTTCCTGGTAGAGTGGTTTAATCTAGTATTAATATTTGAATAAGAATGTGCTTGGCAAAATTAGCCAAATGAAACTCTAGGATGTGGAATGAACCCTAAGATAGACAAATGAATGAACCGTTTGTGCTGTATGGTTTACCTGCATTCGTGATTGAGATAAACTACTAAAAATTGCCTGTATGTAATTGCGAGTTGCCTATTAGAATATGAGTTGCCTATATTTGATGAGCAATTACCTGTGAAACCGCCAGTTGCATGTATTGAGAATTGAATTATGAAAACACGAGCTACCTGTATACGGATGAGAAATGAATTATGAAAGATGAGATTTGGATCAAAGTAAATGAGGCGAACATGAGTATTAACCCTATGGGGAATTAGGAGTAGAACTCCTGTGGATAGAGAGAAACTTGGAATATATATGGGAAGTGTGCTGGCCATTGAGTATTTGGTACCAAGGAGAGCAACTGTCCCCTTTTGTGTAGAGCGGAGCTAGCCTCCCTTGGGTTGAGACTCGGGGTTAGGATTGACCACTCTACACTGACTCCTGTTGGCCCTCGCGTACGTGGTACCGAGGCGAGCTACTAGTGTAGGGAGGGAGCTAGCCACCCCACGGGGCCCGAGATTCAGCTAGTCACCCTACACTGACTTGTTAAGCCCTCTGGGCAAACCAGGGTAGTCAAAAGAGGGTGTGCGGATTGTGGAGGGGTGAGACCCATGTTTGGTTTTGAGGGGTGAGACCCCTGTTCTGAGAGGGCAAGGCCATATACTGTTCTGTGCTGTACTTTAGTACCCGCTAGTAGAAACGACTGATCGCGTGTCAGTGCAGGATAGCTACCCGTGTTCTTATCATGCATGTTGTAGTCGCTGCTACGTCTTAACAGTGACCTCAGTGTGGTTGACTGGGTGTAGGACTACCATGGGGGCTTCTACCAGCCAGGAGAGCACCACGTGTACCTTCTACTCTATGGAAAAGATTGCAATTAAGATCCTTCCCATGAGACACATACAAGATCAAGAAATATCTAGATACTTGAGAGATATGGGTGAAACGGAAATATGTAAGACAGATAAATAGAAATGAGAATTAAACCTGTTGCTTTTACTATTTTGTACTTAGATAATATAGATACCACTCTTCTTAGCGTTTGCTAACTCTATCTTTTCATAACATTGTTCAGGACCAGGAGTTGAGCAACCTGAGTTTCCAGCTACGGATGGTGCTGGGCCCAGTCGAGTCCAGCCATACTTTTTCATCAACACTTCCTTTCTTTTTCTCCACTGTTGTAGTAAGTAATGGACTCTTAGTTACTGTGCTGCTACTACTATTTACTTTCCGCTTTCCGTTGCTGTTGTGGTGGTATGTACTGAGACAGCTCTTCTATTTCCTTTACTGCTTTGTACGTTTCTTCTACTTAGTTATATTGCATGTGTGAATATGGTTTATTTTCCTACTTTTGGTTATTTCTTGTTGGACGACTAGGTCTTGGGATTAGTCGAGGTGAGTCGGTCTCGGGTCCTCTTGAGATCTGGAAACCGAGTCGTAACATGAACTCTTTAAATTTCCCTTAATCTCCTTGTGTAAAAAATTCTTTATTGCTTAATAATATAATTCAATCAAGTGTGAAAGCAATTAAAACTAAATACTCAGTTATCAAGAATGTTTAAGTAGGTAATTGCAATAAAAACTTATTTAGGATCGAGATGGGAGTCAATCAACAAAAATTGCAAATTGGTCCCTAAAGTATCACATTTGGGTCCCTACGAAATTCCACTTTAGTCCGTACAGAATATTTCCTCTTTCAACAAGGTCCTTGCCTCTCTTCTACTTCGTCTTTCTTCTTCTACAGGACATTAATGGGGAGGCTTTGGAGGGATATCGACAGTGAGCTTAAGCCAATGGATTAGGTTGGGAATGGCTGAGGATGGTTGCTGGAGGTCGGTCGACTTGATAGTCCCCTTGGATCGATGATCAGAGGTGGTGATGGATAGGTCATGAACGGAGAGGATGGGTTCTAGGGTGGCAGAGGTCCTGGTGATGGACGTGTCGAAGCTTGAGACCAAGGTGTCGTCAAGCTTCAGTGAGACCTACTGGAGTTGATGGCGACGTCAATTTGTTACGAGGAGGCTGGAGGAGGGCAGTCGGAGTGCGTTCGGTGAGGTGCCTCAGCGAGCAATCGACCTGATAAGGAGAGGGCTTCTGCTCCTCTCGTCAAGGTGAAGCTCGTAACATGGTTGACAATGCATGAGATGGTGTGGAGCGAGGTGGGCGTGCTGTTGGAGAAGACACCGAAGCATGGCCGACCGTGAAGAAGACACCCACCAGGAGGGAGTTACGTTGGTCGTTTCCTACAACGAAATAGTGTAGAATGATCTAGAGGGTGAGGTGAAAAAAAGAGATACCTGTGTAGCAAGGATGTGGTTAGGAGGAGGCCGGCATGGCCGGACGGACTTGGGGGAGAAGGAGAAATCCGATGAGGGAGTTTGGAGATACAACGGAGATAGGAACCTCCTCCTTTGGTAGGGACGACGATGAGAGAAAGAGGAAGTGGGCCGCGGCCTTGGTTGGTGGGGAGACACAGCGAGGAAGATGGATGGAGAAGCTCCAAGGTGCATGATAATGGCGTGACAAGAGGAGAGGAATGGGTGGTATTCACATAAAACTTTTGCATGAATCCATTCTCAAGGGCATGGCCTTGCTTTAAAGGATCTCGGCTGCGGTGGAGGTGAGATTGCAGCCCAGTCAAGGTTGAGATAACATGGCAAAAGCGTGCTCCAGCAACAACTTCGACCAAGGAACGCGACTTCCCTAGTTGGCAAAATGAGCTGGAAAAAGCATGAGGATGTGAAGGAATGATAGGTGTATCATCCTACCAATTTTGGCAAGATTCCACCTCGTGAATCGATTGCAATCCATGGCGGAAGTCACAACTAGAGAGAAGATGCTGCTGCTGGCAGGAAGCAAAAGGTGACAAGGATGAAGAAATTAGGGGGCCGTATGAAAGAAAATGGGGTTTTTAAGGGCCAAACTGCTAATTTGGACTTGAGAAGTTGGAACGACCCAAAATTTTTATGGTAACCTAATTTGGACTTGAGAAAATTAATGGTGACTTCAATTTTGGGTTTTGATGATGTTTTCATGGTTAATTTGGATTTTGACCTAACATATATCAAAAACCAGCCTAGGTCCCTATTTGAGGTTAAAAAAGGTTGCGATTGTAAAATTGATTTATCCAAACCATATGGAATATTTTAAATGATTTTTACAAGATTTGAATTGCATTTATTTTCGTTCTAACCCTTTTAATTTAAGTGAGGTTGAAATTAGGTTTTTTTATTTGGGATTTAGCCTTAAATCTAAATAGAAACCTTTAATCAATTAATGCAAGCCTCCTTACTCAGGATTTGAGCTCATATGACCTTCAATTTAGTGTAGTTTACCCTTTAGTTAATATGCATTTGTATTAATCTATTAAAGTAGCAGAATTAACTAATTTCAATGTTACTCCTCCCAATTCTTCATGTCATTAAGTTATATCCTTTTGTTTGTTAATAAAGTGAATTTAACCTTAGAACTCAGTCAAATTGGACTAGTTATGAAGGATGATGGTGCTGCCATCATACCCCCATACCTACCCTTTGCTAGTACCTTAGCAAATTCTCAGAGTTTAGTATAGATTTTCATCTCAAAGGGCTTTTTTGCATTCAACTCCAATTGATATAAATTTAATTTGTTAATCCTGGTCATATTCTAATATAGAAAATAGTGCTCTTATGCCTAGTACTTTAGACAACTTGCTTCCTCAAAACACTCAAATCTAATGGCACCCTATTTTAATTTAACCTGACTCTTAAGTTTTAAACATAGGGCACATAGTTCAGGTTGGTCTCAGTTTCACTCTTAGTTTCGTAGTTAGTAGGGTTGGAACACGTGTAGTGAAGGTGAATTGAGCTAAAGCTCTAAATATCAAATTAATAACCTATTGGACTCAGTCGGCTACTCCCAAATGAGTTAGGCAGCTTTCTAGTTTCCAACAGGGTCAACCTCAGGGTATATCTCCCCGTAAAAGAAAATTAAAAGTCTAGCACCACATATATTTTTCTTTTTTCTGGTGATGAGAGCCTCATCATGAGCCATAACTAGCTCATTTTGACCCAATAAAGAAGATAAAAGCTCCTACATAACCTAGAAGAAGGCCTAACTGAAGGAACAAGTGCTCTGAGAAGAAAACATGAAATAAAGGTTAAAACTGCAATTTTACCATTGCAGTAGATAAACGGGATTCCTCAGAGGCAAAACATAGGTCAAATGGTCTAAATGAGATAAAAAGTGGGTTGAGTCAATCAGAAATGGGTTCATGTGCAATCTAAGAACTAAAAGACACTTGGTAACCCTAAAACTGACCCGCTTAAATTAACAAGGTTCCGGTCAGAACAAAAAGCAAGTAAACCCTCTACAAATCATGGAAAAACATACTCTAGGGTTTAGAACACTTAATTTGGCCTTTGGAACCTAGTTTGACCTAGATTAGGGTCCTAGCTCTTCAATTAACCTAATTTGGGTTTTTACGCAAAATATCCAGTCAAACGAGGTCAAACCTGAAATCTAACTTCTCCATTGGATTCCTTAGGTCCAAATTAGGTTTATACCAAAATTTGGACCTAGGGAGAGGTCATCTTGACCTACTTTGCAATTTAGTACACCCAAATCACAAATTGGTCCCTATCTTTTGAATACCGTTGCAGAGAACCCCCTATGTCCTTCGCCTCCTTTGCAAACTGGTCCTGTCGCCATTGCTAGGGCAGAACCGAGCTCCGGCGAGGTTCGGAGAGGGATTGCTCTCTAATCCCTCAGAGATTCCCTCCCAGAAATGGAAGGAGAATTCTCTGAAGAATTGCCTTCCATTTAAGACCGATATCGATCCCTGGTGTGAACCCAATCTCTCGTGCGAACGCACGAGAGATTTGGGTATCCTAACTCCTTTCCATCTCCGGCGACCAACCTCAGGCAATTACGTGCCCTTCACGCCCTGCACACCAAGTCCAGCGCCTATATAAGAACCCACAACTCCGGCCGAAGAGGCTGAGCTTGGTTTGGCCGAGGTTCCACCCCCAATTCCTCTCCTCCTGCCCAGCCAAACTCCCAGCAGGCTTCGGCGAGGCCCCCTCCCCTCCCTCTTCGCTCTGCCACAAAACCAGTGGCAGAGTTAACTTCCTGACCTTCCTCTGCGTCGCGCAGTACCAGCGCACGCCGCCTCAGCCCCGTCGTCGCCGTCGTCCTCGCCCACTGGGCGTCATCTTCTCCGGTGACAGCAGGTACCGCTGTTCGCCCTCCGTCCCCTTTCGTCCTTACAGTTAGGTTAGAACTCCTCTCCATCCTCTCCTCTCTCTTTTCCCCCTGTTATCTCCCTTGATCGACCTTCGACAGACGCTAACCACCTCCATCATCTTCGCCTCCGACCACACTCCGGCGAGCCGCCCACACCACTCCAGCCCTCCACACGGCTCGCCAACCACCTCGAAAGCTCCGCCTCACCTCCAGGAACACACTCCACCCTACCACTGCCACTCCAGCCCTCCACAATCACCCCCCGACCAACCCACCATCTCCGGCCACAGGTTGACCTAGGCACGCACGCCTAGGCCGACCTGCGGCCTGCAGCACTGCCCACCGCCTTCGCCGTGCCACGGCGAAGGTCTCTAGCTATTCTGATTGGGCCGAGAGGTGCGTTTTGTGTATGACAGGGTTTGAGCCGCTACCGCCATGGACGACCTCTGATGAAGCTCCCACGAAGCTCCAGGCACCCGATCTTCCAGGCTACAGGTACTGCATACTAGCGCGAGTGTCGCAAGGTGCACGAGTCCAGCCAAGGAGCGCTAGCAGAGCCAGCAGCTGCGGGGCAATCGCACGACGAGGCTTCTGCAGGCGCGCGTGAAGGCGAGACCAGATAGTCCCACATCGTGGGATTGCAACCCTCAGGTACCATATAAGTTGTTTTTGTGTTTTACTCTAATCGCCTCAGTAAGCACAGGGGTGAGGTCCCTCACTGATCCCACACCCGCCTCGTCCGCGGCCTGACCACGCGGACCTGGCGAATCCGACCCGACCTAGACCTACGCACTCCTCGCGCATCACACACCTGCAGGTGCGCCTGGTCCCGGGTACGATCCGACCCGATTATGGCTGTGGCTCTGGGAGAGCGGTTTGAGTGAATTGCTTGAGAGAGAGAGATGCGCGGGTAGAGGGAGAAGGGTTAGGTTTTGCTCCTGTGCAGGCAGGCTGAACGCAGGAGGAGAAGGACTTGGCCGCGAGAAGGAAAAGAAAGAAAGAAGAAGGAACGGCAGAGAAGAATAGAAGAGGAAGAAACAAGGCAGAGAAGAAGAAGCAAGAAAGAAGCCTTCGCAGGAGAAGAAAGAAAAGAGCAAGCCAGAAGCAAAGGCACAGAGAAGCCAAGTGAAGACTTTGCAGAGATCAGAAGAAGAAAAGAAAGAGCAAAGACTGCAGCAGAAGAAGAAGAAGAAGAATCAAGAAGGAAAGGAGAAATGCTTTTAAGACGTCTGGTCACAAGATCAGACGTCCAATTTCATATTTTTTTTGCCCTAACTCCTTGTAATCGCATACATTCATACCTGAATTGATATTTTGAGTAAATTAGAGTGTTCAATTACATTTTGATTTAGTGGTAAGTTCCATTTGCTCCCTGTGTTCGACCTCGGATACTCCGGTCTTCGAGTAATAAAAACTTTGTATTTGTTCGAACGTTTTGTCGGTTATACTACAACATAATACGCTTTAAATCCGCACGAAACGCCTGTGAACATCTGGTTTTCTGTCTTTCTTTTTTTTCCTCTTTTTTTTTCTTTTTTTTTTGTGGTCCAAGTGTGTGCGCCATTTGTGTGCCATTTGGGGTGGTGAGGATAGGTACATTGCTTACTAAGACTTGTGTATACAAGCCCCACCAAAATAAAAATTAAAGCGTGCACCTTATTAAAGAAATGGCTCTCCATCCTTCATAGGATGGCTGCTATAAAAGAGCTATTTTCTAACTCTACCTAAGTCCAATTTTTTATTAACCTTTTATTTGGGTCCTAAAACTCAATCCGTGCACATGAAGTTGCATCCCGATTCATCAAACTCCTAGACTAAAAGTAACAAAGAGATCGGTTTAAACACTTGTGCCCCTTAGTCCAAGAAATCAGATTTTTCGACTTGGCTTTATAGGGTAATTTAAGTCATGCTTAATTAAGCATATTTGGCCCAAAAAATATAAGGTCGAGGATTTGGGTGTCCTGATACCAGACTAGAGCACCCGACCTAGACCTACGCACTCCTCGCGCATCACACACCTGCAGGTGCGCCTGGTCTCGGGTACGATCCGACCCGATTATGGCTGTGGCTCTGGGAGAGCGATTTGAGTGAATTGCTTGAGAGAGAGAGATGCGCGGGTAGAGGGAGAAGGGTTAGGTTTTGCTCCTGTGCAGGCAGGCTGAACGCAGGAGGAGAAGGACTTGGCTGCGAGAAGGAAAAGAAAGAAAGAAGAAGGAACGGCAGAGAAGAATAGAAGAGGAAGAAACAAGGCAGAGAAGAAGAAGCAAGAAAGAAGCCTTCGCAGGAGAAGAAAGAAAAGAGCAAGCCAGAAGCAAAGGCACAGAGAAGCCAAGTGAAGACTTTGCAGAGATCAGAAGAAGAAAAGAAAGAGCAAAGACTGCAGCAGAAGAAGAAGAAGAATAATCAAGAAGAAAAGGAGAAATGCTTTTAAGACGTCTGGTCACAAGATCAGACGTCCAATTTCATATTTTTTTTGCCCTAACTCCTTTTAATCGCATACATTCATACCTGAATTGATATTTTGAGTAAATTAGAGTGTTCAATTACATTTTGATTTAGTGGTAAGTTCCATTTGCTCCCTGTGTTCGACCTCGGATACTCCGGTCTTCGAGTAATAAAAACTTTGTATTTGTTCGAACGTTTTTTCGGTTATACTACAACATAATACGCTTTAAATCCGCACGAAACGCCCGTGAACATTTTGGCGCCGTTGCCGGGGAGCACTGCACAATTTACCACTAGTCTCTACATTCTTTTTATCATATTGAACACTAACTTGCCCTACTTTTCTTTGATGTGATCTTGCAGGTACTTCATGAGAAAATCTCTCCCGCAAGTCAACCACTCCAGGGCAGGTAATTTCTTTTCTTCCTTAATCATCCCCTAATCTTTGAAAGACAAAAGGAAGAAAATCAAGTTAGGAATCAATTGCCTTCTTTATATAGTAATCACCATCTCTAAGGCAAAACATTTCTTGATTTTGCGAAAATTTCTGCAAATATTCTTGAAGTTGGAGTGATTTTTTTTTCCATCCCACAAATTCTTGTGCCTAATTGAAAATAAACGCTTAATCTCGGCGGACCACACACTTCTTGTTTATAAGTCCAAAGAGAACTTTTGAAAAAGAAAAAGAGGATTGGAAATAGAACCAAATTAGGGTTTCCACATTAGGGTCTTGAAGCGCTAGTCACACATGCCTGTGTAAAAGGAAATAAACCCTCCCGCATCAGTGTGCTACCCAAGCCCTTGATTGAAGAAAGTTAAATAAGACAAACCCTAAAATTGAGCTCTAAAATCACTTGAATCTTAAAATTTTCTTTTGACCTAATAACCTGGGAGTCAAATCAGGGTGATCTCTAGGCTCCGAGCTTAGAATCATTCTGCCATCTGTAGGACAGGTCAGGTGAAGTTGACCCCTTGGGTCAACCAACCTCTAAATTAGGTCACAATACCAAAAACATCTAAAGTTCAAGTGAGAACCCTAAAAGCACCTTTGAAATAAAAAGTGATAGACTTAAGAGGTCAAGGTCCCCATTCTGGTTTACCTGGAATCTCAGTGACAAGAGAGGTCGGGTGGGGGAAACCCTGTAACCCGTAGGGACGCTCTACCGTGTAGGGGTCTTTGCGGGACTCTCCCTCTTTGGCTGCCCAGGTAATTCTCAGGTGGACGATCTTCGGATCCAGGGGTTCATCTGCCCCAAACCTCCATAGTCATCCAAACATCTTTTGGGTGTCTTGATTGGGTCAAGAACATCTCCAGTCCTGCATCTTTTCTCTATAGAGCACACACACTCATTTTCAGTGGGACTCGTTATTCAGATCTGATCGCTTCATAACACATCTTGAGTCAAACTCTGATCGTGATTCCACCACCTGATCCAAATATGCAGCCGAACCACCTAGGACTACCAGTCGAGAAACCTGAATACCGGAGATCCATGAGAGATAAAATGATTGAGGATGCCATGAGATTTTATGAAAATGAAGAAACCTCAACAACAGTAGGAAACATTCAGGTTGATGTCCCAACAACCACAACCTTTGTCATAACTTGTGTCCAAGTACTATTAGCAGAAGCCAACAAAGGATCAACCCGTGACTTGCTCATTACTGCATACATTGAGATAGAAAAACTGCACAATAGTGAATACCTTCAATGTATGACAAATCCTCGACTTTGGAAGCAACACCAAGATAGTCTTGAAAAATGGGAAGAGATAATGAGATTAATAAAACAAGTGATTGATCAGAAATACCCGTACATACCGCCAACAGAGGATGAACTATCTTGGGACAACATCGAGGATAAATCTGATCTCGGGTTTGGGGCACAAAATGGTTGTGGATTCCCAACCCAGATGGAGTATAATGCACCTAATATTGAAGAAGGTTGGGAAGCTCCAAATGCAGGAAAAGACCATGATGAACCCATTTTAGAATCCCAAGACTCCTGCAAGTATGAGAGTAGAACTGAACCTCTCGAGGGTGTAAATTCCGTCCCTTATTCTGATAAGGTGGCCCTCGAAGGTTATTCAGACCTAGATTCTAGTAATTCCACCCACATCCTAAGCCTAGAACCTAGATCTGAAACCTATATTGAAGATTTCAAGGCCCCATATGAAGAAAATCAATCTCTTAATGAAGAATATGATTCTGGGCCTTGATTTGATGAATATCCCTCGTCAACCTCCTCAGAAGAACTAATCGAGTTTTCGGAAGTCATGCCAATCTACGATACAGAAATCGAGGACTTGGACGAGCGGGGTTTCGATTGGCTCTGCCCTACTAACCTTGAACCTGAGCCTCTACCAGATAGGGACACCTTTGTAAGCTCAGAATTAACATTTAGGCTAGATCCCAGTCAGGCTGCTGAATATACAACATATGATTTATTCTATGGTGGAACTCATGATCTAGAATCTCATTCAAACTTTGATTTTCGCAAACTCTCCAACGATCTCGAATCTGACCATAACATCGGAGAAAATCTACCTCCTGATTATAACATGTCAATCTTCTTTGAAGCCACCTGCTCCACAGATACAGAACCAATCAAAACCCGTTCCCCACCCCGACCCGCAACCGGACTCAATTTCTATTCTGATTCACCTCTCACTGAGCCGATTGCAGATGATTCAACTCCATATCTATACCGGGTATCGGACACTGATCAGACCACAAATCAGGAGCCTCCATCCTTTGACCATCCCTGTAGGGATTCCACACCTTACATTGATTATTTTTCAGAACCCTACCCCCACCAGGCTGATTCGACTGAGCCCGAACTCGAGTTTTCACTTCCATATCTATCAGAACAACACTGCATTTGGTGGGTCCCACATCTGCTAATCTACATCTATCAACCCACCAGACTTATTGGGTTTGGGCTGCATCATCAGCCCACTGATTTGAACAAGTACCTGGTTGGACCAACCAGGCTCTTAATCAAGGTGCTTGTTTTCCAAAACTCCATTGATTTGACCACTCCCTCTCCACCCCATTTTTCGCTCGGCTGAAGGCATTAAATTTAGCACTTAACGGGAGGCAACCCGTCATCTCAAAAATAGAGACCCGTCTGATTAGCCGTCTGTACTCCACGTCTATTGCACCTTGAGTTCAGCCTTAGACAGTTGATCCCACCTCTGGTACACGTATCAGAGCTTAAAATCATTCGCATCACTCATTCCCGACCCATTCACCCACCCGATATAACCTATTCTAAGCCCCTGACCTCAACACTAATTCCCACCCTCTGTTTACAATGAGGACATTGCAAAACTTAGGCATGGGGGGGGTGATAAAGTGCATACATACAAAACCAAGAAAAAATCAGAAGGATTCTCACAAAAAATTCGCATATGTCAAAAACACAAAAAATTGAAAAATTACGAAAAAGAGCAAAAAAAAAAAAAAATGGGGAGGGAGGAAATGTTGTGAGCCATATAATCATAAGGAGGAGAAAAAGAGCAAAAATGAAGAAAGGAGCACAAAAGGAAAAGAAAAAGAAAAAGTCATTAGTAAAAGATTAAGGGGTTAACTGAAGTTCTAGACCGAGTCAAGAAAAAGAAAAGAAAAGTGCTACGGAGATATAACAAGAGATTAGCGGGAACGCTGGTCTTAGGCCTTTTGGGCTAGTATCTTTAGCTTAAAAATTCACGTATCCGTTAAAATCTGGATAATCCTCAAGAGGTTGAGGAAAATGCGAAGCTTGAGTATTAGGTCTAAGGCTTAGGAAGTATTCAGCCTCGTTAACTGACCTCCGGTTTGCGGGATTCGGTAACCTAAGCACCCCAAATTCACACACAGTCTGGTCCAGTGCGCATAAAATATCCAAAACACGCAAGAGCGTTTAATATTCTGAAAAAGTCACCAAGATTAGGAGCGGCCAATCAACACAAGTTGATTGGGACGAGTTCCCAGCGCGGAGAGGCGGGAAATTCCCCTCGAAGATGCGTAACAACATATCATCTCCTCGGTGCTTGTCTCTTAGGATATTTAAATATCCTACTGGAGGCATGTAAGCACTCTGCTGGTTCAGACACCATGGGTGGCATTATCACAAAATGTCAATCGCCAGGGTCTGAATTCGGCCACGGAACGCCATGGGCGGGATTATCTCGAAATCTCGAAAGCCAGGGTTCCGGGGGTTGCCATGGGCGGGATTATCTCGAAATCTCGAAAGCCAGGGACCTTTGAGGATTGATGATGGGGACGAGGAATCCGATACAGACCGTGTTGAGAAGCTAATCCGAAGCTAGAAATAAAAAAGAAAAGAGAGAGAAAAGCTCTCCAAACAAATAAATCTTCTATCTCTCTCTTACAAAAAACGCACTGCAAACTGAACTTAGGCTAAAAATATCTCAAGCACGGGTGCTTTAACCGCGGAGTCCAACAAACCCTACGTTAGGTTCTGTGGGCCGTAGAAACCTTTGCAGAAGACTGAGGCTAAAGCGGAACAGGTCCGGATTTTGGTTGGTACTTGAGTACCTCTAGGCCTATTGTCGGCATTCCCACCTAATCACAAAAGAAAAGGAGAAGCACTTATCATTGTTGACAACATTCAGGGTCTAGAACGGAAGTTAAAACTTTGAAATTTTGCTAAGGGACTAGCAAAAGCTAGGCATGGGGGTATGATGAGAGCCTCATCATGAGCCATAACTAGCTCATTTTGACCCAATAAAGAAGATAAAAGCTCCTACATAACCTCGAAGAAGGCCTAACTGAAGGAACAAGTGCTCTGAGAAGAAAACATGAAATAAAGGTTAAAACTGCAATTTTACCATTGCAGTAGATAAACGGGATTCCTCAGAGGCAAAACATAGGTCAAATGGTCTAAATGAGATAAAAAGTGGGTTGAGTCAATCAGAAATGGGTTCATGTGCAATCTAAGAACTAAAAGACACTTGGTAACCCTAAAACAGACCCGCTTAAATTAACAAGGTTCTGGTCAGAACAAAAAGCAAGTAAACCCTCTACAAATCATGGAAAAACATACTCTAGGGTTTAGAACACTTAATTTGGCCTTTGGAACCTAGTTTGACCTGGATTAGGGTCCTAGCTCTTCAATTAACCTAATTTGGGTTTTTACGCAAAATATCCAGTCAAACGAGGTCAAACCTGAAATCTAACTTCTCCATTGGATTCCTTAGGTCCAAATTAGGTTTATACCAAAATTTGGACCTAGGGAGAGGTCATCTTGACCTACTTTGCAATTTAGTACACCCAAATTACAAATTGGTCCCTATCTTTTGAATACCGTTGCAGAGAACCCCCTATGTTCTTCGCCTCCTTTGCAAACCGGTCTTGCCGCCATTGCTAGGGCAGAACCGAGCTCCGGCGAGGTTCGGAGAGGGATTGCTCTCTAATCCCTCAGAGATTCCCTCCCAGAAATGGAAGGAGAATTCTCTGAAGAATTGCCTTCCATTTAAGACCGATATCGATCCCTGGTGTGAACCCAATCTCTCGTGCGAACGCACGAGAGATTTGGGTATCCTAACTCCTTTCCATCTCCGGCGACCAACCTCAGGCAATTACGTGCCCTTCACGCCCTGCACACCAAGTCCAGCGCCTATATAAGAACCCACAACTCCGGCCGAAGAGGCTGAGCTTGGTTTGGCCGAGGTTCCACCCCCAATTCCTCTCCTCCTGCCCGGCCAAACTCCTAGCAGGCTCCGGCGAGGCCCCCTCCCCTCGCTCTTCGCTCTACCACAAAACCAGTGGCAGAGTTAACTTCCTGACCTTCCTCCGCGTCGCGCAGTACCAGCGCACGCCGCCTCAGCCCCGTCGTCGCCGTCGTCCTCGCCCACTGGGCGTCATCTTCTCCGGCGACAGCAGGTACTGCTGTTCGCCCTCCGTCCCCTTTCGTCCTTACAGTTAGGTTAGAACTCCTCTCCATCCTCTCCTCTCTCTTTTCCCCCTGTTATCTCCCTTGATCGACCTTCGACAGACGCTAACCACCTCCATCATCTTCGCCTCCGACCACACTCCGGCGAGCCGCCCACACCACTCCAGCCCTCCACACGGCTCGCCAACCACCTCGAAAGCTCCGCCTCACCTCCAGGAACACACTCCACCCTACCACTACCACTCCAGCCCTCCACAATCAACCCCCGACCAACCCACCATCTCCGGCCACAGGTTGACCTAGGCACGCACGCCTAGGCCGACCTGCGGCCTGCAGCACTGCCCACCGCCTTCGCCGTGCCACGGCGAAGGTCTCTAGCTATTCTGATTGGGCCGAGAGGCGCGTTTTGTGTATGACAGGGTTTGAGCCGCTACCGCCATGGACAACCTCTGATGAAGCTCCCACGAAGCTCCAGGCACCCGGTCTTCCAGGCTACAGGTGCTGCATACTAGCGCGAGTGTCGCAAGGTGCACGAGTCCAGCCAAGGAGCGCTAGCAGAGCCAGCAGCTGCGGGGCAATCGCACGACGAGGCTTCTGCAGGCGCGCGTGAAGGCGAGACCAGATAGTCCCACATCGTGGGATTGCAACCCTCAGGTACCATATAAGTTGTTTTTGTGTTTTACTCTAATCGCCTCAGTAAGCACAGGGGTGAGGTCCCTCACTGATCCCACACCCGCCTCGTCCGCGGCCTGACCACGCGGACCTGGCGAATCCGACCCGACCTAGACCTACGCACTCCTCGCGCATCACACACCTGCAGGTGCGCCTGGTCCCGGGTACGATCTGACCCGATTATGGCTGTGGCTCTGGGAGAGCGGTTTGAGTGAATTGCTTGAGAGAGAGAGATGCGCGGGTAGAGGGAGAAGGGTTAGGTTTTGCTCCTGTGCAGGCAGGCTGAACGCAGGAGGAGAAGGACTTGGCCGCGAGAAGGAAAAGAAAGAAAGAAGAAGGAACGGCAGAGAAGAATAGAAGAGGAAGAAACAAGGCAGAGAAGAAGAAGCAAGAAAGAAGCCTTCGCAGGAGAAGAAAGAAAAGAGCAAGCCAGAAGCAAAGGCACAGAGAAGCCAAGTGAAGACTTTGCAGAGATCAGAAGAAGAAAAGAAAGAGCAAAGACTGCAGCAGAAGAAGAAGAAGAAGAATCAAGAAGGAAAGGAGAAATGCTTTTAAGACGTCTGGTCACAAGATCAGACGTCCAATTTCATATTTTTTTTGCCCTAACTCCTTGTAATCGCATACATTCATACCTGAATTGATATTTTGAGTAAATTAGAGTGTTCAATTACATTTTGATTTAGTGGTAAGTTCCATTTGCTCCCTGTGTTCGACCTCGGATACTCCGGTCTTCGAGTAATAAAAACTTTGTATTTGTTCGAACGTTTTGTCGGTTATACTACAACATAATACGCTTTAAATCCGCACGAAACTCCTGTGAACATCTGGTTTTCTGTCTTTCTTTTTTTCCCTCTTTTTTTTTCTTTTTTTTTTGTGGTCCAAGTGTGTGCGCCATTTGTGTGCCTTTTGGGGTGGTGAGGATAGGTACATTGCTTACTAAGACTTGTGTATACAAGCCCCACCAAAATAAAAATTAAAGCGTGCACCTTATTAAGGAAATGGCTCTCCATCCTTCATAGGATGGCTGCTATAAAAGAGCTATTTTCTAACTCTACCTAAGTCCAATTTTTTATTAACCTTTTATTTGGGTCCTAAAACTCAATCCGTGCACATGAAGTTGCATCCCGATTCATCAAACTCCTAGACTAAAAGTAACAAAGAGATCGGTTTAAACACTTGTGCCCCTTAGTCCAAGAAATCAGATTTTTCGACTTGGCTTTATAGGGTAATTTAAGCCTTGCTTAATTAAGCATATTTGGCCCAAAAAATATAAGGTCGAGGATTTGGGTGTCCTGATACCAGACTAGAGCACCAAGACTTTAATTTTGACCTGTCTTAAAAAATTATTCAATTCAGCACATTTTCCTTCCTTTCTTCACCTTTTAAAAGATTTCTCCCCCATTTTCGTCCATTTATTTTTGTTTTAAGAACCTTTCATCAAGATTTTTTTTTTCAAAAATTTTTACTCACTTTCTATAACACCCCCCATCCTAATTCTTGCAATGTCCTCACTGCAAGGTAGGATGGGTCAGGTAATTTAAAATCAAATCACTTCTTTAGAACAAGGGTGGGTGGGGTGGGTTGAAAATGGTGTTGTAGATGATTTTAAGCTCCAAATCATCAGAATTAGAGGTGGTCAGGGATGTTCTAGGTGGAGAAGTGATCAAAGTTGAGTCATTTTGCAAATAACTTCAAAGATGATTAGAAGGGTTCTCAAGATTTTTTATTTTTTATTATTATTTTTTAATTTTTATTTTATTATTTTTTTAAAAGACAAGTTGCCTCCCATTAAGCGCTAAATTTAAAGCTTCAGTCAAGCAGAAAATAGTTAAGAGGAAGGATTGATTAGGGTGCAGGATTTTTGTAGAACAAGCACCTTGAATATTAAACTGGTTGGGCCAACCAGGTGCTTGTTTAAGTCAACTGGCTGATTGTGCAAACCAAACCCAATAAGTTTGGTGGGTTGGAAAATGTGGATCAGTAGATATGGATTCCACCAGATGAAATTCGACTAAAAAAGATTTGGAATTGAAAAGCATGGATTTGGCTACATAGGCTCAGCCAATTCGGAGTAGGGATCCTCAAATGATAATGAATCAGGGAAAAATATAAGATCCCTACTTATGGGATCAGTAAGAATTAGCAGTTGACTATCAGTTTGATCAATGACCCACTCATTGTCAAACTGAGGTGGAGAATCAGGTCCAACTGAATTAGACTGAGGTGATTTAGGATGGAAATGGATTCCGGTGGACTCACATGGTGGAGATTGGTTGCTGAGAGTATTAAGCAACCTTTTATGAGTGGCCCCCTGATCATGTGGTGCAACTACTTTAGGCTCAAAATCGATGACCTCAAAATTATAATTAAAGAATAGGTAATAGAAATCTAGGTCATAGATTGGGGTGCAATCCTCTGGAAAGAAAGATTCGCCTGAATCAAAATAAGGTTCAAACTCATCAGCAAGGGAGAATCCAAAATAATTTTCTGAACCTGAATTGAAATTGAGATACCACCATAAGAAGAATCAAGACTCACCAAGTTATCAACCTGAGATTGATCTAACCTAGATTCTGTTTCCATGTTACTAGTGATATCCTTACTAGTAACAGGCTCTAGTTCAGAATATCTAGGAAAGACAAAATGTAATCGTGGCTCTTCAGATTCCTCTAGTTTAGTGTCATAAATTGGTTTTGATTCAGATAGGTCAATATGCTCTTAAGGAATTTGCAGTGGGTTCATCAACAAAAATAAGCTCATGAAGATCATAATATTATGAATTTGAGATCATATCCTCATCCAAGGGAGCCTTATAATCATCCAAAATAGGTTCAAATTCAGATTCTAGGTCAAAAATAGGAGTTGCATTACTAGAATCCATTTCTAAATTTAGATTAATTGGGATGTTAGAATTATTCTCGAGGAAAACCTTACCAAGATAAGGTACGGAAGTTACATCCTTTAAGACTTCAGAATTAAACTTATCATAGGTGTTTTGAAACTCTGCCATTATTGAACCAGCTTCAGGAAATTCAGCAGCTGGTTCAGTATTAAGAACACCTATGATAGAATCTTCCCAAACCTGCTGGAGGTGATGGCGACGTCAATTTGTTGCGAGGAGACTAGAGGAGGGTAGCTAGAGTCGATGAAGACGATGTCGGAGGGGTGCGTCTGACGAGGTGCCTCAGCGAGCAATCAACCCGATAAGGAGAGGGCTTTTGCTCCTCTCATCAAGGCAAAGCTCATAAGGTGCTCGGCAATGCGTGAGATGGTGTGGAACGAGGTGGGCATGCCATCGGAGAAGACATTGGAGCGTGGCCGACCATAAAGAAGATGCCCACCGGGAGGGAGTTACATTGGTCATTTCCTACAAGGAAATAGTGTAGAATGATCTAGAGGGTGAAGTGAAGGAAAAGAGATACCTGTGCAACAAGGATGTGGTGATGAGGAGAACAGCATGGCTGGCCAGATTTGGGGGGGAAGGAGAAATCCGACGAGGGAGTTTCGAGCGACGATGAAGATAGGAACTGCCTCCATTGGCAGGGAGGACGGCGAGAGAAAGAGGAAGAGGGCCATGGCCTTGGTTGGTAGGGAGATGCAGCTAGGATGATGGATAGAGAAGATCCAAGGTGCGTGATAATGGCGTAACAAGAGGAGAGGAAAGGGTGCTATTCACACCAAATTTTTGCACGAATCCATTCTCAAGGGCATGGCCTTGCTTTAAAGGATCTCTGCCATGGTGAAGGATGCGAGATTGCAACCCAATCAAGGCTGAGATAACATGGCAAAAATGTGCTCTGGCGACAACTTCAGCCGAGGACCGCAGCTTCCCTAGTTGGCGAAATGAGCTGGAAAAAGCGCGAGGATGTGGAGGAATGATAGTTGTATCATCCTACCAATTTTGGCGAGATTCCGCCATGTGAATCGATCGTAATCCATGGCCAAAGTTGCAGCCAGAGAGAAGATGTTGCTACTACTAGCACGAACCAAAAGGTGAAGAAGATGAAGAAAATAGGGAGCCGTATGCAAGAAAATGGGTTTTTAAGGGCCAAACTACAACTTGGCCAAGATGAAGTCAGAATTAGCCCAAATTTTTATGGTAACCTAATTTGGACATTAAAAAATTAATGGTGACTTCAGTTTTAGGTTTTGATGATGTTTTCATGGTCAATTTGCATTTAGATCGAAAATGTATCAAAAACCTGCCTAGGTCCCTATTTGAGGTTAGAAAGGGTTGTGATTGTAAAATTGATTCAGCCAAACTTTATGGATTACTTTTCAATGATTTTTAGATGATTTGGATTATATTTATTTTCGTTCGTACCCTATTAATTTAAGTGAGGTTGAAATTAGGTTCTTTTATTTGAGATTTAGCCTTTAATCTAAATAGAAACCCTTAATTAGTTAATGCAAGCCTACTATTTAGAATTTGGGCTCATACGACTTTCAATTTAGTGTAGTTTACCCTTTAGTTAATCTATATTTGTATTAATCTACCATAATCAATAGACCTTACCCTCCTATGGCCCTCTTTGGATACCAAGGTTTTAGACCCTGGAGAAGAGAGGGTAGCAAAAGGATGCCTCAAATCGATCCTAAATCGAGTTAAGGTATCCAAGTATAGTTGAGTACCAAATCAAGCCTTATAGGTCGATTTAGCTTCCATAACTAACCTTTTTTCAAGGTGTGCATAAACTGATTTCAATGTCATTCCTCCCAATTCTTCATGTCATTAAGTTATACCCTTTTGTTTGTTAATAAAGTGAATTTATACTTAGAACATAGTCAAATTGGACTAGTTATGAAGGATGATGGTGTTGCCATCACCGACCCCTCCCGTGACCTCACTACCTAAGGTAAATGATTCAGTGGATGAGTGGGAGGAACCCAAGGATCACGAACCTGATCCGGTTCAAACTCAAATCCCATACCCTGAAGCCCTAGATAAGGTAAAGAAGAAGAGAAATGTGGCTGAGAACAAGGAGTTGTTAGAGATTTTCAAACAAGTACAAATCAATATATCCCTCCTCAAAGCAATCAAAGATATTCCAAATTATGCAATGTTTTTTAAGGATGTGTGCACACCCAAGCTTAAGCCAAGAACCCAAGCACCTAGGAAGGTAATGCTATCTAAGTAGGCTAGTTCGATGATAATGTGTAGCCAACCTCCTTAAAGGACTGACCCCAGAGTGCCTTTGATCTCATGTAATATTGGTAAAATGACTTTTGACAGAGCACTCCTGGACTTAGGTGCTTTAATTCACTTAATCCCGACTACCCTTTATCGCTAGTTAGGATTTGGAGAATTAAAGTCCACACTTGTGACTATCCAACTAGCCGACTGATTCGTGAAAACCCGAAAAGGGGTAGTCGAGGATGTAATTGTTCGGATTAAGGACTTCTACTTCCCAGTTGACTTCTTAGCCCTTGACATGGAAGTCCTCGAAGAACTACAAAATACACCCATCATCCTCCACAGACTCTTTTTGGCTACAGCCAAGGCTAACATTGACTATGACACAGGATGTATGGAAATTGCCTTTAGAGATAGGAAGATGCAATTGGATATCTTCAAGGCAACTAAGTCCTTTGAATGCTGTTGGGATGAGGAATACGATCCCGTGGAAACACTGGTTGAAGAATGCCTAACTATAAGCTCTTTAGAGGACCATCTAATTCAGCCAGCTGTAGATTACCCTGACCCATCCCAATCTCTGGAGGTTGCAGAACTTTGCAAAACTGATTACCACTAGCAACCTCCATTTGATGAGATTGATGTCACTCAACTTCTGCCCTTCCAATACCTGTCAAGCATTGTACCACCCGCACTTGAACTGAAACCTCTGCCCAATAACCTCAAATACATCTTTCTAGGACCTGATCATAATTTCCTTGTGATTATCAATGCACAACTAACTTGGGACCAAGAGCTTAGGTTGACTACGACTCTTTCTGAACATCACGCAGCAATTGGGTGGACAATTTCTGACTTAAGGGGAATTAGCCTCAGCTATTTTACACGCAGGATCTATTTGGAAGATAAGGCTTGACCTTCTCACCAGATGCAAATGCAATTGAACCCGAACATGAAAGAGGCCATTAAAAAAGAAATATTTTAATGGCTTGATGCGAAAATCATCAATCCAATTTCCTACGGCACCTGGGTGAGTGACATCACGGAATGTGTTTAATTAATTTGTTCGTTGTAGTGTGCATTGACGATGTCAATGTTAAAGATATTAATTGCACATGAGTATGAGTGTCGAACACAGGGAGGCGATAAATTGGATCACTTAATCACTTTGATGTCACAAAATATGTCATTTGGTTTACTTGCGAAAGAGAGAGAGAGAGTAAGAGAGAGTTAGAGATTCATGATAATGTAGCAAATGATAATATATTGTAAAAAATAGAATCATTTTACAATTATAATGCTAAATGAAAGCTTAAAACAACATAAACATAAAACTAAGGAAACTAGTAACTAAATGGAGGGGCGAGGTAGCCACGGCAGTGGAGGGGCTTCCGTCGGTGGCTTGACAACTTCGATGCCTTACTTGGGAGCTCTATGGAGTGGTAGTGTTGATAGGTAGAAGATGGTGAAAAGTGGACGGGGATAGGTCCTTATATAGTGGTGTAGGAGTGTGTGTTTGCGTGATGGGTCAATAGCGACATTTAAAACATTGCTGAAGACCTGCTGCAAGCATCACTAAAGGACCTAGCTCATGTACCTACTGGCGCTCACGGCTATCGCATGTGGTTGAAGGTGAGCTATCTGATGCTTCATCAATGGTCAAGATAATCTGCTGAGATCGCATGCTACTTTAAGATGTCTGGGCACACGCTCAGCCATCAGATCTACATTAGAGGGCTGAGATTGCATGCAAGATCTTGCTTCAGATTATGCCTTGGGTGTGCATATGATTGGCCATCGGTGTGAGCATCAGGGTGCACGTGGATGCATCGAGTGCTTCTGGCTATGCCACGTAGGCTCTATCAAAGTTGCTCGCTTGCGATCAAATGGCTCTAATCAATTGATGCATGCTCTTAAGAGGATTTGGAAGCACGAAAAGTTTCAAATGCTCACCACTCGCTTGCAAGCACGGCTCTCGCCCATTGTGCTATCCTCGTGGATTGTCGCAAAGCTGCATGGGACATCGACCGTTGGATGCAATCGCATGATCGAGGCTGAGGTGAGGTGTGGCACAACCCTCACCGTTGGATCTTTATCTGATGGTGGAGAGGCAACATTGGAAGGCCTTCATCAGATTTAAGGAGCGTGGGTGAGGTGTGGATGAGCACCATGTGGCTCAACAAGGACCATTGATCATCGGTTCAACTGTCAAGACTTCTTAGACTTGTTGCAGGAGCTACGGAGGTTGGATTGGGGTGATTTTGAGCTCGTTGGACTCCATTCGTCGATCTGGATCCATTCGTATGGTCTGATTGCTCATCTGAGACCTGTTTCAGTATGCGCTTGTGCACATGGTCGTTAAAAATTAATTATATGCAATCTTAATGGAGTAACACAATCTGCATACAATGCTCCAAAGCCCACTATAGTATGACATTAATGCACATGTGCCCTCGAAATTGACTCTAATTGATATAATTATTGTTATTATATGTACATTCATCATACCCCCATGCCCACCCCTTGCTAGTCCCTAGCATGCTTAACCTAAATGCTATTTATAACTAAAACTAAGAATCGATTGCTTGCACATAAGTTACTTGTCAACAGGAGGAAATTTCTACTAAGAACCTAACTCGCCAAGACTCAGCAGCTCTTGAGTGCTTTCCAAAATGCAGACCACCCAAGTCCTCGCCTTCTTCTATGTGAAAACAAATATATATATATATATATATATATGTATATTTCCTTTTCATCTTTTCTAATTTTTTGGATTTTTGGAGTTGAAGATCTCGAGGTAACTTTTTACGACTACCCAACCCACCCAAGACTTGAAAAGGACTCTAAGTACTAAGCATCTTATTTTGAAAGTGATAGACTCACTCAACGGGAATTAAAACGGATTTTGGGTTTCTATGCCCCTAGGTGACCTAAAAATTCCGCCTTAAGGTTTATCACTCCGATCAGTAGCTTTCTCCCTACTCTTTTTATCTTTAATGGGGTCAACACAAGGGTGAACCCAGTGTATATCTCCCTAGTTTATTCTACTTCCCCGCTTCTTCCCTAAGTGTTTTGAGAGTTATTTATGCATTTTGTGAGCTAGGCTCTGGACAACTGGTCGATGAGCTGTTACCACCGATCACTTGCCCGCCAAACTCGAGCAATGAAGTGTGGCTTTTTTTTTTCTTTTTCTTCTTTTTCTATTTTTCTGCTTCATTTTTTTTTTAAATAGGTGGCTTCCCTAATCCAAGATTTACCTAAAGGCAATAAAAGAGAATGGTCTAGTGGCTGGGCTCTAGACAACCTATTGATGAGCTGTTACCACGAACAACTTGCAAGCCATACCACCCTAGAGGTTCATTACCTACCCAGTTTCCGATGAGTGAGTCAGTGCAAAATGTGTGTAGACGCTTAGACTAAAAGCCCCCCAAATCAGAGGATAGGTTGATAAGTCATATACTTATCACCCTACTTTATTGAACAGATTAATATAGATTATGGTGGGGAGGACTCGAGAACAAGTCCACATTTTAGTGGACACCCAGATTGATTATGTCCAAAAACCTGAAGAGTCTAAGCATTAAGGTCCCTAACGTATCATTTCCTAAAGTTGACAAGCTTCTCATACCTATGTTTTCTCTTCCTAATTTTTTTTTCTTATGTATAAAAAGAAATAGAAATTAGTTCAAACTAAAAATTTTGCTCTTAGATCATGAGAATTACCACCCCCCATGCCTATGTTGGATAATGTCCTCATTGGAAAATAAATTTATGCAAGGGAGTACGAAAAGAAATCACCTGAGTTGTCACTGTGCAACCGACCAGCTTGAAACATCTAGGTTGCCTCCTAGGAAATGTTGAGTTTATTGCCTCCAGCTTGGCGAAGTTCCAGTTCACCCCTCAACGAGGGTTACAACTTCTTTCGGGGAAATTTAGGCAAGAAAATGTTTCAATCTTTGGCCATTAACTGTAAAAGTTTGCCTAGTCTTGGGACTAGAAATTTCTACTACCCCATTGGGATAAGGTTTGACCACCTGATATGGTCTCGTGCACTTAGATCTCAGTTTTCTAGGAAAGTCGCTAATTCTTGCATTAGAAAGCTAGACTTGCTAATTCAGTTCGAAGGCTTTTCTATTAATGTGCTTGTTGTGGACGACTTTCATCTTATCCTTATAAAGTCTATTGTTCTCATAAGCTTCCCGATGGATCTCCTCGAGCTCGGAGAGTTGGAGCTAGATTTGAGCTCCAACCATCTTAGAATCCATATTACACTACCTATTGGCCCAGTATGCCCGGTGCTCCAACTCGACTGGAAGGTGGCAAGCTTTGCCAACGATCAATCGATATGGTGACTTGCCTATCGGGGTCTTAAAAGTGATCCTATATGCGCAAAGGGCATCATCCAACGTGTGGACCAATCCTTCTGGTTAGGTCTCATAGTTTTTTGTAGAATATTCTTAATTTTCCTATTTGAGACCTTAGTTAGCCCATTTGTTTGTGGGTGATACGGGGTGGCAATGCGGTGAGTGACCCCATATTTCTTAAGGCATGAAACTGGGCATTAATGAAGTGACACCTGCCATCGCTGATCATGGCCTTAGGTATCCCAAACCAGGAAAAGATATTTTTCTTAACAAAGTCCATGACAGCCTTATGTTTACATTTTGAGTAGGTACAGCTTCGATCCATTTAGAGATGTAGTCCACTGAGACTAGTATATACTCAAAGCCGTTTGATGGTGGGAAGGGTCCCATGAAATCGATGCCCCAGACATTGAAAATTTCGATGATCAAAATGGGTTGTACAGGCATCATATTATTTTTGGTCATGGTCCCTAGGGTCTGGCATCTAGTGCAAGTCTTCGCAAAGTTATTTGCATCCTTGAATAGTGATGGCTAGCAAAAATCGAGCTGCAAAACTTTTGTAGCCATCTACGTCCCAAAGAAGTGGCCACCATCTTCATCATGACAGAAGGATAGCACACTTTAAACCTCATCTTCAGGGATACACCTCCTAATGATTTGACCAGCACAAAGACTAAACAGCATAGGATCATCCCAAAAATAATGTTTGGCCTCATCCAAGAACTTATCATGTTGCTATCTAGACCAGCCATGCGGAATCTGCCCTACAACTAAATAATTGACTAAATCTGCATAACAGGGTAGTGAGGGTCCGATGCACAGCTAGAATTTGTTCATCAGGAAATGTGTTAGTTAAGGGTAGTGAGGGTTCGATGTGTTTCGATTGAAATTTGGATAGGTGCTTGGCTACAACATTCTTGGATTCAACTTTATTTCATATTTCCTAGTCAAATTCCTACAGGAGCAGGATCCATTTGATCAGCCTGGGTTTAGCATCCATTTTGGCTAACAAATGCCACATAGTCGAGTGGTTAGTGTAAATGATCATTTGGGATCCTAGAAGGTATGATCAAAACTTTTCCAATCCAAAAAAAATGATGACCATCTCTTTTTCTATGATAGTGTAATTCCGTTGAGCCTCATTCAAAATTTTGCTCACGTAGTAGATCACTACGGGTTTCTTCTCTTGTCTTTGTCCTAGGACTGCTCCAATAGTAAAGTCTAATGCATCACACATTATCTTAAAGTCTTGGGACCAGTCTGGGGGTTGTAAAATAGGTACAATCGAGATTGTATCCCTAAGGGTGGTGCAAGCCTTGATGCGCTCAGCTGTCATGTCAAAAAGCACACTGTTGGCTAGAAGGTCAGTTAATGGCTTGCATAGTTTGGAAAAATCTTTTATGAATCTTCTATGAAAGCCAACGTGTCCTAGGAAAGATCTATTTTGTTTGGTCAAGCTAGGAGGTGGAAGTGTAGAAATTAAATCAACCTTAGCTCAGTCAACTTCGATACCCCTATGTGAGACGATATGATCGAGGACAATCCCTTACCATAAAGTGGCTTATTTCCCAACTTAAAATAAGGTTGACCTCAATACATCGTTTCATGATTTTCTCCAGGTTACTAAGACAATGGTCAAATGAGTCTCCAAAAATGGAGAAATCATCTATAAAGACCTCCAAATATTCACTTACCATCTTCAAGAAGATGGCTAACATGCAACACTAAAAGGTAGCAGGTGCATTGCATAACCCAAATGGCATACGATGGAATGCAAACGTGCCATTCGGGCAAGTGAACATGGTCATCTCTTGGTCATCAGGTGCAATAGCAACCTGGTTATATCCTGAATATCCATCTAGGAAGCAAAAATATTTCTACCCTGGCAATCGTTTGAGAATTTGGTCAATGAATGACAGGGGGAAATGGTCCTTTTTAGTGGCTTCGTTAAGCCTCCTATAGTCAATATACACCCACAACACAGAGGTTGTGCAGGTGGGGATGGATTCTCCCTGGTCATCTGCGACCACGGTACGACCAACCTTCTTTGGTAGCACCTGAGTAGGGCTCACCCAGGGGTTGTCAGAAATCAGGTAGATGATTTCCTCATCAAACCACTTGATTATTTCTTTTTTAACAACCTCTCGCATGTTCGAGTTTAGTCACCTTTGCATCTGGCGAGAAGGTCAAGCCCTATCTTCCAAATAGATCTTGTGAGTGCAATAAGTAGGGCTAATTCCCCTTAAATTAGAAATTATCCACCTAATTGCTGCCTGATGCTCTGGAAGAGTAGTAGTCAACCTAAGTTCTTGGTCCCCAGTCAGGTGTGCATTGATAATCACAGGGCAAGTATGATCAGGTCCCAAGAAGACATACTTAAGATTATTGGGCAAAGGTTTCAATTCAGGTGCAGGTGGTACAATGTTGGGTAAGGGAAGGGAGGGAGTTGAGTGACATCAATCTCATTAAATGGAGGTTGCTGGTGGTAATCAGTTTTGCAAAGTTTATCCTCCAGAATTGGGATGGGTCAAGGTAGTCAACAGTTGGTCGAATCAGATTATCCTTTAAAGAGCTTACAGTCAAGCATTCTTCAACCAATGTTTCCGCGGGATCGTATTCCTTAACCCAACTGCAATTAAAAGACTTAGTTGCCTTGAAGATATCCAATTTCACCTTTCGATCTCCAAAGGCGATTTCCGTACATCCCGTGTCACAATCATTGTTAGCCTTGGCCATAGCCAAAAAGGGTCTGCCAAGGATGATGGATGTGTTTTGTAGTTGTTCAGGGACTTCCATGTCAACTACTAAGAAGTCAACTGGGAAGTAGAAGTCCTTAACTCGAACAATTACATCCTTGGCTACCCCCTTCGGGGTTTTCATCGATCGATCGGCTAGTTGGATAGTCACTGGTGTGGGCTTTAATTCTCCAAACCCAAATTGGTGATAAAGGGTAGTCGGGATTAGGTTAATTGAAGTACCTGAGTCCAGGAGTGCTCTATCAAAGGTCATGCCACCAATATTGCATGAGATCAAAGGCACTCCTTGGTCAATCCTTTTAAGAGGTAGGCTACTCAATATCACCAAACTCGCCTGCTTAGATTACACTACCTTCATAGATGCTTGAGTTCTTGGCTTACTCTTAGATGTGCAAACATCTTTCAAAAATTTCACATAAGTTGGGATATGCTTGATTGCTTTGAGGAGAGGTATATTGATATGTACTTGATTGAAAATTTCTAACAACTCCTCATTTTCAACCACATTTCTCTTCTTCTTTACAGGGTACGGGATTTGGGTTTGAATTGGGTCAGGTTCCTAATCCTTGGGTTCCTCCCACTCATCCTCAGAATCAAGTATGTCAAGTGGTGAGGTCATGAGAGGAGTCGGCCATTTGGGGTCCTGGGTTTAAGTGCCGCTTCCCAAGGTAACCACATTGGCTGAGGCATTGGAACCAAGGTTAGGTCCTCGAGAAGAAGTGGAAAACCCAGGGGTATCTGAGGGGCTTGTAGAATCATATGGGCTTGCCCCTGATTTGGTTGGAACGCTTGAGGATTGTGGCCTCTGTTCATTACATTCCTAGGGTTCGGTTGTGGCTGAGAAGGAAGGGACCCCTACTGTTTGTTATCCAATAGCTGGCTCATTTTGTCCCTTCACTAAAGCCATCTTCCCCTCTAGTTTCTGATTCATATCAGCCATCATTTTGATCAGAGTGTCAATTTGGTTTTATTGTGTTAGAGCCACCCTATTCTGGTTATAGGATGGTCTAGGAGGTGAACCTTGCTGATAGGAGGGAGAGTTTGGCCTGGGTTAGCTCTGGAATTGGGTGATTTTTGGTTCGACCAGGAAAAATTAGGGTGGTTGCGCCATCCAAGGTTGTAAGTGTTGGAGAAAGGGTTGAGCTTAGAATATCCATGGATGTCATGGGCATCCTTAAAGGTAGAAGGTGCTGAAGGGGAGGGGAAAGAATAATCAGGGTTTGAGGGAGCAAAGGTCTCTCCCTGGAACATGGTCAGGGGTTTTCTAGGTGTACTTGGTTCATAGACTGAACCAGGTCGATATTATGTGCTCCCTTCACTAAGAAGTTCTGCAATGGGGTTCGGGATTGGTTCAATAGCTCATCAATTTTTTTATCCACCAACTCAACCCGATCCAATTTCTTTGCTATAATGTCCATGTCAACCATCACAGAATTAGTTTGCACCTCATAAATCCCACCACAGGGTTGACTGGACTAATTAAATTAGGTCATGGAGGCATTATTAAGCGACTTCTCACTCATTGATTCAAAGAGCTCGAATGCGCTTTCCTCATCCTTATTCAGAAAATTGCCTCCTGGTCGGGCGAGTTTCGCAAGTTAGAAATCGGGGTTACGAGTAACCCATCATCGTAGTTGTAAAACATGTTGATCATATAAAATTTATACCGAATCTCCAAAGGAGTTTCGAGTCAAACACAGTGAGGCGACATTTACTTTAATTGAAAATCGGGCTTCATTTTGTTTCATTTTGGTATTTTAGAGTTTTGTTTTTTTTTGTATTTTTGTAAGGAAAAAACAAGCAAGCGAATCACAAGATAGAGATGTGGAACAAATATGATATATATTACTTCCAATGTTAATTACAATAAACTTTGAAAGCATAAAAAGAGAGGCAGGTGAGAGGAAATCCCCTGAATCAACTGTTTGGTGAGACAACAACGCCTGGTGGAAGCTCAGACGAAGGAGGTGAGGAGCGAGACGACGAAGGTGAGATGCAGGAGGACGTCGGGTGAAAGCTTCAGCATGGCTCCGGAGTGGAGGTGAGAAGACGGAGGTGATCTACTACCGGAATGGAGGTAGGAGCACAGCTCCAAGGCGACCTATGAAGGGGGATGGAAAGTTGGAGGAGTATTTGGTGGGGTAGAGGTTTGCTACACTAATAGGCACCTTAGGAGCTTGAGAACAAGCTCTAATGGAGAGTTGGTAGGCTTGCTAGAGCTTGGGAGTAGGTGTAAGTAGAGTAGGTAGAGATGACTTGGAAGGGAGCGGGTGTAGGTCCTTTTATAGTGGAGGAGAAGAGGCAAAAAATAGGTATGTGACCATTAGTGACAACCAAGCCATCGCTAGAAACGTCGCTGTAGATAGCTCATGCCTGCTAGCGCCCACAACTGACTTTGCTAGCATGCAAGGAATTAGCGATGGCTGTAAGCGTCGCTACAAGTCCAGCTCATGCAATATTGTAGGTCCAGCCCATTCATAGCTGGTGCTACGCTGCCCCGCCTTTGCCCCACGTGCATGCACACCCACGTGCTGGCGCTGCACTGTGCGCATGTGCACCTGTGCGCATGCACCCACGCTACTATGCGCGTGCAGTGCTGTGTGCGTGCGCTTCTTGTTGTAGGGGCTGCTACAGAGGTCGGATTGAGTAAATTTTTGCACCGTTAGGCTACGATCGTCGACCTGAATCCATCTGCGCAGTCAGATTTGTCATTTGAAGCTCTGAATTATGTCTCCTAGTCCCTTGGTCGTTGATCTTCCTCAGACTGCATATGATTTTACGGGACTTCGATTGAGGCGATTTAAGAGGCGTTGAACTCCAATCGTCATCTTGATCAAATCCATACGGTCGGATCGTCAATCTGAGCCTCCGAAATAAATATTCTTTCCCCTAACTATAAAAAGGATGCAATTAACCTAAATTTTATACAACTACTCTAAATGTCGAATGATGCATGCTATGCAATATTTATAACATGAAATGCAAATCTAAGCTTAGGAACATGCATGAATAGTCATTTAACCCTCAATAAATGTGCTTACATCATACCCCCATGCCTATCTTTTACTAGTCCCTAGCAAAATTAAACTATATGCTATGTATAAAAATAGAATTAGCATTAGATCACTTAAGCCTAAGTCGTTTATTAACAATAGAAAATTTCAACTAAGGTCCTAAACTACAAAAACTCAACAGTACCCAGGTGCCTGCGAGAATGCAGATCGCCCAAGTTCTCACCTTGTTTGAAAAGGGAAGATACATTTTTTTTATTTTTCTTCTTTTCTAATTTTTTTGAACATTTGGAGTTTGAGAGTTCCGGGATAACCTTTTACGGCTACCCGACCCACCCAAGACTCAAAAAGGACTCCAAGTACTAAGCATCTTTGTGAAAAAGTGAAACTCACAAACTGTCGTTAAGACAAACTTCAGGTTTCTAAGACCCTAGGTGACCTTGCCTAAAGGTTTATCTTTACGATCGGTAGCTTTCTCCCTATTTCTTTTATTTATGGGGTCAACACAAGAGCAAACCCAGTGTATATCTCCCCAGTTTATTCTACTTCCCTGCTTCTTCCCTAAGTGCTTTGGGAATTATTGTGCATTTTTTTTGTGAGCTAGGTTCTCGACAACTAGTCGATGATCTGTTACCACCGGCAACTTGCCAGCCATACTCATGCGGTGAAGTGTGGTTTTATTATTTCTTTTTTTTTTAATTTCTCCTTTTCCTATTATTATTTTTTTTCTATTCATTTTGAGTGTTTCTCTTTTTTTTTCTTTTTTTTTTAAGTAGGTGGCTTCCCTGATCTAAGATTCAAATAAAGGCAGTACAACGAAAATGGTCTTGTGGCTGGGCTTGAGACAACTGGCCGATGAGTTGTTACCACTGACAACTTACCAGCCATACCACCCAAGTCGGTCCATTAGCTACCAAATTTCCATAAAGACCACCCGAAAGTGAGTCAGTGCGAATAGTGTGTAGATGCTTAGTCTTAAAATCCCCCCAAATCAAAGGGCAAGTTGATAAGTCGCATACTTATCATCCCAATTTATTAGCCAAATTAAAAATGAATTTGAATTGTCGAGGACTTGAGACTAAGTCCACATTTGAGTGGACACCCAGGCTAATTAAGCCCGAAGACTTGAAGAGTCTAAGTATTCAGGTCCCAAAGTATTAATTCCTAAAGTTTACAACTCCTAATGCTTAAGTTCTCATCGCCTAATTCTAATTTTTTTTTTATCTTTTTCAAATTTTCATTTTTTTTTACAAGAAGCAAATAACAGGAAATTATTGTTACAACTGACAAAATGGTTATAAAATATGTCCACCCCCATGCTTAGTTATTGCAATGTCCTCATTGTGATAAAAAATGAAAGCATGTAGGAGAGTAGAAGTGGAAGAATAGCACCTGCTTTTCGTGAGACTCTAGTCAGCTTGGAATAGTGTTTACATGTGCTGAGTTTAGTGCCTTCAGCTGGGCAATGATAAGCCCGTGGTGGTTACAGCAAGGTAAGAGCAACCTTGTCTGAGACGGGTTCAGGGAGCACATGGTCAACAAAGGGTTTGAGACACTGTCCATTAACCTTGAAAATATTACCTGTCTTTGAGTCAGAGATTTTCATTGCCCCGTTAGGGAAAATCTGCTCAATAACAAATGGGCCATCCCACTTAGACCTGAGTTTACCAGGGAAATGCTTCAATCGAGAATCAAAAAGTTAGACCTTTAGGTTTGGCTCAAAGCTCTTACGTGAAATCATCTGGTCATGGAGAGCTTTGGTCCTTGCCTTATAAATTCTGGCATTTTCATAAGCATCATTACGAAGCTCCTCCAACTCAGATAGTTGGAGTTTCCTGGTTTTCCTGGCCAACTCAAGGTCCACATTACATTTCTTGATGGCCCAAAATGCCCGATGTTCAAGTTCTATGGGTAAGTGACATGCCTTACCAAACACCAAACAAAACAGAGACATACTGATAGGCATTTTGTACGCCATACAGTAAGCCTAAAGAGCATCATCTAGCTTTTGGGTCCAGTCCTTCCTATCAGGCCTAATGATTTTCTATAAAATGTTCTTGATCTCCTGATTAGAGACCTCGGCCTATCCGTTCGTCTGAGGGTGGTAAGGTGCGGAAATCCGATGGCTCACCCTGTATTTTCCTAGTAAATTCTGAAAATGGACATGAGTGAAATGTGTGCCACCATCAAGGATAATTACCCTAGGAACCCTGAACCGATTGAAGATATTTCTCTTCACAAAATCGATGACCACCTTATGGTCATTGGTCTGGGTAGGAATTACCTCAATCCACTTGGACACATGATCAATAGCGACCGGAATATACTAGTGTCCAAATGGAGGGAAGGGTCCCATAAAGTCGATGCCCCAAATGTCAAAAATTTTGACTAAAAGAGTTAGGTTTATGGGCATCATATCTCTCTTAGCCATGTTCCCGAGTGTCTAGCATCGGGTGCATGACTTAGAGAATTCTTGGGCATCCTTAAATAATGACGACCAATAGAATCCGGATTGCAAAATTTTTGCGGCCATCTTTTTCCCAAGAAAGTGTCCACCACATGTAGATGTGTGGCAGAACTCAAGTATGCTATGGAACTCAACTTCCGGGATGCATCGACGAATAATCTAGTCTGCACTGATGCGATACAGCTCAGGATCATCTCAAAAATAATATTTGGCCTCAAATAGAAGTCTATCTTGTTGTTGTTTGGTCCAATCCTTGGGGATTTGACCAATGGCCAAATAATTGACAATATCCGCAAACCAGGGGGTTCGGATACCTGAGACTGTAAGGATAGTTTCATCTAGAAAAGTATCAGAGATCAGAACATCCAGAAGAGGAGAATCAATTAGGATTCTCAAGAGGTGATCCGCCACTACATTTTGTGCCCCGGCTTTATCCCTGATTTCAAGATCGAACTCTTGAAGTAGTAGAATCCAGGGAATAAGCTGGGGTTTGGGATCCTTTTTGGCAAAGAGATGTTTCAAGGCTGAGTGGTCGGTATAGATGATGACATGAGAACCTAACAGATAAGCCCTGAATTTTTCTAAAGCAAAAACTATGGCTAGCAATTCTTTTTCAGTAATGGTGTAGTTCCTCTGGGCCTCGTTCAGAGTTTTGCTAGCATAGTAAATCATAGAGGACTTTTTCTCAATCTTTTGACCCAAGATAGCCCTGATGGCATAATCAGATGCGTCAGCCATAATCTCAAATGGGGCTATCCAGATTGGTAGTTGCAATACCGGAGCACAGGTGACTGCATTCTCAATAAATCAAATGCCTTACGTCATGAATTATCAAATTCAAACGGCATGTCTTTGGCTAGAAGGTTACTCAAGGGTCGAGCAACCTTCGAAAAATCCTTAATGAATCTTCTATAAAAACCCACATGCCCAAGGAAAGAGCGAATCTATTTTACGGATGTGGGTTGAGGAAGTCTAGAGATAACATCCACCTTAGCTCTATCAACTTCAATTCCTCGACTAGAGGCCACGTGACCTAGGATGATGGCTTCTTGAGTCATAAAGTGGCTCTTTTCCCAGCTAAGAACCAGTCGTGTTTTGATGCATCTCTGAAGGATCAATTCCAGGTTAGCCAGGCAAGGCTCAAAAGAATCTCTGAAAACAGAGAAATCATCCATGGACACCACAAGACAATCTCCCACCATGTCAGAAAAGATGGCCAGCATGTTTCTTTGAAAAGTTGCGGCACATTGCAAAGCCCGAATGGCATTCTACGAAATGCAAAGGTTATGTAGGGACATGTGAAAGTTGACTTTTCCTGGTCTTCAAGGTGGATAGGGACTTGGTTATATCCCGAATAACCGTCCAGGAAGCAAAAATATTTTTGCCCAACTAACCGTTCGAGGATTTGATCGATGAATGGCAAGGGAAAGTGATCCTTTTTAGTGGTTGTGTTCAACTTCCTATAGTCAATATAGACTCTCCAAGCAGAAGCTGAATGAGTGGTGAAGGTTTCCCCTTTCTCATTAGTCGTAACGGTTATTCCCACCTTCTTGGGTATAATTTGAACAGGGCTAACCCACGAACTATCTAAGATTGGGTAAATAATCCTAGCATCGAGCCACTTGATTATCTCCTTCTTGACCACTTCTCGCATATTCGTGTTTAGTATCCTTTGCATTTCGCGAGAAGGGCAGGATCCATCTTCCATGAAAATACGATTATTACAATAAGATGGTTTGATCCCCCTAAGGTTGTGGATGGTCCAACCAATTGCCTCCTTGTTCTTAAGGACCTTAATTAACCTCAATTCTTGCTCCTTAGTCAAATCAACACTAATAATCATAGGGACATGTTTTCAGGTCCTAACAAGTCATATTTCAAATTTTTGGGCAATGGCTTTAATTCCAGCTGTGGTGGGTTTAGAATAGAAGGAAGGGAAGATGCTGATGAAGATTCATCAGGATGATCCAGTGGAAGAGGCTGGGAATGAACAAAATCAATAGCCTCTTCAGGATGTGGTAGGTCTACCACGGAGGAGGGTTGTGGGTTGGGTTTGCTAAAGCTAATGGAGTCCTCAAGGGCATTGATTGTCATACACGTCTCAAGATCTTGATCCTCGAGTTCCTTAATGAATCCATAATCCTCAAATCCTCTTATCACCTTAAAAATATCCAGAGATAATTTCTTATCCCCAAAGGCAATCTCATACTACCGCTTTCATAGTTTATGTTGGCCTTGGCGGTAGCTAGGAATGGACTCCCAAGAATGATGGGCGTGTTCCTCAAATCATTAGATATATCCATGTCCAGGATGAGAAAATCTACGGGAAAATAGAAATCCTTGACCTTGACAATTACATCCTCAATAATGCCTCTCGGTTTGGTGACCGATCGGTCAGCTAATTGTAGCGCTACTGAGGTTGGCCTGAGTTCACCTAACCCAAACCTCTCATAAATAGAAGTTAGGATTAGGTTGATTGATGCACCTAGGTCTAATAGTGCCCTATCAAAACTGTATTTTCCAATAATGCAGGAGATCAAGGGGGCACTTGGATCTTTCTTCTTTTGAGGAAGGTGATGTAGGATCACAGAACTTGCCTGCTCAAAGAGAATCACCTTCCTCGGAGTGGGTTCTCTCGGCTTACGCTTTTGGGTACATAGTTCTTTCAAGAATTTAGCATAAGCTGGGATGTGCTTAATAGCATCGAGGAGTGGAATATTGATCTCTATGCTCTTGAATAAATTTAGAAACTCTTCATTGCTATCTAGGGTTTTCTTGTTCTTGGTTTTCAATAGGGCCTCAGGGAATGGGATATGGGTGTAATTTTTAATTTCCGGTCCCTAGGCCTTATTGTCTTCTTCAACCTCCTTCTCTTTCTCAAGCTCCCTAGAATTTTGACTTCTAGAAGGTAATTCAGGGTTCTCGATCTGCTTCCCACTTCTCAAGGTGACAGAGTTTGCAAAGGCAAAAGGGTTTGGGTTTTGAGGTGGATTAGTGAAGATTGGAGTGCCTTGGTTTGTCATGTAACCAAAGGAAGAAGAAGAGGGACCCTGCACAACCACCTGAGCATGTGCATGTGGGTCCCTTTGATTCCCGTACCCTTAGTCTCTATTGCCCTGATTTTGCACATTACGCGAGTTGGGTAAGGGTTGAGATGGTAGGGATCCGGGTTGTTGGGTGTTTGCAATTAACCCAGATTGCAAGTTATCCAAGGATGTCTTCATTTGTTGCATAAGCTGAAGCATGGACCCTTGCATTTCCACCATCTGCCAATTTAAATCAGCCTACCCTGTAGATTGTTGGGCATTCCAAGATGGCTAATTAACTGATCTCGAGGGCAACTGGCTGTATACTTGACCCTAACCCATAGGTTTTTGGGATGCATAGTTGTCGAGTCGAGATTGGGTTTGTTGCCCCTGATTTTTCCAGGAGAAGTTAGGGTGGTTCCTCCATCCTGAGTTAAAAGTGTTGGAATACAAGTTGGACCTAACATTCTCTTGCATTGCATATACATCCTCATAAAACAAGGATGAAGAGAAGGAAGGATCAGAGAAACTAGGATCAAAGGCCCCAGTTTGGAACCCATATTGTTCCGAGAAATCCTGGCTCACAGGTTGAGCCGAATCGAGTTGGTTCACGAATTCCCACCCCATGGGAGATCGTGAGGAATGGAATCCTGAATTGTGGGATTAAGTGGGTAAAGAAGTGTTTCCTGAATTCCAAGACATCCATTCTTCCATCTTCTTACCAACCAAGTCCATTTTATCCAGTTTATTACAATTTAATTCCATGTCAAATGAATGAGAATCCTAGATCTCATTAGCACTTGACCTAGGTTGTTGAGACCGGTTGAATGCATCCATGGAGGTGTGATTAATTGAGTTCTCACTCATTTCCTCAAATAGGTCATATGCACTACCTGCATCCTTGTTGAGGAAATTGCCTCTGCAAGAAGTGTCCACATAATTACGGAGTTGCTCAACCAACCCGTGATAGAAAATATGCACGAGTTGCCATTTCGGCACCTCGTGTTGTTGACACTTCCTCAAAATTTCTTGGAATCGCTCCCAGGCACCATGAAACGGTTCCCTTGGCCACTAGACGAAAGTGGCAATCACCCGTTTCAAGGATTGGTCCTTTCGATAGGGAAGAATTTCTTCAAGAAAGTCGATTTAAGAGCAACCCAAGTTTCAATCGGCCTTCCTATAGTCTGGTACCAATGTGTGGCCTTATCCCTGAGAGAGTGGGGGAAAAGCCTCATGATCATTTTCTCTTTGTTCACATTCCTTGCTCTAGTGGTCTAAACCAAAGTGGTCAAATCCTCTAGGTGCTGGAATGGGTCCTCAAGGCCAAGGCCATGAAAATGCTTGATCAAACTTAAGACTTCGGGCTTGATTTCTATGTCTCCGATGGGAATCATGATGCTGGGACGTTCCCCATAGTTTGAAGGATCGTAAAAATCCTTCAAGGGCCGAGTGCCCAACCATGCATACGTTGGAACCATTGCTACATTTGCTGCAATTCTTTCAACTGCCTCTGAATTAGCCCCTACTGGTTCGGAGGTAGGGGAGGTAGTTGTTGATCAGCCATGGGATTTGCTTGGCTATACCTCAACCTATACCTCCTAGAATGGTCTAAAAGTCATTCCAATGTAGGGTTCAATGACCTCCTCCCAAGCATACACTGGAAGGAAGGGGAAAAGAGGGAACCCTGCAGCACAAGAATATAAGCCTATTGTTAGATGGGGTGGCCTAAGGTCTACTGACTCTCAGAATCCATCGTAAGATTATGGACGATTTACTCTACTTATCTCCAGGCATTCCAACCAGTTAGGAGGGATTAGGGAGAAGGTTCTTCGTTTGGCTTGCGCCTCCGGTTCCTAGTGTACCCCCCAGCTGCGGTCGTTTGATGCTACTCTCCTAGCTAGACATCAGATTGACTAGTATAAGAAGGTTAACCGTGAATAATCTAAATCTGGATCTCGACAAGAGAATGAATCCTTAGGGCCAACGTCTAATTGATTTTAGTTAATATTGGGAAATTGGTGCTCTAGAATGTGATGGGCCCTTAATGGGTTGTGCCCTTAATGATTTGTTTGAGAACGTGTGAATGTGCACAACCAAGAGGTTTTCAAGAGAAATTATTAATGATAAGGTGACTTTTACGGTTCAGATCTTGCTGAAGAGCTTTTAGGATTGAAATATTAGGTGTTTTCAACCAAGTTTTATGAGGCAACCCAAGTTTGTTGTTCAAAGCACATGTTCAAGTATTTTCCTTTAGAAATCAAGAAAAATGTGGAGTGCCTGGCTTGACCTAACTATTGAATCCTATGGGGCAGCTAGAAAATGAACCTCTTTTAGTTTAGGTGGTGCAGCCTAAACAATTCAATCATTTGGCTCAAATGCATCACCGATTAAGGCACATAAAAAGGTGGTTAACCTAAAATGATTTCTACTCTATTATGTGTTGAATTCGTGTATCAGGTCCACAGGTTGAAAGCCTGGTTGAGTAGATGAAAATCAAGTCCGATTATGTACCTCAAATGTGGGTGTATAGAGTGTGTATATTGATTCGTCCCACAGAAAGTATCTCTTTTTTTTATTTTTTCTTTATATGCAGGGGTGAGGTGGATGAAAGTGGCAAACAAGACAAACAATTCTATCCTAGGGTTTATGCAAACACCTAAGTAGATTAGGACTTGATTATGTGTGTGGCGAAATGAACTAGTGGGGGGGATGTGGGGGACACTTATAGCATACTCTACCCACACTTTACTACGATCTACCACACTTGGATCTCCATGCTAGGGTACCTGCAAGACAGTAGATCAAAGACAAGTAGGGTTAGTGCTATGTAAATGCAAAGAAACACAATAAACAATAAAGTAAATTCCGTTGCCTCCCCGGCAACAGCGCTAAAATGGTTGAGCGAGTTTCGCGAGTTAGAAATCAGGGTTATGAGTAACCTGTCGTCGTAGTTGCAAAACACATTGATCAGATAAAATTTATACCGAAACTTCAAGGGAGTCCCAGGTCAAACACAGGGAGGCGACGTTTACTTTAATTGAAAATTGTGCTTCGTTTTGTTTCTTTTTGGTATTTTAGGGTCTTGTTATTTTTTTGTATTTTTGTAGGAAGAAAACAAGCAAACGAATCATAAGATAGAGATGTGGAACAAATCTAATATATATTACTTCCAATGTCAATTACAATAAACTATGAAAGCATAAAAAGAGAGGGGGGTGAGAGGAAATCTCCCGAATTGGCTGTTCGGCGAGACAACGGTGCCTGGCGGAAGCTCGGATGAAGGAGGTGAGGAGCGGGACAACGAAGGTGAGATGCAGGAGGATGTCAGGTTGAGGAAAGCTTCGGCGTGGCTCCAGAATGGAGGTGAGAAGAGGGAGGCAATCTGCTACCGAAATGGAGGTGGGAGGACAACTCCAATGCGACCTATGAAGGGGGATGGGAAGTTGGAGGAGTATTTGGTGGGGCAGAGGTTTGCTACACTAATAGGCACCTTGGGAGCTTGAGAACAAGCTCTAATGGAGCATTGGTAGGCTTGCTAGAGCTTTGTAGTAGGTGAGAGTAGAGTAGGTAGAGATGGCTTGGAAGGGAGGGGGTGTAGGTCCTTTTATAGTGGAGGAGAAGAGGCAAAAAATAGGTATGAGACCATTACTGACATCTAGGCCATCCTTGGAAACGTCGCTGTAGGCAGCTCATGACCGCTGGCGCCTGCAGCTGGCTTTGCTGGCATGCGATGAATTAGCGACGGTTGTAAGCATCGTTGCAGGTCCAGCTCATGCGTCGCTATTGGTCCACCCCATGCATAGCTAGTGCTGTGCTCCCCCACCTTTGCCGTGTGCGTGCACGCACCCACGTGCTAGTGCTGCGCTGTGCGTATGCGTGCCTACACCCACGTATGTGCTGGGTAGCCTGGGTTGCGCCACGTGTAGTCTAGGCCATCCATCTTGTTGTAGGGGCTGCTACAGAGGTCGGATTGAGTCGATTTTAGCACCGTTAGGCTACGATCGTCGACCCGAATCCATCCACGCAGTTGGATTTGTCATTTGAAGCTCCAAATTATGTCTCATATTCCCTTGGCCGTTGATCTTCCTCGGATTGCATATGGTGCTATGGGACTCCGATCGAGGCGATTTCAGAGGCATTGGACTCCAATCATCGTCTTAATCAGCTCCGTACGGTCAGATTGTCAATCCAAGGCTCCAAAATAAATATTCTTGTCCCCTAACCACAAAAAGGATGCAATTAACCTAAATTTTATACAACTACTCTAAATGCAGAATGATGCATGCTATGCAATATTTATAACAAGAAATGCAAATCTAAGCCTGAGAACATGCATGAATAGGCATTTAACCCTCAATAAATCTGTTTACATCACCTCCACATGAGGCATCAACGAAATTCCTAAGGTTGCTGTCCAGACCATGGTAGAAAATCTGGGCTACTTGCCACCTCGAAACCTCGTGGTGTGGGCATTTCCTCAATAATTCGTTAAATTGTTCCCATGCCTCATGGAATTGCTCTCCACTTTGTAGGGTGAATGTAGTGTTGGCTCTTCTAAGGGCATTAGTCTTTCCTATGGGTAAAAACTTCTTAAGAAATGCATGCCTCAATTCTTCCCAAGTGGAGATGGGTCTCCCTATGGTCCTAAGCCATTAAGAAGCTTTGTCTCTTAAGGAGAACGGGAACATCTGAATTAAGATAATGTCCAAATGGATGTTCCTAGGTTTCACGATCCGAGCAATCCTATCCAAGTCCTCCAAAGTGTTGGAAAGGATCTTCATTTGAGCTCCCATGAAAATGGTTTTGAATCAAGCTAAGGACATTGGGGTTTAACTCAAAATCATCTCCCCCTTTGGAGACCCTAAGGTAAGGTTCAACACGGATGGCAAACGGATCGTAGAAATCATGGAGAGGCCTTGGTTGGCTTTCAAGGGTTGTGGTGGGTTAGGTGGGCTCGGTAGGGGTTTCCCTTGAGGGTTCTGCAGTTGAGGATTCTGCCCTTGAGGGTTATACAATCAGTGTATGGCCTACATGATGGTATGGATCTATTATTGCTGAAGTTGGTGGTTAGCTGTAATCTGAGCCTAAATCATGGCCATGGCATCGGCTTGAGGTTGGTCCTCAACCTCCTGAACTCTTGGGTCGGCCATTTCCTCAATCCTACCCCTTGAAAAATGAAGTCTCCTCCTAGTCTCTCTATCTAAAGCAACAAATTCATGATGAAGTGATTGCCTTCCGTGTATACACTAGAGAAGAACAAGGAGGGATTTGAAGGGAAACATATGCAAGAATGGTGTGTGCACAACCAAGCAAACAAATCTAGGCCCTATAGTATGGACCTAGGTGACCTACGCATCGATGTTGTCCTTACTCTTGAAGGTGGCAAAGTTGGGAAGGCGAAGCAGGGGGAGCATGTCCCAAAGGTCGCTAATTATGCCAAACCCCTACTTACTTAAGTCGTTAGACAATCGAGCCTCCCAACTTAGAACCTTTTGGAGCAAGCAGACATCACTAATTTGCCATGCATTCAGGAAAAATACCATAAAACAGACTCAATGAATCATAAGGCCAACGTCTATTCAATTTTAATTTATGGCTAGGTCAGTGCTTGTGCCTAGGGATTAAGTGAGGAGTTAGGGGGTTGATGCCCTTAAAAATTCCAATTAAGCTGTGTGCACAATCGGGTGCAAGGACCAATGCCAAAATAAGTGTTCTTTATCAAGCAAGACTGTGATGAATAGCCTTTAGAGTTTGAACCATGCTTTATTGGATTTTAGGGTTCCACTTGTTTACAAATTCAATCAAGGCACAAAGAAATAGTTACACGGTTGGTGAAGATTGATTTTCTTTAAGGCTTTTTGTGTGATTATGAAGTTAAAAGCACCCTAGTGTGGAAGATCCTATGTCATGCAACTTCTAATGAATCTTTTTTTAGAATTTATCAAGGGTCCAATAAAAGCAAGCAATCACCCTATCCTTACCAAAATCAAATGAGCTTTTCAACAAATCAATTTCAAAATTTTTTGACAATGGTAGATCACCCAAACTTACGTTTTTCCAAGAGGGGGTCAGTTTATCCAGAACCTCTAGATCAATGCGTGAGTTTAGGAATTGAATAAGAACAAGCACTAATCTTTTTCAAATGTTGAAGTAGTCTCCATAAGAAGCATAGAACATTTCAAGGGCTTTCCTAAAATATAAATGTCTTACAAATCCAAGCTACGTGTAGTTCGCAGTAATAGAAACAATCTATGGGTCTCCAGAAATCAAGACAACCTTCCACACTTCCAGTAGAGAATTTCTCATGGCCAAACCACAATAAGTTTGGCTATGAAATTTTAGGTAGAATTTGTACACTGAAAGGAGCACCACTGAGATTTTTTAAGAACTTTTAAAGCTATTAAGGGTCCTGTAATCGTGTGCTCAACCCAACTCCAGAAAATAGTGTTGCGAAATTAACGAGTTGAGAACTTAGTGGTGGTGTTTCCTTCGACAAACATAAGAGGGTTTTTTTAGAGCACCACCACTTAGATATTTTCCTTGGTCCAGAGATAAAGGATTACTAATGAAGCACAAATTCATTGCGAAAAGATTTGAATTTAGAAAATCCATCATTGTAATGCTATTCGCAAGAAAATCCATCAATCCAATAAATTTTACCGAAACTCAGAATGAGTCCCAGGTCGAGCACAGAGAGGCTAAGTAGATTTGAAATCTACAATTATATATTTTTTCTATTTTTTGTTTATAAATGAGACATTCACAATGATCACTATTCTACTTCCAATATAAACACAAACTATAAAGAGAGAGAGAAATAGAGAGAAAGAGACAGACAACTTTTATACTATGAATAATGTCATTACAACTACAACTAGAAAATGGGAAATCTAATCTAGAAAGGGATAAAGAGAAGGGGTGAGAAGTTATCCTCCTAGATGGCTTCTTGGAGTACGAGCTGAACGGATGTTGCCTGGAAAAAGGGGAGTGAAGATGGAGGTCGAAGGATGGTGGATAGATTGGGAAGAACTAGGGGTGAGGCAGGGCATTAGAGTTGTGGGATCCACTTCCAAAATGGGAGCAAGAAGATGGCTAGCGAGAGCTTTGTGAAGGGGATGTGAGGTGGAAGAGTTTGTATTGTTACTCTAGCAGAGCTTCACGTAGCTTAGGACCACTAGAGGGAGCTTTAGAACTTGAGTTCTTAGCTCTTAGAAAGGGAGAGAGATGATGGAAGGGATCAAGAAAATGTGGATGACGTAGGGCCTATGTGTAGTTGCATACATATGGGTAAAAGAGACATTTTAACTTTTAACATTAAACTCGGTTGCCTTTAGAGATGAATACGTGCGTCACTATTGATGCACATTGCTGTAGCCATGCACCTCATCACTGCTGCTCTCTTTTGATCGAACACTCCACAATGTGCCACGTCGACGCTTGATCCGCCTTCAACAGTTCGTGTCTTTGTTCATGTATGGGCGATCTCAGCCATTCGATCAAGAGATTCTCAATTGGACAGCCTAAGATCCTTGAGAGCTGCCTCCTCGTCAAACGTTAGGCATGTCTATGTGCGATGGCACATCTGATTGCACGTAATCGCACGAGAGTGCGATTAACACTTCTCCGCTCACCACATCACCACTCAATTGTCCATTCGCACTTCATCCAAAGGCTGATTTGGCCATGGTCACTCCTTCAGTTGATTTGAGGTGAGGCAGGATTTAAACCTACGCCTCCCTCTTCACGCACAAGTGTTGAACCAACGCACTTATGAATTAAGGGGCAAGTGATCTTAGCCATTGGATCTCGATCCAACAACTAAGATTAAATCATGATCTTGCCTTCAGAGATTGAGCGAAGGGGTGCAGGTGGGTTTAAATGGTTGGGATGGTGCCATGTGGCACCATCCTGGCCATCCATCTTCATATGCTCATAGGTGGTGCCACGGATGTCAGATTGGACCGATTTTCACACTATTCGGCTGTGATCATCAATCCTAACCCATCTGTGTAGTTGGATTTTTCATCTGAGGTACGGATTTACAAAAATTGGCCCCTTAACCTTTGATCTTTCTCGGACTATATCTAGTACTGTGGAAATTCGATCGGGGTGATCTTGTACTTGTTGAACTCCGATCGTCACCCTGATCCTATCCGTACAGTTGGATCTTCAATCCGAGGCCCCAATAAATGTTGCCCTATTCCCTGACCACAAAAAGGGGCGAATTACTATACAATTTATACAGATTAACCTAAATGCATGATGATGCTTGTTATGCAATATTTATAATGCATGATGCCTTTATGACACTAAGAACATGCATAAACAGACATTTTAGGCTACTTAGATGTATGCACATCGCACCCCAATGCCTATCTTTTGCTGGTCCCTAGCAAAAATATATGCTATTTATAAGTAGAGTTAGGATCAAATTACTTGGGCAAAAGTTATTTTTCAACACTAGGAAATTTCTATTAAGGCCTGAACTACAGAGGTACAATAGTGCCCAAGTGTCTGGAAAAATGCAGATCACCTAAGCCCTCGCCTTATTCAAAAGCAAAAGAATCTTTTTCTTTTTCTTCTTTTCGAATTTTTTTTTGACTTTTGAGTTTAAGGTTTCGAGGCAACTTTCTACGGCTACCCAACCCACCCAAGACTCAAAGAGAACTCTAAGTAGTATGCATCTGTTTATGTGAATGTGATAGACTCATTGATCGGCGATTAGAATGGACTTCGAGTTTCTAAGCCTCTAGATGACATTGAAAGGAATTATGCCTATAGGCATATCTATACAATCGGTAGCTTTCTCCCTACTTTTTATTTTTATGGGGTCAACACAAGGGCAAACCCAGTGTATATCTCCCCGGCGTATTCTACTTCTCCGCTTCTTCCTTAGTGTTTGGAATTAAACATGCATTTTTGTGAGTTGGGTTCTAGACAACTAGCCAATGAGCTATTACCACCGACAACTTGCCAGCCATACTCGTATGGTGAAGTGTAGCTTATTTCCTTTTTTTCTTCTTTTCTCTTTCTTTTTCTTTTCTTTTTGGATATTTTTCTCTTTTTTCTTTGTAGGTGGCTTCTTGATCTAAGATTTACCTAACGGCAGCAGGAAGAGAATGGTCGTGTGGTTGGGCTCTAGACAACCGGCCGATAAGCTGTTACCACCAACAACTTGCTAGCCATACCACCTTAGAAGGTTCATTAGCTACCCAATTTCCGTTAAAACTGTCGAAAAGCGAGTCAATGCAAATGTGTGTATATGCTTATAATTAAAGTCCCCTCAAATCAGATGCCAGGTTGATAAGTCATGTACTTATCACCCCAACTTATTTAACCAATTTGAAATGAATTTACAAATGGCAAGGACTCGAGAAACAAGTCCACATTTTAGCAGACACCTAGGCTGATTAAGCTCGAAGACCTGAAGGGTCTAAGTGTCTAGTCCTACAATATTATTTCCTAATGTCGAAAATTTCTAAAGCCTAAGTTTTCTTTCCCTAATACAAATTTTTTTTTAAATAAAAAGGAAAAATAAGGAAACTTTACAAGAAATCCACAAAGCTGACAATATGATTCAAAAAAATTGATTTAAGCCTAAGTTTTCTTCTTCTTTAGCTTGAGTATGATGGATTTTCACCTTTGGTCCATCTTGGTCTTGTAAGCCATCAAATTCCTAAGTAGATTGTCCATTTTTAGATCCACTACTTGGTTGGCTTCTTATATGGCTATCACATTTTGGTCGCATTTTGCTCCAAGGGAGCAAAGGAGCTTGGCTTGAAGGTCTCCTTGGATGAACATGTGATGTAGACACATCTATGTCAAATAAACTATCTATTTATGAGTTTTCTTAAGCATATAATTGCCTCATGCATTATAAATATTGCATAACATGCATCATCATGCATTTAGGATAATTTGTATAAATTGTATAGTAATTTGCATCCTTTTGTAGATAGGGATAGGGCAACATTTATTGTGGCCTCGGATTGAAGATCCAACTTTATGGATCTGATTAAGGCAATGATCGGAGTTCAACGACTCCAAGATCGCCCTGATCGGACCTCCGTAGCATCAGATGCAGTCTTAGAAAGATTAAAGGCCAAGGGGCAAGGTGGTGTAAAATTCATACCTCAGATGACAAATCCAACTTCACAAATGAGTTTGTATCAACGATCACAACCCAACAACATGAAAATCAGTCCAATCCGACATGCGTGGCACCATCTACAAGTCAGAGAAGATCGACGACCAGGATGGCGCCATCCCAGCCGCCCAACACTAGTCAAGTCTCTCGCTCCAACTCTGTAGGTGCTATCAAGACACGATCTCATCTATTCGATTGAGATCCAACAGCTAAGGGTGGTTACCTTAAAATGTAAGCGTGACACAAACTCAAGCGTAGCACGTTGACCGTGCCTTCGTCAGCAAAGAGGGAGGCATGGGTTCCTAGCCCCGCCTCACCCCAAATTGAAGGAGCGATCGCCCACGAATAGAATTCATCCATTGGACCACGACCGGGCAGTGAAGAAGCAGGCTACGTGGCAGTACAGATGAAGGCATGCACTTCACATGCGATCTGATGTGGGTGTGTGCGGAACGTTCAAAGAAGCAATGCTTGAAGATTCTAAGCTGTTCGATCTCTTGATCGGATGCCTGAGATGAGCCGATCGTGGGAGCACACCTCAATTGTTGAAGATGAAGAGGCAAGGGCCGTGTGCGTGTTTAACGACATGGCTCTTTAGTGACATTTATATCCCTCACTAAAGACCTCAGCATTTATTTTTTTAAGGCCTTAAAACACTCTATTGCCCCCAATCTCTACAACTATAAAAGGGGACCCGTAACACTCATTTTCACCATCCCTTCCTCTCTATTCTCACCCCCTCCAAAGCTCTATGAGCTTGTCCCAAACATGGGATGCTCCATTAGAGTCTTAAATACAATTTTTCCACCTTCTCACCCCCATTTGTGGAGTGCTTGTGGTTGTCCTCTCACCACTGTTCGGGAAGCGGATCCCGCTGCAACGCCGCCCTACTCCATCCTCTGTTGTCATTTTCCCTTGTCCAGCATCTCACCACCCTCGTCTGGGCGCTCCATCAACGCGACTCATCCTCTAAGTAGCCGTCGAGGAGGATAATTTCTCATCACCCTCTCTTTTATCGCTCTCTAGTATAGATTTCCTACTTTATAGTGTAGTGATTAGATGTAATGAACCTGATTCCGTGGTTATGAAATATTTGTTTATTCTCTCCCTATTTTCTCTTTATTTGTATTATCCTTTTCCTCTCTTTTATTAATTATTTTTTAAGTAGATAGCTAACGTAGATTTAATTCGACCAGCTAATATGACAATAATTATAAACGTGATTTTTGATCAAACGTTCGCCTCCCTGTGTTTGACCTGGGACTCACCAGAGTTTCGGTAAAATTATCTGTTTACCAGATTTTTATGCAACTACAACGACAGGGTTTTCAAACTCAAAACTTTTAGCATAGAAATCCCATCCAACAACATATTTCCTAGAGACTTGAGGTTATTCATGATTAATGTGAATCTAGTGTACATATCTCTAAGTCTCTCATTTTCCTTCATGGTGAAGGCTTTGAATTCCTAAGATAAAATATTATTTTTTGAAATCTTAACGTTTGACGTACCTTTGTAGGTTACCTAAAGAGTCCTCCAAATCTCATAGGCAATTTTGACATTAACTTATGTGGTTGAACCCCTTTGAGCTAAGCTTGCAATAGAGTGAGCTCATTGTTGTAAAATTGAGGTTGAGATGGCAAATTTGCTCAACGTTATATCCCTTCTCTAGCTTCTTGGGGAACTTGTATCGAGTCTCGCACTTCTTTCAAATGGAGAAGTCGTTGGTTTACAGCCACATGTTCATTTGGAGCTTCTAATACAAGTAGTTGCTCCTGTTGAAGAGTGGTAGACAAGTGGTTGATTGTCCCTCCCTCCAGCTGGTGGCAATGACCCTTCCCTCCATCAATCCTTTTCCCATGGAAGTTACTCCAAGTTGCGTAGCAACCTAGCTCTGATACTAATTGAAATTACATTAGAGGAAGGTGAATAGTGAAATTGAAATATAATATAGAAATAAAAATTTAATCACACAATGAACACTCAGATGTTTAGGTGGAAACCCAAACCTAGAGAAAACCGCCACCAAACTCTACCTTGACTTAGGATTTACGATGACTATGTGATCAATCGACTAGCCAGACCACTTAACGAGGGTGGTGTACCTAAATACAAAGCTCACCTCTGATCCCTAAGTGGAGATTTCTCACATTACATGGAGGAGATGTTGATCCGACAGGCCAGACACCCAATTTACAATAAACAAGAAAATAATGAAAGTAAACAACACGCTATAGAGCATCTGAAATAGATATTAAAATGGTTTAGCTATTATGGGCTAATTAGAGACTTCCTGTGAGAATAGTGATAGCAAAGTGGTAAGGGAGTTGGAGTGATTACCTAGGTATTAGAGTGCAAAGTAGTAGGGCAACAGAATATGGACTAGAATAGTATGCAGAGCTAGTGTTTTGCCTGTAGTTTATCTTTAATGGGTTTTTTTGCCAATGGATGATTAAGGGGTATATATAGTTCTCAGAGGAATCTTCAAGAAGGCTTGGGAGGCTCCCCTAGCCGTTGGAGGCATATCACAATTGATCTGGTCAAGATCCGAATCAAAATAGGTAATGCTTGTTTCTAACAATAGAATCAAACGTCTAAAAACTAAGTCAAAAGCCTAATCTACGGTCTCAAGACGTCTCATAGAAAGTTTGGACGTCCATAAATTAGGATCAATGTTACCAGAGTTTATTGGGCCTAAACAACGTTCTTGTATCAAATTATCTAACGTCTGATAGTACATTTTAAGACATTTGAGAAGATTTCTAGACATTGATAATATGTAGGTTTATTCTAGGATTGGATCAGATCCAAATAGGGATCTAGTATGTAATGGTCAGACGTCTACTGGATGTCTGGCCATATGATTGGATGTCTCATGTTCATAGTGACCTCAGAGTTTGGATTTCTTATGAATTTAGGTATTAAGATCATCTCTGACAAATCTTTTGTTAAGTTAAATTTAGCCTAACATTCCAATGTTGGACATCAGGAAGCATGCTCAGATGTCTGAAAATAATATTAAAATATCTTAGGTATGATTGCAAAGATTTTGTTCTGTCCAAGGTGGATTAGGCTTAACAGTCAGTTATTTGGACAACTGATGGTTTATCTAGACGTCTGAAGTGAGCTATGGACGTCTGTAACTGCATCTAGTCATCTAAAGCCTAATTTGTTTAGGACCTAAAGCAGTGTATATGGTAATTGATCAACTAATCTAGAAATCAGATGACTTAACTTTCTATATCAGACATTTGGATTTATTGTCAACTGGATGATATTGTGGTATTTGTTGGTTCTAAAATTGGATTTGTTTCTAAGACTTGCTTAAGTATTTTTTGTGTCGTAAAATGTAGATTTGATTTGGAAAACATCATAGTATAGTGCACATTATGATCCAAACAAAACTTTTATAACAAAATGATGAGTGTCCCGATCGATCTCAGGGAGGCATAAGATGGTGAAATGGATTTTTAATTTATTTATTCTCTTCTTTCGCTTTCTTGGAATTGAACGTCAATTTCGAGTATGCGATTGTAGGATTCGCTAGTCTCATTGTTGACTCTCACCACGTGTGCGTGCATCAGATAAATAATAAATGTGAAAGTGTGGACATTTGTCCGCATAATTCTCACTTCGCAATGGCTATTAACAGAAAAGGCATCAATTGCAAGAACATTAATATTTTCGGGAACTGACATTTTTATTGCAATAGATATAGATATGAAGCAAACAACTTTTGTTTTATTTCCTCAACTATAATGTCATTACAATCACTTCTAGAGGAATGCTTGTATAAGGAAATTGAAAATGACAAGATCTATGCTAACAAAAGAGAGACGCATGCATGGAACCTACGAAGAGTTTATGCATGCACTCTAGAAGGAAGTAATACTATACTACTAAGCAGGAAAATAACATAAGAATTAAGCTACGAAGAACAGTAAATCTACGGGAAATCAGAGCATCGAAGGTGGTCTCCAATGGCCATGTGGCTTGAAGTGGTAGGAGGGAGTAGAGGGACAGCTAAGGTGGTGTGGCCAGCCTGTAGATGGAGGTGGTGGAGTGGCTCTCTTAGATCTTGGACAACTGAAGATGGTGGAGGTGCTTGTGAGTGGAGGGGCAAGTGGCGTGGAGAGTGGAGTCCAAGCATCCAAGAGATGGGGCTTTGGCTGTCAAACCTAGTCTTTTTATAGGTTTCTTAGATGGTAAAGGTGCTCTCAAGAGAAGTCTCTAGACTTCTCTAAAGTGGTCATGGCCTATGAATATAGTTAGCCTTCTTAGATCCACTTTTAGTGGATTTAAGAATGACTATGTAGTGGTTTTAGAGTATTCTCAAGAATGTCTATGAGTGTGTAGGTGAAGGTGTATGTGTGTGTGCGTGAATGTGTGACTAAGTGTCTGCATGAATAGGCGGTGAAGTGGACCACTTGGCCCACTTCTATTATGTCAAGGTTGGTCCTATCAAGGTGTCCAAAACTAGGTTTAAGTGTAACCTATTACTAAATGGTTAATCCAATTAAACTTAACCAAGTTTAATTTGGTTAACATGTGTTCAATAGGGAGATAAAATCCCTAATTAGATTAGGTTTGAGTCAATTGGGCTCTCACTGAGTCCAATTAGACTTATGTTGGTTGAGATTTGAGCTGAATTGAACTCTATGAGTCCAATTGAATAGGTAAAGTGTAATTGACTTAGATCCAAGTTAATTGGGCTTAGTGAGAACCTAATTAGGTTCTTAAGAAAGGCTTAAGGTAGTGGACTAGGATTAGGATACCTTAATTTAGGTATCCTAGGGTGTAGGGTTGGGTTTATATTGCTTAGGAATCAAGATCTAGGTTTGATTCCAAAAACAGTAACAAGAGAAGGGTTCCAAACGTCTGATAAGATCAGATGACTTATACTTCAAAATCAGAAGTTTAAGTCCTTAGTCTAGACGTCCAATACTGAATCAGTATGGAGTTTAGGTTTTGTCTTGGGTTTCTGTAGAAATTGGATGTCTAACACCTTGCCTGGATGCCCAATTTTACAGCAGATTGGATTTTAAGCTCTATGGGTGAAATCTAAAGAGCTTGGACGCCCAGCATCCTACCTGGACGTCCAAAGGTAGGCTGGAATGTGGGTTTTGAGGTGTTTTAGGATAAGGTGACCAAATATAAGGGTGGCTAAGGTTTGGGAAGGTTTCTAGGGCTATCCTAAGGCTTGGGATAGGTGCAGGGATGTCCTATGTTCTTCATAATCCAATTCACACATTAAAATCCTACAAGTAATGTAGTATACCTCTTCCCTACATTATGTCTTCAACTTGTGTGTAGCTTTATTCCAAGGCTTCTACCCTAGCTCTACTGCAGCTCTAGCCTCTATCCTGCTTCAGATCTAGCTTCAGGGCATCTCTTGAGCTTTTATTACCTACAAACCAAATAATACACTAATCGATACATTATTAGAGCATTATTTCATGAATATCTAAGTAAAGCGGGAAAGCTGCAACGTATGCTACTAATGCATGAATTATGCTACAATTATGCTAAGTTCTAACTCAATTCAGGTCATTTAAGTCCTATGATTGTTGTACAATCATACCCCCATGCCTAAACCATGCTAGTCCCCAGCAACTACAAAACTACATGATTAACAAAATTTCTAGGCTAAGAGTATTGAGTTTGAAAACCCTGTTGTTGTAGTTGCGTAAAAACCCACTATCAGATAAAATTTACCAGAACTCTGGTGAGTCCCAGGTCGAACACGGGGAGGCCAACGTTTAATTAAAAATCGCGTTGGATTTATTGCCATGAAGCAGATTAGCTAGTTGAAATTAATCTACGCTAGCTATTCTACTTAAAGAATAATTAATTGAAAAGAGAGACATAAAATAATACAAATAAAGAGAAAATACGGAGAGAATAAACAAATGTTTCATAACCATAGCACTATGTTCATTACATCTAATTGATACACTAGAAAGCTGGAAATCTACACTAGAAAGTGATAAAAAGAGAAATGGGTGAGAAGTTATCCTCCTTGACAGCTGCTTGGAGGATAAGCCGCGTTGATGGAGCACCCGGATGAGGGTGGTAAGATACTGGACGAGGGATAACAAAGATGGACGATGAAGGATGGAACAAGGTCACGTCACAACAAGATCTACTTCCCGAATGGTGATGAGAGTACAACCGTGGGATGCTCCACAAAGGGGGTGAGAAGATGAAAAATTATTTCACTGTAGCTCTAATGAAGAATTCTAGGTATAGGACCTACTTGTAGAGATTTAGAGGAGGTGAGAGGAGAAGAGAAGGGATGAAGAAATGTGTGGTAGGGGAAGGACTTTTATAGTTGTAGGAATGGGGGGCATAGAGGTCATTTTACAAGGTTAGAATTTAACGTAGAACCTTTAGTGAAGTTTATAGGCATCACCGAAGGCAAGCTTGCTGAAGCCACGCCTCCATCTCCACCGTTTGCCTCTAATCCGAGTGCTTACACCAAGCCAAATGGCTATCGATCGACCTTCAATTGTTGAGTGTGAGATCGCGCCCAATTAAGATCTGTTGTCTGATCGTGTGATCAAACTGCTTAAAATCGCATACCTCGCTTAGTCTTACCACGCACGTAGCACCTATATGCGATTGCACATCATCGCTTGTGTATGCGTTGAGCTTTTATCTGATGCTCGAGAAGGTGCCACGTTGCGCCCACCGCTGCCGTCCAATGTCAATCAGACGATTGAATTGGCATGCCTTGCCTATGCCTTCGATTTGAGGTGCTCGGCATCTCGATCTTCTAGCTCCTCTTTGCTGGCTCAGAGCATAACCAATGTGCTACATTGCTCATTATGTTGAGTTCCCAATTTAAGGATGTGATGTTCTTAACCATTGGATGTCGATCCAACGGTCGAGATCACGTAGCCTTTACTGAGGAGTAGGGGTGCCGGAGGTGCTGGGTGGCTCTGATGGCACCATGTGGCACCATCATGGCCACCCATCTTCTTTATCTTGTAGATGGTGCCACAATGTCCAATTGAACCTATTTTCACGCCATTGGACTGCTATCGTCGATCCAAACCCATCTGTGTGGTTGAATTTGTTGTCTGAGGTATGGATTTTACACCACCTTATCCCTCGACCTCCAATCTTTCTCGGACTGTATCTAACGCTATGGAGTTCCGATTGGGACGATCTCGGAGACATTATACTTCGATCGTCACCCTGATAAACTCTATGCGATTGGATCTTCAATCTGAGGCCCCAAAATGATATGGCAATATTCCCTAATTGCAAAAGGGGAAAATTAGCCTATAATTTATACAATCTAAGATAAATACATGATGATGCATGTTATGCAATATTTATAATGCATGATGCTTCTATAGACCTAGGAACATGCATAAATAGGCATTTTAGGCCAATTAGATGTGTGCACATCACTCCCCCATGCCTATCTTTTGCTGGTCCCTGGCAAAACTGCAAGCTATTTACAAAAGAATTAGGATCAATTACTTGGGTAATATTTATTTCTCAACACTAAGAAATTTCTACTATGACCTGAACTACCTAGACTCAGCAGTGACCGAGTGTCCGCCAACATGTAAACTGCCCAAGCCCTTGCCTTATTCAAAAGCAAAAGCATCCTTTTCTTTTTCTTCTTTTCTAAATTTATTTTCTTAGATTTTTGAGTTTAGAGTTTTGGGATAGCTTTCTACGGCTACCCAACCCACCGAAGACCCAAAAAGAACTCTAAGTGCTAAGTATCTTTTTATGTGGATGTGATAGACTCACTTATTGGCAATCAGAATGGACTTCAGGTTTCTATGCCCCCAGGTGACCTTCAAAAGAAATTCTGCCCAAAGGTATATTTATACAATCTGTAGCTTTCTCCCTACCTTTTATTTTTATGGGGTCAATATAGGGTGAACCTAGTGTATATCTCCCCAGCTTATTTTACTTCTCCACTTCTTCCTAAGTGTTTGGAATTATACATGCATTTTGTGAGCTGGGTTCTAGACAATCGGCCAATGAGCTGTCACGCACGGCAACTTCCCAGCCGTACTCGTGTGGTGAAGTGTGGCTTATTTCTTTTTTTTTTCTTTCTCTATTTCTCATATATATTCTTTTTCTTTCTTTTCAAATATTTTTCTTTTTTTTTCTTTTTTCTAGGTAGGTGACTTCCCTGATCTAAGATTTATGTTTGTCACTCTGAAATGGGTTTCAAAATCGTATCGTTGCAATATAGATCGAATTAGTGTGAAAACATATAATATTTGTTACTCGGATGAAAGTCCAAGGTCAAACATAAGGAGCAAATAGGAATTCACACACTAATCTCAATAATGCAAATGAGCACAAGAATTTAAACCACAAAATGATATTCAATAAATACTAATCTGTCACTTTAGATATTCAATGAATTCTCATGTATTTTGAGGCAATAAAAAGGTAGAGAAGCTAAAATGATAGTGATTTAAATCAACAATTATTCTCTAAGCATATATATCAAGCAATCAATATCTCAATAGTAATTCTAAGTATCAAGCCTCAAATCAGTCATCTGGTCTGATGACCAGATGACTTAACCATCATATGCTACAGTGCTTCCCTAGCACTGTTCTTCTTCTTCTTCTTCCTTCCTTCATTGGCTTTCTTCATTTCTTCCTCTTCTTTTCCATCTTCAGCTGCTCTCCTCATTATGCACAAACCATTTTCCTTCTCCTCCTCTTCTTTCTGTTCTTGCATAGAGGGTGGCAATCCCTCTAGTGACTAAGTGTCACAAAGAGCAAAACCCCCTAACCCCCGCTCTCTCTCTCTATCCTGTTCCTCCACTTCTCTTTCAAATCAGGTGGGTATACGGGTAATCGGTTCAAAGCCTAGACCCGTGTGGCCTAGCCGTGGGCGAGGGCGTGCTTGGGCACGTGCGAGGGGACCACACCCCATCCTATTGAGGCAACAAGGCAGAAGCAGAAATTCCATTTAAGTGCCTTCGTGTGCCCATCAGTTTCTGAGATCGGACTAAAGTCCCACCTCTCCTTCGCACAGCAGTCGCAGCAACTTCTTGCGATTTTGATCAAAGTTGCAGTCAACAACCCAATTGCTAGTCCACTTACTCTCCTGGAGTGAATCTGCTTTGGCTGGGATAGGTACCTAGAGCAGTGCCTTCAAGAACTTGCTCCATTGCTTGTTGGAGAAGCTTGTTAATGGCGGCCAGACGAGGAACCCTGCAAACAAGTAAAATGGCCTTACGGCCACATTAAAAACACTTAAGATGATCACTGGAACATGATGAGTGCTTTCGCAGTGGTTTTGTGATGTATGGACGTGTGTGGTGGCCTGCGGAAGTCGGAGGAGGAACGTGATGGTGGGTGTGTTCGGTGGGTCACGGGAGTGAGCGAAGTAGGAAATAAAGGTGGGGCTTTGATGTGGGTGGACATGGTGATGGTGTAGAGGGTTTCGACGAGGCAGATGGAGGGGTGTATCGGCAAGGATGCCTCGCCAGAGGGATTGTTGAAGATGGGGAAGACGAAGATGGTTGTGTGTGTTTGGTGGTCGAATTAAGAGAAAAAAAGGGAAAAGGGAGTAGGGAGAGAGATAAATCTACCAGATTTAATTAAGGGATGAAAAGGGGAGGAAGTAGGCATTGATGTGGCTGCCGATGCCGAAGAAGGGAACTGCTTCGTAAGATAGCGGCGACGAAGAATGAGGTAGAGACACCCATGATTTGGCTGTCGAGGAGCGGATGAAGGGGAGGGAGATATTGTCGCTCCCAAGTTGGCAGTTGGGAGGCCAAAGGAGATGGAGGAAGCGGCTCGCCGGAGATAAGGTCCGAGCCGGTTGTGGAAGAGGAAGAAGAGGGTTTAAGGCCTTAAACCTAGCTGAAGAACACGGCCATGCCCTGGGGATCCTTTTATTGGATTCATGAGGGGATTCCAAGCTTGGAAACAAGCTTGAGAACCTTGGAGCTTACGCACAAATAGGTTACCCATTCCTTCAAAGCATTCTGATGAGCTTTTGGGAAGGAGTTGGGATCCAAGGTAGGTCCCAATGGAAAGAGGATTTCCTAAAGAATCTCCGATTTGATTTTGGGAAGGTTTCATTAATCAATCAAGGAGATCTCTCCAAATGAAGCTTGCTGGAGTAGGATTCTTGAGCGATAATAATGGAGGGACCTTTCTGTGAAGAAGACAAAGAAGTTGGGGGGCAATTTGTAAGGAATTCAAAAGTTAGGGTCTGAATGACATAGAAAGAGTCTGATTGGACCAAAATGCAAACTTGGTTAAGGTGATCTCAGATTGGGCCCAAATTTTTGTACAAACCTAATTTGGACCCAGGGAATCCAGTGGTGAAGTTAGATTTAGGTTTTGACCTTATTTGACTAGGTAATTTATGCAAAATCACAAATTAGGGTAAATATTTGTCTAGGACTCTGTTTGGGTCAAGACGCATTCTGATAGTCAAATTGAATGTACCAAATCCTAGGGAGCATTTTTCTATGATTTTTAGATGGTTTAGGTAAATTTTATCTTGACCAAAACCTCAGTTAATTAAGCAGGTCTCTTTTTAGGGTTTCAGAAGTCATTTAATTCTAAAAACATGCGAAAACCCTTTTCTGTCTGTCTAACCCACTTGTTGGATATTTAAAGCCATTTCACCCTTAATTATCCCTTGGGAAAACCTGTGATTGTACTGCAATCATGATATGATGGTAAAATTGAAGTTTTAACCCTATTTTCTTATCTTTCCCTTAGAATGATTATGCAATGAATTATAGTCCTCTGGCGGTTATGTAGGAGCATTTATTCCCTGGTAATGACTAAATTGAGCTAGTTATGGCTCATGATGGTGTCCCCATCTTACCCCTATGCCTAGCTTTTACTAGCCTGTTAGCAAAATCTCATGGAATTAACTCAAATTCTAGACCACATGCCTTTTTATGCTCAGATGTGTGCTTTCTTTTGTAGATGAGGTCAGAATGCCGATAGTAGGCTTATAGGTACTCACGTACCAACCAAGATTCGGATCTGACCAGCTCTAGCCTCAATCTGCCGCGAAGGTTTCTAAGGCCTATAAGAACTAACCTAAGGTTAGTTGAACTCCGCGGTTAAAGCACTCGTGCTTGTAACATGTTTTAGCTCAGGTTCAGTTTGCAGTGTGTTTTTGTATGAGAGAGATAGGGGGATTTTTCTTTACTTTTGGAGAGTTTTCTCTCTCTTATCTTCCTTAATTTCTAGCTTCAGATTGGCTTTACAACATGGTCAGTATCGGATTCCTAATTCCCACCATCAATCCTCACAGGTTCCATGGTAATTGATCTTCGAGAAAGCACCGCCCATGGCAACCTCAAAAACCCTGGCTTTCGAGATTTCGGGATAATCCCGCCCATAGCGTTCTATAGCTAAATCCAAACCTTGGCAACTAACTTTTCGTGATAATACCGCCCATGGCATCTAAACCAGCACAAGGTGCTTACTTGCCCCTGGTAGGTGATGGGAACACCATCATGAGCCCTAACTAGCTCATTTTGACCCAATGAAGAGAATAAATGCTCCTACATAACTAACTGAAGGTCATAATTCACTACATAACCTTTCTGAGAGAAAAAAAAGAATATAGGGGTAAAACTGCAATTTTACCAATTCAGTACAACAACGGGTTCCCTCAAGGGCTAAAAAAAGATCAAAGGATCTTAATAAGATAATAAGTGGGTTGGATCAGATAGAAAAGGGTTTGTGTGTGTTCTATGAATTAAATGACTTCTTGAAACCCTAAAATTGACCACTATATTAACCAAGGCAATGGTCAAGATAAAATTCACCTAAACCCTCTAAAAATCATAGAAAAATATTATTTAGGGTTTATAACCTTTAATTTGGCCATTAGAACCCATCTTGACCTAGAATGGGGTCTCATACAGATATTTACCCTAAATTAGATTTTTGCATAAATTACCCAGTTAAACATGGTCAAACCCAAAATCCAACTTCATCATTGGATTCCTTAGGTCAAAATTAGGTTTTTAGCAAAATTTGGATCTAAGGGGAGCTCATTTTGACCTACTTTGCAAAAAGGTCTATCTAATTACATTTCTACCCCTAACTTTCAAAACCCTTGCATTGAGCCCCCTAGCTTCTTCATCATCTTTTCAAATAGGTTCGTCCACCATTATAGTGGAGGAATCCTACTTCGACGAGCTTTGAAAGGAGGTTTCTCCTTGATTGCTTAGTGACTCCCCTCCAAAATTGGAAGGGAGATTCTTTGAGAAATCCCCTCCAATATGAACCCAGTTTGATGCCCTACTTATTTCCCAATCTCTCATGCGAACGCATGAGAGATTTGGGTCTCTTAAGAATTTCCATCGCCGTCAACCCTTCCTTGCTTGGAAGCTTGGCTTTTAAACACAAAACCTCCTCAGAGACCTATTTAAAGAATCCCCAGACCTAACCGATGTTCCTTAGCTTGAAATTAGGTCGGTTCTCCCTCAATTCCTCTCTCTCTCTCTCGCCGGCCACAATCTTTGCAAACTCTGGTGGCTCTTCCCTCACTCACTCATCGCCCAACCACAATACCAGTGGTCGGGTTGTCTTCCTATCCATCCTCCGCTTCGTGCAACACCGACCGATGTCGCCTCTGCCCTATCTCCACTGCCACCTCATCTACGAAGGTCTTCGTCTTCCACACATCCGGTGAACATACCGACGTGGGTTCTCTACCCCTTTTCATCTCTTAAAGTAGACTCTTAGGTCCCCTCTCTCTCACACTTTCTTTCCCTCTCTCTATTTCCCTAAATGACTCACCGACGCCACTGACCACCATCACCTTCTTCATCTCCAGTGATACCTCCAGCGAGGTGCCCCCGTCGCTCCGCACCTCCATCCACCTTGCCAACCACCCTACAACTTCCGCCTCGACTCCTTGATCACATCCCCTCACTCCAACCTCTCCATCGACCACCCAAAATCCCCCTAAACACACCCACTCACACGCCCACAGTAAGCCCTAAATATGCCACCACAGCCATGCACATGCCATGCAACCACTCCTATCACATCCTTCGTGCTTCGGCGATGCTCCCTGAGTGATTTGATGTGGCTACAAGACCGTTCTCATGTTTTCAGGTTCGTCGCCCATCTGCCATTACTGCCAAGCTTAAAGCAAGCTTAATGCCACTCCAGGTCGTGCGCTACTCCAGGTAAGACCCCCAAGCTATGCGGAATCCTCTCACACATGCGTCTAAGCCCTCACATGAAGACTCTTGTAGCTGCAGCCTTTCAATTTGGTCAAGGAATCTCTACTGTGGTGCACGAAGGGAGGTGGGACATTTAGTCCCACCTCAAAAGTGAGAGACCACCCAAAGTCGCATAAATTGATTTTGTGTTAGAGGCTCTTCGCCTCCAACACTAAGGGTGAGGTCCTCATCGCCCCTCTCACGGACTCGTCCGTGGCACTACCCACACGGACCTGGCCACGACTCGATTACCTGACCTATTCACTCACCTACCACTGCACGCTAGTGGGCCTAGACCCGGGTCTCCGTTAGGTTCTATTGCCCAACCGGCTAAAGGCTCTGGGAGAGCTGCTCTGAAATAGAAAAGAGAGTAAGAGAGAGGAGAGCTACGTAGGGGAAGGGGGGTTTTGCTCTAAGGAGTTTGGCTCCACACTTAGCCAACTTAGAGAAGAAGAAGAGGAGGTTAGGAAGAAGAAGATGAAGGAGAAGAGCACCGCAGAGCTTAAGGCAAAGAGAAGAACAAGAAGAAATCCTAAGGTAGAGAAAGAAGGAACGAGAAGACAAAGAAAGAAGGAAGAAGCTAAAAAAGAAGGAAGGAGAAGAAAGAGAAGAAGGCATAGAAAGTTATGGCAGAAGGAAGAGAAAGAGAAAAGGAAGAGAAGACCAAAGGCAGAGAAATAGAAGAAGGAGAAGGAAGAGAAGAAGGCACAGAAAGCTAAGGAAAGAAGAAGCCAAAGGAAGAAGAGAAGTAGAAGAAGAATCAGAGAAAGAGAAATCAGAAGAGAAGCGAGGCACTGCAGCACTAGATGTTTAAGACGTCTGATTGCAAAATCAGATGTCTGATGCTCATATGCTCTTTACTATTTTGCCTACAACTTTTTTTATATACTCATTCTCAACATTCCTAATTAGATTTTGAGTAGTATTATGTGTTCAATTTCCATTTATTGTTGAGATTAGTGCATGAATTCCATTTGCTCCATATGTTCGACCTCGGAATATATTCAAGTAATAAATTGCATTTGTTTTGAATGCTATTTCGGCTATACTACAATGCAACACTCCTAAATACTGATTCAGCGCTCTCAATAGTAGGATATTTAGATATCCTAGGAGACAAGCACCGAGGAGATGGTATGGTATTGCACATCTTCGAGGGAAATTTCTTGCCTCTCCACTCTGGGAACTCTTCCAAATCAACTTGTGTTGATCAGCCACTCCTAATCTAGGTAGCTTTTTCAGAACAGATTTAACACATTTGCATGATTTTGATCATTAAGCACACTGAACCAGACTGTGTGTGGATTGAGGTGCTTAGGTTATCGAGTCCCGTAAACCAGAGGTTAGTTAATGAGGTCGAATAATCCCTAAGCCGTAGACCTAATACTTAAGCTTCGCATTTTCTCCAACCTCTTGAGGACTATCAAGATCTTAACAGATACTTGAATTTTTAAGCTTAAACACAAGCCAAATGGGCCTAAGTTCGGCGTTCATACTAATCTCTTTTGTCTCTTAGCACTTTTGTCTTTTTATTTCTTTCTTTTAATTTAGTCTAGAACTAAGTAGATTCCTCAATCTTTTACTAATGACTATCTTTTTCTCTTTTCAAATTATGCTCCTTTTTGGCATTTATATCACCTCCCCTTTTCCTCCTCAAAAATGATATGTAATTAATTTACTCAAAATTTCCTCCCTTGTCCATTTTTTTGTTCTTTTTCAATTTTCTATTTTTTTGGTTTTCTGGAATATGTATATTTTTTTGTGAGAACCCTTCTGACTGTGAAATTTTGTATGTTTACACTTTACTACTCCCCATGCCTAAGTTTTGCAATGTCCTCATTGTAAACGGAGGGTGTGAAACAGTTATGGTTCAAGGATTAGAACAGGATTATCGGGTGGGCAAACGAGTCGGGATGGCTGTTGCGAACGATTTTAAGCTCTGGTACAAGTACCAGAGGTGGGATTGACTATTCTAAAACTGAACTTAGAGTGCAATAAATGTGCAGTATAGAAGGATAATCAAAAGGATCTCAATTTTTTGGATTGACGGGTTGCCTACCATTAAGCACTAAATTTAACACCTTCAGCTGAGCAGAAATGGTCATGGCAAAGGAGTGGTCAAATCAGATGAGTTTTATAGCACAAGCACCTTGATCAAGAGCCTAGTTGGTCCAACCAGGTGCTTGTTCAGATCAACAGGCTGAGGATGCAGCCCAAACCCAATCAATCTGGAGGGTTGATAGATGTGGATCAAGAGATGTGGTGCCCACCAGATACTGTGGAGCTCAAAAGGATGTGGAAGTGTATAACTAGGGTTTGGCTGAGTCAGATCAGCCTGATCTGGGTAGGGATCCTCAAATGAAAGTGAATCAGTGTAGGATGTAGGAACCTACAAAAATGATCAGAGAAGGGTGGGGAATGATTTGTTGTCTGATCGATGTCTGAAACTCGATAAAGATGTGGGGGAGAATCATCTACAACCGGCTCATTAAGAGGAGAATTAAAGTGAAAATTGAGTCTGATTGTAGGTTAGGGTTGAGAACAGGTTTGGGAAGGCTTGACATGTGTAGAAGAGGTGTTTTCAAGAATAATTGTGTGAGGGCTACTCTAGAAAGGATTGAAAGGTGGGTTCATTTAGAGAGTCCTCATAGTAGCCATTAAAATCAAAGGTGAATGCCTGAAGAGTGTCTATAGGATGAAGGAAATTTGAGTCAAGAAAAGATTTGAACTCTGGGTTGTAGATACTCTCGGCATTTTCTATTTCTGATTCCTGAGGATAAAAAAATATGATTCTATCTCAATGGAATCTGATTTTGAATCAATGATCTTGGGCTCAGGGACCTCAGAGTTAGAGTCGAAGAATGGATCATGTATGCTGAGGTCATAGATGGGCTCATAGTCGTCAGGAAATAAGGGTTCTCCAAAATCAGAGTAAGATTCGAAATCATCGGAGAACTTACGAGAATCAAGTTCTGAATCTGATTCGGGATCAGAGGTTCTACCACAAAATAAATCAAAAGATGTAGACTCAGTAGCCTGACTTAGGTCTAGCCTATTCTTAGATTCTGAGCTCAAAAAGGTGTCCTTATTAGGTCTGGGCTCGGGTTCTTGGCTTGTAGGGAAGACCCAAACAAAACTCAACTCTTCCAACTCCTCGATTTTTGTATCATAGATAGGCTTGACTTCCAGAAAATTAATCTGTGCTTCTAAGGATGTTGGAGTGGTGCATTCATCAAATAAAGGCCCAGAATCATGTTCTAAATTTAAAGTCTAATTTTCATCACATGGGGCCTTGTAATCATCCCAAGAAGGTTCAGATCCAGATTCTAGGTTAAGGGTGTCGGTTGTATCACTAGAATCTAGGTTGGGTTCCTGGGTTGTTAGAATTGTCCTCGAGGACCACCTTATCAAAATAAGGAGTAGAATTTACACCCTCGAGAGGTTCTGATTTAATTTCAATATTACAGGTGCTAGGAAATCTAAACTTGGTTAACTAGTCTTTTGATATTCTAGGGCTGGTTCAAAATCATGATCACCTTCAATTGAATCTTCCCAACCCATCTCAAGATCAGGTGTATCAATTTGTATATTAGGTTGATCATATTCCATTTGGGTTGGGGGTCCACAATAACCTTGATTCTCGAACCCAGGATTTGGAAAATCAGATAGATCCTCAGTAATGTTCCAAGATGTTTCACTAAATGTTTGGGGAATGTACAGGTATTTTTGATCGATAATCTGCTTTAATAATTTTACAATCGCTTCCCATTTTTCAAGATCATCTTGGTGTCTTCCCCAAAGTATAGGATTTGTCATGCATTGGAGATATTCAAAGTTATGTAATTTCTCTAACTCAATGCATCCTATCATGAGAACATCCCGGGTAGATCCATTTGTTACTTGTGTTATAATTACTTGGGCACAATTTATGATGAAGGTCGTTATCGACACATTAACCTGAATGTCATCAATTGGTTTTGAGATTTTGTCATCAATCTTATAAAATCTAAGGGCATCCTTGATCATTCTATCTTTCATGTATATTTGAGATTCAAGTTTCTTCAAAGGTTTTCTTAAATTGTCGGGCTGCATTTTGAATCGAATGGTGAAATCAAGATGTAGAATCAAAATTCAAGATTAGATTGAAGTTGATCAGATTTGAAAGAGATTTCCAAGAAAATCTGGGTATGTGCTCTAAATAGAAAGGATGCGGGACTGAATGTGAATTTTTGACCCAATCAAGGCACCCAAAAGATTCTTTGAATGACTAAGGCAATTTTGAGGCAGATGATACATCTGAATCAAAAATTCGCACACCCAAAAAAATACCTGGGCAACTAGGAAAGGAGAGTCTCGCAAAGAGCCCTACATGGTAGAGCATCCCCACGGGTTACAGTGTTTCCTCCACATGACCTTCCTTGTCACTAAGGGTCCTGGTAGACCTGAATGTATGAACTTAAGACCTTAAGTCTACTAATTTTATGTCTTAATTTGTGCCTTGAGTTTCACTTGATAAGAAGTTAATTCAACTTGTGACCTAATTTGGTGGTTGGTTGGCCTATGATGAGAACCTCATCATGAGTCATAACTAGCTCATTTTGACCTAATACAAAGGATAAAAGCTCCTACATAACTCAAGGAAAGGCTTAACTCAGAGAATTCTGAGTTTAAGGAGAAAACGAGTCATAAGGGGTAAAAATGCAATTTTACCAGTATAATCTGCATATAGGGTAATTCAGGGTCCAAACATAGGTCAAAGCAACCTAATAAGAATAAAAGTGGGATGAGATGATCTGACAAGGGCTACAGCAATTCCAAGGAACTAAATGATAATCTGTAACCTTAAAACAAACCCACTTCAATTCATGAGATTTGAGGCAAAGTAAAAATAGAATAAACCCTCTAAAATTCATAGAAAAATAATCTCTAGGGTTTAGAACCTTCAATTTGGCCTTCAGAACCCATTTTGACCTACATTGAGAACCATGCCTAATTAATAACTTAATTCGGGTTTTTGCATAAATTGATCGGTCAAAAAAGGTTTAATCAAGAAATAAAATTCACCATCAAATTCCTTAGGTCCTAATTAGTCATGTATAGAAACTTGAGCCTAAGAAGAAACCTTCTTAACCAACTTTACACTTTGGTCCTCATATATTTACTTTTTGGCCCACAACTTTTGAACCCTCACATTTCTACCCCTAACTCTCCTTTGTTCTTTGCATTCAGGTCCCTCCTGCCAAAACCTGACCAGCACCATGCTCCGGCGACCTTGCGCGGAGCATGGCGCCGCGCAGGGTAAGGGGGAGGGTCTGGCAAGTAAACCGGGGGTGCCCTGCGTCGTCAGCCATCGCAGGGACACCCCCATGGTCACTGCAACCCACCATACCAGCCGTGCGAACGCACGGACGGTATGGGTCTCCATCTCCGGCGTCCTCCGGCGAGGGAGACACGTCGTCTCCCTCCGCCCTCCTCTCTGATTCTACCTTATAAGTACCCCCCGTCGCTCCACCGTTCGAGGGAGCTCGGTCCTGATGGAGAAAGACCCCCACTTCCTCTCTTCCCACTCCGACAGGAAGCCCTCCAGCTCCGGCGGCCTCCCCTCTTCCTCCTCGTCGCTCTGCCGCACTACCAGCTGCAGGGTTGCTCTCCCTCGCTCTTCCCGTGCCACGCCGCACCCAGCTGGCGCCTCTCCGGCCCTATCCTCGCCGCCGCCCCTTCCCCAGGGCATCTTCTTCTCCGGCGACAGTCGATACGACTGTCGCCTGCTCCGTCCCCTCCTCGTCCTGCTAAGTAGGTAGAACTCCTCCTCTTCCTCCCCTCTTCCTTTTCCTCACTTTACATCTTTACTGTTACCCCGATCCGACCAATCACCCTCACCTTCTCCACCTCCGGCCCCTGCTCCGGCGACCCGCTCCCATCACTCCAGCAACCCACACGGCTCGCCGACCACCGCAGAACCTCCGCCTCCTCACCCTGATCAACCTCCGCCCTTCCACTTCTCCCAAATCACCCTCTGCAACTCCACCGAACAAACCCATCGCCTAACCTGCAGTTTGACCTAGGGCGGCCCTTAGTCTCCGCCCCGCCGCCTGCACACCCCCTAACCACCTTCGCCGTGCCACGGCGAAGGTCCTCCGCATTTCTGATTGGGCCGAGAGGCCGTTTCTCTGTGGGCAGGTACCTGCGCTCGCCGCCGACATTGTAGAAGCGAAGCAGCTTCTTCACCTGCTGCCCCAGGTGTGCCACGCCCAGGTCATGGCCCCAGGCTGCGCGAGGTGTCTTCGCAAAGCGTCAGGCTGCAGTTGAGGCGAATCCCTCGCGCGAAGCCCTCGTGCGAAGCCTCGACCGCCGCTGCCTCCTCCACGCAGGCGTCAAATTGGGGTGGGACATTTAGTCCCACCTCGGAAGGCTTTGAAGGAGTGCAGCGGTATAAAGTGAAAAAGTGCTGGAGGCTTATTGCCTCAGCACACGGGGTGAGGTCCCCTTCACCCGCCCGATTACCCGGTCTCGTCCGCACTCACGCCTCGCGGACCTGGCCCGACCCGACTTAGCCCGACCTGCACTCCTTGCCCACCACGCACGCCGGTGGGCCTGGACCCGGGCTTGACCCCCGTACCCGACTACCCGGTAGCTCTGGGAGAGCTTTCCTAAGAGCGGCTTCTGTGAGAGAGAGACGCGGGGGAGGGTAGAGTAGGTTTTTGCCCGCTGACGAAAACTTCAAAGAGTGCAGGCACAGGTGAAGAAGAAGAACCGGAGAAGAAAACTGACGGAAGAAGAGCAGCCAGGATTGCTCGAAGCAAAGAGGAAAAGGCGAAGAAGAAGAAGACGAGCGAGGCAGAGAGAAGAAGGACGACGAAAGCTGAAGGAAGAAGGTGCACCGAGCAGCACTGTAGCAGCGGCGGTTTAAGTCGTCTGATTGGAAAATCAGACGACGTCCTGAAGGCAAAGAAGGAGAAGGAAGGCGAGGCAGAGGAGAACACAGAGAGGCCAAGTGAAGACTCTGCAGAAGAAGAAGAGCAGGACAGCAAGGGAGAAGAAAAAGGAAGAGACGAGCAGAAACAAGAGCTGAAAGAAGAAGAAGAACATCACCACTGCAGATAAAGAAGAAGAACGAAGGAAGAAAGCAGAAGATCTGAGAAGGAGAGGATAAGCAAAGAGAGAAGAAGAAAGAAGCCAACAAATTCTCTCTCTCTCTCTTTATTTTTGTAAAAGAAACTTTGTACCCCTAGAATACAACTTGCTCCCTGAGTTCGACCTCGGGAACTCTTTTATTTTCCGAGTAAAAAATTTATATATTTGAAATGATGGCAATAACTGGCTATACTACAACGCTATAACAAAACCCGGTTATACACGCCCTGCCAACGTTTCATTTGGCGCCGTTGCCGGGGAGCAACGGCTATTCTAGAGGTAAACATTCCTGTTTCTTTTTAGTTTCTGATAATCTCCTCTCTTTTGTGCAGCTATAGGAAATCAAGAAGACAAGCAACCGCACGACAACCACTCCGAGGACAGGTAAATTTTTTTTCCTCTCACTATTAACCCCTAAACTCTAAAGAGGAAGAAAAGAAAAGAACAAGCAATATAGGGCTAACCTGTCTTCCATACTTAGTAACCATAAAAAGTTGCATGTTTTCAACCCATTACTCCTGCACACTACTAAGGGTATTTAAGGGCTAACACATTCTTGCTTGAGCCCTAATTACCCAACAAAGAGCTAACTGGACCAAATAGAGCCAACCTAGGATCCAACACTAGGGATTTAGAGACACACTCCTTAAGCAAGAATTGAGAAAACCAAATGAAGTGTGCCCAAGCCCTTGTCTGAAAATACCTATTCAAAGAAAAACCCAAAACAATTGGCTCTCTAAACACTTGAACCCTAAAAGACAAGACCCAAAAACTCTCAAAGGAAACAAGAGGTAAAGTTGACCCCTTGGGTCAACCAACCTTAAATTAGGTCACTCTTTGCACTTAAAAGACTAAAGTTCAAGTGAAACCTTAAGCACCCTGATCTTAAAATAAAAATTGGTAGACTTAAGAGGTCAAGATCCCCATTCTGGTCTACCTGGAACCGCAGTGACAAGAGAGGTCAGGTGGGGGAAACCCTGTAACCCGTGGGGACGCTCTACCGTGTAGGGGTCTTTGCGGGACTCTCCCTCTCTGGCTGCCCAGGTAATTCTCAGGTGGACGATCTTTCTGATCAAGGGGTCCATCTTCCTCGCACCTCTATAGTCACCCAACACATTTTTGGGTGTCTTGATTGGGTCCAGCACCTTCTAAACTCATCTCTGCCAACAGTGCATGTACGGTAGGAGGTCCTTAAGACCACCCTTAAGACCTCCTTTAGAAATTCGCTCTCGTCAAGGCCAAGCCTCGTCGCCCGTGTTTGTGCAGCAACACCCTCACATTATTCTCTCTTCTGATTCAGAACCAAGTTCTTCTTCTTCCCCCATCATGGCTCAGCCAGTTGAGGAAGAAAATAATCTGGAGCACCAGCTCCAGCAACTCAATGACCTCTTCCAAAACTTCGTGCACCCACCACAGCATCCTATGATGCGGGACCACTACAATCCTGCTGCGGTGGCCATTGAGCCTCGAGTTAGAATCCCGACTGGAGGACCTGATTCCGAATTAAAGCCCAACATGATTCATGCTATACCTAAATTCCATGGGCTTAATTCTGAAGATCCCTTCCAGCACATCAAACAGCTAAAGCATCTGGCCCAAACTTTTGGGTCAGATGCGCAAAATCGGGATATTCTTCTCATGAAGATGTTCTCCTTTTCTCTTATGGACAAGGCCGCCCATTGGTATCAAACTCAGACCCGACCGATCAACACTTGGGAAGAACTTCAATCCGAGTTTTTGAAAAAGTTTTTTCCCGTTGGTCGGACCAACTCCTTGCGCCATCAGATTACACACTTCACTCAACAATCAGGAGAACCTCTCCATGAGGCATGGGATCGTTTTCAGGATCTCATGAGAAAGTGCCCCCATCACGGAGTTCCTAAATGGGAACAAGTCCAATCTTTTTACCAGGGACTACGTGAGGACATCCGCCTTTTCGTCAATGCAACTTGCGGAGGAAATATCATGGGTCAACATGAAGACACCGTGTGGGAGATTCTCGAAAACATGTACGAGAACTCCATCAACAATGACTCCATGGGATTATTCGACAGGATGAATACCCGCACAGCGACGAATCTTAGGGGAGCACATGAGACGCAGGGCCTATCCGCATCAGTCGACCTGGAATTAATGGCCAGTCGATTGGAGAAGGTTTCAATCATTGAGAAGAAGGTGGATGAGCTAACTCAGCACTTGCAGCGAGCCACCTCCGCGTGTAACTCCTTTGCACAACCTCCTTCCACACAGGAGACTGTGCAAAACATCCTCCACCGATCTTCCCCTAGGATGGATCCATATCCATCCCCATCTGATTCTCAGATCGGAGGATCATCCGATCCTTTCTACACCAGCCCGGGGAACTCCATTCCCCTTTCCCTGATTCTCAAGAGGTTCCTCAGACCTGCGATGACCTCAACGCCATCCAGAACGACCCATTCTCCAACACTTACAACCCTGGATGGCGAAACCATCCCAATTTTCAGTGGGCGGGAAATTCCCAAACCCAAAGACCACCTTTTCAGTCCCGCCCACAGCCCTCTCATCATTACCAGCCGCCTCAGCCTCGGCCCAACCCTACTTATCCATCAGGGCCAAATCAGGATCAAATGTCCCTAATCCTTCAGACTCTGGCTGACATTCAAAGAACGAATGCGGCTATTCAAAAACAGCACAAGGACGAACTTACAGAGGTTAAAACTCAACTCGCCCAGTTGGTAAATTTTCGCCAGCCAGGCACACTCCCTTCCCAACCTCTTCCTAACCCGAATAACGTGCCGACCCAGAAGCGCGTTATGAATCCAAATTTAGGCCACGCACAATGGATTTATCAGGCCCCTACTGCTCCATCTCCAGACGAGATGGAAGCTTCAACTTCTTATGCGGGATTTCAGCAGCAGCCACCCCTCTTACCAAACCCAAACCAAAATCAGGCCGGATTAAATTCTGTAACAACACGTAGTGGTAAAACAACTCAAGACCCGCATTATCCAAACCACTCCAAGCCTGATAACCATGACCCTAGGATAGTTATCCAAGATACCACTGTCCCAGATCAAGAACCAGGACCTATCCTAGAAGAACCAACCAAGGTCCCATTCCCTGAAGTCTTAATCAAAGAAAAGAGAAGAACCAAGCCTGTGGCACCTGAGGAGGACCTGGTCAAGCTCTTTTAGCAGGTCCACATAAACATCCCCTTGATGGATGCAATCCACCACGTACCGGCTTATGCACGATTTTTAAAGAATGTGTGTACACCCCAGCGTAAGCCGCGAACTAAGGGAGGGAGCCCAATTGTTCTGTCAGAGCAAGCCAGCTCTGTAATCCTCAGTAGACTCCCACCCAAGGCAAAAGATCCTGGTACTCCCCTGATTTCCTGCAAGATAGGTGATACACAATTTGATAGAGCATTGCTAGACTTGGGTGCTTCCATAAATCTGATACCCACATCCTTACTTAACCATCTAGAAGAATCTGAGCTGAAACCAACTGAGGTGACATTACAATTAGCAGATCGATCTATAAAGTAACCAAAAGGGATTCTCGAGGATGTTATTGTGAGAGTGCGGGATTTCTACTTTCCTGTAGACTTCATAGTCTTAGATATGGATGCACCTGAGAACCCTAGGGATACACCAATCATTTTAGGGAGACCTTTCCTGGCTACTGCTAGAGCCAACATTAGCTGTGAGGAGGGCCAAATAGAGCTCAAATTTGGGAATCAAACACTGAAAATTGATATATTTAAGGCCCAACAAGGAATCAATTGCGGAGTCATCGAACAAATTTGTGACATTAGGACTTTGGTTGATGAAACACACTTCCAGAATGATTTGATTATACCTCATCAACCGCAGAAAGATCTTGATCCGCAAACTGAGGAGTCAAATCCAGATATGAACAACCCAGTAACTCCCATCCTTGAACCACACATCTATACTGAACCACCCGCTGCTGCTGATAACCCCATCCTCGAACTGAAACCCCTTCCTGCTCACTTGAAATACATCTTTTTGGGTTCTAATCAGACCCTTCCTGTGATTATCAATTCCAACCTCAGTCCTGAACAGGAATCCCGTCTGATTGTTGTCCTCCAGCAACATCGCAGAGCCATCAGGTGTACTCTCGATGATTTGACTGGAATAAGTCCCTCTTATTGTACTCATCATATCTATTCAGAAGAGGGCACACGACCTTCTCGTGAAATGCAGAGACGCTTAAACCCCAATCTGCAGGAGGTTGTGAAAAAGGAGATCATCAAGTGGTTAGATGCCGGAATCATCTACCCGATCTCCGATAGTCGTTGGGTGAGCCCAATTCAGGTCGTGCCCAAGAAGGCAGGACTCACCACTATAACGACTGAGATCGGAGAAATCATTCCTACCCGATTAGCCAACTCGTGGAGAGTCTGTATAGATTACCGCCGACTCAATTCCTCCACGAAGAAGGATCATTTCCCACTGCCTTTCATTGATCAGATTCTCGAGAAACTAGCTGGAAATAGGTTCTTCTGCTTCATTGATGGGTACTCCGGTTACAACCAGGTGGCAATCCATCCTGAGGACCAAGAAAAGACCACGTTCACCTGCCCCTTCGGAGCATACTCTTTCCGAAGGATGCCTTTCGGTCTTTGCAATGCACCCGCTACTTTTCAGCGATGCATGCTTGCCATATTCTCAGATATGGTAGGTGATTATCGGGAAGTCTTCATGGATGACTTTTCAGTTTTCGGAGCATCATTCGACGATTGCCTCCAACACTTGGTCCAGATACTCAGGCGGTGCATCGATGTGAATTTGGTTCTTTCCTGGGAAAAGAGCCATTTCATGGTGCTTGAGGGAATTGTCCTGGGGCACTCAATTTCGGAAAAAGGCATCCAAGTGGACCGAGCTAAGGTTGATCTGATTTCTCACCTTCCTATGCCTAGCTCGATCAAGGACATCCGATCTTTTTTGGGGCATGTCGATTTTTATCGACGATTTATCCCTGATTTTTCAAAAATCGCGCGCCCCCTGACCACTCTTCTCTCCAAGGATGTACCTTTCGAAATTTCCAAGGAATGCACTCAAGAATTTGAGATCCTACGTGACCGAGTCACCCAAGCCCCGATCCTACAGTCCCCTGATTGGTCTCAACCCTTTGAGATCATGTGCGATGCATCCGACTTTGCTGTAGGAGCGATTTTAGGGCAGAAAATTGACGGGAAACCTGTGGTCATTTACTACGCCAGCAAACACTCGATGAGGCTCAGCGTAACTATACAGTTACTGAGAAAGAGCTGCTAGCTGTAGTATTTGCCCTAGAAAAATTCAGATCGTACCTTCTGGGTTCCCGTGTCATCATATACTCGGATCACACAGCTGTGAGGCATCTCCTTGCAAAGAAGGACGTGAAACCTCGATTAATCTGATGGATCTTGATGTTGCAAGAATTTGACCTTGAGATTCGCGACAAAGCGGGAAAGCAAAATGTGGTAGCTGATCACTTGTCCCGTCTTCCTTCTGAAATAATCGACCCTTCCGGACCCATCACTGAGCATTTTCTCGATGAGCACCTGCTGACTATTGGTACTAGCCTTCCATGGTTTGCTAATGTAGTAAATTACTTGGCATCTCATCAGATCCCGTCCGATTGGCCGAAGGCCAAGAAGGACAAATTACGCTCCGATGCCAAGTATTACATTTGGGAAGACCCGTACCTCTTCCGCATAGGTGCTGATCAGATCATCCGGAGATGTGTCCCGGAAGAGGAATTCAACAATATCCTCTCTTTCTGCCATGACCAGGCATGCGGTGGCCATTTCGCCGGGCATAAAACCGCATCAAAAGTCCTCCAGTGCGGCTTTTACTGGCCCACACTGTTCAAAGACGCGTACAGTCACTGCAAGGCATGCAGTCTTTGCTAGACTTTGGGCAACATGAGCCATCGCGACATGATGCCTATGCAACCGATTCTAGTATGCGAAATCTTTGATGTTTGGGGGATTGATTTTATGGGCCCCTTTCCTGTTTCAGGTGGTTTCGAATACATTCTGTTGGATGTGGACTACGTGTCCAAATGGATCGAAGCCATACCGACCCGAACCTGTGATCACAAAATTGTTCTCAAATTCATTCATCAAAACATTTTCTCAAGGTTCGGGATTCCTCGTGCAATAATCTCTGATGGGGGGACCCATTTCACAAATGCTCAGTTTAGGTCACTGATGACCAAATACGGGGTGTCTCACCGAATCTCTACTCCTTACCACCCCAAAACTAATGGTCTAGCTGAGCTGTCTAATCGGGAGATCAAGAAAATCCTGCAAGTCACTGTTCGACCTGACAGGAAGGACTGGTCGTCCCGACTTCCGGAAGCATTGTGGGCCTATAGGACAGCCCACAAAACCCAATTAGGCATGTCTCCCTTTAGACTGGTGTACGGAAAGGCGTGTCACCTTCCCGTAGAACTGGAACATAAAGCCTATTGGGCAGTACGGAACTGTAATCTAGATTTTTTGAAGGCTGGAACCCACAGAAAACTTCAAATCAGCGAGATCGATGAATTACGCTTAGACGCGTATGAGAGCTCGCGAATCTACAAGGAGCAGGTTAAAGCCTTCCACGACAAGCATATCTCGAGAAAAATCTTTCATCCTGGTCAGAAGGTCCTAATCTTTGATGCCCGACTCAAACTTTTCCCGGGAAAGCTGCGATCCAAGTGGGTCGGACCATATTTAGTCCGACAAGTTTTTAGAAATGGAGCTATCGAAATCAGTCCACTCAGCCACAATTCCGAACCTTTCATCGTGAACGGTCAGAGACTCAAGCCGTTCATTGTTGTAACTTCTACTGATTTGGCTGAAGCATCTTATATCCTCCATTCCCCTTGAGCTTATTGCGCCCAGCCGATGGCGTAAAACTCAGCGCTTAACGGGAGGCAACCCGTCATTTTCCTAAAAATCCAAAACTTTTTCTGACACCTTTTTGCACTTAAGGTTAACCCTTGTAGACAGCCGACCCCACCTCAGATGCTTGCATCTGGGATTAGAAATCGTCCGCAAAAATTCAACCCGACCCATCCACTCATCCAAATTTCTGTCTTAAGGAATGAACTAAGTTAAATAAAAACCCCCTAGGTTACAATGAGGACATTGCAAATCTTAGGCATGGGGGGGTATGAAAGTGCAAAACTTATAAGAAAAGGTTTCAAACAAAAAATTCACATATGCCAAAAACACCATAAAAATTAAAAATTTTTTGAAAAAGAATAAAAGGAAAAGAGGAGAAGGAAATTTTGTGAAGGATAAGGAGAAAAGAAACAAAATGAAAAAGGAGCACAAAATTATGAGAAAAGGTGATAGTCATTAGTAAGGAACTAAGGAATTAACCTAAGTTCTAGACCTCATTCAAGAAAATAACTGAAAAGTGCACAATGAGATTAGTAAGAACGCAAACCTTAGACATTCTTGGATAGACTCTTAGTACCCATTAAGATCTGAACATTCCTCAAGAGGTTGAGGAAAATGAAAAGCTGAAGTATTAGGTCTAAGGCTTAGGGAGTATTTGGCCTCGTTAACTAATTTTTGGTTTATGGGACTTAGTAACCTAAGCACCCTAACCTCACACACAGCCTGGTTCAGTAAGCGTAAAAATCAAAATCACACAGAAGCGTCGCAAAATTCTGAAAAGAACACCTAGAGTAGGAGCGGTCGATCAACACAAGTTGATTTGACGAGTTCCCAGCGCGGAGAGGCGGGAAATCCCCTCGAAGATGCGTAACAAAATATCATCTCCTCGGTGCTTGTCTCTTAGGATATTTACATATCCTACTGGGGGCATGTAAGCACTCTGCTGATTCAGATTCCATGGATGGCATTATCTCGAAGTGTCAATTGCCAGGGTCTGGATTCGGCCACGGAACACCATGGATGGGATTATCTCGAAATCTCAATAGCCAGGGTTCCGGGGGTTGCCATGGGCGGTGCTATCTCGAAGCATCGATTGCCAGGAACCCTTGAGGATTGATGATGGGAGCAAGGAATCTGATACAGACCGTGTTGAAAAGCCAATCCTAGGCTAGAACTAAAAAGAAAAAGAGAGAGAAAACTCTCCAAACAGAATAACTTTCTATCTCTCTCTTACAAAACGCACTGCAAACTGAGCCAGGGCTAAAATCATTTCAAGCACGGGTGCTTTAACCACAAAGTCCAATAAACCTTAGGTTAGTTCTTGTGGGCCTTAAAAACCTTTGCTAAGGACTGAGGCCAAGGCTAGATAGATTTGGATCTTGATTGGTACTAGGGTACCTTTTAGTCCTATGGTCAGCATTCTAACCTAATCTAAGCGCAAATGAAAAAGCACTTACCTGAAGCTATTAAGAACTTCATGGTCTAGAACAAGGGTTGAAACCTTAAGATTTTGCTAAGGGACTAGCAAAAGGTAGGCATGGGGGTATGATGAGAACCTCATCATGAGCCATAACTAGCTCATTTTGACCTAATACAAAGGATAAAAGCTCCTACATAACTCAAGGAAAGGCTTAACTCAGAGAATTCTGAGTTTAAGGAGAAAATGAGTCATAAGGGGTAAAAATGCAATTTTACCAGTATAATCTGCATACAGGGTAATTCAGGGTCCAAACATAGGTCAAAGCAACCTAATAAGAATAAAAGTGGGATGAGATGATCTGACAAGGGCTACAGCAATTCCAAGGAACTAAATGATAATCTGTAACCTTAAAACAAACCCACTTCAATTCATGAGATTCGAGGCAAAGTCAAAAATAGAATAAACCCTCTAAAATTCATAGAAAAATAATCTCTAGGGTTTAGAACGTTCAATTTGGCCTTCAGAACCCATTTTGACCTACATTGAGAACCATGCCCAAATAATAACTTAATTCAGGTTTCTGCGTAAATTGACCAGTCAAACAAGGTTTAATCTAGAAATAAAATTCACCATCAAATTCCTTAGGTCCTAATTAGTCATGTATAAAAACTTGAGCCTAAGCAGAAACCTTCTTGACCAACTTTACACTTTGGCCCTCATATATTTACTTTTTGGCCCTCAACTTTTGAACCCTCACATTTCTGCCCCTAACTCTCCTTCGTTCTTTGCATTCAGGTCCCTCCTGCCAAAACCTGACCAGCACCATGCTCCGGCGACCTTGCACGGAGCATGGCGCCGCGCAGGGTAAGGGGGAGGGTCTGGCAAGTAAACCGGGGGTGCCCTACGCCGTCAGCCATCGCAGGGACACCCCCCTGGTCGCTGCAACCCACCATACCGGCCGTGCGAACGCACGGACGGTATGGGTCTCCATCTCCGGCGTCCTCCGGCGAGGGAGACACGTCGTCTCCCTCTGCCCTCCTCTCTGATTCTACCCTATAAGTACCCCCCGTCGCTCCACCGTTCGAGGGAGCTCGGTCCTGACGGAGAAAGACCCCCACTTCCTCCCTTCCCACTCCGACAGGAAGCCCTCCAGCTCCGGCGGCCTCCCCTCTTCCTCCTCGTCGCTCTGCCGCACTACCAGCTGCAGGGTTGCTCTCCCTCGCTCTTCCCGCGCCACGCCGCACCCAGTTGGCTCCTCTCCGGCCCTCTCCTCGCCGCCGCCCCTTCCCCCTGGCATCTTCTTCTCCGGCGACAGTCGATACGACTGTCGCCTGCTCCGGCCCCTCCTCATCCTGCTAAGTAGGTAGAACTCCTCCTCTTCCTCCCCTCTTCCTTTTCCTCACTTTACATCTTTACTGTTACCCCGATCTGACCAATCACCCTCACCTTCTCCACCTCCGGCCCCTGCTCCGGTGACCCGCTCCCATCACTCCTGCAACCCACACGGCTCGCCGACCACCGCAGAACCTCCGCCTCCTTACCCTGATCAACCTCCGCCCTTCCACTTCTCCCAAATCACCCTCTGCAACTCCACCGAACAAACCCATCGTCTAACCTACAGTTTGACCTAGGGTGGCCCTTAGGCTCCGCCCCGCCGCCTGCACACCCCCTGACCACCTTCGCCGTGCCACGGCGAAGGTCCTCCGCGTTTCTGATTGGGCCGAGAGGCCGTTTCTCTGTGGGCAGGTACCTACGCTCGCCGCCACCATTGTTGAAGCAAAGCAGCTTCTTCACCTGCTGCCCCAGGTGCGCCACGCCCAGGTCACGCCCCCAGGCTGCGCGAGGTGTCTTCGCAAAGCGTCAGGCTGCAGTTGAGGCGAAGCCCTCGTGCGAAGCCCTCGTGCGAAGCCTCGACTGCCGCTGCCTCCTCCGCGCAGGCGTCAAATTGGGGTGGGACATTTAGTCCCACCTCGGAAGGCTCTGAAGGAGCGCAACGGTATAAAGTGAAAAAGTGCTGGAGGCTTATTGCCTCAGCACACGGGGTGAGGTCCCCTTCACTCGCCCGATTACTCGGTCTCGTCCGCACTCATGCCTCGTGGACCTGGCCCGATCCGACTTAGCCCGACCTGCACTCCTGGCCCACCACGCACGCCAGTGGGCCTGGACCCGGGCTTGACCCCCGTACCCGACTACCCGGTAGCTCTGGGAGAGCTTTCCTAAGAGCGGCTTTTGTGAGAGAGAGACGAGGGGGAGGGTAGAGTAGGTTTTTGCCCGCTGACGAAAACTTCGAAGAGTGCAGGCACAGGTGAAGAAGAAGAACCGGAGAAGAAAACTGACGGTAGAAGAGCAGCCAGGACTGCTCGAAGCAAAGAGGAAAAGGCGAAGAAGAAGAAGACGAGCGAGGCAGAGAGAAGAAGGATGACGAAAGCTGAAGGAAGAAGGAGCACCGAGCGGCACTATAGCAGCGGCGGTTTAAGTCGTCTGATTGGAAAATCAGACGACGTCCTGAAGGCAAAGAAGGAGAAGGAAGGCGAGGCAGAGGAGAACACAGAGAGGCCAAGTGAAGACTCTGCAGAAGAAGAAGAGCAGGACCGCAAGGGAGAAGAAAAAGGAAGAGACGAGTAGAAACAAGAGCTGAAAGAAGAAGAAGAACATCACCACTGCAGATAAAGAAGAACGAAGGAAGAAAGCAGAAGATCTGAGAAGGAGAGGATAAGCAAAGAGAGAAGAAGAAAGAAGCCAACAAATTCTCTCTCTCTCTCTTTATTTTTGTAAAAGAAACTTTGTACCCCTAGAATACAACTTGCTCCCTGAGTTCGACCTCGGGAACTCTTTTATTTTCCGAGTAAAAAATTTATATATTTGAAATGATGGCAATAACTGGCTATACTACAACGCTATAACAAAACCCGGTTATACACGCCCTGCCAACGTTTCAGCCTACAATGTAGGCTAACTTCACCTAACTTGCCCTAAAGATGGCAGAATGAGATATAGGTCAAGACCTAGAAATCACCTTGATTTGACTCCTAGGTTATTATGTCCAAGTATTTTAGGATTTAAGTGAATTTAGAGCCTGATTTCTTTTAGGTTTTTTGTTGATTAGATATTTTCAACCAAGGGTTTGGGTAGCACACAAATGCGGGTGGGATTGTTTTCTTTTATGTAGGCACGTGTGAGCTAGCACTCCAAAACCGTAAAAATTGAAACCCTATTTGTCTCTATTTCCAACTCTAATTGATCTTTAAAATGTTCTTCTTAGACTTCAAACAAGATGTGCGTAATCCAAGAAGATTAGAAATTAAGCATAGTCCCTAATATGCATAGGAACTTTGGTGTATGGAATTCTTAACAAAATCATCTCAATCTTCAATTAAATTTGAAATTTTCACAAATCAGGAAACTTGCTCTTTAAATGTTGATTACTATGAAAAATAAGGCAGGTGATTCCTAATTGATTGGTTTTTGTCTTCGCAAGATTAGGAGTTTGATTAGGGAAGAATAGAGAAGTTACCTGCCCTGGAGTGGTTGATTTGCTCGGAAGATCTCCTCGTGAAGTACCTCACAAAATCACAATAAAGCAAAATAGGGCAAGTTAGTGCTTCAAATATAATCAAATAATGCAGAGAATAGCAGTGAATTGCACATTGCTCCTTGGCAATGGCGCCAAAATGTTCGTCGCTCTGAAACGGATTTTAAAATCATCACGTTGTAGTATAGATCGAATTAGTGTGAAAACATATAATATTTATTACTCAAATGAAAGTCCGAGGTCGAACACAGGGAGCAAATAGGAATTCACACACTAATCTCAATAATTAAAATGAGCACAAGAATTAAACCACGAAATGATATTCAATAAATACTAATCTATCACTTTAGATACTCAATGAATTCTCATGTATTTGAGGCAATAAAAGGGTAGAGAAGCTAAAAATGATGGTCATTTAAATCGCCAATTATTCTCTAAGCAAATATATCAAGCATTCAATATCTCAACAGTAATTCTAAGTATGATGCCTCAAATCAGTTGTCGGGTCTAATGACCAGACAACTTAACCATCAAATGCTACAGTACTTCCCTAGCATTGTTCTTCTTCTTCTTCTTTCCTTCCTTGTCTTTCTTCCTTTCTTCATCTTCTTTTCCTTCTTCAGCTGATGTCCTCTTTACACACAAACCTTCTTCCTTCTCCTCCTCTTCTTTCTCTTCTTGCATAGAGCGTGGTAATGCCTCTAGTGACTAAGAGTCATAGAGAGAAAACCCCCTAACCCCCGCTCTCTCTCTCTCTTGTTCCTCCTTTTCTCTTTCAAATCATGCGGGTATATGGCTAATCGGTTCAAAGCCCAGACCTGCATGGTGTGGCTGCAGGTGAGGGCATGCATGGATACTTGCGAGGGGACCTCACCCCATGCTACTAAGGCAACAAAGCTGAAGCAGAAGTTCAATTTAAGTGCCTTCACGTGCTCGTTAGTTTCAGAGGTGGGACAAAAGTCCCACCACTCCTTTGCGTAACAACGACAGCAGCTTCTTCTCGCGATTTTGGTCAAAGCTTTGGTCAACACCCCCAATTGCTGGTCCACTTGCACTCCTGGAGTGAATCCACTTGGATTGGGATAGGTACCTGGAGTAGTGCCTTCAAGAACTTGCTCTAGAGCTTGGTTGAGAAGCTCGTTAATGGTAGCCAGAGGAGGAACCCTTCAAACAAGTAAAATGGCCTTACAACCATATTAATTTCACTTAAGTTGATCACTAGAACACGACGAGTGCTTACATGGTGGTTTTGTGATGTATGGACATGTGTGGTGGCCTGTGGAAGTCGGAGGAGGAACGTGACAGTGGGTGTGTTCGGCGGGTCACAAGAGTGAGAGGAGTAGGAAATAAAGGTGTGGCTTTGATGTGGGTGGATGTGGTGATGGTGTAGAGGGTTTTGATGAGGAGGATGGAGGGGTGTATGGTAGGGACACCTCGCTAGAGGGATTGCTGGAGACGGGGAAGACGGAGGCGGTTGCATGTGTTTCGTGGTCGAATTGAGAGATAGAAAGAGCAAAAAGGAACTAGGGAGAGAGATAAATCTACTAGACCTAATTAAGGGACGAAAAGGGGAGGAAGTATGCATCGGTGTGGCTACCGACGTTGGAGAAGGGAACTGCTTCGTGTGATAGTGGCGACGAAAAATGAGGTAGAGACGCCCCTGATTTGTCCGTCGAGGAGCAAACGAAGGAGAGGGAGATATTGGCACTCCCAAGTTGGCGGTTGGGAGGCCAGAGACGATGGAGGAAGAGGCTCACTGGAGCTAAGGTCAGAGCCGGCCATTGAAGAGGAAGAGGGTTTTGTGGCCTTAAACCTAGCTGAAGAACATGGCCATGCCCTGGGGATCCTTTTATAGGGTTCATGACGTGGTTCCAAGCTTGGAAACAAGCTTGGGAACCTTGGAGCTTACGCACAAATTGGATACCCATTCCTTCAAAGCATTCACATGAGCTTTTGGGAAGGAGTTGGGATCTAAGGTAGGTCCCAATGGAAAGAGGATGATTTCCTAAAGAATCTCCGGTTTGATTTTAGGAAGGTTTCATCAATTAATCAAGGAGATCTCTCCAAATGAAGCTCGTCGGAGTAGGATTCTTGAGCGATAATGATGGAGGGACCATTCTATGAAGAAGACAAAGAAGTTGGCAGGCAATTTGTAAGGAATTCAAAAGTTAGGGTCGGAATGAGATAGAAAGAGTCTGACTAGACCAAAATGCAAACTTGGTAAGGTGATCTTCTATTGGGCCCAAATTTTGGTACAAACCTAATTTGGACCCAAGGAATCTAGTGGTGAAGTTAGATTTAGGTTTTGACCTCGTTTGATTGGGTATTTATGCAAAAATGCAAATTAGGGCAAATGTTTGTTTAGGACTCTATTTTGGGTCAAGATAGGTTCTGATGGTCAAATTGAAGGTACCAACCCATAGAGAGTATTTTTCTATGATTTTTAGAGGGTTTAGGTGAATTTTTTTCCGACCAGAAACTCAGTCAATTAAGTAGGTCTATTTTTAGCATTTCAGAGGTCATTTAATTCTCAAAACACGTGAAAACCCTTTTCTGTTTGTACTAACCCACTTGTTGGATATTTAAGTCCATTTGATGGGTTTTGATGGTCAGATTGAAGGTGCCAAATCTTATAGAGTATTTTTCTATGATTTTTAGAGGGTTTGGGTGAATTTTAACCTAACCAGAACCTCAGTTAATTAAGTAGGTTTGGCTTTAGGGTTTCAGAAGTCATTTAATTCTCAAAACACGCAAAAGCCCTTTTCTACCTATACTAACCCACTTGTTGGATATTTGAGGCCATTTGACCCTTAATTACCCCTTAGGAAAACCCATGATTGTACTACATTCATGATATGATGGTAAAATTGAAGTTTTAACCCTATTTTCTTGTCTTTCCTTCTGAATGATTATGCAATGAATTATAGTCCTCTGGTGGTTATGTATGAGCATTTATTTCCTGATAATGACTAAATTGAGCTAGTTATGGATCATGATGGTGTTCCCATCAATTAACCTATAGGCAATAGAAAGAGAATGGTCGTGTGGCTGGGCTTTGAACAACCCGCCAATGAGCTGTTACCACTAACAACTTGCCAGCCATACCACCTTAGATGGTTCATTATCTACCCAATTTCCATTAAAACCACTGAAATATGAGTCAGTGAAAATAGTGTGTAGATGCTTGAGCTATGATGAGAACCTCATCATGAGCCATAACTAGCTCATTTTGACCCAATACAAAGGATAAAAGCTCCTACATATCTCAAGGAAAAGCTTAACTCAGAGAATTCTGAGTTTGAGAAGAAAACCAGTCATAAGGGGTAAAAGTGCAATTTTACCAGTATAAACTGCATACAGGGTAATTCAGGGCCCAAACATAGGTCAAAACAGCTTAATAAGAATAAAAGTGGGATGAGATGATCTAGCAAGGGCTACAGCACTTCCAAGGAACCAAATGATAATCTGTAACCCTAAAACAACCCACTTCAATTCACAAGGTTCGAGGCAAAGTAAAAATAGAATAAACCCTCTAAAATTCATAGAAAAATAATCTCTAGGGTTTAGAACCTTCAATTTGGCCTTTAGAACCCATTTTGACCTACATTGAGAACCATGCCCAATTAATAACTTAATTTGGGTTTTTGCGCAAATTGACCGGTCAAACAAGGTTTAATATGAAAATAAAATTCACCATCAGATTCCTTAGGTCCTAATTAGTCATGTATAAAAACTTGAGCCTAAGAAGAAACCTCCTTGACCGACTTTACACTTTGGTCCTCATATATTTACTCTTTGGCCCTCAACTTTTGAACCCTCGCATTTTGGCCCCTAACTCTCCTTCGTTCTTTGCAATCAGGTCCCTCCTGCAAAACCCTGCCAGCACCATGCTCCGGCGACCTTGCGCGGAGCATGGCGCCGCGCAGGGTGAGGTAGGGGACCTGGCAAGTATACCGGGGGTGCCCTGCGTCGTCAGCCGTCGCAGGAGCACCCCCCTGGTCATTGCAGGCCACCATACCGGCCGTGCGAACGCACGGACGGTATGGGTTCGTCTCCGACCATTCTCCGGCGAGGGAGACACGTCGTCTCCCTCCGCCTTCCTCCCTGTTTCATCCCTATAAATACCCCCCGCCGCTCCACCGACGAGGGCAGCCTGGATCTGACGGAGAAAACCCCCAACTTTCCTCTCTTCTCACTCCGGCAGACGCCCACCAGCTCCGGCGGTTCTTCCTCCTCCTCCTCTTCGCTCTGCCGCAATACCAGCAGCAGAGATTTCTTCCCCTGCTCTTCCCGCATCGCGCAATACCGGCGCGCGCTGCCTCTGCCCCGTCGTCACCGCCGTCCTCCCCCCACTGTGCATCGTCTTCTCCGGCGACAGTCGATACGACTGTCGCCCTGTTCCTCCCCCTTCGTCCCTGCAAGTAAGTTAGACCTACTCCCCTTCTTCTCCTCTTTCTTTCCCCGCTTTCAATTTAGTCAATTAAACCCTCGACCGCTCCTGTTCACCCTCATCCTCTCCGCCTCCGACCACCCTCCGGCGAGCCGCTCCCATCACCTCAGCGACCCACACGGCTCGCCGACCACCGCAGAACCTCCGCCTCCTCACCCTGATCCTCTTCCGCCCCTCCACTTCCCACCAAACACCCTCTGCAGATCCACCGAACACACCCACTTCTTCGCTCACAGTTTGACCTAGGACGACCTGTTAGCTCCATCTCGCCCCCTGCAGACCCCCTGACCACCTTCGCCGTGCCACGGCGAAGGTCCCCCGCCTGTCTGATTTGGCCGAGAGGCCGTTCTATTGATTTCAGGTTCCAGGCCTTGACCGCCATTGGCGAGGAAGCTCGAAGCTTGCTTGAGGTTGCTCCAAGCCTAGATATCCCAGGTTGAAGACCTCGGCTGCGCGAAAGAGTCTTGCGCACACACCCTGGCCCTCAATTGGAGTTGCGAGCCTCAACAGCTGTTGCAATTGGAAGCACCATCCCTACAGCAGGCGTGAGAGAAAAGGGGTGCGCGGATAGTCCCACCTCGGGAATTTCTGAAGCCACACACCCACATAAGTTGCAAAAGTGCCACCATCTGTTTGCCTCAGTTACCACGGGGTGAGGTCCCTCTCACCCGACCCGACCCGACCCGGCCTCGTCCGTGACCACGCTCCGCGGACCTGGCCCGACCCGATTAGACTGACCTGCACTCCTCGCCCACCACGCACGCCGGTGGGCCTGGACCCGGGCCTGACCCGAACCCGATTACCCGGTAGCGCTCTGGGAGAGCTTCGGAAGAGTGATTTCAGAGAGAGAGATACGCGGGGGAGGGGGGTAGAGTAGGTTTTTGCCTCTTGACGAAAAAACTCTGAAGTGTGCAGGCCAAAGAAGAAGAAGCAGACCCGCTGAAGAAGGAGCTGCTGCACTGTAGCAAAGGCATCGTTAAGTCGTCTCAGCACCGGGGCAGACGACGGAAGGTCAGCAGCCAGAGCAGGAAAGAAGACAGGCTGAAGAAGAAGGAAGAGCAACGGCCAACGCGAAAGAAGAAGAAGAGAGGTCAAGGCAGGTGAAGACAAAGAAGAAGAAGAAGAAGAGAGGTCAAGGCAGGTGAAGACAAAGAAGAAGAAGAAGTGAAGAGAAGCAAGAAGCAAGAAAAGAAGAAGAAGATCTGAAGAAAAAGAAAGAAAGAAAACAAGGAAGAACAGAAGACAGAAGAAGAAGAGCACGAGGGGAAGATCTGAAGAAAGCAGAAGAAGAAGAAGAAGAACAGGAAGAACAAAAGCCAAAGAGGAGATAAGACAAAGAGGAAGAAAGAAGAGAAGAAGAAGAAGCCAAATTTTCATCTCTCTCTCTCTCTCTCTCTCTCTTTATTTTTGTAATAGAACTTGTATATCTCTAGAATACAACTTGCTCCCTGAGTTCGACCTCGGGAACTCTTTTATTTTTCCGAGTAGAAAATTTTTATATGAAACGTTGGTAACAACCGGCTTTACTACAACGTTATAACAGAACCGACGTCTTTCATTTTGGCGCCGTTGCCGGGGAGCAACGGCTATTCTAGAGGTAAACATTCCTGTACTTTTTTTTATTTCTGATAATCTCCTCTCTTTTGTGCAGCTACAGGAACTCAAGAAGACAAGCAACCACACCAAAGACAGGTAAATTTTTCCTCTCACTATTAACCCCTAAGCTCTAAAGAGGAAGAAAAGAAAAGAACAAGCAATATAGGGCTAACCTGTCTTCCATATTTAGTAACCATAAAAGTTGCATGTTTTCAACTCATTATTTCTACACACTATTAAGGGTATTTAAGGGCTAACACATTCTTGCTTGAGCCCTAATTACCCAACAAAGAATTAACTGGACCAAGTAGAGCCAACCTAGGATCCAACACTAGGGATTTAGAGACACACTCCTTAAGCAAGAATTGAGAAAACCAAATGAAGTGTGCCCAAGCCCTTGTCTGAAAATACCTATTCAAAGAAAATCTAAAACAATTGGCTCTCTAAACACTTGAACCCTAAAAGACAGGACCTAAAAGCTCTCAAAGAAAACAAGAGGTAAAGTTGACCCCTTGGGTCAACCAACCTTAAATTAGGTCACTCTTTGCACTTAAAAGACTAAAGTTCAAGTGAAAACCTTAAGCACCCTGATCTTAAAATTGGTAGACTTAAGAGGTCAAGATCCCCATTCTGGTCTACCTGGAACCGCAGTGACAAGAGAGGTCGGGTGGGGGAAACCCTGTAACCCGTGGGGACGCTCTACCGTGTAGGGGTCTTCGCGGGACTCTCCCTCTCTGGCTGCCCAGGTAATTCTCAGGTGGACGATCTTTCTGATCAAGGGGTCCATCTGCCCCGAACCTCTATAGTCACCCAACAATTTTTGGGTGTCTTGATTGGGTCCAGCACCTGCTTATCTCATCAAGCCCTTCAGTATTTTTCAGGAGGTCCTTGAAACCTCCTATAGAAATTCACTCTCCCCGAGGCTAAGCCTCGGCTCCTTTGTTTTTGCAGAAATCATTCACATAGCCCCTCTTTCCTCTGATTCTGAACAAAATCCCCTTCTTCCATCTTGATTCAAACTTTGATTCTATTCCACCACCTGATCCAATTTTGCAGCCTAATTACCTAGCAAGACTACCATTCAAGAAACCTGAATATCGGAGATCTATGAAAGATAAAATGATCGAGGATGCCATAAAATTCTATGAAAAAGAAGAAAAAACCTCAACACCAAGAGGAGATATTCAGGTTGATGTCCCAACAACCACATCCTTCATCATAAACTGTGCCCAAATTCTATTGACTGGAATTTCAAAAGGATCAACCCGAGATATGCTCATGACAGGATACATTGAGATGGAAAAATTACACCAATCTGAATACCTTCAATGCTTGACAAATCCTGTACTTTGGGAACAACACCAAGATGCCCTTATAAAACGGGTAGAAATGATGAAATCAGTAGAACAAATTATCAACCAGAAATACCCGTATAAACCAGAAACAGAGGATGAACCATCTTGGAACAGTATTAAGGAACAATTCAGTTTCCCAGATCTCGGGATTGAGGCACAAAGTGGTTGTAAAATCCCAACCTAGATAGAAGACAATGTTGAATTAGGTTGGGATATTGCAGGAGAACACAATGCTAAGCCAACCCTAGGCCGTAAATCACCAAGCTTAGAACTCCAAGACTCCTGCAATGACAAGATTAGAATTGAACCTCTGGAGGGTATAAATTCCGCCCCTTGTTTTGATAAGGTAACCCTCGAAGGTTATTCAGACTTAGGTTCTAATAATTCTACCCACATCCTAAGCCTAGAACCTAGATCTGAAACTTATTGGGAAGATTATGAGGCCCCTTATGAGAAAGATCAAATTTTTACAGAATATGATTCCGGGCCTTTATTTTATGAATGTCCTTTTCCAACACCCTCAGGAAATCTGATTGATTTTTCAGAAAACATGCCAATTTATGATACAGAAACTGAGGAGTTGGATGAGAAAGGTTTTAATGGGATCTATCCTACCAGCTTAGAGCTTGAACAGAACATATTTTTGAGCCCAGAAGTGACATATAGGCTAGAACCCAGTCAGGCTGCTGATTCCACATCTGATGATTTGTGCTGTGGTGGAATTCATGATCATTTTTGCCAACTCTCCAACAATTTCAGATCTGACTATAATTGCGGAGAGATTCCCCTTCCTGAACACGCCAGGCCTATCTACGACCTCAGTTCACATGATTCTGACTCTGACTCCGACTCTGAGGTCCTGATTCCCGAGATCACCGATAACACAGAATCATTCCTTTTCGATCCTCAGGAACCAAAAACAGAAAATGCCAAGAGTAATTGCAACCAAGAATCCAAATTTTTTCTCGAATCCGATTTCTTTCACCCTACAAACACTCTTCTGGCATTTGATAGTTACCCAGAGGACTCTCTACAGAAAATCACCTATCATCTGTTTCTAGAAGAGCCCTCGTACACAATGGCCACCTCATCCGCACACACAGAACAAATCAAAACCTCTCCCAAACCTCAACCTGCAACCGGACTCAATTTCTATTCAGATTCACCTCTCACCAAGCCGATTGCATTTCCACATCGGGTTTCGAACATTGATCAGACTACATGCCATGCTCTATCATTCTCTGATCACCCCTGTAGGGTTCCTGCATCAACCACTGATTATCCTACGGGTCCCTACTCTGACCAGGCTGATTCGGCACAGCCAAACCCTGCGTTTACACTTCCACATCCATCTGAGCCTCATAGTTTATGGTGGGTTCCACACTTTTTTATCCACATCTATCAACCCACTAGATTGATTGGGTTTGGGCTGCATCATCAGCCTGTTGATCTGAACAAGCACCTGGTTGGACCAACCAGGCTCTTAATCAAGGTGCTTGTCTTACAAAACTCTGCTGATTTGACCATCCCCTCTCCATCACATTTCCCGCTTGGCTGAAGGCATCAAATTTAGCGCTCAACGGGAGGCAGCCCGTCATTCTCTTTGAAAACCTGAAACTTGTTCTGACAGCTTTTTGCACTTGAAGTTCACACTTTAGGACAGCCGACTCCACCTCAGGTGCTTGCATCTGAGATTAGAAATCGTCCGCAACAGTCACCCCGACCCATTCACTCATCAAAACAGCTATCCTAATGTATGAACTTAGTTGAATAAAAACCCCTAGGTTACAATGAGGACATTGCAAATCTTAGGCATGGGGGGGTATGAAAGTGCAAAAACTCGTAAGAAAAGGTTTCAAACAAAAAATTCACATATGCCAAAAATACCATAAAAATTAAAAAATTTTCAAAAAAGAATAAGAGGAAAAGAGGAGAAGGAAAATTTCGTGAAGGAGAAAAAAACAAAATGAAAAAGGAGCACAAAATTATGAGAAAAAGTGATAGTCATTAGTAAGGAACTAAGGAATTAACCTAAGTTCTAGACCTCATTCGAGAAAATAACTGAAAAGTGCACAATGAGATTAGTAAGAATGCAAACCTTAGGCATTCTTGAATAGACTCTTAGTACCCATTAAGATCTGGACACTCCTCAAGAGGTTGAGGAAAATGAAAAGCTGAAGTATTAGGTCTAAGGCTTAGGGAGTATTCGGCCTCGTTAACTAATTTTTGGTTTACGGGACTCAGTAACCTAAGCACCCTAATCTCACACACAGCCCGGTTCAGTAAGCGTAAAAATCAGAATCACGCAGAAGCGTCGCAAAAATCTGAAAAGAACATCTAGAATAGGAGCGGCCGATCAACACAAGTTGATTTGGACGAGTTCCCAGCGCGGAGAGGCGGGAAATCCCCTCGAAGATGCGTAACAAAATATCATCTCCTCGGTGCTTGTCTCTTAGGATATTTACATATCCTACGGGGGGCATGTAAGCACTCTGCTGGTTCAGATTCCATGGATGGCATTATCTCGAAGTGTCAATTGCCAGGGTCTGGATTCGGCTACGGAATACCATGGATGGGATTATCTCGAAATCTCAATAACCAGGGTTCCGGGGGTTGCCATGGGCGGTGCTATCTCGAAGCATCGATCGCCAGGAACCCTTGAGGATTGATGATGGGAGCAAGGAATCTGATACAGACCGTGTTGAAAAGCCAATCCTAAGCTAGAACTAAAAAGAAAAAGAGAGAGAAAACTCTCCAAACAGAAAAACTTTCTATCTCTCTCTTACAAAACGCACTGCGAACTGAGCCAGGGCTAAAATCATTTCAAGCACGGGTGCTTTAACCACGAAGTCCAATAAACCTTAGGTCAGTTCTTGCGGGCCTTAAAAACCTTTGCTAAAAGACTGAGGCTAAGGCTAGACAGATTTGGATCTTGATTGGAACTAGAGTACCTTTTAGGCCTATGATCAGCATTCTAACCTAATCTATGAAGGCACTTATCTAAAACTATTGAAAACTTCATGGTCTAGAACAAGGGTTGAAACCTTAAGTTTTTGCTAAGGGACTAGCAAAAGCTAGGCATGGGGGTATGATGAGAACCTCATCATGAGCCATAACTAGCTCATTTTGACCCAATACAAAGGATAAAAGCTCCTACATATCTCAAGGAAAAGCTTAACTCAGAGAATTCTGAGTTTGAGAAGAAAACCAGTCATAAGGGGTAAAAGTGCAATTTTACCAGTATAAACTGCATACAGGGTAATTCAGGGCCCAAACATAGGTCAAAACAGCTTAATAAGAATAAAAGTGGGATGAGATGATCTAGCAAGGGCTACAGCACTTCCAAGGAACCAAATGATAATCTGTAACCCTAAAACAACCCACTTCAATTCACAAGGTTCGAGGCAAAGTAAAAATAGAATAAACCCTCTAAAATTCATAGAAAAATAATCTCTAGGGTTTAGAACCTTCAATTTGGCCTTTAGAACCCATTTTGACCTACATTGAGAACCATGCCCAATTAATAACTTAATTTGGGTTTTTGCGCAAATTGACCGGTCAAACAAGGTTTAATATGAAAATAAAATTCACCATCAGATTCCTTAGGTCCTAATTAGTCATGTATAAAAACTTGAGCCTAAGAAGAAACCTCCTTGACCGACTTTACACTTTGGTCCTCATATATTTACTCTTTGGCCCTCAACTTTTGAACCCTCGCATTTTGGCCCCTAACTCTCCTTCGTTCTTTGCAATCAGGTCCCTCCTGCAAAACCCTGCCAGCACCATGCTCCGGCGACCTTGCGCGGAGCATGGCGCCGCGCAGGGTGAGGTGGGGGACCTGGCAAGTATACCGGGGGTGCCCTGCGTCGTCAGCCGTCGCAGGAGCACCCCCCTGGTCATTGCAGGCCACCATACCGGCCGTGCGAACGCACGGACGGTATGGGTTCGTCTCCGACCATTCTCCGGCGAGGGAGACACGTCGTCTCCCTCCGCCTTCCTCCCTGTTTCATCCCTATAAATACCCCCCGCCGCTCCACCGACGAGGGCAGCCTGGATCTGACGGAGAAAACCCCCAACTTTCCTCTCTTCTCACTCCGGCAGACGCCCACCAGCTCCGGCGGTTCTTCCTCCTCCTCCTCTTCGCTCTGCCGCAATACCAGCAGCAGAGATTTCTTCCCCTGCTCTTCCCGCGTCGCGCAATACCGGCGCGCGCTGCCTCTGCCCCGTCGTCACCGCCGTCCTCCCCCCACTGGGCATCGTCTTCTCCGGCGACAGTCGATACGACTGTCGCCCTGTTCCTCCCCCTTCGTCCCTGCAAGTAAGTTAGACCTACTCCCCTTCTTCTCCTCTTTCTTTCCCCGCTTTCAATTTAGTCAATTAAACCCTCGACCGCTCCTGTTCACCCTCATCCTCTCCGCCTCCGACCACCCTCCGGCGAGCCGCTCCCATCACCTCAGCGACCCACACGGCTCGCCGACCACCGCAGAACCTCCGCCTCCTCACCCTGATCCTCTTCCGCCCCTCCACTTCCCACCAAACACCCTCTGCAGATCCACCGAACACACCCACTTCTTCGCTCACAGTTTGACCTAGGACGACCTGTTAGCTCCATCTCGCCCCCTGCAGACCCCCTGACCACCTTCGCCGTGCCACGGCGAAGGTCCCCCGCCTGTCTGATTTGGCCGAGAGGCCGTTCTATTGATTTCAGGTTCCAGGCCTTGACCGCCATTGGCGAGGAAGCTCGAAGCTTGCTTGAGGTTGCTCCAAGCCTAGATATCCCAGGTTGAAGACCTCGGCTGCGCGAAAGAGTCTTGCGCACACACCCTGGCCCTCAATTGGAGTTGCGAGCCTCAACAGCTGTTGCAATTGGAAGCACCATCCCTACAGCAGGCGTGAGAGAAAAGGGGTGCGCGGATAGTCCCACCTCGGGAATTTCTGAAGCCACACACCCACATAAGTTGCAAAAGTGCCACCATCTGTTTGCCTCAGTTACCACGGGGTGAGGTCCCTCTCACCCGACCCGACCCGACCCGGCCTCGTCCGTGACCACGCTCCGCGGACCTGGCCCGACCCGATTAGACTGACCTGCACTCCTCGCCCACCACGCACGCCGGTGGGCCTGGACCCGGGCCTGACCCGAACCCGATTACCCGGTAGCGCTCTGGGAGAGCTTCGGAAGAGTGATTTCAGAGAGAGAGATACGCGGGGGAGGGGGGTAGAGTAGGTTTTTGCCTCTTGACGAAAAAACTCTGAAGTGTGCAGGCCAAAGAAGAAGAAGCAGACCCGCTGAAGAAGGAGCTGCTGCACTGTAGCAAAGGCATCGTTAAGTCGTCTCAGCACCGGGGCAGACGACGGAAGGTCAGCAGCCAGAGCAGGAAAGAAGACAGGCTGAAGAAGAAGGAAGAGCAACGGCCAACACGAAAGAAGAAGAAGAGAGGTCAAGGCAGGTGAAGACAAAGAAGAAGAAGAAGAAGAGAGGTCAAGGCAGGTGAAGACAAAGAAGAAGAAGAAGTGAAGAGAAGCAAGAAGCAAGAAAAGAAGAAGAAGATCTGAAGAAAAAGAAAGAAAGAAAACAAGGAAGAACAGAAGACAGAAGAAGAAGAGCACGAGGGGAAGATCTGAAGAAAGCAGAAGAAGAAGAAGAAGAACAGGAAGAACAAAAGCCAAAGAGGAGATAAGACAAAGAGGAAGAAAGAAGAGAAGAAGAAGAAGCCAAATTTTCATCTCTCTCTCTCTCTCTCTCTCTTTATTTTTGTAATAGAACTTGTATATCTCTAGAATACAACTTGCTCCCTGAGTTCGACCTCGGGAACTCTTTTATTTTTCCGAGTAAAAAATTTTTATATGAAACGTTGGTAACAACCGGCTTTACTACAACGTTATAACAGAACCGACGTCTTTCAAGCTATAAGTCCCCTCAAATTAGAGGGTAGTTTGATAAGTCATTTACTTATTACCTCAACTCATTTAACCAATTAGAAATGAATTTACGAATGGCGAGGACTCGAGAAAAAAATCCACATTTTAGTGGACACCAGTGCTGATTAAGCCCGAAGACTTGAAGAATCTAAGTGCCTAGGTCCTATCGTATCGTTCCCTAGAGTTTAAAAATTCTAATGCCCAAGTTCTCTTTTCCTAATTCAATTTTTTTTTTCAAAAATAAAAATAATCTATGAAGCTAACAAGATGATTCAGAGATGAATATCCAACCCCCCATGCCTATCTAATGCAATGTTCTCAATGTATTAAAAAGACATGACAAAGAGCGAAGTAGAGAAGAAACCACCTGAATTTCATAATTAACAGATCAGCTCCAAGATAAAAACAGACTATATACATGCTAAATTTAATTCCTTCAGCTAGGCACACAATCCAAATAAAGAAGAAATAAAGAATTCACAGGTGCAGGTCAGGATCAGAATGAAAAGATTAATTTTTGGATCTGTAAGGAGAAGATGTCCAAAAATGTGGACCAGATTGTGGTGCAGACCTATGCCCCATGGTCAAATGTATCTAAGGTTCTAGATAAAAATTACCCAAAATCGATGATCAGTATGCAAACGAGGCTAGACCTACGATTTATGAGGATGCAACCCAAGTCCAAAATGTTGGACAATAGGAAAATCAAGATCAACAAGATAATCAATGAATTTTTGCTTGGGTTGGACATCCTCGGAGTTGAAAATATCATAATGGTCCTAGTAGAAGGTTGGTGGTTTCAAATCTATAGGAACCTTTAAACTCATATTTCTATTTTCCCCAGAATTAGCTTCCCAATTCTTTATTTCCCAGGTCCTATCCTCCATAATTATATTTTTCGGGTCCTCACAAATGTCATCATCCCCGTATAAAATATCCAAGTCCCAGATTTGTGGCTGAATAAGAATTGACTTCGGTCTAGTGATCTCAAAAACCAAATTGTCTTTATGCTCAACAGGGTGTGATTGAGGAATGGGGCTATGAATTGAATCCTTCATGAAAACAGGATTTGTATATTTCAAGCTAGCCCCAACAGAATCAATTTCCTCAATTATAAGGCCATCAAATGATTCATCAAATTCCTCAGGCCCAGTCAACTCACTAAAATCATGTCCTTCAAACTTGGGTGAGACTTCACATAATGATTCTTCACCTTTAGAATCAAAGAATTCTGGATCCGCATTTATATATGACTCAGAATCATTTATCATTTCTTGGTCCATGGAGACATACTTTTCCTTGTATCCTGGCTTAGGGATCTTAGGTGAAGAAATCAATTCATCCTCAATTGGTTGCTCTAGACCACCTTGGTCAATCCTGATCTCGTAAAATGTTTCCCCCTACCGGTGCCTGAGCAGATTCTGAGATTGGCTCTTCTGAAGGAGGTTCATCTTGAGAATCATCCTAAGATTGAACTAAAGCAACCACAAATCTCATCCTCAATTTTGACAACTTCCCAAGTAAAAGCTCACCCGAGTCCTTATCCTTAACATCTTTGAGCCAATCCAACAAATACTTGTTAAGATCATCAATCATTTCAATCAAAGGCTCCAATTCCTCAGTGCAAAGTGTTGGTTGAGCTTCTAAAGATTGAATGGTATTCCTTAAGTTAGCCAAGACCTTATCTTGGACCTGGTTTACCTAAACCAAATGGTTTGGTTCAGGGTTGGGTGGGTTTGGGTTCAATCCAGGGGAGTCAAGGAAATGATGTTCTTGGTACCCTCCCTGATAATAGGTTGTTTCTAATTGTTCATAAAGGGGTGGTGACCAATATGCAGTGTAATCTAGGGGAGGGTAAGAGTTGTAATCAGGATATCCTTCTTGATTGTAGATCGGGTTAAATTGATCATTAAAGCGTGGACATCTATAATCATTATAGCTTAAAGAAGGATAGAAATCACAATCATGATGTCTAGGGTTAGACCCCGAACATGGAGGTTCGAGATTGTATCCCCAACTTGAGTTATCCCAACTAGTAGATGGTTGATTATAGCATGGGTTGGGATAATAATCATCATATTGGGGATAAGATGTGTCAGGAGGGTAGGAGAGGAAATGCAAGTAGGATGTGGAAGGATCAATGACAAAATAGGAGGAAGAAAGGTGCCCTGCAGTACAAACAATCAAACTTGTCCTTAAGTAGGGTACCTAAAGACCTATAAACTCTCAAAACCCATCTTGAGATGAAAGGAATGATTTGGTCTACTTTCTTTTTGTCAATCCAACCAGTTAGAGGGAGGGATTGGGGAGAAGGTTCTTCTCTTGTCTTTCACCTCAGGTTCCTTTAACAACCCCCAACCGCAGTCGTTTGACACTACTCCCCTAGCTAGACATTAGATTGAACATTAGAAGCACATTAATTGAAAATAATCTCAATCTGGGTCCCGAAGAGCATGTCAAATCCTTAAGGCCAATGTCTACTCTATTTTAATTAGGCTTAGGTTTGAATGTGCTTGGGAATGTGATGGGCACTTTATCTGGCTTGTGCCCTTAAAGATTAGTTTCGATGTGTGTGTGTGTGCGCAACCAATGGTTTCCAAACAAGGCTAATTGATGATTTGTCGTTTAGGGTTCAACCTTGTTTAGTAGCTTTTGGGCTTCAACTTTAGGTGTATTTAATCAAGTTCAATTGGCACACCATGTTTTGAAAGCATATGTGAAGATGCTTTCCTTTGAAGACAAAATAAGATGGAGTGACTGGTATGACCTTAAAAGTTAACCCTAATGAGCAAGCTACTTGATGAGTTGTTTTCAGCTGAAGTGGTGTGACCTAAACAACTTAAATAATTGGCCTGATGCACCACTAAATTAAGCACACAAGTGGTTACCTAATTTGATTTCTACTCAATTATGTGTTGATAAGTGTACCAATTCCAAAGATCGGGTTATTGATGTAGACACAATTATTGAGGATAAAATGCTTATTCATGCATGTTCCTAGGCTTAGATTTGCATTTCATATTATAAATATTGCATAGCATGCATCATCCTGCATTTAAAGTAGTTGTGTACATTTTAGGTTAATTATGTCCTTTTTATGGATAGGAGGGAAGGAGATTTATTTCAGGGCCTCGGATGGATGATCTAACCGTACGGATCTGATTAGGACAACCATCAGAGTCTAACACCTCTGAAATCATCTAGATCGGAATCTCGTAGCACCATATGATGCCTGATGAAGATAATGGCCAGGGGGCAACATGACATCTTTATGGGCTTCGGATGAAAAATTCAATCGTATGGATGAATCCAGAGCGACGATCACAGTCCGACAATGTGGGAATCATCTCAATTCGAGCACTGTGGCACCCTCTGCAATAGAAAGAAGATGGACGGCTCAGAAGGCATCACGTGGCACCATCTAGGCCACCCAACATCTACCAGCAGCGCCCGCCCACATCACACCTCATCTACAACCTCCATTCCCAGTCATTGGATCATGATCCAACAGTTGAGAGCCCTCATCCACCGTACACCCTAAGATGTCTTCTCGACCGTTTGGATGGTGTGGCACATTGGTTGTGGACCCAGCCACCAAGAGAGGGGCGCGAGTTCAAATCCCCATGGCCCCCCCAATTGAGCAATTGGCATACTAGAGCCCAAGGCCGCACGCGCACATAGCATAGTCGAAGCAACGCGTAGCAGCAGTGAAGCACATTCCAGCACGCGAGCGCGCGACACGACGCATGTGGCATGTGCCAGCAAGGGGGAGGGTTGGTGCAAATCTTCAGCGATGATTGTAGCTGTCACTAATGCCCTATGCATGAATTCCTCCTCTTCCTTCCACTATAAAATGACCTACTCCCCTCCATTCTTCACCATCTCTTCCTTTCTTCTCCTCACCACCTCCAAGGCTCTAAAGAGAACTTGTCCCAAGCCCACGATGCCCCTCTATAGTAGAAAACAAACATTTGTTCCTACCTCTCATCCCCCTTCATGGAGCATCCCGCGGCATCCTCTCACCTCCCTTTGGGAGGAAGACCATCGCCGTGATGCCGTCCTGCCCCGCCCTCCGTCCTCTGGCTCTATCCTCGTTCATCCCACTCCTCACCACCTTCCTCCAGGCAACATCAGAGTGAGTCATCCTTTGAGCAATCGTCGAGGGGGATTCTCTCACCTATATCTTTCTTTTTGCTTTTGTAGTGTAATCTTTCCCACTTTATTAGTTGTAGAAAATATTTTCTTCAAAAATATATGCGATTGTTTCTCTCTCTCTCTTATATTTTGCAAGTATATTAGTTAGATAAGAATTCATTGACCTAATCTCTTACTTGCTAAAAATACCAAAAAAATTAGAAAAACAAAAATGATAAAAACAAATAAAAGCGAAATGCATATTTTTTGAAACCAAACGTTCGCCTCCCCGTGTTCGACCTAGGACTCACTTTTCGAGTTTTGGTTATAAATTTTATCCAATCAACAGATTTTCTCATGAATCAAACTACGATGATGGATTTTTTAAACTTCAATCCTTTCCATGTGAGAATATACCTGAATCAGTTACCAATTGAGTATGAAGAATCAGAAGAGGTTGTGTACCTCTGTGTGAATTTTTTAGATTTTTTTTTATAAGAGGAGGGTGAGGTGGGTGGAGGTGACAACCAAACAACCAAACTAAGCCTAGTGTTTATTAGAGCTCCTAAGTTAATTAGGGTTTGTGTTATTATGTAATGGAATTAAAACTAGTGGGTGGGAGGTGGGGTATACTTACAGACCCTTCAACTGCACTTTGCTCCAATCTATTGCTTTTGCTTGCCTCAAGAGAGTGCCTGCAATCACGATAAGAAAGGAGAGAAGTGAGGTAAAAGATAAGGAGAAAAACGTGGAAAATCAAAGAGCGTTGCCTCCCTAGCAACGGCGCCAAAATGATTAACGAAATTTCTATGCTAAGAGTATTGAGTTTTAAAACCCTATTACTGTAGTTGCATAAAAATCCACTATCAGATAAAATTTATCGAAACTCTAGTGAGTCCTGAGTCGAACAATGGGAGGTGAACGTTTGATTAAAAATCACATTGGATTTATTGTCACGAAGCATATTAGCTGGTTGAAATTAATGTACCCTAGCTATTCTACCTAAAGAATAATTAATAGAATAAAGAGAGATGGAATAATTCAAAAAAAGATAAAATAGGGAGAGAATAAACAAATGTTTCATAAACATAGCATTATGTTCATTACATCTAATTGCAACACTTGAAAGCTGGAAATCTACACTAGAAAGCGATAAAAAGAAAAGGGGGTGAGAAGTTATCCTCCTCGATGGTTGCTTAGAGGATGAGCCACATTGATAGAGTTCCCGGACGAGGGTGGTGAGATGCTGGATGAGAGAGAACGAAGACGGGGGATAGAGGATGGAATAGGGAGACATCTCAACAAGATCTACCATTCGAATGGTGGTGAGAGGCTAATAGTGGGATGCTCCATGAAGGGGGTGAGAAGATGGAAAATTATTTTACTCTAGCTCTAATGGAGCATCCTAGGTATGAGACAGATAAACACTAATTTATCATCATTCTTAATCATTAAAACTGACCTAGCTCTTAGGATTTTGCTTCGCAAATGGGTTTTTGGGCTGCATTTAGGCATTAACTAGGTTAGGCATGCATTGCATTTTTTCTTGTTGTTTTAATGTGTTTTTGTGAGTGTTAGGGATGAACAAATATACAGATCCCTAAGACCCTAGCACTCCAGAAGGCAACTAGTGAAGGAGGAGCTCAGACTAGCTGGAATTCAGCCTGATCCAGCTCACCACAGCTGCAACCTAGCTCACTTAGAACTAGAGATAGCTCATCCTAACTCCATTCAGCTAATCTCAACTGAATGGCAGCCCAAAAGAGTTCATCTTAGCTCACCCTAGCTCAGGTCAGCTCAGATCCAGCTCAACTTAGCTGAGTTTAGCTCATCTCAGCTCCCACTAGTCCATAGGGAGTTCTAGCTAGCTCAGCTGAGTTGACTAGAGTTCACCCCAGCTCAGGTCAAGCTACATCCAGCTCCACTCAACTCCATCCAGCTGAAGATGAATTCATTCCAGCTCAGGAAGCTCAAGTCCAGCTCCCGGGGGCCCAACTTAGCTCAAGCTAATTGAGCTAAGCTACCTTAGCTGCCTCAACCAGCTCAATTCTCCCCAGGAGCACCAGACCCAGCTCACCTCAGCTCCAATCAATAGAAGCTAGCTCACTTTAGCTTGGCTTAGCAGCTAGCAAAGAACTAGCAAGCTAAGCCAGTTAGAGTAGCCCCATGTTGATCCCTTCAGTAGCTGCCAGCTCCAATTTAGCTCCAAACTTTGCATGTCCATCTCCTCTCCCCAAACCCTAAGCTCCACATGCATGTTCCTCTACTCTATAGCTAGCTAAGCTAGCTTAACTTAGCTAGCATCCACCTCCATGGCACCAAAAACCTAACACTAACTCCTCCTACATAACCTACCACTCCAAGTCCACCTAAGCCTACTTAAGCTAGCTCCACCTCTACTCAAGTTGGCGCCACCTCTTCACCACCTTTCACCCCTCAACTAACTACCAAAAGACACCTAAAGTTGGCACCAAAACTAACCCTAACTACCTCCCTTTTGGTGCCAACCTCAACCCCCATATCCACCCTACACATAACCCCTCCAAGCCATCTCCACCATCCACCTCAATCATCTTCTAGAAGCCTTGAAGTTGGCACCAATCCATGGCACCACTCCATGGTTGGCACCACTTTTAGGTGCCCTTTGGCCACCCATAACTACCCCCCTTACACCCCTTAGGTGGCAACAACTCTCCCTAGACTTAGGATCACCTAATCACCTCCATCTTCCCATCTTAGCCCTCCATCTCAAGAGTCACCTTAACCCCTCATCCAACCCTATAAAAAGACTACCACCCACCACCTTACAACCCATCCTTGGCTAGCAAATTTCCTCTCATATTCTACCTAAAGCCCACGCCCAAGAGAGGAGAAGAAGAAGATTAAGGGGATATTCTGTCCCCTTGGTGCCTTCCCCTCTTTCCTTCTCATTTGTGCCCACGCCAGCCAAAGGAGGAGCCAAGAAAGGGACCTTTGGAGGAGGTCTTGAAGGTGGTCCACACCACCTTGGAGGAGAGCTTGAGGGTGGTGCACGCCCACCATATGAGGAAATACTTAAGGTGGAGAGCATCCACCTTGGAGGAGCTTTCAAGGAAGGAGGAGGAGACCCTCTTTTCAAGCCAAGGAGCAGCTAGGCTTGGAGCAAGAAGACTCCCTTCTTCACCAGATTCTACAAGAGGATTTGTGTTTCTTATATTTCTTTTATATTTTCCATTTCTTGTAGAAGCATTCCTCTACTTGTCCTTGTAAAAGAACACAAATTCTGATAAATTAATTTGCCTTCTTTTTAATTTCTTGTTGCAATTGTTATCTTTGTTCTAGCACTTGTTTTACTTCCACTCCCTAATTACTCTAGGCCTCCACTTGCCTAGAGTGAGCTTAGGTAGTGGACATTTTCATCTCTTAAGTTTTAGCTTAGCAATTTTAGTTGTTAGCACTTTTCCATCACAATTCGCATTTTTCCCTCATTATTTCAAAACTAAAAAAAAATTATATATTTAAAATACCAAAATGAAAGATTGAGTTTCCCTTAAAAGCAAGAGATTTGAATTACAAATTTTCCTCCTTGGACGACCCTAGATACTCCCCTCCTAGGAATATAAATTTAAAAGCGTATGTGAATTTGGGTGTTAGAACGACATTAAAAACCCTAATTACAAATCACGCTTATTTTCGCACCACTTTTTGGCGTCGTTGCTAGGGAGGCACAGCTTTGCTTAATCATTTTTTCTTTTACTTGAAGTGGATCTCATCCCCTTCTTTTTGTTTTCTCTAGTGTGTGCAGGAACTACAGCGGGAAAGTAGGAATTTGGAAGCGAAAGCTCAAAGTTCTTTTTCTTCCCGTGGATTTTCAGGTTGGTTCCCTTTCCTGGTCACATAGTCAACTAAAACTACAAAAAAAAAATATTAAACTTGGCTTTCAGGATCCCAAACATCTTAATTAAGTAGAGTGGTGCCCATTAAAATTCATTGTTTGCTTGTATGTTTCATTAAACACCACTCCAACTCAAGTGTTGGTGTTCTAATTTTCGAGTCCTGATTCTATCCGGACTTCAAAAATCAATTCCCAACATCACAGGTCTCCTAAAATTGTAAAATTTCATACAGTGATTCAAACTAAGTTAGGAACATTTGTTCCAAACTTCAGATCAATTGGCTTTGTATTTAATTTTCAAAAATTCATGGACTGCAAAGGGGTCGCACCCTCTAATATTCCTATTTTTCTACTGTCTGTGAATTTTTAGAATTTTTATACTCATCCAATTTTTGTGAAATTTAGCTTTCTAGAATCCTTGTGAAATTCTACATCTCACGTAAAATCATCAAAATTTTCAGAGGCCAGTGGTGGTACAAAAAGTCCACAATACTCACGGGTATCATTTCTGTACTTGGACACCAGCACAAATAAAAATTCACAACAAATATCAAACAAATTCCTAAAATCTTAAAAAAATCTTTTTTGGAATCCTTGTTTGATTTTACATAAGGTAGTGGTGTTGGTTGCATTGTTTGGACCACTACTTATTCAGAAAGCCTAAAAATAATCCATTAGTAGTAAGTTTCTATATTAGGATTTAAATCCAATTAGGGTTTCTTTCTTGCTCTTTAGTCCCACAATATAAAGGAAACATATCATCAACAATACAACTTGATTTCCTCTTGTTTGTAGAATCTTAAACTTGTTTGGAAACTTAACAAGAAAACCCTAAAAATACACTAAGTTAAATCAAATCCTAAAAGACAGAAGTACAATATTTGTGTGACAACTTGCTTTACATTGGAACAACTTTCCAATTCCTATACATACAAAAAAATTGAAATAACAGGGCAATAACCCAAATTAACTCCCTCCACATTCCGTGTGTACTATAGTATCCTAAACCTAACTAAAATCCGTAGCAACTTCACCCTTAAGGCTTCATCAACTTAGGCTTGCTATGTAGGTCATAAGTTTTCTATAGGTAATATCAATTTTGTAATCTATATTTGGTGTTCAGGCTGAGAGGCCGTGTCAAACGACCAGGCATAGGTTTGTACAAGCACCTGGGGTTTTCCTTGGGAAATGTTTGGGCCCAAACCTCCCCTTAAGCAACTTGGCCAGATTTGTTGATAGAATGGGTATTCACTATTGACTACTTATTTCCTACGTAGACCAATTCTTAGGTTTATTTTTAAGGAGTCACACATAAGTTAGGTCTAGCTTTTGTTGTTTAAATTGCACACTTTCTCTCATCTCTTTCTCTTCTCCTCCCCTCCAATTCTTCCAAAACAATGCATACATGGGCGACGGTCCAAAAACACCACATCTTGAGGGACCATCTGATTTCGCCCCCCGCATCTGAAAATCATTGTTTTCTTCTCCCTCCTCTTCTAAGAAAATGGAAAACCCAGGAAGCTGACAAAAAAATTCTGCTTCCACTTTTAACCCATCAGCCAACCCACAAGCTGACTTCACCCTCCCTCACCTCCCTAATTTGGAGCAACCGGAAATTCCAGCAGGGCCAGGTGGCCCTCCAATTCTAACTCAAAATCCAAACCCCTTTGCCTTGATGGTCAACCACTTGGTTCGATACCAACAAAATCAAGAAGATTTGGTTAGGACTGTCACGAACCTAGCTAACCAAAGGAAAAATCCACCACCTCGCCAACAACCTATCGTTCCTCTTAGAGATTTCTATGATCCTTCCAATTACGAGGAAAGACCTGGGGTGGTCATACCACAAGGGGATTTCGAGATCAAACCAGCCATTCTAAACCTTATCAAGCATTTTCATGGTCTTCCAAGAGAGGACCCTTTTTGTCATCTCGAGGAATTAACTGTCCTCGCTCAAACCACTCATTCTCGCAATGTGTAGGAAGACATGTGGCTAGTGAGACTTTTTCCTCTCTCTCTTAAATACAAAGCTTCTCATTGGTTTAGCACGGTTGGGTGCCCTATTACCACTAGCCCCAATTAAAAAGTGCTTTTCTCAAAAAAAATTTTCCGATCGGTCGAACTAATGCTTTATGAAGATCAATAACGAACTTTCAACAAAAACTTGGTCAACCTCTCCACAAAGCCTGGGAAAGATTTCAAGAACTTCTAAGAAGTTGTCCCCACCATGAAATTCCACAATGGCAGTTAGTGTAGATCTTTTATCATGGATTAGAAGATCAATTGAAACGATTTGTGGATGCCTCAAGTGGGGGCAATTTCCTTAATAAAGATGCTGAAAGTGCCTATCTCTTCTTTGAAGAAATGAGTGAAAACTCATTTAATATGACTTCAATGGACACTTTTGGTAGAACACAAAACCCCAGACACAGAGTCCATGAAATTGACTCCAAATCCACCTCTATTCCAGTCGCTCAAGATGGTTTATATATGTTAGCTCAACGACTGGACCAGATGCAAATTCACAAAAGAAAATGAAAGAAAAGCTCACAAATAAACAAGCTCCACACGTTACCTCTACACACACTAACCCTCCACAACTTCTCCGAAGAGAAAATCTGCACAACATTGATGCCACATCTGCTGGTCAGCAGATTCCAACTGATTTCCTACAGGATTTGACTGGGAATTTTCATCAAAATATTTTTGATCCCACCATAAAAAATATTTATGCTCTCCAAGAGTAATTTAGAAACCCCTCCAACACTTTCAATCAAAACTGGAGGACTAACCTGAATCACTCATGGAAAAACCTAAACCCGATTCCTTTTCCCAAACAAAATTATTTTGGGAATTATGAGCAACCTGTGTATCAATCTGGATCATCCCAGGAAGATATTAATAATCAGGTCATGAAAACTCTGCAAGGAATGCAGAATCAAATGACAGAAGTAACCCGCATGATTACCAACTTGCAACACCAAGTTAAGGTTACTCCTGATCATCGACCTGTTGGGAATTTACCTTCCCAACCCATGCCCAACCCAAATAATCAAAGTAATCAGTTCCAAGGTGGATATCCCAGTCAACCCATTCAACCAGCACCTTAGCATCCACCAGGTTTCAATAACCGTCAGGCTTCCCATCCTCATCCTAGAAACAATCAGACTGCAAACATAGTTACTTTAAGGAATGGGAAAACCACTCACAATCCCCTACCTATTAAAAAAACCCATTTTAATGAAACACAGATCAACTCTTCCCCATCTTCCTCTCATATTGTTCAGGAACCAATTAATGCAAAACAAGGAAACCTTGCTCCATTTCCACATGCCCTTCATTCTTCAAATAAGAAAAAGATGAAATCTGAGCCCATTGAAAAGGAATTAATGGATTTATTTGGGCAAGTTGAAATTAATATCCCTCTCCTAGATGCCATTAAATACATCCCTGCCTATGAAAAATTACTAAAGGATTTGTGTACCCCGAAAATACAGCCTCGAAATTTGGGAAAGGTGATCCTTCCTAAGACAGTCAGTTCAATTGTGTAGAGTCGACTACCTCTTAAGAGAAAAGATTTCGGTGCCCCCTGATTCAAGTTATCATTAATGATACTTCTTTTGATCATGCTTTGTTGGATCTTGGTGCCTCAATTAATCTTATCCCCACAATTATTTTTGAGGAATTTAAGATCGGTGAATTAAAGCCTGTTGAGGTTACTCCTCAATTAGCCGATCGATCTACAATTAAACCAAGGAGAATTGTTGAGGATGTCCTTATTCGGGTCAAAAATTGTTTATTTACAGTAGACTTTTTAGTCCTGGACATAGAGGTACCAGAAGCACTAAAGTTTCCCCCATAATTTTTGCACAACCATTCTTAGCCAATGCCAGTGCGAATATTGATTGTGATTCTAGAAAGATGAAGATCATGTGTGGTGGTGAATCTGTAACCCTAGACATTTTCCAAGCTTCTAGGAGGTTCCAAGAACCAGATTTCTTTGATGATTCGGATTCAGAAATAGAAAATATTGAGGAGGAAACTTTGCAAATTTCCCATTTAGGTTCTTGTTTTGCCATCAATACGGTTCCTGAACAATCAACTTCTTCTCACCCTTCCACCCTAACCACACATTCAGCTAACCCTCCAGCTGACCCTTTCACTCTCACCTCACCACTAACTCACAAAGTAGAAATTCTTTCAAAGCTGGGCCCACAATTGGAATTAAAACCTTTGCCCGACTCCCTCAAATATGTCTTCCTAGGTCCAAATCAAACCCTGCCCCTGATTATAAATTCTGGACTTACCGGGGCACAAGAGCACAAACTTCTCAAGGTTTTGAGTAAATATCGAAAAGCTATTGGCTGGACCCTTTCTGATCTTAAGGCTATTCATCCGTCCTACTGTACACATTGTATATATTTAGAGGACAATTCTCGCCCCTCCCGCCAACCACAAAGGCGCTTGAACCCTATTATGCAGGAGGTGGTAAAAAAAGAGATTATTAAGTGGCTTGATGTTGATATCATCTCCCCCATTTCTGACAGCTCCTAGGTTAGTCTAACACAAGTTGTGCCCAAAAAGGTTGGACTAACAGTTGTCACTAATGATAATGGGGAGAATATAGCCACTTGAACCACCTCTTCTTGGTGTGTGTGTATTGATTACAGAAAATTAAACACCGCCACCAAGAAGAACCATTTTCCGCTCCCCTTCATTGATCAAATCTTGGAGCATTTAGCCAGACGGGATTTCTACTATTTTTTGGATGGTTATTCCATCTATAATCAGGTAGCAATTCATCCTGAGGACTAAGACAAAATAACTTTCACCTACCCCTTCGGAACCTTTGCTTTCCGAAGGATGCCCTTCGGCCTTTGCAATGCACCTATGACTTTTCAAAGATGTATGCTTGCAATATTTTCAAACCTAGTAGGTGAATGCTTAGAAGTCTTTATGGATGACTTCTCTATTTTTGGAGATTCTTTTGACCATTGTCTCAAGAACCTTGAAAGAACTCTCCAAAAATGCATAGAAGTCAATTTGATCCTTAGTTGGGAAAAAAGTCATTTCATGGTCCAAGAAGGTATTGTCTTGGGCCATGTTATTTCAAAATAAGGAATCACGATAGATAAAGCAAAAATAGATGCTATATCTAAGCTCCCATAGCCCACTACTGTCAAACAAATCAGATCCTTTTTGGGTCATGTGAGTTTCTATCGTAGATTCATACAAAATTTTTCCCAAATCTCCAAGCTCTTAAGTCAGCTTCTTACTAAAGACCAGCCATTTGATTTTAATGATAAGTGCCTAGAGGGTTTTTTGAGGTTAAAGAAGGAGGTTACTGAGGCACCAATTTTACAGGGACTTGATTTGAATAGTCCCTTTGAATTAATGATAGATGCCTCAGATTTTGCTGTAGGGGCCATTCTAGGGTAAAGAATTAGCAAGAAGCCCGTTGTGATCTATTATGCTAGCAAAACTCTTGATGATGCACAATGGAACTACACGGTTACTGAAAAGGAACTTCTTGCCAATGTATTTGCCTTAGAAAAGTTTAGATCTTATCTTTTGGGGTCACATGTCACTGTATATACTGACCACTCAGCAATTAAATATTTGCTGACAAAGAAAGATGCGAAACCATACCTTATCTGTTGGATTCTGCTGCTCCAGGAATTTGACCTGGAAATCTAGGATAAGGCGAGATCGCATAATGTAGTGGCCGACCATCTCTCTCATCTTATGACGAATGACATAATGACCCCACTTGATCAGTTCCCCGATGAAAACATTTCAGCTGCTACTATCCTCCCGTGGTTTGCACCCATCGCAAATTATTTAGCAACAGAACGAATCCCCGCTGATTGGCCCAAAACATAATGGGATAAGTTCTTTGTTAATATTAAATACTAGTTTTGGGTGGAGCCTGACCTTTTCCGCATTTGTGTCGATCAAGTCATTCGACGATTACCTGATACTGAAATCCATAATATTTTGACACATTGTCACTCAATGGCCTGTGGCGGACATTTTTCGGGCAAGAAAACTGCAGCTAAAATCCTTAATGTGGGATTCTATTAGCCTAGCTTGCACAAAGATGCTCATAACTTTGTTCGGTCCTGTGTGCATTGCCAGAGCATCGGCAACATGACTTTGAAGGATATGATGCCCCTTAATCCTATTTTAGAGGTTGAAATTTTTGATGTTTGGGGCATCGACTTTATGGGACTGTTCATCAACTCTGGTGGGTATTTATATATAGTAGTCACAGTCGACTATGTTTCCAAGTGGATAGAAGCAATACCCACCCGCACTAGTGATCACCGTGTGATTGTCGAATTTCTTAAGAAAAATATTTTCTCAAGATTCGGCATACCGAAAGCCATTATCAGTGATGGAGGTTCACATTTCACTCACTCACAATTCCATCACTTTCTTTCTAAATATGGGGTTAATCATAAAATTTCCACAGCTTATCACCTCCAAACAAATGGCCAGGCAGAAGTTTCTAACCGGGAAATTAAAAATATTTTACAAAAGACGATTAGGCTCGACAGTAAAGATTGGTCCACCAAATTGGACGACGCTTTTTGGGCCTACCGTACCGCTTTCAAAACTCCGCTCAGCATGTCTCCCTTCCGTCTGATTTTTGGGAAGTCATGCCATCTCCTGGTAGAACTAGAATATAGGGCTTTTTGGGCAATAAAACAATTAAACATGGATTTATCTGACGCCAGTATCCATAGAAAATTACAATTAACTGAATTGGAAGAATTACGTAATTTTTCCTATGAAAATGCGAGGATTTATAAAGACCGAACAAAGAAATTTAATGATAAATACATTGCTCGAAAACACTTTGACGTTAATCATGTGTTTGGCTTTTTGATGCTCAATTATGTCTTTTTCCTAGCAAATTAAAATCTAAATGGACCGACCCCTTTATTGCCCATAAAACTTACCCATACGACATTGTTGATCTATTTGATCCTAAAACTAATACAACATTTCAAGTCAACGGCCAACGTTGAACGCCCTATTTTGATCATACGCCGAATCTTCCGTCTGAATCTTTCAATTTTACTAAGCCAACCACCTTTGATCACTAATGAACACTACGCCCAGCTAAATGGCGTAAAAGATAGTACTGGATGGGAGGTAACCCAATCATTTTTTTTCCTTCTTTCCTTTTTCCTTCTTCTTTCAGGTTTTGACCATCCTAAACCCAACCATTCTTCATTTAAGGTGATACCTTCTTCCTCCTAATGCATGAGGACATTACATATCTTACGCATGGGAGGATGTTTTTAAAATTTGACGATCGATTTAGGATTTTCAAAACCTGAAAATAAGAAATTTTCTTTAGTTATTTTAGTTTCCTACTTGCATACCCAAAAATATAAAAAAATGTTGAAAACTTTTTGAGGAAAAATTTTGAAATTGGGACTAATGTCAAAAATTTCACTTTTGGTACAATGGGATTTAATCTTTAACAAACTAGGGATGAGGATGTGGATCTGATCATTAGAATTTCAGGGTCTATTTTTATACTAGATCAGATATCCTTCTCTAAAATTTCACCTGAACTCATGATAGTTCAGGTGACTTGATCCTCTTTTGTAATATGGAAAGTATCTAACTTAGTTTCTTATTCAACTTGCATTTCTTGAGGAACTTCTTGTGTCAATTTTCACACACAAGCCAACACTTAAAAACAACTAAAAATTAAAAAAAAACCTCCCTTATTTAAACTTAGTAAAAGTATAAAATAGATCATTATTTGAGTTCCCACCGCCGATGAGGAAAATGCCTCCTTTAAGGATGCGATGTCAACATGTTATCGCCTTGATGCTGCTCCATATCTATATTTCATATCTTTAGATGAAGCATTAAAGTGTATTTTAGTAGCTCAAGTGTCTTGGACGGTGCTCTACCTATAGTGTTGAAACAGGAGCTTGAGTTTGCTTGGAGCGCCCTTTTACACCGCACTGTGTTTTGGGGTTGTGAGCTCCTAGGTGGTGTCATGGATAGTACTATCCCGAAGTACTGGCGCTAGAGCTCCCTCAAGGATTGGTAATGGGAATGATGATCCCGACACAACTGTTGTAAGACTAAGCTAAAAATAAGAATAGGGGAGAAAAAAAAATTTAAACCAAAAACACGCCCCGTATAAATGTTGGCTTTTCACAAGCACGAACACAAGCTTTTAAAAGATATTGCAAGTTGTGAATTAGATTCAAGAGCCAGAAAAATCCTAAAAATGAAAATTTCAAGTCATCTAAATTAACAATGGGTTAATTTGTGAATTTTCTAGAGGATATATTAATCCCATTTTGTCTAATTATTGGATCCAAAAATGAATCCCGATGTTTATCCTTAACAAATCCTGTGCCTCCTGTGTTTAGATCAACCAAGGTCCCTTAATATTTTTCTCCTCAAAAGTTGAAAAAATTAGATTTCCCAAAAATTCCATTTTCCAAAAAAATTAAAGTTTTGCTAAGAGACTAGCAAAAGATAAGCATGGGGGTGTGATAAACGCCAATTTATCATCATTCCTATGCATTAAAACAAACCTAGCTCTTAGGATTTTGCTCCGCAGAAGGGTTTTTGGGCTGCATTTAGTAATTAACTAGGTTAGGCATGCATTGCATTTTTTCTTGATGTTTTAATGTATTTTTGTGAGTGTTAAGGATGAACAGATATACAGATGCCTAAAACCCTAGCACTCAAGAAGGCAACTGGTGAAGGAGGAGCTCAGACTAGCTGGAACTCAGCTTGATCCAGCTCACCACAGTTGGAACCTATCTCACTTGGACTAAGGTTAGCTCATCCTAAATCCATTTAGCTAATCTCAGCTGAATGGAAGCTCAAAAGAACTTATCTTAGCTCACCCTAGCTCAGGTCAACTCAGATCCAGCTCAACTTAGTTGAGTCTAGCTTATCTCAGCTCCCACTAGTCCACAGGGAGTTCTACCTAGCTCAGCTGGGTTGACTGGAGTTCACCCCAGCTCAAGTCCAGCTACATCCAACTCCACTCAACTCCAGCTAGCTGAAGATGAATTCATTCCAGCTCAGGAAGCTCAAGTCCAGCTCCCGGGGGCCCAGCTTAGCTAAAGCTAATTGAGCTAAGCTACCTTAGTTGTCTCAACCAGCTCAATTCTGCCCGCGAGCACCAGACCCAGCTCACCTTAGCTCCATTCAATAAAAGCTAGCTAACTTTTTCTTGGCTTAACAGCTAGTAAAGAACTAGTAAGCTAAGCCAATTAAAGTAGCCCCATGTTGATTTCTTCAGTAGTTGCAAGCTCCAATTCAGCTCCAGACTCTGCATATCCAACTCCTCTCCTCAAACCCTAAGCTCCACATGCATATTCCTCTACTCTATAGCAAGCTAAGCTAGCTTAGCTTAGCTAGCATCCACTTCCATGGCACCAAAAACCTAACCCTAACTCCTACATAACCTACCACTCCAAGTCCACCTAAGCCTACTTAAGCTAGCTCCACCTCTACTCAAGTTGGCGCCACCTCTTCACCACCTTTCACCCCTCAACTTACCACCAAAAGACACCTAAAGTTGGCGCCAAAACCAACCCTAACTACCTCCCTTTTGGCGGCAACCTCAACCCCCATATCCACCCTACACATAATCCCTCCAAGCCATCTCCACCATCCACCTCAACCATCTTCTAGAAGCCTTGAAGTTGGCACCAATCCATGGCACCACTCCATGGTTGGCACCACTTTTAGGTGCCCTTTGGCCACCCATAACTACCCCCCTTACACCCCTTAGGTGGCAACAACTCTCCTTAGCCTTAGGATCACCTAACCACCTCCATCTTCCTATCTTAGCCCTCCATCTCAAGAGTCACCTTAACCCCTCATCCAACCCTATAAAAAGACTACCACCCACCACCTTACAACCCATCCTTGGCTAGCAAATTTCCTCTCATATTCTACCTAAAGCCCATGCCCAAGAGAGGAGAAGAAGAAGATTAAGGGGATATTCTGTCCCCTTGGTGCCTTTCCCTCTTCCCTTCTCTTTTGTGTCCACGCCAGCCAAAGGAGGAGCCAAGCAAGGAAGACCTTTGGAGGAGGTCTTGAAGGTGGTCCATGCCACCTTGGAGGAGAGCTTGAGGGTGGTGCACGCCCACCATATGAGGAAATACTTAAGGTGGAGAGCATCCACCTTGGAGGAGCTTTCAAGGAAGGAGAAGAAGGAGACCCTCTTTTCAAGCCAAGGAGTAGCTAGGCTTGGAGCAAGAAGACTCCCTTCTTCACCAGATTCTACAAGAGGATTTGTGTTTCTTCCATTGCTTTTATAATTTCCATTTCTTGTAGAAGCATTCCTCTACTTGTCTTTGTAAAAGAACACAAATTCCGCTAAATTAATTTGCCTTCTTTTTAATTTCTTGTTGCAATTGTTATCTTTGTTCTAGCACTTGTTTCACTTCCACTCCCTAATTACTCTAGGCCTCCACTTGCCTAGAGTGATCTTAGGTAGTGGACATTTTCATCTCTTAAGTTTTAGCTTAGCAATTTTAGGTGTTAGCACTTTTCTGTCACAATTCGCATTTTGCCCTCATTATTTCAAAACTGAAAAAAAATTATATATTTAAAATACCAAAAGGAAAGATTGAGTTTCCCTTAAAAGCAAGAGATTTGAATTGCAAATTTGCCTCCTTGGACGACCCTAGATACTCCCCTATCTAGGAATATAAATTTAAAAGCATATGCGAATTTCTATGTTACAGCGACATTAAAAACCCTAATTACAAATCATGCTTATTTTTGCACTATGGACCAGCTCATAGAGCTTTGAAGGAGCTGAGAGAAGAGAAGGGATGAAGAAATCTGTGGTAGGGGTAGGCCTTTTATAGTTGTAGGAATGGGGGGCATAGTGGCGTTTTTGTAAGATTATAATTTAATGTAGAGCCTTTAGTGACGTTTATGTGTATCATTGAAGGCAAGCATTACTAAAGCTCCACCTCCATCTCTTCCATTCGCCTCTGATCTGAGCACTCACGTCACGCCATGTGGCTGCTAATCGACCTTCAGTCGTTGAGCGCGAGATCGCACCCAATGAAGATTCGTCGTTCGATCGTGTGATCGGACGGCTTTAAATCGTGCACACTGCTTCGTCTTACCATACGAGCAATGCCAGCATGCGATCATGCGTCATCACGTGTGTGCAGCCTGTGCTTCCATCCGACGCTTGAGAGGGCACCACATTGCTCTTGCCGCTACCATTAGATGTCAATCAGACGATTGAATTGCATGTGCCCTACCCATACCTTCGATTTGAGGCGCTCGATCTCTCAATCTCTCACCTCCTCTTCGTTGGCTCAGAGCACAACCAGTGCACTATGCTCTCTTTGTGTCTAATTCTTGATTTAAGGTTGTGGTGCTCTTAACCGTTGGATCTCGATCCAACAGTCGAGATTGTGCGGCCTTTACTGATGAGTGAGGGTGTTGGAGGTGTTGGGAGGCTATGATGGCACCATGTGGCACCATCACGGCCTTCCATCTTCTTTGGCTTGTAGAAGGTGCCATAGATGTCGGATTGGATCAATTTTTGTATCGTTGGGCTACAATCGTTGATCGTAACCATCCGTGTGGTTAGATTTGTCATCTAAGGTATGGATTTTACACCACCTTACCCCTTGTCCTTTAATCTTTCTCAGACTATATCTGATGCTACGGAGGTCCAATCGGGGCAATCTTTGAGGTGTTGGGCTCCAATTGTCGCCCTGATCAGATCCGTATAGTTGGATCTTCAATTTGAGGCCTTGAAATGATATGGCCTTGTTCCCTAACCACAAAAAGGAAAAATTAACCTATAATTTATACAATTTAACCTAAATACATGATGGTGCATGTTATGCAATATTTATAATGCGTGATGCTTCTATGGACCTAGGAAGATGCATAAATAGGCATTTTAGGCTAATTAGATGTGTGCACATCACTACGTTATCTACAAGTTGGTCTTGAAATGATTGGTTATTTTTATCAAGTGTAAGACTAGGGTTTCTTTTCTTGTTTTCATCCGAGCATCTAGAAATCCAGACAATTGTGAAAGTGTAGTTATGTAGCTTATGCAATTGATTCGAGTGAAAAGCTGATTTACCTCTAAACCCTGTACTTGACCATAGGTAAAATTCTATTGAGATAGGCAAACTTCTCCCCTAAAGGTATAACAAAATATTTGATAATTTCTACCTTGGCTTTTAGCTTAGGTAGAAGCTTTCCAAGTCAAGTGAGTTTGTATTTGGTAGCTCATACTCATTTGGTGCTACATATATACTAGTACTATGGAATTTGAATTTCCAGACTATCATAAATAAACTTAGAGAGAAGTAGGAAAACTGTGCTCTCTTTGGTTCCTTTGTATTTAGTCCTTTTCTTTTCCACTTTTCTTTTTCTTTTCTCAAGCTCACAATCTCACCATATTTACAAGTATAATCCATATTTGGTGATCTCAGATGGCATGACACTTTAATAAAGTTATGATAACCCTAAAACTAAGTCAAAATTTGTTAGTCAGTATTCAGGCGGTTAGAAATACAGGAAAGTAGGTTAAGGCCATATTTGGTGGATCACAATTGTGGTGGGTAATGTTGCCTTAATGTGATGACATACATGCACTACACACAATTATAACTCAACATTTCTTTCTTTTTTTCTTTCTCTATTTATTCTTTTTTGCTTCCTTTTTTTTCTATATACATTTTTTGCTTTTTTCTTTTTTTTTCTCTGCACATTTTTCCTCTTCTTTTCTCATATCAATGCGATGCAATACAACATATGCGAATTTTATTTAGGAGGCATTATTGGGGATTGGTCGTGTTCAAAAGGATATCAGGTGGCTTATTTGATGGAAATGCCTACTCACAGCACCAGGAAAGGGACGGATAGGACGACGTATTTTCTGACCTTGATATTACTACCCTCCTTTAGCCAAAGATTCCGTAAAGGACAATCATAACTATTTGCCTTAGTCCTAGTTTTATTAGAACTCGATTTCTGCTTATTTGCCTTTTTTGGTGGTTCTCAAAATTTCACATAAAGTTCATACGTAGGAATCGAGAGTGAAAACTATGCCTAACTCTGAGTATCATTACCTAATTATCCAATAATTAAGATTCGTTGCACAAGTCTTAGAGTCCTAGTAGACACTCTACTCTCATCTTACAATTATTTGGTTGATCTACTAGAAGATGGTTCGCTTGACTCCCTAACCACTATCCTAGGGTTAAGGAAATGAAGCACTGCTTCTTCTCGACAAACTAAAGATGTCTATCGGTCTTCAAAGTGAATCTGTTGCAAAATTTATGTGTGAGTGAGAATTGTGCTGGACTCTAGGTTACAAGAATCAACTAAAGAATAAAATCCCTAATGCAACCTCTTAATAAAAATCTTTATTAATGGATGCAGTATATATAAAGATTCTATTTACAATTAACCACTTATGGTTTGCACTTCAATATTGTTCCCTTATCAGGTTACATTCAGCTTAGTCCTAATTTAGAACAAAAAGTGAGTGAACGAGTCGGAAATAGCTGTTGTAGACGATTTCTAGCTCCAATGCGAACATTGGAGTTAGGGTCAGTTGTTTTTAAATTATGGACTCTAAAGTACAATTAACATGTTTCTCAGAGGTCTTCTAAATGCTGGCAAAAAATTCTTCAATTTAATATATACTACCCCCGTACCTAAGTTCTTGCATGTCCTCATGCATAAATATAAAGGAAATAAATTAAGCGAGAAGTGGATAGAAATCACCTGGAATCGTTCCTAAATTTTCGTTCAGCATAAGCCGACATCATGATATATAATATGCAAAAAAATATGCTATGCATAAAAGATACGCATATATGTATTGATGTAAACACATCTAATTGGCCTACAATGTCTATTTATGCATGTTCCTAGTGTCATAGAAGCATCATGCATTATAAATATTGCATAACATTCATCATCATACATTTAGGTTAATTTGTATAAATTATATAGTAATTTGCTTCTTATTACAGCCAAGGGATAGGGCAATATTTATTTAGGCCTTGGATTAAAGATCCAACTATACGGATCTGATCAAGGCGACGATCGGAGTCTAATGCCTCTAAGATTGCCCTATTTGTACTTTCTTAGCATCAGATGCAATCCAAGGAAGATCAGAGGTCAAGGAGCAAGGTGATGAAAATCCAAACCTTAGATGAAGAATTCAATCGCAGGATCGGTTCGGATCGACGATCGCAACCCAATGGCTCAAGAATTGATCCAATCCAACATTCGTGGCACCACCTACGAGCAAAAGATGGATGACCTAGATCACACTGCATGGCATCATCTGAGCCACCCATGGCCCAACCACAGCTCCCCTCATCCATGGATGGCCTTCCCTTTCCACCATTGGATGACAATCCAACGGCCTTGAGTGTTGGACCATGAATTCATCCATTTGATGATCTAGGCATCGTAACACATTGGTCAAGAGCTTTATCTTTCAAGGAGGTCCTGGGTTCAACTCTTGGGGACCCCCAATTCCCTCTCAAAGTCCACTTTGCATGACAATTGAGGCATGGGCAACCACATGAGGCAACTTCCCATGGGAAATCTCCATGCATTTTTCCATGCTTGTGGATTTGTTCCAAGTGTTGAAGAGGCATGCATTGGATTTCATTCCTCCACACATGCAAGCTGTGAGTATGAAGAGGCTTGCATGGCATGGACTTCCATGTGAGGTAGCTTGCAAGGGATTCGTTCCTTGCGTGAAGGCAACGGACCTTATTTGCATGCATGGGTGATTGTCATGCATGTGTTGAATTAGCAAGCATGGGATTTTATTTCTCTACGTAACTGGCAGCGAACATGAATTCCACATGCGTTGTGTGGGAAATCATATGAGCTCCAACATCCAGCAACGCGCGGATGTAGGAACGTGGGTGTCATGAAGGCCCATGTTTTTCAGTTTTTTTACCAAATTGCCCCCATTCCTACACCTATAAAAGGCCTACCCATCCCATATATTTTCTCATCCATCCCTCCTTTTCTCCTCTCATCCTCTATAAAGCTCTAAAGTGCTAGTCCCATCCACTAGAGTCTTAAAAGTAATTTTTTCATCTTCTCACCCCCGTTCGTGGAGCCCTTGTGGTTGTGCTCTCGTTGCCATTCAAGAAGCGGATCCCGCTGCGACGTCGCCCTAGTTCGTCCTCCGTCCACCAGCTCCATTCTCCCTAGACTAGCATCTCACCACCCAACGTGGCTAATCCTCTAAGCAGCCTTCGAGGAGGATTTTCTAATTCCTATCTTTTTATCGCTTTCTAGTGTAGACTTTCAGTTTTATAGTTGTAGCAAGAAGATGTAATGAACATGCTTCCATGGTTATAAAATATTTGTTCATTCTCTCCCTATTTTCTCTTTCTTTATATTATTCTATCTCTCTCTTCTATTATTTATTAATTAAGTAGAATAGTTTGTGTAGATTAATTTTAACCAGTTACTCCACTTTGTGACAATAATTTTAAATGCAATTTTTAATCAAATGTTCACCTCCCTGTGTTTGATCCGAGACTCACCAGAGTTTCGGTTATAAATTTTATCTAATAATGAATTTTCTTGAGAATTTTACGACTCGAGTTTTTCAAAAATCTAGCTTTTCACAACGAAATCTCACTCATTATTTGGCATCATTTCTGGGGAGGCAATGTGCTTTGATTTCCCATGTTTGTCATATTACTTAACTTTTATCTCACTTTTTTTCCGATCTTGCTGTGATTGCAAGTACTCTTCCTAGGTAGGCCAGAATTGATAGATCGGAGAAAAGTGTGGATGCAGGTTCTATAAGTATGTCCCCACCTCCAACCCACTAGTTTCATTCCACCACGTAGAAATACATACGTAAATCAACCTAGGCACTCTAATAAACCCTAAGTAGATTGTATTATTTGTTTGGCACCTCCACCCACCTCACCCCGGCACACATTAAAAAAAAAAATTGAATGTGGCATTAACTAAAACTTACACACCCACACACACCTAAGGTGCCTCACTTTTGTCTGATTCAGTCACTTAACCGGGAATCCGACCAAAGGACCTAGTATTCCTGCATGACTTATACAAATAAGTGATTAGAAATAGATTGCACTAAAATTGTTTGGGTGCCTTAATAAAGTGGTACATCAGGCCACTTGTCTGATTTTTCTGGGCCGCACCACTTAACATAAAATTGATTCATTTAGTAGCTACCCCTTAGGATTCAAGTTTTGGAATTAACCAAGTACTCCATATTCTTTTGAGTTGTAAAGGAATATATTTTCACTTGTGCTTTCAAAACTTGATGTGTCTCACAAAACCTTTTCTGAATATACCTAAAAGTTGAATCCTAAAAGCTACTAAGCAAGATTTAAACCCTAAAATTCACTGCATCCAAAAATAATCTTTCTTGAGAACCATCGGTTATGCATGCACACACATTGAAATTGATCTTTAAGGGCACAACCTATCTAAAGGGCTCATCACATTTCTGAGCACATTCAAACCTAAGCCTAATTAAAACTAAGTAAACGTTGGCCTTAAGGATTTAACTCTCTCCTCAAGGCCCAGATAAAGATTATTTTCAATTGATCTACTTCTACCTGTCCATTTGACGTCTAGCTAGGGGAGTAGTGTCAAATTACCATGGTTGGGGGGTATCAAAGGAAATTGAGGCAAAAGCCAAGGGAAGAACCTTCTCCCAAATCCCTCCTAACTAGTTGGATTGATCGAAAAGTAGACCAAATCGTTTCATTCATCTCAAGACAGGTTCTAAGAGTCTGTAGGTATTTAGGCTACCCCACCTAAAGACATGTCTCATTGTTTGTACTACAGGGCACCTTTCTTTTCTATTTTCCCTCCTGCTTTGCCATGGATCACTCCACATTCTACTTGCATTTCCATTCCTACCACCACTTATTCCCAGGATGATTACTATCCCGACCTGACTTATGACCATTCATCCATTAGTCGGGATAACTTTGATTGAGGATACAACTCTGGACCTTCTTGTTCAGGATCTAAACCTGGACACCATGATTTTGATTTTTACCCTTTTCCGAGCTACACCGATTATAGATCACCATCACCACCCTCCTTTGGACAACCTAATATGATCTACAATCAAGAAGGATATGATGATTATAACCCATACCCTCTCCAGGATTGCACTACATATAGGTCACCACACCTCTTTGAACAACCCAAAATGACCTACTACCAGGGAGGCCCCCAAGAATCTTAATTCCTTGACCCCCCTAGACTAAACTCAAACCCACCCAACCCTGAATTAAATCATTTGGTTCAAGTGAACCAGGTCTAAATAGGGTGTTGGCTAACTTAAGGAACACCATTCAATCTTTAGAACCTCAACCGGCACCTGCACTGAAAAATTGGAGCCTCTAATTGATAATCTTAACAAGTATTTATTGGATTGGCTCCAAGATGATAAGGATAAGGACCCTAGTGAGTTTTTACTTGGGAAGTTGTTAAAATTGAGGATAAAATTTGTGGTTACTTTAGTTCAATCTTGGGATGATTCCTATGATGAACCCCCTTCGGGAGAGCCAATGTCAGAACCTGCTCGGGCACTTATTGGGGGGACACATTTTACGAGATCAGGGATCACCAGGTTGGTCTAGAGCAACTAATTGAGAATGAACTGATTTCTTCACCCAAGATCCCTAAACTAGGGTACGAGGAAGAATATGTCTCTATGGATCAAGAAATGATAGATGATTTTGAGACATATTAATGCGGATCCAAAATTCTTTCATTCTGAAGGTGAAGAATCTTTATGTGAAGTCTCACCTGAGTTTGAGAAAGATAATTTTAGTGAGACATAACGGCTTGAGTATGATGAATCATTTGATAGCCCAATAATTGTGGATTTGGATGTAACTAGGGCTCGTGAGGGATTCAAATTCTTATTTCATAAAGGATTCAATTCTTAGCCCCATTCCTCAATCACACCCCTTTGAGCATAATGATGATTATCTTCTTGAAATTACCAAACCCAAGTCAATTCTGATTGAGCCACAAATTTTGGAATTGGATATTTTAGACAAGGTTAATAACACTTTTAAGGTCCCAGAAACTTTGATTATGGAGGATAAGAATCTGGAAATGAAGATCCAGGAAGCCAATTCTGGGGAAAATAGAATTCTTGATCTAAGGATTTCTGTATGCTTGAAAGTACTGACATTTTATCAGGACCCTTATGACCTTTTTATGCATAAGAAGCCCAAGTGCACAATAATGGATTATCTTTTTGAGCAAACTATTAACTGGACAAATAAGTCTGATACGGATTTTACGCGGTTTGTAAAATACGTCGTTGTAACGTGCAAAATCGATCAACTCTTAAATTTATAAACCTCGATAGTGGGGTATCTAGGGTTTCCAAGGAGGCAATATGTTTGCAAAATTAATTCTCTTGCTTACAAAATAGATCTCAACTTTATTTTTGATCTTTTTCAATATATCATTTTTATGTTTTTTTCTTAATTAAGGCAACATGCGAAATTGTTGGCGGGAAAGTGACTTATACTTCAACTCAATATACTACTTCTAAAGTGGCAAGTAGAGCCTCTCCCTAAGCTCACTCTAGGCAAGTGGAGGCCTAGAATAATTAGGGAGAGAGAGTGAAGAATGCTAAAAACAAAGCAATTAAAAAAAAATGCAACTAAAGAAATTGCAAAGAAGGCAACTAGATTAATGAGAAAGTGTTTTACAGAAAAACCTAGTAGAAGAATGCTTCTACTACTAGAAAATTGCAATAAATAAAAGAAAACAGAAATCATCTAGATAGATGGTGAAGAAGAGGGCTTCTTGCTCCAAGCTTGGTAGCTCCCAAGCTTGAAAAGAATCCTCCAACTCCTTCCTTGCTATGCTCTGCCAAGGTGATGTCCTCCAAAGCAAGCCCTAAGGGGGCGTGCCCTAAGCTTCTCTCCAAGGGTGGACATCTACCCTAGGTCCTTCTCCTTTTCTTGGCCATCCTCCTTGAAGTAGAAAAGTCCTCCTCCTTGGCATGGCCCAAGTTGAAGAGAGTGGGGAGAAGAAGGCACCAAAAGGGCTCGTGATGTACCCCTTACCCCTTTAATCTTCTTCTCTACTCCTTCTTCTTGGCCGTAGGTGTAGGTGGGTATAGGTAGAAAAATACACTAATGGAGGATGCTCTAAAATGGTGGTAGGTGGTGGGTTTATATAGAGTATGAAGGGGGCTAAGGTGACTCTTGGAATGGAGGGCTAAGATGGAGAGATGGAGGTGGTTGGGGATCCTATGGCTAAGGAAAATTGGCACCAACCTAAGGGACACCTAGGGGGTGGTTATGGGTGGTGGCACCCCTTGAAGTTGGTGCCAAAATAGTTTCTAGAAGGTGGTCTTAGGTGGTGCCAAGAAAGGTTCTAGAAGGAGGGGTTATGTGGAGGGTAGAGATGGGTTTAAGGGGAGATGTGTGGTGGAGATGAAGGGGATTTTTGGAGGGAAAAGTGGCACCAACAAGGGGGTAGTTAGGGTGGTTTTGGCACCACTTTTAGCTGTCTTTTGGAGGTGTTGGGTAGGCTAGGTTGGCGCTAAGTAGGTTAGCTTATGTGGAGCTTAGGTGGAGCTAGTTGGGTGGAGTTGTTAGGTGAGTTTTTGGGGTGGTACAAGCCAAGGAAGTTGGAGCATAGCTAAGCTAAGCTAGCTTAGCTAATGGAGGAGTAGAGGAGGAGGTATTGGAGCTAGGGTTTGAAGAGAGGAGCTGAGGAGGAGAAGTCTGGAGCTGGCTGCTGCTAGAGAGGCTGGCATGGAGCTACTCTAGCTGGCTTAGTTTGCTAGTTCTTTGCTAGCTGCTAAGCCAAGCTAAAGTGAGCTGGCTTCTACCACAATGAGCTGAGGTGAGGTAGGTCTGGTGCTCCCGGGGAGGATCAAGCTGGTTGAGGCAGCTAAGGTAGCTTTGCTCAACTGAGTTGAGCTAAGCTGAATCCCCGGGAGCTGGACTTGAGCTTCCTGAGCTGAGATGAGTTCTTCTTCAGTTGGATGGAGTTGAGTGGAGCTAGATGTAGCTGGATCTGAATTGGGGTGAACTCCAGTCAACTCAGCTGAGCTAGCTAGAGCTCCCTGTTGGCTTGTGGGAGCCAAAATGAGCTAGACTCAACTAGGTTGAGCTGGATCTGAGCTGACTTGAGCTAGGGTGAGCTAAGATGAACTCTCTTGAGCTGCCATTCAGCTGAGATTAGCTGAATGGGGCTGGGATGAGCTATCCCTAGTTCAAGTGAGCTAGGTTCCAGCTGTGGTGAGCTGGATCAAGCTGAGTTCCAACTAGTCTGAGCTTGTCCTTCACCATTTGCCTTCTTGAGTTCTAGGGTTTTAGGGATCTGTATATCTGTTCATCCCTAACACTCACAAAAACATATCAAAAAGATAAAAAATGCCGACGACGGGGACACTTGGCAGCTACCTGTCGATCTCCTGTGGTATGTCTGGGGTGTGGGGGATTCGGCCACAAAAGGGATTCATGTAGGGGTTTGGGGGGGCAGATGGGTTATCGCTGTTTCCCGTGCTCTAGAAATTTGAATTCCAGGGCTGGGTGGACGCCGCCTCCACCCCCACTTCTGCGCAACTCGGGAGGGCTTATTGCTGATGTGGAGGTTCCTACGACGGCAAGCATCAGAGCTACAGAGATGGCCCTGCAGGAAGCTCTGGTTGGGGAGGTCATGACTGGAAGACTGACGGCGGAGAGTGTCCATGCCTTGGTAACCTCTTTGTCCCTCTCGACTGATTCCTGGCAGATCTCTTTTCTGTCAAGTACACGTTTTGTGCTCTTTGGTTTGGGTGCGGGGGATGTTGAAAAATTGCGGTTCCATACATCATGTAACGATGGAGTCACGGTGATCTGGAGGCTGGTTTCTCCTTTTGATGGAGCCCTGTCGGAGAGACCGCCACAGAGAGTGGGAACTAGGTCTGGAAATCTTGAGATTAAGGGACTTTACATCTGAGGTTGAAGGAGGTTGTATCCTCAATGATCTCAGGCTTTGCAACTATGGCAGAAGACTTGGTCGTCAGACTGCTTGAGGGGAATGGGCGTTTACTGAGTGTAATGGTCGATGTCTTCATCGTTGGCTCTATACCTGATCATCTGATTTTGAGATGTGGCGAAAGTTCCTGGATGCTCAGGCTGAGGTTCCTGGTGGGGGATGGTGTAGCAAAGCAGCGTAAGTCGTCTGAACCTGCAACTGATGAGGAGGTGATTGCACAAGAGTTGTACATGGATCTTGGTGATAAATCCCTGGCTGCCAAGACGTGTAAGGACCTGTGTGATGGGGAGATGGGGATGCTTCAGAATGAAGAAATGGAGTAAATGGGCGGCGGAGAATTGGCAGGACTGTCGACCTCGGTGGCAAGGGATGTGCTGTCAGGTGGTAGGGAGACTTTGGAGCAAGGGAACCCTAATATGCAGCCTAAATCTCTGAAGGGCAAACAGGTCTTGCAGGGGAAGGAAGATCCTGAATGTGAGGGGGATCTTGCACAAAGATCATTAAGGGGAGATCACCATACAGCCTTCGACAAAGAAAATCAAAGGTTATCACTCTGATGGATGAAGAAGAAGTTGCCAAAGTTATGCAAGTGTGCAGTTGCCAGACCCTCAGGAGAGAGGGTTTCAATGAGGAGTGATGAGAATCCTTACATGGAATGTGCGTGGGTTGCGCGACAAATGCCGGAGGGCATCTCTGATGAGATACTTGAGAGAATGGGAAATTGATTGTGCACTCATTCAAGAGACACACATTGAAAGTAATTCTGATAGACTTTGGTCTGATTTGTTAGCTGCAGGGTTGAATGAATGTGTACAGATTGATGCGCATGGGAGGTCAGGGGGCATTGCTATCTGGTGGAGGAAGAGGTGGGCTCAATGCTTGGAAGTTCACAAAGCCAAACATATGCTAACATGCAAATTCCAGATTCAGCAGGGACAGGAGTGTATCTGGATTACTGGGGTTTATGGACCTTGTAATGTTTCTGCCAGGCAGGAGCTGTGGGAGGAATGGTCCACAATAGCTGTGTTGGTGCAGGGAGAAATGTGGCTAATGGGAGGAGATTTTAATTGTGTTTTAACAGGGGCTGATAGGCCTACTGGCTGCACTGACAGATCGGCCATTGGTTTTCAGATGACGATTCAGTCGCTGCAGTTGAGTGAATATCCATCCTCTGGTGTGGAATTTACTTGGCATAATGGTAACGGGCTGGCTTCCAAGCTTGACAGATTTTTTGGGAATGTGGATATCCTTGTCAGATTCCAACTGTCGCCAGTGAATGGGCTGAACCGACCTTTCTCTGATCATACCCCCTTGGTTTTGGATAGTGGGTTGGAAACTCTGGCTGGCACCTATTTCAAACTAAAAGGTCATGGCTGACTGAACCAGGTTTCTTCCAGATGATCTGTTCTTGGTGGAGAGCTAGAAAGGTACAGGGATCTGCTACTGTCAGACTATCAAATAAGCTGGCTAGATTGCGTGCAATCTTAAAAGAATATGGATCTGCTATTACCTTGGTGAGGGAACAAAGGAGAAGGGAAGCGTTGAGCAGAATCCAGGAGCTGGACTCCAAGGAAGCTGCTGGCATTCTGTCTGAAGATGAACAGGCTGACAGGAAAGTGTGGCAAGGTGTGGTACTGGATGAAGACCTTAAACAAGAAATCAATTGGAGGGAGAGATCCAGGCAGTTATGGATTAAGGAGGGGGATGCCAATACGAAATTTTTTCATCTTGCAGCTAGCTCTCGGAGGTGGTTTAGCTTCATTTCCTCTATTCTTTGTGATGGACATAGGGTCACCTCTAATCAGGAGATTAAATCTGAAGCCATCAGGTTTTTCAGAGAAGCATCTAGGGCAACTAGGAGGGGGAAATGGAGAATGGCAGGAGACATTGGTCCCAGGGTGACAAGCGTACAAGCCGAACAACTGACTGCACTAACTACAGAATAGGAAACCTTACAAGCAATCAGAGAACTAAATGCGGAAGGCTCCCCAAGCCCAGATGGAATACAAGTTTTCTTTTACAAAGAGATGTGGAGTGTGGTGTGTAAGGAGGTGATGGATGTTATCAAAGAATTTGAGGTGGGTAATGCTGGTTTCGAGAGGATTAATAAGTCATATCTTTTCCTCTTGCCTAAATCAATGGGAGCTGAACAATTTTCAGATTTCAGGCTGATTGCCTTGTCAAACTCTATCTATCTTATCACCAGCAAGGTCTTGGCTAACAGGCTAAGAATTGTTCTACATGACCTGATTCATCTAGTACAGGCAGCTTTCTTGCCCAACAGATCACTTCAGGAGTCCTTTATATTGGCTCAGGAAATGGTTAGTGGCTGGCACCAGAGGAAATCCAAGGCCTTCCTGTGGAAAGTGGATTTCCAGAAAGCCTATGACTCGATTTCCTGGCCGTATCTTTGGGAGGTGTTTAGAAGAAGAGGCTTCCCCTCCATTTGGATTCAATGGATGAAGCGCTGTATCACCACTACTTCATTCTCTCCTTTGATCAATGGGAAGCCATGTGGAGCTTGGATCCAGCCTCAACGTGGGGTTAGACAAGGGTGTCCCTTGGCCCCATTGGTTTTTAACCTTGCAGTAGATGGGCTTGCAAGGTACGCTTGCAAATTGGTAGAGGTGGGTATAATTAAAGGGTACTCGTTATCAAACAGGAGACATTTGGCCCCCATTTTACAATATGCAGATGACACTATGTTCTTTGTGGAAGGGTCCAAGTCTGAGGAACATGCTTTGGAATTATTGGTGAAGATCTTCGGTGATATTTCAGGTCTTTGTTTGAACAAAGACAAGTTTGCTTTGATCTGTTTTGGTATGAATGAACAGGAACAGATGGAATTGGAAGGTACTTTGGGCTCACCCCGTACTAAATTGCCTCTGAGATACCTGGGGTTACCTTTAAGGGCTACAAAGCTGAAAAAATCAAACTGGAATATCCTATTCGAGAAGGTGGCTGGAAGCTGAAAGGGTGTAGTAAATTCCTATCTAAGGGTGGGAGACTGATTTTTCTCAACTCGGTTATCACTGCCATACCAGTCTTTTACTTCAGCATATTTAAAGCCCCTAAATGCATCCAGAAGAGATTGGACACTATGAGGAAGAGGTTTTTCTGGAAAGGAGTAGGGCACGAGGGAAGGTTCATGCAACCTATTAGATGGAGCATTATCTGCAGACCAAAGGAGGCTGGGGGGTTGGGAATTAAAGCTTTAAAAGAGTTCAATGAGGCCCTACTGCTGAAATGGGCCATAAGAATATTGGATTGTAAGGAGGGGCTGATGGATGATCTGATCAGGGACAGCTATGGGGGATCCAATAGCTGTCTGCAAAGGCTTCAGCAGAAGAGGCCCTCACCCTTTTGGAGATCTGTGATTTTTGCAGTCTCCTGCTACTGGCATCTGCTACAGCCTAAGCTTGGAGATAGCAGATGCTTTAGCTTTTGGAATGAGAGGTGGTCTGAACTAGGTCTACTGAAAGAGACCTTCCCGAGGGTGTATGGGGCTACTGCTGACAGAAATGCCACAATTAGCAGTCTGTGGTCCAAGGCTGAAGGCTGCTGGCAGCTGGAAAGGCTACAACAGTGCAGGCTGAGCACTCAACTATGGGAGGAGAAGCAGAATCTGATGGAGAAACTGCAGCGGTTATATCTTATGACAGATGGAAAGGGCACTTACTGCTGGCAGGGGGTCTTCTCTGTGAAGCAAGCATATGAAAAAATTACTAGATCCAACAATGATGTGGAGTGGGATCCTATCGACAAAAAGATTTGGCTTCTGAGAATTCCTCTGAAGGTCCAAATTTTCCTATGGCTTTGTAGACAGGAAGGGCTGATCACTGGCGATCTTAGGCACAGAAGAATGGGGATTGATCTGAATGCCTGCCCTCTTTGTGGATTGCACTCTGATAGTGCAACACACATCTTCTCCTCTTGCTTAGTCACGGATAAAATCTGGAGGTTGGTGTGCTTTGAACCCCTTCCTCCCTGGGATATTATATGGCAGAGGTTCACCAATCCTGTTCGACCATTGGGGGCTATGGCAGCCGTTTTGTGCTGTGTGTGGAGGGAGCAAAATGATAAGCTGTTTCAAGGGAGACCGGTGAGATGTGAGGATGTTGTAAAGGAAGCTTGGTCTCTCACACATAGTTGGGCAACTTTTTTGTAATACTTTTTTGATATGCAATACAATACCCTCCGGATTGCTATCGGTCTACGATAGCAGTCCTCACTGTTTCAAAAAAAAAGACAAAAAATGCAATGCATGCCTAACCTAATTTATGCCTAAATGCAACCCAAAAACCCATTTGCGAAGTAAAATCTTAAGAGCTAGGTTTGTTTTCATACATAAGAATGATGATAAACTAGCGTTTACCACACCCCCATGCTTATCTTTTTTTAGTCTCTTAGCAAAACTTTAATTTTTTGGAAAATAGAATTTTTGGGAAATCTAATTTTTTTGACTTTTGAGGAGAAAAAGGGATTAAGGGACCTTGGTTGATCTAAACACAGGTGGTACAGGATTTGTTAAAGATAAACATCAGAATTTATTTTTGGATCCAACCATTTGACAAAATGGGATCAATATATCCTCCAGAAAATTCACAAATTAACCCCTTGTTAATTCAGATGACTTGAAATTTTTGTTTTTAGGATTTTTCTAGCTCATGGATCTGATTCACAACTTGCAGAATCCTTTAAAACCTTGTGTCTGTGCTTGTGAAAAACCAACATTTATAAGGTCGTGTTAATTTATTTATTATTACTCTTTTTTTTTCTCCCCCATGCTTATTTTTAGCTTAGTCTTACAACAGATGTGTCGAGATCATCATTCCCATTACCATTCCTCGAGGGGGCTCTGGCACTAGTATGTAGGGATAGCACTGTCCATGACACCACCCAGGAGCTCACAACCCCAAAACACAATGCGGTGTAAAGGGCCACTCCAAGAAAACTCAAGCTCTTGCTCCGACACTATAGGTAGAGCACCGTCCAAGACACTTGAGCTACTGAAATATGCTTTAATGCTCCATTTAAAGATATGAAATATAGATATGGAGCAGCACCGAGGTGGTAAAATGTTGACATCACATCCTCAAAGGAGGTATTTTCCTCCTTCTCGACAGTGGGAACTCAAACCAATGATCTGTTTCAGACTTTTATTAAGTCCAAACACGGGAGTTTTTCAAACTTTTAGTTATTTTTAAGTGTTGGCTTATGTGTGAAAATTGACATAAGAAGTTTCTCAAGACATGCAAGTTTTTGAATAAGAAACTAAGCCAAATACTTTCCACATTACAAAATAGGATCAAGTCACCTGAACTATCATGAGTTCTAGTGGAATTTTTAGAGAAGGATATCTGATCTAGTCTAAAATAAACCCTAAAATTTTAATGATTAGATCTACATCCTCTTCCCTAGTTTGTTAAAGATTAAATCCCATTGTACCAAAAGTGAATTTTTCGACCTTAGTCCCCATTTCAGAATTTTTCCACAAAAAGTTTTCAGCATTTTTACTTTATATATATATATATATTTTTTTTTTCGTATGCAAGTAGGAAAATAAAATAAATAAAGAAAAATACATGTTTTTAGGTTTTGAAAATCCTAAATCGATCATCAAATTGTAAAAACACCCCCCATGCTTAAGATTTGCAATGCCCTCATGCATTAGGAGGGAAAAGGGATCACCTTAGTGAAGAACGGTCGGGTTTAGGATGATCAAAATCTGGAAAAAGAAGAAAAAAGGAAAGCAAGAAAAAATGATGGGTTACCTCCCATCCAGTGATATCTTTTACACCATTCAGCTAGGCTTGAAGGTATGCACGGAAGACGGAAAATCATGTAAATAGTTGGACACTTGGATGCCCACAAAAAAGGTGTCTTCTTCTAGATCCCTAGAAAATTGATTAGAAGCAATATTGGGATCAAAGTTGGATGGAAAATGATAAGTGTAGCCCGAGTCTGGCCAAGGTTTTAAATCAGGTTGGATGCCAAACTCAGGCGAGGTTGGTGGCAGGTCCGTAAGAAAGGAGTCGGGGAAGGGATGGTGAGGATTGGGTGAAGTTAGTTTGGAAAAATTAGGTGTGTGAATGATGTAAACACATTTACACTACTTAAAATGTCTGTTTTTGCATGTTCTTAAGCATAGGATTGCATTTCATGATATAAATATTGCATAACATGCATCATCTTGCAATTAAAGTAGTTTGAATAAAATGGAGGTTAATTGTCTCCTTTTATGTGCTTGGACAGGGCAAACAATTTATCGGGGCCTCAGATCAAAGATCCAACCGTATGGATGTGATCAGGGCGGTGATTGGAGTTCAACGACTCCAAGATCGCCCTAATCAGGCATCCGTAGCATCAGATAGTGACTGGGGAACCCTAGAAGATTAAGGGCAAGGATGGTGAAAATCCACACTTCAGATGACCAATCCAACCGCACGGATGAATTCGGATCGACGATCGCAGCTCAATGACCCAAAAATCGAGTCAATTCGACATCTGTGGCACCATCTACAACTTCCAGAAGGTGGACGGCCAAGATGGCACCACGTGGTGCCATCTCGGCCACCCAAACGGCCGCCTACATTCCATGAAGACCGTGCACCCGCCGCCTCTCCGCCGTTGGATCTCGATCCAATGGCTGTGGATGCGGCGCTTTAAAATCATCCTCGCGACCTTCTCGACGGCGTAGCGCAACGGAGATGAAGCAGCGGGCGAAGTAGAGATCGCGGGATCGAGTCCAACGAGCCTCAAATCAGGCACAAGCAAGCGACGCGCGGAGCATCAGATTGCGATCCAACGGCTGCGTGCGCCCAATAGCACCGACGCGCGATTGGACGCACAGCGTGCACGCGCGTTCACACGCGGGTGGGCGCGCAGCGTAGCGGGCGAAGATGCGTTTTAAGCCGTCCGATCTCACAATCGAACAGCTGAGACTCAGCATGCGTGCGATGGCGTTGGGAGCGTGGGCAGCTGAAGCGACGCACGTGGGTGCGGAAGCTACGCCCACGTCGGGGCTTTAGTGACGGATTTATCCATCACTGAAGACCCCTCATTTATTGTTTTGAAGTTGTAATGTCCATTTTGCCCCCACTCCTTGCAACTATAAAAGGAGACCCCCTCCATACAAAATTTTCATCCCTTCCTTCTCCTCTCTACCCCTCTAAAGCTCAAGAGAAGCTTGTCCCACACCTGGGATGCTCCTCGTGAGATAAAGTCTAAATTTTCGTTCCCCTTCGGAAGTGGATCCCACAATGACGACGGCGTGCTGCTTCATTCCCGTTCTTCTGCTTCATCGTCCTTCGTCCTGCTTCGTTCTCCTTCGTCCAGGCGTCGTCCCGTCTGGCTCATCCTCCAAGCAAACGTCGAGGAGGATAACTTCTTTCTCCCATTCTTATTTATAGCTTTTCTAGTGTAGAATATTCCTACTTTATAGTGTAATTGATTTTCCGCTTTCTAGTGTAACTTTTATTTAGTTTGATTATATAAACAATTGAAATATTGAATGCATGTTCTCTTTCTCTCTCTCTCTCTCTCTTTCTCTCTCTCTCTCTCTCTTTCTTTTAGTCTGATAGCTCCATTGTAATTATATCATCTTGCTTATCAAAAATCCTAAAAAAAAGAAGAAAAATTCCTTGTTTATTCTACATCTTATTTTGATTTCTTTGTGTAATATTCTCTCTCTCTCTCTTACCCTCTCTCTCTTCTATTTATTGTAACTAATTAGATAGTTTTAAATTGAATTACTTCGTGACAAATAAAAAGAAACGCGCAGTTTTTAAATCAAACGTCTGCCTCCCTGTGTTCGACTCGGAATTTTAATTTCGGTATAAATTTTATTTGTTGAACACGAATTCTTTGCTTTCGAACTACAACAACATGTTTTCCAAAATCGAACACATTAGCGTAGCATTCGTAATCGTTCAACATTTTGGCGCCGTTGTCGGGGAGGTGACGATCTTTGATTTCTCTTCGCATTTTGTAACTTACAAATCATTTACTTCACTTTTCTCCTTTCTTATTGTAATTGCAGGTACTCTTTTGAGACGAGCAAAAGCGGTAGATTGGAGTAAAGTGCTAGGGAAGGTTTTGTAAGTTATCCCCATTCTTTCCCCCTCCATAGATTTCATTCACCACATTGAATCCAAATTCCAATTAACCTAGGTGTTTGCATAAATCCTAGGAATAGTTTGGTTGTTTGGATTCTCACTCACATTCATTCAACCTTCATTTATATAAAATAAAAAATAAAAAGATAATTCTGTGGGGCAATTTTCAACAAACACACAACGTACACCCACATTCAAAGGCACTTAACCTAATTGATTTGTTTCTACTCAACCGGGTTTTGATCTATGGAACTGGTACACATAAAGCAACACATAAAAGAGTAGAAATCATTCTAGGTTAACCATCTTTGTGTGCCTAACTTAGTGGTGCATTTGTGGCCAGTTGTTTGAGTTGTTTGGGCCGCACCACTTCAATTAAAATCAACTCATCAAGTAGCTGCCAATTAGGTTCAACTCTTAGGGATTTACCAGGCACTCCACATTCTTTTTAAACTTTAAAGGAAAACATCTTCACCTGTGCTTGCAAAACCTGGTGTGCCAACGAAACCTGTTTGAAAACACCAAAAGTTGAATCCTAAAAGCTACTAAGCAAGATTTGAACCTTAAAATTCACCACATCAAAAATAATCTTGCTTGAAAACCACTGGTTGTGCACGCACACAAAAATCAATCAATCATTAAGGGCACAACCCATTTAAAGGGCCCATCACATTCCAAAGCACATTCAAACCTAGCCCTAAATAAAACAGAGTAGACGTTGGCCTTAAGGATTGAACTCGCTCTTTAGAACTCAGAATGAGATTATTTTCGATTAATCTATTTCTACTGTTCAATCTGAGGTCTAGTTAGGGGAGCAGAGTCAAACGATTGCGGCTGGGGGGTACACTAGGAATCAGAGGCACAAGCCAAAGGAAGAACCTTCTCCCCAGTCCCTCCTTCTAACTGGTTGGATTGAACAGACGGAAGCAGATCAAATCGTTCTTTTATCTCAAGATGGGTTTTGAGAGTCTGTAGGTCTTTAGGCTAACCCATTTAAGGACAAGTTTGATTGTTTGTATTGTAGGGCGCCTTTCTTCCTCCCGTGTCTCATGAATCCTTCCACATATTTCACGCATTCCTGCTCTTTCCCTCCTGTTGTGAATTATCCTCAACATGACGATTATCCCAACTTGTATTGTAATCAACCATCAGTTAGTTGGGATAATTCGGATTGGGGATACAATTCTAGACCTCCGTGTTTAGGGTCTAACCCTGAACACTTTCATTCTGATTTCTATCCTTCTCAGAGCTACATCGATTATAGATCGTCTTCCTTTCATGAACAGCCTGATACGATCTACAATTAAGAAGGATACACCGATCCTTACCCATCCTCTAATTTCACTGCCTTTAGGTCATCACCATCTTTTCAACAATCTGAAATGACCTATTATCAGGAAGGGTATAACGAATCTCAATTCGTTGATTCCCCTGCATTGAGCCCAAACCCGCCCAACCCTAAACCAACTCATTTGGTTCAGGTTAACCAGATTCAAGATAAGGTTCTGGATAACTTGAGGAATATCATTCAATCTTTAGAAGTTCAGCCAATACCTTGCATTGAGAGATTGGAGCCCCTGATTAAAATGATTGATGATTTGAATAAGTCTTTGTTGGATTGGCTCCAGGATGTTAAGGATAAGAACCTGGGTGAGTTTCTACTTGGGAAATTAGCGAAATTGAGGATGAGATTCGTGGTTGCTTTGATTCAATCTTGGAATAATTCCCAAGATGAACCCTCTTCAGGAAAGCCAATGACAAAACCTGCTCAGGCACCTTTTGGGGGGGGACACGTGTTACGAGGCTGACCAGATTGAATTAAAGGAATCAATTAAGGATGATCTGATTTCTTCACCTGAGACCCCTGAGCCGGGTTACGAGGAAACGTATGTCTCTGGGGAACACAAAGTGACAACTAATTTTGGGACATTCATTGATACGGATCCTGATTTCTTTGATGGTGAAGATTCAAGTTGCAAAGTCTCACACGACTTTTCTGAACATGATTTCAGTGAGACAATTGGGCCTGAGGAATCTGATAGATCATTTAATAGCCTAATAACTGAGGAAACTGATCTTATTAGGGCACACATTACGGATCCAGAATCACATTTTCTGGAGGAATCAATTCAATGCCCTGATTATCAGTTACACCCTGTTGAGCTTATTGATGATTCTAATTTTGAGATAATTAGACCAAAGTCAATTTTAATTCTGCCACATCATTTAGACTTGGAGATTTCAGACGGGGTGATGAATATAGAAGAGGTCCTGGAATTTGATATGCTGAATGAGGAGGATAGGAGCTGGGAAGTTTTGATTTGGGAAGTGAATTTTGGAGGAAATGGAAGATGAGTCGAAGGGTTCCTTTTAAGCTGAAAGCATCAAATCAGAACCCTTACGACATTTTTTTCGAGGATGTTCAACTCAAGCACACATTCAATGATTATCGTTTTGAGCTTCAATTCTTTGTAACCCGACTTTTTGGTCTTGGGTTGCATCCTCATAAATCGCAGGCCTGACCCCGCTTGCATTCTGATTTCAGGTTTTGGATAACTTTTATCCAAATCTAAGATATTCTCGATTATGGGGTGTGGGTCTGCACCACAATCTGGTCCACATCTGTGGACCTCTTTTGATAGGTCAGAGGATTCTTCTGTTTATTCTAATTCTGACCTGCACTTGTGAATTCTTCATTTCTTTTCCTTGTACATGTGCCTAACTGAAGGCACTAAACTCAGCACATATACAGTTTTTCTTAGTTTTCATCTCGGAGCGGACCTGACATTCACGCAATTCAGGTGCTTTCTATGCTTTTCCACTCTGTTTTATGTCTTTTTAATACAATGAGGACATTGCATTAGATAGGCATGGGGGGGTGGATATTCATCTCTGAATTCATTCGTCAGCTCCGTAGATTTGTTTTATTTTCTTTTATAAAAAAAAAATTGGAATTAGGAAAGAGAATTTGGGTTTAAGAAAATTTTCAATCGTAGGAAATACTACATTAAGATCTGAACACAAAGACCCTTCAGGCCTTTGGACTTAATTAGCCTGTGTATCCACTAAAATGTGGATTTGTCTTTGAGTCCTCGTCATCTTAATTCTATTATGATTGGAATAAATAAGTTTTGGTGATAAGTACACGACTTATCAACCCGCCCTCTGATTTGAGGGAATTTTGAGTTTTAAGCATCTACACACTTTCTTTGCACTGACTCATTGTTCTGTGATTCTAACAGAATTTGGGTAGCTAATGAACCTTCTAGGGTGATATGGCTGGCAAGTTATCGTGGGTAACAGCCCATAGGTAGGTTGTCCAGATCCCAGTCATTGGACCTTTCTCTTTTTGCTGCCTTTAGGTAAATCTTAGACCAGGGAAGCCACCTACTTAAAAGAAAAAAAAAATCAAAAAGAAAAGGAGAAAAGAACAAAAAGAAATAAGCCACACTTCCCTGCACGAGTATGGCTGGAAAGTTGTTGGTGGTAACAGCTCATCGACTGGTTGTCCAGAACCCAGCTCAGTAAATGCACTAAAAATTCCCAAAACACTTAGGAAGAAGTGGAGAAATAGAATAAATCGAGGAGATATACACTGGATTCACCCTTGTGTTGACCCCGTAAAAAAATAAAAGTAGGGAGAAAGCTACCGGTTGTAAAGATACACCTTTAGGCAGAATTCTTTTTGAGGTCACCTAGAGGTGTAGAAATTCGAAATCCGTTTTAATTACCAGTCAACGAGTCTATCACAATCACAATAAGATGCTTAAAGCTTAGGGTTCTCATCAAATTTTGGGTGAGTTGAATGGCCATAGAAAGCCACTCTTAAACCCTAAAATTTGAAAATCCAAAAAAATTAGAAAAGAGTAAAAAGAAAAAGAAATTTTTCTTTGAATAAGGCGAGGCTTGAGGCGGTTTGCATTTTGGCTGATACCCGGGCACTGTTGTGTCTTTGAAAGTTCAGTTCCTAAGTAGACAATTTCTTAATGATTGAAAATAACTTAGGTCCAAATAATCCAACCTAATTCTTTTATAAATAGCCTATAGTTTTTGCTAGGGACTAGAAAAAGATAGGCATGGGGGTATGATGTAAACACATTTATACTACTTAAAATGTCAATTTTTGCATGTTCTTAAGCATAGTATTGCATTTCATGATATAAATATTGCATAACATGCATCATCTAGCATTTAAAATAGTTTGAATAAAATGGAGGTTAATTGTCTCCTTTTATGTGCTTGGACAGGGCAAACATTTTATCAGAGCCTCGGATCAAAGATCCAACCATATGGATGTGATCAGGGTGGTGATTGGAGTTCAACGACTCCAAGATCGCCCTAATCAGGCATCCGTAGCATCAGATAGTGACTGGGGAACCCTATACGATCAAGGGCGAAGATGGTGAAAATCCGCACTTCAGATGACCAATCCAACCGCACGGATGAATTCGGATCGACAATTGCAGCTCAACGACAAAATAATCGAGTCAATCTGACATCCGTGGCACCATCTACAACTTTCAGAAGATGGACGGCCAAGATGGTGCCACGTGGTGCCATCTCGACCGCCCAAATAGCCGCCTACATTCCATGAAGACCGCACACCCACTCCCTCTCCGCCGTTGGATCTCGATCCAACAGTTGTGGACGTGGCTCTTTAAAATCATCCTCGCGACCTTCTCGATGGCGTAGCGCAGCGGAGATGAAGCGGCGGGCGAAGCAGAGGTCGCGGGATTGAGTCCTGCGGCCTCAAATCAGGCGCAAGCGAGCGGCGCATGGAGCATTATTTTGCGATCCAACGGCTGCGCGTGCCTAATAGCGTCGACGCTCGATTGGACGCGCAGCGTGGACGCGCGATCACACGCGGGCGGGCGCGCAGCGTAGCGGGCGAAGATGCATCTTAAGCCGTCCGATCTCGCGATCGGATGGCTGAGACTCAGCGTGCGTGCGATGACATTGGGCGCGCGGGCAGCTGAAGCAGCACGCGTGGACGCGGAAGCTGCGCCCACATCGGGGCTTTAGCGACGGATTTATCCATCACTAAAGACCCCTCATTTATTATTTTGAAGTTGTAATGTCCATTTTGCCCCCACTCATTGCAACTATAAAAGGAGATCCCTCCATACGAAATTTTCATCCCTTCCATCTCCTCTCTACCCCTCCAAAGCTCAAGAGAAGCTTGTACCACACCTGGGATGCTCCTCGTGAGATAAAGTCTAAATTTTTGTCCCCTTCGGAAGTGGATCCCGCGACGACGACGATGTGCTGCTTCATTCCCGCTCTTTTGCTTCGTCCTCCTTCATCCTGCTTCATTCTCCTTCGTCCAGGCGTCGTCCCGTCCGGCTCGTCCTTCAAGCAATCGTTGAGGAGGATAACTTCTCTCTCCCATTCTTATTTACAGCTTTTCTAGTGTAGAATTTTCCTACTTTATAGTGTAATTGATTTTCCACTTTTTAGTGTAACTTTTATTTAGTTTGATTATATAAACAGTTGAAATATTGAATGCATGTTCTCTTTCTCTCTCTCTCTCTCTTTCTCTCTCTCTCTCTCTCTTTCTTTTAGTCTGATAGCTCCATTGTAATTATATCATCTTGCTTATCAAAAATCCTAAAAAAAAAATGAAAAATTCCTTATTTATTTTACACCTCATTTTGATTTCTTTGTGTAATATTCTCTCTCTCTTACCCTCTCTCTCTTCTATATATTGTAACTAATTAGATAGTTTTAAATTGAATTACTTCGTAACAAATAAAAAGAAACGTGTAGTTTTTAAATCAAACGTCCGCCTCCCTGTGTTCGACCCGGAATTTTAATTTCGGTATAAATTTTATTTGTTGAACACGAATCCTTCGCTTTCGAACTACAACGACAGGTTTTCTAAAACCGAACACGTTAGCGTAGCGTTCGTAATCGTTCAACAGTGAATAGTGGGTGGGTTAGGGTGATTAGGGGGTGCATCATGAATAGATTTGGGGTCAGGACAAGTCTCCAGATCACAGATTTCGCCGATCACTGATTCTGAATCAGAGTCCTCAAAAAAATTATGGTCGGTAAGGGTATCTATTAACATTGTCTCCTCCACCATATTCGAAATTTCCGTATCTGAGTCCGAAAAAATATTATTATCATGGAATCTCCTGGAGGATTTGAAAATATCTAAAGTAATAGTTTGGCATGCGCAAGTGATATCTATTTTTCCTGTGTGGCAATTGATATTTGCCTTTGCAGTGGCAAAAAAAGGGCATCCAAGCATTATTGGGGAGTCCAGTAATGATTCAGGTACCTCAATGTTAAGAACCAGAAAGTCTGCAGGGAAGACACAATTCTGGACCTTGACCAAAACATCCTCGACAGTCCCACGAGGTTTGATTGTAGATCGGTCAGTTAATTGCAGGGTAACCTCGACGGGTTTTAATTCACCGATCTAATATTCTTCAAATAAACTCTTGGGAATAATATTAACTGAGGCACCAAGATCAAGGAGGGTGCGATTAAAAATAGTATCATCAATAATTACTAAAATTAAAGGTGCCCCCGGATCTTTCATCTTAAGAGGCTGCTTGCTCTGTATGACTGAGCTTACTATCTTCGAAAGATGCACCTGTCCTAGATTTTTTGCCTGCCTTTTAGGAGTACAGATCTCCATAAAAAAATTTTGCATAGGCAGGTATATATTTGATGGCATCTAGGAGAGGAATATTGATTTGAACTTGCCCAAATAGATCCATGAGTTCTTCTGTGGTGGGCTCAGATTTCTTTCTTTTGTTGGTGGTGGGGTGGAGAGCTTGTGGGAAATGGATAGGAATCTTGTCTTGAGATTTTTGTATTTCTTTTTCTTCCTGATGGGGAGGTCGGGAGTCAATTTGCACAGGTATTTCACCAGGTTTGTGTGCAGGCCCGGGATCAGTGGTGGTTTTCCCACTCCTCAAATTAACTGCATGTGCAGTCGGATTATTATTTGGAGGAGGTGGGGGGGCCTGTGATTGCGGAAACCTGGGAGGCTGCTGAGGTAGTGGATTAGGAGGAGGCTGATTCAGATAGTGTGGAGTTCTGCCCGCATAAGGGTTGGGCATGGGTTGGGATGGAAGATGTCCTGCAGGTCTTTGCGTGGGAATAACCCCAATTTGATTGTTCAGATTTATGATGGTGTGGGGTACTTCCGTCATTTTTGTTTGCATTTCCTGCAGGGTTCGCATCATCTGGGCATTGATGTCTTGTTGGGATGGCCCAGGACGGGAGGTTAGATTCGACCCATACCCATTAAAATGATATGGTTGGGAAGGAACCTGATTACTCTAGGAGTAGTTCGGGTAATTTTTCCAATTGGAAGAATTTTTAAAGGGCTCCTAGATGGCAGAAATGTTTTGAGTGGGGTTCAGATCTGGATAGTTGTAATTCCCCAGTGAATCATGGACAACCTCAGAATACTGGTAATAATCAGCAGGAGTAGTGTTGAGATTGTGCAAATTTTCTCTTCGTGGAAAGTTAGGTTGGGTTAGATGTGGACTGTGTGGAGCTTCGGTTGATGTGGCCAGTCTTTCCTCAATTTTCTTTTGATTAATATGCATCTAGTCGAGTTTTTGAGCGATCATTTGAAGATCGTCTTGGGTGATAGGGATAGATTGAGTGCCTACTTCATAAACACCGAACTGTGGGTTTTAAGTTCTACAAAATGTGTTCATGGAAGCTTGATTAAATGAGTTTTCACTCATTTCTTCAAGAAGGTCATAGGCACTTTCAGCATCTTTATTTAAGAAGTTGCCACCACACGAGGCATCGACAAAATGTCAGATTTGATCTTCTAATCCATGATAGAAGATTTGCACAAGCTTCCATAAAGGAATCTCATGGTGCGGGCAACTTCTTAAGACATCTTGAAATCTTTCCCAAGAATCATGGAAGGTCTCACCAGATTTTTGGTGAAAGGTCGTAATAGATCTTCGTAGGGAATTGGTACAACCAATGGGAAAGAATTTCTTGAGGAAGGTGCTCTTGAGTTGAGGCCAAGTTATGATGGGTTGGCCAATAGTCCTGAACCAATAAGCGGCCTTATCTTTAAGCGATAATGGAAAAAGCTGCATCAACCATATGTCTTCTTGCACATTTCGGGAATGGGTTGTTTGTGCAAGAAGAGTCAGCTCTTCAAGGTGGCTGAAAGGGTCTTCCCTAGGAAGGCCATGAAAGTGTTTAATTAGGTTCAGGACTGCAGGATTGATCTCGAAGTCCCCCTCCGGTAAGACCACCCCTGGTCGTTCCTCATAATAATACGGATCATAAAAATCTTTTAGAGGAATAACAGGCTGCTGATGGGGTGGTGGGTTTGTCCTTTGATTGGCTAGGTTTTGGATGTTCCTAGTCAATGTTTGTTGATTGGAATTTAATTTATCAATCTACTCAACCATCAATTTTAAAAGATCAGGCAGGGGGTCTTGATGTTGTGTTTCGGGCAATTCAAGATTAGGGAGCTCCAAGTGTGGGAAGTTAAAGGTGGGTGGGTTTTGGGTGGAAGGGTTAGAATTAGGGTTAATAGTGGGGTTAGGGGTAAGGTTAGAGGTGGAAGTGGAAGGGTTTGTGGACCCATTTTGTTGATTTTCCATTTTTTTAGAAGGAGAAGAAGACAGAAAAAGTGGTCTTTTTGCGCCGGGGCAAAATCAAATGGCCGTCGCCCATGCATAAAATGGAAGATGGGAGGGGAGGAGAAGAGAAAAAGATGAAAGTGTGCAAATCAAACAACCAAAGCTAGACCTAAGTTAAGTGTGACTCCCTAAAAATTAAACCTAAGACTTGGTCTACGTAGGAAATAAGTAATCAATAGTGAATACCCGTTCTGTCAACAAATCTAGCCAAGTTGCTTAAGGGGAGGCTTGGGCCCAAACGTTTCCCAGGGAAAACCATAGGTGCTTGTACAAACCCGCGCCTGGTCTTTTGACACGGCCAATCAGCCTGAACACCAGATATAGATGACAAAATTAGTACTAACTAAAGAAAACTTAAGACCTAGATAGCAAGCCTAAGTTGATGAAGCCTTAGGGGTCAAGTTGCTACAAATTTTAGTTAGGTCTAGGATACTACAGTGCACACGGAATGTGGAGAGCGTTAATTAGGTTGTTCCGATATTATTTCAATTTTTTTGTGTGTGTGCAAGAATTGAAGAGTTGCTCCAATCAAAAAGCAAGCTGTCACATAATTTCTTGTATTTTTGTCTTTTAGGATTTGATTTAATTAAATGTGTTTTAGGGTTTTTCTTTTTAAATTTCCAAACAAGTTTGTAACTCTACAATCAAAGGGAAAACAAGTTGTATTGGTGATGGTTAATTTCCTTTAATGTGAGTCTCTATAAAGAAAGAAACCCTAAGCCAATTATCCCTAAGACAGAAAATTACTATCAATGAATTAATTTTAGGCTTTCTATATTAAGTACTGGTCCAAACAAGTCAAAAAACATCACTACCTTGAATAAAATCAAACAAGGATTCCAAATAATATTTTTGTAAGATTTTAGGAATTTTATTAATAATTATTTTTAAATTTTAATTGCACTGGTGTCAAAGTCTAAAAATGATACTTGTGGGTATTTTTGACCTTTCAATATTATCACCGATCTCAGAAAATTTTTGTGATTTTATATGATGTGTAAAATTTCACAAGGATTCCGACAAGCTAGATTTCACAAAAATTGGATGGGTATAAAAATTCCAAAAATTTGCGGACAATAGCAAAATAGGAAGATTGGAGGGTGTGACCCCTCTGTAGTCCACGAATTTTTAAAAATTAAATATAAATCTAATTGATCTTAAATTTTGAATAGATGTTCATAACTTAATTTGGAATCATTGTATAAAATTTTATGATTTTAGGAGGCCTGTGGTCTTAGGGATCGATTTTTCAATTCTGGATAGAAATCTGGACCCGAAAAATAGAATACCAATACTTGCAATGGAGTGGTGTTAAAGAAGCATTCATGCAAACAATGGATTTTAAAATGTGCCACTCCACTTAGTTAAGTTGTGTAGGGTCCTGAAAGCCAAGTTTAGTGTATTTTGGTAGCTTTTTAGCCTAAATGTGACAAGAAATGGGGAACCAACCTGAATTTCACGGGAAGAAAAGGAACTTGGAGCTCTCGCTTCCAGATTCCCACTTTCTTCCTGTAATTCCCGCACACACAAGAGAGAAGAAAGATAAGGGGATGAGATCCACTTCAAGCAAGAGAAAATTGACTAATGCAAAGTCGTGCCTCCCCAACAACAATGCCAAAAAGTGATACGGATTTTATGCAGTTTGTAAAATACATCGTAATGTGCAAAACTGACCAACTCTTAAATTTATAAACTTAGATAGTGGGGTATCTAGGGTCATCCCAGGAGGCAATATGTTTGCAAAATTAATTCTCTTTCTTACAAAATAGATCTCAACTTTCTTTTTGATCTTTTTCAATATATCATTTTTACGTTTTTTTTTAATTAAGGCATGCGAAATTGTTGGCGGGAAAGTGACTTACACTTCAACTCAATATACTGCTTCTAAAGTGGCAAGTGGAGCCTCTCCCTAAGCTCACTCTAGGCAAGTGGAGGCCTAGAATAATTAGGGACAGGGAGTGAAGAATGCTAAAAATAAAGCAATTAAACAAAATGCAACTAAAGAAATTGCAAAGAAGGCAAGTAGATTAATGAGAAAGTGTTTTATAGAAAAGCCTAGTAGACGAATGCTTCTACTACTAGAAAATTGCAATAAATAAAAGAAAATGTAAATCCTCTAGATAGATGGTGAAGAAGAGGGCTTCTTGCTCCAAGCTTGGTAGCTCCCAAGCTTGAAAAGAATCCTCCAACTCCTTCCTTGCTATGCTTCGCCAAGGTGATGTCCTCCAAAGCAAGCCCTAATGGGGAGTGCCCTAAGCTTCTCTCCGAGGGTGGAAGTCCACCCTAGGTCCTTCTCCTTTGCCTGGCCATCCTCCTTGAAGTAGAAAAGTCCTCCTCCTTGGCGTGGCCCAAGATGAAGAGAGTGGGGAGAAGAAGGCACCAAAAGGGCTGGTGATGTGCCCCTTTAATCTTCTTCTCTATTCCTTCTTGGCCGTAGGTGTAGTTGGGTATAGGTGTAAAAATACACTAATGGAGGATGCTCTAAAATGGTGGTAGGTGGTGGGTTTATATAGAGTAGGAAGGGGGCTAAGGTGACTCTTGGAATGGAGGGGTAAGATGGAGAGATGGAGGTGGTTGGGGATCGTATGGCTAAGGACAATTGGTGCCAACCTAAGGGACACCTAGGGGGTGGTTATGGGTGGTGGCACCCCTTGAAGTTGGCACCAAGATAGTTTCTAGAAGGTGGTCTTAGGTGGCACCAAGAAAGGTTCTAGAAGGAGGGGTTATGTGGAGGGTGGAGATGGGTTTAAGGGGAGATGTGTGTTTGAGATGAAGGGGATTTTTGGAGGCAAAAGTGGCGCCAACAAGGGGGTAGTTAGGGTGGTTTTGGTGCCACTTTTAGGTGTCTTTTGGAGGTGGTGGGTAGGCTAGGTTGGCGCCCAGTAGGTTAGCTTATGTGGAGCTTAGGTGGAGCTAGTTGGGTGGAGTTGTTAGGTGGGTTTTTGGGGTGGTACAAGATAAGGAAGTTGGAGCATAGCTAACCTCAGCTAAGCTAAGCTAAGCTATCTTAGCTAATGGAGGAGTAGAGGAGGAGGTATTGGAGGTAGGGTTTGAAGAGAGGAGCTGAGGAGTAGTAGTCTGGAGCTGGAACTGGAGCTAGCTGCTGCTGAAGAGGCTGGCATGGAGGTACTCTAGCTGGCTTAGCTTTCTAGTTCTTTGCTAGCTGCTAAGCCAAGCTTAAGTGAGTTGGTTTCTACCACAATGAGCTGAGGTGAGCTAGGTCTGGTGCTCCCGGGGGGGATCAAGCTGGTTGAGGCAGCTAAGGTAGCTTTGCTCAACTAAGTTGAGCTAAGCTGAATCCCCGGGAGCTAGACTTGAGCTTCCTGAGCTGAGATGAGTTCTTGTTCAGCTTGCTGGAGTTGAGTGGAGCTGGATGTAGCTAGATCTGAGCTGGGGTGAACTCCAGTCAACTCAGCTGAGCTAGCTAAAGCTCCCTGTGGACTTGTGGGAGCTAAAATGAGCTAAACTCAACTAGGTTGAGCTGGATCTGAGCTGACTTGAGCTAGGGTGAGATAAGGTGAACTCTCTTGAGCTGCCATTCAGCTGAGATTAGCTCAATGGAGCTTGGATGAGCTATCCCTAGTTCAAGTGATCTAGGTTCCAGCTGTGGTAAGCTAGATCAAGCTGAGTTCCAGCTAATCTGAGCTTGTCCTTCACCATTTGCCTTCTTGAGTGCTAGGGTTTTAGGGATCTGTATATCTATTCATCCTTAACACTCACAAAAACATATCAAAAAGACAATAAAATATGCAATGCATGCCTAACCTAATTTATGCTTAAATGCAGCCTAAAAACCTGTTTGTGGAGTAAAATCCTAAGAGCTAGGTTTGTTTTAATGTATAAGAATGATGATAAATTGACACTTATCAAAGCCCATTGATTTAGATCTGCCTATTGTCCAACATTTCAGACTTGGATTACATGCTACTAAACAGTAGGCCCAGCCCCACTTGCATAATGATCTTGGATTTTGGGTAATTGGCATCCAGAACCTTAAAACCACTTAACCGTAGGGCATGGGTCTACATCACAATCTTGTCCACATCTATAGACATCTTCTCCTTACGAGTCTTAAAATCGATCTTATCTTGATCCTGACCTGCACTTGTGAATTCTTGATTTCTTCTTTATTTGTATAGTGTACCTAGCTGAAGGCAATAAATTTAGCACTTATATGCTTTCATCTTGGAGCTAACCAGGTAATCAAGAAATTCAGGTGTTTTCTTTTCTTCTCCACTCTATTTCAAGTCTTTCTAATACAATGAGGACATTGTATTAGATAGACACGGAGGGGTGGATATCCTATTCTAAATTATTTTGTTAGCACTGTAGATTCTTTTTATTTTCTCTTTATTTAAGAAAAAAATTGAATTAGGAAAAGAGAACTTGGGCATTAGAAATTTGTCAACTTTAGGAAATGATACAATAGAACATGAACACTTACCCTTCAGGTCTTCGAGCTTAATTAGCCCTGGTGTCCACTAAAATGTGGACTTATTTCTTGATTCCTCGCCATTCGAAAATTATTTTTATTTGGTTAAATATGTTGGGGTGAAAAGTATACGACTTATCAACCCACCCTCTAATTTGAGGGGACTTTAAGTTTAAAGCATCTGAATACTATTTGCACTGACTCACTTTTTGGTAGTTTTATCAAAAATTGGGTAGCTAATGAACTTCCTAGGGTAATATGGCTGGCAAGTTATCGTGCGTAACAGTCCAATGGCTAGTTGTCTAGAGCCCAACTACATTAACATCCTCATTCTACTGCCTTTAGGTAAATCTTAGATCAGGGAAGTCACTTAGAAAAAAAAATTGACGAGAAATAGAAAAGAAGAAAAAAATAAATAAGCCACACTTCACCATATGAGTATGGCTAGTAAGTTGCCATGGGTTTGACACCCTATTGGCCTATTGTCCAAAGCCCAGCTCACAAGAATGCATAAATAATTCCTAAATACCTAGGAAGAAGTGTGAAAGTAGAATAAGACAAGGAGATATATAATGGGTTCACCCTTTTGTTGACCCCATAAAAAAAAAAAGTAGGGAGAAACCTACCCATCAGACAGATGCACCTTTAGGCATAATTTTTTTTCAAGGTCACCTAGGGGCATAGAAACCTGAGGACCATTTTGATTGCTGATCAGTGTGTCTATCACAATTTCACAAAAAGATGCTTAGGACTTAAAGTTCTTTGTGAGTCTTAGGTAGGTTACGTAGCCATAGAAAGCTACCCCAAAACTCTAAACTCAAAATCAAAAAAAAGAAATAGAAAAGAAGAAAAAAAAGAAAAAGAAGTATTTGCTTTTGAATAAAGCGAGGGCTTGGGGGTTGTTTGAATTTTGGCAGACACTTGGCCAGTGGTAAGTCTCTGCAGTTCAAGTCTTTAGTAGAAATTCATTAGTGTTCAGAAATAACTATTGCATAAGTAATTTGATCCTAATTTTTTTATTAATAGCATATAGTTTTGCTAGGGACTAACAAAAGCTAAACATTAGGGGTGTGATGTGCACATATTTAATTGACCTAAAATGTCAATTTATGCATGTTCCAAATGTCATAGAAGCTTCATGCATTATAAATATTGTATAATATGCATCAACAAGCATTTAGGTTAATTTGCACAAATTGTATAGTAATTCACCTCTTATTATGGCCAAGGGACAGGGCAATATTTATTTGGGCCTTGGATTGAAGATCCAATCATATGGATCTAATCAGGGTGACGATCGGAGTCCAATGCCTCCAAGATCGACTCGATCAGACTTCCATAGCATCAGATGTAGTCTAAGGAAGATCAAAGGTCAAGGAGCAAGGTGGCGAAAATCCGAACCTCAAATGAAGAATCCAACTATGGATGGGTTCAGATCGACGATCGCAGCTCAATGGTGCAAGAATTGGTCCAATCGGACATCGTGGCACCACCTACGAGCAAAACAAGATGGACAACCCAAATCATGGCCTCCCATGAACCAACCACAGCCTCCCCTCACCCATGGATGAAGGTGGCAAACAAGACAAACAATTCTATCCTAGGGTTTATGCAAACACCTAAGTAGATTAGGTCTTGGTTATGATTGTGGTGAAATGAACTAATGGGGGGGAATGTGGGGGACACTTACAGAGTACTCTACCCGCACTTTACTCCGGTCTACCGCACTTGGATCTCCATGCTAGGGTACCTGCAAGACAATAGATCAAAGACAACTGGGGTTAGTGCTATGTAAATGTAAAGAAGCGCAATAAACAATAAAGTAAATTCCATTGCCTCCCTGGCAACGGTGCCAAAATGATCACACGGGTTTCGCGAGTTAGAAATCGGGGTTACAAGTAACCCGTCGTCATAGTTGCAAAACTTGTGGTCAAATAAAATTTATACCGGCACTTTTGGGAAACCATGAGAGAGAGAGGAAGTGAGAGCAATCGGCGTCGGGCGGTGGGCGGTGGTGTTGCAGAGGCATCTAGGGCTGGAGGAGGTGAGTGGAGGACGTGGAGGTCGAGGAACTGGAGGAGAAGGGAGTGGGTCTGGCAGGAGAGGGCTGGTAGGACATTTGAAAACTTTCCAAGATGGCCCTGGAGGAGGTTGAATGGCGACGTGCTTTGTTTCAGATGTCGACAAAGGGGGCATTTGGCGGCGATATGCAGAAACCCTTTGATCTGTTTGGTGTGCAGGGGCGAAGGGCACAAATGCGATTCCTGTCCTAGGAGGAAGTCGCTGCTGACAAAGGTGGCATTCTTGCACCCTGTCTGGATGGTGAAGAAAGAGGCCCGACTGCCATCGACGCCAACGTTTGGTAGGCATTCAATTGAACTGGAGATCCTGATTTTTGAAGAGATCTCATTTGCAGAGATCATGCTGAGGGGCGCTCTGATTGGTGAGATTATGGTAGGCATACCATCGATAGAAAGGCTTCAAGATCTGGTATGTTCCCTAAATCTTTTGTCTGTGGGTTGGAAGGTAGCTATGCTATCCCAATCTCGCTTTCTGGTATATGGTTTGGGCATGATGGATGTTGAGTGACTGAGATTTCACTTGAGCTCATTTCAAGAGTTTATTGTGATTTGGAGAATGGTATCTCCCTTTGATGGGGCTCTCCTTGATCGGACTCCTCAAAGAGTGTGTTCTAGGAGGATTCTTCTTGAGATTAATGGACTGCCATTGAACCTGAGATCTAAGGGGGTTGTTACTAAGATGGTAGCAGGCTTTGCATCCATCAGTGAAGGGTCTGAAGTCTTGATTGGAGAAGGAGACATCCGATCTCTTAGAATTGAGGCTGATATCTTTAATGCTGGCTCGATTCCTGACATGGTTACGATCAGATGTGGGGGTTCCTCATGGCTTATTCGGCTAACAGTGATTGGACAGGTGCCTGGGTAGTTTGAATAAGGGCAGGTTAAGACGTCTGGAGCCAACACTGAAGTGAGGAAACAGGATGAAAGGGTCGGCCGCACTTCACCTGATGAAGCTCCTGAGTCCAAAAAGAGGAAGGATTGCCACCAAGACTATGCTGAGGAGGACTTCATGGAAGAGGTTGATGCAGTAGGAGATTGCAGCCGAGCCCTGGTAGTCAAAGAGGATGGTCATATGGAGGTTGCTGATAATTCTATGTTACAATCAGAGGCTCTTAGCAGCAAAGAGGAGGGCAGGACAGGAAGGGAGCTGGTACTCAGAAATGGCAGTAGAGCTCTCAAAGAGGTGAACCAGGTGTAGCTCTCAATTCCTACTGATCTGAAATATGGTACTGGATCCAATCAGAAAAGAGGTGTGGGTAGATCTCCTTATATGCTTAGAAGGAGAAGGAATGAGAACTTGCCCCCTATTGAGGAGTAGACTATTGCAAACTCAATTATGGTTGAGTTTGTGGGCTGTGTGGCTCAAGGGGATCAATCTGGCAAGGAATGAGAGTGATGACTTGGAATGTGCGTGGGTTGCGCAATAAGATGAGAAGGACTTCCTTGTGTAGATATCTCTCTGAGTGGGAGATTGATTGTACTCTCATTCAAGAGACACATTTGGAGATGGAGAATGGCCAGGAATGGGATTGCTTTAAGTAATCTGGATGTAGTGATGTTGTGGTAAAGGGTGCATCTGGAAGGTCTGGTGGAGTGGCCTTTTGGTGGAGAAAGTCTTGCCTTTTGGTAACTGAAATCATTTGTGACAGGAACATGTTTACTTGCAGATGCCAATCTCCCCAAGAAGATATGGAATGGTTTGTGTCCTGCATTTATGGCCCTTGTGTGGTTGCAGACAGGGCTGGTCTTTGGGAGGATCTCTCTGCAATGCACCAAAGAGTGCAAGAGGTCCCTTGGCTTTTAGGGGGTGACTTTAATTGTCATCTCTCAAGTGAGGACAGTCCTGGTGGGAGGTTGGACAGCTCAATGGCAGGCTTTCAAATGGTTGTGCAGAATATGGGATTGACAGAATACCCTATTAGTGGGGTGGAGTTTACTTAGAGAAATGGCAGTGGACAGACTTCCAAGTTGGGCAGGTTTTTTGGCAGTCCTAGCTTGTTGGAGAGGCATCAGTTATCAGCAATTATGAGCCTTGATAGGCCTTTCTCTGATCATACTCCGCTTGTATGGGACAGTGGGATGAATTCAGACATTGGATCCTATTTCAAACTCAAGAGATCTTGGTTTAGGGAGGAAGGTTTTATGCAAATGGTGTCTCAGTGGTGGCAAAACAAGGCTGTGCAAGGGTCTGCTACATAGCAGCTGGCTGCAAAACTATCAATCCTGCATGACATGCTAAAAGGATATGGACAGGCAGTGGCTTTGATCAGAGAATAGAAGAGGATGGAGGCTTTGGTAGTGATCAGAGAATTGGATCTGAAGGAGTGCAGGCAGTCTTTGAACCTCTAGGAGCAGCAGCAAAGGCAGCAGATGCAGTCTGTAGTGGGGGAGGAGGACCTGAAAATAGAAATGGACTGGCGTGAAAGATCTAGACAACTATGGCTCAAAGAGGGTGATGCGAACATGAAGTTTTTTCATCTTGCGGCCAGTGCTAGGAGGAGATTCAGTCTTATCTCATCAGTTAAAGTAGAAGAGAGAACCGTTACTTCTGTTAGTGAAATCAGAATTGAAGCAGGTAAATATTTTAAAGACTATCCAAGGCTGCACCAAGAGGCTCTTGGAGGATGGCATCGGTGGATTCCCCTTGTGTCAGTTGTGATCAGAGAGACATGTTAGTTACTCCTATATCTGAACAAGAAGTACTAAAAGCAATTAAAGATTTAAGCAATGAAGGGGCCCCTGGTCTGGATGGGATTCAGGTTTTCTTTTATAGAGAACTGTGGAGTGTTGTCAAGGTGGATGTATTGAAGGTTATTCATGAATTTGAACTGGGCAACTTTGGTTTTGAGAGGTTGAATAAATCCTCTCTATTTCTGCTTCCTAAAAAATCAGGTGCGGAGAGGTTTTTTGACTACAGACCCATTGCACTGTCTAATTCCATTTACATTATTATCAGTAAGATTATAGGCAACAGATTGTGGGAGGTTTTGAAGGACTTGATAATGCCAGTCTAGTCTGCTTTTCTTCTTGGGAGATCACTACAGGAGTCTTTCATTATAGTGCAGGAGATGGTAATGGGTTGGCATAGGAGAAAGACCAAGGCCTTTTTATGTAAAGTAGATTTCTCCAAGGCTTATGATTCAGTCTCCTGGTCGTATCTGTGGGAAATCCTTAAAAGGAGGAAATTCCCACCTCTGTTGATACAATGGGTGAAGAGATGCATAACGACAGCCTCTTTTTCCCCATTGATAAATGGGAAACCCTGTCGTTCTCGGATTCAGCCCCAGTGTGGAGTTAGGCAAGGATGTGCACTTACCCCTCTGATTTTCAATCTCACAGTGGATATTTTGGCAAGATACGCCTGCAAACTGGTAGTGGATGGATTCATAAGGGGGTACTCAATGTCTGATAATAGGGCTTTAGCTCCCCTACTCCAATATGCAGAGACACTGTTTTTTTCGTGGAAAGGGGGAAAAGGGAAGCGCAAGTGCTTTTTCATGTGGTAAAGAGTTTTGGGGAGATTTCTGGTCTCATACTTAATGGAAACAAATCCTCCCTGGTCTGTTTTGGGATGAATGGAATGTTACAGAATGACATCTCTACCACTCTGGGTACACCTATGGTCTCACTGCCTATCAAATATCTGGGTTTGCTTTTGAAATGTACTAAAATAAGGAAAGCAAATTGGCCTTTCCTATATGAAAAGGTGGCTACGAAATTGGAGGGCTGGAGCAGTAGATACCTATCAAAAGGGGGGAGGTATATAATACAAAATTCTATCGTCACATCGATTCCACTTTTCTTTTTCTCTATTCTCAAAGCCCCGACGTCAATCTGGAAAAAACTTGATGTGATGTGCAAAAGATTCTTCTGGAAAGGGGCCTCTCACCAAGGGACTTTTCTTCAACCTTTGAAGTGGGATTCAATCTGCAAGCCAAAAAAGATTGGTGGCGCGGGTGTTAGATCCCTTAAGGAATTTAATGATGCTTTGCTGTTGAAGTGGGCTATTTGGTTGCTGCAATGGGAAAAAAAATGTGGACTGAAATAGTTTAGGATAGTTATGGGACTGCCAATGATGAGAAGAATCGTCTAAACCCCCATAAACCATCTCCCTTTTAGTCTTCAGTGGTGCGTGCCCTGAGGGACAATTGGAATTTGTTCAAATCTGTATTAGGTGATGGGAAAAGCTTCAAATTCTGGTTAGAGAATTGGGTACCTGGGGGGGTGTTTAAAGACAGGTTCCCCCTTACTTATGCAGTGGCTTCGGATAAAAATGTTGTGGTGTCTGATTATTGGGATGTGGAATCTGAGCAGTGGTCTTTTAATAATGTTATGTGGAATACTCATCAAACAAGAACACGAGCAAAGAATGAACGTCTCATGCAAGAACTTGTTGCCTTCAACCATGCCTCATGAATATGACACATACAAATGGGAGGGTAAGTTTTCTGCTGCGGCTACTTATGATAAGCTGATTATTTCTTCTAGGATGGAAGAATTTAATGAGGTGGGGAAGAAGTTATAGAATTTAAAAATACCATTGAAGATACAAATTTTTTTGTGGCTCTACAGATGGGACGGTTTGATTACTGGAGATCTGAGACATAGGAGAATGGGTACTCCCACTCAGTTTTGCCACCTATATGTATAATGATTCTAGCATTCATATTTTTTCTTCGTGTGTGATCATTGATTATGTCTGGAGGAGAGTCTATAATAATTCTCTCCCCACATGGGAGAATTTGTGGCGTTATCTTGTGGATGGGAATAAGCCATGTTTACATATGGTGGTTGTGCTATGGTCTATATGGAGGGCTAGGAATGAGTGTGGTTTTCAGGAGACCCCAGTGTATGTGGATGAGATTGTAAGTTGTTGCTGGAGTCTCATACAGCATTGGGGATCGATTATGTAATTGTTTCATTTTTATTAATAAAAGCTCTCCTGGTTTGCTATCGTTGAATCAATAGCATTCCTTTCTTTCTCAGAAAAAAAAAAAATATACCCAAACTCCAAGGGAGTCCTGGGTCGAACATTGGGAGGCGACGTTTACTTTAACTGAAAATCATGCTCGATTTGTTTCTTTTTGGTATTTTAGGATTTTGTTATTTTTTGTATTTTTGTAAGAAGAAAATAAGCAAACGAATCACAAGATAGAGATGGAATAAATATGGTATAGATATCACTTCAATGTCTATTACAATCAACAATGAAAGCATAAAAAGAGAGGGGGGTGAGAGGAAATCTCCCGAATCGACTGTTCGGTGAGATGACGATACCTGGAGGAAGCTCGGACGAAGGAGGTGAGGAGTGGGACGACGGAGGTGAGATGCAGGAGGACGTTGGGTAAAGGAAAGCTTCGACGTGGCTCTGGCATGGAGGTGAGAAGACGAAGATGATCTACTATCGGAATGGAGGTGGGAGGACTGCTCCAAGGCGACTTATGAATGGGGATGGGAAGATGGATGAATATTTGGTGAGGTAGAGGTTTGCTACACTAATAGGAGCCTTGGGAGCTTGAGAACAAGCTCTAATGGAGCGTTGGTAGGCTTGCTAGAGCTTGGGAGTAGGTGAGAGTAGAGTAGGTAGAGATGAAGATGAATGGGGGGTGTAGGGGTGTTTATATAGTGGAAAGGAGAGAGTCCAGCGCACAGGCATTCAGTGACAGCTATAAATGTCACTAAAGGCCGCTCGAGCTATCGCTGAAGATTCGAGCCTCTTCATTGCTTGGGCTGGCGCATGCACTACGTAGGTCATTTAGTGATCACTATAAGCGTCGCTAAAGGCCCGCCCTTCTGTCATTGTAAATCCCGCACCCTCTGCCCACACCCGCAGCTGTCATCATGCATGCAAGCGCAGATGCATCCTGACCGTCAGATGAAGGATCGCATGGCTGAGAGAAGATCACGCCCCTTCGCAAATTTAAATCGTGCACCTCGCCATCAACCGTCGGATGTCACGTGCATCAGATGGTGCGTTCTCGATGTGCATCGATGCTGGCATGTCGTATCCACGCTCAGCTGTGCATCCATGTATCTGCTTCCTTCGCCGCCCGATCTTCCATCGACAGCTCCATTTCCTCTCGCATGCGCTACAGCGAATAAAATCTACGCATGGGGACTCTAACGCACGACTGCGCATTGAGATTGGAGGCGTAGACCACTATGTTGAGGGTCGTCATGAGTCTTGTTTTTGAGTTAAGCTTCCGCACCCACGACCGATGGATGGAGATCCAACGGTAGAGATGACTCCTCGCTTGATGAGGCGCTTCTTCAGTCGTGGAGCGTACATCTCAACCGTTGGATTGAGATCCAATGGTTGAGATCTAATCTTGCGGTGGGCTTGGAGGCTCCTTAGTTCAGGTGGGGCAACCTGGATTTCACCACATGGTGCCATTTGGGCCGTCCATCTTCTTCTTCTTGCGGAGGGTGCTATAGAGCTCAGATCTGGGCGATTCCCACGTTGACGGACTACGATCGCTGCTCTGAATCCATCCATACGGTTGGATTCTTCGTCCAAGGCCTATAAAGATGTCGCACTGCCTCCTAGCCATGTAAAATGATGGAATTAATGTACATAGTATACAACTATCCTAGATGCAATCCAATGGATGTTTATGCAATATTTATATCATGATATGCAATGCTATGCCAAAGAACTATTATAAATAAGCATTTTATGATGAATTTATATGTGCTTATCACTAGGCATAATATACATACAAAGAAGAATTTGAAAATTCACAAGTGTAGATCAGAATCAAAATCAAAAGATTAATCCCCAGACCCACCAATAGAAGATGTCCACAGATGTGGACCAAGTTGTGGTCCAGGCCCATGCCCCAAGGTTGAGTGGTTCTAAGGTTCTAGATGAAATCACTCAGAACTGAAGATTATTGTGCTTGCAGGGCCTAGCCTACAGTTTGGTGGTGTGCAACCCAAGACTAAAGTGTTGGACAAAAAGTATATTTTGTTCACTAGGTTTAGATGTCCACTTAACATTTAGCTCAAAAAAATAATCAGTTATTCCAAGCTTGGGTCTCACAACAAAGGTATTGTAAGGGTCCTGCTGAAAAGTAGGTGGTTTTAAGTCAACAGGAACCCTTAAATCCAAACTCCTACTTTCCCTGAAGTTAACTTCCCAGATCCTTACTTCCAAATTCCTATCCTCCAACATCAAGTGTTAGGGCTCTGGGACCTCTAGCATATCATTCACCCCATATGATTTACCCAAGTCCAGAAATCATGGTTGACACAGAATTGACTTGTGTACAATGATTTTCAAATCAAAATCAATCCCTTCATGATGTGGTTGAGGAATGGGGATACTGATTTAATCTTCTAGTAAATGAGGATTCGAATCCTCCAAGTTAGCCCCAACCAAATCCAAATATTCAATGAATGGGCTATCAAATGGTTTTTCATGCTCCTTGAGCCTGTTTGTCTCACTAAAATCATCTTCTTTATGCTCAAGTGAGACTTCACTAAGAGATTCTTCACCCTCAGAGTCAAAGAATTCTTGATCCGCATTTATATATACCTCAAAATCATATGTCATTTCCTGATCCAAAGAGACATATGTTTATTCGTTCCTTGGCTTGGGGATCTCAGGTGAAACAATCGATTCATCCTGAATCAGTTGCTCTAGACCAACTTGGTCACCTTCGATCTCAGAACATGTATCCCCCCCGACAAGCGCCTGAGCAGGTTCAGAGTTTGGCTCTCCTGAAGGGGTTCATCCTGGGAATCATCCCAAGATTGTACTAAGGCAACCACGAATTTCATCCTTAACCTTGACAATTTCCCAAGTAGAAACTAACCTAGGCCCCATCCCTAACATGTTGGAGCAAATCCAATAAAGAGCTATTCAGCTCATCAATCATTTTTATCATAGGCTCCAATGCTTCAGTGCATGGTGTTTGCTGAGCCTCTAAAGATTGGATGGTGTTCCTCAAGTTAGCCAACACCCTGTCTTGGACCTGGTTCACCTGAACCGAATGGTTCAGTTCAGGGTTGGGTAGGTTTGGGTTCATTCTAGGGGAGTCAAGATATTGAGGTTCTCGAGTTCCTCCCTGATAGTAGGTCGTCTTGGGTTGTTCAAAAAATGGTGGTGACCTATATTTAGTGGAATACTGGGGAGGGTAGATGTTATAGTCAACATATCCTTCTTGACTATAGATCGGGTTAGGTTGATGTTAAAACATGCTGAATCAGGTTTTAAAATGCATTGTAGTATAGATCAAATCAGTGCTAAAAACATATAAAATTTATAACTCAAATGTCAGAAATGAAGTCCGAGGTCATTCGCTAGGAGCAAATATGGAATTCACGCATTAATCTCAACAAATAATGTAAATGAGCATAATTAATTACTCAAAATCTAATATGCAATGTATGACATGAGTATATGAAGAGTCGAAAAGAATTCTAGACAAAATATTGGTGATTTGGATCACCAATTATTAGTCTAACACATATAACAATTACTCAAATATAATCAAATGAGGGAATAGATAATCAGACGTCTTATTTTCCAATCAGACGTCTTAAAAGACGTTGCTATAGTGCTCCTCTTTGATTTTTCTTCTGCTGTTGTTCTTTGCCTTTCTCTTCTTCTATTCTACCTGCAGTTTTTTTCCTTGGCTTCTCTTTCTCTTCTTCCTCTACAGTTATCCTTTTCTTCTTCTTCTTCTTCTTCTTCAGCCTCCTCTTCTTCTTCTTTGCCTTTTCTTTCTTCCTTCCTTAGCCCTTCTCCTACTCTTCTTTTTTCTCTTCACACACAGAGAGAACTTCTCAAATTCGGCTAGGTGTTGGGAAGGGTCTATAGCAAAACCCAACCCTTCCCCATGCTCTCTTTCCTTCTCTCTCTGGCTTTCCACCTCATTCCCACCTTCACAAGGCCATGCACAGTATCGAGTTATCAGGTATGAGTGCACCCTGGACCAATGCTACCTGTAGTGGGTAGTAGCCGAGGTGTGAGTGCTTAGGTGGGTAATTGGATTAGACCAGGCCCACGTGCAAGGTGTCATGGGTGAGGCATGTAAGGGTAGTGAGGGACCTCACTGCTCTGTGCAACTTAAGGCGAAGAACCCAATTCACTTTTGAAATTTATGTCACTGCGTCTCCCTTTCAACCAATGAGGTGGGACTAATCCCACTATCTTTCCTTGCAGGTGTCTGCAGAGAGGAGAATCCTCTGATTGGCATGGTTGCTGCAGGGCTCCTTCCTTCAATTGCCACAACTAACAAGGTCAAGGCCTCCAATTGACCACCTGGGGCAGTGCCTTAGGTGATTTCGCATAGCTTGGATTGAGCACCTATTGCAAGTGAGTGTTGTGGCACGCTTCAAGCTTGCTCGAAGCACAACGTCTACGGAGGGCTCGAATTGGTACTCAAAACTCAAGAAAAGGGGCCTTATGGCCGCATCAAATGGTTCAGCAACTTTGCCATGTGACAACGAACATGGTGGTGGGTGCAGCGTGGCTTGCATGTGTGTGGGGGGGCCGTATGACCTCGGTGAGTCAATGCAGAGGTGATGGAGTTGAGGGAGGTGATGGAGAGGCCAATCCCTTCAATTAATTGAGGGTTTTTGGTCTCTAGGTTGAGGCGATGGTGAGGAGCGTGTCAACGAGAAGGATGGAGGTGAGCAGCGTATGGAACTCTTCGCCAAAGGAGTGCCCAAAGATGGGGAAGACGGGGGTGTTCACTTAGTCGAGGGTTTGAAACGAGGCTAGGAAGATAGGATTCTAATCTAGGAATCAAAACAAACTAAACTAACCTAAAACTAAAGGACAAAAGAGGGAGAATGACCATGCCGGTGGTATGCCGACGTCGGGGAAGAAGATGCTTCGGTGGGTGGTAACGGTGATGACGACAGAGGTTGGGGAGCGCCTGCTGGTATGGCGCAATGCGGAAGAAGGAGAAGAATTCGCCACTGGTTTTGCAGACGGACGACGAGGGAGATTGGGAGGAATCGCCAAATGTAGAGGAGTCCCTCGACTGGAGAGGAGAGATGAAATAGAGGTGTTCCAGGCCAAAATCAAGCGTAGGGAGGATGGGTAGGCCATGGGGATCCTTATATAGGCCTTAGGGAGAAAGTTTAGCTTGGGAATCAAGCTTTGCAAGCTCGGAAAGCTCACCAAAGTTGGAAACTCCAAAGATACCCGAATCTCCCATGCATTTTCTTGAGAGATTGGGAAGGTGATGGAGATTGAAACTTGATCCATTGGAAAGAGAACTTCTTAGGGAATCTCTCTTCCAATTTTGGAAGGGATTCATTTATTAGAGAAGGTGTTCTCTTCAATTAAAGGTCGTCAGAGAAGGCTTCCTCCATGATAATGGTGGAGGGTCCTATTTGCAAAGAGTGACGACAAAGATAGGGGCCTGTTTGTAAGGAATTCAAAAGTTAGGGGCATGTGTGTGAGAGAAATGACTCAAATAAGACCAAATTGTAAACTCAATCAAGATGATCTCAGATTGGGCCAAACTTTTGTACAAACCTAATTTAGACTCAATAAATCCAATGGTGAAGTTAGATTTAGGTTTTGACCAAGTTTGACTGGGTAATTTTTGCAAAAACCTAAATTATGCCAATTATCAGTCTAAGACTCAATTTTAGGTCAAAATGGGTTTTGATCGTCAAATTGAAGGTACCAAACCCTAGATAATATTTTTCTATAATTTTTAAAGGGTTTAGGTGAATTTTATCCTAACCAAAACTGCAGTGAATCAAGCAAATCTACTTTTAAGATTTTAGATGTCATTTAATTCTCGAAACATGCGAAAACCCATTTCTATTTGAACGGACCTAGTTGTTAGATATTTAAGACCATTTGACCTTTAATTAACCCCTTAGAAATCCTATGATTGTTTTTGCAATTGAGATATGCTGTTAAAATTGTAGTTTTACCCCTATTTTCTTGTTATTCTCTTAGAATAGATTTGTAGTGAATTAGGGTCCTCTGGTGGTTATGTAAGAGCATTTAATGATGAAATAAGACTAAATAAAGCTAGATATGGCTGATGATGACATTATCATTAGTTGATCATCAAAGGGTGGAGATCTATAATCATTGTAGCTCTGGGAAGGGTAGTAATCATGGTCTTGTTGTCTAGGGTTAGGCCTTAAACACTGAGGTCCGGATTCATATCCCCAATCAAAGTTATCTTGGCTAGGAGATAGGTAGTCATAAGTCAAGTCGGGATAATAATCATCTTGGGGATAAGTGTTGGTAGGGGGGTAGATGGGAAATGCATGTAAGATGTGGAAGGATACATGGTAGAATAGGAGGGGAAGTCAGAAGAAAGAAAGGAGCCCTCCAATACAAGCAATCAACCCTGTCCTTAGGTGGGTTAACCTAAAGACCTACAGAGTCCCAAGACCCATCTTGAGATTATAATCGATTTGGTCTACTTTTATCGAGTCAATCCAACCAGTTAGAAGAAGGGCTTGGAGAGAAGGTTCTTCCTTTGGCTTGCACCTCCAGTTCCTAGTGTACCCCCAGCCATGGTCGTTTGACGCTACTCCCCTAGCTAGACATCAGATTGACTAGAAGAAGCAGATTAATCGAAAAAAATCTCAGTCTAAGCCTCGAGGAGCGAATCGATCCTTAAGGCCAACGTCTACCCAGTTTTAATTAGGCTGGGGATGATTGTGTTCTTGAAATGTGATGGGTCCTTTAGATGGGTTGTGCCCTTAATGATCAATTCAAATGTGTGTGCGTGCACAACTAGGGTTTGCAAAAAACAAGGTTATTTGATGATGTGCCTTTTAGCGCTTAATCTTGTTTAGTAGTTTTTAGGGTTTAATGTTAGGTGTATTCAATCAAGTTCAAGAGAACGCTCTATGTTTTGAAAGCACTGGTGATGATATATTCCTTTACAAATCAAAAAATAATGTGGAGTGCCTGGTTCAACCCTAAAGATTAACCCTAAGTGGCAAGCTACTGATGAATGACTTTTATCTTCACTGGTGCGGCCCAAATAGCTCAATCAATTGGCCTGTTGCACCACTTAGTTAAGGCACACAGATGTTTAACCTATTCAGATTTCTACTCACTTATGTGTATTGAGTTGAAGTGTACTAGGTCCACAGGTCAGATCCTGGTTAAGTGGTAGAATCAAAGTGGAATGGTGTGCCTTAAGTTGAAAGTTGTAGGTGTTTAATGTGTGTCACTTTTAGTAAATCCCATAAGAGAAGAGTTTATATATATATATATATATATGCAGGGATGAGATGGGTGGAGGTGGCAAACAAACAACCAGATCTATCCTAGGGTTTATAAAAAAAAACCTAAGTTGATTTGGGTTTGAGTTCTTATGTGGTGAAATGAAATCTAGGGCACGAGTGGTGGGGGAAAACATACAAATGTCTCTACTCACACTTTACTCCATTTTACCTCCTTTGGCTCCTTGACTGAGTTCTTACAAGACAATAAAACAAAGAAGAAAGATAGGTTAGAAAAATATGTAAGTAATGTGGGGAAATGCAAAATAACCAAAGAGCATTGCCTCCCCGGCAACGGCACCAAAATGATAACGACAGATTCGCACATTGAAAAGTTTGGAGTTTGGAAAACCCATCATCGTAGTTCGATTCATGAGAAAATCCATTGATCAGATAATATTTATAATCGAAACTCAAAAAGTGAGTCCAAGGTCAAACACGACGAGGCGAACATTTGGTTTTTTTAAAATCCGCATTTCACTTTTATTTGTTTTTGTCATTTTTGTCTTTTCTAATTTTTTTTTGTTATTTTTAATAGGGCAAGAGATCAGGTCGATGAATTCTTATCTAACTAATCTATTTGTAAAATATAAGAGAGAGAGAGAGAAATAGTCATATATTTCAAAACAAATATTTGTTACAACTAGGAAGGTAGTCAAACTATACTAGAAAGCGGTAAAGATAGATAGAGAAATATTTGTTACAACCCTTCGTGGAGCTGGAGGACAGAGGGCGAGGCAGGATAGCGTCGCGGCGAGGATCTTCTTCCTGAAGGGAGGTGAGAAGACGGCCATGGGATGCTCCACGAATGGGGATGAGGGGAGGAAAAAATATTTGGTTTTCTACTCTAGAGGAGCATCCCGGGCTTGGGACATGCTCTCTCTAGAGCCTTGGATGTGGTGAGAGGAAGAAAGGAAGAGATGAAGAAGAATGGGAGGGGTAGGAGTCATCTTATAGTGGAGGAAAGGATGAATTTTGTATACAGAACATTTAATGATGATCGTAAACGTCATTGAAGATCCGCTAGAAATGTCGCTAAAGGCAACCTTGTGCCCACGTTGTCGCTACGCTGGCCCATGGTTTGTGCGACCATGTCACATGCCTTCGCACGCTACATGCCCACATGCATTGCCACTACCTCCCCGTGCGCCCATGCGTGCCCGCTACACAGCTGCACGTGCGTGCCTCCGCGCATGCGCCCGCACTGCTGTGCGCGTGCGGTGGCGCGTGTGTGCATGGGCAGCCTGGGATGCTCCACGTGGTGCGATCTGGGCCATCCATCTTCTTTCTGTTGTAGAGGCTGCTATATTGGTCGGATTGAGTCGATTTTCATGCCATTAGGCTGCGATCGTCGACTCAGATCCATCTACATGGTCAAATTTGTTACTTCAAGCTCCGAATTATGCCACCTAGTCCTTGGCCATTGATCTTCCTTGGACTTCATATGGTGCTACGAGACTTCGATCAAGGCGATTTCAGAGGCATTGGATTTCGTTCGTCATCCTGATCAGATCTGTATGGTCGGATCATCAATATGAGGCTCCGAAATAAGTCTCCTTCTCTCCTGACTACAAAAAGGATGCAATTAACCTAAAATATACACCACGCTAAATGCAGAATGATGCATGCTATGCAATATTTATAATGTCGAATGCAAATCTAAGCCTAGGAACATGCATAAATAGTCATTTCAACCTAAATGGATGTGTCTACATCACCTACCTCTCCCACATATTTTCTCATCCATCCCTTCTCTTCTCCTCTTACCCTCTCTAAAGCTCTAAAGAGCTAAAACCATACCCAGGATGCTCCACTAGAGTCTTATCCACTATGAAGATCGATAGACATCTTTAGTTTATCAAAAAGAAGCATCATTGCTTCTTTTCCTGAACCCTTTGACAGTAATTAGGGAGTCAGGCAAACCATCTTCTAGTAGATCAACCAAACAAATGCAATGTGAGAGTAGAGAGTCTATTGGTGCTCTAAGTCTAGTACAAGGAATCTTAATTTCTGGATAATTGGATAATGATGCCTGGAGTTAGGCATAATTTTCACTCTCGGTTCCTACATACAAATTCTTTGTGGGAATTTTTGACAGCCACCAAATAAGGCAAATACCCAGAGAGTGGGTTCTAATAAAACTAGGACTAAGGTAGATGGTTATGACTGTCCTTTACAGAATCCTCGGTTGAAGGAGGGTATTAATGTAATGTCAGAAATACGTTGTCCCATCCATTCCTTTCTCGATGCTGAGAATAGGCACTTCTACCAAATAAGCCACCCAATTTTCCCTTGGACAACACCAATCCCAAATAATCCCTCGTGAATAAAAGTTTGTATGTCATATTGCATTGTGTTGTGTTGGCAGATATATATGTGGAAAAAAAAAAGAAAAAGAAGAAAAAAAAATTTTTGAAAAAAAAAGAAAAAAGAAAAAGAGAAAAAGTCTGAAAAGAAATGTGTTGAGTTGTATTTATTTCATTTTATGTCAAGCACATTGGGGCAACAACACCTATTGTTGAGAGCGCTGAATCGGGTTTTAAAAAGTGTTGCATTGTAGTATAGCCAAACAAGCATTCAAAACAGATATAATTTTATTACTCGAAAAGATTTCTGAGGTCAAACACAGGGAGCAAATTGGTATTTAGAAATCAAGATCACAATTTATACTGAAAGAAATTGCAATAATAGTAGTATCAGAGTGCAAAAATATGGGAGTAAAATGGTGATGTAGATCACCAAATACTCCTACAATATCACCAAATGATTCAATGTAAAAATATGGAATGAGGCTAAAATCTGTCATCTGATTCTTTAATCAGACGACTTAAACGTCTGAGTGGTTTTCTCTTTCTCTGCCTCTATCTTCTCTTTCCTTCTTCTTCTTCTTCTTCTTTGGCTTCTATCTTCCCTTGCCTTCATAATCTTTCTCTTTCTCTTCTTTTTTCTGCCTTTTCCTTCCTTCTTCCTTAGCTTGTCCTTCTTCCTTGGCCTTGAGCTGTGCTGGCCTTCTCTTCTTCTTCTCTTTCACTTCTTTGCCTTGCCTTAAGCCTTGCTCTTTCTCTGAATTTGACTAAGTGTCGAAGGTAAACTCCTTAGAGCAAAACCCCCCTTCCCCAGAGCCTTTAACTGGTCAGGTATTCGAACCTAACGTGAACCCGGGTCCAGGCTCACCTGCGTGTGTGGTGAGCGAGGAGTGGATAGGTCAGGTAGTCGGGTCGTGGCCAGGTCCGTGTATTAGGTGTCGTGGACGAGTCTGTGAGAGGGGGGAGGAGGACCTCAGCCTCAGTGTTCGAGGTGATAAGCCTTTAATACTCTCTCTTTATGCATACATAGGCCGCCTTCCACTTCTGAGGTGGGACTAAATGTCCCACCTTCATTCGCGCACGACAGCAGCAGATGGTTTCCTCAATTGGTGAGGCTATAGAGTCCTTCGATGTCAATCAAAAGCCTGGATGCGTGCGTGCCTCAAATCCTCACTGCCAAGGGGTCACTCCTGGAGCAGAGCGTGACCTAGAGTAGCTTGGAGCTTTCCTCAAGCTTAGCAGTAATGGCGGCTGGTGGATGAACCTAAAATCACTAGCACAGCATTGCGGCCACGTCAAAATGTTCAGAAAGGGTTGCCGGAGCACGGGGAAGATGCTAAGGTGGTTGGCATGGCGTGGGGGTGCCTGTGCGAGCGTGCCTAGGGCACACTGTGTGTGAAGGTGTGGGTGTGTTTGGTGAGGTGTGTGAGCGAGTGGCGTAGTGAGTGGAGTGAGGGGAAGTGTTCAGTGGAGTGCAGGGAAGCTTATGGGCTTGTCTGCGAGGGTTGGGATAGCTTATGGAGGTGGAGCGGCCTCGCTGGAGTTGATGGAGATCGGCAGTGGTCGATTTTGAAGAATAAAGGGTGGAGAAGAATGTAGAGGGGAGAGGAAGCTTATCTGGGAGGTGAAGAGACGATCAGGGCAAGCAAAGGCATCAGATCTGGTGTAGCCGATGCCGGAGATGAAGAGTGGCTCCGGTGAGTGGAGATCGGCAAGGACGAAGAGAGGGAGACACTTGTGGGTATGGCGAGGCACGAACGAAGTCAAGGAGGAGGAATTCATCACAAGTATGGAAGTCGAACGACGAGGAGTGAGGGAGGTTGCCGGACGTCGAGGAACCTATGGCCGTGAAGGGAAGAGAGGAATTAGGGGTGTTCGCGGCCGAATTCGAGCATGAGGAGATCAGAGGGGTCTGGGCTCCATTAAATAGAGCTCTGAAGGTCGGTTACTCGTCGAAGTTGGAAGCCGTTAGGATACCCATATTTGTCATGCATTCGCATGAGAGATTGGGAAAGAATTAGGGATCAAATGAGGGTTCAGATGAGAGATAACTTCGTAGGGAAACTCTTCCAATTTTGGAAGAGATTTTTAAAGCAATCAGAGAGAACTCTCCTTCCAGCCGGAGTAGGATTCCTCCACTATAATGGTGGAGGGACCTAATTGTGAAAATGATGAAGAAGCTGGGGGCTATTTGCAAGGGTTTTTAAAGTTAGGGGTAGAAATATAATCAGGTTGGACCTTTTTGCAAACTAGGTGAAGGAAAACTTAACTTGGGTCCAAATTTTGGTAGAAATCTAATTTGGACCTAAGGAATCCAATGGTGAACTTGGATTTTAGGTTTGACCTCATTTGACTGGGAAATATATGCAAAAACCTAATTTAGGGTAAATATTTATCTTAGACCCCATTCTAGGTCAAGATGGGTTCTAATGGGCAAATTGAAGGGTCTAAACCCTAGAGAATATTTTTCTATGATTTTTAGAGGATTTAGGTGAATTTTATTCAAACCAAAACCTTGGTTAATCAAGTGGGTCTATTTTAGGATTTCAAGAAGTTATTTAATTCATAGAACACACATAAATCCTTTTTTGTCAAATCCAACCCATTTATTATCTTATTAAGACCCTTTGACCTTTGTTTAGCCCTTGATAAAACCCATTGTTATTCTGCATTGGTAAAATTAAAGTTTTACCCCTAGTTGCTTATTTTTTCTGTTAGAAAGATTATGTAGTGAATTAGAACCTTCAGTTGGTTATGTAGGAGCATTTATTCTCTCAATTGGGTCAAAATGAGCTAGTTAGGGCTCATGATGGTGTTCCCATCACCTACAACCCTTACAATCCACCGAATACAGCCTTGACCTACTTTTCCTATATTTCTAACATCTCAAGTACTAGCTAAGGATTTCTGACTTAGTTATAAGGTTGTCATAACTTAATTGAAGTGTTAATGCCATGAGAGACCACCAAATTATTTACAAATCCGGTGAGATTTTGAGATCAAAAAGAAAAGAGAGGTATGAAAAAAAAAGAAAATGGAGAGAGAGAGAGAGAGAGAATGAGTACAAAGGAACTAAAGGGAGCATAGTTTTTCCATCCTCTCTAAGTTGATTTATTTAATAGTCTGGAAATTTAGGTTTTGTAGTACTAGCCTATATGTAGCACTAGAGGAGTGTAAGCCACCAAATACAACTCACTTGACTCAGACATCTTCTACCTAAGCCAAAATTGGGGTTGAAATTAGAGATTATTTAATACCCCCATGGGAAGAAGTTTCCTTATCCTGATAGAGTTTTACTAAGGGTCAAGTACAAACTTTAGGTGTAGATTGACTTTTTTGCATGGATCCATTGCATAGGCTACAACACTAAACTTTCACGATTATCTAGATTTCTAAATTTTTGGATGAAAACAAAAGAAATAGATCTCTATTAAACCTCTTGATGAAATGCATTTAGTCTTGCATTTGCTAAGGACTAGCAAGATTTAGGCATTGGGGTATGATTGCACAGCAATCATAGGACCTAGTCTACATAAATTAAGTTAGATCCTAGCTTAACTTAGGAATAATGCATGCATAAGCAGCATATTTTGCATCATAGTTGATTTCCTAGCTTTGTAAACAATAATGCTACTTTATGTTCTAATTGAAAGGAAATAATAATTTCAGGTCATACAGGATTGCAGATGATAAATCTGACCATACAGATCAATTCAAGATGATGACTAGAGTCTAACGCTTCCGAGATCGTCTTGATCGGACTTCTATAGCATCTTATGAAGCCTGCGGAAGAGAAAAGGCTAAGAAGCAAGGTGGTGCAAATTTGAACCTCAAATGCAAAATCCGACTACACAGATGGATTCGGATCAGTGATCGCAGTCCAATAACATGAAAATCACCTCGATCAGAGCCTTGCAGCACCATCTACAAAAGTGAGAAGATGAATGGTCAGGATGGCACCATGTGGTGCCATTCCAATGGCTCCCACCTGACCGCACATCTTCTGGATGGGTTGTTGGATCGTCATCAAACATCCAGCACTCTCCAACAAAGAAGGCTTATTCTCAACTGTTGGATCATCATCCAATGCCTGAGAGCACGTGAGAGGGAAATCAGAACCACGACAATCCACGCTCGTAGCACAATGGAGACCACCCTCACGCAAGAGTGCAAGATGCACTTTCAAGGCGTGAGGAGCAGAAATCAAAGCATGTGGCGAGGTGCAGTGAAATTGGATCGTGCGATCTCGATCGAAGGGAGTGTGATCGGCCATGTGGCATGCGATCATACGTCAGATCTGAGGCGGTGCGACGATGCGTGAGGTGACACGTGGTTAGACGCGTTGTTGCACATGGAGATCGGTGGGAACACCATCGTAGGGCCTAACTAGCCACTTTTAGTCAGGTATGATTGATAAAAGCTCCTACATAATCATCTAAGGGTCATAATTCCATAATATTCTAATTTCAGAAGAGAATGGGAAATCATGGCTAATTCTATAATTTTAAGATTATATAATGGACACAAATTAACAACCAGATCACTCAGGGGTTAAATAAACGTAAAATGAGCTTAAAATTCGAAAATATGAGTCAACACTGATAGAAACAGGGTTTCATGTTTTTCGAGAACCACAACACCACACAAAATGCTAATTTCAAACCTGTTTGAATTAAAGAGGCTTCTGTTAGGATAAAATTCATCTAAACCTTTTAAAAATCATATAAAAATATTCTAAGTGGTTTGGTACCCTTGGTTTTACCATCTGAACCCATTTAGACCTAGAATAGAGTCTTAGATGGAATTCTACCCTAATTTGGGATTCTATACAAATTGCCCAGTCAAACGTGCTCTAAACTAAAATACAACTTCACCATTAGATCTCTAGGGTCCAAATTAGGTTGGTACCAAAATTTGGGCCTAATCAGAGTATATCTTGACCTAATTTGCAATTTATCCCTTTAAAACTCTATTTCTTGCATTTAGTCCCTCAGGTTTTGAATTATTTACAAATTACCCCCTAACTTCTCGTCATTTTCTTCACTTAGGTACTTGCCACCATTGGTAGTGGGAACACATCTTCAGCGAGAATTAAGGGAGGTTTTCTCCCTTAAATCAGATTCAATCACCTCCAAACTTGGATAGAAGATCCGCACGAAGATGCCCAATCTCTCAGACAGCCTCTCAATCCCCAAATCATGCTCTAGAACTCAATCAAACTCGAGATTTTCAGGGATTTTTCTCCCTGAAAGTTCAAGCAATACAAGATTCTTCCCAAGCTTAGAGCTCGTTCTAGGCCCTTCAAAAGGATCCCCATCGTGCCGCCATTCTCTTTAGCCTAGTTTGGATCAAGAAACCTCCTCTTCTCTCTTCTGTAGTCATCAGAAACTTCAACTCCCAAGATTCTCTCTGATCTCCTCTTCTGGCTATCCAACAATCAAATTGGATGGCCCTTTGCATTCCTCTCTTACTTCCGCCTCTCACTGGTCAAAGCAGAGGTTCTTTACACCTTTGTTGTTGCCGTTCTACCCCGCTGCCTTCCTGGCCTTCTTCGGCACCGACCAGCCAACGCCAACGCCTCCTCTTCCCTGTTCTTCCTCTTCCTTTCACTCCCCAACCACCTTCTACGCCTTTATAAGCTAAGAACCATCATCACAGTACCGTCAAGCCTACCATCTTCCCTAGCATTGGCGACCCTCCGGCAAAGTCGAGCATACACCACAACACACGAAACCACACATTGCCACATCCACCAACTCCTCCCCGACCCCACCTACAAAAGCCCTCTCCTAATTTGGAGTTTCACGCACCCCATCACTCCACCGAACACCACGTTCTCCGCTCGCCTTCTCTGTCACCTACAGAGCTCCATAAACCACCAAATGCCCTCAAATCACCGCCACCACACTCACCATCGTCTACCGAAGCTTCTGAACACTTCTGACTAGGTCGAGAAGCCATTTTCTTATCATCAGGTACCCTAATTGGAGCTTCTGGGTACGCCACACATCTCAGCCTTCGCCTGCAGTGCTCCGACCAATTTCTACCTCTCTGCCTCCTCTAAGGCCTGCGGAATCCCCTCATGACACTCTCTAGACCTTGAATCAAAGATGGACATCCAGTAGTAGCAGCAATTTCACCCTCAAGCCTTAGCTGCATTGCATGAAGGAAAGAGGGGACTTTAGTCCCACATCGTGTATCGCCAATGCCTATGCAGCATATAATATGCAAAACTGCTTTGGGCTTATCGCCTCTGAGAGCACAGGGGTGAGGTCCCTCACACACCCCTACACACATGCTCACACTTGCTCCCTCACGTGCCCTCTCCCACGATCATGCCTACGGATCTGGGTTGTAGATCCATTTACCCAGATACCTAGGTACGACCTGGTTATGAGGAAGGAAACTCTGAGAGGGAGGAGGGGGTTTTTGCTACCTCAGGATTAGTGCCCTGCCTCTCCTCTCCCTACACATAGTCATTACTGAAGACCTAGTGAGGCCTTATACCTTGCTCTTGTGGGAGGCCCTTACACCTCTGTATTCCTCTGCTGCTGCTGTGCCTTGGCTTCCCTGAGGCTCGAGACAAGGGGTCTAAATCCTTAATCAGACATCTAACCTTGCGCTTGTGTTGGTTCTGATATTTGAGATATTTGATTGATACTATTGAAATATTTAAGTGGTTATAGAGCTTAAACATTAGGGTTAATTTAGTTATTGAAATCGCCATTTTAACCCCATCTATTTCCACTCACATCCTTGTTTTATTGACATATTATTCTGATTCATCTTGAGCAATAATTTGATTATAATTGCATATCATTATTGATAATTGTGATTAGTGATTGAAATTTGCCATTTAATGACCTCATACTCACATCGATTTTGGGTTTTATAAATTTAAGTGTTTGTGTGAATTTCATCCTATACTACGATGCATATTTCTTGAAAGACAATTCTTGTGCTTAAATTGAGATTAGAGGCGGTGTGGAGTATGATCTTAGCCATTGATCTTCGCGATTGAACAATTGATTTTGAATGAGCGGGCGCGTGCGAGGAGCGTAGTGGTGGTGGAATGGATGGCTGAGTTGCAGCAATGTGGCGTGATTGTAGGCGATGAGCGCAATGAAGGAGCGGTGGAGGATCTTTTGAGGCACGATCTAGTCCGTTGATCTCTCAATCGACAGATCTGATTAATCCGGGGTTGTTACATGAATTGGGGGTCCAAATACCTACTTTGCCCCTCATTTTAACTGTAAAAGGGACCCCAGAGCTCCCATTTTAGAGTCATCACTCCATCCATCTCATGCTCCGAGCATGTCCAAGCTTCTCCTGCTCCCTCTTCCTCAGAGGCATCCATCAAGACCACCTTGGTACACCATTGCTGCTCTTGCCAACCTCTCGAAAGGCCACCGAGGACCACCCTTGGTGCCCTTGTTCTAGTAGACTAGATAGTTATTTTTAGTAGTTCTAATTCTCGTAATGCATGTTCTAGTAATTTAGTTAAGTTTTAGCATTCGACTTATGAAACAATTGCCTGATTATTATCTAATTAAAGTTGAGTTACTTTATATCTATCGTGTTTGGTGCTTAGTTCTAGTTAGTTCTAGATCAGTGTTAAAATCAAGTCATTTTACTGCCTCCCTAAGTTCAACTGGGACTCACCATCTTGTTACATTTTATTTACTTCAACATATTTTCACTCTATACTACAACAAAAATATCTTAGAACACGATTTTACTCCCGAGCAGTGATGCACTGAGCTTATGTTGCTAAATCAGTTATGTTGTCCTGCTTCTTGTTCTCTAACTCACACCATCACCATTCAATAAGAAAATCAACCCTGACATAGAGTCAGTATAACCTAATAAATGGAGATCTCAATATCCGAAGACTAAATAGTCCTTCTGAGATAGTTGAAAATGTTCTTAGCAGTAGTCCAATGTCCCAATCTTGGATTGGATTTGTAATGCCTTACCACTCTCACTATGTGACAGATGTTGGTCTAGTGCACAACATAGGACATATCAAACTGGCCTTAGTAAACACATATACACATCCACAGCTTTCTTTTCATCAACTATTTGGGGAAACATGCCTTTTGATAAGGAGAACACATTTTGATTGGGAGAAAACTCTTCTTGGAGTTATCCATGCAAAATCTCTCTAAGGTTTTAGTAATGTATTGTTGCCATGGTAACCTCAATATCCTCTTTTCTTTGTCTTTGAACATTTTTAGACTCAAGATATAAGGGGTTTCTTCATGATCTTTTATCTCGAAGTTCTAGGACAACTAGAGTGATGAGAGACTCATGATGGCTCCTAATTCACTAAAATAAGCTAGTTTACCTAGTTAATTGATTAGTAATAGCATATAATCAGGGTTAATTATTAAATAATTTAATATTGAGCAAGGACCTTAATTATACATTAAATTTGCATAATTAATGTATAATAAGCATTCCTTTATTTTTATTTAACAATAGGGACGTAGTACTATAAATTTAGTTATTTATAATTGGGTTAACTAAGTTTATATGTAATGTATAACCCAAGTTAATTATATACGTATTCATATTAAATACTAAATTAAATAATATAAAAAGGGACAAAAATGTAATTTCAACTTGTAATAATATTACTTAACATATTTATAGCCTATTATTAAAATTTGAAAAAAGAAATAAATTAATTTACATATTTAAATTATATCTTTGCATTTTGGTCCCTAAAAATCAATACAAAGAAGTCCTTTTTATTTCCAATAGGTCCTCCCATATTTGCAAAACGATCCTTCGAACCCATCCCTTCTCAGTCTCTTCTTCCTTTCTTCTTCCTCATGATCAATGGCTGACGACTGCCGATGACCTTCTCCAATAACGGCACATTGGATAGAGGGTTGGTTTTCCTTGACTGCCAACCTATCTCTCTACCAACCTTCAACATCTGACAGCATAGATAAGCTATAAACTACCCTGAGACACGTGTTCAAGCTTGTTGTCGTCAAAGATGATGACGAGCTATTCTGATGAATCTAGATGTTTTACCATCCAAATACTTTCCCTCAGGCCATTGTTGGAGCCTATAAACAGCTCCTTACATCGCTAATCATGAGTGAGACCCTTCCCCCTTCTCAAATTGTTGGTTGCTCAATGGGATTCTTCCCTACCTTTGGTGACCTCTCTCCAATATTTCGGGTGCTCTCAAATGAAGACACCGCCACCCTCACATCCTCTTCCTCAACTCCACCCTGCCAATGGAGGAGTTGCACCATTCCTACTCTGATATGCTTTTGATCCTTCACCATAGCTCATCTCTCTACTCCGACGAGCGATCGCTGAGCCATTCTTACCATTTCATCAAGGTAAGCAGTTCATTAGCTTAGTTTAATTTTGTAGATTAGATTAAGGTAATTACTAAGTTTGATTAGCATACATTTAACTCCATGCTTCTCACCCCCTTCTTTGCCTCCTGCGACGTCATTCCGGTGTCATTTGGCCTCGAATACCCAAATCTGATGCACTTCCACCTTCTCTGATCTCCCACGATCCCAATTTGCTTTCTCCCTTCCTCGATTAGTCATCATAGACAATATACCCAAATTTCCCTCAACATCAGACCTCCAATGTCTATGATAGAGGTTCGATGAGTTCCTACCACAAATTTACACACTTCACCTTTGCCTCATCTCACAGAGTAGTTCGCCTAACTTAATTTACTGTTTCATCTACCCTTAAGTTCTAACAAACTCAAAGTTCATTTCTAATAAATTCAAGTTCATCACACCTTCTCAGTCATTCATTGATTTAATTGGGACCTTCTTGAGCTTCATGAGATGCTCAGGAGTATTTTGAACCAATTCTTGAGTTGTTTCATTAGGATTTGGGTTCTGACGATCAGTTCTTATTTCCACCGGAGCTTCGACGTCTCCGATGATTCCAACCTCAAGCATATTTGTTTAAATCAATTCATAACAACTCTATATTACTCAAGAAGACTCCAAGGATTAATTTCCACCATTTATATATGATTGTCATTGCGTGCACACATCTAAGCACTTTCATCTTCTCTAGCTCTGGCAGAGTTGTACTAGAGTGTTCCTTTATCTTCTGACACTTAAAATAGGTCTAAAAGCACCAGCAGGTTACACTAAGCATAAAACAACCCTCAGTAGGGTTGTTAGATCTTTGTTTAGTTCTATCGACCAACCTGCATTTAGAACTTGGGTGAAAGACCTATGAGCTCTATAAAATGATCAATTCCCCTAATTTCTGATTCCATTAATTTCTATAAACCATATAGAGTAGATTTGAACCTCTCGATTGAATGGAATTATCTTGGAGCTAGAAGTCAAATCTCAACTCGATTTGGGTTAACGTAGGCTGCCATTGGATCTCATATCAGCTGAGCTTGTTCTTAAGGGTTGCAATGTGTTCCTAGGGTTGTTAGGAATTTGTTAGAGTCATCTTTAAGAAGTTTTGAGGTTGTTTGATTTTATTGAGCAACTCTTTGGTTGTTGGGTATAATCAAGCCACTAAAGTGTCTTCTGAGATTTCAAATGTGTTTCCAGGATTTCTTTAGTTCTAGGAATGTCTAAGGAGCTGTTGAAGGCATTAGAGATATATTTAAAGGTTTATGATTCGTATTTGCTTTGAATTGAACCCTCTCTGCTTTCCTCTGCTAGCAATTGGTTTTTTAGTTGCCCATAGCATAGAACTAAGTTTAGAAGTTAGCTCTTAGGCTGTGCAAGTGTTTTATGACCTATAATTAAGCACTGGCAATGCTTAAGTTAGAGAAAGAAAGTGTTTAAGTTATTAGCTCTAGGTTGCAAGTCTATTGTAAGCTACTAAATACATGTGAAGCCTTGAGAAGAGCAGTTGAAGCACATCATCTCTGCTGAGTTGATTAATGGAATGTTGATGGATCTCTAGAGAAGATCTGAGCTTCTAATACATACCTAAGGATGTTGAGAAGCTCAATTGGAGAGGGGCATAACTGAATTAAAGAGGAATTGATTTGTCACTGCAAATGCTGTGAAGAGCTGAAGCCTAGGTGTGCACTGAAGAAGAGAGGGAGTTTATAATCCCACCTCGGTGGCTTGTGAGGCGCAACCATGTATATTTGGAATCGCACACCCTAGCCTCTTTAGTGCCTATGATGCCTACAGGTGCGCATGCATACTTGACCACTATTACACTTCTGAGCTTATATCTAGACCATTGGCTTGTAAGGGGAGCGGGCGAGCGATTATGATGTTGCCATGTGGCACTACTCTAGTCATTAAGCCAAACTTTAAGTGTGATGAGCATATATGCCTTGGCTATGAGAATAGCTGAGTTATGCTTAAAGATGTAAGTTGAGCTTAATAGAGGATTAAAGCTATGATTAGTTTATAATGAAACAAGCATTTTTAGTATTCATTCCTCATATATTTTCTTTATGCAAATGAATGTGATGGAAATAGCATCATAAGCCCTAACTATCCACATTTAGTCAATTTTGAATGTTAAAAGCTCCTACCTAATCATCTGAGGGTCACAACTCCGTATCATTTTGATTTAAGAAGAAAATAGGGAATCAAGGTTAATTATGCAATTTTAACGACACATCACAAACACATATCAACCACGAGGTCACTAAGGGGTTAGCTAAAGGTCAAATGAGCACAAAAGCCTAAAAAGTTGGTCAACACTGACAGAAACGGGGTTTTACGCATTTCGACGTTGAAAACAGCACCAAAATCTAATTATCAACCCACTTATACTAAAGAGGTTCTGGTCGATATAAAATTAATCTAAATCTATTATAATTCAGAGAAAAATATTCTAAGAGGTTTGGTACCCTTGGTTTTACCATTTGAACCTATTTTAACGTAGAATACAGTTTTAGATAGGATTTTGCCCTGATTGGGCTTTCATGCAAATTGCCTAGTCAAACATGGTCAAAACTCAAATCTAAGTTCACCATTATATTTCTTGGGTCCAAATTTGGTTATCACCAAAATTTGGGTCCAATCAAATTCCATCTTTACATAGTTTGCATTTTAGCCCTTTAAAACTCTATTTCTTACATTTAGCCCCTCAGGATTCAAGTTTATTGTGTTTGGGTCCCTAACTTCTCTTCCTTTCTTTAAAATAGGTCCCTGCTGCCATTAACAAGTGAATGAACCTTAGACCAAGATTCTTGAGGGGATTTCTCCCTCAAATCAAGACCAAATTCCTCCAAATTTGATAAATATATACACTACCTGAGGGTGTGGGAGATGGCGACAGGAGGGTGCAGCAATGGCGATGAAGGATGGATGACTTGGAGATATAGGGCTTGGAGGAGGAGAGAGTGGAGGGGAGATTCCACTACTAGAGGAAGGGAAGCGGGCATGGGGCGTGTGTAGGATGGCTAGCCTAGGGCTAATAAGGAGATTTTGTGTTTTCGGTGTCGAAGGAGGGGGCATATGGTGGCGGTTTGTCAATCCCCTCTAGCATGTCTGGCGTGCGGTGGCCATGGACATAAACGAGACTCATGTATGTCCAGTAGAGGGTAGTCGAGAGGTTGGGCTTTCACGCGCACCAGAAGGACATATAATGAGGCTCCACTACCACCACAATCGCCACCGCCCACATATGGGGGTCATACAGTGGATGCTGAAGTGCCCTTGATGGTGGACATTAGGGTTGCTGAATTGGTACTAGGAGGGTCCTTGATTGGTGAGGAAATGACCAGTAACCTAGCCTTGGAAAAGCTTCTCCAATTGGTAAACTCTCTATCCTTTTCAATTGAAGGGTAGAAGATTGCTATTTTATCCCCCACGCGGTTTGTGATTTTTGGTTTGGGGATGATTTATGTCAATGGATTGTGTTTTAGATCAAGTGTCTTTGAAAGTTTGACGGTGATTTGGAGATTGGTCCCACCATTTGATGGGTCCCTGCCTGAGCAGCCACCTTAGAGGGCTGGATCTAGGTCAGGGAGACTAGGAATCAAAGCTTACTACTACATCTGTGATCAAAGGAGGTGGTTACGTCCATGATTGCATGCTTTGCAATGTTGACAGAAGATGCAGAGGTTGGATTTGGGGAAGAGATGGTCGAGTAATGAATGTGATGGTGGATGTCTTCAAGGGAGATCGATACTTGAGAAAATTATTCTCCGTTGCGGAGGTAGTTCATGGCTGCTTCAGTTGGCCTTTGCACCTATTGATGCGGTTGGAAAAGAGCAGCAAGATAAGATGACTTATGCTGAAGTAGTGAGAGATGAAGGAGGCCTGGAGTAGATGGGGAGAGAAACTCCTAATGAGGCTCCTGAACCTAAGAAACACCAGGATTACCACAATCTGGGGATCTGTGAAGAAGTGATGGAAGTGACCCCGATTGAGCAAATCTACAGATAAGGAAGCAGTAGCTGGTGGGGTGCTGCAAGAAATCCCTACCAACTCCATGAGAATTCAGTCTAACCTATGTTGGTGCTAGAGCACCACGATCATTTGTTTTAATGATAACAAAACACATGTTATTTAACATTTGCACTTGGAGTCTTAGATTTCAGGTCAATTGCAAATGTAGACGTGATTAGATGGAATTCGAGCTCGCATCCAAGACGGATTGGAGGAGCTTGCTGGAGAACAGAGGGGATTCGCGAGGAGCGATAGATTGAAGATGGAAGGACAAGAAGAATAAGATAGAATTCCATTTTATTCCTTTCATGTACATTTGTCGTTATTTTCTTACTCTTTATTTCCTTAGAAAATTATGTTAAAGAGCCTCAAAGTATCCTAACAGTAGTCCTAGGAACACCGGCACAACCTTAGGATACTTAGGTTTTTTGTAGAGAACTTAGAAAACCAATATAGGGTTCAAACAACATTTCCAGACGTCTAATTCCAAAATCAGATGTCTGATAAAGTGTTTTAAGACGTCTGACTATTGATTCAGACGTCTGATAACATTTAGGCTGGACATAGTTAGTTCTGTCTGATGAAATCAGACGTCCAGACCTTAAACCAGACTTTAAGCCAGATGTCCAAATAGTGGACCGTTGGCTGGCTTAGCAAACACTCAAGAATGTGACCGTTAGAGCCTTATTAGACGTCCATAGGACTTTCCAGACATCTGATAATTAACCGTTTTGCCTCGGCTGACCCAAAATCTCTTCTCAGAGATTTTCTAGCTGTTGCAACGTTTGGAAATCCATTCCCATAGAAAAAGTAGGTTTCCAGACGTCCTATATGTCGTTTGATGGACTTGCACAGGAACCCTGTTTAGATCTGATTCAAGTCAGGAAGGAACCCGCCCAAAATCAGACGTATGACCTTGAAATCAGACATCTTAAAGTGGTCTTCCAGATGTCTGACGCCATAATTACACGTCTGATAAGCCTGTCAGTGCAATGATTGTTCCTGATTTCGGGCTAATTCACTTGGGCTTTGTACCCAACGGCTATGGAAGCTTTTCTAAGCCTTCCAAAGCCTTCCTAAGGCCTCTATAAATAGAGGGGAACCTTTACACACCTACATACACAAGATATACACTAAGAAACACCAAGAAAAACCTAGACACACCTAAGTAACATAGTTCCACTCTTTTGTGTCCAAGAAAACAAGCTCTTGCTCTCCAAGCTCCATTCTCTAGAGAGCATCAAGCTTTGTGCACCCGCTCTCCCGCCGTTGTTCACGAGAGCGATGTTGCGCCGTCGCGTGGCACACGCATCGCGTCATCAACTCGACGCACTCCTTGCAAAGGGGAGTTTCCTAATTCCTATAGAAGCTTAGGTTAAAAATTACTTTGTTGGCTCTATAGGTTTATTTGTTCTACTTTATCTTTGCTATTTTGGTTGGGCATTCGCTTTGCGAATTCCCGTCTCCTTCGTGGGACAAAATCCTTCTCGTGGAGAAGGGGTTGAGGAACGCTACCCTCGCACTTGTAGCGTGGTTGTATTGCGGTTGAATCACCCTCATTTAAAGTGATTCGGTTTAGTGGATTTTGATCAACTTGGTTGATCGAAAAATCCTAACTCGAGAGGGTTAGGTGGTGGTTTTCACCCGGTTTGGGTTTCCACCTAAAAATACTTGTGTACTTGTGCGTTTGTCTATTTTGTGAGATTGTTTATATTTATTTCCGCAATTATTACGTCACCCCCTCCTAGTAGGCAAACTACAACCTACAGGCTGCAGAAGGGTTGAAATTTGGAGCAGGCTCATCAACTAAGGAAGGGATTGGAAGATCTCCATATAAGCTCCGACAACGACATTCTAGAAACTCTATGAAGGTGGATGAAAATGCCATTGTTGCCATTTTAAAAGTTGTCAAAGTTCAGAGCCCTGATAGTATGGGCGTCCAAGGAGGGAGATGAGAATCCTCTCTTGGAACGTGCGTGGGCTGTGCGATAGAGTTCAGAGGGCCTCCCTCTCGAGATATTTGAGGGAGTGGGAGATTGAGTGTGTGCTTATACAAGAAACGCACATCGAAAGTGGAGATGAGATGATATGGAATGAGCTACTAATGTCAGGGACAGCTGATTGTGGGGCCCTCAACTCACAGATTAGATTAGGTGGTATCATCTTCTTGTGGAGGAAGGAATGTCTACAAGTGGAGGAGGTCCATAGAGCTAGATATTTGATAACCTATAAGTTCAAGAGGATTCAAGGGGAGGCTAATTGCTTCATCACTGGAGTTTATGGTCCCTGTGATGCCTCTGTTAGGCACAAACTGTGGGATGACCTTTCTACAATATCATAACGTACATTGTTGGATCGAAAAACGTATGCAAACGGGATTGAGTTTTGAAAACTCATTGTCGTAGTATGATTTGTGAAGAAATACGTCAATAGATAAATTTATACCGAAACTCTAAGAATTCTGGGTCGAACACAGGGAGGCAGACATTTGATTAAAAATACGCGTTTGTTTTGTTTATCACGAAATAGATTAGCTGGTCAAAAACTAGCTATCTGTTTAACAAATAATAAATAGAAGAGAGAGAGAATATTACAAATAAAGACAAAAGAGAGGTAGAATAAACATGGATTTCATCATCAAATGTTTTTCATTACACTAATCATTACAACTAGAAAGTAGGAAATCTACACTAGAAAGCAGTAAATCTACTCTAGAAAGTGGTAAAGAGAATGGAGAGAGAAGTATCCTCCTCAATGATTGCTTGGAGGACGAGCCAGACGAGGCGACGCCTGGAAGACGGAGGACGAAGTGGGAAGGAGAATGAAGCGGGAAAAATCGAGGGCAAGGCAGGACATCGTCGTCGCAGGATCCACTTCCCAAATTGAGTGAGAGGACAACCGTGGGATGCTCCACGAAGGAGGGAGAAGGTGGAAAATTTCTAATTTTAACTCTAATGGAGAATCCCAGGTTTGGGACAAGCTCTTAGAGCTTTGGAGGGGGTGAGAGAAGAGAGGAAGGGATGAAGAAAGTGTAGGGGTCATAGGGACTTTTATAGGTGAAGATTGGAGGGGGTACAAAGGTCATTTCACTTTAAAAATTAATTTCAAGGTCTTTAGTGACGGATTTATCCATCACTAAAGGCCTAAACGCAGGCAACATGCATACCCCGACCGTGCCTCTTCTTCCTTTCATTTCAACAAATGCAATGCTTATCAACGATCTCGCGATCTCAGCTGTCCATCTCACATCCGATGGCTCAGATCGCATCGCGCCCGCGCCTTCATCTTCCCTTCCTCAACGCTTAAAGCTCACAATCTCGCAATCTCAGCTGTCTGATCGCGAGATCGGATGACTTAAGTTTCTCATCGTGTGCCTACTTCAGCCGTTGAGCACATGACATGGATGAATCAAGGTCGTCCACACAAGATGAGGCGGTCCTGACTCAAATTGGATTTGTGCTCAGAAGGTGTGCTACAAGGATTTGATCCCACTACTTCACATGCGGAAGGATGTTATCCACCGTGCTACGCACGTGGATAAACAAGAAGAGAATTCCTATACCATTTAATGTTGACCATTGGATCTTGATTCGACGATTGAGATTAAATGTGGAATTCTTCTCACATGAGATGTGGCTTGAGGGAGGCAGCCTAATCAACTCTCAGCTGTTGGATGAGAAGACAGGGTAGCGAGGGATTTGGAGGCTTTTGATGGCACCACGTGGCATCATCTGGATCGTCCATCTTCTATGAGTTGTAGATGGTGCCACAGATGTTAGATTGAACCGATTTTCATACCATTGGGCTGCGATCATTGATCCAAAACATCCGTGCAGTCGGATTTGTCATCTGAAGTGTGGATTGACACCATCTTGGCCCTTAACCTTTGATCTTCGTCAAACTATATCTGATGCTACGGAAGTCTGATCGGGGCGATCTTAGAGTCGTTGAACTCTAAACGTTGCCCTAATCAGATCCGTATGGTTGGATTTTCAATCGGAAGCCCCAATTGAATATCTCCTTGTTACCTAACCACAAAAAGAGAAAATTAACCTAACTTTATACATTCTAACCGAAATGCAAGATGATGCATGTTATGTAATATTTATAATGCATGATGTACTATACATCTAAGAACACGCAAAAATAGACAGTTTATGTGATATAAATGTGTTTACATCACACCTCCATGCCTATCTTTTGCTAGTCCCTAGCAAAACTACAAGCCATTTATAAGAGAATTAGGTTGGATTTCTTGGGTAATAGTTATTTTTCAACACTTAAAGATTTCAACTAAGACCTGAACTACAGAGACACAACAGCACCTGGGTAACTGCCAAAATGCAGACCACCTCAAGCCGTCGCCTTATTCAAAGAAAGATCTTTTTCTTCTTTTCTTCTTTTCTAATTTTTTTTTATTTTTGAGTTTAGGGTTTCAGAGTAGCTTTCTTCGACCACTCAACCCACCCAAGACTTGAAGAGAACCCTAAGTTCTAAGCATCTTTGTGTGAAATGTGATAGACTCACTGATCGACGATTAAAATGGACTTCGAGTTTCTATGCCCCTAGGTGACCTTGAAAAAAAATTCTACCTAAAGGTGTGTATATTCGACCAGTAGCTTTCACCCTACTTTTATTTTGATGGGGCCAACACAAGGGTGAACCTAGTGTATATCTCCCCAGCTTATTCTACTTCTTTTCTTCTTCCTTAGTGTTTTGAAATTTTACGTGCATTTCTTGAACTGGGTTTTAGACAACCTACCAATGGGCTGTTACCCATGATAACTTGTCAACTATACTCATGCGGTGAAGTGTGGCTTATTTCTTTTTCTTTCTTTCTTTTCTTCTTTTCTAGATTTTTTTTTGGGGATATTTTTCTCTTTTTTTTTTTAAAGTAGGTGGCTTCCCTAATCTAAGATTTACCTAAAGCAGCAGGAAAAGAATGGTCGTGTGACTAGGCTCTGGACAACCTACCTTTGGGCTATTACCCACAATAACTTGACAACCATACCACCCTAGAAGGTTCATTAGCTACCCAATTTCTATAAAATCATAGAAAAGCGAGTCAATGCAAATAGTGTGTAGATGCTTAGACATAAAATCCCCTCAAATTAGAGGGAGGGCTGATAAGTCGTGTACTTATCATTCCAACTTATTTAACCAACTAAGATATGAATTTAGAATGGCAAGGACTCAAGAAACAAGTCCACATTTTAGTGGACACCCAGGCTGATTAATCCTGAAGACCTGAAGGGTCCTGGTGTTCAAATCATACAGTTTTATTCTCTAAAATTGAAAATTTTCTAAAGCCCAAGTTCTTGTTCCTAATTCAACTTTTTCTTTCTTTTTTTTTAATAAATAAAAAGAAAATAAAAAGAATCTATGGAGTTGACAAAATAATTCAGTGATGAATATCCACCCCCTCATGCCTATCTAATGCAATGTCCTCACTATAATAAAGAGACATGAAATAGAGTGGAGTAGAGTAGAAAGCACCTGAATTGCGTGAATAACGAGTTGGCTCTGAGATGAAAAGAAATTGTATACGTGCTGAATTTAGTTCCTTCAGCTAGGTGCACTATACAAAGAAGAAGAAATAAAGAATTCATAAGTGCAGGTTAGAATTAAAATAAAAAGATTCACCTTAAGACCTGCCAATAGATGTCCACAGATGTGGACCAAATTGTGATGTAGACCCATACCCTGTGGTCGAGTATATCTATGGTTCTGGATAAAAATTATCCAAAACCTGTGCTTAGTATGTAAGCAGGGTTAGGCCTGTGATTTGTATGGATGCAACCCAAGACCAAGAAATCGGGTTACAAAAAGATCAAGCTCAAAAGGATAATCAAAGAATGTTCACTTGGGTTGGACATCCTCTGGAAAGATGTCATAAGGGTCCTGGTAGAAGGTTGGGATTTTTAGACAAATTGGAACCCTTAGACTCGATCTTTTGCTTCGTCCGAAATTGACTTCTTATATCAATATTTTCCAACTCCTATCCTCATCATTCAGACTTTCAAATTCCAGGACCTCCTGTATATTAATCACCCATCAGAATTTTCCAAGTCTAAAAGATGTGCCTAAATCAGAATGGACTTAGGTTTACTGATTTCAAAATCAAAATCATCAGTAAGCTCAAAGGAGTCTAATTGAGGAATGGGGCTTTAAATTGAATCCTTCATGAAATTAGGATCTCTGCCATGTGAGCCCCAATAAGATAGTTTCCTCAGTTATCGGGCCATCATATGATTCATCGAATTCTTCAGGCCCAGTTGTCTCACAGAAATCATGTGCTATAAACTTAGGTGAGACTTCGCATAGTGATTCTTCACCTTCAGAATCAAAGAAATCTAAATCTTCATTAATGTGTGTCTCAAAATCATCAATCACTTTCTGATCCATGGAGACATGCGTTTCCTTGTACCCCGGTTTAGGGATCTTAGGTGAAGAAATTAAATCATCCTTATTTGATTGCTCTAGAACCTGGTCAATCCTAGCCTCGTAACATGTGTCCCCCCAACAGGTGCCAGAGCAAGTTCTGACATTAGCTCTCTAGAAGAGGGTTCATCCTGGGAATCATCCCAAGATTAAACTAAAGCAACCACAAATCTCATCCTCAATTTTGATAATTTCCCAAGTAAAAGCTCACCCAGGCCCTTATCATTAACATCCTGGAGCCAATCCAACAGATGCTTGTTAAGATCATCAATCATTTCAATCAAGGGCTCCAATTCCTCAGTGCAAGGTGTTGGCTGAGCTTCTAAAGATTATATAGTATTCCTCAAGTTAGCCAACACCTTCTCTTGGACCTGGTTAACTTGAACCAAATCGTTTGGTTTAGGGTTAGGCGAGTTTGGGTTCAGTGTAAGGGAGTTAACAAATTGAGGATCTTGATACCCTCCCTGATAATAGGTCATTTCAGGTTGTTCATAAGGTGGTGATGACCTAAAGGCAATGTATTCAGGGGAGGGGGAAGGATCAGTGTAGCCTTCCTAATTGTAGATCATATTAAGTTGTCCAAATGGGGGCAATGATCTATAATCGGTGTATCTTAGAGAAGGATAAGAATCAAGATCATGGTGTCCAGGGTTAAACCTTGAACACGGTGGTCCGAAACTCTATCCCCAATCAGGATTATCCCAACTAGAAGATGGATGAGAATAAGTCTGGTTGGAATAATAATCATTTTGGGAATAAGTAGTGGTATAAGGGTAGTAGTGGAAGTGCGAATATGATGTGGAAGGATCCATGATAGAATAAGAGGAAGAAAGGTGCCCTGCAATACAAATAAACAAACATGTCCTTAAGTGGGCTAGCCTAAAGACCTACAAACTCCCAGAACCCATCTTGAGATTAATAAATGATTTGATCTACTTCTTTCTGATCAATCCAACCTGTTAGAGGGAAGGACTGGGGAGAAGGTTCTTTCTTTCTCTTATGCCTCAGGTTCCTAGTGTACACCCCAACTGCAATCATTTGATTCCGCTCCCCTAGCTAGACATCAGATTGAACGGTAGAAATAAACTAATCAAAAATAATTTCGATCTGGGCTCCGAAGAGCGAGTCCAATCTTTAGGGCCAATGTCTACTCTATTTTAATTAAGGTTAGGTTTTAATGTGCTTTGGAATGTGATGGGCCCTTTATCTAGGTTGTGCCCTTAATGATTGATTGATATGTGTGTGCGTGCACAACCAATGGTTTTCAAGAAAGATTATTTTTTTGGATGTTGTGAATTTTAGGGTTTAAATCTTGCTTAGTAGCTTTTAGGATTCAACTTTAGATGTATTAAATCAAGTTTAGTTGGTACACCAGGTTTTGAAAGCAAGGTGAAGATGTTTTTCTTTAAAGCTTTAAATAAATGTGGAGTACCTGGTAAATCCCTAGAAGTTGAACCTATTTTGTAGCTACTTGATGAGTTGATTTTAGTTGTAGTGGTGCAGCCCAAACAACTCAAATAATTGGCCTGATGCACCACTTAATTAGGCACACAAATGCTTACCTAATCTAATTTCTACTCAATTATGTGTTTGGGTGTGTGTACCGGTTTCAAAGATCGGTTTACCGGTTGAGTTTGAAAATTAGAAGAGGTTGTGTACCTCTATGAGATTTTTAAAAAATTTTTCTTTTATATGTGGAGGGTGAGGTCGGTGGAGGTGGCAACCAAACAATCAAAGCTAACCTTAAGGTTTAAGAGAACTCCTGCATTAATTAGGGTTTGTGTTATTAAGTGATGGAATGAAATCTAATGGGTGGGGAGGTGGGTGTAAACTTACATACCCTTTAATCGTACTTTACTCCAATCAACCACTTTTGCCTGTCCTGAGAGATACTTGCAATCATAATAGAATGGAGAAATGTGAGGTAAAAGATAAGTAAGGTGGAAAAACATGAAAAACCAAAGAGCGTTGCCTCCCTGTTAACGGTGCCAAAATGTTGTATCAGAAAACATACGGAAAAAGGGATTGAGTTTTGAAAACTCGTCATCGTAGTAGGATTTGCGAAAAAATCCATCAACCGATAAATTTATACTGAAACTCTAAGAATTCCAAGTCGAACACAAGGAAGCGGACATTTAATTAAAAATACACATTTGTTTTGTTTGTCGTGAAATAGATTAGCTGGTCGAAAGCTAGCTATCTATTTAATAAATAATAAATAAAAGAGAAAGAGAGAGAGAATATTACAAATAAAGATAAAAGAGAGGTAGAATAAACATGGATTTCATCATCAAATGCTATTCATTACACTAATCATTACAACTAGAAAGTATTAAATCTACTCTAGAAAGCAGTAAAGAGAATGGAGAGAGAAGTATCCTCCTCAATGATTGCTTGGAGGATGAGTCAGACGGGGCAACACCTGGAAGATGGATGATGAAGCAGGAAGAAGGAGAACGAAGTGGGAAGAACCTGGGGCAAGGCAGGACGTCATCGTCGTTAGATCCACTTCTTGAATGGAATGAGAGGACAACAGCGGGATGCTCCACAAAGAAGGGAGAAGGTGGAAATTTTCTAATTTTAACTCTAATGGAGCATCCCAGGTTTGGGACAAGCTCTTAGAGCTTTGGAGGGGGTGATAAAAGAGAGGAAGGGGTGAAGAAAGTGTGGGGGTCGTTGGGCTATATATAAGTGTAGATTGGAGGGGGCAAATAGGTCTTTACACTTTAAAACATTAAATCAGGGGTCTTTAGTGATGGATAAAACCGTTACTAAAGCCTAGAGCGTGGGTGGGGTCTTTGCACAAGGGGTGCCTTGGCTAATGGGTGAGGACTTTAATTGTGTTCTAACAAGAATGGACAGACCTAGCGGAGTGATGGATAGTGCCTCTCTTGGGTCCCAGCTGGTGGTATAGAATTTAGGCCTAAGTGAATTCCCTTCTTCTGGAGCATAATTTACATGGAGAAGTGGAAATGGCCTGATGTCGAAGATTGACAGATTCTTTGGGAATGCTGACTTGCTGGACAGATATCAACTATCATCGGTATTTGGGCTAGAATGCCCTTTCTTAGGTCACTCACCATTGGTCTGGGATAGTGGTGAACAAGTGCACTCAGGGTCCTACTTCAAATTTAGAAGGTCGTGGTTGAGAGAACTAGGCTTTCGTGAAATGCTTGAGGTGTGGTGGAGGGCCAAATAGGCTGATGGATAGGCTACAATCAGACTAGCTTCTAAATTGGCTACCATGCGCGCCATGCTTAAAGAGTATGGGGTTGTGATATCATCATTAAGAGACCAAAGGCGGCATGAGGCTTTGCTGGAACTTCAATGTTTAGATGCAAAGGAGGCCACATCTCCTTTATCTGACCAAGAACTTGATGCATGGAGGAATTGGCAGAAGGTGATATTGGAAGAGGATCTAAAACTTGAAATGGATTGGCAAGAACGTCTAAGGTAGCTATGTCTTAAAGAGGGGGATGCCAACGCCAAATACTTCCACCTTGCAGCAAGCTCATGCAGAAGGCATAATCTAATATCTTCTATTGTCAAAGATGGTCAAAGATTATTTTTCTTACAAGAAATCAAATCTAAAGCCGTTAAGTACTTTAGGTAGACCTTACGAGTAGCAAGCAGGGGAGTTTGGAGGATGGTTGCCAATGTGGCTCCTCGAATCTCAGATGAACATTCTAACAGGTTGATTGCAAGTATCTCTGAGAAAGAGGTGGTGGATGCCATAATTGAACTAAACAGTGAAGGATGACTTAGCCCTGATGGTGTTCAAGTTTTTTTCTACAAAGAAATGTGGAATTTACTTGGTAAGGAAGTGATGGAGGTGGTCAGGGAATTCAATAGAGGGAATTATGGATTTGATAAGATAAATCGATCGTATATTTTCCTATTATCAAAGATGCAAGGTGTTGAAAGGTTCTCTAATTTCAGACCTATAGCACTCTCAAATTCCATATACTTGGTGGTGAGAAAAATATTGGCGAATAGACTACGGATGGTCCTCCATGATCAAATTCATCTGGTTTAGTCTGCATTCCTCCCTAATAGATCTCTACAGGAGTCCTTTAATATGGCTCAAGAGATGGTGAGTGGGTGGCACAGGAGGAAATGTAAAGCCTTCATGTAGAAAGTGGATTTTTGTAAGGCATATGATTCGGTAACTTGGCCATACATGTGGGAGGTGTTTAAAAGAAGGGATTTCCCTCATACTTGGATTCAGTGGATGAAGAGGTGCATTAGCACCACTTCCTTCACCCCTCTAGTCAATGGTGGTCCCTGTGGAGCATGGATACAATCGCAATGCGAAGTTCGGCAAGGCTGCCTACTTGCTTCCTTGGTGTTCAATCTTGTGGTTGTTAATCTTGCTAGATATGCTTGCAAGTTATTAGAAGCCGATGTTATAAGAGGTTATTCCTTATCTAATAGGAGAGCCATGGCTCCTATGCTCCAGTACACTGATGATACGATTTTTTTTGTAGAAGGGACTGAATCTGAAGCTCAAGCTCCATGGCATATGATTAAGCTCTTTAGGGAGATCTCAGGTCTGAAATTGAATGGGGAAAAATCTTCCTTGGTCTACTTTGGTCTTAATGATCATGAGAAAGAAGCCCTATCTTCAATTTTGGGTACACCACATACCACAAATATTTGGGGCTGTCGTTGAGATGTTCTAAATTGTGGAAGAGTGACTGGAATGTTCTCTTTGACAAAATATCTGTGAAGTTAGAGAGCTGGACTAGTAGGTTCCTATCCAAGGGTGGGAGACTCATTTTAGTGAATTCTGTTATTACTTCTATTCAGGTTTTCTATATCTCCATGTTCAAGACCCCTAAATCTATTTGGAAGCATATTGATGTGATGTGGAAGCGATTCTTCTGGAAGGGTACGTGCCATGAAGGAAAGTTTATGCAGGTGTTGAAATGGGAGCATTTGTGCTTGCCAAAGGAATATGTTGGTCTGGGTATTAAAGCCTTAAAGGAGTTTAATGAGGCATTGTTAATCAAGTGGGCTATTGATAAATGCCAGTTTATTATCATTCTTATTTATTAAAAGGGTTATTGCCAACCCCTTCCTTCCTAAACCCTATAAATACCCTACCCTACCACAACATAATTTCCATCCTCCTTTTAGTATTATTCTACCTATACCCACCATAACCTAAGGCCAAGGAAGAAGAAGAAGAGAAGAAGATTAAGGGGGCATCCTACCAGCCCCCTTGGTGCCTTCTTCCCCTTCTTTCTTCTCCCTTGTGCCAAGCCAAGGAGGAGGACATTCTCCCCTAGAGGATGGCCAGGTAAGGAGAAGCAAGGGTAGTGCATGCCCACCCTTAGAGGAGATCAATTAAGGTGGTAGCTTCCACCTTGGAGGAGCCGAGGCACACCCACCCTAGGGCTTGCCAAGAAGGGGACCTCACCTTGAAGGAGCTTATAAGGAGAAGGAGTTGGAGGAGTTCTTTTCAACTATGGGAGCAACCATTGTTGGAGTAAGGGCTTCACCATCTTCATCATCAGGATTTTTGTTTTTCTTGTTGTTATAGAAGCTTTCCTCTACAAGTTTTCTTTAATGAATGTCCCAATAATCCTTGGGTGACCCTTTTTAGCTACAGCAAAGGCAAACATTAATTGCCACACAGGCAAAATGGATATCACCTGTCCAGGCCAAACTATCACTCTTGATATTTTTAAATCCTCCAAGAGATTCCATGATGATGATTTGTTCAAGGACTCAGATACTGAAATTTCAAATTTGGTGGAGACAATGTTGGTAGATACCCTTCCCAACCATAAATTTTTCGAGGAATCTAACTCAGAATCAGTGGTCGGCAAAATCTTTGATTTGGAGACTTGTCTTGACCAAAAATCCATTCCTGATGAACCCCCTGATCACCTCGACCCACCCACTCTTCCTTCACCCCACTATTCCACACTAACTTCACCCAATCCTCACCATCCCTTCCCCGACCCCTTTCCTATGGACCTACCACTAGACCTGCCTGAGTTTGGCATTCAACCCAACTTAAAACCATGGCCAGACTAGGGCCACACTTATCATTTTCCATCTAACTTTGATCCCTATCTTTCTACCAATCAATTTTCCAGGGATCTGGAAGAAGATGCATTTTTTGCAGGCATCTAGGTGTCCAATTATTTACACAATTATCCATCTTCTATGCATACCTTCACGCCCGGCTGAATAGGCATAAAAGATAGCACTGGATGGGAGGTAACCCATCATTTTTCTTGCTTTTCTTTTGTCTTTCTTTTTCCAGGTTTTGACCATCCTCAACCCGACTGCCTTTCACTAAGGTGATCCCTACTCCCTCCTAATGCATGAGGACATTGCATGGGGGGATGTTTTTAAAATTTTGACGATCGATTTAGGATTTTCAAAACCTAAAAACATGCTTTTTTCTTTTGTCATTTTGTTTTATTTTCTGCTGGCATATCCAAAAAAATAAAAATGTTGAAAACTTTTTGAGGAAAGTTTTGAAATTGAGACTATGGTTGAAAACTCACTTTTGGTACAATGGGATTTTATCTTTAACAAACTAAGGATGAGGATATGGATCTGATCATTAGAATTTCAGGGTCTATCTTTAGAATAGATCAGATATCCTTCTCCAAAATTTCACCTGAACTCATGATAGTTCAGGTGGCTTGATCCTCTTTTGTAATATGGAAAGTATCTGCCTTAGTTTCTGGTTTAAAAACTTACATTTCATGCAAAACTTCTTGTGTCAAATTTCACATACAATCCAACACTACTAAAAATTAGAAAAAAATCCCTTGTTTGGCCTTAGTAAAAGTCTAAAGTAGATCATTGGTTTGAGTTCCCACTGTTGAGAAGGAGGAAAATGCCTCCTTTGAGGACGTGATGTCAACATGTTACCATCTCGGCATTGCTCCATATCTATATTTCATATCTTTAGATGGATCATTAAAGCACATTTTTGCAGCTCAAGTGTCTTGGACGGTGCTCTACCTATAGTGTCGGAGCAAGAGCTTGAGTTTGCTTGGAGCACCCATTTACACCGCACTGTGTTTTGGGGTTGTGAGCTCCTGGGTAGTGTCATGGACAATGTTATCTTGAAGCACTAGCACCAGAGCCCCCTCAAGGATTGGTAACGAGAATGATGATCCCAACACATCTATTGTAAGACTAAGCTAAAAATAAGAATGGGGGAGAAAAAAAAAGTTTTAAACCAAAAATATGCCCTTATAAATGTTGGCTTTTCACAAGCACAAACATAAAGTTTTAAAGGTTATTGGAAGTTGAGAATCCGAGTCAAGAGCCAGAAAAATCCTAAAAACAAAAATTTCAATTCATCTGAACTAACAACGGGTTAATCTGTGAATTTTTTGGAGGATATATTGATCCCATTTTTGTCTAATTTTTTGATCCGAAAACAAATCCCGATGTTTATCCTTAACAAATCCCGTACCTCTTGTGTTTAGGCCAACCAAGGTCCCGTAATCTATTTCTCCTCAAAAGTCAAAAAAATTAGATTTCCCAAAAATTCTATTTTGTAAAAATTAAAGTTTTGCTAAGAGACTAGCAAAATATAAGCATGGGGATGTGATAAATGCAAGTTTATCATCATTTTTATACATTAAAACAAACCTAGCTCTTACTATTTTGCTCTACAAATAGGTTTTTGAGATGCATTTGGGCATAAATTAGGATAGGCATGCATTTTACTTTTTATTGTCTTTTTGATATGTTTTTCTGAGTGTTAGGGATAGACAGATCATCAGATCCCTAGAACCCTAGCACTCGAGAAGGAAATTGGTGAAGGAGAAGCTCAAACCAGCTGGAACTCAGCTTGACCCAGCTCACCATAGCTAGAATCCATCTCACTTAAACTAGGGTTAGCTCATCCTAGCTCCATTCACTTCATATCAGCTGAATGGTAGCTCAAAAGAGCTCATCTTAGCTCACCCTAGCTCAGGTCAGCTCAGATCCAGCTCAACTTAGCTGAGTCTAGCTCATCTTAACTCTCATAAGTTCACAGGGAGCTCTAGCTAGCTCAGTTGAGTTGACTGGAGTTCAACTCAACTCAGGTCCAGCTACATCCAACTCCACTCAACTCCAGCTAGCTGAAGATGACTTCATCTTAGCTCAGGAAGCTCAAGTCTAGCTCCCGAGGACTTAGCTTAGCTCAACTCAGTTGAGCTAAGCTACCTTAACTACCTTAACCAGCTTGATCCTCCCCAGGAGCACCAAACCCAGCTCACCTCAACTCCTTTTGGTAGAAGCCAGCTTACTTTAGGTTGGCTTAGAAGCTAACAAAGAGCTAGCAAGCTAAGCCAGCTAAAGTAGCTCCATGCCACCCTCTTCAGTAGCTGCTAGCTCCAATTTAGCTACAAACTTCCTCTGTCCAGCTCCTCTCCTCAAACCCTAGCTCCCATTGCCTCCTCCTCTACTCCATTACTAGCTAAGCTCCAGCTCCTTAGGCCATCCATCACCCTAATGTCCAACCTAACTAGCACTACCTCTAGCCCACCTAAGCTACACCTAAGCTCCACCTAGTCCACCCCAAGTTGGCGCCAACCTTAGCCATCTCTTCACCCCTCAACAACCACCAGAAGGAACGTCCAAGTTAGTGCTAAAACCACCCATAACCACCAATACAAGTGGCGCCAACTCTCCTTTGATCACATCCCTACACCTACCCCTTCCAAGCCCTATCCACCCTACACCTCACCTTCCTTCTAGAAGCCTTCAAGTTGTCACCAACCCATGGCACCCTTCCATGGTTGTCACCACTTTTAGGTGCCCTTTGGCCACCATAACCACCAACCATCATGCCCTCTAGGTGGTGCCAAATAGCCCCCTCCATTGGATAATGATAACCACCCCTAACCACCTTATAAGTCCATCCTAACCCTACATGTGTCCACACCAACCCCTTCCCTCCTAAACCCTATAAATACCCTACCCTACCACCACATAATTCCCATCCTCCTTTTAGTATTATTCTACCTATACCCACCATAACCTAACACCAATGAAGAAGAAGAAGAGAAGAAGATTAAGGGGGCATCCTACCTGCCCCCTTGGTGCCTTCTCCCCATTCTTTCTTCTCCCTTGTGCCATGCCAAGGAGGGGACATTCTCCCCTAAAGGAGGACGGCCAGGCAAGGAGACGCAAGGGTGGTGCATGTCCACCCTTAGAGGAGATCAATTAAGGTGGTAGCTTCCACCTTGGAGGAGCCAAGGCACGCCCACCCTAGGGCTTGCCAAAAAGGAGGAGACCTCACCTTGAAGGAGCTTACAAGGAGGAGTTGGAGGAATTCTTTTCAACTACGGGAATAGCTGTAGTTGGAGCAAGGGCTTCATCATCTTCGCCATCTTCATCATCAGGATTTTTGTTTTGCTTGTTTTGTAGTTTTCTCATTGTTATAGAAGCTTTCCTCTACAAGTGTAGAACAAAAATCCGCTTTTATCAAGTTTCTTTTTCAAATTTGTGTACTTTGTTCTCCACTTTAGTTTGTGTTGGGATTCTCACACCCTCTTCCCAAATATCCTAGGCCTTCACTTGCCTAGGGTGAGCTTGGGAAGAAGTTATTCTTTCCACTTAGTTACTAACGTAATGATAGTCTCTCTTTCCCATCAACAAAATCCACTTTGTCCCCTTATTTCAAAACTCATAAAAATTATATAATTAAATAGAGCAAAAATAAAGGTGAATTTCATTTCCAAGCAAGAGAGGTATTTTGGAAACAAATTGCCTCCTTGGATGACCCTAGATACCTCACTATCTAGGTTATAAATTTTAAAAGTGAAAGTGGATTTACGCGTTACAACAACTAAAACAAAATTTTAACAAATCACATATTTTCGCTCAGCTAATAAAGTCTTTAATGGAGAAGGGAAACTATTGTCTGATATCATCAAGGATAACTATGGCAGCTCCAATAATGCATTGCAAAGGCTCTATCCAGTGAAGCCATCCCCCTTTTGGCGATCAGTGATTGAGGTCCTGAACATTAATTGGCACTTGCTGCAGCTTGTTCTTGGGGATGACAGTGATTTAGCTTCTGGAAGGAGGAATGGTCCTCCCTAGGTATCTTGAAAGATGCATATTCGAGAACATATAGGGCTGCTGTGGATAAAGATTGTGTGATATGCAGCTGCTGGTCTGAGCAAGAAGGTGGCTAGCATATTACCAGGTCTGAAGCTAATAGGGAAGGAACTCGCTTAAGTGAGGAGAAGATGAGACTAATTTCAGGCCTTCAGAGCTTCAAGCCAAGGGCTGGAATGGAGGATAGCTATGAGTTGAATGGTGTTTATACAGTGGCACGTGCATATGGGAGGATTATGGGATCCACTAGAGCTATGGAGGGTGATCCAATTGGCAGCAAGCTTTGGAACTTGAAAGCTCCATTAAAAGTCCAAATTTTTCTATGGTTGTGTAGAAAAGATGGCTTGATTACTGGAGAATTGATACATAGGAGGATGGGTGCTAATCTACACGAATGTCCTCTGTGTGGACTTCACACTGATAGCTTGGGGCATATTTTTTCATCATGCTTGATTATGGATGCGATATGAAGGAAAACCTGCCATGAGCCACTCCCTATTTGGGATTCTCTGGCGCAAAAATTCCTGTTGCGTGACAAACCACATGTGCACATGGCGCGACAATGTGGTGTGTGTGGAGGGCAAGAAATGTGAGATTGTTCCAAGAGAGACCAGTGTGCATTGAGCAAATTGTAAATGAGTGCTGGTCCCTCATACATTTATGGGGATCCGTATTGTAATGGTCCCTGATGTTCTTTTTTAAATGATGAATAAAATGCCCCTCCAGATTGCTATCGTGGCTCGATAGCTTTCCTCTCAATTTCAAAAAAAAAATCCTCCAAATTTGGAGGTATGGATCTTGAGAGGTTGCCTAATCCGTTGGACCAGATCTTGGATCCTAACTTGGACCCTAGAGATCAGGTGAACTTGAAATTTCAGTGGAAGCTTTCCCTTGAAACCACAGCCAAATCAGGCACTTTTCTTCATTTAGAGCTTAAGTTTGAGCTATATAAATGCAACTGGTGCTCTCACCATCAAGTTTGAGCTAGAAATACCCTCTCCTCTCCTCCGACCTCTGCAACTTCAACTCTGGCGAGCCTTGTCCGACCACTTCATCGAGCCGGCCAATGGTCAAATTAACCGTCTCATCTTCTTCACCTCTTCTTTGCAACAGAGTCCTGCCAAAGATCAGCTACCTCTGACATCTTCTTCCTCGCCACTCCCTCGCCATTGACCCCATCTTCTTCGACGTCGGCCAACCAACACCGACACCAATCCCTCTCCGTCTCACCTTCTAAGTCCCTCTAATCTCTTCCTCTCCCTATCTACTTTAATTTCACTCACTTAGACCTTAGGATCAAACACTCATTGCATCGTTCTGCCACTGTCTTCACTACGGCCGGTGAAACTCCAGCAAGTTCACTCAGCTGCCATTGACCACCAAACACCACTCCATCACCTCCACAACCTTCACTCAGTCACACTGGGTGAAAGCCCTCATGAAATTTTGGGCTTTGCACTCTCCTACACCCCACCGAACACCACCTCCTCCAGTCATCTTCTATGTCATTGACAAGCCTTCTCCGACCTTCGCACACCTTCCAACCATAACCACCGCACTCACCTTCACATGACGAAGCTTTTGAGCGTACCTGACAAGGTCATAAGGCCATTCTCTTGTTTTAGGTCTCTAATCGAAACATTGTCGCTGCCACCATCTTCTTCAACCATGTTCACTCGCCTCCGACCACCAGCTGACCTGCTACTGTGCTAAATCGAAGCGTACTTGAGTCATGTAGCTTCCCAGGCCTTCAATTGAGCAAAGACATAGCTCCAAGGTCCACAATTCCTCTTTGCCATCTGCTGCAGCTACATGTAGAGGAAGAGGGACCTTTAGTCCCACATCGGATACTAATACAGTCGTGGCAACAAATAAAACGAATTCGCTGCCTTAGCTATTTGCCTCGACACAGTGGGGGTGAGGTCCCTGCCTCACACGTTGTGCACACCTCGCCCACCGCACACACCGGTGGGCCTGGTCATTATTCACACCTAATTACCCAAGACTATGCTTGCCCATATACCTGGGTCTAAGAGAGAAATCTGAGTAGGAGGGTAGGTATTCCACTGTGGCCTTGGGAGTCATGCATCCCCATTGCTCGGTGCTTAGACATCTAATGCTTGTGAGGCCCTTGTGCCTCTGTGCTGCTATGTTGCCTTAGCCATTTGCTGAGGCATGAGATAAGACATCTAAGGCCTTTGCTGGTTCTGCTCATTGGTTACTATGGATACATATGCTGATGTTGAAATTGACATTAAGTGGTTAAGATTACTGTTGATTTATTTGAGTTGATTAGGGTTAAATTTACTATCGATTTTTGTCACTATACTACAACGTGTTTTCCTAATTATGTTGATTTTTGACATAACCTTTTGGCACCATTGCTGAGGGCAATGTGCATTCATTCATTGATTGCAATTCTAATTTGATACTAACTTGCTCTATCTAATTTGTTGTGATTTTAGAAGGTGAACTAGGAAGATCGACCACACAAGCAACCACACCAGGGGTAGGTAATCTCATTCCCTTCTTCCTAAGCCCCTTATCTCTCAAAGGATTAAAAAGAGAATCGATTAGGATGAACTCTCTTTATTTCATAGTAATCAATCATCTGAGTTGCTTGATTTGATCTAATTTGATTAGAGATCTTCATCCTGATACTTGCACCTACTAGGGACTTGAGGTACCTGGGCCTACCCACCTTCTTGATTGAGCCATAGATATAAATTTTGGAAAGAATTAGACTTGGAAAAAATAGAGCCAAAATTAGGGTTTTCATATTTAGGGTTTTAAGAAAACAAACTTGCCTAATTTAAAGAGAACAGATTTCCTGCTTCGTGTGTTACCTAAGCCCTAGTTGAATTGATCTAATTAAGTGAACCCTAAAAGTAGACTCTAACAATTACTTGAATCACTAAAACTTGGGACCTAAAAACCTATTTGCAAACCACTTAGGGCGATTATGGGTACTTGACCCAATTCGTCCTCAATTTTAAGGTGGGTTAGGTGAAGTTGATCCACTTTGTGGGTTAACCAACCTCCAAATTAGGTCACAATCAAAATCAACTATAAAGTTCAAGTGAAATTCAAGGCACATACTCAGAATTAAAATTGGTAGACTTAGGACTCAAGCATGCTCATTCTAGTCTACTTGGATTCTCAAAGACAAGGAAGGTCGAGTGGGGGAAACCTTGTAACCCATGGGGATGCTCTACCATGTAGGGGCCTTTGTTGGACTCTCTCTTCCTAACTGCCCAAGTAATTCTTGGGTGAGTGAGTTTTTGATCCAGAGGTATCATCTGCCTTGAACCTCCTTAGTCATCCAAAGATTTTTGGGTGCCTCAATTGGGTCCATAACATACTATGTCCCTCATCTGGTTCTATAGTGCATGTTCAGGGGGAAGTCCTTAAGACCACCCCTGAAGCCTCCACTAGCAGTTCATTTTCGTCGAGGCCAAGCCTCTACCTACTTGTTTGTGTTACCACCCAATCAGATCGAGATCTCTTCCAACTCTTCCATATTTGATCCCATATCGCCATCATTTGCATCCATGGAGAACCAAGAAGAAGAACCCAACATTCAGAATCAATTGCAGCACCTCACTAATCTATTCCATGCATTCATCAACTTGTCATAGCTTCTTCAAATGCGAGATCACTACAATTCCGCTGCGGTGGCGATCGAACCCAAGGTGCAAATCCCAGCTGGAGGACCTGGCACTGAACTGAAGTCAAATTTGATGAATGCTATTACCAAATTTCACAGCTTAAACTTTGTGTTAGTGGCATAAGAAGGGGGTTTGAATTGTGCAATAAAGTTCAGTAAAAAAAATTCACAAACAATTTCAACAAATAACACAGGTATTTAGAGAGGAAACCCTTTCGAGAAAAATCTCTACCAAGATCTCCCAATCTAGGATTTTGTCCATACTCAAGTAGGAATCATTAAACCACACCATAAATCCAAGGGTGGTGTTCCTCAAAAATATAATTCCCTCTCCTAGACAACCACCAAGGAAAGTTTAGCCTCTCTACTAAGAGGAAACGGGAAACCCATACCTCAGGCAACCAAATAAACTAACAAAATGAAATAATGTAAACAACCCTATGAGCCTTGAAAGATATAGAATATAAAGTAGGCTAAGATACTCCCTTTGCGAACCTATGTGATGCAGAAAATTAGAGTGGGAGTGATGTTGCTCTCAAGAATCTCTAAGAACAAAAGGGCACAATGGGGCAAATCGCTTTAGAAAGCTTAGAATAGGATAATAGAAAGTATTTAGCACTAGAATATTTCTTTTCCTTTTGTATATGTTTAAAGCAACCATTGGTGGGTATATATAGGTGTAGGAGGTCAACTTTAAGCCTAGGTAGTTGTTGGAATTTGAATTGGAATGGAATTAATTATGGTAGAATGGCTACAAAGCAATTACTCAAAGTCTGATTGGATCTAATGTCTAAAAAGTCAAGATAGATGTCTGAATAAGTCATTTTAGACTTCTAAGAAAAAAAGCCAGATGTCTGAAAAACTTCAATGAGAAAGTTGTCGTTACTTGATTTCTCAACATTGAGTACAAGAATGTCTGAACAAAAGGATAGACATCTGAACAGATAGTTTCAGACGTTTGAAAATAAAACAGGACGTCGAAAAAAGCTACAAGGTCAAAGTGTTCAATACTGGAATGAGGCTGGATCCAAATAGGGATCTAAAGACAAATGATCAGACATCTTATTGGATGTCTAGTCAGAAGTTTAGATGTCTTAAAAAGAATCATTAGACGTCTGAATAAATGCTAGGGCATCTGATGGCCTGCAAAGGTCTAAAATCAAAGAGAAACTGACGTAGTCAATTACAGTCAATTTGATCGTTCAATAGAAAGTGAACATTGGTCATTTCCAGACATCTCAAGAAGATAGAGTGTCTAAAAGACAAGAAAAAATTATGACTGTTGTTCTCCTGAATACAAAGAAATATCAAAAGCTCAAGGAGCTGTCTGAAAGACATTATTAGACGTCTGAAGTAGATCACAGACATCTAAAATCCTATGTGACATAGGTCAAAGATTTTGGATATGATTCTAGGTTCTGGACAAGAGCCTAAACATCTGATAAAGTATATCAGATGTCTGACTGAGTAGACTCAGACGTCTGAAGAAATCATAGGATGTTTGAAAAACCAATCAGAAATAAAGTCTAGTATGCTGAATTAGAAGAATGAGGATAGGAAAGTTATAAAGGTATCCTACGGATAATGCAAGGCCTATTTACATTCTAAAAATGAAAAGAGACAAAGCCAATCTAACTACTTCTCCTTCTATCTCCTCATCTCCTTGATGCTCATCTCCTTCTATCTTCATCTCCTCATTTCCTTGATCTTAAGCTTTCAACAAGCTTCATCTAACCCCAAGCCTGAAATATTCATCTCCAAATACAATGTTAAATATAACATGTTTCCTTATCCTCAAAATCAATAATCGTGGTGCATTACCACCAACAACCTCCCCCTTTTTGATGATGACAAAACCATATAAATCAAAAAGAATTTCTCTCCCATTTTGACATTGTCCAAAGAAGTAATTATAATCATTTTAATCTCCCCCTTAATCTATGCTTCTCTATTTAAAAAATTTAGCTAGTCAATTTCAAATAACTCCCCCTAACAATAAGCATTTGTTTTCTACTTTTTTAAAAAATATTTAATCCCTATAAACTTCCCTATCAAAATCAATGAAATAAACTAAAAATTTACCTCCAAACTTACTAAATGAAGGAGTCACCAAGTGTTTGAATTAATGCCAATGATATGGATTCCACCCTCCATATCCATTTGGTTCTCCAAGTACCTTGATCCGTCCTTGATGAATTCCATATAGATAACGACTTGGATCCATGCAATCATCTACAAAATAAGAATAAACCAAAGATCTAGGTACCCATATTTTCTTGGGTCCTTTAGGATTAGCATTTCTCATCCAAGAGTATTTATTTCTTGGATTCCATCCTCTTGGCTTTGGTGCACAAAAATCTTTCTTAGTGTGTGCTAAATTATCATTTCTTTTTGCTTACCTTTAGAAATCTTAACAAGATCATTAACTAGCTTATTTGAATTCTCTTTGAGGCTAGCTAGATCATTTTCAATAAAATCTATTTTATCTTTCAATAAGGTAATATCTTTTTTCAAAGAGCTATTCTCTTCCAGAAGTTGAGTTTTAGCCATAATAAGATTTGTATTTTCTATTACAAGCTCATCCTTTTCATGCTCAAAAGAACTACAATTACTTTTTAACGTTTTGTTTTCTATTGTTAACAACCTACAAAGTTCATAAATTTCTTTTAGAGCATCTTGAATTCTTCTATAGTGTAAGAATAATAAGGTGATAACTTATTGTTGCTTTCTTCGTTGCATTCGTCCTTAAGTGGCATGAATCCAAGACAAGTTGATTCTTCCTTATTTGAATCGTTGTCATCTTGTTCGCTTTCGCTTGAGTCATCCCAAGCTGCTTGCATAGCTTTCTTCTTCTTGTACTTGTTAAACCATATCTTTGTATCTTTCTCTTTTTTTATTTTTCTCCTTTCACCATCCTTCTTCAAAAGTGGACAATCCATTTTAATGTGTCCCTTCTTTTTACAATTGTAACAAATAATTGGTTCCCTTTTGATTTCTTCCTTATCTCCTTTTCTCCTGAAATCCATGTTATTCTTCAAGAATTTTTGAAACTCATGTGTGAGAAACTCAAGATCTTCATCTTCTCCTTGATCACTTTCTTTCGAATCTGAAAGGGCTTTAAAAGCTAACTGCTTCTTCTTCCCTTCATCTGATCCTTTCTTCTTTTGATTGAGTTTGGTCTAATATTCCATGAGGTTTCCAAGGAGTTGATCCATATCCAGATTTTCTACTTCATTCGCTTCTTCTATAGCTATGACTTTAGACTCAAAAGTGTTAGTTAAAGAACGTAAGATCTTACCTTCAAGCTCACCTTTGATGAATGTTTTTCCAAGTGTCTTTAAGTTGTTGACAATAAAAGTGAAGCGGGTGAACATATCCTTCACACTCCCATTTTCCTACATTTCAAAATTTTCGAATTCTTGGGTTAGCAAAACAACTTTGGAATTTTTTACCTTATTGGTTCCATCAGGAGTAATCTCGAGAGTTTTCCGAATCTCGTTTGCAGTTGTGCATTGAGAGATCTGATTAAACTCATCGGGGCTCAGCACACAATACTGTTGAGAGCGTTGAATCATTGTTTAAGAGTGTTTTGTTGTAGTACAGCTGAAATAGCATTCAAAACAAATATAATTTCATTACTCAAATATATTCCGAGATTGAACACAGGGAGCAAATGGAATTCACACACTAACCTCAACAATAAATGCAAATTCAACACATAATATTACTCAAAATCTAATTTGAAAAGTAGAGAATGAATATATGAAGAATAAAAAGAGTTGTAGGCAAAAATAATGAAGAGCATATGAATATCAGGCGTCTGATTTTACAATCAGATGTCTTAAATATCTAATGCTACAGTGCCTTGCTTTTCTTCTGATTTCTCTTTCTCTGATTCTTCTTCTTCTTCTCTTCTTCCTTTGGCTTCTTCTTTCTCTTCTTCTCTTCTGCTTTGCCTTCTTTTCTTCTTCAGCTTCTTCTTTCTTCTCTTTCTCTGCCTTCTGCCTTTTCTCTACCTTCTCCTTCCTTCTTTCGATGCCTTAGGCTTTCATCTTCTTCTGCCTTGCCTTAAGCCCTGCAATGCTCCTCTTCTTCTTCTTCTTCCTCAGCCCTATTGTGCTCCTCTGAATCTGACTAAGTGTCAAGGGCAAACTCCTCAGAGCAAAACCCCCCTTCCCTTGCGTAGCTCTCTTCTCTCTTTCTCTCTTTTCTACTTCAAAACCACTCTCCCAGAGCCTTTAACCGGTCGGGTAATCAGACCTAATGGAGACCCAAGTCTAGGCTCATCGGAGTGTGTGGTGAGTGAGGAGTGAATAGGTCGGGTAGTCGAGTCATGGCTAGGTCTGCAGGTTATATCGCGGACGAGTCCGTGAGGGGGGAGGAGGACCTCACCCTCAATGTTGGAGGCGAAGAGCCTCTAACACTTTTTCCTTTTATGTTGGTGCAGGCGTCTTCCCACTTCCGAGGTGGGAGTAAATGTCCCACCTTCTTCCATGCGCACAGCAGCAGGATGATTTCCTCAATTAGTGAGGCTACAGAGTCCTTCGACTCCAATCAAAGGCTTGGATGCATGTGCGCCTTAAGTCCGCACAGCCTGGGTTCTCTCCTGGAGCAGGGAATGACCTGGAGCGACTTGAAGCTTGCTTCAAGCTTGGCAGTAATGGCGACTGGTGGATGGATACCTAAAATCAAGAACAAGGGCCTTATGGCCAAATTAGAATGTTCGGCATGATCGTCATGGCACGACGAATGTCAAGGTGGTCGTGGCGAGGAGCGAAGGTGGCTGTAGTGGCCGAACAGTGAAGGGAATGGACGGTGAAGGTGGGTCTATTCGGGGAGATATTTGGTTGGTGAATGGAATGAATGGAGTGGGAGGAAATGATCAGTGAGGCGTTGCAGAGGTTGTAGGGTGGTTGGCGAGGTGTATGGAGGTGCTAGTTGGATGTATCACCAGAGATGGAGAAGGTGACAGTGGTCAGTGGCGTCGATGGGTGTTTTTGAGAAATAAAGAGAGGGAAAGCAAGTGGGAGAGAGTGAGAGTCGAAAAACCTATTTCTAAGGGGACGGAATCCCACGCCAGTATGGTTGTCGGATGTGGGGAAGACGAAGACCTCCGTAGATGAGGTGGCGGTGAAGACAGGGCAGAGGCAATGCCGGCTGGTGTTGCATGATGTGGAGGACTATTGCAGAGTTAACCCGACCACTGGTATTGTTGTTGGGCGATGAGAGAGTGAGGGAGAATCCGCTGGATCTTGCGGGGAATTGTGGCCAGCGAGGGAGAGAAGAATGGAGGGGGAACTGGCCCAAATTCAAGCTAAGGGAATGTGGTTGGATCTAGGGAGTCTTTAAATAAGCCTCCGAGGAGGTTTCGTGCTTGGAAGCCAAGCTACCAAGCAAGGCAAGCTTCGCCAAAGATGGAAACTGAACAGAGACCCAAATCGCTAATGCGTTCTCATGAGAGATTGGGAAACAATCATGGATCACAGATGGGTTCGATTTGGAGGGGATTACTCAGAGAATCTCCCTTCCAATTTTGGAAGGGATTTTCTGAGCAATCAAGGAGAAACCTTGATGGGAAAAGTCACATGATTTATAAGAGCGGGATTTTAATGTCGTTGTAACACACAACTTCGCATATGCTTTTAAATTTATATCCTAGATAGGGGAGTATCTAGGGTCATCCAAGGAGGCCAAATATTTGAAAAATTAATTCTCATGCTTACAAAGTAGATCTCAACTTTCCTTCTGGTATTTTAAATATGTAATTTTTTTTGTTTTGAAAAGACGAGGGCAAAATGCGAATTGTGGTAGAAAGTACTAACACCTATAATTACTTAACTAAAACTTAGGAGATAGGTATATCCTCTTCCTAAGCTCACTCTAGGAAAGTGGAGGCCTAGAGTAATTAGGAAGAAGAGGTGAAGCAAGTGCTAGAACAAAAACAACAATTGCAATAGAAAGTAAAAACAAGGCAATTTGATTAACTAGAATTTGTGTTTTTTCCAGGACAAGTAGAGGAATGCTTCTACTAGAATTTAAAAAATCTAAAAGTAATAAAATAAAGACAAACCCTCTTGCAAAATTTGGTGAGGAAGGGAGTCTTCTTGCTCCAAGCCTAGCTGCTCCTTGCCTTGAAAAGAGGGCCTCCTTCTTCTCCTTCCTTGAGAGCTCCTCCAAGGTGGATAATACCACCATCAATGCTCTCCTCTAAGGGGTGGGCGTGCACCACCCTCAAATTCTCCTCCAAGGTGGAGTGGACCACCTTCAAGATCTCCTCCAAAGATCTTCCTTGCCTGCCTCCTCCTTTGGCTGGCATGGCTCAAGAGAGAAGAGAAGAGGGGAAGGCACCAAAGGGATAGAATATCCCCTTAATCTTCTTCTCTCTTGGGCGTGGGCTCTAGGTAGAATATGAGAGTGAATTTGCTAGCCAAGGATGGTTTGAATGGTGGTGGATAGTGATCCTTTTATAGGGTAGGATGGGGGGGTTAAGGTGACTCTTGAAATGGAGGGCTAAGATGGGAAGATGGAGGTGGTTAGTTGATCCTAGGGTTAAGGATGGTTGGCACCACCTAACGGGTGTAAGGGGGGTAGTTAGGGTTGGTCAAGGGGCACCTAAAAGTGGCACCAACCATGGAGATATGCCATGGGTTGGCGCCAACTTTGAGGCTTCTAGAAGGTGGGATTATGTGGATGGTGGAGATGGGTTTAAAGGGAGATGTGTGGTAGAGATGAAGGGGGTTTCTGGAGGGAAAAGTGGCGCCAACAAGGGGGTAGTTAGGGTGGTTTTGGTGCCACTTTGAGGTGTCTTTTGGAGGTGGTGTGTAGGCTAGGTTGGCGCCAAGTAGGGTTAGCTTATGTGGAGCTTAGGTGGAGCTAGTTGGTGGAGTTGTTAGGTAGGGTTTTTGGGTGGTACAAGCCAAGGAGGCTGGAGCAAAGCTAAGCTAGCTTAGCTAATGGTGGAGTAGAGGAGGAGGTGTTGGAGCTATGGTTTGGAGGGAGGAGCTTGTTCTGAAGAGGCCGGAGCTGAAGTGGAGCTGGCAGCTGCTGAAGAGGTCAACATGGGGCTACTCCAGCTGGCTTAGCTTGCTAGTTCTTTGCTAGCTACTAAGCCAAGCTAAAGTGAGCTGGCTTCTGTTGAAAGGAGCTGAGGTGAGCTAGGTCTGGTGCTCTTGGGGAGGATTGAACTAGTTGAGATAGCTAAGGTAGCTTGGCTCAATTAGCTTGAGCTAAGCTGGGTCCCCGAGAGCTAGACTTGAGCTTCCTAAGCTGGGATGAGTTCTTCTTCAGTAGGCTGGAGCTGAGTGGAGCTGGATGTAGCTGAACCTAAGCTGGGGTGAACTCCAGTCAACTCAACTGAGTTAGCTAAAGCTCCTTGTGGACTAATGGGAGCTGAGATGAGCTAAACTCAGCTAAGTTGACTTGGATCTGAGCTGACCTAAGCTAGGGTAAGCTAAGATGAGCTCTCTTGAGTTGCTATTCAGTTGAGGTGTGCTGAATGGAGCTAAGATGAGGTAACCCTAGTTCAAGTGAGTTGGAATCCAACTATGGTGAGCTGGATCAAGATGAGTTCCAGTTAATCTGAGCTTCTTCTTCACTAGTTGCCTTCATGAGTGCTAGGGTTTTAGAGTTCTGACAATCTGTATATCCCTAACACTCGCAAAAACACATTAAAAAGACAATAAAAAGTGCAATGCATGCCTAAGCTAATTAATGCCTAAATGCAGCCCAAAAACCCATTTGCAGAGCAAAATCCTAAGAGCTAGGTTTGTTTTAATGCATAAGAATGATGATAAACTGGTGTTTAACAAACCCCCATGCTTATCTTTTGCTAGTCTCTTAGCAAAACTTCAAATTTTTTGGAAAATGAAATTTTTGGGAAATCTAATTTTTTTCTACTTTTGATGAGAAAGAGATTAAGGGACCTTGGTTGATCTAAACATAGGAGGTACGAGATTTGTTAAAGATAAACATCGGGATTTGTTTTGAATCCAACCATTAGACAAAACGGGATCAATATATCCTCTAGAAAATTCACAAATTAACCCCTTGTTAATTCGATGACTTGAAATTTTTGTTTTTAGGATTTTTCTAGCTCATTTATCTGATTCGCAACTTGTAAAATCCTTTAAAACCTTGTGCCCATGCTTGTGAAAAGATAACATTTATAGGGGCATGTTAATTTATTTATTTATTCTTTTTTTTTCTCCCGCATGCTTATTTTTAGCTTAGTCTTACAACAGATGTGTCTGATCATCATTTGCATTACCAATCCTCGAGGGGGCTCTGGCACCAGTACTTTGGGATAGCATTGTCCATGACACCACCCAGGAGCTCACAACCCTAAACCACAATGTGGTGTAAAGGGGCGCTCCAAGCAAACTCAAGCTCTTACTCCGACACTATAGGCAGAGTACCGTCCAAGACACTCGAGCTGCTAAAATGTGCTTTAATGCTCCATCTAAAGATATGAAATATAGATATGGAGCAACATCGAGGCGGTAACATGTTGACATCGCATCCTCAAAGGAGGCATTTTCCTCCTTGGCGGTGGGAACTCAAACCAATGATCTGCTTCAGACTTTTACTAAGTCCAAACAAGGGAGTTTTTCTAATTTTTAGTTGTTTTTAAATGTTGGCTTGTGTGTGAAAATTGACACAAGAAGTTCCTCAAGAAATGCAAGTTTTTGAATCAGAGACTAAGCCAAATACTTTCCATATTACAAAATAGGATCAAGTCACCTGAACTATCATGAGTTCAGGTAGAATTTTAGAGAAGGATATCTTATCTAGTCTAAAAATAGACCCTGAAATTCTAATGATCAGATTTGCATCATCAACCCTAGTTTGTTAAAGATTAAATCCCATTGTACCAAAAGTGAATTTTTTCAACCTTAGTCCAAATTTCAAAAATTTTTCCTCAAAAAGTTTTAAGCATTTTTATTTTTTTGGGTATGCAAGCAGGAAAATAAAATAACTAATGAAAAATGCAATTTTTTAGGTTTTGAAAATCCTAAATCGATCGTCAAATTTTAAAAACACCCCCCATGCTTAAGATATGCAATATTCTCATGCATTAGGAGGGAAAAGGGATCACCTTAATAAAGAATGGTCGGGTTTAGGATGGTCAAAACCTGGAAAGAGAAAGGAAAAATGAAAGTAGGAAAAATGATGGGTTACCTCCCATCTAGTGCTATCTTTTACGCCATTCAGCCGAGCGTGAAGGTATGCACAGAAGATGGAAAATCATGTAAATAGTTGGACACTTGAATGTCTTTAATAAAAGTGTCTTCCTCAAGATCCCTAAAAAGATGAGTGGTAAAGATAAAGGGATCAAAATAAAATAGAGAAATGGAAAAAGGACCTGGGTCTGGCCATGGTTTGAATTGATGATGAAAGCCAAACTCAGGTAGATCAGGTGGTAGGTCCAATAGAAAAGGGAGGGGAAAGGAGTTAGTGAGATGTAGGATGGGTGAAGTTAGTGTGGATATTTTTGGTGAAAAAATAGGAAGATGAAAAGGGGGAAAGTCAAACCCTAGTTGATCTGGAAAGTCTTAGACCATATAATTATCCTTAGAATAAGAATCAATAAAATCTAGATCAATAGTGGTCAAAGATGAATGAGATTGGATCAACATAGACTTCTCAAATACTGCTTCCATTTTATTATCAGTGTCCTAAAAAATTTTGTGATCAATGGACCTCTTGGAAGCTTGAAATAAATCTAATGAGAAGGTCTGGTTACTGCAACTTATATTCATTTTCCCAGAATGAGAATTGATATTAGCTGCTACCATAATCAAAAAAGGTCTTCCAAGGATGACATTAATGAGAGCCTTAGGTACCTCTATGTCAAGGACCAGAAAATTTACTGGAAATAGACAATTCTGGACCTTGATAATACTATCCTCAACAACTCCCCGCGATTGAATGGTAGATCGGTCTTCTAATTGGAATTGAACCTTAGTAGGTTTTAAATCACTGAATCAAAATTCCTGAAATAAGATCAGGGGGATGAGATTACTAGAGGTACCAAAGTTGAGAGGGGTGCGAAAAAAAATGGTGTCAGTTATGACAATTGAGATGAGTGATGTGCCCTGGTCCTTTTTTGTGAAAGGTAGCTTACTCTAAAAAACTGAGCTGACTAAAAAGGAACAACCTTTCTAGATTTTGATCATGCCTTTTCGAAGTGAATTTTTTAGAGGCATGGGGAGAATCTAGGAAGGGAATATTCCTCTCGACTTGCTCAAATAAGTACAAAGGATTGTGGTCAGAGGGCTCAGATTTTGGATTGTTGGATTGCAGTTTTTGAGAGTGGGAAATAGGGTTTGAATCAGGTGTTTTTGGGATTTCTTTTTCTTCTTCATTATTGAGGTTACGGGAGTCAATCTGCATTGGTTGAGAATCAGTTTCATCATTTGAATGTGAAGGCCTTAAATCCATGGTGGTTTCCTCACTCCTCAAAGTCTCTGCATACGCAGCTTGGTGATCACTGGGAGGAGGTGGGGGGGCCTGATGTTATAGAAACTGGGTTGGTGCTGCGATATTGGGTTAATAGGAGGCTGAACCGTGTGGTTCTGATGTTGGTATCCACTCGGGTGTTGGTTCCTGTGATTAATAAAGTTTGGTGTGGGTTGGGATGGTGAGTGTCCTACTGGTCTTTGAGTCGAAATATCCCCAATTTGATCATTAAGATTGTTAATAAGATGGGTTGTTTCACCTGTTTTTCTTTATAACTCCTGCAGTGTTTTCATCATCTGGGCATTAATGTCTTCTTGAGATTGCCCAGATTGATAAGTCTGATTTGAACCATACCCTCCAAACGGGTTCTGTTGTTGGTGCGGAATCGGATTAGTCTAGGAGTGAGCCAGATAATTCCCCCCATTAGAGGAATTTTTCAATTTCTCCTGGAAAGTAGGGACATTTTGGATGGGGTGATGATTGGGATAAACATAATTCCCTATTGAACCATAGAAAGCCTCAGAATAATAATTATACTCAGCATGGGATTTATGCAGATTTTCTCTCTTGCAGGTGTTAAAAGGGGTGAGATGTGGTACGTGTGGAGCTTGGGCAGGTGTGGTAGGACTCCCTTGGTTGGCTAGGTTTGTTAAATCCTTACGCAACTGTTGTTGCTTAACTTGTAGCTAAGCCATGATAGAGTATAGATTAGGTGGAGGGGCCTGATTAAGTAGCTCCTGGGTGGAAAAATAGGGGAAAGAAAAATTAGCATGCGGGTTAGAGGACCAATTTTGATTTTTCATTTTGAAAGAAGAGGAAGAATGCAGGAAAAATCTTTTTGGGTAGGCAAAATCAAGTGGTCCCTCCAAGTGTGGAGTTTTGGACCACCGATTGTGCAAAATGGACGAAACGGGAGGGGAGGAGAAGAGATGGAGATGAGAGAAGTGTGCACACAAGCAATCAAACCTAGACCTAACTTAAGTGTGACTCCCTAAAAATAAACCTAAGACTTGGTCTACGTAGAAAATAAGTAATCAATAGTGAATAGCCGTTCTGTCAACAAATTTAGCCAAGTTGCTTAAGGGGAGGTTTGGGCCCAAACGTTTAACAGGGAAAACCCCAGGTGCTTGTACAAACCCGCACCTGGTCGTTTGACACGGCCCCTCAGCCTGAACAACAGATATAGATAATAGAATTGGTATTAACTAAGGAAGACTTAAGACCTATATAGTAAGCCTAAGTTGATGAAGCCTTAGGGGTCAAGTTGCTACGGATTTTAGTTAGGTCTAGGATACTATAGTGGACACGGAATGTGGAGGGCATTAATTGGGTTATTGCCCTGTTATTTCAATTTGTTTTATGTGTGTGCAGGAATTGGAGAGTGGTTCCAATTAAAAAGCAAGTTGTCACACAATTTCTTATTTTTTTATCTTTTAGGATTTGATTTAATTAAATGTGTTTTAGGGTTTTCCTTTTTAAATTTTCAAACAAGTTTGAAAGTCCACAATTAAAGGAAAAACAAGTTGTATTGGTGATGGTTAATTTCCTTTAATGTGAGTCTCTAAAAAGAAAGAAAGAAATCCTAAGCCAACTGTCCCTAAGATAGAAAATTACTACCATGAATTATTTTTAAGCTTTTTATATTAACTAGTGGTCAAAACAAGTCAAAAAACACCACTAATTTGAAGAAAATCAAACAAAGATTCTAGAAATAATTTTTGTAAGATTTTAGGAATTTTTTTGATAATTTTTTTGATTTTTTTCTTGTACTGATGTCAAAGTCTAGAAATGATACCCGTGGGTATTTTGGACTTTTTAGTATTACCACCGAGCTTAGGGTGATTTTGGTGATTTTATATCATGTGTAAAATTTCACAAGGATTCCAGAAAGCTAAATTTCACAAAAATTGAATGAGTATAAAAATTATGAAAATTCATGGACTATAGTAAAATAGGAAGATTAGAACGTGTGACTTCTCTGCAGTTCACGAATTTTTAAAAGTTAAATACAAAGCCAATTGATCTGAAATTTGAAAAAAATATTCCTAACTTAATTTGGAATCATTGTATGAAATTTTGTGATTTTAGGAGGCATGTGGTGTTGGTGATTGATTTTTTCAAGTCTGGATAGAAATCTGAACCCAAAAAATAGAACACCAACACAAGGATTAGAGTGGTGTTTAGTGAATCATACAAGCAAACAATTGATTTTTATGGGCACCACTCCACTTAATTAAAGTGCTTAGGGTCCTGAAAGCTAAGTTTAATATTTTTTTGGAAGTCTTTTAGCCTAAATGTGACAAGAAATGGGTAATCAACCTGAAATCGTGGGAAGAAAAGGAACTTTGAGCTTTCACTTCTCAATTCCAGCTTTCCCGCTATAGTTCCTACACACACTAGAGAAAAGAAATAGAAGGGGATGAGATCCACTTCAAGTAAGAGAAAACAAAATTAAGCAAAGCTGTGCCTCCTTGGCAATGGCACCAAAAAGTGACGCGAAAAGTTACGTGATTTATAAAAGCGGGTTTTTAATGTCGTTGTAACACACGAATTCGCATATGCATTTAAATTTATATCCTAGATAGGGGAGTATCTAGGGTCGTCTAAAGAGGCCAAATGTTTGCAAAATTAATTCTCCTTCTTACAAAATAGATCTCAACTTTCTTTTTGGTATTTTAAATATGTAATTTTTTTTGTTTCGAAAAGACGAGGCCAAAATGCGAATTGTGGCGGAAAGTACTAACACCTATAATTACTTAACTAAAACTTAAGAGATAGATATATCCTCTTCCTAAGCTTACTCTAGGCAAGTAGAGGCCTAGAGTAATTAGGAAGAAGAGGTGAAACAAGTGCTAGAACAAAAACAACAATTGCAATAGAAAGTAAAAACAAGGCAATTTGATTAACTAGAATTTGTGTTCTTTTCCAATACAAGTAGAGGAATGCTTCTACTAGAAATGAAAAAATATAAAAGCAATAAAAGAAACACAAATCTTCTTGAAAAATTTGGTGAAGAAGGGAGTCTTCTTTCTCCAAGCGTAGCTGCTCCTTGGCTTGAAAAGAGGGCCTCCTTCTTCTCCTTCCTTGAGAGCTCCTCTAAGGTGGATGCTACAACCTTCAATGCTCTCCTCCAAGGGGTGGGCGTTCACCACCCTCAAATTCTCCTCCAAGGTGGCATGGACCACCTTCAAGATCTCCTCCAAAGATCTTCCTTGCCTGGCTCCTCCTTTGGCTGGCGTGGCTCAAGAGAGAAGAGAAGAGGGGAAGGCACCAAAGGGATAGAATATCCCCTTAATCTTCTTCTTCTTCTTCTCTCTTGGGCGTGGGCTCTAAGTAGAATATGAGAGTGAATTTGCTAAACAAGGATGGTTTGAATGGTGGTGGGTAGTGGTCTTTTTGTATGGTAGGATGGGGGGGTTAAGGTGACTCTTGAAATGGAGGGCTAAGATAGGAAGATGGAGGTGGTTAGTTGATCCTAGGGTTAAGGATGGTTGGTTCCACCTAAGGGGTGTAAGGGGGGTAGTTAGGGTTGGTAAAGTGGCACCTAAAAGTGGCACCAATCATGGAGAGATGCCATGGGTTGGCACCAACTTTCAGGCTTCTAGAAGGTGGGATTATGTGGATGGTGGAGATGTGTTTAAGGGGAGATGTGTGGTGGAGATGAAGGGGGTTTCCAAAGGGAAAAGTGGCACCAACAAGGGGGTAGTTAGGGTGGTTTTGGCGCCACTTCTGGGTGTCTTTTGGAGGTGGTGGGTAGGCTAGGTTGGCACCAATTACGGTTAGCTTATGTGGAGCTTAGGTGGAGCTAGTTGGTGGAGTTGTTAGGTAGGGTTTTTGGGTTGTACAAGCCAAGGAAGCTGGAGCATATCTAAGCTAAGCTAAGCTAGCTTAGCTAATGGTGGAGTAGAGGAGGAGGTGTTGGGGCTAGGGTTTGGAGGAAGGAGCTGGTTCTGAAGAGTCCAGAGTTGAAGTGGAGCTGGCAGCTGCTGAAGAGGTCAACATGGGGCTACTCCAACTGGCTTAGCTTGCTAGTTCTTTGCTAGCTACTGAGCCAAGATAAAGTGAGCTGGCTTCTGTTGAAAGGAGCTGAGGTGAGCTGGGTCTGGTGCTCCCAGGGAGGATTGAGCTGGTTGAGACAGCTAAGGTAGCTTAGCTCTATTAGCTTGAGCTAAGCTGGGTCCCCTGGAGCTGGACTTGAGCTTCCTAAGCTGGGATGAGTTCCTCTTCAGCTGGTTGGAGTTGAGTGGACCTGGATGTAGCTGGACCTGAGCTTGGGTGAACTCCAGTCAGCTCAGCTGAGCTAGCTGAGCTCCCTGTGGACCAATGGGAGTTGAGATGAGCTAAACTTAGCTAAGTTGAGCTGGATCTGAGCATACCTAAGCTAGGGTAAGCTAAGATGAGCTCTCTTGAGCTGCTATTCAGCTAAGGTGAGATGAATGGAGCTAAGATGAGCTAACCTTAGTTCAAGTGAGTTGGAATCCAGCAATGGTGAGTTGGATCAAGCTGAGTTCCAGTTAGTCTGAGCTTCACCAGTTGCCTTCCTAAGTGCTAGGGTTTTGGAGTTCTGACAATCTGTATATCCCTAACACTCACAAAAACACATTAAAAAGAAAATAAAAAGTGCAATGCATGTCTAACCTAATTGATGCCTAAATGCAGCCCAAAAACCCATTTGCAGAGCAAAATCCTAAGAGCTAGGTTTGTTTTAATGCATAAGAATATTGATAAACTGGAATTTATCAAACCTCCTTTCAAAGCTCGCCAGAGTGGGATTCCTCCGCTATAATGGCGGAGGGAGCTATTTATGAAAACGATGAAGAAGCTAGGGGCTGATTGTAAGGGTTTTTGAAAGTTTGGGGTAGAAATGTAAATAGACAAGAGCTTTTTGCAAAATAGGTTAAGATGAATTCCCCTTAGGTCCAAATTATGGTACAAACCTAATTTCTACCTAAGGAATCCAATGGTGAAGTTGGATTCTATGTTTGACCACGTTTGACTAGGTAATTTATGTAAAAACCCAATTTAGGGCAAATATCTGTCTGAGACCCTAATCTAGGTCAAGATGGGTTTCAATGGCCAAATTGAAGGTGCTAAACTCTAGAGGATATTTTTATATGATTTTTAGATGGCTTAAGTGAATTTTATCCTAACTAGAACCTTGGTTAATCAAGTGGGTCTGTTTTAGTGTTTCAAGAAGTCATTTAATTTGTAGAATACACGCAAACCCTTTTCTGTCAAATCCAACCCACTTGTTATCTTATTAAGACCATTTGACATTTGTTTTTCCCTTGAGAAAACTTGTGGTTGTACTACAATGGTAGAATTGCAGTTTTAACCCTAGCTTCTTATTTTCTTCTCAGAAAGGTTATGCAGTGAATTATGACCTTTAGCCGATTATGTAGGAGCATTTATTCTCTTCATTGGGTCAAAATGAGCTAGTTATCACTCATGATGATGTTCCCATCATACCAGCATGCCTAGCTTTTGCTAGTCCCTTAGCAAAATTTCATGGTTTTAACTTTGATTCCATACCATGTAATCTTTTTGATGCTCAAAATTGTGATGTGTGCTTTCTTCTGTAGATTAGGTTAGAATGCCGATAGTAGGCCTAGAGGTACTCAAGTATCAACTAAGATCTGGACCTGACCAGCTCTAGCCACAGTCTGTCGCGAAGGTTTTTAAGGCACACAGGAACTATCCTAAGGTTCGTTGGACTCTGCGGTTAAAACACCCATGCTTGTAACATATTTTAGCCTCAGTTTAGTTTGCAGTGCATTTTTTTGTAAGAGAGAGACAGAGGAATTTTCTTTGTTCAGAGAGTTTTTTCTCTCTTTTCTTTTTATTTCTAGCTTCATATTAGCTTCTCAACATGGTCTGCATCGGATTCCTAGTCCCCATCATCAATCCTCGAAGGGCCCCTAGCAATCGATGCTTCGAGAGAGCATCACCCATGGCAACCCCCAGAACCCTGGCTTTCGAGATAATCCCCCGATGGTGTTCTGTAGATAAATCTAGACCCTGGCGATCAACATTTCGAGATAATGCCACCCATGGCATCTGAACCAGCGCAAGGTACTTACATGCCCCCGATAGGATATGTAGATATCCTAGGAGACAAGCACTGAGGAGATGATATGTTATTATGTAATTTTGATACTTAGGCGCACTGAACTAGACTATGTGTGGATTGGGGTGCTTAGGTTACCGAGTCCCGCAAACCAGAGGTCAGTTGACGAGGTCGAATACTCCAAGCCTTAGTCCTAATACTTAAGCTTCGCATTTTCCTCAACCTCTTGAGGACTATCCAGATCTTAGCAGATACTTGAATTTTTAAGCCTAGGAGTATAGCCCAAGAGCCCTAAAATCGGCATTCCTACTAATCTCTTCTGAGTTTCATTAGCACTTTTTTCCTTTCATTTTCTTTTTATTGATATGGTCTAGATTAAGTCAATTCCTTAATTTCTTACTAATGACTATCTCTTTTCTTTTTTTTTTCATCTTGTGCTCCTTTTCTGACATATTTATCTCCCCCCTTTTTCTCCTCAAAACTGATATGCCATCAAAATTTTCTCTCCTCTCATTCTTTTTTGTTCTTTTTAACAACTTTTTTACATTTTTGGCATTTTTGGGATATGTGAATTGTTTTGTGAGAATCCTTCCAAACTTTGATTTTTGAGTGCTTGCACTTTACTACCCCCATGACTAAGTTTTGCAATGTCCTCATTGTAAACGAAGGGTGTGAAATAGTTTTGGATTCAGGAATTTTAGAACAGGATTATCGAGTGGGTGAATGGGTCGGGAATGACTATTGTGGATGATTTCAAGCTCTAGCATGTGTACCAGAGGTGGGATCGACTGTTCTAAAATCGAACTCAAGGTGCAATAGACGTGAAGTACAAAAGGATAATCAGAAAGATCTCGAGTTTTTGGAATGACGGGTTGCCTCCCGTTAAGCACTAAATTCAACGCCTTCAACTAAGTGGGAAATGGTATGGAGAGGGAGTGGTCAAATAAAATGAGTTTTGTAGAACAAGCACCTTGATCAAGAGCTTGGTTGGTCCAACAAGGTGCTTGTTCAAATCAGCAAGCTGATGATGCATCCCAAACCCAATCAATCTGGTGGGTTGATAAATATAGATCAAGAGATGTGGAACCCACCTTATGCTGTGAAGCTCAGAATGATACGAAAGTGTGAATCCAGGGTTTGGCTAAGTCAAATCAGCCTGATTAGAGTAGGGATCCTTAAAATAATTAGTTGTTTAGGGTTTAGGAAACCCTACAGGAGTGATCAGAGAATGATGGGGCAAGATTTGTAGTCTGATCAATGTCCAAAACCCGATAAAAATGTGGAGGCGAAACATCTACCAACGACTCAGTAAGAGGGGAATCAGAATAGAAATTGAGTCCGGTTGCAGGTAAGGGTTGAAAATGGGTTTGAATAGGTTATGTATTTGTAGAGGAGGTGACTTCAATAAGAAGTGTGTATGGCGGCTCATCTAAAAAAGGTTTAAAGGTGGGTTCATTTAGAGAGTCCTCATAGTATCCATCAAAGTCAAAGGTAAATGCCTAAAGAGTGTTTATAGGATGAAGAAAATCTGAGTCAAGAAACAATTCGAATTCTGGATTGTAGTCACTCTTGGCACTTTTTGGTTTTGATTCCTGAGGATCGAAAAGAAATGATTCCATCTCAATGGAACCTGATTTTAAGTCAATGATCTCAACATTAGGGACCTCAGAGTCAGAGTTGAAGAATGAATCATGTGAGCTGAGGTCGTAGATTGGCTCATAGTTGTCAGGAAACAATAGTTCTCCAAAATCATGGTAAGATTCGAAATCGTTGGAGAACTTGCAAGAATCAAGTTCTGAATTCGATTCCAGATCAGAGGTTCCACCACAGAATAAATCACAAGATGTAGTCTCAGCAACCTGACTTGGGTTTAGCCTATTTATAGATTCTGAGCTTAAAAAGGTGTCCCTATTGGATCTGGGCTCGAGTTCTAGGCTTGTATGAAAGACCCAATCAAAACTCCACTCTTCCAACTCCTCGGTTTCTGTATTGTAGATTGGCATGACTTCTAAAAAATCAATCTGTTTCTCTGAGGATGTTGGAGAGGGATATTCATCAAATAAAGGTCCAGAATCATAATCCCAATTCAAACTTTGATTGTCGTCATACAGGGCCTTGTAATCGTCCCAAGAAGATTCAGATCCAGATTCTAGGCTAAGGATGTGGATTGAATTACTAGAACCTAGGTTAGAATTGCCTTTGAGGGTCACCTTATCAGAATAAGGGGCTGCATTTACACCCTCGAATGGTTCTGATTCAATCTCATTCTTACAGGAGTCTAGGAATTCTACACTTAGTGAACCAGGGTTTTGGTTTTCTACGGCTAGCTCAAAATTGTGTTCTCCTGCAATTGGGACTTCCCAACCTAATTTAAGATCAGGCATGTTATATTCCATCTGAGTTAGGAATCCATAACAACATTGTGTCTCAAACCTAGGATTTGGGAAATCATGTTGATCCTTAATACTATTTGAAGATGGTTCATTAACTATTTGGGACATGTACGGGTATTTGTGAACGATAAAATTTTTCAACAATTTCAACATCTCTTCTCGTTTTTCAAGATCATCTTGGTGTTCTTCCCAAATTGCAAACTATGTCAGGCATTGGAGATATTCAAAGTTATGTAATTTTTCTATCTCGATGTATCCTATTACGAGAATGTCCCGGGTTGATCCCTTTGTGGCTTCTGTTAATAAAAATTGGGCACAGTTTATGATGAAGGTTGTTTTTGTTGGTACACGAACCTAAATGTCTTCTACTGGTTTTGAGGTTTTGTAATCAATGTCATAAAATTTATGGGCATCCTCAACCATTCTATCTCTCATGGATCTTTGGGATTCAGGTTTCTTCAATGGTTTTCCTAAGTAACCAGGCTGCATTTTTAAATCAAATGGTGGAATCAAGATGTAGAATCAAAATTCAAGTTTAGAATGAAGTGATTTGATCTGCAAGAGATTCCCAATGAAAATATGTGTGTGCTCTAAATAGAAGGGATGAGGGACTGGATGTGATGTTGACCCAATCAAGGCACCCAAAGATTTTTGGATGACTATAGAGGTTCTGGATCAAAAAGTCATCCACCTGAGAATTACTTGGGCAGCCAGGAAGGGAGACTCCTGCAAAGACCCCTACATGGTAGAGCGCCCCCACAGGTTACAGGGTTTCCCCCACCCGACCTTCCTTGTCACTGAGGGTCTAGGTAGACCAGAATGGATAACTTGACCTCTTAAGTCTACCAGTTTTATGTCTTAATTTGTGCCTTTGTTTTCACTTGAATTAGTAGTTGATTTGACTTGTAACCTAATTTGGAGGTTAGTTGGCCTACAATATAATCCAACTTTACCTGACCTGCCCTAAAGATGGTAGAATGACCCCAGGTCAAGACCTCGCAATCACCCTGATTTAACTCCCAGGTTATTTAGTCAAAGGATTTTAGGGTTAAGTGATTTCAGAGCCTATTTTTAGGATTTTTCTTGATTAGATCATTTCAATCAAGGGCTTGGGTAGCACACAAATGTGGGTGAGTTTGTTTCCTTTTATGCAGGCAAGTGTGAACTAGCACTCCAAAACCCTAATGTAGAAACCCTAATTGGTTGTATTTCCAAGTCCACTTTGATCTTCAAAAATGTTCTCCTTGGACTTCAAATAAGAAGTGTGTAGTCCAAGAAGATTAGAAGTTAAGCGTAATCCTTAATAGGCATAGAAATTTTGGGGTAAGATTTCTAAATAGAATCACTTCAACTTCAATAAGATTTGAAAAAATTTTGCAAATCTGGAAACTTGCCTTTTAAATAATAATTACTATGAAAAGAAATGCAGGTGATTCCTAATTGATTGTTTCCCTTTTGTCTTCAAAAGATTAGGAGATTGATTTGGGAAGAATAGAGAAGTTACCTGCCTTGGAGTGGTTGATTTGCATGGAAGATCTCCTCATTAAGTACCTTGCAAAATCACTATAAAGCAAATAGGGCAAGTTACTGTTCAATTTTAATCAAATAATGTAGACAATAGTGGTGAAAAGCGCATTGCTCCCCGGCAACAGCACCAAAATGTTGAGAGCACTGAATCTGTGTTTAAGAGTGTTGTATTGTAGTACAGTCGAAATAGCATTCAAAACAAATACAATTTTGTTACTCGAATATATTCCAAGGCCGAACACAAGGAGAAAATGGAATTCATACACTAATCTCAATAATAAATGCAAATTGAACACATAATATTACTCAAAATCTAATTAGAAATGTAGAGCATGACTATATGAAGAATAAAAAGAGTTGTAGGAAAAAATAATGAAGAGCATATAAATATTAGACGTCTGATTTTGCAATCAGACGTCTTAAATATCTAGTGCTACAGTGCCTTTCTTTTCTTCTGATTTCTCTTTCTCTGATTCTTCTTCTTCTTCCTTTGGCTTCTTCTTTCCTTAGCTTTCTCTACCTTCTTCTTTCTCTTCTTCTCTTATGCTTTGCCTTCTCTTCTTCTTCATCTTCTTCTTTCTTCTCTTTCTCTGACTTCTACCTTTTCTCTGTCTTCCCCTTCCTTCTTTCTCTGCCTTATGCTTTCTTCTTCTTCTGCCTTGCCTTAAGCACTGCGGTGCTCCTCTCCTTCTTCTTCTTCTTCCTCAGCCCTGCTGTGCTCCTCTAAATTCGACTAAGTGTCAAGGGCAAACTCCTCAGAGCAAAACCCCCCTTCCCCTGCGTAGCCCTCTTCTCTCTTTTTCTCTTTTCTACTTCAGAACCACACTCGCAGAGCCTTTAACCGGTTGGGTAATCAGACCTAACGGATACCCGAGTCCAAGCTCACCGATGTGTGTTGTGAGAGAGGAGAGAACAGGTCGGGTAGTTAGGTCGTGGCCGGGTCCACGGGTTATATCTTGGACGAGTCCGTAAGGGGGGGAGGAGGACCTCACCCTCAATGTTGGAGGCGAGGAGCCTCTAACATGTTTTCCTTTTATGTTGGTGCAGGCATCTTCCCACTTCCGAGGTGGGAGTAAATGTCCCACCTTCTTCCATGCGCACAGCAGCAGGATGACGACCTCAATTAGCGAGGTTGCAGAGTCCTTCGACTCCAATCAAAGGCATGGATGCATGTGCGCCTTAAGTCCGCACAACCTGGGCTCTCTCCTGGAGCAGTGCATGACCTGGAGTGGCTTGAAGCTTGCTTCAAGCTTGGCAGTAATGGCGGCCGGTGGCTGGATACCTAAAATCAAGAACAAGGGCCTTATGGCGGCATCAGAACATTCAGCATGATTGCCATGGAACAATGAATGTCATGGTGGTCGTGGCGAGAAGCGAAGATGGCTGTGGTGGTTGTACGGTGAAGGGAATGGACGGTGAAGGTGGGTCTATTCGGGGAGATATTTGGTTGGTCAATTCAGTGAATGGAGTGGGGGGAAATGATCAGTGAGGCGTTGCAGAGCTTGTAGGGTGGTTGGCGAGGTGTATGGAGGTGCGGAGTGATGGGAGCACATCGTCGGATGTATCACCGAAGATGGAGAAGGTGACGGTGGTCAGTGGCATCAGTGGGTGTTTTTGAGAAATAAAGAGAGGGAAAGAAAGTGGGAGAGAGAGAGAGTCAAAAAACCTATTTATAAGGGATGAAAGGGGACGGAATCCCACGCTGGTATGGTTGCCAGACGTGGGGAAGATGAAGACCTCTGTAGATGAGGTGGCGGTAAAGACAGGGCAGAGGCAACGTCGGCCGGTGTAGCACGATGCGGAGGATCGTGGCAGAGTTAACCCGACCACTGGTATTGTGGTTGGGCGACAAGAGAGTGAGGGAGAATCCGCTAGATCTCGCAGAGAATTGTGGCTAACGAGGGAGAGAAGAATGGAGGGGGAACACCCCAAATTCAAGCTGAGGGAATGTGGTTGGATCTAGGGAGTCTTTGAATAAGTCTCTGAGGAGGTTTCGTGCCTGGAAGCCAAGCTACCAAGCAAGGCAAGCTTCACCGGAGATGGAAAATCAAAGAGACCCAAATCGCTCATTAGTTTACATGAGAGATTGGGAAACAATCATTGATCACAGATGGGTTCAGATTGGAGGTGATTACTTAGAGAATCTCCCTTCCAATTTTGGAAGGGATTCTTTGAGCAATCAAGGAGAAACCTCCTTTCAAAGCTTGTCGGAGTAGGATTCCTCCGCTATTGTGAAAATGATGAAGAAGTTAGGGGGCAGATTGTTAGGGTTTTTGAAAGTTAGGGGTAGAAATGTAAATAGACAGGACCTTTTTGCAAAGTAGGTCAAGATGAATTCCCCTTAGGTCCAAATTTTGGTACAAACCTAATTTAGAACTAAGGAATCCAATGGCGAAGTTAGATTTTTGGTTTGACCATGTTTGTTTGGGTAATTTACATAAAAACCCAATTTAGGGTAAATATCTATCTGAGATCCCAATCTAGGTCAAGATGGGTTCCAATGGCCAAATTGAAGGTACTAAACCATAGAGGATATTTTTCTATGATTTTGAGAGGGTTTAATTGAATTTTATCCTGACCAAAATCTTGTTTAATCAAGTGTGTCTGTTTTATTGTTTCAAGAAGTCATTTAATTCGTAGAATACACACAAACCTTTTTCTGTCAAATCTAACCCACTTGTTATCTTATTATGACCATTTAATCCTTATTTAGCCCTTAAGAAAACCTGTGGTTGTACTGTAATGGTACAATTGCAGTTTTAACCCTAGTTTCTTATTTTCCTCTCAGAAAGGTTATGTAGTGAATTATGACCTTTAGTCGGTTATGTAGGAGCATTTATTCTCTTCATTGAGTCAAAATGAGATAGTTTTGGCTCATGATGGTGTTCCCATCAAATACAAGGCATTCATAGCCTTGGAGTTGAGTGAGAGCTTCTTCTTGTCTTCCGTCAAAGCTCCATTTTCAAGTTTCACTGGCCTTTCAAATGGAGTTTCTACCATTTCACAGAGAGTATAATCTCTAGATTGAAGAAAAACTTCCATCCTCTGCTTCCAGTATGAGTAATTCATAAAATCAAAATAATGAGGTTTTGTTGTTGAGAATCCATAGTTTTCGTTTGTTGCGAACACCCTTGATGCCATCGGATCATCTTGTCAAGGCTTCTACACTTATGCATAAGAACAGATGCTCTAATACCAAATGTTAGTGGTGTAAGAAGGTAGGTTGAAATCGTGTAATAAAGTTTTGTAAAAAATATTCACAAACAATCACAACAAATAACGCAGGTATTTAGAGAGGAAACCCTTTCCAAAAAAACCTTTACCTAGATCTCCCAATCTAGGACTTTGCCACTACTTGAGTAAGAATCCGTAAACAACACCACAAATCCGAGGGTGGTGTTCCTTAAAAAAATAATTTCCCTCTCCTGGACAACCCCCAAGGGGAGTTTATCTCCTCTACTAAGAGGAAATAAGAAACCCACATCTCGGGCACCTAAATAAACTAACGAAATGAAATAATGTAAACAACCCTATGAGACTTGAAAGATATAGAATATAAAGTAGGTTAATATACTCCCTTTGAAAACCTATGTGATGTAGAAAATCAAGGTGGGAGTGATGTTGCTCTCAAGAATCTCTAAGAATAAAAGATCACAATGGAGCACAATAGCTTTCGAAAGCTTAGAATAGGATAATAGAAAGTATTTAGCACTAGAATATTTCTTTTCATTTTGTATATGCTTAAAGCAACCCTTGTTGGGTATATATAGGTGTAGGAGGTCACAGTTAAGCCTAGGTAGTCATTGGGATTTGAATTGGAATGGAATAAATTAAGGTAGAATGGTTACAAAGCAATTACTCAAAGTCTGACTGGATCAGATGTCCAAAAAGTCAAGATAGACATCTGAATAAGTCATTTTAAACGTTTGAGAAAAAAAGCTGAATGTCTGAAAAGCATTAGTCAGAAAGTAGTCATTGCTGGATTTCTCAAGATTGAGTACAAGGATGTATGAACAAAAAGATAGACATCTGAATAGATAGTTTCTGACAATTGAAAATAAAATAGGACATCTGAAAAAGCTGTAGGGTTAAAGTGTTCAATAATGGAATGATGGTGGATCCAAACAGGGATCTAATGACAAATGATCAGACGCCTTATTGGACATCTGTTCAAAAGTTTAGACATCTTAAAAAGAATCATTGGAAGTCTAAATAAATGTAAGGATGTCTGATGGCCTACAACGATCCAAAATCAAAGAGAAACTGACATGTCAATTGTGATCAATTGATCATTGAATTAAAAGTGAACGTTGGTCATTTTCAGATGGCTCAAGAAAACAGAAGATGTCTAAAAGACAAGAAAAAATTGACTGTTGTTCTCCTGAAGTTAAAGAAATATCAAAAGCTCAAGGAGGTGTTTGAAAGACATTATTAGACGTCTGAAGTGGATCACAGACATCTGAAATCCTAGGTGACATAGGTCAAAGATTCTGGATATGTTTCCAGGTTCTGGACAAGAGCCTCGACGTCTGATAAAGTATATCAGGCGTTTAACTGAGCATACTCAGACGTCTGAAGAAATCATAGGATGTTAATAAAACCAATCAGAAGCAAAGTTTATTATGCTGGATTAGAAGAATGAGGATAGGAATGTTCTAAATGTATCCTATGGATAATGCAAGGCTCATTTACATTCTAAAAATGAAAAGAAACAAAACTAATCTAACTATGTCTCCTATCTCCTCATCTCCTCATTTCCTTGATCTTAAGCCTTCATCAAGCTTCATCCAACCCTAAGCCTAAAATATTCATCTCCAAATACAATGTTAAATATAACATGTTTTCTTATCATCAAAATCAATGATCGTGGTACTTTATCACCAACACTCCAAAGATCCCTTCTAGCATATCAAGTAGTTGAAACACCTGGCCCAGACCTGTGGGCCTCCTATTTAGAATCGAGACATCCTACTCATGAAGATGTTTTCCTTCTTACTTTTGGATAAGGTTGTCCACTGGTGTCAAACTTTGGTTCGTCCAATCAACACATGGGAGGAAATCCAATCTGAATTTCTGAAGAAATTCTTCCTAGTTGGTTGCATGAATGCATCGAGGCACCAGATCATCCATTTCACGCAAAATGCGGGAGAACCACTTCATGAGGCATGGAACCGCTTTTTGGATCTCATGTGGAAATGCCCCCATCATGGAGTTCCTAAATGGGAAATAGTCTAGTCTTTTTACCAGGGACTCTGTAAGGATATCAAGCTATTTGTCAATGCAACTTGTGGTAGCAACATCATGGGTCAGCATGAAGATACCATTTAGGAGATTCTCGAGAATATGTGCGAGAACTCTATAAATAATGAATCTATGGGTGTGTTCGATTAGACAATCACCCATGCATTGATAAACATGTGAGGGGCACACAATACAAAAGGCCTGTTCACATCTGTCTATTTGGGGTTGGTAGCCAGTCGCTTGAATAAGCTCTCTATCATTGAGAAAAAGGTGGATGAATTGACTCGACATCTGTAGAGAGCCACCGTTGCACAACGGAACACGTATGTGCAACCACCCACAAGTAGAGAGGTTGTACATAACATTCACCACCACTCTTATCAAGGGATGGACCTGTATCCACCCCCATCTGATCTCGATTTTGGAGGAAACTTCGGATCAACCTACTCTAGTTGGGGGAACTCTTAACCCTCATACTCTTAATTCTCTGGAATTCCTCAGACCTGCAAGGATCTCCATGCCATCCGAAATGATATGTTCTCTAACACCTATAACCCTGGATGTCACAATCATCCCAACTTTGCTTTGTCAGGAAATAATCAAAACACGAGACTGCAATTCCAACCCCGACCATAGGCTTCATGCCCATACCAACCCAGTCAGCCTAGGCCAAATCTGAATTACCAATCTGGGCCATCAAGGGAAGATCAAATGAATCTGATTCTACAAACCCTAGCTGACATTCAAAAGACTAATGTGGCTATGCAAAAAAACACAAGGACGAGATCACAAAGGTTCAAAATCAGCTCTCATAGATGGTTGGGTCTCGCCAACCTGGTGTACTCCACTCTCAACTTCTACCGAATCCGAATAACATGCCAAACTAGAGGCACGTTATGAACCCGAATCAAGGCCAAGCTCACTACATTTATTAGGCCCCTTTCGCTCCATCACCTGACGGGATGGAGGCATATCTAGTACGATGGAGGCATACACTGATAATCATAGGAAATGTTTATTAGGCCCCTTTTCTTGGGTTCTAATCAAATGTTTCCTGTGATTATCAATTCCCGACTCACACCTGATTAGGAAACAAAGCTGATTTCTATCCTCCAGCAACATCAAAGAGCCATCAAATGGAATCTAGATGACCTGACTGGGATAAGTTCCTCATAATGCACACATCATATCTACACTAAAGAGGCTTACGACCATCTAGAGAAATGTAGAGATGACTAAATTCGAATCTTCAAGAGGTCGTAAAGAAAGAGATTATCAAGTGGTTAGATGCTGGTATCATTTACCCGATCTCCAACAGTCGATGGGTAAGGCCCATCCAAGTTGTGCCTAAGAAGGCAATGCTCACCGTAATTACAATCAAATCGGGAGAGACCATCTTGACTCGTATTGCAAATTCGTGGAGAGTCTACATACACTATTGGAAATTGAATGCCTCCACAAAGAAAGATCATTTCTTAGTCCTGCTCATTGATTAGATTCTCGAGAAACTAGCAGGAAATTGACTTTTCTATTTCCTGGATGGGTACTCTGGATATAATCAGGTGGCAATTCATCCCAAAGATTAAGAAAAGACCACCTTTACCTACCCCTACGATACCTATGTGCAACGCACCCGCCACCTTTCAATGGTGCATGCTAGCCATATTTTCTGATTTTGTAGGTAAATACCTTGAGGTCTTCATGGACTTCTCGATTTTTGGTGAATCTTTCAACGATTGCCTCCTGCATTTGATCCAGATCCTTCAAGGATGCATCGTTGTGAACCTGGTTCTCTCCTAGGAAAAGAGCGACTTCATGGTTCCTGAGGGCATCATGCTTGGACACCTTGTCTCTAAGAGAGGTATCCAAGTTGACCGAGCTAAGATAAATATGATTTTCCAATTACCTGTGCCTACCTCAGTCAAAGACATTAGATCGTTCTTGAGGCATGTCAGATTCTATCGTCGATTCATATCTGATTTTTCTAAGATTGCGTGCCCCTTGATGAATCTTCTTTCGAAGGCACACCTTTCAAGATAACAAGTGAGTGCATTCACGCATTTGAAATCCAGCATGATCATGTCACCCAAGCACCAATCCAACAATCTCCTGATTGGTCTCAACCCTTCAAGATCATGTGCGATGCATCAGACTATGCAGTAGGAGCGGTGCTGGGTTAGAATATCAACAGGAAATCGGTAGTCATATATTACGCCAGCAAAACACTAGATGAGGCTTAGTGTAATTATACGATTATGGAGAAAGAGCTGCTTGCTGTAGTATTTGGTTTAGAAAAATTCAGATCATACCTCTTGGGATGCCATGTCATAATTTACTCAAATTACACTGCAGTAAGGCACTTACTTACGAAGGACTTGAAGCCTCGATTAATCCATTAGATCTTGCTGTTGCAAAAATTCGATCTTGAAATTTGAAATAAGGCAGGAAAGCAGAATGTGGTAGCTGACCATTTGTCTCACCTTCCTTCTTCAGTCATTGACCCGTATGGAATCGACCACTTTCCAGATGAGCATCTCTTGGCCATCAATGGACTTCCATGGTTTGCCGACATCGTGAACTACTTGGTTACGGGGAAAGTCCCACAAGATTGGGCAACCTCCCGGAGGGACAAGATGATTTCCAAGGCCAAGTACTATGTTTGGGAAGATCCGTATCTTTTCCACATCAGTAATGACTAAGTGATCCAGAGATGCGTTCTCGATGATGAGGTCAATGATGCCATCTCGTTCTATCATGACCAGGCCTATGGTGGCTATTACTCTGGGTGTAAAACCACAGCGAAGATCCTCCAGTGTGGGTTCTTTTGGCCCGCAATGTTCAAAGACGAACAATCCTATTGTAGGGCATGTGCCCTTTGTTAGACCCTCAACAACATGGGCCCACACGATATGATGCCCTTGAATCCGATCATTATGTGCAACATCTTTGACATATGGGGAATTGATTTCATGGGACCCTTTCCAGGATCTAACGCCTTCAAGTGTATCTTACTTGCTATTGATTATGTTTCGAAGTGGATCGAGGCCGTCCCCACTAGAATAAATGATCATAAAATTGTTCTTCAGTTCATTCCTGAGAACATCTTTTCCAGATTTGGGGTTCCAAAAGTTATCATCAGTGATAGCAGGTTTCATTTAGTGAATGTGCACTTCCAATCCTTGATGAAAAGGTTTGGGGTGTTGCATCCTATCTCAACTCCTTATCATCCTCAGACCAATGGACTGGCTAAACTATCGAATCGAGAGATTAAGAAAATCCTTCGGGTCACTATTTGGCCTAACAGGAAGGATTGGTTTACGCACCTTCCGGAAGCCTCGGGGGCATATAAGACTACCCATAAGACCTAGTTAGGAATGTCTCCCTTTAGAGTCGTGTACAGGAAGTGATGAGAACCTCATCATGAACCCTAACTAGCATAATTTAATCCAAATGAGTGTGAAAAGGCTCCTACAAAACCTAAAGAGAGGCTTAACTCAGAAAATTCTGAGTTAAAGAACAAAACAAATCATAAGGGGGAAAATTGCAATTTCACCAATGCCGTGTGCAAACAGGGTAATTAAGGATCCAAACATAGGTCAAATGAGCTTAATAAGGAGGGAAGTGGGATGATCTGATCTGAAAAGGGTTATAGCAACTTCTAGGAATTGAATGACATTCGGTAACCGTAAAACAAACCCACTTTAATTCACGAGGTTCGAGGTAGGATAAAAATCTACTAAACCCTCTAAAATTCATGGAAAAATATTCCCTATGATTTAGAACCATCAATTTGGCCTTTGCAACCTATTTTGACCTAAAATGAGAACCATGCCCAATTTATGACTTAATTTGGGTTTTTGTGCAAATTGACCAGTCAAACATGGTCCAACCAAAAATAAAATTTTACCATTAAAATCCATAGGTTAAAATTAGTCTGGTATAAAAATTTTGTCCTAAGATAAGACCATCTTGACGGACTTTACAAATTGGTCCTCTTAATTTACTTTCTAACACTTATCTTTTGAAACCCTTCCGATTAGCCCCCTATCTTCTCATCATTCATTGCAAAATGGTCCCCCCTACCATTTCTGCGTAGTACCATACCTCCAGCAACCTTGCACGGAGGATGGCGCCACGCAGGGTAGGGCACCCTTCCTCAGGAACAAGCAGGGGGTTCCCTACATCGTCCTCTGTCGCAAGGACCCTCCCCTGACCTCTGCAACCGACCATGCCTCTCGTGCGAATGCACGAAAGGCATGGGTGTCCATTTCCGGCCACACTCTGGCGAGAGTGGCACATTGCCTCCTCGATCTCATCTCCTCACCAGTGCCTATTTAAGGAGCAGCATGGTCTGCCATCTCCTTTGAGCTAGTTTTGGCTGAGAGAAACCCTATATTTCGTCGCTTCCCTCTCCAGTCAGGCAGCCCAAGCTTCCAACGATCCTTCCTCCTCCTCGTCGCTCTGCTGCCATACCTGTAGCAGAGCCTACTCTGCTCCGTCGTCCCACGCCAGGCCGTACCAGCTGGCGCTCTCCGATCTCCTCCTTGTCGCTGATAACCCCCTCCTGGGCATCTTCATCCCCAGCTCTGGCAGGCACGAGCCGGATGCCTCCCTCTCCCTCTTTGTCAACAATTAGGTAGGAATCTTTCTCTCTCTCCCTTATATTTTTCCCTTCCTGATTTACCATTTTTAACCCACCGACCACCACTTCCACTTCCATTTGCTCCATCTCCGGTCGCCATCTCCGGCGAGGTCGCTCCACCTCCACAGACCACCTCACCCCTCGCCGACAAGCCCAGAAGCTCCCCCTCACTCCACTCAACCATTTCCTCCACTCCATTCACCACCATTCACTGCCTGACCACCCCCCGAACAAACCCACTTCCGGACACACAGTCTGCCCTAGGCACACGGCCACAGGCACCCCCGCGCCTCACCGACCCTCGCACCGCCTTCGCCGCCCTTTAGCGAAGCTCCCTACGTTATCTGATGTGGCCAAGAGGCTGTCCTTGTGATTTTCGGTCTCCGCCTCCTTGCCGCCATTGACGAGCTGCTGAAGCTTCTTCGCAAGCAGCTCCAGGACGCCTCCAGCCCAGGTGTGAGCCCCAGGCATTGTGGGGTGATTCTGCAAGCATGCCCAGGTTTGCGATTGGGGCTGCGAGCCTTCGTTGTTGCCCCAATTGGCAGTGTCTTCTCACCTGCGGGCACGTAGACTGGAGGTGGGACTTTAGTCCCACCTCGTAAGTGCATGGCCTCGCACCCACACTTAAATTGAATTTGTGAAATAGGTTGTTTGCCTTCGATACACAGGGGTCAGGTCCATTACCCACACGCAGCGCGCCACGTGCTCGCCTGCCCGCGCTCGCGCCCCGCGGGTCTGGGCCGAACTCGACTACCCGACTAAGCACTCCTCGCCCACCACCGCACGCCGGTGGGCCTGGTCCCGGGCACGCAACCCGAACCCGATTACCTGGCTCTGGGAGAGCTTTCCTAAAGAGAGATTCAGAGAGAAAAAGAGACGCGGGGAAGGGGTAGTGGTAGGTTTTGCACTAATCATTATGTGTGCGCATAGGGAAGAAGAAAAAGAAGAAGTAAGCAAAGGAAGAAAAAGAGAGGAGCGGCTGAAGACTTAGCCGCACTGAGCAGCTGAAGAAGAAAGGAAGGAGAGGAGCTGAAGGAGAAGAAAAGAGGCCGCACTGTAGCAAACGCATAGTTAAGTCGTCTGAGCACCGAGTCAGACGACGGAAGGTCAGCAGCCAGAGTAGGAAAGAAGGTAGGCTGAGAAAGAAAGAAAGAAGTGGAATGGCCAGAGAAGAAGAAGAAGAAGAAGAAGAAAAGAAGGAAGAAGAAAGGAAAACCTAGCAGCTGAAAGAGAGAGAAGGCAGAAGCTCTACAGCCGCAAGGAAGAAAAGAAGAAAATCAGAGAGGAAGAAAGGAAAAAGAGAAAGGGTCACCACAGCCGCTGAAAGAAAAGAAGAGAGAAGGCAAGGCAGATTGACGGATGAGAAGAATCAGCTGCAAGAGAAGAAGAAAAGAGAAGAGGAAGAGAGAAGAAGAAAAAGCCGAAAAAAAAGAGAACTTTTGCTCTCTCTCTCTTATATTATTGTAACATAATTGTGAACCTTTATGCTTCTAGGATTATAGTTGCTCCCTGAGTTTGACATCGGGAAACTTGTTCCAAGTAAGAAAAATATTTGTATTAAACTGGTAATCGCTTTGTTATATACCACAACGACTGTAATAAATAACCAGATCAACAAAGTGACGCCACCAGTTTTTGGCGCCGTTGCTGGGGAGCAATGGCTATTCTAGAAGCCATTAATTCACAATTTTTGAGTTTCTATTGATCTCTTCTCTTTTGTTGTGCAGGCACAGGAAACCAAGAGGACAACAAGCAGCCGTACAACAACCACACCCAAGACAGGTAATTTTCTAACCTCTCATTTTAACCCCTAAATTCTAAAGAGGAAGAGAAAGTAACAAAAAGTAATTTAGGCATAACCTACCTTACATACTTAGTAAATCATCAAAGCTGCCTGTTTTCAATTTCAACATAGTATTTTTGTACATCCATTAAGGGTATTTAGGGCTAACACCTTCTTTCTTGAGCCCTAATTACCCAACCTAAAGGAAGCTAACTGGACCAAGTAGAGCCAACATAAGATTCAAAATTAGGGTTTTAGAGACACACTTCCTAAGCAAGAATTGAGAATTCCCAAAAAAAGTGTGCCCAAGCCATTATTTGAAAGCACCTATTCAGAGAAACCCTAAGAAATTTGGCTCTTAAAAACACTTGAACCCTAAAAGACAAAGTCCTAATAAGCTCTCAAAGGAACTAGCAGGTGAAGTTGACCCCTTGGGTCAACCAACCTTTAACTTAGGTCACTCTTTACACTCAAAAGGCTAAAGTTCAAGTGAAAACCTAAGCAACTTGATCCTAACTAAAAGTGGTAGACTTAAGAGGTCAAGGTCCCCATTCTGTTCTACTTGGAATCTCAGTGGCAAGAGAGGTTGGGTGGGGGAAACCCTACAACCTGTGGGGGCGCTCTACCGTGTAGGGGTCTTCGTGGGACTCACCCTCTCTAGCTGCCTAGGTAATTCTCAGGTGGACGATCTTTTTATCAAGGGGTCCATCTGCCCCGAACCTCTATAGTCACCCAACATTTTGGGTGTCTTGATTGGGTCCAGAACCTGCTAAACTCATCCTCTCCATCAGTGTATGTTTGGTAGGAGGTCCTTGAAACCTCTTTAGAAATTCACTCTCCTCGAGGCCGAGCCTCGATGCCCCTATTTGTGCAACCAACACTTCACATAGACCTCTCCTCCGACTCCGAACCCAACTCACCTTCTTCTTACACAATGGCTCAGCTAGTTGAGGAAGAGAACAATCTGGAGCACCAGCTCTAGCAACTCAAGGACCTCTTCCAGAACTTCATGCACCCACCGCAGCATCCCATGATGCGGGACCATTATAATCCTGCTGCGATGGCTATTGAGCCTCGAGTCAGAATCCCGACTGGAGGACCTGATTCTGAACTAAAGCCCAACATGATTCATGCCATACCTAAATTTCATGGGCTTAATTCTGAAGACCCCTTCCAGCACATTAAACAACTTAAGCATCTGACCCAGACTTTTGGGTCAGATGCACAAAATCGGAATATTCTCCTCATGAAGATGTTCTCCTTCTCCCTTATGGACAAGGCCGCCCATTGGTACCAAACAAAGACCCGGCCGATCAACAATTGGGAGGAACTTCAGTCCGAGTTCTTGAAGAAGTTGTTTCCCGTTGTCCGGACCAATGCCTTGCGCCATCAGATTACCTGTTTCACGCAACAAACAGGAGAACCTCTCCATGAGGCATGGGATCACTTTCAGGATCTCATGAGGAATTGCCCCCATCACGGAGTTCCTAAATGGGAACAAGTCCAGTCTTTTTACCAGGGACTCCGTGAAGATATTAGGCTTTTCGTCAATGCAACTTGCAGAGGGAATATCATGGGTCAGCATGAGGACACCGTGTAGGAGATTCTCGAAAATATGTGCGAGAACTCCATCAATAATGACTCCATGGGATTATTCGACAGGACGAATACCCACGCATCGACGAACCTTAGGGGAGCACACGAGACGCAGGGCCTATCCACATCAGCCGACCTAGAATTGATGGCCAGTCGACTGGACAAGGTCTCTATTATTGAGAAGATGGTGGATGAGCTGACTCAGCACTTGCTGCGAGCCACCTCTGCACATAATTCCTTTGCACAGAGTCCTTCCACACGGGAGACTGTGCAAAACATTCTTCACCGACCTTCTCCTGGGATGGATCCGCATCCACCCCCATCTGATTCTCAGATCGGAGGATCCTCCGATCCTTTCTATACTAGCCTTGGGAATTCCACTCCCCCATTCTTTGACTCTTTGGAGGTTCCTCAGACCTGCAAGGACCTTTTCCAATACCTACAATCCTGGATGGCGAAACCATCCCAATTTTAAATTGGCGAGAAATTCCCAAACACAAAGACCACCCTTTCAGCCCCATCCACAACCACCTCATCCTTACCAGCTACTTCAGCCTCAGCCCAACCAAACTTATCCATCAAGGCCAAACCAAGAACAAATGTCCCTCATCCTTCAGACTCTGGCTAACATTCAGAGAACGAATGCGGCTATTCAGAAGCAACACAAGGACGAAATCATAGAGGTACGAAACCAACTGGCCCAGTTGGCAAATTCTCGCCAACCAGGCACACTTCCTTCTCAACCTCTTCCTAACCCTAATAACGTGCCGACCCAGAGGTGCGTTATGAACCCAAACCTAGGCCAAGCACACATGATTTATCAAGCCCCCTCTGTTCCTTCACCTGACGGGATGGAGGCCTCAACTTCTTATGCGAGTTATCAGCAGCAACCCATCCTATCAAACCCTAACCAGAACCAGGTAGGACTGAATTCAATGACCACTCGTAGTGGTGAGGAGACCCAAGATCCACCTTATCCAGACCACTCCAAGCCTGGTAGTGATCCAAACCCTAGGACAGTAATCCAAGACATTCCTATCCCTATCCCAGATAAAAGACCTGGACCTATCCTAGAATAACCAACCAAGGTTCCATTTCCAGAGGCCTTGACCAAGGGAAATAAGACAACCAAACCCGTGGCACCTGAGGAGGACCTGGTCAAGCTCTTTGAGCAGGTCCAAATAAACATCCCCTTGATGGATGCAATTCGCCACGTACTGGCTTACGCACGATTCTTAAAGAATGTATGTACACCTCAGCATAAGCCGCGAACCAAGAGTGGGAGTCCAATTGTACTATTAAAGCCAGCCAACTCTGTAATCTTGAGCAGACTCCCACCCAAGGCAAAAGATCCAGGAACTCCCCTGATTTCATGCAAAATAGGTGAAACCTAGTTCAACAGAGCATTGCTAGACCTGGGTGCTTCCATAAATCTGATACCCACATCCTTAACCACCTAGAAGAATCTGAGCTAAAACCAACTGAGGTGACACTACAGTTAGCAGATCGATCTATAAAGTGACCTAAAGGGATTCCTGAGGATGTTTTTGTAAGAGTGCGGGATTTTTATTTCCCTGTAGACTTCATAGTCTTAGACATGGACACACCTGAAAACCCTAGGGATACACCGGCCATTCTAGGGAGACCTTTCCTAGCCACTGCTAGAGCCAACATCAGCTGTGAGGAGGACCAAATAGAACTAAAATTTGGGAATCAAACCCTTAAAATTGATATCTTTAAGGCCCAACAAGGAATCAATTGCGGTGTCATTGAATAAATCTGTGATATTAGAGCTTTGGTTGATGAAACACATTTTGAGAATAACCTTATTATGCCTCGTCAACCACAGAAAGATCTTGAACCGCAATTAGAGGAGTCAGACCCTGATTTAGACAAACCCATAACTCCTATCGTTGAACCTCACACTTACCCTGAACCACCCGCTACTACTGATAACCCCATCCTTGAACTAAAACCCCTTCCCAATCATTTGAAATACATCTTTTTGGGTTATAATCAGACTTTTCCTGTGATTATAAACTCCAAGCATACTCCTGATCAAGAATCCCGTCTGATTGTTGTTCTCCGGCAACATTGCAGAGCCATTGGTTGGACTCGCAATGACTTGACTGGAATAAGTCCCTCTTATTTCACACACCGTATTTATTCTGAAGAGGGCTCACGACCTTCCCGTGAGATGCAGAGACGTTTGAATCCCAATCTGCAGGAGGTCATAAAAAAGGAGATCATTAAGTGGTTAGATGCAGGGATCATCTACCCGATCTCCGACAGTCGTTGGGTGAGCCTAAAAAGGTAGGGCTCATACCTACTCGAATAGGTAGGGCTCACCACCATTACAACTGAAATCGGAGAAGTCATACCTACCCGAATAGCCAACTCATGGAGAGTCTGCATGGATTACCGACGACTCAATTCCTCCATGAAGAAGGATCATTTCCCACTGCCTTTCATTGATCAGATTCTTGAGAAATTAGCGGGAAATCGATTCTTCTACTTTCATGAAGGGTACTCTGGTTACAACCAAGTGGCTATTCATCCTGAGGACCAAGAGAAGACCATGTTCACCTGCCCCTTCGGAACTTACGCATTCCGAAGGATGCCTTTCGGTCTCTGCAATGCACCCGCGACTTTTCAGAGGTGCATGCTTGCCATATTCTCTAATATGGTAGGTGATTATCTGGAAGTCTTTATGGATGACTTCTCAGTTTTTGGGGCATCATTTAATGATTGCCTACAGCACTTGTTTCATATACTCAGGCGTTGCATCGATGTTAATTTGGTTCTTTCCTGGGAAAAGAGCCATTTTATGGTGCCTGAGGGGATCGTCCTAGGACATCTAATTTTTTAGAAAGGCATCCAAGTGACTCGAGCCAAGGTTGATCTAATTTCTCGGCTTCCTATGCCTAGCTCGATCAGGGACATCCGTTCTTTTCTGGGGCACGTCGATTTTTATCGTTGTTTCATTCCTGATTTTTCGAAAATCACGTGCCCCTTGACTACTCTTCTTTCTATGGAAGTACCCTTTGAGATCTCTAAGGAATGCACTCTTGCCTTTGAAAACCTCCGTGACCGAGTCACCCAGGCTCCGATCCTACAATCCCCTGATTGGTCTCAACCCTTTGAGATCATGTGCGATGCATCTAATTTCACTGTAGGAGCGGTTCTGGGGCAGAAAGTTGATGAGAAACTCGTAGTCATCTACTACGCTAGCAAGACACTTGACGAGGCTCAGCGTAACTATACAATTACGGAGAAAGAGCTGCTAGCCGTAGTATTTTCCCTTGAAAAATTTCTATCTTGTCTCCTAGGTTCTCACATCATCATCTACTCAGATCATACGACTGTGAGGCATCTCCTTGCCAAGAATGACGCGGAGCCCCAACTAATTCGATGGATCTTGCTGTTGCAAGAATTCAACCTCAAGATTCGCAACAAGGTGGGAAGACAAAACGTGGTAGCTGACCATTTGTCTCACCTTCCTTCTGAGATCATCGACTCTTTTGGACCCATCACGGAGCATTTCCCTGATGAGCACCTACTGACTATTGGTACTAGACTTCCATGGTTTGGTAATATGGTAAACTACTTGGCATCTCATCAGATCCTGTCTCTGATGCTAAGTACTACATCTGGGAAGATCGGTACCTCTTCCACATAGGTGCTGATCAAATCATCCGACGATGTGTCCTGGAAGGTGAAATCAATGATATTCTCTCCTTTTGCCATGACCAGGCATGCGGTGGCCACTTCTCTGGGCACAAAACCGCATCAAAAATCCTCCAGTGTGGCTTTTATTGGCCCACTTTATTCAAGGACGCATACAATGACTGCAAGGCATGCAGTCGTTGCCAAACTTTGGGCTACAAGAGCCATCACGACATGATGCCTTTGCAGCCGATTCTCGTATGCGAAATCTTCAATATTTGGGGGATTGATTTTATGGACCCCTTTCCTGTTTCGAATGGCTTCTAGTACATTCTGCTGGCTGTGGACTACGTGTCCAAATGGATCGAAGCCATACTGACCCAAACCTGTGATCATAAAATCATTATCAAATTCATTCATCACAATATCTTCTCATGTTCGGGATTCCTCGTGCAATCATCTCTGACGGGGGGACCCATTTTATGAATGCTCAGTTCAGGTTACTGATGACCAAATATGGGGTGTCTCACCGAATCTCCACTCCTTATCACCCCCAGACTAATGGTCTAGCTGAGCTATCAAATCGGGAGATCAAGAAAATCCTGCAGGTCACTGTTCGACCTGATAGGAAGGACTGGTCGTCCTGGCTTCCAGAAGCTTTGTGGGCTTATAAGACCACCCACAAAACCCAATTAGGCATGTCTCCTTTTAGACTGGTGTATGGGAAGGCGTGTCACCTTCCCGTCGAACTGGAGCACAAAGCCTCTTGGGCAGTACAGAGCTGTAATTTAGATCTTTCTAAGGCTGGAACCCACAAAAAGCTTCAGATAAGCGAGATTGATGAGTTACGCCTTGATGTGTACGAGAACTTGTGAATCTACAAAGAGCGGGTTAAAGCCTTCCATGACAAGCACATATCTAGAAAGATCTTTCATCCTGGTCAGAAGGTCCTAATCTTTGATGCCAGACTCAAACTTTTCCCTAGGAAATTGCGATCCAAGTGGGTCGGACCATACCATGTCCAACAGGTTTTTGGAAATGGAGCCATCAAAATCAGTCCGCTCAGCCATGATTCCGAACCTTTCATCGTGAACGGTTAGAGACTCAAACCGTTCATTGATGTAACCTCTACAAATTTGGCTGAATCATCATTTATCCTCCATTTTCCCTGAGCATATTACACCCAGCCGATGGCGTAAAACTCAGCACTCAACGGGAGGCAGCCCGTCATACTTTTTGAAAAAACCTGAAACCTTTTCTGACACCTCTTCGCACTTAAGGTTCACCCTTTAGGACACCCGACTCCATCTCAGGTGCTTGCATCTGAGATTAGAAATCATCCGCAACTGTCACCCTGAGCCATTCACTCATTAAAAACATTTGTCCTAATGTATGAACTAAGTTAAATAAAAACCCTCCTAAGTTACAATGAGGACATTGCAAATCTTAGGCATAGGGGGGTATGGATGTGCAAAACCCGTAAGAAAAGGTTTTAAACAAAAAAATTCACATATGCCAAAAACACCATAAAAAAAAATTTGAAAAAGAATAATAAAATGAGAGGAGGAAAGAAATTTTGTGGATTCTACAAAGGAGGAGAAGAAAAAGAACAAAATGAAAGAAAAGTGATAGTCATTAGTAAGAAATTAAGGAGTTAACCTAAGTTCTAGACCTCAATCAGGAAAAAGAAATGGAAAGTGCACAGTGAGATTAGTAAGAACGCAAACCTTAGGCATTCTTGGATAGACTCTTAGTACCCATTAAGATCTAGACATTCCTCAAGAGGTTGAGGAAAATGAAAATCTTAAGTATTAGGTCCAAGGATTAGGGAGTATTTGGCCTCATTAACTAACTTTTGGCTTGCGGGACTTAGTAACCTAAGCACCCTAACTTCACACACAGCCTGGTTCAGTAAGCATAAAAATCAAAATCACGTAGAAGCGTTGCAAAAATTCTGAAAATGACACCTAGAGTAGGAGCGGCCGATCAACACAAGTTGATTTGGACGAGTTCCCAGTGCGGAGAGGTGAGAAATTCCCCTCGAAGATGCATAACAAAATATCATCTCCTTGGTGCTTGTCTCTTAGGATATTTACATATCCTATCGGGGGCATGAAAGCACACTGCTGGTTCAGATTCCATGGATGGCATTATCACGAAGTGTCAATTGCCAGGGTCTGAATTCAACCATGGAACACCATGGATGAGATTATCTCGAAATCTCAAAAGCCAGGGTTCTGGGGGTTGCCATGGGCGGTGCTATCTCGAAGCATCAACAGCCAAGAACCCTTGAGGATTGATGATGGGGACAAGGAATCTAATACAGACCATGTTGAGAAGCCAATCCTAAGCTAGAATTAAAAACAAAAAGAGAGAGAAACTCTCCAAACATATAAATCTTCTACCTCTCACTCTTACAAAACGCACTGCTAACTGAGCCAGGGCTAAAATTATCTCAAGCACGGGTGCTTTAACCACAAAGTCCAATAAGCCTCAGGTTAGTTCTTGTAGGCCTTAAAAACCTTTGTTAAGGACTGAGGTTGAGGCTAGACAAATCTGGATCTTGGTTGGAACTAGAGTACCTTTTAGGCCTATGGTTGGCATTCTGACCTAATCAAGGTTACAAAAGAAAAAGCACTTATCTAAACTCATTAAGAACTTCATGGTCTAGAACAAGGGTTGAAACCTTAAAATTTTGCTAAGGGACTAGCAAAAGCTAGGCATGGGGGTATGATGAGAACCTCATCATGAACCCTAACTAGCATAATTTAATCCAAATGAGTGTGAAAAAGCTCCCACAAAACCTAAAGAGAGGCTTAACTCAGAAAATTCTGAGTTAAAGAATAAAATAAATCATAAGGGGTAAAATTGCAATTTCACCAATGTCGTGTGCAAACAAGGTAATCAAGGGTCCAAACACAGGTCAAACGAGCTTAATAAGGAGGGAAGTGGAATGATCTGATCTGAAAAAGGTTATAGCAACTTCTAAGAATTGAATGACATTCGGTAACCCTAAAACAAACCCACTTTAATTCACGAGGTTTGAGGCAGGATAAAAATTAACTAAACCCTCTAAACTTCATGGAAAAATATTCCCTAGGGTATAGAACCTTCAATTTGGCCTTTTCAACCTATTTTGACCTAAAATGAGAACCATGCCCAATTTATGACTTAATTTGGGTTTTTGTGCAAATTGATCGGTCAAACATGGTCCAACCGAAAATCAAATTTCACCATTAAAATCCTTAGGTTCAAATTAGTCTAGTATAAAAATTTGTGCCTAAGATAAGACCATCTTGACCTACTTTACAAATTGGTCCTCTTAATTTACTTTCTGACCCTTATCTTTTGAAACCCTTGCGATTAGCCGCCTATGTTCTCGTCGTTCTTTGTAGAACGGTCCCCTTGCCATTTCTACGCAGCACCATATATCCGGCGACCTTGCGCAGAGGATGGCACCGCACAGGGCAAGGTGCCCATCCTCAGGAACAAGCGGGGTGTTCCCTGCGTCATCCTCTGTCGCAGGGACCCTCCCCTGACCTCTGCAACCGACCATGCCTCTCGTGCGAATGCACGAAAGGCATGGGTGTCCATTTCCGGCCACACTCCGGCGAGAGCGTCACATCGCCTCCTCGATCTCCTCTCCTCACCAGTGCCTATTTAAGGAGCAACATGGTCTGCCATCTCCTTCAGGCTAGTTTTGGCTGAGAGAAACCCTAGATTTCGTCTCTTCCCTCTCCGGTCAGGCAGCCTGAGCATCCGGCGATCCTCCCTCCTCCTCCTCGTCGCTCTGCTGCCATACCTGCAGCAGAGCCTACTCTACTCCGTCGTCCCACTCCAGGTCGCACTAGCTGGCACCCTCTGATCTCCTCCTCGTCGCCGATAACCCCCTCCTGGGCATCTTCGTCCCCAGCTCTGGCAAGCATGAGCTGGACGCCTCCCTCTCCCTCTTCGTCGACAAAGTAGGAAGGAATCTTTCTCTCTCTCTCCCTTATATTTTTCCCTTCCTGATTTACCATGTTTAACCCACCGACCACCACTTCCACCGCCATCTGCTCCATCTCCGGTCGCCATCTCCGGCGAGGTCGCTCCACCTCCACAGACCACCTCACCCCTTGCCGACAAGCCCAGAAGCACCCCCTCACTGCACTCAACCGTTTCCCCCACTCCATTCACCACCATTCACCACCTGACCACCCCCCGAACAAACCCACTTCTGCACACACAGTTTGCCCTAGGCACACGACCACAGGCACCCCCGCACCTCGCCGACCCTCGCACCGCCTTCGCCGCCCTCTGGCGAAGCTCCCTACATTATTTGATGTGGCTAAGAGGCTGTCCTTGTGATTGCAGGTCTCCGCCTCCTCGCCGCCAATGACGAGCTGCTGAAGCTGCTTTGCAAGCAACACTAGGATGCCTCCAGCCTAGGTGTGAGCCCCAGGAAGCGTGGGGTGATTCTGCGAGCATGCCCAAGTTTGCGATTGGGGCTGCGAGCCTTCGCTGCTGCCCCAATTGGCAGTGTCTTCTCGCCTGCGGGTGCATAGACTGGAGGTGGGACTTTAGTCCCACCTCGTAAGTGTGTGGCCTAGCACCTACACTTAAATTGAATTTGTTAAATAGGTTGTTTGCCTTCGATACACAGGGGTCAGGTCCCTCACCCGCACGTAGCGTGCCACGCGCTCGCCCGCTCGTGCTCATGCCCCGTGGGTCTGGGCCCAACCCGACTACCCGACTAAGCACTCCTCTCTCACCACCGCACGCCAGTGGGCCTAGTCCCGGGCGCGCAACTCGAACTTGATTACCTGTCTCTGGGAGAGCTTTCCTAAAGAGAGATTCAAAGAGAAAGAGAGTCGTGGGGAAGGGGTAGGGGTAGGTTTTGCACTGATCGTTGTGTGTGCGCGTAGGGAAGAAGAAAAAGAAGAAGAAGCAAGCAAAGGAAGAAAAAGAGAAGAGGAGAGGCTAAAGACTTAGCCACACTGAGCTACTGAAGAAGAAAGGAAGGAGAGGAGCTGAAGGAGAAGAAAAGAGGCCGCACTGTAGCAAACGCATAGTTAAGTCATCTGAGCACCGAGTCAGACGACGGAAGGTCAACAGCCAGAGCAGGAAAGAAGGCAGGCTGAGAAGGAAAGAAAGAAGAGGAACGGCTAGAGAAGAAGAAGAAGAAGAAGAAAGGAAGACCTAGCAGCTGAAAGAGAGAGAAGGCAGAAGCTCTGCAGCTATAAGGAAGAAAAGAAGAAAATCAGAGAGGAAGAAAGGATAAAGAGAAAGGGTCACCACAGCTGCAGAAAGAAAAGAAGAGAGAAGAAGGCAAGGCAAATTGAAGGAAGAGAAGAATCAGCTGCAAGAGAAGAAGAAAAGAGAAGAGGAAGAAAGAAGAAGAAGCCAACAAAAAAGAGAACTTTTTCTCTCTCTCTCTCTTATTATTGTAACATAATTGTGAACCTTTATACTTCTAGGATTATAGTTGCTCCCTGAGTTCGACCTCAGGAAACTTGTTCTGAGTAAAAAAAATTTTTGTATTAAACTGGCAATTGCTTTGTTATATACCACAACGACTGTAATAAATAACCAGACCAACGAAGTGACACCACCAGGAAGGCATGTCACCACCCCGTAGAATAGAGCACAAAGCCTACTGGGCAGTATGGAAGTGCAATCTAGATCTCAAGAAGGCTGGAATCCACCGTCGGTTGTAAATGAGCGAGATCGAGGAACTACACAATGATGTGTATGAGAACTCACGTATTTACAAAGAGCAGGTCAAAGCCTTCCATGATAGGCACATTTCGTTGAAATCTTTCCATCCTAGTCAAAAAGTATTACTCTTTGATGCCAAACTCAAGCTCTTCCCAGGAAAACTCAGATCGAAGTGGATTGGACCATTCCTTCTTTGAGAAGTGTTTGGAAATGGAGTTGTTGAAATCAGCGAACTTAGCAATGACTCAAAACCATTTTTTGTGAATGGTCAGAGACTCAAGCTATTCCTCGAACTTAGCCATTCAAATCTAGCTGCAATATCTTTTAATCTCCATTCAAACCCAGCTGAAGCCATTAAACTTAGTGCTTAATAGGAGGCAACCTGTCATTTGAAAAATCTGAGACCCTTCTGACCTATCTTTTCACTGAAATCATTTTGCACTTTAGGGTTCGTCCATTAGAACAGCTGACTCTATCATTGATATTTGTATCAAAGCTAGAAATTGTTTGCAATAATCATCCCAACCCATTCACCACCCACCAAACCTGTTCTAATGTATGATCTAAGATGAACTCAAACCCACCTAATTTACAATGAGGACATTGCAAATCTTAGTCATGGGGGGGTATTAAAGTACATAACGCTGTGAAATTCGATTCATGGAGGGGTTTCAAGAAAAAAAAAAAGGAGAAAGGAGAGGTCAATATTGAGCTGAATCGAGAGCAATTGAGGAGGAGAAAAGAAAATAAAAGAAAAAAAGAAACAATCAAAAAGAAAGAAATGAAATAGTCCATTGTGTTTGAGTATGGAACTTACCTAACTTCTAGGCCAGATCAGATGATGAATTAAGACCTGGAAGGTTAAAACTTAAAAGATTAGTGATGAGTACAGACCTTAGGCCTCTTGGACCCATTCTAGGGCTTAAACATTCTCGTATTTGTTAAGATTCAAATTAGTCCTCAAGAGGTTGAGGAAAGTGCGAGGCTGATGTATTAAGTCTAAGGCTTAGGGAGTATTCAACTTCGTTGCCTACCCTTTGGTTTGTGCGACTTGGTAACCTAAGCACCCAAAATTCACACACCAGCCTAGTTTAGTGCGCATAACGAAGAAATAATGCCAAAAGTGTTCTATTTTGAAAAAGTCATCCTAAAGATCTAGCTTAAGAGTAGCTCGAAGACACAAGTTGATTGGACGAGTTCCTAGCATGGAGAGGTGGAATGGAAAAATAAGCCCCTCGAAGATGCATAATAACATATCCCGAAGTGTCGAAAGCCAAGGTTCTAGGGGTTGCCATGGGCGACGCTATCCCGAAGCATCGAAAGCCAAGGACCCTTCGATGATTGATGGTGGGGACAAGGAATCCAATACAGGCTGATTTTAGGGCCAATCCGAGGCTGGATTTAGGGAAATATAAAAAGAAAAGAGAGAAAACTCTCAAAATGAAAAAAGTCCTCCTATATCTCTCTCTTATCACAATGCACTGGAAACTAAACCTGGACTCGATACTTTACGAACGGGTGCTTTAACTGCTCGAGTCGACAAACCTCTAGCCAGTTTTTGTGTGCTTTAGAAGCTGTAGTAGACCCAAGGTTGAAGCTAGTCAGGTCTGCATCTTGGTTGGTACTTGAGTACTGCTAGGCCTATTATTCATATTTAGATCTAATTTCTAGTGATGTAGCTTAGTAGGGCATCCTGACGGTTACATCCGACCTAAAGATCTAGTTTGATCCATAGGATTTTCCCAAGGACTAGCAAAAGCTAGGAATGGGGGTATGATAGTAACACCATCATGAACCCTAACTAGCCACATTTAGTCAGGTTTCAATGTTAAAAGCTCATACCAAATCATCTGAGGGTCAGAACTCCGTATCATTCTGATTTGAGAGAAAACATGGAACCAGGGTTAATTCGGCAATTTTAACAGCACATCGCAAACATAGGTTAACTGTGGGGTCACTCAGGGGTTAACTGAAGGTCAAATGAGTAGAAAAGCCTAAAAAGTGGGTCAACACTGATAGAAATAGGGTTTCAAGCATTTCGAGGGAAAAAATAGCACCAAAACCCTAATTATCAACCCACCTAAATTAAAGACATTCTGGTTAGGATAAAATTAATCCAAACCTCCTACAATTCATAGAAAAATATTCTAAGAGGTTTGGTACCCTTGGTTTGACCATCTGAACCTATTTTGACCTAGAATAGGGTTTTAGACAAGATTTTGCCCTGATTTGGGCTTCTATGCAAATTTCCTAGTTAAACATGGTCAAAATTCAAATCCAAGTTCACCATTATATTCTTTGTGTCCAAATTGGGTTAGCACCAAAATTTGGGTCGAATTAGAGTCCATCTTGACCCATTTGCATTTTAGCCGTTTAAAACTCTTTTTCTCACATTTAGCCCCTCAGGTTTCAAGTTTATTACGTTTGGTACCTAACTTCTTGTCATTCTTCAAATAGGTCTCTACACCATTAGCATGTGAACACACCTCAGACCGAAATTCTTGAGGGGATTTCTCCCTCAAATCAAGACCAAATCCCTCCAAATTTGGAGGGATTGATCTTAAGAGGTTACCCAATCCATTAGACCTGATCTTGGATCCTAGTTTGGACCCTAGAGATCAGGAAAACTTGAAAATTTCGCGGAAGCTTTTCCCCTAATACCATAGCCAAATTAGGACTTTTCCTGATTTAGAGCTCAGGTTTAAGCTCTATAAAAGCAACTCGTGCTCCCAACGTCAAGATCAGCCAAGTTTGAGCCAAAAATACCCTCTCCTCTCCTACCTCCACGACTTCAGCTCCGGCGGACTTACTCCGACCACTTCATCGAGTCAGCCAATGATCAAATTGACTGGCTCATCTTCTTCGCTTCTTCTTCATGATCGAGTCCAGCCAAAGACCGGCCACCTCCGACCTCTCCTTCCTCGCTGCTCCCTCACTGTCAACCCCATCTTCTTCGGCACTGGCCAACCAACGCCATCACCAATTCCTCTCTGTCTCACCTCTTAAGTCCCTTTGATCTCTTCCTCTCCCTATCTACTTCAATTCCACTCACTTAGACCTTAGGATTGAACACTCATCGCACCATTCTGCCACAGTCTTCCCTACGATTAACAAAACTCCAGCGAGTTCACTCAGCTGCCATAGACCACCAAGCACAACTCCATCACCTCCACAACCTCCACCAAGTGTTACTAAGTGAAAGCCCTGAAGAAAATTTTGACTTTGCACTCTCCTACATCCCACCAAACACCACCTCCTCTAGTCATCTTCTCCATCACCGACAGGCCTTCTCTGACTTCCGCATGCCTTCTAACCATCACCACCGCGCTCGTCTTCGCACGGTGAAGCTCCTAAGCATATCTGATAGGAACGTAAGGCCGTTCTCTTATTTCAGGTCTCTAATTGGAGTGCCATCGCCACCATTGTCTTCTCGGACCACGTTCGCTCACCTCCTACCATCAACTAACTTGCTGCTACACTCAATTGAAGTGGACTTGATTTGTGCAGCTTCCCAAGCCTTCAATCGAGCGAAGACATAGCTGTAGGGTCCTCAATTCCTCTTTGCCATCTGCTACTGCTACACGTGGAAGAAGAGGGACCTTTAGTCCCACATCGGATATTGATACAGCCACCACAACAAATAAAATGAATTTGCTGCCTCAACTATTCACCTCGACACAGCGGGGGTGAGGTCCTTGCCTCACATGCTACGCACACGTCACCCACCACACAGGCTAGTGGGCCTGGTCACTGTTCACACCTGATTACCCGACACTGTGCTTGCCTGTATACCCATGTCTAAGAGAGAAATCTGAGGAGGAGGGTGGGATTTGCACTGTAGCCTCAGGAATCGTGCCTCCCCCCTCTTTCAATACTTAGCCATGCTGAGGCTTGTGAGGTCCTTATGCCTCCGTGCTGCTATGTTGCCTTAACCATCTACTGAGGCATGAGATATGGTGTTTGAGACCTTTGCTGGTTCTACTCATTGTTTATTGTGGATAGATCTACTAACATGGAAATTGACATTAAGTGGTTAAGATTGCTATTGATTTATTTGAGTTGATTAAGAGCTTAGAATTTAGGTTTAAATTTGGTGGTCCAAACCACCATTTTTAACCCGAGTTTTTTGCACTTTGATATCCACATTCTGAGATTTTTCTGATATATATTGCAAATCTTTTTGGTTATCTAATTCACTATTTCTAATTATTGTGATTAGTGATTGATCTTCTTAAAATTGCTCCCTGTGAATGATTTGGTATGCTTACTAATCATTTGAAGAATTAATTGCTGTGTTTATTGTTAATCTTGTGCAATTGATTCATGTGCTTAATAGGTATTAATTATCTAATTAAGTTAAGGTAATAACTTAAGTCTTCTAATTAACGTGGTAACCTTATTAACCTCTATAACTTAATTAACACAACTTAAGCAGGTTAAGTAAGTATGTGTTAAGTGTGTTTATATAACTTAGTTTAAGCTAAGTTAATGTAAGTTAAGTAAGATAAGTATTGTTAAGTTATATGTTTAATAGTTAAATAAGTTAAGATTAACCTTAAGTATAGTATCTTATGGTTGTTTATAAGCTATTAACTAAGTATTAGCTATGCTATTAATTTAGGTAGTTAATTTAGAGTTTAGTAGTAATTAGACTAATTAAGTTATTAGTGCATTAAGTAGATATGTTTTAGTAAAGTAAGTTATATTGAAGTAATTATATTAGTAACTATAAATCACACTAGTAGAAAAAGTACTGTTTGCAATGGATATTTTTGACCGTTCAAGTAATAGTCGGCAATAATATTATTCTCGACCGTTTTAATAGGAACGGTTGCCAAAAGTTCAGTCATTAAGTTTGTCATCTAGAAAATAGTCGAGGAGGTTGAGACCATTCTCGACTGTTATAAATGGTCGAGACTAAAAATTTATTCGACTGTTGTTATGTAAATGGTTGACGATAAAGAAATCCTCGACTGTGCAATATATAACAATTGAGAAAGTGAAGTAAACTAAGACGTCTAGTTTACACTATATTTGACCGTTATAAACAATTGACAATAATAATGTATTCGATCGTTTCCATATTAATGATCGACAATAATGTTTTCATAACCCGCCAGCAGTGGCCGAGCAAATTTTCAAAGTCTATCATCGATCATTTGATCTTAACAGTCGGAAAAGGGGTTATTCCCGACAGTTACTAATAGTCGGTAATAAAATAACACCGATCGTTTATTAGGAATGGTCGAGAATGTTGAGTTAAATCCTTAGTGCGGACTCGACTCCCTCCCCCTTCATCCCAAATCTGAAGTGACCTCCTCCACCTCGTGACCTCCTGCCCCTCCCCTCCACGAGACCTCCTCCCATCAGCTCCTCCTCTGTGAGCATCACTGCGGCTCCTCCTCCGCCTCGGCTCCTCCTTCGCAACCTCAAGGGATAGCCTTGTAGCTCCCCTTCTTCCTCCTCTACCCGCATCCTGCTTCACCTCCCCCTCGTCGTTGGCTTGAGGCCCACTCCCCCTCGCCCACCACTAGCACCACCACTAGCTGCCACCCGCAGTACCACCACCTGCCGCTACCACCACTGCCACCATCACCAACACCTCTACCACCACCACCCGCAGCACTACCACCCCCTGCGGCCACCACCACCGCTCACTGCCACCACCTCTGTCGCCACCACCTCTTGCCCCTATCGCCACCACCAACACAACTCGCCACCAACACAAACCCCCCTACCACCACCCCCGCCACCATGACCACTCCCCTTGCAGCCACCACTAGAACCACCATAACCCGCCACCCCCCTCCCCCCACCAGCAGCACCACCACCCCCTACCCCAGCCACCAGCACCACCACCCCTTGTCACCACCCCCTTCCCTCCGCCTAGCACCACCACCAACTCATACTCCTCCCACCTCCTCCCTACCACCACCACCACAACCATCTCACTATATTTTTTTTGAATTAGTATGTTTTAATTAGTATTCTTATGCAATTGTGCGCACATGTATATTTAGTTTGATTACATTATTTTGAGTGAGTGAATGTGTGTTAATGAATGTTTTCAAATTATATGTTTTAATTAGTTTGTTTTGAATGTGTTAATGAATGTGAATGTGGGGAGGAGGATGAGGAGTAGGGGTTGTGGGTGGTGCTGGACGAAGGGAGCACTATAACAAGTTCTACTTTTGTCGTCGGTTGAAAATCGACAGTAAAGCCATTCTAACCGATGCTAAAAAGTGACAGCATAAGTAACGTCGCTGTTTCTTTTTCCCATCGGTTACAAGGAACATTCAACGTCAAAATATCATTTGTCCAACGAACCAATTGGATCTTTTGCCGTTGGTTGATAAATGACGAAAATTAGTTTTTTACCGTCGCTTCTATAAGTGACGGCGTTGTTAAGTTACTCTTTCACATGCTAACGTGACTTTTTTTCAATTTTGCCATCGTTTAAAGAAAATGCCACTGCCTATAAAAGCGACGGTAAAAATAGTTTTGCCATCGGTTCTTAAAATAACTGACTGAAAATATGTGATAGTAAAAACATTTTTGCTGTTGCTTATCATAAGAAATGACGATATAAAATGGGAATAGTGATTCTTTCAAACCTTCTATGCTTCGGTTATTAGAAAAATGACGGCAAAAATATTTTTACCGTTAAATAACTAATGGAAAATGTATTATTATTATTTTTAATTACCAAATGATGGAAACTACCTACTAAACCTACTTAAAATGAAAATGAACAAAAATTTATATTTCATAAATGTAAAATCTAGTACATTAAAAGTTTGAAAATGAAATATTTACATAAAAAAAGTTACAAGAAAAACATAAGAAAAGAAAATGGATAGAAATCAAAATATAGCTGCACCAATGCCACCAGCTCCACCTGCACCACCCATGAAGTCATCGTCGTCTTGGTTATAGATGTTAGGATTTATGGAAGATGGATAATCTGATTGACTCTTCTTCTAAAGTAGGGCTATAAGTTTCTAAAGCTTATCATCTGTGGCATTCATCTTATTCTTCATCTCTACCTCTCTCTTCTCCCTCTCCTCTTCTCGTCTTTGTAGTGTGTCAATCCTTTTATGCAGCTGATCGACGACACTAAATGAAACGGCACCATTCCTCCCATACCAGGTGGATAACCTATATTCCCTCCCCGCACTATGAACAAAACCACCGTGGTCCCGTGGCATCACTCTCCTAAATGCCTCCTCTACATCTAAAGGCTATTGGATGCTCTCGGAAGTTTTGTCAATGGGGGGATGTACTAATTGTACCATCTGATCCTAAATGTATTAAAAAATATTATTATAATAAATATACAAAGTTATAAATTTTTTGAGTTTAGGAAACTTAAGTGTTTCTCCTAGTATGACTGATGAATCCACTTATGAGCACCCTCAGCTGCAGCCTTACTATGGGTGACCTTGTAGATATCCATCCTATTCATTTCATCCCATCATGTGTAGCAGACTGAAAATATAACAACGATACAATTAGGTTGAAAGAACTTAAAAATTAAGTAATATTTAATTGAAAAGTAATTTCAATACTTACATAACTGCCCTTGACCATCTCGATTCTCCTTCGACCAAAATAATGGGTCTGTGGTGGAGCTTTAAGCCAATTGGCCTTTTTTTTTTTGCTTACTCCTGTAGGCATATGCAATAATGTTTTTTATAAATTTAAGATAGATGAAATTAATGAAATAATTTTTAATTACTTACTAACCTTTGTCTTTGGATCCAGCCAATGCTCGCATGCCTTCTTCCAATCGTTAGGCATGACATCAGGAGGAACATGACCCATTGCCTCCTTGGGTGAACTCATGTTCGAGAAAAACTAAATACCAAATATAAATTCTTAAAAATAATATAAGAAATTATGTATATAATAAAACTGTAAATGTTTAAAAATTCTTACATTTGTTTTTCTCTCTGTCCTCCAATCCTTATGGATTTTGGCGACGTGCTTAAGGATATATCGGGAGGCATTGGGGTCGTTACCCTAATCATAATTTGCCTACATTAATTTTAAAAAATATATGTCAATCTTACTTTATAATAATTTTAAGATAAAGTTATAAAAAAAATAACTTTGATAAATAAAATTACCTCCAGCTGACAGAGGAACTGCCTCTTAAGCTCTACAGGCACCTTCCTCCAGTCGAAGCAGCAAATGGGCACAATGGAATTAACATTGTGAACACTCGACTGATGAAGCTTGGGTAATTCTCCACCTCCCCTGTGGTTCTAAGCCTGATCCTTGTTCTCAGACCCTCGGGGACACGCTAGAGGTCTAGATTCTTTGTCTTCCCCCATCCTCTTCTTACTTTACCTGCGTAAACATTAATCATATTCATTATATATTTCTAAAGTTATAAAAAACTTTAAAATATATTAATAATATATGAACTATTACCCCAACTTGTGCCAGCCAGTAAGTGATTTGCATGAACTGGGGACGTACTCCCAACCATCTTATCCTCTACCTCCTGCCCCTCCTCCTCTCTCGCCTCCTCGCCCTCCTCCTCTCCCGCCAGCTCTCCCGCCTCATTTGATGCTCCATAATCTGGATCATCCTCTACTCGTTCTAGCAAGGTCTAAGCAATCTCCTTCCCCTTTCCCTTCCCCCTCGCATGTAGTAATCATGCCATTTCCCTTAGACGTACGAAACATGACTAGGGGGAGCCTACTATCGAAGAGGTGCTGAACCTGCTGTTGGGGGTGGCTGAGCCTAAGGAGACGAATCGAGTTGCATCGATGGCTACGTCTCAGGAGGACCCTTTCTTTTGGAATTTTTCTTAAATAATCTCATTTGTAACTGTATAAAATGCAATAATTAATACACTTGTAAATCATTAATATATAAATCTTCAATGAAAAAAGTTTGCAAAACAAAAAGAAATATTTAAAAATTTCGGTAGAGTTTCCCCTTAAATTGGGAGGTTTCTCTATAAACCTGAATATTAAAGTTAAAATGGGCACACCCCACATAAAAAAAAATGCAAAGACAAAACACAAGTGGTACACCCCAATCCATTCAAATAAAACATGCAACACAGGTGGGTACACTCCACATCTATTTAATGAAATAAAAATTAATATGTGGGCACACCCCACATCTAGTAAAAACATATAATTTCATCAAATTAAATTTAAGGCATTGAAATTATACGTCTAAGTACAACAACCTCCGAGTATGCCCGTCACTTGTCATTTGAAAAATAAAAGTCATTAAAATGCCAGTAGAGCAAGAGTAACAAATTTTGAACAGGTGTGTGTGATTGGTTTAAGTTTAGTTATTTATAATGTATAGAAAATGCTAGTTATAGTTTAAGTTTCTTAAATTTGAATATGAATTTTATATAAACAGAAATAAAATAAAGTAAAGAAATTAATGCTAACCTTAGATGTCCACATCTACTGCATTTGAATCTATATGACCTTCTTCTGTTAATTCTTGGTATGCTTCAAATTGTGTGTCAAAATGGTATCGCGGTACTGTTCTTACTGGTATAACCCATCCCCTTTGATAATTATCAGGGACATAGAAAACTTGTGCTGCTTTACATGTCAATGTGAATGGTTCATCAGCCTAAAGAATTTGACGATTAGGATTTAAACTCAAGAAATTGTGTTTCTTGTCAATTTTGAAAACAGTGCCCTCCTTAAGAACATCAAAACAATAGCATTTAAATAGGATAACTCTGCGATCATATTTGAAGCTAATCTCTACAATTTCTATTTTACAGTAATATTCATTTGGACCTATGGAAAGATCTGAATCAACAACTCTAGCTTGTTGTGTAACCTTCCTATCATCAATTTCTTTTATTCTAAATCTGAACCAATTCATTATATACCTAGAGTGGTAATGTGCATAATGTAATGATGAATTGGCAATTACATCAAAATCTGGTATCCATCGTGCATCCTTATCCTCTTTCAATTGATGAACTCAGTCTTTAAACCAATCTAAGAAGGCAAATTCTGTTGTCATTGAAAGGGGTAATCATTCGAATTCCTCGTAAAATGGATCAATTTCAGTAATTTTTTTCAAAATATATAGATGCGTGCAACGTTTGTCATTTTTTGAGGTAGCCTTGTACTCTGTATGAAGGATCAACCTTCCTCTAATATCAAAAATTGACAAACATTCTTCATCACTATCATTATATTCCCCCTCATAATTCCTTTGAAGTTTATTAAAGCGACTGTCTATTTCATTCATGTGCATGGACATAAAATTAATACACTCCACGAGATATCCTTCTACAATTGATCCTTCTGGCTTTGCCTTGTTCAAAACATAATCTTTAAGCTTTTTCAAAAATCGCTCCACAGGATACATCCATCTGAATTGTATAGGTCCACCGATTCTCACTTCATTTACAAGATGCAACATGAGATGAACCATTACATCAAAGAAGGCTGAGAGAAGAATCCATTCCATCTTACAGAGAGTAATGACTATTTGTTTATCCTAATAATCCAGCATATCATTTTGTAGCGTCTTTGAACAAAAAGCTTTGAAAAACCTACTCATCTTTGTGAATGAATCAACAACTGGCTCTGGCAGTATTCTCCGTATCGCCAGTGGAAACAATACTTGCATGTAAACGTGTGAGTCATGACTTTTCATGCCATATATCCTTTTTTGCACTTCATTCACACAACAAAAAAACTGCGAGGAAAACCCATCTGGCACATAAATTTCCTTGAAGAAGAGTAGTCTACTCTTCTAGTCCTGATTCAAGCTATAAATAGCAGTTGGGAAGTAGCCATCATCCTCATGAATATGCATCTCCGAACGTATCCCCAAACTCTTCATGTATTTTCTTGTTTTAATCATGTCCTTCGGATCATCGGTCAGATTTAATACATCCAAGATGTTATCCATCACATTCTTTTCAATGTGCATAATATCTAAATTATGACGTATTTTAAGATCTTTCCAATATGGCAGCTCCATAAAGAAAATGCTTTTCTTTCGGAATCCAGAATTCCTTGAGGCCATCTAGTCTTGTTTGAATGGTCAACCCAACTGTATCTCACACATTTCTTGTAATCTCTCCATTATAACCTGACTAGGCAACCTGATAGAATATGTACTAAGTTTATTTTTGGATTTTTCTTTGAATGCAGACATGCCCTAGCATTAAATTAACTCCTAAACTGTGACATTCACCATCTATGTTCAATAGGTAGAAATCTGCAATGTCCTAAATAACAAAATTTCTTACTTTCTGGCAGTCGTAGGTGATGAGTGTCTTCCAAACAGACTGGGCAAGCAAGCTTTCCTTTATTACTCCAACCTGACAAATTTGCGTATGCTGGGAAGTCGTTTATGGTCCACAACAATGTTGCATGAATATTGTAAAATTCTTTCTTTTCTGCATCACATGTCTTCATGCCGGTGAACCACAACTATTTTAGTTCATCGATTAATGGCTGGAGATAAACATCTATTGCATTTCCTGGCTATTTTGGATCGGGGATTAATAGGGTCAACATCATGAATGACGATCTCATATACAACTAGGGAGGTAAGTTATAAGTGACCATTACCACTGGCCATATAGAGTACGATGGGTACATACTCTTAAATGGATTGAATCCATTGCTTGCAAGACCCAACCGCATGTTCCTTACTTCTTAATTGAATGAATTGTTTCTTTTGTCAAATCTCTTCCACTCCTCAGAATCAGTAGGATGACAAATTCTTCCATCTTGAGATTTACAATTCTAGTGCCATGTCATTCACCATGCAGTTTTAGTTGATATAAAAAGCTATTGAAGCCTAGGTGCTAGTGAGAAGTAACGAAGAATCTTCTAAGGTTATTTCCTCTTACTTTCACTTTTACCTTCCTTATATCTCTCAAGTCCACATTCAGGATAGTTAAACGAGTTTGCGAATTCGTTTCTAAAAGGAATGCAGTCATTCGGACATACATCGATCTTTTGATAGTCCAAACCAAGCTTATGAATCTCATTCCTTGCCTCATACCATGAAGCTGGAAAACCATTAGGATTATTCAACAGCTCAGCAATAAATTGAAGTATTTCTGACATGAATTAGCACTAGCTCTATTCATAACCTTCAATTGAAATATCTTCAACAAAAATGGCAACTTTAACATTTTCATAACATCAAGAGCAATAGGATCCTCAGCCACCTTAACAACATCATAGAATGGATTACAACTGAATGGATCTTCCTCATCTATATCTATATCCTCTCCTACTATCATCTTGTTCAACATGTCCTGTATTTCTTCACCTCCGCTATCACCAATTTCCTTGTCAATCTCTTCATCAACAGTGTTCTCATTGTTTATGACTTTCTCAGTCAACTCCTCCCCATGTGCAACCCAGGTAGTGTAATGTTGCCACCATCCATTACAAATCGAGTGCTCAAGCATAGTATAACGATCATGCAAGGAACCATTCAAACATCTTCTGCATGGGTAGAAAATATTCTCAAATTGACATCCTTACCTAAATATCTTCCTATCATCATCAAAGGCTCAATCTAGGAATGAAATTACTCCATCCTTATATCTAGTGTAATTTGAACCCGACAATCCAATCAAAAATTTATCCATTGTAACCTAAAATTTAATGTAAACAATTCACTTATTAGGAAGGGAAAGGACCGAATGATGTGTATCTTGATTAAGATTTTCACTTTATAGCCCATCCTCAGAGATTTGATCATAACTTAGTTTTTCTCGTTACATGTAACCTTAGTACAGTGAAATTTCAGCAGCATCTCCCCGCACTTCTCCAGTATACCCCCCAATAATAACCTTAGCTAGATTTCCTTTAACACACAATTAAGGGCACCGCAAGAAACTAGACAAGATTAGTTGGTATACCAGAGAAGAGTAGGAAGAAGCAACCAAACTTTTACCGCACAAGGTTACTTATAACAAGCAAAACTAAGTTGTGATCAAATCTTTAAGGACATTCTTTAGTTCGATACTTCACCGAACGAAAGTCGATCGAGTCTTATGGCATACTAAAAAGATAACACATCATGCATGTAAGTGAGTTATACATACACTTCCTGCATTGCTAGTATAACATGATCATAAGTCTCAATAGGAGAGTAATTTGGGCACAGTTTGACTTGGAGGACTTTTACACTAGGGGTTAGAATACCTAATGTTTGACCTCACGTGCATATATCTTCTTTAGCAAGTGTATGCATCTAAACAATAATTAATTTGAAAATTAAAGAAATTCAACAAAAAACTAAAATATTATTCAATTAAATTAAAAAGTTTGAATGTATATATACCTCTAACTACTCAAGCCTCCGAGTGTACTTGACACTGATAACCTGCAATTTAAAAATCAAAATTAATTAAATAATAGATTATAATCTTAAATGTTATAAGAGATAAGGAGGGGGAGGGGGAGGAGGCCGACGCCATGGTTAATGTTTTGGAGCAAAAGGGTGGGAGTGGTACTGGAGGTGAGGAGGGGGTGAAGAGATAAGGAGTGGTGAGAGTGGTGTTGGTAGGGGGGCGGGAGGGTTTTAATGAGAGGAGAGGTCATGAAGGAACACTACGATTGTGACACGTGACAAGTAGGGGGTTCTAGAAAGATCCAAGGGTTATCAATGTAGTCTGATCATCCTCCCCGACCACATTCTTCCCACTCTATGGCCACACTCCCATCCTCCTCAACCCCCACAGGGTAGCTAACCAAATGCATCCTTCCCATATCCACCACATTCTTTCCACTGTATGCCCTCCGCATCCAGTCCTCAATCTCCCTCACCCTCCTCACACACTCCAACCCCTCCGGCCTCTAAAACACCTTATCCGCTCCCCCCATGTGTTCCCCCAATAGTCCCAACCTAAAGCCCCTCACAACCCTGTGGCCACTCTCCTAACACCTGACCTCAATCTTCGTGTCCCTCCTCCCATCCATCGACCTCCGGTTCAAGTTGGCCGACCCCACCACTATGTACTCATCATCCACAATCATCAATTTTGAATGCCCGTATATCAAAGATTCTCCAACACTACAGTTTGGAAACCACATTCCTAAATGGTTTTAGAAATCGACAACAAAGAACCGACGGCATATCCCATTTTTCTAGGAGTAAGCCTAATCATCCTATCCTAGCACTCACCTACCTAACATAATTAGTCACCCTCTTGGTCAGCCATGGACCTTAATTCTTAACCTAAATGGTCGAACAAACTAGGTTCATATCCTATAGAAAGCCCAATCCCTAAAACCTAAAACAAACCCTATCCTATCCTCCTACTTTAGCTGCCACATATATCTAGCCTAGCCACCAATTAAGCACCTAAGTATCTGGCCCTATGTAACCCTAATATCATTCATATGCTTGGCCACCTTACTTACCAAAACTTAGGTTTAATGTTTGCCCTTTATCATAGATCTTATGGCCTATGCCTTTAGATAAACCTTAGTGCATATCCTCTCCCAACAACCATGCTAATTTCCCCTCCTACCACTTATCCTCTCCTTATGGTCGACCACTTAGCATAAAATCCCAACAATTAAACCTATAACCTATGGCCCTAAATCCACCTAGGAAACCCTAAACTTATCCCTTACCAACCTAAGTAGCCAGCCATATCACCATAAGAAACACCTTAGTTGGTCGGCCACATCTTAACCATCCATCTCCTATCCAAAGGTTCTCCTTCAATCTTATAAAATTCAACGATTAAAAATTCACATCTTATAAAATTCATCCAACAAGATATCAACCAACAGGAGGAGGAGGTTATCGTCACAAAGAGGAGGAGGATGAGGAGGAGGAGAATCGACAGTAGGAGGAGGAGGAGGAGACGAGGAGGGGGGAGGCAGGAGGGGAAGGAGGAGGAGGAGGGTGTCGGCAGGAGGGGGAGGAGGAGGAGGAGAGGAGGAGGCGGCAGGAGGGGGAGGGGAGGAGGAGGGTGTCAGCAAGAGGGGGAGGAGGAGGGGGACGGCAAGTGGAGGAGGAGGAGAAGGGGAGGGTGAGGTAGGTGGGTCCAGGGAGGACAAGGATAGCAGGAGGGGGAGGAGGAGGAGGAGGCATCGGTTGGAGGAAGAGGAGGAGAGGAGGAGGGTGGCGACAGGAAGAGTCGGGGAGGAGGAAGGTGGCAAGAGCAATCTTGCAGGAGGAGGTTGTCGGTAGGAGGGGGAGGAGGAGGATGGCGATGAGATGGAGATGCGAAGGAGGGCAAGGACGAGGAGGAGGAGGAGGATGGCAGGGTAGCGAGGAGCTACCTAAGGAGGCGGAGGAGTGCCGGCGATGATGTAGGGTGAGGAGCAACGTGTAGATGACGGAGGGCAATCGTCGAGGAGGATCAGGAGTGGAGGAGCGGCGAGGGTTTCTATGAGTTCTACAGGGAGGAGAGGACTCTGCGCGGTAGTATGATGAACAGATATTTCACGTCAGTTCTATCAGAAGCTGACGATAAAGGATAAATTAAATCCACCCTCCATCGCGCCCAAATTTTGGCTCAAAATTTTACCTGACTTTTCCCCATCGCTTATTCCACTAACTGACGACAAAAGTCAAAATCAAACCCACCCAAATTTAAGTGCTAACTTTCGCCATCTTTTCACCATCGCTTATAACATTAACCGACGACATATATTTTTCTGCAGTCAACTATTCAAATAACCGACGGCAGCAATCAAAATCTACCTCGTCCATATATTAGGCAATAATTTCAACCATCGTTTCCCCATCGCTTCTTCCACAAATTGATGGCATAAGTCAAAACTGAACCAATAAATATATGTCCAAATTTAAGGAAGTAATTTTAACCATCTTTTAGCCGTTGCTCCTTACACTAACCGACGCCCAAAATGTATTTAACATTGCTTCATAAAGTAATGGAAATATTAATGACCATCACCTGGCCATTGCTTTTTTTCAATTGACGGTAGGTCGAGTACATGCCTTCACTGTTTCTTATTTGAATAAGTGACTGTAAAAATATCTTTGCCATCAATTTTACAAACCGATAGTAAGGAACCGATGGCATATTCCATTTTTCTAGTAGTGGAGGGAAGATCGAGGAGGAGGGTACTAAAGGTGGGTAATGGTGGTGAGGGGGGAGGTGGGAAGAGGCAGGCGGCATGAAGGAGGTAGGGGTTGCAAGGAGGAAGGAGGAGGTGGGAGGAGGATCTTGAGGAGGAGGAACTAGTGGAGAAAATTGAAGGAGGAGGATGGACGCAAGGCGAGGTGAGAGGAGGAGGGTCTAAAGGAGGAGGAAAGAAACGAGTGAAAGGGAGTGGAAGGAGGTTTAATGTCATGGGTTATAAGATGGGTATATTTATGAGTTAGAGTTTAGGGCTTAGGATTTATGGCCTTCAATTTAGAGTTATGAAGTGAATGTTTAAGGTCTTGAGATTAGGATTTATGGCTTTTGGTCTTACTTAGGATTTAAGGTTTACTTTTAGGGTTTGGTGTTTAAGATTTGAGTGCTAGGGTTATGCGTTTAGGAATTCGATTAACAAACTTAATATTTAGGGTTTTATAAAGGTAGGAAAGATGAGAATGGAGATGGAGTAAGAGGAATATGAAGAAAATTAAGGGTTTAGAAAGTGAGGAGGAGAGGGTTGGGGTGGAGGCAGTTACTGTTAGTAAAGTATAATTTATAAATGAATGTTTGATATTTATGCTTGATTATGAAATTTTTATTACAACTTTGTAGATACACATACTTGCACAAATTTAGATGCACTTAATGACAAACAATAGGAATTCTAACCCCTAGTAACAGATTGTAGGAGGGATATAATTGTGTCAAAATACTAGCTTGTCGAGACTTATGATCGTATTATACGGACAATGCAGAGTGTGTGTATACCTCACTTACATGCACGATGTGTTGTCTTTACAACATGCTATAAGTGTCACTGTCCTTTGTTCGGAGAAGTTCTGAACAAAGGGGGGTCCTTGAAGATTTGATCACAACTTAGGGTTACTTATTGCATGTAGCAAGCATTTGGAAAAATTTCGGTCGCATTTGCTTATTCTTCTCTGGTATGCCAACTAATTTTAGCTCCATTCCTGAAGCGACCTTCAGTGGGGGCTATTTGGGAAGTAGTTAAGGTTAGTCTTGGGAGGTATACTGGAGAAGTGCGGGGAAATGCTGCCGAAATTTCTCCAAACACTGATTGCATGTAAGAAGTAATTTTGTGATCAAATCTTCAAGGATGGGCTATCAAGTGAAAATATTCTTAAAATACACATTTCTTCCATTTTCGAGTCAAACTTATGAGTGATCTTAAAATACACATTGTTACCTTATTCGAGCCCAACTTATGAGTGGTTGTCTTTTACATTTAGGTTAATTATCATGGATAAGTCATGGATTAGTATGAGGAATTCAAATTTCCATAGATACAAGAGTGGAGTGATTTCATTTCTGGAGTAGCATTTCATGATGATAGGAAGACATTTAGACTTGGTGAATTCCTTCAACTGATTTTATACCCATGTAGATATTGTTTGAATGGATTTTTCTATGATCGAGACACATTTTTGGAGCATGTGATATGTAACCGTTGGTGGCAATATTACGTAAATTGGATAACTCATGGTGAGCAAATGAGGAAAGTTAGAAATGAGAGAATTGAAGCCTTTGAAGGAAGTGATGATAATCAAGGAGAAGAATTGGATGAAATGTTACATGATATGAGAGTAGCAAACCATGAGGATGCGGATGACGATGAGACATTACATGATTGTAATGAGTTGTATGATGCAGTCAAGGCAGCAGAGGATCCTATTGCTCCTAGAATAACGTCAATGTCGAAGTTGTCATTCCTTCTGAAATTATTTCAGATGAAAGTGTTGAATAGAGCTATAGTGAAATTAATGTCTAAGGTTTTGGAATTCATTGGAGATCTGCTAAATAATCCATGTTGGGTATCTTAAGTCATGGTATGATGAGAAGAAGCAGATATGTGGGCTCGAATTGAAATGCGAGAAGATTGATGCTTGTCGTAATGACTGTGTCCTGTACAGAAATGAGTACTCAGGATTGACTATCCTGAATGTGGTGAGGAGAGATAAAAGGTGGGTAAGTCAACAAACACCGACGGGAAGAAACAACTGGAGAAGGTTCTCCATTATTTTCCACTGATCCCTAGGCTACAATGCCTATTCTTTTCCAATAAAATAGCAAAACCAATGTCGTGGCATTAAGATAATAAATCGAAAGATGGACGCATTCGTCATCCAATAGATTATGATGAGTGGAACAGATTTAACAAGAATCACGCATTATTCGCAGAGGAGGCACGAAATGTGAGACTAGGTCTTGCAAGCGATGGATTCAACCCATTCAAGAGCATGTATCCATCATATTCCATATGATCGGTGATCATGGTAACTTACAACTTACCCCCATGGCTATGCATGTGATCTACATTAATGATGTTGACACTCCTTATCCCAGGACCCAAGCAACTAGGAAATGCAATAGATGTTTATCTCCAGCCATTGATTGATGAACTGGAAGTCTTGTGGTACAATGTTGTTCAAACATATGACACACAGAAGAAACAATTCTTCTAGTTGCACACAGCATTACTGTGGACAATCAATGACTTTCCAACATATGCGAATTTGTCAAGATGGAGTATGAAGGGGAAGTTTGCCTATCCAATCTAAATGAATGATACTCATCACTTGATGATAAACATGCATAAATTCATCGTAAAATTCTTATTTACAATAGTTCCTAGGCCTAGCATTGTATCATGATATAAATATTACATAAACATCCATTGCGTTGTATTTAGGATAGTTGTATATTATGTACATTAATTTCATCTTTTTATATGGCCAGGAGGCAGTGTGACGTCTTTACAGGCTTCAAATGAAGAATCCGACAGTTTGGATGGATTCAGAGCATTGGTTGCAGTCTGTCAACGAGAGAATCACCCCGATCAGAGCTCTGTAGCACCCTCTACAAGAAGAAGAAAACAGACGGCCTAGATGGTGCCACATGGTGCCATCTAGGACACCCCACCTGAGACAAGACATCCCCATGCTCACCGCAAGATGAGATCCCAGCCATTGGATCTCAATCCAACAACTTAGATGTGTGCTCCTCAGCTAAAGAGGCATCTCTCCTCACCTGATCTCAAGTAACTCAAGCAAGGCCTCATCTCAACCATTGGATCTTCATCCAACGGTCGAGATGCGCAACAGCAACGTCCTCCACTTGACAAAAGAGCACCTTGGCCAAATGGTGAGGCACTCTCTCCGCAGAAGGGATTTGCTGCAATAGAAGGGCGGGCCTTTAGTGAGACTTGCAGCTGTCACTAAATGGCCTGTGCAATGCGTGTGCTAGCTAAGGCAATGAAGAGGCACGAATCTTCAGTGACAGCTCGAGCGGCCTTTAGTGATGCCTGTAGCTGTCGCTGAATATCTGTGGGTGGGCTGCTCTTCCTCCCATCACTATATAAACACCCCTACACCCCCCATTCCTCTTCATCTCTACCTAATCTACTCCCACCTATTACTAAGCTCTAGCAAGCCTACCAACTCTCCGTTAGAGCTTACTCTCAATCTCCAAAGGCTCCTATTAGTGTAACGAACCTCTGCCCCACCAAACATTCCTCCATCTTCCCATCAGTAATCATAGGTCGCCTTGGAGCCATCCTCCCACCTCCATTCCGGTAGCAGATCATCTCCACCTCCTCACCTCCATTCCATAGCCACGATGAAGCTTTCCTCTACCTGACGTCCTCCCGCATCTCACCTCCATTGCCCCGCTTCCCAACTCCTTCCAAGCTTCTGCCAAGCACCGTCGTCTCGCCAAACAGCCGATTCAGGAGATTCTTTCCCACGTCTCTCTTTTTTATGCTTTCTATATTATTGTAATAAACATTTGTGCAATATATATTATATTTTCTTCAATTTCCACTGTGATCCATATTATTTTCTTGCTTTATAAAAATAAATATAAAAAAATAAGAAAACCTCAAAAATGACAAAAACAAACAAAATGAAGTGCAATTTTCAAACAAAGTGAACGTTGCCTCCCTGTATTCGAGCCAGGACTCCCTTAGAGTTTTGGTAAAAATTTATTTGATAACGACTTTTGCAACTACAACGATGGGTTACTCTTAACCCTGATTTTCAAACATGCAAAACACGTCGATCATTTTGGCATTGTTGCCGGGGAGGCAACGGAATTTACTTTCTTGTTTTCTATGCTTCTTTGCATTTACATATTACTAACCCTGCTTATCTCTGATCTATTATCTTGTAAGTACCCTAGCATGGAGATCCAAGTGCAGTAAACTAGAGTAAAGTGCTTGTAGAGTACTTTGCAAGTGTCCCCCACATTCCCCCTCCACTAGTTTCATTTCGCCACACTCATAACCAAGACCAAATCTACTTAGGTGCTTGCATAAACCCTATGATAGAATTGTTTGTCTTGTTTGCCACTTCCACTCATTTCACCCTAGCATTTATATAAAAAGAACAAAAAGATACTTTCTGTGGGACAAATTAATATACACATTTTATACACCCACATTTGAGGCACATAACCTAACTTGATTTTCATCTACTCAACTGAGATTCTGACCTATGGAACTGATACACCAATTCAACACATAAAGGAGTATAAATCATATTAGGTTAATCACCTTTCAGTGTGCCTTAACCGATGGTGCATTTGGGCTGATTGATTGAATTGTTTGGGCTGCACCACCTAATTTAAAAGAAATTCATTTTGTAGCTGCCCCATAGGATTCAATACTTAGGTCAAGCCAGGCACTCCATATTTTCTTGATTTATAAAGGAAAAACACTTGGACTCATGCTTTCAAAACTTGGTTTGCCTTACAAAACTTTATTGAATATACCTAATATTTGAATCCTAAAAGCTACTAAGCAAGATTCGAACCCTAAAACTCACCTCATCATTAATAATCATGCTTGAAAACTTCTTGGTTGTGCACATACACATTCTTAAACAAATCATTAAGGGCACAACCCATTAAGGGCCCATTACATTCCAAAAGCACTAAATATCCCAAGCCTAACTAAAATCGATTAGACGTTGACCCTAAGGACTGATTTGTTCATCGGGATCCAGATTGAGATTGTTCACGATTAACCTACTTATGCTAGTCAATCTGATGTCTAGCTAGGGGAGTAGCATCAAACGACCGTGGCTAGGGGATACACTAGGAACCAGAGGCATAAGCCAAAGGAATGACCTTCTCCCCAGTCCCTCCTTTTAACTGGTTGGATTGCCTATATATAAGTAGAGTAAATCGTCCATAATCTTAGGACAGATTCTAAGAGTCTATAGACCTTTAGGCTACTAAACCTAAGGATAGGCTTGTAATTTTTGTGCTGCAGGGTCCCTTCTCTTCCCCATCCTTCCGACTTCCTTCCAGTGTATGCTTGGAAGGAGGTCATTGAACCCTCGTTTGGAAGTACCTATTGACCATTCCTGGACGTGGAGGTTGAGTTTTAACTAAGTAGATCCCATGGTTGATCAACAACCACCTCCCCTGCCCTCGAACCAGCAGGAGCTGATTCAGAGGCAGTTGGAAGAATTGTGGCAGATGCAGCAATGGTTCCAACGAATGAATGGTCAGGGCACTCGACCCTTGAAGGATTTTTATGATCTTTCAAATTATGAGGATCGTCCTAGCATTCTGATCCCTGCCGGCGATGTTTAGATCAAGCCCCAGGTTTTGAGTCTAATTAAACACATTCACAAGCTTGACTCAGAGGACCCATTCCAACATTTAGAGGACCTAATCACTCTGGTTCAGACCACTAAATCATGGAATGTTGATGAAGAACAGATGCTCATGAGTCTTTTCCCCCATTCACTAAGGGATAAGGCCGCACATTGGTATCGTACCATTGGAAGAGCGATTGCTACCTGGACAGCTTCGAAATCAGCCTTCTTGAAGAAATGCTTCCCATTTGGGTGAACCAATGCGTTGCGACGGGCAATTACCACTTTTACCCAGTTGTAGGAGGAACCATTTCATGGGGCCTGGGAGAGATTCTAGGATCTGTTGTAGAAGTGTCCACATCATGAGGTGCCTAAATGGCAACTTGTGCTGATTTTTATCACGGGTTGAATGATCAACTCCGTAATTATGTGGATGCTTCTTGCGGAAGCAATTTCCTCAACAAATATGTAGATAGTGTGCATGATTTGTTTGAGGAAAGGAGTGAAAATTCTTTAAACCACGCCTCCATGGAAACCTTCAACCAATCCCAACAAACTAGATCAAATGCCAATGAGGTCCAAGATTCTCATACATCTGATATGGAATTGATCTGCAATAGATTAGATAAGATGGATTTGGTTGCTAAACGAATGGAAGAGTGGATGTCCGAAAACTCTAATTTGTCTAGATCCACTCAATCCTAGGGATAGGGATTCCATTCTTCGCAAGCTCCTACAAGACAGGAGTTTGTGAACCAGCTGGAGTCGGCTCGACCTTCGGGCCAGCTCTTCGCAGAATCTTATGAGTTCCAAACTAGGGCCTTTGATCCCAGTTTCTCTGATCCTTCTTCATCCTCATCTTATGAGGATGTTCATGCTGTGTAGGAGAATGTTAAGTCCAACCCTTACTCGAATTCCTACAATTTTGGTTGGAAAAATCACCTTAACTTCTCCAGGAAAGATCAGGGGTAGCAAACCCAATATCGACCCAATAACTATGTACCACAAAAACCAATAGGTTAGGGTCATGTATAAACTCAGTTGCCCTTGAATCAGGTTAATAAGTCCATGTGGAATGCCCAACAACCGGCTGAGCAGGCTGATTTAAACCTGAAAATGGTAGAAATGCAAGGGTCAATGCTCCAGCTCATGCAACAAATGAAAACTTCGCTGGATACCTTGCAATCCAAACTTGATGCAAACAACTGACAGCCTGGATCTCTACCATCACAACTTGTACCGAACCCAAAGAATGTACAGAATCGAGGCGCTTGGCCTCAAGGGTTTGGTAATAATGGGTATTCGTATGCTAAAGCTCATGCTATCTATAAGGCTACCCCAGCTCCTCCTGGAGCAAACCAAGTTCCTACCAAAATCAACCTGGAGCTTCCTGTTTTGCCCAACCCTCTGCAAGGCACTAACCAACAGCATTTTGCCACTGCAAACACCATCACCTTGAGGAGTGGTAGTAGACACAAGGGACCTACCCAACCCCATGTTAACACCATTAGGCTCTGTAGCAAGAATTCCAGACTCCCAACTAAGAATGTGATCAACAAAACATTAGAGTCTGATTTGGGAGTATGTTGTTGTTGTATGGGCAAATAGAAAAGGTCAGAGGAGAAATTTGAGGAAAGGATGTGCTTACTTCAGGCTTTCAAATTGACAATCATTTTACTCCTTGCAGCTATCGGGTCAATCCCGGCCTATGCCATAGGTTTATTGAATTCATATCAAGCAAAGCATAGAGTGGAATCTAAAAACATTAGGAGAGTAGTCATGTTTGATAACACAAGCACACTAACCTTAACAAGCTACCTCCTAAGAAGCAGGACCCGAGAGCCCTGCTGATTTCCTGCACAATACGAAACATCACTTCTGACTGGGCCCTTCTCGACTTAGGTGCTTCCATTAATGTGATCCCCACCTCACTGCAATGGAATTGGGTCTAGGCTACTTGAAACACACTGACATAACCTTGCAGTTAGCCGATAGATCCATTACAAAACCAAGGGGTATTTTGCCAGATGTTTTAGTCAAGATAATGATTTGCATTACCTTATTGATTTCATGGTCCTGGACACGAAATCACCAAAACAACTCAACCACACCCTGATTATTTTGGGAAGACCTTTCTTGCCTACCACCAAAGCAAGGATTGATTGTGAATCGGGAAATATAGTAATGGCCTCTGGGAATAAAATGAATCGATTTAATATTTTTGAGGTCTCAAAGAAGGATAAAATTAAGTGTGGTTTGATGGAGGAGCTTGGCAAAATAGAAGAGGTAATGGCCATACATTCCTTAGACAACCTTTTAAGGGTCAACTCAACCCAAACTCATGAAGAAAATCACATGGTTGCAAGGATAATTGAGGATAATAAAGACATAAAACAAACTATGGCAACCCGGGATGAGGAAGATATTTATGAATTTGGCAATTTGTTGGATGGTTCACATGATCAAGTTAAAACCCAACAATGTCCTCATCTTGAATTTTTAGAGTTTGAGGTTCAACGTTTGGGTGGGAGTCATGAAGATTAGGATGGTTGGATTAAGCACCCAAATTGTGAGGTTGAAATTGAACTTTGGGGAGAAACTCTTAAAATATTAGATATTCTAGAGTACCCACAAACCCCCAACTCATCACCAAACCCTCACCATCCTTTTTCACCCAACCATTGCACAAATTCTATATCCACCCACACCTCCTCTGTAATGAATCAACAAAACTCCTATTGGAGACCATTTGGGCTCTCCCTGCACCACCAACTTGCCACTTTCATTGATCATCTCTTTGGCAAGCCCATTTTTACTCTCCAGGACCCATATCTAAGGGCCTGGAAACTGAGTTATTGTAGCCTCAATGTTAGTTATTTTATTGATTGAGGACCTTGCCTAGTTGAAGGCATTAAACTCAGCACGTGTAAAGACTATTATGAGATGACCAGAATCTCACGAAAACTAGGTGTTATTCTTCCACTTCTACTCTCCCGCATGCTTTCATTTTAACAATGAGCACATTGCATTAGCTAAGCAGGGGGGTAGATATTTCTTATGAATCTTTTTGTCAGCCGTAACAGTAATTTTTTTTTTCATCTTTAAAGAAAAAAAGAATTAGGAGATGAGAACTTAGGCATTAGGAGTTGCAAACTTTATAAATTGATACTTTGGGACCTGAATACTTAGACTCTTCAGGTCCTCGGGCTTAATTAGCTCAGGTGTCCACTCAAATGTGGATTTAGTCTCGAGTCCTCGCCAAAGAATTTTATCTTAAACTGGTCAATAAATTGGGGTGATAAGTATACGACTTATCAACCCACCTTTTGATTTGAGGGGATTTTAAGCCTAAGCATCTACACACTATTTACACTAACTCACTTTCTGATAGTTTTTACGAAAATTGGGTAGCTAATGAATTGACTAGGGTGGTATGGCTAGTAAGTTGTCATGGGTAACAGCCCATTGGCCATTTGTCCAAAGCCCAGCCACAAAACCATATTTTTTGTATTGCCTTTAAGTAAATCTTAGATTAGGGAAGCCACCTACTTAGAAAAAAAAAAGAAACACCCAAAAAGAAAAGAAAAAAATAGAAAAAGGAGAAAATGAAAAAAGAAAATAATAAAGCCACACTTCACCACACGAGTATGGCTAGCAAGTGGTCATGGGTAATAGCCCCTTGGCCGGTTGTCCAAAGCCTAGCTCACAAAAATACACAATAATTCCCAAAATATGTAGGGAAGAAGTGGGGAAGTACATATACCGGGGAGATATATACTGGGTTCACCCTTGTGGTGACCCCAAAATTAAAAGAAGTAGGAAGAAAGTTACCAATCAAAAAGATAAACCTTTAGGCAAGGTCATTGATTGCACAGCAATCATAGGTCTTAATTGACCTAATTATGCTAGGACTTAGCATAAATTAAGGTAATTCATGCATGCATAAGTATTACGAGCACCGTTACTGCTTTCTTTTAGCTATGCATAAAATAATGCTATAATGTACTGATTAAGTGCATTATGTCAATTACAAGTAATAAGCTGATCAAAAGCTAGATCTGAAGCTGGGTCTAAAGTTGGATCTGAAGAATAAAGAATAACTAGTATTGCAATGGAGCTGGAGTGGAAGACCTAGATTAGATGTAGTAGATAATAATGTAAGGGAGTTAGGGTATGCTATTCTATTAAGTAGGAATAAAGTAATAAATTGTGAAGAACTTAGGTCCGTCCTAGCCCTAGGACAGCTTAGAAGCTTCCCCAAGCCTTAGCCACCCTTAGATTAGGTCACCGCTGAAAGTTTCCCTACAAGGAGGGGTGACGTAATAAAATTGCGGAATTGAATATAATATCACAGAATAAACAAACAATCGCACAAGTACACAAAGATTTTTAGGTGGAAACCCAAACCGGGTGAAAACTACCACCTAACCCTCTCGAGTTAGGATTTTCCGATCAACCTAGTTGATCAAATCCACTAACCGAATCACTTTAAAACGAGGGTGATTCAACCTCAGTACAACCACGCTACAAGTACGAGCGTAGCGTTCCTCAACCCCTTCTCTCCACGAGAAGGATTTTGTCCCACGAAGGAGACGGGAATTCGCAAAGCGAATACCCAACCAAAAGACAAAGATAAAATAAAACAACAGGTCCTATAGAGCCAACAAAGTAATTAAGAACCTAGCTTCTATAGGAATAAGGAAACTCCCCTTTGCAAGGAGTGCGTCGAGGATGACGCGGGTGCGTGAGCCACGCAACGGTGCAATGTCGCTCTCGTGAACAACGGCGGGAGAGCGGGTGCGCGAAGGCTTGATGCTCTCAAGATGATGGAGCTTGAGCTTAGAGAGCAAGATCCTTTCTAGACACCAAAGAGTGTGGAAGTGTGTAGCTAAGTGTATCCAAGTGTGTTTTTGTGTTGCAAAGGCTCCCCTCTATTTATAGAGGCCTTAGGAAGGCTTTGGAAGGCTTAAGAAAGGTTCTATAGCCGTTGGGTGCAAAGCCCAAGAGAATCAGGCCGAAATCAGGACAATGATTACATTTGACAGGGTTATCAGACGTCTAACTCTGGCATCAGACGTCTGGAAGGCCACTTTAAGACGTCTGATTCCAAGGTCAGACGTCTGATTCTATGCGGGTTTCTCCCTGACTTGAATCAGATCTAAACAGGGTTTTTGCGTAAGTCCATCAGACGACATACAGGACATCTGGTACTATGTTTGGACGTCTGGAAACCTACTTTTACTGTGGGAATTGATTTCCAAACGTTGCAACGGCTAGAAAATCTCTGAGAAGAGATTTTGGGTCAGCCGAGGCAAAACGGTCATTTATCAGACGTCTGGAAAGTCCTATGGACGTCTAATAAGGCTCTAACGGTCATAATCTTGGGTGTTTTCTAAGCCAGCCAACGGTCCACTAATTGGACGTCTGGCAAAGTCATCAGACGTCTCCTAAGACGTCTGGTCTAAGGTCTGGACGTCTGATTTCATCAGACATAACTAACTATGTCCAGCCTAACAGTTATCAGACGTCTGAAACAACAGTCAGATGTCTTAAAATTCTTTATCTGACGTCTGATTTGGGAATTAGACGTCTGGAAGTGCTATTTGAACCCTATATTGGTTTTCTAAGTATTCTACAGAAAACCTAAGTATCCTAGGGTTGTGCCGGTGTTCCTAGGACTACTGTTAGGGTTCTTTGAGGCTCTTTAATATGAAATATCTAAGGAAATAAAGAGCAACAAAGGAAACAAAAAATACAACAAGTACAAAAGAAGGAAATCTATCTTATTCTTCATTTCCTTCCATCTTCAATCTTTCGCTCCACGCGAACCTCCTCTGTTTTCCGTCAAGCTCTTCCAATCCGTCCTGGATGCGAGCTCGAACTCCGTCTAAACACGTCCTCATTTGCAATTGACCTGAAATCTAGGACTCAAATTGCAAATGTTAAATAACACGTGTTTTGTTATCATCAAAACAAATGATCGTGGTGCTCTAGCACCAACAATCTCCCCCTTTTTGATGATGACAAAACCGTAAATAATAATGCATAAAAATCCTCCCCCTTTTTGACATTATCAAAAAGGTTTAATTGATTTTATATTTCCTATAACTCCCCCTTAAAACATGCTCTTCTACGAGTTTCTTTTGACAAAGGTAATGTCCTCCCCCTTTTTGTAACAATGCGATAGCTATTTTTTTTCTCCCCCTTTCTAAAGGAAATTTAGCTACCTTATATCTCCCCCTTAAAAATTGACAATTAGCTCATCCTTTTTTTTAACTCCCCCTATCTAAATGCTTATGATAAAAAGATAGGGTAAAGGGTTTTACCTCACCTACCATGGCCAATAAAATGGACTGAATGGTGGTGGTGGATGCCACATCGGATGGGGCTCCCATCCGTAGCTTGGAGGCCCGGGCATTGGCGCCGGTCTCCAATCTGGTGGTCGACATGCGGCGGGTCCGTCGTTTGTTCACCGTTTCGTCGATCTTCTTGTTCTCCTCCTTGGTCTACTCCTTGGTTCTCCCAATTCGAGTTGACCAGCCTTGAGCTTGTAGGTCCAGTCCCTTATGTTGTAATTATCCCTGAACCCTACAAAATAAGATTCTAATTCTTTTTTCGGTATCCAAGTGGGCTTGGATCCGGATTTGTTAGAAGGTCTCCTTGATGGAGATCCTTTCTCAACCTTAGGGCTATAAAAATCATCTACTTTATTGATTAGTTTGTTAGAGTTTTCCCTAAGACATGCAATTTCTTTTTCTATAGTATTCATCTTAGTCTTTAAATCAGAAATTTCTAACTTAAGACTATCATTTTCCTCAATCAACTTATTATTTTCATTGATGAGGTTATGATTTTCTAATAACAGGTTATTATCCTTAGCACTAGTTTCTATGTCCTTAAGTTATTTTTCTAACCTATCATTTTCAGATTTAAGAAAACTAAGGTTTTTTTTAATACTTTTGTTTTCTATTTTAAGTGATTTACTAATCTCAAAAAGTTCATTAAATGCTTCTTGAAGATCGAGATTTACCTCGTTGTCGCTGTCGTCGCTTCCACTTTCGCTGTCGCTGTTGGTTCCTCTGGCCATGAAACCAAAGCAAGCGGTTTCTTCTTCTTCTTCTTCCTCCGAGCTTGTCTCCTCATGAGTGCCTTCCAACCTCCTCCATATCTCGTGGGCGGTGGTGCACCCTTGGATTTTCTCGAACTCTTCCGGACTCAACGCGCAATACATGGCATTCATTGCCTTTGCGTTGAGTGAAAGCTCTCGAATATGCTGCTGCGAGTATCCTCCCGCAGGTTTTTCTGGGATGTCGAAAGGCGTCTCGCATCTGGCCCAGACCGTGAAGTCGGTGGCTTGAAGCCAGGTCTTCATCCGCAACTTCCAGTAGGGGTAGTTGCTCCCGTCGAAGAACGGCGGACGGGTTGTGGACTGCCCCTCGGAGATCCTGATTGCTGATGTGCTTCCCTCCATTTGATCTCTTGCCGGGTTGTTACACTGAAACAGCAAGACCTGCTCTGATACCAAATGAAAGTTTCCCTACCAGGAGGGGTGACGTAATAAAATTGCGGAATTGAATATAATATCACAGAATAAACAAACAATCGCACAAGTACACAAAGATTTTTAGGTGAAAACCCAAACCGGGTGAAAACCACCACCTAACCCTCTCGAGTTAGGATTTTCCGATCAACCTAGTTGATCAAATCAACTAACCGAATCACTTTAAAACGAGGGTGATTCAACCTCAGTACAACCACGCTACAAGTACGAGGGTAGCGTTCCTCAACCCCTTCTCTCCACGAGAAGGATTTTGTCCCACGAAGGAGACGGGAATTCGCAAAGCGAATACCCAACCAAAAGACAAAGATAAAATAACACAACAGGTCCTATAGAGCCAACAAAGTAATTAAGAACCTAGCTTCTATAGGAATAAGGAAACTCCCCTTTGCAAGGAGTGCGTCGAGGATGACGCGGGTGCGTGAGCCATGCAACGGCGCAATGTCGCTCTCATGAACAACGGCGGGAGAGCGGGTACGCGAAGGCTTGATGCTCTCAAGATGATGGAGCTTGAGCTTAGAGAGCAAGATCTTTTCTGGACACCAAAGAGTGTGGAAGTGTGTAGCTAAGTGTATCCAAGTGAGTTTTTGTGTTGCAAAGGCTCCCCTCTATTTATAGAGGCCTTAGGAAGGCTTTGGAAGGCTTAAGAAAGGTTCTATAGCCGTTGGGTGCAAAGCCCAAGAGAATCAGGCCGAAATCAGGACAATGATTACATTTGACAGGGTTATCAGACGTCTGGAAGGCCACTTTAAGACGTCTGATTCCAAGGTCAGACGTCTGATTCTATGCGGGTTTCTCCCTGACTTGAATCAGATCTAAACAGAGTTTTTGCGCAAGTCCATCAGACGACATACAGGACGTCTGGTACTATGTCTGGACGTCTGGAAACCTACTTTTACTGTGGGAATTGATTTCCAAACGTTGCAACGGCTAGAAAATCTCTGAGAAGAGATTTTGGGTCAGCCGAGGCAAAACGGTCATTTATCAGACGTCTGGAAAGTCCTATGGACGTCTGATAAGGCTCTAACGGTCATAATCTTGGGTGTTTTCTAAGCCAGCCAACGGTCCACTAATTGGACGTCTGGCAAAGTCATCAGACGTCTCCTAAGACGTCTGGTCTAAGGTCTGGACGTCTGATTTCATCAGACATAACTAACTATGTCCAGCCTAACAGTTATCAGACGTCTGAAACAACAGTCAGACGTCTTAAAATTCTTTATCAGACGTCTGATTTGGGAATTAGACGTCTGGAAGTGCTGTTTGAACCCTATATTGGTTTTCTAAGTATTCTACAGAAAACCTAAGTATCCTAGGGTTGTGCCGGTGTTCCTAGGACTACTGTTAGGGTTCTTTGAGGCTCTTTAACATGAAATATCTAAGGAAATAAAGAGCAACAAAAGAAACAAAAAATACAACAAGTACAAAAGAAGGAAATCTATCCTATTCTTCATTTCCTTCCATCTTCAATCTTTCGCTCCACGCGAACCTCCTCTGTTTTCCGTCAAGCTCTTCCAATCCGTCCTGGATGCGAGCTCGAACTCCGTCTAAACACGTCCTCATTTGTAGTTGACCTGAAATCTAGGACTCAAATTGCAAATGTTAAATAACACGTGTTTTGTTATCATCAAAACAAATGATCGTGGTGCTCTAGCACCAACAATCTCCCCCTTTTTGATGATGACAAAACCGTAAATAATAATGCATAAAAATCCTCCCCCTTTTTGACATTATCAAAAAGGTTTAATTGATTTTATATTTCCTATAACTCCCCCTTAAAACATGCTCTTCTATGAGTTTCTTTTGACAAAGGTAATGTCCTCCCCCTTTTTGTAACAATGCGATAGCTATTTTTTTTCTCCCCCTTTCTAAAGGAAATTTAGCTACCTTATATCTCCCCCTTAAAAATTGACAATTAGCTCATCCTTTTTTTTAACTCCCCCTATCTAAATGCTTATGATAAAAAGATAGGGTAAAGGGTTTTACCTCACCTACCATGGCCAATAAAATGGCCCGAATGGTGGTGGTGGATGCCACATCGGATGGGGCTCCCATCCGTAGCTTGGAGGCCCGGGCATTGCCGCCGGTCTCCAATCTGGTGGTCGACGTGCGGCGGGTCCGTCGTTTGTTCACCGTTTCGTCGGTCTTCTTGTTCTCCTCCTTGGTCTACTCCTTGGTTCTCCCAATTCGAGTTGACCAGCCTTGAGCTTGTAGGTCCAGTCCCTTATGTTGTAATTATCCCTGAACCCTACAAAACAAGATTCTAATTCTTTTTTCGGTATCCAAGTGGGCTTGGATCCGGATTTGTTAGAAGGTCTCCTTGATGGAGATCCTTTCTCAACCTTAGGGCTATAAAAATCATCTACTTTATTGATTAGTTTGTTAGAGTTTTCCCTAAGACATGCAATTTCTTTTTCTATAGTATTCATCTTAGTCTTTAAATCAGAAATTTCTAACTTAAGACTATCATTTTCCTCAATCAACTTATTATTTTCATTGATGAGGTTATGATTTTCTAATAACAGGTTATTATCCTTAGCACTAGTTTCCATGTCCTTAAGTTATTTTTCTAACCTATCATTTTCAGATTTAAGAAAACTAAGGTTCTTTTTAATACTTTTGTTTTCTATTTTAAGTGATTTACTAATCTCAAAAAGTTCATTAAATGCTTCTTGAAGATCGAGATTTACCTCGTTGTCGCTGTCGTCGCTTCCACTTTCGCTGTCGCTGTTGGTTCCTCTGGCCATGAAACCAAAGCAAGCGGTTTCTTCTTCTTCTTCCTCCGAGCTTGTCTCCTCATGAGTGCCTTCCAACCTCCTCCATATCTCGTGGGCGGTGGTGCACCCTTGGATTTTCTCGAACTCTTTCGGACTCAACGCGCAATACATGGCATTCATTGCCTTTGCATTGAGTGAAAGCTCTCGAATATGCTGCTGCGAGTATCCTCCCGCGGGTTTTTCTGGGATGTCGAAAGGCGTCTCGCATCTGGCCCAGACCGTGAAGTCGGTGGCTTGAAGCCAGGTCTTCATCCGCAACTTCCAGTAGGGGTAGTTGCTCCCGTCGAAGAACGGCGGACGGGTTGTGGACTGCCCCTCGGAGATCCTGATTGCTGATGTGCTTCCCTCCATTTGATCTCTTGCCGGGTTGTTACGCCGAAACAGCAAGACCTGCTCTGATACCAAATGAAAGTTTCCCTACCAGGAGGGGTGACGTAATAAAATTACGGAATTGAATATAATATCACAGAATAAACAAACAATCGCACAAGTACACAAATATTTTTAGGTGGAAACCCAAACCGGGTGAAAACCACCACCTAACCCTCTCGAGTTAGGATTTTCCGATCAACCTAGTTGATCAAATCAACTAACCGAATCACTTTAAAACGAGGGTGATTCAACCTCAGTACAACCACGCTACAAGTACGAGGGTAGCGTTCCTCAACCCCTTCTCTCCACGAGAAGGATTTTGTCCCACGAAGGAGATGGGAATTCGCAAAGCGAATACCCAACCAAAAGACAAAGATAAAATAAAACAACAGGTCCTATAGAGCCAACAAAGTAATTAAGAACCTAGCTTCTATAGGAATAAGGAAACTCCCCTTTGCAAGGAGTGCGTCGAGGATGACGCAGGTGCGTGAGCCACGCAACGGCGCAATGTCGCTCTCGTGAACAACGGCGGGAGAGCGGGTGCGCGAAGGCTTGATGCTCTCAAGATGATGGAGCTTGAGCTTAGAGAGCAAGATCTTTTCTGGACACCAAAGAGTGTGGAAGTGTGTAGCTAAGTGTATCCAAGTGTGTTTTTGTGTTGCAAAGGCTCCCCTCTATTTATAGAGGCCTTAGGAAGGCTTTGGAAGGCTTAAGAAAGGTTCTATAGCCGTTGGGTGCAAAGCCCAAGAGAATCAGGCCGAAATCAGGACAATGATTACATTTGATAGGGTTATCAGACGTCTAACTCTGGCATCAGACGTCTGGAAGGCCACTTTAAGACGTCTGATTCCAAGGTCAGACGTCTGATTCTATGCGGGTTTCTCCCTGACTTGAATTAGATCTAAATAGGGTTTTTGCGCAAGTCCATCAGACGACATACAGGACGTCTGGTACTATGTCTGGACGTCTGGAAACCTACTTTTACTGTGGGAATTGATTTCCAAACGTTGCAACGGCTAGAAAATCTCTGAGAAGAGATTTTGGGTCAGCCGAGGCAAAACGGTCATTTATCAGACGTCTGGAAAGTCCTATGGACGTCTGATAAGGTTCTAACGGTCATAATCTTGGGTGTTTTCTAAGCCAGCCAACAGTCCACTAATTGGACGTCTGGCAAAGTCATCAGACGTCTCCTAAGACATCTGGTCTAAGGTCTGGACGTCTGATTTCATCAGATATAACTAACTATGTCCAGCCTAACAATTATCAGACATCTGAAACAACAGTCAGACGTCTTAAAATTCTTTATCAGACGTCTGATTTGGGAATGAGACGTCTGGAAGTGCTATTTGAACCCTATATTGGTTTTCTAAGTATTCTACAGAAAACCTAAGTATCCTAGGGTTGTGCCGGTGTTCCTAGGACTACTGTTAGGGTTCTTTGAGGCTCTTTAACATGAAATATCTAAGGAAATAAAGTGCAACAAAAGAAACAAAAAATACAACAAGTACAAAAGAAGGAAATCTATCCTATTCTTCATTTCCTTCCATCTTCAATCTTTCGCTCCACGCGAACCTCCTTTGTTTTCCGTCAAGCTCTTCCAATCCGTCCTGGATGTGAGCTCGAACTCCGTCTAAACACGTCCTCATTTGCAATTGACCTGAAATCTAGGACTCAAATTGCAAATGTTAAATAACACGTGTTTTGTTATCATCAAAATAAATGATCGTGGTGCTCTAGCACCAACAACCGCACCCTAGGAAACCTTAAAACTCTAATTCCAACCTCTATCTAGACATTAAGATGAGTTATAGGACGTCCAGAACCCTTAGCCAACTCCCGCACACCTTAATCCCACTTCTACAGTGTTATTGGACGTCTAGACACTTGGTTAGATGTCCAATTTCTGCAAAATACCCAAAACAAAACCCAAAATCCCTCCTGACTCTGATTGGACATCTAGACAATAAGTTTGGACTTCTAATTTTTGAGTATAATCATCTGATACTATTATTGGACGTCAAGAATTACCTTGAAGTTCCTATTTTGAGATTCAAGCCTTCATCTTGGATCTCTAGCTCCCTAAACCCAATTCTAACCCCATAGGAACCTAAATTAAGATACCCTAACCCTAGTACATCACCTCTAGACCTCCTTAAGGACCTAATTAGGTCCTCACTAAAGCTAGTTGGCTTAGATCATAGTAAATTACCATTGCCTAGTCAATTGGACTCAAAGCATCCAATTGAGCTCAGATCTCAACCAATACAAGTCCATTTGGACTCAATGAAAGTCCAATTGACCTAAGCCAACCTAATTGAGTTATTTCACTCTCAATTAGGTTCACACTCATTCAATTAAAATTATGTTAAGTTTAATTGTATTTCCCCCTTAGTAATTAGGGTTTGCAACCCTAATTTAAGACCTACACCAACCTAAACCCCCTTAGGACCTAGCCTAGATCACTTAGATGCATAGGGCACAGCCACACACACACACACCCATTCATGCACTCCCACACCACCTAGAGTGTTCTATGTTCTTCCAAAGGTGACGCCACTCTTGGTTGCCAAAATTAGCAACCAAGAGCCATTCAAATTGGAGATCCACAAATGGTGGATCTAAAAACCACCTCTCTCTCTCTTTGGCTGGCCACTCTTGGAGCTCTCTCTAGAGAGTTCCACACTTCTCTAGAGAGTCTCCTGTACATTTATAAAAGGACCTAAGGGGTGGCCATTTGCACCCATCCATTCTTGGCTTCATTCACTCTTGGCTTCCATTTAGTTTAGCTACATCCACCTCCACTCCATCTCCATGAGTAGCATCACCATGGCCACCACCATCTCCATGCCAAGATGTTGGATCACCTCCTCAACCTCCCTCCAAGGGTAGGCCTAAGCACCATTGGCCGCCCCTCCTTCTCTTAGCCAACTCAAAGGCCATCGGAGCCCACCTCCAAATGCCCTTATTTCTGCTAGATTAGTAGCTTAGTTCTTCATAGTTTACATGCTTTTATTATTGCTTAGTGGTGTAGCTCTAAATTCTCCTCCAATGATGCATGCATAATCCCCGTAGATTCATGTATGCGATTGTTTTCTACTAGCTAGATTGTGTTTCCAAGCATTCCTCTATAAGCTTTCCACGAGTTCCATGTTGTAAACACCATGATGAATCAATGAAAGATCTTTTTCTATATATATATATATCTATGTGCTATTGTAATATATTTTGTGTGATTAAAGTTGCCTATTTTTACTTTCTGATATTCTGGCAACTAAGCATGTTGTGCATAAATACGTAATAATCATAAATCGACATGTGATTTTAAGCAAGTAGATCAAGCGAGATTGACTTCAAATTTGCATTTTCATAAATGCCTCCTAGAGACAAATGACCAGGACTCCAAGTCTCATTACCTTTATAAATTATTTTTGATGAGCATTTAGCGGGACTATGCTACGATGTCCGACGATTTCAAAATGCGTGAAAATGGGATTATCAAATGGCATCATTGCTGTGAAGGCAACGTCAATTTTTGATTTCGATCTTTTGAGCTATCACTGATAAATCTTTCTCTGCTTGTCTTGTGATGTGTAGGAAAAGAGGAAAAATGGGAATCTGCACACGCAACGAGCGTAGATTAAAAAAGTCAGATGCACATCTCATCTTAGATTAGGATTTCCCTTTCTGAACCCTAGGTTAGATTTATTTGAAAAAAAAAGCCCATTTATTTTCATGAGAAAGAAAAAAAAAATTCTAGGTAGTTAGATTAGGTTTCTTTTTGAAACCTAGGTTAGTTTTGAAAAAGAAAAAATAAAGAATTTGAAAATCCATTGAAAAGAAAATTCTTGTTGAAAAGAAAATTTCAAAATTTTTGAAAAAAAAAAAATTATTTTGGTGGAAAGTTTGAATTTCAAATTCAAACACCCTTTCAAAAGCTTCTCCACCACCCTTTGATTTTCGGTCAGATTTCAAGTTTCAATTTAAAAATTCAATTACTGAAAAATTAATGAGGAAAAAATTCTAAAATTCAAGTTAGACCTTCATTTTCAAACCATCTTTCAAACATCATCGTTCATTTGAAAAAATTCCAAGTAAAAAATTTTTAAAAATTTACGAAGTGCAAGGGGTTAGACTGACCTATATTTGAGATTTTTAAAAATTCAAAAAGCAATTCCGAGCAATCCATGAATCAGTTTTCACTAAAAATGGTGGCGTTTGAAAGCTGATCTCATTGGCTTTAATTTCCATATTTTTTCTAAAGTTTTGAAAGTCATTTGATACTGTTTCAAAGCACAAACTCGACCAGGGGTCAAAATTCCAAATCTGACCCCTTGACATTTAAAAATCTCCATAAATTCGGTTGAAATAGTAAAAAATACAAAAAAAAAATATTCTCTAAAAGGACAATTGAAAAAGGAATCTATTTTCCAAATTCAATTTATTTGGATTCCAATTTTGTTCAGAGAACTATTTTTATTCGCGTGGTCTATTGAAAAGAAGAAAACAAAAAATAAACCCTAGAATTGCATGAACCCTAGGTTACATATTTATGATTACACTCAAGAGATCATACATTTGGGATAGCCTAGACTTAGTCAAGTCTAGTGCTTAGCTGGTGAGCTTGGTCACCATGTGGGCCACTCACCACAAACCCCAACTGAAGAAAAATGGGATAAAATCAATTTAAAAATATGAAATCAACCCGAATTCGTTGTCATACTACTAAATGTTTTCAATCTCTCTTGCCAAACCTAGTGACTAAGTCTGTGGGGTAGTGTCAAATGACCGTGGCTCGGGGGTCTACGGAACCAGAGGCGTAAGCCGAAGGAAGAACCTTCCCCTTAGTCCCATCGTAACCAGACTGGCTGGGTTAGCTTGGGAGGTGGGAATCACTTTCAGTCGGTTGTATGACAAATTTTTCTTCAGGAATTCGAACTTAGAACGAAAAATCTGGTCACCTGATCATAATGACCATCCTATTGACAAGGCCTTAGCCTTGTCTAGCTTGGCTATACCAACCCAAGGGTTGGGTGGTGTATGCAAGGAAGGAGGTCACTTAGACCTCAACTGGTTGGACCTTGGGAGCCGCTCCCAAGGAGGTGAGTCACCTCGCCAGGACCATCTTCTCCCCCCACTTCTACTCCCTTAGCCGCAATGGCTAACCCTGGATCTGGACCTAATCAGGATCCAGAAGAGCTGGACCCACAAGAATATTTGAGAGCCTAGGTCACTAAATCAGCTCAACCTTGGGATTAGAACCCAAGGTGGCGAAGATGACTTTTCACTTCACCTGATCCTTCCCCTTGGGTTACCAAAATGGTTAACCCATATCCTAACCCTGGATATTATGACCCATACCAGTCGGTCCCTCAAAGGACCACATCTTATAACCTAGGATATGGATTTCATACTCCTGCTTCTCACCCAAGGAATATGGGTAGACTTGATTCACCCCATGGAACCCCTGAAGAACTACCAGTGCATATGCGACCGCATTACAGAATACAAAGAGCTATAGCTAGCACTAAGGAGAAGGCTGCATCTACCTACACGAAATCCAAGCTATCACTGAGCCGAACCAAAGACAAAGCTGGATTCCATATCAACAAGCTATGATGGAGCTCCTTCGGGGAATAGTAGGGATAACAAGGCTAATTGGACAAAATCAGGAAGCTCAAGAACTACTGCTTTTGAGATATCAAGTGGAAAATAGCCTGGAAGACCTCGAAGAATCTGAAATGACTACACCGGAAGGACACACAGAAGATTCTCGGGAGCAGATGCTGGAAGATCATTCAGGGGAAAAAGAATCTAGCTTGGATATGAGATAGGAGTAGCAAGTATGCCAAATGGGTTTGTTTGAGAACTCCAGTCAAGAAATTGAGGAGGAAAGGACTGATATCTCCAAGACTGAGCCACAATCGGATTATCCTAAATCCTGGGGGATACCTCATGGGTTAGAAAAACCAACTGAGATAAGGGAAGTAGATCCACTTGAGGATATGGATCTTGAGGCAAACATTACATGTGACACTACTGATCAATCTAGGCCACTTCCCATTATAGGTGAATGTTGTAGGACGTAGATCATGTATTTGATTAGAAAGCATCGTAGTATAGTTGCGAAATACGATCCAACAAAGATATTTAATAAAAGGTAACGAGACTTGAGTCCCGGTCGTTCGTCTCTGGGAGGCGTTTGTTTTACTTTTAAAATTGATCTTTTTGCCACTCTACTTTGTTTAGAATCGAATGTCGGTTCATGGTTATTATGTATTTAATTACGACATGCTTAGTTGCAAGAACATCAGGAATTAAAAAGAGGCAACATTAATCACACAAAAGATATTGCAATGAATAGGCTCATGGTGATTTCACAACAGGGAGATATATGCATATATAAAAGCATTTTTCATTCATTCAATGGGAGAGTTGTTTGCAACAAAAACTATAGAGGAAAGCTTGTACAGAAATGCTTGGAATTTAAATCTAGCTACTAGAAAACGACTGCATACAAGAATCAACGGGGGGACTTTGCATACATCATTGGGGCAGAATAAAGACTACTCTACTAAGTAGTAATAAAAAGCAGTAAAACTACAAAGAGCATAAACTAAATCTAGCAGAACAAAAGGGCATTCAAGGGTGCTCCCCGATGGCCTTGGAGAGGTCGGGGGGAGAATGAGGGGCAGCCAATGTTGCTTAGGCCAACCCTTGGTGAGAAGGAGGAGTGATCCAGCATTCTAGCATGATGTCCTTCATGGTAGTGGTGTGTTCAAGGAGGTGGAGTGGCTAGCCTAAGTGGAGGTGGGTGTGAGTGGTGCCCAGAATGTGAATGGGTGCACTTGGCCACCCATGGGGTCTTTTTATAGACTCAAGGGCTTCTCTATAGAGAGGTGTGGAACTGTCTAAAGAGAGTCCAAGAGTGACCGGCCATATGGTTATGAGATCCAAAAAATGTGGATCTCATTTTGAATGCCTCTTGGTTGCTAAATTTGGCAACCAAGAGGTGGCGCCACTTCAAGAGAGTTCTAGAGAACACTAGAGAAGTGTGTGTGCATGAATGGGTGTGTGTGTGTGTGTGTGTGGTCATGCTCCATGTGGCTAGGTGGCTTAGGTTAGGTCCTAAAGGGTTTGGGTAGATGTATTCCTTGAATTAGGGTTACAAACCCTAATTGCTAAGGGGAAAGTGCAATTAAACTTAACCTAAGTTTAATTGGATGAGTGTGAACCTAATTGAGAGTGAAATAACTCAATTGTGTTTGGTTTAGGTCAATTGGACTCTCACTAAGTACAATTGAACTTGTGTGGGTTGAGATCTAAGCTCAATTGGACTCAATGAGTCCAATTGACTTAGGTGAAGGTAATTGACTTTGATCTAAGTCAATTGTGTTTGGTGAGGACCTAATTAGGTCATTAGGTAGGTCTAGGGGCAATGTACTAGGGTTAGGAGACCTTAATTTAGGTTCCTATGAGGTTGGGATTAGGTCTAGGGAGCTAGAGATCCAAGATCAAGACTTGAATCTAAAAATAGGGGCTGGAGACCAGTATCAGACATCCAAAAATGTGGTCAGATGACTTATACTCAAAAATTAGAAGTCTATACTTCAGTTCTGGACGTCCAATCTATGTCAGGGGGAAATCAAGGTTCTATTTTAGGTATTCTGCAGAAATTGGACGTCTGACAAAGTGTCTAGACATCTAATAACACTGTAGAAGTGGGTTTGAGGTGTGCGGGAGTTGGCTAAGGGTCCTAGACATCCTATAACTTATCTGGACGTCCAGATAAGGGTTGGAACTAGGGTTTTAGGGTTTCCTAGGGTATTGTTACCTAATCTAATGGCGGCTAAGGCTTAGGGAAGTCTCTAGGCTATCCTAGGGCTAAAGTTGACCTAAGCTCTTCACATTTTGTTGCTTTGTTCCTACTTAATAGAATTGCAAACCTTAACTCCCTTACATCATTATTCCTCAATCTAATCTATGTCTTCTACTCCAGCTCTACTGCAACACCCGTTATTCCTGATCCAGCTCTAGATCTAGCTCCTGATCAGCTTATTGCCTGCAATCGACATAATGCACTTAATTAGCACATTATAACGTTATTTTATTCATAGCTAAAGTAAAGTAGTAAAGATGCAGATAATGCTTATGCATGCATAATTACCCTAACTTATGCTATGTCCTAGCCTAATTTAGGTCAATTAAGACCTATGATTATTGCACAATCATACCCCCATGTCTAAATCTTGCTAGTCCCTAGCAAATGCAAGACTAAATTATTTATAGCAAGGGTCCCTAAGGGACTGATTATTTTATCAAGTGTATACCTAGAGATTTGTCTCCTTTTTGTTTTCATCCTATGCTATAGAAATTCAGACAATCGTGAAAGTACAGCTATGCAGCTTTTGCAACAGATTCGAGTGGAAAACCAATTCAAGCCTAAAGCCTGTACTTGACCCCTAGTAAAATTCTAGCGGGATAGGTGGACTTCTTCCCTCAGGGCATTCAAAATATTCTATGAATTCCACCCTGGCTTTAGGCTTAGGTAGAGAATCTCTGAGGGAAAAGGTTATACATTTGGTGGCTCAATCTCACTTGGTGCTACATAGAGACTAATACTACAGAATCTAGATTCCCAGATTACTAAGTAACTCAACTCAGAGAAAGATGAGAAAAACTATGCTCTCTTCTGGTTCCTTTGTATTCATTCTCTCATTCTTTTTTTCTTTGTCTTTTCTTTCTTTTTCTTTAAGCTCACAACCTCACCAAATTCACATATACGATCTGTATTTGGTGGTCTCACTAGGCATTAACACTTTAATTGAGTTCTCATAACCCTAACACTAAGTTGGAATTCCTCAGCCAGTATTCGGGTGGTCAAAAATGCAGGAAAATAGGTTAAGGTCATATTTGGTGGATCTCAAATTTATTTAGTGGTACTGCCTCAATGTAACTGAACTAAACATTCATTCTTTCTTTTTTTTGCTTTTTCTTCTTTTTCTAATTTTTTTTAATTTTTCTTTCTTTTCATCATTTTCATTTTTTTTTTTCAACATAACACAACCATGAACTTTATTGAGGAGGCATTATTAGGGAATGGTGGTACTCAAGAGACATTGGGTGGCTTATTTGGTGGAAGTGCCTACTCACGGCACCTGGAGAGATGGATAGGATGGTTTATTTCTGACCTTGGCATCAATACCCTCTTTCAGCCGAGCATTCCGTAAAGAATGGTCGTAACCATCCTCCTTAGCCCTAGTTTTATGAAAACTCGCTCTCCACGTATTTGCCTCTTTTGGTGTCTCTCAAAATTCACTCAAAATGTATATGCAGGAACCGAGAGCGGAAACTATGCCTAATCTCTGAGTATCGTCACCTAATTATCTAGGATTTCAGATTCCTTGCACTAATCTTAGAGCACCAGTACACTCTACTCTCATCTCACACTATTTGGTGGATTTTTGGAAGAAAATCTACCTGACTCCCAAAACATTGTCCAGGGGTTCAGGAGAAGAAGCATTGCTTCTTCTCGATAGGCTGAAGACGTTTATCAGCCTTCACCGTGAATCCATTGGAAATTCTACGTGTGTGTGAAAAGTTGTACTGGATTCCAGATTACAGGAATCAACAAGAGGATAAAGTCCCTAATGCATTCTCTTAATAAAATAATCTTATTCATGAATGCAATATGTATATATGTTATGAACAGGTAACCTCATATAATTTGTACTTCATGAAATTCCCATATCGGGTTACAATCAGCTTGACCCTAAATTTAGAACACAAGGTGAGCGGGTGAGTTGGAAATGGCTGTTGTGGATGATTTCTAGCTCCAATGCAAGCATTGAAGGCAGAGTCGGTTGTTCTTTTATTTAGGGTCCTAAAGTATGTTTTACATGCAGCTCCGAGGTTTTCTTAGATGTTGGCATAAAAATTTTTCAGTTTTGTTGTATCTACTCCCCCATGCCTAAGTTCTTGCATGTCCTCATGCATGAATATAAAAGAAAATAAATCTGACAAAGGATGAGTGGGTAGAAGTCACCTAGAATTGCTCCTGAAAATATACATTCAGCACCGGCCAACCTGTCAATATGCAGTACGCAGAAAGGAAATATGCTAAAAGAAAAATATGCTACATATAAAAATGGTTATGTATAGATGATGGTGGAATGTGGGGTAGATGCTATCTATATGTGCTGAGTTTAATGCCACCAGTTGGGCAAAAACTCAATCAGGTGTATCAGTTCTAGCATAGGAGCTGACCAAGATTAGGAGAAAGATGTGCTCATATGCTCCTAAGATCAGTGGTCCGGAGATGCGAACCAGTTGATTGTGCACTCCTCCAAAAAGTCTAGCTATAAGAAAGTGTGGAGAAGTGGTGGAGAAGAGAGGATAATCAGAGGGGGGATCATGATGTTGATTCAGCTGATTTATCATGTCTCATAATCCAGCAGGAAGTTGCTGAGGGAGTAGATCAAAATGTATCTCAAAACCAGAATCTGAGTCATAGGGATCCGCATAATGATAATTGACATCAAAGATCATGCCCTCTCCAGGATCTGGGTCATATGGGGATATCCGTGAAAATAGAAGATCTGTGGGGAGGTCACTGAAATCCTTGTCAGAAATTACTTTGTTCTCATCAGTACTCATCTTTGATTCATCAGAGGCTATCTCCTCAGGCTCAGAGTCGAGCCATCCATTAGATTGACTAGGATGATAGGTGCATCCCCAGCTCATTCTGCTCAAAGCTTCACCCGCATATGCATTGGGCTCCTCAGTAATTCTGTCATCCATAGCTATTTCTGGTCTTCAGATGTCAGGCACAGGGATAGAAAGTGTCATCTCAAAATCTCTAACATCCAAATTAGGGATGTAGGTGAAAGAAGAAGAGTGCAGATCAAAAGATGTTGGCTCCAGCATAGGTTCACCTACAATGGGAAGTGGCTTAGGCTGATCAGTAGTGTCGCATGTAATGTTTGCCTCAAGATCCATATCCTCAATTGGATCTACTTCCCTTATCTCGATTCGGTTATCTAACCCAAGAGGTGTCTCCTAGGATTCAGGATAATCTGATTGTGGCTTAGTCCTGAAGATATCAGTCCTTTCCTCAATTTCCTGAATGGAGTTCTTAGATGAACCCATTCGGCATACTTCCTGCTCCTGTCTCATATCCAAGCTAGGTTCTTCTTCCCCTGCATGATTTTCTGGCATCTGCTCCCAAGAATCTTCTGTGTGTCCTTCTAGCATAGTCGTTTCAGATTCTTCGAGGTCTTCAAGGCATTTTCCACTTGATATCTCAAAAGTAGTAGTTCTTGAGTTTCCCGATTTTGTCTCATTAGCCTTGTTATTTCTGCTATTTCTTGAAGGAGCTCCATCATAGCTTGTTGATGCAGAATCCAATTTTGTCTTTGGTTTGGCTCAATGATAGCCTGGATTTCATGTAGATAGTATGTGGCCTTTTCCTTAGCACTAGTTATAGCTCTTTGTATTCTGTAATGCGGTCGCATATGCACCAGTAGCTCTTCAGGGGTTCCAAGGGTGAATCAGGTCTACCCATATTCCATGAGTGAGAAGCACGAGTATGAAATCCATATCCTAGGTTATAAGATGCAGTCCTTTAAGGGACCAGCTGGTATGGGTCATAATATCTAGGGTTATGATATGGGTTAACCATTTCGATAACCTGAGGAGAAGGATTAGGCGAAGTGAAAAGTCATCTTTGTGACCTTGGGTTTTGATCCCAAGGTTGAGCTGACTTAGTGACCCAGGCTCTCAGATAAGCTCGTGGGTCCAACTCTCCTGGATCCTGATTAGGTCCAGATCCAGGGTTAGCCATTGTGGCTAAGCAGATAGAAGTGACTCGCCTCCTTGGGAGCGACTCCCAAGTTCCAATCAGTCGAGGTCTAAGTGACCTCCTTCCTTGCATACACCACCCAACCCTTGGGTTGGTGTAGCCAAGCAGGACAAGGCTAAGGCTTGTGAATCAAATGGTCCTTATGGATCGGGTGACCAGATTTTTTCGTTAGAAGTTTGAATTCCTAAAGAGAAATTCGTCGTTCAACCGACTGAAAGTGATTCCCACCTCTCAGGTTAACCCAGCCAGTCTGGTTACGAGGGGACTAAGGGGAAGGTTCTTCCTTTGGCCTATGCCTTCGGTTCCGTTGACCCTCGAGTCGCGGTCGTTTGACACTACCATGCAAACTTAGTCACCAGGTTTGGCAAGAGAGGTTGCAAACAGCCAGTAGTATGACAATGAATTTGGGTTGATTTCGTGTTTTACAATTGATGTTAGCCCATTTTCTTCAGTGGGGTTTTTTTTTCTTGGTGAGTGGCCTACAAGGTGACCAAGCTCATAAGCTAAGTACTAGACTTGATTAAGTCTAGGTTAGCCCAAAGTGTGGTCTCTAAGTTGTAACCCTAATGATTCAACTTAAGGTTCATGCACTTCTAGGGTTTGTTCTGTTTCAACAGACAACAAAAGTAATGTTCGTTCTCTGATAATAGTTGGAATCCAATTAACTTAAAATTTTGCGAGTAGATTTATTTTTCAATTAGATTTCCAAAGAATATTTGTTTGGAACTTTTACTGTTTCAACTGAATTTTTAGAAAATTTTGAATATCAGAGGGTAAGATATAGAATTTTGACCCCTGATCGGTTTTTCGCTTTGAAATAGTATCAAATAACCTTCAAAAATTTGGGAAAAATAAGGACAATAAAGCAAATGAGATCAGATTTCAATCCCCACCATTTTTAGTTAAAAAAGATTTACAAATTGCTTAGAATCGCTTTTTGAAATTTGAAAAATTTTGAATCTGGGTCAGTCTGACCCTTGTGCACTTCGTGAATTTTTAAAAATTTTATACTTGAAATTTTTTCAAATGAATGGTGGCGTTTGAAAGATGGTTTGAAAATGAAGGTTTGGCCCAAATTTTAGAAATTTTCACTTACTAGTTTTTCGGCAATCAAATTTTTAAATCAGACTTGAAATCTGGCTGAAAAAGCAAAAGATGGTAGAAAAGCTCTTAAAGAGGTTGAACTTGAAATCTAAGCTTTCCACCGAAAAGAATGTTTTTTTTTTTTTAACTTTTGCACGTTTTTTTTTCCAAAAAGAAAATGTCAAAGGATTCAATGAAAATATCTTTTTTTTCTTTTTTTTTTTTGCTTTTTTTCAAACTACCCTAAGATTAAAAAAGAAACCTAATCTAGATTTTTTCAAAGATTTTTTTTTATTTTTTTGTTTTTCACGACAATGAGTTAAAAAAATTTTATTTTTTTAAAGGAAATTACAGAAAGTAAAACCTAATCTAAAGAGAATGATGATGTGCACCTGGATTGTTTTCCACACTCGTGTGCGCAGATCCCATTTTTCCTGCACATCAAAAAGAAAGTAGAGAGAAATTTGTCAGTGATAGTTTCAAAGATCGAAATCATAGAAAATGACGTTGCCTCCCCGGCAATGGAGCCATTTTGTTGAAAGGCGTAGATTGTGTATTTGATTAGAAAGTGTCATAGTATAGTTGCGAAATACGATCCAACAAAGATATTTAATGAAAGGTAATGAGACTTGTGTCCCGGTCATTCGTCTCTGGGGGGCATTTGTTTTACTTTCGAAATTGATCTTTTTACCGCTCTACTTTGTTTAGAATCGCATGCCGATTCATGGTTATTATGTATTTAAGTACGACATGCTTAGTTGCAAGAACGTCAAGGATTAAAAACAGGCAACATTAATCACACAAAAGATATTGCAATAAATAGGCTCATGGTGATTTCACAACAGGGAGATATATGTATATATAAAAGTATTTTTCATTCATTCAATGGGAGTGTCATTTGCAACAAAAAATGTAGAGGAAAGCTTGTACAGAAATGCTTGGAATTTAAATCTAGCTACCAGAAAACGACTGCATACAAGAATCAATGGGGGGATTTTGCATGCATCATTAGGGGAGAATAAAGACAACTCTACTAAGCAGTAAAAAAAAGCAGTAAAACTACGAAGAGCTTAAACTAAATCTAGCAGAACAAAAGGGCATTCAAGGGTGGTCCCCGATGGCCTTGGAGTGGTCGGGAGGAGAATGAGGGGCAGCCAATGTAGCTTAGGCCGACCCTTGGAGAGAGGGAGGAGTGATCCAGCATTCAGGCATGATGTCCTCCATGGTGGTGGTGACCTCGTGGAGGTGGAGTGGCTAGCCTAAGTGGAGGTGAGCGTGAATGGAACTAATGGAGTGAGTGGTGCCAAGAATGTGAATGGGTGCACTTGGCCGCCCATGGGGTCTTTTTATAGACTCAAGGGCTTCTCTCTAGAGAGGTGTGGAACTCTCTAGAGATAGTCCAAGAGTGACCAGCCATATGGTTATGAGATCTAAAAAATGTGGATCTCATTTTGAATGCCTCTTGGTTGCTAAATTTGGCAACCAAGAGGTGGCGCCACTTCAAGAGAGTTCTAGAGAACTCTAGAGAAGTGTGTGTGCGTGAATGGGTGTGTGTGTGTGTGTGTGTGGTCGTGCTCTATGTGGCTAGGTGGCTTAGGTTAGGTCCTAAAGGGTTTGGGTAGATGTATTCCTTGAATTAGGGCTACAAACCCTAATTGCTAAGGGGAAAGTGCAACTAAACTTAACCTAAGTTTAATTGGATGAGTGTGAACCTAAGTGAGAGTGAAATAACTCAATTGGGTTGGGTTTAGGTCAATTGGACTCTCACTAAGTCCAATTTAACTTGTGTGGGTTTCGATCTAAGCTCAATTGGACTCAATGAGTCCAATTGACTTAGGTGAACGTAATTGACTTTGATCTAAGTCAATTGTGTTTGGTGAGGGCCTAGTTAGGTCCTTAGATAAGTCTAAGGGTGATGTACTAGGGTTAGGACACCTTAATTTAGGTTCCTATGGGATTGGGATTAGGTCTAGGGAGCTAGAGATCTAAGATCAAGACTTCAATCTCAAAATAGGGGCTTGAGACTAGTATTAGAAGTCCAAAATTGTGGTCAGACGACTTATACCCAAAAATCAGAAGTCCAGACCTCAATTTTGGACATCCAATCTGAGTTAGGGGGAAATCAAGATTCTATTTTGGGTATTCTGCAGAAATTAGACGTCTGACAAAGTGTCTGGACGTCCACTAACACTACAGAAGTGGATTTGAGGTGTGCGGGAGTTGGCTAAGGGTCCTGGAAGTCCTATAACTTATCTGGACATCAAGATAAGGGTTGGAACTAGGGTTTTAGGGTTTCCTAGGGTGTTGTGACCTAATCTAAGGGTGGCTAAGGCTTAGGGAAGTCTCTAGGCTATCCTAAGGCTAAGGTGGACCTAAGCTCTTCACATTTTGCTACTTTATTCCTACTTAATATAATTACAAACCTTAACTCCCTTAAATCATTATTCCTACTTCTAATCTAAGTCTTCTGCTCTAGCTCTGCTGTAACACCTGTTATTCCAGATCCAGCTTCAAATCCTGCTCCACTCCCAGCTCTAGATCTAGCTCCTGATCAGCTTATTGCCTGCAATCAACTGATGGGAACCGTTTCCATGCGTTTTGAAAGTCGTCAGAAATCTTAGTATAGTCGCACAAAAATGTTCATCAAAAATTAAGTTTGTAAAGATTACGAGACTTGAGTCCCGGTCGTTTGTCTCTGGGAGGCATTTGATTTACTTTTGAAATCGATCTTTTTGCCGCTCTACTTTGTTTAATATCACACACCGGTTTATGATTATTACGTATTGAATTACGACATGCTTAGTTGCAAGTATATCAGGAATTAAAAATAGGCAACATTAATCACTCAAAATATATTGCAGTAAGCTCACGATGATTCTCAACACATGGACATATATATAAAAATATATCTTCTATTCATTCAAGAGAGTGTTTGCAACATAGAAGGTAGAAGAAAGCTTGTACATGAATGCTTAAAAATGTAAATCTAGCTACCAGAAAATTATCGCATACAAGAATCTATGGGGGGATTTTGCATGCATCATTAGGGGAGAAGTAAGACTACACTACTAAGAAGTAAATAAAAGCAATAAAATTATAAAGAGCATGAATTAAATCTAGAAGAATAAAGGGCATTCAGGGGTGGTCCCCGATGGCCTTGGAGTGGTCCGGAGGAGAATGAGGGGCGGCCAATGTAGCTTAGGCCGACCCTTGGAGAGAGGTAGGGTTGATCTAGCATCCTGGCATGGTGTCCTCCATGATGGTGGTGTGCTCGTGGAGGTGGAGTCGCTAACCTAAGTGAAGGTGGGCGTCTATGGAGCAAATGAGGTGAGTGGTGCCAATGAAGCCAAGGGATGTGAATGGGTGCAAATGGCCAACCCTTAGGTCTTTTTATAGACCTAAGGGAAGCTCCCTAGAGAATTATGGAATTCTCTAGAGAGGCCTGTGGTGGGAGCTCGTGGGAGAGTGAGAGAGATGATGGATGGTTGTTTTTAGATCCACCAAATGTGGATCTAAAAATTGAATGGCTCTTGGTTGCTAATTTTGGCAACCAAGGCAACCACACATGGTAGAGAGTTCTAGAGAACTCTAGGCTAGGTATTTTCGTGTAGATGGTGTGTGTGGGTGTGTATGGGTCGAAACTTAGGTGACTAAGTTGATTAGGTTAGGTTCTAGTGGGTTTAGGTCAAGGTATGTCCCAAATTAGGGTTATAAACCCTAATTCACTAAAGTAAAGTACAATTAAACTTAATACAAGTTTAATTGGGTGTGTGGAAACTTAATTGAGAGTAAAACAACTCAATTAATTTAGGTCTAGGTCAATTGGACAGTGTGTGCTGAGATCAGGGCTCAATTGGACTCAATGAGTCCAATTGAATAGGCTGATGGAATTGACTAAGATCCAAGTCAATTAGGTTTAGTGAGGACCTAATTAGGTCCTTGGGAGGCCTAGAGGTGATGTACTAGGGTTAGGGCACCTTAATTTAGGTTCCTACGGGGTTGGAATTGGGTTTAGGGACCTAGAGATCCAAGATCAAGGCTTAAATCTCAAAACAGGAACTGGAGAGCAATATTAGACGTCTAATAATAGTGTCAGACGTCTTATACTCAAAAATCAGAAGTCCAGACTTGTTGTCTGGACGTCCAATCTGAGTCAGGAGGGATTTTAGGTTCTATTTTGGGTATTCTGCAGAAATTGGATGTCTGACAAGTGTCTGGACATTCAATAACACTACAAAAGTGGGTTTAAGGTGTGCGGGAGATGGCTAAGGGTCCTAGATGTCCTGTAACTTATCTGGACGTCCAGATAAGGGTTGGAACTAGTGTGTTAGGGCTTCCTAGGGTGTTGTGACCTAATCTAAGGGTGGCTAAGGCTTGGGGAAGTCTCTAGGCTATCCTAGGGCTAGGATGGACCTAAGCTCTTCACATTTTACTACTTTATTTCTACTTAATAGCATAGCAAACCTTTATCTGGACGTCCTGTAACTTATCTAGATGTCCATATAAGGGTTGGAACTAGCATTTTAGGGCTTCCTAGGGTGTTGTGACCTAACCTAAGGGTGGCTAAGGCTTGGGGAAGTCTCTAGCTATCCTAGGGCTAGGATGGACCTAAGCTCTTCACATTTTACTGCTTTATTTCTACTTAATAGCATAGCAAACCTTTAACTCCCTTACATTATTATTCCTACATCTAATCTAAGCCTTCTGCTCCAGCTCTGCTGCAACTCCCGTTATTCCTGATCCAGCTCCAAATCAAGCTCCTGATCAGCTTATTCCCTGCAATTGATATAATATACTTAATTAGCTCATTATAACATTATTTCATGCATATCTAAAGAAGAGCAATAAAGATGCAGATAATACGTATGTATGCATGAATAACCTTAACTTATGCTAAGTCCTAGCTTAATCTAGGTCAACTAAGGCCTATGATTGCTGCGCAATCATCGGCATAATGCACTTAATCAGCACATTATAACATTATTTTATGTATAGCTAAAGTAAAGCAGTAAAGATGCAGATAATGCTTATGCATGCATGAATTACCCTAACTTATGCTATGTCCTAGCCTAATTTAGGTCAATTAAGACCTATGATTGCTACGCAATCAGTGAACCTATGCTAGAGCCAGCATCTTCTGATTTGCACTCTTCTTTCACCTACATCCCTAATTCAGATGTTAGAGATTCTGAGATGACACTTTCTATCCCTAATCTTGACATCCGAAGACCAGAAGTAGCTATGGATGGCTTGAACAAAGAAATAAATATGCTACCTGAGGTAGGAATTACTAAGGAGCCCAACGCATACGAGGGTGAAGCTTTAAGCAGAATGAGCTGGGGATGCACCTACCATCGTAGTCAATCTAATGGATGGCTCAACTCTGAGCCTGAGGAGTCAGCCTTCGATGAATCAGAGATGAGTACTGATGAGGATGAAGTAATTTCTGACGAGGATTTCAGTGACCTCCCCACAGATCTTCTACTTTCACGGATACCCCCATATGATCCAGAGCCTGGAGAGGGTATGATCTTTGATGTCAATTATTATTATGAAAATCCCTATGACTTAGACTCTGGTTCTGACATACAATTTGATCTACTCCCTTAACAACTTCTTGCTAAATTGTGGGACATGATAAATCAGCTGAATCGACATCATGATCCCCCCTCTGATTATCCTCTATTTTCCACCACCACTCCACACTTTCTTATAGCTAGACCTATTGGAGTAGGGGTGCACAATCAGTTGGTTCTCATCTCCAGACCACTGATTCTAGGAGCGTATGAGCACATCTTTTTCTTAATCTTGACCAGCTCCTTTGCAAGAACTGATACATCTGAGTAAGTTCTCGCCCAGCTGGAGGTGTTAAACTCAGCATGTATAAATAGCATATCCCACATTCTACCATCATCTATACACAACCATTTTTATACATAGCATATTTTTCTTTAAGCATATTTCGTTTTCACATATTGCATACTATCAGGTTGGCCGATGCTGAATGTTAAACTTCAGGAGCAATTTCTAGTGATTTCTACCCATCTACTCCCTACTGTATTTATTTTCTTTTACATTCATGAATGAGGACATGCAATAACTTAGCCATGGGGGGGTAGATACGACAAAATTGAAAATTTTTATGCCAACATTTAGGAAAACCTGGGAGCTGCATGTCAAACGTACTTTAGGACCCTAAATAAAAGAACAAGCGACTCCACGTCCAATGCTTGCATTGGGGCTAAAAATCATCCGCAACAACCACTTCCAACTCACCCACTCTCCTCTTGTTCTAAATTTAGGGTCAAGCTAAATGTAACCTGAAAGGGAAATTTCATGAAGTATGAACATAAGAGGATATTTGTTTATAGCATATATACATATAGCATTCACGAATAAGACTTTTATCAAGAGAATGCATTAGGGATTTTATCCTCTAGTTGATTCCTGTAATCTGGAATCCAGTACAATTTTTCTCAGACACATAGAATTTGCAATGGATTCATGGTGAAGGCTGATAAACATCTTTAGTTAGTCGAGAAGAAGCAGTGCTTCTTCTCTTGAACCCCTAGACAGTGTTTTGGGAATCAGACAGATTTTCTTCCAAAATTCCACCAAATAGTGTGACATGAGAGTAGAGTGTACTGGAGCTCTAAGATTAGTGCAAGGAATCTGGAATCCTAGATAATTAGGTGATGATACTCAGAGGTAAGGCATAGTTTTCGCTCTCGATTCCTTCGTATACATTTTGTGTGAATTTTGAGAGCCACCAAATAAGGCAAATACGTGGAGAGAGAGTTTTCATAAAACTTGGGCTAAGGTGGATGGTTACGACCATTCTTTACGAAATCCTCAGCTGAAGGAGGGTATTAATGTCAAGGTCAGAAATACACCGTCCTATCTGTCTCTCCCAATGCTATGAGTAGGCACTTCACCAAATAAGCCACCCAATGTCTCTTGAGTACCACCAATCCCTAATAATGCCTCCTCAATAAAGTTCATGGATGTGTGCTAGTTGTGTTGTTTTGAAAAAAAAAAATTTACATAGAAAAAAAAATGATGAAAAGAAACAAAAATTGAAAAAATTTAGAAAAAGAAGAAAATGCAAAGAAAAAAGAGTGAATATTTAGTGTTTATTTCATTTGCATTGAGGCAATACCACCAAATAAATTTAAGACCCACCAAATATGGCCTTAACCTATCTTTCTGTGTTTCTGATCGCCCGAATACTGGCTGAGGAATTTCGACTTAGTGTTAAGGTTATGAGAACTCAATTAAAGTGTTAATGCCAAGTGAGACCACCAAATACAAGTCATGTGTGAATCTGGTGAGATTGTGAGCTCTAAGAAAAAGAAAGAAAAGAAAAGAAAAAGAAAAATAAAAAGAGAGAATGAATACAAAGGAACCAAAAGAGAGTATAGTTTTTCTCGTCTTTCTCTAAGTTGATTTATGTAATAATTTGGGAATCTAGAATCTATAGTACTAATCTCTATGTAGCACCAGTCGAGTGAGCCACCAAATATATAATCTTTCCCCTCTAAAATTCTCTACCTAAGCTTAAAGCCGAGTGGTATTCATAGAATATCTTGAATACCCCGAGGGAAAAAAATTGGCTTATCCCGCTAGAATTTTTACTAGGGTTCAAGCACTGGCTCTAAAGGTGAATTAGTTTTTTACTCGAATCCGTTGCAAAAGCTACATAGCTACACTTTCCCGATTGTCTAGATTTCCAGAGCATAGGATGAAAATAAAAAGGAGAAAAATCTCTAGGCATACACTTGATAAAATAATCAATCCCTTAGGGACCCTTCTGTGAATAATTTAATCTTGCATTTGCTAGGGACTAGCAAGATTTAGGTATGGGGGTATGATTGCACAGCAATCATAGGTCTTAATTGACCTAAATTAGGCTATGACTTAGCATAAGCTAAGGTAATTCATGCATGCATAAGTATTACTAGCTCCTTTACTGCTTTCTTTTAACTATGCATAAAATAATGCTATAATGTACTGATTAAGTGCATTATGTCAATTGCAGGTAATAAGCTGATCAAAAGCTAGATCTGAAGCTGGATCTAATACTGAATATGAAGAATAAAGAATAACTGGTGTTGCAGCAGAGCTGGAGTGGAAGACCTAGATTAGATGTAGTAGATAATAATGTAAGGGAGTTAAGGTATGTTATTCTATTAAGTAGGAATAAAGCAATAAATTGTGAAGAACTTAGGTCCATCCTAGCCCTAGGATAGCCTAGAAGCTTTTCCAAGCCTTAGCCACCCTTAGATTAGGTCACCGCACCGTAGGAAACCTTAAAGCCCTAATTCCAACCTCTACCTGGACGTCCAGATGAGTTATAGGACATCCAGAACCCTTAGCCAACTCCCTCACACCTTAAACCCACTTCTGTAGTGTTATTGAACGTCCAGACACTTGGTTAGACGTCCAATTTCTGCAAAATGCCCAAAACTGAATCCCTCCTGACTCGGATTGGACGTCTAGACAACAAGTCTAGACTACTGATTTTTGAGTATAAGTCGTATGATACTATTATTGCACATCTGGAACTGCTTTCTAGTTCCTATTTTGAGATTCAAGCCTTCATCTTGGATCTCTAGCTCCCTAAGCCCAATTCCAAACCCTTAGGAACCTAAATTAAGGTATCCTAACCCTAGTACATCACCTCTAGACCTCCTTAAGGACCTAATTAGGTCCTCACTAAACCTAATTGACTTAGATCATAGTCAATTACCATTGCCTAGTCAATTGGACTCATAGGGTCCAATTGAGCTCAGATCTCAACCCATACAAGTCCAATTAGACTCAATGAAAGTCCAATTGACCTAAGCCAACCTAATTGAGTTATTTCACTCATAATTAGGTTCACACTCATTCAATTAAATTTTAAGTTTAATTGCATTTCCCCCTTAGCAATTAGGGTTTGCAACTCTAATTTAAGACCTACTCCAACCTAAACCCCCTTAAGACCTGACCTCGATCACTTAGACACATAGGGCACAGCCACACACACACACCCATTCATGCACTCGCACACTACCTAGAGTGTTCTAGGTTCTTCCAAAGGTGGCACCACTCTTGGTTGCCAAAATTAGCAGCCGAGAGCCACTTAAATTGGAGATCCACAAATGGTGGATCTAAAAACCACCTCTCTCTCTCTTTGGTCGGCCACTCTTGGAGATCTCTCTAGAGAGTTCCACACTTCTCTAGAGAGTCTCCCTTAGGTCTATAAAAAGACCTAAGGGGTGGCCATTTGCACCCATCCATTCTTGGCTTCATTCACTCTTGGCTTCCATTTAGTTTAGCTACATCCACCTCCACTCCATCTCCACAAGTAGCATCACCATGGCCACCACCATCTTCACACCAAGATGTTGGATCACCTCCTCAACCTCTCTCCAAGGGCCAACCTAAGCACCATTGGCTGCCCCTCCTCCTCTCAGCCAACTCAAAGGCCATCGGAGCCCACCTCTGAATGCCCTTATTTCTTCTAGATTAGTAGCTTAGTTCTTCATAGTTTACATGCTTTTATTACTACTTAGTAGTGTAGCTCTAAATTCTCCAATGATGCATGCATAATCCCTCATAGATTCATGTATGCGATCATTTTCTTCTATCTAAATTGTGTTTCCAAGCATTCCTCTATAAGCTTTCCATGAGTTCCATGTTGCAAACACCATAATGAATCAATGAAAGATCTTTTTCTATATATATATCTATGTGTTGAGAATCACCATGAGCTTATTGCAATATATTTTGTGTGATTAAAGTTGCCTAGTTTTACTCTCTGATATTCTGACAACTAAGCATGTCATGCATAAATACATAATAACCATAAATCGACATGTGATTTTAATCAAGTAGAGCGAGTGAGATCAACTTCAAATTTGCATTTCCATAAATGCCTTACAGAGACGAACGACCGGGACTCCAAGTCTCGTTACCTTTATAAATTAATTTTGACGAGCATTTAGTGCGACTATACTATGATTTTCGATGATTTCAAAATGCGTGAAAACAGGATTGTCAGTCAACTAGAGTCGTAGATACCCGAAGTCTATTTTAAAGGTCGCCTAGTGAGTATATCACTATTTTCACAAGATGCTTAGCACTTAGAGTCCTTTTCGAGTCTTGGGTGGGTTGGGTAGTTGTAAAAAGTTATCCTGACACTCTCAAACTCCAAAAAGTCCAAAAAAAAAGAAGAAAAATAGAAAAAAAATGTATCTTCCCTTTGCAAATAAAGTGAGGACTTGGGCAATCTGTATTCTGGCAGACACCCAGGCATTGTCAAGTCTTTGTAACCAGGTCTTGGGTTTAAAGTTCTTAAAATAACCAATAAATTATGCCTAAGAGATAGAATCCTAATTCTACTTGTATAAATAGCATTTAGGACAATTTTACTAGGGACTAGCAAAAAGTAAGCATGGGGTAATGATAAACATGCATAAATTCATCGTAAAATGCTTATTTATGATAGTTCCTTGGCCTAGCATTGCATATCATGATATAAATATTGCATAAACATTCATTGCATTGCATTTAGGATAGTTGTATATTATGTACATTAATTACATCTTTTTACAAGGCTAGGAGGCCATGCGACATCTTTACGGGCTTCAGATGAAGAATTTGATCATAGGAATGGATTCAGAGCGTCGATCACAGTCCGTCAACACGAGAATCACCCTGATCAGAGCTTTATAGCACCCTCTACAAGAAGAAGAAGACGGACGGCCAAGATGGTGCCACGTGGCACCATCCAGGCTACCACACCTAAGCCAAGGCATCCCCAAGCTCGCCGCAAGATGAGATCCTAGCCGTTGGAGATCCAACGGCTAAGATGTGCGCTCCTCGGCTAAAGAAGCCTCTCTCCTCACCTGATCTTAAGCAACTCAAGCGAGGCCTCATCTCATCCATTGGTTTTTCATCTAAAGGTCGAGATGTGCAATAGCAATGTCCTCCACTTGACAAAAGAGCACCTTAGCCAAACGGTGAGGCACTCTCTCCGCAAATGCAAGATGTGAGTTTGACTCCTGATCCACTACACCTGCGCCCTCCTCAGCAAATTGGACCGCTTGATCTTGATCGAAAGGTTATCATCGCCTGCGCGTAAGGCAAATGCACTCTCTTAGAGCGTGCAACAAAGACATTTGGGAGGTGCATCCAATGTCTGATCATGTGGAGTGCGTGATTCAAATTTCAAGAGTGGCTCGATCATCAAGCGCACTACATGATCAAGGATGAATGGCTGGAGATCTATCAAGTGGGCAGCTATGGGCGTGAGCGATGGGTGAGAGATTTGCAGCAATAGAAGGGTGGGCCTTTAGTGACACTTGCAACTGTCACTAAATGGCCTACGCAGTGTGTGCGTCAACTAAGGCAATGAAGAGGTATGGATCTTCAGTGACAGCTCGAGCGACCTTTATTGACGCTTGTAGCTGCCACTGAATGTCTGTGCGTGGGATGCTCTTCCTCCCATCACTATATAAACACCCTTACATCCCACATTCCTCTTCATCTCTACCTACTCTACTCCCACCTACTCCTAAGCTCTAGCAAGCCTACCAACGCTCCGTTTGAGCTTACTCTCAGGCTTCAAAGGCTCCTATTAGTGTAACGAGCCTCTGCCCCACCAAATATTCCTCCATCTTCCCATCACCATTCATAGGTTGCCTTGGAGCCATCCTCCTACAACCATTTTGGTAGTAGATCATCTCTGCCTCCTCACCTCCATTCCAAAGACACACTGAAGCTTTCCTCTACTCGATGTCCTCCTGCATCTCACCTCTATCGTCCCACTTCCCAACTCCTTCCAAGCTTTCGCTAGGCACCGTTGTCTCACCAAACAGCCAATTCAGGAGATTCTTTCTCACCTCTCTCTTTTTTATGCTTTCTAGATTACTGTAATAAACATTTGTGCAATATATATCATATTTGCTTCTATCTCCACTGTGATCCATATTATTTTCTTGCTTTATAAAAATAAACGAAAAAAAAAGCCTCAAAAATGACAAAAACAAAAAAAACAAAGTGCAGTTTTCAAACAAAGTGAGTGTCGCCTCCCTGTGTTCAACCCGGGACTCCCTTGGAGTTTCGGTAAAATTTTATTTGATAACGAGTTTTGCGACGACAACAATGGGTTGCTCTTAACCCTGATTTTCAAAGATGCAAAACACATTGATCACCTGAGATTGCCTGAAAGCAAGAAGTTCTATTACTTAGGGCATCGTAGGTTTTTGCGCATTGAACACAGGTGGCGAATGTCACAATTCAAGGACAGATTTGATGGTAAATGTTGAATGGGCTTTTCATCAATGTTAGGGAAATGCGTTGTAATATAACTGACACATAGCTATTCAACAAATAATATTTTTAACTCAAAATCTAGATGAAGTCTGAGGTCGAACACAGGAAGCAAATATGGAATTCATGCGCTAATCTCAATTAAAATATAAATGAGAATAAAAAATAAGTCAAAAATAGTGATATTCAATGAATGCTAATCTGTCATATTAGATATTCAATGTATAACATGAGTATTTCAAGACTTTAAGAGACCAAAAATATATCTAAGACAAAATAATGGCGATTTGAATCACCAATTATTAGTCTCAGCACAAATTATATCATCTACTCAAATATATGAAATAAATGAACTATGATCATACGTATGGATCTTAAGTCAGATGACTTAAATGTCACCTACTATAGTGCTTTTCCTTTGATCTTCAGACTTTCTTCTCTTTTCTTCTTTCTTTCCTTTCTCTTTTCTGGCACTGCCCCTTCTTCTTCTTTCCTTTCTTTCCCTCTATAGGCCTTCTTGTTTCTTCTTTCCATCCTAGCGACTAAGTGTCACACAGCTGCACCAAGGAGCAAAACCCTCCCACCCCCACTCCCTCTTTCTTTCCTTCTCTTTTCTCTAATATCCAGTTTAATTGGGTATTCGGGTTTGCATAGTCAGGTCTAGGAGTAAAGGCTTAGGCGGGTTCGTGAGTGCGAGTGTGAAGGGGACCTCACCCCCAATGTCTGAGGCGATAACAAAAACAAGTTATGCAGCTTCGGTGCCTCCAAATCCCACGATGTGGGACTATATTAGCCCTCCTTCACATGCAACAACAGCAGCAGGTGGCAACAATTGGCATCTGGGGAGTAGTCAAAGCTCCCAATTGCCCATTTGGAGATAATCCTTAGGTGATTCCACATCACCTGGAGCAAGCACTTGGGAACGAGGTCTCAAGAACATGTTCTGGAGCTCTTCGAAGAAGCTTCTGCAATGGTGGCTTCAACCTATGCATGAAAACAAAAATAAGGTCTTTCGGCCACATTAAACTTTCTCAGGAGATTTGCCGAATGTTGGAGAATGTAGTGGCAGTGGTTGTGTGGCATATGGAGGTCTGTGGCAGACAGACGAAGTCTGGGATGGTCACGCGAAGATGGGTTGGTCGATGGAGCTTTTGGGTGGGTGGAGTGGCGAATAGGTAGAGGGCTTTTGATGGGCGTGAGCTTGCAAAAGTTGTGGAGGTGTTGGCAAGATGGGTGGACTTGTGTGGCATGTGGATGACCTTGCTAGAGGGCAATTGGAGTGAAGGACGAAGGTGGATGGCGGCGGCGTCAAGGGGTGTTTTTTGGATTTTGGATAGGAAAACTAACTTAGAACTCTAAAGGGACCTAACTACACTAACCTAATTGGATGAAAGGGGAGGATGGAACTGGTTGTGGTATGGCCAGCACCATGGAAGGGAATACCTTCGATGATGGAGAACGACGAGGAAGAGAGGGGAAGACGACCCTTGCTGGTATTGCAAGAGATAAAGGAGCTTGAGGAGGAGAAACTGGTCGACTATTGTTTGTGAAAGCCGACAAAGAATGTAGACGAGGAAGCTCGCTGGAGCTCATGGAGCTTTCAGCCTGAGAGAGGAGAAGGTGGACAACTGACTAAAACGAGCTAAGAAGGTAAGGCATGCATCTAGGGTTCTTTTATAGGCCCTAAGGAGGAGTTCTAAGCTTGGAAACCAAGCTTGTAACTCCATGGTTTTTGCAAGTAGGACATGCGGATTCAGGGAGTTCGCATGAGCTCCATAAAGGGATTTGGAAGGTAAGAGTAGGTCCAAATTGAAGAGGATCTCATCGTGAATCTTCCTTCCAATTTTGGAAGGGTTTGGCTGCAAAATCAGGGAGTAATCCTTGATTGAAGGTCTCCGGTGAAGTGGGTTTAGGAGTTCTATAGGTATGGAGGAGGTAGAGACCTATTTATGAAGTAGAAGACAAAGTTGGGGGGTTATTTGCAATGAATTCGAAAGTTGAGGGGCTTCTTGTAAGAAAAAGAGTCATAACAAGATTGAAATGAAAACTAGGTCAAGATGATCTCAGATTTGGCCCAAATTTTGGTAAAAAGCTATTTTGGACCCAAGGAATCTAGTGAAGTTAGATTTTGGTTTTGACCAAGTTTGTCTGGGTAATTTGCGTAGAAACCTAAATTATGGCAACTATCTATCTGAGATTTTATTTTAGGTTAAAATGAGTTCCAATGGTCAAAGTAAGGATACCAAACAATAAGGAATATTTTTCTATGATTTTTAAAAGTTTAGGTGAATTTTATGCTAACCAGAACCTCAATTAATTAAGCAAGTTTATTTTTAGGATTTCAAATGTCCATAATTCTCGAAATGCTTGAAAACTCATTTTGTTCTTAATGAACCCACTTATTAGACTTTTATGAACATTTAACCTTTAATTAACCCCTAGAAAACACTATGGTTGATCTGCATTTAGGATATTCTATTAAAACTGTAGTTTTACCCCTATTTTAATGCATTTCTCTCAGAAAGGATATGCAATGAATTACGATCTTTTGGCTGTTATGTAAGAGCATTTCTCAATGGATTATGACTAATTAAGGTTAGATATGACTGATGCTGACATTATTATCATACCCCCATGCCTAACTTTTGTTAGTCTCATAGCAAAATCTTATGAAAAGAACTAGAGTTCTAGATTATGTATTGATGTTCAGTGTCCTGATTTATTCTTCATTTTAGAAATTAGGTCAGAATGCTAATAATAGGCCTAGAGGTATTAAAGTACCAACCAAGTTCTAGACCTGACCAGCTTTAGCCTCAGTCTATCGCTAAGGTTTCTAAGGCCCACAGAAACTATCCAAAGGTTTGTTGAACCCAGCACTTAAAGCACCTATGCTTGTAACATGGTTAGTCGAGGTTCAATTTACAGTGCATTTTTGTAAGAGAAAGGGATAGAACAATTTTTCATTTTTGGAGAGCTTTCTCTCTCTCTTTTTCTTGATTATTTCTAGCTTTGGATTGGCTCAAAAACATGGTCAATATCGGATTCCTTGTCCCTACCATCAGTCCTCGCAGGGTCCTTGGCAATTAATGTTTCAAGATAGCACCGCCCATGGCAACCCCCAGAACCCTGGCTTTCGACACTTCGAGATAGTGCTGTCCATGGCATTCTGTAGCTAAATTCAGGCCTTGGTAATCAACATTTTGGGATAATCCCACCCATGGCACCTGAACCAACACAAGGTGCTTACATGGCCCCGATAGGATATTTAGATATCCTAGGAGACAATCACCAAGGAGACAATATGTTATTGCACATCTTTGAGGGGAATTTCCTGCCTCTCCACATCGGGAACTCATCCAAATCAACTTGAGTTGATAAGCCGCTCCTAACCTAGGTAGCTTTTTTAGAACAGAATGAACGCTTTTCCTAGATTTTTTATTATTAAGTGCACTGAACTAGAATTGTGTGTGGATTAGGGTGCTTAGGTTACCGAGTCCCGTAAACCAGAGGTTAGTTAACGAGGCCAAATACTCCCTAAGCCTTAGACCTAATACGTAAGCTTCACATTTTCCTCAACCTCTCGAGGAATATCCAGATCTTAACGGATACATGAATGTTTAAGCCTAAAAGCAAGCCCAAGAGGCCTAAGATCAGCACTCACACTAATCTCTTTGTCACTTTAGCACTTTTGGACTTACGTTTTTTCTTTTGGTTTGGTCTAGAACTTAAGTAGATTCCATAATCATTTACTATGACTAACACTTTTTGTTTCAAAATGTTGCTCCTTTTTGACATTTAAAACACCTCCTCTTGTCCTCCTCAAGAATGACATGCAATTATCTCCCAAATTTCCTCCCCTTTCCTTTTTTTTCTTCTTTTTCATTTTTTTTATCTTTTTTGGTTTTTTGAATCAGTAATTTTTTTGTGAGAACCCTTCAGAAACTTGAATTTTTATGTGTTTTCACTTTAACACCCCACATGCCTAAGTTTTCCAATGTCCCCATTGTAAACCAGAGGGTATGAAATCAATTGGGTTCATGGGTTAGAACAGGGTCAAAAGGGTGGGTGAACGGGTAGGGATGACTATTGCAAACGATTTCAAGTTTTGATACAAATACCAAAGTTGGAGTCGAGTGTTCTAAAACTGAACTTGGAAGTGTAGTAGATGTGAAGCTCAAAAGGATAATCAGAAGGGTCTTGGGTTTTTGGAATGATGAGTTGCCTCTCATTAAGTGCTAAATTCATTGCCTTCAGTCGAGCAGAAGATGGTCAAGGAGGAGGAGTGGTCAAATTAGATGAATTTTGTAAAACAAGCACCTTGATCAATAGCCTGGTTGGTCCAACCAGGTGCTTGTTCAGATCAATAGGTTGATGATGCAGCCCAAACCCAATCAGTCTGGTGGGTTGATGGATGTGAATCAGTAGATATGGAGCCCACCAGGTGTTTTGTGACTCAAATAGATGAGGCAGTGTGAATTGCGAGTTTGGCTAATTATAATCAGCCTGGTCAGAGTAGGGATCAAATGCAAATGGATCTATAGGGGATGTAAGATCCCTATGAGAGTGATCGGAGAAGGATGGGACGTGATTTGTAGTATGATCGATATCCGAATCTCGATCAAAAAATGGAGAAGAATCATGTGTGACCAGATCATTGAGAGGAAAATCAAAGTAGAAATTGATTCCAGTAGCGGGTTGGGGTTGGGATTGGATTTGAAAAGGTTCTGTATGTGCTTTAGAAGAGGTGGTTTCCTTCAAATCATTGACCTCAGTGCCAGAATCAACAGACAGGTTGTGGTAGCTGAGGTCGTAAACTGGTTTGGAGTCATTAGGAAACAACAGTTCTCCAAAATTAGAGTAAGACTCGAAATCATCAGAGAACTTGTGAAGATTGTGTTCTGAACTTGATTCCGGATTAAAGGTTCGACCACAGAAAGGATCAAGATATGTAGAAGCAACAACCTGACTTAGATCTAACCTAATTTCATATTCCAAACTTAAAAAGGTGTCCCTATTAGGCATGGGCTCGGGTTCTTGCCTCCTAGGGTAGACCCAATCGAATCCCAACTCTTCCAGCTCCTTGGTTTCTGCATCGTAAATTGGCATGACTTTCAAAAAATCAATTAGTATCCTTGAGGAGGTTGGAGAGGTGAATTCATCAAATATAGGCCCAGAATCATAGTTTAGACTCAAAATCTGATTCTCATTACATTGGCCTTTATAATTATCCTAAATAGGCTCGAAGCAAGATTCGAGGGTAATGGTAAGGGTTGGATAACTAGAATCTAGGTTGGGCTCTATTTGGATATCAGAATCATTCTCAAGAATCACCTTTAAAGGATAAGGCTCAGGATTTACATTCTCGAGAAGTTCTATTTTAAGCTCATCATCACAGGTGTCAGGGAAATCTGAGCTAGGTGGACCAACTTCCTGGTTTTCTAGGGTCGGTTCAGAATTATGAACACCTGCAATCAGATCCTCCCAACCCATCTCAAGATTAGGAATGTCAATTGTTATGAAATTTGAATCTAAATTCAACCTTGATTCTTGAACACGGACTCTCGAAAATCGTATTGATCCTCAATGTTGCTCCAAGGTGTCTTATTAATTCTTGAAGGGATGTATGGGTAATTTTGATCAATGGTTTGCTGTAATGTGTTCAACATACACCTTCATTTTTCCATAAGACCTTTGTACATCTCCCAAAGGTGTGCATTGGACAAACAATGTATATACTCGGTATTGTGTAGTCTCCACAATTCACTGTATTTAGTTAAAAGATCATCCCGAGTTGAACAATGTATCATTCGTGTAAATAGCAGTCCAGTGCAATTCATAATGTGGGTTGTTGTTGCTGGAATGGTAACTTGAATCCTGTTAACTAGATTTGAGGTCCTAAAATAGTCATCATGGTGTTTGGGAGCAACCGCAATCATCTTTTCTTTGATGCTCATTTGGGATTCAGGTTTCTTAAATAGTTTTCCTAAAATGTCAGGTTGCATTTTTGAATCAGATGGTGGAATCAAGATGTAGAATCAAACTTAGGGTTAGATTGAAGTTGATCAAATCAGATTAGAAATCCCCGAGAAAATCTAATGAGGTCTCTTAGGTTAAAAACCTAATTACCTTCCAGTGTATGTGCTCTATAGAAGGGATGAGAGACTGGATGTTATTTGGACCCAATCAAGGCACCAAAAGATTTTTTGATGACTAAGGCTATTTTGAGCTGGATGATACCTCTGAATCAGATATCTACACACCCAAGAAATACCTAGGTAGCCAGGAAGGGAGAGCCTCGCAAAGACCCCTACACAGTAGAGAGTCCCCATGGGTTACAAGGTTTCCCCCACCTGACCTTCCTTGTCACTGCGGTTCCAAGTAGACCGGAATGGATGAACTTAAGACCTTAAGTCTACCAATTTTACCCTAATTAGTGCCTTGAATTTCACTTGATTAAGAAGTTGATATGATTGTGACCTAATTTGGAGGTTGATTGGACCACAAAGTAGGTCAACTTCACCTGACCTACCCTAAAGTTAGTAGAATGAATTTTAGGTCAAGACCTAGAAATCACACTGAATTGAATCTCAGGTGATGAGAACCTCATCATGAGCCATAACTAGCTCATTTTGACCCAATACAAAGGATAAAAGCTCCTACATAACTCAAGGAAAGGCTTAACTCAGAGAATTCTGAGTTTAAGGAGAAAACAAGTTATAAGGGGTAAAAATGCAATTTCACCAGTATAATCTGCATACAGGGTAATTCAGGGCCCAAACATAGGTCAAAACAGCTTAATAAGAATAAAAGTGGGATGAAATGATCTAGCAAGGGCTACAGCAATTCCAAGAAACTAAATCTGTAACCCTAAAACAACCCACTTCAATTCACAAGGTTTGAGGCAAAGTAAAAATAGAATAAACCCTCTAAAATTCATAGAAAAATAATCTCTAGGGTTTAGAACCTTCAATTTGGCCTTTAGAACCCATTTTGACCTACATTGAGAACCATGCCCAATTAATAACTTAATTTGGGTTTTTACGCAAATTGACCGGTCAAACAAGGTTTAATATGAAAATGAAATTCACCATCAGATTCCTTAGGTCCTAATTAGTCATGTATAAAAACTTGGGCCTAAGAAGAAACCTCCTTGACCGACTTTACACTTTGGTCCTCATATATTTACTCTTTGGCCCTCAACTTTTGAACCCTCGCATTTTGGCCCCTAACTCTCCTTCGTTCTTTGCAATCAGGTCCCTCCTGCAAAAACCTGCCAGCACCATGCTCCGGCGACCTTGCGCGGAGCATGACGCCGCGCAGGGTGAGGTGGGAGACCTGGCAAGTAAACCGGGGGTGCCCTGCGTCGTCAGCCGTCGCAGGGACACCCCCCTGGTCGTTGTAGCCCACCATACCGGCCGTGCGAACGCACGGACGGTATGGGTTCGTGTTTCCGACCATTCTCCGGCGAGGGAGACACGTCGTCTCCCTCCGCCTTCCTCCCTGTTTCATCCCTATAAATACCCCCCGCTGCTCCACCGACCAGGGCAGCCTGGATCTGACGGAGAAAATCCCCAACTTTCTTCTCTTCTTCCTCCGGCAGACGCTCACCAGCTCCGGCGGTTTCCTCCCCCTCCACCTCTTCGCTCTGCCGCAATACCAGCAGCAGAGACCTCCTCCCCTGCTCTTCCCGCACCACGCCACACCCAGCTGGCGCCTCTCCGGCTCTCTACTCGCCGCCGCCCCTTTCCCTGAGCATCGTCTTCTCCGGCGACAGTCGATACGACTGTCGCCCTGTTCCTCCCCCTTCGTCCCTGCAAGTAAGCTAGAGCTACTCCCCTTCTCCTCCTCTTTCTTTCCCCGCTTTCAATTTAGTCAATTAAGCCCTCGACCGACCCTGACCACCTTCACCCCCTTCGTCTCCGACCACCCTCCGGCGAGCCGCTCCCATCACCTCAGCGACCCACACGGCTCGCCAACCACCGCAGGACCTCCGCCTCCTCACCCTGATCAATCTCTGCCCTACCACTTCCCCCACCTCACCCTCTGCAACTCCACCGAACAGACCCATCCTCCGACCCACAGTCCGACCTAGGGCAGCCCTCGCACGCCGCCCCGCGCCTCGCCACCACCCACACGAGCTTCGCCGCACCCTGGCGAAGCTCCTGGCACTCTCTGAGTAGGCCGAGAGGCCGTTTTCTTGTGGACAGGCCACCCGACCTCCGCCGCCATTGACGCGCAGGAGGACCTGCTTCCGCCTGCAGCTACAGGCGCGCCACGCTCAGCGCCAAGCCCAGATTCACTCCCAGGCCTTGCGAGGAGTTTTGGCAAAACACCAGGTTCGCAGCCGAGGAAGAAAACTCCGCGTGACGCTGCCATCTCCTGCTGAATTCCCCGCTGCGGGCGCGCAATTGAGGTGGGCCGTTTAGTCCCACCTCGGAAACGCCTGAAGAGCCGCAGCGACATAAGATGCAAAAGTGCAGTAGCCTTACTGCCTCAGTACACGGGGTGAGGTCCCCTTACACCCGCCCGGTTACCCGGTCTCGTCCGCGCTCACGCCCCGCGGACCTGACCCGACCCGACTTAGACTGACCTGCACTCCTCGCCCACCACGCACGCCGGTGGGCCTGGACCCGGGTGTGACCCGAACTCGATTTCCCGGTAGCTCTGGGAGAGCTTTCCGAAGAGTGGTTTCAGAGAGAAAGAGAGACGCGGGGGGGGGAGGGTAGAGTAGGTTTTGCCTCTTGACGAAAAACCCTGAAGTGTGCAGGCACAGGCGAAGAAGAAGACCCGCGGAAGAAGAAGGAGCTGCACTGTAGCAAATGCATAGTTAAGTCGTCTAAGCACCGGGTCAGACGACGGAAGGTCAGCAGCCAGAGCAGGAAAGAAGGCAGGCTGAAGAAGAAGGAAGAGCAACGGCCAAAGCAGAAGAAGAAGAAAGGAAGACTTAGTAGCTGAAGGCAGAAGCTCTGCAGCCATAAAGAAGAAAAGGGAAAAGAGAAAGGGTCACCACAATTGCAGAAGAAGAAGAAGAGAGGTCAAGGCAGAAACCAAGGAAGAAGAAGAAAGAGATCTGAAGAGGAGCATCACCTCTGCAGAACGAAGAAGAAGAACAAGGAGCTCTGAAGAAAGAAGAACATCACCAAAGCAGGAACAGCAGGAAGAAGAAGAAGAGCATCACCATTGCAGAAGAAGAACATCACCTCTGCAGAACAGAGAGAAAGAAGGAGATCTAAAGAAAGAGAGAAAGAAGAGCATCCCCTCTGCAGAACAAAGAGAAAACAACAAATTCTTTCCCTCTCTCTTTCTTTTTGTAAAAGAAACATGTATATCTCTAGAATACAACTTGCTCCCTGAGTTCGACCTCGGGAACTCTTTTATTTTCCGAGTAAAAAAATTTATTTGAAGTGTTGGTAATAACCGGCTTTACTACAACGTTATAACAAATACAAAATCGACGTTTCATTTTTGGCACCGCTGCCGGGGAGCAACGGCTATTCTAGAGGTAAACATTCCTGTATCTTTTAATTTCTGATAATCTCCTCTCTTTTGTGCAGCTACAGGAACTCAAGAAGACAAGCAACCACACGACAACCACTCCGAAGACAGGTAAATTTTTCCTCTCACTATTAACCCCTAAACTCTAAAGAGGAAGAAAAGAAAAGAACAAGCAATATAGGGCTAACCTGTCTTCCATACTTAGTAACCATAAAAAGTTGCATGTTTTCAACTCATCACTCCTGCACACTATTAAGGGTATTTAAGGGCTAACACATTCTTGCTTGAGCCCTAATTGCCCAACAAAGAGTTAAATGGACCAAGTAGAGCCAACATAAGGTCAAACATTAGGATTTCAGTAGAGACACACCCCTTAATCAAGAATTGAGGAAATCCAAAAGAGGTGTGCCCAAGCCATTGATTGAAAATAATTAACAAGAAAAATCCTAAAACAATTGGCTCTCTCTAAACACTTGAACCCTAAAAGACAGGACCTAAAAGCTCTCAAAGAAAACAAGAGGTAAAGTTGACCCCTTTGGGTTAACCAACCTTAAATTAGGTCACTCTTTGCACTTAAAAAGACTAAAGTTCAAGTGAAACCTTAAGCACCCTGATCTTAAAATTGGTAGACTTAAGAGGTCAAGATCCCCATTCTGGTCTACCTGGAACCGCAGTGACAAGAGAGGTCGGGTGGGGGAAACCCTGTAACCCGTGGGGACGCTCTACCGTGTAGGGGTCTTCGCGGGACTCTCCCTCTCTGGCTGCCCAGGTAATTCTCAGGTGGACGATCTTTCTGATCAAGGGGTCCATCTGCCCCGCACCTCTATAGTCACCCAACATATTTTTGGGTGTCTTGATTGGGTCCAGCACCTTCTAAACTTACCTCTTCCAAACAGTGCATGTACGGAAGGAGGTCCCTAGGACCACCCTTAAGACCTCCTTTAGAAATTCACTCTCGTCAAGGCCAAGCCTCGACGCCCGTGTTTGTGCAGCAACACCCTCACATTATTCTCTCTTCTGATTCAGAACCAAGTTCTTCTTCTTCCCCCATCATGGCTCAGCCAGTTGAGGAAGAAAATAATCTGGAACACCAGCTCCAGCAACTCAATGACCTCTTCCAAAACTTCGTGCACCCACCACAGCGTCCTATGATGCGGGACCACTACAATCCTGCTGCGGTGGCCATTGAGCCTCGAGTCAGAATCCCGACTGGAGGACCTGATTCCGAACTAAAGCCCAACATGATTCATGCTATACCTAAATTCCATGGGCTTAATTCTGAAGATCCCTTCCAGCACATCAAATAGCTTAAGCATCTGACCCACACTTTTGGATCAGATGCGCAAAATCGGGATATTCTTCTCATGAAGATGTTCTCCTTTTCTCTTATGGACAAGGCCGCCCATTGGTATCAAACTCAGACCCGGCCGATCAACACTTGGGAAGAACTTCAATCCGAGTTTTTGAAAAAGTTCTTTCCCGTTGGTCGGACCAACGCCTTGCGCCATCAGATTACACACTTCACTCAACAATCAGGAGAACCTCTCCATGAGGCATGGGATCATTTTCAGGATCTCATGAGAAAGTGACCCCATCACGGAGTTCCTAAATGGGAACAAGTCCAATCTTTTTACCAGGGACTCCGTGAGGACATCCGCCTTTTCGTCAATGCTACTTGCGGAGGAAACATCATGGGTCAACATGAAGACACCGTTTGGGAGATTCTCGAAAACATGTGCGAGAACTCCATCAACAATGACTCCATGGGATTATTCGACAGGACGAATACCCGCGCAGCGACGAATCTTAAGGGAACACATGAGACACAGGGCCTGTCCGCATCAGTCGACCTGGAATTAATGGCCAGTCGATTGGACAAGGTCTCAATCATTGAAAAGAAGGTGGATGAGCTGACTCAGCACTTGCAGCGAGCCACCTCTGCGCGTAACTCCTTTGCACAACCTCCTTCCACACAGGAGACTGTGCAAAACATCCTCCACCGATCCTCCCCTGGGATGGATCCATATCCATCCCCATCTGATTCTTGGACTGGAAGATCATCCGATCCTTTCTTCACCAGCCGGGGGAACTCCATTCCTCCTTTCCCTGATTCTCAGGAGGTTCCTCAGATCTGCGAGGACCTCAACGCCATCCAGAACGACCCATTCTCCAACACTTACAACCCTGGATGGCGAAACCATCCAAATTTTCAGTGGGCAGGAAATTCCCAAACCCAAAGACCACCTTTTCAGTCCCGCCCACAGCCCTCTCATCACTACCAGCCGCCTCAGCCTCGGCCCAACCCTACTTATCCATCAGGGCCAAATCAAGATCAAATGTCCTTAATCCTCCAGACTCTGGCTGACATTCAAAAATCGAATGCGGCTATTCAAAAACAGCACAAGGACGAGCTTACTGAAGTTAAAACTCAACTGGCCCAGTTGGCAAATTCTCGCCAACCAGGCACACTCCCTTCCCAACCTCTTCCTAACCCAAATAACGTGCCAACCCAGAAGCGCGTTATGAATCCAAGTTTAGGCCACGCTCAATGGATTTATCAGGCCCCTACTACTCCATCTCCAGACAAGATGGATGCCTCAACTTCTCGTGCGGGATTTCAGCAGCAGCCACCCCTCCTACCAAACCCAAACCAAAATCAGGCCGGATTAAATTCTGTAACAACACGTAGTGGTAAGACAACTCAAGTCCCGCATTATCCAAACCACTCCCTGCCTGATAACCATGACCCTAGGATAGTTATCCAAGGTACCGCTGTTCCAGATCCACAACCTGGACCTATCCTAGAGGAACCAACCAAGATCCCGTTTCCCGAGGCCCTGACCAAGGGAAAGAAGACCACCAAACCCGTGGCCCCTGAGGAGGACCTGGTCAAGCTCTTTGAGCAGGTCCACATAAACATCCCCTTGATGGATGCAATCCGCCACGTACCAGCTTACGCACGATTTCTAAAGAATATATGTACACCCCAGCGTAAGCCGCGAACCAAGGGAGGGAGCCCAATTGTTCTGTCAGAGCAAGCCAGCTCTGTAATCCTTAGTAGACTCCCACCCAAGGCAAAAGATCCTGGAACTCCCCTGATCTCCTGTAAGATAGGTGGTACCCAATTTTATAGAGCATTGTTAGACTTAGGTGCATCTATAAATCTGATACCCACATCCTTACTTGACCATCTAGAAGAATCTGAGCTGAAACCAACCGAGGTGACATTACAAGCAGATCGATCTATAAAGTCACCAAAAGGGATTCCCGAGGATGTTATCGTGAGAGTGCGGGATTTCTATTTTCCAGTGGACTTTATAGTCTTAGATATGGATGCACCTGAGAACCCTAGGGATACACCAATCATTCTAGGGAGACCTTTCTTGGCTACTGCTAGAGCCAACATCAGCTGTGAGGAGGGCCAAATAGAGCTTAAGTTTGGAGATCAAACACTGAAAATTGATATATTTAAGGCCCAACAAGGAATTAATTGCGGCGTCATCGAGCAAATTTGTGACATCAAGACTTTGGTTGATGAATCACACCTCCAGAATGACTTGAGTATGCCTCATCAACCACAGAAGGATCTTGACCCGCAAACAGAGGAGTCAAATCCAGATGTGAACAACCCAGTAACTCCCACCCTTGAACCTCACATCCATACTGAACCACCCGCTGCTGCTGAAAACCCCATCCTCGAACTGAAACCCCTTCCTGCTCACTTAAAATACGTCTTTTTGGGTTCTAATCAGACCCTTCCTGTGATCATCAATTCCAACCTCAGTCCTGAACAGGAATCCCGTCTGATTGTTGTCCTCCAGCAACATCGCAGAGCCATCGGATGGACTCTCGATGATTTGACTGGAATAAGTCCCTCTTATTGTACTCATCATATCTATTCAGAAGAGGGCACACGACCTTCTCGTGAAATGCAGAGACGCTTAAACCCCAATCTGCAGGAGGTCGTGAAAAAGGAGATCATCAAGTGGTTAGATGCCGGAATCATCTACCCGATCTCCGATAGTCGTTGGGTGAGCCCAATTCAGGTCGTGCCCAAGAAGGCAGGACTCACCACTATAACGACTGAGACCGGAGAAATCATTCCTACCCGATTAGCCAACTCGTGGAGAGTCTGTATAGATTACCGTCGACTCAATTCCTCCACGAAGAAGGATCATTTCCCACTACCCTTCATTGATCAAATTCTCGAAAAACTAGCGGGAAATAGGTTCTTCTGCTTTCTTGACGGGTACTCCGGTTATAACCAGGTGGCAATCCATCCTGAGGACCAAGAAAAGACCACGTTCACCTGCCCCTTCGGAACATACGCTTTCCGAAGGATGCCTTTCGGTCTTTGCAATGCACCCGCTACTTTTCAGCGATGCATGCTTGCCATATTCTCAGATATGGTAGGTGATTATCTGGAAGTCTTCATGGATGACTTTTCAGTTTTCGGAGCATCATTCGACGATTGCCTCCAACACTTGGTCCAGATACTCAGGAGGTGCATCGATGTGAATTTGGTTCTTTCCTGGGAAAAGAGCCATTTCATGGTGCCTGAGGGAATTGTCCTGGGACACTCAATTTCGGAGAAAGGTATCCAAGTGGATCGAGCTAAGGTTAATCTGATTTCTCACCTTCCTATGCCTAGCTCGATCAGGGACATCCGATCCTTTTTAGGGCATGTCGATTTTTATCGACGATTTATCCCTGATTTTTCAAAAATCGCACGCCCCTTGACCACTCTTCTCTCCAAGGATGTTCCCTTCGAAATCTCCAAGGAATGCACTCAAGCATTTGAAATCCTGCGTGACCGAGTCACCCAAGCCCCGATCCTACAGTCCCCTGATTGGTCTCAACCCTTTGAGATCATGTGTGATGCATCCGACTTCGCTGTAGGAGCGGTTTTGGGGCAGAAAAATGACAAGAAACCTGTGGTCATTTACTACGCCAGCAAAACACTCGATGAGGCTCAGCGTAACTATACAGTTACTGAGAAAGAGCTGCTAGCTGTAGTATTTGCCCTAGAGAAGTTCAGATCGTACCTTCTGGGTTCCCATGTCATCATATACTCGGATCACACGGCTGTGAGGCATCTCCTTGCAAAGAAGGACGCGAAACCTCGATTGATCCGATGGATCTTGCTGTTGCAAGAATTTGACCTCGAGATTCGCGATAAAGCGGGAAAACAAAACGTGGTAGCTGATCACTTGTCCCGTCTTCCTTCTGAAATAATTGACCCCTCCGGACCCCATCACGGAGCATTTTCCCGATGAGCACCTGCTGACTATTGGTACTAGCCTTCCATGGTTCGCTAATATTGTAAATTACTTGGCATCTCATCAGACCCCGTCCGATTGGCCGAAGGCCAAGAAAGACAAATTACGCTCCGATGCCAAGTATTACATTTGGGAAGACCCGTACCTCTTCCGCATAGGTGCCGATCAGATCATCCGGAGATGTGTCCCGGAAGGGGAAGTCAACAACATCCTCTCTTTCTGCCATGACCAGGCATGCGGTGGCCATTTTGCCGGACATAAAACCGCAGCAAAAGTCCTCCAGTGCGGCTTTTACTGGCCCACACTGTTCAAAGACGCACACAGTCATTGCAAGGCATGCAGTCGTTGCTAGACTTTGGGCAACATGAGCCGTCGCGACATGATGCCTATGCAACCGATTCTAGTATGCGAAATCTTTGATGTTTGGGGGATTGATTTTATGGGCCCCTTTCCTGTTTCGGATGGTTTCGAATACATTCTGTTGGCTGTGGACTACGTGTCCAAATGGATCGAAGCCATACCGACCCGAACCTGTGATCACAAAATCGTTCTCAAATTCATTCATCAACACATTTTCTCAAGGTTCGGGATTCCTCGTGCAATAATCTCTGATGGGGGGACCCATTTCACAAATGCTCAGTTTAGGTCACTGATGACCAAATACGGGGTGTCTCACCGAATTTCTACTCCTTACCACCCCCAAACTAATGGTCTAGCTGAGCTGTCTAATCGGGAGATCAAGAAAATCCTGCAAGTCACTGTTCGACCTGACAGGAAGGACTGGTCGTCCCGACTTCCGGAAGCATTGTGGGCCTATAGGACCGCCCACAAGACCCAATTAGGCATGTCTCCCTTTAGACTGGTGTACGGAAAGGCATGTCACCTTCCCGTCGAACTGGAGCATAAAGCCTATTGGGCAGTACGGAACTGTAACCTAGATCTTTCCAAGGCTGGGACCCACAGAAAACTCCAAATCAGCGAGATCGATGAATTACGCATAGATGCGTACGAGAACTCGCAAATCTACAAGGAGCGGGTTAAAGCCTTCCACGACAAACACATCTCGAGAAAGATCTTTCATCCTGGTCAAAAGGTCCTACTCTTTGATGCCCGACTCAAACTCTTCCCAGGAAAACTGAGATCTAAGTGGGTCGGACCATATTTGGTCCGACAGGTTTTTGGAAATGGAGCAATCGAAATCAGTCCACTCAGCCACGATTCTGAACCTTTCATCGTGAACGGTCAGAGACTCAAGCCGTTCATTGATGTAACTTCTACTGATTTGGCTGAGGCATCTTATATCCTCCTTTCCCCTTGAGCTTATTGCGCCCAGCCGATGGCGTAAAACTCAGCGCTTAACGGGAGGCAGCCCGTCATTCTCTTTGAAAACCTGAAACTTGTTCTGACACCTTTCAGCACTCGAAGTTCACCCTTATAGACAGCCGACCCCAACTCAGATGTTCGCATCTGAGATTTGAAATCGTCCGAAAAAAAATTCAACCCGACCAATCCACTCACCCAAATTTCTGTCTTAAGGAATAAACTAAGACCCCCTAGGTTACAATGAGGACATTGCAAATCTTAGGCATGGGGGGGTATGAAAGTACAAAAACTTGTAAGAAAAGGTTTCAAACAAAAAAATTCACATATGCCAAAAACACCATAAAAATTAAAAAATTTTTCGAAAAAGAATAAGAGGAAAAGAGGAGAAGAAAATTTTGTGAAGGAGAAAAGAAACAAAAGGAAAAAGGAGCACAAAATTATGAGAAAAAGTGATAGTCATTAGTAAGGAACTAAGGAATTAACCTAAGTTCTAGACCTCATTCAAGAAAAGTGCACAAAAAGATTAGTAAAGAATGCAAACCTTAGGCATTCTTGAATAGACTCTTAGTACCCATTAAGATCTGGACACTCCTCAAGAGGTTGAGGAAAATGAAAAGCTGAAGTATTAGGTCTAAGGCTTAGGGAGTATTCGGCCTCGTTAACTAATTTTTGGTTTACGGGACTCAGTAACTTAAGCACCCTAATCTCACACACAGCCTGGTTCAGTAAGCGTAAAAATCAGAATCACGCAGAAGCGTCGCAAAAATCTGAAAAGAACACCTAGAATAGGAGCGGCCGATCAACACAAGTTGATTTGGACAAGTTCCCAGCGCAGAGAGGCGGGAAATCCCCTCGAAGATGCGTAACAAAATATCATCTCCTCGGTGCTTGTCTCTTAGGATATTTACATATCCTACGGGGGGCATGTAAGCACTCTGCTGGTTCAGATTCCATGGATGGCATTATCTCGAAGTGTCAATTGCCAGGGTCTGGATTCAGCCACGGAATACCATGGATGGGATTATCTCGAAATCTCAATAGCCAGGGTTCCGGGGGTTGCCATGGGCGGTGCTATCTCGAAGCATCGATCGCCAGGAACCCTTGAGGATTGATGATGGGAGCAAGGAATCTGATACAGACCGTGTTGAAAAGCCAATCCTAGGCTAGAACTAAAAAGAAAAAGAGAGAGAAAACTCTCCAAACAGAAAAGCTTTCTATCTCTCTCTTACAAAACGCACTGCGAACTGAGCCAGGGCTAAAATCATTTCAAGCACGGGTGCTTTAACCACGAAGTCCAATAAACCTTAGGTTAGTTCTTGTGGGCCTTAAAAACCTTTGCTAAAAGACTGAGGCTAAGGCTAGACAGATTTGGATCTTGATTGGTACTAGAGTACCTTTTAGGCCTATGGTCAGCATTCTAACCTAGTCTATGCTCAAATAAAAAAGGCACTTATCTAAAACTATTAAAAACTTCATGGTCTAGAACAAGGGTTGAAACCTTAAGTTTTTGCTAAGGGACTAGCAAAAGCTAGGCATGGGGGTATGATGAGAACCTCATCATGAGCCATAACTAGCTCATTTTGACCCAATACAAAGGATAAAAGCTCCTACATAACTCAAGGAAAGGCTTAACTCAGAGAATTCTGAGTTTAAGGAGAAAATAAGTTATAAGGGGTAAAAATGCAATTTCACCAGTATAATCTGCATACAGGGTAATTCAGGGCCCAAACATAGGTCAAAACAGCTTAATAAGAATAAAAGTGGGATGAAATGATCTAGCAAGGGCTACAGCAATTCCAAGAAACTAAATCTGTAACCCTAAAACAACCCACTTCAATTCACAAGGTTTGAGGCAAAGTAAAAATAGAATAAACCCTCTAAAATTCATAGAAAAATAATCTCTAGGGTTTAGAACCTTCAATTTGGCCTTTAGAACCCATTTTGACCTACATTGAGAACCATGCCCAATTAATAACTTAATTTGGGTTTTTACGCAAATTGACCGGTCAAACAAGGTTTAATATGAAAATGAAATTCACCATCAGATTCCTTAGGTCCTAATTAGTCATGTATAAAAACTTGGGCCTAAGAAGAAACCTCCTTGACCGACTTTACACTTTGGTCCTCATATATTTACTCTTTGGCCCTCAACTTTTGAACCCTCGCATTTTGGCCCCTAACTCTCCTTCGTTCTTTGCAATCAGGTCCCTCCTGCAAAAACCTGCCAGCACCATGCTCCGGCGACCTTGCGCGGAGCATGGCGCCGCGCAGGGTGAGGTGGGAGACCTGGCAAGTAAACCGGGGGTGCCCTGCGTCGTCAGCCGTCGCAGGGACACCCCCCTGGTCGTTGTAGCCCACCATACCGGCCGTGCGAACGCACGGACGGTATGGGTTCGTGTTTCCGACCATTCTCCGGCGAGGGAGACACGTCGTCTCCCTCCGCCTTCCTCCCTGTTTCATCCCTATAAATACCCCCCGCTGCTCCACCGACCAGGGCAGCCTGGATCTGACGGAGAAAATCCCCAACTTTCTTCTCTTCTTCCTCCGGCAGACGCTCACCAGCTCCGCCAGTTTCCTCCCCCTCCACCTCTTCGCTCTGCCGCAATACCAGCAGCAGAGACCTCCTCCCCTGCTCTTCCCGCGCCACGCCGCACCCAGCTGGCGCCTCTCCGGCTCTCTACTCGTCGCCGCCCCTTTCCCTGAGCATCGTCTTCTCCGGCGACAGTCGATACGACTGTCGCCCTGTTCCTCCCCCTTCGTCCCTGCAAGTAAGCTAGAGCTACTCCCCTTCTCCTCCTCTTTCTTTCCCCGCTTTCAATTTAGTCAATTAAGCCCTCGACCGACCCTGACCACCTTCACCCCCTTCATCTCCGACCACCCTCCGGCGAGCCGCTCCCATCACCTCAGCGACCCACACGGCTCGCCAACCACCGCAGGACCTCCGCCTCCTCACCCTGATCAATCTCCGCCCTACCACTTCCCCCACCTCACCCTCTGCAACTCCACCGAACAGACCCATCCTCCGACCCACAGTCCGACCTAGGGCAGCCCTCGCACGCCGCCCCGCGCCTCGCCACCACCCACACGAGCTTCGCCGCACCCTGGCGAAGCTCCTGGCACTCTCTGAGTAGGCCGAGAGGCCGTTTTCTTGTGGACAGGCCACCCGACCTCCGCCGCCATTGACGCGCAGGAGGACCTGCTTCCGCCTGCAGCTACAGGCGCGCCACGCTCAGCGCCAAGCCCAGATTCACTCCCAGGCCTTGCGAGGAGTTTTGGCAAAACACCAGGTTCGCAGCCGAGGAAGAAAACTCCGCGTGACGCTGCCATCTCCTGCTGAATTCCCCACTGCGGGCGCGCAATTGAGGTGGGCCGTTTAGTCCCACCTCGGAAACGCCTGAAGAGCCGCAGCGACATAAGATGCAAAAGTGCAGTAGCCTTACTGCCTCAGTACACGGGGTGAGGTCCCCTTACACCCGCCCGGTTACCCGGTCTCGTCCGCGCTCACGCCCCGCGGACCTGACCCGACCCGACTTAGACTGACCTGCACTCCTCGCCCACCACGCACGCCGGTGGGCCTGGACCCAGGTGTGACCCGAACCCGATTTCCCGGTAGCTCTGGGAGAGCTTTCCGAAGAGTGGTTTCAGAGAGAAAGAGAGACGCGGGGGGGGGAGGGTAGAGTAGGTTTTGCCTCTTGACGAAAAACCCTGAAGTGTGCAGGCACAGGCGAAGAAGAAGACCCGCGGAAGAAGAAGGAGCTGCACTGTAGCAAATGCATAGTTAAGTCGTCTAAGCACCGGGTCAGACGACGGAAGGTCAGCAGCCAGAGCAGGAAAGAAGGCAGGCTGAAGAAGAAGGAAGAGCAACGGCCAAAGCAGAAGAAGAAGAAAGGAAGACTTAGTAGCTGAAGGCAGAAGCTCTGCAGCCATAAAGAAGAAAAGGGAAAAGAGAAAGGGTCACCACAATTGCAGAAGAAGAAGAAGAGAGGTCAAGGCAGAAACCAAGGAAGAAGAAGAAAGAGATCTGAAGAGGAGCATCACCTCTGCAGAACGAAGAAGAAGAACAAGGAGCTCTGAAGAAAGAAGAACATCACCAAAGCAGGAACAGCAGGAAGAAGAAGAAGAGCATCACCATTGCAGAAGAAGAACATCACCTCTGCAGAACAGAGAGAAAGAAGGAGATCTAAAGAAAGAGAGAAAGAAGAGCATCCCCTCTGCAGAACAAAGAGAAAACAACAAATTCTTTCCCTCTCTCTTTCTTTTTGTAAAAGAAACATGTATATCTCTAGAATACAACTTGCTCCCTGAGTTCGACCTCGGGAACTCTTTTATTTTCCGAGTAAAAAATTTTATTTGAAGTGTTGGTAATAACCGGCTTTACTACAACGTTATAACAAATACAAAACCGACGTTTCATCAGGTTATTAGGTCCACAATTTTTAAGGTTCAAGTGAAACTTAGAAACTAAATTTTATGGTTTTTCTTGCTTAGATCTTTTCGAACAGGGGCTTGGGTAGCATACAAATGTGGGAGGGTTAATTTCCTTTAATGTAGACAAAATGTGAGCTAACTCTTCAAACACTAATGTTGAATAACCTTAATTGGCTCTATTCCAAGTCCAATTAAATCTCAAGATGTACACCTTGGACTTCAAACAAGAAGGTGAGTAGTCCAAGATGCTTAGAATTTCAGCATAATCCCTAATAGCTACAGGAAATAGGGTGGGGATCTCTAAAAATTGTCCCAATCTTTAATCAGATTTGAATTTTTTCATAAATCAAGAAACTTGCTTTTTGAATGGAAATTAGTATGAAAATAAGGTAGGTGATTCTTAATTAGTTTTGTTTCCTTTTTATCTTCACAAGATTAGGAGGTTGATTAGGGAAGAATAGAAATTACTTGCCCTAGGAGTGGTTGTTTTGCATGGAAGATCACCTCATGATGTACATCACAAAATCACAAGAAATCAAACAGGGCAAGTTAGTGCTCAGATATAGTCAAATAGAACAAGAATAGTGGTGAATTGCGCATTGCTCCCCAGCAACAACGCCAAAATGTTGATAGGGGCTTTTCGTCAATGTTAGGGAAATGCGTTATAGTATAACTGACAAATAGGTCTTCAATTAATAAAATTTATAACTCAAAATCTAGATGACGTCCAAGGTCGGATACAGAAAGCAAATATGGAATTCACATCCTAATCTCAATTAAAATATAAATGAGCACAAGAAATAAGTCAAGAATAATGATATTCAATGAATGCTAATTTGTCACATTGATATTCAATGTATAACATGAGTATTTCAAGAGTTTAAGAGACCAAAAAGAAATCTAAGACAAAATAATAGTGATTTGAATCACCAATTATTAGTCTAAGCACATATTAGATCATCTACATAAATATATGAAATAAATGAACAATGATCAGACGTATGGATCTTAAGTCAGATGACTTAAATCTCTCCTACTATAGTGCTTTTCCTCTGATCTTCACACTATCTTCTCTTTTCTTCTTTCTTTCCTTTCTCTTTTCTGGTACAACCCCTTCTTATTTCCTTTCCTTTCCTCTACAAGCCTTCTCATTTCTTCTTTCCTTCCCAGTGACTAAGTGTCGCATAGCTGCACCAAGGAGCAAAACCCTCCCTCCCCCGCTCTCTTTCTTTCCTTCTCTTTTCTCTGATATCCAATTTAATCGGGTATTCGAGTTTGCATAATTGGGTCCAGGGCTATGGGCGTAGGGTTGCAACCGAGGAGTGAAGGCTTAGGCAGGTTTGTGAGTGCGGGTGTGAAGGGGATCTCACCCTTGGTGTCTGAGGCGATAAGCCTAAAACACAAAAGCAACTTATGTGGCTTTGGTGCCTCCAAATACCACAATGTGGGACTAAATCAACCCTCCTTCGCATGTAGCAACAGTAGCAGGTGGTGTCAATTGCCATCTGGGGAGCAGTCAAAGCTCCCAACTGACCACCTGGAGATGATCTTTAGGTGATCCCATGTCACCTAGAGCAAGCACCTAAAAGTGAGGTCGCAAGAACACGCTCTAGAGCTCTTCGAAGATGTTTTAGCAATGGCACCTTCAACCTGTACCTGAAAACACAAATAAGGTCTTTCAGCCACATTAAACTTGCTCAGGAGGTTCGTCAGATGTTGGCAAATGTAGTGACAGTGGTTGTGTGGTGTATGGAGGTGCGTGGTGGCCGAACAAAGTCGGGGATGGTCGCGCGAAGATGGGTTGGTTGATGGAGCTTTTGGGTGGGTGGAGTGGTGGATAGGTAGAGGGGTTTCGATGGGTGTGAGCTTGAGGAAGTTGTGGAGGTGTTGGCGAGGTGAGTGGACTTGTGTAGCATGCGGATGACATCGCCAAAGGGCAGTCGGAGCGAAGGACAAAGGTGGATGGCAATTGCGTTGAGGGGTGTTTCTTGGATTTTGGAAAGGAAAACTAACCTAGAACTCTGAAGGTACCTAACTACACTAACCTAATTGGATGAAAGGGGAGGATGGCATCGATTTTGGTATGGCCAACACCGTGGAATGGAATACCTCTGATGAGGGAGAACGACGAGGAAGAGAGAGGAAGACGACCCTCGCTTGTATTGCGTGTGGCAGAGGAGCTTGAGGAGGAGAAATCGATCGGCTATATTCTGTGACGGCTAGCAAAGAATGTAGATGGGAAGCTCACTGGAGCTCGCGGAGCTTTCAACTGGAGAGAAGAGAAGAAGGTGGAGAAACCAGCCAAAACGAGCTGAGGTAAGGCATGCATCCAAGGTTCTTTTATAGGCCTTAAGGAGGAGTTCTAAGCTTTGAAACCAAGCTTGTAACTCCATGGCTTTTGCAAGTAGGACATGTGGATCCAAGGAGTTCGCATGAGCTCCATGAAGGGATTGGGAAGGTAGGAGTAGGTCCAAATTGAAGAGAATCTCGTCGTGAATCTTCCTTCCAATTTTGGACGGGTTTGGCCGCAAAATCGGGGAGTAATCCTTGATCGAAGGTCACCGGTTAAGTGGGATTTGGAGTTCTGTAGGTATGGAGGCAGTGGGGACCTATTTGTCAAGAAGATAACAAAGCTGGTGGATTATTTGCAAAAAATTCGTAAGTTGAGGGGCATTTTATAAGAAAAAGAGTTAGAATAGGATTGAAATGCAAACTAAGTCAAAATAATCTTAGATTAGACCCAAATTTTGCTAAAAATCTAATTTTGACCCAAGTAATCTGATAGTGAACTCAGATTTTGGTTTTGACTAAGTTTGACTGGGTAATTTACGTAGAAATTCAAATTAGGGCAATTATGTTTCTAAAACTATTTTAAGTCAAAATGGGTTCCAATGGTCAAAGCAAGGATACCAAACCTCAGGGAATATTTTTATATGATTTTTAGAAGTTTTAGATGAATTTTATCCTAACTAGAACCTCAGTTAATTAAGCAAATTTATTTTTAGGGTTTTAGATGTCCATTAATTTTTGAAATGCGCGAAAACCCATTTTGTTCTACATGAATCTACTTATTAGACATTTATGAACATTTGACCTTTAATTAACCATTGGAAAACTCTGTGGTTGCTCTGCATTTAGGATATGCTATTAAAACTGTAGTTTACCCCTATTTTAATGCATCTCTCAGAAAGGATATGCGATGAATTACAGTCTTCTAGCAGTTATGTAGGAGCATTTATCAATGGATTATGACTAATTAAAGCTAGATATGGCTGATGATAACATTATCATCAGTAAAGCTTGTCAATATTCGTCGAGGAATCCGAAGAATAAACTCAGTACATGTTCTATTAGGCTGTCGGGGATGAAAATCATGGAGACATTGTAACAGCTCAGAGAAATACGTTTGGCTCATCTTTTCAAGAATGACTTGGATTCCTTACGACATTCAGGGCTTAGGAAGAAAGGCATATTTTTTTATGGAGCTTCCATATTGGAAGGATTTGACAGTGCGACACAATTTAGATGTTATGCATATCGAGAAGAATGTAATGGACAACATTCTTGAAGTATTAAACCTAACAGACAACCTAAAGGGATATAGTTAAAATAAGGAATGATATGAAAATTTTGGGTATTCATCCTTAGTTGCACATTGAAGGAGGGTCTCACTTTCCAGAAGCTATATACAGTCTTAATGGAGAGCAAAGGTGAAGGATTTTCTCATTCCTTAAAGACATTCGGGTTCCAGATGGGTATTCATTGCAACTTTCACATTACGTAAATGAAGTGCAAAAGAAGATTACTGGGTTAAAAGGTCATGATTCCCATCTGTACATGCAAATCTTATTCCCACTAGTGATACGTGGAGTGATGCCTAATCCTATAGTCGATTGTTTCACGAAGATGAGCAGATATTTTAAAGTCATCCATTCAAAGACATTAGATCCCAAATTGTTATACTATTGGGATAAACAAATTGTGATCACATTTTGTAAATTGGAGCAAATTTTCCCACCTGCATTCCTCGACGTGATAGTTCATGTCACTCTTCATCTTTCGAAAGAAGCAAGATTTCCTAAACCTGTGTAGTATAAATGGATGTATCCTTGATGGGAACACCATCATGAGCCCTAACTAGCTCATTTTGACCCAATGAAGAGAATAAAATGCTCCTACATAACCTACTGAAAGTCATAATTCACTACACAACCATTCTGAGAGTAAAATAAGAAACTAGGGTTAAAACTATAATTTTACCATTGCAGTACAACCATAGGTTTTCCCAAGGGCTAAACACAGGTCAAATGGTCTTAACAAGATAACAAATGGGTTGGATTTGACAGAAAAGAGTTTGTGTGAGTTCTGTGAATTAAATGACTTCCTGAAATCCTAAATAGACCCACTTGATTAACCAAGGTTCTGGTCAGGGTAAAATTCAACTAAACCCTCTAAAAATAATTGAAAAATATTATCTAGGGTTTAGAACCTTCAATTTGTCCATTGGATCCCATCTCGACCTAGAATGGGGTCCTAGACAGATATTTGCCCTAAATTGGGCTATTGCATAAATTATCCAGTAAAACGTGGTCAAACACAAAATCCAACTTCACCATTGTATTCCTTAGGTCTAAATTAGGTTCGTAAAAAAATTTGGACCTAAGGGGAACTCATCTTGACCTACTTTGCAAAAAGGTCCAGTCTGATTGCATTTCTACCCCTATCTTTCAAAAACCCTTACAATCAGCCCCTAGCTTTCTTATCGTCATCACAAATAGGTCCCTCCACCATTATAGTGGACGAATCCTACTCCGGTGAGCTTTGAAAGGAGGTTTCTCCCTGATTGCTCAGAGAATCCCCTCCAAAATTCGAAAGAGATTCTCTGAGAAAATCCCTCCAATATGAACCCAGTTTGATGCCATAATTGTTTCCCAATCTCTCATGCGAATGCATGAGAGATTTGGGTCTCTTAAAGCTTCCAACGCTGGCAACCCTGCCTTTCTTGGAAGCATGCCTTCCAAGCACAAATCCCTCCTCGGTGACCTATTTAAGAAGCCCCAGATCCTCCTGCATTCCCTCAGCTTGAATTTGGGCCGATGCTCCCTACATTCCTCTCTCCCTCGCTGGCCACAATCTCTGCAAGCTCCAGCATCCTTCTCCCTCACTCACTCGTCTCACAACAACAATACCAGTGGTTGGGTTGTCTTCCTCTCCATCCTCCGTGTCGCGCAACACCGACCGACGTTGCCTCTGCCTTGTCTTCACCGTCGCCTCATCTACGGACATCTTCGTCTTCCCCATGTTCAGCAACCATACCGGCATGGGACATCTTTCCCTTTCATCTCTTAGATTAGGTTTCCTATCCTCCGCACTCTCTTTCCCTATCTTTATTTCCCAAAATGACCCATCGACACCACTGACCACTGTCACCTTCACCTCCAACGATACATCCAACGAGATGCTCCCATCGTTTCACACCTCCATCCACCTCACCAACCACCCTACGACCTCTACCTTGACTCCCTAATTACATCCTCTCACTCCAATCTCTCCATCAATCACCCAAACACCCCACCGAACACACCCACTCACACACCCACAGTAAGCCCTAGACACGCCACCACAGTCACCTACATGCCACGAACCACTCCCAGCATCTTCGCCATGCTCCGACGATGCTCCCTGAGTGATTTAACATGGCTTTGAGGCTATGCTATTGATTTCAGGTTCAAGATGCTTTCCACCATTATTGCTGAGCTTGAAGCAAGCTTCGAGTCACTCCAGGCTTCTCTCTACTCTAGGAGATCTCCCTAGGTTGTGCGGAATCCTCTCGCACACGCATTCAAGCCCTCACGCAAAGACTCCAGTAGCTACAACCCTTCAATTTGGCCAAGCACGCTCTACGGTAAACGCGCGAAGGGGGTGGGACATTTAGTCCCACCTTGAAAGTTGAAAGCCACCTATGTGCACATAAAATGAAAGCGTTAGAGGCTTATCGCCTCCGACACTAAGGGTAAGGTCCTCCTCCCCTTCTCACGGACTCATCCACGATATAGCCCGCGGACCTGGCCATGACTCGACTACCTAACCTATTCACTCCTCGCTCACCACATACGCTGGTGAGCCTGGACCAAGGTCTCCATTGGGTCTGATTACCCGACTGGTTAAAGGCTCTGGGAGAATAGCTTTGAAATAGAAAAGAGAGAAACAAAGAAGAGAGCTATGTAGGGGAAGGGGGGTTTTTCTCTGAGGTGTTTTCCTTCGACACTTAGCTAATTCAGAGAACAAGAAGAGGAGGTCAAGCAGAAAAGGAAGAAGAAGAAGGAGAGAAGCACCGTAGGGCTTAAGGCAAAGCAAAGAAGAAGAAGAAAGACAAAGGCAGAGGAAGAGAAAAGGAAGAGAAGGCCAAAGACAGAGAAATAAAAGAAGGACGGAGAAGATAGAGAAAGTTAAGGAAAGAAAGAAGAGAACGAAGAAGAGGGCTCGCAAAGGAAAAAGAAGAAGAAAAGAGAAATCAGAGAAAGATATCAGAAGAAGAAAAGAAGGAAAAGCACTGTAGCCAGAGTCATTGAAGATGTCTGATTTTGCAATCGGACACCTGAATTTATATTTTCTTCTTTAATTAATTTGACTAACTATTATCTGGTCTACAATTCTCTTTACTCTTGACATACTCATATACTCTACATTCATGATTAGTTTTTTAGTAATGATTTGTGTTAAAATTGCATCAATCGCCAAGTTTAGTATGTGAATTCCATTTGCTCCCTATGTTCGACCACGGAATATATTCGAGTAATACAATTTTATTTGTTTTGAATGCTATTTTGGCTATACTACAATGCAACACTTTTAAAACCCAATTCAGTGCTCACAACATTTTGGCATCGTTGCCAAGGAGCAATGTGCAATTCACCACTATTCTCTGTATTATTTGATTATATTTGAGCACTAACTTACATTATCTACTTTCTTGTGATTTTGCAAGGTACTTCATGAGGAGATCTTCCATGCAAATCAACCACTCCAGGGCAGGTAACTTCTCTATTCTTCCCTAATCAACCTCCTAATCTTTGGAAGACAAAAAGGCAACAATCAATTAGGAATACACACCTTATTTTTCATAGTAATTATCATTTAAAAGGCAAAGTTTCTTGATGTGCGAAATTTTTTTCAAATCTCATTGAAGTTGAAGTGATTTTTAGAGATCTTACCCCAAAATTACTGTGCCTATTAGAAACTATGCCTAATGTCTAATCTTCCTGGATTACGCACTTCTTGTTTGAAGTGTAAGGAAGAACATTTTTGAAAATCAAAGAGGACTTGGAAATAAAGCCAATTAGGGTTTCTACATTAGGGTTTTGGAGTGCTAGTTCACACTTGCCTACATAAAAGGGAAACAAACCCACCCGCTTGTGTGTGCTACCCAAGCCCTTGATTGAAAAGAGCTAATCACGACAAACCCTAAAATCAAACTCTAAAATCACTTGAACCCTAAAATCCTTGGACCTAATAAACTGGGAGTCAAATTAGGGTGATTTATAGGTCTTGACCTAGAGGTCACTCTACCATCTTTAGGGCAGGTCAGGTAAAGTTGGACTACATTGTAGGCCAACCAACCTCCAAATTAGGTCACAAGTCAAAACAGTTGCTAATTCAAGTTAAAACAAAGGCACAAATTAGGACATAAAACTGGTAGACTTAAGATGTCAAGTTATCCATTCTGGTCTACCTGTACCCTCAGTGATAAGGAAGGTCGGGTGGGGGAAACCTGTAACCCATGGGGGCGCTCTACCATGTAGGATTCTTTGCGGGACTCTCCCTTCCTGGCTGCCCAGGTAATTCTTAGGTGGACGACTTTCTGATCCAGGGGTATCATCTACCTCGAACCTCTATAGTCAACCAAAAATCTTTAGGTGCCTTGATTGTATCCATATCACATCCAGTCCCTCATCCCTTCTATTTAGAGCAAACACACATATCTTCTTGGGAATCTCTTTCAGATCAAATCACTTCATTCTAAACTTGAATTTTGATTCTACATCTTGATTCCACCATCTAATTCAAAAAAATGCAACCTGGTTACTTAGGAAGACCACTAAAGAAATCTGAATCACAACGATCTATGAGAGATAGAATGGTTGAGGATGCCCTTAGGTTTTATGACATTGATTACAAAACCTCAAAACCAATAGAAGACATTCAGGTTAGTGTACCAACAACAACAACCTTCATCATAAATTGTGCCCAATTATTATTAACAGAAGCAACAAAGGGATCAACCTGGGACATCCTCATAACAGAATACATTGAGATAGAAAAATTGCATAACTTTGAATATCTCCAATGCCTGACAAATTTTGTACTTTGGGAAAAACACCAAGATGATCTTGAAAAATGAGAAGAGATGATGAAATTGTTGAAACAAGTTATTGATCACAAATACCAGTACATGCCCCAAACAGTTAGTGCAACACCTTGGAGTAATATTAAGGGTCAACATGATTTCCCAAATCCTGGGTTGGAGAGACAAGGCTGTTGTGGATTCCCAACCCAGATGGAATATGATATGCCTGATCTTGAATTGGTTGGGAGGTCCCAATTGTAGGAGAACACGATTTTGAGCCAGCCTAAAAAACCAAAACCCTAGTTCACCAAGCATAGAATTCCTAGACTCCTACAATGATGAAATTGAATCAGAACCTCTCGGGGGTGTAAATCCCGCCCCTTACTCTGATAAGGTTACCCTCGAAGGCAATTTTGACCTAGATTCTAGTAATTCAACCAACATCCTTAGCATAGAATATGGATCTGAATCTTATTGGGATGATGACAAGGCCCCGTATGACGAAGATCAAAGTTTAAATTGGGATTATGATTCTAGGCCTTTATTTGATGAATATCCCTCTCCAACATCCTTAGAGATACAGATTGATTTCTCAAAAGTCACGCCAATCTACGATACAGAAACCAAGGAGTTGGAAGAGTGGGGTTTCGATTGGGTCTTTACAGGTCTTCCACATAAATATTTTTACTAGATTTGTAGTTCTTTACAGGTCTTCCACATAAATTAAACACATTTAAAAAAAAATGCTTTCTCAACCATTTTTAACTGATGAAAATATTAGTATTGTCAACCATTATTTTAGAAACATTGACAATAATAATATTCTCGACCGTTCAAGAACATATGAGAATATTGCAATTTTCGACAGTTATATGTGAACGGTCGAGAATATTAATTTCTCGACTATTCGTAAACAGAAAAAAATAGAAACATTCTCGATGGTTATTGATAAACAGTCGACAATATGATCTTAGTCGACTGCCTAAATACCGATCGAGGTAAATGTTTTCATCGACCGTTTATTTATAATGGTCGAGAAAAAACTTTCGTGACCGTCGAAAATAGATGAGAGAAATAACCAAATGTCGAGTGGTGGTTTGCTTTTTACCTAGCAATGTTGTTTTAAAGCGGTCGAGAAAACTTAATAGAGACAGTACATTCCTCAACCCTTTTTATCGACGGTTATTTTAACAAAACGATCGGCAATATGCAATATTCTTGTAGTGTCATTTAAAAATTGTCGGCAATATGCAATATTCTTATAGAGTCATTTAAGCAAACAATGCTAAGCTCAATTATGTAATTTATATAATGATTAAGTAAATTCTTAATTAACTTATATATGTTGTACATTATATATATATGACTTAACCTAAGCTATTTAAAGTTAAGAATATAACTTATGTATACATTATAAGCTATGAAGTAAACCTAACTTATTATTTATTGAAGTCCTCCTTATTGTTAATTATAATTAACATAATTAAGAAAGCAAAGATAATTTAAGATAATAATTGGTGAATTAAGCTATAATAAGCCTCCCAACGAACAACCTAGACATATCCAGTTATAAATTTATAAAATATGTTGGTTGTCTTGTGCACTATAGTACAACATAATAAACACAATCTTATTAATAAAAGAAAATTTAACATCACAATGCTTAACATTGGGTAGCATCCCTACATCATTCATAATTATTAGGATGTTTCCTATGTATAACACTAGAAACGTGATAACAATCCCATGAGCCTTCTTACAAACACAAGGTTCATTTGGGTTCTGATGAAATCCATAACCTTTAATGATTTTATCGAATCGAATGTTCAAACTATGAGAGGCTTACTTAAGTCCATATATGGATCTCTTTAGCTTGGATACCTTTTGTTCCTCACCATCTACCCAGAAGCCTTTTGCTTGCTCCATGTAGATGCCCTCTTCGATGAATTCATTGAGGAAAGTTATCCTGACCACCATATTTCAAATGTCATAGTCATGGTTTATAACTATGGGTAGGAATATCCGAATGGATTTAAGCATGGCAATAAGAGAGAAGGTTTCCTTATAGTCAACCCCATTCTTTTGGGTGTAGCCCTCGGCCACAAGCTTTGCCTTGAAGGTCTCTACCTTCCCATTGGGTTTCATTTTCCACTTGAAAATCCATTTACACTCATCCCATTAGGAGGATCCACTAGGATCCATACATCATTCTTATGCGTAAAGTCTATCTCAAACTACATTGCTAGCCTTCACTTGTCTACATCATGATCCTTTATTGCCTTATCATATGTGGTTGGATCAAACTTAAACTCCTCTAAGACATGGAATCCATATCTACCGATCACCACTCTATAACTCCTTCTAAGCATTATGGGAGAATTACTTGCTTCGGGTTCATCTCTTTCTTCAAGGTAAGGAACATCATTAATCTTATTAGACCCAATGAGCTCCCTTACTTCATTCTTATCTTGACATTCTAGGAAATCCTCTTCCAGGAATGTACCATTCCTAGATTTGAATAAACTTTGGGTCTTAGAGTCATAGAAGCAATGACCTCTACCATCCTTTAGATATCCAATAACGTAGTACTTGGTAGTGCAAGATTCCAATTTGTTCAGGGTCATGTTCTTAACATGAGTCAAGAAACCCCAAATGCGTAGGTGTCCTACCCCTTGGTTCATTTTCAACCACATCTCATACAAAATTATAGGGATAGATTTTGTTAAAATCCTATTTAATATGTATGCAGTTGTCTCTAACACAAACCTCTAGAAGTAAAGTAGTAAATTCATATTTCTTATCATGGACCGAACCATATCTAATAGGGTGCAATTGTATCTCACCATTTAATTGTGTTGTAGTAGGTGGTGTGAGTTTAGGTATTCCCTCCTCCTTGAAGTATTCCTTGAATTCCTCTGAGAGGTACTCACCTCCTCGATCTGACTAAATTGCTTTAATTCATTTACTTGTTTTGTTCTCAACTAATGCTTGATATTCTTTGAACTTTTTAATGGTCACAGACTTATGATGCATCAAGTAAATAAATCAATACCACGAATGATCATTAGTAAATGTCATAAAATACTATTAACCATTTCTAGTTGAAGCATTAAATGGGTCACATATATTGGTATGTATGTGGTCCAACAAATTCTCACATCTAACTCCCTTTCCTGGAAAGGGAGGTCTAGGCATCTTCCCATGAATACAATGTTCTCAGGTAGGCAAAAGCTAGACCTTTAGAAAAATTAAGAGTCCATCTTTGACTAGTCTATTGATCGTATCAATAGATACATGTCCTAGTCTTTGATGTCGAATCACCATGGATCTTTTCACATCATCCCTAGAATGTTTAGAGGGTGTTTAATTCTTAATCACAATATCAAAAGCATACATCATAGATTCACATTCATCTAATTCATACAATCTACTAGGAGTAAGGGAACCAAAAACAATGCCATTACCATAACAACTTATAGTAAATATCTACTAGAAAGGAAATGAATATCCAAATCTAAATAACTTAGAAATGTTAGTGCAACCACTCTTTTATATATTTTGATGATTTTACAAAATGACTTAAAGAATTCCTTAGTAAATAATTAAAAGCATTGTCTATCATATTACTTGTGCAGATATATTTATATGACAAGTTTGTAGAATCATGGATTAGTATTGAAGACTCTTGGAGATGCAAGGATAGTTTTGGATTAGTTGTCTTTAGTTATAAATTTTGGAATTATGGGCATTAAGTGAACTAACCTGAGTGAAATCACTCGATCAATGATTCGAATATGAATGTCAGATCATGTTGGCACACTAATACAGTTAGATAGACCCTTACTGTAGTTGGGATAATGTATTGAAGTCATGTTAGATATGCCGATGATAGGTATCAAAGACATAAATGGTCTGAATCGAGGATTTTGATAAGTTATTAATAATCATCATGATATCCAACTATTGTTTCTCATCTAAGAAGAGATGGCAAGCTTCTCTAGAGACTATTGCCTACTTGATGCTTTTGATGCCCATCCTCTGCATGGGAATAGAGATTCAGGGCGATCACACAAGTTGAGTGGAGTTGACTCGATGAGATGGAGATGCAGAAGTCCTTCTCTTATGACTATCATGGAGAAGGTGCATTCTCTGACTTGAGACAAATGTGTGTCTATGCTTAAATATACACATTTGGTAGATCGATAGTTGATGCACATACCCTGGTGTTGAGTCTACAAGGCTAATATACATATAAGGGCACAGGAGACACAAGATCTCTTGAAGGGATCACACATATTTGCTATCATAAGTGTATGTAATAGATCAGGAGACTCAGGCTCGCTTTGCGTATATTGGGAAGTATGAAATTTTGTGCATGGTTGTACGAGTCCTGATCATACCCATACATTAAAGAGAAGATAGTCCTTTAAGAAAGGATCAGGTCGTCATTCTCATCCCAATGGTATAAGGAGAATGTAAAAGTATGTAACCCATGATAGCATGGATAGTGAATCTGGGATTTAATTGTAGGGGTTACATATGTCTTCTAGTGTGAAGGATTCATGGGTTTCTAAAATAGCTGAGGGAAGCATAGTGCTATAATTCCACATATCCTAAACTCTTCATTATTGGTGGAATGAAACCAATAATGATTTTGATGGGTTGGTACTTGTAGGACAAATCAAATGTGATTTAAGGAGTTAAATTGCATTTGATTTGATGATCAATTGCATGTAATTTGATTAAGCTAAAGTGGTGAATCTTTTCAGGAGTTTAGACCTATTGCCCTCTCTAACTCTTTGTACTTGGTGATTGGCAAGGTCTTGGCCAATAGATTGAGGCCTGTTTTGCAGGAATTGTTCCATCCCACTCAACCTGCCTTCCTCCCTGGTAGATCTCTACAGGAATCCTTTTATCATGGCCCAAGAGATGATTTGTTGATGGCACAAGAGAAAATGTAAGGCTTTTCTATGGAAGGTTGACTTTCACAATGCTTATTATTCCATTGATTGGCCCTATCTTTGGGAAGTGCTTAAAAGAAGAGGCTTTCCCCCTACCTAGATTCATTGGGTGAAAAGATGTATCACCACTGCCTCTTTCACCTCTTTGATAAATGGGAAGCCCTCTGGGCTTTGGATTCAGCCCCAATGTGGTATCAGGCAAGGATGCCCCCTGGCTCCCCTAATTTTCAACCTGGCAGTTGACAGCTTGGCCTGGTATGCTTGTAAGCTTGCTAAAGCAGGTCTTATTAGAGGGTACTCATTGTCTTGCAGGAGTAATTTGCCTCCCATTCTTCAATATGCAGATGAAATGATTTTTTTGTAGATAGTTCTTTCGATGAAGCACTGGCTTTGTATCATATGGTTAATATCTTTGGTGAGCTCTCTGGCCTGAGGCTGAATAGGGATAAATCTAGTTTGGTCTGCTTTGGCTTACCTGAGGAGGAGCAAGGTGCTTTAGCTGTTGTTTTGAGGACACCCCACATCAGTCTTCCTATTAGATACTTGGGGCTGCCTTTGAGATGCTCTAGAATGAAAAAGAGAGATTGGAGCTGCCTCTTTGACAAAATTTTGGTGAAATTAGATGACTGGCATAGCAGTTTCCTCTCCAAGGGTGGAAGACTTATCTTGGTCAACTCTGTGATCACCCCCATCCCTGTTTTCTACTTCTCCATATTTAAAGCACCTAACTCCATTTGGAAAAGGATGGATGTGTTGAGAAAAAGGTTCTTTTGGAAGGGGGCTAGACGTAAGGGTAGATTCTTGTAGCCACTCAAATGGGAGCAGATTTTCATAACAAAAGATACGGGTGGACTTGGGATTAAGTCTCTGAAAAACTTCAATGATGCTTTGCTACTTAAGTGGGCAGTTAAACTCTTGCAAGGAGACCTGAAACCATGGACTGTCTTGATCAGAGATAGCTATGGTGCTTCCAACAGTGTGCAGTCCAGACTTCAGCCTAGCAGTCCATCTCCTTTCTGGAAATTTGTGACAAGAGCTTTAGTTGATCACTTCCACCTGCTGCAGCCAGCTCTTGGGGATGGTAGGACCTTTAGCTTCTGGAAGGGGGGTGGTCAAGGTTGGGTGTCTTGAAGGAGCTCTATCCCAGGGCATTTGCTGCAGCATCTGATAAGGAGGCTACTGTCAACAGGGTTTGGTCTTGCAGCAGCTGCAGTTGGAATCTGAATGAGGAGGATTCCAACAAGAGGGGCACCCAACTGTGGGAAGAAAGGAGGAAGCTAATTTCAGACCTTGAGAGCTTTAGGCCAAGGCCTGGAGTGGAGGACAAGTACCTTGGGAGGGGATTTATAATGTGCAAAGTGGCTACAACAGAATTTTAAATAATGAAAGTGGGTGGAGTTGCGACTTCATTGACAAGAAGATCTGGCTTCTGAAAATTCCCCTTAAGACATAGATATTTCTTTGGCTATGTAGGAGAGATGGATTGATCACAGGTGATCTGCGACATAGAAGGTTGGGAAATGATCAAGTTTGTTACTTATGTGAGATGCATACTGACAATGCAAATCATATCTTTTCTTCTTGCTTTATCACTGATGCTATTTGGAGGAGGACTTGTCAAGAGCCGCTACCAGATTGGGAATCCATCTACCATGGGTTTGGTATGAGAGGGAAGCCACATGTACGCATGGCTGTCACTCTATGGTGTGTGTGGAAGGCGAGATATGAGAGACTTTTTCAGGAGAGGCTGGTGTGCTGTGAAAGAATTGTAAGAGAGTGCTGGTCCCTCATACATTTTTGGGGATCTCTTTTGTAATTCCTCTTACTTGTTTATATAATATACCACTCCGGATAGCTATCGTAAGATGATAGCTTTCCTTTCTGGTTCAAAAAAATTTGATTAAGCTAAAATCCAATGGTTGGATTGAAATTAATTAATGTTAGGATACTAAATCCTAACATCCCATAAGTTATTATGGGATTAAACTATAAAATATATGTATGATTAAGTTCCCACCCTTGATGGAGATTCAAAGGTCCCCAATATATTTGGATTAGGTTTTGGAGCTCTATACATCTCCCAAAATCCCATGGGAAGCTTTAATCCTTCCCTTAATCAAGTGCCAAATCCTCCACCGAAAGAGAGACCAAAGAAAGGCATGCCTCATGTCTAGGCATGAATGTCTATGAACGAAATTGGGAGAATAGTTGAGAACAGTCTCTTCTGACTTCATATTTAGGAACTCTAAGACAATTCATGACCAATCCTTTTAGGAAAAAACCTTCGACAAGAGAGGTATATCTCAATAAGTGAGACATAGTGATGTGTGCACTATGGAAAAGATCTTTAGTGGATGGAGACATTCACTAATGATCACTCCAATCATGATGATGTTCGAATATGGAAAGGTCAAAGATTTTCTAAAAGGTTCAATGACTTCCATGTGTTGGTTATGGAGGTTAGTGAATTCCATGAACACATCATATGAGATTCTACCTAACTCGAATAGAAGATCCCAGTTAGATATGTTAGAAGGAGTATCTCAATGAGCAAGAAATATTTTCTAACTCATTCCATTTTCGTCGAAGAATTTCTAACTCATTCCTTTTACCACACCTTAACTTGGTATTGCCATCTTGAGATGAGGCTGAACTCAAAGATGTTCAAATGATGATGAATGGTAAATTCCCTAAATCTGATGATGATTCACCTTAGAGAATGCGTGTCCTCTTTGAGTTCAAATCAATTTTCCTTGATCACATATGATGAGAACAAGGATCTAGATATTTAGATTTGGTATTACTTATGTTCAAGTCCAGATGAGTTGTGTTATGGGATAATCCTTGGATATCACAAGAATGATAACAGTTATCTATATTGTGATGTGGATTATTGAGCATTTTGATATGTGGAATATTAGATTCCCAAAGAATGAATACATAATCCAATTCAAGGAATAATTCTTGAAGAATTACTTGAAATTGACTAAGAGAAGGCCATAATGATTAAATCTACTTGGCTAATGCCCTATCCAAGTGAGTTGGATTTAGGATAGATTTCAATATTCATGGACCTCATAAATGAAATTGGTTGTCGCTGGTGTGATGAGAATTCTAAAGGGGTAATTTTTTCTTATGGAATGCCAAATTCCATAATGAGGAATCACCAATTGGGATTCAATCCAAGGATAAAGTATGATTGGAGAGCTGTAGAACTCATTTTAGTCAAGCCATACAGATCAATGATTGGACCCACAATATATCCAAGCTAGTTGGATATAGAGGCAATTTTTAGTTTCAATGGTCAGAAGGGATATGGAAATGTTCATATTCCTAGACAAAAATTTTCAAGAAGTATTCATCTTATGGAATATTAGATTTCATGAGATAAATACTTACAATCAGAATTAGACCAAAAGAATGTTGGAATCCTTAAAGGTTGTTTGAACCAATTCAAAATCCCAAACCAAATCTGAAGGAAATCAATTCCAGTAGATATGCTCAACTACTTGAAAAGGTTCCAAGATAGTAAAACCTACTCATGAAATTTTAGATCGCATGTGTCAAATCCACCTTCATATAATGAAGTATTGAGGATCATGACATGAAAGATTAAGAAAAAGCCATGGGCTTGAATCGAAAAAAATTCAAACAAGCACCTAGATTTGAATGATTCCTAAAATGTTATGGATGCATTAAATGATGCTTTGACTAATGAGAAACAATGGGAGCATATTAATAATACCAAAGGTAGATAACTATTATGCTCATAAGATGAGACAAGAATATCAAAATGATGAAATTTGAGAGTTTGATCAAAAATTATTTCCAATGATCAAATTAAAGATTTTGGAACATGAATTGCTTGGCAGATTTTCGTATGATGAAAGTCAATACATGTGTTTTCTAATAACTCCTTATGAAGAAGATGTCAACTCAAGGGTTGAGAGAAAAAACAAGATGTGTGTGTCCAATGCATAAAAATTGAGCATAGTTCCAAAAAGATATGTCTGATGTGGTGGGAGGATAAAATATTATCAACCCACAAGACACTCTGGATAAAATGTTAAATTGTTCCTAGCATTCCTTGTGAAAGGAATGCTGTGATGAACAAGTGATCTCAATAAGTTGAGATGCACTGATTAATCTGAATGTGTTGAGATGTGACACCTACAGCGTAATGTGGATAGTCCATATAAGGAGCAACCTATATTTAGTGTGGTGCAGTATCTACTTTGGAAGCATATAGACCACAATACGAATGCTAACGAGAATATGCTGTAGCCTATGAATCTGTCTTATGGATGATGTGGATATATAAGGCCTTTTGAAGGACTTACGTAGTTTCCTCTATTGAAGCTCCCATTGTTGTCATGACAACAAGAATATTACTCTTGTTAAGAAATAGTATCTTAGAACAAAGAGCATGTATGTAAAGGGAAAAGTCTTCATCATAAACAAAAAGCCATGTATGATAAAGTAGTTATCATATGCAAAGCTTTAGCTTATGGCTTGACACTTTCATTGATCGAGCCTTTATGCTAAAGCTCTTGAGTGTCGAGTTGGCATCATGGGTCAAATGGGTAGTTCAAGATTGGCTCTTTGGGAAAGTGTAAGTCTATAGGAGCAATGTGTCTTAAGTGAACCATCCTAAATCAAATCACTCTATCAATGCTTCAGATTTGAATATTAGATCATGTGGACACACTGATACTACAATTGGGATAATGTATTGAAACAATGTTGGATATGCCGATAACAAGAATCGAAAATCCAAATGGTTTGGATTGAGGATTTTGATAAGTCATTAATGACCATAATGATGTACAACTATTGTCTCTAGTCTGAGAATAGATGACAATCTTCTCTAGATACTATTGCTTGGCTAATGCCCTTGATACATGTCCTCTACATGGAAATAGATATTTGGGCCTATTACGCAGGTTGAGTGGAGTTGAATCAACAAGATGGAGATGCAAAAGTCTTTCTTTTATTGTTGTCACAGAGAAGGCCTATCCTTTGACTTGACATAGATTTGTACCACTATGCTTAAATATGTAAATTTAGCGGATTGATAGTTGATGTAGCTACTTTGGTGGTGAGACTTGAAAGTTGGTGTGTGTATGAAGACACAGGATACACATGAGCTCTCAAGGAAATCACACAAATCTGCTATCATTAGTGTACGCAGTAGATTGAGAGACTTGGGCTCACTCCACGTATATTAGCAAGTACAAAATTCTATACATAGTTGCACAAGTCCGGATATGACCTATAAATGAAATGGAAGAAGTCAGTCCTTTGGGAAAAGATTTGGTCTTCGTTCTCATCCCAATGATACAAGGAGAAAATAAAAGTATGCAACCCATGATAGGATGGATAGTGAATCTAGGATTTAATCTCAGGGGCTACATATGTCTTATAATGTATAGAATTCATGGGTATTTGGAATACCTAAGGGAGACATAGTGCTTGTTGAATGCTACGAGTTGCTACGCTAAAGTGTTTGGTTTTGAAAACCTGTCGTTGTAGTTTGAAAGCGAAAAACTCGTGTTCAACAATAAAATTTATACCGAAATGGAAATCCCAGGTCGAACTTAGGGAGGCGGACGTTTGATTTAAAAAATACGCATTTGTTTTATTTGTCATGAAGTAAATTAATTGATTAGAACTATCTAACTATATACAATAAATAGAAGAGAGAGAGTAAGAGAGAGAGAGAATATTACAAACAAAAACCAAAAAGAGGTGTAGAATGAACATGGAATTCATCATTAAAAAGATTGTTTGTTACACTAAACATTACGACTAGAAAGCAGGAAAATGATTAAACTAGAAAGCAGTAAATCTACTCTAGAAAGCAGTAAAAAGAATGGGGAGAGAGATATCCTCCTCGACGGTCGCTTGGAGGACGAGTCAGACTGGACGATGCCTAGACGAAGGGGAACGGAGAAGACGAAGGAGGACGAAGCAGAAAGAACGGGAATGGGGCAACACGTCATCATCGTCGTGGGATCTGCTTCCGAAAGGGGGACGAAAATTTGACTTTATCTCACGAGAAGCATCCCGGGTGTGGGACAAGCTTCTCTTGAGCTTTGGAGAGCGAGAGAAGAGAAGGAAGGGGATAAGAATTTCGTGTGGAGGGGGTCTCCTTTTATAGTTGCAAGGAGTGAGGGCAATTTGGTCATTTAAATATCAAAACATTAAATAAGGGGTCTTTAGTGACAGATAAAATTGTCGCTAACGCCACATCATGGGCATAGTTGGGCACCGCCCGCGTGGCCGCTCGCCTGCTCACGCGTGTAACGCGCGTTCACGTTCAGCTGATCTCAGCCATCCGATCGTAAGATCGGACGGCTTATCTCACATCTCCACCCGCCTCCTCTGCAAGCCTACCTGCATCTGATCTCGCGTGAGGCGCGACGTGCGATATGGTGTGAGCGCAATTGCGCACACGTGATTGCTCACCGTGCCCCCACAGCCGCTCACCGCGATTCGAACGCGCGCCGCTCGCTCGCGTAAGCGTGTTCACCTGCTGCGCTGTGGAGGAGAAATGGTCGTGCAGATGTTTTGAGGTGCGGCTGTCCACAACCGTTGGATCATGATCATGCGGTCTAGATCTAATGTGCGGTGGTCTTCAAGATCAGCCGGGCCGATTTGGGTGGCCGAGATGGCACCACGTGGTGCCATCTTGGTCGTCCATCTTCTAGATGATGTAGATGGTGCCATGGTTGTTAGATTGAGTCAATTTTCACTTCGTTAGGCTGCGATCGTCGATCCGAATCCATCTGTGTGGTCATTTTTGTCATTTGAAGTGCGGATTCACACCATCTTGGCCCTTGATCTTTTAGGGTTCCCCGATTTCTATCTAATGCTACAGATTTCTGATTAGGGTGATCTTGGAGTCGTTGAACTCCAATCGTCGCCTTGATCACATCTGTACGGTTGGATCTTCGATCCGAGGCCCCGATAAAAAGTTTGCCCTGTCCTTGAACATAAAAGGAGACAATTAACCTCCATTTTGTTCAAACTAATCTAAATGCAAGATGATGCATGTTATGCAATATTTATGGTATGCAATGCAATCCTATGCTTAAGAACATGCATAAATAGACATCTTAAGTAGTGTAAACATGTTTACATCATACCCCCATGCCTATCTTTTGCTAGTCCCTAGCAAAAACTATATTCTATTTATAAAAGAATCAGGTTGGATTATTTGGGCATGAGTTATTTTCAGTCACTAAGAAAATGTCTACTTATGATCTAAACTTTCAAAGACACAACAATGCCTGAGTATCCGCCAAAATGCAAACCGCCTCAAGCCCTCACCTTATTGAAAGAAAAATTTCTTTTTCTCTTTTTCTTCTTTTCTATTTTTTTTGGATTTTCGAGCTTTAGGGTTTAAGAGTGGCTTTCTATGGCCATTCAACTCACCCAAGATTTGATGAGAACCCTAAGTTCTAAGCATCTTATTGTGAATGTGATAGACTCGTTGACCGGTAGTAAAAATGGACTTTGGATTTCTATACCTCTAGGTGACCTTAAAAAGCGAATTCTGCCTAAAGGTGTATCTTTACAACCGGTAGCTTTCTCCCTACTTTTATCGTTACAGGGTCAACACAAGAGTGAATCTAGTGTATATCTCCCCAGTTTATTCTACTTCTCCGCTTCTTCCTAAGTATTTTGGGAATTTTCAGTGCATTTATTGAGCTGGGTTCTAGACAACCGGTCGATGAGCTGTTACCATCGACAACTTGCCAACCATACTCGTGCGGTGAAGTGTGGCTTATTTCTTTTTTTTCTTTTCTCCTTTTTTTTTCTTTTTGATTCTCTTTCTCTTTTTAAGTAGTTGGCTTCCCTGGTCTAAGATTTACCTAAAGGTAGCAAAAAGAGAAAGGTCCTATGACTGGGCTCTAGACAAGCTACCTATAGGCTGTTACCCACAATAACTTGCCAGCTATATCACCCTAGAAGGTTCATTAGCTACCCAATTTTCGTTAAAATCGCCGAACAACGAGTCAGTGACAAGATAGTGTGTAGATGCTTAAAACTCAAAATTCCCTCAAATTAGAGGATGGGTTGATAAGTCGTGTACTTATCACCCAAACTTATTTACTCCAATTAAAATAGAATTCAAGTTGGTGAGGACTTAGAAAACAAATCCACATTTTAATGGATACACGGGCTGATTAAGTCCAAAGACTTGAAGGGTCTTTGTGTTCAGGTCATAATGTAGTATTTCCTAAGATTGAAATTTTTCTTAAACCCAAGTTCTCTTTCCTAATTCCATAATTTTTTTTATATATAAAAGAAAATAAAACAAATCTATGGAACTGACGAATTAATTTAGAGATGAATATCCACCCCCCATGCCTATCTAATGCAATGTCCTCATTGTATTAAAAAGACATAAAACAGAGTGAAATAGAGTAGAAAGCACCTGAATTGTGTGAATGTCAGGTCCGCTCTAAGATAAAAACTAAAAAAAAAACTGTATACATGCTGAATTTAGTGCCTTTAGCTAGGCACACTTACAAAGAAGAGAAATAAAGAATTCACAAGTGTAGGTCAGAATCAGAATAAACATAAGAAACCTCTGGCCTACCAGTAGATGTCCACAAATGTGGACCAGATTGTAGTGCAGACCCATACCCCATAATCGAGAGTATCTCAAGTTCTGGATAAAAATTACCCAAAACCTAAAATTAGTATGCAAGCAGGGTCGAGCCTGCAATTTATGATGATGCAACCCAAGACTAAAAAGTTGGGTTACAGAGAATTCAAGCTCAAAAGGATAATCATTGAATGTATGCTTAGGTTGGACATCCTCAGAATAAATGTCGTAAGGGTCCTAGTTTGATGGTTTCAGATGAATTGGAACCCTTAAACTTAATCTTCTATTTCCTCCAAAGTTAGCTTCCCAAATTAGAACTTCCCAACTCCTATCCTCCTTAATCAGAATGTTAAATTCCGGGACCTCTTGCATATTAATCACCCCATCTAAAATTTCCAAATTTAAAAGATGTGGCTGAATCAGAATTGACTTGGGTCTAGTTATCTCAAAAGCAGAATCATCGATAAGCTCAATGGGGTGTAACTGACAATTAGGGCATTGGATTGAATCCTCCAGAAAATGTAATTCTGGATCCATAATGTGAGCCCTAATAAGATTAGTTTCCTCAGTTATTGGGCTATCAAATGATCTATCAGATTCCTCAGGCCCAATCGTCTCATAGAAATCATATTCTGTAAACTTGCGTGAGACTTCGCAACATGAATCTTCACCATCAGAATTAAAGAAATCGAAATCTGTATTAATGTATGTCTCAAAATCATCCATCACTTTCTGGTCCATGGAGACATACGTTTCCTCGTACCCTGGCTCAGGGATCTCAGGTGAAGAAATCAGATCATCCTTAATTGGTTGCTCTAATTCAATCTGGTCAGCCCCATAACACGTGTCCCCCCCAACAGGTGCCTGAGCGGATTTTGTCATTGGCTCTCATGAAGGGAGTTCATCCTGAGAATCATCCCATGATTGAACTAAAGAAACCACAAATCTCATCCTCAATTTCACTAACTTCCCAAGTAGAAACTCACCTGGGTTCTTATCCATAACATCCTGGAGCCAATCCAATAAAAACTTGTTCAAATCATCATTCATTTCAATCAGAGGCTCCAATCTCTCAATGCAAGGTATTGGCTAAACTTCTAAAGATTGTATGATATTCCTCAAGTTAGACAGAACCTTATCTTGAACCTAGTTACCCTAAACCAAATGAGTTTGTTCAGGGTTGGGCGGGTTTGGGGTCAATGCAGGAGAATTAACGAATTGAGATTCGTTATACCCTTCCTGATAATAGGTCATTTCAGATTGTTCAAAAGGTGGTGATGACCTAAAGGCAATGTAACTAGAGGATGGGTAAGGATCAGTGTATCCTTCTTGATTGTAGATCGTATTAGGTTTTTCATGAAAGGTTGACGATCTATAATCGATGTGGCTTTGAGAAGGATAGAAATCACAATCATAGTGTTCAGGGTTAGACCCTAAACACAGAGGTCTGGAACTGTATCCCCAATCCGAGTTATCCAACTAACTGATGGTTGATTACAGCATGAGTCGGAATAATCGTCATGTTGAGGATAATTCAAAACAGGAGGGAAAGAGTGGGAATGCATGTAATATGTGGAAGGATTCATGAGAGATGGGAGGAAGATAGGCGCTCTACAATACAAGCAATCAAACCTGTCCTTAAGTGGGCTAGCCTAAAGACCTACAGACTCCCACAACCCATCTTGAGATAAAGGAATGATTTGATCTACTTCTGTCTGTTCAATCCAACTAGTTAGAAGGAGGGACTGGGGAGAAGGTTCTTCCTTTGGCTTGCGCCTCTGGTTCCTAGTGTACCCCCCAGCTGCGATCGTTTGATTATGCTCCCCCAGTTAGACATCAGATTGAACAGTAGAAATAGACTAATCGAAAATAATCTCATTCTGGGCTCTGAAGAGCTAGTCGAATCCTTAAGGCCAACGTCTATTCTATTTTATTTAAGGCTAGGTCTGAATGTGCATTGGAATGTGATGGGCCCTTTATATGGATTGTGCCCTTAATGATTGATTGATTTGTGTGTGCGTGCACAACTAATGATTTTCAAGCAAGATTATTTTTGATGCGGTGAATTTTAGGGTTCAAATCTTGCTTAGTAGCTTTTAGGATTCAACTTCAAGTATTTTCAAATAAGTTTTGTTGGCACACCAAGTTTTGAAAGCATAGGTGAAGATGTTTTCCTTTAAAACTTAAAAAAATGTGGAGTGTCTGGTAAATCCCTAGGAGTTGAACCTATGTGGCAGCTACTTGATAAATTAATTTTAATTGAAGTGGTGCAGCCCAATCAACTCAAACAATTGGGCTGTTACACCACTTAATTAGGCACACAAGTGATTACCTAATCTGATTTCTACTCAATTATGTGTTTGGATGTGTGTACCGGCTCCAAAGGTTGGTTTACCGGTCGAGTTTGAAAATCAGATGAGGTTGTGTACCTCTATGAGATTTTTTTTTATTTTTCTTTTTCTTTTAATGTGGAGGTTGGGGTGGGTGTAGGTGTCAAACAACAAACAATTTAACCTTAGAGTTTATAAGAACACCTAGGTTGATTGATGTTTGTGTTATTATGTGTTGAAATGAAATCTAATGGGTGGGAGGTAGGGGATAACTCATAGAACCTTTAACAGCACTTTTCTCCGATCTACCATGTTTGCTCATCTCAAAAGAGTACCTGCAATCACAATAAGAAAGGAGAGAAGTGAGGTAAATGATTCGTAAGTTTTAAAAATGCGAAGAAAAATCAAAGAGCATCGCCTCCCCAGCAATAGCGCCAAAATGTTGAATGCTACGAGTTGCTACGCTAACATGTTTGGTTTTGAAAACCTGTCGTTGTAGTTTGAAAGCGAAGAACTCGTGTTCAACAAATAAAATTTATACCGGAATGGAAATCCTGAGTCGAACTCAGGGAGGCGGACGTTTGATTTAAAAAATATGCATTTGTTTTATTTGTCACGAAGTAAATTAATTGATTAGAATTATCTAACTATTTACAATAAATAGAAGAGACAGAGAGAGTAAGAGAGAGAGAGAATATTACAAACAAAAACCAAAAAGAGGTGTAGAATGAACATGGAATTCATCATTGAAAAGATTGTTTGTTACACTAAACATTACAACTAGAAAGCGGGAAAATGATTACACTAGAAAGCAGTAAATCTACTCTAGAAAGCAGTAAAAAGAATGGGGAGAGAGATATCCTCCTCGACGGTCGCTTGGAGGACGAGTAAAACGGGACGACGCCTAGACGAAGGGGAACGGAGCAAAACGAAGGAGGATGAAGCAGGAAGAACAGGAATTGGGCAGCACGTCGTAATCGTCGCAGGATCTGCTTCCGAAAGGGGGATGAAATTTTGACTTTATCTCGTGAGAAGCATCCCAGGTGTGGGATAAGCTTCTCTTGAGCTTTGGAGAGGGAGAGAAGGAAGGGGATAAGAATTTTGTGTGGGGGTCTCCTTTTATAGTTGCAAGGAGTGAGGGAAATTTGGTCATTTAAATCTCAAAACATTAAATAAGGGGTCTTTAGTGACGGATAAAACTGTCGCTAAAGCCCCATCGTGGGCGTAGTGGGGCGCTGCCTGCGCGGCCGCTCGCTTACTTGCACGTGTAATGCACGTTCACGTTCAGCTAATCTCAGCCGTCTAATCGTGAGATCGGACGACTTATCTGACGCCTCTGCCTGCCTCCTCTGCGCGCCCGCCCGCATCTGATCTTGCGTGAAGTGCGGCATGCAATACGGTGTGAGTGCAATTATGCGCGTGCGACCGCTCGATCGCGATCGAGCGGTCAATCCCGCCTGCTCACCGTGCCCCAGCAGCCGCTGGCCACGATTTGAATGTGCGCCGCTCGCTCGCATAAGCACGTTCACCCACTACGCTATGGAGGAGAAATGGTTGCGCGGATGTTTTGAGGTGCGGCTGCCAATAGCCGTTGGATCACGATCGTGCGGTCCAGATCTAACGCGTGGTGGTCTTCAAGATCAACCAGGTTGGTTTGGGCAGCTGAGATGGTGCCACGTGGGGCCATCTTAGCTGTCCATCTTCTGGATGATGTAGATGGTGCCACAGTTGTTGGATTGAGTCGATTTTCATGTCGTTAGGCAGCGATCATCGATCCGAATCCATCCATGCGGTCGAATTTGTCGTTTGAAGTGCGGATTCACATGGCCCTTGATCTTCTAGGGTTCCCCTGTCTATATCTAATGCTACAGATGTCTGATTAGGGTGATCTTGGAGTCGTTGAACTCTAATCATCACCCTGATCACATCTGTACGATTGGATCTTCGATCTGAAGCTCCAATAAAAAGTTTGCTTTGTCCATGAACATAAAAGGAGACAATTAACTTCCATTTTATTCAAACTAATCTAAATGGAAGATGATGCATGTTATGCAATATTTATAGTATGCAATGCAATCTATGCTTAAGAACATGCATAAATAGACATCTTAAGTAGTGTAAACATGTTTACATCAGTGCTATAATTTCATGTATCCTAAATGCTTCATTATTGACATGATGAAACCAATAATGATTTTGATAGGTTCTTACTTGTAAAATCAAATGTCATTTAAGGAGTTAAATTAATTGCATTTGAATTGATGATTAATTACACCTAATTTGATTAAGTTAGAATACAAGGGTTGGACTGCAATTAATTAATGTTAGGATATGAAATCCTAACATCCCATAAGTGTTTATGGGCATATCCTCTAAAATTTAAGTAGGATGAAGTTTTCACTCTTGAATGAAGATCAAAGGGTCCCCATCATATTAGGATTATGTTAAACGGGGCTATTGATGAGTTTTAAGTGTTTAATATTTCATCGTTGTAGCAAAGCCTCCTAAATAGTTCTATCAGCAGATAAAATTTATAAACTCGAAATCAAGAACTGAAGTCCGAGGTCGAACACAGGGAGCAAATATGGAATTCACACACTAATCTTTAATATGAGCACCATAATCGAAGCACAAAAGAGATATTCAATGAATAATATTCACTCAAATTGATATTTAATTATAAGCATGACTATTTCAATAGATCACAATGATAAAAAGAAATCTAAGACAACATAATGGTGATTTAAATCACCAATTATTAGCCCTAATCAAGCATGCATATCAGACATCTCAATTAAACCAAATAACCCAACAGTAGCTTGAACGCTACAGTGATTAGACGTTGAGCATGTGGATTGATGGGAACACCATCATGAGCCATAACTAGCTCAATTTGATCTAATAAAATCAGCAAAAGCTCCTACATATCAGTCAGTAGGTCTTTTGGGCAAGTTAAATTGTTTTGAGAAGAAAAGATGAAAATAAGGTTATTTTTGCAATTTTACCATCTTATCACAAACACAGAATGGCCACGGGGTATGCCAGGGGTTTATTAAAGGTCATTTAGTCATTAATGCCTAATAAATGGGTTTATGCAGACAGAAATGGGTTTTTACACATTTCAAGAATTAAATAACATCTGAAACTCTAAAGATAGACCTGCTTAATTATATGAGGTTCTGGATAGGATAAAATTCATCTAAACCCTCTAAAAATCATATAAAAATATTCTCTAGGGTTTAGCATCTGTAATTTGACCATCTGAACTCATTTTGACCTAAAATAGAGTCTCAGATAGACTATTGCCCTAATTTGGGTTGTTGCATAAATTACCCAGTCAAAATAGGTCAAACCAAAATCCAACTTCACCATTAGATTCCATAGGTCTAAATTAGGTTTGTATCAAAATTTGGGCCTAATCAGAGATTGTTTTGACCAAGTTTACAATTTGGTCCGTCTGACTCTTTTTCTCTCACACAACCCTTTTGAAATTCCTTGCAAATACCCCCTATCTTTTCATCTTCTCCGCAAAAAGGTCCCCACTGCCTCCTTTTTCTATTCCTACAACTCCGAGGACCTTCAATCAGAGTTTTCTCCCTGATTTCACGCTCAATCTCTTTTAAATTTGGAAGGAAGATTCCTGAGAGATTTCTCTACAATTTGAACCTATTCATGGGCTCCATCCCAATCTCTCATGTGAATGCATGAGAGATGTGGGTGTCCTACTCCTGCAAGCTTACAAAGCTTGAAAGCTTGGTCTCCAAGCTTGAAATCTCTCCCCATGGCCTATAAAAGGATCAGGGGCAAGAACCCTAGCTCCTTAGCAATTTTTGGTAAGAGAAAAGGCCTCTTCCTCCTCCTCCGGCCATCTCCGCACCTTGCTCCGGCGACGTTCTCCGTTCTCCTCGTCCGACCATCCAACAACCAAATTCGATGGCCTATCTTCCTCCTCTCATTGTCGCGCACCTCTCCAGACAAAGAGAGGGTGTTTCTCTCCCTCGTTCATCGTCGTCGCCTCTCCGTCCCCCTCATCTTCTCCAGTGTCGGTCTGCCACGATAGACCTCTTCCAGCCACCTTCTCCTCTCGTAAGCCCCCTTATCCTCTTCTCTCTCTCCCTACTTTTCTCCGCACTTACGACACACGCACGACTAGTGTTTCTCCCTCAACGTCGTCATCTTCTTTCACTCCGGCCAAGCTTCGGTGAGGCCGCGAGCACACTACACACCACCAAACATGCCCGCTCCACCTTGAAAAGGACTGTTGTACTCCCTCCATCAAAATCCCTCTTCTATTTCACTCCATCGCTCATCCTAGCTCCCCCCCGAGCAAACCCATTACCGTCCACCTTCACCAACGTCGCCATACTCACACGCACACTCTCGCACCACGTCAACCCCCACATCCCATTCGCTGAAGGCCGGCGATCCTCTTGAGCATATCTGATTTAGGCCATCAGGCCGTGTTTTCTTATCTTAGGTCCCATGCCGGAGCTCTGTCTCCACGCTTCCTTCTTCGGCTCTGTCCGATGTGCTCAAGCTGACTTCTTGATCGTGATGATCCCAAGTGTTGCAGCCCACTTCCAGGAAGAGGCCTAGGCCTCCAATTGAAGCATCAATAGCTCCGCTTGACCTCAATCAGAAGCGTCTTTAGCTGCTATGGCATTAAGACGAAGCCGCGTAGGATAGTCCCACATCAGATAGAGTAGATCCCTCTGCAACCCATAAGTTGATTTTGCTCCTTTGAGCAGTCGCCACAGTAAGCACAAGGTGAGGTCCCTTTCTACATGTGCATGCACGTCCTCCCCCGTGGTCATGCCAGGCAGGTCTAGGCTCTAATTCAATTACCCATATACCTGGATCCGATTAGCATATTTCTGAGAGAAGGGAAAGAAAGGGAAAGGAAGAAGAGAGAGAGGGAGGGAGGGGGGTTTTTCTTCGCTGCCCACCTCTCGACACTTAGCAAAATTTGAGGGGGTTCTCGCCGTTGTTGGTATTGGTGCTGAGCTATGTTGTGTCTCTCCCCGAGGCTTGAGAAAGAGAGGCCTTTGCCTCTGTTGCTAGTTCTAAGTGCACTGTGCACTTATCATACATGGCATTTGGTTGATTGATACTGTAGCATTATTTAAGTATAATTGTAGTAGGGAAATTGATGATTCAAATCACCATTTTACCCTAATCTTTTTGCCACATTGACTCTTAAATCTTTGTTTATATCATTTGTGCTTAAAATTGCTATTAGATTGGTATCTTCTTTCTTATAATTCTGATCTTGAGATAAATTGCCATATTGCTCCCTGTGTTCGACTTTGAACTTCAATTCGAGTAATAAATTGTATTTGTTTGATGCGATTTTGTCCTATACTATAATGTATTTCTTAACCATCGACGATTTTGCTTAAACATGGATCTGACAACTTAATTGATCAAAGCTCTCAAAGCTTTCTTCTTTGTTTCTTCTCTTCTTTTTCTTTCCTTCTCTTCTTCTACTTTCTACATGAGCCCTCTCCTTCTTCTCTTCTTCTTCTCAGGGCCTTCCGTTCCTTCTCTATGCCTTTTCTTCCTTCACAACACAGGAGACCAAGTTCCTCAATAGTTAAGTGTTGGTCGCACACACAAGGCCAAGAGAGCAAAACCCTCCCCATCTCTCTCACAACTTCCTCTCCTCTTCCTCAGATAACCGGACAGTTAATTGGGTAATCAGGGATCCAGGTTAGGTAGTATTGGGTTGATGATAACATCATCATCAATATATCTAGCTTTATTTAGTCAGAATCAATTGAGAAATGCTCCTACATAACCGCCAAAGAGCTATAACTCACTACATATCCATTCTGAGATATTAACATGAAAATAGGGGTAAAACTGTAATTTTAACAGAATATCCTAATTGCATAACAATCACAGGGTTTCTCAAGGTTTTATTAAAGGTCAAATAATCATAAATGTCTAACAAGTGGGTTCATGCAGACGGAAATGGGTTTTCACACATTTTGAGAATTAATGGACATCTGAAATCCTAAAAATTGAACCACTTAATTAACTAAGGTTTCGAACAGTATAAAATGCACCTAAACCTTCTAAAAATCATAAAAAAAATATTCTTTTAGGTTTGGTATGCTTGCTTTCACCATTGGAATCCAATTTAACCTAAAATAGGGTCTTAGACAAACAATTGCCCTAATTTGCGTTTCTCCACAAATTACCTAGTCAAACTTGGTCAAAGCCTAAATTTGACATCACCATCAGATTCCTTGGGACCATATTAGGTTTTTAGCAAAATTTGAGCCCAATCAGACATCACCTTGGCCTAGTTTACATTTCAACCCTTTCGAGCACTTGTCTCTTACACATATGCCCCTAACTTTTGAAATCCTTGCAAATATTCCCCTAACTTCATCATCTTCTTCACAAATAGGTCCTCACCGCCTTTAACTCCTAAACCAACTTCACCGGCAAACTTCAATTAGGGATTACTCCTGATTTCACTACCAAACTCTTCCAAATTTGGAAGGGAGGTTCCTGAGAGAATCCTCTATGATCTAAACCTAGTCTTGGGCTCTAATTCTTTCCTAATCTCCCATGCGAACGCATGGGAGATGTGGGTATCCTACATGTGCGTAAAACCCAAGCTTTTAAGCTTGGTTTCCAAGCTTGAAAGGACCTCCTATGGCCTATTAAAGGACCCCTATTGCATTCCTTACCTCCTTAGCAAGGTTTGGGGCCAAAAGCCTCTTCCAAACCCCATGTCTGACCCCCCTCCGACCAAGCTCCAACAGTCCTCCTTCCCTATCCTCCTAGGGGCAACCAATAGTTAGATTGGCCTGCTCATCCTCTTCCTCATCTTCCTCCATGCCTCTCCAGTCAAAGCGAGGGCTATCCTCCTTGTTCTTCACTGCCATCCCTCTCAGGAGATCCTTCACCTTCCACGGCACAGGCCTGCCAATGCCGGTGTCATTCCTACCCCTTTCGTCCAACTAGAGTAGGTAGATAGGTTCATTTTAGATCTTAGGTTAATATCCCATCTTCAAACCCCAAAAATAACTCCTCAACTTAACGCATGCTACCTTCGTTCTCATCTCCAGCCACCACTCTGACGAGGCCCATCTCACACCACAAGCCACCAATCGCCTCACCATTGACTCCACAACCTTTGCCACCTCACCACGACCAAAACCCCTCTCCTATTTCTTCATTCCACCCACTCAAAACCTCCATCAACCAACCCACCTCTGCATGACCTTTCCCGACTCCATCCATCAACCATATGCCCTCTCACACCACGCCATGACAACCATCACATTCACAACCTTTAGTTGATCACCCTGAGCAATCTGATTGGGGCATTTAGCCCGTACCTTCTATTTTAGGTGTTCGCCCTCCGGTCGCCATTAACGAACTCCTCCTAGAAAGCTCAAAGCATGTTCTTGTGGCATTTTCTCCAGGCGCTACCTCCAGATGATGCGAAGGACATCCAGGCATCTACCCAAGTGCTCAATTAGGAGCATCGAGTGCCCCATCAGCTTCAATTGGAACCCATACCAACAACTGCACTTGTGCGAGGAAAGGGGTGTGGCTTTTTAGTCCCACATCAGTGGGAGATAAGTGTTTACAACCGCATAAAGGTTTTTGGTGTCTAAGGCTTATCATCTCAGACACTCAGGGGTGAGGTCCCCTTCACCCTTCACATGCCCGACCCGCCTAAGCTCACACTCCTTGGCTGTGACACCCACACACGGAGCCTTAGATCTGGTTACGCATTCCCGAGTACCCGATTACTTGGGTATCTGAGAGGAGAGGAGGAAGGAAGGAAAGAGAGAGAGAGCAAAGAAGGGGAGGGTTTTTCTCTAGGTTGGTTCCCCCTGCTTCCATACATAGCTATGAAAAGAGCTTGAGGAGTTTGGCCTCTTGTGCTGTGAAGGAAGTGGAGAAGTAGAAGAAAGGAGGAAGAAGAGAAGAAGAGGTCAAGGAAAGAAAGAAGAAGAAAATTAGAAGCATGAAGACACTGTAGCAGGCAACGTTTAACTCATCTAACTTAAATATCCAAACGTCTTATTATTGTTCATCTATTTCCTATTCATTGAATATCTTATTTCTTGCTCTATTTATTATGCCCATATTCATTAAGATTAGTGTGTGAATTCCTATTTATTCCCTATGTTCGACCTCGAACTTCATTTCTAGATATTCGACCTTATAAATTATTTTTATTGAAAGATCGATTGAGGACTTTTGCACTACAACAATGATAACTTAATCTTAATCCTCTTTGGATCGCATCAACATTTTGTCGCTATTGCCGGGGAGTAACGTACAATTCACCGCTATTCTTTGTGTTATTTTGATTATATTTGAGCACTGACTTGCCCTGTTTGTTTCTTGTGATTTTGCGAGGTATGTCACGAGGCAACTTCTGTGCAATTCAACCACTCTAGGGTAGGAAACTTTTCTGTTCTTCCCTCATCAACCTTCTAATCATGAGAAGATAGAAAGGAAGCAATCAAATTAGGATTCGCCTGCCTTGATTTCTTAGTAAATCATCATTTAAGAGGCAAGTTTTCCTGATTTGCGAAAATTTTCACATCTGCTTGAAAGTTTGAGGTGATTCTATTTAGAATTCCTTTCCCAAATTGCTTGTACCTATTAGGGACTGTGCTTAATTTATAAATCTCTTTGGGCTAACACACTTCTTACTTGAAGCCTAAGGTGAGCATTTTGAGATCAAATTAGACTTGGAATATAGCCAATTAGGGTTTTTAATATTAGAGTTTGAAGTGTTAGAACACATTTACCTGCATAAAGATAATTAACCCTCCCACATTTATGTGCTACCCAAAACTATGATTGAAAAGATTTAATCAAGAAGAACCCTAAAAATAACCTCTAAGATTCACTCGAACCCTAGAATTGTGGACCTAATAACCTGAGAATCAATTCAAGGTGATTTCTGGGTCTTGACCTAGATTTCATTCTGCCATCTTTAGGGCAAGTCAGGTGAAGTTGGTCTACTTTTTGGGCCAACCAACCTCCAAATTAGGTCACAAGTCAAATCAACTTCTAATCAAGTGAAATTCAAGGCACTAATTAAGCTAAAATTGGTAGACTTAAGTCCGTACATTCCGGTCTACTTGGAACTACAGTGACAAGGAAGGTTGGGTGGGGGAAACCTTGTAACCCATGGGGACACTCTACCGTGTAGGGGTCTTTGCGGGGCTCTCCCTTCCTGGCTACCCAGGTATTTCTTGGGTGTGCGGATTTCTGATTCAAAGGTATCATCCACCTCAAAACTGCCTTAGTCATTCAAAAATCTTTGGGTGTCTTCATTGGGTCCAAATAACATCCAGTCCCTCATCTTTTCTATAGAGCACACACACAGGAAGGTCATTAAGTTCTTAACCTAAGAGACCTCATTAGATTTTGTCAGGAACTTCTAATCTGATCTAATCAACTTCGATCTAATCCTGAGTTTGATTTTACATCCTGATTCCACCATCTGATTCAAAAATGCAATCTAACATGTTAAGAAAAGTGTTTAGGACTTGAGTCCCAAATGAGCTTGAAAGAGAAAATGATTGAGGATACTTATAGACATCATGAAGAATACTATAGATCTTCAAATACATTTAGGGAGATTCAGGTTAATAACACATCAAAATTCATTTTTAACCATGCTCAGATGATTTTATCCCAAATGATACATGGTTCAACCCAGGACGATCTCTTACGAGAATATTTTAAATTGAGGAGATTACATTGATAATGAGTATTTACAATGTTGGTCAAACCCCATACTTTTAGAGAAACACCAAGATCTCATGGAGGCACGTGGTATAGCACTGGATGCAGTATATGAAGGCATTAATCAAAAATACCCGTCAAAGGATAATGAGACAACTTGGATCAACATTAAAGATCAACATTTCCCAAATCCCAGGTTCAAGAATCAAAATAGTGGACCCCCAACCCAAATGAATTCAGATTCAAATTTCATAGGAATTGACATTATTTATCTTAATGAGGGTGGGGAGGATCCAATTGTAGGTCTTCCCAATTTCGAGGCAACCTTAGAAAATCAAGAGCCTGGTTCACCAAGCTTATATTTCCTCAACACCTATGATGATGAGCTTAAATAGACATTCTCGAGAATGTAAATCTCAAGCCTTATCCTGTTAAGGTGATTCTCGAGAATGTTTCTGACATGCCTGTAGAGCCTAGCCTAGATTCTAGTGATCCAATCCTTACCCTTAACCTAGAATCTGGATTTGAGCCTATTTAGGATAATCATGAGGCCTAAAATGATGAAAGTCAGATTTTGAACTTGAAATGTGATTCAGGGCCTGTATTTGAGGAATGCACCTCTCCAACCTCCTCTGAGACACTAATTGATTTCTCGGAAGTCATGCCAATCTATGATATAGAAACTAAGGAGTTGGATGAGTTGGGAATTGATTGGGTCTATCCTAGGAGCCAAGAACCAGAGCCTATACTTGTTAGGGACACCTTTTTGAGCTTGGAATATGAAATTAGGTTAGATCCAAGTCAGGTTGTGGCTGATTCTACTTATCTTGATCCTTTCTGTGGTGGAACCTCTGATCTAGAATCAAGTTCAGAACATTTCGAATCTTTACTCTGATTTCAGAGAACTGTTCTTTCCTAATGACTCTAAACCTATTTACGACCTTAGTGACTACAACCCGTCCTTTGATTCTGACAATGAGGTCAATGATTTGAAAGAAGCCACCTCTTCGAATCCACATATAGAACCTTCTCGAATCCAAACCCAACCGTGACCTGCAACTGACATCAACTACTACTCTGACTCTCCTCTCGATGATCCGGTCATACATGATTATTCTCCACCTATTGATCAGGATTCGGATATCGATCAGAATGCCTCATGTCCTACCCTTCTCTGATCACTCTCATAGGGATCTCACTTCCTCCACAGACTCTTTTTCATTTGAGGATCCCTACTCTAACCATGCTGATCCAATTCAGCCAAACCCACGATTCACACTACCACATCCTTCTGAGTCACAAGGTATCCGGTGGGTACTACATCTATTGATTCACATCCATCAACCCACCAGATTGATTGGGTTTGGGCTGCATCATCAGCCTGTTGATCCGAATAAGCACCTGGTTGGACCAACCAGGATATTAAGCAAGGTGCTTGTTCTACAAAACTCTGCTGATTTGACCACTCTTCCATGACCACCTTCTGCTTGAATGAAGGCATTGAATTTAGTGCTTAACAGGAGGCAACCCATCATTCCAAAAACCTGAGACCCTTCTGATCATCCTTTTGAACTTCACGTCTACTTCACTTAGGGTTCAGTGTTAGAATAACTGACTCCACCTTTGGTACACGTACCAGAGCTTGAAATCCTCCGCAACAGTCATCCAGACCTGTTCACCCACCCTTTTGATCCTATTCTAACCCATGAACCAAGCTAATTCTATACCCTCTGGTTTACAATGAGGACATTGCAAAACTTAGGCATGGGGAGTGTTAAAGTGCAAACACATAAAAATTAAAGCTTCTGAAGTGTTCTCACCAAAAAATTACTCATATTCAAAAAATAAAAAAAATAAAAATTTTGAAAAAGAACAAATAATGGAAAGGGGAGGAAATTTTTGAGAGATTAATCGCAAATCATTCTTGAGGAGGAAAGGAGGAGGTGATTTAAATGTCAAAAAGGGATAGTCATTAGTAAATGATTATGAAATCTACTTAAAAGTTCTAGACCAAATCAAAAGAAAAAAATTAAGTCCTAGAATGACAGAGAGATATGGAGATTAGTATGAGTGCTGATCTTAGGCCTCTTGAGCTTGTTTTAGGCTTAAAAATTCACGTATCCATTAAGATCTACATAGTCCTCAAGATGTTGAGGAAAATGCAAAGCTTATGTATTAGGCCTAAGGGTTAGGGATTATTCGACCTCATTAACTGACGTCTGATTTGCAGGACTTAGTAACTTAAGCACCTTAATCCACACACAAGTCTGCTTTAGTGAGCTTAATAATCAAAATCATGCAAAAGTGTTTACTCTCTTCTAAAAAAGCTACCCAGATTAGGAGCAGCTTATCAACACAAGTTGATTTGGACAAGTTCCCAGTGCGGAGAGGTAGGAAATTCCCCTTGAAGATGCGCAATAACATACTGTCTCCTCGATGCTTGTCTCCTAGGATATCAAATATCCAACCGAGGGCATGTAAGCACGTTATGCTGATTCAGGTGCCATAGGCGGGATTATGCCAAAATGTCGATTGCCAGGGCCTAAATTTAGTTACAAAACACCATGGACGACACTATATCAAATTGTCGAAAGCCAAGGTTCTGGGGGTTGCCATGGGCGATGCTATCTCGAAGCATCGATTGCCAGGTATCCTGCGAAGATTTATGGTAGGAGCAAGGAATCCGATACAGACTGTGTTTTTGAGCCAATCCAAGGCTAGACATAAAGAAAAGAAAAAGAGAGAGAAAGCTCTCCAAAAATGAAAAAATTCTTCTACCCATCTCTCTTACAAAAACACACTGTAAACTAAGCCGAGATTAACCATGTTACAAGCACAAGTGCTTTAACCGCAGGGTCCAATGAACCTTAGGATAGTTTCTGTAAGCCTTAGAAACCTTTATGGCAGATTGAGGCTAAAGCTAGTCAGGTCTGGATCTTGGTTGATACTTGAGTACCTCTAAGCCTACTATTAGCATTCTGACCTAATTTCTAAAATGAAAAACAAATCAGGACTTTGAACATCAAAGGCATGGTCAAGAATTCAAGTTCATTTCATAAGATTTTGCTAAGAGACTAACAAAAGTTAGGCATGAGGGTATGATGATAAGTCATCATCAGTCATATCTATCTTTATTTCATCATAATCAATTGATAAATGCTCCTACATAACCACTAAAGAGCCATAACTCACTGCATATCCATTCTGAGAGATTAACATGAAAACATGGGTAAAACTGCAGTTTTAACATAATATCCTAATTGCAAAACAATCACGGGATTTCCCAGGGGTTTATTAAAGGTCAAATGATCATAAATGCCTAATAAGTGGATTCATGCAAACAGAAATGAATTTTCACACATTTTGAGAATTAATGGACATCTAAAATCCTAAAAATAGATCCGCTTAATTAACTGATATTCCGATTAAGATAAAATTCATCTAAACCTTCTAAAAATCATAGAAAAATATTCTTTATGGTTTTGTATCCTTGCTTTGATCATTGGAACACAATTTGACCTAAAATAAAGTCTAAGATAGATAGTTACCTTAATTTGGGTTTCTATGCAAAGTACCTAGGCAAACTTGGTTAAAACCTAAATCTGACTTCACCATCAGATTCCTTGGGACCAAATTAGCTTTATACCAAAATTTAGGCCCAATCAGAGATTACCTTGACCTAGTTTAGATTCCAGCCCTATCTAGCATTTTTCTCTTACACATATGCCCCTAACTTTCAAAATCCTTACAAATATGCCCCTAACTTCATCATCTTCTTCATCAACAGGCCCCCACCGCCTTCAGCTCCTAAACTTCATCGACGACCTTCAATCAAGGATTACTCCCTGATTTTACAACCAAACTCTTTCAAATTTGGAAGGGAGGTTCTTGAGAGAATCCTCTACAATCTAAACCTAGTCTTGGGCCCTAATTTTTTCCCAATCTCCCATGTGAATGCATGGGAGATGTTGGTATCCTACATGTACATAAAACCCAAGCTTTCAAGCTTGGTTTTCAAGCTTAAAAGGACCTCCTATGGCCTATAAAAGGACCCCTATTGCATTCCTTACCTCGTTAGCAAGGCTTGGGGCCAAAAACCTCTTCCAAACCCCATCTTTGGCCCCTCTCCGACCAAGCTCCGGCAATCCTCCTTCCCTGTCTTCCTAGGGGTAGCCAACGGTCAAATTGGCCTGCTCATCCTCTTCCTCGTCTTCCTCCATGCCTTACCAGTCAAAGCGAGGGTTGTCCTCCTCGTTCTTCGATGTCATCCCTCTTAGGAGATCTCTTCACCTTCCATGGCACCAACCTGCTAATGTTGGTGTCATTCCTACACCTTTCATCCACTTAGAGCAGGTAGATAGGTTCATTTTAGATCTTCGGTTAATATCCCATCTTCAAAACCCAAAAATAATCCCTTGACTTAATTCATGCCACCTTCGTTCTCATCTCTGGCCACCACTCCAGTGAGGTCCATCTCACACGACAAGCCACCAACCACCTCACTGACGACTCCACAACCTCCGCCACCTCACCACGACCAAAACCCCTCTCCTATTTCTCCATTACACCCACTCAAACCCTCCGTCGACCAACCCACCTACGCAGGACCTTTCCCGACTCCATCCAACCTCCATACGCCCTGTTACACCACGCCACGATCACCATCACATTCGCCACCTTCAAGCAATCACCCTAAGCATTCTAATTGGGGCATTTAGCCCATACCTTCTATTTCAGGTGTCCGGCCTCCGACCGCCATTAACGAGCTCCTCCTAGAAAACTTGAAGCATCTTCTTGCAGGGTTTGCTCCAAGTGCTACCTCCAAGTGACGAGAAGGACATCCAGGCATCTACCCAGGTGCTCAATTAGGAGCATCGAGCGCTCCTTCAGCTTCAATTGGAAGCCATACCAACGGCTGCACTTGCGCAAGGAAAAGGGCGTGGCTTTTTAGTCCCACATCAATGGCAGATAACACGCATAAAGGTTTTTTGTGTCTAATGCTTATCACCTTAGACACTCAGGGGTGAGGTCCCTTTCACGCTTCACATGCCCAACCCGCCTTAGCTCTCACTCCTCAGCTACGACACCCACGTATGTGGCCCTAGACTCGATTACACATTCCCGAGTACCCAATTACCTAGGTATCTGAGAGGAGAGGAGGAAGGAAGGAAAGAGAGAAAGAGTGGGGAAGGGGAGCGTTTTGCTCTGGGTTGGTTACCCCTTCTTTCATACGTAGTCGTGAAAAGAGCTTGAGGAGTTTAGCCTCTTATGCTGTGAAGGAAGAGAAGAAGTAGAAGAAAAGGAGGAAGAAGAGAAGAAAATCAGAAGCTTGAAGCCACTGTAGCAGGCAGCATTTAAGGCGTCTGACTTGAATATCCAGACATCTGATTACTGTTCATCTATTTCCTATTCATTGAATATCTTGTTTCTTGCTCTATTTATTGTGCTCATATTCATTAAGATTAATGTGTGAATTCCTATTTGCTCCCAGTGTTCGACCTCAGACTTCATTTCTAGATATTCGACCTTGTAAATTATATTTGTTGAAAGATTGATTGAGGACTTTTGTACTACAACGATGATAAATTAATCTTAATCCTCTCTGGATATCATCAACACGGGTCCAGGTCTACAGGCATGGTGTCGCAGATGATGAGTAAGGCATAGGCATGTAGTCAGGTAAGTAGGGTAGGAGGGACCCGACCCCTTGTGACTTGGGCGAAAAAGCCAAATCACAAAAACACTTTATGGGTGTGAGGGTGCTCGTATTCCACTGATGTGTTACTATCCCCACTACTCGTTCATGTGTAGCTATAGCTGTGGAGACTTCACCGATTGGAGCAGTAGCTGAGGTCGAGGCTCTCAGTTGAGGGTCTGGAGTGGTGCATGAAGCAATTCTACTTGACCTGGAGGGTGTAGCCTGGAGCTCTCCTGGTCGGATGTTGAAGTACAAGGCGGAGATGATGGCAGTGGTGGCAGCGAACCGGCGAACACTTGAAACTCAAACAATGTCCTCCTAGCCACGTTAAATTACTTCAGGAGCTTCGCCAAGTGTTGGTTAATGTGATGGTGGTGTTTGCGAGACGTGACAGGGTGTGTGGTGGTCAGGCGAGGTTGATGAAGCTCATGCGACAGTGGGTTGGTCGGGGGAGCGTTTGAGTGGATGGAATGGAAAATAAGGATGGGGGTTTGGTTCATGGAGGTGAGGCAATGCTTGTGAGGGTGTTGGAGTGGTGTGTGGTGTGGTGGAGCAACGAGGAGACCTTGCTAGAGGGCGACTAGTGATGGAGAAGATGACAGCCGAATGGTGGCGACATGGTCCAATTGAGGGTTTTGATAGAGGAAAAGAGAGTAGAGGGAGGAAGGAAACAAACTACACTAACCTAACTAGACGAAAGGGGAGGATTCCCACGCTGGTGTGACGGTCGAACGTGGGGAAGACGAATTCTCCGGTGGGTGAAGCGATGACAATGAGGGGAGGTAGGCAGCACTCACTAGTATTGCGAGACGTGGAGGAGCTTGGGGAAGAAGTTCCCACTAGCTATTGTCTTTGACGGCGAGTGAAGAAGGTAGTCGAAGAGGATAGCAGGAGTTGGTGGAGACGAAGGTCGGGGAGAAGAGAAGGGGATTCCAACCTCAAAACCAAGCTAAGGATGTAAGGTTTGCATCAGGGGGACTTTTATAAGCCTCACGAGGGCATTCTAAGCTTGGAAGCTTGAAGATTTCGTGCACAAGGGATACCCAAATCTTCCATGTGTTCACATGGGAGATTGGGAAAGACTTGGGGTCCAAGGCTGGATCCAATTGGAAGAGAATTCCTCAAGGAATCTCTGGTTCAATTTTGGGACAGATTGATTGAGAATCAAGCGAGAAATCCTCGCTTGAATCTCAATGATGGAGCTTCTATTCACACCAATGGCAGCAGGGACCTACTTGCAAATATGATGAGAAAATTAGGGACCTCTTCACAAGAATTTCAAAAGCTAGGGGCAGGTGTGAGATAGAAAAGAGTCTGATTTGACTGAAATGCAAACTAGGTCAAGATGATCTCTAATTAGGCCTAAATTTTGGTACAAATCTAATTTGGACTCAAGGAATGTGATGGTGAAGTCAGATTTTGGTTTTGATCAAGTTTGATTGGGTAGTTTACGTAGAAACCCAAATTAGGGCAACTTTTCATCTAAGACTCTGTTTTAGTTCAAAATGGGTTCCAATGGTCAAATCAAGGATACCAAACCTTTTGGAATATTTTTTTATTATTTTTATAAGGTTTAGATGAATTTTATCCAAACCAAAAACCTTGTTAATTAAGCAGGTCTGAAATTAGGGATTCGGGTGTCTATTAATTCTTGAAATGCGTGAAAACCCATTTCTATCTGCATGAACCCTCATGTTAGTCATTAATGCTCATTTGAGCTTTATTTAACCCCTGAAAAACCTCGTGATTGTTCTGCATTTAGGATATGATGTTAAAATTGCATATTTACCCCTAATTTAATGTAATTCTCTTAGAAAGAATATGCAATGAATTTTGACTCTCCGACAATTATGTAGGAGAATTTATCAACTAATTCTGACTAATTAATTCTAGTTATGGCAGATGATGATGTTATCATCATATTAGCTTTTGGAGCACTATAAATATCTTTTAAAAGTCCATGGGAAGTTCTAATCCTTCCCTTAATCAAGTACCAAATCTTCCATCTAAAGAGCGTAAAGAAAGAGAACGAAGAGATCATAGTAGCTCTTCTTCCTCTTTGATTTAGGACATTCTGGAGATGCACAACCAGCATAGGGAACACCTGATCCCTCTTCTAGACATCCAGACTTCCTCATTTTGGACATCCAGTAATTAGATAAGAAGTCCAGCAAGGGTACTGAAAATCCATAATAAGTTTTGGACGTCTAATACTATTGGATGTGTGACCTTGGGTTGCATAGACTGAGTCTTTGGAGGAACCTTGGGGCATTAGATGCCTCAAGGAATGTGAAAGAGTTTGCGGAGCATGAAGCATTTGTATTGTGCACATAGGGATTGAGTGTTCTTGGAGTGGATGGTCCCATTCACATATGGAGAAGAGAGTCCCACATGAATAGGACTTATTTGAGGAGGCACAACACTTAGGGTGTTGTACTACGCCACCTCATAGGTATAGCCCTATACTTTTGGGAAAATTGGAATGGGGAGATACTAGATCTTCCCATGTGGTTCTGGTTATCTAGGTTGTTGATTTCTTGATTTTTGTCATTCGTAATTTGGGCATCGATCCAATTATTGAGTAAAAGAAAATTATTAAACTATCAGATTTTCATGATTTCGCAATGCCACCAATTCTGATTTAAGAGTCGAACTGCTTGGTTCCCCTAGCCCTCAAAAATGTACCAATAATATTTTTATCTTTAATGTATTGTATTTTGAAAAGATGTATTTTAATTTTCTTTAGTGTAGACATGTCGTAAAAGAAACCTAATATACCTACTAAGTCCTAAGTAGCCCTTACATAACCCTAGAACACTCAGGCAAATCGTAGGATCAAAATCATAACCCAAACTCAAACAATCTATCTGACTAGACGTCTTATCTCTCCAGACATCCGATGATCCATTTTAAGGTGTCAAACCACTTGGTTAGGCATCCAATGATCTAAATTGTATCAAGGATGTGTGTACTGATAGTCTTGCTTGCTCACTTTGCAAAAAGAGTTGAACCAATCCCAAAGAATCCATATTTAAGACTTAGTACCTAATCTTGAAGGGCAAACGATAATAGGAACCAAATGGATTTTTAGGAACAAATTAGAAGAATCTGGCATAATCATGAGTAGTAAGGATAGGTTGGTAGCACAAGAATATAATGAAGAAGGAATCAATTTTGATGAAACCTATGCACCCGTTGCTAGGCTCGAATTAATTCGAGTGCTTCTTGCTTATTTGTCCTACCTTGGATTCAAAATCTTTCAAATGGATGCTCAGAGTGTTTTTCTTAATAGGCTCATTAAGGATGAAATTTTTGTTAAACAACCTCCTAGCTTTGAATCCTATGAAAATTCAAATTTCGTATACAAGCTTAAGTAGGCACTATGGCTTGAAGCAAGCTCCTAGAGTTTGGTATCAAAGACTCAAAGACTACTTGCATGGTGCTCAATTCAAAATAGGAGAAGTTGATTCAATCCTATTTATAAAGAAACAAGACAATGGCATCTTTAGAAAAAATTTATGTTGATGATATATTGTTTGGTTTTACTAATTGAATCTTTTCCAAGCTTATGTTGGATGAGTTTTAGATAAGTCTCATAGAGGAGCTTAAGTTCTTCTTTGGACCCCAAATTACTCAAATGGAGCTTGGATGCTTCATCAATCAAGTAAAATACATAAAGGAGATGCTTAAGAGATTCGGGATGGACAAGACCAAAGGAAAGAATACTCGAATGAGTACTTCCACTTCTCTTAATACAAATGAAGGCAAATCTGTGGATGCAAAACAATACTAAGGTATAATAGCCTCATTACTTTCTTTAACTGCTCATAGGCCTATATTTTGTTTAATACTTTCTTGTGTGCTAGATTTCAAGCAAACCCTAGACACTCACATTTAAATGCAATAAAAAGAATCTTTAGGTACTTATTAGTAAGTACCTCTGATTTTGGCCTATGCTATCCTAGAGGTAGATCATTTAAATCTCATTGGCTATAGTGTTGTGGATTATGCAGGAAGTAGAATTGATAGAAGTACTGGTGGAAAGTGCCAATTCTTGGGTGATTCCTTAGTATCTTGGTATTAAAAAAAGCCCTATCCACTACAAAGGTTGAGTACATAGTCGCTACTTTAGCATGCATGTTCCCAATTGATTTGGATGAAGAATACTTTGAAGGATTTGACTTGTTATTTAATAAGATAATGATATTTTGAGATAATGCTAGTGCAATTAACTTCTATAGGAACCCTGTACATCATTCCTGGTCTAAACACATTGATGTTATACATCATTTTTTAAGGAACAATGTGTAGGTTCTAACAGAGGGGGCTAAGATGTGCATGATATGAAAGATAGTGTGGAAATGTAAATCAACCACACAAAAGAGGAATCTCCCAAAGACACAAAGGATTTTTATGTGGAAACCCAAACCCGAGTAAAAACCACCACCTAAACCTCTCGGTTTAGGATTTCCTGATCTACCTAGTAGATCAAATCCACTAACGAACTACTTAAACGAGGGTAGTTCAACCTCTTACAACCATGCTACTTTATAACTGAGGGTAGCGTAACCTCAAACCCCTCTTATTCACTAGGAGTATTTTGTCTTACGAAGGAGATGGGAATTCAATACGTGAAAACCCAACCACACAACAAAAACCAAATTACAACAATCCTATAGAGCCCAAATAAGTATATATGAAATCTAGCTTCTATAGGCAAAAGGTACTTACATGAGATGGAAGTTTGTGTGTGCAAACCACGCAAGGCATGACAACGCTCTCAAATAAGCGAAGGCGGGAGAGTGGGTATGCAGTGAAAGTGGTGCTCTCAGATGTGTAGACTAAGGATTGAAGAGCAAGATCACTTCTAAATGATTTCTTTCTTCTCTTAGACACAATATGAGTGGAAGTAGTCTCTCTAGGTGTGTTTTTCCAAGTGAAGGTCCTCTCCTATTTATAGAAATCCTAAGAAGACTTTGAAAGGCTTAGGAAGCCTTAGGTAGCCGTTCGGAACAAATCATAGAATATCAGGCCAAAATCCCAACAAAATTAGGGTTAATAATTAGTCTGATAGGGTTTTTAGACGTCTGGGGCTTTGTTTGATCAAAAGGTTGAACATCTGACCTTGAAGGATTAATGATCTAGATTGGTTTGGATCTACATGGATGTCTAACAAAGCATTTTACGATGTTTGGGAAAGTTTTCAGACGTCTAATTCTAAGATGGGCGTGTTCCTGGAATTGGACCAGATCGAAATAGGGTTCTAGTGTTTGTTGGTTAGATGACATGTTAGATGTCTAACAAAATGTTAAGATGTCTAGAAACTAAGGGAATTTATTCCAAGGACCACTGGTCAGTATGGGTCAGAAATCCTCGGATTTTGATCCAACGTCTATTTATCAGATATCAAGTCATATCTACGGACGTCTAGAAAAGATATTAATGTGATTAAAAGGTAATCCACGAAGATATTCCCTGACAGGCCAACGGTCATCAAATTGGACATCTGGCAAGGTCATAAGACATCTGCACTATGGGTTAGACGTTTAAAGGTAATCATCATAAAACACCAAATCTAGCCTAAGTGTTTGGACATTTGTACAAACTATCAAACATCTTAAAGTCCATAATCAAATGTATGGGGTTAGTATTGGATGTCTGATAAGGTTCTCTAAAGCGTATTTTGGTTTTCTAAGTTTTCTATGAAATGCTAAGTGTTTGTCTAAGAGTCCTAGTGTAGGAATAATGTTTTTAGGACTAGGTATGCTACTTTGGGCTCCTCAAATGAATCTAAGGAAATAAAAGGGAAAAGTACATAAAGAGAAGTACGAAAATAAGAACAAAATAGGCATTCCATCCTATTCTTCATCTTCAAGCTCCCTCTCCATGTGAGGCTCCATCTTCTCTTCTCCTCCATCAAGCTCCTCCAATCCACCATGGATGCAAGCTTGAGCTCCTTCACACTTGCATCCATTTGCATTATTCTTGAAACCTCAAACTCAAATGCAAATTTCAAATAACAAGTGTTTTATTTTCATTAAAATTAACGATCATGGTGCCCTTGCACCAATACAATGTACTTAAGGGGGAGATTGAGGTAGAGTGTACTTGTACTGAGTTGCAGCTATTTATAAACCTTTGAATTATGAGCATTTTGAATTTATCTGTAGAAGATTGGACATATGTAAGCTATCTGATATTTGAAGAAGTTAGTGATTTAATTCTTTTTCCTTGTTTGTGCAACATTGAAAAAATGTTGATTTAGTCAAGTCAAGACTCTTTCAAATCTATTTAGAAATCAATCTACGCAAGCTGTACAAAATTGGTCTCATAGATTTGTCAGTTGCTTTAAATGAGTCCATTGGACATTTGATAGTTTAGTATGACAACCAGAGCTTTTTCCTGAACCAAATAGGGATTTAGTTCTTAAACGACTGGAACTTTGGTTAGATGTCAGATTACTTTAGCTATTAGTTATCTAACTCAAAAATTAGATGAACCTTGATGCATGTTGCTTGTTTTTGCTAAGGATAATCATATGTCATCTGAATGTAATGTCAGATGACCTCTGGATGTTTGATTGTTAAATTAGACATTTGCTTTCACACCATAAGCTATCTTTACAAGCTTCTATGGGTGGCTTTTGCTACAAGTTGTGGGAACCGTAGGGCTTCTTGCAATGTGGGACCTTCTTCAAACTATACAAAGCCTTTCGATGGGAACAGCATCATGAGCCCCAACTAGCCTATTTTGGTCTTAAAAAGATAATAAAAGCTCCTACATAACCATCAGAGGGTCCTAAATGCTTGATGTTCTGTTTTGAGAAGAAAAGATGAAACTAGGGTCATTTCTGCACTTTAACAACATTTCACAACTATAGAATAACCATGGGATATTTCAAGGGTTTATTAAAGGCCAAATGGTCATTAATGTCTAATAAGTGGGCTCATGCAAAACAAAACGGGTTTTCACGCATTTGAAGAATTAATGAACATCTGAAACCCTAAAAATAGACTTGCTTAATTAACTGAGGTTCTGGTTAGGATAAAATTCACCTGAACCTTCTAAAAATCATAGACAAATATTCCATAAGGTTTGGTATCCTTGCTTTGACCATTGGAACCCATTTTGACCTAAAACAGTCTCAGATAGATAATTATCCTAATTTGGGTTTTTGCATAAATTACCCAATCAAACTTGGTCAAACCCAAAATCCAAATTCACCATCAAATTCCTTGTATTCAAATTAGGTTTGTACCAAAATTTTGACCCAATCAGAGATCATCTTGACCTAGTTTGCATTTTGGTCCAGTCTGACTCTTTTTCTCTCACACATGCCCCTAACTTTCAAATTCTTTGCAAGGACCCCCAAACTTCTTCATCTTCCTTGTGAAAAGGTCCTACCACCATTGGAACCATCTATCCATACATGGAAGGTTTCAATCAGGGTTTTCTCCCTAAATCTGCTGCGAATCTCTCCCAAAAATGGAAGGAGTCCTAAGGAGATCCCCTTCCATCTGAACTTCTTCACAACTTGCCTAAATCATCCAAGAGTTCATGAGAACCCTTGGAAATTTCTAAACCTATTCCTTGATTTGCAAAGCTCTCAAGCTTGTTTCCAAGCTTGAAACTCGACCCAAAGGCCTATAAAAGACCCCCATCGACTACTTTACCTCCTTAGCTTGGTTTGGAGGCTGGTTCCCCCTTCTTCCCTTCTCCAGGACCTCCTCCTTTACCAGCTCTGGCGAGCTCCGTCAACACCCTTCTTCACCAGCCATCATAGACAATTGTCGATCGGTTTCTCCTCCTCAAGCTCCTCCGCCACTCGTAATACCAGCGAGGGTCTTCTTCCTCGTCATCCTTGCCACTCCATCACCAGAGATTTCGTCTTCTCCATCGGTGGCCTGCCAAAATCAGCATAGACCCTACCCCTTTTGACCATTAGATTAGGTTAGTTAGGTTCCCTTAGGTTATTAGGTTAATTACCTCTGTACAAAAGCCAAAAACAACCCTCGACCTATCCGCCATCCACCTTCATCTTCACCTCTGGACACCTCTCCGATGAGGTCCTCCACACGCTACACACCTCCAAATGCCTCGCCGACAAGTCCACAAGCTCTGCCATATGCCTCCGGACAAAACCCCTCTCTTACTTCACCCTATCATCCATCCAAATCGCCCACCAAGCAACCCACCTTCACATGACCTACTCCGACTCCGTCCGACCACCACACACTACCATCCTCCATGAGACCACCCCCATCACATTCGCTAGCAGTTGGTGAAGCTCTTGAGCAATTTTAGTGTGGCTGTGAGGCCTTATTCATGATTTTAGGATCTCATCTGAGCTCCATCGTTGCCCTCAAGTTTTCCAGCCATATTTGCTCCAGGTCTTTGTCCCAGGAGTCGCAGCTTCATTCCAAGCATCCTCCCAGGTGGTCAATTGAGGACCCCATCCACTCCTAAAGCTCAATTGGGAGATCATCACAGTTGCAGCTGTACGTGAGAAGAGGCCTGCGAATAGTCCCACATCGTGGGAATGCAGACTGCTGCAGCCGCATATATTATTTTTGTCAATACGTCGTACTACCTCAAGACATAGGGGTGAGGTCCCTTCACCTTCAATCACCCGACTCGCCTATGCCTACTCACACCTCGGCCACCACCCACTACCAGTAGCCCTGGTCACTCAGATCCGATTGCTCGATAAATGATCTAATTATCTGAGGAAGAGGAAGAGGCAAGAAAGAGAGAGAGAGAGGGGGAGGGGAGGGTTTTTCTCCTCTATGCAGCTGCTTAACACTTAGCCATGAGCAAATTGTTCCCTTGTGCATAAGGGAAAGAAGCGGAAGAACACTCTGAGAAGAAGAAAAGAATGGAAGAAGAGGCTTGTGACAAGAAAAGAGAAGGATCTGTGAACAGAAGAGGAGAAGAATTGAAGAAGAAGAAAAGAGAAGAGGAAAGGTGAAGGAAGAAAAGAGAAGACTCTTTGAAGAAGAAGCTGAAGGCTTGTACTGTAGCAAGTAGTATTTACGCCATCTGATTGCCAAAGCTGACATCTGATAAGGCATTGAGACTTGATATTGAGGAAGTATTTGTTACATGGAATTATGATTTAAAGTGGTTTACGTCACTTTTCATTTATTTGATATATTTGAGTAATTCATATATATGTGCTTAGACTAAAAATTGATCTAAATCACCATTATTTTGTTCTAGGTTTCTTTTTGTCATATTTAACTCTTGCAAAACTCATGCTTGTCATTGAACATCATTTTGATTAGAGATTATTCATTAAATATCATTACTGGTTTAATTTCTTGTTCTTATTTATGTTTTGATTGAGATTAGTGCGTGAATGCAATGCTTGCTCCTTGTGTTCAACCTTGGGCTTCATTTCTAGATATTCTAGTTATAAATTGTATTTGTTGAGAGATCGATTGATGATTTCAACTACGACAATGATAATATAAACCCTCAATAGATTGGTCCAACATTATGGTGCTGTTGCCGAGGAGGAACACGTAATTCACTGCTATTCTTATTCTATTTGATTATATCTGAGGACTAACTTGCCATGTTTGTTTCTCGTGATTTTATGAGGTACTTCACGAGGCAAACTTCCATGCAATTCAACCACTCCAGGGTAGGTGACTTTTCTGTTCTTCCCTAATCAACCTCTTAGTCTTGGGAAGATAAAAGGGAAATAATCAATTAGGAACTACCTGCCTTATTTTCATAGTAATCATCATTTAAAAAGCAAGTTTTCTTGATTTGCGAAACAAATTTTTCATATTTGATTGAAGCCTGAGATGATTCCATTTAGAGATTCCCTACCTTGATTGCGTGTACCTATTACGGACTACGCTTGATTTCTAAATTACTTTGAGCTAACACACTTCTTGCTTGAAGCCCAAGGTGAATATTTTGAGATCAAATTGGACTTGGAATAGAGCCAATTAGGGTTTCCAACATTAGGGTTTGAAGTGTTAGTACACATTTTCCTACATTAAAGAGAATTAACCCGCCCGCATTTTTGTGCTACCCATACCCTTGTTTGAAAAGATTTAATCAAGAACCCTAAAACCAAGCTCTAATTTCATTTGAACCTTAAAAATCTTAGACCTAATAACCTGAGAATCGATTCAAGGTGATTTCTGGGTCTTGACTTAGATTTCATTATGCTTCCATTAGGGTAGGTCAGGTGAAGTTGACCAACATTGTGGGTCAATCAACCTCCAAATTAGGGCACAAGTCAAATCAACTTCTAATCAAGTGAAATTCAAGGCACTAATTAGGCTAAAATTGGTAGACTTAAGGTCTTGAGTTCGTATATTCCAGTCTACTTGGAACCGCAGTGACAAGGAAAGTCAAGCAGGGGAAACCCTGTAACCCGTAGGGACACTCTACCGAGTAGGGGTCTTTGCCGGGCTCTCCCTTCTTGGCTACCATTCATTTAATTCCACAACATAGTTAATTAAGTTATTTAGGCTTAATTAAATGCATGAGAAAGTAACTTAGGTTAACTTGAATTAATGTCGATTGTGTAGTATATGGTCAAGTTAACCTAACATTTTAGATTTTAAATTCTTTTTAACTAGTTGAGTCTAGGTAGTTCACTGGGAGGCATAACTTATCTTAATTTACCATTAATTTCTTAAGCATAAATTACTAGCTACATAATAAATCAGATTATAATTAAATTACTTTAAGTACATGAATCTTGCATAAGAGATATTCAAATAAAAGCATGTAACCTTCCATTAAGAAAGAACATATTTACACATGTGATTTATCATTAAGAATGAAGTAAACATGTTTATTACACCCATTACAACTAATTACAAAAGATTAAGGCAAGAAAAAGTTATACAAATGAATACAAATGCCTTATTACATCAATTAAGCTCAAGATATTAAGAGTAGACATGTTATTGTAATAAAAGTACAAATCAGACGCCATAAAAGTAAAGGATTAAAAGACTAATTACAACAACTGACATCTAATTCTTTCTTTATTTCTTTTCTTTTCTTCTTAATCTTTAGCCTTCTCTTTTCTTTTCTTCACTTCTCTGTCGTTACTCTCTCTCTCTCTTTTCCTTTGTACATCTTTTTCCTTTCTTCTTCTTCTTCCTCTTCTAAACCTTCTCTATTCTTTTTACTTAAGTTTTCTCTTTAGGTTTTCTCTCTTTTAAATTTCCCTTAGTATTGTGCATATATGTTCACACTTAACCAAATAAAAATTTGGTTTTTGTAATTAGCGGCTCAGACCAGTCGGGGATACACAGCACCACCTAATGGGTAGGACCTAACCCTACTGAGTCTGAGCCTAGTTTTAATTACGTGTTTCATTTCCAATTCAAGCCCATGCACAATCTTTGGCCTCCCAGGCCCACACACACCCACTCGGGCACATGCTCACACCGATAGGTGCACGTACGCACACATGCACAGGTACGTGCAACGCATGCACCCACACCCAAGCTTAATTCATTTCGCACCTTGCACTGATGACCGGCAAGGCTTAAGCACTTTTTCGTATTATACTAGTGCGGCGCTTCAATAGTTAACTATCATTGTCCACTCCAGGCCAAACTTCGGCTGACGATTCCAGCTAACCCATTGGATGATTTTGATCGAGCAAAGGCTCAATCGAGAGCCCTTTGGATGCTCTACATGTATGTAACACCAATTTGGTGTTCGAGTCAAATTTAACCCTTCAATTTGAAGGGTGAAGGTGAAAGGTTTTCATGGCCATTCATGGCCTGTAGAGGGTAATTTCAAGTCTTTTGACCTGCAGGAAAGGGTATGACCTCCAGGTGAGGTCTAAATCATCTTCAGCTGATGATTCTGCATCTATTGGTGAAGAGAGGGAGCTCTTTACAGCTTCAGGAAGAGAAGAAACTCATAAGCTTCTTACAAGATATTTAGAGCTCCATTTTGAGCTCTAAACATCTCGACAGAGAGCTAAGGATCTGTGAAAAAGATTTAAACAATCCTTGCAAGGAGTAATGATTCAATCTGGGAAAATTTAGCATCCAAATCTCGCCAAAAACATACTGAAAGCAATTTGGGTTCAAAAATGACCCAAACTGGATAGTGACATGATTTGGCCTAATTCCTCAATAAAGCAACTTCCAATCATCTCTATCAACCTCTAAATTATCCCAGCGAATATATCAATTCATTAAATAGAAGAATTGATCAAGAAAACCTCAAATTAGCTCTGTAGTTGACCAAGATTACCTCAGAGTTGACTTTCAGAATTAGAGCCTCTCTATCCTAATTAAGACCCTAGTTCAGTTCTATTTAACCTCAGGAATTGATTTAAAGTCTCAAAAGGTAATTTTAATCAAGAATTCTAGGGTTTCAGGCCTTGTCGCCTGAGATCCTAATAGAGTTTATTCGACATAATAGGTCACAACCCTACTAAGCAAATAACCAACAAGAATGACCTCATCATACTTCACTTATGCTTCTTAACCTCTTAGATTGAATTAAATCCTAACGAAGACGTCTCTCCAACTCTGCCTGAGTTGGAGAAGACAGAAGCCTAGGTCAAACTCCAAGTACCAAAACATCAAATTGACAATCGATACATAATCCTTAGGTCCTAAGTAATCATTCTGGAGCTCTGCATAGAGTTCTATGGGCTGAAGATCAATTTCAACTCACTAGAGCTCCGATGAGTCCAGTTCTGGTACACAGAGATGAATAACACAGTAATTAAGGCCATTATTGACCCGTGGAGATTCCTAGGACCTAGACAGATCCTAAGAACTCCTTAATTAGCTTAAAGAATGGTCAGAACACAAGATTGATCAAGGAATTCAAGGATTGAGCATTCTAAGTTCGACAGAACTCAGAATGCCTCCTCTCACTCAATTGAGTGAGGGAAAGTATTCTAAGGGGTGAGGTTATACTAATGGATTAATTATTTAGGTGATGAACTCATCTCTGAGCCGCCATTGACAGCGAGGTCAAAGATGAGGTGGAATTTAGGTGTTTCTAATAGGAGGCTCTATAGGAGCAATTAAGTGATTGGCAAGGTCCCTTAGGTGTTAGGGAAGTGATGACGAACCTCAATTGAAAGGTGGATTAGGTTCTGGACACCTCACCATGGACAGTGAGGTATCCAGGTGAGTGTGACTGAAATTAGGTGAATAGGTGAGTAATTAGGATGGATCTGAGGTTAATTAGTATCCTAAGGCAATGGTCTGATGATGATAGACCCTAATTGAGTGTGAAACGGCCTCGGAGACCTCCACCATGGATATTGGAGGTCGCCAGTGATGGTGAAGTGGTTTAGGCGATTTAGGTGGTATTTGTGAGTGGAAGAAGGTGGAAATGGATTATGGAGAGTTAAGGAGAGTGAAACAATTCTGGAAATGCTAATGAAGGCCTAGCAAGGTTGGACTTGGCCTCGCTGGAGCTGAGGAAGGAAGTACTAAAGTCTAACTAAACTAATTACATTAATCTAAGCTATACTAAGTAATCTACGGTTACCTGGATGAAGAGACGGGGAAGAACCTCCGTCAAAAGGTGCGTAACAGAGGATGAAGTCAGAGGGTAAGGGATAGAACTCCAACGAGAAGTTGAAAGTGGTGATAGAGAGGAAGTGGCGCTCCTTGGCCCTGTCACAACCGTCTGGAGAGGAAGAGGAGGTGAGAAAGGTGAGTCCCTCACGTGGAGGAGCTCCAATAGGGGGATGAGAGGTCGTCTGAGGTAGACGAAAGAATAGCCTATCGTCGGCCGCAGTTGGGGAAGAAGGATATGGGACCGACCTTTGAGATCGGAGGGAACAAGGTCTATTTATAGGTTTCGACAACTGTGAAGGAGGGTGTATCTCGACACCAATAGGTCTAGGTTCAAGGTAACGACCGATGTCACCTCCGACACCGGTGAAGTTAACCTTGAGCCCTAATTAGGATTTCAAGGGCATCCAGACCGTGGGATGGAGAGATGGTGGTGAGCACAAGCTCTAGGAACTTGGAGAGGGTGGAATGGCATCAGATGGAAGGTGATCAGGTGGTAAACGTACCACCGTTCGTCAGCCATTGAAGTGGCTAAAGAAGAAACAAAGAAGAAAAAGATGTTCATAGGGACCTATATGCAAGAAATGATAAGGACCTAGGTGAAGGAAAGGACTCAAATGTAATGAATTCCAAGGATCGAAATGCAAATAGAGGCTTTTAAGATTAATTTAAATTATTTTCTTTTCTAACTTTTTATATATACATTTATAATTTAGCTAAATATTATATTAAAGCCTTGTATTCACATTTTTGACCCATTTATTTATATTTATTTACTTATTAACTTACTTAAGTTATTTTAGACTTAGGTCTTAAGTTATACATAACTTAAATAAGATATTAATTAGGTAATTAATTAATGGTATTTTGAGTCCATTTATTAATTAAGTTATTAATAATATTAATTAACTTATTTTAAGGTCATTTATGAATTTGTCCCTTATTACATAATTAACCCATATATATACATATTCCTAGCTAATTAACTAGTGAAACTAGTTAATTAGGAGTAATTAGAAGCCATGATGAGCCTCTTATCAGCTACCCAGGTATTTCTCGGGTGTGCGAATTTCTAATTTAGAGGATTCATCCACCTTGAAATAACCTTAGTCATCCAAAAATCTTTGGGTGCCTTGATTGGGTCCAAATAACATCCAGTCCCTCATCCCTTCTATAGAGCACAAACACAGGAAGGTCCTTAGGTTTTTAACTTAAGGGGCCTCATTAGATCTTCTTGCGAATTTCTTTCAGATCTAATCAATTCCAATATAAACCTGAGTTTGATTCTACATCTTGATTCCACCACCTGATTTGAAGATGCAACCTGACATGTTAGGAAAAGTGATTAAGAAACCTATGTCCCAAATGACTGTCAAAGATAAGTTGATTGAGGCTGCTTATAGACACCATGAAGAATATTATGAAGCCTTAGATAGGGACATTCAGGATAAATTTGTAAAAACAAAAAACCACATTCTGAACCATTTCGAAATAATATGGACACAAATGAACCACGATTCAACCTGGGATGATCTCTTAGCAGAATATATTGAATTAATGAAATTACATAGTAACGAGTATCTGCAATGTTGGTCAAATCCTTCACTTTTGGAAAAACACCAAGATCTCATGGAAAAATGGGGAGAATTGCTGAATAAGTTATATGAAACCATTGATCAAAAATATCCATCAGATAATATGACATCTTGGAGTAATTCTGATGATCAACATGATTCCACAAATCCCGGGATTGATGATCAAGGTTGTTGTGGACCCCCAACCCAAATGAATTCAGATTCAAATTTCATAATAATTGACATTCTTGATCTCGATGAGGGTTGGGAGGATCCAATTGTAGGTGTTCCTGATTCTGAACCAGCCCTAGGAAACTAGGAAGTTGGTCCATTGAGTTTAAATTTCCTGACACTTGTGATGATGAGTTTGAAACAAAACCTCTCGAGAGTGTAAATCTCTAGCCTTATCCTATTAATGTGACTCTCAAGAGCAATTCTAACATCCCTGTAGAACCCAACCTAGATCCTAGTGACCCTATGCCTACCTTTAACCTAGAATCTGAATTCGAGCCTATTTGGGATAATTATGAGGCCCAATGTGATGAAAATTAAAATTTGAATTTAGAATATGATTCAGGGCTTGTATTAGATGAGTGCACCTCTCCAACCTCCTCAGAGACACAAATTGATTTTTCGAAAGTCACGTCAATTTATGATACAGAAACTCAGGGGTTGGAAGAGTTGGGACTCGATTGGGTCTATCCTAAGAGCCAAGAACCCAGGCCTCTACCTACAAGGGACAACCTTTTGAGCTCTAAATCTGAAATTAGGTTAGATCCAAGTCAGGTTGTTGCATCCACATATCTTGATCCTTTCTGTGGTGGAACTCCCGATCTAGAATCAAGTTCCAAACATGATCTTCACAAGTTCTCCTACGATTTCAAATCTTACTCTGATTTCGGAGAACTGTTGTTTCCTAATGACTTCAAACCAGTTTATGACCTTAGTGACCACAACCCATCCTTTGATTCTAACGCTGAGGTCAATAATTTGAATCTCCATGATGCCACCTCTTCTACATTACATACAAAACCTTCTCGAATCCAATTCCAACCCCGACCCACCACCAGAATCAATTTCTACCTGATTCTCTTCTCGATGATCCGGTCGCACATGATTCTTCTCCATCTTTTGATCGGGATTCGGATATCAATCAGACTACAAATCACATCCCATCCTTCTCTAATCACTCTTGTAGGGATCTCACACCCTCCACAGAGCCCTTCTCTTTTGAGGAGCCCTACTTTCATTAGGTTGATTAGACTCAGCCAAACCCATGATTTTCATTGCCATATCTGTTTGACCCTCAAAGTAACCAGTGGGCTCCACATCTCATGATCCACATCCATCAACCCACCAGACTGATTGGGTTTGGGCTGCATCATCATCCTGTCGATCTAAACAAGCACCTGGTTGGACCAACCAGGCTATTGATCAAGGTGCTTGCTCTACAAAATTCATCTGATTTGACCACTCCTCCATGACCACTTTCTGCTCGGCTGAAGGAATTGAATTTAGCATTTAACGGGAGGCAACCTGTCATTCCAAAAACCCGAGACCTTTCTGATTATCCTTTTGATTTTCACGTCTATTACACTTTGAGTTCAGTGTTAGAATAGTTGACTTGACCTTTGGTAATCATATCAAAGCTTGAAATCGTCCGCAACAGTCATCCCGACCAGTTCACCCACCCTTTAAACCTGTTCTAATCCTTGAAGACAACTGATTTCATACCCTCTGGTTTATAATGAGGACATTGCAAAACTTAGGCATGGGAGGGTGTTAAAGTGCAAACACATAAAAATTCAAGTTTCTAAAGGGTTCTCACAAAAAAAATTTATTACTCATTCAAAAATCAAAAAAATTAAAAAGTTAAAAAAGCAAAAAATGGAAAGGGGAGGAAAATTTTGTGAACTTAATTGAAAATCATTTTTGAGGAGGAAAAAAGGAGGTGATTTAAACATCAAAAAGGAGCAACAATTTGAAACAAAAAGTGTTAGTCTTAGTAAATGATTGTGGAAATTATTTAAGTTTTAGACCAAATTAAAAGAAAGAAATAAAGTTAAAAAGTGCTAAAGAGACACGAAGATTAGTATGAGTGTGGATCTTAGGCCTCTTGGGCTTATTTTAGGGCTTAAACATTCAGGTACCCTTTGAGATCTAGATAGTCCTCAAGAGGTTGAGGAAAGTGTGAAGCTTATGTATTAGGTCTAAAGCTTAGGGAGTATTCGACCTCATTAACTGACCTCTGGTTTACGCGACACGGTAGCCTAAGCACCTTATTCCACACACAAGTCTAGTTCAATGCGCTTAATTAATCAAAATCATGCAAAAGCATTTATTCTGTTATAAAAAAGCTACCTAGATTAGAACGACCTACAGACACAAGTTGATTTGGACAAGTTCCCAATGCGGAGAGGTGGGAAATTCCCTTCGAAGATGCATAATAACAGATCGTATCCTCGGTGCTTGTCTCCTAAGATATCTAAATATCCTACTGGGGGCATGTAAGCACCTTGTGTTGATTCAGGTGCCATGGGTGGGATTATCTTGAAATGTCAATTGCCAGGACTTGAATTTAGCTACAGAACACCATTGGTGGCGCTATCTCGAAGTGTCGAAAGCCAGGGTTCTAGGGGTTGCCATGGGCGATGCGATCTTGAAGCATCGATTGTGCGAGGATTGATGGTGCGGACAAGGAATCCGATACAGAACATGTTTAGGGCTAATTTGAGGTTGGATTTAAGGAAAAATATAATGAAGAAGGTATGGACCTTTCCACTAAGAAGTCCCCCAAAAATGGAAGGACTCACGAGGAGATCCCCTTCCATCTAGGCTTCTTCACAACCTGCCTAAATCATCCAAGAGTTCATGTGAACTCTTGGAAATTCCTAAACCTATTCCCTAATTTACGAAGCTCTTAAGCTTGTTTCCAAGCTTGAAGCTCAACCCAATGGCCTATAAAAAACCCCCATCGACTACCTTACCTCCTTAGCTTGGATTGAAGGTCGGTTCCCCCTTCTTCCCTTCTCCTCGACCTCCTCCTCCACCAGCTCCGGTGAGCTCCATCAACACCTTTCTTCACTAGCCTTCACAGACAATGGCCAACCAGTTTCTCCTCCTCAAGCTCCTCTGCCACTCGCAATACCAGTGAGGGTCTTCTTCCTCGTCTTCCTCGCCGCTCCTTCATCACTGAAGATTTCATCTTCTCCATCACCTTCCTGCCAAAACTAGCGCAGTCCCTACCTCTTTCAACCATTAGATTTGGTTAGTTAGGTTCCCTTAGGTTATTAGGTTAATTCCCCCTATCCAAAACCCAAAAACAACCCTCGACCTAACTACCATCCACCTTCGTCTTCACCTCCGGCCACCTCTCTGGCGAGGTCCTCCGCATGCTATGCACCTCCAAATTGCTCGCCAACAAGTCCACAAGCTCCGCCATACGCCTCTACATAGAACCCCTCTCTTACTTCACCCTATATTCCATCCAAATCACCCACCAACCAACCCACCTTCACACAACCTACTCTGACTCCGTCCGACCACCACACGCCACCATCCTCCATGAGACCACCCCCATCACATTCGCCAGCACTTGGCGAAGCTCTTGAGTAATTTTGGCCGTGAGGCCTTATTCATGATTTCAAGTTCTCGTCTGAGCTTTGCCGTCACCCTCGAGTTCTCTAACACACCTTGAGTTCTCTAGCCGTATTTTCTCCAGGTCTTGGTCCTAGGAGTCGCAGCTTCATTCTAGGCATCCTCCCAGGTGGTCAAGTGAAGATCCCATCCACTCCTGCTGCATCAATTGGGAGATCATCACAGCTACAACTGCATGCGAGAAAAGGCATGGGATAGTCCCACATCGTGGTATTGCAAACTGCTGCAGCCGCATATATTATTTTTATCAATACAACTTAGTACCTCCAGACACAGGGGTGAAGTCCCTTCACCTGCAATCACCCGACCTGCCTATTCCTACTCACACCTCGATTACCACCCACTGTCGGTAGCCCTGGGCACCTAGATTTGATTACCCGATAAATGATCAAATTATTTGAGGAAGAGGAAGAGGTAGGAAAGAGAGAGAGAGAGCGGGGGAGGGGAGGGTTTTGCTCCTCTGTGCAGCAAATTATTTCCTTGTGCGTAAGGGAAAGAAGAAGAAGAGGAAGAACACTCTGAGAAGAAGAAGAAAAGAAAGGAAGAAGAGTCTTGTGACAAGAAAAGAAGGATCTGTGAAGAGAAGTGGAGAAGAGCTGAAGAAGAAGAAAAGAGAAGAGGAAAGGCTGAAGGAAGAAAAGAGAAGACTCTATGAAGAAGAAGCTGAAGGCTTGCACTATAGCAAGTAGTATTTAAGTCGTCTGATTGCCAAGCCCAATGTCTGATAAGGCATTATGTCTTGATACTGAGGAAGTATTTGATACATGGAATTATGGTTTAAAGTGGTTCAGGCCACTATTCATTTATTTGATATATTTGAGTAATTGATATATATATATGCTTAGACTAATAATTGGTGATGTAAATCATCATTATTTTGTTCAAGGTTTCTTTTTGTCATATTTAACTTTTGCAAAACTCATGCTTGGCATTGAACATCATTTTGAGTAGAGATTATTTATTGAATATCATTATTGGATTAATTTCCTATGCTCATTTATATTTTGATTGAGATTAGTGCATGAATGTAATACTTGCTCCTTGTGTTCGATCTCGCACTTCATTTCTAGATATTTGAGTTATAAATTGTATTTGTTGAGAGATCGATTGAGGATTTGAACTACGACGATGATAATATAAACCCTCGATTGATCGCTCCAACACCTTTCCCCAAAAATATAAACCTCACTTGTCTTAAAAAAATCATCATTTCTCTAATCTTCTCTCCACCCAACTACCGAACCTCTAGCCTTGGCCGTCGACCTCGCTTACCTGAAGACAGCCCGCTACCTCTTCACCTCATTTTGTGGTCACAATTGGCAGATCTTTAGGGGGAGCACCTTCCCTCACCTCTATCCTAGGTATAACTCACACTGATCCTCTTATTTTATGATTATTTCATGTTGTGTTTGATTGTGAATGTTTTCCTGTTGGTTTGTTTGGGATGATGTGCATCAACCCTTATTTTTACCCATTTTCTATGTCCTAGATGTCCTGCCCAAACCCAAGATGGCTCTAGGATCTCCTTGTGTGCCTTTCTTAATGTTTAGAAAGTTGAGAGGTCAACCTTCCTCTGTCAGTGTACGTCCAAAACCTTTAGTAGACGTATGATATGTTGTGATGGCTCCTAAAAGCAAGAAGAAGTCCACAGAGGCTTCTTCCTCAGAGTCCCAAGCTTCCTACCTTACGGAGCAATTGATTAGCCAGCAAACTATTGACCGATTTCATTATTTTGCTAATTCTTGTGTCAAGCCACCTTGCACCATTGTGTGGTCGAACTTTGTGTTCCTCAATCTTAAAGAAATTTTTGAGGCCATCCATTTAGGAAAATTCTTCTACCAAGCCTTTCATCCTAGTGTTGGGTGTGTCGATGTCTACCAAACCTTGTTTGCTTGTGTTATGCAAACTTGGTAGACACTATAGATGGGGACTCTTTTGTACTCAAAACATGAGTCCTAAGAGTACAAATCACTATCACTACATCCCTTCCCTCCGATATCCTTAGTATCCCTGACCAAGGGGGTACTTCAATGATGTTACAAATAACTTTGACTCTTAATAGATGAATAGGGAACTTGTCATCCCTAACAAGTTTAGACCACATCTTGGCACTATTCCAAGCAATATTCTAAAACCCCTTCCTTGTGTCTTGTCTAGCATCTTTGGATGGGATTTATTACACAAGTCTAGCAATTTCGATTATATTTCTCAGAACTACAAGACTCTCCTTTTTGCCATTGTTCTACACCTCCTATTCAACTATTGCTATTTTATCCTTCGTGTCGTTAATGAGGACCATTTATCTTTCCTTCCTTTTGTTTCTCTTATCACCCATATCCTTCACCCCTTCAAAGTGAAAGCTTTCAAGCAAGAAGTTGATAAAAAATTTGATCTATGTTAATGAGCAACCACCGCTGAAATGAAAATTCTTCCCCCAAACGATCCTATTAAGGAGGATCAAGATGAAACACCTCCCCCTCTTGCAGTGGCTCTACTTTCTCTTCCTTCTCCTCACTCCATCTTCACTTCTTGGGAGACTGCAGGTCAATGTTATGACCCTACTTTGGCTGAGGGAATCAACCTAATCGTCAACCATTAAGGCGAATTGAGGTAAGACATGGTCATTCGATGTTTGGACGAGAGCTTCATGTCCATGGAGTTGGACCATGAGCCTCTCAAAGGCATCACCATTGACTTGATGATGAACTTATTTCTAATTGGCATTAGTTCTTTTGTTGTTGTTTGGTTTATATTAAAAGGTCTTAGCCTCATATGTCTTAAAGTGCTGGGAACTATATTTATTAGATGATAGGCACATACATATGTGCTTGAACTCTCTGCAACTTTTGTTAGCTAGAACCTCATGCTTGGAACTAGTTAGTGATGGTAACACCATCATTCATCATAACTAACCTGAATTAGTTGAAAACCAATTATAAATGCTCCTAAATGATCGTTCGAGGATCATAATTCCGTATTAAGCTGATCAGAGAAGAAGACAAGAAAACATGGTTAATTCTACTATTTTAACATCCAATCATAAATGCAGATTAGCAAAGGTTTGATCAGGGGTTAATTCAAGGGCAATGGTTTAATATCCAAGAAGTGGGCTTACGTTGATTGAATCAGGGTTTCATGCATTTCGAGGATGAAAATAATATTCGAAACCCTAATTATCAACCACACTTAAATTAAAAGGATTTTGGTCAAGATAAATTTAATCTAAACCTCCTAAAAATTATTGAAAAATATTCTAAGAGGTTTTGCACCTTCACTTTGACCAAAAATAGAGATTTAGACAAGAAATTATCTTGATTTGGGCTCCTGTGCAATTTACTTAGTCAAACTTGGTCAAAACTCAACTCCAATTTTACCATTAGATTCTTTGGATCCAAATTAGGTTAACATCAAAATTGGGCCCAATTAGAGTCTATCTTGAGCTAGTTTGCATTTTAGCCCTTAAAAACTCTTTCTTACATCTAAACCCCTAGGTTTCAAGTTTATTACCAAAAGGCCTCTAACTTTGTCATATTCAACAAGCCCCTATCACCATTGAACTCATGGTTTCCTAAACAACCCAACCCCCCAACATTCAATCAAGGAGTACTCTTTGATTTGTCAAACAAATCCCTCCAAAATTAAAGGGATTGATCTTCAGGAGATCCCCTTTTGATTGAACTCGATCTTGGATCCTAATATGGACCAGAGAGCTCAGGTGAAGCTTCGATTTCATGAGATTGAAGCTTGCCTAAATTGCAAGTCCAACATGGGAATTCTCTTAATTTAAGCTCAAATTCAAGCTCTATTTAAGTCCTAGCACCTTCCCACATCTTCCTTAGCCCGGTTTAGGCTAAGAAAACATCTTCTCCTCCAACTCTAGCCACCTTCGACCATGGCTCCGATGACCTTCTCCTCCTTCCTCCTACGACCTCCCAACCATCAAATTGGGAGTGCCAAACTCCTCCTCGTGTTCGTCTGCATCTGGTGTACCAAAGCCAGGGCCATCTCCCCATTCATCGTCGTTGCCTCTCATCGTTGGAGAATTCATCCTCAGCTTCGACAAGCCACGTCGACGAGGATTCCCTTCCCCCTTTCATCCATTAGCTAGGTCTTTCTATTCCCTTCTTCCTCTAGAATAGCATAGACCTCTTAGTTTCTAGATTCCATCGCCCACTCACCCTCTCCCACTTCATCTTCTCCTATGGCCACAACTCCAACAACTAACCATGCCGCTACACTCCACCAAACAATAAGCCACGACCTCCACAACCTTCGCCACAATCAGTAGACCAAAGGACCCATGTTTATTGGGAGCTTTCATCACCCAAAAGTATGGTCGACCAACCCACTCCAACGTCATTCACTCAAACCTTAGACGGCCACTAAACACTATCATTCATCAAATTAACCCCACCACCATGCTCCTCACACCATGGTGACATTGATGGACCTTCTAATTAGGGCTTAAAGCCCATGTTTGATGTTTCAGGTACTTCATGCTATCATTACTGTCGCCATCACCGTTCACCGCACACTGCCGACCATTGACCTCATGGCCACCCCCAACACCTGCAGACTCAATTGGAGAAGCTTCCATGGACCTTGATTGAGCAGAACAATAGCACCAGGAGCATAAATTTATCTGGGATGTCATCTGCAACAAAACACAAAGAAGGATGCATGGATAGTCCCACATCATTAAGATTTAAATTGGAATTTGATATTTAACGATTTGAGTGCATTGCCTTACTACCTCAACACATGGGGTGAGGTCCCTTTCACTCCCTTGTGCACTCCTCACCCGTGCCCCATGCAAGCGGGCCTGGTCCTTGGATCCAATTAATCGTTTACCCGAATATCCAGTTCTAAAGAAAGAAGGAGAATTTCTGAGGGAAGGAAGGGGGCTTTTGCATTGTGCTACTTCAGGATTCATGCTTACACTTAGAGAAATTTCAAAGGCTTGGGGCTTGAAGTTTAAGGCATCTAAGGCCTTCTCCTTGATGTATGATTGTGAATGATTTGGCTACTATTGGCCTTGAGATTTGATTGGGATTTGAGCTAAGTGTTGGGCTTAATTGGTGGTTTCAACCACCATTTTTGGGCTCTTTATATTTTTGGTTATTTGACTTTTGAGATACAGTTTGAAATTTAATTGAATGTCTTTTTAGTTGATTGATTCAATACATATTATACTTGTGATTGATTATTGTGCTCATTTCTATTATTTCAATTAGTGGATTCAATCCAAATTAGTTCTCTACAAATGACCTCTGAACTAATGATTTTTTGAGCACTTATAAATTTAAATGTCAATTCGATTTTCGTTGCTATACTACAACGTGATACTCTTCTAAACTACGACGATTATCTACCCTAACAGTTAGTTATCTTATAGAAGACTCTTTCTTATTTATAATGCATAGTGATAGCGATTTCACGCGGTTTGTTAATTAGGTCGTTGTATCGCGTGAAATCGATCAACTCTTAAATTTATATTCCTAGACAGGGGAGTATCTAGGGTCATCCAAGGAGGCCAAATGTTTGCAAAAAGTGATTCACTTGCTTGGAATACAATCTCAACTTTCTTTTTGGTATTTTTCAATATATCATTTTTTTTGTTTTTGAATTAAGACAACATGCGAAATGGTAGTGGGAAGGTGATTTACACTTCAAATTTAAAACACTACTTCTAAGTGGCAAGTAGAACTTCTCCCTAAGCTCACTCTAGGCAAGTGGAGGCCTAGAATAATTAGGGAGAAGGAGTGAAGAATGCTAAAAAATAAGCAAGTAGAAATGCAAATCAGAAACTGCAAAGAAGGCAACTAGATAAATGAAAAGTGTTTTACAAAATGGCCTAGTAGAGGAATGCTTCTAGTACTAGAAAAATTAAAATAAAGAAAAGCAAACACAAATCCTCTAGATAGATGGTAAAGAAGAGGGCTTCTTGCTCCAAGTTTGGTAGCTTCCAAGCTTGAAAAGAATCCTCCAACTCCTTCCTTGCTGTGCTCTGCCAAGGTGATGTCCTCCAAGGCAAGCCCTAAGGGGGCATGCCCTAGGCTTCTCTCCAAGGGTAGACGTCCACCCTAGGTCCTTATCCCTTGCCTGGCCATCCTCCTTGAAGTGGAAGAGTCCTCCTCCACTTGAAGTGGAAGAGCCCAAGTTGAAGAGAGTGGGGAGAAGAAGGCACCAAAAGGGCTGGTGATGTGCCCCTTTAATCTCCTTCTCTACTCCTTCTTCTTGGCCGTAGGTATAGGTGGTATAGGTAGCAAATTACACTAATGGAGGATGCCCCAAAATGGTGGTAGGTGGTGGGTTTTTATAGAATAGGAAGTGGGCTAAGGTGACCTTTGAAATGGAGGGCTAGGACGAAGAGATGGAGGTGGTTAAAGATCCCATGGCCAAGGTGAGTTGGCGCCACCTTAAGGGACACCTAAGGGGTGGTTATGGTGGTTGACACCCCTTGATGTTGGCGCCGAAAAGGATTCTAGAAGGTGGTCTAAGTTGGCGCCAAGAAGGGTTCTAGAGGGAGGGGTAGGTGGATGGCTAGGATGGATTATGTGGGTAGGTGTAGGGTGGATTAAGGGCTGAAAGTTGGCGCCAATTTAGAGGTGGTTAGGGGTAGTTTTTGGTGCCAACTTGCAGTGTCTTTTGGTGGTGATAATGGGCTGAAGGGGTGGCTAGGAGGTGGCGCCAACTTGAGTATGGTAGCTAGCTTAGGTAGGCTTAAGTTGGTGGAGCTAGCTAGGGTTGAATTTAAAGGTGGTGGACGGCCAAGGAGCTGGTTGCTAGCTAAGCTAAGATAAGCTAAGCTAAGCTAAGCTAGCTTAGCTAAAGGTGGAGTAGAGGAGAAGGTGTTGGAGCTAGGGTTTGGAGGGAGGAGCTGAGGAGAAGTCTGGAGCTGGAGCTGGAGCTGGCTGCTGCTGAAGAGGCTGGCATGGAGCTACTCTAGCTAGCTTAGCTTGCTAATTCTTTGTTAGCTGCTAAGCCAAGCTAAAGTAAGCTATCTTCTACCATAATGAGCTGAGGTGAGCTAGGTCTGGTGCTCCCGGGGAGAATCAAGTTGGTTGAGGCAGCTAAGGTAGCTTAGCTCAACTGAGTTGAGCTAAGGTAAGTTCCCAGAAGCTGGACTTGAGCTTCCTGAGCTGGGATGAGTTATTCTTCAGCTGGCTGGAGTTGAGAGGAGCTAGATGTAGCTGGATCTGAGCTGGGGTGAAGTCCTGTCAACTCAGCTGAGCTAGCTAGAGCTCCCTGTGGACTAGTGGGAGCTGAGATGAGCTAAACTCAGCTAAGTTGAGCTGGATCTGAGCTTACTTGAGCTAGGGTGAGCTAAGATGAACTCTCTTTAGCGGCCATTCAGTTGAGATTAGCTGAATGGAGCTGGGATGAGCTAACCCTAGTTCAAGTGAGCTAGGTTCCAGCTGTGGTGAGCTGGATCAAGCTGAGTTCCAGTTAGTCTGGGCTTCTCCTTCACCATTTTCCTTCTTGAGTGCTAGGGTTTTAGGGATCTGTATATCTATACATCCCTAACACTCACAAAAGCATATCAAAAAGATAGGAAAAGAATGCAATGCATGCCTAACCTAATTTATGCCTAAATGTAACCCGAAAACCTGTTTGCGAAGTAAAATCCTAAAAGCTAGGTTTGTTTTAATGCATAAGAATGATGATGAACTGGCATTTATCACACCCCCATGCTTATCTTTTGCTAGTCTCTTAGCAAAACTTTAACTTTCTGGAAAATGAAATTTTTGGGAAATCTAATTTTTTCGACTTTTGAGGAGAAAACGAGATTAAGGAACCTTGGTAGATTAAAACACAGGAGGTACGGGATTTGTTAAAGATAAACATCAGGATTTGTTTTTGGATTCAACCATTGGACAAAACGGGATCAATATATCCTCCAGAAAATTCACAAATTAACCCCTTGTTAATTCAGATGACTCGAAATGTTTGTTTTTAGGATTTTTCTGGCTCATGAATCTAATTCGCAACTTGCAAAATCCTTTAAAACCTTGTGTCTGTGCTTATGAAAAGCCAACATTTATAAGGGCGAGTTAATTTATTTATTACTTTTTTTTTTCTCCCCCATGCTTATTTTTAGCTTAGTCTTACAACAGATGTGTCGGGATCATCATTCCCGTTACCATTCCTCAAGGGGGCTCTGGTGCCAGTACTTCGGGATAGCACTGTCCATGACACCACCCAGGAGCTCACAACCTCAAAACACGATGCGGTGTAAAGAGGCGCTCCAAGGAAACTCAAGCTCTTGCTCCGACACTATAGGTAGAGCACCGTCCAAGACACTTGAGCTGCTAAAATGCGCTTTAATACTCCGTCTAAAGATATGAAATATAGATATGGAGCAGCACCGAGGCGGTAACAGATTGACATCGCATCCTCAAAGGAGGCATTTTCCTCCTTCTCGGCTGTGGGAACTCAAACCAATGATCTGCTTCATATTTTTACTAAGTCCAAACAAGGGAGTTTTTCAAATTTTTAGTTGTTTTTATGTGTTGGCTTGTGTGTGAAAATTGACACAAGAAGTTTCTCAAGACATGCAAGTTTTTGAATCAGAAACTAAGTCAAATACTTTCCGAATTACAAAATAGGATCAAGTCACCTAAACTATCATGAGTTCAGGTGGAATTTTAGAGAAGGATATCTGATCTAGTCTAAAATAGACCCTGGAATTCTAATGATCAGATCCATGTCTTCATCCTTAGTTTGTTAAAGATTAAATCCCATTGTAGCAAAAGTGAATTTTTCGACTTTAGTCCCAATTTCAAAATTTTTCCTCAAAAAGTTTTCAACATTTTTATTATTTTTTTATTTTTTTATTATTGGGTATGCAAGCAGGAAATAAATTAAACAAAAATGCATGTTTTTAGGTTTTGAAAATCCTAAATCTATCGTAAAATTTAAAAACACCCCCCATGCTTAAGATATGCCATGTCCTCATGCATTAGGAGGGAAAAGGATCACCTTAGTGAAGAACGGTCAGGTTTAGGAGGAACAAAACCTGGAAAAAGAAGAAAAAAAGGGAAAGCAAGAAAAAAAATGATGGGTTACCTCCCATCCAGTGCTATCTTTTACGCCATTCAGCCGGGCGTGAAGGTATGCACGGAAGACGTAAAATCATGTAAATAATTGGACACTTGGATGCCCGCAAAAAAGGTGTCTTCTTCTAAATCCCTAGAAAATTGATTAGAAGCAATATTGGGATCAAAGTTGGATGGAAAATGATAAGTGTAGCCCGAGTCTAGCCATGGTTTTAAATCAGGTTGGATAACAAACTCGGGTGGGGTTGGTGGGAGGTCCGTACGAAAGGAGTTGGGGAAGGAATGATGAGGATTGGGTGAAGTTAGTATGGAAAAATTAGGTGCGTGAATAGTGGGTCGGTTAGGGTGCTTAGGAGGGTATCAGGAATAAATTTGGGGTCAAGACAAGTTTCCGGATCACAGATTTCGCCGACCATTGATTCTGAATCAGAGTCCTAAAAGGAATTGTGGTCAGTAAGGGTATCTATTAACATTGTCTCCTCCACCATATTGGAAATTTCAGTATCTGAGTCCTTAAAGAAGTTATCAACATGGAATCTCCTGGAGGATTTAAAAATATCTAAAGTGATAGTTTGGCCTGCACAGTTGATATCCATTTTGCCTGTGTGGCAATTGATATTTGCCTTTGCAGTGGCCAAAAAAGGGCGTCCAAGGATTATTGGGGAGTCCAGTAATGATTCAGGTGCCTCAATGTCAAGAACCAGAAAGTCTGCAGGGAAGACACAGTTCTGGACCTTGACTAAAACATCCTCGACAATCCCACGAGGTTTGATTGTAGATCGGTCAGCTAATTGTAGGGTAACCTCGACGGGTTTTAATTCACTGATCTAAAATTCTTCGAATAAACTCATGGGAATAATATTAACCGAGGCACCAAGATCATGGAGGGCACGATTAAATGTAGTGTCATCAATAATTACAGAAATTAAAGGCGCCCCCGGATCTTTCATCTTAGGAGGTAGCTTACTCTGTATGACAGAGCTTTCTGTCTCCGAAAGATGTACCTATCCTAGATTTTTGGCCTGCCTTTTAGGAGTACAAATCTCCTTCAAAAATTTAGCATAGGCAGGTATATATTTGATGGCATCTAGGAGAGGAATATTGATATGAACTTGCCCAAAAAGATCCATGAGTTCTTCTATAGTGGGCTCAGATTTCTTTTTCTTGTTGGTGGTGGGGAGGAGAGCTTGTGGAAAAGGGATAGGAATCTTGTCTTGAGATTTTGGTATTTCTTTTTCTTCCTGATAGGGAGGTGGGGAGTCAATTTGCACAGGTATTTCACCAGGTTTGTGTGAGGGCCTCAAAGTAACTGCATGTGCAGTTGGATTATTATTTGGAGGAGGTGGGGGGGCTTGTGATTGTTGAAACCTGGGAGGCTGCTGAGGTGGTGGATTAGGAGGAGGCTGATTTGAATAGTGTGGAGTTCTGCCTGTATAATGGTTTCCTTGGTGATTAGGATTGGGCATGGGTTGGGACGGAAGATGCCCTGCAGGTCAATGTGTGGGAGTAACCCCAATCTGATTGTTCAGATTTGTGATGTTACGGGTTACTTCCATCATTTTTGTTTGCATATCCTGCAGGGTTCGCAGCATCTGGGCATTGATATCTTGTTGGGATGGCCCAGGATGGAAGTTTGGATTCGACCCATATCCATTAAAATGATAGGGTTGGGAGGAAACTTGATTATTCTAGGAGTAGTTCAGGTAATTTTTCCAATTGGAGAAATTTTTAAAGGGCTCCTAGATGGCAGAAATATTTTTAGTGGGGTTAAGATCTGGATAGTTGTAATTCCCCAGTGAATCATGGGCAACCTCAAAATAATCAGCAGGAGTATTGTTTAGATTGTACAAATTTTCTCTTTGTGGAAAGTTAGGTTGGGTTAGATGTGGGTGTGGAGCTTGAGTTGATGTGGCCAGTCTTTCCTCAAATTTCTTTTGATTAATATGCATCTGGTCGAGTTTTTGAGTGATCAATTGAAGATCGTCTTGGGTGACAGGTATAGATTGAGTGCCTATTTCATGAACACCGAACTGCGGGTTTTGAGTTCTGCAAAATGTGTTCATGGAAGCTTGATTAAATGAGTTTTCACTCATTTCTTCAAACAGGTCATAGGCACTTTCTGCATCTTTATTTAAGAAGTTGCCGCCACTCGAGGCATCGACAAAATGTCGGATTTGATCTTCTAATCCATGATAGAAGATTTGCACGAGCTGCCATAAAGGAATCTCGTGGTGCGGACAACTTCTTAAAAGATCTTGAAATCTTTCCCAAGAATCATGGAAAGTCTCACTAGATTTTTGGTGAAAGGTAGTAATAGATCTTTGCAAGGAATTGGTACGACCTATGGGAACGAATTTCTTGAGGAAGGCACTCTTGAGTTGAGGCCATGTTGTGATGGGTCGGCCAATGGTCCTAAACCAATAAGCGGCCTTATCTTTAAGAGAAAATGGAAAAAGCCGCATCAGCCATATGTCTTCTTGCACATTTTGAGAATGGGTTGTCTGTGCAAGAAGAGTTAGCTTTTCAAGGTGGCTGAAAGGGTCTTCCCTAGGAAGGCCATGAAAGTGTTTAATTAGGTTCAGGACCGCCGGCTTGATCTCAAAGTGCCCCTCCGGTATGACCACCCCGGGTCGTTCCTCATAATAAGACAGATCATAGAAATCTTTTAGAGGAACAACAGGCTGCTGACGGGGTGGTGGGTTTGGCCTTGGATTAGCTAGGTTTTAGATGTTCCTAGTCAATGTTTGTTGATTGGAATTTAATTTATTAATCTGATCGGCCATCAATTTTAAAAGATCAGGTAGGGGGTCTTGATGTTGTGTGTGGGGCAACTCAAGATTAGGGAGCTCCAAGTGTGGGAAGTTAATGGTGGGTGGGTTTTGGGTGGAAGGGTTAGAATTAGGGTTAGTGGTGGGGTTAGAGGTGGAAGTAGAAGGGTCAGTGGACCTATTTTGTTGTGTTTCCATTTTTTCAGGAGAAGAAGACAGAAAAAGTGGTCTTTTTGTGTCGGGGGCGAAATCAAATGGTCCTTCCAAGTGCAGATTTTGAGACCGTCGCCCGTGCATAAAATGGAAGAACGGGAGGGGAGGAGAAGAGAAAGAGATGAGAGAAAGTGTGCAATTCAAACAAGCAAAACTAGACCTAACTTAAATGTGAATCCCTAATAATAACCTAAGACTTGGTCTATATAGGAAATAAGTAGTCAATAGTGAATACCCGTTCTATCAACAAATCTAGCCAAGTTGCTTAAGGGGAGGTTTGGGCCCAAACATTTCCCAGGAAAAACCCCAGGTGCTTGTACAAACCCGTGCCTGGTCGTTTGACACGGCCCCTCAGCCTGAACACCAGACATAGATGACAGAATTGATACTAACTAAAGAAAACTTAAGACCTAAACAGCAAGCCTAAGTTGATAAAGCCTTAGGTGTCAAGTTGCTACAAATTTTAATTAGGTCTAGGATGCTATAGTGCACACGGAATGTGGAGGGCGTTTATTGGGATGTTGCCTTGTTATTTTGATTTTTTTGTGTGTGTGCAGGAATTGGAGAGTGGCTCCAATGAAAATCAAGTTGTCACAATTTTTTTTGTATTTTTGTCTTTTAGGATTTGATTTAATTAAATGTGTTTTAGGGTTTTTCTCTTTAAGTTTTCAAACAAGTTTGAAAGTTCATAATCAAAGGAAATACAGGTTGTATGGGTGATTGTATATTTCCTTTAAATTGCATCTCTAAAGAGAAAGAAAGAAACCATGAGCCAATTATCTCTAAGACAGAAAATTACTTCCAATGAACTAATTTTAGGCTTTCTGAATTAAGTAGTGGTCCAAACAAGTCAAACAACACCACTGCATTGAATAAAATCAAACAAGGATTCCAAAAAAGATTTTTTAAGATTTTAGGAATTTGTTTGACAATTATTTTGAATTTTTAATTGTACTAGTGTTAAAGTCTAAAAATGATACCTGTGGGTATTTTGGACTTTTTAGTATTACAATCGACCTAAGAAATTTTTTGTGATTTTATATGATGTGTAAAATTTCACAAGGATTCCAATAAGCTAAATTTCACAAAAGTTGGATGATTATAAAAATTCTAAAAATTCACGGACAGTAGCAAAATAGGAAGATTAGAGGGTGCGACCCCTCTGCAGTCCACGAATTTTTAAAAATTAAATGCAAATCCAATTGATCTTAAATTTAGAACAAATGTTCCAAACTTAATTGGGAATCATTGTATGAAATTTTATGATTTTTGGAGGCCTATGGTGTTAGGAATCAATTTTTCAACTCCAGAAAGAAATCTGAACTTGAAAAATAGAACACCAATACTTGCTATGGAGTGGTGTTAAAAAAGCATTCAAGCAAACAATTGATTTTATATGGGCACCACTCCACTTAATTAAATTCTTTATGGTCCTGAAAGCCAAGTTTAATATTTTTTTGGTAGTCTTTTAACCTAAATGTGACAAGAAAAGGGAACCAACCTGAATTTCACGAGAATAAAAGGATCTTTGAGCTCTCGCTTCCAGATTCCTGCCTTCCCGCTGTAATTCCTGCACACACAAAAGAAAGAAAGAGAAGGGGATGAGATCCACTTCAAGCAAGAGAAAATTAACTAATGCAAAGCCATGCCTCCCGGGCAACGGCGCCAAAAAGTGATAGCGATTTCACGCGGTTTGTTAATTAGGTCATTGTAACGCGTGAAACCAATCAACTCTTAAATTTATATTCCTAGATAGGGGAGTATCTAGGGTCGTCCAAGGAGACCAAATGTTTGCAAAAAGTGATTATCTTGCTTGGAATACAATCTCAACTTTCTTTTTGGTATTTTTCAATATATCATTTTTTTTGTTTTTGAATTAAGACAACATGCGAAATGGTTGCGGGAGGGTGATTTACACTTCAAATTTAAAACACTACTTCTAAGTGGCAAGTAGAACTTCTCCCTAAGCTCACTCTAGGCAAGTGGAGGCCTAGAATAATTAGGGAGAAGGAGTGAAGAATGCTAAAAAATAAGCAAGTAGAAATGCAAATCAGAAACTGCAAAGAAGGCAACTAGATAAATGAAAAGTGTTTTACAAAAAGGCCTAGTAGAGGAATGCTTCTAGTACTAGAAAAATTAAAATAAAGAAAAGCAAACACAAATCCTCTAGATAGATGGTAAAGAAGAGGGCTTCTTGCTCCAAGTTTGAAAAGAATCCTCCAACTCCTTCCTTGCTGTGCTCTGCCAAGGTGATGTCCTCCAAGGCAAGCCCTAAGGGGGCATGCCCTAGGCTTCTCTCCAAGGGTAGACGTCCACCCTAGGTCCTTATCCCTTGCCTGGCCATCCTCCTTGAAGTGGAAGAGTCCTCCTCCACTTGAAGTGGAAGAGCCCAAGTTGAAGAGAGTGGGGAGAAGAAGGCACCAAAAGGGCTGGTGATGTGCCCCTTTAATCTCCTTCTCTACTCCTTCTTCTTGGCCGTAGGTATAGGTGGTATAGGTAGCAAATTACACTAATGGAGGATGCCCCAAAATGGTGGTAGGTGGTGGGTTTTTATAGAATAGGAAGGGGGCTAAGGTGACCTTTGAAATGGAGGGCTAGGACGAAGAGATGGAGGTGGTTAAAGATCCCATGGCCAAGGTGAGTTGGCGCCACCTTAAGGCACACCTAAGGGGTGGTTATGGTGGTTGACACCCCTTGATGTTGGCGCCAAAAAGGATTCTAGAAGGTGGTCTAAGTTGGCGCCAAGAAGGGTTCTAGAGGGAGGGGTAGGTGGATGGCTAGGATGGATTATGTGGGTAGGTGTAGGGTGGATTAAGGGCTGAAAGTTGGCGCCAATTTAGAGGTGTTTAGGGGTAGTTTTTGGTGCCAACTTGCAGTGTCTTTTGGTGGTGATAATGGGCTGAAGGGGTGGCTAGGAGGTGGCGCCAACTTGAGTAGGGTAGCTAGCTTAGGTAGGCTTAAGTTGGTGGAGATAGCTAGGGTTGAATTTGAAGGTGGTGGATGGCCAAGGAGTTGGTTGCTAGCTAAGCTAAGGTAAGCTAAGCTAGCTTAGCTAAAGGTGGAGTAGAGGAGAAGGTGTTGGAGCTAGGGTTTGGAGGGAGGAGCTGAGGAGGAGAAGTCTGGAGCTGGAGCTGGAGCTGGCTGCTGCTGAAGAGGCTGGCATGAAGCTACTCTAGCTGGCTTAGCTTGCTAATTCTTTGTTAGCTTCTAAGCCAAGCTAAAGTAAGCTAGCTTCTACCATAATGAGCTGAGGTGAGCTAGGTCTAGTGCTCCCGAGGAGAATCAAGCTGGTTGAGGCAGCTAAGGTAGCTTAGCTCAACTCAGTTGAGCTAAGCTAAGTCCCCGGGAGCTGGACTTGAGCTTTCTGAGCTAGGATGAGTTATTCTTCAGCTGGCTGGAGTTGAGTGGAGCTGGATGTAGCTGGATCTGAGCTGGGGTGAAGTCCTGTCAACTCAGCTGAGCTAGCTAGAGCTCCCTGTGGACTAGTGGGAGCTAAGATGAGCTAGACTCAGGTAAGTTGAGCTAGATCTAAGCTGACTTGAGCTAAGGTGAGCTAAGATGAACTCTCTTGAGCTGCCATTCAGCTGAGATTAGCTGAATGGAGCTGGGATGAGCTAACACTAGTTCAAGTGAGCTAGGTTCCAACTGTGGTGAGCTGGATCAAGTTGAGTTCCAGCTAGTCTGGGCTTCTCCTTCACCATTTGCCTTCTTGAGTGCTAGGGTTTTAGGGATCTGTATATCTGTACATCCCTAACACTCACAGAAACATATCAAAAAGACAGGAAAAGAATGCAATGCATGCCTAACCTAATTTATGCCTAAATGCAACCCAAAAACTCATTTGCGAAGTAAAATCCTAAGTGCTAGGTTTGTTTTAATGCATAAGAATGATGATGAACTGGCGTTTATCACATAGTACTCTTTTTATCTCTCTCATTTGATGCTGGTATCTCTCTCATTTTCATTTGGTGCAACCTCCTTTGTATGCTTAGCCTTTTTAATGACTTTCAAAAAGTGAGAGAACAAGTTAGGACTACATGAAATCTCTCAATTTTGCACAACTTCACTTTTTTGTGCTTATCTCTTATATCAAATCCATTTTGCAAAAAAAATTCATTTTTATCTTGTAAAAGGATAATATAGTAAAGGGGAGCATCTTAGTCTAAGTCATGTTTTGAAAATCATTAAAAAGGAGGAGATTGATGGTGCAACCTCTCTTATATATATTTTGATGATTTTACAAAATGACTTTAAGAATTCCTTAATAAATAATTAGAATCATTGTCTATCATATTTCTTTTGCATATGTACCTGCATGACAAGTTTTCATGATCATGGATTAGTATTGAAGTCCCTTGGAGATGCAAGGATAACTTTGGATTAGTTATCTTTAGTTGTGATTAAGTGTTTGATGTAGTTGATTTTGAAAAGATCTATTTTCTTTTCCTTAAGTCTAGATGTGTTGTAAAAGAGCCCTAATATACCCTTTAAGTCTTAAGTAGCCATTACAAAACCCTACAACACTTAGGCAAACTATAAAATCAAAATGAAAACCCAAACTCAAAATAATATATTTGAGTAGACGTTTTATCTTCACTCCAGATATCCGATGATCCATTTTAAGATGTCAAACCACTTGGTAAGATGTCCAAAGATCTGAATCCCTTAGAATAGTTGTATGTCCAATTCTTCATATGACCATGCTCGTATCCAGACGTCTAGATACCCTTCCAATTGTCTAATACCTCTACTAGAAGTCCAATATAAAGTCCTTAAGATTATAATTAACCCAAATCTTTGTTGTCAGACTTAATCATGATTTCCCAACTTTTAAGAAATCTAAACCTTAATGACATAATATGTTGGTGCAAATGCACCTAGGTCCTTGATTCTGATGATAACAAAACACTTTGTATTTAACAATTGCATTTGAGCATTTCGTACTCAGGTTAATGTAATTAGTTAAAAGGTGTTAGAAGGATCTCAAGATAGATGGTGGAGCTTAAAGTTGAGCGAAAGCAACAAGAAGCACTTGAAGGAAGAAGCTTTGAAGGAGAAGCTTTGGAGCTAAAGTGTTAATGAGCGAAATCGAGGTTATAAAAGTTGTGTCGTAGTATAGGTCGAAATCACTTGAAAATAAAAAGAATTTATTACTCGAATAGAAGTTCGAGGTCGAACACAAGGAGCAATTAGAAAAAATAATTCTCAAGATTGAAATTCAACACAAATATATAAGTAATAGAATTCCATGAAGTATATGAATGAAAGCGTATGTCAAATAGTGCAAAAAGAATAAATGAAAGCGTATGTCAAATCATGAAAAAAGAATGAGATAAAATGGTGATTTGAATCACCAATTACCCCTAACAATTATATCAAATAACTCAATAGTACTAAGCAATTTAAATTCCACGTAGGATAAGTGCACAGTGCACTTTTTCTGAATCTCAGAGTCTTCTTCTTTCTCTCCTTCTTCAGCTCCTCTTCTTCATTTTCTTCTTCTTCTACTGTGCCTTCTCCTTCTTCCTCTTCTTTGTTCTGTAGCTGCTCTTCTCTTCTTTCTCTTCATGCACAAGGGGAAGGGTCCCTTAAACGGCTAATGTCAACTGTTGAATCTCATAGCAAAACCCCCTACCCCCGCACGCTCTTTCCTTCCTCTCTCTCTGGGTTTTCTCCTCCTCGCCTTCCAAAAGCCTCAACGGGTCATCGAATATTCGGGTAGAGCGCACCCGAGACTAAGCTCACCTACAGTGGGTGGTGAGCGAGAAGTGCTTAGGTTAGGTAGGTAATCGGATCAGCGCCAGGACCACAGGGGATAGTGTTGTGGGTGAGGCATGCGTGGGTAAGGAGGACCTCACTCTCGTGTTAGGAGGTGAAGAGGGATAGGCACAAATTCAATTTATGCCACTACGCCTCTTCACTCATTTCCAAGGTGGGACTAAATGTCCCCCTCCTTCCTTCATGTGCGGCAGCGAGGATGGCACCTTCGATTGCGGTTGTAGGGGCCTCAATGTCTCTAATTAGCAGCCTGGGGATGCATCTAGAGAGAGCCCGCAGCTTCTGGGAGTGGCCTCAGTGAAGAACAATGCCTGGAGCATGATGAATGTGACTAGAGAGCGTGGTGGTGACGGTGGAGGTCCAGTCACACCCTAAGACACGAAGTAGGGGCTAAAAGCCCTAATCAGATGGCTCAAAAGATTCGTCGAAGCACGATGAAGGTAGTGAAGGTGGATAGCGATGGGTTTGTTCAGTGGGCGATTTGGGTGAGTGGAGTGGCAAATAGGGAAAGGGGTTTTGTTTGGGAGGATGAGGCGAAGGTTATGAGGTGGTCGGCGAGGCGTTTGGAGTAGTGGAATGAGCGAGGAGCCTCGTCGGAGGTCTAGTCAGAACGGAGGACGATGGAGGTGAACGGCGGCATCAAGGGTCGAAATTAGGATATGGAATGCAGGAAAGATAGTGTAAACCTAACTAAGCCTTACTAACCTAATCTAAATGGACGAAGGGGGGGAGAATCCGATCCGAGGTACGTCAGGGATAGAGAAGAAGTGCTCCGATGAGGGTAGGAACGGCGATGACGACGGGAAGGAGGCTCCTGCTAGTACGGCCAAGAGTGGACCAGAGAGAGAAAGGAAATCCGGCAACTGGTATTGCGTACAGATGACGAAGGAGGTCAAGAGGAATCACTGGAGCTTGCAGAGCTTCTCGGCAGGAAAGGAGAGAGGAAGGGAGGGGTTTCACGACTGGAATCCAGCTTGGGATCTTCAGTCTGATCTGGGGTGTCATTTATAGGCCTCTGGATGTGTTTTGGGCTTGGGAAGTAAGTTTCCCAAGCTAGGAAAGCCTCCCAGAGATAGGAATTGAAAACATACTCGAATCTCTCATGCATTCGCATGAGAGATTGGGATGGTTTTAGGGCTTGGGATTTAGCTCAAAAGAAAGGGAATTCCTTGACGAACTTCCCTTTCAAATCTGAGAGGGATTCGTCAAGGAATCAAGGAGAACATGCCATATTAAGGTCGTCGAAGTTGTAGAAATAGGATTCATGGTGGCAGGGACCTTTTTGAAGAAAATGATGATAAAGATTGGGACCTTTGTGTGAGAAATTCAAAAGCTAAGGACCCATGTGGAAATAGGGAAATTAGATTTGGACCAAAGTGCAAATAGGTTGAAACAATATCAAATTGGGCCCAAATTCTGGCACAAACCTAATTTTGACCTAAGGAATTTAATGGTGAAGTTGGATTTTTGTTTTGACCTAGTTTGACTGGGTAATCTGTACAATTACCCAAATTAGGGTAAATGTCTGTCTAAAACTCTATTTTAGGTCAAGATCTGTTCCAATGGTCACTTGAAGGTGCCAAACCCTAGAGAATATTTCTCTATTATTTTTAGAGGGTTTAGGTGAATTTTATTCTTACCAAAACTTTAGTAGATTAAGTGGATCTTTTTCTAGGGTTTTAGATGTCCATTAATTCTTGTAACGCATGAAAACCCTTTTTCGTCTGTTCTAACCCACTTATTAGACTCTTAAGACCATTTGACCTTTGTTCCACCCCTGAGAGAACTTGTAGTTATTATATTTTTGTGATAGAATGGTAAGTTTGTAGAAATAACCCTGTATTCTTATCTTCTTCTCAAATCAATGTTTTGTGCCCTTAAGACCTTTTGATGGATATGTAGGAGCTTTTATTGACTTAATCAGATCAAACTTAGCTAGTTATGGCTCATGATGGTGTTCCCATCATACCCCCATGCCTAGCTTTCGCTAGTCCCGTAGCAAAACTCATGGAATTAACTTAAATTCTAGACCATGCCTTTTTATGCTTAGACTTTTACTGTATGCATTCTTTTGTAAATTAGGTCAGAATGCCAATAGTAGGCCTAGAGGTACTCAAGTACCAACCAAGATCCGGACTTGACCAGCTCTAGCCTCAATCTACCACGAAGGTTTCTAAGGCCTACAGGAACTAACCTAAGGTTCGTTGAACTATGCGGTTAAAGCACCCGTACTTAAAACATGTTTAGTCCCGGTTCAGTTTGCAGTGCATTTTTGTAAGAGAGAGATAGAAGATTTTTTTATTTTTGGAGAGTTTTCTCTCTCTTTTCTTTCTTTATTTCTAGCTTTGGATTGGCTTTACAACACGATCTGTATTGGATTCCTAGATCCCACCATCAATCCTCGTAGGGTCCCTTGCAATCGATTCTTCAAGATAGCACTGCCCATGGCAACCCCCAGAACCCTGGCTTTCGAGATTTCGGGATAATCCCACCCATGGCATTTTGTAGCTAAATTCAAGCCCTAGCAATCGACATTTTGGGATAATCCTGCCCATGGCACCTGAACCAGCACATGGTGCTTACATGCCCCCACTAGGATATTTAGATATCCTAGGAGACAAGCACTGAGGAGAGAGTTTGTTATTGCACATCTTTGAGGGGAATTTCCCACCTCTCCACACCGGGAACTCTTCCAAATCAACTTATGTTGATAAGTCGCTCCTAATCTAGGTAGCTTTTTCATAATAGAATTAACGCATTTGCATGATTTCGATAATTAAGCGCACTGAACCAGACTGTGTGTGGATTGGGGTGCTTAGGTTACCGAGTCCCGCAAACCAGAGGTTAGTTAATGATATCGAATAATCTCTAAGCCTTAGACCTAATACTTAATCTTCGCATTTTCCCCAACCTCTTGAAGACTATCCAGATCTTAATGGATACATGAATTTTTAAGCCTAAACACAAGCCCAAGAGGCCTAAGATTAGCATTCATACCAACCTTTGTATCTCTTAGCATTTTTGTCTTTTATTTCTTTCTTTTGATTTGGTCTAGAACTAAGTAGATTCCTTAATCTTTTGCTAATGACTATCTCTTTTTATTTCAAATTGTTTCTTCTTTTTAATATTTATATCAGCTCCTCTTTCTCCTCCTCAAAAATGATATGCAAAGTGATCTTTCAAAATTTTCTCCCTTCTCCATTTTTTTTTTCATTTTTTATTTTTTTATTTTTTTTGGAATATGTATTTTTTTTATGAAACCCTTTTCTTGTGAAGTGATTCTCACAACGTTTTGCACTTTAATACCCCCCCATTCCTATGATTTGCAATGCCCTCAATGTAAATTAGGTGGGTTTGAATTCAACTTAGATCATACATTAGAACAGGTTTTGGGTGGCTGGATGGGTCGGGATGACTGTTACGGACGATTTCAAGCTCTGGTACATGTATAAGAGGTGGAGTCAGCTGTTCTAATAGACAAACCCTAAAGTGCAATATGAGTTTAGCATGGGATGTGTCAAGAAGGGTTTTGGGTTTTTCAAGAAGATGACGGGTTGCCTCCCGTTAAGTGCTAAGTTTAACGCCATCAGCTAGGCTCAGGGAGAATGGATTGACTGCATGAATGATATGATCATGATGGATGAGAATTGGATGACCACAGATGAGTATTAAAACATGGTGGAGAGTCGTTCTAGAATATCTCTGATATGAATTAGGCTAATTCGTTTCTAGATGATCTTTCTTCAGTTTCTGCAGAGGGAACATTTAGAAGGTATAATGATCATGGGAATCTATAGCAGGATTGTGGTGATTCCAAGGCTTAATAGAAATGGGTCTAGTTAGTGTATCCCAGATGTGTGGTTTCTCTCGTGCTCTGTGACCTACCAAATCGATACCTGATGAGTCATTGTGATTCTTTTTTCTTTTTTGAGATTATCTCCTCAAGAAATGACTCATAGATTGGGTCTTCAAATGAATTTTTCCTATAATCTTCATAATGGGGACACCATTATGAGCCCTAACTAGTTCATTTTGATCCAGAAAAGAGAACAAAAGCTCCTACATAACCAAATGGAGGTCCTAACTCAATAAATAACCATTCTGAGAGAAAAGTAAGAAATAAGGGGTAAAACTGCAATTTTACCATTGCAGTGCAACAACGGGATTTCTCATGGGCTAAACATAGGTCAACTAGTCTTAACAAGATAAAAAGTGGGTTGGTTCAAATAGAAAAGGGTTCATGTGAAATCTGGGAATTAAAAGATTTCTTGTAACACTAAAACAGACCCACTTAATTTAACAAGGTTTTGGTCTAGATAAAATTCACCTAAACCCTCTAAAATTCATGAAAAAATATCCTCTATAGTTTAGAACCTTCAATTTGGCCCTTAGAACCTATTTTGACCTAAATAGGGGTCTCAATCAAATGTTTGCCCTAAATTAGGTTTTTATGTAAATTGCCCAGTCAAACATGGTCAAACCTAAAATCCAACTTCACCATTGGATTCCTTAGGTCCAAATTAGGTTTGTGCCAAAATTTGGACATAAGGGAAGTTCACCTTGACCTACTTTGCAAACTAGTCCAGCCTAATAAAATTTCTACCCCTAACTTTTGAAAACCTTTGCAAACACCACCCTAGATTCCTCGTCATTCTTTGTAATTAAGTCCCTCTACCATTACAGCAGAGGAAATCCTACTCTGGTGAGGATTCAAGGGAATGAACTCCCTGATTCCTCAGAGAATCCATCTCAAATTTGAAAGGGAGATTCTTTAAGGAATTCTCATTCATGTGAATTCAATTTGGAGCTCCAATTCCTACCCAATCTCTCATGCGAACACATGAGAGATTTGGGTCTTTTCGACCTTCCAACTCCGGTGACTTGCCGTGCTTGGAAGCTTTCCTTCCAAGCACAAGGCCCTCCACCAGGGGTTATAAAAGGGTGCCCTAATCCTTCCACAGATCCCCAGCTTGAATTGGCCTGAGATAACCCTAAATTTCCTCTCTTCCCCTCCGGCCAACCTCCCAACAAGCTCTGGTGACCTTTATCTCCCTCTCTCGTCCCTTTGCCACAACACCAGTGGCAGAGTTACCTTTGCCTCCTTAGTCCACGTTACGCCGTACCAGTGCACGCTCCTGCCAGCCTCTGGTCGTCGCCGACCCCCACTCACTAGGCCTTCACATCCGACGATGGCACATACGAGCTATTCACCCTCTCTACTCCCCCCTTCATCTATTCCCTCTTAGAAAAGTCTACTCCCTTTGCTCTTCATTTTTCCCTCATTTATTTCTATTATATTACCTCAACGCCAACACACCACCGCCATCTTCTCCACCTCCGATAGACCACCGGCGAGGTGCTCCCGCCACTCCATGCAACCACCCACCTCGCTAGCTGATAGCGATTTCACGCGGTTTGTTAAATACGTCGTTGTAACGCGCAAAATCGATCAACTCTTAAATTTATATTCCTAGATAGGGGAGTATCTAGGGTCGTCCAAGGAGGCCAAATGTTTGCAAAATTGATTCTCTTGCTTGGAATACAAATCTCAACTTTCTTTTTGGTAATTTTCAATATATCTTTTTTTTTTTGTTTTTGAATTAAGACAACATGCGAAATGGTGGCGGGAAAGTGATTTACACTTCAAATTTAAATACTACTTCTAAGTGGCAAGTAGAGCCTCTCCCTAAGCTCACTCTAGGCAAGTGGATGCCTAGAATAATTAGGGAGAGGGAGTGAAGAATGCTAAAAACAAAACAAGTAGAAATGCAAAATAGAAAATTGCAAAGAAGGCAACTAGATTGATGAAAAGTGTTTTACAAAAAGCCTAGTAGAGGAATGCTTCTACTACTAGAAAAATTAAAATAAAGAAAAGCAAACACAAATCCTCTAGATAGATGGTGAAGAAGAGGGCTTCTTGCTCCAAGGTTGGTGGCTCCCAAACTTGAAAAGAATCCTTCAACTCCTTCCTTGCTGTACTCCTTCAAGGTAATGTCCTCCAAGGCAAGCCCTAGGGGGTGTGCCCTAAGCTTCTCTACAAGGGTGGACGTCCACCCTATGTCCTTCTCCTTTGCCTGGCCGTCCTCCTTGAAGTGGAAGAGTCCTCCTCCATGGCGTGGTCCAAGTTGAAGAGAGTGGGGAGAAGAAGGCACCAAAAGGGCTGGTGATGTGCCCTTTTAATCTCCTTCTCTACTCCTTCTTCTTGGCCGTAGGTATAGGTGGTTTAGGTAGTAAAATACACTAATGGAGGATGCCCCAAAATGGTGGTAGGTGGTGGGTTTTTATAGAATAGGAAGGGGGCTAAGGTGTCCCTTGAAATGAAGGGCCAAGATGAGGAGATGGAGGTGGTTAAAGATCCTATGGCCAAGGTGAGTTGGTGCCACCTTAAGGGACACCAAGGGGGTAGTTATGGGTGTTGACACCCCTTGATGTTGGTGCCAGAAAGGGTTCTAGAAGGTGGTCTAAGTTGGCGCCAAGAGGGATTCTAGAAGGAGGGGTAGGTGGATGGCTAGGATGGCTTATGTGGGTAGGTGTAGGGTGGATTAGGGGCTGAAAGTTGGTGCCAACATAGAGGTGGCTAGGGGTAGTTTTTGGTGCCAACCTAAGGTTTCTTTTGGTGGTGATAATGGGGTGAAGGGATGGCTAGGAGGTGGCGCCAACTTGAGTAGGGTAGCTAGCTTAGGTAGGCTTAAGTTGGTGGAGCTAGCTAGGGTTGACTTTGAAGGTGGTGGATGGCCAAGGAGCTGGTTGCTAGCTAAGCTAAGCTAAGCTAAGCTAGCTTAGCTAATGGAGGAGTAGAGGAGAAGGTGTTGGAGCTAGGGTTTTGAGGGAGGAGCTGAGGAGGAGAAGTCAGAAGCTGAAACTGGAGCTGGCTGCTGCTGAAGCGGCTGGCATGGAGCTACTCTAGCTGGCTTAGCTTTCTAGTTCTTTGCTAGCTGCTAAGCCAAGCTAAAGTGAGCTAGCTTCTACCACAATGAGCTAAGGTGAGCTGGGTCTGGTGCTCCCGGGGAGGGTCAAGCTGGTTGAGGCAGCTAAGGTAGCTTAGCTCAACTGAGTTGAGCTAAGCTGAGTCCCCGGGAGCTGGACTTGAGCTTCCTGAGCTGGGATGAGTTCTTCTTCAGCTGGCTGGAGTTGAGTAGAGCTGGATGTAGCTGGATCTGAGCTAGGGTGAACTCCTATCAACTCAGCTGAGCTAGCTAGAGCTCCCTGTGGACTAGTGGGAGCTGAGATGAGCTAGACTCAGCTAAGTTGAGCTGGATCTGAGCTGACTTGAGCTAGGGTGAGCTAAGATGAACTCTCTTGAGCTGCCATTCAGCTGAGATTAGCTGAATGGAGCTGGGATAAGCTAACCCTAGTTCAAGTGAGCTAGGTTCCAGCTGCGGTGAGCTGGATCAAGCTGAGGTGAGCTGGATCAGGCTGAGTTCCAGCTAGTCTGGGCTTCTCCTTCACCATTTGCCTTCTTGAGTGCTATGGTTTTAGGGATCTATATATCTGTACATCCCTAACACTCACAAAAACATATTAAAAAGACAATAAAAAATGCAATGCATGCCTAACCTATTTTATGCCTAAATGCAACCCAAAAACCCATTTGCGGAGTAAAATCCTAAGTGCTAGGTTTGTTTTAATACATAAGAATGATGATAAACTGGCGTTTATCACACCCCATGCTTATCTTTTGCTAGTCTCTTAGCAAAACTTAAAATGGAATTTTTGGGAAATCTATTTTTTTTGACTTTTGAGGAGAAAAAGAGATTAAGGGACCTTGGTAGATTAAAACACTGGAGGTATGGGATTTGTTAAAGATAAACATCGGGATTTGTTTTTGGAATCAACCATTAGACAGAACAGGATCAATATATCCTCCAGAAAATTCTCAAATTAACCCCTTGTTAATTTAGATGACTTGAAATGTTTGTTTTTTGGATTTTTTGGCTCATGAATCTGATTCTCAACTTGCAAAGTCCTTTAAAACCTTGTGTCTGTGCTTGTGAAAAGCCAACATTTATAAGGGCGTGTTAATTTATTTATTATTAGTTCTTTTTTTTTTTCTCCCCCATGCTTATTTTTAGCTTAGTCTTACAACAGATGTGTCCGGATCATCATTCCCGTTACCATTCCTCAAGGGGCTCTGACGCTAGTACTTCGGGATAGCACTGTCCATTGTTGGTGCTAGAGCACCACGATCATTTGTTTTGATGATAACAAAACACGTGTTATTTAACATTTGCACTTGGAGTCTTAGATTTCAGGTCAATTGCAAATGTAGACGTGTTTAGACGGAATTCGAGCTCGCATCCAGGACGGATTGGAGGAGATTGATGGAGAACAGAGGAGATTCGCGAGGAGCGCTAGATTGAAGATGGAAGGACAAGAAGAATAGGATAGAATTTTGTTTAATCCTTTCATGTACTTTTATCTTTATTTTGCTTGCTCTTTTTATTTCCTTAGAACATTATGTTAAAGAGCCTCAAAGTATCCTAACAGTAGTCCTAGGAACACCTGCACAACCCTAGGATACTTAAGTTTTCTGTAGAGAACCTAGAAAACCAATATAGGGTTCAAACAGCATTTCCAGACATCTAATTCCAAAATCAGACGTCTGATAAAGTGTTTTAAGACGTCTGACTGTTGATTCAGACGTCTAATAACTATTAGGCTAGACATAGTTAGTTCTGTCTGATGAAATCAGACGTCCAGACCTTAGACTAGACGTCTTAGGAGACATCTGATGACTTTACCAAACGTCCAATTAGTGGACCGTTGGCTGGCTCAAACACTCAAGAATATGACCGTTAGAGCCTTATCAGACGTCTGATAATTGACCGTTTTGCCTCGGCTGACCCAAAATCTCTTCTTAGAGATTTTCTAGCCGTTGCAACATTTGGAAATCCATTCCCACAGAAAAAGTAGGTTTCCAGACGTCCAGACATAGTACCAGACGTCCTATATGTCGTCTGATGATCTTGCACTAGAACCCTGTTTAGATCTGATCCAAGTCAGGAAGAGACCCGCCCAAAATCAGATGTCTGACCTTGAAATCAGACATCTTAAAGTGAACTTCCAGACGTCTGATGCCAGAATTAGACGTCTGATATGCCTATTAGAACAATGATTATTCCTGATTTCGGGGTGATTCTCTTGGGCTTTGCACCCAACGGCTATAGAACCTTTCCTAAGCCTTCCAAAGCCTTCCTAAGGCCTCTATAAATAGAGGGGAACCTTTCCAACACAAAAACACACCAAGAAACACCAAGACACACCTTGCAATATACTTTCAAACCATTTTGTGTCTCTCTTGCTCTCTAAGAGCTAGTTCCATTCATCTTGACAGCATCAAGCTTCGCGCACCCGCTCTCCCGCCGTAGTTCACGAGAGCGAAGTTGCACCGTCACGTGGCTCACGTACCGCGTCATCAACTCGATGCATTCCTTGCGAAGGGGAGTTTCCTAATTCCTATAGAAGCTAGGTTTAAAATTACTTTGTTGGCTCTATAGGATTACTTGTTTATTTTATCTTTGTTATTTGGTTGGGTATTCGCTTTGCGAATTCCCGTCTCCTTCGCGAGACAAAATCCTTCTCGTGAAGAGAAGGGGTTGAGGTATGCTACCCTCGTTTAAGTAGCGTGGTTGTATTAAGGTTGAATCACCCTCGTTTAAAGTGATTCAGTTTAGTGGATTTTGATCAACTTGGTTGATCGGAAAATCCTAACTCGAGAGGGTTAGGTGGTGGTTTTCACCCGGTTTGGGTTTCCACCTAAAAATTCTTGTGTACTTGTGTGATTGCTTATTTTGTGAAGATTGTTTATTATTCAATTCTGCAATTATTACGTCACCCCCTCCTGGTAGGGCCGAACCTTCATCCATGACACCACCCAGGAGCTCACAACCCCAAAACACTATGCGGTGAAAAGGGACGCTCCAAGCAAACTCAAGCTCTTGCTCCGACACTATAGGTAGAGCACCGTCCAAGACACTTGAGTTGCTAAAATGCGCTTTAATGCTCCATCTAAAGATATGAAATATAGATATGGAGCAACGCCGAGGCGGTAACATGTTGACATCGCATCCTCAAAGGAGGCATTTTCCTCCTTCTTGGCGGTGGGAACTCAAACCAATGATCTGTTTCAGACTTTTACTAAGTCCAAACAAGGGAGTTTTTCAAATTTTTAGTTATTTTTAAGTGTTGGCTTGTGTGTAAAGAGTGACACAAGAAGTTTCTCAAAACATGCAAGTTTTTGAATCAGAAGCTAAGTCAAATACTTTCCACATTACAAAATAGGATCAAGTCACCTGAACTATCATGAGTTCAGGTGGAGTTTTACAGAAGGATATCTGATCTAGTCTAAAATAGACCCTGGAATTCTAATGATCAGATCCATATCCTCATCCTTAGTTTGTTAAAGGTTAAATCCCATTGTACCACATGTGAATTTTTCGACCTTAGTCCTGATTTCAAAATTTTTCTTCAAAAAGTTTTCAACATTTATATATATATATATATATATATTTTTTTTTGGGTATGCAAGTAGGAAATAAATTAAACAAAAATGCATGTTTTTAGGTTTTAAAAATCCTAAATCGATCGTAAAATTTAAAAACACCCCCCATGCTTAAGATATGCCATGTCCTCATGCATTAGGAGGGAAAAGGGATCACCTTAGTGAAGAACGGTCAGGTTTAGGAGGAACAAAACCTGGAAAAGGAAGAAAAAAAGGGAAAGCAAGAAAAAAAATGATGGGTTACCTCCCATCCAGTGCTATCTTTTACGCCATTCAGCCGGGCGTGAAGGTATGCACGAAAGACATAAAATCATGTAAATAATTGGACACTTGGATGCCTGCAAAAAAGGTGTCTTCTTCTAGATCCCTAGAAAATTGATTAGAAGCAATATTGGGATCAAAGTTGGATGGAAAATGATAAGTGTAGCCCGAGTCTGGCCATGGTTTTAAATCAGGTTGGATGCCAAACTCGGGTGGGGTTGGTGGCAGGTCCGTACAAAAGGAGTTGGGGAAGGAATGATGAGGATTGGGTGAAGTTAGTATGGAAAAATTAGGTGCGTGAATAGTGGGTGGGTTAGGGTGCTTAGGGGGGGTATCAGGAATAAATTTGGGGTCAAGACAAGTTTTCGGATCACAGATTTCACCGACCATTGATTCTGAATCAGAGTCCTAAAAAAAATTGTGGTCGGTAAGGGTATCTATTAACATTGTCTCCTCCACCATATTGGAAATTTCAGTATCTGAGTCCTCAAAGAATTTATCATCATCGAATCTCCTGAAGGATTTAAAAATATCTAAAGTGATAGTTTGGCCTACACAGTTGATATCCATTTTGCCTGTGTGGCAATTGATATTTGCCTTTGTAGTGGCCAAAAAAGGGCGTCCAAGGATTATTGGGGAGTCCAGTAATGATTCAGGTGCCTCAATGTTAAGAACCAGAAAGTCTGCAGGGAAGACACAGTTCTGGACCATGACTAAAACATCCTCGACAATCCCACGAGGTTTGATTGTAGATCGGTCGGCTAATTGCAGGGTAACCTCGACGGGTTTTAATTCACCGATCTAAAATTCTATGAATAAACTCATGGGAATAATATTAACCGAGGCACCAAGATCATGGAGGGCGCGATTAAATGTAGTGTCATCAATAATTACAGAAATTAAAGGAGCCCCCGGATCTTTCATCTTAGGAGGTAGCTTACTCTGTATGACAGAGCTTACTGTCTCCAAAAGATGTACCTGTCCTAGATTTTTGGCCTGCCTTTTAGGAGTACAAATCTCCTTGAAAAATTTAGCATAGGCAGGTATATATTTGATGGCATCTAGGAGAGGAATATTGATATGAACTTGCCCAAAATGATCCATGAGTTCTTCTATAGTGGGCTCAGATTTCTTTTTTTTGTTGGTGGTGGGGAGGAGAGCTTGTGGAAAAGGGATAGGAATCTTGTCTTGAGATTTTGGTATTTCTTTTTCTTCCTGATGGGGAGGTGGGGAGTCAATTTGCACAGGTATTTCACTAGGTTTGTGTGAGGGCCCAGGGTCAGTGGTGGTTTTCCCACTCCTCAAAGTAATTGCATGTGTAGTTGGATTATTATTTGGAGGAGGTGGGGGGCCTGTGATTGTTGAAACCTGGGAGGCTGCTGAGGTGGTGGATTAGGAGGAGGCTGATTTGAATAGTGTGGAGTTCTGCCTATATAATGGTTTCCTTGGTGATTAGGATTGGGCATGGGTTGGGACGGAAGATGCCTTACAGGTCTTTGTGTGGGAGTAACCCCAATTTGATTGTTCAGATTTGTGATGTTACGGGTTACTTCCGTCATTTTTGTTTGCATATCCTGCAGGGTTCGCAGCATCTGGGCATTGATGTCTTGTTGGGATGGCCCAGGATGGAAGTTTGGATTCGACCCATATCCATTAAAATGATAGGGTTGGGAGGAAACTTGATTATTCCAGGAGTAGTTCGGGTAATTTTTCCAATTGGAAAAATTTTTAAAGGGCTCCTGGATGGCAAAAATATTTTTAGTGGGGTTAAGATCTGGATAGTTGTAATTCCCCAGTGAATCATGGGCAACCTCAAAATAATCAGCAGGAGTATTGTTGAGATTGTGCAAATTTTCTCTTTGCGGAAAGTTAGGTTGGGTTAGATGTGGGTGTGGAGCTTGAGTTGATGTGGCCAGTCTTTCCTCAATTTTCTTTTGATTAATATGCATCTGGTAAAGTTTTTGAGCGATCAATTGAAGATCGTCTTGGGTGACAGGTATAGATTGAGTGCCTATTTCATGAACACCGAATTGCGGGTTTTGAGTTCTGCAAAATGTGTTCATGGAAGCTTGATTAAAAGAGTTTTCACTCATTTCTTCAAACAGGTCACAGGCACTTTCTACATCTTTATTTAAGAAGTTTCCGCCACACGAGGCAACGACAAAATGTCGGATTTGATTTCTAATCCATGATAGAAGATTTACACGAGCTGCCATAAAGGAATCTCGTGGTGCGGACAACTTAAAAGATCTTGAAATCTTTCCCAAGAATCATGGAAAGTCTCACCAGATTTTTGGTGAAAGGTCGTAATAGATCTTCGCAAGGAATTGGTACGACCTATGGGAAAGAATTTCTTGAGGAAGGCGCTCTTGAGTTGAGGCCATGTTGTGATGGGTCGGCCAATGGTCCTGAACCAATAAGCGGCCTTATCTTTAAGAGAAATTGGAAAAAGCCGCATCAGCCATATGTCTTCTTGCACATTTCGAGAATGGGTTGTCTGTGCAAGAAATGTTAGCTTTTCAAGGTGGCTGAAAGGGTCTTCCCTAGGAAGGCCATGAAAGTGTTTAATTAGGTTCAGGACCACAGGCTTGATCTCAAAGTCCCCCTCCGGTATGACCACCCCTGGTCGTTCCTCATAATAAGATGGATCATAGAAATCTTTTAGAAGAACAACAGGCTGCTGACGGGGTGGTGGGTTTGGCCTTGGATTGGCTAGGTTTTGGATGTTCCTAGTCAATGTTTGTTGATTGGAATTTAATTTATTAATTTGATCGACCATCAAGTTTAAAAGATCAGGTAGGGGGTCTTGATGTTGTGTGTGGGGCAACTCAAGATTAGGGAGCTCCAAGTGTGGGAAGTTAATGGTGGGTGGGTTTTGGGTGGAAGGGATAGAATTAGGGTTAGTGGTGGGGTTAGAGGTGGAAGTGGAAGGGTCAGTGGACCTATTTTGTTCTGTTTCATTTTTTCAGGAGAAGAAGACAGAAAAAGTGGTCTTTTTGCATGGGGGGCGAAATCAAATGGTCCTTCCAAGTGCAGATTTTGAGACCGTCGCCCGTGCATAAAATGGAAGAACGGGAGGGGAGGAGAAGAGAAAGAGATGAGAGAAAGTGTGCAATTCAAACAAACAAAACTAGACCTAACTTAAATGTGAATCCCTAATAATAACCTAAGACTTGGTCTATATAGGAAATAAGTAGTCAATAGTGAATACCCGTTCTATCAACAAATCTAGCCAAGTTGCTTAAGGGGAGGTTTGGGCCCAAACATTTCCCAGGAAAAACCCCAGGTGCTTGTACAAACCCGTGCCTGGTCGTTTGACACGGCCCCTTAGCCTGAACACCAGACATAGATGACAGAATTGATACTAACTAAAGAAAACTTAAGACCTAAACAGCAAGCCTAAGTTGATAAAGCCTTAGGTGTCAAGTTGCTACAAATTTTAATTAGGTCTAGGATGCTATAGTGCACACGGAATGTGGAGGGCATTTATTGGGATGTTGCCTTGTTATTTTGATTTTTTTGTGTGTGTGCAGGAATTGGAGAGTGGCTCCAATGAAAATCAAGTTGTCACACAATTTTTTTTGTATTTTTGTCTTTTAGGATTTGATTTAATTAAATGTGTTTTAGGGTTTTTCTCTTTAAGTTTTCAAACAAGTTTGAAAGTTCACAATCAAAGGAAAGACAAGTTGTATGGGTGATTGTATATTTCCTTTAAATTGCGTCTCTAAAGAGAAAGAAGAAACCCTAAGCCAATTGTCCCTAAGATAGAAATTTAACTACCAATGTGTTATTTTTAAGCTTTATGAATAGATAGTGGTCCAATCAATGCAACCAACACCACTACCTTGAGTGAAATCAAACAACGATTCTGGAAAATATTTTCTAAGCTTTTAGGAATTTGTTTGATAATTGTTTTGAATTTTTAATTGTACTGGTGTCAAAGTCCGGAAATGATACCCATGGGTATTGTGGACTTTTCAATATTACCACCGACCTCAGAAAATTCTTGTGATTTTATGTCATGTGTAAAATTTCACAAGGATTCCAGCAAGCTAAATTTCACAAAAATTGGATGAGTATAAAAATTTTAAAATTCACGGACAACAGCAAATCAGGAAGATTAGAGGGTGTGACCCCTTTGTAATCCACGAATTTTTAAAAATTAAATACAAATCCAATTGATCTGAAATTTGGAACATATGTTCCAAACTTAATTGGGAATCACTGTATGAAATTTTATGATTTTGGAGGCCTGTGGTGTTAGGAATCAAATTTTCAAGTCCGGATAGAAATCTGGACCCGAAAAATAGAACACCAATACTTGCAATGGAGTGGTGCTAAAGAAGCATTCAAGCAAACAATGGATTTTATATGGGCACCACTCCACTTAATTAAATTGTTTGGGGTCCTGAAAGCCAAGTTTAATATGTTTTTGGTAGTTTTAATTAATTATGTGACTAGAAAGAGGAACCAACCTGAATTTCGCGGGAAGAAAATGAACTTTGAGCTCTCGCTTCCAGATTCCTGCCTTCCCGCTGTAATTTCTGCACACACAAAAGAAAGAAAGAGAAGGGGTTGAGATCCACTTCAAGAAAGAGAAAATTAATTAATGCAAAGTTGTGCCTCCCCGGCAATGGCGCCAAAAAGTGATAGCGATTTCACGCGGTTTGTTAAATACGTCGTTGTAACGCGCAAAATCGATCAACTCTTAAATTTATATTGTATCTAGGGTCGTCCAAGGAGGCCAAATGTTTGCAAAATTGATTCTCTTGCTTGGAATACAAATCTCAACTTTCTTTTTGGTAATTTTCAATATATCATTTTTTTTTGTTTTTGAATTAAGACAACATGCGAAATTGTGGCGAGAAAGTGATTTACACTTCAAATTTAAATACTACTTCTAAGTGGCAAGTAGAGCCTCTCCCTAAGCTCACTCTAGGCAAGTGGAGGCCTAGAATAATTAGGGAGAGGGGGTGAAGAATGCTAAAAACAAAGCAAGTAGAAATGCAAAATAGAAAATTGCAAAGAAGGCAACTAGATTGATGAAAAGTGTTTCACAAAAAGCCTAGTAGAGGAATTGTTCTCACGTTTTTGTGCGGGTTTAAAGTGTATCACGTTGTAGTATAACCGGCAAAATGTTTAAACAAATATAAAGAATTTTATTACTCGAAAAACTAGAGTATCCGAGGTCGAACACGGGGAGCAATCTCAGTACTTTTTAAAACCACATAATACAACTGTTAAGTGAAAATAAGTGATTCAAAGAGAGAACTTTAAAAAGGATTTGTAAAAGAAAATAGAATTGGACGTCTGATTTCTGTATCAGACGTCTTAAATGTAATCCCCTCTCTTCTTCTCCTTTCTGCTTCTTTCTCTTTCTGCCTTTGCTTCTCGTTTCTTATTTCTTCTCCTGCCTTGCCTTCCTTCTTTCTTCTTATTCTTCTGATCTTTGCAGAGTCTTCACTTGGCCTCTCTTCGTTCTTCTCTTTCTTTTTCCTTGCCTTCCTTCTTCTTTCTCTTTTCTGCCAAGGCTTCTTCTTCCTTGGTCTCTTCTCTTCTTCCTTTTATGCAGCTGCTAAGTGTCCGCATCTTCCTTTGCTTCTTCTTTCCTGCGCACACCACAGCTAAGGAAAAACCTACCCCCGTCCCTGTACCCAAATGTCTCTCTCTTTCTCTGCAATTCGCTCAAGGACGCTCTCCCCAGAGCTACATGGGTAATCGGGTTGGCTTCGCACCCAGGACCAGGCACACCGGCAGGTGGTGATGCGCAAGGAGTGCTCAAGGATTGGGTCGAGTCAGATCCCGCCAGATCCACAAGGTCAAGCCGCAGACAAGGCGGGTGTGAGGGCAGGTGAGGGACCTCACCCCTATGCTTATGGAGGCAGTAAGCTTAAAACACAAAAACAATTTATATTATACCTGTGTTTCGCGAGTCCACGATGTGGGACTATCTGATCAGCCCCGATTTCACGCACGCCTGTAGAGCTTCCGGCATGCAATTGCCCCAACTGCTGGCCTCGCAGTACGACGTGCTGGCCTCACTCGCTTCGCAACACTCGCGTGAGTCTACTGCACCTGCAGCCTGGGATCCCTAGTGCCTGAAGCTGCTACGAGCTCCTCGCTGCTTCAGCCGTCAATGGCGGCAAGAGCTGCAACCTGTCGTACACCAGAATGGCCTATTGGCCTAATCAGATTAGCTAGAAACCTTCGTCGTAGCACGGCGAAGGCGGTGGATGGTGCTGCAGGCCGCAGGTTGGCCTAGGCGTGCATGCCTAGGTCAACCTGTGGTCGGAGGTGTGGGGTTGATCGGGGGGTGATTTTGGAGGTCTGGAGTGGAAGTGGAGGGGTGGACTGAGTTCCTGGTGGTGAGGCGGAGCTCACGAGAGGGTTGGTGGGCCGTGTGGAGTGGCGGAGTGGTGTGGGCGGCTCGCCGGAGGGCGGTCGGAGGCGAGGACGATTGAGGTGGTCAGGCACTGTCGAGGGGTAATTGGAGAAAATAGCAGGGGGAAAAGAGAGAGGAGAGGATGGAGAGGGTATCTGGGGTGATCTGGAAGGAATGGAGGCAGCGGAGTGGGCGGCGCGTAACTGCCGTCGTCGAGGAAGGACCCTGAGGGAGGAAGCGGCGACGAGGATGAGGGCAGGGGCAAATGCGCTTGGTACGGCGCGACGTGGGAGGAAGCGGCGGAGTTGACTCTGCTACTGGTATGGCAGCAGAGCGACGAGAAGGAGGGGAGGAGGTCGCCGGAGCTTGCTGGTCTTTTGGCCAGAGTAGGAGAGAGGAAATTTGAGGGGATCTCCGTCAAATTCAAGCTTCAGATCTGCGGCAGGGTCTGGGGAGTCTTTTATAGGTGCTGGCCGCTCCTTCTAGCGTGTGGAAACCGCGCAATCAACTCTGCCGGCTCACCGGAGATGGAAAGAGGGTGGATACCCAAATCTCTCGTGCGTTCACACGAGAGATTGGGTTCACACCAGAGATCGTGATCTGCTTTAGATGGAAGGGAATTCCTCAGAGAATCCCCCTTCCATTTCTGGGAGGGAATCTCTGAGGGATTAGAGAGTAATCCCTCTCTAAACCTCGTCGGAGCTTGGTTCTGCCCTAACAATGGCGGCAGGACAGGATTGCAAAGGTGGCGAAGAACTTAGGGGGCTCTCTGCAAAGATATTCAAAAGATAGGGACCAATTTATGATTTGGGTGTACTAAATTGCAAAGTAGGTCAAGATGACCTCCCCTTAGGTCCAAATTTTGGTATAAAGCTAATTTTGGCCTAGGTAATCCAATGGTGAAGTTGGATTTTAGGTTTGACCACGTTTGACTGGACATTTTGCGTAAAAACCTAAATTAGGTTAATTGAAGAGCTAGGACCCTAATCTAGGTCAAACTGGGTTCCAAAGGCCAAATTAAGTGTTCTAAACCCTGGGGGATGTTTTCCATGATTTTTAGAGGGTTTACTTGATTTTTATTCTGATAGAAACCTTATTAATTTAAGCGGGTCTGTTTTTAGGGTTTCCAAGTGTCATTTAATTCTTAGATTACACATAAACCCATTTCTGATCAACCCACTTTCTATCCCATTTAGACCATTTGACCTATGTTTTGCCTCTAATAAATCCTGTTTATGTACTGCAATGGTATATTTGCAGTTTTAACCTTTATTTCATGTTTTCTTCTCAGAGCACTTGTTCCTTCAGTTAAGCCTTCTTCTAGGCTATGTAGGAGCTTTTATCTTCTTTATTAGGTCAAAATGAGCTAGTTATGGCCCATGATGAGACTCTCATCATACCCCCATGCCTAGCTTTTGCTAGTCCCTTAGCAAAATTTCAAAGTTTTAACTTCCATTCTAGACCCTGAGTATTTGTCAACAATGATAAGTGCTTCTCCTTTTGTGATTAGGTAGGATTGTCGATAATAGGCCTAGAGGTACTCAAGTACCAACCAAAATCCGGACCTATTCTGCTTTAGCCTCAGTCCTCCGCAAAGGTTTCTACGACCCACAAAAACTAACTTAGGATTTGTTGGACTCCGCGGTTAAAGCACCCGTGCTTGAGACATTTTTAGCCTAGATTCATTTTGCAGTGCATTTTTCTTTTTTTTTTTGTAAGAGAGAGATAGAAGATTTATTTGTTTGGAGAGCTTTTCTCTCTCTTTTCTTTTTATTTCTAGCTTCGGATTAGCTTCTCAACACTGTCTGGATCGGATTCCTCGTCCCCATCATCAATCCTCAAGGGTCCCTGGCTTTCGAGATTTTGGGATAATCTCGCCCATGGCAACCCCCGGAACCCTGGCTTTCGAGATTTCGAGATAATCCCGCCCATGGCATTCCATGGCTGAATCCAGACCCTGGCGATCGACATTTCACTATAATGCCGCCCATGGTATCTGAACCAGCAGAGTGCTTACATGCCCCCAGTAGGATATTTAAATATCCTAAGAGACAAGCACCGAGGAGACGATATGTTGTTACGCATCTTCGAGGGGAATTTCCCGCCTCTCCGCGCTGGGAACTCGTCCAAATCAATTTGTATTGACTGACTGCTCCTAATCTAGGTGACTTTTTCAGAACATTAAACGCTTTTCGCGTGATTTGGATGTTTATGCGTACTGAACCAGACTGTGTGTGAATTTGGGGTGCTTAGGTTACTGAATCCCGCAAATCGGAGGTCAGTTAACGAGGCCGAATACTTCCTAAGCCTTAGACCTAATACTCAAACTTCGCATTTTCCTCAACCTCTTGAGGACTATCCAGATTTTAATGGATACGTGAATTTTTAAGCTAAAGATACTAGCCCAAGAGGCCTAAGACCAGCGTTCCTTCTAACCTCTTGTTATATCTCCGTAGCACTTTTCTTTTCTTTTTCTTAATTCTGTCTATAACTTCAGTTGACCCCTTAATCATTTACTAATGACTATTTCTTTTTATTTTCCTTTTGTGCTCCTTTTTGTCATTTTGCTCTCTTTTCTTCCTCTCATTTGTATGACCCTGAATTGTTCCTCCCCTCTATCAAGTCTTTTTTTTTTTTTTTATGAAACCCTTTCTTTATATGAATTTCCTGACATTTTGCACTTTCATATCCCCCATGCCTAAGACTTGCAATGTCCCCATTGTAATTTAGGTGGGTTCGAATTTAGCTTAGTTCATGCATTAGGACAGGTGTGTGGTGAGTGAATGGGTCGGCGTGACTTGTTGCGAACGATTTCTAATCTCGGGTAGGTATACCTGAGGTGAAGTTGGCTATGCTAATGGATGAACCCTAAAGTGCAATATGAGTTCCGCATAGAGATGTCAGAAAAGGTTTCGGGTTTTTCAAAGAATGACGGGTTGCCTCCCGTTAAGCGCTGAGTTTTACGCCATCGGCTGGGCGCAATGAGCTCAAGAGGAATGGAGGGTAAAGGATGACTCAACCAAATCTATATCGGTCATGTCAATGAATGGCTTGAGTCTCTGGCCGTTCACGACAAAAGGTTCAAAATAGTGGCTGAGTGGGCTGATTTCAATGGCTCCATTTCCGAAGATTTGCCGGACTAGGTAGGGTCCGACCCACTTGGATCTTAGCTTTCTTGGGAATAATTTGAGTCGAGCATCAAAGAGTAAAACTTTTTGACCAGGATGAAAAACATTTCTAGAAATGTGTTTGTCGTGAAAAGCTTTAACCCGCTCTTTGTAAATTCGCGAGTTCTCATACGCGTCGTGGTGTAACTCACCGATCTCACTCATTTGAAGTCTTCTGTGGGTTCCAGCCTTGGAAAGGTCAAGATTACAAGTCTGTACTGCCCAATAGGCTTTATTCTCCAACTCGACGGGGAGGTGACATGCCTTCCCGTACACTAGTCTGAAGGGAGACATTCCTAATTGGGTCTTGTGGGAGGTCCTATAGGCCCACAATGCTTCCGGAAGCCGAGAAGACCAATCTTTTCTATCAGGTCGAACAGTAACATGAAGGATCTTCTTGATCTCTCGGTTAGATAGCTCAGCTAGACCATTAGTTTGGGGGTGGTAAGGAGTAGAGATTTGGTGTGACACCCCGTACTTGGTCATCAGTGACCTAAACTGAGCATTTGTAAAATGAGTCCCTCTGTCGGAAATTATAGCATGCGGAATCCCGAACCTGGAGAAAATGTTTTGATGAAGGAATTTTATAACGACTTTATGATTGTTGGTTCGGGTCGAAATGGCTTCTATCCACTTGGAAACGTAGTCAACTATGAGTAAGATATATTCGAAGCCATCCGAGATCGGGAAGGGTCCCATGAAATCAATCCCCCAAATATCAAAAATTTCGCATACCAGGATCGGCTGTAGAGGCATCATGTTTCGATGGCTCATGTTGCCCAGAGTCTGGCATCAGGAACATGCCTTACAGTGATCGTATGCATCCTTGAAAATTGTGGGCCAGTAAAAGCCACACTGGAGGACTTTTGATGCGGTTTTATGTCCTAAAAAATGTCCACCGCATGCCTGGTCATGGCAGAATGAGAGTATGTCTTTGATTTCCACTTCCGCGATGCACCGGCGGATTATCTGATCAGCACCAATGCAGAATAGATACGGGTCTTCCCATAGGTAATACTTGGCCTCGGAACGTAATTTGTCCTTTTTGGCCTTCGGCCAATCGGACGGAATCTGATGTGATGCCAGGTAATTAACTATATTAGCAAACCATGGAAGACTTGTACTGATAGTCAGGAGGTGCTCATCAGGAAAGTGTTCTGTAATAGGTCCGGAAGGATCAATAATTTCAGAAGGAAGGCGGGACAAGTGATCGGCTACCACATTTTGCTTTCTCGCCTTATCGCGAATCTCAAGGTTAAATTCTTGCAATAGCAAGATCCATCAGATTAATCAAGGTTTCGCGTCCTTCTTAGCAAGTAGATGCCTCACAGCTGTGTGATCCGAGTATATGATAACACGGGAACCTAACAGGTATGATCTGAATTTTTCCAAGGCAAATACTACGGCCAGCAGCTCTTTCTCAGTGATCGTATAGTTACGCTGAGCCTCATCCAGTGTTTTGCTGGCGTAGTAAATGACCACAGGTTTCCCGTCAATTTCTGGCCCAAAATCGCTCCTACAGCGAAGTCAGATGCATCGCACATGATCTCAAAGGATTGAGACCAATCAGGGGACTGTAGGATCGGGGCTTGGGTGACTCAGTCACGTAGGCTCTCAAATGCTTGAGTGCATTCCTTGGAAATTTCGAAAGGCACATCCTTGGAAAGAAGATTGGTCAAGGGGCGCGCGATTTTTGAGAAATCAGGGATGAATCGACGGTAGAACCGACGTGCCCCAAAAAAGATCGGATGTCCTTAATCGAGCTAGGCATAGGAAGCTTAGAAATCAGGTTAACCTTAGCTCTATCCACTTGGATTCCTTTCTCTGAGATTAGATGTCCCAGGACAATTCCCTCAGGCACCATGAAATGGCTCTTTTCCCAGGAAAGAACCAAATTCACCTCGATGCACCGCCTGAGTATTTGGACCAAGTGTTGGAGGCAATCGTCAAATGATTCTCCAAAAATTGAAAAGTCATCCATGAAGACTTCCAGATAATCACCTACCATATCTGAGAATATGGCAAGCATGCACCGTTGAAAAGTTGCGGGTGCATTGCAGAGACCGAACGAAATCCTTCGACATGTGTACGTCCCGAAGGGGCAGGTGAATGTGGTCTTTTCTTGGTCCTCTGGATGGATTGCCACCTGGTTGTAACCGGAATACCCATCAAGAAAGCAGAAGAACCTATTTCCCGCTAGTTTTTCGAGGATTTGATCAATAAACGGTAGTGGGAAATGATCCTTCTTCGTGGAGGAATTGAGTCTTCTCTAATCAATGCAGACTCTCCATGAGTTAGCTATTCGGGTAGGAATGACTTCTTCGATTTCAGTCGTGATGATGGTAAGTCCTGCCTTCTTAGGCACCACTTGTATTGGACTCACCCAACGACTGTCGAAGATCGGGTAGATGATCCCTGCATCTAACCACTTTATGATCTCCTTTTTCACGGCCTCCTGCAAGTTAGGGTTTAGGCGTCTTTGCATTTCTCTTGAAGGTCGTGTGCCTTCTTCTGTGTAGATTCGATGTGTGCAGTATGAAGGGCTTATACCAGTCAAATCATCGAGAGTCCATCCAATGGCTCTACGATGTTGCTAGAGAACAGAAATCAAACGGAGTTCCTGGTCAGGTGTGAGTCGAGAATTGATAATCACAGGAAACGTCTGATTTGACTCCAAAAAGACGTACTTCAGATGTTCAGGAAGGGGTTTGAGTTCCATGACAGGGTTGTCAGCAGCAGCAGGTGGTTCGAGGTTTGTATCAGGAGCAATGGTAGGAGTCATAGGTGTATCTAGATCATGTTCGCACTCCTCTGTTAGCGGGTTTTGATTCTCTAGTGGTTGATCAGGAATAATCAGGTTGTCCTCTATATGCAATTCATCAACCACGGCTTTGACATCACATATTTCCTCTATAACCCTGGAATTAATCCCTTGCTGGGCCTTCAAAATGTCAATCTTCATGTTTTGATTCCCAAATTTTAATTCTATCTAGCCCTCTTCGCAGTTAATGTTGGCCCTAGCAGTGGCCAAAAAGGGTCTCCCTAATATGATTGGTGTGTCCCTTGGGTTCTTAGGTGCATCCATGTCTAGTACTATGAAGTCCACTGGGAAATAAAAATCTCTTACCCTAACAATGACATCCTCGAGTATTCCTTTGGGTGACTTGATGGATTGATCGGCTAACTGCAATATCACCTCAGTGGGTTTAAGTTCAGATTCTTCAAGGTGGTCAAGGAGGGATGTAGGTAATAAATTTATTGAGGCACCTAGATCTAGTAGGGATCTATCAAATTGGGTTTCACCAATTTTACAAGAAATCAAGGGAGTTCCTGGGTCTTTAGACTTGGGTGGGAGTTTTCTCAAGATGACAGAGCTGGCTTGCTCTGACAGTACGATTGGATTCCCATCCTTGGTTCGCGGCTTACGTTTAGGTGTGCATATGTCTTTCAAGAATCTTGCGTAAGCCGGTATGTGGCGGATTGCATCCATCAACAGAATGTTTATCTGGACCTGTTCAAAGAGCTTGACCAGATCCTCCTCGGGAGCCACGGGTTTGGTTATTCTTTTTCATTTGGTCAAGGCCTCTGGAAATGGGATCCTAGCTGGTTCCTCTAGGATAGGTCCAGGTTCTTGATCTAGGACAATAGTATCTTGGATAACTATCTTAGGGTCTTGGCTATTATCAGGCTTGGAGTGGTTTGGATAATGTGGGTCCTGGGTTGTTCTACCACCACGTGTTGTTACAGAGTTCAACCCGGCCTGATTCGGGTTAGGTAGGAGGGGTGGCTGCTGCTGAAATCCCGCATAAGATGTTGAAGCCTCCATCCTGTCTGGTGATGGAGTAGCAGGGGCCTGATAAATCACATGTGTTTGGCCCGAATTTGGATTCATAACGTGCTTCTGGGTTAGCATGTTATTTGGGTTGGGCAGAGGTTGCGAAGGAAGGGTGCCAGGTTGGCGGGAATTTGCCATCTGGGCCAGTTGGTTGCGAACCTCTGTGATCTCGCCCTTGTGCTGTTTTTGCATTGCCGCATTCGTCTTTTGAATGTTAGCCAGTGCTTGAAGGATAAGAGTCATTTGATCCTGGTTTTGCCCGGATTGGTAGGTGGGATTGGGCCGAGGCTGAGGCGGCTAAAATGGACGAGAGGCTTGTGGATGGGGTTGATATGATGGTCTTTGAGAATTTCTCGCCCACTGAAAGTTAGGATGATTTCGCCATCTAGGGTTGTAGGTATTGGAGAATGGGTCATTCTGGATGGCGTTGAGGTCCTCGCAGTTCTGAGGAACCTCGGGAAAGTCAAAATACGAGGGTTCAGAGTTCCCCCAATTCGAGTAGAATGGATCGGAGGTCACTCCGGTCCGAGAGGCAGACGGGGGTGGATATGGGTCCATCCCCTTGGCAGGTTGTTGATAGATGTTTTGCATAGTTTCCCTTGCTAGAGGTGGTCGTGCAAAAGAGTCTTGCGCAGAGGTGGCTTGCTGCAAATGTCGAGTTAGGTCGTCCACCTTCTTTTCTATGATAGAAACCTTGTCCAACCGATTGGCCATCAGTTCCAAGTCGACGGAAGTGGACAGGTCATGCATCTCATGTGTCCCTCTTAGATTCATCGATGCGCGGGCATTCGTCTTGTCGAATAAGCTCATGGAGTCATTATTTATGGAGTTCTCGCACATGTTTTCGAGAATCTCCCACACCGTGTCCTCGTGTTGACCCATGATGTTTCCTCCGCACGTTGCATTGACGAATAAACAAATATCCTCACGGAGTCCCTGGTAAAAAGACTGGACTTGTTCCCACTTAGGAACTCCATGATGGGGGCACTTTTGCATGAGATCTAGGAATCGATCCCAAGCTTCGTGAAGAGGTTCTCTCGGTTGATGAGTGAAATGAGTGATCTGGTGGCGCAAGGCATTCGTCCGGCCAACGGGGAAGAATTTTTTCAAAAATTCGGACTACAATTCATCCCATGTGTTGATCAGATGGGTTTGAGTTTGATACCAATGTGCGGCCTTGTCCATGAGGGAGAACGAAAACATTTTCATGAGTAGGATATCCCGATTTTGTACATCTGACCCAGAGGTCTGGGCCAGATGCTTGAGTTGTTTGATGTGTTGGAATGGATCCTCAGAGTTAAGCCCATGGAACTTCGGTATGGCATGAATCATATTGGGCTTCAGTTCAGAATCAGGTCCTCCAATTGGGATTCGTACTCGAGGATCGATTGCCACCGCAGCAGGATTATAGTGATCTCGCATCATAGGTCGCTATGGTGGGTTTACAAAGTTCTGAAAGAGATCATTAAGGCGATGAAGTTGGTATTCAAGGTTGTTCTTCCTCTTCAATGGGTTGTGTCATGATGGAAGAAGAAGGAGAACCAGGGTCTGAATCAGATCAGAGATTTATATACTGGGGTTGCTGCACAAACAAGGGCGTCGAGGCTTGGCCTCGACGAGAATGAATTTCTAAAGGAGGTCTTAAGAGTGGCCTTAAGGACCTCCTACCGAACATGCACCGAAAGATGTGATGAGATTTAGAAGGTGCTGGACCCAATCAAGACACCCAAAAAAAAATTGTTGGGTGAATATGGAGGTTCGGGGCAGATGGACCCCTGGATCAGAAGATCGTTGATGGTCGGCCTGGATAGGTTGTTAATATGATATTTTTATCGTTGAAATGTGTATAGTGGTTAACCTAATTCAGACCTAACCATCTCTTTACAAAATTTTTAACCTGGCCTAATTGATTTTATCTTGTCACTTTTAGGCCCAGGGTCGAACTCAGGGAAGTGGGGTTCAAGTCGAGTTTCTACGTTTTCCTTAAAACGCGTCTCTTCCGTTCGTTTATTCTGTTTTTGGTATTTTTCTTATTTAGGTTTTTTTCTTGTAACCCTTGTTCTTGAGGCACACCCTCAAAATTGTGTCCTTGGCTTTTAGCCAAAACAGAGTTTCAAAACACGTCTTGCTACTTGCAAGACGGGGGTACCTGCAAATCAAAGATTATCTTTTCACTTTTATACCTTTTTTTATCTTTTTACTAAGAAAGAAACTAACAGATAGAAAGTAAATATAGTAGCTATAGATATATATTTATATGTAGTATATATATAAAGGGGTGGGGGTGGAGGTGACGATGGAGTGTAGCACTATGTCGAGTCAGCCGACGTCTAAAGAGACGCAACCAACACGACTAGGTGCCGCGTGGAGTGTGGATGGAGGCTGGATGATGTATGGGACCACGCTTTTTTTGTACGCGTGTATCAGGGAATATCAGCAACTGGTGCAGATATCCCCGCGATACAGCATATAATAAATAACATGAAAGTATCTGTACATATGTATGTATATAAATGTATAAGTATATATGTATAGATATATATAGATATATATATATATATATAGGTATATATATATATATATATATGTATGTATATATGTATATAGCTATGTATATATGTATATAAGTATATATATATAATACTATATATATATATATATATATATATGTATATAAGTATATATGTATCTAGATATATATGTATATATATATGTGTATATGTATAAGTATATAGATATGTATATATATATATATGTATATGAGTATGTGTATATATATATATATATATATATATTATATATGTATATGTATATATATATTATATTATATGTATGTATACATAACTATATAGATATACTATGTATATATAAGTATATATATATAGATATATGTATATGTATATATATATATATATATATATATATATATGTATGTATATAAGTTACTATTAGTGTGTGAGTGTGTGTCGGTGAATGTGTGTGTGCGTCGGTGAATGTGTGTGTGTGTGTCGGTGAATGTGTGTGTGCGTCGGTGAATGTGTGTGTGTGTGTTGCTGTGAGTTAAATAAAAAAGAGAGAGAGAGCGGGCGGCAGAGAGGGCGGACGCACGCGGGAGAGATCGGCGGAGAGAGAGAGCGGGCGAGAAAGCTGGTGATGGCGTGAGTTAAGACGTCTGTGGATGGCGGCAGACGTCTTGGAGCCGCGTCGTCTGCAGGCGGCGCCCGACGTCTGGAGGTCGAGTCGTCTGCAGATGGCTGCCGACGTCTGATGGTCGCGGATGCAGGCGCGTCTTCGCGTGGAGAAGGTGAGGCGTCTGCAGGCCGGGTGCGAGGAAGGAGAGCGGGCGATGGCGTGCTCGGAGAGGGCGGCGGGGAGTCTGCAGTCGGTCGCGGAGGGTTGCAGAGGTTCGGCGCGAGGAGGCCTGGCCGGCCGCTGCAGTGCGCGCAGCGGCCTGCTGCGGCTGCAACTGCGGCGTGGACAGAACGGAGACGGAGGCGGGGAACGGGCCTGCAGGCGCGCGCGGAGGGTTGCGCGCCTGTGGGGAAGGTCGCGGAGGAGGCGGGGGTGCTGCTGCTGCTGCTGTCGCCGCTGGGCTGCTGCTGCTGCTGCTGCTTCAAGCTTCGGACCTTGAAGCGGCAGCAATGGCGTGGAGATGCAAACGAAGAGAAAAGAACACACCACGCCCACCGGCTCGTTGAAGAGCTGGGCGGTGGTGCTCCCACTGTGGTGGTGTGCACCACAGTGGGTTCTCCTGCTCGTCGGGTGCCTCCTCGACGGAGGACCGGCGTATGGAGGGGAGGACGGTGGTGGTGATGAGCTGAAGGTGGGTTTTTTTCTTGCTGCAGCCAGCCCTTGAAGAAGAAGAACCCGTGGCTTCTTATAGAAGAAGAGAGCATGGTCATGCAGCATGCGGGGAATGGGAGGAATGGCAGCCGCAGGGAATGGCTTGGGCAGGGAGAGGGCGCGGGAAGTTGCAGCAGCGGGAAGGACGGCAGGGAGAGGCAGCGGAGAAGAAGTTGCAGCCATAGGGAGAAAAAATAGAAATCAAGAGGAAATAAAAATAGAGAAGGGAATTTTTGCAAATATGCACTCGAGGAAAAAAGTGAATTATGAAGTCATTTATTTCAATCTTCCCTCCTCTTAATTAAATGCATGAATGCAAGTATTTTTACAGATGCGACTATAGGATTATAATATACATAGTTAATGCTAGAAAATAGCATAAGAAGGTGTCCTTATAGGCGTGTTTTGAGGTGTAAACATATACCCCCATGCCTATCTTTTGCTAGTCCCTAGCAAAACCGTATTTAGAAATGATCTTAAGCTGAAGATTTTCTTCTGAGATGATATCGGTGTGTTTATTATCGGATATTGTGAGAACCAATTGTAGAGAAGATTACCAGTACTTTAAGTCTTACATGACAAAGATTATCTCTCAACTAACCAGGACTCTTTATATTTAAACCTTAAGTACGAGTTCCAGGACCCAGGAGGTTTTTTCCATACTCGAGAGCTCAAGAGGTTATGGTTTGTGCATAGTGAAGGATCAAGACTGACCAGATGAACCTTAAGACTCACTCCCAGGGTTTCACGAATTTTTAAGTACAGGTTGGTCCCAATTTCAGCTCGTGTTTTCGGATTGACCCTTAAGATGATTACGGAAAAGTCAACTCCCATTTTCGAAAAACAAATTATACCGACATTTATGAGATATACTGACTCTTTTGCAACATCTTTTTTTTTTTTTTTTTTTTTTTTTTGAAACATATGTCAGTATATCTCTTACAACACATTTTGAAAGAGCACACTTTTTTTTTTTTTTTTTTTTTTTTTGGTGGGAGAGTTTCTTTTTGGTGGAAAGAGCCACTCCTAAACACAAGACTAAAACTTGGGATAAAAAGTCTACCTGCACGCACAGGTAAGGACTCCACCTTTCCTAATGAACACTAGGGTTGGATCTTATGTTCACCTGATCTTTCCTGATATGTGTAGTGTGAACCAAGTTTACTTAAGCTCTCAAGAAAAAGCAAACCAACGAATCCTGTACTGTGTCTCAGGTACAAGAAACGTTCTTAGTTAGGAGAGATTTAGATCTATTTCGTCAATGCTTTAAGTGAATTAAGCCGAGCCTGAGCGAATCAAGCTTCTGTGGCCTGGAAATTCTTCAAAACAGAGGTTGAATATCCATAAACACTTATTGTATTTTTTTGTTTCAGCTTTTAGATCATTACTAAACACCATTTATTACTAATATATATATATATATATTTTTTTTTTTTTCTTTTCTTTTTTCTTTTTCTTGCATATTTATAAATAGGTGGTAATTGTCTGATACCATAAAATACCCGGATCCTATGGATGCCTATCCACCCCCCCATGCCTAACAATGCTATGTCCTCATATGCATGCAAGGAAAGGCAGAGAACGGACGACAGATCGGGTAACAGGAGCTGAGGTTCAGGGTATAAATCAGGGTGGAAGGGTGGGTGGATGGTGGGTGGTGAAGAGAAAAACGAAGTAATCGCGATAGAGGCGTGAAAAGTAATGGTGGATGGTGAGAGATTTGGCGTTTTCTGGGACGAGAGTGTCCCAGGCGGATCAGAAAACATATCAGGAAGAGGAAGTTGGCCCTTAGATTGGCCAAGAAGGGGGGCTTTTTGGATAGATGGATCCAAAAGGGAATAGCCCCGGTGAGTAAGATGTGGGCTCAAGGTCCCAGTGTGGATTTGCAAATCCGCCTGATTTAGCGGGAAAGAAAGGGCAATCCGGTCTTCCATAGTGTGGACCGGCGGTGAGCACCCCGGCAATGACTCAGACCACGAGGTATGGGAAGTGGAGAAAACCTCGTCAGAAGTCTGGTCAGGAGAAGGTACAGGAATAGGGAGGGATTGGGGAACGTCACAGTTTGTGTTGGTCAGGCAGTCGTCAGGTAATTTGCAGCAGTCTGAATCGGCTCCAATTAGTTCGATACACGTACTGACAGTCACGTCCTCGTCAGACGTGTCATCCTTGATGTGATCACTATCATCATAAGAGTGCGGTGCTGCAGCGGGATTAACCTGAAATCCCGAAGGAATACTCGGAGCTTGCAGAATTTGATGAACCTGTTCCTGAGAAGGTTGTACCTGTGGTTGCGGACCACAGGGTACAAAGTTTTGCGGGTTTGGAACAGGTTGGGCGGGAAAAGTGCCCTGAGATCGAGTCGCCATGCTTAGTTGATTGATCTCAGCATTCTGCTGCGCCAAATGCTGAAGAGAGGTCATGTTTTCTTTATGGCGCTTTGACATTTCCGTCATCATTCGCATCAATTTATCAAGAGGTTTTGATGCGTGTTTGGTTTTCTGTACACAAGGGCTTGATGGCAGAGTTTCCATAGGATTAGACTGGGCCCTTGGGATGACGGGTGCGGACGATCGCATTGGTCCACCAGCGGGGTTTCGACGCTGCGGGTTGTTGGACCATGCAAAATTGGGATGATTGTGCCACCCTGGGTTATACGTGGCAGAAAACGGGTTATTCCCCAGGGTGCAGGCATCTTCTATGCCAGAAGACGTGTCCGCATATGTGTCCGAGTACACGGAGGCTTGGTCCTCCATGTTGAAATACTGGCTCGCAGAAGCCAGTTCCACATGACTTACCGAGTCGCTTGGCGCGACACTCGATAAGGAAGGTCTTACAGGGTTTCCAGGGATAAGCCTGGTGTTGAAAGAATTGAAATTGTGACGAAGTGGTGAGGCGGGGGTGTGTGCCATGTTTGTGGAGGAGGAGGATGATTCGGCTCTTTTTCTAGATTTATCAGTCAATACAAGCAATTCAGGGTTTTGTGACCTCCTCCCAAACATGCACTACCGCAGGAAGAATTGGGGAGATGAGAAGGGAAAAGGGATGAGAGAAATGACGCCGCAAAGGTACACTTGATTACAAATCAATACAGTCAAGTTCCTAACCTCTACAGTGTGCCCTTAGACCTAAAGATCTAAGTTACCTACTATCACGAACTACGGAACCGAATGCGAGCACCGCGGAACCACCGGGCCAGATTGAAAGGCCGTTTGCCCCAGTCTTAGACACCCGATAGCACGCGGGAACTCTCACCAGCACGTAGTCGCTACACACAGGTAGTTAGACCTCCAATCCTTAGTAAGGGTCAAGTTACTACCAGTTTTAATTAGAGGCTTAGGGTCAAGTGCTTTTGGAATGTGAAGGGCGTTGTTTACGGGTAATGCCCAAGTGATTGATTTTAAGAGTGTGTAAGAACAAGCATGCAACGGGGAAATCTCCCCGAATTGAAGTTTTTATTGGCGAATGGTTTTTAGAGTTCAGCCTTAAGTAGTATGAATTTTAGGGTTTTGCTGAATTACCAATTCAACCAATCTCCGGGTTTTTTGCAAAAATACAGGTTTTCCTTCTAAAACCCAAGAAACCCTTCTTCAATTATAAGTTAGTTAATGCATGCTAAAATGCAATGGGCTACCCTAAATGGAGATTTCTAAGTGTGGATGCACGAATCAGTTTTATATCAATGTGACAGGGAGCCAAAGCACTTCAATTCAAGTGCTCCCAATCACCAGAAAGATATCCACACACAAGGCTTCAACCAACAGATAAAGAAACTAAAACTGTTGGGGTTGAAGTATTCAGGATCGAATCACAGGCAAGTTTGAAAAGTCGTGGTGGGGTTGGAATCAACTCAATTCCAAATCTCCCCACCAAAAATGTGATCCTGAATTAAAGATAATTGAGGCAAAAGAGGGATACAAGCAATCTTTTTCTTTGCCTCAAAGAATACTTCCCATGGCGAAAAATCTAAGAATCAATATTCTAGAATTTTCGCTATGCGAAGTAAGGCGGGAAATCCCGGGGCAGTGGGAGTGAAGACAACCAATCAATCAAGTGAATTTTAATCCACTTGCCCTCAAGAAATCCCAAGAAGTTTTTCTAATTTTTAGTTTTAAAATTTTTTTTTTTTTTTTTTTTTTGTGTGGTGGCAAGTTAACCCTAATTTGATGAGAAAAGAAAAACTACTTGTTCGGCAACGTGTGCGAAGTTCCAATGCGATGTCGGCGTCTTCACGCTCTCGTTCCCGCCTTGGATCTGCTCACGTCCTCGACTTCGTTAGCCTTCTTCTCCTTCCACCAGGTTCACCTGCACACCAAAAACAATAATACCCGTGAAGAGAGAAGAGACAAATTTAAAGGAATTGGATAGAAACTTACTCGAAAGCGCACCTCCCCGGCAACGGCGCCAGAAAAGTTATGATGGTCGGCCTGGATAGGTTGTTAATATGATATTTTTATCGTTGAAATGTGTATAGTGGTTAACCTAATTCAGACCTAACCATCTCTTTACAAAATTTTTAACCTGGCCTAATTGATTTTATCTTGTCACTTTTAGGCCCAGGGTCGAACTCAGGGAAGTGGGGTTCAAGTCGAGTTTCTACGTTTTCCTTAAAACGCGTCTCTTCCGTTCGTTTATTCTGTTTTTGGTATTTTTCTTATTTAGGTTTTTTTCTTGTAACCCTTGTTCTTGAGGCACACCCTCAAAATTGTGTCCTTGGCTTTTAGCCAAAACAGAGTTTCAAAACACGTCTTGCTACTTGCAAGACGGGGGTACCTGCAAATCAAAGATTATCTTTTCACTTTTATACCTTTTTTTATCTTTTTACTAAGAAAGAAACTAACAGATAGAAAGTAAATATAGTAGCTATAGATATATATTTATATGTAGTATATATATAAAGGGGTGGGGGTGGAGGTGACGATGGAGTGTAGCACTATGTCGAGTCAGCCGACGTCTAAAGAGACGCAACCAACACGACTAGGTGCCGCGTGGAGTGTGGATGGAGGCTGGATGATGTATGGGACCACGCTTTTTTTGTACGCGTGTATCAGGGAATATCAGCAACTGGTGCAGATATCCCCGCGATACAGCATATAATAAATAACATGAAAGTATCTGTACATATGTATGTATATAAATGTATAAGTATATATGTATAGATATATATAGATATATATATATATATATAGGTATATATATATATATATATATATATGTATGTATATATGTATATAGCTATGTATATATGTATATAAGTATATATATATAATACTATATATATATATATATATATATATGTATATAAGTATATATGTATCTAGATATATATGTATATATATATGTGTATATGTATAAGTATATAGATATGTATATATATATATATGTATATGAGTATGTGTATATATATATATATATATATATTATATATGTATATGTATATATATATTATATTATATGTATGTATACATAACTATATAGATATACTATGTATATATAAGTATATATATATAGATATATGTATATGTATATATATATATATATATATATATATATATATATGTATGTATATAAGTTACTATTAGTGTGTGAGTGTGTGTCGGTGAATGTGTGTGTGCGTCGGTGAATGTGTGTGTGTGTGTTGCTGTGAGTTAAATAAAAAAGAGAGAGAGAGCGGGCGGCAGAGAGGGCGGACGCGCGCGGGAGAGATCGGCGGAGAGAGAGAGCGGGCGAGAAAGCTGGTGATGGCGTGAGTTAAGACGTCTGTGGATGGCGGCAGACGTCTTGGAGCCGCGTCGTCTGCAGGCGGCGCCCGACGTCTGGAGGTCGAGTCGTCTGCAGATGGCTGCCGACGTCTGATGGTCGCGGATGCAGGTGCGTCTTCGCGTGGAGAAGGTGAGGCGTCTGCAGGCCGGGTGCGAGGAAGGAGAGCGGGCGATGGCGTGCTCGGAGAGGGAGGCGGGGAGTCTGCAGTCGGTCGCGGAGGGTTGCAGAGGTTCGGCGCGAGGAGGCCTGGCCGGCCGCTGCAGTGCGCGCAGCGGCCTGCTGCGGCTGCAACTGCGGCGTGGACAGAACGGAGACGGAGGCGGGGAACGGGCCTGCAGGCGCGCGCGGAGGGTTGCGCGCCTGCGGGGAAGGTCGCGGAGGAGGCGGGGGTGCTGCTGCTGCTGCTGTCGCCGCTGGGCTGCTGCTGCTGCTGCTGCTTCAAGCTTCGGACCTTGAAGCGGCAGCAATGGCGTGGAGATGCAAACGAAGAGAAAAGAACACACCACGCCCACCGGCTCGTTGAAGAGCTGGGCGGTGGTGCTCCCACTGTGGTGGTGTGCACCACAGTGGGTTCTCCTGCTCGTCGGGTGCCTCCTCGACGGAGGACCGGCGTATGGAGGGGAGGACGGTGGTGGTGATGAGCTGAAGGTGGGTTTTTTTCTTGCTGCAGCCAGCCCTTGAAGAAGAAGAACCCGTGGCTTCTTATAGAAGAAGAGAGCATGGTCATGCAGCATGCGGGGAATGGGAGGAATGGCAGCCGCAGGGAATGGCTTGGGCAGGGAGAGGGTGCGGGAAGTTGCAGCAGCGGGAAGGACGGCAGGGAGAGGCAGCGGAGAAGAAGTTGCAGCCATAGGGAGAAAAAATAGAAATCAAGAGGAAATAAAAATAGAGAAGGGAATTTTTGCAAATATGCACTCGAGGAAAAAAGTGAATTATGAAGTCATTTATTTCAATCTTCCCTCCTCTTAATTAAATGCATGAATGCAAGTATTTTTACAGATGCGACTATAGGATTATAATATACATAGTTAATGCTAGAAAATAGCATAAGAAGGCGTCCTTATAGGCGTGTTTTGAGGTGTAAACAATCGTCCACCTGAGAAATACCTGGGCAGCCAGAGAGGGAGAGTCTCGCAAAGACCCCTACATGGTAGAGCGTCCCCACGGGTTACAGGGTTTCCCCCACCCGACCTCTCTTGTCACTGCGGTTCTAGGTAGACCAGAATGGAGACCTTGACCTCTTAAGTCTACCTTTTTTTAGATCAAGGTGCTTAATGTTCCACTTGAACTTTTAAGTATTTTGAGTGCAAATGTGACCTAATTTTAAGGTTGGTTGACCCAAGGGATCAACTTCACCTCTTGTTCCTTTGAGAGTTTTTAGGTCCTTTCTTTTATGGTTCAAATGGATTAACAGCCTGATTTGCTTAGGGTTCCGTTTGTATAGATCTTTTCAAACACGGTTTAGGCACACCTCTTTTTGGACAATTTGTTTCTTTGTTTTAAGAGAAGATGTGTCTCTAAAAACCCTAGCTTTGTAATCCCTAACTCGGCTCTAGTCGGTCCAATTTAGTAGCCTCAGAAATTAGCACCTAGGGCTCAATCAAGAAAGTTTAGCCCTAGTTGCCTTAGTTGGATGAACAGATAAAAATGTGTTGAAATGAAAATCAGGCAACTTGATGAGTTACTAATTATGAAACAGGTAGCCCTAGTTGATTTTTCTTTTTTCTTTTTCCTTTTTAGATTTTGAGAGGGTTAAGAGAGAGGGCTTATGGAGATTACCTGTTCCTTGGAGAATTTGTTGTGCAGTTAATGTTCTTTCCTTTTTCTTTTGCTTCCCTGTGTTGAACACAACAAAAGAGAGAAGTTAAGTCAGATATTAGATAGAACAATTGTAATAAAAAGCTTTAAAAGTGCCCGTTGCTCCCTGGCAAAGGCGCCAAAATGTTCTCACGTTTTTGTGTGGGTTTAAAGTGTATCACGTTGTAGTATAACCGACAAAACGTTTAAAAAAATATAAATAATTTTATTACTCGAAAAACTAGAGTATCCGAGGTCGAACACGGGGAGCAATCTCAGTACTTTTTAAAACCACAGAATACAACTGTTAAGTGAAAATGAGTGAATAAAAGAGAGAACTTTAAAAAGGATTTGTAAAAGAAAATAGAATTGGACGTCTGATTTCTGCATCAGACGTCTTAAATGTAATCCCCTCTCTCTTCTTCTCCTTTATGCTTCTTTCTCTTTCTTCCTTTGCTTCTTGTTTCTTATTTCTTCTCCTGCCTTGCCTTCCTTCTTTCTTCTTATTCTTCTGATCTTTGCAGAGTCTTCACTTGGCCTCTCTTCGTTCTTCTCTTTCTTTTTCCTTGCCTTCCTTCTTCTTTCTCTTTTCTGCCAAGGCTTCTTCTTCCTTGGTCTCTTCTCTTCTTCCTTTTCTGCAGCTGCTAAGTGTTCGCTTCTTCCTTTGCTTCTTCTTTCCTGCGCACACCACAGCCAAGGCAAAACCTACCCCCGTCCCTCTACCCAAACATCTCTCTCTTTCTCTGCAATTCACTCAAGGATGCTCTCCCCAGAGCTACACGGGTAATCAGGTTGGCTTCACACCCGAGACCAGGCGCACCGGCAGGTGGTGATGCACGAGGAGTGCTCAAGGATTGGGTCGGGTCGGATCCCGCCAGATCTGCGAGGTCAAGCCGCGGATGAGGCGGGTGTGAGGGTAGGTGAGGGACCTCACCCCTGTGCTTACAGAGGCAGTAAGCTTAAAACACAAAAACAATTTATATTATACCTATGTTTCGCGAGTCCACGATGTGGGAGTATCTGATCAGCCCTGATTTCACGCACGCCCGCAGAGCTTCCGGCGTGCAATTGCCCCAACTGCTGGCCTCGCAGTGCGACGTGCTGGCCTCACTCGCTTCGCGACACTCGCGTGAGTCTGCTACAGCTGCAGCCTGGGATCCCTGGTGCCTGAAGTTGCTACGAGCTCCTCGCTGCTTCGGCCGTCAATGGCGGCAAGAGCTGCAACCTGTCGTACACAAGAGAGGCCTATTGGCCTAATCAGATTAGCTAGAAACCTTCGCCGTAGCACGGCAAAGGCGGTGGACGGTGCTGCAGGGCGTAGGTTGGCCTAGGCGTGCGTGCCTAGGTCAACCTGTGGTCGGAGGTGTGGGGTTGATCGGGGGGTGATTGTGGAGGTCTGGAGTGGCAGTGGAGGGGTGGACTGAGTGCCTGGTGGTGAGGTGGAGCTCACGAGAGGGTTGGCGGGCCGTGTGGAGGGGCAGAGTGGTGTGGGCGGCTCGCCGGAGGGCGGTCGGAGGCGAGGACGATGGAGGTGGTCAGGCACTGTCGGGGGGTAATTGGAGAAAATAGCTGGGGGAAAAGAGAGAGGAGAGGATGGAGAGGGTATCTGGGGTGATCTGGAAGGAATGGAGGCAGCGGAGTGGATGGCGCGTAACTGCCGTCGTCGGGGAAGAAGGACCCTGAGGGAGCAAGCGGCGACGAGGATGAGGGCAGGGGCACGTGCGCTTGGTACGGCGCGACGTGGGAGGAAGCGGCGGAGTTGACTCTGCTGCTGGTATGGCAACAGAGTGACGAGAAGGAGGGGAGGAGGTCGCCGAAGCTTGCGGGTCTTTTGGCCGGAGTGGGAGAGAGGAAATTTGAGGGGATCTCCGTCAAATTCAAGCTTCAGATCTGCGGCAGGGTCTGGGGAGTCTTTTATAGGTGCTGGCCGCTCCTTCTAGTGCGTGGAAACTGCGCAATCAACTCTGTCAGCTCACCGGAGATGGAAAGAGGGTGGATACCCAATTCTCTCGTGCATTCGCATGAGAGATTGGGTTCACACCAAAGATCGTGATCTGCTTTAGATGGAAGGGAATTCCTCAGAGAATCCCCCTTCCATTTCTGGGAGGGAATCTCTAAGGGATTAGAGAGTAATCCCTCTCTAAACCTCGCCGGAGCTCGGTTCTACCCTAACAATGGTGGCAGGACCGGATTGCAAAGGTGGCGAAGAACTTAGGGGCTCTCTGCAAAGATATTCAAAAGATAGGGACCAATTTATGATTTGGGTGTACTAAATTGCAAAGTAGGTCAAGATGACTTCCCCTTAGATCCAAATTTTGGTATAAACCTAATTTGGACCTAGGGAATCCAATGGTGAAGTTGGATTTTAGGTTTGACCACGTTTGACTGGACATTTTGCATAAAAACCCAAATTAGGTTAATTGAAGAGCCAGGACCCTAATCTAGGTCAAACTGGGTTCCAAAGGCCAAATTAAGTGTTCTAAACCCTAGAGGATGTTTTTCCATGATTTTTAGAGGGTTTACTTGATTTTTATTCTGACCGGAACCTTATTAATTTAGGCGGGTCTGCTTTTAGGGTTACCAAGTGTCATTTAATTCTTAGATTGCACATAAACCCATTTCTGATCAACCCACTTTCTATCCCATTTAGACCATTTGACCTATGTTTTACCTCTGAGAAATCCCGTTTATGTACTGCAATGGTAAATTTGCAGTTTAACCATTATTTCATGTTTTCTTCTCAGAGCACTTGTTCCTTCAGTTAAGCCTTCTTCTAGGCTATGTAGGAGCTTTGATCTTCTTTATTGGGTTAAAATGAGCTAGTTATGGCTCATGATGAGGCTCTCATCAGGAATGCTTCTACTACTAGAAAAATTAAAATAAAGAAAATCAAACATAAATCCTCTAGATATATGGTGAAGAAGAGGGCTTCTTGCTCCAAGGTTGGTGGCTCCCAAGCTTGAAAAGAATCCTTCAACTCCTTCCTTGCTATACTCCGCCAAGGTAATGTCCTCCAAGGCAAGCCCTAGGGGGCGTGCCCTAAGCTTCTCTCCAAGGGTGGACGTCCACCCTAGATCCTTCTCCTTTGCCTGGCCGTCCTCCTTGAAGTGGAGGAGTCCTCCTCCTTGGCGTGGCCCAAGTTGAAGAGAGTGGGGAGAAGAAGGCACCAAAAGGGCTGGTGATGTGCCCTTTTAATCTCCTTCTCTACTCCTTCTTCTTGGCCGTAGGTATAGGTGGTTTAGGTAGTAAAATACATTAATGGAGGATGCCCCAAAATGGTGGTAGGTGGTGGGTTTTTATAGAATAGGAAGGGGGCTAAGGTGTCCCTTGAAATGAAGGGCCAAGATGAGGAGATGGAGGTGGTTAAAGATCCTATGGCCAAGGTGAGTTGGTGTCACCTTAAGGGACACCAAGGTGGTAGTTATGGGTGTTGACACCCCTTGATGTTGGTGCCAAAAAGGGTTCTAGAAGGTGGTCTAAGTTGGCACCAAGAGGGATTCTAGAAGGAGGGGTAGGTGGATGGCTAGGATGGCTTATGTGGGTAGGTGTAGGGTGGATTAAGGGCTGAAAGTTGGCGCCAATATAGAGGTGGTTAGGGGTAGTTTTTGGCGCCAACTTGTAGTGTCTTTTGGTGGTGATAATGGGGTGAAGGGGTGGCTAGGAGGTGGCGCCAACTTGAGTAGGGTAGCTAGCTTAGGTAGGCTTAAGTTGGTGGAGCTAGCTAGGGTTGACTTTGAAGGTGGTGGATGGCCAAGGAGCTAGTTGCTAGCTAAGCTAAGCTAAGCTAAGCTAGCTTACCTAATGGAGGAGTAGAGGAGAAGGTGTTGGAGCTAGGGTTTTGAGGGAGGAGCTGAGGAGGAGAAGTCAGGAGCTGAAACTGGAGCTGGCTGCTGCTGAAGAGGCTGGCATGGAGCTACTCTAGCTGGCTTAGCTTGCTAGTTCTTTGCTAGCTGCTAAGGCAAGCTAAAGTGAGCTGGCTTCTACCACAATGAGCTAAGGTGAGCTGGGTATGATGCTCCTGGGGAGGGTCAAGCTGGTTGTGGCAGCTAAGGTAGCTTAGCTCAACTGAGTTGAGCTAAGCTGAGCCCCCGGGAGCTGGACTTGAGCTTGGGTGAACTCCTGTCAACTCAGCTGAGCTAGCTAGAGCTCCCTGTGGACTAGTGGGAGCTGAGATGACCTAGACTCAGCTAAGTTGAGCTGGATCTGAGCTTACCTGAGCTAGGGTGAGCTAAGATGAACTCTCTTGAGCTGCCATTCAGCTGAGATTAGCTGAATGGAGCTGGGATGAGCTAACCCTAGTTCAAGTGAGCTAGGTTCCAGCTGCGGTGAGCTGGATCAAGCTGAGGTGAGCTGGATCAGGCTGAGTTCCAGTTAGTCTGGGCTTCTCCTTCACCATTTGCCTTCTTAAGTGCTAGGGTTTTAGGGATCTATATATCTGTACATCCCTAACACTCACAAAAACATATTAAAAAGACAATAAAAAATGCAATGAATGACTAACCTATTTTCTGCCTAAATGCAGCCCAAGAACCCGTTTGCGGAGTAAAATCCTAAGTGCTAGGTTTGTTTTAATGCATAAGAATGATGATAAACTAGCGTTTATCACCAGCCACCTCACAAGCTCCACCTCGACTCACTAATCATCATCCCTCTTCCCATTCACCGCAACACACTCCCAACAGTTCCCCCGAACACACCCATCTTCACAGCCATAGGGTGACCTAGGCACGCACGCCCAAGTCGCCCCGCGCCACGCCAACCACCGTGCCACCTTCGCCGTGTCAAGGTGAAGCTCTGTGTGTGATTTGATGAGGCCATAAGACCATTTTTCTTGTGGATAGGTATCAGTGCTCGGCCGCCATTGGAGCAAGCTTGAAGAAGGTTGCATGCTTCATCCAAGACCCCAGGCTCCAGGTGTCAGGTTCCTAGACATGTGGACTTCTTTCACGCACACTTCTCGCCCAGCAATTGGATTCCTAGACCCCTGCATCTTCTGCAATTGAGCGAACACCTGCTACAGAGACACGTACGAAGAAGGTGGGATATGTAGTCCCACCTTGGAGGATTTGAAGCAAGCGGTGTGATATAAGTGGAAAAAGTGTCAGGGCCTTATCACCTCCTGACACGAGGTGAGGTCCCACTCATCCCATGTGCCTTGTCCGCGACCCACACTCTGCAGACCTAGTTACCGACCCGACTACCCGCGCACTCCTCGCCCACCACCCATGCCAATGGGCCTGGTCCCAGGTGCGCTGACCCGACTTGTTAACCCGAGAAGGCTTTGGGAGTGCGAGCCTAAGAGAGAAAAGAGAGGAGAGTTTGCAGGGGAGGGTAGGGGTAGGTTTTGCTCTTGCAGGGAAAGGAAAAGAAGAAGAAACCAAGGGCGAAGCCAGGGAAGAAAGCAGGAGGAAGCCGAAGGTGAAGCTAAGGAAGAAAGGGTGGCAGCCACAGCAGCTAAGGAAGGAGAAGGCACTGCAAGGCTGAAAGAGGAAGATAAAGGGATGAAGGTAGAAGAGAGCTGAAGGGTTGCAGAGAAGCTAAGGAAAGGCAAAGAAGAAAGAAGAAGAAAGTAGTTGAGGCTCACAGGGCAAAGAATAGAGAAGAAAGAAAAGAAAGATAGAAGAAGAAAGAAGGAAGGAGAAGTCTGAGTAAAAGGAAAGAAGAAAGAAGCCAATGACAAAGGAAAGGAACATAAGAAAGAAGAAGAAACAACAGGCAGAAGAAGGAAAAAAATAATAGGAAGATGCTGTAGCACCACACTTATAAGACGTCTGATTTTATAATCAGACGTCCAACTTTTATCAGATCTCTATTATTTGTGGTTACAATTCTTTTTATGCTCTATATACTCATGCTTTACATTCTAAATTAGATTTTGAGTAGTTTCATGTCTTCAATTTACATCTATTATTGAGATTAGTGCGTGAATTCCATTTTCTCCCTGTGTTCGACCTCGAACTTAAAATTTGAGTAAAAAAATCTATTTGTTTTCAAATAAATTTCAACTATACTACGACACATTTATTTTAAAACCCGATTTTGCTCGGATAAACACTTCAACCCAAAAAGTGAATGTTTGGAGAGTGCCTTTTGAATCATAAAACTTGAAATCTATAAAGGACTCATATTATGGATGGTCACTCTTAATATCATCCAATCCTGATTCCTGGTGGTCTTCAAACTAAAAAGTCTCCATATCCATGGACTCTGAATTTGGTCTGACATTTCTGGGTATATCCCCAAGTTTTAAGGTGAAAGCCTCCATTGTGCTCATGCCATTATGCTCGACTAGATCATCATCTAAGATGTGAAGATGTGAAAGGTTTCCAATTCAGGTTCTAGGTTTTCTATTAAGGATATGGTCATGAGATCCTACATAAAACCTAGTTGTTCTATCAAACATTTTCCTTTTGTTTCCTCAAAAATATTAATCTCAGCATGTTGATTTCCGAAGGTGATTGTCATATGCCCTGATTCAAATTGATTATGGTTCTCGTAGTGTCCAAGAATGGTCTTCCTAAAATCACTCGCATATCCTGTACCTGTTGTGGTGTCGCCATGTCAAGAATTCGAAAATCTGCTAGGTAGCTAAAATCCTTAACTTTAATTACCACATCCTCTAACATCCCAATTGGTGTGATCAAGGTTCGATCAGCTAGTTGCAAAGTGACATGAGCAGGTTTTAGCTATCCAATTTGTAATTTTTCCAATAGATTGGTAGGAGTGAGGTTGACTAAAGCACCCAGGTCTAGTATAGCCCACTTGAAGTTTGTATCACTGATATTGCAAGGAATTAGTGGGGTGCCTAGATCAGATTTCTTAGGGGGTAGACTATTTTGGATTATAGCACTTATATTTTCAGACAATACTACCTTTCCTAGTGTTTGTTCTTCCATCTCCCTTCTGGGTAAGTCAGATGAGGGTTGAGAGTGAGGATGTCAAGTAGTGGAATCGCTACTTGTGCATTCCTTAAAGGTCCTGTTATATCACTTTCTGACAATCCTTTAGTGTGGAGGTGCGATATGACCTGAGATAGGGAAATGGATTGGCTATCTTTAGGGATGGGTTTTTGTTCTTTCATAACATTGATCATAGCACAATCACGGTGGGGAGGTAGATGGGGAAAAGTCGGATCTTGCTATTTCTGTGGGGGTTTGGGTGGGTAAGTCATGGTGTGTTTTAGCTCAGTTGAGGTGGATGGAGAAAATACGTAGGTATGAGTCGCTAGACCAGGTTGGGTATAACATGTGTGACCTTGTATTTGGTTTACAACGTGTTTTTGGGTCAACATGTTGTTAGGATTTGGCAGAGGTTGGGAAGGAAGTGTGCCGAGTTGGTAAGAGCTTGCCAGCTGGGTCATTTGATTGCAAAGTTTAGTGATTTCTTCTTTGTGTTGTTTCTGCATGTCAATCAAGGTTTGAAGAATCAAAGATGTCTGATCTTCCTTAGGTGGTTCAGATTGGAAATTTTGAGTGGGCCTTGGCTGGGTGAGCTAATAAGGATGCGAAGCCTGTCGTTGGGGTTGAAATTGGGGTCTTAGATTCGAGTTATTTCCTAACCATGAAAAGTTAGGATGGTTACACCGTCCAAAGTTGTAAGTGTTGGAGAAAGGATTATTCTGGACGGCGTGGAGATCCTCGCAGGTTTGAGGGGCTCCAAAATAATCAAGGTATAGGGGTTCAGAGTCCCTCAACTGTTGTGGGCTGACTCAGAGTTGCCTCCGAAGCCATAATCTGATGGGGGTGGATATGCATCCATCCTTGGGGAGTGGTAGATGTTGTGCATAGCCTCCCTTCCCATCGGCAGGTGCGCGTATGTGCTTTGAGGTGTAGAGGTGTCTGTGTAGATGACGAGCGATGTCGTCCACCTTCTTTTTGATAATGGAGACCTTATCCAGTTGACTGGATACCAACTCTAGATCAACAGATGCGAAAAGGCCTCAGGATTCATGTACCCCTGATTATTTGTCAATGCGTGGGTGGACATCCAATCGTTTGCACCCAATGACTCATTGTTCAAGGAGTTCTCGCACATGTTCTCGAGAATTTCCCAGATCGTGTCCTCATGTTGACCCATGATGCTACCACCACAGGTTGCATTGACAAAGAGCTTGATGTCTTCACGGAGTCCATGGTAAAAGGATTGGACTTGTTCCCACTTTGGAACTCCGTGATGGGGGCAATTATGCATGAGATCCAAAAAATGATCCCATGCCTCGTGTAGAGATTCTCCCTCTCCTTGGGAGAAATGAGTGATTTGGTGCCGCATAGTATTTGTACAACCAATAGGGTAGAATTTTTGCAGGAAGGCGGTTTGGAGTTCTCCCCATGTGTTGATCGTGTGTGGTTGAGTTTGAAACCAGTGAGCAGCTTTGTCAGCCAGAGAGAATGAGAAGAGTTTCAAGAGTAATCCATCCTGATTCTATACATCTGCCCCAAAAGTGTGGGCCAGATGTTTTAGGTTTTTGATGTGCTAGAAATGATCCTCGGAGTTCAAGCCATGAAATTTTGGGGTCATATGAAGCATTCTAGGCTTGAGATCTACCTCGGGTCCTCCCACGGGAATGTTGATTCGGGGTTCGATCTCCACCGTTGCGAGGTTATAGTGATCTCACATTTGAGGACATGGCGGTGGGTTGATGATGGCATTGATTCAATTTTGGAAATCACGGAATTATTGCTCAAGATTAGGTTGTTCTTCTTGGTGATCCATAGCTAATGAAGGGGAAGTAGGTTATGAATCAGAGGATATGTCAATGTGATCAGGTTGTTGCACAAACACAGAAGTCGAGGCTCGACCTCGACGAGAGTTAATAGCTAATGGAGGCCTCAAGGATGGTCTTAAGGACCTCCACCCGAACATGCGCCGATAGAATAGATGAGGGATAGCAGGTGATGGACCCAATCAAGACACCCAAAAATTTTGGATGACTATAGAGGTTTAGGGCAGATGATACCCTCTAGTCAGAAAGCTGTCCACATGAGAATTATTTGGGAAGCCAGAGAGGGAGAGTCCTACGAAGACCCCTACACTATAGGGCGCACTCACGAGTTACAAGGTTTCCCCCACCCGATCTCTCTTGTCGCTGAGGATCCAGGTAGACCAGAATGGGGACTTGACCTCTTAAGTCTACCAGTTTTAAGTTAAGAGCAAAGGTCCTTATGTTTTCACTTGAATTTTAAGATGTTTTTGTGCAAAGTGACCTAATTTGAAGATTGGTTAACCCAACAAGGTGGCTCAACTTCACTTGCTTTGTCCTTTGAGAATTTTAGGTCCCTCTTTTAGAGTTCAAATGAGATTAAGAGCCTTATTTTAGGGTTTACTTGAATAGATCAATTCAATCAAGGTAGGCACACACTGTTTAGGAAGGTTAATTCTTGATTAAGCAAGTGTGTCTCGAAAATGTTAAACTTGAAACCCTAATTGGTTCTGATTGGTCCAATTTAATTTGTCCAAAGGTGGTACCTAGGGCTCAAGCAAGAACATGATAGCCCTAGATACCTTAAAACTCTAAGTAGGTTCACAAATTAGGGTTGGGTGTTCTCTAATTAGAATGTATCAAATCAGGCAACTTGATAATTAATCTAAGAATAGAATCAAGTAGCCTAATTGATATTTTTCCTTTTTTAGCTTTTTAGAATCAGGGGCTTAGGAGAGGGTGGATGGAGTTTACCTGCCCCTGGAGTGGCTGATGTGCGACTGATCTTCCTCCAATGAATCCTTGAAATAGATCAAAAAGAGATAGAGCAAGTTAGTACCAAATCAAATATTGCAATCAAGAGATCAAAGTTGCATGTTGCTCCCTGGCAATGGCACCAAAATGTTAACGAGCGAAATCAAGGTTATAAAAGCTGCGTCATAGTATGGTCGAAATCGGTTGAAAACAAATAGAATTTATTACTTGAATAGAAATCCGAGGTCGAACACGTGGAGCAATTAGCAAAAATGATTCTCAAGATTGCAATTCAACACAAATATATAAGCAATAGAATTCCAAGTAGTATATGAATGAAAGCATATGTCAAATAGTGCAAAAAGAATGAGGTAACATGGTGATTTGAATCACCAATTACCCCTCACAATTATATCAAATAACTCAATAGTACTAAACAATTTAAATTCCACGTAGGATAAGTGCACAATGCACTTCTGCTGAATCTCAGAGTCTTCTTTCTCTCCTTCAGCTCCTCTTCTTCTTTTTCTTCTTCTTTTGGTGTGCCTTCTCCTTCTTCCTCTTCTCTGTTCTCTAGCTGCTCTTCTCTTCTTTCTCTTCAAGAACAAGGGCAAGGGTTCCTTAAATGGCTAAGTGTCAGCCATTGAATCTCAGAGCAAAACCCCATACCCCCGCGTGCTCTTTCCTTTCTCTCTCTCTGGGTTTTCTCTTCCCTGCCTTCCCAAGGCCTTAGCGGGTTATCGAATATTCGGGTAGAGCGCACCTGGGACCAGGCTCACCGACAGCGGGTGGTAAGCGAGGAGTGCTTAGGTTAGGTAGGTAGTCGAATCAACGCCAAGCCCGCAAGGGACAGTGTCGCGGGTGAGGCTTGCGTGGGTAAGGAGGACCTCACCCTAGTGTTAGGAGGCGAAGAGGGATAGGCACAAATTCAATTTATGCTGCTACATCTCCACTCATTTTTGATGTGGGACTAAATGCCCCCCTCCTTCCTTCACATGCGGCAGTGAGGGATGGTGCCTTCGATTATGGTTGTAGGGTCCTCAGCATCTCCAATTAGCGGCCTGGGGATGCACCTGGAGAGAGTCCACAGCTTCTGGGAGTGGCCTCAGCGAAGAACAACACCTGGAGCGTGATGAACGTGACCGGAGAGCATGGTGGTGACAGTGGAGGTCCAGTCACACCCTGAAACATGAAGTATGGGCCAAAAGCCCCAATCAGATGGCTCAAAAGCTTCACTGAAGCACAACGAAGGTAGTAGCAGTGGTTTCATGGAGCATTGGGGTGTGTAGTGGTCGACGGAGATCAGTGAAGGTGGACGGCAATGGGTTTGTTCGATGGGTTAATTAGGTGAGTGGAGTGGCAAATAGGGAGAGGGGTTTTGTTCGGGATGATGAGACGAAGGTTATGAGGTGGTCGGTGAGGCGTTTGGAGTTGTGGAATGAACGAGGAGCCTCGCTGGAGGTCTGGTCGGAGCAGAGGACGATGGAGGTGAACAATGGCGTCGAGGGTCGAAATTAGGATATGGAGAGAAGAAAAGATAGTGTAAACCTAACTAAGCCTTACTAACCTAATCTAAATAGATGAAAGGGGGGAGAATCCACATCGAGGGTACGTTGGCAACAGAGAAGATGAGGTGCTCCGGTGAGGGTAGGAACGACGATGATGATGGGATGGAGGCTCCTACTGGTACGGGTAGGAGCAGACGAGAGAAAGAAAGAAAATCTAGCCGTTGGTATTGCAAACAAACGACGAAGGAGGTCAGGAGGAATTGCCGGAGCTTGCAGAGCTCCTCGGCTGGAGCGGAGAGAGGAAGGGAGGGATCTTCCGTCTGATCTGGGGTGTCTTTTATAGGCCTATGGATGATGTTTTGGGCTTTGGAAGCAAGCTTCCCAAGCTAGGAAAGCTCGCCAGAGATAGGAATTGAAAATATACCTGAATCTCCCATGCGTTCGCATGAGAGATTAGGAAGGTTTTAGGGCTTAGGATTTGGCTCAAAAAGAAGGGAATTCCATGATGAACTTCCTATCCTAATTAATATACCTAAAACTATCTAAACTAATCTACTATTATTACTAATCCTACAGCTACTCCGAGGCAAACTCCACCAGGAAGACGGGTCAGGAGTGTAGCGACTCCACCAGGAAGACGACCTCTACCTGGGTGATGATACTGCTTCTCCTCCTCCTCAAGTGCTGTGGAAAATAAATGATTAGTAAAAGAATAAAAGAATGTAAACACAAATAAATCAATGGAATAAAACAATTACAATCAATGAATGAAATGAAATGAAGAATTTCTATATACAAAAGAATTAAAGGGTAATTTTGGCGTAAAGAGCGTTGCCTCCCCGGCAACGGCGCCAAAAATAATAATAATAATAACATTGAAATGAATGGTTATATTGTAATGATGTGACGATGATGATAATGTATGCATTGTAGTATGTTGTGATTTGAAACATCATGAGTGTGTCATTGTGGTGAGTTATACAGAGTACCAGTCATTACAACCATTATTATTATTTACTTATCTAATTTTTACTGGTTTTATTCCAGGTCGTTCACTGGGAGGCAATTTATTGAATTACATCTGCTCTTTGATCTCAAAATTATCCTCTAATTCCAAAAAAGAAGCTTTATATCTTTTTAAAGAATGAATGAATGTGGACATTATTTATCTACTTTATAAGAATCAATTGTAATGCTTGCAAAACCTAACTATAAACAAGCACCAAACAATTTATTACTATACTTTAAACTGTCGTTACAAGTTATAGTATTAATACTTACATGAAAGTACACAATAGACTAAGATTACATAGTATATTAACTTAACTTACTAGTCTGATATCTACAGTAACACATACAACAGTTTTAGTGACAGACGCAAATGTCACTAGATCTTAGAAAACACTATATACAAACCTAAAGAGGAAAACTGAGGTCTGTAGCCACGTTTATGGTGACATTTTATTCTGTTAGTAAATATATGGGTTCATTTATACAAATAATTGGCTATACTACGTATACATATATATAAATCTTTTTCTTGTATTCGTATTTACATATGTATTTACTTTGTTTCTGCCTTGATAAGTTTTAGATACAGAGGCGTAAAGGTGATTAATCAACCGTCATTAGTTCTCTTTAAGCAGTTAAAATGTGTTTAATTTGTGGGCACGCTTTTCGAGGGATATGCAGCACCGAAAGTGGTGGGACCAAACCTCTGCACAGTGCAGGGACTCAGACACACGCCGCACTCACTCTCCGGCCCCTAGCCACACAGAACAATTCATGCTCAGAATATATGTTCAGACAGAATGCTCAATCGGTAACCTATGTAGATGTTTCGGGTGCCCTGTGCCATGATGACTGGAGAGCCCTATGCACAAATTCTTATTATAGTGCTGCGTGCGATTTGCAGTGCACGATGTGGCGTTATTCCAGCGCCACATCTGCGCTGGAAATCGGGCGCAGCTGCGTCTGGGGACGAATTTGGCCCTCGATTTAAGGGCCATAAATTATTAAAAAAATAAAAAAATTATGGAAAATAAATTATTTCCATAATAATAGATAATTGTTTAATTAATTTTGAATTTTAATTAGGTTTACTATACAAATAAATTCATTAAAGTAGGCTGTTTGTACAGGCTGATTTAGGTACTTTATTGGTTAATTACTTATAAATTAGTTAGTAAATGGTCTAATTGACCTTATACAGATTTAGATTATATACTTAAGTATTTTATACATATTTTTATTATATTTTTCCAAATTAATTTATGTTTTATTTATATTAAAGTAGCAGCTTTTGGCTGTTTAACTTATAAACTAAATAATAGTAATCTAAAATGGGTACAAATATACTTTAACTAGCTTAAATTACTTAATATAAATTAACCTAGGTGTACATATTCAATTAACTTAATTATAACCCTAAATTACTAATTTATCCAATTTATATGTATATATACTGTTCAAGAAGTGATTAATTATATACACATACATTTCAGTATAGATGTATATATACTTACATAGTTATTATGTACATTATAGTTATAGTTAGTTGTATATGTATATATACAGTATCAGATTTCAGTTAGATTTCAGTAGGAGGTGAGAAAGGAAGGATTAATTATGTTCAATTTCTTTTCTAACAGCAGCCTCAGCCACTGTCAGAGAGATGAGAAGAGGGGAATGTGTTCAGTGTTTTAGATGAGAAGGGAAGAATTTAGAGAAGAGGGAAATATGTAGCTGCAAGATGCAGCACTTCACTATGTAACTGGGATTAAAAGCAATCAAAACCAACAAGAAAGTAGATAAGTGAATCCCAAATTTGACAAGGGTTTAATTCTCACGAAAATCACTAAATGTCTCAATTCAAATGCCTAAAAACCCTCATCAAAAACCTCATTTCAAATTAAAACCCACAAATATCACTGAATTAATTCTTCCTAATGCTATAGACAGCATGAAGGAAGGCTTAAGTCAGTCAATTAAAACCATAAGATCAAATCCCAGTTTCTTGCAACCTTAAGGAGTATTGAGAACTCCTTAGGTTAGGAAATCACCATACAAATCACCTCAATAATTATCACAGTAATCATCAAAACAGAAAATGTATGGTTCTTCTGAAATATCAAAATAGTACTGGGAATTCATTAAGGGAATTCACAGTAACTTGTGAATGCATTCAAAGCATAGCAAAACAGATTAATAGATGGCTCTTCTGAGATGATTTCTGTCACCAGAAAACCTCTCAGAGTCCTTGCCAACAAGAAATTCAAATCATCTTCAATCTGTCAGATCAGGCAGTGAAATCCAGAAAGCAAAAATCCTTAAAATCCATGTTGGAAAGAAATCTGACAAATTGAGGAATTCGACCCAAAATCAAGGGGCTTTTGTGATCAAATATGGGGTGAGTGAGAAGCCCCTTAGGTGCTTGTGACGCCAATTTCAGACCTGAGGTTGAAAACCAACCAGATCTGAAATTAGATCAGGGTGTGTGGGTGAAAGGTGAGAAAAACTTATCGTAAAAAGAAATCAGAACTGGATTGTGAAAAAAAATGGAGAGGGAGATAATTTGAAACATCATTTGATGAATTCTTCCCCTCTGATCTGGACTGATCAGAGGAGGTGAGGGGAGGGAATTAAAACTAATTCTACTCCTATAGCTACTTTAACCTACAGCGAAAATTAAACACTAACAATTATGCTAATTCTACTCTAAACTACTTAACTACAGCTAACACTAATAATTATGCTAATTCTACTCTAAACTACTTAATTACAGCTAAAACTAATTATTCAGAATTAAAAACCTAAACTAACAGGAAGAATGGGACCTATGGGTCCTTAACCGGTGGCTAAGGAGGAAGAAAGGTGGAAGATGACTCCAGCGGAGGGAAGAGTCTGCTAGTGAGGCTCCAGGGTCATCCTCAGGTGCTACGAAGTCCTTAGCGATGAGGAGTGTCGCAAGAAGGTGATGATTTCACAACCGGGGATGTGAAATCAGAGGCTGAATGGGGAGGAGAGACTGGAGTGGACGAATTGATCGCTAAGAGGTGTAGGAGGGAGCGATCCCTTACGCACGACACCACTGAGGTGCTTAAGTAGCAGCTCAGTGGCTGAGATCACCGCGCAGGTGAGGATAAACAAGATGTAACCGGCGGCGAGGATGTGAGGGGCGGAGCGCGCGGTGAGCTGAGCACAAGATCTGACTGTCAGATGAGATCTGGGGAGAGAGGTGAACGCACGCACCGAATTACCTGAAAGTTCCATTCGAATCCAACCGCAGATCAAGATCTGAAGAGCGACAGACGGCTGAGATTGGTCGTGTTCTTCGCACGCTACAGTGCGCGTGAAGAGCAACAGGCTTCTCTCTGAAATGAAGGAAATTTTGTAGACAGACCCTTGAACGAAGGGGTAGAAGAATAGCGTGCAGGCCCAAAAGTGAAAAGAACTACAACCGAAAGGGCCCTGCAGCCTTTCAAAAGGGTCCCTACGGCTTACAAGTAGGTCCAAAGGGGGCTTTTAAGGGTAGGAGTGTAATGCATGAAGGACCTAAGTGTAAACTATCTATTTCATAACCGAAATGATGTCCAATTGCCTTCAAATTTTTATATGTGCTTAATTGAACATTTAAGACATTGATTTTACTTCTGATTTGGCCTTTCAAACTTATTTATGTGTTCAATTGACGCATGGATCATCATTTGTACTTTACTTTCAGAATATCTCATTTTTGTGACCTAATTATGAAGTTTTAACACTGAGTAAAGGTTTTAGGTCTTTTTCTTTAATTCCCACACTCAACCCTTTTTATCTATTAATTTGATGTTGTTTTACTTAGTGTCTAGCTTAACTTCAGCGTTTTAGCCATGATGAGTAGCCACTCATCAGCCACCTCCGTCGGCCACCTCCGTCGCCGCCACTGCTACCACCGGAGAGCCCTCATCCTCGCCATCCTCCTGAGCCTCCCGACAGCCCCACGGTGCTCTCTCTCTCTCGCGAGGAGAGAGGAAAAAAGCTCTGTTTTCCCATCAATTACTACTTACATTCAATGCCATTGCCACCTAATTTGATTTTATTTATTATTATTATATTGTGGCAGAATTGCACTTGAACACTCATAGTTCCATATAATTGCATGATATTGATATTAACTAGTTTAAAGATTAATTTTTGGGCTTAACTTAAGTACTAGTTGTCTCTAGTACACATCACGTGAAAATTGTATAAATTCATCATAAATTTATTGAGGATTTCTATGAGGGAAAACTGCACATATACCCTTATCTTTTTAAGTTATTGCAAATCTACTTTCTTTCACATTTTAAGTTAGATTTGAATAGGGATTTCGCACTATCTGAAATAATATTAAATAATTAAGTATTGATTGCATAATTGCCTCCCTATGGACACGACCCACTCTTCTGCGAGTGGTTATTTTCATTATTTTTTATTAGTCGATTTTTCCACCATTTAAATACTATAACGCAAAGCGAAAAGTCGTCTTTCAAAATTGGCACCGTTGCCAGGGAGGCAACAGACGCAATATATTTACTTTATTGTTTTCAAATCTTTTGAGTTGCGAAATTTTCTAATCATTTTGATTATTGAGCGAGGAATCTGAAGAGGCGACGAGGCGCAACAGAGCAGCGACAGCAACCACGAGTTAAGCCACATGAGGAAAAGACGAAGGAGACCAAGATCCTGTTTTGCAGAGGATTCTCCGTCGTCAAAATTTAATTCTGTCTTTTCGCCCTTGTAGTAATTGGGGCTAAATTTTTGGGGTTTGTCCCCGCATTCTTTAGGTACTAGGGCTTACAATATTTTTGGTGCATGCGTGATTATATTTTCTGCTTGCTTGATTTTAAGAAAAAAAACCAATAGAGAAAATATCGAGCTGCCTATTTAGAAGTTGCATGCCCTTAGGTGCGTACATTTAGGGGTGATTGAGCAGCATATTAGATCTTATTATTGCATTGCAAGCATATTAGCACAAAGATTGCTGGAGACAACTATATCTTTCTAACTTTTGCATCCAGCTTCTGTTCATGCATTTGCATTCAAATTTAAATTCACGACCACCAAGTTGTTTGAATTTACTAATTCAGTGGTCACATTACTAAAAGCGGAACTAATAATCAGATTCAACCCTAAAAGCAATTCACATTTGATCTGATTCTAAGGGACTTGTCTGCGATTTCAAAAGAAATTACAAAGATTTGCGGTGTGTTGCACACTTTTGACACTGAGCATGCACATTAGGCACCGCACTAAGGCTTGATCCCTTAAGGCTATAGGCACCGATCTCTTTATCTGTGCAGACCCTCCTATTATGCTTTGTGGTGGTGGTGATACTATCTTTTGACCAAGTGTTTTGATACTCCACAGAGGGGGACACCCCTTAAAGGAATAAAAGGGTAGTTAAGGGGCATCGCATATGCATCGCCTCAAAGGAAGGGTTCGCCCTACTTACATCCCTTTGTTCATCCTTGGAGTAACTTCTCCCTTGATCACCTGGGAGTGTCATCCAAGCAAAGTATAGGTCCCAGGGCACTCGAAAGTTGAATTAAGGCACGTAATTGTAGTGAAAAACTTGTTTGGCCATTTATATTAACTAATTCAACATCCACAATAAAGAAGGTTAAGATTTCAAGTCCACACCCCTCTTATACCACTTACGTGGGAACGGAGGGATAAGTCTTGATCTTTTGACTTATCTTTGGAGTGGAGGTTTGACTTAATAAAAAAAAAATTCTGAATTGTGTTTTGTATGCTTAGTAGACTCTCTCTTGAGGGTAGTCTAGTGTTTGATCCTGAGCCTGAGAGAATTCTTAGGAGAGCTCACCTAGGAGAAGAAAGAGAAGAAATGGCTAAGCAAGGTGCAAATCAACAAAGGACCCTAAGGGACTATTTTATTCCTACCAACCAACTTACACAAGCACTAAGACGATCGGCAGGGGATAATCCGTTTAAGATCAAGAGCAGTACCATATCTCTGTTGCCTCTTTTTATGGTACTACTAGGGAGGACCCCTACAGGCATTTGGAGGAATTCACCGAGGTCTGTTCCATGGTGAAGCTCCAGGGCTTTACTGATGAAGCCCTGATGAGGACTCTATTTCCTTTCTCCCTAAAGGATAAGGCTAAGCACTGGTATCATACCCTCGATGCAAGGGTAAATGATTAGGCTACCTTCAAGGGAGAATTTTTAAAAAAGTATTTTCCTATGAGTAAAACCAACCATTACAGAAGAGAGATTATGGGTTTCACTCAACAGGAAGGGGAGCAATTTCATGAGACTTGGGAGTGCTTCAATGACCTTCTTAGGTTATGCCCCCACCATCAAGTGCCAAGATGGTAGTTGGTCGAAAGGTTCTACAACGGATTATCTGAAAGACATAGGCAAACCATTCATGTAGCCTATGCAGGAACCTTCATGACTAGAGCAGAGGCTGAAGCCTGGGCATTATTTGAAACTTTAAGCGACAACTCCATACATCTGTCCTCTGCCTATCAAGAAAGAAAACCATCAATCTTGTAGAGGAAGATAGAGGGCCATGAAGCTGGGGCTTCTCAGGATTTGGCTTATCAGATTCAACTATTGAATAAAAACTTTGATAGGCTTTTAGCAAACCCTGGCATGAACCTGCAAGCAGCCTCTATTTTTTAGGCATCAAGAGAATACTCCATTTGCCAAAGCACAACGCACGCCACTGCGGAGTGCCATCAAGCAACCCAATTCCCTGAGTTGATTCAGGCCGACTTGAACGCAGCCCAAGGTTTCTGCCCCCCTCGCAATAACCCTTACTCCAACACTTATAATCTAGGGTGGCGGAACCATCCAATCATCTCTTGGAAGCAAGCTGATGCTTCTAACTCAGGGAATACATGACCCTTACCACCCTAGACCACATACGAACCTTCTCATGAAAACCCTCCTCCGAATAAGCCCTCTGAGATGGATGAACTGAAGGCCATGATGAAAGTAATGCAAGAGCATCAGAATATGGTTATCCAATCTCAGAATAAGATGATTACTGATATGCAATCCCAAATTGGTCATCTTACGGAGGCAATTAGGCAATGTGATCCGGGGAAGTTGCCTAGCTCTTCTGAGGAGAACCCTATGGGCAAGGGGGTTGTATTCAGGGAGCACGCCCAAGCAGTGATCGTGTTGAGGAGTGGAAAAGGATTGACAAGCCTAATAACACTCCTACGGTTACATCTCAAAATTTGCCTTCCACACTTGACCTGACTTCCACCTCACCTGAGGAAGAGCCACACCACTCTCCCTCACAAAAAATCACCCACAATGAGGATGTCGTCCTTCCACCACCCCTTTCTCGCCATGATGACCCCTCTACTCAGAAGTCGAGGGTGCCCTATCCAGAGCGCCTATCTGCTCCTAGGGAATCTTCTGTTGGCTCGTCTGGAGCCAAGGATAGGACGGAAGAGATTATGGATACTTTTAGGCAAGTCCAGATTAACTTGCCTCTGTTGGAAGCGATTAAACAAATGCCATCATCTGCCAAGTTTTTGAAGGACCTATGCACCCAGAAGCGTCGATCTAGGAAACAGGTCCAAACCAAGGTCATCCTGCCTGACCATGTTAGCTCTGTTCTTCAGCATGGAACACCCCCCAAAATGAAAGACCCAGGGGCCCCATATATTTCAGTGGTTATAGGTAACCAACACATTGACGAGGCTCTGCTCGATCTAGGTGTGGGGGTAAACATTCTACTGAGCTTTGTCTACGGCCTTTTGGGAGGAGGAAAGCTGAAGCCTAGTCCAGTAATCCTCCAGGTTGCAGACAGATCACTTAAGACAACGCGGGGATTGTTGGAAGATGTCCTTGTGAGAGTGGAGGATTTCTTCTTCCCCATTGACTTTCTGGTACTTGATACTGACCCATCTAATAAGCCCACAAAGCCGTCCATTATTCTGGGACACCCCTTTTCGGCCACAGCCAATGCCTCTATAAATTGTAGGTCTGGGGAACTTAAAATGGACATCTCAACTAAAACCCTCAATCCAAAAGGCTCTTGAATTGGAGTTGAAACCCCTCCCGAGCACATTGAAATATGCTCTCCTTGGCCCTAATAACACGCTCCCCATTATTATCTCGTCTGCATTATCTAAATTGCAGGAGGGACCTCTGCTTGAGTGTTTACAAAGGCACAAGGAAGCAATTTCCTGGACAATTGCTAATATTAAGGGTGTTGATTCCTCTCTTTGCATGCATCATATATACACGAACGAGTCCGTGAAGCCTTTCCGAGACATGCAGAGAAGGCTCAATCCAAATATGTGGGAGGTTATTAAAAAGGAGATTCTGAAATGGTTGGATGTAGGGATTATCTATCCCATTTCAGATAGTAAATGGGTCAGTCCTATTCACGTAGTTCCGAAAAAGGCAGGAATCACTATGGAAGAGAATGACCAAGGAGAACTGGTGACCACTAGACCCTCAACTGGTTGGAGGGTCTGCATTGATTACCGCCGTTTAAACACGGCTACCCAGAAAAACCATTTACCCTTACCGTTTATCGATCAAATTTTGGAACGATTGGCAGGGAACAAGTACTTTTGTTTTCTTGACAGGTACTTTGGGCACAATCAGATAGCCATTTTTCCTGATGATCAGGAGCGTACCACCTTCACGAGTCCTTATGGCACTTTTGCATTCCGCCGAATGCCATTCAGGTTATGTAACCTCCTACCACTTTCCAACGTTGTATGATGGCTATCTTTTCTAATATGATCGACGAGTTCGTTGAAATTTTCATGGATGACTTCTCCATTTATTGCTTGTCATTTGACCTATGCCTTGCACACCTTGATAAAGTCTTAACCCGTTGCGAAGAGGCAAAAATGGTGCTTAGCTGGGAGAAAAGCCACTTTATGGTCCAGCAGGGCATTGTGTTAGGGCATGTAGTTTCCGAGAGAGGATTAGAAGTGGACACCGCAAAAATCGATTCCATCTCTAAGCTTCCATTGCTCGCCAATGTTCGTCAGGTTAGATCTTTCCTTGGCCATGCTGGATTTTATAGGCGCTTCATTAGAGACTTCAGTAAAATCTCTAAGCCACTCTGCAACCTGTTAGCGAGGGATGTCTCCTTCGATTTTGATGATAGATGTGGCGAGGCTTTCCAAGCTTTGAAGAAAGCCCTCATTACCGCACCGATTCTCCAAGCACTAGATTGGATCCTCCCGTTTGAGCTTATGTGCGATGCTTTTGATTTTGCAGTGGGAGCGGTCTTAGGTCAAAGGGTTGATGGCAAACCTCATGTGCTACATTATGCCAACATGACTCTTACGGATCCTCAGCAAAACTACATGGTCACTGAAAAGGAATTACTTGCTGTAGTATTTTCTTTGGAAAAGTTTCGATCTTATCTTTTGGGATCCAAGGTTGTGGTGTTCACTGATCATTCAGCCCTTAAGCATCTTCTGGCTAAAAAGGACACCAAACCTTGCCTAATTCGTTGGATTCTGCTACTTCAAGAATTTGACCTAGAAATTAAAGACAAGAAAGGAGTTGAGAATGTGGTAGCAGACCATTTGTCTAGGATCCCTATTGAGGCATCAAACCCTATTGGCGGTATTCAAGAGACTTTCCCTGATGAGTCTCTAATGGCCGTGGAAACTAAAACTCCTTGGTTCGTTGGCATAGTGAACTATCTAGTCACGAGCATCACCCCTAGTACTTGGGACAAGCAGAAGCGAGACAGGTTTATCGCCAATGCTAAATTTTATCACTGGGAGGAACCCGAGCTTTTTAGAATAGGCCCTGACCAGCTGCTTCGCCGTTGCGTCCCTGATGAGGAACAAAGAAGTGTTCTGAGTTTTTGCCATGACCTCCACTGTGGGGTACATTTTAGTGGGAAGAAGATTGCTCATAAGGTTCTTCAGTCTGGTTTTTGGTGGCCCACATTATTCTGAGATTCACATACATATGTGGGCGCATGTCTACGTTGCCAGCAGATGGGAACCATTGGAAAAAGGGATGAGATGCCCCAACAACCTATCCTCCCTATTGAAATCTTTGATATTTGGGACATTGACTTCATGGGTCCCTTTCCTGTGTCCTTCGGATATGAATACATCCTTCTGGCTATTGACTATGTATCAAAATGGATAGAAGCCATCCCCACGCGAACCAATGACCATTCCGTGGTCTTGGGCTTTGTTAAGGCTGATATCATTTCTCGATATGGGTGCCCAAGGATGATCATAAGTGATGGAGGACCTCACTTTATGAATGTACACTTCACAAGACTACTCCAAAATTTGGGAGTCAACCACATGATAGCCACACCTTATCATCCCCAAATGAGTGGACAAGTTGAAGTGTCAAATAGGGAGATTAAGCAAATTTTAGAAAAAACTGTTAGGCCTGATTGGAAGGATTGGTATAAAAAACTAAATGACACTCTTTGGGCCTACAGAACTGCATATAAGACTCCTTTGGGCATGTCTCCTTTCCGTCTTGTCTACGAAAAAGCATTCCACCTTCCCGTTGAAATCCAACATAAAGCTTATTGGGCCATTAAAAACATTAACTTAAACCTGGATAAAGCGGGAACAGCACGTATGTTAGAATTAAGTGAGCTTGAGGAGCTTCGTAATGAAGCTTATGAAACTTCTCAAGCTTACAAGCAACGTACAAAAGTCTTCCATGACAAGCACATCATTAGAAAGACTTTTGAGCCCAACAAGTGGGTCTGGCTTTTGAATTCTAGACTTAAACTATTTCCTGGAAAGCTCAAGCCCCGTTGGGATGGGCCATACATTGTTATCAATACCTTCCCTCATGGAGCTGTAGAGATCAGGAACCCTATTTCAGGTGTGAACTTTAAAGTAAATGGCCAGTGACTTAAACCGTATATTACTCTTTCAGATGGCCAGGTTTTGGATGCACTACAGCTTGAGGAGCCTTAGCTCCTCCCACTCTCCTCAGGTGATATTCTTCTATGTCTATATTTTTCCAATGAGGACATTGTCAGTCTTAGGCATGGGGGGATATAACCTGAGAATGTTTATAGTGTTTATAGCATTTATAAATATTTGCATACATATAAAAAAAAAAAATTGAGTTGATTGGGTTAGGCCCTAGCAAAATACCTTTGTTATTGGAGGTGTTTCTTCCAGAATTCTTTCTTAAGTTTAGAATCCAGTACATTTATTTCACGTGCACGTAGACTTGGTAATGGATCATTGGGGAAAACCAATAAGCATTTGCAGTCTACTGAACCCTTGGACAGTTCATAGAGAGTCAGGCATACTATCTTCTAATAAATCCACCTCATATTTGTGAGAAGAAGTAGAGAGATTACTGGTGCGCTAAGTCTAGTGCAAGGACTCTTAAGTTCTGGATAATTAGATGATGATACTTCAGAGTTAGGTGTAGTTTTCACTCTCTGTTCCTGTGTGCATACTTTGAGTGAATTCCTGAGAGTCACCAAATAAGGCAGATACACAGAGATTGAGTCTTAATAAAGCTATAACTATGGTGGATGGTTACGACCGTCTTTCATAGAGTTCTCAGCTGAAGGAGGGTAATAGTGTCAAAGGTCAGAAATATGCCTGTCCTATCCTTTCCTTCTCGGTGCCGAGAATAGGCACTTCCATCAAATAAGCCACACAACTTCCTCTTGACCATCATCATCCCTAATAATGCCTCATAAATAAAAGTCCGTATTGTGTTGTGATTGATTGAAAAAGAAACAAAAACAAGAAGAAAAAAAATAAAAAAAAAGGGGAAAAGAGAAAAGAAGTAGAAAAAGAAGAAATAGAAAGAAGAAAAAGAAGAAATAGTTGTATTACAAAAAAAAAGTCAAAGTTTATGATGTAACACTGTTTCTGAGGCAGCAGAACACCTATCGCGTTCCACCAAATATGACCCATACCTACCTTCTAGTATTTCTGATCGCCTGAATACTGGTTGAGAACTCTAACTTAGTTATAGAGTTATTAAGACTTTGATTGAAGTGTGGATGCCATGTGAGGCCACCAAATAGTGAGTATAATTTCTAAATCTGGCGAGATTCGTGATCTCAAAAAGAAAGAAAAGAAAGAGTGCCCAGGAACATCAAGAGAGCACAATTGTGTAGCCTCTCTCAGAGTTGACTTATCTAATAGTCTAGAGAGCTAGAGTCTGCAGTACTAGACTATATATAGCACCAGTTGAGTATGTGCCACCAAATACAAATCCATTCAACTTGATATCTCCAACCTAAGGCAAACGCCGGGGTCAAATTATAGATTATCGTCTGCTTTATCTCCGAGGGAAGTAGTTGCCTATCTCGACGGAAATTTTTGCCAAGAGTGATGTACGAACTCCCAATGCGAATCGGCTCTTTCACTTGGATCTGTTACCTAGGCTATCAGCACTTCACATTTGTCTGGATTCATAAACTTTTGAAGAAAGAAAAGAAATCTCCTGCTGCTCAGACCGCAGCAGGTCCCTCTCCGCGTCGCTCCGCGCCCCCTGCGCCCTCCGCCAGCCGGCCAAGCCGCTCTGGCGAGCTCGCCCTCACGGCAGAGCTCCGCCCTCGCACGCCGCACCTCCGCGCTCACTGCGGCGGCCGCTGCCGCCCTCGCGTCTGCTCGCTCTCGCGCACAGGAAGGAGAAGAAGAAGGAGACGGTGGAGACGGGAGGGGAGGCGCGCCCCTTTTAACGCCGCGCAGAGAGGAGAGAGGAGGTGGCAGGCCGCCTGCAGCCGCAGAGAGAAAAAGGGGGAATATGCGGTCTGCGCGCTCAGGCGCGCAAGCGACTCGCGTGTGTCGGAAATAACGGATTTCCAGACGTCTTGAAACTATCCCAGACGTCTTATCAGATGTCTGGTTGTGATCCCAGACGTCTTGTCCGACGTCTGAGCCACCTCCCAGACGTCTTAAAATACGTCTGGGGCACACATTCGTTACAATATAACAAACTCAAAGGAAGTTTCGTCCCTGAAACTTGCGCCAACTAGGGTGCGGGAAAAAGATGTCCAAATAACCATAACAAACTCAAAGAGGACCGAAGCCGGTCTGAAAAGATGTACCCGCGAAAAGCTCTGGGTACCGCTCCCGCATTGCCGCCTCAGGCTCCCAGGTAGCCTCCTCGTACCGCTGGCTCCTCCACAAAACCTTTACCAGGGGTACTTGCTTTCGTCTCAACCTGCGGATGGCTCGGTCTAGGATTTGCACTGGCCGCTCGGGGTAGGTCAGGTCGTCGCTCACCTCGACACTCTCGTGACTCAGTACGTGGCTGGGATCGGCTACGTACTTCCTGAGGTTGGACACGTGGAACACGTCGTGCACACCAGAAAACTGCGGGGGAAGGGCAAGTCTGTAAGCAACGGGTCCAACCCGCTCCAGGACCTCAAAGGGCCCCACGAACCTCGGCGCGAGCTTCCCTCTCACCCCAAACCGCTGTAAGCCCTTCATGGGCGAAACACGAAGGAAGACGTGGTCCCCAACCTCGAACTGCACCTCTCTGCGTCTGCGATCTGCGTAGCTCTTTTGTCTGCTCCTGACAGTGCGGAATCGTCTGTGGATCTGCTCAACTACCTCCTGACTCTGCCAGATCAACCTGGGGCCAACCTCCCACTTGGTCCCCACCTCAACCCAACTCAAGGGTGCCGTGCATTTCCGTCCGTACAGAGCCTCGTAGGGAGCCATGCCGATGCTCGAGTGATAACTGTTGTTGTATGCAAACTCCGCCAGGGGCAGGTGCTCCTCCCAAGAGCCCCTCTAGTCTAGTACACAGGCACGCAAAAGGTCCTCAAGTGTCTGTATCGTGCGTTCCGACTGTCCGTCCGTCTGGGGGTGGTAAGCCGTGCTAAACCTCAACCTCGTCCCCAAAGCCTGCTAAAACTCAGCCCAAAACTGGGACGTAAAGCGGGTATCCCGGTCGGATACGATCTCCCGCGGAACTCCGTGTAGTCGCACCACATCACGGATATACCTCTCTGCCAACTGTGCTGGTCCCAAAGTGACTCGGATCGGCAAGAATCGTGCCGTCTTCGTCAATCTATCCACTATTACCCAGACTGCGTCGTGTCCTCGCTGGGTAACAGGTAAGCCCACCACCAAGTCCATGGTGATGCTCTCCCACTTCCACTCTGGCACTGGAAGCGGCTGAAGCGGCCCTGCAGGCCTCTGATGCTCGGCTTTCACCTGCTGGCACACTAAGCACTGCTGCACGAACTCACCCACATCCCGCTTCATCCCTCTCCACCAGAACTCGCGTCTCAAGTCATGGTACATTTTCGTGTTTCCGGGATGTATGGTGAATCTGGAACAGTGTGCCTCAGTCAGGAGCTCTCTCAACAGCTCCTCGTCTCTGGGGACGCACAACCGTCCCCTCAAGCGTAACACCTGGTCTGTGAAAGGGAAGTCCCCTGGGTCCCCTGATAGTACTCTGTCGCGCAAAGACTGCAAGTACGGATCGGCCATCTGTCCCGTGATGATGCGGTCTATCAACTCTGGCCTGGTCTGCCGTGTCACCGTCACTACCCCACAGTACCCTCGTAACTCTAGAGGTCACCAACTGCCCACCTCCTCCAAAAGGCTCCAACTCTGTAACTGTAGACTGGCCAAGCATGCGGGCGCCTTACGGCTCAAGGCGTCAGCCACCACATTGGCCTTTCCCGGGTGGTAGGAGATGCTGCAGTCGTAGTCCTTCAGGAGCTCCAACCAATGTCTCTGTCTCATGTTGAGCTCCTTCTGGTCAAAAAGATATCTGAGGCTCTTGTGATCTGTAAAAATCTCGAAGGTCTCACCGTACAAGTAGTGCCTCCATGTCTTCAGCGCGAAGACAACAGCTGCCAACTCTAGATCGTGGGTAGGGTAGGTATGCTCATGGGGCTTCAGTTTCCGCGAAGCGTAAGCGACCACGTGACCCCTTTGCATGAGCACACCTCCTAACCCCTGCCAGGAAGTGTCCGTGTACACAACGAACCCGCCACTACTGTCAGGGATGGTGAGCACGGGAGCCGAGGTCAACCTCTCCTTCAGCTCCAGAAAACACGCCTCACAGGCGTCTGTCCAAGCGAAAGGCACATCCTTCCGGGTCAACTGTGTCATAGGACGCGCAATCTGTGAAAATCCTCTGATGAACCGTCTGTAGTAACATGCCAATCCCAGGAAACTGCGAATCTCAGTGACTGAACGCGGTCTCTCCCACCTGAGCACTGCCTCGACCTTGGCGGGGTCCACCGCCAGGCCGTCTCCAGAGATCACATGACCCAAAAAGGTCACCTCCCTCAACCAGAACTCGCACTTGCTGTATTTGGCGTACAGCCTGCGTCGTCTCAGAGTATCCAGAACCATCCGCAAGTGTTGTCCGTGCTGCGTCCGATCTCTAGAATAGATGAGTACATCATCTATGAAAACCACCACAAACTGGTCCAAGTACGGTCTAAACACCCGGTTCATCAGGTCCATGAAAGCAGCGGGGGCATTGGTCAGCCCAAACGACATGACCAAAAACTCGTAGTGTCCGTACCGGGTGCGGAAAGCTGTCTTGGAGACGTCGGTCTCCCTGATCCTCAACTGGTGGTATCCAGACCTCAAGTCAATCTTGGAAAACACCGTGGCACCCCGCAACTGGTCAAACAAATCGTCGATCCTCGGTAGCGGATATCTGTTCTTGATGGCGACCCTATTCAGCTGTCGGTAGTCCACACAAAGTCGTAGGGTCCAATCCTTCTTCTTCACAAACAGTACCGGGGCTCCCCAGGGAGACGCACTGGGCCTCACGAAACCTTTCTCCAAAAGGTCCTGCAACTGGGACTTGAGCTCTCGCAGCTCAAGCGGTGCCATTCTGTATGGCGCGGTGGAGATGGGGCTGGTCCCTGGTACTAGTGAGATCTCAAACTCGATCTCACGCTCGGGCGGTAGTCCTGGTAACTCGTCTGGAAACACGTCGGGGTACTCTCTGACCACCGGGATGCTCTGGAAGTCTGCCACGGGGCTGTGCTCTGCCACCACACAAGCTAGGAAGCCCTCACACCCCTGGCTCAAAAGTCTCGTCGCCCGAAGTGCCGAAATGCACCTGAAACCTCCATCCACTGGCTGCCCATGAAACTCGAAAGAAGGCAACTCCGGAATGGAGAAGACAATCTTCCTCTCAAAACAGTCTACCAAGGCGTGGTAAGCGGACAGCCAATCCATCCCCAGAATCACTCTAAAGTCCTCCATCTATATCATAATCAGGTCAGCTGGCAGGCTATGTCCCTCGATGCTGACCCCGCAACCCGTGTACACCTCCTCAGCTACAAATAGCTGACCACTCGGACCTCTGATTACGAACGGATTCTCTAACAGTGTATAATCCTGGTCCAAACTAACTGCGAAACTGGCTGCGACAAACGAGTGCGTAGCGCCGGAATCGAAAAGCGTGTAAACGAGTCTGCCAGAAACTGAAACCATACCTGCTACCACGGATCCCGATGCTCTGGCGTCCCTGTGTGTTAGGGCGTTGATACGCCCCTCAGCCCTAGGTGCGGACGAAGCAGCCACACTCTGCGTCGGACGGGTAGGTGCTGGCCGGTACCCTCCTCGCGATTGCTGTCCTCCTCCTCGTGCCTGGGGATCGCGGCCTCCTGCGCGCCCTCCAGTGCTCTGCACGGGAAGTATCTGCTGACCTCCTGCCCTAGATGGGCAGTCCCTCCTGACGTGGCCCGGTTGGCCACACTGGTAGCAGAGGGGAACCCGACTCCCGCCCTCAGTGAGTCCCTGCTGTCGGCTAGGCGGGGGTCCAGTGCTGGCGACTGGCCCCTGTCGAGGGCCCCCAAAGGCCACTGATGGCCCTGCACAACGTGACGGCTCTCCTGCGGACGCCATGTGTCTCCGTTCTCGCCGGCCCTGTGAGAAGTCTGGCTGAAAGGGCCTCTTCCACCCGCCGTCGATCTCTCGCGTGGACAGGTTGGTCTCCTCGTAAGTCATAGCTGCCTCTACCACCCTCGAAAACGTCGGCAGCTTCAGGGGTTTGACATACCCCCGGATCGCAGGCCGGAGCCCCTCGGTGAACCTCCAAAGGCGCTCCTCCTCAGTGGCTACCGCTGTCGCTGCAAAGCGGGACAGCTCCAAGAAACGCGTGCGGTACGTGCTCACGGTCATCGTCCCTTGGCGGAGAGTGTGGAACTCCCGCCTCCTCTGGTCCTGCCACGTCTGGGGAAAGTACTGCTCGCAGAAGAGGGTGACGAACTGGTCCCACGTCGGCTCGTCCCTCTCCTGACCCCGGACTGCCCTCCACCACCGGTGTGCCGCACTCTCCAGCTGGTACGTGGCAAAGGCCACGCGGCACTCCACCGGGGGGCGAAGGGTGTCGAAGATCTTCTCCAGCTGCTCAAGCCAGTCCTCTGCCTCGGTCGGGTCCTCATCCCCCTTGAAGGAGGGGGGCTTCAGCTTCCGGAACTGTCCGAAAAGCTCGAAGTGGCGCTGTAGGGGAGGTGCTGGTGCACCTCCAGGCGAAGGTGCCTCGTGTACAGAAGTGTCGGAGGAAGGTGGGGGCGGCAGGGGCCCATCCCCTCCCTCGTGTCCAGCGCCGTGTCCGTCGCGTGGTCCCACAGAGGACTCCCCCTCTGCAACCCCAGGAGGAGGTGCTCGGGGCGGTGGGTGGAGCTCCTCTCGTACAATATCCCGTATCAGTCTGGCGAGGTCCTGGGCTTGGACGCCAGGGAGTGGTGGCTGGTCCACCGAGACGTCAACGACAGCACGTCCACCTCGCCGACCTCGCCCTCGGCCGTGCCCGCGGCCAGTCTCGCCAGTCCCGCGACGAGGCATCTCCTGCAAGGAGACGCGAAACAAAACGGAAACGTCAAAACAGACGGTACCTAACAAAACTTCTAAGAGCTCATGTCAAGAGATATGTTGTGGTGGCTACTCTAGCTATAAACATGTGAATTGGTTATTTTCCAGTCTGTTGATTCACTTCTCGGGACGACCTTGCTCTGATACCATCTTGTAACGACCCAGTTCCCGAGTCCCTACGAGACACGAGAACCGGACCGACTCGACTAATCCCAAGACCTAGTCGTCCAACGAGGAAGTAACCAAAAGACAGTAAAATAAACCACATTCAGCATGAATATAACTAACAGTAAGAAAGTACAGCAGTAAGGAAAGAAACTACTACAGTAGGTACCACCACAACAGTAAAACAGCATTTATCATATAACAAGAACTGCAGGTAAAGAAGGTACAGCGGAAACGAAAACTACTCACTAGAACAGAAACAAAAGGGGTACAAAAGGCTGTGGTAACTCTACTGGACCCTACTCGGCCCAGCATCCTCTGCAGCCGCCGGCCCTGGCTGCTCAACACCTGGTCCTGAAAAAGGTAACGAGTGTAACACGTCAGCAAAACGCTGAGTAAAGTGGAAAAATAACTAAAGGCAACAGTAGAGTGTACAGTAGCTGTTATGTTCTATTACTTCCTTTATTCACATCTTTCAATTTTTCTCACTATTTCATTTATTTCTCAGATCCTTTACTTGATCTCGAATGTCCTCGTGGGAACGATCTTGATTGCAGTCTTTTCCAAAAGTAGAAGTAGCACGTGGTGCTCTCCTGGCCGGGAGAGTCCCCCGTGGTGATCCTACCCTCAGTCAACCACCCCAAGGTCACTGACAGACGTAACGGTGACTACGGCACGCGCGATAAACGCACAGGTAGCTAGCCCGCACTGGCACGCGGTCAGTCATTTCCGTTAACGGGTGCGCCCAAAGCACAGCACGGAACCAGGGCAGAGCCCTCTCAGTAACAGGGGTCCAACCCCTCCACAGTAACCAAACCGGGGCCTTGCCCCTCCACAGTCCGCGCACCCTCGCCTGACTACCCTGGTTTGCCCTAGTGGGCCTAACAAGTCGGTGAAGGAGGCTAGCAGAACCCCGGGGCCCGTGGGGTAGCTAGTACTCTCCTAACACTACTAGCTCTCCTCGGTACTACCTACACGAGGGCCAACAAGTCGGTACAGAGTGGCCAGTCCTAACCCCCGGGTCCCTGGGGTGGCTAGCTCAGCTCTGCACTAAACAGGGGGACAGTCGCTCTCCTTGGTACTCCGTACTCAAGGGCCAGCTCACTTCCCCAATTCTATTCCTTTCGCTTTCCAGGAGTTCTACTCCTACTTCCCCGTAGGGTTCCAGAACATCTCATGTCTTACTTTCCAGTTTCACGTTCTTACAAACCATGATCCCAATCATGTTTCTCTATTCATAACAGGCAGCTGTGAATTCAATTTACAGGCAGCTTCATATATTCCTTTCCATTTTTCCAAGACTGCATTATTATATATTCCACTAGTTTTTCCATCCTAGGATTCATGCCATATCCTAGGGTCTATCATACAATCTAGTTTTCCGATCCTAGGATTCATGCAACACCTAGGAACTATCATTCCATATATTTCTCATTCCTACGATTCATGCAATGTCCTAGGTTCTAGTTATGGTTCCATACTTTAACAAATTTTTATTAATACTTAAAACCACTCTACCAGGTACAACGGGAGTAATGGGGGCGTGATTGGGAATCCCGCGCGCCTCCGCGACTCTCAAGACTGCAACCGAACGAGGTCCTATCAGAAGGATCAAACACAAGGAGTGTCTCAAAACAGTGTATAGCTACTGTAGACGGGTAGAGGAATTACTTCTGAAAAGAATGCAACTCGAATCGCGGAAAACGGAGCCCGAACGGGCCCTAAACGGGTCGAAAAAGACGATACTGTGCAAAATCAGACGTCTGGAACTCCTTCCAGACGTCTTAAAAAGTGGATCAGAGAATTACCTGTTCAGCGTGGTTTCCCAGACGTCCAGAAGTCTGCGGGGACGTCTGCCCTAGATCCCAGACGTCCGATGGTCCCTCAGGACGTCTGGAGGTCACTCCCGCCGTCTGGTACAACTTCCAGACGTCTGATTCGCAAAGGATGGCGAATCAGCGAACCTGCGCACAGCCAACCCCCTCCCTCAGTACGGTCAGTCGACAAGAAGGAAGAAGAAGGCGGAAACTCACCTTTCAGACGTCTGTATGATCTTACAGACGTCGACCTTGCCGTCTGGCTATCAATCCAGACGTCTGATTCTGGAAATTTTTCCAGAATCAGGACAATGGTCGGCCTCCGCTCGCGACACCGCCCGCGTCGCACCTCATGCTCCTGCTGCTCAGACCGCAGCAGGTCCCTCTCCGCGTCGCTCCGCGCCCCCTGCGCCCTCCGCCAGCCGGCCAAGCCGCTCCGGCGAGCTCGCCCTCACGGCAGAGCTCCGCCCTCGCACGCCGCACCTCCGCGCTCACTGCGGCCGCCGTTGCCGCCCTCGCGTCCACTCGCTCTCGCGCACAGGAAGGAGAAGAAGAAGGAGACGGTGGAGACGGGAGGGGAGGCGCGCCCCTTTTAACGCCGCGCGGAGAGGAGAGAGGAGGTGGCAGGCCGCCTACAGCCGCAGAGAGAAAAAGGGGGAATATGCGGTCTGCGCGCTCAGGCGCGCAGGCGACTCGCGTGTGTCGAAAATAACGGATTTCCAGACGTCTTGAAACTATCCCAGACGTCTTATCAGACGTCTGGTTGTGATCCCAGACGTCTTGTCCGACGTCTGAGCCACCTCCCAGACGTCTTAAAATACGTCTGGGGCACACATTCGTTACACTATTCCATTCACTTTCCAGGAGTTCTACTCCTACTTCCCCGTAGGGTTCCATCCTTTTTACTCACACATCCAGGTTTCACTTTCCAGTTTCACATTCTTACAATCCATGTTCTCAACCATGTTATTTATTCACAACAGGCAGCTGTTAATTCAAATTACAGGCAGCTTTATATCTCTTCCCATTTTCCAAGACTGCAGTATTATACATTCCACTAGTTTTCCCATCCTAGGATTCATGCCATATCCTAGGAGCTATCATACAATCTAGTTTTCCAGTCCTAGGATTCATGCAACACCTAGGAGCGATCATTCCATCTATTTCTCATTCCTAGGATTCATGCAATGTCCTAGGTTCTATTTGTGGTTCCATAATTTAACAGATTTTATTAATAACTTAAAACCACTCTACCAGGTACAACGGGAGTAATGGGGGTGTGATCGGGAATCCCGCGTGCCTCCGCGACTCCCAAGACTGCAACTGAAGGAGGTCCTATCACAAGGATCAAACACAAGGAGTGTCTCAAAATAGTGTATAGGTACTGTAGACGGGTAGAGGAATTAATTTTGAAAAGAACGCAACTCGAATCGCGGAAAACGAAACCCGAACGGGCCCTAAACAGGTCAAAAACGACGACACTGTGCAAAATCAGACGTCTGGAACTTCTTCCAGACATCTTAAAAAGTGGAGCAGAGAATTACCTGCTCACCGTGGTTTCCCAGACGTCCAGAAGTCTGCGGGGACGTCTGGCCAAGATTCCAGACGTCCGATGGTCACCCAGGACGTCTGGAGGTCGCTCCAGCCGTCTGGTACGACAGCCAGATGTCTGATTCGCGTTGGATGGCGAATCACCGAGCCTGCGCACACCCATCTCCCTCCCTCAGTACGGTCAGTCGACAGGAAGGAAGAAGAATACGGAAAACTCACCTTTCATACGACTGGAAGATCTACCAGACGTCGTCCTCGCCGTCTGCCTATCAACCCAGACGTCCGATTCTGGAAATTTTTCCAGAACAGGGTGCCACCCGGCTTCTGCTCGCGACGCCGCCCGCGTCGCACCTCGCGCGCCTGCTGCTCAGACCACAGCAGTCCCCCCCTCCGCGTCGCTCCGCGCCCCCTGCGCCCTCCGTCGGCCGGCCCTAGCAGCCCCGGCAAGCTCGCCCTCACGACAGAGCTCCGCTCTCGCACGCAGCACCTCCTCCGCGCTCACTGCGGCCGCCGCTGCCGCCCTCGCGCTCACTCTCGCGCTCTGGCTGAAGGAGAAGAGAAAGGAGACGGTGGTGACGGAGTGAGGGGAGGCATGCCATTTTAAGGCCGCGCGGAGAGGAGAGAGAAGGATTCGCGGCAGGGGAATCTGCAGCCGCAGGAGGAAGGAAAGGCGAATATGCGGTCTGCGCGCTCAAGCGCGCAGACGACTCACGCGTGTCAAAAATAACTGATTTCCAGACGTCTGGAAACAATCCCAGACGTCTAGTCAGACGTCTGGACAACCTCCCAGACGTCTTAAAAGACGTCTGGGGCACACGTCCGTTACAATATAACAAACTCAAAGGAAGTTTCGTCCCCGAAACTTGCGCCAACTAGGGTGCGGGAAAAGATGTCCAATGAACCATAACAAACTCAAAGAGGACCGAAGCCGGTCCGAAAAGACGTACCCGCGAAAAGCTCCGGGTACCGCTCCCGCATTGCCGCCTCAGGCTCCCAGGTAGCCTCCTCGTACCGCTGGCTCCTCCACAAAACCTTTACCAGGGGTACTTGCTTTCGTCTCAAACTGCGGACGGCTCGGTCTAGAATCTGCACTGGCCGCTCGGGGTAGGTCAGGTCGTCGCTCACCTCGACGCTCTCGTGACTCAGTACGTGACTGGAATTGGCTACGTACTTCTTGAGGTTGGACACGTGGAATACGTCGTGCACACCAGAAAGCTGTGGTGGAAGGGCAAGTCTGTAAGCAACGGGTCCAACCTTCTCCAGGACCTCAAAGGGCCCCACAAACCTCGACGCTAGTTTCCCTCTCACCCCAAACCGCTGTAAGCCCTTCATGGGCGAAACACGAAGGAAGACGTGGTCCCCAACCTTAAACTGCACCTCTCTGCGTCTCCGATCCGCGTAGCTCTTCTGTTTGCTCCTGACAGTGCAGAGTCGTCTGTGGATCTGCTCAACTACCTCCTGACTCTGCCGGATCAACCTGGGGCCAACCTCCCACTTGGTCCCCACCTCAACCCAACTCAAGGGTGCCGTACACATCCGTCCGTACAGAGCCTCGTAGGGCGCCATGCCGATGCTCGAGTGATAACTGTTGTTGTATGCAAACTCTGCCAGGGGCAGGTGCTCCTCCCAAGAGCCCCTCCAGTCCAGTACACAGGCACGCAAAAGGTCCTCAAGTGTCTGTATCATGCGCTCAGACTGTCCGTCCATCTGGGGGTGGTAAGCCGTGTTAAACCTCAACCTCGTCCCCAAGGCCTGCTGAAACTCAGCCCAAAACTGGGACGTAAAGCGGGTATCCCGGTCGGATACGATCTCCCGCGGAACTCCGTGTAGTCGTACCACATCACGGATATACCTCTCTGCCAACTGTGCTGGTCCCAAAGTGACTCGAATCGGCAAGAAATGCGCCGTCTTCGTCAGTCTATCTACTATTACCCAGACTGCGTCGTGTCCCCGCTGGGTAACAGGTAAGCCCACCACCAAGTCCATGGTGATGCTCTCCCACTTCCACTCTGGCACAGGAAGCGGCTGAAGCGGCCCTGCAGGCCTCTGATGCTCGGCTTTCACCTGCTGGCACACTAAGCACTGTTGCACGAACTCACCCACATCCTGCTTCATCCCTCTCCACCAAAACTCGCGTCTCAAGTCGTGGTACATTTTCGTGTTCCCGGGATGTATGGTGAATCTGGAACCGTGTGCCTCAGTCAGGAGCTCTCTCAACAGCTCCTCATCTCTGGGAATGCACAACCGTCCCCTCAAACATAGCACCTAGTCTGTGAAAGAGAAGTCACCTGGATCTCCTGACAGTACTCTGTCGTGCAAAGACCGCAAGTATGGATCGGCCATCTGTCCTGTGATGATGCAGTCCATCAACTCTGGCCTAGTCTGCCGTGTCACCGTCACTGCCCCACAGTACCCTCGTAACTCTAGAGGTCGCCAACTTCCCACCTCCTCCAAAAGGCTCCAACTCTGTAACTGTAGGCTGGCCAAGCGTGCGGGCGCCTTACGGCTCAAGGCGTCAGCCACCACATTGGCCTTTCCCGGGTGGTAGGAGATGCTGCAATCGTAGTCCTTCAGGAGCTCCAACCAACGTCTCTATCTCATGTTGAGCTCGTTCTGATCAAAATGGTATCTGAGGCTCTTGTGATCTGTAAAAATCTCGAAGGTCTCACCGTACAAGTAGTGCCTCCAGGTCTTCAGCGCGAAGACAACAGCTGCCAACTCTAGGTCGTGGGTAGGGTAGGTATGCTCATGGGGCTTCAGTTGCCGCGAAGCGTAAGCGACAACATGACCCCTCTGCATGAGCACACCTCCTAACCCCTGCAAGGAAGCATGCGTGTACACAACGAACCCGCCACTACTGTCAGGAATGGTGAGCACGGGAGCCGAGGTCAACCTCTCCTTTAGCTCCAGAAAACACACCTCACAGGCATCTGTCCAAGCGAAAGGCACATCCTTCCAGGTCAATTGTGTCATAGGACGCGCAATCTGCGAAAATCCTCTGATGAACCGTCTGTAGTAGCCAGCTAGTCCCAGGAAACTGCGGATCTCAGTGACTGAACGCGGTCTCTCCCACCTGAGCACTGCCTCGACCTTGGCTAGGTCCACCGCCAGGCCGTCTCCAGAGATCACATGACCCAAGAAGGTCACCTCCCTCAACCAGAACTCGCACTTGCTATATTTGGCGTACAGCCTACGTCGCCTCAGAGTGTCCAAAACCATCCGCAAGTGCTGTCCGTGCTGTGTCCGATCTCTAGAATAGATGAGTACATCATCTATGAAAACCACCACGATCTGGTCCAAGTACGGTCTAAACACCCGGTTCATCAGGTCCATGAAAGTAGCGGGGGCATTGGTCAGCCCAAACGGCATGACCAAAAACTCATAGTCTGTACCGGGTGCGGAAAGCTGTCTTAGAGACGTCAGTCTCCCTGATCCTCAACTGGTGGTATCCAGACCTCAAGTCTATCTTGGAAAACACCGTGGCACCCCGCAACTGGTCAAACAAATCGTCGATCCTCGGCAGCGGATATCTGTTCTTGATGGTGACCCTATTCAGCTGTCGGTAGTCCACACAAAGACGTAGGGTCCCATCCTTCTTCTTCACAAACAGTACCGGGGCTCCCCAGGGAGACGCACTGGGCCTCACGAAACCTTTCTCCAGAAGGTCCTGCAGCTGAGACTTGAGCTCTCGCAGCTCAAGCGGTGCCATCCTGTATGGCACGGTGGAGATGGGGCTGGTCCCTGGTACTAGTGAGATCTCAAACTCGATCTCACGCTCGGGCGGTAGTCCTGGTAACTCGTCTGGAAACACGTCAGGGTACTCTCTGACCACCGGGATGCTCTGGAAGTCTGCCACAGGGCTGGGCTCTGCGACCACACAGGCTAGGAAGCCCTCACACCCCTGGCTCAAAAGTCTCGCCGCCCGAAGTGCCGAAATGCACCTGAAACCTCCGTCCACTGGCTGTCCGTGAAACTCGAAAGAAGGCAACTCCGGAATGGAGAAGACAATCTTCCTCTCAGAACAGTCCACCAAGGCGTGGTAAGAGGACAGCCAATCCATCCCCAGAATCACTCCAAAGTCCTCCATCTGGATCATAATCAGGTCAGCTGGCAGGCTATGTCCTCCGACGCTGACCTCGCAATCCGTGTACACCTCCTCAGCTACAAACAGCTGACCACTCGGACCTCTGATTACGAACGGATTTTCTAACAGTGTATAACCCTGGTCCAAACTAACTGCGAAACTGGCTGCGATAAACGAGTGCGTAGCGCCGGAATCGAAAAGCGTGTAAACGAGTCTGCCAGAAACTGAAACCATACCTGCTACCACCGATCCCGAAGCTCTGGCGTCCCTGTTTGTTAGGGCGTTGATACGCCCCTCAGCTCTAGGTGCGGACGAAGTAGCCACACTCTGTGTCGGACGGGTAGGTGCTGGCTGGTACCCTCCTCGTGACTGCTGTCCTCCTCCTCGCGCCTGGGAACCGCGGCCTCCTGCGCACCCTCCAGTGCTCTACGCGGGGAGTATCTGCTGACCTCCAGACCTAGATGGGCAGTCCCTCCTGACGTGGCCCGGCTGGCCACACTGGTAGCAGAGGGGAACCCGACTCCCGCCCTCAGTGGGTCCCTGCTGTCGACTAGGCGGGGGTCCGGTGCTGGCGACTGGCCCCTGTCGAGGGCCCCCAAAGAACACTGATGGCCCTGCACAACGTGACGGCTCTCCTGCGGACGCCACGTGTCTCCGTTCTCGCCGGCCCTGTGAGAAGTCTGGCTGAAAGGGCCTCTTTCGCCCGCAGTCGGTGTCTCGCGCGGATGGGTTGGTCTCCTCGTAAGTCATAGCTGCCTCTACCACCCTCGAAAACGTAGGCAGCTTCAGGGGCTTGACATACCCCCGGATCGCAGGTCAGAGCCCCTCGGTGAACCTCCAAAGGCGCTCCTCCTCAGTGGCTACCGCTGTCGCTGCAAAGCGGGACAGCTCCAAGAAACGTGTGCGGTACGCGCTCACAGTCATCGTCCCTTGGCGGAGAGTGTGGAACTCCCGCCTCCTCTGGTCCTGCCACGTCTGGGGAAAGTACTGCTCACAGAAGAGGGTGATGAACTGGTCCCACGTCGGCTCATCCCTCTCCTGTCCCCGGACCGCCCTCCACCACCGGTGTGCCACACTCTCCAGCTGGTACGTGGCAAAGACCACGCGGCACTCCACCGGGGGGCGAAGGGTGTCCAAGATCTTCTCCAGCTGCTCAAGCCAGTCCTCTGCCTCGGTCGGGTCCTCATCCCCCTTGAAGGAGGGGGGCTTCAGCTTCCGGAACTGTTCGAAAAGCACCTCCAGGCGAAGGTGCCTCATGTACAGAAGTGTCGGAGGAAGGTGGGGGCGGCAACGGCACATCCCCTCCCTCATGTCCAGCGCCGTGTCCATCACGTGGTCCCACAGAGGACTCCCCCTCTACAGCCCCAGGAGGAGGCGCTCGGGGCGGTGGGTGGAGCTCCTCTCGTACAATATCTCGTATCAGTCTGGCGAGGTCCTGGGCCTGGATGCCCGGGAGTGGTGGCTAGTCCACCGAGACGTCAACAACAGCACGTCCACCTCGCCGACCTCGCCCTCGGCCGCGCCCGCGGCCAGTCTCGCCAGTCCCGCGACGAGGCATCTCCTGCAAGGAGACGCGAAACAAAACGGAAACGTCAAAACAGACGGTACCTAACAAAACTTCTAAGAGCTCATGTCAAGAGATATGTTGTGGTGGCTACTCTAGCTATAAACATGTGAATTGGTTATTTTTCAGTCAGTTGATTAACTTCTCGGGACGACCTTGCTGTGATACCATCTTGTAACGACCCGGTTCCCGAGTCCCTACGAGACACGAGAACCGGATCGACTCGACTAATCCCAAGACCTAGTCGTCCAACGAGGAAGTAACCAAAAGAGCAGTAAAATAAATCACATTCAGCATGAATATAACTAACAGTAAGAAAGTACAATAGTAAGGAAAGAAACTACTACAGTATATACCACCACAACAGTAGAACAACATTTATCATATAACATGAACTGCAGGTAAAGAAAAGTACAGCGGAAACAAGAACTACTCACTATAATGGAAACAAATAGGTACAAAAGACAGTAGTAACTCTACTGGACCCTACTCGGCCCAGTGTCCTCTGCAGCCGCTGACCCTGGCTGCTCAACACCTGGTCCTGAAAAAGGTAACGAGTGTAACACGTCAGCAAAACACTGAGTAGAGTGGCAACTAAAACTAAAGACAACAGTAGAGTGTACAGTAACTGTTACGCCCTATTACTTTCTTTATTCACATCTTTCAATTGTCTCACTATTTCATTTATTCCCCAGATCTTTTTCTTTATCTCGAATGTTCCTCGTGGGAATGATCTTGATTGCAGTTTTTTTCCAAAAAGTAGAAGTAGCACGTGGTGCTCTCCTGGCCGGGAGAGTCCCCCGTGGTGATCCTACCCTCAGTCAACCACCCCAAGGTCACTGACAGACGTAACGGTGACTACGGCATGCGCGATAAAAGCACAGGTAGCTAACCCATACTGGCACGCGGTCAGTCGTTTCCGTTAACGGGTGCGCCCAAACACAGCATGGAACCAGTCCAGGGCAGAACCCTCTCAGTAACAGGGGTCCAACCCCTCCACAGTAACCAACCAAGGCCTTGCCCCTCCGTAGTCCGCGCACCCTCGCCTGACTACCATGGTTTGCCCCAGCGGGCCTAACAAGTCGGTGTGGGAGGCTAGCAGAACCCCGGGGCCCGTGGGGTAGCTAGTACCTCCCTACACTAGTAGCTCTCCTCGGTACTACGTACGCGAGGGCCAGCAAGTCGGTACAGAGTGGCCAGTCCTAACCCCGGGTCCCTGGGGTGGCTGGCTCCGCTCTGCACTAAACAGGGGGACAGTCGCTCTCCTTGGTACTCCGTACACAAGGGCCAGCTTGCTTCCCCAATACTATTCCATTCACTTTCCAGGAGTTCTACTCCGACTTCCCCGTAGGGTTCCATCCTTTTTACTCAAACATCCAGGTTTCACTTTCCAGTTTCACATTCTTACAATCCATGTTCTCAACCACGTTATTTATTCAGAACAGGCAGCTGTTAATTCAAATTACAGGCAGCTTTATATCTCTTCCCATTTTCCAAGACTGCAGTATTATACATTCCACTAGTTTTCCCATCCTAGGATTCATGCCATATCCTAGGAGCTATCATACAATCTAGTTTTCCAGTCCTAGGATTCATGCAACACCTAGGAGCGATCATTCCATCTATTTCTCATTCCTAGGATTCATGCAATGTCCTAAGTTCTATTTCTGGTTCCATAATTTAACAGATTTTATTAATAACTTAAAACCACTCTACCACGTACAACGGGAGTAATTGGGGTGTGATCGGGAATCCCACGTGCCTCCACGACTACCAAGACTGCAACTGAAGGAGGTCCTATCACAAGGATCAAACACAAGGAGTGTCTCAAAATAGTGTATAGCTACTGTAGACGGGTAGAGGAATTAATTCTGAAAAGAACGCAACTCGAATCACGGAAAAAGGAACCCGAACGGGCCCTAAACGGGTCAAAAACGACGACACTGTGCAAAATCAGACGTCTGGAACTTCTTCCAGACATCTTAAAAAGTGGAGCAGAGAATTACCTGCTCACCGTGGTTTCCCAGACGTCCAGAAGTCTGCGGGGACGTCTAGCCTAGATCCCAGACGTCCGATGGTCACCCAGGACGTCTGGAGGTCGCTCCAGCCGTCTGGTACGACAGCCAGATGTCTGATTCGCGTTGGATGGTAAATCACCGAGCCTGCGCACACCCATCTCCCTCCCTCAGTACGGTCAGTCGATAGGAAGGAAGAAGAATACGGAAACTCACCTTTCAGACGATTGGAAGATCTACCAAACGTCGTCCTCGCCATCTGCCTATCAACCCAGACGTCCGATTCTAGAAATTTTTCCAGAACAGGCGCCACCCGGCTTCCGCTCGCGACGCCGCCCGCGTCGCACCTCGCGCGCCTGCTGCTCAGGCCACAGCAGTCCCCCCCTCCACGTCGCTCCGCGCCCCCTGCGCCCTCCGTCGGCCGGCCCTAGCAGCCCCGGCGAGCTCGCCCTCACGGTAGAGCTCCGCTCTCGCACGTAGCACCTCCTCCGCGCTCACTGCGGCCGCCGCTGCCGCCCTCGCGCTCACTCTCGCGCTCTGGCTGAAGGAGAAGAGAAAGGAGACGGTGGTGACGGAGTGAGGGGAGGCGTGCCCTTTTAAGGCCGCGCGAAGAGGAGAGAGAAGGATTCGCGGCAGGGGAATCTGCAGCCGCAGGAGGAAGGAAAGGCGAATATGCAGTCTGCGCACTCAGGCGCGCAGACGACTCACACGTGTCGAAAATAACGGATTTCCAGACGTCTGGAAACGATCCTAGACGTCTGGTCAGACATCTGGACAACCTCCCAGACGTCTTAAAAGACGTCTGGGGCACACGTCCGTTACACCGTGCAAAGTGCGAGTGACACTTCCCTTAGGCAACTAGGCTTTTGAGAATTGGAATTTCCTAGATTGAGACTATCCCAAACATTCCTAGATTTGCATTCAGCTTTACCTTACTAAGATTTGATAGTTTTCTCCTCACCCTTTTCTACCTGGGGTCAACCTTGAAAGGTATATCTTCCCTCTTGAGCCATTTTGGCCTCTTAGTATTACCTTACTCCTTTTGTATTTTTGAATTTCTATTGCACACAAGTTTTCTTTATTTGAATGTTTTACTTTTCTTCTCGTCCCACTTCTTTATTGTATTTTTTCTTTTTCTTTTGTTTTCTCCTTTTTTTTCACTCATTTTTCTAGGTTAGTGGCTCTCCTTACTCCATTCACAAGCATTGCTTAGGCAAAACATCAGGATTATTCAGGATGCTAGGCTCGACTCTGAACACCTAGGTAATGGGGGTTACCACCACCAACGTGTCAACCATACCCGCAAGGGCCTCTACTAACTTTGATATAAGTTAAGTATAATTTCATATGTGAAGGTCTCACAATCTCAGGCTTATCAAAAGCCATTATTCTCAAGGTTGTGGTTGCCTAAGGTCAAATCGAGTGTGTGAAAGTTGGATGCTTTAGTTAGTCTTTCAAACTATAGGTTGGACAATAGAGCCCTATACTTTCTTCCTTGTTGACTTTTGACTATACTTAAGAAAATTCTTTAAGAATTTAGTTTCAACCCAAGTTCTCGGAGACTCCTCTAGTTGATTAAGTTGACCATAGCCTAAAGGGCCTTATGGGCCGGCTAAGTTCTCTTATGACCCCATAAAATTAGCGACTTCTATTTATCTAGCTTTCACAAATCCTAGGTAGAGTTATGCAACTATGCTATTTAGAAATCAATTTTTTTTTCAACTTTTGAGTTTTTCTAAAAGAAAATAAGCGAAAAATTGTGAGCTAACTTAATTCAAGAATAAATATCCACCTCCCATGCCTGTCTAATGTAATGTCCTCATTGTATTATATATGCATGCAAGAGTAGAGTGTAAGGATAGAAATATAATAACACATTGAATTTGATCAGCTCATAAGGGATAATATGTACTAATGTGGAATGATTGATCATAGTTCGTTAAAAAATCTTCGTTGTTGTTGTTGTAGTATGTGTCACAAATACAAACCGTTATGGCATCAATTTTATTTATTTACATAATTTTGCTGGTTTATTCCAGGTTAGTCATTAAGAGCGATCTGACTCGGGAAATTTTTAAACTGTTTTTCTCACATCAGCGGGAAAACACGAGAAAACCTGCGTAGATCCCTGTCCTCTTAGATTTAAAAAGACCACATATTTTTGTTTGAAAACATATAAAAAGCAACCATTGTAGTTTAATTGATATATTTTTGAAAAAGACTAACTAAAAAGAGGAAGTAAAATTGGTGACTTAAATCTGTTTGCAGAATGCATGCGGGTTTTTATATTGATATCGTCTGTTGCATGCTATTGTGCACACAGCGCGATCACTAGAGTCACACGAATCTATTTTTCTATCTCTCCTCTTTGCACCTCTTAGGGCTTTGGCCGAAGATCAACAAGTCTGTCTCACTACTAGAGCCCCGGGGAGCCAGTAGTGAGCGGTCTTAATCCTAGACCTTAGACCTTTGAGCTTTAAGGTATGCACCTGCATAGACATGAATTAAGACGTGTATTTTGATACTATTATTCTATTTGTTTGCATCAAATTCTTTGCATATCTTAGTAATTTCTTCTTTCCTTTGAAAGAAGAGCAAAACCCGTGCCTTTTGCGCTGTTTTGCGAGTTTTTTGTGCCGTTGTTTTCGTATCGGTGGTGTGCGTGTGCCTTTGCATATTATTTTCCATTTATGGACGGGAGGTGATCCTTGCATCCGCCTCTTGCACCACTATTGATAGGTGATCCTAGGCCGGTTGCAGATAAGCAACCAATGGTTTTCCCGTCTGATCCATCTACTTCTATGGATCCAATGCAGAATCTTAATCCCGAGATCCCTTCTGCTTCTGGTCAGGGGGAGATGCCGCCATTTGATGTTCATGAGGCACTTCTAAACCAGAACCTTAGGATGCTAGAGCAAACAAGACAAATCAATTTATTAACAACAGCCTTAAATAATTTGCAAACTTTTCAAACCCGTTCTTCACCTCGACTTGAGGTGGGTTTTGAAAATCCTGATTTATCGATCAATCATCCAAGGCCTCTACTTAGAGATTATTATAACCCATCTAATGCACAAGTAGAGCCTAATGTTAGGATTCCTATTAGGGAAAATGATCTAGAATTAAAGCCAAACATTATAGGTTTAATCCCCCACTTTCACGGATTTGCATCCGAGGATCCATTTCAACACATTGAAGATCTTAAAAATTTATCTCAAATTCTTGGTCCTTGAAATCAAAATAGGGAAATCCTACTAATGAAAATGTTCTCTTTTAGGCTTAAAGATAAAGCAGCTTATTGGTATAGAACTATAGCAAGACCAATCTCAACTTGGGCTGAACTTGAATCTGCATTTTTGAAGAAATTCTTTCCAATTGGTCGAACCAATGCTTTAAGGCGAGCTATTACTATTTTCAATCAAAATCAAGGAGAACCAATTCATGAAGCGTGGGAACGTTTTCATGAATTGCAACGAAAATGCCCACATCATGCCATCCCTCGTTGGCAACTCATGCATATCTTTTATTATGGTTAACAAGAGGACAGTCGCAATCTAGTCGATGCCTCTTGCGGAGGGAATTTTCTAAATTGCGACGCAGAATCCGCTTCAGAATTATTTGAAGGGATGGCGGAAAACTCGATCAACAATGAATCAATGTCGCAATTTTTGCAGGGCACGAATACGAATCACCAAAATCCGCATAAGGGCATTCATGAGATCGGAATTCGTCCAGTTCAAAGGATTTAGAGATTATTGCAGAAAAATTGGAAAAAGTAGATATCGTAGCAAAGCTTCTCGACGAGGTTAGAAACACAATGAAGACTCTTACACTTCTACTTGCTACGAATCCCGTGTATATACCTATTTTGCAAATTCCCGCGAGGAGGGAATTTGTGAATAATCTGGATTCTAGAGATCCATCTCCCTTGGGTTTCCTATCTACTCCTTCACCAACCCAAGGAGGGGCCTTTGTCCCACAATCTTACCCACCCTTTTCCCCACCCTTAGCTATTGCAGAAAACACGCCATATCTTTTAGGTTTACACGCCATCCAGGAATATATTCCAAGATCAAACCCATATTCAAATTCCTATAATCCTGGATGGAGAAGCCACCCAAAATTTTCTTGGGCTGATCCAAATCAAAACCAAAGACCAAATTATCCAAATCAGACCCATTTTAATCCACCTCCTTTGCCTCCTCAGCAATCAAATTTAAGTCCTAGCCCGATGAGTATGCAGAATTACTCTAGGCCTAATAGAGATACACAGCTAGACCAGATTTTAAGAGCTGTGTTAGAGACTCAGCAACAAAATGCTGAAGCTCTCACTGAGATTCATAGGCAATGTAAGATAGAGTTGGCTAATTTACGAAATCAGATCACACTTTTGGCTGAGTCTCGTCAGCTAGGTACTCTTCCATCTCAGCCAATTCCGAATCCTAGGAATTTGCCAAATCCTAGGCTAAACCAAGGCCAAGTCCATTTCATTAATCAGGCCTTTGATTCTAATCATAATCTGTCCTCTGCATTACCTGAAAATAACCCATCAAACCCACATCAGCAACCCATTTTGTGTCAAAATGACCCACCTATTATTGAGGACCAAAACTGGCTATGCTGATCTTCTGAACTTAGTGGAAACATTTTTGAATTGCCTTAATCTTAAACGTTCTATATCTCAACCTAAATCAGATCTATTCTTCACATGAGCTTCACTTTAATCTTTCTGAGATTTTCACGAGAATCTGATTCTAGGATCTGTGAGATTTATTCTAGGCAATTTCAGGACAAGTTTTGATTGGGTAGTTTAATCTGTTTTCTTTTTTTTTTTGATCTAATTCTTTCATAGCTCCTCTATTTTTACCATATACCTATTCTTTTTAGGAGTTCTTTACTAGGGGTTACACCTAGCTGAAGGCATAAAACTTAGCACTTATACATAGCCGTTTCCTATTTTTATCCTTTTTGATTTTCTTATACAATTACTTTTAAAATTTCACTCCATATCATATTGATTACCTTCATTTAGTCCGACTGACCACTCTGACCTTTGGTCAGACTTGAAATTGTCCGCACAGAGATTTTTAATCTCCTCTATTCGACTCCTTCCATCACCCTATACTAAATGAAGTGTAATATTTTTCACCCTTCTTATAATGAGGACATTGTAAAATTTTGGCTTTGGGGGGTGTTGAAGTGAAATTTTCACTTTAAGTGTTGGTTTAAAAAAATAAAAACACATAAAAATCAAATATCCACGAAATTCAAAAAAATAGAAATTCTAAAAATGAAAAAAATTCTAAAAATGATAAAAATTTTAAAAATTAAAAAATTTCATAAAAATTTGAAAATTTTAAAAAAAAAATCATAAAAATTGGAAAAATCTTATATACATAAAAATAAAAATATATAAATACAAAAATTTAAAAAGAAAATTCATAAAATTAATAAGAGGGGTTTATTCATTATTAATAAAGAAGAAAAGAAGAAGAATATATATATTATAATTAAGAGCTTAATTTTCCTTTAGGTCAGAAGTTTAAAATGTATATAGAATATATAAATATTTAAGAGCATTCAATTCTTAATTAGATTTTCACTTTAAACATTTTGTAAAAACACACTTTTGTGTTTAAAATTTTTAAAACAAGATTTTATTTGAATTTAGGAATCTTTTGAATCTTTTTAAGATTTATTTTTCTATTCTTACTTGAATTAAGAAACTAAGTGTGTTATGATTTTAAACTTAAGTTTTGGAATTGAATTATAACTTTTTAATCAATTAGATTAAGTAATCTTTTGCTTTTTGAAAATTTGATTTTATCATAAAGTTAAGTAAAAGGCTAAATATTCAGAGCTAATTAAATAGAGAGTTGGTAGAATTTTAGTTTACAAAACTTACAAGCTAGAGATAAATAACTAGACTTGATAAATTTTGTCTTGACGGATCCTATAAGAGGAAACTAAAAATTTGAAGAACCTAAGAGTAAAGGACTTTGTTGTCCAAGCTCTGGTTTGAGAGTTAAGTAACCTAAACATCTAAATTCACTCACATAGAATTGTCTTGTTGACATCTGAGACCACGAAAACACCGAGGTTAAGAGATCAATTCTGAATCCTCTTTAGTCCAAGGATTTCCACGGGGCGGTTCTTGAAAGGGTGAAGGATGTGCCACTCACCTAGAAAAAGGATTTGGAGAATAATGGTAGTAAGAAAAATGAGAAAGGGGAAAAATAAAAAGAAAAAGAAAAAAATAAATAAAACACCCTGCAATTAAGTGCCTTGCTAAAAATGGGTGCTTATGCAGTTTTTCCACAAATAAATAAAAGCATCTCAATACAAATGGATGCTACCCTTCCTTCCATAAAAAAAAAGGACACCTCGCTACAAATGGGTGTTCTATCCTAGAGAAAGAAAAAAAAATATGGAGAAAAAGATATTAGGAATAAGAGACCCAGTGGTCCACCAGGGAGATATACACAAAAAGTGTTGACCTCTAGATAGAAAACTGGTGAGTAGAAAGCAACCAAACCTGAGTAGGGCCAAGCCAAAGGCTTGAATTGGAATAATTGGGATTGGAAAGTGATGTCTTAAGATCTGGATTTTTGCAACTTTGGATGTCTTTAGGACAATTCTCTTCACTAAGCACAGATGTTTTAAAATCATAGCTACTGAACCTTGGTATTGGGCAGTGAAGCCTAAGAAATTGGGTTTTGAAGATTTTAGGTTGAGCCCTAAAGGAGAAGAATTGACAAAATCCTAGGTCTAGAAGTTAATCTTTGTGTTGTAGGCTAGTGATGTAAACACATTTACACTACTTAAAATGTCTATTTTTGCATGTTCTTAAGCATAGGATTGCATTTCATGATATAAATATTGCATAACATGCATCATCTTGCATTTAGAGTAGTTTGAATAAAATGGAGGTTAATTGTCTCCTTTTATGTGCTTGGACAGGGCAAACATTTTATTGGGCCCTCGGATCAAAGATCCAACCGTATGGATGTGATCAGGGCGACGATTGGAGTTCAATGACTCCAAAATCGCCCTAATCAGGCATCCGTAGCATCAGATAGTGATCGGGGAACCCTAGAAGATCAAGGGCCAGGATGGTGAAAATCCGCACTTCAGATGACAAATCCAACCACATGGATGAATTCGAATCGACGATCGCAGCCCAACGACACAAAAATCGAGTCAATCCGACATTCGTGGCACCATCTACAACTTCCAGAAGATGGATGGCCAAGATAGCGCCATGTGGCACCATCTCGGCCGCCGAAATGGCCGCACGCATTCTACGAAGGCCCCGCACCTGCTCGCTCTCCGCTGTTGGATCTTGATCCAACGGCTGTAGTCGGTCGCACTTAAAAGCGTCCTCTCGACCATCCGCGCCCCGTAGCGCAGCTGTCGAGCGTGCTTACGCGACCGGCGGGCGCGCGTTCGAGCCGCAGCAGAGGGCTGGAGGCGCGAGCGATTGGGCGCGGGCGGGCATTGGATCGCAATCGGACGGCCGCGCACGCCCGATAGCGTTCACGCACGATTGAACGCGCGGCGTCACGCGCGATCGCATGCGCAAGGAGGACGCAGCAGCGGGCGGAGATGCGTCTTAAGCCGTCCGATCTCGCGATCGGACGGCTGAGAATCAATGAACGTGCGATGGTGTTGAGCCCGCAGGCAGCTGAAGCGGCGTGCGTGGGCGCGGAAGCTACGCCCACGTTGGGGGCTTTAGTGACGGATTTATCTGTCACTAAAGACCCCTCATTTATTATTTTGAAGTTGTAATGTCCATTTTGCCCCCACTCCTTGCAACTATAAAAGGAGACCCCCTCCATATGAAATTCTCATCCCTTCCTTCTCTTCTCTACCCCTCCAAAGCTCAAGAGAAGCTTGTCCCACACCCAGGATGCTTCTCGCGAGATAAAGTCCAAATTTTCGTCCCCCTTCGGAAGTGGATCCCGCGACGACGACGGCGTGCTGCTTCGTTCCTGTTCTTCTGCTTCGTCCTGCTTCATTCTCCTTCGTCCAGGTATCGTCCCGTCCGGCTCATCCTCCAAGCAACCGTCAAGGAGGATTTTTCTCTCCCTATTCTTTTTACTACTTTCTAGTATAGATTTACTACTTTCTAGTGTAGTTCTGTTCGTCCTCCAAGCAATCGTCAAGGAGGACATTTCTCCCTCCATTCTTTTAATGCTTTCTAGAGTAAATTTATCACTTTCGAGAGTAATTGTTTTATGCTTTGTAGTTGTAAGAGTGAAATGAACAATCTCAATGAAAAATTCCTTGTTTATTCTACATGTCATTTTGATTTCTCTGTGTAATATTCTCTTTCTCTCTTACTCTCTCTCTCTCTTCTATTTATTGTAAATAACTAGATAGTTTTAAATTGAATTATTCCGTGACAAATAAAAAGAAACGCGTAGTTTTTGAATCAAACATCCGCCTTCCTGTGTTCGACCCGGAATTTTAATTTCGGTATAAATTTTATTTGTTGAACATGAATTCTTCGCTTTCGAACTACAACGATAGGTTTTCCAAAATCGAACACGTTAGCGTAGCGATCCGTAAACGTTCAACATTTTGGCGCCGTTGCCGGGAGGCTTTGATCTTTGATTTCTCTTCACGTTTTGTAACTTACAAATCATTTACCTCACTTTTCTCCTTTTTTATTGTAATTGTAGGTACTCTTTTGAGGCGAGCAAAAGCAGTAGATTGGAGTAAAGTGCTGTGGAAGGTTTTGTAAGTTATCCCCCATTCTTTCCCCCTCCATAGATTTCATTCGCCACATTGAATCCAAATTCCAATTAACCTAGGTGTTGGCATAAATCCTAGGAATAGTTTGGTTGTTTGGATTTCCACTCACATTCATTCCACCCTCATTCATAAAAAATATATATATATAACAAGAAGATAATTTTGTGGGGCAATTTTCAACAAACACACAACATACACCCACATTTAAAGGCACTTAACCGAATTGATTTGTTTCTACTCAACCGGGTTCTGATTTGTGGAACCGGTACACATAAAACAATACATAAAAGAGTAGAAATCATTCTAGGTTAACCATCTTTGTGTGCCTAACTTAGTGGTGCATTTGTGGCCAGTTGTTTGAGTTGTTTGGGCCGCACCACCTCAAATAAAATCAACTCATCAAGTAGCTGCCATTTAGGTTCAACTCCTAGGGATTTACCAGGCACTCCACATTCTTTTTAATCTTTAAAGGAAAACATCATCACCTGTGCTTGCAAAACCTGGTGTGCCAACAAAACTTGTTTGAAAACACCTAAAGTTGAATCCTAAAAGCTACTAAGCAAGATTTCAACCTTAAAATTTACCACATCAAAAATAATCTTTCTTGAAAACCACTGGTTGTGCACGCACACACAAATCAATCAATCATTAAGGGCACAACCCATTTAAAGGGCCCATCACATTCCAAAGCACATTCAAACCTAGCCCTAAATAAAACAGAGTAGACGTTGGCCTTAAGGATTGGACTGGCTCTTCAGAACTCAGAACGAGATTATTTTCGATTAGTCTATTTCTACTGTTCAATCTGATGTCTAGCTAGGGGAGCAGAGTCAAACGATCGCGGCTGTGGGGTACACTAGGAACCGGAGGCGCAAGCCGAAGGAAGAACCTTCTCCCCAGTCCCTCCTTCTAACTGGTTGGATTGAACAGACGGAAGTAGATCAAATCGTTCCTTTATCTCAAGACGGGTTTTGGGAGTCTGTAGGTCTGTAGGCTAACCCATTTAAGGACAGGTTTGATTGTTTGTATTGCAGGGCACCTTTCTTCCTCCCGTGTCTCATGAATCCTTCCACATATTTCACGCATTCCCATTCTTTCCCTCCTATGGTGAATTATCCTCAACATGACGATTATCCCGACTCGTATTGTAATCAACCATCAGTTAGTTGGGATAATTCGGATTGGGGATACAGTTCCAGACCTCCGTGTTTAGGGTCTAACCCTGAACACTTTGATTCTGATTTCTATCCTTCTCAGAGCTACATCGATTATAGATCATCTTCCTTTCATGAACAGCCTAATACGATCTATAATCAAGAAGGATACACTGATCCTTACCCATCCTCTGATTTCACTGCCTTTAGGTCATCACCATCTTTTCAACAATCTAAAATGACCTATTATTAGGAAGGGTATAACGAATCTCAATTCGTTAATTCCCCTGCATTAAGCCCAAACCCGCCCAACTTTGAACCAACTCATTTGGTTCAGGTTAACCAGGTTCAAGATAAGGTTTTGGCTAACTTGAGGAATATCATTCAATCTTTATAAGTTTAGCCAATACCTTGCATTGAGAGATTGGAGCCCCTGATTGAAATGATTGATGATTTAAACAAGTCTTTGTTGGATAGGCTCCAGGATGTTAAGGATAAGAACCCGGGTGAGTTTCTACTTAGGAAATTAGCGAAATTAAGGATGAGATTCGTGGTTGTTTTGATTCAATCTTGGAATAATTTCCAAGATGAACCCTCTTTAGGAAAGCCAATGACAGAACCCGATCAGGCACCTGTTGGGGGGGACACGTGTTACGAGGCTGACCAGATTGAATTAAAATAACCAATTAAGGATGATCTGATTTCTTCACCTGAGATCCCTGAGCCGGGTTACGAGGAAACGTATGTCTCCTTGGAACAGAAAGTAACAACTGATTTTGGGACATACATTGATACAGATCCTGATTTCTTTGATGGTGAAGATTTAAGTTGTGAAGTCTCACACGAGTTTTCTGAATATGATTTCTGTGAGATGATTGGGCCTGAGGAATCTGATAGATCATTTGATAGCCCAATAACTGAGCAAACTGATCTTAGGGCACACATTATAGATCCAGGATTACATTTTCTGGATGAATCAATTCAATGCCCTAATTATCAGTTACACCCTGTTGAGCTTATCGATAATTCTATTTCTGAGATAATTAGACCCAAGTCAATTCTGATTTTGCCACATCATTTAGACTTGGAGATTTCAAACGGGGTGATTAACATGCAAGAGGTCTTGGAATTTGACATTTGGAATGAGGAGGCTAGGAGCTTGGAAGTTATGATTTGGGAAATTAATTTTGGAGGAAATGGAAGATTGAGTCGAAGGGTTCCTTTTAAGCTCAAACCATCTAATCAGAACCCCTACGACATTTGTTTCGAGGATGTCAAACCCAAGCACACATTCAACGATTATCCTTTTGAGCTTCAATTCTCTGTAACTCAACTTTTTAGTCTTGGGTTGCATCCTCATAAATCGTAGGCCCGACCTCGCTTGCATTCTGATTTTAGGTTTTGGGTAATTTTTATCTAGAACCTAAGATATTCTCAATTATGGGGTATGGGTCTACACCACAATCTGGTCCACATCTGTGGATCTCTGTTGGTAGGTCGGAGGATTCTTCTGTTTATTTTAATTCTGACCTGCACATGTGAATTCTTCATTTCTTTTCTTTGTATAGTGTGCCTAGCTGAAGGCACTAAACTCAGCACATATACAGTTCCTTTTAATTTTTCATCTCGGAGTGGACCTGACATTCACGCAATTCAGGTGCTTTCTTCGCTTTTCCACTCTGTTTCATGTCTTTTTAATACAATGAGGACATTGCATTAGATAGGCATGGGGGGGTGGATATTCATCTCTGAATTCATTCGTCAGCTCTGTAGATTTTTTTTATTTTCTTTTATAAAAAAGAAATTTGGAATTAGGAAAGAGAATTTGGGTTTAAGAAAATTTCCAATCTTAGGAAATACTACATTAAGATCTGAACACAAAGACCCTTCAGGTCTTTAGACTTAATTAGCTTGTGTATCCACTAAAATGTGGATTTGTCTTTGAGTCCTCGCCATCTTAATTCTATTATAATCGCAATAAATAAGTTTGGGTGATAAGTACACGACTTATCAACCCGTCCTCTGATTTGAGGAAATTTTAAGTTTTAAGCATCCACACACTTTCTTTGCACTGACTCGTTGTTCGGCGATTCTAACGGAAATTGGGTAGCTAATGAACCTTCTAGGGTGATATGGCTAGCAAGTTATCGTGGGTAACAGCCCATAGGTAGGTTGTCCAGAGCCCAGTCATTGGACCTTTCTCTTTTTGCTGCCTTTAGGTAAATCTTAGACCAGGGAAGCCACCTACTTAAAAAAAAAAAAAGAAAAGAAAAAAAAATTAAAAAAGAAAAGGAGAAAAAAAAAGCCACACTTCGCCGCACGAGTATGGCTAGCAAGTTGTCGGTGGTAACAGCTCATCGACAGGTTGTCCAGAACCCAACTCAGTAAATGCACTAAAAATTCCCCAAACACTTAGGAAGAAGCAGAGAAGTAGAATAAACTGGGGAGATATACACTGGATTCACCCTTGTGTTGACCCCGTAAAAAATAAAAGTAGGGAGAAAGCTACCGGTTGTAAAGATACACCTTTAGACAGAAGTTTTTTTTTGAGGTCACCTAGAGACGTAGAAATCCAAAGTCTGTTATAATTGCCAGTCAACGAGTCTATCACAATCACAATAAGATGCTTAAAACTTAGGATTCTCATCAAATCTTGGGTGAGTTGAATGGCCGTAGAAAGCCACTCTTAAACCCTAAAATTTGAAAATCCAAAAAAAATTAGAAAAGAGTAAAAAGAGAAAAAGAAATTTTTCTTTGAATAAGGCGAGGGCTTAAGGCGGTCTGCATTTTGGCTGATACCCAGGCGCTGTTGTGTCTTTGAAAGTTCAATTCCTAAGTAGACAATTTCTTAATGATTGAAAATAACTCAGGTCCAAATAATCCAACCTAATTCTTTTATAAATAGCATATAGTTTTTGCTAGGGACTAGCAAAAGATAGGCACGGGGGTATGATGTAAACACATTTACACTACTTAAAATGTCTATTCTTGCATGTTCTTAAGCATAGGATTGCATTTCATGATATAAATATTGCATAACATGCATCATCTTGCATTTAGAGTAGTTTGAATAAAATGGAGGTTAATTGTCTCCTTTTATGTGCTTGGACAGGGAAAACATTTTATCGGGGCCTCAGATCAAAGATCCAACTGTATGGATGTGATCAGGGCGACGATTGGAGTTCAACGACTCCAAGATCGCCCTAATCAGGCATCTGTAACATCAGATAGTGATCGGGGAACCCTAGAAGATCCAGGGCCAGGATGGTGAAAATCTGCACTTCAGATGACAAATCCGACCGCACAGATGAATTCGGATCGACGATCGCAGCCCAACAACGCAAAAATTGAGTCAATCCGACATCCGTGGCACCATCTACAACTTCTAGAAGATGGACGATCAAGATGGTGCCACGTGGCGCCATCTCGGCCGCCCAAACGGCTGCACGCATTCTACAAAGCCCCTGCACCCGCTCTCTCTCCGCCGTTGGATCTTGATCCAGTGGCTGTGGTCGGCCGCGCTTAAAAGCGTCCTCTCGACCATCCGCACCCCGTAGTGCAGCGGTCAAGCATGCTTGCACAACCGGCGGGCGCAGGTTCGAACCGCAGCAGAGGGCTGGAGGTGCGGGCGATTGGGCGCGGGTGGGCGTTGGATCGCGATCGGACGGCCGCGTGCGCCCGATAGCATTCACGCGCGATTGAACGTGCGACGTCATGCGCGATCGCATGCGCTAGGCGAGCGCAGTAGCGGGCGGAGATGCATCTTAAGCCATCCGATCGCAATGAACGTGAGATGGCATTGAGCGTGCGGGCAGCTGAAGCGACGTGCGTGGGCGCGGAAGCTACGCCCACGTTGGGGGCTTTAGTGACGGATTTATCCGTCACTAAAGACCCCTCATTTATTATTTTGAAGTTGTAATATCATTTTGCCCCCACTCCTTGCAACTATAAAAGGAGACCCCCTCCATACGAAATTCTCATCTCTTCCGTCTCTTCTCTACCCCTCCAAAGCTCAAGAGAAGCTTGTCCCACACCCGGGATGCTTCTCGCGAGATAAAGTTTAAATTTTCGTCCCCCTTCGGAAGTGGATCCCGCGACGACGACGGCGTGCTGCTTCATTCCCGTTCTTCTGCTTCGTCCTCCTTCGTCCTGCTTCGTTCTCCTTCGTCCAGGAATCGTCTCGTCTGGCTCGTCCTCCAAGCAACCGTCGAGGAGGATTTCTCTCTCCCTATTCCTTTTACTGCTTTCTAGTATAGATTTACTGCTTTCTAGTGTAGTTTTGTTCGTCCTCCAAGCAATCGTCGAGGAGGACATTTCTCCCTCCATTCTTTTAATGCTTTCTAGAGTAAATTTATCGCTTTCTAGAGTAATTGTTTTATGCTTTGTAGTTGTATGAGTGAAATGAACAATCTCCTTAATGAAAAATTCCTTGTTTATTCTACATCTCATTTTGATTTCTCTGTGTAATATTCTCTTTCTCTCTTACTCTCTCTCTCTTCTATTTATTGTAAATAATTAGATAGTTTTAAATTGAATTATTCCGTGACAAAAAAAAAAGAAAAGCGTAGTTTTTAAATCAAACATCCGCCTCCCTGTGTTCGACCCGGAATTTTAATTTCGGTATAAATTTTATTTGTTGAACACGAATTCTTCGCTTTCGAACTACGACAGGTTTTCCAAAATCGAACACATTAGCTTAGCGATTCGTAAACGTTCAACAGCTAGTAAATTAGAGTTTTACTATCCTAAGTTTGATTAGTAATGAATATCTGGTTAATTTGCTTAAACTTATATTGATAAAAATCAAATATCATAAACAAAGGATTGACTTAAATCTATTGAGTTTTTGAGCTAAAATTTAATTCTCAATTCTTAAGTTTTGTTTTTCTTAAAACACTTTGTATTCTAATTTGAGTTAAGAATAGTTACAAAGATTAAGAGATTTTTGAAGAATTCTAATTCTTGCTTACAAATTGTTTTATGTGTGTTTTGAAAATGTTATAAGTATAAGTCTAAGTAAGAAAATTTTTATACATGCTCTACACATTAATCATTTATATTAAATTTAAAAATTTCTGCCTAAGCTTTCCTCTACATAGTTACTATTTATAATAATTTAAACCCAAGTGCTTTAAATCATCATAGTCTTAGTTAATTTTGCTAGGGACTAGCAAAACTTTGGCTTGGGGGTGTGATGAGACACTCATCATGATCTCTAATTACCCCTAACTAACTAGTCTTCCTAGTCAATTAGCTAAGATTATAAATATATATGGGTTAATTATAGAATAAGGGATATTTAGTTAAGGACCTTAAAATAAGTTTAAAATGATATTTTATCATTTAATTAACATTATTAATAATTTATATAATAATTGGACCTGAAATCCTATTAATCATTTCCTTAATTAATAAGATAAGTAACTTAAATATGATGTATACCTAAGTATGTAATAACTTAAGTAATTTTACTTAATCTAATAAATTAACCTAAAAAGGTCAAAAATGTAAATTCAAGGTGTAAACATAATATTTACCTTATTTAATAACATATATAAAAAGTTGAAAAAGATTTAAAATAAAATAAACCTTCAAAATCTTGATTTACATTTTAGTCCTTACTTTTCATTACCGTCGGGTCCTTATTTCTCACATGGGTCCTTAATTTTTATTACTTCTAAGTCCCTCTTCGTCTTCTTCTTCTTCAGCCGAATGAACGGCTGGCGGCAGAGTCACCCCACCATGCGATCACCGCCCTGCCGACATCATTCCTCTTTGTCCAAGCTCTTACAGCTTGTGCTCACCACCTCCACTTGATTCATCGGTCTAGATTAACCAAGAATCCTATTTTTCAGTGGGAGATAACCTCACTGTCGTCGGAGACGACGACGGCGGTTAAGCTCCTCGAGCCCCTTCTTCAGCCATACCCCACTACTCTCTTCGCCGCAAACTGCTATAAATACCCCCTCACAACTCTAATTTTATTCAAGTTGGCTCCCTTCCCTCTTCTAACACTGCAGCCGACCCAATAGGCTATTCGTCCAAACCTCCGGTGACTTCCCATTCCATCTTCCGACTTCCTCCATCCATCTTAAGTAGCCGAGGAGATCCACCGTGGTCTTCCGCACCTTTGATAAAGGTGCCGACCCTAGGATTCCTCTGCTCCACCTCAAATCCGCCCGCCGGAGATGTTTCTTCAACCCTCTGATTTCGTCATCCACTATGAACCTTCGGCGAAACCCTATTGACCCCTTCGTCCAGGTAACAGTAGACTAGGAGTAGGAGTAGGCAAGCTTAGTTAGTTAGTTTAGTTAGTTAGATTAGAGTAATGTTAGAATTTAGTTTCATCTCCTCCGACTCCAACGAGTTCCTTGAGCTCGCCAGAGATTCAATCTTGTCTTTTAACTCACTGTACACCTTCCTGTATCTTCCATGTTCACTTCTAATTCGCTTAATTGTTTAATTAAATCACCTAAACGCCTAATTCAAATCTCACCTTCACCGACTATTATCATTGTCCATGGTGACAGTAGTCAATTTTATTTCACCTTCACTGGGTTCTTTCATCACCTATCACCACTTTAGAACCCAAATCAACATTATAATACCTATTGTTATCATCTATAATAAAATGCCTAAATCTTAATTTAGTTCCTGAGCTTGCTGTCCATGACAGCCCAGGAACAATTCAAACTATAAATTAAATACATAATTATGAATATTAACATCTATTGACTTGATTTAACCTCTCAACCGAGTGGTTAAATCAAGTCCTGAGCTTTAACCACTCAAATCTTTTAAGAAAACAAACTTACTGTCAAATCTTAATTCTAATGAACAAATGAGGAATTAAAAGTGATACTGAGGTTCTTTATAGCCTCAGGATCCTTTTTGAACAAAACATGGTTAGTTTTATTAATCTATACATACAATTCTATATTTTCTGGACTCACCGGAGCTCCAACAAGCTCCGACGAGCCATTATTGTATTACAGCCTCTAGAACTTGCTAAGTAGCTCCTGAATAGTTTAATAAGGATTACTAATTGTTTTAAAGAAATTTGTTTGAGGATTTAACCACTGGAGATATAGATTTGAACTTCATCTTCCCCAACTCTGGTGAGTTGAAGTCTATTAGGAAAGATCTGAACAACATTTAATGAGCTCAGAAGCTTCAGTACGATGCACTGAAGCTATTTAAGTCTTCAAAACATTGTAGCAATCTTCCCATGACTCTGTCGAACAAACACCTATTTCAGTTCAGGCGGCGAGCCTGAAACCCTAGGAATTAAGGTTGAAACAACTTCTTGAAGATCTGAATAAGTTCTAGATGATGAGAAGACTCTATTTTAGGCATTAATTTCTTTGGAGGAAGCATAGAACAGAAAGTCATTTTTCGAGCTTCCACAGTCAATCATGAGTCTGATAATGGAGATCTGAGATTGAATTGAGGTTTTAAGGAGTGAAAATTGTTTCTGGGATCTTATTTGATGATCTAAAAGTGACTAAAGTAAGCTCAGATGAATGAATGTGTGAGTATTTAGTTTCTGCCAATTTGGGTTACTTTCGAACCCAAACAAACAAGAGTATTGTTCTGAAGAAATTTAAACTTAAAACCTACCTAGATTGATCTGTTATAACCCTTAGAATTAATCTAAATAGACTAGGAACACTTTTAAGTGTCTGTTGCACTTATTGAAATCTGAAAAATCAAACTCTGAAGCTTTCAGAGAAGAGAATAGCTTCTCTACATGTTTTGAAGGTCTTGAGAAGTTAAAATCTACTCTAACAGAAGCAGAATTACTTATATAACATGTACAGACCTTTAAATAGAAGAGAGAAGTCCACCTGAGGACTCTTCTGATTTAAAATCACTTTCCAAGCTTAAGAACCCTGTAGGAACCCCTGATTTCATCTTTTAAATTGAAGAACAAAACATCATTAAAACATTAAATTGAGCATGTAATTATGTAGATTACCCTTAGAGCTTTCTAACAAACTTGAAATCACTCAATTTGGAGCTCTGGGTAGAAAGTTATGAACATTTGAATTCAGGTCTGGAAGGGGTAGGATAGTCCCACCTCGGTTATTCACGAGTGGGCATCTGGGGATAAAAATGATTTGTTTCTTTGGCTATGCAGTTGTCAGCGCTCAGCGCACCGGTTCCAATTCCACCTGATCTGATCTGAGCATTGCATGTCTGTGTGTGCGGGCTTATGCCTGCGGGTGTACGCCTTGGGGGCGTGTGAAAGTGATTGTGCCCTGGGAGGGCGAGTTTGGCCTGGGAGGCCGGGTTGAGCCGATGTGTCTCGAGACTGTGAACCGATTAACAAATGAACCAAAATGAACCTAACTGAGATTAGGCGAGGATCGAGTAGGGTCTGGTCCCACCCTGGTCTCAGGGTGCTGTGTATCCATGAAAGGACCTCACTGCAAATAAAATAACTTTTGGTTAAAAAAGTAAAAAAAACCCGATTCAACTAAAAGCTTAAGGAAAAGAGAAGCCGCTGAAGGATGCTAAGTGTTAAAGCTGAAAGCTAAAGAAGAAGGCACAGACGCTAAGGAGTGTGAAGGAAAAGAGACTAAGGAACAAAGGAGAAAAAACTAAGGGAAAAAGGGAAGGCAGGAGACTAAGGGAAAAAGAATAAGGGACAGGAAGAAAAGAAGGTAGGAACAATAGAAGAAAGAGAGTTCGAGAGAGAAAGAAGAAAATAAGAGAGAAGGAGATGAGAGGCTGAAGAGATTAATGAAAATAAATGAATTTTTCTTGCATCATTATCTTTTTGTTCTTAATTGTAAAAAGGCATGTTTTAATAGAATAACTTTTTAATTGCCTTAATTTCTTTGGAATGAAATTGAATTGAAAAACTAACATGTTTACTTGTTAATAAAGTAGATCATTTTAAGTAAATATGTTTTGCATATGGAATTTTGTATATTCTTTATAGTTTAAATATTTTGACAAAATTCATGTTTTTAAAATTAAACTAGTTATACCTCCTAAACTTAAAGAGATAAAAGAAAATTGGTGAATTTGGAGAAAATTATTATGCCTCTCAGTGAACAACCTGGACTCAACCAGTAAAAAAAAAAATCTAAAATGTTAGGTTAATTCGATCCTATACTACACAATCGACACAACTTCGAGTTAACCTAAGTGACTTCTTCTACTCTTAATTAAGTGAAATTAACTTAATTACTGAGTTGAGTGGAACGCACGCATCACTACCATCTACAGCAAACAACAGACAGCAATTGAAGCAGCAACTACAGAGTAATCGAGATGATCTAGGCAAAACCCAGATGCCTTAACATGTTCAAAATGGCTGTTGCATCTCTTGAATTGAAATTCCAGAGCCACAGCAGGTCTTATTAGGTTCAAAAATAAAATCCATCACAATATCAAATCTAGTCCTTGGCCACATGCTTGAGTGCATCAGAATTCCTATATGATTTTCACCTTCCACTATAGACAGTATAAAGATAAATCATCATAATAGGGATTCAGTTCACTTGAATTCCTTTCAAAAAAAAAAACTTCACAAACTTTTTTTAAAATGATTTACCACTTGAAAATCAATGAAGATTGAAATCCAATAAAATAAAGTTCTGATGGAATCATCCTACTCTGCTATAGACAGTAGACTAAAGACAATCCAATCAAACCATGAACTTCATTAGGAAATCATGTTAAAAGTCTCTAGTGCTTGAAGTAGGGGTGAATCCCCTAAAATGTTATTGCTACAGTAGCTATTCAATGTACTCAAATGGGGGATTGGAATCAGAAATCTCAAATTCAAGTGATGAAAAGCTTTTCAAAACATATCTCATGGTGCAGCCACCATCGAGACCTCAAAAACTCATGTATTAAGTCTGAAAACTCATCTACTTATTGAGAAAACCAATCAAAAATTCATATCAAAGATCCCCAAAAATATCTTGAATTCCTAATGTGTATATCACCTTTCATTATAGACAACGTAAGGTGAGGTTGCAAATTAAGAGTTCAATGCGAGAAAACCACATCACAAACATCTTAAATAAACTCTGAAAATTTTGGAATTCAATCCCTCTTGAGGGAAGCTTGAAAATTGCATAAAAATTTGATTTATCCTCTCTTATGCCATAGACAGCACGAAGAGAGAGTCTAAATCTCACTATGCAAGCCATTGAAAATAAACCCCAAATTATCAGCTCTTCATTCAAAACCAATAGATGGACTTGGTGGAAAAGTGAAGTGGGTGAAAAGTCCCTCAAATGGGTTGTGAGCGCCCAAATCAGATCTGAATACTAAAGAGAATCAGGTCTAATTTGGTGCTCAAATGGGTGAGTGATTGGTGAAAAACACAAGAAAAATCAGGAAGCGAAATTGGAAAAATGTAGAGGGAGAAAAACAGGATCAGTGTGTGGGTGAATTCGTCTCCTCTGATCTGAAATGATCAGAGGAGGTGAAATTGTGGAATCTATACTACAACTACTCCTAAGCTACACTACAAGCACGCACAGTAGATCAGATCTTAATCTATATCTAAATTCTACTGCTAAGCTATCTAACTACACTACAGCTAATCTAAAAAAAATAGTAAACCTAATCTAACAAGAAGAATGGGACCTTTACATCTCCACCCGGTGGATGGGGAGGAAGAAAGGAGGGAGGAGATGCTCCAACGGAGTGAAAACCCTCTAGTGGAGTTTAGGGTTGCCCTCAGGTGCTACGAAGTCCTTAGCGGCAAGGAGTATCGAAGAGAAGGTGGATTTCACAGGCTGTGGCCATGAAAAGTGAAATATGGGGAGAGTAGCTGGAGAGGAAGAACGATCGCTAAGAGATGTAGGAGGGAGCGATCCCCCGCGCATGCAATTGTGGAGCTGCTTAAGTAGGAAGTGTAGTGGATCCAGGCACCACATAGGTGAAATTAGGCGCAAAGGGCAAGAGAGACGAGGATGAGAGGGGAGAGCATGCATGCTGTCAAGTCAAAAAGCGGCCGTTGGATAGGATTTGGGCGAAAAGGTGACCACACGCGTTGAATCGGGTGAAGGTTTGATTTAAATCAAGCCATAGATAAAGTGAGACAAGAGATCGATGGCCAAGATCACATGAGTTCTTTGCGTGAACAGTGTTCGCTCAGGCTGTAGGTGGTTGAAGTGTGTATTGGTGAAATTGTGGGGAGAGCCCCTAGAGAAGGGCTAGAACAATTGCAGGCAGACCCATAAGTGGTTACAAAGTATAACAGAATAGTCCTTTTAGGCTTGCAGAGAGGTCCCTGCGGTCTACACATAGTCCCTAGAGGTTTTCTAAAGAATGAAATGTAATGCACTAATGACCTAAGTGTAAATCTTTAATTTCAAGGCCTTATTGATGTCCAAATGCATCCAAGTTTTTATATAAGATTAATTGAACATTTAAGAAGTTAATTATACTTTTGAATTGAACTTTTCAAAAGAATATCTCATTTAATGACCTAATTATGCGTTTTTAACACAGAATTGATGTTTTAGGTCTTTTATTTAATTCCCACACTTAACCCTTTTTATGTGTTAATTTGATATTGTTTAACCTAGTTTCTAGCTTAACTTCGGCTATTTGGCTATGATGAGTCGCAACTCATCATACCCCCATGCTTAGGTTTTGCTAATCCCTTAGCAAACAACTCATTAAGTGCATAGCAATTTAAGTTTCAGCAAGGTAAGTGTGATGAGATATCTTTACTTCTTTCTCTTTTATTTTCACAAAGAGTTAAGTGTTTAAAGATGATCTTTAAGTTTAAAGATTTCCTGATAATCCGACTGTGTTTATGTCTGGACATTGTGAGAACCTTTTTGCTTAGGAAGGTTGACCAGAACTCAAGACTGATATGACATAGACCATCTCTCGACTAACAAGGACTCTTGATATTTAAACCTTTCAGTCAAATTCCAGGACTCAGGGGATTTTACAGAGACTCAAAATGCTAAGAGATTATGGCTATGCTTTGTGATAAGTCAGACTAACCAGGTGAATTTTAAAACTCAATCCCAGGGTTTCACTTCTTTTTAAGTCTAGATTGGTCCTACCTTCAGCTCATGTTTTCGAATTATCTCTCAAGAAACAAGGAATACTCAAGCCCAACTCTTATTGTGTTTGTGGCTCAAAGAATATTTGGTGGAACAGGGTATTTGTACCAAACCCTAAAAAACATTTTTGATGGAATTTTTTGTATTTACAAGACTTGGAGAGCATACTTGACTTATTCTAAAGAACTTTCTTTTTGAAACATTCTTTTTTTTTTACTTTGTCAATATGTCTCCGACAACTTTATTTGGTAGAGCGCACCTTATTAGGTGGGTGAGTTCTTTGGTGGAAAGAGCTTCTCCTAGACACAAGACTAAAGACTAGGACAAAGAGTCTACCTGCATGCACAGGTAAGGACTCCACCTTCCCTAATGAACACTAAGGTTGAATTTCAAATTCACAAGGTCTTTCCCAACACTGTGTCGTGTAAACCAAGGTTACTTAGACTCCTAAGTCAAAGAAAACCAGCAAATCCTGTACTAGTGACTCAGGTATAAGAATACATCCCAAAGTTAGGAGAGATTGTGGTCTATCTTGTCAAAGCTCGAAGTGTATTAAGCGAAAGCCCAAACAAATCAGGCTACAGTGGCTCGGAAAGTCAAACCAGCAAAGGTTGAATGTCCATAAACACTTGTTCTATTTTTGTTTTCAGCTAGAAGATCATAGTTAAACAGTTATATTTCTTTCACAGATTCTTTTTCTCTCCTCAAAATGAAGTTCTCCCTCAACAATAGAGTTCATGTCCCTTATTGTATTTTTGTAATTTTTGTGTTTTGTTTTTTTTTTGTATTTTTGGCTTTGTAAACTTTTTTAAAATTTTTTTGTTATTTTTTTGTATTTTTGGTTTTGTAAACTTTTTTAAAATTTTTCAAAAATTTTCCATTTTCTTTTTGGTATTTTTGATAATACTATACTATGTATACTATAGGTATGCCTACAATTGCATTTTAGTTAAATGGTTCACCATTTACACCCCCCCATGCTTAAATGATGCAATGTCCTCATTGAATGAATAGGGTATATGCAAATGCATTCTCTACTTTTCACTATCCTAGACTGGGTGACGAAAGGAAGTCGGAATGAGGAGATAAAAATCTCTATGCAGACGATTTCAAGTCTAATACAAGATCATAGTGGGAAGTCGGGCTAGGAAGTGAAATGCATGACATCTATGACAATGAATGCATGCTTAAAATGCAAAGGTAGACACCTAATGCAAGAAAGGTGAAAATAAGAAAGGTGAAAATAGCTATATACAAGGATAGGTTTTGCTAAGTTTAACGCCTTCAGCAAGGCGTAAACCCAGTAGGTAATTCAAAATGTAGGAGTGAAATGGTAGAATTGACAAGTCTAAGATCATGTGGCTCAATAAAGGGTTTTAGTCTTTGTCCATTGACAGTGAAAGGTTCAGATTTGTCAATCTCAGTGATCCCAACAGCTCGAGTATCAAAGATTCTCAAGATTTTGAAAGGTCCAGTCTACTTGGATCTAAGTTTCCCTAGGAAGAATTTAAGTCTAGAGTCGAAAAGGACTTTCTATCCAGGGTGAAATGACTTCCTATGAATGTGATGGTCATGGAAGGCCTTTAATTTATCCTTATAAATCCTCGAGCTTTCATAAGATTCATTCCTTAATTCATCTAGCTCGGAAATTTGTAATCTTCTATAATCACCCGCCTTCTCAAGGTCCAAGTTACACTTTTTGATGGCCTAATAGGCTTTGTGCTCAAGTTCTACGAGAAGATGACAGTGTTTCCCTTACACAAGTCTAAAAAGAGACATGCCTAATGGGGTTTTGTGAGCTATCCTATACGCCAACAATGCATCAGAAAGGTGAGAAGATCAATCCTTTCTATTAGATCTGATGGTAGTCTGTAAAATCTTCTTGATCTCCCTATTAGACAATTCAGCTAGTCCATTGGTTTGAGGGTGATATGGTGTAGCAATCCTATGTGACACCCCATACTTTTGAAGTAGGGACTGAAAATGTGTGTTCCTAAAGTGAGACCCTCCATCACTAATGATGGCTTTTGGTACCCCAAATCTAGAGAAGATAAAGTCTTGGACAAATTGTGTCACAACTCTATGATCATTAGTCCTTGAGGGGATGGCTGCAATCCATTTAGAAACATACTTAACTGCCAGTAAGATATACTCGAAGCCATGAGAATTTGGAAAAGGTCCCATGAAGTCAATGCTGCAAATATCAAAGTTTTCACACACTATGATCTGATTCAAGGGCATCATGTCTTGGCGGCCAATACTGTCGAGAGACTGATAGTGTGGACATGCCCTACTATATTAGTGTGCATCTTTGAAAATTGTGAGCCAATAAAAATCGCTCTGCAAAATTTTTGCAGCAGTCTTTTTGCAAGAGAAATGACTGCCACAAGCCTGGTCATGGCAGGACAACAGAATACTATCAATCTCCTTATCAGGGACACACTTCCTAAGAATCTGGTCTTTGTAGTGCTTGAAAAGCCAAGGTTCTTCCTAGTAATAGTGCTTGGCCTCAGATCTAAGTCTGTCTTTTTGATGTTGGACCCAATCAGAGGGAACGATTCCAGAAGCCAGGTAGTTGACAATGTCAGCATACTAGGGAAGATCAGAATGGATGACCAGCAATTGCTCATCAGGGAAGTGGTCAGAAATAGGAAGTGAAGGAGTTATCGCTTCTGAAGGAGGGCAGGATAAGTGGTCAGCTACCACATTTTGCTTCCCAGCCTTATCACGAATCTCTAAATCAAATTCGTGCAATAGCAGGATCCATCTAATCATACGAGATTTCGCATCCTTCTTGGCGAGAAGATGTCGAACTGCAGTGTGGTCAGTGTAGACGATAATGTGGGGACCTAAAAGATAAGGTCTGAATTTTTCCAGTGCAAATACTACAGCTAGCAATTCCTTTTCTGTGACTGTATACTTTCTATGAGCTTCATCTAAGGTGTTGCTAGCATAATAAATGACTGTAGGTTTCCCATCAAGTTTTTGACCAAGGACAGCCCCTACTGCATAATCAAAGGCATCACACATGATCTCAAAAGGGTGAGACCAATCTTGGGGTTGCAGTATTGGTGCCTTAGTAACCAGATTACAAAGTGTTGTATAGGCACGAACACAATCATCAGAGATCTGGAAGTCTACATCTTTAGAGAGGAGATTGGTGAGAGGTTGGGCTATTTTCGAGAAGTCCGCTATAAAGCGGCGATAAAAACCAACAGGCCCGAGAAAAGATCTAATCTCTTTAACTGACGAAGGTAGTGGTAGTTCAGAAATCAATTTGACCTTCGCACGGTCAACCTCTATTCCTCAATCAGAAATAAGGAGATCTAAAACTAGTCCTTCTGGTACCATGAAATGTGATTTCTCCTAGGAAAATACCAGATTCACATTTATGCATCTTTGCAGGACCTTAGTCAGGTGGTCTAAGCATGCATCAAATGTGCTCCCAAAGATCGAGAAGTCATCCATAAAGACTTCTAAATAATCACCTACTAAATTGGAGAAGATTGCAAACGTACATCGCTAAAATGTAGCAAGTGCATTGCATAATCCAAATGGCATCCTACGGAATGCAAAAGTTCCATAGGGGTAGGTGAAGGTCATTTTTTCTTGGTCATCGGGGTGAATTTCCACCTGATTAAAACCTAAATAGCCATCCAAAAAGTAGAAAAATCTACTCCCAGCCAATCTTTCTAGTATCTGATCAATGAAAGGCAATGGGAAATGATCTTTCTTCGTGGCTTGGTTGAGTTTGCGGTAGTCAATACATACTCGCCACGAACTAGCAATCCGTGTAGGGATGACTTCTCCAGATTCAGTGCTTATGACGGTAAGTCTGACCTTTTTAGGCACAACCTGAACAGGACTTACCCACTGACAATCAGAAATGAGGAAAATGATTCCATTGTCTAACCACTTAATCATCTCATTTTTAACCACCTCCTGAAGTGTAGGATTCAATCTACGTTGTGGCTGCCTAGTAGGTCTAGATCCTTCTTCAGTGAAAATTTTATGTGTCCAGTAAAAAAGACTAATGCCAGTCAAGTCAGAGAGGCTCCATCCTATAGCCTGTCTATGTGCTCTCAAGACAGATAAGAGCCGTGATTCTTGATCAGATGATAAGAAAGAGTTGACAATCACAAGATAAGTCTGATCAGATCCTAGGAAGACATACTTCAAAGAATCAGGAAGAGGTTTGAGCTCAACAGGAACAAGATTAGGTGAAGGAGCAAGTGTGGAGAACTCAGAAGATCCTAGAGACATTAAGGGAATAGGAGGTAAGTCTTCAATTTCTATAACTGGTGTCTCAGCGAGAGTCAAGTCAGAGTCCAAAGAGTGTTGAGGTTCTAAATTTAGTGAATCAATCAAAGTATCCTCAATCAACCTATCCAAAGAATCCAAGGAACAGATCTCCTCAACTAAACTACATGATGGTCCTCTTTGGGACTAAAAAATATCAATTTTTATCCTCTGATCTCCAAATTTCAACTCTATTAGGCCCTCATCAAAATTAATGTTTGCCTTGGTCGTAGCCAAGAAAGGCCTTCCTAGAATGATAGGTGTGTTCTGAATATCCTCAAGTACTTCCATGTCAAGGACTATAAAGTCTACAGGGAAATAAAAGTCCTTGACCCGCACTATAACATCTTCCAACACTCCCTACGTTTCTTAACTAATCTGTCAGCTAATTGCAAGGACACCTCGATTGGCTTCAGATTGCCAACCACGAAATGTGTCAATAGGGATGTTGGGATAAGATTAATGGAAGCACCTAGATCAAGTAATGCTCTATTGAATGTGGTATTACCTATCATGCAGGATAGGAGAGGGGTGCCTAGTTCTTTCATCTTAGTAGGGAGGGTACTGGATATGATGGAACTAGCTTATTCCGAGAGGATGATTGGACTACTCCCTTTTTGAATCCTTTCTTTACGCTTAGGTGTACATAAGTCTTTTAAAAACTTATTATAAAGAGGTATGTGGCGAATTGCATCCAACAAGGGGATGTTTATGTGGACTTGCTCAAAGAGCTTAAGCCAATCCACCTCAGGTGCCACACAGGTCTTCTTTTTTCCTTTCCCCTTCTTCTTTAAAGCCTCTGGAAATGGTACAGAAGTGGTGATAAGAGGGTCATTCCTAGGTAGAGAAGAAGTAGGAAGAAGTGAATCAGATGGAGGAGTGGAAGTAGAAGGTCCAGGAAAAGATGTAGAAGTAGGAATTGGTGGATCTACAGTGCTTCTACCACTCCTAGTGACTATGGCATTAAGTTCAACCCTAGATGTAGATGGTAGCTCAGATTTTGGCAACAGAGGTGGTTGAGGTTGTTGATAGGAAGAATTTAGGTCAGTGTAGAATTAGTTTCGTGCAAGGGTTGTGAGATGGCATGTGCTTGACCTTGCACTGAAGGTCTAGGTTGAACATACCTCTAGGCAAGTATGTTCCTCGGATGGGGTTGTGCTTGAGATGGGAGTGAATGTGGTTGACAGTATTCCATCAAGTGCAATAGCTGGGCTCTCATCTCAGCTAATGCCGCGGCCTATCTCAGCTGCATAGCACTATTTTGTTGTTGCATATCAGCAAGAGCTTTCATGATGGACCCCAACTGGTCATCTCGTGTAGGCCCAAGTTCAAAGTATTGAGCGGGCCTGGGTTGGGGTTGCTGGTAGGCACGTGGTGGTACCCATGTGATTGAGGAGGTGGTGCTCAGATCGGGTTGTGCTGTGGTGGTGCAGAAGGTTGTTGATATGGAGGTCTTTATGAATTTCCCTACCACGAGAAATTTGGATGATTACGCCATCCAAGGTTCTAAGTTTGTGCAAAAGGGTCCTAGTGAGTAGTGTGGAGCTCCTCCGAAGCTCCAGAAGGTGTAGGGAAGTCAGTGTAAGGAGGAACAAAGGTTCCTCCAACCGATGTAGAATAAGGAAATGAATAGTCTGATAATGCAGGTTGTGTCACAGAAAGGTTATTCACAGTTTCCATCCCTGTGGGAAACTGAGAAGTATGTTGTGCAGGTGATTGAGAAGAAGATGACGAAGGTTTAGAGAGAAATTTCCATACTTCATCTACTTTCTTCTCAATTAAACCCACCTTATCTAGCTGACTAGCCACTATCTCTAAGTCTCTGCTACTGGATTGAGCTTCGTGTACCCCCGAATGTGAATGGGAATGTGAGGACTTTCTATTAAACACGCTCATTGAAGCATTGTTAATAGAGTTTTCGGCCATGCCTTTGAAGAGCTCAAAGGCTGAGTCCTCATCCTGACACAGGAAATTGCCTCCACAAGCGACATCTACAAAATTCCGTGTGTCATTATGGAGCCCATGATAGAAGATCTCGACCTGTTGCCAGCGTGGGACACCATGGTGGGGAAATTTTCTCAGAAGCTGATGGAGTCTCTCCCAAGCCTCGTGCATTTGTTCTCCTGAGTTCTGGGTGAATGTAGTGATAGCATGCCTTAGAGCGTTAGTGTGGCTTACAGGGAAGTACTTCTTTAGGAACTCATGTTCCAAAGAAGCCCACGTGTCTATGGGTGTAGTCTGTGCAAGGTTACTGAACTAAAAGGAAGCTTTATCTTTAAACGAAAAGAACATTTTCATCAAATGTGTGTGCTGATCATGGCCTTGCGGACCCAGAGTTTGAGCAAGATTTTTCAGCTCCTCGAAATGCTGAAAGGGATCCTCAGAAGCAAGTCCATGGAAGTGAGGTTTAAGTGCTATGATGTTCGGCTTCAGCTCAGCAACACGACCCCCATTGGGATAACATACCATAGGCATAGGTTGGGCAACTGCAGGATTATAGTAATCTCGTAGTTGATGTCTACGAGGTTGAGGTGGTGCCTGAGGGTTTCTAGGTTGAGGTTATGGTTGGGGGTTTGCTAGAAGATTAATAGCTTGTGTAAGTTGTTGCACCTGTTGGGTAAGGGTGTTCATCTGAAGTTGTGTTTCAAACAAGTGTTGAAGATGAGGCATAGGTCCTCTATCCAGTGGTGGATTAGGGAAATTAAGATACGGTAGAGGTTGGTGATTATCCAATATTCGTGGGCTATTTAAGTATCTAAATGTCTAGACATTAAATTAATTTTAACATTTACGTAGCATACATTAGGATGTAAATAAATTAATTCATATTTTTAGCTTAAGTACATAATTCATGCATTTAGAATTAACCAAGGGTTGCATACATTTAATTAGTTAATTAATTAGATGCACTATTTTAATTAACATAGAAGTTAAGGTGTTATGTATAAATAACCTGAATTATTTTATTCTTTTATTCTTTTTCTCCTTGCACAGGTAACTCCTCCAGCTCCGCCTCCTCCTCCAGCGCATCACATTCATGCTGCAGCATTTTGAATTTGAAATCAGTGTGGCCGTGGCTACAAAAGGAGAATGGAGAGTTGCTGTTGAGGAGGAGGCCCCCACCCCTATTCATCACTATGCAGAGAGTGCACCACTCTCATCCACTCCACCACCACCGGCCTCAACCGTGGCGGCAAGCCTCCACCACCATGGGCATGTGGTGTGACAGGCTGTACTGCCATTCGGAGCTTGCTCGCATCACCGTGAATGCACGCTACTCCACCATAAGCACACACAGGCGTGCATGCTACCATCTTCACTGCCATCACCAGCATCCACCTCCATCTTCTTCCCCATTCTCTGTTTTTCCTCCACTCCACCAAAAAGAACCCAAAAACCTCGCCACACCCATTACAGCACAAAGAGCTGCAACTCTTCCTGCCAGCAACTCACGCCACCTCCAGCGCACCCTCACCTCAGCCGCCGCAGCAGGCATGCGTGCCCACCTCAACCGCCGCCCGCACCTCTAGCCAGTGCACCACCCGCGCATACGCTCCATCCAGCCCACCGCGCCTTCATCTTCATCCAGCCCACCGTGCCCTCAACTCTACTAGCGCACGCCCCCGCCTTTTCCCTCACCAGCCACCTGCGTGCGCATGCTCTCACCCCAGCACCCTCATCTCAACCAGCGCACACGCCAGCAGCCCCCCCTCTCCATTAGACCCACCACGTGCCTCCAGCCCAACCACAGCTGTTGCCATCACGCGCCCACCTCCAGCGCCTCCCTGCAGCACCCACAGCCGTTGCCACCACCACGCCCGTGCACACCTGTGTGTCTAGCAAAGCCCACGCCTCCACGCGTCCACGCGTCGCGTGCGTCTGCAGTGCTTGCAGTGTCCGTACACTGCTCTCCTTGCACCTGCAGCACGCGCGGCAGCAGTAGGCTCCTCCACCACCGCCACTCCTCTCCTCCGATAGGCTGGCTCTGGCCATCTCACGATGCACCGCTGCCACCACCGCGAAGGCCTCGCTTCAGCCGACCTCTTGTAGGAGTAGCTCCTCGATTGAACCTCTCTCCCATGCGCAAGGAGGAGAGAGGTAAAATCCTCTGCTTTTATGTTAATTACTATTTACATTTGAATGCCATTTCCACCAAAATCAATTTTAATTTATGATTATTTTATTATGGTGAAATTGTGACTTCATACTCATGCTTTCTGATAATTGTGTGGCTATTGTAATTCACATGTTTTAACATTGGTTTTAGATTAAAATGTGCACAAATTTTCTCTAATGCATGTCAATTGGAAATTACATAGAATCATCACATCTTTATTGAATATTTCAGTGAGGAAAAATTGCACATCTACCCTTATATTTTTGAGTTATTGTGCATCATCTTTCCTTCGCATTTCATGTTAGATTTGACTATGGATTTCACACTTGATTGAAAGAATACGAAATAATCAAGATTTTATTGCATCATTACCTCCCTGTGGACACGACCCACTCCTAATTGAGTGGTTATACTAATTATTGATTAGTCGATTTTTCCACTACATAGAACTACAAACGACGCGTCATTTTATGTGACAAACTACTTTAAAAGAGAAGAATTGTCTCGTCAAATGGCACCATTGTCAGGGAGGTAACAGGCTTAATTAAATCACATTCATTCATTCATTCATTCATTCGTTCACATTAGTTTAAATTTTGAATCATATTTAACACTGAATTTTTTTTTTCTGATGCGAGTGCAATGATCTGCGACACACATTCTACGACTCGCAATCACACTAGCCATTGTGTGAGGTGACCCTTGACGTTGCCAGAGGAGAAATTGTTCGAGCTACCTTACAAGGAACCAGATTGCTAAAAGGGGAAGGACGAGGACGCGATGATTATCTCTACACATTTAGTCGCTGATTTGATTAGAGTAGAATTAAGACTTTAGACTTAATTTTTCATTGCACATTTGGTTTGAAACCCTTGTTCTGGGGTACAGTTGAGGGGTTTGTTCCCCGATTTTGTTTTAGGCCCGTGTTAGGTAATTTTTAGGAGCCTATTCCCTTTTCTTTAGATTTAAGTTTTTTTTTTTAATTTATTTTGTGGATTGTTTACTTTTATTTGCTTGTGCATAAGTAGCTTAAAAAGAAACTAAAACAAAAAAAAAACACGAGCTACCTGCTAGAAGCTGCTTGCCCCTAGGTCGTATCATTTAGGGCTGAATGAGCAGCATCTAGATCTAATTCTTGTCTTGCATATTGCATGAAGAATGTTGGAATCAGGGATGCACTTCTAACTTTGCATTTCTACCTATCATGAAAATGCATTTGGGACTAATTTCAAGACCACTTAATCTATATTGAATAGATCTAACAAGTGGTCACATATTTTCAAGAAAAAGGACTAATTAAAGGAGGGACATTTTAAAAACCAAGGATTTGATTTTCAAACTTGGCGTGCGATTCAAAATTCAAAATCTTTTGCAGTGTATGCACACTTATATCTCTTGCACCATGGCACGCTTTTAGACACTCCTTAGGTTTGGAAATACTTGGACAAGAGCCCTCCTACCATTAGATTCTGAAGTGTTTAGAACTTGAGATCAAAGGTTTTGTAACTCCAAAGAGGGGGATACCCAGCCACGGATTTTTGGGGGTAGTTGAGAAGGACCGCGATAGCATAGCTTCAAAGGAAGGCTTAGGCCTACTTGCATCCCTTGATCTTCCATCTTTGGAGTTGCTCTACCATTTGAAATTTAGGGAAGAACACCTAAGCTCCAGCTAGGTCTTCTTAGGCGAGCCGTAGGTCAACAATAAGCGTGTAAATTGATTGAACAAATTGTATTGTCACCTACAATCTGACTTAAAATCAAAAGCCTAAATTGGGAAAGACCTAAAAAGTCCTTTTTGAATTGTGTTTTGCTTGGGGAATTCTGATTGAGGTGTGAGTTAGAATGGACCACATTGATTTTCATCCTTTCACATCTTGCCCACACCCTTACCCCCACTCTGCACTCTTCGATCCCATACACCGAGATGGTCCATCCTTTGATGGACATAATGACAATCATTGGGATCCATTTTGCTCTTATTATAGGAGTATTGGCCTGGTTAAGCCCCAAATCAGTGAGCAGAACCTAAGAGCAAGATTTGCTTTGCCTAATATCCCACACACCATAGAAATACCCAACCCACCCTCCTTGAATAATTATAATGGTTGGATGGACACTCCTAGGTACTATAAGCCTGAGCCTGACTTCTCTCATGATAGAAATGACCTCTCCTCCTTGGAGATGGAAATATAGAAAATGCAAGACGAAATGATTGAATTGTTAGGAGAATCTTCAAGAGCAGGCCAACAGGAAAGAGATGAAATTAGCCACCCAATCTACCCCATTGAGGATGACGTACACCCATCTACAATTGATGCATCTCCCGTGGGAGAGCTACACTTTAAGTTGGAGGGAAATTTTGGGGATTATGTAAGGGAGAATAGTTACTTTTCGAGGATCGATTTTGAAACCTCCCCATTAGATGACACTTCCTTGAGAGATCCATGCCTTAAGTGGGAGGAAGATACATATGAAAGTAGCTATGCATTGGATGAAGAAAGGTGGCAACCCGAGGAAGGTGATGATAAGGTTGAGTATCCACCTGAATTATATTGGAGTCAAAAGAAGGGAATGATGGTACCATTGGAAGACCTCAACCCAGATGATAATTTTTTCGTGACATTTGATGAAGTGGGTCGAAGTCAAGTTGTTAATCCTACCCTCCCTTCTGAACTCAAGCCCACCCTTAGGGAACTTAACCCTGAAGAAATTGACCTATTTGAGGAGTCCGATGTTACCAGTGTAAACCAGTTAGCTCAGATAGAGTACCCTAGGGGATCTGCTGAGATTTTAGATGATTCTAGACATTGGGTATATGATGAATTATGTGATGAGGAGAAAGATGAATTATATGAGGAACCTACATTCAAGATTTGGAGTGACACCAAGGGTATTATGTCTTATTTGAATAGTTAGCCCCTGAGGATGTCAAAAATTTGACCAAATTAGGTTTCCTTGGTGCACCCATTGATGATATTTCTCCTCATGATGAAATGATGGAAAATTTGGAAGCAACTTCTAAGATTTATGTGGATTCATATCTAGACTCCGAGGAAGATTTGAGTAAAGAACTAGAACCCAGGGATGACATTGATAGGATAATCCCTAGATATGTTTCTTCCAACCTGCCTTCATTTGTTTCGAAGTCACTTTCTTATTCGCTTATATCTGAAGGCGAAATTTTGACTCCTAATGAAGTGCAGCAAGATACTGGTGATAGTGCAAGGAATGCTAGGGATGTAATTGAGGATTTGGAAAGAGTGTTAGGGATGAACACTGAGCTGATTAAACCCAACCTAGATCTTATGGCCATCCCGCAACCTCGAAACTTGGACACCCTAGACAATCCTTGGCTTAGAGATATGCTCACTTTTGTTCTGACCGGGGGGCTTAACAAACAATATTTCCTGTAATGGAGTATCGGGTATGGATTGATGATTTCTTTAGTCAGTCCATTGCCCTGGGGGTTTATCTCTACACCATTCCTTCCCCATTCCTTTTAGAGGATCCTTGTCATCCTCCCCCTACCCCTTTGGAGGTTGTTATGCCAGTTTATCCTTTAGAACCTCTTCTGGTGACCTGGGAAGATTTCATTCCCATCTTAGTTGGGCGAGCATTTGCTATTGGGATTCATCATCAGCTCGCCAATATCCTAGGTTATCTATTTTCTAGGCCGGCATTACTTTGCTCATTTTTAGGGCCTATTTCTGCAATCCTTGAACCTGATTTGTAGGTTCTTTGGCTACTCGGTTGCTAACAAAAGAACGGCAGCCCATCTCTAACCCAGGTAATATCCTTCTATGCAATGGGGACATTGCAGATTTTAGGCATGGGGGGTTGTACTTAGGGATATACATAGCATAGTGCATTCATGCATTTAATTAAAGCATTTTGCATTGCATACATTTGCATTGAAATATATATATATATATATATATATATATATATATATATATATATATTGTAATTATTGAGCTTAACTGGCTAGGCCTTGCATTAAGCAAATCAGAACTCTAGGTTAGACTAAGTTGATTCTAGGTTCGAACTTTAGAAGCTAAGTGAGCTACTAGCTTTAGACCATTAGGGTCCAATTTGGACTTAAAAACTTAAGTAGGAGTTAAGTTGCGGACCATTCCTCAAGAGGTTAAGGAAAGAAAGCCAGGGATTGAGTTAAAAGGTTGGGGTAGTACCTGGAGTCTTGTTCTACCTTTTGGTTTATGGGTCCTTGTAACTCAAGCATCCAAATTTCACACACTTGGTCATGTGTAAGTGATCACCTTAATTCCTTTCTTAAAAGAAATTTGGTTCTCTTAGTTTTAACTTAGGAGAGCCTTGAAAATAAAATTTGATCAGAAGAGTTCCTACCGCAAGAGAGATGGAGTATATACTCACCTTGAGGATGCGATGATAACATATTACCTCCTCAGCACTTGTCTCTTAGGATATCCATCCTATTAGGGGCATGTAAGTGCATTGTGCGGTTTAGGTACCATGGGTGGCCCTATCTTGAAGTGCCAATTGCCACAGGCCTGAATTCACTTAAGAAATCCATGGGTGATACTATCTCGAAGTGTCGATTGCCAGGAGTTCTTGGGGTCGCTATGGGCGGTGCTATCTTGAAGCATCGAAAGCCAAGCACCCTTTGAGGTACGGTGATGGGGACAATGAATCCGACACAGACTGTGTTGATAGCTGATTCAAGGTTAGACTTAGAGGAATCAAACAAAAAAATATATATATTATTATAAAAAAAATCCTTTTTCCTTTAACTCAAATAACTCAGACCAATGCACATGCACGGATGCTTTAATCTCAGGGACCAATAAACATTAGGGTACAGTCAGAAATCAGAGAAACTTGTGCCTGCAACCTATTTTTAGCTGACCTAGTGTGTAACTTAGCAACTACTTGGGAACCTTAGGTCTAAAGTCTGAACTTAATATGTTTCTAAAGGAAGACCGATTGGGTTGGCTAGTCTACTTGAAGTGCTAGGTTTTGCTTGATTTTGCTAGGGACTAGCAAAAACTAGTCATGGGGGTATTTGATTAGCCCATATTCGTGGGCTATTTAAGTATCTAAATGTCTAGACATTAAATTAATTTTAACATATAGGTAGCATACATTAGGATGTAAATAAATTAATTCATATTTTTAGCTTAAGTACATAATTCATGCATTTAGAATTAACCTAGGGTTGCATACATTTAATTAGTTAATTAATTAGATGCACTATTTTAATTAACATAGAAGTTAAGGTGTTATGTATAAATAACCTTAATTATTTTATTCTTTTATTCTTTTTCTCCTTGCACAGGTAACTCCTCCAGCTCCGCCTCCTCCTCCTCCTGCGCATCACATTCATGTTGCAGCATTTTGAATTTGAAATCAGTGTGGCCGTGACTACAAAAGGAGAAGGGAGAGCTGCCGTTGAGGAGGAGGCCCCCACCCCTATTCATCACTGTGCAGAGAGTGCACCACACTCATCCACTCCACCACCACCGGCCTTAACTGTGGCGACAAGCCTCCACCACCGTGGGCATGTGGTGCGACAGGCCGCACCGCCATTCGGAGCTTGCTCGCATCACTGTGAATGCACACTGCTCCACCATAAGCACACACAGGCGTGCATGCTACCATCTTCACTGCCATCACCAGCATCCACCTCCATCTTCTTCCCCATTCCTTATTTTTCCTCCACTCCACCAAAAAGAACCCAAAAACCTCGCCACACTCATTGCAACACAAAGAGCTGCAACTCTTCCTGCTAGCAACACACGCCACCTCCAGTGCACCCTCACCTCAGCCACCGCAGCAGGCATGCACGCCTACCTCAACCGTCGCCAGCACCTCCAGCCAGCACACCACTCACGCGCACACTACATCTAGCCCATCACTCCTTCATCTTCATCCAACCCATCGCGCCCTCAACTCTGCCAGCGCACACCCCCGCCTTCGCCCTCACTAGCCACTTGCGTGCGCACGCTCTCACCCCAGCACCCTCATCTCAGCCAGCGCATGTGCAAGCAGCCCCCCTGCTCCATTAAACCCACCACGTGCCTCCAGCCCTACCAGTAAGCCCGCGCCTCCTCGCATTCTCCAGAACCAACACCCCTACACTTCCGCACCTCCGCTCATCCACAACGCACGCTCCACATGCCTTCACATCCGCGTGCCACAGCTCGCACTCCAGCACCCACGCCCGCGCACCCCTTGCAGCCTGCAGAGCTGCGCCTTCACGTGCCCACCTCCAGCACCTCCCTGCAGCACCTGCAGCTGGTGCCACCACCATGCCCGCACGCACCTGTGCATCCAACAGAGCCCACACCTCCACATGCCCACGCGTTGGGTGCTTCTGCAGCACCTGTAGTGCCAGAGCGCTGCTCTCCTTGCGCCTGCAGCACACATGGCAGCAGCAGGCTCCTCCACCGCTGCCACTCCTCTCCTCCGGCAGGCCAGCTCCAGCCATCTCACGATGCACCACTGCCACCACCACGAAGGCCTCGCTTCAGTCGACCTCTTGTAGGAGTAGCTCCTCGATTGAACCTCTCTCCCATGTGCAAGGAGGAGAGAGGTAAAATCCTCTACTTTTATGTTAATTACTATTTACATTTGAATGCCATTGCCACCAAAATCAATTTTAATTTATGATTATTTTATTGTGGTGAAATTGTGACTTCATACTCATGCTTTCTGATATTGTGTGGCTATTGTAATTCACATGTTTTAACATTGGTTTTGGATTAAAATGTGCACAAATTTTCTCTAATGCATGTCAATTGGAAATTACATAGAATCATCACATATTTATTGAATATTTCAGTGAGGAAAAATTGCACATCTACCCTTATATTTTTTAGTTATTGTGCATCTTCTTTCCTTCACATTTCATGTCAGATTTGACTATGGATTTCGCACTTGATTGAACGAATATGAAATAATCAAGATTTTATTGCATCATTGCCTCCCTATGGACACGACCTGCTCCTAATTGAATGGTTATATTAATTGTTGATTAGTCGATTTTTCCATCACATAGAACTACAAATGACGCGTCATTTTATGTGACAAACAACTTTAAAAGGAAAGAATTGACTCGTCAGTTGGAACCTATGGGTTGGTGGTGGTGATGGAGGATGCGCAACAAGATGTGGAGGAAGTTCTTCGAAATCCTCAAATTGTGCAGAATCATGATCATCTCATGATGTGTGGAGTAGTGGATAGGAGTTTGAGGTTCAGGAGGTACAGGATTGGATGTGGAAGGCATAGAAGAGGAAGTGGTGGCTTGGGCATCAGCACCCAAGGGGAGTACTAGCTTAGGGTTTTGGGATCTCCTACCTTCCATTGAGTCAATTTTTGAAAACGAGTTTAAAAACAATCACAACTCAATAGAAAGGATAAAATCTCAATCCAAAATCAGAAATCCCAAAAAATCTTAATCACAAGACCAATCTATCAAATAAGCGAGAAGAAATCAAATTTTCCTAGAGGCTGCTATGGAAAATAATACTATGCGTACAAATGTTTCAAACAATTGTACGCATCCTAAAGATAGACCTAGCAAAGTGCAAACCTCTATAATCCAATGGGAGTCTGGATAAAACTAGAGTACGAATCCAGATCCTGTGGATGTTGAAGGAGATGAGGTAGAAACCCGTGTAAGTGAATCTTATGTGATCGTGTTGTGTGCACAATAGCAATCAACACAATGAGCGGTGAAAAACTCAGTCAGGGTTTCAATCAAGTTTTTATGTCTCTTTTTTTATTTTGTTCAAGTATTTAAAGTGTATTATATGCTGCTTGTCTCATTTTTTAATCCTTTCAAAACATGAGATGGTCTTTTTAATTTTAAGTCAAATGCAAGATGGCAAGAGCTAAGGAAAGATAAGAAAGTGCGTACCTAACTCCAACAATTCTACAAGTATGCAATTGACTTTGAAATTTAAATCTAGCAGGAAAGAATGCAACCTAGGAATGGATGCCTAGTGATATGCTGCTGCTAGATAAGGATGAGATTTTTTTTTGCATTTTTTATTTTTCAATTCTTTTTGGATTTTTGAATAATGTAACAAACAAAAACAAAAGAAAAAGAAATCGATACGAGAAAACCGCGTCGATGAAAGATGAGTAGAGAGATAAAAGAGAGTCCATAATTATTACAAACTGTGTGAGAATAGGCTCTCACAACTTATGCCTAACAAATGATCCTAGGTAATATCCCTAAATCTAAACTAAGCTATACTAAACTACTACTATTACTACTACTAATGCTAATGCAGCTGCTCCAAGGGAAACTCCACCAGGATGTCGGGTTAAGATCGCAGTAAACCTGCCCGGAAGACAACCTCCATCTGGAAGATGACGCTACTCCTCCTACTCCTCAAGTGCTGCAAAAACCACAATTGATTAGTAAAAGAATCAAAGAATGTATATACAAAAAGAATTAATCAATAAAAGAATGATTATGTACAATCAATGAATATGAATAAATGAATTTATATGCAAAAATAAAGAAATATTTACAAATGAAGAATTAAAGAATGATTTTGGCTTATAGAGAGTTGCCTCCCCGGCAACGGCACCAAAAATAATGTGGAACGATCGATCACGATTTGTAAAAAAATCGCCGTTGTAGTTGTTGTAGTATATGTCACAAATACAAATCGTTATTGCGTCAATTTTATTTATTTACATAATTTTTACTAGTTTATTCTAGGTCATTCACTAAGAGGCAGTTATTTATATACATCACTCTCTAAGTCTAACATTATCCTTTAATTCCAAAAAGATCAATTTTATGTACAATCATAACTGAATGAATTAATGAATAATCAATGAATGAAATAATAGCTTAATTATGTACAAAAGAATCAACTAAAATGCTTACAAACACCTAATTACAAACAAGCATCAAACACTTTACATATATACTCTCTACTATCTATTTATAACTTATAATACTAATACTTACATATACATACAATAATAAGTAATAATATATACTATACTATCCTAACTTAATATACTAACATATAGAGTAACATATATAATATATACAGCGACAAATGAAAATGTTGCTAAACCCCAGAAAAACTATGTATAGAATCTAAGGTAGAAACTAGGGTCTATAGCGACACTTATTCTATCTATAGTGAAGGTTTATTTTGTTGGTAAAGCTATATGCTAATTTATGAACATATATAGCTCAAACACATCTATACCACATATACTTAATATACTTATACTTATACTTATTATTTATAGTATACACTTATATACACTATACACATATGTATACATTATACAATACACACGTACATACTTCATCTCTCACTCTTTCTATTCTCTTCTATTTTTACACTTATACTTAGATGATATCTTCTATTTGTTTTACGGCTCTTTTGTTTTCTTCTTAACACTTAGTCTTAGCCGCTCTACCTCACTCTTCTCTTAACTTCTCTTCCTTTCTTTTCTTCCCTTAACCCCTCATATTAGACCTTTACTTAGTTTAAAAAATTATTTTAAAGTTGGTAGGCAGCTCTTTTCTAGGGATACACAGCACCTGAGGCGGATGGGACCAGACCTCTACTAAGAGCCGCCCTAACTCTTTAGTTAAGCCTCTTAATCTCCATTTAAGCTCATAACCGGGCTTAATCAAGCCCTCACACAGTGTCGAGCCCCTTGCCCACACCGCACACATCATCACAGAACCAGATCAATACTTGTAACAATGCTCAAAATATGCTCAGGGGAAGGGCAATGTTGTGTGCCGAGCACATGACGACTAAGAGGGCAGACTAACAAAAACAACTTATAGCACTTTGAGCACTTCGTGCCACATGATGTGGCACTATGTTAAGCGCGACTCAGCGTTGGAATTCCAGCGCAGCAATCTGATTTCATGATTTTGGCCCTCGATTTGAGGGCCATAATTTATTATAAATTAAAAATAAACTATGGGGAATTAAAGTATTTACATAATACTTTATAATTGTACAATTAACTTATAAAATTAATTACATTTATTATATAAATAAATTAGGTAAAGTTTCCAGTTTAAACATATTGAATTTTAGGTTTCATTTCTTAATTACGTATAAATTAGGTAATGTATGGTCTAATTGACCTTATACAGTGTTAATATACATAGTAGAGTATCTAATAAATATTTTTATTGTATTTTACTAGTTTTATTTCAATTTTATTTACATTTAAATAGCTTATTTTGGACTATTTTATATATAAATTAGATATAACTAATATAATACATTAGAAATATAGTGAAATTAGCTTAATTTACTTAAAATACATTAATACAAATATACAATATAAATTAGTTTAGTTTTAACTTAAATTACTAATTTATTTTAATTTAATCTAATAACTTATCTAGTAAATTAATAAATTAATTATTTATTCTGTATATATAATTAAATTATGGTATAGGGTTCTTAATGTGCATACTATACATATAAATATGTATGTACAATTTCAGCACTAAATATGTTTATTTACAACGTTTATTAATTTATATAGCTTATTAGTACATATAAATTGGTATAACTACTTAATAGTTACATAAATAAGTTATATACAGTTTGAGTTAATTTATATACTTAAGTTACATTAAATAATATATACATAAGTTATTCATACTTAATATATATCTAATTTACACTATTTACCCGTATAGCTTACTATATACCTAATATCTACAAGTATATACATAGTTTATAATGGGTTTTTAGGTATTTTTAGGGTTTTTATCACTTTTTATGGGTTTTATATATTTTGTGGAGGTAGGAGGTGCGAGAGAAAGAAATAGATAAGAAAGATGGAGTGTTTGTGGTGTTTTTATAGTTAATTTCTTTTATTAAGTTCCATGGTATAATGAACCATCGGCTAGTATGTTCTACTAAGCCAGGGGTTCAGAATACCATGAAACTTGGTATGAACTTAAAAGTATACCTGATCTTCACCAACACAGGTTTTTTTTTTTTTAGATTTTTTATAAATTTTTTATTTATTTACAAAGTTAACACATTCTAGGCCTTTAAGGAGTATTCTAAGTCAGCCTAAGGCCTAGAGTGAGACTCTAAAGGCTTGATAGGTAGTGAACTGCCTCCAAAATGCTCAACAAAAGATATGGAGAAGATGCAAGCAGTTAAGCACGAAATTCACTTGGATTTCAATTAATTTTGATTTTTTTTGCAATTAGGAAAAAAAGCTAGCTGACAAAGGAGTTAAAATTCAAATCACAAGCCATCTAAATGTAATTAAAATTTCATTTCATATACATGAAAGCTTGTACATGTAAACTACAATATTACATACATGTCAGCTATTCTAAATAATTAAACCTAAGCCTACTGCCCAACTTCAGACCATCCAGTAGAAATAGATGTAGTAGAACAATCAGCTACAGCAGCAACTACCATCTGCAGCAAACAGCAGACAGCAACTGCAGTAGCAATTGCAGAGAAATTCAAATGATCTAGGCAAAACCCAAACATCTTAACATGTTAAAAATGGTTTCTACAGGTCTTGAATTGAAATTCCAGAGCCACAGCAGGTCTGATTAGGTTCAAAGAAAAAATCCATCACAATATCAAATATAATCCCTGACCACATGCTAGAGTGCATCAGAATTCCTATATGATTTTCACCTTCCACTATAGACAGTATAAAGGTGAATCATCATAATAGGGATTCAGTTCACTTGAATTCCTTTAAAAAAAAAAACTTCACAATCTTTGTTTAAAAAGATTTACCACTTGAAAATCAATGGAGATTGAAATCCAATAAAATAAAGTTCTGATGGAATCATCCTACTCTACTATAGACAGTAGACTAAAGACAATCCAATCGAACCATGAACTTCATTAGGAAATCATGTTAAAAGTCTCTAGTGCATGAAGTAGGGGTGAATCCCCTAAAATGTTGTTGCTATAGCAGCTGTTCAATGTACTAAAATGGGGGATTGGAATCAGAAATCTCAAATTCAAGCATTGAAAACCTTTTCAAAACATATTCTCATGGTGCAGCCACCATCAAGACCTCAAAAACTCATGTATTAAGTCTGAAAACTCATTTACTTATCAAGAAAACCAATTAGAAATTCATATCAAAGATCCCCAAAAATATCTTGAAGTCCTAATGTGCTTATCACATTACATTATAGACAACGTAAGGTGAGGTTGCAAATTAAGAGTTCAATGCGAGAAAACCACATCACAAACATCTCAAATAAACTCTGAAAAATTTGGAATTCAATCCCTCTTGATGGAAGCTTGAAAATCACATAAAAATATGATTTATCCTCTCTCTTGTGCCATAGACAGCACGAAGAGAGAGTCTAAATCTAATGATGCAAACCATTGAAAATAAACCTTAAATTATCAGCTCTTCATTCAAAACCAATTGAGGGAGATGGTGGAAAAGTGAAGTGGGTGTAAAGTCCCTCAAATGGGTTATGAGCGCCCAAATCAAATCTGAATACTAAAGAGAATCAGGTCTGATTTGGTGCTCAAATGGGTGTGTGAGTGGTAAAAAACACAGGGAAAATCAGGAAGCAAAATTAAAAAAATGTAGAGGGAGAAAAATAAGATCAGTGTATGGGTGAATTCGTCCCCTCTGATCTGAAATGATCAGAGGAGGTGAAATTGTGGAATCTATACTACCACTACTCCTAAGCTACACTACATGCACGCATAGGAGATCAGATCTTAATCTATATCTAAATCCTACTGCTAAGCTATCTAAGTACACTGCAGCTAATCTAAAAAAAAATAGTAAACCTAATCTAATAGGAAGAATGGGACCTTTAGATCTCCACCCGGTCGATGGAGAGGAAGAAAGGAGGGAGGAGATGCTCCAACGGAGTGAAAACCCTCTAGTGGAGTTCAAGGTCGTCCTTAGGTGCTACGAAGTCCTTAGCAGCGAGGAGTGTCGGAGAGAAGGTGGATTTCAAAGCCGGTGGCCATGAAAAGGGAAATATGGGGAGAGTAGCCGGAGAGGAAGAACGATTGCTAAGAGATGTAAGAGGGAGCAATCCCCCACACGTGCAGCTGTGGAGCTGCTTAAGTAGGAAGAGTAGTGGATCCAGGCATCGTGCAGGTGAAATTAGGCGCAAAGGGCAAGAGCAGCAAGGATGAGAGGAGAGAGCACGGGCGTTGCCAAGTCAAAAAGTGGCCGTTAGATGGGATTTGGGTGAAAAGGTGACCACACGCGTTGAATCACACGAAGGTTCGATTCAAATCGAGCCACAGATAAAGTGAGACAAGAGATCGACGGCCAAGATCACACAAGTTCTTCACGTGAATAGTGTTCGTGTGGTCTACAGGTGGCTGAAGTGTGTATTGGTGAAATTGCAGGGAGAGCCCCTCAGCGAAGGCGTAGAACAGTTGCAGGCAGACCCATAAGTGGTCATAAAGTATAACAGAACAGTCCTTTTAGGCTTGCAGAGAGGTCCCTGCAGTCTACACATAGGTCCCTAGAGGTTTTCTATTGAATGAAATGTAATGCACTAAGGACCTAAATGTAAATCTTTAATTTCAATGCCTTAATGATGTCCAAATGCATCCAAGATTTTATATTAGCTTAATTTAACATTTATGAAGTTAATTATACTTTTGAATTGAACTTTTAAACTCGTTTATGTGTTCAATTTGCACTTGGATCACCATTTAACCCTTTTCAAAAGAATATCCCTTTAAATGACCTAATTGTGAGCTTTTAACACAAAATTGATGTTTTAGGTCTTTTCTCTAATTCCCACACTTAACCCTTTTTATGTGTTAATTTGATATTATTTAACCTAGTTTCTAGCTTAACTTCATCTATTTAGCTATGATGAGTCGCAACTCATCATGTACAACCTATAAAGTCATTAGGTTGCCTCCTAGGAAGTGCTAAATTAATGCCTTCAGTTGAGCATAATCCATAGAAATTAACTCTATAAATTGGGGCAACTATCGTTGAGTTTCCAAGCCTCAATATATGGGTCCCAATGGATTAGATTGGCCTTACCAAAAAGATAATCAAGAAAACTGGTAAGCTGGTGATAGAGGGTGAACCTAAATGGTCGCCAATAGGTCTTTTCTTAAATGTTCATATAGGAGGCTTGGGTGGGTGCAGGAGTTATGCAATGGTTGGGAAGGTGAAGATTGTCAAGTGCCAGGAAGGTATCAGGGCTTATGGGTGTAGACCCTAGGGTGATTAAGTTGATTCCAGTGGTCTAATCAAGCTTCCTACATGTTTCTCCCCAAATCAAAGATTCTTTCTCATTTCCATCCTCTTGTATCTTAATGTTTGGGATTTAAATCCAACCATCTTATTTTGATTGTCGATATTACCTTGTTTAGCTACCGATTGAACCTCAAACTCCAATAAGTCAGGATGAGGGTTTTGGTTGGATTTTTGATTGATCAGGTAAATCCTCCAAAAAAAATTTGGGTTCATGAATAGTCATTTCACAAGGATATTTTTCACCCTAATTTTTCAAAGTAGGTTGTGAATCATTTCTATCCTTGATCATGTTTGCAACCTCGTGATTTTCTTCTTGAGTTTGGGTTGAATTGGCCATTGTAGAGTTTTCTATGATATGTATGGCCATAACCTCTATTTTACTTAGCTCCTCGATTATACCACACTTGATTGTAGTTTTCTTTGATTTCTCATAAACATTAAATTGATCTATTTGATTCCTAGAGGCACTCTATATTTCCAATTCACAATTAATATTTGCCTTGGTGGTGGCTGGGAAAGGTCATCCAAGAATGATTGGGGTGTGATTGAGTTGTTTTGGTGCTTTCATGTCAAGGACCATAAAGTCAACAAGATAGTGAAAATTGTTGACCTTGACCAAAACATCTTCCATAACCCCTAGGTGTTTAATTTATCAGTTGGCCAATTGAAGAGTTATGTTAGTGGGTTTCAGGTTGCCCTAACCGAGTTTCTTAAAGAGTGTAGCAGGGATCACATTAATGAAAGCACATTAGTCATGGAGGGCTCGGTTAGAAGTTATATTACCTATATAGGAAATGAGTGGGTTTCCCAGGTCCTACTTCCTAGGAGGTAGCATATTTAAGATCAATGAATTGGTTGTCTGACAAGACTACCTTCCTAGTATTTTCAAATTTTGCGACATAGTTTTCCATATATGAACTCATTAAAGATGCAATGTAGGTGGGAATGGATCCGATAGTCGTGAGTAGGGTAATTATAAATTTGAATCTTTGTAGCATAGATAGTCCTTCCTCGAATTTCTCCTTCAACTTTTTCTATTTGCCCTTACAACAACATCTTGCTCTTGAATCAGATTCAAACTTAGGTATTCTTTCAATCGTATTCTTGGTTGAGTGTTTGAATTGCTTATTATGAGTCTTAGGCTATTAATTTAGGGTTGGGTAGGACCCTTAGGTTTACTACCACTCCTTAAGATGATGGTGTTTGCAGTGGTGTAGTATTGTTGGTTTATTCCTTGAGGAGGGTTGGGCAAAACAGGTGGCTCCTGGTTAGTCATGGTGATTGCTTGGTTAACTCCTAGAGGAGTTAGGGTAGCTTGATAGATTACATGGGCTTGAGCTTGTGGCTTCCCAACATTATCGAACCCTTAAGGCCCAGCGCCTCAGTTCTCCATATACCTTGGGTTTAGTACGGGTTGGGATGGTAGAGATCCAGGCTGTTAGTTGTTTGTAAGGTGTCCAGCGAGGTTTTCATTCGCTACATGAGCTGGAGCATTGAACCTTGCATTTCCACCATCTTCAGGTTCAAATTAGCATACCCTACGAATTGTATGGCATTCCACATGGGCTGACTGACCTGACCCAGGGGCAAGAGAGTGAATACGTGACCCTAACCCATTGGTTTTTGCAATACATAGTTGTTGGGTCGAGACTGAGTGTATTGCCCCTAGTTCTTCCAGAAGAAGTTAGAGTGATTTCTCCAACCAGGATTATAACTATTTGAGTACAAGTTGAACTTAACATTCTCCTGTATTACTTGAACATCCTCAAAAGGTAAGGACGGTGTGCAGGAGGGATCAGAGAAATTGGGATCAAAAGCTCCTATTTGGAATCCTTAGGGTTCCAAGAAGTGTTGGCTAGAGGTCAAAGCCGAATCTATTTGATTTACAAACTCCCTCCCCACGAGAGTTTGCAAAGAATGAGATCCCGTTCCTTGGGATTGAGTAGACCTAGATGTGTTCCTAGAGTTACTAGCAATCTACTCCATTCTTTTGGCTACCAGAACCACCTTATCCAATTTGTTGCAGATCAATTCCATATCAAATTTAGAAGAATCAGTTTGAACTTCATTGGCATTTAACTAGGTTGCTGGGATCTATTGAATGTATCCATAGAGGCTTGATTGATAGAGTTTTCGCTCATTTCCTTGAACAATTCATATGCACTATTTGCATCCTTGTTGAGGAAATTGCCTCCGTAAGAAGCATCCATGTGGTTATGTAGTTGATCATTCAACCCGTGATAGAAGATCTACAAGAGTTGCCACTGAGGCACCTCATGGTGTGGGTACTTCTACAATAGGTCCAGGAATTGTTCCCAGGCCCCATGAAGTGGTTCCCCTTGCCACTCGGCAAAGGTAGTAATAGCCCATCTCAAAGCATTGGTCTGCTGGATTAGGAAGAATTCCTTTAGGAAGGTTGATTTCAATTTAGTCCATGTGGTAATCGGCCTTTCGATGGTGTGGTACCAATATGCAGCATTATCGCTGAGTGAGTGGGGAAACAACCTCATGATCATTTGCTCCCCGTCAACATTCCCCTATTTGGTGGTCTAAACCAAGGTGGTCAGATCCTTCAAATATTGGAATGGATCCTTGAAGCCAAGCCCATGAAAATGATTAATCATACTTAAAACTTGGGGCTTGATCTCAACATCACCAACGGAGATCATAACTCCAAGTTGATCCCTATAATTTGAAGGATCATTTAAATCCTTCAAGGGCTAGGCATCCTAACCATTCATCATTCATTCTTTAGAACCAAGACTGCATCTGTTGCAACTGCTCGAGCTGCCTCTGGATAATCTCAGCTTGGTTAGGTGGAGGTAATGGTGGTGATGGTTGATTATTAGGCATTGGATCAGCCAGCTAAAACTCAACCTTCTTCTCCTAGTATGATGGTCCAACGATCTTTTCAATCGTTGGTTCAATGACCTCCTTCGAAGAATACATAGGAAGGAAGCTGGAAGGACAACAGGTAAGCCTTGCAGCACAAGAAGCACAAGCCTATCCTTAAGTTGGATAGCCTATAGACCTATTGACTCCTAGAATCCATCTCAAGAACAAAAGCGATTTGATTTACTGCTATCCAGCCAATCCAGCCAATTAGAAGGAGGAATTGGGAAGAAGGTTCTTCCCTCAGCTTTCGCCTTAAGTTCCTTTTATACCCCCCAACTACTGTCATTTGACACACAACTCCCCTAACTAGACGTCAAATGGACCAATAGGTGCAAATTAATCACTATCAATCTCAATTCAAATCCCGAAGAGCGAGTCCAATCCTTAAGGCCAACATCTACTTATTTTTAATTAGGCTTGGGATTGAACGTGCTTTTGGAATGTGTTCAGCTATTAATGGGTTGTGTCCTTAATAATAGATTTTTATGTGTGTGCATGCACAACCAATGGGTTTCCAAGCAAGATTATTATAGAGGTGAGGTGAATTTTAAGGTTGAAATCTTGCTTAAGTAGCTAGCTTTTAGGATTCAAATTTTAGGTATCTTTACTCAATGTTTTGTAGGCACACCAGGTTGTGAAAGTATGGATGTAAGTATTTTCCTTTAAAAATCAGAAAAAAAATGTGGAGTGCCTGGTTCAAACCCTAGAATTGAATCCTACAGGGAAAGCTACTTGATTTCTCAATTTTATGTTAACTAGTGCAGCCTAAACAAGTCAAGCAATTGGTTGTTTGCATCATTGAATTAATGCACACAAAGATGTTTAGCCTATTCTGATTTCTGGTCACTTATGTGTGTATTGCATTCAAGTGTACTAGGTCCACAGGTTAGAATCTCAGTTAAGTGACAGAATCAAAAAATGGTGCACCTTAAGTCAGACTTGTGGGGTGATTAAGTGTATAGATTTTAATGCAATGCCACAATCAGAGTGAAGAGTTTTTTTCTGTTTTCATTTTTTTAAGTGGATGAGGTGGGTGGAGGTGGCAAATCAGACAACGAATTCTAGCCTTAGTGTTTCTGCAAGCTCGTAAGAAGATTTAGGTCTTAATTATTAAGTGGCTGGAATGAAATCTCATAGGTGGAGACTGCACTTACAGATCCCTCAAACTACATTTTTATTTGATCTACTGCCTTCGACTCACCTTGATTGGGTACCTGCAAAATGGTAAATCAAAGAAAAGATAAGTCAAAAGATGAGTAAATGCAGAAAAAGGTAGAAAAATCGAAGTTCGTTGCCCCTCAGCAATGGTGCCTTTAGGTTTTGAAAACCTCATCGTAGTAGGTTTTGAAAAATCCGAGGTAAGTTCAAGTTGAACACAGAGAGGAGACATTCAATTTTTAAAGAAAAATCCGTATGAGGTTTTTTTTTTGGTAACTTTTGATTTTATAACTTTTAAAGGTTTTTAGAAATAAAAATGGAGTGGAAAAATATGAGCATGAGTGAGTGGTGGAAGTAGCAAGAATGGCGAGAAATAATGTGTGTGCGAGGAAAGCAAAATAATGTGCAAAGAAGCATAGATTGGATCAACTTGCAATATTATTAAAATTAAATGGATGCAATAATTACACTACGAGAAAGGAGATAGAGAAAGAAAATAAATGTTGATTACAAAAGTTTTATCAAAATAAACTAAACTAAAATGCAAAGTAAAGAGAAGAGAGAGGAAGTCTCCCGAGTCAGCTGATTGGAAGACAGAGAGTTGGATGGCGCCCGGATGAATAAGTGAGAAGACAAAAGGAGAACAGACCCGGAGGAGTCAGGGACGAGGTAGCACGGTGACTGGGTGATCTCAAACCATGGACGGGGTGAGGGAGGTGGCAGCAATGCTCGACGAAGGAGGGAGGCTAGAGGAAGGAGGATGGAGCTGGTGCTTATATACTAGCAAAGGACCAGAGCATGCCTTGAAATGGGGAATTAAAGTGCCACTAGGTTCTTGGAACTCCTTAGAAGGTAGCGAAGAAATATGCTTAGATGGTTTGCAAAGGGGAGGGTTGTGGCCTTTATATAGTTGGAGAAGAGAGGTCAAAATAAGTCAAAACTATCAGTCAAACACAAATCATGTGAGGGGTGCGCATGGCAAAGGCAGCTGGGTGCGCGTATCGCACTTGCGTAAATGGTGATGCGGATGGAGCAGCTGGTCAGACGTGCTTTGAGAGCATGTTGCCAGCATGAGAGGTGGCGAGCATGGATCGCAAGTGAATTTACTGTGGATCTAGCATGGTGAGCACATGGGCACTTGGAGAGCGGGGTGAGTGCGAGACATGCAGCTGCATATGGGGTGTGTGTGGAGGCTCTTCTTCGCACATGGGTTGCGTGCAAACCAGAACTAGAGGGGTTGATGTCTGTTCTTGCTGAAATTTCGTAGAGATGTTTGAAGGGGATTATATTTTTTCACGAACAAGGGCTTGGAGTGATACTTTGGAAAACTACACCCAAGAACTTCTAACTTGCCAAAATTACATTTTTGCCCCTTCTAAGATGTTTTCTCCTAACTCCTCTACAACCTTCCATCTCCAAAGCCAGCCCCAGAGATGCCTAAAAGGGCTTCTATTTCTTCAAGAGCAAGGTCTTAGAGATATAGTTGGGTAAACTACACCCAAGCCCTTGTAACTTGTCAAAATTACATTTTTCCCCTCTTGAGATGTTTTCATGTCCTAACCCCTCTACATCCTTCCAGCTCCAAAGCCAACCCCCATATTTTATTCTTAAATAAATAAATATAATTATAATATATATAAGTTATTTATAAATGCAATTATGAGGCTAATATGCTTAGATTGATTATAATGCACTATATACAACCTCATAATTTCATTTTTAGTTAGGAGTTAACTTGATTTAGACATAATAAGTGTATTAACTATGTGGTTATCAACTAGTGCATGATTTGAAATGAATGATGTCTTTGTAGATTAGCGAGTGGGAATGATCTGACTTCGTGAGTGTGGAAATCATTCCCGAGTACGGACTCCATTCTCTAGACACCTGAATATCACATCACGACTAGGACAAAAGACAGCAGGGCATGTCGAGTTGGCCACCTGATATACCTCATTGAATCCCATCCCAAGTCCTAATGGTATGAGTTAAGAGAAAATCCCAAAAAATAATCATATTTGAATAAGATAAAGGGGATAAAGCGAAATTGAACAATTACATAAATAATTACGAGGTTGTCCTTGATATTTACACTCTGCCTAATTGATACACCATTCTTGTTTAGTTTAACACTTTAATGTGCTCTTTAGCTCATGTTTCCCCCTGTTGACTTCCAACCAAGAATTAGCGGGTCTGCGGAACTGCACTACATCTCTACCATAGTTACTTTGTTTTGAGATAGTATCTCTTTTTGTAGTATTATATATTTGTTAGACTTTTTCCCCATCAAGTGATATGTTTCCGTCTTGCACGGATGCCATTCCAGCTTGTACTGCACCCTTTTTAGTTATTTTACCTTGCATTACTATGCCTTTTCATCCTCTAGTTTATGAATGGAAATGCAAATGATTTAGATATTTCCTTAATTTGCATGATTATTGCTTGGTTAATGCATGTACACTTTTGTTGGCCAACATCGTAATGATCTAGGTTAGGTTTGAATGTTCCAACTCAGTCACTTGAGGTTGGGTTACAGAAAAAATGGTATCAGACCACTATTGTCCCATAAAGTGTATGCTCATATGGAAACCTCACTAAGCAATAATAGAGGTAATTCATAAATAAAGCACCAAAGAATGACTTGGGATTGTTGACAACTAATCTAGTTTTGAAATTGTGAGTATGTAGGAAACGTTGCTCAAGCATCAAAAGTAGACTTAGGACCTACCTCCCACCATTGACCTGGTCCAAGTTATTGTTTGCATCTCGTAGAGTGCATTTTTGATAAGAAAAAGCATCGTAGTATAGTGTGCAATACGATCAAAAAAAATATTTATAAAAAGATAACGAGACTTTGAGTCCTGGTCATTCGTCTCTGGGAGGCATTTGTTTAAATCTAAAATCAATCTTTTAGCGCTCTACTTTATTTAGAATCGCACACCGGTTCCCAATCTTCGGATTAGAGTTTAGGCACTTCTATTGTGAATGCTGATTACGTGCGCGTGTGTTAGATAGATAACGAAGGTGAAAGTATGAGTCTCAGTGCACACAATTCTAGTTACGTGGTGGCTGTTTACGGAAAATGCATTTATAGCCAAATCTTCTATATTCTCCAGAATCGACATGCTTGTTGCAATATATATATAAATGAAAAGCAGGCAACTTGAATCACACGAAATAGATTGCAACCAATAAGCTCATGGTGATTTTCAACATAGAGATATGTATGTAAAAAAAATATATCTTTTATTCATTCATTCAGGAGTATGTTTGCAACATGGAATTTAGAGGAAAGGTTGTAAAGGAAAGCTTGAAAAACACAAATCTAGCTAACAGAAAATGATCGCATACAGGAATCTATGGGGGGATTTTGCATGCATCATTGGGAGAGAATAAGAGCTACACTATTAAGCAATAAATGAAAGCAGTAAAACTATGAAGAGCTAAGCTACTAATCTAGTAGAAAAGAAGGGCATTCGGAGGTGGGCTCCAATGGCCTTTGAATGGTTGAGAGGAGGAGGGGTGGCCAATGGTGCTTAGGCCGACCATTGGAGAGAGGTTGGGGAGATGATCCAGTATCCTGGTGTGGAGATGGTGGCTTCCATGGTGCACAACTCGTGGAGGTGGAGTGGAGGTGAGGGTAGCTAACCTACATGGATGAATGAATGCCAAGAATGGGATGGGTGCAAATGGCCACCCCTTAGGTCTTTTTATAGACCTAAGGGAGTCTCTCTAGAGAAGTGTGGAACTCTCTAGAGAGAGACCCATAAGTGACCAGCCATGGTGAGAGAGGGTAGTTCTTAGATCCATAAAAGGTGGATCAAAGAATTTAATGACTCTTGCTTGCTAAATTTGTCAACCAAGAGTGGTGCCACTTTGAAGAGAGTTCTAAGGAACTCTAGATGGGTGTGTGTGTGTGTGTGTGTGGCCGTGCCCTAGGTGGCTAAGTGGTCTAGGTTAGGCTCTAAGGGGTTTAGGTAGGTGTAGGCCTTAAATTAGGGTTGCAAACCCTAATTGCTAAGGAGAAATTGCAATTAAACTTAACACAAGTTTAATTGAATGAGTGTGAACCTAATTGAGAGTGAAATAACTCAATTAGGTTAGACATAGGTCAATTGGACTCTCACTAAGTCCAATTGGACTTGTATGGGTTGAGATCTGAGCTCAATTAGACTCTCTAAGTCCAATTGACTTAGGTAATGGTAATTGACTATGATCTAAGTCAATTGGATTTAGTGAGGACCTAATTAGGTCCTTAGGGAGGTCTAGAGGTGGTGTACTAGGGTTAGGATACCTTAATTTAGGTTCCTATCGGTTGGAATTGGGTTTAGGGAGCTAGACATCTAAGATCAAGGCTTGAATCTCAAAATAGGAACTGGAGAACAGTTCCAGACGTCCAAAAATGGAATCAGACATCTTATACTAAAAAATTAGAACTCCAAACTTGTTGTCTGGATGTCCAATCAGAGTTAGGAAGAATTCAAGGTTCTATCTTGGGTGTTCTATAGAAATTGGACATCTGACCAAGTTTCTGGATGTCCAATAACATTGCAGAAGTGGGTTTAAGGTGTGCGGGAGTTGGCTAAGGGTTCTGGACATCCATATAAAGGTTGGAATTAGGGTTTTAAGGTTTCCTAGGGTTTGGTGACCTAATCTAAGGGTGGCTAAGGCTTGGGGAAGTCTCTTGGCTATCCTAGGACTAGGATGGACCTAAGTTCTTCACATTTTACTACTTTATTCCTACTTAATAGAGTAGCATACCTTAACTCCCTTACATTATTATTTACTACATCTAATCTAAGTCTTCTGCTCCAGCTCTGCTGCGCACCCATTATTCCTGATCTAGCTTCAGATCCAACTTCAGATCCAGCTCCAGATCTAGCTTATTACCTGTAATTGACATTATGCACTTAATCAGCACATTATAACATTATTTTATGCATAGTTAAAGGAAAGCAGTAAAGATGCAGATAATGCTTATGCATGCATGAATTTCCGTAACTTATGTTGAGTCCTAGGCTAATTTAGGTCAATTAAGACCTATGATTGCTGCGCAATCAATTATGTAGGTTATTATTAGGACTTTGCAAGAGATCTAGCAGAGGCTTCCACGCCTACGGGCTACAAATAGCAACCATGGAGACTAGAGTGTCGACGAGGTCCCACCTATCATGCCTCCACTCACGAAGCCAGATTTTACTCTAAGAGCCTTTACCTTGCATTTTTCTAAGTTGTCTCCCTCTGTGCCATCCTTAGTTCCACTAGAGGTAGATCCAATTCACGATGATGTAAACACGTTTATATCACATAACTCATCTATTTTTGCGTATTTTTAGACATAGAGTTGCATCATATATTATAAATATTGCATAACATGCATCATCTTGCATTTAGGTTAGGTTGTATGAAGTTTAGGTTAATTTTCCCTTTTTTGTGGTCAGGTAACAAAGCGACATTTAATCGAGGCCTTGGATTGAAGATCCAATCATATGGATTTGATCAAGGCGACAATCGGAGCTCAACGACTCCAAGATCACCCTGATCGAACTTCCGTAACATCAGATACAGTCCAAGAAAGATCAGAGGTCAAGGGGCCAAGATGGTGTAAATCCGCACTTCAGATGACAAATCCAACTGCATGGATGAGTTCGGATTGATGATCGTAGACCAACAGTGTGAAAATCGGTCCAATCCAACATCCATGGCACCGTCTACAACACATAGAAGATGGATAGCCAAGATGGTGCCACATGGAGCCATCGCAGCTGCCCAATCGGCCTAAGGACCCGCCGCTGCCTTTCTATTCTCAGCCGATCATCAAGTCTTGACCATTGGATTCTCATCCAACGGTTGAGATCTGGCTAAGACCAAAAATCTAGCAGAGTTTCCCCTATTTATTTGATATTTTCCGAAAATCTTATACCTAGAACCTATAACTGTGCATGCATACCACAATTTAAATAGGTGGGTACACCCCACCACCACATGAGTAACGATGAGTGATATAATATAGACGAGAACACCCCGCAATCAAAAGCAATAAAAACATGGGAAACGATGAGAAAAAAAACCAAAATACTGCTAATGTATCACCACAACATAAGCTTTTATAGCACTACCATACATTTACAGTCTATCATCAACATATACAAGAGCCCACAATGAAACAGTACAAATCTTACAATGTCAGAAAGATATATAACTACAAGGCTACACAAAAGAAGCCAAGTTAAAACATTTACATCAAGCACCAAAGGCCTATCCAGAAGGAAGGCACAACACACACTCTAATGATCTCTTAGGTCCTCCTAGGCCTGAACCCAACATGATGCCCCTCTTGCTTTGTGGCAACGAATCCTGAAAATGGGTTACAAAAGTAGGGATGTGCCAAGTGGCTCAGTATTGACATAATACATGTAACAATTGAAACAGAGACGGTCAGTGCATGGATTCCTGCCCTATAGGCCAACTACAAGCCATCTCCCCTATATACTTATGCCTTAGTGTTGTAGCAAGCTAACCATAGGTCCTTTCCCATTTCCCATAATTAACCCAAGTTTCATTAACAGTACAAGCTAGCTACGACCCTTTCTTCCTATTTACTAGGATTTATCCACATGATTATTCAGCTTTATTATCACAGGGATTATTCTTTGACTTGCCTCAAAAGTTAGATTCCAAAAAATAATCTCTCTACTAGAGGAGATTGAGACATGTCCTTCCCTTGGATCCCATCTTGATAGTCTATACCTTGTCAGGGGAGAGGCTAGCAGAGTTGACAACTCTCATCAAAGGCATACCCATTCTCGACGTATCAAGAATGTTATTGACCTCAGTTAGAAGAGTCAGGCCCCTTGGGAGCTACCTAGGTCAACGCCTTGCAACAATAAGCAGCAAGTTCAATTCGTGCCCTGCAAGGTCTAGTCACAGATCATTCCAAATCAGAAATTGCAAGGTTGGTTAGAATTGTCGGGTCACACCAATGCTCCCGCTAGGAGAGTGGTCTCTGGGTGTACTCTCTCAATCCTCCATTGTATGAGATATCAACCAAACCCCTCATGGTACCCTGGCATCTTCAACTCATGCGAGTGCCTGAGGAACCTCTAGTTGCAAGTACCAAGTACCCCAGTGCCCTTTGCTATGCATGTGCGAGCCTGCACAGCCTAGAGCTACAAGTACCCTTTTCCATCTTAATACCAACATAGATATCAGGGAGAAAACCCTCATTCCTACTTACAACAAGATGGGCAATGGATGATTCATAGAAAATGGAGGTGAGAATTCACCAAAGGTTAGTAAAAGTGGTGAAAAAAAAGAATTCTTGGGATTCAACAGAAATGGAAAATGGAAACAAACCCCTTTTGAATCTTTGTATTATTTTGTGTTGGTGCCTTGTAGTTAAATAGAGGGAAACCAACACCCCCTCCACCTCTCTAGTAGGCAGAGGAAAAAACAACCTTGGAAAATATATGGAAACCTCTGCCAATTTCCCAATGTTCCAAAAGGGGCTCATTTTTATTTTCAAACTTTCACCTCACAAAGCCTTGCTTATGAAATATTGCAGACAAGGGAGAGAGAACAAGAATGTTACTCATGCACATACCATATGATCACTAAGTCAAATAAGATCTCAATGAACATTAAAAAAAAAAAACCATTGCTCCACATATGAGGTCTAAAATTTATGGTGCCTACTGATGAGACGATTTTCGCTTTCAATTTAGTTTTGCACATAAAATGACACGTTGTTGTATTTAGTTATATGGTGGAAAATCACTAATCAAAACAGTTAAAATTAAACCACTTGCAGATGGAGTGGGTCATGTTCACAGGGAGGCACTGGCCTATTAAAAACTAGCAACAATCAATCAACATTTGCAAATGATCTATCCAAACAATGGAATCAAAAACACCCCTTTAATTAAGGTTAAGTTAATTCAAGTTGAAACATACATTACATAAAAGAGGAGGATCATTGTCATAAAATCACCAGATTATAAAATGAATAAAACAAAAATCCCACCTTTGACAATGGCATGTGAATGTAAAATGAAATTGGGCATGAAACAGGGCATTTCGTTCCCCTTAGCTCATGCATGGAAGAGGGCATCGTCAGTGGTGAGATGCTCGGAGAAGGATCTATTGACCGAGGGCTACGCAGCAGCGGTGGAGGTGCAGCGGAAAGTGACCAGAGTCAGTGGTGGCGAGGAGAAGGTGGTGGATGGCAGTGGCTGCAACTCTGTTTGTTGCTCGCAGAGAGGAGGAGAATGTGCTGGAGGGACACGCATGAGCGGTGGAGGCACGGGGAGAGGCTTACGCGCAGAGGTCGCACGCGGTTGGAGCAGAGGGTACAACAGAGGGGCGTACACACGTGGTGGAGGCACGGGGAGAGCAGGTGGCTTGCAGCATGAGCAAAGGGTGCTATTGCTGGGCACGCATATGGGCAGCACGTAGTCGCATGTGGCTAAGGGGGTGTTGGTGGCTCATGGAGGTGGTGGTAGTGGGTGGTGTTGCTGTTGCTGCGGGTTGGTGTTAGAATGATGTTTGGATTCTTTTTGGTGGTGGGAAAATAAAGGAAGAAAAAGATCAGGAAGAAGGTGAATAATGACGTTGAGTTTGGTGATGGTGATGGTGGTGGGGTGTTAGTTCAGGTAGAGGGTGAAAAGAAGGGAGAAGGAAGGCTAGGAGAAGGAGATGGGCTTTGGTTATGTTTGTGATAGAGAGTAGATGGTGCTATTAGAGATGAATGGAGGGGATGAAGATGTGGACACACGGTGACAAGTAAGCTATAAGGAGCTCGTGCACGGTAATGGTCGAGCTCGCCAGATTGGCATGACGGCCTATCACCCCACTGGCCCATGGTTGGTGGAGCTTGTCCTTGGAGATAGACGATGATGGAGTAGAGGTGAGCTCAAAGCTCTTCACAGTGGTGGAGTCGCGGTGGAGTCTCCTGGAGCCCGATTGTGGCTCCCCCTTTCTTATAGCTATAGGGGAAGATGAAGAAGAAGATGGAGCGTCGGAGGAAGCAACCAACCAAATCCACTTCTCCCTCTCCTCCTTGAATTCAGGTCTTCAATGCCGTGCAGCTGTTGCGAAGAGGGCCGCGGATTCCCTGTAGAGAAAAAAAAGAACTAAATAATTAAAAGGTTGGTTTATTTATGTATAAAACCTTATAGAATATCTAAATTTTAAATAATGCATGTAATGTATGCATGCAAACTAAATAATAACTAACCTACTTAAATTCTAATGCATTCTAAATGATTTATAAATGAATGTAATGCATACAAGCAAATATATATAAACTAAATTATTTATTTCTTAATGCATGCTATGTATATGTAAATATTAATCTAATGTATAGGCATTTAAGTAACTTATTAGCCCACAAATATGGTTTCATCACCTACTCATCACATATTTAAACTAAATTTAGCATTCAAGGAATAGAAACAACAATGAGGGCAAAAGTAAGAGTCCCTACCTCGCCTTGTGCCCATTCTTTCTAAGAGGTGGTTGCCCCTTCGAACTCCTTGAAATCAACAACAAACAACACATCACATTAGTATTTTGCACCCACCAATTAACTCCCTAACTCTATTAAAAATACTCAAATCCCTAAAATCAGAGATGCCTAAGCTAGGAATTTAGATGAGAGAGGGAGGGTGACGCAGCTAAGCCATGCGAGGCCTTGATGGGGTCCCAAGCTCCTCCATCACTCATTGATTTCAGTAACAACAGCGACAGCCACAATTGCAACAAGCAGCAGCAACAGCAGCCGCACGACTGTAACCCATGCGCACGTAAAGGCAGTTGCAGCAGCGGTGGTAGCTGCAGGCAACGGTGTTGCAACTAACCGGCGAGAATGAGGAAGAGGAGGTGATCAGTGGTAGTCTTCTTCCCTTTTCCCCCCCCCCCCTACACCTACAGCAGCAGCCATAGTAGCAGCGGCCACAACAACAATTGTAGTTGCTAGAGGAGGAGGAGAGTTGGCAAGCAGAGGAGAAGGAGGAGAGGGGACGATGGAGGTGTTTCTCTCTCTCTTTATCTCTCTCACTTTACCCATCGATGGAACATGGAAGAATTGAGGAGTGGCTTCTCATGCAAGCCACCCAAGAAAATAAAGATAAAAAAAAGAAAAGATCAAACTTCCTATGCAAGCCAATTCTCTTGGAAAGATTTCCAAGCATGCCTCTCACCAAAAACTTCCATTCAATTATAGGACACAACCAAAAACCTCTCTCAAAAGAGCCCTCAACATAAAAATGTCAAGGCCAAACATAGGGTTAATTCCAAGAGTGTTTCAAATTCTTAAATCATGGGATTAGTAGGGGCTTGTTAAATTTTGGAATTGCTATAAAAATTCCAAACTCTTACACCTTAACCCACTTAAAAAGATTTCTTCTATGAAATCAGACACACCTCAATTCTATAAGAGGTGGAGATACGAAGTCACAACCCATCCTTGGGCTCCACGTGGCCTCCTTTAACATTCAGCCATGACATAGTACCCTAGGAAGAGGTACTGCCGCATATCATAGCCTCATCAACATTCGGACCCAGATCTACCCTAACCATCTAAAGGTCAGCTCTTGGCTTGAAACAATTCTCTCTCGCTTCGGCCTAACCGAGTGCAAAAAATAGTTTCATCCAAACAAAGTGTAAAAATGTGTAATGCCTATGTTAACAGGTAGTACAGGTTATAGGCAAATCTGACCAACAACAAGCGATCCTCCCATGATCCCTGTCATTCAAGCACACTGGATCACAATGATTCTCCCATGGTCGGGATAGTCCCCACTGACTATCCTATGCCAAGTTAAGTCTCAGCTTGGCATCCAAGGCTTCTTGCCAACAAATCCAGAGGCACAACACGTACCTTGGATCCCTACCAGGAGCAACATCCTTGGGAATCCCATGATGCCAAACAATCATCTTGACATAAATCTCCACAAGTCGACTCAGCCAACACACCATGCCACTCAGCACCTCATGCTTTCCACCAAAAGTCCTAAATTTTCTTGTACATGCGGATACTACCTGAGTGCACCGTCAACCAAAAGTTGAACATCTTGCACACTAGTCATTCCGAAAATAGAATCCTCCTACTAGGTAAGGAAAAATCCGATGACTATCACGTCATAAATCTATCTTAGATTTGAGCTAACCTCAAATTAGTAAATCACATCTTTTCTTCCTAAAATCTACCCCAGGTGCAGACCACACAACATCATATACAAGGTTGGTGTCTGCACAACAACATAAGAGTGCTTCAGAAATCCAACAAAGGATTGATTCTATCCACTAGTCTCAATGAACCACTCACGCTACTACACTAGGAGTTGAGCCACTGACACTAGTAGATACAAGCTCAAGGCATTATATACTATAATGCCCTTGCCTGGAGGGTGTTGGATTCTACCATTGTAGTCCTTCCTAATGGTAGCACCATCATGGGTCCTAACTAGCCAAAATTAGTTTGATTCAAATGTTAAATGCTCCTAAATGATCATATGAGAGTCACAATTCCATGCTAAACTGATATGAGAAGAAATCAAGAAAATAGGGTTAATTCTGGTATTTTAACAGCATATCACAAATGCAGATTAGCCAAGGGGTTGATCAGGGGTAATTAAAGGTTAAATGAAGATAAAAGACTAAAAAGTGGGTTTCCATTGACTGAATAAAGATTTCACGCATTTCAAGGACGAAAATAATACCTAAAATCCTAATTATCAGTCCCACTTAAATTAAAAGGGTTTGGTCAAGATAAAATCAATATAAACCTCCTAAAAATCATGTTAAAATATTCTAAGAGGTTTGGTACCTTCACTTTGACCATCTGAACCCATTTTGACCTAGAAGAGATTCAGACGGGAATTTACCCTAATTTGGGCTCCTATGCAATTTAGCCAGTCAAACCTGATCAAAACTTAAATCGAAGTTTATCATTAGATTTCTTGGGTCCAAATTAGGTTAACCCAAAATTTGGGCCCAATCAAAGTCCATCTTAACCTAGTTTACATTTTAGTCCTTAAAATCTATATCCTTCACATTCAGACCTTTAGATTTCAACTTTATTGGATATGGGCCCCTAACTTTGTCATTGTCTTCACGTTTAGTTCCTTGTCACTTGAATAGTGTGAATAGGATCACAACCCAACACCACCAAACTTTGATTGAGGATTTCTCCTTCAATCTTAAGTCAAATCCCTCCAAATTTGGAGGGATTGATCTTGAGAAGCTTCCCAATCAATTAAACCCAGGCATAGATCCTAGTGTAGACCATAGACTAATGGAAAGCTCAAGATTTTAGGGATCTTAAATTGCCATAATTGCAACTCAACCTCGCGAATTCCTTGAATTTATGGTCCAAATTGATGCGCCCACATTTGTGGGCTATTCTTGTACTTAAATGCCTAGACACTTAATTGATACCTGTATGTATAAAGCATGCATTAAGATGTAAATAATTAATGCATATATCTGATTGGTTAACACATTCCATCATATAGTTAGTAAGCACTAAGTGTTTACTCACTAATTTGCATAGTTCATACGTTACAAGTAAATGTAAATATGATAACATGCATTAGAAATAGGATTTCTTTTAGAGTGTCGTATATAAATAACCCACTAATTAATTATTTACTCTTCTCTTCTCTCCTACTGAAATGGCACAAGAATAATAGCTAGGATATTCACTCTTCTGTGCGATTAGCCGGCTAGCCAAGAACCATCACTCCCAGGCAATCAAAGAGTCGAAAGAAACGGATCTGGCCTTAATGGCCTTGATGCTCCACTTGGTACATTCAAATGCATCCCTACTGCTATAAAGGAGGAGTGAGGCCACCAAGCTCGATAGGCCCCACCCCAATCATATTTTGCTTCACCTCCGCCACTGCCAGCCTCAACCGCAATGGAGCTTCGCCACTATGGGGTGACAGCCCGCACTACCATCGCAGAGCTTTGCACTACAACCTCACTGTGCCACTACATGACCCCCAACACCACATCCACCACCACCTTTCCAACTATTCATCTTCTTCCTCAACAAATCCCACCACCACCATCACCAACACCAACCACCTTCACTTTCACCAACCCAGTGATTGCGCAATAATATAGGCCCTAATTCGCCTGAATTAAGGTAGAACCTAGCTTAACATGGTCATTCTGCATGCATACGCATCATACTTTGCATCCTAGATGATTTATATGTTTTATACATAATAATGTGCTATTTGAGAGGTATTAATAATTGCACGTAATTCAGGGCTATAGATGACCGATCCAACCTTATGGATCTATTTAGAATGACGATGGGAGTCCAACGCTTCCAAGGTCGAATCAATCATACTTCTGTAGCACCCTAGGGAGTCCATAGAAGAAGAAAGAGACAAGGGGCAAATTGATGAATATCCAGACCTTAGATGACAAATCCAGCTGCACAGATAGATCCAGATCGATGTTCGTAGTCCAACTGCGCAAAAATCAACTCAATCGGAGGCCTGCATCATCAGATAAAAGAAGAAGAATATGGACGGCCATGATGGCGCCATTTGGCACGATCATGGCCACCCCTCATCAAGCCCCAATCTCGGAAGGAAAGACGTGGGCCATTGGATAGTCATCCAACGGCAACGATCCATCAACGACAACCACCTCACCGCGCCTTATCAACGAAGGACAAGATCAGTCGTTGGATCTCCATCCAGTAGCTAGGAGCGGCCGTGCGGAGATTGGAAACTAGACACAAATGGGTCCATAGCGCATTGGTTAGTGCCTTCGTGCCTAAGCAACTGGCACGGGTTCGAGGAGCACCCAGCGTGAAATCAAGCAAGACGTTGAGCATGGGCGCGATTGACCACAGGATCTTCATCGGGCGGTGGAGGTACGGACTTGTGGCAGGCATAGGGGTGTCAGATGAGGATGCGCAAGATGACGCATGCTTTAGGATTCAAGAGGGCACGGTACATGCTCTTTTAAGCTGTCCGATCGAGAGATCGGACAATTGAGATGGCGTAAGGAGTTGAGGTGCATTTGAAGGCCTAGCGGTGGGCGGGCGAAGGCAGCAACTCACACGAGAGAGCGATGACTGTGCGATGGAGATCAAAGGACAGATAGAGTGCCATGTGCCAGCTCCAGATTAAATCCACGAATGGAGAAGGATTTGGAGGGCTTAATCAGAACCGTTGATCTCCCAATCAATGGATCTGATCAACCTAAGGCTATTACATGAAATTAAGGGCTCCAATGCCCTAAATACCCTTCAGAAAAACTATAAAAAGAGGCCTAAGGGTCCCCTTTGAAGGCATTCAATGAGAATTCTCCTTCTTCCTCCTTCTACAACTCCTCTACCTTCTTCTTCTTCCCATCTTCTCTACCTCTGTCTCTACATCTTCGTCCAAAGCATCCGTTGAGCCACCTTAATGGATCATTGCTGCTATCCTCAACCTCTCCAGAAGGCCACCACAGACCACCCATGGTGTCCTTGTTATGTTACAATAGTAGTTTGTCTATTTTGTGTTTTATTTAAATGCGTGTATCCAATTCATGTTCAATCCCTCCTTGTGATATAAATATTGTGATTGATTGTTCCTTCTATTTAGTCTTTATATTTGAAACAAATGCATGAAATCAAAAGTAATTTCTGCCTCCTTGTGATCGACCAGGACTCACCAGTTCCATTAATTTATTTATCAAGACGTATTTCGCGCTATACTACAATGCATTTCTCTTTTACGTGATTTACGCCCCAAACAAATTGGCGTCGTTGCCGGGCAGGAAAAGCAACTTTTGATTTTGTCTCTAACATAGTATTTTTGTGTGCAGGTTGAACCACATGAAGTGGCGAATGAGGCAAAGCAGGTGCTACGAAAATTAGGTGCACGCATTCTTGCTAGAAACTCAGCTAGAAATTGATTGCCATCTTTAAAATTCAATAGTCGTGGTTCTGATGCTCAAAAAATTCTGAAATTTGGACTAGAACTAGATTTTCAAATTATCTTTCCAAGCCACCTTTCCCGAAAAGAAATTCTATATGTGGAATTTTTGAAAATTCATGGAGTACAAATGGGTCAGATTGCTTGAAAATAGAACTTTATAAACTTTAGAAATCAATTCTGACCGACGTACAAATCTAATTTACTCATGATTGGTGGGGTTTGAAAGATAATCAAATTAGCTTTCATTATCATATTTTTACAAAATTTTTGGATCGTATTTGGTATCATTTCCAACAGAAAAACCAACATGGGGTCTAAATCCTAGATTTGACCCCTGGTTTGTTAAAAATTCATAACTACTTGTTAGAAATAGTAAAAATTTTGAAAAAATACTCTCTAAAATCTTATTGGGAAATGAATCTTATTGCCAAGTTTCAAATCATTTAAATTCCATCTTACTTGAAAGTATGCATTTGAATTGTGGTCTTCAATTTAAAAAAAATCTTAGAAGTGCATGAGCCAATAGGACCACATAGACTAACTTGGACTCCGATGAGCCCAAGAGTTATTCGGTGAGGCAAGTCACCTTATGGATCACCCACCATTTACTAAATTGATCAAACAGGTTAAAATTCATGAAAATATATCAAATAATTTTCATTTGGCTTGAAACTACTAGGTAGTTTCGACCTCTCCTGTAAAACCTGGTGTCTAAGCTTGCGGGGTAGCGTCAAAAGACCACAGCTATGGGGTAACAGAACTACAGCTGAAAGTTGAAGGAAGAACCTTCCTCATAGTCCCCTCGTAACCAGCCTAGCCAGGTTAGCCTGAGAGGCGAGAATTCCTTGCAGTCGGTCTCTCACCAAATTTTTTTTAATAACACAAACTTAAACAAAAAATTTCATCATCTGATCTAAAGGACCACTTTAATTAACAAGGCCTTACCCTTGTTTTGCTTGACTACACCAACCCTTTGAGTTGGTGTATGCAAGGAAGAAGGTCGTTAGGACCTAAACTTGTTGGACATTGGGAGCCGAACCCAAGGCGGTAAAGGCAATTCTCGCCCGACCTTTCTTCCCATCCTTCTTCCACTCAATTAATTGAGATGGCTAATCCTAGTCCTCGAGTTGGTCAAGACCTTGATAATCAGGACCCAATGGCTCATCTGGAAGCCAAGATCGAGGAAATAGAACAAAAATACGAGCAAAGCATCGATAAGATTCTCACAACACTTAACAGGATGCAGAAACGACCACGCGGAGAACAACTACGGGACTTCTACGATCTAGCGACAACAATTATAGCACCTCAGGTTCGAATTCCTGCAGGCGGAGAGGCATTTGAGTTGAAGCTGAATATCATAAGTCAGATTCAGACTCATTTCCATGGAAACTCGAATGATGATCCCTTCAAGCACATCGAAGATCTAAGTCGGATTGCAGAGTCAGTTAGACCTAGGAATATAGATATCTGAATTGTTATCATGAAGCTTTTTCCTTTTTCTCTCAAGGATAAAGCTGCTTATTAGTTCAACCAATTGGAGCCTGGGAGGAACTACGTCGCGAATTCCTCTAAAAGTTCTTCCCGATTGGTCGAACAAATGCTATAAGGCATGCGATCACGACCTTTGCCCAAGGCCCTAGAGAGAAGCCACATGACGCCTGGGATAGATTCCACAATCTTCTCAGGAAGTGCCCTCAGCATGGTGTACCCAAATGGCACCTCGCTCAAGTCTTTTACCATGGGTTGGATGACACACATCAATACCTGGTCGATGCATCTAGCAGTGGGAATTTCCTCGTGAAGGATGAGAATAGCGCATTTGAACTATTCGAGTCCTTAGCAAAGAACTCAATGCATGCCACCTCAATGAACCAGTTCTAGCAACCTTGATAGCAATGAGTTAGTGTCCATGAAGCTCAAGCCAAGTCTACCCGAGCCAACATGGACATTATCACCAAAAAGCTAGATAAGGTGGATCTACTCGATAAGAAGCTCGATGAAGTAATGCGAGCGAGATCTGGATCTTCTCGCAGCACTGCTCCATCTTACTCCTCTCAAGCATCCCGAGCCCCCTCTACTCGTACATATCCACTCACTCACGATGTTTTCTCTCCATCTCCGTGGGATCCTACGTACCAGGAACCCATGAACAATGTGGATTTGGTGCCGTACTATCAGGGTTACGCACCACATGATGATGTGAGTGCGTATTCTTTTGTTGAATTTACATCTGAGATTTCTTCGGCCTACGAAGATGTCAATGCTAATTAGGGTTACGGGCGTAACAACCTGTATTCTGAGTCGTATAACCTGAGTTGTCTCCAACATCACAATTTCTCCTGATATGGTAACCCATAGAGACCGAGTCAAGCTCCACACTACCAGACTAGACAATACGGGATTGCGTAGAACACGTATCCTATGCAGCAGCCATTCCCATCTTAGCAACAACAAACATGTTCTATTTATCAGCCGCTACACCAAGCCACCAACTACCGTCCAAAGTAGGCCGACCCTTTGGAGACTCTAAAGGAGGAATTGCAGGCATCACTTTGAAAATCTACTCATGACAACCTGCAAATAATGAAGGCAATGGCTGACCAAATTTAGAGCATACAAAACATGCAAAACCAGATGATGCAGGAGCATAGGTCATAGGGATCTTTGCCCTCCCAACCTATCCCAAACCTAAGATATGTGCAGAATCAAGGTGCCACGCCTAGATTCCAAGCACCACAAGGGCAGGCACATGCTGTTCTGCAAGCACCTCCTACACCACCAGGTTATGGGCTCAGTCAGCAACCTCTGTTGCCAAACCTGTGTATTCAGACCAACCCGCTCCTCTGCCCCTTCATGGACAGCACGCCAATGCAAAAGCTATCACTTTAAGGAGTAGAAAGACTACACAGGACCCGCTACCTAGGCAAGCGGGTAATGATTTTTCCTGCTCTCTACCACAAGATGGCTCACAACCCTCTTCCCTGCACAAGCCATATTCATTAGATAAAGCAAAGAAGCCCCTAGACCCTGAGATTCCCGTCCCTTTTCCCGTGGCCCTAATGCGAGATTCAACACAGAAAAAGGGATATGTAGAATTTCGAGGACTTGAAATCTATGTTCAAGGAAGTTCACATTCAGGTTCCTCTCCTTGAAGTAATAGATCACATCCCTGTTGTTGCTAGGTTCTTCAAGGAGTACTGTACTCTGAAGTGATAGCAGAAAATCGAACGACAGACGGTATTATCTGAGGAAGCCAACGTTGTTATCTTAGCTGACTTACCACCCAAAAAGAAGGACCCAGGCACACCAATGATTTCCTGCTTTTTGCAAGATTCCCCTTTTGATAGGGCCCTTCTTGATTTGGGGTCATCCATCAACCTAACTTCCACTGTAGTATTTGATCGATTTCGATTCGGGAGTTAAAGGCCACCTCGATTACCATACAATTAGCTGACCGATCGGTGAAAATGTCGGGGGCGGGGTGGTTGAAAATGTGATTGTGATAGTCCAAGGATTCTTCTTTCCAGCAAACTTTTTTGTTCTTGATATGGAGGTTCCTCCTAATCTCTGTGATGCATCGATTATTCTAGGTCACCCATTCTTGGCAATCGCCGCGCAAACATCGATTGTGCATCAGGGTGCGTGGAGATTACCCTAGAGAATGAAAAGCTTAGACTGGACATTTTCAAGGCATCAAAGAACTTCGATTGTGATCTAATCGAGGAGGATGGTGAAGATGAAGATTCAACTTTTTATGGGAACATTGGTTTCCTCTATAGCAACCCAATGGCACATTCATCCTCACTATCAGGGGTCTTAGATCGCGGTCCACACGGGACTAAGACTAATGACATACACATTTCATCCCATGGATCTGGTTGTCATGGGTGTTCATCTGCTCCCAACACCCCTAATCCTAACTATCCTGTCCCATCTAGCACTAGTATCTTAAGATAGGATTACATGACCGTTGGGAATTCCACAGTATCTAGCAGGGTGAAAAATGAGAGAGGGAAGGCGAGCGGAGGAAGGCAGTGGGGTGGAGCCATCCAGGGCTGGAGCAGAAGGTGAATGGAGGGCGTGGAGATCGAGGGCTTGGAGGAGAAGGAAGCGGGTCTGGCAGGAGAGGTTCTTTAGGTCATCTGAAAATGCTCGAAGATGTCTCTGGAGGAGGACGAATGGCAACGTTCTCTACTTTAGATGCAGACAAAGAGGGCATGTGGTGGCGATTTGTAAAAACCCTCTGATCTGCTTAGAATGCAGGGGTGAAGGGCATAAGCACGAGTCGTGCCCTAGGAGGATTCCTTTGCGATCACAGAGGGCAGTCGCGTACCCTATCTGGAGGGTTAAGAATGAAACCCGATCGGCGCTGCCGCCGGCTTTGGGTAGGCACTCAATTGAAGTTAAGATCCCATCTTTGGAAGAGATCTCACCTACAGATATCATGCTGAGGGGTGCTCTGATTGGCGAGATCATGGCAGGCAAGCCGTCGATTGAAAAGCTTCAGAACTTGGTATGTTCCTTAGATCTCCTATCTGCAGGCTGGAAGGTAGCCATGTTATCCCACTCTCATTTCTTGGTATATGGTTTGGGCATGCTGGATGTAGAATGACTAAGATTTCATTCAAGCACTTTCGAAGACTTCATTGTGATTTGGAGAATGGTTTCTCAATTTGATGGGGCTCTTCCTGAGCGGCCTCCACAAAGAGTGACCTCTAGGAGGATTCTTCTTGAGATCTCTGGAATGCCGCTACATCTACGATTAAAGGGGGTTGTCTCTAAAATGCTAGCAGGTTTTGCATCCATCTGTGATGGTTCTGAAGTTTTGATTGGAGAGGGGGACATTAGATCTCTAAGAATTGAGGTGGATGTTACCAACGTTGGTTCAATTCCTGATTTGGTCACAATCAGATGTGGGGGCACTTCTTGGCTTGTTCGGCTAGCTGTACTTGGACAGGTGTCTGGGCAGGTTGAAAGTGGACAAATTAAGTCGTCTGAGGAAGGACTGAAGTCTGGAGCCAACAACGAGGTGAGAAAATAGAGTGATAGATGTGGACGCACTTCTCCTGCTGATGCTCCTAAACCCAAAAAGAGGAAGGACTATCACCTGGTTTATGCTGAGGAAGATCAGATGGAAGAGGTTGTTACAGCTAATGATAGCAGACAAGTCATGATAATCAAATAGGATGACTGTCTAGAGGTTGCTGAGAATTCAATGACAAATTCAGAGATGAACTGCAGTAAAGAGGTGGGCAGGACAGGAAGAGATCTGGTGCTTAAAGAGCCAGACCAGTTGCAGCTTTCTATTCCTACTGACCTGCAGTATGGCAGTGGTTCCAATCAAAAAAGAGGTGTGGGTAGATCTCCTTACATGTTGAGAAGGAGAAGGAAGGAGACCTTGCCCCCTATTGAGGAGCAGAATATTGCTAAATCCATTATGGTTGAATATGTGGGCTGTAAGGCCAATGGGAATCATTCTAATGAGGAATGAGAGTTTTGACTTGGAATGTGTGTGGGCTACGCAATAAATAGAGAAGGGCTTCATTGTGTAGATATCTCTCTGAGTGGGAGATAGACTGTGCTCTTTTACAAGAGACACACTTGGAAATGGAGAATGGTCAGGAATGGGATTGTTTTAAGAAATTTGGCCATAGTGATGTTGTAGCTAAGGGTGCCTCTGGTCGGTCTGGTGGACTGGCTTTTTGGTGGAGAAAATCTTCCATTTCAGTAACTGAAATTATTAGTGATAGGTTCTTGCTTTCTTGTAGATGTCAATCTCCCCAAGGAGATATGGAATGGTTTATATCGTGCATATATGGTCCTTGTGTGGCTGCAGATAGAGTTGGCTTATGGGAGGAACTCTCTGCAATGCATCAAAGAGTGCAAGAGACCCCATGGCTGTTAGGGGGTGATTTCAATTGTTATCTTTCTGGTGATGATAACCTAGATGGGAGAGTGGACGGTTCTACGGCTGGCTTCCAAATGGCTGTGCAGAACATGGGATTGACTGAATATCCCATCAGTGGTGTGGAGTATACTTGGAGGAATGGCAGTGGATAGATTTCCAAATTGGACAGATTTTTTGGCAGTCCTAGTTTGTTAGAGAGATATCAATTATCAGCAGTTTTAAGCCTTGATAGGCCTTTCTCTAACCACACTCCTCTGGTTTGGGACAGTGGGGTGAATGCAAACACGGGATCATACTTCAAACTCAAGAGATCTTGGTTTAGGGAAGAAGGTTTCGTGCAAATGGTTTCCCAGTGGTGGCAAAACAAGGTTGTACAAGGCACTGCTACACAGCAGTTGGCTGCAAAATTGGCTGGTCTGCGTGAAGTGCTGAAGGAATATGGGCAGGCTGTGAATCTGATCAGAGATCAGAAGAGGAGGGAAGCCTTGGCAGTTATCAGGGAACTGGATCTGAAAGAGTGCAGGCTGGCTTTGAACCAACAGGAGCAGCAGTTGAGGCAGCAGATGCAAGAAGCTGTGGGGGATGAAGATCTGAAAACAGAAATGGATTGGCGTGAAAAGTCCAGACAGCTATGGCTTAAAGAGGGTGATGCGAACACGGAATTTTTCCATCTTGCGGCCAATGCTAGAAGGAGATTCAACCTTATTTCATCTATTATAGTTGAAGAGAGAACTATTACCTTTGTTAAAGAAATCAGATCTAAAGCAAGTAAATTTTTTAAAGAAATTTACAAGGCTGCTCCAAGAGGTTCTTGGAGGATGGCAGCAATGGACTTCCCTTGTGTTAATAATGATCAGGGAGACATGCTCGTGACCCCTATATCTGAACAAGAAGTGCTAAAAGCTATTAAAGAGTTAAATAATGAAGGTGTTCCTGGCCCGGATGGATTTCAGGTGTTTTCTACAGAGAGCTATGGAGTGTTGTTAAGGTGGATGTTTTAAAGGTTATTCATGAGTTTGAACTGGGCAACTCTGGATTTGAGAGGTTGAACAAATCCTATCTGTTTTTGCTTCCTAGGAAATCAACTGCGAAGAGATTTTCTAATTACAGACCCATTGCACTATCTAATTCCATCTACCTTATTATTAGTAAGGTTATTGCTAATAGACTGCGGGAGGTTTTAAAGGACTTGATAATGCCTGTTCAGTCAACTCTTCTTCCGGGGAATCATTACAAGAGTCCTTCATTGTTGCGCAGGAGATCGTAATGGGTTGGCGAAGGAGAAAATCCAAGGCTTTCTTATGGAAAGTAGATTTTTCCAAGGCCTATGATTCAGTCTCCTTGTCATACTTGTGGGAGATTCTTAGAAGGAGGAAGTTTCCACCTTTATTGATACAATGGGTGAAGCGGTGCATTACGACAGCCACTTTTTCCCCACTGATAAATTGTAAACTGTGTCATTCTTGGATTCAGCCCCAGTATGGAGTAAGGCAAGGTTGCCCAATTGCCCCTCTGATTTTTAACCTTGCGGTGGATACTTTGGCTAGATTCGCCTGCAAACTGGCTGTGGATGGTTTTATAAGGGGGTATTCAATGTCTAATCATAGGGCTCTAGCCCCTATACTTCAATATGCTGATGATACTATTTTTCTTGTGGAAGGGGGGAAGAGAGAAGTGCAAGCTCTGTTACATATGGAAAAAAATTTTGGAGAGATTTCTGGTCTCAAATTGAATGGAAATAAATCCTCCCTGGTCTGCTTTGGGATGAACAGTGAATTACAGAATGATATCTCCACCATTCTTGGTACACCTGTGGTTCCATTGCCTATTAAATATCTGGGTCTGCCTTTGAAATGTTCTAAGATGAAGAAAGCAGATTGGTCTTTCCTCTTTGAAAAGGTAGCTACAAAGTTGGAGGGCTGGAGGAGTAGATACCTATCAAAAGGGGGGAGGTATATATTACTGAATTCCGTCATCACTTCGATTCCAGTATTCTTTTTCTCTATCCTTAAAGCTCCGAATTCTATTTGGAAGAAGCTAGAGGTGATGCGGAAAAGATTCTTTTGAAAAGGGGCCTCATATCAAGGGGCCTTTTCTCAACCATTGAAGTGGGAATCAATTTGCAAACCAAAAAAGATGGGAGGTATGGGTGTTAGATCCCTTAAGGAATTCAACGAAGCTTTACTATTGAAGTGGGCTATTCGGTTGCTGCAGGGGGAAAAAAAATCTGGACAGAAATTATCCAAGACAGTTATGGGAGTACCAACGATGAGATTAATCATCTAAACCCACATAAACCTTCCCCCTTTTGGTCTTCTGTTGTGCGCGCCCTGAAGGATAATTGGAATTTTTTCAAATCAGTTTTAGGTGATGGAAAAAGCTTCAAGTTTTGGCTAGAAAGTTGGGTACATGGAGGACGTTTAAAGACAGGTTCCCCCTTGCTTACGCTGCGGATGCAAATAAAAATGCGGTGGTAGCCGATTATTGGGATGTGGATTTGGAGTAGTGGTTGTTAAATAATGGTGGGTGGAATAATCATGAAACAAGAACACGAGTAGAGAATGAACGTCTCATGCAAGAGCTTGCTGCTTTCAAACCCATGCCTCATGAATATGACACATACAAATGGGAGGGTAGTTTCTCTACTGCGGCTACTTATGATAGATTGATAATGTCCTCCAGGATGGCGGAAGATGAAGAGACGGGGAAGAAGCTATGGAAGTTAAAAATACCACTAAAGTAACAAATTTTCTTATGGCTCTGCAGAAGGGATGGATTGATTACTGGAGATCTGAGGCATAGAAGGATGGGTACCCCCACCCAGTTCTGTCATTTATGTGGGATGCATAATTTTTCTAGCGTTCATATCTTTTCTTCATGTGCGATCACTGATTATGTATGGAGGAGAGTATGCAATGAGTCTTTACCCACATGGGAGAATTTGTGGCGCTGTCTTGTGGATGGGAATAAGCCTTATCTACATATGGTGGCTGTGTTATGGGCTATATGGAGGGCTAGAAATGAGTGTATTTTTCAGGAGACCACAGTGTACGTGGATAATATTGTAAATTTATGCTGGAGTCTTATACAGCATTGGGGTTTGATCATGTATTTTTTTTTATTATCAATAATAGCTCTCCTAGTTTGCTATCGGTGATTCGATAGCATTCCTTTCTTTCTCAAAAAAAGGATTACATGACCGTTGCTGACGGATTCTCCATTAGTCAGGATCAGTAGATTTCCGCTATTGCTTCCTCTCCTCCCCTGCATAAACCCTCTCCCCACCCTTCGCTACTAGAGTTACAGCCCTTACCTGATTCACTCAAGTACGTGTTTCTGGGAGAAAGTGAGACATATCCCGTGATTATCAATGCTCACTTGACTCCAAACCAGGAACACTAGTTGATCTCTATTCTGCAAGCACATAGGGCTGCTATCGGGTGGGGCATTGTTGATCTCCGTGAGATTCGCCCCTCATATTGCACTCACCATATCTACACTGATGAAGGGGTGAGACCGTTGAGACAACCACAAAGGCGCCTAAATCCAAATATGTTGGAGGTTGTCAAGGAGATCATTAAATGGCTGGACGTGGGCATTATCTATACAATTTTCGACAACTAGTGGGTGAGTCCCATTCAGATTATGCCCAAAAAGGCGGGACTCACCATGATCAAAAATGAAATGGGCGAATCCATCTCAACCCGCACCACGACTTCTTGGCGATTCTACATTGATTATAGGAAGCTAAACTCGGCTACCAAAAAGGATCATTTTCCTTTCCCCTTTATTGATCAGATTTTAGAATGGTTGGTCGGGTGTAGTTTCTTCTAATTTCTGGATGGATACTCCGAGTATAATCAAGTAGCAATCAACCTGGAAGATCAAGACAAGACAACTTTTACGTGTCCCTTCAGAACATTCACTTTTAAGCGGATGCCCTTCAGCCTCTGCAACGCACCAGCTACTTTTCAGTGATGCACAATGGCCATCCTTTCAGACATGATCAGGAATTGCACAGAAGTGTTCATGGATGACTTCTCTGTGTTTGGAGATGATTTTTCGTCATGTCTTGATAACCTCACAAAGATCCTGAAGCGGTGTAAAGAAGCTAACTCAGTACTTTCATGGGAAAAAAGCCATTTTATGGTGAGGGATGGCATCGTACTAGGTCACAGGAACTCCTCTAATGGACTCAAGGTCAACTGAGCTAAGTCCTAAATCATTTCACAATTACCTCTGCCTAGCTCTGTCAAGCAAATCAGATCGGCATATCTGATTTTATCAAAGATTCATTCGAGATTTCTCGAAAATTGCTCATCCATTAACGAATCTTCTGGTAACCAACACTCCCTTTGATTTCAACTCCTTATGTCTCAACACTTTTGAGACCTTGAGAAGCACTGTTTCAAGTGCACCTATTCTCCAACCTCCCAACTGGTCTCTCGACTTCGAGATGATGTGTGATGCCTCCGACTTCGCTGTCGGAGCCATTCTTGGCCAGCGATGGGAGCGCCATCCATTCATAATATACTACGCTAGAAAAATGCTGAACGAGGCTCAATGTAGCTATACAGTCACTGAGAAAGAATTGCTAGTTGTGGTATTCGAGTTGAAGAAATTCAGGTCATACTTACTCAGGTCCAGAGTTATTATCTACACTGACCATTTCACCCTTCGGCATTTGTTGGCAAAGGACTCCAAACCCTACCTTATTAGATGGATCCTTCTTTTGCAGGAGTTTGATGTTGAGATCCACGACAAAGCCAGAGCACATAATGTTGTGGCGGATCACTTGTCTCGGATAGACCTAGACTATATACCGCACTCCTCGCCTATCTCAGATCGATTTCCGAATGAGTCTCTGTTGTCCATCAACTCTATTGAGTTTCCTTGGTATGCTAATATAGCAAACTATCTCTTCGCAGGCAGACTACCTGCGAGATTATCCAAGGATCAAAAACTCAAATTTATCTCAGAGGCTAATTTCTATTTTTGGGATGACCCACTACTCTTTTGCATTGGGGCTGATCAGATCATTCAAAGATGCATCCCTAATTCGGAATCTCTAGTGTGCTATCCTTCGGCCACAGCGATACTTGTAGGGGTCATTTCTAGTGCCGAAAGACTGCTGAAAAGATTTTGCAGTCAGGATTTTTATGGCCAACCATTTTCAAAGATACACATGAGTTTACTAAATGCTGTAAGCGATGCTAGCCGATCGGTTCTATGACTCAGAGCGACATGATGCCTCTCCAATCTATTCTCATTGTAGAAGTGTTCGACGTCTGGGGCATCAACTTTATGGGCCCCTTCCCAAACTCGCATGGCTTTGAGTACATACTCCTCGCAGTAGACTATGTCTCAAAGTGGGTAGAAGCTATCCCGATAAGACGAGCTGATCATAAGATTGTTATACCCTTCATCCAGGAATTCATTTTTGCGAGATTTAGAGTTCCTCGCACCCTGATAAGCGATAGGAGTAGTCACTTCATCCATGCCCATTTCAGGTCATTATTGAAGAAATACAGGGTGCAACACCTCATTGTTAACCCATATCACCCACAGACCAATGGGCAGGCTAAAGTATCGAATCGATAAATCAAGCTTATCCTTCAAAAGACAGTTAAACCTAATAGGAAGGATTGGTCCGATCAGTTGGTTGATGCACTATGGGCATATCAGACTACGTACAAGGCCCCGCTCGGAATGTCGCCATATCGCATGGTGTATGGAAAGGCCTGTTACCTTCCTGAGGAGCCGAAGCACTGTGCCTTTTGGGCAGTGCAGAAATGTAATTTTAACCTCAATGCCAGAGGTTATGAAAGGAAGCTCCAGCTCAGTGAGTTAGAGGAGATTAGGCTGGAATCTTAAGAGAACGCAAAAATATACAATGACAAGATGAAGGCTTTCCATGATCAACACATCCGGAGGAAGGAGTTTGCACCTAACCAGTAGGTCTGATTGTTTGACTCCTGACTCAAATTCTTTGCGAGAGAGCTCCAGTCCAATTGGATTGGAACATTTCTGGTGGTCTACCCGTATCCTAACAGGGCGGTCCAAATTAGAGACTCGAAATCTAGGCATGTTTTTACGGTTAATGACCAGCGCCCTAAACCATTTTTTGCCCAGGAACCTCCTCCTGCTGATGAAACGATACATCTTCTTAAGGATGAGTGACTGACGAGTTGCCCAGTTGGAGGCGTTAAACTCAGTACGTATACATATATACATATCATATATACATAGCATATTTCATTTTCGCATATTGTTTTACATATTGTATAATAGGAACACTATCATGAGACATAACTAGCTCATTTTGACCCAATTAAGTCAGTAAATGCTCCTACATAACTGCCAGAGAGTCACAAGTCATTGCATAATCATTTTGAAAGAAAAATAAGAAACCAAGGTTAAAACTTCAATTTTACCAGCTCATCATGAATGCAGTACAACCATGGGTTTTCTTAGGGGTTGAATGAATGTCAATTGGTCATAAAGAGATAACAAGTGGGATAAGACAGACAGAAAAGGGTTTGCACTTATTCTGAGAATTAAATGACTTTTGAAACCTTAAAAATAGGTCCTCTTAATTAACTGAGGTTCTGATCAGGATAAAATTCACCTAAACCCTCTAAAATTCATAGAAAAATATTATCTAGGGTTTAGAACTGTCAATTTGACCATCAGAACCCATTATGACCTAAAAATGAACCATAGACAGACATTTGCCCTAATTTAGGTTTTTACATAAATTACTCATTCAAACATGGTCAAAACCAAAATCCAACTTCACCATTGGATTCCTTAGGTCCAAATTAGGTTTGTATCAAAATTTGGACCCAAGATGAATTTATCTTGACTTAGTTTGTAAATTGGTCCTCTAATTTCATTTCTACCCTTAACTTCCAAAATCCTTTCAAACAGGCCCGTAACTTTGTCGTCGTTCTCACAAATAGGTCCCTATCACCATTAAACCTATTCCTACTTGCTCCGACAACCTCAAAAATGAAAGAACTCCCTGATTCCTTGACGAATCCCTTTCAAATTTGAAAGGGAAGTTCATCAAGAAATTCCCTTCCTTTTGGACCTAATCCTAAGCCCTAAAACCTACCCAATCTCTCATGCGAACGCAAGAGAGATTTGGGTATCAAGAAACTTCCAACTCCGGCGAGCTTTCCAAACATGGGAAGCTTGCTTCCCATGTTCTAACTGACTTCTGACAACCTATAGAAGACTCCCTAGATCACAACGAATTCCCCGAGCTTGAATTCGTCCAGAGATTCCCTCTAATTCGTCTCCCCTCCTCCATCTGATTTGCTCTTCAATCTCCGGCGACCTTCCCTACCTTCCCTCGTCATCTAACCACAATACCAGTGGCAGACTCTTCCTCCTTGTCTTCTTCCGCGTCGCACAGCACCCGCCGGCGCTCCTGCCCTCCTTCATCCTCGACATCCACATCTCTTTGAGCAGCTTCGTCTTTGGCATCGGCCGCACCTCACCCGGTGCAAACTCCGCTCCCCTTCATCCGCATCATTTCCTAAACAACTCCTCGACTTCCCCTCTTCATTTTTGGACATCTACCACCTCATTCCGATCGTCGACTCGCCCAGTTGCCCTTCGTCTTCCACCTCGCCGGCAGACCTTCGGTGAGCCCTAGCAGCTTCCACACTCGCCCAACCGCGTCGTTTCCACGCTCCTCACCATAGCCTAGACTCACCAACCAAAACCCCTCAAGTAATTGAGGGGATTGGCCTCTCTATCACCCCCCAACTCACGCACTCTCACACACAAACTGTGAGGTCGACAGACCTCCACAACCACTCGCACATGACGCCACCACCTCAGTTGCATTCCCTGACGTCCGACGAAGCTCCTAAACTATTCTAATGTGGCCACGAGGCCTTATTTCTTGTTTGAGGTGTGCCAGCCTCCTCCACCATTGCTGCAACAACCGTGTGCTTGCTTGAAGCTCTCGTCACACCTATAGGTTCCAGGTGCCAATCCCAGGAACTACGGATTACCCCCAGGAGTATCCTTGCATAGTCACTTGAAGCCTTTGACCAAGCCTCTGCGCCAATTCGATGAAGGAAGCTACTGCTGCGACTGCACAAAGAAAGGAGGTGGGATTAGTCCCACATCGATTGTGGCAAAGCCCCTATGCCCGCATAAATTGTAAAAGTGTTGGTGGCTATTTGCCTCCAAACATGGGGTAAGGTCCCTCTCACCCACACATGCCTCGTCCGTGATCTCTGCCTGCGGACCTGGCCTAACCCATTTTCCTGCCTAGCCAAGCACTCCTCGGCTGCTACCACACTGCAGGCAACCCTGGACCCGGGAGCATATGTACCCGATAACCCGATATCCTGAGAAAAGGCCCTGGGAGGGCGGAGCCTAAGAGAGAGAAGGAAGAAGAGATTGCGCAGGGATAGGGGAGGGTTTTGCTGCTGAAGACATGGGCTGACACTTACCCAATCTGAGAAGTTCCCCACCCCTGTGAGAAGAAGGAGAGAAGAAGGAGCAGCAGAAGAGAAAGAAATGAAGAGAAAGAAGAAGAGGCTAAGAGAAGAGAAAATGTGCACTATAGCATCAGATATTTAAGCCATCTGATTAACCTTTCAGCCATCTGGTAACTGATTTCTAAGCTTTATTTGATTAATACTATTGAGAAATTTACTGTTATTGTGAGGGGTATTTGGTGATTCAAATCACCATTTTACCTCATTCTTTTTGCACTATTGGCATCTATTTTCACTTCTATATCATTATTGTTTGGAATATTATTACAAATTGCTTATCTTGCGTTTTAATTGCTAGTCTTGAGATTTAAATTCTATATTGCTCCTTGTGTTCGATCTCGAAATTTTTTCGAGTAATAAAATTTATTTGTTTAAACAATATTTCGGCTATACTACAACGCAACATTCTTAAAACACCGATCTAGCATTCGAACATTTTGGCGCCGTTGCTGGGGAGCAATGGGCAATTTAGAACTCTTGATCACAATTCCTGATTTAGATTCTAACTTGCTGTCTCTTTTGCTATGGTTGTTTCAGGAGAAGATACATTCAAGGAAGATCAATTGCACAACAAACACACCAAGGGCAGGTAAGTTCTAACCACTCTCTCCTAAGCCCCTCATTCTGAAAAGGATAAAAGGAAAATCAATTAGGGCTACTTGCATTCTTTCCATAGATAATTTATCAAGTTGCCTGAGTTGATACATTTTATTTGGACAACAAATCCTGATTTGCACACCCACTTAAAAGCTTAATTAGAGCCCTAGGTACCACATTTGGACAAATTAAAGTGGACCAAATTAGAGCCAATTAAGGATTCCAATTTAGGGCTTTAGAGACACACTTGCTTAATCAAGAAATCATTTTCCCAAAAAATGTGTGCCTAGACCTTGATGGAACTGATCTACTCAAGCAAAACCCTAAAATCAGGCTCTTAAAGTCATTTGAACACTAAAAGAGGGACCTAAATTTTCAAGGACAATACAGGTGAAGTTGATCCACCTTGTTGGGTCAACCAATCTTCAAATTAGATCATTCTTGCACTCAACACATCTTAAAGTTCAAAGAGAAACTTTAAGCACCCTTGCTCCTAATTAAAACTGGTAGACTTAAGAGGTCAAGTCTCCATTCTGATCTACCTAGAACATCAGTGACAAAAGAGGTCGGGTGAGGGAAACCCTGTAACCCGTTGGGGCACTCTACCATGCAGGGGTCTTTGCGGGACTCTCCCTCTCTGGCTGCCTAAGTAATTCTCAGGTGAACGGCTTTCTGACTAAGGGGTATCATCCGCCTCGAACCTCTATAGTCACCCAAAATTTTGGGTGTCTTCATTGAGTCCATCACATTCTACCTCTCATCTACTCCATCGATGCATGTTCAGGAGGAGGTCTCTAAGACCATCCTTGAGGCCTCCTTTAGTCACTCATTCACATTGAGGCCAAGCCTCAACCTCCTTATTTGTGCAACAATCCAATCCTATTGATATCTCTTCCGATTCATCTGAACCTAATTCTCCTTCATCCATCATCATGGCACAACCCGCAGAAGAAAATAATCTCGAAAATCAACTCTAGTGCCTCAATGATCTATTCAAAGCCTTTGTGAACCCACCGTAGCATCCAATGACGCGAGATCACTACAATCCCGTTGCGGTAGCAATCGAACCCCGAGTACAAATCCCTGCAGGAGGTCCTGGCACAGAACTCAAGTCCAACATGATTCATGCCATTCGCAAATTCCATGGGTGTAATTCTGAAGATCCTTTCCAGCATATCAAACAACTCAAGCATCTGGCCTAGACCTTCGGGTCGGAAGCTCAAAATCAGGATATTCTATTCATGAAAATTTTCTCCTTCTCCCTTATGGATAAAGCTGCTCATTGGTACCAAACCTAAATGCATCCGATCAACACTTGGGTGGAACTTCATTCCGAGTTTCTGAGAAAGTTCTTCCCTGTTGGTCGGACAAATGCTTTACGACACCAGATCACACATTTCACACAACAAGTAGGAGAACCACTTCACGAAGCATGGGATCATTTTCTGGATCTCATGCAAAAGTGCTCCCATCATGGAGTTCCTAAATGGGAACAAGTCCAGTCTTTTCACCAGGGACTCCGTGAGGATATTAGATTATTCGTCAATGCAACTTGCAGAGGAAACATCATGGGTCAACACGAAGACATCGTGTGGGAGATTCTCGAGAATATGTGTGAGAACTCCATCAATAATGAATCCATGGTCATGTTCGACTGGATGGATGCCTGGGCATTGACAAATCCAAAGGGAGCACATGAGATGCAGGGCCTGTCCTCTTTCGTCGACTTGGAACTGATGACCAGTCATTTGGACAAGGTCTCTATTATTGAGAAGAAGGTGGATGAGCTAACTCGACATTTGCAATGAGCCACCTCTGCGCAAAACTTGTACACACAACCACCCTTTAGCAAAGAGGCCATGCACAACATCTATCACCGACCTTCTCAAGGGACGGACCCCTATCCACACCTGTCTGATTCTGGCTACGGAGGAAACTCCGAATCCACCTACTCTAGTTGGGGAACTCTAACCCTCATATTCTAATTTTTTCGAGGTTCCTCAGACCTGCGAGGACCTCAATGCCATTCAAAATGATCCATTCTCAAACACTTGCAACCCTGGATGGCGTAATCATCCCAAGTTCACGTGGTCAGGCAATAATCAAAATTAAAGACCTCAATATCCACCCCGACCACAAGCTCCTCATCCATATTAGCTGCCTTGGCCTCAGCCTAACCCAACTTATCAATCTAGGCCGACTCAGATAGATTAAATGACTCTTATCCTTCAGACTCTGGCTGACATTCAAAAGACAAATGCCGCTATGCAAAAATAGCATAGAGACAAGATCACAGAGGTTCGTAATCAACTTGCCCAGATGGCAAATCCTCACCAACCTTGTGCACTTCCTTCACAACCTCTGCCTAATCTGAATAACGTGACGAACCAGAGGCATGTTATGAACCCAAATCCAGGCCAAGCTCACTTTTTTTAACAGGCCCCTTCTACTCCATCACCCGACGAGATGGAGGCTTCAACATCATATACAAGTTACCAGCAGCAAGCACCTCTTCTACCCACTCCAAACCAAAACCAGGCAAGATTAAATTATGTTACTACCTGCACTGGCAAAACAACACAGGACCCAACTTATCCTAGCCAAACCAAGCCTGGTAATACAAACGTTAACCAAAGGACAGTCATGCAGGACACCTCTATCCCAGATTAAGAACCTAGACCCATTCTAGAGGAACCATCTAAAGTTCCATTTCCTGAGGCCTTGACCAAGGGAAAAAGGATAACCAAAATCGTGGCACCTGAGGAGGACCTGGTTAAGCTCTTTGAGCAGGTCCATATAAACATCTCCTTGATGGATGCGATACGCCACGTACCAGCTTACGCATAATTTTTGAAGGACATATGTACACCAAAGAGTAAGGCGCGAACCGAAGACGGGAATCTAATTGTACTGTCAGAGCAAGCCAGCTCTGTCATTTTTAGCAAACTCCCACCTAAGGCAAAAGACCCAAGCACCCCTTTGATCTCTTGTGAAATCGGTTATATGCGATTTGATTGAGCTTTATTAGACTTAAGAGCCTCCATAAATTTGATACCCACATCCCTACAAGACTACTTTGAGGAATCTGAGCTTAAACCAACTGAAATGACCTTACAACTAGCAGATCAATCAATTAAGTCACCAAAAGAAATTCTCGAGGATGTCATAGCTAGGGCACATGATTTCTATTTCCCAGTGGATTTCATCGTGTTAGACATGGACACTCCTAAGAATGTGAAGAATACACCGATCATATTAGGGAGACCCTTTCTGGCCACTACTAGGGCCAATATCAATTGTGAGGAGGGCCAAATCGAATTGAAATTTGGGAGCATGACACTAAAGATCGACATCTTTAAGGCCAAGAAGGAATTAATTGTGGAGTCATAGAACAAATTTGCGATATTGAAGCAGTGGTTGACAACTTCATATCAACCACAAGAGGATCAAAACCTACAATTAGAGGAGCCTAAACTCAACCTAGACACACCCATAGCTCCTTCCTTTGCTCTTGACACCCATCCAGAATTACCTGCTACTGCTGAAAACCCAGTTTTTGAATTAAAGCCTCTTCCTGATCATCTCAAATACATCTTTTTGGGTTCCAATCAAACGTTTCTTGTGATTATCAACTCCCAACTCACACCTGATCAAGTAATACGCCTAATTTCTGTTCTCCAGCAACATAAAGAGCCATTGGATGTTCTCTCGACGATCTCACTGGTATCAGCCCCTCATACTGCACACACCACATCTACACTGAAGAGGGCTCACGACCATCCCGTGAAATGTAGAGACACCTGAATCTCAATATGCAGGATGTCATGAAAAGGGAGATTATCAAGTGGTTAGATGTAGGGATCATCTACCCCATCTCCGACATTCGATGGGTGAGTCCAATCTATGTTGTGCCTAAGAAGGCAGGGCTCACCGTCATCAAAACTAAAACCAGAGAAGCCATACCGACCCATATAGCAAACTCGTGGAGAGTCTACATTGATTACAGAAGACTCAATTCCTCTACGAATAAGGATCATTTCCCACTACCGTTCATTAATCAGATTCTTGAGAAACTAGCGAGAAATCGATTCTTCTGCTTTCTGGACAGGTACTCTGGTTACAACCAGGTCACAATCCATCCCGAGGACCAAGAAAAGACCACCTTCACCTGCCCCTTCGGAACTTACGCATTCAGAAGGATGCTATTTGGTCTCTGCAATGCACCTGCTACGTTTCAGCAGTGCATGCTTTCCATATTCTCAGATATGGTAGCTGAGTACCTTGAAGTCTTCATGGACGACTTCTCGGTATTCAGTGAATCATTTAACAATTGCCTCCTGCACTTGGTCCAGATCCTCAGGTGGTGCATCAACATGAATTTGGTTCTTTCTTGGGAAAAGAGCCACTTCATGCTACCTGAGGGAATAGTCCTAAGACATCTTATCTTTGAAAAGGGTATCCAGGTTGATCGAGCCAAGGTGAATTTGATTTCCAAACTCCCTATGCCTAGCTCAGTCAAAGATATCTGATCCTTCTTGGGGCACATCAGTATTTACTGTCGATTCATTTCTGATTTCTCGAAAATCATGCGCCCCCTGACTAATCTTATATCTAAGGATGTCTCTTTTGAAATCACCAAGGAATGCACTCAAGCGTTTGAGATCCTGCGTGATCGAGTTACCCAAGCACCTATCCTGCTGCCCCCTGATTGGTCTCAACCCTTTGAGATCATGTGTGATGCATCTAATTACGCTGTAGGTGCGGTACTTGGGTAGAAAATAGATGGGAAACCCATGGTCATTTACTATGCTAGAAAGACACTAGATGAGGCTCAGCGTAACTACACAGTTACTGAGAAAGAGCTGCTAGCCATAGTATTTGCCCTGGAAAAATTTAGATCGTATCTTTTGGGTTCCCGTATTATCATTTACTCAGATCACACTACTATGAGGCATCTCCTTGCGAAGAAGGACGCAAAACCTCGACTAATCTGCTGGATCTTGCTATTGCAAGAATTTGATCTCGAGATTCGTGACAAGGCAAGGAAATAGAATGTGGTAGCTGATCACTTATCCTGCCTTCCTTCTGATATTATCAACCCTTCTGGACCTATTACTGAACATTTTCCCGATGAGCACCTCCTGATTATTAGTACAAGGCTTCCATGGTTTGTTGATCTAGTAAACTACTTAGCATCACATCAGATACCGCCTGATTGGCCAAAAGCCAAGAAGGACAAATTACTTTCCAATGCTAAGTACTGCTTTTGGGAAGACCCATATCTCTTCCGCATCGGTGCTGATCAAATCATCCGATGATGTGTTTTGGAAGTAGAAATTCAAGACATTTTATCCTTCTGCCATGACCAGGCATGCGATGGACACTTCTCTGGTCATAAAACCACAGCAAAAGTCCTCCAGTGTGGCTTCTATTGGCCCATGATTTTCAAAGACACATACAATCACTGTAAGGCATGCACTCGTCGCCAGACCTTAGGCAACATGAGCCACCATGATATGATGCCCTTACAGCCGATTCTCATATGCAAAATCTTTGATGTTTGGGGGATTGATTTTATAGGTCCCTTTCATGTTTCGGATGGCTTCGAATACATTCTTCTCACTATTGACTATGTGTTCAAATGGATCAAAGCCATTCCGACTCGAACCAACGATCACAAGGTTGTTATCAAATTCATTCATCAGAGCATCTTTTCTCAGTTTAGGATTCCACATGCCATAATCTCTGATGAAGGGACCCATTTCACGAATGCTCAGTTCAGATCACTGATCACCAAATATGAGGTGTCACACAGAATCTCAACTCCTTATCACTCCCAAACCAACAGTCTAACTGAGCTATCGAATCGGGAGATTAAGAAAATCCTCCAGGTCACTATTCGACCTGACAGGAAAGACTGGTCATCCCGACTTTCGAAAGCTTTGTGGGCTTATAGAATCACCCACAAAATCCAATTAGGCATGTCTTCCTTCAAATTAGTGTATGGGAAGGCATGTCACCTCCCCGTCGAATTGGAGCACAAAGCCTATACGGAACTGCAATCTCGATCTTTCTAAAATAGGAACCCACAGAAAGCTTCAAATGAACGAGATCGATGAATTATGCCATGATGTGTATGAGAACTCACAAATTTACAAAGAGTGGGTTAAGACCTTTCACGACAAGCACATATCCAGAAATATTTTTTCCCCTGGTCAAAAAGTCCTGCTCTTTGATGCCAAACTCAAACTGTTCCTAGGAAAACTCATATCAAAATGGATTGGACCTTACCTTGTCTGATAAATCTTTGGAAATGGAGCTATCAAAATTAGTCAACTCAGCCATGTTCCAGAACCTTCTATCGTGAATGCTCAGAGACTCAAACCATTCATTGAACTTACCGATACAACTTTGGCCGAGATATCTCAAACCATTCTCCCTGAGCTCATTTTGCCTGCGTGATGGCGTTAAACTCAGCGCTTAATGGGAGGCAGCCCATCATTTCAAAAAACTCGAAACCCTTCTTGACACATATTATGCTAAACTCATATTGTACTTTAGTGTTCATCCATTAGAACAACCGACTCCACCTCTAGTACTCGTACCCGAGATTGAAATCATCCACAACAGTTATCTCGAGCCATTCACTCACCTAACACCTGTTCTAATGAATGATCTAAGCTGAACTTGAACCCACTTAATTTACAATGAGGACATTGCAAATCGTAGGCATGAGGGGGGTATTAAAGTGCAAAACACCGTGAAAATCATTTCACAAGAAAGGGTTTCATCAAAAATAAATAAATAAATAAAATAAAAAATAAAAAATTTCTTGAAAAAGAACAAAAATATGAGATGAGAGGAAGTTTTGAAGTCATATCAGATTGTGAGGAGAAAAAGGGTCAAAAAGGAGCACAATTTGAAAAGAAAAGAAAAAGAGGTAGTCATTAGTAAAAGATTAAGGAATTGACGTAGTTCTAGACCATATCAAAAGAAAGAAAATGAAAGGCAAAAAGTGCTAATAAAACAGAGAAGAGATTAGTAGGAACGCTGATTTTAGGCCTCTTGGGCTATAATCCTAGGCTTAAAAATTCAAGTACCGGTAAGATCTGGATAATCCTCAAGAGGTTGGGGAAAATGCCAAGCTTAAGTATTAGGTCTAAGGCTTAAGGATTATTCGCCTCGTTAATTGACCTATGGTTTGCGGGACTCGGTAACCTAAGCACCCCAATCCACACACAGTCTAATTCAGTGCAACTAAGTATCAAAATCACGCAAATGCATTAAACTTGTTTTGAAAAAGTCACCTAGATTAGGAGTAGCTGATCAACACAAGTTAATTTGGATGAGTTCTCGGCTCAGAGAGGCGGGAAATTCCCATCGAAGATGCGCAATAACATATCATCTCCTTGGTGCTTGTCTCCTAGGATATCTACATATCCTATCAGGGGCATGTAAGCACCCTATGCTGGTTCAGATGCCATGGGCGGCATTATCTCGAAATGTCGATTGCCAGGGTCTGGATTTAGCTACAGAATGCCATGGGTGAGATTATCTCGAAATCTCGAAAGCCAGGTTCTGGGGGTTGCCATGGGCGGTGCTATCTTGAAGCATCGATTGCTAGGGACTCTACAAGGATTGATGGTGGGGACTAGGAATCCAATACAGACCATGTTGTAAAGCCAATTCGAAGGTAGAAATAAAAAGAAAAGAGAGAGAAAAGTCTCCAAACACGCACTGCAAACTGAACCTAGGCTAAAGCATGTTACAAGCACGGGTGCTTTAACCGCGGAGTTCAACGAACCTTAGGATAGTTCCTGTGGGCCTTAGAAACCTTCATGGCAGACTGAGACTAGAGCTGGTCAGGTCTGGATCTTGGTTGGTACTTGAGTACCTCTAGGCATGCTATCAACATTCTAACCTAATCTACAAAAGGAAGCACACAGCAAGTTTTTTAAAAATCAGAAGGTTTTATGGTCTAGAATCAAAGTTAATACCTTGAAATTTTGCTAAGGGACTAGCAAAAGCTAGGCATGATAGTATCATGGGAACACCATCACGAGCCATAACTAGCTCATTTTAACCCAATTAAGTCAATAAATGCTCCTACATAACTGCCAGAGATGCACAAGTCATTGCATAATCATTCTGAAAGAAAAATAAGAAATTAGGGTTAAAATTGTAATTTTACCAGCTCATCATGAATGTAGTACAACCAAAATCCAACTTCCCCATTAGATTCCTTAGGTTTAAATTAGGTTTGTATCAAAATATGGACCCAAGATGAATTTGCCTTGACCTAGTTTGCAAATTTATCCTGTCTAATTTTATTTCTGCCCTTAACTATCAAAATCCTTTCAAACAGGCCCCTAACTTTATCTTCATTCTCATAAACAAGTCCCTACTACCATTAAACCTATTCCTACTTGCTTTGGCAACCTTAAAAAGTAAAGAACTCCCTGATTCCTTGACAAATCCCTTTCAAATTTGAAAGGGAAGTTCGTCAAGAAATTCCCTTCGTTTTGAACCTAATCCTAAGCCCTGAAACCTACCCAATCTCTCATGCGAACGCATGAGAAATTTGGGTATCAAGAAATTTCCAACTCTAGTGAGCTTTCCAAACATGGGAAGCTTACTTCCCAAGTTCTGACTAACTTTTGACAACCTACAAAAGACTCCCAGATCACAACGGATTCCCCAAGCTTGAATTCGGCCAAAGATTCCCTTTAATTCCTCTCCCCTCCTTCGTCTGATTTGCTTTTCAAGCTTCGGCAACCTTCCCTACCTTCCCTCATTGTCTGACCACAATACCAATGGCAGACACTTCCTCCTTGTCTTCTTCCGCATCGTGCAACACCCGTCGGCACTCTTGTCCCCCCTTCATCCTCGCCGTCCACATCTCTCTAAGTAGCTTCGTCTCCGGTGCCGGCCGCACCTCACCCAACGCCAACTCCACTCCCCTTCATCCGCCTCCTTTCCTAAATGACTCCTCGACTTCCCCTCTTCATTTTCAGACTTCTACCACCTCATTTCGACCACCGACTTGGAAGTCGCCCTTCGTCTTCCACATCGTCGATAGACCTCCAGCGAGCCCTAGCAACTTCCACACTTTCCCAACCGTGTCGTTTCCATGCTCCTCACCATCACCTTGACTCACCAACCAAAACCCCTCAAGTAATTGAGGGGATTGGCCTCTCTATCACCCCCCCGACTCACGCACTCTCACACACAAACTGCGAGGTTAACAGACCTCCACAACCAGTTGCATGTGATGCCACCACCTCAATTGCATTCCCTGGCGTCCGGTGAAGCTCCCGAACAGTTCTAATGTGGCCACGAGGCCTTATTTCTTGTTTCAGGTGTGCCAGCCTCCTCCGACATTGCCGCAAGCTTGCTTAAAGCTCTCATCACACCTGCAGGTTCTAGGTGCCGATCCCAGGCACTACGGATTACCTCCAGGAGTATCCTTGTGCAGTCACTTGAAGCCTTTGACCAAGCCTTTGCACTAATTCGACGAAGGAAGCTGCTGCTGCGACTGCGCAAAGAAAGGAGGTGGGATTAGTCCCACATCGATTGTGGCAAAGCCCCTGCTCTCGCATAAATTGTAAAAGTGTTGGTGGCTATTTGCCTCCAAACATGGGGTAAGGTCCCTCTCACCCACACATGCCTCGTCCGTGATCTCTGCCTGCGGACCTGGCCTAACCCATTTACCTGCCTAGCCAAGCACTCCTCAGCTGATACCACACTGCAGGCAGCCCTGGACCCGGGTGCACGTGTACCTGATAACCCGATATCCTGAGAAAAGGCCCTGGGAGGGTGGAGCCTAAGAGAGAGAAGGAAGAAGAGATTGCACAGGGATAGGGGAGGGCTTTGCTGCTGAAGACATGGGCTGACACTTACCCAATCTGAGAAGTTCCCCTCCCCTGTGAGAAGAAGGAGAGAAAAAGGAGCAGCAAAAGAGAAAGAAATGAAGAGAAAGAAGAAGAGGTTGAGAGAAGAGAAAGAAGGCTGTGCACTATAGCATCAGACATTTAAGTCGTCTGATTAACCTTTCAGCCATCTGATAACTGATTCCTAAGCTTTATTTGATTAATACTATTGAGAAATTTACTGTTATTGTGAGGGGTATTTGGTGATTCAAATCACCATTTTACCTCATTCATTTTGCACTATTGACATCTATTTTCACATCTATATCATTATTGTTTGGAGTATTATTACAAATTACTTATCTTACATTTTGATTGCAATTCTTGAGATTTAAATTCCATATTGCTTCCTGTGTTCGACCACGGAATTTTTTTCGAGTAATAAAATTTATTTGTTTAAATGCTATTTTGGCTATACTGCAATGCAACAATCTTAAAACACCGACCTAGTGTTCGAACATTGTGTTTGGCATTGCAGTGATGGCATAAGTTGAACAACTCAAATGTATTTCCAAGTAATTTCTATCCACGTACACCCTGCCTTATTCCAATTTCTTTTGTTCATGCATGAGGACATGCAAACACTTAGGCATGGGGGAGGGTAGAACATAAAAACTAAAAATTTTCTACCAACAATTGGGGGAATTAGATCATTTTATCAAGAGGTTTTATTAAAGATTTATTCTTTAGTAGATTCCTAAGCTTAGAATCTAGTATAACCTCACACCTATATGTAGAATTTGCAATGGATCCACTATGAAAATCGATAAACATCTCTAGTTTGTCGAGAAGAAGCATCGCTTCTTCTCCTAAACCCTTAGACAGCAATCAGGGAGTCAAGTGAACCATCTTCTAGTAGATCCACCAAAACATATGTGAGATGAGAGTAGAGAGTCTTCTGGTGCTCTAAGGCTAGTATAAGGAATTAGTACAACGAAGAAGCATTTTGGTCACAGTTAAAAACCATCACCAATTAGTGTCAGCAAAAGTTGTGTTGCGAAAGGGTCATTAGTGATGGTTCCACCCAAAACCGTCACCAAAGGATTTGGTGACGGTTCCACCAAGAACCATCACCAAAGGCGGAGATATTTGGTGACGGTTCCACCAAAAACCATCACTAAAGCCCCCACTGTAGCTAGGTTCCATAGCTTTGGTCATGGTTGTAAACGGTAACCCAAGGATTTGGTGATGGTTTCACCAAGAACCGTCACCAAAGGCGGAGATATTTGGTGACAGTTCCACCCAAAATCGTCACCAAAGCCCCCACCGTAGCTAGGTTCCACACCTTTGCTCATGGTTACAAACGGTGACCAAAGACGTTTAGTCATAGTTGTAGAACCGTGACCAAAGAGAAAGTTTTGGTCACGGTTGCTTAATCGTCACCAAAGGCTACCTTTGGTCACAGCTAATAAATCGTGACGAAAGGTATCTTAAAACAAAAATATTAATCCCATTAGATTCCTATCCATCTTGTTGTGGCCATAGATCAATTTCATCAATTACACATGAGTAAAATCCTTAAAAGTATTCTAGAGATCATGTCACCAACTTAAATACCAAGAAATTTCAAGAGAATCTTATTTCAATCCTTTTTATTTGCATCAGTAACCAAAACTTGGATGCTAACAAGCAAAATTGCTGCAAACATGGATGTGAACAAGCAAAATTGTTGCAAACATGGATGTGAACAAGCAAAATTGCTGCATATATGATTGATACAAGAGCGTAGTTTTAAAGTAAAATAACCAAGAACCATAGTGTGATACATGTATAAGAGGGAATTTGACAAAAAATGTTGCATTGAGGCACTCACAAGAACTTAACAGGCAATGCCAATGACATTTTCAAGCGAATGTTCTACGTATAAAAATTATGAACCTTGGAAAATGACATTTCGTCCTAGTCAAAACAAGAATTCAAACAGAAGCTCCCTTGGACACTCCATTCACATTAGAAGCTTGCCTCTCTACACTCATTCAGACAATTTTCTTCATCAAAACATTCACTTAAAAAGAAAAAAAGGATTACAATCACGTACACTTATGTCCAAATACAGTAATGCCTTTATTAAGATTGCAATGGCAATCCAAGGAGAGTGTAGAAGATGACTATTTTTTCAAAGGGAAGTTACAAGGCATTTAGCAAACACATTATCCAGGGAAAAGTTTATAAATGAGCACAGCAAACTAAGGCAATAAATTTTAGCAAAGCAGACCAGCTAAGGCCCCTGAATGACTGCTTAGTGTGGTTAAATAGAAAAAAAAAACTATAGTAAACATAGCTTAACCATGAGTGTATGAGAAGATTCATCATATAGCTATACACATTTTTGTGAAACAACCAAAGATTTTCATCACTGAGTCAAAAGGTTCTCTAGGATTATCATCAAATAGGGTACATAAATAAACCACGAAAATGTGATTTACAATAATAAATGATAGCCAACACATGAGGTACACAAATTTCTATGTACCTACTGTTGCTGCATCTGCATCTGCTACTGCTATTGCTGCAGTTGCTACTGCTGCTGCTGCATCTACATCTGTTGCTACTATTGCTGCATTTGCTACTACTGCTGCTGCATCTGGAAAGGTGTACCTACTGCTGCTGCATCTACAACTACTGCTACTATTGCTTCATTTGCTACTACTGCTACTGCATCTACATCTACTGTTGCTATTATTGCATTTGCTACTACTGCTGCTGCATCTGGAAAGGTGTACCTACTGTCACTGCATCTGCTACTGCTACTGCTGCATCTAGAAAGGCGACTCTTTTTGGAATAAGGATGGAAAAGAAGCAAATATATATAATACCTACTAAGCTCCAAAATCTATCTATCTACCTAGGAAATAGACCACTGAAGGAGGAGCATCTCTACTATATCTCTACTACTGCATTGCTGAGTTGAATGCTCCGAAGGAGTTGAAGGCTACAAATGAGCACTTGGTTTATCTAGAAAATGAGAAATCTCAAGCGCTTGAGGAGCTGAAGCAATGGATGGGTTGGCCACTGCCTTGAAAGAAGCAGATGCTGAAGCAAAAGAATCAAAGAAAGAACTGGAGATGAAGGAATCTAAAGTTTCTGATGCACTATGTCAGCTAGCTGAACTGAAGAAAGCTCTCAAGTCCACTGAAGAGAGGTACAAAACATTGCTTTCCATTCGCTGAAATCAAATAAGAAATTGATAGGCTGGTTTCTAATAATTGAAGCCAATTGCTCACAATGTGCATGACATCTAACAATTAAAAAATTCAACCAAATGGAATCTATCACAAAGACAAGGTTAGAGTGATGCAAATCTCATCAATTCAAGGTAATATTTGATAAAAAGAACTGGAAAAGTGACACAAAATTTGATGACTAGTGTACATAGTCAAAATTGCAATTGAAATAAGCCAATGCGAGATTGTAGGCCCAATCATGGGAGAAATTTATTTTGGGGTGAACCATTCCAACAAGGATTAGTGGATTTAATCCCACTACATGGTGCCCAAAAGACATGATAGCTGGCACATTCCTTGGATGTGATTGGCAAAATCAATGCTAAAGTGGTAGGGAAATATAGAAGATTCGAGAAGATGAGGATAACTGGCCATATATATAGCATTGCTCTTAAAAAGTAACAAAAAAACAAATAATTATAGTCATTGGCTGAAGATCCAACAGTGATTAATGAAACCACTAGATTTAGAATAGGGCATTTATGAAGGCATTAAAGGGTGAAAATTTCTTTGATTAAATTACATGGCAACAGTAGGCTCAGCAAAAGTAGCAGCAGCAGCAAGTGCAATAGCAATAGCAATAGCAAACTTACTTGGGTCTTGCATCATCATGTAAAATGTTTGATTAACCATGAAAGTTAATTTACCATATGAAAAAAGAGAGATTTAATCAAACCTTCAAGTAATCTTTGACAGTTTCAGCTTACAGGAACGAGTACTCAGTCGCAATGGCAATAGAAAGAACATTCTTATAAGCATTTATAAATATGTGGGGAGCAGCAGCCAAGGTTGGGTAGGAAATGGCCAGGGATAGAGAAGAGACCATGGAAACACCACTAGCAAACTTCTCAACCAAATCATCTTCGGTCAAATTGAAAACCTCAGGGCTAAAGACCGAGCCATCATCATAAACAAACACAAGCACGAGACCATATGAGAATGGCCTGATGCCAAGCTTGGGAAGCAGGACAGCCTTGGATGATTCAACCTTATCGCCTTTCTTGATAAGTTCAACCGGGGTAATAATTTCAATAGTTCCCTTATTAATCTTGGTGGGAATGTTGAGAACCTAGAGGAGACAAAAAGAAAATGTTGTAGAGCAGTTAGAATTACTCTAGGAATGTTTAATCAACAGAGGAGAGGCTGATATGGCACACCTGGAGCAAATATGTTTCGGAGGGATCCAACCCAGTATTCCCAAGAGGAACAACAACATCCATGGGTGCAACAAGTCCAACATGAGCAAGTGCACCAACCTAATAACAATTACTGCATTATGTAAGTACAAAATCATCAAACAATGTCAGACTAAGTTATGTATTCATAATTGGGCACCATGCAACAGAGACACAACTGTATCATGTATGGCAAACCCAGAGAGACGATTACATCACAGGTGGAATTCATAAAACCAATCAAGAAACAATTTTCCCCAATTTGGCAGTGTGAGAGATTGAATTGTGTAAAGAATTGCCAATTGGCATGGAAACCTCATGAAGCCATGTTGTAGTTGCATCATTTCAACCTTACTGTTTTTTATTTTAAGGCTTAAACTTAAGAAGTTTTCTACTTCATATTGCTGTCATTATCAATGAACATGTTCCCAAATATCAAAATCACCGAAAATAATCTGCCAAATAGACGAACAATGGAGCCTGATCAAAGGAATATCACTTCCCTATCCACCACCTCAGGTAATAATATTATTATAATATCAATATATTGATGTTTGGTTTTGTCCACTCAGTGTGTGCAGAGCCAACCAATAAGTTAGATTCTCCATTTGCTTTCCAAGTTCTTCTGAATAATATTTTGCAGAAGATAAATTGTAAAAATTTGAATCATAAGAGTATTGGAAAATGTTGCATTAAAGTAGTATACTTCATGATTTTGGATTTTGTACTCTCTAATCACATATCTTTTCCATGAGTTTTACTTTTAAGGTACTCCTATCTATAAGTTTGATCATATAATTAATTTTTGTTATTGTGAAAACATTTAACAAATGAAATGCATATTTTATAATGTCAGTTAGTATATACAAATTGGAGATGACAATAACATGATATTGGGGTTAAAACTGAAAGAGAACTAGATTCATGATCAAGAGGCACATCCATTCCTTAATATGCAAGTAATAGTAGACAATAGAGAGGATATTTCCATTTGTATATCAAGCTTGAGGGTTTCCAAATCTCTCTAAAAAAACATAAGTTTTTTTTTTGCCAGATAGTACAAAATCCTCTACCATATATTGAAAAGTTAAAAGCTAAGAGGGCATCCAGACAATGGTAAAACCATAGCCTAATCACTCAGTTTGCAAGAAACCCAAATAAATGTGCTCCTAGAAGTGAAAAGATCAAAAAAGGTTTTGAGGATCCTTGGGATACTTATCCTCAAGAGGATCATTGGAGGAGCACCTCTACCAAAATAAATACAAAAATAAAAAAACACTAGTTTATATCAGGAACGAATAGCTACATTTGCATACTAATTAACCAATAAGCCATTACCTGCAAAAACTATAGCCATCTCGAAACAGAGGATTAAAATGTGTCTTCAGGTATATTGCAAGCAATCCACCATAATTTACTACACAAATCAATTATGTAGTATATATGTCTCAATGAAAAACAGCTACTTAATCATTCATTTTTTGAGAAAATCAAATATCAAGAAGGGTCAACCATATTTGCATTCGAAAATGACCAACAAGCCATTACTCGCCAAACTATTGCCATCACCACACAAAGGATCAAACTATGTCTCTTCACATATGTTGCAAGCAATTGACCATACTTGTGTACCTAAAATCAGATATATAATGGGTATGCCTTTACCAAAAACCACCAATCCAACTCTAAGCACCCCAATGGTCTCAACTTACTTCACTTTACTCTATCATCTACCCATCTAATCACCAAGAAAATGAAAGATTCAATCTTTCCTCCAAAAATACAACATTAAATGAAACAAATAGAACACCAAGGAAGGCAAAGCAAGCAAGCCAAACCTTGTACTTAGTGACCTCTCTGACCTCCTTCAAATCCCCCTTGGTGAAGATAAGCCCCACGTTCCCCTACAGCACCACCAAAGATAGCAACTTTACCAGCAACCTCATACAATTTCCAGCAACTCCTTTCCTGCAGCATATCTTTCTCAAAAGGCCTCAATGGATATATGGCATTGCTATTTAGGACATGCCCATAATAATATTATAAAAAGGGTTATCTCTCAATTTTAGCTCCCTACTATTAACTCTTCTGTTACTAATGTCTGTCCTACCTATTAAATGGAAAAATCCCATCGCCAACATTTATATCAAACACCTACTATCAGCAATACAGCAATTACCTTGGTATTTGTAGATGTCTGGATTTCTCCCCTTTTGTCATTCCAAAGGCATAAATACTATGTAACATTTATTGATGATTTCAGTAAATATGTTTGGGTGTTTCCCTTGCATATCAAAGCAAATAATGAGGAAATTGCAGGTTTAGCACAAGAAATCAAATGTAAACTAGAAGAAAGAAAAACAAATATTGAGTTTGAGCTTGCTAATTTACAGGGGAGGTCAGCAGAAAAAAGTAATTGCAGTAGGGAATTGGAACTTCAAAAGCAATATGAAGAGGTGCTAAAACAGGAGGAGGTGCATTGGTACCAAAGGTCAAGACATAAATGGGTTCAAAGTGGTGATAAGAATATAAAGTTTTATGACTTGTACGCTTAGAATAGAAAGAGGAAGAATTCAATCAATTAGATCACCCTACCAAATGGAGAAGAAACTGCAGACCAAAGTATTATCAGTAATTGCTTCTACAATTTCAAGGAATCATAGACCACCCAGAATTCAGAAATCAGACTTAATGAATTATTTTCTAATCAACATTGGCCATCAGGGGTGGAAAGCAACTGGTGCACACAAATCCCAGATTAAGATGAAATTCATAATGTCCTATTTAAGATGCATTCGTGTAAAAGCTAAGGCCCTGATGGCCTCAATAAAATCATCAGGTGGAAGATGGATATGCCAACAATAAAATTGATGAGGGAAATGGTAGATAAAATTCAGTTTAGCATTTACATATCATGGCTCAAGCAAATCAGATTACATGATAAGTTATGGGCTAAGATAGATATTATCATGCGTGATAGGCAAATGAAAATTTTAAGCATAAAACTGTAGGTCATCATCTACATGATCATGACTTGGATTGCATCCGACTCTGAAATTTGTTTCAACCTTATCATAAGTGCGAGGATTATAAAAATGGTATGTCCCTCTAAGTACACAGTAAGCACATATTTATGTGTACTTCAAGACCAGATGAATACATGCTCCTTTTTATAGTCCATCCGGCCACCAGATCCGATAACCGGGGTGGTAGAACATTGGATTGCCACTAGATGGATTGGTGACAATGAAGAAGGGTGCTGAGGCTTGTCGCTTTAGGAACAAGTGACAAAGTTGATAATTAAAATTTTTGTTCTTGTTTAACAAGTTGTAGAATGAAATTGACCACCATACATAAAGTCAGCCAAAGTATGACACAATGTTTCTGAAACTTTTCACATTCAATGCAATATGGCTACTTACTTCAAGCACTTATTGTTGGACATGCAAAGTATGATATACACATTCAATTAAACTGAGCAACAACCAAACTAACAAACTAAAATTTAAAGAAATCTACTTGCTGGTGGGATTATCTAGATACAAGGTAAGTTTTAATTACCCTTCCAGGTAGGATTATCTAGAACTGTTGCTTTACCCTTCTAGCTTGCATGATCTGGAAGGAGAGTTTCATAAAATCCAAAGTCATCAAGAACTAATGTCTTGCTAACATGATCCTTAAACAAATTGAGAATTCGATTACCCTAATCAAGTCTCACCTATTGATCAGGAATAGGAAATTGCAATTAGAATGACCTTTACTAAAAGAACACGATGATTGGAATCTATTTGGTGCTTCATGAAAGTATACAACTGAGTGTCTCTACTATTTATCACATGCTTATTCTCATTATTTTCCAAAATAGTATGTTTGAGAGTACTTTAGCACATCAAACACATCAAGAATGATTATTACTTTAGCACTACCTGAGAGTGAACTAATGCATAATATTACTAATCAACATACACAACTACTGGAAAACATGATCACAAAGGCAATGGAAAGTACTGAGCCCGGGGAGTTGGCTCCCTCATCATGCAGATAAGCAAGCCCTTAAGCCATCCCAAGAATTATGTTGAATCTTTGTTTCCAGTTAGGGATCCATGCTGTTCACCTCTTAGGTAACCACTAAAAAAAGAACAACACCACAAATTAGAGTTAAACAAAAATGGGTGAAAGAAGGAAAAAAATGGTAGGTAGATCTGATACCTAAGTTCTTTTTTTCCAATTACAGAATAATAACCAGAGTCCACTACTACTGTTGGTGCTACTACCACTATGAAAGCCTTATACATTCACCACAAATGCAAGCATACTCATATCATTATTTCCCACATTCATATACCACAAATGCAAATATATATTCTACCATTCATATATATATTCCATCAGTCACCATATGCATGATACTCATTCATAAATAAAACACATGTATATATAACATGTTTTGAAATGTATACATAAAACTAGACATGTGAAAATAAAAAAATCTAGGCAATTATGTAATGGCTTCTATGCTGCCTGTTCTAGAACCTCCATAGTCATCGTCAGGTAGATGAGGTGGGAAGTGAAAAGAAGAATGATCTGCATGACCTCATCCCAATGCACTTAAGATTGCTTGAAACTATGCCCGCATCTGTGCCTGCATTTAATCATTCTTGTTGTGTTTCATGTCTTTGTTGTTCTAGTAGATCATTTATCTTCTCCAACTTTGACATAACATCATTTAATTTCTCTTGAAAGGTCTCCACCAGTGTCTGTAACTGTTGCAACCTCTCTGAACCCCCTGATCCCTTTCTTCGATACCAACTAGTAACAGTCTCACTCGCACTAGCACTACGAACAAAACCACTATGCTCAGGGGGGCATAACTATCCTAAATGATTGCTCTGCTGTCATAGGTTGTAATGGTCCAATCTCTAATTGCTCATCCATATCATCACTAGAAGGATGCATCAACTCTATCATGCAACCCTACACATAGTTGAGTTCATGGTAAGTTCTCTTAAATGTTTATCACTAAGTTATTCATCACTTGTTTCAATGAGCTTACATGTCTCTCTTGGTATAATGGATCAACCCAAACATGGGGGCCATTAGTAGTAGATTTGCTATGACTCCGCTCATAGATCGAAACACGATCAAGTTATACACCATTATGGGTATCTGACTGCATATTTGAGATGAGGTTACAAATTAAGTTATCCTAAATTTTAGCTTCTCTTATTTAAGTCTCATGATTAGCTTGTAAGTTTTATAATAGATATTATAATCAATAGTTTTTATATCGTGAATTAAGCTAGTGAAAATGTACTTACATAATTTTCCCTCAAGGTATCTATGCTCATCTGTCCCAAGCAGTGGGTTGCAGTCGTAGCTTTCGCCCTATTAGCTTTATTTTTCTTAGCTTGCTCCTATAATAGCAAATTGTTGAAATTATGCCCTATTCATTTTGCTTTTAGAATAGAAGTAATTAATATAAAATATCAGTTACCTTCGTGTTTTCCTAATCCCAATATTCGTAGCACTCCACCCAATGACCAGCTTGTACTCCTGGTGGCACATCTCTCAATGCATCCTCATAATTCTTGCCAATAAAGAGCTATTTATATATATAGAAAAGGTAGCAACACCTAAAAGTGAATAGTTATGTTATTATGTTATTATAAATTCTATCTCTATGCTTATGTCTTACTTCGCTTTTAAGCTCTTCTCTCCAACTATGAAGCGCCCTCCCTACTGCTTGGAGAATATATGTAGTCGTCATGGATTTGTTCCCCAATCATACATCACCTGCATTTTATATTATAATGAATAATTAGATAAAGGATTTTAAGTAAACCAAATGAATGACATAACAACACTATCATATTAATACCCCTAGCTCACGAATGAACTCATCCTTATGTCGCTGAAGAACCTGCCTCCAATCAAAATAGCATGGGGGTATCAATAGTCTCACAAGTGTAGGGATCCTGCTATTAAAGGGTACATAATGTGAACATCTCCTACTACAATTTACTTCAACCGTTATTTGAGTCCCTTCAGTTAATTTTCTCAATTCCAAATTCCTTGTCTTACCCCTTGGCTTTGATTTTATACCTGCTGTAAACAAATAGTCAAAATAAAATTGTCATAAAGAATTAATATCAAAGAAAATTAATGTGAGAATTTATATACCATTAGACCCTGCTTGACTCTACTCCTGAGATTGGCTCTGTGACTGACTCTGTGACTGAATATTCTGCTGAGATTGGCTATGTGACTAGATCTAAGGAGGGTCTACGACTTGAGATGGTGCCTGCTGCTAGGACTGGCTCTGGGGATGGTGTAGGGGCTAAGCTAGTGTTTGTTGCAGGGACTGGCTCTAGGGAGGGTGTAGGGGCTAAGCTCGTGTCTAGTGTTGGGACTAGCACTGGGGAGGGTGTAGGGGCTGAGCTGGTGTCCACTATTGGGAATGTCTCTGGGGAGGGTGTAAGGGTTGAGCTGATGTCCGCTGTTGGGACTGGCTCTGGGGTGGGTGTAGGGGCTGAGCGGGTGTCCGCTACTGGGACTGACTCTGGGGACGGTATAGGGGCTAAGCTGGTGTCCGCTGTTAGGACTGGCTTTAGGGTAGGTGTAGGGGCTGAGTTGGTGTCCGCTACTAGGACTGGCTTTGGGGTGGGTGTAAGGGCTAGCACTAGCTCAAGGGAGGGTGTAAGGGCTGAGGGTGTGTGTGCCTAGGTGGAAGCTGAGAGTGAGGGTGTGTATTTCGTTAAGGTCTATGCTGATGCCTAGATTTTACAAGAGTATGAGGTGGGATCATGGCAGGTCGAGTATGAGATTGAAGTCGAGTCTAAGGTTGTGGCGAAGTCTGAAGAATGGGCATGTGGGAAGGCAACTAGAGTTGATGGTCATGCTGTGAGTGGGGTTGAGGATCATGTTGGGGCTCAAGCTGGGTGTCGATGCCACCCTCGTGTCCTTGGACCTGGTCATCTGGCTCAAATGAAGAGTCATCACTGTGCATATCAAGACAGTGCTTTTTGTATGCCATCAACTTCTTAGGTGCCATCTACAGAAGTAAAAACAATTATTAATTATAAAAAATACAATATAAGGATGATTACATCATCAAATATAAGATGTCATACCTTTTATAAAAGGAAATAAGAGATGAGCTACAAATTATAAAAGGATGATGTCATACCTTTTATATAGTCAACTATGACGAAATAAGTATGCAAAAGCAAGTAGAAGATCAACCCAGTATAATAAGAAAACCTGCAATGGAGAAAATTGTTATAGCGGAAAATCTGTGCAAACGGATTTGAGTTTTGAAAACCCATCGTTGTTTGATTTGTGAGAAAAATCGTCAACAGATAAATTTAACCGAAACTCGAAAATAATTCCTGGTCGAACACAGGGAGGCAGACGTTTGATTAAAAATCACGTTTGTTTTATTGTCATGAAGCAGATTAGCTGGTCGCTTGAATCTAAACTAGCTATCTACTTAAAGAATAAAGAATAGAAGACAGAGAGAGAATATTACAAATAAAGAGAAAATAGAGATAGAATAAACACGGATCTCAAAATCACAAGCTGATGTTCATTATAATTACAACTACTCACTATACTAGAAAGCAGGAAATCTACACTAGAAAGCGGGAAATCTACACAAGAAAGCAGTAAAAGAGAAGGTGGAGAGAAGTTATCCTCCTCAACGGTTGCTTGGAGGACAAGCTGCAACGATAGAGCACCCGGACAAAGGTAGTGAGATGCGGGACGACAGAGAATAGGGCAAGGAGATGTCGCAACGGGATCCGCTTCCCGAATGGCGGTGAGAGGACCACCGCGGAATGCTCCACGAAAGGGATGAGAAGGTGGAAAAATTATAATTCTAACTCTAATGGAGCATCTCGGGTTTTGGGCAAGCTCTTAGAGCCTTGGAGGTGGTGAGAGAAGAGAGGAAGGGATGAAGAAAGTGTGGGGGTCATAGGGCTATATAGGTGTAGATTAGACAGGGTAAAAAGGACATTTGTCATCAAAACATTAATGTCAGGTATTTAATGACGGATTTTCCATCACTAAAGGCCTGAATGTGGGCAACGAGTGCACCTCCCATGCGCGCCTCTACTTCTTCCCTACGCAAATGGCTCATGCACGTTCTCGCGATTTTAGCCGTCCGATCGTGAGGTCGGGCGGCTTATAAGCCGCTGCGCCTCATTGCGCACCCACATCAAATCACACATGCGATCGTGCGTTGGATAGTGCGTGCGCGATCTGCGCACTTTGGGTATGCCATGTGGCTACTCTTGCCGCGATCGAACGACTTATAAGCCGTTGCGCCTCATTGTGTGCCGACGTCAAATCGTGCGTGCGATCGCACGTTGAATAACGCATGCGTGATCCATGCACTCTGGGTGTGCCACGTGGCCACTCTTACCTCCGCTCATCTTTGATCCAATGTCTTAATTTAGCCACGCATGCGTCCGTGGTCGATTTGAGTGCTCGAGGCAACTCAAACCCATGCTCTCGCCTTGAGAGTGACATATGCCACCACTATGCTGCATGGCTAGATTGTCGCGGAGACGAGAATGGCATCCAGAGATCCAACGACCCAAATCTCTCGCGGTCCTTTCATCAGATGTGTGTGGAGGATCGGCTGGAGCTCATCTCGGTCGCTGGATTGAAATCCAACGGCTGAGATCGATCGGTCGTCTAAGGAGAGAGAGAGTGTGTGGCGGGTCTTCAAACATTAGCTGGGTCAATTTGAGTGGTCGAGATGGCCCCACGAGGCTCCATCTTGGCTGTCCATCTTCTGTGACTTGTAGAAGGTGCCACGAATGTCGAATTGGGCCGATTTTCACGCCATTAGGCTGCGATCATCGATCCGAACCCATCTGTGCGGTCGGATTTGCTATCTGAAGTGTGGATTGACACCATCTTGGCCGTTGAACTATCCGATCAGGACTATCTTGGGGTAGTTGAACTCCAACCGTCACCTTGATCAAATCCGTACTGTTGGATCTTCAATCTGAGGCCCCGATTGAATATCACTTTATTACTTGACCACGAAAAAAGAAAATTAACCTAAACATTATACAATCTAACCTAAATGCAAGATGATGCATGTTATGCAATATTTATAATATATGATGCATCTCTACACCTAAGAACATACATAAATAGACAGTTTATGTGATATAAGCATGTTTACATCACACCCCCATACTTATCTTTTGCTAGTCCCTGGCAAAACTACATGCTATTTTTAAGAGAATTAGGTCGAATTTCTTGGGCAATAGTTATTTTTCAACACTTAGAGATTTCAACTAAGATTTGAACTACAGAGACATAATAGAGCCTGGGTATCTGCCAAAATGCAGACTGCCTCAAGCCCTCACCTTATTCAAAGAAGGATCTTTTTCTTCTTTTCTTCTTTCCTAATTATTTTGGAGTTTTGAGTTTAGGGTTTCGAAGCAGCTTTCTACGGCCACTCAACCCACCGAAGACTCAATGAGAACCCTAAGTTCTAAGCATCTTTTCGTGAATGTGATAGTCATTGATCGGCAATCAGAATGGACTTCGAGTTTCTCTGCCCGTAGGTGACCTTAAAAAGAATTCTACCTAAAGGTGTATCTATACGATCGGTAGCTTTCTCCTTATTTTTATTTTTATGATGTCAACACAAGGGCGAACCCAGTGTATATCTCCCCAGTTTATTCTACTTCTCTGCTTCTTCCTAAGTGTTTTGGAATTTTACGTGCATTTCCTGAGCTGGGTTCTGGAAAACCTACCAATGGGCTGTTACCCACGATAACTTGCTAGCCATACCCGTGCAGTGAAGTGTGGCTTATTTCTTTTTCTTTTCTTTTCTCCTTTTCTATTTTTTTCTTCTCTTTTTGGATTTTCTTTTCTCTTTTAAGTAGGTGGCTGATAAGATGGTTTTCGCTTTCGAATTATGTTATTAGATGATTTGTCGTTTTAGTAACAAAGTGGTGGAAAATTGCTTAATAAAATAATTACAATAAAAAATTAAACCACTCGCAGAAGAGCGGGTTATGTCCATAGGGAGGCAATGATGCAATAAAATATTGATTATTTCGTATTCTTTCAATCGAGTGCAAAATCCATAGTCAGATCTGACATGAAATGCGATGGAAAGAAGATGCACAATAACTCAAAGATATAAGGGTAGATGTGCAATTTTTCTCACTGAAATAATCAATAAATATGTGATGATTCTATGTAATTTCCAATTGACATGTATTAGAAAAAATTTGTGCACATTTTAATCCAAAACCAATGTTAAAACATGTGAATAACAATAACCACACAATTATCAGAAAGCATGAGTATGAAGTCACAATTTCACCATAATAAAATAATCATAAATTAAAATTCATTTTTGTGGCAATGGCATTCAAATGTAAGTATTAATTAACCCAAAAATGAAGGATTTCATTCCCTTGTGCGTGCGTGAAGAAGAGGCGATGGCGGCTCGCGGGAAGCTTGGAGAAGGATAAGCACGACGAGAGCTTTCCGATGGTGGTGGTGGCGCTCCGAATGGTTGTCAGTGGTTTTCGGCTGGAGTGGAAGAGGCCGTCGGCGGTGAAGCTCTCTGGCTGGCTGTCGAGTGGTCGATTGGTGCGGCCGGAAGCGTGGTTGTGCTCAGGGAGTCGGGGCGAGTCCGATGGAGTTCCCGACACGAAGTTTCAAGCCCGGATTTGATGGCTATGTTTATGGGTTCTTTGGGTAGCTTCCTCAACAGAGAAGAAGAAGAAGCCAGCTAGAGTGAAGCACGCTATGCATGAGCTGCTGGTGGTGAGGCCAAGTGCTACTATTGGGTGCGCAGGCGCGTGAGTGCTGGCAGGCCGCTTGGGCGCGCGGGTGCTTTGCTGTGGGCGACGTGCGCACACAACAACAACGGGCGTAGGAGGTGCTGGAGGCGCGCTACTTGTGTGCTGCGTGCGGCGGGGAGGTGAGAGTGCACGCGCGTGCAGGCTGGTGCTGGCATGAAGGCACGTGGAGGTTCTGGTAGAGATGAGGAGGAGCATGCATGGTGAAGGCGAAGGCTGCTATGAGTAGCTGGCATGTGGTGGGCAAGTTCTGATGGCTGGAAATGAAGTGAGGGCACGCGCGGTGGTGTCTGATGGAGCGGCAACAGGTGTGCTTGGCAGGGTGTGCTGGGAGTGGGCGTGAGTTGCTGGCTAACGTGAAGAGTTGCAGAGACTCTTTTGGAGGTGTGGGCTGTCACCCCACACGCCCACGGTGGTGAGTCGTTCTGCCGCGGTGGGAGGCTGGTGGTATGGATGGAAGAGAAGTAATGTTCTTTGAGCACAGTGAGGGACAAAGGGTGGTTGCCTCCCTCAACGGCAACTCTCCCTCCTTTTGTAGCCACGGCCATGATTTCAAATTCAAAATGCCGTAGCATAAATGTGATGCGCAGGAGGAGGAGGCAGAGCCGAAGCTGGAGGAGTTACCTGTGCAAAGGAGAAAAAGAATAAAAGAATAAAATATTATGGTTATTTATGCATAAGCCCTTAACTTCTATGTTAATTAAAATAATGCAAGTAATTCACCTAATTGATTAACTAATCAAATGCATGCAATTCTAAGTTAATTCTAAATGCATGCAATAAATGAATTATGCAATTAGGCTAAAAATATGAATTAATTTATTTACATCCTAATGTATGCTATCTAAATGTTCAAATTAATTTAATGTCTAGACATTTAGATACTTAAATAGCCCACGAATATGGGCTAATCAAATACCCCCATTCCTAGTTTTTGCTAGTCCCTAGAAAAATCAAGCAAAACCTAGCACTCCAAGTAGATTAGCCAACCCAATCGGTCTTCCTTTAGAAACATATTAAGTTCAGACTTTACACCTAAGGTTCCCAAGTAGTTGTCAAGTTACAGACTAGGTCGGCTAAAGACGAGTTGCAGGCACAAGTTTCCCTGATTTCTGACTCTACCCTAATGTTTATTGATCCCTGAGATTAAAGCATCCGTGCATGTGCATTGGTCTGAGTTATTTGAGTTAAAGGAAACAGGATTTTTTTTTTCCTCTAAGTCTAACCTCGGATCAGCTATCAACACGATCTGTGTCGGATTCATTGTACCCATCACCGTACCTCGAAGGGTGCCTGGCTTTCAATGCTTCGAGATAGCACTGCCCATAACGACCCCAAGAACTCCTGGCAATCGACACTTTGAGATAGTATTGCCCATGGATTTCTTAAGCGAATTCAGGCCTGTGGCAATCGACACTTCGAGATAGGGCCGCCCATGGTACCTGAACCGCACAATACGCTTACATGCCCCCAGTAGGATGGATATCCTAAGAGACAAGCGCCGAGGAGGTAATATGTTATCATCACATCCTCAAGATGAGTATATACTCCACCTCTCCTGTGGCGGGAACTCTTCCAATCAAATTGTGTTTTCAAGCCTCTCTTAAGTTAAAACTAAGAGAACCAAATCTCTTTTAAGAAAGGAATTAAGTTGATTACTTACTTACACCAGACCAATTGTGTGAAATTTGGATACTTGGGTTACAAGGACCTGTAAACCAAAAAGTAGAATAAGACTCTAGGTACCACCCCACCTTTTAACTCAACCCTAGCTTTCCTTCCTTAACCTCTTGAGGACTGGTTCGCAACTTAACTCCTACTTAAGTTTTTAAGTCCACAAAGGACGCTAAAGGTCTAAAACTAGTACCTCACTTAGCTTCTAAAGTTCGACCCTAGAATCAACTTAGTCTAACCTAGAGTTCTAATTTGCTTAAGAATGCAAGACCTAGCCAGTTAAGCTCAAAACTCTTTTATTTTATTTTATTTATTTATTTTTTAAAAAAAATGCAATATGCATGAATGAATGCAAAATGTAGACATGCTATAATCAAAATTCCTCAGGTCCTCTCCCTCATGCCTAGTCTAAACAATGCCCTCATTGAAAACAAAAATAGTTAAAGGAAGATATTACCTGAGGCAGAGAATGGTAGGAGCTAAGGCTCCTCAAGAGTGACCTCATCAACCAGATGGCCATCCAAAGTAATGTATGGTTTTAACCGTTGACTGTTGACGATAAAGGGAGTTGCTGAAGAGGAAGGGCTTTTAATCTCCATAGCTCCATGCGGAAACACTTTAGTGATTATGTAAGGCCCATCCCAATGAGATTTTAACTTCCCAGGAAAAAGCTTAAGTCTGGAATTGAAAAACCAGACTTGTTGGTTGGGATCAAAGGTCTTTCGAAGTATATACTTATCATGCAAGACCTTAGTTCTTTCTTTATAAGCTTGAGAGGTGTCATAAGCATCATTCCTCAACTCCTCAAGCTCACTTAATTCTGGAAGTCGTGCCTTACCCGCCTTCTCTAAATCCATGTTAACACTTCGAATAGCCCAAAGTGCCTTATGTTCCAACTCAACAGGTAAATGGCACGCTTTCCCATACACAATCCGAAAGGGAGAAGTACCCAAAGGGGTCTTATAGGTCGTTCGATATGCCCACAAAGCATCATCGAGCTTTTGGGATCAGTCTTTCCTATCAGGCTAACGGTATTTTCCAAAATATTTTTTATCTCCCTATTCGACACTTCAACCTAGCCACTCGTCTGAGGATGGTAAGGGGTAGCAACCTTGTGAGTCACTCCCAGACTCCTGATTAGCTGATTGAAGTGGTGGTTTCGGAAATGAGGTCCCCCATCACTTATAATGGTCTTGGGGCAACCGAAATGAGATATGATATTAGCCTTCACAAATTTCAAAACCACAGAGTGGTCATTTGTGCACGTAGGAATGGCCTCTATCCATTTAGAGACATAATCAACTGCCACCAAGATATATTCATAACCATGGGACGACGGGAAGGGGCCCATAAAGTCAATTCCCACACATCAAAAATTTCAACAGATTGAATAGGGTGTTGAGGCATTTCATTCCTCTTCCCAATCGTTCCAATCCGTTGACATCTAATACAGGCCTTAACAAAATTATGAGAATCCTTAAATAAGGAAGGCCACCAAATATTGGACTGAAGAACCTTAAAAGCAGTTTTCTTAGCACCAAAGTGTCCTCCACAATGAAGTTCATGGCAAAAACTCAACACACTTTGTTGTTCCTCTTCAGGACACAACATCTCAATACTTGGTCTTGTCCAATTCTAAATAATTCTGGCTCTTCCCAATGAAAATATCTTGCTTGGGAAATGAATCTCTTTCTTTTCTGCTCATCCCAAGAGCCAGGAGTTTGTCCAATGACCAAGTAATTTAGGGTATCTGCATACCAAGGTAAAGTTGGTGTTACCACCATCAGAGTTTCATCGGGAAATGTCTCGCGAATGTCTCCAGAAAGAGTCATTAAGTGGAAGGTGAGACAGGTGGTCAACCACAACATTTTCTACTCCTTTCTTTTCACGTATCTCCAAGTCAAATTCTTGAAGGAGTAGGATCCACCTAATCAGACGTGGCTTAGAATCTTTCTTAGCAATGAGATGTTTCACTGCTGCATGATTAGTAAAAATAACCACCTTAGACACAAGCAGATAAGACCTAAACTTCTCCAGAGCAAAAACTATAGCAAGTAATTCTTTTTCAGTGACGATGTAGTTTTGCTGAGGTTTGGTTAAAGTCTTGCTAGCATAATGCAACACACGAGGTCTTCCCTCAACCCTTTATCTAAAGACTGCTCCCACTGCATAATCTGAAGCATCACACATTAGCTCAAATGAGAGTGTCCAATCAAGAGCTTAGAGAATAGGCGTAGAGAGCAAGGCCTCCTTTAGAGTTTGAAAGGCCTCAGCACACTTTGAATCAAAATTGAAGGAAGATTCCTTCACCAACAAGTCACAAAGTGGCCTAGAAATTTTACTAAAATTTTCAGTAAAGTGCTTATAAAAGTCTGCATGACCTAGAAAGGATCTAATATGTTTGAAGTTCGTGGGCAATGGGAGTTTGGAAATAGAATCAATCTTAGCTTTATCTACTTCTAAACCTCGCTCGGATACAACATGCCCAAGTACAATTCCTTTCTGTACCATGAAATGACTTTTCTCCCAGCTGAGGACTAAACCAGTCTCCTTACATCACTTCAACACATTCTCCAGGTGCAGGATACACTGGTCGAAAGATGAGCCATAAATGGAAAAGTCATCTATAAACACTTCAACACACTCATCAATCATGTCTGAAAAAATAGACATCATACACCGTTGGAAGGTTGTAGGGGCATTACATAATCAAAACAGCATATGCCAGAATGCAAAAGTACTGTAAGGACTTGTGAATGTCGTCTTCTCCTGGTCATCAGGGAAGACTGCCACTTGGTTGTACCCAGAATATCCATCGAGAAAGCAATAGTACTTATTCCCTGCTAATTTCTCGAGAATTTGATCAATAAAAGGCAAGGGAAAGTGATCCTTCTAGGTAGGGTGTTCAGCTTGCGGTAATCAATACAGACCCTCCATCCATTTGAGGGTCCAGTGACAACTTGTTCACCTTGGTCGGTGAATTCCATAGTACAGCCTGCCTTCTTTGGCACCACATGAATAGGACTTACCCATTTACTATCTGCAATGGGATATATGATCCCAGCGTCCAACCACTTCAGGATTTCCTTTTTTACCACCTCCCTCATATTAGGGTTCAGACGTCTCTGCATGTCCCTAAATGGCTTGATGGAATCATCAGTATAAATGTGGTGCATGCAGAGTGTAGAGTCTATACACTTAATGTTAGCAATGCTCCAAACAATAGCTTCCTTGTGCCTAGACAAGCATTCAATCAGGGCTCCCTCCTGTGTCTCAGATGGCACAACCGAAATGATAACGAGGAGCATATCATTGGCACCTAGGAAGGCGTACTTGAGAGTGTTAGGGAGGGGTTTCAACTCAAGGTTGGGGGCTTGTATGGTTGAGGGTTTCATAATAGATGTCCCCATCTTAGGTAGCAGATCTACCTTAGGCAGAGATGATGGGGGAAGAGACTCAGTAGAAACACCTAGCAATTCCTCAAGTTCTAGTATATCCCCTTCACATTCCTCCAAGAGATGGGAATGCTCATTTAGCATGACATGCTGAAGGGGGTCATCACATAACATTGCAGGGGTTGCCTCTTCAATCAGGTCATCTATCACCTCAACTTGAGAATAATCCTCAAGTCCGGCTTGTTTGTAAGCATCAAACACATTAAGCTGGATTTTCCAAAACCCAAAGCCCATTTTCATTGCCCCAGTATTACAATTGATTGAAGCATGAGAAGTTGCAAGGAAGGGGTGGCCCAAAATGATGGAGGGTTTGGTTGGCTTGTTGGTAGGGTTAGTGTCCAAAACTAAGAAGTCAACAGGAAAGAAGAAATCCTCCACTCTTATGAGGACATCTTCCAAAATTCCCTGTGGTGTCTTAAGTGATCGATCAGCAACTTGAAGGATTACAGGGCTAGGCTTCAGATTGCCTCCCCCAAGTTGTTCATACACGTAGCTCAGAAGGATGTTCACCCCTGCGCCCAGATCAAGTAGAGCCTTATCAATTTGTAAGTCACCAATAACTACTGAGATGTATGGGGCTCCTGGGTCCTTAAGTTTTAGGGGTATGCCATGTTTAACAATTGAGCTAACAGAATCAGGAATTGGACCTATTTCCTAGATTGCCACTTTTTCGTGCACAGGTCCTTTAAGAAGCTGGCATAATATGGAATCTGCCTGATAGCTTCAAGCAAAGGCAGGTTAATATGCACTTGCTTGAAAGTTTCCATGATCTCATCCGTCTTATCTTTGGCTCCAGATGAGCCAGCAGAAGTCTACCCAGAGGTGGATAAGCGCTCTAGAAAGGGCACTCTCGATCTCTAGGTGGAAGGGTTGTCATGTCGAGTAAGGGGTGGAACAAGGGCAACTACTTCCGGTGAGGTGATTTCAAGCGGAGAAGATTTGCGCAAGTCTTCTCCAGTGGGGGTGAAAGTCGGGGTGGATGGTGTTTTGGGGGTGAGACTATAGGAGCATCAGGTTTGGAAATTTCTTTCCCACTCCTCAAAATAGTCACCGCCTGAGCATGCTCCCTAAAGACAATCCCTTTTCCTTTAGGATTCTCCTCAGCAGCACTGGGGAGCTTCCCAGTTTCCCTCTATCTAACGGCCTCAACAAGGTGTCCTATTTGTGATTTCATCTCATGTATAGCCTTGTCATGAGATTGGATGATGGCACTTTGACTTTGTTGCATAGTTTTCAACATCACCTTCAATTCATCCATCTCAGAGGCCTTAGGTTGGGCAAAGGTCTGAGGTTGGTTCATTTGATGGTTTTGAAAGGATTGTGGTTTATAATTCCTTGAATTTGAGACATTTCCTTGTCTCCATGAAAATTTTGGGTGGTTCCTCCAACCCTCATTATAAGTGTTGGAGAAAGGGTCATTATGAGGTCTAGGACGAAACCCTTGAGCAGTATTCAGATCCGCTTGTACAAGCTTAGGGAATTGGGAGGCCAAGTGGCAATCCACAGTGGTGTGTGTATTGCCTTGGCAAATTGAGCATTCGGAAGCTTGGAATGTGAAGGTGTTAGATACGAATGGACTCGTGTTCGACATAAGCATTTCCATGTTTCGATTCAATAATTGAATCTGATAAGCTAAATTCTGGGTGTCCCTTGCCTCATTCACCTCAAACTTTCTTTGCATGAGAGTGGGCTTTCTAACCATGTAGGCAAAATTCAAATGAATAGAATTCTCACTCAAGGTATCAAAAAGGTTCCAAGCTTCATCCTCAATCTTAGATAGAAAGGTTCCTGCACAGGCACCATCCACAGTTTGCCTATGCGAATCATTAAGTCCGATGTAGAACCTTTCAACCAGTTGCCATTTAGGCACCTGGTGATGTGGGCAAAGTCTCAGCAAGTCGTTGAAGCACTCCCACGCATCATGGAAAGCTTCCCCATCCTTTTGAAGAAAACTCATAATTTCCCTCCTAAAGTGATTGGTTTTTCTCATGGGGAAGTACTTCTTCAAAAACTCCTTCTTTAGGACATCCCAAGTGTTAATATCATCAAGGGTGTGATACCAATACTTGGCTTTGTCCTTAAGGGAGAAGGGAAAGAGGGTCCGCATTTGAGCATCATCAATAACGCCCTACAGCTTCACCGTGAAACAGACTTCAGTGAATTCCTCTATATGCCTGTAAGGGTCTTCCCTAGAAGTACCATAAAAGGAGGGCAGCAAGGATATGGTACTGCTTTTGATCTCATAAGGATTGTCCCTTCCAGGTCTACGTAGTGCAGGGCCAGCTTGATTGGTTGGAATGAAATATTCCTTAAGGCTCCTTTGACTGGCCATTTCTACCCTTGGAAGGTTTCTTCTTAAGATTATTTCAGATTCAGGATCAAACACAAGTTGTCTCCTAAGAGAAAACCTACCAAGCATGCACTACAAACACAATTCAAAAGGACTTGTTCGGTCTTTACAAATTTAGGCTTTTGACTTTAGTTCAAATTGTAGGTGACAAGGCAAGTTGCCCAATCAATTACGTGCCTATTGTCAACCTTTGAAATGCCTAAAAAGACCTAGTTGGAGCTTAGGTGTTCTTGCCTAAATCTCAAATGGTAAAGCAAATCCAAAGATGGAAGATCGAGGGATGCAAGTAGGCCTAAGCCTTCCTTTGAAGCTGTGCTTTCGCGGTGCTTCTCAACTACCCCCAAAAATCTGTGACAGGGTATCCCCCTCTTTGGATTTACAAAACCTTTGATCTCAAGTTCCAAACACTTCAGAATCCAACGGTAGGAGGGCTCTTGTCCTAGTCATTCCAAGACAAAGGAGTGTCTAAATGCGTGCCGTGGTGCAAAAGATATAAGTGTGCATACACCGCAAAAAGATTTTCAATTTTGAATCTCACACCACGTTTGAAAATCAAGTCCTCGATTTTTAGATGCCCCTTGTTTAATTAGTCCTTTTTTAAGAATATACGTGACCACTTGTTAGATCACTTCAAGACAAATTATGTGATCTTCGAATTAAGTCCAAATGCAATGTGTGATCAAGAATAGGATGCAAAGTAAGAGAATGCATACTTGCTTCCAGCAATCAACGATGCGAGAATGCACGCAATGCAAAGAAATAAATCTAGAGGCTAATCATACAAACCTAAAGGATTCATCCTAGGGGCAAGCAGCTCATTTTTTTTTTCTAGCTACTTATGCACAAGCAAATAAAGGGTAAACAATCCACAAAATAAATTAAAAACCTAAATCTAAAGGAAAGGGAACAAACTCCCAAAAATCAGCCCCAATTACTACAAGGGTAAGAAATTAGAAATAAAACTTATAAAATGGAAAATCTCCTATAGAGGTAGAATCCAGGTCTCCTTCGTCTTCCCAACGTGTAAGCATCGCTCAAGGTCGACGTCTTCTCCCCGATGTGCCTGTCGCCTCTCTCAAATTCCTCGCAAAAATTCCTCGCATAGAAAAAAAATAAATGGTCATATCACTGTGCAATGAGAAATAATCAGAAATGAAATCAGGTGAAATTATTGTGTCTGTTGCCTCCCCGGCAATGGTGCCATTTGATTAGACGGTTTTCGCTTTCGAATTATGTTATTAGATGATTTGTTGTTTTAGTAACAAAGTGGTGGAAAATCTCTTAACAAAACAATTAGAATAAAAAATTAAACCACTCGCAGAAGAGCGGGTTGTGTCCATAGGGAGGAAATAATGCAATCAAATCTTGATTATTTCGTATTCTTTCAATCCAGTGCGAAATCCATAGTCAAATATGACATGAAATGCGATTGAAAGAAGATGCATAATAACTTAAAAATATAAGGGTAGATGTGCAATTTTTCCTCAATGAAATATTCAATAAATATGTGATGATTCTATGTAATTTCCAATTGACATGTATTAGAGAAAATTTGTGCACATTTTAATCCAAAACCAATGTTAAAACATGTGAATAACAATAACCACACAATTATCAGAAAGCATGAGTATGAAGTCACAATTTCACCATAATAAAATAATCATAAATTAAAATCCATTTTTGTGGCAATGGCATTCAAATGTAAATATTAATTAACCCAAAAATAGAGGATTTCGTTCCCATGTGCGTGCACGAAGAGAGGCGATGGCGGCTCGCAAGAAGCTTGGAGAAGGATAAGCACGACGAGAGCTTTTCGATGGTGGTGGTAGCACTCTGAACGGTTGTCAGTGGTCGCCGACCGAAGTGGAAGAGGCCGCCAGCGGTGAGGCTCTCTGGCCAGTCGTCAGGTGGTCGATTGGTGTAGCTGGAAGCGTGGTTGTGCTCGGGGAGTCGGGGCGAGTCCGATGGAGTTCCTGACGCGATGTTTCAAGCCCGGATTTGATGGCTGCATTTGTGGGTGCCTTGGGTACCTTCGTCAACAGAGAAGAAGAAGAAGTAGAAGAAGAAGAAGCCGGCTAGAGTGAAGCACGCTATGCGTGCGCTGCTGGTGGCGAGGCCAAGTGCTGCTGCTAGACGTGCGGGCACGTGAGTGCTGGCAAGCTGCTTGGGCATGCGAGTGCTTTGCTATGGACGGCGTGCGCACACAATAGCAGCGAGCGTGGGAGGTGCTGGAGGCATGCTGCTTGTGTGCTGCGTGTGGCGGGGAGGTGAGAGCACACGCGCGTGCAGGCTGGTGCAGGCGTGAAGGTGCGTGGAGGTTCTGGTGGAGATGTGGAGGCGCGGGCGTGGTGAAGGCGAAGGCTGTTGTGAGCAGCTGGCATGCAGTGGGCAAGGTCTGATGGCTGGAAATGAAGTGAGGGCACTCACGGTGGTGTCTAATGGAGCGGCGGCAGGCGTGCTTAGCAGGGTGTGCTGTAGTGGGCGTGAGTTGCTGGCTGAGGTGAAGAGTTGCAGAGACTCTTTTGGCGATGTGGGCTGTCACCCCACACACCCACGGTGGTGAGTCGTTCTGCCACGGTGGGAGGCCGGTGGTATGGATGGAAGAGAAACAATGTTCTCTGAGCACAGTGAGGGACAAAGGGTGGTGGCCTCCCTCAACGGTAGCTCTCCCTCCTCCTTTTGTAGCCACGGCCATCATTTCAAATTCAAAATGCCATAGCATAAATGTGATGCGCAGGAGGAGGAGGCGGAGCCGAAGCCAGAGGAGTTACCTGTGCAAAGGAGAAAAAGAATAAAAGAATAAAATATTATGGTTATTTATGCATAAGCCGTTAACTTCTATGTTAAATTAAAACAATGCAAGTAATTCACCTAATTGATTAACTAATCAAATGCATGCAATTCTAAGTTAATTCTAAATGCATGCATTGAATGAATTATGCAATTAGGCTAAAAATATGAATTAATTTATTTGCATCCTAATGTATGCTATCTAAATGTTCAAATTAATTTAATGTCTTGACATTTAGATACTTAAATAGTCCACGAATATGGGCTAATCAGTGGCTTCCCTGATCTAAGATTTACCTAAAGGCAAGAGGAAAAGAATGGTCATGTGACTGGCTCTAGACATCCTACCAATGGGCTGTTACCCATGATAACTTATCAGCCATACCACCCAAGAAGGTTCATTAGCTACCCAATTTCCATAAAAATCGTCGAAAAGTGAGTCAGTGCAAATAGTGTGTAGATGCTTAAACTTAAAATCCCCTCAAATCAGAGAATGAGTTGATAAGTCATATACTTATCACCCCAACTTATTTAACCAATTAAAATATGAATTTAGAATGGCGAGGACTCAAGAAACAAATCCACATTTTCGTAGACACCCAGGCTGATTAAGCTCGAAGACCTGAAGGGTCTAAGTGTTCAAATCATACAGTTTTATTCTCTAAGATTGAAAATTTTCTAAAGCCCAAGTTCTCTTTCCTAATTCCACAATTTTTCTTTTAGAATAAACAAAAAGAAAGCAAAAAGAATCTACGAAGCTGACAAAATAATTTAGAGATGAATATCCAACCCCCCATGCCTATCTAATGCAATGTCCTCATTGTATTAAAAAGATATGAAACAGAATGGAGTACAGTAAAAAGCACCTGAATTGCATGAATAATGGGTCCGCTCCGAGATGAAAAGAAACTGTATACGTGCTGAATTTAGTGCCTTCAGCTAGGCACACTATACAAAGAAGAAGAAATAAAGAATTCACAGGTGTAGGTCATCATCAGAATAAAACGATTCACCTCAAGACCTGCCAGCAGATGTCCACAGATGTGGACCAAATTATGATGCAGACCCATACCCCATGGTCGAGTATATCTAGGGTTTTGGATAAAAATTATCCAAAACCTGAAATCAGTATGCAAGCAGGGTCGGGCCTAGATTTGTGAGGATGCAACCCAAGACCAAAAAGTCGGGTTACAGAGAAATCAAGCTCAAAGGGATAATCAATGAATGTGAGCTTGGGTTGGACATCCTCTGAATCAAAGATGTCAAATGGGTCATGGTAGAAGGTTGGGAGTTTTAGACAAATTGGAACCCTTAGACTCGGTCTTTTGCTTCCTCTGGAATTGACTTCCCATACATCATTTCCTACTTTCTATCCTTTGAAATTTCAAATTCTGGGACCTCCTGTATATTAATCATCCAATCTGAAATTCCAAGTCTAAAAGATGTGACTGAATCAGAATTGACTTGGGTCTAGTGATCTTAAAAACAGAATCGTCAGTATACTCAAAGGGGTGTAATTGAGGAATGGGGCTTTGAATTGAATCCTTCATGAAATTAGGATCTGAATCCACCATGCGAGCCCCAACAAGATCAAGTTCCTCAATTTTAGGGCCATCAAATGATTTATTGAATTCCTTATGCCCAGTTGTCTCACTAAAATCATGTTTTGTAAACTCATGTGAGACTTTGCATAATGATTCTTCACCTTCAGAATCAAAGAAATCTAAATCCACATTAATGTATGTCTCAAAATCATCAATCACTTTCTGATCCATGGAGACATACATTTCTTCATACCCTGGCTCAAGGATCTCAGGTGAAGAAATCAGTTCATCCTTAATTAGTTGCTTTAGACCAATCTGGTCAATCGCGATCTCATAACACGTGTCCCCCCAACAGGTGCTTGAGTAGGTTCTGACATTGGCTCTCCTGAAGGGAGTTCATCCTGGGAATCATCTCAAGATTGAACTAAGGCAACCACAAATTTCATCCTCAATTTAGATAACTTCCCAAGTAAAATCTCACATGAGCCCTTATCCTCAACATCCTGGAGCCAATCCAACAGATACTTGTTAAGATTGTCAATCATTTCAGTCAGGGGCTCCAATTCTTCAATGCAAGGTGTTGGCTGAGCTTCTAAAGATTTTATAGTATTCCTCAAGTTAGCCAACATCTTCTCTTGGACCTGGTTATCCTGAACCAAATGGTTTGGTTCAGGGTTGGGTGGGTTTGGGTTCAGTGCAGGGAAGTCAACGAATTGAGGATCTTGATACCCTCCCTGATAATAGGTCATTTCAGGTTGTTCATAAGGTGGTGATGACATAAAGGTAGTGTATTCTGGGGACGGGTAAGGATCAGTGTATCCTTCTTGATTGTAGATTGTATTAGGTTGTCCAAATGAGGGTGGTGATCTATAATCGATGTAGCTTGAAGAAGGATAAGAATCAAGATTATGGTGTCCAGTGTTAGACCCTGAACATGGAGGTCTGGAACTGCATCCCCAATCAGGATTATCCCAACTAGAAGATGGATGAGAATAAGTCTAGTTGGAATAATAATCATTTTGGGAATAAGTAGTGGTAGGAGGGTAGGAGTGGAAGTGTGAATAGGATGTGGAAGGATCCATGATAGAACAGGAGGAAGAAAGGTGCCATGCAATACAAACAAACAAACCTATCCTTAAGTTGGCTAGCCTAAAGACCTATAGACTCCCAGAACCAGTCTTGAGATAAAGAAATGATTTGATCTACTTCTTTCCAGTCAATCCAACTAGTTAGAGGGAGGGACTGGAAAGAAGGTTCTTCCTTTGGCTTGTGCCTCTAGTTCCTAGTGTACCCCCCAACTACGATCATTTGATTCTACTCCCCTAGCTAGACATCAGATTGAACGGTAGAAACAGACTAATTGAAAATAATCTCGATCTGGGCTCCGAAGAGCGAGTCCAACCCTTAGGGCCAACATCTACTCTGTTTTAATTAGGGTTAGGTTTGAATGTGCTTTGGAATATGATGGACCCTTTATCTGGGTTATGTGCTTAATGATTGATTGATGTGTGTGTGAATGCACAACCAATGGTTTTCAAGTAAGATTATTTTTGGATGTGGTGAATTTTAGGGTTTAAATCTTGCTTAGTAGCTTTTAGGATTCAACTTTAGGTGTATTCAATCAAGTTTAGTTGGCACACCAGGTTTTGAAAGTACAGGTGAAGATGTTTTCCTTTAAAGCTTAAAAGAATGTGGAGTGCCTGGTAAATCCCTAGAAGTTGAACCTATGTGATAGCTACTTGATGAGTTGATTTTAGTTGAACTGGTGTGGCCCAATCAACTCAAACAATTGGCCTGATGCACCACTTAATTAGGCACACAAATGATTACCTAATCTGATTTCCACTCAATTATGTGTTAGTGAGTGTACCGGTCCCAAAGATCGAGTCACCGATTGAGTATGAAAATCAGTAATGGTTGTGTACCTCTGTGAGATTTTTTTTAAAATTTTTCTTTTATATTTGGAGGGTGAGGTGGGTGGAGGTGACAACCAAATAATCAAAACTATCCTTAGGGTTTAAGAGAACTCCAAGGTTAATTAGGGTTTGTGTCATTAAGTGATGGAATGGAATCTAGTGGGTGGAGAGGTGGGGGTAAACTTACAAACCCTTCAACCACACTTTACTCCAATCTACCGCTTTTGCTCGCCTCGTGAGAGTACTTGCAATCACAACAAGAAAGGAGAGAAGTGAGGTAAAAGATAAGTAAGGCAAGAAAACATGAAAAATCAAAGAGCGTCGCCTCCCCTACAACGGCGCCAAAATGTTGGTTCGGAAAAGGTACGCAAACGAGATTTGAGTTTTGGAAACTCGTTGATGTAGTATGATTTGCAAAGAAATCCGTCAACAGATAAATTTACTGAAACTCGAAAGAATTCCGAGTTGAACACAAGGAGGTGGATGTTTGATTAAAAATCATATTTATTTTATTATCACGAAGCAGATTAGCTGGTTGGATTGAATCTAAACTAGCTATCTACTTAAAGAATAAAGAATAGAAGACAGAGAGAGAATATTACAAATAAAGAGAAAACAGAGATAGAATAAACATGGATCTCAAAACCACAAGCTGATGTTCATTACAAATATAACTACTCACTATACTAGATAGTAGGAAATCTACACTAGAAAGTAGGAAATCTACACTAGAAAGCGGTAAAAGATAAGGTGGATGAAGTTATCCTCCACGATGGCTGCTTGGATGATAAGCCACAATGATGGAGTGCCCGGATGAAGGTGGTGAGATGCGAAACAAAGGAGAACAATGAGGGATGACAGAGAATGGGGTAGGACGACGTCGAAATCGGATCCGCTTCCCGAATGGCAGCGAGGGGACCACCGTAGAATGCTCCAAGAAGGGGATGAGAAGGTGGAAAAATTATAATTTTAACTCTAATGGAGCATCCCAAGTTTGGGACAAGCTCTTAAAGCTTTGGAGAGGGTGAGAGAAGAGATGAAGGGGTGAAGAAAGTGTAGGGGTCGTAGGGCTATATATAGGTGTAGATTAGAGGGGGCAAAAAGGTCATGTGTCATCAAAACATTAATGTCAGATCTTTAATGATGAATTTATCCGTCACTAAAGGCCTAAATGTAGACGATGTGCGCATCTCCCACACGTGCCTCTTCTTCTTCTCTACATAAATGGCTCACGCAGGATCTTGCGATTTTAGCTGTCCAATCGCGACATCGAACGGCTTATAAGCCACTACGCCTCATCACGCGCCGCCATCAAATCGAGTGTGCGATCGTGCGTCGAATAGCACATGCACGATCTACACGCTCTGGGTGCACCACATGCTCGCTCTTGCCGCCGCTCATCTTTAATCTAGCCGCACATGCATCCGCGGTTGATTTGAGTGCTCGTGGCTGCTCGAACTAGCGCTCTCGCCTTGGGAGTGGCATATGCCACCACTATGCTGCATGGCTAGATTGTCGCAGAGACAAGAATGGCATCCAGAGCTCGTGGCCGTTGGAAGGAAATCCAATGGCCTAAATCTCTTGCGGCCCTCTCATCAGATGAGTGTGAAGGACCAGCTGAGATCGATCGGTCATCTGAGGAGAAAGAGAGCGTGGCAGGTCTTCAAACTTTAGGTGGGTCGGTTTGAGCGGTCGAGATGGCACCACGTGGTGCCATCTTGGCCGTCCATCTTCTGTGACTTGTAGAAGGTGCCACGGATGTCGGATTGGGCCGATTTTCGCATCGTTAGGCTGCGATCATTGAACCAAACCCATCCATGTGGTTGGATTTGTCATCTAAAGTGCGGATTGACACCATCTTGGCCCTTTATCTCTGATTTTCCTCAAGCTATATATGATGCTACGAAAGTCCGATCAGGATGATCTTGGAGTCGTTAAACTCCAATTGTCGCCCTAATCAGATCCATACAGTTGGATCTTCAATCCGAGGCCTCGATTGAATATCACCCTCTTACTTGACCACAAAAAGAGAAAATTAACCTAAACTTTATATAATCTAGCCTAAATGCAAGATGATTCATGTTATGCAATTTTTATAATGTATGATGCATCTCTACGCCTAAGAACACTCATAAATAGACAGTTATGTGATATAAACATGCTTACATCAAAAGCATATGTAAAAATTTTTAGGAATGAAATAGTTAAACTCTAGAAATAGCTTATTTGAAAACATTTACCTTAAATATCAATATCCATTGCACCATGACCTATTTCTCCATCTTGTACCACATCTTGGTATGCTTCAAAATCAAAGTCGAGATCCTTATCATGTTGTATAGCATAATAATCACATGACATTGTTCTTATTGGTACTATCCAACCATTCCTACCATTATCAAGCACATAGAAAACTTGTTCAACTTGACAAGCTAATGTAAATGGTTCATATGCTTGAAGAATTGTACGATCCTTATTCAAACTTATACAACCAATTTCTTTGTCCACTTTAATACCATATCTACTATTAAAAATATCAAACCAGTCACACCTAAATAAGATGATTCGATGATCATGACTATAGCTGACTTCCACAATCTCTTTGATTTTCCCATAGTAACCATCACAACCAGTTTGTATACCATCACATTTCACAATAATGCCTGAATGTTGTGTCGCCTTCGAATCATCATCTGATTGCACTCTAAATCTGAACCCATTTATTATATATCCAGAGTGATAATGTGCATGACTTAAATGTATGTTCATCATTACACCAAAATCTTCTATCCAATGCAGATCATTTTTTTGTTTCATTTCTTGTACACGAGTTCCGAACCAGTCAATGAAGTCTTCTTCACATCTATAAATGTGCGAAGATTATCAAAAGTCATTGTAAAAATTCAAAATCTACTTTAATGTATATATATGAGCTAATCGTCGATCATGTTAAAACATTGGTTTAAATTATGTTCGTATGATTAGCCTTCCTCGGATATCAAATACTGAAAAATAATCTTCCACATTTTCACTGTTTTGTCTATCATCATTCCTTTCCAATCGATTGAATCGATTATCTGGACCATTCATATACATCGCACAAAAGTTGATGCATTCTTCTACATGATACCCTTCGACAATTGAACCTTCTGGCTTAGCCTTATTAAAGACGTAGTCTTTAAATTTTTTCAAGAAGCGCTCAACAGGATACATCCACCTATACTGAACTGGTCAAGCAATCCTTGCTTCATTTGCTAGGTGGAGTATAAGATGTACCATTTCATCGAAAAATGCAGGTGGGAAAATCTGCTCCATCTTGCATAATGTGATCACAATTTGCTTGTCCCAATAGTCTAATAATTGAGAATCCAATGTCTTTGAACATATAACCTTTAAGAATCGACTTATCTCCGTCACAGAGTCAACCACTAGTTGAAGAAGCACTCCATGAATTGCTAATGGGAACAAGATTTGCATATAAACATGGCAATCATGACTCTTTAACCCACTTACCTTCTTCAATGCTTCATTTACACATGTAGAAAGTTGTGACGAGAATCCATGTGGAACCTTGATAGTTTTTAGAAAAGATAATATCTTCAGTCGTTGCTCATCCTTCAAAGTATATAATGCCTTAGGAAAGTCATAATTGCCATCATCTTTATGATTTACGTGCAACTCAGGACGAATGCCCAACATCTTCAAATGATTACGAGTCTTCAACGTGTCTTTTGGACTATCCGTTAAGTTTAGCATATCTAAAATGTTATCCATAACATTCTTCTCTATATGCATCACATCAAGATTGTGACGAACTATGAGATCTTGCCAATAAGGGAGCTCCATGAAGAATATGCTCTTCTTTTTAAATCTAGAATTTTGTAACTCTTTAAGATCTTTCTAAAACGAGATCATAAGGTACCCAAGTAGTTGCTAAGTTACAAACTAGGTCAGCTAAGGACAAGTTACAGGCACAGGTTTCTTTGATTACTAACTCTACCCTAGGGTTTATTGGTCCCAAAGATTAAAACATCTGTGCATGTGGTAAAAGACCTTCTGAAGAGTCTCTTTTTGAATTTCCCTTTGGCCAAGAAGCTCCGGTGATGATGGCTGGCCACCTGAGGTGGTTCGACGGACACACTGCCGGCGTTGATGGTTGGTCGGTGTGCAGATCGCAAACTCTGAGAAGAAAAGAGCATGATGCCTGGGTGATTGAGGGTGTTAGAATTGTGGATAGGAGGTGGTCTCGCAATGGGTGGTCTCTGAACCATAGGGAGGTGGTTTGCTTTCGATGCCGGCGCCATGGGCACTTGGCAGTAGTGTGCCAGTCGACAGCCAGTGCTTTGCTTGTCTTGTAGGGGCTATGGCCACAAGCGTGACTCCTGCTCGGTAGCTCGTGGTGATGCTGGGGGTAAAATATGCTCTGAGCCCTGGACACATAAGGGTGAGGGGAATCTGCCTGTCCCACCTCCTCCGCCAGCATTTGGGGGGCACACCCTAGATGTGGAGATCCCTATGAGTGAGGACATCAAAGTGGCATAACAGGTTTTGCGGGGAGCTTTGACTGGGGAAGTGATGATGGGCTCTCTATCTCTAGAGAGAGTTCGTCAACTTGTTAACTCCCTCTCCCTCTCGACTGATGATTGGAAAATTGCGGTTCTCTCCCCCTCACGATTTGTGCTATTTGATTTAGGGGTGGTGGACGTTGAACATCTATCCTTTCGGTCTAGTAATCTATGTGGGTTGACAGTGTTATGGCATCTGGTATCCCCTTTTGATGGATCTTTGTCTGAGCGACTGCCTCAGAGAGCTGCACCTAGATTAGGTTTTCTTGTTATCAGAGGTCTACCTTTACACCTGAGGTCTAGGGAGGTGGTGGAAGCTATGATTGTTGGGTTTGCTTCTATGGCAAAGGATGCTGAAATTGGCCTGACAAAAGGGGATGCCAGTGTATTGAAGGTGAGGGTGGAGGTATTTAGGGTTGGAGCTGTTCCAGATAAGCTGATTCTTCGGTGTGGGGGAAGCTCATGGATGCTATGTTTGACTTTTCAAGTGGCTAACAGGGATGTGAATTCAAGCCATCAACCCCCTCTTATGCTGAGGTGCTGCGAGCCAAAGCTGGCTCAGTAATGTGGAAGTGTGTAAGTTAGGAGAAGTTGGCTGAGCCTAATAAAACTGTGGTACTGGTAGATGGGGTGGGGGGCTTGGGGGCAGAGGAGGGGTTGATTGAAACTCTGGAGGATGGGGGTGGTGCTCCTCTGCTCCAAGCTGACTCAGATGTGAAGGTGAAAGAAGGGGAGGAGATAACAATGATAAATGAGGCTGTGGCTGAGGATTTGAAGGATGGGACTTCCCTAGCCATTGCTCCTGATGGTTCTGATCTGGTAACTCCCCCGGTGCATTCCTTAGGTCTGGAAATTCCCCCGGTGCAATCCTTAGATCAGGAAATTCCCCCGATGCAATGTAGTCCTCCTATGGTTGCTCCTGCTCTATCTAATCCAGAAATTCCCCCGATGCAATGTAGTCCTCCTATGGTTGCTCCTGCTCTATCTAATCCAGAAATTCCCCAGGTGCATTCATTAGATCTAAAAATTCCCCCGGTGCAATGTATTTCTCCTGTGGTTGCTCCTGCTGTATTTGATCTGGAAATTCCCCCGGTGCGTTCCTTAGGTCTGGAAATTCCCCCGGTGTAATCCGTAGATCAGGAAATTCCCCCGATGCAATGTAGTCCTCCTGTGGTTGCTCCTGCTGTATCTGATCTAGATATTCCCCCGGTGCACTCCTCAGATCTGAAAATTCCCTCATTGCATTCCTTAGATCTGGAAATTCCCCTAGTACAATATAGTCCTCCTGTGATTGATGGTCTGCAATTGGATTCCAAGGCTCCTTCCACCTTTGGTCTAGGGAGACCTCCCTACAAGCTGAGGTTGAGAAGACATGGTTCATTACGAAAAGTTGACGAGTGTGCCATTGCAGCTGTGATGAAGATTAGCAAAGTATCTACTACGAAGAAGGGGACTGATCAAATGGCCAAATGAGGATTCTTACTTGGAATGTGCATGGGCTGCATGATAGAAGTTGAAGGGCTTCTTTGCTTAGATATTTGCGAGAATGGGAGATTGATTGTGCCATCCTCCAAGAAACACACATTGATAGTGAGTTTGATAAGGCTTGGGTAGAGATGAAAGCAGGTTTCACTAATGACATTGTGATGATCAATTCAAGTGGCAGATCTGGGGGTATTGCCATCTGGTGGAAGCAGCATGTGTTGCGGTTGGTGGAGGCCTCTTTGGCCAGACACCTACTGACTTGCAGGTTCAAAAGAGACCAGGGGGACAATGATTTTTTTGTGACTGGTGTGTATGGTCCTTGTGATCAAAGTAGAAGACATGAGCTCTAGGAGGATTGGAATTTGGCTGCGGATTTTGTGAATGGGGCTTCCTGGCTGGTTGGAGGGGATTTCAATTGTGTGTTGATGGGAAGTGAAAAAGCTAGTGATGTGGTTGTTAGTGCAACCAATGGCTTCCAGCTATTGGTCCAAGCTTTAGGTTTGAGTGAATTCCCCTCTTCGGGTTCAATATTCACTTGGAGAAATGGTAATGGTCTCATGTCCAAAATTGATAGGTTATTTGGCAATGCTAGGTTGCTGGACCTTTTTTAGCTATCTTTTGTCAATGGCCTCGAACGTCCCTTCTCTGATCACACTCCTCTGGCCTGGGATAATGGGGAACAAGTTTTGGCTGGATCCTATTTCAAATTCAGGAAGTCATGGCTGAGGGAACTGGGCTTCAAAGAAATGCTTGCAGGTTGGTGGAGGGCTCAGCTGGTTGAGAGCTCAGCTACCTTCAAGCTGGCTTCCAAAATATCGGCTATGAGAGTGATGCTAAAGGAGTACGGTGATGTTGTTTCTGTCTTGAGGCACCAGAGACACAGAGAAGCATTGTTGAAGGTCCAGGAATTGGACTCCAAAGAAGCAAATGACCTGCTGTCTGAGCAGGACATCCTTGACAGAAAAAGATGGTAGGGGGTGATGGCTGAAGAAGACCTAAAGTTGGAAATGGATTGGCGGGAACGATCAAGACAGCTATGGGTAAAAGAGGGGGATGCAAACACTAAGTTCTTCCACTTGGCTGCCAGCTCTCAGCGAAGAATCAATTTGATTTCATCTATTGTTAAAGATGGCCAGAGAATTACCTCCATCTTTGATATCAGAGCTGAGGTTGTTAGATACTTCAAGGAATTCTCAAGATCGGCTGGAAGGGGCTGTTGGAGGATGGCAGCAAGTGACCTTCCCAAAATCACTGAAGTTCAGGGATCCAATCTGACTGCTACTATTTCTGAAGCTGAAGTTTTGAATGCCATCAAGGATCTCAATTGTGAAGACTCACCTGGTCCTGATGGAATTCAAGTTTTTTTTTATAAAGAGATGTGGGATGTTGTGGGCATGGAGGTGATGGAAGTGATCAGAGAATTTGAAATTGGCAACTTTGGCTTTGAAAGAATTAATAGATCCTTTTTATTTCTTTTGCCAAAGACTCCGGGAGCTGAATCTTTTTAGGATTTCAGACCCATTGCCCTCTCTAATTCTGTTTATTTGGTGATTAGCAAGATCTTGGCCAATAGGTTGAGGCCTGTCCTGCAAGAGCTGATCCATCCTACTCAATATGCCTTCCTTCCTGACAAGTCTTTACAAGAATCATTTATCATGGCCTAGGAGATGGTTTGTGGGTGGCATAAGAGGAAATGCAAAGCTTTCATATGGAAGGTTGATTTTTGCAAAGCTTAGGATTCCATCAGTTGGCCTTATCTTTGGGAAGTGTTTAAAAGAAGAGGTTTTCCCCCTGGTTGGATTCAATGGGTGAAAAGGTGTATCACTACTACCTTTTTTACTCCTTTGATAAATGGGAAACCTTGTGGTGCTTGGATTCAGCCCCAATGTGGTAACAAACAAGGGTGTCCTCTGGCACTATTGGTTTTCAATCTGGCTATGGACAACCTGGCCTGGTACTCTTGCAAACTTGTTGAAGCTGATCTTATTAGAGGTTATTCCTTATCTTGTAGGAGTACCTTGGCTCCTATACCTCAGTATGCGGATGATACGATTTCTTTTGCGGAAAGATCTATGGAGGAAGCCCAAGCTTTGTGTCATATGGTCAACATTTTTGGAGAACTTTTAGGTCTTAGGCTGAACAGAGAGAAGTCAAGTTTGGTCTGTTTTGGCTTATCTGAGGCTGAGCAAGGTGCTATTTCTGTTGTTCTGGGGACCCCTGCATCAGCCTTCCTATCAAATATTTGGGACTGCCACTGAGGTGCTCTAAAATGAAGAAAAGTGATTGATCCTGCCTTTTTGATAAAATTTCAGTGAACCTGGATGGGTGACATAGCAGCTTTCTTTCCAAGGGTGGAAGACTCATTTTTCTCAATTCGGTGATCACTTCTATCCCTATTTTCTACATTTCCATCATTAAGGCTCCAAGATCCATATGGAAACGATTGGATGCATTGAGAAAGAGGTTCTTTTGGAAGGGGTCCAAGCATGAGGGCAAATTTTTGCAGCCACTGAAATGGGAGCAGATCTGTCAGCCAAACGAAATGGGTGGACTGGGGATTAAATCCTTGAAACAGTTCAATGATGCTTTATTGCTTAAGTGGGCAATTAAATTTTTGCAAGGAGAGACGAAGCCTTGGACTGCCTTGGTCAGGGACAGTTATGGATCTTGAAACAGTGTGCTTTCTAGGCTGCAGCCCAGCAGACCCTCGCCCTTTTGGAATTCAGTGATTAGAGCTTTGGCTGATAACCTGCATCTTCTACAACCGGCTCTTGGGGATGGCAGGTCCTTCAGATTCTAGAATGAAGGTTGGTCCGGGTTGGGTGTTCTAAAGGAGGTCTATCCGAGGGCCTTTGCTACTGCATCTGATAAGGAGGGGACTGTTAGCAACTTTTGGTCTTGCAATAGCTGCAGCTGGAGACTGAATGAAGACTCCACTAGAAGGGGCACTCGGCTGTGGGATGAAAGGAAGAATCTGCTCTCAGACCTCCAAAGCTTTAGGCCAAGACCTGGAGTGGAGGATAAATACATTCGGGATGGGCTTTACACTATGCAGTGTGGTTCTAACAGAATCATGGAAATTGGAAGTGGGTGGAGCTATGACTTCATAGACAAGAAAATTTGGCTTCTGAAGATCCCCCTTAAGGTACAAATATTTCTTTGGCTATGTAGGAGAGAGGGGTTGATTACTGGTGATCTATGACACAAAAGGATGGGAGCTGCTTGCCATGAGTGTTACTTATTTGGTATGCACACTGACGATGTTAATCACATTTTCTCCTCTTGCCTAGTCACTGATGTTGTATGGAGGAGGACTTGCAAGGAGCCACTGCCAACTTGGGTTTCCATCTGGCTCAGGTTTGGTGTGAGTGCGAAACCACATGTGCATATGGCTATCACTCTTTGGTGTGTGTGGAAGGCGAGAAATGCGAGGCTTTTTCAGGAGAGACCGGTGTGTTGTGAAAACATTGTAAGAGAATGCTGGTCCCTCATACATACTTAGGGATCTGGTTTGTAATTCCTCCTTTTTGATTTAATGATATACCTTCCCGAATTGCTATTGTAAGACGATAGCTTTACTTTTTATTTCAAAAAAAAAAAAAAGATCTTTCTGAAACAGATGACCCAACCTTATATTACCAATCTATTGTAACTTCTCCATTATTTATTGTATCTATTCTTAAAAAATTTCTTTTATTCTTGGATGAAAAGCGGCATGGTTTACCATCAAATTTGTCTTTAAACTTGGATTGTCACCATCTATGTTTAATTGGTAGGAATCTAAGATGCCTTAAATAACATAATTTATTGCTTTCAAGTAAACACAAGTAATGAGTATCATCCATACATATAGGACAAGTCAACTTGCCTTTAGTGCTCCAACCAGATAAATTTGCATAAGCTGGGAAATCATTAATAGTCCACAACAATGCTGCATGCATCTTAAAACATTATTTTCTAGCTGCATCATATATTTCAACCCTGTTATACCAAAGCAATTTCAACTCATCGATGAGTGGTTGCATGTAAATATCGATTGCATTTCCTAGTGCCTTTTTCCTAGGGATGAGAAGTGTCAGCATCATAAACGAAGATCTCATACACATCCATGGTGGCAAATTATATGTGAAGACCACCACTGGCCATATTGAATATGACAGATGCATATTTTTGAAAGGATTGAATCCATCACTTGCAAGACCAAGCCTAACATTATGTTTTTCCTCTACAAATAGAGCATGTTTGTTATCAAATGCAGCCTACTTGTCAGAATCTATTGTATGATGCATAAGTTCATCTCGTGATTTGTTATTATGATGCCATATCATCCACTTTGCAGTTTTACTCAACATGAAAAGACATTTTAGCCTAGGAATCAAAGGAAAGTAACGCAATACTTTGGTCGTTTCTCCGCTCGTGTATTTGAACTGGTATTTTCTTTATATCTTCCTTCTCCACATTGTAAGCAACTATTCAAGCATGCATTTTCTTTAGCATACAACATATAATCATTCTTATAAGCATCAATCTTTTCACACTACAAGTCAAGTACACAAAACTGTTTCTTCGCATCATACCATGACTGAGGAAAATCTTTGGGATTATTTAACAACTCTTCTATGAAATTAAGGTCATCAGACATTAACTTAGATGTTGCCTTATTCATCACTTTAATTTGAAACATTCTCAAAAGAAATGACAACCTTGACATGGAATTCATTCCAGGAGCAATGGGTTCCTTTGTTGCCTTCAATGCATCATAAAAATGATTACAATGTCCAAACATATTATCATTTTCTATATTATCAACATTTGCAGCCCTCATCTCTTCTAACATCTCTACAACATTGTCACCTCCAATATCTTCAATGCGATTCTCAACATCATTATCAAGAGAAGGATAAGTGATTTCTTCTCCATGTGAGGTCCAGACTGTGCAGTGAGACCACCAACTAGTACAAATAAGATGCTCAAATACTATGTTATGATCATGCATAAATCAATTCAAACAACTTTTGTATGGACAACAAATTCTCTCATAGAAGTCTCCTCTTCTATATTGCTTCTTATCTTCATGGAATTGCCAATCTAAGAATGAAATCACTCCGCTCTTATATCAAAAATAATCAGAAATCCTCAAACCAATCCAAGACTTATCCATAGAAACCTATAATCAAATAAATCCACAAACAGTGAAAGTAAGTTACATAAAGAAACATCAGATATTTGTATATCAATAAATATTTGAATTGTATCAAATGATAGGATAAGTTTTTTAGAATATTAGACACTTGGATCATATTACGTGAACTTCAGGGCTAATTGTATTCAGCCCTTATAGGTGAGACCATTTTTTCATTTGCATCCAGTATATGATTGCAAGACAGCCACCCTCTACCCCTCTTAGCCTTAGACCAATGTTCTTTCTCCTTTCCCATGAAGTAAAATGAACTGATTGATCTTCACAGAGAAAAGAACCCAATAAACATAATATAAATGCCATTATTTAGACTCTGTAAATCAAATAGCTTAAAGAGTAAAACTACAAGGTCTGACTCAAGGTTTGTATTTGAAGTCAATTCCCTTCACATTTTTGTGCTTTTCATCAAGTACTGAAACCCTTGAAAGATTGATCATACCACCATGAAGTATGAATATTTCGATGCCCCTTGTAGAAAGGTCAATACCACAAAACCTAGAAATATTACCCTCCATGAAAAAAATAGCCCTTAATGAAGCTGCACTGGTGACTATATTAATGGAGATAAAAATCATGCGCAAATGTTAAAGCAGAGTGAAAGATCCTTGTATTACCATCACCAAAATTAATAAATGTTCAAAAATTAAACATCACCGTAACTTGTGCTGCTATTAGTGGTCTACGAGGTTAATCTTAAGGCTAGGAGCTATGAAATGAAATTGAGTTTGATTGAACTATAAGTGGGCTTTGAGCTCCACGTAAGGTCAGAGTTGACTTTTAGTGTTCGAACTTATAACTTCTAAGGGCAAAGCATGTGAAAAGGAAATATTAGCAGTGGCAATCTCTTTTACACACATGTGATTCTCTCATTGTCAATTGTGCAAATAGATGCATTGCTTGCATGACAAAGGGACTTACCCGAAGTGTACAATTTATTTCTTTCAATGGCAAATCAAATTGACAGTAACTTTCAACAATGTCTTTTTTCATAAAAGAACTATCAACAATGCCCTATGTGTAACGCTCACAAGTAATATTGTATTGCTGACATAATGGCCATTTAGCTTTCTAGTAGCAAATGGAACTGTAGCGAAAGTGCAAGCTTATAAGGGGTTTCAATTATAGAGATATTTTTTTCTATGGATAATTACCCATCCAATTTCAAGTGGAGATTTCAGATAAAAATGCATACAGAAATGCTGGTAGATATTGATTTCCATTCTAGTGAAATTAAATTGATTAGCATGTAGAAGGATTGTTGGGGGTGTCTTGGGACAAATGGGCAAGATTACACATAAGGGTGTACAAGATTCTTCTTTGTTATGGAAGCACACCTTGGCACCTATTCAATTGATTGTAAAGAAAGGGCTTCTCTACTTAGATCTCCTTGCAACCTAACCCTATCTGGGTCTTGACATGCTAGTTTCCATCATTTCAAATGAACAATGCCTGAAAAAGAGAGTTGAGCATAATGAAGCTTTTTGAAGTTGATGCTTTTGTTCTGACTAGCTTTTTGAATCTGTATTACTCTGGGGCTTGGGAAATTGGCAAGTTTGAGATATTGAGAGGAAATATATGTGGTCTTACGGAGTCAAAGTTAAACAAAAAAACTCTCTTAATTAGATATCTTGAGCCCTTACAGTTTCCTCAGCACCATCCTGATTATGCCAGAGCTTAACTATGTCTAAATTTATTGAATGAACATAAGAACTAGGCAAATGCTTCCATTTTTTCCTTATTGATTCAATTGTCTGATGATTTAGGAGTCAGAAAGAATTCTATTCATTCTATGATCAATACTTTGAGAACAGGGAAAACATGTATGAACTTTCTTCACTCTGATTATAAAGGACTTCTTACCATCTAGCCAAGCTATTTTGACATGGAAAGTGCCTTTTCTATTATATATGTTTATGAGATTTGTCTGTTTAAAGAAGCTTCTCAGATTGAAGGATACAGAATAATGTCGCTAGGGTATGTTCCTTAATCTTGCTTATTAATAATGCAGAATGTTGCAATCTTGACACTGTTATAATCTTAAAGCTTCCTAGGTGCATGTTGTCTATGACCAAAAAAAGGTTTCTAGATTCATGTTGTCTATGACCAAAAAAAGCTTCCTAGTTTCAAAACTTGTTGCCATACTATTGAAGCTACAGGTTACTACGCTTTCATATTTGGTTTTGAAAACCTATCTATGACCTGGGATTTTTATTCTGGTTGGGTGGCCGAGATGGCGCCACGTGGTGCCATCTTGGCCATCCATCTTCTAGATGATGTAGATGGTGCCACGAGTATCAGATTGAGTCAATTTTCACGTCGTTAGGCTGCGATCGTTGATTCGAATCCATCCATGCAGTTCGATTTGTCATATGAAGTGCAAATTCACACCATCTTGGCCCTTTATCTTCTAGGGTTCCTCGGTCTCTATCTAATGCTACGGATATCCGATTAGGGTGATTTTGATGTTGTTGAACTCCAATCGTCACCCTAATCAGATCCATACAGTTGGATCTTCGATCCGAGGCCCCAATAAATAGTCATCCTGTCCCTGACCATAAAAAGAGAATTAACCTCCATTTTATTCAGACTAATCTAAATATAGGATGATGCATGTTATGCAATATTTATAGTATGTAATGCAATTCTATGCTTAAGAACATGCATAAATAGACATTTTATGTAATGTCTACATGTTTACATCACACCCCCATGCCTATCTTTTGCTAGTTCCTAGCAAAAACTACATGCTATTTATAAAAGAATTAGGTTGGATTATTTAGGCGTAAGTTATTTTCAACATTAAGAAAATTGTTACTTAGGATCTGAACTTTCAAAGACACAACAGCGCCCGAGTATCTGCCAAAATGCAGACCGCCTCAAGCCCTCGCCTTATTCAAACAAAAATTTCTTTTTCTCTTTTTCTTCTTTTCTAATTTGATTTTTGAGTTTAGGGTTTGACAATGGCTTTCTATGGCCATTCAACTCACCCACGATTTGATGAGAACCCTAAGTTCTAAGTATCTTATTGTGAATGTGATAGACTCGTTGATCGGCAATTAGAATGGACTTTGGGTTTCTACGTCTCTAGATAACCTTAAAAAGAGAGTTTTACCTAAAGGTGTATCTTTTCAACCGGTAGCTTTCTCCCTACTTTTATTTTTATGGGGTCAACACAAGGGTGAATCCAGTGTATATCTCCCCAGTTTATTCTACTCCGCTTTTTCCTAAATGTTTTGAAAATTTTTAGCTCATTTCTTGAGCTGGGTTTTGGACAACCAGTCGATGAGCTGTTACCACCGACAACTTGCCAGCCATACTCATGCGGGGAAGTGTGGCTTATTCCTTTTGTTTTCTTTTTCTTTTCTTTTTGACTTTTTTTTTAAGTAGGTGGCTTCCCTGGTCTAAGATTTACCTAAAGGAAGCAAGAAGAGAATGGTCCAGTGACTGGGCTCTGGACAACCTACCTATAGCCTGTTACCCACGATAACTTGCCAACCATATCACCCTAGAAGGTTCATTAGCTATCCAATTTCTGTTAAAATCATCGAACAACAAGTCAGTGAAAAGATAGTGTGCAGATGCTTTAGACTTAAGGTTCCCTCAAATCAGAGGGTGGGTTGATAAGTCGTGTACTTATCACCCAAACTTATTTACTCAAATTAAAATAGAATTCAGGTTGGCGAGGACTCGAAAAACAAATCTACATTTTAGTGGATACACGGGTTGATTAAGTACAAAGACCTGAAGGGTCTTTGCGTTCAAATCCTAATATAATATTTCCTAAGATTGAAAATTTTCTTAAGCCCAAGTTCTCTTTCCTAATACCACAATTTTTTTTTAATATATAAAGAAAATAAAACGAATCTACGGAGCTGACGAATTAATTCAGAGATGAATATCCACCCCCCATGCCTATCTAATGCAATGTCCTCATTGTATTAAAAAGACATAAAACAGAGTGGAATAGAGTAGAAAGCACCTGAATTGCGTGAATGATAGGTCTGCTCCGAGATAAAGAAAAATTGTATATGTGTTGAATTTAGTGCCTTCAACTAGGCACACTATACAAAGAAGAGAAATAAAGAATTCACAGGTGCAGGTTAGAATCAGAATAAAAAGATGAAACCTCTGACTTGCCAGCAGATGTCCACAAATGTGGACCAGATTGTGGTGCAGACCCATGCCCCATAATCGAGAATATCTAAGGTTCTGGATAAAAATTACCCAAAACCTAAAATCAGTATCCAAGCGGGGTCGGGCCTGCAATTTATGAGGATGTAACCCAAGACCAAAAAGTCAGGTTATGGAGAAATCAAGCTCCAAAGGATAATCAATGAATGTGTGCTTGGGTTGGACATCCTCAGAACAAATGTTATAAGGGTCCTGGTTTGATGTTTTCGGATGAATTGGAACCCTTAGACTCGATCTTCTACTTCCTCCGGAGTTTGCTTCCTAAATCAAAATTTCCCAGCTCCTATCCTCCTCATTCAGAATGTTAAATTCCAGGACCTCCTGCATATTAATCACCCCATCTGAAATTTCCAAGTCTAAAAGATGTGGTTGAATCAGAATTGACTTGGGTCTAGTTATCTCGAAAACAAAATCGTCTGTAAGCTAAATGGGTGGTAACTGACAATCAGGGAATTGGATTGAATCCTCCAGAAAATACGATTCTGGATCCATCATGTGAGCCCCAATAAGATCATTTTCTTTAATTATTGGGCTATCAAATGATCTATCAGATTCCTCAGGCCCAATCGTCTCACAGAAACCGTGTTCTGTAAACTCACGTGAGACTTCGCAAACTGAATCTTCACCATCAGAATCAAAGAAATCAAAATGTATATTAATGTATGTCCCAAAATCATCCGCAACTTTCTGGTCCACGGAGACATACATTTCCCCGTACCCCGGCTCAGGGATTTCAGGTGAAGAAATTAGATAATCCTTAATTCGTTGATCTAATTCAATCCGGTCAGCCTCATAACACGTATCCCCCCAACAGGTGCCTAAGCAGGTTCTGACATTGGCTCCCCTAAAGGGGGTTCATCCTGGGAATCATCCCAAGATTGAACTAAAGCAACCACAAATCTCGTTCTCAGTTTTGATAACTTCCCAAGTAAAAACTCACCTGGGTTCTTATCCTTAACATCCTGGAGCCAATCCAACAAATACTTATTCAAATTATCAATCATCTCAATCAGGTGCTCCAATTTTCCAATACAAGGTATTGGCTGAACTTCTAAAGATTGTATGATATTCCTCAAGTTAGCCAGAACCTTATCTTGAACCTGGTTAACCTGAACCAAATGACTTGGTTCAGGGTTGGGCGGGTTTGGGATCAGTGTAGAGGAGTTAACAAATTGAGATTCGTGATACCATTCCTGATAATAGGTCATTTCGGATTATTGAAAAGGTGGTGATGGCCTAAAGGCAGTGTATTTAGAGGATGGGTAAGGATCAGTGTATCCTTCTTGATTGTAGATCGTATTAGGTTGTCCATGAAAGGGTGGCGATCTATAATCGATGTGGCTCTGAGAAGGATAGAAATCACAATTATGGTGTTCAGGGTTAGACTCTAAACACGAAGGTCCGGAACTGTATCCCTAATCTGAGTTATCCCAACTAACCAATGGTTGATTACAGTACGAGTCGGGATAATCATCATGTTGAGGATAACTCATAACAGGAGGGAAGGAGTGGGAATGCATATAAAATGTGGAAGGATTCATGATAGACGGGAGGAAGAAAGGCACTCTGCAATACAAGCAATCAAACTTGTCCTTAAGTGGGCTAGCCTAAAGAACTACAGACTCCCAGAACCCATCTTGAGATAAAGAAATAATTTGATCTACTTCTGTCTGTTCAATCCAACCAGTCAGAAGGAGGGACTGGGGAGAAGGTTCTTCCTTCGGCTTGCACCTCCAGTTCCTAGTGTACCCCCAAGCCACGATCGTTTGATTCTGTTCCCCTAGCTAGACATCAGATTGAACAATAAAAATAGACTAATTGAAAATAATCTTGTTCTGGGCTCCAAAGAGCGAGTCAAATTCTTAAGGCCAATATCTACTCTGTTTTATTTAGGGCTAGGTTTGAATGTGCTTTAGAATGTGATGGGCCCTTTATCTAGGTTGTGCCCTTAATGATTGATTGATGTGTGTGTGCGTGCACAACCAGTGGTTTTCAAGCAAGATTATTTTTTATGCGGTGAATTTTAGGGTTCAAATCTTTCTTAGTATCTTTTAGGATTCAACTTTAGGTATACTTGTTGAGTTGATTTTAATTGAAGTGGTGCAGCCCAATCAACTAAAACAATTGGCCTATTACACCACTTAATTAAGCACACAAGTGATTACCTAATCTAATTTCTACTCAATTATGTGTTTGGATGTGTGTACCGGTTCCAAAGATCGGTTTACCAGTTGAGTTTGAAAATTAGATGAGGTTGTGGACCTCTATGAGATTTTTTATTTTTTTTCTTTTCAAATGTGGAGGCTGAGGCGAGTGTAGGTGTCAAACAAACAAACAAAACTAACCTTAGAGTTTATAAGAACACCTAGGTTGATTTATGTTTGTGTTATTACATGGTGGAATGAAAACTAATGGGTGGGAGGTAGGGGAAAACTTACAGAACCTTCAACATCACTTTGCTCCAATCTACCGCTTTTGCTCATCTCAAAAGAGTACCTACAATCACAATAAGAAAGGAGAGAAGTGAAGTAAATGATTCATAAGTTGGAAAATGCGAAAAAAATCAAAGAGCATCACCTCCCCGGCAATGGCGCGAAAATGTTGAAGCTACGGGTTACTACGCTTTCGTATTTGATTTTGAAAACCTATCGTTGTAGTTTGAAAGCGAAGAACCCATGCTCAAAAAATAAAATTTATACTGGAATAGAAATCTAGGTCGAACTCAGGGAGGCGGACGTTTGATTAAAAATGCACGTTGTTTTATTTGTCACAAAATAGAATAGCTGATTGAAAACTATTTAACAAATAATAAATGAAGAGAGAGAGAGAATATTACAAATAAAAGCAAAAGGGATGTAGAATAAACATGGATTTCATTATCAAAAAGTTGTTTGTTACACTACTCATTACGACTAGAAAGCAAGAAATGATTACACAAAAAAGCAGTAAATCTACTCTAGAAAGCAATAAAAAGAATGGAGAGAGAGACATCTGCCTCGACGATCTCTTGGAGGACAAGTTGGATGGGACGACGCTTAGAAGACAGGGAACGGAGCAGGAAGAAGAAGGACGAAGCGAGAAGAATGGGAATGAGGTAGCACATCGTCGTTGTCGCGGGATCCGCTTCGGAAATGGGGGTGAAAATTTGACTTTATCTCTTGAGAAGCATCCCGGGTGTGGGACAAGCTTCTCTTGAGCTTTCGAGAGGGAGAGAAGAGAAGGAAGGGATGAGAATTTCGTATGGAGGGTGTCTCCTTTCATAGTTGCAAGGAGTGAGGGCATTATGGACATTACAATTTCAAAATATTAAATAAGGGGCCTTTAGTGATGGAATTAAGTGTCACTAAAGCCCAGGTCGTGGGCTACATGCACCACGCCTACCGTCTACTCATCTCCCACACCACCTACGTTTATCAATCTTCGACTGTCTGATCATAAGATCGGACGACTTAAGATTGATAACCATAGCACCTCAATGCGCGCCTAGCGCGTACGATCCCGCGTCACGTGGGGGTGTACGATGGCACGTGAACTTGATTGAGCGCACATAGCCATCCGATCCCCATCGTGCGGTCGAATTCGCCCGCTTGCCGACACCCAACCGCATGCTCCTCGCGGCTCGAACCTGTGCCTAATCATGGCCGAACACCTTATCCACTGCACTGCATGCGTGGATGGGCGGGCGGCGTGCGTTAGGTGCATACGATCTGGACCATTGCATTAAGATTCAACAGTCGAGGTTGCGTCTTTGATGTAAACACATTTACACTACTTAAAATGTCTATATATGCATGTTCTTAAGCATAGGATTGCATTTCATAATATAAATATTGCATAACATGCATCATCTTGCATTTAGAGTAGTTTGAATAAAATGGAGGTTAATTGTCTCCTTTTATGTGCTTGGACAGGGCAAACATTTTATCGGGGCCTCGGATCAAAGATCCAACCGTATGGATGTGATCAGGGCGACGATTGGAGTTCAACGACTCCAAGATCGCCCTAATCAGGCATCCGTAGCATCAGATAGAGACCGGGGAACCCTAGAAGATCAAGGGCCAGGATGGTGTAAATCCACACTTCAGATGACAAATCCGACCGCACGGATGAATTCGGATCGACGATTGCAGCCCAACGACACAAAAGTCGAGTTAATCCGACATCCGTGGCACCATCTACAACTTCCAGAAGATGGACGGCCAAGATGACGCCACGTGGAGCCATCTCAGCCGCCCAAACGGCCGCTTGCATCTTGTGAAGACCGTGCACCCGTCTCCTCTCCGCCGTTGGATCTCGATCCAACGGCTGCGACGCGCCCACGCTAAAGTCAAGCGCTCGACACAAACGCGACCGCAACGCAGCATCGATCACTTTAACGCGAAGCAGCGACGCGCGTTCGAGCCGCGCCCCGCAGAAATTGGAGCGGTGGTGTGCCTCCAATCGACCGCACGATCGCGATCCAACGGCCGCACGCGCCCGATAGCGCTGATGCGCGATTGGACGCGCGCATGAACGCGCGATCGCACGCACAGGCGGGCGGCAGCGGTGAAGGCGTGATTTTAAGCCGTCCGATCTCGCGATCGGACGGCTGAGACTTTGCGGACGTGCGTAAGCGTTACGCACGCGGGCAGCCGAGCAGGCGCGCGTGGGCGCGGCGGCGACAGCCACGTCGGGGCTTTAGTGATGGATTTATCCGTCACTAAAGACCCTTATTTATTATTTTGAAGATGTAATGTCCATTTTGCCCCCACTCCTTGCAACTATAAAAGGAGACCCCCTCCATACGAAATTCTTATCCCTTCCTTCTCCTCTCTACCTCTCCAAAGCTCAAGAGAAGCTTGTCCCACACCCGGGATGCTCCTCGCGAGATAAAGTCTAAATTTTCGTCCTCCTTCGGAAGTGGATCCCGCGACGACGACGGCGTGCTGCTCCGTTCCCGCTCTTCTGCTTCATCCTCCCTCGTCCTGCTCCGTTCTCCTTCGTCCAGGCGTCGTCCTGTCCGGCTCGTCCTCCGAGCAACCGTCGAGGAGGATTTCTCTCTCCCTATTCTTTTTACCGCTTTCTAGTATAGATTTACTGCTTTTTAGATTGATCTACTCGTCCTCCAAGCAATCGTCGAGGAGGACATTTCTCCCTCCATTCTTTTAATGCTTTCTAGAGTAAATTTATCGCTTTCTAGAGTAATTATTTTATGCTTTCTAGTTGTAATGAACAATCACTTCAATGCAAAAATTCCTTGTTTATTCTACATCTCATTTTGATTTCTCTGTGTAATATTCTTTTTCTATCTTACTCTCTTTCTCTTCTATTTATTGTAAATAATTAGATAGTACTAAATTGAATTATTCTGTAACAAATAAAAAGAAATGCGTAGTTTTTAAATCAAACGTTCACCTCCCTGTGTTCGACCTGGAATTTTAATTTCGGTATAAATTTTATTTGTTGAACACGAATTCTTCGCTTTCGAACTACAACGACAGGTTTTCCAAAACCAAACACGTTAGCGTAGGTTCGTAATCGTTCAACATTTTGGCGCTGTTGCCGGGGAGGCAACGATCTTTGATTTCTCTTCGCGTTTTGTAACTTACAAATCATTTACCTCACTTTTCTCCTTTCTTATTGTAATTGCAGGTACTCTTTCGAGGCAGGCAAAAGCGGTAGATTGGAGTAAAGTGCTGTAGAAGGTTTTGTGAGCTACCCCCCCACCTCCCACCCATTAGATTTCATTTCATCACATAATAACTCAAACATCAATCAACCTAGGTGTTTTTATAAACTCTAAGGTTAGATTGTTTGTTGTTTGACACCCATACTCACCCCAACCCCCACATTAAGAAAAAAAAAAATCTCACAGAGGTACACAACCTCATCTGATTTTCAAACTCAACCGGTAATCCAATCTTAGGACCCGGTACACACATCCAAACACATAATTGAGTAGAAATCAGATTAGGTAATCATTTGTGTGCCTAATTAAGTGGTGCAACAGGCCGATTGTTTGAGTTGATTGGGCTGCACCACTTCAAATAAAATCAACTCATCAAGTAGCTGCCAATTAGGTTCAACTCTTAGGGATTTACCAGGCACTCCACATTCTTTTTAAACTTTAAAGGAAAACATCTTCACCTGTGCTTGCAAAAACTTGGTGTGCTAATGAAACTTGATTGAAAACACCTAAAGTTGAATCCTAAAAGCTACTAAGCAAGATTTGAATCTTAAAATTCACCACATCAAAAACAATCTTGCTTGAAAACCACTGGTTGTGCACTCACACACGAATCAATCAATCATTAAGGGCACAACCCATTTAAAGGGCCCATCACATTCCAAAGCACATTCAAACCTAGCCCTAAATAAAACAAAGTAGACGTTGGCCTTAAGGATTGGACTCGCTCTTCAAAACCCAGAATGAGATTATTTTCGATTAGTCTGTTTCTACTGTTCAATCTGATGTCTAGCTAGGGGAGCAGAGTCAAACGATCGCGGCTGGGGGGTACACTAGGAACCGGAGGCGCAAGCCGAAGGAAGAACCTTCTCCCCAGTCCCTCCTTCTAACTGGTTAGATTGAACAGATAGAAGTAGATCAAATCGTTCCTTTATCTCAAGATGGGTTTTGAGAGTCTGTAGGTCTTTAGGCTAACCTATTTAAGGACAGGTTTGATTGTTTGTATTGCAGGGCACCTTTCTTCCTCCCGTGTATCATGAATCCTTCCACATATTTCACGCATTCCCGCTCTTTCACTCCTGTTGTAAATTATCCTCAACATGACGATTATCCCAACTCATATTGTAATCGACCATCAATTAGTTGGGATAATTCGGATTGGGGATATAATTCCGGACCCCCGTGTGTAGGGTCTAACCCTGAACACTTTGATTCTTATTTCTATCCTTCTCAGAGCTACATCGATTATAGATCGTCCTCCTTTCATGAACAACCTAATACGATCTACAATCAAGAAGGATGCACTGATCCTTACCCATCCTCTGATTTCACTGCCGTTAGGTCATCACCATCTTTTCAACAATCTGAACTGACCTATATCAGGAAGGGTATAACGAATCTCAATTCGTTAATTCCTCTACATTGATGTCAAACCCGCCCAACCCTGAACCAACTCATTTGGTTCAGGTTAATCAGGTTCAAGATAAGGTTCTGGCTGACTTGAGGAATATCATTCAATCTTTAGAAGTTCAGCCAATACCTTGCATTGAGAGATTGGAGCCCCTGATTGAAATGATTGATGATTTAAACAAGGCTTTGTTGGATTGGCTCCAGGATGTTAAGGATAAGAACCCGGATGAGTTTCTACTTGGGAAATTAGCGAAATTGAGGATGAGATTCGTGGTTGCTTTGATTCAATCTTGGAATAATTCCCAGGATGAACTCTCTTCAGGAAAGCCAACGACAAAACCCGCTCAGGCACCTGTTGGGGGGGACACGTGTTACGAAGCTGACCAGATTGAATTAAAACAACCAATTAAGGATGATCTGATTTCTTCACCTGAAATCCCTGAGTCGGGTTACGAGGAAACGTATGTCTCCTTGGAACGCAAAGTGACAAATGATTTTGGGACATACATTGATACAGATCTTGATGGTGAAGATTCAAATTGCGAAGTCTCACGCGAGTTTTCTGAACACGATTTCTGTGAGACGATTGGGCCTGAGGAATCTGATAAATCAATTGATAGCCCAATAACTGAGAACACTGATCTTATTAGGGCACACATTACGAATCCAGAATCGCATTTTCTGGAAGAATCAATTCAATGCCCTGATTATCAGTTACACCCTGTTGAGCTTATTGATAATTCTAATTCTGAGATAATTAGACCCAAGTCAATTTTGATTTCGTCACATCATTTAGACTTGGAGATTTCAGACGAGGTGATGAATATACAAGAGGTCCTGGAATTTGATATGCTGAATGAGGAGGATAGGAGCTGGGAAGTGTTGATTTGGGAAATTAATTTTGGAGGAAATGGAAGATTGAGTTGAAGGGTTCCTTTTAAGCTGAAACCATCAAATCAGAACCCTTACGACATTTGTTTCGAGGATGTTCAACTCAAGCACACATTCAACGATTATCCTTTTGAGCTTCAATTCTCTGTAACCCGACTTTTTGGTCTTGGGTTGCATCCTCATAAATCGCAGGCCCGACCCCGCTTGCATTCTGATTTTAGGTTTTGGGTAATTTTTATCCAGAACCTAAGATATTCTCGATTATGGGGGATGGGTCTACACCACAATCTGGTCCACATCTGTGGACCGCTATTAATAGGTCGGAGGATTCTTCTGTTTATATTAATTCTGACCTGCACTTGTGAATTCTTCATTTCTTTTCTTTGTATAGTGTGCCTAGCTGAAGGCACTAAACTCAGCACTTATACAGTTCTTTTTCATCTTGGAGCAGACCTGATATTCACGCAATTCAGGTGCTTTCTTTGCTTTTCCACTCTGTTTTATGTCTTTTTAATACAATGACATTGCATTAGATAGGCATGGGGGGGTGGATATTTATCTCTGAATTCATTCGTCAGCTCCGTAGATTTGTTTATTTTCTTTTATAAAATAAATAAATAAATAAAAATTTCAGAATTAGGAAAGAGAATTTGGGTTTAAGAAAATTTTCAATCTTAGGAAATACTACATTAGGATCTAAACACAAAGACCCCTCAGGTCTTTGGACTTAATTAGCCTGTGTATCCACTAAAATGTGGATTTGTCTTTGAGTCCTCGCCATCTTAATTCTATTATAATTGGAATAAATAAGTTTGGGTGATAAGTACACGACTTATCAACCCGCCCTTTGATTTGAGGGAATTTCGAGTCTTAAGCATCTACACACTTTCTTTGCACTGACTCGTTGTTCGGCGATTTTTACGGAAATTGGATAGCTAATGAACCTTCTAGGGTGATATGGCTGGCAAGTTATCGTGGGTAACAGCCCATAGGTAGGTTGTCCAGAGCCCAGTCACTGGACCTTTCTCTTTTTGCTGCCTTTAGGTAAATCTTAGACCAGGGAAGCCACCTACTTAAAAAAAAAAAAAAAGAAAAAAAAATCAAAAAGGAGAAAAGAACAAAAGGAAATAAGCCACACTTCGCCGCACGAGTATGGCTGGCAAGTTGTCGGTGGTAACAGCTCATCGACCGGTTGTCTAGAACCCAGCTCAGAAAATGCACTAAAAATTCCCAAAACACTTAGGAAGAAGCGGAGAAGTAGAATAAACTGGGGAGATATACACTGGATTCACCCTTGTGTTGACCTCGTTAAAAAATAAAAGTAGGGAGAAAGCTACCGGTTGTAAAGATACACCTTTAGGCAGAATTCTTTTTGAGGTCACCTAGAGGCATAGAAATCCGAAGTCCATTATAATTGCCGGTCAATGAGTCTATCACAATCACAATAAGATGCTTAAAACTTAGGGTTCTCATCAAATCTTGGGTGAGTTGAATGGCCATAGAAAGCCACTCTTAAACCCTAAAATTTGAAAATCCAAAAAAAAAATTAGAAAAGAGTAAAAAGAGAAAAAGAAATGTTCCTTTGAATAAGGCGAGGCTTGAGGCGGTCTGCATTTTGGCTGATACCCGGGCACTATTGTGTCTTTGAAAGTTCAGTTCCTAAGTAGACAATTTCTTAATGATTGAAAATAACTCAGGTCCAAATAATCTAACTTAATTCTTTTATAAATAGCATATAGTTTTGCTAGAGACTAGCAAAAGGTAGGCATGGGGGTATGATGTAAACACATTTACACTACTTAAAATGTCTATATATGCATGTTCTTAAGCATAGGATTGCATTTCATAATATAAATATTGCATAACATGCATCATCTTGCATTTAGAGTAGTTTGAATAAAATGGAGGTTAATTGTCTCCTTTTATGTGCTTGGACAGGGCAAACATTTTATCGGGGCCTCAGATCAAAGATCCAACCGTATGGATGTGATCAGGGCGACGATTGGAGTTCAACGACTCCAAGATCGCCCTAATCAGGCATCCGTAGCATCAGATAGAGACCGGGGAACCCTAGAAGATCAAGGGCCAGGATGGTGTAAATCCACACTTCAGATGACAAATCCGACCACACGGATGAATTCGGATCGACGATTGCAACCCAACGACACAAAAATCGAGTCAATCCGACATCCGTGGCACCATCTACAACTTCCAGAAGATGGACGGCCAAGATGATGCCACGTGGCGCCATCTCAGCCGCCCAAACGGCTGCTTGCATCTTGTGAAGACCGCGCACCCGTCTCCTCTCCGCCGTTGGATCTCGATCCAACGGCTGCGACGCGCCCACGCTGAAGTCAAGCGCTCAACACAAACGCGACCGTAGCGCAGCGGTCGAGCGCTTTAACGCGAAGCAGCGACGCGCGTTCGAGCTGCGCCCCGCAGAAATTGGAGCGGTGGCTCACCTCCAATCGACTGCACGATCGCGATCCAACGGCCACGCGCGCCCGATAGCGCCGACGCGCGATTGGACGTGCGCGTGAACGCGGGATCGCACGCACAGGTGGGCGGGTGGCAGCGGTGAAGGCGTGATTTTAAGCCGTCCGATCTCGCGATCGGACGGCTGAGACTTTGCGGACGTGCGTAAGAGTTACGCACGCGGGCAGCCGAGCGGGCGCGCGTGGGCGCGGCGGCGACGGCCACGTCGGGGCTTTAGTGACGGATTTATCCGTCACTAAAGACCCCTTATTTATTATTTAGAAGATGTAATGTCCATTTTGCCCCCACTCCTTGCAACTATAAAAGGAGACCCCCTCCATACGAAATTCTCATCCCTTCCTTCTCCTCTCTACCTCTCCAAAGCTCAAGAGAAGCTTGTCCCACACCCGGGATGCTCCTCGCGAGATAAAGTCTAAATTTTCGTCCTCCTTCGGAAGTGGATCCCACGACGACGACGGCGTGCTGCTCCGTTCCCGCTCTTCTACTTCATCCTCCCTCGTCCTGCTCCGTTCTCCTTCGTCCAAGCGTCGTCCCGTCCGGCTCGTCCTCCGAGCAACCATCGAGGAGGATTTCTCTCTCCCTATTCTTTTTACCGCTTTCTAGTATAGATTTTGCTGCTTTCTAGATTGATCTACTCGTCCTCCAAGCAATCGTCGAGGAGGACATTTCTCCCTCCATTCTTTTAATGCTTTCTAGAGTAAATTTATCGCTTTCTAGAGTAATTATTTTATGCTTTCTAGTTGTAATGAACAATCACTTCAATGCAAAAATTCCTTGTTTATTCTACATCTCATTTTGATTTCTCTGTGTAATATTCTTTTTCTCTCTTACTCTCTCTCTCTTCTATTTATTGTAAATAATTAGATAGTACTAAATTGAATTATTCTGTAACAAATAAAAAGAAACACGTAGTTTTTAAATCAAACGTTCGCCTCCCTGTGTTCGACCCGAAATTTTAATTTCGGTATAAATTTTATTTGTTGAACACGAATTCTTCGCTTTTGAACTACAACGACAGGTTTTCCAAAACCAAACACGTTAGCGTAGGTTCGTAATCGTTCAACAGTCTTCAAATGGCCTTCAGAGATTGAAGGGGCCAGTTGGGATCCACTCTCAGCCGTTGGATCATGATCCAATGGCGGAGAGGCGTGGGCGCTAGAAGCTTTAGAGGTTGAGGGCAGCAGTTTGGGCGGTCGAGATGGCGCCACATGGCACCATCTTGGCCATCCATCTTCTGGATGATGTAGATGGTGCCACGAGTATCGGATTGAGTCGATTTCCATGTTGTTAGGCTACGATCGTCGATTCGAATCCATCTGTGCGGTTGGATTTGTCGTCTAAAGTGCGGATTCACACCATCTTGACCCTTGATCTTCTAGGGTTCCTCGATCTCTATCTGACGCTACGGGTATCCGATTAGGGTCATCTTGGAGTCATTGAACTCCAATCGTCGCCCTGATCAGATCCGTATGGTTGGATCTTCGATCCAAGGCCCCGATAAATAGTCATCCTGTCCCTGACCATAAAAAGAGACAATTAACCTCCATTTTATTCAGACTATTCTAAATGCAAAATGATGCATGTTATGCAATATTTATAGTATGTAATGCAATTCTATGCTTAAGAACATGCATAAATAGACATTTTATGTAATGTATACATGTTTACATCACATATCATCAAACACCTAGCATGCGTGTTACCCCTTAAGCTAATCCGAGGTCAGTAGATCTCCTTAAGCCACTCCGCAGCCAATAGATCCACCAAGTACTGCAACAACAATAATAACTGGAGATCAAGAGAAGTGGAGTTGGAGGAGGAGGAATGAAATGAACGAATAAATAAAAAAAAGGAAGAGTGGTGGATTAACCCTAGTTGTAGCAAGGATAGTGGTAATGGAGGTGCTGCTGGGGAAGATGAGGGAGGGAGAGAGGTAGTGGTCATTAGGGGGAGGAGACGTGCCTTTGTCAAGGGAGGTGCCTTAGTCAGGGCAGGAGATGGGTCTTGAGGTAGCAGTCTGCTGGGGAAGATGGTCAAGGGAGGTGCCTTCATTAAGAGAGGGAATGGGGTTAGGGATGGTCGGGGGAGGTGACATCGTCGAGGAGGCAATCGGAGAGTCAAGGAAGGGGAAGGTAATGGTAGCAGGAGTTGATTTTCAGTGGTGATCTTGAGGGCTAGGAGAGGCGCTATTGGTGATCTTGAGGGGGAGTCAGGGGAGGCATCGTCATCGTCGGGAGAGGGAAGGGGGCTCCTTGGAGGTCAGGGGAGCTAACATCGTTGGGGAGGGGGTCGGGGAGTCAGGGGAGGGGGAAGGTGATGGGGGCGTGAGTGGGTTTGGGGAAAGTTGTGGTAAGGAAATTTGGGAGAGGGCACGTGGGAAACTGTCACCAAAGGGAACTCTATGGTCACGGTCTCACTGGGAACTGTCCTCAAAGAGAAGGCCATGGTCACGGTTCCACTTGGAACCATCACCAAAGGAAGCGTAAGGTCACGATCTCACTTGAAACCATCACCAAAGCCTTTTGTCACAGTCCTCATACCCTTCACAAAAGGTTAAAATAGAAAACAAATCCCACTCTCTCACAATGGTCACGATTTTGAGTGGAACCGTCACCATAAGTTACTTTTGGTGACAGTTACCAAAATCGTCACCAAATACTCGTCACCAATTCCCACTTTCCTAGTAGTGAATCTTTAATAATTGAATAATGACACTCGGTGTTGGGCATAGTTTTCACTTTCAGTTCTTGCGTACTAATTCTGTGAGAAATTCCGTATCAGAGCCACCAAATAAGGCAAAAACACAGAGAGCGGGTTCTGATAAAACTAGGATTGAGGTGGATGGTCATGACTGTCCTCTGCGGAATCCTCGGTTGAAGGAGGGTACTGATGTCAAGATCAGAAATACGTCGTCCTATCTGTTCCCTATCCGATGCCGAGAATAGGTACTTCCACCAAATAAGCCACTCAAGATCCTCTTGATCATCCCCAAAAATCCCAAATAATGCCTCATGAATAAAAGTACGTATGTCGTGTTGCATTGTTGCGTTATGTTATGTTGGTAACAGCATTGTGCTAGTAGATATGAAAAAAAAAACATACAAAAGAGGTATTTGCTTGAAAAAAAAAAGTAGAAAGAAAGAAAAAAAATGTTATGTTAAGAAGTTTGACTTAGGTAAGTCAAGTGTTATGAGGCAAAAACACCTACCACCCCCATAAACCACCTTAACCTATTTTCTCTGTACTTTTGATCACCTAAATACGGGCTAAGGGGTCTGACTTAATCATAAGATTATTAGAACCTAATTAAAATGTGATGCCATGCAAGACCACCAAATACAGTTGCAAATCTGGTGAGATGTGAGATCAGGAAGAAAAAGAAAAAAAACAGAGAGAAAGAGAGAGAAAGAGAGAAAAGAAAAAAAGTACAAAAGATTAAAGAGAGTATAGTTTTCCAGCCTCTCTCTAAGTTGATTTATTCGATAATCTAGAAATCTAGATTCTGAAATACTAGTCTCTATGTAGCACCAGAAGAAAGTGAGCCATCAAATACAAATCTAGTTAACTCAGACGTCTCCTACCCAAGCCAAACACTAGGGTTGAAATCAAAGAATATTTTATAACCTCGAGAGAATAGGTTCGCCTATCCCGACAGAATTTTACCAGGAGTCAAGTACAAGCTTTAAATGTATATCGACTCTTCGCTTGGATCCATTGCATAAGCTACAACATTATATGTTCGTGGTTATCTGGATTCTGAATTTTTGGATGAAACAAAAAAAGAAATAAACCTTTAGTTAAACTCTTGATAAGATGCATTTAGAATTGCACTTGCTAGGGACTAGCAAGATTTAGGCATGGAGGTATGATTGCACAGCAATCATAGGCCCTAATTCTCCTGAATTAAGGTAGAACCTAGCTTAACATGGGCATTCTGCATGCATACGCATCGTACTTTGCATCCTAGATGATTTATATGTTTTATACATAATAATGTGTTATTTGAGAGGTATTAATAATTGCAAGTAATTCAAGGCTGTAGATGACCGATCCAACCTTATGGATCTGTCTAGAACGGCGAAGGGAGTCCAACGTTGCCAAGATCACATCAATCAGACTTCCGTAGCACCTTAGGGAGTCTATAGAAGAAGCAAGAGACAAGGGGAAAATTGAAGAATATCTAGACCTCAGATGACAAATCCAACCACACGGATGGATCTGGATCGATGTTTGCAGTCCAACGGTGCAAAAATCAACTCAATCGGAGGCCTACATCATCAAATACAAGGAGAAGAAGATGGACGGCCACGTTGGCGCCACATGGTGCCATCACAGCCGCCCCTCACCGTGCCCCAATCTCTAAAGGAAAGACATGGTCCATTGGATCATCATCCAACGACTGTGATGCATCCACATCAACCGCCTCACCGCGCCTCATCAACGAAGGACAAGATCAGCCGTTCGATCTTCATCCAATGGCTGAGAGGACCACGAGGAGATTGGAAACTCAACACAAATGTGTTCACAGCGCGTTGGTTAGCGCCTTCATGCCTAAGTAACCGGTGCAGGTTTGAGGCATGCCTAGCGTGAAATTAGGCAAGACGTTGAGTGTAGGTGCAATTGACCGTAGGTTCTTCATCGGGTGGTGGAGGCGCAGACGCGTGGTAGGTGCGGCAGCATCAGATGAGGACGCAAGTGATGATGCTCGCTTTAGGATTCGAGAGGGTGTGGTGCATGCTCTTTTAAGTCATCCAATCGAGAGATTGGATGGCTAAGATGGTGTAAGGAGTTGAGGCGCGTTTGAAGGTCGAGCAGTAGGCAAGCGAAGGCAGCAACACGTGCGAGAGGGCAGCTACTGTGCGATGGAGATCCAAGGGTAGACAGGGCACCACGTGTCAACTCTAGATTAAATCCGCAAATGGAGAAGGATTTGGAGGGCTTAATCAGGACCATTGATCTCCCAATCAACGGATCTGATCAACCTAAGGCTATTGCACGAAATTAAGGGCTCCAATGCCCTAAATACCCTTCACAAAAACTATAAAAAGAGGCCTAAGGGTCCCCTTTAAAGTCATTCAATGAGAATTCCTCTTCTTCCTCCTTCTACAACTCCTCTACCTTCTTCTTCTTCCCGTTTTCTCTACCTTTGTCTTTGCATCTTCGTCCGAAGTGTCCGTTGAGCCATCTTGGCGGATCGTTGCTGCTATCCTCAACCTCTCCAGAAGGCCACCACGGATCACCCATGGTGTCCTTGTTCTGTTACAACAGTAGTTTGTTTATTTTATGTTTTATTCAAATGTGTGTATCCAATTCATGTTCAATCTCTCCTTATGATATAAATATTGTGATTGATTGTTCCTTCTACTTAGTCTTTACATTTGAAACAAATGTGTGAAATCAAAAGCATTTCTGTCTCTCTGTAATCGACCGGGGCTCACCAATTCCGTTAATTTATTTCTTGAGACATATTTTGTGCTATACTACAATGCATTTCTCTTTTACACGATCTATGCCCCGAACACCCAGCGCCATCACCACCAATCGCTTCATCCTCCTATTTTCCCACTCAAGCCACCCTTTTCTTCTTCATCTTCTTCTCCTTCCTCTCCGAACGTCCCCTTGTTCATAGTGCCCTCATCCACCTCAAGCACCCAATAAAAACCCACCACGTAGCCAACCCCACGCATCCTCGTGCACTCTCGCCGACCAAACCACCCTCCACCAGCGCATGGAGCTACCTAGCAGCAGTAAACCACCATTGTTGCCCATGCCATCGGCGCTGCTCCAACACCACGCAACCTCGCGAGAGAGCCCTGATGACTCTACAATGTTCAGTGTTAATATTATCAATTAGAGTCAATTTCGGGGATTCTTGTGCAATAATGACATATTATAATGGGCATGTGATGTAAACACATTTATTGAGGGTAAAATGCCTATTCATGCATGTTCCTAGGCTTAGATTTGCATTTCATGTTATAAATATTGCATAGCATGCATCATTCTGCATTTAGAGTAGTTGTATATAACTTAGGTTAATTGCGTCCTTTTTGTGGTTAGGAGAGAAGGATATTTATTTCGGAGCCTCGGATTGACGATCTGACTGTACAGATCTGATCAAGATGACGATCGGAGTCCAACACCTCTGAAATCGCCTCAATCGGAGTTCCGTAGCACCATATGCAGTCCGAGGAAGATCGAAGGCCAAGGGACAAGGAGACATAATTCAAAGCTTTAAATGATAAATCCGATTGTGCGGATGGGTTTGAGTCGACGATCGCAGCCTAACGGCATGAAAATCAACTCAATCCAACCTCTGTAGTAGCACCTACAACAAGAAGATGGACGGCCCAGACTGCACCACGTGGCCAGCCCAGGCTGCCAGCACACGCATGCAGCACCGAACGCGCACAGGCGCGCAGGTGCACGCACTAGCGGCAAGGCAGGAGCGGTGCCAGCGCAAGTGAGGTGGACTACAGCGACGCATGAGCTGGACTTACAGCGACGCTTACAGTCATCGGTAATTCATCGCATGCCAGCAAAGCCAGCTGTGGACACCAGCAGGCATGAGCTGCCTACAGCGACGTTTCTAGTGACGGCTTGAATGTCACTAATGGTCCCATACCGATTTTTGCCTCTTCTCCACCACTATAAAAGGAACTTCACCCCCTCCCTTCCAAGCCATCTCTACCTACTCTACTCCCACCTACTCCCACGCTCTAGCAAGCCTGCCAACGCTCCATTAGAGCTTGTTCTCAAGCTCCCAAGGTTCCTATTAGTATAGTGAACCTCTGCCCCACCAAATACTCCTCCAACTTCCCATCTCCCTTCATAGGTCACCTTGGAGCCGTCCTCCCGCCTCCATTCCGGTAGCAGATCAACTCCATCTTCTCACCTCCATTCCGGAGCTATGCCAAAGCTTTCCTCAACCCGACGTCCTCCAGCATCTCACCTCCGTCGTCTCGCTCCTCACCTCCTTCATCCGAGCTTCTGCCAGGCGCCGTCGTCTCACCGAACAGCCGATTTGGGAGATTTCCTCTCACCTCCCTCTCTTTTTATGCTTTCATAGTAGATTGTAATAGACATTGGATTGATATATATACCATTTTCGTTCCACATCTCTATCTTGTGATTCATTTGCTTGTCTTTTATTTCAAAAACACAAAAAAATAACAAAACCCTAAAATGCCAAAAAGAAACGAATCGAAGCATGATTTTCAATAAAGTAAACGTCGCCTCCCTGTGTTCGACCCAGGACTCCCTTGGAGTTTTGGTATAAATTTTATTTGATCGACGTGTTTTGCAACTACGACGACAAGTTATTTGTAACCTCGATTTCTAAACACGTGAGATACGTGCAACCATTTTGGTGCCATTGCTTGGGAGGCAATGGAATTTACTTTATTGTTTATTGCGTTTCTTTGCATTTACATACCACTAACCCTACTTGTCTTTGATCTACTATCTTACAGGTGCCCTAGCATGGAGATCAAAGTGCGGTAGATCGGAGTAAAGTGCGGGTAGAGTGTTTTGTAAGTGTCCCCCACACCACCCCCACCTTAGTTTTCATTCCATAACCGAATAACTCAAACCCAAATCAACTTAGGTGCTTTTTATGAACCCTAAGATTGATTTGGTTGTTTGTTTGCCACCTCCACTCACCTTGCCATCTACATTAATAAAAATAAAAAATAAAAAAAACGTGTTATTTGATTGTGGGATTTTCTACAAGCTACACACTTAACACCCACAACTTCTCACCCTAAGGTGCACAATCACATCGATTCTACCACTTAACCGAGATCTGACCTCTGGACCCAATACACTTAATTCAACACACAAATAAGTGAGTAGAAATCTGAATAGGTCAAAAATTTATGTGTGCCTTAACTAAGTGGTGCAATAGGCCAATTGATTGAACTGTTTGGGCCACACCACTTAAGATAAAAGCGATTCATCAAGTAGCTTGGCACTTAGGGTTGATTCTTAGGGCTAAACCAAGCACTCCACATTATTTTTTATTTTTAAAGGAACATATCATCACTCGTACTTTCAAAACTTGGAGTGTTCTACTAAACCTTGATTGAACCAACTTAAGAATTAAACCCTAAAAGCTACTAAACAAGGTTGAACTCTAAAAGGCACAACATCAAATAACCTTGTTTGAGAACCCTGGTTGTGCACACACACACATTTTAACTGATCATTAAGGGAACAACCCATATAAAGGGCCCATCACATTCCTAAAGCACCATTGTCCCAAGCCTAACTAAAATTGATTAGACGTTGGTCCTAAGGACTGGTTCGCTCGTCGGGATCCAGATTGAGATTGTTCACGATTAACCTACTTATACTAGTCAATCTGATGTCTAGCTAGGGGAGTAGCGTCAAACAACCGCAGCTGCGGGGTACACTAAGAACCGGAGGCGCAAGCCAAAGGAAGAACCTTCTCCGCAGTCCCTCCTTCTAACTGGTTGGATTGCCTAGACATAAGTAGAGTAAATCGTCTATAATCTTAGGATGGATTCTGAGAGTCTGTAGACCTTTAGTCTACCCAAACTAAGGACAGGCTTGTATTTTTGTATTACAGGGCTCCTTTCTCTTCTGATTTCTCTCCTTGCTTTACCATGTACCCTTCCACATCCTGCACACATTTCACATCCTATCCTCCTACCACCACTTATCCCCAAGATGATTACTATCCCGACTTGACTTGTAATTACCCATCCACTAGCCGGGATGACTTTGATTGGGGATATGAATTCGGACCTCAGGGTCTAGGGCCTAACCTTGGATGACAAGACTATGATTATTATCCTTCTTAGAGCTATAATGATTATGGATCTCCATCCTTTGATGACCAAACCAACCCGATCTACAATCAGGAAGGATATCATGATTATAACACCTACCCTCCCCAATATTCCACTGAATATAGGTCACCACCATCCTTTGAACAACCTAGAATGACCTACTTTCAGGGAGGGACCTGAGAACCTTGACATCTTGACTCCCCTATATTTAACCTGAACCCACCCAAACCTTAACCGAACCAGTCGATTCAGGTGAACCAGATCTAGGATAGGGTGTTAGCTAATTTGAGGAACACTATACAATCTTTAGAAGCTCAGCCAACACCATGCACTGAAGCACTAAAGCCTATGATCAAAATGATTGATGAACTTAATAGTTCTCTATTGAATTTGCTCCAAAGTGTTAGGGATAGGGACTTGGGTGAGTTTCTTCTTGGGAAATTGTCGAGGTTGAGGATGAAATTTGTGGTTGCACTAGTCAAATCTTGGGATGATTCTCAAGATGAACCCCCTTCAGAAGAGCCAATGTCTGAACCCGCTCAGGCACCTGCCAGGGGGGATACATTTTTTGAGACTGGGGATGACTAGGATGGGCTAGAGCAACCATTTGAGGATGAACCGATTGATTCACCTGAGATCCCCGAGCCAGGGAGAGAGGAAAAATATGTCTCCACGGACCATGAAATGACATGATTTTGAGACATATATAAATGAGGATCATGGATTCTTTGACTTTGAGGGTGAAGAATCTTTTGGTGAAGTCTCACTTGAACTTAAGGAAGAGGATTTTAGTGAGACAAATGGGCTTGAGGAATTTGACAAACCAGTTGATAGCCCAATTATTGAAGATTTAGATTCGGTTGGGGTTAACTTGGAGGATCCGAATCTTGATGATTCAATCAGTGACCCCAGTCCTCATCTGTACCCCGAAGAGTTGCCTTCTGAGATCTTTGTGCCCAAGTCAATCTTGATTCAGCCACGATTTCTGGACTTGGGAGAATCATATGGGGTGAATAATATAATAAAGGTCACAAAGCCTGAGCCCTTAATGTTGGAGGATAGAATTGTTCAAATAAATATTTGGGAGGCTAATTCTGAGGGAAGTTTGATTTTGGATCTAAGGGTACCTATTGACCTAAAACCACTTACTTTCTACTAGGACCCTTATGATATCTTTCACGTGCAACCCAAGCTCAAAATAACTGATTATTTTTCTGAGCTAGATGGTAAGTGGACAACCGCACCTATTGAACCATCTTTACCCGTTGTCTGACACTTTGGTCTTGGGTTGCACACCACTAAACGGCAGGCCCGGCCCTGCAAACATAACAACCTTCGGTTCTGGGTGATTTTCATCTAGAACCTAAGAACCACTCGACCCTGGGGCATGGGTCTGCACCATAATCTCGTCCACATCTATGGACATCTTCTGCAGACGGGTTTCAGGATCAACCTTTTGATTTTGATTCTGGCCCGCACTTGTGAATTCTCAATTTCTTCTTTGTATGTATGTTATGCCTAGCTGAAGGCATTAAACTTAGGACGTGTGTATACGCTCTTCTCTCTGCGGAGCTGACCGGATTTTCATGACACTTAGGTGATATTCTGTTTACTTCGCCCTTTTCATGTCTTTATTTTTACAATGAGGACATTGCATCATTTAGGCATGGGGGGGTGGATAATCGATTCCTGAAATCATTATGTTAACTCCGTAGAATTTCTTTTAGTTTCTTATAAAATTAAAAAAAAAATTGAAAATTTGAAAAAAGATACAAAAAAGAAAGAAATTAGGAAAAGAGAACTTAGGCATTTGGAAGTTATTAACTTTAGGAAATGATACGAGAGGACCTAAATAAAAAGTTAGACTCCTCAAGTCTTCGAGCTTAATTAGCCTGGGTGTCCACTCGAATGTGGATTTAGCCTCGAGTCCTCGCCAATTAAAATTTATTTTAATTTGGTAAATAATTTGGGATGATAAGTATGCGACTTATCAACTCGCCCTCTGATTTAGGGGGACTTTAAGCCTAAGCATCTACACACATTATTTTGCACTGACTCACTTTTCGACGGTTTTTTCAGAAATTGGGTAGCTAATGGACCGACTTGGGTGGTATGGCTAGCAAGTTGTAGGTGGTAACAGCTCATCGACCGGTTATCCAGAGTCCAGCCACAAGACCATTTTCATTGTACTGCCTTTAGGTAAATCTTAGATCATGGAAGCCACCTACTTATAAAAAAAAAAAGAAAAGAAAAAAAGAGAGAAAAAGAAAAGGAGAAAATAAAAAAACAAATAAAACCACACTTCACCGCACGAGTATGGCTAGCAAGTTGTCGGTGGTAACAGCTCTTAGGCCGGTTGTCCAGAACCCAACTCACAAAAAAAAATGCACAATAATTTCCAAAACACTTAGGAAAGAAGCGGGGAAGTAGAATAAATCGGGGAGATATACACTGGGTTCGCCCTTGTGTTGACCCTATAAATAAAAGAAGTAGGGAGAAAGCTACCGATCGTAAAGATAACCTTTAGTCAAGGTCACCTAGGGTCGTAGAAACCCAAAGTCCATCTTAACGGTCGTTTTGTGAGTCTATCACTTTTTCACAAAGATGCTTAGTACTTAGAGTCATTTTCAAGTCTTGGGCAGGTCAAGTAGCCGTAAAAAGTTATCCCAGAACTCTCAAACTCCAAAAGTACAAAAGAATTAGAAAAGAAGAAAAATAAAAAAGTATATATTTCTTCCCTTCTCAAATAAGGCGAGAACTTGGGCGGTCTGCATTCTAGCAGACACCTGGGTACTGTTGAGTTTTTGTAGTTTAGGACCTTAGTTGAAATTTTCAATTGTTAATAAACGACTTAGGCTTAAGCGATCTAATCCTAATTCTACCTTTATACATAGCATATAGTTTAGTTTTGCTAGGGACTAGCAAAAGATAGGCATGGGGCCATGATGTGAACACATTTATTGAGGGTAAAATGCCTATTCATGCATGTTCCTAGGCTTAGATTTGCATTTCATTTTATAAATATTGCATAGCATGCATCATTCTACATTTAGAGTAGTTGTATACAATTTAGGTTAATTGCATCCTTTTTGTGGTTAGGAGAGAAGGATATTTATTTCAAAGCCTCGGATTGACGATACAAATGTACGGATCTAATCAAGACGACGATCGGAGTCCATCGCCTCTGAAATCGCCTCAATCGGAGTTCGGTAGCACCATATGCAGTCTGAGGAAGATCAACGGCCAAGGGACTAGGAGATAAGATTCGGAGCTTCAAATGATAAATTCGACCGCACGAATGGATTCGAGTCGACGATCACAGCCTAACGGCATGAAAATTGACTCAATCCGACCTCTGTAGCAACCCCTACAACAAGAAAAAGATGGACGGCCCAGACTGCACCACGTGGCGCAAACTAGGCCGCCAGTGCACGCATGAAACACCGCACGTGTGCAGCAGCGGAGGCGCGCTCGTGGGCGGCAAGGCAGGATAGGCGCTAGCACATCATGAGGTGGACTACAGCAACGGATGAGCTGGACTTATAGCGACGCTTATAGCCGTCGATAATTCATCGCATGCTAGCAAAGCCAGCTGTGGGCGCCAACGGGCATGAACTCCCTACAGCGACATTTCTAACGACGGCCTAGATGTCACTAATGGTCCCATACCGATTTTTGCCTCTTCACCACTATAAATGGACCTTCACCCCCTCCCTTCCAAGCCATCTCTACCTACTCTACTCCCACCTACTCCCACGCCCTAACAAGCTTGCCAACGCTCCATTAGAGCTTGTTCTCAAGCTCCCAAGGTTCCTATTAGTATAGCGAAACTCTGCCCCACCAAATACTCCTCCAACTTCCCATCTCCCTTCATAAGTCACCTTGGAGCTATCCTCCCACCTCCATTCCAGTAGCAGATCAACTCTGTCTTCTCACCTCCATTCTAGAGCTATGACGAAGCTTTCCTCAACCCGACATCCTCCAACATCTCACCTCCATCATCTTGCTCCTCACCTCCTTTGTCCGAGCTTTCGCCAGGTGCTGTCGTCTCACTGAACAATCGATTCGGGAGATTTCCTCTCACCTCCCTCTCTTTTTATGCTTTCATAGTAGATTGTAATAGACATTGGATTGATATATATACCATTTTCAGTCCACATCTTGATAACGATTTCACGCGGTTTGTTGAATACGTCGTTGTAACGCGCAAAATCGATCAACTCTTAAATTTATATCCTAGATAGGGGAGTATCTAGGGTCGTCCAACGAGGCAAAAATTGCAATAGTGATTCTCTTGCTTGGAATACAATCTCAACTTTCTTTTTGATATTTTTCAATATGTAATTTTTTTTGTATTTTGAAAAGACGAGGGCAAAATGTGAATTGTAACAAAAAGTACTAACACCTACAAATGCTTAACTAAAATTTAAAAGATAGAAATATCTTCTTCCTAAGCTCACTCTAGGCAAGTGGAGGCCTAGAGTAATTAGGAAGAAGAGGTGAAACAAGTGCTAGAACCAAAAGTAACAACTGCAATAAAAAGCTAAAAGAAGGCAATTTGATTGAGTGGAATGAGTGTTCTTTTCAAGGACAAGTAGAGGAATGCTTCTACTAGAACTTAAACAAATCTAAAAGCAAGAAAAGAAACACAAATCCTCTTGCAACAATGGTGAAGAAGGGCGTCTTCTTGCTCCAAGCCTAGCTGCTCCTTGGCTTGAAAAGAGGGCCTCCTTCTTCTCCTTCCTTGAGAGCTCCTCCAAGGTGGAAGCTACCACCTTTAATGCTCTCTCCAAGGGGTGGGCGTGCACCACCCTCAAAAACTCCTCTAAGGTGGTGTGACCACCTTCAAGATCTCCTCCAAGATCTTCCTTGCCTGGCTTCTCCTTTGGCTGGCGTGACCCAAGAGAGAAGGGAAGAGGGGAAGGCACCAAGGGGACAGAATATCCCCTTAATCTTCTTCTTCTTCTTCTCTCTTGGACGTGGGCTTCTTGGTGGAATATGAGAGTGAAATTGCTAGCCAAGGATGGCTTGAATGGTGGTGGGTAGTGGTCTTTTTATAGGGTAGGATGGGGGGTTAAGGTGCCCCTTGAAATGGAGGGCTAGGATGGAAGAATGGAGGTGGTTGGTGATCCTATGGCTAAGGAGAGTTGGCGCCAACCCAAGAGGTGTTAAAGGGGGTAGTTATGGTGGTGTTCGTGTCTTTTGGTGGTGGAGAGACACCACCATGTTGGCGCCAACATGGGGTCTTCTAGAAGGGGGGTTAGGTGGATGGTGGAGATGGGTTCAAGGGGGATTGTGTGGTGGAGATGAGGGGAGATTTTGGAGGGAAAAGTGGCGCCTTTAAGGGGTGGTTATGGGTAGTTTTTGGCGCCACTTTTAGGTGTCTTTTGGAGGTGGTGGGTAGGTTAGGTTGGTGCCAAGTAGGTTAGCTTATGTGGAGCTTAGGTGGAGCTAGTTGGGTGGAGTTGGTAGGTGGGTTTTTGGGGTGGTACAAGCCAAGGAAGTTGGAGCATAGCTAAGCTAAGCTAAGCTAGCTTAGCTAATGGAGGAGTAGAGGAGAAGGTGTTGGAGCTAGGGTTTGGAGGAAGGAGCTGAGGAGAAGAAGTCTAGAGCTGGAGCTGGTTGCTGCTGAAGAGGCTGGCATGGGGCTACTCTAGCTGGCTTAGCTTGCTAGTTCTTTGCTAGTTGCTAAGCCAAGCTAAAGTGAGCTAGCTTCTACCAAAATGAGCTGAGGTGAGCTAGGTCTGGTGCTCCCGGGGAGAATCACGCTGGTTGAGGAAGCTAAGGTAGCTTAGCTCAACTGAGATGAGCTAAGCTGAATCCTCGGGAGCTGGACTTGAGCTTCCTGAGCTGAGATGAATTCTTCTTCAGCTGGCTGGAGTTGAGTGGAGCTGAATGTAACTGGATCTGAGCTGGGGTGAACTCCTGTCAACTCAGCTGAGCTAGCTAGAGCTCCCTGTGAACTAGTGGGAGCTGAGATGAGCTAGACTCAGCTAAGTTGAGCTGGATCTGAGCTGACTTGAGCTAGGGTGAGCTAAGATGAACTCTCTTGAGCTGCCATCTAGCTGAGATTAGCTGAATGGAGCTGGGATGAGCTAACCCTAGTTCAAGTAAGCTAGGTTCCAGCTGCGGTGAGTTGGATCAAGCTGAGGTGAGCTGGATCAAGCTGAGGTGAGCTAGATCAAGCTGAGGTGAGCTGGATTAGGCTGAGTTCCAGCTAGTCTGGGCTTCTCCTTCACCATTTGCCTTCTTGAGTGCTAGGGTTTTAGGGATCTGTGCATCTGTACATCCCTAACACTCACAAAAACTCATTAAAACGACAATAAAAAATGCAATGCATGCCTATCCTAATTTATGCCTAAATGCAGCCCAAAAACCCATTTGCGGAGTAAAATCCTAAGAGCTAGGTTTGTTTTAATGCATAAGAATGATGATAAACTGGCGTTTATCACATCTCTATCTTGTGATTCATTTGCTTGTCTTTTATTTCAAAAACACAAAAAAATAACAAAACCCAAAAATACCAAAATGAAACGAATTGAAGCATGGTTTTCAATAAAGTAAACATTGCCTCCCTGTGTTCGACCCGGGACTCCCTTCGAGTTTTGGTATAAATTTTATTTGATCGACGTGTTTTGTAACTACGACGACAGGTTACTTGTAACCTCGATTTCTAAACACGCGAAACACGGCGACCAGCATGGGAGCATTGCATGCATATTGCATGATCTTTACATTTTAATCGCTTAGAATGAATGATTAATGACCATGTACAAAAGTCTATTTTTGAAACATGTCTCAAATGAGCGATTGGACCATACTGATGGATCCGGATTGACGAAAGGAGTCCAACAGACTCAAAATCACTTCGATCCGGCCTCCATATCTCCCACAACAAGCTAGAGAAAGATCAACGGCAAGGGGGCAATGCGACATTCTTACGGGCCTCGGATAAAAATCTAGCCATATGGATGGATCCGGAGCGACGAATCCAGTCCAGCAACGCAAGAATCACCGCAATCCGAGCATCGTGGCATCTCCGGTGTATAGAAAGAAGATGGACGGTCCAGATGGCACCACGTGGTGCCATCTAGGCCGCCCAACATCGAACCTTCATCACCGCATCATCCGTACCCTCCACTCTCAGCCATTGGATCTTGATCCAACGGCTGAGAAGCCGCCTCCATCACACGCTCAAGGCAACTACAGCTCCTTCGCATAAGATCCATCGTTGGATCAGCATCCAAAAGTTGCCACCACTCCAACACCTCAACATCTTCACAACCGTCTACACTGATGGCTCATTGATCGCACCTCCAGCCTGCATACACCTGACGAGGGATCGAATCCCACTTCACCCCCATCACGTGCCAATTGAAATTGGACCATTCGATCGGGTGCGATGAGCACAATCCAGTCGCTCGATTCTCACGTGCGCGATCATGCGCTTGAGCATGCCCCATCTGACGCATGCACATGCGACTTGAGGCACGGGCGAGGTTCGAATCCAATCGTCCGATCATTGATCGGATGGCTTAAATGGTTCATGCACTGTGTGCATGGAGGGCAGCTGTGTGCATGAAGGCACGAGGGTGGGGGCAAGGGCGACGCTTGCGACGGGTCTTCAGCAACGTCTTTAACTATCACTGTTGACCTAAGGACGAATTTGAGCCCTCTTCTCACTTATAAAAAGGTCCTACCCTACCCATTTGCATCAATCATCTACCTAAGCAACACCACCACCTTCTAGAGTTCCAAGCTAGGTCTTGAAGTCGCCAAGCCACCGACGGAAGCTCTTCCACTGCCATGGCTGCCTCGACGCCTTCTTCTTCCTTGTCTTAGTGCTATTTTATTTTGTAGTGTAGTTCATGTCTTAATTTTGTTAAAGCATTCATCTACATTATGGTGATTACACATTTAATAAGTGATTGTTGATATATTAATCTTATGATATCTTGAGCATGGTTTTCTAACCCTCTCTCTCTCCCTTTATCTCTCTCTCCCTCTTTCTCTTTCTCATTCTCTAATCGATTTTCAAGCAAACCACGACATATTTATGTGACACAAAAGCAAGTATTTGATCTAATTATTGCCTCACTGTGTTCAACACTCGAACTCACCTCCGATTCTTAATTTAAAATTGACATTGTAAATGCACTACAATGAACGATTTTACGCAAACACGTCCGGCGAACGTCAGTTTTTGGCGTCGTTGCTGGGGAGGTAATGGATCTCTTATTCGTTTTCATTTTTTTGGTCATTATTTATACTTGTGTTATCTAACTTTCTCTTCTCTCTCTTCTTGTGGTTATAGGAACCTTGTTCATCGGCAATGGGAGGAGAAAGAGTCAGGTTGGATCGAAAGGAAGCGCAAGAAGAAGACTGCCATCGACTTGAAGGCTTGATCTTGTCTTCCCACGATCCAAAGGTAACTTTCCATCCTTGGACCAATAAATGGTGGTGTTATAAAAAAAACTCTCTTTTGTTTGTCGAAGAAAAACACCACCACTAGGTCTTCAACCCATTAACTTCACAAAAAATCATTTTCTGGTCTCAGGTTGAGGACACAATTAAAGGACCCTACACACCTCTAAAAATTTTGAAAAAAATCTCAGAAGTGCCCCTTTCAGTAGGTAAACTCCCCTTCAAATTTCAAGGCTAAACCCCTTGTGGTTTGGCTGTGAGAAATTCTTTAATGGAAGTGCGCAAGGTTGTACTAAGTTCTGGAGATCTATCGAGTGTTCTTATTGCTGCGAACTCCACGTAGCTCAGATTTGCAAGAGATTTATATTTCTAGAAATATCTTGAAATTATCTACACTTCATTTGAAGAACACTTTTGCATTTAAAATTTATTAGCGCTTGTTCTAATTAGAATATTAAACTTGTACACTGATCTAGAGGTTCTGGGCAGATTAGCCCCCTCTTGGAAAAATATGAATTCGGGTGGTCTATCGTCCTCAAAAATTTCTAAAATTAATTTTTTTGAAAAGTTCACTCGATTTTAGTCAAGATATGGTCATTGATTATTTTGATTGGGCCCTTCTTGACAAAATCTTTAAAAGGATTCATTGAATAGAAGCTGCACACCCTAGGATCTTCCACACTATGGAGTTTTTGATTTTATAGACACACGAAAGGCCTTAAAGAAAATCAATTTTCACCAACCGTGTGCCTATACATTTGTGCTGTGTTTGAAGGTTTAAACAAGTGAGAACTTTAAAAGCCATTAAAGCATGATTTAAATCCTAAAAATCACACATCTTAATCTTGTTTGTGAAGGAACACTTGTTTTGGCATTGAGTCCTTGCACCCAATTGTGCACACACTTCTCGCATCTATTTCCCTTCGCATCTCTCCTGGTTCTTCTCTAATGTATGCATGGATGGTGATCACTTCATCCCGAATTAGTTGCCTTAGATAGAGAAACTAGGAGAAAACTTGATTTTTCTAGGGGTGGGACTAAGGACATGGCTGACCCACGAGTTGAGGAGCCCGATGCTATGGCCATGATTCAGGCTCAGATTACTACCAACCACCAAATTTAGCAACAACAGATTCACACCATCATGCAGGCCATACACAGACTACAGAACCCTCAGGGGCAGAATCAAGGATAGAACCCTCAAGGACAACCCCCACTGAACCCACCACCACCCATTGAGGACCAACCAAGGCCTCTCCGTGATTTTTACGATCTGTCTGCCATCTGGGTAGAGCCATACCTTAGGGTCCCAGAAGGGGGAGATGATTTTGAGTTAAAACCCAATGTCCCTAGCTTGATTCAAAGACATTTCCATGGGAGCTCAAATGAAGACCCTTCCAACACCTAGAGGACTTAGAGTGGATTTTCCAGACAGTAAAACCTAGGAACATTAGTTTAGATATCGTTTTAATCAAGATGTTCCTACTCTCCCTAAGAGACGAAGCATCTCATTGTCTTAGGACTTTAGGGAGACTCATCTCCACTTGGGCGGAATTAAGGCATGCTTTTCTTAAGAAGTTTTTCCCCATAGGAAAAACTAATGCCCTTAGGAGAGCCATTACTACTTTTACCCTGCAAAGTGGAGAGCAATTTCATGAGGCGTGGGAGAGATTTAATGAATTATTGGGGAAATGCCCCCACCACGAGGTTCCAAGGTGGCAATTGGCCCAGATTTTCTACCATGGTCTAGACAGCAACTTTAGGAATTTTGTGGATGCTTCATGTGGAGGCAAATTTTTGAATAAGGATGAGGAGAGCACATTTGAGCTCTTTGAATCAATGAGTGAAAATTCACTTAACAATGCCTCCATGACCCAATTTAATTGATTCAATCAACCCCATGGTGGGATTTATGAGGTGCAAACCAATTATGGAATGGTTGACATGGACATTATAGCCAAGAAGTTGGATCAGGTTGAGTTGGTGGATAAAAAGACTATGAGATGTTGAACCAAACCCAAACCCTGTTACAGACCTGCTCCCTAGTGAAGAGAGCTGACAATGTGTACTTGGTTCAATTTATGAACCAAATACACCATGAACAACCCTTAACCATGTTCCAAGGAGGGACCTTTGATCCCTTAAACTCTGATTACTCTTTCCCCTCTCCTTTGGCACCTTCTACCTTTGAAGATGCCCAGGCCATCCAAGGATTTCCTAAGCCAGACCCTTTCTCCAACACTTACAACCCTGGATGGCGTAACCACCCAAACTTTGCTTGGTAGAATCAAAAATCGAATCAATTCCAGAACCAACCTAGGCAAAACCCTCCCTCCTATTAGCAAGGTCCACCAACTAGACCCCCCTATAACCATAATAGGGCGGCTCCTACACACCAAAATCAAATGGACACCCTGATCAAGATGATGGCTTATATGAATCAGAATCATCAGGAGGTGAAACGTTGGCTTCGAGAGATAACCGGGTTTTATTGTTATAGCGTTGTAGTATAGCCAGTTATTGCCATCATTTCAAATATATAAATTTTTTACTCGGAAAATAAAAGAGAGTTCCCGAGGTCGAACTCAGGGAGCAAGTTGTATTCTAGGGGTACAAGTTTCTTTTACAAAAATAAAGAAAGAGAGAGAGAGAGAGAATTTGTTGGCTTCTTTCTTCTTCTCTTCTTTTCTCTTTGCCTATCTTCTTCTGCTTGACTCTTCTGCTTTATCTGCAGCAGTAGTGATGCTTTTCTTCTTCTTTCAGTTCTTGTTTCTGCTCGTCTCTTTCTTTTTCTTCTCCCTTGCGGTCCTGTTCTTCTTCTTCTTCTTTCTTTCAGTTCTTGTCTTGGCCTCTCTGCGTTCTCCTCTGCCTCGCCTTCCTTCTCCTTCTTTGCCTTCAGGACGTCGTCTGATTTTCCAATCAGACGAGTTAAACTGCAACTGCTACAGTGCCGCTCGGTGATCCTCCTTCCTTCAGCTTTCGTCTTCTTCCACGGTTCTTCTTCACCTGTGCCTGCACACTTACACAGCTTGATCAGAGAGGGGCAAAACCTATCTCTACCCTCCCCCGCGTCTCTCTCTCACAGCATCCGCTCATGGGATAGCTCTTTCAGAGCTGCCGCGTAGCCGGGTACGGGTCGCGCCCGGGTCCAGGCCCACCAGCGTGCGTGGTGGGCGAGGAGTGCAGGTCAGTCTAAGTTGGGTCGGGCCAGGTCCGCGGGGCGTGAGCGCGGACGAGACCGGGTAACCGGGCAGGTGAAGGGGACCTCACCCCGTGTGCTGAGGCAATAAGCCTCCAGCACTTTTTCACTTTATACCGCTGCGCCTCTTCAGAGTTTTCCGAGGTGGGACTAAATGTCCCACCCCGAGTTGGCGCCTGCGCGGAGGAAACAGCTGGTAATCACGGCGTTACGCGAGGCCTTCGCGCGAGGGCTTCGCTTCAGCTGCAGCCTGACGCTTTGTCGAAATGCCTCGCACGGCCTGGGAGTCGAATCTGGGCGTGGCGCGCCTGCAGCTGCAGGCGGAAGCAGCTCCTTCTGCACGGCAATGGCGGCGGAGGACGGGTGACCTGTTCACAGCAAAACGGCCTCTCGGCCTAATCAGAAGGTGCCGGGAGCTTCGCCAGAGTGCAACGAAGCTCGTGTGGGTGGTGGCGAATAGGTCGGACTGTGGGTCGGAAGATGGGTTTGTTCGGTGGAGTTGTAGAGGGTGATGTGGGGGAAGTGGAAGGGCGGGGGTTGATCAGGGTGAGGAGGCGGAGGTTCTGCGGTGGTCGGCGAGCCGTGTGGGTTGCTGGAGTGATGGGAGCGGCTCGCCGGAGGATGGCCGGAGGCGGAGAAGGTGAGGGTGAGGGGTCGGAATCGAGGGCGACAGTAGATGTTTAAAGTGAGGAAAAGGAAGAGGGGAGGAAGAGGAGGAGTTCTACCTACTTAGCAGGAGGAGGAGGGGCCGGAGCGGGCGACAGTCGTATCGACTGTCGCCGGAGAAGAAGATGCCCGGGGGAAGGGGCGGCGGCGAGCAGAGGGCCGGAGAGGCGCCAGCTAGGTGCGGCGTGGCGCGGGAAGATCAGGGGAAGAAGTCTCTGCTGCTGGTATTGCGGCAGAGCGAAGAGGAGGAGGAGGAAGAACCGCCGGAGCTGGTGGGCGTCTGCCGGAGTGAGAAGAGAGGAAAGTTGGGGGTTTTCTCCATCAGATCCGAGCTGGGAAGAACGGTGGAGCGATGGGGGTATTTATAGGGACCGAATCAGGGAGGAAGGCGGAGGGAGACGACGTGTCTCCCTCGCCGGAGGACGCCGGAGATGGAAACCCATACCGTCCGTGCATTCGCACGGCCGGTATGGTGGGTTACAGCGACCAGGGGGGTGTCCCTGCGACGGCTGACGATGCAGGGCACCCCCGGTTTACTTGCCAGGCTCTCCCCCTCACCCTGCGCGGCGCCATGCTCCGCGCAAGGTCGCCGGAGCATGGTGCTGGCAGGTTTTGCAGGGGGGACCTGAACGCAAAGAACGAAGGAGAGTTAGGGGCCAAAATGCGAGGGTTCAAAAGTTGACGGCCAAAAAGTAAATATATGAGGACCAAAGTGTAAAGTTGGTCAAGAAGGTTTCTTCTTAGGCTCAAGTTTTTATACATGACTAATTAGGACCTAAGGAATCTGATGGTGAATTTTATTTCTAGATTAAACCTTGTTTGACTGGTCAATTTACGCAAAAACCTAAATTAAGTTATTAATTGGGTATGGTTCTCAATGTAGGTCAAGATGGGTTCCTAAGGTCAAATTGAAGGTTCTAAACCCTAGAGATTATTTTTCTATGAATTTTAGAGGGTTTATTCCATTTTTTCTTTGCCTTGAACCTTGTGAATTGAAGTGGGTTTGCTTTAGGGTTACAGATTATCATTTAGTTCCTTGGAATTGCTGTAACCCTTGCTAGATCATCTCATCCCACTTTTATTCTTATTAAGTTGCTTTGACCAATGTTTGGACCCTGAATTACCCTGTATGCAGATTATACTGGTAAAATTGCATTTTTACCCCTTATGACTTGTTTTCTCCTTAAACTCAGAATTCTCTGAGTTAAGCCTTTCCTTGAGTTATGTAGGAGCTTTTATCCTTTGTATTGGGTCAAAATGAGCTAGTTATGGCTCATGATGAGGTTCTCATCAGGAGGAAATGGCTTTAATGAAGGGACAATTGGGCTAGCTATTGGATAACAAACAACAAGGGTCCCTTCCTTCTCAGCCACAACCGAACCCGAGGAATGTAATGAACAGAGGCCACAATCCTCAATGGTTCCAACCAAATTCAAGGCAAGCTCATATGGTTCAACAAGCCCTACAGACACCTCCCGGGTTTGCTGCTTCATCTTCTTCTCAAGGACGTAACCTTGGTTTCAATGCCTCAACCAATGCAGTTACCTTGAGAAGTGGCACTCAAACCCAGGATCCCAAATGGCCAACCCCTCCCATGACCTCATTACTCAAGATAACTGACTCTGAGGATGAGCAGGACGAACCCAAGGATCAGGAGCTGGAACCAATTCAAACCCAAATACCATACCTTGAAGCTTTGGAGAAAATAAAGAAAAAGAAAAATGTGGCTGAGAACGAGATGTTAGAGATTTTTAAGCAAGTACAAATCAATATACCTCTCCTTGAAGCAATCAAACATATTTCGGCTTATGCTAAATTTTTGAAGAATGTCTGTACACCTAAGTGTAAGCCAAGAACCCAAGCACCTAGGAAGGTAGTGCTCTCGGAATAAGCTAGTTCAATGATATTGAGCAGCCTACCTTCTTAGAGAACTGACCCCGGAGCACCTCTAATATCATGTAATATTGGTGACATGACTTTTGATAGAGCACTCTTGGACTTAGGTGACTCAATTAACCTAATCCCGACTACCCTTCATCACCAGTTCTGATTTGGGGAATTAAAGCCCACACCTGTGACCATCCAACTAGCCGACCGATCTGTGAAAACCCCGAAGGGGGTAGTCGAGGATGTAGTCGTTTGAGTTAAAGACTTCTACTTCCTGGTTGACTTCTTAGTCCTTGACATGGAAGTCCCCGAACAATCACAAAACACACCCATCATCCTGGGTAGACCCTTCTTGGCTACGGCCAAGGATATCATTGATTACAACATGGGATGTATGGAAATCGCCTTTGGAGACAAGAAAATGCAATTGGATATCTTCAAGGAAACCAAGTCTTTTAATTGCAATTGGGTCAAGGAATGTAATCCCGTGGATACCCTAGTTGAAGAATGCTTGACAGCAAATTCCTTAAAGGACTACCAGACTCAACCAACTTTAGACGAACCCAATCATGAAAGTGATGAGGAAAAGGTCAATACCCCCAACACTAATTATCAATCTTGGGAGTCACATCCTCTGAGAAGAGAATCCGTCTTTACTTCGACACCGCATGAGTCACATTTTTCTCTTCCAACCTATCATGGTGATGAAGGAAACCTTGAGTTTGCATTTTTTCCTCCTAACTCTAATTTTCGATTACTGGGGGATACCTTTGAATATTCAAGTAGGGAAACAGGAAGGCCACCTAATGTTGAGGAGTCTGATACATATGAGGGTGAAATATTGAGTAGAATGAATTGGGCACTTACTCATAATCCTAGTCAATCTAATGGATGGCTCAACTCAGAGGCTAAGGCAGATTTCGATGAATCTGAAATTAGTACCAATGAGGATGGGATGATTTCTGACAAGGATTTTAGTGACCTCTTTACAGGGCTTCAAATCTCGCATGTACCCTCATATAATCCAAGCCCTGGGGAGAGCATGATTTTCGATATCAATCACCATTATGAAGACCCCTATGATCTAGACTCTGTTGCTATTGATTTTCATGTCAATCCACTAACTTAGCAACCTCTCATTGAACTATGGAATAGAATCAATGAGAAGATTTGGCATCATGACCCGCATTCCGATTACTCTCCATTCTTTCCATAGTTTTCTATAGAGAGACGCTTTGGCATAGGGATACACAATCAGTTGGTTCACAGTTGTGGACCAATGATTCTTGGAGCAAATGAGCACATTTTCATATTGGCCTTGATAACCCTATCTTTTGCAAGTATTAAGCCACCTAATTAAGTCTTCGCCTTACTAAACTTAACACGAGGCACTAAACTCAGAGCTTCCTAGGAGGCAACCCAGAGATTTCAAGTTGACTGGATACATGATTACAACTCAGGTGATTTCTTTCCCTACTCCCTTGCATACATTTATCTTTCCAATGAGGACATTGTCCAACTTAAGCATGGGGGGTGGTAATTCATAGAATTTGAGTACAAAATTGTCAACTTGAACTAATTTTATTTCTTTTCATAAAAAAAATAAAAATAAAATAAAATCAGGAAAAGAAAACTTAGGTATTAGAAGCTTGTCGACTTTAGGAAATGATACGTTAGGGACCTAATCGCTAAGACCCTTCAGGTCTTCAGACTTAATCAGTCCCGGTGTCCACTAAAATGTGGACTTGGTCTCGAGTCCTCACCACCTTAATGTATATTAATATGTTCAAAAATCAGGGTGATAAGTATATTACTTATCAACCCACCCTCTAATTTGGGGGGATTTTTAGTTTAAGCATCTACACACGTTTTGCACTGACTCACTCATCAGCGGTTCTAACGGAAATTGGGTATCTAATGAACCTTCTAGGGTGGTATGACTAACAAGTTGTCATAGATAACAACCCATTGGTAGGTTGTCCAGAGCCCAACCACAGGAACATTCTCTTTCACTATTGCCTTTAGGTAAATCTTAGATCAGGAAAGCCACCTACTTAAAAAAAAAAAGGAGAAAAGAAATAAAAAAATAAGCCACACTTCACTGCATGAGTATGGTTGGCAAGTTGTCGTGGGCAACAGCCCATTGGCCGGTTGTCCAGATCCCAGCTCATATAATGCATGAGAATTCCAAAACACTTAAGTAAGAAGCGGGGAAATAGCATAATCCAAGGAGATATACACTGGGTTCGCCCTTGTGTTGACCCCACAAAAATAAAAAGTAGGGAGAAAGCTACCAGTTAAATAGATACACCTTTAGGCAACATTTTTTCTTTCGGGTCACCTAGGGGCGTAGAAACCCAAAGTCTATTTTAATTACTGTTGAATGAGTCTATCACTATCACAAATAAGATGCTTAGTACTAAGAATCCTTTTCGAGTTTTGGGTGGATTGGATAACCGTAAAAAGTTACCCTAAAATCCTCAACACCAAAAATCCAAAAAAATTAGAAAAGATGAAAAAGAAAAAAATATTTATTTGCTTCTATATAGAACAAGGCGAGGACTTGGGCGGTCAGCTTTTTGGCAGGCAACCTAGGTACTGTTGAGTCTTAGCAAGTTAGGTTCTTAGTAGAAACTTCCTCCTATTGACAAGCAACTTCTACCTAAGCGATCAGTTCCTAATTTTAGCTGTAAATAGCATTTAGGTCTAACCTTGCTAGGGACTAGCAAAGGGTGGGCATGGGGGTATGATGACTCTACAATGTTCAGTGTTAATGTTATCAATTAGAGTCAATTTCAGGGATACTTGTGATATAATGACATATTATAATGGGCTTGGGAGCATTGCAAGCATATTGCATGAGCTTTACATTTTAATCGCTTAGAATGAATATTTAATGACCATGTCCAAAAGTCTATTTTTGAAATAGGTCTCAGATGAGCGATCGGACCGTACAAATGGATCTGGATCGACAAACAGAGTCCAACGAACTCGAAATCACTTCGGTCCAGCCTCCGTAGCTCCCACAACAAGCTCGAGAAAGATCAATGACCAGGGGTGTTGAACATGATAGATCGATCTATACTGCAATGCGATAATTTTAAAACCTGTTTTAGAGTGAATAACATTTTGGTACCATTGTCGGGGAGCAACACGCAATTCATTGCTATTCTCTTGGTATATTTTGATTATATTTGAGCAGTAACTTCCCTGTTTAATTTCTTGTGATTTTGTGAGGTACTTCACGAGGAGATCTTCCACGCAAATCAATCACTCTAGGGTAGGTAGCTTCTCTATTCTTCCCTAATCAACCTCCTAATCTTGGGAAGACAAAAAGGAAACAATCAATTAGGAATTACTTGCCTTATTTTTTATAGTAACTATCATTTAAAAGACAAGTTTCCTAATTTACAAAAATTTCTTTTCAAATCTGATTGAAGATTAAGATGATTCTGTTTAGAATTCCCTACCACAAATTTCCTGTGCCTATTAGGATCACGTTTAATTTCTGATCATCTTGGACTACCCACCTTCTTGTTTGAGTCCAAGGTGTACATGTTGAGATCAAATTGGATGCATAATAGAGCCAATTAGGGTTTGACAATAGGGTTTGGAATGCTAGTACACATTTTTTCCTGAATTAAAGGAAAGTTACCCTCCCGCATTTGTGTGCTACCCAAGCCCTTGATTGAAAAGATCTAATCACAAAAACCCCAAAATCAGGCTCTAATTTCACTTGATTCTTAAAATCTTGGACCTAATAACATGGGGGTAAAATCAGTGTGATTTCCAGATCTTGACCTAGATCTCATTTTGCCATCTTTTGGGCAGGTCAGGTGAAGTTGGTCTACATTGTAGGCCAACCAACTTCCAAATTAGGTCACAAGTTATATTAACTTCTAATCAAGTGAAACTCAAGGCACAAATTAGGACATAAAATTGGTAGACTTAAGGTCTTAAGTTCATACATTCCGTTCTACCTAGAACCTCAGTGATAAAGAAGGTCGAGTAGGGGAAACCCTGTAACCTGTGGGGATGCTCTACCGTGTAGGGGTCTTTGCGGGGCTCTTCCTTCCTGGCTGCTCAGATACTTCTAAGGTGTGCGAATTTCTAATTCAGAGGTATCATCCACCTCGAAACTACCTTAGTCATCCAAAAATCTTTGGGTACCTTGATTGGGTCAATTTCACATCCAGTCCCTCATCCCTTCTATTTAGAGCACATACATAGATAATCTTAGGGATTTCTTTCAGATCTAATCTACTCCAATCTGAATTTTGAGTTTGATTCTGCATCTTGATTCCACCACTTGATTCAAAAATGTAGCCTAACATGTTAGGAAAGGTGATTAGGAAACCTGAGTCCCAAATGACTATCAAAGATAGGATGATTGAGGCTACTTATGGATACCATGAAGAATATTATAGAGCCTTAGATAGGGACATTCAGGATAAATTTGCAGAAACAACAACCCACATTGTGAACCATGTTGAAATACTTTATACACGAGTCTTACATGGTTCAACCCGGGAGGATCTTTTATCAGAATTCAGTGAATTATGGAGATTACACAGTATCAAGAGTCTACAATGTTGTTCGAATCCACAATTTTGGGAAACATATCAAAGACTCAGTAAAACGTGGGGACATGCTAAATACACTACAAAAGGCAATTATTCAAAGATACCCATACATTCCTTCAGAAGATGATGAGACATCTTGGAGCAACATTGAGGAGCAAAATCTTCCAAATCCCGAGTTTAATGATCAAAGTTGTTGTGGACCCCCAACCCAGATAGAACTTAATTCAAAATATGTACAGACTGATACACCTAATTTTGAGTTGTGTTGGGAAGCTCTGATTGCAGGTGATCACGATTTCAAGCCAGCCCTAGAGATATAAAAACCTGGTTTGCCTAGCTTTGAATTTCCAGACACCGGTGATAATGAGATTAAGTCAGAACCTTTCGAGGGCGTAAATTTCATCCCTTATTCTGATAAGGTGACTCTCGAGAGCAATTCTGGCATCCCTGTAGAGTCCAGCCTAGATTCTAGTGATCCAACCCACACCCTTAACCTAGAATCTAGATCTGAGCCTTATTGGGAAGATTATGAGGCCCCGTGTGATATGAATTAGATTTCGAATATGGATTATGATTCAGGGCTCATATTTGATGATTACACCTCTTCAGACTCCTTAGAAATATATATTGATTTTTCGAAAGTCACGTCGATCTATGATATAGAAACAGAGGTGCTAGAAGAGCTGGGAATCGATTAGGTCTTCCCTACAAGCCAAGAACCCGAGCCTATTCCTAATAGAGACACCTCTTTAAGCTCAGACTCTGAGAATAGGTTAGACCCAAGCCAGGTTGCTGAGTTCACATCTCTTTATTTATTCTATGGTGGAACCTCTGATCCCGAATCAGATTCAGAACATGATTCTCGCAAGTTCTTTGATGATTTTTAATCTTACTTTGATTTTGAAGAACTATTGTTTCCTAATGACTCCAAACCAGTTTACAACCTCAATAAACATGACCTGTCTTTTGATTTTGAGGATGAGGTCAATGATTTGAAAGAAAACACCTCTTCTGCAACACATACAGAACCTTCCAAAACCCATTTTCAACCCTGACCCGCAACCAGACTCAATTTCTACTCTGACTCTCCTCTCGATGATCCGATAGCATATGATTCCTTGACACATTTTGATCGGGTTTTGGACTTTGATCAAACTACTAATCACATGCCATCTTTTTCTGATCACTCCCGTAGGGTTCCTACATCCTCCACCAACCATTTGTCATTTGAGGGTCCCTACTCTGATCAGGCTGATCTGACTCAGCCAAACCCTAATTTTTCACTTCCACATCATTCCGAGCTTTACAGTATCTGGTGGGAACCATATCTCTTGATCCACATCTATCAACCTGCCAGATTGATTGGGTTTAGGCTGCATCATCAGCCGGCTGATTTGAATAAGCACCTGGTTGGACCAACCAAGCTATTGATCAAGGTGCTTATTCTACAAAATTCATCTGATTTGACCACTCCTTCTCCATGATCATTTCTACTCGGCTGAAGGCATTGAATTTAACACTTAACGGGAGGCAACCCGTCATTCGAAAAAATCAAGATCCTTCTGATTATCCTTCTGTACGTCACGTTTAATGCACTTTGAGTTCAGTTTTAGAATAGTCGACTCCACCTCTGGTACTCACACCAGATCTTGAAATCATCCGCAACAGTCATTTTGACCCATCTACTCACCCCTCCGATTATCCTGTTCTAATCCCTGAACCCTAACTGTTTCATACCCTCCGTTTACAATGAGGGCATTGCAAAACTTAGGCATAGGGGGTTGTTAAAGTGCAAACACATAAAAATTCAAAGTTCTCAAGGGTTCTCACAAAAAATACATTCCAAAAAAAAAAGGGGAGAAGGAAGGAAATTTTGAAAAATTGAATGCATATCATTCTTGAGGAAAAGGGAGGCGATTTAAATGTCAAAACGGAGCAACAATTTGAAATAGAAAGAGATAGTCATTAGTAAAAGATTATGAAATCTATTTAAGTTTTAAATTGTTTATTGAGGCAAAATCAATGTTAAAATCAATGCATCGTAGTATAGTTGAAATCGCTCGAAAACAAATAAATTTTATTACTCAAAATTGTAAATCCGAGGTAGAACACAGGGAGTAAATTGGGGTTTAAAAATCAAGAGCACAACTTTAAGGTTGAATATAATATGCAATGAAAATCATAGTATAGTGCAAAAACACAATGTCAATGTATATAAAAGAAGCACAAAAAAATGGACGTCTGATTTTGGAAATCAGACGTCTTAAATATAAGGTTGCTACAATGCTTCTATTACTCTTCTCTGTTCTCTATCTCTAGCTTTGATCTCCTTCCTTCTTTTCTTCTCTGATTTCTTCGTGCCTTCAGCTTCTTTCTTTCTGTAGCTGCTCTGGCCCTTGTCTTCTTCTTCTTCTTTCTTTCCTTCTCTTCTGCCTCTGCGGCTCCTCTTTCTTCTTGGATGCTTCTTCTTCTCCTTTCTTTCCTTCTCTTCTGCCTCTGCGGCTCCTCTTTCTTCTTGGATTCTTCTTCTCCTCCTTTCTTTCCTTCTCTTCAGCCTTCAACTCTTCTTCAGCTTCCTCCTCTTCAACCTTGCCTTCTTAAGCTTCCTCCTCTTCAGCCTTGCCTCCTTCCTTAGCTTCTTCTTCTCCTGCCTGCGAGAGAAAAACCTACCCCTACCTACCCCTACGATCTCTCTTCTTCTTTCTCTCTTAGGCTTGCTCTCCCAGAGCCTTCTCGGGTAATCGGATCGGGTATGCGTGCTTGGGACCACGCCCACCAGCATGCATGGTGGGTAAGGAGTGCAGGCTGGTCAGGTATACGGGGCAGGGCCAAGTTCATGGGCAGTGGGTCACAAATGAGGCAGTGAGGGCGAGTGGGACCTCACCCCTCAAGAGGTGATAAGCCCCTGTCACTTTTACAATTTATTTCACTGCGTCCGCTCCTCCACTTCAGAGGTGGGACTAAATGTCCCACGTTTCTTCGCGAGCACCCGTAGCGGATGTTCTCCTCTTATTGCAGCAGCTGTGTAGGGAGTCAGTGCCAATTGCTTGGCTGAGGTTGTGCACGAAAGGAGTCCGCGCGACCTGGGACTTGTTGCCTGGAGTGAGGAGTCCTGGATGAAGCTCCCAAGCAAGCTCCTTGCTGCGTCAATGAAGGTGAAGACCTCTAACCCTGTCAGCAAGAAAATGGCCTTACGCCCTCATCAGAAAGTTCACGGAGCTTTACCTAAACATGGCGAAGGTAGTGTAGTGGTCGGCATGGCGTGGGGTGGCCGGAGCATGCGTGCCTAGGTCACCTTGTGCGAGCGAAAGTGGGTGTGTTCGAGGGGAGTTCTAGGGGCTTGGAGCGGTGAGTGGAGCGAGGGTTTAGGGTCAGTGAGGTGTGGCGATGCTCGTGGGGTCTTTGGCGAGGCAGATGGAGGCGTGGAGCGGTGGGAACACCTCGCTGGAGATTTGGCCGAAGGTGGAGAAGGTGGTGGTGGTTGCGAGCGTCGAGGCGTGTTTGCAAGAATAAACGATAAGAAAATGATGAGAAGAGAGAGAGGACTTAACTGAGTGAAAATAGAGGAAGGGGGATGTAGAGGAGGTGGCCGGCTTGTAGTGCCATCACCAGAGACGAAATACCCAATGGAAGGAGGATGGAGACAACGAGGGGGTTGCAGGGACATCAGCTGGTGTGACGCGACGTGGATGAAGAGGATAAAGAGAACCATGCCATTGGTATTGTGGCAGAGCGATGAGAGAGAGAGAGAGGGGTTGCCGGAGCTTGCTGGGTTACTGACCGGAGGGCGAAGAGAAGAAATAGGGGGTTTCTCTGGCCAATTTCAAGCTTAGAGGTTGCGGGTTGATCTGGGCATGCTTTATAGGCCCTAGCAGAAGGTCTTGTGCTTGAAAGCCAAGCTTCCAAGCACGGCAACCTCGCCAGAGTTGAAAATTCGAAGGTGACCCAAATCTCTCATGTATTCGCATGAGAGATTGGGTGCCAAATTAAGCCTCTGACTGTGTTCAAACTGGAGGAGATTTCTTAGAGAATCTCCCTTTCAAAATTGAAGGGGATTCTCTGAGGAATCAGGGAGATCTTTCCCTCGATACCTCACCGGAGTAGGATTCCCTCCACTATAATGGTGGAGGGACTTAATTGCAAAGAATGACGAGGAAGTTAGGGGGGTTTCTGTAGAGGTTTTCAAAAGATAGTGGTAGAAATGTAATTAGGCTGGACCTATTTGCAAAGTAGGTCAAGATGAATTCCCCTTAGGTCCAAATTTTGATACAAACCTAATTTTGACCTAAGGAATCCAATGGTTAAGTTAAATTTTAGGTTAGACTATTTTTGATTGAGAAATTTACACAAAAACCCAATTTAGGGCAAACATTTGACTGAGACCCCAATTTAGGTCAAAATAGGTTCTAAGGGCCAAATTGAAGGTTCAAAACCTTAGAGGATATTTTTCCATGAATTTTAAAGGGTTTATGTGAATTTTATCCTAACCAGAACCTTGTTAAATTAAGTGGGTCTGTATTAAGTGGGTCTGTTTTAGGTTACAAGAAGTCATTTAATTCCCAGAATTCACATGAACCCTTTTCTGTTTGAACCAACCCACTTTTTATCTTGTTAAGACCATTTAACCTGTGTTTAGCCCATGAGAAATCCCATTGTTGCACTGCAATGGTAAAATTGCAGTTTTACCCCTAGTTTCTTACTTTTCTTTCAGAAGGGTTATTCATTGAGTTAAGACCTCCAGTTAGTTATGTAGGAGTTTTTATTCTTTTTTCTAGGTCAAAATAAGCTAGTTAGGGCTCATGATGGTGTCCCCATCATAGACCAAATAAAAAAATAAATAAATAAAAGTTAAAAAGTGCTAAGAGATATAGAGATTAGTATGAATGCTGATCTTAGGCCTCTTAGGCTTGTTTTAAGCTTAAAAATTCACATATTCATTAAGATCTGGATAGTTTTCAAGAGGTTGAGGAAAATGCAAAGCTTAAGTATTAGGTCTAAGGCTTAGGGATTATTCAACTTCGTTAACTGACCTCTGGTTTGTGGGACTCGATAACCTAATCACCCTAATCCAAACACAGTCTGGTTTAATGAGCTTAATATTAAAATCACGTAAATGCATTAATTCTGTTTTGAAAAAGCTACCTAGATTAGGAGAGACTTATCAACACAAGTTGATTTGGATGAGTTCCCGGTGTGGAGAGGCAGAAAATTCCCCTCGAAGATGCCCAATAACATGTCGTCTCCTCAGTGCTTGTCTCCTAGAATATCTAAATATCCTACCAGGGGCATGTAAGCACCTTATGCTGATTCAGGTGCCATGGGTGGAATTATCCTGAAATGTCAATTGCCAGGGCTTGAATTTAGCTACAAAACACCATGGATGACACTATCCCGAAGTGTCAAAAGCCAGGGTTCTGGGGGTTGCCATGGGTAGTGCTATCTCGAAGCATCGAAAGCCATGGACCCTACGAGGATTGATGATGGGAGCTAAGAATCCAATACAGACTATGTTGTAAAGCCAATCCGAAGCTAGAAATAAAGAAGAAAAAGAGAGAGAAAACTCTCCAAAAAAAAATGAAAAAATTCTTCTATCTCTCTCTTACAAAAATGCACTGCAAACTAAACCGAGACTAACCATGTTTAAAGCATGGGTGCTTTAACCGCAGAGTTCAACGAACCTTAGGCTAGTTCCTGTGGACCTTAGAAACCTTCGCGGTAAACTGAAGCTAAAGCTGGTCAGGTCTGGATCTTGGTTGGTACTTGAGTACCTTTAGGCCTATTGTTAGCATTCTAACCTAATCTACAAAAGAAAGCACACAACAAAAATCTGAGCATTAAAAGGCATGGTCTAGAATTTGAGTTAATTCCATGAGATTTTACTAAGGGACTAACAAAAGTTAGGCATGGGGGTATGATCATAACATCATCATCAGCCATATCTAACTTTAATTAGTCATAATCAAGGAATAAATTCTCCTACATAACCGCCAGAGAGCCCTAATTCATTGCATAATCATTCTGAGAGAATAACAGTAAAAAAGGGATAAAACTACAGTTTTAACAGCATATCTCAATTGTATAATAATCATGGGGCTTTTTAGGGGTTAATCAAAGGTTCAATGGTCTTAATGGTCTAACAAGTGGGTCCGTGCAAATAGAAATGGGTTTTCACGTGTTTCGAGAATTAAATGACATCTGAAACCCTAAAAATAGACCCCTTGATCTACTGAGGTTCTGATCAGGATAAAATTCACTTAAACCCTCTAAAATTCATATAAAAATATTCTCTAGGGTTTGGTACCTTCAATTTGACCATCAGAACCCTTTTTGACCCAAAAGAGAACCACAGACAGACTTTTACCCTAATTTAGGCTTTTCATAAATTACCCAGTCAAACTAGGTCAAAACCAAAATCCAACTTCACCATTCGATTCCATAGATCCAAATTAGGTTTGTACCAAAATTTGGACCCAATCTGAGAACATCTTGACCTAGTTTGCACTTTGGTCCAAGTCTAACTTTCTTTATCTCCAATAACCCCTCAGCTTTTGTATTCCTCACAAAAAGCCCCCCATATTCTTTGTCTTCTTCTTCAAATAGGTCCCTACCACCCTAGAATCCTAATCCTACAACTCCGGCAAGCTTCATTTGGCAAGATCTCTTTGATTTCTTGACGAATCCTTCTCAGATTTGAAAGGGGAATTCGTCAAGAAATTAGCTTCTTTTTTAGTTAGATTCGAAGTCCCAAAAATCGCCCAAATCCTCATGTAAATCCATCAAAGAATTGGGTTTCCAACTCTAGTGAGCCTTCCAAGCTTAGGAAGCAAGCTTAACAAGCTCTAACCGCTCCCTGAGGCCTATATAAGGATCCCTAGGGCCTACCTGTTCTTCTCAGCTAGGTTCAAGGCCAAAAATCTCCTCTTTTCTCTACCACCCACCACCTCCAACCTAAGCTCCGATGGACCTTCTCGATCTCTCTCCTCCGTGCCTCCAATGGCCAAATTGGAAGCACAGTAATCTTCCCCATCTTCCTCTGCGTCTTGCCGGTCACAGCAGGCACCATCTTCCCTTCTCCTCGTCGCCGTCCCCTTCACGAAGGATTCATCTTCCTCGACACCAACCGATCAAAGCCGGTGGCATCCTCCCCCTTTCGTCTATTAAATTGGGGTTAGATTAGATCCATAGTTCTTTTAACTTAATTCCCTATTCCCAAAAAAAAACCAAAAAGACCCTCGACGTCATCAACCACCCTCATCTTCTCCGTCTCCAACCACTCCTTCGGTGAGGCGCCTCCATCACAACACCCATCCACACACCTCACCACAACTCCCAAAACCTTTGCCACGACTCCACCAATCAAACCCCTCTCCTATTTCGCTCCACCGCACACCCAAACACGCTCCCAAATAGACCCACTTCCTCCGGCCATCTCTGCCTCCGCCTGGCCGCCACACGCCTCGACTATCCACGAAACTACCTCCACCACCTTTCCATCATCCAGCGAAGCCTCTGAGCTCATTTAACATGGCTGAAAGGCCGTTTTGTGGATTTTAGTTACCAAGGCTTCAACGCCATTGATGCTAAAGCTTCACGCTTGCTTGGAGCTTGCTCCAAGTCTCTCTAAGCCTAGGAGACACCCCCAGGTTGAGCGGAAGGCACCCAGGCATCCACCCAAGTGCTTGCTTGGGAACGTCGAGCATTTCATCAACTTCAATTGGAAGCCATTCCACCTGCTGTTGCACGTGTGAGGAGAGGGATGCATTTAGTCCCCACATCGAAAGTGGCAACAGCAACACATAAAAGGGAAAAGTGTTGAGGGTTGTTTGCCTCAACACTTGGGGGGTGAGTTCCCCCGCGCCCCATACACTCCTTGCCCGTGACACTGTGCACATAGGCCTAGTCCGACCCGTATACTCACCTACGCTTGCACACACCTCGACTGCTACCCCAAGCCGGTAGCCCTGGTCTCGGGTGTGCTCTAGATCGATTACCCGATAACCCAGTACTGTGCATGGCCTTGTGAAAGTAGGAAAGAGGAGAAACCAGAGAGAAGGAAAGAGAGAGAGCACGGGGGGATAAGAAGGGTTTTGCTCTATTGTGTAATGGCTAACACTTAGCCGCATCTGAAGAAGAGTGCCCCCTTGTGCATAAAGGAAAAGAGAAGAAGAGGAAGGAGAGCTGAAGGGAAGAGCAAAGGATAGAAGAAAGAAAGGAGAAGGAAGAAGGCCTGTGCATGTAGAGAAAGAAGAAGAAGAAAGAAGACAGAGCCGAGAAAGAAGACAAGATGGCCTGCTCTATTGTCTAGATTTCTTTTGACTCATCATATACTAATGCCATACCTTACATATTAGTTTTTAAGTAATCAATTGTACTCATTTACATTAATTGTTGAGATTAGCACGTGAATTCCTCAAAAATAATTCCTCAAAAATGAAGGGGTTTTAAAAGATGCATTCGTTGTAGTAATAATTCCTCAAAAATAGCTCGAACAACAGATAAAATTTATAACTCAAATGTCGGAAATGAAGTCCGAGGTCGTTCACTGGGAGCAAATATGGAATTCACGCGCTAATCTCAACAATTAATGTAAATAAGCACAATTAATTACTCAGAAACTAATATGCAATGTATGGCATGAGTTATATGATGAGTCAAAAAGTAATCTAGACAAAATAATGGTGATTTGGATCACCAATTATTAGTCTAGCACATGTAGCAAATACTCAAATAATATCAACTATTCAAATCAAGTGCACAGTGCACTCCCTGTCAAGGGAATCAAACGACAAATTCTTTCAGCCAGACAACTTAAGTGTCCACTGCTACAATGCCAAGAGGGCACTATACTTCTTCTCTTCTTTCTCTACTCTGCCTTCTTTCTTCTACTTCTTTCTCTGCATGCACAGGCCTTCTTCTTTCTCCTTTCTTTCTTCTACCGTCTGCTCTTCCCTTTAGCTCTCCTTCCTCTTCTTCTCTTTTCCTTTATGCATAGGGGGGCACTCTTCTTCAAATGCGACTAAGTGTTAGCCGTTACACAATAGAGAAAAACCCCCCTTATCTCCGTATGCTCTCTCTCTTTCCTTCTCTCTGGTTTCACCTCCTTCCCACCTTCACAAGGCCATGCACAGTATCGGGTTATCGAGTAATTGGTCTAGAGTGCACCCGGGACCAAGGCTACCAGCTTGGGGTAGCGGTCGAGGTATGCGCAGGTGTAGGCGAGTATATAAGTCGAACCAAGCCTGCGTGCACAGTGTCACGGGCGAGGCATGTGTGAGGTGCGGGGGACCTCACCCTCAAGTGTTGACGTAAACAACCCTCAACACTTTTTCCTTTTATACGTTGTTGCTGCTATTGCCACTTCCAATGTGGGACTAAATGCGTCCCTCTCCTCACGTGTGCAATAGTAGGTGGAATGGCTTCCAATTGAAGCTGACGAAATGCTCGGCATTCCCAAGCGAGCACCTGGGTGGATGCCTGGGTGCCTTCCACTAAACCTAGGGGTGTCTCCTGGGCTTAGCAAGGCTTGGAGCAAGCTCTAAGCAAGCGTGAAGCTTCGACGTCAATGGCATAGAAGCCCTAGTACCTGAAATCCACAAAATGGCCTTTCCGCCATGTTAAATGAGCTCAGAGGCCTCGCTGGATGATGCTAAAGGTGGTGGAGGCATTTTCATGGGGAGTCAAGGCATGTGGTGGCCTGGCAGAGGCGGAGATGGATGGAGGAAGTGGGTCTGTTCAGGAACGTATTTAGGTGTGCGGAGGAGCAAAATAGGAGAGGGGTTTGATTAGTGGAGTTGTGGCAAAGGTTTTGGGAGTTGTGACGAGGCATGTGGATGGGTGTAGCGATGGAGGCGCCTCGCCGGAGGAGTGGTCAGAGAAGGAGAAGATGAGGGTGGTTGACGGCGTTGAGGGTCATTTTGGTTTTTTTTTGGGAATAGGGAATTAACCTAAAAGAACTACGGATCTAATCTAACCCTAATTTAATAGACGAAAGGGGGAGGACCCCACCGGCTTTGATCGGTTGGTGTCGGGGAAGATGAATCCTCCGTGAGGGGGATGGCGGCGAGGAGAGGGGAAGATGGCGCCTACTATGACCGGCGAGATGCAGAGGAAGATGGGGAAGGTTGCTGCGCTTCCAATTTGGTCGTTAGAGGCGCAAAGGAGAGAGATCGAGAAGGTCCATCGGAGCTTAGGTTGGAGGTGGCGGGTAAGAGAGAAAAGAAGAGATTTTTAGCCTTGAACCTAGCTGAGAAGAACAGGCAGGCCCTGAGGATCTTATATAGGCCTCAGGGGGCAGTTAGAGCTTGGTAAGCAAGCTTCCCAAGCTTGGAAAGCTCACCGAAGTTGGAAACCCAATTCTTTGAAGGATTCGCATGAGGATTTGGGTGATTTTTAGGACTTTGAATCTGGCTATAAAGGAAGCTAATTTCTTGAAGAATTCCCTTTTCAAATCTGAGAAGGATTCGTCAAGAAATCAAAGAGATCTTGCCAAATGAAGCTCACCGAAGTTGTAGGATTAGGATTCTAGGGTGGTAGGGACCTATTTAAAGAAGAAGACAAAGAACCTGGGGGGCTTTTTGTGAGGAATTCAAAAGCTGAGGGCTATTGGAGATAAAGAAAGTCAGACTTGGACCAAAGTGCAAACTAGGTCAAGATGATCTCAGATTGGGTCCAAATTTTGGTACAAACTTAGTTTGGACCTAAGGAATCCAATGGTGAAGTTGGATTTTGGTTTTGACCTAGTTTGAATAGGTAATTTATGAAAAAACCCAAATTAGAGCAAAAGTCTGTCTGTGGCTCTCTTTTGGGTTAAGAAGGGTTCTAATGGTCAAATTGAAGGTACCAACCCCTATAGAATATTTTTATATAAATTTTAGAGGGTTTAGGTGAATTTTATCCTGACTGAAACCCCAGTAGATTAAGCAAGTCTAGTTTTAGGATTTTAGATGTCATTTAATTCTCGAAACGTGCAAAACCCCATTTATGTCTATACGGGCCCACTTGTTAGACCATTAACACCATTTTACCTTTGATTAACCCCTGAAAAATCCCGTGATTGTTCTGCAATTGAGATATGCTGTTAAAACTACAGTTTTACCCCTATTTTACTGTTATTCTCTCAGAATGATTATGCAATGAATTAGGGCTCTTTGCCGGTTATGTAGGAGCATTTATTCCTTGATTATGACTAATTAAAGTTAGATATGGTTGATGATGAAGTTATCATAAAAGGGGTAATGCGACATCCTTATGGGCCTCGGATGAAAAATCCAACAGTACGGATGGATTTGGAGTGACAATCGCAGTCCGGCAATGCGGGAATCATCACGATCCGAGCACCGTAGCATCTCTTATAATAGAAAGAAGATGGATGGTCCAGATGGTGCCACATGGTGCCATCTAGGTTGCCCAACACAAGCCCTTCATCACCACATCATCTGCACCCTCCACTCTCAACTGTTGGATCTTGATCCAACAGCTAAGAAGCTGCCTCCATCGCACACTCAAGGCAACTACAGCTCCTCCGCGTAAGATCCACCGTTGGATCAGCATCCAACGGTCGCCACAGCTCCAACACCTCAACATCTTCACAACCATCCACGCCGATGGCTCATTGGTCGCACCTCTAGGCCGCATACACCTGATGAAGGATTGAATCCCACTTTGCCCCAATTGTGCGGCAATTGAAATTGGACCGTTAGATCGGGCGCGATGAGTGCCATCCAGCCACTCAATTCTCATGCACGCGACCATGTGCTTGAGCATGCCCCATCTGACTCATGCATGCACAACTTGAGGCATAGGCGAGGTTCAAATCCAGATCGGACGACTTAAATGATCCTTGCACTGTGCACATGGAAGGCAGCTATGTGCTTGAAGGTGCGAGGGCAGGGGCAAGGGCGACGCTTGTGGCGAGTCTTTAGACGAATTTGAGTCCTCTTCTCACTTATAAAAAGGGTCCTACCCCACCCATTTGCATCAATCATCTACCTAAGAAACACCACCACCTTCTAGAGTTCCAAGCAAGGTCTTGAAGTCGTTGAGCCGCCAACAGAAGCTCCTCCACCGTCGTGGCTGCCTTGACGCCATCTTCTTCCATGTCTTAGTGTTATTTTATTTTGTATTGTAGTTCATGTCTTAATTTTGTTAAAGAATTCATCTACATTATGTTGATTACACATTTGGTAAGAGATTGTTGATAAATTAATCTTATGATATCTTGAGCATGGTTTTCTAACCCTGTCTCTCTCCCCCCATTATCTCTCTCTCCCTCTATCTCTTTCCCATTCTCTAATCGATTTTCAAGCGAACAAACGACATATTTATGTGACATGAAAGCAAGTATTTGATCTAATTATTGCCTCCCTGTGTTTAACAGTCGAACTCACCACCGATTCTTAATTTAAAATTGATGTCGTAAATGCACTACAATGAATGGTTTTACACAAAAGAGTCCGACGAACATCAAGCCCCTCACTGCAAATCACTCCAGTGCGCATCGGCCTCCTCTAGCTCCACCGCGTGCAGGTGCACATCACGGCCAACAGCCCTCCCTCACCGCTCTCATGCAGCCACGAGCTGTAGCATCCCATCTCCATGCCTAAATAGGGGCATGTGCAGCACGCACTGATGAGGTGTCTTCCACTCAACTCAGAAATTAAGTTAATTTCACTTAATTAAGAGTAGAAAAGGTCACTTAGGTTAACTCAAAATTATGTCGGTTGTGTAGTATAAGGTCGAATTAATCTAACATTTTAGAAATTTTTACTGGTTGAGTCCAGGTCGTTCACTGGGAGATATAATTTTTTTCTAAATTCACCAATTTTCTTTTATTTTCTTTATAAGTTTAGGAGGTATAACTAAGTTGATTTTAAGAGCATGAATTTTGCCAAAATATTAATTAAAATGAAGTAATATGCAAAATCCCATAAGAGAACATATTTACTCAAAATGATCTACTTTATTAACAAGTAAACATGTTAGTTTTCCAATTTATTTCAAAAGAAATTAAGGCAATAAAAGTTGTTCTATTAAAACATGCCTTATTATAATTATTAAGAACAAAAAGAAATGCAAGTAAAACAAATTCTTCTTTATAGTCTTCAGCCTCTCTTTTCTTCTCTCTTTCTTTCTCTTCTTTTCCTTTTATTCTCTATCTCGAGCTCTCTTTCTTACCTCTCTTATTCTGTTCTGTTCCTACCTTCTTCTTCTCTTCCCTTCGTCTTCTTCTTAGTCCTCTTAATAGTGCCTGTTCTCCTTTCTTTCCTTTGCTTTCTTAGCCTTTAGTTCAACACTTAGCATTTAACAACCATCGGTTCTTCTTTTCCTTAAGCTTTCTTTTGAACCATTAGTTGAACCGGGTTTATTTTCCTTTTTAACCAAAAATTATTTTATTTGCAGCGAGGTCCTTTCGAGAATACACAGCACCCTGAGACTAGGGTAGGACCAGACCCTACTCGATCCTCACCTAATCTCAGTTAGGTTCGATTTTGGTTTATTTCATTTCATACTATCAACCAATCCGGGTCAACCCGGTTTCTTAGGCCTCGCCCTCCCAGGGCACACTCGCTCACGCCTACAAAGGCACACACCCGCAGGCACACGTGCCCGCACACACACATACACATGCTCAGATAGGTTCAGAATGCTCAGATTGGTAATCGGTGTGCCGAGCACTGATGACTGCAGGGCCGGGATAACAAATTACTTTTGTTCCCATGTGCACGCTCAGAAACTGACAATGTGAAACTATCTTAACCCCTTCCAGAACCAACTTCAATCGATCAGAACTTCCTACTTAGAGCTCCGTTTCAAGTGATTTAAAGTTTGCTGGAAAGCTCTAAGATTACTTTATAGGATTGCAGGGTTAATTTAAGGTTCATAGGATGTTTTCCTCTTCAATTTGAAAGGTAAAATTAGGGGGTTCCTATGGGTTATTTATTGCCTGGAAGTGATAATTAACTTCACAGAGTCCTCAGATGGACTTTTCTCTTTCATTTAAAGGTCTGAATAGGTTATATAAATGATTCCGCATCTGCTGGAATAAGTTCTAAGCTCTCAAGACCTTCAAGAACAGCAGAGAAGCTCAAAGCTTCTCTGAAAGCTTCATAGTTTGAAATTTACAACTTAAAATAGTTAGGCAAACACAAAGGAACATTACTAATCGATTTAAACAAGTTCTAAGGGTTGTAACAGACTTATCTGGGTAGGATTCAAGTTTAAAACTCAATAAAATGATACTACTATCAGTTTGGGTTTAAAAATAACCCAAATTATCAGGGTTTGAATTCTCACACAATAACCCATTTGAGATCACTTTAATCTCTCTAAAACCATCCAACAAGATCCCAGAAACAACTTAATCACATCCATTCCTCAGATTGAACTCAGAACTCCATAATCAAACTTAGTTTGACTGTGAAGGCACAAAAATTTGACTTTCTATTAAAAACTTCTCCACAGGAAATCAAAGCCTCGAATAGGATCTTCTTAACCTCAGAAACTCATTCAGATTCTCAGATAGGTACTTTGGCCAAGATTTCTAGAGTTTCAGGCTCGTCGCTTGAGCTTCAAAATGTGCTTGATCATCAGAACAATCTAAGAGTTGTTACAATATTCTAAGGGTTTAAACAGCTTCAGTGCGATGGTACCTTAAATGCTCCTTAAACCTAACTAATAGACTTCTCCAACTCTGCCAGAGTTGGAGAAGATGAAGACCCAATCTGAGCTCCAGACACTAAATCTTCAATGAAACATCCTCAAATTAATCAGTGATCAGAATTGAATCATTCTGGAGCTTCTCAACAAATTCTGTAGGCTGAACACAGATTTGGCTTGCCGGAGCTCACTAGAGCTCCGGTGAGTCCAGAAAATATGTAATCTGTGTACAGATTGTTTAAATGTGCCATTTTTAATCTAAAAAGAATCCTGAGGTTTCAAGGAACCTCAGAATTACATTTAATTCTTCATTATTTCATTAGAGTTAAGATTTGACAGTGAATTTGTTTCTTTAAAAATCTAATTTGAATTAAGCTCAGGACTTGTTTTACCACTCAATTGAGTAGTTAAAACAAGTCAACAAGTGTTTATATTCATAAATATATATTTAATTTAGGATTTGAACTGCTCCTGAGCCGCCATTGACAGCGAGCTTAGGAGCTTAATTAAAATTGGGCGTTTAATTTATATGTGGTAATTATACATATTATAGTGTCGATTAGGGTCCATAAGTGATGGATAGATGATGATAGACCCAGTGAAGGTGAAATTAAGCCCACTACTGTCACCATGGACAGTGACAGTAGTTTGTGGAGGTGAAATGTGAATTAAGCGATTAGATGATTCAATTAAATGATTAAGTGAGAGAAAGGAGGAGGTGAACAGTGATTTCAAAAGATGAAATTAAGGCTCTGGCGAACTCAAGGAGTTCGCCGGAGTCAGAGAAGATGACACTGAAATTCTAAAATTACATCTAATCTAACTAACTACCTACCTAACTAACTAAGCTAACCTACTCCTACTCCTAATCTACTGTTACCTGGACGAAGGGGTCAATAGGGTTCCGCCGAAGGTTCATAGTAGATGACAAAATCAGAGGGTGGAAGAAAGATCTCTGACGGGCGGATGTGGGGTGGAGCAGAGGATTCCTTAGGTCGGCGCCTATGTCAGAGACACGGCAGACCATGGCGGATCTCCTTGGCTAATCAGAATGGATGGAGGAAGTCGGAAAGTGAAATGGAAAGTCACCGGAGTTTTGGACGAATAGCCTATCGAAGTCAGCTACAGTGTTAGAAGAGGGAAAGGAGCCAACTTGAGTGAAATCTGAGGGGTGAGGGGGTATTTATAGTAGTTGGCGGCGAAGAGAGTGGCGGGGTCTGATCGAAGAAGGAGCTTGAGGAGCTTAACCTCCGACGTCATCTCTGACGACGGTGAGGTTATCTCCCACTGGAAATTAGGATTTTCGGTTAATCCAGACCAGTGGATCAAGAGGAGGTGGTGAGCGCAAGTTGCAAGAGCTTGGACAAAGAAGGATGATGTCGGTAAGGAGGTGATCATGCGGTGGCCTGACTCTCCGTCGCCAGTGGTTCATTCGGCTGAAGAAGAAGAAGAAGAAGAAAGAAAGGGACTTAAATGTAATAAAACTTAAGGACCTATGTAGGAAATAAGGACCCGATTGTAATGAATATTAAGGACCAAAATATAAACTCAGGTTTTGAAGGTTTATTTTAACTTAGATCATTTTCAACTTTTTATATATGTTAGTAAATAAGGTAAATATTATGTTTTCACCTTGAATTTACATTTTTGACCTTTTTAGATTGATTTATTAGATTAAGTAAAATCACTTAAGTTATTATATACTTATGTATACATTAAGTTTAAGTTACTTAACTTAGTAATTAAGGAAATGATTAATAGGATTTCGAGTCCAGTTATTATCTATAATATTAATAATGTTAATTGAATGATAAAATGTCATTTTTAACTTATTTTAAAGTCCTTTACTAAATATCCCTTATTCTATAATTAACCCTTATAAATTCATAATCTTAGCTAATTAACTAGGAAGACTAGTTAATTAGGGGTAATTAAAGATCATGATGAGTGTCTCATCACACACCCAACATCCTCTCGTCAACATTCAGCCACCAATGGCCACCTCAGTCTGTGCCGATGACTCCATCGCAAAGCCCTCATCCCACTCATCCTCCGTCATCAGCCTCGCTTCCAGTCGTGGCTGACCATGTGTGCAGCGAGAGCATGAAGGGAATCCCCTATTTCTTTCCCTATTAGTTATTACATGTGAATGCCATTGCCACCATTTTATTTTTGGTTTATTAATATTTAATTATGGTAGTTTTATGATAAAAACAGTCATGTTTTACATAAATGCTCACTCAACATATCTAACAATTGATAGCAAATTCTAGTGGGGATTTCAGCTTAGTGTTTGGGGGAAATTTTCAGTGAACAATTATTTGTGACTTTTGCGAGTTTAGACGGGCTAGTGTCTCCTTGTGGACATGACCTGCTCCATTTGTGAGTGGTTTATTTTCTCTTGTTTTGATCGTGCGTTTTACCACTCGATTTCTTTTCTACAACAAGTTTTAAATCTATTTTAGAAAACCATTTTAGTGCTCGATCAATTGGCACCGTTGTTGGGGAGGCAACATGCTTGTTAGATACTCACATTTATTTATTTGTTTACATTTTATTTAAGGCATATTTCACTTCAAATATCTATTTTGTGCGAGGTACTTCTTAGAGAATCGCTGCACCCACTACACCATTGTCAAGAGGAATCAAGCTTCACGCTATGAGAAGGAGCTTGGCACCTTGGTGGACCTTGTTCCACAATTTGGAGGAGAACATTCTCAAGGGAAGTGCTTCAACTTTTATATTCTCCATTTATTGCACTTAGATAGACTTAGACTCTTAGGATTTATTCCTTGCTTGCATTCATTATTTAGGACCATTGTTCTGGGGTCATATTTTTAGGGGTTTGTTCCCCGATTTTGTTTTAAGCTTCTACGTGGGTAATTTTTCAGGAATCTGTTCCTATTTCTTTAGACTTAGGTTTTTACTTTCTTTCATGGATTGATTTTATTTTCCATGGTTTGTTCATAACTAGTGTAGTTAAAAAAAAAATCATGAACTGCCAGCTAGAAGCTGCATGTTCTAGGAATGATCATTTAGGTTATTTTTGAAGCAGCATCTAGACTTTATTTTGTGAATTGCGTGCATTCTTGCATTGTTAAGGTACGTATCCTCTTACTTTGCATCCATATCCTGATCATGCATTTGCACATTTGGATTTTAAGGAAGACCACTTAAATCTTGTTTGAAACAATCTACAAGTGGTCACATTTAAATTAGGAAAAGGACTTAACTTAAGGAGGGACATTAAAACCAAGGAGCTAAATTGAAAACTTGAAATGCGGTTCAAAAATTCAAAGTCAAGACTTTTACGATGTATGCACACTTGTTTGATCTTTGCACCAAGGCACATTTTCTAGACACTCCTAGGCTGGAACCTCTAGGAAAGAACCTCCTATTGCTGGACACTGAGGTGACCCAAACTATAGTCCAAAAGTGAGGTTGCCTCCAAACCTTGCAGATTGAGGGTAGTTAAGAAGCACAACATCAAAGGAAGGGCTTGACCTTACTTGCATCCCTCTTTGCCATGTTTGGTGGTGACTAGACTTTTTTGTCTTTAGGGACGATCTCTAAAGTTCCAACTAGGTCTTTATTAAGGCATTTCGTAGGTCGACAATAGGCACGTAATTTGTTTAGGCAACTTGTATTGCCACCTACAATTGGACTTAAATCTCAAAGTACTTAATTGATTAAAGACATAAAAAGTCATTTTAAATTGTGTTTGCTTGAGGAAGAATTTGACTGTGGTGTGAGTAAGAATGGACCACTTTGACCACTAATGTAGACAATTATTGAAGATAAAATGCCTATTCATGCATGCTCGTAGGCTTAGATTTGCATTTCAAGTTACAAATATTGCATAGCATGCATCATCCTGCATTTAGAGTAGTTGTGTATATTTTAGGTTAATTACATCATTTTTATGGCCAGGAGGGAAGGAGATTTATTTCAGGGCCTCGGATGAATGATCTGACCGTATGAATTTGATCAGGACGACAATCGAAGTCTAATGCCTTCGAAATTGTCTAGATCAGAATCTCATAGCATCATATGAAGTTCGAGGAAGATCAACAGCCAGGGGGGTAATGCGACATCCATATGAGCTTCGGATAAAAAAATCCAACCATACAGATGAATTCGGAGCGGCAATCGCAGTCCAGCAATATAGGAATCATCTCGATCTGAGCATCGTGGCACCCTTTGCAACAAAAGAAGATGGACAGCCTAGATGGTGCCATGTGGCGCCATTCGAGCCGCCCAACATCGACCAGCAATGCCTACCCACACCACTCATCATCCGCGACCTCCATTCCCAGCCATTGGATCTTGATCCAACGACTGAGAAGCCTCCTCAAAGCATGCCATAAGACGTCTTCTCGACACATGTCAACTTGGCCTGTTGGTGGAGGCTTGGACTTCCAAGGGAGGGGTGTGGGTTCGAATCTCCATAGCCCCCCAATTGAGCAAATGGACGTAGGCCACACAACACCAGCCGCGCGTGCATGCACAAGCACAAGCACGCATAGCACCGAAAGCACGCATAGCACGGACAGCATGCACGCACGCGCGACACGGAGCAGAAGGCACGAGCGCATGATGCGCGGGCCAGTGAGAGCGTTGAATGGTGCGGATCTTCAGCGATAGCCTGGGCGGGTCTTTAGTGACTCTTGTAGCTGTCACTAATTGCCTGTGCGCGAGAAGCCCTTCCTCCTTCCACTATAAAAGGACCTACATCCCTCCATTCTTCTCCATCTCTTCCTTTCTTCCTCTCACCACCTCCAAGGCTCTAGAGAGAGCTTGTCCCAAGCCCAGAATGCTCCTCTAGAGTAGAAATCAAATATTTTTCCCCACCTCTCATCCCCCTTCGTGGAGCATCCCATGGCCGTCTTCTCACCTACTTCAGGAAGTAGATCCTCACCGTGACGTCGTCCGGCCCTGCCCTTCGTCCTCCGGCTCCATCCTCGTTCATCCCGCTCCTCACCACCTTCCTCTAGGCGACGTCAGAGTGAGTTGTCCTCCAAGAGACCGTCGAGGGGGATTCTTCTCATCTCTATCTATCTTTACTACTTTCTAGTGTAGTTCTTTCTGCTTTCATAGTTGTAGAAACACTTGTTGAGATATATGTATTTGTTTCTCTCTCACTCTCTTATATTTTCCAAGTAGATTAGTTAGATAAGAATTCATCAACCTAATCTCTTGCTTGCTAAAAATACCAAAAAAATTAGAAAAGACAAAAACAACAAAAGTAAATAAAAGTGAAACGCGTATTTTTCAAAACCAAATGTTCGCCTCCCCGTGTTTGACCTGGGACTCACTTTTCAAGTTTCAGTTATAAATTTTATCTGATCGATAGATTTTCTCGTGAATCAAACTATTACAACAATTTCCAAATCCAATCCTTTCCGCGTGCGAATCCAACAAATCAACCACCACCCTTTCACCTCTTGCCCACACCCTTACCCCTACTATGCAATGTTTGATCCCATCCGTCTAGATGGTCCATCCTTTGATGGACATAATGACAGTCATTGGGATCCTTTTTACTCCTACTATAGGAGTATTGGTTTGATTAAGCCCCATCACGGTGGGCAGAATCTAGGAGTGGAAAATACCTTGTCTAATATCCCACATACCATAGAAATATCCAACCTACCCTCCCTGAATGATGTTAATGGTTGGACAGAAACTGATATACCCCTGAGCCTAACTTATCTCCTGAAAATAGTAATGACTTCTCCACCTTGAAGATGGAAATACAGAAAATGCAAGACGAAATGATCAATTATTAGGAGAATCTTCGAGAGCAGGCCAACAAAAAAAAGACATTAACCACCTAACTTACCCCATTAAGGATGACTTTCATCCCTCTACACTAAATTCATCTCCCGTGGCAATGACATGCCCTAAGTTGGAGGGAAATGTTGGGGATTCTCTAATGAAAAATAGCTACTTTCTAGGATTGATTTTGAACCCTCCCCGCCAAAAGACACTTCCTTGAGAGGTCCACACCTTAAGTGGGACGAGGATAGGAATGAAAGTAGCTATGCATTGGATGTAGAAAGGTGGCAACCTGAGGATGACATTGAGGTTAAGTACCTACTTGAGCTATATTTGAGTCAAAAGAAGGGAATGATGGTACCATTGGAAGACCTTGACCCAGACGATAGTATTTTTGTGACATTTGATGAAGTGGCGGTCGAAGTCAAGTTGTTAATCCTACCCTCCCTTCTGATGATGATCAACTAATGAAACTTAAACCCACCCGTAGGGAATCTGACCCCGCATTTCACCTATCTGAGGAGTCTGAGGATTCAAGTATAAACCCATTACCCCAGATAGAGTGCCATAGGGGATCTGATAACATGGTGGAATAATTTACACCTCGGGTAGATGATGAATTACTTGTTGAGAAGGACGATGAATTATGTGAGGAACCTACATTCGAGATTTGGAGTGACACTAAGGGTGATTATGTCTTATTTGAAGAATTAGCCCCCAAGGATGTCACAGATTTGATCAACTTAGGTTTCCTCCATGATCTTATTAATGATATCCCTGCTCAAGATCAATAATGGAAAATGTGGAAGCAACTTCTAAGATTTATGTGGATTCACATATATGTTACTTCAACTCCTCATATATAATATTTTGATGATTTTACAAAATGAAGAAAAATAAATAAAATATAAGCGTAGCATATTGTTTCTCTCTATAATAACACAATTGCAGGTTTCATGGAGTTTTCCAAGACGGGAGATTAAAAGCATGAAGACTAAGTAGCATAAGTATTAGGTCATAGGCTTTTCATGTAAACTTTCAAAGGTTGTAATTTTCATTTTATTTGAGTCTAAAGATGTTGTAAAGAGCCCCCAAACATAACTTATAAATAGCTAACTTAGGCTCTCTACAATTAGGGTAAATTAGAAACAAAAACCTAACACCAAAACTCTTATCAGACGTCCATAACAACTGTCAGATGTCTGATTTTCAACTTTAAGACGTCTAAAAAGTGTCTCAGATGTCTAATTACCTATAGCTGTACCTTCAGTTCCTATCTTCTTAAACATCAGTCGAAGCACTCTTCTATCAGACGTCCATAGCCTCATCCAGACATCTGATACTTCACCTGGATGTCCTAAAAAATAACCGCTAGAATAAGCACCTATCTTCCTTATATATATAACAGGCAAAATGCATTTTCAGATGTCTGGACATGCTTCTAGACGTCTACCTTTGGACCGTTGCCCATGTGTTTCTGTGTGTATCTCATTACAAACCAAAGATCTTTTGTCAGATATCGTAGCCAAGTCTTTTTAGTTTTCCAGACGGCTAGAGAATCCCTCAGACGTCCATACAGACGTCTGATTCTTCAAATCTAAAACCCTGTTTGGATCTGGTCAAAATAGGAATGAATCCACACATTATTAGACATCCAATAACTTTATCAGACATCTTATGTGAAAATATCAGACGTCCTTATTTCAATCCAATGAAGTCAGTACAGGCTGGCCTATAGTATTAGACAACCAAAATTATAATCAAACATCTGGCCCTAAAATTAGATGCCTGATATTGCTGTTAGACTCATCATTACCCTGATTTGTGGTGGATTTCATCCCAATCTCTTGGGATTTGCCTCCAACGGCTAGGAGATCTCTCCCAAGTGTTCTTAAAGGTTCCAAACTTGCCTATAAATAGACTACAATCCCTCTTAGGCAAAACACACCTCTTGAGTTTCAATTCCCTTAGAAACATCACTTGCTCACTACTTTAAGCTTCATCTTGCCCTTGTGCTGTGCCAACACTATGATCAAAGGGCAAATCCACACTCCCAACTCACTTCATTCTGCAAATTCTCAGAGAGTTCTCTTTATACTTAATAGATAAGAAAGTAATCAAAGTATTTGGGTGCTCTATAGGTGCTGTTTTAATTCCTACTTTGTACTTTGGATATCCGGCCTGTCGGGTTCCCATCTCTTCATTGTGAAGGGGGAAACCTCCGTTTAGGGATCGAAAGTGGAATTTGTAAATTGAGGTACACTACCCTTGTTTAAGTAGTGTGGTTAGTGGATTGATCACCTTGTGATCGAAAATCCTAAGTCAAGGGATTGGCTTAGGTGGTGGTTTTCACCCATCTTGGGTTTCCACCTAAAAATCTAGTGCCACTTTTTGTGATTGAATTTTTTGTATTACAATATATTATAATTTTACTATTCAACCCCCCTCTAGTGCAATTTCAATATAGACTCCAAGGAGGATTTGAGAAAAGAATAAGAACCAGGGGATGAGATTGATAGGGTATCCCTAAACCTGTTGCTTCCAACCTACCTTCATTTGATTGGGAGTCAGCCTCTGATTCTCCTATGTCTGAAGGTGAAATTTTGACTCCATACCTTGAACTGATCACTAATGAAGAGTAGGTAGATACTTGTGATATTACAAGGGATGCTAGGGATGTGATTGAGGAACTAGGGAGGCTGTTAGGAATGGACACTAAGTCAATTACACCCATTCTTGAACTTATAGCCATTCACAAGCCACAAAACTTGAACACTCTTGACAATCCTTGGCTTAAAAACATGCTCACTACTATTTTGATCGGGGGGCTTATCAGACCAACATTTCCTATATTGGGGTATCAAGTATGGACCGATGCTTTCTATGGTCAGTCCATCACCCTGGGGGTATATCTTTGCACTATTCCTTTCCCATTTCTCTTGGAGGAACCTTATCATCCTCCTACCCTTCTAGAGGTCGTTATTCCTGCCTATCATTTAGAGCTTCCGTTGGTGACCTAGGATAAATTCATTCCCATCCTCGTTGGCCGAGCATTTATCATTGGTATCCATTGTCAGCTTACCAACATCCTAGGTTACCTCTTTTCTAGGCATGTATTATTACGCTCATTTTTATGGTCTATTTCTTTGATTTTTGAACCAGACTTGCAGGTTCTTTGGCTACTTGGCTGGCAACAAAATAATGACAGCCCAACTTTGACCCAGGTAATACCCATCTATGCAATGGGGACATTGCAGATTTTAGGCATGGGAAGGGTGTACTTAGGGGATATACATAGCATGTATACATAATTGCATACAACTGCATTGCATACATTTGCATTTATATAAAAAAAATTGCATTTAGGCCCATGATAGAATTGAGCTTAACTAGCTGGGCCTGCATTCTTAGGCATAAGACCTGGACTTTAGGTTAATCTAAGTTGACTTTAGGTGTCTAACTTTAGAAGCTAAGTTGAGCTACTAGCTTTAGACCCTTAGGGTCCTTTGTGGACTTAAAAACTTAAGTAGGAGTTATGTTGCGGACCATTCCTCAAGAGGTTGAGGAAGGAAAGCTAGGGATTGAGTTAAAGGTTGGGTAGTACTTGGTGTCTTTTTCTACCTTTTGGCTTACGGGTCCTCGTAACCTAAGCATCCACATTTCACATACATTTGGTCTTGTGTAAATAGTGATCACCTTTCTTGAAGATAATTTTGTTCTCTCGATTCTGACTTGGGAGAAGCTGGGAAGCACAACTTGATTGGATGAGTTCCTACCGCATGAGAGGTGGAGTATATACTCACCTTGATGATGCAATGATAACATGTCACCTCCCCGACGCTTGTCTCTTAAGATATCCATCCTACTGGGGGCATGTAAGCGCATTGTGCGGTTCAGATACCATGGGTGGCCCTATCTCGAAGTGTCGATTACCACAGGTCTGAATTCACTTAAGAAATCCATGGGCGATACTATCTCGAAGTGTCAATTGCTAGGAGTTCTTGGGATCACCATGGGCGGTGCTATCTCAAAGCATCGAATGCCAGGCACCCTTCGAGGTTCGGTGATGGGGACATTGAACCTGGCACAGACCGTGTTGATAGCTGATCCAAGGTTAGACTCAGAGAAATCAAAATATATATATATGACAAAAAAAATAGAAAAAATTCCTTCTTACTCTCTTTCTATGTTGGCAATCATACCAACCTCAAATAACTTAGACCAACACATACACGGATGCTTTGATCTCTATGACCAACAAACTCTATGTTAGAGCTAGAAATCAAAGAAACCTATCCCTGCAACTTGTCCTTACCCGACCTAGTCTGTAACTAGGCTTCTACTTGGGTACCTTAAGTCTAAAGTCTGTAACTTAACATGTTTCTAAGGGAAGACCGATTGAGTTAGCTAGTCTACTTGAAGTGCTAGGTTATTGGTTGAGTTTGCTAGGGACTAGCAAAAACTAAGCATGGGGGCATTTGATGAGTCCACATTTGTGGGCTATTCTTGTACTTAAATGTCTAGACATTCAATTGATACCTGTATGTACAAAGCATGCATTAGGATGTAAATAATTAATTCATATATCCGATTGATTAACACATTCCATCATATACTTAGCAAGCACTATGTGATTTACTCAATAATATGCATAGTTCATACATTACAAGTAAATGTAAATATGATAACATGCATTAGAAATAGGATTTGTTTTAGAGTGTTGTATATAAATAACCCACTAATTAATTATTCACTATTTTCTTCTCTCTTACTAGAATCTCACAAGAATAAAAGCTCGAACATTCACTCTTTCATGAGATTAGCCAGCCAGCCAAGCATCATCACTCCCAGGCAATCAAAGAGCTGGAAGGAATAGATCTGGTACATTCAAATGCATCCCTGTTGCTATAAAGGAGGACCAAGGCCACCAAGCTCCGTAGGCCCCACCCCGACCATACTGTGCTTCACCTCCACCACCGCCGACCTCAACCACAATGGAGATTTGCCACCGTGGGCATGCGGGGTGATAGTCCGCACTGCCATTGCAAAGCTTTGCACTATAACCTCATCGTTCCACCACCTAACCCCCAACACCACATCCATCACCACCTTTCCCACTATTCACCTTCTTCCTCAACGAAGCCCACCACCACCATCAACAACACTGACCACCTTCACTTTCACCAACCTAGCACCATCACCACCAGCCGCCTCATCCTCCTCTTTTCCCATACGCAAGCCACCCTTTTCTTCTTCATCTTCTCCTTCCTCTCCCAACATCCCCTATTCATTGTGCCTTCATCCACCTCAAGAACCCAACAAAAACCCACCACGCAACTGATGTGTTATAATCTCAACACAATTAATTAAGTTATTTAGGCTTAATTAATTGCATGAGAAAGTAACTTAGGTTAACTTGATTTAATTTCGGTTGTGTAGTATAGGGTCAAGTTAACCTAACATTTTAAATTTTTATTTCTTTTTAACTGGTTGAGTCCAGGTCGTTCACTGGGAGGTATAATAGTAAGTTTAATTCACCATTAATTCTCTAAAGCAAAATTATGAATCAATTAATTAATCAAATATTAAGTTAAATACTTTAAGCACATGAATATTGCATAAAAATGATTCAAATAAGAACATGCAACATTCCATTAAAAAGAAACACATTTACAAATGAAATCTATCATTAAGAATCAAGTAAACATGTTTATTACATCAATTACTTTTAATTACAAGAGATTAAGGCAAGAAAATGATATACAAGAAGTATATTTGCCTTTATTTCATCACTAAAGCGTAAAGCAATAAAAGAGAACAAGATATATGAATGAATTACAAATCAGACGTCTAAAATTAACAACAGACATCTTAAAAATGAAGATTGGAAGTCTGATAGAAGGCACAGACATCTGATTTTTCCTCTTTCTATTTCTTTCCTTCACTCTTTCTTCAGCCCTTTTCTTCTTCTTTGTTATTTCCTTTCTTCTCTGTCGTTGCTCTCTCTCTCATTCTTCTCTTTTAAAGTTCCTTAAGTCTTTATCCTTCCTTAACTCTCTTCCTTTCTTTCTTTATCATCTCTTACTGTGTTTTCGATTCCACACTTTAGCCAAATTTGCACCAACATTTAACCCATTTAATCTTCAATTATAAAAATTATTTATTAATGGGCTACCCAAACTCGTTCGAGGATACATAGCACCCAATTGGGTGGGACCAGACCCTACTTGAGCTCGAGCCTAGTTCTTAATTGGTGGATTTTAATTAGTTCAAGTCCATGCACAATCTCCGGCCTCCCAGGCCCACACGCCCACACGGGCTCACGCTCACGCCCACAAGCGCATGCATACACACACCCATGTACAGGCACATGCAACGCACGCACTCGCATGCCATATCAATTTCATTTCGTGCCCTACGCTGATGACCGAAACGTCATACGCAGTTTTTCATATTATATCAGTGCGGCGCCTTACAGATTACCAATGTGGGACTATCTATGTCCACTCCAGGCTGATCTTCAAGACTCAATTCCGACCGACTCCATGGCTCAATTCGATCGAGCAAAGGCTCAATCGAAAGCTCTTGATGTGCTCCACATGATTATAGCACCAATTTGGTGTTAGAGTCGTGATTAGTCCTTCAATTTAAAGGACGAAGAAGATAGGTTCTTACAGCCGTTCATGGCCTGTAGTAGATAAGTTTAGGTCTTTTGACCTGCAGGAGAGTGTTTGACCTCCAGATGAGGTCCAGACTCTATTCAGAAAGGAATTTCACATCTAAAGGAGAAGATAGGAGGTCCTATATAGCTTCAGGAAGATGAAGAAGCTTCTGAGCTTCACACTGGAGCTTTAGAGCTCCATTTTGAACTCTGAAAGGCTCGACAAATTGATAACAAACTTAAAAAGGGAACTGAACAGATTCAGAAGGTTGTTTGAAATAGATCTGGGTGAGAATTGTAATCAAATCTCATCAAAAGCACTACAAATATTGTTGGGTTCCAGTTTAAACCCAAACTACATAGAAGATCAAATCTCATCTAAATCTTAGTAAAACTCATTAAATTCACCCTAAGTGATCTCTAAATAGATTCAGAAACTCAATCATCCCTTTAGTTCAGAGCTTCAACCATTCAAACCCTAATTGTGGCTTAGGTTTGACCTAGGACCCTTCAGAGTTGACTTTCTTGTTTTTAGCCTCTCAGATTGAATTAAGCACTTGTATAAACTCAAATTATCCTCGATAATCTGATGCATACCTTAAAATCAGGTTTTGGCGACTCTAGAGATACACTCAGGCATCGCCGCCTAAGAAGAAATGAAGGTTTGTTTGGTGGAAAATCCTAGAGGTTTTTAGATCAATAGGTCAAGGATGAATTAAGCAAGTCTTACTCTTGCTTATGAACCTAAATTTGAAGTCTAAAATCTCTTATAGTAATCTCTCCAACTACACCGGAGTTGGAGAAGACACAAATTAATACTGAGCTCCAGATGATAAAACAACAAAAGAAACACTGAGACATGATCCTTAAGCCTTATAGATTCATTCTGGAGCTTCTCAACACTTATCTAGGGCTGAAGTTCAAAAATGACTCGTCGAAGCTCGCCAAAGCTCTGGTGAGTTCAAGAATGATCATAGAGATGAAAACCTCAGTAAATGAGGCCATTACTGACCTGAGGAGATTCCTAAGACCTAGACAGACCCAAAGATCTCCCCAATTAATTCTTTTAAAGATCAAAACAATAGATTGTCTAAGGAATTCAAAGATTGAGCATTCTGAGTTCGACATAACTCAGAATGCTTCCTCTCATTTAATTGAGTCAGGGAAAGTATTCGAAGGGGTGAGGCAATGCTAGTGGATTAATTAATTAAGTCAATTACTCATCTCTGAGCTGCCATTGACAACGAGCTCAAAGATGAGGGGAAATTAGGCGTTTCTAGTTTATTTCTCTATAGGAGCAATTGAAAGCTTCGTAGAGGTCCTTAAGTGTTAGGGGAGTGATGTAGGACCTTAATTGGGTCTAAGACTAGCTCTGGACACTTCACCATGGACAGTGAAGTGTCCAGGTGCATGTAAAGTGATATAGATGGTTAAATGAATAATTAGGGTAATTCTGAGGTCAGGAAGGGTCCTAAGGGTGGCGTTCTAGAGATGGAAGACCCTAATGGAGGTGTATAAGGCTTGGTGACCTCCGCCATAAACAGCGAAGATCGTCGGTGATGGTGAGCTGTATTAGGCGGTATAGGTGATAATAGTGAGTGGAAGAAAGTGGAAATGGATCGTGGAGAGATAAGAAAAGTGGAACATTCCTTGGAAGTGTGAACGAAGACCCAAAGAGGCTAAACTTGGCCTCACCAGAGCTGAGGGAGATGAAACTAATCTACATTAAAATTAAGCTAATCCTACTCCTAACTATAGCTAACATACTCCTATGAGTTAAGGCTACTTATCTGGATGAAAGGAGGTGAGAAGTTTCGTCGATGGCTCATAACGGAGGACGAAATCAGAAGGCAGGGGATAGAGCTCCGGCGAGAAGTTGAAAGCGATGAGATAGGGGATGGGGCTCTCCAAGGCTCTGTCACAGCCGTCCGGAGAGGAAGAGGAGGTGAGAGAGACGAGTCCCTCATGCAGAGGAGCTCCGAATGAAAGGTGAGAGGTCGCCAGAGGTAGCAGAGGAATAGCCTATGGTTGGTCATAGTTGGGGAAGGGGGAAAGGGGACCGACCCTTGAAATCAGAGGGGTCCTAGGGTATTTATAGGTTACGACGGCTGTGAAGGAGGCTGTGTCTGGACGGGAATGCATCTAGGTTCAAGGTAACCACCGACGTCGTCTCCGATGCTAGTGAAGTTATCGTCGAGCTCTAAATAGGATTTCAAGATCATCCAAACTATAGGATGGAATGAAAAGTGTGAGCGCAAGCTCCAGGAGCTTGGCGAGGAAGGAATGACGCCGGATGTGAGATGATCAAGTGGTATCTTCACCACCGCTTGTCAATTGTTGAAGCAGCTGAAGAAGAAACAAAGAAGAAGAACAAAAATGTTCATAGGGACCTAGGCATAAGAAAAGTTACGGACCTATGTTCATGACAAGGACTGGCATGCAATGAAACCTAAGGACTAAAACATAAACTAAGGTTTTCAAGGATTATTTTAATTTAATTCTTTTTCAACTTTTTATATATGATTATAAATTAGATAAATATTATATATATACCTTGAATTTACGTTTTTGACCTTTTTAGCTTAATTTATTTAATTGATTAAATTACTTAAGTTATTACATACTTAAGTATAAATTATGCTTAAGTTAAATTAGATATTAATTAGGTAACTAATTAATGATATTTCGAGTCCATTTATTAATTAAATTATTAATAATGTTAATTGACTAATAATTAGGCATTTTTAACTTATTTTTAGGTCCTTTATTGATTTATCCCCTATTACATAATTAACCCTTATATATGCATATTCCTAGCTAATTAACTAGGGAAATTAGTTAATTAGGGGTAATTAGAATCCATGATAAGCCTCTCATCAGCAGCCAGCCCCACAAGTCCTTCACTCCTCGTCGCTCACCCCTCGAGTGCTCTCGCCTACCAAACCGCCATCCACTTGCGCGTGGAGCTACCCAGAAACACCAAACCATCATCATCGCCCACACCACCGGCGTTACTCCAACAACGCACGAGCCCCTCACCGTGAACCGCTCTAGCTCGCACCACCCTCTGCTAGCTCCACTATGCACAGGTGGGCATTACACCCAGCAGCCCTCCCGTACCTCTCGCGCAAAGCCACCAGCTACAACATCGCCATCTCCATGCCCAAATAGGGGTGTGTGCGGCATACAGCCAACATCCTCTCCTCGACATTTGGCCACCACCTACCACCTCAGTCTGCACTGAAGACTCCATCGCAAAGCTCTCATCCCACTCATCCTCTATCGTCAACCTCACCTCTAGCCGTGGTCAGCCATGCGCACAGCAAGAGCATGAAGGGAATCCCCTGTTCCCCTCCCTATTAGTTATTACATGTGAATGCCATTGTCACCATTTTATTTTTGGTTTATTAATATTTAATTATGGTAGTTTTATGATAAAAGCTCTCAGGTTTTACATAAATGATCATTCAACATATCTAGCAATTGATAGCATATTCTAGTGGGGATTTCAGCTCAGTGTTTGGGGTAAATTTTCATTTAACAATTCTTTGTGACTTTTGCAAGTTAAGATGAGCTAGTGTCTCCCTATGGACATGACCTGCTCCATTTGTGAGTGGTTTATTTTCTCTCATTTTGACCACGTGTTTACCACTCGATTTCTGTTTTGCAACAAGTTTTAAATCTATTTTAGAAAACTATTTTAGTGCATGATCATAAATCATCCTCTATATAAACTCTACAAACTCCCAGCAATTTACCCAGCCAAGATTAGACCTGAAATTACCCTTCACCCCCTCCGGCCATCCTCGTCTTTAGCTCTAGCAACCTCCTTTGCCCCCCACTTCCAACCGACCAATCGACAAATTGGAAGGCTTACATTCTTCCCCTCTTCTTCGCGTGCCTTGCCAGCCAAAGCAAGGGCACCACTGACCCTGTCTTCATCATCGATTCCCGTGCCACCGACCCTGTCAATGTTGGACGCGCCTCATCTCCCCATCACTCAATAAGCCCTTCTTTCCCTTTCTCTTCCTTCTTAGAGTCCTCTTAAGCCCTTAGAATTAGGTTTCACAAATCAACTCACCCTCTCCGACTATGTCTTCTCCATGTTCAGTATGAGCTCTGGTGAGCTCGCACTGACATGCTATCGACCAAACCACTCAGACCTCCGCCTCGACCACATGACCAAAAACCCTCAAACTATTGAGGCTTTGGACCACCCCAACTCCTCCCCAAATGACCCACCATTCGTCATTCATCCACCACTCTGTCCAACCACCTACATGCACCAATCATCATGAAAATACCACCACTACACTCGTCAAGCTCTGGCAATCCTTTTGAATGTTTTAATTTAGGCTATTATCCCATTATCTTGTCTCAGGTACTCCAACGGAGCTTCGTCACCACCACCATCTTCCACGACATCATATGTCATTCTTCGTCCACTTCCGGCCTTGCTGCCTGTTGACACGCGAAATCGATGCTATAAAGCTGCATTATAGTATAAGTTGAAATCGCTTGAAAATAAATAGAATTTATACTCGAATGGAAGTCTGAGGTCATTCGCTGGGAACAAATAAGAATTCACACGTAAATCTCAATATATAATGTAAATGAGCACACTTAATTACTCAAAAATCAAATATGCAATGTAGCACATGAGTATGTGAAGGTTCTAATGACGCAAAAAGACATCTAAGGCAAAATAATGATGATTTGAATCACCAATTATTAGCTTAGATACATATATAATAATTACTGAATCATCTAAATAAATGAACAGTTTAACCATTCAAACTTTAGTCCATAATGCCCTTCATCAGACGACAAGGCACTCAATCAGACGGCTTAAGTGTCTTACTACAGTGCCAAGAGGACACTGTACTTCTTCCTTTTCTCTTCTTTCTCTCCTTCTGCTTCTGCTCTTCTTCCTTCCCTTCTTCTGTGTGTGCCTCTTCTATCGCTCTCCTTCTCTTCTCCTTTCTTTCTCTTCTGTCAAGGCCTTCTTCCTTCTCTTGGCTTTCCTTCTTCATGCACAGAGGGAGGTAATCCCTCCAGTGGCTAAGTGTTAGCCGACTCTCAAGAGAGAAAAACCCCCTGCCCCCGTGCTCTCTTTCCTTTCTCTCTCTGGCTTTTCCTCCTTTCCCACCTTCCCAAGGCCAATGTTCGAGTTATCAGGTAAATGGGTATACGTGCACCTAGGACCAGGGCTGCCAGCTGTGCATGGCAGCCAAGGTGTGAGAGTGGGCTTAGGGGGGTAATCAGATCAAACCAGGATCGTGTGGAGAATGTCACGGGCGAGGCACGTGTGATGGGTGTGGAGGAATTCACCCTCTGTGTTAGGAGGCGAATAGTTGTATGCAGAAAATCATAATAAGCCACTGCACTTGGTTGTCCCCTTCCGGACGCTTCCTCTTTGAGCTGGCTGCAGCTGCTGATTCATCAAATTTCGGTCAAAGGCCAGGTCAAAGGGCCAAGTTGGTCCCTGAGTTGTGTTCCTGGAGGGATTCTACTATGCCTGGAGTCTTCACCTGGGTGAATCCTACACGAACAAGGCCTGGAGCTTTGCGAAGAAGCTTCAACAATGGCATGAGGGTCCTCAGTACCTGAAATCAAACAAACAGCCTTATAGCCACATTAAACCAGCTCAGGAGAGTTGTGAGGTGACGGCGAATGTGCTGGTGGTGGTTTTATGGAGTTTAGTACATGGAGGAGGTCGGTCGGTGACGGAGGAGGTTGCGGGAAGGTGGGTTACTCGGTGGGCATTTTGGGTGGACGATGGAGTGCGATAGGTTATGGCTTTAGATGAGGGGAGTATGGTGGAGCTTGTGGGCTTGTTGGCAAGGGGGATGGTGATATGTAGTGAATGGAAACCCTCACTGGAGTGGTCACCATAGATGGAAGGGATGAGGGTGAGTCACGGTGTCAGAGGTCGAAACAAAGATTTAAGGATAGAAAAAGAAAGTAAAGAGGGTGAGGAAGTGATTTGGCCTAATAATAAGGGCGAAAGGGGAAAGGATACGACGACGGTGTGATTGAAGACGCCATGGAAGATGAAACCTCCTTAGATGGATGGCGGTGAAGAAGGGGCTTGGGCACCTCTGATGTGATCGTTGAGAGGCAGGGGAAGTCAAGGAGGAAGGAGACGCTCCTAATTTAGCTGTTGGGAGGTCGTAGGATGACAGAGGAGGAGGCTCGCTAGAGCTAAGGTGGAGATGGCCGGGGAAGGAGTTTGAAGAGGATTTTTGGGCCAAAACCTAGCTGAGGAAAACAGTCGTGCGTCAAGGGTTCTTTTATAGGGCTCTAAAGGTTAATTTAAGCTTGGTAAGCAAGCTTCCCAAGCTAGGAAAGCTCACCGGAGTTGGAAACCTAAAGATACCCAAATCTCTCATGCATTCGCATGAGAGATTGGGAAGGTTTTGGGGTTCAAGATCGGATTCATTGGAAAGAGGGCTCCTCAAGGAATCTCCCTTCCAATTTTGGAAGGGATTGATTGATCAAAGGAGTTCTCTTTAATCAAAGGTCACCGGAGTTGTTTGAATAGGATTTCATGAAGGTAGGGACTTATTTGTGAAGAAGATGACAAAGTTGGGGGGCTATTTGTAAGAAATTCAAAAGTTAGGGGCATGTGTGTGAGAGAAAAGAGTCAAATAGGACCAAATTGCAAACTAGGTCAAGATGATCTCAGATTGGGCCCAAATTTTGGCACAAACCTAATTTGGACCCAAGGAATCCAATGGTGAAGTTAGATTTAGGTTTTAATCAAGTTTGATAGGAGAAATTGCATAATTATCCAAATTAGGGCAAAAGTTTGTCTGTAGCTCTATTTTAGGGCAAGACAGGCTATGATGGTCAAATTGAAGGTACCAAACCTAGAGAATATTTTTATATAAATTTTAGAGGGTTTAAGTGAATTTTATCCTAACCAAAAGCTTAGTTAATTAATCGGATCTGTTTTTAGGGTTTCAGAAGTTATTTAATTCCTGAAATGCATGAAAACCCATTTTTGTCTACACTAAGCCACTTGTTAGACTTTTAAGACCATTTGACCCTTAATTAACCCCTAAGAAAACCCATGATTGTACTGTAATTGAGATATACTGCTCAAACTGTAGTTTTACCCCTGTTTTACTGTATTTCCTTCAGAATGGATTTGTAGTGAATTATATCTCTCTGACGGTTATGTAGGTGCATTTAATCCTTGATTATGACTAATTAAAGCTAGATATGGTTGATGATGATGTTATCATCACTGCCACTTGTAGCAAACGCGGTTCACATCCATAAAGCATTCTGGGCTTTCAACTGAAGGAGTAAGAGGCAACATCGACATCAATTGGACGAAGAAATTTACTGCCGTGCATACGAAGATAACCCTTCTAGATAATCCCACATCATGGGAATTTGATTTTTTTTCTTCTATATATTGAATAACGTGCGGTAGCTAATCTCCTCAAGTCACTATGTGAGGTCACTCTCACTCCCCTACACATGCTCACCTGCCACCACATACTGGTGGACCTAGACTCAGATCTGATTACCCAAACCCGTTTACCTAATTATCCCTGACACAGTCTAAAGAGAGAGAAAGAGAGAGGGATTTTCTGAGAGGATTAGGGGGTTTTGTACTATTCAACCTCAAGTTCCGTGCCCAACACTTGGGCAAATTCAGAGTTGTTTGGCTGGATACTAAAGGCATCTAAGCCTTATTCTCGACGTTTGATCTGAGGAAAATTAGTTCTGACTTGGTCTGACTACTATTGAGAAATTTGGGATATTCATGCTAACTATTGGGGATATTTGATAGTTTCAACCACCAATTTTTATCTCCTTTATTTTTACTCTGAGATATAATTTCTTAGCATTAATTAATTACTCACATATTTGTGATTCAATTGCATTATTATTTATGATTATTGTGATTAATGAATTGAATTGCTATACTTGCTCCCTATGAACGACCTCAGAACTCAGATTTTTCGAGCTTTAAAAATTTAAATGTCGTATAGATTTTCATCGCTTTACTACAACGCGATATTTTCCTAAAATATGATGATCTTCAATGCAACACTTCCATAGATCCATCCAATGATGTCACCTCATTCTAGATATTGATCATGTTCAACAACTCCTGTAGTTGGACCCTATGCTCCATGAACTCAACTGGAGCCATCCCATATGGCCTTGGAGATTAAACTAATTCTACGTGTTATTTAAATCTCAATTTTAACCTTTCAATGTAGAGGAAACCCTTTAGCCAGAAGCCCACAAGTTCCAATCACTAGGATCCCCATTAACACCATCCCACCTAGTCTACATTGGCAACCAAATAGAAATATCTTCCCAGCAAATGCTTCTCCCATGAAGCGAAGGAGTTACAAGAGCTTCTCCTTAAACTCATCAGTTGTTATCTAATTACACAGCAATCATAGGACCTAATGTACCTAAATTAAGTTAGATTTTAGCTTAACTTAGGAACAATGCATACATGAGCATCATAAGTTGCATCATAGTTGATTTGTTAGCTTTATAGATAATAATGTTATTTTATGCTCTAAGAGAGAAGAGATATTAATTGCAGATGATTCAGGGTCGCAGATTATAAATCAGACCGTACAAATCTAATTAGGACGACAATGGGAGTCTAATGCTTTCGGAATCGTCTTGATCAAACTTTTGTGTCATCACATTCAGCCTGTAGAAGATCAGAGGCCAAGAAGCAAGATAGCATAAATCCAAACTTCAAACATCAAATCCGACTATATGGATGGATCTGGATCAATGATCACAGTCCAATGATGCAAAAATCAATTCAATCAGAGCCCTGTAGCACCAACTACAGAGGTAGGAAGATGAACGGTTAGGATGGTGCCAAGTGGCACCATCTCAACAGCACACTGCCATGCCCCAACCACTGAAGGATAAAACATAGGCCGTTGGATCGTCATCCAATGGCCACAACGAAGCCACGTTGCCCCTCTCTATGCATCATCAAATGAAGAATCCATCTTAGCAGTTGGATCTTCATCCAACGGCTGAGAGTGACCATGCACTAATCCAAAAAAGCGACACAAGAGATGGTGTAGCGCGTTGGTCTTATCCTTTGTACACAAGCAAGCGGCGCGCGTCTGATTCGCGCTGAGCGCTAAATTGGAGAGGCGGTGGCACTTGCGTGAAATTTTTCCATCAGATGAAGATTGAATGGCGAAGAGGCGACAGCGTGGCACAACGAGGCTAGATTGATGTGGCAGAGTGATGCATGCACAATCAAATGCCCAACCAAATGCCCCATGATACGTGGAGTGGACACTCGAAGAAGAGGTGGTGTTGCGAAGATTGGATGGCTGAAAACAAAAGCGTGCACGCACGCATGAAGGGTGCAAGGAGCAGATCAGAAGGCCCAACAGCTGCCATGTGTCACTATCCTGTGCGATGCCTGTGTTGTAGGAGCATTGAAGGCTACTTTTAGGCTTGATTTGGTTCGTTGATCTTTGATTGCACAGCAAAAATACACCTGCAATTGTGCCGCTTATGCTATTTCCTAGCATTACCTATGCATATTAGGTCTACAAAGTCGCATTGTAAAAATACACGCATGCATGCATCTAATTGAGGGGAGGAGAATAAAATAAGTGGCCTTGCAATTAACATTTTCCTCAAGTGCATCTTTGCAAATTCACCATCTTTTTATTTTTTATTTCACTTGATTTTGAAATTTTCCCTGAGGCTGCATGGAGCATCCGCTTCCTCCTCGCGCCATTCCCTGCTCAGGCCCTTCCCAGCACCAGCCTCTCCCTGCATGAGCCATCCATGACCCATGCACAGCCAGGGCATGGTTGTGCATGCTCTCCTCTTCTTTAAAAAGAGCACGGTTCTTCCTTTGCAGCCAGCCTGGTCCTCCACAAAAAAAACCCATCCACTTCTCCCTCTAAGCCACCGTCCTCTCCTCCCTCTCCCCCCATACACTGGCCCTCCTCCTCTAAGGAGACACCTGATGGACAGGAGCACCTCACGGTGGTGCACAACCACCACCGTGAGTCCACCACCGCCCAGCTCACCATAGAGCCGATGGGCGTGGTGGCTCTTCCCTGACTTCTTCACTTTCCAGCACTTCAGCCATTACCACCAAGCTTCAGCTGTGAAGCTCAACCGGCCACCGCATGCCCTGCAGCAGCCGGCCGAGCCCCTCAGCAGCAGCAGTAAGGCGGCAGCACATAGCAAGGCAACAGTAGCAGCCCCAGCCCCTTCCGCACGCACCTGCAGGCGCCCTCGCCTCCCGCTTCTTCGCACTGCACTCGCGCTCCTTCGCCCTCAACCGGCCACTGCACACCTCTGCAGCGGCCGGCCAAGCCTCATCGCACACCCCAGCAAGCACCCGCAAGCCTCCGCGCAAGCAGCAGGTCGCCTCGCCCTCCACCGTGCAAGTCAGCAGCCTTCTCCGCATGCTCTGTCGTGACATCCCACCCACAAGCCAGCAGCTGGAGCCACTCCACCGCCCACGCCGAGCAGTCCGCACTCACAGCACCGCCCGCTCCCAGTCACGCAGCTTGCCTGGCCACTGTAGCCACTGTTCACGCCAGTCTGCGGAACACTACGGCTACAGTGGGGTGACCGATGAGTTTCTCACTTAACCGGTCACTCTATGCGCCGCAACCGGCAAGCGCCCGCGCTCGCGTCTCGCCCTGCATTCGGCCAGCGCCCGCCTGCGCGTTTGCCATCGCCCGCACCCGCCTGCGTCGCCCGCTCTCTTCGCCCACGCAGGCCTACCAGCGCCCACTCCAGCCCTTCTGCATAGCGCTACGCGCTGCAGTCCTCTATGTGCACTCACTTCCTCCCAACGTGCGCCTCTTCGTGCTCCTACGCGTAGTGTGGTGCTCTGTGTGCATCAGACGTCAACCACTGGTCTGCAGACAGCTTAACCCTCTAGCCCTCACCTCCAGCAGCACTCTCTCTCTCTCTCTCTCTCTCGCAGCACTCCCTCACTCTCTTTACCGACACTTACACACATACACTGACACTTTCATACACACACACACCTATACACTATTATATACATATATATATATACGTATACATATATATATTGATATATGTACATATATTTATATACATATATATATATACATACATACATACATACATATATATATATATACTTATATTTATACATATAGTAGTACCTATTTACTTATGTATTAGTATACATACATACATATATATATCTATATACTTATATATATACATATATATATATATTTACATATATACATATACTTATATACATATACATATATAAATATATATGTATATACACATATATCTATACATATATTAGTACTTATATAACTATGTATTAGTCCATATACATACATATATATATATACATATATATACACATATACTTATATATATATATATATATATACAAATATACATACATATATATACATATATATATCTATAACTATATATACATACATAGATATATATATATACTTATCTGCATATATCTATATATACATATAGATATATTTACATATATACATATATATATATATAATTTCACATTATTTACCATACGTGGTATCGCGGGAATATCTGCACCAGTTGCTGATATTCCTCGATACACGCGTACAAAAAGCGTGGTCACATACATCTTCCGCCATTCACCTTACACACCATGCGGCACCTCGTCCTGTCGGTTGCGTCTTTCTAGACGACGACCGACTCAACACCATGCTACACTCCATCTCCGCCTCCACCCCCACCCCTTTATACATATATAGTATATACATATATATCTATACTATATTTACTCTATTTCTATTTCTCTTGCATACCAGTAAAAAGATAAAAAAATATATAAAAGAGAAAAGATAATCCTTGACTTGCAGGTAATCCGTCTTGCGAGTAGCAAGACCCGTTTTGGAACCCTGTTTTGGCTCAAAGCCAAGAATCCAATTTTGAGGGTGTGCCTCAAGGACAAAGATTACTAGAAAAAAATCTAAATAGAAAAAACACCAAAATCACAATAAACGAACAGAAGAGATTCGTTGTAGGAAAGGCGTACAAACTTGACTCGTAACCCCACTTCCCTGAGTTCAACCCTGGGCCTAAAAGTGACCAAGATAAAATCAAGTAGGCCAGGTTAAAAATTTTGTAAAGAGATGGTTAGGTCCGATTTAGGTTGACCACTATACACACTTCAACGATAAAATCATCATATTAACAACCTTACCGGGTCCAACACCATACCCTTTTCTGGCGTCGTTGCCGAGGAAGTGCACCTTCAAGTAAGTTTTTACTCCATTCCTGTAATTTTTTCTCTTCTCTCTTCACGGGTGCCTCTGCTTTTGGTGTGCAGGTGAACCTGTTGCAAGGAGAAGGCCGGCAGACGAAGTTGGAGATGTGAGCCGATCCAAGGCGGGAATGAGAGCGTGAAGACACTGACACCGCATTGGAGCTTTGCACACATTGCCGAACAAGTAGGTTTTCTTTTCTTAGCAACCTAGGTTAACTTGTAACCTTAATAATTGGGATCCCTTGGGGCAAGTGGATTAAAATTCACTTGTTTGATTGATTGCCCTTGCTCCCACCACCCCGGGATTTCCCGCCCTACTTCGCATAGCGAAAATCCAAGAATCTTGATTCTTGAATTTTTCACCGTGTGAAGTATTCTTTGAGGCAAACATAAAAAGATTGATTGCACCCCTCTTTTGCCTCACTTATCTGGGAATTTGGGATCACATTTTTGGTGGGGAGACTTGGAATTGAGTTGATTCCAACCCCACCATGACTTTTCAACTTGCCTAAGATTCTATCCCGAATACTTCAACCCCAACAATTTGAGTTTCTTTATCTGTTGATTGAGCCTTGTGTGTGGAAATCTTTTTGGTGATTGGGAGCACTTGAATTGAAGTGCTTTGGCTCCCTTTCACATAAATCTAAAACTGATTCGTGCATCCACACATAGAAATCTCCATTTAGGGAAGCCCATTGCATTGTAGCATGCATTAACCAATTGGCATTGAAGAAGGGTTTGTTGGGCTTAGAAGAAAACTTGTATTCTTGCAAAACCCAGAGATTGGTTGAATTGGTATTTCAGCGAAATCCTAAAATTCATACTACTTAAGGCTGAACTCTAAAAACCATTCACCAATTAAAAACTTCAATTTGGGGAGATTTCCCCATTGCATGCTTGTTTTACACACTCTACAAATCAATCACTTGGGCATTACCCGTAAACAATGCCCTTCACATTCCAAAAGCACTTGATCCTAAACCTCTAACTAAAACTGGTAGCAACTTGACCCTTATTAAGGATTGGAGGTCTAACTACCTGCGTGTAGCATCTGCGTGCTGGTGAGGGTTCCCGCGTGCTATCGGGTGTCTAAGACTGGGGCAAACGGCCTTTCAATCTAGCCCGGTGGTTCCGCAGTGCTCACATTCGATTCCGTAGTTCGTGATAGTAGGTAACTTAGATCTTTAGGAATTTGATTGAATTGATTTGTCATCAAGTGTACCTTTGCAGCATCATTTCTCTCATCTCTTTTCCCTTCTTATCTCCCCAATTCTTCCTGCGGTAGTGCATGTTTCAGAGGAGGTCACAAAACCCTGAACTGTTTGAATTGCCTGATAAATCTGGAAGAGAAGCTGAATCGTCCTCCTCCTCCACAAACATGGTTGCACGCCCACCCCCAAATCCCGAGGGAGGAAACCACCCTCAGAACCCACATGGTGGTGGAGCCTTAGATCCCATAACCCGCCTCCAAACCCAAATGGAAATGTATAATGAGCAAATCGAAGCCATTCGGGAAACACTGGAGGAAATGCAGAACCCTCCCGAACGGGAGGAACCTAGGTCTCTTAGCTCTTATCAGAATCCCACTGCTACAGAGACCATAGGACAAATTCGGGTCCCCATGGGCGAGGACGACTTTGAACTGAAACCGAACATAATTGGCCTAATAAATTTTCACTTCCATGGTCTTGCAAGTGAAGATCCTTTTCTCCACTTGGAAGACCTAACCCGATTAGCTGAAACTGTTAAACCAAGAAATATCGGGTTACCTATAGTCCTCATGAAAATGTTCCCGTTTTCATTGTAGGATAAAGCGTCGCAGTGACTACGCACCCTTGGGAGAACCATCCACTCTTGGGAAGAGATGCGAACTGCGTTTCTCAAGAAGTTCTTCCAATCGGGCGAACCAATGCGCTTCGTCGTGCTATCACTTCATTTACGCAACAAAACGGCAAACAATTTCATGAGGCTTGGGAGAGGTATAATGACCTCCACAGGAAGTGTCTGCACCATGGTCTGCCTAAGTGGCATATAGCCCAGATTTTCTACTACGGGCTAAATGAGACTTTGAAGTAGATTGCAGATGCTTCCTGCGGAGGAAATTTTATGAATAAAGATGAGAATGGAGCATTCGAACTATTTGAGGAGCGAAAACTCAATGAACAATGCCTCCATTATCGCTTTTATTCGTACCAGCCAGCCCCAAAATGTCCACAAAGTTGACACGGGACCCTCCCATTCATCCACTGATCTCAGCCTTATAGCACAAAAACTGGATGAAGTCTCCATCGTGCACAAGAAGCTGGACAAGCTTCTGGCCAACCCCGCCCGTTCTATGGCAAACACCCCCACCTCACCACTTCGTCACAATCCCAATTCTTCCAACACCAGGCTTATCCCGAGAAACCCCATAAGACTTTCCTTATCGAGTGTCGCGCCAAGAGACTCGATAAGTCATGTGGAACTGGCTTCTGCGAGCCAGTATTTCGACACAGAGAACCAAGCCTACGTGTGCTCGGATGCATACTTACATGCGGACGCATCTTCTGGCATAGAAGATGCTTGCGCCCTGGGAAACAACCTGTTCTCTGGCACGTATAACCTAGGGTGGTGCAATCATCCAAACTTCGCATGGTCCAACAACCCGCAGCGCCAAAACCCTACAGGTGGACCAATGCGACAGTCCGCACCCATCATCCCGAGGGCCCAGTCTAATCCTATGGTGAATTCGCCATCAGGCCCTTGCGTACCACAAACCAAACACGCATCAAGTCCTCTTGATAAATTGATGCAAATGATGACGGAAATGTCAAAGCGCCATGAAGAGAACATGACCTCTCTTCAGCACCAATTGGCGCAGCAGAATGTTGAGATCACTCAACTACGCATGACGACTCAATCTCAGGGCACTCTTCCCGCCCAACCTATTCCAAACCCATGAAATTTCGTACCCTGTGGTCCTCAACCACAGGTACGACCTTCTCAGGGGCAGGTTCATCAAATTTTGCAAGCTCCGAGCATTCCACCAGGATTTCAGGCTAATCCCACTGTAGCACCGCACTCTTATGTCCCTATTGCGAACCCTCCTCCGCCGTATGATCCCACTGGACCCACATCATCCAATGCTATCACTACAAGGAGCGGCAAGCAGACTGTCGATCCACCTCAACCTGATCCTGGCCCGTCTTCTTCATCGCCCTCTCATTCAAAATGCGCACCGCATTTGCGAGAGGATGATACACCCAAATTGGTGCCAGAATTAGTCCCATTCCCTAAGGCTCTACTGCGGGAGCCAAAAGGCAAGAAGAAAGACACGCAGGCCTTTGATAACCTGCGTAATTTGTTCAGGGATGTAGAAATCAAGGTACCCCTACTCGAGGCTATCGACCACATACCTACTGTCGCCTAATTTTTCAAAGACTACAGAAAACCCAGGCGACAGTCAAAGAAAACCAAGAATCCGGTGGTTCTCTCACCTCATGCGAGTTGTGCTATACTGTCAAATCTACCACCGAAGCAGAAAGATCCGGGCACACCACTTATTTCCTGTAGCATCCAAGGCTACAATTTTAACCATGCCCTGCTTGATCTAGGATCTTCCATAAATCTTATATCGACCATCATGCTCGAAAAATTTTCCTTGGGAAATCTGAAACCCACTCCTATCATGTTACAGTTGGCAGATCGTTCTGTCAAAATCTTGAAGGGTGTGGTGGAAGACGTGGTGGTTAGGGTCAACAGTCTCTGTTTTCCTATTGACTTTCTTGTTCTAGATATGGAAGTTCCTAGCTCACTTTCTGATTGTCCGATCATCCTTGGTCAACCTTTCTTGGCCACAACTCATGCCCTTATCGACTGCAAGTCGGGCTGTATTGAGATTGCTGTTGGATCTGAAAAGCTCAAGATTAACATCTTCAAGGCAGCCAAGAGCTTTGATTGTGATTATATCGAGGATGACACATTTGACGAGGACATGGCCGTCAACGCGTGTATCAGACTAATTGGGACCTATTCAGACTGCTGCGGATTACCTGACGACTGCCTGATCAACACATACTGTGACGTTCCCCCATCCCTCCCTATTCCCGTACCTTCTCCTAACCAGACTTCTGACGAGGTTTTCTCCGCTTCCCATACCTCGTGGTCTGAGTCATATCCGGGCTACTCACCGCTGGTCCACACTCTTGAAGACCGGATTGCCCTTTCTTTCCCGCCAAATCAGGTGGATTCGCAACTCCACACTGGGACCTTGAGCCCACATCCTACTCACTGGCGCTATTCCCTTTTGGATCCATCTATCCAAAGAGCCCCTCTTCTTGGCCAATCTGAGGGACAACTTCTTCCTCCTGATCTGTTTTCTGATCCGCCTGGGACACTCTCGTTCCAGGAAATGCCAAGCCTTTCACCATCCACAATCACTTTTCACACCACTATCACGATCACTTCACTTTTCACTTCACCACCCACCATCCACCCACCCTACCACCCTGCTGTATACCCTGCACCTCAGCTCTCGTTACCCGATCTTTCACCCTTTCTCTACCTTTCCCTGCATGCATATGAGGACATAGCATCGTTTGGCATGGGGGGGTGGATAGGCATCCATAGGATCTGGGGATTTTATGGTATCATGCAGTTTCCACCTATTTATAAATATGCAAGGAAAAGAAAAAGAAAAAAACTATATATATAGATAAATAGTGTTTAGTAATGATCTAAAAGCTGAAACAAAAATACAATAAGTGTTTATGGATATTCAACTGCTGTTTTGAAGACTTTCCAGGCCACAGAAGCTTGATTGGCTCAGGCTTGGCTTAATTCACTTGAGCATTGACAAGATAGATCAGAATCTCTCCTAACTAAGGACGTCCTCTTGTACCTGAGACACCAGTACAAGATCCGTTGGTTTACTTCTACTCGAGAGCCTAAGTAATCTTGGTTCGCACTACACATATCAAGAAAGACTAGGTGAACATAAGATCCAACCCTAGTGTTCATTAGGGAAGGTGGAGTCCTTACCTGTGCGCGCAGGTAGACTTTTTATCCCAGGCTTTAGTCTTATGTTTAGGAGCAACTCTTCCCACCAAAAAGGAACTCTCCCACCAAAAAGAAAGAAAAAGTGTGCTCCTCCAAATAATGTTGTAAGAGATATACTGACGCGTGTTTCAAAAAAAAAAAAAAGATGCAAATGAGTCAGTATATCTCACAAACATCTGTAAAGACCTCACCCTATAAAAGTTCTTCTGGGCAGGTCGCAAATACCCTATTTTCCTATGAGCCACAAATGTCAGAAAATGGGAGTTGAGTTTTCCATCATCTTCTTAAGGGTCAATCAGAAAACATGAGCTGAAACTGAGACCAACCTTTACTTAAAAATTCGTGAAACCCTGGGCTTGAGTCTTAATGTTCATCTGGTCAGTCTTGATCCTTCACTATGCACAATCCATAATCTCTTGAGCTCTCAAGTACGGCAAAAACCTCCTGGATCCTGGAAATCGTACTTAAGGTTTAAATATCAAGAGTCCTGGTTAGTCGAGAGATGATCTATGTCATGTGAGACTTAAAGTACTGGTAGTCCCCTCTACAATTGGTTCTCACAATATCCAACAATAAACACACCTATGTTGCCTCAGAAGAAAATCTTCAGCTTAAGATCATTTCTAAATACTACAAAAAATGTTTTACTAGGGACTAGCAAAAGATAGGCATGGGGTTATGATTGCGCCTCAAAATACACCTGCAATTGTGCCGTCTTGTGCTATTTCCTAGCATTACCTATGCATATTAGGTCTCCATAGTCGCATTGTAAAAATACATGCAAGCATGCATTTAATTGAGAGGGGAGGAGAATAAAATAAGTGGCCTTGCAATTAACATTTTTCCTCAAGTGCATCATTGCAAATTCACCATCTTTTTATTTTTTATTTCACTTGATTTTGAAATCTTCCCCGCGGCTGCATGGAGCATCTCCTTCCTCCTCGCGCCATTCCCTGCTCAGGCCCTTCCCTGCGCCAGCCTCTCCCTGCCATGAGCCATCCATGAGCCATGCACAGCCAGGGCATGGCTGTGCATGCTCTCCTCTTCTTTAAAAAAAGCACGGTTCTTCCTTTGTAGCCAGCCTGGTCCTCCACAAAAAAAACCCATCCACTTCTCCTTCCAGGCCACCGTCCTCTCATCCCTCTCCCTCCATACGTCGGCCCTCCTCCTTTGAGGAGACACCCGACAAATAGGAGCACCTCACGGTGGTGCACAACCACCACCGTGAGTCCACCACCGCCCAGCTCACCATAGAGCTGGTGGGCGTGGTGGCTCTTCCCTGACTTCTTCACTTTCCAGCACTTCAGCCATTACCACCAAGCTTCAACTGTGAAGCTCAACTGGCCACCGCTCGCCCTGCAGCAGTTGGCCGAGCCCCACAGCAGCAGCAGCAAGGTGGCAGCACGCAGCAAGGCAGCAGCAGCAGCCCCAGCCCCTTCCGCATGCACCTGCAGGTGCCCTCGCCTCCCGCTTCTTCGCAATGCACTCGCGCTCCTTCGCCCTCAACCAGCCATCGCGCGCCTCTGCAGCGGCCGGCCAAGCCTCACTGTGCACCCCAGTAAGCACCCGCAAGCATCCGCGCAAGTAGCAGGTCGCCCTCTCCCTCCACCGCGCAAGCCAACAGCCTTCTCCGCGTGCTCTGTAACGACATCCCACCTGCAAGCCACTAGCCAAAGCCACTCCACCGCGCACGTTGAGCCTTCCGCACTCACAGCACCGCCCGCTCCCGGTCGCGCGGCTCGCCTGGCCACTGTAGCCACTGTTCACTCCAGTCTGCGGAACACTGTGGCTACAATGGGGTGACTGGTGAGTTTCTCACTTAACCGGTCACCTGGCGTGCCACAACCGGCCAGAGCCCGCGCCGGCGTCTCACCCCGCGTTGGGCCAGTGCCTGCCCACACATCTTCCAGTGCCCGCACCCACCTGTGTCGCCCGCTCTCTTCGGCCACGCGCGCCTGCTAGCACCCACTACAGCCCTTCCACACAGCACTACACACTGCGGTCCTCTGCGTGCGCTCACTCCCTCCTAGCGCGCGCCTCTTCGCACTCCTATGCACAGTGCGGTGCTCTGTGTGCATCAGACGGCGGCCACTGGTCTACAGACGACTTAACCCTCCAGCCCTCACCTCCAGCAGCGCTCTCTCTCTCTCTCTCTCTCTCTCACAGCACTCTCTCACTCTCTTTACCAACACTTACACACATACACTCACACTTTCATACACACACACACACACCTATACACTATTATATGCATATATATATATACGTATACATATATATATTGATATATATACATATATTTATATACATATATATATATATATATACTTATATTTATACATATAGTAGTACCTATTTACTTATGCATTAGTATACATACATACATATATATATATATATACTTATATATATATACATATATATATTTATTTATTTACATATATACATATACTTATATACATATACATATATATATATATATATACACATATATCTATACATATATTAGTACTTATATAACTATGTATTAGTCCATATACATAGATATATATATATATATATACATCTATATACTTATATATATATACATATATATACACATATACTTATATATATATATATATACAAATATACATACATATATATACATATATATATCCATAACTATATATACATACATATATATATATATATATATATATACTTATCTACATATATCTATATATACATATATTACTATATATATACATCTATATAGTATCATATACATACATATACATATAAATATATACATATATATATATATAGATCTATACATATATCTATCTATACATATACTTACGTATATATTTACATACCTATATATATATACATATACATATATACATATATAACTACATATATATATATACCTATATATCTATAACCATACATATATATATATACATATAGATATATTTACATATATACATATATATATAGTTTCACATTATTTACCATACGTGGTATCGCGGGAATATTCTTTACCAGTTGCTGATATTCCCCGATACACGCGTACAAAAAGTGTGGTCACATACATCTTCCACCATTCACCTTACACTCCACACGGCACCTCGTCCTGTCGGTTGCATCTTTCTAGACGACGACCGACTCAACAACGTGCTACACTCCATCTCCGCCTCCACCCCCACCCCTTTATACATATATAGTATATACATATATATCTATACTATATTTACTTTATTTCTATTTCTCTTGCATACCAGTAAAAAGATAAAAAAATATATAAAAGAGAAAAGATAATCCTTGACTTGCAGGTAATCCATCTTGCAAGTAGCAAGACCCGTTTTGGAACCCTGTTTTGGCTCAAAGCCAAGAACCCAATTTTGAGGGTGTGCCTCAAGGACAAAGATTACCAGAAAAAAATATAAATAGAAAAAACACCAAAAACACAATAAACGAACAGAAGAGATTCGTTGTAGGAAAGGCGTACAAACTTGACTCGTAACCCCACTTCCCTGAGTTCGACCCTGGGCCAAAAAGTGACCAAGATAAAATCAAGTAGGCCAGGTTAAAAATTTTGTAAAGAGATGGTTAGGTCCAATTTAGGTTAACCACTATACACACTTCAACGATAAAATCATCATATTAACAACCTAACCTGGTCCGACACCAATCTTCCAATCGATGGATCTGATCAAACCTAAGGTGTTGCATAGTTTTAAGGGCCAAAATACCTACTTTGCCCCTCATTTTAGCTATAAAAAGAGCCCCAGAGCCCCCATTTAAGAGGCAACTTCCACCAGACACATCTCTGCCCTCTCTCTCTCTCTCTACAGCATCTCTCTCTAGTCTTCTTCCCAATGCTCTGGATCTGAAGTGCTATCACACTTCACACAAGCATCCTTCAAGCAGCATTGCTCTTCATCTATTTCTCTCTCTACTCTTTAGATTGTTTATTTAGATTCCTAGTTTAGAACTCTTTGCAAGTATCAATAAAAAAGTTGATTCTCTATGAATATCTTGTCTCTCTTTCTATGCTTGCATTCGGTTAGATTAGTTAGTACAAAAAGCTTTGAAAATCTCATTTTGCCTTCCTACGAACCACTCATGACTCACAATTTCTAATTTATAAATTTATTTGTTTTGATGTGAGTCGCAACTACAATGATATAAATCTTTTTACACATTTTGCTACAAACATTATCCAACCTTATAGGGGGTAGATGAACTCACCTCTCTTCTGTACTTCCAACACCATGGGCAAAATTGGTCATTGAAAAGTTCCAGGAATTTGTCCACACCATGGAAAAGTCCAAACACTTTAACCATGGTCCACCATCACTTCGTTATGCCTCCAAACTAGAAGGCAGCCAAATACATCCCATGCTCCTCTCCTACCTGAAGAGCACCCAAGATCCTCCTAATCTACGACATCCACTCCTTTGCGATCAATGGATTGCCAATCCACAGAAGGTCAACAGTTTCATCCTTCTAAACTGCCCAAGTTTTGTGGGAAATTCCAAAACTTAACACCCTCCACCTTGGCCAACCCACTAGTGATCAAGGGCTTGAGAGGGCATGTATTCGTAGCATCTTTCATGTATGAGGGCTATGTGGTAGCTATAGGAGGTTATGAGATGCATGATGATCTCCTCATCTTACAGACGTAGGATTTTGATGTCATCCTTCGGATGGACTGGTTATCAACATACCACAGTCTTCTCGATTGCTACGAGAAAAGTGTTACATTCTGCATTATGGGCACACCAGAGTTTAGATTTGCGAGATAGCTGGGTAGCTTCTATTCTCTGTGCTTGATAGCACTACAGATGACTAGGCTTTTGGATAGTGGGTGAGAGGGATTTATATCCTGTGTTGTTGCAGTCGATGGTTGTATCTTCAATACCAATGGTTCATGACTTCTCTAGTGCCTTTCCCGAAGAGCTACTTGGGCTACCACCATCACAAGAGATTGAGTTCAAGATCTCTCTCGTACTAAGGACTTACTCATATCATCCATCCTTATTTCATGGCTCCAAAAAAGCTACGAGAGCTGAAGGTGCAACTGTAGGAACTCCTCGAGAAGGGATTTGCCAGGCTGAGTACTTCACCATGGGACGCACTTGTGTTCTTCATAAAGAAGAAGGATGGGACCTTAAACCTGTGCATCAATTATCGATAGCTGAACAAGGTCTCCATGAATAACTAGTATTTGTTGCCCTGCATCAATGATCTATTTGTTTAGTTATAGGGTGCCAGCATGTTTTTGAAGATTGACCTGCGATCAAAATACCACCAGTTGAGGATAAAGAAGTCCAATGTTGCGAAGTTGGCCTTTTGGACTCGCTATAGGCACTACAAGTTTCTAGTGAAGCCCTTTAACTTACTAATGTGTGATGATAACATCATCATCAGCTATATCTATCTTTATTTAGTCATATTCCATCATTAAATGCTCCTACATAACCGCCAAAGCAACGTAATTCACTGCAAATACATTCTGAGAGAAAGACAGCAAAATAGGGGTAAAACTGCAGTTTTAACAGCATATCTCAATTGCAGAATAACTGTGGGTTTCTTCAGGGGTTAATTAAGGGTCAAATGATCTTAAGAGTCTAACAAGTGGGTTAATATAGATAGAAAAGGGTTTTTGCACGTTATGGGAATTAAATGACTTCCGAAACCCTAAAAGCAAACCCGCTTAATTAAATGAGGTTCTGGTTGAGATAAAATTCACCTAAATCCTCTAAAATTCATATAAAAATATTATCTAGGGTTTGGTACCTTCAATTTGACTATCAAAACCTGTCTTGACCCAAAATAGAGCCACAGATAGACTCTTACCCTAATTTGGGTAATTATGCAATTTCTCTAGTCAAACATGGTGAAAACCTAAATCTAACTTCACCATTGGATTCCTTGGATCCAAATTAGATTTTTACCAAAATTTGGGCCTAATTTGAGATCATCTTGACCTAGTTTGCAATTTAGTCCTGTCTGATTCTTTTATCTCACACTCATGCGCTTAACTTTTGAATTTCTTACAAATAACCCCCTAACTTCTTTGTCTTCTTCACAAAATGGTCCCTGACACCCTCAACTCCTAATCCTAAAGCTCCGATGACCTTCAAATGGGAAGATCTCCCAGAGTTCTCACTCAATCCCTTCCAAAATTGAAAGGGAAATTCCTATATGTTTCAAAAAAAAATTGAAAGGGAAATTCCTTGAGGAGTCCTCTTTCCAATGAATCAGATTTGAAGCCCAACAACCTTCCAATCTCTCATGTGAATGCATGAGATATTCAGGTATCTTTACGTTTCCAACTCCGGCGAGCCTTCCAAGCTTAGAAAGCTTGCTTCCCAAGCTCTAACTGCTCCCTGAGGCCTATAAAAAAAACCCTAGGGCCTAGCCATTCTCCTCAGTAAGGTTTAAGGCTAGAACAACATCTTCCCTCTCTTCCATGGCCAACTCCGACCTTGTCTCCAGAGAGCTCCTTCCTCCGTCATCCTACAGCCACCCAACGGCCAAATTGGGAGTGCTACGTTCCTCCCCTCCTTCGTCCGCTCCTCGACGACCAACTCGAGGGCTCCTAGATCCCCCTCTTCCTCGCCATCTCTCCCTTCGGAGGTTTGTCTTCCCAATGTCCGACCATCACACCGACGTGGGAATCTCTCCCCCTTTCATCCCTAAACTAGGTTCTTTAGCTTCCTCTACTTCCCTACTTCTTTTTCCCTCTCTCTATCTCTCAATTCGACCACCAAACATATGTAACCACCTCCGTCTTCCCCATCTCTGGCAACCCCTCTGGCGAGGCATCCCTGCCGCTACACCCGTCCATCCGTCTCACCGAAACCCTATACACCATCACCACATCCACTCGCATCAAAGCCCCACCTTTATTTCCTATTCCACTCACTCCCATGACCCGCCGAACACACCCACCATCGCGTTCCTCCTCCGACCTCCGTAGACCACCATACACTCCACTAACCATGAGACCATCCCCTATGCATTCGCTGTGGTCCGACGAAGCTCGTGAACTAGTTTAATTGGGGCTACAAGCCTGTATTGTGATTTTCAGGGTTACACCATGCTCCGCCGCCACCATTGATGACAACCCTGTTCTTCGAGCTCTAGCCAAGTAAGCTCCAGGTTTTGCTTCCATGAATCGTGGCTTGCATCCGTGTGTCTAGCTGCACCTCCAATTGAAGACTCGAAGATCACTGGTGGTTGAATTAAGTGAGACCTCCTCAGTTGATGCACACATGAAGAGCTGGTGGGAATAATCCCACATCGGTGGTGGACGAAGCCTCCCCAGCGAATAAATTCATTTCCTACATATGCCTCTTCGCCTCCTAACACGAGGGTGAGGTCCTCCTTACCCACGCATGCCTCGCCCGTGACATGCATCACGTGGGCCTGGCTCCGACCCGACCCGCCTAACCTGCACACACCTCGACTGCTACCCCACATCGGTAGCCCTGGTCCTGGGTGCGCTTCGATCCGTAACCCGATTACCCAGTACTTTGGCGTTGGGAAGGTGGGAAAGAAAGAGGAAAAACCCAGAGATAAAGGAAAGAGAGAGCGGGGGAGGGTGGGTTTTGCTCTCTTGAGAGTTGGCTAAACACTTAATCGCTGGAGGGATTGCCTCCCTCTATGCATGAAGAACAAAGGCCAAGTGAAGAAGAGTAGAGAAGAGGCTGAAAGAGTAGGCCTCCCTGAGGCACTGTAGCAACATTTAAGACTTTTGAGTGTATACTTGACGTCTATTTGGCACTGTGGCTACGTGGCATTTCTAATTGATCAGTACTATTCAAACATTTGATTGGTCGATAAATGCTTAATTGAGGCTAATAATTGGTGATTCAAATCACCATTCTTTTGAATTAACTTTCTTTTCGCCACATTAATCTCTTTTTATGCTCATGGTATACATTGATAATCCATTTTGAGTATATATCACTCATTGCTTGCCATTATCTGATTTAATTCTTGTGCTCATTTTCCTATAAAAGGAGATTAGAGAGTGAATGCCTATTTGCTCCCAGCGAACAACCTCGGACTTTCATTCAAGTTGCAAATTTTATTTGTTTTTTACACTGATTCAAACTGTATTACAACGCAACGATTTTAAAACCCATTTCAGAGGGATTAACAATGTGTCCGTGACCTTCATGGATTTGATGAACAGGATCACCAAGCCTTTCTTAGATCATTTAGTTGTGGTGGTATTTATCGACGATGTGTTGATATATTCCATAGACGAGGAGAAACACCGAGAGCACCTCTACCTAGTTCTAGAGACTCCAAAGACACAAAATGTACGACAAGTTCAACAAGTGTGAGTTTTGGATGATAGAGGTATCCTTTCTTGGCCACATGGGATCTAGAGCAGGAATAGCTGTCGACCCCGTGGTGGTTGAGGCGGTGTTGTGGTGTAAACGACCCAAGACTATTATAGAGATTAGGACCTTCTTATGACTGGTAGGTTACTACCATAGGTTTGTCAAGGGATTTTCTCAAATAGCAGTTCCCTTGAATAAATTGGAACAGAAAGACTCGCCTTTCAACTAAACAGAGGACTATAAGTAGAGCTTTCAAATGCTCAAGGAGAGGCTTACTACTTCTCTTATATGCTCCATCACTTCAGGCAACGGTGGCTACTTGGTGTATACAAATGCATTGCACCAAGGGTTGGGGTGTTTCTTGATGCAAAGTGGGCAGGTTATAGCATATGTGATTAGCCCATATTTGTGGGCTATTTAGGTATTTAAATGCCTAGACATTAAGTTAATTTTAACATGCATTTAGCATTCATTAGGATATAAATACATTAATTATAGATTTGTTGCATGCATCACATTTTTATATAAATTAGGTCTTAGCATGCATGTTTTTAATTTAGTTTACATTTAGTGGGAATTATACATAATACATGCAACTAGATATTTTATAAGGATTTCTCTATAAATAAGCCAATGTTTATTATATTTCTCATCTTTTTCACAAGAATGGCTCTGCCTCTCCTCCTCCAGCCATACCTCCTTAATGGCCATGAGAAGTGGATCTGCTCTCGCCTCTCCATTTCAAAACCATGCAGACAGCTACAAGAGAAGGGGAGCTGCTACCATGCTCAGGGAGACTCTGCCCTGACTCCACCACCGTGAAGAGCTTCGAGCACACCTCCATCACCACCACCATGCATCTCCAAGGTCGAGCATTACCACACCGTGGGCCGGCGGGGTGACAAACCGCTGCGCCAATCCGGCAAGCTCGGCCATCACTATGCACGTGCCACCAACACCATCTTCTTCTTCTTTCTTCTTCTTCCTCTGTTTCTTTTCACCAAAAAGAACCCAAACTATCATCACCATCTCCACCACCTCACCGTGCACATACCCTTCTCTCCACGCGCACCTACAGAGCCACCGCGTGACGGAGCCACCCTCGCATCTACGCCCAAGCAGGGCCGATGTCCCCCTCGCCAACTCACTGTGCAGCTACGCACACACATGAGTGCCTGCTACAGGCACAGCAGAAGCATGGGTGCAGGACTCTCCACGCCTCCTCTGCTGAACTGCGCACGTGCACCCCTTCGAGGGCATCTCCACAATTGCCGCTACCTCCTTCACTGCCTGCTCGGCCATCCGCCCGCACACACACAGGTGGGGTTGCTACGTGCACTGACCTCCACGCTCCAGCTCCTCATTGCACGTTACACCCCAGCCCCTAGCATACACCCACCAGCACCCCTCTGGCGCACCCACTCGCTTCTAGACCGTCCGCATAGCGCCTTTACGCATGCAGCCTCTGCATAGACCATGCGCGCCTCCTTGCCTTGTCTCCAGCAGCAGTAGCAAGAGCTCCAAGTTGCTCCTCCAACAGCTCCGCCCATGCATGTCTGCTCATTGTGCCTCCGCCTGCGCACATCTTCCATGCACAGCCCTCCAATGCCGTGAGCAGCAACCATCCCCAACTACACGCGCGTGCACCTTCTTGCGGTCCTCCATTATCGCGCACCACCATCTCCGTTCCCTCCTCTCTGCAAGCAACAAACAGTGTTGCAACCAGCACCCACCATCCATTCCTCCGCGTCGCCACCATCTCCGACTGCCATTCTTCAAACCACCACCGCCATCGAAAGCAGCTCGGAGGTCATATCCTTCACCATGAATCTCACTTCCAGCCGTGGCTTGCCATGCACGCATGCCAAGAATGAAGGGAATCCCCTGTTCCACTCTCAATTAATAATTACATTAGCCGTCATTGTGAGATTTTTATTAGTATTCTATTGTGCCACATTGCAAAATATATCCTTCAGATGTGCATAATTGCTATTTCAACATTAGCTTTGGTTGTTTACTTAATCTAAAAGCAATTGATTTGTGTTTGCTTGGGGAATCTGATTGTTGTGTGAAAGCAATATATTGTTTACATTTTTAGGCGTGTAATTGATTGAACAAATTTATTTGCCACCTACAAATGGACTTAAATTTCAAATGCCTAACTAATTAATGACCTAAAAAGTCCTCTGATTTGTGTTTGCTTGGGGAATCTGATTGTGGTGTGAGTTAGAATGGACCATCTTGACTTCCATCCTTTCACATCTTGCCCACACCCTTACCCCCACTCTGCAATCTTCGATCCCATACGTCGAGATGGTCCATTCTTTGATGGACATAATGACAACTAGTGGGATCCTTTTCACTCCTATTATAGGAGTATTGGCCTAGTTAAGCCCAAATCAGTTAGCAGAACTTACGAGTAGGATTTGCCTTGCCTAATATCCCACACACCATAGAAATACCCAACCCACCCTCCCTAAATGATTATAATGGTTGGACAGAAACTCCTAGGTACTTTAAGCCTGAGCCTGACTTCTCTCTTGATAGTAATGATGATTTCTCCTCCTTGAAGATGGAAATACAGAAAATGCAAGATGAAATGATTGAATTGTTAGGAGAATCTTCGAGAGTAGGCCAATAAGAAAAAGAAGACATTAGCCACCCAACCTATCCCATTGAGGATGACGTGCACCCCTCTACGGTAGATGCATCTCCCGTGGGAGAGCCACAACCAAAGTTGGGAATTTTGGGGATTATGTAAGGGAGAATAACTACTTTTCAAGGATTGATTTTGAACCCTCCCCGCTAGATGACACTTCCTTGAGAGGACCACGCCTTAAGAGGGAGGAGGATATGTATGAAAGTAGCTATACATTAGATGAAGAAAGGTGGCAACCCAAGGAAGATGATGATCAAGTTGAGTATCCACCTGAATTATATTGGAGTCAAAAGAAGGGAATGATTGTACCTTTGGAAGACCTCAACCCAGATGATAGTATTTTCGTGACATTTGATGAAGTTGGTTGAAGTCAAGTTGTTAATCCCACCCTCCCTTTTGATCAGGAGATGGAACTCAAGCCCACCCTTAAGGAACCTAACCCTCAAGAAATTCACTTATCTGAGGTGTCCGATGTTACCAGTGTAAACCATTTACCCTAGATAGAGTACCCTAGGGGATCTGCTAAGATTTTAGATCATTCTAGACCTCGGGTACATGATGAATCGTTTGATGAGGAGAAGGATGAATTATATAAGGAACCTACATTCAAGATTTGGAGTGACACTAAGGGTGATTATGTCTTATTTGAAGAATTAGCCCCTGAGGATGTCACAGATTTGACAAAATTAGATTTCCTTATCACACCCATTGATGATATCCCTCCTCATGATGAAATAATGAAAAATGTGGAAGCAACTTCTGAGATTTATGTGGATTCACATACATACTCCAGGGAGGATTTGAGTAAAGAACAAGAACATGGGGATGAGATTGATAGGATAATCCCTGAATCTGTTGCTTCCAACCTGCCTTCATTTGATTCAGAGTCACCCTCTGATTCACCTATGTCTGAAGGCAAAATTTTGACTCCATACCTTGAAATGATCACTAATGAAGAGCAGGTAGATACTTGTGATATTACCAGAGATGCTAGGGACACGATTAAAGAATTGGAAAGGTTGTTAGCTATGGACACTGAGCCGACTAGACCTACCTTAGATCTTATGGCCATTCCGCAACCTCTAAACTTAGACACCCTAGACAATCCCTGGCTTAAAGTTATGCTCACTACCATTTTGACTGGGGGGCTTAATAGACCAATATCTCTTGTAATGGGATATCAGGTATGGATTGATGATTTCTATGGTCAGTCCATTACCCTAGGGGTTTATCTCTGCACCATTTCTTCCCAATTTCTTTTGGAGGTTCCTTGTCATCCTCCCCCTACCCCTTTGGAGGTTGTTATGCCAGTTTATCCATTAGAACCTCCTCTGGTGACTTGGGAAGATTTTATTCCCATCCTGGTTGGGCGAGCATTCGCTATCGGGATTCATCATTAGCTCGCCAACATCCTAGGTTACTTGTTTTCTAGGCCAGCATTATTTTGCTCATTTTTAGGGTCTATTTCTTTGAGTTTGGGACCTGACTTGCAGGTTCTTTGGCTACTTGGCTGCCAACAAAATAATGGTAGCCCAACTCTGACCCAGGTAATACTCTTCTATGCAATGAGGACATTGCAGATTTTAGGCATGAGGGGTTGTACTTGGGGATATACATAGCATTTATACATAGTGCATTCATGCATTTAGTTAAAGCATTCTGCATTGCATACATTTACATTGAATATATATATATTGCATTGAGCTTAACTAGCTAGCCCTGCATTCTTAGGCAAACCAGAGCTTTAGGTTAGACTAAGTTGACTCTAGGTGTCTGAATTTAGAAGCTAAGTTGAGATACTAGCTTTAGACCCTTAGGGTCCTTTGTGGACTTGAAAACTTAAGTAGGAGTTAAGTTGTGGACCATTCCTCAAGAGGTTGAGGAAGGAAAGCTAAGGATTGAGTTAAAGGCTGGGTAGTACTTGATGTCTTTTTCTACCTTTTGGTTTACGGGTCCTCGTAACCTAAGCATCCACAATTCACACACACTTGGTCTTGTGTAAATAGTGATCACCCTAATCCATTTCTTGAAGAAAATCAGGTTCTCTTAGTTTTGACTTAGGAGAAGCTTGAAAGCACAATTTGATTGGAAGAGTTCCTACCGCAGGAGAGGTGGAGTATATACTCACCTTGAGGATGCGATGATAACATGTCACCTCCTTGATGCTTGTCTCTTAGGATATCCATCCTACTGGGGGCATGTAAGCACATTGTGCGGTTCAAGTACCATGGGCGACCCTACCTCGAAGTGCTGATTGCCACAGGCCTGAATTTGCTTAAGAAATCCATGGGTGATACTATCTCGAAGTGTCAATTGCCAGGAGTTCTTGGGGTCTCTATGGGCGATGCTATCTCGAAGCATCAATAGCCAGGCACCCTTTAAAGTTAGGTGATGGGGACAATGAATCCGACACTGACCATGTCGATAGCTAATCTAAGGTTAGACTTAGAGGAATCAAACAAAATATATATATTACAAAAAAAAATCCTTTTTCCTCTCTAGGTTGGCAATCATACCAACCTCAAATAACTCAGACCAATGCACATGCACGGATGCTTTAATCTCTGGGACCAATAAACCCTAGGGTAGAGTTAGAAATCAGGGAAACCTGTGCCTGCAACTCGTCTTTAGCTGACCTAGTCTGTAACTTAGCAACTACTGGGGAACCTTAGGTCTAATGTCTGAACTTAACATGTTTCTAATGGAAGACCGTTTGGGTTAGCTAGCCTTCTTGAAGAGCTGAGCTATTGCTTGAATTTGCTAGGGACTAGCAAAAACTAGGCATAGGGGAATTGATTAGCCCATATTTGTGGGCTATTTAGGTATTTAAATGCCTAGACATTAAGTTAATTTTAACATGCATTTAGCATGCATTAGGATATAAATACATTAATTATATATTTGTTGCATGCATCGCATTTTTATGTAAATTAGGTCTTAGCATGCATGGTTTTTAATTTAGTTTGCATTTAGTGGGAATTATACATAATACATGCAAATGGATATTTTATAAGGATTTCTCTATAAATAGGCCAATGTTTATTATATTTCTCATCTTCTTTTTCTCAGGAATGGCTCCGCCTCTCCTCCTCCTGCCATACCTCCTTAATGGCCATGAGAAGCGGATCTGCTCCCACCTCTCCATTTCAAAACCATGCAGACGGCTACAAGAGGGGGAGCTGCTACCATGCTCAGGGAGACTCCACCTCGACTCCACCACTGTGAAGAGCTTCAAGCTCACCTCCGACACCACCACCGTGCGTCTCCAAGGTAAAGCATCGCCACACCATGGGCCGGCAGGGTGACAGACTGCCGTGCCAATTCAGCGAGCTCAGCCATTACTGTGCACATGCCACCAACACCATCTTCTTCTTCTTTATTCTTCATCCTCTATTTCTTTTCACCAAAAAGAACCCAAACTGTCATCACCTCCTCACAGTGCACATACCCTTCTCTCCGCGCGCACCTGCAGAGCCACCGTGCGATGGAGCCACCTTCGTATCCGCACCCAAGCAGGGCTGTTGTCCCGCTCGCCAATTCACTGTGCAGCCGTGCGCATGCACGCGTGCTTGCTGCGCGCACAGCAGAAGCATGGGTACACGACTCTCAGCGCCTCCTCGCCTCAACTATGCACGCACACTTCTTCGAGCACATCTCCACGCGCACCACTACCTCCTTCACTGCCTGCTTGGCCATCCACGCGCACACGCACCGGTGGGGTTGCTGCGTGCACTGACCTCCATGCTCCAGCTCCTCGTTGCGCATTACATCCCAGCCCTAGCACATGCCCACCAGCACCCCTCCGGAAAAACCCACTCACTTCCAGACCATGCGCACAAAGCCTTTGCACGTGCAACCTCTGCACAGACCGTGCGCGCCTCCTCGCCTTGTCTCTAGCAATAGCAGCAGGAGCTCCAAGCTGCTCCCCCAGCAGCTCCACCCGTGCATGTCCGCTCGCTGTGCCTCCGCCTGTGCACATCTCCCACGCCGTGGGCAGCAACCATCCCCAGCTACACATGCATCACCTTCTTGCGGTCCTCCATCATAGCGTGCCACCATCTCTATTCCCTCCTCTCCGTAGGCAGCAAATAGGGGTTGCAACTGGCACTCACCATCTATTCCTCCACGTCACCGCCATCTCCAATTGCCATTCTTCAAACCACCACTGCCATCGGAAGTGGCTCGGAGGTCTTATCCTTCACCGTGAATCTGGCCTCCAGCCGCAGCCTGTTGTGCATGCACGCTAAGCACGAAGGGAATCCCCAGTTCCACTCTCAATTAATAATTACATTTGCTGCCATTGTGAGATTTTTATTAGTATTATATTGTGCCACATTGCAAAATATATCCTTCAGATGTGCATAATTGCTATTTCAGCATTAGCTTTTGTTGTTTACTTAATCTGAAAGCAATTTTGACTTGGTTTCTTGACAAAATTTATCGTGAACATCTATTTTTAAGCCTTATAAGTTTTAATAGGCTATTGCCTCCCTATGGATGCAACCCGCTCTTCTCAAGTTGTTTATTTTAATTCAATACTTTGATTAGTCGATTTTCCACCACTTAGAAATACAAACAACAAATCTTCTTGATCATCATTTTCGAAAGCGAAAATCGACTCGTCAATATGCTTCCAGATAGCTGAAGCCACATGAGCAGAACTACCCTACCCACAATTTGGAGTTGGTTGCAATAGTGTTTCATTGAAGATTTGGAGACACTACTTGTATAGAGAGACTTTCAAGATATACCCAGACCAAAAGGCCCTAAAGTGGTAGTTGCTAGCTGATGCCATTGAGTGGAGGTTGGAGGAACCAGCAGGTTTCATTAATGCTTTGACTACCTCGTGATGTGTTCCCTCAGAGCTAGTAGAGTCCATTACTACTTCATGCATGTAGGATTCGTGGTTTCAGTAGTATCGAGACTGGGTCCTGGCAGGAGACCCAAAGGGCTTCAACCTTTATGGCAGAGTACTGAGATTCCATGGGAGATTGTGCACTCCCCGTAGCCTGGAGTTGCTCAGAGAGGCCCATAAAAGTAGACTCACCACTCACCCCAAGAGCACGAAGATGTATAGGGGCCTTAAGTGGGATTTCCAGTGGGAGGACATGAAGAGAGATATTGGTTCCTTTGTTTATCGTTGTCTGTTGTGCCAGTTGGTTAAGGCCGAGCACCAGAGACCCACAGGCAAGTTGCAACCTCTTCCTATTCGCAAGTGGAAATGGGAAAGTGTATTTATGGATTTTATGATTGGATTGCCCAAGGCTTCTAGAGGATAGGATGCTATATGGGTAGGGATGGACCAACTAACGAAGATCGCTCATTTCTTGCCAGCTCAAATGAACTATCTCTTAACACAATGGGCCGACTTGTATTTGCACAAAATGTTGAGATTACACGGAGTGCCCAAGGAGATTGTCTTCGACAGAGACCTGTGATTCTATTCTTGTTTTTGGAGGAGTTTACAGGAGTCCTTGGAGACACGGGTGTGTTTCAATACGACATATCACCTGTAATTAAACGAATATATAGAGTGCACCATCTAAACACTGGAAGACTCACTAAGGTCCTACATACTTGAGTTGAAGGGTAGATGGGAGGACCACTTGCCCTTAGTAGAGTTCACCGACAATAACAATCACCATGCTAGTATTGAGATGGCCCCTTTTGAGGCATTGTACAAGCTCAAGTGTAATGAACAGGGCTAAAACCCAAGTCTAATTGAGACAACCTAACCTTGATAACTTGTTGGGTATGGGCCCCCATAAACCCAAACAACCACGCAACATGCTTAAGCAAAGGTTATCAAGTAGTAATTCTCAATCCTTATATCTCACTACTTACTTTCAAAAGTTTACTATATGAGATTATCTTTTGAGGTGTTACAACCTCCCCCACTTGAATTCCTGACGTCCTCGTCAGGATTCAATCAATCAATCTACTCCTAATAGTAGTGGTAGCTCCACCTCATGGCACATTCATTGGCTATCCCAATGGTAGGCCTTTCCTACTACTAGAGGAAGTTTAGCTCTAAAACCATTTGTAATGACTTACGCCTAGACCCAAATATAATCGAGAAAAACTAGTCTTGACAACTTGTTGGGTATGAGCCCCATAAATCCAAACAACCACCCAAAATGCTTAAGCCCAAGTTATCAAGTAGTAATTCTCAATCTTTACATTCCATTACTCAATTTTATGAGTTTACTATGTGAGATTATCTCTTGAGGTGTTACAGCATATGTGTTTCACCCTTGTGCTAGGTGGAGTGGTTGCTTAGCAATCATAGATCTTAATTAATCTAAATAATGTTAGAATCCTAGCTAATCTATACATATTGCATTCATATTTTGCATATCATGCATCACATCATTTTATATTGCTATACATAGAATAATGTGAGATTAATATGTTATTTAATGCTTTTGTTGTTATTTGCAGGTAATAAGAACAATAGGATAGAATCAGGATGCGAAATAAAGAGAAATAAAGCAAAATAAAGCAAGGAAAAGAAGAAAAAGGAAGCTATATTTAGACAAGAGGAGAGAGGAGGATATCCCTATCCCAAACCTAGAATAATCTCCACCTTGGATAACCTAACCCTAGAGCCTAAAACATGATAACACTATCCATGTTCCTATCCCTAACATCCAGTTAGGTCAACCTAAACCTATAACCCAAAATCTGTATAGTACAATCCAAGATCCTATTATCCACTATCCAAGAACCTATCCCTACCTCACACTAGCCCAATTTCTCTTTTCCTATCACAATTGCCCCTTAGGTTTGCAAGTAGGCTCACCATTACTCAATTAGACTCATTTGGAATCAATTTGGTCAACCACACTCCAATTAGGCCCATATGGATTTGATTGGGCTAACTGATTAGCCCATATTTGTGGGCTATTTAAGTACTTTAGTATCTAGACATTAAGTTAATTTTAACATTTAGATAGCATACATTAGGATGTAAATAAATTAATTCATATTTTTAGCTTAATGCATAATTCATTCATTGCATGCATTTAGAATTAACTTAGAATTGAATGCATTTGATTAGTTAATCAATTAGGTGAATTACTTGCATTGTTTTAATTTAACATAGCAGTTAAGGGTTTTTGCGTAAATAATCATAATATTTTATTATTTTCTTATTCTCTTCCTCCACAGGTAACAACTGCTTCTTCTCCTCACGCAACCGTTCACGTACAGCTGCAAGCATTCATTGGCCATGAAGTGCATCTGAGCCACCTCTTTGGATTTCAAATTCAACTACAAAGAGAGGAGGATACGACCATGCAAGGGGGGGCCACCACCATTCCGACCACCACTGTGCAGAGCTTAAAGCTTCCTCATTCCACACCACCGGCCTCCCACCGTGAGCACAAGACTACTCCACTGCAGGCAGGCGGGGTGACAGACCACCGCGCCATCAGTGGCTTGTGCAACTCACTGCGAGCGTGTGCCTAAAGACCACGCAACCACCGTCATCAACCATCACCAGCATCCACCTCCATCTTCTTCCCCATTCTCTATTTTTCCTCCACTCCACCAAAAAGAATGCAAAAACCACACCATCCCCACGCGCAGCAGCAGCCACATCCAACTCCCCTCCGCGCGCGACCGTCCAGGCCACTGCTCCACGCGCCGTCCTTCTCGCACGACCTATGCACATCACCTGCAGCAACAGTATCCACACTGCAACACCTCCTCCAGCGCACAGCAGCAGCAGCTGCTCGCCTCCAGCGCACCACCCACACGCATGCTGCAACCAACCCTCGCACCTCCTTCTGCTCGTGCACACCACCGCCCGCACAGCGGCTTGTAGCACCTTCTCCGCGCGCACGTCACTTGAACGCCCTCGCGCCAGCGCCTCCAGCTCCCCCTACAGTACCTACAGCCGTGCGGCCATCAGAGCCTACGTGCGCTCATGCGGCCTGCAACACGCGTCGCCCCCGCTCCCCTCTGCATGCACAGCACCTCCACGTGCCCTCACCTTCAGCACCTGCAGCGCCTGCACGCCACCTCCGCACTCTCTCCAACAAGCGCACCCAGCAGCAGCAACCACCACTACCGCTGCCGCTTCACTCCTCCATCCAGCCGGCCCAAGCCATCTCACGACACACCGCCACCACCACCGCGAAGGCCTTGCTTCGGTCGACCTCTTGTAGGAGTAGCTCCTCGAATGAGCCTCTCTCCCGTGTGCAAGAAGGAGAAAGGTATAATCCTCTATTTTTACTTTCATTAATATTTACATTTGAATGCCATTGCCAAACTTTCATTTTTATTTTAATATTTGAAATATTGAGTGAAATTGCAACTTCATGCTCATCTTTTCTCATAATTACTTGGTTTTTGTTGTTCACATCTTTTGACATTGGTTTTGGGTTAAGATGTGCACAAATTCTCTCTAATGCATGTCAATTGGAAGTTACAGAGATTCATCACATATTTATTGAATATTTTAGTGAGGAAAAATTGCACATATAACCTTACATTTTTGAGTTATTGTGTGTCTTCTTTTCGTCGCATTTCATGTCAGATTTGACTATGGATTTCGCACTTGATTGAACGAATACGAGAAAAATATTCATGAATTTATTGCATCATTGTCTCCTTGTGGACATGACCCACTCTTCTGTGAGTGGTTAATTTTTATTGTAATTGTTTTGTTAAGAGATTTTCTACCACTTTGTTACTAAAATGACAAATCATCTTATTCACATTATTCGAAAGCGAAAATCATCTTATCAAATGGCGCCATTATCGGGGAGGCAACAGGCTTAATTAAATAGCATTCATTCATTCATTCACATTGATTGAAATTTTGAATCATATTTAACTCTGGATTTTTTTTCTGATGCGAGTGCAATGATCTACGACACACATTCTACGACTCGCAATCACACCAGCCATCATGAGAGGTGACCCTTGACGTCGCCAGAGGAGAAATTATTTGAGCCATCTTGCAAGGAACCAGATCGCTAGGAGGGGATGGTCAAGGACGTGACTATCGTCTTCGCACATTTAGCCGTTGATTTGATTAGAGTAGGATTAAAACTTTAGAACTTAATTTTCATTGCACATTTGGTTTGAGACCCTTGTTCTAGGGTACATTTTTACGGGTTTGTTCCCCGATTTTGTTTTAGGCCCATGTTGGGTGGATAATTTTCGGGAGCTTGTTCCCTTTTCTTTAGATCTAGGTTTTTATTTTATTTTGTGGTTGTTTATCCTTAATTTGTTTGTGCATAAGTAGCTAAAAAAAATTAAAAAAAACACGAGCTACCTGCTAGAAGCTGCCTGCCCTTAGGTCGAATCATTTAGGATTGAATGAACAACATCTACATCTAACTTCTTGTCTTGCATATTGCATGAAGAATGCTAGAAACAGGTATGCACTTCTAACTTTGCATTTCTATCTGTCATGCAAATGCATTTGGATTAATTTTTAGACCACATAATCTGTCGTGAAGCAATCTAATAAAGTGGTCACATTTAATTTTTTAAAAAGGACTAATTAAAAGAGGGACATTTAAAAATCAAGGACTTGATTTTCAAATGTGGCGTGCGATTCAAAATTTAAAATCTTTTGCGGTGTATGCACACTTATATCTCTTGCACCACAGCACGCATTTAGACACTCCTAAGTCTTGGAACTACTAGGACAAGAGCCCTCCTACCATTGGACTCTAAAGTGTTCGGAACTTGAGATCAAAGGTTTTGTACATCCAAAGAAAGGGATACCCTGTCATGGATTTTTGGGGGTAGTTGAGAAGCACTGCGAAAGCACAACTTCAAAGGAAGGCTTAGGCCTACTTGCATCCCTCGATCTTCCATCTTTGGAGTTGTTCTACCATTTGAGATTTAGGGAAGAACACATAAGCTCCAACTAGGTCTTTTTAGGCATTTCGTAGGTTGACAATAAGCATGTAAATTGATTAAACAAATTGTATTGTCACCTACAATCTGACTTAAAATTAAAAGCCAAAATTGGGAAAGACCTAAAAAGTCCTTTTTGAATTGTGTTTTGCTTGGGGAATTCTGATTGAGGTGTGAGTTAGAATGGGCCACATTGATTTTCATCCTTTCACATCTTGCCTACACCCTTACCCTCACTCTGCACTCTTCGATCCCATACATCGAGATGGTCCATCCTTTGATGAACATAATGATGTAAACACATTTGTTGAGGGTAAAATGCCTATTCATGCATGTTCATAGGCTTAGATTTGCATTTCATGTTATAAATATTACATAGCATGCATCATTCTGCATTAAGAGTAGTTGTATATAATTTAGATTAATTGCATCTCTTTTTTGGTTAGGAGAGAAGCATATTTATTTCGGAGATTCGGATTGACAATCCAACTGTATGGATCTGATCAAGACGACAATCGGAGTCCAACGTCGTTGAAATCGCCTCGATCGGAGTCCCGTAGAACCATATGCAGTTCAAGGAAGATCAACGGCCAAGCGACTAGGAGACATAATTCAGAGCTTCAAATGATAAATCCGACCGCACGGATGGATTTGGGTTGACAATCGTAGCCTAACGGCACAAAAATCGACTCAATCCGACCTCTGTAGCAGCCCCTACAACAAGAAGAAGATGGACGGCCCAGACTGCGCCACGTGGCGCAGCCTAGGCTGCCAGCACACGCACGCAGCACCGCACGTGCACAGCAGCGCAGCTCCAGCGTGTGGGCGCACGCGTGCAACAAGGCTGGAGCAGCGCCAGCTCAACGTGAGGTGGACTACAACGATGCATGAGCTGGACTTACAGCGACGCTTACAACCGTCGGTAATTCAGCGCATGCCAGCAAAGCCAGCTGTGGGCACCAGCAGGCATTAGGTCCCTACAGCGACATTTCCAACGACGGCCTGGATGTCACTAATGGTCCCATACCGATTTTTGCCTCTTTTCCACCACTATAAAAGGACCTACACCCCCTCCCTTCCAAGCCATCTCTACCTACTCTACTCCCACCTACTCCCAAGCTCTAGCAAGCCTACCAACGCTCCATTAAAGCTTGTTCTCAAGCTCCCAAGGTGCCTATTAGTGTAGCGAACCTCTACCCCACCAAATACTCCTCCAACTTCCCATCTCCCTTCATAGGTTGCCTTGGAGCCATCCTCCCACCTCCATTCCAGTAGCAAATCAACTCCGTCTTCTCACCTCCATTCTAGAGCTATGCCAAAGATTTCCTCAACCCGACGTCCTCCAACATCTCACCTCCGTCGTCCCGCTCCTCACCTCCTTCATCCGAGCTTCTGCCAAGCGCCGTCGTCTCGCCGAACAGCCGATTCGGTAGATTTCCTCTCACCTCCCTCTCTTTATATGCTTTCATAAGTTTCTTGTAATTGACATTAGAAGTAATATATATCAGATTTGTTCCAGATCTCTATCTTGTGATACGTTTGCTTGTTCTCTTTTATTTCAAAAATACAAAAAAATAACAAAACCCCAAAATACCAAAAAGAAACAAAATGGAGCGTGATTTTCAAGTAAAGTAAACGTCGCCTCCCTGTGTTCGACTTGGGACTCCCTTGGAGTTTCGGTATAAATTTTATTTGATCGCCGTGTTTTGCAACTACGACGACAGGCTACTTGTAACCTCGATTTCTGACACACGAAACACGACACGACCATTTTGGCGCTGTTGCCAGGGAGGAAACGGAATTTACTTTATTGTTTATTGTATTTCTTTGCATTTACATAGCACTAACCCTACTTGTCTTTGATCTACTGTCTTGCAGGTACCCTAGCATGGAGATCCAAGTGCAGTAGACTGGAGTAAAGTGCGGGTAGAGTGTTTTGTAAGTGTCCCCCACACCACCCCCACCTTAGTTTTCATTTCATAACCTAATAACTCAAACCCAAATCAACTTAGGTGCTTTTTATAAATCCTAGGATAGATTTGGTTGTTTGTTTGCCACCTCCACTCACCTCGCCATCGAAATAAATAAAAAAATATAAAAAAAGTGTTATCTGATTGTGGGATTTTCTGAAAGCTACACACTTAACACCGACAACTTCTTATCCTAAGGTGCAAAATCACTTTGATTCTACCACTTAACCGGGATTTGACCTGTGGACCCGATACACTTCAACTAAATACACATAAGTGAGTAGAAATCTGAATAGGTTAAGCATTCTTGTGTGCCTTAAGTGGTGCAATAGGCCAATTGATTGAGCTATTTGGGTTGCACCACTCAATCTAAAAGTAATCCATCAAGTAGCTTGCCACTTAGGGTTGATTCTTAGGGATGAACCAGGCACTCCACATTTTTTTTCTTTGATTTTTAAAGGAACATATCATCACCCATGCTTTCAAAACTTGGAGTGTTCTACTAAACCTTGATTGAACCAACGTATGAATTAAACCCTAAAAGCTACTAAACAAGGTTGAACTCTAAAAGGCACATCATCAAATAACATTGTTTGAGAACCCTGGTTGTGCACACACACACATTTTAACTGATCATTAAGGGCACAACCCATCTAAAGGGCCCATCACATTCCTGAAGCACCATTGTCCCAAGCCTAACTAAAATTGATTAGACGTTGGCCCTAAGGACTAGTTCGCTCGTCGGGATCCAGATTGAGATTGTTCATGATTAACCTACTTATACTAGTCAATCTGATGTCTAGCTAGGGGAGTAGCGTCAAATGACCGTGGCTGGGGGGTACACTAGGAACCGAAGGCGCAAACCAAAGGAAGAACCTTCTCCCATGTCCCTCCTTCTAACTGGTTGGATTGCCTGGACGTAAGTAGAGTAAATCGTCTATAATCTTAAGACAGATTCTGAGAGTCTGTAGACCATTAGGCTACCCAAACTAAGGACAGGCTTGTATTTTTGTATTGCAAGGCTCCTTTCTCTTTTGATTTCCCTCCTTACTTCACCATGTACCCTTCCACATCCTACACACATTTCACATCCTATCCTCCTACCACCACTTATCCCCAAGATGATTACTATCCCGACTTGACTTGTAATTACCCATCCACTAGCCGGGATGACTTTGATTGGGGATATGAATTCGGACCTCAGGGTCTAGGGCCTAACCTTGGATGACAAGACTATGATTATTATCCTTCTTAGAGCTATAATGATTATCGATCTCCATCCTTTGATGACCAAACCAACCCGATCTACAATCAGGAAGGATATCATGATTATAACACCTACCCTCCCCAATATTCCACTGAATATAGGTCACCACCATCCTTTGAACAACCTAGAATGACCTACTTTCAGGGAGGGACCTGAGAACCTTGACATCTTGACTCCCCTATATTTAACCTGAACCCACCCAAACCTTAACCGAACCAGTCGATTCAGGTGAACCAGATCTAGGATAGGGTGTTGGCTAATTTGAGGAACACTATACAATCTTTAGAAGCTCAGCCAACACCATGCACTGAAGCACTAAAGCCTATGATCAAAATGATTGATGAACTTAATAGTTCTCTATTGAATTTGCTCCAAAGTGTTAGGGATAGGGACTTGGGTGAGTTTCTTCTTGGGAAATTGTCGAGGTTGAGGATGAAATTTGTGGTTGCACTAGTCAAATCTTGGGATGATTCTCAAGATGAACCCCCTTCAGGAGAGCCAATGTCTGAACCCGCTCAGGCACCTGCCAGGGGGGATACATTTTTTGAGACTGGGGATGACTAGGATGGGCTAGAGCAACCATTTGAGGATGAACCGATTGATTCACCTGAGATCCCCGAGCCAGGGAGAGAGGAAAAATATGTCTCCACGGACCATGAAATGACATGATTTTGAGACATATATAAATGAGGATCATGGATTCTTTGACTCTGAGGGTGAAGAATCTTTTGGTGAAGTCTCACTTGAACTTAAGGAAGAGGATTTTAGTGAGACAAATGGGCTTGAGGAATTTGACAAACCAGTTGATAGCCCAATTATTGAAGATTTAGATTCGGTTGGGGTTAACTTGGAGGATCCGAATCTTGATGATTCAATCAGTGACCCCAGTCCTCATCTGTACCCCGAAGAGTTGCCTTCTGAGATCTTTGTGCCCAAGTCAATCTTGATTCAGCCACGATTTCTGGACTTGGGAGAATCATATGGGGTGAATAATATGCTAGAGGTCCCGAAGCCTGAGCCTTTGATGTTGGAGGATAGAATTGTTGAAATAAAGATTTGGGAGGCTAATTCTGAGGGAAGTTTGATTTTGGGTCTAAGGGTACCTATTGACCTAAAACCACCTACTTTCTACCAGGACCCTTATGATATCTTTCACGTGCAACCCAAGCTCGAAATAACTGATTATTTTTCTGAGCTAGATGTTAAGTGGACAACTGCACCTATTGAACCATCTTTACCCGTTGTCCGACACTTTGGTCTTGGGTTGCACACCACTAAACCGCAGGCCCGGCCCCGCAAACACAACAACCTTCAGTTCTGGGTGATTTTCATCCAGAACTTGAGAACCACTTGACCCTGGGGCATGGGTCTGCACCATAATCTCGTCCACATCTGTGGACATCTTCTGCAGACAGGTTTCAGGATCAACCTTTTGATTTTGATTCTGACTCGCACTTGTGAATTCTCAATTTCTTCTTTGTATGTATGTTATGCCTAGCTGAAGGCATTAAACTTAGCACGTGTGTATACACTCTTTTCTCTGCAGAGCTGATCGGATTTTCACGACACTCAGGTGATGTTCTGTTTACTCTACCCTTTTCATGTCTTTATTTTTACAATGAGGACATTGCATCATTTAGGCATGGGGGGTGAATAATCGATTCCTGAAATCATTATGTTAACTCCATAGAATTTCTTTTAGTTTCTTATAAAATTAAAAAAATATTGAAAATTTGAAAAAAGATAAAAAAAAGGAAAGAAATTAGGAAAAGTGAACTTAGGCATTTGGAAGTTATTAATTTTAGGAAATGATACGAGAGGACCTAAACACTTAGACTCTTCAAGTCTTCGGGCTTAATTAGCCCAGGTGTCCACTTGAATGTGGATTTAGACTCGAGTCCTCGCCAATTAAAATTTATTTTAATTTGGTAAATAATTTGGGATGATAAGTATGCGACTTATCAACTCGCCCTCTGATTTGGGGGGACTTTAAGCCTAAGCATCTACACACATTATTTTGCACAGACTCACTTTCCGACGGTTTTTACGGAAATTGGGTAGCTAATGGACCAACTTGGGTGGTATGGCTGGCAAGTTGTCGGTGGTAACAGCTCATCGGCCAGTTGTCCAGAGCCCAGCCACAAGACCATTTTCGTTGTACTACCTTTAGGTAAATCTTAGATCAGGGAAGCCACCTACTTAAAAAAAAAAAGAAACACTCAAAAAAAGAAAAAGATAAAAAAAGAGAAAAAAAATAAAATAATAATAAAATCACACTTCACCGCACAAGTATGGCTGGCAAGTTGTCAGTGGTAATAGTTCATCAGCCGGTTGTCCAAAACCCAGCTCACAAAAAAAAATGCACAATAATTCCCAAAACACTTAGGGAAGAAGTGAGGAAGTAGAATAAACCGGAGAGATATACACTGGATTCACCCTTGTGTTGACCCCATAAATAAAAGAAGTAGGGAGAAAGATACCGATCGTAAAGATAAACCTTTAGGCAAGGTCACCTAGGGTCGTAGAAACCCGAAGTCTATCTTAACGGCTGTTTTGTGAGCCTCTCACTTTTTCACATGGATGCTTAGCACTTAGAGTCCTTTTCGAGTCTTGGGCAGGTCGGGTAGCCGTAAAAAGTTATCCCGAAACTCTCAAACTCCAAAAATACAAAAAAATTAGAAAAGAAGAAAAATTAAAAAAAATATATCTTCCCTTCTCAAATAAGGCAAGAACTTGGGTGGTTTGCATTCTGGCAGACACTCGGGTACTATTGAGTTTTCGTAGTTTAGGACCTTAGCTGAAATTTTCTATTGTTAATAAATGACTTAGGCCTAAGTGATCAAATCCTAATTCTACTTTTATACAAAGCATATAGTTTCATTTTGCTAGGGACTAGCAAAAGATAGGCATGGGGGTATGATGCAAACACATTTGTTGAGGGTAAAATGCCTATTCATGCATGTTCCTAGGCTTAGATTTGCATTTCATGTTATAAATATTGCATAGCATGCATCATTCTGCATTTAGAGTAGTTGTATATAATTTAGGTTAATTGCGTCCTTTTTGTGGTTAGGAGAGAAGAATATTTATTTTGGAGATTCGGATTGACGATCCAACCATACGGATCAGATCAAGACGACAATCGGAATCCAACGCCTCTGAAATTGCCTTGAGCGGAGTCCCGTAGCACCATATGCAGTCTGAGGAAGATCAACGGCCAATGGACTAGGAGACATAATTCAGAGCTTTAAATGATAAATCCGACCGTGCGGATGGATTCGAGTCTACGATCACAGCCTAACCACGTGAAAATTGACTCAATCCGACCTCTGTAGCAGCCCCTACAACAAGAAAAAGATGGACGGCCCAAACAGCGCCACGTGGTGTAGCCTAGGCCGCCAGCACACGCACACAGCACTGCACGCGTGCAACAGCGCCTGCAAGCGCGCAGGTGCGCATGCGCGCAACGCCAGCACGTGGGTGCGCATGCACGGCAAGGCTGGAGCGACGCCAGCACAGCGTGGGGTGGACTACAGCGATGCATAAGATGGACTTACAACAACGCTTACAACCGTTGGTAATTCATCGCATGCTAGCAAAGCCGGCTGTGGGCTCCAATGGGCATGAGCTGCCTACAGCGATGTTTCCAGCGACGGCCTGGAAGTCACTAATGGTCCCATACCGATTTTTGCCTCTTCTCCACCACTATAAAAGGACCTACACCCCCTTCCTTCCAAGCCATCTCTACCTACTCTACTCTCACCTACTCCCAAGCTCTAGCAAGCCTACCAATGCTCCATTAGAGCTTATTATCAAGCTTCCAAGGTGCCTATTAGTGTAGCGAACCTCTGCCCCACCAAATACTCCTCCAACTTCCCATCTCCCTTCATAGGTTGCCTTGGAGCCATCCTCCCACCTCCATTCCGGTAGCAGATCAACTCTGTCTTCTCACCTCCATTCCGGAGCTACACCAAAGCTTTCCTCAACTCAAAGTCCTCCAGCATCTCACCTCCGTCGTCCCGCTCCTCACCTCCTTCGTCTGAGCTTCCACCAGGCGCCATCGTCTCGCCAAACAGCCGATTCGAGAGATTTCCCCTCACCTCCCTCTCTTTATATGCTTTCATAAGTTTCTTGTAATTGACATTAGAAGTAATATATATCATGTTTGTTCCATATCTCTATCTTGTGATACGTTTGCTTGTTCTCTTTTATTTCAAAAATACAAAAAAATAACAAAACCCCAAAATACCAAAAAGAAACAAAACGAAGCGCGATTTTCAAGTAAAGTAAACGTCGCCTCCCTGTGTTCAACCCGAGACTCCCTTAGAGTTTCGGTATAAATTTTATTTGATTGACGTGTTTTGCAACTACGACAACAGGTTACTTGTAACCTTAATTTTTGACATGCGAAACATGACACGACCACATAATGACAATCATTGGGATCCGTTTTACTCCTATTATAGGAGTATTGGCCTGATTAAGCCCAAATCAGTGAGCAGAACCTAGGAGTGGGATTTGCTTTGCCCAATATCCCACACACCATAAAAATACCCAACCCACCATCCCTGAATAATTATAATGGTTGGATAGACACTCTTGGGTACTATAATCCTGAGCCTGACTTCTTGGTAGCGATTTCACACGGTTTGTTAAAATACGTCGTTGTAATGCGTAAAATCGATCAACTCTTAAATTTATATTCCTAGATAGGGGAGTATCTAGGGTCGTCCAAGGAGGCCAAATGTTTGCAATAGTGATTCTCTTGCTTGGAATACAATCTCAACTTTCTTTTTGGTATTTTTCAATATATCATTTTTTTGTTTTAAATTAAGACAACATGCGGAATGGTGACGGGAAGGTGATTTACACTTCAATTTAAAATACTACTTCTAAGTGGCAAGTAGAGCCTCTCCCTAAGCTCACTCTAGGCAAGTGGAGGCCTAGAATAATTAGGGAGAGGGAGTGAGGAATGCTAAAAACAAGCAAATAGAAATGCAAACAAGAAATTGCAAAGAAGGCAACTAGATAATTAAAGAAAAGTGTTTAACAAAAATGCCTAGTAGAGGAATGCTTCTACTACCAAAAAATTGACATGAAGAAAGGAAAACACAAATCCTCTAGATAGATGGTGAAGAAGAGGGCTTCTTGCTCCAAGGTTGGTAGCTCCCAATCTTGAAAAGAGTCCTTCAACTCCTTCCTTGCAGTGCTCCGCCAAGGTGATGTCCTTCAAGGCAAGCCCTAGGGGGGCGTGCCCTAAGTTCTCTCCAAGGGTGGACGTCCACCCTAAGTCCTCCTTTGCCTGGCCGTCCTCCTTGAAGTGGAAGAGTCCTCCTCCTTGGCGTGGCTCAAGTTGAAGAGAGTGGGGAGAAGAAGGCACCAAAGGGGCTGGTGATGTGCCCCTTTAATCTCCTTCTCTACTCCTTCTTCTTAGCCGTAGGTATAGGTGGTTTAGGTAGAAAAATATACTAAGGGAGGATGGGAATTATGTGGTGGTAGGGTAGGGTATTTATAGGATGGGAAGGGGGGTGGTTATGGTGTTTTTTTGGAGGGAAATGAAGGGGTGCTTGGTTATTTTTGGAGGGAAAAATGGGAGGGAAATGAAGAGGTGCCTTGGTTTTCCCTCCAAAAATACCTTCTAGAAGGAAATTTTGGAGGGAAAAAAATGGAGGGTGGAGATGGGTTTTGATGGTGGATGTAGGGTGGTGATGGAAGGGATAGTTGGCACCAAAATAAAGTAGGAGTAGGTGGTCTTTTTGCTGGAGCTTAGGTAGTAGGGTAGTAGGGTAGTAGGTTTTGGTGCCATGGAGGTGGACTAGCTAAGTTAAATAGCTTAGCTAGCTTAGCTAGTAGGGAGTAGAGTTGGAGGCATTTGGAGCTAAGGTTTTCAGGGAGAAGAGTTGGATGTATTTATCTTGAGATGCACTAGAGCTGGTGGCTGCTGAAGAGAGCTGGAAGGAGCTACCTTAGCTAGCTTAGCTTGCTAGTTCTTTGCTAGCTACTAAGCCAAGCTAAAGCAAGCTGGCTTCTACTAAAAGGAGCTGAGGTGAGCTGGGTCTAATGCTCCCGGGGAGGATCAAGCTGGGTGAGGCAGCTAGGGTATCTTAGCTCAACTGAGTTGAGCTAAGCTGAGTCCTCGGGAGCTGGACTTGAGCTTCCTAAGCTGGAATGAAGTCATCTTTAGCTGGCCGGAGTTGAGTAGAGATGGATGTAGCTGGACCTGAGCTGGGGTGAACTCCAGTCAACTTAGCTGAGCTAGCTAGAGCTCCCTGTGGACTAATGGGAGCTGAGATGAGCTAGACTTAGCTAAGTTGAGCTGGATCTGAGCTGACCTGAGCTAGGGTGAGCTAAGATGAGCTCTCTTGAGCTGCCATTCAGCTGAGATGAGCTGAATGGAGCTAAGATGAGCTGACCCTAGTTCAAGTGAGCTGGAATCCAGCTATGGTGAGCTGGATCAAGCTGAGTTCCAGTTAGTTTGAGCTTCTTCTTCACTAGTTGCCTTCCTGAGTGCTAGGGTTTTGGAGTTCTGACAATCTGCATATCCCTAACACTCACAAAAACACATTAAAAAGATAATAAAAAGTGCAATGCATGCCTAACCTAATTGATGCCTAAATGCAGCCCAAAAACCCATTTGCGGAGCAAAATCCTAAGAGCTAAGTTTGTTTTAATGCGTAAAAATGATGATAAACTAGCGTTTATCACTTCTCTCCTGATAGAAATGATGACCTCTCCTCCTTGAAGATGGAAATACAAAAAATGCAAGACGAAATTATTGAACTGTTAGGAGAATCTTCGAGAGTAGGCCAACAAGAAAGAGATGAAATTATCCACCCAATCTACCCCATTGAGAATGACTTGCACCCCTCTACGCTAGATGCATCTCCCATAGGAGAGCTGCACTTTAAGTTGGAGGGAAATTTTGGGGATTATGTAAGGGAGAATAGCTACTTTTCGAGGATCAATTTTGAAACCTCCCTGTTAGCTGACACTTCCTTGAGAGGTCCACGCCTTAAGTGGGAGGAAGATACATGTGAAAGTACCTATGCATTAGATGAAGAAAGGTGGCAACCCGAGGAAGATGATGATAAGGTTGAGTATCCACTGAATTATATTGGAGTCAAAAGAAGGGAATGATGGTACCATTGGAAGACCTTGACCCAGATGATAGTATTTTTGTGACATTTAATGAAGTGGGACAAAGTCAAGTTGTTAATCCTACCCTCCCTTCTAATCACGAGATGGAACTCAATCCCACCCTTAGGGAACCTAACCCTGAAGAAATTGAACTACCTGAGGAGTCCGATGTTACCAGTGTAAACCATTTACCCCAAATAGAGTACCCTAGGGGATTTGCTGAGATATTAGATGATTCTAGACCTCGGGTATATGATGAATCGTATGATAAGGAGAAAGATGAATTATATAAGGAACCTACATTCAAGATTTGGAGTGATACTAAGGGTGATTATGTCTTATTTGAAGAGTTAGCCCCTGAGGATGTCACAAATTTGACCAAATTAGGTTTCCTTAGCACACCAATTGATGATATCCCTCCTTATCACAAAATAATGGAAAATGTGGAAGCAACTTCTGAGATTTATGTGGATTCACATATAGACTCCAGGGAGGATTTAAGTAAAGAACAAGAACCCGGGGATGACATTGATAGGATAATCCCCAGATCTATTGCTTCCAACCTGCCTTCATTTGATTCGAAGTCACCCTCTGATTCGCTTATGTCTGAAGGCAAAATTTTGACTCCTGATGAAGTGCAAGAAGATACTTGTGATAGACAAGGGATGCTAGGGATGTGATTGAGGAATTAGGAAGAGTGTTAGGGATGGACACCGAGCTGATTAAACCCAACTTAGATCTTATGGCCATTTCGCAACCTCAAAACTTAGACACCCTTGAAAATCCCTTACTTAAAGACATGCTCACTACTATTTTGACCAAGGGACTTAACAAACCAATATTTCCTGTAATGGAGTATCAGGTATGGATTGACGATTTCTTTAGTCAATCCATTACCCTAGGGGTTTATTTCTGCACCATTCCTTTCCCATTCCTTTTTTAGGATCCTTGTCACCCTCCCCCTACCCCTTTGGAGGTTGTTATGCCAGTTTATCCTTTAGAACCTCCTCTAGTGACCTGGGAAGATTTCATTCCCATCTTAGTTGGGTGAGCATTTGCTATTGGGATTCATCATCAGCTCACCAACATCCTAGGTTACCTGTTTTCTAGGCCAACATTACTTTGCTCATTTTTAGGGCCTATTTCTGTGATCCTTGAACATGATTTGCAAGTTCTTTGGCTACTCGACCACTAGCAAATTAACAGCGGCTCATCTCTGACCCAAGTAATATCCTTCTTTGCAATGGGGACATTGCAGATTTTAGGCATGGGGGGTGTACTTGGGGATATATATAGCATTTATACATAGTGCATTCATGCATTTAGTTAAAGCATTCTGCATTGCACAAATTTGCATTAAAAAAAAAATAGAGAGAGAGAACAAAGAGAAAAATATTTTGTAATTATTGAGCTTAACTGGCTGGGCCCTGCATTCTTAAGCAGACCAGAACTTTAGGTTAGATAAAGTTGATTCTAGGTGTCGAACTTTAGAAGCTAAGTTGAGCTACTAGCTTTAGACCCTTAGGGTCTTTTGTGGACTTAAAAACTTAAGTAGGAGTTAAGTTGTAGACCATTCAGCTAGAGATTGAGTTAAAAGCTGGGTAGTACCTGGAGTCTTATTTTACCTTTTGGTTTATAGGTCCTCGTAACCTAAGCATCCACATTTCACACACACTTGATCTTGTGTAAATAGTGATCACCCTAATTCATTTCTTAAAGAAAATTTGGTTCTGTTAGTTTTGACTTAAGAGAAGTTTGAAAGCACAATTTGATTGGAAGAGTTCCTGCTACAGGAGAGGTGGAGTGCATACTCACCTTGATAATGCGATGATAACATGTTAGCTCCTCAGTGCTTGTCTCTTAGGATATCCATCCTACTAGGGGCATGTAAGCGCATTGTGCATTTCAGGTACCATGGGCGGCCCTATCTCGAAGTGCCGATTGCCACAGGCCTGAATTCTCTTAAGAAATCCATGGGCGATACTATCTTGAAGTGTTGATTGCCAAGAGTTCTTGGGGTTGCTATGGGCGGTGCTATCTCGAAGCATCGAAAGCCAGGCACCCTTCGAGGTACGGTGATGGGGACAATGAATCCAACACAGACCGTGTTGATAGCTGATCCAAGGTTAGACTTAGAGGAATCAAACAAAAATATATATATTTTAAAAAAAATCATTTTTCCTCTCTAGGTTGGCAATCATACCAACCTCAAATAACTCAGACCAATGCACATGCACGGATGCTTTAATCTTAGGGATCAATAAACCTTAGGGTAGAGTTAGAAATCAGGGAAACCTGTGCCTGCAACTCGTCTTTAGCCGACCCAGTCTGTAACTTAGAAACTACTTGGGAACCTTAGGTCTAAAGTCTGAACTTAACATGTTTCTAAAGGAAGACCGATTGGATTGGTTAGTCTACTTGGAGTGCTAGATTTTTACTTGGATTTGCTAGGGACTAGCAAAATCTTGGCATGGAGGTATTTGATTAGCCCATATTTGTGGGTTATTTAAGTATTTAAGTGTCTAGACAATAAGTTAATTTTAACATTTAGATTGCATACATTAGGTTGTAAATAAATTAATTCATATTTTTAGCTTAATTGCATAATTCATTCATTACATGCATTTATAATTAACTTAGAATTGCATGCATTTGATTAGCTAATCAATTAGGTGAATTACTTGCATTGTTTTAATTTAACATAGAAGTTAAGGGTAACCATAATATTTTAGTATTTTCTTATTCTCTTCCTCCACAGGTAACGACTGCTTCTCCTCACGCAACCGTTCATGCACAGTTGCAAGCATTCATTGGCCATGAAGTGCATCTGAGCCATCTCTTTGGATTTCAAATTTAGCTACAAAGGGAGGAGGATACAACCTTGCAAGGGGGGGCCACCACCATTCTGACCACCACTGTGCAGAGCTTAGAGCTTCCTCGTTCCACACCACCGGTCTCCCACCGTGAGCACAAGACCACTCCACCAAGGGCAGGCGGGATGACAGACCGCCGCACCATCAGTGGCTTGTGCAACTCACTGGGAGCGCGTGCCTGAAGGCCACGCAACCACCGTCATCAACCATCACTAGCATCCACCTCCATCTTCTTCCCCATTCTCTGTTTTTCCTCCACTCCACCAAAGAGAACCCAAAAACCACACCATCCCCACACGCAACAGTAGCCACATCCAACTCCCCTCCGCACACGACTGTCTAGGCCACTGCTCCACGCGCCGCCCTTCTCGCACAACCTGTGCACATCACTCGCTGCAACACCTCCTTCAACGCACAGCAGCAGCAGCTGCCTACCTCGAACGCACCACCTGCGCACACGCTGCAACCAACCCCCGCGCCTCCTTCTGCTCATGCACACCACCGTGCACACAATGGCCTGCAGCACCTCCTCCGCGCATGCGTCACTTGCACGCCCCCGTGCCAGCACCTCCATCACCCCCTACAGCACCTGCAGTCGTGCTGCCATCAGAGCCCGCGCACGCCTGTGTGGCCTGCAGCGCCCGTTTCTTCAGCGTGTGTTGCCCTCGCTCCCCTCTATGCGCACAACACCTCCACGCGCCCTCACCTTTAGCGCCTACAGCACCTGCACGTCACCTCCGCACTCTCTCCAGCAAGCGTAGCCAACAGCAGCAACCGCCACTGCCACAGCCACTTCTCTCCTCCATCCAGCCGGCCCAAGCCATCTCATGACGTGCTGCCACCATCGCCGTGAATGCCTTGCAACGGCCGACCTCTTGTAGGAGTAGCTCCTCGAATGAGCCTCTCTCCCGTGTGTGAGGAGGAGAGAGATATAATCCTCTATTTTTACTTTCATTAATATTTACATTTGAATGCCATTGCCAAACTTTCATTTTTATTTTAATATTTGAAATATTGAGTGAAATTGCAACTTCATGCTCATCTTTTCTCATAATTACTTGGTTTTTGTTATTCACATCTTTTGACATTGGTTTTGGATTAAGATGTGCACAAATTCTCTCTAATGCATGTCAATTGGAAATTACAGGGATTCATTGTAACGACCCAGTTCCCGAGTCCCTACGAGACACGAGAACCGGACCGACTCGACTAATCCCAAGACCCAGTCGTCCATCGAGGAAGTAACCAAAAGATAGTAAAATAAACCACATTCAGCATGAATATAACTAACAGTAAGAAAGTACAGCAGTAAGGAAAGAAACTACTACAGTAGGTACCACCACAACAGTAAAACAACATTTATCATATAACATGAACTGCAGGTAAAGAAAGTACAGCGGAAACAAAAACTACTCACTAGAACAGAAACAAAAGAGGTACAAAAGGCTGTGGTAAACTCTACTAGACCCTACTCGACCCAGCGTCCTCTGCAGCCGCCGACCCTGGCTGCTCAACACCTGGTCCTGAAAAAGGTAACGAGTGTAACACGTCAGCAAAACGCTGAGTAGAGTGGCAAACTAACTAAAGGCAACAGTAGAGTGTACAATAGCTGTTATGTTCTATTACTTCCTTTATTCACATCTTTCAATTTTTCTCACTATTTCATTTGTTTCTCAGATCCTTTACTTGATCTCGAATGTCCTCGTGGGAACGATCTTGATTGCAGTCTTTTCCAAAAGTAGAAGTAGCAAGTGGTGCTCTCCTGGCTGGGAGAGTCCCCCGTGGTGATCCTACCCTCAGTCAACCACCCCAAGGTCACCGACAGACATAACGGTGACTACGGCACGCGCGATAAACGCACAGGTAGCTAGCCCGCACTGGCACGCGGTCAGTCGTTTCCGTTAACGGGTGCGCCCAAAGCACAGCACGGAACCAGGGCAGAGCCCTCTCAGTAACAGGGGTCCAACCCCTCCACAGTAACCAAACCGGGGCCTTGCCCCTCCACAGTCCGCGCACCCTCGCCTGACTACCCTGGTTTGCCCTAGTGGGCCTAACAAGTCGGTGAAGGAGGCTAGCAGAACCCCGGGGCCCGTGGGGTAGCTAGTACTCTCCTAACACTACTAGCTCTCCTCGGTACTACGTACACGAGGGCCAACAAGTCGGTACAGAGTGGCCAGTCCTAACCCCCGGGTCCCTGGGGCGGCTAGCTCAGCTCTGCACTAAACAGGTACAGGTACTTCCCTTGGTACTGCGTACCCAAGAGACAGTACGAACAACATCTCAGTTCCATTCCTTTCTCTTTCCAGGAGTTCCTCTCCTAATTCCCCATAGGGTTCCATCCTTTCACCTCAGAACATCTTATGTTTCACTTTCCAGTTTCACGTTCTTACAAACCATGATTTCAGTCATGTTCCTTATTCATAACAGGCAGCTGTTAATTCAATTTACAGGCAGCTTTATATATTCCTTTCCATTTTTCCAAGACTGCAGTAATATACATTCCACTAGTTTTTCCATCCTAAGATTCATGCCATATCCTAGGATCTATCATACAATCTAGTTTTCCGGCCCTAGGATTCATGCAACACCTAGGAGCTGTCATTCCATATATTTCTCATTCCTAGGATTCATGCAATGTCCTAGGTTCTAGTTATGGTTCCATACTTTAACAGATTTTATTAATACTTAAAGCCACTCTACCAGGTACAACGGAAGTAATGGGGGCGCGATCGGGAATCCCGCGTGCCTCCGTGACTCTCAAGACTGCAACCGAACGAGGTCCTATCACAAGGATCAACACAAGGAGTGTCTCAAAACAGTGTATAGCTACTGTAGACGGGTAGAGGAATTAATTCTGAAAAGAACGCAACTCGAATCGCAGAAAACGGAGCCCGAACGGGCCCTAAACGGGTCGAAAAAGACGATACTGTGCAAAATCAGACGTCTGGAACTTCTTCCAGACGTCTTAAAAAGTGGATCAGAGAATTACCTGTTCAGCGTGGTTTCCCAGACGTCCAGAAGTCTGCGGGGACGTCTGGCCTAGCTCCCAGACGTCCGATGGTCACCCCAGACGTCTGTAGGTCACTCCCGCCGTCTGCTACAACTTCCAGACGTCTGACTCGCAAGGGATGGCGAATCAGCGAACCTGCGCACAGCCAACTCCCTCCCTCAGCACGGTCAGTCGACAGGAAGGAAGGAGAAGGCGGTAAACTCACCTTTCAGACGTCTGTATTGGCTTCAAGACGTCTAACTCGCCGTCTGGCTGTCAACCCAGACGTCTGATTCTGGAAATTTTTCCAGAATCAGGGCACTGCTCGGCCTCCGCTCGCGACGCCGCCCGCATCGCACCTCGCGCGTCTGCTGCTCAGACCACAACAGGTCCCTCTCCGCATTGCTCCGCGCCCCCTGCGCCCTCCGCCGGCCGGCCAAGCCGCTCCGGCGAGCTTGCCCTCACGGCAGAGCTCCGCCCTCGCACGCCGCACCTCCGCGCTCACTGCAGCCGTCGCTGCCGCCCTCGCGTCCGCTCGCTCTCGCGCACAGGAAGGAGAAGAAGGAGGAGACTGTGGAGACGGAAGGGGAGGCGTGGCCCTTTTAAGGCCGCGCGAGGAGGAGAGAGGGGGTGGCAGGCCGCCTGCAGCCACAGAGAGAGAGAGGGAAAAAGAGAGAGAGCGAGAGAGGAATCGCGGGTCTGCGTGCACAGGCGCGCAGACGACTCTCCCGTGCGAAAATAACTATTTTCCAGACGTTTGGAAACGATCCCAGACGTCTGTTCAGACGTCTTGATGTGATCCCAGACGTCTGGACCGACGTCTGGGGCACGCGTTCGTTACATTCATCACATATTTATTGAATATTCCAGTGAGGAAAAATTGCACATATAACCTTACATTTTTGAGTTATTGTGTCTTCTTTTCATCGCATTTTATGTCAGATTTAACTATGGATTTCGCACTTGATTGAACGAATACGAGAAAAATATTCATGAATTTATTGCATCATTGTCTCCTTGTGGACATGACCCGCTCTTCTATGAGTGGTTAATTTTTATTGTAATTATTTTGTTAAGCGATTTTCCATCACTTTGTTACTAAAATGACAAATCATCTTATTCACATTATTCAAAAGCAAAAACCGTCTTATCACTAACCTATGTTTGATTTGGCTCACTAGGCTCACTTGAGCCTAATTAGACTCAACCTTGTTGATAGTAGAAAACTACGCGATTGAAGCTGGTTTCGAAAAACCCGTCATTGTAGTTCGATTTGCGAAGAAATCCGTCAACAAATAAATTTATACCGAAATTCTAGGAATTCTGTGTCGAACACAGGGAGGCTACGTCGATCTAAATTCTGCGATTTATATTTTTTTGTGTTTTTGTTTGAAAATGAAATAATTACACTAGAATTGATATAAACAATGAGAGAGAAAGAGAGAACAATCACTTAATATAATCATAATGTTTTTACAACTACAAAGTGAGAAATGATTACAACTAGAAAGCAGAAAATTCTATTCTAGAAAGCAATTAAAAAGAAGGGAGAGAGTTGTTATCCTCCTTAATGAATGCTTGGAGGACGAGCCGGACGGAGTGACGTCTGGAAGACGAAGGATGGAGTGGGAAGAAGGAGGACAAAGTAGGAAGAAGCGGGAACGAGGCAGCATGTCATCGTCGTTGTGGGATCCACTTCCAAAATAGGGGTGAGAAAATTGGATTTAGCTCTAGAATAGCATCCCGGGTGTAGAACAAGCTTCTCTTGAGCTTTGGAGAGGGAGATAAGTGAAGGAAAGGATGAAGAAAAAGTGGAGGTTCAGTCTCCTTTTATAGTTGTAGAAATTGAGGGCAAATTTGTCATTTCAAGCTTAAAGCATTAAAATCAGGGCTTTAGTGAAGGATTTAGTCGTCACTAAAGGTCTGATAGTGACCGACGTGCGCGTGCCACACGCACCTCCCTGCCTGCTGCGCTTATAATGCACACTCATGTTCTTTAAATCTTAGTCATCCGATCACGAGATCGGACAACTCAGATTTCTCCTCGCACGCACCTTCATCTGTGCTTAACCACGCGCCCACGTGCAATCGAGCATGTGCTTTGTGCATCAGATCGCGTGTGCATGCGATTGGATGATCCGAGCTGCCCACAACCAATCGCGCGGCTGACAATAAATGCTCGCACGCTGCGGATGGTGAGTCGAACGCGTGTCGCGCACTCATGCAATGTCACTCGACCATTGTGCTAGCGACGCGCTTTGTCACGGTTACAGATTAAGTACGCACGCTTCACGACCATTGGATCAAGATCCAACTATTGGTGCTAGAGCACCACGATCATTTGTTTTGATGATAACAAAACACGTGTTATTTAACATTTACACTTGGAGTCTTAGATTTCAGGTCAATTGCAAATGTAGACGTGTTTAGATGGAATTCGAGCTCGCATCCAGGATGGATTGGAGGAGCTTGATGGAGAACAGAGGGGATTCGCGAGGAGCGTTAGATTGAAGATGGATTGTCAAGAAGAATAGGATAGATTTTTGTTTAAACCTTTCATGTATCTTTTATCTTTATTTGCTTGCTCTTTTTATTTCCTTAGAACATCATGTTAAAGAGCCTCAAAGTACCCTAACAGTAGTCCTAAGAACACCCGCACAACCCTAGGATACTTAGGTTTTCTGTAGAGAACTTAGAAAACCAATGTAGGGTTCAAACAGAGTTTCCAGACGTCTAATTCCCAAATCAGACGTCTGATAAAGTGTTTTAAGACGTCTGATAACAATTAGGCTGGACTTAAGCAGTGCTGTCTGATTAAATCAGACGTCCAGACCTTAGACCAGACGTCTTAGGAGACGTCTGATGGATTTGCTAGATGTCCAATTAGTGGACCATTGGCTGGCTTTGCAAACAGTGTAGAATATGACCGTTAGAGCCTTATCAGACGTCCATAAGACTTTCCAGACGTCTGATAATTGACTGTTTTGCCTCGGCTGACCCAAAATCTCTTCTCAGAGATTTTCTAGCCATTGCAACGTTTGGAAATCCATTCCCACAGAAAAAGTAGGTTTCCAGACGTCCAGACCTAGTGCCAGACGTCCTATATGTCGTCTGATGGACTTGCACAAAAACCCTGTTTAGATCTGATTCAAGTCAGGAAGAGACCCGCCCAAAATCAGACGTCTGACCTTGAAATCAGACATCTTAAAGTGAACTTCCAGACGTCTGATGCCAGAATTAGACGTCTGATAAGCCTGTCAGTGCAATGATTGTTCCTGATTTCGGGCTGATTCACTTGGGCTTTGTACCCAACGGCTATGGAAGCTTTTCTAAGCCTTCCAAAGCCTTCCTAAGGACTCTATAAATAGAGGGGAGCCTTTACACACCAACACACACCAAGAGAAACCTATACACACCTAAGCAACATAGTTCCACTCTTTTGTGTCCAAGAAAACAAGCTCTTGCTCTCCAAGCTCAAGTTCCATCATCTTGAGAGCATCAAGCTTCGCGCACCCGCTCTCCCGCCGTAGTTCACGAGAGCGAAGTTGCGCTGTCGCGTGGCTCACGCACCGCGTCATCAACTCGACGCACTCCTTGCAAAGGGGAGTTTCCTAATTCCTATAGAAGCTAGGTTTAAAATTACTTTGTTGGCTCTATAGGATTACTTGTTTATTTTATCTTTGTTATTTGGTTGGGTATTCGCTTTGCGAATTCCCGTCTCCTTCGCAAGACAAAATCCTTCTCGTGGAGAGAAGGGGTTGAGGTACGCTACCCTCGTTTAAGTAGCGTGGTTGTAATTGAGGTTGAATCACCCTCGTTTAAAGTGATTCGTTTAGTGATTTTGATCAACTTGGTTGATCGGAAAATCCTAACTCGAGAGGGTTAGGTGGTGGTTTTCACCCAGTTTGGGTTTCCACCTAAAAATACTTGTGTACTTGTGTGTTTGTCTATTTTGTGAGATTGTTTATATTTATTTCCACATTTATTACATCACCCCCTCCTAGTAGGGAAGAAACTTCACCAACAGCCCAGATCACGCCTCACCATGCCTTCAGAAGATGGGTAGCGGTGCTGCGGCTGATTTGGGTGGCTATGATGGCACCATGTGGCGCCATCATGGCCGTCCATCTTCTACGTGTTGTAGATGGTGCCACAAGTGTCCGATTGGATCGATTTGCACGTCGTTAGGCTACTATCATCGATCCAAACCCATCCGTACGGTCAGATTTATCATCTGAAGTGTAGATTGGCACCATCTTGGCCCTTGATCTTTAGGGTTCCTCAATCTCTATCTGGTGCTACAGATGTCCAATAGGGGCGATCTTGGAGTCGTTGAACTCCAATCGTCGCCCTGATCAGATCCGTACGATTGGATCTTTGATCCGAGGCCCTGATTAACAAGTTGCCCTATCCCTGGCCATAAAATGAGACAATTACTATACAATTTATACAACTTGACCTAAATGCATGATTATGCATGTTATGCAATATTTACAACGTATGATGCTAATATGGTACTAAGAACATGTATTAATAGACATTTTAGGTTAATCAGATATATGCACATCACATCCCCATGCCTATCTTTTGCTAGTCCCTAGCAAAAACTACATGCTATTTATAAAAGAATTAGGTTGGATTACTCGAGCACAAATCATTTTCAACATTAAGAAATTTTTACTTAGGACCTGAACTTTTAAAGACACAACAGCGCTCGGGTATCTGCCAAAATGCAGACCGCCTCAAGCCCTCACCTTATTCAAAGAAAGATCTCTTTTTCTCTTTTTCTTCTCTTCTAATTTTTTTGGATTTTTGAGTTTAGGGTTACAGAGTGGCTTTCTACGGCCACTCAACCCACCCAAGATTTGATGAGAACCATAAGTTCTAAGCATCTTTTTGTGAATGTGATAGACTCGTTGATCAGCAGTCAAAACAGACTTCGGGTTTCTACGCCCTTAGGTGACCTTAGAAAGAAATCTACATGAAGGTGTATCTATATAACCAGTAGCTTTCTCCCTACTTTTATTTTTTATGGGGTCAACACAAGGGTGAATCCAGTGTCTATCTCCGTGGCTTATTCTACTTCTCCACTTCTTCCTAAGTGTTTTAAGAATTCGATGTGCATTTCTTGAGCTGGGTTCTGGACAACAAACCAATGGGTTGTTACCCACGATAACTTGCCAGCCATACTCGTGCGGTGAAGTGTGGCTTATTTCTTTTATTTTCTTTTTCTCTTTTTCTTTTTCTTTTTCTTTTCTCTCTTTTTTTCTTTTTGGACTTTCTTTTCTTTTTTTTAAGCAGGTTGCTTCCCTGGTCTAAGATTTACCTAAAGGTAGTAGGAAAAGAATGGTCTAGTGGCTGGGCTCAAGACAACTGATGTAAACACGTTTACACTACTTAAGATGTCTATTTATGCATGTTCTTAAGCATCAGATTGCATTGTATGCTATAAATATTGCATAACATGCATCATCTTGCATTTAGAGTAGTTTGAATAAAATGGAGGTTAATTGTCTCCTTTTATGTTCTTGGACAAGGCAAACTTTCTATCAGGGCCTTGGATTGAAGATCCAACCGTAAAGATGTGATCAGGGCGACGATTGGAGTTCAACGACTCCAAGATCGCCCTAATCAGACATCTATAGCATCAGATAGTGGCAGGGGAACCCTAGAAGATCAAGGGCCAAGATGGTGTGAATCCGCACTTCAAATGATAAATCCGACTGTACGGATGGATTTAGATTGACGATTGCAGCCTAATGACGCAAAAATCAAGTCAATCCGACACCCATGGCACCATCTACATCATCCAGAAGATGGACGGGCAAGATGGCACCACGTGGCGCCATCTAGGTCACCCAATCGCCCACATGCACCCGCTGAAGGCTTCCGCATCCACCCTTCCCCGCCGTTGGATCAAGATCCAATGGCTGCGATGCACTCGCGCTGAAATCAAGCGCTCAACACAAACGCGCCCCCAGCGCGTTGGTCGAGTGCTCTAACGCGAAGCGCAGGCATGCATTCGAGCCTGGCCACGCTGAAATTGGAGCAGAGGTGCACCTTCGATCGACCGCACGATCACGATCCAACAGCCGTGCATGCTCAATCAAGATGACGTGCCCACACACGCCCGTGCGTGACGTAGGATCGAACCTGGGCGAGCGCCCAGCACAGGAGGGCGAAGGCACGATCTAAGCATCAGATCTCACAATCGGACGGCTGAGATTGGATGGACGTGCGTGAGCGTTGAACGCGCAGGCAAGCGAGCGGGAGCGTGCACGCCGCCCACTACGCCCACGTTCAGACCTTTAGCGACTGTTTTATCCATCACTAAAAGTCCTGAATTAATGTTTTAAGAGTTGTAATGACCAAATTGCCCCCACTCCTTGCAACTATAAAAGGAGACCCCCTCCATATGAAATTCCCATCCCTTCCTTCTCTTCTCTACCACTCCAAAGCTCAAGAGAAGCTTGTCCCACACCCAGGATGCTGCTCGCAAGATAAATTCAAATTTTCGTCCCCCGTTAGGAAGCTGATCCCGCGACGACGACAACGTGCTGCCCTGTCCCCGTTCTTCTGCTTCGTCCTCCTTTGTCCTACTCGTCCTCCTTCGTCCAGGCATCTTCCCATCCGGCTCGTCCTCCAAGTGATTGTCGAGGAGGATAACTTCTCTCTCCCATTCTTCTTTACAACTTTCTAGTGTAGAATTTTCCTGCTTTCTAGCGTAGCTGATTTCCCCCTTTCTAGTGTAATTCTTATTTGGTTTTATTGTATAAACATTTTGAATTATTGAATGCATGTTTTCTCTCTCTCTCTCTCCCTTTTTAGTCTGATTGTTGTTATAGCTTCATTGTAATTACATCGCCTCGCTTTTCAAGAAAAATTCTAAAAAAAATATAATTGCGAATATAGATCGACATAGCCTCCCTGTGTTCCACCTGGAATTTCCATTTTGTTATAAATTTTATTTGTTGAACACGAGTTCTTCGCTTTCAAACTACAATGGCAAGGTTTTCAAAACCAAACACGTTAGCGTAGTAACCCGTACGTTCAACATTTTGGCACCGCTACCAGGGAGGCGACGATCTTTGATTTTTTTTTTCTTCGCATTTTTACAACTTACGAATCATTTATCTCACTTCTCTCCTTTCTTATTGTGATTGCAGTTACTCTTTCGAGACCAGTAAAAATGGTAGATTGGAGTAAAGTGTTGTGGAAGGTTTTGTAAGTTATCCCCCACCTCCCACCCATTAGATTTCATTCCACAACATAATAACACAAACATCAATCAACCTAGGTGTTCTTATAAACTCTAAGGTTAGATTGTTTGTTGTTTGACACCCATACTCACCCCAACCTCCATATTTAAAAAGAAAATTAAAAAAAAAATCTCACAGAGGTACACAACCTCATCTGATTTTCAAACTCAACCAGTAAACCGATCTTTGGAGCCGATACACACATCCAAACACATAATTGAGTAGAAATCAGATTAGGTAATCACTTCTGTGCCTAATTAAGTGGTGCAACAGGCCAACTGTTTGAGTTGATTGGGCTGCACCACTTCAATTAAAATCAACTCATCAAGTAGCTACCACTTAGGTTCAACTCTTAGGGAATTACCAGGCACTCCACATTCTTTTTAAGCTTCAAAGGAAAATATCTTCACCTGTGCTTTCAAAAACCTGGTGTGTCAACAAAACTTGTTTGAAAACACCTAAAGTTGAATCCTAAAAGCTACTAAGCAAGATTTGAACTCTATAATTCATCACATCAAAAATAATCTTGCTTGAAAATCACTAGTTGTGCACGCACACACAAATCAATCAGTCATTAAGGGCACAACCCATATAAAGGGCCCATCACATTCCAAAGCACATTCAAACCTGGCCCTAAATAAAACAGAATAGACGTTGGCCTTAGGGATTCGACTCTCTTTTCAGAGCCCAGAACAAGATTATTTTCGATTAGTCTGTTTCCATTGTTCAATCTGATGTCTAGCTAGGGGAGCAGAATCAAACGATCGTGGCTGGGGGGTACACTAGGAACCGGAGGTGCAAGCCAAAAGAAGAACCTTCTCCCCAGTCCCTCCTTCTAACTGGTTGGATTGAACAGACAGAAGTAGATCAAATCGTTCCTTTATCTCAAGACGGGTTTTGGGAGTCTGTAGGTCTTTAGGCTAGCCCATTTAAAGATAGGTTTGATTGTTTGTATTGCAGGGTGGCTTTCTTCCTCCTGTCTCTCATGAATCCTTCCACATATTACACGCATTCCCGTTCTTTCCCTCATGTTTTGAATTATCCTCAACATGACGATTATTCCGACTCGTATTGTAATCAACCATCAGTTAGTTGGGATAACTCGGATTGGGGATACAGTTCTGGACCTCCGTGTTTAGGGTCTAACCCTAAACACTATGATTGTGATTTCTATCCTTCTCAGAGCCACATCGATTATAGATCGTCACCCTTTCATGAACAACCTAATACGATCTACAATCAAGAAGGATACACCGATCTTTACCCATCCTCTGATTACACTGCCTTTAGGTCATCACCACCTTTTGAACAATCTGAAATGACCTATTATCAGGAAGGGTATAACGAATCTCAATTCATTAATTCCCCTACATTAACCCCAAACCAGCCCAACCCTGAACCAACTCATTTGGTTCAAGGTAACCAGGTTCAAGAAAAGGTTCTAGCTAACTTAAGGAATATCATACAAACTTTAGAAGTTCAACCAATACCTTGCATTGAGAGATTGGAGCCCCTGATTGAAATGATTGATGATTTGAACAAGTCTTTGTTGGATTGGCTCCAGGATGTTAAGGATAAGAACCCGGGTGAGTTTCTACTTGGGAAATTAGCAAAATTAAGGATGAGATTTGTGGTCGCTTTAATTCAACCATGGGATGATTCCTAGGATGAACCCTCTTCAGGAGAGCCAATTTCAGAACTCGCTCAGGCACTTGTTGGGGGGACACGTGTTACGAGGCTAACCAGATTGAATTAGAGCAACCAGTTAGGGATGATCTGATTTCTTCACCTGAGATCCCTAAGCAGAGGTATGAGGAAACGTATGTCTCCTTGGAACAGAAAGTGACAGATGATTTTGAGACATACATTAATACGGATCTTCATTCTGATGGTGAAGATTTGATTTGCAAAGTCTCACACAAGTTTACAGAACACGATTTTTGTGAGACGATTGGGCCTGAGGAATCTGATAGATCATTTGATAGCCCAACAACTGAGGAAAATGATTTTATTAGGGCTTATATTACGAATCCAGAATCGCATTTTCTGGAGGATTCAATTCAATGCCCTGATTGTCAGTTACACCCCATTGAGCTTATCGATGATTCTGTTTCTGAGATAATTAGACCCAAGTCAATTCTGATTCAGCCACATATTTTAGACTTGGAAATTTCAGATGGGGTGCAAGAGGTCCTGGAATGTGACATGCTGAATGAGGAGGATAGGAGCTAGGAAATTTTGATTTGGGAAGCAAGTTCTAGAGGAAGTAGAAGATTGAGTTGAAGGGTTCCTATTAAGCTGAAACCATCAAACCAGAACCCTTACGACATCTGTTCTGAGGATGCCCAACCCAAGCACACATTCAATGATTATCCTTTTGAGCTTGAATTCTCTGTAACCTGACTTTTTGGTCTTGGGTTGCATCCTCATAAATCGCAGGCCCAACCCCGCTTGCATACTGATTTTAGTTTTTAGGTAATTTTTATCCAAAACCTAAGATATTCTCGATTATCGGGTATGGGTCAGCACCACAATCTGGTCCACATCTGTGGACATTTACTGCCAGGTCAGAAGTTTCTTATGTTTATTCTGATTCTGACCTGCACCTGTGAATTCGTTATTTCTCTTCTTTGTATAGTGTGCCTAGCTGAAGGCACTAAATTCAGCACATATACAGTTCTTTTTAGTTTTCATCTTGGAGAGAACCTGACATTCACGCAATCCAGGTGCTTTCTACACTATTCCACTCTGTTTTATGTCTTTTTAATACAATGAGGACATTGCATTAGATAGGCATGGGGGGTGGATATTCATCTCTGAATTTATTCATCAACTCTGTAGATTTGTTTTATTTTCTTTTATTAAAAAAAAAATGGAATTAGGAGAGAGAACTTGGGTTTAAGAAAATTTTCAATCTTATGAAATACTACATTATGATCTGAACACAAAGACCCTTCAGATCTTTGGACTTAATTAGCCCGTGTATTCACTAAAATGTGGATTTATTTTTTTTGAGTCCTCACCAACCTAAATTCTATTTTAATTGGAGTAAATAAGTTTAGTTGATAAGTACACGACTTATCAACCCGCCCTCTGATTTGAGGGAATTTTGAGTCTTAAGCATCTACACACTATCTTGTCACTAACTCGTTGTTTGACGATTTTAAGGGAAATTGGGAAGCTAGTGAACCTTCTAGGGTGATATGGCTGCCAAGTTATCGTGGGTAACAACCCATAGGTAGGTTGTCCAGAGCCCAGTCACTGGACCTTTCTCTTTTTGCTGCCTTTAGGTAAATCTTAGACCAGGGAAGCCACCTACTTAAAAAAAAAAAATCAAAAAGAAAAGGAGAAAAGAAAAAAAAAGAAATAAACCACACTTCACCGCACGAGTATGGCTGGCAAGTTGTCGGTGGTAACAGCTCATTGACCGATTGTCCAGAACCCAGCTCAATAAATGCACTGAAAAATCCCAAAACACTTAGGAAGAAGCAAAGAAGTAGAATAAACTGGGGAGATATACACTGGATTCACCCTTGTGTTGACCCTATAAAAATAAAAATAGGGAGAAAGCTATTGGTTGTAAAGATACACCTTTAGGCAGAATTCTCTTTTCTAGGTCACCTAGAGGCATAGAAATCCAAAGTCTGTTTTAACTGCCGGTCAACGAGTCTATCACATTCACAATAAGATGCATAAAACTTAGGGTTCTCATCAAATCTTGGGTAAGTTGAATGGCTGTAGAAAGCCACTCTTAAACCCTAAAACTTGAAAATCCAAAAAAATTAGAAAAGAGGAAAAAGAGAAAAAGAAAATTTTCTTTGAATAAGGTGAGGGCTTGAGGCGGTCTGCATTTTGGCAGATACTCGGGTACTGTTGTGCCTTTGAAAGTTCAGGTCTTAAGTAGACAATTTCTTAATGCTTGAAAATAACTCATGCCCAAATAATCCAATCTAATTCTTTTATAAATAGCATATAATTTTTGCTAGGGACTAGCAAAAGATAGGCATTGGGGTATGATGTAAACATGTTTACACTACCTAAGATGTCTATTTATGCATGTTTTTAAGCATAGGATTGCATTGCGTGCTATAAATATTGCAAAACATGCATCATCTTACATTTAGAGTAGTTTGAATAAAATGGAGGTTAATTGTCTCCTTTCATGTTCTTGGATAGGGCAAACTATTTATCAGGGCCTCAGATCGAAGATCCAACCGTACAGATGTGATCAAGGCGACGATTGGAGTTCAATGACTCCAAGATCACCCTAATCAGACATCTATAGCATCAGATAGTGACTGGAGAACCCTAGAAGATCAAGGGCCAAGATGATGTGAATCTGCACTTCAAATGACAAATCCGACCACACAGATGGATTCAGATCGACGATTGTAGCCTAACGACGCAAAAATCAAGTCAATCCGACACCCGTGGCACCATCTACATCATCTAGAAGATGGACGGCCAAGATGGCGCCACGTGGTGCCATCTTGGCCGTCCATGGTGCCATCTTGGCCACCCAATCGCCCGCACACACCCGCTGAAGGCTTCCGCATCCACCCTTCCCCACCGTTGGATCAAGATCCAACAGCTACGACGTGCCCAAGCTGAAGTCAAGCGCTCGACACAAACGCGCCCCCAACGTGTTGGTCGAGCACTCTAACGTGAAGCGCAGGCGCACATTCGAGCCTGGCCACGCTGAAATTGGAGCGGAGGCGCACCTTCGATTGACCACACGATCGCAATCCAACTGCCATGCTTGCTCAATCAAGATGATGCACCCACGCACGCCCGCGTGTTACGCGGGATCGTACGCGGGCGAGCACGTAGCGCAGGCGGGTGAAGGCACGATCTAAGCGTCCGATCTCGCAATTGGACGGCTGAGATTGGCTAGACGTGCACGAGCATTGAATGCGCAGGCAAGCAAGCGGGCGTGCACGCGCTGCCCACTACGCCCACGTTCAGACCTTTAGCGATGGTTTTATCCGTCACTAAAGGTCCTAAATTAATGTTTTAAGAGTTGTAATGACCAAATTGCCCCCACTCCTTGCAACTATAAAAGGAGACCCCCTCCATACGAAATTCTCATCCCTACCTTCTCTTCTTTACCTCTCCAAAGCTCAAGGGAAGCTTGTCCCACACTTTGGATGCTCCTCGCGAGATAAAGTCAAATTTTCGTCTCCCGTTAGGAAGCGGATCCCGCGACGACGATGACATGTTGCCCCGTTCCCATTCTTCTGCTTCGCCCTGCTCTGTCCTCCTTCGTCCAGGCGTCGTCCCATCCTGCTCGTCCTCCAAGCAATCGTTGAGGAGGATAACTTCTCTCTCCCATTCTTCTTTACAGCTTTCTAGTGTAGAATTTTCCTGCTTTCTAGTGTAGCTGATTTCTCGCTTTCTAGTGTAATTCTTATTTGGTTTTATTGTATAAACATTTTGAATTATTGAATGCATGTTCTCTCTCTCCATTTTTAGTCCGATTGTTGTTATAGCTTCATTGTAATTACATCGCCTCGCTTTTCAAGAAAAATTCTAAAAAAAATATAATTGCAAATATAGATCAACATAGCCTCCCTGTGTTCGACCCAGAATTTCCATTTTGGTATAAATTTTATTTGTTGAACACGAGTTCTTTGCTTTCAAACTACAACGACCAGGTTTTCAAAACCAAACAACAACCTTCCTATGGATATTACCCACGATAACTTGCCAACCATACCACCCTAGAAGGTTCATTAGCTACCCAACTTTCGTTAAAATCGTCGAACAACGAGTCAGTAACGAATAGTGTGTAGATGCTTGACTTAAAGTTCCCTTAAATCAGAAGGCGGGTTGATAAGTCATATACTTATCACCCAAACTTATTTAATAAAATTGAAATAGAATTCAGGATGGAGAGGACTCGATAAACAAATCCATAGTTTAGTGGATACCCGGGCTAATTAAGCCCAAAGACCTGAAGGGTCTTAGTGTTCAGATCCTACTGTAATATTTCCTAAGGTTGAAAAGTCCTAATGCCCAAGTATTCTTTCCTAATTCAAATTTTTTTTTATGTATATATAAGAAAACAAGTAGAGTTTACAAGAATTCCACAGAGCTGACAAATTGATTAAGAAATGAATCCACCCCCCCATGCCTAGCTGATGCAATGTCCGCATTGAGAATAAAATACATGAAAGGAAGGTAGAATGTAGAAGATATCACTTGAATATGATGCTCAAATCAGCTCTGAGTCAAACTGTACAACTGCTGAGTTTAATGCCATCAACTAGGCGAAGTCCAGCCAAAGAGATCACAACATGATGAGAGCAACCATGTCTGAGATGAGTTCTGGAACAATACGGTCAATAAAAGGCTTCAGACATTGACCGTTGACTTCGAATGAATTACCCATCTTTGGGTCAGAAATCTGAATGGCCCCGATTGGAAAAATATGATCAACAATGAACAAGCCATTCCATTTTGACCTAAGTTTGCTGGGAAAGAGCTTAAGTCAAGAATCGAAGAGCCTGACCTTCTGGTTAGGCTCAAAGCTCTTGTGAGATATCAATTGGTCATGAAGAGCTTTGGTCCGAGCCTTGTAGATCTTGGCATTCTCGTACGTGTCATTTCTAAGCTCCTCCAACTCAGATAGTTGGAGTTTCCTAATCTTTCCGACTAAACTTAAATTCAGATTGCACTGCTTGATTGCCCAGAATGCCTTATGTTCAATTTCTACAGGTAAATGGCACGCCTTTCCATACACCAGACGAAATGGTGACATGCCAATAGGCATTTTGTATGCCATATGGTAGGGCCAAAGAGCATCCTCAAGCTTTTGAGTCCAGTCTTTACGATCAGACCTAACCATCTTCTAAAGAATATTCTTGATCTCCCGATTGGAGATCTCGACTTGTCCATTCATCTGGGGATGGTAAGGTGTGGAGATTCTGTGATTTACCCCGTATTTTGCCAGTAAGTTACGAAATTGGGCATTAGTGAAGTGAGAACCACCATCGCTGATGATGGTTCTCGGAATCCCGAACCGGCTTAAGATGTTCTTCTTGATGAAATCGATGACCACCTTGTGGTCATTAGTTCGGGTGGGAATGGCCTCGATCCACTTGGACACGTAATCAACAGTGACAAGAATGTACTAATGTCCAAATGAAGGGAGGAAGGGTCCCATGAAATCGATCCCCGAAGATTTCGATGGGAAGAATCGAGTTTAGGGGCATCATGTCTCTCTTGGTTATGCTCCCAAGTGCCTGGCATCGGGAACATGACCTTGAGAACTCCTAAGCATCCTTGAATAAAGACAGCCAAAAGAATCTAGATTGTAAAATTTTTGCAGCCATCTTTTTCCCGGAGAAATGTCCACCACACACAAATGCATGGCAGAAGTCGAGTATACTTTTGAATTCAATCTCCGGAACACATCGACGAATAATCTGATCAGAGCTGATGCGATACAATTCAGGGTCCTCCCAAAAGTAATATTTGGCCTTAGATTTAAGTCTATCTCATTGTTGCTTGGTCCAATCCTAAGGGATTTGACCAACGGCCAAATAGTTTACGATGTCTGCAAACCATGGAGTTTGGACACCTAAAACTATAAAGATAGTCTCGTCTGGAAAAGTATCAACAATCGAAATATCCGGACAAGAAGAATCACTCAGAAGTGTCGAAAGATGATCTGCCACTACATTTTGTGCCCTGGATTTATCCTTGATTTCAAAATCAAATTCTTGAAGCAGAAGAATCCATCGAATAAACCAGGGTTTGGCATCCTTTTTGGCTAAGAGATGTCTCAAGGTCGAGTGGTTGGTATATATTATTACATGAGACCCTAAGAGACAAGCCCTGAATTTCTCCAAAGCAAATACTACAGCTAGTAATTCCTTCTCAGTAATAGTGTAATTCCTCTGGGCCTCGTCCAGAGTTTTACTAGCATAGTAGATGATAGAGGGCTTCCTGTCAATCTTCTGACCCAAAACAGCCCCAACCGCGTAATCAAAAGTGTCGGTCATGATCTCAAATGGGGCTATCCAAACCGGTGGTTGCAACACCGGAGCACAAGTGACTGCCATTTTAAGAAAATCAAATGCCTTACGGCATGATTCATTGAAATCGAATGGCGTATCTTTGGCAAGAAGGTTGCTCAGAGGGCGAGCAACCTTAGAAAAGTCCTTGATGAACCTCCTATAGAATCCTACATGACCAAGAAATGATCGAATTTGTCTGACAGATGTAGGAGGAGGAAGTTTAGAGATAGCATCAACCTTAGTTTTATCAACTTCGATACCCCATTCAGAGATTACATGACCCAAGGCGATGCCTTCTTGTGTCATTAAATGACTCTTTTCCCAGCTAAGGACCAGTCTTGTTTTGATGCATCTTTTAAGAATCATTTCAAAATTAGCCAAACAAGAGTCAAACGATTCTCCGAAAACAAAGAAATCATCCATGAAGACTTCCATAAACTCTCCCACCATGTCTGAGAATATGCTAGCATACACCTTTGAAAAGTCGCAGGTGCATTGCATAAGCCGAAAGACATCCTACGGAAAGCAAAGGTTCCGTAGGGCTAGGTGAAAGTCATTTGTTCCTAATCCTCAGGATGGATAGGGACTTGATTGTATCCCGAGTAACCATCAAGGAAACAAAAGTACTGCCCAGCTAGTCTTTCAAGGATTTAATTGATAAAGGGCAAAGGGAAATGATCCTTTTTCATGGTTGTGTTCAACTTCCTGTAATCAATACAAACCCTCTAAGAGGAAGCTAAACGAGTTGTGATAGATTCTCCTTTCTTGTTAGTCACAACAATAATCCCAGCTTTCTTGGAAACAATTTGCATGGGACTTACCCAAGGACTATCAAAGATCGAATAAATGATTCCTGGATTGAGCCACTTGATAATTTCCTTCTTGACCACTTCTCGCATATTAGGGTTTAATCTCCTCTGCATTTAGCGAGAAGGGTGGGATCCATCTTCCAAAAATATTCTGTGATTGCAGTAAGATGGCTCGATCCCCCTGAGGTCATGAATGGTCCAACCAATTGCCTCCTTGTGTTCCTTTAGGACCTTGATCAATTTAATCTCCTGCTTCTTAGTTAATCTGGCACTGATAATCACAGGGAGCATCTTTTGAGGTCCCAAAAACTGATATTTCAAATTTTTAGGCAATGGTTTTAGTTCGAGCTGGGGCGGGTTTTGGATTGAGGGTAAAGATGATGCTGATAAAGATTCATCAAGCGGAAGAGGTTGAAAGTGAATAAAATCAATAACCTCTTCAAAATATGGCGGGTTTGCCACAGAGGGTTGCAATTCAGATCTATCACAACAGGAGGAACTTTCAATTGCAGAAACCGCCATACAAGTTTCAATATTCAAACTGTCTTCCTCAAGTTCCTCTATAAATCTACAATTCTTGAATTTGTTAATCGCCTTAAAAATATCTAATTTCAATTTCTGATCCCCAAAGGTGATTTCCATGCTATTGCTTTCACAGTTGATATTAGCCTTTGCAGTAACTAAGAACAGGCACCCCAGAATGATGGGCATGTTCCTCAGATTTTCAGGTACATCCATGTCCAGGACAAGAAAATCTACAGGAAAATAGAAATCCTTAACCTTACCAATAACATCTTCAATAATGCCTCATGGATTTGTGACTAAACAGTCTGCTAACTACAGCATTACTGAAGTCGGCCGAAGTTCACCTAATCCGAATTTCTCATAAAGAGAAGTCGGAATTAGGTTAATAGATGCACCTAGATCCAAAAGTGCTCTATCACAAGTGTAATCTCCGATGACATAAGAAATCAAAGGAGCACCTGGATCTCTTTTTTTCTGAGAGAGGTGATGTAGGATAATAGAACTAGCCTGCTCAGAGAGTACCACCTTCCTCAAAACAGATTCCCTTGATTTACGCTTCTGTGTGCATAAATCCTTCAAAAATTTAGCGTAAGCCGGTATGTGTTTGATAGCATCGAGGAGTGGGATATTGATCTCGACATTCTTGAATATATTCAAGAGCTCCTCGTTACTATCAACAGGCTTCTTCTTCCTAGGTTTAATCAAGGCCTCAGGAAAAGGAACATGAGTCAGATCTTCGGAATCAGGTTCCTGAGCCTTGATTTCTTCTTCGGAGTTCTCCTTTCTCTCCTCAGACTTTCCAAGATTTGGTAGATCAGAACAGTGCAGTTGTGGATCCTGAGTTTGTTTTCCACTCCTCAAAGTAACTGAATTAGTAGATTGTTTGTAGTGTCGAATCAATGTTTAAGAGTGTTGTGTTGTAGTATAGCCGAAATAGTGTTCAAAACAAATACAATTTTATTACTCGAAAAGGTTTCTGAGGTCGAACACAGGGAGCAAATGGAATTCATGCACTAATCTCAACAATAAATGCAAATTGAACACATGATACTACTCAAAATCTAATTAGGAATATAAAGCCTGAGTATATGAAGAGTAAAAATAATTGTAGACAAAATAATGGAGACCATATAAAAATCGAACGTCTCATTTTGCAATCAGACGTCTTAAAAGTCTTATGCTACAGTGCCTTACTTTGATTTCTCTTTCTTGATTCCTCTTCTACCTTCTCATCTTCTTTCTCTGTCTTTAGATCCTTCTTCTCTGGCCCTTCTCTTCCTTAGCCTTTGCTCTGATTTCTCCTTTGCCTTGAGCCCTACGATGCTCCTCTCCTTCTTCTTCTTCTTCCTTTTTTGTCTGATCTCCTCTTCTTCTTCTCTGAATTGGCTAAGTGTTGGAGCAAACTCTTTAGAGAAAAACCCCCCTTCCCCTGTGTAGCTTTCCTCTCTTTCTCTCTTCTCTATTTCAAAATCACTCTTCCCAGAGCCTTTAGCCGATCTGGTAATCGGACCTAACGGAGACCCGAGTCCAGGCTCACCGACGTGTGTGGTGAGTGAGGATTGAAGGTAATCAGGTAGTCGGGTCATGGCCAGGTCTGCGTGGGTAGTGTAGCGTACGAGACCGTGAGAGGGGGGGAGGAGGACCTCACCCTTAGTGTTGGAGGCGATAAGCCTCTGACACAAAATCAATTTATGTTGGTGCAGGCGTCTTTCCTTTTCCGAGGTGAAACTAAATGTCCCACCTTCTTCTACGCGTACAGTAGCAGGGTGACTTCCTCAATTAGAGAGGCTACAACTGCTCTCGACTCCAGTCAAAGGCCTGGATGTGTGCGCAACTCAAGTCCGCATTGCCTGGGAGTGTCTTCCTGGGATTGGCAGCACCTGGAGTTGCAGTAAGCAAGCTTCACGCTCAGCAACAATGGCGGATGGTTGATGAACCTGAAAACATGAGAACAGCCTTGTGACCATGTTAAATCACCTAGGGAGCATCGCCGGAGCACGGCTGATGTGATGGGAGTGGTTTCGTGGCGTATAGGTGGCTAGACAGTGAAGGGAATGGATAGTGAAGGTGGGTCTATTCGGGGAGGGATTTGGGAGGTCGATGGAGTGATTGGATTGAGGAGAAATGACCAGTGAGGTGTGGAGGAGGTTGTATGGTGGTCGGCGAGGTGGGTGGAGGTGTGGAGCGACGGGGGCACCTCGCTGGAGGAGTCGCCAGAGGTGGAGAAGGTGACAGTGGTCAGTGGCGTCGGTGGGTTGTTTTAGGAAATAAGAGAGGGAAAGAAAGTGTGAGAGAGGGAGAGTCTAAGACCTACCTCTAAGGAACAAAGAGGGATAGAGAACGCACGTCGGTATGGTTGCTGGACATGAGGAAGATGAAGACCTCCGCAGATGAGGTAGCGGCGAAGACAGGGCAAAGGCGACGCGGAGGAATGTGGCGGAGTTAACCCGACCACTGGTATTGTGGTTGGGCGAGGAGTGAGTGAGGGAAGAACCATCGGAGCTTGTGGAGATTGTGGCCGGCGAGGGAGAGAAGAATTGAGGGGGAATCAGCCTAAATTCAAGCTGATAGAATGCGGGAGGATCTGGGGCTTCTTAAATAGGTCTCTGAGGAGGGATTTGTGCTTAGAAGGCAAGCTTCCAAGCAAGGAAGGGTCATTGGAGTTGGAAGATTTAAGAGGCCCAAATTTCTCATGCATTCGCATGAGAGATTGGGAAACAATTAGGGCATCAAACTGGGTTCATATTGGAGGGATTTTCTTATAGAATCTCCCTTCCAATTTTGGAGGGGATTCTCTGAGCAATCAGGGAGAAACCGCCTTTCAAAGCTCGTCGGAGTAGGATTCCTCCGCTATAATGGTGGAGGGACCTATTTGAAAAGATGATGAAGAAGTTAGGAGGCTAAATGCAAGGGTTTTTGAAAGTTAGGGGTAGAAATGTAATCAAATTGGACCATTTTGCAAAGTAGGTCAAGATGAGTTCCCCTTAGGTCCAAATTTTGATAAAAACCTAATTTGGACATAAGGAATATAATGGTGAAGTTGGATTTTGGGTTTGACAATGTTTGACTAGGTAATTTATGCAAAAACCCAATTTAGGGCGAATATCTGTCTGAGACCCCATTTTAGGTCAAGATGGGTTCCAATGGCCAAATTGAAGGTACCAAACCCTAGAGGATATTTTCATATGATTTTTAGAGGGTTTAAGTGAATTTTATCCTAACCAAAACCTTGGTTAATCAAGTGGGTCTATTTTAGGGTTTCAAGAAGTCATTTAATTCACAGAACACACACAAGCCCCTTTCTGTCAAATCCAACCCACTTATTATCTTATTATGACCCTTTGACCTTTTTTTAGCCCTTGAGAAAACCCGTTGTTGTAGTGCATTGGTAAAATTACAATTTTAACCCTAGTTTCTTATTTTACTCTTAGAATGGTTGTGTAGTGAATTATGAGCTTCAGTTGGTTATGTAGGAGCATTTATTCTCTTTAATAGGTCAAAATGAGCTAGTTATGGCTCATGATGGTATTCCCATCATACCCCCATGCTTAGCTTTTACTAGTCCCTTAGCAAAATTTTAAGGTTTTAACTTGAATTATGGACCATGCAATCCTTTGATGCTCAAAAATTGTGATGTGTGCTTTCTCCTGTAGATTAGGTTAGGATGCCGATAGTAGGCCTAGAGGTACTCAAGTACTAACCAGGATCTGGACCTGACCAGCTCTAGCCTCAGTCTGTCGCGAAGGTTTCTATGGTCCACAGGAACTATCCTAAGGTTCGTTGAACTCCGCAGTTAAAACACCTGCGCTTGTAACATGTTTTAGCCTTGGTTTAGTTTGCAGTGCATTTTTATGAGAGACAGAGGAATTTTCTTTTGAAGAGTTTTCTCTCTCTTTTCTTTTTATTTCTAGCTTTGGATTAGCTTCACAACACGGTCTGTATCGGATTCCTAGTCCCCATCATTAATCCTCGAAGGGTCCCTGGCAATTGATGCTTCAAGATAGCACCGCCCATGGCAATCCCCAGAACCTTGGCTTTCGAGATTTTGAGATAATATCACCCATGGTGTTCTGTAGCTAAATCTAGACCCTGGCAATCGACATTTTGGGAAAATGCCGCCCATGGCATCTGAACCAGCACAGGGTGCTTACATGCCCTTGGTAGGATATGTAAATATCCGAGGAGATAAGCACCGAGGAAACAATATGTTATTGCGCATCTTCGAGGGGGATTTCCCGCCTCTCTGCGTCTGGAACTCATCCAAATCAACTTGTGTTGATCAGTCGCTCCTAATCTAGGTGACTTTTTCAGAACGATTTAAACGCATTTGTGTGATGTTGATACTTATGCACACTAAACCAGACTGTGTGTGGATTTGGGTGCTTAGGTTACCGAGTCCCGTAAACTAGAGGTTAGTTAACAAGGCCGAATACTCCCTAAGCCTTAAACCTAATACTTTAGCTTCGCATTTTCCCCAACCTCTTGAGGACTATTCAGATCTTAGTGGACACTTGAATCTTTAAGCCTATGGTCATAGCCCAAATTTCCTAAGATCAGTGTTTCTACTAATCTCTTCTATGTTTCATTAGCACTTTTTGCTTCTTTCATTTTCCATCTTTTGATATGCTCTAGAACTAGGTCAATTCCTTAATTTCTTACTAATGACTATTTATTTTTTCTTTTTCAACTTGTGCTCCTTTTTTACAGTTTTCACTTCTCCCCTTTTTCTCCTCAAAATTATCTCTCCTCTCATTTTTTTGTTCTTTTTCACAATTTTCTTTTTTTTATTTTTGGAATATGAGATTTTTTTTGAGAACCCTTCTGAACTTTTGATTTTTGTATGTTTGCACTTTACCACCCCTCATGCCTAAGTTTTGCAATGTCCTCATTGTAAACGGAGGGTGTGAAATAGGTTTGGGTTTTAGGAATTAGAACAGGATTATCGGGTGGGCGAACGGGTTAGGGTGACTGTTGCGGACGATTTCAAGCTCTGGCACGTGTACCAGAGGTGGGATCGATTGTTCTAAAATCAAACTCAAGGTGCAGTAGACGTGAAGTACAGAAAGATAATCAGAAGGATCTTGGGTTTTTGGAATGACGGGTTGCCTCCCGTTAAGCGCTAAATTTAACACCTTCAGCTAAGCAGGAAATGATATGGAGAAGTGGTCAAATCAGCTAAGTTTTGTAGAACAAGCACCTTGATCAAAGGCCTGGTTGGTCCAACCAGGTGCTTGTTCAGATCAACAGGTTGATGATGCAGCCCAAACCCAATCAACCTGGTGGGTTGATAAATGTAGATCAAGAGATGTGGAACCCACCATATACTGTGGAGCTCGAAATGATACGGAAGTGTGAATCCAGGATTTGGCTGAGTCGAATCAGCCTGATCAGAGTAGGGATCCTTAAATGAAAAAGAATCAGTGGATGATGCAGGAACCCTACAGGAGTGATCAGAGAATGATGGGGCATGATTTGTACTCTGATCAATGTCTAAAACCCAATAAAACTGTGGAGGCGAATCATCTACAATCGGCTCAATGAGAGGAGAATCAGAATAGAAATTGAGTCCGATAGCAGGTCAGGGTTGAAAACGGGTTTGAATTGGTTCTGTATATGTGGAAGAAGTGGCATCAATAAGAATTGTGTATAAGGGCTCATTTAAAAAAGAATTAAAGGTGGGTTCATTTAGAGAGTCCTCATAATAGCCATCAAATTCGAAGGTAAATGCCTGAAGAGTGTTTATAGGATGAAGAAAATCTGAGTCAAGAAAAGATTTGAATTCTGGGTTGTAGTCACTCTTGGCATTTTTTGTTTCTGATTCCTGAGTATAAAAAAGAATTGGTTCCATCTTAATAGAACCTAAATTTAAATTAATGATCTCGGGATTAAGGACCTCAAAGTCAGAGTCAAAGAATGAATCATGTGAGCTGAGGTCATAGATTGGCTCGTAGGTGTTAGGAAACAATGGTTCTCCGAAATCATGGTAAGATTCGAAATCGTTGGAGAAATTGCGAGAATCACGTTTTGAATTTGATTCGAAATCAAAGGTTCCTCCATAGAATAAATCACAAGATGTAGACTCAGCAACCTGACTTGGGTCTAGCCTATTTGTAGATTCTGAGCTTAAAAAGGTGTCCTTATAGGGTCTAGGCTCAGATTTGTGGTTTGTAGGGAAGACCCAATCAAAATCGCACTCTTCCAACTCCTCGGTTTCTATATCGTAGATTGGAGTGACTTCCAAAAAATCAATTTGTATCTCTGAGAATGTTGGAGAGGTACATTCATCAAACAAAGGCCCAGAATCATAATCTCAATTCAAACTTTGATCTTCGTCATACAAGGCCTTGTAATCATCCCAATAAGATTCAGATCCAGATTCTAGGCTAAGGATGTGGATTGAATTACTAGAATCTAGGTCAGAATTTCCTTCGGGGGTTACCTTATCAGAATAAGGGACGGGATTTACACCCTCGAGAGGTTCTGATTCAATCTTATCATTACAGGAGTCTAGGAATTCTATGTTTGGTGAACCAGGGTGTTGGTTTTCTAGGGCTGGCTTGAAATCATGTTCTCCTGCAATTGGGACTTCCCAACCTAATTCAAGATCAGGTATAGCATATTCCATCTGGTTTGGGAATCCACAACAACCTTGTGTCTCAAACCTGGGCTTTAGGAAATCAGATTGATCCTCAATATTACTCCAAGATGTTTCATTAACTGTTTGGGGTATGTACAGGTATTTTTGATTAATAACTTGTTTCAACAATTTCGTCATTTCTTCTAATTTGTCAAGATCATTTTGATGTTTTTCCCAAAGTACAGGATTTGTCATGCATTGGAGATATTCAAAGTTATGCAATTTTTCTATCTCAATGTATCCTATTAAGAGAATATCCCAGGTTGATCCGTTTGTTGCTTCTTTTAATAACAATTGGGCACAGTTTATAATGAAGGTTGTTGTTATTGATACACTAACCTGAATGTCTTCTACTAGTTTTAAGGTTTTGTAATCAATGTCATAAAATCTAAGGGCATCCTCAACCATCCTGTCTCTCATGGATCTTTGAGATTCAGGTTTCTTCAATGGTTTTCCTAAGTAACCAGGCTGCATTTTTAAATTAGAAGGTGGAATCAAGATGTAGAATCAAAATTCAAGTTTAGAATGAAGTGATTTGATCTGAAAGAGATTCCCAATGAAAATGTGTATGTGTGCTCTAAATAGAAGGGATGAGGAACTGGATGTGATGTTGACCCAATCAAGGCACCTAAAGATTTTTGGATAACTATAGAGGTTCGGGGCGGATGATACCCCTTAGTCAAAAAGCGATCCACCTGAGAATTACCTGGGCAGCTAGAGAGGGAGAGTCCTGCAAAGACCCCTACACGGTAGAGCACCCCCACGGTTACAGGGTTTCCCCCACCCGACCTCTCTTGTCATTGAGGGTCCAGGTAGACCAAAATGGATAACTTGACTACTTAAGTCTACCAATTTTATATCCTAATTTGTGCCGTTATTTTCACTTGAATTACCAGTTGATTTGACTTGTGACCTAATTTGGAGGTTGGTTGGCCTACAATGTAGTACAACTTCACCTGACCTACCCTAAAGATGGCAGAATGACTCTAGGTCAAGACCTAGAAATCACCCTAATTTGACTCCCAGGTTATTAGGTCCACGGATTTTAGGGTTCAAGTGCATTTAGAGCCTATTTTTAGGGTTTTTCTTGATTAGATCTTTTCAATCAAGGGCTTGGGCAGCACATAAATGCGGACGGGTTTATTTCCTTTTATGCAGGCAAGTGTGAACTAGCACTCCAAAACCCTAATGCAGAAACCCTAATTGGTTTTATTTCCAGGTCCACTTTGATCTTCAAATATGTTCTCCTTGGACTTCAAATAAGAAGTGCATAGTCCAAGAAGATTAGAAGTTAAGCGTAGTTTCTAATAGGCACAGGAATTTTAGGGTAGGATTTCTAGAATCGCTTCAACTTGAATGAGATTTGAAAGAAAATTTCACAAATCAAGAAACTTGCCCTTGAAATGATAATTACTATGAAAATAAGGCAGGTGATTCCTAATTGATTGTTTCCTTTTTGTCTTCCCAAGATTAGGCAGTTGATTAGGGAAGAATAGAGAAGTTACCTACCCTGGAGTGGTTGATTTGCGCAGAAGATCTCCTCATGAAGTACCTCGCAAAATCACAATAAGGCAAATAGAGAAAGTTAGTGCTGAAATATAATCAAATAATGCAGAGAATAGTGGTGAATTGCGTGTTGCTCCCCGGCAACGGTGCCAAAATGTTTGTAGCGCTGAATCGGTGTTTAAGAGTGTTGCATTGTAGTATAGCCAAAATAGCGTTCAAAACAAATACAATTTTATTACTCGAAAAGGTTTCCGAGGTCGAACACTGGGAGCAAATGGAATTCACTCACTAATCTCAACAATAAATGCAAATTGAACACATAATACTATTCAAAATCTAATTAGGAATATAAAGCATGAGTATATGAAGAGTAAAAATAATTGTAGGCAAAATAATGGAGAGCATATAAAATTGGACATCTAATTTTGCAATCAGATGTCTTAAAAGTCTTGTGCTATAGTGCCTTGCTTTGATTTCTCTTTCTTGATTCTTCTTCTACCTTCTCATCTTCTTTCTCTATCTTTGTTTCCTTCTTCTTTGGCCCTTCTCTTCCTTAGCCTTTGCTCTGATTTCTCCTTTGCCTTAAGCCCTACGGTGCTCCTCTCCTTCTTCTTCTTCTTCTTCCTTTTATGTCTGATCTCCTCTTCTTCTCTGAATTGGCTAAGTGTTGCAGCAAACTCTTCAGAGCAAAACCCCCCTTCCCCTGCTTAGCTTTCCTCTCTTTCTCTCTTCTCTATTTCAGAACCACTCTTCCCAGAGCCTTTAGCCGGTCGGGTAATCGGACCTAACGGAGACCCGGGTCCAGGCTCACCGACGTGTGTGGTGAGCTAGGAGTGAAGGTAATCGAGTAGTCAGGTCATGGCTAGGTTCGCGTGGGTAGTGCCGCAGACGAGTCCGTGAGAGGGGGTGGTTGGGCGTGTTTCGCATGTTAGAAATCGAGGTTACAAGTAACCTATCGTCGTAGTTGCAAAACACATCAATCAGATAAAATTTATGTCGAAACTCCAAGGGAGTCCCGGGTCAAACATAGGGAGGAGATGTTTACTTTACGTAAAAATCGCGCTTCGATTCATTTCTTTTTGGTATTTTAGGGTTTTGTTATTCTTTTGTGTTTTTGAAATAAAAGACAAGCAAATGAATCACAAGATAGAGATGTGGAACGAAAATGGTATATATATCAATCCAATGTCTATTACAATCTACTATGAAAGCATAAAAAGAGAGGGAGGTGAGAGGAAATCTCCTGAATCAGCTATTCGGTGAGACGACGGCTCCTGGCGGAAGCTCGTACGAAGGAGGTGAGGAGCGGGACGATGGAGGTGAGATGTAGGAGGACGTTGTGTTGAGGAAAGCTTCGGTGTGGCTCCGGAATGGAGGTGAGAAGACGAAGATGATCTGCTACCGGAATGGAGGTGGGAGGATGGCTCCAAGGCAACCTATGAAGGGAGATGGGAAGATGGAGGAGTATTTGGTGGGGTAGAGGCTCGCTACACTAATAGGCACCTTAGAAGCTTGAGAACAAGCTCTAATGGAGCGTTGGTAGGCTTGCTAGAGCTTGGGAGTAGGTGGGAGTAGAGTAGGTAGAGATGGATTGGAAGGGAGGGGGTGTAGGTTCTTTTATAGTGGAGAAGAGGCTAAAAATGGATAAAAGACCTTTAGCGACCTCCAAACCGTCGCTGGAAACGTTGCTGTAGACAGCTCACTTCCACTCATGCCCTTAGCTGGCTCTGCTGGCTTGCAATGAAATAGTGACAGCTATAAGCGTCGCTGTAGGTCAGCCCAGCTGTCGCTGAAAGCTGGCGCCAACTGCACTTGCAGCCGCGCTGCGCTGCCCTACTTATAACGCGCGCTAACCGCACGCACCCTACTATGTGCATGCTTACTATGTGTTGGCATGCGCGCTTGCTATGCGCTGGCATGCACGTGCACGCACGCGCTGCCATGCGATGGCACTGCCACTACCATGCGCCTCCCACAAATTGCGAATTGGAGGGGCTGCAGGGATTCGAACCCGCGCCCCCCCTTTGCAAACCAGCGCTCCAACCATTCAGCCAGACCTTCCCTTGTGTCGTGAAGAGCGGCTTGGTGCAACCGCTTCCCAGCTGTTGGATCTTGATCCAACAGCTAGGATTGAAGGGTGCGGATGAAGGAGTTGAGCGGTGCTGCTGGCCGGTGTTGGGCAGCCTGGATGGCGCCACGTGGCGCCATCTGGGTCGTCCATCTTCTTCTTCTTGTAGAGGGTGCCATGGTGCTCAGATCGAGATGATTCTTGCGATGCCGAACTGCGATCGTCGCTCCGGATCCATCCGTATGGTCAAATTTTCCATCCAAAACCTATATGAATGTTGCATTGCCCCCTAGCCATATAAATTGAAGGAATTAATATACATAACATATTACTATCCTAAATGCCATGCAATGGATGTTATGCAATATTTGTAACATGATATGAAATGCTAAGCCTAGGAACTATCATAAATAAGCAATTTATCATGAATTTAAGTGTGTTCATCATACCCCCATGCTTACTTTTTGCTAGTCCCTAGTAAAATTAACCTAAATGCTATGTATAAAAGTAGAATCAGGGTTCGAGTAATTAGGCAAAATTCATTGATTGCTTTAGAAAATCTCAACCCCAAGACCTAATTACCAAAACTCAATAGTGCCCGGGTGCCTGCCAAAATGCAGACCATCCAAGCCCTCGCCTTATTTGAGAAGAGAAGATAAAATTTTTTTTATTATTTTTCTTCTTTTCTAATTTTTTTGTACTTTTTGAGTTTGAGAGTTACAGGATAACTTTTTACAGCTACCCAACCTACCCAAAACTCGAAAAGGACTGTAAGTGCTAAGCATCTTGTGAAAAATAGTGAAAGACTCACTAGATGGCCGTTAAAACGGACTTCAGATTTCTACAACCCTAGGTGGCCTTGCCTAAAGGTTTATCTTTACGATCAGTAGCTTTCTCCCTACTTTCTTTTATATGGGGTCAACACAAGGGCGAACCCAGTGTATATCTCCCCAGTTTATTCTACTTCCCCGCTTCTTCCCTAAGTGTTTTGGGAATTATTGTGCTTTTTTTTTGTAAACTGGGTTCTGGACAACTGGCCGATGAGCTGTTACCACCGACAACTTGCCAACCATACTCGTGCGGTGAAGTGTGGTATTTTTTTCTCCTTTTTCTCTTTTTTTTTTAAGTAGGTGGCTTTCCTGATCAAAGATTTACCTAAAGGCAGTACAATGAAAATGGTCTTGTGGCTGGGCTCTGGACAATCGGCCAATGAGCTGTTACCACCGATACCTTGCTAGCCATACCACCCAAGTCAGTCCATTAGCTAACCAATTTCCGAAAAAACCTTCGAAAAGTGAGTCAGTGCAAAAAATATGTGTAGATGGTTAGGCTAAAATCCCCCCAAATCAGAGGGCGGGTTGATAAGTCGCATACTTATCATCCCAAATTATTTACCAAATTAAAATAAATTTTAATTGGCCAGGACTTGAGACTAAATCCACATTCGAGTGGACACCCAAGCTAATTAATCCCGAAGACCTGAAGAGTCTAAGTGTTCAGGTCTCAAAGAATCAATTCCTAAAGTTTACAACTCCTGATGCCTAAGTTCTCGTCTCCTAATTCTATTTTTTTTTTATCTTTTCAAATTTTCATTTTTTTATTTATTATTTTATTTTTTTTTTTAACAAGAATCAAATAACAAGAAATCACTATTAAAGCTGACAAAATGGTTATAAAATATGTCCATCCCCCCATGCTTAACTATTGCAATGTCCTCATTGTTAAAAAATGAAAGCATGCAGGAGAGTAGAAGTGGAAGAATAGCACCTGGTTTCCATGAGACTCTGGTCAGCTTGGAACAGTCTTTACTTGTGCTGAGTTTAGTGCCTTTAGCTAGGCGATGATCAGCCCGCGGTGGTTATGGCAAGGTAAGAGCAACCTTGTCCGAGACAGGTTCAGGGAGCACATGGTCAACAAAGGATTTGAGACGTTGTCCATTGACCATGAAAATATTACCCATCTTTGAGTTAGAGATTTCGACGGCCCCGTTAGGGAAAATCCGCTCAATAACAAACGGGCTGCCCCACTTAGACCTGAGTTTACAAGGGAAAAGCTTCAATCGAGAATCGAAAAGCCAGACCTTCTGGTTCGACTCAAAGATCTTACATGAAATCATCTGGTCATGGAGAGCTTTGGTCCTTGCCTTATAGATTCTGGCATTTTCATAAGCATCATTTCGAAGCTCCTCCAACTCAAGGTCCATATTACATTTCTTGATGGCCCAAAATGCCCGGTGTTCAAGTTCTACGGGTAACTGACACGCCTTCCCAAACACTAGACAAAATAGAGAGATACCGATAGGCATTTTGTACACCGTACGGTAAGCCCAAAGGGCATCATCTAGCTTTTGGGTCCAGTCCTTCCTATCAGGCTTAACGATTTTCTGCAAAATGTTCTTGATCTCCTGATTGGAGACCTTGGGTTGTCCATTCATCTGAGGGTGATAAGGTGTGGAAATTCGCCAAAATGGTCGGGCGTGTTTCACATGTTAGAAATCGAGGTTACAAGTAACCTATCGTCGTAGTTGCAAAACACATCGATCAAATAAAATTTATACTAAAACTCCAAGGGAGTCCCAGGTCGAACACAGGGAGGCGATGTTTACTTTACATGAAAATCGCGCTTCGATTCGTTTCTTTTTTGTATTTTAGGGTTTTGTTATTCTTTTGTGTTTTTGAAATAAAAGACAAGCAAATGAATCACAATATAGAGATGTGGAATGAAAATGATATATATATCAATCCAATGTCTATTACAATCTACTATGAAAGCATAAAAAGAAAGGGAGGTGAGAGGAAATCTCCCGAATTGGCTGTTCGGTGAGAAGACGACGCCTAGTGGAAGCTCGGACAAAGGAGGTGAGGAGCAGGACAACGGAGGTGAGATGCAAGAGAACGTCGTATTGAGGAAAGATTCGGCGTGGCTCAGGAATGGAGGTGAGAAGACAGAGATGATCAGCTACTGGAATGGAGGTGGGAGGACGGCTCCAAGGCAACCTATGAAGGGAGATGGGAAGATGGAGGAGTGTTTGGTGGGGAAGAGGTTCGCTACACTAATAGGCACCTTGGGAGCTTGAGAACAAGCTCTAACGGAGCGTTGGTAGGCTTGCTAGAGCTTGGGAGTAGGTGGGGGTAGAGGAGGTAGAGATGGCTTGGAAGGGAGGGGGTGTAGGTCCTTTTATAGTGGAGAAGAGGCTAAAAATGGATAAAGGACCTTTAGTGACCTTCATATCGTCGCTGGAAATGTTGCTGTAGATAGCTCACCTCCACTTACGCTACGCCCTTAGCTAGCTCTGCTGGCGTGCAATGAAATAGCAACGGCTGTAAGCGTCACTATAGGTCAGCCCAACTATCACTGAAAGCTGGTGCCAACTGCACTTGCACCCACGCTGCGCTCCCCGCTTATCACGCGTGCTGACCGTGCACGCCCTACTGTGTGAGCGCTTGCTATGCGCTGGCGTGCGCATGCACGCGCTGGCCCTGCCGCTGCCATGTACCTACCCCAAATTACTAATTGAAGGGGCTATGGCGATTCGAACCCGCGCCCCCCCTTTGCAAACTGGCACTCCAACCATTGCGCCAGAACTTCCCTTGTGTCGTGAGGAGCAGCTTGGTGCAACCGCTTCCCAACCGTTGGATCTTGATCCAACGGCTAGGATTGAAGGGCGCTAATGAAGGAGTTGAGAGGTGCTGCTGGCTGGTGTTGGGTGGCCTAGATGGTGCCACGTGGCACCATCTGGGCCATCCATCTTCTTCTTCTTATAAAGGGTGCCACGGTGCTCAGATTGAGATATTCCCGTGATGTCGAACTACGATCATCGCTCCGAATCCATCCGTATGGTCAGATTTTCCATCCAAAACCCGTATGGATGTCGCATTACCCCCTAGCCATATAAAATGAAGGAATTAATATACAAAACATATGACTATCCTAAATGCCATGCAATGGATGTTATGCAATATTTATAACATGATATGAAATGCTAAGCCTAGGAACTACCATAAATAAGCAATTTATCATGAATTTATGTGTGTTCATCAACGGGGGAGGAGGACCTCACCCTTAGTGTTGGAGGCGATAAGCCTCTGACACAAAATCAATTTATGTTGGTGCAGGCATCTTTCCTTTTCCAAGGTGGGACTAAATGTCCCACCTTCTTCTGCACGCACAGCAGCAGGGTGACTTCCTCAATTAGCAAGGCTGCAGCTACTCTCGACTCCAATCAAAGGCCTGGATGTGTGCACGCCTCAAGTTCCTAATCGCCTGGGAGTGTCTTCCTGAGATTGGCAGCACCTGGAGCTGCAGCAAGCGAGCTTCACACTCAGCAGCAATGGCGGATGGGCGACGAACCTGAAAACATGAGAACGGCCTCGTGGCCACGTTAAATCACCCAAGGAGTATCGCCGAAGCACGGCTGATGTGATGGGAGTGGTTTCGTGGTGTGTGGGTGGCTGTGGTGGCCAGATGATGAAGGTGGGTTTGTTCGGGGAGAGATTTGGGTGGTCGATGGAGTGATTGGATTGAGGGAAATGATCAGTGAGGTGTGGTGGAGGTTGTAGGGTGGTCGGCATGGTGGGTGGAGGTGCGGAGCGACGAGGGCACCTCGCCGAAGGAGTCGTCGGAGGTGGAGAAGGTGACGGTGGTCAGTGGCATCGGTGGGCTGTTTTCGGAAATAAGAGAGGGAAAGAAAGTGAGAGAGAGAGAGAGAGAGACTAAGACCTACCTTTAAGGGATGAAGAGGGATAGGGAACCCACGCTGGTATGGTTGTCAGACGTGGGGAAGATGAAGACCTCCGTAGATGAGGCGGAGGTGAAGACTGGGCAGAGGCGACGTCGGCCGATGTTGCATGACACAAAGGAATGTAACGGAGTTAACCTGACCACTGGTATTGTGGTTGGGCAACGAGTGAGTGAGGGAAGAACCATCGGAGCTTGTGGAGATTGTGGCCGGCGAGGGAGAGAAGAATCGAGGAGGAATCGGCCTAAATACAAGCTGATAGAATGCAGGTGGATCTGGGGCTTCTTAAATAGGTCTCTGAGGAGGGATTTGTGCTTGGAAGGAAAGCTTCCAAGAAAGGCAAGGTCACCAGAGTTGGAAGCTTTAAGAGACCCAAATCTCTCATGCATTCTCATGAGAGATTGGGAAACAATTAGGGCATCAAACTGGGTTCATATTGGAGGGATTTTCTTAGAGAATCTCCCTTCCAATTTTGGAGGGGATTCTCTGAGCAATCAGGGAGAAACCTCCTTTCAAAGCTCGCCAGAGTAGGATCCCTCTACTATAATGGTGGAGGGACCTATTTTCAAATATGATGAAGAAGTTAGGGGGCTAAATGCAAGGGTTTTTGAAAGTTAGGGGTAGAAATGTAATCTGACTGGACCTTTTTGCAAAGTAGGTCAAGATGAGTTCCCCTTAGGTCCAAATTTTGGTACAAACCTAATTTGGACCTAAGGAATCTAATGGTGAAGTTATATTTTTGATTTTATCATGTTTGTATGGGTAATTTATGCAAAAACCTAATTTAGGGTAAATATCTGTCTGAGACCCCATTTTAGGTCAAGATGGGTTCCAATGGCCAAATTGAAGGTACCAAACCCTAGAGGATATTTTTCTATGATTTTTAGAGGGTTTAAGTGAATTTTATCCTGACCAAAACCTTGGTTAATCAAGTGAGTCTGTTTTAGGGTTTTAAGAAGTCATTTAATTCACAGGACACACACAAGCCCTTTTCTGTCAAATCCAACCCACTTATTATCTTATTAAGACCCTTTGACCTTTTTTTAGCCCTTGAGAAAACTTGTTGTTGTACTGCATTGGTAAAATTGTAGTTTTAACCCTAGTTTCTTATTTTACTATCAGAATGGTTGTGTAGTGAATTATGACCTTCAGTTAGTTATGTAGGAGCATTTATTCTCTTTAAAAGGTAAAAATGAGCTAGTTATGGCTCATGGTGTTCCCATCACAGATGCATACAGGTTTGGGTCTTGGGGAGGGTTAGGAAAGATTGTAGGGGCTTCAATAGCCAAAAACCTTTGATTTGAAGAAGAAGCAAAAGGGGAAGGACCCTGCTCAACCACCTGAGCATGTGCGTGTGGGTCCCTCTGATTCCCGTACCCTTGGGCTTGATTGCCTAGATTCTGGATATTACATGGGTTAGGTACGGGTTGAGATGGTAGACATCCGGGTTGACGAGAATTAGCAACGAACCCATTTTGCAAGTTGTCCAGTGAGGTTTTCATTTGCTGCATGAGCTAGAGCATAGATCCTTACATTTCTACCATCTGTCGATTCAAAACAGCCTGCCTTACGGGTTGACGGGAATTCTAAGATGGCTGATTGACCTAATTCGAGGGCAACTGAGTGTAAACATGACCCTGACCCATTGGTCTTTACAGAGCATAATTGCCGGGTTGGAATTGGGTCTGCTGCCCCGGGTTTTTCTAGGAGAAGTTAGGGTGGTTCCTCCAACCTGGATTATAAGCATTGGAGTAAGGGTTAGACCTAACATTCTCCTGCACTGCATAAACATCCTCATAGTGTAAGGATGGAGAGAAAGAAAGGGAGGGATCAAAGAAACTGGGATCAAAGGCCCCAGTTTGGAACCCGTGGGGTTCCGAATAATGCTTACTCACAGGTTGAGTCACATCAAGTTGATTCATGAACTCCCGTCCAGAAGTTGATCAGCCCGAATTCTGGGATTGAGTGGATCAAGAATTGTTCATTGAATTTCCAGCCATCCACTCCTCCATCCTTTTAGTAACCAAGTCCACCTTATCTAGTTTATTGCAAATCAATTCCTTATCGAATAAATGAGAGTCGTGGACTTCATTGACATTCGATCTGGGTTGTTGGGACCGGTTAAAAGTATCCATGGAGGCACGATTGATTGAATTCTCACTCATCTCCTCAAGCAAATCATGTGCGCTATCTGCATCTTTGTTGAGGAAATTACCTCCACAAGAAGCGTCCACGTGATTTCTGAGTTGCTCGTCAACCTGTGGTAGAAGATCTGCAACAGCTGCCATTTTGACACCTCGTGGTATGAACACCTCCATAATAAGTCCTGGAATTGCTCCCAGGAAACATGAAACTACTCCCTCGGCCGTTGGGTGAAGGTAGTAATTGCTCGTCTCAAAGCATTGGTACGTCCAACAGGGAAAATTTTCTTCAGGAAGGCCGATTTCAAATCATTCCAAGTTGCAATTGGCCTTCCTATAGTCCTATACCAATGAGCGGCTTTATCCTTAAGAGAGTGGGGGAAGAGCCTCATGATCATCTGCTCCTCATTCACATTTCGTGCCTTGGTGGTCTGGACCAAAGTGGTCAAGTCCTTCAAGTGCTGAAACAGGTCTTCAGAGCCAAGCCCATGGAAATGTTTGATCAGGCTTAACACCTGGGGCATGATTTCTACGTCTCCAACAAGAATCTGGATGCCAAGACGTTCCCCATAATTTGAAAGATCATAAAAATCCTTCAAGAACTGAGCGCCCTGCATTCTCTAAAACCATTCTTGCATTCTCTGCATTTGTTCCAGCTGCCTTTGAAATACCTCCTGTGGATTCTGAGCAGAGGAGGCTGTTGATCGGCCATGGGATCAATTTGGCCAAAATCCAATCTACACCTCCTAGAATACTCTAGTGATCCTTCCAATTGGGGATTCAATGACCTCCTTCCCAACATAAACTAGGAAGAGGTCAGAAGGACTAGGGATAAGAACCCTGCAGCACAACAAAACAAGCATGTCTTTAAGTGGGGTAGCCTAAGGATCTACAAACTCTCAGAATCTGCCTTAAGATTGTAAATGATTTACTCTACTTGCATCCACTCAATCCAACCAATTAGAAGGAGGGACTGGGGAGAAGGTTCTTCCTTCAGCTTGCGCCTCCGGTTCCTAGTGTACCCCTAGCTGCGGTCGTTTTGATGCTACTCCCCTAGCTAGACATCAGATTGATCAGTACAAGTAAGTTAATCGTAAACAATCTCAGACTGGACCCCAAAGAGCGAATCAGTCCTTAAGGCCAACGTCTACTTGATTTTATTTAGGCTTAGAATTGTAGTGCTTATGGAATGTGGTGGGCTCTTAAAATGGGTTGTGCCTTTAATGATCAATTGTGTATGTGTGAGTGCATGCACAACCAGGGTTTTCAAGCAAGATTATTTTTGATGAGTAGATTTTAAGGTTCAAATCTTGCTTAAGTAGCTTTCAGGGTTTCGAACTAGGTTTAATTCAATCAAATTCGAGGCAAACTAGGTTTTCAAGCACGGGTGAAGATCTCTTTCCTTTTGAAATCCAAAAAGTAAAGTGGAGTGCCTAGTATTGACCTAAATTGAAAATCCTAAGGGGAAGCTACTTGGTGAGTTGATTTTAGGTTAAGTGGTACGGCCTAAACAACTCAAACAATTGGCCAAGATTGCACCACTAAGTTAGTCACACAAAATGATTAACCTAGACTGATTTCTACTCTTTTATATGTTGATTTGTGTGTATCGATTCCACAGATCAAAATCCGGTTGAGTAGAAGAAAATCAATTAGGTTATGTGCCTTGAATGTGGGTGTATGTAGTGTGTATGTTGAATTACCCCACAAGAAATATCTTTTTGTTGATTTTTTATATGCGGGTGAGATGAATGTGAGTGGAAATCCAAGCAACCAAACTAACCCTAGGATTTATGCAAACACCTAGGTTAATTGGAGTTTAAATTAATGTGGTGAAGTGGAATCTATGGAGGGGGAAGAATGAGGAGCACTTACAGTTGTCTTCAACTGCCCTTTACTCCAATCTACCACTTGAAGATTCCCTGTCAAGGTACCTGTAAAACAATAGACAAGAAATGAAGCAAGCTAGAAAATAATAAAGTACGTGAAATGCGGAAAGAAAATCGAAAATCGTTGCCTCCTCGGCAATGACACCAAAATGTTGATAGCGGAAAATTATGCGATCGAAGCTAGTTTCAAAAAACCCATCGTCTTAGTTCGATTTGCGAAGAAATCCATCAACAAATAAATTTATACAGAAATTCTAAGAATTTCGAGTTGAACACAGGGAGGCTACGTCAATCTAAAATCCGCGATTTATATTTTTTTGTGTTTTTGTTTGAAAATGAAATAATTACACTGGAATTGATATAAATAATAAGAGAAAGAAAGAGAGAGAGAGAGAGAGAAAGAGAGAACAATCACTTCATATAATCAGAATGTTTTTACAACTACAAAGCGGGAAATGATTACAACTAGAAAGCAAAAAATTCTATTCTAGAAAGAGATTAAAAAGAAGGGAGAGAGATGTTATCCTCCTCGATGAATGGTTGGAGGCCAAGCCGGACGAAGCGACGCCTGGAAGATGGAGGATAGAACAGGAAGGAGGATGAAGTAGGAAGAAGCGGGAATGAGACAGCACGTCATCATCATCGAGGGATCCACTTTCGGAACAGGAGTGAGAAAATTGGATTTAGCTCTAGAATAGCATCCTGGGTATGGGACAAGCTTCTCTTGAGCTTTCGAGAGGGAGAGAAGTGAAGGAAGGGATGAAGAAGAAGTGGAGGTCAGGTCTTCTTTTATAGTTGTAGGAATTGAGGGCAAATTTGTCATTTCAAGCTTAAAGCATTTAAATCAGGTCTTTAGTGACGAATTTATCCATCACTAAAGGTCTAATTGTGGCCGACATGCGCATGCCGCGCGTGCCTCCCCGCCTGCCGTGCTCATAATGCTTGCTCATGTTCTTTAAATCTCATGATTGAACAGCTCAGATTTCTCCTTGCACGTGCCTTCGTCTATGCTTAACCGCACGCCCGCGTGCAATTGAGCATGCGTGCTGTGCGTCAGATCGTGCATGCACGCGATTATGATCCGAGCCGCCCGCAGCCGATCACGCAGTCGCGATTAAACACTCACGCACTGCAGATTGCAAGTCGAACGCGCTCGCATGCTCGAGCAATGCCGCTCGACCGCTATGCTAGCGGCGCGCTTTGTCGCGAATATGAATTAAGCACACGTGCTTCATGACCGTTGGATCAAGATCCAATGACCCAGATCGTGTCTTGCCGCACCTTCAGAAGATGGGGAGCAGTGTTGCGACTGATTTGGGAGGCTGTGATGGCACCACATGGCTCCATCTTGGCCGTCCATCTTCTGTGTGTTGTAGATGATGCCATGGATGTCAGATTGGACTAATTTTTGTGTCATTAGGCTGCGATCATCGATTCGAACCCATCCATGTGGTCAGATTTGTCATATGAAGTGTGGATTGGCACCATCTTGGCCCTTGATCTTTAGGCTTCCTCGATCTTTATCTGGTTCTACGGATGTCCGAGCAGGACGATCTTGGAGTCGTTGAACTCCAATCGTCGCCCTGATCAGATCCATATAGTTGGTTCTTCGATTCGAGGCCGTAATTAAAAATCACGCTGTCCCTGACCATAAAAGGAGATAATTACTATACAATTTATACAACTTGACCTAAATGCATGATTATGCATGTTATGCAATATTTACAATGTATGATGCTAATATGACACTAAGAACATGCATTAGTAGACATTTTTATCTATTTAGATGTATGCATATCAAACCCTACCCTAATTAGATTCAACCCAAGCACAATTAGACTAACCTACATTTGACTAGGTGTAGCTAAATCTGATTGGGTTCACTTATGACCTAATTAGGCTCACTTAGGTTTACATCTAGACTAGGTCAACCTAATCTAATTCTACCCCAACCACACAACATTAGTCTACGAATTTTGAACCACCAACCTAGACCTAACCTTGCCTATTCTAGCCATCATTATTAGGTATACAATTAGATCCTACAAAGCGGCCACCTACCTAATTTGGGAGCCACCAAAAGTGGCAATTTCTATTTTGAGAAGAACCTAAAAGCGCAAAAAACCAACCCTTCCCAATTGTGCCCCTCCAACTTGCAACTAAAATAAGATCCCATATAAAAAATACCAATTCAATGTTGGTGCACATTCTTCTCTTCCTCAATTTCCACTTGCAATCCAAGGCTCTCCCCTCCCCTCCTAAAAATCGACTTCGCTTCCTCCCTCTCTCAACACCAAGGCCGTTCACTATGGCCCCATCTCTAAGGGTGCTCCTCCTCCTCCTCTAAGGCACCATGGATGACCAGAGAAGCTTCTCCAAAGCTTCAAGGATGGCTGCTAGAAGAGAGAAGAAGGGTACACGGTCAACCTCTCTTCCTTCTTCTCTTATGCAACCTTTCCTCCTCCTTGGAAGAAGATCCACACCCCCTCTACCTTCTTCTTCTTGGACGGCCACATGGTTCTCTATACCTTGGGTGGTTGACCACTCTCTTTAGGTTGGCATGTAGATAGGTTTTATGCCTATGGTCTAGCCACCACCGTCACACACTGCTGATAGCCTTTGTGGCATTCCGACGTGATGGATTTCTCTCCCTTTTATGTATTTTGATTCCTTGCAATTTTTAATGTTGAATGATGCATTTATTTATGTTTTAGTGGTCTTTACATTCGTCACCGTATTGATTTTAGATGTTGATGTTAAATCTGAATTTTCATATGCTTATTGATTAATCCTTCCATTGTATATACATGTTCTCTCCCTTAGTTCCTAGGGCCGTCCCTCTTTAGGTTCCACACATAGCACATGACCACCATGGCCATGCACTAGCACGCATACCATCCTCCCAACTAGATTAGGTTTCTCTCTTACTAGATTTGTCTTCACTTTTCTAAAATAAAAAATCATAAAAAAATACATAAAGCAAAAATACCAAAAAGATTGGGTAGATCTAGGTTAGCAATTCATATGCAAATCTAAACCCTCGCATTTTGAATAGACCTCCTAAAGACAACCAAGACTCACAATAATAAAAGATAAAAATCTACGCAACTATCGTAAAAGAAATACAAATATCTTTGATTTGGGATTTGGCACACCTATATATACTACACATTAACGACAACAATGAGTATTTGTAAATTAATTTCTCGTGCACAACCTCGATCGTGGAGGTGGGGGAGAAATGGTATATTAAACCAGAGATTATTTGACAAAGTATCGCGATTATCAAGTAGATCAGATGGAAATTGTTAACAGCACAAAACAAACTAAAGAGTTATGCAAACAAGAGGTGAAATGACCTTGAGTTCTAGGTTGGAGGCTTTTTCTCAAAGTGCCCTCCATGAAAGGGATTCAACAGTTTAGAGTGAGAGGGAGGCTGGCACTACGTTACACTTGACCTAAGATCATGGTGAGGGTCAAGGTAGTTGCCTACAAATTTGCATGATGGCATCGCCATCATCCTCTATATCTAACTTAATTTGGCTAAGTTGTAAGGTTAAATTCACCTAATTAACACATCAAAAGGGTATAACTCAATCAGGACTGAAGAGAGAGAATTAATAGAAAAAGAGGTTAATTATGCAATTTTCACGAACAATTATAAATGCAGAATGGCCAGAGGGAAATCTTATGGTTAATTAAAGGTCAATTGAGCTTAAATTTCTTAAAAGTGGGTTGATACTCAGTAATTTAAGATTTTCATTCAAATTAAATGTTAATCCTTAATTAAATTGTCTAATTTTGATCCCACTTTAATTAAAATAGTTTTGATGGAAATAAATGTAATATAAACCTCCTAAAAATCAATTAAAAATATTTCATAAGATTTGGAGCAGTCAATTTGACAATCGAAACCTATTTTGACCTAAAATAGAAACGTAGGCGGATATTTGGTACATTTTGGGTCTAAACGTAAATTGGCCATGTACATGACATCAAAACCCAAAATTGAAGTCACCATTAAATTTATGTTGCCTAAATTAGATTACCATAAAAGTTGAGCTCATTTGGACTTCATCTTGGTCAACTTTGCAATTTGGCCCTTAATTCCTGATTCTTTGCAAAGGACTCCCTAACTTTTGATTTTCCTTGCAAAGAATCCCCTACCACCAGCACCTAAGCTTTCCACCTCTGAGTCCACTGGCTACGAATTCCAGCAAGGTAGTCTTCGTAACCATTTCCCCTTTCCTCGCACACCAAGGATTGTTAAAGCACCCCCAACTCACGCCACTTCTAGTCATCGAGATTTGGCACGCCAACTCCCCCTCCTCCTTCCTTGACGTCATTAGAGACCGACCTTAGAGCTCCTCATCCTCTTCATCCACCACTTTATCGCAGCAATTTTTAGAGGGCTTCTCCCATCATCGTTGCCATTCTCCCCATTAAAGGAGGTGGTTCATCCACCTTTTCTTTGCTCCAAAATCCATCGCCGCCCCTTTCTTCTTCCACGAGTCTAGCGGGAACACTAGTCGTCATCTCCGTCCCCCTCATCCCCTCTCAAATATGCTCTCCTCTTTCTCTCTTCATCTAGAGTAGGTTAGTCATCTTAGACCTAGGTTCAACCCTAACAACTCCATGCCGTCATCTTCTCCCTCAACAGCCAACTGGCGGCCACCACTCCGACGAACATGCCCGCGATGCTTCGCACCACCTCGCTCTCCTCTGACCACTCAATGGGATCTGCCTTGATGAGAGGAGCAAAAACCCTCTCTCAATCAAAGGGTTTTATCATCCATGACCACCATCGAACACCCACGCCAGCCACCACCTTCCCCGACTCTGCCGGCCATCCTCCTCCCTTGACACACTAATCCAACGCCACCACCACCTTCAGTGGGGCTAGACAAAGCTTCTCAACCCTCTGGTTGAGAGCCACCACTCCTCCACCCTACGTTCAATGAGCCACACCACCCTCTTTCATCAACGACGCTAACCCACCTTTGGCCTTCCCTGAGCACAAAGCTTCGCAAGGTCACAAGGGGTATTTTAAGACCTATAACAGGGAGTTTTGACCTCCGAGGAGCTCTATCCAACTCGTTGAATTCTCACCTCCCTCCTCAACTCTAGTGCTGTCATCTACTATCGTCACCACCGCCAATCACCACTATGCTGCCACCACCACATAGGCCCTCCAACAATCGTCCTCCGCCCTTCGTTGAAGCTATGAAACCATGACAGCGTGGTTCTAGCGCATCTCCAGCAAGGTCCACCAATGCTATAAAGGAGAAGAACCCCTACTGCTGGTAGGGGTTGATTCTCAAAGAAAATAAACTTCTAAGGACCCGATTACAAACTCGTAGGGACTTAGATGCAAAGAAGAAAAGGAAGTCAGGGACCAAAGCTATAAATCCTCAAGGATGTGAAAGAAAACATCTAGGGACCCAAGCGCATGCATCCAAGGGTCTGAAAGTAAGGAAATAAGATTTATAGGGTCTGATTTGCAATTCCCATCTATTTATTAAGAATTAGTTCCAATTTTTGGATCTTTGGCTTATTCAATGGAACATTATCATTGACTTGGAATTATTTTGTCATTATATGCAAGTAAGTACTAATTGAATATCATTTAATTGCTTGCATGATTAAAATTACTTGATTAACCATTTTGAACTAGATTTGCACTAGAAGAATTTAAATTTATCACTTCTAATTTCTAGACTTAAAATTCTGGATAGTAGTATTCACGCATTTACTTGCTCCCTGAGATGACCTTGGATTTTTTTGATAATTCAAGAATTATAAATTTAAATGTTAAATTTGCTTTGGTCATATATACTACGACGAATATTTTAAAACACGACGTAAGCGAGTTAACATTGCACTACCGCCAAGTATGGTAGGAGTACATGACATCTTCTATGTTTCGAACCTGCAGAGGGACATCCTTGATCCAAGTCACGTGATCAGTCATGATGACTTGTAGTTGGAGCCGAACTTCACTTTTCCCAAGCAGCCTATAGCTATACTAGATCAAGTAGTCAAGAAATTGAGATGGAAGGTAATTCCCCTCGTCAGGGTACATTGGCATAATCAAAGATACAAGGAGGCTTCATGGGGGTTAAAGCCTGAGATGAGGGAGAAGTATTAGGTATGGCTCATCATAGCTAAAATGCCCACGTTAAGATAGAAACTAGGTTAAACACTACCAATTAACACAAGAAATGGGTTAAGTGTGGAAATCAAGGAAAATGACCTAAAATAGCAAATTGGTGTTAAAAACACATAATTAAGTCAATTAATGAGATATTATATTCACAAGTGTAATTTGATTATCCAAGTGCAAATTGAACACATCTTTGGGCTTAAAAGTTCAAATTAAAAGTAAAATCAAATTCCTAAATGTTCAATTAAGCTTCAATAAAAACTTCATGGCATTTGGACATCAATAGAACCCCGTATTCATTAGATTACATTTAGGGCCTCAAATCATGCACATTTAATTAGTCTAAAAACCTCCAAGGACTTGTTTAAAAGTCTCCAGGGACCTTTTTGTTATTCTTAAGGACCGCATCACAGTGATCTTTCCCACTTATGGGCTTGATTGCAATTTCTCTACCCCTTCACCCATTTGAACTTTCATGCAAATACCCCAATTCACTTGTAGCTCGTGGGTCAACTATTCCTCGCCGAAGAACATTGCCCATCGTAGCCGTCGTTCCCTTACACCAATGATCTTACGGTCAATCATCGTCCAATTTTCATGCACACCCACGCATAGCATCACCTCGCCCCCCAGATCCCATCCTACAGTGGGTTTTTGATTTGAAACTTCCCACTCTTCTCCAAGTTAATCTCCACCATTAAACCTAATTATGCCTAAGCAACCCCCAAGGCTCACACACAAATGATCAGCTCCCTCCTACATCTCTTGAGCTGGTCTTCACTCCTCTCTAGTTTCATCTCCTCACACTACCCCAATTCCATTTCCATGGCAGTGGAATTCCACCTCCTGTGACCTCTCCACGTCGCTAAGGACCATGTAGCACCTAAGGGCGACATTGAGCTTTACTAGCAAGCTTTCAGACCACTAGAGATCCTCCCCCCTTCCTCGCTATAGACACCAACCGTAGTTCTTCTTCAAGGTCCCGCTCTTCCATTTATATTAGGTTTAATGCTTTCTAGATTAGTTGTAGTATTTGTTAGTGTAGTGTAGATTAGTTAGGTGTAGTTTATGTTATGACCCAGTTCCCGAATCCCTACAGGACACCAGAATCGGACCAACTCGACTGATCCCAAGACCCAGTCGTCCAACGAGAAAGTAACCAAAAAGCAGTAAAATAAACCACAATCACCATGCAAGTAACTAACAGTAACAAAAGTACAGCAGTAAGGAAAAGAACTACTACAGTACATACCACCACAACAGTAGAGAATTAAAAACAGGTACAGAAATATGAAGTTTACAATAAAAGAGTACAAGGTGTAACAGAAATACTCACTACTACAGAAAATGGGTACAACAAAAGTACAACTACTGGGCTCTACTAGGCCCAGCACCCTCCGCAGCCGTAGGCTCTGGCTGCTCAACAGCCGGTCCTGAAAAAGGTGACAAATATGACACGTCAGCGAAATGTTGAGTAGAGTGGCAACCAGCTAGCTAGGAAAAATAGTAAAGGTGGACAAGTAGCTATTGTTTTTAATTTCTTTCTTTATTTCTCTATTTACTCTTTCTTGATTTATTTCTCAGGTCTTTCTCTTGATCTCGAATGTTCCTCGTGGGAACGATCTTGATTGCAATCTTTTCCGAAAAGTAGAATAGCACGTGGTGCTCTCCTGGCCGAGAGAGTCCCCCATGGTGGTCCTACCCTCAGTCAACCACCCCAAGGTCGCTGACAGACAAAACGGTGACTATGGCACATGCGATAAACATACGAGTAGCTACCCTGCACTAGCACACGGTCAGTCATTTCTGTTAATGGGTGCGCCCAAAGCACAGCACGGAACCAGTATAAGGCAGGGCCCTCTCAGTAATAGGGGTCCAGCCCCTCCACAGTAACCAAACAGGGGTCTTGCCCCTCCATAGTCCGCGCACCCTCGTTTGACTACCCTGGTTTGCCCAGTGGGCCTAACAAGTCAAGGTAGGATGGCTAGCTGAACCCCGGGCCCCGTGGGGTGGCTAGCTCCCTCCCTACACTAGTAGCTCTCCCCGGTACGGTGTACGTGAGGGCCAAAAGTCGGTACAAAGTGGCCAGACCTAACCTCGGGTCCCTCGGGCAGCTAGCTCCGCTCTACACTAAACAGGGGGACAGTCGCTCTCCTTTGTACTCCGTACTCAAAGGCCAGCTCACTTCCCCATCCACTTTCCTAGTTCCATTCTATTTATTTTCCAGGAGCTCTACTCCTAATTCCCCGTAGGGTTCATGCTCATATTTCTCAAGCCAAGCCATACTAGGTTTCATCATTTCAGTTTTATTCACATATAGCACGTGTTTCCGACAGTTAATCTTGTTTTTCCAATTTATATACAAGCAGCTCGAATTTAGTTTCCAAACAACAGGAATTACATGTAGCAGTTACTAGCAATAGTACTCTATATTTCACAGGCAGCTGTTATCCAATTACAGGCAATTATCATTATTCTATCTACTTATCCAAGACTGCAATTCAGGTATTCAAGACATTCGTTTCAGTGTTTCTATTCCTAGGATTCATGCCACACCCTAGGATCTATCATTCAATCTAGTTTTCAGGTCCTACGATTCATGCCATACCCTAGGATCTATCATTCAATCTAGTTTTCAAGTCCTAGGATTCATGCCATACCCTAGGATCTATCATTTATTTTAGAGATGCATTAATGTTTGTAATTAACTAAGGGGAGCCACTCTACCCACAAAATCAGGAGTAATGGGGGCGTGATCGGTAGGTCCACGTGCCTCTGCAACCCCCAAGGCCGCAACAGAACGAGGTCCTAACATAAGGATCAATCACAAGGAACCACTCAAAATAGGATAAAAGTATTTCAAACAAATAGAGGAACTAATTCTGAGAAGAACGGAATCTTAAATGCAGAAATCGGACCTCGAACGGACCCTAAACGGGTCAAAAATGACAACTCTGACTCAAATCAAATGTTTGGAATACCTTCCAGACGTCTTAAAAGGTGGTCCAGGTCATATCTCACTTTGCGCTGCTCCTCAGACGTCCAGGGATCCTGCTGAACCATCTGGACCCAGTTCCAAACGTCCGACCACCTCTCCGGACTTCTAGAGATGCTCTCCATTGTCTGGTGCCTTGCCCAGACGTCTGAACTGCATGGGAGGGCGTGTCCCCGTGCCTTCCCGAAATGAATCCTGCACGCGCGACGAAAACCTTCTCAACACGACACGTCTCAGAACCTCGGCGAAACGGCCTGCATGGATGTATCCGCAAAAGGAGGTATAGGAGGAAATACATACCTCTCAGTCATCTGGAGCTCCATCCAGACATCGCTCGCGTCGTCTGGATGTAGGTCCAGACGTCTAATTCTGGGAAAAATTCCTAGAATCAGAACCTCCTTCATCTTCTTCCCGCTGCGCGCGGCCGCGCCATGCTCGTCCGCCTGCTGCCTGAGCTGCAGCAGCACCAGAGGGACCTCCTCAGTACCACGCTCCTCCGCGTGCCCGCCGGCCGACCTCGGGCTACTCCAGTGAGCTCTCTCCCTCATGGCACACGTGCTCTCTCTCCTCTTCCCTCTCCGCCACCGCACCCGGCAGCAGCGACAACTCGCTCTCACTCTCGCTCTCGCGCTCGCACTGGAGGAAGGAGAAGATGGCGGGGTGGTGAACGAGGGAGAGGGGAGAGGAGGATAAAGTAAGCAGGGGGGGGGAGAAAAGGTGCTTCTGGTCGGTGGGTTTCAGTCTGCGGCAGACTCTCGATCGTACGCACGTAAAAATTTATTTCCAGACGTCTGGATCAACTCCCAGATGTCTTAAAGTGTTTTTGATGCCTCGGGTCTTAACAACATAACAAACTCAAAGGAAGTTTCATCCCCGAAACTTGCGCTAACTAGGGTGCGGAAAATGAGTAATATACACATAACAAACTCAAAGAGGACCAAAGCCGGTCCGAAAAGACGTACCCTCAAAGAGCTCCGGGTACCGCTCCCGTATCACCGCCTCAGGCTCCCAAGTAGCCTCCTCGTACCACTGGCTCCTCCACAAGACCTTCACCAGGGGTATTTACTTCCGTCTCAGACTCCGGATGGCTCTATCGAGAATCTGCACTGGCTGCTCAGGGTAGGTCAGGACATCACCCACCCCGACGCTCTCGTGGCTCAGGACATGACTGGGATAGGCGACGTACCTCTGAGGTTGGACATGTGGAACACGTCGTGCACACCAGAAAGCTAGGGAGGAAGGGCAAGCCTGTAAGCAACGGGTCCAACCCGCTCCAATACCTCAAAGGGTCCCACGAACCTCGACGCAAGCTTCCCTCTCACCCTAAACCGCTGTAGGCCCTTCATGGGCGAAACGTGAAGGAAGACGTGGTCCCCAACCTCAAACTGCACCTCTCTGCATTTCTAGTCTGCATAGCTCTTCTGTCTGCTCCTGACAGTGCGGAGTTGCCTGTGAATCTGCTTGATCACCTCCTGACTCTGCCGGATCAGCCTGGGGCCAACCTCCCACTTGGTCCCCACCTCAACCCAACTCAATGGTGCCGTACACCTCTGTCCGTACAGAGCCTCGTAGGGTGCCATGCCGATGCTCGAGTGATAACTGTTATTATATGCAAACTCTGCCAGGGGAAAGTGCTCCTCCCAAGAGCCCCTCCAGTCCAGTACACAAGCACGCAAAAGGTCCTCAAGTGTCTGTATCGTGCGCTCAGACTGTCCGTCCGTCTGGGGGTGGTATGCTGTACTGAACCTCAACTACGTCCCCAGGACCTGCTAAAACTCAGCCCAAAACTGGGATGTAAAATGGGTATCCCGGTCAGATACGATCTCTTGCGGAACTCCATGTAGACGTACCACGTCGTAGATATACCTCTCTGCCAACTGTGCTGGTCCCAAGGTGACTCAGATCGGCAAGAAACGTGCCGTCTTCATCAATCTATCAACGATCACCCAAACTGCGTCGTGTCCTCACTGGGTAACGGGCAAGCCCACCACCAAGTCCATGGTGATGCTCTCCCACTTCCACTCTGGCACTGGAAGTGGCTGCAACGACCCTGCAGGCCTCTGAAGCTTAGCCTTCACCTGCTGGCACACTAAACACTGCTGTACAAATTTACCTACATCCCACTTCATTTCCCTCCACCAAAAATCGCGTCTCAAATCATGGTACATCTTTGTGTTTCCGAGATGTATGGTGAACCTAGAACCGTGTGCCTGGTAGTCAACCCGGATAGGTTGTTAATATGGTGATTTTATCGTTGAAGTGTGTATAGTGGTTAACCTAAATCAGACCTAACCATCTCTTTACAAAATTTTTAACCTGGCCTACTTGATTTTATCTTGGTCACTTTTAGGCCGAGGGTCGAACTCAGGGAAGTGGGGTTACGAGTCAAGTTTCTACACCTTTCCTACAACGAATCTCTTCCATTCGTTTATTGTGTTTTTAGTGTTTTTCTATTTAGATTTTTTTCTGGTAATCTTTGTCCTTGAGGCACACCCTCAAAATTAAGTTCTTGGCTTTGAGCCAAAATAGGGTTCTAAAACGGGTCTTGCTATTCGCAAGGCGGAGTACCTGCACGTCAAGGATTATCTTTTCTCTTTTATATATTTTTTTTATCTTTTTATTGGCATGAAAGAGAAGCAGAAATAAAGTAAATATAGTATATCTATATAGGTATATATTATATATGTATGAAGGGGTGCAGGTGGAGGCGAAGATGGAGTGTAGCACGGTGTCGAGTCGGTCGTCGTCTAGAAAGACGCAACCAACATGACGAAGTGCCACGTGTAATGTGGATTGGTGGAAGATGAATGCGAACACGCTTTTTGTACGCGTGTATCGGGGAATATTAGCAACCGGTGCAAATATTTATATATATATTTATATATGTAAATATATCTATATGTATATATATATATGGTTATAAATATATAGGTATATATATATGTAGTTATATATGTATATATAAAAGTGTATATGTATATATATATATGTATATATATAGGTATGTAAATACATGTATAGATAGATATATGTATATGTATATGTATGTATATATAACTATATAGATGTATATATATATGTATGTATATGTATATAGTAATATATGTATGTATAGATATATGTAGATAGATATGTATATATATATATGGATATGTATATATGTATGTATATATATATATATATATATATATATGTATGTATAAGTAGGTGTGTATATATGTATATATATATATATATATATATATATGTATGTATATAAGTATATGTATATATGTAAATATATGTGTATATATAAGTATATAGATATATATATATGAATGTATGTATACTAATACTTTAAGTATATATAGATACTACTATATGTATAGATATAAGTATATATAAATATATATATATGTATATATATATATGTATATAAATATATGTATATATATCAATATATATATGTATATGTATATATATATAAGTATATAATAATATATAGGTGAGAGTTTGTGTGTGCGAGAGTGTGAGTGTGTGTGTATGTGTTTCTGCAGAGAGAGGGAGAGTGTGCTATGAGAGAGAGAGAGAGAGCACGAGAGAGAGAGGGCTTCTGCTGAGAAAACAAAAAGGCATTTAAGGCGTCTGTAGCTTTAGGCCCGCCGTCTGGAGGCTTCAAGCGTGCGCAGGCACGTATGCACGCGAGGATGTGCGCGTTGGGGGGAGATGGGTGTGGAGAGGACCGCAGCACCCAACGCTACGCGGAGAGGCGTACGTGGAGGCACGCGGTGAAGGAAGCGGGCGAAGGAGCAGGCGGGTGCGGAAGACTGCACGCAGACGCACGGGCGGCGCTGGAGCAGACTCGACGTGGGATGCGGGCGTGGGCGCTGGCCGGTTGCAGCGCGTCAGGTGACCAGATAAGTGAGAAGCTTACCGGTCACCCCACTATAGCCACAGTGTTCCGCAGACTGGCGTGAATAGTGGCTACAGTGTAAGGTCAAGCTGCGCAACCAGGAGCGGGAGGTGCTGTGAGTGCGGACGGCTCAGCGCACGCGGAAGAGTGGCTACATCTGGTGGCTTGCGGGTGGGATGTCGCGACAGAGCGCGCGGAGAGGGCTGCTGGCGTGCGCGGTGGAGGGCGAGGTCGACCTGCTGCTTGCGCTGTGGCTTGCGAATGTTGGCTGGGGTGCGCGGTGAGGCTTGGCCGGCCGCTGCAGTGGCTGGTTGAGGGCGGAAGAGTGATCGCAGTGCGAAGAAGCAGGAGGCGATGGAGCTTGCAGGCGCGCGCGGAAGGCCTGCGTGCGCTGCTGCCGCTTTGCTGCTGCTGCTGTGGGGCTCGACCGGCTACTGTAGGGCGTCCGGTGGCCGGTTGAGCTTCACAACTGAAGCTTTGGTGTAATGGCTGAAATGGCTTAACGTTCAAACAAGGAAAGAAGGCCACCACGCCCACCGGCTCTTTGATGAGCTGGGCAGTGGTGGTCTCACTGTGGTGGGTGTGCACCATAGTGAGGACTCCTGCTCGCAGAGTGGCTCCTCTGAGGAGGAGGTCCTGCGTATGGAGGGAGAGGGGAGGGGATGGTGGCTTGGAGAAGAAGTTGCTGTGGGTTCTTTGGCTGGGGACCAGGCTGGTTTTGCAAGAAGGAGCCACACCTGTTTTATAGAGGAAGAAGTCATGCACAGCCATGCCCTAGTTGTGCATGGCTTGGTAGGGCATGTGGTTGCAGAGCATGGCTTAGCAGGACATGGAGCGAAGGAGAAGAAGTTGCCATGCAGCCGCGGGAAGAGCTTCAAAGTCAAGTAGAAATAAAAATAAAAAGATGGTGAATTTTGTAAAGATGCACTTGAGGAAAAAATGTTATTTGCAAGGCCACTTATTTCACTCTCCTCCCCTCTCAATTAAATAAATGCATGCGTCTATATTTACAAATGCGACTATGGAACCCTAATATGCATTGGTAATGCTAGGAAATAGCACAAGACGACACAATTGCAGGTGTATTTTTGTGTTGCAATCATACCCCCATTCCTATCTTTTGCTAGTCCCTAGCAAAACATTTTTGTAATGATTTAGAAATGATCTTTATGCTGAAGATTTTCTTCTGAGGCAACATAGGTGTGTTTATTGTTGGATATTGTGAGAACCAATTGTAGAGAAGACTACCAGTACTTTAAGTCTCACATGACAAAGATCATCTCTCGACTAACCAGGACTCTTGATATTTAAACCTTAAATACGATTTCCAGGACCCAGGCGATTTTTGCCGTACTCGAGAGCTCAAGAGATTATGGCTTGTGCTTAGTGAAGGATTAGGACTGACCAGATGAACATTAAGACTCAAGACCAGGGTTTCACGAATCTTTAAGTATAGGTTGGTCCCAGTTTCAGCTCATGTTTTCGGATTGACCCTTAAGAAGATGATGGAAAACTCAACTCCCATTTTCTGACATTTGTGGCTCAAAGAAAACAAGGTATTTGTAACCTGCCCTAAAGAACTTCTTGTAGGGCGAAGACTTTACAGACATTTGTGAGATATACTGACTTATTTGCATCTCTTTTTTTTTTCTTTTTTGAAACACATGTCAGTATATCTCTTACAGCATTATTTGGAGGAGCACACTTTTCTTTTTGGTGGAAAGAGTTTCTCATAAACACAAGACTAAAACCTGGGATAAAAAGTCTACCTGCGTGCACAGGTAAGGATTCCACCTTCCCTACTGAACACTAGGGTTGGATCTTATGTTCACCTGGTCTTTCTTGACATGTGTGGTGTGAACAAAGATTACTTAGGCCTTCGAGTAGAAGCAAACCAACGGATCTTGTATTGGTGTCTCAAGTACAAGAATACGTCCTTAGTTAGGAGAGATTCTGATCTATTTTGTCAATGCTCAAGTGAATTAAGCCGAGCCTGAGCGAATCAAGCTTCTGTGGCCTGGAAAGTCTTCAAAACAACGGTTGAATATCCAAAAACACTTATTGCATTATTGTATTTTTGCTTCAGCTTTCAGATCATTACTAAACATCATTATATATATATATATATAGAAACTACATGATACCCTAAAATACCCAGATCCTAAGAATGCCTATCCACCCCCCCATGCCAAACGATGTTGTGTCCTCATATGCATGCAGGGAAAGGTAGAGAAAGGACGAAAGATCGGGTAACGAGAGCTGAAGTGCAGGGTATATAGCAAGGTGGTAGGGTGGGTGGATAATGGGTGGTGAAGTGAAAAGTGAAGCGATCGTGATAGTGAAGTGAAAAGTGATGGTGGATGGTGAGTGTTGTTGGGGTGCCTCCCAACGAGTGCTGAATTTAACGTCCCCAGCTAGACTCAGAATGAGGCAAAGAATTAGTTACCCTCCAGCAGGGCAACGGTTTCTCCAACGGGGGCAAGTTCATGAGTCAGATAGGGTTTCAAACACTGCCCGTTGACCGTAAATTTATGCCCAGATTTGGGATCTTCAATCTCAACGGCCCCGTTGGGAAATGGTCTCGAGACCAGGAAAGGACCAGTCCATTTGGACTTTAGTTTCCCCGGAAAGAATTTGAGTCGGGCATTATAGAGCCAAACTTGCTGAGATGGCTCAAATTCTTTCCGCCGAATACGGCTGTCATGAAAAGCCTTAGTGCGTTGTTTGAAAGTTAAAGCAGAATCATAGGCTTCACGACGGAGCTCTTCCAGCTCCTAGAGTTGGAGTTTCCTTTCTCGACCACACAGGTCTGGGTCAAGGTTACATTGGCGAACCACCCAATAAGTGCGGTGCTCCAACTCCATGGGCAAATGACAAGGCTTCCAGTAAACGATTCTATATGGAGACATGCCAAGGGGAGCCTTGAAGGCGGTCTAATACGCCCAAAGTGCGTCAATCAGCTTGTCGGACCAATCCTTACGATCAGGCTGAACCGTTTTCTAGAGAATCTACTTGATTTGTTGATTCGACACCTCTGCCTGTCCGTTCGTCTGAGGATGATACAGGGATGCGATATGATGGTGAACTCCGTATTTCCTCAGAAATGCCTGAAAAGAAGCATGGGTAAAGTGTCTTCCTCCATCCGAGATAATGGCTCGAGGGATCCCAAAGCGCACAAAGATGTGGTCTTTGACAAATCGGGTGGATATAACATGGTCAGCACGGCGCGTGAGAATAGCCTCGATCCATTTCGAAACATAGTCAACGGCCATGAGGATGAATTAGAAGCCTTTGGAAGGAGGAAAGGGACCCATGAAATCCATTCCCCAAATGTCGAAGATTTCTACAGCTAGGATGGGTTGTAAGGGCATCATGTCACGACGTGACATTGACCCTAACGACTGGCACCTAGTGCAATGCTTGGCATAATTGTGTGCATCCTGGTGAAGGGAGGGCCAAAAGAAACCGCACTGCAACACCTTGGCTGCAGTTTTCCTCCCAGAGAAATGGCCTCTGCAAGCCTAATCGTGGCAGAAGGATAGCACACTGGGGAATTTGCTGTCAGGAACACAGCGATGGATGATTTGATCAGCACCTATGCGAAAAAGAAGTGGATTATCCCAGAAATAATACTTTGCTTCTGCCATGAGATGCTCGCGCTGGTTTTCAGGCCAGCCACATGGAAGGGATCCAGAAGCAAGGTAATTGGCAATGTTGGCATACCATGGTCCACTTGCCACATTTATTGCCAATAGGTGCTCATCAGGAAAAATTTCATTGATCGGCAGACTAAGTCCAATATGGTCAGGGTCCAGTCTGGAAAGGTGATTAGCCACAACATTCTGGGCTCCAGCCTTATCGTGGATCTCAATGTCAAATTCCTGGAGCAGAAGGATCCAATGAATTAGTCTAGGTTTGGCATCCTTCTTGTGCATGAGATGGCGAATGGCCGCGTGATCAGTGAAAACAATAACGTGTGAGCCCAAAAGGTAAGAGCAGAATTTCTCCAGCCCAAAGACGACCGCCAGTAGTTCTTTTTTAGTGGTAGTATAATTACGCTAGGCCTCGTCCAACGTCTTACTGGAGTAGTACACCACTAAGGGGTGTCTATCACGTCTTTGTCCCAAGATGGCTCCGACTGCAAGGTCGGAAGCGTCACACATGAGTTCAAAGTCGAGGGACCAATCAAGTGGCTAGAGAATAGGGGCCTTGGTGACAGCATTACGCAGCTGAGTGAATGCTTATATGCAGTCAGGGCCCATATTGAAGGGTATGTCGGTCGATAGGAGATGAGTTAACGGTCGAGAAATCTTGGAGAAGTCTTTGATGAATCTCCTATAGAAACCGACGTGTCCCAGGAAGGAGCGGATTTGTTTGACAGAGCCAGGTACAGGTAAATCAGTAATGACATCAAGCTTAGCTCTGTCAACCTCGATACCCCTATCGGAGATGATATGTCCGAGAACAATTCCCTCGTGCACCATAAAATGACTTTTTTCCCAGGAAAGCACGAGGTTTACATCAATACATCTCCTAAGGATATGAGTCAGGTTGGCAAGATAGTCATCGAAAGATGATCCAAAAAAAAAGAAGTCATCCATGAAGACCTCGAGAAAGTCACCCACCAAGTCATGAAATATTACCAGCATACATCTCTGGAAAGTTGCTGGCGCGTTACAAAGTCCAAACGGCATCCTTTTAAATGCAAAGGTGCCGAAGGGGCAGGTAAAAGTAGTTTTCTCTTGATCTCGGGGGTCAATTGCCACCTGGTTATATCCTGAGAATCCATCCAGGAAACAAAAAAATGTATTTCCCACTAACCAGTCCAGGATTTGGTCAATGAATGGTAGCGGAAAATGATCTTTCTTAGTTGCAGCATTGAGTTTCCTATAATCCACACACATTCTCCAAGATGTAGGAGTGCGTGTAGGGATGGATTCGCCCCTGTCATTGACACGGATGGTGAGTCATGCCTTCTTGGGCACAACGTGAATCGGACTCACCCAGGGGCTATCGCTGATCAGGTAGATTATACCTGCATCCAGCCACTTAATGATTTCATTCTTAACGACCTCCGGCATGTTAGGGTTGAGACGTCGCTGCATCTCGCAGGAAGGTCGAGCCTCCTCCTTCATATATATACGGTGAGTGCAGTAGGAGGGGCTAATGCTAGATAAGTCTGATAAAGACCATCCAATGGCTGCCTTGTGTTCTATGAGGACCTTTGTTAGTTTGCACTCTTGCTCCCTGGTCAATTTTGAACTGATGATTACGGGGAGCATTTCATTTGGTCCTAAGAAAACATACTTAAGTGTATTAGGCAGCTCTTTCAGCTCGGGAGTGGATGGTGAAATGTCTGGCATTTCTTGGGACGAGAGTGTCCCAGGCAGATTAGAAAACAAGTCAGGGAGAAGAAGTTGGCCCTCAGATTGGCCAAGAAGAGGGGCTTCTTGGATAGATGGATCCAAAAAGGAATAGCCCCAGTGAGAAGTATATGGGCTCAAGGTCCCAGTGTGGATTTGCAAATCCGCCTGATTTGGCGGGGAAGAAAGGGCAATCCGGTCTTCAAGAGTGTGGACCGTCGGTGAGTAGCCCGGAGATGACTCAGACCACGAGGTATGGGAAGCGGAGAAAACCTCGTCAGAAGTCTGGTCAGGAGAAGGTACGGGAATAGGGAGGGATGGGGGAACGTCACAATATGTGTCGGTCAAGCAATTATCAATGTTTATAGGTAATCCGTAGTAGTTCGAATATGTCCCAATTAGACTGATACACACGCTGATGGCCATGTCCTCGTAAGACGTGTCATCCTCGATACAATCGCAATCAAAGTTGAAGATGTTAAGCTTGAGCTTTTCAGATCCAACGGCAATCTCAATACAGCCCAACTCGCAGTTGATATGGGCGCGGGCTGTGGCCAGGAAAGGTCGACCGAGGATGATTGGACAATCAGAAAGTGAACTAGGAACTTCCATATCTAAAACAAGAAAGTCAACAGGAAAATAGAGACTGTTGACCCTAACCACCACGTCTTCCACCACACCCTTTGGGATTTTGACAAAACGATCTGCCAACTGTAACGTGACAGGGGTGGGTTTCAGATTTCCCAACGAAAATTTTTTGAGCATGATGGTCGGAATAAGATTTATGGAAGATCCTAGATCAAGCAGGGCATAGTTAAAATTGCAGCCTTGGATGCTACAGGAAATAAGCGACGTGCCCGGATCTTTCTGCTTCGGTGGTAGGTTTGACAGTATAGCACAACTCGCATGAGGCGAGAGAACCACCGGATTCTTAGTTTTCTTTGACTATCGCCTGGGTGTTGTATAGTCTTTGAAAAATCGGGCGACAATAAGTATGTGGTCGATAGCCTCAAGTAGGGGTACCTTGATTTCTACATCCCTGAACAAATTACGTAGATTATCAAAGGCCTGCGTATCTTTCTTTTTGCCTTTTGGCTCCCTCAGTAGAGCCTCAAGGAATGGAACTGATTCTGGCACCAATTTGGGTGTATCATCCTCTCGCGAATGCGGAGCGCATCCCGAATGAGAGGGTGATGAAGAAGACGGGCCAGGATCAGGTCGAGGCGGATCGACGGTCTGCTTACCGCTCCTCGTAGTGATAGCATTGGATGATGCGGGTTCAGTGGGATCATACGGCAGAGGAGGGTTCGCAATGGGGACATAAGAGTGAGGTGCTGCAGCGAGATTAGCCTGAAATCTCGGAGGAATGCTTGGAGCCTGCAGAATCTGATTAACCTGCCCCTGAGAAGGTCGTACCTGTGGTTAAGGACCACAGGTGTAACGACCCGGTTCCCGAGTCCCTACGAGACACGAGAACCAGACCAACTCGACTAATCCCAAGACCTAGTCGTCCAACGAGGAAGTAACCAAAAGACAGTAAAATAAACCACATTCAGCATGAATATAACTAACAGTAAGAAAGTACAGCAGTAAGGAAAGAAACTACTACAGTAGGTACCACCACAACAGTAGAACAACATTTATCATGTAACACGAACTACAGGTAGGGAAAGTACAGCGGAAACAAAACTACTCACTATAACAGAAACAAAAGAGGTACAAAAGACTGTGGTAAACTCTACTGGACCTTACTCGGCCTAGCATCCTCTGCAGCCGCTGACCCTGGCTGCTCAACACCTGGTCCTGAAAAAGGTAACGAGAGAACACGTCAGCAAAACGCTGAGTAGAGTGGCAACTAACTAAAGGCAACAGTAGAGTGTACAGTAGCTGTCATGTTCTATTACTTTCTTTATTTACATCTTTCAATTGTCTCACTATTTCATTTATTTCTCAGATCTTTTACTTGATCTCGAATGTTCCTCGTGGGAACGATCTTGATTGCAGTCTTTTCCAAAAAGTAGAAGTAGCACGTGGTGCTCTCCTGGCCGGGAGAGTCCCCTGTGGTGATCCTACCCTCAGTCAACCACCCCAAGGTCACTGATAGACGTAACGGTGACTACGGCACGCGCGATAAACGCACAGGTAGCTAACCCGTACTGGCACGCGGTCAGTCGTTTCCGTTAACGGGTGCGCCCCAAAGCACAGCACGGAACCAGGGTAGAGCCCTCTCAGTAACAGGGGTCCAACCCCTCCACAGTAACCAAACCGGGGCCTTGCCCCTCCACAGTAACCAAGCCGGGGCCTTGCCCCTCCACAGTCCGCGCACCCTCACCTGACTACCCTGGTTTGCCCCAGCGGGCCTAACAAGTCGGTGAAGGAGGCTAGCAGAACCCCGGGGCCCGTGGGGTAGCTAGTACTCTCCTAACACTAGTAGCTCTCCTCGGTACTACATACGCGAAGGCCAGCAAGTCGGTACAGAGTGGCCAGTCCTAACCCCGGGTCCCTGGGGCGGCTAGCTCCGCTCTGCACTAAACAGGGGGACAGTCGCTCTCCTTGGTACTCCGTACTCAAGGGCCAGCTCACTTCCCCAAAACTATTCCATTCACTTTCCAGGAGTTCTACTCCTACTTCCCCGTAGGGTTCCATCCTTTTTACTCAAACGTCCAGGTTTCACTTTCCAGTTTCACATTCTTACAATCCATGTTCTCAACCACGTTATCTATTCACAACAGGCAGCTATTAATTCAAATTACAGGCAGCTTTATATTCCTTTTCATTTTTCCAAGACTGCATTATTATACATTCCGCTAGTTTTCCATCCTAGAATTCATGCCATATCCTAGGATCTATCATACAATCTAGTTTTCCAGTCCTAGGATTCATGCAACACCTAGGAGCTATCATTCCATTTATTTCTCATTCCTAGGGTTCATGCAACGTCCTAGGTTCTATTTATGGTTTCATAATTTAAAAGATTTTTATAACTTAAAGCCACTCTACCAGGCACAACGGGAGTAATGGGGGCGTGATCGGGAATCCCGCGTGCCTCCGCGACTCCCAAGACTGCAACTGAACGAGGTCCTATCACAAGGATCAAACACCAGGAAAGTCTCAAAATAGTGTATAGCTACTGTAGACGGGTAGAGGAATTAATTCTGAAAAGAGCGCAACTCGAATCGCGGAAAGCAGAGCCCGAACGGGCCCTAAACGAGTCGAAAAAGACGATACTGTGCAAAATCAGACGTCTGGAACTTCTTCCAGACGTCTTAAACAGTGGATCAGAGAATTACCTGTCCAGCGTGGTTTCCCAGACGTCCAGAAGTCTGCGGGGATGTCTGGCCTAGCTCCCAGACGTCCGATGGTCACCCCGGACGTCTGGAGGTCACTTCCGCCGTCTGGTACAACTTCCAGACGTCTGATTCGCAAAGGACGGCGAATCAGCGAAACTGCGCACATCCAACTCCCTCCCTCAGTACGGTTAGTCGACAGGAAGGAAGGAGAAGAAGGAAAACTCACCTTTCAGACGTCTGTATGAGCTTCCAGACGTCGACCTCGCAGACTGGCTATCAACCCAGACGTCTGATTCTGGAAATTTTTCCAGAATCAGGGCACTGCTCGGCCTCCGCTCGTGACGTCGCCCGCGTCGCACCTCGCGCGTCGGCTGCTCAGACCGCAGCAGGTCCCTCTCCGCGTCGCTCCGTACCCCCTGCGCCCTCCGCCGGCCGACCAAGCCGCTCCGGCGAGCTCGCCCTCACGGTAGAGCTCCGCCCTCTCATGCCGCACCTCCTCCGCGCTCACTGCGGCCGCCACTGCCGCCCTCACGCTTGCTCGCTCTCGCGCACAGGAAGGAGAAGAAGGAGGAGACGGTGGAGACGGGAGTGGAGGCGTGCCTTTTAAGGCCGTGCGAGGAGGAGAGAGGTGCGTGGCAGGTCGCCTGCAGCCGCAGAGAGAGAGAGGGAAAAAGAGAGAGAGAGGGGAATCGCGGGTCTGCGCGCACAGGCGCGCAGACGAATCTCGCGTGCGAAAATAACTGTTCTCCAGACGTCTGTAAACGATCTCAGACGTCTGGTCAGACGTCTGGATGTGGTCCCAGACGTCTGGTCCAACGTCTGGGCCACCTCCCAGACGTCTTAAAATACGTCTGGGGCACGCATTCGTTACAACAGGGTACGAAATTTTGCGGGTTTGGAACGGGTTGGGCGGGAAGAGTGCCCTGAGATCGAGTCACGATGCGTATTTGACTGATCTCAGCATTCTGCTGCACCAATTGGTGCTGAAGAGAGGTCATGTTCTCTTCATGGCGCTTTGACATTTTCGTCATCATTCACATCAATTTGTCAAGAGGACTTGATGCGGGTTCGATTTGTGGTACGCAAGGGCCTGATGGCGAATTCGCCATAGGATTAGACTGGGCCCTTGGGATAACAAGTGCGGACGGTCACATTGGTCCACCCACGGGGTTTTGGCGCTGCGGATCGTTGGACCATGCAAAGTTCTGATGATTTCGCCACCCTGGGTTATAAGTGGCAGAGAACGGGTTATTCCCCAGGGCACAAGCATCTTCCATGCCAGAAGACGTGTTCACATGTAAGTATGCATCCGAGCACACAGAGGCTTGCTCCTCCATGTCAAAATACTGGCTTGCAGAAGCCAGATCCACATGACTTACCGAGTCGCTCAACGCAACACTCGGTAAGAAAGGTCTTACGGGGTTTCTTGGGATAAGCCTGGTGTTGGAAGAATTGGAATTGTAACGAAGTGGTGAAGTGGGGGTGTTTGCCATAGAACGGGCGGGGTTGGCTAGAAGCTCGTCCAGCTTCTTGTGCATGACGGAGACTTCATCCAGTTTTTGTGCTATAACGCTGAGATCAGTGGATGAATGGGAGGGTCCCGTGTCTACTTCATGGACATTTCAGGGCTGGCTGGTACGATTAAAGGCGACAATGGAAGCATTGTTCATTGAGTTTTCACTCATATTTTCAAATAATTCGAATGCTCCATTCTCGTCTTTATTCATAAAGTTCCCTCCGCAGGAAGCGTTTGCAATCTGCTTCAAAGTCTCATTTAGCCCATAGTAGAAAATCTGGGTTATATGCCACTTAGGCAGACCGTGGTGCGGACACTTCCTGAGGAGGTCGTTATATCTCTCCCATGCCTCATGAAATTGTTCGCCGTTTTGTTCCGCAAATGAAGTGATGGCATAGTGAAGCGCATTGGTTCGCCCGATTTGGAAGAATTTCATGAGAAACGTTGTTCGTATCTCTTCCCAAAAGTGGATGGTTCTCCCAAGGGTGCGTAACCACTGCGATGCTTTATCCCGTAATGAAAATGGAAACATTTTCATGAGGACTATAGGTAACCCGATATTTCTTGGTTTAACAGTTTTAGCTAATCTGGTTAGGTCTTCCAAGTGGAGAAAAGGATCTTCACTTGCAAGACCATGGAAGTGAAAATTTATTAGGCCAATTATGTTTAAAGTCGTCCCCGCCCATGGGGACCCGAATTTGTCCTACGGTCTCTGTAGCAACGGGATTCTGATAGGAGCTAAGAGACCTAGGCTACTCCCTTTCAGGAGGGTTCTACATTTCCTCCAATGTTTCCCGAATGGCTTCAATTTTCTCATTATACATTTCCATTTGGGCTTGGAGGCGGGTTATGGGATCTAAGGCTCCACCACCTGGTGGGTTTTGAGGGCAGTTTCCTCCCTCAGGATTTGGGGGTGGGCGTGCAGCCATGTTTGTGGAGGAGGAGGACAATTCGACTTCTTTTCTAAATTTATCAAGCAATTCAATCAGTTCAGGGTTTTGTGACCTCTTCCCAAACATGCACTACCGCAGGAAGAATTGGGGAGATGAGAAGGGAAAAGAGATGAGAGAAATGACGCCGCAAAGGTACACTTGATGACAAATCAATTCAATCAAATTCCTAACCTCTACAGTGTGCCCTTAGACTTAAAGATCTAAGTTACCTACTATTACGCACTATAGAACCGAATGCGAGCACCGCGGAACCACCAGGCTAGATTGAAAGGCCATTTGCCCCAGTCTTAGACACCTGATAGCATGCGGGAACCCTCACCAGCACGTAGACACTACACGCAGGTACTTAGACCTCCAATCCTTAATAAGGGTCAAGTTACTACCAATTTTAGTCAGAGGCTTAGGGTTAAGTGCTTTTGGAATGTGAATGGCATTGTTTACGGGTAATGCCCAAGTGATTGATTTTCAGAGTGTATAAAACAAGCATGCAACGGGGAAATCTCCCCGAATTGAAGTTTTAATTGGTGAATGGTTTTTAGAATTCAGCCTTAAGTAGTATGGATTTTAGGATTTCGCTGAAATACCAATTCAACTAATCTCTGGGTTTTGAGAGAATACAAGTTTGCTTCTAAGCCCAACAAACCCTTCTTCAATATCAATTGGTTAATGCATGCTATAATGCAATGGGCTACCCTAAATGGAGATTTCTATGTGTGGATGCACGAATCAGTTTTATATTAGTGTGAAAGGGAGCCAAAGAACTTCAATTCAAGTGCCCCCAATCACCAAAAAGATGTCCACACACAAGGCTCAACCAATAGATAAAGAAAATCAATTTGTTGGGGTTGAAATATTCGGGATCGAATCTTAGGCAAGTTGAAAATTCATGGTGGGGTTGTAATCAACTTAATTCCAAGTCTCCCCACCAAAAATGTGATCCCGAATTTGCAGATAAATGAGGCAAAGAGGGGTGGCAATCAATCTTTTTATTTACCTCAAAGAATACTTCACACGGCGAAAAATTCAAGAATCAAGATTCTTGGATTTTCGCTATGCGAAGTAGGGCGTGAAATCCCGGGGCGGTGGGAGTAAAGATAATCAATCAAACAAGTGAATTTTAATCCACTTGCCCCAAGAGATCCCAAGAAGTTTTTTCTAGTTTTTAGTTTTTTTTTTTTTGTTAAGGTGACAAGTTAACCTAAGTTGCTAAGAAAAGAAGACCTACTTGTTCGGCAATGTGTGCGAAGCTCCAATGCGGTGTCGGTGTCTTCAAGCTCTCGTTTCTACCTTGGATCTGCTCACATCTTTGACTTCGTCTGCCTGCCTTCTCCTTGCAACAGGTTCACCTGCACAGCAATAAACAAAAACACCCGTGAAGAGAGAAGAGAAAAAATGAAAGGAATGGAATAGAAACTTACTTGCAAGCGCACCTCCCCGGCAACGGTGCCAAAAAAAGATATGGTAGTCGACCCGGATAGGTTGTTAATATGGTAATTTTATCATTGAAGTGTGTATAGTGGTTAACCTAAATCAGACCTAACCATCTCTTTACAAAATTTTTAACCTGGCCTACTTGATTTTATCTTGGTCACTTTTAGGCCCAGGGTCGAACTCAAGGAAGTGGGGTTACGAGTCAAGTTTCTATGCCTTTCCTACAACAAATCTCTTCCGTTCGTTTATTGTGTTTTTGGTGCTTTTCTATTTAGATTTTTTTCTAGTAATCTTTGTCCTTGAGGCACACCCTCAAAATTAAGTTCTTGGCTTTGAGCCAAAATAGGGTTCCAAAATAGGTCTTGCTATTCGCAAGACGAAGTACCTGTAAGTCAAGGATTATCTTCTCTTTTATATATTTTTTTTATCTTTTTATTGGCATGAAAGAGAAGCAGAAATAAAGTAAATATAGTATATATATTTAGGTATATATTATATATGTACAAAGGGGTGGGGGTGGAGGCAGAGATGGAGTTTAGCATGGTGTCAAGTCGGTCGTCGTCTAGAAAGACACAACCAACAGGACGAAGTGCCACGTGTAAGGTGGATTGGTGGAAAATGAATGCGAACACGCTTTTTGTATGCGTGTATCGGGGAATATCAGCAACTGGTGCAGATATTCCCACGATACCACGTATGGTAAGTGATGTGAAAAAATATATATATATTTATATATGTAAATATATCTATATGTATATATATATGGTTATAAATATATAGGTATATATATATGTAGTTATATATGTATATATATAAGTGTACATGTATATACATAGGTATGTAAATATATGTTTAGATAGATATATGTATATGTATATGTATGTATATATAACTATATAGATGTCTATATATATGTATGTATATTTATATATATATATATCTGTGTGTGTGTGTATGTATAAGTAGGTGTGTATATGTGTGTATATATATATATGTATATAAATATATGTATATAGGTAAGTATATATGTGTGTATATATATATATAAGTATATAGATATATATATATATGTATGTATGTATGTATATAAGTATATGTATATATGTAAATATATATGTATATATAAGTATATATATATATATATGAATGTATGTATATTAATACTTTAATTATATATAGATACTACTATATGTATAGATATAAGTATATATATATACATGTATATAAATATATGTATATATATATATAAGTATATAATAATATATAAGTGAGAGTTTGTGTGTGCGAGAGTGTGAGTGTGTGTGTGTGTTTCTGCAGAGAGAGAGGGAGAGTGTGCTGTGAGAGACAGAGAGAGCACGAGAGAGAGAGGGCTTCTGCTAAGAAAACAAAAAGGCGTTTAAGGCGTCTGCAGCTTCAGGCCCGCCATCTGGAGGCTTCAAGCGCGCGTAGGCGCGTATGCACGCGAGGACGTGCGCGCTGGGGGGAGATGGGTGTGGAGAGGACCGCAGTGCCCAGCGCTGCACGGAGAGGCGTACGTGGAGGCACGCGGTGAAGGAAGCAGGCGAAGGAGCGGGCGGGTGTGGAAGGCCGCACACAGACATGCGGGCGGACGCTGGAGCAGACTCGACGTGAAATGCTGGTGCGGGCGCTGGCCGGTTGTAGCTTGCCGGGTGACCGGATAAGTGAGAAGCTTACCGATCACCCCACTGTAGCCACAGTGTTCCACAAACTGGCATGAACAGTGGCTACAGTGTAAGGCCAAGCCGCACAACCGGGAGCAGGCGGTGCTGTTGACGTGCTCTTGTGTGTGTGTGTTAAGTGGTGTCGTTATAGTCGCACTTGATACGTCGGTTTTAAAAGAAGTAAACGGAGGTGAGTCCGAGTGTCGATCTCAGGGAGGCGTGGAAATCGGATTTTGTTTACCACTTGTTGTCACGAAAAAGGTGGAGTTTTGCTTGCAAAAGAGATGATTTTGAAAAGCGAGAGCGAGAGATAGAGAGAGAGTTTAGGGTTAGAAAGCTCTTGGTTTTGATCATGCACTTTGAACAGAAATTAAAATGGTGATTGAACGGAAAATAATTTCATTAAACATGCATTCATAGTTCATAACTTACAACATTAAATACATGCTTTAACAAAAGTAAATGAAAGCTTAAAAGAGAGAGAAAGAGATGGAGAGAGAGTGGAGAGCGACGAGGCAGCCACGGCGATGGAGGAGGCTCCGTCGGCGGCTCGTCGTCTCCAGCGATTACAAGAGTGCCTAAAGCTAGCTAAGAGAGGAGTGGAGTGGTTGCAAGTGGGAGAGTATGAAGTCTTGACAAGTGGTCAGTCACCACATTTTTCGATCCGGCCTTGTCTCGGATTTCCATGTCAAATTCCTGCAAAAGCAGGATCCATCTGATGAGCTTGGGTTTTGCGTCCTTTTTGGCCAACAGGTGCCGGATGGCTGAATGGTCGGTGTAGATAGTCACGTGGGATCCCAGCAAGTATGATCAGAATTTTTCCAGTCCAAAGACTACAGCGAGCAACTCTTTTTCTGTGACCGTATAATTACGTTGGGTCTCGTCCAATGTTTTGCTCGCGTAGTAGATCACCATGGGCTTCTTGTCTTGCCTTTGTCCTAGGACAGCGCCTATGGCAAAATGTGATGCATCACACATAATCTCAAAGTCCTGGGACCAGTCTGGGGGTTGAAGTACAGGTGCGGAGGAGACTAAATCCCGGAGGGTGTGATAAGCTTGATGCAATCAGGAGACATGTGGAATATGACGTCGTTGGCTAGAAGGTCGGTCAAGGGTTTTGAAAGCTTGGAAAAGTCTTTGATGAACCTTCGGTAGAAGCCAACATGTCCTAGGAAGGAGCGAATCTGCTGGACCGAACTAGGTGGAGGAAGTTTGGAAATTAAATCAACCTTAGCTCGATCTACCTCGATACCCCTATGCGAGACGATGTGACCGAGGATAATTCCTTCTTGAACCATAAAATGGCTCTTTTCCCAACTTAACACCAAGTTAACCTCGATACATCGTTTCAAGATTTTCTCCAAGTTGCTTAGACAATGGTCGAATGAATTCCCGAATACAGAGAAATCATCCATAAAGACCTCCAAGTATTCACCCACCATTTCTGAAAAAATGGCTAGCATGCAACGCTGGAAGGTCGCAGGTGTGTTGCATAACCTGAACGGCATTCAACGGAATGCAAACGTGCCATACAGGAAAGTGAATGTGATCTTTTCCTGATCTTCTGGAGCAATTGCGACTTGGTTATATCCTGAATATCCATCCAGGAAGCAAAAATACTTCTGCCCTGCCAATCTTTCAAGGATTTGGTCAATGAATGGCAAGGGGAAGTGGTCCTTCTTAGTGGCTTCATTAAGCTTCCTATAATCAACACACACCTGCCATGCGGTGGTGGTGCAGGTGGGGATGGATTCGCCATGATCATTAGTGACAACGGTGAGCCTAGCCTTCTTTGGAACCACTTGAGTGGGGCTCACCCAGGGGCTATCAGAGATAGGGTAGATGATGTCGGCGTCAAGCCACTTGATAATTTCTTTTTTAACGACCTCCCGCATGTTAGGGTTTAACCGTCTCTGCATCTAGCGGGAAGGTCAGGCCCCGTTTTCCAGGTAAATCTTGTGGGTGCAATAGGTGGGGCTAATTCCTCTTAGATCCAAGATGGTCCAACCAATGGCAGCCCGATGTTCTGAAAGAGTTGCAATCAACCTTAGTTCCTGATCCCTGGTTAGATGGGAATTAATAATCACTGGGAAGGTCTGGTCAGGTCCCAAGAAGACGTACTTGAGATTCTCGAGCAATGGTTTAAGTTCAGGTGCAGGTGGGACCACAATCGATGGGAATGGAAATGGCGGGAGTTGATCAACATCGATCTCTTCAAATGGTGTCATGTGATGGCTCTCAGCTTTACAGAGGTCCATGGGTAAGCCTGGTGACGAGTCAGAACCGTCACTACGGGTTTGGTGGTCTGAGACAGAACTGAGGGTAAGGCATTCCTCGATTAAAGTTTCCACGGGATCATGTTCCTCAATGTAATCGCAATCAAAAGACTTTGTCGCCCGGAAGATATCCAATTGCATTTTCCTGTCTCCGAAGGCGATTTCCATACATCCCGTGTCGCAGTCAATGTTTGCTTTAGCCGTAGCTAAGAAAGGTCTGCCTAAGATTATGGGTGCATTCTGTAATTTTTCAGGGACTTCCATGTCGAGCACCAAAAAGTCGACCGAGAAATAGAAGTCCTTGACCCGTACAATTACGTCCTCGACAACCCCCTTCGGGGTTTTCACTGATCTATCTGCCAGCTGGATGGTGACAGGGGTTGGTGCCAGCTCCCCAAAACCAAATTGGTGGTACAAAGTTGTTGGAATTAGGTTGATAGAAGCACCTAGGTCCAGGAGCGCTCTATCAAATGTCATGTCCCCGATATTGCAGGAAATCAGGGGTGCTCCTGGGTCAGTTCGTTTGAGTGGAAGGTTGCTTGATATCACGGAACTCACTTGCTCAGAGAGTACAACCTTCCTAGGTTCTTGAGGTCTCGGCTTACGCTTGGGTGTACAGGCATCCTTTAAGAACTTGGCGTAAGTAGGGATGTGTTTAACGGCTTCTAGGAGCGGAATATTAATCTGTACTTGCTTAGAAATTTCCAACAGCTCCTCAGTTTCCACAGTATTCTTCTTTTTCTTGATTGTCTCCAAGGCCTCAGGATAGGGTGTCTGAATGTGGATTGGTTCCATGCCTGGGTCCTGGGTTGGTGCCTCTTCTGAGTCGGGTATTTCAACAGGTAAAGTCTCGGGGGGAGTCGGCCATTTGGGATCGTGGGTTTTGGTGCCGCTTCTCAAGGTCACCGCATGCGCAGAGGCATTGGGGCCATGGGGTGATCCTTGAGGAGACTAGGACGAAGAAGCGCCAAACCCAGGAGGTGTTTGCGGGGCTGGCTGGACCATGTGAGCCTGCCCGGCGTTGCTTTGGAACCCTTGCGAATTGGGGCCTCTGTTAATTATATTTCGCGGGTTCGGTTGTGGCTGGGAAGGTAGGGATCCTTGTTGTTTACAGTCCAAGAGTTGGCTTAACTGTCCCTTTACCAAGGCCATTTCCTCCTGATGTTTCTGGTTCATGTCAGCCATCATCTTTATTAAGGTATCCATTTGGTTTTGTGGGGGAGGGGCCGCCCTATTCTGGTTATATTGGGGTCTAACTGGTGGTCCTTGTTGATAGGGGCCAAGTGTGGCTACTGGTTTGGTCTGGGCTGGTTTTGGAATTGTGGTGGTTTCTGGTTTGTCCAACCAAAGTTGGGGTGGTTACGCCAGCCGGTGTTGTAAGTGTTGGAAAAAGGGTCAGGTTTCGCATAACCTTGGACGGCATGCACATCTTCTAGGCTAGCCGATGTTGATGAAGAGGGAAGGGAGTAATCAAGGGTCGAGGGAGCAAAGGTCCCTCCCTGGAACGTGGTCGGGGGTTGTTCTAGGTTCAGTTGGGTGAAGGGCTGGACCAGGTAAACATTATGTGCTCCCTTTGCTAGGGAGAAAGTCTGCAAGGGGTTCCTGGTCTGATTTAGTAGCTCATCAATCTTTTTGTCCACCAATTCCACTCGATCCAACCTTTTGGCAATGATGTCCATGTCAACCATTCCAGAATTTGCTTGCACCTCATAAATCCCGCCACGAGGTTGACTGGACCTGTTAAACTGGTTCATGGAGGCATTGTTGAGCGAATTCTGGCTCATAGACTCAAAGAGCTCAAACGCGCTCTCCTCATCTTTGTTTAGGAAGTTTCCCCCGCATGAGGCATCGACCAAGTTCCGTAGGTTGCTGTCCAGACCGTGGTAAAAGATCTGGGCCAATTGCCACCTTGGTACTTTGTGGTGTGGGCATTTCCTCAAAAGTTCATTAAATCTTTCCCACGCCTCATGAAATTGTTCCCCACCCTGGAGTGTGAAGGTAGTGATAGCTCTTCTGAGGGCATTGGTCTTTCCTATGGGGAAGAATTTCTTTAAAAATGCATGCCTCAGTTCTTCCCAGGTGGGGATGGGTCTACCTAGGGTTCTAAGCCAATGAGAAGCCTTGTCTCTTAATGAGAAAGGGAACATCTTGATTAGAATAATGTCAAGGCTAATGTTCCTAGGTTTCACCGTTCGTGCTATGCGGTCGAGATCCTCTAAGTGTTGAAAGGGGTCCTCATTTGAGCTTCCATGAAAGTGGCTCTGGATCAAACTTAAGACATTTGGTTTCAACTCAAAATCATCTCCCCCCTCGGGGATCCTAAGGTGTGGCTCGACTCTAATAGCAGAGGGATTATAGAAATCGCGGAGGGGTCTTGGCTGGTCCTGAAATGGCAGTAAATCAAGTGGTGGTTGCCCTGGTATGTCGTGGAAAGGTGGTGGTTGTTCTTGCGGGTTCTGTAACCGTTGTATGGCTTGCATGATGGTGTGGATTTGTTGTTGCTGAAGCCGATGGTTAGCATTGATTTGAGCTTGGATGATGGCCATAGCGTCTGGTGGGGGTTGATCTTCAGCCTCATCTACCCTAGGTTCAGCCATGTTTTCAACAGAATTACGTCGCCTAGATTCCTGCCCCAAAACACACAAGTCAGGATGCAATGAGCACCTCCCGTGAATACACTAGAGAAGAACAGGAGGGGATGCGGAGGGTGACAGATGCGAGAAATGTGTTTCAATCAAGCACGCAAGCCTAATCCTTATGGTGTATTCCTTAGGAGACCTAGAAATCTCACAAAGGGTGATTAAGTCCGTAAGCACTGGACTCCCCTTCCCAAGGCTAATCTGGCCAAGTTGATTACGAGGGGATTGCAGGGAAGGTTCTTCCTTTGGCTTGCGCCTCCGGTTCCATAGACCCCACAACCGCGGTCGTTTGACACTGCCCCGCAGCCTAGTCACCAGATTCTACCAAGGGAATGAAAGCCAAGTGCCTAGCAAACAAAACCTCGCCTTTTGAGACTTAACTCAGTCCTGCCTAGGGCACGTCTACTCAGTTTTAAAGGGTTAGGATAGTGCTTGTGCTTAGGGTGATGTGATGAGGCGTTGATTGGGGTGGTGCCTCTTAATTTTCCACTTTCAAAGTGTGTGCTTCTAGCAAAACATGATTTTCAAGCAAGGATTTGTTAAGATGTGGTGTCTTTTAGTGTTTCATCCTTACTTTAGTACATTTTTAGGGTTGACGTGTCTTAATGTTTTCAAACAAGTTTCAGTGGGCACGTCAAGTTCTGCACACAACTTGGTGAAAGTAGATTTCCTTTTCTTTTGTAGAGGCTCTAAAACCCTAGTGCACTCATCCTGATGATCATGCAGCTTCTATTAGATGAGTCAGTTTTAGGGTTGAGTGGTGCGGCCCAGGTCAATTCACGGTGGCTTCGCAAACACCACTCAAGAAAAAGAAAAGAACACTCCAAGAATTTGTTCAAAATGTTAGAGTGTACATTTTTTTGTGGGGTGATGTGTTATGGATGTGGGTCAAGCAATCATACACTACGCCAATTTTTTTCAGTTTTTACAATTTTTTTTTAGCTTTTTCACGCAAGCAAACAATGAGAGACAGGTTACTCACTATCGGTCCTCGAGGCGCCTACTCCCTTGCTACCATCGTGGAATGCGTCGCTTCGTCGTCCATGCGCTGAATTCCTGCAACAGTCAAGTAAAAAGGAAAATAGGGCATTAGACAATGTGAGAATGAGTGCGGAACGGAGGTGATAAAACAAATCCGTTGCCTCCCCGGCAACGACGCTAAAAACTAACGTGCTCTTGTGCGTGTGTGTTAAGAGGTGTCGTTATAGTCGCACTTGATACGTCAATTTTAAAAGAAGTAAACGGAGGTGAGTCTGAGTGTTGGTCTCAGGGAGGTGTGGAAATCGGATTTTGTTTACCACTTGTTGTCACGAAAAAGGCGGAGTTTTGCTTGCGAAAGAGACGGTTTTGAAAAGCGAGAGCGAGAGATAGAGAGAGAGTTTAGGGTTAGAAAGCTCTTGGTTTTGATCATGCACTTTGAACAGAAATTAAAATGGCGATTGAACGGAAAATAATTTCATTAAACATGCATTCATAGTTCATAGCTTACAACATTAAAGACATGCTTTAACAAAAGTAAATGAAAGCTTAAAAGAGAGAGAGAGAGATGGAGAGAGAGTAGAGAGCGACGAGGCAGCCATGGCGGTGGAGGAGGCTCCGTCGGCGGCTCGTCATCTCCGACGATTACAAGAGTGCCTAAAGCTAGCTAAGAGAGGAGTGGAGTGGTTGCAAGTGGGAGAGTATGCCTTGAATGGTGGTAGAAGGGGGTTTAAATAGAGTTAAGGGCTTCCTAAAAGAAGAATGGGCTTTAGCGACATCCGGAGCGTCGCTAAAATCGCTTCCACAAACGTCGGTGAAGCCTTCCTGCCGCCGATCAGCTACCCGCCCTGGTCTTCCTCTTCGCGCGATCCGTGGCCGCTGAATGAGAGTCGTCCGATCAAAGATCCAACGGCTGAGAGCCTTCTTCGCCCACGCTGAGATCGCGCCTTGGGCACGCGTGCGTGGCGCCGCGTGCGCTCGTGGGCTGTCGTCGCACCGCGTGGAGAGATCATGGCCGCCCACTGCTGATCGAGCGGCCCAATTTTTCCGCCCCCCTTGCTCACCTTCAAAATCCGCTCCGCGCGGCTCGAACGCGCGTCTCGGCGATGCGGGCGTGCGCACTAACCGTTGAGCCACACCGGCGCTTTGTCGCGGCGACCGCGGGTGAGCGCGTGGATCTCGACCGTTCGATCGAAGATCGACAGCCGAGATTTGTCCTTGGCCGGCTGAGGGTGTGCGTGCGGTGGGGGTGGGCTGACGTGGCGCTCTCTGGGCCGTTGATCTTTAGATCAATGATCAGAATTTCTTGGGCCCATTGTGGGAGCTCCGGATGTCGGATTTGGCTGATCTTAAGTCCGTTGGACTCCATTCGTTGTTCTGAATCCATCCGTGTGGTCCGATTGCTCATCTGAGGCCTGCTTTGACAAATGCTTTACACAAATGGCCATTAATACAGTTTATAAGCAATCTTGGTACTTGATGCATGTAATGCTCCTATTCTACTTATGTTGTGCTTTTTATTCTAAAGATGGGCCATATTCAACCTAATTATTACCCCCTTGTGTGGTGTTATCAGCTGTGAGTGCAGACGGCCCGGCGCCTGCGGAAGAGTGGCTCCGGCTAGTGGCTTGCGGGCGGGATGTCGCAACAGAGCGTGTGGAGAGGGCTGTTGGCATGAGCGGTGGAGGGCGAGGGTGACCTGCTGCTTGCGCGGTGGCTTGCGGGTGTTGCTGGGGTGCGCGGTGAGGCTTGGCTAGCCGCTACAGTGGCGCGCGGTGGCCGGTTGAGGGCGGAAGAGAGAGCGCAGTGCGAAGAAGCAAGAGGCGATGGCACCTGCAGGCACACGCGGAAGGCCTGCGTGCGCTGCTGCCGCCTTGCTGCTACTGCTGTGGGGCTCGGCCGGCTGCTGTAGGGCGTGCAGTTGCCGGTTGAGCTTCACAGCTGAAGCTTTGGTGTAATGCTAAAATGGCTTGACGTTCAAATAGGGAAAGAAGGCCACCACGCCCACCGGCTCTTTGATGAGCTGGGTGGTGGTGGTCTCACTGTGGTGGGTGTGCACCACAGTGAGGACTCCTACTCGCAGAGTGGCTCCTCTGAGGAGGAGGTCCTGCGTATGGAGGGAGAGGGGAGGGGACGGTGGCCTGGTGGTGTCGGTCGCGGTTAGGTTGTTAATATGATGATTTTATCGTTGAGGTGTGTATAGTGGTTAACCTAAATCGGACCTAACCATCTCTTTACAAATTTTTTTTTTTACCTGGCCTACTTTATTTTATCGTGTCACTTTTAGGCCCAGGGTCGAATCAGGAAAGTGGGGTTACAAGTCGAGTTTCTACGCCTTTCCTACAATGAGTCTTTTCCGTTCGTTTATTGTGTTTTTGGTGTTTTTCTTATTTAGATTTTTTTCTGGTAATCTTTGTCCTTGAGGCACACCCTCAAAATTGGGTTCTTGGCTTTGAGCCAGAACAGAGTTCCAAAACGAGTCTTGCTTTGAGCCAAAACAGAGTTCCAAAACTAGTCTTGCTATTCGCAAGACGGGGTACCTACAAGTCAAAGATTGTCTTTTCTCTTTTATATATTTTTTTTTATCTTTTTACTAACAGGAAAGTGAAACAGAAATAAAGTAAATACAGTATATATATATGTATATATTATGTATATAAAGGGGTGGGGGTGGAGGCGGAGATGGAGTGTAGTACGGTGTCGAGTCGGTCATCGTCTAGAGAGACGCAACCAACAGGACTAGGTGACGCGTGGAGTATGGGATGGATGGTGGAAGATGTATGTAACCACGCTTTTTGTATGCGTGTATCGGGGAATATCAGCAACTAGTGCAAATATTCCCGCAATACCACGTATGGTAAATAATATGAAAATATATATATGTATATATGTTAATGTATCTATATGTATATATGGTTATATATAGGTATATATATGTATATATGTATATATATATATATGTATCTATACTTAGTTTTATAGGTAATAGTATATATATAGATATAAGTATATTTATATATATATATATATATGTATATAAATATATGTATGTATGTATGTATATATATGTATGTATATAGATATATATATATATGTATATAGATATATATATATGCATATGTATGTATATAAACTAATAAATAGTTATATAAGTACTAATATATGTATAGATATATGTATAAATATATATATAAGTATATAGATATATGTATATATATGTATATGTATATGTATATATATAAGTATATAGATATATATATATGTATGTATATATATATATGTATATAAATATATGTATATATGTATCAATAAATATATGTATGCGTATATATATATATATGTATATAATAGTGCATAGGTGTGTGTGGGTGTGTGGAAGTGTTAGTGTAGGTGTGTGTGAGCGTCAGTGTAAAGAGAAAGTGAGAGAGAGAGAGAGAGCGGGAGAGAGCAGCCGCACTGCTGGAGTGAAAGGCTGGAGCGGTTAGGGCGTCTGCGCTTCAAGGTCGGCGTCTGATCCACACGCGCACGGGCAGGAGCGCATTCACAGAGAGGAGCGCGCAGGAGGATTGGGCGCGGAGAGGAAAGGCAGCGCCCAGCATTGTGCGGAGTTGCTGGAACGGGTGCTCGCAGGAGTGGGGGAAGGGAGCGGGCGAAGCAGATGTGCAGGCTAATGCAGGCGACGCTGGGGTAGACGTGTAGGCGGGTGCGCGCACGGGCAAGGGCCAGTTGCAGTGCACCGTGTGACCAGTAAAGTAAGGAACTCTCCGGTCATGCCACTATAGCCACAGTGTCGTGCAGACTCGCATGAACAGTGGCTATAGTGGTCGTCCGTGCCGCACAACCGAGAGCTGCAGGTGGTGTGAGTGCTGCCGGATCGTGGCTGGCGTGCGAGGAAGAGGGTCTGCGCCGGTCGGTTGCAGGCGCGGAGAAGCTCGCGACAGAGCAGAGAAGCGGGAGGCGAGGTGTCTGCAGGTGCGCGCGGAAGCTTGTGGTTGCTGCTGGGGTGCGCTGGGGAGCTTGGCCGGCCGTTGTAGAGGCACGCAGAGGCCGGTTGCGGGCGGAAGCGAGCGTGACAGGGCAGAGAAAGCGGGAGGCGGAGAGGGCCTGCATGCGTGCGCGGAGGGGCTGGGGTGCCTGCAGGCTTGTACGGAATGGCTGCGGGCTGCTGCTGCTACTGCCAAGCTGCGAGCTTCAGACCTTGAAGTGTGCGGCCATGGCTGAAGGTGCTGGAGCGGGAAAAAAAAATAGAAAAGAGCCACCATGCCCACTAGCTCTTTGAAGAGATGGGCGGTGGTGGTCTCACTGTGGTGGTGTGCACCACAGTGAGGGCTCCTGCCCGCCGGGTGTCTCCTTGGAGGAGGACCGACGTATGGAGGGAAAGGGAGGAGAGGATGGCCTGGAAGGAGATGGAGCTGCAGGTGGTTTTTTTTGGTTGTTGGACTAGGCATCATTTTGCAAGAAGGAGCCATGGCTTTTTATAGGAGAAGAAGGCATGGCCGTGCATGGCTCATGCGTGGCCACGGCAGGGAATAGCAGCCGCAGGGAAGGGCTGGCAGGGAGAGGGATGGAGAGCAGGGAATGGCAAGTTGCAGCCGCTGGAAGCATGGCTCGATGAGAAGATTTTCAAAAGTTGCAACCGCAGGAAGCATTTCAAAATCAAGAGGGAAAAAAATAAAAAGATGGTGGATTTTGCAAAGATTCACTTGAGGAAAAAAGTAAAATGCAAGGCCACTTATTTCATTCTCCTCCCCTCTCAATTAAATGCATGCATGCATGTATTTTTACAATGCAACTATGGAGACCTAATATGCATTGGTAATGCTAGGAAATAGCACAAGAAAGCACTATTGCAGGTGTATTTTTGCAGTGCAATCACCTGGAGAAGAAGAAGTTGCTATGGGTTCTTTGGCTGGGGACCAGGCTGCTTTTGCAAGAAGGAGCCGCACCTGTTTTATAGAGGAAGAAGTCATTCACAACCATGCCCTGGTTGTGCATGGCTTGGCAAGGCATGTGGCTACAGAGCATGGCTTAGCAGGACATGGAGCGAAGGAGAAGAAGTTGCCATGCAGCCGCGGGAAGAGCTTCAAAGTCAAGTAGAAATAAAAATAAAAAGATGGTGAATTTTGCAAAGATGCACTTGAGGAAAAAATGTTATTTTCAAGGCAACTTATTTCACTCTCCTCCCCTCTCAATTAAATGCATGCATGCGTCTATATTTACAAATGCGACTATGGAACCCTAATATGCATTGGTAATGCTAGGAAATAGCACAAGACAGCACAATTGCAGGTGTATTTTTGCGGTGCAATCAGTGCCTCAGTCAGGAGCTCTCTCAACATCTCCTCATCCCTGGGAACACACAAACGTCCCCTCATGCGCAGTACCACGTCTGTAAAGGAGAAGTCCCCAGGGTCTCCTGACAGCACTCTGTCACGCAATGATTGCAAGTACGGGTCGACCAACTGTCCTGTGATGATGCGGTCTATCAGCTCTGGCCTCGTCTGTCGTGTCACAGTCACTGCCCCATAGTGCCCCTGTAACTCTAGGGGTCGCCAACTACCCATCTCCTCCATGAGGCTCCAACTCTACACCTGTAAACTGGCCAAGTGGGTGGGCGCCTTCCGGCTAAAGGCATCAGCCACCATGTTGGCCTTTCTCGAGTGGTAGGAAATACTGCAATCATAGTCCTTCAGGAGCTCCAACCAACGTCTCTATCTCATGTTGAGCTCCTTCTGATCAAACAAGTATCTGAGGCTCTTATGATCCGTGAAAATCTCAAAGATCTCATCGTACAAGTAGTGCCTCCAAGTCTTCAGCGCGAAAACGACGGCTGCCAGCTCCAGGTTGTGGGTGGGGTAGCTATGCTCATGGGGCTTCAGTTGCCACGAAGTGTAAGCAACAACGTGACCCCTCAGCATGAGCACACCCCCTAATCCCTGTAAGGAGGCGTCCGTGTACACAACGAACCTGCCACTACTGTTCGGGATGGTGAGCACAAGAGCTAAAGTCAGCCTCTCCTTCAGCTCCTGAAAATATGCCTCACAAGCGTCTGTCCAAGTAAAGGGCACGTCCTTCGGGGTCAGCTGTGTCATAGGACGTGCAATCTGCGAGAAGCCCTTGATAAACTGCCTATAGTAGCCTGCCAGTCCCAAGAAACTACGGATCTCAGTAACTGTACGCGGTCTCTCCCACCTGATCACTGCCTCAACCTTGGCTGGGTCCACAGCCAAGCCATCCTTGGAGATCACATGACCCAAGAAGGTCACCTCCCTCAACCAGAACTCGCACTTGCTGTATTTGGCATACAGCCTACGTCGTCTCAATGTGTCCAAAACCATCCGCAAGTGATGTCCGTGCTACGCCTGATCTCGAAAATAGATGAGCACATCATCAATGAATACCACCACGAACTGGTCTAAGTACGACCTGAACACCCGGTTCATCAAATCCATGAAGGCAGCAGGGGCATTGGTCAGCCCAAACGGCATGACCAAAAACTCGTAGTGTCCGTACAGGGTGCGGAAAGCTGTCTTGGAGACGTCTTCCTCCTTGATTCTCAACTGGTGGTATCCAAACCTCAAGTCTATCTTCGAGAATACCGTGGCACCTCATAGCTGGTGAAACAAGTCATCAATCCTCGGCAGCGGATACCTGTTCTTGATGGTAACCCTATATAGCTGTCAATAGTCCACACAAAGGCGTAGGGTACCATCCTTCTTCTTTACGAACAATACCAGGGCTCCCCACGGAGACTCACTGGGCCTCACAAAGCCCTTCTCCAGAAGGTCCTGCAACTGAGACTTGAGCTCTCGCAGCACAAGTGGTGCCATCCTGTACGGTGCTATAGAAATGGGGCTGGTCCCCGGTACCAGTGAGATCTCAAACTCGATCTCACGCTCGTGCGGTAGTCCTGGCAACTCATCTGGGAACATGTCGGGGTACTCTCTGACCACCGAGATACTCTGGAAGTCTACCACAGGGCTGGGCTCCGCCACCACACAAGCTAGGAAGCCCTCACACCCCTGGCCCAAAAGTCTCGCCGCCCGAAGTGCAGAAATGCACCTGAAGCCTCCGTCCATTGGCTGCCCGTGGAACTCGAAAGAAGGCAACTCCGGTATGGAGAAGACAATCTTCCTCTCAAAGCAGTCCACCAAGGCGAGGTAAGCAGACAGCCAGTCCATCCCCAGAATTACGCCAAAGTCCTCCATCTGTATCATAATCAGGTCAGCGGGAAGGCTGTGTCCCCCAACACTGACCTCACAACCTGTGTACACCTCCTCAGCCACAAACAGCTGACCACCCGAACCTCTAATCACGAACAGATCCTCTAACAACATACAGTCCTGCCCCAAGCTGATAGCAAAACAGGCAGCGACAAATGAGTGCATAGCGCTGGAATCAAAAAGCGTGTAAACAAGTCTGCCGGAAACTAAAACCATACCTGCCACCACTGATCCTGAAGCTCTGGCATCCCTGTGTGTCAAGGCGTTAATACGCCCCTCAACCCTAGGTGCGGATGAAGCAGCCACACTCTACGTCGGACGGGTAGCTGCCGGCCGATACCCTCCCCGCTACTGCTGTCCTTCTCCTCGTGCCTGAAAACCACGGCCTCCTACTCGCCCTCCAGTGCTCGACGTGGGAAGCATCTACTGACCTCCAGCCCTAGACGAGCAGTCCCTCTTGATGTGGCCCGGCTGGCCACACTGGTAGCAAAGGGGGACTCGACTCCCGCCCCGAGTGGGTCCCTGCTGACGGCTAGGAGGGGGTCTACTGCTAGCAACTGGCCCCTGACGAGGGCCCCCAAAGGCCACCGATGGCCCCGCAAAGCGTGACGGCTCTCCCATGGGCTCCACGTGCCTCCTCTCTCATCGGCCCTATGAGAAGTCTGGCTGATAGGGTCGCTTCCGCCCGTTGTCAGTGTCGTGTGAGAACGGGTTGGTCTCTTCATACGTCATAGCTGCCTCCACCACCCTAGAGAACGTAGGCAGCTTCAGGGTTTGACATACCCCTGAATGGTAGGCCAGAGCCCCTCGGTGAACCTCCAAAGGCGCTCCTCCTTAGTAGCCACGGCTGTCATTGCGAAACGAGACAGCTCCAGGAAATGTGTGCGGTATGCGCTCACAGTCATCGTCCCATGCGGAGAGTGTGGAACTCCCGCCTCCTCTAGTCCTGCCACGTCTGGGGAAAGTACTGCTCGTAGAAGAGGGTGATGAACTGGTCCCAAGTCAGCTCGTCCCTCTCCTGACTTCTGGATGTAGGTCCAGACGTCTGATTCTGGGAAAAATTCCCAGAATCAGAACCTCCTTCATCTTCTTTCTGCTGCGCGCGGCCGCGCTGTGCTCGTCCGCCTGCTGCCTGAGCTGCAGCAGCACCGGGGGGACCTCCCCAGCACCACGCTCCTCCACGCATCCGCCAGCCGACCTCAAGCTGCTCCGGCGAGCTCTCTCGCTCATGACACACGTGCTCTCTCTCCTCTTCCCTCTCACTGCACCTCTCCTCTCCGCCACCACACCCGGCAACAGCGGCAGCTCGCTCTCACTCTCACTCTCACGCTCACACTAGAGGAAGGAGAAGACAGTGGGGTGGTGAACGAGGGAGAGGGGAGAGGAGGATATAAGTAGGCATGGGGGGGAGAAAAGGTGTTGCAGGTCGGCGAGTTTCAGTCTGCGTGCGACACGCGCGCAGACTCGCGATCGTACGCACGCAAAAATTTATTTCCAGAAGTCTGGGAAGGCATCCAGACGTCTAACCAGACATCTGGACCAACTCCCAGACGTCTTAAAGTGTTTTTGATGCCTCGGGTCTTAACAATTTAGATGGTGAATTGGTTGACATGTTAGTTTAGATTAGAGTTAGATTAGATTAGATCGATTTCTCCCTCTCTGATCAATTCAGATTAGAGAGGTGATTTTCCACTTCCACTTTGATCCCCTGATCTTCCTCCATATCTCATTGCCCACATTCACTGATTTCTTCGCATTCTAGTGGCCAACCACCCATTCATCAAGGCATCAAATCAGATATGATGCTCTTGAGCTTTCAGATCTGAATTGAGCACCCAATTTCATTTGAGGGTCACTCCATTCATTTCACCTAAACACAATGACCCTCACATGGTTCTGAATGAAGTAGCTCATGATTTTTGACAGATTTGAGGATTTGGGATTCAATTTTATTAGACTTCATTGACTGATCTAAACTTTCTCTTCACAGTGCTTATGGTGCAAGAGAGGGACTAGATTGGGGTTTTTCTCAGTTTTTGAGCTCTAATTGAGTTTGAATGAGTCCTAGATCTATTAGAGAAGGTTTGAGATACTTCTAAATTTGGATTTATTGCCATTGAAATCATAATCTACATTCTCATCTACATTGTCTGTAATGTAAGATGGGGGTCATATTAGGATCTTAAAGATTTGTGGGAGTTGAAATTGCTACTCGATTTTCAGAATGTTTAGGAAAGTTTTAAAATGATTTTTCATGGAGACTTAATCCTCTATCTCAGATCTGGGATGTGTCCCTGATATGAGGTGAAACTTGAATTCCAAGGGCATTTGATGAAGGTTTTGAGACAGATTTGATTTCTGAGATGAGTTTGAAGCACAATCATTTTTTATATAGCTATTCAAACATGTATTTTTGGTCTCAAATCTCCCGAATCATTACATAAAAGAGCTGCATAGCAACTACATTTATTGGGATTGAACTATGATTTTGGAGGAGTTGGTGATCTGAGAATAGGGATTGATTAAGTTTTAAACATGGGTTAAGATTTCATCTAGATTCGAAAGGATTTTTAAACATCTTCATGTCTATTTGCGTGGATAGAGATGCATATTTCTATGATTTAATTGTCATTTGAAGGTGTTTAGTTTTCAAACTCAAATTTCCAGATTTTCTTTTGTCTTGGTTTCTCAGATCTAAACTCAGAGAAAAATAGATTACAAGGACTGACTTGATCTAGATTAGTCCAACATTGGTTTACATAGGCATTCTTGTGCCTAGATCAGACCTTTTCAGATTTAATATAGGCTGAGTTTTGCAAGAGTAGTGGCATCTGCAGCTACTAGGATTTCATGAATTCAGCAGCAATGGCTGCTAAATTATAGCAGCAATAATTGCTGGTTTGAGAGCAGCCACTATTTTGGGCTATATCTGAGTGGGTTTTGAGTTGGTTTTGAAGAATTGGATGAGCTAACTCTACGTGTAATGTTAGAACTTAATTTTTCAAGCATTCATGTATTATTGTAGCCTAAAAATCTAATTTGAATGGCTTAATTCCCTATTTTAAATCCTTTGTCAGCTTCATGTCTAATGTGCCTAGCTAACTATTCAAATTGAGAATTGAATGAAATTATTGATCAAAATATGGTTTAATTGTTCTATCATGCTTCATACTGTGTGTTGAATGCTTTCAAGTGCATATATCCCATGTTCAGGACTCATTCTAGGCCTTAGGTTTCATTTCAAAACACTCTTTCAAGGCCTAATTTGTGTTAACTTTGCATATAAATAAAAATGATAAAAAAATCACAAAAAAAAAAATAAACCTACCTTGAGTAAGATCAAGTATTTTGTAAGTGCATGCAAAGTTTCAAAGTGTTCTGAACCCCCAGCATTGGTAGAACATGCCAACCGACGGTTTAGTATACTTTGGAATGTAATAAAGGAAACCAAATTCAAAACAACAAAAAGAATTCATCTTTCCCTCATCTCACCCTTTCTCACTCATCCTCTACCGCTATAATACATATAAAAACCATAAAAATAAAAAATACTTTAAAATACATAAAAATACCATGTATAGTGTATTTATACTTGTCAATATAATTAATACTAAGCTATATGTATATATTATAAAATATGTAAATAATATACATAAATAACTTATAAATGTATTCTATATATTAAATTAAATGGTTATGATGATTTATTATATATATAACTTTATTGTGTAATTATATATTAACTTATATTAACTTAAATGTATATAATCCTAAGTAATTATAAAGACCCATGCATATACTTATAATAACACCTAATACTATACATATGTATTTAAGTCATTAATATATACTGGATACGACCTGTATATTTATTTAATTATGCATTTATTATAGGTAATTAAGTTACTAAGTTAATTAAGTTATTAACTTAAAATAAAATATATTAGTACATTAAGTTATTACTGAAGTAATCTATACTGTACATGAATATATATTAATTTTAAATATTTTCAACCTATTTATACTAAATTTGTACTATATTACAATATTTATAATTTAAATATGTATATACCATTCTAAAACATGTATTTAAATGTAAATAAATTAAAATAAAGACTCTAAAATCTATTAAAAATGTATAATAAATAATTCATTATGTAAATTAACTTTGTACCAAGTCAATTTCCTAATTAATTTATTAATTTGTACATTAATTAAGAAATTAAACCTGAATTTAATGTGTATAAACCCTTAACTTTAAATAATTTTAATATATATTTAAATAAATTATTTGTGTAAATTAATAATACAATTGAGTAGCCGTATATAAGGGATTTACATCCATGTAATTTAATTAAAAAATAGACTTAGGGCTCTCAAATCGAGACCTAAATATCTCAAATCGCAACACAGCAAAGCTCCACTCACTACTCAAAGGGCGCTAGAGTTAATACCACATCATGCACGGCAAAGTAATTGACGTCGTATAAAATGAATTCGATGAGGGCGCTACCCAGTTGTTAGCGTTGGGTGCACCCTCACGATATTACCCTTTCCTCTCATCTCCTGAGCATATGAATGAGCATGTATTCGTGCACTGTGCTAGGCTAATTGTGGGCATGTTATTGGGCTTGAATTAAATCGAAAAGAAATGTATATTAATTGAACTAGGGTCAGTTCATAGTAGTTGTCTAGTCCCACCCTTATGGGGTGTTGTGTATCCCACAAACTGAACTGGCCCAGCCATTAAGAACCTAATTTTTGGGTAAGTTAACAGTGAACCAGAGCTGCTATGAGAGAGCAAACCTAAAAATGCTTAGTGTTGAAGTGGAGAAGAGAGCATGAGAAAAGACTTAAGTGAGGAACGGTTAAGAGTTAAGAGTCTATGTATGTTGTGTGAGTACATATGTGTATATATGTATAAGTGTAAAGTATATGCATACATATATGTGTAATATAAATAACATATATATATATAAATAAATAAGGTAAATAAGATATATGCATATAATGTATACGTACATAAGTAATGTATATATATATAAGTATAGTAGATACTGTTTGAGCCTTATATATACATAAATAACTCCTAAGGCTTTAGTGACAATTGTATCTGTCACTGTATATATGTAAATATGTTAGTAAACTTACTTTCTTTCCTTATGTTGTGTATATATTTTACTATGGTCTATACTGACATATATATATGTTACTGTATATATAGTATATGTTACTAAAGATACTATTATGTGTTAATATAACTTAATATGGTACATATTAGTAGCTATTTTTGTACCTATACTTAGGTATTATCTAGGATAATTGTTCATAATTAACATAGTGTAGTATTAATTAGTTTTTAGTGCCTATTTAGTTGTAAATATGTTTAAGGCATTATAGGTAGAATTAATTGATTCTTTTGTACATAATTAACTCATTCATTCAATAATTGATTCATTAATTCATGTTGTAAATAAAATTGACATTATTGAAATACAGAGAGATGATGTATATCAATAACTGCCTCCTAGTGAACAACATGGAAAAAATCAGTAAAAATTAAGTAAATAAATAAAATGACGCGACATTTGTTTGCATTATGACAAATATACTATAATAATGACATTTAAAACACTATTTTTATTACAACATGATTGTCTACTAATCAACTATTCACTAGTATGCATCGAAGTCCCCCTAGTTAGTTTCTCTTTAAGGTTATTATCCCCCACTGCATCTACTGTTAGCTTATGTTTCGAGGTTGAAAGTCCTTTTAGATTGTTATGCTGAGAGACCTCGAATCTGAATTTTTGAAGTCGAACTAGATTTTACTCTTCATAAGGAACCCAACATTTTTCGTTTAGCGTGAATTGAAGTACCATAAGTTGTGTTGTGAGAATTTAACGAGAAAACCCCAACATTTTGAAACCAACATAATTCCTTGATTGGAAGTCATTTTTGAAGCCCTTGCAAAAATTTGAAAGCAACGATGTCGATTTTGCGCAAATTAAGGTCGTTAAACCCCTTTTCAGAGTTACGCATGTTTCTCATTTTGCAACATTTTAGCATGTTTTTATATTGTGTTTTAGTTTGAAATTTTTGAAAAGTAAATCAAGACCCAAACTTGAAATCTAAGACCACTAAGGTGTTCTTCTTGACCTAACGACTTCAATGGACCTAAAACAAGATTATGTAGGTTCCCGTTCATTTCATTTTCAAAAAAAGAAAACAGAGAAAAGAGCCCAAACAAAAAAAGTATCTAAGACTCTAACACTAACCCCCCTAGGTTAAATACCCTCCCCCTCTACCCCCAAAAGTACGTACTCCCCCCTCCACGAGTCTCTCTCTCATCAACCACGCCCTCCCTCCCCAAGCTCTCTGATTGCACCACAAAAATACACCTGCAATTGTGCCATCTTGTGCTATTTCCTACCATTACTAGTGCACATTAGGTATCCATAGTCGCATTTGTAAAAATACATGCATGCATGCAATTAATTGAGAGGGGAGGAGAGTGAATAAAATGGCCTCGCAATTCACATTTTCTTCAAGTGCTGCTTCGCAAAATTTCCATCTTTATTTTTTTTTCTATTTGATTTTGAATTCTTCCCCGCGGCTGCAAAGCATGGCAACTTCCTCCTCGCGTCATTCCCTACTTAGCATGCCTTGCCAAGCCCTGCCAAGCCATGCACAGCCAGGGCATGGCTGTGCATGCTTTCTTCCTCTATAAAATAGGTGCGGCAACCTTCTTTGAAAGGGAGACTGGTCCTCCACACAAAAAAATCCAACACACTGCAGATCTTCTTCTCTAGGCCGTCCCCTCCCCTCTCCCTCCATACGCAGGCCCTCCTCCTCTGAGGAGACACTCTGCGGGCAGGAGCACCTCACAGTGGTGAACAACCACCACTGTGAGTCCACCACCGCCTAGTTCATCTGAGAGCCGGTGGGCGTGGTGGTATTCTCTATTAAGCCACTTCCGCCATTACCACAAAGCCTCAAGATTTGAAGCTCAACCGGCCACCGCACGCCCTTGCAGCAGCCGGCCAAGCCCCACAGCAGCAGCAGCAAGGCGGCAGCAGCACACGCAGGCCACCGCGTGCGCTTGCAGGCTGCCCTCGCCTTCCGCTTCTTCGCGTACACCCGCCTCTCCGCGCGCCCTGTCGTGAGTTTCGCCCACAAGCCTAGCCGGCGCATTCTCTTCCACGCGTGCGTCGAGCCGTCCACGCCACCTGCACTCACAGCACCAGGCGCAGGCGGTCACGCGGCTCGCCTGGGCACTGTAGCCACTGTTCACGCGTTTCTGTGGAACACTGTGGCTACAGTGCGGTGACTAGTAAGTTTCTCACTTAACTAGTCACCCAGCATGCCGTAGCCCGCGCCCGCGTCCAGCCCCACGCCCGCTCCAGCGCCTGCCCGTGCGTCTGTGTGCACCTGCGTCTGCCAACGCCCGCCTGCTTCAGCGTCTGCACCCTAGTCTCTCTTCACCCACTCCCAGCGCTTGCCTTCGCCCTCTCCCTTCGCCTCTCCGCGCAGTGCTGTGCGCTGTGGTCCTCTCCTCACACTCACTCCCTCCCAGCACGTGCCTCTCTGCGCGCATATGCGCCTGCGCACGCGCGTGAAGCCTCAGACGACGCCCCACTGGCGCAGACGCCTTAACTCTCCCAACCTTCACTCCAGCAGTCTCTCTCTCGCTCTCTCTCTCTCAGCACTCTCTCACTCTCTCTCTGCACACACACACACACACTCACACTCTCGCACACACACATTCTCACCTATACACTATTATATACTTATATATATTTATATACATATATATATATATATATACTTATGTCTATACATATAGTAGTACCTATATACCTAAGTATTAGTATACATATATACATATATATATATCTACATACTTATATATATATATATACACATATATATTTACATATATACATATATATCTATATATATATATATATATATATATATATATATATATATATATATATATATATATATATATATATATATATATATATATATATATATATATATTATTACATATATAACTAAGTATAAGTATATATATATATACATATATATACATATATTTATACATATATATACATACAAATATACATACATATATACATACATATATATATATACATATCTATCTACATATATCTATATACATATATTACTATACATATATATACATATATATATATACATCTATATAGTTATATATACATACATATACATACATATATATATATATACACATATATTTATATCTTTATATATATATACATATATAACTACATATATACCTATATATTTATAACCATATATACTTATAGATATATTTACATATTTACATATATACATATATATATTTTTTCACATCACTTACCATACGTTGTATCGCGGGAATATCCGCACCAGTTGCTGATATTCCCCAATACATGCGTACAGAAAGCGTGTTCGCACTCATCTTCCACCCATCCACCTTACACGCGGCACTTCATCCTGTTGGTTGCATCTTCCTAGACGACGACCGACTCGACACTGTCCTACACGTCATCTCCACCTCCACCCCCACCCCTTTATACATATATAATATATACATATATATACTATATTTACTTTATTTCTGTTTCTCTTTCATGCCAGTAAAAAGATAAAAAAATAAATAAAAGAGAAAAGATAAGTCTTGACTTGCAGGTACTCAGTCTTGCGAATATCAAGACCAATTTTGAATCCCTGATTTGGCTCAAAGCCAAGAACTTAATTTTGAGGGTGTGCCTCAAGGACAAGAATTATCAGAAAAAAAAATCTAAATAGAAAAACACCAAAAACACAATAAATGAACGGAAGAGATTCGTTATAGGAAAGGCGTAGAAACTTGACTTTTAACCCCACTTCCCTGAGTTCAACCATGGGCCTAAAAGTGACCAAGATAAAATCAAGTAGGCCAGGTTAAAAATTTTGTAAAGAGATGGTTAGGCTCGATTTAGGCTAACCACTATACTCATTATAACGATAAAATCACCATATTAACATAACCTAACCGGATCCGACCAACAATCCTCTTTCATGGCACCGTTGCTGGGGAAGTGCGTATGCAAGTAAGTTTCTATTCCATTCCTTTCATTTTTCTCTTCTCTCTTCACAAGTGTTTTTGTTTGTTGCTGTGCAGGTGAACCTATTGCAAGGAAAAGGCAGGCAGACGAAATCCGAGACGTGGGCAGATCCAAAGCGGGAACGAGAGCGTGAAGACGCCGACACCGCACTGGAGCTCCACACACGTTGCTGAACAAGTAGGTCTTTCTTTCTTAGCAACATAGGTTAAGTTGTCACCTTAATAAAAAAAAAAAAACTAGAAAAACTTCTTGGGATCTCTTGGGGCAAGTGGATTAAAAACCACTTGTTTGCTTGTTTGTCATCACTCCCACCACCCCAGGATTTCCCACCAAACCTAGCATAGCGAAAATCCAAGAATCTCAATTCTTGAATTTTTCGCCATGTGAAGTATTTTTTAGGCAAATAAAAAGATTGATTGCACCCCTCTTTGCCTCATTTATCTGCAAATTCGGGATCACCTTTTTGGTGGGGAGACTTGGAATTGAGGATTCCAACCCCACCACGACTTTTCACATGCCTAAGATTTGATCTCGAATATTTCAACCCCAATAATTTGATTTTCTTTATCTTTTGGTTGAGCCTTGTGTGTGGAAATCATTTTGGTAATTGGGAGCACTTGAAATGAAGTGCTTTGGCTCCCTTTCACACTAATCTAAAACTGATTCGTGCATCCACACATAGAAATCTCCATCTAGGGAAGCCCATTTCATTTTAGCATGCATTAACCAATTGACATTGAAGAAGGGTTTGTTGGGCTTAGAAGAAAACTTGTATTCTCTCAAAACCCGGAGATTGGTTGAATTGGTAATCCAGAGAAATCCTAAAATCCATACTACTTAAGGTTGAATTCTAAAAACCATTCACCAATTAAAACTTCAATTCGGAGAGATTTCCCCGTTGCATGCTTGATTTACACACTCTAAAAATCAATCACTTGGGCATTACCCATAAATAACTCCCTTCACATTCCAAAAGCACTTGATCCTAAGCCTCTAACTAAAATCGGTAGTAACTTGACCCTTATTAAGGATTGGAGGTCTAACTACCTGCGTGTAGCTGCTACGTGCTGGTGAGGGTTCCCACGTGCTATCGGGTGTCTAAGACTGGGGAAAACGGCCTTTCAATCTGGCCCGGTGGTTCCGCGGTGCTCGCATTCGGTTCCGTAGTCCATGATAGTAGGTAACTTAGATCTTAGGTCTAAGGGCACACTGTAGAGGTTAGGAATTTGATTGAATTGATTTGTCATCAAGTGTACCTTTGCGGTGTCATTTCTCTCATCTCTTTTCCCTTCTTATCTCCCCAATTCTTCCTGCGGTAGTGCATGTTTAGGAGGAGGTCACAAAACCCTGAACTGTTTGAATTGTCTGATAAATTTAGAAAAGAAGCCAAATCGTCCTCCTCCACAAACATGGCTGCAGCACACCCCCAAATCCCGAGAGAGGAAACCACCCTCAAAACCCACCAGGTGGTGGAGCCTTAGATCCCATAACCCGCCTCCAAGCCCAAATGGAAATGTATAATGAACAGATTGAAGCCATAAGGGAAACATTGGAGGAAATGCAGAACCCTCCCGAACGGGAGGAGCCTAGGTCTCTTAACTCTTATCAGAATCCTGCTACTACAGAGACCATAGGACAAATTCGGGTCCCCATGAACATGGATGACTTTAAATTAAAACCTAACATAATTGGCCTAATAAATTTTCACTTCCATGGTCTTGCAAGTGAAGATCCTTTTCTCCACTTGGAAGACCTAACCCGATTGGCTGAAACTGTTAAACCAAGAAATATCGGGTTACCTATAGTCCTCATGAAAATGTTCCCGTTTTCATTGTAGGATAAAGCGTCGCAGTGGGTACGCACCCTTGGGAGAACCATCCACTCTTGGGAAGAGATGCGAACAGCGTTTCTCAAGAAGTTCTTCCTAATCGAGCGAACCAATGCGCTTCGCCGTGCTATCACCTCCTTTACGCAACAAAATGGCAAACAATTTAATGAGGCATGGGAGAGGTATAATGACCTCCTCAGGAAGTGTCCGCACCATAATCTGTCTAAGTGGCATATAGCCCAGATTTTCTACTATGGGCTAAATGAGACTTTGAAGCAGATTGCAGACGCTTCCTGCAGAGGGAATTTCATGAATAAAGACGAGAATGGAGCATTCGAATTATTTGAAAATATGAGTGAAAACTCAATTAACAATGCTTCCATTGTCGCCTTTAATTGTACCAGCCTGCCCCGGCATGTCCACGAAGTAGACATAGGACCCTCCCATTCATCCACAGATCTTAGCCTTATCGCACAAAAATTGGATGAAGTCTCTGTTATGCACAAGAAGCTGGACGAGCTTCTGGCCAACCCCACCCGTTCTATGGCAAACACCCCCACCTCACCACTTCGTCACAATTCCAATTCTTCCAACACCAGGCTTATCCCGAGAAACCCTGTAAGACCCTCCTTACCGAGTGTTGTGCCAAGCGACTCGATAAGTCATGTGGATCTGGCTTCTGCGAGCCAGTATTTTGACACGGAGGACCAAGCCTCTGTGTGCTCGAACGCATATTTACATGCGGACGCGTCTTCTGGCATAGAGGATGCTTGCACCCTGGGGAACAACCCGTTCTCTGCCACTTATAACCCAGGGTGGCAAAATCATCCGAATTTCAAATGGTCCAACAACCCGCAGTGCCAAAACCCCACTGGTGCACCAATGCGACCATTCACACCCGTCATCCCAAGGGCCCAGTCTAATCCTATGGCGAATCCGCCATCAGGCCCTTGCATACCGCAAACAGAACACGCATCAAGTCCTCTTGATAAATTGATGCGAATGATGACGGAAATGTCAAAGCGCCATGAAGAGAACATGACCTCTCTTCAGCACCAATTGGCACAGCAGAATGCTGAGATCAGTCAACTACGCATGGCGACTCGATCTCAGGGCACTCTTCCCACCCAACCTATTCCCAACCCATGAAATTTAGTACCCCTTGGTCCTCAACCACAGGTACGACCTTCCTAAGGGTAGGTTAATTAGATTCTGCAAGCTCCGAGCATTTCACCGGGATTTCAAGCTAATCCCGCTACAGCACCACACTCTTATGTCCCCAATGCAAACCCTCCTCAGCCATATGATCCCACTAGACCTGCATCGTCCAATGCTATCACTACGAGGAGTGGTAAGAAGACTGTCGATCTGCCTCGACCTGATCCTGGCCCGTCTTCTTCATTGCCCTCTCATTCGGGATGCGCACCGCATTCGCGAGAGGACGATACACCCAAATTGGTGCCAAAATTAGTCTCATTCCTTGAGGCTCTACTGAGGGAGCCAAAAGGCAAAAAGAAAGATACGCAGGCCTTTGATAATCTACGTAATTTGTTTAGGGATGTAGAAATCAAGGTACCCTTGCTCGAGGCTATCGACCACATACCTACTGTCACCCGATTTTTCAAAGACTACACAACACCCAGGCAACAGTCAAAGAAAACCAAGAATCTAGTGGTTCTCTCGCCTCATGCGAGTTGTGCTATACTATCAAATCTACCATCGAAGTAGAAAGATCCGGGCACATTGTTGATTTCCTGTAGCATCCAAGGCTGCAATTTTAACCATGCCCTGCTTGATCTAGGATCTTCCATTAATCTCATACCAACCATCATGCTCGAAAATTTTTCCTTAGGAAATCTGAAACCCACCCCTGTCACATTACAGTTGGCAGATCGTTCTGTCAAAATCCCGAAGGGTGTGGTAGAAGACATGATGATTAGGGTCAACAGTCTTTGTTTTCCTATTGACTTTCTTGTTTTAGATATGGAAGTTACTAGCTCACTTTCTGATTGTCCGATCATCCTTGGTCGACCTTTCTTGGCCACAGCCCTCGCCCATACCGACTGCGAGTCGGGCTGTATTGAGATTGCCGTTGGATCTGAAAAGCTCAAGATTAACATCTTCAAGGCAGCCAAGAACTTTGACTGCGATTGCATCGAGGATGACACGTCTGATGAGGACATGGCCATCAGCGCGTGTATCGGACTAATTGGGACTTATTCTGACTGCTGCGGATTACCTGTAAACACTGACGATTGCCTGACCAACACATATTGTGACGTTCCCCCATCCCTCCCTATTCCCGTACCTTCTCTTGACCAGACTTCTGACGAGGTTTTCTCCACTTCCCATACCTCGTGGTTTGAGTCATATCCGGGCTACTCACCGCCGGTCCACACTCTTGAAGATCGGTTTGCCCTTTCTTTCCTGCCAAATCAGGCAGATTTGCAAATCCACACTGGGACCTTTTGCCCACATACTTCTCACTGGGGCTATTCCTTTTTGGATCCATCCATCCAAGAAGTCCCTCTTCTTGGCCAATTTGAGGGCCAACTTCTTCCTCCTAACTTGTTTTCTGATCCGCTTGGGACACTCTCGTCCCAAGAAATGCCAGACCTTTCACCATCCACCATCACTTTTCACGCCACTATCACGATCACTTCACTTTTCAATTCACCACCCACCCTACCACCCTACTGTATACCCTGCACCTCAGCTCTCGTTACCCGATCTTTCATCCTTTCTCTACCTTTCCCTACATGCATATGAGGACACAGCATCGTTTGGCATGGGGGGGTGGATAGGCATCCATATGATCTTGGTATTTTATGGTATCATGCAGTTTCCACCTATTTATAAATATGTAAAAAAAAGAAGAAAAAAAAAATGGTGTTTAGTAATGATGTGAAGGCTGAAACAAAAATACAATAAGTGTTTATGGATATTCAACCATTGTTTTGAAGACTTTCCAGGCTACAGAAGCTTAATTCGCTCAGGCTTGGCTTAATTCACTTGAGCATGGACAAGATAGATCGGAATCTCTCCTAACTTAGGACGTATTCTTGTACCTAAGACACCAGTACAGGATCCGTTGGTTTGCTTCTACTTGAGAGCCTAAGTAATCTTGGTTCACACTACAAATATCAAGAAAGGCCAGGTGAACATAAGATCCAACCTTAGTGTTCATTAGGGAAGGTGGAGTCCTTACCTGTGCGCGCAAGTAGACTTTTTATCCCAGGTTTTAGTCTTGTGTTTAAGAGAGACTCTTTCCACCAAAAAGGATCTCTCCCACCAAAAAGAAAAGTGTGCTCCTCTAAATAATGTTGTAAGGGATATACTGACACGTGTTTCAGAAAAAAAAAAAAGATGCAAATAAGTCAGTATATCTTACAAATGTCTGTAAATCTTCCTACAAAGTTCTTTAGGGAAAAAACCCTATTTTCTTTGAGCCACAAATATCAGAAAATGGGAGTTGAGTTTTCCGCCATCTTTTTAAGAGTCAATCCGAAGACACGAGCTAAAACTAGGACCAACCTGTACTTAAAAATTCGTGAAACCCTGGGCTTGAGTCTTAATGTTCATCTGGTCAGTCTTGATCCTTCACTAAGCACAAGCCATAATCTCTTAAGCTTTCGAGTACGGCAAAAACCTCCTGGGTCCTGGAAATCATACTTAAGGTTTAAATATCAAGAGTCCTGGTTAGTCGAGAGATGATCTATGTCATGTGAGACTCAAAGTACTGGTAGTCTTCTCTGCAATTGGTTCTCACAATATCCAACAATAAACACACTTATGTTATCTCAGGAGAAAATCTTCAGCTAAAGATCATTTCTAAATACAATACAATATTTTGCTAGGGACTAGCAAAAGATAGGCATGGGGGTATGATTGCACCACAAAAATACACTTGCAATTGTGCCATCTTGTGCTGTTTCCTAGCATTACCAATGCATATTAGGTATCCATAGTCGCATTTGTCAAAATACACGCATGCATGCATTTAATTGAGAGGGGAGGAGAGTGAATAAAATGGCCTCGCAATTCACATTTTCTTCAAGTGCTGCTTCGCAAAATTTCCATCTTTATTTTTATTTCTATTTGATTATGAATTCTTCCCTGCGGCTGCAAAGCATGGCAGCTTCCTCCTCGCACCATTCCCTACTCAGCATGCCCTGCCAAGCCATGCACAGTCGCATGCGCAGCCAGGGCATGGCTGTGCATGCTTTCTTCCTCTATAAAATAGGCGCGGCAACCTTCTTTGAAAGGGAGCCTGGTCCTCCACACAAAAAAATCGAACACACTGCAGCTCTTCTTCTCCAGGTCGTCCCCTCCCCACTCCCTCCATACGCAGGCCCTCCTCCTCTGAGGAGGCACTCTGCGGGCAGGAGCACCTCACAGTGGTGCACAACCACCACTGTGAGTCCACCACCGCCCAGCTCATCTGAGAGCCGGTGGGCGTGGTGGTATTCTCTGTTAAGCCACTTCCACCATTACCACAAAGCTTCAAGCTTTGAAGCTCAACCGGCCACCGCATGCCCCTGCAGCAGCCGGCCAAGCCCCACAGCAACAGCAGCAAGGCTGCAGCAGTGCACGCAGGCCACCGCGTGTGCCTGCAAGCTGCCCTCGCCTTCCGCTTCTTCGCGTACACCCGCCTCTCCGCGCGCCCTGTCGCGAGTTTCGTCCACAAGCCTAGCTGGCGCATTCCTCTTCCGCATGTGTGCCGAGCCGTCCACACCACCCGCACTCACAGCACCGGGCGCAGGCAGTCGCGCGGCTAGCCCGAGCATTGTAGCCACTGTTCAGGCATTTCAGCGGAACACTGTGGCTACAGTGCGGTGACCGGTAAGTTTCTCACTTAACCGGTCACCCAGCACGCCGCAACCGGTCGCAGCCCGCGCCCGCATCCAGCCCCACGCCTGCTCCAGCGCTCGTCTGCGCGTCTGCATGCGCCCACGTCTGCCAGCGCTCGCCCGCTTCAGCATCTACGCCTGCGTCTCCCTTCACCCACTCCCAGCACCTGCCTTCGCTCGCTCCCTTCACCTCTCCACGCAGTGCTATGCACTGCGATCCTCTCCTCGCGCTCACTCCCTCCCAGCGCACGCCTCTCTGCGCACATACACGCCTACACGCACGCGTGAAGCCTCAGACGATGCCCCACTGCTGCAAACGCCTTAACTCTCCTAGCCTTCACTCCAGCAGTCTCTCTCTCTCTCTCTCTCTCATAGCACTCTCTCACTCTCTCTCTGCACACACACACACACACTCACACTCTCGCACACACACATTCTCACCTATACACTATTATATACTTATATATATATACATATATATATATACTTATATCTATACATATAGTAGTACCTATATACCTAAGTATTAGTATACATATATACATATATATATATCTACATACTTATATATATATATATTTCTACATATCTATCTACATATATCTATATACATATATTACTATACATATATATACATCTATATAGTTATATATACATACATATACATATATATATATATCTATACATATATTTATAACCATATATACTTATAGATATATTTACATATATACATATATTTTTTTTTTTTTTCACATCACTTACCATACGTTGTATTGCGGGAATATCCGCACCAGTTGCTGATATTCCCCGATACACGCGTACAGAAAGCGTGTTCGCACTCATCTTCCACCCATCCACCTTACACGCGGCACTTCGTCCTGTTGGTTGCATCTTCCTAGACGACGACCAACTCGACACTGTGCTACACGCCATCTCCACCTCCACCCCCACCCCTTTATACATATATAATATATACATATATATACTATATTTACTTTATTTCTGTTTCTCTTTCATGTCAGTAAAAAGATAAAAAAATAAATAAAAGAGAAAAGATAAGTCTTGACTTGCAGGTACTCAGTCTTGCGAATAGCAAGACCAATTTTGAATCCCTGATTTGGCTCAAAGCCAAGAACTTAATTTTGAGGGTGTGCCTCAAGGACAAGAATTATCAGAAAAAAAATCTAAATAGAAAAACACCAAAAACACAATAAACGAACGGAAGAGATTCATTGTAGGAAAGGCGTAGAAACTTGACTTCTAACCCCACTTCCCTGAGTTCGACCCTGGGCCTAAAAGTGACCAAGATAAAATCAAGTAGACTAGGTTAAAAATTTTGTAAAGAGATGGTTAGGCTCGATTTAGGTTAACCACTATACTCATTATAACGATAAAATCACCATATTAACATAACCTAATAGGGTCCGACCTCATCCTCTTTCACTCTCTCCCACCCCCAAACTCTCCCTCCTCTTTCGTGTCCCCCTGAAGGCCTCCAACGAGCATGCCAGTGACCTCACCACCTTCCTCAGGGCGGTGAGCTCCATTCCCCCCCCCCTCCCCTCTCATTTTCTTATAGTGCTATGCATCCATGCTTGTGTTCCCTTGTCCATGTGCACGTGTGTTTCTTTTTGTGTGCGTGCATGAGAATACGAAAGAGAGATAGAGATGGAGGGGATGACGAAGGAGATTATTGCATCGATGTAGCTGTGTGTGAAGGTGAGGCCATGGCACCGCAGTTGTGGTCGTGGTGTAGCTGTGTGCGAATGTGTGTGTTGGTGAGGGAGCAATAGAGGGAATGGAGGCGGAGGTGGTGCTTTGCATGTCGAGGTGATGGTGGTGGTTATGGGGGGTCATCTATGCATGGGTGAGGGAGCGAGAGAACGAATGGAGGTGGAGGTGGTGCTTTGCACGTTGAGGTGATGATGGTAGTTATGGGGTTCATCTGTGTGTGGGAGCGACAAAGGGAGGTTTCTGTAGTACCGTGTGTGCGTGTGACCTTGTGTGAGGGAGTGAGAAAGGGAACGAGAGAGTGGCGATGGTGGTGGTTTGTTGGCATGCATGTAGGCGTGTCAGTGAGAGAGGAAGAGGGGGAGAAGGAGGTGTGAGAAAAGAAGATGAAAATGGAGAAAGAATGAAGTGTTGGATTTGAGAGCCTAATTGCATTAACCAGGGTACAATTGATATATGGTGACATAGAAATTCATGTTGAAATTAGTGATATGTGATAGAGGTTTTTAGTCCCATACTAGAAGTGGACAAACCTCTTGGTGGGTGTAAAAGGCTTTTGCCTCCCATGGCTTATGTAACAAAAAGTAAGAGCTGGGGTTGGGGACCACGCACGCACGTGCGCGCCCCACCTTGCCCCAACCAGGGTGAGAATCAATTTGGAACTTGGAACTTGGACTTTTTTGCTACGGATTTTTAATCTCATGATTTTGACCTAGATTGGCCAATCAAAAGGTAAAATTGATCGATTAATGAGTTAGGTTTGGTAGATCAATTGACGTATTTCAATAAATGTCGGGTCATGGACTCTATATAAGGATCATAAGGGGGCTCTCATTTGATATACAACAAGAGTAAAAATGCTCTCTCCACTCTCTCTCCCCCTCTCTTGCTCTTATCTCTCTTTCTTGGTGCTTTCACTTGATGTGAGTTTGGTAGAAAAATCTCCAATCATTTTTGTCAATCTTGCATAAGGAGATTGAGAGATCCAAGAGAAATTTTTGACTGATCAAACCATTAAATTGGTAGATCAATCGAGAATTTAGTTAATAAACCAAATTGCCTTGGCTATGTTCTCTTGATGTGGTTTTTGAAGACGTCCAAGATCAAAGTGCATCGAATCTCGGAGGTGGATCGTCGTATTTTGGGAGGAGTTCGTCAGACCCCAACGCACTGGTATTGTGGGAGGTGATATATTCTTTAAGGGAAATCCTTCATGTGTGTTTCAATCGGAGTAAAATCTAATCCCTTCTCATTTGGTTATTTATGCTATTGCATGTTCTTTGTTTTATTCTGGATCTTGCCAAATCATGTTTAACTTACTTGATTTAATATTTTTTATTTATGTGAAATCATTGGAAATACACATTTTTTTATTTATTTATTTTCTATATGCATTAATTTCTACAATCTTAGAGAAGGTATCACGTAGATCTAAAATATTTGTGATGTCAAAAATAACTTTTAAATCATGTGTAGACTTATCCAGTATGCCCAAGAAGTTTGGTGAGCAAAATTTCAAGCATTAGTAATAACACATAAGGATTTGGTTGACCACCATTAGGTTGATCTCAACGTTGGAAATTGAATGCCCACTTTTGGATAAGGAAAAACTCACTCCTGAAGGCCAAAATGTACTGGATGAGTGGAATGAGTGCAATCGTATTTGTTATGGTTGCATCTCATTGCCTTTGTCCCATGTGCTGTTTGATGATTACAGAACATCCACATCCACCTCAATGGGGCTATGGGAGGAGCTGGACAAGAAGTATAATACCAAGATCTTGGTATTGAAAAATATTCTATTGCAAAATTTCTTAAATTCCAAATGGCTGAGGGCAAATTAGTATCGGAGGACGCATATGAATTTTTGTTATTACCCATGGTTTAGCAAAGGCTTTGATAAAGCTTCCTATGAAGTTTGAAGTCATGTCTATCATTGAGAAATTCTATAAATCTTGGAGGACTTCAGGATGACTCTCAAACATAAGAAGGGAAAGATTTCTTTTGATGACTTGATGGTGGCCATTGCTATTGTGGAAGAGCATAGGAAACAGAAGCTAGTAATGCCTGTAGAGTCTAAGGTAATTGTCATGACGTCTAAAGCAAGGAGAATAAAAGTAAGAACAATAAAAACAAAACGATGGCTAAACCCAAGATCCAGAAAAAATCCAAGAACAAACCATGCTGGCACTATGGGCAAGTTGGCCACTAGAAGAAGGATTGTCCTTCCAATAAAGCTCAGCAAAAGACCACAGAGGAGAATCCATAAGTGAATGTGATCACCGAGAAGGCCAAGCCTAGTGATGGGTATATCTCAATAAAATCAAACTCTATGTTATTTACGATCTTACTGAATAGCTCGTGGATACTAGAGCCAATGTACATATTTGTATTGATAGATCATTCATTCTTTCTATCAGGCTTGCAGTGGCGGGACTGTGAATATGGTAAATGATTCTACAACCAAAGTATTGCTGTGAAAAAGAATGTACGTTCTTTTTGATTCTTTATTGGTTGGAGAGGGTTTTGAATTAAACTTTAAATGTAATAAAGTTGTTATGTTAAGATATGAAACATTCTACGGAAATGGGTATTTGGCATATTTTGATCTATTATTTAGAGTGAGATGTGATGTGAATGTATATCATCTAAAAATACTTTGAATAATGTTAGTTTTTATTCGATTTAATCTATTTGTAGTAATATTGAATCTTGTGATATATGTCATGGTAGATTGGGTCATGTAAATTTTAATTCTTTAAAAAGAATGATGAAATTAAATATGATTCGTGAACACACCATAGCTAAATCTAAGAAATGCAAGATGTGTGTGCAGGCTAAACAAATTAGGAAGCCCTTCCACTCTATCACTAGAGATATTGAGGTTCTAGATTTATGCACACAGATATCTGCGAGTTTAATGGTGTGTTGACTAGGGACAATAAAACGCATTTTATCACCTTTATAGATGACAGTAGTAGATACTGCTATGTGTTTTTGCTTAAGTCTAAGGATGAGACATTAAGTAAATTCCTTATCCTCAAGAAAAAAAGTAGAAACACAAACTAGGAAAACTCTTAAGAGATTGAGGTAGGATAGAGGAGGGGAATATATGTCCAAGTTATTTAATGAAAAGTGTCAAGCTTTTGGTATAGCTCATAAAGTGACAGCCCCATATTCCCCACAATCTAATGGAATAGCAGAGTGAAAGAATATGACCCTAACTGACATGGTTAATGCTCTCCTGTAAAGCTCAGGATTACTTACTTACATGTGGGGGGAAGCTTTGAATACGACATGCCATATTCTAAATGGAGTTCCCCTCAAGCATAAGAAAAGTAGTCCATTGGATTTTTGCAGAAATAAGAAATCAAGTTTAAAATACCTCAAAGTGTAATACTGCCTTGCATAGGTGGTTGTCCCATAATACAATAGGAAGAAGCTTGGACCTAAGACAGTTGATGTGATCTTTCTGGGCTATGTTGATAATAGTTATGCCTATAGATTTTTTGTTATAAAATTTGATATTTCAGGCATAGATGTCAACATTATTGTTAAGCTTTGCGATGCTACATTTTTTGAGGTTGTCTTCCTATGAAGATTGGATTACCACAAATGTGACTTCAGATAATCTAGCCACCACATCTGATTTCATTCCTGATCAAGTGGAAAGGATGTCTAATGTTGGGGCTAGCTCTTCCTATTTTGAACCTAATGAAGTAGAGGGTTTCGAACCTAGGAGAAGTAAACGACTAAGAATTGCCAAGGATTTGGGAAATAATTTTATTTCTTACTAAATTGAAGGTCATCATCCCACTTATCATAATGCTATGGCTTCTTTTGAAGCTAAGCATTGGAAAGATGCCATTAAAAATGAGATGAAATCAATTATCTCTACTAACACTTGAGATTTGGTTGATTTACCTCTAGGATGTTCTACTATTTGGTATAAGTGGGTGTTTAAGAGAAAACTCAGGCCTAATGGATCCATTGAAAAGTATAAACCTAGACTTGTTTCCAAGGGGTTTAAGCAAATGGAAGGTATCAATTATTTCGATACCTATTCTTCGATAACTAGGATAACTACTATCCAGATGCTTATTGCATTGACCTCCATTTATGATCTCACTATCCACCAAATGGATATGAAAACCACCTTTTACATGGCGATCATGAGGAGGAGATATATATGAATCAACTTGAGGAATTTGTAGCTCCTGGAAATGAGAAAAAGGTGTGTAAGCTTATTAAATCTCTTTAGGGTTTGAAACAAGCACTCAAGCAATGGCATGAAAAGTTTGATAAGACTATCCAGTCTTTTGGCTTTGTGGGCCATGAATTCGACAGGTGTGTCTACTCTATGGTTAAGGGTGATATGAGTGTTGTCCGATGCCTATATGTGGATGCTACATTACTGTTGGGGTCAGACATAAGAATTGTGAATGAAACTAAGATGTTCTTAAGTAGTAAGTTTAAGATGAAAGACATAGGTGCTGCAAATGTAATCCTAGGCCTCAAACTAATTTAGTCAGTAGAGGGGATAGCTATTTCTCAATATCATTATGTTGAGAAAGTTCTTGAAAATTTTGATTGTTACGAACGTGCGGCTTCAGACGTTTGTCTGGAACCCCTTCCAGATGTCTGGGATTCGGTTATTTTCGGCACGCATGTTTCGTCTGCGTGCTCAGTGCGAGCGTCTCTCTCTCTCTTTTTCCCTCTCCCTCCTACGCCCTCTGTCCTGCTCTCTCTCTCCTCCTCGCGCGGCCTTAAAAGGCCACGCCCTCCCCCTCACTCCCATCACCTCCGTCCCCTTTCCTCTTCTCCTTCCAGCCGGTGCGTGAGAGCGAGCGCGAGTGAGTGGCAGCAGCGACAGCCGCGATGAGCGTGGGAGGAGGTGCTGCGCGTGGGAAGAGGCGCTCAGCCGTGAGGGCGAGCTCGCCGGGGCTGCTAGGGCCGGCCGGCGGGGGAAGCAGCGGACGCGGGGTGACGTGGGAGGCCTGCTGCGGCTCGAGCGGAGGGCGAGTTGCGCCCTGATTCTGGAATTTTCTCCAGAATCAGACGTCTGGGCTTACAACCAGAAGGTGTGGAGGACGTCTGGAGGACTGTCCAGACGTCTGAAAGGTGAGTCATTCCATCTTTCTTCCTCTTCTTCGACTGACCGTACTAAGAGAGAGAGGAAATGGGTACGTGCAGGTTCTGAGATTCGCATCCAACGCGAATCAGACGTCTGGCTATAGTGTCAAACGACGAGAACGACTTCCAGACGTCCGGGGTGACCATCGGACGTCTGGGAACTAGGCCAGACGCCCCCGCAGGCTTCTGGACGTCTGAGAGACCACGCAGAGCAAAGGTAACCTCTGATCCACTTTTTAAGACGTCTGGAAGAGGTTCCAGATGTCTAATTTTGCACTGTTTCGTCGGTTTCGACCCGTTTAAGGCCCGTTCCAAGTCCATTTTTCGCGTTTCGAGTTGCGTGCTTTTCGGAATTACATCCTCTACCCGTCTACAGTAGTTGTATACTATTTTAAGAAACTCCTTGTGTTTGATCCTTGTGATAGGACCCCGTTCCGTTGCAGTCTCGGGGGTTGCGGAGGCACGCGGGATTCCCGACCACGCCCCCAGTACTCCTGTTGTAATCGGTAGAGTGGCTTTTAAGTTTATTAGTATAATCTGTTAATTATGGAACCATAAATAGAACCTAGGACATTGCATGAATCCTAGGAATGAGAAACTAGAATGAATGGTAGATCCTAGGGTGTTGCATGAATCCTAGGGCTGGAAAACTAGATTGTATGATAGATCCTAGGGTATGGCATGAATCCTAGGATGGGAAGAACTAGTGGAATATATGAATACTGCAGTCTTGGAAATGTGGAAAGGAAATAATAGCTACCTGTAAATTGGTTTAACAGCTGCCTGTTATGAATAAATGAGCATGTCTGGGAATATGGGATGTATGAATGTGAAACTGGGGAGGTGAAACCTGAATGTGCTGAGTTAAAAGAACTGGAACCCTACGGGGAATTAGGAGTAGAACTCCTGGAAAGAGAAAGGAATGGAACTAAGAAAGAAAGACGTGGTAGTGTGCTGTCTCTTGGGTACGTAGTACCAAGGGAAGTACCTGTACCTGTTTAGTGCAGAGCGGAGCCAGCCGCCCCAGGGACCCGGGGTTAGGACTGGCCACTTTATACCGACTTGCTGGCCCTCGTGTACATAGTACCGAGGAGAGCTACTAGTGTAGGGAGGTACTAGCTACCCCACGGGCCCTGGGGTTTTGCTAGCCTCCTTCACCGACTTGTTAGGCCCACTGAGCAAACCAGGGTAGTCAGGAGAGGGTGCGCGGACTGTGGAGGGGCAAGGCCCCTATTTGGTTACTGTGGAGCGGTTGGACCCCTGTTACTGAGAGGGCTCTACCCTGTACTGGTTCTGTGCTGTTCTTTGGGCGCACCCATTAACGGAAACGACTGACCGCGTGCCAGTGCGGGTTAGCTACCTGTGCGTTTATCGCGCTTGCCGTAGTCACCGTTATGTCTGTTCATGACCCTGGGGTGGTTGACTGAGAGTAGGATCACCATGGGGGACTCTCCTGGCCAAGAGAGCACCACGTGCTACTTCTACTGTTCGGAAAAGACTGCAATCAAGATCATTCCCACGAGGAACATTCGAGATCAAGTGAAGGATCTGAGAAATAGATAAATTGTGAGACAATAGAAAGACGTAATTAAAGAAAGTAACAGAACATAACAGCTACTGTACACTCTACTGTTTCTTTTGTTTTAGTTGCCACTCTACTCTGCGTTTTGCTGACGTGTTACACTCGTTACCTTTCAGGACTAGGTGTTGAGCAGCCAGGGTCAGCGGCTGCAAAGGACGCTGGGCCGAGTAGGGTCCAGTAGAGTTACCACTGTTCTCTTGTACCTCTTTTTGGTTCCACTATAGTGAGTAGTTCTTGTTACCGTTGTACTTTTCTTTACCTGCAGTTTCATATTATGTTATGAATGTTGTTCTACTGTTGTGGTGGTATATACTGTAGTGGTTTCTTTCCTTACTGCTGTATTTTCTTACTGTTAGTTATATTCATGCTGAATGTGGTTTATTTTACTACTCTTTTGGTTACTTCCTCGTTGGACGACCAGGTCTTGGGATTAGTCGAGTCGGTCCGGTTCTCGTGTCTCGTAGGGACTCGGGAATCGGGTCGTTACAAGATGGTATCAGAGCAAGGTCGTCCCGAGAAGTGAATCAACTGATTGGAAAATAACCAATTCACATGTCTATAACTAGAGTAGCCACCACAACATATCTTTTGACATGAACTCTTAGACGTTTTCGTTAGGTATCGTTCCGTATTGACGCGTTTCATTTTGTTTCATGTCTCCATTGTAGGAGATGCGTCGTCGTGGAACTAGGAGGGTGGGTCGCGGGCGCGGCCGAGGTTGGGGCCCGAGGGACAGATGTGTCGGGCTTGGAGTACATACTACCCCTCCTCTTCTCCTAAGCATACCATCTCCAGACCTCGTCCAACTGATTCGAGAGGTGGCTCGAGAAGAATTTCAGCTTCCACCTATCTCACCACCCCCTCCTCCCCCTTCCGAGTGTACGACAGGGGAGTTGGTGGTGGAACGAGATTTCCGTCGTCACACTAGGCCTGTTAGGAGAACTCAAAGGAGACACGTGGTGTCCGCAGGAGAGCCGTCATGTTTTGCAGGGCCATCAGTGGCCTTTGGGGGCCCTCGACAGGGGCCAGTCGCCAGCACCGGACCCCCACCCAGCCGACAGCAGGGACCCACTAAGGGCGGGAGTCGGGTTCCCCTCTGTTACCAGTGTGGCCAGCCGGGCCACATCAGGAGGGACTGCCCGTCTAGGGCAGGAGGTCAGCAAATACTCCCCACACAGAGCACTGGAGGCCGCAGTTCCCAGGCGTGAGGAGGAGGACAGCAGTCACGAGGAGGGTACCGGCCAGGACCTACCCGTCCAACGCGGAGTGTGGCTACTTCGTCCGCACCTAGAGCTGAGGGGCATATCAACGCCCTAACACACAGGGATGCCAGAGCTTCGGGCTCAGTTGTGGCAGGTATGGTTTCAGTTTCCGGCAGACTAGTTTACACACTTTTCGATTCCGGCGCTACGCACTTGTTTGTCGCAGCAAATTTCGTAGTTAGTTTGGACCAGGATTATACACTGTTAGAGAATCCGTTCGTAATCAGAGGCCCGAGTGGTCAGCTGTTTGTAGCTGAGGAGGTGTACACTGATTGCGAGGTCAGCGTCGGGGGACATAGCCTGCCAGCTGACCTGATTATGATACAGATGGACTTTGGAGTGATTCTGGGGATGGACTCGCTGTCCGCTTACCACGCCTTGGTGGACTGTTTTGAGAGGAAGATTGTCTTCTCCATGCCGGAGTCGCCTTCTTTCGAGTTTCACGGACAGCCAGTGGACGGAGGCTTCAGGTGGATTTCGGCACTTCGGGCGACGAGACTTTTGAGCCAGGGGTGTGAGGGCTTCCTAGCTTGTGTGGTGGCAGAGCCTGGCCCTGTGGCAGACTTCTAGAGTATCCCGGTGGTCAGAGAGTACCCTGATGTGTTTCTAGACGAGTTACCAGGACTACCGCCCGAGCGTGAGATCGAGTTTGAGATCTCACTAGTACCAGGGACCAGCCCCATCTCCACCGCGCCATACAGGATGGCACCACTAAGCTACGAGAGCTCAAGTCCCAGTTGCAGGACCTTTTGGAGAAGGGTTTCGTGAGGCCCAATGCGTCTCCCTGGGGAGCCCCGGTACTATTTGTGAAGAAGAAGAATGGTACCCTACGCCTTTGTGTGGACTACCGACAGCTAAATGGGGTCACCATCAAGAACAGATATCCGCTGCCGAGGATCGACGACTTGTTTGACCAGTTGCGGGGTGCCACGGTGTTCTCCAAGATCGACTTGAGGTCTGGATACCACCAGTTGAGGATCAGGGAGACTGACGTCTCCAAGACAGCTTTCCGCACCCGGTACGGACACTACGAGTTTTTGGTCATGCCGTTTGGGCTGACCAATGCCCCCGCTGCTTTCATGGATCTGATGAACCGGGTGTTTAGACCGTACTTGGACCAGTTCGTGGTGGTTTTCATAGATGATGTACTCATCTATTCTAGAGATCAGACGCAGCACGGACAGCACTTGCGGATGGTTCTGGACACTCTGAGACGACCTAGGCTGTACGCCAAATACAGCAAGTGCGAGTTCTGGTTGAGGGAGGTGACCTTCTTAGGTCATGTGATCTCTGGAGACGGCTTGGCGGTGGACCCAGCCAAGGTCGAGGCAGTACTCAGGTGGGAGAGACCGCGTTCAGTCACTGAGATTCGCAGTTTCCTGGGACTGGCAGGCTACTACAGACGATTCATCAGAGGTTTTTCACAGATCGCGCGTCCTATGACATAGTTGACCCGGAAGGACGTGCCCTTCATTTGGACAGATGCCTGTGAGGCATGTTTTCTAGAGCTGAAGGAGAGGTTGACCTCGACTCCCATGCTCACCATCCCTGACAGTAGTGACGGGTTCGTTGTGTACACGGACGCCTCCTTGCAGGGGTTAGGAGGTGTGCTCATGCAGAGGGGTCACGTTGTTGCTTACGCTTCGCAGCAACTGAAGCCCCATGAGTATACCTACCCTACTCACGACCTAGAGTTGGCAGTGGTTGTCTTCGCACTGAAGACCTGAAGGCACTACTTGTACGGTGAGACCTTCAAGATTTTCACAGATCACAAGAGCCTCAGATACCTTTTTGATCAACAGGAGCTCAACATGAGACAGAGGCGTTAGTTGGAGCTCCTGAAGGACTACGACTGCAGCATCTCCTACCACCTGGGAAAGGCCAATGTGGTGGCTAATGCCTTGAGCCGTAAGGCGCCCGCACACTTGGCCAGTTTACAGTTACAGAGTTGGAGCCTTTTGGAGGAGGTGGCAGTTGGCGACCCCTGGAGTTACGGGGGCACTGTGGGGCAGTGACGGTGACACGACAGACTAGGCCAGAGCTGATAGACCGCATCATCACAGGACAGATGGCCGATCTGTACTTGCAGTCCTTGCGCGACAGAGTACTGTTAGGAGACCCAGGGGACTTCTCTTTCACAGACCAGGTGCTGCGCCTGAGAGGACGGTTGTGCGTTCCTAGAGACGAGGAGCTGTTGAGAGAGCTCCTGACTGAGGCACACGGTTCTAGGTTCACCATACATCCCGGAAACACGAAGATGTACCACGACTTGAGACGTGAGTTTTGGTGGAGGGGGATGAAGCGGGATGTGGGTGAATTCGTGCAGCAGTGCTTAGTGTGCCAGCAGGTGAAAGCCGAGCATCAGAGGCCTGCAGGGTCGCTACAGCCACTTCCAGTGCCAGAGTGGAAGTGGGAGAGCATCACCATGGACTTGGTGGTGGGCTTACCTGTTACCCAGCGAGGGCATGACTCTGTCTGGGTAATTGTGGATAGACTAACGAAGACGGTACAATTCCTACCGATCCGAGTCACTTTGGGACCAGCACAGTTGGCAGAGAGGTACATCCGCGACGTGGTACGACTACACGGAGTTCCGCGGGAGATCGTATCCGACTGAGATACCTGCTTTACGTCCCAGTTTTGGGCTGAGTTTCAGCAGGCCCTGGGGACGCGGTTGAGGTTTAGTACAACTTACCACCCCCTGACGGACGGACAGTCCGAGCGCACGATACAGACACTTGAGGACCTTTTGCATGCCTGTGTACTGGACTGGAGGGGCTCTTGGGAGGAACACCTGCCCCTGGCGGAGTTGCATACAACAACAATTATCACTCAAGCATCGGCATGGCTCCCTACGAGGCTCTGTACGAATGGAGGTGTACGGCACCCTTGAGTTGGGTTGAGGTGGGGACCAAGTGGGAGGTTGGCCCCAGGTTGATCCGGCAGAGTCAGGAGGTAGTCGAGTAGGTCCATAGGCGACTCCGCACTGTCAGGAGCAGACAGAAGAGCTACGCGGATCGGAGACGCAGAGAGGTGCAGTTCGAGGTTGGGGATCATGTCTTTCTTCGTGTTTCGCCCATGAAGGGCCTGCAGCGGTTTGGGGTGAGAGGGAAGCTCGCACTGAGGTTTGTGGGGCCCTTTGAGGTCCTAGAGCGGGTTGGACCCGTTGCTTACAGGCTTTCCCTCCCCCCACAGCTTTCTGGTGTGCACGACGTGTTCCACATGTCCAACCTCAGGAAGTATGTAGCCGATCCCAGTCACGTACTGAGTCACGAGAGCGTCGAGGTGGGCGACGACCTGACCTACCCCGAGCAGCCAGTGCAGATTCTAGACCGAGCCATCCGCAATTTGAGATGAAAGCAAGTACCCCTGGTAAAGGTTTTGTGGAGGAGCCAGCGGTACGAGGAGGCTACCTGGGAGCTTGAGGCGGCAATGCGGGAGCGGTACTCGGAACTCTTCACGGGTACGTCTTTTCGGACCGGCTTCGGTCCTCTTTGAGTTTGTTATGGTTATTTTGACGTCTTTCCTGCACCCTAGTTAGCGCAAGTTTCGGGGACGAAACTTCCTTTGAGTTTGTTATATTGTTACGAACGCGCGGCTTCAGACGTTTTTAAGACGTCTGGAACCCCTTCCAGACGTCTGGGATTCGGTTATTTTCGGCACGCGTGTTTCGTCTGCGCGCTTGAGCGCGTAGACCTGCGAGCATCTCTCTCTCTCTCTTTCTCCCTCTCCCTCTTGCACCCTCTGTCCCGCTATCTCTCTCCTCCTCGCGCGACCTTAAAAGGCCACGCCCTCCCCCTCACTCCGGTCACCTCCGCCCCCTTTCCTCTTCTCCTTCCAGCCGGTGCGCGAGAGCGAGCACGAGTGAGCGGCGGCAGCGACAGTCGCGGTGAGCGTGGGAGGAGGTGCTGCACGTGGGGAGAGGCGCTCGGCCGTGAGGGCAAGCTCGCCGGGGCTGCTAGGGCCGGCCTGCGGGGGAAGCAGCGGACGTGGGGTGACGCGGGAGGCCAGCTGTGGCTCAAGCAGCAGGCGGACGAGTCGCGGCGCGGCCGAGAGTCGCGAGCGGAGGGCAAGTCGCGCCCTGATTCTGGAATTTTCTCCAGAATCAGACGTTTGGGCTTACAACCAGACGGCAGGGAGGACGTCTGGAGGATTGTCCAGACGTCTGAAAGGTGAGTTATTCCGTCTTTCTTCCTCTTCTTCGACTGACCGTACTAAGAGAGAGAGGAAATGGGTACGCGCAGGTTCTGAGATTCGCATCCAACGCGAATCAGACGTCTGGCTGCAGTGCCAGACGACGGGAACGACTTCCAGACGTCTAGGGTGACCATCGGACGTCTGGGAACTAGGCCAGACGCCCCCGCAGGCTTCTGGACGTCTGAAAGACCACGCAGAGCAAAGGTAACCTCTGATCCACTTTTTAAGACGTCTGGAAGAGGTTCCAGATGTCTAATTTTGCACTGTTTCATCGGTTTCGACCCGTTTAAGGCCCGTTCCGAGTCCGTTTTTCGCGTTTCGAGTTGCGTGCTTTTCGGAATTACATCCTCTACCCGTCTACAGTAGTTGTATACTGTTTTAAGAAACTCCTTGTGTTTGATCCTTGTGATAGGACCCCGTTCCATTGAAGTCTCGGGGGTTGCGAAGGCACGCGGGATTCCCGACCACGCCCCTAGTACTCCTGTTGTAACCGGTAGAGTGGCTTTTAAGTTTATTAGTATAATCTGTTAATTATGGAACCATAAATAGAACCTAGGACATTGCATGAATCCTAGGAATGAGAAACTAGAATGAATGGTAGATCCTAGGGTGTTGCATGAATCCTAGGGCAGGAAAACTAGATTGTATGATAGATCCTAGGGTATGGCATGAATCCTAGGATGGGAAGAACTAGTGGAATATATGAATACTGCAGTCTTGGAAATGTGGAAAGGAAATAATAGCTACCTGTAAATTGGTTTAACAGCTGCCTGTTATGAATAAATGAGCATGTCTGGGAATATGGGATGTATGAATGTGAAACTGGGAAGGTGAAACCTGAATGTGCTGAGTTAAAAGAACTGGAACCCTACGGGGAATTAGGAGTGGAACTCCTGGAAAGAGAAAGGAATGGAACTAAGAAAGAAAGACGTGGTAGTGTGCTGTCTCCTGGGTACGTAGTACCAAGGGAAGTACCTGTACCTGTTTAGTGCAGAGCGGAGCCAGCCGCCCCAAGGACCCGGGGTTAGGACTGGCCACTTCGTACCGACTTGCTGGCCCTCGTGTACATAGTGTAGTTTTCGTGTCCCTACCAGGAGGGGGTGACGTAATAATTGCGGAATTGAAATATAATCTTACAAATAAGCAATCACACAAAGTACACAAGAATTTATAGGTGGAAACCCAAACCGGGTGAAAACCACCACCTAACCCTCTCGAGTTAGGATTTTCTGATCAACCAAGTTGATCAAAATCCACTAAACCGAATCACTTTAAACGAGGGTGATTCAACCTCAATACAACCACGCTACTTAAACGAGGGTGGCGTACCTCAACCCCTTCTCTCCACGAGAAGGATTTTGTCTCACGAAGGAGACGGGAATTCGCAAAGCGAATACCCAACCAAATAACAAAGATAAAATAAACAAGTAATTTTATAGAGCCAACAAAGTAATTATGAACCTAGCTTCTATAGGAATTAGGAAACTCTCCTTTGCAAGGAGTGCGTCGAGTTGATGACGCGGTGCGTGAGCCATGCGACGGCGCAACTTCGCTCTCGTGAACAACGGCGGGAGAGCGGGTGCGCAATAGCTTGATGCTCTCAAGATGTAGAACTTGAGCTTAGAGAGCAAGAGGGACACAAAAAGGTTTGAAAGTATATTGCAAGGTGTGTCTTGGTGTTTCTAGGTGTATCTTAGTGTGTCTTGGTGTGTATTTGTGTTGCAAAGGTTCTCCTCTATTTATAGAGGCCTTAGGAAGGCTTTGGAAGGCCTAGGAAAGGTTCTATAGCCGTTGGGAACAAAGCCCAAGAGAATCAGCCCGAAATCAGGAACAATCATTGTTCTAACAGGCTTATCAGACGTCTAATTCTAGCATCAGACGTCGGGACGTTCACTTTAAGACGTCTGATTCCAAGGTCAGACGTCTGATTTTGGGTGGGTCTCTTCCTGACTTGAATCAGATCTAAACAGGGTTCTAGCGCAAGTCCATCAGATGACATATAGGACGTCTGGCACTATGTCTGGACGTCTGGAAACCTACTTTTACTGTGGGAATGGATTTTCCAAACGTTGCAACGGCTAGAAAATCTCTGAGAAGAGATTTTGGGTCAGCCGAGGCAAAACGGTCATTTATCAGACGTCTGGAAAGGCCTAAGGACGTCTGATAAGGCTCTAACGGTCATAATCTTGAGTGTTTGCTAAGCCAGCCAACGGTCCACTAATTGGACGTCTGGCAAAGTTATCAGACGTCTCCTAAGACGTCTGGTCTAAGGTCTGGACGTCTGATTTCATCAGACAGAATACAAAGTCCAGCCTAATAGTTATCAGACGTCTGAAACAACAGTCTGACGTCTTAAAATACTTTATCAGACGTCTGATTTGGGAATGAGACGTCTGGAAACTCTGTTTGAACCCTATATTGGTTTTCTAGGTGTTCTACAGAAAACCTAAGTATCCTAGGGTTGTGCAGGTGTTCCTAGGACTACTGCTAGGGTACTTTGAGGTTCTTTAACATGAATTATCTAAGGAAATAAAGAGCAACAAAAGAAACGAAAAATACAAGTACAAAAGAAGGAAATCTACCATATTATTCATTTCCTTCCATCTTTAATCTATCGCTCCTCGCGAATCTCTTCTGTTCTCCATCAAGCTCCTCCAATCCGTCCTGGATGCGAGCTCGAACTCCGTCTAATCACGTATCCATTTGAGATTGACCTGAAATCTAGGACTCAAAGTGCAAATATTAAATGACACGTGTTTTGTTATCATCAAAACAAATGATCGTGGTGCTCTAGCACCAACAATCTCCCCCTTTTTGATGATGACAAAACCATAAATAATAATGCAGAAAATCCTCCCCCTTTTTGACATTATCAAAAAGGTTTAATTGATTTTACATTTCCTATAACTCTCCCTTAAGACATGCTATTCTATAAATTTCTTTTGACAAAGGTAATGCCTCCCCCTTTTTTTTATAACAACAAGATAGCTATTATTTTTCTCCCCCTTTTTAAAGGAAATTTAGCTACCTTATATCTCCCCCTTAAAAATTGACAATTAGCTCATAAATTTTAACTCCACCTATCTAAATGCTACTGATAAACAAAGATAGGGTCAAGAATTTTTACCTTACCTACCATGGCCAATAAAATGGCCCGAATGGTGGTGGATGCCACATCGGATGGGGCTCCCATCCGTAGCTTGGATGCCCGGGCATTGGCGCCGGTCTCCAGTCTGGCGGTCGACGTGCGACGGGTCCGTTGTTTGTTCACTGTCTCGCCGATCGTCTTGTTCTCCTCCTTGGTCTACTCCTTGGTTCTCCCAACTCGAGTTGACCAGCTTTGAGTTTGTAGGTCCAGTCCTTTGTGTTGTAGTTATCCCTGAAACCTACAAAACAAGATTCCAAATTTTTCTTCGGTATCCAAGTGAGCTTGGATCCGGATCTGTTAGCGGGTCTCCTTGACGGAGATCCTTTCTCAACCTTAGGGCTATATAGGTTATCTATCCTATTTATCAATTTATTTGATTTCTCCCTAAGACATGCAAGTTCATTTTCTATAATATTCATCTTAGTCTTTAAATCAGAAATTTCTATTTTTAGACTGACATTTTCCTCAATCAATTTATTATTTTCATTGATGAGGTTATGATTTTCTAATAATAGGTTATCATTTTTAGGACAAGCTTCTAGATCCTTAAGTTTTATTTCTAACCTATCATTTTCAGATTTAAGAAAGCTAAGATTCTTTTTCATGCTTTTGTTTTCTATTTTTGGAGATTTACTAAGCTCAAATAGTTCATTAAAAGCTTCTTGTAAATCATAACTTACCTCATTGTCTGAGTCGCTTCCGCTTTTGCTATCTCTATTGCTTCCTCTGGCCATGAAACCTAAGCAAGCGGTTTCTTCTTTTTCTTCTTCTTCTTCCTCCGAGCTGGAATCATCCCAAGTGGCTTGGAATGCCTTCTTCTTAGATCTCTTTTCCTTTTCCTTCTTCTTCTCCTTTTTCTCTTTCTTTAATTCCTACAAAACTTGGAAAATTTTTTAAGTAAAATTCTAAAGTCTTCGTCATCGGAACTTACCTCGCTATCCGACGCGGCTCTGAAGGCGAGAGTCTTCTTCAGTTTGGGCTCCGGTGTATCCTTTTTCTTCTGCTTCAACTTTGTCTCGTAGGCCATTAGATTGCCTAGGAGATCTTCCATGTTGAGCTCCTCTACTTCGTTCGCCTCCTCGATGGCGGTGATTTTCTGTTCCCATTCCGGTCCAAGGGAACGAAGAAGCTTCCCTTGAAGCTCCCCCTTGATGAAGGTCTTCCCTAATGCTTTCAAATTATTTACAATGAGAGTGAACCTAGTGTTCACTCACTTAAAGACTCGTTAGGTTTCATAGAAAAAGATTCAAATTCTTGAGAAAGTAAATTAATTTTAGAAGTTTTTACCTTAGAGGTACCTTCGTGAGTTACCTCAAGTGTGTGCCAAATCTCGTATGCGGTGGCGCATTGCAAGATTCTGTTGAACTCCTCCGGGCTGAGCGTGTAATACAACGCGTTCATTGTTTTCGCGTTGAGCGAGAGTTCCCGAATCTACTGCTGCGAGTATCCTGCGTCCGGTCGCTCCGGGATCTCGTATGAGGCTTCGCAACATCCCCATAGAGCGAAGTCCGTGGCTTGAAGCCACATCCTCATCCTCAGCTTCCAGTAGCTGTAGTTGTTCCCGTCAAAGTAGGGTGGTCGGACGGTGGACTGCCCCTCGGATATTTTGATCGCTGATGTGCTTCCCTCCATTTGATCTCTTGCCGGGTGTTACTCCGATCTCGCAAGACCTGCTCTGATACCAACTGTAGTTTTCGTGTCCCTACCAGGAGGGGGTGACGTAATAATTGCGGAATTGAAATATAATCTTACAAATAAGCAATCACACAAAGTACACAAGAATTTATAGGTGGAAACCCAAACCGAGTGAAAACCACCACCTAACCCTCTCGAGTTAGGATTTTCCAATCAACCAAGTTGATCAAAATCCACTAAACCGAATCACTTTAAACGAGGGTGATTCAACCTCAATACAGCCACGCTACTTAAACGAGGGCGGCGTACCTTAACCCCTTCTCTCCACGAGAAGGATTTTGTCTCACGAAGGAGACGGGAATTCGCAAAGCGAATACCCAACCAAATAACAGAGATAAAATAAATAAGTAATCCTATAGAGCCAACAAAGTAATTATGAACCTAGCTTCTATAGGAATTAGGAAGCTCTCCTTTGCAAGGAGTGCGTCGAGTTGATGACGCGGTGCGTGAGCCACGCGACGGCGCAACTTCGCTCTCGTGAACAACGGCGGGAGAGCGGGTGCGCAACAGCTTGATGCTCTCAAGATGTAGAACTTGAGCTTAGAGAGCAAGAGGGACACAAAAAGGTTTGAAAGTATATTGCAAGGTGTGTCTTGGTGTTTCTAGGTGTATCTTAGTGTGTCTTGGTGTGTATTTGTGTTGCAAAGGTTCTCCTCTATTTATAGAGGCCTTAGGAAGGCTTTGGAAGGCCTAGGAAAGGTTCTATAGCCGTTGGAAACAAAGCCCAAGAGAATCAGCCCGAAATCAGGAACAATCATTGTTCTGACAGGCTTATCAGACGTCTAATTCTAGCATCAGACGTCTGGACGTTCACTTTAAGACGTCTGATTCCAAGGTCAGACGTCTGATTTTGGGCGGGTCTCTTCCTGACTTGAATCAGATCTAAACAAGGTTCTAGCGCAAGTCCATCAGATGACATATAGGACGTCTGGCACTATGTCTGGACGTCTGGAAACCTACTTTTACTGTGGGAATGGATTTTCCAAACGTTGCAACGGCTAGAAAATCTTTGAGAAGAGATTTTGGGTCAGCCGAGGCAAAACGGTCATTTATCAGACGTCTGATAAGGCTCTAACGGTCATAATCTTGAGTGTTTGCTAAGCCAGCCAACGGTCCACTAATTGGACGTCTGGCAAAGTCATCAGACGTCTCCTAAGACGTCTGGTCTAAGGTCTGGACGTCTGATTTCATCAGACAGAATACAAAGTCCAGCCTAATAGTTATCAGACGTCTAAAACAACAGTCAGACGTCTTAAAATACTTTATCAGACGTCTGATTTGGGAATTAGACGTCTGGAAACTCTGTTTGAACCCTATATTGGTTTTCTAAGTGTTCTACAGAAAACCTAAGTATCCTAGGGTTGTGCAGGTGTTCCTAGGACTACTGTTAGGGTACTTTGAGGCTCTTTAACATGAATTATCTAAGGAAATAAAGAGCAACAAAAGAAACGAAAAATACAACAAGTACAAAAGAAGGAAATCTATCCTATTCTTCATTTCCTTCCATCTTTAATCTATCGCTCCTCGCGAATCTCTTCTGCTCTCCATCAAGCTCCTCCAATCCGTCCTGAATGCGAGCTCGAACTCCGTCTAATCACGTATCCATTTGCAATTGACCTGAAATCTAGGACTCAAAGTGCAAATATTAAATGACACATGTTTTGTTATCATCAAAACAAATGATCGTGGTGCTCTAGCACCAACACATAGTACCGAGGAGAGCTACTAGTGTAGGGAGGTACTAGCTACCCCACGGGCCTCGCGGTTCTGCTAGCCTCCTACACCGACTTGTTAGGCCCACTGGGCAAACCAGGGTAGTCAGGAGAGGGTGCGCGGACTGTGGAGGGGCAAGGCTCCTGTTTGGTTACTGTGGAGGGGTTGGACCCCTGTTACTGAGAGGGCTCTGCCCTGTACTGGTTCCGTGCTGTTCTTTGGGCGCACCCGTTAACGGAAACGACTGATCGCGTGCCAGTGCGGGTTAGCTACCTGTGCGTTTATCGCGCGTGCCATAGTCACCATTACGTATGTCCGTGACCCTGGGGTGGTTTACTGAGAGTAGGATCACCACGGGGGACTCTCCCGGCCAGGAGAGCACCACGTGCTACTTCTACTGTTCGGAAAAGATTGCAATCAAGATCGTTCACACGAGGAACATTCGAGATCAAGTGAAGGATCTGAGAAATAGATAAATTGTGAGACAATAGAAAGACGTAATTAAAGAAAGTAACAGAACATAACAACTACTGTACACTCTACTGTTTCTTTTATTTTAGTTGCCACTCTACTCAGCATTTTGTTGACGTGTTACACTCGTTACCTTTTAGGACCAGGTGTTGAGCAGCCAGGGAAAGCGGCTGCAGAGGACGCTGGGCCGAGTAGGGTCCAGTACAGTTACCACTGTTCTCTTGTACCTCTTTTTGGTTCCACTGTAGTGAGTAGTTCTTGTTACCGCTGTACTTTTCTTTACCTGCAGTTTCATATTATGTTATGAATGTTGTTCTACTGTTGTGGTAGTATATACTATAGTGGTTTCTTTCTTTACTACTGTATTTTCTTACTGTTAGTTATATTCATGCTGAATGTGGTTTATTTTACTGCTCTTTTGGTTACTTCCTTGTTGGATGACCAGGTCTTGGGATTAGTCGAGTCGGTCCGGTTCTCGTGTCTCGTAGGGACTCAGGAATCGGGTTGTTACATTGACTATCAGGATTGTAAGACTGTAAGTACTCCTTTTGATTCATTAAAAACTCTCTATAAGAATAAAAGTGGAACACCTATTTCACAACTTAAATATGCACATATCATAGAAAGCTTGATGTATCTAGCTACTGTCTAAACCAGATATTTCTTTCTCTGTGTCTAAGTTAAGTAGATACGCAAGTTGTCCTAATCATACTCATTAAGATGCCTTGGACCAAGTACTTAGGTACTTAATGGGAACTCTTTCCCTTAGTTTGCATTATGAGAAATATCCTTCATTTTTTGAAGGATATAGTGATGGAAGCAGGATCAATCAAATGGAAGATTCTAGGAGTAATGGTGTTATGGGATATGTCTTTACCCTTAGAGGCGGTGCAGTCTCCTTGCAGTTTGCAAAATAGACCATTTTAACCCAGTCTACCTTTAAAGCTAAGCTATGTGCTTTGGATGCCACTGGAATTGAGGTTAAATTACTAAAGGGATTTCTTTCAGAAATCCCTATGGTGGGTAAGCCGATTCTTACAATATTTTTGCATTGTGATAGTATAACTACAATAGCAAAGATTAAGAGTTCAAAGTTTAACCAGAAATCAAGGAGACATATCCAAATTAGACTCAAGTCTATAAGGGATTTGGTGTCTTAAAGGAGTGATTGTTATGGAATTTATGGGATCCAAGGATAACATAGTAGATCCATTTACTTGATAGATCATTAGTCCTTAAGTCTAAGCTTGGGATGGGACTAAGACCCATTGGGAGTTTACTTGCAATAGCAACCCAAGCTAACTGAGTGGAGATCCACCAAAGGAGATTCAATGTGGTAACAAATAGTATGGGAAACTGTTTAGCACTCATTGCTGGACACTTTTGCATCTGAGTCCAATCCTTGGAAGCTTGAATGCCTTGAGCTGCAAATTTAGGAAAAGCAAAGGCTTTGAATGAGTTCAAGCCTTTATGGCAGGATGTGAGCAATGCATCCTTGGAGAATGCCACCTATGTGAGTGTTACCGTAGGCTGTAGTTAAGGGAATAAGGTCTTTCTCGATTACACTCATGAAACAGGATAGGGTGCATGACTCTTAAGAGCACCAATCCTGAAAATTATCACTAAGAACTTTATTCTGTTGTCACCACTATACATCCTACATTAAAGGTCTAGAGTTCAAGACTAGTTCACTTTATTCCCGTGGTGGTGATAGTGGATGACTCAGGTAAGGGTTCAAACAGAAAAGTACATCTACTAAAAGTAGAGTGTGGTAGCCGAGGAATTTATCGTTGGATTTGAATAATGAATTAAAGCCTAATTGTATCAATCGGGGTGCAATTGATATATGGTGATGTGGGATTCATGTTGAAATCAGTGAGATTTGGTAAAGGTTTTTAATCCCATACTGGAAATGGACAAACCTCTTGGTGGGTTTAAAAGGCTTTTGCTTCTCATCGCTTATGTAGCAAAGAGTAAGAGATGAGGTTAAGGACCATCCTCCCTGGCCCGGCTCAAGCTTGGGTTTGGGTGAGAATTAATTTGGAACTTGGATTATTTTACTACGGATTTTTAATCTCATGATTTTGACCTACATTGGTCGATCAAAAGGTATCAATGAGTTAAGTTTGGTTGTTCAATTGGTTTGGTTAACCAAAAAGTCAAGTTTGATCGAACAATAGTACTAAATTGAAAATGAAAATTTCCATAAACATTGGGTCATAGTCTCCATATAAGGACTACGAGGGGGTTCTCATTTGATATATAACAAGAGCAAAAAAGCTCTCTCCACTCTTTCTCCCCCTCTCTCGTCTTATTTCTCTTTCTTGGTGCGTTCGCTCGACGAGAGATTGGTAAAAAAATCTTCATTCAGTTTTGTCGATCTTGCATAAGGAGATTGAAAGATCCAAAAGAAATTTTTCATTGATCAAACCATTAAATTGATAAATCAATTAGGAATTTGGTTAATAAACAAATTGCCTCGGTTTTGTTCTTTTGAGGTGGTTTTTGATGACGTCCAAGATCAAAGTGCATCAAATATTGGAGGTAAATCGTTGTATCTTGAGATGAGTTTATCAAACCCTGACGCATCGGTATTGTGGGAGATGATATCTTATCTAAGGAAAGTCATTCATTGGCACTTCGATCGACATAAAATCAAATCCCTCATTGTTTTGTTTATTTGTGCTCTTGTATGTTCTTATTAATCTTGTCAAATCATATTTAACTTGCTTTAATATTTTTTATATATGTGAAATTGTTGGAAATTTATATATTTTTATTTATTGATTTTTTATATGTATTGATTTCTATATGAAGGAGGGTTCTATGCTGGAAAGACAGAGAGAAAAGGAAAAATAGAGATTTTTTTTGTGGCATGTGCGTTGGTGAGAAAGTGAGAGGAAGAGAAAAAGGCAAGGGGAGTGTGTACGTGGGCGAGGAAACAAAAACGACAAGGGGTGTTACATGGTGGTGGGGTGGTTATTTTGTTTTCATAAAAATGTGTGCGCTTTAACGTGAGGAGTGGTGATGGGTGTGTGTATATATACCAGTGACTGTGCATAAATGTGACATGGGTATGCATGCATAAGTAATAAATGGATAATATGTAAGAGTATATGTATATATGTATAAAATAATACGTGTAGGTGTAATTGGGTCCTATCTATGCGTATCTTATATATATATATAAGATACGCATAGATGGGACCCAATTACACCTACACGTATTATTTTATACATATATACATATACTCTTACATATTATCCATTTATTACTTATGCATGCATACCCATGTCACATTTATGCACAGTCGTTCGTATATACACACATATATATATATATATATATAATTTATAAATATAATTTGATATATTTTTTTAAATTGACATATCGTGATATATGATGCGTAAATACATGTATAGAATTATATATGAGTATGTAACATTGTATGGGCATGAGTATGTGTGGATGTGAATCATTGGGTTATACCCATATGTAATCGAGGGTATGAGAGAGTGTTAGCAATGCGGTTGTGTGCACATGTTAGTCAAATGTGTGGAAGTGAGCGTGTTGGTGAGTCGGGGGGTGATGTGTGTGTGTGTGAATTATGGTCATTAGTATTTGACATCATGTGTTTAGTGTCAAAAAGGTGATGAAGTGACGAAGTATAGGATACCTTGAGATCATCAGGATATGCTCTTGAGCTCACTTTTTGTGACTCACAAGGTATGTGGGTTTCTTCCTCTTTTCTTTTATGTCTTCTCTTTGCCATTTTCGGTGATCCATTCGCTTGCATTTTCTTAGGAACTTAGATCGAGAGCTAACTGCATACCAAGCAACTCCCAAATACATACATGTCAAGTAAAGTGTACTTTTCTCTATTTTTGACAACTTAGATCACTCATTTATTTAGTTTGTTACTAATTTGGAAGTTAAGCTACACTACAAAAATATTATCTTATACTAATAATATATGTATACTAATATCAAATATATGTTGATATAGATCTTATTATATGTTACTAATAAAATATGCTGCACCGATGAACACTTTCAAGTAAAAAGGATAAATGATAGAGGATAAATATGTCTTTAGATCTTTGCATTGCTGCTCATCTCTTTCGTCCCCGACCTCTTCCCGCACCACTTCTCCCCGGCCTCAAACGTGCCGACTTCGACCTCGCTCGAACTCCGCCCCTGATGCTCTAATCTCCTGCTCATCCTCGAATCTTCTTCCAGAGAGCACCGGCAATCCCTTCCCTCTCCACGTCTCTCTCTATATATCCGCTCACACTTGGTGGAGGGGGAGCGGAGGAGTGGCGAGTCGAGATCTGGGGAAGCTTCTAGGGTTCGTGGATCACGACGCGATGCGGATCCCCTGAAGGCGGCACAGGGGAGCGAGGATCCGTAGGCCTCCTGAGGTCGTCGACACATCTCAAACCCCCAGTGTGAGCTTCTTCTAACTCGCTTTCCCTTGCTTCCTGGCAAAGTTCTCGCGATCGTGCTTGTGTGTTCGAACTCGCGTTTAGAGTGCTGATGTAGTGCTGGTGGCTGCGTCAAGTTGGATTAGGTCGGGTTTGGTCTGAGGTGTGAGGTGGAGTGTCCGGAGTGACGGCGACGAGGTTCGCGGTGTACGGCAAGTGTTGGATGTTCGGATGAGGTGTGAATGTGGCCTGCTAGAAGGGTTGGGGCTTGTCTAGTTGTGTTAGGAGCGAGGTGTGGGATTCCCGCTTACTTACGAAGAATGATGCCCTGTTGCTTTGAAACTTGCTTGGGATGTAATGTAGGCGGAAAGGGTCCATAGTATTGAGCATGAAGAGAAATCTATTTGAGAAGTAAAAAGTAATCACATTTTGGAAAAACTATGGCAATCCTCCACAAACTCTTTAGAGTAAAAGCTGTAGCATCCAGAGAATAGTCAAAGAAAAAAGTAAAAATAGCAAGAGCCATCTAATGTGATGCCACTGAGAGATCACATTTTGGAAAATAAAATCAGAAGAAGAAGGGGTGAAAAAAAGGCAAGCTATTTGTTATTCTGCAATGCATGATATCATGAAGAGATCAACTAAAGGTCTTACATTCTCACCAACTAATATTACCAAGAAAATAACCATGTATATCACTTTGTTTATCCATGTTTTCACATTCCAGAATTGTCCCAATATTTCTTTCCAATCAGACACACAACTTATTAACGTGCCAGTAGCTATGAAGGAGGACGATGAGATTTTCCACCCATTATTTGGTTTATGAATGGCAAAAAAGTTCTCCAGACCAATATTTCTTTCTAATTAGATAGCTTATTAAACTTTTGAGTACAGTTTTGAGCTGAAGCTTACACTTACTGCTAATTAAACTTAAATCTGGTTAACACTTTGGATGTTGATTTGTTCAGGTGCAGTCATGGTTAAAATTTATTATAGTTATTGGAATTTTTTTTGGTTGTGCAGTCTAATGGAGATCATTGTGAGTTTGCATCAGAAAATGGATCAAGGAAGATTCATATGCAAAGTCTGAAGAGAGGGAAAACTGATCTGTTGGACTTACCTAAAAGCAATCAGTTCACAAGGCGGAGAGCAATCAAGAGGTGGACTCTGCTAAAGGAGGCTACACTAAGAGAAGCTGTACAAAAGTAAAAAGTTTCTTTAAGAATGCTTTAACTGAAAATTACCTTTTATGTAGTTACCTGATTTTATAGTTCTGCTGAAGTTGTGGATGTAATATATGTGTACAGAGACACACAAATAAAGCATTTGGCAGGAGGATGAGGATAAAGATGGACATGGCATTAATATGATCCAAATGAGGATTTGCTAAAAAATGGGTCCAATACACGCGGACTCAAAAGTTTATAAGGGTTAGGCTATGATCTTGGAGGGCGAGAATATGGCTGCAGCATAGTTTAGCTGAAAGATGGATCTTTCAGTTTCTTGCCATCCATATGATATTCATTTGGGATTGGAGAGTCACTAGACATAGATACGTAACCATACCTGCAAGGATGGGGTGAAAAATAGAACTCATGTGCCATCTGTCTTAGATTAATCAAATTCAAAAGGATTTTTGTGCATACACATGCATCACACATGGACGAGGACCAGTAAACAATGAGAATGTAGGATATGTTTGATAGAGTTGTAGCTTGTGTGACGATTCAGGTTGGGTTGAAAGACTATTTTGATATCACCATCAATTTATTCTATGAATCAGCTTTAAGCTCTTACCTCCTTATTTTGATTGTGGATGAATTAATGAAGCACATTTACCTCCTTATTTCAATTATGTCAAAGGTGATGGCTTGTGATGGTTTTGATTACATTGTTCTGCAGTGAATGAATCTTTTGAATTTCTCTCTCCCTCTCTCTGCACCTAACACTTAGCTGGTGGCGATGGAAAGGAAGCATCAATAGCAACAGCACCAGGGCATGGTGATGGCTCCACCGCCTCCCCTGCAGCAACAGCAGAACCCACTGGTGAAGCTGTAGGACCGGTACTAGGACTTGTCTATGGAATTATTTTACTTAGAACCAAGATTCTCATAAATCTTTTGTTTACCTATGCAACTTTGTAGTAGACGATCATAGCTATCAACTAAGGTGTGAGATCTGTTGTCTTTTTCTTGAGTAATGTGTAAACAACCAATGTGTGTGGATTGTACACTCCAGCTTATTTCACCAAGAATCCGAATGGCTAGCCTTTATCTATTTGGTGGGAGCATAATTTGCAATATAGGGTAGGGCATACAATTACATATATGGATATAAGTAAGTGAAATTTGCTGAATATGGTAGCCTTTACAACTTAACTTTGATAAGTATCATCACATATATTTTTTTAGTTGAATTCACCATCCATTTAAATGTCATTCCCAAAGCAATACTTAGAGATGTACCCCAAAAACAAGTTATAAGAACAGAAGGTGAAGCAAAATGAAGAATCCCCTGCTATGGTGCCAAATAGTGTTAGCATCATTTTTCAGAAGTTGGACCATCATGCAAAACGGATAGCATCCATACCTTGCTCTCTCGCTATCTCCCCCCACCTATATAGCCCCTACAATTCATTGTTTTTGTCCACCTCCTTTATTCAAGAACTTCCAATAAAGTTCCAACTTCTGATTAGTGGTCATTACTTCCTACCAACGACCAGAACAAAATATACCACGTGCATCAGCAGCATACTTTCTAATTCCAGGTAATTCCGTCACATAATTCCACTCTTTTAAATATTCCTCAGACAACCTTTTTATAATTTCTACCCATTTCCTTTATAACCAAGCTCTCTAATTATACCTTTTGTCTTCTTTGTTGGGATTTTCAATGTTTCCTTAGGTGAGCAGCATTCAGAAAAAGTGCTTCCAGTACCTTTCCAACCTCTTGACCCTTTGTTCTGTTGCAGAGAATGCAAATACTGAGGACCTTCCAGCAGGGACTTTCATAATATTTCTCCTAAAGGGGACTATGAGGGGATGTAGGAGGTTTCCACCGGAGGACCTTCCAAAGGATGCTTTAAACACCCATGAAAGCATGTATCTTACCTTTTTGTTATCATCTATCTTACCTTTTTGCAAAGTAACTGATAGCGATACCCATAATCCTTTGATTTTATCAGTAGGTATGTACATCTTCGTGCAAATATTTATAAATATACATAGATTTATCTATACACACAAATATATAGGTATTTATACAAATACAAACAATCATACATATGTGTGTGTCATGTATGTGTGTACATGTAAATATGCATTCTCTTTGCTGTTGTTTAGTTTCTTACTATCAGGATTTACCGAAGATTCCCCAGTTAAAAATATTCAAAAAAAATTTATTGCTCCTAGTGTAGATGTTCTCTATTCTTTGTTCTGTCCCTGACTTAATTAGATTGACCCTATTCCTCTTTGGAACATGCACTATAATTCCCATGGAAGAACTCACAGGAAAAGCTATATGATGACAAAACATAAACCTAAGGGATTATACCATGCCTTTCACATGGGTGTTCTCTGTGTGTTGGGGCATGTGAGTTTATGTGTATGCACATTTGGGAAAAATGCTGGCTATAGCTTTGTGGTCAGTAGCAACAGGAAAATGACTAGGTGCTCCCTTATATACATTTTTGTTTTTGCTAATGCTGTCTGGTGCACTTTACAATAATATTTGCAACATGGCAGCAGCTTTTGGTTCTGGGGTTGCATTTTCCCTTGTCAATGGAATGGGTGGGAAAAGGCTTTGTTGTTGTTGGTGTCTGTTAGCCACTGCCTATATATGGTTTCTCTGTCAGGGGCTTTAGGGAGCGATGTTTGAACTATAGTTGATGAATTTGAACCAGTGCGTGATGAATGTGGTGGTTAGTTATTGAGCTATAGTCAAAGTTGCAAGTACCGTTAACTAGTTAGTTGACTCCATCGATCAATCTATTTGAGCAGGAATGAACAAGAGTTAGTTGCTGTTACTGACCTACGTTACACATTGGTATAACTGGAATAATTGGATATTACAATGGATAATTGGAGTCAGAACAAAATTTTCTCTGCACTTGTGTTTCATTGCCTCGGCTTCTCTCTCCGCTACTCTATCACTCTAGTTTTCTCAAGGTTCACTTGACTGTGGTCAGGTGTGTCCAAAGCCGAGCAAATCAGTTCTGCTTGGCTGTCAAGTCTTATAACTCTGCACTGTGAGAGACAATAACATTACTTTGCATTAGTGGCATATAGAAGCATTTAAACTTGTTGGTTTTATTGGCAGCATTTGATTTCATTTTATTTCAATAACTTATAAATAGTTTCTTTTTTTTTTTGGTTACCTGTGATATTGATAATTCAATTCTTCACCAGGTTATCTCATTACCTTGACAGTTGTTTTGAAAAATACATGCAGGCTTGGTGAGAATTTTGCACCCAAAGATGTCCTGACATAGACTCCTACCCAAAGATGTCCTTTACATGTTATATATATGTGTCATTATGTTGGTCTTCAAAGATTGCGGAGTTATAAGGACATAGACTCCTACCCAACACCCTCTTCCCCTAGTTTTTCTTTTTCTTTTTTTGATATAGATGTACTCATATCTAAATTTAAGTAGGATAACATCACAGACAAAAGATTCACCATTAGTTATGGTCTTTTAAACTAAAGGAAGATCCAATTTCTATCTTAGTTGAAGGTGGTCAGAGGATAAAGACAAAGAAGTCTGAGATAATATACGAAAATCAACAATTGCGGTCACCTCTGCAGTGCTTCATTCCAGGTTAATTGCAAAGACTTCAGTGTTTAGGGGGTCTTGTCTTGTGCTTCGGAGGCTCAAGCCTATGCTCTGGTGGCTTCCATTGAGCCTTCCATTTCGTGGCCCCAACATCTTTCCCCATAGACACTATAGGTTTCGTTGCCAATGCAAGGATCACACCATTATTCTTACTGGCATCTGCTACTACTGGCCTATCAACGGGCAGCTCTAGCAATGGCGTGAGCTCCACCTGTTTGAATTGAACATCCTTCTCCTCAGAGCCAACGACATTCCCCTTGGAGTCCACCACCTTCCTCTCTACCAAAAGAGACCCACCATGATCATAAGTAACATCAGTAGATTCTGGCATGTGGGTTGGAAGCTATGGCAAGAGCTCTGGTGGCTTGCACTGAACCACCTGATTCTTAGAGCCAACTGCATGACAAGTAGACTGTCGTTGTTACCCTTTTTAATTTGTTACCCTCGCTGGCCTCCTCACCCTCCTCTACTACCTCTACATCACCTTCCTCCGACCAGCCCACAACCTCCGTTGTTGCTACATCTCTGCCACCTCTGTCACTGCTACATCACTGCTTCTTCAGCACTTGCTACTGCTGTTGTATAGTATGACTCTCAATAGCATCAAACCATTCTTCATCTTGCTCCTTATCTTGTTTCACAATTTAGACCCATCAATTTTATCAATATTCAAGTGATGATTCTCTTCATTAATCTTATCCTTTTGCTTTTATTCTACATCCACATTCTTTTGCAAGTAAGAGTAACTGGGTTGCTGCTCCACTTCTCTTGGTCTGTTCAGAAAAGTACCCTTGAATCCTCTGCTGCTGCATAAGAAACCCATTGGTTTGCTGCCCAATTTACTATCTACAATTATTCACATGCTCTTGCTACCCTCCACAAACTTGAGAACCAAGCTGATGCTATCAACGCCCTTTCGTTGCCATTTGCTATCCTCAAGTTCACATGCATATTTCAGTAACTACTCAATTGCTATCAATTATTCACATACTCTTTGGAAGAGGTCACCCCTTTGCAGGTAATTATAATATGCACTTTACCTACTTCAAGTGCAAATTTCAGTAACTTTGTAATTATAAGTCAAAATAATATTTTGTATCCCGATCTGTTCAACAATTAAGAAAGGAGAGTACAATTGATTGCATTTCATCAAGGTTCTCCCATTTATCTTGAAAGGAGAGTACAATTGATTGGGAGCCTTCACAAACTTGGAAGTTCGAGCAAACACGGTTTGCGACTTGATTAGGTGATTTTGCATGCATCTCCGCCCTTGTTGCATACCTCTATTCAAACTAGGAATTGCACAATTGCATTTGTGCAAGAACATAACAAACGAATTAGTCTCATCTTTGTTTTATGCAGATAAAAGAGAACTACATTTGCCTTAGCAAGGTTGTAGCAAATTACACCTTCGGTACATAAGCTTGCCATGATCTTAATCGGTAGGTCCTTTTGTCCACGTTTCTTCGATGGTGCTCAAAAGAAATTTGCCATGATCGTTCCCACCAACCTGTTGTGTATTTTCTACACCTCATTGTCAAATTAAATTCTAAATAATTAAATTGTAACCATGTAATTTCCATCCCTCATCGTGTGTTCATGGGAATTGATCTTGTAACCATGTAATTAAATTGTAATACCATTAAGTTTAATGGTATTGAACTGATCTTGCAGGGAATATGGTCATTTGTCAAGGAAGATTACAAGAAGTAGGTTCCATGATTGTAATTAATTCTATATTTTGATCTTTGAAGTTGTTTGTCGACATGCAATTGACAAAATTAGGATCATTAATTAGTTTATGCTGAATGGGGGAGGCGAGAATTTGGATGAAATCATCACCAATCTCAACTTCAATACTTTAGAGACCGATGACTTGGAGAATTTCCATGTAATTCTATGTGTAAGATTGCTTATTCCACCTTTACCATTTAGCTGAGATTATGGAAGATCAATGTATTTAAATGGAGTAGATGAGGGGATAACTTATCCCGTTATTTAGTATGAAAGAAATGGTTCCAATGCTATCGGTGTAATTTTATTATAAAAAAAAAATGCTATAGGTGCAATTATGAGATAAAGTCATCCAAGCAAGATAATGAACAAGTTTTATTCCTTTAATTCACTCAAAAATAAAAAAAATTAAAAATTGCCCCGAAAAGGTTGGCAATGTATTTTGCTATTAAGCATGGGAAGCATATTAAAACAGTGGCAATGTTCCACTTGACCAAATGATCAAGGAGTTGAGTAATCGATGTCTCAGTTAAATTCCAGTTGGTTGAAATTTTATCTTACTCAAGTAAAAAAAAAGGAAATCATGTGACCATCTCTTGGAGGACTTCTCTCTGGGAGGTTAGCGGCCATAGAATGGTGCAAGACCTTTTTTTTACCATGCAATTGTGTAGTCACCAGTATTCTTCTTTACAATATGCCTATTGAAATAACAATAACCAATGACTAAATACAAGTAAGACTTCCCTAGAGATTCAAGGCAAACCATCCAAGATATATATTCAAGTCTAAGTTGAGAGGCAATAATTCTAAACCTTCATAGCTCATACTTTACATTCATGATTGGATAAGAGTACAAAAATATATAATGCAACGCATCTTGGTAAAACTAAATTGCATCAGTACTATTCAAATGTATATCATTAGTGATATTTCTTAACCTAGAAGAAAGTGTATATTACCCTTCTTTTAAAGTGGATTTATGTTGAGTATTATTTATTTTCTAACTACTCTTAGTTTGTATTAATTGAGGTTCATGAAACATGAATAGCACCAATAGTTTAGTGGTAGGATAGTGCCTTTTTACGGCATAGACCCAGGTTTGAATCTCGGTTGGTGCATCTTTTCTTTAGTTTCAAGTTAAAGCATCTATTTTTTAATCTTTATATTTGATGAAATTTTTTATTGTAAATACAAAAATGGGAGGTTGTTCAAGGATGTAGTCATGAAGTGCAACAAAATTATAAATAATTTATTTTTAGGGTTTAGTCCTTGTGGTCTTCTAAATAGAATCACTTTGAATTATCATAGTTATCTTTGGGTTTCTGATAAATCCAGAATGGTGTTTGCGTAACTTGGATTGTCCTTTGTTTGAGTTTTCTTTGTCGGAGGTTTGAAGGGAGAGATAGCATGTGTTTCACACAAAGGTAGGGTTTTGCTAACCTGTGCAGGTAACCTACGCTTTTGTTTATTGAAAGAGAGGTTAAGATAGGTGCCACCTGAGACTTGGGTTTTGGAAGATGGGGATTAACCCATCCTCTCCAGTGTTTGGATTATCCCTCATGGTTCCAAGGTAATCTAGTTGTAAACTTATGCGATTTGAAGGAGGAACTCAAGAGAACCAACGGTTTTGAGCTTAAGGAAGAGCTCAATATAGAAAGGCACTCGTCTCTGGCAAATCCATAGGCTATGTAAGGATAATCCCAGCAAAGGATTAGTTGGAATCTTTAGAATCAACAAAGATTGTAAGCAGGAGTTGGTATTGGATACTTAGGATCTTTAGCAGGGTTGTCTCAACTATGTTCAAGTCTGTTTAGTCTAAATCTTTGCTAATGACATCATTGTATAAAGATAGTGATCAACTTTTATACTAGTTGAAACTTTCTTGCAGTCAAGAATCTTAATGAAGGTTTGTACTTTTATACTTCACTTTGATCTTACTCCAAGTTTAAAATAGGATAATAAGCCAAGTTCCTAGGAGTATAGATACATTGGTTGCTTTCTTTTTGGTAAAAGTTCTCCAACACATTTTGTTAGCTACACTTCCTGTTATGAAATAAATCAATTATATTATTTGTTTAGTGTTTACTATTTTTAAATACAGGGATGTCTATGATGATACATTAGGGATATATTTTTTTATATTCATCAAGGAATTTCATTGATGGCAATATCAACGGAAATATGCATTAATATATATTTTATGTAGGGTAATAACTTCTTTATTTATAGTGACAGTTTATTAACGATTTTTCTGTTGGAAAAGACTTCTCCACTACATTGACAAAAACTTTTGTTAGCACTGTAGGTCTATACCGATGGTCATAAGCGTTGCTGTTGACATAATTAGAGGCTTATTAAAACATGACCATCGTTGTAGCTTTAGGTATAACACCGATGGTAAAAAATTATCGATGTTGCCTACAGCGATGTCTCTTAAGAGAATACCTTCAATGATCGTCAGAATAGCTCTTTGGACCTACAACGACGGTCATTTTGACCTATACCGACGGTTATTGACTATTGATGTAGGTGCAGAATATTGTTGTGTCGTACACCTATTATTTGATAACCCATAAATTTTTTTAATTAATAAATTGAGAGCTATTTGCTTAATTAAATTAACCATTAAATTAATTGTAGCAAACAGTTGAAAATAAAATGTAAATGAGATTATCTACTTATGGCCATAGAAAAGCTGCATGAAAAATGAGTTGGTTATTTTAAATTGGAATATTGGTCACTATGCTCTCTAAACCCTTGGGATAATTTGTAATTGGAACTTTTGTATGGAAATTGCCTAGAAAATAAAATATCTATTGTGAATTGTTGCAACACTATTTTCTGTATTAAAAAGAAATAAATATAGAAAATAAAACAAAGGTGCCTGGAAACTCTTAAAATAAAATATACTTAGTTGGGGAGTTGTATGCCTCCTTGGAACCTCGATCAAGACATGCAATGTCTGTATATCACTGGGGCTAATGCGTGGTTAGAAATAAAATGTTGGTGGATTAGTAAGTAGGGATGATCCAACTTCACACATGCGAAAATCGTAACCAATTATAGACTTCTTTCTGTAGGTAGCTGCATGTCACGTTGTGACTAGGATAGGAGACTGTGGGGCATGTCAAGTTGGCCACCCGGTATACTTCATCAAATCTCGCCACAAGTCTTGATGATCTAAGTTAAAAGAAAATCCTAGAAAGTAAGCATATTTGAACAAAATAAAGGGGAGAAAGAGAAATTAAATAATTACATAAATAATTAGGGGGATGTCCTTGGTCTTTACACCCTACCTAAGTGATACACCGCTCTTGTTTAATTTGGCCTTTTACTAAGCTCTTTGGTTCACGTTCTCCTGTTAATTTCTGACCATGAGGTAGTGGGTCTGTAAGACTACACCAAATAACTACCATAGTGACATTGTTTTGAGATAGTATTTTTTTTTATAGTATGATACCCGTCACATTACATGTTTTCATCTTTTATGGATGTCATTGCAGCTTGTACCACACCCTTTTTAGTTAATTTTTCCTATATTACTATTTCTTTTCATTCTCTTGTTTGTGAATGAACGTGTAAATAATTAAGAAATTTCCTTAATTTTACACTATTATTACTTGATTAACACATGTATGCTTTTTGTTAGGCAACATTGTAACAATCTGGGTTATATATGAATGTTCCAGCTTGGTCTCTCGAGGTCAGGTTGTTACAAGAGAGAAGGAAGGAGGGGGGTGGTGGTGGGTGAGGAGGAAGGAGAGTAGATTGGAGGTTGGGGAGGAAGGAGGCGGAGGAGGTGCCTGCAAGGTGGTGTGGGAGGGAGGATGAGAGTCTCTATAGCAAAGACCTCAATGCCATCGCCTTTGTCACTGTCACAACCTTTGACTAAGAGGTGCAATTTAAGTGTGAGGAAAAAGAAAGAAGAGCAAAATTATAAAAAGAATAGAGAAAAAGGTTGATAGAGCATTGATGTAATTTCCAAACTTTGTGAAATTAAAACGTAAAGGTCGTTAGAGAATGTTGGAAAGAATATTCCCTGAAATCTAAAGGGGATGTAACATGGGGTGTAATCATGTCTGGTTAGTACATTTGTGGAATTATAGATGGAATAACTGAGTACATAGATGTATGTACGTAATTAGAAATATTCATAGGAATGTGGATGTCAAAATCCAATTTTAGTACGACAGAATGGCTTCTCGTACTGTGAAGATGGTAATTGCAATCCCTTGTACTAATAGATGACAATCCATTAAATTAAATCCATTTAAAACGAGGAAAAAAAAAGTGCCATGCAGATGATGCAGACGTGCACGTCGTTTGACGAAGTAGCTAGGTAGCATATATTGCAATTAAAAAAATGATTTCGCCTAATCCACAACCATTTTCATGCCCCCTTACCAATAAAGTGGGGCCCACACCTCTGGAAATTGCTGTTGCTATCAATCTTGCAAAGCCATGAAGATTTGATGGTGTGGGAAATGACGTGGGCTATGGTGTGAGGAAATGATCGCTCTTACAATTAATCAACGAGCTTGTACAATGTCATGCTATTGTAATGTTTAAATATTTAATCTTATTTGCTACCTTAAATACATTTCATTAGCCTCGTTGGCCTTCTACTAGCATTTTCAATTAGACAATATTGACCAAAATAATAAGTATAAAAATATTTTATTTAAAAGTCGTTGATTTTATAAGTGATGAGATTTCAGTGTAATCCTTATGTATGAACATCATCACTATAGTCCCTAATTCTCCTAATGAACCCTACAGCCCATCCCCAGTAGACCTTCCATTCACCACCTAGTTCTTATAGCCTTGACTATGTTAATACACACTACCCCATTTGGTTGCAGGTTAATAGTTGTCTTTGGGTAAGTGTTAAGATAGAGTAAGATGGAGAGGTGGTTGTGTAAGTGATAGAGTAAGTGGTAGATGTGATAAATAGATTAATGTATTATACGTTAGTTGTGTGTTGATGTAATTTAATTGTAGAAAGAAGATTACTATTTATTTGTTTTGTATTTAATGTTGGGTTTTTTTTTTTTTTCGTTATTTTGTTAGAAAGTTGAGTTAGTTGTGTAGAGAATTGAGTTAATAATTTTCAAAAACTACGTGTCCCATGTTACTTTGCTTGCAATGTTTAGTCACTTAATGTCACCTGGGAAACTTCACCTTCTTGGTTCACAACCAAACGATGCCAAGTTTGCATTGTCCACAACCAGACCTACTTTAATTTGCACCTCTTTATACTACTTTTGCCTTCACAAATGGCAGTAAAAGATGTGGTTATGGGATTAGTTAGCATTAGGGCTATGCTACAACATTTCGTGTATTCTCAAGGGTGCCATTGTAAATGTCAGTTGGGCATATAAACCTCTATAACAAACTCTGTTGGAATATATGCAATCATTTCGGTTGTTTCCAGCTTCCACTTTCTTGCTTTGGCAATTCTGTTTGTACTCCTCACGACGAGTGATCGTACGTTTATGTTTAAGTAAAATACGAGAATCGTTGTTTGTGGTTGCAAAGCATGTGAATCAAAACATAAATTAAGTAAATCATGTATAATATAGATATTGTTCAAAGGAAAGGCAATAGACATCAAAATATTTTTATTCAATCTCACAAAACATGTTCTTACATCAAATAACATGCGAAGAAATAACCTTTGTGACGGTAGATCACTCCTCTAGCGACATGTTGCTCCTACTCCTCTTTTCCAGTGTAGCAGTGATAGCAATGGCTTGTCTTCTGCTCCAAGTTGTATGATGTGGCGTGCACAACTATTGTGAGAAGGGGCAATGGTGTGGTACCTCACCCACACAACTCCTTGGCGTGGAGAGGGGTTGGAGATGGTGGTGCCTCTCCACCCAAGGCCAAGAAGAAGATGATGTGGTGGTGGCGGTGCATGGAAGGAGACAAGGAGGGTGGATGAGTGGAGGGGGGAATAGAGCCCTCTCCCTTGGCTTTGCGTGGAAATGATGATGGGAATCTTGATGATGGAGGATGACCTCTCCTTAATTAGCAAATTCTCCTCTTAATGCCCTTAGAAAGTGGATCTAGAGGATCTCCTTTCCACAAATAGGCACGACAATTTTAAAATGGAGGGAGGTTGTCGCACAGAGGGAGGCCTCTCGTCAACAAGTGAGGCCTACCATCTTGGAGAGGGAAATTGCAGGGAAGCTCGACTCCCATTGGAATTTCTTTAAAGGCTCTTCGTACAAATGAAGAAGAGGGACAATATTATTCCTATGCTAGAAAATGCAAGCATAAAATTATTCATGCAACTAAGATGATGCCTAATTATTTATAAGACATAGATAAAGATGCATAATGGTAAATAATGTGAGCAAGCCCAAATTCTAGCAAATGCATTTATTCTAAATCTGAATGCATCCGAGATTACAAGAATCAGCAAATGTTTGTATGTAAATTATATTAATCTACATACACTTACTCTATTGTCAAATGCATGTCCTAAGAAATATTATTAGCCAAGAACTAGCAATCTTAGGCTTGAGAATAATCCACTAAAGTGAACTCATCATGCCTCTATGATTAGGTTTTGGTATTCTCAAGCAAAACACTATGCTCAAGAGTGCAACCATCTAAACTGGGATAGATAAATCAGAGAGCCTTCATCTCTTCACCTTCAAGGGATCGGTTCTGAATCCCAAGGATCAGACTCAAAGATACTAATGTATCAACCAAGATACGAACCTCTTTATCCCCTTAGATTACAATCTTCCTCTGGCCAAGTCTCAAGAACAAGTTTCCCTAGCCTAGTTCCTCACATACAGGTTTATCCTAACCTGATAAGCTCAAGTATCCCGTGTGTGTATATTCTGTCCGAACAAGTGGGCATCCCTTATAATTTTTATTCATGTTTACCTTATAACTGTACTTATGATTCGTCCTCTGTCATCTATAGGAGTCATAATATCCTTGGGAATCTCACAAGGGCCCTTCCTTCTGACACCTCGAGATGAAACCGCAAGGGGTACCCTTAAAAGCCTTGCATTTTGATGCCTCGTGATGACGCTGTAAGCAATACTTGTTTAACATGCGAAATCGATGTTTAAGATTGATATGTTGTAGTACAAACCAAAGTCATTCGTCAATAAATATAATTTATTACTTGAATTGAAGTTCGAGGTTGAATACATGGAGCAAATATGGAATGCATGCAATAATCTTGATTAATAATATAAATGAGCACAATTAATTACTCAAAAACTAATATGCAATGTATAACATTAGTATATGAGGAGATGAAAAGAATTCAAGATAAAATAATGGTAATTTGGATTACTAATTATTAGCCTAACACATATATAGTATTTAGTGAATATACTCAAATGAAGGAACAGATAATCTGATGTTTGATTTTACAATTAGACGACTTAAAGTGCGTTGCTACAGTGCTCCTTTCTTTTTCTTCTGCTATTCTTCTTCTTCCTTGCCTTCTCTTCCTTCCTTTGATTTCTTCTTCAGCCTTCTCTTCTTCTCACGCATAGGGGGAACAACTTCTCAAATGGCTAAGTGTTAGCCAATGCACAGAGCAAAACCCACCCCTTTTCTCGCACTCTCTCTCTCCCTTTCCCTCCTTATCTTTTTCAAACCAGGCTTAATTGGGTAATCGGGTGAACGTGTACTCGGAACCAGGGTTGCCAGCCGTGAATGGCAGCCGAAGTGTGAGTATAGCTTAGGCAGGTCGGATCATGTGCAGGTGTGAAGGGTAAGGGGACCTCACCCGCGTGTACTAAGGCAACAAGGCACATGCACAAAAAACATTTATGCGAGGTTATGTGTGTTAGTTCAACTCCTCATATATAATATTTTGATGATTTTACAAAATGAAGAAAAAGAAATAAAATATAAGCGTAGCATATTTTTTCTCTCTGTAATAACACAATTGCAGGTTTCATGGAGTTTTCCAAGACGGGAGATTAAAAGCATGAAGACTAAGTAGCATAAGTATCGTCATAGGCCATAGGCTTTTCATGTAAACTTTCAAAGGTTGTAATTTTTATTTTATTTTGAATCTAGAGATGTTGTAAAGAGCCCCCAAACAAACCTATAAATAGTTAACTTAGGCTCTCTACACTTAGGATAAATTAGAAATAAAAACCTAACACTAAGACTCAAATCAGACGTCCGTAACAACTATCAGACATCTGATTTTCAACTTTAAGACGTCTGACAAGTGTTTCAGATGTCTAATTACCTATAGCTCTGCCTTTAGTTTCTGTCTTCATAAACATCAGTCGAAGCATTCTTCTATCAGATGTCCATAGCTTCATCCAGACGTCTAATACTTTACCTAGACGTCCTCAAAATAACTGTTAGACTAAGCACCTACCTTCATTCTATATATAACAGGCAAAATGCATTTTCAGATGTCTGGACATGCTTCGAGACGTCTACCTTTAGACCGTTGCCCATGTGTTTCTGTGTGTATCTCATTACGAACCAAAGATCTTTTGTCAGATATCGTAGCCAAGTCCTTTTAGGTTTCCAGATGTCTAGAGAATCCCTCAGACGTCCATACAGACATCTGATTCTTCAAATCTAGAACCCTGTTTGGATCTGGTTAAAATAGGAACGAATCCACACATAATTAGATGTCCAATAACTTTATCAAACGTCTTATGTGAAAATATCAGACGTCCTTGTTTCAATCCAATGAAGTCAGTACAAGCTGTCTAATAGTATTAGACGACTAAAATTATAATCAGACGTCTTATAAGACGTCTGACCCTAAAATTAGACGTCTGATATTGCTGTCAGACTCATCATTACCCTGATTTGTGGTAGATTTCATCCCAATCTCTTGGGATTTGTCTCCAACGGCTAGGAGATCTCTCCCAAGTGTTCTTGAAGGTTCCAAACTTACCTATAAATAGACTACAATTCCTCTTAGGCAAGACACACCTCTTGAGATTCAATTCCCTTAGAAAAATCACTTGCTCACTACTCTAAGCTTCATCTTGCCCTTGTACTGTGCCAACACTCTAATCAATGGGCAAAACCACACTCCCAGCTCACTCTGTTCTATAAATTCTCAGGGAGTTCTCTTTATACTAAATGGATAAGAAAGTAATCAAAGTATTGGGGTGCTCTATAGATGCTGTTTTAATTCCTACTTTTGTACTTTGGGTATCTGGCCTGTCAGGTCCCCGTCTCTTCATTGTGAATGGAGAAACCTCCATTTAGGGATCGGAGGTGGGATTTGTAATTGAGGTATACTACCCTTATTTAAGTAGTGTGGTTAGTGGATTGATAACCTTTTGATAAAAAATCCTAAGTCAAGGGATTGGCTTAGGTGGTGGTTTTCATCCGTCTTGGGTTTCCACCTAAAAATCTGGTGCCACTTTGTGCAATTAAATTTTTTGTATTACAATATTTAATAAATTCACTATTCACCCCCCTCTAGTGCAATTTCATTTGGTATCAGAGCAGATTTTTCGCTTTCAGGAGTAACATCCGCGGAAAGATCACATGGAGGGGAAAGTCATTTCCACGGGCAGATTGAAGGGGCAATCCACCACTCGACCACTACTCTTTGAAGGGACAAACTACACTTACTGGAAGCTGAGAATGAAGATGTGGCTTCAAGCCAACGATTTTTCTATTTGGGAGAAATGCGAATCCACATACATCATTCCCGAGAAACTAAAAATAGGATACACAGTGGAGCAAATTTATCACCTTGGATAGAATGCTAAGGCAATGAACTCATTCTACTGTGCACTCAACTTGGAGGAATTCAACCGCATTAGTCAATGCAAAATCGCCCACGAGATTTGGAGAACCTTGGAGGTAACTCACTAAAAACAGGATACACAGTGGAGCAAATTCATCACCTTGGATAGATGCTAAGGCAATGAACTCATTCTACTGCGCACTCAACTTGGAGGAATTCAACCGCATTAGTTAATGCAAAATCGCCCATGAGATTTGGAGAACCTTGGAGGTAACTCACGAAGGTACGTCTAGAGTTAAATCCTCAAAAATTAACTTGTTATCACAGGAATTCGAAGCCTTTTCTATGAAGGAAAATGAAAGACTTGAGGACATGTACACCCGATTTACGTTAATCGTGAATAACCTCAAGTCACTAGGAAAGACATTTATAAAGGGGGAGCTTCAAGGAAAGCTCCTTCGCTCCCTTGTACCCAAGTGGGAACAAAAAGTAACGGCAATAGAAGAAGCCAACCAAGTAGAGGATCTAGACATGGAAAATCTACTTGGGAATCTCATGGCTTATGAATAAAAAATGTAGCAAAAGAAGAAATCTATCTCATCGGATCCAAAGAAGAAGACTTTAGCCTTCAAAGCTACTTCGGATGATGAGGTAAGTACCGATGATGAAGAATTCATTTTATTAGCTAAAAAGTTTAAAAAGTTTCTCAGAAATAGAAAAGAGATCAAGGGAAAGGAAAGAGATGAAGAACCTCTAGTTTTCTATAATTGTAAAAAGAGAGGTCACATAAGGAAAGATTGTCCCTTACTCAAAAGGGATGATGAGAAGAAATCCAAGAAGCCTTCCAAATACAAGAAGATCTCTAAGTCGAAGGGATTCAAGAAGAAGACATTCCAAGCAACTTGGGATGACTCCACCTCCGAAGAAGAAGAGGAGGAAACAAATGAAGAAATAGCATGCTTGGGATTAATGGCAACAAATGATTCTTCTGGGTCTGAATCTGAGGAACCTGAGGTAAACTCTTATTCTTTAGATGAATTACAAGATGCCTTTAATTCACTATATGTAGATCTTAAGAAAAAAAAACCCAAAGCAAAGTTTTAAAAGAAGAAAACTTAGAAAATAAGAAATTAATCCATGATCTTGAAGACAAGAATCTAATTCTTATAAAAGAAACCACTGCCTTAAATATGCAAATAAGAAATCTAATGATTGAGAATGAGTCATTAACAAATGATTTGAATACGACAATGAGTGAACAAAAATTTCTAGATAGAAAAATCTATGTACTTGAAAAATCAAACTCTTTAAAAAGGATGAAAATAGCTTACTTAGAGCAGAGATTAGGGGACTAGAAGATAAACTAGACATAATAAAAATAGAGATAAATCACCTTAAAGAAAAATCAAATCAACTTCTTAAGCACCTAGCTAAATTTACAAAGGGGAAAGATAACTTGGACAAGCTCATTTCCCATCAAAAACCTTAAGTAAATTTGGACTAGGCTTTTATGAACCTAGTCAAAGTGAGTCGAAAAAGGACCCTCCTCTAAAGGAGATCACTAACAAATACGGATCCACATTGCAATGGATATTGAAAAGACAACTCTCACTTTGTTTTGTAGGGATGAAAGGACATCATAATGTCAAAAATTGTATATACAAAATGAAGGATGGACTACTCAAATTAGAAAGACCTATAGAAACACCAAGTCACCAGCGAAGATCTTTTGTAGGAGGAAGGAGGTCTACAAGAGAGAAGATAAGGAGACCACCGCCATCAAGGAGGCCGATGGATGATGGACTCCGGATGCTCCAAACATATGACGAGAGACAAGCACCTATTTTTGGACCTTCAACCTACGGATGGAGGAACGGTTACATTTGGCAACAACCATAAGGGCCATATTATTGGCCTTGGCAAAATAGGTAACCCTCTCTCTCCCATCTCAAATGTTTATCTAGTTAAAGGACTAAAACATAATCTTTTGAGTGTCAGTCAAATTTGTGATAAGGGTTGTTGAACTTATTTACGAAGCTACGCTAACGTGTTCGGTTTTGGAAAACCCGTCGTTGTAGTTCGAAAGCGAAGGATTCGTGTTCAACAAATAAAATTTATACCGAAATTAAAATTCCGGGTCGAACACAGGGAGGCGAACGTTTGATTTAAAAACTTCGCGTTTCTTTTTATTTTGTCACGGAGAAATTCAATTTAAACTATCTAAGTATCTACAACAAATAAAAGAGAGAGAAGGAGTAAGAGAGAGAGAAAGAATACTGTACATGGAAATCAAAATGAGATGTAGAATAGACAAGGAATTTATCATAAAAGAATTCTTTCGTTACAACTAGAAAATATAAAACAATTACTCTAGAAAGCATTAAAAGAATGGAGGGAGAAATGTCCTCCTCGACGATCACTCGGAGGACGAATAGACTACTCTAGAAAGCAGTAAATCTATACTAGAAAGCAGTAAAAAGAATAGGGAGAGAGAATCCTCCTCGACGGTCGCTTGGAGGATGAGCCGGACGGGACGACGCCTGGACGAAGGAGAACGAAGCGGGACGAAGGAGGACGAAGCAGAAGAACGGGAACGAAGCAGCACGCCGTCGTCGTCGCGGGATCCACTTCCGAAGGGGGACGAAAATTTGGACTTTATCTCGCGAGAAGCATCCCGGGTGTGGGACAAGCTTCTCTTGAGCTTTGGAGAGGTAGAGAGGAGAAGGAAGGGATGAAAATTTCGTATGGAGGGGGTCTCCTTTTATAGTTGCAAGGAGTGGGGGCAAAATGGACATTACATCTTCAAAATAATAAATAAGGGGTCTTTAGTGACGGATAAAACCGTCGCTAAAGCCCCGCCGTCGCCGTCGCCGCCGCGCCCACGCGCGCCCGCTCGGCTGGCCGCGCGCGTAACGTATACGCACGTCGCTTGATTTTCAGCCGTCCGATCGCGAGATCGGACGGCTTAGAACGCGTCCGCGCCCGCTGCGTAGCGCACCGCCCGCGTGTGATCGCGCGTTCACCAGAGCGTCCAATTGCGCGTCGGCGCTATCGGGCGCGCGCGGCCGTTGGATCTTCATCTGACGCTCGTGCGCGCCCGCTCGCCCGCGCCTTCCACCCCCTCACCGCGGCTCGAACCCACGACCTCCGCTTCACCCGCAGCTGCGTCGCCGCTGCGCTACGCAGGCGAAAAGGTCGCGCGGACGTTTTTAAGCGCGAGCGACCGCAGCCGTTGGATCGAGATCCAACGGCGGAGAGGAGACGGTGCGCGGTCTTCACCAGACGCATGCGGCCGATTGGGCGGCTGAGATGGCGCCACGTGGCGCCATCTTGGCCGTCCATCTTCTGGAAGTTGTAGATGGTGCCACGGATGTCGGATTGACTCGATTTTTGTGTCGTTGGGCTGCGATCGTCGATTCGAATTCATCCGTGTGGTCGGATTTGCCATCTGAAGTGCGGATTTACACCATCCTGGCCCTTGATCTTCTAGGGTTCCCCGGTCTCTATCTGATGCTACGGATGCCTGATTAGGGCGATCTTGGAGTCGTTGAACTCTAATCGTCGCCTTGATCATATCCATACGGTTGGATCTTTGATCCGAGGCCCCGATAAAATATTTGCCCTGTCCAAGCACATAAAAGGAGACAATTAACCTCCATTTTATTCAAACTACTCTAAATGCAAGATGGTGCATGTAATGCAATATTTATATCATGAAATGCAATTCTATGCTTAAGAACATGCATAAATAGACATTTTAAGTAGTGTAAATGTGTTTACATCATACCCCCATGCCTATCTTTTGCTAGTACCTAGCAAAAATTATATGCTATTTATAAAAGAATTAGGTTAGATTATTTGGACCTGAGTTATTTTCAATCATTAAGAAATTGTCTACTTAAGAACTGAACTTTCAAAGACACAACAGTGCCCGGGTATCAGCCAAAATGTAGACCGCCTCAAGCCTCGCCTTATTCAAAGAAAAATTTCTTTTTCTGTTTTTACTCCCTTTTTTTTTTTTTTTTTTTTTTTGGATTTTCAAATTTTAGGGTTTAAGAGTGGCTTTCTACGGCCATTCAACTCACCCAAGATTTGATGAGAACCCTAAGTTTTAAGCATCTTATTGTGATTGTGATAGACTCGTTGACCGGCAATTAAAACGGACTTCGGATTTCTACGCCTCTAGGTGACCTCAAAAAGAATTCTGCCTAAAGGTGTATCTTTACAACCGGTAGCTTTCTCCCTACTTTTATTTTTTTTAACGGGGTCAACACAAGGGTGAATCCAGTGTATATCTCCCCGGTTTATTCTACTTCTCCGCTTCTTCCTAAGTGTTTTGAGAATTTTTAGTGCATTTTCTGAGCTGGGTTCTGGACAACCGGTCGATGAGCTGTTACCACCGACAACTTGCCAGCCATACTCGTGCGGCGAAGTGTGGCTTATTTCTTTTTGTTCTTTTCTCCTTTTTGATTTTTTTTTTTTTTTTAAGTAGGTGGCTTCCCTGGTCTAAGATTTACCTAAAGGCAGCAAAAAGAGAAAGGTCCAGCGACTGGGCTCTGGACAACCTACCTATGGGCTGTTACCCACGATAACTTGCCAGCCATATCACCCTAGAAGGTTCATTAGCTACCCAATTTCCGTTAAAATCGCCAAACAACGAGTCAGTGCAAAGAAAGTGTGTAGATGCTTAAAACTCAAAATTCCCTTAAATCAGAGGGCGGGTTGACAAGTCGTGTACTTATCACCCAAACTTATTTATTCCAATTATAATAAAATTCAGGTTGGCGAGAACTCGAAAAACAAATCCACATTTTAGTGGATACATAGGCTGATTAAGTCCAAAGACCTGAAGGGTCTTTGTGTTCAGAACATAATATAGTATTTCTTAAGATCGAAAATTTTCTTAAACCCAAATTCTCTTTCCTAATTTTGATTTTTTTTTTTTATATAAAATAAAACAAATCTACGGAGCTGACGAATGAATTCAAAGATAAATATCCATCCCCCCATGCCTATCTAATGCAATGTCCTCATTGTATTAAAAAGACATAAAATAGAGAGGAAAAGCGTAGAAAGCACCTGAATTGCGTGGATATCGGGTCCGCTCCGAGATGAAAATGAAAAAGAACTGTATATGTGCTGAGTTTAGTGCCTTCAGCTAGGCACACTATACAAAGAAAAGAAATGAAGAATTCACATGTGCAGGTCAGAATTAGAATGAACAGAAGAATCCTCTGACCTGTCAGCAAAGGTCCACAGATGTGGACCAGATTGTGGTGCAGACCCACACCCCATAATCGAGAATATCTTAGGTTCTGGATAAAAATTACCCAAAACCTAAAATCAGAATGCAAGCGGGGTCGGGCCTGCGATTTGTGAGGATGCAACCCAAGGCCAAAATGTCGGGTTACAGAGAATTGAAGCTCAAAAGGATAATCGTTAAATGTGTGCTTGAGTTTGACATCCTCGAAACAACTGTCGTAAGGGTTCTGATTTGATGGTTTCAGCTTAAAAGGAACCCTTCGACTCAATCCTCCATATCCTCCAAAATTAACTTCCCAAATTAGAACTTCCCCGCTCCTATCCTCCTCATTAAGTGTATCAAATTCCAAGACCTCTTGTATATTCATCACCCCGTCTGGAATCTCCAAGTCTAAATGATGTGGCAGAATCAAAATTGACTTGGGTCTAATTATCTCAGAATTAGAATCATCAATAAGCTCAACAGGGTGTAACTGATAATCAGGGCATTGAATTGATTCCTCCAGAAAATGCGATTCTGGATCTGTATCGTGTGCCCTAATAAGATCAGTTTCCTCAGTTATTGGGCTATCAAATGATTTATCAGATTCCTCAGGCCCAATCGTCTCACAAAAATCGTGATCTGAAAACTCGTGTGAGACTTCGCAACTTGAATCTTCACCATCAGGATCCGTATCAATGTATGTCCCAAAATCAGTTGTCACTTTGTGTTCCCAGGAGACATACGTTTTCTCGTAACCCGGCTCAGGGATCTCAGGTGAAGAAATCAGATCATCCTTAATTGGTTGCTTTAATTCAATCTGGTCAGCCTCGTAACACATGTTCCCCCCAACAGGTGCCTGAGCGGGTTCTGTCATTGGCTTTCCTGAAGAGGGTTCATCCTGGGAATCATCCCAAGATTGAATCAAAGCAACCACGAATCTCATCCTCAATTTCGCTAATTTCCCGAGTAGAAACTCACCCGGGTTCTTATCATTAACATCCTGGAGCCAATCCAACAAAGACTTGTTTAAATCATCAATCATTTCAATCAGGGGCTCCAATCTCTCAATGCAAGGTATTGGCTGAACTTCTAAAGATTGAATGATATTCCTCAAGTTAGCCAGAACCCTATCTTGAACCTGATTAACCTGAACCAGATGAGTTGGTTCAGGGTTGGGCGGGTTTGACATCAATGTAGAGGAATTAACGAATTGAGATTCGTTATACCCATCCTGATAATAGGTCATTTCAGATTGTTCAAAAGATGGAGATGACCTAAAGGCAGTGAAATCAGAGGATGGGTAAGGATCAGTGTATCCTTCTTGATTGTAGATCGCATTAGGTTGTTCATGAAAGGAGGACGATCTATAATCGATGCAACTCTGAGAAGGATAGAATTGAGAATCAAAGTGTTCAGGGTTAGACCCTAAACACGGAGGTCCGGAATTGTATCCCCAATCCGAATTATCCCAACTAACTTATGGTCGATTACAATACGAGTTGGGATAATCGTCATGTTGAGGATAATTTACAACAGGAGTGAAAGAGCGGGAATGCGTGAAATATGTGGAAGGATTCATGAGACACGGGAGGAAGAAAGGTGCCCTGCAATACAAACAATCAAACCTGTCCTTAAATGGGTTAGCCTACAGACCTACAGACTCTCAAAACCCGTCTTGAGATAAAGGAACGATTTGATCTACTTCTGTCTGTTCAATCCAACCAGTTAGAAGGAGGGACTGGGGAGAAGGTTCTTCCTTCGGCTTGCGCCTCCGGTTCCTAGTGTACCCCCCAGCCGCGATCGTTTGACTCTGCTCCCCTAGCTAGACATCAGATTGAACAGTAGAAACAGACTAATCGAAAATAATCTCGTTCTGAGTTCTGAAGAGCGAGTCCAATCCTTAAGGCCAACATCTACTCTGTTTTATTTAGGGCTAGGTTTGAATGTGCTTTGGAATGTGATGGGCCCTTTAAATGGGTTGTGCCCTTAATGATTGATTGCTTTGTGTGTGCGTGCACAACCAGTGGTTTTCAAGCAAGATTATTTTTGATGTGGTGAATTTTAAGGTTCAAATCTTGCTTAGTAGCTTTTAGGATTCAACTTTAGGTGTTTTCAATCAAGTTTCATTGGCACACCAGGTTTTGCAAGCACAGGTGAAGATATTTTCCTTTAAAGTTTAAAAAGAATGTGGAGTGCCTGGTAGATCCTTAAGAGTTGAACCTAATTGGCAGCTACTTGATGAGTTGATTTTATTTGAAGTGGTGCGGCCCAAACAACTCAAACAACTGGCCTGATGCACCACCTAATTAGGCACACAAATGATTACCCAATCTGATTTCTACTCGATTATGTGTTTGGATGTGTGTACCGGCTCCTAAGATTGGTTTACCGGTTGAGTTAGAAAATCAGATGAGGTTGTGTACCTCTGTGAGATTTTTTTTTTTTATTTTTTTTTTTTATTTTTTTTTTTGTGGGGGTTGGAGTGAGTATGGATGTCAAACAACAAGCAATCTAACCTTAGAGTTTATAAGAACACCTAGGTTGATTGATGTTTGAATTATTATGTGATGAAATAAAATCTAATGGGTGGGAGGTGGGGGATAACTTACAAAACCTTCCATAGCACTTTACTCCGATCTACTGCTTTTGCCTGTCTCGAAAGAGTACCTGCAATTACAATAAGAAAGGAGAAAAGTGAGGTAAATGATTTGTAAGTTACAAAACGTGAAGAGAAATCAAAGATCGTTGCCTCCCCGGCAACGGCGCCAAAATGTTGAACTTATTTACGAAGCTACGCTAACGTGTTCGGTTTTGGAAAACCCGTCGTTGTAGTTCGAAAGCGAAGGATTCGTGTTCAACAAATAAAATTTATACCGAAATTAAAATTCCGGGTCGAACACAGGGAGGCGAACGTTTGATTTAAAAACTTCGCGTTTCTTTTTATTTTGTCACGGAGAAATTCAATTTAAACTATCTAAGTATCTACAACAAATAAAAGAGAGAGAAGGAGTAAGAGAGAGAGAAAGAATACTGTACATGGAAATCAAAATGAGATGTAGAATAGACAAGGAATTTATCATAAAAGAGTTCTTTCGTTACAACTAGAAAACATAAAACAATTACTCTAGAAAGCATTAAAAGAATGGAGGGAGAAATGTCCTCCTCGACGATTGCTCGGAGGACGAATAGACTACTCTAGAAAGCAGTAAATCTATACTAGAAAGCAGTAAAAAGAATAGGGAGAGAGAATCCTCCTCGACGGTCGCTTGGAGGACGAACCGGACGGGACGACGCCTGGACGAAGGAGAACGAAGCGGGACGAAGGAGGACGAAGCAGAAGAACGGGAACGAAGCAGCACGCCGTCGTCGTCGCGGGATCCACTTCCGAAGGGGGACGAAAATTTGGACTTTATCTTGCGAGAAGCATCCCGGGTGTGGGACAAGCTTCTCTTGAGCTTTGGAGAGGTAGAGAGGAGAAGGAAGGGATGAAAATTTCGTATGGAGGGGGTCTCCTTTTATAGTTGCAAGGAGTGGGGGCAAAATGGACATTACATCTTCAAAATAATAAATAAGGGGTCTTTAGTGACAGATAAAACCGTCGCTAAAGCCCCGCCGTCGCCGTCGCCGCCGCGCCCACGCGCGCCCGCTCGGCTGGCCGCGCGCGTAACGTATACGCACGTCGCTTGATTTTCAGCCGTCCGATCGCGAGATCGGACGGCTTAGAATGCGTCCGCGCCCGCTGCGTAGCGCACCGCCCGCGTGTGATCGCGCGTTCACCAGAGCGTCCAATTGCGCGTCGGCGCTATCGGTCCCGCGTGGCCGTTGGATCTTCATCTGACGCTCGTGCGCGCCCGCTCGCCCGCGCCTTCCACCCCCTCACCGCGGCTCGAACCCGCGACCTCCGCTTCGCCCGCAGCTGCGTCGCCGCTGCGCTACGCGGGCGAAAAGGTCGCGCGGACGTTTTTAAGCGCGAGCGACCGCAGCCGTTGGATCGAGATCCAACGGCGGAGAGGAGACGGTGCGCGGTCTTCACCAGACGCATGCGGCCGATTGGGCGGCTGAGATGGCGCCACGTGGCGCCATCTTGGCCGTCCATCTTCTGGAAGTTGTAGATGGTGCCACGGATGTCGGATTGACTCGATTTTTGTGTCGTTGGGCTGCGATCGTCGATCCGAATTCATCCGTGTGGTCGGATTTTCCATCTGAAGTGCGGATTTACACCATCCTGGCCCTTGATCTTCTAGGGTTCCCCGGTCTCTATCTGATGCTACGGATGCCTGATTAGGGCGATCTTGGAGTCGTTGAACTCCAATCGTCGCCCTGATCATATCCATACGGTTGGATCTTTGATCCGAGGCCCCGATAAAATATTTTCCCTGTCCAAGCACATAAAAGGAGACAATTAACCTCCATTTTATTCAAACTACTCTAAATGCAAGATGATGCATGTAATGCAATATTTATATCATGAAATGCAATTCTATGCTTAAGAACATGCATAAATAGACATTTTAAGTAGTGTAAATGTGTTTACATCAAGGGTTTTAAAATAGTATTTACTTCAAAAATGTTTGAAATTATGTATACATTAACCAATGAAACCCTTCTTAAGGGAACTAGATTTAAAGACATTTATGTCGTAGAATTTGATAAAAATGGCACTTATGAATGTCTTATTGCAAAAGATGAGTTAAGTATATGGAATAAAAGACTAGGACATGTTCATATGAAGCTGGTTCAAAAATTAGCTAAACATGAACTAGTCTGAGGTCTTCCTAAAGGAAAATTTTTAAATGAGCCTATTTGTGATTCATGTAAATTAGGTAAGATTATAAAATCTAGTTTTAAAAGCAAAGAAGTTATATCCATATCAAGACCTTTAGAACTACTTCACCTAGATCTGTTTGGACCAACAAAATATGAGAGCCTCAGTGGATGCAAATATTACCTTGTAGTTGTAGATGATTTTTCAAGGTTTTCATGGGTCTCCTTCTTGAGATCCAAAGAAGGAGTGTTTTCCGTCTTTTTTGTTTTTTGTAGGAAAGTTCAAACTGAAAAAGGCTACCAAATTACTCGTATCCGTAGTGATCATGGGGGCGAGTTTGAAAATTCCTTGTTTGATGATTTTTGTCAAGAGCATGGTATTGCTCATGAGTTTTCTTTTCCTCGAACACCTCAACAAAATGGGGTGGTTGAGAGAAAGAACCGTACTCTTCAAGAGTGTGCTCGAACATTGCTCATAGACTCGGGGTTACCAAAGTACTTTTGGGCTGAGGCGGTTAACACGGCTTGTTACGTGTTAAATCGCACCTTAATTCGATCCGGATTACGAAAAACTTGTTTTGAACTATACTATGGGAAAATACCCAAAATTAGTTATTTTAAAGTTTTTGGATGTCGATGTTTTGTCTTGAATACCCACTCTAATTTAGATAAATTTGATGCCAAAGGTGAAGAAGCCATCTTTATTGGTTATTCTTCACATAGTAAGGCATATCAGGTCTTTAACAAGACCATATTAATAGTGGAGGAAACCCTTCATGTTTCCTTCGATGAATCTCGTCACTCTTCCTCGATTGACCGAGTCAATATGGAAGATGAAGATGATTCTTCTATTGATGTGTCTAACATTCCAAACTCCAATATCCATAATCTTCCAAAAGATTGGATATATCAAAGGGATCATCCCGAAAGCTAAGTCATTGGAAGTGTTTCCAATGGCGTTAAAACCCAATCTCGTTTTAGTTTCTCTATTGGTCTCTCCGCCTTTGTATCTCAAGTTGAACCCAAGAGTGTCGAGGAAGCATGCTTCGAAGAACCTTGGATGATGGCCATGCAGGAAGAACTCAACCAATTCCAAAGGAATGAAGTCTAGGATCTAGTAGCTAAGCCTGAAGGGCAAACGGTCCGAAACAAGTTGAATGAATCCGGTATAGTCATTCGGAACAAGGCTCGGCTGGTAGCACAAGGGTACAACCAAGAAGAAGGAATTGATTTTGATGAGACCTACACTCCCGTAGCTTGACTCGAATCAGTTCGTATGCTTCTTGCTTATGTCGCCTTTCTTGGCTTTAAACTCTTTCAAATGGACGTTAAGAGCGCGTTTCTTAACGGATTCATTAAGGAGGAAGTTTTCGTAAAACAACTTCCTAGTTTTGAGTCTCATGATAAGCCTCATTTTGTCTATAAATTAAACAAGGTACTATATGGTCTAAAGCAAGCTCCTAGAGCTTGGTATGAAAGGCTCAAAGACTTTGTTAAATGCAAAATTTTCTATAGGGGAAGCTGATTCCACATTATTCATTAAAGGAAGAAGAAAAGATATTTTATTAGCTCAAATATATGTGGATGATATTATATTTTTTGCTACTAATGAATCTATGTGTAGAAAGTTTTCAGAAATTATGCAGGAAGAATTCGAAATGAGTTTGATGGGTGAGCTCAAGTTTTTCTTGGGTTTACAAATCACTCAACTCGAATTTGGAACCTTTGTGTGTCAATCAAAATACACAAAGGAGATGTTGAAAAAATTTGAAATGACGAAAAGTAAAGGGAAGAACACTCCTATGAGTGTCACAACTTCCTTAGACTTGGACGAATCAGGTACGCCCATAGATCAAAAGCTCTATTGTAGCATGATTGGATCTTTACTGTATTTAACTTTCAGTAGACCTGACATTATGTTTAGTACCTGCTTATGCACTAGGTTTCAATCAAACCTTAAACAATCACACTTAAATGCTGTAAAATGAATATTTGGATATCTAGTTGACACATCTGATTATGGCTTATTCTACCCTAGGAGTCCACAATTCAACTTAGTTACAGATAGCGATGCGGACTACGCAGGTAGCCACACCGATAGGAAGAGTACTAGTGGGATGTGCCAATTCTTGGGCGAATCGCTAGTCTCTTGGTTCTCAAAGAAACAATCTAGTGTAGCCCTATCAACTACGGAAGTTGAATACATAGCCACCGCTCTAGCATGTTCCCAAGTGCTTTGGATGAAAAATACTTTGAAGGATTTTAACTTGATATTTAATAAGATAAAAATATTATGTGATAATACTAGTGTTATCAACCTCTTGAAAAATCCTGTACATCACTCCCGTACAAAACATATTGATGTTTGACATCACTTTTTGAGAGATAATGTACTTAAGGGAGAAAGCAAGGTTGAATTTATTTGTACTGATTGCAATTGGCTGATATTTTCACTAAACCTTTGAATTATGATCGTTTTAATTATATACGTAGAAAACTAGGCATATGTAAGCTAAATGATATTTGAAGAATTTAGTGACTTAATGGAACTTCTTTTGTCATGAACATAGGAGCCTTGACTTTACCAAGTTAAGAGCCTTCATACTCAGTTCAAACATCAAAATGCACATTCTATGCAATATCAGATGTCTGATTAAAACATCAGACGTCTTATACTTAAAAATTTGACGTCTGAGATCTAGGACAGACGTTGACTTTATATCTCGAAAGAGCTGATAAAAGAGCTATTTCAGACGTCCGTAATCATTCACAGATGTCTGGGCCGTCATCCAGATGTGTTGACAGACGTCTATCTATGAATCAGAACATGTATTATGAATCAAACGTCTGATTATATAGTTAAACGTCATATAGGTCGTCTGACCATGAAATCAGACGATCCTGTAACTTTAGAGTGAAATCCAGGAAGGTCTATCTGCAGAAATCAGACATCTAATTTTAGATTTAGATGTCTGGTAGGTCATCTGATATAGAGATCGGACGACAACCAGGAGAAGAAACCATTTTCCAGGGAGGTATGTCTGCAAAAATCAGACGTCTAATTTTAAAATTAGTCATCTGATGTATCGTCTGATGGCTAAAACAGACGATGCCATTAAAAGGGTTAAAATCCCAAAAGTTCAATCCCGACGTTTGATCTGGCAAAGATCTACAGTTCGCGTCTGTTCTTTGAATGGTTTGGAATGCAAATCTCCCCAACTTCAGGGGGAGACTTGCTCCAAGACCTTGAGATATAACATCCCCATCATGAGGTCCCACTCCCCTCTCTCAAATACCTAAAGGTCTCCCTCCCACCCGGCGACCCACGGCTGCAGTTGGCGTCGTTCCTCTCACTGCCAGACGACCGTCCCACCTCCTCAATGATTGGTGACGCTGCGACTCCCCTGCGTGTGTGCCCCCTGCTCCTCGTCCGGGCATCTGGAGGCCCTCTCCCGTGGGTATAATCTCTCAACTCTTAGGGATCTTCACGGCCTTTGCTCACCATTAGCTTTGCTCTAGCCTCATCTTGTTTTCTTTGATGATCCACTCGGCCTACTTGCTATTTCATGCCCTTGTTTGCCCTAGAACCTAAAATCCTAGATCAAACCCTCTTTTCTCGTGGAGCATAAATGTTCTATGATTTTGGCAAGGGTATTACCTCAAGAGATTCAAGCCGACATTTTAGTGGCTTGAATTCAAAGCTATATTGTCACAACTTCATGGCAGGTTGTATTTCCTCAAGGCATACTGCCACACATTTTTTTATCAATGATGATTGCAAATATGTTGGTTGAATCTAAGTGGCTTGTTGGCATTATTGGTTGAATGTTGTTTGCTTGGATGTTTTTGCAGGTGTTCTATCCTAAAAATACAAGCCTTTCCTTCCAAAACCCAACCACCCATTCCACCAAATATGCCTCCCCGACGGAAGCAAGCCGAGGGCTCTTCCACCTCCTCCTCCACCTATTTGGCTGACCAACTGCTGGGCGACATCACTAGGCAGCGATTTCGTCGCTTCGTAAATGCCAAAGTTAAGTGCCCTCGCTTTATTGTTTGGAATGATTTTGCCCATTTAAACCTTCGGGAACACTTTGAAACCCTCTGTCTCTTCCATTATTTTGATCGACAGTTCCATTCTGGCGTTGGAACTATTGGTGTGTTCCCCGATCTTGTCCGAATTTTTTACGCCAACATCGTTGAAGACTATAGCAATGATGAACTTGAACTACATACCCGCTTATTTGGGCGTGAAATCCACATCACCTTCGACTCTATTTTCGACCTTCTTGCCATCCCTAATGAGGGCAATGACTTCAATGACATTCCGAGGCAATATGACTCAAAAGTTGTAAATCAAGAATTAGTCCTCCCTGAAAAATATGTTGAAAATCTTGGCACCTCACCTTGCAAAAACCTCAAACCCCTTCCCTGTTTACTATCTCGCATTTTTGGATGGGACCTTCTAAACAAATCAGGAGGTTTTGATTACATCTCGCGCCAACACAAGGCGCTCCTTTTTGCCGCCGTATATCATATTCCCTTCAATTATTGCTGCCTCATTGTCCGTGTTATAAATAAGGACCATGGGGCATCTCTACTGTTTGGGTCCATTCTATCCAAAATTTTTTCAACCCATTGGATCTCCATAACTAACCAAACTGTTGACAAGAAAATTGAGCCCTACAACCGAGCCACAGCCGCTAAGATGCACATACTTAGGAAGCATCTTGAGCCAGCCGACGAGCCCATTGAAAAAGAGCCCCTTCCACCCTTTCCAGATTTCCATGAAGCACAGCCACTTCAAATAGAAGTTCCTCGCTCAAGCTTTGACGAAGCATGGGATCCGGCCACAGATTCCCTCTCCTCCGACATCTCCCTCTTGCTGCAACGAACCAGCAAGATGTACACCTATATGGGAAGCATGCGCCGCGACATTGACGAACTTCGATTAGACGTTCAAAATTCGCAGATGGGACACAGACCTGCCTGCCGCCGCCGCCATGATCAAGAAGACTAGTTTAATTCTTCTATTTTTCTTTCTTTTTTCTCTATCTTCCAAGTTTGTATTAAGGGGCCTTGACCCCATACTTGAATATTTTTGGGAACAATAGTTAGTCCGCGCTTAAATGTTTCTATCTTCCATGTTTCTATTTTCCTAGTTACTTTCCTTTAATGCTTTGTCATCTTTTATTCAACATGTAGTTTTATTAATGCTCTCTACTTAATAGATGTCACTCTTGTAGTTTAGGTTTCAACCCCCTTTCAGAACCCTTCATGATGATATTCAAAAAGGGGAAGAAGAACGTAAGTAAGAACCTAGGGAGTAACATAAAAATGAAAAAAACTTCTCAAATAGGTATAAACTACTAAGTACAACTTTCAGGGAGAGAAAATAAGAACCTATAGGTATATTTTGAAAATCATAAAAAAGGGGGAGATTGTTAGTTCAACTTCTCATATATAATATTTTGATGATTTTATAAAATGAAGAAAAAAAATAAAATATAAGCGTAGCATATTTTTTTTCTCTATAATAACATAATTGTAGGTTTCATGGAGTTTTCCAAGATGGGAGATTAAAAGCGTGAAGACTAAGTAGCATAAGTATTGTCATAGGTCATAGACTTTTCATGTAAACTTTCAAAGGTTGTAATTTTCATTTTATTTTGAGTCTAGAGATGTTGTAAAGAGCCCCTAAACATAACCTATAAATAGCTAACTTAGGCTCTCTACACTTAGGATAAATTAGAAACAAAAACCTAACACTAAGAATCAAATCAGACATCCATAACAATTGTCAGACGTCTGATTTTCAACTTTAAGACATCTGACAAGTGTTTCAGACGTCTAATTACCTATAGCTCTGCCTTTAGTTTCTGTCTTCATAAACATCGGTCGAAGCATTCTTCTATTAGACGTGCATAGCCTCATCCAGGCGTCTGATACTTTACCTGGACATCCTTAAAATAACTGTTAGACTAAGCACCTATCTTCGTTCTATATATAACGGGAAAAATACATTTTCAGACGTCTAGACATACTTCCAAACGTCTACCTTTAGGCCGTTGCCCATGTGTTTCTGTACGTATCTCATTACGAACCAAAGATCTTTTGTCAGATATCGTAACCAAGTCTTTTTAGGTTTCCAGACGTCTAGAGAATCCCTCAGATGTCCATATAGACATCTGATTCTTCAAATCTAGAATCTTATTTGGATCTGGTCAAAACAGGAACGAATCCACACATAATTAGATGTCCAATAACTTTATCAGACATCTTATGTGAAAATATCAGATGTCCTTGTTTCGATCTAATGAAGTCAGTACAGGCTGGCTAATAGTATTAGACGACTAAAATTATAAGACGTCTGACCCTAAAATTAGACATCTGATATTGCTGTCAGACTCATCATTACCCTGATTTGTGGTGGATTTCGTCCCAATCTCTTGGGATTTGTCTCCAATGGCTAAGAGATCTCTCCCAAGTGTTCTTGAAGGTTCCAAACTTGCCTATAAATAGACTACAATCCCTCTTAGGCAAGACACACCTCTTGAGATTCAATTCCCTTAAAAAAATCACTTGCTCACTACTCTAAGCTTCATCTTGCCCTTGTGTTGTGCCAACACTCTAATCAAAGGGCAAAATCACACTCCCAGCTCACTCCGTTCTGCAAATTCTCAGGGAGTTTTCTTTGTACTTAATAGATAAGAAAGTAATCAAAGTATTGGGGTGCTCTATAGGTGATGTTTTAATTCTTACTTTTGTACTTTGGGTATCCACCCTGTCGGGTCCCCGTCTCTTCATTGTGAAGGGAGAAACCTCTGTTTAGGGATTGGAGGTGGGATTTGTAATTGAGGTACACTACCCTCGTTTAAGTAGTGTGGTTAGTGGATTGATCACCTTGTGATCGAAAATCCTAAGTCAAGGGATTGGTTTAGGTGGTGGTTTTCATTCGTCTTGGGTTTCCACCTAAAAATCTGGTGCCACTTTGTGTGATTGAATATTTTGTATTACAATATTTAATAAATTCACTATTCACCCCCCTCTAGTGCAATTTCATTGTGCTCTTCTCCCATTGATGTGGGACTAAAGGTCTCTGTAACGAGCGCGTGCTCCAGACGTCTTTTAAGACGTCTGGGAGGTGGCCCAGACGTCTGTAAAGACGTCTGGGATCACATCCAGACGTCTGACCAGACGTCCGGGATAGTTTACAGACGTCTGGCGAACAGTTATGCTCGCACGGGATATTCGTCTGCGCGCCTGTGCGCGCAGACCTGCGATCCCGCATCTTCTCTGCGGCTGCAGGCGACTGCGACCGTCTCTCCCTCCTCTCCGCGCGACGTTAAAAGGGGGAGGGGGCGCGCCTCCCCTCCCGTCTCCACCATCTTCCTCCTTCTCTCCTGCCTGTGCGCGAGAGCGAGCGGACGCGAGGGCGCAGCGGCAGCGGCGGCCGCAGTAGGCGCGGAGGAGCTGCGGCGTGCGAGGGCGGGGCTCTGCCGTGAGGGCGAGCTCGCCGGGAGCGGCTTGGCCGGCCGGCGGAGGGCGCAGGGGGCGCAGAGCGTCGCGGAGAGGGACCTGCTGCGGGCGGAGCAGCGGACGTGCGAGGTGCGACGCGGGCGGCGTCGCGAGCGGAGGCCGAGCAAGGTTCTGATTCTGGAAAAATTTCCAGAATCAGACGTCTGGACTGATATCCAGACGGCAAGGTCGACGTCTGTGAGATCATACAGACGTCTGAAAGGTGAGTTCCGCTTTCCCCTTCTTTTTGTCGACTGACCGTACTGAGGGAGGAGGGTTGGCTGTGCGCAGGTGTTCGGATTCGTCATCCTTTGCGAATCCGACGTCTGGAAGTTGTACCAGACGGCGGGAGTGACCTCCAGACGTCCGGAGAGACCATCGGACGTATGGGATCTAGGAGAGACGTCCCCACAGACTTCTGGACGTCCGGGGAACCAAGCCGAACAGGTAATTCTCTGATCCACCGTTTAAGACGTCTGGAAGGAGTTCCAGACGTCTGATTTTGCACAGTATTGTCTTTCTCGACCCGTTTAGGGCCCGTTTGGGCTCCGTTTTCCGCGATTCGAGTTGCGTTCGTTTCAGAATTTATTCCTCTACCCGCCTACAGTAGCTATACACTGTTTTGAGACACTCCTTGTGTTTGATCCTTGTGATAGGACCTCGTTCGGTTGCCGTCTTGAGAGTCGCGGAGGCGCGCGGGATTCCCGACCACGCCCCCATTACTCCCGTTGTACCTGGTAGAGTGGTTTTAAGTATTAATAAAATCTGTTAAAGTATGGAACCATAACTAGAACCTAGGGCATTGCATGAATCCTAGGAATGAGAAATATATGGAATGATAGCTCCTAGGTGTTGCATGAATCCTAGGGCCGGAAAAACTAGATTGTATGATAGATCCTAGGATATGGCATGAATCCTAGGATGGAAAAACTAGTGGAATGTACATTACTGCAGTCTTGGAAAAATGGAAAGGAATATATAAAGCTGCCTGTAAATTTAATTAACAGCTGCATGTTATGCATAAAGAATCATGTTGAGATCATGGAATGTGAGAACGAGAATCTGGAAAGTGAAACATATGATGTTCTGAGATAAAGAGCTGGAACCCTACGGGGAAATAGGAGTGGAACTCCTGGAAAGAAAAGGAATAGAACTGAGATGTAGTTTGTACTGTCTCTTGGGTACGCAGTACCAAGGGAAGTACCTGTACCTGTTTTAGTGCAGAGTGGGGCCAGCCGCCCCAGGGACCCGGGGTTAGGATTGGCCGCTCTGTACCGACTTGTTGGCCCTCGTGTACATAGTACCGAGGAGAGCTAGTAGTGTTAGGAGAGTACTAGCTACCCCACGGGCCCCGGGGTTCTGCTAGCCTCCTTCACCGACTTGTTAGGCCCACTAGGGCAAACCAGGGTAGTCAGGCGAGGGTGCGCGGACTGTGGAGGGGCAAGGCCCCGGTTTGGTTACTGTGGAGGGGTTGGACCCCTGTTACTGAGAGGGCTCTGCCCTGGTTCCGTGCTGTGCTTTGGGCGCACCCGTTAACGGAAACGACTGACCGCGTGCCAGTACGGGCTAGCTACCTGTGCGTTTATCGCGCGTGCCGTAGTCACCGTTACGTCTGTCAGTGACCTTGGGGTGGTTGACTAAGGGTAGGATCACCACGGGGGACTCTCCCGGCCAGGAGAGCACCACGTGCTACTTCTACTGTTGGAAAAGACTGCAATCAAGATCGTCCCACGAGGACATTCGAGATCAAGTAAAGGATCTGAGAAGTAAATGAAATAGTGAGAAAAATTGAAAGATGTAAATAAAGGAAGTAATAGAACATAACAGCTACTGTACACTCTACTGTTGCCTTTAGTTAGTTTGCCACTCTACTCAGCGTTTTGCTGACGTGTTACACTCGTTACCTTTTTCAGGACCAGGTGTTGAGCAGCCAGGGTCGGCGGCTGCAGAGGACGCTGGGCCGAGTAGGGTCCAGTAGAGTGGCCACAGCTTTGTACCTTCTTTTGTTTCTGTTCTAGTGAGTAGTTTTGTTTCCGCTGTACCTTCTTTACCTGCAGTTTTTGTTATATGATAAATGTTGCTTTACTGTTGTGGTGGTACCTACTGTAGTAGTTTCTTTCCTTACTGCTGTACTTTCTTACTGTTAGTTATATTCATGCTGAATGTGGTTTATTTTACTGTCTTTTGGTTACTTCCTCGTTGGACGACTGGGTCTTGGGATTAGTCGAGTCGGTCCGGTTCTCGTGTCTCGTAGGGACTCGGGAACCGGGTCGTTACAGTCTCACTTCCTTCGCATGCAGCAGTAGTCAGTAGCTCCATTCAATTGGCTTGGGGGAGTGGTCAATGCCCCCAATTGATGGTCCAAGGACATTCTTGGAACGATTCTGTAGTGTCTGAAGCTAACACTTGGAGTGGGGACCTCAGGAACAGGGTATGGAGCTTCGCAAAGAAGCTCCAACAATGGTGCAAACAAGTCCTGTACTTGAAATCAAGAAGACGATCTTTTGACCACGTTAAACCAGTTCAAAAGGTTCGCCGTAGGGCGTGGAGTGTGTTGGTAGTGATTTCGTGACTTGTGGAGGTGTGTGGTGGTCTGCGGAGGTCGGAGGAGGAGCGCGATGGTGGGTTTGTTCGGAGGGTCACGGGAGTGGGTGGAGTAGGAAATAAAGATGGGGCTTTGATGCGGGTGGATGTGGCGAGGGTGTAGAGGGTTTCAATGAGGCGGATGGAGGGGTGTAGCGGCGGGGATGCCTCGTCAGAGGTGTGGCCGAAGACAGAGAAGGCGAGGGTGATTCACGGTGTCGAGGGGTCGAAACAAGAGTACAAATAGGGAAAAGGAAATAAGGGAAGAGGGGAAGCTAAAGAACCTAGTTTAGGGATGAAAGGGGGAGAGATTCCCATGCCGGTGTGATGGTCAGACGTGGAAAAGACGAACCTCTGAAGGGAGAGACAGCAAGGAAGAGGGGGATCTAGAAGCCCCTGAGTTGGTCGTCGAGGAGCGGACGAAGGAGGGGAGGAACATAGCACTCCCAATTTGTCCGTTGGGAGGCCGTAGGACGACAGAGGGAGGAGCTCACCGAAGCTAAGTTGGGGATGGCCAGGGAAGGAGTTTGAAGAGGGTATTTTGGCCAAAACTTCGCTAAGGGACTCGGCCTTACGACCTGTGTCCTTTTATAGGGCTTAGGTGATCGTTTCAAGCTTGGAAACCAAGCTTGAAAGCTTGAAAGCTTTATGAAATAGGAAACCCACATCTCCCATGCGTTCACATGGGAGATTGGGAAAGAGTTAGAGCTCAAGAATCGGTCTGATTGGAAGAGGATTTCAAGAGGGATCTCCGATTCAAATTGAGGAAGTTTCATCAATCAGTTAAGGAGAAATCCTTGATTGATTGTCGTCGGAGCTCTAGGATTAGGAGTTTTGTGCGGTGGGAATCTTTTTGAAGAAGAAGATGATAAAGTTGGGGGGTTTTGTGTAAGACATTCGAAAGCTGAGGGTTCATTTGAGATAAAGAAAATCAGACTTGTACCAAAATTCATACTAGGTCGAAATAATCTCAGATTGGGCCTAAGTTTTGATACAAACCTAATTTGGACCTAAAGAATCCAATGGTAAAGTTGGACTTTGGTTTTGACCTAGTTTGGCTGAGTAATTTATGCAAAAACCCAAATTAGGGTAATTATCTGTCTATGGCTCGTTTTGGGTCAAGATAGGTTCTGATGGTCAGATTGAAGGTACTAAACCCTAGAGAATATTTTTCTATGAATTTTAGAGGATTTGGGTGAATTTTATTCTAACTAGAACCTCAGTAGATTAAGCAGGTCTGTTTTTAGGCTTTCACATATCATTTAATTCTTGAAATGTATGAAAACCCATTTCTGTCTTGTACTAACTCGTTTATTAGACTCTTAAGATCATTTGACCCTTAATTAACCCCTGCAGAAACCTACAATTATTCTGCAATTGAGATATGCTGTTAAAACTGTAGTTTTACCCCTGTTTTCTTGTTATTCTTTCAGAATGGATTTGTAGTGAATTGGGGCTCTTCTTGCGGTTAAGTAGGAGCATTTATTCCTTGATTGTGACTAATTAAAGCTAGATATGGTTACTGATGACGTTATCATCAGTACTTCCATGGACAAACTAAATATATTTCTATATTTTGTTTACTACCTTTTTAGGGGTAAGCACCTAGCCGCACAATGCATATGAGTATGCACGAGAAATATAGGTCTTATGGAATTTTCTTTCACAGGGAATTCGACCCCTAAGAATACTCTGCCTAAACCCAACTTTGGACTCATCACCAAAAATTTAGATAGGGATCTAAGTGTTCATTATGTACTAGCACCCACAAATCAATTCAGTGTGCATTTGTGCTTTTACGAGACACTTAACTTAATTCATCCAACCCTTATAGGTGAAAAACCTAGCCTAAGATTTCCAGCACCATTGACCTAGGCTTTAGTTTTTCGTTCTCCATAAGAACAATCCTAATCTTAGTAAATACACTAGCTTTCAAGCCTCTTACAAGCCCAAAGGGTCTAAACTCAAGACTCTTCTTCAACCCCTCAAAGGTGGTTGATTACTTGGCCTGCATAATTTTATCTATCCTAACTCAGATTGTGTCCTCAAGCATACAATGTTAATTATGCTTTATTTCTTTTTTATTCTTTTTTTATTTTTTATTTTTAATTTTTATTTTCTCCTTAAAAATGTAGAAATGATGCAAAAAGGAAAACAAACTGCAAAATGTACCCCCCATGCCTAAATCCTACAATGTCCTCATTATAAAACTGAGATATTTGGGGAAAGGGAAAAGAAAGTACCTAAGATAGGCAGACTTTATTTATTTATAAATGTTAGGTTGCCTATCAACAAGCACTGCATTTTAGGGACAGCAGCCAGATAGGTTTTACTTGTAAGCCAGGCTCAAAACAGAGTGGAATAGGCCTTGAAAATAATCATAAAAGGGTGGATCAAGAGAATAGGTAACCTAGGATGTTGGCGAGTTGATGATGTAGAGTGATACCAGATGCTCTCTAGACAAGGGTAGGAATGAGATTCTCTCGGGACACCTTTGGAGGTTTGATGTAATATGCATGAATAGTGACCTCCGGGAGTGTTGGAGGAGGATGCAAAGGATCCTCCATAGGGTGAGGGTGAGGGTAAAGGTAAGGGGTTACTAAAGAGATCACCCTCGGGGTAGTGGAATGACTACAAGCATCAATTCACACCAACTACTCTACTACAGGATGTATTGGTCAAATAAATTCCCTCGACAAAATGTAGATGACACGAATTCTAATCCAGGTATTAGGTAGGTGATGAGTCCATTTCAATAGACTATTTATAAGCCTAAGTTTGTGGATCCTTGTAGTTTAGATTGTATTAACATGCACACTTGGACATAAAATAAGAGCATGCAATAAGATATAGATTTACATTCATTTAGTGCATGTCATAATTTGTAAAATACATAAATAATCCCGAGTATTTCTTTTATTAGGAGGTTTGGACAAAAGATTAATCCACTCTCAAACTCCATTCACCAACTAATAAAGCTCATCATATTTTCCTCTTTTATTTTTCGCTTCTCATAGTTTCATTGTTCCCAACCAAAATTAGTAGCCCATTTTCCCCCTCACTAACCCATGCACCACACCAACATAGCCCATGCATTTAAGTGCAGCCCACATCTCACGGTTCCCACATTTACACTCACATACACACACACGTAGGGCCTACCGAACCCATGCAATGTACTCACCACTCCCTCACCCTCAACGATCTCTCTCTCTCTCTCTCTCTCTCTCTCTCTCTCTCTCTCGCAACGCACGAACACAACCCGTTTGCGTACACAGTGCCATGCAACACCGCCCGCTACCCGTTCTCTCACTCGCGGACTTGTGCTCTCTTACTCACGCCCAACTCGACCTATCACCAGCAACCAACGCGCAGGCCCTAAGAACGCTACTCTCTCACCCTCGATGCATCGCGAGAGGGAGGAGAGCTTGCGCACATCAGGGCGCGACCCTCCTCCCCTCTCCTCGCTCCTCCGCACACCTCAGTCCTCCACCACAACACCTCCTCGTGCCTCCTCCCCTTTCCGGTCTCACCTCTCCTTGATTCTCCACCACCTTGCGCGACCTCAGTCCACCGCAGTTTCTCCACCAACGATCATCGACGGGGAGCTTCCCGGCGATCTGATCGGTGACGAGGAGGAAGGAGGGAGGCTGGTCCTTGCACACATCAGGGTGCAGCTCCTCCTCCCCTCTCCTCGCTCACCCTCACAACACCTACATACCGGCAATCGACCACCAAAGAACGGACACCATGCCGCCCTCCTACTCGCCGTCCTCACCATTCTCGCACACCGAGGAAGGTGCTTGGACACGCACGAGCTTCGGCCGGCCACGCTTGTGTCGTCTTCCTCATGCCACACACCACCTCGACAGCCCCCTCGCAGTGACAGCGCAAGGGGTGTGTGGGTGTCGAAACCACTGCCATCACCGTCGACGCTGTCCGCAGCCCTCCACGCTTCCCACACGCGAGGGGAATTTCCATGTTCCGTATCATTCCATTTCGTTTTCTATTTTGAATGTTTTTATGTTATTTGCCTTGATTGAATGTTAATGGGAACCATTTGCTTATTAGAAGTTTGTAATTCCAATAATGAGATCTTGATGTGTGTTGGTTGCATTAGGCTCCCTGTGGAGACGACTTTCATCCGTTATACGTGGTTTTACTCTCATTTTATTTTTCCGTTCGATCACTTTCGCCGGCCCGCAACGATGATACGTTTTTAATTAAGGAAGCGGTTTGACAGGTGGCGTCCTTGCCAGGGAGGCTCGGCCGACATCTTGATCCCATTTAGTTGGCTATATATTAGTTTTAGGTTGCTTAATACTTAGGGTAGTGGTTTTAGATTTTAGACAGATGGTCAATTTTCAGACTTGCAGGTTCACTGACAGAGATTTCTGGGCTATTTTCCGACCTCAATTCGCGTGCCAAAATTTCTGAAAATTTCCCGATTGATAGGTCTGTAAATGAGGTTTCCAACTAGCTATGGAGCATTTTCTAACTCTTTTTGTTCATTAAGTTATGAGCTCTTGAAGGCAGTACTGTCACACTGATTTGCTGCTACTATGCAGCAGGTTTCACAAATTTTCAAATTTTCTAGGAAGCTTGGATTTCAACGAATTTTTTTTTCAGATTTTCCTTGAATAATGTAGTTTGTGGAGAAAATTTCTTTAAAATCTTGGAGTTTGTTTCATGTAGCAGCTATTGATTTGATTGTCAGCATATCAGTCTGTATCTTTAGACTTCTAGTTTTGAGTTTGTGAGAATTTTCTAGAGCTAAGCACTACTCGGATTTAGTAGTAATACACGCTAAAATTCTTCTGATTTGAGGCAGTTTCAAAACAAAAATTTTCAAAAATTTCTACTGAAGTTTGTTATCTGATTTGTGTTTAATTGACATGTGTCAATTTGAACAATATTGATATATTTTAAAGTTGCACGTTGGAATTCATGTGGCATTTGTGAAGGGGAAGGACGCAACTGGAGATCCGTTTTGATTTAGTTTAGATTCAGATTAGGCTAGTTAGATAGTAGACATCTAATTTTAGTTTTTTTGGGCCAGTATTTTTGGGCATTTCTGAGAGCATGCTCTCCATATGATTTAATTGTTTACTACCCTTGCATGTGGGGGCAAAATTTTTTGAAGCGTGTTCCAATTTTATTGAGATTGTAGGTTTCTTTTAACTTGGTGGTGTGAACTTGTGGAGTAGTTAGTTAGCTAGCTTTAGGTAGATTAGTTTGCTTGCTTGTCACATAAAAGAAAAGATAAAAACAAATCAAAAACAAAAATGATATAAAAAAATCACAAGCTAACTACCCAGAAGTAGCATGTGTAGGATGAGCATTCTAGGAACTTATTTCAGTTGCCTCTAGATCTTTTTGAATTGCATCATTTTTTTTTTTCATATAGAACACAGGAGTAAGGTATGACTTCTCCTTAGCATAATTAAGATACCTACCATGCATATGCATTAGTCTTAAAATCCAAGACCACTAAAATTATTTGAATCAAATTAATTAAGTGGTCACCTTAAAAAATTGTGACTGCTAAGAGGACTAGACCTAACATACGTGACCTAAAATTGTGTGCTTTCATACTCAATCTCACGATTTTCAAAAAAACAAAACGTGCACGTGTGTACACTTTTCTAAAGCACTGTGCACAACACTTAGGATCACTAGAAAAAAGTTTCTCTCCTCTTGCACCACAAGCGAAGTTAGCCAGAAATCAACAAGCCTATCCACCATATTACTTCGATTTCTTGTGCGTGGGTTCAATTCGAGGTTACCATCCCTTGTGAGTAGATCATAGGCACAAAGCGAAGGTTTGCTAGGATTCGTAATCTCGTAAAAATTTATTTGGCCACCAATTGAACACTAACTCAAAGATCTAAAATCTACTAAAAATAGAGTCTCGTTCTATTTGCGTTTGCATTAGCAGTGTTGTGTGTCTGGTTAGAACTCTTTAGGAAGTTTTAATTTTGAATTAACAGAAACCCATGAATTTAAAGCACTTGATTAAAAGTGATGGACCCCCCTTACTCCTATCTTTCAAATAGTGAGAACCAATACTTCCAATCTTTAAACCATGATCCCATGTCCTGAGCCTATCTATCCTTTGATGGATATAATGACAATTCATGTGGTCATTCATATTCTTACCTTGGGAGTACTAGCTAGATATCTCTGAACCATTATGTATAGAACCTAGGAGTAGCATTTCCCACCCCTGGAATCCCCTTTAGAATCCAAACACTTGACCCTCCCACCCTTTATGATTATACCTATTAGAGTTGGGACTGAAACTCCAAAGCAATAAGAGCCCGAGTTTGATTAACCTCCCTGATTTGATTGTGTTCTCTCCTCTTTTATTTATGTTAGGAATGTAGAAACTATCGATTTTGACGGAGGTGGTGAAATTTGTGTGATATAAGATAAAATGCGAAAATACAATAAACAATCTTACAAAAGAAGCAATTACAAGTACACAAAGAATTTTTAGGTGGAAACCCAAATCCGGGTAAAAACCACCACCTAAACCTCTCAGTTTAGGATTTTCCCGACGGACCAAGTCGATCAAATCCACTAACAAGTCACTTAAACAAAGGTGACTTAACCTCTTATAATCACACTACTTATACGAGGGTAGTGTATCTCAAACCCTCCCCTTCACAAGGAGTATTTTGTCTCACAAAGGAGATGGGAATTCGCAAAGCGAATACCCAACCAAGAAGAAAGAAAAATAAACAAGAACCTATAGAGCCACAAAGTAAATGTAATATTATGCTACTATAGGTAAGAATCTCCCCTTAGTAGGAAGTGCGTAGGCGTGATCTCGGTAGAGTATTGATGCTCTCGGATTGGAAGCTTTGAGGGCAAGAGCACTTCTTTGATCTTTTTCTTCTAGGACACAAAAGTCATGGAAGAAGTATTCTTCAGTGTGTTATGACAAAGGAAGAGTCATCCTCTATTTATAGATGGCTTTGGAAGCCTTAGGTAGCCGTTGGAAACAAATCTAAGGCTAATTAGGCCGAAATCAGGGCTATTAATGATTCTGACAGTGCTATCAGATGTTTGGGCTTAAGGTCAGGCATCTGGGTCTTCATCTGATTCTATGATCGGTCATCTGATCTAGAAGGGTGGATCAACTGGACGATGTTGGATTAGAATAGGCGTCTAAATATTACTTTTAAGACGTCTGGGATACTAGTCAGACGTCTAATTCTAGACGAGTTCTCTTCTTATTTTGTCCAGAACTAAATAGGGTTCTAGGTCTTATTGGTCAGACGACAGGTCGGTTGTCTAACACAAAGTTTGGACATTTGGAAATAAGATTCATTGCGGGAATTGATTTCTCGAGGCTCAAATGGCTATAATCACTGACAAAAGTGATTTGGGGAAGGATTGAGCCTAACGTCTATTTATCAGATGTCTAGGGATTTATATAGACGTCTGAAAGTGAATATAAATTAGATTAAAGAATAATCCTCAACAATTAAGTCTAACAAAGCCAACGGTTCTCTAGTTGGACGTTTGGTAGTGTCATCAGATGTCTTCTAAGACGTCTGGACTAAGGGCTAGACGTCTGAAACTGGCAGACAGAGAACGAGTTTCCAGCCTAAGTATTTTGGACATCTGATTAAACAGTCAGACGTCTTAAAATCTAAGATTAGATGTCTGATGTCTAGATTGGACGTCTGATCAGGTTATCTGAGGCCTACTTTGATTTTCTGATTTAACTAAGAGTCTGTCTAAGTATTCTAGGATTGTGTATGTGTTCCTAGGTCTACTATTTGATACTTTGGGCTCTTTAACATATAATCTAGACAAATAAAAGAGCAAAGAACAAAAACAACAAATACAGGGTACAAGGCAAAAGAACATCTATCATATTCTTCTTGTCTTTAAGTTCTCGCTTCATGCGAAGCTCCATCTTCTTTTCTCCATCAAGCTCCTCCAATCCACCATGGATGCGAGCTTGAGTTCTTTCACACTTGAATTCATTTGCATTAATCCTGAGATCTTAAATTCAATGCAAATGTTAAATAATAAGTGTTTCATTATCATCAAAATTAACGATCGTGATGTCCTTGCACCAACAATCTCCCCCTCGTTGATGATGGCAAAATCATAAATATTAATCCAAAAAATTCTCCCTCTTTTTGACATTATCAAAAAGGTTTAATCAATTTTACTTATTCTATACTCCCCCTTAAAATATTTTCTTCTAATTTACATTTTTTGACATAACAAGATAGCTATTCATCTATCCATTAACTCCCCTTTCTAAAGGAACTATAGCTATATTCATTTAAAAACTCCCCTTTAATGATGAAAAATAGCTTTATCAAATTTTAACTCCCTCTATCTAAATGCTACAAATGAAAAGATAAGGTAAAGATTTTACCTCACTTACCAAGGCCAATAGCATGGCCCAAATGGAGGTTGATGCCAAAATGGATGGGGCTCCCATCCGAAGCTTGGAGGTCTGGACAACGGTGCCAGTCTCCAATCGAGCGGTCGACTCATGGCGGCTCGATCACCTACCGGTCTTCTCGTCGATCTCCTTGTCTTCCACTTTGGTCCCCCCAATTCAAGTAGTCCATTCTTGAGCTTGTTGGTCCAATTTTTAACATTTACATCTTCCTTGAACCCTACAAAATAAGATTCTAATTGATCTTTCGGTATCCAAGTTAGCTTGGATCTGGATTTGTTAGTTGGTCTCCTTAATGAAGATTCTTTCTCAACCTTATGACTAGTACTAACTCTTTCATAAGAGAAATTTTCTATTCTACCAATTAAATTCTTGGAATTTTTCTTAAGACATGCAAGTTCTTCTTCTATAACATGCATCTTGGTCTTTAAACAAGAAAGTTCAATTTTTAAGCTAGCATTTTCTTTAATCAATTTGTTGTTTTCATTGATTAGGTCATGATTTTATAGCAATAAATTATTATTTTCAGAAATGTTAAGACTATAACTAGTTTCTAGATTCTTAAGTTAATTTCTAACCTTTCATTTTCAGATTTTAGAAAGCTAAGATTCTTTTTAATGCTCTTATTTTCTATTTTTAGTGACTTACTAAGCTCATACAATTCATCAAAAGCATCTTGTAATTCATTAAAAGACTTTACCTCTTTGTTGTCATCTTCACTTTCATCATCTCTTGTGATGGCCATGAAGCCCATGCAAGTGACTTCATTTTTCTTCTTGGGATCCTCCTCTTCTTCTTCCTTCAAGGTTAAGTCATCCCAAGTAGCTTGGAATGCTTTCTTTTTGTACTTCTCCTTCTTCTCCTTCTCCTTCTCCTTCTTGAGAAGAGGACATTCGGGTCAAAAATGCCCTTTTTCCTTGCAATGATAGCAACATCTTGGGCTTTCCTTCTCCTTCTCCTTCTTCTCTTTCTTTTCTCTCTTTGAATCCCTATAAAACTTAGAAATTTTCTTAAATAAAATTTTAAGGTCCTTGTCATCAGAACTTACCTTACTATCCGATGCGACTTTGAATGTCAAACTCTTTCTTGGCTTTGGCTCTGGTGTGTCCTTTCTCTTCTTCATCTTCATCTCATAGGCCATGGGGTTGCCTAAGACGTCTTCCATGTTGAGCTCCTCTACTTTATTTGCCTCCTCTATGGCAGTGACCTTTTGTTCCCATTCTGGTCCAAGGGAATGGAGAAGCTTTCTTTGAAGCTCCCCCTTAATAAAGGCCTTACCTAAGGCTTTAAGGTTATTTACTATGAGAATGAACCAAGTGTTCATCTCACTTAAAGTTTCATTAGTCTTCATGGAAAATGATTCAAATTCTTGACTAAATTAATTTTAGAGGACTTTACCCTGGAGGTACCTTCGTGAGTTACCTCTAGTGTGTGCCAAATCTCATATGCAGTGGCGCATTGTGAGATTCGGTTGAATTCCTTCAGGTTCAATGCGCAATACAACGTATTCATTGTCTTCATGTTGAGAGAGAGCTCTTGAATTTGCTGCTGTGAGTAGCCTCTCGCAGGTCTCTCCGAGATGTTGAATGGAGTCTTGCACTTAGCCCAAATGAAGTTATTAGCTTGAAGCCACGTCTTCATCCTGAGCTTCCAATACCCGTAGTTGTTCCCGTCAAAATAGGGAGGACGGGTAGTGGATTGACCCTTAACGTGTCTCGTTGCGATGATGCTTCCCTCCATGATCTCTTGCCGGTGTGTGACGTCGAATGCAAGACTTGCTTTGATACCAATTGTAGGTTCTGATGGAGGGGGTGAGATTTGCGTGATATAAAATAAAATGTGAAAATATAATAAACAATATCACAAAAAAATGTAATCACAAATACACAAACAATTTTTAGGTGGAAACCCAAACCCGGGTAAAAATCACCACCTAAATCTCTCAGTTTGGGATTTTTTCAATCGACCAAGTCGATAAAATCCACTAACAAGTCACTTAAACAAGGGTGACTTAACCTCTTACAACTACACTACTTATACGAGGGTAGTGTACCTCAAACCCTCCTCTTCATAAGGAGTATTTTGTCCCACGAAGGAGACGAGAATTTGTAAAGAGAATACCCAACCAAGAAGAAAGAAAAATAAACAAGAACCTATAGGACCACAAAGTAAATATAATATTATACTACTATAGGTAAGAATCTCCCCTTGGTTGGAAGTGCATAGGCATGATCTCGGCAGAGTTTCGATGCTCTCAGATTGGAAGCTTTAAGAGCAAGAGCACTTCTTCTTTGATCTTTCTCTTCTAGGACACACAAAGTATGGAAGTAGTATTCTTAGGTGTATTATGACAAACGAAGGGTCATCCTCTACTCATAGATGGCTTAGGAACCCTTAGGAAGGCTATAGAAGCCTTAGGTAGTCGTTGGAAACAAATTCATGGGTAATCAGGCTGGAATCAGGGCTATTAATGATTCTGATAGTGTTATCAGATGTCTGGACTTAAGGTCAGATGTCTGGGTCTTTGCCTGATTCTATGATCGGTCGCCTGATTTAGAAGGGTGGATCAACTGGACAATGTTGAATCAGAACAGACGTCTAAATATTACTTTTAAGACGTCTGGGATACTAGGAAGACATCTAATTCTAAATGAGTTCTCTTCCTATTTTGTCTAGACCTAAACAGGGTTCTAGGTCTTGTTGGTTAGACAACAGGTCGATCGTCTAGCATAAAGTCTGGACGTCTAGAAATAGGATTCACTGTGGGAATTGATTTCCCAAGGCTCAAACGATTATAATCATTGACAAAAGTGATTTGGGCAAGGATTGAGTTTAACGTCTATTTATCAGATGTCTAGGGATTTCTACGGATGTCTGAAAGTGAATATAAATCAGATTAAAGGATAATCCTCAACAATTAAGTCTGACAAAGCCAACGGTCCTCTAGTTGGACGTTTGGCAGTGTCATCAGACATCTGAACTAAGGGCTAGACATCTGAAACTGCCAGACAGAGAGTGGGTTTCCAGCTTAAGTGTTTTGGACATCTGATCAAACAGTCAGACATCTTAAACTCTAAGATTAATGTCTAATGTCCAAATTGGACGTTTGATTAGGCTGTCTGATGCCTACTTTGATTTTCTGATTTAACTAAGTGTCTTTCTAAGTATCCTAGGGTTGAATATGTATTCCTAGGACTACTGTTTGATACTTTGGGCTTTTTAACATATAATCTAGACAAATAAAAGAGCAAAGAACAAAAACAACAAATAAGGGTACAAAACAAAAGAACATCTATCCTATTCTTCTTACCTTCAAGCTCTCGCTTCACACGGAGCTCCATCTTCTTTTCTCCGTCAATGTCCTCCAATCCACCATGGATGTGACCTTGAGTTCCTTTACATTTGAATCCATTTGCATTAATCCTGAGATCTTCAACTCAATGCAAATGTTAAATAACAAGTGTTTTGTTATCATCAAAATTAACGATTGTGGTGCCCTTGTAAAAGAGCAATCTTCGTTTTCGATAAAATTTTTTACATAAAATGACGTGTCGTTATAGTTCGTGTGTGGTAGAAAATCGCTTTTCAAAATATTCAATTATTCAAAATCTAACCACAAAAATAGTTAGGTCATCTCCACAGGGAGGAATTAGCCTATTGAATTAGTGAGTGGTGACTCGTTTATTCGGGAATCTTAATGGGTGCACCATTCTTTAGTGCAACTCGTTGCCCTCATGAATTCTCATTCTAACCAATTAATTAAGACTGTAGGTGTTTATATGCAATGTTACCACAATATAATATTCTATTAAATAATGATCTTGGTAATGGTAAACACTGTAAATACCAATTTCTAAAATATGGCTTGTCCACCTTAATCCATGCATTATATCATTCATGAGAAGAATTCAGCCATAAGTAATTAATAAAAAATAGAGGGATATTCATGCAAATTCTTTTCACTATATTAATTCATTAAATAAAGCAATAGTGAAACCCGCAATGGCATATGTTGTAATTTCTAATTGGAGGAGAAACAAAGGTTTTCTTCTCTCTCTTCCTTATGCTCATGAGGGAGGATGGCTGGGGGCGATGTTGCATGTAGAGATGCATCTCGACAAGGGCGTCGCGTTGACGTAGGAAGCATGGCCGAAGGCGACCAGTGGCGGCGATCGGAGGCGGAGGAGAAGACCGACGGCAGCTTGCGCATGTGTGCGCGTGGACGATGGGAAGCGCTGCCATGGTCGGGGTGGCCTTGTGAGGACAAGGCGAGTTCAACGGCGTCGATGGATCAGTGGTTGGAGGTCCATGGATCCAGCTGCGAGGAGGTTGACCGGTGGTAGCTTTGGGTTCCTCTCTGTTGGAGAAGAGGAAGATGAGGGTGCTCTGGAGAGGAGGTGCTGCAGTCGTTGCTGTGGCAACGCGATGGTGGTACGATTGTGTGGATGGCGTGCATGCACGGGTGCGTAGGCTGTAGTGCGTGAGGATGTTGTGCTACCTGCTGTGCACGATGGCACGTGCTGCTGTGGCACTAGAAGGCCTTTGCTGTTGGATACAAACAGGGGAAGAAGAGAAGAGGAAGAATGAAGGTGGAGTGGTTAGGTGATGGCGGTGGTGTGCGTGTGCACCTTATCACAGTGCACACATGATTGGCGGCGTTGGGGGCATGGCAGAGTATGCGAAGTCCATGGTGCAGGCTTGTTGTAAAGACTTATCACACTTTTAGCCTTTTAAGACATCTGGAGTCTCAGTTAGACATCTGAACCCTTTCCCGGATGTCTGAAAATGAAATTTTTGTACGCACACTGTGCCCTGCACGCGGGCGGCACGCAAGACCTCCTTCCTCTCTCTCCTTTCCCTACTTTCCCTGAACCCTAAAACCCCCACGCCACCTATTTAAGCCCCTCCCCTTCTCTCCTCTCCACTCCACACACCACCACCTTCACCTTCAGAGCTTGCGGGAGTGGCGAGAGGAGGTGAGCGAAAAGGAGAGTGAGAGGGAGAAGGAGGAGAGTGTGGGAGGAGGAGGATGTTATAACCCTGGCATCAAACGTCATTTAAGACGTTTGGGAATTGGTCCAGACATCTGGTTAGATGTCTGAAAGCCTTCCCAGACGTTTGGAATTTAATTTTTTCGGCGTACGGGTTCGCGTTTACGCGAACCGCCGCCCTCCTTTCTTCTCTTTCCTTCCTCCCTGTAGGTGTAGCCATCTTTTTCTCTCTCTCTCCCCACAGTAGCCTTCAAATACCCCCCTCTCCTCTCCCTCACCCTCACTCCACCGCCTTCTTCTTCTTCCTGTTAGCGAGAGAGTGAGCAGGCGAGGGTAGCAGCGGCTGCTGCCGTGAGCACGTGGGGAGGAGGGGCTACTGCGAGAGGGAGAGAGCTAGATCGCGAGGGTGCAAGCTCGCCAGAGTAGCCAGGGTCGGCTGGCGGGTGCGTAGTAGGAGCGTGGTGTTGGGGAGGAGCTGCTGCAGCTCAGGCAGCAGGCGAGCGCGGTGCGGCACGGCCATGCGCTACAGGCCAAGGGAGAGGAGGTCCTGATTCTGGGAAAATTTCCCAGAATCAAACGTCTAGACATACGTCCAGACGACACAGGAGACGTCTGAAGGAAGGTCCAGACGTCTGAAAGGTACGATATTTTTCCTTCCCTTCTTCTTTCACGTGTACGGCCATGCAGCTGTTCCACCGAAGGGTTCTGCTTCGTTCCATGTTGAGGACGGTTGCATATGTGTGCAGGTCTCATTCGAGAAGGCGCAAGGGCACGCCCTCCCACACAGATCGGACGTCTGGGCACAGCACCAGATGACGGAGAGGGTCTCCAGACATCCGGAGTGACAGTCGGACGTCTGGAAACTAAGTCCAGATAGTTCAGCAGGATTCTGGACGTCTGAAGGACCACGTCAGATCAAGGTATGACCTGAGCCATCGTTTAAAACATTTGGAAGATGTTCCAGACGTCTGAATTTGGGCAGACTTGTCGTTTTTGACCCGTTTAGGGTCTGTTCGAAGTCCGTTTTCCGCATTTCAAGTTTCGTTCTTCTCAGATTTAGTTCCTCTACCTATTTACAGTAATTGTATCTTGTTCTGAGTAGCTCCTTGTAATTGATCCTTGTGTTAGGACCCCGTTCCGTTGCGGCTCTAGGGGTTGCGGGGACGCGCGGGCTTGTCGATCACGCCCCCAGTACACCCGATTTTGTGGGTACAGTGGCCCCTTTAATTATTTATCAAAAATTATGCACTTGTGAAATAATTAATAGATTTTAGGGTATTGCATGAATCCTAGGACTGAAAAACTAGATTGAATGATAGATCCTAGGATATGGCATGAATCCTAGGACTGGAAAACTAGATTGAATATATATATTGCAGTCTTGGAAAAGTAGAAAGGAAAACGATAACTGCCTGTAATTGGTTAACAGTTGCTTGTTTATGAATAGATAATTACTGTTGAGAACATGGGCTATATGAATATAAAGTTGAAATGATGAAACCTAAATTGGCTGAGTTAAAGAAAAATGCGCATGAACCCTACGGGGAATTAGGAGTAGAGCTCCTGAGAAGTGAATGGAATAGAATTGGGAAAGTGAGCTGGCCCTTGAGTACGGAGTACCAAGGAGAGCAACTGTCCCCCGATTTAGTGCAGAGCGGAGCTAGCCACCCCAGGGACCCGGGGTTAGGTCTGGCCACTTTGTACCAACTTTTGGCCCTCGTGTACACAGTACCGAGGAGAGCTAGTAGTGTATGGAGAGCACTAGCCACCCTACGGGCCCCAGGGTTCTGCTAGCCCTCCTACACCAACTTGTTAGGCCCACTGGGAAAACCAGGGTAGTCAGGAGAGGGTGCGCGGAGTGTGGAGGGGCAAGACCCCTGTTTGGTTACTGTGGAGGAGCTGGACCCCTGTTACTGAGAGGGCTCGGCCCTATACTGGTTCTGTGCTGTGCTTTGGGCGCACCCGTTAATGGAAACGACTGCCAGTGTGGGGTAGCTACCAGTGCATTTATCGTGCGTGCCATAGTCACCGTTACGTCTGTCAGCGACCTTGGGGTGGTTGACTGACGGTAGGACCACCACGGGGGACTCTCCTGACCAGGGGAGCACCACGTGTTACTTCTACTTTTCGGAAAAGACTACAATCAAGATCGTTCTCATGAGGAACATTCAAGATCAAGAGAAGGATCTGAGGAATAACTCAATAATGAGTAAATGGAAAAATAAATAAAGAGATTAAAAATATAACAGCTACTGTCCACCTTACTGTTTTTCTTAGCTTTTGGTTGCCACTCTACTCAGCGTTTCGCTGACGTGTCACCTTTGTCACCCTTTCTGGACCAGGTGTTGAGTAACCAGAGCCGACGAATGCAGAGGAAGCTGGGCCTAGTGGAGCCTAGTAGTCTTACTTGTGTAGTACCTACTGTACCGTTTCTTTTGTGTAGTGAGTATTTTTCTATTACCACTGTACTCTTTTATTGCAAGCATCATGTTTATGTATCTGTTTATTCTCTACTGTTGTGGTGGTGTATACTGTAGTAGTTCTTTTCTTTACTGCTGTATTTTGTTACTACTAGTTATATACATGGTGAATGTGGTTTATTTTACTACTCTTTTGGTTACTTTCTCGTTGGATGACTGGGTCTTGGGATCAGTCGAGTCGGTCCGATTCTCGTGTCTTGTAGAGATTCGGGAATCGGGTCGTAACAAGATGGTATCAGAGCAAGGTTGTTCCGAGAAGTGAACCAACTGACTGGAAAATAATCAATTCACGTGTTTGTAACTAGAGTAGCCACCACAACGTTTCTTTTGACATATGTTCTTAGACTTCTCCGTTAGATACCGTTTCGTATTGACATGTTTCCGTTTTGTATTCGCGTCTCCTTGCAGGAGATGCCTCGATACGGGACTAGCGAGGCGGACCGCGGGCGCGGCCGAGGACGAGGTCGGAGGGGTGGGCGCGTTGAGGTCGACGTTTCAGTGGAGCAGCCACTGCTCCCGGGCATTCAGGCCCAGGACCTCGCTCAGCTGATACGGGACATCGTGCGAGAGGAGCTCTACTCGCCGCCACGAGCACCTCTCCCTAGGGCTGCGGAGGGGGAGTCCTCTGTAGGACCACGTGACGGACATGGCGCTAGACACGGGGGAGGGGATGGGCCGCCACCGCCCCCACCTTCCTCCGACACTTCTGCGCATGAGGCTTCTTTACTTGGAGGTGCACCAGCATCTCCACTTCAGCGCCACTTCGAGCTTTTCGGACAGTTCCGGAAGCTGAAGCCCCCCTCCTTCAAGGGGGATGAGGACCTGACCGAGGCGGAGGACTGGTGATGAGAACCTCATCATGAGCCATAACTAGCTCATTTTGACCCAATACAAAGGATAAAAGCTCCTACATAACTCAAGGAAAGGCTTAACTCAGAGAATTCTGAGTTTAAGGAGAAAACAAGTTATAAGGGGTAAAAATGTAATTTTACCAGTATAATCTGCATACAGGGTAATTCAGGGTCCAAACATAGGTCAAAGCAACCTAATAAGAATAAAAGTGGGATGAGATGATCTGGCAAGGGCTACAGCAATTCCAAGGAACTAAATGATAATCTGTAACCCTAAAACAAACCCACTTCAATTCACGAGGTTCAAGGCAAATAAAAAATGGAATAAACCCTCTAAGATTCATAGAAAAATAATCTCTAGGGTTTAGAACCTTCAATTTGACCTTAGGAACCCATCTTGACCTACATTGAGAACCATACCCAATTAATAACTTAATTTGGGTTTTTGCATAAATTGACCAGTCAAACAAGGTTTAATCTAGAAATAAAATTCACCATCAGATTCCTTAGGTCCTAATTAGTCATGTATAAAAACTTGAGCCTAAGAAGAAACCTTCTTGACCAACTTTACACTTTGGTCCTCATATATTTACTTTTTGGCCCTCAACTTTTGAACCCTCGCATTTTGGCCCCTAACTCTCCTTCGTCCTTTGTGTTCAGGTCCTCCCTGCAAAACCTGCCAGCACCATGCTCCGGCGACCTTGCGCGGAGCATGGCGCCGCGCAGGGTGAGGGGGAGAGTCTGGCAAGTAAACCGGAGGTGCCCTACGTCGTCAGCCGTCGCAGGGACACCCCCCTGGTCGCTGTAACCCACCATACCGGCCGTGCGAACGCACGGACGGTATGGGTTTCCATCTCCGGCATCCTCCGGCGAGGGAGACACGTCGTCTCCCTCCGCCTTCCTCCCTGATTCGGTCCCTATAAATACCCCCGTCGCTCCACCGTTCTTCCCAGCTCGGATCTGACGGAGAAAACCCCCAACTTTCCTCTCTTCTCACTCCGGCGGACGCCCACCAGCTCCGGCGGTTCTTCCTCCTCCTCCTCTTCGCTCTGCCGCAATACCAGCAGCAGAGACTTCTTCCCCTGCTCTTCCCGCGCCACGCCGTACCCAGCTGGCGCCTCTCCGGCCCTCTGCTCGCCGCCGCCCCTTCCCCCGGGCATCTTCTTCTCCGGCGACAGTCGATACGACTGTCGCCCGCTCCGGCCCCTCCTCGTCCTGCTAAGTAGGTAGAACTCCTCCTCTTCCTCCCCTCTTCCTTTTCCTCACTTTAAACATCTACTGTCGCCCTCGATTCCGACCACTCACCCTCACCTTCTCCGCCTCCGGCCATCCTCCGGCGAGCCGCTCCCATCACTCCAGCATCCCACCCGGCTCGCCAACCTGCACATAATCTCCGCCTCCTCACCCTGATCCATTTCCGCCCCTCCACTTCCCCCAAATCACCCTCTGCAACTCCACTGAACAAACCCATCTCCCGACCCACAGTCCGACCTAGGGCAGCCCTTAGGCTCCGCCCCGCCGCCTGCACACCCCCCGACCACCTTCGCCGTGCCATGGCGAAGGTCCTCCGCGTTTCTGATTGGGCCGAGAGGCCGTTTTTCTGTGGGCAGGTACCTGCGCTCGTGGCCGCCATTGTTGAAGTGAAGCAGCTTCTTCACCTGCTGCCCCAGGTGCGCCACGCCCAGGTTACGCTCCCAGACAGCGCAAGGCGCCTTCGCGAAGTACCAGGCTGCAGTCAAGTCGAAGCCCTCGCGCGAAGGTCTCGCGTAACGCTGCGATTACCAGCTGCTTCCTCCGCGCAGGCACGAAATTGGGGTGGGACATTTAGTCCCACCTCGGAAGGCTCTGAAGGAGCGCAGCGGTATAAAGCGAAAAAGTGCTGGAGGCTTATTGCCTCAGCACACGGGGTGAGGTCCCCTTCACCCGTCCGGTTACCCGGTCTCGTCCGCGCTCACGCCCCGCGAACCTGGCCCGGACCCGACTTAGACTGACCTGCACTCCTCGCCCACCACGCACGCCGGTGGGCCTGGACCCAGGCGCGACCCGTACCCGGCTACCCGGCAGCTCTGGGAGAGCTATCCTATGAGCGGATTCTGTGAGAGAGAGACGTGGGGGAGGGTAGAGATAGGTTTTGCCCCTCTCTGATCAAGCTGTGTAAGTGTGCAGGCACAGGTGAAGAAGAACCGTGGAAGAAGACGAAGGCTGAAGGAAGGAGGATCACCGAGCGGCACTGTAGCAGCGGCGGTTTAAGTCGTCTGATTGGAAAATCAGACGACGTCCTGAAGGCAAGGAAGGAGAAGGAAGGCGAGGCAGAGGAGAACACAGAGAGACAAGCAGAAAGAGCTGAAAGAAGAGGGAGAACGCAGAGAGGCCAAGACAAGAAAAAAGAGCACGAGAAGAAAATCTGAAGAAAGGAAAAGAAGAAAGAAAGAAGAAGAAGAAGAACAGGACCGCTCTGCAGAAGAAAGGAAAAGAAAGAAAGAAGAAGAAGAAGAACAGAACCGCTCTGCAGAAGAAAGGAAAAGAAGAAAAAGAAGAAGAACATCACCACTGCAGATAAAGAAGAAGAACAAAAGAAGAGAGCAGAAGATCTGAGAAGGAAGAAGAGGAGAAGCAAAGAGAAAAGAAGAAAAGCCAACAAATTCTCTCTCTCTCTTTCTTTATTTTTGTAAAAGAAACTTGTACCCCTAGAATACAACTTGCTCCCTGAGTTCGACCTCGAGAACTCTTTATTTCCGAGTAACAAATTGTATTAAACTGGTAATCACCTCCCTCTATACTATACTACGACGAAATAATAAAACTATAGAGGAAGGTAGCCCACCAGCTTTTGGCGCCGTTGCCGGGGAGCAACGGCTATTCTAGAGGTAAACATTCCTGTTTCTTTTTAGTTTCTGATAATCTCCTCTCTTTTGTGCAGCTACAGGAAATCAAGAAAACAAGCAACCGCACGACAACCACTCCGAGGACAGGTAAAATTTTTTCCTCTTGCTATTAACCCCTAAACTCTAAAGAGGAAGAAAAGAAAAGAACAAGCAATATAGGGCTAACCTGTCTTCCATACTTAGTAACCATAAAGAGTTGCATGTTTTCAACTCATTACTCCTGCACACTATTAAGGGTATTTAAGGGCTAACACATTCTTGCTTGAGCCCTAATTACCCAACAAAGAATTAACTGGACCAAGTAGAGCCAACCTAGGATCCAACACTAGGGATTTAGAGACACACTCCTTAAGCAAGAATTGAGAAAACCAAATGAAGTGTGCCCAAGCCCTTGTCTGAAAATACCTATTCAAAGAAAACATAAAACAATTGGCTCTCTAAACACTTGAACCCTAAAAGACAGGACCTAAAAGCTCTCAAAGAAAACAAGAGGTAAAGTTGACCCCTTGGGTCAACCAACCTTAAATTAGGTCACTCTTTGCACTTAAAAGACTAAAGTTCAAGTGAAACCTTAAGCACCCTAATCTTAAAATAAAAATTGGTAGACTTAAGAGGTCAAGATCTCCATTCTGGTCTACCTGGAACCGCAGTGACAAGAGAGGTCGGGTGGGGGAAACCCTGTAACCCGTGGGGACGCTCTACCGTGTAGGGGTCTTCGCGGGACTCTCCCTCTCTGGCTGCCCAGGTAATTCTCAGGTGGACGATCTTTCTGATCAAGGGGTCCATCTGCCCCGCACCTCTATAGTCACCCAACACATTTGTGGGTGTCTTGATTGGGTCCAGCACCTTCTAAACTTACCTCTTCCAACAGTGCATGTACGGAAGGAGGTCCTTAAGACCACCCTTAAGACCTCCTTTAGAAATTCGCTCTCGTCAAGGCCAAGCCTCGACGCCCGTGTTTGTGCAGCAACACCCTCACATTATTCTCTCTTCTGATTCAGAACCAAGTTCTTATTCTTCCCCCATCATGGCTCAGCCAGTTGAGGAAGAAAATAATCTGGAGCACCAGCTCCAGCGACTCAATGACCTCTTCCAAAACTTCGTGCACCCACCACAGCGTCCTATGATGCGGGACCACTACAATCCTGCTGCGGTGGCCATTGAGCCTCGAGTCAAAATCCCGACTGGAGGACCTGATTCCGAATTAAAGCCCAACATGATCCATGCTATACCTAAATTCCATGGGCTTAATTCTGAAGATCCCTTCCAGCACATCAAACAGCTAAAGCATCTGGCCCACACTTTTGGATCAGATGCGCAAAATCGGGATATTCTTCTCATGAAGATGTTCTCCTTTTCTCTTATGGACAAGGTCGCCCATTGGTATCAAACTCAGACCCGGCCGATCAACACTTGGGAAGAACTTCAATCCGAGTTTTTGAAAAAGTTTTTTCCCGTTGGTCGGACCAACACCTTGCGCCATCAGATTACACACTTCACTCAACAATCAGGAGAACCTCTCCATGAGGCATGGGATCATTTTCAGGATCTCATGAGAAAGTGCCCCCATCACAGAGTTCCTAAATGGGAACAAGTCCAATCTTTTTACCAGGGACTCCGTGAGGACATCCGCCTTTTCGTCAATGCAACTTGCGGAGGAAACATCATGGGTCAACATGAAGACACCGTATGGGAGATTCTCGAAAACATGTTCGAGAACTCCATCAACAATGACTCCATGGGATTATTCGACAGGACGAATACCCGCGCAGCGACGAATTTTAAGGAAGCACATGAGACGCAGGGCCTGTCCGCATCAGTCGACCTGGAATTAATGGCCAGTCGATTGGACAAGGTCTCAATCATTGAGAAGAAGGTGGATGAGCTGACTCAGCACTTGCAGCGAGCCACCTCCGCGCGTAACTCCTTTGCACAACCTCCCTCCACACAGGAGACTGTGCAAAACATCCTCCACCGATCTTCCCCTAGGATGGATCCATATCCATCCCCATCTGATTCTCGGATCGGAGGATCATCCGATCCTTTCTACACCAGCCCGGTGAACTCCATTCCCCCTTTCCCTGATTCTCAAGAGGTTCCTCAGACCTGCGAGGACCTCAACGCCATCCAGAACGACCCATTCTCCAACACTTACAACCCTGGATGGCGAAACCATCCCAATTTTCAGTGGGCGGGAAATTCCCAAACCCAAAGACCACCTTTTCAGTCCCGCCCACAGCCCTCTCGTCATTACCAGCCGCCTCAGCCTCGGCCCAACCCTACTTATCCATCAGGGCCAAATCAGGATCAAATGTCCCTAATCCTTCAGACTCTGGCTGACATTCAAAGAACGAATGCGGCTATTCAAAAACAGCACAAGGACGAACTTACAGAGGTTAAAACTCAACTGGCCCAGTTGGCAAATTCTCGCCAGCCAGGCACACTCCCTTCCCAACCTCTTCCTAACCCGAATAACGTGCCAACCCAGAAGCGCGTTATGAATCCAAATTTAGGCCACGCACAATGGATTTATCAGGCCCCTACTGCTCCATCTCCAGACGAGATGGAAGCTTCAACTTCTTATGCGGGATTTCAGCAGCAGCCACCCCTCTTACAAAACCCAAACCAAAATCAGGCCGGATTAAATTCTGTAACAACACGTAGTGGTAAAACAACTCAAGACCCGCATTATCCGAACCACTCCAAGCCTGATAACCATGACCCTAGGATAGTTATCCAAGATACCACTGTCCCGGATCCACAACCTGGACCTATCCTAGAAGAACCAACCAAGATCCCGTTTCCCGAGGCCTTGACCAAGGGAAAGAAGACCACCAAACCCGTGGCCCCTCAGGAGGGCCTGGTCAAGCTCTTTGAGCAGGTCCACATAAACATCCCCTTGATGGATGCAATCCGCCACGTACCAACTTACGCACAATTTCTAAAGAATATATGTACACCCCAGCGTAAGCCGCGAACCAAGGGAGGGAGCCCAATTGTTCTGTCAGAGCAAGCCAGCTCTGTAATCCTCAGTAGACTCCCACCCAAGGCAAAAGATCCTGGTACTCCCCTGATTTCCTGCAAGATAGGTGGTACCCAATTTGATAGAGCATTGTTAGACTTGGGTGCATCCATAAACCTGATACCCACATCCTTACTTGACCATCTAGAAGAATCTGAGCTAAAACCAACCGAGGTGACATTACAATTAGCAGATCGATCCATAAAGTCACCAAAAGGGATTCTCGAGGATGTTATCGTAAGAGTGCGGGATTTCTATTTCCCAGTGGACTTTATAGTCCTAGATATGGACGCACCTGAGAACCCTAGGGATACACCAATCATTCTAGGGAGACCTTTCTTGGCTACTGCTAGAGCCAACATCAGCTGTGAGGAGGGCCAAATAGAGCTTAAGTTTGGAGATCAAACACTGAAAATTGATATATTTAAGGCCCAACAAGGAATTAATTGCGGCATCATCGAACAAATTTGTGACATCAGGACCTTGGTTGATGAATCACACTTCCAGAATGACTCGATTATGCCTCATCAACCATAGAAGGATCTTGACCCGCAAACAGAGGAGTCGAATCCAGATATGAATAACCCAGTAACTCCCACCCTTGAACCTCACATCTATACTGAACCACCCGCTGCTGCTGATAACGCCATCCTCGAACTGAAACCCCTTCCTGCTCACTTGAAATACATCTTTTTGGGTTCTAATCAGACCCTTCCTGTGATTATCAATTCCAACCTCAGTCCTGAACAGGAATCCCGTCTGATTGTTGTCCTCCAGCAACATCGCAGAGCCATCGGGTGGACTCTCGATGATTTGACTGGAATAAGTCCCTCTTATTGTACTCATCATATCTATTCAGAAGAGGGCACACGACCTTCTCGTGAAATGCAGAGACGCTTAAGCCCCAATCTGCAGGAGGTCGTGAAAAAGGAGATCATCAAGTGGTTAGATGCCGGAATCATCTACCCGATCTCCGATAGTCGTTGGGTGAGCCCAATTCAGGTTGTGCCCAAGAAGGCAGGACTAACCACTATAACGACTGAGACCGGAGAAATCATTCCTACCCGATTAGCCAACTCGTGGAGAGTCTGTATAGATTACCGCCGACTCAATTCCTCCACAAAGAAGGATCATTTCCCACTACCCTTCATTGATCAAATTCTCGAAAAACTTGCGGGAAATAGGTTCTTCTGCTTTCTTGACGGGTACTCCGGTTATAACCAGGTGGCAATCCATCCTGAGGACCAAGAAAAGACCACGTTCACCTGCCCCTTCGGAACATACGCTTTCCGAAGGATGCCTTTCGGTCTTTGCAATGCACCCGCTACTTTTCAGCGATGCATGCTTGCCATATTCTCAGATATGGTAGGTGATTATCTGGAAGTCTTCATGGATGACTTTTCAGTTTTCGGAGCATCATTCGACGATTGCCTCCAACACTTGGTCCAGATACTCAGGCGGTGCATCGATGTGAATTTGGTTCTTTCCTGGGAAAAGAGCCATTTCATGGTGCCTGAGGGAATTGTCCTGGGACACTCAATTTCGGAAAAAGGTATCCAAGTGGATCGAGCTAAGATTAATCTGATTTCTCACCTTCCTATGCCTAGCTCGATCAGGGACATCCGTTCCTTTTTAGAGCATGTCGATTTTTATCGACGATTTATCCCTGATTTTTCAAAAATCGCGCGCCCCCTAACCACTCTTCTCTCCAAGGATGTTCCTTTCGAAATTTCCAAGGAATGCACTCAAGCATTTGAAATCCTGCGTGACCGAGTCACCCAAGCCCCGATCCTACAGTCCCCTGATTGGTCTCAACCCTTTGAGATCATGTGCGATGCATCCGACTTCGCTGTAGGAGCGGTTTTGGGGCAGAAAATTGACGGGAAGCCTGTGGTCATTTACTACGCCAGCAAAACACTCGATGAGGCTCAGCGTAACTATACGGTTACTGAGAAAGAGCTGCTAGCTGTAGTATTTGCCCTAGAAAAATTCAGATCGTACCTTCTGGGTTCCCGTGTCATCATATACTCGGATCACACAGCTGTGAGGCATCTCCTTGTAAAGAAGGACGCGAAACCTAGATTAATCCGATGGATCTTGCTGTTGCAAGAATTTGACCTTGAGATTCGCGACAAAGCGGGAAAGCAAAATGTGGTAGCTGATCACTTGTCCCGTCTTCCTTCTGAAATAATTGACCCTTCCGGACCCATCACTGAACATTTTCCCGATGAGCACCTGCTGACTATTGGTACTAGCCTTCCATGGTTTGCTAATGTAGTAAATTACTTGGCATCCCATCAGATCCCGTCCGATTGGCCGAAGGCCAAGAAGGACAAATTACGCTCCGATGCCAAGTATTACATTTGGGAAGACCCGTACCTCTTCCGCATAGGTGCCGATCAGATCATCCGGAGATGTGTCCCGGAAGAGGAATTCAACAATATCCTCTCTTTCTGCCATGACCAGGCATGCGGTGGCCATTTCGCCGGGCATAAAACCGCATCAAAAGTCCTCCAGTGCGGCTTTTACTGGCCCACACTGTTCAAAGACGCATACAATCACTGCAAGGCATGCAGTCGTTGCCAGACTTTGGGCAACATGAGCCATCGCGACATGATGCCTATGCAACCGATTCTAGTATGCGAAATCTTTGATGTTTGGGGGATTGATTTTATGGGCCCCTTTCCTGTTTCGGATGGTTTCGAATACATTCTGTTGGCTGTGGACTACGTGTATCGAAGCCATACCGACCCGAACCTGTGATCACAAAATCGTTCTCAAATTCATTCATCAAAATATTTTCTCAAGGTTCGGGATTCCTCGTGCAATAATCTCTGATGGGGGGACCCATTTCACAAATGCTCAGTTTAGGTCACTGATGACCAAATACGGGGTGTCTCACCGAATCTCTACTCCTTACCACCCCCAAACTAATGGTCTAGCTGAGCTGTCTAATCGGGAGATCAAGAAAATCCTGCAAGTCACTGTTCGACCTGACAGGAAGGACTGGTCGTCCCGACTTCCGGAAGCATTGTGGGCCTATAGGACCGCCCACAAGACCCAATTGGGCATGTCTCCCTTTAGACTGGTGTACGGAAAGGCATGCCACCTTCCCGTAGAACTGGAGCATAAAGCCTATTGGGTAGTACGGAACTGTAATCTAGATCTTTCCAAGGCTGGGACCCACAGAAAACTCCAAATCAGCGAGATCGATGAATTACGCCTAGACGCGTACGAGAACTCGCAAATCTACAAGGAGCGGGTTAAAGCCTTCCACGACAAACACATCTCGAGAAAGATCTTTCATCCTGGTCAGAAGGTCCTACTCTTTGATGCCCGACTAAAACTCTTCCCAGGAAAACTGAGATCCAAGTGGGTCGGACCATATTTGGTCCGACAGGTTTTTGGAAATGGAGCAATCGAAATCAGTCCACTCAGCCACGATTCTGAACCTTTCATCGTGAACGGTCAGAGACTCAAGCCGTTCATTGATGTAACTTCTACTGATTTGGCTGAAGCATCTTATATCCTCCATTCCCCTTGAGCTTATTGCGCCCAGCCGATGGCGTAAAACTCAGCGCTTAACGGGAGGCAACCCGTCATTTTCCTAAAAATCCAAAACTTTTTCTGACACCTTTTTGCACTTAAGGTTCACCCTTGTAGACAGCCGACCCCACCTCAGATGCTTGCATCTGGGATTAGAAATCGTCCGCAAAAATTCAACCCGACCCATTCACGCATCCAAATTTCTGTCTTAAGGAATGAACTAAGCTAAATAAAAACCCCCTAGGTTACAATGAGGACATTGCACATCTTAGGCATGGGGGGGTATGAAAGTGCAAAACTGGTAAGAAAAGGTTTCAAACAAAAAAATTCACATATGCCAAAAACACCATAAAAATTAAAAATTTTCGAAAAAGAATAAGAGAGGAGAAGGAAATTTTGTGAAGGAGAAGGAGAAAAGAAACAAAATGAAAAAGGAGCTCAAAATTATGAGAAAAAAGTGATAGTCATTAGTAAGGAACTAAGGAATTAACCTAAGTTCTAAACCTCATTCAAGAAAATAACTGAAAAGTGCACAATGAGATTAGTAAGAATGCAAACCTTAGGCATTCTTGAATAGACTCTTAGTACCCATTAAGGTCTGGACACTCCTCAAGAGGTTGAGGAAAATGAAAAGCTGAAGTATTAGGTCTAAGGCTTAGGAAGTATTTGGCCTCGTTAACTAATTTTTGGTTTACGGGACTCAGTAACCTAAGCACCTTAACCTCACACACAGCCTGGTTCAGTAAGCGTAAAAATCAGAATCACATAGAAGCGTCGCAAAATTCTGAAAAGAACACCTAGAATAGGAGCGGCCGATCAACACAAGTTGATTTGGACGAGTTCCCAGCGCGGAGAGACGGGAAATCCCCTCGAAGATGCGTAACAAAATATCATCTCCTCGGTGCTTGTCTCTTAGGATATTTACATATCCTACTGGGGGCATGTAAGCACTCTGCTGGTTCAGATTCCATGGATGGCATTATCTCGAAGTGTCAATTGCCAGGGTCTGAATTCAGCCACGGAACACCATAGATGGGATTATCTCGAAATCTCAATAGCCAGGGTTCCGAGGGTTGCCATGGGCAGTGCTATCTAAAAGCATCGATCGCCAGGAACCCTTGAGGATTGATGATGGGAGCAAGGAATCTGATACAGACCGTGTTGAAAAGCCAATCCTAGGCTAGAACTAAAAAAAAAAAAAGAGAGAGAAAACTCTCCAAACAAAATAACTTTCTATCTCTCTCTTACAAAACGCACTGCGAACTGAGCCAGGGCTAAAATCATTTCAAGCACGGGTGCTTTAACCACAAAGTCCAATAAACCTTAGGTTAGTTCTTGTGGGCCTTAAAAACCTTTGCTAAGGACTGAGGCTAAGGCTAGACAGATTTGGATCCTGATTGGTACTAGAGTACCTTTTAGGCCTATGGTCAGCATTCTAACCTAATCTGAGCTCAAATGAAAAAGCACTTATCTAAAGCTATTAAGAACTTCATGGTCTAGAACAAGGGTTGAAACCTTAAGTTTTTGCTAAGGGACTAGCAAAAGCTAGGCATGGGGGTATGATGAGAACCTCATCATGAGCCATAACTAGCTCATTTTGACCCAATACAAAGGATAAAAGCTCCTACATAACTCAAGGAAAGGCTTAACTCAGAGAATTCTGAGTTTAAGGAGAAAACAAGTCATAAGGGGTAAAAATGCAATTTTACCAGTATAATCTGCATACAGGGTAATTCAGGGTCCAAACATAGGTCAAAGCAACCTAATAAGAATAAAAGTGGGATGAGATGATCTGGCAAGGGCTACAGCAATTCCAAGGAACTAAATGATAATCTGTAACCCTAAAACAAACCCACTTCAATTCACGAGGTTCAAGGAAAATAAAAAATGGAATAAACCCTCTAAAATTCATAGAAAAATAATCTCTAGGGTTTAGAACCTTCAATTTGACCTTAGGAACCCATCTTGACCTACATTGAGAACCATACCCAATTAATAACTTAATTTGGGTTTTTGCGTAAATTGACCAGTCAAACAAGGTTTAATCTAGAAATAAAATTCACCATCAGATTCCTTAGGTCCTAATTAGCCATGTATAAAAACTTGAGCCTAAGAAGAAACCTTCTTGACCAACTTTACACTTTGGTCCTCATATATTTACTTTTTGGCCCTCAACTTTTGAACCCTCGCATTTTGGCCCCTAACTCTCCTTCTTCCTTTGCGTTCAGGTCCTCCCTACAAAACCTGCCAACACCATGCTCCGGCGACCTTCCGCGGAGCATGGCGCCGCGCAGGGTGAGGGGGAGAGTCTGGCAAGTAAACCAGGGGTGCCCTGCGTCGTCAGCCGTCGCAGGGACACCCCCCTGGTCGCTGTAACCCACCATACCGGCCGTGCGAACGCACGGACGGTATGGGTTTCCATCTCCGGCGTCCTCCGGCGAGGGAGACACGTCGTCTCCCTCCGCCTTCCTCCCTGATTCGGTCCCTATAAATACCCCCGTCGCTCCACCGTTCTTCCCAGCTCGGATCTGACGGAGAAAACCCCCAACTTTCCTCTCTTCTCACTCCGGCGGACGCCCACCAGCTCCGGCGGTTCTTCCTCCTCCTCCTCTTCGCTCTGCCGCAATACCAGCAGCAGAGACTTCTTCCCCTGCTCTTCCCGCGCCACGCCGCACCCAGCTGGCGCCTCTCCGGCCCTCTGCTCGCCGCCGCCCCTTCCCCCGGGCATCTTCTTCTCCGGCGACAGTCGATACGACTGTCGCCCGCTCCGGCCCCTCCTCGTCCTGCTAAGTAGGTAGAACTCCTCCTCTTCCTCCCCTCTTCCTTTTCCTCACTTTAAACATCTACTGTCGCCCTCGATTCCGACCACTCACCCTCACCTTCTCCGCCTCCGGCCATCCTCCGGCGAGCCGCTCCCATCACTCCAGCATCCCACCCGGCTCGCCGACCTGCACATAATCTCCGCCTCCTCACCCTGATCCATTTCCGCCCCTCCACTTCCCCCAAATCACCCTCTGCAACTCCATCGAACAAACCCATCTCCCGACCCACAGTCCAACCTAGGGCATCCCTTAGGCTCCGCCCCGCCGCCTGCACACCCCCCGACCACCTTCGCCGTGCCACAGCGAAGGTCCTCCGCGTTTCTGATTGGGCCGAGAGGCCATTTTTCTGTGGGCAGGTACCTGCGCTCGTCGCCGCCATTGTTGAAGCGAAGCAGCTTCTTCACCTGCTGCCCCAGGTGCGCCACGCCCAGGTTACGCTCCCAGACAGTGCAAGGCGCCTTCGCGAAGTACCAGGCTGCAGTCGAGTCGAAGCCCTCGCGCGAAGGTCTCGCGTAACGCTGCGATTACCAGCTGCTTCCTCCGCGCAGGCACGAAATTGGGGTGGGACATTTAGTCCCACCTCGGAAGGCTCTGAAGGAGCGCAGCGGTATAAAGCGAAAAAGTGCTGGAGGCTTATTGCCTCAGCACACGGGGTGAGGTCCCCTTCACCCGTCCGGTTACCCGGTCTCGTCCGCGCTCACGCCCCGCGAACCTGGCCCGGACCCGACTTAGACTGACCTGCACTCCTCGCCCACCACGCACGCCGGTGGGCCTGGACCCAGGCGCGACCCGTACCCGGCTACCCGGCAGCTCTGGGAGAGCTATCCTATGAGCAGATTCTGTGAGAGAGAGACGTGGGGGAGGGTAGAGATAGGTTTTGCCCCTCTCTGATCAAGCTGTGTAAGTGTGCAGGCACAGGTTAAGAAGAACCGTGGAAGAAGACGAAGGCTGAAGGAAGGAGGATCACCGAGCGGCACTGTAGCAGCGGCGGTTTAAGTCGTCTGATTGGAAAATCAGACGACGTCCTGAAGGCAAGGAAGGAGAAGGAAGGCGAGGCAGAGGAGAACACAGAGAGACAAGCAGAAAGAGCTGAAAGAAGAAGGAGAACGCAGAGAGGCCAAGACAAGAAAAAAGAGCACGAGAAGAAGATCTGAAGAAAGGAAAAGAAGAAAGAAAGAAGAAGAAGAAGAAGAACAGGACCGCTCTGCAGAAGAAAGGAAAAGAAAGAAAGAAGAAGAAGAAGAACAGGATCGCTCTGCAGAAGAAAGGAAAAGAAGAAAAAGAAGAAGAACATCACCACTGCAGATAAAGAAGAAGAACAAAAGAAGAGAGCAGAAGATCTGAGAAGGAAGAAGAGGAGAAGAAAAGAGAAAAGAAGAAAAGCCAACAAATTCTCTCTCTCTCTCTTTATTTTTGTAAAAGAAACTTGTACCCCTAGAATACAACTTGCTCCCTGAGTTCGACCTCGGGAACTCTTTATTTCCGAGTAACAAATTGTATTAAACTGGTAATCACCTCCCTCTATACTATACTACGACGAAATAATAAAACTATAGAGGAAGGTAGCCCACCAACTGGCTCGAGCAGATCGAGAAGGTTTTTGACACCCTTCACCTCCCGGTGGAGTGTCGCATGGCCTTTGCCATGTACCAGCTGGAGAGCGTGGCACATAGGTGGTGGAGGGCGGTCAGGGGACAGGAGAGGGATGAGCCGACCTGGGACCGGTTCATCACCCTCTTCTGCGAGCAATACTTTCCCTAGACGTGGCAGGACCAGAGGAGGCGGGAGTTCCACACTCTCCGCTAGGGGACGATGACCGTGAGCGCATACCGCACGCGTTTTCTGGAGCTGTCTCGCTTCGCAGCGACAGCAGTGGCCACTGAGGAGGAGCGCCTTTGGAGGTTCACCGAGGGGCTCTAGCCTGCGATTCGGGGGTATGTCAAACCCCTGAAGCTGCCTACGTTCTCGAGGGTGGTGGAGGAAACTATGACATACGAAGAGACCAACTCGTCCGCGCGAGATACTGACAACGGGCAGAAGAGTCCCTATCAGCCAGACTTCTCACAGGGCCGACGAGAGAGGAGACACGTGGCGCCTGCAGGAGAGCCGTCACATTTTGCAGGGCCATCAGTGGCCTTTGGGGGCCCTCGACAAGGGCCAGCTGCTAGCACCGGACCCCCGCCCAGCCAACAGCAAGGACCCACTGAGGGCGGGAGTCCGGTTCCCCTCTGCTACCAGTGTGGCCAGCCGAGCCACATCAGGAGGGACTGCCCATCTAAGGCAGGAGGTTAGCAGATGCTTTCCGCACTGAGCACTGGAGGGCGAGCAGGAGGCCGCGGTTTCCAGGCATGAGGAGGAGGACAGCAGTTACGGGGAGGGTACCGGCCAGCAGCTACCCGTCCGACACAGAGTGTGGCTGCTTCGTCCACACCTAGGGCTGAGGGGCATATCAACGCCCTAGCACACAGGGATGCCAAAGCTTTGGGATCAGTGGTGGCAGGTATGGTTTCAGTTTCCGACAGACTCGTTTACACACTTTTCGATTCCAGCGCTATGCATTCGTTTGTCGCCGCCAGTTTCGCAGTTAGTTTGGGGCAGGATTATATGCTGTTAGAGGATCCGTTCGTGATCAGAGGTCCAAGTGGTCAGCAGTTTGTAGTTGAGGTGCTATACAGGGGTTGCGAGGTCAGTGTTGGGGGACACAACCTTCTCGCTGACCTGATTATGATACAGATGGAGGACTTTGGCGTAATTCTGGGGATGGACTGGCTGTCCGCTTACCACGCCTTGGTGGACTGCTTTGAGAGAAAGATCATCTTCTCCATACCGGAGTTGCCTTCTTTCGAGTTCCACGGGCAGCTAGTGGACGGAGGCTTCAGGTGCATTTCTGCATTTCGGGCGGCGAGACTTTTGAGCCAGGGGTGTGAGGGTTTCCTAGCTTGTGTGGTGGCACAGCCCAGCCCTGTGGCAGACTTCCAGAGTATCCCGGTGGTCAGAGAGTACCCCAACGTGTTCCCAGACGAGTTGCCAGGACTGCCGCCCGAGCGTGAAATCGAGTTTGAGATCTCACTGGTACCAGGGACCAGCCCCATCTCCACAGCACCGTACAGGATGGCACCACTTGAGCTGCGAGAGCTCAAGTCTCAGTTGCAGGATCTTTTGGAGAAGGGCTTTGTGAGGCCCAGCGCGTCTCCTTGGGGAGCCCCGATACTGTTTGTAAGGAAGAAGGATGGTACCCTACTCCTTTGTGTGGACTACCGATAGCTGAGTAGGGTCACCATTAAGAACAGGTATCCACTACTGAGGATTGATGACTTGTTTGACCAGCTGCGAGGTGCCACGGTATTCTCCAAGATCGACTTGAGGTCTGGATACCACCAGTTGAGGATCAATGAGCCAGACGTCTCCAAGACAGCTTTCCGCACCCGGTACAGACACTACGAGTTTCTAGTCATGCCATTTGGGCTGACCAATGCCCCCGCTGCCTTCATGGACTTGATGAACCGGGTGTTTAGACCGTACTTAGCCCAGTTCGTGGTGGTATTCATTGATGATCTGCTCATCTATTCTCGATATCAGACACAGCACGGATAACACTTGTGTATGGTTTTGGACACACTGAAATGACGTAGGCTGTACGCCAAATACAGCAAGTGTGAGTTCTGGTTGAGGGAGGTGACCTTCTTAAGTCATGTGATCTCTGGGGATGGCTTGGCTGTGGACCCAGCCAAGGTCGAGGTAGTGCTCAGGTGGGAGAGACCGCGTACGGTCACTGAGATTCACAGTTTCTTGGCACTGGCAGGTTACTATAGGTGATTTATCAGGGGCTTTACACAGATTGCACGTCCTATGACACAGCTGACCCGGAAGGACGTGCCCTTTACTTGGACAGATGCCTGTGAGGTGTGTTTTCAGGAGCTGAAGGAGAAGCTGACTTTGGCTCCCGTGCTCACCATCCCAGACAGTAGTGGCGGATTCATTGTGTACACAGATGCCTCTTTGCAGGGGTTAGGGGGTGTGCTCATGCAGAGGGGTCACATTGTCTCTTACGCTTCGCGGCAATTGAAGCCCCGTGAGCATAGCTACCCTACCCACGACCTAGAGCTGGCAGCTGTCGTCTTCACGTTGAAGACCTGGAGGAACTACTTGTACGGTGAGACCTTCGAGATTTTCACACATCACAAGAGCCTCAGATACTTGTTTGATCAGAAGGAACTCAACATGAGACAGAGACGTTGGTTGGAGCTCCTGAAGGACTATGACTGCCGCATTTCCTACCACCCAGGAAAGGCCAACGTGGTGGCTGACGCCTTGAGCTAGAAGGCACCCGCACACTTGGCAAGTTTACAGGTGCAGAGTTGGAGCCTCTTGGAGGAGATGGGCAGTTGGCGACCCCTAGAGTTACGGGGGCCCTGTAGGGCAGTGACTGTGACGCGACAGACGAGGCCAGAGCTGATAGATCGCATCATCACAGGACAGATGGACGACCCATACTTGCAGTCCTTGCATGACAGAGTACTGTCAGGAGACCCTGGGGACTTCTCTTTTACTGACCAGGTGCTGCGCATGAGGGGACGTCTGTGCGTTCCTAGAGACAAGGAGCTGTTGAGAGAGCTCCTAACTGAGGCACACGGTTCCAGATTCACCATACATCCTGGAAACACAAAAATGTACCATGACTTGAGACATGACTTTTGGTGGAGGGGGATAAAGCGGGATGTGGGTGAATTCGTGCAGCAGTGTTTAGTGTGCCAGCAGGTGAAAGCCGAGCATCAGAGGCCTGCAGGGCCGCTACAGCCACTTCCAGTGCCAGAGTGGAAGTGGGAGAGCATCACCATGGACTTGGTGGTGGGCTTACCTATTACCCAGCGAGGACACGATGCAATCTGGGTAATCATTGACAGATTGACGAAGATGGCACGTTTCTTGCCGATCCGAGTCACCTTGGGACCAGCATAGTTGGCAGAGAGGTACATCCGCGATGTGGTACATCTACACGGAGTTCTGCGAGAGATCGTATCTGACCGGGTACCCTCTTTACGTCCCAATTTTGGGCTGAGTTTCAGTAGGCCCTGGGGACGCGGTTGAGTTTCAGTATAGCTTACCACCCCCAGACGGACGGACAGTCTGAGCGCACGATACAGACACTTGAGGACCTTTTGTGTGCTTGTGTACTGGACTGGAGGGGCTCTTGGGAGGAGCACTTGCCCCTAGCGGAGTTTGCATATAATAACAGTTATCACTCCAGCATCGGCATGGCACCCTACGAGGCTCTGTACGGATGGAGGTGTACGGCACCCTTGAGTTGGGTTGAGGTGGGGACCAAGTGGGAGGTTGGCCCTAGGCTGATCCAGCAAAGTCGAGCAGATTCACAGGCGACTCCGCACTGTCAGGAGCAGACAGAAGAGCTATGCAGATCGGAAACGTAGAGAGGTGCAGTTTGAGGTTGGGGACCACGTCTTCCTTGATGTTTCGCCCATGAAGGGCCTACAGCCATTTGGGGTGAGAGGGAAGCTCACGTCGAGGTTCGTGGGACCCTTTGAGGTCCTGGAGCAGGTTGGACCCGTTGCTTACAGGCTTGCCCTTCCTCCCCAGCTTTCTGGTGTGCACGACATGTTCCACGCGTCCAACCTCAGGAAGTACGTTGCCGATCCCAGTCACGTCCTGAGTCACGAGAGCATTGAGGTGAGCGACGACCTGACATACCCCGAGCGGCCAATGTAGATTCTCGACAGAGTGGTCCGAAGTCTGAGACAGAAGCAAGTACCCCTGGTGAAGGTTTTGTGGAGGAGCCAGCGGTACGAGGAGGCTACCTGGGAGCCTGAGGCGGTGATGCGGGAGCGGTACCCGGAGCTTTTTGCGGGTACGTCTTTTCAGACCAGCTTCGATCCTCTTTGAGTTTGTTATGCATATATCATTCTTTTCCGCACCCTAGTTAGCGCAAGTTTCGGGGACGAAACTTCCTTTGAGTTTGTTATGTTGTTATAACCCTGGCATCAAACGTCGTTTAAGATGTCTGGGAATTGGTCCAGATGTCTGGTCAGATGTCTGGAAGCCTTCCCAGACGTCTGGAATTTAATTTTTTCTTTGTACGGGTTCGCGTCTACGCGCATGCGCGCGCAAACTGAACCGTCGCCCTCCTTTCTTCTCCTTCCTTCCTCCCTGCAGGCACAGCCATCTTTTTCTCTCTCTCTCTCCCCACGACAGCCTTCAAATACCCCCCTCTCCTCTCCCTCACCCTCACTCCACCACCTTCCTCTTCTTCTTCTTCCTGTTAGCGAGAGAGTGAGTGGGTGAGGGCAGCAACAGCTGCTGCCGTGAGTGAGTGGGGAGGAGGGGTTGCTGCGAGAGGGAGAGAGCTAGATTGCGAGGGTGCGAGCTCACCGGAGCAGCCAGGGCCGGCCGACGGGTGTGCAGTAGGAGCGTGGTGTTGGGGAGGAGCTGCTGCAGCTCAGGCAGCAGGCGAACGCGGCGCGGCACGGTCGTGCGCTGCAGGTGGAGGGCGAGGAGGTCCTGATTCTGGGAAAATTTCCCAGAATCAGACTTCTGGACATACGTCCAAACGACGCAAAAGATGTCTGGAGGAAGGTCCAGACGTTTGAAAGGTACGATATTTTTCCTTCGCTTCTTCTTTCGCGTGTACAGCAATGCAGCCATTCCGCCGAAGGGTTTTGCTTCGTTCTATGTTGAGGACGGTCGCATATGTGTGCAGGTATCGTTCGGGAAGGTGCAAGGGCACGCCCTCCCACACAGATCGGACGTCTGGGCATAGCACTAAACGACGGAGAGGGTCACCAGATGTCTGGAGTGACAATCGAAAGTCTGGAAACTAACTCCAGACGGTTCAGTGGGATTCTGGACATCTGAAGGACCGCGCAGGATCACGGTATGACCTGAGCCATCGTTTAAGACGTCTGGAAGATGTTCCAGACGTCTGATTTTGGGCATACTTGTCATTTTTGACCCTTTTAGGGTCCGTTCGAAGTCTGTTTTCTGCGTTTCAAGCTTCGTTCTTCTCAGATTTAGTTCCTCTACCTATTTACAGTAATTGTATCATATTCTGAGTAGCTCCTTGTAATTGATCCTTGTGTTAGGACCCCATTCCGTTGAGGCTCTGGGGGTTGCCAAGGCGCATGGGCTTGCCGATCTCGCCCCCAGTACTCCCGGTTTTGTGGGTAGAGTGGCCCCTTTAATTATTTATCAAAAATTATGCACTTGTGAAATAATTAATAGATTTTAGGATATTGCATGAATCCTAGGACTGAAAAACTAGATTGAATGATAGATCCTAGGGTATTGCATGAATCCTAGGACTGAAAAACTAGATTGAATGATAGATCCTAGGATATGGCATGAATCCTAGGACTGGAAAACTAGATTGAATATATATATTGCAGTCTTGGAAAAGTAGAAAGGAAAACGGTAACTGCCTGTAATTGGTTAACAGTTGCTTGTTTATGAATGGATAATTACTGTTGAGAACATGGGCTATATGAATATAAAGCTGAAATGTTAAAACCTAAATTGGCTGAGTTAAAGATAAATGAGCATGAACCCTACGGGGAATTAGGAGTAGAGCTCCTGAGAAGTGAATGGAATAGAATTGGGGAAGTGAGTTGGCCCTTGAGTACGGAGTACCAAGGAGAGAGACTGTTCCCCAGTTTAGTGCAGAGCGGAGCTAGCCGCCCCAGGGACCCAGGGTTAGGTCTGGCCACTTTGTATCGACTTTTGGCCCTCGTGTACACAGTACCAAGGAGAGCTACTAGTGTTGGGAGAGCGCTAGCCACCCCACGGGCCTCAGGGTTCTACTAGCCCTCCTACACCGACTTCTTAGGCCCACTGGGCAAACATGGGTAATCAGGCGAGGGTGCACGGACTGTGGAGAGGCAAGACCCCTGTTTGGTTACTGAGGGGTTGGACCCCTATTACTGAGAGGGCTCTACTCTATACTGGTTCCGTGCTGTGCTTTGGGTGCACCCGTTAATGGAAACAACTGACCGTGTGCCAGTGCGGGGTAGCTACCCATGCGTTTATCGCACGTGCCGTAGTCACCGTTACGTCTGTCAGCGATCTTGGGGTGGTTGACTGAGGGTAGGACCACCACGGGGGACTCTCCCGGCAAGGGGAGAACCACGTGTTACTTCTACTTTTCAGAAAAGACTGCAATCAAGATCGTTCCCATGAGGAACATTCAAGATCAAGAGAAAGATCTGAGGAATAACTCAATAATGAGTAAATGGAAAAATAAAGAAAGAGATTAAAAATATAACAGCTACTGTCCACCTTACTATTTTTCTTAGCTTTTGGTTGCCACTCTACTCAGGGTTTCGCTGACGTGTCACCTTTGTCACCCTTTCATGACCAGGTGTTGAGCAGTTAGAGCCGGCGGCTGCAGAGGGAGCTGGGCCTAGTGTAGCCTAGTAGTCTTACTTGTGTAATACCTACTGTACTATTTCTTTTGTGTAGTGAGTATTTTTCTGTTACCACTGTACTCTTTTATTGCAAGCATCATGTTTATGTATCTGTTTATTCTCTACTGTTGTGGTGGTGTATATTGTAGTAGTTCTTTTCTTTACTGCTGTATTTTGTTACTGCTAGTTATATGCATGGTGAATGTGGTTTATTTTACTGCTCTTTTGGTTACTTTCTCGTTGGACGACTGGGTCTTGGGATCAGTCAAGTCGGTCCGATTCTCGTGTCTCATTGGGATTCAGGAATCGGATCGTAACAGAGGAGGAGCCTGAGGTCGGAGAGCTTTGGTGGAAGCTCAGCGGAGCTTGCTCGGCCATCGTGGGCACGTGCGGGAGGAGGGGAGAACTCGGGGAGGTAGCCACCCGACCATTTGCAGCAGCTGGAGCTGTGCGGCACGAGGCGGAGTGCAGCGAAGAGCGCTAGGAGGAGGTTCTAGTACTGGAAGTTTTCCAGTATCAAACGTCTAGAGTGGAGTCGAGACGGCTGTCGGAGCACCTGGACATCTGGAGTTAAGGCCAAACGTCTGAAAGCTCAATTATCGCAAAGGTACGTTCTTTTTCGCGGTTATGACCATGCAGGCCTCACCACAAACAAATGTTTCGTCTGATTTGGGGGCTACAGCTGTCGTACGTAGGAGCAGCCTTGGGAAGGAGCGCGGAATGCTTTCCCACGCACTTTTGGATGTCTGATCTGATCACCAGACGTCCGGAGGTGCTTCCAGATGACCGGAGGCATGGTCCGACGTCTGGAACTGCCTTCAGATGATCGCAGAGGAGGCCTAGATTTCTGAGGACACCACAGAGACTTGAGGTAAGGTTCTGGTACCTTTTAAGACATTTGGACTTGTTCCTAGACATCTAATTTTGGACAGTAGGCGCATTTTTGACCCGTTTGGGGTCTGATTGGGGTCTGTTTTACGCAAACGAAGTACTTGTATATTCCTTGCAAGTTTCTCTACATACTAGAGACCTTTGTACACTATTCTGAACCCTCCTTTTGTGATGTATTCCCTGGTATAGTGTTTTAGCCTACTGCATGTTTGGGGCTCGCAGAGACGCCTGGGTCTGCAGTTCGAGCCCCCATTACTCCCGAATTGTCTGGTAGAGTGGTTAATTCTGTTAATGATATTTAAATAAGAATGTGCTTGTGGAAATAGCCAATGGTACCCTAGGACGTGGCATGAACCCTAGGATAGAGAAATGAACGAACCGTTTGTGCTGTATAATGTACTTGCATGCATGACTGAGCTAAATTGTTAGCAATTGCCTATATTTTAATTGAGCTGCCTGTAAATTATGAACAATTACTTGTGAAATCCCCAGTTGCATGTATCGAATTATAAAAACACAAGCTGCCTGTTTATGGACGAGAAATGAATTATGAATGGTGAAATCTGGATCGGAATAAATGGGGTGAACATGAGCATGAACCCTACGGGGAATTAGGAGTAGAACTCCTGTGGTTAGATGGAAACCTGGAATGTAGACGGGTAGTGTGTTGGCCCTTGAGTATGTGGTACCAAGGAGAGCGACTGTCCCCTTTTCGTGTAGAGCAAAGTTAGCCGCCCTTCAGTTAAGACCTGGGATTAGGATTGGCCACTCTACACCGAATCCTGTTAGCCCTCGTGTACGCGGTACTGAGGTGGGCTACTAGTGTAGGGAGAGAGCTAGCCACCCTACACCGACTTGTTAGGCCCTCTGGGCAAACTGGGGTAGCCAGACGAGGGTGCGCGGATAGTGGAGGGGCAAGACCCCTGTTTGGTTCTGAGGGGCGTGACCCCTGTTCTGAGAGGGCTAGGTCCTATACTGTTCCGTGCTGTACTTTGAGTGTACCCTCTAGTGGAAATGACTGACTGCGTGTTAGTGCGGGTTAGCTACCCGTGTGCTTATCATGTGTGCCATAGTCACCGCTACGTCTGGACAGTGACCTTGGGGTGGTTGACTAGGTGTAGGACTACCACGGGAGACTCTCCTGGCTAGGAGAGCACCACGTGTACCTCCTACTCTACGGAAAAGACTGCAATCAAGATCGTTCCCACGAGGAACTTGCAAGATCAAGAATACCTGGATGTTTGAGTAAAATGGGTGAAAAGGAAGTACACATAAAACAAATAAATAGAAAAGAGAATTAAACCTGTTGGTTTTACTGTTTCAGATAGTATAAATACCACTCTACTTAGCATTCGCTGACTCTATCTTTTCATAATACTATTCAGGACCAGGAGTTGAGCAGCCTGAGCTTCCGACTGCAGAGGGTGCTGGGCCCAGTCGAGCCCAGCTGTAGTTTTCAGCACTTCCTTTTTGTTCCTTATTGTTTTAGTAAGTATCAGACCTTTGGTTACTGTTTGTCTCTACTGTTTAGTTCTGTTTCCATTGTTTTTGTTATTGTTGTGGTGGTATGTAATGGAACAACAGATTTACTTTCCTTTACTGCTTTGTACGTTTCTTCTGCTTAGTTATATGGCATATGTGAATGTGGTTTACTTTCCTGCTTTTTGGTTATTTCTTGTTGGACAACTGGGTCTTGGGATTAGTCGAGGCGAGCCTATCTCAGGTCCTGTAGGGATCCGAGAATCGGGTCGTAACACTTGTTTCACAGCGTACGTAGGTTCCACAGTGCAGACAATGGAGGAGGATGGAGGAGATCCCCGTAGGAGGGAGGATTATCTCTCTCTCTGTTGGCCCTCTCTCTTTTTAAAAGTCCCCTAGTTTGTTCCTTCGGCTGCCGACTTCTCCAATCACTTGTGAACATTGCAAGTGGTTGAAACCCATGGATAAGTATTGGTCAATCTTTATCAGACATCTGACTTCATCATCAGACGTCTTAAAAAAATGTAAAGTCAAGGAACTTGTCCTGGCAATTCCCAGATGTCCATCCTTAGCTCCAGACGTCTTATAAACGCAGAAATGTTGTGTGAAGTCTTGTACCTAGCATGCATTCGTAAAATAAATTATATTATCATAACATATGTTATTAAACATAAAATTAGAGCATAAAATTAATTGCAGGCTAAGGTAAATTGCCATTTAACTTCTACTCAATTAATAATTAAGGACAGATAATTAAATATTACTTAGGCTAAATAATGGTCCACAAAAGTGGACTTATCACCTTGCACCAACAAAAATAAAAATAGAGATGATGGAATCTATCTGGGAGATATTGAGGAATAATCAACAGTTAAAAGAGGAAATTAGCCAGCTTGGCTACCCTTCCACGACTAATCTTGATCCTGACCTCTATACCCCCAATCATCAAAACAATTTTGAGGAAACAATTGACAATAGGGATACTGTTGAACGATTACGAAGCTACGCTAACGTGCTCGGTTTTCGAAAACCAGTCGTTGTAGTTCGAAAGCGAAGGATTCGTGTTCAACAAATAAAATTTATACCGAAATTAAAATTCCGGGTCAAACACAGGGAGGCGGACGTTTGATTTAAAAACTTCGCGTTTCATTTTTTTATTTTGTCACGAAGAAATTCAATTTAAACTATCTAAGTATCTACAACAAAATAGAAGAGAGAGAGAGAGTAAGAGAGAGAGAGAATACTACACATGGAAATCAAAATGAGATGTAGAATAGACAAGGAATTTATCATAAAAGAGATCGTTCGTTACAACTAGAAAGCATAAAGCGATTACTCTAGAAAGCAGTAAATCTATATTAGAAAGCAGTAAAAAGAGTAGGGAGAGAGAATCCTCCTCGACGGTCGCTTGGAGGACGAGCCGGACGGGACGACGCCTGGACGAAGGAGAACGAAGCGGGACGAAGGAGGACGAAGCAGAAGAACGGGAACGAAGCAGCACGCCGTCGTCGTCGCAGGATCCACTTCCGAAGGGGGACGAAAATTTGGACTTTATCTCGCGAGAAGCATCCCGGGTGTGGGACAAGCTTCTCTTGAGCTTTGGAGAGGTAGAGAGGAGAAGGAAGGGATGAAAATTTCGTATGGAGGGGGTCTCCTTTTATAGTTGCAAGGAGTGGGGGCAAAATGGACATTACACTTTCAAAACAATAAATGAGGGGTCTTTAGTGACGGATAAATCCGTCACTAAAGCCCTCAACGTGGGCGTAGCCTCCGCGCCCACGCGCGCCCGCTCGGCTGCCCGCGCGTAACGCCTACGCACGTCGCTTGATTTTCAGCCGTCCGATCGCGAGATCGGACGGCTTAAAATCGCGCCTTCACGGCTGCCGCCCGCCCGCCTGCGCGTACGATCGCGCGTTCACGCGAGCGTCCAATTGCGCGTCGGCGCTATCGGGCACGCGTGGCCGTTGGATCGCGATCGTGTTGTCAATTGGAGCGCGCCCGCTCGCCTCAGAAATTGCTTGGCGAGGCTCGAACGCGCGCCAGCGCCTCGCGATAAGGCGCTGGACCGCTGCGCTGCCTCGCCCAAATGGTCGCGCGGATGCTTTTAACACGATGCGTCCACAGCCGTTGGATTGAGATCCAACGGCGGAGAGGGGATGGGTGCGCGGTCTTCATAGAGTGTAGGCGGCCGTTTGGGTGGCCGGGATGGTGCCACGTGGCGCCATCTTGGCCGTCCATCTTCTGGAAGTTGTAGATGGTGCCACGGATGTCGGATTGACTCGATTTTTGTGTCGTTGGGCTGCGATCGTCGATCCGAATTCATCCATGTGGTCGGATTTGCCATCTGAAGTGCGGATTTACACCATCCTGGCCCTTGATCTTCTAGGGTTCCCCGATCTCTATCTGATGCTACGGATGCCTGATTAGGGCGATCTTGGAGTCGTTGAACTCCAATCGTCGCCCTGATCACATCCATACGGTTGGATCTTTGATCCGAGGCCCCGATTAAATGTTTGCCCTGTCCAAGCACATAAAAGGAGACAATTAACCTCCATTTTATTCAAACTACTCTAAATGCAAGATGATGCATGTTATGCAATATTTATATTATGAAATGCAATCGTATGCTTAAGAACATGCATAAATAGACATTTTATGTAGTGTAAATGTGTTTACATCATACCCCCATGCCTATCTTTTGCTAGTCCCTAGCAAAAACTATATGCTATTTATAAAAGAATTAGGTTAGATTATTTGGACCTGAGTTATTTTCAATCATTAAGAAATTGTCTACTTAAGAACTGAACTTTCAAAGACACAACAGTGCCCGGGTATCAGCCAAAATGCAGACCGCCTCAAGCCTCGCCTTATTCAAAGAAAAATTTCTTTTTCTCTTTTTACTCTTTTCTCTTTTTTTTTTTTTTTTTTGATTTTCAAATTTTAGGGTTTAAGAGTGGCTTTCTACGGCCATTCAACTTACCCAAGATTTGATGAGAACCCTAAGTTTTAAGCATCTTATTGTGATTGTGATAGACTCGTTGACCGGCAATTAGAACGGACTTCGGATTTCTACGCCTCTAGGTGACCTCAAAAAGAATTCTGCCTAAAGGTGTATCTTTACAACCGGTAGCTTTCTCCCTACTTTTATTTTTTAACGGGGTCAACACAAGGGTGAATCCAGTGTATATCTCCCCGGTTTATTCTACTTCTCCGCTTCTTCCTGAGTGTTTTGGGAATTTTTAGTGCATTTTCTGAGCTGGGTTCTGGACAACCGGTCGATGAGCTGTTACCACCGACAACTTGCCAGCCATACTCGTGCAGTGAAGTGTGGCTTATTTCTTTTTGTTCTTTTCTCCTTTTTGATTTTTTTTTTTCTTCTTTTTTTTTTTTTTTTTTTAAGTAGGTGGCTTCCCTGGTCTAAGATTTACCTAAAGGCAGCAAAAAGAGAAAGGTCAGTGACTGGGCTCTGGACAACCTACCTATGGGCTGTTACCCACGATAACTTGCCAGCCATATCACCCTAGAAGGTTCATTAGCTACCCAATTTCCATTAAAATCGCCAAATAACGAGTCAGTGCAAAGAAAGTGTGTAGATGCTTAAGACTCAAAATTCCCTCACATCAGAGGGCGGGTTGATAAGTCGTGTACTTATCACCCAAACTTATTTACTCCAATTAAAATAAAATTCAAGTTGGCGAGAACTCGAAAAATAAATCCACATTTTAGTGGATACACGGGCTTATTAAGTCCAAAGACCTGAAGGGTCTTTGTGTTCAGAACATAATATAGTATTTCTTAAGATCGAAAATTTTCTTAAACCCAAATTCTCTTTCCTAATTTTGATTTTTTTTTTATATAAAATAAAACAAATCTACGGAGCTGACGAATGAATTCAAAGATAAATATCCATCCCCCCATGCCTATCTAATGCAATGTCCTCATTGTATTAAAAAGACATAAAACAGAGTGGAAAAACGTAGAAAGCACCTGAATTGCGTGGATATCGGGTCCACTCCGAGATGAAAATGAAAAAGAACTGTATATGTGCTGAGTTTAGTGCCTTCAGCTAGGCACACTATACAAAGAAAAGAAATGAAGAATTCAGAAGTGCAGGTCAGAATTAGAATAAACAGAAGAATCCTCCGACCTGTCAACAGCGGTCCACAGATGTGGACCAGATTGTGGTGCAGACCCATCCCCCATAATCGAGAATATCTTAGGTTCTGGATAGAAATTACCCAAAACCTAAAATCAAAATGCAAGCGGGGTCGGGCCTACGATTTGTGAGGATGCAACCCAAGGCCAAAATGTCGGGTTACAGAGAATTGAAGCTCAAAAGGATAATCGTTAAATGTGTGCTTGAGTTTGACATCCTCGAAACGAATGTCGTAAGGGTTCTGATTTGATGGTTTCAGCTTAAAAGGAACCCTTCGACTCAATCTTCTATTTCCTCCAAAATTAACTTCCCAAATCAGAACTTCCCCGCTCCTATCCTCCTCATTAAGTGTATCAAATTCCAAGACCTCTTGTATATTCATCACCCCGTCTGAAATCTCCAAGTCTAAATGATGTGGCAGAATCAAAATTGACTTGGGTCTAATTATCTCAGAATTAGAATCATCAATAAGCTCAACAGGGTGTAACTGATAATCAGGGCATTGAATTGATTCCTCCAGAAAATACGATTCTGGATCCGTATCGTGTTCCCTAATAATATCAGTTTCCTCAGTTATTGGGCTATCAAATGATCTATCAGATTCCTCAGGCCCAATCGTCTCACAAAAATCATGATCTGAAAACTCATGTGAGACTTCGCAACTTGAATCTTCACCATCAAAGAAATCAGGATCCGTATCAATGTATGTCCCAAAATCAGTTGTCACTTTGTGTTCTCAGGAGACATACGTTTTCTCGTAACCCGGCTCAGGGATCTCAGGTGAAGAAATCAGATCATCCTTAATTGGTTGCTTTAATTCAATCTGGTCAGCCTCGTAACACATGTTCCCCCCAACAGGTGCCTGAGAGGGTTCTGTCATTGGCTTTCCTGAAGAGGGTTCATCCTGGGAATCATCCCAAGATTGAATCAAAGCAACCACGAATCTCATCCTCAATTTCGCTAATTTCCCGAGTAGAAACTCACCCGGGTTCTTATCATTAACATCCTGGAGCCAATCCAACAAAGACTTGTTTAAATCATCAATCATTTCAATCAGGGGCTCCAATCTCTCAATGCAAGGTATTGGCTGAACTTCTAAAGATTGTATGATATTCCTTAAGTTAGCCAGAACCTTATCTTGAACCTGATTAACCTGAACCAAATGAGTTGGTTCAGGATTGGGCGGGTTTGACATCAAAGCAGAGGAATTAACGAATTGAGATTCGTTATACCCTTCCTGAAAATAGGTCATTTCAGAATGTTCAAAGGATGGTGATGACCTAAAGGCAGTGAAATCAGAGGATGGGTAAGGATCGGTGTATCCTTCTTGATTGTAGATCGTATTAGGTTGTTCATGAAAGGAGGACGAACTATAATCGATGTAGCTCTGAGAAGGATAGAAATCAGAATCAAAGTGTTCAGGGTTAGACCCTAAACACGGGGGTCCGGAATTGTATCCCCAATCCAAATTATCCCAACTAACCGATGGTTGATTACAATACGAGTCGGGATAATCATCATGTTGCGGATAATTCATGACAGGAGTGAAAGAGCGGGAATGCGTGAAATATGTGGAAGGATTCATGAGACACGGGAGGAAGAAAGGTGCCCTGCAATACAAACAATCAAACCTGTCCTTAAATGGGTTAGCCTACAGACCTACAAACTCCCAAAACCCGTCCTGAGATAAAGGAACGATTTGATCTACTTCTGTCTGTTCAATCCAACCAGTTAGAAGGATGGACTGGGGAGAAGGTTCTTCCTTCGGCTTGCGCCTCCGGTTCCTAGTGTACCCCCCAGCCGCGATCGTTTGACTCTGCTCCCCTAGCTAGACATCAGATTGAACAGTAGAAACAGACTAATCGAAAATAATCTCGTTCTGAGTTCTGAAGAGCGAGTCCAATCCTTAAGGCCAACGTCTACTCTGTTTTATTTAGGGCGAGGTTTGAATGTGCTTTGGAATGTGATGGGCCCTTTAAATGGGTTGTGCACTTAATGATTGATTGCTTTGTGTGTGCGTGCACAACCAGTGGTTTTCAAGAAAGATTATTTTTGATGTGGTGAATTTTAAGGTTCAAATCTTGCTTAGTAGCTTTTATGATTCAACTTTAGGTGTTTTCAATCAAGTTTCATTGGCACACCAGGTTTTGCAAGCACAGGTGAAGATATTTTCCTTTAAAGTTTAAAAAGAATGTGGAGTGCCTGGTAGATCCCTAAGAGTTGAACCTAATTGGCAACTACTTGATGAGTTGATTTTATTTGAAGTGGTGCGGCCCAAACAACTGGCCTGATGCACCACCTAATTAGGCACACAAATGATTACCCAATCTGATTTCTACTCGATTATGTGTTTGGATGTGTGTACCGGCTCCTAAGATTGGTTTACCGGTTGAGTTAGAAAATCAGATGAGGTTGTGTACCTCTGTGAGATTTTTTTTTATTTTTTTCTTTTTTTAATGTGGGGGTTGGAGTGAGTATGGATGTCAAACAACAAACAATCTAACCTTAGAGTTTATAAGAACACCTAGGTTGATTGATGTTTGAATTATTATGTGATGAAATAAAATCTAATGGGTGGGAGGTGGGGGATAACTTACAAAACCTTCCACAGCACTTTACTCCGATCTACCGCTTTTGCCTGTCTCGAAAGAGTACCTGCAATTACAATAAGAAAGGAGAAAAGTGAGGTAAATGATTTGTAAGTTACAAAACGTGAAGAGAAATCAAAGAGCGTTGCCTCCCCGGCAACGGCGCCAAAATGTTGAACGATTACGAAGCTACGCTAACGTGTTCGATTTTGGAAAACCTGTCGTTGTAGTTCGAAAGCGAAGGATTCGTGTTCAACAAATAAAATTTATACCGAAATTAAAATTCCGGGTCGAACACAGGGAGGCGGACGTTTGATTTAAAAACTTCGCGTTTCATTTTTTTATTTTGTCACGAAGAAATTCAATTTAAACTATCTAAGTATCTACAACAAAATAGAAGAGAGAGAGAGAGAGTAAGAGAGAGAGAGAATACTACACATGGAAATAAAAATGAGATGTAGAATAGACAAGGAATTTATCATAAAATCGATCGTTCGTTACAACTAGAAAGCATAAAGCGATTACTCTAGAAAGCAGTAAATCTATATTAGAAAGCAGTAAAAAGAGTAGGGAGAGAGAATCCTCCTCGACGGTCGCTTGGAGGACGAGCCGGACGGGACGACGCCTGGACGAAGGAGAACGAAGCGGGACGAAGGAGGACGAAGCAGAAGAACGGGAACGAAGCAGCACGCCGTCGTCGTCGCAGGATCCACTTCCGAAGGAGGACGAAAATTTGGACTTTATCTCGCGAGAAGCATCCCGGGTGTGGGACAAGCTTCTCTTGAGCTTTGGAGAGGTAGAGAGGAGAAGGAAGGGATGAAAATTTCGTATGGAGGGGGTCTCCTTTTATAGTTGCAAGGAGTGGGGGCAAAATGGACATTACACTTTCAAAACAATAAATGAGGGGTCTTTAGTGACGGATAAATCCGTCACTAAAGCCCTCAACGTGGGCGTAGCCTCCGCGCCCACGCGCGCCCGCTCGGCTGCCCGCGTGTAACGCCTACGCACGTCGCTTGATTTTCAGCCGTCCGATCGCGAGATCGGACGGCTTAAAATCGCGCCTTCACGGCTGCCGCCCGCCGGCCTGTGCGTACGATCGCGCGTTCACGGGAGCGTCCAATTGCACGTCGGCGCTATCGGGCGCACGCGGCCGTTGGATCGCGATCCTGCGGTCAATTGGAGCGCGCCCGCTCGCCTCAGAAATTGCTTGGCGAGGCTCGAACGCGTGCCAGCGCCTCGCGATAAGGCGCTGGACCGCTGCGCTGCCTCGCCCAAATGGTCGCGCGGATGCTTTTAACACGATGCGTCCACAGCCGTTGGATTGAGATCCAACGGCGGAGAGGGGATGGGTGCGCGGTCTTCATAGAGTGTAGGCGGCCGTTTGGGCGGCCGGGATGGTGCCACGTGGCGCCATCTTGGCCGTCCATCTTCTGGAAGTTGTAGATAGTGCCACGGATGTCGGATTGACTCGATTTTTGTGTCGTTGGGCTGCGATCGTCGATCCGAATTCATCCGTGTGGTCGGATTTGCCATCTGAAGTGCGGATTTACACCATCCTGGCCCTTGATCTTCTAGGGTTCCCCGATCTCTATCTGATGCTACAGATGCCTGATTAGGGCGATCTTGGAGTCGTTGAACTCCAATCGTCGCCCTGATCACATCCATACGGTTGGATCTTTGATCCGAGGCCCCGATTAAATGTTTGCCCTGTCCAAGCACATAAAAGGAGACAATTAACCTCCATTTTATTCAAACTACTCTAAATGCAAGATGATGCATGTTATGCAATATTTATATTATGAAATGCAATCGTATGCTTAAGAACATGCATAAATAGACATTTTAAGTAGTGTAAATGTGTTTACATCAGATACCATTTTGAGGAGTAGCTATCAATCAGATTCCACCCATGAGATGTGGCCACTAGAGGAGGACAATCCCATTTATTATCCAGTAGAACATTACTGAAGTTAGAAGAAAGGGATGATACCACTGGAGGATCTTGACACACATGACAACATCTTTTTCACTTTTGACGAGCTAGGTCATAGTCGTGTTATTAATACCACTTCCCTTGCTAATCAAATGGTGGAACCTCATCCTAATCCTAGTGAGCCTAACCCCAACCCAACCCGTAGGGAATTGATGAGGTGTAGCTCATCATAGCTAAAATGGCCAAGTTAAGCTAGAAACTAAGTTGAACACTATCAAATTAACACAATAAAAGGGTTAAGAGTGGGAATTAAGGAAAATGACCTAAAACATCAAAAATGTGCTAAAAATGCATACTTAGGTCATATTTAAGAGATTATGTACCTAACTATGTATATGGATGATTTAAATGTTAATTAAACACAAATTTGAGTACAAATTCATAAATCAATGGTTGAATTATTTTTTAATATGTTCAACTAATATGCCATAAAAATTTCATAACATTTTGACATCAATAAGACCTTGCATTCAATAGTTTTCATTTAGGTCCTTCCATACATATTCAATCTTCACATTTTCTGAAGTCAAAACCTACTAGGGACCTTTTTGTAAGCTATTATGGACCTATTTGTTAACATTTCTCACCAGTTATGGATTTTATAGTAAGTGTCCTATTGTTTCACTATAAGGGTCTGCCTGCAAAATTCCCAACACACCTGTAATTGCTTCAGTTCTTACGTGAAGAACACGCGCATTGAGAGTCGTCCATTCCATCTTCCTCTGATCCAACGACTGATCTTGCTCCAACCTGCTACCGCCGATGAGCCTAGCACTGCACCTCGACCTAGATCACATCTAGCTATCTAGTTTTCATCCTAAATTTTCCTGCTCTCTTTAGAACCTATCTCCACCATTGATGCACAATGGCTTTCACCCACTGATCTAGTCACTCCCAACCCCATTGCCTATAAATACAACTCTCTAGTAACCTAAGATCCTTTATCAGCTCCCTCCAACCCAAGACTGGTAGTCGTCTATCCCTCCAGCTCCATTTTCCTCTTCTTCGACCACTGGTGATAGTAGTGGTACCCTACCTTAGTTCTTCACCTTCAGTCGCCGACTGTTGGTCCCAGAGAGTCTCCATCCATTGGAGGTCTTCTCCCCTTTTGTCATTTCCAGCCACCAACTGGTTACCCTTGAGAGTCCCTTTCATCTATTTAGTCTAGGATTTTAATTACTTTCATAGATAGATTTATTACTTTTGTTAGATTACATTTACATGCTTTCTTAGCTTAGTTAGATCGCTTAGATTAGAATTCACTGCTTAATTGTGTTAGTATAGGAGTAGATTAGATGTAGTTGTTCATCGCCCCCAATCAGACCTCTCTGATCAATCCCGAATCGAGAGGGTGATTCACCCATTCACTTTGATCATTAGCCTTCCCTTTCATTTCATGATCGCCTTCTCATATTTTCCTCATTGTTTTAATCATATGAACATATCCTCCATCAGAGCCACCATGAGACCTGCAGCTCAATAGCTTTTTGTTACGACCCGATTCCCAAATCCATACAAGACACGAGAATTGGACCGACTCGACTGATCTCAAGACCCAGTCGTCCAACGAGAAAGTAACCAACAGAGTAGTAAAATAAACCACATTCACCATGTATATAACTAGCAATAACAAAAGTACAACAGTAAAGAAAAGAACTACTACAGTACACACCACCACAACAGTAGAGAATTAAACAGGTACATAAACATGATGCTTACAATAAAAGAGTACAGTGGTAACAGAAAATACTCACTACAACAGAAGAAAAGGTACAGTAGGTACTACACAAGTAAAACTACTGGGCTCCACTAGGCCCAACACCCTCTGCAGCCGCCGGCTCTGGCTGCTCAACACCTGGTCCTGAAATGGTGACACGTCAGCGAAACGCTGAGTAGAGTGGCAACCAAAAGCTAAGAAAAATAGTAAGGTGGACAAGTAGCTGTTATTTTTAATTTCTTTCTTTATTTTTCCATTTACTCATTCTTGAATTATTCCTCAGATCTTTTTCTTGATCTCGAATGTTCCTTGTGGGAACGATCTTGATTGCAGTCTTTTCCAAAAAAAAGAAGTAGCACGTGGTGCTCTCTTGACCGGGAGAGTCCCCCGTGGTGGTCCTACCCTCAGTCAACCACCCTGAGGTCACTGACAGACGTAACGGTGACTACGACACGCGCGATAAACGCACGGGTAGCTACCCCGCACTGGCACGCGGTCAGTCATTTCCGTTAACGTGTGCACCCCAAAGCATAGCATGGAACCAGTATAGGGCAGAGCCCTCTCAGTAACAGGGGTCCTGCCCCTCCACAGTAACCAGACAGGGGTCTTGCCCCTTCACAGTCTGCGCACCCTCGCCTGACTACCCTGGTTTGCCCAGTGGGCCTAACAAGTTGGTGTAGGAGGGCTAGCAGAACCCTGGGGCCCGTGGGTAGCTAGTGCTCTCCCTACACTAGTAGCTCTCCACGGTACTGTGTACACGAGGGCCAAAAGTTGGTACAATGTGGCCTGACCTAACCCCGAGTCCCTGGGGCGACTAGCTCTGCTCTGCACTAAACAGGGGGACAGTCGTTCTCCTTGGTACTCCATACTCAAGGGCCAACTCACTTCCCCAATGCTATTCCATTCACTTCTCAGGAGCTCTACTCCTAATTTCCCGTAGGGTTCATGCTCATTTTTCTTTAACTCAGCCAATTTAGGTTTCATCATTTCAGCTTTTTATAATCATATAGCCCATGTTCTCAACAGTAATTATCCATTAATAACCGGGCAACTGTTAACTAATTACAGGCAGTTATCATTTTCCTTTCTACTTTTCCAAGACTGTAATATATATATTCAATCTAATTTTCCAATCCTAGGATTCATGCCATATCCTAGGATCTATCATTCAATCTAGTTTTTCAATCCAAGGATTCATGCCATACCCTAGGATCTATCATTCAATCTAGTTTTTCAGTCCTACGATTCATGCAATACCCTAGTATCTACTAATCATTTCACAAGTGCATAAATTTTTGATAATTAATTAAAGGGGCCACTCTACCCACAAAATCGGGAGTACTGGGGGCGTGATCAGTAAGCCCGCGCGCCTCCGCAACCCTCAGAGCCGCAACAGAATGGGGTCCTAACACAAGGATCAATTGCAATGAGCTACTTAGAACAGGATACAATTACTGTAAATAGGTAGAGGAACTAAATCTGAGAAGAACGAAACTTGAAACGCGGAAAACGGACTTCGAACGGACCCCAAACAGGTCAAAAATGAAAAGTATGCCCAAAATCAGACGTCTAGAACATCTTCCAGACGTCTTAAACGATGGCTCAGGTCATACCTTGATCCTGCGCAGTCCTTCAGACGTCCAGAATCCCGCTGAACCGTCTGGACTTAGTTCCAAGATTTTTGACTGTCACTCAAGACGTCTGGAGACCCTCTCCGTCATCTAGTGCTGTGCCCAGATGTCCGATCTGTGTGGGAGGGCATGCCTTTTCGTCTTCCCGAATGAAACCTACACACATATGCGACCGTCCTCAACACGGAACGAAGTAGACCCTTCGGCGGAACGGCTGCATGGCCGTACATGCGAAAGGAAGAAGAAATGGAAAATATCATACCTTTCAGACGTCTGGATCTTCCTCCAGACGTCTCCTACGTCGTCTGGACGCAAGTCCAGATGTCTGATTCTGGGAAATTCTCCCAGAATCAGGACCTCCTTGCCCTCCGCCTGCTGCGCACGGCTGTGCCGCCCCGCGCTTGCCTGTTGCCTGAGCTGCAGTAGCTCCTCCCCAACACCACGCTCCTGCTGCGCAACCGCCGACCGGCCCTGGCTGCTCCGGCGAGCTCGCAACCTCGCGATCTAGCTCCCTCCCTCTCGCAGCAACCCCTCCTCCCCATGCACTCAAGGCAGCAGCTGCTGCTGCCCTCGCCTGCTCACTCTCTCGCTAATAGGAACAAGAAGAAGGAGAAGGCGGTGAAGTGAGGGAGAGGAGAGGGGGGTATTTGAAGGCTACCGTGGGGAGAGAGAGAAAGAAAAAGAAGATGGCTGCGCTTGCAGGGAGGAAGGAAAGAGAAGAAAGGAGGGCGACGGTTCAGTCTGCTTGCGCATGCGCGCAGATGCGAACTCGTACACCGAAAAAATTAAATTCCAGACGTCTGGACCAATTCCCAGATGTCTTAAACGACATTTGATGTCGGGGTCATAACAACTTAAGAAACTCAAAGGAAGTTTCATCCCCAAAACTTGCACTAACTAAGGTGCGAAAAGGAATGATATATGCATAACAAACTCAAAGAGGATCGAAGCCGGTCCGAAAAGACGTACCCTCAAAAAGCTCCGGGTACCGCTCCTGCATTGCCACCTCAGGCTCCCAGGTAGCCTCCTCGTACCGCTGGATCCTCCACAAAATCTTCACCAGGGTTACTTGCTTTCGTCTCAGAATGCGGACGACTCTGTCGAGAATTTGCACTGGCCGCTCGGGGTAGGTCAGCTCGTCACCCACCTCGATGCTCTCATGACTCAGGACGTGACTGGGATCGATGATGTACTTCCTGAGGTTGGACACGTGGAACACGTCGTGCACACTAGAAAGCTGGGGAGGAAGGGCAAGCCTGTAAGCAACGGGTCCAACCCGCTCCAGGACCTCAAAGGGTCCCACGAACCTCGACGCGAGCTTCCCTCTCACCCTAAACCGCTGCAGGCCCTTCATGGGAAAAATGCGAAGGAAGACGTGGTCCCCAACCTCAAACTGCACCTCTCTATGTTTCTGATCTGCATAGCTCTTCTATCTACTCCTGACAGTGTGAAGTCGCCTGTGAATCTGCTCGACCACCTCCTGACTCTGTCGGATCAGCCTGGGGCCAACCTCCCCCTTGGTCCCCACCTCAACCCAACTCAAGGGTGCCGTACACCTCCGTCCGTATAGAGCCTCGTAGGGTGCCATGCCGATGCTCGAGTGATAACTGTTATTATATACAAACTCCGCCAGGGGCAAGTGCTCCTCCCAAGAGCCCCTCTAGTCCAGTACACAAGCACGCAAAAGGTCCTAAGTGTATGTATCGTGCGCTCAGACTGTCCCTCCGTCTGGGGGTGGTAAGCTGTACTGAACCTCAACCGCGTCCCCAGGGCCTGCTGAAACTCAGCCCAAAACTGGGACGTAAAGAGGGTATCCCGGTCGGATACGATCTCCTGCGGAACTCCGAATAGACGTACCACGTCACGGATATACCTCTCTGCCAACTGTGCTAGTCCCAAGGTGACTCGGATCGGCAAGAAACGTGCCATCGTCGTCAATCTGCCAATGATTACCCAGATTGCGTTGTGTCCTCGCTGGGTAACAGGTAAGCCCACCACCAAGTCCATGGTGATGCTCTCCCACTTCCACTCTGGCACTGGAAGTGGCTGTAGCGGCCCTGCAGGCCTCTGATGCTCGGCTTTCACCTACTGGTACACTAAACACTGCTGCACGAATTCACCCACATCCCACTTCATTCCCCTCCACCAAAAGTCACGTCTCAAGTCATGGTACATCTTCGTGTTTCCGGGATGTATGGTGAATCTGGAATCGTGTGCCTCAGTCAGGAGCTCTCTCAATAGCTCCTCGCCTCTGGGAATGCACAGACATCCCCTCATGCGCAGCACCTGGTCTGTAAAAGAGAAGTCCCCAGGGTCTCCCGACAGTACTCTGTCACGCAAGGACTGCAAGTACGAGTCAGCCATCTGTCCTGTGATGATGCGATCCACCAGCTCGGGCCTCGTCTATCGCATCACAGTCACTGCCCCACAGTACCCCCGTAACTCTAGGGGTCGCCAACTGCCTATCTCCTCCAAGAGGCTCCAACTCTGCACCTGTAAACTGGCCAAGTGTGCGGGTGCCTTCCAGCTCAAGGTGTCAGCCACCACGTTGGCCTTTCCCGGGTGGTAGGAAATGCTGCAGTCATAGTCCTTCAGGAGCTCCAACCAACGTCTCTGTCTCATGTTGAGCTCCTTTTGATCAAACAGGTATCTGAGGCTCTAGTGATATGTGAAAATCTCGAAGGTATCACCATACAAGTAGTGTCTCCAGGTCTTCAGCGTGAAGACGACAGCTACCAGCTCTAGGTCGTGGGTAGGGTAGCCATGCTCATGGGGCTTCAGTTGTCGTGAAGCATAAGCAACAACGTGACCCCTCTGCATGAGCACACCCCTTAACCCTTGCAAAGAGGCGTCCGCGTACACAACGAACCCGCCACTACTGTATGGGATGGTGAGCATGGGAGCCGAAGTCAGCCTCTCCTTCAGCTCCTGAAAACATGCCTCACAGGCGTCTGTCCAAGTAAAGGGCACGTCCTTCTGGGTTAACTGTGTCATAGGACGTGCAATCTGTGAAAAGCCCCTGATAAACCGCCTTAGTAGCCTGCCAATCCCAAGAAACTGCGAATCTCCATAACCATACGCAGTCTCTCCCACTTGAGCACTGCCTCGACCTTGGCTGGGTCCACAGCCAAGCCATTCCCAGAGATCACATGACCTAAGAAGGTCACCTCCCTCAACCAGTACTCGCACTTGCTGTATTTGGCGTACAGCCTACGTCATCTCAGTGTGTCCAAAACCATCCGCAAGTGCTGTCCATGCTGCGTCTGATCTCGAGAATAGATGAGCACATCATCAATGAATACCACCATGAACTAGTCCAAGTATAGTTTAAACACCCGGTTCATCAAGTCCATGAAGGCAGCGGGGGCATTGGTCAGCCCAAATGGCATGACCAAAAACTCGTAGTGTCCGTACTGGGTGCGGAAAGCTGTCTTAGAGACGTCTGCCTCCTTGATCCTCAACTGGTGCTATCCAGACCTCAAGTTGATCTTGGAGAATACCGTGGCACCTCGCAGCTGGTCAAACAAGTCATCAATCCTCGGTAGCGGATACCTATTCTTGATGGTGACCCTATTCAATTGTCGGTAGTCCACACAAAGGCGTAGGTACCATCCTTCTTTACAAACTATACCGAGGCTCCCCAGGGAGACGCGCTGGGCCTCACAAAGCCTTTCTCCAAAAGATCCTACAACTGAGACTTGAGCTCTTGCAACTCAAGTGGTGACATCATGTATGGTGCTGTGGAGATGGGGCTGGTTCCCGGTACCAGCGAGATCTCAAACTCGATCTCATGCTCGAGCGGTAGTCCTAGCAACTCGTCTGGGAACACGTCGGGGTACTCTCTGACCACCGGGATACTCTGGAAGTCTGCCACAGGGCTGGGCTCTGCCACCACACAAGCTAGGAAGCCCTCACACCCCTCGCTCAAAAGTCTCGCCGCCCAAAGTGCAGAAATGCACCTGAAGCCTCCGTCCACTGGCTGCCCGTGGAACTCGAAAGAAGGCAACTCTGGTATAGAGAAGACGATCTTTCTCTCAAAGCAGTCCACCAAGGCGTGGTAAGCGGATAGCCAGTCCATCTCCAAAATTACGCCAAAGTCCTCCATCTGTATCATAATCAGGTCAACGGGAAGGCTGTGTCCCCCAAGACTGACCTCGCAACCCGTGTATACCTCCTCAGCTACAAACAGCTGACCACTCGGACCTCTGATCACGAATGGATCCTCTAACAGCATACAATCCTGCCCCAAACTAACCGCGAAACTGGTGGCGACAAACGAGTGCGTAGCGTCGGAATCGAAAAGCGTATAAACGAGTCTGCCGGAAACTGAAACCATACCTGCCATCACTGATCCCGAAGCTCTGGCATCCCTGTGTGTTAGGGCGTTGATACGCCCCTCAGCCCTAGGTGCGGACGAAGCAGCCATACTCTACATCGGACGAGTAGCTGCTGGCTAGTACCCTCCCCATGACTGCTGTCCTCCTCCTCGCGCCTGGAAACCGCGGCCTCCTGCTCACCCTCCAGTGCTCGGCGCGGGAAGCATCTGCTGACCTCCTGCCCTAGACGGGCAGTCCCTCCTGATGTGGCCCGGCTGGCCACACTGGTAGCAAAGGGGGACTCGACTCCCGCTCTCAGTGGGTCCCTACTGTCGGCTGGGCGGGGGCCTGATGCTAGCAGCTGGCCCCTGTCAAGGGCCCCCAAAGGCCACTGATGGCCCTGTAAAGCGTGACGGCTCTTCTACGGGTGCCACGTGTCTCCTCTCTCGTCGGTCCTGTGAGAAGTTTGGCTGATAGGGCCTCTTCCGCCCGCTGTTAGTATCTCGCACAGACGGGTTGGTCTCTTCGTATGTCATAACTGCCTCCACCACCCTCGAGAACATAGGCAGCTTCAGGGGTTTGACATACCCCCAAATCGCAGGCTGGAGCCCCTCGGTGAACCACCAAAGGTGCTCCTCCTTAGTGGCCACTGCTGTCGCTGCGAAGCAAGGCAGCTCTAGAAAATGCGTGCGGTACGTGCTCACGGTCATCGTCCCCTGGCGGAGAGTGTGGAACTCCCGCCTCCTCTGGTCCTGCCATGTCTGGGGAAAGTACTGCTCGCAGAAGAGGGTGACGAACCGGTCCCAGGGCGGCTCGTCCCTCTCCTGTCCCCTGACCGCCCTCTACCACCTGTGTGCCGTGCTCTCCAGCTGGTACGTGGCAAAGGCCATGCGACACTCCATCGGGGGGCGAAGGGTGTCAAAAACCTTCTCGATCTGCTCGAGCCAGTCCTCCGCTTCGGTCGGGTCCTCATCCCCCTTAAAGGAGGGGGGCTTCAGCTTCCGGAACTGTCTGAAAAGCTCGAAGTGGCGTTGAAGTGGAGATGCTTGTGCACCTCCAGGTAAAGAAGCCTGGTGCACAGAAGTGTCGGAGGAAGGTGGGGACGGTGGCGGCCCATCCCCTCCCCCGCGTCCAGTGCCATGTCCGTCGCGTGGTCCCACAGAGGACTCCCCCTCGGCAGCCCCAGGGAGAGGCACTCGTGGCGATGGGTGGAGCTCCTCTCACACGATGTCTCGTATCAGATGGGCGAGGTCCTGGGCCAGAATGCCCGGGAGCAGTGGTTGGCCCATTGAAACGTCGACCTCAACGCGTCCACCCCTCCGACCTCGTCCTCGGCCTCGCCCGTGGCCCGCCTCGCTAGTCCCGCATCGAGGCATCTCCTGCAAGGAGACGCGAATACAGAACGGAAACACGACAAAATGAAATGATATCTAACGGAGAAGTCTAATAACATATGTTAAAAGAAACGTTGTGGTGGCTACTCTAGTTACAGACACGTGAATTGGTTATTTTCCAGTCAGTTGGTTCACTTCTCGCGATGACCTTGCTCTGATACCATCTTGTTACGACTCGATTCCCGAATCCTTACGAGACATGAGAATCGGACCGACTCGACTGATCCAAAGACCCAGTCGTCCAACGAGAAAGTAACCAAAAGAGCAGTAAAATAAACCACATTCACCATGTATATAACTAGCAGTAACAAAAGTACAACAGTAAAGAAAAGAACTACTACAGTACATACCACCACAACAGTAGAGAATTAAATAGGTACATAAACATGATGCTTACAATAAAAGAGTACAGTGGTAACAGAAAATACTCACTATAACAGAAGAAAAGGTACAGTAGGTACTACACAAGTAAAACTACTGGGCTCTACTAGGCCCAGCACCCTCTGCAGCCGCCGGCTCTGGCTGCTCAACACCTGGTCCTGAAAAGGTGACAAAGGTGACACGTCAGCAAAACGCTGAGTAGAGTGGCAACCAAAAGCTAAGAAAAACAGTAAGGTGAACAAGTAGCTATTATTTTTAATTTCTTTCTTTATTTTTCCATTTACTCATTCTTGAATTATTCCTCAGATCTTTTTATTGATCTCGAATGTTTCTCGTGGGAACGATCTTGATTGCAGTCTTTTCCAAAAGTAGAAGTAGCACGTGGTGCTCTCCTGACCGGGAGAGTCCCCCGTGGCGGTCCTACCCTCAGTCAACCACCCCAAGGTCACTGACAGACGTAACGGTGACTACGGCACGCGCGATAAATGCACGGGTAGCTACCCCGCACTGGCACGCGATCAGTCGTTTCCGTTAACAGGTGCACCCCAAAGCACAGTATGGAACCAATATAGGGTAGAGCCCTCTCAGTAACAGGGGTCCTGCCCCTCCACAGTAGCCAAACAGGGGTCTTGCCCCTCCACAGTCCGCGCAACCTCGCCTGACTACCTTGGTTTGCCTAGTGGGCCTAACAAGTCGGTGTAGGAAGGCTAGTAGAACCCCAGGGCCCATAGGGTTGCTACTGCTCTCCCTACACTAGTAGCTCTCCTCGGTACTGTGTACACGAGGGCCAAAAGTTGGTACAAAGTGGCCAGACCTCACCCCGAGTCCCTGGGGCGACTAGCTCTGCTCTGCACTAAACAGGGGGACAGTCGCTCTCCTTGGTACTCTGTACTCGAGGGCTAGCTCACTTCCCCAATTCTATTCCATTCACTTCTCAGGAGCTCTACTCCTAATTCCCCATAGGGTTCATGCTCATTTTTCTTTAACTCAACCATTTTAGGTTTCATCATTTCAGCTTTTTATATTCATATAGCCCATGTTCTCAACAGTAATTATCCATTCATAACCGGGCAACTGTTAACCAATTACAGGCAGTTATTGTTTTCCTTTCTACTTTTCCAAGACTACAATATATATATTTAATCTAGTTTTCCAGTCTTAGGATTCATGCCATATCCTAGGATCTATCATTCAATCTAGTTTTTCAGTCCAAGGATTCATGCCATACCCTAGGATCTATCATTCAATCTAGTTTTTCAGTCCTAGGATTCATGCAATACCCTAGAATCTACTAATTATTTCACAAGTGCATAAATTTTTGATAATTAATTAAAGGGGCTACTCTACCCGCAAAATCGGGAGTACTGGGGGCATGATCGGCAAGCCCGCATGCCTCCGCAGCCCCCAGAGACGCAACGGAACGGGGCCCTAACACAAGGATCAATTGCAATGAGCTACTCAGAACAGGATACAATTACTGTAAATAGGTAGAAGAACTAAATCTGAGAAGAACGAAACTTGAAACACGGAAAACGGACTTCGAACGGACCCTAAACGGGTCAAAAATGACAAGTCTGCCCAAAATCAGATGTCTGGAACATCTTCCAGACGTCTTAAACGATGGCTCAGGTCATACCTTGATCCTGCGTGGTCCTTCAGACGTCCAGAATCCTGCTGAACCGTCTGGACTTAGTTCCGAGATTTTCGACTGTCACTCAGGACGTCTGGAGACCCTCTCCGTCGTCTGGTGCTGCGCCCGGACGTCCGATCTATGTGGGAGGGCATGCCTTTGCATCTTCCCGAACGAAACCTACACACATATGCGACCGTCCTCAACACGGAACGAAGTAGAACCTTCGGCGGAATGGCTACATGGCCGTACACGCGAAAGGAAGAAGAAATGGAAAATATCATACCTTTCAGACGTCTGGATCTTCCTCCAGATGTCTCCTGCGTCATCTGGACGTAGGTCCAGATGTCTGATTCTGGGAAATTTTCCCAGAATCAGGACCTCCTTGCCCTCCGCCTGCTGCGCACGGCCGTGCCGCACCGCGCTTGCCTGTTGCATGAGCTGCAGTAGCTCCTCCCCAACACCACACTCCTGCTGTGCACCCGCCGGCCGCCCTGGCTGCTCCAGCGAGCTCGCAACCTCGCGATCTAGCTCCCTCCCTCTCGCAGCAACCCCTCCTCCCCACGCACTCACGACAACAGCTACTGCTGCCCTCGCCCGCTCACTCTCTCGCTAACAGGAAGAAGAAGGAGAAGGCGGTGAAGTGAGGGTGAGGGAGAGGAGAGGGGGGTATTTGAAGGTTGCCGTGGGGAGAGAGAAAAAAAAGAAGAAGATGGCTGCACCTGCAGGGAGGAAGGAAAGAGAAGAAAGGAGGGCGGCGATTCAGTCTACGTGCGCATGCATGCAGACGCGAACCCGTACGCCGAAAAAATTAAATTCCAGACGTCTGGGAAGGCTTCCAGACGTTTGACCAGATGTCTGGACCAATTCCCAGACATCTTAAATGACATTTGATGCTGGGGTCATAACACTTTTAGATCCAATGGTGCGCTATACCCATCAGAGGGTCTCCCTTCCAATCTATAAGGTCAGAAAGGCCCTCCACGGATCATAATTGTTCATAATTTGACTGATTGAGCGCGAATTGTTTTTAGCAATTTATCGATGGATTTCATAAGTAATTGAGATTGAATCTAGTTTGATTTGTTGAATTGAGTTGATAATTGTTTGACTGAGCTGATTACAAAGAGTTTGAACTATTTTAATTCGATTTTCATCACAATGCCCAAGGACAATCCGATGCACAGGTTTGAGGGTTTAGCAATGACGTATTGAGTTTCATAGAATCACCCTAAGATCCTGATCACTAATTAATAGTTTGCAGGATCTTTAGGTGATCATATCACTTTGGGGATTTAGATCAATTGCCCTTCTGGGCAACACTTTCATTCGATCCCAAATTGTTTTAATCTGCATATTAAAGGCCTTATCATCCTTTTGAGGTTTCAATGAAGGCCCGAATCTAATTTTGAAGTAATTTAGAAACCTAATATCAGTTCTCTATTCCTCACTGTCTATAGTAAAGCAAGGGAGATCGATTAGGGCTTTCTAGATTTAATGGGGTCTAATTAGGATTCCAAAAATCTGGGCAAAGTCTTGTGAGGATGTTTGATATTCATATGTTGTATTTAATTGATTTCACAGAGATTCCAAAGTTTTTAGAGTAACTTGAGAGGTCTTATCAGTAGCGATATATGGAGTTTCTGAGAGAATTGAGTAGGGGTTTTGATTTTGGATCTTTCATAAGTCTTGAATGATTTAAAGATTGAGTTGAATTTTTTTCAGTAGAATTTATCTATAGTTGATTACTAGATGATGAAATAATCTTTGGAATACATGGACTACATATAGATTAATCTAAAGATGTCAGACAATAATACATTTTTGAAGGCTGACAAACCTGATGTATGAAGAGTTCTTAAGAGATTTCTGGTATTATTTAGAGGTTAAATGAGTTTTTCAGGCTAATATGATGTAGATCAACATTTATAAGCATTCATGTACTTTTGAGTTACTTTGAATTGAATGAAAATCAATGTAGAAATCTTTTGTCAGCAAGAACAAGTCCTGTTAATATCTAAATTGAATTTGCATACTAATTTCAATGTCTAATCATATGTTTGAGTTAGATTTTGACTTTTATCAGTTGCTAGATGTTTATAATGTTAAATCATGTCTTTCCAACATTTTTATCTAAATTTCATGACTTGGAATTCATTTTAGATCATTAAATAGCCAATTTCCAACACTTTCCTATAAATATCATGAAAAATGCAAAAATAAATGTAAATAAATAAATAAAATGTGTCTTGAGTGAGAATAAACCTTAAAGAACATGTGTGTGTGATTAAACATACGTTTTGAGTTCGTTTGTATATAGAACATACCTATAGAAGTTCTAGTCTTCTTAGGTTGTAAATAAAGAAAATTAAAACAAAAATTCACAAAACGGGTGTTTCTTTGCTCTTCCTTAGCTTCCTCTCCCCTTTCTCTATTCTTTTAAAACCAAAAAACAAAATAAAAATCAGAAAAACTAAAAAATCCTATAAAAATCTCTTTTGTATTTAGTGTAAATACTTGTATACATTCATATGTTAATAACATAAAGTTATATGTATATAAATTATGCATACATGGTGTATATATATATTATTTATATGTAGTTAAGTTATAATATATATTTATATCAATTTATATTGTATAGTATTGTACATATGTATGTTATATAGATAGATTATATGTATTTATATATAATTATTGTAAATAACTTATATGTATATCACTTGAGCATGCATATTAGTATATGTATAAAAATATATATATATCTTAATATAGTATTTATAGTATTTACTATATAAATTAACATTTTTATAATTTGTTTACTTAATTATGTAATGTATATGTATGTTAGTCTAAGTTAATGATGTATATTAGTTATTTAAGTAAATCTAAGTTAGTAATTTAATTAACTAATATACTAAGTTATACTACATTATAATAATTTATAGTTCAACTTATTTTAAGTATACTTATTATAAGTATGTGTATATTGTACAACTTATATGTATATAATGTACATGTGTAAATAAAACGTGTAAATACCTTAATAAATACAACTAAATTATCTAATAATATGAATTAATCATGTAATTATATAAATTAACTAAATAGGACTTTAATTAGGTAATTTGGAACATTAATTTATAGTGTAATTAAGTATTTATAGCTAATTATAACATGTACATATTGCTAACTTTAACTAATTTAAAAATATATTTATACATTAAATTAACCTAAAATAATTATACCAATAAGTAACCCTATATATTGGCTAGACAACCATATGATTTAATTATAATTTAAGTCTCTAATTGAACCTTAATTAAAGCCTTAAAGTTGACAATAATCCAGTTGGGCACTGCCTTAATATGGCACTGAGTTAGTGCCAAATCGTGTGGCGCTACTCTATTTGCACACTATATTTTGAATCTTGTTTCTTAGCCTCTCAGCTAGTATGGGGGTTAGCTCCCCATTACCCATTTGATTCGAGCATATGGCATGATAGAGAGAGAAAGAGAGAGAGGATTGGGCCTGCAGGTTTAGACTATGCTTTTTGGGCTTGATTTCGACCTTAAATAATCGTGGCCTTGCCTCCCCATAGGACCTGCCTTAGTAGTGGTACCGATCCGACCCATTGGACTAAGTGTTAGTGTTTGTGTAAGTGTTGTGTGCATGAGTTTTGTTAGTGTGCTTTGTGTGAATGTGTTATATATATAAAATAAGTGTTAAGTGTTATAATAAGTTCAGTAGTTATTGGTGTTTATAAGTTAGTATATACATTAAGTAAGATATGTGTTAATTATATATATACATATATGAGTTAGATATGTGTATAGCATAACTATTGTATATAATATATGTTATAAATGTGTTACTATTTTTTTATGTTAAGTGATATATATATATATATAATTTTTGCCTTAGTATGTACATATTTTCCTAAGGTTAAAACTAAGTGTTTTGTACATATGTATACTATGTATGAGTAATGTCTATGTAAATATAAATATATAACTAAGTTATGTTAGTAGGACTATATATATATATAAAGTAAGTAATTAAGTAAATAATGTGTATATAATTAATATTAGTAGTAGTATTAATGTTCAATTATCATTGTTTTTGTCTTGTCTTTGTTTAGAGTTTCTTTTTAAACAAGTTTTGTGTATATTAACCTTCTCATATATTTGATTCATTTGTATATAGTTTAGTTTATATTTGTTTTGATTCCTTTATTTTGCGTATATTCTTAAGGCATTATCACTAACATTATTCATTTGCTTTTATGTGTATATAATTGACTTAGATTAGTTCATTCCTTGATTTTTTCTCTTCTAATTCATTCACTTGTAAAAAAAATTAACATTTTTGGAATAAAAGATGATTTTGGATAATAGAGAGTGATATATATCAATAACTGGCTCCCAGTGAAGGACCTGAAATAAAACTAGTAAAAATTATTTATAAATAAAATGGCATTCATTTAAATTACGACATTATACTACTACAGCGATTAATTAACCTAATTTAACCAGATCATTGATTACTTTTGGGATTGTTGCCATGGAGGTAACTCTCTATATGCCAAAATTTTTCTTTTATTCTTTATTTGTATATATTTTTTTACTTCATTGTATATATTCATTCTTTTATTCAAATTCCTTTTGTATATATGTTCTTTAATTCTTTATATTGTTTGATTCATTTTATATATAATTATCTAATGAATCATTTGTTCTTTTTGCAGCACTTGAGGAGGAGTACGAGGTGTGATTACTTCCTGGTGGAGATCTGCTTCCCAAAGGAGTCATTGCGACTTTGATTCTGCTTCCTGGTGGAGATTCTCCTTTGACTTGGAGTTGTTTACTATTTTCTTAGTTTAGTGTAGATATTAAGGCTTAGAGTTTGGTTTTATACTTAGGATTATTTTTATAGGCATAAGTTCTGAGAGCCTGTTCTCACACATATTTGTAATAATTAGGACTTTGGACTTGTGATCTCTCTTTACTCTCTCTCCTTTTTGTTTTGGTTTTCTGATTAGCTTTGATTTGATTTCTTGCATTAAAAATCCAAAAAAATCTGCAAAATTGGAAATACCAAAAATATCTCACATATGCTTGTCTAATAGCAGCATATTCTTAGGCATTCGATTCTTAGGTTTGCATCACTTCCTGCAAGATTTACTTTACATGTCAAATCTACATAAACTGTAGAGTTCTTGAGCCAGGTATGCATTTTCTATCCTTCCTTAGCTCTTGCCATCTTGCATTGGATCTAAAGTAGATGAGACCATCACTTGTTTGAACAGATTAAAAAGTGAGACCATATTTTCCTGCAAAACACTCTTAAGAAGACAAATCCTAATACAAAAGAGTGACTTAATAATTTGATTGAAACCTTGTGTGAAGTTTTCATCGCTATATCTGTTGCTTGCTTATTGTTACACACTACACGATCACGTAAGGTTCACAAAAAAACATAGATTTCTATCTCTTCTATCTGTGCACCCATAAGAGTCTGGATTTGCACGGTGGTCTTATCTAGATTTAGGGTGGATTATAGAGGTCTGCACTCCGTTAGGTTTCTCTTAGGAAGTGTACGATCGTATTGAGAATATCTATTTGCACAAAACTATTTTCGTAGCAGAATCTAGGAAAAAATTTATGGTTTTGTCTCACTTGATTGCATTGAGTGAACTTGTGACATTTGTTGGAACCTAGTTCCATTTCTCTTCTGTGTTTTGGTGTTAACAAAATCATGTTTAAATCTAATGTGTTTATGAAGTATTGCAGGTCAAAAGAACCTATGGAGGCAAGCAATAAGATTGCATATGGAAGAAGATTAGAAGACTAGTTTTGTTGTATTTATTATTTTTGTAGAATCTTTGTACGTCTCCTAACAAGTGAAACAAAATCTAGAAGTTAAAATTAAAGTAGAGATAATTAGTGTTCAAAAAATCGTTCATTCACTCATTGCAAAACTCAAAATCAATTTTTTGAAAATCAAGTCGTTTAGAGTAAGTTGGATTTCTCTAAAAATTGACTTAAAACTTATAAAATGTGGTACTTGTAGCAAGTACTGGTACTGGTCATAAGTACCGATACATGCTAGGCACAGGTTTGGGCCTAAGTCCCAAACTGTGAGCAACAAGTACCAGTACTCATCATGAGTACCAGTACCAAGTGGTCACAATTTGTGCACTTGGTTTTTGCCTGGACCTTACAAGTACCGGTACTAATCACTAGTACCGATACATGTAGGTCACTGGACCCAAATCTGTGAGTCACAAGTACCGGTACTGATCATGGGTACCGGTACCTGGTGACTTAGTTGGGCTAACTGTAAGCAGTCAGTACCAGTACCAAAAGTTTAGTACCAGTGCCAACTAACCATTGTGACCAACTTGAACGGCTATTTTGCAATTAAACATATCCTTAAACTTCCCAAATTACCCCTAACAGCTAGTAAATGTAGAGAAGGTGCTTAGTGGGTTATATAAGCACTCCTTGAGCGTCTTTTGGACATAACCAAGAAGCCAAAAATTCTATCTTTGCCTACACCTTCATTTCTCATATTACTAGCTGCAAAAGAGCTTGTCTTGTTGCAATTCTCTCAAGGCTATTCACCACTTGCAATAAGTATTCAAGGCGATTGTGTTCTCTGAAAAATCCGTTTGTTTTACACCTCAATTTTCTCGTTAAATCAATTTATATACTCTAATTAAGCTATATAATTGTTGGAGATTTAGGGATTAGTTGTAACCTTTTATTTGTATTTTGCTTATACCTGTATCTTTATTTCTTTTCTATATGTTGTAACTGGGTTGAGGTAACTCGTTAATTACCTTAGGTTTTAGTAAATTGATTCCCTCCGGGTTGAGGGAATAGGGTTAAAAATCCTAAGTTGGGGGACTTAGGTAATGGAGTACCCAAGTGAGGGGAACCACTATATATCTTGTGCATTTTATGGTTTGTTTTGTCTTGCAAATTTTTTATTCCACACTATTCATCCCCTCTTCTAGTGTGCTTGTGATTTATAGATCCTATAGGTGATATAAGAGCAAGTTGCGAAAAGAAGTAACAATTCTCTTTCACAATGGCATCTCCAGTCAAGCGCACCGAAGGACGGTCATCCATACGTCCTCCCTACTTTGATGGGATGGACTATGGATACTAGAAGAGGAGGATGCAAATCTTCCTGAAGGCCATGGATGAGGACTCATGGATGCTTATCCAAGAGAAGTACATGGATCCAGAGCCACAATAAGGTGTTGTTTGGACTACAAAACAAAAGAAAAGGATCGTGGGAAATGCAAAAGCGATGAGCACATTCTATTGTGCGTTATCAAGAGAAGAGTTTAACCATATCTCCACATGTGAGCCTGCATAGGTGATATGGAACACATTGCAAGTCACCTATGAAGGTACGAGTAAGGTAAAAGAAACACATATTTCTATTCTAACAGAAAACTATGAGTGTTTTAGGATGCAGAAAGGTGAAACAATCAAAGGAATGTACACAAGATTTGGAGAGATCATAAATCCATTGAAGAATCTTGGAGTCAAGCTAAAGGAGGAGCAGCTTGTAAGGAAGATCTTAAGATCCCTTACAAGTGATTGGTCTCCAAAGACCATAGCCATCCAAGAGGCGAAAGATCTTTCTACTCTCTCCTTAGATGACTTGATTGGAAGCCTCATGGCATATGAAGTCCAATTGGAAAATATGAAGATTGAAGAAAAGTCCATCAGCAAGAAAAAGGAGCTTGCATTTAAAGCTTTAAAGGAGGAGTTGGACCTCGATGATTACAACTCCAATGAAGAAGAGGAGCTTGCTCTTCTAATGAGAAGATTCAGAAGATTCATCCGAAAATAAGGTAAGAAAGTGAATAAATTTACAAATGACATTATTTGTTATGAGTGCAAGAAGAAAGGACATGTACAAAAGGATTGTCCAATGATCAAAAAGAAGGAAGAAAAGAAGAAAGACAAAGAACTTGATCGAAAGAAGAAGATTTCAAGAAAGGCATACAAGGCAACTTGGGATGATAGTGATTTCGACACGGAATCATCTTCTGAAGAATCCGAAGAAATAGAAGTTGCACATCTCTGTTTAATGGCAAACAACGATAGTTCAGAAAATGAGGGTGCCTGCAGGCACGCGCTGGAGGCAAGGGCGGCCTGCAGGCGTGCGCGGAAAGGGCTAGGCAGCTGCTGCTACGTGCGGAGCTTTGAGCTTCAAAGCTTGAAGCTCCTGCTCCAATGGCTGAAGTGGCTTCAAACGAAAAAATAGGGAATACCACCACACCCACCGGCTCTTTGATGAGCCGGGCGGTGGTGGTCTCATAGTGGTGGGTGTGCACCACCGTGAGGTACTCTTGCCCGCAGAGTGTCTCCTCAAAGGAGGAGGGCCTGCGTATGAAGGGAGAGGGGAGGGGATGGTGGCCTGGAAGGAGAAGAAGCTGCTGTGTGTTGGGGTTTTGGCGTGGAGGACTAGGCTAGCTGCAAAGGAAGAAGCCGCCCTCTTTTTATAGAAGGAGAAAGCATGCACAGCCATGCCCTGGCTGTGCATGGCTTGCATGCAGCTGCAGGGAGTGGCGAGCAGGGAATGGCTGAGCAGGGAATGGCACGAGGAAGAAGAGGTTGCCATGCAGCCGTGGGGAAGATTTCAAAGTCAAAAATAAAAGGATGGTGAATTTTGCAAAGATGCACTTGAGGAAAAATGTTAATTGCAAGGCCATTTATTTCACTCTCCTCCCCTCTCAATTAAATGCATGCATGCATGTATTTTCACAAATGCGACTATGGAAACCTAATATGCACTGGCAATGCTAGGAAATAGCACAAGCAGGCACAATTGCAGGTGTATTTTTGCGATGCAATCAGTGACACTATTGTGAGGCTAGATAAGTCGTCTGATTCAGAAGCTGCTCAAGAGGTGGTTACGCAGGGTGGGTGTATGGCTTCTCCAGAAGAGTCCCCCTCTATCATAAAACGTGAGGACCATCACTTGGGGGAAAGGGGAGAGACGATGGTTGAAGAGAAGGAGGAATCATTTAGGATGGAAGCAACGAGGCCAGCGTTTGAGGAAGCAGGGAGTGTGCTGCCAGACGCTGAGGATAATGAGGTACAGGGGGTACCAGAGACTCTGCCTGACTCCTTGAAGGATCAGTAGAATCTGCAAGAGGTGGAGGGTCTCAAATTTGGTGTTGGATCTTGCTCTAAATCTGCTAAGGGCAGATCACCTTATAGTCTCAGGTAGAGGAAATCAAAGACTGACCTACTGCTAGATGAAGACAAGGTTGCAGAGATTATGCAGGTATGCAAATGTCAGAACCACAGGGGGGAGGGATCTTGTGAGGCTAGATGAGAATCCTCACTTGGAATGTGCGCGGGTTGCGTGATAAGAGTCGGAGGGCTTCTTTGATGAGATACTTGAGAGAGTGGGGGATTGAGTGTGCGATCATTCAAGAGACGCACATTGAGAATGACTCTGATAGACTATGGAGTGACTTATTGGTTGTGGGGGTGAATGAATGTGTGATGGTTAATGCACATGGTAGGTTGATGGGCATTGCTATTTGGTGGAGAAAGGCTTAGGCACATTGTATGGAAGTTCACAAGGCTAGACACTTACTGACTTGCAAATTCCAAACTCACCAGGGGCATGACACTATCTGGGTTACTGGTGTGTATGGCCCCTGTGTTGCATCTGCAAGGCAGAAATTGTGGGAGGATTGGGCAGCTGCGGCTAAATTGGTGCAAAGAGAAGCCTGGCTGACAGGAGGAGACTTCAACTGTGTGCTAACAGGGGCAGACAGGCCTTTTGGTGGCACAGACAACTCAACTATTGGTTTCCAGCTGGTGGTTCAATCTCTTGAACTGAATGAGTACCCTTCTTCAGGTGTTGAATTTACTTGGCGCAATGGTAATGGGTTGCTTTCCAAAATTGACAGATTCTTTGGGAGTGTGAACATCCTTGACAGATTCCAACTATCGAGTGCTGCTGGCTTGGACCGACCTTTCTCCGATCATACCCCTTTGGTTTAGGATAGTGGGGAAGAGTTCCAAGTCGGCTCATACTTCAAACTTAGAAGATCATGGCTGAATGAACCGGGGTTCCATCAGATGATAAGTTCATGGTGGCAAGCTAAAAAGGTGGAGGGTTCTACTACTATCAGATTGGCATCCAAGCTAGCAGCCTTGCGCACAATCTTGAAAGAGTATGGTGCTGCCGTGAACACTTTAAGGCAACAAAGGCTGGTAGTGGCTTTGAGTAACATCCAAGAGTTGGACTCTAAGGAAGCAGCAGGTCTTCTATCAGAGGAGGAACTTGTAGATAGGAAAATGTGGCAGGGTGTGATAATGGAAGAGGATCTCAAATAGGAGATTGATCGGAGGGAGAGATCAAGACAATTGTGGCTTAAAGAGGGAGATGCCAACACAAAATTCTTCCATCTTGCGGCTAGCTCTAGGAGGTGTGCAAACTTTATCTCTTCTATTATCAAAGATGGACATAGGATCTCTTCCACTCAGGAAATAAGGTCAGAAGTTATCAAATATTATAGGGGAGCCTCCAGGGCAGTTAAGAGAGGGGTATGCAGAATGGCAGGGAACGATGCACCTGGTGTGACAAGGGAACAGGCTTCTCAACTGACAGCAGCCATTTCTGAACAGGAGACCCTGCAGGCAATTAAAGAGCTTAATATGGAAGGTTCCCCAGGCCCTGATGGGATACAAGTATTCTTTTATAGAGAAATGTGGAGTGTGGTGGGCAATGAGGTGATGGAAGTTATTAGAGAGTTTGAGAAGGGAAATGCTGGCTTTGATAAGATCAACAAATCATATCTCTTCCTGCTGCCAAAGACATTGGGACCAGAGAAGTTTTCAAACTTCAGGACAATCTCATTATCAAATTCCATCAACCTTGTAGTGAGCAAGATATTAGCAAATCGACTGAGAACTGTTCTTCAGAGCCTATTCACCCTGTGCAGTCTGCTTTCTTGCCCAATAGATCACTCCAAGAATCCTTCAATTTGGCTCAAGAAATGGTGAGTGGATGGCACAGAAGGAAGTGCAAGGCATTCATGTGGAAAGTTGACTTCCAAAAGGCATATGATTCGATTTCTTGGTCTTACATCTGGGAGGTATTTAAAAGGAGCGGATTCCCTCCTCTATGGATCCAGTGGATGAAGCGTTGTATCACAACTGCCTCCTTTTCTTTGTTGATCAATGGGCGGCCATGTGGTGCTTGGATTCAACCTCAACGTGGGGTTAGACAAGGGTGTCCTCTAGCCCCTTTGATCTTTAACCTTGCTGTGGATGGGCTTGCAAGATATGCATGTAGATTGGCAGAGGTGGGGGTCTTCAGAGGGTATTTGTAACGACCCGAGTCCCTACGAGACACGAGAACCGGACCGACTCGACTAATCCCAAGACCTAGTCGTCCAACGAGGAAGTAACCAAAAGACAGTAAAATAAACCACATTCAGCATGAATATAACTAACAGTAAAAAAGTACAGCAGTAAGGAAAGAAACTACTACAGTAGGTACCACCACAACAGTAAAACAACATTTATCATATAACAAGAACTGCAGGTAAAGAAGGTACAAAAGGCTGTGGTAACTCTACTGGACCCTACTCGGCCCAGCGTCCTCTGCAGCCGCAGACCCTGGCTGCTCAACACCTGGTCCTGAAAAAGGTAACGAGTGTAACACGTCAGCAAAATGCTGAGTAGAGTGGCAAACTAACTAAAGGCAACAGTAGAGTGTACAGTAGCTGTTATGTTCTATTACTTCCTTTATTCACATCTTTCAATTTTTCTCACTATTTCATTTATTTCTCAGGTCCTTTACTTGATCTCGAATGTCCTCGTGGGAACGATCTTGATTGCAGTTTTTTCCAAAAGTAGAAGTAGCACGTGGTGCTCTCCTGGCCGGGAGAGTCCCCCGTGGTGATCCTACCCTCAGTCAACCACCCCAAGGTCACTGACAGACGTAACGGTGACTACGGCACGCGCGATAAACGCACAGGTAGCTAGCCCGCACTGGCACGCGGTCAGTCGTTTCCGTTAACGGGTGCGCCCAAAGCACAGCACGGAACCAGGGCAGAGCCCTCTCAGTAACAGGGGTCCAACCCCTCCACAGTAACCAAACCGGGGCCTTGCCCCTCCACAGTCCGCGCACCCTCGCCTGACTACCCTGGTTTGCCCTGGTGGGCCTAACAAGTCGGTGAAGGAGGCTAGCAGAACCCCGGGGCCCGTGGGGTAGCTAGTACTCTCCTAACACTACTAGCTCTCCTCGGTACTACGTACACGAGGGCCAACAAGTCGGTACAGAGCGGCCAATCCTAACCCCGGGTCCCTGGGGCGGCTGGCCCCACTCTGCACTAAACAGGTACAGGTACTTCCCTTGGTACTACGTACCCAAGAGACAGTACAAACTACATCTCAGTTCCATTCCTTTTTCTTTCCAGGAGTTCCACTCCTAATTCCCCGTAGGGTTCCAGCTCTTTATCTCAGAACATCATATGTTTCACTTTCCAGATTCACGTTCTCAAAATCCATGATCTCAAACATGTTTCTTTATTCATAACAGGCAGCTGTTAATTCAAATTACAGGCAGCTTTATATTCCTTTCCATTTTTCCAAGACTGCAGTATTATACATTCCACTAGTTTTTCCATCCTAAGATTCATGCCACATCCTAAGATCTAGCATACAACTAGTTTTCCAGCCCTAGGATTCATGCATCACCTAGGAGCTATCATTCCATACATTTCTCATTCCTAGGATTCATGCAATGTCCTAGATTCTAGTTATGGTTCCATACTTTAACAGATTTTAAAAATAACTTAAGCCACTCTACCAGGTACAACGGGAGTAATGGGGGCGTGATCGGGAATCCCGCGTGCCTCCGCGACTCTCAAGACTGCAACTGAACGAGATCCTGTCACAAGGATCAAACACAAGGAGTGTCTCAAAACAGTGTATAGCTACTGTAGATGAGTAGAGGAATTAATTCTGAAACGAACGCAACTCGAATCACGGAAAACGGAGCCCAAACGGGCCCTAAACGGGTCGAGAAAGACGATACTGTGCAAAATCAGACGTCTGGAACTCCTTCCAGACGTCTTAAACGGTGGATCAGAGAATTACCTGTTCAGCGTGGTTTCCCAGACGTCCAGAAGTCTGCGGGGACGTCTGCCTAGATCCCAGACGTCCGATGGTCACTCCGGACGTCTGGAGGTCACTCCCGCAGTCTGGTACAACTCCTAGACGTCTGATTCGCAAAAGATGGCGAATCAGCGAACCTGCACACAGCCAACCCCCCCTCCTCAGTACGGTCAGTCGTCAAGAAGGAAGAAGGCGGAAAACTCACCTTTCAGACGTCTGTATGATCTTACAGACGTCGACCTTGCCGTCTGGATATCAACCCAGACGTCTGATTCTGGAAATTTTTCCAGAATCAGGGCCCTGCTCGGCCTCCGCTCGTGACGCCGCCCGCGTCGAACCTCGCGCGTCTGCTGCTTAGCCCGCAGCAGGTCCCTCTCCGCGTCGCCCCGCGCCCCCTGCACCCTCCGTCGGCCGGCCAAGCCGCTCCGGCGAGCTCGCCCTCACGGCAGAGCTCCGCCCTCGCACGCCGCACCTCCGCGCTCACTGCGGCCGCCGCTTGCCGCCCTCGCGTCCGCTCGCTCTCGCGCACAGGAAGGAGAAGAAGGAGGAGACGGTGGAGACGGGAGGGGAGGCGCGCCCCTTTTAACGCCACGCGGAGAGGAGAGAGAGAAGGCGCCGCAGGCGTCTGCAGCCGCAGAAGAAAAAGAGAGAATATGCGGTCTGCGCTCTCAGGCGCGCAGGCGACTCGCGGGTGTCGACGATAACGTTTTTTTCAGACGTCTATAAACCATCCCAGACGTCTGGCAAGACGTCTTGATGTGATCCCAGACGTCTGGTCAGACGTCTGGGCCACCTCCCAAACATCTTAAAATACGTCCGGGGCACGCGTTCATAACAGTATTCACTGTCCAACAGGAGAACCTTGGCTCCCATTTTACAATATGCAGATGACACGGTCTTCTTTGTGGAAGGGACCAATCCTACTACACATGCTCTGGGGCTTATGGTAAAGATCTTTGGGGACATCTCAAGCCTGAAATTGAACAAGGAAAAGTCTACTCTGATATGCTTTGGCATGAATGAGCAGGAACAGAAGGAGCTGGAGACTACATTGGGTTCACCTCGAGCTAAGTTACCAATGAAGTACCTAGGACTACCATTGAGAGCTGCAACGCTGAAGAAAAATGATGGGAATATTTTGTTTGATAAAGTTTCTGGCAAGTTGAAAGGATGGAGTAGTAAATTCTTATTGAAGGGTGGGAGATTAATCCTCCTTAACTCAATCATAACATCCATCCCAGTCTTCTATTTCAACATCTTTAAGGCCCCAAAATCTATTTGGAAATGATTGGATGTTATGCGGAAAAGATTATTTTGGAAAGGAGCTGGCCATGAGGGAGGTTTTATGCAACCCATCAGATGGGAAATGATATGCAAGCCAAAGGAGATAGGTGGTATGGAGATTAAGGTGCTCAAGGAGTTCAATGAAGCTCTCCTGATCAAGTGGGCCATCAAGATTTTGGAGTGCAAGGTTGATATAATGACAGACTTAATCAAAGACAGTTATGGTGGTTCTAATAGTGCACTGAAGAGGCTACAACCAATGAAACCATCCCCTTTTTGGCGATCTGTTACTCTTGCAATCAGAAGTAGCTGGCATCTGCTACAACCTAGGCTTGGAGATGGCTATTATTTCAGTCTATGGAATGAGCATTGGTCAGATTTGGGGATACTAAAAGATGCATATCCGAGGGCATATGTAGCAACTGCAAATAAGGAGGCCACCGTCAGCAGTTTGTGGTCTGCTGCAGAGGGGCGCTGGAGACTGGAAGGTTATGAGCAATGCAGACCAGGCACTCGGCTATGGCAGGATAGGCAGAATATGTTGGCTGCACTGCAGCAAATGCATCCTAGGCAAAGTGCGGCTGATACTTATGGCTGGAATGGGGTTTTTTCAGTGCAGCAGGCCTATGAGAGGATCATCAGATCAAAGATCAAACACAGATATGGAGAGTGATCCAATTGATAGGAAAATATGACTATTGAAGATCCCTTTGAAGGTTCAAATTTTCTTGTGGCTTTGCAGGCGGGAAGGCTTGATCACTAGCTATCTTAGACACAGAAGAATGGGGATTACGTTGAATGCTTGTTATCTTTGTGGATTACACACTGACAATGTGTCGCATATTTTTTCTTCATGTTTGGTCACAGACAAGATTTGGAGGAAGATTTTCCAAGAACCTCTGCCTGCCTAGGACTCCCTTTGGCAGAGGTTCGACACTCCTGGACGGCCGTACAGGTGTATGGCTGCCACCTTGTGGTGTGTGCGGAGGGCGCGAAATGAAAAGTTCTTTCAAGAGAGATCGATTAGATGTGAGAAAATTGTAAATGAGTGCTGGTCCCTCATATACAGTTGGGATATATTTTATCATGTTTTGTTTGATTTGAAATATATTACCCTCCGGATTGCTATCGTCTAACGATAGCTTTCCTCACTGTTTCAAAAAAAAAAAAAACTCGATACCCTTTTGATTATCCTTTTTGAGCTTCACGTCTACTGCACTCTGAGTTCAATTTTAGAACAACCGACTCCACCTTTGGTATTCGTACCAAAGCTTGAAATCGTTCGCAACAGTCATCCCGACCCGTTCGCCCACCCTTTTGACCCTGTTCTAATCCTTGAACCCAAGCTAATTTCATACCCTCCAGTTTACAATGAGGACATTGCAAAGCTTTGGCATGGGGGAGTGTTAAAGTGCAAACACATAAAAATTCATGTTTCTGAAGGGTTCTCAAAAAAAAGTACTCATATTCAATAAACCCAAATAATAATAATAATAATAATTGAAAATACAAAAAAATGGAGAAAGGGGAGGAAATTTTGAGAAAATTAATTGCATATCATTTTGAGGAAGAGAGGAGGTGATTCAAATACTAAAAAGGGGCTACAATTTGAAACAAAAAAGGTGATAGTCATTAGTAAATGATTATAGAATCTACTTAAGTTCTAGACCAAATCTAAAGAAAAAAAATTAAGTCCTAGAATGACAAAGAGATAAAAAGATTAGTATGTGTGCTGATCTTAGGCCTCTTGGGCTTGTTTTAGGCTTAAAAATTCACGTATCCATTAAGATCTGGATAGTCCCTAAGAGGTTGAGGAAAATGCGAAGCTTATGTATTAGATCTAAGGCTTAGGGATTATTCGGCCTCATTAACTGACCTCTGGTTTGCGAGACTCAGTAACCTAAGTGAAACGTGGTGTTTTACCGGGTTTGTTATAACGTTGTAGTAAAGCCGGTTATTACCAACATTTCAAATATAAAAATTTTTTTACTCGGAAAAATAAAAGAGTTCCCGAGGTCGAACTCAGGGAGCAAGTTGTATTCTAGAGATATACATGTTTCTTTTACAAAAATAAAGAGAGAGGGAAAGAATTTGTTGTTTTCTCTTTGTTCTGCAGAGGGGGATGCTCTTCTTTCTCTCTTTCTTTAGATCTCCTTCTTTCTCTCTGTTCTGCAGAGGTGATGTTCTTCTTCTGCAATGGTGATGCTCTTCTTCTTCTTCCTGCTGTTCCTGCTGTGGTGATGTTCTTCTTTCTTCAGAGCTCCTTGTTCTTCTTCTTCGTTCTGCAGAGGTGATGCTCCTCTTCAGATCTCTTTCTTCTTCTTCCTCGGTTTCTGCCTTGACCTCTCTTCTTCTTCTTCTGCTTTGGCCGTTGCTCTTCCTTCTTCTTCCTGCTGTTCCTTCTTTCCTGCTCTGGCTGCTGACTTTCCGTCGTCTGACCCGGTGCTTAGACGACTTAACTATGCATTTGCTACAGTGCAGCTCCTTCTTCTTCGTCTGCACTTCTTCTTCCGCGGGTCTTCTTCTTCTTCTTTGGCCTGCACACTTCAGAGTTTTTCGTCAAGAGGCAAAACCTACTCTACCCTCCCTCCCCCGCGTCTCTCTTTCTCTCTGAAACCACTCTTGGGAAAGCTCTCCCAGAGCTACTGGGTAATCGGGTTCGGGTCAGGCCCGGGTCCAGGCCCACCGGCGTGCGGTGGTGGGCGAGGAGTGCAGGTCGGTTTAATCGGGTCGGGCCAGGTCCGCGGAGCGTGTTCACGGACGAGGCCGGGTCGGGTGAGAGGGACCTCACCCCGTGGTCAGGAGGCAGACAGCATAAGGCACTTTTTTCCTTTATGCGTCCGCGCGCCTCCGAGAAGTTCCGAGGTGGGACTAAATGTCCCACCCCAATTGAGCGCCCGTCGCGGAGGGAGCAGTGGGCGATCGTGGCTTCACGTGCGGCCTTCGCCCCATCTGCGAGCCTGGGACGTTTCGCTGAGACTCCCCGCGCAACCTGGGAGTCGAACCTGGGCGAAGGCGTGCCTGCACCTGCAGGTGAAGGAGCTCTGCCTGCTCAGTAATGGCGACGGCGGGCGAGTCACCTGGTCACAGAAGAACGGCCTCTCGGCCAAATCAGACAGGCGGGGGACCTTCGCCGTGGCACAGCGAAGGTGGTCAGGGGGTCTGCAGGGGGCGTGATGGAGCCAACAGGTCGTCCTAGGTCAAACTGTGAGCGAAGAAGTGGGTGTGTTCGGTGGATCTGCAGAGGGCGTTTGGTGGGAAGTGGAGGGGCGGAAGAGGATCAGGGTGAGGAGGCGGAGGTTCTGCGGTGGTCGGCGAGCCGTGTGGGTCGCTGAGGTGATGGGAGCGGCTCGCCGGAGGGTGGTCGGAGGCGGAGAGGGTGAGGGTGAACAGGAGCGGTCGAGGGTTTAATCAAATAAAAGACAGTGAGGAAAAGAAAGAGGGGGAGGTGGGGAGGAGTTCTGACCTAGCTATGGAGACGAAAGGGGCCGAGACAGGGCGACAGTCGTATCGACTGTCGCCGGAGAAGAAGATGCCCAGGGGGAGGGGCGGCGGCGAGCAGAGGGCTGGAGAGGCGCCAGCTGGGTACGGCGTGGCGCAGGAAGAGCAGGGGAGGAGGTCTCTGCTGCTGGTATTACGGCAGAGCGAAGAGGAGGAGGGGGAGGAAACCGCCGGAGCTGGTGAGCGTCTGCCGGAGAAAGAAGAGAAGGAAGTTGGGGATTTCTCCGTCAGATCCAGGCTGCCCTGGTCGGTGGAGCAGCGGGGGGTATTTATAGGGATGAAACAGGGAGGAAGGCGGAGGGAGACGACATGTCTCCCTCGCCGGAGAATGGTCGGAACATGAACCCATACCGTCCGTGCGTTCGCACGGCCGGTATGGTGGGCTACAATGACCAGGGGGGTGCTCCTGCGACGGCTGACGACGCAGGGCACCCCCGGTTTACTTGCCAGGTCCCCCACCTCACCCTGCGCGGCGCCATGCTCCGCGCAAGGTCGCCGGAGCATGGTGCTGGCAGGGTTTTGCAGGAGGGACCTGATTGCAAAGAACGAAGGAGAGTTAGGGGCCAAAATGCGAGGGTTCAAAAGTTGAGGGCCAAAGAGTAAATATATGAGGACCAAAGTGTGAAGTCGGTCAAGGAGGTTTCTTCTTAGGCTCAAGTTTTTATACATGGCTAATTAGGACCTAAGGAATCTGATGGTGAATTTTATTTTCATATTAAACCTTGTTTGACCGGTCAATTTGCGTAAAAACCCAAATTAAGTTATTAATTGGGCATGGTTCTCAATGTAGGTCAAAATGGGTTCTAAAGGCCAAATTGAAGGTTCTAAACCCTAGAGATTATTTTTCTATGAATTTTAGAGGGTTTATTCTATTTTTGCTTTGCCTCGAACCTTGTGAATTGAAGTGGGTTGTTTTAGGGTTACAGATTATCATTTGGTTCCTTGGAAGTGCTGTAGCCCTTGCTAGATCATCTCATCCCACTTTTATTCTTATTAAGCTGTTTTGACCTGTGTTTGGTCCCTGAATTACCCTGCATGCAGTTTATACTGGTAAAATTGCACTTTTACCCCTTATGACTGGTTTTCTTCTCAAACTCAGAATTCTCTGAGTTAAGCCTTTCCTTGAGATATGTAGGAGCTTTTATCCTTTGTATTGGGTCAAAATGAGCTAGTTATGGCTCATGATGAGGTTCTCATCATACCCCCATGCCTAGCTTTTGCTAGTCCCTTAGCAAAAACTTAAGGTTTCAACCCTTGTTCTAGACCATGAAGTTTTCAATAGTTTTAGATAAGTGCCTTCATAGATTAGGTTAAAATGCTGATCATAGGCCTAAAAGGTACTCTAGTACCAATCAAGATCCAAATCTGTCTAGCCTTAGCCTCAGTCTTTTAGCAAAGGTTTTTAAGGCCCGCAAGAACTAACCTAAGGTTTATTAGACTTCGTGGTTAAAGCACCCGTGCTTGAAATGATTTTAGCCCTGGCTCAGTTCGCAGTGCGTTTTGTAAGAGAGAGATAGAAAGTTTTTCTGTTTGGAGAGTTTTCTCTCTCTTTTTCTTTTTAGTTCTAGCCTAGGATTGGCTTTTCAACACGGTCTGTATCAGATTCCTTGCTCCCATCATCAATCCTCAAGGGTTCCTGGCGATCGATGCTTCGAGATAGCACCGCCCATGGCAACCCCCGGAACCCTGGCTATTGAGATTTCGAGATAATCCCATCCATGGTATTCCGTGGCCGAATCCAGACCCTGGCAATTGACACTTCGAGATAATGCCATCCATGGAATCTGAACCAGCAGAGTGCTTACATGCCCCCCGTAGGATATGTAAATATCCTAAGAGACAAGCACCGAGGAGATGATATTTTGTTACGTATCTTCGAGGGGATTTCCCGCCTCTCCGCGCTGGGAACTCGTCCAAATCAACTTGTGTTGATCGGCCGCTCCTATTCTAGGTGTTCTTTTCAGATTTTTGCGACGCTTCTGCGTGATTCTGATTTTTACGCCTACTGAACCAGGCTGTGTGTGAGATTAGGGTGCTTAGGTTACCGAGTCCCGTAAACCAAAAATTAGTTAACGAGGCCGAATACTCCCTAAGCCTTAGACCTAATACTTCAGCTTTTCATTTTCCTCAACCTCTTGAGGAGTGTCCAGATCTTAATGGGTACTAAGAGTCTATTCAAGAATGCCTAAGGTTTGCATTCTTACTAATCTCATTGTGCACTTTTCAGTTATTTTCTTGAATGAGGTCTAGAACCTAGGTTAATTCCTTAGTTCCTTACTAATGACTATCACTTTTTCTCATAATTTTGTGCTCCTTTTTCATTTTGTTTCTTTTCTCCTTCACAAAATTTTCCTTCTCCTCTTTTCCTCTTATTCTTTTTCGAAAAAATTTTTTAATTTTTATGGTATTTTTGGCATATGTGAATTTTTTATTTGAAACCTTTTCTTACAAGTTTTTGCACTTTCCTACCCCCCCATGCCTAAGATTTGCAATGTCCTCATTGTAACCTAGGGGGTCTTAGTTTATTCCTTAAGACAGAAATTTGGGTGAGTGGATGGGTCGGGTTGAATTTTTGCGGACGATTTCAAATCTCAGATGCGAACATCTGAGTTGGGGTCGGCTGTCTATAAGGGTGAACTTCGAGTGCTGAAAGGTGTCAGAACAAGTTTCAGGTTTTCAAAGAGAATGACGGGCTGCCTCCCGTTAAGCGCTGAGTTTTACGCCATCGGCTGGGCGCAATAAGCTCAAGGGGAAAGGAGGATATAAGATGCCTCAGCCAAATCAGTAGAAGCTACATCAATGAACGGCTTGAGTCTCTGACCGTTCACGATGAAAGGTTCAGAATCGTGGCTGAGTGGACTGATTTCGATTGCTCCATTTCCAAAAACCTGTCGGACCAAATATGGTCCGACCCACTTAGATCTCAGTTTTCCTGGGAAGAGTTTGAGTCGGGCATCAAAGAGTAGGACCTTTTGACCAGGATGAAAGATCTTTCTCGAGATGTGTTTGTCGTGGAAGGCTTTAACCCGCTTCTTGTAGATTTGCGAGTTCTCGTACGCGTCTATGCATAATTCATCGATCTCGCTGATTTGGAATTTTCTGTGGGTCCCAGCCTTAGAAAGATCCAGATTACAGTTCCGTACTGCCCAATAGGCTTTATGCTCCAGTTCGACGGGAAGGTGGCATGCCTTTCCGTACACCAATCTAAAGGGAGACATGCCCAATTGGGTCTTGTGGGCGGTCCTATAGGCCCACAATGCTTCCGGAAGTCGGGACGACCAGTCCTTCCTGTCAGGTCGAACAGTGACTTGCAGGATTTTCTTGATCTCCCGATTAGACAGCTCAGCTAGACCATTAGTTTGGGGGTGGTAAGGAGTAGAGATTCGGTGAGACACCCCGTATTTGGTCATCAGTGACCTAAACTGAGCATTTGTGAAATGGGTCCCCCCATCAGAAATTATTGCACGAGGAATCCCGAACCTTGAGAAAATGTGTTGATGAATGAATTTGAGAACGATTTTGTGATCACAGGTTCGGGTTGGTATGGCTTCGATCCATTTGGACACGTAGTCCACAGCCAACAGAATGTATTCGAAACCATCCGAAACAGGAAAGGGGCCCATAAAATCAATCCCCCAAACATCAAAGATTTCGCATACTAGAATCGGTTGCATAGGCATCATGTCGCGATGGCTCATGTTGCCCAAAGTCTGGCAACGACTGCATGCCTTGCAATGACTGTGTGCGTCTTTGAACAGTGTGGGCCAGTAAAAGCCGCACTGGAGGACTTTTGATGCGGTTTTATGCGCGGCAAAATGGCCACCGCATGCCTGGTCATGGCAGAAAGAGAGGATATTGTTGACTTCCCCTTCCGGGACACATCTCCGGATGATCTGATCGGCACCTATGCGGAAGAGGTACGGGTCTTCCCAAATGTAATACTTGGCATCGGCGCGTAATTTGTCTTTCTTGGCCTTCGGCCAATCGGACGGGGTCTGATGAGATGCCAAGTAATTTACAATATTAGCAAACCATGGAAGGCTAGTACCAATAGTCAGCAGGTGCTCATCGGGAAAATGCTCAGTGATGGGTCCTGAAGGGTCTATCATTTCAGAAGGAAGACGGGACAAGTGATCAGCTACCACGTTTTGTTTTCCCGCTTTATCGCGAATCTCGAGGTCAAATTCTTGCAACAGCAAGATCCATCGGATCAATCGAGGTTTCGCGTCCTTCTTTGCAAGGAGATGCCTCACAGCCGTGTGATCCGAGTATATGATGACATGGGAACCTAGAAGGTACGATCTGAACTTCTCTAGGGCAAATACTACAGCTAGCAGCTCTTTCTCAGTAACTGTATAGTTACGCTGAGCCTCATCGAGTGTTTTGCTGGCGTAGTAAATGACCACAGGTTTCTTGTCATTTTTCTGCCCCAAAACCGCTCCTACAGCGAAGTCGAAAGCATCACACATGATCTCAAAGGGTTGAGACCAATCAGGGGACTGTAGGATCGGGGCTTGGGTGACTCGGTCACGCAGGATTTCAAATGCTTGAGTGCATTCCTTGGAGATTTCGAAGGGAACATCCTTGGAGAGAAGAGTGGTCAGGGGGCGTGCGATTTTTGAAAAATCAGGGATAAATCGTCGATAAAAACCGACATGCCCTAAAAAGGATCGGATGTCCCTGATCGAGCTAGGCATAGGAAGGTGAGAAATCAGATTAACCTTAGCTCGATCCACTTGGATACCTTTCTCCGAAATTGAGTGTCCCAGGACAATTCCCTCAGGCACCATGAAATGGCTCTTTTCCCAGGAAAGAACCAAATTCACGTCGATGCACCGCCTGAGTATCTGGACCAAGTGTTGGAGGCAATCGTCGAATGATGCTCCGAAAACTGAAAAGTCATCCATGAAGACTTCCAGATAATCACCTACCATATCTGAGAATATGGCAAGCATGCATCGCTGAAAAGTAGCGGGTGCATTGCAAAGACCGAAAGGCATCCTTCGGAAAGCGTATGTTCCGAAGGGGCAGGTGAACGTGGTCTTTTCTTGGTCCTCAGGATGGATTGCCACCTGGTTATAACCGGAGTACCCGTCAAGGAAGCAGAAGAACCTATTTCCCGCTAATTTTTCGAGAATTTGATCAATGAAGGGTAGTGGGAAATGATCCTTCTTCGTGGAGGAATTGAGTCGACGGTAATCTATACAGACTCTCCACGAGTTGGCTAATCGGGTAGGAATGATTTCTCCGGTCTCAGTCGTTATAGTGGTGAGTCCTGCCTTCTTGGGCACGACCTGAATTGGGCTCACCCAACGACTATCGGAGATCGGGTAGATGATCCCGGCATCTAACCACTTGATGATCTCCTTTTTCACGACCTCCTGCAGATTGGGGTTTAAGCGTCTCTGCATTTCACGAGAAGGTCGTGTGCCCTCTTCTGAATAGATATGATGAGTACAATAAGAGGGACTTATTCCAGTCAAATCATCGAGAGTCCATCCGATGGCTCTGCGATGTTGCTGGAGGACAACAATCAGACGGGATTCCTGTTCAGGACTGAGGTTGGAATTGATGATCACAGGAAGGGTCTGATTAGAACCCAAAAAGGCGTATTTTAAGTGAGCAGGAAGGGGTTTCAGTTCGAGGATGGGGTTTTCAGCAGCAGCGGGTGGTTCGGTATAGATGTGAGGTTCAAGGGTGGGAGTTACTGGGTTGTTCACATCTGGATTTGACTCCTCTGTTTGCGGGTCAAGATCCTTCTGTGGTTGATGAGGCATACTCAAGTCATTTTGGAGGTGTGATTCATCAACCAAAGTCTTGATGTCACAAATTTGCTCAATGACGCCGCAATTAATTCCTTGTTGGGCCTTAAATATATCAATTTTCAGTGTTTGATCTCCAAACTTAAGCTCTATTTGGCCCTCCTCACAGCTGATGTTGGCTCTAGCAGTAGCCAAGAAAGGTCTCCCTAGAATGATTGGTGTATCCCTAGGGTTCTCAGGTGCATCCATGTCTAAGACTATAAAGTCCACTGGAAAATAGAAATCCCGCACTCTCACGATAACATCCTCGAGAATCCCTTTTGGTGACTTTATAGATCGATCTGCTAATTGTAATGTCACCTCGGTTGGTTTCAGCTCAGATTCTTCCAGATGGTCAAGTAAGGATGTGGGTATCAGATTTATAGATGCACCTAAGTCTAACAATGCTCTATCAAATTGGGTACCACCTATCTTACAGGAGATCAGGGGAGTTCCAGGATCTTTTGCCTTGGGTGGGAGTCTACTAAGGATTACAGAGCTGGCTTGCTCTGACAGAACAATTGGGCTCCCTCCCTTGGTTCGCGGCTTACGCTGGGGTGTACATATATTCTTTAGAAATCGTGCGTAAGCTGGTACGTGGCGGATTGCATCCATCAAGGGGATGTTTATGTGGACCTGCTCAAAGAGCTTGACCAGGTCCTCCTCAGGGGCCACGGGTTTGGTGGTCTTCTTTCCCTTGGTCAGGGCCTCGGGAAACAGGATCTTGGTTGGTTCTTCTAGGATAGGTCCAGGTTGTGGGTCTGGAACAGCGGTACCTTGGATAACTATCCTAGGGTCATGGTTATCAGGCTGGGAGTGGTTTGGATAATGCGGGTCTTGAGTTATCTTACCACTACGTGTTGTTACAGAATTTAATCCAGCCTGGTTTTGGTTTGGGTTTGGTAGGAGGGGTGGCTGCTGCTGAAATCCCGCACGAGAAGTAGAGGCTTCCATCTCGTCTGGAGATGGAGCAGTGGGGGCCTGATAAATCCATTGAGCGTGGCCTAAATTTGGATTCATAACGCGCTTCTGGGTTGGCACGTTATTTGGGTTAGGAAGAGGTTGGGAAGGGAGTGTGCCTGGCTGGCGAGAATTTGCCAACTGGGCCAGCTGAGTTTTAACTTCAGTAAGCTCGTCCTTGTGCTGTTTTTGAATAGCCGCATTCGTTTTTTGAATGTCAGCCAGAGTCTGAAGGATTAAGGACATTTGATCTTGATTTGGCCCTGATGGATAAGTAGGGTTGGGCCGAGGCTGAGGCGGCTGGTAGTGATGAGATGGCTGTGGGCGGGACTGAAAAGGTGGTCTTTGGGTTTGGGAATTTCCCGCCCACTGAAAATTTGGATGGTTTCGCCATCCAGGGTTGTAAGTGTTGGAGAATGGGTCGTTCTGGATGGCGTTGAGGTCCTCGCAGGTCTGAGGAACCTCCTGAGAATCAGGGAAAGGAGGAATGGAGTTCCCCCGGCTGGTGTAGAAAGGATCGGATGATCTTCCAGTCCAAGAATCAGATGGGGATGGATATGGATCCATCCCAGGGGAGGATCGGTGGAGGATATTTTGCACAGTCTCCTGTGTGGAAGGAGGTTGTGCAAAGGAGTTACGCGCAGAGGTGGCTCGCTGCAAGTGCTGAGTCAGCTCATCCACCTTCTTTTCAATGATTGAGACCTTGTCCAATCGACTGGCCATTAATTCCAGGTCGACTGATGCGGACAGGCCCTGCGTCTCATGTGCTCCCTTAAGATTCGTCGCTACGCGGGTATTCGTCCTGTCGAATAATCCCATGGAGTCATTGTTGATGGAGTTCTCGCACATGTTTTCGAGAATCTCCCATACGGTGTCTTCATGTTGACCCATGATGTTTCCTCCGCAGGTTGCATTGACGAAAAGGCGGATGTCCTCACGGAGCCCCTGGTAAAAAGATTGGACTTGTTCCCATTTAGGAACTCCGTGATGGGGGCACTTCCTCATGAGATCCTGAAAACGATCCCATGCCTCATGGAGAGGTTCTCCTGATTGTTGGGTGAAGTGTGTAATCTGATGGCGCAAGGCGTTGGTCCGACCAACGGGAAAGAACTTTTTCAAAAACTCGGATTGAAGTTCTTCCCAAGTGTTGATCGGCCGGGTCTGAGTTTGATACCAATGGGCGGCCTTGTCCATAAGAGAAAAGGAGAACATCTTCATGAGAAGAATATCCCGATTTTGCGCATCTGATCCAAAAGTGTGGGCCAGATGCTTAAGCTGTTTGATGTGCTGGAAGGGATCTTCAGAATTAAGCCCATGGAATTTAGGTATAGCATGAATCATGTTGGGCTTTAGTTCGGAATCAGGTCCTCCAATCGGGATTCTGACTCGAGGCTCAATGGCCACCGCAGCAGGATTGTAGTGGTCCCGCATCATAGGACGCTGTGGTGGGTGCACGAAGTTTTGGAAGAGGTCATTGAGTCGCTGGAGCTGGTGTTCCAGATTATTTTCTTCCTCAACTGGCTGAGCCATGATGGGGGAAGAAAAAGAACTTGGTTCTGAATCAGAAGAGAGAATAATGTGAGGGTGTTGCTGCACACACACGGGCGTCGAGGCTTGGCCTTGACGAGAGTGAATTTCTAAAGGAGGTCTTAAGGGTGGTCTTAGAGACCTCCTTCCGTACATGCACAGTTGGGAGAGGTAAGTTTAGAAGGTGCTGGACCCAATCAAGACACCCAAAAAATGTGTTGGGTGACTATAGAGGTGCGGGGCAGATGGACCCCTTGATCAGAAAGATCGTCCACCTGAGAATTACCTGGGCAGCCAGAGAGGGAGAGTCCCGCGAAGACCCCTACACGGTAGAGCGTCCCCAAGGGTTACAGGGTTTCCCCCACCCGACCTCTCTTGTCACTGCGGTTCCAGGTAGACCAGAATGGGGATCTTGACCTCTTAAGTCTACCAATTTTAAGATCAGGGTGCTTAAGGTTTCACTTGAACTTTAGTCTTTTTAAGTGCAAAGAGTGACCTAATTTAAGGTTGGTTGACCCAAGGGGTCAACTTTACCTATTGTTTTCTTTAAGAGCTTTTAGGTCCTGTTTTTTAGGGTTCAAGTGTTTAGAGAGAGCCAATTGTTTTAGGATTTTTCTTGTTAATTATTTTCAATCAATGGCTTGGGCACACCTCTTTTGGATTTCCTTAATTCTTGATTAAGGGGTGTGTCTCTACTGAAATCCTAATGTTTGACCTTATGTTGGCTCTACTTGGTCCATTTAACTCTTTGTTGGGCAATTAGGGCTCAAGCAAGAATGTGTTAGCCCTTAAATACCCTTAATAGTGTGCAGGAGTGATGAGTTGAAAACATGCAACTTTTTATGGTTACTAAGTATGGAAGACAGGTTAGCCCTATATTGCTTGTTCTTTTCTTTTCTTCCTCTTTAGAGTTTAGGGGTTAATAGTGAGAGGAAAAATTTACCTGTCTTCGGAGTGGTTGTCGTGTGGTTGCTTGTCTTCTTGAGTTCCTGTAGCTGCACAAAAGAGAGGAGATTATCAGAAATTAAAAGATACAGGAATGTTTACCTCTAGAATAGCCGTTGCTCCCCGGCAACGGCGCCAAAAATGAAACGTGGTGTTTTACCGGGTTTGTTATAACGTTGTAGTAAAGCCGGTTATTACCAACATTTCAAATATAAAAATTTTTTTACTCGGAAAAATAAAAGAGTTCCCGAGGTCGAACTCAGGGAGCAAGTTGTATTCTAGAGATATACATGTTTCTTTTACAAAAATAAAGAGAGAGGGAAAGAATTTGTTGTTTTCTCTTTGTTCTGCAGAGGGGGATGCTCTTCTTTCTCTCTTTCTTTAGATCTCCTTCTTTCTCTCTGTTCTGCAGAGGTGATGTTCTTCTTCTGCAATGGTGATGCTCTTCTTCTTCTTCCTGCTGTTCCTGTTGTGGTGATGTTCTTCTTTCTTCAGAGCTCCTTGTTCTTCTTCTTCGTTCTGCAGAGGTGATGCTCCTCTTCAGATCTCTTTCTTCGTCTTCCTCGATTTCTGCCTTGACCTCTCTTCTTCTTCTTCTGCTTTGGCCGTTGCTCTTCCTTCTTCTTCCTGCTGTTCCTTCTTTCCTGCTCTGGCTGCTGACTTTCCGTCGTCTGACCCGGTGCTTAGACGACTTAACTATGCATTTGCTACAGTGCAGCTCCTTCTTCTTCGTCTGCACTTCTTCTTCCGCGGGTCTTCTTCTTCTTCTTTGGCCTGCACACTTCAGAGTTTTTCGTCAAGAGGCAAAACCTACTCTACCCTCCCTCCCCCGCGTCTCTCTTTCTCTCTGAAACCACTCTTGGGAAAGCTCTCCCAGAGCTACCGGGTAATCGGGTTCGGGTCACGCCCGGGTCCAGGCCCACCGGCGTGCGGTGGTGGGCGAGGAGTGCAGGTCGGTTTAATCGGGTCGGGCCAGGTCCGCGGAGCGTGTTCACGGACGAGGCCGGGTCGGGTGAGAGGGACCTCACCCCGTGGTCAGGAGGCAGACAGCATAAGGCACTTTTTGCCTTTATGCGTCCGCGCGCCTCCGAGAAGTTCCGAGGTGGGACTAAATGTCCCACCCCAATTGAGCGCCCGTCGCGGAGGGAGCAGTGGGCGATCGTGGCTTCACGTGCGGCCTTCGCCCCATCTGCGAGCCTGGGACGTTTCGCTGAGACTCCCCGCGCAACCTGGGAGTCGAACCTGGGCGAAGGCGTGCCTGCACCTGCAGGTGAAGGAGCTCTGCCTGCTCAGTAATGGCGACGGCGGGCGAGTCACCTGGTCACAGAAGAACGGCCTCTCGGCCAAATCAGATAGGCGGGGGACCTTCGCCGTGGCACGGCGAAGGTGGTCAGGGGGTCTGCAGGGGGCGTGATGGAGCCAACAGGTCGTCCTAGGTCAAACTGTGAGCGAAGAAGTGGGTGTGTTCGGTGGATCTGCAGAGGGCGTTTGGTGGGAAGTGGAGGGGCGGAAGAGGATCAGGGTGAGGAGGCGGAGGTTCTGCGGTGGTCGGCGAGCCGTGTGGGTCGCTGAGGTGATGGGAGCGGCTCGCCGGAGGGTGGTCGGAGGCGGAGAGGGTGAGGGTGAACAGGAGCGGTCGAGGGTTTAATCAAATAAAAGACAGTGAGGAAAAGAAAGAGGGGGAGGTGGGGAGGAGTTCTGACCTAGCTATGGAGACGAAAGGGGCCGAGACAGGGCGACAGTCGTATCGACTGTCGCCGGAGAAGAAGATGCCCAGGGGGAGGGGCGGCGGCGAGCAGAGGGCTGGAGAGGCGCCAGCTGGGTACGGCGTGGCGCAGGAAGAGCAGGGGAGGAGGTCTCTGCTGCTGGTATTACGGCAGAGCGAAGAGGAGGAGGGGGAGGAAACCGCCGGAGCTGGTGAGCGTCTGCCGGAGAAAGAAGAGAAGGAAGTTGGGGATTTCTCCGTCAGATCCAGGCTGCCCTGGTCGGTGGAGCAGCGGGGGGTATTTATAGGGATGAAACAGGGAGGAAGGCGGAGGGAGACGACATGTCTCCCTCGCCGGAGAATGGTCGGAACATGAACCCATACCGTCCGTGCGTTCGCACGGCCGGTATGGTGGGCTACAATGACCAGGGGGGTGCTCCTACGACGGCTGACGACGCAGGGCACCCCCGGTTTACTTGCCAGGTCCCCCACCTCACCCTGCGCGGCGCCATGCTCCGCGCAAGGTCGCCGGAGCATGGTGCTGGCAGGGTTTTGCAGGAGGGACCTGATTGCAAAGAACGAAGGAGAGTTAGGGGCCAAAATGCGAGGGTTCAAAAGTTGAGGGCCAAAGAGTAAATATATGAGGACCAAAGTGTGAAGTCGGTTAAGGAGGTTTCTTCTTAGGCTCAAGTTTTTATACATGGCTAATTAGGACCTAAGGAATCTGATGGTGAATTTTATTTTCATATTAAACCTTGTTTGACCGGTCAATTTGCGTAAAAACCTAAATTAAGTTATTAATTGGGCATGGTTCTCAATGTAGGTCAAAATGGGTTCTAAAGGCCAAATTGAAGGTTCTAAACCCTAGAGATTATTTTTCTATGAATTTTAGAGGGTTTATTCTATTTTTACTTTGCCTCGAACCTTGTGAATTGAAGTGGGTTGTTTTAGGGTTACAGATTATCATTTGGTTCCTTGGAAGTGCTGTAGCCCTTGCTAGATCATCTCATCCCACTTTTATTCTTATTAAGCTGTTTTGACCTGTGTTTGGTCCCTGAATTACCCTGCATGCAGTTTATACTGGTAAAATTGCACTTTTACCCCTTATGACTGGTTTTCTTCTCAAACTCAGAATTCTCTGAGTTAAGCCTTTCCTTGAGATATGTAGGAGCTTTTATCCTTTGTATTGGGTCAAAATGAGCTAGTTATGGCTCATGATGAGGTTCTCATCACTAAGCACCCTAATCCATACACAGTCCGGTTCAGTGTGCTTAATAATCAAAATCACGCAAAAGCATTTAATTCTGTTCTGAAAAGTTACCTAGATTAGAAGTGTCTTATAAACGCAAGTTGATTTGGATGAGTTCCCGACACAGAGAAGTGGGAAATTCCCCTCGAAGGTGCGTAATAACATACTATCTCCTCGGTGCTTGTCTCTTAGGATATCTAAATATCCTACTGGAGGCACGTAAGCACCTTGTGCTGATTCAGGTTCCATGGGCGGAATTATTCCGAAATCTCGATCGCTAGGGTCTGAATTTAGCTACAGAATGCCATGGGCGGCACTATCTCAAAGTGTTGAAAGCCAGGGTTTTAGGGGATTTCCATGGGTAGTGCTATCTCGAAGCATCGATTGCCAAGGACCCTGTGAAGATTGATGGTGGGGATAAGGAATCCGATACAGACCGTGTTGTTAAGCCAATTCGAAGCTAGAAATAAAGAAAAGAAAAAGAGAGAGAAAGCTCTCTAAAAATAAAAAATATTCTTCTATCCCCCTCTCGTATTAAAATGCACTGCAAACTGAACCTAGACTAACCATGTTATAAACATGGGTGCTTTAACCACTGGGTCCAATGAACCTTAAGTTAGTTTCTGTGGGCTTTAGAAACATTCGCGGCAGACTTAGGCTAAAGCTGGCTAGGTCTGGATCTTGATTGGTACTTGAGTACCTCTAGGCCTATTATCGGCATTCTGACCTAATTTCTAAAAATAAGAAAGAATTAGGACTTTGAACATCAAGGCATGGTCTAGAATTCGAGTTAATTTCATAAGGTTTTGCTAAGGGACTAGCAAAAGCTAGGCATGGGGGTATGATGATAATGTCATCATCAGCCATATCTAGCTTTATTTAGTCGTATTCCATTAATAAAAGTTCATACATAACCACTAAAGGACCATAATTGATGCACATCCATTCTGAGAGTTTAACATGAAACTAGGGTTAAAACTGCAATTTTACCATCATATCATGAATGTAGAACAACCGTGGGTTTTCTCAAGGGTTTATTAAAGGTCAATTATGTATTAAAGTCTAATAAGTGGGTTCATGCAGACAGAAATGGGTTTTCAAGCATTTTAAGAATTAAATGACATTTGAAACCCTAAAAATAGACCCGCTTAATTTACTGAGGTTTTGGTCAGGATAAAATTCATCTAAATCCTCTAAAAATCATATAAAAATATTATCTAGGGTTTGACATCCTTGATTTTACCATTGGAACCCATTTCGACTTAAAACAGTCTCAGACAGATAGTTACCCTAATTTGGGTTTCTACGCAATTTACCTAATCAAACTTGGTCAAAACCTAAATTCAACTTCACCATCAGATTTCTTGGGTCCAAATTAGGTTTGTACCAAAATTTGGACCCAATTGAAGATCATCTTGACCTAGTTTATATTTCAATCCTGTCTAACTCTTTTCTCTCACACATATGCCCTAACTTTTGAATTAATTGCAATATGATCCCTAACATTATCATTATTCTTTGCAAAAAGGTCCTCATGCCATTTTTGGAAGGTTAGACCTTCACAGTCAAGTTTCGAGTGAGGATTTCTCGCTCGATTCTCAATCAAACACTCCCAAAATTGAAAGGGAGATTCCTTGAGGAATTCCCTTCCAAATGAGACCATCCTTGAATCCTAACTCGGCCCCAATGCCTCATGTGAACCTTTTGAAGGTTCACATGTCCTATTTGCGTGAAAAATGTGGGGTTACAAGCTTGGTTTCCAAGCTTGAAATACCTATAAATGGACCTACAATGAAAACCTCACCTCTTTAGCTAGGTTTTGGGCCAAAAACCTCTTCAAATACCTATCTCCGGTCTCCTCTGACATACACTCCGGTAAACCTTCTCAACCTCCCTCCTCCGCGCCTCCAACGGCTAAATTGGAAGCGCAGCAACCTCCCCCATCTTCCTCCACGCCTTGTCAGTCACAGTGGGTGCCATCTTCCCCTCTCCTCGCCACCGTTCACCTCACCGGAGAGTTCGTCTCCTCCGACACCGGCCAATCAAAGTCGGCATGGATCTCCTTCCTCTTCGTCCGATGGTTATGTCCTAACGCTCCCTCTTCTCCTCTACTCCCTTTTTCGCTCCTTAACACCTCAATTCGACCACCATTCATGATCTCCCCCTCCATCTTCATCAACTCCAACAAGGGCTCTGACGAGCCCGTGCCACCACCATAGACCACTGAACCACTCCGTTCTACTTCCAAAAGATCCGCCGTTCCACCATGACCAAAAGCCCTCTCCTATTTCGCTCCATCGCTCGCCCTAGCTCCCCGTCGAACAAACCCATTACCGGTCACCTTCACCGACTCCGATGCACCACCTCACGCACTCTCACGCCACCAGACCACCACCACCGCAATCCATGTGGTCCGCTGATACTCCTGGACTATTTGATTGGGGCCTTTGAGCCCATGTTACTCTTTTCAGGTAAATGCCGCCGCCTACCATCGCCATCATCTTCCTAGTTCCGTCCACGCTCCTCCAACATCAAGAAACCTTACTGCTCCGTCCAGGTCTTGCAAACTTCAACCAATGACCCTTCCAAGACCTCAATTGAGACGAACCTGCAGCGCATCCACAACAATTGAAGGCAACCGCTTCGTGCAGCTTCGCAAGCCGGAGGATGGGAATATAGTCCCACCTTGTGGATCCTTAACGCCCCAACAACGCATATTACTGTTTTTCTACACCGACCCCTCACCCAGTACACGAGGGGTCAGGTCCCTCTCACACACACGCATACCTCGGCTACCTCCATGCCCGGTAGCCCTGGTCACCTAGATCCGAATACCTGAATACATGGACCTATTTACCCGAATGTATGCCCAGTTCTAAGAGAGAAATAGAGGAGGAATTGAGAGAGAGTGTGTGTGTGGGGGGGAGGGGGGTTTTTGCTCTTAAGGGCTTGGCCTGTGTGGCACTTAGCTTATAAAGGAGCCTTGGTCTCATGATGGCTTGAGAAGAAGAGGCCTTTAAGGAAGGCTTGAAAGAAAGAGAAGGTGCTGAAGGAAAAGAAGAAGAGAGGCCGTGCTTACGATTTTACAAGGTAAAAATAATAATCAGAATTCTGATGAATCTCGATCAAACACAGAGAGACATGGGATTGTAGTTAAACTAAGTACGAATATAATAAATAAATGGACTAACTTTTTTTTTTAATTTTTGTATAAAGAAAAGGTGGTGAAAAGATGAAAAATCAATTGCAATAAATAATGAAAAGGGGTGAGAAATATGAATTGCAAGATAATAAAACTTGGAATAAAACTTTATTACTAGAATTCAAGGTTCAACAATTATAACTAAGAAGAAGAATGACTATAATTGAAATAACTACAATAAGAACATAAAACTAAAATCGGAATTGAAGTAGTAGAAAGAAACAACTAGAAGTACTAAAAATCTAGTAGGACAAAAGGTATAACTAGAACTAAATAAAGAAATCGTAGAGAATGCAGAGTCGAAGACGACGATGGAGACAGAAAATGAGTTGGCACGGAGTCAAAACCAAGTTGTAGATGGAAGCAGTATGACGAGAGGTGAGAGAAAATAACAAGGAGAGGGAAGTTCGCCATAGGAAAATAGTATACGGTGGAGGAGAGTTCAGCTGAGAGAGTTGAGATCAGGAGAAATCGAGAGATAAAAGAAATTAAATGTGCAGCAGGGATTGCGAGAGATTAATAGAGAGGGAGAGAGATATTTGGAGAGGGAGCAGCCGTAGTTGAGGTTGGGAGAGGAGAGATCGAGGACAGAGGGAGGGAGAGGAGATCTGGACGTGAGTGGAGAGAATTTGAAGGAGAACAAAAGGAGAGAGTGCTGAGATGGGTATTAATAATTGGAGGGAAAAAATAATAATAATCGATTGGCGGATTCGGATGTGCTGGTGCGATCGGAAGAAAAAGTTAATGTTTTAAAAGTTAAATCGATTATTAAATAGGTTAGGTGTTTGATTTAATATTTTAATGATTCAATTAATAATTTATATAATTTGAATAGGTGATGACGTCAATATTATATTAATATGTAAAAAAATTTAAAAAAAAATAAATTGTAAGATTTTTATGTTAATTTGTATTCGTGCAATCTAACCCAACTAAATTATATCAGTGTTTAATAAAAAACTTATTGAAAATAAGTAAATGAAAAAATTATTATGTAACTTTAATTATATCAAAATTGACATATTTTTAACAAATACTAAATAAATATAAAAAGTATAATCAAAATTAAGAATTTGATATTGAAGAATATATAGATTTTTTAATCTTTATTTTAATTTCTAAAGTCATACATATATTTTTTAATTATTTAACTTTTAATAGAATGGTCAAAAAAAAGTGGCTGACCTAATCAAATTGTTCAATCTAATTTGATTTTGTTTGATTTACGTCGATTGTAACTTTCATCATCCGAACTAATCATTCAATCGAGAAGGCATTGATTTCAAATTGAATCCATTGAATCAGTCATTTTGATTCGATTTTTAAAATATTGGTTGCATGAGCAGCGAGGAGAGGATAGGTTACGTTGCATGGGTCCGGTGCTGAGGATAGGATGTTGGGTATTTGTTGCATGGGAAAATGTTGAATTCGGTGATGGGTTTTAAATGTGGGATTGCATGGCATTGGGTTTACGTGACGTAGAGGGTTATTTTGGAAGGGTCACGAGGATGCATGGCTATGCATGGGAGTGGGATTGAATTTCGGTATTGGTACGTGGGTGTGTTGCTTTTGCATGGGAAATGCATGGGATACAGAGGGAACGGTGGACGTTGCATGGGTTTTGCGGTATTGACGTGGATAGTTGGGTCGGAAAATTCGGAGGGAATAAATCAGTAACTGATGATGATACTAACCTGAGGGTTTTATTTACGTGGGTGACTGTACGTGGAACAGGAAAATTATATACATGATGGTAGGATTAGGAAGAAAATTAAGAATGTATTAATAGGAATTAGTGTGTGGGATTTCTAGTTTAGATGGAAAAATAGATTCCTAAATAGGTTAAAGTTAAGAGCTAAATTGAATATGGATATAGGAAATTGATTCAACCTCTCCAGAAAAGTCAAGTCCAAATTGATTATGCATTAATGTTGAGCTCCAATTGGATTCAAGCTTGATTCCTACAAACATGTAAACGATAGTCATCAAGGTATCAAATATAAGTAATGGCAAATTTGTAATTTAACAACTAAAAATGTAATATTTATAAAATAATGAAATGTGATTAATCTAACTTAATCTAATGCAATGTAATCTAATTTATCATCAAATTAGTATTAGTTAGGAATAGATTATTCCCCTTTTTTTGCACCACTCCACTGGCTTTGTCTCTCCCCCTTTCCCCTCCTCCTTCTCCTTCTCATTCCCCCTTCCCCTCTTCCTTCTGCTTGCCCTGGCCCCGCCCCTTCCTTCTGCTGCAGCCCTCTCCCCTCCCCTCTTCGGAGGGGAGCCGAGAGGCTCCTCACCGATAGTGGGCCCTCGCTCCTGAGGTCCTGTCCATGGGTAGGTTAGGGCCTTCCACCCCCAGTGGCGTTTGCTCGTGCTTTTTTGCATTTCGCTGTGGTAGCCTCTCTTCTACCTTGCTAGCGTTTTGGAGAGATCTACCCCTGTGCTCCCTGTGGGACCTTTGCTTTTTCGCTTGTTTCTTCGTTTCGTGCTGTGGCTTTTGTGGTTTTGCTTTCTCGCTTTTTTTGGGAGGTGTGCTCCCCGCTCCCCTTTGTTCTTTTTTGTTTGGTTGTTTGTGCTTCTGCTTTAGCCTTTCTTCCCTATTTTCTTCTCCCCTGTGCTCCCTCCGCCCGCGCGTCGTGCTTTCCCCTCCAGGGGCTTTGGCACGGTGGGCTCCTTGGGGGGCTTTTCTTCTCCTTTCCAGCTTTCTGACTGTGCTTTCTCCTGCCTTCTGGGCGTGGGTGTCCGCTTTTTCTTTTTGGGTGGTTTGCCTTCTCTGTGCGGTGGGAAGTGCGTTTCACCCTGGCTGGTCTGATAGCCATGGATGAAACTTCGCCTGGCTCTTGGCCCTCGCACCTTGCGTGCTCGTATGACTTGGTTACGGCGGATCCAGGTACCTTAGCCTCGTCTCCAGTCTCTAAACTTTCTTTGAAGGTTCGCCTTCTGGAGGTTTGCGAGGGTCATCACTGTACTCCCTTTTCTTCGAGGAGGTCCACGAGCTGAGCCTTGGTTTCTCCTCCCTTGTGGTTCGATCCTAGGGACCCAAGTCCTCCCTTCAATCCTTCAGACGTTTCCTTTTAGATAAAATGAGGGTTTCGCCGGATCTGTCGATTTTCTCGTTAGACTTGCGACATTGGTTGGTCAGCTATACCTCTTACCTCGTGAATCCGTTGTGATTGATCGTATTCCCTCCAGTTCATTAGATGGATCCCTTCCTTCCGGACGGATGCCCCTGTTACCAGGGCTCTGGTGTGGGTTGGTCTCCCTGGACTTAACCTGCACCTAGTCCATCCTAATGCGCTCCTCTCGATTGCCTACCAGATTGGCAATCTGGTCTGTGTTGATCCCAACACGGTCAGTGGAGTCAGCCCTAGTTATCCACGGGTGTGTGTTGAGATCGTTTTGCTTAGTATGCGCCTGGAGTTTGTTTGGATCCTCAATGGGGAAGAACAGATTAAGCAACGTGTGGTTTATGAGCATGTTCCTCCTTGCTGTGCGTATTGTTTTAAGATTGGACAACTTGAGCTTTTCCTGCTCTCTTCTTTCTCGCGTAGGTCCTATTTGTGATCCTAAAGCCTGACTTTAAACTCCGACCGAGGTTGCTCCGTCTGCTCCTTCCCATGCTGAGGTTGACCTCCCTCCTCCCCAGGAGTCCGATATTTCTATTCATGAGGACGTTAGGAATGCTCAGTGCAATCGGGGTTCGGAGGACGATTCCCCCAGCGATGATCATCCCCCGGCCGAAGCCCCACCGACGGACATGGGGGGGGCTAATATTTGTAATACTCCGGTTTGTATTACTTCTATCTCTTCTTCTCTGTGGGGGGCTTTAAAAATTCTTCTGGTCTGTCGGTGGGCCGTGGACGTCGTCGTCGGTGCCTCCGTCAACATAGAAGACCTCGTCATTCAACCTCTACTCTGGGGCGAGCGGGTGAACAGGCTGATGCCCATCCATCAGCCACGGAACCGTCCCCCTTAACGTAGGTGGTATCTTCCTCTTCCCCTAATCCTTGTATGTTTGAACATTCTGTTCGCGACATTGTGATGCACCGTCCATTTTCGACCGATTTCGTTCGACAACTACTACATTCTGCTGTGCCCAAAAAAGTTTACGATGAAAAAGACCCTACAGGTCCATGCTTTTTAAATCTTAACGGTCTTTTTAATTTTGGCCCAAAATCGAGTTGCCCCTCCTCCAGCTCTTTGTCGCAAAGGATTTATGTTCGACTTCCTGTTTAGCAACTTCTATCCTTCTCTCCGACAGCAACCACTTTGCCCCATGCCTTTGAAAAAATCAAGTCTATCTTCCCCTACATGAGAATGATGAAGCCCCAAAATCGAAATCCATTGATTGGGGTGTTTACCTTCCCCGCCCTACCCCACCTATCAACCCTGATCCGAACCCAGACCGCAAAGGATTTTTGAGTTGGAAGAGAGTCCCTATTCCCGATCCAGCTATGATGCAAACATTTATCAATTTAGGTCTGATGATGAGTTTTCCAAATCCGTGGATTTTAAGGTCCTTCACGACCCATCCTTAGAGAATTTGGCATATGTGTCACACTCTCCTAAAGAGGCTAGTCCTCTAGGGTTCGGCTAGGATAACTAGAAGTCTCTCAAAATCCCTCTCTACTTCTTTACTTTGATGAAGAGCCATATTTGGAATTGTAGGGGTGTCCTGGACATCCCTACATTAAATCGCCTTCAATATTTGATTTCCAAATTCCATGTTGATATCATTTTCCTTCTTGAGTCCTTTGTTGATGCCTTGGCTTGTGATGTGATTAGAGATATGCTTCGATTTGAAAATTGTTTGACGGACCCCCTTATTCCCAACATTTGGTGTTTATCCATGAAAGCGATACACTTAGAGCTTGTTGGTGCCATGCCCCAATCTGTCACCCTCAAATGCTTTTTGACAACAAGCACATCCTCGTCTCGGCCATTTACACTTCCTATCAACCTTCTCGTAGACTTCAATTATGGAACCACCTCCAATCCGTCAATGTTAACCCAAATCTTCTGTGGATTGTGGGAGGTGATTCCATCTGCATTCTTTCACGCCTCTGAGAAATTTGGTGGTATGCCTTCTAGAGATTTCCAAGTTTCGGATTTTAGGGCTTTTCTTGATCACTTGGCTCTTCTTGATTTGCCACTCAATGGAAATCAGTTCTCTTGGTGTAATGGACGTAGGGGTAGTGATAGGATCTACCAGAAATTGGACAAGATCTTGATGAACTTTGAAAGCATGTTTCTTTCTCCTACTGGTCAATATTTGTTGAGAAGGAACTCTGATCATGCTCCTATTCTTCTATGTATCTCCCAACCTAATCCTCCCAAATCCTGTCCCTTTCGTTTTCAAAATATGTGGATCTAGGACTTAGGCTTCATGACCACGGTACTTTGACTTGGGCTATCTCGTCGACTGCTCCCCCCACTGATCCTATTTCTAAACTTTATGTAAAACTTGCTACTCTCAAAAAGGCTCTCATCCCTTGGAATCGATCGACTTTTGGTAACATCCACTTGGTTGTGGCTGATCTAGAAGCCAGACATGACGACCTTCAGTCCCGCCTTCATCCCAATGGAATGACTTGGTGGCTACTGAGCTCAACTCTGTTCAAAATGATCTTGATTATGCTCTCCTTAAAATGAACGACTTCTTGAAACAGAAAGCAAAAGTAAAATGGATTAAAGAAGAAGGTAACAACAAATTCTTCTTTACTACCATCAAAAACCAATTTTCCAAAAGATCTCGTATTTCCATTTCCTCTCTATTTGGTGGGGGTTCTTGGACCTAGGCTGCTAACACTGCTACCTCCTTTAAGTCCCTTCTTGGGTCTGAAGGGGATACTCACATTGAGAATTTCATGGACAACATTCCCCATTTGGTCTCTTTAGAGGATTCTCAATACCTTATCTCTCCCCCTTCTATTGATGAGATTTGGGACATCCTCTCGTAAATAGCTCCAAACCACACCTCGGGTCCTGATGGATTCAACGTGGAATTTTACTCTACATTCTGGGATATTGTCAAGGATGATTTGGTCGATGTCATTGCCTTTGTCTTTGTGCAACATAAGGCCCCCCATGTTTTCAATAACATCTTCAATTCTCTTATTGCTAAGAAACCTGTGGTTGGGGACTTAGCTGATTTCAGGACCATTAGTCTTTGCAATGTTTCCTACAAAATTGCTTTTAGTATCCTGGCCAAACGTTTGAGTAAATTTCTACCAAAATTAATTTCTCTGGAACAAGTGGGGTTTATGAAAGACCAATCTATTTTTTACCACATCGCAACAACTTTTGAACTAACTCAAAGAGTCAATAGAAGAGTGCATGGTTCCAATGTCATCATCCAACTTGATCTCGAAAAGGCTTACAATAGGGTCGAGTGGAATGCTCTCTATAAAGTATTGGATCATTTTGGCTTCTCAACGGATTGCATCTACCTTATTCAAGCCTGTGTTCAACAATTTGGCTCCTCTATCCTTATTGATGGATCCTCTACATCATTTTTTGATGTCTCACGTGGTCTTTGCCAGGGAGACCCTCTATCACCTTTTCTCTTTGATATTTATATGGAACCCATCATTAGAAATCTCAAGAAGCTACTGTTTATAGGTAAAGTCCTTCCTTTCTCTGTGAAGCATGCTATCTAGGCCTTGGTTGCCCTTCTTTATGCTAATGACATTGTCATTTTTACCAATGCTGGTCTCAATTCGATTCAAAACCTCACTCATTTTATTAGAGACTTTGAAAGTGGGTTCCATCAATGCGTTAGTCTATTCAAAAGCTTATGCTATGTTGGAAAGCACTTTCTGGTTGGAAGACTCCCAAACCTCCTCCAGACCACCATATACCAATTGGGTTCCTTTCCATTTACCTACCTTGGCTTCCCGATATTAAGACCCGAGACATCAAACACTTTTTAAGACGTCTGGGAGTTAGTCCAGACATCTAGTCAGACATCTGGACGCCTTCCCAGATGTCAGGAAATAAATTTTGGTGTTCGTACGATCGCAAGTCTGCGTGCATGCCGCACGCAGACTGCAACCCACCGCCCTCTTCTTTTTCTCTCTCCCCTCACCGACCTGCAGATGCCTCTCCCACGCCTTCAAATACGCCTCCCCTCTCCCTCGTTCACCACCCCACCGCCTCCTTCTTCCAGCGTGAGCGCGAGAGCGAGGGCAGCAGCTACTGCCAGGTGCGGTGCGGAGAGGAAGAGGTGCAATGAGAGGGAAGAAGAGGGAGAGCACGCTAGAAAGAGAGAGAGTGCCCTCCAGAGCAGCTCGAGGCCGACCGACGTGCGTGCGGAGGAGCGTCCTGCTGGGGAGATCCCCCCTGGTGCTGCTGCAACTCGAGCAGTGGATGAGCGGCTGCGTGGCGAGCTCGCGCGCAGCGGGAAGAAGACGAGGAGGTTCAAATTCTGGGAAACTTTCCCAGAATCAGACGTCTGGACCTACATCCAGACGACGCGGGCGACGTCTGGAGGGAGCTCCAGACGACTAAGAGGTACGAAATTTCTCCTCTGCCTCCTTTTTGCAGATGCGGCCATGCAGGTCATTTCGCCGAAGTGCTGAAATGTGTCGTGTTGAGGAGGTTTTCGTCACGCGTGCAGGTTTCGTTTCGGGAAGGTGCGGGGACACGCCCTCCCACGCAGTCCAGACGTCTAGGTGACTGGTCGATCTTTCACTTTTAAGTCGTTTGTAGTTTAATGTGGTGGAAAAATCGACTAATCAATTTTTAACAAGAAATAACCACTCGCAGAGGAGCGGGTCGTATCCACAGGGAGGCAATAACGTACTAAAATTCGTGCCACTTAAAAATGTTTGTTCGTAGTCAATTTGGACAAGAACCAAGCCAAGACTGCCTTTAGATTAAGGTTTAAGCAAGAAACAATGCTGAAATGGCAATTATGAGAAACTATAGGATATTTTCCGCAATGCAGAGTCAATAAAATATGATTAAAATTTGACAATGGCAGAAAATGTAAATTTTAATTAAAGGTTTCCTATAGCAAAACAGGGGAATTTTTCCCCGTTGTCTTGCGCGACGAGGAGCCGATGACCGGGCGCGGGAAGCTCGGAGGAGGTCCCTTGGACCAAGAGCTTCGAATCAGTGGTGGCGGCGAGTCGCGCGGCGGCCGGAGGTGGCTGGACGAGCTCCGGCGGAGGTGCTGCAACCAGTGACCTTGCGCGGCTGTTGGCGTGAGATCTGCTCGTGCGTTGCTGCTGCGGGGGTGGCTGCTGTTGCTGGCGTGGGCGCTGCTGCGGCTGGCGTGGGCACGGGAGCACAGGCGTGGTGAGTGCTGGACTGCAGGCGCGGGGAAGAGGGCGCTGCTGGTGGCGGTTCTGCAGGCGCGGGAGAAGGGTGCTGCAGGCTGGTGAGCGCGGTCTGGAGGTTCGGCAGGCGTGGGTGCGGTTGCGGTTTGAGTTCTGCAGGCGCGGTTGCTGCTGCAGGCGCAGGAGGTGGGCGCTGCAGGCTGAGGAGGGCGTGCGCGATCTGGAGGGCGTGGAGATGGCGAAGGCTGATGGTGGGCACGGTTGCGCTGGAGGCTAGTGGGTGGCGCTGCAGGCGTGGGTGCGCACGGATGAAGGCGCAGGCGCGGGGGTGGTGGTGCGGGCATGAATGGTGAGATGGGCGGGTGATCGCAGGTGAGCGGGTAGCTTCAGACGTCCGGGAAATTTTCTGGACGTCTTAAGTGAATGAGAAGGTGATTGCAGTGACGGTGGTTGCGGTGGTGGTGGTTGGTGACGACGGCGAGGGAGTTGCACGCTAAGGTGCTCACGGTAATGCGAGCGAGCTCCGGATGACGGTGTGGCCTGTCACACCACACGCCCACGGTGGTGGAGACTCGCCGCCACGGTAGAGGCCAGCAGTATGGAGTGGAAGAGAGAAGTTCTCTCTGCACAGTGGTAGGTCGGTGGCGGAGGCCTCCTGAGCTTGGCTGCCTCCCTCCTCCTTTTGTAGTGGCCTGCACAAGTTTGAAATCAGCCGCCCGACCAGATCCACCACATCCGCTCCCCCTTGAATGGCTTCTTCACTGCACCAGCCGGGCGTTGGAGCGGCAGCCAGCCGTTCTGAAAGAAGAAGAATAAAGAAAATAATGTTAAAATATTAGGGTTATTTATGTATAGACCCTCAACTTCTATGTTAATGAAAACAATGTACCTAATTGGTTATCTAATTAGATGAATGCTATTCTAAGCTAATTCTAAATGCACTTAAGATATGAATGCAATGTATAGATTATGTAATTAGATTAAAACTATGAATTAATCTATTTACATCCTAATTTATACTAAATAAATGTTAGAATTAACCTAATGTGTAGGCACTTAAATACTTAAATAGCCCACAATTATGGGCTAATCAAATACCCCCATGCCTAGTTTTTGCTAGTCCCTAGCAAAATTAAGCGAAACCTAGCACTCCCAGTAGACTAGTCAACTCACTTAGTCTTCCTTCAGAAGCATATTAAGTTCAGGTTCTAGACCCAAGGTTCCTAAGTAGTTGCTAAGTTACAGACTAGGTCGGCTAAAGACGAGTTGCAGGCACAAGTTTCCCTGATTTCTGACTCTACCCTAAAGTTTATTGATCCCTGAGATTAAAGCATCCGTGCTTGTGCATTGGTCCGAGTTATTTGAGTTAAAGGAAAAAAAATTTTATATATATACCTTTTTTTTTTTTTATTCTTCTAAGTCTAACCTCAGATCAGCTATCAACACGGTCTGTGTCGGATTCATTGTCCCCATTACCATACCTCGAATGGTGCTTGGCTTTCGATGCTTCGAGATAGCACCGCCCATAACGACCCCAAGAACTCCTGGCAATCGACACTTCGAGATAGTATCGCCCATGGATTTCTTAAGCGAATTCAGGCCTACGGCAATCGGCACTTCGAGATAGGGCCGCCCATGGTACCTGAACCGCGCAATGCGCTTACATGCCCCCAGTAGGATGGATATCCTAAGAGACAAGTGCCGAGGAGGTAATATGTTATCATCGCATCCTCAAGGTGAGTATATGCTCGACCTCTCCTACGGCGGGAACTCTTCCAATCAAAATGTGTTTTCAAGCCTCTCTTAAGTCAAAATTAAGAGAACCAAATCTCTTTTCAGAAAGACGAAAATTAAGTTGATTACCAGACCAAGTGTGTGAAATTTGGATGCTTGGGTTACAAGGACTCGTAAACCAAAAGGTAGAATAAGACTCCAGGTACTACCCCACCTTTTAACTCAAACCCTAGCTTCCCTTTCTCAACCTCTTGAGGAATGGTCCGCAACTTAACTCCTACTTAAGTTTTTAAGTCCACAAAGGACCCTAAAGGTCAAAAGCTAGTAGCTCATTTAGCTTCTAAAGTTTGACCCTAGAATTAACTTAGTCTACCCTAGAGTTCTGATTTGCTTAAGACTGCAAGATCTAGCCAGTTAAGCTCAAAACCTTTTTCTTTTTTATATATATATATATTTTTTTTTTTTGTTTTTGTTCTTTTTTTTTTTCTTTTTTCTCTTTTTTTTTTTTTTTATAAATGCATGCTATAAACAAAATGCCTCAGGTCCTCTCCCCCATGCCTGGTTCAAACAATGTCCTCATTGAAAATCAAAAATAGCTAAAGGAAGATATTACCTGAGGCGGAGAATAGTAGGAGCTAAGGCTCCTCAAGAGTGACTTCGTCAACTAGATGGCCATCTAAAGTTATGTACGGTTTTAACCGTTGACCGTTGACGATAAAGGGAGTTGCTGAAGAGGAAGGATTTTTTATCTCCACAGCTCCATGGGGGAATACTTTGGTGATTATGTAAGGCCCATCCCAACGAGATTTTAATTTCCCAGGAAAAAGCTTAAGTCTGGAATTGAAAAGCCAGACTTGTTGGTTGGGTTCAAAGGTCTTTCGAAGAATAAACTTGTCATGCAAGACCTTAGTTCTTTCTTTATAAGCTTGAGAGGTGTCATAAGCATCATTCCTCAGCTCCTCAAGCTCACTTAATTCTAGAAATCGTGCCTTACCTGCCTTCTCTAAATCCATGTTAACACTTCGAATAGCCCAAAGTGCTTTATGTTCCAACTCAACAGGTAAATGGCACGCTTTTCCATACACAATCCGAAAGGGAGAAGTACCCAAAGGGGTCTTATAGGCCGTTCGATAAGCCCACAAAGCATCATCGAGCTTTTGGGACCAATCTTTCCTATCAGGTCTAACGGTCTTTTCCAAAATATTTTTTATCTCCCTATTTGATACTTCAACCTGACCACTTGTATGAGGGTGGTAAGGGGTAGCAACCTTGTGAGTCACTCCCAAACTCTTAATTAACCGATTGAAGTGGTGGTTTCGGAAATGAGGTCCCCCATCACTTATAATAGTCTTGGGGCAGCCGAAACGGGATATGATATTGGCCTTCACAAATTTCAAAACCACAGAGTGGTCATTTGTGCGTGTAGGAATGGCCTCTATCCATTTAGAGACATAATCAACTGCCACCAAGATATATTCAAAACCATGGGACGACGGGAAGGGACCCATAAAATCAATTCCCCACACATCAAAAATTTCAACAGATTGAATAGGATGCTGAGGCATTTCATTCTTCTTCCCAATTGTTCCAGTCCGTTGACATCTAATACAGGCCTTAACAAAATTATGAGAATCCTTAAATAAGGAAGGCCACCAAAAACCGGACTGGAGAACCTTAAAAACAGTTTTCTTAGCACCAAAGTATCCTCCACAATGAAGTTCATGGAAAAATGTCAGCACACTTTGCTGTTCCTCTTCAAGCACACAACGTCTCAATACTTGGTCTTGTCCAATTCTAAATAATTATGGCTCTTCCCAATGAAAATATCTCGCTTGAGAAATGAATCTCTTTCTTTTCTGCTTATCCCAAGAGCCAAGAGTTTGTCCAGTGACCAAGTAATTTACAATGTCTGCATACCAAGGTAAAGTTGGTGTTACCGCCATGAGAGTTTCATCAGGAAATGTCTCGCGAATGTCTTCAGAAATAGAGTCATTAAGAGGAAGACGAGACAGGTGGTCAGCCACAACATTTTCTACTCCTTTCTTTTCACGTATTTCCAAGTCAAATTCTTGAAGGAGTAAGATCCACCTAATCAGACGTGGCTTAGAATCTTTCTTAGCAATGAGATGGTTCACTGCTGCATGATCAGTAAAAATAACCACCTTAGACCCAAGTAAATAAGACCTAAACTTCTCCAGAGCAAAAACTACAGCAAGTAATTCTTTTTCAGTGACGGTGTAGTTTTACTAAGGTTCAGTTAAAGTCTTGCTTGCATAATGCAGCACATGAGGTCTTCCCTCAACCCTTTGTCCAAGGACTGCTCCCACTGCATAATCCGAAGCATCACACATAAGCTCAAAGGGGAGTGTCCAATCAGGAGCTTGGAGAACAGGCGCAGAGATCAAGGCCTCCTTTAGAGTTTGAAAGGCCTCGGCACACTTTGAATCAAAACTGAAGGAAGATTCCTTCGCCAATAAGTCACAAAGTGGCCTAGAAATCTTACTAAAATTTTTAATAAAGCGCCTGTAAAAGCCAGCATGGCCCAGAAAGGATCTAATCTGTTTGACATTCGTAGGCAATGGAAGTTTGGAAATAGAATCAATCTTGGCTTTATCTACTTCCAAACCTTGCTCGGATATAACATGCCCAAGTACAATTCCTTTCTGTACCATGAAGTGACTTTTCTCCCAGCTGAGGACTAAACCAGTCTCCTTACATCGTTTCAACACATTCTCCAGGTGTAGGAGACACTGGTCGAAAGACGAGCCATAAATAGAGAAGTCATCCATAAATACTTCGACACACTCGTCAATCATGTCCGAAAAGATAGACATCATACACCGCTGGAAAGTTGCAGGGGCATTACATAATCCAAACGGCATACGCCTGAATGCAAAAGTACCGTAAGGACTCGTGAATGTCGTCTTTTCCTGGTCATCAGGAAAGACTGCCACCTGATTGTACCCAGAATATCCATCAAGAAAGCAATAATACTTATTCCCTGCCAATTTTTCGAGAATTTGATCAATAAAAGGCAAAGGAAAGTGATCCTTCTGGATAGCGGTGTTCAGCTTGCGGTAATCAATACAGACCCTCCATCCAGTTGAGGGTCTAGTGACAACTTGTTCACCTTGGTCGTTGAGTTCCACAGTAAAGCCTGCCTTCTTTGGCACCACATGAATGGGACTGACCCATTTACTATCAGCAATGGGATATATGATCCCAGCGTCCAACCACTTCAGGATTTCTTTTTTTACAACCTCCCTCATATTAGGGTTCAGACGTCTCTGCATGTCCCTAAAAGGCTTGATGGAATCATCAGTATAAATGTGGTGCATGCAGAGTGTAGAGTCTATACCCTTAATGTCAGCAATGCTCCAAGCAATAGCTTCCTTGTGCCTAGACAGGCATTCAATCAAGGCTCCCTCCTGTGCCTCAGACAGCACAGCCGAAATGATAACTGGGAGCGTATCATTGGCACCTAGGAAAACATACTTGAGAGTGTCAGGGAGGGGTTTCAACTCAAGGTTGGGGGCTTGTATGGTTGAGGGTTTCATAATAGATGTCCCCATCTCAGGTAGCAAATCTGCCTTCGGCGAAAATGATGGGGGAAGAGACTCAGCAGAAACTCCTAGCAATTCCTCTAGTTCTAGTATATCCCCTTCACATTCCTCTAAGAGATGGGAATGCTCATTTAGCATGACATGCTGAAGGGGGTCATCACATAACATTGCAAGAGTTGCCTCTTCAATCAGGTCATCTATCACCTCAACTTGAGAACAATCCTCAAGTCCAGCTTGTTTGTAAGCATCAAACACATTAAGCCGGATTTTCCTATTCCCAAAGCCCATTTTCAATGCCCCAGTATTGCAATTAATTGAAGCATGGGAAGTTGCAAGGAAGGGGCGGCCCAAAATGATGGAGGGTTTGGTTGGCTTGTTGGTAGGGTCAGTGTCCAAAACTAAGAAGTCAACGGGAAAAAAGAAATTCTCTACTTTTACGAGGACATCTTCCAAAATTCCCCGTGGTGTCTTAAGTGATCGATCAGCAACTTGAAGGATTACAGGGCTAGGCTTCAGATTGCCTCCCCCAAGTTGTTCATACACGTAGCTCGGAAGGATGTTCACCCCCGCACCCAGATCAAGCAGAGCCTCATCAATTTGTAAGTCACCAATAACTACAGAGATATATGGGGCTCTTGGGTCCTTAAGTTTCGGGGGTGTGCCATGTTGAACAATTGAGCTAACAGAATCAGGCAGGACAACTTTAGATTGGACCTGTTTTCTAGATTGCCGCTTTTTCGTGCACAAGTCCTTTAAGAAGCGGGCATAAGATGGAATCTGCCTGATAGCTTCAAGCAAAGGCAGGTTAATCTGCACTTGCTTGAAAGTTTCCATAATCTCATCCGTCTTATCTTTGGCTCCAGATGAGCCAGCAGAAGTCTGCCCAGAGGTGGATAAGCGCTCTGGAAATGGCACTCTCGATCTCTAGGTGGAAGGGTTGTCATGTCGAGTAAGGGGTGGAACGGGGGCAACTTCTTCCGGTGAGGTGATTTCAAGCGGAGAAGATTTGGGCAAATCTTCTTCGGTGGGGGTGAAAGTCGGGGTGGATGTTTTTTTAGGGGGTGAGACTATAGGAGCATCGGGTTTGGAAATTTCTTTCCCACTCCTCAGAATAGTCACCGCCTGAGCATGCTCCCTAAAGACAATCCCTTTTCCTTTAGGATTTTCCTCAGCAGCACTTGGAAACTTCCCAGTCTCCCTCTGTCTAACGGCCTCAACAAGGTGTCCAATTTGTGATTTCATCTCATGTATAACCTTGTCATGAGATTGGATGATGGCACTTTGACTTTCTTGCATAGTTTTCAACATCGCCTTCAATTCATCCATCTCAGAGGTTTTAGGTTGGGCAAAGGTCTGAGGTTGGTTCATATGATGGTTTTGAAAGGATTGCGGTTTGTAATTCCCTGAATTTGAGACATTTCCTTGTCTCCATGAAAAGTTTGGGTGGTTCCTCCATCCCTCATTATAAGTGTTGGAGAAAGGATCATTACGAGGTCTTGGACGGAACCCTTGAGCGGCATTCAAATCCGCTTGTACAAGCTCAGGGAATTGGGAGGCCAAGTGGCAATCCACAGTGGCGTGTGTATTGCCTTGACAAATTACGCATTCGGAAGCTTGGGATGTGGAGGTGTTAGGTGTGAATGAACTCGAGTTCGACATAAGCCTTTCCATGTTTTGATTCAGTAATTGAATTTGATAGGCTAAATTCTGGGTGTCCCTTGCTTCATTCGCCTCCAACTTTCTTTGCATGAGAGTGGGCTTTCTATCCATGTAGGCAGAATTCAAGTGAATAGAATTCTCACTCAAAGTATCAAATAAGTTCCAAGCTTCATCCTCAGTCTTAGATAGAAAGGTTCCTGCACAGGCACCATCCACAGTTTGCCTATGCGAATCATTAAGTCCGGTGTAGAACCTTTCAACCAGTTGCCATTTAGGCACCTGGTGATGTGGGCAAATTCTCAGCAAATCGTTAAAGCGCTCCTACGCATCATGGAAAGCTTCCCCATCCTTTTGAGCAAAACTCATGATTTCCCTCCTAAAGTGATTTGTTTTGCTCATGGGGAAGTACTTCTTCAAAAACTACTTTTTCAGGGCATCCCAAGTATTTAAATTATCAAGGGTGTGATACCAATACTTGGCTTTGTCCTTTAGGGAGAAGGGAAAGAGGGTCCGCATTTGAGCGTCATCAATAACGCCCTGCAGCTTCACCGTGGAACAGACGTCAGTGAATTCCTCAATATACCTGTAAGGGTCTTCCCTAGTAGCACCATAAAGGAGGGTAGCAAGGATATGGTACTACTTTTGATCTCATATGGATTGTCCCCTCCAGGTCTACGTAGTGCTGGGCCAGCTTGGTTGGTTGGGATGAAATATTCCTTAAGGCTCCTTTGACCGGCCATTTCTACCCTTGGGAGGTCTTTTCTTAGGATTCTTTCCGGTTCAGGATCAAATACAAGTTGTCTCCTAAGAGAACGCCTACCAAGCATGCACTACAAACACAATTCAAACGGACTTGTTTGGTCTTTAGAGATTTAGGCTTTTGAATTTAATTCAAATTGTAGGTGACAAAACAAGTTACCCAATCAATTACGTGCCTATTGTCAACCTTCGAAATGCCTAAAAAAATGGTCAAGTAAATCTCAAATGGTCAAGTAAATCCAAAGACGGAAGATCGAGAGATGCAAGTAGGCCTAAGCCTTCCTTTGAAGCTGTGCTTTCGCGGTGCTCCTCAACTACCCCCAAAAATCCGTGACAGGGTATCCCCCTCTTTGGATTTACAAAACCTTTGATTTCCAGTTCCGAACACTTCAGAATCCAACAATAAGAGGGCTCTTGTCCTAGTCGTTTCAAGACTTAGGAGTGTCTAAATGAGTGTTATGGTGCAACAGATATAAGTGTGCATTCACCGCAAAATGATTTTGAATTTTTAATCGCACACCACGTTTTACAATCAAGTTCTTGATTTTTAGATGTCCCTCCTTTAATTAGTCCTTTTTTTTTTTTTTTGAATATATGTGACCACTTGTTAGATCGCTTTAAGACAGACTTTGTGGTCTTTGCATTAAATCCTAAATGCAATGCGTGATCAAAAATATGATGCAAAGTAAGAGAATGCGTACCTTGCCTCCAGCGATCTTCGATGCAAAAATGCACGCAATGCAGAAAAGCAAATCTAGAGGCTGCTCATACAGACCTAAATGGTTCGTCCTAGGGCAAGCAGCTTCTAGCAGGTAGCTCGTTTTTTCTTTTTCTATTTTTTTTAAAACTACTTATACACAAGCAAATAAAAGAAATAATAAAAAATAAACTTAAATATAAAGAAAAGGGAACAGGCTCCCAAAAATTACCCAACACGGGTCCAAAACAAAATCGGGGAACAAACCCCTCAAAATATGCCCCAAAACAAGGGTTTCAAACTAACTGTAATGAAAAATTAAGTCTACAATCTTAATTCTATTCTAATTAAACTAATGACTAAATGGTGTCCGTCGCGTCCTCGTCCTTCTCCTCCGTTTAAAAATGGCTCGCCCAATTCTCGTCCAGCGACGTCAAGGGTCGCCTCTCACACTGGCTGATTCTTGCACAAAAAAGAAAATAAAAAATGGTCAAATCTCTATGCAATTGACAAATAATCAAAATAAAATTAGGCGAAATTATTGCGTCTGTTGCCTCCCCGGCAACGGCGCCATTTGACTGGTCGATCTTTCGCTTTTAAGTCGTTTGTAGTTTAATGTGGTGGAAAAATCGACTAATCAATTTTTAACAAGAAATAACCACTCGCAGAGGAGCGGGTCGTATCCACAGGGAGGCAATAACATATTAAAATTTGCGCCACTTAAAAATGTTTGTTCGTAGTCAATTTGGACAAGAACCAAACCAAGATTGCCTTTAGATTAAGGTTTAAGCAAGAAACAATGCTGAAATGGCAATTATGAGAAACTATTGGATATTTTCCGCAATGCAGAGTCAATAAAATATGATTAAAATTTGGCAATGGCAGAAAATGTAAATTTTAATTAAAGGTTTCCTGTAGCAAAACAGGGGAATTTTTCCCCGTTGTCTTGCGTGATGAGGAGCCGATGACCGGGCGCGGGAAGCTCGAAGGAGGTCCCTTGGACCAAGAGCTTCGAATCGGTGGTGGCGGCGAGTCGCGCGGCGGCCGGAGGTGGCCGGACGAGCTCCGGCGGAGGTGCTGCAGCCAGTGACCTTGCGCGGCTGTTGGCGTGAGATCTGCTCGTGTGTTGCTGCTGCGGGGGTGGCTGCTGCTGCTGGCGTGGGCGCTGCTGCGGCTGGCGTGGGCACGGGAACGCAGGCGTGGTGAGTGCTGGACTGCAGGCGCGGGGAAGAGGGCGCTGCTGGTGGCGGTTCTGCAGGCGCGGGAGAAGGGTGCTGCAGGCTGGTGAGCGCGGTCTGGAGGTTCGGCAGGTGTGGGTGCGGTTGCGGTTTGAGTTCTGCAGGCGCAGTTGCTGCTGCAGGCGTGGGAGGTGGGCGCTGCAGGCTGAGGAGGGCGTGCGCAATCTGGAGGGTGTGGAGATGGCGAAGGCTGATGGTGGGCGCGGTTGCGCTGGAGGTTGGTGGGTGGCGCTGCAGGTGTGGGTGCGCACGGATGAAGGCGCAGGCGCGGGGGTGGTGGTGCGGGCGTGATCGGTGAGATGGGCGGGTGATCGCAGGTGAGCGGGTAGCTTCAGACATCCGGGAAATTTTCCGGACGTCTTAAGTGAATGAGAAGGTGATTGCAGTGACGGTGGTTGCGGCGGTGGTGGTTGGTGACGACGGCGAGGGAGTTGCACGCTAAGGTGCTCACGGTAATGCGAGCGAGCTCCGGATGGCGGTGTGGCCTGTCACACCACACGCCCACGGTGGTGGAGACTCGCCGCCACGGTAGAGGCCGGTAGTATGGAGTGGAAGAGAGAAGTTCTCTCTGCACAGTGGTGGGTCAGTGGCGGAGGCCTCCTGAGCTCGGCTGCCTCCCTCCTCCTTTTGTAGTGGCCTGCACAAGTTTGAAATCAGCCGCCCGACCAGATCCACCACATCCGCTCCCCCTTGAATGGCTTCTTCACTGCACCAGCCGGGCGTTGGAGCGGCAGCCAGCCGTTCTGAATGAAGAAGAATAAAGAAAATAATGTTAAAATATTAGGGTTATTTATGTACAGACCCTCAACTTCTATTTTAATGAAAACAATGTACCTAATTGGTTATCTAATTAGATGAATGCTATTCTAAGCTAATTCTAAATGCACTTAAGATATGAATGCAATGTATGGATTATGTAATTAGATTAAAACTATGAATTAATCTATTTACATCCTAATTTATACTAAATAAATGTTAGAATTAACCTAATGTGTAGGCACTTAAATACTTAAATAGCCCACAACTATGGGCTAATAACTAGGCACGGCACCAGACGGCGGAGAGCGTCTCCAGAATCCAAAGAGGTGGTCGGACATCTGGAACTGGGTCCGGACGATTCAGCAGGATCCCTGGACGTCTGAGGAGCAGCGCAGAGTGAGGTATGACTTGGACCACTTTTTAAGACGTCTGGAAGGTGTTCCAGACGTCTAATTTGAGTCAGAGTTGTCATTTTTGACCCATTTAGGGTCCGTTCGAGGTCCGATTTTCGCGTTTAAGATTCTGTTCTTCTGTGAATTAGTTCCTCTACTAGTTTGAAATACTTGTATCCTGTTCTGAGTGGTTCTTTGTGATTGCTCCTTGTGTTAGGACCTTATTCTGTTGCGGCTTTGGGTGTTGCGGAGGCACGTGGACCTGCCGATCATGCCCCCATTACTCCCAGTTTTGCGAGTTTAGTGGCTTCCCTTAGTTACTTACAAACATTAATGCATCTCTGAAATAAATGATAGATCCTAGGGTATGGCATGAATCCTAAGACCTGAAAACTAGATTGAATGATAGATCCTAGGGTATGGCATGAATCCTAGGACCTGGAAACTAGACTGAATGATAGATCCTAGGGCGTGGCATGAATCCTAGGAACAGAAACACTAAAACGAATGTCTTGAATGCCTGAATTGCAGTCTTGGATAAGTAGATAGAATAATGATAATTGCCTATAATTGGATAACAGCTGCTTGTGAAATGTAAAATACTGTTACTAGTAACTGTTACATGTAATTTCTACTGGTTGAAATTAAATACGAGCTGCTTGTATATAAATTGGAAAGGAGAGGAAGTTTGAATGTTGAAAATACGGGCTAATTGCGAATAAAACTGAAATGATGAAACCTAGTATGGCTTAGCCTGATAATTATGAGCATGAACCCTACGGGGAATTAAGAGTAGAGCTCCTGGAAAATAAATAGAATGGAACTGGGAAAGTGGGTGGGGAAGTGAGCTGGCCCTTGAGTACGGAGTACTAAGGAGAGCAACTGTCCCCCTGTTTAGTGTAGAGCGGAGCTAACTGCCCCAGGGACCCAGGGTTAGGTCTGGCCACTTTGTACCGACTTTTGGCCCTTGCGTACACAGTACCAGGGAGAGCTACTAGTGTAGGGAGAGAGCTAGCCGCCCCACGAGCACCAGGGTTCAACTAGCCGTCCTACACCGACTTGTTAGGCCCACTGGGAAAACCAGGGTAGTCAGGCGAGGGTGCGCGGATTGTGGAGGGGCAAGATCCCTGTTTGGTTACTGTGGAGGGGCTGGACCCCTGTTACTGAGAGGGCCCTGCCCTATACTGGTTCCGTGCTGTGCTTTGGGCGCACCCGTTAACGGAAACGACTGACCGCGTGCCAGTGCAGGGTAACTACCCATGCGTCTATTGCGCGTGCCGTAGTCACCATTACGTCTGTCAGCGACCTTGGGGTGGTTGACTGAGGGTAGAACCACCACGGGGGACTCCGCCAGCCAGGAGAGCACCACATGCTACTTCTACTTTTCGGAAAAGACTGCAATCAAGATCGTTCCTACGAGGAACACTCGAGATCAAGAGAAAGACCTGAGAAATAAATCAAGAAAGAGTAAAAATAGAAATAAAGAAAGAAATTAAAAACAACAGGTACTTGTCCACCTTTATTGTTTTTCTTAGTTAGCTGGTTGCCACTTTACTCAGTGTTTCGCTGACGTATCATAATTGTCACCTTTTTCAGGACCAGGTGTTGAGCAGCCAAAGCCTACGGCTGCGGAGGGTGCTAAGCCTAGTAGAGTCCAATAGTTGTACTTTTGTTGTACCCACTTTTTTGTAGTGAGTATTTCTGTTACATCTTGTACTCTATTATTGTAAACTTCATATTTCTATACCTATTTTTAATTCTCTACTGTTGTGGTGGTATGTAATGTAGTAGTTCTTTTCTTTACTGCTGTACTTTTGTTACTGTTAGTTATTTGCATGGTGAATGTGGTTTATTTTACTGCTTTTTGGTTACCTTCTCGTTGGACGACTGGGTCTTGGGATTAGTCGAGTCGGTCCGATTCTCGTGTCCTGTAGAGATTCGAGAACCAGGTCATAACAAGATGGTATCAGAGCAAGGTCATCCCGAGAAATGAACCAACTAGCTGGAAAATAACGTGCTTGTAACTAGAGTAGCCACCACAACGTACCTTTTGACATCTGTTTTAAGGTTTCTTCGTTGAATATCGACTAGTATTGACGTCTTTTCTGTTCCGTGATCGCGTCTCCTTGTAGGAAATGCCTTGACGAGGAGGTAGCGAGGTGGGCTGAGGACGAGGTCGGAGGGGCTTGTGCATTGAGCCCGACTCCTCAGTGGACCAGCCACTACTCACGGGCATTCAGGTCCCAGACCTCGCCCAGCTTATACGGGATATCGTACGAGAGGAGCTTCACCCACTATCACGAGCGCCTCTTCCTGGGGCTGCAGAGGGGGAGTCCTTTGTGAGACCACGAGACGGACATAGCACTGGACGCGGGGGAGAGGGTGAGCCTCCACCACCCCCACCTTCCTCCAGTGCTTCCGAGCACGGGGCTTCTTTACCTGGAGGTGTATCAGCTTCTCCACTTCAGCGCCATTATGAGCTTTTCGGGCAGTTCCGGAAGCTGAAGCCCCCTCCTTCAAGGGGGATGAGGACCTGACCGAGGAGGAGGACTGGCTTGAGCAAATCGAGAAGATATTTGACACCCTTCGCCCCCTGTGGAGTGCCACATGGCCTTTGCCACGTACCAACTGGAGAGTGCGGCACACAGGTGGTGGAGGGCGGTCAGGGGTTAAGAGAGGGATGAGTCGACTCGGGACCAATTCGTCACCCTCTTCTGCGAGCAGTACTTCCCCCAGACGTGGCAGGACCAGAGGAGGCGGGAGTTCCACACTCTCCGCCAGGGGACGATGATCGTGAGCACGTACCACACGCATTTCCTGGAGCTATCCCGCTTCGCAGCGACAACTGTGGCTACTGAGGAGGAGCGCCTTTGGAGGTTCACCGAGGGGCTCCGGCCTGCTATTCGAGGGTATGTCAAACCCCTGAAGCTGCCTACGTTCTCGAGGGTGGTGGAGGCAGCTATGACGTATGAAGAGACCAACTCGTCCGCACGCGACACTGACAGCGGGCAGAAGAGGCCCTACCAGCTAGACTTCTCATAGGGCCGACGAGAGAGGAGGCACGTGGCGCCCGCGAGAGAGCCGTCACGCTTTGCGGGGCCATCAATGGCCTTTGGGAGCCCCCGACAGGGGCCAGCTGCTAGCACCAAACCCCCTCCCAACTGTCAGCAGGGACCCACTGAGGGTGGGAGTCGAGTCCCCCTTTGCTACCAGTGTGGCCAGCCAGGCCACATCAAGAGGGACTAACCGTCTAGGGCTGGAGGTCAGCAGATGCTTCCCGCGCCGAGCACTGAAGGGTGAGCAGGAGGTCGTGGTTTCTAGGCGCGAGGAGGAGGACAACAGTTGTGGCGAGGGTACCGGCCAGTGGCTACCCGTCCGACGCAGAGTGTGGCTGCTTCGTCCGCACCTAGGGCTGAGGGGCGTATCAACGCCCTGACACACGGGGATGCCAGAGCTTCAGGATCAGTGGTGGCAGGTATGGTTTCAGTTTCCGGTAGACTTGTTTACATGCTTTTCGATTCCAGCGCTACGCACTCGTTTGTCGCTGCCAGTTTTGCTGTTAGTTTGGGGCAGGACTATATGTTGTTAGAGGATCCGTTCATGATCAGAGGTCCGAGTGGTCAACTGTTTGTAGCTAAGGAGGTGTACACAGGTTGTGAGGTCAATGTTGAGGGACACAGCCTTCCCACTGACCTGATTATGATACAGATGGAGGACTTTGGCGTAATTCTGGGGATGGACTGGCTGTCCGCTTACCATGCCTTGGTGGACTGCTTTGAGAGGAAGATCGTCTTCTCCATACCGGAGTTGCCTTCTTTCGAGTTCCACGGGCAGCCAATGGATGGAGGCTTCAGGTGCATTTCTGCACTTCAGGCGGTGAGACTTTTGGGCCAGGGGTGTGAGGGCTTTCTGGCTTGTGTGGTGGCGGAACCCAGCCCTGTGGTAAACTTCCAGAGTATCTCAGTGGTCAGAGAGTACCCCGATGTGTTCCCAGATGAGTTGCTAGGACTACCGCCCGAGCTTGAGATCGAGTCTGAGATCTCACTGGTACCGGGGACCAGCCCCATCTCTACAGCACCATACAGGATGGCACCACTTGAGCTGTGAGAGCTCAAGTCTCAATTGCAGGACCTTCTGGAGAAGGGCTTTGTGAGGCCCAGTGCGTCTCCGTGGGGAGCCCCGGTATTGTTCGTAAAGAAGAATTGTATCCTACGCCTTTATGTGGACTACCGACAGCTGAATAGGGTTACTATCAAGAGTAGGTATCCGTTGCCGAGGATTGATGACTTGTTTGACCAATGCGAGGTGCCACGGTATTCTCCAAGATAGACTTGAGGTCTGGATACCACCAGTTGAGGATCAAGGAGGCAGACGTCTCCAAGATAGCTTTCCGCACCCGGTACAGACACTACGAGTTTCTGGTCATGCCGTTTGGGCTGACCAATGCCCCCACTGCCTTCATGGATTTGATGAACCGAGAGTTCAGATCGTACTTGGACCAATTCGTGGTGGTATTTATTGATGATGTGCTTATCTATTCTCGAGATCAGATGCAGCACGGACAGCACTTACAGATGGTTTTGGACACACTGAGACGACGTAGGCTATACGCCAAATACAGCAAGTACGAGTTCTGATTGAGGGAGGTGACCTTCTTGGGTCATGTGATCTCCGGGGATGGCTTGGCTGTGGACCCAGCCAAGGTTGAGGCAGTGCTCAGGTGGGAGAGATCGCATACGGTTATTGAGATCCGCAGTTTCTTGGGACTGGCAGGCTACTACCAGCGGTTTATCAGGGGCTTCTCGCAAATTGCACGTCCTATGACACAGCTAACCTGGAAGGACGTGCCCTTTACTTGGACAGACACTTGTGAGGCATGTTTTCAAGAGCTAAAGAAGAGGCTGACTTCGACTCCCGTGCTCACCATCCCAAACAGTAGTAGTGAGTTCGTTGTGTACACGAACGCCTCTTTGCAGGGATTAGGGGGTGTGCTCATGCAGAGGGGTCACGTTGTCACTTACGCTTCGCGGCAACTAAAGCCCCATGAGCATAGCTACCCTACCCACGACCTGGAGCTGGCAACTATCGTCTTCGCGCTGAAGACTTGGAGGCACTACTTGTACGATGAGACCTTTGAGATTTTCACAGATCATAGAGCTTCAGATACTTGTTTGATCAGAATGAGCTCAACATGAGACAGAGACGTTGGTTGGAGCTCCTGAAGGACTATGACTACAGCATTTCCTACCACCCGGGAAAGGCCAACGTGGTGGCTGACGCCTTGAGCCGGAAGGCGGCCGCCCACTTAACTAGTTTACAGGTGCAGAGTTTGAGCCTCATGAAGGAGATGAGCAGTTGGAGGCCCCTAGAGTTACTGGGGCACTGTGGGGCAGTGACGGTGACACGACAGACGAGGCCAGAGCTGATAGACCGCATCATCACTGGACAGATGGCCGACCCGTACTTACAGTCATTGCGTGACAGAGTGCTGTCAGGAGACCCTGGGGACTTCTCTTTTACAGACCAGGTACTGCGCATGAGGAGACGCTTGTGCGTTCCCAGGGACGAGGAGCTGTTGAGAGAGCTCCTGACCGAGGCACACGGTTTCAGGTTCACCATACATCCCAGAAACACAAAGATGTACCATGATTTGAGACGTGACTTTTGGTGGAGGGGAATGAAGCGGGATGTAGGTGAATTCGTACAGCAGTATTTAGTGTGCCAGCAAGTGAAGGCTGAGCACCAGAGGCCTGCAGGGCCATTGCAGCCACTTCCAGTGCTAGAGTGGAAGTGGGAGAGCGTCACCATGGACTTGGTGGTGGGCTTGCCCATTACCCAGCGAGGACACGACGCAGTCTACGTGATCGTTGACAGATTGATGAAGACAACATGTTTCTTGCCAATCCGAGTCACCTTGGGACCAGCACAGTTGGCAGAGAGGTATATCCGGGACGTGGTACATCTACACGGAGTTCCGCGGGAGATCGTATCCGACCAGGATACCCGTTTTATGTCCCAGTTTTGGGCTGAGTTTCAGCAGGCCCTGGGGACACGATTGAGGTTCAGTAAGCATACCAACCCCAGACGGACGGACAGTCTGAGCGCACGATACAGACACTGGAGGACCTTTTGCGTGCTTGTGTACTAGACTGGAGGGGCTCTTGGGAGGAGCACTTGCCCCTGGAGAAGTTTGCATACAACAACGGCTATCACTCGAGCATCAGCATGGCACCCTACGAGGCTCTGTACGGACAGAGGTGTACAGCACCCTTGAGTTGGTTTGAGGTTGGGGACCACGTCTTCCTTCGTGTTTTTCCCATGAAGGGCCTGCAGCGGTTTGGGGTGAGAGGGAAGCTCGCGCCAAGGTTCATGGGACCCTTTGAGGTCCTAGAGCAGGTTGGACCCGTTGCTTACAGGCTTGCCCTCCCTCCCCAGCTTTCTAGTGTGCACGACGTGTTCCACGTGTCCAACCTCAGGAAGTACGTCGCCGATCCCAGTCACGTCCTGAACCACGAGAGCGTCAAGGTGGGTGACGACCTAACCTACCCCGAGCGGCCAGTGCAGATTCTTGACAGAGCTGTCCGAAGTCTAAGACGGAAGCAAGTACCCCTAGTGAAGGTCTTGTGGAGGAGCCAGCAGTACGAGGAGGCTACCTAGGAGCCTGAGGCGGCGATGCGGGAGCGGTACCCGGAGCTCTTTGAGGGTATGTCTTTTCGGACCGGCTTCGGTCCTCCTTGAGTTTGTTATGCGTATATTGTTCCTTTTCCGCACCCTAGTTAGTGCAAGTTTCGGGGACGAAACCTTTTTTGAGTTTGTTATGTTAAGACCCGAGACATCAAACACTTTTTAAGACGTCTGGGAGTTGGTCCAGACGTCTGGACGCCTTCCCAGATGTCTGAAAATAAATTTTGGCGTGCGTACGATCGCGAGTCTGCGCGCGTGCCGCGTGCAGACTGCAACCCATCGCCCTCTTCTTTTTCTCTCTCCCCTCGCCAACCTGCAGACGCCTCCCCCACGCCTTCAAATACCCCTCCCCTCTCCCTCGTTCACCACCCCACCGTCTCCTCCTTCTTCCAGCGTGAGCACGAGAGCGAGAGTGAGGGCAGCAGCTGCTGCCGAGTGCAATGCGGAGAGGAAGAGGTGTAGCGAGAGGGAAGAAGAGGGAGAGCATGTGAGAAAGAGAGAGAGAGCCCGCCCCGAGGCTGACCGGCGTGCGCACGGAGGAGCATCCTGCTGGGGAGATCTCCCTGGTGCTGTTGCAGCTCGAGCAGCAGACGAGCAGCTGCGTGGTGAGCTGGCGCGCAGCGGGAAGAAGATGAGGAGGTTCTGATTCTGGGAAATTTTCCTAGAATTAGGCATCTGGACCTACATCCAGAAGACGTGGGCGACGTCTGGAGGGAGCTCTAGACGACTGAGAGGTACTAAACTTCTCCTCTGCCTCCTTTTTACGAATGCGGCCATGCAGGCCGTTCAGCCGAAGTGCTGAGACGTGTCATGTTGAGGAGGTTTTCGTCGTGCGTGCAGGTTTTGTTTCGGGAAGGCGCGGGGACACGCCCTCCCACGCAATCCAGACGTCTGGGCACGGCACCAGATGGCGGAGAGCGTCTCCAGACGTCCGGAGAGGTGGTCGGACGTCTGGAACTGGGTCCAGACAATTCAGCAGGATCCCTGGACGTCCGAGGAGCAACGCAAAGTGAGGTATAACCTGGACCACTTTTTAAGATGTCTGGAAGGTGTTCCAGACGTCTGATTTGAGTTAGAGTTGTCATTTTTGACGTGTTTAGGGTCCGTTCGAGGTCCGATTTTCTCGTTTAAGATTCTGTTCTTCTCTGAATTAGTTCCTCTACTTGTTTGAAATACTTGTATCCTATTCTGAGTGGTTCTTTTTGATTGCTCCTTGTGTTAGGAACTCATTCTGCTGTGGCTTTGGGGGTTGCGGAGGAACGTGGACCTGCCGATCACTCCCCCATTATTCCCGATTTTGCAGGTAGAGTGGCTCCCCTTAGTTACTTACAAACATTAATGCATCTCTGAAATAAATGATAGATCCTAGGGTATGGCATGAATCCTAGGACCTAAAAACTAGATTGAATGATAGATCCTAGGGTATGGCATGAATCCTAGGACCTGGAAACTAGACTGAATGATAGATCCTAGGGCGTAATTGAAATGAATGTCTTGAATGCCTGAATTGCAGTCTTGGATAAGTAAATAGAATAATGATAATTACCTGTAATTGGATAACAGCTGCCTATGAAATGTAGAATACTGTTGCTAGTAACTATTACATGTAATTTCTGTTGGTTGAAATTAAATACGAGCTGCTTGTATATAAATTGGAAAGGAAAGGATGTTTAAATGTTGGAAATATGGTTTAATTACGAATAAAACTGAAATGATGAAACCTAGTATGACTTGGCCTGAGAATTATGAGCATGAACCCTACAGGGAATTAGGAGTAGAGCTCCTGGAAAATAAATAGAATGGAATTGGGAAAGTGGGTGGGGAAGTGAGCTGTCCCTTGAGTACGGAGTACCAAGGAGAGTAATTGTCCCCCTATTTAGTGTAGAGCGGAGCTAACTGTCCTAGAGACCCGGGGTTAGGTCTGGCCACTTTGTATCGACTTTTGGCCCTTACGTACATAGTATCGGGGAGAGCTACTAGTGTAGGGAGAGAGCTAGCCACCCCACGAGCCTCGGGGTTCAGCTAGCCATCCTACACCAACTTGTTAGGCCCACTGGGCAAATCAGGGTAGTCAGGCGAGGGTGCGCGGACTGTGGAGGGGCAAGACCCCTGTTTGGTTACTGTGGAGGGGCTAGACCCTTGTTATTGAGAGAGCTCTGCCTTATACTGGTTCCGTGCTGTGCTTTAGGCGCACCCGTTAACGGAAACGACTAACTGTGTGCCAGTACAAGGTAGCTACCTGTGTGTTTATCGTGCGTGTCGTAGTCATCGTTACATCTGTCAGCGACCTTAGGGTAGTTGACTAAGGGTAGAACCACCACGGGACTCTCCCGGCCAGGAGAGCACCACGTGCTACTTCTACTTTTCGGGAAGGACTGCAATCAAGATCGTTCCCACGTGGAACATTCAAAATCAAGAGAAAGACCTGAGAAATAAATCAAGAAAGAGTAAAAAGAGAAATAAAGAAAGAAATTAAAAACAACAGCTACTTGTCCACCTTTACTGTTTTTCTTAGTTAGCTAGTTGCCACTTTACACAGTGTTTCGCTGACGTATCATAATTGTCACCTTTTTCAGGACCAGGTGTTGAGCAGCCAGAGCCTACGGCTGCGGAGAGTGCTGGGCCTAGTAGAACCCAGTAGTTGTACTTTTGTTGTACCCACTTTTTTGTAGAAGTGAGTATTTCTTTTATACCTTGTACTCTATTATTGTAAACTTCATATTTCTATACCTGTTTTTAATTCTCTACTATTGTGGTAGTATGTATTGTAGTAATTATTTTCTTTATTGTTGTACTTTTGTTACTATTAGTTACTTACATAGTGAATGTGATTTATTTTACTGATTTTTGGTTACCTTCTCGTTGGACGACTGGGTCTTGGGATCAGTCAAGTCGATCCGATTCTCATGTCCTGTAGGGATTCGGGAACCGGGTCGTAACACCCGATCTTCCCTAGCCATACAAAAATCATCTATTTCTATCCTATTATCGAAAAGTTGCAAAACAAATTGGCGGGATGAAAGGCCAACTTGCTTTCTTCTTCTATGAGACACCTTCTCATAAGCATGTTCTCACTTCGATTTCCATCCATATCCTTTTTGTGCTCGAGGTCCCTTCTGCGGTTGTGAAAAAGATTGAATCTATCTTTGCTAACTTCTATTGGTGATCTTTTGATAACCATCGTCAACTTCACTAGATAGGATGGCATCAGATTTGTTGTCTTAAGAAGTTTGCAGGCCTCGGTATTCATGACATTTCCTTTTTTATTAAGGCTTTCTGCATGAAAAGAGTTTGGAATGTGCTTTTTTGGGGACTTTCCTTTCAGCTCATTGGCTAAAAGCCTTTATGGGTCCAAGTTGAACTCCCCCTACCGGCGAGGATCAAAACCCTTCGTAAAGCATACATTCAAATGAGATCTTATATTCATTGGGAGGTCCATGAAGGCAATTTCGATTTTTGGCTTGATCTCTAGGTTAGGGATTCTCCCCTAGTGAGCTTTCTCCCTCACAATCACTCTCCTCCTCAGGTTTCTGTGATAACGATCTACCATAATCTACACATATGTGATCTTCTCTTCTCACTTCCTAACCACATCCTTAATATGATTGCCAATACTCATCTTGATGATCAAAAGGATTGTCCGATATGGATGCCTAACTACTCGGGTAACTTCTCGGTAAAGTCTACCTATGATCTACAATTTGAACATTTTACCCGTAGTGAGATTTTAAAGAATTTATTGTCTCTGAAATTGCCCCTGACGATTCTTTTAACTACTTGGCACATAATTCTTGAAAAACTTCCTACAAATGACAATATCACTTATTTGGGTATCCCTCTTGTTTCAAAATGTGTTTGCTACCCCCAATCATCCGGATTCTGAAACCTCTACCTACCTCTTTTCCTCCGGTCGTTTAGTTCATCTTATTGTGGGTTGGGCCATCTCTAAGAATCACTTACGCCCCCCCAATCCAAAGTCTTTCTTCTCAATTATGAGCAACCCCTCCCGATCTTTCAAGGTTACGAGAACTAAAGGATTTATCTACTTCGTCTGGACTAATACTTGGAATATTCGAAATCGTGTTATCCATGATAATATTTTGTTCAACCAAATCCCATACTTGTTGGAACACTCCTGGAACAATTTTGACCTCCATAATTGGTTTGTTTCACAACGTCCTACTTCATTTGTCCTCAACTAGGTTCACCCTACCTCTAGACTCAAGCTCAATATTGCCACTTTCTCTGATGGACCTTCCATTTTTGTTGGGTGTGTTCTTCGCGATGGGGCTAGAGAATTCCGTTGTGGGGCGGCTGCTAATTAAATTCTCCTCTACTAATATTGTGTGAGTTATTTACTCTATACACCACGCTTTCTTTGGTTGTCGTGTCCTTTATGCAGGTGGAATCAGACTCTACCTTGTGTTACTAGTGGAAAGGAAAGATACCGATCACATGGTTTGCTCGTAGAGATTTTGAAAGACTAAAGGAGAGAACTAACAGAATTGCTTTTGTCCACTTTATGCACTCGGCGGTGAAGTTGCTTGCACACCAAATGGTGAGCCTAGGTGACGGTGATTGGAGGATATTCAATTCAACCCATTCTCTCCCACGCAGAGTCCATGAGCGATTTGGATGGACAGATTCAATTCTTTTACATTCTCTGAGGATCCTGGCAACTTGTCTTATTCAGGATTAGCTTTTTCTGCTTTTTTTGCCTTTATTTGCTTTGTTAGCTTTTTTTTTTAAAATACGGGAGCAAATTTTTATTCATCCCCCCACTCCCAGGAGGCCATACAGAGGGGGGGGGGGGGGGGGGGGGGGGGTTGGGGGACTAGACTAAAACCTACCCCATACAGGAAAAGGGGGACCATGACTCGTGACCTAGTACAACCAAAATAAAAAGACCAAGAAGCAACCACATCCTAAAAAAAGAGCAAAAAGACTAGGCTACAAGAGATGGAACCACACTGAACAGCCCAGGCCCAACACCGAAGATCCTAGCGACCAAACTAACCAATAATATGGGGAAAATGTATTTTATCAAGATTGATAGTCCCACAACATCTAGGGTCAAGATTTCGACCTAGAAGATAAAATCTCCAAGGCCCAGTAGCAAACTGGGCAATTTATCTAGCAAGACCATAAACCACAGGATGAATGAATTGCAGCTCCATACAGTGGTTCTGAAGACTTTTAATTTGGTTGAACTACCATTCAGCCCTCCATGAAATCGAGATCTTACCCTTCCACTAGAAGAAGAGAAGGGTAGAATCCACCTCCAAGATTAGGGGAGAGTCCCTTTGGTCCGAATTCAAAAGAAAGTGGTGGATGGAGCAAAGCAAGGTCAGATCGTTATTGGATGATTGCAACCTCGCAGTAGCAATTTTCCAGAAGTTACCATTGTGGTCACGCACCACCCAAGCCACAAATGACCAGCCATCGTTGTTGAGAGCAGCAAAATTAACCTTATAACCCATCTAAGGGTGGACCCAAGATAGTGCAAAATGGTTGGGGTGGAACAGTTTAAACCAAGTAGCCATGCAGAACCGTCCCCAATTGTGCTCCAATAAGGGGGGGATAGCATTTAATTTGAAACCATCATTTTTAATTTTGTTCCTAACCCACTAGATATGATACCAAATAAAAATAATAATCCCTTTAAGCCATTTGGAATGAGGATAAGGGTTATCATCAGAGATGACAGAGAAGAATTGAGCCGGATCATTGGGGGAGAGGAGACATTGCTGAAAGGTCCAAGAAGAGATACAGATAGCCACTTCACTATACAAGAGGAGATGGGTTAAAGATTTAGCATCAGGAGAGTTTGGGCAGCAATTGCATTTAGAAACTAAGGAAATGCCCAGATGTTGAATGTTGTTATCTGTAGGGAGTTTATCGTGGATAACCGTCCAAGCGAGGAGAATCATCCTTAAGGGGAATTTGAGCCTCCACAAGGATTTTAAAGATAGCTAGGGAGTAGAGTTTCTAAAGTTCAGGAGATAGGCAGAGGAAATAGAGAAATTGCTGAGAGTAGTGGACGACCAAATCGAGGAGTCCTTCGCATCACAGAGCAGGGTATGAAAAATTTGCTCCTAGATGTAATCAAGAATAAAATGGATATATTCCTAGAGAGGATTAGCAATGACATCTTTCATGCAGATAGAAGGGGGATTGACGTCTGGGGGCAGAAAGTCCCTAAGAGGAGAGTCCCCAGCCCAAAGATCCACCCAGAAGTCAATCAACCCCTCTTTCACATCCCAACACAAGACCATCTTTGAGTCAAGGTAAGCCTTAGCCAAAGGTTTAAGCCTATTGGGGAGGAGGAGAGGGAAGTTATCAAAACTCCCGTAAAGGAATCTCATCAATAAAGCAAAGGGAGAGTCACCAAAGAGGATATTGCAAACCCTCTTTACAAGGAAAGCCTTAATGACCAATGATAGGTCCCAAATTCCAAGACCCCCGCAGGTAGTAGGTTTACAAATATGCTTCCAAGAAACCCAATGATGGTGCTTAGACTCAGAATTAGATCCCCAAAAGAAACTGGCAAAAATGCCCTGAATGTTCCTAATAACAGCTTTGGGGACTTCAATGATAGAGAGAATATGAATAGGAATAGAGGAGAGAACATGCTTAATGAGAAGGAGCCTGACAACATTAGAGAGGAGCTTAGCTTTCCAACCAGCCAACTTTGAATGGATCTTGTCAACAAGCTCATGAAAATAGGCAATTTTAGCCCTACCCAAGAAAATAGGACTGCCCAGATATGTGAAGGAGAGAGAGCCAAGTTGAAAACCAGTGATGGCGAGGGTGCAATTGAGTCTTCCAAAGAGGAAATGTTTCCCAACAAAGCAAAAACTCTTCAGCAGATTAAACTTCTGCCCAAAATCCGATTCGAAAGCATGAATGAAGTTCATGAGGTTGTTGGTAGATATAAGGTTCCCATTGAGAAACAAAATACTATCATTCGCATAGAGCAAGGCAAGAGGAGAATCGATGCCTCTCTTGACAAAAAAGAGGGAGAATTGGCCTAGAAAAGCCAGCTCTTTGATCCCACGAATGAAAGGCTCCATGAAGATATCAAAAAGGAAAGGAGACAAGAGGTCACCTTGCCCTAAGCCCTGGGAAACTTTGAAAAAAGAAGACGAGCTCTCATCAACTAAGATGAAGGAGATCTCATGTTGAACAAAACCTTTAATAAAGTTGATGACTTGAGCGGAGAATCCAAATTTAAGGAGAATACAAAAGAGGGCCTTGTTGATATGCTTCTACCATGATTTAGTAAAATATAGCATCATAATATAGTCGATAAAAGTAATACAACACTTAAATTTATAATACTCGAAAAACTGTGAGTTCTGAGGTCATTCACTGGAAGCAAATGTAACAAATCAATCACCAATCACAATATTCAAAAATAATAATGCAGGTGAATCAAATGATCAAAATGATATTCAATTAAGAGCAAAAATATATCTCAAAAGTTAGGGATAAAAATATAAAAAGATAGGACTAAAAATGGTGGTTGAAATCACCAATTAAGCCCTAAAATTAAGCATTAATCCCAACAGTACTTAAGAGTCAAATATATCAACAGTAGCCTTCAAATCACTTAGCCATGTCAGCACAAGTCTCAAATAATTCCACAGTGCCTCAACCAAGGTTAGACGTTGGCCAAGCACATCAGATAGCTTAATTCTCAAGTGCAGTAGCTCCTCAGATCACCTCTAAATTCTCTAAGTGTTGGTAGGCATCTCGAGGTACTACAGTGCAAAACCACCCCCCTCTCCCCTCATATTTTCCTCTCCTTTCTCTCTACTCAGAATAAGGTATACGGGTGTTTAGGTAATCGGGTAAACGGGTCAGAGGTCCAGGCTTGCCAGCGTGGAGGTGGGCGAGGGTGTGCAGGTCAGGTAAGCAGGGACCTTACCCCCAATGTCAAGGCGATAAGCCACCATAGCAAAAACGTTATAAACAAATTTCAGAATTGAAATGCCATGATGTGGCACTAAAACGACTGGTGTTTCTTCGCGTAGTTGCAGCTGAGAGCCCTCTCAAATTGATGCTGTTGCAGCTGTTGTTTGCCTCGATTGAGAGCCTGGAGCTCCTCCTGATGCCAAGCCATAGCTCCTAGGGGTGGTGTTGAAGTTGTTGATCGACAGTAGACAACAGTGGTAGGCAATGATGAACGGCGACAGTGGTGACGCTGGCAAACACATGAAAGCATGAAAACGGGCTTAACGCCCCAATTAAACTAGTTCAAGACCTTTGCCAAGGTGCGTGGAGTGCAACGATGGTGGCTGTGAGATGTTTAGTGTTGTGTGGAGGTTGGCGATGTCAAAGACGACGGCCGTGGGTGGGTTTGTGTGGTGAGGTGAAGGAGAGACTAATAGCCCCAATTTGGTTGGGGCTTTTGGTCGTGAGGTCATGGCAGAGGTTTTGGAGGTGGTGGTGCAAAGTCTAATGGCCTGTGGAGCAAGCGTGAGCTCACTGGGGCTTACGCTAGAGGCGGGGACAAAGGTGGTGGAACGGTGGTTTCAGTGGGTGAATTTAGAATCAAGGGTGTGAAAAGACGTTAGAGAAGGAGAAAGAGAGGTTAGGGTACATGAGAGAGAGAGAGAGCGAGGCCACATTTGGCATTGACCGGCCGGACGTGGGAAAGACAATATTAATAGTGAAGGATTCGGCGAGGAAGACAAGGGCGACAATGCCCTTGCTTTGGCTAGCAAGATGAGCCTTCCAAGTTGACGATTGGTTGGCTGGAAGAGGGAGGCGAAGGAGCTTGCTAAAGCCAAAGAAGATGATGGTTGGAGGAGGAAGGAGAATTCCGGTCCAATCTTGGCTGCTCTGCACGTTGGGAGTGAAATTGTACTAGAGGAGGGGTGAATAGTGAAATTATATAATATTGTAATACAAAAAATTCAATCACAAAAGGTAGGACCAAATTTTTAGGTGGAAACCCAAGATGGGTGAAAACCACCACCTAAGCCAATTCCTTAACTTAGAATTTTCGATCACAAGGTGATCAATCCACTACCCACACTACTTAAACGAGAGTAGTATACCTCAATTACAAATCCCACCACCAATCCCTAAATGGAGGTTTCACCCTTCAAAATGAAGAGGCAGGGACCCGACAGGTAGGATACCCAACGTACAAAAATAAGAAGTAAAACAACACTTATAGAGCACCCCAATATTTTAATTACTTTCTTATCTACTAAGCATAAAAAGAACTCCCAAAGGATTTGCAGAACGGAGTGAGTCGGGAGTATGGATTTGCCCTTTGATCAAAGTGTTGGCACATCACAAGGGCAAAATGAAGCTTAGAGTAGTGAGCAAGGGATTTTTCTAAGGGAATTGAATATCAAGAGGTGTGTATTTCCTAAGAGGGGTTGTAATCTATTTATAGGCAAGTTTGGAACCTTCAAGAACACTTGGGAGAGTTCTCCTAGCCGTTGGAGACAAATACCAAGAGATTGGGACGAAATCCACCACAAATCAGGGTAATGATGAGTCTGACATTAATATCAGACGTCTAATTTTAGGGTCAGACGTCTCATAAGACGTCTGATTATAATTTTGGTCATCTAATACTATAGGCCATCTTGACCTGACTTCATTGAATCGAAAGAAGAACATCTGATATTTTCACATAAGACGTCTGATTAAGTTATTGGATGTCTAATAAAGGGTGAATTCGTTCCTGTTTTGATCAGATCCAAACAGGTCCTAGATTTAAGGAATCAGACGTCGTTATGGACGTCTGAGGGAATCACCAAATGTCTGGAAACCTAAAAAGACTTGGCTACGATATCTGACAAAAGATCTTATGTTCGTAATGAGATACGCACAGAAAAAAATGGGCAACGATCCAAAGGTAGACGTTTGGAAGTATTTCCAGACGTATGAAAATACATTTTTGCCCATTATCTATAGGACGAAGATAGGTGCTTAGTCTAACAGTTATTCTGAGGTCGTCCAGGTAAAGCATCAGACGTCTGTATGAGGTCATAGACGCCTAATAGAGGAGTGCTTCAACTGATGTTTATGAAGACAGAAACTAATGGCAAACTATAGGAAGTTAGACGTCTGAGACACTTGTCAGACGTCTTAAAGTCGAAAATCAGATATCTGACAATTGTTATGGACGTCTGATAAAAGTCTTAGTGTTAGGTTTTTGCTTCTAATTTATCTTAAGTGTAGAGAGCCTAAGTTAGATATTTATATGTTATGTTTGGGGGCTCTTTACAACATTTCTAGACTCAAATAAAATGAAAATTACAACCTTTGAAACTTTACATGAAAAATCCTATGACCTAATACTTTTGCTACTTGTCTTCACATTTTTAATCTCCCGTCTTGGAAAACTTTATGAAACCTACAATTATGTTATTCCAGAGAGAAACAATATGCTACACTTATTTTTTATTTCATTTTCTTCATTTTGTAAAATCATCAAAATATTATATATGAGTAGTTGAACTAACAATCTCCCCTTTTTTTATGATTTTCAAAATATAGCTGTAGGTTCTTATTTTCTCCCCCTGAAAGTTGTACTTAGTAGTCTATATCTATTTGAGAAGTTTTTTTTTTATTTTTATGTTATTCCCTAGGTTCTTATCTACGTTCTTCTCCCCCTTTTTGAATATCATCATTAAGGGTACTGAAAGGGAGTTGAAATCCAAACTACAAGAGTGACATCTACAAAGTGGAGGGCATTAATAAAATTGCATGCTTAATAAAAGATGACAAAGCATTAAAGAAAATCGACTAGGAATAGAAACATTTAAGTACGGATTAGCTATTGTTCCCAAAAATATTTAAGTATGGGGTTAAGGCCCCTTAATACAAACTTGGAAGAAAGAAAAAAGAAAGAAAAATAGAAGAACTAAACTATTCTTCTTGATCTTGGCAGCGGCGGCGACGAGCAGGTCCATGTCCCATCTGCAAATTTTGAATGTCTGATCTAAGTTCATTGATGTCGCGGCGCATGCTTCCCATGTAGGTGTACATCTCGCTCGTTCATCGCAGTAGGAGGGAGATGCCGGAGGAAAGGGAATCTGTGGTCGGATCCCACGCTTCTTCAAAGCTCAAGCAAGGAGCTTCTATTTGAAGGGGTCATGCTTCATGGAAGTCCAGAAAGGGTGGAAGGGGCTCTTCTTCAATGGGCTCGTCAACTGGCTTAAGATGTTCCCTAAGTATATGCATCTTGGCAGCTATAGCCCGATTGTAGGGCTCAATTTTCTTGTCAACAGCCTGGTCAGTTATGAAAATTCATTAGGTTGAAAAAATTTTGGATAGAATAGACCCAAACGGAAGTGATGCCCCATGGTCCTCATTCAAAACGCGAACAATGAAACGGCAATAATTGAAAGGAATATGACGGACGGTCACAAAAAAGAGCGCCTTGTGTTGGCGCGAGATGTAATCAAAACCTCCCGATTTGTTTAGGAGGTCCCACCCAAATATGCGAGAAAGTAAGCGTGGAAGGGGTTTAAGGTTTTTGCAAGGTAGGGTGCCAAGATTTTCAACATATTTTTCAGGGAGGACTAATTCTTGATTGATGACTTTTGAGTTGTATTGCCTAAATTGAAGTCATTTCCCTCATTGGGGATGGCTAGAAGGTTAGAAATAGATTTGGACGTGATGTGGATTTCGCGCCCAAATAAGCGGGTATGGAGCTCAAGTTCATCGTTGCTGTAGTCTTCAACGATGTTGGAGTAAAAGAGCTGGACTAGATCAGGAAACACGCCAATAGTTCCAATGTCAAAGTGGAACTATCGGTCAAAATATTGGAAGAGATGGAGAGTTTCGAAGTGTTCCCGAAGGTTTAAATGAGCAAAATCATTACAAACAATAAAACGAAGGCATTTAACTTTGGCATTTGCGAAGCGACGAAATCGCTTCCTAGCGATATCGCTCCACAATTGATCCGCTAAATAGGTGGAGGAGGTGGAAGAGCCCTTGGCTTGCTTCCTACGGGGAGGCATATTTGGTGGAATGGGGGTTAGGTTTTGGAAGAAAAGGTTGTGTTTTGAGGACAGAATACCTGCAAAAACATCCATACAAAAACATTCAACCAAACAACATTCAACCAATAGACTTCAACTACTCAGATTCAACCAATAGATATGCAATCATCATTGATAAAAACGTGTGGCAGTATGCCTTGAGGCAATACAACCTGCCATGAAGTTGAGGCAATATACCTTTGGATTCAAGCCACTACAATGTCAGCTTGAATCTCATGAGGTAATACCCTTGCCAAAAACATAGAACTTTGACGCTCCAAGAGGGTTTGACCGAGGGTTTAGGTTCTAGGGCTAACAATGGCATGAAATACGCAAGTAGGCCGAGTGGATCAAGAAGGAAAAGAAGATGCGGCTAGGGCAAAGGTAATCGTGGGAAAAAAAAACGTGGAGATGCCCTAAGAGTTGAGAGAGTATACCCATGGGAGGGGGAGCCTCCAGATGCGCGGTCGAGAAGCAGGGAGTACGCGCGTAGGGGAGTAGCAACTCCGCATGTCATCGAGGAGGCACGACGGTCGTCTAGCGGCAAGAGGAAGGTCGCCAACTGCAGCTATGGGCCGTAGGGTTGGAGGGAGAGCTGTAGAGATTTGAGAGAGGGGAGTGGGACCTTGAGATGGGGATGTTATATCCCAAGGTCTTGGAGCAAGTCTCCCCCTGAAGTTAGGGAGATTTGCATTCCAAACCATCTAGAGAACAGACGCGAACTACATATTTTTCCCAGATCAAATGTCTTGAGACGTTGTCAGATGTCAGGATTGGACTTTTGGGATTGAAACCCTTTTGATGGTGTCGTCTGTTTTAACCATCAGACGATATATCAGACGACTAATTTACAAATTAGACGTCTGATTTCTGCAAGCATCCCTTCCTGGAATATGATTTATTCTCCTGGTTGTCGTCTGATCTCTATATCAGACGACACACAAGACGTCTAAATCTAAAATTAGACGTCTGATTTCTGCAGACAGACCTTCATGGATTTTACTCTAAAGTTACAAGGTCATCTGATTTCATGTTCAGATGACCTATACAACATCTAACCACATCATCAGACGTCTGACTCATAATACATGTTCTTACTCACAGATAGACGTCTGTCAATACATTTGGATGACGGTCCAGACGTCTGTGAATGATGACGGACGTCTAAAATAGCTCTTTTGAGATATAAAATCGTCATCTATCCCAAATCTTCAGACGACGAATTTTTAAGTATAAGACGTCTGATAGTTTAATCAGACGTCTGATATTGCACAAAATGTGTATTTTGATGTTTGAACTGAGAATGAAGTCTCTTAACTTAGTAAAGTCAAGGTTCCATCTATGCTCATGACAAAGGAAGTTCCATTAAGTCACTAAACTCTTCAAATATCACTTAGCTTACATATGCCTAGTTTCCTACGTATATAATTAAAATGATCATAATTCAAAGGTTTAGTGAAAATATCAGCCAATTGCAATTTAGTACAAATAAATTCAACCTCGATTGCTCCCTTAAGTACATTATCTCTCAAAAAGTGATGTCGAACATCAATATGTTTTGTACGGGAGTGATGTATGGGATTTTTCAAGAGGTTGATAGCACTAGTATTATCACATAATATTTTTATCTTATTAAATATCAAGTTAAAATCCTTCAAAGTATTTTTCATCCAAAGCACTTGGGAACATGCTAGTGCGGTGGCTATGTATTCAGCTTCCGTAGTTAATAGGGCTACACTTGATTGTTTCTTTGAGAATCAAGAGACTAGTGATTCACCCAAGAATTGGCATGTCCCACTAGTACTTTTCCTATCGGTGCGGCTACTTGCGTAGTCCGCATCGCTATATGTAACTAAGTTGAATTATGGACTCCTAGGGTAGAATAAGCCATAATCAGATGTGTCAACTAGATATCTAAATATTCGTTTTACAGCATTTAGGTGTGATCGTTTAGGGTTTGATTGAAACCTAGCACATAAGTAGGTACTAAACAAAATGTCAGGTCTACTGGAAGTTAAATACAGTAAAGATCCAATCATGCTACGATAGAGCTTTTGATCTATGGGTGTACCTGATTAGTCTAAGTCTAGGGAAGTTGTGACACTCATAGGAGTGTTCTTCCCTTTACTTTTGGCCATTTCAAATTTTTTCAGCATCTCCTTTGTGTATTTTGATTGACACACAAAGGTTCCAAATTCGAGTTGAGTGATTTGTAAACCAAAGAAAAACTTGAGTTCACCCATCAAACTCATTTCGAATTCTTCCTGCATAATTTCTGAAAACTTTCTACACATAGATTCATTAGTAGCACCAAATATAATATCATCTACATATATTTGAACTAATAAAATGTATTTTCCTTTTCTTTTAATGAATAATGTGGAATTAGCTTCCCCTATAGAGAATTTTGCATTTAACAAGTAGTCTTTGAACCTTTCATACCAAGCTCTAGGAGCTTGCTTTAGACCATATAGTGCCTTGTTTAATTTATAGACAAAATGAGGCTTATCATGAGACTCAAAACCGGGAGGTTGTCTTACGAAAACTTCCTCCTTAATGAATTCATTAAGAAACACGCTCTTAATGTCCATTTGAAAGAGTTTAAAGCCAAGAAAGGCGGCATGCGCAAGAAGCATGCGAATTGATTTGAGTCAAGCTACGGGAGAGTAGGTCTCATCAAAATCAATTCCTTCTTGGTTGTACCCTTGTGCTACCAACCGAACCTTGTTCCGAATGACTATACCAGATTCATTCAACTTGTTCCGGAATACCCATTTGGTACCTATTACCGTTTGCCCTTCAAGCTTAGGTACTAGATCCCAGACTTCATTCCTTTGGAATTGGTTGAGTTCCTCCTACATGGTCATCATCCAAGGTTCTTCGGAGCACGGTTCCTCGACACTCTTGGGTTCAACTTGAGATACAAAGGCAGAGAGACCAAAAGAGCAACTAAAACGAGATCGGGTTTTAACGTCCTCGGAAACACTTCCAATGACTTGGCTTTCGGGATCATCCCTTTGATATATCTAATCTTTTGGAAGATTGTGGATATTGGAGTTTGGAATGTTAGACACATCAATAGTAGAATCATCTTCATCTTCCATATTGACTCTGTCAATGGAGGAAGAGTGAGGAGATTCATTGAAGGAAACATGGAGGGTTTCCTCCACTATTAATGTGGTCTTGTTAAAGACTCGATATGCCTTACTACATGAGGAATAACCAATAAATATGGCTTCTTCACCTTTGGCATCAAATTTATCTAAATTAGAGCGGGTATTCAAAACAAAACATCGACATCCAAAAACTTTAAAATAACTAATTTTAGATATTTTCCCATAGTATAGCTCAAAACAAGTTTTTCGCAACCCGGATCGAATTAAGGTGTGATTTAACACGTAACAAGCCGTGTTAACCGCCTCGGCCCAAAAGTACTTTAGTAACCCTAAGTCTATGAGCAATGTTCGAGCACACTCTTGAAGAGTACGATTCTTTCTCTCAACCACCCCATTTTGTTGAGGTGTTCGGGGAAAAGAAACTCATAAGCAATACCATGCTCTTGACAAAAATCATCAAACAAAGAATTTTCAAACTCACCCCCATGATCACTACGGATACGAGTGATTTGGTAGCCTTTTTCGGTTTGAACTTTCCCACAAAAAATAGAAAAGATGGAAAACACTCATTCTTTGGATCTCAAGAAGGAGACCCATGAATACCTCGAAAAATCATCTACAATTACAAGAAAATATTTGCATCCACTAAGGCTCTCATATTTTATAGGTCCAAATAGATCTAGGTGAAGTAGTTCTAAAGGTCTTGATGTGGATATAACTTCTTTGCTTTTAAAACTAGATTTTATAATTTTACCTAATTTACACGAATCACAGATAGGCTCATTTAAAATTTTTCCTTTAGGAAGACCTCGGACTAGTTCATGTTTAGCTAGTTTTTGAACCAGCTTCATATGAACCTGTCCTAGTCTTCTATATCATATACTTAACTCATCATTTGCTACAAGACATTCATAAGTGCTATTTTTATCAAATTATACGACATAAATGTCCTTAAATCTAGTTCCCTTAAGAAGGATTTCATTGGTTAATGCATGCATAATTTCAAACATCTTTTAAGTAAACACTACTTTAAAGCCCTTATCACAAATTTGACTAACACTTAAAAGATTATGTTTTAGTCCTTTAACTAGAGAAACATTTGAGATGGGAGAAAGAGGGTTACCTATTTTACCAAGGCCAATAATATGACCCTTGTGGTTGCCAAATGTAACCGTTCCTCCATCCGTAGGTTGGAAGTCCAAAAATAGGTGCTTGTCTCCCGTCATATGTTTGGAGCATCTAGAGTCCATCACCCATCGGCCTCCTTGATGGCGGTGGTCTCCTTGTCTTCTTTCTTGTAGACCTCCTTCCTCCTATAAAAGATCTTCGTTGGTGATTTAGTGTTTCTATAGGTCTTTCTAATTTGAGTCGTCCATCCTTCATTTTGTATATCCAATTTTTGATATTATGATGTCCTTTCATCCCTACAAAACAAAGTGAGAGTTATCTTTTCGGTATCCATTGTAATGTGGATCCGTATTTGTTAGTGGTCTCCTTTAGAGAAGGGTCCTTTATCGGCTCACTTTGACTAGGTTCATAAAAGCCTAGTCCAAATTTACTTGAGAAAGGTTTTTGATGGGCAATGAGCTTGTTCAAGTTATCTTTCCCTTTTGTAAATTTGGCTAGGTCCTCAAGAAGTTGATTTGATTTTTCTTTGAGGTGATTTATCTCTATTTTTATTATGTCTAGTTTATCTTCTAGTGCCCTAATCTCTACTCTAAGTAAGCTATTTTCATCCTTTTTAAAGGAGTTTGATTTTTCAAGTACATGGATTTTGTCGAGTAATTTTTCTTTATCTAGAAATTTTTGTTCACTCATTGTCGTATACAAATCATTTGTTAATGACTCCTTCTCAATCATTAGATTTTTTATTTGTATATTTAAGGCAGTGGTTTTTTTTATAAGAATTACATTCTTATCTTCAACATCATTGATTAATTTCTTATTTTTTAAGTTTTCTTCTTTAAAAACCTTGCTTTGGGTTTTTATTTTCTTAAGATCTACATATAGTAAATCAAAGACATCTTGTAATTCATCTAAAAAATAGGAGTTTACCTCAAGTTCCTCAGATTCAAACTCAAAAGCATCATTTGTTGCCATTAATCCCAAGCATGTTGTTTCTTCATTTGTTTCCTCCTCTTCTTCTTCTTCGAAGGTGGAGTCATCCCACGTTGCTTGAAACGCCTTCTTCTTGAATCCCTTCAACTTGGAGATCTTCTTGTAGTCGGAAGGCTTCTTGGGTTTCTTCTCATCATCCCTTTTGAGTAAGGGACAATCTTTCCTTATGTGACATCTCTTTTTGCAATTATAACAAAATAGAGGTTCTTCCTCTCTTTTCCTTCCCTTGATCTCTTTTCTATTTGTGAGAAACTTTTTAAACTTTTTAGCTAATTAAACGAATTCTTTGTCATCGGTACTTACCTCATCATCCGAAGTAGCTTTGAAGGCTAAAGTCTTCTTCTTTGGCTCCGATGAGATTGATTTCTTCTTTTACTCCATTTTTTATTCATAAGCCATGAGATTCCCAAGTAGATTTCCATGTCTAGATCCTCTACTTGGTTGGCTTCTTCTATTGCCATTACCTTTTGCTTCCACTCGGGTCCAAGGGAGCGAAAGAGCTTCCCTTGAAACTCCCCCTTTACAAATGTCTTTCCTAGTGACTTGAGCCTATTCACGATTACTATGAATCGAGTGTACATGTCTCCAAGTCTTTCATTCTCCTTCATAGAAAAGGCTTCGAATTCCTGCCATAACAAATTTATCTTTGAGGATTTAACTCTAGACGTACCTTCGTGAGTAACCTCCAAGGTTCTCCAAATCTCGTGGGCGATTTTGCATTGACTGATGCGGTTGAATTCCTCCGAGTTGAGTGCATAGTAGAGTGAATTCATTGCCATAGCATTCAGTCCAAGGTGATGAATTTGCTCCACTGTGTATCCTGTTTCTAGTTTCTCGGGAATGATGTATGAGGATTCACACTTCTCCCAAATGGAGAAATCATTGGCTTGAAGCCACATCTTCATTCTCAGCTTCCAGTAAGTGTAGTTTGTCCCTTCGAAGAGTGGTGGTCGAGTGGCGGATTGCCCCTCCAATCTGCCCACGGAAATGACTTTCCCCTCCATGTAATCTTTCCGCGGATGTTACTCCATAGGCAGAAAACCTGCTCTGATACCAAATGAAATTGCACTAGAGGGGGTGAATAGTGAAATTATATAATATTGTAATACAAAAAATTCAATCACAAAAGGTGGCACCAGATTTTTAGGTGGAAACCCAAGATGGGTGAAAACCACCACCTAACCCAATTCCTTGACTTAGAATTTTCGATCACAAGGTGATCAATCCACTACCCACACTACTTAAATGAGAGTAGTATACTTCAATTACAAATCTCACCACCAATCCCTAAACGGAGGTTTCACCCTTCAAAATGAAGAGGTAGGGACCCGACAGGTCAGATACCCAACGTACAAAAATAAGAAGTAAAACAACACCTATAGAGCACCCCAATACTTTAATTACTTTCTTATCTACTAAGCATAAAAAGAACTTCCTGAGGATTTGCAGAACGGAGTGAGCCGGGAGTATGGATTTGCCCTTTAATCAGAGTGTTGGCACATCACAAGAGCAAGATGAAGCTTAGAGTAGTGAGCAAGTGATTTTTCTAAGGAAATTAAATCTCAAGAGGTGTATATTTCCTAAGAGGGGTTGTAATCTATTTATAGGCAAGTTTGGAACCTTCAAGAACACTTGGGAGAGTTCTCCTAGCCGTTGGAGACAAATCCCAAGAGATTGGGACGAAATCCACCACAAATCAGGGTAATGATGACTCTAACAGCAATATCAGACGTCTAATTTTAGGATCAGACGTCTCATAAGACGTCTGATTATAATTTTGGTCATCTAATACTATAGGCCATCTTGAGCTGACTTCATTGGATCGAAAGAAGGACATCTGATATTTTCACATAAGACGTCTGATTAAGTTATTGGATGTCTAATAAAGGGTGAATTTGTTCCTGTTTTGATCAGATCCAAACAGGTTCTAGATTTAAGGAATCAGACGTTGTTATGGACGTCTGAGGGAATCACCAAATGTCTGGAAACCTAAAAAGACTTGGCTACGATATCTGACAAAAGATCTTATGTTCGTAATGAGATACGCACAGAAAAAAATAGGCAACGGTCCAAAGGTAGACGTCTAGAAGCATTTCTAGATGTTTGAAAAACATCTTTGCCCGTTATCTGTAGAACGGAGATAGGTGCTTAGTCTAACGGTTATTCTGAGGTCGTCCAGGTAAAGCATCAGACGTCTGTATGAGGTCATAAACATCTGATAGAGGAGTGCTTCGGCTGATGTTTGTGAAGACAGAAACTAAAGGCAGAACTATAAGAAGTTAGACGTCTAAGACACTTGTCAGACATCTTAAAGTTGAAAATCGGACGTCTGACAATTGTTATGGACGTCTGAGTCTTAGTGTTAGGTTTTTACTTCTAATTTATCCTAAGTGTAGAGAGCCTAAGTTAGTTATTTATATGTTATGTTTTGGGGCTCTTTACAACATTTCTAGACTCAAATAAAATGAAATGAAAATTACAACATTTGAAAGTTTACATGAAAAAGCCTATGACCTAAAACTTTTGCTACTTGTCTTCAGCTTTTAATCTCCTGTCTTGGAAAATTTTATGAAACCTGCAATTATGTTATTGCAGAGAGAAACAATATGCTATACTTATTTTTTATTTCATTTTCTTCATTTTGTAAAATCATCAAAATATTATATATGAGTAGTTGAACTAACAGAGAATTCGGGTAGCGTAAGTAGAACATGTATGCGAGCTCAAATTAGGAGAATTCGCTCAAAGGAGTCATGGATTTGGCAACTCAAGATTTGGGAATTTTTTATCTTCGCCTGAGGTTTGTGATTCAAGTCAGGGTCCAAGATGTGGGGGATTTGATTCTCCATCGTTTGAACACTAATCCCACCAATTTTGGTGGGATTTGATGGAGAAATCATGTTGGTTTCCTCCTTTGGAAGTCGGTGTGTTTTGGGTTTAGGTCTATTCCCTCTATTCATAGTGGCGAGGACTGATTTGTGCAGGATACAATAAAGATAGGGAGTATCCGTAAGGAAAATTGAAAGTTAGGGGTCTAAGTTGAGAATAGAGTTTTTAGGGGCTAAAATGCAAACTAGGTCAAGATAGACTCTGATCGGGTCCAAATTTTGGTGTTAACCTAATTTGAACCCAAGGAATCTAATGGTTAACTTGGATTTGAGTTTTGTCCACGTTTGACTAGGTAAATTACACAGAAGCCTAAATCAAGGTAAATTCTCGTCTAAAACTCTATTCTAGGTCAAAATGGATTCAAATGATCAAAGTGAAGGTGGAAAACCTCTTAGAATATTTTACAATGATTTTTAGGAGGTTTAGATTAATTTTATCCACACCATAATCTTTTAAATTTAAATGGGGTTGATAATTAGGATTTTTGGTACTATTTTCTCTCTTGAAATGTATGAAACCCTAATTCAGTCAATGTGAGCCTACTTTTTAAACTTTTATGCTCAATTAACCTTTAATTAAGCCCTAAGTAACCCCATGATTAATCTGTATTTGTAATGTGCTGTTAAAACAACAGAATTAACCATGTTTTCTTGTTTTCTTCCCAAATCAGATTAATGCGGAATTGTGACCCTCAGATGATCAAGTAGGAGTATTTACCATTTGAATCTGACTAATTATGACTAGTTAGGACCCATGATAGTGTTACCATCAGGCCTCCCACTCCACCCTATCATAAGCTTTCTACAGATCTAGTTGAAAAATAACGTTGATCCATGGACCTTGCAATCCAAACGTTGGGAAAGCTAAAAAGTGGTGGAGATATGATCAAAAATAGATCTCCCTTGAATAAAATAGCTTGCTCAAGAGAAATAATCTTAACCATTAAAGGGGAAAGTCTTTTGGCAAGAATGGCAGAGACAGTCTTATAAATGACATTACACAAGCTAATAGGCCTAAAATCTGAGAGATCACTGGCATTGGGGATTTTGGGGATTAGAGCGATAAAGGTGAAATTAAAGGCTCAACAAGCAAAATTTTTAGGAAAAAAATGCTCGATAACTTTGATGATATCATGCTTGACAATATCCCAGCAAGAACGATAGAATTCCACATTGAACCCATCAAGGCCAAGCTTATTGTTAAAAGGCATGAGGGAAAGAACATCAAGAATCTCTGATTTAGAAGGAGACTGAACCAGAGATTAAGGGAGGGATAACATGTAACATTCTATCAATATTGCCAATGCCATTGGATGTAAGGAGATTAGCAAAGAAATCAGATGACTTAGATGTAGCCAGCTTCCAAGAATTATTCCCAATCGAAGAGGAGAGGGAATTACTCTTATGTTTAGCAAATTGTTTCTTGATAGTGGCAAAGAAGAATGCATTATTGCCTTCCCCCTAATGAAGCCAGTTAATTTTATCTTACTAGGCTAAAAAATCATAAAGTTTAGAGAGAGCATCATCTAGTTGGATGCGAAAATCCGAGAGCTCAACACAAGAGCCATCATCCCAATGGGAAGCTAATTTGGCCTCAAGATCATCATGACAAGCCTCAAGGTTCCCAACCAAGGAGTGTATATCTCCAAAACTCGTTCTATTCCAACTTTGAAGGGACCTCTTAAGAGAGACAAGTTTAGAGTAAAAGAGAGAAATAGGGTTACTAGAAGGAGAATGAATTGGACAAGACTAGACATAAGCAACAAGGCCCTTGAAAATAGGGTCAAGAAGCCACATATTTTGAAATCGAAAAGGGCAAGATTTGGAGGTGAAATCATCCTTGAGCATACAAACCATAGGGGCATGATTAGAGCTTCACCTAGACAAGAACTTAGCTTCAGGAGACAATGCCATACAAAGAGAAGAGATAAAAATGCAATCCAATTTTTGGTAAATCCTAGCACTCCGATTCCTACCATTACACCAAGAGAATTGGTTACCACCCAAGGGAGCCCTTCCAAGAGCGAAAGGCAATGGAATGGGAATCACAGAAAGGATTTCCTCCTCTTTTCTCAGATACTCGCAGGATACAATTAAAATGCCCACCTATAATCCAAGGGAGATAAAGAGTAGACCGAGTATTCTCAAGATGATCCCAAAGCAAAGTATGAGAATCAGAAGAGCAAGAAGCATAAACCACTAAGATAATGATCGTACCCTTATGGCAGCCACACCTGATTGTAACCGCTTGGGACATGGAATGAAGTAAGGAAACTTGTAAAGGATCTTTCCAGAAACACCATATGTTAGGGGCAGAATTGCCAACCTGAACATGGTGAAACCCAATAATATCCATGAAAGCAAAGGCTAAGTTAATATCAGCAAATGGCTCAGAGGAAAATCAGATCAAGGGAATGTTCATGAATCAAAAACTTGGTATGATTGATAGTGGGGAGATTCATGGATCCCCAAAAATTCCAAAAGAGGCCCTTCATTGCGAACGGGATCTAGAAAGTGATTTACAGCAACTTCTAGCCATCCTCCCTACAACCCTCACATTGTGACCCCCATGGACTCCTCTCAACCTTACAATAGAGTGTGCCTCGTATGCCACCGATTGAAAGGGAAGGGAATCAATGGATCCTTGAGGGTCGATTTCTGATCTAGAAGGAGTACATCTTGCATCGTTGCTTACCAGAGAAGGCTCCTCATTATCAAAAATTTCTAGCATCCGAGGGGGATCCGGGTTAGGGTCAAGGGGAGCAGGAGTCGGGAGAGGAAGGTAGATACCCCAGGATAAAAACCCATCCTCATTCCTACAGACAAGCAAGTTAATATACTTGTTAGGCTGATTAACCAAATTATACTGGGTGTCGAAAAGGGAAACGTCCTGAATGAGCGGCAAAGAGCTAATATTAGGAGGCACTTGCGTGTAAAACCGCTTCAAACGATGGGAAAGGAAGCCATTAGAATATTTATCTGGGGAAATCATTAATCTTTTATCGTTATTGTTGCCAATTTCCTCGACCAAATTATCCAAAATAAGATCCACATTAGTATTATCGTAAAAACCCAATCAATCAGACCCATGAGAGGAAAATCGAGCACTCTGGAGATCATCCCCAAAATCCGAAACAAGAGCATCCCCAGACTTAGGTAAAACATTCTCAGAATCGTGCAACACCACATCAAGCACATGAGAATAGGACGGCTGAGGAGATAGCTACGTGGGGTTTGGGGAACTCAATGGGGGTTCCACGAGATTTTCCACCCCAAGATTAGCGAGAGACAAAGGTTTCTTGGGCTTTTTAACATGGATGTGCACCCTGCTTCTTTTCTTTTTCTTCACCACCAGAGGATCAACAGAACCCTGCGAACCCCCCACAGAAGAGGATCAAGGAATTATACATGCCGGATTTAAATCCCTCCCCAGATCCTCCGGTGGTGAGGGAAGCACATCGATCTTTGAGCAAGTCCTGCATTCCAGGTCCATCGCAAGGGGAGAGGCCATCGAGGTGGAAGCCCTAGAACGACCAACCTCCCTCACAGGCGAATCAGGATGAACAGCATCTTGACCCGATGAACCTGGGATGGAAAAGAGAGCACAAGACAACAAGGAATGCCCAATATTCAGGCATTTAGCATAGCATATTGGAACCCATTCAAAAACCACCTTTTGTTTAATGAGAACATCACCATTTAAAATATGGATAAATCCCGGGCGATCAGCTAAGAGATCAATCTCCACGCAAACCCTTGGGAACCCAGGGCGAAACCCTTGAACCATCCTTTGATCAACTCAAACTGGGTTACCCAGTTAGTAGGCAAGCGATAGGAGCACATTAGGATGGACAAGGTGCAAGTTAAGACTAGGAAAACCAACCCAAACAAAGGCAGATGTCACCAGGGCATCCGTACAGAAAGCGGGAGACCATCTAACAAACTCAAGCTGAAGACAACCCAAGGAGGTAGAAGCCAAGGGATAAAGCTTACAAAAATCAAGATACAAAGCACATCGTACTAACCAATGGCGCATGTTGAACGAAATAAACGAAAAATCAGAGATCTGAACCTTAAGACAAAGAAAGTCCTTCACTGCCTGGAAAGGAGGCTTAGGACCCATCTCACGAATGATCACCGAGGGCTCAAAGGATTTGGCAAGCTCCGAAACCTCTGAGGAGGTGAATGAAGTGAAGAGGTTGCCCTTGTGACAAATCGGAAGACGAACCAGCACCGCAAGCTCAACAAAAGGCAAGGCCTCATCCGATCGTTGATCTGCCACCACCGAAGCGAAAGAGGGCTTCTGGGGTGGTAAAGAATTGAGATTGGCTACCACTGGGGAGGAAGAGGGCCCTAGAGAGGCCATCCCCAAAACAAACGGCCAAGCACAAGAGAAAAGACAACGGAAAACCAACACGGAAAGCACCAACCGCAAACAAAAGCACCGAAGCACGATCAACGCAGGGAATAGAAGAAATCAAAGCAAAAACGAAAGCCAAGAAGTCAAACCAGACATAACCACCTCTAACCAAAGGGAAGGCCCCTGCTGTACTCAACAAAGGAGGATAGCCATGGAGAGGTGCCTCTCGGCTCTTATCCAGAGAGGAGGGGAGGATGAGAGGCCTCTCCAGAAGGGAGGGAGTGAAAACCCTAGAACGGAGGGTAGAAGAGCAGAGAAGGAAAAGGAGGGGGTAAGGGGGAGGGGGAAGGGGAGGGAAAAGGTTGCCTTGTTAGCTTTCTACTCTTTTGTAATGGGCAACGAGTCATGATCCTTCTTTCCTCCATACTCGACAAGTTTTAGTTTAGCCCCCCAGCCTCCTTTCTCGTGACTCCAGAGAGTAGGGGATGAATAAGATTAACTCTCACTTTCCTTTAAAAATATATATAGATATATCAACGACGCAGCTAGCTATACCTATTAGAGGTAAAGACTGACTCATGGAGTGAGTTAGCCCCCTACAACTTGTTTGCCAAACCATTTTGGCCATCCGGGTAGTGGGGTATTGGGTACGCTTGTTGTTACATGAGGTTAGGTTATTGTTCTCAAACTTTGTATTGGAAATGACTGGTCATGTGCCAGTGCGGGGTAGCTCCCTGGTATCATGAATCCCAACAAAATAAAAATAAGAAAATCATCATTGTTATGGCAAGGCTCGTGTGATACAAACAATTAAATTGAAACCACAGATAAGCGTGAATATCGAGTCATCCACTAAGATGATTTAAAGTATAACATGTGTTTATTCAAAACAAAAACTCTAATGTATCAAATATACCAAATTGATCTCAAAACAAAATGTGAAACAAAGTGAGATGAAGAAATAGATCGTGTGATAATGAGATGGAGGTCCACGGTGTCGTCACCACTAAGACATGATGATCTCCGCAGCGAGGGCAGTGGCGGCAATGGCATGGCATGGCATGCTTCACTCGAAGCACGAACACGAAGTAGTAGCGTCTTGGATCTCCTTACTTGGGGAGTTGAGATGCCTGCTAGATCGATGGAGGCTAGATCTTGCGTGGTTGGCTTGGAGCACGAACATCGGCGACAAATGAGGTGGATCTCCTTGCCTCGGATAGATAAAGGTGGACGAGAGGGCGATTGTGGCGGCGGTCAACCCCACAAGGGAGGAGGTGGGTGGTCGAATCTCCTCTCCTAAGGGGGGTTGTGTAACGACCCGGTTCCCGAGTCCCTACGAGACACGAGAACCGGACCGACTCGACTAACCCCAAGACCTAGTCGTCCAACGAGGAAGTAACCAAAGGACAGTAAAATAAACCACATTCAGCATGAATATAACTAACAGTAAGAAAGTACAGCAGTAAGGAAAGAAACTACTACAGTAGGTACCACCACAACAGTAAAAAAGCATTTATCATATAACAAGAATTGCAGGTAAAGAAGGTACAGCGGAAACAAAAACTGTTGGTGCTAGAGCACCACGATCATTTGTTTTGATGATAACAAAACACGTGTTATTTAACATTTGCAATTTGAGTCCTAGATTTCAGGTCAATTGCAAATGTGGACGTGTTTAGATGGAGTTCGAGCTCACATCCAGGACGGATTGGAGGAGCTTGACGGAAAACAGAGGAGGTTCGCGTGGAGCGACAGATTGAAGATAGAAGACAAGAAGAATAGGATAGATTCTTTTTTATCCTTTCATGTATCTCTTGTATTTATTTTCTTGCTCTTTTTGATTCCTTAGAACATTATGTTAAAGAGCCTCAAAGTACCCTAAAAGTAGTCCTAGGAACACCTGCACAACCCTAGGATACTTAGGTTTTCTGTAGAATACTTAGAAAACCAAGATAGGGCTCAAACAGCATTTCCAGACGTCTAATCCCAAAATCAGACGTCTGATAAAGTATTTTAAGACGTCTGACTGTTGTTTCAGACGTCTGATAACTGTTAGGCTGGACATAGTTAGTTCTGTCTGATGAAATCAGACGTCCAGACCTTAGACCAGACGTCTTAGGAGACGTCTGATGACTTTGCCAGACATCCAATTAGTGGACCGTTGGCTGGCTTAGAAAACACTCAAGATTATGACCGTTAGAGCCTTATCAGACGTCCATAGGACTTACCAGACGTCTGATAAATGACCGTTTTGCCTCGGCTAACCCAAAATCTCTTCTCAGAGATTTTCTAGCCGTTGCAACGTTTGGAAATCAATTCCCACAGTAAAAGTAGGTTTCCAGACGTCCAGACATAGTGCCAGACGTCCTGTATGTCGTCTGATGGACTTGCACAAAAACCATGTTTAGATCTGATTCAAGTCAGGGAGAAACCCGCATAGAATCAAACGTCTGACCTTGGAATCAGACGTCTTAAAGTGGCCTTCCAGATGTCTGATGCCAGAGTTAGACGTCTGATAACCCTGTCAAATGCAATCATTGTCCTGATTTCGACCTGATTCTCTTGGGCTTTCCACCCAACGGCTATGGAAGCTTTTCCAAGCCTTCCAAAGCCTTCCTAAGGCCTCTATAAATAGAGGGGAACCTTTGTAACACAAAACACAAGAGACACAACATATACACACTAAGACACACACCTTGCAATACACTTTCAACCTTTTGTGTCCAAAGAAAAGACTCTCTTGCTCTCCAAGCTCAAGCTCCATTTTCTTGAGAGCATTCAACCGTTGCGCACCCGCTCTCCCGGCGTTGATAACGAGAGCGACATAGCGCCATCGCGTGGCACACGCACCGCGTCATCGTCGACGCACTCCTTGCAAAGGGGAGTTTCCTATTTCCTATAGAAGCTAGGTTTAATTTTGTTGGCTCTATAGGACTGTTGTTTTATTTTATCTTTGTCTTTTGGTTGGGTATTCGCTTTGCGAATTCCCGTCTCCTTCGTGGGACAAAATCCTTCTTGTGGAGAGAAGGGGTTGAGGAACGCTACCCTCGTACTTGTAGCGTGGTTGTACTGATGTTGAATCACCCTCGTTTCAAAGTGATTCGGTTAGTGGATTTGATCAACTAGGTTGATCGAAAAATCCTAACTCGAGAGGGTTAGGTGGTGGTTTTCACCCGGTTTTGGTTTCCACCTAAAAATACCTGTGTACATTATGCGATTGATTTTTGTGAGATTGCTTTATATTTTTATTTCCGCATATTTTTACGTCACCCCTCCTAGTAGGGAACTTTCAAAAATTACTCACTAGAACAGAAACAAAAGAGGTACAAAAGGCTGTGGTAACTCTACTGGACCCTACTCGGCCCAGCGTCCTCTGCAGCTGCCGACTCTGGCTGCTCAACACCTGGTCCTGAAAAAGGTAACGAGTGTAACACGTTAGCAAAACGATGAGTAGAGTGGCAAACTAACTAAAGGCAACAGTAGAGTGTACAGTAGCTGTTATGTTCTATTACTTCCTTTATTCACATCTTTCAATTTTTCTCACTATTTCATTTATTTCTCAGATCCTTTACTTGATCTCGAATGTCCTCGTGGGAACGATCTTGATTGCAGTCTTTTCCAAAAGTAGAAGTAGCATGTGGTGCTCTCCTGGCCGGGAGAGTCCCCCGTGGTGATCCTACCCTCAGTCAACCACCCCAAGGTCACTGACAGACGTAACGGTGACTACGGCACGCGCGATAAACGCACAGGTAGCTAGCCCGCACTGGCACGCGATCAGTCGTTTCCGTTAACGGGTGCGCCCAAAGCACAGCACGGAACCAGGGCAGAGCCCTCTCAGTAACAGGGGTCCAACCCCTCCACAGTAACCAAACCGGGGCCTTGCCCCTCCACAGTCCGCGCACCCTCGCCTGACTACCCTGGTTTGCCCTAATGGGCCTAACAAGTCGGTGAAGGAGGCTAGCAGAACCCCGGGGCCCGTGGGGTAGCTAGTACTCTCCTAACACTAGTAGCTCTCCTCGGTACTACGTACACGAGGGCCAACAAGTCGGTACAGAGCGGCCAATCCTAACCCCGGGTCCCTGGGGCGGCTGGCCCCACTCTGCACTAAACAGGTACAGGTACTTCCCTTGGTACTGCGTACCCAAGAGACAGTACAAACTACATCTCACTTCCATTCCTTTTTCTTTCCAGGAGTTCCACTCCTAATTCCCCGTAGGGTTCCAGCTCTTTATCTCAGAACATCATATGTTTCACTTTCCAGATTCACATTCTCAAAATCCATGATCTCAAACATGTTTCTTTATTCATAACAGGCAGCTGTTAATTAAATTTACAGGCAGCTTTATATATTCCTTTCCAATTTTCCAAGACTGCAGTAATATACATTCCACTAGTTTTTCCACCCTAGGATTCATGCCATATCCTAGGATCTATCATACAATCTAGTTTTCCGGCCCTAGAATTCATGCAACACCTAGGAGCTATCATTCCATATATTTCTCATTCCTAGGATTCATGCAATGCCCTAGGTTCTAGTTATGGTTCCATACTTTAACAGATTTTATTAATACTTAAAGCCACTCTACCAGGTACAACGGGAGTAATGGGGGCGTGATCGGGAATCCCGCGTGCCTCCGCGACTCTCAAGACTGCAACTGAACGAGATCCTGTCACAAGGATCAAACACAAGGAGTGTCTCAAAACAGTGTATAGCTACCGTAGATGAGTAGAGGAATTAATTCTGAAGAGAACGCAACTCGAATCGCGGAAAACGGAGCCCGAACGGACCCTAAACGGGTCGAAAAAGACGATACTGAGCAAAATCAGACGTCTGGAACTCCTTCCAGACGTCTTAAACGGTGGATCAGAGAATTACCTGTTCAGCTTTGTTCCCCGGACGTCTAGAAGTCTGCGGGGATGTCTGTCCTATACCCCAGACGTCCGATGGTCCACACGGACGTCTGTAGATCACTCCCGCCGTCTGGTACAACTTCCAGACGTCTGATTCGCAAAGGATGGCGAATCAGCGAACCTGCGCACAGCCAACCCCCCTCCCTCAGTACGGTCAGTCGACAAGAAGGAAGAAGAAAGCGGAAACTCACCTTTCAGACGTCTGTATGATCTTACAGACGTCGACCTTGCCGTCTGGCTATCAACCCAGACGTCTGATTCTGGAAATTTTTCCAGAATCAGAACCCTGCTCGGCCTCCGCTCGCGACGCCGCCCGCGTCGCACCTCGCGCGTCTGCTGCTCAGCCCGCAGCAGGTCCCTCTCCGCGTCGCTCCGCGCTCCCTGCGCCCTCCGCCGGCCGGCCAAGCCGCTCCAGCGAGCTCGCCCTCACGGTAGAGCTCCGCCCTCGCACGCCGCACCTCCGCGCTCACTGCGGCCGCCGCTGCCGCCCTCGCGTCCGCTCGCTCTCGCGCACAGGAAGGAGAAGAAGGAGGAGACGGTGGAGACGGGAGGGGAGGCGCGCCCTTTTAAGGCCGCGCGAGGAGGAGAGAGAAGGTGGTCGCAGCGCGCCTGCAGCCGCAGAGAGAGAGAGAGAGGAATCGCAGGTCTGCGCGCACAGGCGCGCAGACGAATCTCTCGTGCGAACATAACTGTTCTCCAGACGTCTGTAAACGATCCCGGACGTCTGGTCAGACGTCTGGATGTGATCCCAGACGTCTGGTCCGACGTCTGGGCCACCTCCCAGACGTCTTAAAATGCGTCTGGGGCACGCGCTCGTTACAGGCTGAGAGGGAGGAGATGAGAGCCAGTGAATGGGAGTGGGAGCTCTCTTCAGTGGGTGTTCTCCCTATCTTTTTCTTTTTCATCAAGAGAGTAGGGCCTGCTGTGATTAGGCAAATAATTGGGTGGTTATCAAGTGTTGGCTAAGTCGGGTATGAGCGTTGGTAGGATGTGGTTGGGGGTTTACATGGTTTGCATGGGACTGTAGCGGACAACTGGCAGAGGTGTCAGTGTCGAGTACGTGCATGTGCGTGTGAAATAAAGGGGGTCGTGTGATCGTCAGTTGAGGTACCCGGGTGTGGAAATGGGAGAGAGTGAGGGTATGCATGTCGAAGTTCAGTCATGCATGGGTACGTTGGGATAGGGAAATACGGCATGTAGTGTTTACACTAGTAGAAAAAGCATTGTTCGCATCAGTAAATTTTCGACCGTTATAAGCGTAACAGTTGCCAAAAGTCTGGTGATTAACTTTCTCACCTGCAATGCCGACGGAGTCACTACAATAAAAAAGAGTTAAGGTGATGTTTAATTAAATTTAACGTCATTATCTTTGACAACGTTAATAAATTAACGTAACAAAAATAATAAGAGCAACATAGATTCTACTTGTGTTGACGTTTTTTGATTAAACATCATTGAAAGAAATTCAATGCAAATGTTTTAAAAAAAAATGTTGTCAAATTCATCCCTATTACACCCTTTCATTTCCCTTAAAGTGTCATTAAAATAAGACAAAAATACCAACACATGCTTTCCTTCCCGCACCCTTGATTCCAACACAAAAAATCCATGTAAAAGCAAACATTCTTCGTCTGCTCCTCGTGTCCTCCGTTGCAACAAAACATATCATGCGCCCTCCCACCCACGAAAATTTCATTCCCCATGCAATCCCCTGCCCTCCCCTTCCTCGACAAGCATAAAACCCTCCTCTACCCTTGACATCAATCTCACTTCTCTTAGCATCATCCTCCTCGTCGATCTCTTCTCCTCGTCGACCTCCTCATCTGCTTCGTTGTCGGCATGCTAGGCCTCCTCCGACTCGCCCTAATTCCTCTCCAGCGAGTTTTGCTCCACTACCCTTTCCGAGGCCTTCGAGGTAAGTACTCTCAACCCCTCTAACAACCCCCCTCTCTCCCTTCTCTCCAATGACCCCTCTCTCTACGTTCCCTCCTTCCAAAGTAGTGGGATGGTGGTGCGATCCACCTCCTCTTCCTATCCCTTCCCTCCTCCCTCAACTTCGTCGTTGGCCAATGATCTTCACCGTCGTTTCTACCCCCACCATCTCCTCCAATGTGTGGCCTCTCTTCCTTCGAGTGCACCCTTCTTCGATCAACCTAATCATTATCTCCACTCCCTCATCAAGTAGGTGGAGGACTCCCTCTAGGGGCACGTCGCTAACCTCTTGCCCTTCCTAGGGCAACTCGACCCCTCCAAGCATTCCCTTGGCTATCTCTTCCTCCTTGAAGCTTATTCTTGAGGTCCAAGTGTCAGTCAGCAAGGTGATGAGTTTCTTTAATGCACAGTTGGATTTTAAATAAAATTAAGATTTTGCAAGGCAACATTCAAGAGAAGCTATACAGAAGACTTTCACTCTCTTACATGATTTTCAATGTTAAGATTTTAGGGAGACATTTCTTGGGAAATCTTTCGGATTATAGGTTCTAAGGAGAAAGCTCTTTGATAAGTTGAAGATTTGCATTTTGGACATGCTTCTTATCTGACAATATTATTCTAATCTTTTAGATTTTCGAGAAACTTACCCTGACCAATTCATAGCAGTCATGACTCGTGTTGAATATTATATACCATTATTTAACTATAGTATTTGTTTGCAGAGATTACTTGCATTATTACATTCCAATACATTCATATTTTTTATAGAGGGATGATGAACTGTCAATGAGAAGGATTCAAACTATGGGAGGAGAGTTATAGCTTTTTGGCTTGTAGTTCTAAACCATTGAGTTGTTTACCACCTTTAGAAAATGCAAAGGTTTAAGGAAGCTTGTTTTGGATTTATCACACATCAATCTAATTGTTTGTATAGGGTATGTTAGGTAACTCTGATGGTGGGTTTTGTGGTTGGATGTCATGGAAAAATTCTAAGGTGTGAAGTCTTAGGTAGTGGAATGACTCGAAAGAGGAATCATTTTGAATATCTTGTGGTTTAGATGTAATGTAGTTGAATGATTATTACTCTAGTGATATAAATTGTGGTTACTGAATAAGATAGCTTATGATTATGCAAGGAATTGAACTACATTAATAAGTTCACTTTGGAGTTATAAGAAAGAACTACTCACCTTCCTCTGGTACTATCCCATCTTTACAACCAACAATAAAAAAAAAACAACAATGAAGTTCAAATCCCTCAAACTTAGAATCCAAGTTGTGTAAACCAAAGAAAAGGGAAGATATTTCAATTTATTATGCATCAAACAAGATATAAACATATTACAGTTACCAAATGGACAAACATCATTTCAGTTGGACTAATGTGATATCAAATCAAGAAACTAATGCCAAAGAGAACTGTCATCGTTGGTCTAAGACATTGGTGCCATGGCAAAAAGTATAGTAGGCTTCACAAGTCTTAAAAGGGAACTTTGGTATTGACAGACAATAAATGCCACTACACTTAAAACCCTTACCTACCAAAGTCATCATCATCATTCTTTAAGAACCCTGGAGTTCAAAATGCTTACAACCCAACAGTGGAGGAACCTAGTACGTTGACTAATGGATGAAAATTTTAATTTAGATAGAGGAGCAAGCGAGACATCTGCTATAGCCAACACTAAAGTGATCTGAATGTTCTTGGGGTATTAACTAGAACAAGGTCCATTTACCTCTTAACAAGAGTAACAAACTTGGCTATAGAATATTTTTGAAAAGAGAAAAGGATGATCACATAAGGCTAGTGATCTGCCTCATCAGTGCATGTGGGCTTCCAACAACAAATACATCATGTTACAACATGGACCATACCCTTTTAAAGAATCAACTTGTCTACTCACAAAACATGGAAGCAGATTAGTGCTTTCAGCAGTAGTGAGCTGGTGACAAAGACTCTGGAACTCCACAAACCAGTTGCTGTGGGGGGGTTGGATACGATATCCAAGGAGGAACCATACAGCTCTTGCTAATGGGCATGACAAAAAAATATGAGCAACATCCTCTCTTCCTTCGTTACATATTGCACATGAGCCCTCAATCATAAGGGTTATTTTTGCCAAAACATCCCTCGTATTTAAAGCACCTGTGATTGCTTTCCATAGAAGAATTTTAATTCTAGGGGGGATGTTAAGAGACCAAATGTGTCGCAGTGAGAGATAACAGTTAGGTCTGGGGTGGATCTACCAAAGTGATTTAAGGGCGACACATATGCAGATTTTATCAAGAAGACACCCTTTGGGTGATCCAACCAGATTGGTCTGTCCACCTGACCCCAATGGATAGGAGTGTTTTGAATGCTAGTGGCAACATCAGGGGGGAAGAACTGATTAATAAGATCAGATTTCCAGCAGTGTTGATGTGTACCAATGAGGTCCCCTAGTTTTTGTAAGGAATTGGGGGGGGGTGCTTGAAGGGAGAGCAGACCATGGAAGTTTCTCACCCAAGAATCCCTCCATAAGTTAATATCTCATCCCTTACCGATTAGCCAAGAGATACCAGAGAATAAGTATCCTTGAATGGAAAAAAGAGCCTTCATAAAAAGGTGAATCCTCTGGTTTTGGTGAGCAATCCCAAAAATCCCCACTGGGAAAATATTTAGTCTTCAGCTGCGACTGCCATAATCCATCAGCTTGCATAAGAAGTTTCCATCCCATTTTCATAAGAAAGGCCATATTGGTGAGTTCAGTATCTCTGAAGCCAAGACCCCCAAAATGTGTAGGAATGCAAATGGAAGACCAAGCTTTGGGATAGAAGTGGCTGCTGTCATGGTGAACAACGTTGTCTGATGTTTGCCTTCCTGGCAGAAAAGCAGATTGGTTACGAGCTATCAACCTACGTAGAACAAGGAAGATTCTCCTGGCTGCCAGCTTTGCAACAAGTTTGTAAAGGGTATTCGTTAGGCTAATAGATCTATAGTCTCTAGGTTCAAGAGGGTTATTTACCTTAAGGACTAGCAGCAAGAAGGTTCTTTCCATTTCAGGGGACATGTATGAATTTCTGAATGCAGTTTAGACAAAATGGATGACCCCTTCTCCGACAATGCTCCAACTCTGCTGATAGAATAAGGAGGGGAATCCATCCGAACATTCTTGATTTCCTCATGCTCCGGAATGGAGGCCGACCGAGCTAATTTTTGTAGTGATTATGTTTCTGGCACTAATTTTTTGAATATTGCATGTTGGGCTTTCTTTGTGTATTTAGCATCACGTACCTAACACATCATCCTCCCTTGATGAAAAAATCTATTTTCAAATATTTATTAGTCCTTTTTTGTTTAAAACTAAAAATTGACATTTGAAAATTTCTAGTAGATGCATTTAATTTACAGGTTACCGGTGGCGACCATTTTCAGAGGTTGTGCTACCTTGAGGTATAATTTCATTGTTTATAATTGATTTTTATGATATTTTAGGTTTATTATGTTAGATGTGGGATATGTCTACATATTATTTTTTATTTCAATGAATGGATGTGAGGTGTGCCCACTTGTGTGATGCATTTTTAATGAGGACTTTATTCACTTTTATTGTGTGTTATTTTGATATCCAAGTTTATAGAAAAACTTTAAAATTTGATAAATTCAATCAATTTTTTTTTAAAATTCTTTTAATGTTCAAATAGGTTGATAGAATGAGAAAAGCTACACTTCATTGATTTTAATAAATATAGATTTTATCCTCCTTTATTAACTTATTACGAACTTAGTGGATTTTGTATAGGAATTAATGGGCCTTATTTTTCTAATGTTCCCCTTAAATGCTTTTGTATCAATTTTTCGTGCACGTTCTCGTGCCATACCCTGCCTAGAGGATGATAGGTTCACTTTTGTTGATTAATTTAGTACTTAAGTACATTATTATTTGGATGAGAATTTAATTTAAAATATATATGTTATTGATAAAATAATGTGAGCTTTAGATGTATTATTTTATGTATTAATTACATTAACTTTTATGTGGAAGGATTAATTATCTACTTTAAAGGCAAGGATATCATATCAAATCTCAATTCGAGATACCATAATATGAGAATTTTATTCTAGTAAAATATAGCAAAGGAATCATCTCTCAAAATAATCAAGGACATTCCTTCCGTATTTTCCCTCAAGTCACTCTCTTGCCTTTATTTGGTAACATGAAATCACGTCAATCTCTTATTCTCCCTCTCTCGCTCTCCCTCAAGAATATTCTCTCTCATTATTTCTCTCTCTTTATAAACAAGGAAGGAGGCGGCTCCAGTGGCATACCCTCTCTCAGGAGAGGTCCCCTCTCTCCACATCTCCTCCCCACGGGCCACCAACAGGGAGGCAACCTCTCCGCCACCACGCATGCACCACCGCAAGCCTCCATCGTCGGCCACGTCCACAACTGTGAACTTCCACCACCTTGCTTCCACCATCGACATTCATCACCATGTCTCAGCCCCGACCACAACGTCGAACCACCACCGTGCTCCGCCTCATTCTCGATGAGCATGGTGATAGCGCACTCCTCGACACTACATCCACAACTGCGTCTCCGACAAATCACCACCATGCTCCGCCTCTTCCTCAACTACACCCCCTCACCCTTTTAGTTAAGACATCCGGTAACCTTCCCAGACGTCCAAAGACCCACGACCCCAAGAGCTCTTCTTCTTCTTCATTCTGCCTTCTCTGCTCCTCCATCTAGAAGACACCAACGTTGACCTCCTCCTCCTCCACAGCGCACGCCCACAGCTGCGTGCACCCACAGTCAACAACGTGCCCTCGCGCATCCACCTCCTCACATCCACTGCGCGCCACTAGTGCATTCGGCCTCCTCCACCAACGCCCGTGTGCACCACCCTTGCGCGTGGCCTGCCTCCTCATCGTGCAAGCAGCCACCATGCAGTCATGCCCTCGCGCTACCACACCACTCCACGGGCGACCACCTCGCATGCAGCCACAATGCTTCCTCCTTGCATGAGCGTGCATGCTCACGCTCACAGCCATAGCAGCCGGCCTCCCCGACCTCTCTTCTTTGAACACTGTTCATCTTCTTCAACCAAAGGAACCCATCTCCGCTGACCACCCCCTTCCACATAGTAGCCAACATCCATTGCCGTTCTTCGCGCCAACTTCCTCTCACTCGCCACACCGCCATGAGCATAGCCATGCCCTCAGAACCGCCAACGGCCGTCCACATGTGTGCGTGTCAAGCTCACCATTGACGAGCATCTTCCCTCCTACCGGCGAGCTCCAACCGTCTCCGTTGACGCCACGACCACCATCGTGAAGCCCTCCGCGTGCTTGATCTCCTCTAAGCTTCCCATGACCCGCCATCACCTACTCTACGCGCGAGCTCAAGAGGATGAAATCGCATGTTATGGATTACATTTCTATTTACCAAATATGCCATTGCCAATAGCACTATTCAAATATTTGATTGGATTAATCTATTTGTAGTGACTCTTGCATGCATGCCGTCGTATTTCTGGCTTTTCCCTCTCTTGCACTCAACTCCTTATACATTGACTTGAATTCCTACATAAATACATCAAGTACCTACATGTCTTAGAGGAGAAATTCCAATTTCTTGAAGTATAATTGCGTTACATGCCATTGTGATTTATTTCAGGGAAGGAAAATTATGCACATAACCCTCGCATTCTTAAATTATTGTGTCTTCTTCTTTTCGTCACATTTCGCAGCAAATTTGGGCACGAATCCCGCACTCGATTGGGCAAACAACAACAACAACAACAACAACAACCAAGCATTTTCCCACACTAAGTGGGGTCAACTATATGGATTATTTGCCTCCACACTGATCGATTTTCAGCCATTTTAGGACTTAAATTAAAGTAATTGAGGTCATACTTAATAGTTTTCTTCCAACACTTGTTTGGTCTTCCTCACCCCCTCTTAGCAGGTTCAACCTCCAACTTCTCGCATCTCCTAACTGGAACATCTAGTGGCTTTCTTTGTAAATGTCAAAACCACCTTAGACGTGCCTCTCTCATTTTATCCTCTATCGGTGCCACCCTAACCTTTTTTCTAATAATCTCATTTGAAATACAATCATTTCTTGTATGACCACACATCCATCTTAACATCTTCATTTCTACCACAAACATCTTTTATATATGCCTATAGTTTATAGCCTAGCATTCGATTGGGCGAACATAAAGGAAAAATATTCGTGAATTTATTGATTTATTCCTCCTTGTGGATATGACATCCTAACTATTGGTGGTTAGTTTTCATTGATATATATTTTTGTTTGGAATTTTTCACCATGATTTCCATTCCTACGATGACATAATTTTTTGACGTATCATTTCTGCAAGTGAAATCTCCCATTCAGAGGACATCAAGTAATTCTTATACATATGGGAGCTTCAAACTTCAGTTACAGCTTCAGACTTCAGTTACACATAAGGATCCTTGGACATGATTGGAAACTTCCATCCTTAGGCATGATTTTCATACTACCTAATTGAACCTTAATGAGTTGCTGAGATGGTCATGTAATCCTTTACACTAAAAAATCTATGATTGCTAATCCAACACAATCGTTATGCACAAATGTGACAAGTTATGAAAGAAATATCTCAACCATCAAGTGCTAAGAGCCTTGTTGAATTTTTCATCTTATCTTTAACTATTCTACCCTAATCCAACACAATCGTTATGCACAAATGTGTGTTAAATAGATCACAAAGGTGAAAATATGAGTTTTTGTGTGCACGATTCTAGTGAGATGATGACTGTTTACAGAAAATGCATCTATGATCAGATTTTCTATATTTTTCGGAAATGACATGCTTGTTGCAAAATATTAGAAATTAAACACAGGCAACATTAATCACACAAAAGATATTGCAATGAGCTCATGATGATTCTCAACACATAGACATATGTATATAGAAAATATATTTTTATTCATTCATTTGGAGAGTGTTTGCAACATGAACTTGTAGAGGAAAGCTTATACATGAATGCTTAAAAATGTAGATCTAGCTATTAGAAAACGATCGCATACAAGAATCTACGGGGGGGATTTTGCAAACATCATTGGGGGAGAATAAGGACTACATATTAAGCAGTAAATAAATCCAGTAAGTGTAAAGAACTAGCTACTAATCTATCAGAAGTGAGGGCATTCGGAGGTGGTCTCAGATGGCCCTGGAATGGTGGAAAAGAGAATGAGGGGTGGCCAATGGAGCTTAGGTCGGCCCTTGGAGAGAGAGCGAAGTGATCCAGCATCCCGACATGGTGTCCTTCATGGTGGTGCTCAGCTCGTGGAGATGGTGGTGGAGAGGGTGGCGGCTAGCCTAAGTGGAAGTGGATGAGAGCCATGAATGTGTATGGGAGCAATGGATGTGAATGGGTGAAAATGGCCACCCCTTGGGTCTTTTTATAGACCTAATGGATTCTCTCTAGAAAAGTGTGGAACTCTCTAGAGAGAGTCCCAGAGTGGCTGGCCAAGTGGTTTTGAGATCCAAAAAATGTGGATCTCAATTTGAATGCCTCTTGGTTTCTAAATTTGGCAACCAAGAGTGGCGCCACTTGGAGAGGGTTCTAGAGAACTCTAGATGTGTGGGAGTGCGTGAATGGGTGTGTGTGTGTGTGTGTGTGGTCATGCCCTATGTGGCTCGGTGGTTTAGGTTAGGTCCTAAGGGGTTTAGGTAGGTGTATGCCTTGAATTAGGGTTACAAACCCTAATTGCTAAGGGAAATTTGCAATTAAACTTAACCTAAGTTTAATTGAATGAGTGTGAACCTAATTGAGAGTGAAATAACTCAATTAGGTTGGGTTTAGGTCAATTGGACTCTCACTAAGTCCAATTGAACTTGTGTGGGTTGAGATCTAAGCTCAATTGGACTCAATGAGTCCAATTGACTTAGGTGAAGGTAATTGACTTTGATCTAAGTCAATTGGGTTTGGTGAGGACCAAATTAGGTCCTTAGGTAGGTCTAGAGGTGATGTACTAGGGTTAGGACACCTTAATTTAGGTTCCTATGGGGTTGGGATTAGGTTTAGGGAGCTAGAGATCCAAGATCAAGGCTTGAATCTCAAAACAGGAACTGGAGACCAGTTCCAGACGTCCAAAAATATGATTAGACGACTTATACTCAAAAATCAGAAGTCCAGACTTCAGTTCTAGACATCCAATCTGAGTCAGGGGGAAATCTAGGTTCTGTTTTGGGTATTCTGCAGAAATTGGACGTCTGACAAAGTGTCTGGACGTCCAATAACACTGCAGAAGTGGGTTTGAGGTGTGCGGGAGGTGGCTAAGGGTCTTGGACATCCTATAACTTATCTGGACATCCAGATAAGGGTTGGAACTAGGGTTTTAAGGCTTTCTAGGGTGCTGTGACCTAATCTAAGGGTGGCTAAGGCTTGGGGGAAGTCTCTAGGCTATCCTAGGGCTAGGATGGACCTAGGCTCTTCACATTTTACTACTTTATTTCTACTTAATAAAATAGCAAACCTTGACTCCCTTACATCATTATTCCTACATCTGAGCTAAGCCTTCTGCTCCAGCTCTGCTGCAACACCCGTTATTCCTGATCCAACTTCAGATCCTGCTCCAGATCCAGCTCCTGATCAGCTTATTGCCTGCAATTGACATAATACGCTTAATCAGCACATTATAACATTATTTTATGCAAAGCTAAAGTAAACCAGTAAAGATGCAGATAATGCTTATGTATGCATGCATTATCCTAACTTATGCTAAGTCCTAGCCTAATCTAGGTCAATTAAGACCTATGATTGCTGTGCAATCATACCCCCATGCCTAAATCTTGTTAGTCCCTAGCAAATGCAAGATTAAATTATTTACAGTAAGGGTCCCTAAGGGACTGATTATTTTATCAAGTGTATGCATAGAGATTTCTCCTTTTTGTTTTCATCCTATATTCTAGAAATCCAGACAATCGTGAAAGTGCAGCTATGTAGCTTTTGCAATGGATTAGAGTGACAAACTGATACACCTCTAAAGCCTGTACTTGACCCCTAGTAAAAATTCTAACGGGATAGGCGGACTTCTTCCCTCGGGGTATTCAAGATATTCTATGAATTTCACCCCGGCTTTAAGCTTAGGTAGAGAATCTCTGAGGGAAAAGATTATATATTTGGTGGCTCACTCTCACTTGGTACTACATAGGAATTAGTATTTCAGAATCTAGATTCCCAGACTATCAAATAACTCAACTCAGAGAAAGACGAGAAAAACTATGCTCTCTTCTGGTTCCTTTGTATTCATTCTCTCTTACTTTTTTTTCTTTTCTTTTCCTTTTCTTTTCTTTCTTTCTTTTAGAGCTCACAATCTCACCAGATTCACACATATGACCTGTATTTAGTGGTCTCACTTGGCATTAACACTTTAATTGAGTTCCATAACCCTAACACTAAGTCAAAATTCCTCAGCCAGTATTCGGGCGGTCAGAAACACAAAAAAGATGGGTCAAGGCCATATTTAGTGGATCTCAAATTTATTTGGTGGTATTGCCTCAATGCAACTGAACTAAATATTCACTCTTTTTTCTTTCCTTTTTCTTCTTTTTCTATTTTTTTTTTCAACATAACACAACTAGCACACATCCATGACTTTATTGAGGAGGCATTATTAGGGATTGGTGGTACTCAAGAGACATTGGGTGGCTTATTTTGTGGAAGTACCTACTTACGGCACCGGGAGAGACGGATAGGACGGTGTATTTCTAACCTTGGCATCAATACCCTCCTTCATCCAAGGATTCCGTAAAGAATGGTCGTAACCATCCACCTTAGCCCTAGTTTTATGAGAACTCACTTTCTGCGTATTTGCCTTATTTAGTGGCTCTCACAATTTGCACAAAAATGTATACGCAGGGACCGAGAGTGAAAACTATGCCTAATCTCTGAGTATCATCACCAAATTATCTAGGATTCCAGATTCCTTGCACTAATCTTAGAGCACCAGTACACTCTACTCTCATCTCACACTATTTGGTGGATTTTTGGAGGAAAATCTACCTAACTCCCAAAACACTGTTCAGGGGTTCAGGAAAAGAAGCACAGCTTCTTCTTCGACGGACTAAAGATGTTTATCAGCCTTCACCGTGAATCCATTGCAAATTCTACATGTGTGTAAAAAGTTGTACTGAATTCCAGATCACAAGAATCAACTAGAGGATAAAATCCCTAATGCATTCTCTTAATAAAATAATTTATTCATGAATGCAATATGTATATATGCTATAAACAATTAACCTCTTACATTCGTACTTCATGAAATTTTCCTTTCGGGTTACAATCAGCTTGACCCTAAATTTAGAACAAAAGGTGAGTGGGTGAGTCGGAAATGGCTGTTGCGAATGATTTCTAGCTCTAATGCGAGCGTTGGAGGTGGAGTCGGTTGTTCTTATATTCAGGGTCTTAAAGTATGTTATACATGCAGCTCCGAGGTTTTCCTAAATGTTGGCATAAAAATTTTCAGTTTTGTTATATCTACCCCCCCATGCCTAAGTTCTTGCATGTCCTCATGCATGAATATAAAAGAAAATAAATACTGCATGGAGAGAATAGGTAGAAATCACCTATAGTTGCTCTTGAAATTATACATTCAGCACCAACCAACCTATCAGTATGCAATATGCAGAAAGAAAATATGCTATATATAAAAATGGTTATGTATAAATGATGGTGGAATGTGGGGTAAATGCTGAGTTTAACGCCTCCAGCTAGGCGAAAATTCAATCACACACCTTCAAAAGATGAACAATCTTGTCAGGTGGAGGAGGTTCTTGGGCCAAGAATGGCTTGAGGCGCTGGCCATTTACCATAGATATATGCCTAAATTTTGGGTCCCTGATCTGCACTGCCCCATTAGGATATGGCTAGATCACAACATATGGGCCAATCCACTTGGACTTGAGCTTCCCTGCGAACAGTTTTAATCGTGAATCAAACAACCAGACTCGCTAGTTCGGTGTGAATGCTTTCCTCCGGATGTGGCGGTCATGTAAGGCCTTGGTCTTGTCCTTGTATATCACTGCGTTCTCATAGGCCTCCCGCCGGATCTCTTCTAGTTCGCTGAGCTAGAGTTTCCGTTCTTGACCTCCTACATCGAGGTCAAGGTTGCATTTTCGCACCGCCAACAGGCGCGGTGTTCCAACTCTACAGGAAGGTGGTAAGCCTTGCCATATACCATGCGATATGGTGACATTCCAAGTAGGGCCTTGTATGCAGTCCGATATGCCCATAGTGCATCAACTAATTTATTGGACCAATCCTTCCTGTCTGGTCTAACCGTCTTCTGGAGAATCAGTTTGATCTAACAGTTAGACACTTCAGCCTGCTCATTGGTCTGCGGGTGATACGGGGTGGCTATACGGTGATGTACCCCATATTTCTTTAGTAATGACCTGAAATAAGCATGGATGAAGTGGCTTCCCCCATCGCTGATCAGAGCGCAAGGTATTCCGAATCTCGTGAAGATATACTGTCGTGCGAAAGAAATGACGGTCTTATGATCAGCCCGTCTCGCCGGAATGGCCTCGACCCACTTCGAGACATAGTCAACGGCTAGCAATATGTACTCAAAGCCATGCAAGTTCAGAAAAGGGCCCATAAAATCGATGCCCCAGACATCGAACACTTCTACAACCATGATGGGCTAGAGTGGCATCATGTCTCTCCTAGTCATAGAACAGACCGACTGGCATCGTTTGCAGTGTTGGGCGTATTCGTGTGTATCTCTGAAGATGGTTGGTTGGAAAAATCCTGAATGCAAAATTTTTGCAGCAGTTTTCCGTCCCGAGAAATGACCACCACAAGCATCGTTGTGGCAAAAAGATAACACACTGTGGATCTCAGAGTCTGGGATACATCTCCGAATAATCTGATCCGCTCCAATGCGGAAGAGCAGTGGGTCATCCCAGAGGTAGTATTTGGCTTCTGCAGTGAATTTGAGTTTCTAGTCCTTGGATAGATTCGCAGGAATCTTGCCTGCGGTAAGGTAGTTCGTGATATCCGCATACAAGGGGAACTCAACAGAATGAACTGCCAAAAGAGATTCATCCGAAAATTGCCTGTGGATAGGCAGGGAATAAGGAATGTGGTCTGGGTCCAATCTGGATAGGTGATCCGCCACAACATTCTGCTTTCTGACTTTATCACAGATTTCAATATCAAATTCTTGCAATAGAAGGATCCATATGATGAGCCGTGGTTTGGCATTCTTCTTTGCCAATAAATGCCGGAGGGCGGAGTGGTCAGTGAAAATAATGACCTTGGACCCTAATAAGTATGATCTGAATTTCTCCAACCTGAATACTACTGCTAGCAGTTCTTTTTCTGTGATAGTGTAATTGCGCTGAGCCTCATTCAGTGTCTTACTAGCATAGTATATGACGAAGGGTTGTTTCTCCCGATGCTAGCCTAAAACAGCACCGATGGCAAAATCAGAAGCGTCGCACATCATCTCAAAATCAACCGACCAGTCGGGTGGTTGGAGAATCAGGGAGTTGGAGATACCGTTTCGTAAAGTCTCGAAGGCGCTGGGACACGAGGTATCAAATTCAAATGGGGCATCGGCAACCAGAAGATTCGTCAATGGCCGTTGATGTAAACATGTTTACACTACTTAAGATGCCGATTTATGCATGATCTTAAGCATAGGATTGCATTGCATAACATGCATCATCTTGCATTTAGATTAGTTTGAATAAAATGGAGGTTAATTGTCTCCTTTTATGTTCATGGATAGGGCAAAATTTTTATCGGGGCCTCGGATCGAAGATCCAACCGTACAAATGTGATCAGAGCGACGATTGAAGTTCAACGACTCCAAGATCACCCTAATCAGACATCTGTAGCATCAGATAGAGATCGGGGAACCCTAGAAGATCAAGGACCAAGATGGTGTGAATCCACACTTCAAACGACAAATCCGACCGCACGGGTGGAATCGGATCGACGATCGCAGCCTAATGACGTGAAAATCGAGTCAATCTGACACCCGTGGCACCATCGACATCATCCAGAAGATGGACGACCAAGATGGTGCCATGTGGCGCCATCTCGGTCGCCCAATCGACCCCACGCATCAGCTGAAGGCATCCGCATCAACCCTTCCCCGCCGTTGGATCAAGATCCAACGGCTGCGGTGCACCCGCGCTTAAGTTAAGCACTCAACACAAACGTGCCCACAGCGCGTTGGTCAAGCACTCTAATGCAAAGCGCAGGCGCGCGTTCGATCCTCGCCGCACTAAATTAGAGCGGAGGCACGCGCCCAATCGACCGCACGATCGCGATCCAGTGGCTGTGAGTGCTCAATAGCGCCCACGCGCTATTGCACACCGTGCCTCACGTGGGATCGCACGTAGGCAAGCGCGCGTTGAGAAGCAGGCAGAGGTGCGACTTAAGCTGTCCGATCTCACGATCAGACGGCTGAGATTAGCTGGACGTGGAGCGTGCGTTACGCATGACGAGGCAAGCGGTCGCGCGAGGGCGGTGCCCTACTACGCCCAAGATGGGGCTTTAGCGACAGTTTTATTCGTCACTAAAGACCCCTAATTTAATGATTTTCAAATTAAAATGACCAAATTGCCCTCACTCCTTGCAACTATAAAAGGAGACCCCCTCCACACGAAATTCTCATCCCTTCTCTTCTCTCCCTCTCCAAAGCTCAAGAGAAGCTTGTCCCACACCCGTGATGCTTCTCGCAAGATAAAGTCAATTTTTCGTCCCCTTTCGGAAGCGGATCCCGCGACGAGGATGACGTACTGCCCCATTCCCGTTCTTCCCACTTCGTCCTCCTTCATCCTGCTCCGTCCTCCTTCGTCCAGGCGTCATCCCGTCCGGCTCATCCTCCAAGCGACCGTCGAGGAGGATATCTCTCTCCCCATTCTTTTTACTACTTTCTAGAATAGATTTACTGCTTTCTAGAGTAGATTTACTGCTTTCTAGTGTAATCATTTTCCTGCTTTCTAGTCGTAATGTTTAGTGTAATGAACAATTCTTCTGATAATGAATTCCATGTTCATTCTACATCTCTTTTTCTATTTTTGTTTGTAATATTCTCTCTCTCTTCTATTTATTGTAAATAATTGGATAGTTCTAATCAATTAATTTACTTCGTGACAGATAAAACAAACGCGTGTTTTTAAATCAAACATCCGCCTCCCTGAGTTCGACCTAGGATTTCCATTCCGGTATAAATTTTATTTGTTGAACACAAGTTCTTCACTTTCAAACTACAACGACAGATTTTCACCAAACACGTTAGTGTAGCAATTCGTAGATTCAACATTTTGGCGTCGTTGCTGGGGAGGCGACGCTCTTTGATTTTTCTTCGCATTTTATAACTTACAAATCATTTACCTCACTTCTCTCCTTTCTTATTGTGATTGCAGGTACTCTTTTGAGACGAGTAAAAGTAGTAGAACGGAGTAAGGTGCTGTTAAAGGTTTTGTGAGTTATCCCCCACCTCCCACCCATTAGATTTCATTTCACCACATAATAACACAAACATCAATCAACCTAGGTGTTCTTGTAAACTCTAAGGTTAGATTGTTTGTTGTTTGACACCTTCACCCGCCCTAACTTCCACATTTAAAAAGAAAAATTAAAAAAAAATCTCACAGAGGCACACAACCTCATCTGATTTTCGAACTCAACCTGTAAACCGATCTTTGGAGCCGGTACACACATTCAAACACATAATTGAGTAGAAATCAAATTAGGTAATCACTTGTGTGCCTAATTAAGTGGTGCAACAGGCCAATTGTTTGAGTTGATTGGGCCGCACCACTTTAATTAAAATCAACTCATCAAGTAGCTGCCACATAGGTTCAACTCTTAGGGATTTACCAGGCATCCCACATTCTTTTAAGTTTTAAAGGAAAACATCTTCATCGGTGTTTTCAAAACCTGGTGTGCCAACAAAACTTATTTGAAAACACCTAAAGTTGAATCCTAAAAGCTACTAAGCAAGATTTGAACTCTAAAATTCACCACATCAAAAATAATCTTGCTTGAAAACTACTAGTTGTGCACCCACACACAAATTAATCAATCATTAAGGGCACAACCCAGATAAAGGGCCCATCACATTTCAAAGCACATTCAAACCTAGCCTTAAATAAAATAGAGTAGACGTTGACCTTAAGGATTCGACTCACTCTTCAGAGCCCAGAACGAGATTATTTTCAATTAGTCTGTTTCTACTATTCAATCTGATGTCTAGCTAGGGGAGCAGAATCAAACGATCGCGGCTGAGGGATACTGTAACGACCCGGTTCCCGAGTCCCTACGAGACACGAGAACCGGACCGACTCGACTAATCCCAAGACCTAGTCGTCCAACGAGGAAGTAACCAAAAGACAGTAAAATAAACCACATTCAGCATGAATATAACTAACAGTAAGAAAGTACAGCAGTAAGGGAAGAAACTACTACAGTAGGTACCACCACAACAGTAAACAACATTTATCATACAACAAGAACTGCAGGTAAAGAAAGTACAGCGGAAACAAAAACTACTCACTAGAACAGAAACAAAAGGGGTACAAAAGCTGTGGTAACTCTACTGGACCCTACTCGGCCCAGCGTCCTCTGCAGCCGCCGACCCTGGCTGCACAACACCTGGTCCTGAAAAAGGTAACGAGTGTAACACGTCAGCAAAACGCTGAGTAGAGTGGCAAACTAACTAAAGGCAACAGTAGAGTGTACAGTAGCTGTTATGTTCTATTACTTCCTTTATTCACATCTTTCAATTTTTCTCACTATTTCATTTATTTCTCAGATCCTTTACTTGATCTCGAATGTCCTCGTGGGAACGATCTTGATTGCAGTCTTTTCCAAAAGTAGAAGTAGCACGTGGTGCTCTCCTGGCCGGGAGAGTCCCCCGTGGTGATCCTACCCTCAGTCAACCACCCCAAGGTCACTGACAGACGTAACGGTGACTACGGCACGCGCGATAAACGCATAGGTAGCTAGCCCGCACTGGCACGCGGTCAGTCGTTTCCGTTAACGGGTGCGCCCAAAGCACAGCACGGAACCAGGGCAGAGCCCTCTCAGTAACAGGGGTCCAACCCCTCCACAGTAACCAAACCGGGGCCTTGCCCCTCCACAGTCCGCGCACCCTCGCCTGACTACCCTGGTTTGCCCTAATGGGCCTAACAAGTCGGTGAAGGAGGCTAGCAGAACCCCGGGGCCCGTGGGGTAGCTAGTACTCTCCTAACACTAGTAGCTCTCCTCGGTACTACGTACACGAGGGCCAACAAGTCGGTACAGAGCGGCCAATCCTAACCCCGGGTCCCTGGGGCGGCTGGCCCCACTCTGCACTAAACAGGTACAGGTACTTCCCTTGGTACTGCGTACCCAAGAGACAGTACAAACTACATCTCAATTCCATTCCTTTTTCTTTCCAGGAGTTCCACTCCTAATTCCCCGTAGGGTTCCAGCTCTTTATCTCAGAACATCATATGTTTCACTTTCCAGATTCACATTCTCAAAATCCATGATCTCAAACATGTTTCTTTATTCATAACAGGCAGCTGTTAATTAAATTTACAGGCAGCTTTATATATTCCTTTCCAATTTTCCAAGACTGCAGTAATATACATTCCACTAGTTTTTCCACCCTAGGATTCATGCCATATCCTAGGATCTATCATACAATCTAGTTTTCCGGCCCTAGGATTCATGCAACACCTAGGAGCTATCATTCCATATATTTCTCATTCCTAGGATTCATGCAATGCCCTAGGTTCTAGTTATGGTTCCATACTTTAACAGATTTTATTAATACTTAAAGCCACTCTACCAGGTACAACGGGAGTAATGGGGGCGTGATCGGGAATCCCGCGTGCCTCCGCGACTCTCAAGACTGCAACTGAACGAGATCCTGTCACAAGGATCAAACACAAGGAGTGTCTCAAAACAGTGTATAGCTACCGTAGATGAGTATAGGAATTAATTCTGAAGAGAACGCAACTCGAATCGCGGAAAACGGAGCCCGAACGGACCCTAAACGGGTCGAAAAAGACGATACTGTGCAAAATCAGACGTCTGGAACTCCTTCCAGACGTCTTAAACGGTGGATCAGAGAATTACCTGTTCAGCTTTGTTCCCCGGACGTCCAGAAGTCTGCGGGGACGTCTGTCCTATACCCCAGACGTCCGATGGTCCACACGGACGTCTGTAGATCACTCCCGCCGTCTGGTACAACTTCCAGACGTCTGATTCGCAAAGGATGGCGAATCAGCGAACCTGCGCACAGCCAACCCCCCTCCCTCAGTACGGTCAGTCGACAAGAAGGAAGAAGAAAGCGGAAACTCACCTTTCAGACGTCTGTATGATCTTACAGACGTCGACCTTGCCGTCTGGCTATCAACCCAGACGTCTGATTCTGGAAATTTTTCCAGAATCAGAACCCTGCTCGGCCTCCGCTCGCGACGCCGCCCGCGTCGCACCTCGCGCGTCTGCTGCTCAGCCCGCAGCAGGTCCCTCTCCGCGTCGCTCCGCGCCCCCTGCGCCCTCACTGGGTGCCTGCGGAGAAGACTTCAAGCAATTGGGGCAGGAGCTGATGCTTGCAACCCCAATTGAAGTTCTGGGTGTGGGCGTGACTTCTTTCCGCGTCACCTGGAGCTCACGCCAGGAGCTGAGGAGACCTGGTGCTGCCTGCGAAGAAGCTCCTGCTACTTGTTAATGGCGACGAGGAGGGCGAAACCTGAAACACGCAAATGGCCTAGCGGCCACGTCAAAAAGGTCCAGAGAGGTTCGCCAGAGCGCGACGAGTGCGGTGCGGGGGTCTGCGAGGCGCGAGAGTGCCTGTGGCCGTGCGCCTAGGGCACTCTGCGTGCGTGAGAGTGGGTGTGTTCGGGGGGTGGTCTAGAGGTGCTAGGTGGTGAATGGAGGGCGAATTCGGTGTCGGTGAGGTAGTGCGAAGCTTAAAGGGTAGCTGGCAACGCGGATGAAGGCGCGGAGTGGCGAGTACGCCTCGCCGGAGGGCAGCTGGAGATGGAGAAGGTGATGATGGATAGTGGTGGTCGGTTGGTTGAAACAGTAAATTAGGAAGGGGGAAATAATAGGGAGAGAGAAGGGAAAGTTTTTACCTACCTAATTGACGAAGAGGGAGGGAGGTGGCACTAGGCGCATACCTGCCGGCACCGTAAACGAAGGAGCCCAGGGGAGGAGTGACGGCGACGAGGAAGAGATCTAAGGACGCCAGCTGGTGCGGCCTGGCGTGGGATGATGAGGCAAAGTGGGCTCTGCTACAGGTATGGCAGCAGAGCGACGAGGAGGAGGAGGAGAGTTCACCGAAAGCTAGGGCAATCTGACCGGAGAGAGGGGAGATGAAATAGAGGGGTTTTCTCCGCCAGAAGTAGCTTGGAGTGGACGGCAGCCCCTGTCGCTCCTTATAAAGGCGCTGGCGCGGAGAGTGGCCCAAGGGAGTGGCATGCGAAGCTCGCCGGAGATGGCAGGAGATGGAGACCCATGCCTTTCGTGCGTTCGCCCGAGAGGCATGGGCGGTTGCAGGACACAGGGGAGGGTCCCTGCGACAGAGGACGACGCAGGGAACCCCCCATTCGTTCCTGAGAACGGGCACCATGCCCTGCGCGGCACCATCCTCCGCGCAAGGTCGCCGAAGGTATGGTGGCTGCTCAGAATGGCACAGAGGACCGTTCTGCAAAGAACGACGAGAAAGATAGGGGGCACTGTCCAAGGATTTCAAAAGATAAGGGTCAAAAAGTAATTCAAGAGGACCAATTTGTAAAGTCAGTCAAGATGGTCTTTTCTTAGGCCCAAATTTTTATACCAACCTAATTTGCACCTAGGAATTTTAATGGTGAAATTTGCTTTTAGGTTTGACCATGTTTGATCGATCAATTTGCGCAAAAACCCAAATTACGTCATAAATTGGGCATGGTTCTCATTTTAGGTCAAAATAGGTTGCAAAGGCCAAATTGAAGATTTTAAACCTTAGGGAGTATTTTTATATGAATTTTAGAAGGTTTAGTTAATTTTTATCCTATCTTGAACCTCGTGAATTAAAGTGGATTTGTTTTAGGATTACAGAATGTCATTTAATTCCTAGAAGTTGCTATAACCCTTTTCAGATCAAATAATCCCACTTTCTTCCTCATTAAGCTTATTTGCCCTGTGTTTAGACCCTTAAATACCCTGTTTGTGTACTGCATTGGTAAAATTACAGTTTTACCACTCATGATTTATTTTACTCTTTAATTCAGACTTCTCTGAGTTAAGCTTCTCTTTAGGTTTTGTAGGAGCTTCTTCACACTTATTTAGATTAAATTGTGTTAGTTAGGGTTCATGATGAGGCTCTCATCATACCCCAATGCCTAGCTTTTGGTAGTCCCTTAGCAAAATTTTAAGGTTTCAACCCTTGTTCTAGACCATGAAGTTCTTATTGAGTTTAGATAAGTGCTTTTTCCTTTGTAACCTTGATTAGGTCAGAATGTCAACCATAGGCCTAAAAGGTACTCTAGTACCAACCAAGATCCAAATATGTCTAGCCTTAGCCTCAGTCCTTAGCAAAGGTTTTTAAGGCCTACAGGAGCTAACCTAAGGCTTATTGGACTTTGTGGTTAAAGCAACTGTGCTTGGGATAATTTTAGCCCTGGTTCAGTTTGTAGTGCATTTTGTAAGAAAGAGAGGTAGAGGATTTATATGTTTGGAGAGTTTTCTCTCTCTTTTTTTTTTATTCTAGCTTAGGATTGGCTTCTCAACACGGTCTGTATCAGATTCCTTGTCCCCATCATCAATCCTCAAGGGTTCCTGGTAGTCAATGCTTCGAGATAGCACCGCCCATGGTAACCCCCAGAACCCTGGCTTTCGAGATTTCGAGATAATCCCGTCCATGGTGTTCCGTGGCTGAATTCAGACCCTGGCAATTGACACTTCGTGATAATGCCATCCATGGAATCTGAATTAACAGAGTGCTTACATGCCCCTAGTAGGATATGTAAATATCCTAAGAGATAAGCACCGAGGAGATGATATTTTGTTATGCATCTTCGAGGGGAATTTCCCACCTCTCTGCGCTGGGGACTCATCCAAATCAACTTGTGTTAATCGGCCGCTCCTATTCTAGGTGTCATTTTCAGAATTTTTGCAACGCTTCTACGTGATTTTGATTTTTATGCTTACTGAACCAGGCTGTGTGTGAAATTTGGGTGCTTAGGTTATTGAGTCCCGTAAATCAAAAGTTAGTTAACGAGGCCAAATACTCCCTAAGCCTTGGACCTAATACTTAAGCTTTTCATTTTCCTCAACCTCTTGAGAAATATCTAGATCTTAATGGGTACTAAGAGTCTATCCAAGAATGCTTAAGGTTTGCGTTCTTACTAATCTCACTGTGCACTTTCCATTTCTTTTCCTGAATGAGGTCTAGAACTTAGGTTAACTCCTTAATTTCTTACTAATGACTATCTCATTTTTTCATTTTGTGCTCCTTTTTATCATTTTGTTCTTTTTCTCCTCCTCCTTTGTAGGGTCCACAAAATTTCTTTCCTCCTCTCATTTTATTATTTTTTTGAAAATTTTTTAATTTTTATGGTGTTTTTGACATATGTGAATTTTTTTGTTTAAAACCTTTTCTTGTGAGTTTTGCACTTTCATGCCCCCTCCATGCCTAAGATTTGCAATGTCCTCATTATAACTTAGGAGGGTTTTTATCTAACTTAGTTCATACATTAGGACAGATGTTTTGGTGAGTGAATGGGTCAGGGTGACTGTTGCGGACGATTTCTAATCTCAGATGCAGGCACCTGAGGTGGAGTTGGCTGTCCTAAAGGGTGAACCTTAAGTGCAAAGAGGTGTCAGAAAAGATTTTTTTTTCAAAAAGAATGGCGGGCTGCCTCCCATTGAACGCTGAGTTTTACGCCATCGGTTGGGCGTAACATGCTCAGGGAAAATGGAGGATAAATGATGACTCAGCCAAATTTGTAGAGGTTACATCGATGAACGGTTTGAGTCTTTGACCATTCACGATGAAAGGTTCAGAATCATGGCTGAGCGGACTGATTTCGACGGCTCCATTTCCCAAAACTTGTCGGACAAGGTATGTCCGACCCACTTGGATCGCAGTTTCCCAGGGAAGAGTTTGAGTCGGGCATGAAAGATCTTTCTAGATATGTGCTTGTCATGGAAGGCTTTAACCCGCTCTTTGTAGATTCGCGAGTTCTCGTACGCATCAAGGCGTAATTCATCGATCTCGCTTATCTGAAGCTTTCTGTGGGTTCCAACCTTAGAAAGATCTAAATTACAGCTCCATACTGCCCAATAGGCTTTGTACTCCAGTTCGACGGGAAGGTGACATGCCTTCCCGTACACCAGTCTAAAAGGAGACATGCCTAATTGGGTTTTGTGGACGATCCTATAAGCCCACAAAGCTTCCGGAAGTCGGGATGACCAGTCCTTCCTATCAAGCCGAACAGTGACCTGCAGGAACTTCTTGATCTCCCGATTTGATAGCTCAGCTAGACCATTAGTCTGGGGGTGATAAGGAGTAGAGATTCGGTGAGACACCCCGTATTTGGTCATCAGTGACCTGAACTGAGCATTCGTAAAATGGGTCCCTCCGTCAAAGATGATTGCACGAGGAATCCCGAACCGTGAGAAGATATTGTGATGAATGAATTTGATAACGATTTTATGATCACAGGTTCGGGTCGGTATGGCTTTGATCCATTTGGACACGTAGTCCACAGCCAGTAGAATGTACTCGAAGCCGTCCGAAATAGGAAAGGGGCCCATAAAATCAATCCCCCAAATATCAAAGATTTCGCATACGAGAATCGGCTGCAAAGGCATCATGTCGCGATGGCTCATGTTGCCCAAAGTTTGGCAACGACTGCATGCCTTGCAGTGGTTCTATGCATCCTTGAATAAAGTGGGCCAATAAAAGCCACACTGGAGGATTTTTGATGCGGTTTTGTGCCCAGAGAAGTGGCCACCGCATGCCTGGTCATGGCAGAAGGAGAGAATATCATTGATTTCACCCTTCGGGACACATCACCGGATGATTTGGTCAACACCTATGCGGAAGAGGTACGGGTCTTCCCATATGTAGTACTTGGCATCAGAGAGCAATTTGTCTTTCTTAGCCTTCGACCAGTCAAACGGGATCTGATGAGATGCCAAGTAGTTTACTATATTAGCAAACCATGGAAGCCTAGTACCAATGGTCAGTAGGTGCTCATCAGGAAAATGCTCCGTGATGGGTCCAGAAGGGTTGATGATCTCAGAAGGAAGGCCAGACAAATGGTCAGCTACCACGTTTTGTCTTCCCACCTTGTCGCGAATCTCGAGGTCGAATTCTTGCAACAGCAAGATCCATCGGATTAGTCCGGGCTTCACGTCCTTCTTGGCAAGGAGATGCCTCATAGCTGTATGATCTGAGTAGATGATGACGTGGGAACCCAGGAGATAGGATCGGAATTTTTCGAGGGCAAATACTACGGCTAGCAGCTCTTTCTCTGTAACTGTATAGTTACGTTGAGCCTCGTCAAGTGTCTTGCTAGCGTAGTAGATGACCACGGGTTTCCCGTCAACTTTCTGCCCCAAAACCGCTCCTACAGCGAAATCAGATGCATCGCACATGATCTCAAAGGGTTAAGACCAATTAGGGGACTGTAGGATTGGGGCCTGGGTGACTCGGTCACGAAGGTTCTCAAAGGCTTGAGTGCATTCCTTGGAGATCTCAAAGGGTACATCCTTGGAGAGAAGAGTAGTCAGGGGGCACGCGATTTTTGAAAAATCAGGAATGAAACGACGGTAAAAACCGACATGCCCCAGAAAAGAACGGATGTCCCTGATTGAGCTAGGCATAGGAAGCCGAGAAATTAGATCAACCTTGGCTCGATCCACTTGGATGCCTTTTTCGGAAATTAGATGTCCTAGGACGATCCCCTCAGGCACCATAAAGTGGCTCTTTTCCCAGGAAAGAACCAAATTTGCATCGATGCAATGCCTGAGTATATGAACCAAGTGCTGGAGGCAATCATCAAATGATGCCCCAAAAACTGAGAATTCATCCATGAAGACTTCTAGATAATCACCTACCATATCAGAGAATATGGCAAGCATGCACCGCTGAAAAGTCACGGGTGCATTGCAGAGACCGAAAGTCATCCTTCGGAATGCGTATGTCCCGAAGGGGCAGGTGAACATGGTCTTCTCTTGGTCCTCAGTATGAATAGCCACTTGGTTATAACCGGAGTACCCGTCAAGAAAGCAGAAGAATTGATTTCCCACTAGTTTCTTGAGAATCTGATCGATGAAAGGTAGTGGGAAATGATCCTTCTTCATGGAGGAATTGAGTCTTCGGTAATCTATGCAGACTCTCCACGAGTTGACTATTCGGGTAGGTATGATTTCTCCGATTTCAGTCGTGATGGTGGTGAGCCCTGCCTTTTTAGGCACAACCTGGATTGGGCTCACCCAACGACTGTCGGAGATCGAGTAGATGATCCTTGCATCTAAGCACTTAATGATCTCCTTTTTCACGACCTCCTGTAAATTGGGATTCAAACGTCTCTGCATCTCACGGGAAGGTCGTGTGCCCTCTTCAGAATAGATACGGTGTGTGCAATAAGAGGGACTTATTCCAGTCAAGTCATTGAGAGTCCAACCAATGGCTCTGCGATGTTGCTGGAGAACAACAATCAGACGGGATTCCTGATCAGGAGTGAGCTTGGAATTTATAATCACATGAAAAGTCTGATAAGAATCCAAAAAGATGTATTTCAAATGGTCGGGAAGGGGTTTTAGTTCAAGAAGGGGGTTATCAGCATCAGCGGGTGGTTCAGGGTGAGTGTGAGGTTCAAGGATAGGAGTTATGGGTTTGTCTGAATCAGGGTCTGACTCCTCTAATTGCGGTTCAAGATCTTTTTGTGGTTGATGAGGCATAATCAGGTTATTCTCAAATTGTGTTTCATCAACCAAAGCTCTAATATCACAGATTTATTTAATGACACCGCAATTAATTCCTTGTTGGGCCTTAAAGATATCAATTTTGAGGGTTTGATTCCCAAATTTCAGTTCTATTTGGCCCTCCTCACAACTAATGTTGGCCCTAGCAGTGGCCAGGAAAGGTCTTCCTAGAATGATCGGTGTATCCCTAGGGTTTTTAGGTGCGTCCATGTCTAAGACTATGAAGTCTACAGGGAAATAGAAATCTCGCACCCTTACAATAACATCCTCAAGAATCTCTTTAGGTGACTTTATAGATCGATCTGCTAACTGTAGTGTTACCTCAGTCGATTTTAGCTCAGATTCTTTTAGGTGGTTAAGTAAGGATGTGGGTATCAAATTTATAGTTGCACCCAAGTTTAGCAATGCTCTGTCGAACTGGGTTTCACCTATTTTGCATGAAATCAAGGGAGTACCTGGGTCTTTTTCCTTGGGTGGGAGTCTGCTCAGGATTACAGAGCTGGCTTGCTCTGACAGTACAATTGGACTCCCACTCTTGGTTCGTGGCTTACGCTGAGGTGTACACACATTCTTCAAGAATCGTGCATAAGCCGGTACATGGCGAATCGCATCCATCAAGGGGATGTTTATTTGGACCTACTCAAAGAGCTTGACCAGGTCCTCCTCAAGAGCCACGGATTTGGTTGTTTTCTTTCCCTTGGTCAAGGCCTCGGGGAATGGAACCTTGGTTGGTTCCTCTAGGATAGGTACAGGTCTTTGATCAGGGATAGGAACATCCTGGATTACTGTCCTAGGTTTTGGGTCACTACCAAGCTTGGAGTGGTCTAGATAAGATGGATCTTGGGTCTCCTTACCACTACGGGTGGTCACAGAATTCAGTCCTACCTAGTTCTGGTTAGGGTTTGATAGGATGGGTTGCTGCTGATAACTCGCATAAGAAGTTGAGGCCTCCATCCCGTTAGGTGAAGGAACAGAGGGGGCCTGATAAACCATGTGTGCTTGGCCTGAGTTTGGGTTCATAACACGCCGCTGGGTCGGCACGTTATTAGGGTTAGGAAGAGGTTGAGAAGGAAGTGTGCCTGGTTGGCGAGAATTTGCCAACTGGGCCAGTTGGTTTCGAACCTCTGTGATTTCATCCTTGTGTTGCTTCTGAATAGCCGCATTCATTCTCTGAATGTCAGCCAGAGTCTGAAGGATAAGGGACATTTGGTCTTGGTTTGGCCCGGATGGATAAGAAGGGTTGGGCCGAGGCTGAGGCGGTTGGTAAGGACGAGGTGGTTGTGGACGGGGCTGAAAGGATGGTCTTTGAGTTTGGGAATTTCCCGCCCACTGGAAGTTGGGATGGTTTCGCCATCCAGGATTGTAGGTATTGGAAAATGGGTCATTCAGGATGGCGTTGAGGTCCTCGCAGGTCTGAGGAGCCTTCGAAGAGTCAGAGAATGGGGGAGTGGAATTCCCCCGGCTAGTAAGGTCAGAGGATCCTCCGATCCGAGAGTCAGATGGGGGTGGATACGGATCCATCCCAGGAGAAGGTCAGTGGAAAATGTTTTGCACAGTCTCCCATGTGGAAGGAGGTTGTGCAAAGGAATTATGCACAGAGGTGGCTCGCTGCAAGTGTTGAGTCAGCTCATCCACCTTCTTCTCAATAATAGAGACCTTGTCCAATCGACTGGCCATCAATTCCAGGTCGACTGATGTGGACAGGCCCTGCGTCTCGTGTGCTCCCCTAAGGTTCATCGATGCGCGGGTATTCGTCCTGTTGAATAATCCCATGGAGTCATTATTGATGGAGTTCTCGCACATATTTTTTAGAATCTCCCACACGGTGTCCTCATGCTGACCCAAGATATTCCCTCCGCAAGTTGCATTGATGAATAGCCTAATATCCTCACGGAGTCCCTGGTAAAAAGACTGGACTTGTTCCCATTTAGGAACTCCGTGATGGGGGCGCTTCCTCATGAGATCCTGAAAATGATCCCATGCCTCATGGAGAGGTTCTCCCGTCTGTTGCGTGAAGTGGGTAATCTGATGGCACAAGGCATTGGTCCGACCAACGGGGAAGAACTTCTTCAAGAACTCGAACTGAAGTTCCTCCCAATTGTTGATCGGGCGGGTCTGTGTTTGGTACCAATGGGCGGCCTTGTCCATAAGGGAGAAGGAGAACATCTTCATGAGGAGAATATCCCGATTTTGCGCATCTGACCCGAAAGTCTGGGCCAGATGCTTTAGCTGTTTAATGTGCTGGAAGGGGCCTTCAGAATTAAGCCCATGGAATTTAGGTATGGCATGAATCATGTTGGGCTTTAGTTCAGAATCAGGTCCTCCAGTCGGGATTCTGACTCGAGGCTCAATAGCCACTGCAGCAGGATTATAGTGATCCCGCATCATGGGCCGCTGCTGTGGGTGCATGAAGTTCTGGAAGAGGTCATTGAGTCGCTGGAGCTGGCGTTCCAGATTGTTCTCTTCCTCAACTGGCTGAGCCATTGTGGAAGAAGAAGGTGAGTTGGGTTCGGAATCGGAGGAGAGGTCTATGTGAAGTATTGGTTGCACACGCAAAGGCACCGAGGCTCGGCCTCGAGGAGAGTGAATTTCTAAAGGAGGTTTCAAGGACCTCCTACCAAACATACACTGATGGAGAGGATGAGTTTAGCAGGTGCTGGACCCAATCAAGACACCCAGAATGTTGGGTGACTATAGAGGTTCGGGCCGAATGGACCCCTTAATCAAAAGGTCATTCACTTGAGAATTACCTGGGCAGCCAAAGAGGGTAAGTCCCGCGAAGACCCCTACATGGTAGAGCACCCCCACAGGTTACAGGGTTTCCCCCACCCGACCTCTCTTGTCACTGAGATTCTAGGTAGACCAGAATGGGGACCTTGACCTCTTAAGTCTACCACTTTTAGTTAGGATCAAGGTGCTTAGGTTTTCACTTGAACTTTAGCCTTTTGAGTGCAAAGAGTGACCTAAGTTCAAGGTTGGTTGACCGAAGGGGTCAACTTCACCTACTAGTTCCTTTGAGAGCTTATTATGTCTTTGTCTTTTAGGGTTCAAGTGTTTTTAAGAGCTAAATTTCTTAGGGTTTCTCTAAATAGGTGCTTTCAAACAATGGCTTGGGCACACTTCTTTTGGGAATTCTCAATTCTTGCTTAGAAAGTGTGTCTCTAAAATCCTAGTTTTGAATCTTATATTGGCTCTAATTGGTCCAGTTAGTTGCTTCTAGATTGGGTAATTAGGGCTCAAGCAAGAAGGTTTAAGCCCTAACTACCTTTAATGGATATACAAATATATTGTGTTGAAATAGAAAACAGGCAGCTTTGGTGATTTACTAAGTATGGAAGGCAGGTTATTCCTAAATTGCTTTTTCTTTCTTTTTCTTCCTCTTTAGAATTTAGGGGTTAAAATGAGAGGATAGAAAATTACCTGTCCTAGGTGTGGTTGTTGTGTGACTGCTTGTTGTCCTCTTGATTTCCTGTGCCTGCACAGCAAAAGAGAAGAGATTAATCAATAGAAACTCAAAAATTGTGAATTAATAGCTTCTAGAATAGCCGTTGCTCCCCAGCAACGGTGCCAAAAACTGGTTGCCGCTTTGTTCGTCTTTGTGGTTATTATAGCCGTTGTGGTATATGACAAAAACGGTTACCAGTCTAATACAATTTATTACTCAGAATGAAAAGTTTCCCGAGGTTGAACTCAGGGAGCAAACCAAAATTCTAGAAGCCTATAAATTCACAATATATATATAAGGTTTTACAAAAATTAAGAGAGAGAGAGAGAAAGAAAGAGAAAGAGGGTAATTGGCTTTTTCTTCTCTTTCTTCAGCTACTCTTCTCTTCAACTTGTATTCTTCTTTTCTTCTTCTCTGTTTCTTCTTTCTTCTTTTCTTCTTCTTCTGCCTATCTTCTTCTTTCTTCTTCTTCTTCTACCCATCTTCTTTCTTCTTCTTCTTCTTCTTCTTCTTCTTCTTCTTCTTCTTCTTCTTTCATTTGCTTTTTCCCTCCTTCTTCTTCTTTCTTTTCTTCTTCTCTTGCAGCTGACTCTCCTTTCTCGCCGACATCTAATTCAGCGCTCAGACGACTTAACTGCTCGGTCACTATAGTGCACCTCCTCTTCTTTTCCTTCAGCTTCTTTCCTTCCTGTCTTCTTCCTTCACCTGCTTCTTCCTTCTTCTTTCTTCTTTCCTGAGCACACACGTAAACATCAGCGCAAAACCTACCCCTACCCTTTCCCCGCGTCTCTCTCTCTCTAAATCTCTCTTTGGGAAGCTCTCCCAGAGCCGGGTAATCGAGTCGGGTCGCGTGCCCGAGTCCAGGCGCATCGGCGTGGGTGGTGCGCGAGGAGTCCACAGGAGTGGGAAGTCGGGTAGGGTCAGATCTGCGTGGGTGTGTCGCAGATGAGACCTGGTGAGTAGGTGAGGGACCTCACCCCAGTGCTATCGGAGGCAACCAGCTGATAGCACTTTTTCAATTTATGTATGGGCTTGCGCCCATACACTTCCGAGGTGGGACTAAAGTCCCACCTCCGATCTCAGGTGCCTGCGGAGAAGACTTCAAGCAATTGGGGCAGCAGCCGACGCTTGCGACCCCAATTGAAGTTCTGGGTGTGGGCGTGACTTCTTTCCGCGTCACCTGGAGCTCACACCAGGAGCTGAGGAGACCTGGAGCTGCCTTCGGAGAAGCTCCTGTTGCTCATTAATGGCGGCGAGGAGGGAGAAACATGAAACACGTAAATGGCCTCACGGCCACGTCAAAAAGGTCCAGGGAGGTTCGCCAGAGCGCGGCAAGTGCGATGCAGGGGTCGGCAAGGCACGAGAGTGCCTGTGGCCGTGCGCCTAGGGAACTCTGCGTGCGTGAGAGTGGGTGTGTTCGGGGGGTGGTCTGGAGGTGCTAGGTGGTGAATGGAGGGTGGATTTGGTGTCAGTGAGGTGGTGCGGAGCTTAAGGGGTAGCTGGCGAGGCGGATGAAGGTGCGGAGTGGCGAGTACGCCTCACTGGAGGGCAGCCAGAGATGGAGAAGGTGATGATGGACAGTGGTGGTCGGTGGGTTGAAACAGTAAATTAGGAAGGGGGAAATAACAGGGAGAGAGAAGGAAAGTTTTTACCTGCCTAATTGACGAAGAGGGAGGGAGGTGGCGCTCGACGCGTACCTGCCGGCACCGTAGACGAAGGAGCCCAGGGGAGGAGTGACAGCGACGAGGAAGAGATCTGAGGATGCCAACTGGTGCGGCATGGCGTGGGATGATGAGGCAGAGTGGGCTCTACTGCAGGTATGGCAGCAGAGTGACGAGGAGGAGGAGAGTTCGCCGAAAGCTAAGGCAATCTGACCAGAGAGAGGGGAGATGAAATAGAGGGGTTTTCTCCGCCAGAAGTAGGTTGGAGTGGATGGCAGCCCCTGCCTCTCCTTATAAAGGTGCTGGCACGTGGAGTGGCCTGAGGGAGTGACGTGCGAAGCTCGCCGGAGATGGCCAAATCCATAACTAGTTCATTTTGACCCAATAAAGAAGATAAAAGCTCCTACATAACCTAAAAGAAGGCCTAAATGATGGAATAAGTGCTCTGAGAAGAAAACATGAATTAAAGGCTAAAACTACAATTTTACCATTGAGTGCATAAACGGGATTTCTCAGAGGCAAAACATAGGTCAAATGGTCTAAATAAGATAAAAAGTGGATTGAGTCAATCAGAAATGGGTTCATGTGCAATTTAGGAATTAAATGACATTTGGTAACCCTAAAACAGACCTGCTTAAATCAACAAGGTTCCAGTCAGGATAAAAATCAAGTAAACCCTCTAAAATCATGGAAAATATCTTCTAGGGTTTAGAACACTTAATTTGGCCTTTGGAACCTAGTTTGACCTAGAATAGGGTCCTAGCTCATTAATTGACCTAATTTAGGTTTTTACGCAAAATGTCCAGTCAAACGAGGTCAAACCTAAAATCCAACCTCACCATTGGAGTCCTTATGTCCAAATTAGGTTTGTACCAAAATTTGGACCTAAGGGGAGGTCATCTTGACCTACTTTGCAATTTAGTACACCCAAATCATAATTTGGTCCCTATCTTTTGAAAATCCTTGCAGAGAGCCCCCTAATTTCCTCGCCACCTTTACAATCAGGTCCTACCGCCATTGTTAGGGCAGAGTCGACCTCCGGCGAGGTTTAGAGAGGGATTACTCTCTGATTCCTCAGAGATTCCCCCCAGAAATGGAAGGGAGATTCTCTGAGGAATTCCCTTCCATCTAAAGCCAATCACGATCTCTGGTGTGAACCCAATCTCTCGTGCGAACGCACGAGGGATTTGGGTATCCACCCTCTTTCCTTCTCCGGCGAGCCGGTGGAGGTGATTGCGCACCCCCCACGCACTAGAAAGTTCGGCCAACACCTATAAAAGGATCCCCAGACCTGGCCGCAGATCTTCAGACTTGTTTTGGCAGAGATTCCCCCAAATTTCCCTCTCTTACATCTCCGGCCAAGAAACCCGCAAGCTCTGGCGACCTCCTCCCCTCCTTCTCGTCGCTCTGCTTCCATAGCAACAGCAGAGTCCACTTCGCCTCTTTCTCATGCGTCGCGCAGTACCAGGCGCGCGTTCTCCTGACCTCGTCCTCGTCGCCGCTCCCTCCCTCAGGGTTCTTCTCCAACGACGATAGCTACGCGTCGTCTACTCCCCTGCCTCCCTCCCTTCCAGAACACTCCAGATACCTTCTCCATCTTCCCCTCTCTCTTTTCCCCCTTTTATTTCATTTAATTGCCCCCCGACATTGCCTGACCACCCTCATCTTCCATGTCACCGACCAACCTCCGGCGAGCCGCCCCCACCATTCCGCCCCTCCACACGGATCGCCAACCGTCTCATAAGCTCCGCCTCACCACAAGGAACAATCTTCGCCCATCCACCATCCCTCTATGCCTCCATCACAGCCCCTGAACAACCCCACACTTCCGATCACAGGTCAACCTAGGCACGCACGCCTAGGCCATCCCACGACCTGCAGCACCGTGCACCACCTTCGCTGTGCCACGGCGAAGGTCCCCAACTGGTATGATTAAGCCGAGAGGCTTGTTTTGTGTGTGACAGTATCGAAGCCCCTGCCGCCATTGACGACGGTTGAAGAAGCTTCAAAGCAGCTCCAGGCGTCAGAAGCTCCAGGCCTCAGGCGCAGTGGACTCGGGCGAGCGGTGCGAAGTGATCTGGTCCAGCAAAGAGCGCTGCGAAGCCCGCGGCCTTGGCAATTGCACGAAGAATCTTCTGCAGGTGCGCGCGGGAGCAGGGCAGAGCCAATAGTCCCACATCGTTGAAATACGAAGTGCAAGTGCGGTATAAATTGTTTTTGTGTTATACACTATTTGCTTCCGAACGCACAGGGGTGAGGTCCCTCACCTTATCCCACGCTCGCCTCGTCCGCGGTTTCACCTCGAGAATCTGGTGGGCTCCGACCCGACCCAGCCTGAGCACTCCTCGCGCATCACCCACCTGCCGGTGTGCCTGGTCCCAGGTGCGAAATCCGACCCGATTACCCGTGGCTCTGTTAGAGCGTCCTTGAGTGAATTTTAGAGAGAGAGAGATGTGCGGGTAGAGGGACAGGGTAGGTTTTGCTCCCTTGTGCAGGCAGGCTGAGCGATGAGAGACTTAGCCACAAGGAGAAAAAGAACCAGAAGAAGAGGCTGAGCAAAGAAGAGAAGAGAGAAGAAGAAAGGACTACAGACAAAAAAAGAAGAGGACAGAAGAGAAAAGAAGCAAAGGCAGGAAGAAGACCAAGGAAGAAGAAGCCTTCGCAGGAAAGAGAGAAGAAGAGAAAGAGGTTCAAGGAAGAGGAAGCCCTATAGATCAGAAGAAAAGAACCTACGAAGAAGAAGAAGAAGGCAGAAGAGAGAAGTAAGGAGGAAGATTGCAGAGAAAGCAAAGACCAAGGAAGAAGGCCAAACAGGAAGACTACACTACATTTAAGACGTCTGATAAAGAAACCAGACGTCCAATTCTGTTCTCTCTCAGCAAATGTTTTTTTTTAATCTCTCTGTGAATCAATTATCTTTCATTTAAAAGTTTTATTCTTTGGTTTTTAAAAGTACTGAGATTGCTCCCTGTGTTTGACCTCTGATACTCTAGTTTTTCGAGTAATAAAATTCTCTATTTGTTTGAACGCTTTGTCGGCTATATTACAACGTATTATCTTTTAAAACCCGATCAAGCGCGATAAACAAGGTGGCACTCGACGCGTACCTGCCGGCACCGTAGACGAAGGAGCCCAGGGGAGGAGTGACAGTGATGAGGAAGAGATCTGAGGACGCCAGCTGGTGCGGCCTGGCGTGGGATGATGAGGCAGAGTGGGCTCTACTGCAGGTATGGCAGCAGAGCGACGAGGAGGAGGAGAGTTCGCCGAAAGCTAGGGCAATCTGACCGGAGAGAGGGGAGATGAAATAGAGGGGTTTTCTCCACCAGAAGTAGCTTGGAGTGGACGGCAGCCCCTGCTTCTCCTTATAAAGGTGCTGGCGCGAAGAGTGGCCCGAGGGAGTGACGTGCGAAGCTCGCCGGAGATGGCCAGAGATGGAGACCCATGCCTTTCGTGCGTTCGCCCGAGAGGCATGGGCGGTTGCAGGACACAGGGGAGGGTCCCTGCGACAGAGGACGACGCAGGGAACCCCCCGTTCATTCCTGAGAACGGGCACCATGCCCTGTGAGGCGCCATCCTCCGTGCAAGGTCGCCGAAGGTATGGCGGCTGCTCAGAATGGCAGGGAGGACCATTCTACAAAGAACGACGAGAAAGATAGGGGGCAATGTGCAAGGGTTTCAAAAGATAAGGGTCAAAAAGTAATTCAAGAGGATCAATTTGTAAAGTCAGTCAGGATGGTCTTTTCTTAGGCCCAAATTTTTATACCAGCCTAATTTGCACCTAAGGATTTTAATGGTGAAATTTTTTTTTAGGTTTGACCATGTTTGACCGATCAATTTGCGTAAAAACCCAAATTACGTCATAAATTGGGCATGGTTCTCATTTTAGGTCAAAATAGGTTGCAAAGGCCAAATTGAAGGTTCTAAACCCTAGGGAGTATTTTTCTATGAATTTTAGAGGGTTTAGTTGATTTTTATCCTACCTCAAACCTTGTGAATTAAAGTAGGTTTGTTTTAGGGTTACAGAATGTCATTTAATTCCTAGAAGTTGCTATAACCCTTTTCAGATCAAATCATCCCACTTTCTTCCTCATTAAGCTTATTTGACCTATGTTTAGACCCTTAAATACCTTGTTTGTGTACTAAATTGGTAAAATTGTAGTTTTACCCCTCTTGATTTGTTTTACTCTTCAATTCAGAATTCTCTGAGTTAAGCTTCTCTTTAGGTTTTGTAGGAGTTTCTTCACACTTATTTAGATTAAATTGTGCTAATTAGGGTTCATGATGAGGCTCTCATCATGTATCCATTAAAATGTTGATTTGTTTTTCGAGTCCTCGCCAACCTGAATTCTATTTTAATTGGAGTAAATAAGTTTGAGTGATAAGTACATGACTTATCAACCCGCCCTCTGATTTGAGGGAACTTTGAGTTTTTAGCATCTACACACTTTCTTTGCACTGACTCGTTGTTCGGCAATTTTAACGGAAATTGGGTAGCTAATGAACCTTCTAAGGTGATATGGCTGGCAAGTTATCGTGGGTAACAACCCATAGGTAGGTTGTCCAAAGCCCAGTCACTTGATCTTTCTCTTTTTGCTGCCTTCAGGTAAATCTTAGACCAGGAAAGCCACCTACTTAAAAACAAAAAAAGAAAAAGAAAAGAAAACAAAAAAGGAAAAAAAAAAAGCCACACTTTGCCGCACGAGTATGGCTGGCAAGTTATCAGTGGTAATAGCTCATCGACCGGTTGTCCAGAACCCAGCTCAATAAAAGCACTGAAAAATCCCAAAACACTTAGGAAGAAGCGGAGAAGTATAATAAATTGGGGAGATATACACTAGATTCACCCTTGTGTTGACCCCGTAAAAATAAAAGTATGGAGAAAGCTACCGGTTGTAAAGATACACCTTTAGGCAGAATTCTTTTTTTTAGGTCACCTAGAGGCGTAGAAATCCGAAGTCCGTTTTAACTGTCAGTCAACGAGTCTATCACATTCACAATAAGATACTTAGAACTTAGGATTCTCATCAAATCTTGGGTGAGTTGAATGGTCGTAGAAAGCCACTCTTAAACCCTAAAACTTGAAAATCCAAAAAAATTAGAAAAAAGGAAAAAGAGAAAAAGAAATTTTTCTTTGAATAAGCTGAGGGCTTAAGGCGGTCTGCATTTTGGCAGATACTAGGGCACTATTGTGCCTTTGAAAGTTCAGATCCTAAGTAGACTTTCTTAATGATTGAAAATAACTCAAGCCTAAATAATCCAACCTGATTCTTTTATAAATAGCATATAGTTTTTGCTAGGGACTAGCAAAAGATAGGCATGGGGGTATGATGTAAACAAGTTTACACTACTTAAGATGTCTATTTATGCATGTTCTTAAGCATAGGATTGTATTGCATACTATAAATATTGCATAACATGCATCATCTTGCATTTAGATTAGTTTTAGTAAAATGGAGGTTAATTGTCTCCTTTTATATTCATGGATAGGGAAAACTTTTTATCAAGGCCTCGAATCAAAGATCCAACCATACAGATGTGATCAGGGCGACGAATGGAGTTCAACGACTCCAAGATCGCCTTAATCAGACATCTGTAGCATCAGATTGAGATCGAGGAACCCTAGAAGATTAAGGACCAAGATGGTGTGAATCCACACTTCAAACAACAAATCCGACCGTACGAATGGAATCAGATCGACGATCGCAGCCTAACGACGTGAAAATCGAGTCAATCCGACACCCATGGCACCATCTACATCATCCAGAAGATGGACAGCCAAGATGGCGCCACGTGGTGCCATCTCAGCCACCCAATCTACCGCACGCATCAGCTGAAGGCCTCCACATCAACCCTTTCCCGCTGTTGGATCAAGATCCAATGGCTGTGATGCGCCCGCGCTTAAGTTAAGCCCTCAACACAAATGTGCCCACAGCGCGTTAGTCGAGCTCTTTAATGCGAAGCGCAAGCGCACGTTCGATCCTCGCCGTGCTACAATTGGAGCGGAGGCGTGCGCCCAATTGACCGCACGATCACGATCCAGCGGCTGCAGGTGCTTGATAGCACCCACGCACTATTGCACACCGCGCCTCACGCGGGACCGCACGCAAGCGGGCGCGCACTGAGAAGCGGGCAGAGGCGTGACTTAAGAGATCGGACGGCTGAGATCAGCTGGACGTGTAGCACACGTTACGCATGACGAGGCAAGCGGTCGCGCGCGGAAGGCGCCCCACGGTTTTATCCGTCACTAAAGACCCTTGATTTAATGATTTTCAAATTAAAATGACCAAATTGCCCTCACTCCTTGCAACTATAAAAGGAGACCCCCTCCACACGAAATTCTCATCCCTTCTCTTCTCCCCCTCTCCAAAGCTCAAGAGAAGCTTGTCCCATACCCGGGATGCTTCTCGTGAGATAAAGTCAATTTTTCGTTCCCTTTCGGAAGCGGATCCCGCAACGACGACGACATGCTGCCCCATTCTCGTTCTTCCCGCTTTGTCCTCCTTCGTCCTCCTTCGTCCAGGCGTCATCCCGTCCGGCTCGTCCTCCAAGCGACCGTTGAGGAGGATATCTCTCTCCCCATTCTTTTTACTGCTTTCTAGAATAGATTTACTGCTTTCTAGAGTAGATTTACTGTTTTCTAGTCATAATGTTTAGTGTAATGAACAATTCTTCTGATAATGAATTCCATGTTCATTCTACATCTCTTTTTTATTTTTATTTGTAATATTCTCTCTCTCTTCTATTTATTGTAAATAGTTGGATAGTTCTAATCAATTAATTTACTTCGTGACAGATAAAACAAACACGTGTTTTTAAATCAAACGTCTGCCTCCCTTAGTTCGACCCGAGATTTCCATTCCGGTATAAATTTTATTTGTTGAACACGAGTTCTTCGCTTTCAAACTACAACGACAGGTTTTCAAAACCAAACACGTTAGCGTAGCAATTCGTAGGTTCAACAGCCGTGCAATTTTTGAGAAATCGCGTATAAATCTCCGATAGAAGCCGACGTGACCCAAGAATGATCTGATCTGCTTGAACGAGCTAGGTGGCGATAAGTAGGAAATAATCTCGGATTTAGCTCGATCGACCTCGAGTCCATTTTTGGAGATCCTGTGCCCTAGTACTATGCCATCCCTCACCATGAAATGGCTTTTCTCCCAAGATAATACTAGGTTTACCTCAATACACCATTTCAGGATCTTGGTGAGGTTATCAAGACAAGATGCAAAATCATCTCCGAAAATGGAGAAGTCATCCATGAATACCTCCACATAGTCCACGATCATGTCAGAGAAGATGGCCATCATACAACGTTGAAATGTCGCTGGTGCGTTGCAGAGGCCAAAGGGCATCCGCTTGAAAGCGAATGTTCCAAAGGGGCATGTGAATGTGGTCTTGTCTTGATCTTTCGAGCTAATCGCTACTTGATTATACTTGGAGTATCCATCCAGAAAGCAGAAGAAACTACGTCCGGCTAACCATTCCAAGATTTGATCAATGAAAGGAAAAGGAAAGTGATCCTTCTAGGTAGCCATGTTCAATTTCCTATAGTTGATGCAGACCCACCAAGATGTCGCAATGCGGGTCGGGATGGATTCGCCCTTATCATTCTTCACAATGGTGAGTCCTACTTTCTTGGGCACTATCTGGATCGAACTCACCCATTGGCTGTCTGAGATTGGGTTTACAATACCTGTATCCAGCCATTTGATGATCTCCTTCTTAACAACCTCTAGCATATTCGAGTTAAGCCATTTTTAAGGTTGTCTCGAAGGTTTCACCCCCTCATCCGTGTAGATGTGATGAGTGCAATACGAGGGGCGAATACCAAAGAGATCAGCAATACTCCTCCTGATAGTAGCCTTATGGTCTTGCAGCGTAGAAATCAATTGGTGCTCCTACTCTTGGGTTAAGTGGACATTGATAATGATTAGGTATGTCTCACTTTTGCCCAAGAACACATACTTTAGTGAGTTAGGTAGGGGCTTCAATTCAATCACGGGTGGGTCAGAGTCAAAAATGAGAGTGGGAGGAGTAGAATCGAGGGTGGGAATCTGCTGATCCATGTGCACGTGAATTCCTGCTGAGTCGCTCACTGTGAAATAATCGGTTGTGACTGCGTTAACGGGAAACCCGTTAGCTGTAGTCACGTCTTCCTGCAATAATAGGGGCGATTCAGTAATGTGTAGATCAGGATAGCTGGATTCAGGGGTGATGTGGTCAGAAGCACACCCTAAACAGTCAGATCCTCGGGGAGATATGTGTAGTGCAGTGGTCTCAGTCTAGTGTGGATCGAGGTCCAAGAACCCTGATAGTGTAGACGAATGAGACATTGGGTCGTCACAAAGGAGCCCAATGTTGCCACACTATGTCGCATCTTCGTCTTCACCGTCCTCCTCTATTCGATCACAGTCAAAGTTCTTTGCTGCCCTGAATATGTCCAGTCGAAGTCGCTCATTGCCTAGGGCTATCTCCATACACCCAGATGCACAATCAATGTTCACTCGGGCTGTCGCCAGAAATGGGCGACCCAAAATAATTGGTGCATCTCGGAGATTAGGAGGAACTTCCATATCGAGAACGGAAAAATCTACAGGAAAGAAGAACCCACGTACTTTCACGATTACGTTCTCAACCACCCCCCTCGGTGTTTTGACTGATCTATCAGCCAGCTGAATCATGATCGAGGTGGGCTTCAACTCCCCAAATTGAAATCGATCAAATATGGTAGTGGGAGTTAGGTTGATGGATGAACCCAGATTTAGAAGGGCCCGATCAAATGGAGAATCCTGCAAGAAGCAGGATATGAGTGGGGTACTAGGGTCTTTCTTCTTCGGCAGTAAGTCAGCTAGAATCACGGTGCTAGCCTCTTTCGACAGTACCACCTGTTGTCTAATTCTCGGCTGTCGCATCGGGGTACAATAGTCCTTGAAGAACCTAGCGACAGCGGGAATGTGATCGATTGCCTTGAGGAGGGGGACTTGAATATGTACTTCCTTGAACATCGATTTCAGATCCTCAAAATTCCATGTGTCCTTTTTCTGTATTGCATTTCGTGTCAGAGCCTCAGGAAAAGGGACAGGAATCTCAAGGTCAAGTGGCTTCTTACCCTTATCTACCGCAGGTGGCTCCTGAGATGAAGGAGTCGAACCCTCCTGTGGCGAAGGGTGGGAAAAATCAAGACCTGCCTGCCTAAGTGGTGGGTCGAATGTCTTCCTTCCGCTCCTCAAAGAGACAGCATGTGCATCGGCTTGCTGTCCATGAGGTGGTAGGGGAGCGGAGGGGGCAGAATATGCGGGGTTCTGCAAAAGCGGCTGGCCTTGCGCGTAACCGGGTGGTGCAAGAGGCACCTGTAATATGGCGTGTGCCTGTCCCTGTGGTGCTTGAAACCTAGGTAGGGCACCTTGGTTTTGCACATATCAAGGATTTGGGATGGGTTGGGAGGGCAAGGCTCCCTGAGTCCTATGCTCCTGCAACAGCTGGTTCTGTGTGTTCTGTATAGTCTGTATTTGGTCAACCATCGCCTTCATTATCTGCAAGCTATCCTATGTAGATTTCCTCATTGATTCTTGTAGCTCCTCTTTCAGTGCCTCCAAAGGGTCAGCCCGCTTTGGAGGGTGGCTGGCAGCTTGGTGCAGCGACTGGTATAAAGAGCGAGGTTGCTGCTGATGCGGGAATGGTTGCTGCCTAAGGTACATATTTTGCACATTCCCATATTGCCTGGTCTGGTAGTGTGGATCTTGATGTGGTCTTTGTGAATTACTAGACCAGGAGAAGTTCGGATGCTGGCACCAACTAGGGTTATACGTCTCTGAATATGGGTTATTATGCCTATATCCTTGGATAGCACTGACGTCCTCATAGGCCGAAGATGTCTGAGACGTATATCCATCAAGGGGATACGCATTATAATCTGCGGGTGGTGCATAACCCTAGTCGTAGGGTGCCAGATCTGGATTATTTACGGGATCCTGATATGCGGGATCTCGTAAATGCGGAGAAGATGCATCCCGAGTGAGTAGGTTAACTCGAGCAGGAGGGGCTCAGGGTGTATAGGAGGGTCTTGAGGCGGTAGAGCTCAAGTCAAATTGACCCTGACTAATCTGGTCAATCTTCTTCTCAATTAGGTTTATTCTATCCAGCTGCTTGACGATGATATCCATGTCAGCTCAAATAGACTCGGTATGAGCCTCATGGACACCAACCCACTGCTGACCAATCTGCTGGAACTGGTTCATGGATGCGGCATTCATCGAGTTCTCTGCCAAAGATTCAAACAGCTCAAATGCGATGTTCTCGTCTTTTGCGAGGAAATTCCCGCCACTAGATGCATCGACCAGATACCGATGTGTGTCATCCAGCCCATGGTAAAAGATCTGAGCCAGGTGCCATCTGGATATACCATGGTGCAGGCATTTTCGGAGAAGGTCGTGAAATCTGTCCCAAGCTTCATGCAACTTCTCCCCAGCTCCTTGGGAGAAAGTCATGATTGCGCACCGCATCGCGTTCGTTCGATCGATTGGGAAGAACTTTTGCAGGAATTCACATCGTAATTCTGGCCAGGTTCCAATTGGCTTCCCAATGGTCTTGAACCAGTATGAAGCCTTGTCCCTCAGAGAAAATGGGAAAAGCTTCATCAAAACAATCCCAAGATCAATATTCTTGGGTCAAATCGTTTCAGCGAGTCGATTCAGGTCCTCGAGGTGCTGGAATGGATCTTCGCTTGAGTTCCCATAGAAGTGAGTGCTGATCAACCCAATCACATTGGGCTTGATCTCAAACGCGTCTCCGCCTGTGAGAATTCTAACTAGTGGTGCAACTATTTGCACGGCTGGGTCGTAGAAATCCCACAGTTGCTCTCTTCACGACGGGTGCTGCATCCTATCAAGTGCCGTTAAGATGCGATCCATGCTCTGCTGATGCCGCTACTCGGACTCGACTACCCAGGCTTCCAGACGATCCATCGAGTCCAGATTCTCGAAATCCTGACCCGATCTAGGTCCAAGTCCAGGATCAGCCATGGTGGCTTTGGGAGTAGAAGAAGTGGAGGGAGAAGATGGTCCCGGCAAGGTGACTCGCCTCCTTGGGAGTGGATCCCAAGGTCCAACCAAGTGAGGTCTAAGTGACCTCCTTCCTCGCATACACCATCCAACCCCTGGGTTGGTGTAGCCAAGCAAGACAAGGCTAAGGCCCTGTCAATCAAGTGGTCCTTATGAATCGGATGATAGGATTTTTCATTTTAGGTTTTAATTCCTGAAGAAATTCGTCGTACAACCGACTAAAAGCGATTCCCGCCTCTTTGCTAACCCAACCAAGAGGTTGAAACCACCCAGTAGTACGACAACGAATTCAGGTTTTATTTCGTGTTTTAAAATTTGTTTTAGCTTGTTTTCTTCAGTGGGACTTTTTTCTTGGTGAGTGGCCCACAAGGTGACCAGGCTCACTGGCTAAGTGCTAGACTTAATTAAGTCTAGGTTAGCCCAAGTGTGGTCACTAAATTGTAACCCTAAAGATTTACCATAAGGTTCATGCACTTCTAGGGTTTTGTTCTGTTTCAGTAGACCACAAGAATAAAACTCATTCTCTGACAACAATTAGAATCCAATTAACTTGAAATTTGGGTAATAGATTCCTTTTTTAATTATATTTTCAGAGAATTTTTTTTGGAATTTTGAATATTTCAACCAAATTTTTAGAGATTTTTGAATGTCAGGAGGTCAGATCTAGGATTTTGACCCCTGGTCGGTTTTTCACTTTGAGACAGTAACAATTGACCTTCAAAAATTCAGAAAAAATATAGAAAATAAAGCCACTAAGATCAGCTTTCAAACCCATCATTTTTAGTTAAAACAGATTCGCAGATTGCTCGAAATTGCTTTTTGAAATTTGAAAAATTTTGAATCTGGGTTAGTCTGACCTCATGTACTTCGTGAATTTTTAAAACTTTTATACTTAGAATTTTTTCAAAAGAACGGTGAAGTTTGAAAGATGATTTTAAAATGAAGGTTTGGCCCAAATTTCAAAATTTTTTGCTTACCAATTTTTCAGCAATCCAATTTTTAAATTAGACTTGAAATCTGGCCAAAAATCAGAGAATAGTGGAAAAGCTTTTTAAAGAGGGTTTGGGTTTGAAATCCAAGCTTCCCACCAAAAATGTTTTTTTTCGAAAAACTTTTGCAAATTTTTTTTCTTTTCAAAAGGATGAATTTCTTTTAGGGATTTTCATAAATATATTTTTTTCTTTTTCACGAAAATGAGCGAATATTTTTTTTTTTTCAAAAGAAGTTGCAGAAAGTAAATCTACTCCTAGGGTTCAAAAGAAAATCCTAATCTAAAGAGGAGATGATGTGCACCGGATTTTTTCTTTGCTGCGCTCGTTGTGTGCCCAGATCCCATTTTTCTTCCGTGTTGTCCTGCACATCCAAAACAAAGTAGAGAGAGATTTGTCAGTGATGGTTTAAAAGATCGAAATCAAAGAAAATGACGTTGCCTCCCCGATAACGGCGCCACTTGTTGAAAGCATAATGCACGTTTTGGATAGGAAAATGTCGTAGTATAGTGTGCAATACGATAAAATAAAAGATATTTAATAAAAGATAACGAGACTTCGAGTGCCGGTCGTTCGTCTCTGGGAGGCGTTTGTTTTACTTTTGAATTCAATCTTTTACCGCTCTACTCTGTTTAAAATCACACGCCGATTTCCAATTTTCTGATTAAAATTTCACCACTTCTATTATGAACCCTAATTACGTGCGTGTGTGTTAAATAGATCACAAAGCTGAAAGTATGAGTTTTTGTGCACACGATTCTAGTAGATGGTGACTATTTACAAAAAATGCATCTATAATCAGATTTTTTATATTTTTCGGAAATGACATGCTTGTTGCAAACTATTAGAAATTAAACACAGGCAACATTAATCACACAAAAGATATTGCAATGAGCTCATGATGATTCTCAACACATAGACATATATATATAGAAAATATATTTTTATTCATTCATTTGGAGAGTGTTTGCAACATGAACATGTAGAGGAAAGCTTATACATGAATGCTTAAAAATGTAGATCTAGCTATCAGAAAACGATCGCATACAAGAATCTACGGGGGGGATTTTTCATGCATCATTGGGGGAAAATAAGGACTACACTATTAAGCAGTAAATAAATCCAGTAAGTGTAAAGAACTAGCTACTAATCTATCAGAAGTGAGGGCATTCGGAGGTGGTCTCCGATGGCCTTGGAATGGTGGAAAAGAGAATGAGGGGTAGCCAATGGAGCTTAGGTCAGCCCTTGGAGAGCGAGAGAGGAGTGATCCAGCATCCCGACATGGTGTCCTTCATGGTGGTGCTCAGCTCGTGGAGATGGTGGTGGAGAGGGTGGCGGCTAGCCTAAGTGAAAGTGGATGAGAGCCATGAATGTGGATGGGAGCCAATGGATGTGAATGGGTGAAAATGGCCACCCCTTGGGTCTTTTTATAGGCCTAAGGGATTCTCTCTAGAGAAGTGTGGAACTCTCTAGAGAGAGTCCAAGAGTGGCTGGCCAAGTGGTTTTGAGATCCAAAAAATGTGGATCTCAATTTGAATGCCTCTTGGTTTCTAAATTTGGCAACCAAGAGTGGCGCCACTTGGAGAGGGTTCTAGAGAACTCTAGATGTGTGGGAGTGCGTGAATGGGTGTGTGTGTGTGTGTGTGTGTGTGTGGTCATGCCCTATGTGGCTCGGTGGTTTAGGTTAGGTCCTAAGGGGTTTAGGTAGGTGTATGCCTTGAATTAGGGTTACAAACCCTAATTGCTAAGGGAAATTTGCAATTAAGCTTAACCCAAGTTTAAATGAATGAGTGTGAACCTAATTGAGAGTGAAATAACTCAATTAGGTTGGGTTTAGGTCAATTGGACTCTCACTAAGTCTAATTGAACTTGTGTGGGTTGAGATCTAAGCTCAATTGGACGCAATGAGTCCAATTGACTTAGGTGAAGGTAATTGACTTTGATCTAAGTCAATTGGGTTTGGTGAGGACCAAATTAGGTCCTTAGGTAGGTCTAGAGGTGATGTACTAGGGTTAGGACACCTTAATTTAGGTTCCTATGGGGTTGGGATTAGGTTTAGGGAGCTAGAGATCCAAGATCAAGGCTTGAATCTCAAAACAGGAACTGGAGACCAGTTCCAGACGTCAAAAAATATGATCAGACGACTTATACTCAAAAATCAGAAGTCCAGACTTCAGTTCTAGACGTCCAATCCGAGTCAGGGGGAAATCTAGGTTCTGTTTTGGGTATTCTGCAGAAATTGGACGTCTGACAAAGTGTCTGGACGTCCAATAACACTGCAGAAGTGGGTTTGAGGTGTGCGGGAGGTGGCTAAGGGTCTTGGACGTCCTATAACTTATCTGGACATCCAGATAAGGGTTGGAACTAGGGTTTTAAGGCTTTCTAGGGTGCTATGACCTAATCTAAGGGTGGCTAAGGCTTGGGGGAAGTCTCTAGGCTATCCTAGGGCTAGGATGGACCTAGGCTCTTCACATTTTACTACTTTATTTCTACTTAATAAAATAGCAAACCTTGACTCCCTTACATCATTATTCCTACATCTAAGCTAAGCCTTCTGCTCCAGCTCTGCTGCAACACCCGTTATTCCTGATCCAACTTCAGATCCTGCTCCAGATCCAGCTCCTGATCAGCTTATTGCCTGCAATTGACATAATATGCTTAATCAGCACATTATAACATTATTTTATGCAAAGCTAAAGTAAACCAGTAAAGATGCAGATAATGCTTATGTATGCATGCATTATCCTAACTTATGCTAAGTCCTAGCCTAATCTAGGTCAATTAAGACCTATGATTGCTACGCAATCAACTAGCCAGTGATTCTTGAAATGCTGGTGAAACCATCTTTTTTTGTCTTTTTCCTTCTTTTTTCCCTTTTTAAACGTGATTTATGATGCACAAGGAGGCTTATGAGATAAGGAACGATTAAAACAGTTAGACTCTGAGTTGATGAGCAATGATTAGAGTGCTAGTGTCCAAGCCCAAGTCTTTCCTCTTTTTGGAAAATAGGAGCAATGGTTACTCTGCAAGTAACTATCTAGAAAACTCTGGTTGCCTTTGGCCTCAAAATCTATAGTAAACCTCATTCTAGTTGCCTCCAACTTGCTTATTATACACTCCGAGATCAAAAAATACATGAATGATTGTGTGTGAAGAATTTCAATTAAAAGGTTGATATAGATTTATGCAGCAATGGCCTAAAAGAATGTTGATTAATGGACCTATTAGGAAAATGCTAATTAATGCAAAAGGAAAGGGGAATGACAAATGCAAAAGGAGAGGGGAATGACCAATTACTAACTCCACCTACGAAAGAGAGGGTTTGATGGAGGTCAGAATCTGCTGGAGATGAGGAGAGGAAGATTGAGTGGATAAATGCTAAATCCATGGATAGATTGTGGAAGGGATGAAAATATGGCTGAATCATCCCGAAGCATTTTCTAGACTAGAATGTATGAATGACATAGTAAAGACTTAAGAAATATCTTCCATCAAATGTACTTGTAATTTCAACTTATAGCTAGTAACTTATCGATTTCGTCCCTAGTTTTTCAAGAATCAAGCCACACAATAAATTGAACCCCTATAAAATTTCACAACTTATGCTTCTCATCCAACTACACTAATTGTGTTGCGTGCTGTTAAAATAACTCTATTGGTAAAGTTTAGATACATGCCTTTTACATGATTATGGATTGCTTATCTTGAGCTAGGAAGATTGTGAAAGGTATGTATTGAGCATTTCTTATGTTGTGAAAGGTATGTATTGTCATGCTTGCTTCTTATAAACAAGTTATGTTCTAATTATTTCTTGTTTGTTGCTCGACTAGGGGACACTTTTTAATTGAATGTGATTCATTTTTAATGTTGGGTGTGCCCACTTGTATTTGTTTTATTATTTTGCTATGCAGGTTTATAGAAAAACCTTAAATTTTAAGGGAAAACTCTATCGAATTTTTAAAATTTTTTTTAATGTTCAAATTAGTTATTATTTAGATACATACACTTGCTAAAGAAAATAAATGCACTTGAAGTCAAACATTAGGTATTCTAACTACTAGGATAAAAGTCTTCCAAGTCAAATTACTCACCTGTTGAGACTTATGATCATGTTATACGGACAATGCAGTCATGTATGTATACCTTACATGCATGATGCGTTGTCTTTGTAGCCTGCCATAAGTCTTGATCGATTTTAGTTCGATGAAGTGTCGAACTAGAGAAAGTCCTTAAAGATTTGATCACAACTTAGGTTTACTTGTTACATGTAACCTTGTGTAGTGAAATTTTGGTTGCTTCTTCCTGCTCTTCTTTGGTATACCAACTAATCTTATCTAGTTTCCTGCAATATCCTTAAATGGGTGCTAAAGGAAATCCAGTTAAAGTTAGTATTGGGGGGTATATTGGAGAAGTGCGAAGAGATGCTACCGAAATTTCATCACACAAAAGTTAAATGTAACAAGTAAACTTAAGTTGTGATCAAATCTTCAAGAATGGGCTATAAAGTGAAAACTTTAATCAACATGTACAAATATATCTTTCTAACAATGATGATGTGTGGTTGACTATGCACATGCTATATGAAAAGATACTTATAGTCATCTTAGAAATGAATAATTGTCCATTTGAAAAGAAACATAGACTATGCACAATGTACTTGCATTAGTTTGATAGGAAGAAGTTTTCCTTAATACTTTTCACTTTTAATTTTTAAAATGATAGTCACTCACCTGCTTGAAAAGTGCTTAATTTTGCTACTATAAATCATTATATTAATTATTTTATGTGAATTATTGAAAAGTGTTACATTTAATTGAACTACTTTGGTAAATTACATAAAATTTTGAGAATTGTGATTTTTTATTTTCCTTCATTTCACCCTTTTATTTACATCTACATTTGGTGTTTAATCTAATTTAACATCTTCTAGAAAAGTAGGCCAATGGATTGATATGCTTGGATGAATGAAGATAAGAGAATAGATGCATATAAAGCTAGTGTTTTTATATTCATAACACATGTAAGGGAGATATACGGTAGGGAGAAAATCATACAGTGTCCTTTCAAGAATTGTGCAAACGTGTTTATGTAGCCACAACATGTGGTATATGGACATTTGATCGTGGATGATATTGACAGGTCATATAAACCTTAGATACTTCATGGAGATAAGCCTCGATTTACCTGGTGTCGAAATCCTGAAGCATTACAAGTCGAGGATGCAGAAGATTTTATTAATGAAGATGTGAATGATTCAGATACAGATTCCATTCGCGACATACTTGAGGATATTGGTTATTATCATGATAGGACAAATGCTGGTCCTTCTATCGAACATGAATACAATGTATCTAATGCATGGTATGATGCATTGCAACAAGATGCACAAGAGTACCTTTTTCTTTGACAAAACAAGTATATCGAGTTCTCATTTCTTGTAAAGCTCCTCCACTTAAAAGTGTACAGAAAATTTACTAAAAAGACCTTGAATGGGATTCTATCATTGCTAAGAGATGCAGTGCCTGATTTAGAAGTATTACCTAAGGACTCTTACAAAGCTTGTAAGTATTTGAAGGAGATGGGAATGGGTCAGCAAAAGATCGATGTGTACAAGTATGATTGCATGTTGTTTTGGAAGGAGAATGATAAAGCAGCTGTATGCTCAAAATGCGAAACATCGAGGTACAAGATAAATGATAGGGTGGGTAACCCAGTGCCACATAAAGTTATGCGATATTTTCCTTTGAAGCCAAGGTTGCAACATCTATTCTTATCTTCTAAGCTATCTATCTATATGGATTGGCACAAAAAAACTGAGCCAATTGATGACAAGTTTATCTCTCATCCTAAAGATTCAAAAACATGGAATAAGTTCAATAAAGATTACCCATGGTTTGCAGAGGATGGTAGAAATGTATATCATGCATTAGAATCTGATGGGTTCAATCCGTTTGGTACATTGAGTCAATCGTATAGCATGTGGCCTATGATATTATTAACGTACAACCTTCCACCATGGATGTGCATGAAGCTTGAATATTATATGATGTCTCTATTGATACCAGGACCAGAAGCACCTGGTATGGACATAGATGTATTCTTACAGCCTCTTGTCGAGGAGCTGAGGGAACTATGGGATAATGGAATACAAATATTTGATGCTGCGAAGAAAGATTGGTTCACCATGCATGCGGTTCTATTGTGGACAATTAATGATTTTCCAGCTTATGGGATCTTGTCAGGTTGGCAGACCAAGGGATACAAGGCATGTCCTGTATGTATGGGCCAAACTCCTTCAAAGAGACTTCATTCAAAAATTGGATACACAGGTTGTCGTTGTTTCCTCCCAATTGACCACCATTGGAGAAAAAGTAAGAAGTTTGATGGGAAATTTGAAAATCGAACAATAACTGTAGACATTACAACTGAAGGGCTTCTACAACAAGAAGATAATTTGCCAAATGTTCAGCATGGAAAGCATCCTTCAATGAGAAAGTGTTGATGGCCAAATGAAGATCACAATTGGAGGAAGAGATCAATTTTCTTTGAAATTCCATATTGGCATACATAAGCATTGAGACATAATCTGGACGTTATGCATGTGGAGAAGAATATCTTAGAAAATGTTCTGTGGACAATTTTAAATGATGGGAAATCAAAAGACACATTGAAAGCAAGGCTCGACCTTCATGACATGAACATAAGGAAGGAGTTACATCTAAAGAAATGAAGTGATGGAAAATTTGATGTTCTGACTGCCTTGTTACGTCATGACTCCTTCTGAAAGGAAAAAATTCTATGAATTCCTAAAAGCAGTTCAGATGCTAGATGGTTATGCTTCTCACATAGGTAGATGTGTAAATGTTATGGATGGAAGGATTATAGGTCTAAAGAGTCATGATTGTCACATGCTATTGCAATGTCTTCGTGGAGTCGGATTGCCTGGATTGCTTCCCAATGATGTAGTCTTTGCAATTTCAGAACTCTGCTTAATATTCCCTAAGCTTTGTAGGCAAAAGGTTAACGTTGACGAGATGAGAAAAATGCAGAGAGAGATGATTTTATTAATGTGTAAACTTGAGATGATTTTCCCACCAGCATTCTTTGATATAATGGTACATCTTGCGATAGACCTGCCAAGAGAGGTACTACTTGCTGGACCGGTAGTATTCCGCTAGATGTATCCTATCGAAAGGTACCATAATTTCATTCTTTAAGTCGAATGCTTTTTCTATTGCATTTATGGTAACTTAATAGTGTTTAAATTTATTTTCATAGGTTCCTATCTACTTTAAAGCAATTCGTGCACAATAGAGCTCGTCCTGAAGGCTCAATTGATGAAGCATATGTTGTGCATGAATACTTGATATGGTGTTGTATGCATATTGGAGACATGGAGACAAGGTTTAATCGACAAAAAAGGAACTTTGATGTGGAAACAATTGACCCTTTATATATTCAGTCACAAGATAAGGGTCATTGGGGCAACAAATTATAATGTGCAATTAACAGATGTAGAGAAGCAATCTGTTATATTAACTCAATTAGGTAAGTCGCAATCACTTACTCCTAACTTAAATAGGGAGCATCGAGGCATTCTTTAACAAGTCCTTCAAACATTGATGCCCATCAAAAGAATAATTTGTCGAATGGTTTAAGTCCAAGGTAATTTAAGTCACATTATTTTGCAGTGTATATATATATATATTATTAATAATTGTAGGTAATGTGTATTGTAGATGAAATTGATATATAATGCGTCAGGTGGTGAAGCAAGCAATGTAATAAGATCATTGTATGCATTAGCTTATGGTCCAGATATATGCATTAAGAGTTACATTGGTTGCATTGTCAATGGAGTAAGATATCACACGGAGCTACGTGATAGCAAACGAAAGTGTCAAAATAGTTCAATCATGTGTCAGGGCAATCATGAAGGTCGCATGATTGAGTTTTATGGCATCCTTGTTGACAATCTTGAATTTCAATACATTTTTGACAAACAAATATACCTCTTTAAATGCAAATGGTGGGATTTAGGTCGTCGCCTATCAAATGTCAAGACTGAAGGTCACCTCACATCGATTAAGGTGAATGGCACCTGGTACAAGGATGATCCGTTTGTATTAGCTTCGCAAGTGTAATAAGTCTACCATCTTGAAGACAGGAAGAATGGTTCGCAGTGGTGTGTGGTACAGAAACATGAACATCATCATATATATGATGTTCCCATCCAACTTGTAGAGCCAAGTGAGTTATCAAATGATGTAACACAAGCATTGAATGAAGAAGAATTCAATTATGATGAAGGTTAACTAATTTTAGAAATCGATCAAGATGAGATTCACAATTTGAATCGAGATGCTGTTCAGCCTAAGTCCGTTGATGGAGATGAGGTTGATGACAATGCATTTGAGATAGTTGAAACAAATGAAAGTGAAGGAGAGGATGAAACTTACTTGAATACATCAGTTCCAATGATGAATAGCTGTTAAGCAAATATATCAGATATGAAACTTGGCAGATATTTTTTGTAACTAATTGCATGCACTACAAAAAAAACCTTTAGTGGCAAATTAGATAGTGACATATAATGCATTTGCTACTAATTCCTTTCATTTAGTGGCAAATTTTTTGTATATGCCACTATAATACTTTTGTGGGCGACAATTAGTTTTTGTGGCAAATATATATGCCGCTATATATATGATTTAGAGGAAAAATAAAATTATGCCACTATTTTTCTTTTTGTTAAACAACGATTAGCATTAGTGACAAAAATATTTGCCTCTACATGTATAACTTAATCCTTCACCATAATAAACATTTTACACATATAAGAAAACAATGCTTTTAAAACAATTATAATGGTAAAATTTACCATAAAAAATATCTTATTTTTTTTGTAACAAAATTAATATGATATTTAAAAATTTATCAACATTATCTTTTAAGATGAATGAGAAATGTCATCTAGGGAAAAAAAAAGAGGCAAGCATACTGCCACTCCTTTTTTTTTAAGTTTCACTTCCCTTGGAGCCGCCCCCTTCCCCCAAAATACCTAAGGTACGATCCTATTTTCCCTCAAATCCCCAAAAACCTCACCCCACTCCTGATTGATCTATTGCTCCCAAAACCCTTCGCCCTCATGACTCCATCTTCGTCAACCACGATTCCTCATCGCCAACCATGTCACCCATTTCCGATGAGGTCTGCCTTCTACAATGGTGTCCACGAATTGTCTCTCCCAACTACATCTATGATGGTCTCATTGTCCACACCAACTTCCTTGAGCGGCTGAAAGTAGTTGACCTCAACGTGGTCCAATAGAGTGGGAGATTCCTGCTCATCCTCAACCTCAATCACACCCTCAACCATTCCAACAACGTAAACAATCTAGATGGAATGATGCTGGACGAGTACAATTCCCACCGAGAGGTCCATGTGCTCGACTCCATCCCTTGAGGTCTCCTATATACGCAACCTCACTTTCCCAATCTCCCGTGACCTCCTTCATCTTCTACTAAGGCTAGTTGCAGTGACGACCTTGATGCTGCCAAAGCACAGTGGGTCAAGGTCAATTTTCGTCTCCAGTGTTAGCTCATCAAGGTCCTCCCCGAAGGAGAACCCTGAGCTCAGTCTCTGTAGGTACGAATCACATCAGGAATCAATCCCCAGCTATGCCTTCACATACGTTCAACATTTTTCCTCTCATTAAATTGCAAATTGTTCTTAAGAGAGGAAAAACATGGGGAAAGAGGAGAATTCATATTCCTTCTACCCGATGTTGAGTCAGTAATATTTAGTTAAAGTTGCAATACATTTAATTGATTGAGTGTTTTTGTGACTGTTTCTTACATGGTACAATGCCTTTTGATTGGAAGTGGAAAGCTCATAACTTTTTCTCTCTGTTTTCGTTTTATCTTGGTTGGTTCATGGTGATTCGAATGCAGCTTTGATTGGATTACTACTTTTGATCATTGGGATCTTTTAAGGTTAATTGTAGTCTTTTTTTCTAATAAATAATTGTGGTCTTTGATTTCCATGATTTCCAACTTCTTGTATATATATCCTAGCATTTGTTGTTCCTCTTCCCTTCCTTTTCTCTTCTTCCTTCTTACATACATCGTTTGCCCTATTCTCTACATAATAGGAGTGTGAGGGGGGTTGTAGACAAAGGAACGAAACAATTTGAGGAAGAAAACAATGAGCCTTCTAAGGAAGCAAAGATTTGTCAAGTGAAGAAAATAGTGTAGTAGTGTGATAAAACTAGACCATGGGGGCAAGAAAACCAATCCAAGGTTTGTATTGCTTTTTGATTTGTTATTGTATGTATTTCTGTTGTTTCTTTGTCTTGATTGTTACCACTTCTTGTTGGAAGCTGCTTTTGTTGATTAGGTTGGGAGTCGAATGACTGAGATGTTGATAGACACAAAATATATACAACTTCCACATTTGCCCAATATTTTTTTAACAAGTTAAAAATTAAGGGAACAACAAGAGGGAGAGAGCTTTAGATTTTTCTATCTACCTATTTTGTGTCAATAGGCTCTTTTCATGATTCTAAAATTACTTTTTTATTTCCAACAATGTGGATAATGAATTTGATATGTTCTATAGCTAAAATGACCATGCCTTCTTTTTAGGACCATTACAAAGTGATATGGTGTTATTGAATGTGATCCTCTCCTTTGTCGAGGGCTAGAAAAGACAAGAAGTTGCATGTATCATATAATTGCTGGTTAATCTTTTTTAGCCTGATTCAAATCACTCATTCATCTCCATTCTTACAAAATAAACAAATCTTTCTCTATTTCGTAAAGAATGTGGCTAATAAGAAGTAGCTATCAAATATCTTATTGCAAAGAGGTAGACACAACTTTTGTTGCAAAAACTCAATTTTAGTTCTTGTTAGTTTAGTTGTCTTTTCATAATATCTTCTCTTTGTTTCTTTTTCATGCACTAGATTTGCTTTCGGATTCCATTGAGCCACTATTTTTGGATAGTCAATGCACATGGTCCCTTATATGCCAATGTTGGTGCAACCTCTCAATTGGACAAGGTATGTACTTATGTTATTCATGGTTCTATCTTCTTTATTTGTCTTGGTTCATATTTTACCTTTTTTCAAAAGGGATTGGATGGTCACCCACAATCTAGTGTCATCCTTTGATTTTATTTATAAACCATTCCAAACTATCAACAAAGGTTATGCAAAAAGAGCCTTAGCTTTCTTGCAATCCTTTATTTTCACCCACAATCCTCTTTTAATTGGATGTTTGTTCGTAAACTAGAATCTTGGGGAAAAACCACTTAAAAACACAAAATCAAATGAACATGGCATTGCCCCCATATATGTACCCAATTAACTCTCTAAAAATCCCAAAACACTCCTCAAAAGCAATGCGCCCTTTTCCTTTCTACATAGTTGTCTCATATGAAGTAATGCCCTAGCTCCTAGGGAATTAAGCTTGGTGCATAAAATGGCTCAAAGCACTTTAATTGATAGTTTGGAACCTCCTAAAGGAGTTCCCCTCTCCAATGAATTAATCTAGCATGCATTAGTTTTTGGAAGAACCAACTCGGCTATGGCCATGAGAGGGGACAACAAACCAAGCCATACTTTCCCTAAGGATTTAACTAGGCAGATCTTTCTTAATCCAACCTCTCCTCTCTTGTAAGTCTTTGACATTGCTACATAGACTTTTATGCATGATACTTTTTGTGGTTGATTAAAAGGAGCCTCCTATGTTAGCCTCATCTTCTTTAACAATAGTGTAAAAAATCAATCAATCTATTCATCCCTCATTTGCGTGTTAGTAGAATAGAGATCAAAGTATACTAAAAGAAAAAAGAAAAAGAAAAGAATAAGCATTCAAATGGTCTATCGCTTAACATGGAAGAATATATCAAGGGATAATTTCTGGAGCATGTGAAACACTTTGGAGGGATTGTCGAAGGAATGAGATATTTACACTTGCATGCTGGAATTCCATAATGAACTAAATCCAAAATTTGTTGCTTCATGCAAGGAATTAATTCACCTATTCTGGTTACAGATGCTAACTAAGTCATCACATTAGTCCACTTGTGGGTTTCATGCCAGCCACAGCCACCTTTCTTCAAGTTCAAGATTAAGTATGCCACTTTGTGAAGAATATCCCCTAATCATGGAAAAAGTGCTTGGTTAATTTGTTTGTTTCACTTGATCAATTGGAAGCATGTGGAGAAGATCATATGCTCAAAATTATGTAGATTGTGCATGCAAATGGAGCCCTTCGGATTGTAAAGGATGTAGTGGTTCTTCTTTAAAGAAAGATAGGAGATGGTGTAGGAGAGCTACAAAAGATTTTAAGAGGACTTGGGTGGGCCCTTCAAAGAACAAGAATTTTTTGAAGATGTGATCAGAATATCAAAATAGAAAACTTCAATTGAAATATGATGCTTACCTACTAATCCACAAATAACCAAGAGTATCTCCTATTGTAAAAGCGTATGCCATCTTTTAAGAAGTCAATTTCTAGTTAATTTAGATAAAAACCATCTACTAATTCTGGTCAACACTGTGCTATAATCCCTCAGGGAGGGTAATATGTCAAAAGTCATCACAATTTTCTAGTTGCTAACTTGTGTTTGAGATTTGCACATTAACATTACCCCCTTACTCCAGGTCTCCTTGATCTTCTACAAGTAAGGCCTAGGTTGTTGGTGAGATGTGAGCACTATTCAACCACAATGGATGAGTAATGATAGAATCAAATGTTGAATAGCTAAAAGCATGCTCTAAATTGATGCCATTAAGTCCCGTCATTTTCAATGGTTAAAAGAATGAAGACAGAGTTCACCTTTGCTCTTACAATGTTTAGCCCACTTATTTTGATTGATCAATAAGATATTTGATCTTGCAATGTTGTGTATCCATTCTTTCCTGCTAATCAGTTAGAGCAACTCCTTTGTTCATCATGGCCTCCTTGTTCTCTCTTCTGCCTCCTCTTCCTCTCCTTCCCCATCTCCTACAATTGCTGGTGTAGCCATGCACACTCACTCTTTTGTCTCCCCTAAATAAACTAAACCAATCACATTTCCCAATCGTGCAATAGCCACAGCAGCACCCTCTCTACCCATCAGATTCCCTGACTTGTTTATTTTGCTCTAACCTTCAACCCACTAGTTGTCCAATGCAGTTGGTTTAAAATGTCCTAGGTCCCTTCTGATGGAGTCAAGTGTTTTTCTCTTGTTATGGGTAGCACCCTACAAGAATGTCAACATTGCAAGAGATTAGTTCTAGTGACAATATAAAAAGCAGGAACATGTGCATTACCTCAAAGCAAATATTTCATGCAAATGTTTCATGTTGTACTATGACAGTTTACAAGTGCAACAAAGAAAATTTCTCCAAATAGTCATTTATCTACAAGTAAAGCTAATGAATAATATTCCTTTAAAAAAAAGTTAATGAATAATAGTACTGGGAACCATCTGTTAACAAAATATAATATTCTTAAAACATAGAAACAAAGAATATCACTATCAAACAGCAAAACCTTTTCATAGGAAGCACAATATAATGCTCTAATTCTACAAGTATGAATACTCTTGCTTGTCATTGAATTTTTATCTACTAATAGTAACATAAGAATTGGAAACTTATTGTTTATTGTTGCCGTTACTTGTCATCAATCTAGTTTAAACTTTCTTGTGAGACAATATCTGAAAAGGATAGTAGATATACATAATCAAAAGATCATCTATATTTGTTTTTTAAAGCATGTTTTAGTCATTCTAAATAAAATGTTTAACAATTAGTCTAAGCTATTCTTTACTTTTTGACAAAAAAAAAAGAACCTATGTTTGGAGCATTTTAATTTATCTCAATACAATACATTGAAAATTAAATAAATAAGCACTAAGAATATAACTCAGACCCTTATTCTACCATTAAAGAAATCTAACCTTGAAGCTTGTTGCCTATATCAACTGCAACTGATTTGGCAATCTTAGCAGCTTAATCAAGTGATGATTGAGCCAAAGGGTGGAAGCAAATGTGATCAATAACTCCTAGATGGGGATGAATTCCACTGTGAAACTCTAGATTAATTTCTTTCAAACCCATCTTGACCATGTCAAAAATCACCCTTCTCACAGCTTGCATCTATCAGTAAATTTGGAGGAATTATGGAGGTAGAAATGCTAAAAGTAAATATGGAAAAGGATCTTAGCAAGTGAAGACAATTTCTCTAGGATGGTACACTACAGAACAACATGCTGCAGTTAGTAATATTACAGGGAATGTCAAATTGTCCTTAGCAGGATTTAGTTTTAAGTAGATACAAAAACTACAAAAAATAAACTTATATACCAATGTATCTGATAATTGGGAGTAACTAACAGACTTATATATACCAATATCCATGGTAATTGGGATTAATTAACAGTAATAACATTGACTAAGAAAAGAAATACAAGAGATAGGATATGTTTATTCTGCAAATGGCACTTTATTTTAGGACAGGTGAAAGAATTGCCACCCAATATTTATAGTCATCAAAGATGTATTATTAGTAAAAAAGGTGGCAACAGAGATCCAAAGTCATAGCCTTAAGATAAATTGATCAGATGGCTTTCCACCATTTTCTTTATATATGGCTTTTGGATGAAAAATTTTCTAACTTCACTACTTCTCAATACTACCTTCATATATGCTTTCTATTCTTGTCCATGATTTACATGATGACCTTTTATCCAATTTATGAAGAAACTGTTGGACTAATGCTTAATGACCCTATTCTCTGAACTTGCCAAGTCTTTCCTAGAGTTTTTTCATTAGGTATGTGCAGATAGGCGAATCATTATACCCTGAACCAACATGTTTTTGTACTATTTGCATCCAATTTCTATTAAGCTAGGAGTAGGAATCTTGGGAAAAATTTTTGACGAAATGAAGGTTTTCTTGATTATATACCCCCTATAATAGTGACTTTTATTCTGAATGTTGGTTTAGCTTCATTCATGCTTCTGTTATAAGAAAGTTCAATGTTTTAATTCCATGTAGATTGTATCAGTTTTCAAGCTTTTCGTCAAGTTTAGGAAATGCGTTGTAGTACAGTCAACAAATCGCTCTCAAACAGATAAAATTTATAACTTGAAATCTAAATTAAAGTCCGAAGTCGAACATAGGGAGCAAATATAAAATTCAAGTGCTAATCTTTAATTGCATGTAAATGAGCACCATAATTAAACCACAAAAGAGATATTCAAGGAATAATATCTACTCAAATTGATATTCAATTATAAGCATGAGTATTTCAATAGATCTCAATGATAAAAAGAAATCTAAGGAAAAATAATGGTGCTTTAGATCACCAATTATTAGCCTTAATTAAGCATATATTTAACTACTCAATAAGTGAACAGTATCATCAATCAAAAATGCCATGCAAGATAAGTGGCCACAATATCAAGCCAAATCAATTAGAAATGTTTCCATAGTATCAAACTTCAATGCCACATCAGACGTCGCCAAAGTCTTCAGTCAACTTAAGTGATTGTTTATCGAAAGCGAAATTAGGTTTAAAATGAATACGTCGTAGTATAGTTGAAATCACTTTGAAAACAATAATTTTTTTTACTCGAAGTTTAAGTTCAAGGTCGAACACAGGGAACAAATGAAGTTCATGCACTAATCTCAATAATAGAGGCAATTTGAACACATAAAATTACTCAAAATATAATTCAGAATGTCAAGCATGAGTTGATGAATAATAAAATGTAGCTAGAAAATATATAAGAGAACTTTGGAAAGAATTTGACCATAAAATTAGATGTCTTAAAAGTGTTTGGTTCTTCTTTCTTCTTTTGCTTCTTCCTTTGGCTCGTTCCTCTCTTTCTCTTCTTTCTTCTGTTCTTCTCTCCTTCCTCTTTGGCTTCTCTTCTTTCTTCTTTGTTCTTCTTTCCTTCCTTGGCTTTGGTCCTTTGTCGTTGGCTTCTTTCTTCTTTGTCTTCTTCTTCCTTCTTCTTCTTCCTTTCTATCTTGGCTTTCTCTTCCTTCTTCTCTGGCTTTCTTTTCTCTTCAGCTTTGCCTTCTCTTCAGCCGTGCCTTCTCCTTCCTTAGCTTCCTCTACGACTTCTTCTCCTTAGCTTCTCCTTCAACTTCTTTCTTCTTTACTCAGCTTCTCCTTCAGCTTCCTATTTCTTCTTTGTCTGCAGCTTCACCTGTGGCTTCTTCCTTCCTCTTCCTTGGCTTTGCACCCTTGGCTTTTTCCTTCTTTTCTTTCCCTGCAAGAGCAAAACCCACCTCTACCCTCCTCTGTGAATTCTCTCTCTTTTCTCTCTTAGGTTCGCTCTCCCAGAGCCATCTTGGGTAAACGGGTCGGATCAGCACACCCGGGACCAGGCCCACCGGCATGTATGGTGGGCGAGGAGTGCACAGGTAATCGGGTCAGGATATCAGGTCCTCGGAGCGTGAGTTGCGGACGAGGTGTGATGGGAAGAGTGGGACCTCACCCCATGTCATGAGGCAATAAGCTCCTGGCACTTTTACAATTTATACCGCACCGCTCATTCTAAAACTACCGAGGTGGGACTAAATGTCCCACCTACTTCTCGCGCATGCCCGGAGGGGTCACGCTCAATTGCTGATGCTGCAGAGTCCTCCAAAGCCAATCGCTGGGCATGAGTGGTTTGCAAAGGGAGCCCGCATGTATGGGACCTTGATTCCTGAAGCCTGGGGCAGTAGGTGAAGTTTGCAAGCTTCTTCACGTCTGCTCTAATAGCGGCTGCGACCTAAACCTGTACTCATGCAATACGGCCTTGCAGCCTCATTAAAACTTGCAGGAAGCTTCGCCGGGGCATGGCGAAGATGCCTCGGTGGTTGGCATGGCGCGGGGTTTCCTAGGCGTGTGTGCCTAGGTCATTCTGTGGCCATGGAGTTGGGTGTGTTCAAGGGAAGAGTGTGGAGCGTGTGGCGGTCAATGGAAAGGGGGGAAATGATTAGTGGAATATGGCGGAGCTTCTAAGGTGTTTGGCGAGGTGGATGGGTGCGTGGAATGACGGAAGCACCTCGCCGGTGGTCTGCCGGAGGTGGAGAAGATGGTGGTGGTCTGTAAGCGTTGAGGGGTGTTTTGGGAAATAAAGAGGGGAAAAATAAAGAGAAGAGAGGGGGGAAGTATCTGACCTAGTTTAAGGATGAAGGGGGCAGAGATGGCGGACGACACGTATCTGCCGCCACTGGAGACGAAGATCCCAGTTGGAGGGGGCGGTGATGATGAGAGGGTAGTTGGCACGTGCATAGGTATGGCACGACACGAATGACAGAGGCAGAGGCAACTCTGCCACTTGTATTATGGCATAGCGACGAGAGGAGGAGATATAGGTCGCCGGAGCTCGCTGGGTGTCTGGCTGGAGGAGAAGAGAAGAAATTGAGGGGTTATCTTCGGCCAAACCAAGCTGGGGATGAACGCGAGGACCTGGGGTGTCTTTTATAGTTGCAGGTAGAGGGCCTTTGTTTGCACGATGAAATCAGGTATAAAGTAATGCGTCGTAGTATAGTTGAAATCGCTTTGAAAATAAATAAATTTTATTACTCGAATTTTAAGTCCGAGGTCGAACACAGGGAACAAATAGAGTTCATGCACTAATCTCAATAATAGATGCAATTTGAACACTTAAAATTACTCAAAATCTAATTCAAAATGTAAAGCATAAGTTTATGAATAATAAAATGTAGCATAAAAGAGAAATTGGGAAGAATTGGACTATGAAATTAGAGGCCTTAAAAATGTTTGACTTTTCTCTTTTCTTGCTTCTTCTCTTTCTCTTCTTTTCTTTTTTTTTTTTTGCTCTTCTTGGTTTCTCTTCTTTGGCGATGGCTTCTTTCTCCTTTGTCTTCTTCTGTGGCTTCTTTCCTTCTCTGACTTGACCTTTAGCTTCTCTGTTCTTCTTTCCTTTCTTCCTTAGCTTTGGTCCTTGGCTTCTTTCTTTCTTTGGCTTTTCTTCTCCTTCTTCTTCTTCTTCCTTTCTGCCTTTAGCCTTCTTCTTCTTTAACTTCTCCCTCAACTTCCTCTTTCTTCTTCAGCCGTGCCTTCTCCTTCCTTGGTTCTTCTTTGCCTTAGCTTCTTCTATGGCTGTCTTCTCCTTAGCTTCCTTCTTCCTTCCTTAGCTGCACCTTTGGCTTTCCCTGGCTTCACCCTTCTTTTCTTCTTCCTTTCCCTGCAAGCAAGTGCAAAACCTACCCCTACTCTCCCCCGCGAACGCTCTCTCTCTTTTCTCTCTTAGGCTCGCTCTCACAGAACCATCTCGAGTAAACGGGTCAGGTTAGCGTGCCTAGGTCCAGGCGCACCAGCGTGGGTGATGCGCGAGGAGTGCACGGGTTATCGGGTCAGGCTGCCGAGTCCACGTAGCGTGGGCACGGACGAGGCGAGAGTAGGTGAGAGGGACCTCACCCCATGTCAGGAGGCGATAAGCCCCTAACACATTTACAATTTATGCCGCACAAGTTGCTTGAAAACACCCAAGGTGGGACTAAAAGTCCTACCTGCTTCTTCGCGCACCTACAGGAGATGCCTTGCTCAATTGCTGTGGTTGCAGTGCTCTCCAAAGCCAATCTCCTGGCTGGAAGCGTGCATGATACGAATCCGCGTCGTCTGGACCTAGATGCCTGGAGCGAGGCTACCTAAAGCATAGGTTGCAAGCTCCTTCACGTCTGCTCTAATGCCGGCCGATGTCCGATCCTGCTATCAAGTAAAACGACCTTGCGGCCTCATTAAATCACACAAGGGGCTTCATCGTGGCACGGCGAAGGTGCCTCGGTGGGTGGCATGGCGCGGGGCGACCTAGGCATGCGAGCCTAGGTCAGTCTGTGGCCGTGATAATGGGTCTATTCGAGGGGATTGTGTGGAGGCTGTGGCGGTCAATGGAGAGGGGGGAAATGATCAGTGGAAGGTGGCAGAGCTTCTGAGGGTTTGGCGAGGTGGATGGGTGCGTGGAGTGACGGAAGCACCTCACTGGTGGTCTGCCGAAGGTGGAGACGATGGTGGTGGTCTGCGGTTATCGAGGGGTGTTTTGGGAAACAAAGAGGGAGAAAATAAAGAGTAGAGAGAGGGGAAGATATCCAACCTAATTTAAGGATGAAAGAAGAGAGGATGGCGGATGGCGTGTACCTGCCGCCGCCGGAGACGAAGGTCCCAGTGGAGGGGGAACGGCAATGACAAAGAGGATGAAGGCATGTGCGCAGGTATGGTGTGACACAGAAGAATGAGGCGGAGACAACTCTGCCACTGGTATGGTGGCAGAGCGATGAGAAGAGGGAGGAGGAGTCACCAGAGCTCGCTGGGTTTTTGGCTGGAGGAGAAGAGACGAATTTGAGGGGTTTTCTCCGACCAAAATAAGCTGAGGATGGACGGCTGGGTCAGGGGACCTTTTATAGTCCCAGGAAGAGGGCCTTGTGCTTGGAAGACAAGCTTCCAAGCACGAGCATCCTCGCCAGAGTAGGATTGCGAGAGATACCCAAATCTCTCATGCGTTCACATGAGAGACTGGGTGACAATCAGGGCTTAGGATTTGGTTCACACGATCAGGAATTCCTCAGAGAATCTCCCTTTCAAATTTAAGAGGGAGTCTCTGAGGATTCAAGGAGAACTTCCCCTTAGATCCTCGCCGGAGTAGGGTTCCTTCGCTGTAATGGCGGAGGGACCTGATTGCAAAGAATGACGAAGAAGATAGGGGGTATCTGCAAGGTTTTCAAAGGCTAGGGGCATAAAAAATAATTAGGTTGGACTGTTTTGCAAAGTAGGTGAAGGTGAACTCCCCTTAGGTCCAAATTTTGGTATTAACCTAGTTTGGACCTAAGGAATCCAATGGTGAAGTTGGATTTTAGGTTTGACCACGTTTGACTAGGTATTTTACACAAAAACCTAATTTAGGGCAAATGTTTAACTAGGACCCCTATTTAGGTCAAAATAGGTTCCAAAGGATAATTTGAAGGTTCTAAATCCTAGAGGATATTTTCCCATGAATTTTAGAGGATTTAGGTAAATTTTATCCTGACCAGAACCTTGTTGAATTAAGTGTGTCTGTTTTAGGGTTACAAGAAGTCATTTAATTCCCAGATTTCACATTAACCCTTTTCTGATTGAACCAACCCACTTTTTATCTTGTTAAGACCATTTTACCTATGTTTAGTCCATGAGAAATCCCGTTGTTGTACTGCAATGGTAAAATTATAGTTTTACTCTTTATTTCTTACTTTTCTCTCAAAATAGTTATTCCTTGAATTAGGCCCTTCATTTGGTTATGTATGAGCTTTTGTTCTCTTTTCTAGATTAAAATGAGCTAGTTAGGGTTCATGATGGTGTTCCCATCAGCCTTGTGCTTGGAAGGCATGCTTCCAAGCACGTGCAGCCTCGCCGGACTTGGAAGGTCGAGAGACACCCAAATCTCTCATGCGTTCGCATGATAGATTGGGTGGAAATCAGAGCTCTTGATCGGGTTCACATGATCGGGAATTCCTCAGAGAATCTCCCTTTCAAATTTGAGAGGGATTCTCTGAGGAATTAAGGAGATATCCCCCTTGAATCCTTGTCGGAGTAGGATTCCTCCGCTGTAATGGTGGAGGGACCTAATTGTAAAGAATGATGAGGAAGATAGGGGGGTGTCTGCAAGGTTTTCAAAAGCTAGGGGCATAAAAGTAATTGGGTTGGACTATTTTGCAAAGTAGGTCAAGGTGAACTCCCCTTAGTTCTAAATTTTGGTATAAGTCTAATTTGAACCTAAGGAATCCAATGGTGAAGTTAGATTTTAGTTTTGACCATGTTTGATTGGGCATTTTACATAAAAACCTAATTTAGGGCAAATATTTGACTAGGACACCTATTTAGGTCAAAATAGGTTCTAAAGGCTAAATTGAAGGTTCTAAATCATAGAGGATAATTTCCCATGAATTTTAGAGGATTTAGTTGAATTTTATCCTGATCAGAACCTTGTTAAATTAAGTGGGTCTATTTTAATGTTACAAGAAGTCATTTAATTCCCAGATTTCACATTAACCCTTTTCTGATTTAACCAACCCACTTTTTATCTTGTTAAGACCATTTGACCTATGTTTAGCCCCTGAGAAATCCTGTTGTTGCACTGTAATGGTACAATTGCAGTTTTACCCTTTGTTTCTTGCTTTTCTTTCAAACCAGTTATTCCTTGAGTTAGGCCCTTCATTTAGTTATGTAGGAGCTTTTGTTCTCTTTTCTAGATCAAAAAGAGCTAGTTAGGGCTCATGATGGTGTTCTCATTAGTGATCATCAGGCACAAGGCTTTTCAAAGCCTTTCTTCTTTATTTCTTCTCTCTTCTTCTGCTTTCATTCTTCTTCTCCTTTCCTTCTCCTCTTCTTCTTCAATTAGCTTCTTCTCGAGCCCTCTCTTTCTTCTCTAAGCCTTTTCTTCCATTACAACACAGGAGACCAAGTTCCTCAGTGGCTAAGTGTTGGCCGCATACACAAGGACAAGAGAGCAAAACCCTCCCCCCAGCTCTCTGTCTCTTTCTTTCCTCTCCTTCTCTCAAACCCCAAGTCTATTCGGGTCTCAATTGGGTTAGCAGGTCGAGTACAGGGGACCAGAGCTACCGACGTGGGTGGTAGCCGAGGAATGCGAGTGGACATGTGAGGAGAGACCCGACCCCTCAGTGCTTGGGCGAATAGCCTAAAGCAAAAATCCAATTTATGGGTGTGTGCACGCTCTTCTGCCACCAATGTGGCATTATAATCCCACTGTCTTCGTCACGTGTGCCAGTAGAGATAGTGCCTCCAATTGAAGTTGAAGTCACAGGAGAGGACTGTAATTGAGGATCTGGGAAGGGTCCTGGAACCAAACGCACGTCCTAGAGGTGAATCGCAAATGAATGCAGTCGGAGAAAGGTGAACATGGCCGGAGAAGATGGCGGCGATGGCGAGCGACAGCAAATACCTAAAAAACACAAGTACGGCCTCTCAGCCCAATTAAAACATCTTAGGAGGGTCGCCGTAGGGCATGGAAGGTGATGGTGGTGGTTGCGTGGCATATGGAGGTGCGTGGCTGTCAGGTGAGGTCAGAGATGGAGATGTGAAGGTGGGTTAGTCGGTGGGTAGTTTGAGTGGGCAATTGATGGAATTAAGAGAGAACTTTTGAAGGTAGAGGAACGGCGATGCTTTTGAGATCAATAGCGAGGTGTTTGGTGGCATGTGGAGGTGAGGAGGCCTCATCGGAGCTTGGTCGGTCGTGGGGAAGATGGAGGGCATGAGGTGGCGCCGGTGGTCGAAATAGAGATATAAAGTGAGGGAAATGAAGTAGAAAGGGAGAGAAACCTAACTAACCTAACTCTAACGGATGAAAGGGGAGAAAGGGCACCGAGTATGGTATGGCCGGCGCCGTGGAAGGTGAAGCCTCCAGTGAGGAAGATGATGCCTACTAGTATTGCGAGACGCAGAGAAAGGTAAGGAAGGAGAACCGACCGCCTATTGTATGTGGCGGCCAGCAAAGAATGTGGACGGAAGAGCTCGCCGAGCTTGCAGAGGAGTTGGTCGAAGAGAGGAGAAGAAGGGGGTATTCCGATTCAAACCAAGCTAAGGATGTAAGGTTGTGCACACCGGCTCTTTATAGAGCTTCAGGGAGAGCTCTTAATCAAGAAAGAAGGATTTCCATGGCTTGGGAATGAAGAAATAGGACCCATGATTCTCGTGCATTCTCACGAGCAATCTATGAGGATTTGGAACTCCAAATTGATCCCAGATGATCCGTCTATGTGTGAATATCAATCCCACCAAGTTTAGTTGGATTTAATTACCATTTGAGTAGGATTTAGGTCGGTCAATGCTAGCTTGAAGGTCGGTTGACCTCCAATGGAGGTAGGGACCTATTGGTGAAGAAGACAATGAAGTTAGGGGGGTCCTTGTAATAGATTTCGAAAGCTGAGGGTCTATTTGAGAGAAAAAGAGTAAGATAGGACTAAAATGCAAATTAGGTCAAGATGATCTCTGATTAAGCCTAAATTTTGGTACAAACCTAATTTGGACTCAAGAAATCTGATGGTGAAGTTTTATTTTTGTTTTGACCAAGTTTGAATGGAAAATTTACGTAGAAACCCAAATTAGGGTAACTTCCTATCTAAGACTCTATTTTGGGTCAAAATGGGTTCCAATGGTCAAATCAAGGATACCAAACGTTATAGAATATTTTTATATGATTTTTAAAAGTTTTAGGTGAATTTTATCCTGACCAGAACCTAAGATAATTAAATGAGTCTAAAATTAGGGTTTGGGATGTCCATTAATTCTTAAAATGCGTGAAAATCTGTTTCTGTCTGCATGAACCCTCTTGTTAGTCATTAATGCTCATTTGAATTTCATTTAACCCCTGGAAAATCCCATGATTACTCTGTATTTATGACATGATATTAAAACTGCAGATTTACCCTTGATTTAATGTATTTCTCTCAAAAAGAATATGCAATGAATTACAACTCTCTGGCGGTTATTGACGTGGCGGGACGCGTGTGTTTAGAAGAGTCGTTATAGCTTGCACTCGCAAAGTCGATTTTAAAATGAAGAAACGGATGTGAGTCCGAGTGTTGATCTCAGGAAGGCGTGAAAATCGGATATTTCTTGTCACTTAATGTCACGGAAATAATGAGTTTTTGCTTGCAAAAAGTCATGGGTGAAAAGCGAGTGAGAGAGAGAGAGAGAGTAGGGTTAGAATTTCTTCATTCACACATGCAACTTTAACATAAAAGAGGGCAAGTAACTAGATAGAAAACAACTTCATTTAACATGCAACTTTAGTTTATAATTACAACACTAGCTAAATGCTTAAACACAAGTAAAGTAAAGCTTAAGATAAAGAAGGAAAGAGAGAGAAAGAGAAGACGACGAGGCAGCCATGGCGGTGGAGGGGGGCTCCATTGGCGGCTTGTCGTCTCCGACGATTACAAAAAGAGCTAATGGTGGCTAGGAGTGGGGTAGAGCACTTGCAAGTGGAGTGAATGCCTTGAATGGGTGGTTGGATGGGGTTTATATAGGCAAAAGGGTTTTCCAATTCAAGCATGGGCTACATCGCTAAACCCATACTAAATCCGTCGGTGTAGCCCCTTGCCCACCGGTCGCCAGCGCGCACGCGTGCTTCTTCGGAGGCGATCTGCGTGTGCGCATTGTAAGCCATCCAATTGAAGATCGGACGGCTGAGATCCCACGAAGAGCGTGCTCGTGGATCATTGCTGAGGTGCGCACATCTGTCGCGTTATCGCATGAGTGGGCTTCCGCGCACATCCGTTGCACCGTGCGTCTCCATCTGCACCGTTTGCTGCCGATCGGGCGGTTGAATTTACGCGCGCCTCAAATCGTGCAGCATTGGGGAGCGGCAGGCATTTCGAACTCGCGCCCCTGGTTGCGAGGTTGAGGTGTCGACCGCTGCGCTGTCGCAGCAGATTGTCGCGGCGAGCATCGGGCACGGGTCGTTCGATTGAAGATCGACGGCTGAGATTCATCCTCCGGGTGAAGGCAGAAGTGGGCGACGGTGGAGATGCGATGAGCGGGTGCCACGTGGCACGCCGTGGGCCGTTGATCATCAGATCAACAATCAGAACTTCTTGGGCCCAATACAAGAGCTCCGGATGTCGGATTTGGCCGATTTCGAGTCCGTTGGACTCCGTTTGTCGCTCTGAATCCATCCGTGCAGTCCGATTGCTTATCTGAGGCCTGTTTTGACATGTCCTTGTACACATGGCCGTTAATAATGCATTATAAGCAATCTTGATGTGCAATGCATGTAGTGCTCCTATTCCTATTTATGATGTATCATTTGTGCATTTTTCTCTTAAGATAAACCCCAATTGACAGATTTATCACCCCAAGATGAAGTGTTATCAGTTATGTAGGAGTAGTTGTCTCTTGATTATGACTAATTAAAGCTAGTTATGGTTGATGATGATGTTATCATCAGTATCTTTTAAGCTTTTCATCCATGTTGACATCTAACTTTCATATGTATAAATGTATATATGTGTATGTGTTACTTGGTTGAGATAGCACTCCAATCAAGCACTTAAACAACTTCTACTTTATGCTTTATGATAGAGACAATTGAAGATTTTGCCTTACGATCCAAAAATGTCTACATTCCATGTGATGTTGTCATCCCTACTCTTGATAATGACATGCTCTAGGAGTTTGAACCTAGAGAATTAGGTAATATAATGAATTTAAACTTGTACTACGAGAAATATCTATCACTTATGGTTTCTTACATTTTATATCTATTGAATGTTTCAAGAGTAGGAGATATTTTTACTAGTGAAGATATATATGCTCTAAATCTTATCATTTATAGTGGTGAAAAAAAAATTCATTGTTAGCAAATGCTAACCACTTGTCTTTGGTCATTTCTTAATAGATTTCACATGAAAACACTTTAAGGAAACACCATGTGATACTCGCACTAGAATCATTGGTAAAAATTACTTATATTGTGCCTACTAATCAATATATAAGGTTCTTCCTAAATCCATTCTTTGTAGTCATCTTTTCCTTCCCTTCTATAAGGATTCTTTTTCTCTGAGATATCATATGTGCCAATTGTAGGATATCGCTCTCGACCTTGAATTCCAGGGAGTGAAGACAATTTACCATGATTCAGGTTCGTTGTGATTCTCTTCCATTTCTATTCAGATTTTTAAGGATAAATATTTTCTTCATTCTTATGGCTAAATTTGTTATGCTTTTTAATGACCTGGCCTGTGCTTAAGCCAAGGCTGAAAACTTATTGCAAATACATCTCTTTTGATAAGGCAGTAAGTCTTCAATGTTCTTCCTCTTTAATATCTTTAAGAAGTAAGTTATTGCACTTCAATAAGTATCTTTTGACAAACCAAACATCCTTTCAGCAGTTGATGGTTTAGAAAGAACATGTTCCTATAATTTTCCTAGAGAATGAGCTTCTGTAAGTTACATTGAACCATTGAGCTGCATTCTAAGATATGTGTTAGGAGAAATTGAGTTGCAACTTTTGTTATGCAGGTAGGGTGAATCCTTCCCTAATTTGGAGATAATTTGCAACCCCACAAGGTAAATGTCATTATGGATATGGTGGTGTTGCTGGGGATTTGAATGATTGAAGATGTTGCCAAAATTAAGATGTGTTGCTTAGGATTTGAATTGAAGTTTGGAAGATGAAGCTACTTGGGATAGAAAGGATTTGAAGGGGCTGCTGCTTTTGGTGGTTGAATCTTCACAATTCATTGTATTTTCAATTTTTTTCTATATCTTTTATTTATTTCTTTGTATCACCCTTGAGAGGGGAATATTTTGGTGTTGAGGTTGTTACTTATTTTATGTTTTTCTTATTTTCTGATGTATCCCCTTAAAGGGTTCTTATTGTACTTTAATTATTATTTGGAGATCAATAAAATTAGGGTTCTTATGTTTCGAGCTTGTTAAAACAAAAATATTTCTCACTAAAGAAAATCAATAGTAGCAATTAAGTGGTATAACAAGGTATTATCAAAGTGAATCAATAGTGGAAATTAAATGGCAAAAGCAAGAGTCACTAAAATAAATCAATAGTGGTGCTTTAGAGACAATACTTGTTGATAAATAATATCAATAGTGACAATTAAATGACAAAACAAAACATCATCAAAGCAAATCAATGGTGACATTTAGTGACACAAGCAGAAGTATTAAATGAAGTATATAGTGACATTAATAGCATTAATTAAATTACCACTAATATAATTCAATAGTGGTGAAATAGTGGCAAATAAATTGCCACTAAAGAAGAACATTAGTGACGATAATTGTCGCAATTAAAGTGATGCTAATACTAATGACTTAGTGGCAATTATACAATTGCCACTAACCCTTTAGTGACGCCAACGAAGGCGGCAATTAAGTGGCAATTATTTTAAGTGTCATTAATTACATATAGCAGCAAATAAAGGCCTATAGTGGCAAATATTAAATGTCGCTAAAAGATATTCTTTTTGTAGTGATGGCATTAAGATACATTGTTAGTCATGGTTATTCAATTAATTCATATTTTTGTGTATGTGCTTTCACCAATATTACCAATTTAAATACTTCTTATGTACGTGTTCAGTTTAATAGAAAAAAATAGCAAACGACCATAAAACTATTGGAATAAGGGATTCAGATTCTATGGAAAAGGTTAAATTCATTTATATTTTTTTTCATTTCCTTTTTTTATTTTTGAGGTAAATTGTCAAATGATTGAAAAGCTGGATTCATTGGAGGATACTTCAATTAATAGGATATTAACGAGGGTAAAGATGACATTTATCTTTGACAACCACAGGTTGGGAATGATGTGGGAGGGATAGGGTCCCAAGGGTTAACCTATGGAAATACATGGGATAACCCTCCAAAATTCTTATTTCACATGAACCCAAGAATCACTTATCTTGGATTACGTGTCTTTAACCCAGGTTAGAATAGCCCATCTACCAAATAGTGTCAACCTCCATTTCCATGGGTTAACCCGGTTGTCAAAAATAATAGGTATCTCATGGGATATCCCTCTGACTCACAAGATATTCTTCAAGCAAACGATTGTAAAAAGGACTTTTACTTGTATGTGTACCTCATCTAACATGGGAAAAGTGAAATTGATTTATTAAAGGGGTAAGTCACATGATGCCTATCTAAAAGGCCTGACAAGTGACAGGAAATTGCGCTTTCCTTTAATAGGTTACTTCATTGAGATCTTGATTTCTCTATAATCCTTCAGTTTATTTAACAGTCACTTTCCATGCTAGTCATGGCCTTCCCATGTGAACCTCACATCTTCAACCTCATAATGGCTTATGAGTGGGAATATTTCAAATGAAATAACGACACAGAATTTTATTTGGCTAGATGTTTGGATTAAATCCGCTACTTCAAGAGAACAATGAAGATATCAAAATTGTGATATTGGGACGAAGTTGGGTAGAATCATTAAAGTAGCACTTGAGAAGTAAAGCAGTGGAATAGTGTGAAGCTACAAGTTGGAGGAATGACCTTGAAAATAGTTCTTTTGTATTCTTTTACGAATCATAAGTTGAGAAAGGAAAGATAACCTTGAAAAGCATGTAAGGGGTCCCGATTTCTATCTGGGACTTCAGAATCTCAAACCAAAGCTTTTGTGTTGGAACAACTCTCTTTGCCTTGCCCTACAATTCACAAAAGCTGGAATAGGTCATTGGAAGTTCATTTTGGACAAAGCCATCAAAAGAAGTATTTCAATTTACTTGCCTGTTTCTCATATCTAGCATAGAGCTTATCAAATTCTTCACCCCAACAGTCAACTAAGCCAGGTGCCTCATTGGGACAAAACAAGGACCATTGTCCCTATCCTTTAACCCTCCTCATGAATAGATCAGGGATCCATAGAGCATAAAATAGATCCTTGGCCCTGTGTTCCTCCTATTAGAGAGAAACAGCGAGGTCACCACTCATCTACATTCTACAGCCAAATTGTTTTAAGACTATCAAATGAGAAAGTAAGAGCTTTACTAGAAATTTCATTTTTGGAAAAAGAACAAGAAAAGCCACACTATACAATCACAAAGATACAAGTAACTAAGAGTCAAAAGTTCACTGCAAAAGCACGTTGTGATGTATTGGTAAAGTGTATCAACATTTATACATGCATATGTAGTTAATATTGCTTGCTTTAAAAAAATGAGAAATATTTCCATTATCATTGACATAATCTACTTACATATGTAGAAGATAGCAATTATCCCATTACCTTCCCATGGTTCTTCCTAAGATCCAAGAATTTGAATATATCTGTATACCAAGGTTCAAGATACATGGCAAATGCACCTGAATCATAAATCGTAGAGTAAGCAAATTGACAAGAAACTAGACAAGCAAACCAAAAAGAAACGTACAATTGTTAAAGTTATTCTACATACCCTTTCACTAGAAATAGTAGTATTTATAATCTCTCAAAGTTCCTCTCTCTCGGATTGCATGAAGATGCTCTTGTAAGGGCCTACTTCTCGGATTACATGATGAATGACAAGCAAACCAAAAAGAAACGTACAATTGTTAAAGTTATTCTACATACCCTTTCACTAGAAATAGCAATATTTATAATCTCTCGAAGTTCCTCTCTCTCGGATTGCATGAAGATGCTCTTGTAAGGGCCTTCTTCTCGGATTACATGATGAATGACAATAGGAAAGAAAGATTTATTGCCTCTATTAAAGGACAAAGAAAATTGGATGGTTGCCACTTTATTTTCTCATGTGTATATAGCAAGACTACCATGCCGATTGAGTGGACAAGTAGTAGGAGATGTCAATGGTTGTAAAGGCATACCTCAAAGTTCCTTCGCTGTTAAGGAGCAATTTAAATGTGACATCCCATACCCTTATCTTGGTGGTAATGCAGGGGCAGCAAGAGTTTGCAGATTTCATTTCACAGAAGGGCTTGCAAATTTCATTTCACAGTTTGGTCTAAGTTGATTGGACTATAGAGTCTTGATACTTGGAGTTCAGCAACATCCAATTTTGGGCCGAAGATGACCATTTTCTTTCAATGTTAAGCTTGTTGAGAGTTTCCCAACATTGAATTTTGACCCATTGGACAAGCCTTTCTTTGGATTATACACCATCAACCTGCAGTTCTAATGGAGAGACATATTTCAAATGTGAAACATCCTGGCTTTTGGAGGTAAGTTTCGGGAATTTTGTGGAGGAAAATCATGAACAGGTCAGTGGCTGCAATGTTGCCCAGAAAGTTAACTCCTTTGTGGATCTACCTTAGAAATTACTGGGGGAAAAACAATCAGACAGCAACATGACCAGAATAGGGAGGAGGCTCTGTATGGAATAAAGAAGTTGGATCTTGGGAGGACAATGGGAGCTTTTGCATGCAAAACAATCAGAATGGTGGTGACAACCGTCAAAGGTGGTCCTTATGGAGGATTGGAAGGTTGAGATCAAGTAGAGGCAGCAGTTAAGGTTGTTGTGACTTAAATAGGGAGTTCCCAACACAATGTTCTTCCATCTTTGCACCAATGACTAGCAATGAAGGACAATTGATATGGTGGTGGTGCAAGAGAAGATCACCAGCAAATGAAGGATTGGAGACTCTTTACCCCCACATAGCTGTTGGATAGCTTTCCAGAGGATGCCATGGTGGCTATAGGACTTTAATGCAGAAAGGCATATTACATGTGTTCTTTATGGAGTTTTGGAGTCTAGTTAAGGAGCCAATAGGGCTATGCTGCATGAATTCATTTAGGATGGGATAGCACAGATTGAAAATTCTACCCAATAGCTTTAACAAACCTTTTGTATCTCGTAGTGTCTAAGGTGCTAGCAAATGATGCACTCTGATCAAACTAATTAAGGATGTCAATTGCTAGATTGGGTCGATTTCACCAAAGTCGAAGATTACCGGGCAAGGTTTCAAATATCGATATCGATATCGTATCGATAAGTCAAAAAAGGGATATATCAGGGATATATCTAGGATATATCACTAATATCAGAGAATTTTGGGGAAATTGCTCAGAAAGACATAAAATATCACAAAATATCACAAAATTTAAAGTTTAACTTTTTTATGAATAATATATTATGAAAGGATGCCTAAAAAATGTGTATATGTATTATATCAGGGATATATCATCGATATCGATGATTTTTTACATGTGTGTAATATATCATAAAAGGATGCCTAAAAAATGTCTATATCGCTGATATCAATGATTTTTTACATGTGTGTGTGATATCGATGATTCTTTGTGTGTGTGTAATATATCATGAAAGAATGCCTAAAAAAGATCTATATCGTCGATATCGATGATTTTTAAATGGCTATATTGTCAATATCGATGATTTTTAAACGTTTATATCGTTGTGTGTGTGTGTGTGTATGTGTGTGTGTTGCCTACCCAGCAGTAGCAGCAGCTCAGCATACACCTCCTCCGACCCTCCCGCCCAAACCCAACTCCCTTCAAAACTCCCACCAAACCTAGCAGTTCAAACTTTCCTACCAAAAGCCATATCGGGGATATCGCCCGATATATCGCCAATATCCGGGAAAAAAAATACCTTCGGTGGTATAGATACCACCCAACCCTGTCGATACTGATATATCAGCGATATATCGATGATATATCGCAATATTTCAAACCTTGTTACCGGGTTGGGTCCAACCCAACACGATATGGAATGAGTCCTAAATCCTAAATCAGAGACCCAAGCCACTACGGAACTAACAGACCGAACCTGACCTGACCCGATATTGGTCAAGTCCTATATAGGTCTAATACGCCTAATAAAGATGCAGGTCCTATCTGGGTCTAACATGTCCAAGCGAATCCATATGGGAGCCCTTTATCGGGTCCACCAGTCCATTCCAGCCCATACCAGTCCACTTTATTAGGTCCACCCTGTCCATGCAACTCCAAGTATCGCACCTGAGACTCAACCTAATAAAGAAGCAGATCGGGTCTAACCCAACCCGATTTGGGCCTAACAGCTATCAGGTTGGGTTAGGATTTGGTCCACCAAGGTTGGGTCTACTTGACACCTCTAAGCCTGACACAGATAGCTTTTGTGCCTAGGATATCTATTTTGGATAGGTTTAAGATGGTTTTAGAAATTGCATCATATTGGAGCAAATGAGGAACCACAGGATTTCTTTGAAAGGTTGACTTCTCAAAGGCTTACGTTTGACTAGTCATTCATGTCAATACGTATATGCTCTCTCAACTAGAGATTCACAATTTAACCCTCTTGAACTTGAAAGGATGCATTAGTCTCAAAAGAAACCCTAGCCCTCTTTATATAAAAGAGAACTAGACAAATTACATGAGTACCCCCTAAGGATAAAAGAAATAACAAATACACCCTTACAACTCAACACTCTCCCTCAAGTTGGGGCATATATATCAATGAGGCCCAACTTGTTGCTAAGAAAATTATGGTGCTTCTTCTTTAAGGGTTTGGTGAGAATGTCGGCAATCTGTAGCTCGGAAGATATATAAGGGGCACTTATTTTACCTTCTAAAACTGCATCCTATATGAAATGACAATCAAATTCAATATGTTTCATCCTCTCATGGAAGACCAGATTAGAGGCAATGTAGGCATCAGACTTATTATCACAACAGAGTGGAATAGGTTTATCAACCTCCACTCCTAAATCTCTGAGAAGAATTGGTATATCAACCTCCACTCCTAAATCTCTGAGAAAGCCAACCATCCACATAATCTCACACGCAACATGAGCCATGGACCTGTATTTTTCCTCTACACTAGAGTGAGCAACACACTCTGCTTTTTACTTCTCCATGACACTAGATAGAGTTGAATGTTGCTAATTAGTGATTCTTTCTTACAAAACATTGTCCAAGTATGGAGGCAAATTGGTCCCTTATTCTTTGTATCGTTGATGTGAAATTTAGCGTGATTTGTAATTAGGATTTTTAGAGTCGTTGTAACATGTGAAATCACATATGCTTTTAAAATTTGTAACCTAGATAGGGGAGTATCTAGGGTCGTCCAAGGAGGCCAAATTGTTTGCTAAATCAAATCTCTTACTTTAAGGGGAACTCAACTTTCTTTTTGGTGTTTTATATATATAATTTTTATAGGTTTTGAAATAACGGCAACACGCGAATTTTTCTGATAGCAGGAAAACAACTAATACCTATTTCAATAAAGCTAACCCTAAGGTGACAGGTAGAGTCTCTCCCCAAGCTCACCCTAGGCACGTGGAGGCCTAGAGTAATTAAGGAGAGGGAGTGAAACAAATGCTAGGCAAAAGTTGTAAAAAGCTATGAAACAAAATTAAGAGAAGGCAACTTGAATTAATGAAAAATTGTCTACACAAAACTTATAGAGGAATGCTTCTACTCTACTTGAAAATACAAGAAAAATAGAACAAAAATCCTATAGATAAAAATGGTGAAGAAGAGGGGCTTCTTGCTCCAAGCTAAGTAGCTCCTTGACTTGAAAAGACAACTCCTTCTTCTCCTTCCTTGAGATGCTCCTCCAAATGATGTCCTCCAAGGTGGAAGCTACCACCTTCAAGGGTGGGCGTGCACCACCCTTGCTCCTCCTTATGTGGCCGTCCTCCTAGTGGGAGAGTGCTCCTCCTTCTTGGCATGGCACAAGAAGAAGAGGGAAGGGAAAGAAGGCACCAAGGGGACGGGTAGGATGCCCCCTTAATCTTCTATTCTCCTTCTTCTTGGTCGTGGGTATGGTGATTGTAGGGTGGAATTATACTAAAGGGAGGATGAAGAAAATGGTGGTAGGTGATGGGTTTTTATAGAGTGGGGTGGGGATAGGGTTGGCGTGAATAGGTGGAGGGCTAGGATGGAGTTTGGTGGTAGTTATGGGTGGTTAAGTTAATCCTAGGGCTATGGTTAAGTGGCGCTACCTAAGGGGTGCTAAGGGGGGTAGTTAGGGTTGGCCAAGGGGCACCTAAAAGTCTAGAAGGAAGGTGAGGTGTAGGGTGGATAGGGCTTGGAAGGGGTAGGTGTAGGGTGTAGATGGGAGGTCATTTTGGCACCAAAAGGAGGGGGTTCTAGAAGGGTTAGTTGGCACCAAAATAGGTGTCTCTTGGAAAGAGGTGAGGGGTGAAAAGGTGGCTAGGGTTGGCGCCAACTTAGGGGTGGACTAGGTTAGCTAGGTGGACTTAGGGTTAGGGTTAATTGGTGGAGATAGTTAGGTGGGGTTTTAAGGTGGTAAATGCCAAGGGAGCGAGAGCATAGCTAAGCTAAGCTAAGCTAAGCTAGCTTAGCTAGTAATGGAATAGAGGAGTAGGTAATGGGAGCTAGGGTTTGAGGAGAGGAGCTGGATAGAAGAAGTCTAGAGCTAAAATGGAGCTAGCAACTACCGAAGAGGATGGCATGGAGCTACTTTAGTTGGCTTAGCTTGCTAGTTCTTTGCTTACTGCTAAGCCAAGCTAAAGTAAGTTGGCATCTGCCATAAGGGGCTGAGGTGAGCTAGGTCTGGTGCTCCCGGGGAGGATCAAGCTGGTTGAAGTAGCTAAGGTAGCTTAGTTCAACTAAGTTGAGTAAAGTTGAGTCCCTGGGAGCTAGACTTGAGCTTCCTGAGCTGAAATGAAGTCATCTTTAGCTTGCTAGAGTTGAGTGGAGCTGGATCAAGCTAGTCCTGATCTGAGGTGAACTCCAATCAACTCAACTGAGCTAGCTAGAGCTCCCTATGAACTAATGGGAGTTGAGATGAGTTAGACTCAGCTAAGTTGAGCTGGATCTGAGCTGACCTGAGCTAGGGTAAGCTAAGATGAGCTCTCTTGAGTTGCCATTCAATTTAGATGAGCTGAATGGAGCTAGGATGAGCTAACCCTAGTTCAGGTGAGCTGGATTCAAGCTATGGTGAGCTGGATCAAGCTGAGTTCTAGCTGGTTTGAGCTTCTCCTTCACTAGTTGCCTTCCTGAGTGCTAGGGTTCTAGGGATCTGGCAATCTGCTTATCCCTAATACTCACAAAAACATATCAAAAAGACAATAAAAGGTAAAATGCATGCCTATCCTACTTTACGCCTAAGTGCAGCCCAAAAATCCATTTGCGGAGCAAAATCCTAAGAGCTAGGTTTGTTTTAATGCATAAAAATGATGATAAACTAGCGTTTATCACACCCCCATGCTTATCTTTTGCTAGTTTCTTAGCAAAACTTTAATTTTTACAAAACAAAATTTTTGGGAAATCTAATTTTTTCGACTTTTGAGGAGAAAGAGATTACGGGACATAGGATGATCCAAACACAGGAGGTACAAGATTTGTTAAGGATAAATGTCGAGATTTATTTTCAGATCCAAAAATTAGACAAAAACAAGATCAATATATCCTCCAAAAAATTCACAGATTAACCCCTTGTTAATTCAGATGACTTGAAATTTTTGTTTTTAGGATTTTTCTGGCTCTTGAATCTGATACACAATTTGCAATAACCTTTAAAACTTTGTGTCCGTGCTTGTGAAAAGCCAACATTTATAAGGGCATGTTTTTGGTTTAAAACTTTTTTTTCCCCATGCTTTTTTTTAGCTTAGTCTTACAATAGATGTGTCGGGATCATCATTCCCGTTACCAATCCTCGATGGGGCTCTAGCGTCTGTACTTCAAGATAGCACTGTCCATGACACCACCCAGGAGCTCACAACCCCAAAACACAATGCGGTGTAAAGGGGCGCTCCAAGCAAACTCAAGCTCTTGCTCCAACACTATAGGTAGAGCACCGTCCAAGACACTTGAGCTGCAAAAATGCGGTTTAATGCTCCATCTAAATATATGAAATATAGATATGAAGTAGCATCGAGGCGGTAACATGTTGACATCGCGTCCTCAAAGGAGGCATTTTCCTCCTTCTTGGCAGTGGGAACTCAAACCAATGATCTGCTTCAGACTTTTACTAAGGCCAAATAAGGGGTTTTTTTTCTAACCTAATTAATGCCTAAATGCAACCCAAAAACCCGTTTACAGAGCAAAATCCTAAGAGCTAGGTTTGTTTCAATGCATAAGAATGATGATAAACTGGCATTTATCACACCCCCATGCTTATCTTTTCCTAGTCTCTCAGCAAATCTTTAATTTTACAAAATAACATTTTTGGGAAATCTAATTGTTTGACTTTTGAGGAGGAAGAGATTACGGGACATAGGATGATCTAAACACAGGAGGTATGGGATTTGTTAAGGATAAATGTCAAGATTTATTTTTGGATCCAAAAATTAGACAAAAACAGGATCAATATATCCTCAAAAAAATTCACAGATTAACCCCTTGTTAATTCAGATGACTTGAAATTTTTGTTTTTAGGATTTTTCTAGCTCTTGAATGTGATACGCAACTTGCAATAACCTTTAAAACTTTGTGTCCATGCTTGTGAAAAGCCAACATTTATAAGGGAATGTTTTTGGTTTAAAACTTTTTTTCCCCATGCTTATTTTTAGCTTAGCTTACAACAGATGTGTCAGGATCATCACATTACCGTTACCAACCCTCGAGGGGGCTCTGGCACCTGTACTTCGAGATAGCACTGTCCATGACACCACCTAGGAGCTCACAACCCCAAAACACAAAGTGGTGTAAAGGGGCACTCGAAGCAAACTCAAGCTCTTGCTCCGACACTATAGGCAGAGCACCATCCAAGACGCTTGAGCTGAAAAAATGTGCTTTAATGCTTAGTCTAAAGATATGACATATAGATATGAAGCAATACCGAGGCGATAACATGTTGACATCGCGTCCTCAAAGGAGGCATTTTCCTCCTCGACAGTGGGAACTCAAATCAATGATCTGCCTCAGACTTTTACTAAGGCCAAATAAGGGGTTATTTTCTAATTTTTAGTATTTTAAGGTGTTGGCTTGTGTGTGAAATTTGACACAGGAAGTTTTGCATGACATGCAAGTTTTTGAATCATAAACTAAGCTAGATACTTTCCATATTCAAAAGAAGATCAAGTCACCTGAACTATCATGAGTTCAGGTGAAATTTTAGAGAAGGATATCTGATTTAATCTAAAGATAGATCCTGAAATTCTAATGGTCAGATCCGTATCCTTATTCGTAGTTTGTTAAATATTAAATCCCATTGTACCAAAAGTGAGTTTTCAACCTTAGTCTCGATTTCAAAATTTTCCTCAAAAAGCTTTCAATATTTTTATTTTTTTGGGTATGTAAGCAGAAAACAAGAAAATGACAGAAGAAAAAAATGCATATTTTTAGGTTTTGAAAATCCTAAATTGATTGTAAAAATTTAAAAACACCCAAAAAGTGATGGTGAATTTATGCGGTTTGTAAAATACGCCGTTGTAACGCGTAAAATCAATCAACTCTTAAATTTATAAAACCTAGATAGGGAAGTATCTAGGGTCATCTAAGGAGGCAACTTTTTGTGAAATCAAATCTCTTGCTTCAAAATAGAAATCACCTTTCTTTTTGGTATTTTCAAATATGTCATTTTTATGGTTTTAAAACAACGGGCACTCACAAAATTATTGGCGAAAAAAGAGATCTACACCTACTTCACTAAACTATTACTAAAGTGACAAGAAAAGCCTCTCCCTAAGCTCACTTTAGGCACGTGGAGGCTTAGAGTAATTAGGGAGAGGGAGTGAAAAAGTGCTAAATCAAGATTAAAAAAAAATAAATGCGACAAGAATTGAAATAAAGGCAACTTGAATTGATAGAAACTTGTTCTACACAAAACACATAGAGGAATGCTTCTACTCTACTTGAAAATGCAAGAAAATAAAAACACAAATCCTCTAAATATAAATGGTGAAGAAGAGGGGCTTCTTGCTCCAAGCCTAGTAGCTCCTTGACTTGGAAAAGAAACTCCTTCTCCTTCCTTGAAAGGTTCCTCCAAGATGATGTCCTCCAAGGTAAGCCCACAAAGGGGGCATGCACTTTCTCTCCAAGGGTTGGCGTGCACCACCCTTCCTCCTCCAATGCTTGGCCATCCTCCAAGTGATGGAAGTCCTCCTCCTTGGCGTGGCTCAAGGGAGAAGAGAGAAGGGGAAGAAGGCACCAAGGGTGCAGGTAGGATGCCCCCTTAATCTTCTTCCTTTCTTCTCCTTCCTTGGCCGTAGGTTTAGGTGGGTATAAGGTAGAATTTACACTACAGGAGGATGGGAATTATGTGGTGGTAGGTTAGGGTATTTATAGGATGGGAAGGAGGGTGGTTATGATTTTTTTTGGAGGAAAATGAAGGGGTGCTTGGATATTTTTGGAGGGAAAAATGGGAGGAAAATGAAGAGGTGCCTTGGTTTTCCCTCCAAAAATACCTTCTAGAAGGTATTGGTTTTGGAGGGAAGAAATGGAGGTTGGATATGGGTTTTGATGGTGGATGTAGGGTGGTGATGGAAGGGATAGTTGGCAAAAAAATAAAGTAGGAGTAGGTGGTCTTTTTGCTGGAGCTTAAGTAGTAGGGTAGTAGGTTTCGGTGCTATGGAGGTGGACTAGCTAAGCTAAGCTAGCTTAGCTAGCTTAGCCAATAGGAAGTAGGGTTGGAGGCATTTGGAGCTAGGGTTTTGAGGGAGAAGAGCTGGAGGTAGTCATCTTGAGCTGCACTGGAGTTGGTGGCTGTTGAAGAGAGCTGCAAGGAGCTACCTTACCTGGCTTAGCTTGCTAGTTCTTTGCTAGCTTCTAATCCAAGGTAAAGCAAGCTGGCTTCTACTGAAAGGAGCTAAGGTGAGCTAGGTCTAATGCTCCCAGGGAGGACCTAGCTAGTTGAGGTAGCTAAGGTAGCTTAGCTCAACTAAGTTGAGCTAAGCTGAGTCCCCGGGAGTTGGACTTGAGCTTCCTGAGCTAAGATGAAGTCATCTTCAGCTGGCTAGAGTTGAGTGGAGCTGGATGTACGTAGTCCTGAGCTAAGGTGAACTCCAGTCAACTCAGCTGAGCTAGCTAAAGCTCCCAGTGAACTGATGGGAGCTGAGATGAACTAAACCTAACTAAGTTGAGCTGGATCTGAGCTGACTTGAGCTAGGGTGAGCTAAGATGATCTCTCTTGAGCTGCCATTCAGCTGAGATGAGCTAAATGGAGCTAGGATGAGCTAACCCTAATTCAAGTGAGCTGGATTCCAGCTATGGTGAGCTGGATCAAGCTGAGTTCCAGCTGATTTAAGCTTCTCCTTCACCAGTTGCCTTCCTGAGTGCTAGGGTTCTAGGGATCTGACAATCTGTTTATCCCTAACACTCACAAAAACACATCAAGAACACAATAAAAAATGCAATGCATGCCTAACCTAATTAATGCCTAAATGCAACCCAAAATCCCATTTGCGAAGCAAAATCCTAAGATCTAGGTTTGTTTTAATGCATAAGAATGATGATAAATTGGCATTTATCACACCCCTATGCTTATCTTTGGCTATTCTCTTAGCAAAACTTTAATTTTTACAGAATGAAATTTTTGGGAAATCTAATTTTTTCGACTTTTGAGGAGAAAGAGATTACGGTACATAGGATGATCCAAACACAGGAGGTGCGGGATTTGTTAAGGATAAACATCGGGATTTATTTTCGGATCCAAAAATTAGACAAAAATAGGATCAATATATCCTCCAAAAAATTCACAGATTAACCCCTTGTTAATTTAGATGACTTGAAATTTTTATTTTTAAGATTTTTCTGGCTCTTGAATCTGATACGCAACTTGCAATAACCTTTAAAACTTTGTGTCTGTGCTTGTGAAAAGCCAACATTTATAAGGGCATGTTTTTTGTTTAAAACTTTTTTTCCCCATGCTTATTTTTAGCTTAGTCTTACAATAGATGTGTCGGGATCATCATTCCCGTTATCAATCCTCGAGGGGGCTCTGGCACCTATACTTCAAGATAGAACTGTGATAACTCTACACCTAAGGATGATAATTCCATCAACCAGGGTCAGTTTTGGGGATATATGTGCGTTAATGATATACCATAATGGACCTGGGAGCATTGCATGCATGACAAATTAAAATTACTTATAGTCAATGTTTAATGGCCGTATGTACAAGTGCGCATTGAAACAGGCCTCAGATGAGCAATCGGACCGCACGGATGGACTTAGATCGACAAATCGAGTCCAACGGACTTAAAATCACTCAAATCTAACAACTAGATCTCCCTCAATTGGCCCAAGAAGTTCTGGCCATTGATCATCAAATTAACGGCCCACAAGCAGCCATGTCACCGCCTCCACCGCATGCCACACCTGCGTAGCCTCACGAAGCAGCGCTTTAAGCCGTTTGATCTTTGATCGGACGGCTGAGCGCTCACGATCGCCCGCACACACCCCTCTCCTGCGTGCCTTCGTAGCCTTAGCGTCTGATCCTTACCGTTGGGTTTCCATCCAACAGTCGACACGTCCCCACGCCCGACCTCGTCTCTGTGACCAATCGAGAGAGCAGTGTAGCAATCCGCAACTCACCCTCGCACTGAGAGGCAAGGGTTCAAATCGCGCCGCACTTCAATTCACAACCCAAAGTGTACAACAGCTAATTCAAGCCGCCCAATCAGCAGCGAGTGGTGCGGATGGATGCAACATGACACGCCCTCGCGTGCCCGATGGGCACGCACACAATAACGAGCGAGGTGCACGCTCCGCATGCATGATCTGAACCAGCGTCATGGGCGAAGTCTCAATCGTTCGATCTTCGATCGGATGGCTCATAGCGCGAGCACGCGAATCGCGGGCACGACGCAAGAAGAAGAAGAATGTGCGCACGCTTGGACCAGCGGGAGGAGGGCTTCAGCGACGTTTTTGGAAGGGGTTTAGCGGCACCCTGGACGTTGCTAAACCCCCTTACCTTAATTAGAAGCCCTTTTCTCCTATTTAAACCCCCTTCAACCACCCCATTGGAAGAATTGAATACACACACACCGTCCACCCTACTCCTAGCTCCTTCTTAGCTTCACCGAGCATACTTCACACTCGCCAAAGTTGTCAAGCCACCGACGGAGCCCTCCTCCACCGCCGTGGCCGCCATGCCTTCTCCTCTCTCTCTTTGCCTTAGTTTCATTTTGCTTTTGTTTAAGCTTTTAGCTATTGTTGTATTTGCAAACAAACTCAAGTCGCATGCTAAATGTTAATGTTGATGTTGTTTCTTATATAGCTCTCAATTTGTTGAATGAATGTCTTGATTCAAAGAAAGATTCTAACCCTACTCTCTCTCTCTCTCTCTCATTTTCTCGCAAGCAAACCAAACTTCATGTGACAACTAAAAGCAACAAAGTAATCCGATTTTACGCCTCCTTGTGTTCGACACTTGGACTCACAAAATCCACATTCTAGGTTAAAACCAACGTCACGAACGCATGCTATAACGACACAATTAAACATTCGCATCCCGCGCACGTTAGTTTTTGGTGCTGTTGCCGGGGAGGCAATGGATTTCTTTTGTTGTGTTCATCCCTCATTCGTATTCACATCATCTAACTCATTGTCTCCCTCTACTTGATTGATTGTAGGAACTCGACGCATGATCAGCAAAGGAGCGTGATTTGCGACGGTAGAGATGGAGTAAAGTGCAGCGAAGACCAGTTGTGAGTATCGCTCCACCCTTTGGTTTGTTGCGTGCTTAAAAAAAAGAAGAGAAAAAAAATGCAAATATAAAGAAATTGGCATGGTGAATGACTACTTGACCCACATCCCAAATTCATCACCCAACAAAAAAATATATATCCTAACATTTTTAAGGAGATAATCTTTTTGAGTGTTCTTTTTTTTCTTTTGAGTGGTGTTTGCAAAGCTGCCGTGATTTGACTCGGGCCACACCACTCACCATAACTAAAATCAACTCACATGGTAGAACTGCATGAACACTAGGGTGAACTCATTAGGATTGCTTTTCTAGGGCCACATCACTCTAAAGGAAATCAACTTTCGCCCATTGCATGCAAAACTTTGTGTGCCCACTTGAACCTTGTCTGAAAATACTAAGGCACTCCAACCCTAAAAGGCACTAAAGTAAGGACAAACATTAAAAGACACCACATATTAAAATCCTTGCTTGAGAACCATGTCATGTTAAGTGCACACACGCTCAAATTGATTAACTAAGAAGCACAACCCCAATCAACGCCTCATCACATATCTTGAGCACAAGCACTAGCATAGCCCCTCATTAAAATAGCGTAGACGTGCCCTAGGCATGATTAGTTTAAGTCTTAGAGGTATGATTTGGTTTGCTAGTCATTTGGCATTCATTCCCTTTGTAGAATCTGGTGTCTAAGCTGCGGGGAAGTGTCAAACGATCGTGGTTGTGGGGTCTATGAAACTGGCGGCGAAAGCCAAACGAAGAACCTTCCCTTCAATCCCCCCGTAATCAACCTGGCCAGATTAACATTGGGAAGGGCGGTTAAGTGCTTACAGGCTTGATCATTTCCTCTGAGGCTTCTAGGTCACCTAAGGTATACACTGTAAGGACTAGACTTGTCTACTTATTTGTGCACACACTTCTCGCATCTGTTTCTCTCCGCATCCCTCTCTATTCTTCCCTAGTGTATGCACGGGAGACGATCACTGCATCCTGAGTTGTTTGTTTTATATAGGGAAATTAGGAGGAGACTTGATTTTACACAAGAAATGGCTGAACCAAGAATTGATGAGGTTGAGGACCAACCCCCACCCAATGCTATGGCCATCATTCAGGCCCAGATCTCTACTAACCACCAACTACAACAACAACAGATCCAAACCATCATGCAAGCCATACACAGATTGCAAAACCCTCAAGGGCAACCCCCATTGAACCCACCTAACCCACTACAACCTCCGGAGGGCCAACCTAGGCCCCTTCGCAACTTTTACGATCCGTCTGCTATTAGGATCGAACCCCATCTTAGGGTCCTCAAAGGGGGAGATGATTTTGAGCTAAAACCTAATGTCCTAAGCCTGATTCAGAGCCACTTTCATGGGAGCTCAAATGAGGACCCCTTCCAACACCTAGAGGACCTTGACCGGATCGTCAGAATTGTGAAACCCAAGAACATCAGTTTAGACATTGTTTTGATTAAGATGTTCCCTTTCTCCCTAAATGACAAGGCATCTCACTGGCTTAGAACCTTAGGGAGACGCATCTCCACCTGGGAGGAATTGAGGCATGCATTTTTGAAGAAAATTTTCCCCATAGGTAAGACCAATGCCCTCAAAAGAGCCATTACCACATTTACACTCCAAAGTGGGGAACGATTCCATGAGGTGTGGGAAAGATTTAATGAGTTATTGAGGAAATGCCCTCACCATGAGGTTCCAAGATGACAATTGGCCCAAATCTTCTACCATGGTCTAGACCGCAACCTTAGGAACTTTGTTGATGCCTCATGTGGAGGCAACTTTTTGAACAAAGATGAGGAGAGCGCATTTGAACTCTTTGAGTCCATGAGTGAGAATTCGCTCAACAATGCCTCCATGACCCTGTTTAATCGATCCATTCAACCTCATGGTGGGATTTATGAGGTGCAAGCAAATTCTGGAATGGTTAACATGGACATTATAGCCAAAAAGTTGAATCAAGTTGAATTGGTGGACAAAAAGATCGATGAGCTACTAAACTAGACTAGGAACCCGGTACAGACCCTCTCCCTAGCAAAGGGAGCTCACAATGTAGACTTAGTGTAGCCAATGAGTCAAATGCACCTGGAACAACCCCTAACCATGTTCCAGGGTGGGACCTTTGCTCCCTCAACCCCTGCTTACTCACTCCCCCCTCCCCCCCCCTCGACAACTTCTATCTTTGAAGATGTCCAAGCTATCCAAGGTTACTCCAAACTTGACCCCTTCTCCAACATCTACAATGCCAGATGGCGTAATCACCCGAATTTCGCCTGAACAAACCAAAAATAGAACTAATTTCAGAACCAACCTAGGCCAAATCCCCCCTCCTATCAGTAAGGACCACTAATTAGACCACCCTATAATCAAAATAGGGCAGCCCCTCCCCCTCAAAACCAAATGGACACATTGATAAAAATGATGGCTGACATGAATCAAAAACACCAGGAAGAAATGGCCTTAGTGAAGGGACAGTTGAGCCAGCTGTTGGATTGTAAACAACAAGGATCCCTTCTCAGCCACAACCGAACCCGCGAAATGTGATTAACAGAAGCCCCAATTCGCAAGGGTTCCAAGCCAATCCTGGACATGCCCACATGGTCCAGTAAGCCCCATAAACACCCCCTAGGTTCGGTGCTCCTTCTTCCTCTTCTTCTCAAGGATCTACCCATGGTCCCAACGCCGGTGCCAATGCGGTTACCTTGAGAAGTGGCACTAAAACCCAGGACCCCAATGGCCAACCCCTCCTGTGACCTCACCTCCTGAGATACCCGAGTCTGAGGGTGAGCAGGAGAAACCCAAGGACATGGAGACTGACCCAAGTCAAACCCAAACACCATACCCTGAGGCCTTGGAAAAAAGGAAGAAAAAGAAAGCTGTAGTTGAGAATGAGGAGCTGTTGGAAATCTTCAAACAAGTTCAGATTAATATTCCAATCCTTGAAGCAATTAAACATATCCTGGCTTATGCTAAGTTCTTGAAAGATGTCTGTGCATTGAAGCGTAAGCCGAAAACTCAAGCACCTAGGAAGGTAGTGCTCTCAGAACAAGCTAGTTTAGTGATATTGAGCAACCTGCCTCCTAAATGAACTGACCCAGGAGCACCCCTGATTTCTTGTAATATCAAGGACATGACATTTGATAGAGCACTCTTGGACTTAGTTGCTTCGATCAATCTCATCCGGACGACCCCGTATCACCAGTTTGGATTTGGAGAATTGAAACCCTCACCTGTGACCATCCAATTGGTTGATAGATTTATGAAAAGTCCAAAGGGGGTAGTCGAGGATGTAATTGTTCGGGTCAAGGACTTCTACTTCCCGGTCGACTTTTTGGTTCTCGACATGGAAGTCCACGAACTACAAAACACACTCATCATCTTGGGCATACCCTTCTTAGCTATAGCTAAGGCAAACATTGATTGGGACACGGGATGTATAGAAATCACCTTTGGGGACAAGAAGATGCAATTGGATACCTCTAGGGCAGCCAAGTCTTTTGATTGTGACTGGATCGAGGAGCACGATTCCGTGGAACCTCTAGTTGAAGAATGCCTCACTCTCAGCTCCTCAGCAGACCATCTGACTCAACCGGCCAATGACTATCCCGACCCATCCCAGCCTGTGGAGATTGACATTTGTAGAGCTAATTACCTTCCACAACCACCATTTGAGGAGATTGATGTTGATCAACTCCTACCTTTCCCTTACCCATCGAATGTTGTCCCACCTACACCCGAACTAAAGCCTTTGCCTGATAATCTCAAGTATGTCTTCCTTGGACCTGACAAGACCTTCCCTGTAATTATCAATGCCCATTTAACTAGGGAACAAGAGCTTAGGCTGACTGAAACCCTCTCTGAACATTGGGCAACCATTGGATGGATAATTTCTGACTTGAGGGGAATTAGCCCCACCTATTACACCCACAAGATCTATTTGGAAGATGGGGCTCGACCTTCTCGCCAGATATAGAGACGATTGAACCCGAATATGCGAGAAGTCGTTAAAAAGGAGATAATCAAGTGGCTTGATGCTGATATCATTTACCCAATTTCTGATAGACCCTGGGTGAGCCCCACTCAAGCGGTACCCAAGAAAGCTGGGCTTACCGTTGTCACCAATGAGCAAGGCGAGTCCATCCCCACCCGCACAGCTACTGCATGGCGGGTGTGCATCGACTATAGGAAGCTTAATGAGGCCACCAAGAAAGATCATTTCCCTCTACCATTTATTGACCAAATTCTCGAGTGATTGGTAGGGCAGAAATATTTTTTCTTCCTGGATGGATATTCAAGATACAACCAAGTTGCTATTGCACCAGAAGATTAAGAGAAGACCACATTCACTTGTCTGTATGGCACGTTCGCATTCCACCGTATGCCATTCGGATTATGCAATGCACCCGCTACCCTTCAGTGTTGCATGCTGGCCATCTTTTCAGAGATGGTGGGTGAATACCTAGAGGTCTTTATGGATGATTTCTCCATGTTCAGGAATTCATTCAACCATTGTCTTAGCAATTTGGAGAAGATCCTGAAGCGATGTATTGGGGTCAACTTGGTTTTAAGTTGGTGAAAGCTTACAGCGGCAACCGGGTCTGTTATAACGTTGTAGTAAAGCCGGTTGTTACCAACGTTTCATATAAAAATTTTTTTACTCGGAAAAATAAAAGAGTTCCCGAGGTCGAACTCAGGGAGCAAGTTGTATTCTAGAGATATACAAGTTCTATTACAAAAATAAAGAGAGAGAGAGAGAGAGAGATGAAAATTTGGCTTCTTCTTCTTCTCTTCTTTCTTCCTCTTTGTCTTATCTCCTCTTTGGCTTTTGTTCTTCCTGTTCTTCTTCTTCTTCTTCTGCTTTCTTCAGATCTTCCCCTCGTGCTCTTCTTCTTCTGTCTTCTGTTCTTCCTTGTTTTCTTTCTTTCTTTTTCTTCAGATCTTCTTCTTCTTTTCTTGCTTCTTGCTTCTCTTCATTTCTTCTTCTTCTTTGGTTTTCTGCCTTGACCTCTCTTCTTCTTCTTTCGCGTTGGCCGTTGCTCTTCCTTCTTCTTCAGCCTGTCTTCTTTCCTGCTCTGGCTGCTGAGCTTCCGTCGTCTGCCCCGGTGCTGAGACGACTTAACGATGCCTATGCTACAGTGCCGCAGCTCCTTCTTCTTCAGCGGGTCTGCTTCTTCTTCTTTGGCCTGCACACTTCAGAGTTTTTTCGTCAAGAGGCAAAAACCTACTCTACCCCCCTCCCCCGCGTATCTCTCTCTCTGAAATCACTCTTCGGAAGCTCTCCCAGAGCGCTACCGGGTAATCGGGTTCGGGTCAGGCCCGGGTCCAGGCCCACCGGCGTGCGTGGTGGGCGAGGAGTGCAGGTCAGTCTAATCGGGTCGGGCCAGGTCCGCGGAGCGTGGTCACGGACGAGGCCGGGTCGGGTCGGGTCGGGTGAGAGGGACCTCACCCCGTGGTCAGGAGGCAGACAGCATAAGGCACTTTTTGCCTTTATGCGTCCGCGCGCCTCCGAGAGGTTCCGAGGTGGGACTAAATGTCCCACCCCAATTGAGCGCGCGTCGCGTATGGAGCTGTGGGCGATCGTGGCTTCCCGCGCGGCCTTCGCCCCGTCTGTGAACCAGGGACGTTTCGCGGAGAGTCCCTGCGCAACCTGGGAGTCAACCCTGGGCGAAGGCGTGCCTGCACCTGCAGGTGAAGCAGCTCTGCCTGCGCAGTAATGGCGACGGCGGGCGAGTCACCTGGTCACAGAAGAACGGCCTCTCGGCCAAATCAGACAGGCGGGAAACCTTCGCCGTGGCACGGCGAAGGTGGTCAGGGGGTCTGCAGGGGGCGAGGTGGAGCTAACAGGTCGTCCTAGGTCAAACTGTGAGCGAGGAAGTGGGTGTGTTCGGTGGATCTGCAGAGGGTGTTTGGTGGGAAGTGGAGGGGCGGAAGAGGATCAGGGTGAGGAGGCGGAGGTTCTGCGGTGGTCGGCGAGCCGTGTGGGTCGCTGAGGTGATGGGAGCGGCTCGCCGGAGGGTGGTCGGAGGCGGAGAGGATGAGGGTGAACAGGAGCGGTCGAGGGTTTAATTGACTAAATTGAAAGCGGGGAAAGAAAGAGGAGAAGAAGGGGAGTAGGTCTAACTTACTTGCAGGGACGAAGGGGGAGGAACAGGGCGACAGTCGTATCGACTGTCGCCGGAGAAGACGATGCTCAGGGAGAGGGGCGGCGGCGAGCAGAGGGCTGGAGAGGCGCCAGCTGGGTGCGGCGTGGCGCGGGAAGAACAGGGGAGGAAGTTTCTGCTGCTGGTATTGCGGCAGAGCGAGGAGGTGGAGGGGGAGGAAGCCGCCGGAGCTGGTGAGCGTCTGCCGGAGGAAGAAGAGAAGAAAGCTGGGGGTTTTCTCCGTCAGATCCAGGCTGCCCTCGTCGGTGGAGCGGCGGGGGGTATTTATAGGGATGAAGCAGGGAGGAAGGCGGAGGGAGACGACGTGTCTCCCTCGCCGGAGAATGGTCGGAACATGAACCCATACCGTCCGTGCGTTCGCACGGCCGGTATGGTGGCCTACAATGACCAGGGGGGTGCTCCTGCGACGGCTGACGACGCAGGGCACCCCTGGTTTACTTGCCAGGTCCCTCACCTCACCCTGCGCGGCGCCATGCTCCGCGCAAGGTCGCCGGAGCATGGTGCTGGCAGGGTTTTGCAGGAGGGACCTGATTGCAAAGAACGAAGGAGAGTTAGGGGCCAAAATGCGAGGGTTCAAAAGTTGAGGGCCAAAGAGTAAATATATGAGGACCAAAGTGTGAAGTCGGTCAAGGAGGTTTCTTCTTAGGCTCAAGTTTTTATACATGACTAATTAGGACCTAAGGAATCTGATGGTGAATTTTATTTTCATATTAAACCTTGTTTGACCGGTCAATTTGCGCAAAAACCCAAATTAAGTTATTAATTGGGCATTGATGAGAACCTCATCATGAGCCATAACTAGCTCATTTTGACCCAATACAAAGGATAAAAGCTCCTACATATCTCAAGGAAAAGCTTAACTCAGAGAATTCTGAGTTTGAGAAGAAAACAAGTCATAAGGGGTAAAAGTGCAATTTTACCAGTATAATCTGCATACAGGGTAATTCAGGGCCCAAACATAGGTCAAAACAGCTTAATAAGAATAAAAGTGGGATGAGATGATCTAGCAAGGGCTACAGCACTTCCAAGGAACCAAATGATAATCTGTAACCCTAAAACAACCCACTTCAATTCACAAGGTTCGAGGCAAAGTAAAAATAGAATAAACCCTCTAAAATTCATAGAAAAATAATCTCTGGGGTTTAGAACCATCAATTTGGCCTTTAGAACCCATTTTGACCTACATTGAGAACCATGCCCAATTAATAACTTAATTTGGGTTTTTGCGCAAATTGACCGGTCAAACAAGGTTTAATATGAAAATAAAATTCACCATTAGATTCCTTAGGTCCTAATTAGTCATGTATAAAAACTTGAGCCTAAGAAGAAACCTCCTTGACCGACTTCACACTTTGGTCCTCATATATTTACTCTTTGGCCCTCAACTTTTGAACCCTCGCATTTTGGCCCCTAACTCTTCTTCGTTCTTTGCAAACAGGTCCCTCCTGCAAAACCCTGCCAGCACCATGCTCCGGCGACCTTGCGCGGAGCATGGCGCCGCGCAGGGTGAGGTGGAGGACCTGGCAAGTGTACCGGGGGTGCCCTGCGTCGTCAGCCGTCGCAGGAGCACCCCCATGGTCACTGTAGCCCCCCATACCGGCCGTGCGAACGCACGGACGGTATGGGTTCGTATTCCGACCATTCTCCGGCGAGGGAGACACGTCGTCTCCCTCCGCCTTCCTCCCTGCTTCAACCCTATAAATACCCCCCGCCGCTCCACCGACGAAGGCAGCCTGGACCTGACGGAGAAAACCCCCAGCTTTCTTCTCTTCTTTCTCCGGCAGACGCTCACCAGCTCCGGCGACTTCCTCCCCCTCCACCTCTTCGCTCTGCCGCACTACCAGCAGCAGAGACCTCCTCCCCTGCTCTTCCCGCGCCACGCCGCACCCAGCTGGCGCCTCTCCAGCCCTCTGCTCGCCGCCGCCCCTCTCTCTGAGCATCATCTTCTCCGGCGACAGTCGATACGACTGTCGCCCTGTTCCTCCCCCTTCGTCCCTGCAGTTAAGTTAGACTTACTCCCCTTCTCCTCCTCTTTCTTTCCCAGCTTTCGATTTAGTCAATTAAGCCCTCTACCGACCCTGTTCACCCTCATCCTCTCCGCCTCCGACCACCCTCCGGCGAGCCGCTCCCATCACCTCAGCGACCCACACGGCTCGCCGACTACCGCAGAACCTCCGCCTCCTCACCCTGATCCTCTTCCGCCCCTCCACTTCCCACCAAACACCCTCTGCAGACCCACCGAACACACCCACTCCCTCGCTCACAGTTTGACCTAGGACGACCTGACAGCTCCATCTCGCCCCCTGCAGACCCCCTGACCACCTTCGCCGTGCCACGGCGAAGGTCCCCCGCCTGTCTGATCTGGCCGAGAGGCCGTGCCATTGGTTTCAGGTTCCAGGCCTTGACCGCCATTGGCGAGGAAGCTCGAAGCCTGCTCGAGGTTGCTCCAAGCCGAGATATCCCAGGTTGAATAGCCACGGCCAGCGCGGAAGAGTCTCGCGCACACACCCTGGCCCTCAATTGGAGCTGTGCGCCTCAACAGCCGATGCAATTGGGAGCACCATCCCTGCTGCAGGCGTGAGAGAATTGGGGTGGGACATTTAGTCCCACCTCGGAATCTCTCAAAGGCGCGCGGATGCATAAAGGCAAAAACTGCCTTATGCTGTTTGCCTCAGTTACCACGGGGTGAGGTCCCTCTCACCCGACCCGACCCGACTCGGCCTCGTCCGTGACCACGCTCCGCGGACCTGGCCCGACCCGATTAGACTGACCTGCACTCCTCGCCCACCACGCACGCCGGTGGGCCTGGACCCGGGCCTGACCCGAACCCGATTACCCGGTAGCGCTCTGGGAGAGCTTCCGAAGAGTGATTTCAGAGAGAGAGATACGCGGGGGAGGGGGGTAGAGTAGGTTTTTGCCTTGACGAATAAACTCTGAAGTGTGCAGGCCAAAGAAGAAGAAGCAGACCCGCTGAAGAAGAAGGAGCTGCTGCACTGTAGCGAAGGCATTGTTAAGTCGTCTCAGCACTGGCGCAGACGACGGAAGGTCAGCAGCCAAAGAAGAAGAAGACCCGCTGAAGAAAAAGGAAGAGCAACGGCCATCGCGAAAGAAGAAAAATAGAGGTCAAGGCAGGTGAAGACAAAGAAGAAGAAGGAATGAAGAGAAGCAAGAAGCAAGAAAAGAAGAAGACGATCTGACGAAAAAGAAAGAAAGGAAACAAGGAAGAACAGAAGAAGAGCACAAGGGGAAAATCTGAAGAAAGCAGAAGAAGAAGAAGAAGAAGAAGAAGAACAAAGAACAGGAAGAACCAAAGACAAAGAGGAAGAAAGAAGAAAAGAAGAAGAAGCCAAATTTTCATCTCTCTCTCTCTCTTTATTTTTGTAATAGAACTTGTATATCTCTAGAATACAACTTGCTCCCTGAGTTCGACCTCGGGAACTCTTTTATTTTTCCGAGTAAAAAATTTTATATGAAAACGTTGGTAACAACCGGCTTTACTACAACGATATAACCGAAACCGGTCGAAAACCAAACGCTTATCAGTAAATATATGAGGACCAAAGTGTGAAGTCGGTCAAGGAGGTTTCTTCTTAGGCTCAAGTTTTTATACATGACTAATTAGGACCTAAGGAATCTGATGGTGAATTTTATTTTCATATTAAACCTTGTTTGACCGGTCAATTTGCGCAAAAACCCAAATTAAGTTATTAATTGGGCATGGTTCTCAATGTAGGTCAAAATGGGTTCTAAAGGCCAAATTGAAGGTTATAAAACCCTAGAGATTATTTTTCTATGAATTTTAGAGGGTTTATTCTATTTTTACTTTGCCTCGAACCTTGTGAATTGAAGTGGGTTGTTTTAGGGTTACAGATTATCATTTGGTTCCTTGGAAGTGCTGTAGCCCTTGCTAGATCATCTCATCCCACTTTTATTCTTATTAAGCTGTTTTGACCTGTGTTTGGTCCCTGAATTACCCTGTATGCAGTTTATACTGGTAAAATTGCACTTTTACCCCTTATGACTGGTTTTCTTCTCAAACTCAGAATTCTCTGAGTTAAGCTTTTCCTTGAGATATGTAGGAGCTTTTATCCTTTGTATTGGGTCAAAATGAGCTAGTTATGGCTCATGATGAGGTTCTCATCATACCCCCATGCCTAGCTTTTGCTAGTCCCTTAGCAAAAACTTAAGGTTTCAACCCTTGTTCTAGACCATGAAGTTTTCAATAGTTTTAGATAAGTGCCTTCATAGATTAGGTTAGAATGCTGATCATAGGCCTAAAAGGTACTCCAGTACCAGTCAAGATCCAAATCTGTCTAGCCTTAGCCTCAGTCTTTTAGCAAAGGTTTTTAAGGCCCACAAGAACTAACCTAAGGTTTATTGGACTTCGTGGTTAAAGCACCCGTGCTTGAAATGATTTTAGCCCTGGCTCAGTTCGCAGTGCGTTTTGTAAGAGAGAGATAGAAAGTTTTTTTTGTTTGGAGAGTTTTCTCTCTCTTTTTCTTTTTAGTTCTAGCCTAGGATTGGCTTTTCAACACGGTCTGTATCAGATTCCTTGCTCCCATCATCTATCCTCAAGGGTTCCTGGCGATCGATGCTTCGAGATAGCACCGCCCATGGCAACCCCCGGAACCCTGGCTATTGAGATTTCGAGATAATCCCATCCATGGTATTCCGTGGCCGAATCCAGACCCTGGCAATTGACATTTCGAGATAATGCCATCCATGGAATCTGAACCAGCAGAGTGCTTACATGCCCCCCGTAGGATATGTAAATATCCTAAGAGACAAGCACCGAGGAGATGATATTTTGTTACGCATCTTCGAGGGGATTTCCCGCCTCTCCGCGCTGGGAACTCGTCTAAATCAACTTGTGTTGATCGGCCGCTCCTATTCTAGATGTTCTTTTCAGATTTTTGCGACGCTTCTGCGTGATTCTGATTTTTACGCTTACTGAACCAGGCTGTGTGTGAGATTAGGGTGCTTAGGTTACTGAGTCCCGTAAACCAAAAATTAGTTAACGAGGCCGAATACTCCCTAAGCCTTAGACCTAATACTTCAGCTTTTCATTTTCCTCAACCTCTTGAGGAGTGTCCAGATCTTAATGGGTACTAAGAGTCTATTCAAGAATGCCTAAGGTTTGCATTCTTACTAATCTCATTGTGCACTTTTCAGTTATTTTCTCGAATGGGGTCTAGAACTTAGGTTAATTCCTTAGTTCCTTACTAATGACTATCACTTTTTCTCATAATTTTGTGCTCCTTTTTCATTTTGTTTCTTTTCTCCTTCACAAAATTTTCCTTCTCCTCTTTTCCTCTTATTCTTTTTCGAAAAATTTTTTAATTTTTATGGTATTTTTGGCATATGTGAATTTTTTGTTTGAAACCTTTTCTTACAAGTTTTTGCACTTTCCTACCCCCCCATGCCTAAGATTTGCAATGTCCTCATTGTAACCTAGGGGGTCTTAGTTCATTCCTTAAGACAGAAATTTGGGTGAGTGGATGGGTCGGGTTGAATTTTTGCGGACGATTTCAAATCTCAGATGCGAACATCTGAGTTGGGGTCGGCTGTCTATAAGGGTGAACTTCGAGTGCTGAAAGGTGTCAGAACAAGTTTCAGGTTTTCAAAGAGAATGACGGGCTGCCTCCCGTTAAGCGCTGAGTTTTACGCCATCGGCTGGGCGCAATAAGCTCAAGGGGAACGGAGGATATAAGATGCCTCAGCCAAATCAGTAGAAGTTACATCAATGAACGGCTTGAGTCTTTGACCATTCACGATGAAAGGTTCAGAATCGTGGCTGAGTGGACTGATTTCGATTGCTCCATTTCCAAAAACCTGTCGGACCAAATATGGTCCGACCCACTTAGATCTCAGTTTTCCTGGGAAGAGTTTGAGTCGGGCATCAAAGAGTAGGACCTTTTGACCAGGATGAAAGATCTTTCTCGAGATGTGTTTGTCGTGGAAGGCTTTAACCCGCTCCTTGTAGATTTGCGAGTTCTCGTACGCGTCTATGCGCAATTCATCGATCTCGCTGATTTGGAGTTTTCTGTGGGTCCCAGCCTTAGAAAGATCCAGATTACAGTTCCGTACTGCCCAATAGGCTTTATGCTCCAGTTCGACGGGAAGGTGGCATGCCTTTCCGTACACCAATCTAAAGGGAGACATGCCCAATTGGGTCTTGTGGGCGGTCCTATAGGCCCACAATGCTTCCGGAAGTCGGGACGACCAGTCCTTCCTGTCAGGTCGAACAGTGACCTGCAGGATTTTCTTGATCTCCCGATTCGACAGCTCAGCTAGACCATTAGTTTGGGGGTGGTAAGGAGTAGAGATTCGGTGAGACACCCCGTATTTGGTCATCAGTGACCTAAACTGAGCGTTTGTGAAATGGGTCCCCCCATCAGAGATTATTGCACGAGGAATCCCGAACCTTGAGAAAATGTGTTGATGAATGAATTTGAGAACGATTTTGTGATCACAGGTTCGGGTCGGTATGGCTTCGATCCATTTGGACACGTAGTCCACAGCCAACAGAATGTATTCGAAACCATCCGAAATAGGAAAGGGGCCCATAAAATCAATCCCCCAAACATCAAAGATTTCGCATACTAGAATCGGTTGCATAGGCATCATGTCACGACGGCTCATGTTGCCCAAAGTCTGGCAACGACTGCATGCCTTGCAATGACTGTATGCGTCTTTGAACAGTGTGGGCCAGTAAAAGCCGCACTGGAGGACTTTTGATGCGGTTTTATGCCCGGCAAAATGGCCACCGCATGCCTGGTCATGGCAGAAAGAGAGGATATTGTTGACTTCCCCTTCCGGGACACATCTCCGGATGATCTGATCGGCACCTATGCGGAAGAGGTACGGGTCTTCCCAAATGTAATACTTGGCATTGGAGCGTAATTTGTCTTTCTTGGCCTTCGGCCAATCGGACGGGGTCTGATGAGATGCCAAGTAATTTACAATATTAGCAAACCATGGAAGGCTAGTACCAATAGTCAGCAGGTGCTCATCGGGAAAATGCTCAGTGATGGGTCCGGAAGGGTCTATCATTTCAGAAGGAAGACGGGACAAGTGATCAGCTACCACGTTTTGTTTTCCCGCTTTATCGCGAATCTCGAGGTCAAATTCTTGCAACAGCAAGATCCATCGGATCAATCGAGGTTTCGCGTCCTTCTTTGCAAGGAGATGCCTCACAGCCGTGTGATCCGAGTATATGATGACATGGGAACCCAGAAGGTATGATCTGAACTTCTCTAGGGCAAATACTACAGCTAGCAGCTCTTTCTCAGTAACTGTATAGTTACGCTGAGCCTCATCGAGTGTTTTGCTGGCGTAGTAAATGACCACAGGTTTCTTGTCATTTTTCTGCCCCAAAACCGCTCCTACAGCGAAGTCGGATGCATCACACATGATCTCAAAGGGTTGAGACCAATCAGGGGACTGTAGGATCGGGGCTTGGGTGACTCGGTCACGTAGGATTTCAAATGCTTGAGTGCATTCCTTGGAGATTTCGAAGGGAACATCCTTGGAGAGAAGAGTGGTCAGGGGGCGTGCGATTTTTGAAAAATCAGGGATAAATCGTCGATAAAAACCGACGTGCCCTAAAAAGGATCGGATGTCCCTGATCGAGCTAGGCATAGGAAGGTGAGAAATCAGATTAACCTTAGCTCGATCCACTTGGATACCTTTCTCCGAAATTGAGTGTCCCAGGACAATTCCCTCAGGCACCATGAAATGGCTCTTTTCCCAGGAAAGAACCAAATTCACGTCGATGCACCGCCTGAGTATCTGGACCAAGTGTTGGAGGCAATCGTCGAATGATGCTCCGAAAACTGAAAAGTCATCCATGAAGACTTCCAGATAATCACCTACCATATCTGAGAATATGGCAAGCATGCATCGCTGAAAAGTAGCGGGTGCATTGCAAAGACCGAAAGGCATCCTTCGGAAAGCGTACGTTCCGAAGGGGCAGGTGAACGTGGTCTTTTCTTGGTCCTCAGGATGGATTGCCACCTGGTTATAACCGGAGTACCCGTCAAGAAAGCAGAAGAACCTATTTCCCGCTAGTTTTTCGAGGATTTGATCAATGAAGGGTAGTGGGAAATGATCCTTCTTCGTGGAGGAATTGAGTCGACGGTAATCTATACAGACTCTCCACGAGTTGGCTAATCGGGTAGGAATGATTTCTCCGGTCTCAGTCGTTATAGTGGTGAGTCCTGCCTTCTTAGGCACGACCTGAATTGGGCTCACCCAACGACTATCGGAGATCGGGTAGATGATCCCGGCATCTAACCACTTGATGATCTCCTTTTTCACGACCTCCTGTAGATTGGGGTTTAAGCGTCTCTGCATTTCACGAGAAGGTCGTGTGCCCTCTTCTGAATAGATATGATGAGTACAATAAGAGGGACTTATTCCAGTCAAATCATCGAGGGTCCATCCGATGGCTCTGCGATGTTGCTGGAGGACAACAATCAGACGGGATTCCTGTTCAGGACTGAGGTTGGAATTGATGATCACAGGAAGGGTCTGATTAGAACCCAAAAAGATGTATTTCAAATGAGCAGGAAGGGGTTTTAGTTCAAGGATGGGGTTTTCAGCAGCAGCGGGTGGTTCAGTATAGATGTGAGGTTCAAGGGTGGGAGTTACTGGGTTGTTCACATCTGGATTTGACTCCTCTGTTTGCGGGTCAAGATCCTTCTGTGGTTGATGAGGCATACTCAAGTCATTTTGGAGGTGTGATTCATCAACCAAAGTCTTGATGTCACAAATTTGCTCGATGACGCCGCAATTAATTCCTTGTTGGGCCTTAAATATATCAATTTTCAGTGTTTGATCTCCAAACTTAAGCTCTATTTGGCCCTCCTCACAGCTGATGTTGGCTCTAGCAGTAGCCAAGAAAGGTCTCCCTAGAATGATTGGTGTATCCCTAGGGTTCTCAGGTGCATCCATGTCTAAGACTATAAAGTCCACTGGAAAATAGAAATCCCACACTCTCACGATAACATCCTCGAGAATCCCTTTTGGTGACTTTATAGATCGATCTGCTAATTGTAATGTCACCTCGGTTGGTTTCAGCTCAGATTCTTCCAGATGGTCAAGTAAGGATGTGGGTATCAGATTTATAGATGCACCTAAGTCTAACAATGCTCTATCAAATTGGGTACCACCTATCTTACAGGAGATCAGGGGAGTTCCAGGATCTTTTGCCTTGGGTGGGAGTCTACTAAGGATTACAGAGCTGGCTTGCTCTGACAGAACAATTGGGCTCCCTCCCTTGGTTCGCGGCTTACGCTGGGGTGTACATATATTCTTTAGAAATCGTGCGTAAGCTGGTACGTGGCGGATTGCATCCATCAAGGGGATGTTTATGTGGACCTGCTCAAAGAGCTTGACCAGGTCCTCCTCAGGGGCCACGGGTTTGGTGGTCTTCTTTCCCTTGGTCAGGGCCTCGGGAAACGGGATCTTGGTTGGTTCCTCTAGGATAGGTCCAGGTTGTGGGTCTGGAACAATGGTACCTTGGATAACTATCCTAGGGTCATGATTATCAGGCTGGGAGTGGTTTGGATAATGCGGGTCCTGAGTTGTCTTACCACTACGTGTTGTTACAGAATTTAATCCGGCCTGATTTTGGTTTGGGTTTGGTAGGAGGCCCGGTTGCCGCTGAAATCCCGCACGCGAAGTTGAGGCATCCATCTCGTCTGGAGATGGAGCAGTGGGGGCCTGATAAATCCATTGAGCGTGGCCTAAATTTGGATTCATAACGCGCTTCTGGGTTGGCACGTTATTTGGGTTAGGAAGGGGTTGGGAAGGGAGTGTGCCTGGCTGGCGAGAATTTGCTAACTGGGCCAGTTGAGTTTTAACTTCAGTAAGCTCGTCCTTGTGCTGTTTTTGAATGGCCGCATTCGATTTTTGAATGTCAGCCAGAGTCTGAAGGATTAAGGACATTTGATCTTGATTTGGCCCTGATGGATAAGTAGGGTTGGGCCGAGGCTGAGGCGGCTGGTAGTGATGAGAGGGCTGTGGGCGGGACTGAAAAGGTGGTCTTTGGGTTTGGGAATTTCCCGCCCACTGAAAATTGGGATGGTTTCGCCATCCAGGGTTGTAAGTGTTGGAGAATGGGTCGTTCTGGATGGCGTTGAGATCCTCGCAGGTCTGAGGAACCTCCTGAGAATCAGGGAAAGGGGGAATGGAGTTCCCCCGGCTGGTGAAGAAAGGATCGGATGATCTTCCAGTCCAAGAATCAGACGGGGATGGATATGGATCCATCCCAGGGGAGGATCGGTGGAGGATATTTTGCACAGTTTCCTGTGTGGAAGGAGGTTGTGCAAAGGAGTTACGCGCAGAGGTGGCTCGCTGCAAGTGCTGAGTCAGCTCATCCACCTTCTTCTCAATAATTGAGACCTTGTCCAATCGACTGGCCATTAACTCCAGGTCGACTGATGCGGACAGGTCCTGCGTCTCATGTGCTCCCTTAAGATTCGTCGCTGCGCGGGTATTCGTCCTGTCGAATAATCCCATGGAGTCATTGTTGATGGAGTTCTCGCACATGTTTTCGAGAATCTCCCATACGGTGTCTTCATGTTGACCCATGATGTTTCCTCCGCAGGTTGCATTGACGAAAAGGCGGATGTCCTCACGGAGTCCCTGGTAAAAAGATTGGACTTGTTCCCATTTAGGAACTCCGTGATGGGGGCACTTCCTCATGAGATCCTGAAAACGATCCCATGCCTCATGGAGAGGTTCTCCTGATTGTTGAGTGAAGTGTGTAATCTGATGGCGCAAGGCGTTGGTCCGACCAACGGGAAAGAACTTTTTCAAAAACTCGGATTGAAGTTCTTCCCAAGTGTTGATCGGCCGGGTCTGAGTTTGATACCAATGGACGGCCTTGTCCATAAGAGAAAAGGAGAACATCTTCATGAGAAGAATATCCCGATTTTGCGCATCTGATCCAAAAGTGTGGGCCAGATGCTTTAGCTGTTTGATGTGCTGGAAGGGATCTTCAGAATTAAGCCCATGGAATTTAGGTATAGCGTGAATCATGTTGGGCTTTAGTTCGGAATCAGGTCCTCCAATCGGGATTCTAACTCGAGGCTCAATGGCCACCGCAGCAGGATTGTAGTGGTCCCGCATCATAGGACGCTGTGGTGGGTGCACGAAGTTTTGGAAGAGGTCATTGAGTCGCTGGAGCTGGTGTTCCAGATTATTTTCTTCCTCAACTGGCTGAGCCATGATGGGGGAAGAAGAAGAACTTGGTTCTGAATCAGAAGAGAGAATAATGTGAGGGTGTTGCTGCACAAATACGGGCGTCGAGGCTTGGCCTTGACGAGAGCGAATTTCTAATGGAGGTCTTAAGGGTGGTCTTAGAGACCTCCTTCCGTACATGCACAGTTGGGAGAGGTAAGTTTAGAGGGTGCTGGACCCAATCAAGACACCCAAAAAATGTGTTGGGTGACTATAGAGGTGCGGGGTAGATGGACCCCTTGATCAGAAAGATCGTCCACCTGAGAATTACCTGGGCAGCCAGAGAGGGAGAGTCCCGCGAAGACCCCTACACGGTAGAGCGTCCCCACGGGTTACAGGGTTTCCCCCACCCGACCTCTCTTGTCACTGCGGTTCCAGGTAGACCAGAATGGGGATCTTGACCTCTTAAGTCTACCAATTTTAAGATCAGGGTGCTTAAGGTTTCACTTGAACTTTAGTCTTTTTAAGTGCAAAGAGTGACCTAATTTAAGGTTGGTTAACCCAAGGGGTCAACTTTACCTATTGTTTTCTTTAAGAGCTTTTAGGTCCTGTCTTTTAGGGTTCAAGTGTTTAGAGAGAGACAATTGTTTAGGATTTTTCTTGTTAATTATTTTCAATCAATGGCTTGGGCACACCTCTTTTGGATTTCCTCAATTCTTGATTAAGGGGTGTGTCTCTACTGAAATCCTAATGTTTGACCTTATGTTGGCTCTACTTGGTCCATTTAATTCTTTGTTGGGCAATTAGGGCTCAAGCAAGAATGTGTTAGCCCTTAAATACCCTTAATAGTGTGCAGGAGTGATGAGTTGAAAACATGCAACTTTTTATGGTTACTAAGTATGGAAGACAGGTTAGCCCTATATTGCTTGTTCTTTTCTTTTCTTTTAGGGGTTAATAGTGAGAGGAAAAATTTACCTGTCTTCGGAGTGGTTGTGTGGTTGCTTGTCTTCTTGAGTTCCTGTAGCTGCACAAAAGAGAGGAGATTATCAGAACTTAAAAGAAACAGGAATGTTTACCTCTAGAATAGCCGTTGCTCCCCGGCAACGGCGCCAAAATGAAAGCTTACAGCGGCAACCGGGTCTGTTATAACGTTGTAGTAAAGCCGGTTGTTACCAACGTTTCATATAAAAATTTTTTTACTCGGAAAAATAAAAGAGTTCCCGAGGTCGAACTCAGGGAGCAAGTTGTATTCTAGAGATATACAAGTTCTATTACAAAAATAAAGAGAGAGAGAGAGAGAGAGATGAAAATTTGGCTTCTTCTTCTTCTCTTCTTTCTTCCTCTTTGTCTTATCTCCTCTTTGGCTTTTGTTCTTCCTGTTCTTCTTCTTCTTCTTCTGCTTTCTTCAGATCTTCCCCTCGTGCTCTTCTTCTTCTGTCTTCTGTTCTTCCTTGTTTTCTTTCTTTCTTTTTCTTCAGATCTTCTTCTTCTTTTCTTGCTTCTTGCTTCTCTTCATTTCTTCTTCTTCTTTGGTTTTCTGCCTTGACCTCTCTTCTTCTTCTTTCGCGTTGGCCGTTGCTCTTCCTTCTTCTTCAGCCTGTCTTCTTTCCTGCTCTGGCTGCTGAGCTTCCGTCGTCTGCCCCGGTGCTGAGACGACTTAACGATGCCTATGCTACAGTGCCGCAGCTCCTTCTTCTTCAGCGGGTCTGCTTCTTCTTCTTTGGCCTGCACACTTCAGAGTTTTTTCGTCAAGAGGCAAAAACCTACTCTACCCCCCTCCCCCGCGTATCTCTCTCTCTGAAATCACTCTTCGGAAGCTCTCCCAGAGCGCTACCGGGTAATCGGGTTCGGGTCAGGCCCGGGTCCAGGCCCACCGGCGTGCGTGGTGGGCGAGGAGTGCAGGTCAGTCTAATCGGGTCGGGCCAGGTCCGCGGAGCGTGGTCACGGACGAGGCCGGGTCGGGTCGGGTCGGGTGAGAGGGACCTCACCCCGTGGTCAGGAGGCAGACAGCATAAGGCACTTTTTGCCTTTATGCGTCCGCGCGCCTCCGAGAGGTTCCGAGGTGGGACTAAATGTCCCACCCCAATTGAGCGCGCGTCGCGTATGGAGCTGTGGGCGATCGTGGCTTCCCGCGCGGCCTTCGCCCCGTCTGTGAACCAGGGACGTTTCGCGGAGAGTCCCTGCGCAACCTGGGAGTCAACCCTGGGCGAAGGCGTGCCTGCACCTGCAGGTGAAGCAGCTCTGCCTGCGCAGTAATGGCGACGGCGGGCGAGTCACCTGGTCACAGAAGAACGGCCTCTCGGCCAAATCAGACAGGCGGGAAACCTTCGCCGTGGCACGGCGAAGGTGGTCAGGGGGTCTGCAGGGGGCGAGGTGGAGCTAACAGGTCGTCCTAGGTCAAACTGTGAGCGAGGAAGTGGGTGTGTTCGGTGGATCTGCAGAGGGTGTTTGGTGGGAAGTGGAGGGGCGGAAGAGGATCAGGGTGAGGAGGCGGAGGTTCTGCGGTGGTCGGCGAGCCGTGTGGGTCGCTGAGGTGATGGGAGCGGCTCGCCGGAGGGTGGTCGGAGGCGGAGAGGATGAGGGTGAACAGGAGCGGTCGAGGGTTTAATTGACTAAATTGAAAGCGGGGAAAGAAAGAGGAGAAGAAGGGGAGTAGGTCTAACTTACTTGCAGGGACGAAGGGGGAGGAACAGGGCGACAGTCGTATCGACTGTCGCCGGAGAAGACGATGCTCAGGGAGAGGGGCGGCGGCGAGCAGAGGGCTGGAGAGGCGCCAGCTGGGTGCGGCGTGGCGCGGGAAGAACAGGGGAGGAAGTTTCTGCTGCTGGTATTGCGGCAGAGCGAGGAGGTGGAGGGGGAGGAAGCCGCCGGAGCTGGTGAGCGTCTGCCGGAGGAAGAAGAGAAGAAAGCTGGGGGTTTTCTCCGTCAGATCCAGGCTGCCCTCGTCGGTGGAGCGGCGGGGGGTATTTATAGGGATGAAGCAGGGAGGAAGGCGGAGGGAGACGACGTGTCTCCCTCGCCGGAGAATGGTCGGAACATGAACCCATACCGTCCGTGCGTTCGCACGGCCGGTATGGTGGCCTACAATGACCAGGGGGGTGCTCCTGCGACGGCTGACGACGTAGGGCACCCCTGGTTTACTTGCCAGGTCCCTCACCTCACCCTGCGCGGCGCCATGCTCCGCGCAAGGTCGCCGGAGCATGGTGCTGGCAGGGTTTTGCAGGAGGGACCTGATTGCAAAGAACGAAGGAGAGTTAGGGGCCAAAATGCGAGGGTTCAAAAGTTGAGGGCCAAAGAGTAAATATATGAGGACCAAAGTGTGAAGTCGGTCAAGGAGGTTTCTTCTTAGGCTCAAGTTTTTATACATGACTAATTAGGACCTAAGGAATCTGATGGTGAATTTTATTTTCATATTAAACCTTGTTTGACCGGTCAATTTGCGCAAAAACCCAAATTAAGTTATTAATTGGGCATGGTTCTCAATGTAGGTCAAAATGGGTTCTAAAGGCCAAATTGAAGGTTCTAAACCCTAGAGATTATTTTTCTATGAATTTTAGAGGGTTTATTCTATTTTTACTTTGCCTCGAACCTTGTGAATTGAAGTGGGTTGTTTTAGGGTTACAGATTATCATTTGGTTCCTTGGAAGTGCTGTAGCCCTTGCTAGATCATCTCATCCCACTTTTATTCTTATTAAGCTGTTTTGACCTGTGTTTGGTCCCTGAATTACCCTGTATGCAGTTTATACTGGTAAAATTGCACTTTTACCCCTTATGACTGGTTTTCTTCTCAAACTCAGAATTCTCTGAGTTAAGCTTTTCCTTGAGATATGTAGGAGCTTTTATCCTTTGTATTGGGTCAAAATGAGCTAGTTATGGCTCATGATGAGGTTCTCATCAGTTGGGAAAAGAGCCATTTCATTGTTCAGGAAGGGATTGTCCTCGGTCACATCGTCTCGCATAGGGGCATCAAAGTGGATCGAGCTAAGGTTGATCTAATTTCCAAACTTCCACCTTAGCTTGGTCTGGCAAATCCGATCTTTCCTAGAACATGTTGGCTTCTATAGAAGGTTCATTAAGGATTTCTCCAAACTCTCTTAAACCCTTGACTGACCTTCTAGCCAACGACACCCTTTTTCACATGACACCTGATTGCATCAAGGCTTATAATACTCTCAAGGAAACATTCTCCACTGTGCCTATACTACAACCCCTGAACTGGTCCTAAGACTTTGAGATTATGTGCGATGCATCAGATTTTGCCATTGGCACAGTCCTAGGTCAAAGAAGAGAAAAGAAACTCGTGGTGATCTACTACGAGAGCAAGACGTTGGATGAGGCTCAACGGAATTATACTGTCACAAAAAAACAACTGCTCGTCGTAGTCTTTGGATTAGAAAAGTTCTGATCATATCTTATGAGATCCCATGTGACAATTTACACTAACCACTCAGCTACCCGGCACTTGTTGACCAAAAAGGATGCTAAACCCAGGATCATCAGATGGATCCTGCTCTTGCAGGAATTTGACCTGGAAATACGCGACAAAGCTGGGTCCAAGAACGTTGTAGCCGATCACCTATCCAAACTCCACCCGAACCACATCAGACCATCATTACCCTTGATTGACACCTTTCCTGATGAACAAATTTTAGTTGTGAAAGGAAGAAAGCTACCTTGGTATGCAGACTTCGTCAACTTTTTGGTCGTAGGCCAGACTCTACACGGCTGGTCTAGACAGCGCCGAGATAAGTTCTTGGCTGAAGCCAAGCACTACTTCTGGGATGATCCCATGTTGTTTAGACTCTGCGCCGACCAGATCATTAGGAGGTGTATTCTTGAGGAAGAAGTCCAAAGTATGCTATCCTTTTGTCACGACCAAGCCTGTGGTGGCCACCTTTCGGGGAAGAAAATGGCTGCAAAGGTTTTGCAGTCCGGATTTTACTGGCCCTCCCTATCCAAGGTCGCACACAACTTCGCTAAGACTTGCTCTTGCTGCCAGACATTAAGGACTATGACCAAAAAGGACATGATACCCCTCCAGCCCATTCTGATTGTCGAAATCTTCAATGTTTGGGGCATAGATTTTATGGGTCCCTTCCCACCATCCAACGGCCTTGAGTACATACTTGTCTCAATTGACTATGTCTCGAAATGAATCGAAGCCGTCGCTACCCGAAGATGTGATCATAAGGCTATCATGGACTTTATTAAGCAAAACATCTTCTCTCGGTTTGGGATACCGAAGGCCATGAACAGTGATGGTGGGAGTCACTTTATTCATGTCCAATTCTGTGCCTTGCTTAGAAAATACGGGGCTACTCACCGCATTGCCACCCCATATCACCTGCAAATGAATGGGCAAACTGAGGTCTCCAATAGGCAGATCAAGAATATTCTGCAAAAGACTATGAGACCTGATCGGAAGTATTGGTCCACACGACTGGATGATGCCCTTTGGGCATACAGAACCGCTTTTAAGACCCCGATAGGCATGTCGCCTTATCGCCTGGTCTTTGGCAAAGCTTGCCACCTTCCGGTCGAGTTGGAACACTGGGCTTACTAGGCTGTTAAACAGTGCAACATGGATTCTTAGTTAGCCGGAGCACAGAGGACGCTCAAACTCTCTGAGCTCATGGAAATCCGTTGGGATGCATATGAAAACAGTCAACTTTACAAAGAAAAGATGAAAGCCGTCCACGATCAACACATCCATAAGAAAACCTTCGAGCCCAACCAACAAGTCTAGCTTTTTGATGACCGACTTAAACTTTTCCCCGGTAAGCTGAGATCAAAGTGGACATGACCATATCAGGTGGTCAAACCTTATCCCAATGGGGCAGTTGAAATTGCAGATCCTAACATTGGGCAAACCTTCACATTAAATGGTTAGAGATTAAAACATTTTCTTGCCCAAGTTCCCCCAAAGGAAGTTGTCACCCTCATTGAGGGTTGACACAGGGCCTTGCCTAGTTAGAGGCAATAAACTCAGTGCTTCCTGGGAGGCAACCCAGAAGATTCAGATTGATTAGGAACACAGCAACACTCAGGTGATTTCTTTCTATACCCCATTTGCATCCATTTATTTGCCAATGAGGACATTTTCCAACTTAAGCATGGGGAGGTGGCAATTCGCATTCTTTGAATTTATATTATCAACCTGAATTATATAATAAATAAATTTAAAAAAAACAAAAAAGATTAGGAAGGAGAACTTAGGCATTAGGAGCTTGTCAACGGTGGGAAATAATACGAGAAGAACCTAGACACTTAGACTTTTTAGGCCTTCAGGCTTAATCACCTCAGGTGTCCACTAAAATATGGATTTAGCCTCAAATCCTCGCAACCTTAATTTACTGTAATTTGCCAATAAGGTAGGGTGATAAGTATACGACTTATCAACCCACCCTCTGACTCAGAGGGACTTTTAGTCTGAGCATCTGCACACATTTTTTCACTAACTCACTCCTCGGAGATTCTAACAAAACTTTGGTAGCTAATGAACTTTCTAGGGTGGTATGACTGGCAAGTTGTCGTGGGTAACAACCCATTGGCTGGTTGTCTAGAACCCAACCACAGGACCACTTTCTTTTATTGCCTCTAGGTAAATCTGAGATCAGGGAAGACACTTACTAAACAACAAAAGAAAAAGAAAAGAGAAAAAGAAAAAGGAGAAATAGAAAAATAGAAAAAGAAAAAAAAGAATAAGCCACACTTCACCAGACGAGTATGGCTGGCAAGTGGTCGTGGGTAATAGCCCATTGGTCGGTTGTTCAGAACCCAGCTCACTAAATGCACAAAAAGTCCAAAACACCTAAGGAAGAAGCGGGCAAGTAAAGCAATCCGGGGAGATATACACTGGAAATACCCTTGTGTTGACCCCAAATAAAATAGGAGTAGGGAGAAAGCTATCGATCGGACAGATACACCTCCAGGCAAGCACTTCCTTTTCCGATCACCTAGGGGTGTAGAAACTCAAAGTCTATTCTAATTACCGTTGAATGAGTCTATCACAACATTCACACCAAGATGCTTAGCACTTAGAGTCTTTTTCAAGTTATGGGTGGGTTGGGTAGTCGTAAAAAGTTACCGACGCACTCTCAACTCCAAAAAAAAATCCAAAAAAAATGAGAAAAGATGAAAAATATATATATATGTATATATGCTTTAAAGCGAGGATTTGGGTGGTTTGCATTTTGCCAGACACACAGACGTTGTTTAGTCTCTGTAGATCAGGCTCTTAGTATATTTCCTCCTGTTGACAAGCACCAGATGTCTAAGTAATCAATTCCTAATCCTGAATGGAAATAATGGCTAGGATAAACCTTACTAGGGACTGGCAAGGGATGAGCACGGGAGTATGATAACTCTACACCTAAGGATGATAATTCCAACAACTGAGGTCAGTTTTAGGGATATATGTGCATTAATGATATACCGTAATGAGCTTGGGAGTATTGCATGCATGACAAATTAAAATTGCTTATAGCCAATGTTTAATGGCCGTATGTACAAGTGCATATTGAAACAGGTCTTAGATGAGAAATTGGACCGCACAGATGGGCTCAGATCGACGAATCGAGTTCAATGGACTCAAAATCACTCAAATCTGACAACCAGAGCTCCCTCGATTGGCCCAAAAAGTTCTAGCCGTTAATCATTAGATCAACGGCCCATAAGTAGCCATGTCATCGCCTCCACCACATGCCTCACCCGCACAGCCTCACGAAGCATTGCTTTAAGCCGTCCTATCTTTGATCGGATGGCTGAGCGCTCACGATAGCCCTCACGCATCCCTCACCCATGCGCCTTCGCAGCCTCAACATCCGATCCTGACCGTTGGATTTCCATCCAACAGTCGACACGCTAGTGCAGCGGTCTGTGCCTCACCCTCGCGCTGAGAGGCGAGGGTTCGAATCGCACCGCGCTTCAATTCACGACCCAACGCGCACCACGGCTAATTCAAGCTGCTTGATCAGTAGCAAGCGATGAAGATGGATGCAATGTGGCGCGCCCGATGGGCACGCCCGTGATAACATGCTAGGCGCGCGCTCCGCATGCATAATCTAAACTAGCGTCGCGGGCGAAGTCTCAACTGTCCAATCTTCGATCGGACGGCTCATAGCACGAACACGCAGATCGCGGGCGCGGCGCAAGAAGAAGAACGTGCGCACACTTGAACCAGCGAGAGGAGGGCTTCAGTGACATTTTTGGAAGGGGTTTAGCGACACCCTGGACATTGCTAAACCCCCTTACCTCAATTAGAAGCCCTTTTCTCCTATTTAAACCCCCTTCAACCAACCCATTGGAAGAATTGAATACACACACCTTCCACCCTACCCCTAGCTCCTTCTTAGCTTCACCAAGCATACATCACACTCGCCGGAGTTGTCATGCCGCCAACAGAGCCCTCCTCCACCTTCGTGGCTGCCTTGCCTTCTCCACTCTCTCTCTCTTTACCCTAGTTTCATATTGCTTTTATTTAAGCTTTTAGCTATTGTTGTATTTGCAAACAAACTCAAGTTGCATGCTAAATGTTAATGTTGATATTGTTTCCTATATAGCTCTCATTTTGTTGAATGAATGTCATGATTCAAAGAAATATTCTAACCCCACTCTCTCTCTCTCTCTCCTCTCGTTTTCTCGCAAGCAAACCAAACTTCACGTGACAACTAAAAGCAACAATGTAATCCGATTTTACACCTCATTGTGTTTGACCCTTGGACTCACAAAATCCACATTCTAGATTAAAACCGACGTCGCGAACGCATGCTATAACGACACAATTAAACAACTGCATCCCACGCGTGTCACACTGTCCATGACACCACCCAAGAGCTCACAACCCCAAAACACAATGTGGTATAAAGGGGTGCTCCAAGCAATCTCAAGCTTTTACTCCGACACAATAGGTAGAGCACCGTCCAAGACACTTGAGCTGCAAAAATGTACTTTAATGCTCCGTCTAAAGATATGAAATATAGATATGAAGCAGTACCGAGGCAGTAACATGTTGACATCGCGTCCTCAAAGGAGGCATTTTCCTCCTTCTCAATGGTGGGAACTCAAATCAATGATCTGCCTTTACTAAGGCCAAACAAAGGGTTATTTTCTAATTTTTAGTATTTTAAGGTGTTGGCTTGTGTGTGAAATTTGACACAGGAAGTTTTGCATGACATGCAAGCTTTTGAATCATAAACTAAGTCAGATACTTTGCATATTACAAAAGAGGATCAAGTCACCTAAACTATCATGAGTTCAGGTGGAATTTTAGAGAAGGATATCTAATTTAATTTAAAGATAGACCCTGAAATTCTACTGGTCAGATCCGTATCCTTATCCCTAGTTTGTTAAAGATTAATCCCATTGTACCAAAAGTGAGTTTTCAACCTTAGTCCCAATTTCAAATTTTTCCTCAAAAAGTTTTCAATATTTTTATTTGTTTGGGTATGCAAGCAGAAAACAAGAAAATGACAAAGAAAAAAATGCATATTTTTAGGTTTTGAAAATCCTAAATCGATTGTCAAAATTTAAAAATGCCCAAAAAGTGATGGTGAATTTACACAATTTGTAAAATACGTCGTAACGCGTAAAATCGATCAACTCTTAAATTTATAAAACCTAGATAGGGAAGTATCTAGGGTTGTCCAGGAAGGCAACTTTTTATGAAATCAAATCTCTTGCTTCAAAATAGAAATCACCTTTCTTTTTGGTATTTTCAAATATGTAGTTTTTATGGTTTTGAAACAACGGGCACTCGCAAAATTATTAGTGAAAAAAGAGATCTAGACCTAATTCACTAAACTATTACTAAAGTGACAAGAAAAGCCTCTCCCTAAGCTCACTCTAGGCACGTGGAGGCCTAGAGTAATTAGGGACAGGGAGTGAAAAAGTGCTAGATCAAGATTAAAAAAAATAAATGTGACAAGAATTGAAATGAAGGCAACTTGAATTGATAGAAACTTGTTCTACACAAAACACATAGAGGAATGCTTCTACTCTACTTGAAAATGTAAGAAAACAAAAACACAAATCCTCTAGATAAAAATGGTGAAGAAGAGGGGCTTCTTGCTCCAAGCCTAGTAGCTCCTTGACTTGGAAAAGAAACTCCTTCTCCTTCCTTGAAAGGTTCCTCCAAGATAATGTCCTCCAAGGTAAGCCCACAAAGGGGGCATGCACTTGCTCTCCAAGGGTTGGCATGCACTACCCTTCCTCCTCCAATGCCTGGCCATCCTCCAAGTGATGGAAGCCCTCCTCCTTAGCGTGGCTCAAGGGAGAAGAGAGAAGGGGAAGAAGGCACCAAGGGGGCAGGTAGGATGCCCCCTTAATCTTCTTCCTTTCTTCTCCTTCCTTGGCTGTAGGTTTAGGTGAGTATAAGGTAGAATTTACACTAAAGGAGGATGGGAATTATGTGGTGGTAGGGTAGGGTATTTATAGGATGGGAAGGGGGTGGTTATGGTGTTTTTTTGGAGGAAAATGATGGGGTTCTTGGATATTTTTGGAGGGAAAAATGGGAGGGAAATGAAGAGGTGCCTTGGTTTTCCCTCCAAAAATACCTTCTAGAAGATATTGATTTTGGAGGGAAAAAATGGAGGGTGGAGATGGGTTTTGATGGTAGATGTAGGGTGGTGATGGAAGGGATAGTTGTCACAAAAATAAAGTAGGAGTAGGTGGTCTTTTTGCTGGAGCTTAGGTAGTAGGGTAGTAGGTTTTGGTGCCATGGAGTTGGACTAGCTAAGCAAAGCTAGCTTAGCTAGCTTAGCCAGTAGGGAGTAGGGTTGGAGGCATTTGGAGCTAGGGTTTTAAGGGAGAAGAGCTGGAGGTAGTCATCTTGAGCTGCACTGGAGTTGGTGGCTACTGAAGAGAGTTGCAAGGAGCTACCTTAGCTAGTTCTTTGCTAGTTGCTAAGCTAAGCTAAAGCAAGCTGGTTTCTACTGAAAGGAGCTGAGGTGAGTTGGGTCTGATGCTCCTAGGGAGGACCTAGCCAATTAAGGTAGCTAAGGTAGCTTAGCTCAACTAAGTTGAGCTAAGCTGAGTCCCTGGGGGCTGGACTTGAGCTTCCTGAGCTAAGATGAAGTCATCTTCAGCTGGTTGGAGTTGAGTGGAGCTGGATGTAGCTAGTCTTGAGCTGAGGTGAACTCCAGTCAACTCAGCTGAGCTAGCTAAAGCTCCCATTGAACTGATGGGAGCTGAGATGAACTAGAACTAACTAAGTTGAGCTGGATCTGAGCTAACTTGAGCTAGGGTGAGCTAAGATGAGCTCTCTTGAGTTGCCATTCAGCTGAGATGAGCTGAATGGAGCTAGGATGAGCTAACCCTAGTTCAAGTGAGCTGGATTCCAGCTATGGTGAGCTGGATCAAGTTGAGTTCCAGTTGGTTTAAGCTTCTCCTTCACCAGTTGCCTTCCTGAGTGCTAGGGTTCTAGGGATCTGACAATCTGTTTATCCCTAACACTCATAAAAACACATCAATAACACAATAAAAAATGCAATGCATGCCTAACCTAATTAATGCCTAAATGCAACCCAAAAACCCGTTTGCGGAGTAAAATCCTAAGAGCTAGGTTTATTTTAATACATAAGAATGACGATAAATTGGCATTTATCACACCCCCATGCTTATCTTTTGCTATGCTCTTAGCAAAACTTTAATTTTTACAAAATAAAATTTTTGGGAAATCTAATTTTTTTTACTGTGGAGGAGAAAGAGTTTATGGGACATGGGATGATCCAAACACAGGAGGTACGGGATTTGTTAAGGATAAACGTTGAGATTTATTTTTGGATCCAAATTAGACAAAAACGAGATCAATATATCCTCCAAAAAATTCACAGATTAACCCCTTGTTAATTCAGATGACTTCAAATTTTTATTTTTAGGATTTTTCTGGCTCTTGAATCTGATACGCAACTTGCAATAACCTTTAAAACTTTGTGTCCGTGCTTGTGAAAAGCCAACATTTATAAAGGCATGCTTTTGGTTTAAAACTTTTTTTCCCCATGCTTATTTTTAACTTAGTCTTACGACAGATGTGTCGGGATCATCTTTCCCATTACCAATCCTCAAGGGGGCTCTGGTGCCAGTACTTCGAGATAGCACTATCCATGACACCGCCCAGGAGCTCACAACCCTAAAACATAATGCGGTGTAAAGGGGCGTTCCAAGCAAACTCAAGCTCTTGCTCCGACACTATAGGTAGAGCACCGTCCAAGACACTTGAGCTACAAAAATGCACTTTAATGCTCCGTCTAAAGATATGAAATATGGATATGAAGCAGTGCCGAGGCGGTAACATGTTGACATCGCATCCTCAAAGGAGACATTTTCCTCCTTCTCGATGGTGGGAACTCAAACCAATGATCTGCTTCAGACTTTTACTAAGGCCAAACATGGGGTTCTTTTCTAATTTTTAGTATTTTAAGGTATTGGCTTGTGTGTGAAATTTGACACAGGAAGCTTTGCATGACATGCAAGTTTTTGAATCAGAAACTAAGCCAGATACTTTCCATATTACAAAAGATAATCAAGTAACCTAAACTATCATGAGTTTAGGTGAAATTTTAGAGAAGAATATCTAATTTAATCTAAAGATAGACCTTGAAATTCTAATGATCAGATCCGTATCCTTATCCCTAGTTTGTTAAAGATTAAATCTCATTATACCAAAAGTGAGTTTTCAACCTTAGTCTCGATTTCAAAATTTTCCTCAAAAAGTTTTCACTATTTTTTTTTTTTGGGCATGCAAGTAGAAAATAAGAAAATGACAAAAGAAAAAAAATGTATATTTTTAGATTTTGAAAATCCTAAATCGATCATCAAAATTTAGAACACTCCCCCATGCTTAAGATATGCAATGTCCTCATGCATTAGGAGGGAGAAGGGATCACCTTAGTGAAAGGCGATTGGTCGGAACCCGGATAGGTTGTGTTAGTATAGTGAATTAATCATTGAAATGAGTATAGTGGTTAACCTAAATCGAGCCTAACCATCTTTTTACAAAATTTTTAACCTAGCCTACTTGATTTTATCTTGGTCACTTTTAGGCCCAGGGTCGAACTCAGGGAGGTAGGAATTAGAGGTGAATAAGTTTCTACACCTTTCCTACAATGAATCTCTTCCGTTCGTTTATTATGTTTTTGGTGTTTTTCTATTTAAGATTTTTTTTCTGATAATTTTGTCCTTGAGGTACACCCTCAAAATCAGGTCCTTGGCTTAGAGCCAAATTGTTCTTGGCTTTGAGCCAAATTAGGGTTCCAAAAATGGATCTTGCTATTCGCAAGACCGAGTACCTGCAAGATAAGGATTATCTTTTCTCTTTTACTATTTTTTTTATCTTTTTCATAGCAGGAAAATAGAGGTTGCTTGTAAAGAAATAAATATAGTATATATATATATATAGATATATATATATATATTATATGTATAGGGGTGGGGGTGGAGGTGGAACTGGTGTGTAGCACGGTATCGAGTTGATCAACGTCTAGGAAGACGCACCTAATAGGATGAAGTGCCGCGTGGAGTGTAGGATGGATGGGTGGAAGTGTGTGTGCGGAGACGCTTTCTGTACGCGGGTATTAGGGAATATCAGCAACTGGTGCAGATATTCCCGCGATATGACGTGTGGTAGGTGATATGAATGTAAGTATATATTTATATGTATATATATAGATAGGGTTATAATTATATAGGTGTATATGTAGTTATATATATATATATATGTATGTATGTATGTATGTATTTATATCTATAGATATATATATGTATATATGTATGTATATATGTATATATATATGTGCATAAATATATGTGTATATATATATATATGTATATATATTTATATTTAGTTGTATAGGTAATAATATATATATGTATATATGTATATAAATATATATATATATATATAAATATATATATATATATATGTTTATATATATATATAAGTATATATATAGGCATGTACAAGTGAGTGTGTGTGTGTACACGTGAGTGTGTACAAGTGTGGTGTGTGTGTGTGTGTCTGCTGGAGAGTGAGAGAGTGGCTGTGAGAGAGGGCGCTGGAGAGTTAAGGCGTCTGGAGGCTACAGCCGACGTCTGGTGGTGCGCGCAGTCACGCGCAGGCGCAAGCACGCAAGGGTGCGCGTGCGCTAGAGGGAGCGGGCTTGAGGCTGCAGCGCAGCGCACCGCGCTGCGCGCTAGAGTGAACGCAGGCAAAGAAGTAGGCGTGGGCGCAGACAGGCGCGGGTGCTGAAGCAAATGCTACGAGCGCGAGCGTACATGGGAGCAGGCGCGGGGATGGGCTGGAGACGGTTGTGGCGCGGAGAGAGAGTGCGCGGTGACCGGATAAGTGAGAAACTTTTCAGTCACTACACTATAGCTACAGTGTTTCGCAGAAACGCGTGAATAGTAGCTACAGTACGCGCGCAGCATGGACAATCGGTTGCGGCCGATTTTGCGTGCATGGGCGTGCTAGAGCGAGCCTGCGCGCGCGGAAGGGGATGGCGCGACTGCTGGCGTGCACACAGGGGCTTGCACGCTGCGTGGAGCTACCGGTGCCGTGCTGTTGTTGCTGCTGAGCTTCAGAGCTCGAGTCTTCGGTAATGGTGGGAAGGGCTTGAATGGTGAAAACAGAGAGTGGAACCACCACGCCCACTTGCTCTTGGATGAGCTGGGTGGTGGTGGGACTCACAGTGGTGGTTGTGGACCACTGTGAGCTGCTCCTGCCCGCAGCGTATCTCTTCAGTAGGAAGAGGTGCTGCGTATGGAGGGGAGGAGACAGCCTGGAGGAAGGGGTTGCTGTGTGTATATGGACCAGGCTCCCCTTCGCAAGGAAGAGAGGAGGGCTTTTTAAAGAAGAATGAGGCATGCACAGCCATGCCCTGGGCTGCATGCAGTCGGCAGAGAATGGTGCTGGTAGAGAATGGCGCGAAGAAGAGCAAGCCATGCCCTGCAGCCGCGCGGAGAAGAAGAAGTTCAAAGCAAAATAAAAAATGAAGATGGTGAAATTTGCGATGCAACCCTTGATGAAGATGTTAATTACAAGGCCAATTATTCACTTTCCTCCCCTCTCAATTAAATGCATGCATGTGTTAATTTTTACAAATGCAACTATGGCTACCTAATATGCAATGGTAATGCTAGGAAATAACACAAGATGGCATTTTTATTGGTGTATTTTTGCTGTGCAATCATACCCCCATGCCTATCTTTTACTAGTCCCTAGCAAAACATTTTGTATTGTGTTTAGAAATGATCTTAAGCTGAAGATTTTCTTCCGAGATGACACAGGTGTGTTTATCTGTTGGATATTGTGAGAACTAATTGTAGAGAAAACTACCAGTACTTTAAGTCTTACGTGACAAAGACCATCTCTCAACTAACCTGGACTCTTGATATTTAAACCTTAAGTACGATTTCCAGGATTCAGAAGGTTTTTGCTGTACTCGAGAGCTCAAGAGATTATGGCTTGTGCATAGTGAAGGATCAAGACTGACCAGATGAACATTAAGACTCAAGTCCAAGGTTTCACGAATTTTTTAAGTGTAGGTTGGTCCCAGTTTCAGCTCATGTCTTCGGATTGACCCTTAAAAAGATGACGGGAAACTCAACTCCCATTTTATTACATTTGTGGCTCAAAGAATATATGGTAGAAACAGGGTATTTGTAACTTGCCCTGAAAACTTTTGTAGGGAGAAGACTTTGCAGACATTTGTGAGATATACTGACTTATTTGCACAGTTTTTTTTTAAACACGTGTCAGTATATTTCTTACAACTTTATTTGGAGGAGCACACTTTTCTTTTGGTGGGAGAGTTCCTTTTTGGTGGAAAGAGTCTCTCCAAAATACAAGACTAAAGCCTGGGATAAAAAGTCTACCTGCGCACACAGGTAAGGACTCCACCTTCCCTAATGAACACTAGGGTTGGATCTTATGTTCACCTGGTCTTTCTTGATATGTGTAGTGTGAACCAAGATTACTTAGGCTCTCGAGTAGAAGCAAACCAACGGATCCTGTACTGGTGTCTCAGCTACAAGAATATGTCCTTAGTTAGGAGAGATTCTGATCTTTCTTGTCAATGCTCAAGTAAATTAAGCTGAGCTTGAGCGAATCAAGCTCCTGTGGCCTAGAAAGTCTTCAACACAATGGTTGAATATCCATAAACACTTATTGTATTTTTGTTTCAGCCTTCAGATCATTACTAAACACCATTTTTTTTTTTTTTGCTATGTACATAGATGGATGGAAGCTACATGATACCATATAATACCCGGATCCTATGGATGCCTATCCAACCCCCCATGCCAAATGATGCTATGTCCTCATATGCATGCAAGGTAGGGTAGAGGAAGAACCAAAGATCGGGTAAGGAGAGCTGAGGTGCAGGGTATGTAGCAGGGTGGTAGGGTGGATGGATGGTGGGTGGTGAAGTGAAAAGGTGTGAAGTGAAGTGTACGTGGCAGTGGCGGAGTGTTGTTGGAGTGCCTCCCAATGAGCGTTGAATTTAACGTCCCCAGCTGGACTCAGAATGAGGCACAACATTAGTTACCCTCCAGCAGGGCAACAGTTTCTCCAACGGGGGCATGTTTATGAGTAAGATAAGGTTTTAAACGCTGCCCATTGACCGTAAATTTATGCCCAGATTTGGGATCTTCAATTTCAACGGCCCCGTTGGGAAATGGTCTCGAGACCAGGAAAGGACCAGTCCATTTGGACTTCAATTTCCCAGGAAAGAATTTGAGCTAGGCATTGTAGAGCCAAACTTGCTGAGATGGCTCAAATTCCTTCCGCCGAATACGGCTGTCATGAAAAGCCTTAGTGCCTTGCTTGAAAGTTAAGGTAGAATCATAGGCTTCACGACGGAGCTCTTCCAGCTCTTGGAGTTGGAGTTTCCTTTCTCGACCACACAGGTTTGGGTCAAGGTTACATTGGCGAACCACCCAATAAGCATGGTACTCCAGCTCCACGGGCAAATGACAAGGCTTCCCGTAAATGATTCTATAAGGAGACATACCAAGGGGAGCCTTGAAGGTGGTCCGATACTCCCAAAATGCGTCAATCAGCTTGTCGGACCAATCCTTACGGTCAGGCCAAACCATTTTCTAAAGAATTTGCTTGATTTGTCGGTTTAACACCTCTGCCTGACTGTTCGTCTGAGGATGATACGGAGATGCGATATGATGGTGGACTCCGTATTCCTTAGAAGTGCCCGAAAAGAAGCATGGGTAAAGTGGCTTCCTCTATCCGAGATAATGGCTCGAGGGATCCCAAAGCACGCAAAAATGTGATCTTTGATAAATCGAGTGGATATAACATGGTCAGCATGGCGCGTGGGAATAACCTCGATCCATTTTGAAACATAATCAACAGCCACAAGGATATATTCGAAGCCGTTGGAAGGAGGAAAGGGACCCATGAAATCATTCCCCAAATGTCGAAAATTTGAACAGGTAGGATGGGTTGCAAAGGCATCATGTCACGACGTGACATTGACCCTAACGACTGGCACCTAGTGCAATGTTTGACATAATTGTGTGCATCCTGGTGAAGGGAGGGCCAAAAGAACCCGCACTGCAACACCTTGGCTGCAGTTTTCCTCCCAGAGAAATGGCCTCCGCAGACCTGATCGTGGCAGAAGGATAGCACACTGGGGAGTTCGCTGTTAGGAATACAGCAATGGATGATTTGATTAGCACCTATTCGAAAAAGAAGTGGATTATCCCGGAAATAATACTTTGCTTCTGCCACGAGACGCTCGCGCTGGTTTTTAGGCCAGCCATGTGGAAGGGAACCAGAAGCAAGGTAATTAACAATGTTGGCATACCAAGGTCCACTTGCCACATTAATTGTCAATAGGTGCTCATCGGGAAAAATCTCATTAATCAGCAAAGTAAGTCCAATATGGTCAGGATCCAATCTAGAAAGATGATCAGCCACAACATTCTGGGCTCCGGCCTTATCGCGGATCTCAATGTCAAATTCTTGGAGCAGAATGATCCAACAAATCAGTCGAGGCTTGGCATCCTTCTTGTGCATGAGATGGCGAATGGCCGCGTGATCAGTGAAAACAATAACATGTGAGCCCAGAAGGTAAGAGTGGAATTTCTCTAGCCCAAAGACGACTGCCAGTAGTTCTTTCTCAGTGGTAGTATAATTAAGCTGGGCCTCGTCCAACGTCTTACTGGCGTAGTACACCACGAAGGGGTGTCTATCACATCTTTGTCCCAGGATGGCTTCGACTGCAAGGTCGGAAGCGTCACACATGAGTTCAAAGTCTAGGGACCAATCAGGTGGCTGGAGAATAGGGGCCTTAGTGACAGCATCACGCAGCTACGTGAATGCTCGTATGCAGTCGGGGCCCATATCGAAGGATACGTCGGTCGATAGGAGATGAGTTAAAGGTTGAGAAATCTTGGAAGAGTCTTTGATGAATCTCCTATAAAAACCGACGTGTCCCAGGAAGGAGCGGATTTGCTTGACAGAGCTAGGCACAGGTAAATCAGCAATTACATCAAGCTTAGCTCTGTCAACCTCGATACCCCTATCGGAGATGATATGCCCGAGAACAATTCCCTCGTGTACCATAAAATGACTTTTTTCCTAGGAAAGCACGAGGTTCACATCAATACATCTCCTAAGGATACGGGTCAGGTTGGCAAGACAATCATCAAAAGATGGTCCAAAGACTGAAAAGTCATCCATGAAAACCTCGAGAAAGTCACCCACCATGTCATGGAATATCGCCAACATACATCTCTGGAAAGTTGCTGGCGCGTTACAAAGTTCTAATGGCATCCTTCTAAATGCAAAGGTACCGAAGGGGCAGGTAAAGGTGGTTTTCTCTTGGTCCTGGGGGTCAATTGCCACCTGGTTATATCCTGAGAATCCATCCAAGAAATAGAAAAATTTATTTCCCGCTAACTGCTCCAAGATTTGGTCAATGAAAGGTAGCGGAAAGTGATTTTTCTTAGTTGCAGCATTGAGTTTCCGATAATCTACACACACTCTCCAAGATGTAGGAGTGCGTGTAGGGATGGATTCGCCCCTGTTATTGACACGGATGGTGAGTCCCGCCTTTTTGGGCACGACGTGAATCGGATTTACCCAGGGGCTATCGCTGATCGGGTAGATTATACCCTCATCCAACCACTTAATAATTTCCTTTTTAACGACCTTCCTCATGTTAGGGTTGAGACGTCGCTGCATCTCGTGGGAAGGTCGAGCCTCCTCCTCCGTATATATACGGTGAGTGCAATAGGAGGGGCTAATGCCAGTTAAGTCTGATAAAGACCATCCAATGGCTACCTTGTGTTCCATAAGGACCTTTGTTAGTTTGCACTCTTGCTCCATGGTCAATTTTGAACTGATGATTACGGGGAGCGTTTCATTTGGTCCAAAGAAAACATACTTAAGCGTATTTGGCAGCTCTTTTAGCTCGGGAGTGGATGGTAAAAGATTTGGCATTTCTTGGGACGAGAGTGTCCCAAACGGATCAGAAGAAAACAATTCAGGAGGAAGAAGAAGTTGGCCTTCAGATTGGCCAAGAAGAGGGGCATCTTGGATAGATGGATCCAAAAAGGGATAGCCCCAGTGAGCAGTATGTGGGCTCAAGGTCCCAGTGTGGAGTTGCAATTCCGCTTGATTTGGCTGGAAAGAAAGGGTAATCCGGTCTTCAAGAGTGTGGACCAGCGGTGAGTAGCCCGAATATGACTCAGACCACGAGGTATGGGAAGCGGAGAAAACCTCATCAGAAGTCTGGTCAGGAGAAGGTACGGGAATAGGTGGGGTTTTAAGGTGGTAAATGCCAAGGGAGCTAGAGCATAGCTAGGCTAAGCTAAGCTAGCTTAGCTAGTAATGGAATAGAGGAGTAGGCAATGGGAGCTAGGGTTTAAGGAGAGGAGCTGGACAGAAGAAGTCTGGAGCTAAAATGGAGCTGGCAGCTGCTGAAGAAGATGGCATGGAGCTACTTTAGCTGGCTTAGCTTGCTAGTTCTTTGCTAGCTACTAAGCCAAGCTAAAGTAAGCTGGCTTCTGCCATAAGGGGCTGAGGTGAGCTGGGTCTAGTGCTCCCGGGGAGGATGAAGCTGGTTGAAGTAGCTAAGGTAGCTTAGCTCAACTAAGTTGAGCAAAGCTAAGTCCCTGGGAGCTGGACTTGAGCTTCTTAAGCTGAAATGAAGTCATCTTCAGTTGGCTAGAGTTTAGTGGAGCTGGATCAAGCTGGTCCTGATCTGAGGTGAACTCTAGTCAACTCAGCTGAGCTAGGTAGAGCTCCTTGTGAACTGATGGGAGCTGAGATGAGCTAGACTCAGCTAAGTTGAGCTGGATCTGAGCCGACCAGACCTAGGGTGAGCTAACATGAGCTCTCTTGAGCTGCCATTCAGCTGAGATAAGCTAAATGGAGCTAGGATGGGCTAACCCTAGTTCAGGTGAGCTGGATTCTAACTATAGTGAGCTGGATCAAGTTGAGTTCCAGCTGGTTTGAGCTTCTCCTTCACCAGTTGCCTTCCTGAGTGCTAGGGTTTTAGGGATATGGCAATCTGCTTATCCTTAACACTCACAAAAACATATCAAAAAGACAATTAAAGGTAAAATGCATGTCTATCCTACTTTATGCCTAAATGCAGCTAAAAAACCCGTTTGCAGAGCAAAATCCTAAGAGCTAGGTTTGTTTTAATGCATAAGAATAATAATAAACTGGAGTTTATCAATCGTTACCTCAAAATAAATATAATTTGTGTTTGGAATTTATGAAGCAACGCTGCAAGGACTGATATGTGAGACATACAATCCGACCCAACTACAATTTGCATATAAATGAGCTATTTTAACCTAGAGCATTCCCTAACCTGTATACCTACATGTAGGCACTTTGTTAGGCCTCTGTCATGTATTCAAATGATTAAATGGGTCATGGGATGTCAAAAATCTGCCAGCTATAATGGGTATCTATTGATCTTAGATTTTGATATAATTTTTGTAAATTTGCAACCATTTTTATTGGTCTTTTTTTTGCAATTTTTTACCAAATTCTGTGGGTGCATTCTTTCATATATTACCATTTATCTCTGTGCACTAATATTAAGGGGAAATCATTCCTTAAGTGTTTGATTACATCTGCAAAGAGGATTGGTATCAGCCTGATTCATCATTGTACAATGATATGATTTACATGGTAGGGAAGAATAAATTAGTTGATATTGTAGAAGCACTATTTTTCGAGATAAAGAAGGATGGTCTTGTAAAGGGATAACATAAGTATGATATATAGCAATACAATTTTGTTTCCTCTCCATTTCAAAAAGCTTCTAAACTCCAATAACATAAAATATAAGTTAAGCAAGAATATTATTTTTATGGCATTCTTTCTCTCCCAGTTTTTGTTAACATGATAAAGGATAGAAAAAAAGTATATTAAACGACAACATAATATTCATAGATTTAAATTGAACATAAAGGTGCATAATATCCTTAGCCTACCTAATTATTACAAACGGATAAAGTTCAAACTGAAAATAGACTACAGAGTTTAAACTTAGTACAAACCAAACACATGAAAACATGGAACTTTGAACCTAAAAACAAAAAAACAACAAAGAAAACTTAAACATCCAATCCATCTTTATCTTCATTCTTTCTTTCCCTTTTTGAGTTCCTTAAGATCTTTCTTGATGTGGACATCTTAGTTTTTATTTTTCATTACTTTTTTCATGTTTTTACTATTCACCACAGTGGGGTGTACCCATTTATTTTGTTGTTCTGGTTTCACCCAATTGTATTAGTGGTGGGGTGTGCCTATTGTATATGTATATATATTTTTTTGGATGCATGCATAGATTTTCGTTGTAGGTATAGGAATTTAGGAAATGTCCCATAAAGAGGGGAAACTCCACCGAATTTTTGGTAGAATTAAACCTTTAACTTCACGGAACTTGTCGCTCCAAATTGTACTTTTTTGAATGAACTACACGTTTAACCATTCATGCAATGTCTTTTTAGCAGTTTATATGTGTTATATCTTTTCCCATTTCTTGGTAATATATGTTTGTTTTTTGCTTTATGGGGTATTTATGCTTCTATTTTGTCCTTTTTGTTGAAAACAAACTTTAATGATTTTAGAAAAGGTAGAACATCGAGTATTAACATAGAAAACACACAATTTCAATAGTAGGGTTATGAAAAGAAGGGTAAGTAAAAAAAATAAACATCTAAATTGTAGAAATACAATCAGATCTACATTCTACAATTTCACATCCCAGCTGGGCCATGAAGTGAAATTTTTGAGGGACTAAAGTACAAGTTCATATGGCAAGAACTTGATATAGTCCTCATATGTTGCATCGAAGGCAAACCCAAGATCTAGTGCAACGCTTGGGACAACAAGGCCACTTCCATAATCAAATGGTGTTGCATGCACTAGAGTAGTAGTTGCTTCTGAGTCCACATATCGTTGGGCTAGAAGAGGTCCACCTCGCAATCCTGTGCTATGCTTGTAGTCATCAAGGCTAACTTAATGGCAGCTAGACTCCATGTAGGATGCTCTACTTTAGTAGAGCAGCAATGCCAACAATATGAGGAGATGCCATATTGGTTCTAGATGCCATTGCAAATCCCTCACCTGCATAGTTTGCATCATTTGTTCCATTGGGGCATGATTCACCATTTGAGTGCTGACAGGGACAAGATAGAATTTCATATCAAGGGAAGCATTTTCTACCATAAAAACAAAGCCTGCTGCTCCAAGTTTTCTTGTTGTTTCAGAAACCTTCTTGATTGATGCACTGCCAGAAATAAAATTGAAAGAATACCCGCAAAGGATTATACTTCCAACCACTTTGTCTTTTTATTAACTTAGGCCTTTGACAATCTGAAGGACTGTATCGTGCAACAGATGAACTAATCAAAGCATCATTTGCAGCAACCAAGCTATAAGTTGTGTTCCCATGGGTAGCAGGTGACAACCCAAGCCCAGATAAAATTTTTCCATTCCCAAGAACCAAATGATTCTTGTATCTACGGTCATCAATTGCAGCAGCTACAGATGTTATCTAGGGGCTATATGAAACTAATGTTTATCTGAAGGAAATTAAATAGATGGAATAGCTAGAAAATGATCCTCTCTTCTGAAATTTATGCTGAAACACATAAACCATCTAACTCCTCAATCCCTTAATATAAATTGCAAATATCAACCCCACAGATATCATTATCACATTTTATTGAAAATATAGAATAACCATCCTCTTGTCAAAAGGAGATCACACACTACACTCATAACCATCATATCTTTTTTGTTTTAAATCATTTAATGGATTATTATGTTTGTTTTAAATAATCTAAATATGTAAGGTATCATCTTAGACGTAAAATGCGTAGACATTAGTAGTTTAACTTTACATTTATTATTTTTTGTTATATATTTTGTCTACAGTTATAGCATTCATGATATCTCTATTGGCGATGACAATGATATGTATAGTTGGTGGTCCCTTTCTCTTCTCGAAAAATAAGGGGAAAAGGGGCAAAAGGGGTCTATTAGCTCCCAACGGCATTCGCCTCAAGTTGCAACAAATATGATGGATCATATGTCTCAAACTCAGGAAGCAGGTAATTTTAAATTTATATTTATTAGTTGTATACGAAACAAGACAATTGCATTATTTTTTAATCGTGTAATGTTTTTTGCTTAGGAACATCACCCATGATTCCAACCCCTTACAGAGGTCCTACAAGACTATTTCCTTCAGAGAAGAGGACTTCAGTAGTGAGTCAAAATATGCTTAACACTAGCAGAGTTATTCGAGTAGCAAGTACATTAAATACTACTCTACTAGTTATTCCCGAAGAACAAGAGGCTGTAACAAATATACTTGATAATGTCTTGCAAACTCAAGAACCAGGTAATTTGAAACTTATATTAACTTAAAATGTAATAAGATAGCTTTATTAATTTTTAATCACCTGCTTTTTTTAATAGGGTTACCAGTTGTGGCTTCAACTCGTTGTAGAGGTCCTAGTAGGCTGTTAAATTTAGAGGAGGACTTTAGCGATTAATTAAAAGATTTTGATCAATATCGACAAAAGCATAGGAGGTCCAACTATAAGAGAGCAAGCTATGAGTCTTGCCTCTGTTTCTGGTGTCGTTGCAAGGCACAATGCCCCATATGTCTCTGATGCTAGGGAGATGGCTTCATCTGATATTCAAATATGTTTAGATCGTATTTAGGTAATGTGCATTATAATGTATCAATTTTATTTCAAATGTTTAATGTATAAATTTTATTTGTAATTCAATATTTCATTTTCTTGTAGAGTAAGGTCAACGTAATTGGACTTGATTTAGATCATGATAAGATTAATCAGGTCATGTCAGGAGTTAAAAGGAAAATGAGAAATCATAGATATAAGGTATGGAAGGCCTATCGTTTAAAAGGAAATGATACCAAGCCTCCTGAGTAGACTAATGCAGAATGAGAGAAGACAACGACATATTAGAATGATCCTATGTATCTGGTAATACCATCTAGTAAAAAACATTACAAATAAATATTTTTCCTTTTCATATTTGATATATATATATAATTTCTTTTTTTTTTATTTTTAGGAAAAGTGTGCGAAGAATATAGAAACTTGGAGAAATGATATGAAAAATCTCCATAGTAGTGGGCTGATATCTTTCCAAGTGCGAAGAATTGAGTTAGTAAGTTTATATTCTTATATTTTATATTGGTCATACAAATGATTCAAACAAGGGTATATAAAATAATATTTATATTTTTTTACAGAGCACGCAACACTTAAATGGTGCAGAGTGCGGGAGGATATTACTTTTTGGCGAGACCCACTTTCGACCTACTCCAATGAGTTCAGCTGATCCAGACCCAATTACAAGATTGGTTGATAAATGGTCTAGTGAAACAGCTGAGGCAAATTATGTAAATATTATTAATTTATAGAAACAAATGTAATTATATATTTGTGTATGTTATAATGGTTATTTTTTTTATATTTCTAGTGTGAGATGGTATGAGTACGTGATGAGGCCATTCAAAATAGTCAACCTGTAGATGAGAATGATATTTGCAATATCATATTAAAAACTAAACACTGATCAAATTATATAATTGGATTTGGATATGGGCCAAAGCCTATTTACACTCCTCAAGTTAAACAAGGCATCAGTTGGAAGATTAACTTCATGAAGCCCAATCGCAATTGGGGAGGATTGAAAAGGAACGTAAAAAGGATACAGAGGAGACTAAAAGATAAGTAGAGGAATATAAAAGACAAGAATCTATATATAAAAGGGAAGCAGAAGAATAAAGAAGATTTATGGAGAAAAGGATGAAAAAGTTTCAGTTAATCATTAATTTCTTTGATTCACTTGATTTGAATTCAGGTAATTACTAATTATAACCATTGTCTAAATTTTATTTATAAATTACATTATTAATTCGATAATTTTGTTGTAAACAGCATTATTCGTAACACAATCTCAGCAGTATCAGAAGAAGGAATCTATAGGTTCAGACGACGAAACAGAAGAGTCATGATTGTAATAGTTTTAAGTTAGGTTAGTATAGTGTTAGATTAAGAAAATTTTTGATATTAAACAAATATATTTATGGTGGTCTTATATAGTGCTCTTTTTTGCATTAATAATTTTCTTATTTAGTAAGTTTTTTTAGGTAAAATGATGATTTCAATATCTTTTTCAAATTTTGAGTGACATAAATATTAGATGTGATTTCATTAAGAAATGTATTTTTTTATAAGTGTTGTGATTATAGTTGCAAACGTATTTATTAAATATAAATAGTATTAATGGAAAATGAAAGAGATTTTATAGGTTCTAAGATGATGCTTAAGTTTCTTTTAAAGTAAGCTAAAGTAACATTTAAATATTATAGTAAAGCATATTAGGAACTATTTAAACCTTATTTAAAATAATATAAATTAATATTCAAATGTCACAGTAATTGCACATTTTTAACGTCTTTAAACTAAGGCCACATCACTTAAGGTAACATTTAGACGTCATTATAGAATACATAAGAGACGTTTAAACATTGTTAAAAGCTACATAAGGAGATGTTTAAACGACAGTGATAGTTACCTAAAATGATGTTTAAATGTCATTTTATAATAAATAAGGTGACGTTTAAATGCCATTAAAAGGAATATAATATGATGTTTAAATGACTTCAAAAGGTACGTAAGGTAACATTTAAATGTTAGTCTAAAAGGGATATAATATGACGTTTAAATGTCTTTAAAAGTTAATAAGGTAACATTTAAATGCCAATATAATATATGTAAGAGGATATTTAAATGTTATTAAAAGTTATATAAGATGATGCTTAAACGTCGGTGAAAGTTACTTCAAATAACACTTAAACGTTATAGTAGAATAAATAAGATGACGTTTTAACGATATTAAAAGTGATATAATATGACGTTTAAATATCTTCGAAAAGTACATAAGGTAATATTTAAATGTCAATATAAAATACATAAGAGGACGCTTAAATGCTGTTAAAAGTTAAATAAGGTAATGTTTAAACGTCGGTGAAAGTTACCTAAACTAATACTTAAACGTCATAATATGATAACTAAAGTGACGTTTTAACGTCATTAAAAGAGATCTAACATGATGTTTAAATTCTTCAAAAGCTACGTAAGATAACATTTAAACGTCAATAAAGAATAGGTAAGAGTACATTTAAACATTATTAAATGTTACATAAGATGATATTTAAGCATTGGTGAATGTTACCTAAAATGATACTTAAACATCATAGTAGAATAAATAAGGTGATGTTTTAACATCATTAAAAGAGATATAAAATAACATTTAAATGTCTTCAAAAGATACATGAGATAATATTTAAACGTCAATATAAAATACGTAAGAAGATATTTAAACATTATTAAAAATTATATAAGATGATATTTAAATGATTTTAAAAATAATTTAAAATAATATTTAAATTATGATGCACAGTGATACATAAATTATAATAATATTTTAAATACGTGACCGTTGATCTAGTTGAAATGTCACTAATTTAACCTTTTTTTTTCCCCTCCTCCCTCTTGATTTTTCACTTCTAAACCTAAACCCACACAACCCCTCCTCCAAACCCACGTCGTCGTGCACTACAACCCTCAACCCCACCAACCCCTCGCTTGCGGCTACCTCGCAATCGCCTCCACCATCGTGCGCCCTCCCCTCTGAACTCGTCACCGCCATCGCCTCCCCATCCTCCACTGCCCCTCTTCTCTCCATTTGCGTGCGCCCTCCTCTTCGTCGACTTGGAGGCTTCGACGGGATCTCGTGGCATAAGAATTAGATGAATCAGGAGGTACCGGTGCTCGAGATCACAGTGCTTTGGATCGAGGTAGGATTTGCAAGGGACAGGGGGTCGGGTAAGGATCTACATTTGTTATGATTTTGATTTGGTGTTTCTTGATCCCTTCCTAGGGTTTGAATGACGCATTTCTCACTCCCTATTTCTCTGCCCCATTGCTACCTCACCGATCTAGCCCCATTGTCACCTCTAAGGTACTTCAGTTCTTAGGGTTTCTATGTGTGTATGTGCGATTCAGTTGTGGTGGTGCGATGGCTGTTGTGGTGGTGCAAGGGTGGCTGTGATTGGGTGGTGCTGTCTTGGTTGAGGCCATGGTTGCAGTGGGATTGTTCGACGAAGTGGCTATGTGGGAGGGTTAAAGTCGTTGTAGTGCAAGTGAAGTGTTCGATGAAATGTCACAATGGGCTAATAGATTTTTTTTTTTTTCACTTGCAAAAACATGTATTCATACCTTTCACCAAAGTATCTGCAGGAAAAAAAACGTACCCGCTATCTAAACTTTAATAGTTATAATGATTAGATGTTGTTAAGTGAAAGAAGCAAAGGTTAAAAAGAGAGAAAAAATAAAAGAGCTGGATACTCTTCATCCACGTCAATGTACAGATCTTCAGAACATATGGCATGCCTTTCTCGGTCTTGGCAAGCTCCTTAGGATCCAATCCCTCCAACTTGCCGATTAGTAGTTATGGATATCTCCAAGACCTGTCGAGGTCCACTTTGCCCAACGTGCTACAATATTCATCTTCAAAGAAGGAGATGGCCAACAACAAGCTTATAAAGTTTGAGAACACGCTAATCTCAAATTAGCAAATCCTAAAATGGGCATTCAACGGATATCTCAGAAGAACACCACTGAGCCACCAAGAAATGTGTTCTAAGGTTCCATGCCAGAAAAATCGAATGCTACATGCTTGTTGCAGCAGCAAACATGTCCTTGGGATCAAACAAGTCACATATACCTGCAAATCATCTTATGTTCTGCTAATGAGTGTTCTTCCATTCGAACTACAAGTTGTTCACAGTTCCCAAGCTAGAGTTAAGTAGCCTGTTGCCCATGCCCTGTTGCTGCTGCGGGTTTATTGTGAGGTCCTGTGACATTGTATTTATTCCAACCCGTCCATTGAAAATGCCATTGCTGGCCATTGTAGCTCTTATTGTGGATGCAGTGGGCGAAGCACCAATTCCTCCTTTGCTTCCATAGCCCATGCTACTTATGTTGGATCTGTTGGTTATTCCATTTCCAATCAAGTACTTCCCTCCATTAAAACCTGGCATCATCCCATTCGCATTCATTACCTTGACATCATTTCCTAGTTGGGTTACACCATTCAACTGAGAGGACATCATCATCTCCTGGATAATTTGCTGTACGGAACTCTGTGAATCATTCATTTCCTTGTCATTGCCTTGACCTCTAGAGGTTGTCGTTGATGCTGCTGCTGCTGTGTCGTCTGTTGCATTACAGAAATGTTTGCAGGTGAATTTGCAGTGGTCATGTGTTGGTTGCCATTGGAGTTTTGAGGGGCATTGTTATTATTGTTGTTGTCAGAAGCTGAAGGTGTCGGCGAAGGAAAGGAAGATGGGTTGCATTGAAAAAGAGGAAGTGAATTCGAGGAGCTTGTTGATGGGATCTGAACTGCGATCCCACCACCATAGGGATCAGTCATGTTGCTTACTAAGTTTTCTATTCTTGAATTGGTTGAGTTCTGGTGAAGAAGCACAGAACCTCCAGATGCCACCGGTGCCGAGGGATTCATGGTGTTATTTACTGTCATTGCACCACTACCACTGGAGGCAAGCTGCATCCCAAATGTCTGGACAGATCTCAAGTCATTGTGGTTCGAAGTCTGGGTAATGGACTGCCGTTCTTCAGACCGCTGAGGTGCCTGAACATGCAAGCCTAATGAAGTAGATGTTTTCCGCGGAAAGTTGATCAAACTTGCCATTGGACCAATTCCTGTTTCCCTGCTATAGTCGATTAAATCTTTCATGCTATTAACAACCTCCGAAATCTGGAGACATCGAACATATCCTTTTTGTGTAACCCAGATCATTAACTAGAGGAACCTCGATTGCTTTTGCCAATTGATGAGTATATGCAACAAAAGAATCACAGGTGCTCTTCAAATCTTGACATGACAAGCTCAAAGAACTAGCATTTTGAGTAGCAGACTGGTACTTTTGAGCCAGGGCCCCAAGTTGGCTAGTCTGAGGCCATCAAGGTATAAGTTCCTCGTGTCGTCTAGCACAAAACTCCCAGGAGCAAATCTTAAGATCTGAAGAAAATACAATATGAAGCTGGCCATCCCGTACAACACAAATTGCTCAAAAACACTTTCTTGGATTGCTTTTGCATAATCAAGAACATTTTGACCCGAAGCATTCTGGTATTCACGAGGCCTGTCAACATAAAGTTCTTCCAAGGTACCACTATCATATTTGATTTTCATCAGCCTTGGTAAGACTTCAACAATTGTTTCAAAACCCCTTCCAGGCTTCCGGTTGCATATTTCACAGTGCCAAACATCCTGTTGGAAAACACCAGTAGTTTGTCTGCCACTCCCATAAAGAGACACACCATCTTTTCTTGGCATGGGGTGAGAAGTACTCATTTACAAATTTCTTTCAGAACTCAATATTGTTATCAGAAGGTCTATGCTACTGGTGATACATATACTGAGTCAAACGTCAGGCACACATTCCTGGCTCATAAACAGAAGGCTTTGCCAAAGACCTCAAGGAGATTGTTTGCGGCTGCTGTTGTTGCTGTTGGTGCTAGTGCAGCTGCTGCAGGGGTTGTGGCAGCTGAGGCCTTTGCTGGGGCAATGCCTTGAGAAGCTGCTACTGCTCCTGCATGTGTAAGAGTCGTTGCTGCTGCAGAAGATTCATCTGCGCTGCAGCCTGAGACGTCTGCCGAGATAGCTGCAGGAGCTGCTGCTGCTGTTGTAAAAACATCGACGAATCAGAATGCTGAGAATCTAACTTGACAGGACCCAAGCTCCTCATAGACTGAAGCTGCTGAGGCTCCACTTTCACCGAACCAAGATTGCGCAGGGACAGCAGCTGCTGGGACAGCCCATTCTGATCGGGCCCACCCATCTGCTGCTCCAGTTTAACAGAACCCACATTGCCTAGTGCACCCCAAAGATTCTACTGCTGCTGACTGTGAGGGACAGAGAACTGCTGTTGGAAGTTCTGTGCAGTGGCATCAACTTACTGAGCTTGAGGGTGCTCAAATCCCAACTGGGTTCCCGAGGGATTCTGAAATTGCTGCTGGCCCTGGGATTGGCCGGAAGTAGTGAAAGAAAGTGGATCCTGTTCGCCCCCAAAGGCACCATGTCCATGGCACCACCAATGCATGGGCTAATAGGTTGACGTAATGTTTGCCAGCCGAGGATCTCCTATTCCTACGTAGGTACAGGACTTAAGCTGTAGGTATGGAATTCACAGAACCTTGCGGTTATTACAGAAGTATGAGTTCCACTATAGACACTCAAAAAGATATCTCTTGCAAAACCAAATTAAGCGTGGGGCCAACAAGAGAGTGGTCAGATGTCCAGAGAAGGGGCAGTTGAGAGAGGAAGACTTGCATAAGCGGGATGCAACGATAATGGCTTCGAACATGACCATCCATATATGTGTTATGACCATCCATATAGTATACAATATATAAAATTTTTCAGTTTACATCAACTGTCGTGTATATCTTGTGGGGTATGTTTCTTGTATAACAGTTACGTTTGCCACTTGTTAGGTTATTAACTACTTGACTATATGTAAATAGAATTGTTTAGTTGTCTCTCATGGGTGCTACCAGAGTGAAATCTCGATCCAGAAAACTAAAGTTTTTAGTGTGTCCTTTGAAATTAAATAAAAGCATTCATTGTGCAAGCACCCTGGTCACCTATTTTTTTTCTGGACAAGGTTGTTTCCTTCTTTTTTTTACCTTTGAGATGTCGAGATTTAATTTTCGAGCCTCATGTATTTGTGTATCTTCCAACTTTTGTAGTATAAGATGAAGCATTTAACAATGTTTAATATTTTCAGGAGCATGAGTGTTTAGTTGAAGGACCACTTAATAACTTGAAGCTGAGTATAGTACAATTTTAGAAGCCAAAGAAGGTATTTCGCTCTGTGCCATTGTCGATTCTTCTTTCTGGAGTGCTTCTTTTTGTCTTTTTTTTTGCCACACCACTAAATATCTGTTGTATCTGGATCTTATTGGGTTCAGTTTAACTATGCTTTTCATATGTTGTTTGTGTGGGTGCTCTCATGTCGTGGGATACCTTACCTTTAAAGATGTTTGCCTTTCAACAGATATACAGTGATTGGTCCTTCAAAAGCCGGAGTTATGGATCCACAGCAACTGCAATTCATTTTCTTACAGCCTCACCTGGATGTTCAATCTGGAGCTTACTTTAATTTTGTCAACCACATTGAGAATGTAAGCATCGATTAGCTTTTTTTGGAACAAAGACAGAAATCTTTTACAATATATTTGAACTTTTCTTTGGATGTGCATCTAAAAGATATAACTTGAACATGTATAATTATATCTTCCACGACCATTGACTTTAAGGAATTGTAGCCTATCCTATGTTTAATGAAAAAGAAATTGGGCTCATCATCCTTTTCAACATCAATGCACATTGTAGTCTCATGTTGAAACCAAGGCACAAAATGCATCTTGGAAATGGTAGAAGACTTCAATTTTTCAATGTGTGTACAGTGATATGAAAAGAAAGGCGCTATGTTAGAATACTAGTGAATTTCACTTGTTTTGTTTTCTACCTCATAGAAGACAAAAAATGAGTCTTTCATATGGTCAATTGCATGGCTTTGATGGGATTTTGAGGGGTACCTTTATGCTTGAAATTGCATCATACAGTTTTTTTTTTTGTATCTCCTTATTAGTACCTCATTTGGTGAGGCATTGCATTTATCCAATTGTAGATTAACTAGTTGCATGGTTAGCATTCCTTTGAGATTTTTATGCATTTATGGGTTTAATGCAAAATAGATATTAGCACATAAAACTTTTCTAAAATTCGATTTGGGTGGTTATGTTTGATTGGTAGATTTTGCCTTAAAAATTAATTATTCATGGGTTTATTTATTGTTAATGAGTGTTTTGGTAGGGATAAGATTGATTCTTTCTTATTTGATTGCTTTTAAGATTATCCATGGACATCTGTTGTTCAGCACATGATACTCATTTAAAGTATTTTGTTGTTTGGGCAAATGAAACTTATCTCCTATATGTTGAGAAAATGTGAAATTTTACTATCATATTTATATATTTTCTTTTCTAATCTCCTTTTGCTATTTTCTTTTCCTAAATTTGCATGCCTTCTTGAACTTTAATTTGTCTATGCTAGGTGATGGACATGAAGTGTCACAATCTGTAATACTTTGTGTCTTCTTCAAGTTAGACTCACAACGGAAGAACATTAAAGGTACTCCATTGATCCAAGGGTAGATCAAGAAGTTGGAGTCCGACACCAAGGTAAGTGCATCTTGATTTATTTCTATATCTCCTACAGTGAATTTTGAACCTAATTTATGTTGTCACCATGCTAGGGTTATGTCTAAATGAATGGACATGCTACAGGTAATCCAATGTGAACTTTCTTAAATGATAGAGTCAGGCAATATAACAATTTCCTGATATCACCGTTCGTTTAGATGATTGAATCTAGGGGATAAATTGTAAATGGGTATATGGATCTAGGGGATAAATTATTTGTTTAGGCAATATAACAATTTTTGTTTTATTCTTCTAAGATATTTTTGCTCGCATCTTGGAATGACTAATGAGGCAGTCAAAACTACTTTAAGGATTTGTTTGGAAGGCTGAAAGCTCAATATCAGGTACTGTTTGATAAAATTTTGTTTTAAATTTCCGATCTTTTCCTATGAGCTTGGCAAGGGTATAATTGATCGAGTGGATTAGACATCCTTGAACAGTTCTTGGACAAGTTTCTTAGCGTTACATGCCTATGCTGGCCATTTGTAGGCATGTGAGCAAGGTTATTTTTGCATTTAACCTTTAGACTACTCATGCTTGATTGGTTACATCCTTGAATATTGTTTTCTAGATATCATATCATTTACCATATATTAGGTTTGTCCAATTGAAAATAGATATTCTTGATCACATGACTGCAGGCTACTCCACCCATCGTGCATCGTGATGTCAAATCCTCAAACATTTTTCTGGATGAATCTATGAGTGCTAGAGTGTGTAAACCATACTCCCAGTAAAAAGTTCTCTTTTTTTTTCTACTTGTGTGTGTGTGTGTGTGTGTGTCTCTCTATATATATATATATATATATATGACACCATATACATTCTTGAAGTATATGTACGATTGCCAGGAAGGCTAGAAATGGGAAACCTGATGGAGCTCTCCAACATCTTAGTTTAATGCAGTCTGAAATTAAATTGGTTGTTGCATGGTATTGCCCAAATGGGGTATAGCCCTGATTGAGTTGGGTCATGCATGATATTGAGGATGAGGAGAAAGATCAAAAGCTTTCAAGCCACAGCGAGAAGTTGGTAATTTCTTTCGATCTCCTCAATATCGTCTCTGGAGCTCCCATCATAGTAAAAGAGAACCTCAGGGTATGTGGAGATTGCCATGAGTTCTGCAAGCATGTCAGTAAATATGTTGGTTGAAAAATAATTCTACGGGACAATAGCTGGTTCCATCATTTTTCAGATGGCTTGTGCTCATGCCAAGACCACTGGTAACAGTTCCTCCTCCAGTTTTTTGTGGCATTTCACTTTTTAAGTAGCTCTGCAATATATTGTCACAGTGGTCAAGCCTCTTCTCCATGTAAGGGGAATCCCATTAATTCCGTATTCTTTAATTTGTTCCTTGTGCACTCATTGCTCTCTAGTAGCCCAAGTGGACTTGTCCTCCGGAGTCTCAACATGACAGTCGAGAATGCATGCACAGTAGTTTCTGTTCCAGGTCATGTGTGTGGTGGGAACACACACTGGGACATACTCTAGGCTTCACAATATTAGGTAGACTAGACCATGTTTTCAGTGAAGACCCCTACTTGTTGCTTGACATAGCAGTAATTGAGCATAGTAAGTTAGCTTCTTGCAGGTGCCCATAGGCTCAGTGAATCTGGTAACATGTATGTTTTTTTGGGTTACAGAAATAGCACAGAAGTATTCTAGGTCTTTATTCAGACTTTCAGGGTAATTTATATTCTAAATTTTACAATATCATAGAAGGCATTTGATTTCTATTTGCTTGAACTTTGGATTTCTTTAGTTGCATGCTTAGATGATAAAGATACTGTGAACTTGCTCTCTACAAGTAATTGATCCCCTTCAAATAAGCTGTTAAGAGAAACATGCTAGGCAGTAGTGTCTGATTCACGAATGACATTGGAAATATCTGAAGCATGGTTTGTTTTTTTTTTCTATTTTCTTGTAGTGCCTATATTTGTAAGTTCCTGTATGCTCATTTGCTTTTGTAGCTTGTTTGATGTGTGACCTTTTTACCACTTTTTAATAAATTGTAGGTATAAGGATATCCTTTGTTGTAACTTGTTTGTTTTCCTTGAATATCTTTCCTTTTAAGCTTACTTTCTTATTCAATTTTTCCTAAATGGCTTCTTTTATATAGTGTGTATTCTTTGACCACTTTTTACAATGCAAAGATAGCTATAACTATGTAGTGCAAAAATAGCTATGTAGTTGCATGATAAAACAAGGGATGTGGCTCTACAATGCCAATGGATAACTATATGTTCATCTTTCCCAAAAAAATTGCTTTCTATGATTTATGAAATGGTTCTATTTTATAATTTTGTTGTAATGTAGTTTGTATTAATTTAGGTTCATGAAATATGAATAGTACCAGTGGTAGAATAGTACCCTTCCAAGGTATAGACCTGGGTTCGATTCCTGGCTGGTGCATCTTTTCTTTGGTTCCAAGTTAAAGCATTGATTTTTTTAATCTTTATGCTTCATGAATTTCTTTATTGCAAAACAAAAATGGAAAGTTGTTCAAGGATGCAATCATGAAGTATAATAGAATTATAGATAATTACATGATAATTTCTTTCATGTGTCATGATAGTCATGCAACTTGTGTTTATGTAGGCAAGTTATATCATTATTTTTTTTATAAGGGTTATAACATGCATAATGTTTAATGATTTACAATTGTACATCACCTTAAGTTGATCGAGAACCTTTACAAGTTGCTTGAGATCTCCTAGTTGAGGTACCATGAAATCAATCAACCAGTGGAGCAATTGGAAGAAAATCCAAGGAGGGCTTACATTTTGATGAACAACTTCTACGATAGAAGTTACTTGTACCTTCTAGCCTTAGGCTAAAATGTTGTTTACTAATTTACGAGTGTATAGAGCTTATTCGAAGGATACTTGTGGCTCATGTCGTTTATAATGCTTTTAGACAATTTTCTTTTAGAATTATATGAAAAAATTATTCTATTGAGTACGTATCTATGATTTACAAATAATTTAATTTGTTATTTCAAAAGTCATATTTTTGATATTTTTCTTTAATCTTACTTGAATAAAGGTAAACATTGTTATTGATGATATGTAAGATATTTGCGGATCGTAAAATTGAATAGGATATGGTAGTCAAGATCTTCATATCTACACTGACGGATCTAGTGACAAATAATCACGTTAGTATTATGTTCTAAATAAAATTGGAGTTATTGTCTATAGTGAGTTTTATTGACAGCTTTCATCCTACATTGACAGATAAAATTGTCGTAGCTATTATCACCAAAATTGGACAGCTTTGCAAATGCGACGTCGTTGTAGTTGTACGTGCAACACCGACGGTTATAGGCTACAGCGACGCCTCTTATGATAATGCCTCATTTGACTGTCGAAATAGTTCTTTATACCTACAGTGACGATCATTTCAACATATATCGACGGTTACTGATTGTTATGTAGGCACGGACTGTTGTGTAAAGATTTTATAGAAATTTAAGTAAAAGTTAAAGCGACGTTTAAACATCTTCAAAATTACTTAATGTGACGTTTGAATGTTATCTTATGTAAGATATGGTGACGTTTAAATATTTTCGTAGTTATTTTTTGGTGACATTTTAACTTCGTTGAAAGATATCTAAACTGACGTTTGCATAGGTTTGGTTACATGGTAAGATTTTTAAGAGATATTTAAATATCATCTTAGATGTTATAGGCAACGTTTATTTAACATCAGTAGAATTCTTTTAGGTGATGTTTGATTTTCAACGTTGATATAGACCTAAGATGATGTACCTAAGGAGACGTTTATGGTGACATTTTTTTAACGTCTACAAAAACTTATGACGACGTTTATTTTACTTATGGTGACGTTAAATAAATGTCACCTTAAGTCTTTTTTGTTGTAGTGAGTGGTTGAGACCATTCTCGACCGTTATAAACGGTCGATAATAACAATATACTCGACTGTTATTAGATAAACGGTCGAGGATATTCTCCTCAGAACTTGTTGCTGTGAAAAGTTATATTTTCACATGTAATCGTAGATAGTTACATCTATAACGGTCGAGAAAAGTCTGGTATATTTAAGGCATAGGGTTGAGACTATTGTCGACCGTTTATAATGGTCAACAATAACAATATACTCGACTATTATTAGATGAACAGTCGAGGATATTCTCATCGGAAATCGTGGCAGCAAAAAGATATTTTTCGAATGTATTCCTCGATCGTTAAATTTAGAACGGTTGAGAAAACAAAGGTAAAAACCCCAGTGCGACCTGGACTCCTTCCACTTCCTTTCTTCCCCTTCCTTTCTTCTTCCATCCTCTGTGAGACCACAGCGTCGCTGACCTCCGTCGACTCTGAGGGCCCTCCTCTCACCGGCGACCGTGCGCACATCGTCCGGCAACCCCCCCCAGTAAGTGCTCCTTGCCCCTACCTCGTGCCACCACCACGACGACCACTGGTTGCACAGCAATCATAAGACATAATTTACTTGAATTAAGTTAGATTTTAACTTAGGGACAATGTATGCATCATCATTATAATTTGTGTTATAATTAATTTGTTAGCTTTATAGATAATAATGCAATTTTATGCTCTAAAAGAGAAGCGACATTAATTGTAGATGATTCGGGGTCGCAGATGATAGATCACATTGTACGGATACGGTCTGATCTGGACGACGACGGGAGTCCAACGCTTCCGGAATCATCTTGATCAAACCTCTATAGCATCACATACAACCTGTAGAAGATCAGAGACCAAGAAGAAAGATAGCAGAGATCCAAATCTTAGATGTCAAATCTGACCGAATGGATGGATCTAGATTAACGATCGTAGTCCAACGATGCAAGAATCAACTCAATCGGAGCCACGTGGCACCATCCCAACAATCCACCACCGTGCCCCAACCACTAAAGCTTCATTGTGGGTCGTTGGATTGTCATCCAATGGCCATGATCAAGCCACATCGCCCCTCACCGAGCCTTCATCAACTTAGAAGAGCATCTCAGCCGTTGGAAGATCCAACGACTGAGAGCGGCTGCACTTGAAAACCAAACCGTGACACAAAGGTGCGCATAGAGCATTAGTCTCAATGCTCGCACGCAAGCGGCTAGCGCAGATTCGAATCGCGCTCAACGCGAAATCAAGGAGGTGGTGGAGCACGGGCGCGATTGGGCCATTGGACCAGATTGAGAGACGAGGATGCGACCACGTGGCACGCGAAGGTGCGTTGGATGCGATGATGCGAATGACGCCCGATCCAATGCCCGAACTGATGCCTCGCCACATGTGGGTTCTTAAGGCGGTACGGCGCTAAATCTGAGCCGTTCGATCTAATGTTGAATTTGAAAGGGTGCATGCACACGCATGAAGGGCGAGAGGAGTAGTGCGCGATCGAGATCGGCTACTCAGAGGTTGCCATGTGTCAGCTGCGATGAAATCCACACATTTAAGGTGCGTGGAAGGTTATTTTGAGGCTTGATTTGATCCGTTGATCTCCCGATCGACGGATCTGATCACACCTAAGTTGTTGCACAAGATGAGAGGCCAAAATACCTGCTTTGCCCCTCATTTTAGCTATAAAAGGAGCCCCAGCCCCCAGTTGAGAGGCAACTTCCACCAGACACATCTCCAGCCTCTCCCTCTGCAACATATCTCTGGTCTTCCTTCTGGTGCTCTAGATCTGAAGTGCTGCTGCACTTCATACAAGCATCCCACAAGCAGCATTGTCCATTTATTTTCTCTCTATTTTTTAGCATGGTTATTTTAATTCCTAGTTTGAGAACTATTTTCAAGTAGTAATGAAAATCTAATTCTATGAATATCATGTCTCTATTTCATGCTTTCATTAGGCTAGATTAGTTAGTATGAAAGGTTTTAAAAATCATCTTTTTGCCTCCCTGTGAATGGTTCGGTACTTATCGAAATATTTATAAATTTATTTATTTCGACGTGATTCGATAGAAATATTATTTTACATGTTTCGAGATGAACAACCACCGACACCACCACCCCTCATGCCGCCGCCACCACCTCACCACCACCCCCACCTCCACGGTCGCCCACCACCACCCCCACCTCTGTCGCCACCACTACCACCTCAGGCACCACCACCACCACCACCACAATTTCCCTCAAGTTTAGAAATTTAATTTTAGGTTTATTTAATTTTTTTATGTACTACTTAGGTTAGAAATTTAATTATAAATGTAATTAAACTGCATACTTCAATGTTTAGTTAAATTTAATTTAAAATGTTTAATATTTGGTTCAATGTTTAAATTATCATAAATATTTAGTTCAATTATTGTTCAATGTTAGGCATGAATGTTTGGTTCATTATCAGGTTTTGAGTTATGGACTTAGGTTATAGGGTTTAGGTTATAGGCCCTGATACTCCACTAGAAAAAAAATGATAAACAATTTTAAGGTAGAAATGGGGCATCAAAGCAAGCTATTTTGGGCATAAGGATAGGTATTGGTAGCAATGCGATAGTCCTGTTCTCAAGACTTCTGGATGAGAAGAAATGATGGGACAGATGAAGTGGAGTGCAGCTTTTTATTTACAAAGCGTAGAATAGAAGATTTACGCATTCATGCATCTGCATGTATGGGGAAATTAACGGAGTCAAATAGTAGCAAGACATCGATGTTTTAAGAAAGAAATGTTTCTCTTCATGCTTATGTCATGAGAAAAGGGAAGGACCATCTTATGATCTCTATTACCAATCCAAGAAACTCAAATTTTGTACTTGTATAATTTCCATGTGATTCAAATAAATGATTAGTTCATGGATGATTGTTCTAAACAAGGTTGTCACCTTTCCTCTTGCTGTCTATGTAGCTGGCATTTGTAAAATGCCTACTGCTATTGGCTAAGTGCTTGACAAGTCTCCTTATCAAGATTGTTTTGCGTTAGGGGAGGGGATGATGGTGGGGGCATCCTCGATAAGTCGATGCTGGCACGTTAGACCTATGACCACTAAGAATGTCATTTTTAGCCCCATCTAGAAAACACTAGGTTTTATTTTCATTTTTGGAGCTTATTTTATTTGGATTCATTTAAGAACTAGTTAAGTGCTTTTGCTTCAAAAGAGTTTATGATTAGAAGTTAGGTATCTTTTTATGATTCACCTTTAATTTTTTGGAGCTTCTAATCTATTTTGATTAGAAGTTTAGGCAAATGATTGGCTATTCTTCTATGCCCTCATAGTTTCATTCAATTGTCCTATATGTTCTATTCTCATTCAATTGTCATATATCAGTATCTTATTATATTTTTGTCAAATTTTTATTGACATTTTTATTATAACTTTATAGATATATATATTTGCACAAATTTAGAAACACTTCGTGATAAGCAATAGGAATTCTAACCCTTAAGTAATAGGTTGTGGGAGAGATATCATTGTGTCAAAATACTAACCTGTCGAGACTTATGATCATGTTATACGGACAATCGAGAGTGTGTGTATACCTCACTTACATACACAATGCGTTGTCTTCATAGCATGCTATAAGTGTCGTCCTTAGTTCAGAGAAGTTCTGAACTAAGGGGGGTCTTTGAAAATTTGATCACAATTTAAGGTTACTTCTTGCATATAGTTACTGTTTGGAGAAATTTCAATTGCATTTTCTTGTTCTTCTCTGGTATATCAACTAATCTTAGCTTCATTCCCAAAGTGCCTTTTAGTAGGGGCTAAGGGGGACAGTTAGGGTTAATCTTGGAGGGTATACTAGAATTCTTTTAGCTGATTTTATAACCATGTAGACACTATTTGAAGGAGTTTTTTCATGATTGAGACATAATTTTCGAGCATGTGATATGTAACGGCTAGTGGCAGCATTACGTAAATTGGACAACTCATGATGAGCAAATCAGAGAAGTCAGAAATGAGAGAATTGAAGCTTTTGAAGTGATGATAATCAAGGAGATGAATTAGATGAAATGTAATATGGTATGTGAGTAGCAGACTTTGAGGATGCAGATGATAATGAGACATTACGTGATTGTAATGAGTTTTATAATGCAGTCAAGGCAGCTGAGGATCCTATTGCTCCTAGAATAACGTCAATGTTGAAGTTGTCATTCCTTCTCCAATTGTTTCAGATGAAAGTAATGAATAAAGCCACAGTAAAATTAATATCTGAGATTCTTGAATTCATTTGGGAGCTGCTGAATAATCCTATTTAGTACCCTAAGTCATGGTATAATGCGAAGAAGCAAATACGTGGGCTCGAACTGAAATGCGAAAAGATTAATGCCTGTCGTAATGACTGTCCTATACAAAAATGAGTACTCAAGGTTGATTAGCTATCCTAAATGTAGTGAAGAGAGGTATAAGGTGTGTAAGTCAACAAAAACAAGCGGGAAGAAACAATTGGAGAAGGTTCTCCGTTATTTTTCACCGATCTCTAGGCTACAATGCTTATTCATTTCCAGTAAAATAACAAAACTGATGACATGGCATTAGGAGAATAAATCGAAAGATGGATGCATCTGTCATCCAGCAAATTCAGATGAGTGAAATAGATTTAACAAGAATCATGCATTATTCGCAGAGGAGGCACGGAATGTAAGACTGGGGCATGCAAGCGATGGATTCAACCCATTCAAGAACATGTATCCGTTATATTCCATATGACCGGTGGTAATGTTAACTTACAACTTACCTACATGACTATGCATGCGATCCGCATTCATGATATTGACCCTCCTTATCCCAGGACCTGAGCAACCAAGAAATACAATAGATATTTATCTTCAACCACTGATTGATGAATTGAAAGTCTTGTGGTACGGTGATGTTAAAAAATATGACACAGATGAAACAATTCTTCTAGTTACACGCAGCATTACTATGGACAATCAAATGACTTTTTAGCATATGCGAATTTATTAGGATGGAATATGAAGGGAAAGTTTGCATATTTAATCTGTAGGGATAATACTCATCACCTGAGATTGCCTAAAGCAAGAAGTTTTGTTACTTAAAGCACCGTAGGTTTTTACCCATTGAACATAGATGGCAAATGTCACAATTCAAGGACATATTTGATGGTAAAGCATGTCGGTATTCGTCGAGGAATCCGAAAAATAAACTTAGTACAATTTCTGTTAGGTTGTCGGGAATGAAAATCATGGAGACATTGCAACAACTCAGTGAAATATGTTTGGGTCATCTTTTTAAGAATGACTTGACTTTCTTGCAACATTTAAGATTTAGGAAGAAAAACATATTTTTTATGTAACTTCTATATTGGGAAGGATTTGACTGTGCGACAACTTAGATGTTATGCACATCGAGAAAAATGTAATGGACAATATTCTTTATGTATTAAACCTAATAGACAGCCCAAAGGCTACAGTTAAAACAAGAAATTATATGAAAATTTTGGGTACTCGTCTTGAGTGCACGTTGAAGGAGGTTCTCACCTTCCAAAAGCTATATATAGTTTTATCGGAGAGTAGAGGCAAATGATTTTCTCATTCATTAAAGATATTCAAGTTCTAGATGGATATTCGTTACAACTTTCACGTTGCGTAAATGAAGCGCAGAAACAAATTACTAGGTTAAAAAGTCATGATTCTCATGTGTACATGTAAATTTTATTCCCACTAGCGATACATGGAGTGATACTTAATCCGGTAGTCGATTCTTTTATGGAGATGAGTAGATATTTTTAGGTCATCTGTTCAAAGGCATTAGATCCCGAATTGCTGGAGTATTGGGATAAACAAATTATGATTACACTTTATAAAATGGCGTAGATTTTCCCGCTTGCATTCTTCGACGTGATGCTTCATGTCACGCTTCATCTTTCAAATGAAGCGAGAATTGCTGGACCCGTGCAATATAGATAGATGTATCCAATTGAATGATATTTGAAGAAATTGAAAGATTATATCTTAGATAAGGCTAAACCAGAAAGGTCAATCGTGGAAGGCTATCTTCTAGAGGAATGTATTAACTTATGTGCCATATACATAAATGGGACAAACAATCGATTTAATCATCTTAACGGAACTATGATGGAGAATTTAATAGTAATGATGAAGATTGCATGTCCATATTTGACATCGAAGGAAGGTCGATCCTCCGGACGGAGCTTAAGCCCATCTAAAAAATGGAACAACGATTGACATACTTGTACATTCTGAAGCAAAGTCTAGAAGTAAATGAATTTTATAATGAATTCAAAGATTCTGCCATGCCATCTACACACGACTTGTAGTTCCTTGATTGGTTCAAAGATCGTGTAAATAAACTGAAAGAAGATGGGGTTCCACGGTGGTTATAGGATTTTGATGTACTTGCTGATACACCTTTGACATATGGACGTTACTGATAAGCATATATAAATTCATCTTAAAATGCTTATTTATAATAGTTCATAGGCATAGCATTGCATATCATGATATAAATAATGCACAAACATCCATTGCATTGCATTTAGGATAGTTGTATATTATGTACATTAATTTCATCATTTTACATGGCCAGGAGGCAGTGCAACATCTTTACGGGCTTTGGATACATAATCCGACCGTACGGATGGATTCAGAGTAACGATCGCAGTCCGTCAACGTGGGAATCGTCCAGATTTGAGCTCTATAGCACCCTCTGCAAGAAGAAGATTGACGACTCAGATGACGTCACGTGGCGCCATCCAGACCACCCCACTTGAGCTAAGGTGCCCCCATGCCCGCCGCAAGATCAAATCCCAGCTGTTGGATCTCAATCCAATAGCTGAGATGTGCGCTCCATGGTTGAAGAAGCGCCTCATCTCGCTCGGCCTCAGGCAGATCAAGTGAGGAGTCATCTCGATCGTTGGATCTTCATCCAACGGTCGTGGGCGTGGAAGCTCAATTCATAAACAGAACACATAACGACCCTCGACACAGTGGTTTGCGCCTCTACTCTCAACTCGCGGCCATGCGTTCGAAGCCCCACGTGCGGATGTTATCTACTGAAGCACACGCAGGAGGGAAATTGAGCCGTTGATGGAAGATCGGGTGGTGCAGGAAGCAGCTACGTGGACGCACAGTTGAGCGCGGACGCTGCACGTGGGCGCCGACACACATCGAGAACGCACCATCTGATGTGCGCGGCATCCGATGGCTGATGGCAAGGCGTGTGATTCAAATTTTGCGAAGGGGCACGATCTCTCGGCCATGCGATCCTTCATTCGACGGTTAGGATTTATCCGTGCCTATGTGCGCGATGACAGCTGTGGGCGTTGGTGGTGGGCGTGGGATTTATAATGACAGAAGGGCGGGCCTTTAGTGACACTTGTAGTTGTCACTAAATGGTCTGTGCAGTGCGTGCGCCAGCCCAAGCAATGAAGAGGCACGGATCTTCAGCGACAACTCGAGTAGCCTTTATTGACGCTTATAGTTGCCACTGAATGCCTGTGTGCGGGACTCCCTTCTTCCCTCCACTATATAAACACCCGTACACCTTCCCATTCCTCTTGATCTCTACCTACTCTACTTCCACCCACTCCAAAGCTCTAACAAGCCTACCAATGTTCTGTTAGAGCTTGCTCTCAAGCTCCCAAGGTGCTTATTAGTATAGCGAATCTCTGCCTCACCAAATATTTATCCATCTTCCCATCCCCATTCATAGGTCGTCTTGGAGTCGTCCTCTCACCTCCATTCCGGTAGTAGATCATCTTCGGCTTCTCACCTCCATTTTGGAGCCACGCTGAAGCTTTCCTCTACCCGACGTCCTCCTGCATCTCACCTTTGTCGTCCCGCTCCTCACCTCCTTCGTCCGAGCTTCTACCAGGTGCCATCGTCTCACTTAACAACCGATTCGGGAGATTTCCTCTTACTCCTCTTTTTATGCTTTCATAGTTTATTGTAATCAACATTGGATTGATATATATATATATATATCATATTTGTTCTATTTCCATCTTATGATTCATTCTGCTTGTCTTCTTTTCAAAAATAAAAAAAAAAATAAAATCCTAAAATACCTAAAAGAAACAAAACGAAGCACGATTTTCAGTTAAAATAAATGTCGCCTTCTTGTGTTCGACCTGGGACTCACTTGGAGTTTCGGTATAAATTTTATTTGACGAGTTTTACATCTACGACGACGAGTTACTTGTAACTTTGATTTTTAAACACGCGAAACGTGCGATCATTTTGGTATCATTGCCGGGGAGGCAATGGAATTTACTTTATTATTTTCTGCGTTTCTTTGCATTTACATAGCACTAACCCTGCTTGTCTTTGATCTACTGTCTTGCAGGTACCCTAGCATGGAGATCCAAGTGCGATAGACCGGAGTAAAGTGCGGGTAGAGTACTCTGTAAGTGTCCCTCACATTCCCCTCCACTAGTTCATTTCACCACACTCATAACCAAGACCTAATCTACTTAGGTGTTTGCAAAAATCCTAGGATAGAATTGTTTGTCTTGTTTTCCACCTTCATCCACCTTACCCCTGCAATTAAAAAAAATAAAAAAAAAGATACTTTCTGTGGGACAAATCAATATACACACTTCATATACCCACATTTGAGGCACATAATCAGACTTGATTTTCATCTACTCAACTGGGCTTCCGACCTGTGGACCTGGTACACGAATTCAACACATAAAAGAGTAGAAATCATATCAGGTTAATTACCTTTTTGTGTGCCTTAATCGGTGATGCATTTAAGCTGATTGATTGAATTGTTTGGGCCGCATCACCTAATCTAAAAGAGGTTCATTTTGTTGTTGCCCCATAGGATTCAATAACTAGGTCAAGCTAGGCACTGCATACTTTTCTTGATTTCTAAATGAAAATACTTGAACACGTGCTTTCAAAAACAAAGTTGGTTTGCCTCAGAAAACTTGGTTGAAAACACCTAATATTTGAATCCTAAAGGCTATTAAGCAAGATTCGAACCCTAAAACTCACCTTATCATTAATAATCTTGCTTGAAAACCTCTTGGTCGTGCACATTCACACATTCTTAAATAAATCATTAAGGGCGCAACCCATTAAGGGCCCATCACATTCCAGAGCACCAATTTCCCAAGCCTAACTAAAATCAATTAGACGTTGGCCTTAAGGATTCATTCGCTTGTTGGGATCCAAATTGAGATTATTCATGATTAACCTGCTTATACTAGTCAATATGATGTCTAGTTAGGGGAGTAACGTCAAACGATCGCGGCTGAGGGGTACACTAGGAACCGGAGGTGCAAGCTAAAGGAAGAACCTTCTCCCCAGTCCCTCCTAATTGGTTGGATTGCCTGGACATAAGTAGAGTAAATTGTCCATAATCTTAGGATGGATTCTGAGAGTCAGTAGACCTTAGGCTACCCCATCTAAGGACATGCTTGTATTCTTGTGCTGCAGGGTTCCCTCTTTTCCCTGTCCTTCCGACTTCCTTCCAGTGCATGCTTGGAAGGAGGTCATTGAATCTTAGATTGGAAGGACCTTTAGACCATTCTAGGAGGTGGAGGTTGAGCTATAGCCAAGTAGATCCGATGGCTGATCAACAACCACCTCCCCTGCCCCCGAACCAGCAGGAGCTGATTCAGAAGCAGTTGGAAGAATTGCAACAGATGCAGCAATGGTTCCAACGTATGCATGGTTAGGGCGCTCAGCCCTTGAAAGATTTTTATTATCATTCAAACTATGGGGAACGTTTCAGCGTCATGATTTCCGCCGGAGACATAGAAATCAAGCCCCAAGTCTTAAGTTTGATTAAGCATTTCCATGGACTTCGCTCGGAGGACCCATTCCATCACCTGGAGGATCTGACCACCAGAGCAAGGAATGTGAATGAAGAGCAAATAATCATGAGACTTTTCCCCCACTCTCTCAGGGATAAGGCCGCACATTGGTAGCAGACTATAGGAAGGTCGATTGAAACTTGGGCTGCTCCAAAGTCGGCTTTTTTGAAGAAATTCTTTCCTATTGGAAGGACCAATGCCTTGCGACGGACGATTACCACTTTCGCTTGGTAGCTGAGGGAACTGTTTCATGGTGCGTGGGAGTGATTCCAAGAACCTTTGAGGAAGTGTTAACACCACGAGGTGTCGAAATGGCAACTCGTGCAGATTTCCTATCACAGGTTGGTTGAGCAACTCCGTAATCACGTGGATGCCTCCTGTGGAGGCAATTTCCTCAACAGGGATGGAGATAGTGCATATGACCTATTTGCGGAAATGAGCGAGAACTCAATTAATCACGCCTCCATGGATGCATTCAACCGGTTCCAACAACCTAGGTCAAGTGCTAATGAGATCTAGGATTCTCATTCATTTGATATGGAATTAATTTGTAATAAACTGGATAAAATGGATTTGGTTGCTAAGAAAATGGAGGAATGGATGTCTGGGAATTCAGGAAACACTTCTATACCCACTCAATCCCAGAATTCGGGATTCCATTTCTCACGAGCTCCCACGTGGCGGGAATTTGTGAACCAACTTGATTCGGCTCAACCTGTGAGCCAGAATTTCTCGAAACCTTATGGGTTTTTTTGATTCATCCTCTCCATCCTCGTCTTATGATGATGCATATGCAATACAGGAGAATGTTAGGTCCAACCCGTATTCCAACACTTATAACTTGGGATGGAGGAACCATCCTAGCTTCTCCTGGAAAATCAGGGCCAACAGACCCAAACTCGACCCAGCAACTATGCATCTCAAAAACCTATGGGTCAGGGTCAAGTATACACCTAGTTGCCCCTGAGACCGATTACTCAGCCATCTTGGAATGCCCAACAATCTGTAGGGCAGGCTGATTTAAACCGGCAGATGGTGGAAATACAAGGATCCATGCTTCAGCTTATGCAACAAATTAAGACATCATTGGATAACTTGCAATCCGGGTTAATTGCTAACACCCGACAACCCGGATCTCTACCATCCCAACCTGTACTCAACTCGTGCAATGTGCAAAATCAGGGCAATAGAGCCCAAGGGTACAATAATCAAAGGGATTCACACGCATATGCTCAGGTGGTTGAGCAGGGTCCCTCATCTTCTTCCTCTGGTTACATGACTAACCAAGGACCTTCAATCTTCACTCTCCCACCTTAAGACCCAAACCCGTATGCTTCTGCAAACTCTATCACCTTGAGATGTGAAAAACAAACCTGGGACCCTAAATTGTCTTCTAGATGCCAAAACCTTGGGAGCTTGAGAGAGAAGAGGAGATTGAAGAAGATAATAAGGCCCAGGGATCGGAAATTGAAAATCCTACCCACATCCCGTTCCCTGAAGCCCTATTGAAAACCAAGCAAAAGAAAACCCTAGATAGCAACGAGGAGCTCCTGGATTTATTCAAGAGTGTAGAGATCAATATTTCACTCCTCGATGCTATTAAGCACATCCCAACTTATGCTAAATTTGTGAAAGAACTGTGTACCCAAAAGCGTAAACCGAGAGAATCCACTTTAAGGAAGGTGATTCTCTCTGAGCAGGCAAGTTCTGTCATCCTGCATCACCTTCCTTAAAAGAAGAAAGATTCAGGTGCCCCCTTGATCTCATGCATTATTGGGGAATATACTTTTGATAGGACACTATTGGATCTAGGTGCATCCATTAACCTAATCCCAACTTCTCTTTATGAGAGGTTTGGGTTAGGTGAACTCAGGCCAACCTCAATAACGCTATAATTAGTGAACTGATCAGTCACCACACCGAGAGGCGTTATTAAGGATGTAATTGTCAAGGTCAAGGATTTCTATTTTCCTGTAGATTTTCTCATCCTTGACATGGATGTACCTAATGATTTGAGGAACACGCCCATCATTCTGGGGCATCTGTTCTTAGTTACTGCTAAGGCCAACATCAACTGTGAAAGCGGTAGTATGGAGATCGCCTTTGGGGATAAGAAATTAACTCTGGATATTTTTAAGGCGGTAAGAGGATTTGAGGATTATGGATTCATTGAGGAACTCGAGAATTAGGATCTTGAGACTTGTACGACAATCAGTGCACTTGAGGACTCTACTAGCTTTAGCGAACCCAACCCACAACCCACCGTGGTAGACCAGCCACATCTTGAAGAGGCTGTTGATTTTGTTCATTCCCAGCCTCTTCCACTGGATCGTCCTTATGAATCTTTATCAGCATCCTCCCTACCTTCTATTCTAAACCCACTGCAACTGAAATTAAAACCATTGCCCAAAAATTTGAAATATGAATTCTTAGGACCTGAAAGCATCCTCCCGGTGATTATTAGTGCTGATTTGACTAAGGTGCAAGAATCGAGGTTAATTAAGGTCCTTAAGAACAACAAGGAGGCAATTGGTTGGACCATCTATGACCTTAGGGAGATCGAGCCATCTTATTGTAATCATTGTATTTTCATGGAAGATGGATCTCGCCCTTCTTGCGAAATGTAAAGGAGACTAAATCCGAATATGTCAGAAGTGGTCAAGAAGGAGATAATCAAGTGGCTCGATGCTAGGATTATTTACCCAATCTTGGATAGTCCGTGGGTTAGCCCCGTTCAGATTATACCCAAGAAGGCGAGATAACCGTTACAACTAATGAGAAAGGGAAAACCTTCACCACTCGTTCAGCTTCTACTTGGAGAGTCTGTATTGACTATAGGAAGCTGAACATAGCCACTAAAAAGGATTACTTTCCCTTGCCATTCATCGATCAAATCCTTGAAAGGTTAGCTGCGCAAAAATATTTTTGCTTCCTGGATGGTTATTCGGAATATAACCAAGTCCCTATCCATCCCAAAGACCAGGAAAAGACAACTTTCACATGTCCCTACGGAACCTTTGCATTCCGTAGAATGCCGTTCAGGCTTTGCAATGTGCCTGTGACTTTTCAAAGGTGCATGCTGGCCATCTTTTCTGACATGGTGGGAGATTGTCTTGAGGTGTTCATGGATGATTTCTCCGTTTTTGGAGATTCTTTTGAGTCCTGCCTGGTTAACTTGGAATTGATCCTCCAGAGATGCATTAAAACACGGCTGGTCCTTAGCTGGGAAAAGAGCCACTTTATGACTCAGGAAGGTATTGTCTTGGGTCATGCGGTCTCTAGTTGCAGTATTGAAGTTGATAAAGCTAAGGTAGATGCTATCTCTAGACTTCCTCCGCCCACATCCGTAAAACAGATCCGCTCTTTCCTTAGGCATGTGGGTTTTTACAGAAGATTCATTAAGGATTTCTCGAAGGTTGCTTGACCCTTGAGTAACCTTCTGGCCAAAGACACGTCATTCATGTTTCATGAATTATGCCGTAAGGCATTTGATTTATTGAAAACAGCAGTCACCAATGCCTCGATGTTGCAACCACTGGTCTGGACAGTCCCATTTGAGATTATGGTCGACGCATCTGATTATGCCGTTGGGGCTGTCTTGGGTCAAAAGATTGAGAAAAAGCCTTCTGTGATTTACTACGCTAGCAAGACTCTGGACGAGGCCTAGAGGAACTATACCGTTACTGAAAAAGAATTGCTAGCCGTAGTTTTTACTTTAGAAAAATTCAAGGCTTATTTGTTAGGTTCTCGTGTCATCTATACTGACCAGTCGGCCTTGAAACATCTTTTGGCCAAAAAGGATGCCAAACCCCGGCTTATTCACTGGATTTTGCTGCTTCAAGAATTCGATCTTGAAATCAGGGATAAAGTCGGGGCACAAAATGTAGTGGCGAATCACCTCTCGAGAATCCTAATTGATTCTCCTCATCTGAATGTCCTGATCTCTGTTACTTTTTCGGATGAGACTATCCTCATAGTCTTGAGTATCCGGACCTCCTGGTTTGCGGATATTGTCAATTATTTAACCGTTGGTCAAATCCCCTAAGATTGGACAAAACAACGGAATATACTTGTGTCTGGGGCCAAATATTATTTTTGGGATGATCCCGAGCTGTACCGCATCGGCGTATACTAAATTATTCGTTGATGCAACCCAGAAATTGAGTTCCATAGCATACTTGAGTTCTGCCACACATCTGCGTGTGGTGGATACTTTTCCGGGAAAAAAACGGCCGCAAAAATCTTACAATCTAGATTTTATTGGCCGTCATTATTTAAGAATGCCTAGGAATTCTCAAAGTCATGCACCCGATGCCAGACACTTGAAAACATGGCTAAGAGATATAATGCCCCTGAACCCAATTCTTTCCATCGAAATTTTCGACATTTGGGGCATCGACTTTATGGGACCCTTCCCTCCTTCATTTGGACACCAGTATATTCTGGTTGCTGTTGATTATGTGTCCAAATGGATTGAGGTAATTCCCACCCGAACCAATGACCACAAGGTGGTCATTGATTTTGTGAAGAAAAATATCTTCAGTTGGTTCGGGGTTCCTAGGACAATTATCAGTGATGGTGGCACACATTTGACTCATGGTCAGTTTCGAAATTTACTAGGGAAATATGGGGTGAATCATTGAATTTTCACACCTTACCACCCTGAGACGAATGGACAGGCTGAGGTCTCCAATCGAGAGATCAAGAACATTTTGCAGAAAACTGTTAGGCCTGATAGGAAGGATTGGACCCAAAAGCTTGATGATGCTCTTTAGGCCTATCGTATGGCATAAAAAACGTTTATCGGTATGTCTTCGTTCCATCTGGTGTTTGGTAAGGCGTGTCACTTACCCGTAGAACTTGAACACCGGGCATTTTGAGCTATCAAGAAATGTAATGTGGACCTTGAGTTGGTCGAGAAAACTAGGAAACTCCAACTATCTGAGTTGGAGGAGCTTTGAAATGATGTTTATGAAAACACCAGAATCTATAAGGCAATGACCAAAGCTCTCCATGACCAGATGATTTCACGTAAGAGCTTTGAGCCAAACCAGAAGGTCTGGCTTTTCGATTCTCGATTGAAGGTTTTCCCTGGAAAACTCAGGTCTAAGTGGGATAGCCCGTTCGTTATCGAAATCTCTGACCCAAAGATGGGTAATATTTTCAAGGTCAATGGATAGCGTTTCAAATCCTTTGTTGATCATGTGCTCCCTGAACCCATCTCAGACAAGGTTGCTCTTATCTTGCCTTAACTATCGCGGGTCAATCATCGCTCAGCTGAAGGCACTAAACTCAGCACATGTAAAGATTGTTCCAAGCTGACCAGAGTCTCATGGAAACCAGGTGATATTCTTCCACTTTTACTCTCCTGCATGCTTTCATTTTGAACAATGAGGATATTGAAATGGATAAGCATGGGGGGTGGAAATATCTTATAATTGTTTTGTTAGCTGTAACAGTAATTTTCTGCTTTCTTTTATTTTATTAAAAAAATAGAATTAGGAGACGAGAACTTAGGCATTAGGAGTTGTAAACTTTAGGAATTGATACTTTGAAACTTGAGCACTTAGACTCTTCAGGTCTTCGGGCTTAATTAACCCGGTTATCCACTCGAATGTGGACTTAGTCTTGAGTCCTCGCCAATTAAAATTCATTTTAATTTGGTAAATAATTTTGGATGATAAGTATGCGACTTATCAACCCGTCTTTTGATTTGGGGGAACTTTAAGCCTAAGTATCTACACACATTATTTTGTACTGACTCACTTTTCGGCAGTTTCTTCGAAAATTGGGTAGCTAATGAACTATCTAGGGTGGTGATGCGCTACGGACACGTTTGTTTAAAAGGGTCGTAGCTCACGTTCGCTATGTCGATTTTAAATAAACAGACATGAGTCTGAGTGTCGAACACAGGGAGTCGTGAAAATCAAGTTTTTCTATCACTTAGTGTCACGGAAATGGTGGGTTTTTTGCTTGCGCAGGAAAAATGTGGGGAAAAATGAGAGAGAGAGAGTAGGGTTAGAGTTTTTTTAAGTCATGGCATTCATGCAACTCACGATAAAAAAAAAAAACTTGTCAAGAAGAGAAAGAGCGACAATAGCCAACTCACGATACAAAAAAAAACTTGTCAAGAAGAGAAAGAGCGACAATAGCTAGAAAAGAAATATCTTCATTTAACATGCGCTTTAGTTTTACATGTACAACTAGATAAATGCTTAAGCACAAGTAAAGTAAAGCTAAGCTAGAGAGAGAGAGAAAGAGAAAGGAGACAGTGAGGTTGTCATAGGAGGGCTCCGTTAGCGGCTCGTCTACTCCGGCGATTACAAAAGTGTGCTAGGGATAGCTAGGAGTAGGGTGGAACACTTGCAAGGGTATTGAATACTTTACAAGGGTGGTTGAAAGGGGTTTATATAGGAAGAAGGGCTTTCCAAATGAAGAAGGGGCTTTAGCGACGTCTGGGACGTCGCTAAATCCATGCCAAAACCGTCGGTATAGCCCCCTGCTCGTCGGTCGCACATGCGTGTTGTTCTTCTCCTTCGCGATCCGTGTGCGACCACTGAGGACCGTCCGATCACGTGGAGCGTGCCTTCAGATCGCGCCTTGCGAGTGCTGTGTGCGTGCGTCATCATGCGCGTCTGGCGTAAGCGTCCGCGATCGCATTGCGTCGCTTGCTTCCGCGCCGTTCGATCGCAGATGAGCGGCTGTAATCGCGTGCGCCTCGCGATCGCTTGAATTTGAGGTGCGGTGGGTGCCTCAAACCTGTGCCCCTCAGCACGAGGGTGAGGCGCGTACTGTTGCGCTGCGTCCTCCGATTGTCGTGGAAACGATGCGTTGGCGCGGTGCTAGCGACCGTTGGATGAAGATCCAACCGTTGTGATCTGCTGCAGTTAGTGGGCACTGTGGATGTGGGGGCGAGGGGCGCGCGCTCTCAGCTGTCTGATTCGCCGATCGGACGACTTAAAGTTGCTGAGCGCGGTGTGGAGTTGTGCTGCAGGAGAGGGGCGCGACGATGGCGCCACGTGGCAGCCTCATGGTCGTTGATCATTAGATCAACGGTCAGAACTTCTTGGGTCATTTGTGAGAGCTCCAGATGTCGGATTTGGCCGATTTTGAGTTCGTCGGACTCTATTCGTCGTTTTGAATCCATCCATGTGGTCCGATTGCTCATTTGAGGCATATTTTGACATGAACTTGTGCAAATGGCCATTAATACTGATTTATAAGAAATCTTAACCTACGATGCATGCAATGCTCCCATGCCCATTCATGATGTGTTATTTGTGCATATTATATTTAAGATAAACCCCAATTGGTAGAATTATTACTCCAAATTGTAGTGTTATCATACTCCCATGCTTACTCCTTGCTAGTCCCTAGCAAGGTTTATTTTAGGCATTATTCTCAGTCAAAATTTAGGAAGTGATTACTTAGACATTCTGTTACTTGTCAATAGGAGGAAATATACTAAGATTTTGATCTACAAAGACTCAACAGTGTCCGGGTGTTCGCTAAAATGTGAACCGCCTGAATCCTCACTTTAAAGCATATATATTTTTCTTTTTCATCTTTTCTCATTTTTATGGATTTTTGGAGTTAAGAGTATGTTGGTAACTTTTTACGGCTACCCAACCTACCAAAAATTTGAAAAAGACTCTAAGTGCTAAGCATCTTGGTGTGAAAGTTGTGATAGACTCATTCAGCGGTAATTTAAACAGACTTCGGGTTCCTACACCCCTAGGTGACTGGAAAAGGAAGTGTTTTGTCTGAAGGTGTATCTATCTGATCAGTAGCTTTTTCCATACTTTTATTTTATTTGGGGTTAAACACAAGGATTTTTCCAGTGTATATCTCCCCGGATTGCTTTACTTCCCCGCTTCTTCCTTAAGTGTTTTGGATCTTTTTGTGCGTTTAATGAGCTGGGCTCTGGACAACCGGCCAATTGGCTGTTAACCACGACCACTTGCTTTCCATACTCGTGCGGTGAAGTGTGGCTTATTTTATTCTCTTTTTTTCTATTATTTTTTTCTTTTTTCTTTTTTTGTTGTTTAGTAGGTGGCTTCCTTGATATCAAATTTACCTAGAGGCAATAAGAAGAGAGTGGTCTTGTGGTTGGGCTCTGGACAACCAGCCAATGGGTTGTTACCCACAATAACTTACCAGTCATATCACCTTAGAAGGTTCATTAGCTACCCAATTTCTATCAGAATCTCCGAGGAGTGAGTCGGTGCAAAAATGTATGTAAATGCTTAGACTAAAAGTCCCTCCGAGTCAGAGGACGAGTTGATAAGTCATATACTTATCACCTTATTTTATTGGTGGATTAGAATAAATTAAGGTTGCAAGGATTCGAAACTAAATTCATATTTTAACGGACACCAGGGCTGATTAAGCCTGAAGCCTGAAAAATCTAAGTGTTCAAATTCTTTTCGTATTATTTTCCACTGTTGACAAGTTCCTAATGCCTAAGTTTTTCTTCATAAATTCATCAATTTTTTTTAATTTTCTTTTATTTTATTCAGACTGATTAAATAAACTCAGAATCATGCAAATTACCACCTCCCATGCTTAAGTTGGACAATGTCATTGACAAATACATGGATGCAACAGGGGTTAAGAAAGATATTATCTGAGTGATGTAATATATCTGATCAGTCTGAATCTTCTAGGTTGCCTCCAAGGAAGCACTGAGTTTAATGCCTCCAGCTGGATGGTGCTTCGTGTCATCTCGCAATGAGGGTGACAACCTCCTTTTGGGGAACTTGGGCAAGGAAGTGTTTCAATCTCTGACCATTGACTGTGAAAGTATGTCGAGTGTTTGGATCTACGATTTCAACCACCCCATTGAAATAGGGTTTGACCACCTTATACGGTCCTGTCCACTTGGATCTGAGTTTCCCGGGAAAGAGTTTGAGTTGGACGTCAAAAAGCTAGACTTACTGGTTGGGCTCGAAGGTCTTCCTGTGGATGAGTCGGTCGTGGACGGCTTTCATCTTCTTCTTGTAAAGTCGACTATTTTCAAAGGCGTCCCGATGAATTTCCTCGAGCTCGGAGAGTTGGAGCGTCCTTTGTGCACCGGCTAATTGGGAATCCATGTTGCATTGCTTAACAGCTCAGTAAGCCCGGTGTTCCAACTCGACAAGAAGGTGGCAAGCTTTGCCAAAGACCAGGCGATAAGGCGACATGCTTATCGGGGTCTTGAAAGCGGTCCGGTATGCCCACTGGGCATCATTCAGTCGTGTGGACCAGTCCTTCCTGTCAAGTCTCACGGTCTTCTGTAAAATGTTCTTGATTTATCTGTTTGAGACCTCGGTTTGCCCATTAGTTTGCGGATGATACGGGGTAGCAATGCGGTGGGTCACCTTGTATTTTCTAAGTAGGGCACAGAATTGGGTGTGGATAAAATGACTTCCACCATCACTGATTGTGGCCTTTGGTATTCCAAATCAAGAAAAGATGTTCTGCTTAACAAAATCCATGACGGCCTTATGATCGCAACGACAGGTGGCGACAGTTTCAATCCATTTGGAGACATAGTCTATAGAGACTAAGATGTACTCAAAGATCTCGATGATTAGAATGGGCTGGAGGGGCATCATGTCTTTTTTGGTCATGGTCCCCAGAGTATGGTAGTGGGAGCAAGTCTTCGCAAAGCTGTGCGCATCCTTGAATAATGAAGGCCAATAAAATCCTGACTGCAAAACTTTTGCAGCCGTCTTCTTCCTTGAAAAGTGGCCACCACAAGCTTAGCTATGTTAAAAGGGTAGCACACTTTGAACTTCATAATTCGGGATACACCTCCTGATAATTTAATCGGCACAGAGGCGAAACAACATAGGATCATCCCAGAAATAGTGCTTGGCTTCAGCCAAGAACTTATCCCGTTGCTGTCTAGATCAGCTGTGCAGGGTCTGTCCTACTATCAGGTAGTTGACGAAGTCGGCATACTTAAGGTAGTTTCCTGTCTTGCATAGCCAGAATTTGCTCATCGGGAAAGGTGTCAGATAAGGGAGAGGGCCCAATGTGGTTCGGGTGGAGTCTGGACAAGTGATCGGCCACAACATTCTTTGATCCGGCTTTGTTGCGAATTCCTAAGTCAAATTCCTACAAGAGTAGGATCCATTTGATGAGCTTGGGTTTAGCATCTTTCTTGGCCAACAAATGTCGGATGGCCGAGTGGTCTGTATAGATGGTCATATGGGATCCCAGAAGGTAAGATCATAACTTTTTGAGTCCAAAAACTACGGCGAGTAGTTCTTTCTTTGTGACCGTATAATTCCGTTGGGCCTCGTCCAACATCTTGCTCGCGTAGTAGATCACCATAGGTTTCTTGTCTTGTCTCTGTCCCAGGACTGCGCCGATGGCAAAGTCTGATGCATCACACATTATCTCAAAATCTTGGGACCAGTCCGGGGGCTAAAGTACAGGTGCGGTGGAGACTAGGCTCCTGAGGGTGTGGTAAGCTTGGATGTAATCAGAGGTCATGTGGAATAGGGCGTCATTGACCAAAAGGTCGGTCAAGGGTTTGGAGAGCTTGGAGAAGTCTTTGATGAACCTTCGGTAGAAGCCAACGTGTCCAAGGAACAAGTAGATTTGCCGGATCGAGGTAGGTGGGGGAAGTTTGGAAATCAAGTCAACCTTAGTTCGATCCACCTCAATGTCCCTATGCGATACGATGTGACCAAGGACAATTCTTTCTTGAACCATGAAATTGCTCTTTTCCCAACTTAACACCAAGTTAACCTCGATACATCGCTTCAGGATTTTCTCCAAGTTGCTCAAACAATGGTCGAATGAGTTCCCAAATACTGAGAAATTATCCATAAAGACCTCCAGGCATTCACCCACCATCTTTGAAAAGATGGCTAGCATGCAACGCTGAAAGGTGGCGGGTGCGTTGCATAACCCGAATGGCATACGATGGAATGCGAATGTGCCATACGGGCAAGTGAATGTGGCCTTCTCTTGATCTTTAGGAGCAATTGCGACTTGGTGATATCCTGAATATCCATCCAAGAAGCAAAAATATTTCTCCCTACTAATCGCTCGAGAATCTGATCAATGAATGGCAAGGGGAATGATCTTTCTTGGTCGCCTCATTGAGCTTCCTGTAATCAATACACACCTGCCATGCGGTGGTGGTGCGGGTGGGGATGGATTCGCCATGCTTATTGGTAATAACGGTGAGCCCAATTTTCGTGGGAACCACTTGAGTGGGGCTCACCGAGGGGCTATCGGAGATGGGATAGATGATGTCGACGTCAAGCCATTTGATAATTTCCTTTTTAACGACCTCCCGCATATTCAGGTTTAACCGTCTCTGCATCTGGCGGGAGGGTCATGCCCCATATTCTAGGTAAATCTTGTGGATGCAATAGGTGGGGCTAATTCATCTCAAGTTTGAAATAGTCCATCCAATGGCGGCCCGATGTTCTGAAAGGGTTGCGGTCAACCTGAGTTCCTGATCTTTGGTTAGATGGGCATTGATAATATTGGGAAGGTCTGGTAGCATCCCAGGAAGACATACTTGAGATTCTCTGGTAGCAGCTTTAGTTCGGATGTGGGTGGAACAATGTTTGACAGAAAGGGGAAAGGTGGGAGTTGATCATGTTGGTGCTAGAGCACCACGATCATTTGTTTTGATGATAACAAAACACGTATTATTTAACATTTGCAATTTGAGTCCTAGATTTCAGGTCAATTGCAAATGAAGACGTGTTTAGACGGAACTCGAGCTCGCATCCAGGACGGATTGGAGGAGCTTGACGGAAAATAGAGGAGGTTCGCGTGGAGCGAAAGATTGGAGATGGAAGACAAGAAGAATAGGATAGATTCTTTTTTATCCTTTCATGTATCTCTTGTATTTATTTTCTTGCTCTTTATTTTCCTTAGACATTATGTTAAAGAGCCTCAAAGAACCCTAACAGTAGTCCTAGGAACACCTGCACAACCCTAGGATACTTAGGTTTTCTGTAGAACACTTAGAAAACCAATATAGGGTTAAAACAGAGTTTCCAGACGTCTAATTCACAAATAAGACGTCTGATAAAGAACTTTAAGACGTCTGACTGTTGTTTCAGACGTCTGATAACTGTTAGGCTGGACATAGTTAGTTCTGTCTGATGAAATCAGACGTCCCGACCTTAGACCAGACGTCTTAGGAGACGTCTGATGACTTTGCCAGACGTCCAATTAGTGGACCGTTGGCTGGCTTAGAACACACTCAAGATTATGACCGTTAGAGCCTTATCAGACGTCCTTAGGCCTTTCCAGACGTCTGATAAATGACTGTTTTGCCTCGGCTGACCCAAAATCTCTTCTCAGAGATTTTCTAGCCGTTGCAACGTTTGGAAATCAATTCCCACAGTAAAAGTAGGTTTCCAGACGTCCAGACTTAGTGCCAGACGTCCTGTATGTCGTCTGATGGACTTGCACAAAAACCCTTTTAAATCTGATTCAAGTCAGGGAGAAACCCGCATAGAATCAGACGTCTGACCTTTAAATCAGACGTCTTAAAGTGGCCTTCCAGACGTCTGATGCCAGAATTAGACGTCTGATAACCCTGTGAAGTGTAATCATTGTCCTGATTTCGGCCTGATTCTCTTGGGCTTTGCACCCAACGGCTATGGAAGCTTTTCCAAGCCTTCCAAAGCCTTCCTAAGGCCTCTATAAATAGAGGGGAGCCTTTGCAACACAAAAACACAAGATACACACTAAGAGAAACAAGAGACACACCTAAGCAACTTAGTTCCACTCTTTTGTGTCCAATTGAGGCCCTTGCTCTCCAAGCTCTAGCTTCATTCTCTTGAGAGCATCAAGCCTTCGCGCGCCCGCTCTCCCACTGTTGATAACGAGAGCGACGTAGCGCCATCGCGTGGCACACGCACCGCGTCATCGTCGACGCACTCCTTGCAAAGGGGAGTTTCCTATTTCCTATAGAAGCTAGGTTTAATTACTTTGTTGGCTCTATAGGACTTTTGTTTCTTTTATCTTTGTCTTTTGGTTGGGTATTCGCTTTGCGAATTCCCGTCTCCTTCGTGGGACAAAATCCTTCTCGTGGAGAGAAGGGGTTGAGGAACGCTACCCTCGTACTTGTAGCGTGGTTGTATTGAGGTTGAATCACCCTCGTTCAAAGTGATTCGGTTAGTGGATTTGATCAACTAGGTTGATCGGAAAATCCTAACTCGAGAGGGTTAGGTGGTGGTTTTTACCCGGTTTGGGTTTCCACCTAAAAATTACTTGTGTACATTTTGTGATTGCCTATTTTGTGATATTGTTTATATTTATTTCCGCAATTATTACGTCACCCCCTCCTAGTAGGGACTTTCATTTGGTATCAGAGCAGGTCTCGCGAAATTGGCGTTACAAACCGGCGAGGATCTAGATCATGGAGGGAAGCTGTTCCACAAGCAGGATTTCCGAGGGACAGTCCACAACCCGTCCGCCGTTCTTCGACGGGAGCAACTACCCCTACTGGAAGTTGCGGATGAAGACGTGGCTTCAAGCCACCGACTTCACAGTCTGGGCCAGGTGCGAGACCCCCTTCGACATCCCAGAGAAACCCGCCAGAGGATACTCGCAGCAGCAGATCCGGGAGCTCTCTCAACGCGAAAACAATGAACACGTTGTATTGCGCGCTCAGCTCGGAAGAATTCAACAGAATCTCGCAGTGCGCCACCGCATACGAGATTTGGCACACACTCGAGGTAACTCATGAAGGTACCTCTAAGGTAAAAACCTCAAAAATTAATTTACTTTCTCAAGAATTTGAATCTTTTTCAATGAAATCTAACGAGTCTTTAAGTGAGATGAACACTAGGTTCACTCTCATTGTAAATAACTTGAAAGCTTTAGGAAAGACTTTCATAAAGGGGGAGCTTCAAGGGAAGCTTCTTCGTTCCCTTGGACCGGAGTGGGAACAGAAAGTCACCGCCATCGAGGAGGTGAACGAAATGGAGGAGCTCAACATGGAAGATCTCCTAGGAAATCTGATGGCCTACGAGACTAAGTTGAAGCAGAAGAAGAAGGATACACCGGAGCCTAAACTAAAGAAGACTCTCGCCTTCAGAGCCGCGTCGGATAGCGAGGTAAGTTCCGACGACGAAGACTTTAGAATTTTACTTAAAAATTTTTCCAAGTTTTGTAGGGAATTAAAGAAAAAGAAAAAGGAGAAGAAGGAAAGCCCGAGACGTTGCTACCACTGCAACGGGAAAGGGCATCTGCGACCAGAATGCCCTCTTCTCAAAAAGGAGAAAAAGAAGGCGTTCCAAGCCACTTGGGACGATTCTAGCTCGGAGGAAGAAGAAGAAAAGACCATAGAAGAAGAAACCGCTTGCTTCGGCTTCATGGCCAGAGGAAGCGACAGTGAAAGCGGAAGCGACTCCGACGACGAGGTAAATTTTGATTTACAAGAAGCTTTTAATGAATTATTCGAGATTAGTAAATCACTAAAAATAGAAAACAAAAGCATGAAGAAGAACCTTATTTTTCTTAAAAATGAAAATGATAGGTTAGAAAAACAACTTAAGGACATAGAAGCTAGTCCTAAGGATGATAACCTATTATTAGATAATCATAACCTCATCAATGAAAATAATAAATTGATTGAGGAAAATGTTAGTCTAAAATTAGAAATTTCAGATTTAAAGACTAAAATGAACATTATAGAAAAAGAAATTGCATGTCTTAGGGAAAATTCTAACAAATTAATCAACAAAGTTGATAATTTTTATAGGCCTAAGGTTGAGAAAGGATCTCCATCAAGGAGACCCTCTAACAAATCCGGATCCAAGCCCACTTGGATACCGAAAAAAGAATTAGAATCTTGTTTTGTAGGATTCAGGGACAACTACAATACACAGGACTGGACCTACAAACTCAAGGCTGGTCAACTTAAGTTGGGAGAACCAATGAGTAGACCAAGGAGGAGAAGAAGAAGACCGACGAGACGGCGAACAAACGACGGACCCGCCGCACGTCGACCACCAGATTGGAGACTGGCGCCAATGCCCGGGCCTCCAAGCTACGGATGGGAGCCCCATCCGATGTGGCATCCACCACCACCATTCGGGCCATTTTATTGGCCATGGTAGGTGAGGTAAAATTCTTAACCCTATCCTTTTTATAAGCATTTAGATAGGGGGAGTTAAAAATGATGAGCTTATTGTCAATTTTTAAGGGGGAGATACAAGTTAGCTAAATTTCCTTTAGTAAGGGGGAGAAAAATAATAGCTATCTTGTTGTTATAAAAAGGGGGAGGACATTACCTTTGTTAAAAATAAATAGAAGAGCATGTTTTAAGGGGGAGTAATAGGAAATATAAAATCAATCAAACCTTTTTGATAATGTCAAAAAGGGGGAGGATTTTTATGCATTATTATTTACGGTTTTGTCATCATCAAAAAGGGGGAGATTGTTGGTGCTAGAGCATCACGATCATTTGTTTTGATGATAACAAAACACGTATTATTTAACATTTGCAATTTGAGTCCTAGATTTCAGGTCAATTGCAAATGAAGACGTGTTTAGACGGAACTCGAGCTCGCATCCAGGACGGATTGGAGGAGCTTGACGGAAAATAGAGGAGGTTCGCGTGGAGCGAAAGATTGGAGATGGAAGACAAGAAGAATAGGATAGATTCTTTTTTATCCTTTCATGTATCTCTTGTATTTATTTTCTTGCTCTTTATTTTCCTTAGACATTATGTTAAAGAGCCTCAAAGAACCCTAACAATAGTCCTAGGAACACCTGCACAACCCTAGGATACTTAGGTTTTCTGTAGAACACTTAGAAAACCAATATAGGGTTAAAACAGAGTTTCCAGACGTCTAATTCACAAATAAGACGTCTGATAAAGAACTTTAAGACGTCTGACTGTTGTTTCAGACGTCTGATAACTGTTAGGCTGGACATAGTTAGTTCTGTCTGATGAAATCAGACGTCCCGACCTTAGACCAGACGTCTTAGGAGACGTCTGATGACTTTACCAGACGTCCAATTAGTGGACCGTTGGCTGGCTTAGAACACACTCAAGATTATGACCGTTAGAGCCTTATCAGACGTCCTTAGGCCTTTCCAGACGTCTGATAAATGACTGTTTTGCCTCGGCTGACCCAAAATCTCTTCTCAGAGATTTTCTAGCCGTTGCAACGTTTGGAAATCAATTCCCACAGTAAAAGTAGGTTTCCAGACGTCCAGACTTAGTGCCAGACGTCCTGTATGTCGTCTGATGGACTTGCACAAAAACCCTGTTTAAATCTGATTCAAGTCAGGGAGAAACCCGCATAGAATCAGACGTCTGACCTTTAAATCAGACGTCTTAAAGTGGCCTTCCAGACGTCTGATGCCAGAATTAGACGTCTGATAACCCTGTGAAGTGTAATCATTGTCCTGATTTCGGCCTGATTCTCTTGGGCTTTGCACCCAACGGCTATGGAAGCTTTTCCAAGCCTTTCAAAGCCTTCCTAAGGCCTCTATAAATAGAGGGGAGCCTTTGCAACACAAAAACACAAGATACACACTAAGAGAAACAAGAGACACACCTAAGCAACTTAGTTCCACTCTTTTGTGTCCAATTGAGGCCCTTGCTCTCCAAGCTCTAGCTTCATTCTCTTGAGAGCATCAAGCCTTCGCGCGCCCGCTCTCCCACTGTTGATAACGAGAGCGACGTAGCGCCATCGCGTGGCACACGCACCGCGTCATCGTCGACGCACTCCTTGCAAAGGGGAGTTTCCTATTTCCTATAGAAGCTAGGTTTAATTACTTTGTTGGCTCTATAGGACTTTTGTTTCTTTTATCTTTGTCTTTTGGTTGGGTATTCGCTTTGCGAATTCCCGTCTCCTTCGTGGGACAAAATCCTTCTCGTGGAGAGAAGGGGTTGAGGAACGCTACCCTCGTACTTGTAGCGTGGTTGTATTGAGGTTGAATCACCCTCGTTCAAAGTGATTCGGTTAGTGGATTTGATCAACTAGGTTGATCGGAAAATCCTAACTCGAGAGGGTTAGGTGGTGGTTTTTACCCGGTTTGGGTTTCCACCTAAAAATTACTTGTGTACATTTTGTGATTGCCTATTTTGTGATATTGTTTATATTTATTTCCGCAATTATTACGTCACCCCCTCCTAGTAGGGACTTTCAGATCAACATCAATCTCCTCGAATGATGCTGGTTGATGGTAAAAAGCCCTACAAAGGTACACGTGCACAGATGGTGACGGGTTAGAACAGTCGTCACAAGTTTGGGTCCGGTAGTCTGAGACAGAATTAAGGGTGAGGCATTCCTCGACCAGAGTCTCCACGGGATCGTGTTCCTCAACCCAGTCACAATCGGAAGACTTGGTCGCATGGAAGATATTTAATTGTATCTTCCTATCTCCGAAGGTGATTTCCATACATCTTGTGTCACAATCGATGTTCGCCTTAGCCGTAGCTAAGAAAGGTCTGCCTAGGATGATGGGTGTGTTTCGTAATTGTTCAGGGACTTCCATGTCGAGCACCAAGAAGTCGACTGGGAAATAGAAGTCCATGACCCGTACAATTACGTCCTCGACAACCCCCTTCGAGGTCTTCACAGATCTATCGGCCAACTAAATGGTCACAGGTGTGGACGTTAATTCTCCGAATCCAAATTGGTGGTATAGGGTCGTCGGAATTAGATTGATGGAAGCACCTAAGTCTAGGAGCGCTCTATCAAATGTCATGTCCTCGATATTGCAGGATATCAGGGGTGCTCCTGGGTCAGTTCGTTTGAGCAGAAGGTTGTTCGATATCACGGAACTTGCTTACTCTGAGAGCACAACCTTCCTAGGTGCTTGAGGTTTCGACTTACGCTTCGGTGTGCAGGCATCCTTCATGAACTTAGCGTAAGCCGGAATGTGCTTGACGGCTTCGAGGAGCGAGATATTAATCTGAATCTGCTTAAAGATCTCCAAAAGCTCCTCATTCTCCATAACACTTTGCTTTTTCTTGATCTCTTCCAAGGCCTCAGGATATGGTCTCTGAATGTGAATAGGGTCTATTTTTGGGTCCTTGGGTTTCCCTGCACCTCTTTAGAGTCGGGCATTTCAGGGGGTGAAGTCACGGGAGGAGTCGGCCATTTGGGATCCTAGGTCTTGGTGCCGCTTCTCAAGGTCACCGCATTTACAGAGGCGTTGGGACCATGGGTCAATCCTTGAGAAGACGAGGAAGAAGCACCAAACCCAGGGGGTGTTTGTGGGGCTGGCTGGACCATGTGGGCCTGCCCGGGATTGCCTTGGAACCCTTGCGAATTAGAGCTTCTGTTAATCACGTTTCGCGGGTTTGGTTGTGGTTGAGAAGGAAGGGATTCCTGCTGTTTACAATCCAATAACTGGCTCAACTATCCCTTCGCTAAAGCCATTTCCTCCTGGTGTTTTTGGTTCATTTTAGCCATCATTTTTATCAGGGTGTCCATTTGGTTTTGCGGGGAGGAGCCGCCCTATTTGGATTATAAGGGGGTCTAACCGGTGGACCTTGCTGACAAGAGGGTGGGTTTGGTTGATAGTTTGGCCTGGGCAGGTTATGGGATTGAGGCGGTTTTTGGTTTGTCTAAGCAAAGTTTGGATGATTATGCTATCCGGCGTTGTAGGTGTTGGAGAAGGGGTCAGGTTTGGAATAACCTTAGATAGCCTGGACATCTTCAAAGATAGAAGGTGTCGAGGGAGAGGAAAGAGAATAATCAAGGGTTGAGGGAGCAAAGGTCCCTCCTCGGAACATGGTCAGGGGTTGTTCCAGGTGCATCTGGCTTAGTGGTTAGACCAAGTCAACATTGTGAGCTCCCTTTGCTAGGGAGAGGATCTGTAGTGGGTTTTTGGTTTAGTTCAACAGTTTATCTATTTTCTTATCTACCAATTCCACTTGATCTAATTTCTTAGCAATGATATCCATATCAACCGTTCCAGAATTTGCTTGTACCTCATAGATCCCACCACGAGGTTGACTGGATCGACTAAACTGGGTCATGGAGGCATTGTTGAGTGAATGTTCGCTCATAGACTCGAAGAGCGCAAACATGCTCTCATCTTTGTTCAGGAAATTTTCCCCACATGAGGCATCGACGAAGTTCCGAAGGTTGTTGTCCAGACTGTGGTAGAAGATCTGGGCCAATTACCACCTTGGTACTTCGTGGTGTGGGCATTTCCTCAATAGTTCATTAAATCTTTCCCATGCCTCATGAAACTGTTCCCCACCCTGGAGTGTAAAGGTGGTAATAGCTCTTCTGAGGGCATTGGTTTTTCCTATGGGGAAGAATTTCTTTAAGAATGCATGCCTCAGTTTTTCCCTAGTGGAGATGGGTCTTCCTAAAGTTTTAAGCCAGTGAGATGCTTTGTCTCTCAGTGAGAAGGGGAACGTCTTGATCAAAACAATGTCTAGGCTAATATTCCTGGGTTTTACAGTCCGAGCTATCCGGTCAAGATCCTTTAGGTGCTGGAAGGGGTCCTCATTTGAGCTTTTATGGAAGTGGCTCTGAATCAGGCTCAGGATGTTTGGTTTCAGCTCAAAATCATCTCCTCCCTCGGAGATCCTAAGGTGTGGTTCAATCCGAATCGCAGAAGGATTGTAGAAGTCGCGGAGGGGCTTAGGTTGGTTCTGGAATGGTGGTGGATCAAGTGGTGGTTGCCCTTGTGAGTCCTAGAAAGGTGGTAGTGGTTACCCCTGCAGGTTCTGCAACCGGTGTATGGCTTGCATGATAGTGTGGATCTATTGCTGCTAAAGCCGGTGGTTTGCATTGATCTGGGCCTAGATGATGGCTATCGTATCTAGTGGAGGTTGGTTCTCAACCTCATCTACTCTAGGTTCGGCCATGTCTCTAGTAAGATCAAGTCTCCTGGATTCCCGTCCCAAAACAAACAACTCGGGATGAAGTGATCGTCTCCCGTGCATACATTAGAGAAGAACAGGAGGGGATGCGGAGAGCGACAGATGCGAGAAGTGTGTGTGCACAACCAAGCAGGCAAGCCTAGTCCTTATAGTGTATTCCTTAGGGGACCTAGAAATCTTCAAATGAACGATCAAGTCTGTAGGCACGGGACTACCCTTCCCAAAGCTAATTTGGCCAGGTTGATTACGAGGGGATTGTGGGGAAGGTTTTTCATTTGGCTTGCGCCGCCGGTTTCATAAACCCCACAACCGCGGTCGTTTGACACTTCCCCGTAGCCTAGTCACCAGATTCTACTAAGGGAATGAAGGCCAACTGCCCAGCAAACAAAATCGCGCCTCTTGAGACTTAACCCAGTCCTGCCTAGGGTACGTCTACTCTGTTTTAATGGGCTAGGACAGTGCTTGTGCTTAGGTTATGTGATGAGGCGTTGATTGGGGTGATGTCTCTTAGTTATCTAATTCGAATGTGTGTGCTCCTGTCAAGACATGATTTTCAAGCAAGGATTTAAGATGTGTCTTTTAATGTTTGTCCTTACTTTCGTGTCTTTTAGGGTTGACGTGTCTTAATGTTTTCAGGCAACTTTCAAGTGGGCACGCCAAGTTTTGTACACAATCGGTGAGAGTAGATTTCCTTTAATGTGAAGAGACTCTAAAACCCTAATGTGCTTATCCTAGTGTTCATACAATTTCTACCAGATGAGTCGATTTTAGGGGTGAGTGGTGCCACCTAAGTCAAACCACAGTGGCTTTGCAAACACCACCCATAGAAAAAGAACATTCAAAAAGATGGGGTCTTTAAGAATGTTAGAGTACATTTTTTTTATTAGGTGATAAGTTATGGATGAGGATCAGGCAATCATTCACCACGTCAATTTTTTTCTGATTTTAAATTTTTTTTAGATTTTTTAGGCAAGCAAACAACCACGGGAAAAGAGATACAACTGATCCTTACTGCGCTTATTCCATCTCTGTCATCATGAGTTGCGCTCCTTCGCCGTCCAAGCGTCAAGTTCTTGCAAAATGCGTTAGATGATGTGAGCATGGATGTAAAATGGAAGTGACAAAATAAATCCGTTGCCTCCTCGGCAACGGCGTCAAAAATTGACACGCTACGGATGCGTTTATTTAAAAGGGTCGTAGCTTGTGTTCGCTGCGTCGATTTTAAATAAACGGATGTGAGTTCGAGTGTCGAATACAGGGAGGCGTGAAAATCGGATTTTTCTATCGCTCAGTGTTACGGAAATGACGGGTTTTTGCTTGTACAAGAAAAATGAGTAAGAGAGAGAGAGAGAGAGTAGGGTTAGAGTTTTTTTAAGTCATGACGTTCATGCAACTCACGATACGAAAAAAAAAACTTGTCAAGAAGAGAAAGAGCGACAATAGCTAGAAAAGAAACATCATTTAACATGCGCTTTAGTTTTACAAGTACAACACTAGATAAATGCTTAAGCACAAGTAAAGCTATGCTAGAGAGAGAGAGAGAGAGAGAGAGAGAGAGGAGACGGCGAGGCGGCCACGGCGATGGAGGGCTTCGTCGGTGGCTCGTCGACTTCGGCGATTACAAAAGTGTGCTAGGAGTAGGGTGGAACACTTGCAAGGGTATTGAATGCTTTACATGGGTGGTTGGAAGGGGTTTATATAGGAAGAAGGGTTTTCCAAATGAAGAGGCTTTAGCGACGTTCGGGACGTTGCTAAATCCATGCCAAAACTGTCGGTGTAGCCCCCTGCCCTTCGGTCGCACGCGCGCGTTGTTCTCCTTTGCAATCCGTGTGTGGCCGTTGAGGACCATCCGATCGAAGATCGGATGTTGAGATCGCACGTGGAGCGCACCTTCAGATCGCGCCTTGCGAGCGCTGTGCGCACGTCATCGCGCGCGTTTGGCGTGAGCGTCCGCGATCGCGCCACGTCGCTTGCTTCTGTGCCATTCGATCGCAGATGAGCGACTATAATCGCGCGCCTCGCGATCGCTCGAATTTGAGGTGTGGTGGGCTCCTCGAACCCGCTCCCCTTAGCGTGAGGGTGAGGCACGTACCGTTGCACTATGTCCTCCGATTGTCGTGGAGACGACGCGCTGGCACGGTGCTGGCGACCGTTGGATGAAGATCCAATGGTTGTGATCTGCTACAATTTGTGGGCGTTGTGGATGTGGGAGCGAGGGGCGCATGCTCGGATCGGACGGCTTAAAGTTGCTGAGCGCGATGTGGTTGAGCTGTGCTGCGGGAGAGGGGTGCGGCGATGGTGCCACGTGGCTGCCTCGTGGCCATTGATCATCAGATAAACGGTTAAAACTTCTTGGGCCATTTGTTGGAGCTCCGGATGTTGGATTTGGTCGATTTTGAGTCCGTCGGACTTCGTTCGTCGTTTTAAATCCATCCATGTGGTCCGATTGCTCATCTGAGGCCTGTTTTGACATGAACTTGTGCAAATGGCCATTAATACTTGTTTATAAGTAATCTTAACCTGCGATGCATACAATGCTCCCATGCCCATTCATGATGTGCTATTTGTGTATATTATCTTTAATATAAACCACAATTGGCAGAATTATTACTCTAAAATGTAGTGCTATTAGGTGGTGTGACTGGCAAGTTATCAGTCGGTTGTCCAGAGCCTAGTCACAAGATCATTTTCATTGTACTTCCTTTAGGTAAATCTTAGATTAGGGAAGCCACATATTTTTTTAAAAAAACAAACAAAAAGAAAAAGAAAAAAAAATAAAAAAGGAGAAATAAAAAAAGCCACACTTCATCGTACGAGTATGGTTGGCAAGTTGTCGGTGGTAACAGCTCATTAGTCGGTTGTCCAAAACCCAGCTCACAAAAAATTACACAATAATTCCCAAAACACTTAGGGAAGAAGTGATGAAGTAGAATAAACCGGAGAGATATATACTGGGTTCGCTCTTGTGTTGACCCCATAAATAAAAGTATGGAGAAAACTACCATTCGAAAAGATAAACCTATAGGCAAGGTCACCTAGGGTCGTAGAAACCCGAAGTTCATTTTAACGGTCGCCTAATGAGTCTTTCACTATTTTCACAAGATGCTTAGCACTTAGAGTCTTTTCCAAGTCTTGGGTGGGTTGGGTAGTCGTAGAAAGTTCCCGTAACTCTCAAACTCCAGAAGTACAAAAAAATTGGAAAGAAGAAAAAAAGAAAAAAAAAATGTATCTTCTCTTCTCAAATAAGACGAGGGCTTGGACGGTCTGTATTTTGGCAGGCACCTAGATACTATTGAGTTTTTGTAACTAGGTCTTGGGGTTGATACTTTTTAAAGCAATCAATGAATTTTGCTTAAATACTCGAACCCTAATTCTACGTTTAGACATAGCATGTGGGTATGATAAGGACATATAAATTCATCATAAAATGCTTATTTATAATAGTTCCTAGGCATAACATTGCATATCATGATATAAATATTGCACAAGCATCAATTGCATTGCATTTAGAATAGTTGTATATTATATACATTAATTCCATCATTTTACATGGCCAGGAGGCAGTGTGACATCTTTACGGGCTTCGGATGAATAATCCGACCGTACGGATGGATTCAGAGCAACGATCGCAGTTCGTCAACGTGAGGATCACCCAGATCTGAGCTCTATAGCACCCTTCGCAAGAAGAAGATGGACGGCCTAGATGACGCCACGTGGTGCCATCCAGGTTGCCCCACCTGAGCCAAGGCACCCCCAAGCTCGCCGCAAGATCAAATCCCAGCCGTCGGATCTCAATCCAACGGTTGAGATGTGCGCTCCACGGCTGAAGAAGCGCCTCATCTTACCTGGCCTCAGGTAAGATCAAGCGAAGATTCATCTCGACCGTTGGATCTTCATCCAACAGTCGTGGTCGCTGAAGCTCAATTCATAAACAGAACACATAACGACCTTAGCACAATGATTTGCACCTCAACTCTCAACGCGCGACCATGCGTTCGAAGCCCCACGTGTGGATTTTTTCCGCTGAAACGCATGCGGAAGGGAAATTGAGCCGTCGATGGAAGATTTGGCGATGAAGCAGCTACGTGGATGCATAGTTGAGCACGGATGCTGCACGCGGGTGCTGACGCACATCGAGAATGCACCATCTGACGTGCGCGACATCTGACAGCTGATGGCAAGGCGCGCGATTCAAATTTTGCGAAGGGGCGCGATCTTCTCTCGGTTGTGCGATCCTTCATCCGACGGTTAGGATTCATCTGCGCCTGTGTGCACAATGACAGCGGCGGGCGTGGGTGGTGAGCGCGGGATTTACAATGACAGAAGGGCGGGCCTTTAGTGACACTTATAGCTGTCGCTAAATGGCCTGCGCAGTGCGTGCGCCAGCCCAAGCAATGAAGAGGCGAGGATCTTCAGCGACAACTCGAGCTGTCACTGAATGCTTGTGCGCAGGACTCTTCTTTCCTCCACTATATAAACACCCCTACACCCCCTATTCCTCTTGATCTCTACCTACTCTACTCCAATCTACTCCCAAGCTCTAGCAAGCCTACCAACGTTCTATTGGAGCTTGCTCTTAAGCTCCCAAGACGCCTATTAGTATAGCGAACCTCTGCCCCTCCAAATATTCATCCATCTTCCCATCCCCATTCACAGGTCTTGGAGCCGTCCTTCCACCTCTATTCCAGTAGCAGATTATCCCTGACTTCTTACCTCCATTCCGGAGCCATGCCGAAGCTTTCCTCTACCCGATGTCCTCCTGCATCTCACCTTCGTCATCCCGCTCCTCACCTCCTTCATCCGAGCTTCCGCCAGGCACCGTCGTCTCGTTGAACAGTCGATTTGGGAGATTTCTTCTCACCCCTCTTTTTATGCTTTCATAGTTTATTATAATTGACATTGGATTGATATATATATATATCATATTTGTTCCATTTCTATCTTGTGATTCATTCTGCTTGTCTTCTTTTCAAAAATACAAAAAAAAAATCTTAAAATACCAAAAAGAAACAAAGCGAAGCGTGGTTTTCAGTTAAAGTAAACGTCACCTCCCTGTGTTCGACCTAGGACTCCCTTGGAGTTTCGGTATAAATTTTATTTGACGAGTTTTGTAACTACGACGACGGGTTACTTGTAACCCTGATTTTTAAACATGCAAAACACGTGTGATCAGTTACCATTCGGGTTACACTATTAACAATTTCAGATTTAGAATACGGTCCATTGATGATACAAAAGCCACGCAATAGGCGGGAGTCGTCAGTTGTGACTTAAGCACTGGTTGTGATGGTTATTACAGTTAAATTGAAGAGATTGTGAAAATGAGTTTTAGGTTTGACCGTAGGGTGATTCTATTCAAGTGTGATTGGTTTGATGTTTTCAAAGAAGACATTGGATTCAAAGTTGATAGGAAACACGGTTTCTTAAGCTTAAGTAAGAACCCGTCGCATTCTCCAGGCATCAGAACCATTCACACTAGCTTGTCAGATAACACAAGTATTCTACGTGCCTAATAATAACAGAAATGGGTGGATAATACCCGTTAGAACTCTACTGCGTGAATACGATGTGGGAAAAGATTTTGACCCAGATATTAAATTTGAAGCATATCAACAAAACCCACAAAGTGAAAAAGTTGCCCTTGGTGCAACTGACATTGATATATAAGGTAATTTACTAAAAGTATTAATCCATAAACTACAAATAAAAATAATTTAACAAATTTTTAGTTGTCCATTATGTTTAATTTTTTTTTTAAATTGTTTCGTCTTTTTTCAAAGATTATATTCATTTATTTTTCGAAATTGAAATTTATTTTATTGCCTTCTTATATAGGTTCTTTATATTCTTACACTATTTTTGCACAATTTCTCGACTATTTTGTACTATGGTGAGATTCTTCTACTATCTTTTTTAAAATGCTCTTTTAATGTTAAATGTGGGGTGCATCCGCTTAGATTTATTTTGTGTGGGGTGTGCCTACTTAAGTTTATGTTAAGTGTGGGGTGTACCCACTTTGGTTTAGTTTATGTGTGAGATGTGCCTACTTAGGTTTATTTTATGTGTTGAGTCTGTCCACATAGGTTTATTTTATTTATGGATGATGCATTTACATTTTTTTTTGTATATTGAATGTTTTGTGTTGAATGTGAAGAAGAGGAAGAGGAAAGGAAAATAGAGGAAGTAAGGGAATGTGAAGAAAAAGGAAAAGGGGAAGGGAAATGGAGGGGGAATGAAAAGGAAAAAAAAGAGGAAGGGAAAGGGGGAGGAAGGAAATGGAGAGTGTAATAGTAATGTGAAGAAGATGAAACAAAATGGGAAGGGAAGGGAAATGGATGGGGGAATGCATGAGAATGAAGGAAAATGAAGTGAAGGGGAATGTAAAGGAGGGAGGGAAAGGAGTTTGGATGGGTGAAGGGGAATGTGGAGAAGAGGGAGGGGATGCGGAAAGGGAAATGAAGGGGGGAAAAGAGAAGGAAAAAGAAGAGGAAGGGAAAGGGAAAGGGAAATGGGGGAGGAGAATGGGAATGAGCCAGAAGAGGAAGGAAAAGGGGAAGGGAAATGGAGGAAGGGAAGGGGAAGGGAAAAAAAGATGAAATGTAGGGGGAAGGTGTTTTTTTTCTATGTTTATTTTATTTTCATTTATTTCTATACTAATTTTGTACGGAATATTTTAAATATTACAATATATAGGGAAAACACTGTTGAATTGTTTTTTAAAATATTTGATTATTTATTTTATTTTTACGTAGGTTATATTTAAGAAGAAGGCTAATAGGAGTCGTAAGGATGATACCGCCATTCAACAGCCTGAGGCCCCCTTGCTAGCAACCTCAGCCTCAGGCCCATCGCTGGCAGCACCCGACTCAGCTCCCCCGTGAGGAGCCCCAGGCACCTCGCCAACAGTTTCTAAGGTTTGGAGATGTGGCTTGATATCTCCAGAGTCAGAGGAGAGGAGGTAAGGGGAAGGGGAAGAATCCGATGCCTCCTTCGATGAATTTCCCGACAAAAGATTCTGACTACAAGGATGCACCCGCCAATGATGACGAGGAGGATAGTACTTCAGTTGATGAGGAGAATGTTGGGTTGGATGATCAGTTAGAGTAGTTGGCTGACCCAAATCCTTCTCAACTGGGATGTTCTGCACCACCCTCTAACAGTACTGGTATGAAATTAAAGTTTAGTAAATGTTACAACTTATTTATTTCTTTGTCATTTTATTTTATTTTATAATTTTGTCTTTTATGTATACGTAGGGGAAGAAGTCCCACGCAAAATAGGGACCTAGAGAGAATTCCTCATGAGGTCTGCATTATAGTTAGGATCACACCAGCGGGGGAAGCAGTGGATTATCCTCTATTCGTTAGCATACTGGATACGCAGACGAAGGCAATCATCCCACTCTCGTACTTCAATTAAAGGAAGGTACCAAATGAGCTGAAGAGGCAGCTCATTCGAGAGTTAGAGGTAAGTAGTAAAAATTAATAACTTATTTACATTGCTTTATATAACTTTAAATTAAGTAATAATTTTTTTTCTAATATAGGTGATCTTCGATTAGGGCGATGCTTCGAACATTCTCAAATATATCCTCAAATACATGGCTAAGATTCATAAAAACTGAAGATTGGAGGTGAAGAGTAAGGTAAAAGATAAATTTTAACTATATTTGTTTATTTCTTTTACCATAGTTCTAATATTATTTCTAACATTACAAATATATTTTTTAGTATTATATGAACATGAATCATGATGAGGTATTGCATAATGGGTCTCTTCTAATACAGTCGCACACTAAGAAGGAAGCGTGATCCAGCGATGCAGGTAAAAGTATCATACATATTATCATTTAATTAATTTTTAAGTTAATAAATTATACCCAGGCCAAAAAGAATAGAGAAAATAGGATTAAAACTCCACCGAAGACCTATGTCTTGGGTTGGAGGAGCATTGGTGGGATGAAATCCCTATATGTTAGTATTTTTAATTTTTTTTAACCCTACAATATTTTTAATTTTTTTCAATTAACTCTTTCAAAATATTGCAGTCCGTCATGCATGAAGATGCCCAACTTGATCGATAGGAGTATACGAGGCCACTCATAACAAGCTGAGTGGTGAGGGAAATAGAGACTTCATGACATATACCAATAGGAACACGTAAGTTAAAATACCCAATACTTTTATTTCATTTCATAATTATAAATAAATGAAATTACTTAATATAATTTAATCTTCTTTAGGATAATATGGTCAATTTAATGCATCCTCCTGAAGATGCCAATTTTGGAACAATTTAGCAACCACTATCAGCAGAGGAGGCATTCCGAACAGTCATGCCACCTGAGCATGGCAGGTACATTCTTAGTGCAGAGAGGAGCGAGATTGTTTCCAGCTGGTATGGGAGAAGGGCATCGTCCTCTTCAGCTGAGATACAAGAGATGAGGAAGGAGATTGGAGCAATAGATTGATGAACTAATCATGCAGGTCAGGGAAACCGTGACATAGTACAAGGAGTCGAATCAGACCTTAAAGGAGCTCCTAAAGATACTTCAGCAAGGAGGTATCGATCACCCATCCTTTTATCAGTATAGAGATCGTCGTGACGACAACGATTTAGGTGGTGATGATGGAGGTATTGGTGTCGCAGCCTGATTGTTATATTTTTATTTGATGTTTTGCTTATACATGTACTTTGTATACATTATTATATATATATGAAAATTTGATTCTAGTTTTTAGTATTTTAAATGAATGCAAATGTTTTAAGCTTTGTGATTATATTTTTATTGAAATTTTAGTTCTCTACAAATCTTCCACATATTTAAAACCTTTAGTAAAAAAAATTACTACTATTTTCGACTATTTTACAACGGTCGATAATAGTCTGCGATTGAAATTGCAACACATTATCGACTGTTTAAAAACAGATGACAATATTAATATTCTCGACCGTTCTAAACAAACGGTCGATAAGATCACTATTGTCGACTGTCGTAAAATAGTTGAGAATAGTGATATTCTCGACTGTTGTTTATAACGGTCGGGAATAATATGTTGACCATCTAAATAATAGTCGACGTAGATTTTTATGTCGACGGTTCATTTATAACGGTTGAGAAAAATATTTCTCGACCGTTGAAAACAAATGAGAAAAACAACCACACGTCAGATGAGGGACCTTTTTTTTTCTGACAATAACATTCTATAATGGTCGAGAAAATACAATAGCAATAACACATTTCTCGATCCATGTTCTTGACTGATATTTTCATATTATTGATTATTTTTAACGGTCGACAATATTGAATATTCTTATAATATTAAGTGAAGAGAGAGTGCAATAGAGAGGGGTTGGTCATTGACCGGGGAAATGGGATCGGATGCGTGGGATTTTCATGGGTTAGAGCCTGTGATTGTACATGTGAAGAAAAAATGGAATGGGAGAAGTGCGAGGGAAATTGTTGGAGTTAAAATCCCGAGTGGGTGTGCATGGATTTTTAAGACAAATAGAGAGAGCGTGCACTGGAAAATATGGTGAGGGAGAAGGGTCATGAAAATCAATTAGGAGGTCAAATTTTTCCTGCCACAATTATTGCCACAAAAATACCTGCACATGATTAGTTACGTACGTACAGTTATAAAATGCAAGAGAATTCATATTATCCTAATTTTCAATGCATGTAATTATTTTACAATTAAATGTAAGTTCCAAAGCATGCTGAAATGTAGGCAGTAATAGGTTTAAGTTTACAAATAATCCACCAAAATGGATTCATTAAATGTTCCTATACCTAAGTTTTGTTAGTCTCGAGTAAATCATTGTGATAAGAGAACGGTCATCTAAGCTAGGATGCGAAAGTCAGGTTGCCCTTGTCTAATCAACTCTTGAGGAATAAGTTCAAAATTTCAAGATTTAGACTGAGGTTCTCAAGTACCGAGCAAAATAAAGACCTCTTCGTCCTATTAGATTCCGATTGATTGCTGTTGTGGGTTGTCGACAAAGGTTTCTTAAGCTCGAAACCTTCCCAAGAATTTGTTGACTCTAGAGGTTAAAGCATCTTTGAATGTGTGCAAATGGTTTTGATTTAGCTTGCACATGTATTAAAGAAAGAGAAAAAATTTTGCAATTTTTCCTTTGGTAATTTTTTTGTGATTCCTCTAAGTCCAACCTTGGATCGGCTCTCAACACAGTTTGTGTCGGATTCCTCATTTCCATCACCGATCCTCGCAGGGTCCCTTAGCAATCGATGCTTCGAAATAGCATCGCCCATGGCAACCCTACGAATCCTGGCATTCGATACTTTGTGATAGTACTGCTCCTGACATTTTTAAGCTAATCCAAGCCCTGACAATCAACATTTTCGGATAATGCTGCTCATGTCACCTGAATAGTACGATACGCTTCCATGCCCTCGGTTGGATATTTAAATATCTTAGGAGACAAATGTCAAGGTGGTGACATATTATCATCACATTCTCAAGGGGAGTATATACTCCACCTCTCATGCGATGGGAACTCTTCCAATCATTTTATGTTTTTGAGCCTCTCATAAGTCAAATCCTTAAGGAACCATTTTTCATAAAGAGAAATTTGTGGTTGTCTTTATTAACTGCATTGAATTTGACTAAAGTTTGAGTGGTGGATACTTAAGTTATCAAATACCCTCAAACCAAAGGGCGGACACGAGGGTCAAATACCCCCTTAAGCCATTGACTTAATATGTTGGCCTCATGGTCTCTTCAAGGACTTGGAAAACAACCTAATCTTATTAAGTACATAAGTTTTTAAGCCTATCTTAGTCCCAAAGAGTTTATACCTAAGACTTCAGTCGAAGACTACTCAGCTCATCTCAACCTCCTTTCCTAGCCCAGATTGTATCCTCATGAATAGAATATTAATTGCTTTATTTTCTTTTTAATATATATATATATATATATATATATATATATACAAAATTTAAGTAGGAAGTCCTACGTGCATGCAAAAATCAGACATCAGGTTTTACGCCCCCCCTCATGCCTAAGATGTACAATGTCCTCATTGTCCAAAAAGGGAAGGCATTACCTGAGAAGTTGGGTTGCCTCCCAACGAGCACTGCATTTTCTGTCAGCAACCTAACTTATAGAGAATTTGTAAGCCAGGTTTCAAAGACATAAAGCTAGGCCCTAAAAATATGCATAAAAGTGCATGGGCCTAAAGAACAGGTAGCCCTAGATGTTGGAGAGCTGATGATGCAGAGTTATCCCAAATGCTTGCCAAAAGATGTCAATGTAAGGAACCTCGCAGGCTACCTAGAGAGGTCTAAAAATAGAAGGATGTGAAAGGACCTCTCAAAACAGAATTAGTGGAGGATAGCAAGGGTCCTCCAAAGTTTTGAAGGGTTTTGAAAGATTTATGCCAAATTAATTTAAACTCTTGAATAGTGAGATTAAAAGTACAAACATCGATCCAAACTTACCATTCCACCTAGAGATGTACTGACCTAATATTCTCCTCAGAAAGAATGAATCTGAGCAGAGATTTGAGCCAGAGATTGGTTAAGGAGTCTAAGGTTTGGTTGGGTGGTTGAGGGGTAATAATTAAGTCCCATGAGGGCTTTTAGTCTATTCTGGTTCCATTCCCAGCAACCATTCCTCTTTGCCATCCCCATCCTTAACCAATTTCATTATTTCTTCATATTCTAACTACTCCTTAATGGATGAGTCAGGCATAATATTCCTTATTGCATTATCACATGTTGACTCATGATCAAAATCATTTGATAGCAGTTGGGTGGGAAGCAACAAAATTAGGAATAACATTAATTTCATCCCTAGGTTCTTTTTCATCACTTACATCCTTTTCGGGGGAGTTATTTGATTTGTCATTGAGCGTAGTCATTGCTTTATTATCCTCTATAACTTTGTGAGGAAGATCATTCTCCATGATAGAAGTGAGGAGGAAGCATGTATCTCTCAATTCGTTCGAGGCATAAATCCTCAAATAATATGTATTGTCCCCGGGAGTCACTCTAAATTGTCAAAGTAGGTTCCTCTATCATATGGTCGTCCTCCTCAAATTTGGACTCCTCTACCTGAGATGGTGATTCCTCGACAAATTCCTTTTTCATTTCAAAATCCCTAGGGAAATCCATGTGGGGTGATAGGTTGTCAAATATAGTGGATGTCTCATCAGATGGATGTAAGTCTAGCACATGTTCCCTAAGGGTGGGTTCGGGGTTGGGCTCACTAAAGGTAGGATTAGGTTCCACCTCTTCATCGGTAGGGGAAGCAAGAATGACAAATTGAGAAAACCCTACCCATCAACATTGAAGCAAATCCTGTCATCAGGGTCGAGCTCTTCCAAGGGTACCATCTTCCCCTTTGTTTAACTCCAATAAAGTTCAAGTGGATAGTCAATAGAATTGTCCTCATCGTCAAGTGGTCACATCTCTTCGGTGGAGTCTAAATGATAGCTACTCCTTAAAAAAGAATCCCTATCTAGAGTTGTTTCCTCAACGTCATTTTGGAGATCGGGTGTATAAAGGTAGGGATTAGGATCATCCATGGGAGGGTAGCTAAGGTTGCTAATTTTCTCATTCAGTTTTTGATTATTCCTCGAAAGCTCTCCCATAAATTCCATCATTTCCTATTGTTGTTTCTGCATTTCTAACATAAAAGTGGAAAGACTGCTGTCAGCTATAGGAGGATAAGCAAACTCAGGCTCTTGTGTCCTAGGAGTTTCAATCAAACCCTGATAGGTATAGTCAAGAAGGACAAGTAGGTTGAGTGTTTGCATCCTAGAAGGGATTCTGGAGGTGGGGAATCCCACTCCTGGGTTCTACTCATGATGGTTAGGAGGTATGAGGCCAGGGCTTTGAAGATGAGAATAGAATTGCTCCCATGAATTGTTATTGTATCCATTAAAAGATGGAGAAGTTCTGGTCGTGGGGTCATGATGTAAAGATGAGTAGAGTTGGTTTTGAATGTTTGAAGGATATGAGTAGGGGGGTCCACTTTTAATTTGATTCGTTTAAACTCTCTTAGGGCTCAATCGAATCCAGATTAAATCCTAAAATTCCCCAGAGAGCTCTCACCACGCACACCACACGGCCAATGCAAGCACAATGGGACTATGTTTTTAGTAGATTTTACGTCTTTACTTTTGGTTCAAATTGGTGGCTAAGAAGGTTAAGCAGACATTATGGGTCCTAACCGACCATTGCTTGTGCCTAAAAACCTAGTCATAAGAAAAGGAAGCCTCGAATTGAGCCTACTCACAAGAAACTGAAGTAACATGGTTAGAGAGACTGGTAGATTTATGATGAGGTGTGACTCTAAAATACCCAAGTTAAGTTAGGAACTAAGTTAAAACATTATCAATTAACACAAGAAAAGGGTTAAGTGTGAGATTTGTAGAAAATGACCTAAAACACCAAAATTATGCTAAAAATGCATAATTAGGTCACAATTGAGATATTGTATACCTAAGTGTATAAATGGAGTATTAAATGCCAATTGAATACTAAATTAAGCACAAGTTCACAAATCAATTGTGGGAATAATTTCTAAAATGTTCAAAACAGTTGCCATAAAAATTTCATTGAGATTTAACCTTATTTGGACCTAGAAAGGCATGCATTACATTTAGGTCATCATTCATTCTCAAGCTCTTCACATTTCATACACAAAATTTGTCAAGGACCTTTTTGAAAGCCACTAAGGACCTATTGGTTAGGAAACCTACAACTTGTGGGTTTTCTGGCAATTCTTATTAGTTCACACCAGGGGTCTCTAGTGTAAAAACACCTTTAGACTTGGGGGCACGCCTCTTCTTGAGCTGCTCTTCACGATGAACACAATTGCCCTCCGTTGTCCATTCCTTTCTCCACCTAATCAACGGTGGATCCTCAAGTAACTACCTATCGCTAGTTTCCAAATCTTCCTGCCAAACTCTAGATCTCATCCAATGGTTGTGATTCACTCTAGTGCAACTCACGTCTCGAAGATCCTAACTCAACCATTGTCGCCTAACGGCCTTGAACCTTAAATTCCCAATTACTTGAGCTACCTGAACTTATTTAAGAAGCTCTACACTCACCTTTGCTATTTTACCAGCTCGCTCCCTACTCCCTCGAGTTGGTCGTTCGTCCACTCCAGTTTCCCCTTCCCTTTTCATCTACCATTAGTGACAGAGGTGGTGTACTTCTTCCTCCTTCCCTCGTTGATAGGGATCGCAAAACACCTGAGAGCGAGCTCGGAACTCTCCTAGTGGGTTCTTCGTCGTTGGAGTCTCTCCCCTTCTATTTGTCACCATTGGCCACTAGTTGTGGTACCCAGATGTCCCCTTCGTCCCTTTAGAATAGGATTTTATCGCTTTCTTAGTTAGATTGATTGCTTTCTAGATTAGTTTAGGTTAGTTAGGTAGTATAGATTAGAATTAAATGTTTAATTGTTTCGAATTGGGACTAGGTTAGCGTAATCTATTCTCGATCATAATTCACCATCTCCGATCAATTCTGATCAGAGAGGAAGATCCACTCACTCATTTTGTTCATCTAAACTCCCACTTCACCTCATGATCGCATTCTTCTCAATTTAATCGCATTTTGATCGCCAATTCACCCATAGCATCTAATAGATCTAGAGTTTAGTAGTTCTCAGACCTATTAAAGTGCTCAAATCCACTCTAAGGGCCTCCTATTCAGCCCATAAATCCACAAATGCCGACAAATGCCCTCCCCATGATCTGAATTGAATGTAATTCGATTGATTGGTCACAATTGGTTTTAATGTTCGGTGGATTTGATGAGCAATTGATGGTTAATCTAATTTAACCGATGAAATTGAATTGATATGAGTTGAATTGGATGCATCGTGATTGCATTGATTGTAAGTGATTAGATTTTCCTTGCCTGAAATCTTCGTGTCGAAGTTCGACCATCAGTATTGTGTATACGTTCACGGGTAGCAATGGTCGAGGGAAAATTAGTTGCACTGATTTGGGGCCAAAGCAATGACTTAAATGATTTTAAAGCATCGCCCAATTAACCTGAGCACCAATCCATGGTGTGCAGGATGATTAAGTGATCATATCACCTTAGCAAGTAGAATTAAAAGCCCACTTGGGTGATAGGTTAATCTTAGTGTATATGATTTTAATCCACTGCTTGAGGAGTGAATGATGTTTTAGATATTTGGATGAAGGTTTGGGATCAATTTATAGAGAGTTTGAACACCTGATTCGTTCCTTCCTTCTTCGCTGTCCATAACAAAAGGAGGAGAATCAATTAGGGTTTTCTAGATGATTTTAAGAGTTGATTCGTGTTTCATAGGATTCCAGATGCTTCAAAGAATGAATGCAATGATTAAGGATAATGTTTATTTGGCCCGAGCATGATTTAGGATTTTCAAGTGTTAACTTTCAGTTCTCAGGTCTCTCTGCGAGTATTAAGGACTTTTATTCGGTTCATGATGTTTGAAGTGAACTTCATACGATTTTTGAAGTTTATGCAATAAGTTAGAATAATTTCAAGATGGTCCGAGCTTGGCTTTAAATCTAAGAGTTTATGACAATAGCTATTGTTTCTCTATCTAAACAGAAGGTCTAAAGGAAATTTTACTATAGCTGGATTTAAATGGATTTTGAACGTTCTTGAGTTTATAATAAAATTTCTGGAATATATCTTACTTAGAATTATATTTTAGATATTGAGAAAGCCTTTGAAACACACAGATTACACTTCATTGGACCTGAACCAGTACTTGACAGTGGCAGCTAGGCAATTGGACTGGATGTAAAATTTTAAATCATAATTCCAGTTAGAATTTGATGTAAATGGAGTCGAGATAAGTTTTCTGGGGAATTTAATGTAAGAACAAGCTTTCAGCTATGGGTAAAAGTTGTATTAGGTTATAGCATCAATTGTAATTCACATTGGAAACTTCTGCAGCAGTAAACCATCTGTGTCTAAACTATGTTTTTATAATAAAATTCAATGTTTAAATCATGGTTAAAAATTGTGACCAATTAGTGTTACCAAAAATTGTGTGGTGGAAGGGTTTTGATCACGGTTCCACTTGAGACCGTGACCAAAGCCCCCACCATTGACTAGAGTCAAGGCCTTTTTCTTCTTCTTGTTTTTTCTTTTAGTGACGAGAAACCCTCCTTTGGAGGTAAACCTCGGGAAACTTGCATGCACCCCAACACCTAAGCCTCCTGGTAAAGTACTCGCATCAGGTGACTCGAATCGACGCCATTCTCCCAATAGTGGTCATGGTTATAAACTATGACCAAAAGATGAAAAAAATTTGATTACAGTTAATGAGCCGTCATCAAAGACCTTTGGTGACAGTTTATGAACCATGACGAAAGGTCTCTTAGTAAGAAAAAAAAATAATAAAAAGATTTAAGATGCTGCTTCTATATAAAAGTTTCTCTCGATTCTGCATTATAACATCATTTAGAAATCAAATAATATTGTATGGGCAATAAATAGGTAATTGCAAAAATTGAATCCATATTTCCTCCCATCTTATTTAAGAACTACCCAACTCTATTATAACTGGAAATATAGCATATGCAGTTTCCGTGACCAAAGATTTATAAAGAAAATAAAGCATATGCTGAAGAGACAAGTTCCCTTGTTGCTTTTGGGGCTCCAAATTCATGGTGGCACAACATAAAGGAGAGAAAAATAAAATAATTAAAAGGGTGGATATACTCTTGTAGGAGAATGCTAATACAACATGCTCCTACTGTCTCCTCTCTCTCCATAACTGCCAGTACGAGGCACCTCAGTGGTCGTTTTCTGGAGCATCTTCTCTGCACCTCTTCTAAGTGACCTGAAAAAAATGTGCCAAACATGTGCATGTGACGAATGGTATTAGTTCGAGCTTCTCAGGCAGTTTTAACTTCAGCTGTTTCGAGCTCTTCCCCAGGATGGATGTTTCTTCCACCACCAAACTTATCATAGAAAAGTAGATGTCTGAGATTATATGCCATAGATCCAAGAATTGGCATCGGTCGACGGCATGCAAGTATGCTATTAAAGCTACAAGCTAATTATAATTTATGACAAGTAAAGCTTAACATTTTAAATCACTTAAATATTTTTGTTGTTTGAGTAGTTAGATTCCTATCGAAAAGTTCAGATACCTTGCTCCAAAAAAAAAAAGGCACTTTAGCAAGATTTTGAACTATTGGCTAATACAAACCAAGTAAATTACTTAACAATAATTAGTGTAGATTCAATATCTTAGATGTCCAGTGCAAAAGAATAGACAGGTGAGATTTCTATAAAGGAGCACATGGTTCTGCTTGACAGCAGAATCCCTGTTTTTTTTTAAAGGGGGCAGAATCATAATTATTCAAGGGGGTTATCACATACTTAGCCCTGTATATATTGATATAAAACATATTTTTGTATATTCCATATTTATATAACATACACCCAGAAAGCAGTTCATTTTTACACACTATACCCCTTCATTGAACTCCACCAAGAAAAAGTTATTTTGAATGATTTAGTCCAAAAGGAAATGCCTTTTCTTGCAAAAAGGTCCTCCTTACATTCAAGTAAGGGTTTGAAAAGTTACACATAAAATAGCAACAATAAATCCCTAGTTCCCTGCAACACTAAAATAGAAATGAGTTTAACATTCGACACAAATCCATATTATGTGAATATAAAACTTAAAGAATAATGTATTATAGCAAGTTAAGATATAATGAGTGTGTGCCCATTGGGAAATACATTGGATAGCTTAAAAACCCAAAATGCCTCTAAAGTCATCCCACATATTTGTGAAAGTCAACAATTATGGCTAATATCTATATATCCCCCTACAGCATTATAAAACAAACTGGCATAGTATCACGCTGTTAAACTAGGTATGCATATGTATTTCAGGAAAACCATGCTCCTAACTCCTCTTAAGTACATGTGCCTAAAAGTAATAATGCATTACAAACATGTGGCACAGAATGGGCATTTAAGAATAATAAACATTTTCGTGAAACATCAATCTGCATGCAACTTATGTCCATGAGACAATCAACTGTTAACCAGAAGGAACACGATAACGAGGATGGAACAGAATGTTTTCAGCATGAATAAATCACTTATTTCTTATCAATGATCTGTGGATGAGAAAGCTGGAACTGATTGCTTTCAGCATGACCATATCAAAATAATTCCAAATTCTGACACAATCTTTTATAAAGAGAGTGGTACAACTAAATTTGCACGTCTTTTCTAAAAAATAATCTCTAGGATGAATTGTGAAGTGCAGCTTGATCTACATTGTTAATGAATTCTGAAAAGAAATTCACTTCCATCATATATAACTGAGTTCCCAAAAATAACATATAACCTGAAATCATAAAGCAATTTTTGTACTCACAAGATCGAAATGCCAGATATGATCAAAAAGGCCAGAGGGTTCCATGGCATTATATGAATCAAGCGCAGATACACTTACAGTTTTGGAGATATTTTCAGGCCATGGAAAAACTCCCTACGTCGAAACCTTAGGCTTGTACAGGCCCAAAGCATTATCCTCAGTACTCGGTGCCATCTCAGTCGATTTTGTATTTCCAAATTTTGTAGGGTCCCCAACAATAATCTCTACCTCTGGAAAACCTTCTAGTGAGGAAGTATCCACAACTGAAGCTGAACCAGGTGGAGACCCCTTTCTCTTTTTCTTGTCAGGAGAATCAAGCCTCGTGAAATTGATTTTGGAAACAGACGCTTCACTCTTAACCGAAGAATTCTCTTGAGTGGCCTCATCTCTTGAGTTGTTGGACTTGTTTCCTTGGATCCCCTGTGGTCCTAGAAAACTCAAATTGATCAGAGCATGAACTGACTTATAGAAAGATCACGTGAAGATAATAAAATAGTTCAAGGTTTCTGTATGCTGAATCAGAGTAGTAGTTCACTTGTGCTCTTAGATGACACAATTAAGCATTTAGAAAATGGAAAAACCTTGACAAATATTAAAGAAAAACAAGTATTATACTTCTACTAATGTTAACTAACAAGTATTATACTTTTATTTTTAGAAAACTAGTGATGTAGCGGCAAGATTGTTTGTGTTTTCCCACGTCAAAAGTAATTTATTTCAGGCATAATTTTTTTAGAATATCATCTCCATGACACTAATTAAAGCATCATTTTATCAACCATAACTGTTTCAAGCAAGCAATGGAAAATGGCAATACCTTTGGTATGCAGAAAGGGTTTTTTGAAGCATACTTGCATAATTTTCCCATCTTTTCATTTGGTTCTCCATCCTGTTGTATCATGACAGGCATTGGCTTAGAAGCAGATGATGTTGCATATTGTAGCTATACAGACTGTTAAGCATATCCTACTTATTTACAGTATACGAACTAAACAATAATAGTCAAGGTGAAAAGAAAGATAAAACCGCCATAACCAAGTACAATCTTAACAGTAAATGATCCTTGGGCATTTCATCTTCCAAAACCTTTTAATTGGAAACTTTACAATATAATAATATAAATATTTTCAACAATTTGGAGAAACAGAAAAAATAACAGATTATGTAGGATACACCAAAGTTTTCTAAAATTAAGGTCAAAAATCATCCTTCATTAAGTAACAACTTAGGAATAGAAATCAGAATATATATATATATATATATATATTTGAAAAGGGGATCAGGAATACAATTATATAACATCAGAATGCTACAATGTTTCCCCCTGCAACACCAGCACCCTGCCCCCACCCCCACGCCCTGCAGGGACAAGCATGCACACATACACAGTGAAAACAAAGCAGGGCCCTATAGGAAACATTTCCTGTGTCTTCAAATTTATATGAAACCAGAAAAGTACTCAGTCATTTTAAGTACCATCCACCTTGAAGGGAAGAGGTGGAGAATCTTAACAAATGTAACTTTTCCTGTATTTTTTCACTATAAAGCAGGACAAAACCATGTTTGATAGGGGATTCAAGTAATGAACTATTAGAGGATAAGCAATAATATTCTTGATTTTGGTGGTAATAAATAAAAACATATAGTTTGTTTTGCTTTTTGCAGGCTAACATTTCATGTTAGAGATATAAACAAGGTATTAAGGAAGAAAATAGGCAGTATTGACTTAGAAGAAAAGCTGATCGTAACAAAGAAAGACAAGAAGGCTTGAAGACTCTAATTAATTGTAGTCTTTATTTCTTGCTAGTTTTAGATTATTTCTAAAGAGCCAAAAATATATTCTTTTAGAGTTAATAAGTGCTCCTACATTTGCCTAGAAATGACCAAATAATTGTGACTAAAGATAATTTTTCTAGTAGTGTATACAGAAATATTAGCATATACAATGAACTTATTTTGATTGCATGAAGGGCTTACCCGTACCTGAACTGCTGGTGTTCAAGTGAGAAAAGCATCCTACAGAAATTAGTGAAGCATAGGTTAAAACAGAATTCAGCACTCAGCATCAAATCATTACTTAAAGAGAATTATGGAAGCAAAATCATATCTAAAATGTTAAAACAGAATTCTATTTAACATTTCCTATAAAAAGTACTGACGAGTACATGGCTCCCATGATGATGGTGAGCTGACCTGCATTATCCCTACACCAACATTAACACAAAAAATAGCCTTCAGTATCCAATAGTCATGGTTATAACTAGGCATTGGAAGAAAAATTAATACTGCTTTTAGTTGATGCATCAAACATCACTACATACTCGACCGAGCCAATCTTCCACGAAATACTGCCAAGCAGCAAGGAAGATGCCAAGGTGAAAAAGACTCTGACTAAGTTGTAATCAGGGCTTCTCCAATATGTCAACCATTGCTTCCAGAGGCAATACTTGAACTGCTTAAGCGTGGATTGTGAATATTTTGCTGGTGAATTACACATACAACAGTTCTTCCAGTGTCGACGATGTTTCTAACAGTCCTCATGACAGCCCAGATGTGGGGTCATCCATGAAGATAATTGAAGGGTTAGCAACCAACTCCACTACGATCGTCAAATTGGGATGCAACTATGAGAATAAGCACAAGAAACATGAGGACAAGCAACCTTGACCTCATTGCAACCCCTGCTTATAACCTAACAAGGTAAGAATTACACAAGGAGACATGTAAGGTGAAAACCTCACATACATAAGGTGACTTATCTATCAAATTTTCAATTGTTCGACAAATAAAGTAGCAGCAGCAGCAATAGCAACAAAACAAGAAAGCACTCTTACTTCCACTGAGTATAATTGTAATGAATAACTCCATCAATACAAAAATGTACACCAATTTCGTGTAAAATTCACACCTTAATTATCTGATACCCATAACTAAGAACAATGTCAAAATATTATTCGACAACCTAAAAGTTAGATCCACTGATCACCAAATAGTTTCCCATCCGTGTCCATACCTAACAAATCTACTCCAAACGGGCTGCAATTCTACTGGCCAAGTTCAGATCAAGGCTTTGCCACCAAATCAGGCATTGCATTTTCAAACTCAATTGGGCAAATTTTCAGGGGAAAGGGGAAATTCCAACTTCTTCAAGAAAATAAGCTACATCTGAAACTAATAACAACAACGACACCATCACCATAACCTTATGCCCTAAACAATCGATGCACACAGCAATAGAATCGAGAGGGAAGGGCCAGGAATTGCTCATACGGCATCTCACCGGTCTCGCGCGGCAAGCCTAACAGGCAAGCGGCTAGGCATCCGGAGGTGCTCATCACGTTCTCATGGCAACTTCGGAGCGGGGGAGGAGGAGATGCTGACGGTGCCAATCGGATGCCGATCGCCGAGGCAAGCGATTAGGGTTCCGACGGTGCTCGTTCGAAGAGGAGGGACTCCAAGTGGGCAGAATCGGCGTTGAGGAGTTCCGTAATCCACTGCTGCTAGTAGTGGTGGTAGAAAGGAAGAGGAGGGAGGCGGCGGTCTTGAAGGGGGAAGGAGAGGCGACGCTGACGCCGCCGAGGAGGGCTGCCACTGCTGCCGGGGGAGGGAAGGGGGAAGGGTATGGTCAGGGGGAGCCGCTCCCGCCGTCGGAGGAGGGAATGGGAGAGGGGATGGTCGTGGGTGATGGGGGAAGTCGAGGGAGGGGGAAGGTAATGGAGCAGTCGTGGGTAACAGGGGCAAAAGGGGAGTGGGAGAGCATTTTTTACACCACAGAAAAAAAAAAAACATCCTCGAGTCGGCTCGGAAATCGTGAGAAAAGGTTTTGGTCACGGCTCTATTCATAATTGTGACAGAAAAAAAATAATCGTGATCAAAGGTTTTTGTCACGATTTTTAAAATTGTAATGAAAATCTTAAATATAAAATTAATTTTCTTAACTCTTTTTGCCATACTTTCAAGAATCATGATTATGTAATAAAAGATAATTTTTTTAGTAGTGATAATTAAAGTTTGAATCAAATTTATATTGATGTCTGGATGTTTAATACGTCAGATCTTTTAATTCCAACATTATAACCTTTTTCCAGTAGTTCTATATAAATATCATGAAAATACAAAAAATAATGTAAATAAATAAATAAAATGTGTCTTAAGTGAAATTTAAGTATTTAGAAGGTGTGTGTTTAGTTTTAGATTTTAAAGCCTTTAATTAGAAGAACATGCCTACAGAAGTTTTAGACTTCTTTAGATTTTAAAATAAAAACTTAAAAACAAAAATCACAAAAAAAAACTATTTCTTACTTCCTTTGGCTTTCTCATCTTTCTTTCTTTACTTAAAACACAAAACAAAATAGAAATCTCAAAATATCCAAAAATCCATAAAATCTCCTATATAAATAGTGAATATAGGTATATAATATTATATATTAACCTATATGTATATAAATTATATATATATGATATGTATAATATTTATATATAAATAAAGTATAGTATATGCAGATAACTTAAGTCTTACTTATCTTATCTAGTAAGTTACAATGTATAGTATTATATATATTATGAAAGCTTAATTATACACATGTATATATTGTACATAACCTATATATATGTAAATTTTGCTTGTAAATTAGTGTGTGTGTGTGTAACTTAACATTACTAATTATAGTATTTATTATGCAAAGTAACATATTTATGATCTATCTACTTAAGTATGTATTATATATGTAGAATATTATAAGTTAGTAAAGTATATTAGTAAATTAATCTAATCTAAGTTAATAATTTAATTAAGTAATATACTAATTTATATTGTATTCTTATAAATTATATTTTACTTTATTTTAAATTTATTTGTAATCCTATTTATAATAGTAATAAGCTTATAAGTTATAATTAATTTATATGTATATTATGTATATGCGTATATAACGTGTATATAAATTAATAAATCTAATTAATTAACTTAAAATCCTTAATTAAGTATTTAAGTATATAGAATAGATAAATTATATCTTAATTAAGTAATATACATAGGTGTATAGGTGGTACATTAGCCTATTAAGTTGTATTATACTTAATACTTATGTGAATACATATTTATAATGGTAATTAAATAATTTAAATTATGCAATAAGTAGTCTTATATATCAATTAAACAATTAGGACCCCAATTTGTAATTTGTACCATTAATTAACACGTAATTAAATCCTAAATATCTAAATAAATCCCTACATAGACGCTGAGCTGACTGCTGCTAAAATGTCACTCACTTTAGTGCCACATCAAGTGCTAAGAAGCGCCTGATGCGGTACTTAAGGTTTCACCTGCGTTAGTGCTTGCTCGAGAGCAATGGATGGGCTCCCTAGTGAGTGCATGCGTAGCGTGTGCATGCTTGTCCGATTCATGTTATCGTGCAAATGACTGTGAAATCTATAGTCTAGTGTGTCTAAAGTCCCAGAGCCCTAGGTTAAGGCCCTATAAGAGCGTGGCCCACTGTAAAGACCCGTTCTATCCTGAGTCTTTTAAGACGTCTGGACTTAACCACTCACAAAAGAGCGGGTCGTGTCCACAGGGAGGCAATTATTGTTACGAACGCGTGCCCCAGACGTCTTTTAAGACGTCTGGGAGGTGGCCCAGACGTCTGGGATCACATCCAGACGTCTGACTAGATGTCTGAGATCATTTCCAGACGTCTGCAAAACAGTTATTTTTTCGCACGAGAGATTCGTCTGCGCGCCTGTGCGCGCAGACCCGCGATTCCTCTCTCTCTCTCTTTCCCTCTCTCTCTGCAGCTGTAGACCTACCGCGCACTCTCTCCCTCCTCCTCGCGTGGCCTTAAAAGGCCATGCCTCCCCTCCTGTCGTCTCCACCGTCCCCTTCCTCTTCTCCTTCCTGTGCGCGAGAGCGAGCGAGCGCGAGGGTGGCAGCGGCGGCCGCAGTGAGCGCGGAGGAGGTGCGGCGTGCGAGGGCGGAGCTCTGCCGTGAGGGCGAGCTCGCTGGAGCAGCTTGGCTGGCCGGCGGAGGGCGCAGGGGGCGCGGAACGACGCGGAGAGGGACCTGCTGCGGTCTGAGCAGCAGACGTGCGGGGTGCGACGCGGGCGGCGTCGTGAGCGAAGGCCGAGTGGCGCCTTGATTCTGGAAAAAATTTCCAGAATCAGACGTCTGGGTTGATAGCCAGACGGCGAGGGAGACGTCTGGAAGCTCATACAGACGTCTGAAAGCTCATACAGACGTTTGAAAGGTGAGTATTCCGCTTTCTTCTTCCTTCCTGTCGACTGACCGTACTGAGGGAGGGAGTTGCCTGTGTGCAGGCTCGCTGATTCGCCATCCTTTACGAATTAGACGTCTGGAAGTTGTACCAGACGGCTGGAGTGACCTCCAGACGTCCGGGGTGACCATCGGACGTTTGGGAGCTAGGCCAGACGTCCCCGCAGACTTCTGGACGTCTGGGAAACCACGCTGAACAGGTAATTCTCTGATCCACTTTTTAAGACGTCTGGAAGAAGTTCCAGACGTCTGATTTTGCACAGTATCTTCTTTTTCGACCCGTTTAGGGCCCGTTCAGGCTCCGTTTTCCGCGATTCGAGTTGCGTTCTTTTCAGAATTAATTCCTCTACCCGTCTACAGTAGCTATACACTGTTTTGAGACACTCCTTGTGTTTGATCCTTGTGATAGGACCTCGTTCAGTTGTAGTCTTGGGAGTCGCGGAGGCACGTGGGATTCCCGATCACGCCCCCATTACTCCCGTTGTACCTGGTAGAGTGGCTTAAGTTTATTATTAAAATCTGTTAAAGTATGAAACCATAACTAGAATCTAGGACATTGCATGAATCCTAGGAATGAGAAATGTATGGAATGATAGCTCCTAGGTGATGCATGAATCCTAGAGCTGGAAAACTAGTTGTATGCTAGATCCTAGGATGTGGCATGAATCCTAGGATGGAAAAACTAGTGGAATGTATAATACTGCAGTCTTGGAAAAAAATGGAAAGGAATATAAAGCTGCCTGTAAATTGAATTAACAGCTGCCTGTTACGAATAAAGAAACATGAATGAGATCATGGGTCGTAAGAACGTGAAACTGGAAAGTGACACCTGGATGTTTGAGTTAAAAGGATGGAACCCTACGGGGAATTAGGAGTGGAACTCCTGGAAAGGGGAAGGAATGGAACTGAGATGTAGTTTGTACTGTCTCTTGGGTATGCAGTACCAAGGGAAGTACCTGTACCTGTTTAGTGCAGAGTGGGGCCAGCCACCCCAGGGACCCGGGGTTAGGATTGGTCGCTCTGTACCGACTTGCTGGCCCTCGTGTATGTAGTACCGATGAGAGCTACTGTGTTAGGAGAGTACTAGCTACCCCACGGGCCCCGGGGTTCTGCTAGCCTCCTTCACCGACTTGTTAGGCCCACTAGGGCAAACCAGGGTAGTCAGGCGAGGGTGCGCAGACTGTGGAGGGGCAAGGCCTCGGTTTGGTTACTGTGGAGGGGTTGGACCCCTGTTACTGAGAGGGCTCTGCCCTGTACTGGTTCCGTGCTGTGCTTTGGGCACACCCGTTAACGGAAACGACTGACCGCGTGCCAGTATGGGTTAGCTACCTGTGCGTTTATCGCGCGTGCCGTAGTCACCGTTACGTCTGTCAGTGACCTTGGGGTGGTTGACTGAGGGTAGGATCACCACGGGGGACTCTCCCGGCCAGGAGAGCACCACGTGCTACTTCTACTTTTTGGAAAAGACTGCAATCAAGATCGTTCCCACGAGGAACATTCGAGATCAAGTAAAAGATCTGAGAAATAAATGAAATAGTGAGACAATTGAAAGATGTAAATAAAGAAAGTAATAGAACATAACAGCTACTGTACACTCTACTGTTGTCTTTAGTTTTAGTTGCCACTCTACTCAGCGTTTTGCTGACGTGTTACACTCGTTACGTTTTTCAGGACCAGGTGTTGAGCAGCCAGGGTCAGCGGTTGCAGAGGACGCTGGGCCGAGTAGGGTCTAATAGAGCTTACCACAGTCTTTTGTACCTCTTTTGTTTCTGTTATAGTGAGTAGTTCTTATTTCCGCTGTACTTTCTTTACCTGCAGTTCATGTTATATGATAAATGTTGTTCTACTGTTGTGGTGGTATCTACTGTAGTAGTTTCTTTCCTTACTGCTGTACTTTCTTACTGTTAGTTATATTCATGCTGAATGTGGTTTATTTTACTGCTCTTTTGGTTACTTCCTCGTTGGATGACTAGGTCTTGGGATTAGTCGAGTCGGTCCGGTTCTCATGTCTCGTAGGGACTCGGGAGTCGGGTCGTTACAATTATGCAATAAACTCTCGATTATTTTATATTCTTTCGGTTAAGTGCGAAATCACTATTCAAATCCGACATAAAATGTGAGGGAAAGAAGATTCACAATAACTCAAAAAGATAAGGGTATATGTGCATCTTCCCTCACTGAAATCTTCAATAAATATATGATGATTTTATGTAATTTTCAATTGACATATGCTAGAGAAAATTAGTGCACAGGTTAAGCCCAAAACCAATCTTGAAATAGGTGAATATCAATAACGTGCAATTATCAGAAAATATGAGTGTGCATGCGCAATTCTGCCATAATAAAATAATAATAAATCAAAAATTAATTTCTGGCAATGGAAGTAAATGTAATTTTTAATCTCCCTCAAAACAGAGCATTTGCTCTCTCTCCTCCTCGCGAGAGAGAGAGCACCGGCGGGGCTTTCACAAGCAAGGGAGGTTGGCGAAGACAAGGCCAATCCGATGGAGGTTGCAGCGTCGATGGAGATGGCCAGAGGTGGACGGCCGACGGAGGAGAAGAACGCCGAAGAAGGAGCTGCTGTCTCTGCTGTGGAGGCACTGCGGCGAGGTGGATGTGTTGCGGAGAGGAGGGTGTGCTGTAGGAAGGAGGGCGTGGCAGTGGTGAAGGCACGCAGCACCTGCAGGCATGGCTGGAGGATGAAGGGGGGCGTGCCTACGAGTACGGTTGATGGTGCGAAGCAGCGCCTGCGGGTGCGCAAGGTGGTGAGGGTAGTGTGGTGCAGAGGGTTGAAGGCGCTGGCGGGGGAAGCAAAGGCGGGCGCTGGAGGTTGAGGCACGTGCCTGTGGTGCAGGAGCAAGCGTTGGACGCTTGTGGGAGAGAGGGCGCACTGCAGGGGTGATGGTGCAAGCACCTGCAGGAGGGGGCATGCCTGGCAGGTGCGCTGGAGGTGTTTGGCGTGCGGGCACCTGCGAGGAGCGCTAGGCGCTGGAAGGAGGAAGCGCCTGCGGGTGCGGCTTGGGGCAGTGCGGTGATGGCAGGTGCAGGCTTGATAGGGCACGGCTACAGGCGCGCGGTGGGGAGCATGCAGCTTTGGGTGCGCGGGGAAGAGGCTGTGACAGTGGCGTTGGAGAGGTTGGAGCGTGCGTGGTGGCAGTGGAGAAGATTGTGAAAGTTGTTCACAGTGCACGCTGGGGTTGCAGTTCCCCGCTAGGGGGGAAGATGCAGATCCACCGTGCATGCTGGAGTTGTTCCTCGCAAGGGGGAAGATGGATCTCCCCCTCCTTTCTTCGCCTCCTCTTTAACTCCTCCTAGTTTGCGCGTGCGTGAGTCAAGGGATTTTCAAATCCCTTAACTATTTCTGGCCGGCGGCTGTTGAGGGTGCCCGGAGGATGGGGAAAAGAACAGCCGCCAGTTGTTTAAAAGGGTAATTTACCCTCCCCTCCTTATTCTTTTGCTAAATATTTTTCCTACACATAAAAAGAACATCATTACATATTAAGTTATAGAATAGATGTAAACCTAAATCATGATGCATGCAAATATTCTATAACTTAATGTAGTTATTAGCAAACCTAAAAGATACAATTGAAGTTACTTAGGCGTAATATTAGTCCATTAAAATGGACTCATCAGGACTGTTGGTCAGACGTTTGGTCAAACGTCTGGACCCCTTCCCAGACGTCTGGAAATCGAAATTTTGGTACGAGCCTACGCATCTGCGCACGGGCTGTGCACAGACAGTACCTCTCTTCTCTCTCTTTCCCTCTTCTCTCCCTCATCCCAAACCCTAACGCACCTTATAAAAGGCCCTCTCTGCCTTCCTCTCTTCCCCACTTCACCCCAGCCACCTTCTTCCCTTCCTCTCCACCACAGCGAGAGGAGCGAGCGTGAGAGAGAGAGCGCGAGAGCGGCGACGAGGAGAGGCGGCATGAGGAGAGGAGGAAGAGCTTGAGCTTGCGAGCTCGTGGGGGCTCGCCGGAGGACGCACGGCCGGAGTGGCACATGCGGGAGGAGCGCGTCGGGGGAGACGTCCCCGACACTTGCTGTAGCCAGAGCTGCAAGCGAAGAGGTGAGGCTGCGGTTGCGCGCAGCGAGGGAGAGCAGCAGGTCGCTCTGATTCTGGGATTTTTCCAGAATCAGATGTCTGGCATGACGTCCAGACGACGGGGCAGACGTCTGGTGACTACACCGGACGTCTGAAAGTAGCTTATCGCGAAGGTACGTTCCTTTTGCTGTTACGGTCATGCAGGCCACACCGCAGCCTAGATCTGCATGGCTAAAAGTGGTGGATTTTGCTTGTCGCGTGCAGAGACTCCTTCAGGAAGGCGCGGGGCATGCCCTCTCACGTGCTTCCGACATCTGGACAGCTTACCAGACGACCGGAAGCACTCTTAGACGTTCGGAGTAGAGGTCGGACGTCTGGAGCTGGGTCCAGATGGTCTAGAAGTGGTTCTAGACGTCTGAGGTCGATGCAGAAGCCTGAGGTGAGTTCTGGTTACTTTTAAGATGTCTGGACCTTATGCCAGACATATTATTTAGGTCTATAGTCTTGTTTTTGACCCGTTTAGGATCCGTTCGAGGTCCGTTTTACGCAAATAAGATATCGATGTTTTCCTTGTGAGTTCTTCTACTTGTTAGAAGGCCTTTTATACTGTTCTGAATGATCCATTGAAGTATGTTCCTTGTTATAGGACTTTGATCAGTAGCGGCTTTGGGGATTGTTGAGGCACGTGAGCCTGCCATTCGAGCCCCCAATACTCTCAGGTTGTCTGGTAGAATGGTCTTCCCCTAATTTACTTATAAAACCTAAATGCATATGTGAAATTGATAACTAGAAACCTAGGATGTGGCATGGATCCTAGGATGAGAAGTACTTACATTGTTTGTATGCGTGTTTGAAATTGCAGTCTTAACTGAATGAGTAGAAATGTGAACAACTGCCTATGAAATATGAGATACCTGTGTTAGTTAAACGGTTACATGTGACATTACCTGTTATATATGTTAAATGATGGAAATATGAGCTGCATGTGTATAACCTGAGAATGAAAATGTGAATGATGAAACTTGGTGTGAAATGGCATGAGAAACACTAGCATGAACCCTATGGGGAATTAGGAGCAGAGCTCCTGTAAATAAATGGAATGGATCTGGAAATGTGAGTGGGAAATGTATTGGCTCTTGAGTACGTGGTACCAAGGAGAGCGATTGTCCCCTGTTTAGTGTAGAGCGGAGCTAGCTGCCCTTAAGTTGGGACCCGGGGTTAAGATTGGCTACTCTGCACTGAATTCTTGGCCCTCGCATACACTGTACCAGGGAGAGCTACTAGTGTAGGGAGAGAGCTAACCACCCCACGGGGCCTGGGGTTCAGCTAGCCACCCTACACTGACTTGTTAGACCCACTGGGCAAACCAGGGTAGTCAGATGATGGTGCGCGGACTGTGGAGGGGCGAGACCCCTGTTTGGTTCTGAGGGGCTAGACCCCTGTTACTGAGAGAGCTAGGCCCTATGCTATTCTATGTTGTACTTTGGACGTACCTGTTAGTGGAAACGACTGATTGCGTGCTTGTGTAGGGTACCTACCCGTGCGCTTATCGCGCGTGCTGTAGCCACCGCTACGTCTGTCCGTGACCTTGGGGTGGTTGACTGGGTATAGGATCACTACGGGGGACTCTCCCGGCCAGGAGAGCACCACGTGTGCCTTCTATGCTTTGGAAAAGACTGCAATCAAGATCGTTCCCACAAGGAACATTCGAGATCAAGAAAGAGATCTGAAAAATAAACCAATGGGTGAAAAGGAATAACTTGTGAAATAAAGTAAATGGAATAGATAGTTACCTGTTAGCTTTTACTGCTTTAGTTAGTTGGTTGCCACTCTACTCAGCTTTCGCTGACTTTGTTTACTCATAACCCTTTTCAGGTCCAAGTGTTGGGCATCCCGAGTCACTGGCTGCAGAGGGTGCTGGGCCCAGTCGAGCCCAGCAGTAGTCTTCCTGTTGTTGTACTTTCTTTTGTTAGTGAGTTCAGACCCTTGTTTCTGTTTACGTTCTGTACCTTGTTTTCGCTTTACTGTTGTGGTGGTGATATTACTGTTAGTAGTTTTTACTTCCTTTACTACTTGTACTCTTTTTACTGTTAGTTACTTAGCATAGTGAATGTGGTTTACTTTCCTGCTTTTCGGTTATTTCTTGTTGGACGAATGGGTCTTGGGATTAGTCGAGTTGAGCTGGTCTTGGGTATTGTAGGGATTCAGGAACCAGGTCGTGACAAAATGGTATTAGAGCAAGTTCATCCTGAGAAATGAACCAACTAGCTTGAGAATAGCCAATTCACGTGCATGTAACTAGAGTAACCATGACAACGTACTGCTTGACATCTGTTTTGAGTTTCCTTCGCTGAAGTCCGTTAGAGTTGACTCCTTTTGTTCTGTTTTCGCGTCTCCTTGCAGGAGATGCCTCGATGTGGAGTCCTTGAGGTGGCTGCGAATGCAGCCGTGGACGAGGTCGGAGGGGCGGACGTGCCGGGCCTAAGGTGTCAATTGACTAGCCACTTCTCCTTGGCGTTCAGTCCCAGGACCTCGCTCAGTTCATACAGGACATAGTACGCGAGGAGCTCCACCCGCCTCCACGAGCGCCTCTTCCTAGGGATGTGGAGGGGGAGTCCTCTGTAGGGTTGAGAGACTGACGCAGTGCTGGACGAGGGGGAGGGGGTGGTCCTCCACCGCCCTTACCACACTCTGACACTTTTAAGCACGAGCCCTCCTGGCCTGGAGGCATGCCTGTTGCCCCACTACAGCTGCACTACGAGTTTTTCGGACAGTTCCGGAAGCTGAAGCCCCCCTCCTTTAAGGGGGATGAGGACCTGTTTGAGGTAGAGGACTGGCTGGAGCAGATCAAGAAGGTTTTTGACACCCTTCACCCCCCTGCGGAGTGCCACGTGGCCTTTGCCATGTATCAATTGGAGAGTGCGACACATAGGTGGTGGAGGGCAGTCAGAGGCCAGGAGAGGGTAGAGCCGACGTGGGACCAGTTTGTGACCCTATTATGCGAGCAATACATCCCGCAGACGTGGCAGGACCAGAGGAGGCGGGAGTTCCACATTCTCCACCAGGGGACGATGACTGCTAGCGCGTACCACACACGCTTCCTTGAGCTGTCATGTTTTGCTACGACAGCTGTGGCTACTGAGGAGGAGCGCCTGTGGTGGTTCACTGAGGGGCTCCAGCTTGCCATTCGGGGGTATGTCAAGCCCCTGAAGCTGCCCACCTTCTCGAGAGTAGTGGAGGCAGCTATGACATACGAGGAGACTAACCCGGCCGCACGAGACATCGACAGCAGACGAAAGAGGCCCTACCAGCCAGAGTACTCACAGGGCCGACGAGAGAGGAGGCACGTAGTGCCCGTAGGAGAGCCATCTCGTTTTGTGGGGTCATCAGTGGCCTTTGGGGGCCCCCGACAGGGGCCAGCCGTCAGCACTGGACCCCCGCCCAGCCGTCAGTAGGGATTTACCGAGGGAGGGAGTTGAGTCCCCCTCTGCTACTAGTGTGGCCAGCCGGGGCACATTAGGAGGGACTACCTGTTTAGGGCTGGAGTGCAGCAGATGCTCCCCGCATCGAGCACTGGAGGCCGAGTAGGTGGTCATGGTTCCCAGGGGCGTGGGGCAGGACAACAGTTGCGGGGAGGGTATCGGCCAGCGGCTACCCATCCAACGCAGAGTGTGGCTGCTTCTTCTGCACCGAGAGTTGAGGGGCGTATCAACGCCCTGACACACAAATACGCCAGGGCATCAGGTTCAGTGGTAGTAGATATGGTTTCAGTTTCTGGCAAATTACTTTACGTACTTTTTGATTCCGGCGCCACGCATTCATTTGTTGCTGCGAGTTTTGCTGTCAGTTTGGGATAGGATTGCATGTTGTTAGAGGATCCATTTGTGATCAGAGGTTCAGGTGGTCAGCTGTTTGTAGCTGAGGTCTACACATACTATGAGGTTAGTGTTGGGGGACACAGCCTCCCCACTAACCTGATCATGATACCGATGGAGGATGTTGGCGTGATTCTGGGGATGGATTGGCTGTCTGCTTACTACGCTTTGGTGGACCATTTTGAGAGGAAGATCGTCTTCTCCGTACCGGAGTTGCCTTCTTTTGAGTTTCACGGATAGCCGGTGGATGGAGGTTTCAGGTGCATTTCTGCACTTCAGGCGGTGAGACTTTTAGGCCAGGGGTGTGAGGGATTTCTGGCTTGTGTAGTGGCAGATCCCAGCCCCGTGGCAGACTTTCAGAGCATTCTGGTGGTTAGATAGTACCCCGACGTGTTTCTAGGGGAGCTGCCAGGACTACCACCTGAGCGTGAGATCGAGTTTGAGATCTCACTGGTATCGGGGACCAGCCCCATTTCTATGGCACTGTACAGGATGGCACCACTTGAGCTGCGAGAGCTTAAGTCACAGTTGCAGGACCTGTTCGAGAAGGGCTTTGTGAGGCCTAGTGCGTCCCTGTGGGGATCCCTTGTGTTATTCATGAAGAAGAAGGATGGTACCCTACACCTTTGTGTTGACTACAGGCAGCTGAATAAGGTCACCATCAAGAGCAGGTGTCTGCTGCCGAGGATTGATGATTTGTTTGACCAGTTGTGAGGTGCCATGGTATTCTCCAAGATAAATCTAAGATTAGGCTACGACCAGTTGAGGATCAGGGAGACTGACGTCTCCAAGATAGCTTTCCGCACCCGGTACAAACATTACGAGTTTTTGGTCATGCCGTTTGGGTTGACCAACACCCCCGCTGCCTTCATGGATTTGATGAACCGGGTGTTCAGACCGTATCTGCATCAGTTTATGGTCGTATTTATTGATGATGTGCTCATTTACTCGCGGGGTCAGGCGCAGCATGGACAGCACTTGCGGATGGTTCTGGACAAGTTGAGACGACGCAGGCTGTATGCCAAATACAGTAAGTTCGTGTTTTGGTTGAGGCAGGTGACCTTCTTGGGTCATGTGATTTCAGGGGATGGCTTAGCTGTGGATCCAGCCAAGGTAGAGGCAATACTCAGGTAGGAGAGGCACGTACAGTGACAAAGATCCGCAGTTTCTTGAGACTGACAGGTTACTACCGGCGGTTTATCAGGGGTTTCTCGTAGATTGCGTGCCCTATGACGCAGTTGACCCAGAAGGATGTGCCCTTTTCTTGGACAGACTCTTGTGAGGCGTGTTTTCAGGAGTTGAAGGAGAGGCTGACTTCGACTCCTGTGCTTACCATCCAAGATAGCAGCGGCTGTTTTGATGTCTACACAGACACTTCGTTGGAGGGGTTAAGGGGCGTGCTCATGCAGCGGGGTCACGTTGTCACTTACGCTTCGCGGCAACTGAAGCCCCATGAGCATAGCTACCCTACCCATGACTTAGAGCTGGCAGCTGTCGTCTTCGCGCTGAAGACATGGAGGCACTACCTTTACAGTGGGACCTTTGAGGTATTCATGGATCATAAGAGCCTTAGGTATTTGTTTGATCAGAAGGAGCTTAACATGAGACAGAGACGTTGGTTAGAGCTCTTGAAGGACTATGACTGCAACATCTCCTACCATCCAGGGAAGGCCAACGTGGTGGCTGACGCCTTGAGCCGGAAGGCACCTGCCCACTTGGCTAGCTTACAGGTACAGAGTTGGAGACTTATCGAGGAGTTGGGTAGTTGGCGACCCCTGAAGTTACAGGGGCATTGTGGGGCAGTGACAGTGACACGACAGATGAGACCAGAGCTGATAGACCGCATCATCACAGGATAGATGACGGATTCGTATCTCCAGTCGTTGCGAGATAGAGTACTGTTAAGGGACCCGGGAGACTTCTCTTTTACAGATGAGGTGCTGTGCATGAGGGGACGTTTGTGCGTTCCTAGGGACAAGGAGTTGTTGAGAGAACTCCTGACTGAGGCACACGGATCCAGGTTCACCATACATCCCGGGAACACAAAGATGTATCATGATCTGAGACATGACTTTTGGTGGAGAGGGATGAAGTGGGATGTAGGTGAGTTCGTTCAGTAGTGTTTGGTGTGCCAGCAGGTGAAGGCCGAGCATCAGAGGCCTGCAGGGCTGTTGCAGCCACTTCTTGTGTTAGAGCGGAAGTGGGAGAGCATCACCATGGACTTGGTTGTGGGCTTGCCCATTACCCAGCAAGGACACGACGCAGTCTTGGTGATTGTAGATAGATTGACGAAGATGGCACATTTCTGGCCGATTCGAGTCACTTTGGGACCAGCGCAGTTGGCAGAGAGGTATATTCGTGATGTGGCACATCTGTATGGAGTTCCGCATGAGATTGTATCCGACCGGGATACTCATTTTACTTCCCAGTTTTGGGCTGAGTTTCAGCAGGCCTTGGGGACACGGTTGAGGTTTAGTATGAAGTACCACCCCCTGACGGACGGACAGTCAGAGCGCACGATATAGACACTTGAGGACCTTTTATGCGCCTGTGTACTGGACTGGAGGGGTTCTTGGGAGGAGCACTTACCCTTGGCAGAGTTTGCATATAATAACAGCTATCACTCGAGTATTGGCATGGCACCCTACAAGGCTCTATACGGATGGAGGTGTACCGTGCCCTTGAGTTGGGTTGAGGTGGGGACCAAGTGGGAGGTTGGTCCCAGGCTGATCTGGCAGAGTCATGAGGTGATAGAGTAGATTCACAGATGACTTCGCATTGTCAGGAGCAGACAGAAGAGTTATGCCGATCGGAAGCGTAAAGAGGTGCAGTTCGAGGTTGGGGATCACGTCTTTCTTCGCGTTTCGCCCATGAAGGGCCTGCAGTGTTTTGGGGTGAAAGGGAAGCTTGCGTCAAGGTTTGTGGGGCCCTTTGAGGTCCTGGAGCAGGTGGGACCTGTTGCTTATAGGCTTGCCCTTCCTCCCCAGCTTTCTGGTGTGCACGACGTGTTCCACGTGTCCAACCTCAGGAAGTACGCCACCGATCCGAGTCACATTCTGAGCCACGAGAGTGTCGAGGTGGGTGACGACATGACCTAACCCGAGCGACCAGTACAAATACCAGACAGAGCCGTCCAGAGTCTGAGACAGAAGCAGGTACCCCTGGTGAAGGTCTTGTGGAGGAGCCAGAGGTACGAGGAGGCTACCTGGGAGCCTGAGGCGGCAATGCGGGAGCGGTACCTAGAGCTTTTTGAGGGTACGTCTTTTCGGACCGGCTTCGGTCCTCTTTAAGTTTGTTATACGTATATAGTTCTTTTTCCGCACCCTAGCTAGCTCAAGTTTCGGGGATGAAACTTCCTTTAAGTTTGTTATGATGTAAAGACCCGTTCTGTCTTGAGCCTTTTAAGATGTCTGGACTGTCGGTCAAACGTTTGGTCAGATGTCTGGACCCCTTCCTAGACGTCTGGAAGTCAAAATTTTGGTACGAGCCTTCGCATCTGCGCGCGGGTTGCGCGCAGACAGTACCTCTTCTCTCTCTTTCCCTCTTTTCTCCCCCATCCCAAACCCTAACGCACCTTGTAAATGGCCTCTCCCCCTTCCTCTCTTCCCCACTTCACCCCAGCTACCTTCTTCCCTTCCTCTCCACCACAGCGAGAGGAGAGAGCGCGAGAGAGAGCGTGAGAGCGGTGACGAGGAGGAGAGGCGGCTTGAGGAGAGGAGGAAGAGCTTGAGCTCGCGAGCTCGTGGGGGTCACCGGAGGATGCACGACCGGAGTGGCATGTGCGGGAGGAGCACGTCGGGGGAGGCATCCTCGACACTTGCTGCAGTCGGAGCTGCAGGCGAGCCTGCGGCTACGCGTGGCGAGGGAGAGCAGCAGGTCGCTCTGATTCTGGGATTTTTCCAGAATCAGACGTCTAGCGTGACGTCCAGACGATAGGGCGGAGGTCTGGTGACTACACCAGACGTTTGAAAGCAGCTTACTACGAAGGTACGTTCCTTTTGCGGTTACGGCCATGCAGGCTACATCGCAGCCTCGATCTGCATGGCTAAAAGCGGTGCATTTTGCCTGTCGTGTGCAGAGACACCTTCGGGAAGGCACGGGGCATGCCCTCCCATGTGCTTCGGACATCTAGACAGCTTACTAGATGACTAGAAGCACTCCTAGACGTCCGGAGGAAAGGTTGGACGTCTGGAGCAGGGTCCAGATGGTCTAGAAGAGGTTCTGGACATCTGAGGTCGACGCAGAAGCCTGAGGTGAGTTCTGGTTACTTTTAAGATGTCTGGACCTTGTGCCAGATGCCTCATTTAGGTCTGCAATCTTGTTTTTGACCCGTTTAGGGTCCGTTCGAGGTCCACTTTACGCAAACAGGATATCGATGTTTTCCTTGTGAGTTCCTCTACTTGTTAGAAGGCCTTTTATACTGTTCTGAATGATCCATTGTGGTATGTTCCTTGTTATAGGACTTCGATCAGTAGCGATTTTGGGGCTTGTTGAGGCACGTGAGCCTGCCGTTCGAGCCCCCAATACTCCCGTGTTGTCTGCTAGAGTGCCTTCCCCTAATTTACTTATAAAACCTGAATGCATATGTGAATTGGATAACTAGAAACCTAGGATGTGGCATGAATCCTAGGACAAGAAGTACTTACACTGTTTGTATGCGTGTTTGAAATTGCAGTCTTAACTGAATGAGTAGAAATGTGAACAACTGTCTGCTAATAAACAAGAGCTGCCTGTGAAATATGAAATACTTGTGTTAGTTAAACGGTTACATGTGACATTAACTGTTGTATATGTTAAATGATGGAAATACGAGCTGCATGTGTATAACCTGAGAATGGAAATATGAATGATGAAACCTGGTATGGAATGGCATGAGAAACACTAGCATGAACCCTAGGAGGAATTAGGAGTAGAGCTCCTATAAATAAATGGAATGGATTTGGAAATGTGAGTGAGAAGTGTGCTGGCCCTTGAGTACATTGTACTAAGGAGAGCGACTGTCCCCTGTTTAGTGTAGAGCGGAGTGATGGGTCGGCCCAAATAGGTTGTTAATATGATATTTTTATCGTTGAAATGTGTATAGTGGTTAACCTAATTCAGACCTAACCATCTCTTTACAAAATTTTTAACCTGGCCTAATTGATTTTATCTTGTCACTTTTAGGCCCAGGGTCGAACTCAGGGAAGTGGGGTTCAAGTCGAATTTCTACGTTTTCCTTAAAACGCGTCTCTTCCGTTCGTTTATTATGTTTTTGATGTTTTTCTTATTTAGATTTTTTTCTGGTAATCCTTGTCCTTGAGGCACACCCTCAAAATTGTGTCCTTGGCTTTTAACCAAAACAGAGTTCCAAAACACACCTTGCTACTCGCAAGACGGGGTATCTGCAAATCAAAGATTATCTTTTCTCTTTTATGTATTTTTTTTTATCTTTTTACTAAGAGAGAAGGCAAACAAACAGAAAGTAAATATAGTATCTATAGATATATATATATATGTATTATATCTATAAAGGGGTGGGGGTGGAGGTGACGATGGAGTGTAGCACTATGTCGAGTCAGTCGACGTCTAGAGAGACGCAACCAACACGACTAGGTGCCGCGTGGAGTGTGGATGAGGATGGATGTGTCCACGCTTTCTGTACACGTGTATCGGGGAATATCAGCAACTGGTGCAGATATTCCCACGATACAATGTATAGTAAATAACGTGAAAATATATGTACATATGTATGTATATAAGTAAATATATTTATATATATAAATATATAGGTATATATGTATAGATATATATAGATATATATGTATATATATATAGGTGTATATGTATATATATATATATATATATGTATGTATATATGTATATAGCTATGTATATATGTATATATATATAAGTATATGTATAAATATATAGATATATATATATATAAGTAGATATATATATATATATATTATATATATGTATGTATACATAACTATAGATATTATTATGTATATAAGTATATATATATATATATATATATATATATAGATATATGTATGTATATATTATATATAGATGTATAAGTATATATGGGTTACTATAAGTGTGTGAGTGTGTATGTGTGCGTCGGTGAATGTGTGTGTGCGTCGGTGAATGTGTGTGTGTGTTGCTGTGAGTAAAAAAAGAGAGAGAGAGAGACTACGTGAGAGAGAGTAGAGAGTGCCAGACAGAGAGAGAGCGGGCGGGAGAGATCGGCAGAGAGAGAGAGCGGGCGAAGGAGTGATCGCGGACGCGCGAGTTAAGACGTCTGCCGGAGGCGGCAGACGTCTGACTCTGCGTCGTCTGAAGGCGGAGGCGGACGTCTGAAGACGGCGGGTGCGGGCGCGCCTTCGCATAGGGTTCTGCAGGCCTGCGCGAAGTCGACGAGCGGGCGATGGCGCGGAGGAGCGAGCATGGAGGAGGTTCTGCGGTGGTCGCGGAGGGTCGCGGGGGTCGACGCGAGGCCGTAGCCAGCCGCTGCAGTGCGCGCGGCGGCCGGCTGCGGGTGCAACTGCGGCGCGGACAGAACGGAGACTTGAGCGGGGAATGGCCCTGCAGGCGCGCGCGAAGTCGACGGGCGGCTGCGGGGACGGTCGCGGAGGAGGCGGGGGTGCTGCTGCTGCTGCTGTCGCCGCGGTTTAGCTGCTGCTGCTGCTGCTTCAAGCTTCGGAGCTTGGAGCGGCGTCAATGGCGTTAAAGAGAAAAAACGCAACAAAGGAAGGCACCACGCCCACCGGCTCATTGAAGAGCTGGGCGGTGGTGCTCCCACTGTGGTGGTGTGCACCACAGTGGGTTCTCCTGCTCGCTGGGTGCCTCCTCGACGGAGGGCTGGCGTATGGGAGGGGAGAACGGTGGAGAGGAAGGTGGTGGCTGTGGGGACTTTTCAGCAGCTCGCCCCTCTCCCTATCGCGAGGAGGAAGCTGCGGCTTTATAGAGGAGGAGAGTGTGGCGTGGGGCATGGCTGTAGCAGGGAGAGGCGTTGGAGAGTGGCAACCACAGGGAGAGGCGTTGGAGAGTGGCATCGCAGCATGGAGTGCATGTGGGCGCGGGAAGAAGGCAGCCGCGGGAATGAGAAAAAAAAGAAGAAATCAAGAGGAGAAATAAAAAGGTGGAATTTGCAAGGAGGCACTTGAGATAAAATGTGAATTACGAAGCCATTTATTCATTTCTCCTCCTCTCATGATTAAATGCATGCATGCAACCGTTTTTACAAATGTGGCTATAGGATTATAATATACATAGTTAATGCTAGAAAATAGCATAAGAAGGCGTTATTATAGGCGTGTTTTGAGGTGCAAACACGGAGCTAGCCGCCCTTGGGTTGGGACCCAGGGTTAGGATTGGACACTCTGCATTGACTTCTTGGCCCTTACGTACATTGTACCAGGGAGAGCTACTAGTGTAGGGAGAGAGCTAGCCACCCCACGGGGCCTGGGGTTCAGCTAGCTATCCTACACCAACTTGTTAGTCCCACTGGGCAAACCAGGGTAGTCAGACGAGGGTGCGCGGACTGTGGAGGGGCGAGACCCCTGTTTGGTTCTGAGGGGCTAGACCCCTGTCACTGAGAGGGCTATGCCCTATACTGTTCTGTGCTATACTGTTACGAACACCTTCCAAGATGTTTTTTTAAGACATCTAGGAGGTGGCCCAGACGTCTGGAACCCCTTCCTGACGTCTGGGATCTATTTTTTTGTGGTGTGCGGGGATGCGTCTGCGTGCAGGCGCGTGTAGACCTGCAACCGTCGCACCTTCCCCCTTTTTTCCTCTCTCCTCCTGCAGGCGCAGACTGCGCTCTCTCTCTCTCTCCCCGCGCGGCCTTATAAGGCCCTCACCCTCTCCCTCACTCTCATCTCCACCGCTTCCTTCTTCTTCTTCCTCCAGCCGGTGCGAGAGCGCGAGCGAGCTGCTGCAGCGGCAGCCGCGGCGAGTTGCGGGAGGAGGTGTTGCGCGAGGGAGGAGAAGCTCGACCGTGAGGGCTTGAGCTTGCCGGGGCAGCTAGAGCCGGCCTGCGGGGGAGCCGCAGGCATGGAGCTTCGCTAGAGGGCTGCTGCAGCTCGAGCAGTAGGCGGACGAGGCGTGGGGCAGCCGTGCGTCGTGGGCGGAGAGCGAGTTGAGCCTTGATTTTGGAAATTTTTCCAGAATCAGACGTCTGGGCTTCCAACCAGACGACGGTGGAGACGTCTGGAGGACTGTCCAGACGTCTGGCAAGTAAGTTATTTTCGTCCTTCGTCCTTTTCTGCGACCGTTGTACTGAGAACGATGAGTGGGTACGTGCAGGTTCTGAGATTCGCCATCCAACGCGAATCAGACGTCTGGCCGCAGTGCCAGATGATGGGAAGGACTTCCAAACGTCCGGGGTGACCATTGGACGTCTGGGAACTAGGCCAGACGCCCCCGTAGGCTTCTGGACGTCTGAGAGACTACGCAGAACAAAGGTACCATCTGAACCACATTTTAAATCGTCTGGAAGAGGTTCCAGACATCTGATATTGGATTGTTTCGTCGTTTTCGACCTGTTTAGGGCCGGTTCGGAGTCTGTTTTCCGCGTTTCGAGTTGCGTTCTTTTCGGAATAAAATCCTCTACCTGTCGACAGTAATTATATACTATTCTGAGAAACTCCTTGTGTTTGATCCTTGTGATAGGACCCCGTTCCATTGCAGTCTCGGGGGTTGCAGAGGCGCACGGGATTTCCGACCACGCCCCCAGTACTCCCGTTGTAGCTGGTAGAGTGGCTTTAAGAATTATTAACATAATTTGTTACAATTATGGAACAATTAATAGAACCTAGGGCATTGCATGAATCCTAGGAATGAGAAACCAGATTGAATGATAGATCCTAGGGTATTGCATGAATCCTAGGAATGAGAAACCAGATTGAATGATAGATCCTAGGGTCTTGCATGAATCCTAGGGTTGGAAAACTAGATTGAATGATAGATCCTAGGGTGCGGCATGAATCTTAGGACTGGAAAGCTAGTGATATGAATATAGATGTTGCAGTCTTGGAAAATGTGGAAAGGAAATAATAGCTGCCTGTAAATTGATTTAACAACTACCTGTTATGAATAAATGAACATGATTGAGAATATGGGTTGTAAGAACGTGAAACTGGAATGGTGAAACTTGAATGTGCTGAGTTAAAAGAGCTGGAACCCTACGGGGAATTAGGAGTAGAACTCCTGGAACGAGAATGAAATGGAACTGAGAAGGAAAGATGTGGAAGTGTGTTGTCTCTTGGGTAGGTAGTACTAGGGGAAGCACCTGTTACCTGCTTAGTGCAGAGCGGAGCCAGCTGCCCCAGGGACCTGGGGTTAGGTCTGGCCACTTTGTACCGACTTTTTGGCCCTCGCGTACACAGTACCGAGGAGAGCTACTAGTGTAGAACGAGTACTAGCTACCCCACGGGCCTCGGGGTTCTACTAGCTCACCTACACCGACTTGTTTGGCTCACTGGGCGAACCAGGGTAGTCAGACGAGGGTGCGCGGACTGTGGAGGGGAAAGACCCCTGTTTGGTTACTGTGGAGGGGTTGGACCCTTGTTACTGAGAGGGCTTTGCCCTATACTGGTTCTGTGCTATGCTTTGGGCGCACCTGTTAATGGAAATGACAGATCGCGTGCCAATGCGAGGTAGGTACCCGTGCGTTTGCCGCGTGTGCCGTAGTCACCGTTACGTCTGTCAGTGACCTTGGGGTGGTTGACTGAGAGTAGGATCACCACGGGGGACTCTCCCGGCCAGGAGAGCACCACGTGTTACTTCTACTCTTCGGAAAAGACTGCAATCAAGATCGTTCCCATGAGGAACATTCGAGATCAAGTGAAGGATATGAGAAATAGATAAATTGTGAAACAATAGAAAGATGTAAATAAAGGAAGAAAGAAAATAAAACAGCTACTGTACACTTTACTAGTTCTTTAGTTTTAGCTGCCACTCTACTCAGCGTTTCGCTGACGTGTTACACTCGTTACTTTTCAGGACCAGGTGTTGAGCAGCCAGGGTCAGCGGCTGCAGAGGTCGCTGGGCCGAGTAGGGTCCAGTAGACTTACCACAGTTCTTTTGTACCCCTTTTGTTCCACTGTAGTGAGTAGTTCTTGTTACCCCTGCACTTTTCTTTACTTGTAGTTCATGTTATGTTATAAATGTTGTTCTACTGTTGTGGTGGTACATTGATGAGAACCTCATCATAAGTCATGACTAGCTCATTTTGACCCAATAAAGATGCTAAAAGCTCCTACATAATCTAGAAGAAGGCTTAACTGAAGGAACAAGTGCTCTGAGAAGAAAACAGGATATAAAGGTTAAAACTATAATTTTACCATTGCAAGTACATAAACGGGATTTCTCAGAGGCAAAACATAGGTCAAATAGTCTAAATGAGATAAAAAGTGGGTTGAGTCAATCAGAAATGGGTTTATGTGCAATCTAGGAATTAAATGACACTTGGTAACCCTAAAACAGACCTGCTAAAATTAACAAGGTTTCGGTCAGGAAAAAATCAAGTAAACCCTCTAAAAATCATGGAAAAACATCCTCTAGGGTTTGGAACATTTAATTTGGCCTTTGGAACCCAGTTTGACCTAGATTATGGTCCTAGCTCTTCACTTAACCTAATTTAGGTTTTTACGCAAAATATCTAGTCAAATGAAGTCAAACCTAAAATCCAACTTCACCATTGGATTCCTTAGGTCCAAATTAGATTTTTACCAAAATTTGGACCTAAGGGGAGGTCATCCTGGCCTACTTTGCAATTTAGTACACCCAAATCACAATTTGGTCCCTATCTTTTGAATATCTTTGCAGAGAGCCCCCTAAGTTCCTCGCCACCTTTGCAATTAGGTCCTGCCGCCATTGTTAGGGCAGAACCGAACTCCGACGAGGTTTAGAGAGGGATTACTCTTTGATTCCTCAGAGATCTCCTCCCAGAAATGGAAGGGAGATTCTCTGAGGAATTCCCTTCCATTTAAGGCCGATCACAACCTCTAGTATGAACCCAATCTCTTGTGCGAACGCACGAGAGATTTGGGTATCTTAACCTCTTTTCATCTCCAGCGACCGACCTCAGACGATTGCGTGCCCTCCACGCCCTGAACAACCGGCCTAGTGCCTATAAAAGAGACTACACCTCCGGCCGCTTAAGGGAAGCTTGATTTTGACGGAGATCCCCTCAAATTTCCCTCTCTCCCATCTCCAGCCAAAAGACCCGCAAGCTCCGGCGACCTCCTCCCCTCCTTCTCGTCGCTCTGCTGCCATACCAGCAGCAGAGTCAACTCCGCTGCTTCCTCACACGTCGCGCCGTACCAAGCGCCCGTGTCCCTGACCTCATCCTCGTCGCCGCTTCTTCCCTCAGGGTCCTTCCCTGATGACGGCAGTTACGTGTTGTCCACTCCACTGCCTCCCTTCCTCCCAGATCACTCCAGATACCCTCTCCATCCTCTCCTCTCTCTTTTCCCCTGCTATTTTATCTAATTACCCCCCGACAGTGCCTAACCACCTCCATCGACCTCGCCTCCGACCGACCTCCGGCGAGCTACCCACAGCACTCCGCCCCTCCACACGGCTTGCCAACCCTCTCGTGATCTCCGCCTCACCACCAGGAACTCATTCCACCCCTCCACTGCCACTCCAGACCTCCACAGTAGCCCCCCGAGCAACCCCACACCTCCGGCCACAGGTTGACCTAGGCACGCACGCCTAGGCTGACCTGCGGCCTGCAGCACCACGCATCATCTTCGCCGTGCCACGGCGAAGGTGCCCAGCTAGTCTGATTGGGCCAATAGGCCGTTCTTGTGTATGACAGGTTGCAGCTCCTGCCGCCATTGACGGTCGAAGCAGCAAGAAGCTTCGTAGTAGCTTCAGTTGCCAGGGCTCCCAGGCTGCAGGCGCAGCAGGTTCACGCGAGTGTTGCGAAGCGATTGAGGCTAGCAAGTCACGCTGCGAAGCCAGCAGCTGGGGCAATTGCATGACGAAAGCTCTGCGGGCACACGCGAAATCGGGACTGACCAGATAGTCCCACATCATGGAATCGCAAAACACAGGTATAATATAAATTATTTTTGTGTTTTATGCTCACTGCCTCCGTAAGCACAGGGGTGAGGTCTCTCACCTGACCCACTCGCCTCGTCCGCGGCTTGACCTCGCGGATCTGGCGGGATTCGACCCGACCCTAACCTTGAGCACTCCTCGCGCATCACCACCTGCCGGTGCGCCTGGTCCCGGGTGCAAAGCCCGACCCGATTACCCGTGTGGCTTTGGGAGAGCGTCCTTGAGCGAATTGTAGAGAATGAGAGAGACGTTTGGGTAGAGGGACGGGGGTAGGTTTTGCATTGGCTATGGTTTGCGCAGGAGCAGAGGAAGAAGCGAACACTTAGCCGCTGCAGCAAGGGAAGAGAAGAAAGAAGAAGAGGCTGTGTAGCAGAAAAAGAAGGAGAAGCTTTCGTAGAGTAACAAAGACAAGGAAGAAGACCAAGGAAGGAGGAAACTTCGAAGGAAAGCACAAAGAAGAGCTGAAGAAATAGAAGGAGTAGGAGCAGAAGAGCAAGAGATCTGAGAGAAGGAAGGACTGCAGTAAAGATAAAAGGAAAAGGAAGACAAGAGAGAAACAAAGGCTGAAAGAGAAAGAAGTGCAAAGAAGAAGAAGAGCCAACGAAGAAGAAGAGAGAAGGGAGATTACATTTAAGACGTCTGATACAGAAATCAGACGTCCAATTCTATTTTTCTTTTACAATTTTTTTTTAAAAACTCTCTTTGAATCAATTATTTAACAGTTGTATTCTTTGGTTTAAAAAAAAAAGTACTGAGATTGCTCCTCGTGTTCGACCTCGGATACTCTAGTTTTTCGAGTAATAAAATTCTTTATATTTGTTTGAACGTTCTGTCGGTTATACTACAACGTATTATCTTTTAAACCCGATCAAAAGTGTGAGAACATTTTGGCGCCATTGACGGGGAGCAACGGGCACTTTTAAAGCTTTTGATTACAACTTTTCTATCTAATATCTGACTTAACTTCTCTCTTTTGTTGTGTTCAAGCAGGGAAAGCAAAACAAAAAGGAAAGAACAATAACTGCACAACAAACTCTCCAAGGAACAGGTAATTTCCATAAGCCCTCTCTCTTAACCCTCTCAAAATCTAAAAAGAAAAAAAAAGAAAAATCAACCTAGGGCTACCTGTTTCATATTTAGTAACTCATCAAGTTGCCTGATTTTCATTTCAACATATTTTTGTCTGTTTATCCAACTAAGGCAACTAGGGCTAAAACTTTCTTGATTGAGCCTTAGGTGCTAATTTCTGAGGCAACTAAATTGGACCCACTAGAGCCAAGTTAAGGATTGCAAAGCTAGGGTTTTTAGAGACACATCTTCTCTTAAACAGAGAAACAAATTTTCCAAAAAGAGGTGTGCTTAAACCATGTTTGAAAAGATCTATACAAGAAGAACCTTAAGCAAATCAGGCTGTTAATCCATTTGAACCATAAAAGAAAAAGACCTAAAAACTCTCAAAGGAACAAGAGGTGAAGTTGATCCCTTGGGTCAACCAACCTTAAAATTAGGTCACTTTTGCACTCAAAATACTTAAAAGTTCAAGTGGAACATTAAGAACCTTGATCTTAAAAAAAAAAAAGGTAGACTTAAGAGGTCAAGGTCCCCATTCCTGTCTACCTGGAACCGCAGTGACAAGAGAGGTCAGGTGGGGGAACCCTGTAACCCGTGGGGACGCTCTACCGTGTAGGGGTCTTTGCGGGACTCTCCCTCTCTGGCTGCCCAGGTATTTCTCAGGTGGACGATCTTCTGATCCAGGGGTCCATTTGCTCCGAACCTCTATAGTCACCCAACAATTTTTGGGTGTCTTGATTGGGTTTAGCACCTTCTAATCTCATCACATCCTTCGGTGCATGTTCGGTAGGAGGTCCTTAAGACTACCCTTGAGACCTCCTTTAGAAATTCACTCTCGTCGAGGCCAAGCCTCGACACCCTTGTTTGTGCAGCAACCCCACCTCATAAATCTTTCATCTGATTCAGATCCTGATTCTCCTTCTTCTCCCATCATGGCACAACCCATTGAAGAGGAGAATAACCTTGAACACCAACTTCAATGCCTTAATGATCTCTTTCCGAACTTTGTAAATCCACCGCAGCGACCTATGATGCGAGATCACTATAATCCCGCTGCGGTGGCAATTGAACCCCGAGTACGAATCCCAATTGGAGGACCTGATTCTGAACTGAAGCCCAATATGATTCATGCCATACCGAAGTTCCATGGGCTTAACTCTGAGGATCCATTCCAACACATCAAACAACTCAAGCATCTGGCCCAGACCTTCCGGTCAGATATACAAAATCGGGATATCCTACTCATGAAAATGTTTTCGTTCTCCCTCATGGACAAGGCCGCACACTGGTATCAGACTCAGACCCGTCCGATCAACACATGGGAGGAATTGCAGTCCGAATTTTTGAAAAAATTCTTCCCCGTTGGTCGGACAAATGCCTTGTGCCACCATATCACTCATTTCACTCAACAACCGGGAGAACCTCTTCACGAACCTTTGGATCGATTCCTAGATCTCATGCGAAAGTGCCCCCATCACGGAGTTCCTAAGTGGGAACAAGTCCAGTCTTTTTACCAGGGACTCCATGAAGATATTCGCTTATTCGTCAATGCAACGTGCGGAGGAAACATCATGGGTCAACACGAGGACACGGTGTGGGAGATTCTCGAAAACTTGTGCGAGAACTCCATAAATAATGACTCCATGGGCTTATTCGACAGGACGAATACCCGCGCATCGACGAATCTAAGAGGGACACATGAGATGCAGGACCTGTCCACTTCCGTCGACTTGGAACTGATGGCCAATCTGTTGGACAAGGTTTCTATCATAGAAAAGAAGGTGGACGAGCTAACTCGACATTTGCAGCAAGCCACCTCTGCGCAAAACTCTTTTGCACGACCTCTTCTGGCAAGGGAAACTGTGCAAAACATATATCACCAATCTGCCAAGGGGATGGACCAATATCCACCCCCGTCTGCCTCTCGGACCGGTGTAACCTCCGATCCATTCTACCCGAGTTGGGGGAACTCTGAACCCTCGTATTCTGACTTTCCTGAGGTTCTTCAGAGCTGCGAGGACCTCAACGCCATCCAGAATGACCCATTCTCTAATACCTACAACCCTGGATGGCGAAATCATCCTAACTTTCAGTGGGCGGGAAATTCTCAAAGACCACCATATCAACCCCGTCCACAAGCCTCTCGTCCATTTCAGCCGCCTCAGCCTTGGCCCAATCCCACCTACCAATCCGGGCAAAACCAGGATCAAATGACTCTTATCCTTCTAGCACTGGTTGACATTCAAAAGACGAATGCGGCAATGCAAAAACAGCATAAGAACGAGATCACAGAGGTTCGCAACCAACTGGTCCAGATGGAAAATTCCCACCAACCTGGTACCCTTCCCTCGCAACCTCTACCCAACCCAAATAACGTGCTAACCCAGAAGTGCGTTATGAATCCAAATGCAGGCCCAACACATGTGATTTGTCAGGCCCCTACTGCTCCATCGCCAAAAGGGATGGAGGCTTCAACATCTTATGCGGGATTTCAGCAGCAGCCACCCCTCCTACCTAACCTAAACCAAAATCAGGCCGGATTAAACTTTGTAACAACATGTAGTGGTAAAATAACCCAAGACCCACATTATCCGAACCACTCCAAGCCTGAAAATAGCCAAGACCCTAGGATAGTTATCCAAGATACCACTGTCCCAGATCAAGAACCTGGACCTATCCTAGAGGAACCAACTAGGATCCCATTTCCTGAGGCCTTGACCAAAGGAAAAAGAATAACCAAACCCGTGGCTCCCGAGGAGGATCTGGTCAAGCTCTTTGAACAGGTCCAGATAAACATCCCGTTGATGGATGCAATTCGCCACATACCGGCTTACGCAAGATTCTTGAATGACATATGTACACCTAAATGTAAGCCGCGAACCAAGGATGGGAATCCAATCGTACTGTCAGAGCAAGCCAGCTCTGTCATCTTGAGCAAACTCCCACCCAAGGCTAAAGACCCAGGAGCTCCCTTGATTTCTTGTAAAATTGGTGAAACCCAATTTGATAGAGCCCTACTAGATCTAGGTGCCTCCATAAATTTAATACCTACTTCCCTCCTTGACCACCTTGAAGAATCTGAACTTAAACCCATTGAGGTGACAATGCAGTTAGCCGATCGATCCATCAAGTCACCCAAAGGAATACTCGAGGATGTCATTGTTAGGGTACGAGATTTTTATTTCCCAATGAACTTCATAGTACTGGACATGGATGCACCTAAGAACCCAAGGGACACACCAATCATATTAGGGAGACCCTTCTTGGCCACTGCTAGGGCCAACATAAATTGTGAAGAGGGCCAGATAGAATTAAAATTCGGGAATCAAAACATGAAGATTGACATTTTAAAGGCCCAACAAGGGATTAATTGCGGGGTTATACAGGAAATATGTGATGTCAGAGCCGTGGTTGATGAATTTCATATAGAGGACAACCTGATTACCCCTGATCAACCACTGGAGAATCAAAACCCGCTAGCAGAGGAGTGCGAACATGATCTAGACACACCCATGACTCCTACCTTTGCTCCGGATACAAACCCCGAACTGCCCGCTGCTGCTGAAAATCCTGTCATGGAACTCAAACCCCTTCCCGAACATCTGAAGTACGTCTTTTTGGATTCAAATCAGACGTTTCCTGTGATTATCAATTCTCGACTCACACCTGACCAGGAACTCCATTTGATTTCTGTTCTCCAGCAACATCGTAGAGCCATTGGATGGACTCTCGATGATTTGACTAGTATAAGCCCTTCATACTGCACACATCGAATCTACACAGAAGAAGGTGCACGACCTTCAAGAGAAATGCAAAGACGCCTAAACCCTAACCTACAGGAGGTTGTGAAAAAGGAGATCATAAAGTGGTTAGATGCAGGGATCATCTACCCGATCTCCGACAGTCGTTGGGTGAGTCCAATACAAGTGGTGCCTAAGAAGGCAGGACTTACCATCATCACGACTGAAACCGGAGAAGTCATTCCTACCCGAATAGCTAACTCGTGGAGAGTCTGCATTGATTACAGAAGACTCAATTCCTCCACGAAGAAGGATCATTTCCCACTACCGTTTATTGATCAGATCCTCGAGAAACTAGTGGGAAATAGGTTCTTCTGCTTTCTTGACGGGTATTCCGGTTACAACCAGGTGGCAATCCATCCAGAGGACCAAGAAAAGACCACATTCACCTGCCCCTTCGGGACGTACGCGTTTCGAAGGATGCCGTTCGGTCTCTGCAATGCACCCGCAACTTTTCAGCGGTGCATGCTTGCCATATTCTCAGATATGGTAGGTGATTATTTGGAAGTCTTCATGGATGACTTTTCAATTTTTGGAGAATCATTTGACGACTGCCTCCAACACTTGGTCCAAATACTCAGGCGGTGCATCGAGGTGAATTTGGTTCTTTCCTGGGAAAAGAGCCATTTCATGGTGTCTGAGGGAATTATCCTGGGACATCTAATCTCGGAGAAAGGCATCCAAGTGGATCGAGCTAACGTTAACCTGATTTCCAAGCTCCCTATGCCTAGCTCGATTAAGGACATCCGATCTTTTTTGGGGCACGTCGGTTTCTACTGTCGATTCATCCCTGATTTCTCCAAAATTGCGCGCCCCTTGACCAATCTTCTTTCCAAGGATGTGCCTTTCGAAATTTCCAAGGAATGCACTCAAGCATTTGAGATCCTACGTGACTGAGTCACCCAAGCCCCGATCCTACAGTCCCCTGATTGGTCTCAATCCTTTGAGATCATGTGCGATGCATCTGACTTCGCTGTAGGAGCGGTTTTGGGCAGAAAATTGACGGGAAACCTATGGTCATTTATTACGCCAGCAAAACACTGGATGAGGCTCAGCGTAACTATACGGTTACTGAGAAAGAGTTGCTGGCCGTAGTATTTGCCCTGGAAAAATTCAGATCATACCTTCTGGGTTCCCGTGTTATCATATACTCGGATCACACAGCTGAGAAGGACGCAAAACCTCGATTAATTCGATGGATCTTGCTGTTGCAAGAATTTGACCTCGAGATTCGCGACAAGGCGGGAAAGCAATATGTGGTAGTCGATCACTTGTCCCACCTTCCTTATGAAATTATTGATCCTTCTGGACCTATTACAGAACACTTTCCTGATGAGCACCTCCTAACTATCAGTACAAGTCTTCCATGGTTCGCTGATATAGTTAATTACTTAGCATCACATCAGATTCTGCCCGATTGGCCGAAGGCCAAAAAGGACAAATTACGCTCCGATGCCAAGTATTACCTATGGGAAGACCCGTATCTATTCTGCATGGGTGCTGATCAGATAATCCGACGGTGTGTCGCGGAAGTGGAAATCAAAGACATACTCTCATTCTGCCATGACCAGGCGTGCGGTGGACATTTTTCAGGACATAAAACCGCATCAAAAGTCCTCCAGTGTGGCTTTTACTGGCCCACAATTTTCAAGGATGCATACGATCACTGTAAGGCATGTTCCCGTTGCTAGACTTTGGGCAACATGAGCCATCGAGACATGATGCCTCTACAGCCGATCTTGGTATGCGAAATTTTTGATATTTGGGGGATTGATTTCATGAGACCCTTCCCGATCTCGGATGGCTTCGAATACATCTTACTCGCAGTTGACTATGTTTCCAAGTGGATAGAAGCCATTTCGACCCGAACCAACAATCATAAAGTCGTTATAAAATTCCTCCATCAAAACATTTTCTCCAGGTTCGGGATTTCGCGTGCTATAATTTCCGACGGAGGGACCCATTTTACAAACGCTCAGTTCAGGTCACTGATGACCAAGTACGGGGTGTCTGATGGTCGGCCTGGATAGGTTGTTAATATGATATTTTTATCGTTGAAATGTGTATAGTGGTTAACCTAATTCAGACCTAACCATCTCTTTACAAAATTTTTAACCTGGCCTAATTGATTTTATCTTGTCACTTTTAAGCCCAGGGTCGAACTCAGGGAAGTGGGGTTCAAGTCGAGTTTCTACGTTTTCCTTAAAACGCGTCTCTTCCGTTCGTTTATTCTGTTTTTGGTATTTTTCTTATTTAGGTTTTTTTTTGGTAATCCTTGTTCTTGAGGCACACCCTCAAAATTGTGTCCTTGGCTTTTAGCCAAAACAGAGTTTCAAAACACGTCTTGCTACTTGCAAGACGGGGGTACCTGCAAATCAAAGATTATCTTTTCACTTTTATACCTTTTTTTATCTTTTTACTAAGAAAGAAACTAACAGATAGAAAGTAAATATAGTAGCTATAGATATATATTTATATGTAGTATATATATAAAGGGGTGGGGGTGGAGGTGACGATGGAGTGTAGCACTATGTCGAGTCAGCCGACGTCTAGAGAGACGCAACCAACACGACTAGGTGCCGCGTGGAGTGTGGATGGAGGATGGATGATGTATGGGACCACGCTTTTTTTTGTACGCGTGTATCAGGGAATATCAGCAACTGGTGCAGATATCCCCGCGATACAGCGTATAATAAATAACGTGAAAATATATGTACATATGTATGTATATAAATGTATAAGTATATATGTATAGATATATATAGATATATATATATATATATATATATATATATGTATGTATATATGTATATAGCTATGTATATATGTATATAAGTATATATATATAATACTATATGTATGTATACATAACTATATAGATATACTATGTATATATAAGTATATATATATAATACTATATAGATATATATATATATATGTATATAAGTATATATGTATCTAGATATGTAGATATATGTATATAGTTATATAGATATATATATGTATATATGTATGTATATATGTATCAATATATAAGTATGCGTATATATATGTTTATAGTATAGGTGTGTGTGTGTGTGTGTGAAAGTGTGAGTGTAGATGTCTGTGTGCGTCGGTGTAGTGTGTGAGAAAGTGTTGTGAGAGAGAGTGAGAGAGAGAGAGAGAGAGAATGGGAGAGAGAGAGCAGGAGAGAGCGAAGGCAGGAGAGAGCGGGCCGCACTGCAGGGGACGAGTTAAGACGTCCGGAGGTGAAGACCGTCGTCTGATGGTCGCGGGCGCACGGGCGCGTCTTCGCCCAGAGGAGGAGAGGAGTCTGCGTCGCCGGCTGCGAGCGCGGAGGCTCGCGACAGCGCGCTTAGAGAGGGAGGCGGGGAGTCTGCAGGCGGGCGCGGAGGAGGTCTGCAGGCGCGCGCGGACGCTTGCAGAGGTTGGCAGGGAGCGGGAAGACGCTTGGCCGGCCGCTGCAGAGGCGCGCAGCGGCCGGTTGCGGGCGCGAGCGGCGGGCGACAGAGCGAGGAAGCGGACGCGGAGAAGGTCTGCAGGCGAGCACGGAGGGGCTGGGGCGCCTGCGGTTGCTCGCGGAGGCTGCTGCTGCTGCTGCTGCTGCTTCAAGCTTCAGACCTTGAAGAGGCAGCCATGGCGGGAAGTGCGGGAATGGAAAAAATGAAAAAACGAGAAGAGCCACCACGCCCACCGGCTCTTTGAAGAGCTGGGCGGTGGTGGTCTCACTGTGGTGGTGTTCACCACAGTGAGCTCCTGCCCGCCGGGTGTCTCCTCGAAGGAGGTCCGGCGTATGGAGGGGAGGACGGTGGTGGTGATGAGCTGAAGGTGGGTTTTTTTCTTGCTGCAGCCAGCCGCAGCTGCGTATTGCAGCAATGTTCCCCCTTCCCTTCGTCGCGAGGAAGAGCTGCGGCTTTATAGAGGAGGAGAGCATGGCGGGGAGGCATGGCAGCAGCAGGGAGAGGCGTTGGAGAGTGGCTGCTGCAGGGAGAGGCGCGGGAAGTTGCAGCAGCGGGAAGGACGGCAGGGAGAGGCAGCGGAGAAGAGGTTGCAGCAGCGGGAGATGGGAGGAATGGCAGCCGCAGGGAATGGCTTGGGCAGGGAGAGGGCGGACGCGCGCGGGAAGTTGCAGCAGCGGGAAGGACCGCAGGACAGCAGGGAGAGGCGGGACTGCTGCATGCGGCTGCGGGAAGGCGCATGGCGGGGAGAGGTTGCGGAGAAGTTGCAGCCGTAGGAAAAATAAAAAACAAGTGGAGATAAAAAATAGAAGAGATGGATTTTTGTAAAGAGGCACTTGAGGAAAATGTAAATTATGAAGCCCTTTTATTTCATTCTCCTCTCCTCTCAATTAAATGCATGAATGCATGTATTTTTACAAATGCAACAATGGAATCCTAATATGCATAGGTAGTGCTAGGAAATAGCATAAGAAGGCGTTCTTATAGGCGTGTTTTGAGGTGCAAACAGTGTCACACCGAATCTTTACTCCTTACCACCCCCAAACTAATGGTCTAGCTGAGCTATCTAACCGAGAGATCAAGAAGATCCTTCAGGTTACTGTTCGACCTGATAGAAAAGATTGGTCTTCTCGGCTTCCGGAAGCATTGTGGGCCTATAGGACCGCCCACAAGACCCAATTAGGATTGTCTCCCTTCAGACTAGTGTACGGGAAGGCATGTCACCTCCCCGTTGAGTTGGAGCATAAAGCCTATTGGGCAGTACAGACCTGTAATCTTGACCTTTCTAAGGCTGGAACCCACAGAAGACTTCAAATGAGCGAGATCGATGAATTACGCCACGACGCGTATGAGAACTCGCGAATTTACAAAGAACGGGTTAAAGCTTTTCACGACAAACACATTTCTAGAAAGGTCTTTCATCCTGGTCCACAGGTTTTACTCTTTGATGCCCGACTCAAATTATTCCTAGGAAAGCTAAGATCCAAGTGGGTCGGACCCTACCTAGTCCGACAAATCTTCAGAAATGGAGCCATTGAAATCAGCCCACTCAGCCACGATTCTGAACCTTTTGTCGTGAACGGTCAGAGACTCAAGCCGTTCATTGACATGACCGATATAGATTTGGCTGAATCATCCTTTACCCTCCATTCCTCTTGAGCTCATTGCGCCCAACCGATGGCGTAAAACTCAGCGCTTAATGGGAGGCAACCCGTCATTCTTTGAAAAAACCCGAAACCTTTTTTGACATCTCTATGCAGAACTCATATTGCACTTTAGGGTTCATCCATTAGAACAACCAACGTCACCTCAGGTATACCTACCCGAGATTAGAAATCGTTCGCAACAAGTCACTTCGACCCATTCACTCACCACACACCTGTCTTAATGCATAAACTAAGCTGAATTCGAACCTACCTAATTTACAATGGGGACATTGCAAATCTTAGGCATGGGGGGGTATGAAAGTGCAAAATGTCAGGAAATTCATATCAAGAAAGGGTTTCAATAAAAAAAAAAAGAGACTTGATAGAGGGGAGGAACAATTCAGGGTCATACAAATGAGAGAAGGAAAAGAGTAAAATGACATAAAGGAGCACAAAAGGAAAATGAAAAGAAATAGTCATTAGTAAAAGATTAAGGGGTTAACTGAAGTTCTAGACCGAATCAAGAAAAAGAAAAGAAAAGTGCTACGGAGATATAACAAGAGATTAGCAGGAACGCTGGTCTTAGGCCTCTTGGGCTAGTATCTTTAGCTTAAAAATTCACGTATCCGTTAAAATCTGGATAATCCTCAAGAGGTTGAGGAAAATGCGAAGCTTGAGTATTAGGTCTAAGGCTTAGGAAGTATTCGGCCTCGTTAACTGACCTTCGGTTTGCGGGATTCGGTAACCTAAGCACCCCAAATTCACACACAGTCAGGTTTAGTGCACATAAACATCCAAATCACGCGAAAAGCGTTTAATGTTCTGAAGAAGTCACCTAGATTAGGAGCGGCCAATCAACACAAATTGATTTGGACGAGTTCCCAGCGCGGAGAGGCGGGAAATTCCCCTCGAAGATGCGTAACAACATATCGTCTCCTCGGTGCTTGTCTCCTAGGATATTTAAATATCCTACTGGGGGCATGTAAGCACTCTGCCGGTTCAGATACCATGGGTGGCATTATCACGAAATGTCGATCGCCAGGGTCTGAATTCGGCCACGGAACGCCATGGGCGGGATTATCTCGAAATCTCGAAAGCCAGGGACCCTTGAGGATTGATGATGGGGACGAGGAATCCGATACAGACCGTGTTGAGAAGCTAATCCGAAGCTAGAAATAAAAAGAAAAGAGAGAGAAAAGCTCTCCAAACAAATAAATCTTCTATCTCTCTCTTACAAAAAATGCACTGCAAACTGAACTTGGGCTAAAAATGTCTCAAGCACGGGTGCTTTAACCGCGGAGTCCAACAAACCCTAGGTTAGTTTCTGTGGGCCGTAGAAACCTTTGCTGAGGACTGAGGCTAAAGCGGAACAGGTTTGGATTTTGGTTGGTACTTGAGTACCTCTAGGCCTATTGTCGGCATTCCTACCTAATTACAAAAGAAAAGGAGAAGCACTTATCATGATTGGTGACAGACAATCAGGGTCTAGAACGGAAGTTAAAACTTTGAAATTTTGCTAAGGGATTAGCAAAAGCTAGGCATGGGGGTATGATGAGAACCTCATCATAAGCCATAACTAGCTCATTTTGACCCAATAAAGAAGATGAAAGCTCCTACATAACTTAGAAGAAGGCTTAACTGAAGGAACAAGTGCTCTGAGAAGAAAACAGGAAATAAAGGTTAAAACTGCAATTTTATCATTGCAGTACATAAACGGGATTTCTCAGAGGCAAAACATAGGTCAAATAGTCTAAATGAGATAAAAAGTGGGTTGAGTCAATCAGAAATGGGTTTATGTGCAATCTAGGAATTAAATGACACTTGGTAACCCTAAAACAGACTCGCTTAAATTAACAAGGTTTCGGTCAGGATAAAAATCAATTAAACCCTCTAAAAATCCTGGAAAAACATCCTCTAGGGTTTGGAACATTTAATTTGGCCTTTGGAACCCAGTTTGACCTAGATAAGGGTCCTAGCTCTTTAATTAACCTAATTTAGGTTTTTATGCAAAATGTCCAGTCAAACGAGGTCAAACCTAAAATCCAACTTCACCATTGCATTCCTTAGGTCCAAATTAGGATTTACCAAAATTTGGACCTAAGGGGAGGTCATCCTGGCCTACTTTGCAATTTAGTACACCCAAATCACAATTTGGTCCCTATCTTTTTAATATCTTTGCAGAGAGCTCCCTAAGTTCCTTGCCACCTTTGCAATCAGGTCCTGCCGCCATTGTTAGGGCAGAACCGAGCTCTGACGAGGTTTAGAGAGGGATTACTCTCTGATTCCTCAGAGATCTCCTCCCAGAAATGGAAGGGAGATTCTCTGAGGAATTCCCTTTCATTTAAGGCCGATCACAACCTCTAGTGTGAACCCAATCTCTCGTGCGAACGCACGAGAGATTTGGGTATCTTAACCTCTTTCCATCTCCGGCGACCGACCTCAGACGATTGCGTGCCCTCCACGCCCTGAACAACCTGCCCAGTGGCTACTCATCATGGCTAAAAGGCTGAAATTAAGCTAGACACTAAGCAAAACAATATCAAATTAACATATAAAAAGGGTTAAGTGTGGGAATTAAAGAAAAGACCTAAAACTTTTAATGTGTGTTAAAACTTCATAATTAGGTCACAAAAGTGAGATACTTTGAAAACAAAAGAATAAATGATGATCCATGCATCAATTGAACACATAAACAAGTTTGAAAAGCCAAATCAGAAGTAAAATCAATGTCTTAAATGTTCAATTAAGCACATGTAAAAATTTGAAAGCAATTGGACATCATTTAGGCTTAGAAATAAATAGATTACAATTAGGTCCTCCATGCATTACATTTCTACCCTTCAAAACTCCTTCTTGGACCTTTTTGCAAGCCGCAGGGACCCTTCTGTATGACTGCAAGGCCCTTCCAGTTATAGTTCTTTTCACTTTTGGACCTGCACGCTATTCTTCTACCCCTTCGTTCAAGGGTCTTCCTGCAAGTTTTCCCTCATTTCAGAGAGAAGCCTGTGTTCTTCACACGCACTGTAGCACGCGAAGAACACAGCCATTCTCGACCGTCCATCGCACTTTTGATCTCGATTTGCGGCTGGATTCTATTGGAACCTTCGCGCGATTCGGTGCGTGCGTTCACCTCTCTTCCCAGATCACATCTGACGGTTAGATTTCCCTCTCGACTCGCCCCGCGCTCTACTCATCTCATCCTCACCGCCGGCCTAATTTTGATTAACCTCACCCTTGCGGTGATTCCAGTCACTGAGCTGCTATTTAAGCACCTCAGTGGTGTCGTGCGCAAAGGATCGCTCCCTCATACATCTCTTAGCGATCAGTTCGTCCACTCCAGTCTCTCCTCCTCACCTAGACCCTGATTTCACAGCCACCGGCTGTGGAATCATCGCCTGCTCTCGACCCTCCTCGTCGCTAAGGACCTCGTATCACCTGAGGACGACCCTGGAGTCTCACTAGCAGACTCTTCCCTCCGCTGGAGTCACCCTCCTCCTTTCTTCCTCCTTAGCCGCCGGCTAAGGACCCATAGGTCGCATTCTTCCTTTTAGTTTAGGTTTTTAATTCTGCACAAGTAGTGTTAGATTTAGTTTGCAGTAGTTTAGAATAGATTTAGTTTTAATTGTTAGTGTTTAATGTTAGCTGTAGTTAGATTAGTCTTAGGAGTAGAATTAGTATTAGATCCCCTCCCTCACCTCCTCTGATCAGTCCAGATCAGAGGGGAAGAATCATCTGTTCATTGTTCAATTTATCTCCCTCTTCATGTTTTGTTTTTCCATCATCCAAATTCTGATTCTTGTTTTTTCCTTTTTAACGACGAATTTTTCATCAATCACCCACACATCCTGACCCAATTTCAGATCTGATGGCACACTGCCTCAGATCTGAAAGTGGCGTCACAAGCACCATTTGGGGCTTCTCACTCACTCCATTTGTTTCACAAAAGCCCCTCTGTTTTAAATGGATTGCCTCAGTTTGTCAGAGCACTTTTGATTTGGATTTTAAAGGATTTTTACTCTCTGAAATGTTTTGACAGATCTGACAAATTGAAGGGATTTTTGGTTTTCATTGTAGGCAAGGATTCTGAGAAGCTCTCTGATGACAGAGAGCCAATCAGAAGAGCCTTTCATGATTCTGAGTATACTTTGTTTTGAATGCATTCGCCAGCTTCCATTAAATTTCCTTAATGCATTCTTAGTCTCTTTTTGCTATTTCAGAACTGCCATACACTATTTGTGTTGATGATCATTTCTGTATGGTGATTCTCTAACCTAAGGAGTTTTCCATACTCCTTAAGGTTGCAAGAAACTGGGATTGTATGTTGTTGGTTTTAATTGATTGAGGTAAGTCTTCCTTCATGCTGTCTATAGCATTAGGAAGAGCTAACTCAATGCCATTTGTTGTTTTGATCTGAAAGGATGCTTCTGATAAGGTTTTTCCCAATGAGTATTTGAGCTGAATTTACATGAGATTTTCGTGAGATTTAAACCCCTTTCAGATTTGGATTTCATCTCTTCAATGTTTAGTTTGTTTTGAATTTAATCTTATTCCTAGTTATACAGCAACATGCTGCATCTAGCAGCTAGATTCCCCTCTTCTCTAAACTCCCTTCTTCCCTCATTTCCTAACTTCCTACTAAAACCTAATCATACTTATTTTAAAACTGTAAATATACCTATCCATAGTATTATAACTATAACATATAGCCTAATTATGTAAGTTAGATACATAGTTATACTGTAAATATGTATAAAACCTGTACAGAAATTCATATACATATGTAATCTATGTAAAAATATGTATATATACTAATCTATTATGTATGTATTTACTGATTTATGTATATATGTATGTACAGATTTATATTTACTTATTTAGTAGCTAAGTTAATAATTTAGAGCAATAATCAAGTAAATAAATCTACAAACGTGGGAATATATATATATTAAGTAATTTAAGTTAGTCAAAGTATAATTATACCTAGTATAACTTACTGTAACTTAGTTTTAATTTTAAACACCCAGAATTGCTATTTTAGCCTAAATAAAACATAAATAAATTCGTAAAAATACAATAAAAATATATATTAAATACTTAAGTATGTAATTTAAAACTGTTTAAGGTCAATTAGACCATTTACTAATTATTTTATAAGTAATTAACTATTTAATCACCTAAATCAACCTGTATAATCAGCCTAGTTTAGCGAATTTATTTGTATAGTAAAAATATTTAAAATTCAAAATTAATTAATCAATTATGTAGTATTACGTAAATATTTTATTTACCATATTTTATTTTATTTTATTTAATAATTTATGGCCCCCAAATCGAGGGCCAAAAACGCGCACAGACGCAGCTGCGTCTGATTTCCAGCGCACGATGTGGCGCTGGAATAGCACCACATCGTGTGCTGCAAACCAAACGCAGCCATATAAATATAATTTATGCTGTATGCTCAGCAGTCGTCAAGGTGCGGGGCGCCTGATACACTGCCTATTATTTCCGGTCCGATTACCTGATGTGTGCTGAACTTTGATATGTGTGTGGGGCTGGCGGCCCGAGCGTGTGCGGGCTTGTGAAGGCGTTGGGCTGAGGCCTGACGCTAACATTGAAGACATTACTAAGCCATCTAATCTGAGATTAGGGCGCCCTTAGTAGAGGTCTGGTCCCACCCGTAGGGTGATGTGTATCCCTCGAAAAGCGCGCCCGCTAATTAAGCACATTTTACACTAAGGACGTTAGCCTAACCCCGTCTCCACCGCAGCCTCTGAAATACCACACAGAAGAAATTGAAAGGACAGAGACGACTTAAGAGAAGGAACACACGAGATAACAAGGACAGAAAAGACTTGCTGTACATACAACAGTAGAATAAGTAATATACATACGTATAAGTAAACCCACATAATTACCAACAGAATAAAACGACACTATAATACGTCGCTAAAGACCTCAGTTTGCTTCTTTAGGTTGTATATAGTGTTTTCTGAGATTTAGCGACGTTTATATCTGTCACTAAAACTAATATATATGTCACTATAAATAAAAGACTACTAAGTTAAGTTTTTACACTATGGTATCCTAATGTAGTATGAACTAACATATTAGTGTTAATAGTATAACTTGTAAATACATAGTTTAGAGTATAATAATAGATTGTTTGATGCTTGTTCATAGTTAGTATTTTTGCAAGCACTTCTTAGTAACTTGGTAAATAAAACATTCATTCATTCTTTAAGTGTAAAGTTTCTTTTTGAATAAGAAGACAATTTCGGAGATAATCAAAGAGTGACCGAATTAAATTCAATAAATTGCCTCCCAGAGAACGACCTGGAACAAAACCAGTAAAAATTAGATAAATAAGCAAATGATAATAATGGTTGTAATGACTGGTACTCACCCATACTCACCACTATACGACATCCTTAATGTTATATTATACACCCTATACTACAACGACATGATCATAATAATAATCATTCATCATCATACAACCATTGTGTTATATACACATTGTAGAGCATCGGTGTCAACAATTATCACCAACAACCATTTTCATCATCATTATTTTGGCGCCGTTGCCGGGGAGGCAACGCTCTTTGCACCAAAATTTCTTTTTATTCTTTTGTATATAGAAATTCTTTATTTCATTCATTCATTCATTGTAATTTCTTTTATTTTCCATTGAATTATTTGTGTATTCATTCCTTTATTCTTTTACTAATCATTTGTTTTTCCACAGCACTTGAGGAGGAGTGTCGTCTTCCTGGTGGAGTCTGCGCGCTAGATCCGTCTTCCTGGTGGAGTTTTGCCTCGTAGTAGCTGTAGGAGTAGTGGTAGTATTAGCATTAGTGTAGATAGTTTTAGGTTTATTAATTAGGAACAATTGTTAGTCATAAGTTGTGAGAGCTTGTTCTCACACAATTTTTGTAATAATTCTGGACTGCTTGGACTTTATCTTCTTTTTCTCGGTTTTTCGATTTCGATTTTCCGAGTTAATTTCTTTTCTTGTTTTTGTTTATTGCATATAAGAAAAAAAAAAAATCAAAAAAATCAAAAAGATCTCATACTTATCTAGCAGCAGCATAACCTTAGGCATCCATTTTTTAGGATTGCATTTCATTCCTGCTAGATTTTAATTCAAGTCAAATCTGCATTAGAAGATTGCTGGAGTCAGGTACGCATTTCTTACCTAACTCTAACTCCTGCCATATTTGCATTTGACTTAAAGTTAAGAAGACCACTACTTGTTCTGAATTTATTAAAAAGTGAAACGAGCAGCATAGAAAACACATTTTAATCACTTCAATCAAATCAAAAAGGAGATAGCAAAATTGGGTGAAACCATGTTTGAGATTTTAATCGCCTTGTGTTGAATGTTATCGTGCACACAGCACGATCACTTAAGGCCACAATACACGGGTTTCTACCTCATCTTTCTGCAACCACAAGATCTGGATTCGCACGCTCAGTCTTATCCAGATTCCCAGTGGATTTTAGAGGTCTGCACATCGCTAGGTTTATCTTAGGATGCGTACAATTGTTTGCGTATAACATACTTTGCGTAGCAGCCTCTAGGAAAAATTTCTCCGATTTTTTTCGATTGATTGGTCTTTCTTGAATTGAGATTTTATTGGGATTCTTCTGTTTTATTGTGAACGTTAAAAATTTTTTCCCATTGAGTTGGATCGAATTAGAGTGAACGGGATTTCAAAAAACCAACTCAATGGAAGGTAGGAGATCCGAAAACCCAGAACTTGTACTCCCCTTGGGTACTGCTACCCAAGCTACTGCATCATCTTCTTTGCCTTCCACTTCTAATCCCTTACCTCCTGAGTCTCAAAATACTTTTCACAATCCCCCTCGCCAAGAGGATGATCTTGATTCTTCACACTTTGAGGATTTTGAAGAACTTCCTCCAGACTTAGTTGCACATCCTCTACCACAGCAACCACCTATCCCTAGGTTCCAACCTCCACCTTATCCTAATCATCCTAATCCACCCCCGGAGAGAGGACCTATGCCTCATCTTCAGCACCTTTTCGATACACAACTACAAATGAATACCTTAACCCAACAGGTGCAACAGCTAGCTCAAGCTGTTAATCTATTAGCTAACCCCCAACCACAACCACTTCAACCTAGAAATCCTCAGGCACCACCCCAACCCCGTAGACCTCAACTACGGGATTATTATAATCCCGCAGTTGCCCAACCAATGCCTGTGGTACGTTATCCCCATGGGGGTCGTGCTGCTGAACTGAAGCCAAACATTATAGCACTCATTCCTCACTTCCATGGACTTGCTTCTGAGGACCCTTTTCAGCATTTAGAGGAGCTGAAGAATCTTGCCCAAACTTTGGGTCCGCAAGGACATGATCAGCACACGCTTTTGATGAAAATGTTCTCCTTTTCATTAAAAGATAAGGCAGCCTTTTGGTTTAGAACACTTGCACGGACTACACCTATAGATTCCTGGGCTTCTTTAGAACATGAGTTCTTAAAGAAGTACTTTCCTGTAGGCCGCACTAATGCCTTAAGGCGTGCCATCACCACCTTCACCCAGAATTCAGGAGAACCTATGCACGAGGCTTGGGAGAGATTCCATGAGCTTTTGAGAAAATGTCCCCACCATGGTGTCCCACGCTGGCAACAGGTCCAGATCTTCTACCATGGGCTCCATGATGACACACGGAATTTTGTAGATGCCGCTTGTGGAGGCAATTTCCTATGTCGGGACGAGGACTCAGCCTTTGAGCTCTTTGAAGGCATGGCCGAAAACTCTATTAATAATGCTTCAATGAGCGTGTTTAATAGAAAGTCTTCACATTCCCACTCACACACGGGGGTACATGAAGCCCAATCCAGTAGCAAAGACTTAGAGATAGTGGCTAGTCAACTGGATAAAGTGGGCTTAATCGAGAAGAAAGTAGATGAAGTATGGAAATTTCTCTCAAAACACCCATCTTCTTCTTCTCAGTCACCAGCACAAAACACTTCTTCTCAGTTTCCCACAGGGAGGGAAACTGTGAATAACCTTTCTGTGACACAAACTGCATTACCGGATTTTCCATTTCTATATCCTTCACCGGTTGGAGGAACCTTTGTTCCTCCCTACACTGACTTCCCTGCACCTTCTGGAGCTTCGGAGGAGCTCCATGCCATTCACAATGATCCTTTCACACAAACCTATAACCCTGGATGGCGTAATCATCCAAATTTCTCGTGGTCGGGAAATTCACATAGACCTCCTTTTCAACAACCTTCTGCACCACCATTGCACAACCCGATCCGAGCACCACCTCCACAATCACACGGATATCCACCGCGTACCTACCAACAACCCCAACCCAGGCCCACCCAATACTCTCAATCTGGGCCTACACGAGATGACCAGTTGGGGTCTATCATGAAAGCTCTTGCTGATATGCAACAACAGAATATTGCTATGCAGCAAAGACAGGACGCGGCCTTAGCTGAGATGAGAGCCCAGCTATCACACTTGACGGAATCCCGTCAACCACATTCACTCCCATCACAAGCACAACCCAACCCTAGGAACATACCTGCTCAAAGGTATGTCCAACCTAGACCAGCACTGCAAGACCAAACACATGACATTTCACAACCAGTGCATAACACTGAATCGACATGATCTTGAGACTTTTTGATAATGGAGCTGTTGAGATCACTGAACTTGACAAATCTGAACCCTTTACCGTAAATGGACAAAGACTGAAACCTTTCATTGAGACGCATGATCTCAGACTTGTCAATTCCACCATTTCGCTCCTACATTTTGAGCTACCAACTAAGTTTTCGCCTAGCTGAAGGCGTTAAACTTAGCAAACACCTACCCTTGTATATAGCTGTTTTACACCTTTCTTACTCTTGCCTTTATTTGCATATAGTGTCTACCTTTGCATTCTGAGCATACATTCTTTGACACACATGTCATGCATTTCACTTCCTAGCCCGACTATTCACTCTGATCCTAGATCAGACTTAAAATCATCCGCACAGAGATTTTATCTCCTCATTTCGACTTTCTTCCATCACCCAGTCTAGGATAGTGAAAAGCAGAGCATGCATTTGCATCCACCCTTTCATTCAATGAGGACATTGAAACATTTAAGCATGGGGAGGTGTAAATGGTAAACCATTTAAACCAAAATGCAATTGTAGACACAACTATAGTACATATAGTATTATCAAAAAATTATATACTTCAAAAAAATTGAAAAATTTTGAAAACTTTTTTTTAAAAATTACAAAGCTAAAAATACAAAAAAATAACAAATCAGAAAAATTCCAAAAATACAATAAGGGACATGTACTTCATTATCAAAGGAGGACATTCATTTCAAGAGGGGAGGGAGAAAAAGAAAAAGAAAAAGAAAGAAAAGATAAGTGATCTTATAGCTGGAAAAAAAAAAAAAATAGAATAAGTGTCTATGGACATTCAACCGTTACTGGTTTGACCTGCCGGGCCATAGAAGCTTGGTACAAGCTTAGGCTTAATACACTTCGAGCCTTGACAAGATAGACCACAGTCTCTCCTAACTTTAGGACAATTCTTGTACCTGAGTCACCAGTACAGGATTCGTTGGTTTGCTTTGACTTAGGAGTCTAAGTAACCTTGGCTTACACTACACAGTGTCAGGAAAGACCACTTGAACCTAAACCTCAACCCTTGTGTTCATTAGGGAAGGTGGAGTCCTTACCTGTGCGTGCAGGTAGACTCTTTGTCCTAATCTTTAGTTTTGTGTCTAGGAGAAGCTCTTTCCACAAAAAAATTAAAAAAAAAAAAAGTCAAGTATGTTCTCCAAAAAGTCTGAAAAACTACTCTTCCACCAAAAATGTTTTCAGGGTTCAAAATAATACCCTGTTTGTCCACCAAAAAAAAAAAAAAAAAATCTTCTCTGAGCCACAAATACAATAAGGGTTGGGTTTGAATACCATCAATTTTTTAGAGTCATCCGAAAACATGAGTTGAAGTTAGGACCAACCTGGACTTAAAAAGAAGTGAAACCCCGGGATTGAGCCTTAGAATTCACCTGGTTAGTCCTAACTTATCACAAAGCACAGCCATAACTTCATAGCATTCTGAGTCTCTGTAAAAACCCCCTGAGTCCTGGAATTCGACTTAAGGTTTAAATATCAAGAGTCCTTGTTGGTTGAGAGATGGTCTATATCATTTAAGCCTTGAGTTCTGGTAGGTTATCCTCAGTAACCAGGTTCTCACAATGTCCAAAAACACAGTTGGTTTATTGAAAAAAATTTTTCAGCTTAAAGATCATCATAAAACACTTAAAAATTTTTGAAAGAAGAAAAAGATATCTTTACACACTTACCTTGCTGATACTTAAATTGCCTTACACTTCAACAGATTGTTTGCTAAGGGACTAGCAAAACGTAAGCATGGGGGTATGATGAGTGGCTACTCATCATGGCTAAAAGGCTGAAATTAAGCTAGACACTAAGCAAAACAATATCAAATTAACATATAAAAAGGGTTAAGTGTGGGAATTAAAGAAAAGACCTAAAACTTTTAATGTGTGTTAAAACTTCATAATTAGGTCACAAAAGTGAGATACTTTGAAAACAAAAGAATAAATGATGATCCATGCATCAATTGAACACATAAACAAGTTTGAAAAGCCAAATCAGAAGTAAAATCAATGTCTTAAATGTTCAATTAAGCACATGTAAAAATTTGAAAGCAATTGGACATCATTTAGGCTTAGAAATAAATAGATTACAATTAGGTCCTTCATGCATTACATTTCTACCCTTCAAAACTCCTTCTTGGACCTTTTTGCAAGCCGCAGGGACCCTTCTGTATGACTGCAAGGCCCTTCCAGTTATAGTTCTTTTCACTTTTGGACCTGCACGCTATTCTTCTACCCCTTCGTTCAAGGGTCTTCCTGCAAGTTTTCCCTCATTTCAGAGAGAAGCCTGTGTTCTTCACGCGCACTGTAGCACGCGAAGAACACAGCCATTCTCGACCGTCCATCGCACTTTTGATCTCGATCTGCGGCTGGATTCTATTGGAACCTTCACGTGATTCGGTGCGTGCGTTCACCTCTCTTCCCAGATCACATCTGACGATCAGATTTCCCTCTCGACTCGCCCCGCGCTCTACTCATCTCAACCTCACCGTCGGCCTAATTTTGATTAACCTCACCCTTGCGGTGATTCCAGTCACTGAGCTGCTATTTAAGCACCTCAGTGGTGTCGTGCGCAAAGGATCGCTCCCTCCTACATCTCTTAGCGATCAGTTCGTCCACTCCAGTCTCTCCTCCTCACCTAGACCCTGATTTCACAGCCATCGGCTGTGGAATCATCGCCTGCTCTCGACCCTCCTCGTCGCTAAGGACCTCGTATCACCTGAGGACGACCCTGGAGTCTCACTAGCAGACTCTTCCCTCCGCTGGAGTCACCCTCCTCCTTTCTTCCTCCTTAGCCGCCGGCTAAGGACCCATAGGTCGCATTCTTCCTTTTAGTTTAGGTTTTTAATTCTGCACAAGTAGTGTTAGATTTAGTTTGCAGTAGTTTAGAATAGATTTAGTTTTAATTGTTAGTGTTTAATGTTAGCTGTAGTTAGATTAGTCTTAGGAGTAGAATTAGTATTATATCCCCTCCCTCACCTCCTCTGATCAGTCCAGATCAGAGGGGAAGAATCATCTGTTCATTGTTCAATTTATCTCCCTCTTCATGTTTTGTTTTTCCATCATCCAAATTCTGATTCTTGTTGTTTCCTTTTTAACGACGAATTTTTCATCAATCACCCACACATCTTGACCCAATTTCAGATCTGATGGCACACTGCCTCAGATCTGAAAGTGGCGTCACAAGCACCATTTGGGGCTTCTCACTCACTCCATTTGTTTCACAAAAGCCCCTCTGTTTTAAATGGATTGCCTCAGTTTGTCAGAGCACTTTTGATTTGGATTTTAAAGGATTTTTACTCTCTGAAATGTTTTGACAGATCTGACAAATTGAAGGGATTTTTGGTTTTCATTGTAGGCAAGGATTCTGAGAAGCTCTCTGATGACAGAGAGCCAATCAGAAGAGCCTTTCATGATTCTGAGTATACTTTGTTTTGAATGCATTCGCCAGCTTCCATTAAATTTCCTTAATGCATTCTTAGTCTCTTTTTGCTATTTCAGAACTGCCATACACTATTTGTGTTGATGATCATTTCTGTATGGTGATTCTCTAACCTAAGGAGTTTTCCATACTCCTTAAGGTTACAAGAAACTGGGATTGTATGTTGTTGGTTTTAATTGATTGAGGTAAGTCTTCCTTCATGCTGTCTATAGCATTAGGAAGAGCTAACTCAATGCCATTTGTTGTTTTGATCTGAAAGGATGCTTCTGATAAGGTTTTTCCCAATGAGTATTTGAGCTGAATTTACATGAGATTTTCGTGAGATTTAAACCCCTTTCAGATTTGGATTTCATCTCTTCAATGTTTAGTTTGTTTTGAATTTAATCTTACTCCCAGTTATACAGCAACATGCTGCATCTAGCAGCTACATTCCCCTCTTCTCTAAACTCCCTTCTTCCCTCATTTCCTAACTTCCTACTAAAACCTAATCATACTTATTTTAAAACTGTAAATATACCTATCCATAGTATTATAACTATAACATATAGCCTAATTATGTAAGTTAGATACACAGTTATACTGTAAATATGTATAAAACCTGTACAGAAATTCATATACATATGTAATCTATGTAAAATTATGTATATATACTAATCTATTATGTATGTATTTACTGATTTATGTATATATGTATGTACAGATTTATATTTACTTATTTAGTAGCTAAGTTAATAATTTAGAGTAATAATCAAGTAAATAAATCTACAAACGTGGGAATATATATATATATTAAGTAATTTAAGTTAGTCAAAGTATAATTATACCTAGTATAACTTACTGTAACTTAGTTTTAATTTTAAACACCCAGAATTGCTATTTTAGCCTAAATAAAACATATATAAATTCGTAAAAATACGATAAAAATATGTATTAAATACTTAAGTATGTAAGTTAAAACTGTTTAAGGTCAATTAGACCATTTACTAATTATTTTATAAGTAATTAACTATTTAATCACCTAAATCAACCTGTATAATCAGCCTAGTTTAGCGAATTTATTTGTATAGTAAAAATATTTAAAATTCAAAATTAATTAATCAATTATGTAGTATTACGTAAATATTTTATTTACCATATTTTATTTTATTTTTTTTAATAATTTATGGCCCCCAAATCGAGGGCCAAAAACGCGCACAGACGCAGCTGCGTCTGATTTCCAGCGCACGATGTGGCGCTGGAATAGCGCCACATCGTGTGCTGCAAACCAAACGCAGCCATATAAATATAATTTATGCTGTATGCTCAGCAGTCGTCAAGGCGCGGGGCGCCCGATACACTGCCTATTATTTCCAGTCCGATTACCTGATGTGTGCTGAACTTTGATATGTGTGTGGGGCTGGCGGCCCGAGTGTGTGCGGGCTTGTGAAGGCGTTGGGCTGAGGCCTGACGCTGACATTGAAGACATTACTAAGCCATCTAATCTGAGATTAGGGCGCCCTTAGTAGAGGTCTGGTCCCACCCGTAGGGTGATGTGTATCCCTCGAAAAGCGTGCCCGCTAATTAAGCACATTTTACACTAAGGACGTTAGCCTAACCCCGTCTCCACCGCAGCCTCTGAAATACCACACAGAAGAAATTGAAAGGACAGAGACGACTTAAGAGAAGGAACACACGAGATAACAAGACAGAAAAGACTTGCTGTACATACAACAGTAGAATAAGTAATATACATACGTATAAGTAAACCCACATAATTACCAACAGAATAAAACGACACTATAATACGTCGCTAAAGACCTCAGTTTGCTTCTTTAGGTTGTATATAGTGTTTTCTGAGATTTAGCGATGTTTATATCTCACTAAAACTGATATATATGTCACTATAAATAAAAGACTACTAAGTTAAGTTTTTACACTATGGTATCCTAATGTAGTATGAACTAACATATTAGTGTTAATAGTATAACTTGTAAATACATAGTTTAGAGTATAATAATAGATTGTTTGATGCTTGTTCATAGTTAGTATTTTTGCAAGCACTTCTTAATAACTAGGTAAATAAAACATTCATTCATTCTTTAAGTGTAAAGTTTCTTTTTGAATAAGAAGACAATTTCGGAGATAATCAAAGAGTGACCGAATTAAATTCAATAAATTGCCTCCCAGAGAACGACCTGGAACAAAACCAGTAAAAATTAGATAAATAAGCAAATGATAATAATGGTTGTAATGACTGGTACTCACCCATACTCACCACTATACGACATCCTTAATGTTATATTATACACCCTATACTACAACGACATGATCATAACAATAATCATTCATCATCATACAACCATTGTGTTATATACACATTGTAGAGCATCGGTGTCAACAATTATCACCAACAACCATTTTCAACATCACCAGTGCCTATAAAAGAGACTACACCTCCGGCCGCCCAAGGGAAGCTTGATTTTGACGGAGATCCCCTCAAATTTCCCTCTCTCCCATCTCCGGCCAAAAGACCCGCAAGATCCGGCGACCTCCTCCCCTCCTTCTCGTCGCTCTGCTGCCATACTAGCAGCAGAGTCAACTCCGCTGCTTCCTCCCACGTCGCGTCGTACCAAGCGCGCGTGTCCCTGACCTCATCCTCGTCGCCGCTTCCTCCCTCAGGGTCCTTCTTCCCCGACGACGGCAGTTATGTGCCGTCCACTCCACTGCCTCCCTTCCTCCTAGATCACTCCAGGTACCCTCTCCATCCTCTCCTCTCTCTTTTCCCCCCTGCTATTTTATCTAATTACCCCCCAACAGTGCCTAACCACCTCCATCGACCTCACCTCCAACCGACCTCCGGCGAGCCGCCCACAGCACTCTGCCCCTCCACACGGCTTGCCAACCCTCTCGTGAGCTCCGCCTCACCACCAGGAACTCATTCCACCCCTCCATTGCCACTCCAGACCTCCACAGTAGCCCCCCGAACAACCCCACACCTCCGGCCACAGGTTGACCTAGGCACTCACGCCTAGGCCGACCTGCGGCCTGCAGCACCGTGCATCATCTTCGCCGTGCCACGGCGAAGGTGCCCAGCTAGTCTGATTGGGCCAATAGGCCATTCTTGTGTATGACAGGTTGCATCTCCTGCCGCCATTGACGGTTGAAGCAGCAAGAAGCTTCGTAGCAGCTTCAGGTGCTAGGGCTCCCAGGCTGCAGGCGCAGCAGGTTCACGCGAGTGTTGCGAAGTGATTGAGGCCAGCAAGTCACTCTGCGAAGCCAGCAGCTGGGGCAATTGCATGACGAAAGCTCTGCGGGCGCGTGCGAAATCGGGACTGACCAGATAGTCCCACATCGTGGAATAGCAAAACACAGGTATAATATAAATTGTTTCTGTGTTTTATGCTCACTGCCTCTGTAAGCACAGGGGTGAGGTCCCTCACTTGACCCACTCGCCTCATCCGCGGCTTGACCTCGCGGATCTGGCGGGATCCGACCCGACCCAAACCTTGAGCACTCCTCGCGCATCACCACCTCCCGGTGCGCTTGGTCCCGGGTGCGAAGCCCGACCCGATTACCCGTGTGGCTTTGGGAGAGCGTCCTTGAGCGAATTGTAGAGAATGAGAGAGACGTTTGGGTAGAGGGACGGGGGTAGGTTTTGCATTGGCTATGGTTTGCGCAGGAGCAGAGGAAGAAGCGAACACTTAGCCGCTGCAGCAAGGGAAGAGAAGAAAGAAGAAGAGGCTGTGTAGCAGAAAAAGAAGGAGAAGCTTTCGTAGAGTAACAAAGACAGGAAGAAGACCAAGGAAGGAGAAAACTTCGAAGGAAAGCACAAAGAAGAACAGAAGAAATAGAAGGAGCAGGAGCAGAAGAGCAAGAGATCTGAGAGAAGGAAGGACTGCAGTAAAGACAAAAAGAAAAGGAAGACAAGAGAGAAACAAAGGCAGAAAGAGAAAGAACTGCAAAGAAGAAGAAGAGCCAACGAAGAAGAAGAGAGAAGGGAGATTACATTTAAGACGTCTGATACAGAAATCAGACGTCCAATTCTATTTTTCTTTTACAATTTTTTTTTAAAAACTCTCTTTGAATCAATTATTTAACAGTTGTATTCTTTGGTTTTATAAAAAAATACTAAGATTGCTCCCCGTGTTCGACCTCGGATACTCCAGTTTTTCGAGTAATAAAATTCTTTATATTTGTTTGAACGTTCTGTCGGTTATACTACAACGTATTATCTTTTAAACCCGATCAAATGCGTGAGAACATACATGCTGTAGTAGTTCTTTTTCTTACTGCTGTATTTTGTTACTGCTAGTTATATTTCTTGTTGAATGTGGTTTATTTTACTGCACTTTTGGTTACTTCCTCGTTGGACGACTAGGTCTTGGGATTAGTCGAGTCGGTCCGGTTCTCGTGTCTCGTAGGGACCCGGGAATCGGGTCGCTACAGGATGGTATCAGAGCAAGGTCGTCCCGAGAGGTGAATCAACTGACTGGAAAATAACCAATTCACATGTCTATAACTAGAGTAGCCACCATAACATATCTTTTGACATGAGCTCTTAGACGTTTCCGTTAGGTATCGTTCCATATTGACGTGTTCCGTTTTGTTTCGCGTCTCCTTGCAGGAGATGCCTCGTCGCGGGACTGGTGAGGCGGGCCACGGGTGCGGCCGAGGATGAGGTCGGCGAGGTGGGTGTGCCGTTGCCGATGCCTCAGTGGACCAGCCACTACTCTCGGGCATCCAGGCCCAGGACCTCACCCAGCTGATACGGGACATTGTGCGAGAGGAGCTCCACCCACCGCCCCGAGCGCCTCACCCTGGGGCTGCGGAGGGGGAGTCCTCTGTGGGACCACCCGACGGACGCGGCGCTGGATACGGGGGAGGGGATGGGCTGCCGCCGCCCCCACCTTCCTCTGACACTTCTGTGCACGAGGCACCTTTGCCTGGAGGTGCACCAGCATCCCCACTGCAGCGCCACTCTGAGCTCTTCGGGCAATTCCGGAAGCTGAAGCCCCTCCTTCAAGGGGAATGAGGACCCGACCGAGGCAGAGGACTGGCTCGAGCAGCTGGAGAAGATTTTCGACACCCTTCACCCCCCGGTGGAGTGCCGCGTGGCCTTTGCCACGTACCAGCTGGAGAGTGCGGCACACAGGTGGTGGAGGGCGGTTAGGGGACAGGAGAGGGATGAGCCGACCTGGGATCGGTTTGTCACCCTCTTCTGCGAGCAGTACTTTCCCCAGACGTGGCAGAACCAGAGGAGGCGGGAGTTCCACACTCTTCGTCAAGAGACGATGACCGTGAGCCCGTACCGCACGCGTTTCCTGGAGCTGTCCCGCTTTGCAGCGACAACGGTAGCTACTGAGGAGGAGCGCCTTTGGAGGTTCACCGAGGGGCTCCGGCCCCATCTCCACCGCGCCATACAGGATGGCACCGCTTGAGCTACGAGAGCTCTAGTCTCAGTTGCAGGACCTTTTGGAGAAGGGTTTCGTGAGGCCTAGTGGGTCTCCCTGGGGAGCCCCGGTACTGTTTGTGAAGAAGAAGGATGGTACCCTACGCCTTTGTGTGGATTACCGACAGCGGAATGGGGTCACCATCAAGAACAGATATCCGCTGCCGAGGATCGACGACTTGTTTGACCAGTTGCAGGGTGCCACGGTGTTCTCCAAGATCGACTTGAGGTCTGGATACCACCAGTTGAGGATCAGGGAGGCAGACGTCTCCAAGACAGCTTTCCGCACCCGGTACGGACACTACGAGTTTTTAGTCATGCCATTTGGGCTGACCAATGCCCCCGCTGCTTTCATGGACCTGATGAACCGGGTGTTTAGATCGTACTTGGACCAGTTCATGGTGGTATTCATTGATGACGTACTCATCTATTCTCGAGATCGGATGCAGCACGGACGGCACTTGCGGATGGTTCTGGACACTCTGAGACGACATAGGCTATACGCCAAATATAGCAAGTGCGAGTTATGGTTGAGGGAGGTGACTTTCTTAGGTCATGTGATCTCTGGAGATGGCTTGGTGGTGGACCCAGCCAAGGTTGAGGCAGTGCTCAGGTGGGAGAGACCGCGTTCAGTCACTGAGATTCGCAGTTTCCTGGGACTGGTAGGCTACTACAGACGATTCATCAGAGGTTTTTCACAGATTGTGCATCCCATGACACAGTTGACCCGGAAGGACGTGCCCTTCACTTGGACATACGCCTGTGAGGTGTGTTTTCAGGAGCTGAAGGAGAGATTGTCCTCGGCTCCTGTGCTCACCATCCCTGACAGTAGTGGCGGGTTTGTTATGTACACGGACGCCTCCTTACAGGGGTTAGGAGGTGTGCTCATGCAGAGGGGTCACGTTGTCGCTTACGCTTCGCGGCAACTGAAGCCCCATGAGCATACCAACCCTACCCACGACCTGGAGTTGGCAGCTGTCGTCTTCACGCTGAAGACTTGGAGGCACTACTTGTACGGTGAGACCTTCGAGATTTTCACAGATCACAAGAGCCTCAGATACCTTTTTGATCAGAAGGAGCTCAACATGAGACAGAGACGTTGGTTGGAGCTCCTGAAGGACTACGACTGCAGCATTTCCTATCACCCGGGCAAGGCCAATGTGGTGGCTGACGCCTTGAGCCGGAAGGCGCCCGCACACTTGGCCAGCTTACAGTTACAGAGTTGGAGCCTTTTGGAGGAGGTGGGCAGTTGGCGACCCCTAGAGTTACGGGGGCACTGTGGGGCAGTGACTGTGACACGGCAGACTAGGCCAGAGCTGATAGACCGCATCATCACAGGACAGATGGCCGATCCGTACTTGCAGTCCTTGCGCTACAGAGTACTTTCAGGAGACCCAGGGGAGTTCTCTTTCACATACCAGGTGCTGCACCTGAGGGGACGGTTGTGCGTTCCTAGGGACGAGGAGCTGTTGAGAGAGCTCCTGACTGAGGCACACGGTTCCAGATTCGCCATACATCCCGGAAACATGAAGATGTACCACGACTTGAGACGCGAGTTTTGGTGGAGGGGGATGAAGCGGGATGTGGGTGAATTCGTGTAGCAGTGCTTAGTGTGTCAGCAGGTGAAAGCCGAGCATCAGAGGCCTGTAGGGCCGCTACAGCCGCTTCCAGTGCCAGAGTGGAAGTGGGAGAGCATCACCATGGACTTGGTGGTGGGTTTACCTGTTACCCAGCGAGGACACGACGCAGTCTGGGTAATTGTGGATAGACTGACGAAGACGACACGATTCTTGCCGATCCGAGTCACCTTGGGAGCAGCACAGTTGGCAGAGAGGTATATCCGCGATGTGGTACGACTACACGAAGTTCCGTGGGAAATCATATCCGACCGGGATACTGCTTTACATCCCAGTTTTGGGCTGAGTTTCAGCAGGCCCTGGGGACGCGGTTGAGGTTTAGTACAGCTTACCACCCCTAGACGGACGGACAGTCGGAGCGCACGATACAGACACTTGAGGACCTTTTGCGTGCCTGTGTACTGGACTGGAGGGGCTCTTGGGAGGAGCACCTGCCCCTGGCGGAGTTTGCATACAACAACAGCTATCACTTGACCATCGACATGGCTCCCTACGAGGCTCTGTACGGACGGAGGTGTACGGCACCCTTAAGTTGGGTTGAGGTGGGGACCAAGTGGGAAGTTGGCCCCAGGTTGATCCGGCAGAGACAGCAGGTAGTCGAGCAGATCCACAGGCGACTCCGCACTGTCAGGAGCAGACAGAAGAGCTACGCGGATCGAAAACGCTGAGAGGTGCAGTTTGAGGTTGGGGATCACGTCTTCCTTCGTGTTTAGCCCATGAAGGGCCTGCAGCGGTTTGGGGTGAGAGGGAAGCTCGCGCCAAGGTTCGTGGCGCCCTTTGAGGTCCTGGAGCGGGTTGGACCCGTTGCTTACAGACTTGCCCTCCCTCCTCAGCTCTCTGGTGTGCACGACGTGCTCCACGTGTCCAACCTCCGGAAGTACGTAGCCGATCCCAGTCATGTTCTGATTCATGAGAGCGTCGAGGTGGGCGACAACCTGACCTACCCCGAGTGGCCAGTGCCGATTCTTGACCGAGCCGTCCGCAGTTTGAAACGAAAGCAAGTACCCGTGGTGAAGGTTCTGTGGAGGAGCTAGCGGTACGAGGAGGCTACCTGGGAGCCTGAGGTGGCAATGCGGGAGCGGTACCCGGAGCTCTTCGCGGGTACGTCTTTCGGACCGGCTTCAGTCCTCTTTGAGTTTGTTATGTTTTTATATGACGTTTCTCCCACATCCTAGTTAGCGCAAGTTTCGGGGACGAAACTTCCTTTGAGTTTGTTATATTGTTACGAACGCCTTCCAAGATGTTTTTTTAAGACGTTTGGGAGGTGGCCCAGACGTCTGGAACCCCTTCCAGACGTCTGGGATCTATTTTTTTGTGGTGTGCGGGGCTGCGTCTGCGTGCAGACCTGCAACCGCCGCACCTTCCCCCTTTTTCCCTCTCTCCTCCTACAGGTGCAGATTGCGCTCTCTCTCTCTCTCCCCGTGCGGCCTTATAAGGCCCTCGCCCTCACCCTCACTCTCATCTCCACCGCTTCCTTCTTCTTCTTCCTCCAGCTGGTGCGAGAGCGCGAGCGAGCGGCGGTAGCCGCGGCGAGTTGCGGGAGGAGGTGTTGCGCGAGGGAGGAGAAGCTCGACCGTGAGGGCTCGAGCTTGCCGGGGCAGCTAGAGCCGGCCTGCGGGGGAGCCGCAGGCGTGGAGCTTCTCTAGAGGGCTGCTGCAGCTCAAGCAGTAGGCGGACGAGGCACGACGCGGCCATGCGTCGCGGGCGGAGAGCGAGTCGAGCCCTGATTCTGGAAATTTTTCCAGAATCAGACGTCTGGGCTTCCAACCAGACGACGGTGGAGACGTCTGGAGGACTGTCCAGACGTCTGGCAAGTAAGTTATTTTCATCCTTTGTCCTTTTCTGCGACCGTTGTACTGAGAACGATGAGTGGGTACGTGCAGGTTCTGAGATTCGCCATCCAATGCGAATCAGACGTCTGGCCGCAGTGCCAGACGACGGGAAGGACTTCCAGACGCCCGGGGTGACCATCGGACGTCTGGGAACTAGGCCAGACGCCCCCGCAGGCTTCTGGACGTCTGAGAGACTATGTAGAACAAAGGTACCATCTGACCCACATTTTAAGACGTCTGGAAGAGGTTCCAGACGTCTGATATTGGACTGTTTCGTCGTTTTAGACCCGTTTAGGGCCCGTTTGGAGTCCGTTTTCCGTGTTTCGAGTTGCGTTCTTTTCGGAATAAAATCCTCTACCCGTTTATAGCAATTATATATTGTTCTGAGAAACTCCTTGTGTTTGATCCTTGTGATAGGACCCCATTCCATTGCAGTCTCGGGGGTTGCGGAGGCGCGTGGGATTTCCGACCACGTCCCCAGTACTCCCGTTGTAGCTGGTAGAGTGGTTTTAAGAATTATTAACATAATTTGTTACAATTATGGAACAATTAATAGAACCTAGGGCATTGCATGAATCCAAGGAATGAGAAACCAGATTGAATGATAGATCCTAGGGTATTGCATGAATCCTAGGGTTGGAAAACTAGATTGAATGATAGATCCTAGGGTGCGGCATGAATCCTAGGACTGGAAAACTAGTGATATGAATATAGATATTACAGTCTTGGAAAATGTGGAAAGGAAATAATAGCTGCCTGTAAATTGATTTAACAGCTGCCTGTTATGAATAAATGAACATGATTGAGAATATGGGTTGTAAGAACGTGAAACTGGAATGGTGAAACCTGAATGTGCTGAGTTAAAAGAGCTGGAACCCTACGGGGATTTAGGAGTAGAACTCCTGGAAAGAGAATGAAATGGAACTGAGAAGGAAAGATGTGGAAGTGTGTTGTCTCTTGGGTACGTAGTACCAGGGGAAGTACCTGTTACCTACTTAGTGCAGAGCGGAGCAAGCCGCCCTAGGGACCCGGGGTTAGGTCTGGCCACTTTGTACTGACTTTTTGGCCCTCGTGTACACAGTACCGAGGAGAGATACTAGTGTAGAGCAAGTACTAGCTACCCCACGGGCCCCGGGGTTCTGCTAGCTCACCTACACCGACTTGTTAGGCCCATTGGGCGAACCAGGGTAGTCAGACGAGGGTGCGCGGATTGTGGAGGGGCAAGGCCCCTGTTTGGTTACTGTGGAGGGGTTGGACCCCTGTTACTGAGAGTGCTCTACCCTATACTGGTTCCGTGCTGTGCTTTGGGCGTACCCGTTAACGGAAACGACTGACCGCGTGCCAGTGCAGGGTAGCTACCCGTGCGTTTACTGTGCTTGCCGTAGTCACCGTTACATCTGTCAGTGACCTTGGGGTGGTTGACTGAGAGTAGGATCACCATGGGGACTCTCCCGGCCAGGAGAGCACCATGTGTTACTTCTACTCTTCGGAAAAGACTGCAATCAAGATCGTTCCCACGAGGAACATTCGAGATCAAGTGAAGGATCTAAGAAATAGATAAATTGTGAAACAATAGAAAGATGTAAATAAAGGAAGAAAGAAAATAAAACAGCTACTGTACACTTTACTGCTTCTTTAGTTTTAACTGCCACTCTACTCAGCGTTTCGCTGACGTGTTACACTCGTTACTTTTTAGGACCAGGTGTTGAGCAACCAGGGTCAGCAGCTGCAGAGGACGCTGGGCCGAGTAGGGTCCAGTAGACTTACCACAGTTCTTTTGTACCCCTTTTGTTCCACTGTAGTGAGTAGTTCTTGTTACCCCCACACTTTTCTTTACTTGTAGTTCATGTTATGTTATAAATGTTGTTCTACTGTTGTGGTGGTAGATGCTGTAGTAGTTCTTTTTCTTACTGCTGCATTTTGTTACTGCTAGTTATATTTCATGTTGAATGTGGTTTATTTTACTGCTCTTTTGGTTACTTCCTCGTTGGACGGCTAGGTCTTGGGATTAGTCGAGTCGATCCGGTTCTCGTGTCTCGTAGGGACTCGGGAATCGGGTCGCTACAGGATGGTATCAGAGCAAGGTCGTCCCGAGAAGTGAATCAACTGACTGGAAAACAACCAATTCACATGTCTATAACTAGAGTAGCCACCACAACATATCTTTTGACATGAGCTCTTAGACGTTTCCGTTAGGTATCGTTCCATATTGTCGTGTTCCGTTTTGTTTCGCGTCTCCTTGCAGGAGATGCCTCGTCGCGGGATTGGTGAGGCGGGCCACGGGTGCGGCCGAGGATGAGGTCGGCGAGGTGGGTGTGCCGTTGCTGACGCCTCAGTGGACCAGCCACTACTCTCGGGCATCTAGGCCCAGGACCTCACCCAGCTGATACGGGACATTGTGCGAGAGGAGCTCCACCCACCGCCCCGAGCGCCTCACCCTGGGGCTGCGGAGGGGGAGTCCTCTGTGGGACCACCCGACGGACGCGGCGCTGGATACGGGGGAGGGGATGGGCTGCCGCCGCCCCCACCTTCCTCTGACACTTCTGTGCACGAGGCACCTTTGCCTGGAGGTGCACCAGCATCCCCACTGCAGCGCCACTCTGAGCTCTTCGGGCAATTCCGGAAGCTGAAGCCCCTCCTTCAAGGGGAATGAGGACCCGACCGAGGCAGAGGACTGGCTCGAGCAGCTGGAGAAGATTTTCGACACCCTTCACCCCCCGGTGGAGTGCTGCGTGGCCTTTGCCACGTACCAGCTGGAGAGTGCGGCACACAGGTGGTGGAGGGCGGTTAGGGGACAGGAGAGGGATGAGCCGACCTGGGATCGGTTTGTCACCCTCTTCTGCGAGCAGTACTTTCCCCAGACGTGGCAGAACCAGAGGAGGCGGGAGTTCCACACTCTTCGTCAAGAGACGATGACCGTGAGCCCGTACCGCACGCGTTTCCTGGAGCTGTCCCGCTTTGCAGCGACAACGGTAGCTACTGAGGAGGAGCGCCTTTGGAGGTTCACCGAGGGGCTCCGGCCTGCGATTCGGGGGTATGTCAAACCCCTGAAGCGACCTACGTTTTCGAGGGTGGTGGAGGCAGCCATGACTTACGAGGAGACCAACCCATCCGCGCGAGACATTGACGGCGGGTGGAAGAGGCCCTTTCAGCCAGTCTTTTCACAGGGCCAACGAGAGAGGAGACACGTGGTGTCCGTAGGAGAGCCGTCACATTTTGCAGGGCCATCCGTGGCCTTTGGGGGCCCTCGACAGAGGCCAGTCGCCAGCACCGGACCCCCGCCCAGCCAACGGCAGGGACCCACTGAGGGTGGGAGTCGGGTTCCCGTCTGTTACCAGTGTGGCCAGCCGGGCCACATCAGGAGAGACTACCCATCTAGGGCAGGAGGTCATTAGATACTTCCCTCACAGAGCACTGGAGGGCGCGGTTCCCAGGCGCGAGGAGGAGGACAGCAGTCACGAGGAGGGTACCGGCCAGCACCTGCCCGTCCGACACACAGTGTGGCTGCTTCGTCCGCACCTAGAGCTGAGGGGCGTGTCAACGCCATGACACATAGGGATGCCAGAGCTTCGGGCTCGGTGGTGGCAGGTATGGTTTCAGTTTCCGGCAGACTCGTTTACACACTTTTCGATTCCGGAGCTATGCACTCGTTTGTCGTAGCCAGTTTCGCAGTTAGTTTGGGCCAGGACTATACGTTGTTAGAGAATCCGTTCGTAATCAGAGGTCCAAGTGGTCAGCTGTTTGTAGCTGAGGAGGTGTACACGGATTGCGAGGTCAGTGTCGGGGGACATAGCCTGCCAGCTGACCTGATTTTGATACAGATGGAGGACTTTGGCGTAATTCTGGGGATGGACTGGCTGTCCGCTTACCATGCCTTGGTGGACTGTTTGGAGAGGAAGATTGTCTTCTCCATGCCGGAGTTGCCTTCTTTCGAGTTTCACGGACAGCTAGTGGACGGAGGCTTCAGGTGCATTTCGGCACTTCGGGCTGCGAGACTTTTGAGCCAGGGGTGTGAGGGCTTCCTAGCTTGTGTGGTGGCAGAGCCTAGCCCTGTGGCGGACTTCCAGAGCATCCCGGTGGTCAGAGAGTACCCTGACGTGTTTCCAGACGAGTTACCGGGACAACCGCCCGAGCGCGAGATCGAGTTTGAGATCACGCTAGTACCACGGACCGGCCCCATCTCCACCGCGCCATACAGGATGGCACCGCTTGAGCTACGAGAGCTCAAGTCTCAGTTGCAAGACCTTTTGGAGAAGGGTTTCATGAGGCCTAGTGCGTCTCCCTGGGGAGCCCCGGTACTGTTTGTGAAGAAGAAGGATGGTACCCTACGCCTTTGTGTGGATTACCGACAGCCGAATAGGGTCACCATCAAGAACAGATATCCGCTGCCGAGGATCGACGACTTGTTTGACCAGTTGCAGGGTGCCACGGTGTTCTCCAAGATCGACTTGAGGTCTGGATACCACCAGTTGAGGATCAGGGAGGCAGACGTCTCCAAGACAGCTTTCCGCACCCGGTACGGACACTACGAGTTTTTAGTCATGCCATTTGGGCTGACCAATGCCCCCGCTGCTTTCACGGACCTGATGAACCGGGTGTTTAGATCGTACTTGGACCAGTTCATGGTGGTATTCATTGATGACGTACTCATCTATTCTCGAGATCGAATGCAGCACGGACGGCACTTGCGGATGGTTCTGGACACTCTGAGACGACATAGGCTATACGCCAAATATAGCAAGTGCGAGTTATGGTTGAGGGAGGTGACTTTCTTAGGTCATGTGATCTCTGGAGATGGCTTGGCGGTGGACCCAGCCAAGGTTGAGGCAGTGCTCAGGTGGGAGAGACCACGTTCAGTCACTGAGATTCGCAGTTTCCTGGGACTGGTAGGCTACTACAGACGATTCATCAGAGGTTTTTCACAGATTGTGCATCCCATGACACAGTTGACCCGGAAGGACGTGCCCTTCACTTGGACAGACGCCTGTGAGGTGTGTTTTCAGGAGCTGAAGGAGAGATTGACCTCGGCTCCCGTGCTCACCATCCCTGACAGTAGTGGCGGGTTTGTTATGTACACGGACGCCTCCTTACAGGGGTTAGGAGGTGTGCTCATGCAGAGGGGTCACGTTGTCGCTTACGCTTCGCGGCAACTGAAGCCCCATGAGCATACCAACCCTACCCACGACCTGGAGTTGGCAGCTGTCGTCTTCACGCTGAAGACTTGGAGGCACTACTTGTACGGTGAGACCTTCGAGATTTTCACAGATCACAAGAGCCTCAGATACCTTTTTGATCAGAAGGAGCTCAACATGAGACAGAGACGTTGGTTGGAGCTCCTGAAGGACTACGACTGCAGCATTTCCTATCACCCGGGCAAGGCCAATGTGGTGGCTGACGCCTTGAGCCGGAAGGCGCCCGCACACTTGGCCAGCTTACAGTTACAGAGTTGGAGCCTTTTGGAGGAGGTGGGCAGTTGGCGACCCCTAGAGTTACGGGGGCACTGTGGGGCAGTGACTGTGACACGGCAGACTAGGCTAGAGCTGATAGACCGTATCATCACAGGACAGATGGCCGATCCGTACTTGCAGTCCTTGCGCTACAGAGTACTTTCAGGAGACCCAGGGGACTTCTCTTTCACATACCAGGTGCTGCACCTGAGGGGACGGTTGTGCGTTCCTAGGGACGAGGAGCTGTTGAGAGAGCTCCTGACTGAGGCACACAGTTCCAGATTCGCCATACATCCCGGAAACGTGAAGATGTACCACGACTTGAGACGCGAGTTTTGGTGGAGGGGGATGAAGCGGGATGTGGGTGAATTCGTGTAGCAGTGCTTAGTGTGTCAGCAGGTGAAAGCCGAGCATCAGAGGCCTGTAGGGCCGCTACAGCCGCTTCCAGTGCCAGAGTGGAAGTGGGAGAGCATCACCATGGACTTGGTGGTGGGTTTACCTGTTACCCAGCGAGGACACGACACAGTCTGGGTAATTGTGGATAGACTGACGAAGACGACACGATTCTTGCCGATCCGAGTCACCTTGGGAGCAGCACAGTTGGCAGAGAGGTATATCCGCGATGTGGTACGACTACACGAAGTTCCGTGGGAAATCATATCCGACCGGGATACTGCTTTACATCCCAGTTTTGGGCTGAGTTTCAGCAGGCCCTGGGGACGCGGTTGAGGTTTAGTACAGCTTACCACCCCTAGATGGACGGACAGTCGGAGCGCACGATACAGACACTTGAGGACCTTTTGCGTGCCTGTGTACTGGACTGGAGGGGCTCTTGGGAGGAGCACCTGCCCCTGGCGGAGTTTGCATACAACAACAGCTATCACTTGACCATCGACATGGCTCCCTACGAGGCTCTGTACGGACGGAGGTGTACGGCACCCTTAAGTTGGGTTGAGGTGGGGACCAAGTGGGAAGTTGGCCCCAGGTTAATCCGGCAGCGACAGCAGGTAGTCGAGCAGATCCACAGGCGACTCCGCACTGTCAGGAGCAGACAGAAGAGCTACGCGGATCGAAAACGCTGAGAGGTGCAATTTGAGGTTGGGGATCACGTCTTCCTTCGTGTTTAGCCCATGAAGGGCCTGCAGCGGTTTGGGGTGAGAGGGAAGCTCTCACCAAGGTTCGTGGCGCCCTTTGAGGTCCTGGAGCGGGTTGGACCCGTTGCTTACAGACTTGCCCTCCCTCCTCAGCTCTCTGGTGTGCACGACGTGCTCCACGTGTCCAACCTCCGGAAGTACGTAGCCGATCCCAGTCATGTACTGATTCATGAGAGCGTCGAGGTGGGCGACAACCTGACCTACCCCGAGTGGCCAGTGCCGATTCTTGACCGAGCCGTCCGCAGTTTGAAACGAAAGCAAGTACCCGTGGTGAAGGTTCTGTGGAGGAGCTAGCGGTACGAGGAGGCTACCTGGGAGCCTGAGGTGGCAATGCGGGAGCGGTACCCGGAGCTCTTCGCGGGTACGTCTTTCGGACCGGCTTCAGTCCTCTTTGAGTTTGTTATGTTTTTATATGACGTTTCTCCCACATCCTAGTTAGCGCAAGTTTCGGGGACGAAACTTCCTTTGAGTTTGTTATATTGTTACGAACGCCTTCCAAGATGTTTTTTTAAGACGTTTGGGAGGTGGCCCAGATGTCTGGAACCCCTTCCAGACGTCTGGGATCTATTTTTTTGTGGTGTGCGGGGCTGCGTCTGCGTGCAGACCTGCAACCGCCGCACCTTCCCCCTTTTTCCCTCTCTCCTCCTACAGGTGCAGATTGCGCTCTCTCTCTCTCCCCGTGCGGCCTTATAAGGCCCTCGCCCTCACCCTCACTCTCATCTCCACCGCTTCCTTCTTCTTCTTCCTCCAGCTGGTGCGAGAGCGCGAGCGAGCGGCGGCAGCCGCGGCGAGTTGCGGGAGGAGGTGTTGCGCGAGGGAGGAGAAGCTTGACCGTGAGGGCTCGAGCTTGCCGGGGCAGCTAGAGTCGGCCTGCGGGGGAGCCACAGGCGTGGAGCATCGCTAGAGGGCTGCTGCAGCTCAAGCAGTAGGCGGACGAGGCACGACGCGGCCATGCATCGCGGGCGGAGAGCGAGTCGAGCCCTGATTCTGGAAATTTTTCCAGAATCAGACGTCTGGGCTTCCAACCAGACGACGGTGGAGACGTCTGGAGGACTGTCCAGACGTCTGGCAAGTAAGTTATTTTCATCCTTTGTCCTTTTCTGCGACCGTTGTACTGAGAACGATGAGTGGGTACGTGCAGGTTCTGAGATTCGCCATCCAATGCGAATCAGACGTCTGGCCGCAGTGCCAGACGACGGGAAGGACTTCCAGACGCCCGGGGTGACCATCGGACGTCTGGGAACTAGGCCAGACGCCCCCGCAGGCTTCTGGACGTCTGAGAGATTATGTAGAACAAAGGTACCATCTGACCCACATTTTAAGACGTCTGGAAGAGGTTCCAGACGTCTGATATTGGACTGTTTCGTCGTTTTAGACCCGTTTAGGGCCCGTTTGGAGTCCGTTTTCCGTGTTTCGAGTTGCGTTCTTTTCGGAATAAAATCCTCTACCCGTTTATAGCAATTATATATTGTTCTGAGAAATTCCTTGTGTTTGATCCTTGTGATAGGACACCATTCCATTGCAGCCTCGGGGGTTGCGGAGGCGCGTGGGATTTCCGACCACGTCCCCAGTACTCCCGTTGTAGCTGGTAGAGTGGTTTTAAGAATTATTAACATAATTTGTTACAATTATGGAACAATTAATAGAACCTAGGGTATTGCATGAATCCAAGGAATGAGAAACCAGATTGAATGATAGATCCTAGGGTATTGCATGAATCCTAGGGTTGGAAAACTAGATTGAATGATAGATCCTAGGGTGCGGCATGAATCCTAGGACTGGAAAACTAGTGATATGAATATAGATATTACAGTCTTGGAAAATGTGGAAAGGAAATAATAGCTGCCTGTAAATTGATTTAACAGCTGCCTGTTATGAATAAATAAACATGATTGAGAATATGGGTTGTAAGAACGTGAAACTGGAATGGTGAAACCTGAATGTGCTGAGTTAAAAGAGCTGGAACCCTACGGGGATTTAGGAGTAGAACTCTTGGAAAGAGAATGAAATGGAACTGAGAAGGAAAGATGTGGAAGTGTGTTGTCTCTTGGGTACGTAGTACCAGGGGAAGTACCTGTTACCTACTTAGTGCAGAGCGGAGCAAGCCGCCCTAGGGACCCGGGGTTAGGTCTGGCCACTTTGTACCGACTTTTTGGCCCTCGTGTACACAGTACCGAGGAGAGATACTAGTGTAGAGCAAGTACTAGCTACCCCACGGGCCCCGGGGTTCTGCTAGCTCACCTACACCGACTTGTTAGGCCCATTGGGCGAACCAGGGTAGTCAGACGAGGGTGCGCGGACTGTGGAGGGGCAAGGCCCCTGTTTGGTTACTGTGGAGGGGTTGGACCCTTGTTACTGAGAGGGCTCTGCCCTATACTGGTTCCGTGCTGTGCTTTGGGTGTACCCGTTAACGGAAACGACTGACCGCGTGCCAGTGCGGGGTAGCTACCCGTGCGTTTACCGTGCTTGCCGTAGTCACCGTTACATCTGTCAGTGACCTTGGGGTGGTTGACTGAGAGTAGGATCACCACGGGGGACTCTCCCGGCCAGGAGAGCACCACGTGTTACTTCTACTCTTCGGAAAAGACTGCAATCAAGATCGTTCCCACGAGGAACATTCGAGATCAAGTGAAGGATCTAAGAAATAGATAAATTGTGAAACAATAGAAAGATGTAAATAAAGGAAGAAAGAAAATAAAACAGCTACTGTACACTTTACTGCTTCTTTAGTTTTAGCTGCCACTCTACTCAGCGTTTCGCTGACGTGTTACACTCGTTACTTTTTAGGACCAGGTGTTGAGCAACCAGGGTCAGCAGCTGCAGAGGACGCTGGGCCGAGTAGGGTCCAGTAGACTTACCACAGTTCTTTTGTACCCCTTTTGTTCCACTGTAGTGAGTAGTTCTTGTTACCCCCACACTTTTCTTTACTTGTAGTTCATGTTATGTTATAAATGTTGTTCTACTGTTGTGGTGGTAGATGCTGTAGTAGTTCTTTTTCTTACTGCTGCATTTTGTTACTGCTAGTTATATTTCATGTTGAATGTGGTTTATTTTACTGCTCTTTTGGTTACTTCCTCGTTGGACGACTAGGTCTTGGGATTAGTCGAGTCGGTCCGATTCTCGTGTTTCGTAGGGACTTGGGAATCGGGTCGTTACATATACTTTGGGCGTACCTGTTAGCGAAAACGACTGACCATATACTTTGGGCGTACCCGTTAGCGGAAACGACTGACCGTGTGCCAGTGCAGGGTAGCTACCCGTGCGCTTATCGCACGTGCTGTAGTCATTGCTACGTATGTCCGTGACCTTGGGGTGGTTGACTGGGTGTAGGATCACCACAAGGGACTCTCCTGGCCCGGAGAAAACCATGTGTGCCTTCTACTCTTCGGAAAAGACTATAATCAAGATCGTTCCCACGAGGAACATTCGAGATCAAGAAAGAGATCTAAAAAATAAACCAATGGGTGAAAAGGAATAACTTGTGAAATAAAGTTACTGGAATAGATAGTTACCTATTAGCTTTTACTGCTTTAGTTAGTTGGTTACCACTCTACTCAGCGTTCGCTAATTTTGTTTACTCATAACCCTTTTCAGGTCCAGGTATTGGGCAGCCCGAGTTACCGGCTGCAGAGGGTGCTAGGCTTAATCGAGCCTAGCAGTAGTCTTCCTGTTGTTGTACTTTCTTTTGTTAGTGAGTTCAGAGCCTTGTTTCTATTTATGTTCTCTACCTTATTTCTGTAGGTTTCCCTTCGAAGAGGGGTGATGTAATAAATGCGGAAATAAAATATAAAGCAATCTCACCAAAGAAAACCAATCACACAATGTACACAAATGTTTTTAGGTGGAAACCCAAACTGGGTGAAAACCACCACCTAACCCTCTCGAGTTAGGATTTTCCGATCAACCTAGTTGATCAAATCCACTAACCGAATCACTTTAAAACGAGGGTGATTCAACCTCAGTACAACCACGCTACAAGTACGAGGGTAGCGTTCCTCAACCCCTTCTCTCCACGAGAAGGATTTTGTCCCACGAAGGAGACGGAAATTCGCAAAGCGAATACCCAACCAAAAGACAAAGATAAAATAAAACAAGTAATCCTATAGAGCCAACAAAGGAATTTAAACCTAGCTTCTATAGGAAATAGGAAACTCCCCTTTGCAAGGAGTGCGTCGAGTTGATGACGCGGTGCGTGTGCCACGCGATGGCGCAATGTCGCTCTCGTGAACAACGGCGGGAGAGCGAGTGCGCAAAGGTAATTTAGCTCTCTAGGTGATGGAACTTAAGCTTGGAGAGCAAGATCTTTTCTTGGACATAAAAGGGTAGAAAGTATGTTGCTTAGGTGTATCCAAGTGTATCTTGGTGTGTCTATGTGTGTAAAGGCTCCCCTCTATTTATAGAGGCCTTAGGAAGGCTTTGGAAGGCTTAGGAAAGGTTCTATAGCCGTTGGGTGCAAAGCCCAAGAGAATCAGGCCGAAATCAGGACAATGATTACATTTGACAAGGTAATCAGACATCTAACTCTGGCATCAGACGTCTGGAAGGCCACTTTAAGACGTCTGATTTCAAGGTCAGACGTCTGATTCTATGCGGGTTTCCTCCTGACTTGAATCAGATCTAAACAGGGTTTTTGTTCAAGTTGATCAGACGACATACAGGACGTCTGGCACTATGCCCGGACGTCTGGAAACCTACTTTTACTGTGCGAATTGATTTCCAAACATTGCAACGGCTAGAAAATCTCTGAGAAGAGATTTTGGGTCAGCCGAGGCAAAACGGTCATTTATCAGACGTCTGGAAATGCCTAAGGACGTCTGATAAGGCTCTAACGGTCATAATCTTGAGTGCCTGCTAAGCTAGCCAACGGTCCACTATCTGGACATCTGGCAAGTCCATCAGACGTCTCCTAAGACGTCTAGTATAAGGTCTGGACGTCTGATTTCATCAGACAGAACTAGCTATGTCCAGCTTAACAGATATCAGACGTCTGAAACAACAGTCAGACGTCTTAAAATACTTTATCAGACGTCTGATTTGGGAATTAGACATCTGGAAGTGTTGTTTGAACCCTATATTGGTTTTCTAAGTATTCTACAGAAAACCTAAGTATCCTAGGGTTGTGCTGGTGTTCCTAGAACTACTGTTAGGGTACTTTGAGACTCTTTAGCATAATATTCTAAGGAAAATAAGAGCAAGAAAATAAAGACAAGAGATATAAGAAAGGATTAAAAAGAATCTATCCTATTCTTCTTGTCTTCTATCTTCAATCTGTCGCTCCACGCGAACCTCCTCTGTTTTCCGTCAAGCTCCTCCAATCCGTCCTGGATGCGAGCTCGAACTCCGTTTAAACACGTCCACATTTGCAATTGACCTGAAATCTAGGACTCAAATTGCAAATGTTAAATAACACGTGTTTTGTTATCATCAAAACAAATGATCGTGGTGCTCTAGCACCAACAATTTTCGCTTTACTGTTGTGCTGGTGATATATACTGTTATCAGTTTTTACTTCCTTTACTTCTTGTACTCTTTTTACTGTTAGTTACTTAGTATAGTGAATGTGGTTTACTTTCCTGCTTTTCGGTTATTTCTTGTTGGACGACTAGGTTTTGAGATTAGTCGAGTCGAGTCGGTCTCAGGTCCTGTAGGGATTCGGGAATCGGGTTGTGACACCGACTAAGGGTGTTCCTGCGAGGTGGTGAAATGATCCTTTCCAAGGACCATTCAGAGTTTCTTCAGAAAGTTAAGGGCGTGAGTGAAAATTTTGACCCCTTGAGTTTGGATGTGTGGGCCTTGCGGGAACAAGAGAGGTTAGTAGGAAATTTTTGTAATTGTTCCCTCTCTCTCTCTTCCCACTTACATACCCACACACCCACTCACGCACACACACACGCACACCTCTCCTACCTCCTCCCCTCTAAACCCTAACCTCCCTCTACTTAAACCCCACCATCCTCTCCATCTCCACACCCTTCACACCACCACCTCCACCTCCATCTCCTTCGCCGGCGAGCCACTAGCCCCTTCCTGTCCCCATGCAACCACGAAGAGGAAAGAGAAGGGCAGAGTGTGGAGGAAAAGGAGAGAGGGAGAGTGAGGGAGAGAGGGAGAGGGAGGGCATGGGAGAGAAGAGAGAGCTTGGGGTTGCTTAGGAGTGTGCCTGCCAGAGGAACTTGAGCGGGAGAGCTTGCGAGTGAGGAGCGCCCTTACTGCGGGTGCAGCAATGAGTGCTCGGAGTGCGAGGGAGGAGTTGGGGGAGCCGCAGGAGCTCGGAGGAGCTCGTGCGGGAAGAGATGAGGAAGTGCACGAGGAGGAGGAGCTCGTGGAGAAGAGTTCCCAACTTGCAGTCGTTGGAGTAGCTGCTGCTGAGTTGTGGGCAGAGATCGTGAGAAGACGAGTGTCCGCGAGGAGTTTCTGCATACTGGATTTTTCCAGTATCAGACGTCTGGAGCATCAGCCAGATGTCTGGAATAGCAGCGGACGTTCAGAACTGAAGTCGGACGTCTGAAAACTTGCGGAGTGCAGAGGAAAGCGTCCTGAGTGCTCATGCATGCACGTACATGAAGTACTTGGAGTGCGCTGTCATGGTTTTGAACCTGTGAACGTATGCTTAGGTACAAGCCTTGGAAAGGCACGCAAGCACACTCTTCGAGGTGATTTAGGACATCTGGATGTCTCCACAAATGTTTGATAGACCTATCGGACGTCGGGATGCACTGACAGATGCCTGGAAAGACCTCGGACGATTGTAAAGGGGTTCCAGATATCTGCCAGCAATGCAGGGAAGCAAGGTGAGGTTCTAAGATCATTTAAGATGTCTGGGTCTAATCCCAGACGTTTGATTTTTGACTGTATGCACGTTTTTGGCCCGTTTAGGGCCCAAACGAAGTCGGATTTACGTAAACGAAATACCATTATTTTCCACTCGAGTTTCTCTACATGTTAGTGTCAACTATATACTATTTTGAACTCGTCTGATGTGACTTAGTCACTGGTATAGGTGTCCAGCCTGTAGCGTGTTCAGGGTTTGCGGAGACGACAGGACCTACGATTCTAGCCCCCATTATTCTCGTGTTTCCCGGTAGAGTGGTTTACTTTAATATTAAGATTTAAATAAGTAAAGCGCATGTTTAGAATAACTTGATTGAACCCTAGGATGTGAAATGAACCCTAGGGTAGAAGTGAATAAATATTGCTTGAGGTACACTGTTTACTTTGATATGCATGTTAAACCCTAATCGTTAGCAAGTGTATTGCTTTCTCAGTTATTAAAATACGAGCTGCCTGTTATAAAAAAAAATGAAACCCGGGATGTGAATAGTGAGATTTGAATGTTGAGAAATGGAATGAAAGGAATACAAGCATGAACCCTACGGGAAATTAGGAGAAGAACTCCTATATACGGAAAAAACCTAGTAAGTAGACGGGAAGTGAGCTGGCCCTTGTGTATACAGTACTAAGGAGAACAACCGTCCCTTTAGAGTAGAGGGGAGATTGTCGTCCCTTGGGTTGAGACCCGGGCTGGGTTTGGCCACTCTACGTCGACTCCTGTTTGGCCCTTGTGTACGTGGTACCGAGGTGAGATACTTAGTGTAGGGAGGGAGCTAGCCACCCCACGGGGCCTGGGGTTAGGACTAGTCACCCTACACCGATTCTTGTTAGGCCCACTGGGCAAACCAGGATAGTCGAACGAGGGTACACGAATCGTGGAGGGGTAAGACCCCTATTCTATTCTGAGGGGCGAGACCCCTGTTTTGAGAGGGCAAGGTCTTGTACTGTTCCGTGCTGTACCTTAGGCGTACCCGCTAGCGGAAATGACTGACTGCGTGTTAGTGTGAGGTAGCTACCTGTGGGCTTATTGTGCATGCCATAGTCACTGCTACGTCACGATCGTGACCTCAGGGTGGTTGACTGGGTGTAGGACTGCCATGGGGGACTCTCTCGGCCAGGAGAGCACCACGTGTACATCCTATATCACAGGAAAGACTACAATCAAGATCGTTCCCTTGATAGACAGTCAAGATCAAGAAATGACCAGATTCTTAACAGAATAAATAAATCAGAACTACTTAGTTGAGTTAAATGGAAATGAATAATTAATTAGTTGCTTATCTTATGTTAATTGCATGTAAATGGCTTAACCACCACTCTACTCAACGTTAGCTGACCACGGATTTTATAACCTTGTTCAAGTCAAGGAGTTAAGCAACCAGCACCACCGGTTGCAGAGGGAGCTGGGCCTAGTCGAGCCCAGCCTTAGCTGTTGTCCCCTTTTCGTTTACGAGCTTCTGTTGTTGTAGTAAGTATTTGATATCTGTAATACTGCTTTTGTTACATTTCTGCTTTCTTTTCCACTGTTGTAGTTGTGATGGCATGTAATATCGTGAGACATTTTGTTCTATTTCCTTTATTGTCTTTTGGATTGTTTTTGCCTAGTTACATTGCATGTGTGGTTGTAAAATATTTTCTGCTTTTGGTTATTTCTCGTTGGACGACTGGGTCTTGGGATTAGTCGAGGCGAGCTGGTCTCGGGTCTTATAGTGATTTGAAATCGGGTCGTAACAGGTGGCTTCCAAGCGTTGGGTGGAGTTATAACATTGTGTTCTTAGTGAGGTGAGCCTAGTAGCGGTTGATCCGGGCTTGTCATCGATCTATGTGAATGATCATCCTTCTTTTTGGGTCAAATTTCTAAGTGAGTTCATGAAGAAAAATAACTAAGTGCTTAAGTTATCTGTGTGGTGTCGTTATGAGTTAAGTATTGTGTGCTATATATGCATTGTGTGTGTATGTGTTACATATGTGCATTATATGTCAATTTTATTGGTTATATATATATATATTTGAGGGTTGGGAGCGTGTAGGTGACCTGCACATAAGTTATGTGCAGATACGGTAATATTTCTCACCATGAGTAATATTTTGAATTGAAAATTTGGGGATTGAAATTACTCCATATGAACATGTTATGCACTAAATTTGAAGTTATTCTAACACTCTTAGTACATACATCAAAGGAGGCTCATTTTTTACGGCTTGAGTATCACAAAATTCGAAGAAGTTGGATGTATGTATTAGGAGTGTTAGATTAACTTCAAAATTGATGTATAACATATTCATATGAAGTAATCTCGATCATCAAATTTTTCAATCTAAAACATTAATCGTGGTGAGTGATATTACCACACCTACGTAAAACTTACTTGCATGCTCCTTTTCCTTATATATATATATAAAGTGTTACATGTATGTGTTATGCACACTATATGTGTTGTGTGTTTATATAAGTAAGTGTACAGAGTATGTTAAGTATGCATTATATATATATATATATATGTATGAGTTAGTATTGTGTATGTGCATCGGTTTAAGTGTATGGTTGAAATAAGTGTATTGTATATGATTTGGCCTAATAGATGTACATAACTTTTTGAGGCTTATAGATTTCTATTTCATTCTTATTTTCATTTATTTTTGGCCATGTTAATTTGTACATAATTTTTAAAGGTCTTTTGTATATATTTATTTTCCCTTTCCGTAGAGATAGTTCATTTGTAATTAAACAAATACTTAGATGTATATATAGATCAAATGCAATTAACATAATTTAATTTATAATTATTTTTGATGCCTTCACCTTGTAAATATTATTAAGGCATGTCTTTAGGAAATTAACTCACTAATATCCATTCATTTGTTTTAACTCATAAATAACTAACTTAGATTAAGTAGTTCTTTGATTGTATTATTTTTAATTCATTCTTTTATAAATAAAATTGACATTTTTGGGATAAAAGATAAATTTTGGATCTTAGTGATGTATATCAATAATTGACTCTTAATGAACGACGTAGACTCTTAATGAACGACGTAGAATAAAATCAATAAAAATTGTCAATAAATAAAATGACATTTCTTTGGATTGCGATGCTACATTACAGACATGACAATGACATTAATAAATCCTAAATTAGCATGCAATCTAGATAGTTCATTGATTTCTAACTAACTTTCCTTATGGTGTAAAGTGGAGAAGTAGAAATTTTCTAGTGATCTTAGGTGTGTTGTGCCTAGTGTTTTAAGTGTGTAACACACACGTGCATTTGAATTTTGAAAATCTCACAATTCAAGTCCTTTAACACACACTTTTAGGTCACCAATTTTAAATCCAGCCTCTTAATAATCCCAATTTTTTTAAGGTGACAACTTGATTAATTGAATTCAAATAACTTAGTAGTCTTGGAATTATGTACACAAATGCAATGCATGACACAAGTTGTATGCTAAGAATAGATGATGCACCTCACAAAATGTTTAACCTAGATGCAACTCATTCCTCCCTAAGATGCACGTCCTAAAATATGCTACTTTTAGAAAAATCTTCTGGTAGTTATTTTATGTCATTGTTGTTTTTGAATTTTTCTATCTTTTCTTTATGTCAAGTAAACAAACTAGCCTACTAATCTACGCTATCTAACAAACTACAATCATGTACAATTAAGCTAACCTTAAAGTCTAAATAATGGGACCATGTTCCTAAAAATATGTCCCCACATACAAGGGCATGTTTGCAATCAAATAAAGTGGGACATGCCCCAATTACTCCAAACAAGGGTCCACAAAATAGTAATTTAAATTAATTTGTTTCTAAATCTAATTAGTCTAATCTAACTCTAAATCTAAGGTAGCTCCTGTGGCTTTGTGGTGTGGTGCAAGGTCCACGCATTTGCCGATCTTCTTGCAATCCTGAAATAAAAGAGAATTTAGTGTATCAAGGGGTAAAACTCATGCTAATGAAATTTACAATCTCTGAAACTAGTCCCATGCATTCATCATCAAGTATACATCATACTGTAAATTTCGTGCAATTTTCTGTGTAAAAATATTTTTCAACAATTTTCACCTAAAGGCATGTTAGGCTACTTAAGGAGGACAAAAATGATACCCTATTGGTAATTAGCGTGTATAGGAGATCACACCACCTCAAAAACTGTAACGACCCGGTTCCCGAGTCCCTACGAGACACGAGAACCGGACCGACTCGACTAATCCCAAGACCTAGTCGTCCAACGAGGAATTAACCAAAAGACAGTAAAATAAACCACATTCAGCATGAATATAACTAACAGTAAGAAAGTACAGCAGTAAGGAAAGAAACTACTACAGTAGGTACCACCACAACAGTAAAACAACATTTACCATATAACAAGAACTGCAGGCAAAGAAGGCACAGCGGAAACAAAAAACTACTCACTAGAACAGAAACAAAAGAGGTACAAAAGACTGTGGTAACTCTACTGGACCCTACTCGGCCCAGCGTCCTCTGCAGCCGCCGACCCTGGCTGCTCAACACCTGGTCCTGAAAAAGGTAACGAGTGTAACACGTCAGCAAAACGCTGAGTAGAGTGGCAAACTAACTAAAGGCAACAGTAGAGTGTACAGTAGCTGTTATGTTCTATTACTTCCTTTATTCACATCTTTCAATTTCTCTCACTATTTCATTTATTTCTCAGATCCCTTACTTGATCTCGAATGTCCTCGTGGGAACGATCTTGATTGCAGTATTTTCCAAAAGTAGAAGTAGCACATGGTGCTCTCCTGGCCGGGAGAGTCCCCCGTGGTGATCCTACCCTCAGTCAACCACCCCAAGGTCACTGACAGACGTAACGGTGACTACGGCACGCGCGATAAACGCACAGGTAGCTAGCCCGCACTGGCACGCGGTCAGTCGTTTCCGTTAATGGGTGCGCCCAAAGCACAACACGGAACCAGGGCAGAGCCCTCTCAGTAACAGGGGTCCAACCCCTCCACAGTAACCAAACCGGGGCCTTGCCCTTCCACAGTCCGCGCACCCTCTCCTGACTACCCTGGTTTGCCCTAGTGGGCCTAACAAGTCGGTGAAGGAGGCTAGCAGAACCCCGGGGCCCGTGGGGTAGCTAGTACTCTCCTAACACTACTAGCTCTCCTCGGTACTACGTACACGAGGGCCAACAAGTCGGTACAGAGTGGCCAGTCCTAACCTCCGGGTCCCTGGGGTGGCTAGCTCAGCTCTGCACTAAACAGGGGGACAGTCGCTCTCCTTGGTACTCCGTACTCAAGGGCCAACTCACTTCCCCAATTCTATTCCATTCGCTTTCCAGGAGTTCTACTCCTACTTCCCCGTAGGGTTCCAGAACATCTTATGTCTTACTTTCCAGTTTCACGTTCTTACAAACCATGATCCCAATCATGTTTCTTTATTCATAACAGGCAGCTGTGAACTCAATTTACAGGCAGTTTCATATATTCCTTTCCATTTTTCCAAGACTGCATTATTATATATTCCACTAGTTTTTCCATCCTAGGATTCATGCCATATCCTAGGATCTATCATACAATCTAGTTTTCCAGCCCTAGGATTCATGCAACACCTAGGAACTATCATTCCATATATTTCTCATTCCTAGGATTCATGCAATGTCCTAGGTTCTAGTTATGGTTCCATACTTTAACAAATTTTATTAATACTTAAAGCCACTCTACCAGGTACAACGGGAGTAATGGGGGCGTGATCGGGAATCCCGCGTGCCTCCGCGACTCTCAAGACTGCAACCGAACGAGGTCCTATCACAAGGATCAAACACAAGGAGTGTCTCAAAACAGTGTATAGCTACTGTAGACGGGTAGAGGAATTACTTCTGAAAAGAACGCAACTCGAATCGCGGAAAACGGAGCCCAAACGGGCCCTAAACGGGTCGAAAAAGACGATACTGTGCAAAATCAGACGTCTGGAACTCCTTCCAGACGTCTTAAACGGTGGATCAGAGAATTACCTGTTCAGCGTGGTTTCCCAGACGTCCAGAAGTCTGCGGGGACGTCTATCCTATACCCCAGACGTCCGATGGTCCATACGGACGTCTGTAGGTCACTCCCGCTGTCTGGTACAACTTCCAGACGTCTAATTCGCAAAGGATGGCGAATCAGCGAACCTGCGCACAGCCAACCCCCCTCCCTCAGTACGGTCAGTCGACAAGAAGGAAGAAGAAAGTGGAAACTCACCTTTCAGACGTCTGTATGATCTTATAGACGTCGACCTTGCCGTCTGGCTATCAACCCAGACGTCTGATTCTGGAAATTTTTCCAGAATCAGAACCCTGCTCGGCCTCCGCTCGCGACGCCGCCCGCGTCGCACCTCGCGCTCCTACTGCTCAGACCGCAGCAGGTCCCTCTCCGCGTCGCTCCGCGCCCCCTGCGCCCTCCGCCAGCCGGCCAAGCCGCTCCGGCGAGCTCGCCCTCACGGCAGAGCTCCGCCCTCGCACGCCGCACCTCCGCGCTCACTGCGGCCGTCGCTGCCGCCCTCGCGTCCGCTCGCTCTCGCGCACAGGAAGGAGAAGAAGGAGGAGACTGTGGAGACGGGAGGGGAGGCGTGGCCCTTTTAAGGCCGCGCGAGGAGGAGAGAGGAGGTGGCATTCCGCCTGCAGCCACAGAGAGAAAAAAAGAGGGAATATGCCGTCTGCGCGCTCAGGCGCGCAGGCGACTCGCGTGTGTCGAAAATAACGGATTTCCAGACGTCTGGAAACGATCACAACCAGACGTCCTATCAGACGTCTGGTTGTGATCCCAGACGTCTTGTCCGACGTCTGAGCCACCTCCCAGACGTCTTAAAAGACGTCTGGGGCACACATTCGTTACAATATAACAAACTCAAAGGAAGTTTCATCCCCGAAACTTGCGCCAACTAGGGTGCGGGAAAAAGATGTCCAAATAACCATAACAAACTCAAAGAGGACCGAAGCCGGTCCGAAAAGACGTACCCGCGAAAAGCTCCGGGTACCGCTCCCGCATTGCCGCCTCAGGCTCCCAGGTAGCCTCCTCGTACCGCTGGCTCCTCCACAAAACCTTTACCAGAGGTACTTGCTTTCGTCTCAACCTGCGGACGGCTCGGTCTAGGATCTGCACTGGCCGCTCGGGGTAGGTCAGGTCGTCGCTCACCTCGACGCTCTCGTGACTTAGTACGTGGCTGGGATCGGCTACGTACTTCCTGAGGTTGGACATGTGGAACACGTCGTGCACACCAGAAAGCTGCGGGGGAAGGGCAAGTCTGTAAGCAACGGGTCCAACCCGCTCCAGGACCTCAAAGGGCCCCACGAACCTCGGCGCGAGCTTCCCTCTCACCCCAAACCGCTGTAAGCCCTTCATGGGCGAAACACGAAGGAAGACGTGGTCCCCAACCTCGAACTGCACCTCTCTGCGTCTGCGATCTGCGTAGCTCTTCTGTCTGCTCCTGATAGTGCGGAGTCGTCTGTGGATCTGCTCAACTACCTCCTGACTCTGCCGGATCAACCTGGGGCCAACCTCCCACTTGGTCCCCACCTCAACCCAACTCAAGGGTGCCGTGCATTTCCGTCCGTACAGAGCCTCGTAGGGAGCATGCCGATGCTCGTGTGATAACTGTTGTTGTATGCAAACTCCGCTAGGGGCAGGTGCTCCTCCAAAGAGCCCCTCCAGTCTAGTACACAGGCACGCAAAAGGTCCTCAAGTGTCTGTATCGTGCGTTCCGACTGTCCGTCCGTCTGGGGGTGGTAAGCCGTGCTAAACCTCAACCTCGTCCCCAAAGCCTGCTGAAACTCAGCCCAAAACTGGGACGTAAAGCGGGTATCCCGGTCGGATACGATCTCCCGCGGAACTCCGTGTAGTCGCACCACATCACGGATATACCTCTCTGCCAACTGTGCTGGTCCCAAAGTGACTCGGATCGGCAAGAATCGTGCCGTCTTCGTCAATCTATCCACTATTACCCAGACTGCGTCGTGTCCTCGCTGGGTAACAGGTAAGCCCACCACCAAGTCCATGGTGATGCTCTCCCACTTCCACTCTGGCACTGGAAGCGGGTGAAGCGGCCCTGCAGGCCTCTGATGCTCGGCTTTCACCTGCTGGCACACTAAGCACTGTTGCACGAACTCACCCACATCCCTCTTCATCCCTCTCCACCAGAACTCGCGTCTCAAGTCATGGTACATTTTCGTGTTTCCGGGATGTATGGTGAATCTGGAACCGTGTGCCTCAGTCAGGAGCTCTCTCAACAGCTCCTCGTCTCTGGGGACGCACAACCGTCCCCTCAAGCGTAACACCTGGTCTGTGAAAGAGAAGTCCCCTGGGTCCCCTGATAGTACTCTGTCGCGCAAAGACTGCAAGTACGGATCGGCCATCTGTCCCGTGATGATGCGGTCTATCAACTCTGGCCTGGTCTGCCATGTCACCGTCACTGCCCCACAGTACCCTCGTAACTCTAGAGGTCGCCAACTGCCCACCTCCTCCAAAAGGCTCCAACTCTGTAACTGTAGACTGGCCAAGCGTGCGGGCGCCTTACGTCTCAAGGCGTCAGCCACCACATTGGCCTTTCCCGGGTGGTAGGAGATGCTGCAGTCGTAGTCCTTCAGGAGCTCCAACCAACGTCTCTGTCTCATGTTGAGCTCCTTCTGGTCAAAAAGATATCTGAGGCTCTTGTGATCTGTAAAAATCTCGAAGGTCTCACCGTACAAGTAGTGCCTCTATGTCTTCAGCGCGAAGACAACAGCTGCCAACTCTAGATCGTGGGTAGGGTAGGTATGCTCATGGGGCTTCAGTTGCCGCGAAGCGTAAGCGACCACGTGACCCCTCTGCATGAGCACACCTCCTAACCCCTGCAAGGAAGCGTCCGTGTACACAACGAACCCGCCACTACTGTCAGGGATGGTGAGCACGGGAGCCGAGGTCAACCTCTCCTTCAGCTCCAGAAAACACGCCTCACAGGCGTCTGTCCAAGCGAAAGGCACATCCTTCTGGGTCAACTGTGTCATAGGACGCGCAATCTGTGAAAATCCTCTGATGAACCGTCTGTAGTAACCTGCCAGTCCCAGGAAACTGCGAATCTCAGTGACTGAACGCGGTCTCTCCCACCTGAGCACTGCCTCGACCTTGGCGGGGTCCACCGCCAGGCCGTCTCCAGAGATCACATGACCCAAAAAGGTTACCTCCCTCAACCAGAACTCGCACTTGCTGTATTTGGCGTACAGCCTGCGTCGTCTCAGAGTGTCCAGAATCATCCGCAAGTGCTGTCCGTGCTGCGTCCGATCTCTAGAATAGATGAGTACATCATCTATGAAAACCACCACAAACTGGTCCAAGTACGGTCTAAACACCCGGTTCATCAGGTCCACGAAAGCAGCGGGGGCATTGGTAAGCCCAAACGGCATGACCAAAAACTCGTAGTGTCCGTACCGGGTGCGGAAAGCTGTCTTGGAGACGTCGGTCTCCCTGATCCTCAACTGGTGGTATCCAGACCTCAAGTCGATCTTGGAAAACACCGTGGCACCCCGCAACTGGTCAAACAAATCGTCAATCCTCGGCAGCGGATATCTATTCTTGATGGTGACCCTATTCAGCTGTCGGTAGTCCACACAAAGGCGTAGGGTCCCATCCTTCTTCTTCACAAACAATACCGGGGCTCCCCAGGGAGACGCACTGGGCCTCACGAAACCTTTCTCCAAAAGGTCTTGCAACTGGGACTTGAGCTCTCGCAGCTCAAGCGGTGCCATTCTGTATGGCGCGGTGGAGATGGGGCTGGTCCCTGGTACTAGTGAGATCTCAAACTCGATCTCACGCTCGGGCGGTAGTCCTGGTAACTCGTCTGGAAACACGTCGGGGTACTCTCTGACCACCGGGATGCTCTGGAAGTCTGCCACGGGGCTGTGCTCTGCCACCACACAAGCTAGGAAGCCCTCACACCCCTGGCTCAAAAGTCTCGCTGCCCGAAGTGCCGAAATGCACCTGAAACCTCCGTCCACTGGCTGCCCGTGAAACTCGAAAGAAGGTAACTCCGGAATGGAGAAGACAATCTTCCTCTCAAAACAGTCTACCAAGGCGTGGTAAGCGGACAGCCAATCCATCCCCAGAATCACTCCAAAGTCCTCCATCTGTATCATAATCAGGTCAGCTGGCAGGCTATGTCCCCCGATGCTGACCTCGCAACCCGTGTACACCTCCTCAGCTACAAACGGCTGACCACTTGGACCTCTGATTACGAACGAATTCTCTAACAGTGTATAATCCTGGTCCAAACTAACTGCGAAACTGGCTGCGACAAACGAGTGCGTAGCGCCGGAATCGAAAAGTGTGTAAACGAGTCTGCCAGAAACTGAAACCATACCTGCTACCACGGATCCCGAAGCTCTGGCGTCCCTGTGTGTTAGGGCGTTGATACGCCCCTCAGCTCTAGGTGTGGACGAAGCAGCCACACTCTGTGTCGGACGGGTAGGTGCTGGCCGGTACCCTCCTCGCGACTGCGGTCCTCCTCCTCGCGCCTGGGAACCGCGGCCTCCTGCGCGCCCTCCAGTGCTCTACGCGGGAAGTATCTGCTGACCTCCTGCCCTAGATGGGCAGTCCCTCCTGACGTGGCCCGGCTGGCCACACTGGTAGCAGAGGGGAACCCGACTCCCGCCCTCAGTGAGTCCCTGCTGTCGGCTAGGCGGGGGTCCGGTGCTGGCGACTGGCCCCTGTCGAGGGCCCCCAAAGGCCACTGATGGCCCTGCACAACGTGACGGCTCTCCTGCGGACGCCACATGTCTCCGTTCTCGCTGGCCCTGTGAGAAGTCTGGCTGAAAGGGCCTCTTCTGCCCGCCGTCGGTCTCTCGCGCGGACGGGTTGGTCTCCTCGTAAGTGATAGCTGCCTCTACCACCCTCGAAAACGTCGGCAGCTTCAGGGGTTTGACATACCCCCGGATCGCAGGCTGGAGCCTCTCGGTGAACCTCCAAAGGCGCTCCTCCTCAGTGGCTACCGCTGTCGCTGCAAAGCGGGACAGCTCCAAGAAACGCGTGCGGTACGCGCTCACGGTCATCGTCCCTTGGTGGAGAGTGTGGAACTCCCGCCTCCTCTGGTCCTGCCACGTCTGGGGAAAGTACTGCTCGCAGAAGAGGGTGACGAACTGGTCCCACGTCGGCTCGTCCCTCTCCTGTCCCCGGACCGCCCTCCACCACCGGTGTGTCGCACTCTCCAGCTGGTACGTGGCAAAGGCCACGCGGCACTCCACCGGGGGGCGAAGGGTGTCGAAGATCTTCTCCAGCTGCTCAAGCCAGTCCTCTGCCTCGGTCGGGTCCTCATCCCCCTTGAAGGAGGGGGGCTTCAGCTTCCGGAACTATCCGAAAAGCTCGAAGTGGCGCTGTAGGGGAGGTGCTGGTGCACCTCCAGGCGAAGGTGCCTCGTGTACAGAAGTGTCGGAGGAAGGTGGGGGTGGCAGGGGCCCATCCCCTCCCTCGTGTCCAGCGCCGCGTCCGTCGCGTGGTCCCACAGAGGACTCCCCCTCCGCAACCCCAGGAGGAGGTGCTCGGGGCGGTGGGTGGAGCTCCTCTCGTACAATATCCCGTATCAGTCTGGCGAGGTCCTGGGCCTGGATGCCAGGGAGTGGTGGCTGGTCCACCGAGACGTCAACGACAGCATGTCCACCTCGCCGACCTCGCCCTCGGCCGCGCCCGCGGCCAGTCTCGCCAGTCCCGCGACGAGGCATCTCCTGCAAGGAGATGCGAAACAAAACGGAAACGTCAAAACAGACGGTACCTAACAAAACTTCTAAGAGCTCATGTCAAGAGATATGTTGTGGTGGCTACTATAGCTATAAACATGTGAATTGGTTATTTTCCAGTCAGTTGATTCACTTCTCGGGACGACCTTGCTCTGATACCATCTTGTAACGACCCGGTTCCCGAGTCCCTACGAGACACGAGAATCGGACCGACTCGACTAATCCCAAGACCTAGTCGTCCAACGAGGAATTAACCAAAAGACAGTAAAATAAACTACATTCAGCATGAATATAACTAACAGTAAGAAAGTACAGCAGTAAGGAAAGAAACTACTACAGTAGGTACCACCACAACAGTAAAACAACATTTATCATATAACAAGAACTGCAGGTAAAGAAGGCACAGCGGAAACAAAAAACTACTCACTAGAACAGAAACAAAAGAGGTACAAAAGACTGTGGTAACTCTACTGGTACCCTACTTGGCCCAGCGTCCTCTGCAGCCGCCGACCCTGGCTGCTCAACACCTGGTCCTGAAAAAGGTAACGAGTGTAACACGTCCTCAAAACGCTGAGTAGAGTGGCAAACTAACTAAAGGCAACAGTAGAGTGTACAGTAGCTGTTATGTTCTATTACTTCTTTATTCACATCCTTCAATTTTTCTCACTATTTCATTTATTTCTCAGATCCCTTACTTGATCTCGAATGTCCTCGTGGGAACGATCTTGATTGCAGTATTTTCCAAAAGTAGAAGTAGCACGTGGTGCTCTCCTGGCCGGGAGAGTCCCCCGTGGTGATCCTACCCTCAGTCAACCACCCCAAGGTCACTGACAGACGTAACGGTGACTACGGCACGCGCGATAAACGCACAGGTAGCTAGCCCGCACTGGCACGCGGTCAGTCGTTTTCGTTAATGGGTGCGCCTAAAGCACAACACGGAACCAGGGCAGAGCCCTCTCAGTAACAGGGGTCCAACCCCTCCACAGTAACCAAACCGGGGCCTTGCCCTTCCACAGTCCGCGCACCCTCGCCTGACTACCCTGGTTTGCCCTAGTGGGCCTAACAAGTCGGTGAAGGAGGCTAGCAGAACCCCGGGGCCCGTGGGGTAGCTAGTACTCTCCTAACACTACTAGCTCTCCTCGGTACTACGTACACGAGGGCCAACAAGTCGGTACAGAGTGGCCAGTCCTAACCCCCGGGTCCCTGGGGTGGCTAGCTCAGCTCTGCACTAAACAGGGGGACAGTCGCTCTCCTTGGTACTCCGTACTCAAGGGCCAACTCACTTCCCCAATTCTATTCCATTCGCTTTCCAGGAGTTCTACTCCTACTTCCCCGTAGGGTTCCAGAACATCTTATGTCTTACTTTCCAGTTTCACGTTCTTACAAACCATGATCCCAATCATGTTTCTTTATTCATAACAGGCAGTTGTGAACTCAATTTACAGGCAGTTTCATATATTCCTTTCCATTTTTCGAAGACTGCATTATTATATATTCCACTAGTTTTTCCATCCTAGGATTCATGCCATATCCTAGGATCTATCATACAATCTAGTTTTCCAGTCCTAGGATTCATGCAACACCTAGGAACTATCATTCCATATATTTCTCATTCCTAGGATTCATGCAATGTCCTAGGTTCTAGTTATGGTTCCATACTTTAACAAATTTTATTAATACTTAAAGCCACTCTACCAGGTACAACGGGAGTAATGGGGGCGTGATCGGGAATCCCGCGTGCCTCCGCGACTCTCAAGACTGCAACCGAACGAGGTCCTATCACAAGGATCAAACACAAGGAGTGTCTCAAAACAGTGTATAGCTACTGTAGACGGGTAGAGGAATTACTTCTGAAAAGAACGCAACTCGAATCGCGGAAAACGGAGCCCGAACGGGCCCTAAACGGGTCGAAAAAGACAATACTGTGCAAAATCAGACGTCTGGAACTCCTTCCAGACGTCTTAAATGGTGGATCAGAGAATTACCTGTTCAGCGTGGTTTCCCAGACGTCCAGAAGTCTGCGGGGACGTCTATCCTATACCCTAGACGTCCGATGGTCCATACGGACGTCTGTAGGTCACTCCCGCTGTCTGGTACAACATCCAGACGTCTGATTCGCAAAGGATGGCGAATCAGCGAACCTGCGCACAGCCAACCCCCCTCCCTCAGTACGGTCAGTCGACAAGAAGGAAGAAGAAAGCGGAAACTCACCTTTCAGACGTCTGTATGATCTTACAGACGTCGACCTTGCCGTCTGGCTATCAACCCAGACGTCTGATTCTGGAAATTTTTCCAGAATCAGAACCCTGCTCGGCCTCCGCTCGCGACGCCGCCCGCGTCGCACCTCGCGCTCCTGCTGCTCAGACCGCAGCAGGTCCCTCTCCGCGTCGCTCCGCGCCCCCTGCGCCCTCCGCCAGCCGGCCAAGCCGCTCCGGCGAGCTCGCCCTCACGGCAGAGCTCCGCCCTCGCACGTCGCACCTCCGCGCTCACTGCGGCCGTCGCTGCCGCCCTCGCGTCCGCTCGCTCTCGCGCACAGGAAGGAGAAGAAGGAGGAGACTGTGGAGACGGGAGGGGAGGCGTGGCCCTTTTAAGGCCGCGCGAGGAGGAGAGAGGAGGTGGCAGGCCGCCTGCAGCCGCAGAGAAAAAAAAGAGGGAATATGCGGTCTGCGCGCTCAGGCACGCAGGCAACTCGCGTGTGTCGAAAATAACGGATTTCCAGACGTCTGGAAACGATCCCAGACGTCTTAAAAGACGTTTGGGGCACACATTCGTTACAAAAACTTTTGCCAATTTTTGTCAATAATATAAATTCCATCAGGAACACAAAAATAATTTTTAGCTAAAATTAGAGCTCGGAGCTATGAGAAAAACGTCTTTTAATCCGTCAAAATAGAGTGGGAAGAGAAACTGACCCCCTCGCAGGTTTAGATTTTATGATTTGGATGGAATGGGTAGGATGCTAATGAAGGATGATGGGAAGGGAATGGAGTGGGATTTATTGGGGTCTAAAGAACTGACTTGCTTATCTAGTAGTATTATCCCCTTTTGAGTTGCTTCATTCCTACTTGCTAATTGGTAGTTTAGCATTGAAGTGTTGAGATCTATGGATAATTAGGCTATATGGAGTTGCTAGTGTATTGTTACTCTATGTGCTTAGGTTCTTCCACTTACATATATATGTAGACAATGACATTTTTGTCAAACGTGAATTAAGTTGTTCACTTGTCTAAGTTGGAAAGCTTTGTTGTCATGTGACTCCTAGTATAATAAGTTGCTCTTGAAGAATTATGTTGGCGATATATCACTACTAGAAAAATAGGCTTTTGTGATGCTTTCTAAACGACAGTTATTGTAAAAACCGTCGTCTAAAATGAGCATCCCCCCGATCACGTTCGATGGTGGATGCATCATATACATGACCATTTTACTAATATAGACAACAATTTTATAGTCGTCATGTATTATAACATATGACGATTATAGGAATAATCGTTGTAATAAGTAGAGGTGAAAACCCCTCTTCCTAATTTGTTAAGCACCTCGTAATTTGTTATTTGTATATTGTACTATACAACGGTTTGGAGATAAACTGTCGTATATATTAGTGGTGAAATTTGGGTTGGTGGCAAAGTGTCACGCCCTATCCTAGAATAGATGATGGTTTAGTTCAAAACAGTTGTTTGTGTTGGTCCTCTCCCTACCCTTACTTTCGATATTGTAACGACCCGATTCCCGAGTCCCTACGAGACACGAGAACCGGACCGACTCGACTAAGCAGGGCGCTGTAGGGGAGGTGCTGGTGCACCTCCAGGCGAAGGTACCTCGTGTACAGAAGTGTCGGAGGAAGGTGGGGGTGGCAGGGGCCCATCCCCTCCCTCGTGTCCAGCGCCGCGTCCGTCGCGTGGTCCCACAGAGGACTCCCCCTCTGCAACCCCAGGAGGAGGTGCTCGGGGCGGTGGGTGGAGCTCCTCTCGTACAATATCCCGTATCAGTCTGGCGAGGTCCTGGGCCTGGATGCCAGGGAGTGGTGGCTGGTCCACCGAGACGTCAACGACAGCACGTCCACCTCGCCGACCTCGCCCTCGGCCGCGCCCGCGGCCAGTCTCGCCAGTCCCACGACGAGGCATCTCCTGCAAGGAGACGCGAAACAAAACGGAAACGTCAAAACAGACGGTACCTAACAACACTTCTAAGAGCTCATGTCAAGAGATATGTTGTGGTGGCTACTCTAGCTATAAACATGTGAATTGGTTATTTTCCAGTCAGTTGATTCACTTCTCGGGACGACCTTGCTCTGATACCATCTTGTAACGACCCGATTCCCGAGTCCCTACGAGACACGAGAACCGGACCGACTCGACTAATCACAAGACCCAGTCGTCCAACGAGGAAGTAACCAAAAGACAGTAAAATAAACCACATTCAGCATGAATATAACTAACAGTAAGAAAGTACAGCAGTAAGGAAAGAAACTACTACAGTAGGTACCACCACAACAGTAAAGCAACATTTATCATGTAACAAAAACAGCAGGTAAAGAAGGTACAGTGGAAACAAAACTACTCACTAGAACAGAAACAACAGAAGGTACAAAGCTGTGGTAACTCTACTGGACCCTACTCGGCCCAGCGTCCTCTGCAGCCGCCGACCCTGGCTGCTCAACACCTGGTCCTGAAAAAGGTAACGAGTGTAACACGTCAGCAAAACGCTGAGTAGAGTGGCAAACTAACTAAAGGCAACGGTAGAGTGTACAGTAGCTGTTATATTCTATTACTTCCTTTATTTACATCTTTCAATTTTTCTCACTATTTCATTTACTTCTCAGATCCTTTACTTGATCTCAGATGTCCTCGTGGGACGATCTTGATTTGCAGTCTTTTCCAACAGTAGAAGTAGCACGTGGTGCTCTCCTGGCCGGGAGAGTCCCCCGTGGTGATCCTACCCTCAGTCAACCACCCCAAGGTCACTGACAGACGTAACGGTGACTACGGCACGCGCGATAAACGCACAGGTAGCTAGCCCGTACTAGCACGCGGTCAGTCGTTTCCGTTAACGGGTGCGCCCAAAGCACAACACGGAACCAGGGCAGAGCCCTCTCAGTAACAGGGGTCCAACCCCTCCACAGTAACCAAACCGGGGCCTTGCCCCTCCACAGTCCGCGCACCCTCGCCTGACTACCCTGGTTTGCCCTAGTGGGCCTAACAAGTCGGTGAAGGAGGCTAGCAGAACCCCGGGGCCCGTGGGGTAGCTAGTACTCTCCTAACACTACTAGCTCTCCTCGGTACTACGTACACGAGGGCCAACAAGTCGGTACAGAGCGGCCAAGCCTAACCCCGGGTCCCTGGGGCGGCTGGCCCCACTCTGCACTAAAACAGGTACAGGTACTTCCCTTGGTACTGCGTACCCAAGAGACAGTACAAACTACATCTCAGTTCCATTCCTTTTTCTTTCCAGGAGTTCCACTCCTAATTTCCCGTAGGGTTCCAGCTCTTTATTTCAGAACATCATATGTTTCACTTTCCAGATTCACGTTCTCAATTTCCATGATCTCAAACATGTTTCTTTGTTCATAACAGGCAGCTGTTAATTAATTTCACAGGCAGCTTATATATTCCTTTCCATTTTTCCAAGACTGTAGTAATATACATTCCACTAGTTTTTCCATCCTAGGATTCATGCCATATCCTAGGATCTATCATACAATCTAGTTTTCCGGCCCTAGGATTCATGCAACACCTAGGAGCTATCATTCCATATATTTCTCATTCCTAGGATTCATGCAATGCCCTAGGTTCTAGTTATGGTTCCATACTTTAACAGATTTTATTAATACTTAAAACCACTCTACCAGGTACAACGGGAGTAATGGGGGCGTGATCGGGAATCCCGCGCGTCTCCGCGACTCTCAAGACTGCAACCGAACGAGGTCCTATCACAAGGATCAAACACAAGGAGTGTCTCAAAACAGTGTATAGCTACTGTAGGCGAGTAGAGGAATTAATTCTGAAACGAACGCAACTCGAATCACGGAAAACGGAGCCCAAACGGGCCCTAAACGGGTCGAGAAAGATGATACTGTGCAAAATCAGACGTCTGGAACTCCCTCCAGACGTCTTAAACGGTGGATCAGAGAATTACCTGTTCGGCTTGGTTCCCCGGACGTCCAGAAGTCTGTGGGGACGTCTCTCCTAGATCCCAGACGTCCGATGGTCACTCCGGACGTCTGGAGGTCACTCCCGCCGTCTGGTACAACTTCCAGACGTCTGATTCGCAAAGGATGACGAATCCGAACACCTGCGCACAGCCAACCCCCCTCCCTCAGTACGGTCAGTCGACAAAAGAAGCAGAAAGCGGAAACTCACCTTTCAGACGTCTGTATGATCTCACAGACGTCGACCTTGCCGTCGGGATATCAATCCAGACGTCTGATTCTGGAAATTTTTCCAGAATCAGAACCTTGCTCGGCCTCCGCTCGCGACGCCGCCCGCGTCGCACCTCGCGCGTCCGCTGCTCCGCCCGCAGCAGGTCCCTCTCCGCGACGCTCTGCGCCCCTTGCGCCCTCCGCCGGCCGGCCAAGCCGCTCCCGGCGAGCTCGCCCTCACGGCAGAGCCCCGCCCTCGCACGCCGCAGCTCCTCCGCGCCTACTGCGGCTGCCGCTGCCGCTGCGCCCTCGCGTCCGCTCGCTCTCGCGCACAGGCAGGAGAGAAGGAGGAAGATGGTGGAGACGGGAGGGGAGGCGCCCCCCCCCCCTTTTAACGCCGCGCGGAGAGGAGAGAGAGACGGTCGCGGTCGCCTGCCGCCGCAGAGAAAGAGGCAGGATCGCAGGTCTGCGCGCACAGGCGCGCAGACGAATATCCCGTGCGAGCATAACTGTTCGCCAGACGTCTGTAAACTATCCCGGACGTCTGGTCAGACGTCTGGATGTGATCCCAGACGTCTTTACAGACGTCTGGGCCACCTCCCAGACGTCTTAAAAGACGTCTGGGGCACGCGCTCGTTACAGATATCCAACTCCTTCGCCCCTCCCCGCTCCTCCGCTTGTCCCTTGTCGACCGTCGCACCCCCACGTCCTCGGTAACTCCCCCCCTCCTCCTCCTCCTCATGGCCCCCCTATCGGGTGCCCCTTCCTCCTCATCCCCCTACTGCCTCCTCCTCCTCTTCCTCATCCCCCTACCACCCCTTTCTCCTCCTCATCCCCCTACCGCTACCTCCTCCTCCCCCATCCTGCCCCCCTCCTCCCCCTGTCCTCCTCCCCATTCGGCCCCCCTCCTTCCCCATTTGCCCCTCCTCCTCCTCCCCCTATCCTCCTCCGCCCCATGCACCAAAGGATCGCACAAGAGAGGGGTGAATTGTGTACAATATAAAAATATAAAATTTAAAACAATAATATTGCATAAAAAATTTCAATAAAAATTATCTTAATTGCAAACCACAAATTAAACATAGAATTTATAGAAGTAACTCAAAATCCTGGAAAAATCTCTACCTTGTCTCCTAACAAAGATTTTCCGCTTGTCACAATCAAGCAATCCACTATACTTACCACTTTCAACCGATGGTGATAATCCTCAATTACAACAAATACTTTCTTGTATTACCCATAAGAAAATAATATTGTTCTTCTCTCCAAGAAAATAGGAATTTCACTCTTGGAAACCCAATAACAGCAATAATCAAAAGATTAAAGTGTTACAAAATTCCTATAGAGCCAAGTATAATTGCGATGTGAAAAATATTCTCAAAGCTAATTAAAATTACTCCAAAAATCTTTCTTTGAAGTATAAAATTTTGCACGTGAAAGTAAAGAGAATAGATTTTTACTTCTTTGAAGAGTTTCTCTTATAAATAAAAAATAATGTGTGAAAGTTAAATATTATAGATCTTGCGATTTGAGAGTTTGAGGACTTTTTTGTATGAGAGAGTACGGTGGTCCTAATGAGCCAATATATAATTTTAAGTAATGAATATACTCCAACTATCTTTTATTTCCTTTGAAATACTTCTCCAAGATAAGGATGGATTCTTTGGTGTCGTAAAGAAGTAATATCAACAAATTGATATCTTGAATATGTTTCCATATGAGAATGAGATAATAATTTGGCAAAACCTAAATGCCAAGATATATAAAATCTCAAGCTTGATAATAATATTTTATAAGAAATGCAATTACGTAATCAAGGTAGAGGAATTCCACTTTCCTTCTACCTTCTATAACGTTAAGAAACTTTTATGTAGAAGAAACTTGAACTTGAATGTGTTGAAACCTTCACGTAGAGAATTTTCACGTATAGAGCTTTTACGTAGAGAGGATTTTCATGCAAGGCTGCCAAGCTTTTGTAATCAGATGGACATTTGAAAGCTTTGAGAATGCCTTTGAAAATCACTTGATTTTATCAACGTTGTGGGCATGAAAACATGAGAGAGTAAACAGCTTTTGCAATCGGATGATCTTTTGTATAAGTATGCCCTTTTGTTTTTATGTGTTGTGCTAGAAAGAGAGTTTCCGAGAGATATATATAGAAGAATAAAAACAATAACTAATTAATCTAAACGTTGCAATAAAAGTTATCGTTGGAGACTCAAAAGATGCTATCGGAAAAGAGGAGTTACGAGAAAGAAAGTTGAGAGAAGTTATAGAATATTTTAAATGGTTTTAAAACTACTTAAGAATAATTAACGTTGGAGGAAGTTTTTCATACTCATCGTTTAAGAAACGATGCCAAGGGGGGTGTTATGGAAGTAATGGAATAAAAGCATCCAAGAGCTAAAAGAAGTTTATAAAATATAATTATTATCTTTATGTTTTAAACGTTGTGTAACTTCCCTTGAAAAAGTTAACGTCGATAACGTCTACTAAAAACTCCTATGTTCCTAGAAAGGATAGTTGCTACAAGAAAAAGTGGAATGCTAACGTAGATTCAAACAAACGTTTGCATTAGAAAAACCAACTATCTTCTAGAAGTATGTTGGTTGTTAAACGCTGAAAGAAAATGTTGAGATAGTAGTGTATAATAAACAATCGTAGAGTATTTGTATTTTATAAACAATTGTAGAGTTTTAACGAGTACTAAATTTTAGATGTAATTTTGTAATTTGTTTTAGTTTGGCTCTTTATAAGAAATAACTAAGAAGAAATGAACACTCTTTAATATTAAATATATGCAATGCAGCTCGGCTTCTGTAATAAAAGATTACGTAATAATAAAAGTCAACGTAATAATTTTTATATTAAAATTTTGTTAATTAAGCACATAATAAAATGAATTACGTGAACAATTGAGATTTATTAAATGTTTAATTAAAAGAATGTCAAAGTGATGTGGTTAGGTGTCATTGATTCTTAGACAAAGTTTTTAGAATGAAATAAAGATAATTTTCTTAAAATTTGAGAGTTTCTTGGAATGATATAAGTATTCAAGATTTCTATTCTTTTTGTACCTCATCAAAGATTGATCTGCAAATATAACATAAGATGCAAATACAATAATAATTATAAATTTTGTTAAACGTCAAAATAGAGTTATATAGTATTAATGTACTAACAACACCTCCTTTTAATTTTGTTATTTATTTTTTTACTACAATTCAATAATTATCATATTTAATTTGTGCATTTTGATTTAGGTTGCGCTCGCCATTGGACACATTCTCATTGATTCATGTGTTCCGCAAGGTATGAATGTGCACATGTTTAGATTAATTATATTTTTATGAATGTATGAATGTGAGGTGTACCCACTTAATTATATTTAATAATATGTTACTTTTTTTGTGGATGAATGTGGGGTGTACCCACTTTAATTTAAATTTAATGCACGATTAGAATGTGGGGTGTGCTCACTTTACTTTCAATTTGTATGCATGATTAGAATGTGGGGCATACCTACTTACTTTGTGAATGCTTATATGATTAGTTATGTATATTTGTTATGGGAAGAAGTTTATATTGTGGGGGAAACTATGCCAAAAATTTTAATGAATTTATAGATACACACACTTGCACAAATCTAGATACACCTGAGACCAAATAATAGGTATTTTAACCTTAGGTTACAGGTTTTGGGAGAAGATATCGTATCAAAATATTCACCCGTTAAGACTTATGATCATGTTTTACAAATAATGTAGAGTGTATATATATTTCACTTACATGCATGGTACGTTGTCTTTATAACATGTCATAAGTCTCGGTCGTCTTTAATTTGGTAAAGTACCAGGCTAAAGAGAGTCTTTGAAGATTTGATTACAACTTAGGATTGTTATATGTAACTAGTGTGTAGAAAAATTTTGGTTGCATTTTCTCACTTTTCTCTAGCATACTAACTGATCTTATCTAGGTTCCTGAAGTGCCCCAATTCAGTGTTACAAGGAATCAAGTTAAGGTTAGTCTTAGGGATATACTAGAGAAGTGTGGGGAGATGCTTTCGAAATTTCTCCACACATTAGTTACATGTACAAGTAACGTCGTGTCAAATCTTCAAGGATGGGCTATCTAGTGAAAACCTTAATCAAAATATAAACACCATTAAAATCCAATTGTGATTATTGGGTGATTTTATTTTGTTTTTATAGATTATCATGAACATGTCTTGGATTAGTTTGAGGAACTCGGATTACTATCGATACAAGAATGGAGTGAGCAAGTTCCTTGATTGGGCATTTCATGACGATAGGAAGTCATTCAGATGAGGAAATAAGTTCGACATGATTTTTTGCCCATGTAGGAGGTGCTTGAATGGATATTCTCATAATTGAAATACTGTATTCGAGCACACAATTTGCAATGGATGGTGGTAGCATTATACTGAGTGGATTGCTTATGGAGAGGATATTACAAAAAAAGTCAAACGATCTCCGATAGATTTCGATGAGTCTACTGTGGATATTGAAGCCGACGACATCGATGAAATGCCTGGTGACATGAGAGCAGCAGATGAAGATTCGGCTAGTGGAAAAACTTCTAATAAGTTCTATGAAGCTATTAGGGCAACGAATGAACCTATTCTCCTGGTATCATGTCCATTTTGAGATGGTCATTTCTTTTGAAGTTATTTCTGATGAAGGTTATGAATAGAGCGACTTTTAAATTGATGTTTGAGATGCTTCAATTCATTGGAGAGCTTTTAAATAATTAAAAAAGTTATCTAGAGACATGGTATGAAGTAAAGAAACAGATTTGTGTTCTTGGTTTAAATTGACGCGTTTCAAAATAATTACGTGTTATATAGAAATGAATATGTAGTGTTGAGCAGTTGTCCACAATGTAGTGTGGATAATTATAAAGTGGAAAAATCACTAAATACAAGGGATAAAAAATAGCCCGACAAGGTTCTACGTTACCTTTCATTGATTCCTAGACTTCAACATCTTTTTATTTTAAGTAGAACTACAAAAATAATGATGCGGTATCAGGATAATAAGTCACGAGATGGCCACATTCGTCATCCCGTTGATTCAGAAAAGTAGAAAATATTTGACAACACCCATTTAACATTTGCAAAGGATGCACAAAATGTCAGATTGGGTCTTACAAGCGATGAGTTTAATCCTTTTAAGAACTTGTACCTGTCGTGTTCAATTTGGCCAATCGTGATGGTAACTTATAACTTACCTCTGTGGCTTTGTATGTGATCATCATTTATGATGTTGGCTCTCCTAATCCGAGGTCCAAAGTAGCCAAGGAATGCAATAGACGTTTATCTTCAACCATTAATAGATGAATTGAAATTGTTGTGGCATAACAACATTCATACATATGATGCATACAGGAAACAATTCTTTTATATGCATGTTGTGTTATTGTGGACCATTTATGACTTTCCTACATATGCAAATTTGTCGAAATGGAGTACAAAAGAAAAGTTTGCTTGTCTAGTATGTATAGATGACACTCATCACCTTTGATTACTTGAAAGCAACAAGTTCTATTATTTGGGACACCGTAGATTCTTGCTTATTGAGCATAGATGGCGAACTATTGTGCTTATAGACAAGTTCTATAGTAAAACTTGTCGGTATTGTTCTAGGAATTCAAGAAATAAGCTGAGATCAAAATCAATAAGGTTGTTAGATTTTTAAGTAATGGAGAAATTACAACAACTTGGCAACATATGATTAGGTCGTCTATTTAAGAAAGATCAAACAGCTTTGAAACACTCAGGTTTTGAAAAGAAGAGCATTTTCTTCATGGAACTCTCATATTGGAAAGAGCTAACAATCCATCATAATCTTGATGTAATACATATTGAAAAAATGTTATGAACAACATCTTGGATGTGTTCAACTTAACTATGGTCCAAAGGATATAGTGAAGATGAGGAATGACATGATAACCCTAGGAATTCATCCAGAGTTACATGTTATTGAAAAAGAAGATGACATGTATGACTTTTCAGAAGCCATTTATAGCTTAAATAATGATCAGTGGGAAAAAATTTTCACCTTTGTGAAAGAAGTACGAGTGCCAGATGGTTATTCCTCACAACTTTTACGATGTGTAAACGAGGCTCAAAAGAAAATTAGTGGGTTAAAGAGTCACGACTCTCACGTTTACATACAAGTCCTGCTCCCACTAGCTATTCGTGGAGTGCTACTTGATCCAGTTATGGATTCACTTATAGAGTTGAGCCAATATTTCAAAGCTATTTGTTCAAAGACATTAGATTGTGATATATTAGAGTATTGGGATAAATAAAGAGTCATCACATTATGTAAAATGGAGTAAATTTTTCCTCTAGCCTTCTTTGATGTCATGGTTTATTTAACTCTACATCTTGCAAATGAAGCGAAAATTGTTGAGCTTATGCAATATAGATGGATGTATCTAGTTGAACGATTTTCGAAAAAACTAGAAGATTATGTGTTGAACAAAGCTAAGCGTGAATGATCTATTGTTGAAGGATATATTGTAGATGAGTCCATTAACTTCTGTACCATGTATATGCATAAGATAGATAATCAATTTAATCGATTATTGAGAAATTATGATAGATGATATAATGAGAATGATGAAGATTGTTTTCCCATATTTGATATTCCAGCAAGGTCTATCCTCACACAAAATACAAACCAATCTCTAAAACCAATTGATGTCTAGCTCACTTGTACATTCTTAAGCAGATTTCAAAAGTTTATCCTTTTTATATTGAATTTAAGGAGTGTTCACATCTAGCTACATGCGAGCTTGACTTCCTCGAGTGGTTTAAACAACGCGTTATTCAAATGAAAGAAGATAATGACCCATGATGGGTGGAGGACTTTGACATAATAACCAATCCACCGTTGAATTATGGGCATTATCATTCATGTTACATTATAAACGAATTCAAGTTTAGAGAAAAATCCATTGATGATGCAAAGGCTACACAACATTCTGGTGTTTTTGTTAGTTGTGATTTGAGCACTAGTTGTTATGGTTACTATGGACAAATCGAAGAAATTGTAGAGATGAACTTCATATATGATCGTAGAGTTGTTATTTTTAGGTGTGATTGGTTCGACGTGTTTAAAGAAGGTAGATTGCACAGCAATCATGGGACTTAATTAATCTAAATTATGTTAGAACCTAGCATAACTTGTGATTAGTGCATTCATAAATTGCATATCATGCATTATATTCTTTATTTAGCTGCATATGTTATAATGCTATTTTACTATGCTTATTAGGGTTTATTCTTGTCTCTAGGGAATAATGAGCTTAGAAGCTGTCCTGAGTAGAATAAAGCTGGATAGGAGCTAGAACTGTAGTAGAGCATTAACTGGATCTTTGGAATAAAGGAACTTGAGAACACAAGAAGAGAAAAAGAATAGAAATGTTGACTACTTGTTTAGAATTAATGTAGAAAATGAAAGAGAAGAATTAGGATATCCATATCCTACCCCTAAAACCTTAGGATAACCCTATCCCAGTACTTATCCCTGAATTAACTCAACACTAGAATATTTGAGCTCAAAAGCCACAAGCATGGATAACCTTATCCATGTGCCAATCCACCTTATCCCCAACCTTATCCCATTATCCATATCCCTAGTCTACCTATCCACTACCCAATCCCTAACCTAGAAACCTATTTAGGTCCATATCATACCTATTTGACTTAGTCTGAGTCAATTGGGTCAACCGTGTGTCAATTGGTCCATGGGACTTGATTGTACTATGTTACGAACGGGAGCTCCAGATGTCTTTTAAGATGTCTGGGAGGTGGCCCAGACGTTGTTCCAGATGTCTGGAATCACTTACAGACGTCTGACCAGACGTCTGGGATCATTTCCAGACATCTGGAAATCGGTTATTTTGGCACGCTGCTGTTCGTCTGCACGCATGAACGCGCAGACCTGCGTTTTCTCTCTCTCTCCCTCTTTTTCCCTCTCTCCTGCGGCCGCAGACGCCTCTGCCGCGTTCTCTCTCTCCTCCTCGCGCGGCCTTAAAAGGGCCACGCCTCTCCCTCACTCCCGTCACCTCCGCCTCCTTCCTCTTCTCCTTCAGCCAGTGCGCGAGAGCGTGCGCGAGAGCGAGCGCGAGGGTGTAGTGGTGGCGGCGACAGCCGCGGCGGGTGCGGGAGGAGGTGCTGCGCGGGGGAGGAAGTGCTCGGTCGTGAGGGCGAGCTCGCTGGGGCTTCTAGGGCCGGCCGGCGGGGGGCGCAGCGGGCGCGGAGTGACGTGGGAGGACTGCTGCGGCTCGAGCAGCAGGCAGAGCACTCGCAGCGCGGCCGTGCGTTGCGAGCGGAGGGCGAGTGGAGCCCTGGTTTTGGAAAATTTTCCAGAATCAGACGTCTGTGCTTCTAGCTAGACGACTGGAACGACGTCTAGAATACTGTCCAGATGTCTGAAAGGTGAGTTCTTCCATCTTCTTCCTTCCCTTCGATTGACCGTACTAAGAGAGAGAGGAAATGGGTACGCGCAGGGTCTGAGATTCGCATCCAACGCGAATCAGACGTCTGGCTCCAGTGCCAGACGGCGGGAACGACTTCCAGACGTCCTGGGTGACCATCGGACGTCTCGGAACTAGGCCAGACGCCCCCGTAGGCTTCTGGACGTCTGAGAGCCCACGCAGAGCGAGGTAATTCCATGATCCACTTTTTAAGACGTCTGGAAGAAGTTCCAGACATCTGATTTTACACTGTTTCGTCGTTTTCGACTCGTTTCGGACCCGTTCGGGCTCCGTTTTCCGCATTTCAAGTTGCGTTCTTTTTGGAATTACATCCTCTACCTGTCTATAGTAGCTGTATACTATTTTGAGAAGTTCCTTGTGTTTGATCCTTATGATAGGATCCCATTCCATTGCAGTCTCGGGGGTCGCGGAGGCACGCGGGATTCCTGACCACGCCCCCATTACTCCCGTTGTACCTGGTAGAGTGGCTTTAAGTATAATCTGTTAAATTATGAAACCATAAATAGAACCTAGGACATTGCATGAATCCTAGGAATGAGAAATATATTGAATGGTAGATTCCTAGGGTGTTGCATGAATCCTAGGGCTGGAAAACTAGATTGTATGATAGATCCTAGGATATGGCTGAATCCTAGGATGGGAAAACTAGTGGAATGTATGAATACTGCAGTCTTGGAAAATGTGGAAAGGAAATACTAGCTGCCTGTGAATTGAATTAACAGCTGCCTGTTATGAATAAATAAACGTGATTGAGAATATGGATTGTAAGAACGTGAAGCTGGAAAGTGAAACCTGGATGTTCTGAGTTAAAAGAGCTGGAACCCTACGGGGAATTAGGAGTAGAACTCCTGGAAAGTGAATGGAATAGAATTGGGGAAGTGAGCTGGCTCTTGAGTACGGAGTACCAAGGAGAGCGACTGTCCCCCCTGTTAAGTGCAGAGCGGAGCCAGCCACCCTAGGGACCCGGGGTTAGGACTGGCCACTCTGTACTGACTTGCTGGCCCTCGTGTACGTAGTACCGAGGAGAGCTACTAGTGTAGGGAGGTACTAGCTACCCCACGGGCCCCGGGGTTCTGCTAGCCTCCCACACCGACTTGTTAGGCCCGTTGGGGTAAACCAGGGTAGTCAGGCGAGGGTGCGCGGACTGTGGAGGGGCAAGGCCCCGGTTTGGTTACTGTGGAGGGGTTGGACCCCTGTTACTGAGAGGGCTCTGCCCTGTACTGGTTCCGTGCTGTGCTTTGGGCGCGCCCGTTAACGGAAACGATTGACCGCGTGCCAGTACGGGTTAGCTACCCGTGCGTTTACCGCGCGTGCCATAGTCACCGTTACGTCTGTCAGTGACCTTGGGGTGGTTGACTGAGAGTAGGATCACCACAAGGGACTCTCCCGACCAGGAGAGCACCACGTGCTACTTCTACTGTTCAGAAAAGACTGCAATCAAGATCGTTCCCACGAGGAACATTCGAGATCAAGTGAAGGATCTGAGAAATAGATAAATTGTGAAACAATAGAAAGACGTAAATAAAGGAAGAAAGAAAATTTAAAACAGCTACTGTACACTTTACTGTTTCTTTAGTTTAGCTGCCACTCTACTCAGCGTTTTGCTGACGTGTTACACTCGTTACCTTTCAGGACCAGGTGTTGAGCAACCAGGGTCAGCGGCTGCAGAGGACGCTGGGCTGAGTAGGGTCCAGTAGAGTTACCACTGTTCTCTTGTACCTCTTTTTGTTCCGTTATAGTGAGTAGTTCTTGTTTTCGCTGTACTTTTCTTTACCTGCAGTTCATATTATGTTATGAATGTTGTTCTACTGTTGTGGTGGTACATACTATAGTAGTTTCTTTCTTTACTGCTGTATTTTCCTGTTGTTAGTTATATTCATGTTGATTGTGGTTTATTTTACTGCTCTTTTGGTTACTTCCTCGTTGGACGACTAGGTCTTGGGATTAGTCGAGTCGGTCCGGTTCTCGTGTCTCGTAGGGACTTGGGAGTCGGGTCGTATCAGACTAATCCTAATTAATTAGACTCAATTGAGTCTAATTAAACCCTACCAAACCCAATAGACCTAGCCACATCCAATCACGTGAAGTACAACTTGATTGCGTGCACCCAACTCTGATTAGGTTCAATTGGAACCTAATTGGGTCAAGCCCAACTATGCCTTACCTAATTAGACTCAGTAAGTCTAATTGAACCCAACCCTAACCTAATTGGGTACACACCTATTTGATTGGATGCACCTAATGTCAATCAAGTTCACCCAGAACTTGATTGAGTCCAAATAAACCCACACATTTTTAATTAGACTCAGTTGGAATCCAATTGAACTTATCTAAAACCTACTTAGGATCCCCTTAACCTATTTAGGATACCCCCATCCTAATTAGACTCACATACACCTAATTAGACTAGAGCCTAATTAAGTAGACTCAACCCATTACCTACTGATAAGTCTATGCTAGTGGACTAAATTAGAGTCTAAGTACCTCACTATTGGAATGAAAATGTAATATGAATCATGCATTGCATGGATAAAATTAATAAACTTGTAGAATTATAATTTCATGCATTGTATCAATTTTTACATCTTAATCAATTCAAGTCATTATGGAAGGGGCAATCTGGATGGAATCATACCTCAAATTGGAATGTCATTTTTAGAGATTCAATTTGTCACATGTAAGAAAGAAAAGAGTCTTCAATTCACATCTCCAATTTTGGGAAGGAGTTGACTCTCTCCTAATTAGAATATTCCCCATGGAACCATGCACAAAAGGAAAGGAAAGAAAGGAAAAGAAAATAAACCTTCCTTATTTTTCTCTCTCTCTCCATCATCGATATTCTCTCTTTGATTCTCTCTTTCTCTATTTATGTGTAACAAGGAAGAAAACGGGGAGGAGCATCTTCTTCCTCCACGGAGGAAGCGAACCTTCTCTCCAAGACAACCTCGACTCCATCACCGCGAGCTCCACGACCACCACCCCGTCTCGCCCACAACAAACCCATCACTGCTGTCAGTGGTGACAACATCGGCATCTGCAACTGGTCATCGACTACGATCACCACGATGACCTCCATGCCACCACGCGTCCACTACTATGTCTTCGACTCGCCACTGCGTCTCATCATCACTGCGTCAACATCCATGACTGTGATCTTCCTCGACATCGACCTCTCCGCTATCACGCAAGCACACCGTGCCTTTCGCCTATGAACACCACTGTGCACCGTCTTCCTCATTTAAGACATCTAGGAACCTTCCCTGACATCCAAAGATCGCGCCTGTCTCCTTCACATTCTTCTTCGCCGACTGTGACAGGAGGTGTTAATCACGTAGTGTAGTTGAAATCTCATCTTCATAGGGAAATCAATGTCTTAAAATACTGCGCTGTAGTGTAGTTGAAATCACATGAAAACAAATACAATTTATAGCTCGAAAGATCATTAAGAAAGTCTGAGGTTGTTCACTGGGAGCAAGTATTGCAATTAATCTCAAGATCACAATATAACCACAAAGATGAGCAATTTATAATGAAAAATCCATGCAAGAATGATGTATATATGAGAATCAATAGCAATGTGCAAAAAATGATGGGGTAAAATGGTGATTTAAATCACCAATTACCCTTTACAATTATACTAAATAAATGCATAGTATCAACCAAGTAATCCCACACAAGATAAGTAGGCAATATAGCCTCAGAAGCACAATTTGGTGGAATCAGACGTCAGATGCTCAGGACAGAAACTTAAATAGCACCCTGCTAGAGTGCTCTATAAGGAGCCTGTCTCCTTCTTCTTCCTTTCTTCTCTCTTCTTCTTTCTCTTAAACCCCAAGGTTAACTGGGTAATCGGGTAGGAACAGTAACCAGATCCAGGTGCAGGCCTGCAGGCGTGATCATAGGCGAGCAGTGGGGCTAGGTAGGTTAAGTAGGTGAGGGTGCGTGAGGGACCCGACCCCTCGTGTACTGGGCAAGGAGTCAGACGCAGAAAAATAACTTATGCGCTGTGGAGAGCTTCCACGTCCTCGATGTGGGACTATCTTGGCTGTAGTTCCTTGCGTGCGAGCAACAACTAAGGGTAGGTCTAATTGAGAGTGAGGGAGTAGTCAACACTCCTAATTGAGAGCCTGGATCTGCACCTGGGTGAATTCCACATCGCTTGAAGGTCTTTCCTGGAGCAGTTGAGGCAGGAACATGGCTTCAAGGTCTCTTGAAGCTGCTCGTTAATGGCGGCAAGTGGCTTCATACCTGAAATGGAAAACATGGCCTTGCGACCTTATCAGATAAGCTTAGGAGATGCACATAGATCCGGCGAAGGCAATGGTGGTAGTGGCATGCCATGTAAGGGGTTGGAGATGGCTGGCGGTCGCGAAAAAGAAGGTGGAGGTGGTTGTGTTCGGTGGAGGGATAGGGTGAGCAATCCCCTCAATTTCTTGAGGGGTTTTGTTTGCGTGGATGATGTGAAGGTGTAGGAGTTGAGAGTGATCGGTTTGGTGGACTGTGATAGTCGCTAGGGCTTGCCGGAGGTATGCTAGCGAGGTGGAAGATGGAGGCGTGGAGGGCGCGACGGTGGTCGAAATGATGATCTAAAGATGTTGTGGAGATGAGTAGATGATGAGGGTTTGATGGAGGTAGCTAGTGGACAAAGGAGGACGGAGGAGGCACCGGGTCTGGTATTGTAAGGATCCGTTACTTTTTAGCCTTTTAAGACATTTGGAGTCTCAGTCAGATGTCTCTCCAGACGTCTGGATTCATTCCCAGACGTCTGAAAGTGGAATTTTTGTACTGCACACTGCGCTCTGTGTGCGGGCGGTGCACAGAACCGCTCCTTTCTCTCTCTCTTCCTCACCTCCCCCGAACCCTAAACCCCTCGCCCTCTTATATAAACTCCCCCTCCTATCTCCTCTCCACTCCACACACCAGCCACCACCACGTTTAGTGCTTGTGCAGGAGCGGCGAGAGGGGGTGAGTGAGGGAAGCGAGAGGGAGGAAGGAGGAGAGCACGGGAAGAGGAGGAGGCCTAAGGTCGATGGAGCTTCAGTGGAAGCTCGACGGAGCTCGCACGACCACTGACGGGCGTGTACGGGAGGAGGAGAGGGCTCGGGGAGGTGGCCTCCCAGCCCTTTGCAGTGGCTGGAGCTGCGGCAACGTGAGGCAAGCGGAGAGAGAGCTACGAGGAGTTTCTGATACTGAGATTTTTCTAGTATCAGACATTTGGAGAGTCGACCAGACGACCGTGGCGGCAGCTGGATGTCCGGGTCTGAGACTAGACGTTTGAAAGCACTTATATCATAAGGTATGGTCTTTTTCGCGGTTACGGCCATGCAGGCCTCACCGCAGAAGCTGGTCGGGCCTGATTTGGACCTGCGATTTCGTATGCAAGTAAAGGCCCTGGGAAGGCATGCGAAACTCTTTTTCATGCATTTTTGGATGTTTGATTACAACACCAGACGTCCGGAGGTGCATCCAGATGACCGGAGGCATTGTCCGACGTCTGGAACTGCCTTCAGACGATCGCAGAGAAGGTCTGGACGTTTGAAGATACCACAGGAACTTAAGGTAAGATTTGATGCCTTTTAAGACGTCTGGGGTTATTTCTAGACGTCTGATTTTGAACAGTAGGCACCTTTTTGACTTGTTTAGGGTCCGATCGGGGTCCGTTTTACGTAAACAAAATGCCTGTGCTTTCCTCGTGAGTTCCTCTACGTACTAGAGTCTGTTTTACACTATTTTGAACTCTCCTTTTATGATATATTCTGGTGTCGAGCCCGGATAGGTTGTTAATATGGTGATTTTATCATTGAGGTGTGTATAGTGGTTAACCTAAATCGGACCTAACCATCTCTTTACAAAATTTTTTTAACTTGGCCTACTTGATTTTATCTTGTCACTTTTAGGCCCAGGGTCGAACTCGGGGAAGTGGGGTACAAGTCAAGTTTCTACGCCTTTCCTATAACGAGTCTCTTTCGTTCGTTTATTGTGTTTTTGGTATTTCTTTTCTTATTTAGATTTTTTTCTGGTAATCTTTGTCCTTGAGGCACACCCTCAAAATTGGGTTCTTGGCTTTGAGCCAAAACAGGGTTCCAAAATGGGTCTTGCTATTCGCAAGACGGGGTACCTGCAAGTCAAGGATTATCGTTTCTCTTTTATATATATTTTTTATCTTTTTACTAACAGGAAAGCGAAAAAGAAATATAGTAAATATAGTTTATATATATATGTATATATTATATATGTATAAAGGGGTGGGGGTGGAGGCGGAGATGGAGTGTAGTACGGTGTCGAGTCGATCGTCGTCTAGAAAGATGCAACCAACAGGTCGAAGTGGCCCGTGTAAGGTGTAGGATGGATGGTGGAAGATGAATGCGAACATGCTTTTTGTACGCGTGTATCGGGGAATATCAGCAACTGGTGCAGATATTCCCGCTATACTACGTATGGTAAGTAATGTGAATATATATATATATATATATGTATGTATATATGTAAATATATCTATATGTATATATGGTTCTAAATAGGTATATATGTGTATATATATATACATATATACATATATATACATATCTAGCTACATATATATACATATATTATTATATATATATACATACATATATATAGACATCTATATGTATATATGTATGTAGATATATATATATATATATATATATATATATATATATATATATATATATATATATATATATATATATATATATATATATATATGTATATGTATAAGTATATGTAAATATATGTATGTATAAGTATATATATATATATAAATATATGTATATATATATAGAAGTATATAGATGTATATATATATATGTGTGTGTGTGTGTATATAGACTAATACATATTTATATAAGTACTAATATATGTATAGATATATGTAAGTATATATGTGTATATGTATATATATATTGATATATGTATATATGTATATAAGTATACTAATACTACTATATATATATAGATATAAGTATATATATATATATGTATATGTATAGTAGTATATGTATATATATATATGTATGTGTATATAGATATATACATATACTACTATATATATATATATATATATATATGTATGTATGTATGTATGTATACTAATACATAAGTATATAGGTACTATTATATGTATAAATATAAGTATATATATGTATATATATGTATGTATATAAATATATGTATATATATATCAATATATATATGTATACGTATATATATATATGTATATAATAGTGTATAGGTGTGTGTGGGTGTGTGGAAGTGTTAGTGTAGGTGTGTGTGAGCGTCGGTGTAGAGAGAGTGTTGTGAAAGAGAGTGAAAGAGAGCGGGAGAGAGTGCAGTCGTGCTGCTGGAGGCGGGGGCGCTGTTAAGGCGTCTGCAGACCAGGGCCGACGTCTGAGGCCTTCAAGCTCGCGCGCAGGCGCGCAAGCACGTAGACAAGCACGCGCTGGAGGGCGAAGGGCACGGAGAGGAGACGCAGTGCACCGTGCTGCGCGAAGGCTGGCACCGTTCTGTGCGAAGGCTGGGGAAGGGAGCAGGCGAAGGTAGACGCGCGTGGGCGAGTGCGGGCGAGGCAGAAAGGTGCGGGCGAGTGTGGGCGACGCGGGTGGAGACGCGCGTGCAGGCTGCGGCCGGTTGCAGCACGTTGGGTGGTCGGTAAAGTGAGAAGCTTTCCGGTCACCCCACTCTAGCCACAGTGTCGCGCAGACTCACGTGAACAGTGGCTACAGTGGTCGTCCGCGCCGCGCAACTGGGAGATGCAGGTGGTGTGAGTGTGGCTGGCTCCCGGCTGGCGTGCATGGGCTAGCGCGCGAGGAAGAGGATCTGCGTCGGTCGGTTGCGAGTGCGGAGAAGCTCGCGACAGACCGCGCGGAGAGGGAGTTGGCGTGCACGGGGAAGGCGAGGGTGACACGGGCGATGCTGGGGTGCGTGGTGAGGGTTGGCTGACCGGTTGCAGAGGAGAGCAAAGGCCGGTTGCGGGTGGAAGTGAGAGTGCGACAGAGCGGAGAAAGCGGGAGGCAGAGAAGTCTGCAGGTGCGTGCGGAAGGGGCTGGGGCGCCTACAGGCTTGCACGGAATGGCTGGGGTTGCTGCTACCAAGCTACGAGCTTCAGACCTTGAAGCGTGCGGCCATGGCTGAAGGTGCGGGAACGTAAAAAAATGAGAACAGAGCCACCACGCCCAACGGCTCTTTGAAGAGCTGGGCGGTGGTGGTCTCACTGTGGTGGTGTGCACCACAATGAGGGCTCCTGCCCGCCAGGTGTCTCCTCGGAGGAGGAGGGCCGGCGTATGGAGGGAGAGGGAGGAGAGGACGACCTGGAAGGAGATGGAGCTGCCGGTGGGTTTTTTTTTTGGTTGGGACCAGGCTTGTTTCTGAAGGTAGAAGCCGTGGTCTTTTATAAAGGAAGAGGAAGAGAATGCACAACCATGCCCTGGCTATGCATGGCTCACATGCGGTTGCAGGGAGAGGTTGGAATGACTTGGCAGGGAGAGGCAGCTGCAGAGAAGGGCAGCTGCAGGGAATGGCGCACGAGGAAGAAATTGCTCCATGTAGCCGCAGGGAGAAAGATTTAAAAATCAAATGGAAATAAAAAGAGAGATGGGAATTTTGCAAAGATGCACTTGAGGAAAAATGTAAAATGCAAGGCCACTTATTTCATTCTCCTCCTCAATTAAATGCATGCATGCATGTATTTTTACAATGCAACTATGGAGACCTAATATGCATTGGTAATGCTAGGAAATAGCACAAGATGTCACAATTGCTGGTGTATTTTTGCGGTGCAATCATATTCCCTGGTATAGGGTTTCAGCTTGCTGCATGTTTGGGGCTCGCAGAGAGGTCTGGGTCTGTGGTTCAAGCCCCCATTACTCCCGAGTTTCCTGGAAGAGTGGTTTAATTCCGTTAATAATATTTGAATAAGAATGTGCTTGTGGAAGTAGCTGAATGGAACCCTAGGATGTGGCATGAACCTTAGGGTAGAGAAATGAATGAGCCTGTTTTGTACTTTATGGTTTACATGCTTGTGTGATTAAGACAAATTGCTAGTAAAGGCCTGTATTATAATTAGGAGTTGCCCGTTAGAATATGAGCTGCCTATATTTAATGAACAATTACCTATGAAATCACTAGTTGCATGTATTGAGATTTGAATTATGAAAACATGAGCTGCCTGTATACGGATGAGAAATGAATTATGAAAGATGAGATCTGGATCGGGATAAATGAAGTGAACATGAGCATGAACCCTACAGGGAATTAGGAGTAGAACTCCTATGGATAAACGGAAAACTGGAATGCAGATGGGAAGTGTGCTGGCCCTTGAGTACGTGGTACCAAGGAGAGCAACTATCCCCTTTTGTGTAGAGCGGAGCTAGCCTCCCTTGGGTTGAGACCCAGGGTTAGGATTGGCCACTCTACACAGACTCCTGTTGGCCTTCGTGTATGTGGTACCGAGGCGAGCTACTAGTGTAGGGAGAGAGCTAGCCACCCCACGGGGCCGGGGGTTCAGCTAGCCACCCTACATCGACTTGGTAGGCCCTTTGGGAAAATCGGGGTAGTCAGACGAGGTTGCGCGGACTGTGGAGGGGCGAGACCCCTGTTTGGTTCAGAGGGACGAGACCTTTGTTCTGAGAGGGCAAGGCCCTATACTGTTTCGTGCTGTACTTTGGGTGTACCCACTAGTGGAAACGATTGACTGCGTGTCAGTGCGGGGTAGCTACCCGTGCGCTTATCTCGCATGCCGTAGTCACCACTATGTCTTGATAGTGACCTTGGGGTGGTTGACTGGGTGTAAGACTACCACAGGGGACTGTCCCGGCTAGGAGAGCACCACATGTACCTTCTACCCTACGGAAGAGACTGCAATCAAGATCGTTCCTATGAGGAACATGCAATATCGAGAAATATTTGGATACTTTGAGAAATGGGTGAAATGGAAATATATATAATAGATAAATGGAAATGATAATTAAACCTGTTGTTTTTACTGTTTTGTACTTAGATAATATAGATACCACTCTACTGAACGTTTTCTGACTCTGTCTTTTGATAACATTGTTAGGATCAAGAGTTGAGTAGCCCGAGCTTCCAGCTGCGGAGGGTGCTGGGCCCAGTCGAGCCCAGCCGTAGTTTTCTTCGGCACTTCCTTTTCTTTTTCTCTATTGTTGTAGTAAGTAATGGACTTTTAGTTACTGTTCTGCTACTACTGTTTACTTTCCACTTTCCGTTGTTGTTGTGGTGGTATGTACTGAGACAGCTGTTCTATTTCCTTTACTGGTTTGTACGTTTCTTCTACTTAGTTATATTGCATGTGTGAATATGGTTTATTTTCTTGCTTTTGGTTATTTCTTGTTGGACAACTAGGTCTTGGGATTAGTCAAGACGAGCTGGTCTCGAGTCCTATAGGGATCCAGGAACCAAGTCGTAACAAGATGGTATTAGAGCAAGGTCATTTCGAGAAATGAACCAATTGGCTTGAGAATAACCATTCACATGCATATAACTAGGATAGCCACCACAACGTATCGTTTTGATATTCGTTCCGAGTCTTTTCTCAAAGTAATTTGGTATCGTTGACCCTCTTGTTCTATTTTTCGCGTCTCCTTGTAGGAGTTGCCTCGTTGTGGAGTTCTTGAGGCAGGTCGTGGTCGCGGTTGTGGATGAGGTCGGAGGGGCAGACGTGCTGGGCCTGAGGTACCAGTTGACCCACCTCTTCTCCCGGGCGTTCAGGCCTAGGATCTCGCCCAACTGATCAGAGATATTGTGCGAGAGGAGCTCCACCAGCCTCACGAGCACCTCTCCCTGAGGATGTGGAGGGGGAGTCCTCGGTGGGACAGAGAGACTGCCGCAGCACCGGACAAGCAGGAGGGGGTGGTCCTCCATCGCCCCCACCGCACTCTGACACTTCTGAGCACGAGCCCTCCTGGCCTGGAGGCATGCCCATTCCCCCACTGCAGCTGCACCACGAGCTTTTCGGACAGTTCCGAAAACTGAAGCCCCCCTCCTTCAAGGGGGATGAGGACCTGTTTGAGGCAGAGGACTGGCTGGAGCAGATAGAGAAGGTGTTCGACACCCTTCGCCCTCCCGTGGAGTGCCACGTGGCCTTTGCCACGTACCTGCTAGAGAGCGTGGCACACAGGTGGTGGAGGGTAGTCAGAGGCCAGGAGGGGAGAGAGCTGACGTGGGACCAGTTCGTGACTCTTCTGCGAGCAGTACTTTTCGTAGACCTTGCAGCACCAGAGGAGGCGAGAGTTCCACACTCTTCGCTAGGGGACGATGACTGTTAGCGCGTACCATACGCGCTTTCTGGAGCTGTCACGTTTTGCCTCGACAGCCGTGTCAATAGAGGAGGAGCACCTGTGGAGGTTTACTGAGGGGCTCCGACATGCTATTTGGGGGTATGTCAAACCCCTGAAGCTGCCCACCTTCTCACAAGTGGTTAAGGCAGCCATGACCTACGAGGAGACCAACCTGGCCGCATGAGACACTGATAGCAGACGGAAGAGGCCCTACCAGCCAGAGTACTCTCAGGGACATCGAGAGAAGAGGCACACGGCACCCGCAAGAAAGCCGTCTCATTTTGCGGGGCCGTCACTGGCCTTTAGGGGCCCTAGACAGGGGCCAGTTGCCAGCATCGGACCCCTCCCCTACCGCAAGCAGGGACCTACTGAGGGAGGAGGTCGTGTTCCCCTCTACTACCAATGTGGCTAGTCGGGCCACATCAGGAGGGACTGCCCATCTAGGGTCAGAGCACAGCAGATGCTCCCCGCACCGAGCGCTGGAGGCCGAGCTGGTGGTCGTGGTCACTAGGCATGTGGGGGAGGGCAGCAGTCACGAGGAGGGTACCATCTAGCGGTTACTCGCTTAACATAGAGTGTAGCTGCTTCGCCTGCATTGAGGACTGAGGGGCGTATCAACGCCCTGACCCACAGAGACGCCATGGCTTTAGATTCAGTGGTGGTAGGTATGGTTACTGTTTCTAGCAATTAGTGTACATACTTTTTGATTCCGACGCCATGCACTCTTTTGTTGCTACGAGTTTTGCCATCAGTTTGGGGCAGGGCAATGTACTGTTAGAGGATCTGTTTGTGATCAAAGGCCCTGATGGCCAGTTATTTGTAGCTGAGGAGGTCTACACGGACTGCAAGGTCAGTATAGGGGGACACAGCCTCCCCGCTGACCTGATTGTGATACAGATGGAGGATTTTGGTGTGATCCTAGGGGTGGACTGGCTATCCGCCTATCACGCCATGGTGGACTGTATCGGGAGGAAGATCATCTTCTCCATACTGGAGTTGCCTCCCTTTGAGTTTCACAGACAGGTGATGGACAGAGGTTTCAGATGCATCTCCGTGCTTTGACTAACGAGGCTTTTGGGCTAGGGGTGTGAGGGCTTTTTGGCCTGTGTAGTGGCAGAGCCTAGCCCCGTGGTTGACTTTCAGAGTATTCCGGCGGTTTGCGTGTTACGACCCGGTTCTCGAATCACTACAGGACACGAGACCAGCTCTACTCGACTAATCCTAAGACCCAGTCGTCCAGCAAGAAATAACCAAAAAGAAGGAAAGTAAACCACATTCACTATGCTAAGTAACTAATAGTAAAAGAGTACAGTAGTAAAGGAAGTAAAAGCTACTAACAGTACATATCACCACCACAACAGTAAAGCGGAAACAAAGTACAGAAACATAAACGGTAACAAGAGTCTAAACTTACTAATAAAAAGGAAGTAAAACAACAGGAAACTACTGCTGGGCTTGACTAGGCCCAGCACCCTCTCCAGCCGGCGGCGCGGGCTGCTCAACTCTTGGACCTATAAAGGGGTACGGGAAAAACGGAGTTAGCGAACGCTGAGTAGAATGGTAACCAAACTAACTAAAGCAGTAAAAGATAACAGGTAATTTATCTTTTCCAATTATTTTATTTTACAAGTCATTAATTTTCACCCATTGGTTTACTTTTTAGATCTCTTTCTTGATCTCGCATGTTCCTCGTGGGAACGATCTTGATTGTAGCCTTTTCCGAAGAGTAGAAGGTACACGTGGTGCTCTCCTAGCCGGGAGAGGCCCCGTGGTGATCTTACACCCAGTCAACCACCCTGAGGTCACGGACAGACGTAGCGGTGACTACGGCACGCACGATAAGCACAAGGGTAGCTACCCCGCATTGGCACGCGGTCAGTCGTTTCCGCTAGCGGGTGCACCCAAAGATAGCACGGAACAGTATAGGGCCTAGCCCTCACAGTAACAGGGGTCTAGCCCCTTAGAACCAAATAGGGGTCTTGCCCCTCCACAGTTTGCCTAGTGGGCCTAACAAGTCAGTGTAGTGTGGCTAGCTGAACCCTAGGCCCCGTGGGGTGGCTAGCTCTCTCCCTACACTAGTACCTCTCCTCGGTATAATGTACGCAAGGGCCAAAGAAGTCGATGTAGAGTGGCTAATCCTAACCCTGTGTCCTAACTCAAGGGCGGATAGCTTCTCTCTACACTAAACATGGGACAGTCGCTGTCCTTGGTACCACGTACTCAAGACCCAACACACTCCCCACTCACATTTCCAGATTCATTCCATCTATCCACAGGAGCTCTACTCCTAATTCCCCGTAGGGTTCATGCTCGTATTCCCCATGTTATTCCATACTAGGTTTCATCATTCACATTTCCATTCTCAGATTTTACACATGTAGCTCGTATTTCCACAATTTTCATATACAAGAAATGTCATAGGTATCTGTCTAACTAGCACAGGCATTTCATATTTCACAGGTGGCTCTTGTTTATTAACAGGCAGTTGTTCACATTTCTATTCATTCATTTAAGACTGCAATCTCAAACACGCATACCAACAGTGCAAGTACTTCTTGTCCTAGGATTCATGTCACATCCTAAGTTTCTAGTTATCCAATTTCACATGTGCATTCATGTCTTATAATTAAATTAAGGGTAAACCACTCTACCAGACAATTCTGGAGTACTAGGGGCTTGAATGGCAGGCTCATGTGCCTCTACAGGCCCTGAACATGCAACAAATCGAAGTCCTATACCAAGGGACATACCACAACAGAATTTTTAAAATAGTATAAAAGGACTTCTAACATGTAGAGGAACTCAAAAGGAAACCACAGATATCTCGTTTGCATAAAATATACCTCAAACGGACCCTAAACGGGTCAAAAACAGAACTGCAGACCTAAATCAGACGTCTGGCACAAGGTCCAGACATCTTAAAAGTAACCAGAGTCTCACCTCAGGTTCCTGCGTCAACTTCAGACGTCCAGAACCCCTTCTTGACCGTCTGGACCCAGCTCCAGACATCCGACCTCTCCTCCAGTCATCTGGAAGTGCTTCCGGTCGTCTAGTAAGCTGTCTAGACATCCGAAATGCGTGGGAGGGTGTGCCCCGCACCTTCTCGAGGCTATCTCTGCACGCGACAGGTGAATCATCCACTTTTAGCCATGCAGATCGAAGCTGCGGTGTGGCCTGCATGGCCGTAATCGCAAGAGGAACATACCTTTGCGGAACATTATTTTCAGACGTTCGGTGTCATCACCAGACATCCAACCCATCGTCTGGACGACACGCCAGACGTCTGATGCTGGGAGAAACCCAGAACTAGACTGATCTCCTGCTCCTTTCGCCGTGCGTAGCTGCGGCCTCTCCTCCTTGCCTGCAGCTCCAGCTGTAGCAAAGTGTCGGGGATGTCTCCCCCATCGCGCTCCTCCTCCCGCACACGTCACTCCAGCCGTGCATCCTTCGGCGATCTCCCATGAGCTCGCAAACATAAGCTCTTCTTCCTCCTCTCCTCACGCCACCTCTCCTCCTCGTCGCTTGCTCTCGTGCCCTCTCTCGTGCCGCCCCTCTCGTTGCAGTGGAGAGGAAGGAAGGAGGGTGGCTGTGGTGGAGTGGGGAAGAGAGGAAGGGGGAGAGGGGTTTTATAAGGGAGTGGCTAGGGTTCTACGGGGGAGAAGGTAGAGAGAGAAGAGGGAAAAAGGCAGTCTGCGTGCAGCCAGCGCGTAGACGCGAAGTTACGTGCAAATTTTTAATTTCTAAACGTATGGGAAGGGGTCCAGATGTCTGATCGACAGTCCAGACGTCTTAAATGGCTCAGAACAGAATGGGTCTTTACATCATAACAAACTTAAAGGAGGTTTCATCCCCGAAACTTGAGCTAGCTAGGGTGCGGAAAAAGGAATTAAATACGCATAACAAACTTAAAGAGGATCGAAGACAGTCGGAAAAGATGTACCCTCAAAAGGCTCCGGGTACTACTCTCGCATCGCCAACTCAGGCTCCCAGGTAGCCTCCTCGTACTGCTGGCTCCTCTACAAGACCTTCACTAGGGGTACCTACTTCCGTCTCAAACTTCGAACGGCTCTTTGTAGTATCTGCACTGGTCTCTCAGGGTAGGTCAGGTCATCACCCACCTCGACACTCTCGTGGCTCAGAACGTGACTGGGATCGGCGACGTACTTCCTGAGGTTGGACACGTGGAACACGTCGTGCACACTAGAAAGTTGGGGAAGAAGGGCAAGCCGATAAGCAACGGGTCCTACCCGCTCCAGGACCTCAAAGGGTCCCACAAACCTCGACATGAGCTTCCCTTTCACCCCAAAACGCTGCAGGCCCTTCATGGGTGAAACACGAAGAAAGATGTGCTCCCCAACCTTGAACTGTACCTCTCTGCGCTTCTGATCGGCATAACTCTTCTGTCTACTCCTGACAGTGCGAAGTCATCTGTGAATATGCTCTATCACCTCCTGACTCTACCGAATCAGCCTGGTGCCAACCTCCCACTTGGTCCCCACCTCAACCCAACTCAAGGGCGCAGTACACGTCCATCCATATGGAGCCTCATAGGGTGCCATGCCGATACTCGAGTGATAGCTGTTATTATATGCAAACTCTGCCAGGGGTAAGTGCTCCTCCCAAGAGCCCCTCCAGTCTAGTACACAGGCGTGCAAAAGGTCCTCAAGTGTCTGTATCGTGCGCTCTGACTGTCCGTTCGTTTAAGGGTGGTACACTGTATTGAACTTCAACCGTGTCCCCAAGGCCTACTGGAACTCAGCCCAAAATTGGGAAGTAAAACGGGTATCTCGATTAGATACAATCTCACGTGGAACTCTGTGCAGACGTACCACGTCATGAATATACCTCTCTGCCAACTGCACTGGTCCCAAGGTGACTCGGATCGGCAAGAAACGTGCTGTCTTCGTCAATCTGTCTACAATCACCCATACTACTTCGTGTCCTCACTGGGTAATGAGTAATCCCACCACCAAGTCCATAGTGATGCTCTCCCACTTCCATTCTGGCACAGGAAGTGGCTACAATGGTCCTGCAGGCCTCTGGTGCTCGGCCTTCACCTGTTGGCACACCAAACACTACTGCACGGACTCACCTACATTCCGCTTCATCCCTCTCCACCAAAAGTCACGTCTCAAATCATGATACATCTTCGTGTTCCCGGGATGTATGGTGAACCTAGACACGTGCGCCTCAGTCAGGAGCTCTCTCAACAACTCCTCGTCCCTGGGAACGCATAAATGTCCCCTCATGTGTAGCACCTCATTTGTAAAAGAGAAGTCTCTTGGGTCCCCTGACAGTACTTTGTCCCGCAATGACTGTAGGTACGGATCTGTCATCTGTCCTATGATGATGCTGTCTATCAACTCTGGTCTCGTCTGTCGTGTCACTGTCACTGCCCCACAAAGCCCCTGTAACTCTAGGGGTCGCCAACTGCCCAACTCTTCCATAAGTCTCCAACTCTGTGCCTGCAAACTAGCCTAGTGGGTGGGCACCTTTGGGCTTAAGGAGTCAGCCACCACGTTGGCCTTCCCCGGATGGTAGGAGATGCTGCAGTCATAGTCCTTCAGGAGTTCTAACCAACGTCTTTGTCTCATGTTAAGCTCCTTCTGATCAAACAAGTACCTGAGGCTCTTATGATCCGTGAAAATCTCAAAGGTCTCACTGTAAAGGTAGTGGCTCCATGTCTTCAGCGCGAAGACAACAGTTGCCAGCTCTAAGTCATGGGTAGGGTAGCTATGCTCATGGGGCTTCAGTTGCCACAAAGCGTAAACGACAACGTGACCTCGTTGCATGAGCACACCCCCAAACTCCTGCAACAAAGCATCTGTGTAGACCACAATACCACCACTACTATCGGGGATGGTAAGCACAGGTGCCAAAGTCAGCCTCTTCTTCAACTCCTAGAAACACGCCTCACAAGCGTCTATCCAAGCAAAAGGCATGTCCTTTCAGGTCAATTGGGTCATAGGACGTGCAATCTGCGAGAAACCCCTGATAAATTGCCAGAAGTAACCTACCAGTCCCAAGAAACTGCATATCTCTGTCACTGTACATGGCCTCTCCCACCTGAGTACAGCCTCAACCTTGGCTGAATCCACAGCCAAACCATCCCCTGAAATCACATGGCCCAAGAAGGTCACTTGTCTCAACCAAAACTCGCACTTACTGTATTTGGCATACAGCCTGCGCCGTCTCAAAGTGTCCAAAACCATCTGCAAGTGCTGTCCGTGCTGTGCCTGATCCCACAAGTAAACGAGCACATCATCAATAAATACCACCACAAACTGATCCAGATATGGTCTAAACACCCGGTTCATCAAATCCATGAAGGCAACGGGGGCATTGATTAGCCCAAATGGCATGACCAAAAACTCGTAGTGTCCGTACCGGGTGCGGAAAGTTGTCTTGGAGACGTCGGTCTCCCTGATCCTCAATTGGTGGTTTCCTGATCTCAGATCTATCTTAGAGAAAATCGTGGCACCTCTTAACTGATCAAACAAATCATCACTCCTCATTGGGTAGAGTGCTGCGAATATTGGGTTCAGGAAAACATGAAGGTAATTAATATTTTATATTAATTTCTATTCTAGCAGCAAAATGATTAAGTACCAATTTCCATAATTTGCTATTATAGGAGAAAGGTAAGAAAAATAAAGCTAATAGGGCGAAAGCTCTGGCTGCAACCCACTGCTTGGGATGGATGAGCATAGATTCCTTGAGGGATACTTATGTAAGTACATTTTGATTGGCTTAATTGACGATAGAAAGCTTATTGATTATAATATCTATTATAAAACTTACAAGTTATGAGATTTAAATAAGAGAAGCTTAAATTTAGGATAACTTAATTCATAACCACATCTCAAATATGCAGTCAGATACCCATAATGATGTACAACTTGATCGTGTTTCGATCTATGAGAGGAGTCATAGCAAGTCTAATGCTGATGGCCCCCGTGTTTGGATTGATCAATTATATCAAGAGAGACATGTAAGCTCGTTCAAACAAGTAATGAATAACTTAGTGATAAACATTTAGGAGAACTTACCATAAGCTCAACTATGTATAGGGTCGCATGATGGAGTTGATGCATCCTTCTAGTGATGATATGGATGAGCAATCAGAGATTGGCCCATCACAGCCTATGACAGCAGAGCAAGCATTTAGGATAGTTATGCCCCCTGAGCATGGTGGTTTTGTTCGTAGTGCTGGTGCGAGTGAGACTATTACTAGTTGGTATGGAAGAAAGGGATGAGGGGGTTCAGAGAGGTTGCAACAGTTACAGACATAGGTGGAGACATTTCAAGAGAAACTAAATGATGTTACGTTGAAATTGGAGAAGACAAATGATATACTAGAACGACAGAGACATGAAGCACAACAAGAATGAGAGAAGATGCAGGCACAGATGCAGGCATAGTTTCAGGCAATCTTAAGTGCATTGGGATGAGGTGGTGCAGATCATGCTTCTTTTCACTTCCCACCTCATCCACCTGATGATGACTGCAGAGGTTCTGGAACTGGAGGCATAGAAGCCACTACATAGTTGCTTGGATTTTTTTTTTATTTTCACGTCTACTTTTATGTATACATTTCAAAACATGTGATATATATATGTGTTTTATTTATGAATGAGTATCATGTATGTGGTGAATGATGGAATATATACATGAATGGTAGAATATATATTTGCACTTGTGGTATATGAATGTGGAAAGTAATGATATGAGTATGTTTGCATTTGTAGTATATGAATTTGGGAGATAATGATATTAGTATGTTTGCATTTGTGGTGAATGTATGAGACAGGTACCATAATAATGATATAAAGAGCTCAGGTATCAGATCTACCTACCATTTGTTCCTTCATTCACCCTTTTTTGTTAACTCTGATTTGTGGTGGTGTTCTTTTTGTAGCGGTTACATAATAAGTGAACAACATGGATCCCTAACTAGAAACAAAGATTCAACATAATTCTTGGGATGGGTCGAGGGCTTGCTTATCTGCAAGATGAGGGAGCCAACTCCTTGGGCTCTGTACTTTCCATTGCCTCTGTGATCATGTTTTCCAGTAGTTGTGTATGTTGATTAGTCATATTGTGCATTAGTTCACTCTCAAGTAGTGCTAAAGTAATATTCATGCTCGATCTGTTTGATAAATAAATGCTTAACTATAAACCTGCTCATGTGGTTATTTGACATTTTTCTTTATGCATTTAGGTACGTACTCGGGTTGCCTTGGCTAGAGATCTGACACGTCACCAGGAATGAAAAGGTCAAGACTCGCATTGCGTTGATTAAATACCCTATCCTTTGTTAAAAAAATTAAAAAATTATGCATCTTTTCCAATACCACTAAAATGTATAGCTTCTTTGACACAGTGCAAATGCATGTTGGGTCTCTGACACAGTGCAAATGCATGTTGGGTCTCTAACACAGTGCAAATCATTTGTGCACTAACTAGCTTTTTTCATTTTACCATGAAGGTCTATGATTCAAGTCTATATAAATTCTATTTATATCACCATTGTTTTCATTTCTCCTTTACTGCTTGTTTGTATGATCCAATATTTGGAGACATTGATGGCCAACATAAAGTTTAATCTTGACCTTAGATTGTTGTGGCCCCCATGCCATGCAAGAGCATCCAACTCGTACCAGTTGGCTTTAGTGGAGAAACCCTATCTATTAATATTAACCACATCTTAATGTCTATGACTCTACATGTAACACTATCTTGTCTCTACATGAACTCTAACCAGTTGGCATGTTCTTGAATTTACATGAGCACATAGGCTTGTCCATCACTCCAAGAAGAGTAGGATTTATGATGCAAGGTTTAATTTGATCAGAGTTCTCTCTGTTGGTCTCAAATAATTCATGTGTCACTGCAACCTGTAAAACTTAGGTTAGTTTTACAGTTAACCAAGAACCATAACATTATTCTTTTTATTACTTTGAAAAAGGATAGCTCAGTAATCTTGAACAGAAGTTAAATATGGATGTTGTTTTGATTTTTCATGACAAAAAGTTGGATGGGTCTTTCAACTAGTGTGGGGGATCTTCCTATGAATTTCAAGGGGGTAAGTCTAGGAATGCTTTGATATGGTTAAAGACTTTAAAGTTGGGTGGATCATTTCTAAGAAAACTTTGCGATAAATTCTCTGACATTTCGTCCCCTGCCCCCCAAACATGCAAACACACACAACAGAGAGGGAGGGAAGCAGAAACTGTGACATTGATGACACAAAACAGATCTGAATGGAGGGAAAAAATTCCATGTAGTTGCTTGTTACTCTATTTGCTTTGCAACTTCACTAGAAAATGCACCCTCCTATATGTGGTCCTTCTAAGCATATATTTCTTTGAGAAGTCCACTCTCCTGTATGTGGACTTTTGCTTTGAATTTATGTAATTCCAAATTTTAAACTCACAGTTCTGTTTATTTGAAGGGTAAAGGCAAAAACAAGTTCTATCTATATACCATCTTCCAACTGTTCTGCTCCTTCCACCTGTTGCTGGGACAAAAAGTGGCATGGAAGAGTGTGTTGAAGGCTGATCATCTTAACAGGCAATATTCCTCCTTTGGAGATTTTTAAGGGAGAATTTTAAAAAGTTCATTGAACTTGTTTTCCTGAAACATATAATTTTCAATGCAGTATCTGCAGGGGGCATGAGACTTGAACCTGCAACTTCAATGGGGGTTTTCCAGCATAGGTGTTATTATATAGAACTCTTATTAGTTTGTTAACTGCATCTGCACATTGCAAAGCAAGACATATTCTACCTTAGAAGGTATGCATACATGAGAATTGTAATGCACCTTCCAACTTGTGTTCTGTCCAATTTTGGATTTGGAGTTTTCGGTTCATCCCAATTTCTCCTGTCACGGGCACTGAACACTATCAAACTACTTGTTAATCTATCCAACTTATATTTTATATCTTCTTGAATTTTCTATTCAAAAACAACTGAAATCGCTATAGAACCATAGCTTGGTATATCAGCTTTTTATCTTGGTATTTACTGATTCCCACATTTGGCCAAGAGTGTGCACCTCTGCCAATCAGTACCTTGTGTGGTTTATTGTAGAATTCAACTCAATAATGCATTCAATTATCTCTTTGCCATAGCTTATATCTCTTTACCATAGCTTATAAGTTGACCAAGAGGTACTGCATGCCAATTAGTACCTCTTCCCAATTATGTTTATCCCTTAAAATTGCTTATATCTATGTCTGCTATTTGATGATATCACCTTTAAGTGAACCTACTGGGCAAACTGGTTTTTCCAACTTTTGGCTTTTTAATACAACTCGTTATGCCAAAACATCGAAGAAATTGATAGCTAAAGAACAGAGTTTATCCTTGGTGGAAATAATGCTGTAGGTAACCTAGTTGTTGGTGAGAGTTTTGCAACTTTCTGAATCACTCTCGTTAAGGTGTAAGCAAGTTGGTTATAAGTAGAAGTTGCACAAAAAAGGATTTCAGCTTCCCTTTGAGGAGCTGTGACTTTGGTCGTCAAATTCTCAGCTCAAATAGAAATTAATTGAATGGAATTATGGAGGGTTTAGATGGAGAAGGTGACTGCAAAAATCTGATGAATGACTTGGTGCGACACTATTTTACCAATTTTTAGAGCTTAGTCTCTGGTATTTGAAAATTATTCCGGTGGCATCGATTCCTGATCACACTTTTTATTTGTTGTGTCACCCGCTAGGTACTAAACTATCTTGTGGTTTCAGGATTTTATATGTAGTCTTATCATATGTGGTACAGGATTGAGAGCATTCGAAGCATCTTTCCAGAAGATGCTAACTCTTACAGTAGTGGCTGCAACTACAACCTTTTCCATAGGTTTCCTGGTGGAAATAATTTGCACTACCACTTGTAGACTTCTATATGTTGGTAATTATATATGTGTTTGATGATTGAGCTTTGTTTACAGATGCAAGCAATGATTGTAACCATGATGGTGTGGTCTTTATTTTCTTGGGTGAGTTGTCATTGCATTCGTGGGCTTATCGGCTTCAGCTGTTTATTTCTCAACTTTGAGCTTTCACAGTAGAAGATGCACTTTCACAGTAAAGTCTCTCTTTGAAAGCTTTAAAATTCTTTTAAGTAAAGGTGAAAAGATCAAAACAAAGCCCAAGACTTAATTAAATGTATAAAAATTTGAAGATTGCTATCGAACTGAGTATTTCATCTCTAACCTATTTTATTGATCCTTGTCCTTTGTATGGATTTGTTATATACTTCCATATGCCATCTACATTCCATTTTCTTCTCCAGTCAATAACCTTGCTTCCAAGTTGATGTGACAGACTAACTTTGGATTTAGTTTTCTTGCTGTTATGGTATACTTCCATATTCCATCTATATTCCCTTTCTTTTATTCCTAATTTTTGAGTTTTTTGCTATTTCAAGAATTAATCTAAAGTATCATACATCTGTATTCTTTTCCAGGTTTTGCAAAGCATAATTAAAATCTCTTAAGCACATATAGGGAACTTAATATATTTTTTATTGGTAAAATCGTAGATTAGGTGCAACACCCTTAATGGGGTTGATGATTGTTGTTCGGGAAGCAGCTGCATGATGCGTTTCTTACTCAACTCAGTAATTAAGTTAATTTTACTTAATTAAGAGTATAGAAAAGTTACTTAGGTTAACTCGAAGTTGTGTCGATTAGTAGCATAGGGTCGAATTAACCTAACATTTTAGAAAATTTTTACTGGTTGAGTCTACGTCGTTCGCTGGGAGATATAATTCATTTTAAATTCACCAATTAATTCAAAACAATTCATAGGAGGTTTAATTAAGTTAATTTTAATAACATTAATTTTGCAAAATTATTTAAATTTAAGAAATATGCAAAATTCCATATGAAAACACATTTACTCAAATGATCTACTTTATTAGCAAGTAAACATGTTAATTTCCAATTTATTTTAAAGGAATTAAGGCAATATGAAGTTCTTCTATTAAAACATACCTTATTACAACATTTAAGAACAAAAAGAAATTAAAAATAATGCAAGAAAAATATTTTTTTTTCTTTATTTCTTCAGCCTCTCTCTCTTCCTTTCTTCTTTCTTTATTGCTCCTACTTCTGCCTTTCTCTTCCCTTAGTCTTTTTCTTCTTAGTTTCTTCTTTAGACTCTTTGTTCCTTAGTGCCTGTTCTTCTCCTTTCTTTCCTTTAGCTTTTCTCCTTAGTTCCCTTAGCTTCTTCAGCTTCAACACTTAACCTTCAGCCCTTCCTTCTTCTCTTCAGCTGAACCAGGTTTTTCCTTTAACCAAAAATTGGTTTATTGTTTACGGCTCTGACCTTTGGGGGATACGCAGCACCCTTTGCAGGGTGGGACCAGACCCTACTAGGTCCTCGCCTTATTTGATTACAGTTTATTTTTGGTTTATTTCTTTCTCGAGCTGAACCGGCCCAACGCTTCCCAGGCCTTGCCCTCCCAGGGCCAACATCGCACATGCCCACTCGGGCGCACACTTGCAAGCACACACATGCCTGCACACACACACATGCTCAGATCAAATGCTCATTTGTAACCGTGCACCGAGTGCTGACGACTGAATAGCCACAGTAACAAAATAGTTTTATACCCATGCGCACGCTCGAAAACTTCCGATGTGGGACTTTGTTTCCCCCTCTCCAGATTCGACTTCAACTGAGGAATCTCCCTATTCAGAGCTTCAAATCAAGCGATTCAAAGCTTGATGGAAAGCTCTAAGGTGTCTCTACAAGATTACAGGGTCAATTTTAAGTTAAGAGGATGTTTTCCTCTTTGATTTGAAGAGTGAATCTAGGGGGTTCCTATGGGGTTTTTACTACCTGGAAATGGAAATAATGCTCACAGGGTTTTCAAATTGGATTTTCTAACTTAGCTAAAGGTCTGAATAAGTTATGCAGGAGATTCCGTAGCTACTTGTATGGGTTCTGATCTCTCAAAGCTTCAGGTTTCAGCAGAGAAGCTTGAAGCTTCTCTGAAAGCTTCAGAGAACAAATTTGTAACTTTGATTAAGTAAACAGACAGCTAAGAACATTCTCAATTGATTTCAACAAGTTCTAAGGGTTAAAACAAACTAATCTAGGTAGGATTTTAGATTAAATCTCAACAAAATGCCATTACTATCAGTTTGGGTTCGAAAACAACCCAAACTAGCAGTAATTGAATTCCAACCAAATCACTCATCTGAGCTCGTTTAATTCACTCTAAAATCATTTAACATAATCTTAGAAACTCTTCAGACACCTCAATTTATCAGATTTTGTACAAAACCCAAAGATCAGAATTAGGTTTGACTTGAAGGCTTCAAAATTTGACTTTTTGTTCTAAACCTTTTTATAGGGAATTAAAGCCTAGAATAGGATCTCTTCATCCTCAGGAATTCATCCAACCTTTAAATAGATGATTTAACCCTAAAAATTACGGTTCCAGACTCGTTGCCTGAGCTCCAAATGTGGTCTGTTCGACAGAAGGATTGGAAGATTGATACACTAATCTGAAGACTTAGATAGCTTCAGTGCAGTTTAGTGCACTGCACTGAAGCTTCTAGACCTGTTAAATGTGGTTCTTAAGCTTTTGTACAGGCTTCTCCAACTCTGCCAGAGTTGGAGAAGACGAAATCCTATCTCAAGCTCCAGACATAAAAATCCCAAATAAACAACCTCAAATTAATTAGTGATTGCAATTATATCATTCTGGAGCTTTTTATCATCTTCTATAAGCTAAAGATTAAGAAATGACTCGCCGGAGCTCGCTGGAGCTCCGGTGAGTCCAGAAAAAGGTGTAAAGTGTGTTCAGAATGGTAAAACATGCCATTTTTTATTTGAAAAGGTTCGTGAGGTTGCAAGGAACCTCAGGATCATATTTAATTCCTCAGTAATTCATTAGATGAATGATTAATTATTAAAATCAGTTTGAATAGATTTTGAGTGGATTGTGGCATAGGACTTGGTCTCCCACTCAGATAAGTGGTCAAGACAAGTCAAAACAGTATTGCGAAGATAAATAAATACATAATTTATAATTTAAACTGTTCCTGAGCTGCCATTGGCAGCAAGCTCAGGAACTTAGATAAAATTAGGCTTTTAAGTTATATACAATAATTAATCAAATTAAGATTATATTTAGGATCCTTTAGTGATGAGTAAGTGATGGAGGATCCATTGGATGTGAATTTAAGCCAGTTATTGCCACCATGGACAGCAACAGTAACTGTTGAAGGTGGAAGTGATTTAGGCGATTAAGTGATAAAGTTAATGTTTAAATGGGTTAGAAGTGATCGTGAGTGATAGAAGATGATCAGCGAGTTAAAAAGACAAAATCAAAGCTCTGGCAAGCTCAAGGAGCTTGCTAGAGTCGGAGAAGATGAACATCTGAAATCTGACATTACGACTAACTACCTAACTAACTACCTACCTAAACTACCCTACTCCTACTCCTACTCCTAATCTACCATTACCTGGACGAAGGGGTCAATAGGGTTCCGCCGATTGCTCATAGCAGACAACGAAATTAGAGGGTTTAAGAAGAAGATCTCTGGCAGGCGGATGCGAGGTGAAGCAGAGGATCTCCTTTGCCTGTGTCCAGAGATGAGGCTAACCTCAGCAGATCTCCTCAGCTGATTAGGATGGATGGAGGAAGTCGAAAGATGAGATGGGGATTTGCCGGAGTTACGGAGAGAATAGCCCATCGAAGTCGGCTCAGTGTTAGAAGAGGGAAGGGAGCCAACTTGAGAGAAATCGGAGGGGTGAGCGCAAGCTCCAAGAGCTTGGAGAAGGAAGGATGATGTCGGCAAGGCGGTGATCACATGGTGGAATCACTCTTCGTCGTCAGCCGTCCAAAAGATGAAGAAGAAGAAGAAGAAGAAGAAGAGAGGGACCTAAATGTAGTGAAACCTAAGGACCTTTATGAAAATTAAGGACCCGATTGCAATGAATTTTAAGGACCAAAATGTAAACTCAGGTTTTAAAGGTTTATTTTAACTTAGATCTTTTTCAACTTTTTATATATGTTAGTAAATAAGGTAACTATTATGTTTACACCTTGAATTTACATTTTTGACCTTTTTAAGTTAATTTATTAAATTAAGTAAAGTTACTTAAGTTATTATATACTTATGTATACATTATGTTTAAGTTACTTAACTTATTAATTAAGAGAATGGTTAATAAGATTTCAAGTCCAATTATTAATTAAATTGTTAATAATATTGATTGAATGATAAAATATCACTTTTAACTTATTTTAAGGTCCTTTACTATATATCCCTTATTTTATAATTAACCCTTATATATTCATAACCTTAGCTAATTAACTAGTAAATTAGGGGTAATTAGAGATCATGATGACTCTCTCATCACTGCATAGCTTCAACTGGAACATAGAGTTGCAGTTGACAGGAGTGTACACAGGATCTTTTATGACTACTCTTGATATGGCAGGTTGATACCAGGTTAAATTATTGATCAGTCTTCAGGAAAAGAAATCTTAATTGAAATCCTCTTTTCAATCAAGATAACAATCCAAAGAAATATGCAAGATTTTGGTGGAATCCTATCAAGTTCAGAGTATGGTGAATCAATCTAATGTTTGTTGTGCTGACCAGATCATTGCTGAGTTGCTACAGTTCCTCTTACTACTATTGAACTTAGTATGTTCTTCTTTAGAGCTATTGGTAGGTATTCTAGCCAGAGTTGTTGCATAGAGTAGGGATTTTAGATAAGAAGCATGGGAAAGTAATTGTTAACCATCTATATCCTGTCAAGCATGCTGTAATTACTTCTGACCGATTAATTATTTTTTAACATGCTTAACACAAACTATTTTCTTATGCTTGTATAAGCACTTTTTTTTTTTTACGAGGTATAAGCACATATTTGTAGACTTGCAATTTATTCTTTGGGATTATTAGTTGAATGCTATGGGAGCATATGCATGTAAGAAAAGCAATCGCAGCTGGTTACCATCAAATTCTAGCCATGTGTCCAGAAAATACATAGATTCTTAAGTGCACAACTAGTAGCCGTATGGTATTCTTTGTCAACCTTGTTTCCTAGCAGCTAATAATACATTTTCTCCCTATCTGCTTTGATCTTATCCCATTGGCCATATGACCAACTTCTACTTGTGAGATCGCATGGTTTGTGGGAAAAGGAATCATGGCTGCTAGATGTCTTGTGAAGTTGTGATTTCTAATTGTTGAAAATGTTAGGAGAAAAGGAAAAATTGTGACTGTGGCTAAAGTCACAGCCAAAAAGTTGGCCAAGTTACAAAATGTGCCATGATAAGAGCATGTCTGGACTAAAAAGGAGCACATAAAAAGTTTAAACATGTGCAAGCCTTGGACATGTAGCTAAATTAAAATAGTCTCATGCATTTGACATTTGGGACAATTTTTGAGCAACTTCTCATTCCTACATTAACAAAAATCTTTACAATAGATTCTCAACCATGAGCATATTCAAGGATTGAGGTTGGATGTGTCCATGTTTATCCTATAAGTGTCTTTTTTTTTCTGAGGGGGTTGGTGTGTTTGGTAGTGCATATTTAGTGTTGCCCCAAGAGTTTATAATGTAGTTATTCAAATTTAAAAGTTTAATTAATCAACTTGTAAAAGTTTATTTTCAATAGTAAATTTAAATGTGCCTATCTTCCATTGGTTTCAGTTTGATGCCATTGTATTCTCCTAGCTTTCTTTTTCAGAAAGAATGGTCTTCTCATTTGTGAGCATTTTGTGACAGTACTACCACGAACAAAATCTTATACTTGAGCTCCACATCCAAGGTAGAAAGCTTGATCTATGCCTACTAGTTTGGCTAGAAAGGAACATGTTGGTAAAGAGATAATTGGTCTCATGTTGAGAATGAATTCTCAGTGCTAATGCTCTCCAGACTTTGCCCATTTTTATCTCCAGACTCTACCAATCAGTACCTTGTGTGGTGACCCTCCTTCATAGCATTCAACTCAGCAATGAAGTAGTAGAGATACAGCAGAGATGCTCCTCCTTTTCAGTGGTCTATTTCCTAGGTAGATAGATAGATTTTGGAGCTTAATAGGTATTATATATGTTTCTTCTTGTCCATCCTTATTCCATAAAGAGTCGCCTTTCCAGATGCAGTAGTAGCAACAGCAAATGCAGATGCAGTAGCAATACTATCAAATGTAGCAATAGCAGTAGCAGATGTAGATGCAGCAGTAGCAGTAGCAAATGCAACAATAGCAGTAGTAGATGCAGCTGGAAGTGGATGCTCCAGTAGTAATTCACCCAAATCTTAAGTTCTATTTTATTGGATGAAGCTCATTCTTGGCATGAGGTTTTTTGAAAGGATCATTCTTGGCATGATATCTCTAATTGCAGGTAGTTCAGTCCAGTGTCCTGCCAGACATGTTCAGAAGCACCTATGAGGCCATCACAAAGGGCAACCCAACATGGAATCAGGTACAAATTCCAAAGTCGAAGCTATACTCATGGGATCCCAAGTCAACTTACATTTGCCAATATTCACCTTGTTAACAAGCTGCTAAAGGGTGAAGTATGACCAAAGACAATTCACATTCCTTTAGGGGAGAAGCTTTATGTATTTGTTGCTGCATAGTATGAAATTTTATTCTTAATTCGCTGTTGATTTTTAGTTCAAGATAGAAAAGGATCATGATTTTAGATTAACTTCAGCATTTGCTATTAAGGAATAAGTAGCTATCAAGTTTTGTTTTTGGAGTCCTATTGGTTACTTTTAGGTTTTGAAACATATAATTTTCATGTTCTTTTATTGTATTCTTCTTGTTTCCCTTTTTAGGTAAAATATCTATTTATCCATCAAGAATTTGACTTATCTACTACCATCTTCATCTGTCTAGGTTTCATTATTCTGATTCGTGAGTCTGACTTATGGGAAGGAAGAGAAAGAAGGCTGCCAAGAATGATTCTGGGGAATCAAAAAACCTGCATTCCAAAATAAATCCGGTAAATACACTCAACTTTGTAGCAAAAGTAATTGAAGTTTCAATTGCAGCGAAGAGCGCAAAAGAACAGCTTGTAGAAAATCCTGATGTTGAGGGGATACCCAAGGAACAAAATTTAGGGAAACAACCCACAGATCAAAGTGAAGAGGTGAAGAAAAGCGTCGACAACCAATTTAAAGAAAATAGCAATGGAATCATTAGCAATCAACAGCAGCTTGGTTAACAAAGTAGAGGGTACTATACCATGGAAAACAATAGCCAAACAAATCATCAGAAAATCGGGGAGCTTGGTGGCGTGATTTTCCTATGTAATGCAAAGACAAAACCAGATTGCTTCCGTTACATGTTTTGGGCTTTCCAGATAGCAGGATAGAGCTTGTGATGTCAATAAAGCCTGATTTAAAACTCTTCCTTTATGACTATCATTTGAAGGTTCTGCATTGAATTTACAATGCAGTATCAGCAGTGGGCATGAGACTTGAACATGCAGCTTTCAATGGGGGTTTTCCAGCATAGGTGTTGTTATATAGAACTCTTATTAGTTTGTTAACTACATCTGCACATTGCAAAGAAAGCCATATTCTACCTAACAAAGTATGCATACATGAGAATTGTAATGCACCTTCGAACTTGTGTTCTGTCCAATTTTGGATTTGGAGCTTTTAGTTCATCCCAATTTCTCCTGTCACGGGCACTAAACACTATAAAACTACTTGTTAATCTATCCAACTTATATTTTATATCTTGTTGAATTTGCTATTCGAAAACAACTGAATTCGCTATAGGGCCATAGCTTGGTATATCAACTTTTTATCTTGGAATTTACTGATTCCCACATTTGACACATATGAATATAAATGGGGTTAGTTCCTTATGAAAATGACTGATTCTGTGGTAGAATGATTTTCCAATGCATGCAGGAAAGACATTTAATCTGTCATTTTCTCATGTACTAGTTGTAACATTTGTTGTTTGATCATAATTTGAGATAATAACCTGTAAACTCATGTAGCTTTATTATTGTCAGGTACGATTCAAAGTTAACCAAGAGTGTGCACCCCTGCCAATTAGTACCTTGTGTGGTTTATTGTAGAATTTTGACGCGCGGGCAAATATGGTGAAACCTGAGCTTTCTGTTGAATAAGTAAGAAACAAATGAAACCGTTATCACTTTAAGTTTTTGATATTTATATCTTTATGTTTGTAGGGTAAGTGGTAAAACCATGTAACAGTCATGTTTTGACTATTTTAGTGACCTCTTGGCAACACTAGCAGTGGAGTGGTTTGCCCCCAATTGCAACCTATACCTATTATCGCCATCATGTTTCTGCTATTGTAGAGATTTCTTGCCATTATGGTGACTTCACCTTTTTGGTCTCACCATTTGATACTACTCTACCCTATCCATTCCCCTTAGTTTGCTTCTCTGTCAAAGATTCCAAGTCAATAAAAAAAGGTAGCCTAACATGTCACTCCTGTTAAACTACAGATGCATTGATCCTCTTTTTTTTTTAAAATGAGAAATACAGATGCACTGAGGATATTGTACATTTTGAGGGATTTAGATCCATAGACTATTTAAGGTTTTGACAATAAGAGTTCAAATGTTCTGCTCATTGATGTTCTCATGTTTGTTGACTGTTGCAGAATGACATTATATCTGCCTTGTATATCATCCAAAAGGGATAGGTGCGACTACTTACAATGCAGATTTCATAGGAAATCTGCATCTTAGCAGTCTTTCATCCTCTGCTATTGAATATGGTCATTCCCAAGATAGTAATTAGCGTGAGCTGGAGCTTTCAGAAGGGAGCAGTTTTGGGGAGTGGGCACTTCTTGGTGAATAGATTCCTTCGATATGTGCAATTGCTCTTGGCAGTGTAACTTGTACAGTCATTACAAAGGAGAAGTTTGATTCAGCTATCGGCATGTTGTCCAAGTTGCAGCAGGATGACAAAAAGTATGTACATGATGTAACTAATTATGCCATGGAAATTAGAAGCATCTACCATGTAGTGTTGGTACTTTGAGAGAAGGGTCTAGAATGAAAATGTTCCTCTCGCTTGTTTGTGTTCTGTATTTGCTTATCAGGTCAAAAGATTCTTTAGCACCTCCTTCTGGGGGGCAACCCATCAAGGATGATGCTTACAGATTCACCAACATTGAATTGTCTGATTTAGTATGTTTTCAGTGGTTTCAATCATGTATCTTCTTGTGTTTAGAATTGCTGGCACATTGATCTAGTTATTCTTCTGCCAAGGAATGGAAAATGATTTTGTATTCAACCGATTGTTCAGAGACAGGCATCGTGCTGCCCAAAGGATCAGGTAGATATCCATCTTCTCCTTTGAGAAACAGATTATAATTGACTTTATACTTTCTTCCAAAATGACTACCACCTATATGGAATATGATCGCCCTTTCCTTTTTCAAAAAATATATGGAATATGATCCAGTGAATGGTATTGACATGTTCGTGGCTTCTCCCTGATCGCTAAGCAGAAAAGTTGCATACCCTGAAAAGATATTCCAAGAGGAAAGTCAAGCAACTTGGAAAAGAAGCACAGGTTTTGAAAGAGAGAGATCTGTTTGAGAGCTTGAGCCCATCTTCTTGTGTGCCATAAGTATTGCACACATGTTCTGATAAGTTTCATGTTGGCATTTTGCTAAGCACTTGTCTGGCTTGCCCACTAGCTTCAATACTCACTTTGCCTCTTGATGAATCATCTGCACGGTTTTGTGTAGCATCAATTGTTATTGCATTGGAAGAATTACACAAGGTTATTGACATTTTCCGACTTCCATGTGCTTTAGACATTTGGTTCACTGGTTTGATGGAGTTGTAGTGTTATGGTGCAATACACTTATGGCTACATTTTTTTCAATTCAGAATTCAGTTCTTTTCAGAGGTGTTTCTCCTGATATCTTAATGCTTAACCAATGTGGACATCTACAGGTCTATATTTCAATTATATTTAACAAATTTACTTTGGTATTGAAACAGGAAATATTTTTTCTCCTCTGATCATGTTTTTATCCTAAAATGTAGCTTATAGACTTTAGATTTGCAAAGAAATTGGCCAAGGATAGGACTTTTACTATATGTAGGGTAGCAGATTTTTTACCTCCTAAGATAATTCATGGAAAAGGACATGGCTTTGCAGCTGACTGGTAAATGCTTTGCTAGTTCTTGATAAAATTTGTGTTTCCAAAACATAGTTCTATGTGCAATACCTGCCTATCTGTAATAGGTTGTCAACCTTAGATATGTTTACTCCTTTAATAAAATAGCAAGCTAAATTTTAATGAGATGATTGAGTAGTTTGTGCATGGATTCATCACTGTCATTTTCTGGTTCCTAAAGTCTGATTGACCTGTCAGTGCTATTGAGGTTGTCGCCTGAGGCAACCAAGCAACTACATGAGGCAAGGAATAGATCCATTGCCTCAAAGGTGAGGCTCTTTACCTAGGAGATCGCATTGTCACCTTAAGCAAGCCTTGCCTACCTCTTTCTCCCTTTCTTAAGTCACACTACAAGTTCCAGAGTTGAAGCTATACTCATGGGATCCCAACTCAACTTACATCCACGATCCCCCATATTTTAAGAATATGACAATGTCTCCTCCTTGTCCACATGGAGTAAAAAATGCATATTGTTTTCTCAACTTAGGATATTGTACATTTGGAGGGATTTAGGGAGAATGCAAGTGGTGAGGGAGGAGAAAGGTGGTTTTTGGTCTAGAGGAGGGGTAGGATGGGGCCACTAGGAGGTGCTCTTGCTCCCCAGGAAGGAGTGATATACTATTGTTGAAGGGGGAGAGAGCCTTTGGTAGGTCTTGACCCTGCTCAATGTCTTCATCCTGGGACCATTGTCAAGAGTGGTTCAGTTTGTATAATAGGGACTGCAATAGGGTATTTTCAAGTAGATTTTCTAGGCTGGCCAATAAAGGTTTCAGAAGTAGATTTGCTAAACACCAGGCTACAAATTAACTTTCCTGGTTAATCAAACATATTACATGATGATGCAGGACCCAAGTAAGTTTGCTGTTGCTGCTGCTGGACCTGCTGATGCTGCTGGACCTACTCCTTTTCCAGATCAACCATGTGCTCGTTTGCAGCCTTCAGCTCCTCCTTCATAGCATTCAACTCAGCAATGCAGTAGTAGATACAACAGAGATGCTCCTCCTTTTTAGTGGTATATTTCCTAGGTAGATAGATAGATTTTGGAGCTTTAATAGGTATTATATATATTTTCTTCTTTTCCATCCTTATTCCATAAAGAGTCGTCTTTCTAGATGCAGCAGTAGTAGCAGAAAATGCAGATGTAGTAGTAGTAGTAGCAAATGCAGCAATAGCAGTAGCAGATGTAGCAATAGCAGCAGCAGATGCAGCTGGAAGTGGAAGCTCCAGTAGTAATTCACCCAAATCTTAAGTTCTATTTTTTTGGATGGAGCTCGTTCTTGGCATGAGGATTTTTGAAAGGATCATTCTTGGCATGATATCTCTAATTGCAAGTAGTTCAGTCCAGTGTCTTGCCAGACATGTTTAGAAGCACCTATGAGGCCATCACAAAGGGCAACCCAATGTGGAATCAGGTACAAGTTCCAGAGTTGAAGCTATACTCATGGGATCCCAAGTCAACTTACATTTGCCAATATTCGCCTTGTTAACAAGCTGCTAAAGGGTGAAGTAGGACCAAAGACAATTCACATTCCTTTAGGGGAGAAACTTTATGTATTTGATGCTACAATGGTTAGTATGAAATTTTATTCTTAATTCGTTGTTGATTTTTAGTTCAAGATAGAAAAAGATATATTTCCCTGATGTAGTTTTGGATTTCTAAATTTTATTTGAAGTGCCCTGTTTAGGAAAAAAAAACATTTCATTTGAAATGCCCTTTGCATTATGTTTATTGTTTACGTGACATCTTGCATTGATTTAGGGACATGATAAAATACCTCGCACACTAATGTATCCATAAGGGGTGCAACAAATATACTATCAGTTCTTTTTTGAGCCATGCCAGTTGGAATAGCTCAGTCAATTTTTCCATCCCATCCATCTAGCCATCTTGCTCAGGCCATGCTGTTATACCCTAATAAAACCAAATTGCCTTTGCAAAGGGGCAATTTTTAATTATATGCACCAAATCCTCTTTATCAATTCGACAAAAGGGGCACAATGAGTCTTCGATCTGAAATTTTTTCAATAATGTTCCCTTTAAAGGAAGAGCATCAGTCACTACTCTCCAAGAGGAATAACTTTATTTTCAGAGCTATATCCTTCATATTCCAAACCTTTTTACAATAGGCTATTTGTTTATTTGTAAGACTAGAGTTGATTCCCTCTTCATTTAGCAAGGTCATATACGTAGACTTAACTGAGAACTTCCCATTAGGATGTGGTTTCCATATTAGTAAGTCTCGTCCCATGTCTATTGGAGTACTTAAAATTTTTTCTACAGTCTTATAGCCAAAGCTACTGGAAATTTTTCTTCATTCCAGTTCTAATTTTGTTCATTTATCAAATCTACTGCCTTTAATTCCTGGAGTATACTCTATCTAATCGACTTTTATTCTTCAGCCTTCAACCATGGATCACTCCAAATAATTATATTCTCCCCATCTCCAACTAACCATAACACATTACTGAAAAGCATACCTTTTATAGCTGGAAGCGCCTTCATGAAGGAAGAATCTGGTGACTTGGGCATATATTTCCAAAAATTACCATCTGGGAAATACTTGCTTCTTATTTGATTTTGTTAAAGACCCTCCTTGGTGCACAATAACCAGCTCATTTTTAGTAAGAAAGCTAAAATTACTAGCCTTACCAAAGAGAATCTTTCTTGATGGTTGGTTAGCGGTCACTGAAGGTAATTCCTTTGGTCACGATGACCCTTTGGTGATGGTTAGGGAACCGTGTCCAAAGGAACCTTCTTTCTTCCACACCAACCTCTGGTCATGGTTATTAATTGTGACCAAAGCTCTCTCTTCGGTCACGGTTCTACATCTGTGACTAAAAGTCTTTGGTCACAGTTTATAACCATGACTAAAGCTGCAGAACGTAGCTAACGGTGGGCTTTGGTGATGGTGGCAAGTTGGAACCGTCACCAAAGCCCTATGCTTCGGTGACGGTTTCACAAAAATCGTCACCAAAGGCTCGTGAATAAAGCTGCTGAGCCTATCTAACAGTGTGCCTCGGTGACGGTTTTGTGTGGAACCGGCACTGAAGCATAGGGCTTTGGTGATGGTTCCACCTAAAACCGTCACCAAAGCCCCATGACAGAAGTTAAAGAACGTAGACAACGTCGGGCTTCGGTGACGGTTTTGGGTGGGACCATCACTGAAGCTTAGGGATTTGGTGCCGATTCCACCAAAAAACATCACCAAAACCCTGCGGCTTTGGTGACGATTTTGGGTGGAACCATTACCAAAGCCTTTGGTAATGGTTTTGCGTGGAACCGTCACCAAAGACTCTTCCTTGATGCAACTTTTGTTATCGCTAATTGGTGACAGTTATGAGTCATTTCGTCACGGTTTTTAACCGTGACCAAAACCCTAATTTCTTGTAGTGGAGAATATGGTTTATTTTCTTACTTTTAGTTATTGCTTGTTGGACGACTAGGTGATGGGAACACCATCATGAGCCCTAACTAGCTCATTTTGACCTAGAAAAGAGAATAAAAGCTCCTACATAACCAAGTAAAGGGCCTAACTCAAGGAATAAGCAGTCTGAGAGAAAAAATAAGAAATAAAGGGTAAAATTGTAATTTTACCATTGCAGTACAACAATGGAATTTCTCAAGGGTTAGACATAGGTCAAATGGTCTTAACAAGATAAAAAGTGGGTTGGTTTAATTAGAAAAGGGTTAATGTGCAATCTGGGAATTAAAAGACTTCTTGTAACCCTAAAACAGACCCACTTAATTCAATAAGGTTCCAGTCAGGATAAAATTCACCTAAACCCTCTAAAATTTATGAAAAAATATCCTCTAGGGTTTAGAACCTTCAATTTTACCTTTGGAACCTATTTTGACCTAAATAGGGGTCATAGATAAATATGTTCCCTAAATTGGGTTTTTGTGTAAAATGCATAGTCAAACATGGTCAAACCTAAAATCCAACTTTACCATTGGATTTCTTAGATCCAAATTAGGTTTATACCAAAATTTGGAATTGAGGAGAGATCACCTTGACCCACTTTGCAAAATAGTCCAACCCAATTACATTTAGACCCCTAGCTTTTGAAAATCAATGCAAAGACCACCCTAGCTTCCTCACCATTCTTTGCAATTAGGTCCCTCCACCATTACAGCGGAGGAGTCCTACTTCGGTGAGGATTCGAGGAGGATTTCTCCCGAATCCCTCAGAGACTCCCTCTCAAATTTGAAAGGGAAATTCTTTGAGGAATTCCCAATCATTTGAACACAATCTCTAGCCCTAATTGTCACCCAATCTCTCATGCGAACGCATGAGAGATTTGTGTATCTCTTGCAATCCTACTTCGGTGAGGATACCCGTGCTTGGAAGCTTGCCTTCCAAGCATAAGGCCCTTTGCCAGAGGCTATTTAAAGGCCCCCTAGTCCGGTCGTCCATTCTCAGCTTGGTTTAGTTGGAGACAACCCCTCAAATTCATCTCTTCTCCTTCGGCCAGACACCCAGCGAGCTCCGGCGACATATTCCTCCTCCTCTCATCGCTTTTCCACAATACCAGTGGCAGAGTTGCCTCTGCCTCTATCGTCCTCGTCGTCGCCGTCACCCTTCTACTGGACCTTCATCTCCAACGACGGTAGGTACGAGCCGTTCGCCATCCTCTCCCCCTTCATCCATAAATTAGGTCAGTATCTTCCCCTCTCTCTTCTCTCTATTTTCCCTCTCTTTATTTCCCAAAACACCCCTCGACAGCCACAGACCACCTCCATCGTCTCCACCTCTGGCAGACCATCGGCGAGGTGCCTCCATCACTCCACACACCCATCCACCTTGCCAAACCCCTTAGAAGCTCTGCCACCTTCCATTGATCACTTTCCCCCTCTCCATCTACTACCACAGCCTCCACACAATCCCCCCGAACAGACCCATCATCACAGCCACAGACCAACCTGGCGCCACATCGACCATCGATTCGTTTTCGCCGTGCCACGATGAAGCCTCTTGCATATTCTAATGAGGCTGCAAGGCTGTGTTGTTTGAGAATAGGATCCAACCTCCGCCGCCATTGGAGTAGACGTAAAGGAGCTCGCAACCTTCGCTCCAGGTAGCCGAGCTCCAAGTCCTAGGTCCAGGTGATGCGGATTCGCATCAAATACGCATTTAGCCAAGTAATTGGCTTTGAGAGGGTACTGTAGTCGCTGCAATCAAACAAGGCACCTGCAGGCGTGCGCGAGGAAGTGGGTGGGACTTTTAGTCCCACCTCGGGCGTTTTGGAGCGAGTAGAGCGGTATAAGTTGAATTTGTGTCAGGGGCTTATCGTCTCCTGACACGGGGTGAGGTCCCTCTCACCTATCCATGCCTCGTCCGTGCCCATGCTACGTGGACCTGGCTTCTTGACTCGATAACTCGTGCACTCATCGCACATTGCCCACGCTGGTGTGCCTGGACCCGGGCGGGCTAACCTGACTTGTTTACCCGAGAAAGGCTCTAGGAGAGCGAGCCTAAGAGAGAAAAGAGAGAGAGCGTTCGCAGGGAAGGGTAGGGGTAAGTTTTGCACTTGCTTGCAGGGAAAGGAAGAAGGAAGAGGAAGTTGAAGAAGAAAGCTAAGGAACAGGAAGCTGAAGGAGGAAATTGAAGAGGAAAGCTGAAGGAGAAAGAGCTGCAAAGAAGGAAGAAAGAAGAGCCAAGGAAGGAGAAGGCACGGTTAAAGAAGAAGAGTTGAAGGCCACAGTGAAAGAAGGAAGTGAAAGTCAAGGTAGACAAGAAGAAGAAGAAGGAAGGAGAAGGCAGGAAGAAATAGAAGCCAAAGAAGGAATGGAAGAAAGAAGGAGAAGTCAGAGAAGGAAAGCAGTCAACGACAAAGGTAGGACCAAAGCCAAGGCAAGAAGAGAAAGAAGTTGAAGGCTAAAGCCAGAGAAAGAAAGAAGGAAGAAGAAGACAAAGAAAGAAAGAGCCAAGAGAAGAAGCAAAAGAAGAATCAAACATTTTCTTTTATGCTACATTTTATTATTCATAAACTCATGCTTGACATTCTGAATTAGATTTTGAGTAAGTTTAAGTGTTCAAACTGCATCGATTATTGAGATTAGTGTATGAATTCCATTTGCTCCCTATGTTCGACCTCAGACTTAAAATTCGAGTAATAAAATTTATTTGTTTTGAACGCTTTTTCGACTGTACTACAACGTAACTTTTTAAAACCCGATCAAGCATCCTAAACACTAGGTCTTGGGATTAGTGAGGCGAGTCGGTCTCAGGTCCTGTAGGGATCCGGGAACCGAGTCGTAACAGGTATGGCCGGCGTCGGAGACAAAGGGTGTTCCGGTGAGAGATATCAACGACGACGAAGGGGTAGACCTCGCTGGTATTGCGAGGTGCAGAAGAGAATGGGGAAGATCTGGCCACCTATCGTACGTGGCAGCCAACGAAGATGCTGAAGGTAAGGAATCGCCGGAGTGAGGTGGAGTGAGCCGGTGGTTGAGGAAGATATGTTTTTTGGCTTAAATTCTCGCTAAGGAGGTGAGGAATGTTATGGAAGGTCTTTTATAGGGCTTAAGAGAGCTTAGAGAATAGGAAACAAGCTCCATAGCTTGCTTGGGATTTAAGAAGAACCCCACTGATTTTGTGGGTTTGCATGCATGAATTAAAGGGAGTTAGGAATCAAAATTAATCCTAATAGGTTTTCCCAGGTGTGAACATTAATCCCACCAAATTTGGTGGGATTTGATTGAAGTTTGAGTAGGATTTTGTTCGGTCAAAGCTCGCCTATAGGTCAGTTGACCTCCAATGGTAGAAAGGACTTATTTGCAAATAAGATGAAGAAGTTAGGGGGCATTTTGTAAATATTTGAAAAGCTGAGGGGTTATTTGAGAGAATAAGAGTCAGACTTGGACCAAAATGCAAACTAGGTCGAAATGATCTTAGATTGGGCCTAAATTTTGGTACAAACTTAATTTGGGCAATGGTGAAGTCAAATTTAGGTTTTGACCAAGTTTGATTGGGTAAATTATGCAGAAGCCCAAATTAAGGCAACTTTCTATTTGTGACTATTTCAAGCCAAAATAGGTTTTGATAGTCAAATCAAAGATATCAAATCGAATAGAATATTTTTCTATGAATTTTAGAAGGTTTAGATAAATTTTATCTTGAATAGAACCTCAGTTCATTTAATGGATCTATTTTGGTTTCAAATGTCCATTAATTCTTGAAATGCGTGAAAGCCCGTTTCGTTCTACATAGACCCACTTATTAGATATTAATGACCATATGACCTTTAATAAACCCCTGAAATACCCCATGGTTATTCTGTATTTGTGGAATGTTGTTAATTTTGCAGAAATAACCTTGTATTCTCCTCTTCTTTCCAAAACAGGATATTGTGCCCTTAGGACCTTTTGATGGATATGTAGGAGCATTTGTCAACCTTTTTAGACCAAATTGAGGTAGTTATGGCTCATGATGGTGTTCCCATCATGCCCCTATGCCTAGCTTTTTCTAGTCCCTTAGCAAAACCTTACGGATTAAACCAGTTATCTAGGTCGGATGTATCCTTCAGGATGCCCTACTAAGTGGCAACTCTAGGAATCAGATTTTAATACCAAAAATAGGCCTAGAGGTACTCAAGTACTAGCACAGATCCAGACCTAACTAGCTTTTGCTTTAGTCTATCGCGAAGGTTTTTAGGGACTGCAGGAACTATCCTAAGGTTTGTTGGACCCAGCGATTATAGCACCCGTGCTTGTGACATGGTTAGCCCCGGTTCAATTTGCCAGTGCATTTTTTGTAAGAGAGAAGGATAGAAGATTTTCGTTTGTGGAGAGTTTTCTCTCTTTTTCTTATATTTTTCCTTAGATCCAACTTTGGATTAGCCCTAAACACGTTCTGTATCTGATTCCTTGTCCCCACCATCAATCCTCGTAGGGTCCCTAGCAATCGATGCTTCGAGATAGCACTGCCCATGGCAACCCCAGAACCCTGGCTTTCGACACTTCAGGATAGTACCACCCATGGCGTTCTGTAGGTAAATCCAGACCCTGGTAATCGACATTTCGTGAAAATGTCGCCCATGGCATCTGAACCAGCACAAGGTGCTTACGAACACTCTGTAGGATATTTAGATATCCTAGGAGACAAGCACCAAGAAGACGATATGTTATTGCGCATCTTCGAGGGGAATTTCTCACCTCTCCGCATTGGGAATTCGTCTAAATCAACTTGTGTTTTCGAGCTGCTCCTAATTTAGATCTTAGGACCATTTTTAGAGCAACATAATTGCTTTTTGGTGTGATTTCATATTTAAGTGCACTGAACCAGACTGTGTGTGATTTAGGGTGCCTAAGTTATCGAGTTTCGCAAACCAGAGGTCAGTTAATGGGACCGAATAATCCCTAAGCCTTAGACCTAATACACAAGCTTTGCATTTTCCTCAACCTCTTGAGGACTAATCCGGATCTTGACAAGTACGTGAGTGTTTAAATCTCAGAATAGATCTAAGAGACCTAAGGTTGGTATTCGCCACTAATCCCTTAAGTTCTAGCCTTCCAGGTCTTAATTCATCATTCGATTCAACCTAGAAGTTAGGTGAGTTCCATATTACTTTGAAGGGACTCAATTTCTTTCTTTATCTTTTTGCTCCTTTCTTTTCCGTTCAATTTTCCTCCCTCCTTTTTCTCATTTTTCTCTCAAATGGATCTTTTTCCTCAACCTCCATTTTTTTCTTTTTTTTGTGAGAAATCCTTTTGTGAGATTTGATTTTCATGACATTTTGTACTTTAACACCCCCCGTGCCTATGATTTGCAATGTCCTCATTGTAAATTAGGTGGGTTCGAGTTTAGCTTAAATTGTACATTAGAACAGGGTTAAAGGGTGGTTCGATGGGTCAGGGTGACTGTTGCGGACGATTTCAAGCTCTGGTATGTGTACCAGAGGTGGAGTTTGCTGTTTTGATGGACGAACCCTAAAGTGCAATATGTGTTCAATAAAGAGTTATGTCAAAAGGATTTCCGATTTTTCAAAAAGATGACAAGTTTCCTCCGATTAAGCGCTAAGTTTAACACCATTAGCTGGGTGCAATAAGCTCAGGGAGAATGGATATCAAAAGATAACTCAGCCAAGTTGTGTCAGTGAGTTCAATGAATGGTTTGAGTCTCTAACCATTCACAATAAATGGTTCAGAATCACGGCTGAGTTCATTGATTTCTATAACCCCATTTCCAAAAACACGTTGGACAAGGAATGGTCCAATCCATTTTGATCTGAGTTTTCCTGGAAATAGTTTGAGTTTGGCATCAAAAAGTAAGACCTTCTAACTAGGATGGAAAGTTTTTCTTGATATGTGTTTGTCATGAAAGGCTTTAACCCGTTCTTTGTAAATTCATGAGTTCTTGTATGTGTCATTGCGTAGTTCCTCGATCTCGCTCATTTGTAATTGTTCGAGGGTTCCAACCTTATAAAGATCTAGATTGCACTTCCGTATTGCCCAATAGGCTTTGTGCTCCATTTCAACGGGTAGGTGACATGCCTTCCTATACACGAGTCTGAACGGAGACATGCCTAATTGGGTTTTGTGGGCGGTCCTATAGGCCCACAAAGCTTCTGGAAGGCGGGCCGACCAATCTTTCCTATCAGGTCGAACAGTGACCTGAAGGATTTTCTTGATCTCCTGATTAGACAATTCAGCCAATCCGTTGGTTTGGGGGTGATAAGGAGTCGAGATTCGGTGCGACACCCCATACTTTATCATCAAGGATATAAACTATGCATTTATGAAATGGGTCCCTCCATCAGAGATGATAGCACGTGGGACACCGAACCGTGAGAAGATGTGCTGATGAATGAACTTGATTACCACCTTAGGATCATTGGTTCGGGTCGAGATGGCATCGATCGATTAGGTCACGTAGTCCACTACGAGGAGAATGTATTCGAAGCCATCCGATTTGGGGAAGGGGCCCATAAAATCAATCCCCCATATATCGAAGATTTCTCACACGAAAATCAGCTGTAAAGACATCATATCGTGGTGGCTCATGTTGCCCAAGGTCTAGCAACGAGTGCATGCCTTATAGTAATCGTGTGTGTTCTAGAAGATCGTGGGCCAATAAAAGCCACACTGGAGGACTTTTGCTGCGATTTTATGTTCGGAGAAGTGTCCGTCGCACGCTTGGTCATGGCAGAAGGATAAGATGTTCTGAATTTTTGCTTCCAGGATGCATCGTCTGATGATCTGATCAACACCAATGCGGAAGAGGTACGTGTCTTCCCATATGTAGTACTTGGCATTAGAAAGCAATTTGTCTTTCTTGGCCTTTAGCTAATCAAATGGGATCTGATGAGATGCCAAGTAATTAACCAAATTAGCGTACCAGGGAAGTTCCGCACCAATAGTCAGGAGGTGCTCATCAGGAAAATGCTCCATGATCAGGCTGGAAGGGTCAATGATAGCAGAAGGAAGGTGGGACAAGTGATCAGCTACCACGTTCTATTTTCTGGCCTTGTTGCGAATCTCAATGTTGAATTCTTGCAACAACAAGATCCAGTGGATTAGTCGAGGTTTCACGTCCTCCTTTGTGAGTAGGTGCCTCACTGCAGTGTGATCCGAGTGTATGATAACATGGAAACCCAAGAGATAACTTTGAAAATTTTCTTGGCTAAATACTACAGCTAACAGCTCTTTCTCAGTAACCATATAGTTACGCTGAGCCTTGTCAAGTGTCTTGCTAGCGTAGTAGATGACCACGGGTTTCCTGACAATTTTCTGCCCAAGCATGGTACCTACTGCATAGTCAGATGCATCGCACATGATCTCAAAGGGTTGAGACCAATCAGGGGGATTGCAGGATAGGTTCTTGGGTGACTCAGTCACGTAGACTTTCAAATGCATGAGTGCACTCCTCGGTGATTTCAAAGGGGACATCTTTTGCTAGAAGATTAGTCAAGGGGTGCATGATTTTTGAGAAATTAGGAATGAATCGGCTGTAGAAAGTGACGTGCCCCAGAAAAGATCTGATGTCCTAGACCGAGCTAGGGATAGCTAGTTTGGAAATCAAATTAACCTTAGCCCGATCAACCTGGATGCCATTCTTGGAGATAAGATGTCTCAGGATAATTCCCTCAGGAACCATGGAATGGCTCTTTTCCCAAGAAAGAACCAAATTCATGTCAATGCATCGCCTGAGGATTTGGACCAAGTGCAAGAGGCAATCATCAAAAGATTCCCCAAATACCGAGAAATTGTCCATGAAGACTTCAAGGTAATCACCTACCATATAAGAGAATATGGCAAGCATGCACCGCTGAAAGGTGGCGGGTGCATTGTAAAGCCTGAAAGGCATCCTGTGGAATGCGGATGTCCCGTAGGGGCATGTGAAGGTAGTCTTCTCTTGGTCCTTAGGATGGATTGCCACCTGATTATAACCGAAGAACCCATTCAAGAAGTAGAAGAATCGATTTCCCGCCAATTTCTCGAGTATCTAATTAATAAAAGGCAGTGGGAAATGATCCTTTTTCATGGGGGCATTTAGTCTTTGGTAGTTAATGTAGACTCTCCATGAGTTTGCGATACGAGTCGGAATGGTTTCTCCGGTTTCAATCGTAATCACAGTGAACCCTACCTTGTTAGGCGCAACTTGGATCGGACTCACCCAACGACTATCAGAGATCAGGTAGATGATCCCAGCATCTAACCACTTAATCATCTCCTTTTTCATGAAATCCTGCAGGTCCAGATTTAGACGTCTCTGCATTTCATGGGATGGTTGTGAGCCCTCTTCAGTGTAGATGGTGTGTGCAATACGAAGGGCTGATACCAATCAAATCATTGAGAGTCCAACCAATGGCTCTCCGATGCTACTGGAGGACAAAAATCAATCATGCTTCCTGATCAAAAGTTAGTCGGGAATTGATGATCATAGGAAACATGCAATTAGAACCAAAAAAGACGTATTTTAGATGGTCAGGGAGGGGCTTTAATTCCATGACGGGATTGTCAGCAGCAGCAGGCGGTTCAGGGTGGGTTTCTGGAGCAAAGGCAGGAACTGTAGGTGTGTCTAGGTCTAATATAGGTTCCTCTATTTGCGGGGCTTGATCCTCTTGTGGTTGAATATCAGGGATAAGCAGGTTTTCCTTAACAAACAGATCTTCAACCATGGACTTGATATCATAGATCTGCTCGATAACCCCACAGTTTATTCCTTTTTGGGCCTTAAAGATATCAATTTGCAAAGTTTTGTCCCCAAATTTTAACTCAATCTGACCCTCTTCACAATTGATGTTGGCCCTAGCCGTAGCCAAAAATGGTCTCCCTAATATGATCGGTGTATCTTTCAATTTCTCAGGAGCATCCATGTCTAGTATAATGAAGTCCACGAGAAAATAAAAATCACAGATCCGAACTATAACATTCTCGATAATTCCTTTAGGTGACTTGATGGATTGATCTACTAATTGCAAAGTCATCTCTGTCAGTTTGAGCTCAGATTCTTCAAAGTGGTCTAGTAGGGATGTGGGTATTAAGTTTATGGAAGCTTTTAGGTTCAATAAAGCTCTATCCAACTGTATATCACTAATTGCATAGGAGATTAGAGGGGTACCTGGGTCTTTTGCCTTAGGCGGGAGTTTGCTCAAAATGATGGAGCTGGCTTGCTCCAAAAATACGATCGGATTCCTGCCTTTGGTTTGAGGCTTATGCTTAAGTGTACATACATCTTTTAGGAATCTCACGTAGGCTGGTACATGGTGTATTGCATCCATCAAGGGGATGTTTATTTGGACCTACTCAAAGTGCTTGACTAGGTCCTCCTCAAGTGCCACGGTTTTGGGTTTCCTCTTTCTCTTGGTCAAGGCCTCAGGAAATGGAACCTCAGTCAGTTCCTTTAGAATTGCCTCAGGCTCTTTATCAGGGATAGGGGTGTGTTGGATGACCAATCTAGGGTTAGGATCTACAGTATTAGGCTTGTCGTGGTTAGGAAATGGTGGGTCTTGTGTTGCTTTGCCACTACGGGTGATAACGGAGTTTCATCCTGCCTGATTTGGTTTGGGTTAAGCAAAATAGGTGTCTGCTACTAAAACCCCGAATATGAGGTGGAAGAGTCCATCCCGTCAAGCGATGGAGCAGAAGGGGCCTGATAAACAAAGTGTGCTTGGCCCTAATTTGGGTTCATAATGAACCTCTAGTTCAGCACGTTATTTGGCTTCGGAAGAGGCTGAGAAGGAAGTGCACCAAGATGGGGAGCATTTGCCAGCTGGGCCAATTGATTGCGCAGTTCAGAGATCTCTTCTTTGTGTTGTTTTTGTTTATCTACCAAGGTCTGAAGAATCGGGGATGTTTGGTCCTCAGGTGGGCCAGGTTGGAAATTTTGATTGGGCCTTGGTTGAGTGGGCTGATACGATCATGGGTTTTGTGGTCAAGGTTGGAATTGAGGTTTTGGATTTAGGTTATTTCCCGACCACACAAAATTGGGATGATTACGCCATCCAGATTTATAGGTATTAGAGAAAGGATTATTCTGGACGGCGTGGAGATCCTCACAGGTCTGAGGAACTCAAGAGTAATCAGGATATGAGGGTTCAGAGTTCCCCCAACTATGGTAGGCTGGCCCAGAGCTTTCTCCAAGATCAAAATCCGACGGGGGTGGATAGGCATCCATCCCCTGAGAGTGGTAGATGTTGTGTGCAGCCTCCCTACCTGAGGGCGGGTGTGCATATGGGCTTTGTGGTGCAGCAGTGGTCTTGTGTAGATGTCGAGTGATGTCGTCCACCTTTTTCTCAATGATAGAGACCTTATCCAATTGATTGGCTACCAACTCCAAGTCAACGGATGCAAAAAGGCCTTGGGTCTCGTGTACCCCCTGATTGTTTGTCAATGTGTGGGTGGTCGTCCTGTCGTATGCACCCAGTGACTCATTGTTTAGGGAGTTCTTGCACATATTTTCGAGAATTCCCCAAATCTCGTCTTCATGCTGACCCATGATGCTGCCACCACAGGTTGCATTGACAGAAAGCTTGATGTCGTCACGGAGCCTGTGGTAAAAGGATTGGACTTGTTCCTACTTCGAGACTCTGTGATGGGGGCATTTGCGAATAAGATCCAGAAAATAATCCCACACCTCGTGTAGAGATTCTCCCGCTCCTTGCGAGAAGTCTGTGATTTGGTGCCGCATTGCATTGTTCGACCAATGGGATAGAATTTTTGTAAGAAAGTAGTATGAAGTTCTTCCCATGTGTAAATCTGGTGAGGGTATGTCCGAAACCAATTGGTGGCTTTGTCAGCTAGAGAGAAGGAGAAGATTTTCAAGAGTAGACCATCTTGATTATGTATGTCTGCCCTAAATGTGTGGACCAGATGCTTGAGATTATTGATGTGTTGGAAAGGATCCTTGGAGTTCAAGCCAAGAAATTTTGTGGTCATGTGAAGCATACTAGGCTTGAGCTCCACCTCGGGTCCTTCTGCAGGAATGTTGATTCAAGGTTCGATCTTCACCGTAGTAGGATTGTAGTGATCTCGCATTTGAGGATGTGGCGGTGGGTTGATGTAGGCATTGATCCGATCTTTGAAATCAAAGAATTGTTGTGGTTCAAAGTTAGGTTGTTCTGGATGATCAGTGGTTGTGGTTGGAGATTCGGGCTCAGAAGTGGAGGTGTTGGAAGAGATGTCATTGTGATCTGGTAGTTGCACAAACAAGGAAGTCGAGGCTTGGCCTTGATGAGAGTGAAAACTAGTGGAGGCCTTAAGGGTGGTCTTAAGGACCTCCTCCCGTACGTACACTGATGGAATAGGCGGGGGATAGAAGGTGTGATGGACTCAAACAAGACACCTAAAGATTTTTAGATGACTATAGAGGTTCGAGGCGGATGATACCTCTAGATCACGAAGTCGTCCACCTGAGAATTACCTGAGCAGCCAGGAAGGGAGAGTCCAGCAAAGACCCCTACAAGGTAGAGCATCCCCATGGGTTACAGGGTTTCCCCCACTTGACCTTCCTTGTCACCGCGGATCCAGGTAGACCAGAATGGATAACTTGACCTCTTAAGTCTACTAATTTTAAGTTTAGAAAGGGGGTGCTTAGGATTCCATTTGAACTTTAGAATGAATTTGTGAGTGGTGACCTAATTTGAAGATTGGTTGACCTCACAAGGTAGGTTAACTTCACCTGATTTGTCCTGAGATTATTAGGTCCCAATTTTATGATTCAGGTGGATGTTTAGAGCTTGCTTTTAGGGTTTGCTTGATTAGGTAAATTCAACCAAGGCTTAGAAAACACAAAGTTTGGAGAAGTAGATTCTTTTTTTAAGCAAGTGTGATCCTCAACCCTAAAGTGGAAACCCTAGCTTTGGCTCTAATTGGTCAAATCAGTTTTTGTCCAAATTTGGCACCTAGGGCTCAATCAAGAAGGTGAGTAGCCCTAGGTTCTTAAATCCCTAATAGGTGCAAAAAATCAGGTTCGGGATTTTTCTAATCAAATCAGGCAACTTGATGATTAATTTTAAGTAGAAAATGCAAGTAGATCCTAATTGATTTCTTCCTTGTTTTTAGCTTTTCTCATAATCAAGGGCTTAATGGAAAAGGAGATGAGATTACTTACCCCTGGAGTGTTTGAAGTGTGGCTGATCTTCCTCTAATGAATCCTTCCTGGAAAAATCACAGCCAAACAGATAGAGCAAGTTAGTATTAAGGCAAGAATTGTAATCAAGAGATCAAATTGCGCGTTGCTCCCCAGCAATAGTGCCAAAATGTTTAATGCATGAAGTCAATGTTTTAAAATACTTTGCTGTAGTGTAGTTGAAATCTCATGAAAAAAAAAAAAATTATAGCTAGAAAGATCGTTAAGAAAGTCCAAGGTCATTCACTAGGAGCAAGTATTGTAATTAATCTCAAGATCACAATATAACCACAAAGATGAGCAATTTATAATGAAAAATCCATGCAAGAATGATGTATTTATGAGAATCAGTAGCAATGTGCAAAAAATGATGTGGTAAAATGGTGATTTAAATCACCAATTATCCTTTACAATTATACCAAATAAATGCACAGTATCAACCAAGTAATCCCACGCAAGATAAGTAAGCAATATAGCCTCAGAAGCACAATTTGGTGGAATCAGACGTCGGATGCTCAGGATAGATGACTTAAATAGCACCCTGCTACAGTGCTCTATAAAGTGCATGTCTCCTTCTTCCTTTCTTCCCTCTTCTTCTTTCTCTTAAACCACGAGGTTAACCGGCTAATCGGGTAGGAACAGTAACCAGGTCCGGGTGCAGACCTGTGGGAGTGATCGCAGGTGAGCAGTGGGGCTAGGCAGGTTAAGCAGGTGAGGGTGTGTGAGGGACCTAACCCCTTGTGTACTGGGCGAGGAGTCGGATGCAGAAAAACAACTTATGTGCTGTGGAGAGCTTCTACGTCCTCGATGTGGGACTATCTTGGTTGTAGTTCCTCGTGTGCGAGCAGCGACTAAGGGAAGGTCCAATTGAGAGTGAGGGAGTAGTCAATGCTCCTAATTAAGAGCCTAGATCTGCACCTGGTGAATTTTGCGTGGCCTAAAGGTCTTGCCTGGAGTAGTTGAGGTAGGAACACGGCTTCAAGGTCTCTTGTAGCTGCTCATTAATGGCGGTGACCAGCTTCGTACCTAAAATGGAAAACATGGCCTTGCGACCTTATCAGATAAGCTTAGGAGATGCGCACAGATGCAGCGAAAGTAGTGGTGGTAGTGGCATGCTGTGGAAGGGGTCAGAGATGGCTGGCAGACGCGAAAAATGAAGGTGGAGGTGGTTGTGTTTGGTGGAGGGATAGGGTGAGCAATCCCGTCATTTTCATTAGGGATTTTGTTTGCTTGGATGAGGTGAAGGTGTGGGAGTTGAGTGCGACTAGTTTGGTGGACTGTGATAGTTGCTAGGGCTTGCCAGAGGTATGCCGGTGAGGTGGAAGATGGAGGCGTGGAGGGTGCGACGGTGGTCAAAACGGCTGTCTGAAGATGTTGTGGAGATGAGTAGATGATGAGGGTTCGATGGAGGTAGCTAGCTGATGAAGGAGGATGGAGGAGGCACTGAGTCTGGTATGGTCAGTGCCAGAGACGAAGGGTGCTTCGGTGAGAGATATCGGCGACGACGGAGGGGTAGAGGGCACCTCACTAGTATTGTGAGGTACGGAAGAGAATGGGGAAGAAGATTCGGTTTCCTATCGTAGTGGCGGTCGACGAAGAGGCCGAAGGTAGGGAATCGCCAGAGCAAGGTGGAGCGAGCTGGTGGTTGAGGAAGAAGAGATGGTTTTTGGATAAAATTCTCGCTAAGGAGGTGAGGAATGTCATGGGAGGTCATTTATATGGCTTAAGAGATCTTGGAGAATAGGAAACAAGTCCATAGCTTGCTTGAGATTTAAGAAGAACCAACTGATTTCATGGGTTCGCATGCACGAATTAGAGGGAGTTAGGAATCAAAATTAATCCTAATAGGTTTCCTCAGGTGTGAACATCAATCCCACCAAATTTGGTGGGATTTGATTGAAGTTTGAGTAAGATTTTGTTCGGTCAAAGCTCGCATGGAGATCGGTTGACCTCCAATGGTGGCAGGGACTTCTTCGCAAAGAATATGAGGAAGTTAGCAGGCATTTTGCAAAGATTTCAAAAGTTGATGGGCTATTTGAGAGAATAAGAGTCAGACTTGGACCAAAATGCAAACTATTTTGAAATGATCTCAGATTGGGCCCACATTTTGGTACAAACATAATTTGGACCCAAAGAATCTAATGGTGAAGTAAAATTTAGGTTTTGGCCAAGTTTGACTAGGTAAATTACGTAGAAGCCCAAATTAAGGTAACTTTCTGTTTGTGACTCTATTTCAAGCCAAAATAGGTTCTGATAGTCAAATCAAAGATATCAAATCCAATAGAATATTTTTCTATGAATTTTAGAGGGGTTAGGTAAATTTTATCTTGAATAGAACCTCAGTTAGTTTAGTGGATCTATTTTGGTTTCAGATGTCCATTAATTCTTGAAATGCATGAAAACCCATTTCGTTCTACATGGACCTACTTATTAAACATTAATGACCATATGACCTTTAATAAACCCCTGAAATACCCCATGGTTATTTTGTATTTGTGGAATGCTATTAATTTTGCAGAAATAACCTTGTATTCTCCTCTTCTTTTCAAAACATGATATTGTGCCCTTAGGACCTTCTGATGGATATGTAGGAGCATTTGTCAACCTTTTTTAGACCAAATTAAGCTATTTATGGCTCATGATGGTGTTCCCATCAGGAGGCCACCATCTTCTCCCCTAGTGCTCACCTTCATCTCCCTACACTGAACTACACCCAACAGAGAGATCTACTCTCGCTACCCATGCACAACATCGGCAAGCCTCCTCACTGTGCCTTAACCTCCTTCCTTGACCACGCTAACAGGGAGCGCTCGCCCCTAACAATAGCACCGCATCCTTGTCCTCCTCTCCAGCATCATCTCCTCCGCTCCCCTCATGTGCAGCCACCTCGCACGCCTGAAGCAGTGTGAGCCTAAGGTCGTGCACACTCATAGCGGCGCACCCCCTTGCACTAATAGCCACAGCAACCTCCTCCTCCTCCTCTTCTTCTTCTTCGTCTTCTCCTTCTCCACAGACAGGAGGAACCCAAACACCAGCACCGGCCCTCGACGTGCAGCAACCTCTAAGGCCACGTAGCTTCGCACCGTCACCTCCAACGGACTCGCCGTTCCCTCATGAGCACACCCACGCCCTTAGAGTTGCCATCGACTGCCTACACACGCCAGTGAGCCGTCCCCACCGCTGACGGCGTCCTCCTCTCCGATGACCGTCGTCGGTCACCGTTTGTCAATCTACGACCATCATCGGGTTCCCCTTGTCGTAGCTGACATCCATCGAAGGTTTTGTGAGCCGCTACGGCCTCAGGCATGCACACGGCAAGAGGATGGAAACACTCTATTTTTAGGTCTATTAATAATTACATTTGATGACATTGCTACTGTATATGCGAAATCGTCGTTGTTTAGAAAATGTGTCGTAGTATAGTTGATAAAATCGCACAAAACATTTAAATTTATAAAGCTCATAATCAAATTGGAGTCCGAGGTCATTCGCAGAGAGCAATTATTATTCACAATTTATTCTAGAAAGATATGCAAATATGATCAAAACTTTACTCAAAATAAATCAGAATAATATATCAATGAAACCAAGTTTGAGAGTGCAAAAAGATTGAGTTAAAATGGTGATTTGAATTACCAAATTAACCCTAAGTTTAAGCTCACAATTAATTCAAATAAGTGAACAGTATTCTCAACCACTTATCACAGTTAAAACAATTGAAATGCCAAATTAGATGACAGTAAAAGGCCTCAATCGCCTTAACCAACAGTAGCTCGCAAGGCATAAGGGCCTTACTCTAAGCCTCATAGAAGAGGCACAACAGCAACACTGTTAACACGCTAAATCGATGTTTTAAAAGCAATGCGTTGTAGTATAGCTGATAAATTGAGTAGAACACTTAAAATTTATAGTTGGAAAGAAATATGAGGTTGAATGCAGGGAGCAATATGGAAATTTATCTCAAGATCACAATTTTAAGCACAATATAGCAATATAATGGAAATCCTAAACACAAATAATATAAATATAGAAGCAAGAGTCAATATAGCCAAAAAGATTAGGGTAAAATGGTGATTTGAATCACTAAATTACCCTATTACAATTATACTCAAATAATGCTACAGTATCAATCAACCAAATGCCACGTATGATGAGTGCACAATGTACTCCCTATCAGAGATCAGACGGCTGGAACTTCAGTCAGACGGCTTAATTGTCCAGATGCTACAGTGCCAAGAGGGCACTCTTCTTCTTCTTCCTTTCCTTTCTCTCCTGAGGCTCTTTTCTTCTTCTCTCTTTTCTCTTCACACACAAGGGAGGAAACTCATGAATTTTGGCTAAGTGTTGGGGGCTTTCAAGTGCAAAACTCCCCCCCTCTCTCTCTCTCTTTCCTGCTCTTCTCTCTCAAAATCGGGTCAACCAGACCAGACCCGGGTAGCCGGATCCACCATCGAGACCCACGTGGCGTGTGCACGGGCTAGGGCGTGGACGAGTGTGTGAGGTGCTATGTGTGCGAGGGCATGGTAGGGACTTGACCCCAGTGACTCAAAGGCGATAAGCCCTCATCACTTTTTGCCTATATGTGCTGCTGGACGCACCTTAGTTCATGATGTGGAACTAATGTCCCACGTCTTCTTCGTGTGGTTGCTGCAACTGATGTGCTTCTGATTGGAGTTGAGGACGACACTTGCTGCTGCAATTGGAGACTTGGAAGGCTTCCTGAGACTGGGTTGCACCACTTGGGAGTGGTAATGATGAAGAACATGGCCAGGGAAGTGCAGCGAAAGCTGGAGATGACGGTGTCGACAACGAAGCTTCAACGTATACCTGGAACACAAAATACCGCCTCTCAGCCTTGTCAGAAATGCTCAAGAGGATTGCTGGATGTCGACAAGTGCGATGGTGGTTGTGGCGTCGTGTGAGAGTGTGTGTGGAGGTCGGGCGACCTTGAGAAGGTGGTGCAGTGAGGGCGGTGTCAGGTGGAGGCGTTGAGTGGTCAATCCCCTCAATTACTTGAAAGGTTTTGGTGGGTGAGGAATGATGAAAGTGTAGGGACTGGTGGCAGGTGAAGAGATGGTCTGTAGTGGCTAGAAGGTCTCGTCGGAGGTACACTGGCGAGGTGGAAGATGAAGTCACGGATGGTGTAGGAGCGGTCGAAATAGCAGAGTAATGGCACGGTGATGATGTGAGGAAGATAAGGAGTCGAGGAGACTAAGTGGTGGTTGACGAGGGGGAGGAATGACGCTGGAATTGGTGTGGTCGGTGCCAGAGACGAAGGGAGCTTCGATGGGATAGAAGCAGCGACGATGACGAGAATTGGGGCGCCCATTGCTATGGCGCGATGCGGAAGAGGGAGAGGAAGGAGAATCCATTGCTGGTATTACGAGCAGATGATGAGAGTGTTCGGAGGGAGCCACCAGACGTTGTGGAGATTTTTGGCCGGAGAAGAGGGTGAAAAGAGGGGTATTCCAGGCCAAAAATGAGCGTAGGGAGATCAACGTGCATCATGGGTTTTTATATAGGCCTTAGAGGGAGCTTTGAAGCTTGGAAACCAAGCTTTCAAGCTTGGTAAGCTTGACACACAAGAGATACTTGACTCTTTGAAGGATTCACACAAGCTTTTTAGAGAGATTTGGAGACTTGGACATGGCTCAATAGGAAGGAGATTACCTGACGAATCTCCCTTTCAATTTTGAGAGGGATTCGTCAAGTAATCACAAAGTTCTTGCCAAGAGAAGCTCACTAGAGTAGGATTCCTCCACGAAAATGGTGGAGGGACTTTTTTGTAAAGAGCGACGATAAAGATAGGGGGCACTTGCAAGGAATTTGAAAAGCTGAGGGCACTTGTGAAATAGAAAGAATTAGATAGGACTGAAATGCAAACCTTGTCAAGATAATCTCTGATTGGGCCCAAATTTTGATACAAGCCTAGTTTGGACCTAAGGAATCCATTGGTAAAGTTAGATTTTGGTTTTGACCTAGTTTGACAGGGAAATTTATGCAAAAACCCAAATTAGGGCAATAGTCAGTTTGAAACTCTATTTTAGGTCAAAATGGGTTCAGATGGTCAAATCAAGGATGTCAAGCCCTAGAGAATAATTTTCTATGATTTTTAGAGGGTTTATATGAATTTTATTCTGAACAGAACCTCATTTAATTAAGTGGATCTATTTTTGGGGTTTCAGATGTCCATTAACTCTTGAAATGAGTGAAAAACCTGTTTCTATTTGCATGGACTCACTTATTAGGCATTAATAACTAAATGACCTTTAATAAACCCCTGGCATACCCTGTGGTTATTCTGTACTTGTGATAAGATGGTAAAATTACAGAAGTAACCCTATTTTCATCTTTTCTTCTCAAAATAATTCATCCTACTCAAGAGACCTTCTGACTGATATGTAGGAGCTTTTATTGACTTTATAAGATCAAATTGAGCTAGTTATGGCTCATGATGCTGTCCCATCATACCCCCATGCCTAGCTTTTGCTAGTCCCTTAGCAAAACTATATGGATCAAACTAGTTATCTAGGTCGGATGTAACCGTCAGGATGCCTTACTAAGTTGCATCTCTAGGAATCATATCTTAATACCAACAATAGGCCTAGAGGTACTCAAGTATCAACCTAAATCTAGACCTGACTAGCTTTCGCCTCAGTCTGCTATGAAGGTTTCTAAGTCTCGCAGGAACTAACCTAAGGTTCGTTGTACCCAGCGGTTAAGCACTCGTGCTTGAAACATGGTTAGTCCAGGTTCAGTTTGCCAGTGCATTTTGTAAGAGAGAGATATAGAAGGAGATTTTTATTTGTGGAGATCTTTCTCTCTCTTTTTCTTTTCATTATATTTTTCCTTAGATCCATCTTCGAATTGGCCCTAAACACGGTCTGTATTGGATTCCTTGTCCCCACCATGAATCCTCGCAGGGTCCCTAGCAATCGATGCTTTGGGATAGCACTACCCATGGAAACCTCTAGAACCCTGGCTTTCGACACTTCGGGATAGTGTCGCCCATGGCATTCTGTAGCTAAATCCTGGTTCTGGTAATCGACATTTCGTGGTAATGCCGCCCATGGCATTTGAACCAGCACAAGGTGCTTACATGCCCCCAGTAGGATATTTAGATATCTTAGGAGATAAGCATCGAGGAGATGATATGCTATTGTGTATCTTCGAGGGGAATTTCCCGCCACTCCATGCTGAGAACTTGTCCAAATCAACTTGTGTTTTCGAGTCGCTCCTAATCAAGATCTTAGGACCATTTACAGAACAGATTAAATGCCCTTTGGCATGAGTTTATATTTAAGCACATTGAACCAGACTATGTGTGATTTAGGGTGCTTAAGTTACCGAGTCCCGCAAACCAGGGGTTAGTTAATGAGGTCGAATACTCCCTAAGCCTTAGACCTAATACACAAGCCTTGCATTTTCTCCAACCTCTTGAGGACTAATCCGGATCTTGACAAGTACGTGAGTGTTTAAATCCATTCAGATCCAAGAGGCCTAAGGTAGGTATCCACCACTAATCCCTTAAGTTTTAGCCTTCCAGGTCTTAATTCATCATTCGATCCAACCTAGAAGTTAGGTAAGTTCCATATTACTTTGAAGGGACTCAATTTCTTTCTTTATCTTTTTTCTCCTTTCTTCTCTTTTCAATTTTTCTTCCCTCCTTTTCTCATTTTTCTCAAAAATAGCTCTCCTTTTTCCTCAACCTCCTTTTTTTTTAGAACATATAATTTTTTTGACGAAACCCTTTTTGTGAATTGATTCTCACGGGGTTTCACACTTTAATACCCCCCCTATACCTACAATTTGCAATGTCCTCATTATAAATTAGGTGATTTCGAGTTCATCTTAGATCGTACATTAGAACAGGTTCAAAGGGTGGGTGGACGGGTCAGGATGACTGTTGCGGATGATTTGTAGCTCTGGTATGAGTATCAGAGGTGGAGTCGACTGTTCTAATGGACAAACCCTAAAGTATAATATGAGTTCAGCAAGGAGATGTGTCAAAGAGGGTTTCAGGCTTTTCAAAAGATGACGGGTTGCCTCCCATTAAGCACTGAGTTTAACGCTATCAGTTGGGCGCAATAAGCTCAGGGAGAATGGAGATCAAAAGATATCTCAGCCAAGTTCATATTAGTGAGTTCAATGAATGGCTTGAGTCGCTGGCCATTCACAATGAAAGGTTCAGAATCAAGGCTGGGTTGACTGATTTCAATGGCTCCATTTCCAAAGATTCATCTCACCAAGAATGGTTCAATCCCTTTAGATCTGAGTTTTCCTGGGAAAAGTTTTAGCTTGGCATCAAAGAGTAGGACCTTTTGACCAGGATGGAAAGTTTTTCTAGATATGTGTTTGTCAAGAAAAGCCTTCACCCGTTCTTTGTAAATTTGCGAGTTCTCGTATGCGTCATTGTGTAGCTCCTCGATCTTGCTCATTTGAAGCTAACGGTGGGTTCCTACCTTAAGCAGATCTAGATTGCACTTCCATACTACCCAATTAGCTTTGTGCACCATCTCAACGGGGAGGTGACATGCCTTCCTGTACACCAATCTGAACGAAGACATACCTAATTGGGCCTTGTGGGTAGCCCTATAAGACCACAAAGTTTCCGAAAGTTGGGCCGACTAGTCCTTCCAGTCAGGCCGAACAGTGAGCTGGAGGATTTTCTTAATCTCCTGAGTAGACAGTTCAGCCAATCTATTTGTTTGGGGGTGATAAGGAGTGGAGATTCGGTGTGACACCCCATACTTGGTCATCAGGGATCAGAATTGTGCATTTGTAAAATGGGTCCCTCCATCAGAGATAATGGCACGTGGGACACCGAATCGAGAAAAGATGTGCTGATGAATAAACTTGATTACCACTTTATGATCATTGGTTCGGGTTGGGATAGCTTCGATCAATTTATACATGTAGCTTACGGTGAGGAGAATGTATTCGAAGCCATCTGATTTAAGGGTCCCATAAAATCAATCCCCCATATATCAAAGATTTCGCATACGAGAATCTACTGTAAAGGTATCATATCGCGGTGGCTCATGTTGTTCAAGGTCTAGCAATGAGTGCTTGCCTTACAGTAATCATGTGTGTCCTTGAATATCGTGGGCTAATAAAAGCCTCACTAGAGGACTTTAGCTACGGTTTTATGTCCGGAGAAGTGTTCGCTGCAGGCCTTGTCATGGCAGAAGGATAGAATGTCCTGAATTTCCACTTTCGAGATGCATCGTCTAATGATCTAAGCAGCACCAATGCAGAAGCGGTATGGGTCTTTGGTACTACTAGGGAGGGCCCCTACCGGCATTTGGAGGAATTCACTGAGGTCTATTCCACGGTGAAGCTCCAGGGCTTTACTGATGAAGCCCTGATGGGGTCTCTATTTCCTTTCTCCCTAAAGGATAAGGCCAAGCACTGGTATCATACCCTCGATGCAAGGGTAAATGATTGGGCCACCCTTAAGGGAGAATTTTTGAAAAAGTATTTTCCTATGAGTAAAACCAACCATTACAAAAGAGAGATTATGGGTTTTACTCAACAGGAAGGGGAGCAATTTCATGAGACTTGGGAGCGCTTTAATGACCTTCTTAGGTTATGCCCCCACCATCAAGTGCCAAGATGGCAGTTGGTCGAAAGGTTCTATAATGGATTATCTGAAAGGCATAGGCAAACCATCGATGTAGCTTGTGCAGGAACTTTCATGACCAGAACTGAGGATGAAGCCTGGGCATTATTTGAAACATTAAGTGACAACTCCATACATCTATCCTCTGCCTATCAAGAAAGAAAACCATCAATCTTGTAGAGGAAGATAGAAGCCCATGAAGCTGGGGCTTCTCAGGATTTGTCTTATCAAATTCAACTATTGAATAAAAACTTTGATAGGCTTTTAGCAAACCCCGGCATGAACCCGCAGGCAGCCTCTATCTGTCAGGCTTCAAGAGAATGCTCCATTTGCCAAAGCACAATGCACGCCACTGCGGAGTGCCATCAGGCAAATCAATTCCCTGAGTTGATTTAGGCCGACTTGAACATGGCCCAAGGTTTCCACCCCCCACGCAATAACCCTTATTCCAATACCTATAATCTAGGGTGGAGAAACCATCCAAACTTCTCTTGGAAGCAAGGTGATGCTTCTAACTCAGGGAATATAGGACCCTTACCTCCCCAACCCATATACCAACATTCTTATGAAAACCCTTCTTAGAATAAGCCCTCTGAGATGGATGAACTGAAGGCCATGATGAAAGCAATGCAAGAGCATCAGAATATGGTCATCCAATCTCAGAATAAGATGATTACTAATATGCAATCCCAAATTGGTCATCTTACTGAGGCAGTTAGGCAACGTGATCCGAGGAAGCTGCCTAGCTCTTTTGAGGAGAACCCTAAGGGCAAGGGGGTTGTATTCAGGGAGCACACCCAAGCAGTGACCGTGTTGAGGAGTGGAAAAAAGATTGACAAGCCTGATAACACTCCTACGATTACGTCTCAGAATTCCCCTTCCACACCTGACCCGACTTCCATCTCCACTGAGGAGGAGCCATACTGCTCTCCCTCGCAGAAAATCACCCACAATGAGGATGTCGTCCTTCCACCACCCCTTTCCCGCCATGACAACCCCTCTACCCAGAAGCCGAGGGTGCCTTATCCAGAGCACCTATCTGCTCCTGGGGAATCTTCTGTTGGCTCATATGGAGCCAAGGATAGGACAGAAGAGATTATGGATACTTTTAGGCAACTCCAGATTAACTTGCCTCTATTGGAAGCTATTAAACAGATTCCGTCCTATGCCAAGTTTTTGAAGGACCTGTGCACCCAGAAGCGCCAATCTAGGAAATAGGCCCAAACCAAGGTCATCCTACCTGACCATGTTAGCTCAGTTCTCCAGCATGGAACACCCCCCAAAATGAAAGACCCAGGGGCCTCGTATATTTCAGTGGTTATAGGTAACCAACACATTGACGAGGCTCTGCTCGATCTGGGTGCGGGGGTGAACATTCTACCGAGCTCTGTCTACGACCTTTTGGGAGGAGGCAAGCTAAAGCCTAGTCTAGTAATCCTCCAAGTTGCAGACAGATCACTTAAGACACTACGGGGATTGTTGGAAGATGTCCTTGTGAGAGTGGAGGATTTCTTCTTCCTTGTTGACTTTCTGGTGCTTGATATTGACCCATCAAATAAGCCCACAAAGATGTCCATTATTCTGGGATGCCCCTTCTTGGCCACATCCAATGCCTCTATAAATTGTAGATCTAGCGCACTTAAAATAGGCTTTGGGAACATGAAGATTCGGTTGAATGTTTTTGATACTTACAAGCAATCTGGATTTGAAGATTGTTCTCAGATTGAGGTCGTTGATGAAATAATTGAAGAGACTACTCCAGCACTCTTATGTAGAGATCCCCTTCAGAAGGTCATATCTAAGGACCATCCCTCGATTATTAAAGAAACTGAAAGGGAAATGCTCGAATTAGAAGAATTGCTGGCGATACACACTGAGTCTCTATCCCCACCCTGGACTGTGAAGGTAGATCCGCTACCTGAGGCGGGGACATCTCAACTAAAACCCTCAATCCAAAAATGCTTCTGAGTTGGAGTTGAAACCCCTCCCGAGCACATTGAAATATGCTTTCCTTGGTCCTAATAACACGCTCCCCGTTATTATCACGTCTGCATTATCTGAATTGCAGGAGGGAGCTCTACTTGAGTGTTTACACAGGCATAAGGAAGCAATTGCCTGGTTAATTGCTGATATTAAGGGTGTTGATCCCTCTCTTTGCATGCATCATATATACACGGACGAGTCCATGAAGCCTTTCTGAGACATGTTGAGAAGGCTCAATCCAAATATGCAGGAGGTTGTTAAAAAGGAGATTCTGAAATGGCTGGATGCAGGGATTATCTATCCCATTTCAGATAGTAAATGGGTTAGTCCTATTCATGTAGTTCTCAAAAAGGCAGGAATCACTGTGGAGGAGAATGACTAAGGAGAATTGGTGACCACTAGACCCTCAAATGGTTGGAGGGTCTGCATTGATTACTGCCGTTTAAATACGGCTACCCAAAAAGACCATTTTCCCTTACCATTTATCGATCAAATTCTAGAACGATTGGCGGGGAACAAGTACTTTTGTTTTCTTGACAGGTACTCTGGGTATAATCAGATAGCCATTTTTCCTGACGATCAGGAGCGTACCACCTTCATGAGTCCGTATGGCACTTTTGCGTTCCACCGAATGCCATTCAGGTTATGTAATACTCCTGCCACTTTCCAACGTTGTATGATGGCTATCTTTTCTGATATGATCGATGAGTTCGTTAAAATTTTCATGGATGGCTTCTCCATTTATGGCTCATCGTTTGACCTATGCCTTTCGCACCTTGATAAAGTCTTAACCCGTTGCGAAGAGGCAAAGCTAGTGCTTAGCTGGGAGAAAAGCCACTTTATGGTCCAGCAGGGCATTGTGTTAGGGCATATAGTTTCCGAGAGAGGATTAGAGGTGGACACCGCAAAAATCAATTCCATCTCTAAGCTTCCATTGGCCGCTAATGTTCATCAGGTTAGACCTTTTCTTGGCCATGCTGGATTTTATAGGCGCTTCATTAGAGATTTCAGTAAAATCTCTAAGCTACTCTGCGACCTGTTAGCGAAGGATGTCTCCTTCAATTTTGATCATAGATGTGGCGAGGCTTTCCAAGTTTTGAAGAAAGCCCTCATTACCACGCTGATGATTTTGCCAGACGTCCAATTAGTGGACCATTGGCTTCCTTAGAAAACAATGTAGAATATGACCGTTAGCTGGTATCGAACGTCCATAGAGGACCCCAGACGTCTGATACATGACCGTTTTGCCTTGGCTGACCCAAAATCTCTTCTCAGAGATCTTATAGCCGTTGCACTCTCTTGAAAATCCATTCCCGCAGAAAAGTAGGTTTCCAGACGTCTACACATCTCTTCAAACGTCCTGTATGTCGTCTGATGACAATTCACTAGAACCCTGTTTCGATCTGATTCAACTCAGGAAGGAACCCACCTATAATCAGACGTCTGACTTTGTTCCTAGACGTCTTAAACTGGTTTTCTAGACGTCGGATGCCAGGATCAGACGTCTGATAACCCTGTCTGTAACGACCCGATTCCCGAGTCCCTACGAGACACGAGAACCGGACTGACTCGATTAATCCCAAGACCTGGTCGTCCAACGAGGAAGTAACCAAAAGAGCAGTAAAATAAACCACATTCAACATGAATATAACTAACAGCAGGAAAATACAGCAATAAGGAAAGAAACTACTATAGTATGTACCACCACAACAGTAGAACAACATTCATAACATAATAAGAACTGCAGGTAAAGAAAAGTACAGCGGAAATAAGAACTACTCACTATAGTGGAACCAAAAAGAGGTGCAAGAGAACAGTGGTAACTCTACTGGACCCTACTCGACCCAGCGTCCTCTGCAGCCGCTGACCCTGGCTGCTCAACACCTGGTCCTGAAAGGTAACGAGTGTAACACGTCAGCAAAACGCTGAGTAGAGTGGCAACTAAACAAAAGAAACAGTAAAGTGTACAGTAGCTGTTTTAATTTTCGTTCTTCCTTTATTTACGTCTTTCTATTGTTTCACAATTTATCTATCTCTCAGATCCTTCACTTGATCTCGAATGTTCCTCGTAGGAACGATCTTGATTGCAGTCTTTTCCGAATAGTAGAAGTAGCACGTGGTGCTCTCCTGGCTGGGAGAGTCCCCCGTGGTGATCCTACTCTCAGTCAACCACCCCAAGGTCACTGACAGACGTAACGGTGACTACGGCATGCGCGGTAAACGCACGGGTAGCTAACCCACACTGGCACGCGATCAGTCGTTTCCGTTAACGGGTGCGCCCAAAGCACAGCATGGAACCAGTACAGGGCAGAGCCCTCTCAGTAACAGGGGTCCAACCCCTCCACAGTAACCAAACAGGGGCCCTGCCCCTCCACAGTCCGCGCACCCTCGCCTGACTACCCTGGTTTGCCCCAGTGGGCCTAACAAGTCGGTGTGGGAGGCTAGCAGAACCCCGGGGCCCGTGGGGTAGCTAGTACCTCCCTACACTAGTAGCTCTCCTCGGTACTACGTACACGAGGGCCAGCAAGTCGGTACAGAGTGGCCAGTCCTAACCCCGGGTCCCTGGGGTGGCTGGCTCCGCTCTGCACTAAACAAGTGGGACAGTCGCTCTCCTTGGTACTCCGTACTCAAGGGCCAGCTCACTTCCCCAATTCTATTCCATTCACTTTCCAGGAGTTCTACTCCTAATTCCCCGTAGGGTTCCATCTCTTTAACTCAGAACATTCCAGTTTCACCATTCCAGTTTCACGTTCATACATCCCATATTCTTAATCATGTTCATTTATTCATAATAGGCAGCTGTTAATTCAATTCACAGGCAGCTATTATTTCCTTTCCACATTTTCCAAGAATGTAGTATTCATACATTCCACTAGTTTTCCCGTCCTAGGATTCATGCCATATCCTAGGATCTATCATACAATCTAGTTTTCCAGCCCTAGGATTCATGCAGCACCCTAGGAATCTACCATTCAATCTATTTCTCATTCCTAGGATTCATGCAATGTCCTAGGTTCTATTTATGGTTTCATAATTTAACAGATTATACTTAAAGCCACTCTACCGGTTACAACAGGTGAACTGGGGGCGTGGTCGGGAATCCCGCGTGCCTCCGCAACCCCCGAGACTGCAACGGAACGGGGTCCTATCACAAGGATCAAACACAAGGAACTTCTCAAAATAGTATACAGCTACTGTAGACAGGTAGAGGATGTAATTCCGAAAAGAACGCAACTCGAAACGGCGAAAACGGAGCCCGAACGGGCCCGAAACGGGTCGAAAACGACGAAACAGTGCAAAATCAGACGTCTGGAACTTCTTCCAGATGTCTTAGAAAGTGGATCAGGAATTACCTTGCTCTGCGTGGGTCTCAGACGTCTAGAATCCTGTGGGGGCGTCTGGCCTAGTTCCCAGACGTCCGATGGTCACCCAGGACGTCTGGAAGTCGTTCCCGCCGTCTGGCACTGCAGCCAGACGTTTGATTTGCGTTGGATGCGAATCTCCGACCCTGCACGTACCCATTTCCTCTCTCTCTTAGTACGATCAATCGAAGGGAAGGAAGAAGACGGAAAATCTCACCTTTCAGACGTCTGGACAGTCTTCCAGACGTTGTTCCAGTCGTCTGTCTAGAACCACAGACGTCTGATTCTGGAAAATTTTCCAGAACCAGGGCGCGACTCGCCCTCCGTTCGCGATGCCCGGCCGCGTCGCGCCTCGTGCGCCTGCTGCTCAAGCCGCAGCAGTCCCCCCCCGCGTCGCCTCACGCCCGCTGCACCCCCCGCCGGCCAGCCCTAGCAGCCCCGGCGAGCTCGCCCTCACGGCCGAGCACCTCTCCCACGTGCAGCACCTCCTCCCACGCTCACCGCGGCTGTCGCTGCCGCTGCACCCTCGCGCTTGCTCTCGCGCTCGCTCTCACTCACTGGCTGAAGGAGAAGAGGAGGGAGGCGGAGGTGACGGGAGTGAGGGAGAGGCGTGGCCCTTTTAAGGCCGCGCGAGGAGGAGAGAGAGAACGCGGCAGAGGCGTCTACGGCCGCAGGTGAGAGGGAAAAAGAGGGAGAGAGAGAGAAAACGTAGGTCTGCGCGCTCAGGCATGCAGACGAACAGTAGGGCGCCAAAATAACCGATTTCAAGACGTCTGGAAATGCTCCCAGACGTCTGTAAGTGATTCAAGACGTCTGGTACGACGTCTGGGCCAACTCCCAGATGTCTTAAAAGATGTCTGGAGCGCCCGTTCGTAACACTGTCAGTGTAATGATTGATCCTGATTTCAGCCTGATTTTCTTGGAGCTTGCACCCAACGGCTATGGAAGCCTTCCAAGGCCTTCCAAAGCCTTCCTAGGGCCTCTATAAATAAAGGGGAGCCTTTTCCACTCAAATACACACCAAGACACATCCAAGCTACATACTTTCCTCTCTTTAGTGTCTAAAAGAAGAAGAAGATCATATAGAAGAAAGCTCTTGATCTCCAAGCTTAGTTCTACACCTAGAGAGCTTGATTCTTGTTGCGCACTCTCTCTCCATCCGTGATTATGAGAGCGACAGAGTGCTACCGCGTGGTTCATGCATCCACATCGTCGACGCACTTCTTGCAAAGGGAAGCATCCTAACTCCTATAGAAGCTTAGGTTAAGAATATCTTTGTTGGCTCTATAGGACTATTCTTGTATTTTACTTTGCTTGTGTTGGGTATTCGCATTGCGAATTCCCATCTCCTTTGTGAGACAAAATCCTTCTCGTGAAGAGAAGGGGTTTGAGGTATGCTCCCTCGTATAAAGTAGCGTGGTTGTAATTGAGGTTGTACTACCCTCGTTTAAGTAGTACGTCAGTGGATTTGATCAACTTGGTTGATCGGAAAATCCTAACTTGAGAGGGTTAGGTGGTGGTTTTCACCCGAGTTGGATTTTCACCTAAAAATCATTGTGTACTTTGTGTGATTGTTATTCTGTGAGATTGTTCCATTTATACTTCGACAACGAGGTAAATTCTGATTTACAAAATGCTTTTAATGAGTTTTTTGAAGTTAGTAAATCACTTAAGGTAGAAAATAAAAATATTAAAAAGAACCTTAGTTTTCTTAAGAATGAAAATGAAAGATTAGAAAAAGAACTTAAGGATCTAGAAGCTAGTCCTAAAAATGATGACTTGATCACTGAAAATACTAAATTAATTAAGGAAAATGCTACTCTAAAGTTAGAAATTTCTGATTTAAAGACTAAGATAAATATTATAGAAAAAATAATCGCATGTCTTAGGAAAAATTCTAATAAATTAATCAATAAAATAAATAATTTGCATAGCCCTAAGATCGAGAAAGAATCTCCATCAAGGAGACCTACTAACAAATCCGGATCCAAGCTCACTTGGATACCGAAGAAAGATTTGGAATCTTGTTTTGTAGGTTTCAAGGGTGACTATAATACAAGAGATTAGACCTACAAGCTAAAGGCTAGTCAACTCGAGTTAGGGGAACCAAGGAGTAGACCAAGGAGGAGAACGAGAAGACCAACAAGATGACGAACAACCAAACAACTCGCCGTACGTCGACTACCAGACTGGAGATCAGTGTCGATGCCCGGGCCTCCAAACTACGGATGGGAGCCCCATCCGATGTGGCAACCACTACCTACATTTGGGCCATTTTATTGGCCATCGTAGGTGAGGTAAAACCCTTTTTACCCTATCTTTGTTTATCATTAGCATATAGATAGGGGGAGTTAAAAGCTATGAGTTATCTTGTTGTTACAAAAAACGGGGAGGACACTATTCTTGTTAAAAGAAATTCAACTCATTTATAGAAGAGCATGTTTTAAGGGGGAGTTATAGGAAATTTAAAATCAATTTAACCTTTTTTGATAATGTCAAAAAGGGGGAGGATTTTTTACATTATTATTTATGATTTTGTCATCATAAGAAAGGGGAGATTGTTGGTGCTAGAGCACTGCGATCGTTTATTTTGATGATAACAAAACACATGTCATTTAACATTTGCACTTGGAGTCTTAGATTTCAGATCAATTGCAAATAGAGATGTGGTTAGACGGAGTTCGAGCTAGCATCCATGGCGGATTGAAGGAACTTGACAGAGAACAGAGGAGCTTCACGAGGAGCGATGGCTTGAAGAACGAAGGAGATGAAGAATATGATAAATTTCCTTTCCTTGTAATCTTTGTATTTTTTGTTTCTTTTGTTGCTCTTTATTTTGTTACTTAGACTCATGTTAAAGAGCCTCAAAGAACCCTAACTGTAGTCCTAGGAACACCTGCACAACCCTAGGATACTTAGGTTTTCTGTAGAGAACTTAGAAAACCAATATAGGGTTCAAACAACCTTTTTAGACGTCTAATCTGAAAATCAGACGTCCAATAAATACTTTTAAGACGTCTGAATGTTGACTCAGACGTTCGAATATGTTTAAGCTGGACTTAGTTAGTTCTGTCTGATGAAATCAGATGTCCAGACCTTAGTCCAGATGTCTGATGATTTTGCCAGATGTCCAATTAGTGGACCATTGGCTGCCTTAGAAAACAATGTAGAATATGACCATTAGTTGGTATTAGACGTCCGTAGAGGACCCAGACGTCTGATCCATGACCGTTTTGCATTGGCTGACCCAAAATCTCTTCTCAGAGATCTTATAGCCGTTGCAATCTCTTGGAAATCCATTCCCACAGAAAAGTAGGTTTCCAGACGTCCAGACATCTCTTCAGACGTCCTGTATGTCGTCTGATGACAATTTACTAGAACCCTGTTTCTATCTGATTCAACTCAGGAAGGAAACTCACCTATAATCAGACGTCTGACTTTGTTCCCAGACGTCTTAAACTGGTTTTCCAGACATCTGATGCTAAGATCAGACGTCTGATAACCCTGTCAGTGTAATGATTAATCTTGATTTCGGCCTGATTTTCTTGGAGCTTGCACCCAACGACTATGGAAGCCTTCCGAGGCCTTCCAAAGCTTTCCTAAGGCCTTTATAAATAGAGGGGAGCCTTTGCCACTCAAACACACACCAAGACACATCCAAGCTACATGCTTTCCACTCTTTAGTGTCTAAAAGAAGAAGAAAATCATATAGAAGAAAGCTCTTGATCTTCAAGCTTAGTTCTACACGTAGAGAGCTTGATTCCTGTTGCGCACTCGCTCTCCATCCGCGATTATGAGAGCGACGGAGTGCTACCGCGTGGTTCATGCATCCACGTCGTCGACGCACTTCTTGCAAAGGGAAGCATCCTAACTCCTATAGAAGCTTAGGTTAAGAATATCTTTGTTGGCTCTATAGGACTATTCTTGTATTTTACTTTGCTTGTGTTGGGTATTCACGTTGCGAATTCCCATCTCCTTTATGAGACAAAATCCTCCTCGTGAAGAGAAGGGGTTTGAGGTATGCTACCGTCGTATAAAGTAGTGTGGTTGTAATTGAGGTTGTACTACCCTCGTTTAAGTAGTACGTTGGTGGATTTGATCAACTTGGTTGATCGAAAAATCCTAACTCAAGAGGGTTAGGTGGTGGTTTTCACCCGAGTTGGGTTTCCACCTAAAAATCATTATGTACTTTGTGTAATTGTTATTCTGTGAGATTGTTCCATTTATAATTCCGCATTATTTTTATGTCATGCAGATCTCACCCCCTCTAAGTAAGAATTTACAGGAGAATCCACTGTTGGTATTGCGAGCGGATGATGAGAGTGGTCGGAGGGAGCCGCCGGATGTCGTGGAGCTTTTTGGTCGGAGAAGAGGGTGGAAAGAGGGGTATTCTAGGACAAAAATGAGCGTAGGGAGATCAACGTGCATCGTGGGTTTTTATATAGGCCTTAGAGGGAGGTTTGAAGCTTGGAAACCAAGCTTTCAAGCTTGGTAAGCTTGACGCACAAGAGATACTCAACTCTTTGAAGGATTCGCACAAGCTTTTTAGAGAAATTTGGAGACTTGGACATGGTTCAATAGGAAGGAGATTTCGTAACGAATCTTCCTTTCAATTTTGAGAGGGATTCGTCAAGTAATCACAAAGTTCTTGCCAAAAGAAGCTCGACGGAGGAGGATTCCTCCACAACAATGGTGGAAGGACTTTTTTGTAAAGAGTGTCGATAAAGATAGGGGGTATTTGCAAGGAATTTGAAAAGCTGAGGGCACTTGTGAAATAAAAGGAATCAGACAGGACTGAAATGCAAACTTTGTCAAGATAATCTCTAATTGGGCCCAAATTTTGATGTAAACCTAATTTGGACCTAAGGAATCCAATGGTAAAGTTGGATTTTAGTTTTGACCTAGTTTGACTAGGTAATTTATGCAAAAATCTAAATTAGTGCAATAGTCTGTCTAAAACTCTATTTTAGGTCAAAATAGGTTCAGATGGTCAAATTAAGGATGCTAAACCCTGGAGAATATTTTTCTATGATTTTTAAAGGGTTTAGATGAATTTTATCCTGACCAAAACCTCATCTAATTAAGCAGGTCTATTTTTGGGGTTTCAGATTCCATTAATTCTTAAAATGCGTGAAAAACCTATTTCTATCTACATGGGCCCACTTATTAGGCATTAATGACTAAATGACCTTTAATAAACCCCTAGCATATCTTGTGGTTATTCTGTATTTGTGATAAGATGGTAAAATTGTAGAAATAACCATGTTTTCATCATTTCTTCTCAAAACAACTCATCCTGCTCAAGAGACCTTCTGACTTATATGTAGGAGCTTTTATTGAATTTATAAGACCAAATTGAGCTAGTTACGACTCATGATGGTGTTCCCATCATACCAATAGAGGCACAAGGGCCTTGCAGAAAGCCTATAGAGGCTAAGTGTTGAGAGAGGGAAAGGGCATGAATCCCAAGGTAGAGCAAAACTCGCCCCCTTCTCTCTTTGATTCTCTTTCTCTTATTTTCTCAAAACCATGCTCAATCAGGTTAGAATGCGGGTAACCAGGTCCAGCAGTATCAGGTCTAGGCTCAATGAGTGTGTAGGTGAGTGAGGGTGCGTGGCTGTGTGTGAGGGACCCGACCCCTCGTGATCGTGGGCGAATAGCTGAAGGCAGGAAATCAACTTATGCACCTTCGCGAGGCTGGAAATGAACGATGTGGGATTAAAGTCCCACGTCTTCTCTTCGTGCAGAAACAGGTGGTGAATACTCTGATTGAGGTTGACAAAGGCCCTAGCAGCTTCAATTGATGGCCTGGGAGGAAACCTGGAACTGGTTCGCAGTGCTTAGGAGTGGCAACACTGAAGAACATAGCCAAATAGTTGCAGACAGAGCTAGAGAAGGAGGTGGTAGTGACGGAGTTTCGGGGGACACCTGAAACACAAAGTACAGCCTCTCAACCTTGTCAAAGAAGCTCAGAAGCTTCACCTAGAAGAGGGGAATGTGCTGGTGGGTGTTGCGTGTGGTGAGGAGGTATATGGAGGGCTGATGGAGTCGGAGATGGTGTGCGAAGGTGAAGGTGTTCAACAGAGGTTTTGGTAGTGTGGAACCCTCAATTTCTTGAGTGGTTTTGGTGAGGGTGATGAGGCGGAGTGATGAGACACTCATCATGATCTCTAATTACCCCTAATTAACTAGTCTTCCAAGTTAATTAGCTAAGGTTATGAATATATAAGGTTTAATTATAGAATAAGGGATATTTAGTTAAGGATCTTTAAATAAGTTAAAAATGGAATTTTATCATTCAATTAACATTATTAATAATTTAGATAATAATTGACCCGAAATCCTATTAATCATTTCCTTAATTAATAAGATAAGTAACTTAAGTATAATGTATACCTAACTATGTAATAACTTAAGTGATTTTACTTAATGTAATAAATTAACCTAAAAAGGTCAAAAATGTAAATTCAAGGTGTAAACATAATATTTACCTTATTTAATAACATATATAAAAATTTGAGAAAGATCTAAATTAAAATAAACTTTCAAAACCTGGGTTTACATTTTAGTCCTTATTTTTCATTATAGTCAGGTCCTTATTTCTCACACAGGTCCTTAAGTTTTACTACTTTTATGTCCCTCTTCGTCTTCTTCTTCTTCAGCTGAATGAACGACTAGCGGAAGAGAGTCACCCCACCGCGCGATCACCGCCCTGCCGACATCATTCCTCTTTGTCCAAGCTCTTGCAGCTTGCGCTCACCACCTCCACTTAATCCATCGGTCTGGATTAACCGAGAATCCTATTTTTCAGTGGGAGATAACCTCACTATCGTCGGAGACGACGACGGAGGTTAAGCTCCTTTAGCTCCTTCTTTGGCCAGACCTTACCACTCTCTTCACCGCAAACTGCTATAAATACCCCCTCACACCTCTGATTTTATTCAAGTTGGCTCCCTTCCCTCTTCTAACACTGTAGCCGACTTCGATAAGCTATTCGTCCAAAACTCCGGTGACTTCCCATTCCATCTTCCGACTTCCTCCGTCCATCTTAAGCAGCCGAGGAGATCCGTTGTGTTCTTCCGCACCTCTGACAACGGCACCGACCCTAGGAATCCTCCGCTCCACCTCAAATCCACCCACCGGAGATCTTTCTTCCACCCTCTGATTTCGTCGTCCGCCATGAGACTTCGGCAGAACCCTATTGACCCCTTCGTCCAGGTAACAGTAGACTAGGAGTAGGAGTAGGCTAGCTTAGTTAGTTAGTTTAGTTAGTTAGATTAGAGTAATGTTAGAATTTAGTTTCATCTCCTCCGACTCCAGCGAGTTCCTTGAGCTCACCAGAGATTCAATCTTGGCTTTTAACTCATTGTACACCTTCCTGTATCTTCCATGTTCACTTCTAATTCACTTAATCATTAATTGAATCACCTAAACGCCTAATTCAAATCTCACCTTCACCGACTATTATCACTATCCATGGTGACAGTAGTCGATTTAATTTCACCTTCACTGGGTTCTTTCATCACCTATCACCACTAATGAACCCTAATCGACATTATAATACCTATTATTATCATCTATAATTAAACGCCTAAATCTTAATTTAGCTCCTAAGCTTGTTGTCCATGGCGGCTCAGGATCAGTTCAAACTATAAATTAAATACATATTTATGAATAATAACATCTGTTGACTTGATTTAATCTCTCAATCGAGTGGTTAAATCAAGTCCTGAGCTTTAACCACTCAAATCTTTAAGAAAATAATTTCATTATCAAATCTTACATTTTAATGAACAAATGAAGAATTTAATGTGATACTGAGGTTCCTTGTAACCTCAGGATCCTTTTTGAATAAAAAATGGTTAGTTTTAACAATCTGTATACTACTTTTCCTATTTTCTGGACTCACCGGATCTCCAGCGAGCCAAAGTTGTGTTGCAGCCTCTAGAACTTGCTAAGTAGCTCCAGAATAGTAAAATAAGGATTACTGATTATTTTAAAGAAATTTGTTTGAGGATTTAATCATTGGAGCTATAGATTTGAACTTCATCTTCCCCAACTCCGGCGAGTTGGAGAAGTCTGTTAGGAAGGATTTGAGAATCATTTAATGAGCTCAGAAGCTTCAGTGTGATGCACTGAAGCTATTTTAGTCTTTAAAACACTGTAGCAATCTTCCCATGACTTTGTTGAACAAACACCTAATTCAGTTCAGGCGGCGAGCCTGAAACCCTAGGAATTAAGGTTGAAACAACTTTCTGAAGATCTGAATAAATTCTAGATGATGAGAAGACTCTATTTTAGGCGTTAATTTCTTAGGAGGAAGCTTAGAACAGAAAGTCAATTTTCGAGCTTCCATAGTCAAACATGAGTCTGATAATGGAGTTCTGAGCTGGAATTGAGATTTTGAGAAGTGGAAACTATTTCTGGGATCTTATTTGATGATCTAAAATTAATTAAAGTAAGCTCAGATGATGTACTTAGTGAAGATTTAGTTTCTGCCAATTTAGGTTACTTTCGAACCCAAACCAACAGGATTACTGTTCTGATGAAATTCAAACTTAAAACCTTCCCAGATTGATTGGTTATAACCCTTAGAATTAATCTAAATAGATTAGGAACACTTTAAAGTGTCTGTTGAACTTATTGAAATCTGAAAATCAAACTCTGAAGCTTTCAGAGAAGTGAAAAGCTTCTCTGCATGTTCTAAAGGTCTTAAGAGTTTAAAACCTACTCTAACAGAAGCGGAATTACTTATATAACATGTACAGACCTATTAATAGAAGAGAGAAGTCCATCTGAAGACTCTCCTGATTAATTCCACTTTCCAGGCTTAAAAATCATGTAGGAACCCCTAATCTCATCTTTTAAATTGAAAAGGAAAACATCATTAAAACATTAAATTGACCCTGAAATTGTGTAGATTACCCTTAGAGCTTTCCAACAAACTTGAAATCATTCAATTTGGAGCTCTAGGTAGAAAGTTATGAACATTTGAATTCGGGTCTAGAAGGGGTAAGTTAGTCCCACCTCAGTTATTCACGAGCGTGCGCCTGGGGATAAAACCAATTTGTTTCTCTGGCTATGCAGTCGTCAGTGCTCGGTGCACCGGTTCTGATTCCTTCTGATCCGATCTGAGCATTACATGTCTGAGTGTGCGGGCTTATGCCTACTGGTGTGCGCCCTTGGGGGAGTGCAAAAGTGATTGTGCCCCGGGAAGGCGAGTGTGGCCTGGGAGGCCGAGTTGAGCCAATGTGGCTCGAGACTGTGAACCGATTAACAAATGAACCGAAACGAACCTAACTGAAATTAAGCGAGGACCGAGTAGGGTCTGGTCCCACCTTGGTCTCAGGGTGCTGTGTATCCTCGAAAGGACCTCGTCGCAAATAGAATAACTTTTGGTTGAAAAAGTAAAAAAACCCGGTTCAGCTTAAAAGTTTAAGGAAAAGAGAAGCCGCTGAAGGATGCTAAGTGTTAAAGCTGAAAGCTAAAGAAGAAGGCACAGGTGCTAAGGAGTGTTAAGAAAAAAAAATACTAAGGAACAAAGGAGAAAAACTAAGGGAAGAAGAGAAGGCAGGAGAAGATTAAAGGGAAAAAGAAGAGAAGGAAGGAACAACACAAGAAAATAAAAGAAAGAGAGCTCGAGATAGGGAAGGAAATAAAAGTAAGAAAGAAGATGAGAGGCTGAAGAAAATAAAAAGGCATCAATACTTTGTTGAAGAAATAAATGAATTTTTCTTGCATCAATATCTTTTTGTTCTTAATTGTAAAAAGGCATGTTTTAATAGAATACTTTTCATTGCCTTAATTTCTTAGAATGAAATAAAATTAACATGTTTACTTGTTAATAAAGTAGATCATTTTAAGTAAATATGTTTTGCATATGGAATTTTGTATATTCTTTATAGTTTAAATATTTTGACAAAATTCATGTTTTTAAAATTAAATTAGTTATACCTCCGAAACTTAAAGAGATAAAAGAAAATTGGTGAATTTGGAGAAAATTATTATGCCTCCCAATGAACGACCTGGACTCAACCAGTAAAATTTCTAAAATGTTAGGTTAATTCGACCCTATACTACACAATCGACACAACTTCGAGTTAACCTAAGTGATTTCTTCTACTCTTAATTAAGTGAAATTAACTTAATTACTAAGTTAAGTGGAACGCACGCATCATGGAGGTTTTGGGCATGTTGGTGGAGTGGTTGGTGGTCTGTGGAGGGTGTGCGTGCTCGCTAGAGCTGGGGAAGGTGATGGTAGGGCGGGCGTAGAGGGGAGCGAACCTAAAGTCTAAGGGCGTAAAGAAAGTCAGGGGAAGGAGAGGAGTCGAAGGGGGGTAGTGGAGGATGAAGAGAGGGCGGAGATGGCATTGGCTATGATTGGCCAGCATCGGAGACGAAGAAGCTCTGGAGATGAGGACGGCTATTGTTGTCAACGTTTTGTGCGGGTTTAAAGTATATCACGTTGTAGTACAACCGACAAAACGTTTAAACAAATATAAAGAATTTTATTACTCGAAAACCGGAGTATCCGAGGTCGATCGGAGGGAGCAAATGGAATTTACTACCAGTCAAAATGTAATTGAACACTCTAATTTACTCAAAATATCAATTCAACTATGAATGTATGCGATTAAAAGTAGTTAGGACAAAAAGAAATGAAATTGGACGTCTGATCTTGTGATCAGACGTCTTAAAAGTATGTTCCCTTTTCTTCTTGATTATTCTTCTTCCTCTGCAGTCTCTCTGTTTCTTCTTTTTATGCTGCTGTGTTTGCTTTCTTTTCTTCTCTTTCTTCTTCTCCTGCGAAGGCTTCTTTCTTTCTTCTTTGGTCTCTCTGTTCTTCCTGCCTTTCCTTCTTCCTTCTTTCTTTTCCTTCTCGCGACCAAGTCTTTCTTCCTCAACGTTCAGCCTGTGCCTACACAGAGCAAAACCTATCCTTTCTCCCTCGACCCATGCGTCTCTCTCTCTCAAGCAATTCACTCAGGGACGCTCTCCCAGAGCCACAGCCATAATCGGGTCGGATCATACCCGGGACCAGGCACACCTGCAGGTGGTGTGATGCGCGAGGAGTGCGTAGGTTTAGGTCGGGTCGGATCCGCCAGATCCGCGTGGCCAAGCCGCGGACGAGGCGGGTGTGGGGTTAGTGAGGGACCTCACCCCTGTGCTTATGGAGGCAGTGAGAGTATAACACAAATTCAATTTATGGTATGCCCGCACCTCACGATTCCACGATGTGGGACTAAAGGTTCCGCCCTGCCTTTATGCGCGCTCGCAGACCTGCGTGCAAATGCCACTGCTGCTGGCTCTGCTGGCGCTCCTTGCTGGACTCACTCACCTCACGACACTCGCGCAAGTATGCAGCACCTGTAGCCTGGGAGACCGGGTGCCTGGAGCTTCGTTGGAGCTTCATCAGAGGTCGTCCATGGCGGCAGGAGCTCAAACACTGTCATGCACAAAACGAGCCTCTTGGCCCAATCAGATCAGCTAGAGACCTTCGCCGTGGCACGGCGAAGGCGGTGGGCGATGCTGCAGGCCGCAGGTCGGCCTAGGCGTGCGTGCCTAGGTCAACCTGTGGCCGGAGATGGTGGGTTGTTCGGGGGGTGATTATGGAGATCTGGAGTGGCAGTTGTGGGGTGGAGCGAGTTCCTGGTGGTGAGGTGGAGCTCTCGAGGTGGTTGGCGAGCCGTGTGGGGGGCTGGAATGGTGGAAGCGGCTCGCCGGAGGTCGGTCGGTGATGTGGAAGATGAGGGTGGTCAACGTCGGTCGAGGGGTAATCAGATGAGATAATAGGGGGAAAAGAGAGAGGAGAGGATGGAGAGGAGTTCTAACCTAATTGTAAGGACGAAAGGGGACGGAAGACGGACAGCAGTACCTGCTGTCGCCGGAGAAGATGATGCCCAGTGGGGGAGAACGACGGCGACGACGGGGCTGAGGCGGCGTGCGCGGGTACTGCGCAACACAGAGGGAAGTCAGGAAGCTAACTCTGCCATTGGTTTTGTGGCAGAGCGAAGAGGGAGGGGAGGGGGGCTCACCGGAGCTTGCTGGGACTTTTGGTCGGGCAGGAGGAGACGAATTGGGGGTGGACACTCGGCCAATTCAAGCTCGCCTTCTGCGGTAGGGTCTAGGGGTGTTTTATAGGTGTTGGCCGCTCCTATCAGCGCGTGGAGAGCGCGCAATTAGGTCTGCCGGCTTGCCAGAGTTGGAAGGAAGGTGGATACCCAAATCTCTCGTGCGTTCGCACGAGAGATTGGGTTCACACCAGCGATTGTAATTGGCTTTATAAGGAAGGGAATTCCTCAGAGAATCCCCCTTCCATTTCTGGGAGGAAATCTCTGAGGGATTAGAGAGCAATCCCTCTCTAAACCTCGCCGGAGCTCGGTTCTACCCTAACAATGGCGGCATGACCGGATTGCAAAGGGGGCGAAGAACTTGGGGGGCTCTTTGCAAGGATATTCAAAAGATAGGGACCTATTTGTGATTTGGGTGTACTAAATTGCAAAGTAGGTCAAGATGACCTCCCCTTAGGTCCAAATTTTGGTATAAACCTAATTTGGACCTAAGGAATCCAATGGCGAAGTTGGATTTCAGGTTTGACCTCGTTTGACTGGATATTTTGCGTAAAAACCCAAATTAGGTTAATTGAGGAGCTAGGACCCTAATCTAGGTCAAACTAGGTTCCAAAGGCCAAAGTAAGTGTTCTAAACCCTAGAGGATGTTTTTCCATGATTTTTAGAGGGTTTACTCGATTTTTATCCTGACCGGAACCTTGTTAATTAAAGCGGGTCTGTTTTAGGGTTACCAGGTGTCATTTAATTCCTAGATTGCCCATGAACCCATTTCTGATTGACTTAACCCTCTTTTTATCTCATTTAGACCATTTGACCTATGTTTTGCCTCTGAGAAATCCCGTTTATGTAATGCAATGGTAAAATTACAGTTTTAACCTTTATTTCATGTTTTCTTCTCAGAACACTTGTTCCTTCAGTTAGGCCTTCTTCTAGGTTATGTAAGAGCTTTTATCTTCTTTATTGGGTCAAAATGAGCTAGTTATGGCTCATGATGAGGCTCTCATCAGCTATGAAGAAGGGGCTGAAGAGCTCCTCTCTGGTATGACGAGGTGCGGAAGGAAGCGAGGAAGTGTTTCCCGCTGCCTATTGTACATGGTAGCAGACGAGGAAGCCGGAGGAAGAGGGTCTCCAGAGCGACCTTGGAGCAGGCTAGAGGTAGAAGAAGAAGATTTCTAGGCCAAAAACTCGCTAAGGAGTAAGGCCTTGCGAGGGGGCTCCATTTAAAGGTCCAAGGGCGGCTTCCAAGCTTGGGAAGAAGCTCGAGAAGCTTGAAATTTTGGGGAAGATCTTTGAATTTGTGGAGTTCGCATGAGCTCTACGGTTCAAATCAAGGTCCACGATGTGGTTCTATTGTTTGGGAAAGTCCTTGAATCAATCCCTCTAATTTTTGAGAGATTTGGTCGAGAAATCAGGGAGAAATCCCAGATTGAAGGTCGCATGCTTTCAGTTCACATTGTTAATGGCAGCAGGGACTGTTTTGAAGAAAATAACGAGAAGTTAGTGGGCTAAATGTAAGAAATAGAGTTTTGAAGGGTTAAGTTGCAAACTATATCAATATGTATTTTGATTGGGTCTAAATTTCCTACAATCCTAATTTGGATCCAAGGAATCTAATGGTGAAGTCGAATTTTAGTTTTGACAAATTTTGATTGGGCAATTTGCATAAAAACCTAAATTAGGTCAAACTTCCGTCAGAGACTCTATTCAAGGTCAAAATAGGTTTAGATGGTCAAACAAAGGGTACCAAACCTCTTAGAATATTTTTCTATGAAGCTTAGGAGGTTTAGATGAATTTTATCCTGATCAAAACCTCTTTAATTTAAGCGGATCTGAAATTAGGGTTTTGTGTTATGATTCGTTCTTGAAATACATGAAACCCTATTTCTGTCTGTATGGACCCACTGACTAGACCTTAATACTCATGTAACTTTCAATTTACCCCTAACAAACCCCGTGGTTATTCTGTGTTCTTGATATGCTGTTAAAATTACAGAATTAATCTTGATTCCCTATTTTCTTCTCAAGTTAGAATATTATAGAATTATGACCCTCAAATGATTATGTAGGAGCTTTTAAACATAAAACCTGACTAAAAGTGGCTAGTTAGGGCCTATGATGGTGTTCCCATCATACCCCCATGCCTAGGTTTTGCTAGTCCCTTAACAAAATCTTATGGATTAAACTAGGTCTCTAGGTCGGATGTCACCGTCAGGATGACCTACTAAGCCGCATCTCTAGAGATCAGATCAAAATACCAACAATAGGCCTAGAGGTACTTAAGTACTAGCTAAGATCCAAACCTGACCAGCTTCAGCCTGAGTTTGCCGTGAAGGTTTCTAAGGCCTGCAAAAACTACCTAGAGGTTCATTGACCCCAGCGGTTAAAGCACTTGTGCATAGACGTAACATGTCCAGGTTCAATTTGCCAATGCATTTTTGTAAGAGATAGAGAAGGATTTTTCATTTTGAGAGTTTTCACTCTTTTGATTTTATATTTCTCTAGATCCAGCCTTGGATTAGCCTTAAACACAGTATGTATCGGATTCCTTATCCCCACCATCAATCCTCGAAGGGTCCCTGGCTTTCGATGCTTCGGGATAGCACCACTCATGGCCCTAGAACCCTGGCTTTTTACACTTCAGGATAGTGCTGCCCATGGGGTTATGTAGCTAAATTCAAGCCCTGGTAATCGACATTTCAGGATAATCCTGCCCATGGCACTTGAACCAGCACAAGGTACTTACATACCCCTAGTATGATATATAGATATCCTAGGAGACAAGCACCGAGGAGACAATATGTTATTACACATCTTTGAGGGGAATTTCCCACCTCTCCGCACCGGGAACTCGTTCAATCAACTTGTGTTGTTGAACCTCTCTTAAGCTAGATCTTTGAGACGACTTTTCGGAATAGAATACTTTTGCATGATTTTCTTTATTAAGGTCACTAAACTAGACTTAGTGTGTGCTTTTGGGTGCTTAGGTTATGAAGTTCTGCAAACCAAAGGGTAGGCAATGGGGCTGAATAATCCCTATGCCTTAGACCTATTACATCAGCCTCACACTTTCCTCAACCTCTTGAGGATTAATCCGAATCTTAACAAATATGTGAGTGTTTAAGTCCTGAAACAAGCCCAAGAGGACTAAGGTTGGTACTCGTCACTAATCTCCTAAGTTTTAACCTTCCAGGTCTTAATTCATCATCCAATCCAACCTAGAAGTTAGGTAAGTTCCATACTCAATTTCAAGGGATTATCTCATTCTTTTCTTTTTGTTTGCTCCTTTTTTTTTCTCTTTTCTTTCCTTCTCTTCTCCTCAATTGTTTTTCATTTAGTTCAAATTGACCTCTCCTTTCCCCTTTTCTCCTTTTTTTTTGGATGAAACCCTTTCATGCATTGATTTTCACAACATTTTGCACTTTAATACTCCCTCATATCTAAGATTTGCAATGTCCCCGTAGTAAATTAGGTGGGTTCAAGTTCCTCTCAGTTCGTACATTAGAACAGGTGGGTGGTGAATGGGTCAGAATGGCTGTTGCGGATGATTTCTAGCTCTGATACAAGTATCAAAGGTGGAGTCGGTTGTTCTAATGGATGAATCCTAAAGTACAGTATGATTTCAGCAAAGAAATATGTTAGAAGTGTTTTGGGTTTTTTTCAAAAAAAATGATGGGTTGCCTCCTATTAAGTGCTAAGTTTAATGCCATCAGCTGGGCGCAATGAAGCTCAAAAGGATATGTCATCTGCCGCATTATGATGAGTGATAGGGGAAAATATGTGATCATGGTAGATGAAAATCAGATGGCCATAAATGAGTATCAAATTATGATGAAGAGTCATTCCAGGAGGTCTATGATATGGCTCAAGTTGCTTCATTTCTGAGTGGCTCTCATGGAATTTCTGCGGAGGAATCACTCGAAAGATGTAGTGATCATGTGGTTCTGAAGTAAGATCATCGTGGGTCCAAGACCCAATAGAGGTGAATCTAGTCAGCATATCCCAGATGTGTGGTTCCTCTTGTGCAATGTGATCTAATGGATCCTTTTCTAATGAGTCATCTTGATTTTTCTCTAATGGGTGTAAGATCAATTCCTCAAAAAATGACTTGAAGATTAGATTGTCCAATGATTCTTCTCTATAGTTTTCATCCCAATCAAAAGTAAATGTTTGGAGAGTGCCTTTTTGATCATCCAACTTCAAATCTATAAAGGATTCATACTCTGGTTTGTGGTTACTCTTGGTATCTACCATGCTCAATTCCTGGAGATCGTCAATCCAATCATCATAATGAAATGTCTCCAGATCAATGGAATAAAAATTCAAATCCCATCGATTGTTATCCTATTCCCTGAAATCCATGTGTATGTCCTCAAGATTAAACGTGAAAGCCTTTGCTACTCAATTTGTTGCAATCATACTTGGCTAAATCGAGATCCTCCATCATGTGGAAAACTTGCAGTTTTGGCTCTAAGTTTTCTACTATCAAAATGGTTATGAGATCCTGAATCAAACCTAGTTATTCTACCGAGCATTTTCCTTTTCCTTTAGATGATGCCTCAAAAATATTGATCTCAATTTGCTTATCTCCAGAGGCAATTATCATGTGCCTTGATTAACAGTTGATTATGGCTCCTGCAGTAGCCAAGAAAGGTCTCCCCAAAATCAAGTGCATATCTTGAATTTGTTGTGGTGCATCCATGTCAAGAACTAAGAAATCAGCTAGGTAGCTGAAATCCTTGACTCTAATTAAAACATCCTCTACCGACCCAATTGGGGTGATTATGGTTTGGTTAGCTAATTGTAGAGTAACATCAGTAGGTTTTAGTTATCCTATTCGTAGTTTCTCAAACAGGGCAGTTGGGATTAGGTTGACTGAAGTGCCAAGGTCCAGTACAACCTGCTTGAAATTTGAACCACCTATCTTGCAGGGGATCAGCAGGGTGCCTGGGTCAGATTTCTTAGGAGGTAGATTATTTTGGATTATGGCACTCACATTTTTAGATAGTACTACCTTCCTTTGTGATGGTTCTTCCACCTCTTTTTTGGATAAGTCAGGCATGGTGGAGTTGAGAGTGAGGATATCAAGTAACGGGATAGTGACTTGTGCATTCCTCAATGGTCCCGTTATGTCAAATTCAGACAGTCCTCTAGTGTGGAGGTGGGATAAGATTTGGGATAGGGGGATGGATTGGCTATCCTGAGGGATGGGTTTCTGTTTCCTCCTTTTGGTTATGTCCTCAACCTTGTTACGTTGATCATGGGTTGGGTGAGATTTGGGAGATGGACCTCAAGGCCTAGTCTTATGATCTTTTCTCATGCCTACAACATTGATCATAGCATAGTCATGATGCAGAGGGGAAGGAGAGATAATTAGACCCTGTTACTGGACAGTAGGATAAGTCATGGCATGATTTGGATTAGCTGAGGTGGATGCTCCGAACACGCAGGTATGAGTCGATGGGCCTGGCTGAGTGTAGCATGATTGACCCTGGCTTTGATTCACCACGTGTTTTTGGATCGACATGTTGTTTGGATTTGGTAGAGGTTGGGAAGGAAGTGCACCAGGCTGATGAGTCCACTCCATTTGTGAGAGCTGATTTCGAACCTTTGTGATCTCGTCTTTGTGTTGTTTCTGCATAGCCACGCTAGTCTTCTGGATGTCGGCTAGGGCTTGCAAAATCATGCTCATTTGATCTTCCTTGCTAGGCCCAGACTGATAATTCAGATTGGTCCTAGGCTGATTGGGCTGATATGGATGCAGGACCTGTGGTCGGGGTAGGGATTGAGATCTCAGATTCTGATTGTTCCTCGACCATGCAAAGTTGAGATGATTACACCATCCAGGGTTATAGGTATTGGAGAATGGATTATTCTGGATGGCATGGAGATCCTCGTAGGCTTGAGGAACTCCAGAGAAGTCAACGTATGAGGGTTTAGAGTTCCCCCTATTAGAGCAGGTGGGTCCGGACTTTCCTCCAAAACCAAGATCAGACGGAGGTGGATATGAGTCCATCGCCTGGTGAGAGTGGTGGTAAATGTTATGCATAGCCTCCTTACTGGAGGGCGGTTTCACATACATGTTCTGCTGTGCTGCGGTGGCTCTCTACAGATGTCAAGTTAAGTCGTCCACCTTTTTCTCAATAATTGAGACCTTATCCAAGTGATTGGGTACTAATTCCAGATTGATGGATGCGGATAGGCCTTGAGTCTCATGTGCCCCTCGCATGTTTGTCAATGCATGGGTGGTTGTCCGGTCGAACACACCCATAGATCATTGTTTATGGAGTTCTCACACATGTTCTTGAGAATCTCCCAAATGGTATCTTCATGATAACTTATGATGTTGCCACCACAGGTTGCATTGACAAAGAGCTTGATATCCTCACAAAGTCCTTGGTAAAAAGACTGGACCTATTCCCATTTAGGAACTCCGTGATGGGGGCATTTTCGCATGAGATCCAGAAAGTGGTCCCATGCCTCATGAAGTGGTTCTCCTACATTTTGTGTGAAGTGCATGATCTGGTGCCTCAAAGCATTCGTTTGACCAACCGGGAAAGATTTCTTCAGGAATTCAGATTGGAGTTCTACCCAAGTGTTAATCGGGCGGGTCAGAGTTTGGTACTAGTGGACTACCTTATCCATGAGGGAGGAGAACATTTTCATGAGTAAGATATCTCGATTCTGAATAGGTGGTCTAAAGGTCTGGGCCAAATGTTTCAATTGCTGGATATGTTGGAAAGGATCTTCGGAGTTAAGCCTATGGAATTTGGGGATAACATGGAGCATATTGGGCTTAATTTTAGCATCAGGCCCTGTAGTCGAGATTTGCACCCTGGGTTCGATTGCTACCACAGTGGGATTGTAATGATCTCGCATTTGAGGACACTACGGTGGGTTCATGAATGTCTGAAATAGATTATTGAGGCATTGTAGTTGATTTTGGAGATTGGGTTATTCTTGATTCTCCATGGATGTAGATGAAGGTGATCTAGGCTCAGAAGCAAAAGAGTTGGAAGAGTTTCAATTTGGTTGGATGGTAGCACAAACAAGTGAGTTGAGGCTTGGCCTCGATGAGAATGAACTGCTAATGGAGGTCTCAAGGGTGGTCTTAAGGACCTCCTCCCGAACATGCACTAAAGAGTCAAATGAGGGACATATGTGTAATGGACCCAATCGAGGCACCCAAAAATCTTTGGATGACTAAGGAGGTTCAAGGCGGATGATACCTCTTGATTAGAAAGTCACTCACCAAGAAATACTTGGGCAGCTAGGAAGGGAGAGCCCTGTAAAGACCTCTACACGGTAGAGCATCCTCACGGGTTACAGGGTTTCCCCCACCCGACCTTCCTTGTCACCGAGAATCTAAGTAGACCGGAATGAGCAACTTGACCCCTTAAGTCTACCAATTTTAGTCCTAAGTTGTGGTGCTTTCACTTGAACTTTAGAATTGATTTGTGTTTTGTGACCTAATTTGAAGGTTGGTTGATGAGAACCTCATCATGAGCCATAACTAGCTCATTTTGACCTAATACAAAGGATAAAAGCTCCTACATATCTCAAGGAAAGGCTTAACTCAGAGAATTCTGAGTTTGAGAAGGAAACAAGTCATAAGGGGTAAAAGTGCAATTTTACCAGTATAATCTGCATACAGGGTAATTCAGGGCCCAAACATAGGTCAAAGCAGCTTAACAAGAATAAAAGTGGGATGAAATGATCTAGCAAGGGCTACAGCAATTCCAAGAAACTAAATGATAAATCTGTAACCCTAAAACAACCCACTTCAATTCACAAGGTTCGAGGCAAAGTAAAAATAGAATAAACCCTCTAAAATTCATAGAAAAATAATCTCTAGGGTATAGAACCTCCAATTTGGCCTTTAGAACCCATTTTGACCTACATTGAGAACCATGCCCAACTAATAACTTAATTTGGGTTTTTGCGCAAATTGACCGGTCAAACAAGGTTTAATATGAAAATGAAATTCACCATCAGATTCCTTAGGTCCTAATTAGTCATGTATAAAAACTTGAGCCTAAGAAGAAACCTCCTTGACCGACTTTACACTTTGGTCCTCATATATTTACTCTTTGGCCCTCAACTTTTGAACCCTCGCATTTTGGCCCCTAACTCTCCTTCGTTCTTTGCAATCAGGTCCCTCCTGCAAAACCTGCCAGCACCATGCTCCGGCGACCTTGCGCGGAGCATGGCGCCGCGCAGGGTGAGGTGGGGGACCTGGCAAGTAAACCGGGGGTGCCCTGCGTCGTCAGCCGTCGCAGGGACACCCCCCTGGTCATTGTAACCCACCATACCGGCCGTGCGAACGCACGGACGGTATGGGTTCTTGTTTCCGACCATCCTCCGGCGAGGGAGACACGTCGTCTCCCTCCGCCTTCCTCCCTGTTTGATCCCTATAAATACCCCCCGTTGCTCCACCGACCAGGGCAGCCTGGATCTGACGGAGAAAATCCCCAACTTTCTTCTCTTCTTCCTCCGGCAGACGCTCACCAGCTCCGGCGGTTTCCTCCCCCTCCACCTCTTCGCTCTGCCGCAATACCAGCAGCAGAGACTTCCTCCCCCGCTCTTCCCGCGCCACGCCGCACCCAGCTGGCGCCTCTCCGGCTTTCTGCTCGCCGCCGCCCCTTTCCCTGAGCATCGTCTTCTCCGGCGACAGTCGATACGACTGTCGCCCTGTTCCTCCCCTTTCGTCCCTGCAAGTAAGCTAGAGCCACTCCCCTTCTTCTCCTCTTTCTTTCCCCGCTTTCAATTTATTCACTTAAGCCCTCGACCGACCCTGACCACCTTCACCCCCTTCGTCTCCGACCACCCTCTGGCGAGCCGCTCCCATCACCTCAGCGACCCACACGGCTCGCCAACCACCGCAGGACCTCCGCCTCCTCACCCTGATCAATCTCCGCCCTACCACTTCCCCCACATCACCCTCTGCAACTCCACCGAACAGACCCATCCTCCGACCCACAGTCCGACCTAGGGCAGCCCTCGCACGCCGCCCCGCGCCTCACCACCACCCACACGAGCTTCGCCGCGCCCTGGCGAAGCTCCTGGCACTCTCTGATTAGGCCGAGAGGCCGTTTTCTTGTGGACAGGCCACCCGACCTCCGCCGCCATTGACGCGCAGGAGGAACTGCTTCCGCCTGCAGCTACAGGCGCGCCACGCTCAGCGCCAAGCCCAGATTCACTCCCAGGCCTTGCGAGGAGTTTTGGCAAAACACCAGGTTCGCAGCTGAGGAAGAAAGCTCCGCGTGACGCCGCCATCTCCTGCTGAATTCCCCGCTGCGGGCGCGCAATTGAGGTGGGCCGTTTAGTCCCACCTCGGAAACGCCTGAAGAGCCGCAGCGACATAAGATGCAAAAGTGCAGTAGCCTTACTGCCTCAGTACACGGGGTGAGGTCCCCTTCACCCGCCCGGTTACCCGGTCTCGTCCGCGCTCACGCCCCGCGGACCTGACCCGAACCGACCCGACCCGACCCGACTCGACTGACCTGCACTCCTCGCCCATCACGCACGCCGGTGGGCCTGGACCCGGGCCTGATCCGAACCCGGTTACCCGGTAGCTCTGGGAGAGCTTTCCCAAGAGTGGTTTCAGAGAGAAAGAGAGACGCGGGGGGGGGGGGGAGGGTAGAGTAGGTTTTGCCTCTGACGAAAAACTCTGAAGTGTGCAGGCGCAGGCGAAGAAGAAGACCCGCGGAAGAAGAAGGAGCTGCACTGTAGCAAATGCATAGTTAAGTCATCGAAGCACCGGGTCAGACGACGGAAGGTCAGCAGCCAGAGCAGGAAAGAAGGCAGGATGAAGAAAGAAAGAAAAGAAGAGCAACGGCCAAAGCAGAAGAAGAAGAAAGGAAGACTTAGTAGCTGAAGGTAGAAGCTCTGCAGCCATAAGGAAGAAAAAGAAGGAGATCTGAAGAGGAGCGTCACCTCTGCAGAACGAAGAAGAAGAAGAAGGAGATCTGAAGAAAGAAAGGAAGAAGAAACATTCACAGAAGAGATTGCAGAAAAAGAAGAAGAGAGGCCAAGACAGAAACCAAGGAAGAAGAAGAAGGAGATCTGAAGAGGAGCATAACCACTGCAGAACGAAGAAGAAGAAGAAGGAGATCTGAAGAAAGAAAGAAAGAAGAACATCACGAGGAGAAAACAAAGAGAACAACAAATTCTTTCCCTCTCTCTTTCTTTATTTTGTAAAAGAAACATGTATATCTCTAGAATACGACTTGCTCCCTGAGTTCGACCTCGGGAACTCTTTTATTTTCCGAGTAAAAAATTTATATTTGAAATGTTGGTAATAACCGGCTTTACTACAACGTTATAACAAAACCAAAACCCGGTCATCAATCCAAACCAACACTTCATTGGTTAAACCACAAGGTGGGTCAACTTCACCTAACCTACCCTAAAGTTTAGGATGAATTGGGTAATGAACCCAAAATCACCTTGAGTGGTTTGCAAGCAGGTTGTTAAGTCTCAAATTTTATGGATTCAAGTGAATGTTAGAGCCTTCTTTTTAGCGTCTTCTTGATTAGATCAATTCAATCAAGGCTTAGGTCGCATACAAATCAGGAAATCAATTCTCTTTTAATATTGGGCAAGTTTGTTTTGCTCAAACCCTAAAATAGAAACCCTAATTTCGTTCTTTTGCAGGTTCAATTCTTTCCAAATTGGTCACCTAAGGGCTCAATCAAGAAGATGAATAGCCCTAGGCACCTTAAGTCCCTAGTAGGTGCAGATATCTGGATGGGGATATTTAAATAAATCAAATCAGGCAACTCAAGTGATTAAGTCTAAGAAAAAATGTGAGTTGATCCAGATTGATTCTTTTTTTTTTTTTTTGAAACAAAAAGGAAAGCTATTGTTCTATGATAGCAATCCAGGAGAGCATTTTATTCCTTGAAACTAAAGTAGGAACTTACAATACAGATTCCCACATACGTATGAGGGACCAGCACATATTTACAATTTGTTCTACACAAACTAGCCTCTCCTAAAACAAAAACTCATTTCTCGCTCTCCAAACACACCACATCACTACCACCATATGAATATGCTGCTTATCATTGATCACAACGTTATGCCACAGGATATCCCACACGGGGAGCGGTTCCTTACATACTCTTCTCCAAACTGCACCAGTCACCACACACGAGGAGAAAATGTGAGTAGAGCTGTCGATGGGTAATCCGCAAAGCAGGCAAGATTGTAAGGCAGTACCCATCCTCCTATGTCTGAGATCCCCTGTAATCAATCCATCCCTCCTGCATAGCCACAAAACATTTGGACTTTTAATGGGATCTTCAATAGCCATAGTTTCCATCCTATTAGATCCACCTCATTAGAAATAGACCTCATCATGCTCTTGTCATATGCCCAGGTTGGAGTGAAGATCCCATCCCATCGATAGCTATCTTCTAAACCAGCCACTCGTCTGAAGACCATCAAATCTAGCTGCAGGCATGCCTTCTCCTCCCAAGTTATGGTGCCTTCTCTGCTTGAGTCACCCCCATCAATCCACCAAGACTCCTCCAACTCAGACGAACGCCTGCTGACTGGGTCCCATTTACTTGTTGCAGCTGCATAGACTCTTGGATAAGCATCCTTCAATAGTCCCAAACTCGACCATTCCTCCTACCAGAAACTGAAAGAGCAACCATCACCTAACACTGGTTGAAACATCTGCAAATTGTCCCTCATTGCTTGTACCACAAATTTCCAGAAAGGGGATGGCTTGATTGGCTGAAGTCGGTTCAAAGAGCTTTGAGAACTGCCATAGTTTTCTTTAATAAGGACTGCCCAATTCTTATTCTCATCATTAAGTAATTTGATGGCCCACTTAAGAAGTAATGCATCATTGAATTCTTTAAGGGATTTTATCCCCATTCCACCATGTTCTCTAGGCATACACAGTTTATCCCACTTCAAGGGTTGTAAAAATTTACCTTCGTGGCTCGATCCCTTCCAAAAGAATCGCTTCTACATCACATCAATGCGCTTCCAAATGGATTTAGGTGCTTTGAACACAGAATAGAAGACAGGGATGGAGGTAATCACAAAATTTAAGAGAATAACCCTGCCTCCCTTGGATAAGTATCGGCTGCTCCAACCTTCCAATTTGACTGAGATTTTATCAAACAAGATATTCCAATCACTTTTTTTTTTTAATTTGGTGCATTTCAAAGGCAAGCCTAAGTATCTAATTGGAAGAGAAACCAGTGGCGTACCCAAAATAGACCAAAGATGATTTGTCCCCATTCAATTTCAGACTGGATATCTCCCCAAAAATCTTGACCATGTGCACCAGTGCTCGTGCTTCTTGGTCTTTCCCCTCTACAAAAAAGATCGTGTCGTCGACATATTGTAATACAGGAGCCATGGCATTCCTATTAGAGATGGAATAACCTTTGATCATACCAACCTCAGATAATTTGCAGGCATACCTCGCTAAAGTGTCAATTGCAAGGTTGAAAACAAGTGGTGCAAGCAGGCATCCTTGCCTAACCTCGCATTGAAGTTGAATCCATGCTCCACATGGTCTACCATTTATCAAGGGCGTGAAAGAGGCAGTGGTGATGCATCTTTTCATCCATTGTAGCCATGTGGATGGAAAACCTCTTGTCTTGAAGACTTCCCATAAATAATGCCACAACACCTAGTCATAAGCCTTCCAAAAGTCTACCTTCTAAAGAAATGCCTTACATTTTCTTCGGTGCCATCCCATCACCATTTCTTGAGACATGATGAAAGACTCTTGTAATGACCTGTTGGGGAGGAAAGTAGATTGGACTGGAAGAATCTGACCTTACAACACACTCTGAAGTCTATTTGCCAGAACTTTACGCACCACCAAGTATATAGAGTTCGAGAGTGCAATGGGCCTAAAATCTGAGAAGCTGTCCGCACCTTGTTTCTTTTGGAGTAAAAAGAGATACGATCGATTTATCTTATCGAAACCATAATTGACCCTTTCAAACACCTTGACTACCTCCATCACCTCCACTCTTAATACATTCCAAAATTCTTTGTAAAAAAAAACTTGCACTCCATCTGGACTCGGAGAGCCCTCATTGTTCAACTACTAATGGCCTCCTGCACTTCTTTTTCAGATATGGTAGCCACTAGATTGCCAGCTTGGTCGTTGGAGATTCGTGGAAAAATCGACCCAGCCATCCTTCAGTCACCCCTGCCTACAGCCCGAGAGGTATTCTTGAAGTATCTGATGGTTGCTGCTTGAATCTCCTGCAGAGAGGATGTTCTCTGATCTCCCACAATAATTAATGAAATATAATTGTGTCTTCTGCATGAATTGGCTACCACGTGAATGTATTTAGTGTTGGCATTCCCCACTTTGAGCCATAATTGTCTAAAGCATTCATACCAATCCATTTCCCTCTTCAAATCTTCTTCAGCTATCACCTCCTGCCACTGTTTTCGTGTTTCCAGTTCATGTTCAGACAAAATGGAGGTCGATTCCTTAGCATTCAGCCGTTGCACTTGCAAGAGGACTTCATGGTGTTTCTGCTCTCTCTTTGTAGCAACAGCAGGTCCATATTCCTTTAACATTATTCGCATAGAAGTGAGCTTTGAGGCCAATCTGATTGTAGTTGTACCGTCCACCTGTTTCGCTCGTCACCATGATGCAATCATTTCATGGAATCTCGATTCTCTGAGACATGAGCGTATAAATTTGAAATATGAACTAACCTAAGCATTCTCACCACTATCCCAGACCAATGGTGTATGGTATGAGAAAGGACGCTCTAGACCAGCCACAAATGATAGCTGGAATCTTTCCATCAGGTTTGCATTCCCGAAGAACCTTTCTAATTTTGATTTCAAACCATTTCCATTTCTCCAAGTAAACTCCACACCCGTAGATGGGAACTCATTCAGACCTAAATTTTGCACAATCAATTGAAATCCCAGCGATGAACTATCCATCAGGCCACTTGCACTGTCTGTTCCTGTCAATGTGCAGTTGAAATCGCCTCCTATCAGCCATGGGAGCCCTCGTGTATGAGTTGCAATTGCTAAAAGATCCTTCCATAGTTCATATCGAGAGTTCGCAACACATGGTCCATACACCCCAGTAATTACACACTCCAACTCTCCTTGAACCATCTTGCACTTACAAGTGATCGCATGCCTAGATTTGAACATCTCAATCACTTCTAGACAAGCCTTCCTCCACCAAATGGCCACCCCACCAGACCTCCCTTGCACATTCAGATTCACACAATCAGTATTACTAGCCCTCTTCATTTCATTCCACATTGGACTATTATCATCCCCAATATGTGTTTCTTGGATAAGTGCACAGTCAATCTCCCATTCCCTTAAATATCTTGCAAGTAAGGCTCTTTGAACTCTATCGGCAACCCACGCACATTCCATGAGAGGACTCTCATCTCCCCTCTTGAGAAACCCCCTTGTTTGCTTGCTCGGATCATTCCACTCTAAGCACTGCTGCTATAGAGTTTTCATTCATCCTTCTACAATCAACATTCCTTCTTTGCCTTAGCTTGTATGGGGATCTACCTAGAGTAGATTTTGATGTAGCTCCAGCCCCAAACTTCAACCCTTTTGCAGCCTGAAAGGAAGGGTGTTGTCTCAGCGAATTAACTGGGATCTCTTGTAGAACCCCCACAGCTGAATTCTCTTTAGCTGCAGGTTGGTCGCTCTTCATGTCAGACATCTCCTCCTCTTCCACCCCCATGTGATGGTGATCCTTCCTCTTTTTTGGCTCAGGTGCTTCCTCTGGTGGGTCTCGACCCAACTGCTCCTGATTGAGTTCCTCCCTCACAGCATCTGCATAAGTCTTCTTCCCATCCTGCTCCTGGACATTTGCCTCCACACATCAAAACCGCAATCGTATTAGCCATGAACTACCTCCACAGTGCAGTACAATATTTTTTGGTACCGACCCACCCATAAAGACATCAACATTAACACATAGCTGACAACCATCTCCTTCCCATAAACCAACCTCTGCATCTTTAGCCAGTTTTGCGAACCTTGTTATCATGGAGGCAATCACATATTTCGATCTCAGATGCAATGGTAGGCCTCTGATTTCTAACCTTTCCTATCGAGACCCAGCGCTCTGAGGTGGTCATTCTGACAATGCACCATCAAAAGGCGACACCAATCTCCATAACACTGTTACATTCTCAAAAACACTCGATTGAAACCTAAGGTGTTCCACATTGATCATGCCAAATCCAAAAACCACAAACCATGTGGGAGAAAGAGTGTCAATCTTCCAACTTTAAATAGATAGGGATAGGGATCTTACCAATAGGGGAGATGCTCCAGCGAGGGGTTTCCAGTCATCACCTCTCCGACTAGAGCACCTCTGAGCACTACTTCAGAAACGCTAATATCTTCAGAGATTGGGACCTCCACATCAATGGAATGACCCATATATGCATCAGGCAGTGGAGGCGGGCCTTCTCTATTTACCGGTTTAGGATGAAGAGCAGCCCCCTCTCCAGATCTCCCTCTATTCCCTGTGCAAACATCTTGCTTGTGACCATGGCCTTCGCATGCTAAGCAGACCAGAGGAGATCGATAGACCGCCACCATGTGTCCTCGCTTTGTTAGCGAAAACACACAATCTCCCTATTAACCCTTCTCCACTCCTTTACTACCCTCCTTCTGTCTGCATGACTCCTTCCACTTGAGGCAACCCCTCTCTGATCTCTCCTCTGCCATGGCCTTGACCGCCAGGTTGACCAACCCTCATTGCCACTGCAGTCGCCAGAGCCTCTCCATTCCATCCTCCTCAACTCCTGATTAATTTTTCCTTTAGTTCTTTCCAGAAACGAGGGGCCTAAGAAGAAGGAAACGAGATTACCTGCCCCTGGAGTGGCTGTCGTTTAGCTGATCTTCTCCCGTGTACCTCGCACAATCACAACGAATCAAATAGAGTAAGTTAGAATCAGATCAGGATTGTAATTAGTGAAATGAAACTATGCGTTGCACCTTGACAATGGCACCAAAATGTATACGTGAAATCGTTGTTGTTTAGAAAATGCATCATAGTATAGTTGACAAAATCACACAAGACATTTAGATTTATAAAGCTCAGAGTCAAATTGGGGTTCGAGGTTGTTTACAGGGAGCAATTATGGCAATTCAATTCACTAACCATAGTTTATTCGAGAAAGATTTGTAAATATGATCAAAACTTTACTCAAAATAAATCAGAATAATATATCAATGAAACTAAGTATGAGAGTGCAAAAAGATTGGATTAAAATGGTGATTTGAATCACCAAATTAACCTCTAAGTTTAAGCACACAATTAATTCAAATAAATGAACAGTATTCTCAACCACTTATCGCAGTCAGAACCATTCAAATGCCAGATCAGACGGCAACAGAAGGCCTCAGATGCCTTAACCAGTAGTAGCTCACAAGGCACAAGGGCCTTAGTCTAAGCCTTACAGAAGAGGCATAGCAGGAGCACCCAATACAGGACAAGGGCCTCACACAAAGCTTGCAGAGGCTAAGTGTTGAGAGAGGGAGAGGACGCGAATCCCAAGGTAGAGCAAAACCCGCCCCCTCTCTCTGATTCTCTTTCTCTTCTTTTCTCAGAGCCAGGCTCAATCGAGTCAGAACACGGGTAATCGGGTCCAACAGTATTGGGTCTAGGCTCAATGGGTGTGCAGGTGAGTGAGGGTGCACGGCTGTGCATGAGGGACCCGACCCCTCGTGATTGTGGGTGAACAGCTGAAGGTAGGAAATCAACTTATGTGCCTTCACGAGGCTGGAAATGAATGATGTGGGACTAAAGTCCTACGTCTTCTCTTCGCATAGTAGGAGGTGGTGAATGCTCTGATTGAGGTCGACAAAGGCCCTAGCAGCTTCAATTGATGGCCTAGGAGGAAACCTGGAACTGGTCCACAACACCTGGGGGTGGTAGCATTGAAGAACACGGCTGGATAATTGTAGACGGAGTCAGAGAAGGAGGTGGCGACGACGGAGCTCCGGCGGACACCTGAAACACAAAGTACGGCCTCTCATCCTAGTCAAGGAAGCTCATAAGCTTCTCCTAGAAGAGGCGAATGTGCTGGTGGGTGTTGCGTGCGGTGAGGAGGCGTGCGGAGGGCTAACAGAGTCGAAGATGGTGTGCGAAGGTGAAGGTGTTTAGTAGAGGTTTTTAGAGTGTGGAACCCTCAATTTCTTAAGGGGTTTTGGTGAGGGTGATGAGGCAGAGGTTTTGGGCATGTTGGTGGTCTGTGGAGGGCGTGCGTGCTCACCGGAGTATGGCTAGAGATGGGGAAGGCGACAGTGGGGCGGCTATTGAGGGGAGAAAACTAAAGTCTAAGGGCATAAAGAATGAGAGGAGTTGAAGGGGGGTAGTGGTGGAAGAAGAGAGGGTGGAGATGGTGCCGGCTATGATTAGCTAGCGTCGGAGACAGAAGCTCCGGAGATGAGGACATTGACGAGGAAGGGGCTGGAGAGCTCCTCGCAGGTATGGTGAGGTGCGAAAGGAAGCGAGGAAGTGTTTCCCACTACCTATTGTACGTGGAAGCGGGCGAGGAAGCCGAAAGAAGAGGGTTGCTGGAGCAAGCTTGGAGCAAGCTAGAGGTAGAAGATTTCTAGGCTAAAAACTCGCTAAGGAGCAAGGCCTTGCAAGGGGGCTCCTTTTAAAGGTCCAAGGGTGGCTTCCAAGCTTGGGAAGAAGCTCAATGATGGGAACACCATCATGAGCCCTAACTAGATCATTTTGACCTAGAAAAGAGAACAAAAGCTCCTACATAACCTAGAGAAGGGCTTAATTCAAGGAATAACTGTTCTGAGAAGAAAATAAGAAACAAAGGGTAAAACAGCAATTTTACCATTGCAGTACAACAACAAGATTTCTCAGGGGTTAAACACAAGTCAATTGGATTTAACAGGAGGAAAAGTGGGATGATTCAATTAGAAAAGGGTTATTGTGAGATTTAAGAATTAAACGACATTCTGTAACCCTAAAAAAAATCCACTTAATTTAACAAGATTCTGGTCTGGATAAAAATCAACTAAACCCTCTAAAATTCATGGAAAAATATCCTCTAGGGTTTAGAACCTTCAATTTGGCCTTTGAAACCTATTTTGACCTAAATAGGGGTCCCAGCTTATTATTTGCCCTAAATTACGTTTCTGTGTAAAATATCCAGTCAAACGTGGTCAAACCTCAAATCCAACTTCACCATTGGATTCCTTAGGTCCGAATTAGGTTTGCACCAAAATTGGGATCTAAGGGGAGGTCATCTTGACCTACTTTGCAAAACAGTCCACCTAATTACATTTTGACCCCTAGCTTTTGAAAACCATTGCGCAGACCCCCTATCTTCCTCGCCACTCTTTGCAATTAGGTCCCTCCACCATTACAGTGAAGGAGTCCTACTCTGGCGAGGATTCAAGGAGGATTTCTCCCTGATTCCTCAGAGATCCCCTCTCAGATTTGAAAGGGAGATTCTCTGAGGAATTCCCTATCATCTGAATGCAATCCCAAGATCTAATTCGCATCCAATCTCTCGTGCGAACGCTTGAGAGACAGGGGTATCCTTCTCACATTCCTACTTCGGTGAGGATTCTTGTGCTTGGAAACTTGCCTTCCAAGCACAAGGACCTCTGCCAGTAGCTATAAAAGGACCCCCGGTCCTTGCCGCTGCTCTCAAGCTTGAATTGGCTGCAGAAAACTCCTAAATTCATCCTCTCCCATCTCTGGCCAATAGCCCGCAAGCTCCGGCGATCTCTCCTCCCTCTTCTCGTCGCTCTGCCACCATACCAGTGGCAGAGTCTTCTCCGCCTTGCTCCTCCACACCATGCCATACCTGCACGCGCTTCTCTAACCCCTTCGTCGTCACCGTCATCTCAGGGCGTTCTTCTCGGGTGATGGCAAACATGCACCACTCACCCTCTGCCTCCCCCCTTCGTCCAAATACCCTCAGTTAAGTTCCGCTCTCCCTGCCTTTCACTTTCCCCCTCTTTATTTCACAAAATCACCCTCGACAGCCACAAACCACCTCTGTCTTCCTCATCTTCGGCAGACCACCGGCGAAGGTGCAACCATCGCTCCACTCATCCACATGCCTCGCCACCTACCTCAGAACCTCCGCCATCATCCACTGATCATCATCCACCCCTTCACTGACCACCACACACACCCTACACTTCCACCGAACACACGCACTTTCACGGTCAGAGTTTGACCTAAGCACTCACGCCTAGGATATTCTGCACCACGCCACCCACTGCATCACCTTCGCTGTGACACGGCGAAGCTACTCACGTACTTTGACAGGGCCGCGAGGTCGTATTGTTGAGTTGTAGGTTCACTCCCTTTCCGCCATTGGAGCACGAGCAAAGCTCACTCGCAAGCTTGCTCCAGGTTGCGTTGCTCCAACAGAAGAGTCCCAGGTGCACGGAAGCATTCCATGACCCTTTCGCACCTAGCAATCGAAGGGTACATCGACCGCAGCCACAGCAATTGCACGGGCATCCTTCCTGCATGTGCATAAAGAAGCGGGTGGGACTTTAGTCCCCCCTCGGTAGTTTTCAGCGTAGGTGAGTACTTTAAATTATTTTTGTGTTTTTACCTTGTCGCCTCAGATCATGGGGTGAGGTCCCCTCGCCCGCTCACCCGCCTCGTCCGTGACCCATGCTACGTGGACCTGGCTGCCTAACCCATTTACCTTGCACTCCTTACGCACCACCCACGCCGGTGCACCTGGACCCGGGTGCACTTGACCCGACCTGAATACCCAATTGGCTGGCTCTGGGAGAGCGAACCGAAGAGAGAAATAGAGAGAGAATATACGTGGGGGAGGGAAGGGTAGGTTTTGCACTCGTGTGTGCAGGAAGAGAAGGAAGGAAGGGAAGCTGAAGGAAGGAGCTGCAGGAAGGAAAGAAGGCCAAGGGTAGGAGAGGCTAAGGAAGGAAGGTGAAGACTTGAAGGCAGAGGCTGAAGAAGGAGCTTAAGGAAGGAAGGAGAAGGCGCGGCTGAAGAAGAAAGAAATTAGAAGCCAAGGAAGAAAGGAAAGAAGGTACAATTGAAGGAAAAGAAGAAAAGAAAGAAGCCAAGGCAGACAAAGAAGAAAAGAAATCAAGAGAAGAAAAGAAAGAAGATGACAGAAAGAGGAAGTAGCTGTAGAGGAAAGAAGAAGATATCAGAGAAGGAAGTAAAGAGAAGAAGAAAGGAGAAGACATCAGAGAGGAGAGAAGAAAGAAGAGAGAACAGACATTCTATTTCTTTTTAGATCTCTATTCTTCTCTTTAGCATTTATATACATTGAACTTAATTCTTTTGATTCATACTACTTGAACATCAAATTTTATCAATTTGAGATTGTGTTCTTAGTTTTTAAATACCAATTTTCTCCCCGTGTTTGACCTCGGATTCCTAAGTTTTTGAGTAATAAAATTCTTATTTGTTTACAGGGCGATTTCACTTATACTGCAATGTAACATCATTTATCTTTTAAACACCGATTTCGCTGCGTAAACACTCAAGAAGGTAAAAATTTTGGGGAAGAAAATCCCTAAATTCGTGGAATTCGCATGAGCTCTCCAGTCCAAATTAAGGTCCAAGATGTGGTTTAATTGATTGGGAAAGTCCTTAAGATCAATCCCTCCAATTTTGGAGAGATTTGGTTGAAAAATCATGGAGAAATCCAAGATTTAAGGTTGCATGCTTTGAGTTCACACTATTAATGGCAGAAGGGACCATTTTGAAGAAAATGATGAGAAGTTAGGGGGTTAAATGCAAAGATTTCGAAACCTAAGGTGCTAAATGCAAGAAATAGAGTTTTGAAGGGAAAATTTGCAAACTAGGTCAAGATGGATTCTAATTGGATCCAAATTGTGGTAAAATTCTAATTTGGATTCAAGAAAACTAATGGTGAAGTTGAATTTCAATTTTGATGAAGTTTGACTAGGCAATTTTCATAAAAACCCAAATTAGGGCAAACTTCCGTCTGAGACTCTTTTCAAGGTCAAAATAGGTTCAAATGGTCAAACAAAGGGTACCAAACCTCTTAGAGCATTTTTCTTTGAATTTTAGAAGGTTTAGATAAATTTTATTCTGATCAAAACCTCTTTAATTTAAGTAGGTCTGAAATTAAGATTTTCTGTTATGATTCGATTCTTGAATGCGTGAAACCCCGTTTCTGTTTGTATGGACCCACTTATTAGACTTTAATGCTCATTTGACATTCAATTTACCCTTGAGAAATCCCGTGGTTATTCTGTGTTCATGATTTTCTATTAAAATTGCAGAATTAACCTTGATTTCCTATTTTCTCTCAAATCAAAATATTATGGAATTATGACCCTCAGATGATTATGTAGGTGCTTTTATCCATCAAACCTGACTAAAAGTGGCCAGTTAGGGCCTATGATGGTGTTCCCATCAGCTACCTCTTGGATTTATGGTTTAATTATTTTTATTCCGCTGAAATTGCATGCACTTCCTCATGTGCTTACATTATTCCTCTCATGCACTCAGCTCTTTGAACATTGAATTAGACTCTTAACATGCATGCATAAAATATCAATAAGTGCGAACCCTGGTTAGAGGAGAGAGTGCAATGTCTTGAATTCTAACTTTATTTACCATACATGCCATTGTAGGAAAATTGCACACGTAACCCTCGCATGCTTAAATTATTGTGTGTTTCCTTCCTTTCACCTCATTTTGCATCAGATTTAGGCACGGATTCCGCATATGATTGGGAAAATATAAAGGGAAAGTATTCGTGAATTTATTACATCTATTCCAACCTGTGGATATGACATAATCCATCGTGGTTAGTTTTCACTAATATATATTTTTTGATTTGGGATTTTTCCACCACGATTTTACAGTACTACGACAATGTATTTCTCTGACGCATCATCTGTAATTCCCTACGGGAGGGGATGAGATATGCGTAACATAATAAAAGAAAAAATATAATAGCAATCTCACACAAATAAGCTATCACACAAGGGCACAAGAGATTTTTAGGTGAAAACCCAAACTGGGTAGAAACCACCACCTAACCCTTTCGAGTTGGGATTTCCCAATCGACCTAGTTGATCAAATCCACTAAACGAACTACTTAAAATGAGGTAGTTCAACCTCAGTATAACCATGCTACTTTATACTCAAGGATAGCGTACCTTAAAACCACTCCTCTTCACGAGGAGTATTTTGTTCCTCGATGGAGATGGGAATTTGCAATGCGAATACCCAACCAAAGCAAATAAAACACAATAAACCTATAAAGACACAAATATTAAAACCCAGCATCTATAGGAGTTAGGAAACTTCCCTTTAGTGGAGTGTGTCGATGTGACGACAAGGGTGCGTGAACCACACGGCGATGCTTCGTCGCTCTTGTAATCGCGGAGGGAGAGCGGATGCGCAATTGGATTGAAGCTCTCTAGATGTAGAACAAGGCTTGGAGAGCTAGAGTTTCTTCTAAAGTGTTTTGGATGCAAATTAATGTGGAAATGTGTTGCTTGGGTGTGTATTTGCAAGGAATGGGTCCTCCTTTATTTATAGAGGGCCTATGAAGGCTTCAGAAGGCCTTAGAAGGCTTCCATAGCCGTTGGGGTTGAACCCAAGGCAAAACAAACCGTAATCAAAATCATTTATGATTTTAACAGGATCATCAGATGTCTGGTCAAGGTATCAGACATCTGGAAAACTAGTTTAAGATGTATGGGAACTAAGTCAAACGTCGAATTCTAGGTGAGTTTCCTTCCTGACTTTGATCAGACCTAAACAGGGTTCTAGTGTATAACCATCAGACAACGTACAGGATGTCTGACACTAGGTCTAGACTCCTGGAAACCTATTGTATTGTGGGAATGGATTCCCAAGATAGGTTAATGGCTAGAATAATCTGAAAAAGGTGATTTTGGCTCAGAACGAGGCTCAACGGTCACATATCAGACGTCTAGGGTCCTCTATGGACGTCTGATATAAGCCTAATGGTTATTTTCCTCAACGTTTACTTTGTTAGCCAACGTTCTACTAATTGGACATCTGGCACAACCATCAGACGTCTTTTAAGATGTCTGGACTAACGTCTGGTTGTCTGATTTCATCAGACAGAACCTATCAAGTCCAGCTTAAGTTATTGGACGTCAGAGTCAACAGTCAAACATCTTAAAAGTCACTATCAGATGTCTAATTTCCAGATTAGACGTCTGATTAGGCTGTCAGAACCCTATTTTGATTTTCTAAGTTCTTTACAGAAAACCTAAGTATCCTAGGGTTGTGCAAGTGTTCCTAGGACTACTTTAAGGTTCTTTGAGGCTCTTTAACATGTAATCTAAGAAAGATAAAGAGCAATAAAAGAAATAAGGACAAATTACAATGAATAAGAAGGGAAATCTATCCTATTCTTCATCTCCTTCCTTCTTCAAGTTTTCCCTCCTCGCGAAGCTCCTCCTCCTCTGTCAAGCTCCTCCAATCTGCCATGGATGTGAGCTCGAACTCTATCTAAATACATCTCCATTTGCCATTAACCTGAAATCTAAGACTTCAAATGCAAATGTTTAATAACATGTGTTTTGTTATCATCAAGGTAAACGATCATGGTGCTCTAGCACCAGCATCATCTTCCAAGTGAAATCTCCCGTTCACTTACTAGACTAACCCAACCTATTTAGAACCTACCCCTACACACCTATTCCTACACCTAAATCTAAAAGATCCTATCCCTTGAAGTTTCTTATGGAAAGATCAAGGGGTTAAGAACTTTTTCCACCACTTGGGATTTTATTCTATCCCTTCCTAGCCCCCCCTTTGGCCTATATAAAGCCACCAAGGGTGGCCTTCCAACCCTCCTCTTTAGACCCCCTTAGACTCCCTTAGTCCTCCCTCCTTTCTCCTTAGAACCACAACCTTCAAGCCTTCTCCTACCACATTCAAGGCCGACCACCACCACCATAGGTGGTCGGCCACCACTTTCTCCCCTTGGTACCTCCAAGGCCACTAAGAACTTCCCCTTGGAAGCCCCTTAGTGCCCTCCTTCTAGTAAATTAATTCTTCTCTTAGTTTTATGCATTAATTCTAGTAGTAGTTCTAGTTCTTCTCTAGTTCTCTCTTTCTAGTTCTAGTAGTTTTGGTTGTTCTAGTAGACATTCTCTTTCTATCTCTAGTTCTTCCATTCATAATCTCTATTTGTGATTGACTATATCTCTCTATATGAACATAATGATCAATCTATTTCGATATCTCAATTGTGCACATGTGCCTAATCTTTATCTTTATTTGTGCTTGATTCTAGTAGATAAGTTTCGATTATCTTTCCATTTTCATAAATAAAAAATCACAAAAAAATCAAAAATCATTTTCAAAAATTGCATTATCATAGCTCCTATAGTTTGACCGAGACTTATCTCGAGTTTAATCATTTTAATTTTCTTGGGATTGATGTTATGCACTATACTACGATGCCCAAAATATCCATTTTTGATATGATCTTAGTCCTAACAAAGGCATTGGTTTCAAACTTGACAAGAAGCATGATTTTATCAGTTTGAATAAGAATCGTTGAATTCTTCATTCTTTTGCACCGTTCACATTAGCATGCCAAGTATCTCAAGTTTGCTATGTCCTTGATAACAATAGAAATAGATGGATTATACCCGTCCGAACAATTCCGCATGGATATTATGAAGCACAAAAAGATGTTGAACATGAATCATGATGCTTATCAAGAACACTTATGAGCAGTTGGTCCAGATGCAATGGATAATGATATAAGATATAATTATCTTTTATACCATTTCTTTTCTTATTATTATCTACCAAAGCAGCATGCTATTTATATTGTTAACTTCATTTTCAAATTTGAAATTTGTTATCTTAGATAAAGATAGAAACAAGTGTTGACTAATTGTCTAGGAGAGTATATTATTATATTTAGATGAAAAGGATCTTGAAGTAATAGATCACACTTGAATTAGAGCTTAGTGGTTAAGAAAATAAGAAAACCTAAAAACATGAAAGAATATACATCAATAACTAAGATTAAACATGCAAGTAAATGAGTGGTCAGTGGTAAAGAAAAAATAGGATTGTTTTCCCTAGAATGTGAAAGGCAAAGGCAAAAAGAGTTAAGAAATTAAATGACTTGAAGATGAAAAATCAATACAACCTAAATTATGAATAGAATTATGTGTTTTATAGACCATATATTCAATTGTTGTGCTTTTTCACCATTAATTCTCTACATTACATATGTGGGATATGCAAATTGTTTAATTTTGATTATTTTTGTGCATAAGAAGTGGGGTGTGCCCACAATTTTGTTTTTGAATTTCGAGTTGTCATATTTTGTATATAGGATTTGGGAAAATCTCCATAATACAGGGAAACTCTACCAAAATTTTTTTGCTTTATATTATGTTTATTTGTCTTCTCATATTTGTATAAGTATTAATCTTATTTTTAAAATGCACGTGCAGATGAAATTCAAGAAGTTTGCATTTAGGGTACAAGGGTGACCAGGCCACCTTAAGGGTAGGGATGAGACCTAGCCACCTTCCACCCAGTCTCCCCAGAACTAGCAGCCACCCCACACCTAGCCTCCTCAAACCTAGTAGCCACCTTACACCTAGCCTCCTCAAACCTAGTAGCCACCTTACACCTAGGCCCCTCACACCCAACCTCCCCAAACCCACCCACCCCATACCCAAAGCCAACCTTAGTACATCCCTCTCAGTACTCCCTATGCATCACACATCGTAATGGTGCCTAATCTCGCATTTATGAGCTCTCGTAGATATCTCCGAGCTAGTGATCTTGCTCGACAGTACCATGACAAGGCAAGAGGGTGGTCACCCATGTAGTGCCAGAGCTAGAGCCAGAGCAGAGGTTGCCACCTAATACCCTAACAATGATGATGAGGAGGATAAGGATGAGTATGAGGGCAAGGGTGAGGATGACGGCAAGGATGAGGGTGAGGATGACGATGTAGAGGTACAGCAGACACCTCAATAGGACCCTCAGACTGAGGCAGGGTCCGGTTTGGTAAGAATTATAGGAATATCTTATTTATTGTCAGCATTTAATTTATGCAAATTAGCTGATAATGTTCTAATTTTTTGTTATATTTTTCTTAATAGGTAAGAAAAAAAAGGAAGGGGTCCGATAAGAAATGCAGATCTAGTTGAGCCTTTTAGAGGGGATGAGGATCAAAGTGAAGATCAATGAAGCTGGAGAAGATCTAGAGTACCCTTGATTCAGTAGAAAACTCTCCAAGATGGTAAAGGAGCTCGTTCCCCATTCTTGTTTTAGCTGGAGGAGGGTTATGAAGGAGGTGAACAGGAAGCTTATTTATAATCTGTAGGTAATCATTTTTAACATATATATGTATGTATATATATATATGTATATAAAGTGTTAGTTTGATCATTTCTAATCCGTTTATATTACTGTTTAATACATGAGAATTTTGATTGGGTTGATGATCTGAATGTCACTAAGGATATCCACAATCTTGTCACGAGGCGACATCGTGATTGGAGGATGACGATGAAGTCTCAAGTAAAATACGTAATATTATGAATCTTATCATTATATACTTAATGAAATTGTTCTAAAATTTTCTTTGTCTAATTTAGTTTTATAAGAAAATGTCGTCACATGAGAAGGCATTGAGGAACGTGCCTCCTACAATATCTGTAGATATTTGGAGAGAATGTTGTGAGCATTGGAAGAAGTGATGAGGTGTGGCTCGTCATAGCTAAAATGCCCAAGTTAAGCTAGAATCTAGGTTAAATACTATAAGATTAACACAAGAAATGGGTTAAGTGTGCGAATTAAGGAAAAAGACCTAAAGCTCTCAATTTGTGTTAAAAATGCATAATTAGGTTAATTTTGAGATATTCTATACTTATAATACAATTGGATGTTCTGAATGCCAATTGAACACAAGTTTGAGCATGAAATTACAAATCAATTATGGGATTAACTTCTAATATGTTCAATTATTATACCATAAAAGTCTCATTGCATTCTAACATCATTAAGGCCTTGGAATTGATGATTTTCATTTAGGTCCTTCCTATATATTCAAGCCTTCACATATTCTCTACAAAAATCTTCTAGGGACCTTCTTGACATCCTTCAGGGACTACTTTGCACTTGATTTCCACCAATAATGAGCTCCCTTAGAAATATCACACCATTTCACCTCGAGGGCTTGAGTGCAAAAAGCCTAACACACCTGCAGTAGCATTCTTGATATTGTTCACGTGAAGAACATGACCCTTCTGAGCCATTTATCTTCACCAGATTGACGATGGATTCTTGATCAACCTTCGATCATTGGTGCCAAAAGCTTCACACCCATTTCTAGATCTTATCCCATAGTCCTATTTCATTCAAAACCTGAGAGCACGCTCCAGCCTCCATGTCCATCGTTCATACCCTATAGCATGTTACCCTCTGATCCGGTCACCCCATACACCAACGCCTATATAAGCACCTCCTCAGGTGTACTGTGACCCCTACTAACTCCCTCCTACACTCTTTGAGTTGGTCATTTGATCCTCTTCAGCTTCTCCTTTCCCTTTCTTTAATCGATCCTCACCACTAAGGATGGCGTAACACCTGATGGCAACCTAGAAGCTTCTCTAGAAAACTTTCTTCAGCTAGAGATCCTCCCCTCCTCTTCGCTATAGCCACTAGCTGTAGTTCTTTTCAAAGGTCTCGTTCCTCTGTTAGATCAGGTTTTCAATGCTTTCTAGATTAGATTTAATTGCTTTCCTAGTTAGTTTCGTGCAGTTAGATCATTTAGAGTAGAATTCAGTGTCTGATTTTCTTAGATTAGGAGTAGATTAGAGGAGAGTTAGATTTTCGCCAATCCACCTCCTCTGATCAATTCAGATCTGAGGAGATGAATTTGCACCTCCACTTTGATTCAAAATTCTCCCCACCATTCCATAATCACTTCTTACTATTTTCCTTACCATTTTAATCATAATTCACCCATCCATACAGGCAGCCATCATATATGAAGCTTCTTAGCTCTTAGATCTAATGGCGTGCTAAATCACCAGGGGGTTCTTCATTCACGTCATATGGATCACAAGGGCCCTCTCTGTGCTGTGAATTGTGTTTGATTTGATCAGTTAGAATTGATTTGAGTCTCATGGTTGATCGAAGAAATTCCTAATTAATTTGGTTTTAATCAGTTCAATTGATCAAATTGAGCTAAAATTAATGAAATTGGATTTAATGAGATGGTTGTAAGCTATTCTGATTTGATTTTCATAGTTTATAGAGCTCACGCCCAATTTGATTGCCCAGGTAGCTTGAGCCTATGAAAATCAATTGCACTGATTTGAGGCCAAAGCAATGACCTGATGATTTTCATAGGATCGCAAAAGATCCCTGAACACCAATCAATGGTGTGCAGGAATCTAGAGTGACCAAATCACTATGGCAATCACATATGAGCAACCACATGGAAGACATTGGTTTTAGATTTTAATTGAGTTTTAATCCATTGATTTAAGTCTGAATGAAGACTGAGAAATTTTAATGAAGATTTGGAATTGATTTTTAAGGGATTTGAATGCCTTAGTAGTTCTTTCCTTCTTCGTTTTGTCTATAGCACAAGAGGGGGAATCAATTAGGGTTTTCAAGGTTTATTGAGCTTCAATTGGCTTTTTGAAGGATTCCAGACCACTTAAAGAACATTTGTGATGATTTAACATGGGAGTTTAAGGTTTTGAATCAAATTTGGATTGTTGAGTGTCAACCCCCAGTTCTTATGTCTATATGGGAATTTGATGGTTTTATTCAATTCTGATGGTTTGCAGAAATCTACATAGAACTCTAGATGTTTATATAATTTATTAGACTGATCTCCAAAGTGTTTGAGTGATGATTCTGATTTAATTAGTCTTTATCAGTAGTTGCAGTCGTTTTCTCTGAATGAAATTTCTGGATGAAGATTTGATCGTGGAATTCATGTGGATTTTGGATATTGCAGTGGTTATAATAGAAGTATGTGCTATAAATATAGTTTGATTAGGATGTTCAACATCAGGAACAAGTTTTAATGAGTATAGACTGAGCTCTGGATCAGATTGAAGTTCTTTGATAACTGCAGTTGTGTATTAGACTGGGTGAAGATGAATTTAAGAGTTCTGAATTGGTTTTAACTCTATTGAGTTGTTTGTAAAGTTTGTGTAATGAAGAAGCATTCATGTAAAGGTTTAGACCTGATTTGATCTTCAAACAAGTTGCAACTCAATTTTTTTAAACACTGATGAAAATGTTTTGTCGTCAAAAAAAAAGATATCTAATACTGTCTGAAATGGGTTCCAAATATGATTTTAATGTTTAGATCAAATTTTCATATTTGAGATGGATTCCTATTGATTCCTGGAAGTGTTTTAAGGTCATATCTTCATTTCAGAACTTTAGATGAGTTTAGAGGCTTTTGTTTCATGTTCAAGCATCCATTAAGCCTCATTTTACCTAAATTGTAAATATAGAAAAAAAAGAAAAAATAAATGTAAATAAATAAAATAAAGTGTCTTGAGTTAGCTTAGGTTTATTTTTAGGTGTGTGTGACTTTAGGTTAAGGTTTTGAGTCTAGTAGTTAGGAGAACATATTGGTAGAAGCTTAGGTCTTCTCTAGTTTAAAACTAAGAAAAATAATACAAAAATATCAAAAAGAGTCATTCTTCTTCTCTTCTCACTTTTCTCCCTTCTTCCCCTATCTATATAAATCATAAAAAGAAAATAAAAATTTGAAAAACTTCAAAAATCCCATAAAAATACCTTTGTACATAGTATTTATACATATATATAAGCTTAAATTAAGTGTATGCAGTATCTTATATGTATATAAAGTATATAAATAACTTATATATCTATCCTATTTGCTTAGGTAGATATTTATATTGAGTTATACATTATGTATTATAATAATATAATTATATATATATTTATTTATATTATATGCACATAATCCACATGTAAATACAAATAGCTATGTACATACTTATAAATATAGTTATAACAATATATATAACTTAAAATAATTATATTGTACAGTAATATACTCTTATATTTCTTTATTTAACTATATATTGTACATAATTATGTTTATAAATCAATTAATTATATTAGTAAGTTAATATAATTTAAATTAGTAAATTAATAAACTATTAAATTAAATTATGTTGTATAGTTGTATACTATACTTTAAAGTATTTTCAATATATTTATAACATATTTATTCTATAAATAGTATTAATATTGTATTTATCTATATATATATGTAAAACCATGTAAATTAAATTTTTATAAATTGAAATAAATCAATAAAAATAAATTAAAACTATGTAATAATGAGTTAATAATGTAAACTAACTAATTTATAAGTCAATTGTATCATTAATTTATACTTTAATTAATGAATTAAACTTAAAATCAAAGTGTATTTACTCAATAACTTAACGAATTTTTGAATATATTTATATATTTAATTATTGTAAATACACTATACCAATAAGAAGCCCTATGTATAGGCTACATGTAGATATAATTTATTTTTAAAATAATTAATTATTTCATACCTTAATTAACTCTTGAAATCAACAATAAACCATGCTGCATGAGACAATTAAGCACATCAACATAGTCCCACCTTGTATGTTGAGAAGTGCTTGTAGTGCTATTTAAGTAAATGCCTATGCTAGCTATTTGTCCAAGTGACAGGGTTGGATCCCATAGCAATATATTCATTCAACCATTGAGAGAGTGAGAGAAGAGAGAGACTTTGATGTAGGTGAGTTGGCTAGGAGCTCGTGGTTCTCGTGGACCAGTATGGGCCCAAAATTATACATAAATAAAATAAATGAAAACTAGGACCCACTTAGTAATATCATCGATCTAGCCTCGAAAGAGGACGTTGATTCTGTGAAAAGTGGGCTCGCAAATTCCAATTTTTTAGAGTAGAGATTAAGTATTGTAGCATATGTGTGTGTGTTAAAAATGGTTAGGTGTTAGTGAGTTAAATGTGTGTGTGTGTTATAAGTGTTAAGGCTAAGTGTTAGTGTGTGTGTTGTTCGTGTTAAGTGTTTACATAAGTATATAGTTAGTATATATATTAGTAGTATAATATATACGTATATATGGTAGGTATTATATATATATTATTTTTGCCTTATTTTGTATATAATTGTTTTTAAGGTTCTTTAGTAACATTTACATATGTTAGTGTACATAGTTTATATATGTTAGTATAGTATATAGTATATGTTAGTATAGATAGTCATTTTGTGCCTATATTAAGGCATTACTTAGATATTAGTGTATATAATTAACCTAGCTTAATTTAGATTGGTTTTTGATGCCTTTATACTTATTTACATCTTTGAGGCATTGTCATTAACATAATTCATTCATTACTGTACACAATTGACTTGGATTAGTTCATTCTTTGATTCTTTCATTCATTATTCATTCATTTGCACATAAATTGACCTTTTTGGAATAAAAGATGATTTTTGGATAATAGAGAATGATGTATGTCAATAACTACCTCCTAGTGAATGACCTGAAATAAAACCAGTAAAAATTATATATAAATAAATGACATCCATCTGGATTCCGACACTATACTTCAATAAGATTAAATAACCCTAATTAACAAGCAATCTAGAAGGTACATCATTTTTTTGGTGCCATTGTCGGAGAGGTAACTTTCTATACACAAAAATTTGTCATTTATTCTTTCTTTTGTATATATTTTTGCTTTCTTTGTATATTTTCATTCTTTTATCCAAATTCTTTCTTACATATACATTCTTTGATTTGTTTTGTATATAATTTTCTTACTAATCATTTGTTATTTTTGCAGCACTTAAGGAATAGGAGTGTTGCATTCCTGGTGGAGTTTCTACTTCCTGGAGGAGACACTACAGCTTTGACTCGACTTCTTGGCAGAGTCGACCTTAACCTGGAGCTGCTATTTATTGCTTTCTTAGAGTAGTATAGCTATTAGACTTAGGCTTAGGTATATACTTAGGATTTGTTGTTAAGCATAAGTTGTGAGAGCCTATTTTCACACACATTGGTTGTAATAATTTGGACTGTGGACTTGTGATTTCTTTCTCTCACTCTCATTGATTTGGTTTTTTGATTTGCTTTTCTTTTTGATTTGATTTTATTTGTTGCATTTGAAAATCCAAAAAAATTAGGAAAATCAACATACAAAAAAAAATCTCATTCTGAGTTGTCTACCAGCAGCATTACTTAGGCATTCCATACTTAGGTTGGCATATTTTCTGCTAGATTTCTTTATCTATCAAAACCTGCATTGCTTGTAGAGTGCTGGAGCCAGGTACGTATTTCTATCTTCCTTAGCTCTTGCCATCCTGCATTTGACTAAGCTAATCGAGACCATCACTTGTTTGCAAAAGACTAAAAAGCAAGACCAATTGCTTATAATTCACTCCTAAGAACTCAAATCTAAATAAAAAAGGAGAATTAATAACTTGCTTGAAACCTTGTGTGGTTTTTGTTGATATTCGATTGATTGTTTATCGTGTACACATTACATGATCACATATGCTACATACACGGATTCTATCTCATCTTCTTGTGAACCCACAGGGATCTAGATTCTCATGCCGATTCTAGATTCTGGGTGGATTATAGAGGTCTGCATTCCATAGGTTTATCTTAGGACATGTACAATTGCATTAAAATATTTGTTTGCGCACATCTAATTTCCATAGTAGACCTTAGGAAAAATTTGTGATTTCTCTCATTTGATTGTAGTGATTGGTCTTGACTTTGTGATTAAGACTGAGATTGGGATTGCTGGTTTTGGATTTGATTATTGAGATTGAGATTGCTTTCTGTGAGTTTCGTGACTATTTTAGGATGACCTTTTAAAAATTGAACTCATGGATGGTAGGAGATCCCAAAACCCACCACTAGTACCTCCCTTGGGTGCTAATGCCCAAGCCACCACTTCTGCTTTGCCTTCCACTTCCAGTCCTTTACCACTCGAACCCCAAACACCTATCCACCACTCCATTCATCTTGAGGATGACCATGATTCTACATAATTCAAGGATTTTGAAGATCATCCTCACTTCGCACATCACCCACCACCTCCACCTCCACAACACTTTCCACCTCCTCCATACCCTAATTTTCTGAACTAACCTCAACTGGATGGAGGTGCACCACCAAATCTGCAACACCTGTATAACACACAAATTCAAATGAATACCTTAATACAGTAGGTGCAACAGCTTACTCAAGCTGTTCATTCATTAGCAAACCCCTGACCCCAAGCTCGTAGACCCATTTTGCCTGCTGAATTGAAGCTACACATCATAGCCTTAATCCCTCACTTCCATGGTCTTGCTTCTGAGGACCCATTTTAGCATTTAGAGGAGCTGAAAAATCTTGCTCAGACCCTGGGTCCGCAGGGCCATGATTAGCACACTCTTCTAATGAAGATGTTCTCCTTTTCCCTCAAGGAAAAGGCAGCCTTTTGGTACCACACTTTATCACGAGCTACACTAATAGAGACATGGCCTTCTTTAGAACATGAGTTCCTAAAGAAATACTTTCCTGTAGGCTTTACCAATGCCTTAAGGCATGCCATAACCATATTTACCTAGAACACAAGAGAATAGATGCTCGAGGCTTGGGAGAGATTCCACGAGATTATTAGGAAATGTCCCCACCATGGTGTTGTGATGGGAACACCATCATGGGCCCTAATTGGCCACATTTAGTCAGGTTTAATTAATTAAAGCTCCTATATAATCATCTGAGGGTTGTAATTTCATATTATTTTGATTTGAGAGAAGAACAAGAAATCAAGGTTAATTATGTAATTTTAGCAGTACATCACAAACATAGATTAACCACGAGGTCACTCAGGGGTAAAATGAAGGTCAAGTAAGCTCGAAAATCAAAAAAGTGGGTCAACACTAACAGAAACAAGGTTTCATGCATTTTGAGAATAAATCAATGCATAAAATCCTAATTTCTGTTGGATTGCGGAACACCATAACCCACCCTCTTATGTTGAGGTACTGCAAGCCAAAGCAGGTTCAATACTGTTGGATCGTGGAACACAGGAGAAGACAACTGAGCCTAGTAAGGGCAAGGATCTGGAAGATGGGATGGGTGTGATGATGGCAGAGGAGGAGATGACTGAAATTCTGGAGGCTGGGAGGGTTGCACCTATGCTTAAAGGTGATATGGCTGAGGAAGAGAAAGAAGGAGAGGAGATGGCATTGATGAATGTGGATGCGGCTGAGGATTTGAAAGTAGGGGCTTCAAGAGCCACTGCTCCTGATGGTCTTGCTCTATAGGAGATTCCTGTGAACTCCTTTAGCTTGCAAAGTAGCCCACCTGTAGTTGAGGGTTTGCAGGTGGACTCAGAGACTCCATCCAAATCAGGTTTGGGAAAACCTCCCTACAAGCTCAGACTGAGAAGACATAGTTCAACACAAAAAGTTGATAAGTGTGCCATTGTAGCTGTGATGAAGGTTAGCAAAGTCTTTGCTGTGAAGAAGGTGGATGATCAGGTAGCTAAATGAAAATCCTTACATGGAATGTGCATGGGTTGTGCGATCGAAGTCGAAGGGCTTCTCTACTAAGGTATTTGAGAGAATGGGAAATTGACAGCGCCATCATCCAAGAAACACATATTGATAATGAGGCTGACAGGGCGTGGGTTGAGATGAAAGCTGGGGCTACCAATGACACTGTGATGATTAACTCAATTGGCAGATCTAGGGGTGTTGCAATCTGGTGGAAGAAGCATGGTTTGCAGTTGGAGGAGGTCTCTTTGGCTAGGCAGTTACTGACTTGCAAGTTCCAAAGAGACCAGGGAGGTTGTGAATTGTTTGTGTCAGGTGTGTATGGGCCCTGTGACCCATGCAGAAAACACAAACTGTGGGAGGATTGGAATTTGTCTGCTGGTTTTGTGAATGGGGCTGCCTGGCTTGTTGGAGGTGATTTCAACTGTGTGTTGATGGGAAGTGATAGACCCAGTGGTGTGGCTGATAGTGCAACCACTGGTTTTCAATTATTGGTTCAGACCTTAGGCTTGAGTGAGTTTCCTTCTTTTGCCTCTGAGTTTACTTGGAGGAATGGGAGTGGTCTCATGTCCAAAATTGATAGATTTTTTGGCAATGTTGGGCTCTTGGATCTATTTCAGTTATCTTATGTCTGTAGCCTTGAACGACCCTTCTCTGATCACACCCCTTTAGTCTGGGATAGTGGTGAGCATGTGATTGCTGGATCTTACTTCAAATTCAAGAAGTCATGGTTGAGGGAATCGGGCTTCAAAGAGATGCTTGAAGGATGGTGGAGTGCTAAGTAGGTTGAGGGCACTGCTACCATCAAGTTGGCCTCCAAACTGTCAGCTATGAGAGTAATGTTAAAGGAGTATGGAGATGTTGTTTCTCTCATGAGACATCAGATATGCAGAGAAGCCTTGAAGGAGGTTCAGAACCTCGACTCTAGAGAGGCCAATGGCCTTATGACTGAGCAGGATATCCTTACCAAAAGGTGGTGGCAGGGGGTGGTGGCTGAAGAAGATCTGAAGTTGGAGATGGATTGGAGGGAACGCTCGATACAATTATGGCTAAAAGAGGGGGATGCAAACACCAAGTTCTTCCATTTGGCTGCCAACTCTTGTAGAAGACTCAACCTGATCTCCTCAATTGTTAAAGATGGGTAGAGAATTACTTCTATCTCTGATATCAGAGCTAAGGCTATCAGATACTTTAGGGATTCCTCAAGGTCTACTGGAAGGGGAAAATGGAAAATGGCAGCTAGTGACCTACCCAAAATCTCTGAAGAACAGGGTGCCAGCCTGACTGCAGCTATTTCTGAGCTTGAGGCTTTGACTGCCATCAAGGATCTCAACTGTGGAGGCTCACCTAGTCCTGATGGTATTCAAGTCCTCTTTTATAAAGAGATGTGGGATGTTGTGGGCACCGAGGTAATGGAGGTGATTAAAGAGTTTGAGGTTGGTAACTTCGGCTTTGAAAAAATCAATAGATCCTTCTTATTCCTTTTGCCAAAGACACAGGGGGCAGAAGCATTTCAGGAGTTCAGACCTATAGCCCTCTCAAATTCTATTTACCTGGTGGTTAGTAAGATCTTGGCCAATAGGCTACGGCCTGTTCTACAAGAGCTGATTCACCCTGTTCAGTCCACTTTCCTCCCTAACAGGTCTTTACAAGAATCTTTTATCATAGCCCAGGAGATGGCTTGTGGGTGGCACAAGAGGAAGTGTAGAGCTTTTATGTGGAAAGTGGATTTTCGCAAAGCTTATGATTACGTCTGCTGGCCATATCTTTGGGAAGTTTTTAAAAGAAGAGGTTTCCCCCCTACTTAGATAAAGTGGATGAAAAGATGTATCACAACTGCCTTATTCACTCCCTTGATAAATGGGAAGCCCTGTGGTGCATGGATTCAACCCCAGTGTGGGGTTAGACAAGGATGTCCTTTGGCGCCTTTGGTCTTCAATCTTGCAGCTGACAGCTTGGCTTGGTATGCATGTAAACTTGCTGAAGCAGCTCTTATTGGAGGATACTCCCTTTCTTGTAGGAGTGCTTTGGCCCCTATACTTCAATATGCGGATGATACGATTTTTTTTGTGAAAGGATCTATTGATGAAGCCCAGGCTCTTTGTCATATGGTCAACATTTTTGGGGACATCTTTGGCCTTAGGATGAATAGAGAAAAATCTAGTTTGGTCTATTTTGGCTTACCTGAGGCTGAGCAAGGAGACATCTCAGCTGCTTTGGGAACTCCTCGCATCAGCCTCCCTATCAAATATCTGGATCTGCCTCTGAGGTGCTCTAGAATGAAAAAAAGAGATTGGAACTATCTCTTTGATAAAATCTCAGTGAAGCTGGTTGGGTGGCATAGCAACTTCTTATCCAAGGGTGGAAGACTCATCTTTCTCAATTCAGCGATCACCTCAATTCTTGTTTTCTACCTCTCTATCTTCAAATCTCCTAAATATGTGTGGAAGCGGCTAGATGTTTTAAGGAAGAGGTTCTTTTGGAGGGGATCCAAGCATGAGGGCAGATTTCTGCAGCCATTGAAATGGGAGCAGCTCTGCCAGCCAAAGGACAGGGGTGGTCTGGGGATAAAATCTCTGAAACAGTTCAATGAAGCCTTACTGCTTAAGTGGGCTATCAAATTACTACAAGGAGAGATGAAGCCATGGACTGAAATGATCAGGGACAGCTATGGTTCTTCAAACAGTGTGCTCAATAGACTGCAGCCCAGTAGACCCTCACCCTTTTGGAGCTCTGTCATCAAAGCCTTGGCTGATAACTTACACCTGCTGCAACCAACTCTAGGTGACGGCAGGACCTTTAGCTTCTAGAATGAAAGATGGTCTCAGCTGGGTGTTCTGAAGGAGATCTATCCAAGGGCTTTTGCAGCAGCCTCTGATAAGGAGGGAATGGTTAGCTGCTTTTGGTCTGACAGTAGATGCAGCTGGCTGTTGAATGAAGAGGACTCCACCAGAAGGGGCACCTGATTGTGGGATGAAAGGAGAAACCTAATCTCAGACCTTGAAAGCTTTAAACCAAGACATGGAGTGGATGATAATTACATATGGGATGGTATTTACACTGTGCATTGTGGCTATAACAAAATCTTGGAGAATGGCAGTGGGGGGAGCTATGATTTCATTGACAAGAAAATTTGGCTCTTGAAGATCCCCCTTAAAGTACAAATCTTCCTTTAGCTGTGTAGGAAGGAGGGCTTGATAACAGGTGACTTGCGACACAGAAGAATGGGAGCTGCTCTTCACGAATGCCACTTATGTGGGATGCACACTGACAACATTAATCACATTTTCTCGTCTTGCCTGATCACTGAAGCTGTATGGAGGAGGACTTGCCAGGAGCCACTACCAATGTGGGATTCCATTTGGCATGGTTTTGTTGTGAGAGAGAGGCCGCATGTGCGCATGGCTGTAACTCTCTGGTGTGTGTGGAAGGCAAGAAATGAGAGGCTTTTTCAGGAGAGACCAGTCTGTTGTGAATAAATTGTAAGAGAGTGCTGGTCCCTCATACATACATGAGGATCTGGGTTGTAAATCTTCTTACTTAGTTATTTAATATATCCTCCCGGTTTGCTATCGTAAGACGATAGCTTTCCTTTTTATTTAAAAAAAAAAATCCTAATTTCTGATCTGCTTAAATTTAAGAGGTTCTGGTTAGGATAAAATTCATTTAAACCTCCTAAAATTCATAGGAAAATATTCTAAGAGCTTTGGTACCCTTGGTTTGACCATCTAAACTCATTTTGACCTAGAATAGAGTTGCAAATGTGATTTTACCCTAATTTAGGTTTCTGTGCAAATTACCCAGTAAAAAATGATCAAAACTGAAATCCAACTTTACCATTATATTCCTTGGTTCAAATTAGGTTAAGGCCAAAATTTAGGACTAATCAGAGTCCATCTTGACCTAGTTTGCATTTCAGTCCCTTAAATCTGTATTTCTATCAATCAAACCCCTAACTTTCAAAATTCTTGCAAATAGCCCCCTAACTTCTCATCATTTTCTTCATTTAGGTTTCTATCACCATTGGCGGTGGGAATGCACCTTCAGCAAGATTCAAGGGAGGTTTTCTTCCTTGAATCAAAGGTAATCACCTCCAAATTTGGAGGAAAGGACCTAGAGGAAATTCCCAATCTCTTGAATCGCTTTCTGATCTCCAAATCAAGCTTTAGAGATTAGACAAGCTCAAGATTTCAAGGACTTTTCTCTCTAAAAACCTAAGAAATCCAAGCCTCCTTCCAAGCTTAGAGCTCGATCTAGAGCCCTATAAAAGAACCCCCAACTCCAGACCGTCCTCCTTAGCAAGGTTTTAGGCCAGAAAACCCTCTTCTCCTCCTTCCTCGTCCTGCTCTGACCAAGCTCCAGTGAACTCCCTGTTCTTCCTTCGTCACCCTCTACCACATATAATAGGCAAAGGGAACGTCTTCCTCGAAGTCTTCCACTCCTCGTCATACCAAGTAGGAGCCACCTCAACCTTTCCTCCTTGTCGAACTCACCACCGGAGCATTCGTCTTCTCCGACGTCGGCCTATCATAGCCGGTGCCACACCTACCCTCCCCACATCCGTAAGCACTCTCTCTCTCTTCCTCTCACCTCCCTGCTTCTTCCTACGTCCTTAGACCTTAGGTTCGCACCCAACAACATCTGCATTACCTTTGTCTTCTCCAACTTCGTGCGAATGCCACAGACCACCAAACCACCTGCCACCGAGTCCACGAGCATCGCCTTACTTCATTGATCAGAAGCCCTAAAGAAATTTGGGGCTTCGATTTCTCCTACATCCCACCGAACACTATCGCCATAGACAATCTTCTCCAACTTTTGCAGGCGTCCTCAGGCCACTGCATGCCTTCCAATCACCACCACCGCATTCACCTCTGCAAGGCAAAACTTGTGAGCTTTTCTGACGAGGCCGCGAGGCCGTATTTCCTTTTTCAGGTATACATCGGAGCTTCGCCTCTTCGTTCATCTTCTCTGACGTTGTTCACCACTCCTCCGACTATCATCTACCTTGCTGCAACCCTCAATAAATGCGGCTCTAGGTCCTGAACCTCTCCAGGTCTTCACTCGAGAATCAGCAACGAAGCAGCAACTCAATTCTTCGATGCCATCAGCTGCAATCCACGCTCAATTGTGCGAAAAGAAAGGACTGTGGGATAGTCCCACGTTGTAGACTGAGAGTGCCACGATCTAAGGTATATTGATTCTGTGCCCTTAGCTGGTTTCCTTTGAGAGCACCGAGGTGAGGTCCCACTCGCATGCTCCATCGCACGTACCTTCACTCGCGGCTCACGCCACGCAGGTCTGGGTTGGATCCGTATTCTCGGATACCCGAGTCCATTCCGGTTCTTAAAAGAAGAAATTTGAGAGGGAAGAGGGGGTTTTTGCACACCTCGGGGAGGAGGGGGTTTTTGCACACCTCAGGATTCATGCCACCTCTCCCATGCTCAACTCTTAGCCTTCTGAAGGCTTTGAGAGGCCCTTGTGCCTGGTGCTTACGAGACCCTTGTGTCTCTCTATTGCTGCTATGCCTTAGCTCTTCCTGAGGCTCCTAAGGTTAAGGCGTTTGACCTCTCCTCTCGACGTCAGAGGCCTTGTGCTGATTCTGATCTGGTGCTACTATGGACTTATTTGGCATTTACGTAGAGATTTGGTTGAAAGTACTATTCATATATTTGAGTTGATTGTTAAGCTTAACATTAGGGTTAAATTGGTGGTTCAAACCACCATTTTAACCCCATTTTTCTGCAATTAACTCTTGAAATATTATTCTGATATATCTATTAAGCATCATTTTGATTATATTTGCATATCTCTCTTGATTATTGTGATTAGTTGATTGAAATTGCTAATTTGCTCCCTGCGAATGACCTCAGACTCATTTTTTGATTTTGAGTTTTATAAATTTAAGTGTTGTGATTTCATCTTATACTATGATGCATATTTCTAAAAGTCGATTTCCACGACAAACATTTTGGCACCATTGCTGGGGAGCAATGCGCATTTTCATTCACTGATTACAATCCTGATTTGATACTAACTTGATTTCTCTAATTGGCTATGATTTTTGCGAGGTATACTGGAGAAGATCAACCGCACAACAACCACTCTAGGGGCAGGTAATTTCATTCCTTTCTTCTTAATCCCCTCATTCTTGGAAAGGTTTAAAAACAAGAATCAATTAGGATCAACTCGCATTATTTCATAGAATTAATCACCTGAGTTGCTTGATTTGGTTTTATTTGATTAGAAATCCCCATCCTACTATCTGCACCTATTAGGGACTTAAGGTGCCTGGGGCTATTCACCTTCTTGATTGAACCTAGGTGCCAATTTTGGAAAGAATTGGACCTGGAAAAATAGAGCCAAATTAAGGTTTCCATTTTAGGGTTTTAGGAAAACACATTTGCCTAATTTAAAAGAGAATTGATTTCCCACATTGTGTGTTACCTAAGCCGTGGTTGAATTGACATAATCAAGTAAACCCTAAAAGAAGGCTCTAACAATCACTTGAATCACTACAATTTGGGACTTAATAACCTATTTGCAAGCCACTCAGAGTGATTTTGGGTTCTTTACTTAACTCATCCTAAACTTTCGGGTAGGTTAGGGGAAGTTGACCCACCTTGTGGGTTAACCAACCTCCAAATTAGGTCACAAATCACAATCAATTCTAAAGTTCAAGTGAAATTCAAGGCACATATTCAGGAATAAATTTGGTAGACTTAGGGGTCAAACTTTCCCATTTCGATTTACTTGGATTCTCGGTGACACAGAAGGTTGGGTGGGGGAAATCCTATAACCTGTGGGTACGCTCTACCATGTAGGAGTCTTTGCGGGACTTTCCCTTCCTGGCTGCTCAAGTAATTATCGAGTGAGTGACTTTCTAATCTAGAGATCATCCACCTCGAACCTCCTTAGTCATCTAAAGATTTTTTTTAGGTCAATCAATTGTGTCCAGCACACATTCTATCCCTCATCTGGCTCTGTAGGGCATGTTCAGGAGGTCCTTAAGACCACCCTTGAGGCCTCTATTAGTAGTCCATTCTCGTCGAGGCCAAGCCTCGACCCGTTTGTTTACGCTACTGCCCGACTAGATTGATATCTCTTCCTACTAATCTGCTTCTAAGCCCAGATCTCCATCATCTACAACCATGGAGAATCACGAAGAAGAACCTAATCTTCAGAATCAACTACAGTGCCTCAATGATCTATTCTAGGCATTCATGAATCTGTTGCAGCATCTTCAGATGCAAGATCACTACAATCCTGTTGCAGTGGTGATCGAACCCAGGGTTCAAATCCCGGTTGGAGGACCTGATACTGAACTCAAGCCGAATCTGATTTAGGCTATACCCAAATTCCACGGCTTGAACTCTGAAGATCCCTTCTAACACATCAAGCAGCTAAAACATCTGGCTCAGACCTTCGGGCCTCCTGTTCAAAATCGAGACATCCTGCTCATGAAGATGTTCTCCTCCCTCATGGATAAAGCTGCCCACTTGTACCAAACTTTGACCCGTCCGATCAACACCTGGGTAGAACTCCAATATGAATTCCTGAAGAAATTCTTTCCAGTTGTTTGGACGAATGCTTTGAGGCACCAGATCACGCACTTCACGTAGAATGTGGGAGAACCACTTCATGAGGCATGGGACTGCTTTTTGGATCTGATGCGGAAATGTCCCCATCATGGAGTTCCTAAATGGGAACAAGTCCAGTCTTTTTATCAGAGACTCCGTGAGGATATTAGACTCTTTGTCAATGCAACCTGTGGTCGAAACATCATGGGTCAGCATGAAGATACAGTTTGGGAGATTCTCGAGAACATGTACGAGAACTCCATAAACAATGAATCTAAGGGTGTGTTCGATCAGACGACCACCTGTGCATTGACAAACACGCGAGGGCACACGAGACGCAAGGCCTATCCACTTCAGTTGATCTGGAGTTGGTGGCCAGTCGCTTGGATAAGGTCTCTATCATTAAGAAGAAGGTGGATGAATTAACTCGACATCTGCAGAGAGCCACTGCCGCACAGCAACACGTATGCGCAACTGCCCTCAAGTTGGGAGGCTGTGCATAACATTTACCACCACTCTCACTCGGGGATGGACTCATATCCACCCCTGTCTGATCTTGGATTCGGAGGAAGCTCTGAACCCACCTACTCTAGTTGAAGGAACTCTGAACCTTCATATTATGACTTTTTTGGAGTTCCTCAGACATACAAGGATCTCCATGCCATCCAGAATGATCCATTCTCTGACACCTATAACCCTGGATGGCGTAATCATCCTAACTTTACATGGTCAAGAAATATTCAGAACATGAGATCTCAATTCTAGCCCCGACCAAAGGCTCCGCACCCATATCATACCATTCAGCCTAGGCCCAATCCGAATTACCAATCCAGACCATCTAGGGAAGATTAAATGACTCTAATTCTACAAACCTTGGCTAACATTCAAAAGACCAATGCGGCTACGTAGAAACAGCACAAGGACGATATCACAGAGGTTCTAAATTAGCTCGCACTGACGGCTAGGTCTCACCAGCCTAGTGCACTTCCGTCTCAACCTCTGACAAATCTGAATAATGTGTCAAACCAGAGGCGCATTATGAACCCAAATCAGGGCCAAGCCCACTACGTATATCAGGCCCCTTCTGCTCCATCACCCGATGGGATGGAGGCTTCAACATTGTATTCAGGATATTAGCAACAACCACTTATTTTGTAGACTCCGAACCAAAATTAGGCAGGCCTTAATTATGTTACCACTCGTAGTGGCACATCGACTCAGGATCCACCTTATCCTAGCCACTCTAAACCTGGTAGTTCAGGTCTACCCCTAGGACAGTTATCTAGGACACCCCTATCCCAGATCCAGAGCCTGAACCAATCCTAGAAGAACCTACAGAAGTTCCATTTCCTAAGGCCTTGACCAAAGGAAAGAGGAAACCCAAACCTGTGGCACTTAAGGAAAATCTGGTCAAGCTCCTTGAGCAAGTCCAGATAAACATCCCTTAATGGATGCAATCTGCCACGTATTGGCCTATGTGAGATTTTGAAGGATTTATGTACACCGAAGTGTAATCCACGAAACAAAGACGGGAGTCCGATCATATTGTCTGAGCAAGTTAGCTCAATCATCCTGAGCAAACTCCCATAGAAAGTAAAACATCCTGGCACACTTTGATCTCCGGTAAGATCGGTGACTTAGAATTCGATCGAGCCTTGTTGGATTTAGGAGCCTCCAAAAACCTAATCCCTACATCCCTATTAAATCATTTCGAAGAAATTGAATTCAAACCAACAAAGGTGACCTTGCAGTTAGCACATGATGAGCCCATATTTGTGGGCGGTTTGGTTACTTAAATGCCTAGATTTTAGATTAATAATAATATATAAATAGCATGCATTAGGATGTAAATAACTAATTCATACATTTGATTGATTAACACATATACATAGGAAGCACTAAGTGGTTTACTCACTAATATGCATAGTTCAAGTAAAGAGGATAGCATGCATTAGAAATAGGATTTCTTTTAGAGTGTTGTTTATAAATAACCCAATAATTAAATTGTTTATTCATTTCTTCTCTCCTACTGGAATTGCATAGGAATAACAGCTGCTGTTTCATGCAATCAAAGAGCTGGAAGGAGCGGATCTGGCCTTAATGACCTCGACGCTCCTCTTGCTCTATTCAAATTCATCCCTGTTGGTATAAAGGAGAAGCAACACTACCAAGTCCGGCAGGCTTTCATCCCTTCCCCTACTGTGCAGAGAACTCAGCTTCTCGTCCACTCCACCACCACTAGCCTCAACCGCGACGGAGCTTCACCACCGTGGGTGTGCGGGGTGACAGCTCACACCGTCATCGCAGAGCTCCTCATTACAACCTCACTGTGCCACTGCCTAACCACCAACACCACATCCCCCTGTCCACAATCATCCCTCCACGAGAGGTTCTTCCCCTCCATCATCTTCCTCCAAGAGGAGGAGACCTCTCAACCCCACCACCGTGATCCGCTGTCCACTGCACCAATGCCATCTCCTTCTTCATCATCTTCACGCATGCCTCGCATCCATCCTCATCATGCCATCCCCTCTAGTTAAGTCATCTGGGAAGGTTCCTAGATGTCTGAAGGCCCAACACACCACCGCCACCTCCTCGCCAGCCCTTAATGCATGCCACTACGCCCCCTCACCTCCGCGTGCAGTGCACCATCATGCCCGAGCCTTCGTCTTGCACGTGCGGCCAGCAGCGCGCCTACGTGCACCTCCAGCGCACATCGCCCTCTCCCTCACACATTGTTGCAACTCACCATGCCACCAGCCCAGCGTGCCTAGCCATCACCGGCACCACCATCGAGTGCACCTCCTCGTTGCGCATCCAACGCACCCTTGCACGCACCCTCCTTGCATGCACATACGCGCATGCCACCCACAACAACAACAGCAGTTGGACTCCCCATCCTTTTCTTCTTCTCCATCAACAGGGAGGAGGAACCCAACAGCCATCGCCATTCCTCTACACGTAGCCACCACCACGGACCTCCGTTCTCCACGCCGTCGCCTCCATTGAGCTCACCTCGACTCCATGAGACCACCCATACCCTCGATCGCGTCATCTGCAACCCCGTGCAAGCACGGAGCCACTCCCACCACCAGTGGCATCCTTCTTTTCGGCGACTGCCATCGGCCACCGTTTGATACGCCGTCACAGTCCACGCATAGCCCTCGTCGCGACCAACCTTCTCCGAGCTTCCCGTGGTCTGCCATCTCCTCCCCTCCACACACGCATGAAGGGAAGAAAAGCTCTATTTTGGGTTTGATTTTTATTTACATTTGCATGCCAATGATGAGATGTGGGATTTTTGAGTTAATAATTTTCTAATCTGGTGATTTTGTGGGAACTCCCTCCATCTTTCATGAAAATACAATATTAGCTGATTTATGTCATATTATCTTATTTGAAAGGACATTTTGATTTAGTTTCTTTGCAAAATTAATTATGAACATCGATGTTTGACTTGTGTGAGTTTTAGTAGGACATTGTCTCCCTGTGGATACGACCAACTCCTTCGTGAGTGGTTTATTTAATTTGTTTTGATTTGCATTGTTCGCCACTCGATTTCTGTACTGCAACGATCTTGATTTATATTTTTGAAAACTAAAATAACACGATCAAAAATGGCACCATTGCCGGGGAGGTAATAGGCTTAATAAATCCGCATTCATTCATTTGTTCATGTTGATCTAAATTTTGGAAGCCTATTTAACTCTGAATCTTTTTGTTGTGGTGCGAGTGCATATGTTCTGCGACACACATTCTACGACTCACCATCACACTAGTCATCATGAGAGGTGACCCTTGATGTCACCATAGGAGAAACTGTTCAAGCCACCTTGTAAGGAACCTGATTGCCAGGAGAGGAAGGACGAGGATGTAATGATCATTTCCGCACATTTAGTCATTGATTTGATTAGAGTAGGATTTAGACTTTAGTTTAATTTTCCTTGCACATTTGGTTTGAGACCCTTGTTTTGGGGTACTTTTTAGGGATTTGTTCCCCGACTTTCTTTTAGGCCCTTGTGTGGGTGATTTTTCGGGAATCTGTTCCCATTTCTTTAGACTTAGGTTTTTCTTCTATTTTGTGGTTCAATGTTATTTTTTTTTCTTTGTTTGTGCATAAGTAGATATATAAAAAAAAATCAAAACACGAATTGCCTGATAGAAGCTTCATGCCCTAGGACGACCATTTAGGTGTGAATGAGCAACATCTAGACTTTATTTTCTACATTGCATGCATTCTCTCATCATTGATTGCTGGAAGCAAGGTACACATCTTCTTACTTTGCATCCATATCTAGAGCACGCATTTGCATTTGGACTTAATTCCAAGACCACCAAGTTTGATTTGAATTGATTTAACAAGTGGTCACCGTAAATTTTTTGAAAAGGACAAAGTAAAGGAGGAACATAGTAAAACCCAAGGAGTTGATTTGAGACATTGTGCTGCAGTTTCAAATTGAAAACTTTTACGGTGTATGCACACTTGTACTCAAGATCAAAGGTTTTGTAAATCCAAAGAGGGGGATACCCTATCACAGATTTTTGAGGGTAGTTAAGAAACACAGCAAAAGCACAGCTTCAAAGGAAGGATTATGCCTACTTGCATGCCTTGATCTTCCGTATTTGGAGTTGCTTTACCATTTGAGCTTTAGGGAAGAGCACCTAACCTCCAACTGGGTCATTTTAGGCATTTCATAGGTCGACAAATAGGACCGTAATTGATTGGACAACTTATTTTGTCACCTATAATCTGAAGTAAAGTCCAGAGCCTAAACTTGTAAAGACCTAACAAGTCCTTTTGAATTATGTTTTTAGTGCATGCTTGATAGACGATCTCTTAGGAGACAACTTGTGTTTGATCCAAAACCTGAAAGAATCCTAAGAAGAAACCACCCAAGGGAAGAAATGGCTGGTCAAAGGAGTCTTAAGGAATACTTCATTTCGACTAATCACCTGGGCTCTGCACTATGTAGACTCGGAGGGGACAATCCATATGAGATCAAAAGCAGTATGATGTGAAAGATTGGCGTGATTTGAAATTAGGGTTTTAAATCATTGTAACACGTCAATTCACAATCGCTTTTAAAATTTATAACCTAGATAGTGGTAGTATCTAGGGTCATCTAAGGAAGCAAGATTGTTAATCACATGAATGGTTCTCTCTTTCGCCTCTCAAATTCGCACTTTCTTTTTGTGATTTTGATTTTGTTATTTTTATATTTTTCAAAACAATCGGGCTTAAGATATGGGAAGATGAAGTTACTCTACAACTACACCTATCACTAAACCTAAGTGACAAAAATGGAGTTCTCTCTTCTAAGGTCACCCTAGGCAAGTACGCCTAGTGTAATTAGAAGAGGAGTGTGTGCACTACAATAGCATAACATGATGAATTTAGAAGGCAATTATGACTTGTATTACTAGCAAGGTCAATTACAAGTAGCTAAATAATTCTAAAAGAAAAAGAGAAACTAAACTAGCTAATACAAGATAAAAGAAGATAAAGAAGAAGATGAATCCTCTATAGAAGTTTAGGAGAGCCCTTTCTCCAAGTGCAGTCGCCCCGCACTTGAAAAGAGATCTCTTCCTTCTTCAAGTGGCCTTCCTTCAAGCTCTCCTCCAAGGTTGGTGTCAACCACCTTGTTGGCTCCTTCTTTGCCTGGCCGTCCCCTCTTGATGAAGGTGATCTCCTCTTTGCATGGCTAAGGGAGAGGAGGGAGAGGAAGAAGGCACCAAGGGGGTGGGTAGGTTGCCCCCTTGATCTTCTTCTCTCCTACCTTCTTGGTATGTGATGTAGGTGACTATTAGTGGAAATTAAACTAAGGAAGAGGAGATGGGAATTATGTGGTGGTAGGGTAGGGTATTTATAGGATGGGAACGGGGGTGGTTATGGTGTTTTTTGGAGGGAAATGAAGGGGTACTTGGATATTTTTGGAGGGAAAAATGGGAGGGAAATGAAGAGGTGACTTGGTTTTCCCTCCAAAAATACCTTCTAGAAGGTATTGATTTTGGAGGGAAAAAATGGAGGGTGGAGATGGGTTTTGATAGTGGATGTAGGGTGGTGATGGAAGGGATAGTTGGCACCAAAATAAAGTAGGAGTAGGTGGCCTTTTTGGTGGAGCTTAGGTAGTAGGGTAGTAGGTTTTGTTGCCATGGAGGTGGACTAGCTAAGCTAAGCTAGCTTAGCTAGTAGGGAGTAGGGTTGAAGGCATTTGGAGCTAGGGTTTTGAGGGAGAAGAGCTGGAGGTAGTCATCTTGAGCTGCACTGGAGCTGGTGGCTACTGAAGAGAGATGCAAGGAGCTACCTTAGCTGGCTTAGCTTGCTAGTTCTTTGCTAGATGCTAAGCTAAGCTAAAGCAAGCTGGCTTCTATTGAAAGGAGTTGAGGTGAGCTGGGTCTGATGCTCCCAGGGAGGACCTAGCTGGTTGAGGTAGCTAAGGTAGCTTAGCTCTTGAGTCCCTGGGAGCTATACTTGAGCTTCCTGAGCTAAGATGAAGTCATCTTCAGCTAGCTGGAGTTGAGTGGAGCTGGATGTAGCTGGTCCTGAGCTGAGGTGAACTCCAGTCAACTCAGTTGAGATAGCTAGAGCTCCCAGTGAATTGATAGGAGCTGAGATGAGCTAGACGTAGCTAAGTTGAGCTGGATCTGAGCTGACTTGAGCTAAGGTGAGGTAAGATGAGCTCTCTTGAGCTGCCGTTTAGCTGAGATGAGCTGAATGGAGCTAGGATGAGCTAACCCTAATTCAAGTGAGCTGGATTTCAGCTATGGTGAGCTAGATCAAACTGAGTTCTAGCTAGTTTAAGCTTCTCCTACAATAGATGTGTTGGGATCATCATTCTCGTCACCAATCCTCAAGGGGACTTTGGCACCGGCACTTTGGGATGGTACTGTCTAAGACACCACCCAGGATCTCACAACTCCAAAACACAATGTGGTGCAAAGGAGCACTCCTAGCGAACTCAAGCTCTTGCTCTGACGCTATGGGTAGAGCATCATCCAAGACACTTGAGCTGCAAAATTGCGCCTTAATGCTCCATCTAAAGATATGGAATATAGATATAGAGCAGCGCTAAGGCGGTAACATGTTGTCATCACATCCTCAAAGGAGCCATTTTCCTCCTTCTCGACGGTGGGAACTCAAACCAATGATTTGCTTCGGATTTTACTAGGGCCAAACAGGGGTTTTCATCTAATTTCTACATGTTTTTAAGGTGTTGGCTTGTGTGTGAATTTTGACACAAGAATTTTCTCAGAATTTTAAGTTTTTAAATCGAAAGCTAAGCCAGATAATTTTCAAGTTACAGAGGAAGATCAAGTCACCTGAATCATCATGAGTTCAAGTGGAATTAAGAGAAAGATATTTGATCTAGTCTCGAAATTAGGCCCAGAGATTCTAACAATTAGATCTTGATCTTAATCCCTAGTTTGTTAAAGATTAAATCCCTTGTACCTTAGAATGAAATTTTCAACCTTAGTTCTACTTTTCAAATTTTCCTCAAAAAAGTTTTGAACTTTTTTTATTTTTTTTGGGTATGCATGAAGGAAAATGACAAAAGGAAAAAACATATTTTTAGGTTTTTAAAATCCTAAATCTATCATCAAAATTTAAAAACACCTCCCCATGCTTATGATATGCAATGCCATGCATTAGGAGGGAAAATGTATCACCTTAGTGAAAGGCAGTTGGGTTTAGGATGGTCAAAACCTGGGAAAAGAAAGAGAAAAAGAAAGCAAGAAAAAATGATGGGTTACCTCCCATCCACTGCTATCTTTTACGCCATTCAGCTGGGCATGAAGTGATGCACGGAAAATGAACAATCATGTAAATAATTGGACACTTGAATGTCCTTAAGAAATGTGTTTTCCTCAAGATCCCTAAAAAGATGATTGGTAAAGAAATAGGGATCAAAATGAAATGGAAAGATGGAAGAATGACCCAGGTTTGGCCATGGTTTGAGTTCATGTAAAATGACAAACTTGGGTTGGTTGAGTGGTAGGTCCAAGGGAAAGGGAGGGAGAAAGTAGTCAATGAGATGTAGGGTGGGTGAAGTTAGTGTGGATGTTTTTGGTGAAAAATCAAGAAGATTGAAAGAGTCAAAGTCAAACCCTAGTTGATCTGAAAAGTCTTGGACCACAAAATCATCCTTAGAATTGGAATCAATAAAATCTAGATCCATGGTGGTCAGAGTTGAGTAAGATTTGATCAACATAGACTTCTCAAATGCTGCTTCTATTGTACTATCAGTGTCCTCAAAAATTTCATGATCAATGGACCTCCTGGAAGCTTGAAATAAATCTAATGAGAAAGGTTGGTTGCTTCAACTTATATTCATTTTCCCAGAATGAGAATTGATATTAGTTGTTGCAGTAATCAGAAAGGGTCTTCCAAGGATGGCATTAATGTGAGCCTCAGGTACCTTTATGTCAAGGACCATAAAATTAATCAGAAATAGAGAATTCCGGACCTTGACAATACTATCCTCAACAATTCCCCGCGGTTGAATGGTGGATCGGTCTTCCAATTGAAATTGAACCTTAGTAGGTGTAAAATCACCGAATCGAGATTCCTCGAATAAGATGGGGGAATGATATTAATAGAGGTACCTAAGTTGAGAGGGGTGCAAAAAAAGTTGGTGTCATTTATGACAACCGAGATGAATGATGCACTCGGGTCCTTTTTTGTGAAAGGCAGCTTGCTATGAAAAGTTGAGCTTGTTGTCTTAGAAAGGACCACCCTTCCTAGATTCTGGGCCTACCATTTTGGAGTATATCTTTCTATCAACAATTTAGCATAGGTAGGGGTGGCATCTACGAGGGGGATATTAGTCTCGACTTGCCCAAATAAGTCCAAAAGATTTTGGTGAGAGGGCTCTGATTTTTTATTAGAAGGATTGGATTGCAGTGCTTGAGAATGAGGGATAGGATTTGAAATTGAACCTTAGTAGGTGTAAAATCACCGAATCGAGATTCCTCGAATAAGACCGGGGGAATGATATTAATAGAGGTACCTAAGTTGAGAGGGTGCAAAAAAAGGTGGTGTCATTTATGACAACCGAGATGAGTGATGCACCCGGGTCCTTTTTTGTGGAAGGCAGCTTGCTATGAAAAGTTGAGCTTGTTGTCGTAGAAAGGACCACCCTTCCTAGATTCTAGGCCTACCATTTTGGAGTATATCTTTCTATCAACAATTTAGCATATGTAGGGGTGGCATCTATGAGGGGGATATTAGTCTCGACTTGCCCAAATAAGTCCAAAAGATTTTGGTGAGAGGGCTCTGATTTTTTATTAGAAGGATTGGATTGCAATGCTTGAGAGTGAGAGATAGGATTTGAATCTAGTGTTTTTGGTGTTTCTTTTTCTTCTTCCTGAGTGGGGTTAGGAGAGTTGATTTGCATAGGTTGAGAGTGGGTTTCATCAATTTGATTTGAAGGCTCTAAATCAGTGGTGGTTTTCCCACTCCTCGATGTATCTGCATATGTAGTTTGATTTTCACTGGAAGGAAATGGGGGGCCTATTGTTGATGGAAACTGAGTTGGAGCTGAGGTATCGGGTTAATAGGAGGCTGATTAGTGTGGTTCTGATGTTGGTGTCCACCCGGGTGTTGGTTCCTTTTATTGACAAAGTTTGGTGTGGGCTGGGATGGTGAATGTCCTGCAGGTCTTTGAGTCGGAATAACCCTAATTTGATCATTGAGATTGTTAATAACACAGGTGATTTCTGTAGTTTTTCTTTGCATCTCTTGCAGGGTTTTCATCATCTAGGTATTGATGTCTTCTTGAGATGGCCTAGATTGATAAGTTGGATTTGAACCATACCCTCCAAATGGGTTTTGTTGTTGGTAAGGAACCATATTAGTCCAGGAGTGAGTCGGATAATTCCTCCAATTAGAGAAATTTTTCAATTGCTTTTGGAAGGTGGAGACATTTTGAGTGGGGTGATGCTTTGGACAAGTATAATTCCTCGTTGAACCATAGAAAGCCTCAGAATTATGATTATACTCAGCACGGGCAGTATTTAGGTTATGCAAATTTTCTCTCTTTGGGGTTTTAGAAGGGTTGAGATGTGGAATTCGTGGAGCTTGGGTAGGTGTTGCAGGTCTCCCTTGGTTGGCTAGGTTTGCTACATCCCTATTCAACTACTATTGATTAGCATGTAGCTGAGCCATTATGGAGTAGAAATTAGATGGGGGGGCCTGATTAAGTAGCTCCTGGGTGGATAGATTGGGGAAGGAAAAATTAGCATGCAAGTTAGAGGACCTATTTTGATTTTCCATTTTTAAAGAAGAGAAAGAATGTAGGAAAAGTCTTTTTTGGGGAGGCAAAAATCACGTGGTCCCTCCAAGTGTGGAGTTTTGGATCGCCGCTTGTGCAAAATGGAAGAAACGGTGAGGAGAGGAGGGAGAGATGAGAGAAGTGTGCAATCAAGCAATAAAAAATTCTAGACCTAACTTAAATGTGACTCCCTAAAATTAACCTAAGACATGATCTACCTAGGAAATAAGAAATCAATAGTGGATATCCGTTCTTTCAATAAATCTGGCCAGGTTGAATAAGGGGAGGTTTGGGCCCAAGCATGTCCCAGGAAAATCACTAGGGGCTTGTGTAAACCCGCACCCGGTCGTTTGACACGGCCCCTCAATCGAACACTAGATATAGATGAAGGAATTGATACCAACTAAAAATAACTTAAGACCTAAGTAGCAAGCCTAAGTTTGATGAAACCTTAGGAGTCAAATTGCTACAGATTTTAATTAGGTCAAGGAGGCTAAAGTGCACAAGGAATGTGTTGGGCTTTAGTTGGGGTAATACTTGATTATTTCTTTTTTATGTGTGTACGAATTGGGTAGGAAGTGATGCCCAAGCCAAGTCAATAGGGGGTTTGCAAACAAGGATTTGTTGTTCAAGTGTTTTAGGGTTTTAATCAAGAATTTGTGTCTTTTAGGATTCTCTCTTGTTAAAATTTCAAACAAGGTTTTGAAGTTCCACAAAAAATAACAATCAAGTTGTAGTTGGTGGAGTTCAATTCCTCTAGAGTTGATGTGACTAAGAGAGAAATTGAAACCCTAAAGTTGAAAAATCCTATGCATGCAACTCCTAAATGAATCTCTTTCTTAAAAATCTTTTGAGGTGGTGGTCCAAACAAGACAAACACTACCACCACATTATAGAAAATCAAACAAGGAATCCAAAAATAAATTTTTTGAGATTTTAGAAAATTATTTAGTATTTTTTTGGAATTTTTCTTCTTATTGGTGTCAAGAGTCAGAAATGATAGATTCGAGGAATTGATTATGTAAAAACCTTAAACGGCCTCAGAAATTTTTGAGAATTTTATATGTTGTAGATAATTTCTTAAGGTTTCCAATAATATAAAGTCTGTATAAATTTGATGAGTAGAAAAAGTTATAAAATTCACGGACATTAAGAAAACAAGGTCTGACCCCTGTTCAATCCGTGAATTTTTTAATTTTTTCTGTTCAATGAATTTTCTTGAAAATTGGACTCAAGATTTTTAACTCAAAGGGACTTCTTGGAGTGGAATTTGGTGATTTTAGGAAGCTCCTAAATGCCCAAACTTGATTTTTGAAAGTTATGATAAAAGTTTGGATTTTCAAAATTCAGACACCAATAAGGCAAAGGTAATGGAAAAATGAAGCAAACAAGAAACAAAATGAATTTTAGGATTCCACAACACTTAATTTTTCTTGATTTTTTTGATAATTTAAATATTTTTTTAATATATTTTATTTTTGTTTTGATAAGAAAAGGCATTGGTACTAACCTGATGTACGTGGGAAGAAAAGAAACTTGAAGCTTCCGCTCCAAGTGCTCCATATGCTGCTCCCGCTCCTGATTCTCACCTAAAATCAAAAAAAAAAATTTGTGAAGATTGATGTGACTAAGTCATGCCTCCCCAACAATGGCTATCTTGAAGCATCGAAAGCCAAGGACACTGCGAGGATTGATGGTGGGAGCTAGGAATTCGATACAGACCGTGTTGTAAAGCCAATCCAAAGCTAGAAATAAAGAAGAAAAGAGAGAGAAAACTCTCCAAAAAATGCAAAAAATTCTTCTATCTCTCTCTTACAAAAACGCACTGCAAACTGAACCAGGACTAACCATGTTTTAAGCATGGGTGCTTTAACCGCAGAGTTTAACGAACCTTAGGTTAGTTACTACGGGCCTTAGAAACCTTCACGGTAGACTGAGGCTAAAGCTGGTTAGGTCTAGATCTTGGTTGGTACCTGAGTACCTCTAGGCCTACTATTGGCATTCTAACCTAATCTAACAAAAAAAAAGCACATAATAGAAATCTGAGCATAAAAAGGCATGGTCTAGAATTTGAGTTAATTCCATGAGATTTTACTAAGGGACTTGTGAAAGTTAGGCCTGGGGGTATGATGATAACATCATCATCAGCCATATCTAGCTTTATTTAGTCATAATCAAGGAATAAATACTCCTACATAACAGCCAAAGGACCCTAATTCGCTGCAAATCCATTCTGAGAGAATAATAGTAAAATAGGGGCAAAACTATAGTTTTAATAGCATATCTCAATTGCAGTACAATCATGAGTTTTCTCAAGGGTTAAATAATGGTCAAATGATCTTAAATGTTTAACAAGTGAGTCCATACAGACAGAAATGAGTTTTTGCATATTTCAGGAGTTAAATGACATCTGAAACCCTAAAAATAGACCCACTCAATTAAATAAGGTTTCATTCAAGATAAAATTCACCTAAACCCTCTAAAATTCATAAAAAAATATTCTCTAGGGTTTGGTACCTTTAATTTGACCATCAAAACCTATTTTGACCTAAAATAGAGTCACAAACAGACCTATGCCCTAATTTACATTTTTGCATAAATTACCTAGTCAAACTTAGTAGAAACCTAAATTTGACTTCATCATTGGATTCCTTGGGTCCAAATTAGGTTTGTACCAAAATTTGGACCCAATCTGAGATCATCTTGACCTAGTTTGCAATTTGGTCCAATCTGAGTCTTTTCTCTCACACACATGCCCCTAACATTCAAATTCCTTACAAAAAGGTCCCTAAATTTATCATCATTCTTTACAAATGAGTCCTTCCACCATTATCGTTCAAGAATCCTACTTCGACGAGCTTCATTTGGAGAGTTCTCCTTGATTGATCGATGAATCCCTTCCAAAATTGGAAGGGAGATTCCTCGAGAAGTTCTCTTTCCAATGAATTTGGTCTTGAGCCCAACAACCTTCCCAATCTCTCATGTGAACATATGAGAGATTCGGGTATCTCATAGGTTTCCAACTCCAGCGAGCCTTCCAAGCTTGGGAAGCTTGCTTCCCAAGCTCTAACCGCTCCCTAAGACCTATAAAGGAACCCTAGTGCAAGGCCGTGCTTTCCAAGCTTGATTTTGGTTGGATCTACCCTCATTTCCTCCCTCCTATTCCAGCCGAAAGGCTCCTCAAGCTTCAGAGACTCCCTCTACCTATCCTCATTGTCCGACTGCAATACTGGCGGTGAATTCTTCTTCCTTGTCTTCCTCCACATAGTGCAATATCAGCCGTCGTCACTCTCTCTCCATCGTCATCGCCGTCCTACCTCCATCGGAGTGCTTTCTACCCCGGCATCGACCTACCAACACTGGTGTCGTTCTCCCTCCTTCGTCCATTAGATTAGGGTTAGTTAGCTTCTTTAGATCCTTAGGTTAGTTTTACACCCCAAAAACCCCAAAAATATCCCCTTGACACACACTATCACCCTCGTCTTCCCTGTCTTCGGTCGCTTCTCCGACGAGGCACTCCCATCGCTACACCACTCCATACGCCTCGCCACCCATCCCACAACCTTCGCCACTACTCCACCAATCAAACCCCTCTCCTATTTCGCTCCACCGTCCACCCGAACCCTCCGCCAAACAAACCCATCATCTCTGACCAATTCCGACTTCGCCAACCACCTACACACATCCTCGCGCTACATCATGCACACCACCACATTTGCCGTGCCACAGCGATCTTGCTGAACCAACTGACGAGGCCACAAGGCCGTGTTCTTCATTTCTGGTTCACCACCACCACCGCCATTACCAGAGCTCCTTCGAGGAGCTTGAAGAAGGTCTCTTGCTGTTGCCAACTCCAGGTGTCAGTCCCAGGCTTTTGCAGGTGACTCCCAGGCATCCTCCTGGACCCTCAATTCCACGTCACAAGCTCGCCTTTGACTTCAATTCGAGATAGCATCTGCTGTAGCTGCTGTAAGAGGAAGTGTGGGACTTTAGTCCCACATCATTAACCACTGAACGCCCGTGGTGACATAAATTGATTTTGTATCAGCTGCTTATTGCCTCGACACACAGGGGGTGAGGTCCCCCGCATGCACCCCTTCACCTGCCTCGCCCGTGACACCACCACGCGGGTCTGGCTCCGACCCAATTACCTGCCTACGCTTGCGCACACCTCGACTACTACCCCACACCGGCAGCCCTAGTCCTAGGTGTGCTCTAGACCGATCACCCGATAACTCGGTACTGTGCATGGCCTTGTGAAGGTGGGAAAGAAGAGAAACTAGAGAGGGGATAGAGAGAGAACACGTGGGGTTAAGGGGGGTTTTGCTCTATTGTGTATTGGCTAACACTTAGCCAAAAATTGAAGGAGGCCCCCAGTGCATAAGAGACAGAGCTAAAGAAAGAAGGGAAGAAAAGGCAAAGCAGAGGACAGAAGAAAGAAAAGAGAAGAGACAGAAGGCTGAAGAAGAGGAGGCACGTAGAGAAAGAAGGAGAAGAAAAGAAAGAAGATAGAGCAGAGAAAGAAGAGAAGAAAAAGAAGTACAGTGTCCTCTTGGCACTATAGCAAGGCTGACTTAAGCCGTCCGGTGGAAGACTCCATCGTCTGATGGAGTGCACTGTGCACTTGGTTTGAATAGTTGATATTATTTGAGTATTTGCTACATGTGTTAAACTAATAATTGGTGATCCAAATCACCATTATTTTGTCTAGATTTCTTTTGACTCATTATATACTCATGCTATACATTGCATATTAGTTTTTGAGTAATCAATTGTGCTCATTTACATTAATTGTTGAGATTAGCGCATGAATTCCATATTTGTTCTCAGCGAACGACCTCAGACTTCATTCAAGTTATAAATTTTATCTATTTTGAGCGATTGTGTCCTATACTATGACACATCTCTTAAACAACGATGAAATCGCTACAAACAGTGGTCCTGTAATCCTGTCTTAAGATATCAGTGCTAGATAGGATAGGATGGTCAGGATCAGGGGTGTTAGGAGTAGATGAACACCCATGACAACTAGATCCATGGGATGAATTGTGCATGTCATTAGTCTCAGTCCCATGTGGAATGCCATCTAAGACCCCTGATAGTGAAGATGAATGTTCCATTGGGTCGCTGTAGAGGAGCCCAATGTTCCTATAGAAAGCTGAATCTTCACCTTCACCATCCTCCTCGATTAAATCGCAATCGAAGTTCTTTAATGCCTTAAAAATGTCAAGTCTAAGCTTTTCATTCCCTAGGGCAATCTCCATGCACCCCGATGCATAGTCGATGTTTGCGTGGGCGGTTGCCAAGAACGGGCGACCTAGAATAATCGATGCATCACGGAGATTAGGAGGAACCTCCATATCAAGAATAAAAAAATCCGCTGGAAAGCAGAATCCTTGGACTTTCACGATCACATTTTCAACCACCCCCTCAGCGTTTTCACCAATCAGTCAGCCAACTGTATGGTAACCGAGGTGGGCTTTAACTCCACGAATTGAAATCGATCAAATACTGTGGTGGGAGTTAGGTTGATGGATGACCCCAAATCAAGAAGGGCCCTATCAAAAGGGGAATCCTGCAAGAAGAGAGAAATCAGTGGTGTACTTGGGTCCTTCTTTTTGGGTGGTAAGTCAACTAAGATAATAGCGCTGGCTTCCTTAGATAATACCACTTGTCATCCGATTTTCTGTTATCGCTTTAGAGTACAATAGTCCTTGAAGAACCTAGCAACAACAAGGATGTGATCTATTGCTTCGAGGAGAGGGACTTGAATGTGAACTTCCTTGAACATAGATTTCAGGTCCTCGAAATTCCGCATACCCTTTTTCCATGCTGAATCTCGCATTAGAGTCATGGGAAAAGGGACGAGAATCTCAGGGTCTAGGGGCTTCTTTCCTCTATCTAATGAAGATGGCTTGTGAGAGGAAGAGGGTTGTGAGCCATCGTGCGGTAGAGAGTAGGAAAAATCATTAACCACTTGCCTAGGTAGTGGGTCTTGTGTAGTTTTTCTGCTACTTAAAGTGACAGCTCTTGCATCGGCAGGCTATCCATGAAGGGGCAGAGGAGCGAGTTGTCCTGAATACACAAGGTTTGGCAACAGAGGTGGCTGATCGAGCCCATAACCAAGTTGTGCGGGAGGTGCTTGCAGAACAGCATGTGCCTGCCCCTGTGGTGCTTGGAATCTAGGCGGAGCACCCTGATTCAGCACATATCTTGGGTTTGGGACAGGTTGGGAGGGCAAGGCTCCCTGTGACCTATGCTCTTGCATCATCTGGTTTTGCATGTTTTGTATGCTCTGAATTTGGTTAGCCATTGCCTTCATTATTTGCTGGTTGTCATGAGTAGATTTTTGAATTGATCCCTGTAATTCCTCCTTCAGATCTCCAAAGGGTCGGCCTGGTTTGGAGGATAGTTGGCAGCTTGGTAAAGCGGCTGGTAGATAGAGAGTGTTTGTTGCTGCAACGAGAATGGCTTCTGCCTTGGGTATGTGTTCTACACATTCCCGTATTGCCTAGTCAGGTAATGTGGAGCTTGACTCAGTCTCTGTGGGTTACTAGACCAGGAGAAATTGGGATGCTGGCGCCAACTAGGGTTATACATCTTAGAATACGGGTTGTTATGCCCGTAACCCTGAATAGCATTAACATCTTCGTAGGCCAAAGATGTCTCAGATGTAAATTCATCAAAAGAATACGCACTCGTATCGTCATGTGGTGCGTAGCCCTAATTGTACAGCGCCAGATCCACATTGTTCACGGGTTCCTGGTACACAGGATCTTGCAGAGATGTAGAGAAAACATCTTGAGTTAGTGGATATGTACGAGCAGAGGGAGCTTAGGATGCTTAAGAGGAGTAAGATGGAGCAGTGCTGTTAGAAGATCTAGATCTCGCTCACATTAATTCATCAAGTTTCTTATAAAGCAGATCCACCTTATCCAGCTTTTTGGTGATAATGTCCATGTTGGCTCAGGCAGACTCGGCTTGAGCTTTGTAGACACTGACTCGTTGTTGTCCAGGTTGCTGGAACTGGTTCATGGAGGTGTCATTCACTGAGTTCTCTGCTAAGGACTCGAATAGTTCAAATGCATTGTTCTCGTCCTTCGTGAGGAAATTCCCACCACTAGACGCATCGACCAAGTAACGATGTGTGTCATCCAGCTCATGGTAAAAGACTTGAGCGAGGTGCCATTTGGGTACACCATGGTGTGGGCACTTTTTGAGAAGATAGTGGAATCTATCCTAGGCGTCATGCAGCTTCTCTCCAGGGCCTTGGGCAAAGGTCGTGATCGCGAACCTCATAGCATTTGTTCGACCAATTGGGAAGAACTTTTGGAGGAATTTGCGACGTAATTCCTCCCAGGCTCCAATTGGCCTCCCGATAGTCTTGAACCAATAGGGAACTTTATCCTTGAGAGAAAAAGGAAAACGCTTCATGAGAACAATTCCAATATCCATATTCCTGGGTCGAACTAACTCTATAATCCGACTCAGATCTTTGATGTGCTGGAATGGATCCTCATTCGAGTTTCCATGGAAATGAGTCTGAATCAAACTTATGATATTAGGCTTCAACTTGAATGCATCTCCGCCTATGGGAATCCGGACCTGATGTGCTATAATTATTGCCGTCGGATCATAGAAGTCCTTCAATTGTTCTCTGTGTGGTGGATGCTACATCCTGTCAAGTGTTGTGAGAATCCTGTCGATGCTCTGCTCATATTTCTATTCAGTTTCCTCGACCCTGGCTTCCAGATGAGCCATTGGGTCCTTATTCTCAGGGTCTTGACCAACTCGAGGACCGGGATTAGCCATCTTAGCTAATCAAGTAGAAGAAGGTTGGGAAGAAAGGTCGGGCAAGAATCGCCTTTGCCACCTTGGGTTCGGCTCCCAAGGTCCTACAAGTTTAGGTCCTAATGACCTTTTTCCTTTCATACATCAACTCAAAGGGTTGGTGTAGTCAAGCAGAACAAGGCTAAGGCCTTGTTAATCAGAGTAGTCCTTTAGCTCAGATGACCGGATTTTTTGTTTAAGTTTGTGTTATTGAAAAAAATTCGGCGAGAGACCGACTGCAAGGAATTCCCACCTCTCAGGCTAATCCACCTAGGCTGGTTATGAGGGGACTACGAGGAAGGTTCTTCCTTTGACTTTCGCCTCTGGTTCTGTTACCCTACAGCTGCAGTCGTTTGACACTACCTCGCAGGCTTAGATACCAGGTTTTGCAGGAGAGGTTGAAACTATCCAGTAGTTTCAAGCCAAATGTAGGTTATTTGATATATCTTCATGAATTTTAACCTATTTCTTCAATTTAGTAAATGATGGGTGGCCCACAAGGTGACTCATCTCACCGACTAACTCTTGGGCTCGTCGAAGTCCAAGTTAGTCTACGTGGTCCAATAGACTCATGCACTTCTAAGTTTTTTTCAAATTGAAGACCACAATTCAAATGTATACTCTCAAGTAAGATGAAATCCAAATGATTTGAAACTTGGCAGAAAGATTCCTTTTCTAATAAGCTTTTCAAATATTATTTTTTCAAAATTTTTACTATTTCCAACAAGTAGTTATGAATTTTTAACAAACTAAGGGTCAAATATGGGATTTAGACCTCGTATTGGTTTTTCTGTTGGAAATGATATCAAATATGCTCCAAAAATTTTGTAAAAATATGATAATGAAAGATAATTTGATTATATTTCAAAACCTAAAAATTGTGAGTAAATCCGATTTGTATGTTGGTCATAATTGATTTCTAAAGTTCACAAAAGTTCTATTTTCAAGTAATCTGATCTATATGTACTCCATGAATTTTTAAAAATTCCACAGAAGAAATTTCTTTTAGGAAAGGTGGCATTAGAAAGATAATTTGAAGATCTAGTCCCAATCCAAATTTCTAATTTTTGGTGTATCAGAAACATGACTATTAAATTTTAAAGATGGTAATCAATTTTTGGTCGAGTTTCTAACAAGAATGTGTACACCTGATTTTCGCAGCGCCCACTTTGCCTCATTCGCCGCTTCGTGTGGTTCAACCTACACACAAAAATTTCTATGTTAGAGATGAAATCAAAAGTCATCGTGCCTCCCCGTCAACGGTGCCAATTTGTTCAGGGCGTAGATTGCGTAAAAGATAAATGAGTTGTAGTATAGCACGAAATACATCTCGACAAATAAATTAACAGAACTGGTGAGTCTTGGTCGATCACAAGGAGGTAGAAAGTACTTTTGATTTCATGCGTTTGTTTCAAATATAAAGACTAAGTAGAAGGAACAATGAATCACAATATTTATATCACAAAGAGAGATTGAACATGAATTAGATACATGTATTTGAATAAAACATAAAATAAACAAACTACTATTGTAACAGAATAAGGGCACCACGGGTGATCCGTGGTGGCCTTCTGGAGAGGTTGAGGAGAGTAGCAACGATCCACCGAGGTGGCTTAACGGATGCTTCAGAAGAAGATGCAGAGGCAGCAGCATAAAAGATGGGAAGAAGGTAGAGGAGTTGTAGAAGGAGGAAGAAGGAAAATAATTGAATGCCTTCAAAGGGGAACCTTAGGCCTCTTTTTATAGTTTTTGTGAAGGGTATTTATGGAATTGGAGCCCTTAATTTCGTGCAATAGCCTTAGGTTGATCAAATTCGTTGATTGGGAGATCAACGGTTCTGATTAAGCCTTCCAAATTCTTCTCCATTCGTGGATTTAATCTAAAGCTGACACGTGACGCAATGTGCGCCCTTTGATTTTGATCGCACGGCCTCTGCTCTCTCGTGCGCACTGCTGCCTTTGCCCGCCCACTGCTCGGCCTTCAAACGTGCCTAAACTCTTTACGCCATCTCAGCCGTCTGATCTCTCAATCGGACGGCTTAAAAGAGTGTGCCCTGCACCCTCTCGAATCCTAAAGCGCATGTCATCATGTGCATCCTCATCTGATGCCCCCGTAACCACCATGCGTTTGAGCCTCCATCACCTGATGTAGATCCTACGGTCAATCACACTCGCGCTCAACGTCTTGCCTTATTTCTCGTTGGGCGTGCCTCGAACCTGCGTCGGTTGCTTAGGTGCTAAGGCACTAACCAATGTGCTGTGGATGCATTTGTGTTGAGTTTCCAATCTCCGCGGGGCCACTCTCAGCCGTTGGATAAAGATCCAATGGCTGATCTTGTCCTTCGTTGATGAGGCGCAGTGAGGCAGTTGACGTGGATGCATCGCGGTCGTTGGATGATGATCCAACGGCCCACGTCTTTCCTTCTGAGATTGGGGTGCGGTGAGGGGCGGCTACAATGGCACCACATGGCACCATCATGGTCGTCCATCTTCTTCTCCTTGTATCTGATGATGTAGGCCTTCGATTGAGTTGATTTTTATGTCGTTGGACTGCGAACATCAATTCGAATCCATCTGTGCGGTTGGATTTGTCATCTGAGGTCCGAATATTCTTCAATTTGCCCCTTGGATCTTACTTCTTTTGCAGACTCCCTAAGGTGCTATGAAGTCTAATTGATGAGATCTTGGAAGTGTTGGACTCCCTTAGTTGTTCTAAACAGATCCATACGATTGGATTGGTCATCCATAGCCCTCAATTACCTGCAATTATTAATACCTCTCAAATAGCACATTATTATGTATAAAACATATAAATCATCTAGGATGCAAAGTACGATGCGTATGCATGCAGAATGCCCATGTTAAGCTAGGTTCTACCTTAAATCAGGCGAATTTGGGCCTATGATTACACAGCAATCATCAAGTGTGTTGAAGTGTTTATGGGTGACTTCTCCATTTACGACTCATCTTTTCACCAGTGTCTCCTGCACCTACAGAATGTGCTGAAGCAATGTAAGGAGACTAGTTTAGTCCTCAGCTGGGAGAAAAGCCACTTCATGGTACAGAAAGGCATTGTACTTGGGCATGTTGTGTCTGAAAGGGGCTTGGAAGTAGATAAAGCCAAGGTTGATTCTATTTCCAAACTTCCATTGCCCACAAACGTCAAACAGATTAGATCCTTTCTAGGCTATCTTGGCTTTTATAGGCATTTTATTAAGAATTTCAGTAAAATTTGTAGGCCACTTTGCAACATGTTGGTGAAGGAATCTTCCTTCAATTTTGATTCAAAGTGTGCCAAGGCCTTTCACACTCTGAAGGAGGCCTTGATCTCTGTGCCTATTCTCCAAGCTCCAGATTGGACAATCTTATTTGAGCTGATGTGTGATGCTTCAGATTATGCAGTGGGAGTAGTCCTTGGACAAAGGGTTGAGGGAAGACCACATGTGCTGCACTATGCCAGCAAGACTTTAATTGAACCACAACAAAACTACACCGTCAGTGAAAAGGAATTACTTGCTATAGTTTTTGCTCTGGAGAAGTTTAGGTTTTATCTTCTTGGTCTAAGGTAGTTATTTTCACTGATCATGCGGTAGTGAAACATCTTATTGCCAAGAAGGATTCTAAGCCACATCTGATTAGGTGGATCCTACTCCTTCAAGAATTTGACTTGGAGATACGTGAAAAGAAAGGAGTAGAAAATATAGTGGCTGACCACCTATCTCGCCTTCCACTTAATGACTCTCCATCTGGAGACATTTACGAGACATTTCCCGATGAAATCCTTATGGTGGTAACATCGACTTCACCTTGGTATGCTGATACCGTCAATTAGTTGGTCATTGGAGAGACTACTGGCTCTTGGGATGAGCAGAAAAGGAAGAGATTCATTTCCCAAGCTAGATACTTTTATTTGAAAGAGCTCAAATTATTTAGAATTGGACAAGACCAAGTACTGAGACGATGTGTGCCTGAAGAGGAGCAACAAAGTGTGCTGAGTTTTTGCCATGAACTTCATTGTGGAGGACACTTTGGTGCTAAGAAAATAGCTTTTAAGGTTCTTCAGTCTGATTTTTGGTGGCTTACGTTATTTAAGGATTCTCGTAGCTTTGTTAAGGCCTGTATTAGATGTCAACAGACTGGAATGATTGGGAAGAGGAATGAGATGACTCAACACCCGATTCAACCTGTTGAAATTTTTGATGTTTGGAGAATAGACTTTATGGGACCCTTCCCTTCATCCCAAGGTTATGAGTATATCTTAGTGGTAGTTGACTATGTCTCTAAATGGATAGAGGCCATTCCTACGCGAACAAATGATCACTCGGTGGTATTGAAATTTGTAAAGGCCAATATCATATCCCGATTCGGCTGCCCTAAGACTATTATTAGTGATGGGGGACCTCATTTCCAGAATCACCGCTTCAATCGATTACTCAAGAATCTAGGGGTCACTCACAAGATTTCTACCCTGTACCACCCCCAGACGAGTGGCCAAGTTGACGTGTTAAATAGGGAGATAAAGAACATTTTAGAAAAGACCATTAGGCTTGATAGGAAGGACTAGTCCCAAAAGCTTGATGATGCTTTGTGGGAATATCGAACCACCTATAAGACCCCTTTGGGTACATCTCCCTTTCTGATTGTGTACGGGAAAGCATGCCATTTACTTGTCGAGCTAGAACATAGGGCACTCTAGGCTATCCAAAGTGTCAACATGTATTTAGAAAAGGCGGGTAAGGCATGACTTCTGGAATTAACTGAGCTTGAGGAGTTGAGGAATGATGTTTATGACACCTCTCAAGCTTTTAAAGAGAGAACTCAGGTCTTGCATGATATGTATATCCTTAGAAAGACCTTTGAGCTCAACCAACAAGTCTGGCTTTTCAATTTCAGACTTAAGCTTTTCCCAGGAAAATTGAAATCACGTTAAGATGGGCTATACACAATCACCAAAGTGTTTCCGCATGGGGTTGTGAAGATCAAGAGCCCTTCCTCTCCAGCAATGTCCTTTATCGTCAACGGCCAATGATTAAAACCATCTGTTACTTTGGATGGCCATCTGGTTGACGAGGTCACTCTCAAGGAGCCTTAGCTCCTGTCATTCTTCGCCTTAGGTAGCATCTTCCCTTAACTGTTTTGCTTCCAATGAGAACATTGTTTAAACCAGGCATGGGGGGGATAGGACCTGAGGCATCTGTTTATAACATGCCTACATTTTGCATTCATGCATGCATATTGAATTTAAAAAAAAAGCTATGAAGTTATGCTTAACCGGCTGGGCTCTGCATCTTTAGGCATGAGACCGAGTCTTTAGGTTTGCTTAGCTGACTCTAGGTATCTAATTATAGGAGCTAGGGTTGAACTATTGACTTTAGAACTTTAGGATCCGTTTGGACTTAAAAACTTAAGTAGAAGTTAAGTTGCAGACTATTCCTCAAGAGGTTGAGGAAGGAAAACTAGGGATTGAGTTAAAGGCTGGGTAGTACCTGGTGTCTTTTCTACCTTTTAGTTTACAGCTCCTTGTAACCTAAGTATCCACATTTCACACACACTTGTTCTTATGAAAATAGTGATCACCTTAATTCATTTCTTGAAGAAAATTTGGTTCTCTTAGCTCTGATTTAGGAGAAGCTTGAAATCACAACTTGATTAGATGAGTTCCTGCCGCAGGAGAGGTGGAGTATATACTCACCTTGATGATGCGATGATAACATGTCACCTCCTTGGTGCTTGTCTTTTAGGATATCCATCCTACTGGGGGCATGTAAGCGCATTGTGCAGTTCAAGTACCGTGGGCGGCCTTATCTCGAAGTGTCGATTTCCACATGCCTGAATTCGCTTAAGAATTCTATAGGCGATACTATCTTGAAGTGTTGATTGCCAGGAGTTCTTGGGGTTGCTATGGGCGGTGCTATCTTGAAACATCGAAAGCTAGGCACCCTTCGAGGTTTGGTGATGGGGACAATGAATCCGACATAGTCCATGTTTATAGCTAATCCAAGCTTAGACTTGAAGGAATTAGACAAAAAAATATATATATTACAAGAAAAAAAAATCCTCTTACTCTCTTCCTAGGTTAGTAATCATACCAACTTCAAATAACTTAGACCAATGCACATGCACATATGCTTTAATCTCTAGGGCTAATAAATCCTTGGGTAGAGTTAGAAATTAGGGAAACTTGTGCCTGCAACTTGTCCTTATCCGACTTAGTTTATAACTTAGCAACTACTTAGGTACCTTATGATCTACGGTTAGATAGTGCAACCTTATTTCTGTGAAAAGGTCAATTGAGTTAGCTTGGACCACTTGGAGTGTTTGGTTGTTGCTTAAATTTGCCAGGGACTAGCAAAAATTAGGCATGGGAGCATTTGATGAGCGCATATTTGTGGGCTGTTTGGTTACTTAAATGCCTAGATTTTAGATTAATAATAATATATAAATAGCATGCATTAGGATGTAAATAACTAATTCATACATTTGATTGATTAACACATATACATAGGATGCACTAAGTGGTTTACTCCCTAACATGCATAGTTCAAGTAAATAGGATAGCATGCATTAGAAATAGGATTTCTTTTAGAATGTTGTTTATAAATAACCTAATAATTAAATTATTTATTCATTTCTTCTCTCCTACTGGAATTGCATAGGAATAATTGTTGCTCTTCCGTGCAATCAGCCATCCAGCCAAGCATCATCATTCCCAGGCAATCAAAGAGCTGGAAGGAGCGGATCTGGCCTTATTGGCCTGGATGCTCCTCTTTCTCTGTTCAAATTCATCCCTACTGGTATAAAGGAGGAGTAACACTTCTCGTCTGCTCCACCACCACCGGCCTCAACCGTAGTGAAGCTTCACCACCGTGGGTGTGCGGGGTGACAGCTCGCACCGCCATCGTAGAGCTCCGCATTACAACCTCACCATGCCACCGCCTAACCACCAACACCACATCCCCCTATCCACGATCATCCCTCCACGAGAGGTTCTTCCTCTCCATCATCTTCCTCCACGAGGAGGAGACCTCTCAACCCCACCACTGTGATCCACTGTCCACTGCACCAATGCCATATCCTTCTTCATTGTCTTCACGCGTGCCTTGCATCCATGCTCGTCGTGCCATCCCCGCCAGTTAAATCATCTGGGAAGGTTTCCGGACGTTTGAAGGCCCAACACACCACCACCACCTCCTCGCTGGCCCTTAACGCATGCCACCACACCCTCTTACCTCAATGTGTACTGCGCCATCATGCCTGCGGCTTCGTCTCGCATGCGCGGCCAACAGCGTGCCAGCGTGCACCTTCAGTGCACGTCGCCCTCTCTTCCACGCATTGCTGCAACTCGCCATGCCTCCAGTCCAGCGTGCCTAGCCATCACCGATGCCACCATCGAGCACACCTCCTCCTCGCACGTCCAGCGCACCCTTGCGCACACCCTCCCCTCATGCACATACATGCCTGCCACCCACAACAAAAACAATAGCCGGCCTCCCCATCCCCTTCTCTGTCAACAGGGAGGAGGAACCCAACAACCGTTGTTGTTCCTCTACATGCAGCCACCGCCACGGACCTCTATTCTCCATGTCTTCGCCTCCGTTGTGCTTGCCTCGACTCCACGAGACTAGCCATACCCTCGATTGCGCCATCTGCAACCCTACGCAAGCACAGAGCCGCTCCCACTACCGACGGCATCCTTCCCTCTGGCAATTGCCGTTGGCCATCATTCGATGCGCTGTCACCACCCACGTGTAGCCCTCATCGCAGCCAACCTTCTCCAAGCTTCCCGCGGTCCGCCATTGCCTCCCCTCCATGCACGCATGAAGGGAAGAAAAGCTTTGTTTTGGGTTTGATTTTTATTTACATTTGCATGCCATTGATGAGATGTGGGATTTTTGAGTTAATAATATTCTAATCTGGTGATTTTGTGAGAACTCCCTCCATCTTTCACGAAAATACAATATCTGTTGATTCATGTCTTATCATCTTAATTGAAAGGTGATTTTGATCAGTTTCTTTGCAAAATTAATTACAAACATCGATTTTTGACTAGTATGAGTTTTAATAGGCCATTGCCTCCCCCTGATTCGTGAGTGGTTTATTTAATTTGTTTTGATTTACATTGTTCACCACTCAATTTCTGTACTGTAATGATTTTGATTTATATTTTCGAAAACTAAAATAACGTGGTTAGCAAGCAGATCAATCAAGTCACCCAGAGAAGTTCTTGAGGATGTTCTAGTTCGGATTTGAGATTTCTATTTCCTGGTGGACTTCATCGTATTGGATATGGATACTCCTGAAAACCTAAGAAATGCACCGATCATCTTAGGGAGACCATTCCTAGCCATAGCTAGGGCAAATATCAACTGTGGAGAGGGCTAGATCGAATTGAAATTCGGGAACAAGACTATGAGGATTGATATCTTTAAGGCCCAAAAAGGAATAAATTGTGGGGAAATTAAAGAAGTATGTGATGTCAGTTCAGTGGTTGAGGATCCGATTACAGAGGAAAACTTGATTATCCCCGATCCTCAACCTCGAGAAGATTTTGACCCACAGATAGAGGAGCTTAGAACTGATCCATATCTACTCATAGCTCCCACCTTATCTTCTGAGGCCCATCCCGAACCCCCACCCATTGCTATAACTCGGTACTGGAATTGAAACTCCTCTCGGATCATCTTAAGTATGTCTTTTTGGGTTCTAATCAAACATTTTCTGTGATCATAAATTCTTGACTCTCATCTAATCGAGAAACTAAGCTGATTTCTATTCTCCAGCAGCATCGAAGAGCCATCGAATGGACTCTAGATGATCTGACCAGCATAAGCCCTTCATATTTTCCACATCATATCTACACTGAAGAAGCTCACAACCATCTCAGGAAATGCAGAGAAGACGAAATTCAAATGTGCAAAAGGTCATGAAGAAAGAGATCATTAAGTGGTTAGATGTTTGTATCATCTACCCGATCTCTGACAGCCGCTGGGTGAGCCCGATCTAAGTTGTGCCTAAGAAGGTAGGGCTCATTGTGATTATGACTAAATTTGATGAGACCATCTCGACTCGTATTGAGAATTTGTGAGAATTTGCATAGACTATCGGAAACTGAATGACTCCATGAAGAAAGATCATTTCCCGCTTCCGTTCATTGATCAGATTCTCGAGAGACTAGCAGAAAATCAAATTTTTTGTTTCCTGGATGGGTACTCTGGATATAATTAGGTGGCAATTCATCCCGAAGATCAGGAAAAGACCACCTTTACTTGCCCCTATGGTATGTATGCATTTCGTAGGATGACTTTTGGGCAATGCAATGCACCCACCACATTCTAGGGTGCATGCTAACCATATTTTTCGATATGGTAGGTATTACCTTGAAGCCTTCATGGACAACTTCTCGATATTCGGTGAATCTTTCAATGATTGCCTCCTACGTTTGGCCCAAATCCTTAAAAGATGTATCGAAGTGAACCTGGTTCTCTCCTAGGAAAAGAGCCACTTCATGGTTTTTGAGGGCATTGTACTTGGACACCTTGTCTCTGAGAGAGGTATCCAGGTCGACCAGGCTAAGGTTAATCTGATTTGCAAACTACCTGTGCCTAACTCGGTTATTGACATCAGATTGTTCTTGGGGCACGTTAGATTTTACGGTCGATTCATATTTGATTTTTCCAAGATTGCGTGCCCCTTGACGGATTTCCTTTCGAAGGACATGCCTTTCGAGATGATAAGTGAGTGCGTTCACACGTTTAAGATCTGCATGATCGAGTCACCCAAGCACCAATCCTGCAATCTCTTGACTGGTCTCAACCCTTTGAGATCATGTGCCATGCGTCTGACTACGTAGTAGGAGTGGTGCTGGTTTAGAAAATTGACGGGAAACCAGTGGTCATATATTATGCCAGCAAGACACTGGACGAGGCTTAGTGTAATTATATGATTACGGAGAAAGAGCTGTTGCCGTAGTATTTGGTATGGAGAAATTCAGATCATACCTCCTCGGCTTCTACATCATCATTTACTTGGATCACACTATAGTGGGGCACTTGCTTACGAAGAAGGACGCAAAGTCTAGATTAATCCGCTGGAACTTGCTGTTGCAAGAATTCAATATTGAGATTCATGACAAGGTGAGAAAGAAAAATGTGTTAGCTGACCATTTATCCCACCTCCCTTCTTCGATCATTGACCCTACCAAACCCATCACTGAGCATTTTCCTGATGAGCACCTCCTGGCAGTCGGTACGGGACTTCCTTGGTATGCTGATATGGTGAACTATTCAGCATCACACCAAATTCCATCTGATTGGCCAAAAGCCAAGAAAGACAAACTGATTTCAGATGCCAAATACTATGTCTGGGAAGCTCCATACCTATTTCGCATTGGTGTAGATCAAATCATTAGGAGATGTGTTCCGGAATCAAAGATCAATGACATTTTGTCTTGCCATGACCAAGCCTACGGTGGTCACTTCTTTGGACACAAAACCGCAGCAAAAATCCTCCAATGTGTCTTCTATTAGCCCATGATTTTCAAGGATGAACACAATTATTATAAGGCATGTGCTCGTTGCCAGACCTGAGGCAACATGAGCCACTACGACATGATGCCTTTACAACTGATTCTCATGTGCGAGATCTTTGACATCTGGGTGATTGATTTTATGGGTCCCTTCCTAAATTCTGATGGTTTCAAGTACATTCTTCTAGTTGTGGACTATGTGTCTAAATGGATTAAAGTTGTCCCAACCCGAACCAATGATCATAAAGTCATAATCAAATTCATTCATCAGCACATCTTTCCTCGATTCAGTGTCCCACATGCTATAATCTCTGATGGAGGGACCCACTTTGCGAATGCTCACTTCCAGTCCCTGATAAAAAAGTACAAGGTGTCACATTGTATCTCGACTCCTTATCACCCCCAGACTAATGAATTGGATGAACTATCTAATATGGAGATCAAGAAGATCCTTCAAGTCACTGTTTAGCCTGACAAGAAGGATTAGTCTACCCACCTTTCGGAAGCCTTGTGGGCCTATAAAACCTCCCAAAAGACCCAGTTAGGAATGTCTCCTTTCAGACTCATGTATAGCAAGGCCTGTCACCTCCCCGTAGAAATGGAGCACAAAGCTTACTGGGCAATACGAAAGTGTAATCTAGATCTCATGAAGGCTGGAATCTACCACCGGTTGCAAATGAGCTAGATCAAGGAACTACGCAATGACGTGTACGAGAACTCGTGAATCTACAAACAGCGGGTTAAAGCCTTCCATGATAAAGACATTTCACGGAAAACTTTTCATCTTGGTCAAGAAGTATTACTCTTTGATGCCAAACTCAAGCTCTTCCCAGGAAAACTCAAATCAAAATGGATTGACCATTCCTCATGAGACGAGTGTTTGGAAATGGAGTCGACGAAATCAGCAAACTCAGCCATGACTCAGAACCATTTGTCATGAACGAGTGATGGGAACACCATCATGAGCCATAACTAGCTTAATTTAGTCATTATCAAGGAATAAATGCTCCTACATAATCTCCAAAGAACTATAATTCATTACATAATCATTCTGAGGGAAAGACATGAAAATAGGGTTAAAACTACAATTTTACCATCATATCATGAATGTAGTACAACCATGGGTTTTCCCAGGGGCTAATTAAGGGTCAAATGGTCTTAAATATCCAACAAGTGGGTTAATATAGACAGAAAAAGGATTTTCACGTATTTTGAGAATTAAATGACTTCTAAAACCCTAAAAACAGACTCACTTAATTAAATGAGGTTCTGGTCAAGATAAAACTCACCTAAATCCTCTAAAATTCATAGAAAAATATTCTCTAGGGTTTGGTACCTTCAATTTGACCATCAAAACCCGTCTTGACCCAAAATAGAGTCTCAGACTGACATTTACCATAATTTGGGTTTTTACATAAATTACCTATTCAAATGAGGTAAAAACCAAAATCTAACTTCACCATTGGATTTCTTGGGTCCAAATTATGTTTGTACCAAAATTTGGTCCCAATCTTGAGATCATCTCGACTGAGTTTGCATTTTGGTCTAGTCAAACTCTTTCTATCTCATTCAGACCCTTAACTTTTGAATTCTCTTACAAATAGCCCCCCAACTTATTTTTCTTCTTCACAAAAAGGTCCCTCCACCATTATCGCTCAAGAATTCTACTCTAATGAGCTTCATTTGGAGAGATCTCCTTGATTGATTGATGAAACCTTCCCAAGATCAAATCGGAGATTCTTCAGGAAATTCTCTTTCCAATGGGACCAACCTTGGATCCCAACTCCCCAAAAGCTCATGCGAATGCTTTGAAGGAATGGGTATCCTATTTGTGCGTAAGCTCCAAGGTTCCCAAGCTTGTTTCCAAGTTTGGAAACCCCTCATGAACCCTATAAAAGGATCCCCCGGGCACGACCGTGTTCTTCAGCTAGGATTTGGCCACAAAACCTCTTCCTAACCCTACCTCCGGCCTCCTCTGGTCTAGCTCCAGCGAGCATCCTCCCCCATCATCCCACGCCCTTCCAATGGTCAAGTTGGGAGTGTCTTCTTCCTCCCCGACTTCCTCCGCCTCTCAAGGACCACATCAGAGGTGCCTCAGACCCCTATCTTCACCGCTGTCTCCCTTCAAAGAAGTTCCCTTCCACAGCGCCAGCCAATCAAAGCTGGCACCGATTCCTATCTATTTCATCCTTAGATTAGATCCTTTACTTTCCTCATCTCCCCTACTCTCTTCTCCTCTCTCTATTCTTCAAATCTGACCATCGACGACACCAAACGCCTTCATCTTTTCCATCTTCGGTGACCACTCCGACAAGGGTTCCCACCCGCTACACACGACCATCCCCCTCGCCAACTAGTCCATAAGTCCCACCGCACCACCCTCTACAAAATCCCTTTATCTATTCGCCTTTCCATCCACCCAAAACACCCGCAGAACAAGCCCGCTTCCTTCGGCCATCTCCGCCTTTGCCAGGTCGCCACACGCCTCAACTCACCACGAAATCACCTCCACCACCTTCACCATCATCCAGCGAAGCCTCTGAGCTCATTTAACGTGGCCGAAAGGCTATTTTGTGGATTTCAAGTACCAGGGATTCTACGCCATTGGCACCGAAGCTTCACACTTGCTTGGAGCTTGCTCCAGGTCTCGCTAAGCTCCAGATCCATGACCTAGGTCGTGCAGAACTCTCCTAAGATCACAATCAACTGGTCACTTTGGTTTGCTGGCCACATCTGCACCTGCAATTGAATAAGCTCCATCCTGCGGCTGTGTGCAACAAGAAAGGTGGGACTTTAGTCCCACATCGGAAGCCTCCAAACAATCACAGCCGGATAAATTGAATTTCTGTATTGTGCTTGTTGCCTCAAGTCACACAGGGTGGTGAGGTCCCCCGCGCCCTCACGTGCCTCGCCCACGACACTTCACCCGCGGGCCTAGTGCACCCGACTACTTGCCTAAGCCTATCCACACCTCGCTCACCACCCACGCCGGTAGCCTGGTCCCGGGTGCACGCTGGTAGCCTGTTCCCGGGTGCACGCCTACCCAATAACTCGACTACCTGACTGGTCCTGGGAGGGCGGAACCTAAGAGGAGAGAAAGAGAGAGTGTGTGGGGCAGGGGAGGGTTTTTCCATGTACGACACTTAGCCAATTCTGAGATGGTTGCCCTCTATGTGTGAAGAAAGAAAGAAGAAGAGAAGGAAGTCTGAGCAGAAGAGGAGGAAAGGAAGAAGGCCTGAAAAAGAAGAAGGAAGAGGAAGAAGAGAACAGCTTAAGGAGAGCAGTTGAAGAAGGAAAAGAAGAGGAGGAAAGGAAGAAGAGGTTGAAGATAGAAGGAGAAGAGAGAAGGCATAGTTAAAGAAGAAAAAGGGCTAAGAAGAAGAGGAAGCACTTAAGTCGCCTGATTATCAAATCAGATGTCCAAGGAACTATTCATTTATTTAATTACTTAAGTGGTCCTGGATATTGTTAGTTTATTTGACATTCCTGCTTAACTATTATATGATTATCTAGATTAAGTAATTGGTGATCAAAATCACCATTATTTTTATTCTAGATTTCTTTTTGATATGCCAAACTCTTGTTAGACTTATATTCTACATTGATGATCAATTTTGAGTAATTAATATTCATTGCTTAGCATTATTTGGCTCATTTTCTTGTGCTCATTTACATTATTGAGATTAGTGTGTGAATTTCTATTTGCTCCTTGTGTTCAACCTCGGACTTTCATTCGAGTAATAAATTTTATTTGTTTTCAAGCGATTTTGACTATACTACAACGTAGCTTTTATAAACAACGATCTCGCTCTGTCAACAACATGAAGAGACTCAAACCATTATTTGAACTCATTGACTTGAAACTGGCTGAAGTATCTTTTGATCTCCATTCTACCCAAGCTTCATTACACCCAGTTGATGGCATTAAACTTAGCGCTGAACAAGATGCAACCCGTCATTTTGAAAAACCTGAGACCCTTTTGACCTATCTTTTTGCTGAAATCATATTGTACTGTAGGGTTTGTTCGTTAGAATAGTCGACTCCACCTTTGATACCTATATCAGAGCTAGAAATTGTTCACAACAATCATTCCGACCCGTTCACCACCCACCTGTTCTAATGTACAGTTTGAACTGAACTCGAACCCACCTAATTTACAATGGTGACATTGCAAATCTTAGGCATGGGGGGTATTAAAGTGCAAAACGCTGTGAGAATCAATTCATGGAGGGGTTTCATTCAAAAAAAAAAAAAAGAAAGGAGAAGAGGAGAAGTCAATTTGAGCTGAATTGAAAACAATTAAGGAGGAGAAAAGAAAAGAAAAAAAGGAGCACTCAAAAGAAAGAAATAAGATAGTCCCTTATAATTGAGTATGGAATTTACCTAACTTCTAGGCTGGATTGGATGATGAATTAAGGACTGGAAGGCTAAAACTTAGGAAAGTAGTGACGAGTACCAACCGTAGGCCTCTTGGGCCTATTCTTGAGGCTTAAACACTCACGTATTTGTTAACATCCGGATTAGTCCTCAAGAGGTTGAGGAAAGTGCGAAGCTGATGTATTAAGTTTAAGGCTTAGGGAATATTCGGCCTCATTGCCTGCCCTTTGGTTTGCGGGACTTGGTAACTTGAGCACCCAAAATCCACACACTAGTCTGGTTTAGTGCACTTAATAAAGAAATCATGCCAAAAGTGTTCTGTTTTGAGAAAATCATCCTGAAGATCTAGCTTAGGAGCATTTGAAAACACAAGTTGATTGGATGAGTTCCCGACACAGAGAGGTGGAATATTCCTCTTGAAAATGTGTATTAACATATCATCTCCTCGGTGCTTGTTTTCCAGGATATCTAAAAATCCTACTAGGGTCATGTAAGTACTTTATAATTGTTTAGGTGCCATGGGTGGGATTATCCCGAAATGTTGATTGACATGGCCTGAATTTAGCTATAGAATGCCATGGACGGCACTATCCTGAAGTGTCGAAAGCCAGGGCTCTGTGGGTGGCCATGGGTGGTGCTATCCCGAAGCATCGAAAGCCAGGGACCTCTCGAGGATTGATGGTGGGGACAAGGAATCCGATACAGACCGTGTTTAGGGCCAATCCAAGGCTAGATTTAGGGAAATATAAAAAGAAAAGAGAGAACTCTCAAAATGAAAAATCCTTCTCTATCTCTCTCTTATCAAAATGCACTAGAAATTGAACTTGGACATGATACGTCTACGCATGGGTACTTTAACTGCTGGTGTCAACGAACCTCTAGGTAGTTTTTGCAGGCCCTAGAAACCTTTGCGGCAAACCCAGGCTAAAGCTTGTCAGGTTTGGATCTTGGCTGGTACTTGAGTACCTTTAGGCCTATTGTTGGTATTTTGATTTGATTTCTAGAGATGCAGCTTAGTAGGGCATCCTGACGGTTACATCTGGTTTAAAGATCTAGTTTGATCCATAGGATTTTACTAGTGACTAGAAAGAGCTAGGCATGTGGCTATGATGAGAACACCATCATGGACCCTAACTAGCCACATTTAGTCAGGTTTAATTGATTAAAGCTTCTACATAATCATTAGAGCGTCGTAATTCCGTATTATTCTAATTTGAGAGAAGAACGGGAAATCAGGGTTAATTCTATTATTTTAACAACACATCACAAACAAAGATTAACCATGGGATCACTCAGGGGTAAAATGAAAGTCAAGTAAGCTCGAAAGTCCAAAAAGTGAGTCAACACTGATAGAAACATGGTTTCATGCATTTCGAGAATCAAATCAATGCACAAAACCCTAATTCAGACTTGCTTAAATTGAAGAAGTTCTAGTCAGGATAAAATTCATATAAACCTCCTAAAATTTATAGAAAAATATTTTGAGAGGTTTGGTACCCTTGGTTTGACTATCTAAACCCATTTTGACCTAAAACAGAGTCGTAGATGGGATTTTACCCTAATTTGGGCTTTTGTGCAAATTGCCTAGGCAAACATGGTCAAAACTGAAATCCAACTTTACCACTAGATTCCTTGGGTCCAAATTAATATAAGGCAAAAATTTGGGCTCAATTAGAGTCCATCTTGGTCTAATTTGCATTTCAATCCCTTAAATCTCTATTTCTATCAATTAAACCCCTAACTTTCAAGATTCTTGCAAATAGCCCTCTAACTTCTCATCATTTTCTTCATTTAGGTCCCTACCACCATTAGTGTTGGGAGCACACCTTCAGAGAGATTCGAGGGAAGTTTTCTCCCTCGAATCAAAGCTAATCACCTCCAAATTTGGAGGGAAGAACCTAGAGGAGATTCCCAATCTCTCCAACCGCTTTTTGATCTCCAAATCAATCACTAGAGCTCAGACGAGCTTGATATTTCAGGGATTTTTCTCCTTTAGAACCCAAGCAATCCATTCCTCCTTCCAAGCTTAGAGCTCGATCTTGAGCCCTGATGAATCTACAATTATTAATGTTAATTATATCAATAACATGCACCATTGCATGCGCGAGCAGGGTGCAATCCTAAGTGCTCGGGTGCATGTGATCTTGATCGTTGATTTCTGATCCAACGGCAGCAGGCTCGCGCACATGGATTGCGTGTGATACCAGCGTGCACGCACGGTGCCAGCGAGCGTATGAGTTGCTTACAGCGATGCTTGCAGCGATGTCTTAGCTGTCACAATGGTGCAATACTTATTTTGGCCATCCCTCTATTATAAATAGCCCTATGGACCTCCATTGCAAGGGCATCTCTCCCTAGCTTCTACCTAGCATGTCCCCCACCTCCATAGAGCTTCAATCAAGGTCCCGGAGCTATCGAGCCATCAACGGAAACCCCTCCACCACCATGGCTACGTCGACACTCTCCTTTAGCAATTACTTTCTAGGTTTCAACTTATATTTTGCATTTCATTCAATCATGTCTCTATGATGTTTGCAAAATAGTTCTTATAATTTCTAGAAGTAATTATTTCCCTTGTGTTTGGTATTTGTTTCATGCATCTCAAATTGGGATTCTATTGCACTAGTTTTGCCTAGGTACTCATCTTCTTGGATATAGAATCGGAATGCGAATTCCACCAAGGATTTTGACTTTCTCTTACTCACCCTCTCTTTCTCATTCTCTTTTTACAAGCAAACAAAAATATCTTGTGACAATTAAGCGACCAATCAATCCGATTTCACGCCTCCTCGTGTTTAATACTTGTACTCACATGAGATTATTCTTATTAAAATTGATGTCGTATTTGCTTGCTACAACGAATGAATTAATCTAACTCATTTTCCGATGTCAGTTTTTGGCACCGTTGCTGGGGAGGCAATGGATCTTTTTGTTGCTTTTATCCTTACATTGATGATACTCATGAGATCTTACTCTCTCTTTCTCTCTTTCTATGGATTGGCTGCAGGAACCCGACGCGAAAGCGATAGGAGGAGCACACTGGAAGATAGTAGATTGGGGTTAAAAATGCAGTGATGACCTTGGTGAGTATCCTCTTTAGAGTAGTCCCATTCATTCTTCTATCAAAAAGACAAAAAAAAAAGAAATGAAAAAAAAGTGAAAAAAGAAGATGCATTTAGGCTCGTACATAAACCCTAGGCTTGTTTGATTGTTTGCTTGCTGATTGCACAACAATCATAAGTCCTAATCTTCTTGAATTAAGTTAGAACCTAGCTTAACTTAGGCATTCTACATGCATTCGCATCATACTTTGCATCATAGTTGATTTATTAGTTTTGTAAATAATAATGTTGTATTATGCTGTAATTGGGAGATATTAATAATTGCATTGCATCATAGTTGATTTATTAGTTTTGTAAATAATAATGTTGTATTATGCTGTAATTGGGAGATATTAATAATTGCAAGTAATTCGGGGCTGTAGATGATAGATCCAACCATATGGATCTGTTTAGAACAATGACGGGAGTCCAACGCTTCCGAGATCACATCAATCAGACTCCCGTAGCATCTTATGGAGTCTGTAGAAGAGCAAGAGCCAAGAGGCAAATAGGTGAAAATCCGGATTAGCGATCGCAGTCCAACGTCGCAAGAATCATCCCAATAGGAGGCCTATAGCACCGTCTACAAAAGAAAGAAGATGAACGGCCACAATGGTGCCATGTGGTGCCATAGCAGCCGCCCCACGCCATCTCCCAACTTCTGAAAAGGCTCTCCCCATGCATTGTGGGCCATTGGAGCATCATCCAATGGCCATATCGTGGCCACATCGCTGCTTTAGGAAGGCCTCAACAAGGAAAGAAGAAACCTCAACCGTTGGATCTCCATCCAATGACTGAGGACAATTAGATGCGAAGAGGCAACCGCAACAAAATGGCCGCATAGCATGTTGGCACACGCGCTGGTGAGAGAAGTAGCATCACGGGTTCGAGGTGCAATGCGCGCTTCGATCAGAGGCAGCAATGAGAGGATAAATCATGTCCATTAGATGGCCATCAAACGGTGCATATGTGACCACGTGGTGTGCTGGCTTGCTTCGGGCGACGATGCTCATGATGACACATGTGCACGTGCATTTTGAAATCAAAGGCAGATGTTGCTGCTCTTTTAACCCATCCGATCTCATGATTAGACGACCGATATTTGGCATGCATGTTAGGCACGATTAAAGCTTGAGCAGGTGTGTGAGGAGAGAGATTCAAAGGTGAGCAGGTGTTGGGTGGGCACAAGGAGCGAGCAGAGCCATGCGATGAAGATCCAAGCGACGAGAGGCTACCACGTGTCGGCCTAAGAATGAATCCACACGATGAAGGTGCAAATGAAGGCCTCTTGAGGTGTGATCTGATCCATTGATCTCCAGATCGACGGATCTGATCACTAAAAGGTTGTTGCACAGTTTTGGGGGCTCAAATGCCCATCTTGCCCCTCATAAAACTATAAAAGAAGGCCCAAGGCCCCCCAGTTGAAGCAACTCTTCCATCTTCCACCAACTCCTCCAGACCCTCTCCAGTTCTTCAGACCTTCTTCACCAGCTCTCTCCATCTTTGGCTCTCTTCCTTTGAAGCACCCACCAAGCCACCTTGGTGGACCGCCGTTGCTCTCCCAAGCCTTTCCAGAAGGCCACCATGGACCACCCGTGGTGCCCTTATTCTGCTAGATAGTAGTTTTTCATTTATGCTCTAGTTAGATAGTAAGAACTTGTTTTAGTCATAATTATATTTTTGTAATCCATGATTAGACTATTTGCATGATATACATATTGCGATATAAATATATATCGATTAGTTTGCAATTTAGTAGCATATTCTCTAAGCTAGCGTTCTAATTCAGTTTTGATATCGGAAACGTTTTCTGCCTCTCTGAGTTCGATCGAGACTCGGAAATGTTTTCTGCCTCTCTGAGTTCGATCGGGACTCACATCTTGTAAATTTTTATTTGTTTTGATGTACTTCGCACTATACTATGATGTATTCATCTTCTTTACATGATTTACGTCACGAGCAAATTGGTGCCGTTGCCGGGGAGGCTTGGTGATTTTTGATTTCATAGTTGATTTAGTTCTTTTTTGTGCAGGATGAACCAGGGATTTGCACACACATCGAGTGCAGATTTAAAAAAAATCAGGTGCACATCTTTTCTACCTTAGTTTTAGGTTTCTTTCTGAATCTTCTATTAGATTTGAAGTTTAGTTAGATTTTGCTCTTTGAGAAAAAAAATTTTAGGTAGTTAGATTAGGATTTCCTTTTGAGTCTTAAGTTAGTAGTTGCTTGAAAAAAAAAGGAAAGAAAAATTTGAAAAAGTTTTTCCCTCCAAAAAATAACTTTTGAAAAAGTTTGAAAAAAAATTTGAAAAAAAATCATTTTGGTGGGAAGGTTTGAAATTTGAATTTCAAAACCTTTCAAAAGCCTTTCCACCACATCCCTGATTTTTGGTTTGATTTCAAGGAGCAATTTAAAAATTCATTTTCCAAAAATATATTGAGCAAAAAATTCTGAAATTCAGGGAAAAGCTTCATTTTCAGACCATCTTTCAAACGACACTATTTATTTGAGAAAATTCAGATTGTGTAATTTTTAAAAATTTACGCATTACAAGGGGTTCGAACTGACCCTGATTTGAAAATTTTCAAATTTCAAATAGCAATTCCGAACAATCCATGAATTTGATCTAACAAAAAATGGTGGGGTTTGAAAGCTAATCTAATTATGTTTCATTTCCATATTTTTACTGAATTTTCAGAGTTTATTTGATACTATTTCAAAATAGAAAGCCGACCAGGGGTCAAAATTCCAGATCTGACCCCTGGCATTTAAAAATTATTATTTATTTGGTTGAAATATTAAAAATTACAAAAAAATTCTTTGAAAAGATAATTGAAAAAGAAATCTTCCTATTGAATTTTGAATTATTTGGATTCCATTTGCATATCAGAGAACTATTTTACTCTTGTTGGTTTGCTGAAACCCTAGAACTACATGAACCCTAGGTTTCACCTTTACAGTCAAATTTTTAGAGACCACACATTTGGGCTAACCTAGACTAAATCAAGTCTAGTGGCTAGCTGGTGAGCTTGGTCACCTTATGGACCACTCACCAATTACTGAATTGAAGAAAAAGGTTTGAAATCATAAGAACACACCTAACAACCTGCATCAAAGACGGGGCTTTCCCTCTACTTGGATAGGTTGGGTTAAGAGATGTATTACCACTGCCTCCTTTACCCCTCTTATAAATGGGAAACCCTATTGTGCATGGATCCAGCCTCAATGTGGCATTAGGCAAGGATGCCTCCTAGCCCCTTTGATCTTTAATTTGGCAGTTGACAGTTTAGCTTGGTTTGCTTGTAAGCTTTCTGAAGTGGGTCTTGTCAGGGGATATTCACTATCTTGTAGGAACAGTCTAGCTCCCATTCTTCAGTATGCAGACAATACTATTTTTTTTTTGTTGAAGGATCCATGGATGGAGCGTTGGCTCTGCATCATTTGGTTAATATCATTGGTGAGCTTTCTGGATTGAGGTTAAATAGAGACAAGTCTGGTTTGGTTTGCTTTGGTTTATCTGAGGAGGAGCAAGAAGCCTTAGCAACCATCCTGAGGACTCCCCGCATCAGTATTCCTATCAGATATCTTGGGTTGCCTTTGAGGTTTTCCAGATTGAAGAAAGGTGATTGGAACTGCCTTTTTGACAAGATTTCTATGAAACTTGATGGGTGGCATAGCAGGTTCTTATCTAGAGGTGGAAGACTTATCTTGCTCAACTCTGTGATCACCTCCATCCCTGTCTTCTACTTTTCCATTTTCAAAGAACAAAGATCCATTTGGAAAAGATTGGATGTGATGAGGAAGAGATTCTTTTGGAAGGGAGCTAGACATAAGGGCAGTTTCTTGCAGCCTCTCAAGTGGGATCAAATCTGTTATCCTAAGGAGATGGGTGGTCTTGGGATCAAATCCTTGCAACATTTTAATGATGCCTTGCTACTCAAATGGGCTGTTAAGCTACTGCAAGGGGATCTGAAACCGTGGTCTGCTTTGATTAGAGATAGATATGGAGCTTCCAACAGCATGATATCCAAACTTCAGCCCAACTGTCCATCACCTTTCTAGAAATCTGTAACTAAGGCTTTGGCTGATCACTTCCATCTACTGCAACCGTCACTTGGAGATGGTAGGTCTTTCAGTTTTTGGAAGGAGGGATGGTTTGAAATAGGTGTCTTGAAGGAGCTCTATCCGAGAGCTTTTGCTGCAGCAGCTGACAAGGATGCTACGGTCAGCAAGGTATGGTCCTGCAGCAGCAGCAGTTGGACTCTAGATGGTGTGGAATCCAGCAGAAGAGCTACTCAGTTATGGGAAGAAAAGAGAAGGCTTTTATCAGACCTTGAAAGTTTCAGACCTAGGACTGGAATGGAGGATAGATATCTGTGGGAGGGGATTTATAGTGTCCAATCTGGCTATAACAGAATGTTGAATTTTGAAGAGCGATGGAGACATGATTCCATTGACAAGAAGATATGGTTGTTAAAAATTCCTCTCAAGGTACAAATTTTCCTTTGGCTATGCATGAGAGATGGGTTAATCACAAGTGATCTACGCCACAGATGATTGGGTACTGATCATCATGTGTGTTTTTTGTGTGAGATGAGCACTGATAATGTAAATCACCTCTTCTCTTCTTGCCTTGTCACTGATATCATCTGGAGAAAAATTTGTCAGGAGCCATTACCAGAGTGGGATTCTATTAGGCATGGGTTTGAGGTGAGAGGGAAACCACATGTCCACATGGCTGCTACTATTTGGTGTGTATGGAAGGCAAGGAATGAGAGACTTTTTCAGGAGAGGCTGGTATGTTGTGAGAATATTGTAAGAGAGTGCTGGTCCCTCATACAATCTTGGGGATCCTTTTTGTAATCTCCCTTGCTTTGCACATAATATACTGTTCCAGACTGCTATCGTAGGACGATCGCTCTCCTTTCTATTTCAAAAAAAAAAAAAAACTTGCATTTGTCTTGAAATTACCAGGTGATTTCAACCTCTTATGCCAAACCTAGTGACTAAGCCTGCGAGGTAGTGTCAAACGACCGTGGCTAAGGGGTACAAAGGAACCGGAGGCAAAAGTCGAAGGAAGAACCTTCCTCTTAGTCCCCTCATAACCAGACGACTGGGTTAGCTTAAGAGGCGAAGATTATCTTTAGTTGGTTTCTTGGAAAATTTCTTCAATAATTTGAACCTGAACGAAAAATTTGTTCATCTGATCTTAAGGACCAATCTGATTAACAAGGCCTTAGTCTTGTTTTTCCACTAGTCCTTGTAACTGGTGTAAGGTCACTAAGACCCTTTTGGTGTCTTTTGATCCTCTTGATCATATCATGGACCCATACTCTTTCTCATCCTACCATCATCAGGGTTCTCCTCCCAACCCAACTATGATCCCAACTTCTTATGGGTGGGAGATTGCTCCTCATTATTCGTATACGCGTGCTCCTCAAGCCTGGGACATACCCACCTCACCCTTTTGGACATCCACACAGACATCACAACCCTTAGAGACACTGTCCATGCATGATTAGGATTTTGCCATGATGACTGAGTATCTTAACCAGTCCCATCGAAGGCATACTCCTACCCCTCACAAAAGCTCCCAGATCGCTGAACTAATCCAAATAGTCTAGCAAGCAAAGGAGGTCAGAAAAAGGGAATCTGAGGACTTGAGAAAAGCAATTCAGGATGGAAGACAAACAACCCAAGACATAACCTCTAGGGGCCCTGAATTCAATGAGAATGTGTTTGGAAGTCGTAGATCGTGTTTTTGGTAGAAAAGAAAATGCCATAGTATAGTCACGAAGTACGATCCAACAAAGATATTATTTTGCAAAAATTACGAAACTTGAGTCCCAGTCGTTCTTCTCTGGGAGGCGTTGCTTTCTCTTTTGAAATCGATCTTTTACTACTCTACTTCATTTAAAGACGCACGTCAGTTTCCAATCTCCTAACTAAAACTTCACCACTTCTGTTATTAACTCGGATCACATGTGCATGCGTCAAGTAAATTACGAAAGTGAACGTGTGAGTTTCTGTGCGCACGATTCTAGTGAGGTGGTGACTAGTTATGGAGAAAGCATCTATTTTTAGATTTTCAATATCCTCAGGAAACGACATGCTGGTGCATAATAGGTAGATAGTTAAAGAGCAGACACTTAAATCATGCAAATACGATAATTATTAAGCTCGTGGTGATTTCAAATGCATAAAGGGATATATATATATAAATGCATCTTCATTCATTCATTGGGGAGTTGTTTGCACAAAGAATCTAAAGGAAAGCTTGTACATAAATGCTTGAAATTAAACCTAGCTACCAGAAAATGATCGCATACAAGAATCGATGTGGAGATTTCGCAAGCATCATTGGGGGAGAAATAAGACTACACTACTAAGCAGTAAATAAAAGCAATAAAGTTATGAAGAGCATGAATTAAATCTAGACGAATAAAAAGGGCATTCAGGGGTGGTTCTCGATGGCCTTGGAGTGGTCGGGAGAAGAATGAGGGGCGGCCAATGTAGCTTAGGCCGACCCTTGGAGAGAGGTAGGGTTGATCCAGCATCCCGGCATGATGTCCTCCATGATGGTGGTGAGCTCGTGGAGGTGGAGTAGCTAGCTAAGTGAAGGTGGGCGTGAATGAAGCTAATGAAGTGAGTGGTGCCAATGGAAGCCAAGGATGTGAATGGGTGTGTTTGTGTGTGTGGTCGTGCTCTACATGGCTAGGTGGCTTAGGGTAGGTCCTAAGGGGTTTGTCTAGGTGTAGGTCTTGATTTTAGGGTTACAAACCCTAATTGCTAAGGTGAAAATGCAATTAAACTTAACTTAAGTTTAATTGAATTAGTGTGAGCCTAATTGAGGGTGACATAACTCAATCAGGTTGGATTTAGGTCAATTGGACTCTCACTAAGTCCAATTGGGATTAGGTCTAGGGATCTAGAGATCCAAGATCAAGACTTGAATCTCAAAACAGGGACTGGAGACCAGTATTAGAATCCAATAATAGGCTCAGACGACTTATACTCAAAAATCAGAAGTCTAGACTTCAGTTCTAGACGTCCAATTTGAGTCAGGGGGAAATCAAGTTTCTGTTTTGGGTACTCTGCAGAAATTAGATGTCTGACAAAGTGTCTAGACGTCCAATAACACTGCAGAAGTGGGTTTAAGGTGTGCGGAAGATGGCTAAGGGACCTGGACATCCTATAACTTATTTGGACGTCCATATGAGGGTTGGAACTAGGGTTTTAAGGCTTCATAGGGTGTTGTGACCTAATCTAAGGGTGACTAAGGCTTGGGGAAGTCTCTAAGCTATCCTAGGGCTAGGATGGACATAAGCTCTTCACATTTTACTGCTGTATTCCTACTTAATAGAATAGAAAACCTTTAACTCCCTTACATTATTATTCCTACATCTAAACTAAGCCTTCTGCTCCAGCTCTGCTACAACTCCTGTTATTCCTGATCCAGCTCTAGATCCAGCTCCTGATCAGCTTATTCCCTACAATAGACATAATGCACTTAATCAGCACATTATAACATTATTTTATGCATAGCTAAAGGAAAGCAGTAAAGATGCAGATAATGCGTATGCATGCATGAATAACCCTAACTTATGCTAATTCCTAGCTTAATCTAGGTCAATTAAGACCTATGATTGCTGCGCAATCAGAATGTACCACAGGTGGATAGTGAACCACTCAAAGTTGAGGATTCAACCATAACCTATGACTACATTGAGCCCACCGACCACCCTCATGATTCTCCAAACCAAATCTATTATAACCCTCCATCTTCCTCGAGACTGGCATCTGAGGACATATCCACATAGATCACCATTGGGAAACTGCTAATGGACTCGCAACTACTTCTCAGACTGCAACAAACAGTAGCAAAGTACAAGGACACAGTTGCAAGATATCTACATCAAATCTAGATCACTACTATCCAAGGTAGAGATAGAATTTTATTGCAATCGGAGAAGCTCTGATGGAGGCTCTTAAAGAACTGAATTAGAATCCATGGATAGGATGAATCAACAAACTCGCACACTTCAAGACATACTCCTTTTGCAGTACCAAGTTCAGACTAGCCTAGAGGATTTTAGGGAACTTGACTTTTAGGGATTCTTTAAGGCATACACCCGAAGCAGATGATGTAGCAGATTTTCAAGTGAAAGATAAGATATCTAATGGAGATAGGGGAAATGTTCTTGGCACATCTGACATGGAATCGGTTGAGAGCCCTAGCGTAGAAAATGATGAGGAATGTCCTAGGATCGATTCTTAATCTAAAGATCCTGAATCTTGGGAGATAGAGATGGAGGATCATGGCACCCAAGACCCGGTACATTATGAGAACTGGGTACGCTTGATGAGGCACATGATTTGGATTCCGAGAGATTTGGAGTGGAATTGCCTAAAACCCTCATGACAAGCTTCAATGATAAATACATTGAAATCCATGAGGGTGATTATGAATTACCAAAGAATCTTATCGAAGTTTGGAAAGAATCTACTAAAAACTCCATTTTTGATTGTCAGAATAATCTGAAAAATCTGGAGAAATCTTTGGATTTGGAGCTAGATGAATTTATCACAGATTTTTTCACATCTTCGCTCTTGGATATCGAGGATTTCACAGAAGCCACAAAGTAGAAAATGTAAGAATTTGAGGCTTTACTGTACTCTGATTCTCCACACCCTGGGGAAAATGAATTGTTGCCCATTACACTTGAGGATTCACACCATGAGCAGAATTTTGGTGATCCATACGAGATTTCTGAGCAACCCAGGGATGAGAATAGAGCCGTTAAGATGGAACACAAAATCTTTTTTGACACACCTACTCTGCAACCACCAACATCTAAATCCACTCATGAAATGGTTGTTTATACCATTTCAGATTACACCACATAGGTCCCTCCATTCATTTTTCACCACTTTTAGGACCCGTATGACTTATTTCTCACTCCTGACTCTTCATCCATCTCATCTGCATTTCTCAAACACCACCTTTCAAGGCTACCACTTGCTTCCTATCACTCTGGCACCCAGATTCATTCCTCTTGTAGCACCTAGCTACAACCAGTTCCAGGCCTTGTGATTTTATTCTACAGACCTTGTGGACTTGGTATTCACGGGCAGCTACTCTACATTGTTGGCCCGTTAATGATAACAAAACTCCAGATGCTTACCATTTGGAATCTATCTCCTACAATCACCAATCCATCTGATTGAGTTTTCGCCCAGCTGGACGCATTAAACTCAGCATAGCAGTTAGGCATAGCATTTATACTTAGCATTTAGGCATCATTTAGGCATCACATTTAGACTTATACATATATACATATCCTTTATACATAGCATATTTCATTTTGGCATAGTATTCTGCATATTGTGATTACCGTTGTAGTGTTGGCATGTGCTAAATGACAAGTCAGGAGCAGTTCCAGGTGGTTTCTATCCACTTTCACCTTACCTTATTTCAATTTCTTTTATTCATGCATGAGGACATGCAAGAACTTAGGCATGGGGGGGTAGTACATATAAACTGAAAATTTTCTGCCAACACGTTGGGGGAATATATCATTTTATCAAGAGATTTTATTAGGAATTTATTCTTTAGTAGATTCCTAAACTTAGAATCCAGTACAATTTCACTTGCACGTAGAATTTACAATGGATCCAATGCAAAGACTGATAGACATCTCTAGTTTGTCGAGAAGAAGCATTATTTTTTCTCCTGAACCCTTGGACAGTAATCAGGGAGTCAGCTGAACCATCTTCTAGTAGATCTAACAAAAACATGTGTGAGGTGAGAGTAGAGAGTCTGATGGTGCTCTAAGACTAGTGTAAGGAATCTTAAATTCTAGATAATTGGATAATGATACTCGGAGTTAGGCACAGTTTTCACTCTCAGTTCTTATGTACAAATTCTTTAAGAGAATCCTTGCGAGAGCCACCAAATAAGGCAAATACATAGAGAACGGGTTTTGAAAAAACTAAGATTGAGGTGGATAGTCATGATTGTCCTTCACGGAATCCTTGGTTGAAGGAGAGTACTGATATCAAGGTCAGAAATACGTTGTCCTATCCATTCCCTTCTTGGTGCCAAGAATAGGCACTTCCACCAAATAAGACACCCAATATCCTCTTGAACACCCCCAATTCTGAATAATGCCTCGCGAATAAAAGTATGTATGCTATGTTGCGTTGTGTTAGTAGATATGGTATTATATTAGTATATATAAAAGCAAAAAAGGAAAAAAAAGAGAAAAAAATAGAGAAGAAAAAAGAAGAAAAAAAAAAGAAAGAAAAAAAAATCTTGCCATATTGAGAAGTGTGAGTTATGTTGAGTCAAGTACAATGAGGCAACAACACCTACCACCCTCATGAACCACCAAATACAGCTTTAACCTACTTTTCCTGTAGTTCTGACCACCTGAATACGGGCTGAGGAATTCTGACTTAGTCATAGGGTTATCAGAACTTAATTAAAGTGTAATTCCATGAGAGACTACCAAATATATCCACAAAACTGGTGAGATGTGAGCTCAAGAAGAAAAAGAAAAGAAAAAGAAAAAAGAGAGAAAAAAAGAAGGAAAAAGAGAAGGAAAAGTACAAAAGACTTAAGAGAGCATTGTTTTCTAGCCTCTCTCTAAATTGATTTATTTAATAATCTGGAAATCTAAATTTTGAAATACTAGTCTGTATGTAGCACCAGAAGAGAGTGAGCCACCAAATACAAATCCATCTAACTCAGACATCTTCTACCTAAGCCAAAAAACCAGGGATAAAGCTAGAGGATATTCTATGTCCCCGAGAGAAGAGGTTTGCCTATCCCAACAGAATTTTACTAAGGGTCAAGTATGAGCTTTAGATGTATGTTGACTTTTCACTTAATTCCATTGCAGAAGCTACACCACTACATGTTCACGGCTATCTGGAATCTAAATTTCTGGATGAAATAAAAAGAAATAAATCTCTAGTTAAACTATTGATAGAATGCATTTAGTCTTCCACTTACTAGGGACTAACAAGATTTAGGCATGGGGGTATGATTGCTCAGCAATCATAGGCCCTAATTTGCCTGAATTAAGTTAGAACCTAGCTTAACTTAGGCATTCTGCATGCATTCACATTATACTTTGCATCATAGTTGATTTATTTGTTTTGTAAATAATAATGTCGTATTATGTTGTAATTGAGAGATATTAATAATTGTAGGTAATTTGGGGTTGCGGATGATTGATCCAACCATATGGATATGTTTAGAACAACGATGGGAGTTCAACGCTTCCGAGATCACATCAATCAGACTCCCGTAGCATCTGATGGGGACACCATCATGAGCCATAACTAGCTCATTTTGACCCAATTAAGTCAATAAATACTCCTACATAACTGCCAGAGAGTCACAAGTCACTGCATAATCATTCTGAGGGAAAAATAAGAAACTAGGGTTAAAACTATAATTTTTCCAGCTTATCATGAATGCAGTACAACCATGGGTTGAATGAAGGCCAAATGGTCTTAGAAACTTAACAAGTGGGTTAAAACAATCAGAAAAAGGGCTTGCACATGTTCTGAGAATTAAATGACTTTTTGAAACCTTAAAAGTAGACCCGCTTAATTAACTGAGGTTCTGATCAAGATAAAATTCACCTAAACCATCTAAAATTCATAGGAAAATATTCTCTATGGTTTGGAACTTTCAATTTAACCATCAGAACCTGTTTTGACCCAGAACAGAGTCACAGATAGACATTTTCCCTAATTTTGTTTTTTGCATAAATTACCTAGTCAAACGTGGTTAAAACCAAAATCCAAATTTGTCATTGGATCCCTTAAATCCAAATTAGGTTTGTACCAAAATTCAGACCCAAGATGAGTTTGTCTTGACCTAGTTTGCAACTTGTCCTGTCTGATTACATTTCTAACCTTAACTTTCAAAATCTTTTCAAATAGACCCTTAACTTTATCATCGTTCTGACAAAAAGGTCCCTACTGCCATTAAGCCTATTCCTACTTGCTTTGGCAACCTTAAATAGAAAAGAACTCCCTAATTTCTTGACGAATTCCTTTCAAATGTGAAAGGGAAGTTCGTCAAGAAATTCCCTTCCTTTTAAACTCGATCCTAAGCCCTAAAAATTACCTAATCTCTCATGCGAACGAATGAGAGATTTGGGTCTCAAGGGATTTCTCAATCCGGCAAGCCTTCCAAGCTTGGGAAGCTTGCTTCCCAAGCTCTAATCGCCCTCTGATGACCTATAAAAGAAAGCCCAATCCAGGCTGAACTTCTCAAGCTTGAATTCGACCAGAGTAACCCCTAAATTCTTCTCTCCTCCTTCGGTAGAATTGCTCTTCAAGCTCCGATGACCCTCCTTGCCTCTCCTCATCGTCTGACCACAATACCAGCGGCAGATCCTCCTTCCTTGCCTTCTTCCGCGTCGAGCAGCACCAGCCGGCGTCCCTATCTCCTTCATCCTCTTCACCCAACCCTTATCAGAGCAAGCTTCCTCTTCGGCGTCGGCCATACCACAACCAACACCAGCTCTGCTCCCCATCATCTGCTACTTCTCCTAACCAACTCCTCAACCTCCCCTCATCACAACAACTCCACACTTCATTTCAACCCCACCAACTCCCTCCGCGACTCCATCTTCCAACTCACCGGCAGACCTTTGGCGAGCCCTAGCAGCTTCCATAGTTCACCTCCGCCGCCGCTTCCATGCTCCACACCTCTGCCTCGACCTCAGGAGCAAAAGCCCTAACTTCGTTGGTCAATTGCTCCTCCAGAACCTACACCCAACTCACGCTCCTTCGACCACCCTTCTTGAGGTCGTCAGACCTCCTCACACACAATCACAACACACCACCACCACCATTACACTCGTCGCTCCATGACAAATTTGTTGAGCCTTCTGATGCGGCTGCGAGGCCTTTATTCTTGGATTTTAGGTTCCAACCTCTTTCGCCATTGACGCAGCAGCTGCGAGCTTGCTTGAAGCTCTAATCAGGTCTGTAGCTCTAGGATCTCGACTCCAGACAAAGTGAAATTAGCCCAGGAACGTATTCGCGTAGTCAATTGGAACCTTTGACCACTCCTTACGGTCGAATTGGGTGAACGAAGGAAGTAGCAGCATACGCAAGCGAAGCAGGGATGTTTAGTCCCATATCGGAAATAACTGAAGCGGCACCATCGCATATATTGAATTTGTGTTAGAGGCTTATCGCCTCTAAACACGGGGTGAGGTCCCTCTCACCCACGCACACCTGCGCCTCGTCCGTGACACCTGACCCGTGGACCTGGTGCACCCGACCCGCCTAAGCCTGCACTCGGCTGTGACTACGCCCGCAGCCCTGGACCTAGGTATGTGCTTACCCGATTACCCGACTACCCACTGAAAGGCCCTGGGAGGGCAGAGCCTAAGAGAGAAAGAGAAAGAGAGATCGCACGGGTAGGGGAGAGGGTTTTGCTGCAGAGAAAACTGGCTGACACTAAGCCAATTCAAGAAGCCTTCCCCCTTTGTGTGAAGTAGCTGAATAGATAAAGAAAGAAGAAAAGAAAAAGGGCCGAAGCTGAAGAAGAAGAAGAGAAGGAGCTGCATAAGAAGAGGAAAAGAAGAAATAGAGAAGAAGAAGAAGAACACAGGAAGAGAGAGAGAGACCCTTGATTCTCTAGCACTGTAGCACAGGGCTACTTAAGACGTAGGATACTTTAATTGCATATACTTGAGGCTTGATTTAAGTGTTATTTGTGAGGAGTAATTGGTGATTTAAATCACCATTTTACTCCATTCTTTTTGGCATATTGATCCTAACATTATTTTTTATTGCAATCTTTATTCTTGATTTAAATTATGATCTTGAGCTTTAAATTCCATATTGCACCCTGTGTTCGACCTCGGAACCTTTTCGAGTAAAAAAATTTATTTGTTTGAGTGCTATTTTGGCTATACTACAACACGACAATCTTAAAACACCGATTTAGCACCCGAGCAGCATCCTATGGAGTCCATAGAGGAGTAATAGCCAAGAGGCAAATAGGTGAAAATCTAGACCTCCGATGATAAATCCAACCACATGGATGAAACCAAATCAGCGATTGTAGTCCAACGGCGCAAGAATCATCCCGATCGGAGGCCTATAGCACTGTCTACAAAAGAGAGAACATGAATGGCCATAATGACGCCATGTGGTGCCATCATAGCCACCCCTTATTGCTGCCAAACTTCTGAAGAGGCTCTTCCCATGCGCTGTGGGTCGTTGGATCATTATCCAACGGCCATAACGTGGCCATGTCACTGCTCCAAGAATGCCTCAACAAGGAAAGAAGAAACCTCAGCCGTTGGATCTCCATCCAACAGTTGAGGACAACTAAATGAGAAGAGGCAACTGCAACAAAATGGTCGCATAGCGCGTTGGCACATGAGCTGGTGAGAGAAGTAGCATTGCGGGTTCGAGGCGCAATGTGTGCTTCGATCAGAGGCAGTAGCGTGGGGATAAATCATGTTCATTCAATGGCCATTGGGCGGTGCAAATGCAACCACGTGGCGCACTGGCTGGCTTCAAGCAACGACACGCATGATGACGCGCGCGCGTGTGCATTTTAAAAATCAAAGGCAGATGTTGAGGCTCTTTTAAGCCATTTGATCTCATGATCAGACGACCAATATTTGGCACGCACATTAGGCCCAATTAAAGCGCGAGTGGGTGCGCGAGGAGAAAGATTCAAAGGTGAGCGGGTGTTGGGCGGGCGCGAGGAGCGAGCAGAGCCATGCGATGATCCAAGTGACGAGAGGCTGCCACGTGTCAGCCTGAGAACGAATCCGCACAATGAAGGCGCAAATGAAGGCCTATTGAGGTGCGATCTGATCCGTTGACTCCCGATCGATGGATCTGAACACCAGAAGGTTGTTGCATGATTTTGGGGGCTTAAATGCCCATCTTGCTCCTCAAAAAAGCTACAAAAGAAGGCTCAGGGCCCCCAGTTGAAGCAACTCTTCCATCTTCCACCAACTCCTCTAGACCCTCTCCAGTTCTTCAGACCTTCTTCTCCAGTTCTCTCTGTCTCTGGCTCTCTTCTTCTGAAGTGCCCACCAAGCCACCTTGGTGGACCTCATTGCTCTCCCCAGCCTCTCCAGAAGGCCACCACAGACCACCCGTGGTGCCCTTATTCTGCTAGATAGTAGTTTTTCATTTATGCTCTAGTTAGATGGCAAGAACTTATTCTAGTCATAATTATATTTTTGCAATCCATGGTTGGACTATTTTCATGATATACATATTGTGATATAAATATAAATATATATATATATATATATATATTAGTTTGCAATTTAGTAGCATATTCTCTAAGTTAGCATTCTAATTCAGTTTTGAAATCAGAAACGTTTTCTACCTCCCTGAGTTTGACCAGGACTCATATTTCGTAAATTTTATTTGTTTCAAGGTACTTCGCGCTATACTACAACATATTCATCTTCTTTACGTGATTTATGTCATGAACACTTGCCAAAATAAAAATAAAAATAAAACCCAAAAAAATCAAAATAAAAATCTAAAAAAAAAATGGCATGATGAATGACTGCTCGACCCACATCTCAAATCCATCACCCAAACAAAAAAAAACACTCTAATATCCTTAAAGAAAAAAAATCTTTGTGGAGTGTTCTTTCTTTTGAGTGGTGTTTGTAGAGCCAACCGTGTTTTGTATTGGGCCGTACCACTCATCAAAAAAATTAAAATCGATTCACCTAGTAAAATCGCATGAACTATAGGGTGAATACATTAGGGTTGTTTCTCTAGGGTCATATATTTTGCTCAAAAAGGAAATTTACAAACACCTGTGTATGCAAAACTTTGTGTGCCAACTACAAACATTGCTTGAATATATTGAGGAATTCCAACCCTAAAAAAAAACACTAAAGCAAGGACAAATCATTAAAAGACACCACATTTTAAAAACCTTGCTGGAAAACCATGATTTGTTGAGTGCACACACATGCTCAATTGGATTAATTAAGAGGCACAACCTCCGACAACACCTCATCATATACCTTGAGCACAAGCACTAACCTAACCCTCAATAAAATTGAGTAGACGTTGGCCCTATGATTCATTGAGTTCATTTTAGGGTATTTTCCTGAATGCATTCCGAATTAGTGATGTTTGCTTGCTTCAAAAGGTGCTAAGTTGGGAGGCTTGATTGTCAAATGACTTAAGTAGGGGTTTGGCATAATTAGCGACCCTCAGGACACGGCCCCATGCTTCGCCTTCCCAACTTTGCCACCTTCAAGAATAAGGACAACACCAAATCTGTCGTGTGGTCAGAGTTTATTTCTGAAGCACAGGTCACCTAGGTCTACACTATATGGCTTAGTTTTGTTTGCTTGATTGTGCACACTTAATTCTCTCATTTGTTCTTCCCTCATCCCTCAACTTCTTCCAAACCATGGATTTCAATGCCTATCCTTCCTATCCACACTATCCCCAACATGATTTATATTCTAACCCAAGTAGACCATATCCACAATTCACTTGGGATAACCAGCCACCTCGTTGGGGATATAACCCAGAACCTGAGTACCTAGAATACCCCTCTTGTCCCAACTATCCCAATTTTACCCAACCAACATGAACCTTCTCTTGGGATACATCCAACCCAACCCACCCACCCAGATGACTCTTCTTTTAGGTCCCACTCACCCACTAACCAATCTGATAGGACCTACACTCTAGGAGAACACCAAGACCCCTACCCTTCTTAGGACCATAACCAAGATAGGTCATCTGAATTCAAGGATCTCTCCTACTTGACCTATGGATTGGAAGGGATTTTAGAAAAATGGAAATCAAATGATGATCATAAACCTGGGCAAATCAAGAATGATCAACCCCTGCTTTGGATGCCTGACGAAGAATCTGACTAGGAGGACTTAGAACCTCAATTATTCTAGAGTAGGACTAAACAAAAAATGGTGCCTCTTAAGGAATTGGACCCTGAAAATGATAGAATAGAGGACCTAAGAACCTAAACCCCAGCATGGATTCTAACACACATCCTTGCCCATGGCCCCCTAACCCTGAGTTGAATGCTAAGGAAATCGAAGGGAAACCTAACGACACTCAATCAATTCTTGATAGCCTTTAGTTGGAGTTATATAGACAAAACCAAGAATTGATTGAGAGGAAATAAGCAATGATTGATATGTTCCAACAATTGGATGAAGAGAGCCAAAGAATACTGATGGAAGCAACTCCTTTTATGGAATTCATGAAGCAAGGCCTTGTGGTGATCGATTGGACTGCACCTAGTTACTCAAAACTGGTTCAGTTCACCATTGATACTCCCCTGATATTGGATAACTCATTAGAAAATGTCATTAAGGATTCCTTAGAACATGATTTGGGGAGGGTTGAGGACAAAATCAAGAGGAAATTAAGAATTTGGGGGTTGATGTCTTTGAATCCAAATCTAATCTTCCTGAAGAAAGTGATTTGGTGGAAGAGACATCTAAAATTAAAGATGAGGAGTAGGATTACGATTCCGAAATAACTTATTTTGAATAATTTGAAACCCCCATCACAAGTTTAGAGGATGTCCAAGGGAAAGAATCTGAGCTAGATGATGAAATTAGCCCTACCTCTACTGTAACCTTGAAAATTGAGTCTGATATAATAGAGGTTAAAGATAATATTCTAGGGGTCAAGGAATTGGAGGGAATAAGCAGTGAAACCCTAGTTAAAGAAGAAGCGATGGATTTTTATTTGGAGAGAGACCTCATGCTTGATTTTAGGGCCTATTGTGAAACTCTTGATTTCATTACATGCCCTATCAAAACTGAAATCCCACAACCTGAATTCATTGGAATTGATATAACTTTAAGGGATTACAACTTTAAAGGGACACGAGCTAATTACAAAGCCTACATCTTTAGTGTCCGGCATTTTAGATTTGGGCTGCACTCATCCAAATCTACTTCTCTACATGCTTGTAGATTAAGAGAAGAATAGACACGGGCATGCATGATACACCATTTGCAGAGTTCCCGTCCCTTAGGGATGGGACTACACCATAATCTAGTCCTCATCTGCGGACTTTTGACTCTAGGTCTAGCTAATTATGTCCTCCTCTTCCTGACCCAGGCCATTCAACTGATTGATCTTTTATTGTCTATTTACTATGGCCAGCTGAAGGCACTAAACTCGAAGCTTCTTGGGAGGCAACCCAGAGGATTCAAGCTAACCAGATACATAGCTGAAACTTAGGTGATTTCTTTCCTTACTCCCTTGCATATATTTATCTTCCAATGATGACATTATCCAACTTAGGCATGGGGGGGTGGTAATTCATATGTTCTGAGTACATACTGTCAGCTTGAATTATCTTCTTAAAAAAAAAAAAATTAAGAAAAGAAAACTTAGGCATTAGGAGCTTGTCAACTTTAAGAAATGATATGCTAAGGACCTAAATGCTTAGACTCTTCAGGTCTTCGGGCTTAATCGACCCGGGTGTCCACTAAAATGTGGACTTGTTCTCAAGTCCTTGCCACCTTGATTTATATTAACTTAGTCAATAAAGTAGGGCGATAAGTACACGACTTATCAACCTGCTGATGGGAACACCATCATGAGCCCTAACTAGCCCATTTTAGTCTGGAATAAAAGATAAAAGCTCCTACATATTCATCTGAGGGTTATACCTCTACCATATCATGTTTTGAGAAGAGAACAAGAAACCAGGGTTAATTCTATAATTTTAACAGCAAATCATGAACATAGAATAAACAAGGGGTTTGCTAGGGTAAATTAAAGGTTAAATTAGCATTAAAGTCTAATGAGTGGGTCCATGCAGACAGAAATGGGTTTTCACGCATTTTGAGAATTAACAATAACCCAAAACCCTAATTTCATACCTGCTTAAATAACAGAAGTTTTGGTTAGGATAAATTCCATCTAAACCTTTTAAAAATCATAAAAAAATATTCTATAAGGTTTGATACCCTTGATTTGACCATTGGAACCCATTTTGACCTTAAACAAAGTCTCAAGCAGAAAGTTGCTCTAATTTAGGTTTCTGCAAAAATTACCCAATCAAACTTGGTCAAAACTGAAATCCAACTTCACCATCAGATTCCTTGGGTCTAAATTAGGTTTGTACCAAAATTTGGGCCTAATCAGAGTCCATCTTGACCTAGTTTACATTTTGGTCCAATCTAACTCTTTCTCTCTCATTCATGCCCCTAACTTTCGAAATCTTTACAAAAAGCCCACTAACTTCTTTTCATTTTCTGCAAATGGGTCCCTACAGCCATGGCAGGTGTGAACTCAAAGGAGCCAAGCTTCAATCAGGGATACCTCCCTGAATTCTCAACCAATCCCTTCCAAAATTGGAAGGGATGATCTTGAGGTCATCCCTAATCACCTGAATTGCATCTTAGACTCAGATTTGGCCTAAGAAGCTGATGCAAATCCTTTGAATTTTAGGGATCTTCTTCCCTAATTTCTTGAGCTCTTTAAGCTTGTTTCCAAGCTTGAGAGCCTGCCCAAGCTCTATAAAAGGTCCTAGGTCTTCTAACCATGCTCCTTAGCAAGTTTTGGTCAAAGAAAACCCTCATTCTTCCCTCTCCTGTTGGAACCTTGTTCGAAATCTTGTTTTGGTGTTAGCAAAATTATTATGGATTAATGTTTGCAATTAAGTGGTTTTTAGATTTAGGTGAAGGAGCAAGGTAAATAAGAAATGATGAAGGCATGATGGTGAGAAGAAAAAGATCATGTCATGAAGGATGACAAGGATGAGTCGAGGAGAAGAAGATCATCTTCGACCTTAGTTTCTGTAGTTTAGATTTTATATTTATAGATTGTATATGCCTCTTAGCAAGAGAATTTAACTTAGATCATAAAAATCAATTAGAGATAAATTAGGATTTATATGGCATTCATTTTCGAAGAACGTAATTGATTAAATCGCTTAAAATAGGTACTTGTAAGCAAGTACCGGTACTGTTCATTAGTACTGGTATTTGCAAGGCACATGTTTGAGAATTCGTCTCAAACTATGAACAACAAATACCAATACTAACCATGAGTACCGATACATGTTGGCCACAGTTGAAGGTTTAATTCTAGCTTGAACCTTACAAGTACCGGTACCCATGATGAGTACTGGTATAGCTAGGTTACTGTGCCCAAGGAATTTCAAACCTGGGAGTCACAAGTACTGGTACCCATGATAAGTACCGATACCAGGACTCATGTACTGGTGGCAGTGAGCTGCTAGTACCGGTACAGGTACTTTAGTACCGGTACCAGCTAGCCATTGGCTCAAAACAGAATTGCAGAAATATTAATTCCAACAATGTGAATGTTGGGATTTAAACCCCAACGTCTAATAGACGAGTATCGTAGGTCCTAAACTCTATAAAATGACCCTAGGACTCTTTGTTTGCACACAAGAGACAAGAAAAAGGAGAGGAAAATTCCTAGAGCTATAATTCATATTTTCCACCACATATTCAAGAGAAGAAATCGTGCTTGCTGCTTTCGAATCGTGCTACGGGTTTGCAAACACATTGACGTGTTTTGTTCACGCAATTCAACACGATTCGCGTTCATCCTAAGCTCTCAAATCAGTAATATTATTTTAATTATTGTTGAGAGGCATAAGAATTCTTGTTGTAAGAGTTCTCTTTCTTACAACAATTCTTATTTGTATTTTGAGCTTGTTGCTCGTTGGGTTGTAACAAACCCATTATTGTACTTGGGTTGAAGTAACCTGTTAATTACCTTGGTTTAGTAAATTGATTCTCTCAGGGTTGAGAGAATCGAGTTAAAAACCCTAAGCTGGGAGGCTTAGGTAGTGGAGTACCCAAGGGAGGGGAACCACTATACATATTGTGCCAATTTTCTGTGATTTGATTATTTCTGCAAATCTTCTAAGTATTACTAACATTTTGATTCAGTTTTTGTGCACGTAGCCATATATATTATATCCTTTAGATCCTATCAAGTGGTATCAGAGCTAAAGATCTGTCATCTCCGCCCACCTTCATATCATGCTCTGGCGACCCCTCTCTATCCTCCTTTTTCAACCGTCCAACCATCAAATTGGATGGCCCTCTACCTTCCCTTCTCGATTCCACTCCTCGCCATCCATAGCAGGGGCTTCCTCCCTCATCGTTGTCGCCGCTCCACCTCATTGGACCTCCTCATCTTCTTCGGCTCTGGCTCGCCAACGTCGGGGTTCCTCGTCTGCCTCTTCCCCCTAAGTCACTCTATCTCTTCCTCTCTCTCTCTACTCTCTTCCCCCATACTCACAAACCACTCACAACCGTACTATCACCCGCACGACCGTCATCTTCCCCAGCTCCGGTGACTCTCCGACATAGCCTCCAGCCCACTACACTTCACCAAATGCCTCACCACCACCTCCACAAGCTTCACCGTGCCACCCTTTACAAAAGCCCTCTCCTAATTTGGGCTTCCACCCTCTGCAATGCCTCCCCGAACACCACCATCTTCACACATCGTCTCTATCACCGTCAGCACCCCCTCACGACACCACACACCACACCACTACCACAAAAGCACTCGCCGCACACCGGAGAAGCTTCTGAGCACCTTTGACGTGGCTGAAAGGCCATATTCGTGGGTGCATGTACATCATCGGACCTCTGCCACCGCCCTCTACTTCTTTGATGACCCCTACAGTCTTCTGGCCATGATTCGTCCAGGCAACACCCCAAAGCGCTGTGGACTACCTCCAGGCTTTGCTCCAGGCCCTCAATTGAAGCTTGCGTCCACACCAGCTGCCCCAATCTAAGCCCTCATCTTCCAGCTGTGCGTGAAGATGGACTGTGGGACGAATAGTCCCACATCATGGAAATCAAATGCTACTCGTGTGCATATAAGGAATTTCTCACCCAGACCCCTCACTTAAGACACGGGGGTCGGGTCCCCTTCACCCTTACACCTGCTTACCCGACCAAGCACTCCTCGCCTGCGACCATGCTCACAGGTCTAAACCCTATTTACGTGCGGTTACCAGGCCAATTACCCAGCTAAACCCAGGTCTCTGAGAGAAAGAAGAGAAAGAGAGAGTGGGGCGTTTTGCCTTTCTACTCTCTCTGGACTTAGCAAGTTTTGAGAGGCCTTTGCCTTTATGCTATGGTTGCCTCTCCTTTTGAGGCATGAAGGAAGAAGAGGCATTTACCTCTGTTCTGTTGAAGTTGAGCTGAACCTTGAGCAAATTAAGACATCTGCTGGTGCCTTAGTTGTGTTGAGATATTCATCTGGTTGACGTGGGTTATTTGATTGACAATTACTATTGAGATATTTGAGCTTAACTTCAAAGGGCTAATTGGTGATTCAAATCACCATATTAACCCATTCTTTTTGCATTGTGATACTTGATTTCATCTATATATCATTTTGAATAGTCCTGAATAAAGTTTTGATGTAATTGCTTATATTTCTTGTGATTAGTGAAATTGAATTGCCATTACTTGCTCCTTGTGTTTGACCTCGGACTCTTGTGATTCTGAGCATATAAATTTAAATGATTTAAGCAACTTTGTCCTATACTACGACGCAATTTCTTAACAAATGACGAATTCACTTAAACAATTTGGCACCGTTGCCAGGGAGCAACGTGCAATTTGATTTCACTAATCACAAATTCTAATTTGATACTAACTTGCTTTATCTGTTTTGTTGTGGTTGTGCAAGGTACACTTGAGAACATTAGCCGCACGACAGCCACTCCAGGGGTAGGTAATCTCATTTCCTTCTTCTTAAGCCCCTATTTCTGGAAAAGAATTAAAAAGAGAAATCAATTAGGATCAACTCGCATTTATTATTGGACTTAATCACTTGAGTTGCCTAATTTGATTCATTTTAGAGATCCCCTTCCAGATTTTTGCACCTAATAGGAATTTAATGTACCTAGGGTTGTTCACCTTCTTGATTGAGCACTAGGTGCCACATTTGGAAAGAACTGATTGGACCAAAAGAGCCAAATTAAGGTTTTCCATCTTAGGGTTGAGAAAACACACTTGCTTGAAATAACAAGAATTAATTTTCCTGAATTATGTGTTACCCTAACCCTTGCTTGAATTGACCTAATCAAGAGAACCTTAAAAAGAAGGCTTTAATCATCCACTTGAATCCTAAAACTTGGGACCTAACAACCTATTTACAAATCACTTAGGGTGATTTTGGGCTCATTACCCAACTCATCCTCAACCTTAGGGTAGGTTAGGTGAAGTTGATCCACCTTGTGGGTCAACCAACCTTCAAATTAGGTCACCAAGCACAAATCAAATCTAAAGTTCAAGTGAAATTCTAAGCACCTTAATTCAGGATTAAAATTTGGTAGACTTAAGAGGTCAAGTTATTCATTCCGGTCTACTTAGATATGTGGTGACAAGGAAGGTCAGGTGGGGGAAACCCTGTAACCTGTGGGAATGCTCTACCATGTAGGGGTCTTTACGGGGCTCTCCCTTTCTGGCTACCCAAGTATTTCTCGGGTGGATGACTTTTTGATCAAGAGGTATCATCCGCCTTGAACCTCCTTAGTCATCCAAAAGTTTTTGGGTGCCTCGATTGGGTCCATCACATATTCTGTCCCTCATATGGTTCCTTAGTGCATGTTCAGGAGGAGGTCCTTAAGACCACCCTTAAGGCCTCCATTAGCTATTCATTCCCGTCGGGGCCAAGCCTCAACTCACTCGTTTGTGCTACCTCCCGACCAGATCAATATCTCTTCCGATTCATCTGAGCCTAGATCTCCTTCATCCATAGCCATGGAACACCAAGCAGGAGAAGAAAATCTCTAGAATCAGCGCCAATGCCTCAACGATCTTTTCCAAGCATTCATGAATCCACCACAGCGTCCTATGATGTGAGATCATTACAATCCCACTGCGGTAGCAATCGAACTAGAGTTCAAATCCCTACTGGAGGACCTGATACTGAACTCAAGCCCAACATGATTATGCTATCCCTAAATTTCATGGTCTAAACTCTGAGGATCCCTTCCAGCATATCAAACAACTCAAGCATCTGGCCAAGACCTTTGGGACAACTACTCAAGATCGAGACATCCTACTCATGAAGATGTTTTCTTTCTCCCTCATGGATAAGGCTGCCCACTGGTACCATACCCTAACTCGTCCGATCAACACATGGGCTGAACTTCAATCCAAATTTCTGAAGAAGCTTTTACCCGTTGGTCGGATAAATGCTTTAAGGCACCAGATATCGCACTTTACTTAGAATGCGAGGGAACCACTTCATGAGGCATGGGATGGCTTTTTGGATCTCATGCGGAAATGCCCCAATCACGGAGTTCCTAAATGGAAACAAGTTTAGTCTTTTTATCAGGGACTCTGTGAAGATATCAGATTATTCGTCAATGCGACCTATGGTGGCAACATCATGGGTTAAAATGAGGACACCGTGTGGGAGATCCTGGAGAATATGTGCAAGAACTCCATCAATAATGAATCCATGGGCATGTTTGACAGGATGGCTACCCGTGCATTGACGAACACCTGGGATGCGCATGAAACCCAAGGCCTTTCCGCATCCCTCAATTTGGAACTAATGGCCAGTCACCTGGAAAAGTCTCGATTATCGAGAAGAAGGTGAACGAATTCACCCGACACTTGCAGAGAGACACCTCAGCTCAACAAAATCTGTTTGCACAATCGCCCTCTGGTAGGGAGGCTGTGCATAACATCTATCATCACTCTTCCCAGGGATGGACTCATATCCACCCCCATCTAATCTTGGTTTTGGAGGACACTCCGGAACTTCCTGCTCTAGTTGGGGGAACTTTGAAGCCTCGTATTCTGACTTATCTGGGGTTCCTTAGACCTACAAGGACCTTAGGTCCATCTAGAATGATCCATTCTAAAACACTTATAACCTTGGATGGCGTAATCATCCCAATTTCATGTAGTCAAGGAACAATCAAAATCCGAGATCTCAATTCCAGCCTTGACCATAAGGTCCACACCCATATCAACCTGTTCAGCCTAGGCCCAATCCGAATTACTAATCCAGGCCGACACGGGAAGATCAAATGTATTTAATCATTCAAACCCTGGCTGACATCCAGAAGACTAACACGGCTATGCAAAAATAGCACAAAGACGAGATCATAGAGGTTCGGAATCAGCTCACACAATTAGCGTGGACTCGTTGATGAGTTGAGACTCATCATGGCTAAATCGCCTAAGTTATGCTAAAAACTAGGTTAAACACTATGGAATTAACACATAAAAATGGTTAAGTGTGGAAAATAGCATAAAAGACCTAAAACATTAATTTTGTGCTAAAAATGCATAATTAGGTCAATTATTGAGATATTCTATTAATAAATACAAAATAGTGATCCAATTGCAAATTAAACACACAAATGAGCTCAAAACTCCCAATCAAAAGTAAAAGTAACTTCTAATATGTTCAATTAAGCTTCATTAAAAACTTGGTTGCATTTGGACATCATTAGGGCCTTGTATTTAAAGATTCTCTTTTAGGTCCTTAGTGCATCACATTTCATGCTTAGACATTCTTCCAAGGACTTATTTGTAACTTGCAGGGACCCTTTTGTAAGACCATAAGGTCTTTTCTGAAATAAATTCCTACCACTTATGGGCCTCCATGCAATTTTTCTACCTCTTCACGTAGGGGTGTCTTGTGCAATTGCACCATTAGACCCAACGTCGCCTACAGCTCTTCGTGGACCACTATTCACCGCAAAGAACTGAGAGCATCATGGCCATTCACTCGCTGATCCTCCTGATCTGTGGCTCGCATTCAATCGAACCTTCGCTCGACTTGGCACGTGCAATCACCACCTCACCCAGATCCCATCCTATGGCCACATTTCAATTTGAATCCCTGCGCACGCCTCTCCTCTCATCCTCACTGACCACGCCCTAATCGCTTAATCCCATCGTGCGATAAGGAGATTCACTCATCACTCTACTAAAGCACCTCCACTGATCACGTGCACACGCATCAACCTCCTCTCCTACTTCCTTGAGGCTGATCCCATCGTCCTCTCTAGCTCCCCTAACCCTTTCAATCGCCACATCAGTGATAGTGGTGTGACTTTTCACCTCACTTTCCTCCTCACCGCTAGGGATGATGTACGCCTAAGGATGACCTTGAAGCTTCACTAGAGAGCTTTTCACTCTCTAGAGATCCCCCTCCATTCCTCCTCCTTAGTCACCGGCTCTGGATCCAAAGGTCCCATTCGTCTGATTAGATTATAGAGTAGGTAGTGATAATTAGAGTAGTTTAGGAGTAGAAATTAGACATAGAATTGTCTGATCTAAATGTGTTGGTCTTAAGAGTAGGTTTAGAGTAGAATTCACACTCTACCTCCTCTGATCATTTCAAATCAGAGGAGATGATTTCACCCCCTCACTAATCACTATTTTCTTCCTCTTCATATTACCATTTCGCTTTCTAATTTCCTCGTGTTTTATTTTGCAATCCACCCACTCATCAGAGCATTAAATCAGATCTGATGCTCTTGGGCATTCAGATCTGATTTGAGCGCTCACAACCTATTTGAGGGACTCTTCACCCACTCCACTTGTCCACCAAGTCCCTCCATTGGTTTTGAATGAAGATATGATAATTTAGGGTTTGTTTTTAGTGTTTTCCATTGTGGGATTTTGATTCTTTCTTCATGCTATCTATGGCACAAGAGGGAAGATAAATCATATTTCTATGTGGTTTTCAAGCTTCCCTCAAGAGGGAATGAATCCTGAATTTTTCAGAGCCTATTTTAGACACTTTTGATATGGATTTCTCGCATTGGAATCCTAATTTGCCACCTTAGTTTACATTGTCTATAATGTAAGGTGAGGTGCTCATTAAGATTTCAATATATTTTTAGGGGACATTGATCTGAATTTCTCTTGGTTTTCTTGCTAACTCAAAGAGTTTTCAGATTTGTCTTCCGAGTTCTTAAGTGTTGATAATGATTGCATTGATTAAATTTATATTTAAATAAGTTATGTTTCAAATGGTCGCTTGAATTTGTGATTTTAGAGTCAAAATCCCCCTATTTCAATACATCAAAAGGCTACATAGTAGCAACATGTTCTTGGGATAATTTTTGATTTCAAGCATGTGTTGATTGGAGCACTTGTTTAATGGATTTCAAAATTCTGATTTAACCCCTTTTCTTTATGTTGTCTATAACATGAGAGGAGGAATAGATTAGAGTTTTTTTCTTAATTGATAGATTTTATTTGGTGTTTTGATCTCGGTATAGTCCAATGTGTAAGGGATAAAAACTCAATGAAAATTCCTTTTGCTCCTTGAGATTTGAGAAGAATTGTATCAAACTAAGAAATTAAAGAAAGGTTATGACATTTTAGAAAACCTGAATAACTATTTTAATTTACTCTCTTTGTGTTGTCTATTACACAGTAGGGTGATTAATTAGTTATTTAGGCCTTCTTGGAGTAAGAGTTATCTAGCCTAATCTAAGCAAATGCCCACTGAGATTGCAGCATCAGCTCTACTACCATGTTTGCCAGTAGTAACTGTTGCTGCTAGAAAGGTAGCAGTTGCCATCTGATAGATTTATGACATCTAGCACAAACCCAGACCTTCCAGTCAACTCCTGATCTCAGTAGCTCATTCAGTTGCCTGAGATTAGAAGCTACTGCTGCTGCTTTATGTCTGCTGATGCTGCTGTTTTGTTGTGATTTTGTAGTGGTTGATTTAAAAGTGTTAAAAATGGCTGACATATGTGATATTGTTTGATTTAAATGTATAAGCATTCATGTGCTCTAAATAACCCTTAATTCAATGTGAATTGCTTGAGTTTTGAATTTTAAACATTCATTGTCGGCTTAAGGTGTAAAAACTGTCCAAAATTGTGAATTGTATGAATCAAGAGGCGGACCTCTTGTTTAATTGCTTGAATATTCTTTATACATGTCATGGGGCTTAAATGAGGCAGTTTACTTCCTATTCATTGATTAGAATTTAGGATCTTAGAATTCACTTTAAAACTCTTTGAAGACCCTAAAATGAGCTAAACTTGTAAATAAATAACAATAATTTAACATTTCCAAAAAAATAAAATAAAGATGTAGTGAGTAGGATTAACTAATTTTCTACACATGTGCAAAGTTTTGAGGTTATCTGAACCCTCGGCTTTGTAGAACATACCAGCCGACGATTCAGTATATCTCTTAACTTAATAAAAATCCCTAAACTAAAACTGACAAAAAGACATTCTCTATCTCATCTATTTCTTTCTCTCTCATCCCTACCTCTACAAAATATATAAAACCCATTAAAAGAAGTAAAATCCCAAAAATACTCAAAAACACTTTGTTTACTATGTATATACATGTAAATATAAGGTATATATTAAGCTATATATGTAGATAATGTAAAATATGTACATAATGTGTATATATAACTTATGTATGTGTTATATAATGTAACTTAAGTATTTAAGATAACTTATTATGTATATAACTTATCTGTATAATTATTTATTAATTATATTAACTTATATGTACTATAAGCTACATAATTATAGAAACCCTAATAAATTAACTTATTTATAAGTAATATTGTACATATGTATTTACCTATGTATAATGTACACTAATATGCCTGTAATATAATTTAATTATATATATACAATAAATTATTAATTTATTAAGTTATCAACTAAGTTATTAGATTAAATTAAAATAAATTAGTGATTTAAGTTATAATTGAGCTAATTTACACTGTATAGTTATATTACATTATTTTAAGTAAATTAAACTAATTTAACTATATTTATAATGTACTATACTATTAATACATAAATTATATGTATACTACCCTAAATTTACCTATTCAAATGTAAAGAAATGAGAATAAACCATGTAAAATACAATAAAAATGTGTATTAAATACTTTAATGTGTATATTAACTCTGCACAGGGTCAATTAGATCATTAATTAACTAATTTAGCCATTAATTAAGAAATAAACCCAATAATCAGTATGTATAAGTCACGAATTTTAGGTAATTTATTTATGTAGTAAATATAATTATTTTTGTAGATAAACTAAATAATTATATAGCCCTATATAAGGGCTTTCCAAATATATATTTTATTTTTAAAATGGAATTAATTTGGGCCCTCAAATTTAGGGCCAAATACAGTAAATCAAGCACGCGGCTCTGCATTGAGCAGTGCCTGTGGGGTGCTTAACATAACGCCACATCAGGAGTTTTAGAGCTCCCACATCGCCATTTAAGGAATTCCTTCCCTCGACTACCCAGTCGTCACGAGTGCTGGGCGCTGAAACCCCCTCCCCTTACGAGCATATGTCTGAGCATTTGACCATGGTTTGCAATGATGAGATTTGGGACTGTGCGTAGGCTGGGAGCCTGGCACTATGCATAGGCCTGTGTATGCCCAATATTTAGCATAAAATGAGATTAATGGGTTAATTAATGAATCAGGGTGACTTTAGTAGAAGTCTGGTCCCGCCCTTTGAGGGTGCTGTGTATCCCTCGAAAAGATCACCCGCCAATTAAAAATCATAATTTTTAATTAATGAACAGTAACCTAGTCTTAATTTACTAAGGGGTGAAAGAGAGAAGTTGATGAGAAGAACACAGAAGAAGAAAGAGTTAGGTGTATATGCTTGTGCGTATGTATATATGTAATATATATATATAGTATACATATATATGTATATGGTATACTATAAATAAATAATATGGTAATAAGTAACGTTAGTGTATAGAGTGTTTGAGTTCATATATGTACATAAATAACTTGTGAGCTTTAGTGACAGATAAGTTTGTCACTGTAGATAGAATAAGTGTCACCGTAGACCCTCTTTTTGACCTTATTCTATTGCATACTTTTCCTAAGGTTTAGCGACGTTTATATATGTCACTGTACATATTATATATGTTACTATAGATGTTAATATATTAAGTTAAGTTAGTATGCTATATGTTATAACATATTATTATATAGATATGTAAGTATTAATGTTATAAGTTATAAATAGATAGTATATAGTATTTAATTATAGTGTTTGATGCTTGTTTGTAAATAAATGTTTGTAAGCATTTTAGTTCATTTTTTTGTACATAAATTGTTTCATTCTTTCTTTCATTAATTCATTCATTCATATTTGTACATAAAACCAATCTTTTTGGAATTAAAGAATAATATTGGACTTAAAGAGTGACATATATCAATAACTGCCTCCTAGCGAATGACCTGGAATAAATAAGTAAAAATTAATTAATTAAATAAAATTGACACGACAACGGTTTGTATTTGTAACATATACTATAATAACGACATATTTTTATACAAACTGCGGTCGATCACTTCATATTTTTGGCACCGTTGCCCAGGATTAAAACCCGACAACAGCGTTTTAGTGTGAGTGCTTGACTAGATGTCGTAGAAGGTCGATTATTTTTTGGTGTCGTTGCCGGGGAGGCAACTCTCTATATGCTAAAATTATTTTTTGATTCTTTAATTATACATATTTTTTTCTTTGTAAATAAACATTCATTCATTCACATTCATCTTGTATATAGTGATTCTTTTTTTCATATTCTTTGTTGTATATACATATTCTTTAATTCTTTTGTATATTGGTTGACTAATCATTTTTTGTTTTTGTTTTCATGGTACCTGAGGAGGAGCTGGAGGAGAATTGCTACTTCCCGGTGGACTCGCTTCCTGATTTTTCTTCGACTTCAAGACTTCTTTGACGAGACCGTGTTCTAGATTAGTTTAGACATTAGGAATTAGGTTTAGATATTATTTTTTTTATTTTTTATTTTAGGATTATTTGTATAGTCATAAGTTGTGAAAGCATGTTCTCACACATGTGATGTAATAATGTGGACTATGGACAATCACTTATTCTTTCATTCTTTTCCATTTTAGGTTTTTCAACTTTATTTTTCGATTTGATTTGATTTCTTTCATTAAAAATACAAAAAAAAAATCTCAAAAAATTGAAAAATATCAAAAATATTTCATCTCTACTTATCTAGCAACAGTGTGACATAGGCATGCCATCTTAGGTTTGCATCAATTCTTGCTAGATTACTTTATGTCAATGTGCATTAAATGTTGAGAGCTGGAGTCAGATACGATTTCTAACCTTCTCAAGCTCTTGCCATCTTTGCATTAGACATAATTAAGTAAGACCACCACTTGTTTGCAAAAGATTAAAAAAGTGAGACCAGCTGCATGAAATTCACTCTTAAAGAGAAGAACCTAAATCAAAGTGTGACATAATAAAATTCTCTGAAACCTTGTGTGGTTTTTCATCGAGACTCTGTTGATTGATTCTATTGTGTAAACACTACACGATCACGTAAGGTACACAAAAACACACTTTTCTATCTCATCTCTCTGTGCACCCACAAGAACTTGGATTCGCACGCCAGTCTTATCCAAGTTCTGGGTGGAATTAGAGGTTTGCACATCGTTAGGTTTCTCTTAGGATGCATATGATTGCTTTGATAATATCTGTTTGCACACTATATTTTTCGTAGCAGACCAATAGGAAAATCTACGACTGTGTCTCGCTTGAATGTTGTGGTCTTGAGAATGAGATTTTGTTTGGTTGGATTGATTTTGCCGTGAGTTTATGACTGCTTCGCAAAATGTTTTTCAAAAATCAAACTCATGGATGGTAGTTATTTTTGACACCAACGACTATTACATCTGTTGGGTACTGATGCCCAAGTCACCTACACTTCCTTCTTCTCATAGTTTCCTTCATGGAAGGAACAATGAATGATCCTTTGGTGACCCTACCATCCTGGAGGAACCTTCATTCCTCAAAACTCTGATCCATCCACACTCTACTCAGATTAGCAACCACCTCTTCTTCCGAACCCAAATTCATCTTCTTCATCTTGACTCTGCAATTAATTGATTGAAGAGGTGGAAGCTGTTGATTTTTCTGGTTACTCTATTTGTCTACTTGGACCTTGAGCCAAGTATTATTGATTTGATACCCACTTTCTACTTGGGCCTTGTACCAAGTATCTGATGACATTCTTATTGACTATGGAGCCATTTTCGTTGGCCTTGAGATTGACAACCTACATTCCTTCTATATCATGATCTGAACCTTTCATTGAGCTTCATTGACTTGTCAATTCTCACCCATCTTCTAACTCCAACATTTTTGACATCTACTAGGTTTACACCAAGCTGAAGGCATTAAACTTAGCAAACCTATCCTTGTATATAGCTGTTTTCATCTTTCTTGTTTTCACCTTCATTATTTAGGTGTCCACCTATGCATTTTTAGCACACATTCATTGTCACATATGTCATGCATTTCACTTCTTAGCCCGACTTTCCACTCTGATCTTGTATTAGACTTGAAATCGTCTGCACAAAGATTTTTATCTCCTCATTCCGACTTCCTTCCGTCACCCAATTTAGGATAGTGAAAAGCATAGCATGCATTTGCATCCACCTTATTCATTCAATGAGGACATTGCATCATTTAAGCATGGGGGGTGTAAATGGTGAATCATTTACTGAAATTCAATTGTTGACACACACCTAGTGTATATAGTATAATATTATCAAAAATACCAAAAAATTGAAAAAAATTGAAAAAAATTACAAAGCCAAAAATACAAAAAAAATGAAAAAACATAAAAATTCCAAAAATAAAATAAGGGACATGAACTTTATTGATTGAGGGAGAACTCCGCAACAAAATTCTGAGGAAAGAAAAGAACTGAAAAGAAATATAAGTGTTTAACTATGATCTACTAGCTGAAAACAAAAATTGAATAAGTGTTTTTGGACATTCAACCTTTGCTGGTTAGACTTTCTAGGCCACTGTAGCTTGATTCGCTCAGGCTTTGGCTCATACCAGCCTAGTGCACTTCCCTCCCACCTCTGCCAAATCCAAACAGCATGTTGACTCAGAAGCACGTAGTGAATCAAATCCAAGGTCAAACAAGAAACACTCAGCCAAGCCCATCCACTCATACCTACATGTTTACCTCATCCACCTCAGCTAATCTAAATCACACCACGACTTATCCTAGTGCTCAACAACAAGATCCAATTCTCTCTCGTCCACCTCCACATCATGATTGTGCTATGATCAATGTTGTAGGCATGAGAAAAGATCGCAAACCCAAGCCTCGAGGCCCATCTCCCAAATCTCACCCAACCTATGATCAACATAACAAGGTTAAGGACAAAACCAAGAGGTGGAAATAGAAACCCATCCCCCAGGATAGACAATCCATTCCCCTATCCCAGATCTTATCCCGCCTCCATACTAGAGGATTGTCGAGATCTGATGTAATGGGACCATTGAGGAATGCACAAGTCACTATTCCGTTACTTGATATCCTCACTCTCAATCCCACCTCCCCTGACGTATCCAAAAAAGAGGTGGAAGAACCATCACAAGGGAAGATAGTATTGTCTAAAAGTGTGAGTGCGATAATCCAAAATAGTCTACCCCCTAAGAAATCCTATCTAGGCACCTTGTTGATCCCTTGCAAGATCGGTGGTACAAATTTCAAGCGAGCTGTACTGGATCTTCATGCTTCAGTCAACCTAATCCCAACCACCCTATTTGAAAAACTATGAATTGGACAGCTAAAACCCACTTATGTTACCCTACAATTGGCTGACTGAACTGTAATCACCCTGATTGGGCTAGTAGAGGATGTGGTAGTTAGAGTCAAAGAGTTCAGCTACTTAGCCGATTTCTTAGTTCTTGACATGGATGCACCACAACCAATATAAGATATGCCCTTGATTTTAGGAAGACCTTTCTTGGCTACTGCAGGAGCCATAATTAATTGTGAATCAGGGCACATGGTAATTACCTCTGGAGATAAACAAACTTAGATCAATATTTTTGAGGCATCATCTAAAGGAAAGGGAAAATGCTCGGCAAAACAACTAGGTTTGATTTAGGATCTCATGACCGTTTCGGTGGTAGAAAACCTAGAGCCAGAACTGGAAGTTTTCCACATGATGATCTTGATTTAGTCAAGCATGATTCTAGAAAATTGAGAGTATTGGAGGCTTTCACCTTTGATCTTAAGGGAGCACAAATGGATTTCGAAGAATAGGATAACAATCAATGGGATTCAGATTCCATGGATCTGGAAACATTTCATTATGGAGTTTGTTTTGAGGATCTCCAGGAATCGGGCAAGGGGATACCGAGAGTGACCACAACCCAGAGTATGAATCCTTTGCAGATTTGGAATTGGATGATTAAAAAGGCACTCTCCAGACATTCATTTTTTGGGATGAAAACTATAGAGAAGAATCATTTGACAACCCTATCATTGAGTAATGTTTTGAGGAATTGATCTTACACCCATTAGAGAAAAATCAAGATGACTCATTAGAAAAGGATACATTGGGTCACATTGTACAAAAGGAACCACACATCTAGAATATGCTGATTAGATTCACCTCTATTAGAACCTGGACCCACAACAATCTTATTTCAGAACTCCATAGTCACTACATCTTTCGAGTGATTCCTCTGCAAAAACTCCATAAGAGCCACCCAGAAATGAATCAACTTGACCCATATCATAGACCTTCTGAAACAACTCTTCATCATAATTTGATACTCATTTGTGGCCATTTGATTCTCATCCACCACAATCACATATTTTCCCCTATCACACATCATAATGCTTCAGTTGACATATCCTTTTGAGCTCATTACGTCCAACTGATGGTGTTAAACTTAGCGCTTAACGGAAGGCAACCATCATCTTTTGAAAAACCTGAAACCTTCCTGACATATCCTTTTACTGAATTCATATTCCATTTTAGGGTTTGCCCATTAGAACAACCGACTCCACCTTTGGTACATGTATCAAAGCTTGAAATCTTCCACAACAGTCACTCTGACCCGTTCACCACCCACCTGTTCTAATGTATGATCTGGATTGAACTCGAACCCACTTAATTTACAATGAGGATATTGTAAATCATGGGAATGGGGGGTATTAAAGTGCAAAACACTGTGAAATCAATGCATGAAAGGGTTTCATCAAAAAAAAAAAGAGGAAAGAGGAGAGGAGAGGTCATTTGGAGCTGAATGAAAAAAGAGAAGGGAAGGAAAATAAAAGAAAGAAGAAAAAGGAGCAAACAAAAAGAAAAGAAAATGAATTAGTCCCTTAAAATTGAAAATGGAACCTACCTAACTTCTAGGTTTGATCAGATGATGAATTATGACCTGGAAGGCTAAAACTTAGGGAATTAGTGGCGGATACTAACCTTAGGCCTCTTGGATCTATTCTAGGGTTTAAACACTCAAGTATTTGTTAAGATCCAGATTAATCCTCAAGAGATTGAGGAAAGTGCGAGGCTGATGTAGTAGGTATAAGGCTTAGGGATTATTCAACCCCGTTACCTGCCCTTTGGTTTACGGGACTTGGTAACTTGAGCACCCAAAATCACACACTTAGTTTGGTTCAGTGCGCTTAACAAAGAAAAATCTGCCAAAAAGTATTCTATTGTGAAAAGTCATCTCGAAGATCTAGCTTAGGAGTGGCTTGACAACACAAGTTGATTGGATGAGTTCCCGGTGCGGAGAGGTAGGAAATTCCCCTTGAATATGCATAATAACATATCGATTCCTCGGTGCTTGTCTCCTAGGATATCTAAATATCCTAGTAAGGGCATGTAAGCTCCTCGTGCTAGTTCAGGTGCCAGGGGTGGGATTATCCTGAAATGTCAATTGTTAGGGCCTAAATTTAGCTACAAAACGCCATGGGCGGCACTATCCTGAAGTTTCGAAAGTCATGGTTTTGGGGGTTTCCATGGGCAGTGCTATCTCGAAGAATCGAATGCCAGGGACCCTTTAAGGATTGATGGTAGGGACAAGGAATCCGATACAGACCGTGTTTAGGGCCAATTCGAGGATGGATTTAAGAAAAGAGAGAAAACTCTTTAAATGAAGATCCTTCTCTATCTCTTTCTCATAAAAAATGCACTAGCAAACTGAACCTGGCATGTTACGTCTATGAACGGGTGCTTTAACCATTGGGGTCAAAGAACCTCTGGGAAGTTTTTGCAGGCCTTAGCAACCTTTGTGGCAGACTCAGGTTGAAGCTGGTCAAGTCTGGATCTTGGCTGATACTTGAATACCTCTAGGCCTATTGTTGGTATTCTGATATGATTTCTAGAGATGCAGCTTAGTAAGTCACCCTAATGGTAACATCCAACCTAGAGACCTAGTTTGATCCATAGGATGTTTGCTAAGGGACTAGAAAAAGCTAGGCATGAGGGTATGATGGGAACACCATCATAAGCCTTAACTAGCCCATTTTAGTCTAGAATAAAAGATAAAAGCTCCTACATATTCATTTGAGGGTTATATCTCTACCATATCATGTTTTGAGAAAATAAGAAACCAGGGTCAATTCTGTAATTTTAACAGTAAATCATGAACACAGAATAACCAAGGGGTTTGCTAGGGGTAAATTAAAGGTCAAATGAGCATTAAAGTCTAATAAGTGGGCCCATGCAGACAGAAATAGGTCTTCGCGCATTTCGAGAATTAATAGTAACCCAAAACCCTAATTTCATACTCGCTTAAATAATAGAGTTCTAGTCAAAATAAATTCTATCTAAACCTTTTAAAAATCATAAAGAAATATTCTATAAGGTTTGGTACCCTTGATTTGACCATTGGAACCCATTTCGACCTTAAACAAAGTCTCAGACAGAAAGTTATCCTAATTTAGGTTTCTATGCAAATTACCCAATCAAACTTGATCAAAACTGAAATCCAACTTCGCCATTAGATTTCTTGGGTCCAAATTAGGTTTTTACCAAAATTTAGGCCTAATTAGAGTTCATCTTGACATAGTTTGCATTTTGGTCCAGTCTAACCTTTCTCTCTCTTTCATGCCCCTAACTTTCAAAATATTTACAAAAATCCCCCTAAATTCTATTCATTTTTTTCAAATGGGTCCTTTCCACCATGCCAGGTGTGAACCCAAAGGAGTCGAGCTTCAATCAGGGATACTTCCCTGATTTCTCGACCAATCCCTTCCAAAATTGGAAGGGATGATCTTGAGGTCATCCCTAATCATCTGAATCGCATCTTAGACTCAGATTTGGACTAAGAAGCTCATGAGAATCCTTTGAATTTTAGGGATCTTATTCTCTAATTTCTTGAGATCTTCAAGCTTGTTTCCAAGCTTGAGAGCCTACCCAAGCTCTATAAAAGCTCCTAGGTCTTCTAACTGTGCTCCTTAGCAAGTTTGGTCAGAGAAAACCCTCCTTCTTTCTGCTTCGGCCACCTTCATACCTTGCTCTGGTGACCCCTCTCCGTCCTCTTCTTCCGACCGTCCAACCATCAAATTGGATGGCCCTCTGCCTTCCCCTCTCGATTTTGCTCCTCGCCAGCCACAACAGGAGCTTCCTCCCTCATCGTCGTCGCTGCTCCACCTCATCAGACCTCCTCATCTTCTTTGGCTCTGGCTCACCAACGCCAGTGCTCCCTACTTGCCTCTTCCTCGCTAAGTCACTCATCTCTTCCTATCTCCCTCTACTCTCTTCCCGTGTACTCACAAACCATTGACAACCGCACTATCACCCGCATGACCGTCATCTTCCCTGCCTCCGGTGATGCTCCAGTGTAGCCTCCAACCCACTACACTTCATCAAACGCCTCACCTCCACCTCCACAAGCTTCGCCGCACCCCCTTTTAATCGTCATAAATTTGCCACAATCGTCAAGGTTTTAAAGTCCCTGGTAACGATGCAAAAAATAATTGACTTTCTGCGATGTCTAGTCAAACACTCTCAAAAAAGCGCTGTTGTCGGGTTTCAATCCCCGGCAACCGTGCCAAAAAATATGAAGCGATCGACCATGGTTAGTATAAAAAACGTCGTTGTTGTAGTATATGTCACAAATACAAATCGTTATCACGTCAATTTTATTTATTTACTTAATTTTTACTGGTTTATTCTAGGTCATTCACTGGGAGGCAGTTATTAATATTCATCACTCTCTAAGTCTAATATTATTCTTTAATTCCAAAAAGATTGGTTTTATGTACAAATATGAATGAATGAAATAATAAATGAAAGAATAAAGCAATTTATGTACAAACGAATGAACTAAAATGCTTGCAAACATCTATTTACAAATGAGCATCAAACACTTTAATTAAATACTATATACTATCTATTTACATCTTATAATACTAATACTTACATATCTATACAATAATATGGTATAATATATATCATACTAACTTAACTTAATATATTAACACCTATAGTAACATACATAGTATGTATAGCGACATATATAAACATTGCTAAACCTTAGGAAAAGTATGTACATAGACTAGGGTCAAAAAAAGGGTCTATGGTGACACTTATCCTATTTACAGTGACATACTTATCTGTCACTAAAGCTCACAAGTTATTTACGTGCATATATGAGCTCAAACACTCTATACACTAACGTATACATATTATTTTATTATTATTTATTTACTTACAGATATATACATATATACATATATACTATCTATACTTATACATATATATATTATGTTTACATATGTACGCACGCAAACACAACTCACACAAAGGCACAAGGCCTCTTTCCCACACTTAGCCAAATTTTAGGTTCTTTCTTCCCTCCCCTTAGGGGATTAAGGCATGATTACTAATCATCATTAACAAAAATTAGGTTCTTAATTGGCGGGTGGCCCTTTCGAGGGATACACAGCACCCTCAAGGAGTGGGATCAGATCTCTAATAAGGTCACCCTAATTCATTAGTTAGCCCATTTAATGTCCGATTAATACTCAATATTGTGCCCACATAGGCCCACGCACAGTGCACGACTCCCAGCCCACATCGCATACATCTCAAATCGAACAATGGTCAAATGCTCAAACATATGCTTGTAAGGGGAGGGGGATGTTTCACGCTCAGCACTTGATGACTGGGCAGTCGACAGTGCAAAAATGTAATAAGGCGCTACGCAGCAGCGTGTGCCCACGATGTGGCACTATTTCAGCGCCCTTTCAGCACTGCCAATCCAGTGCACAACTGCGTTGATTTGAGGTTTTTGGCCCTCGATTTGAGGGCCAAAAATTATTATAATTTAAAATTAAATTATATGGTGTTAGAGTACTTACATAGGGCTACATAATGGTATAATTTATTTTCACAATTAATTACATTTATTATATAAATAAATTAGTCAAAGTTTACAGTTTATTTATGCTATTTTACAAGTTAATTTCTCAATTAATGTTTAAATTAGTTAATTAATGGTCTAATTGACCCTGTATAGAGTTAATACATATAATAAAGTATTTAATACATATTTTTATTGTATTTAACAACGTTTATTTGGATTTATTTACATTTAATTAGGTGAATTCAGGGAGTTATTCATGTAAATTAAGTATAGATAACATAATAAATTATAAATATAGTTAAATTAGTTTAATTTACTTAAAATACAATAATATAAATGTACAATATAAGTTAGTTCAGTTATAGCTTAAATTACTAATTTATTTTAATTTAATCTAATAACTTAGCTAGTAACTTAATAAATTAATTATTTGTTATATATACATAATTAAATTATGTTACAGGTTTCATTATGTAGATAACACATGTATAATTATGTATGTACAATATTACTTATAAATAAGTTAATTTATTAGGGTTTCTATAATTATGTAGCTTATAATACATATAAGTTAATATAATTAATAAATAATTATACAGATAAGTTACATACATAATAAGTTATCTTAAATACTTAAGTTACATTATATAGCACGCACATAAGTTATATATACACATTATGTACATATTTTACATTATTTACATAGATAGCTTAATATATACCTTATATTTACATAGTATATAAAGTATTTTTGTGTATTTTTGGGATTTTTCTTCTTTTTATGGGTTTTATGTGTTTTATAAAGGTAGGGGATGAGAGAGAAAGAAATGGATGAGAAGAATAGAGTATTTTTGCAGTTTTTAATAGTTGAGGTCTTTTATTAAGTTTTAAGGTAGACTGAACCATCGGCTAGTATGTTCTACCGAGTCGAGGGTTTAGAATACCATGAAACTTGGTATGCACTTAGAAATATACCTAATCTTTACCAAGACAGGTTTATTTTATTTTTTTGTATTTTTTATATTATTTTTATTTATTTACAAGTTGAGCACAATTCTAGGCCTTTAAATGATTTTAAAGTGGAACCTAAGGCCCTAGATGGCTTCTTTGCGGCTGAATATGCATGGAAAGCACTCAGATATATTCAACAGGTTGCATAAAAGAGATTCAAACAGATAATCGTGAATTTCAACTCAAAATTTCATTAATTTCCAGGTTTGGATAGTTGGGCATAGTAGTTAGCTGACAAAGGGATTAAAAACCAAATTACAAGCTATTCAAATTGAATCGAAAGATCATTTAAGATACATGAAAGCTTGTACGTGATATACCCAACACATAGAACATGCCAGCTAATTTAAATAACTCCAAATCTAGCTATTGTCCTACAATTCAGACCATATCAGCAACCAAACCATCTGCTGCAGTAGTAGCAATTGCAGCAGCAGTGGCTGCAGCTTGGATAGCAACTACCTGATTGGCTACTCATAGAGCTACCAAGATCAGGAAGTGGCTTCCAACAATAGAAGGAGCTTTCAAATGTCTTAAAATCATTCCAAAGTGCTGCTGCTACAACCAATGCTCATTTTCAGTGAATCTGAATGAAGATTTCAGTAGGCAGTTCTCCCTAATCAGACTTTAAGAAGGCCTAATCAGGGAGGAAAACATATTCCAATTTAATGTCCATTAAGTCTGAAACCCATCTTAAAATCAAAGAAAGAGATCTGAAATCAGCACTATACAAGGTACCTTCATTCCCCTTTTTAAAATCATTTAAAATTTTCCTAGATAATCCTTTCCAACCTTGATCCAACCTTCAATATTAAATCAGGAAAGTGGATATAGGGAGATTGAAATTTCACCCCAATTGGGCTTTTAATTTGGGTCTTACGATGATTTCTCCACTTAATCTCCTTGAACAAAGTTGATGGGTGTTCAAGATAATTGCGTGGGTAGATCAAGACCTGTTGGGTCATTATTCTATCTCAAATCAGGGAAATTGATTTTCCTTGATAGAACTCTCCAACATAGAGCTTGATTTAGGTGTTTACTCATCCACATATCAAAATTCAAATCCAAAGCCCAAAAATCATTGGAATCCTCACATAACACCTCATCAAGTCCCTTAAACCTCAAAAAACTTGATTAAATCCAATGAAGCTCAAAACTGATTTCAAATCACTAATTTAAACAATTAAAACCATTTTCAAGCAAAATCGAGCCGATTGAGTTTGTGAACAAGATCGGGGAGGTCTTTGTGGATTTGCGAAATGAGCAAAGTGCTTTATGGTGCTAATTTCAAATCTGAGAACCATGTTCCTCAAATCTAAGATTAGACCTTGATGAAGGGGTGATTTGCGAAATCAAATGCGAGGAAAGAAGAAAGCAAAGTGAAAATATGAAGAGGGAGAAAATAATGATCAGTGAGGGGGTGAAATCATCCCCTCTGATATGACATGATCAGAGGAGGTGGAGTGCAAATTCTACTCTAAACCTACTCCTAAACTACACTAACAATTATCACACAGATCTCTAATTACTCATACTCCTAGAAAGCAATAAATCTAATCTATGAAAGCAGTAAAAATCTAATCTAAAGGAGGAAGATGTCTAAGGTCACCCACCAGCGGTTGGTGACGACGAAAGGGGAGACGATCAGTAGCTGAAGAAGATGTCCAAGGTCTGCCACCTAGTCGGCTGGCAATGAGTGAAATTGAGGAGGTGAGACCATCTTTGTCACAGTCAATCTGAGGAATTCAAGGTGAGAAGGAGCTACTGATATGGACGTACGGATTGCTCAGGGTAGAGGGAGCGATCAGTGCACACGCGAATAGTGGAGGTGCTTAAGTAGAGTAAGCGAGTGAAACTCTTCACTGTGCGGTGGGATTAAGCGATTAAGGCGTGGGCGGTGAGGCTGAGAGGAGAGGCGTGCATGGGGATTCAAATCAAAGTGCAACCGTTAGATAGGATCTAGGCGAGGGTGACCACACGCCCAGAGTCGCGTGAAGGTTTGATTGAATGCGAGCTACAGATTAGGAGGATCAAAGGTTTGGATGGTTGGGATTGATGGAGTTCATCGCGTGAACAGTGAACGCGAGCAGTAGGTGGCTTTGGGATTCTTTTGGTGAATTTGCACGAAAGGCCCTCAGGAGAAGGGGTATGAAAATATTAAGACAGTCCATAAGTGATAAAAAATGGTGATGGAGCAGTCCTTTTGGCCTTACAAAGGAGTCCTTAGAGGTTTTTCAATGAATGAAATGTGATATGTGAAGGACCTAAATGTGAAAGTCTAATTTCAAGGCCCTAATGATGTCCAAATGCACCCAACTTTTTATTGAAGCTCAATTGATCATATTAGAAGTTAATTTTTCTTTTGATTTGAAATTTTGAGCTCATTTGTGTGTTCAATTTGCAATTGGATCATCATTTTACATTTATTAATAGATTATCTCAATAATTGACCTAATTATGCATTTTTAGCACAAAATTGATGTTTTAGGTCTTTTCTGTTATTTCTCACACTTAACACTTTTTATGTGTTAATTCCATAGTTTTAACCTAGTTTCTAGCTTAACTTAGGAAATTTAGCTATGATGAGTCACAACTCATCACTTTTACAAAAGCCCTCTCCTAATTTGGGCTTCCACCCACTACAATGCCTCCCTAAACACCACTATCTTCGTGTGTCGTCTTCGTCACCATCAGGCCCCCTCACGACACCACACACCACACCACTGCCAACAAAGCACTCACTGCAGATTGGCGAAGCTTCTGAGCGTCTTTGATGTGGCTGAAAGGCCGTATTCGTGGGTGCAGGTACATCACCGGACCTCCGTCACCATCCTCTACTTCTCCGATGACCCCTACAGTCTTTTGACCACCATTCATCCAAGCAACACCCCAAAGTGCTGCAGACTACCTCTAGACTTTTCTCTAGGCCCTCAATTGAAGCTTGCATCCACACCAACTACCCCAATCGATGCCCTCATCTTCTAGCTACACGCGAAGAAGGACTGTGGGATGGATAGTCCCACATTGTGGAAATTAGATGCTGCTCGTGTGCATATAAGGACTTTCTTACCCCAACCCCTCTCCCAAGACATGGGGGTCAGGTCCCCTTCACCCTTACACCCGCTTACCCAACCAAGCACTCCTCACTTGCGACCACGCCCACTGGTCTCGACCCTATTCACGCCTGATTACCCGGCTAAACCCAGGTCTCTGAGAGAAAGAAGTGAAAGAGAGAGGCCGATTTTGCCCTTTTGCTCTCTTTGGACTTAGAAGGTTCTGAGAGGCCTTTGCCTTTATGCTGTGGTTGCCTCTCCTCTTGAGGCATGAAGGAAGAAGAAGGAAGAGGAGGCCTTTGCCTCTATTCTGTTGAAGTTGAGCTGAACCTTGAGCAAATTAAGACGTCTATTGGTGCCTTAGTTCTATTGGGATATTCATCTGGTTGACGTGGGTTATTTGATTGACAATTACAGTTGAGATATTTGAGCTTAACTTCAAAGGGTTAATTAGTGATTCAAATCACCATTTTAACCCATTCCTTTTACACTGTGATACTTGATTTCACCTATATATCATTTTGAATAGTCCTGAATAAAGTTTTGATTTAATTGATTATATATCTTGTGATTAATGAAATTGAATCACCATTACTTTCTCCCTGTGTTCGGCTTAGGACTCTTGTGATTCTGAGCATATAAATTTAAATGATTTGAGCAACTTTGTCCTATACTACGACACAATTTCTTAACAAACGACGAATTTGCTTAAACACCCACCCTCTGATTTAGGGGAGACTTTTATTCTAAGCATTTACACACATTTTGTACTGACTCACTCCTCGGTTGTTCTAATGGAAATTGGATAGCTAATGAACCTTCTACGGTGGTATGGCTGGCAAGTTGTTGTGGGTAATAGCCCATTGGCCAGTTGTCTAGAGCCCAGCCATAGTACCATTCATTTTTACTAGTGCCTTTGTGTAAATCTTAGATCAGGGAAGCCACCTACTTAAAGAAAAGAAAAAAATGATGATGATAAAAGAAAGAGAAAAATGGAAAAAGGAGAAAAAAAAGAAAAAGTGACACTTCATTGCATGAGTATGGCTGGCAAATTATCATAGGTAATAGCCCATTGGCTAGTTGTCCAGATCCCATCTCATAAAATGCATAAGAATTCAAAAACACTTAAGGAAGAAGTAGGGAAGTAGAATAATCTGAGGAGATATACACTGGGTTTGCCCTTGTGTTGACCCCATAAAAACAAAAGTAGGGAGAAAGCTACCAGTCAGATAGATACACCTATAGGCAGCATTTTCTTTTTTAGGTCACCTAGGGGTGTAGAAACCTGAAGTCCATTTTAATTGTCGTTGAGTGAGTCTATCACAATTTTCACGACAAGATGCTTAGCACTTAGAGTCCTTTTCGAGTCTTAGGTGGGTTGGGTAGTCGTAAAAAGTTACCCTGAAACTCTCAACTCCAAAATTCAAAAAAAAAAATTTAGAAAAGATGAAAAAGAAAAAAAAATATTTTCTTCTATATAGAATAAGATGAGGACTTGGGCGGTCTACATTCTGGTAGGCACCCGGACACTGTTGAGTCTTTGTGGGTTAGGTTCTTAGTAGAAATTTTCCCTTGTTGACAACTAACTGGTGCCTAAGAGATCAATTCTTGATTCTAGTTGTAAAAAACATTCAGGTTAACCTTGCTAGGGCCTAGCAGGCAATGGGCATGGGGGTATGATGACTCTACAATTATTAATGTTAATTATATCAATTAGAGTCAATTTCGAGGGCACATGTGCATCAATGTCATATTATAGTGGGCTTAGGAGCATTGCATGCATATTGTGTTAAGATTGCTTATAATCAATGTTTAATGACCATGTGTACAAGTGCATATTGAAACAGGTCTCAAATGAGCAATTAGACCGTACGAATGGATTCAGATTGACGAATGAAGGCCAACAGACACAAAATCACTTCAATCCAACCTTCGTAGCTCTCTCATTGAGCCGAAGAAGTTCTGGTCATTGATCTGATGATCAACGACCCAAAATCGACCATGTGGAACCTGCTCCTCTCTCCATCACGTGCCATCTTCCACCGCTCAGCTCTCCATTGCACAATCACCACCATTCGATCCTCATCAGAAGGTCTGCGTCATGCCACATTGCTCTTCATAAATGACCGTCGATCTCCATTAAACGGTGGTGAGCACACGAGATGAAAATAAGAAATGCGACATCTTCGTGCCCATGGCATAGCAGTTCGCACCTCATCCCCGCGCAAGTAGGACGTGAGATTGAGCCTTCGCGAGGGCCAAATCCGGTGCGCTCGAGCGGCGAGAGAAATTCGGCTGTGGATGCGCGAGTGAATGACGATGATAGTGGCGACGTGGGGCATGATCCTGAGTGCGTGGGTGCACACGATCTCGATCGTTGATTTTTGATCCAACGGCAGCAAGTGCGCGCACACAGATTGTGTACAATACCAGCTGTACACGCGTGGTGCTAGCGAGCGTAAGAGCTGCCTATAGCGACGCTTGCAGCAACATTTTGTGTATCACTAATGGTGCAATACTTATTTTGGTCATCCATCCTCTATTATAAATAGCCCTATGGACCTCAATGATATAGAACTAGAAATGATTACTTCTAGGAATTCCACCACAGCTATATCCCTATGGGCTTCTATAGCAATATTTTTGCTTAGGTACTCATCTTCTTAGATATAGAACTAGAACGTGAATTCCACCACGGATTTTGACTCTCTCACTCAATGTCTCTCTCTATCTCATTCTCTTTTCGCAAGCAAATGAAAATATCTTATGACAATTAAGCAACCAATCGATCCGATTTCATGTCTCCTCGTGTTAGATGCTCGTACTTACATGCGATTATTCTTATTAAAATTGATGTCGTATTTGCTTGCTACAACGAACGAATTAATCAAACGCATTTTCCGATGTCAAGCCCCATAAAAGAACCCCCAACTACAGACTGTTATGAACGTGGCATCAGACGGGTTTTTAAGACGTCTGGGAAGTGGCCCAGACGTCTGTCCAGACGTCTGGTAATAAATTTTTTCAGCGTACGGGGTTGCGTCTGCGCACTTGCGCACGCAAACTGCACCTGCCGCTTTCGTTCCTCGTTTCCTCTCTCTCTTCCTGCAGGCGCGCCGCTCTCTTCTCTCTCTCCCCGCGCGGCCTTATAAGACACCCTCGCCCTCTCCCTCACCCTCATCTCCTCCGCCTTCCTCTTCTCTTTCTCCCTGCCAGTGCGAGAGAGCGAGCGAGCGAGTGAGCGGTGGCAGCAGCGGCCGCGGTGAGAGTGCGGGAAGGAGCGTTGCGAGCGGAATGAAGAAGCTTGACCGTGAGGGTTCGAGCTTGCCGGGGCAGTTAAAGTCGGCCAGCGGGGGAGCAGCGGGCATGGGGTGTCGCAGGGGGGCTGCTACAACTCGGGCAGTAGGCGGAAGGGGCGCGGCGTGGCGGTGCGTCGTGGGCGAAGAGCGAATCAGGCTCTAGTTCTGGAAAATTTTCCAGAATCAGACGTCTGGACTTACGACCAGACAACGCTGAAGACGTCTGGAGGACTGTCCAGATGTCTGATAGGTAAGATATTTCTATCTTCTCCCTTTTCGCGTGTACGGCCATGCAGCCGTCCGCCGCGACTTCGTCTGCGTTTCGTCGTGCTAAGAGCAGGTGTGTGTGTGTGCGTAGGTTCTGCTCAGGAGGGCGCGAGGGCTCACCATCCCACGTAAATCAAACGTCCGGCTGCAGTGCCAGACGACGGAGAGAACCTCCAGACCTCCGGGGAGACAATCGGACGTCTGGAAACCAAGCCAGATGTCCCAGCGGGCTTCTAGACATCTGAAGGACTACGTAGAACTAAGGTACGACCTGACCCACCTTTTAAGACGTCTGGAAGAGGTTCCAGACGTCTGATTTTGGACAGTTTCGTCATTTTTGACCCATTTAGGGCCCGTTTGGAGTCTATTTTCTGCGTTTCGAGTTGCGTTCTTTCCAGAATAAATTCCTCTACCCGTTTACAATAATTGTATACTGTTTTGAGAAACTCCTTGTGATTGATCCTTGTGTTAGGACCCCATTCCGTTGCAGTCTTGGGGGTTGCGGAGGCACGCGGGATTGCTGACCATGCCCCCAGTACTCCCAGTTTCGCTGGTAGAGTGGCTTTTTAATTTATTTAGCAAAATTGGTTACAATTTTGAAACAATTAATAGAGTCTAGGACATTGCATGAACCCCAGGACTGAGAAATTAGATTGAATGATAGATCCTAGGGTATTGCATGAATCCTAGGACTGGAAAACTAGATTGAATGATAGATCCTAGGATACGGCATGAATCCTAGGACTGGAAAACTAGTTGAATATACAGACATTGCAATCTTGGAAAGTAGAAAGGAAATAATAGCTGCCTGTAAATTAATTAACAGCTGCCTGTTATGAATGAATAAATATGATTGAGAACATGGGTTGTATGAACGTAAAACTGGAACGATGAAACCTAAAATGGCCAAACGAAAAGAACATGAACCCTACAGGGAATTAGGAGTAGAACTCCTGGAAAGAGAATAGAATGGAACTGAGAAAGTGAAACAGGGAAGTGTGTTGTCTCTTGGGTACGTGGTACCAAAGAGAGCACACCTTACCTCTTAGTGTAGAGGGGAGCTTGCCGCCCTCAGGTTGAGATCGGGGTGGGTTTGCCCACTGTACACCGACTTGTTGGCCCTCGCGTACGTAGTACCAAGGAGAGCTACTAGTGTAGGGAGAGCACTAGCTACCCCCACGGGCCCCGGGGTTCTGCTAGCCCTCCTACACCGACTTGTTAGGCCCACTGGGCAAACTAGGGTAGTCAGGCAAGAGTGCGCAGACTGTGGAGGGGTTGGACCCCTGTTACTGAGAGGGCTTTGCCCTATACTGGTTCCGTGTTGTGCTTTAGGCGCACCCGTTAACGGAAATGACTGACCGCATGCCAGTGCAGGGTAGCTACCCGTGCGCTTATCGTGCATGCTGTAGTCACCGTTACGTCTGTCAGTGACCTTGGGGTGGTTGATTGAGGGTAGGACCACCACGGGGGACTCTCCCGGCCAAGAGAGCACCATGTGTCACTTCTACTTTTCGTAAAAGACTGCAATCAAGATCGTTCCCGCGAGGAACATTCGAGATCAAGAGAAGGATCTGAGAAATAAATCAATAGTGAAATAATAGAAAGACGTAAATAAAGAAAGTAAAAATATAACAGCTGCTGTACACTCTACTGCTTCTTTAGCTTTTAGTTGCCACTCTACTCAGTGTTTCGCTGACGTGTTACCCTCGTTACTTTCCAGGACCAGGTGTTAAGCAGCCAAGGTCAGCGGCTGCAGAGGATGCTGGGCCTAGTAGGATCCAGTAGGGCTACTTGTAGTTCTTTCTGTACTTTTCTTCCACTGTAGTGAGTAGTTTTCTTTGTTACTCCCTGTACTTTCTTTATCAAAAACTTTATGTAATGTACATGTTTATTTCCCTTCTGTTGTGGTGGTGTATACTATAGTATTTCATTTTCTTACTGCTGTATTTTGTTACTGCTAGTTATATTCATGGTGAATGTGGTTTACCTCTTTTGGTTAGTTCCTCGTTGGACGACTAGGTCTTGAAATTAGTCGAGTCGGTTCGATTCTCATGTCTCGTAGGGATTCGGGAATCGGGTCGTTACACAAACCATCCTCCGTAGCAAGGTTTTAGGTTAGAAAACCCTCTTCTCCTCTTTCCTCGGCCTGCTCCGACCAAGCTCCGGCGAACTCCCCATTCTTCCTTCGTCACCCTCTACCACATACAATAGGCAGAGGGAACATCTTCCCTGAAGTTTTCGCTCCTTGCCGTACCAAGCAGGAGCCGCCTCGACCTTTCCTCCTCACTGTCCTCACCACTAGAGCATTTGTCTTCTCTAGCGTTAGCCTATCATAGTCGATGCCACACTCTCCCTCCTCTTGTCTGTAAGCACACACACTCTCTTCCTCTCACCTCCCTACTTCTTCCAACACCCTTAGACCTTAGGTTCACACCCAACAACATCTGCATCACCTCTGTCTTCCATTACGCCGATGAAGCTTCGAAAACGTCGTGCGGATGCCACAGACCACCAAACCACCTGCCTCTGAGTCCACGAGCATTGCTTAATTCACTAATCAGAAGGCCTAAAGAAATTTAGGGCTTCGATCTCTCCTACACCCCACCGAACACCACCGCCATTGACTATCTTCTCTTACTTCAGCAAGTGTCCTTAGACCACCGCACGCCTTCTAATCACCACCATTGTGTTCGCCTCTACAAGGAAAAACTTGGGAGCTTTTCTAACGAGGCCGTGAGGCCGTATTTCCTTTTTTAGGTATACATCGAAGCTTTGCTGCTTCGTTCATGTTCTCCGACATTGTTCACCACTCCTTCGACCATCATTTACCCTGTAGCAACCCTCAATAGACGCAGCTCCAAGTTCTGAACCTCTCCAGGTCTTCACTCGAGCATCAACAATGAAGTAGTAGCTCAATTCTTCGATGCCATCAGTTGTTGTCCACGCTCAATTGTACGAAGAGGAAGGATCATGGGATAATCCCAATTGCTCCCAACAAATGACCTCAGACTCATTTCTTAATTTTGAGTTTTATAAATTTAAGAGTTACGATTTTCGTCCTATACTATGATGTGTATTTCTAAAAGACGATTTTCACGACAAACATTTTGGCACCGTTGCCGGGGAGCAATGCACATTTTCATTCACTTATTACAATCCTAATTTGATACTAACTTGATTTTTCTGATTGGCTATGATTTTTGCGAGGTACGTCGGAGAAGATCAATCGCACAACAACCACTCTAGGGGCAAGCAATTTTCATTCCCTTCTCATACTCACACCGGGGTACATGAAGTCCAATCTAGCACAACTGACATGGAGATTGTGGCCAGTCAGCTGGATAAAGTGGGCTTAATAGAGAAGAAAGTAGATGAGGTATGGAAGTTCCTCTCTAAACCATCTTCTTTTTAGTCACTAGCACATCACACTTCTCAATTTCCTACAGGGAGGGAAACTGTGAATAACCTTTCTGTCACATCACCACCACCACACTCTAATTATTCAATGCACTATCCTTCACCATCGGTTGGAGGAACCTTTGTTCCTCTATATCCTGACTTCCCTACACTTCCCGAAGCTTGGGAGGAGCTCCACGCCATTCAGAACAATCCCTTTTCACAAACCTACAACCCTGGATGGCATAATCATCCAAATTTCTTGTGGTCGGGAAATTTACAGAGACCTGATTATCAACAACCTTCTACACCACCACTTTAGAACTTGACCTGAGCACCACCTGCACCACAATCACCACAACACAGTTATCAACTGCACTCCTACTAGCAGTCCCAACCAAGGCCCACCTAGTACTCTCAATCTGGGCCTACACGAGATGAGTAGTTGGGGGACAATTATGAAAGCACTTGCTGATATGCAACAACAAAATATAGTAATGTAGCAAAGATAGGATGCGACATTAGTTGAGATGAGAGCATAGCTAGCACACTTGACTGCACCCCCTTAGTTACACTCTTTACCATCTTAGACCGAACTTAATCCTAGGAATGAACCTGCCTAGAGGCATGTTCATCCTAATCCTCCCCAAGGCCAAGCACATGTCATATCACAAGCCTTGCATAGTTCTGATTCTTATACACGTTACTCTGATTAGTAACCACCTCTTCTTCCCAATCCTGATTCATCTTCAACATCATGACTTGCACCCATTGATTTTAAGAGGTAGAAGTTGTAGATTTATTGTGATATCCTTTGAACTTGGACCTTGAGCCAAGTGTTCTGATTTGATTCTTTACTTGGACATTGTACCAAGTATCTTGATTCTGATTTTAATTGATTATGGAGCATATCTATACCTTTGAAATTGGCAATTATTATCCTTACACTATACACCATGATTTGAATCTTTCATTGAGCTTCTTAGACTTTTCAATTCTCCATTAATTTTTCTCCTACATGATTACACCTTTTCTAGGTTTGTACCTAGCTAAAGGCATAAAACTTAGAACCCTTGTTGTATATAGTTGTTTTATATTTCTTTGTTTCCTTTTCTTCCTTAGGTGTCTATCCCTGCATTCTTAATATGCATGCATAGTGATGGTAACACCATTATTCATCATAACTAACTTGAATTAGTTGAAATCCTATGATAAATGCTCTTAAATGATCATCTGAGGATCACAATTCCGTACTGAACTAATTTGAGAAGATAGGAAAATAGGGTTAATTTCGTTATTTTAACATCCAATCACAGATGCAGATTAACCAAGGGGTTAATCAAGGATTAATTAAAGGTCAAATGAACTTAAGAGACCAAGGAATGGGCTCAGAATAATTGAATCAGGGTTTCGTGCATTTCAAGGATTAAAATAGTACTAAAAACCCTAATTATCAGCTGTACTTAAATTGAAAGGGTTATGGTAGAGATAAATTTAATCTAAACCTCCTAAAATTTATTAAAAAATATTCTAAGAGGTTTGGTACCTTCACTTTGACCATCTGAACCCATTTTGACCAAAAATAGAGATTCAGACAGGAATTTCATCTGATTTGGTCTCCTGTGTAATTTACCCAATCAAACATGGTCAAAACTCAAATCCAAGTGTACCATTAGCTTCCTTGGATCCAAATTAAGTTAACACCAAAGTTTAGACCCAATAAGAGTCCATCTTAACCTAGTTGCATTTTGGCCCTTAAAATCTCTATTTTTCACATCTAGCCCCCTAGGTTTCAACTTTCCTTATCAAAAGACCCTTATCTTCTCGTCTCTCTTGTGAACAAGTCCCTACCGCCATTAACGTTTGAATAGAATCTCAAAACCCAAACCTGCCAATTTCTTGGAGAAATTTCTCCTCCAATCTAAGATGAAATCTCTCCAAACTTAGAGATATTGTTCCCAAGGAGATTCTCTACCTATTGAGCCATCTCATGAGAGCTAGGATTGACCCAAGACCATCGGCAACCTCAAAATTCTCAGCGGTTTTTGTTGCCAAAATCACAAGAAAATCTCGCGTAATCCTTGAAATTGAGGTCTAATTTGTCATCTACTTAAGCTCTAGGACATCCCAGGCATTTCTTAGCCAGGTTTAGGCCATAAAATGTCTTCTTCCTTCGGCCATCTCCAACCTCGGCTCTGGCAGACCTCCTCGATCTCCTTCCTCTGGCCACCCAATGACCAAATTGGGTGGCCCAATATCTTCTCTACGTTCATCCACCTCTCATGTACCAAAGCAGGAGCTCTTTATTCCTCTCTTCCTTGTTGTACCCCCTCGCCAGAGGATTCATCCCCTTTGTGACCAAAAAGGCACACTGGTGCGAATCCCTTCCTCTTTCATCCAAGTAGCTAGGTCTCCCTCTCCCCCTTACTCCCTATATTAGGATTAGGTCATTAGAATCTAGTTTCGACCACCGAATCCACCTTCTCCCATTTCGCCTTCTATGCCTCTAGCCATGTCTCCAGCGTGGTGACATGCACACCACCATCCATCAAACAACACACCACCACCGCCAAAACTTTCCTTTTGAACCATAGATCAAATGCCCCAAAGAAATTTGTAGCTTTGACCTATAGATCTACACGCCAGATGACCCACACTTCCGCCGACCACTACGACATCATCCAGCCACATCTGGCCTCCATTCATTAAATCACAACCACCATAAGCTTCGCCACATCACGGCGGAGCTTTCGAGCTATTTCACCTGGGCCTAGGGCCGTATTTGTTGTGTAGGCACTTTGCTGGACCTCCACCTCACATCGCTCCTCGCCATCGTCGTCCAGTTATCATCTCCACCGCTGCCACCTCCCACTACTGTGAATTCAACCCACGAGACCATCCAGGTCCTCAATTTGGGCAAAGAGGCAACATTCGCCCCTTAATCAAGTAGCTAGTGTCCACGCGAAAGAAACGAAAGAGAAGGTAGCACGTTTTGTGCCATATCATAGAAAGACGAATTTGATTTGCATATATAACATTTTACATCATAGACCCTTGACCCAAGGCATGGGGTTGCATCCCAAATGCACGCCCCTATGTACACCGGTCCAGTCGCCCATGCCATGCACTGCGCTAGGTCAGTTTGAATTGGTCAAGGTTTAGAGAGAGAAAGAGGAGAGGTTTTCAGAGATAGTGGGGAGGGTTTTTCCCTCGAGATCTGTGCCCAAGGACTTAGGTGCATTTTGAGGTGCTTTGGAGTTAAACGCATAAGTTGTCTGTTGGGCTTGAATTAAACGGTTAATTGAGGCTACTATTGACTGTGAAAAGGCTTAATTAGTGGTCTCAACCACCACATTTTAGGCTTTTACATATATTTTTGTCTATTTGAATTGGAGATACAAAATATATTTTGTGATTGATTATTCATTACATATTATTTTTGTGATTATTGATTATCGTGCTCATATTTATATTATTCGATTAATGGATTGAATTCCAAATTTGCTCCCTGCGAATGACCTTGGAACTTATGTTTTTCGAGCAGTATAAATATTCTGACTTCCTTCCATCACCCTAGCCTAAGTCAGTGAAAGCAGAGCAGGCATTTGCATCCACCCTAATCATTCAATGAGGATATTGCATCATTTAAGCATGGGGGTGTGAGTGGTGAAATCATTTACTAGAATGCAATTATAGACACATCCTTGAGTATATATAGATAGTATTATTCAAATATCTAAAAAAGTTAAAAAATTTTTAAAATTTTGAAAAAAATTACATAACAGAAACACAAAATAATGTGAAAAACAAAATTTCCAAAAATAAAATAAGGGACCTTATCTACATTCACTATTGAAGGAGAAGCTCCAGAACAGTTTGAACAAGGAACAAAAGTTTTATAAGTGTTTAATTATGATCTTAAAGTTGAACCAAAAATAGAATAAGTGTTTATGGATATTCAACTTTTACTGGTTAGACTTTTCAAGCCACATAATCTTGATTCGTTCAGGCTTAGGCTTAATACACTTAAGCTTTGAGAAGATAGACCAAGATCTCTCTTAACTTAGGACATATTCTTGTACCTTAGTCACCAGTACAAGATTTGTTAGATTGCCTTTGTTTAAGAGTCTAAGTAACCTTGGTTTACATCACACAGATCCGAGAAAGATCAGATGAACTTAAGTCTCAACCCTGATGTTCATTAGAGAAGGTGGAGTCCTTACCTGTGCATGCAAGTAGACTCTTTATCTTAATCTTTAGTGTTGTGTCTAGGAAAAGCTCTTTCCACCAAAGCAGTCATCCACCAAATAAGTATGCTCCACAAAATAAAGTTGAAGGAGCCATACTAACATTTGCTTTTAGAAAAAGAAGAAAAAAAAAGGAAAAAATCAGAAAAATGAGAAAAAGTAGAAAAAATAGAAAAAGTCAAAAAAAAGAGAAAAAGACTTTTTTTCGAATAAGTCAATATGTTATCCAATTTCAATTGTATTTATTTCCACTAAAAAGATTTGTTTTAGGATGCATTACAAATACCCTATGTCTTTACCAAATATTCTTTGAGCCACGACCACAATAAGTGTTGGGTTTGAGTCTTTAGTTATTTTTAGAGTTAATTTGAAAACATGAGTTGAAGTTGATATCAACTTGGACTTAAAAATAAGTGAATCCTTGGATTTGAGTCTTAGTGTTCATCTGGTTAGTCTTGATTATACATCAAGCACAACCATAACCTCTTGGATCTTGAGCTTGGTAAAACCTTCTGAGTCCAGGAAATCAAACTTAAGGTTTAAATACCAAGAGTCCTTGTTGGTCAAGAGATGGTCTATGTCATATAAGACTTGAGTTCTAGTAGTCTTCCTAAGCAACTGATTCTCATAATGTCCTCTTATAAACATAGTTGGTTTGCAACAGAAAATTCAGCTTAAAGATCATCTCTAAACACTTAACATTTGAAAATGAGTAAATAAAAATCTCTTTACACTTACCTGGCTGATACTATATTGCTTTGCACTTAATGAGTTGTTTGCTAAGGGACTAGCAAAACCTAAGCATGGAGGTATGATGAGGTGTGGTTCATCATAGCTAAATGCCGAAGTTAAGCTAGAATCTAAGTTAAACACTATCAAATTAACACAAGAAATGGGTTAAGTGTGGGAATTAAGTAAACAGACCTAAAACGCTCAATTTGTACTAAAAATGCATAATTCAGCCAATTTTGAGATATTCTATACCTATAATACACTTGGATGTTCTAAATGCCAATTGAACACAAATTTAAGCTTGAATTACAAATCAATTTTGGAATTAACTTCTAATATGTTCAATTATTATACCATAAAAGTCTCACTGAATTCTAACATCATTAGGGCCTTGGAATTAATGATTTTCATTTAGGTCCTTCTTATATATTCAAGCCTTCACATATTCATTACAAAAATCTTCCAAGGACCTTCTTGACATCCTTCAGGGATTGCTTTGCACTTGATTTCCACCATTAATGGGCTCCCTTACAAATTTCATACTATTTCACCTCAAGGATTTCAGTGCAAAAAGCCCAACACACCTACAGTACTCCTGATACTGTTCACGCGAAGAACATGGCTCTTCTGAGCTATTTACCTTCTTCACCAGATCGACAGTGGATTCTTGACCAACCTTTGATCACCGATGCCAAAAGCTTCGTGCTCATTTCTAGATCTCATCCAACAGTCCTCTTTTATTCAAAACCCAAGTGTGCGCTCTAGCCTCCATCTTCACCATTCATACCTTACGACTTGTTATCCTCTGATCTGGTCACCCCCTACCCCAATGCCTATATAAGCACCTCCTCAGTTGTACTACGACCCCTACCAGCTCCTTCATACACTCTTTGAGTTGGTCATTCTATCCTCTTTGGCTTCTCCTTTCCCTTTCTTCTTTGCCTGTGATAGAGGTGGACTAATACTTCTTCAATTGATCCTCATTGCTAAGGGTGGCGTAACACCTGATGGCGACCCAGAAGCTTCACTAGCAAGCTTTCTTCAGTTGGAGATCCTCCCCTCTTCTTCGCTGCAGCCACTAGCTACAGTTCTTCTCAAAGGTCCTGCTCCTCAGTTAAATTAGGTTTTCATTGCTTTCTAGATTAGATTTAATAGTTTTCCTAGTTAGTTTAGTGTAGTTAGATCATTTAGAGTAGAATTCAGTGTTTGATTTTCTTAGATTAGGAGTAGATTAGAGGAGGCTTAGATTTTCGCCAATCCACCTCCTCTAATTAATTCAGAGTAGAGGAGATGAATTGTACCTCCACTTTGATTCAAAATTCTCCCCACCATTCCATAATCACTTCTTACTATTTTCCTTGCCATTTTAATCATAATTCACCCATCCATACAGGCAGCCATCAGATCTAATGGCGTGCTAAATCACCAGGAGGGTTCTTCATTCGCTTCATATGGATCACAAGGACCCTCCCTGTGCTGTAAATTGTGTTTGATTTGATCGATTAGAATTGATTTGAGTCTCATGGTTGATCGAAGAAATTCCTAATTAATTTGGTTTTAATCAATTCAATTGATCAAATTGAGCTAAAATTAGTGAATCGGAATTAATGCGATGGTTGTGAGCTATTCTGATTTGATTTTCATAGTTTATGGAGCTCATGCCTAATTTCCCCCTTTAATCCTATTCTAAGTTCATCGCCCAGGTAACTTGAGCTTGTGAAAATCAGTTGCACTGATTTGAGGCCAAAGCAATGACCTGGTGGTTTGCATAGGATTGCAATAGATCCTTAAACACTAATCAATGGTGTGCAAGAATCTAGAGTGACCACATCACTATGGCGATTACATATGACAACCACCTGGGCGACATTAGTTTTGGATTTTAAATGAGTTTTAATCCATTGATTTAAGTCTGAATGAAGTCTGAGAAATTTTAATGAAGATCTGGAATTGGTTTTTAAGGGATTTGAATGCCTTAGTAGTTCTTTCCTTCTTTGTGTTGTCTATAGCACAAGAGGGGGAATCAATTAGGGTTTTCAAGGTTTAATGAGCTTCAATTGGATTTTCGAAGGATTCCTAACCACTTAAGGAACATTTGCAACAATTTAACATGAGATTTTAAGGTTTTGAATCAGATCTGGATTGTTGAGTGTCAACCTCCAGTTCTCATGTCTATATGGGAATTTGAGGGTTTTACATATGTTAGTGTACATAGTTTATATATGTTAGTATAGTATATAGTATATGTTAGTATAGATAGTCCTTTTGTGCCTATATTAAGGCATTACTTAGATATTAGTGTATATAATTAACCTAACTTAGTTTAGATTAGTTTTTGATGCCTTTATACCTACTTATATCTTTGAGGCATTGTCATTAATATAATTCATTCATTGTTGTACATAATTGACTTATATTAATTTATTCTTTGATTCTTTCATTCATTATTCATTTAGTTGTAACTAAAATTGACATTTTTGGAATAAAAGATAATGTTTGGATAATACAGAGTGATGTAGATCAATAACTGCCTTCTAATGAATGACTTGGAATAAAACTAGTAAAAATTGTGTATAAATAAATGATATCTGTTTGCATTGTGACACTGTACTATAACATGATTAATTAACCCTAATTAATAAGTAGTCCAGAAGATACATCAAGAAGCCTGAAATGGAGGTAAATATAAATACTTGTGTTTGTACTTTGTAATAAATGGTTTAATTGTTTTCTCATTACAATATGTAATTCATAAAGAAATAGGCGAAGAAGAACAAGGCTAGTAGGGCAAAAGCTCCACCATAGATCCACTATTTGGGTCGAACGAGTATAGATAGAATGAAGATCAAATATGTAAGTAATTCATGTTATTTCTATTGTTTTAATTGAAAGATAACATAAGTTGTATTGATTATTAGTTACAAATTTTGATATATTAGTTATAGGCCCATTCGCATGATGGTGCCCAACATGATCGAGTTGGTGTCTATGAGAAAACTCATAGCAAGGCTAACACTGACGGCGAGCATACATGGATACATAAGACATAGCAAACAAAGATTGTAAGTTACATGTAATTATTATTTGCTTTAAATTTTCTACTTATTTAACGCTGCTATTATATAAATGAACGTAACTTTTATTGTAATTTGCAGGGAGAGATGATGAATTCAATCAATTTTCCTACTTTGGACTCCTCTTTCGAGACTCAACAATAGCCTCCTATGACCCCTGAGGAGGCTTTTAGGAGTGTCATGCTTCCGGAGCACAGAGGCTTCGTTTGTAGTAGGGGGAGGAGTTAGATGATCTCCAGCTAGTATGGACGGAAGGGGTCGTCATTGTCAGCTGTCGTCGAGCAACTGCAGGCACAAGTTCATACGCTGTAGAAGGAAAATCAAAAAATAAAGTAGTAGCTCCAAAATGTCACCTCACAGCTATAGCAAAAAACTACACAGCTGTAACAATAAACTCAAGCATGGCAAGATGCCAAGCAATCCATGGAGCAGCAGAGGTAGGTGGTGGAGTAGCAAAGAGCTGAGCTACAGCAGATGATGGCATTTCTACAAGGTAGCGGTCTGGATCACACTTCCTATCACTTCCACCCTCGTAGAGACAACGACAACTTCGGTGGTGGTGGAGCGGGTCACAAGGTAGGAGCTGAGGCATGGCTTTACATATCTTTTGTATTTTCTTAGCTATATATATTCCTTTGTATTTTCTTTATCTAGGTACTTACATGTATAGTTTGACATTATGACATTACTTTCTGTTGTTATATATTGTGAGGTGTCAATTAGCATATATAGGTATTATAGATAGACATATAGATATTGTTACGACCCAGTTCCCGAATCCCCACAAGATATGAGACTGGACCAACTCGACTGATCCCAAGACCCGGTCGTCTAACGAGAAAGTAACCAAAAAGTAGGAAAGTAAACCACATTCACTATGCTAAGCAACTAACAGTAAAAAGGTACAGCAATAAAGAAGTAAAAACTACTACAATACATATCACCACCACAATAGTAGAAAGTAACAAGGTACAGAATATAAAGTACAGAACATAAAGGTACAAGAGTCTACTCACTACTACAAACGAGTACAACAAAAGAGCTACAACTACTGGGCTCTACTGGGCCCAGCACCCTCTACAGTCGTAGGCTCTGGCTGCTCAACACCTGGACCTGAAAAGGGTTATGAGTACACAAAGTCAGCGAACACTGAGTAGAGTGGCAACCAACTAACTAAAGCAGTAAAAGTGGACAGGTAGCTGTTGTTTTTTAATTACTTTCTTTAACTAATTATTCTTTTTCACCACTTGGTTTATTTATCAGGTCTCTTTCTTGATCTCGAATGTTCCTCGTGGGAACGATCTTGATTGCAGTCTTTTCCGAAGAGTAGAAGGCACACGTGGCGCTTTCCTGGATGGGAGAGTCCCCCGTGGTGATCCTACACCCAGTCAACCCCCCAAGGTCACGGACAGACGTAACGGTGACTACGGCACACGCGATAAGCGCATGGGTAGCTACCTCGCACTAGCACGCGGTCAGTCGTTTCCATTAGCGAGTGCACCCAAAGTACAGCACGGAACCAGTATAGGGCTTACCCTCTTAGTAATAGGGATCTAGCCCCTAAGAATCAAACAGGGGTCTCGCCCCTCCACAGTCCGCTCACCCTCGCCTGACTACTCTGGTTTGCCCAGTGGGCCTAACAAGTCGGTGTGGGGCGGCTAGCTGAACCCCGGGCCCTGTGGGGTGGCTAGCTCTCTCCCTACACTAGTAATTCTCCCCAATACCGTGTACGCAAGGGCCAAGAAGTCTGTACAGAGTGGCCAATCCTAACCTGGGTCCCAACCCAAGGGTGGCTAGCTTTGCTCTATACTAAACAGGGGGACAGTTGCTCTCCTTGGTACTCCGTACTCAAGGGCCAGCTCACTTCCCCACTCACATTTCTAGATCCATTCCATTTATTTCCAGGAGCTTTACTCCTAATTCCCCATAGGGTTCATGCTCATATTCCTCATGCCATGCCATACTAGGTTTCATCATTTTTATTTCCATTCTCAGGTTATACCTAAGTAGCTTGTATTGCTATCGTTTACATTTCCATACACAAGTTATACACAGGTAGCTCGTATTTCCATCATTCACATTACCATTCTCAATTTATATACATGCAGCTCGTATTATGTCATTTAACGTATACAACAGGAAATTTACATGCAACAGTTAGCTAGCACAAGTACTTCATATTTCACAGGAAGCTGTTATTCATTTACAAGCAATTGTTATCATTCTATCTACTCATTCAAGACTGTAATTCAATCATCCAATACAAACATTTCAAGTGTTTCTCATCCTAGGATTCATGCCATATCCTAGGTTCTAGTCATTCATTCCACACATGCATTTAGGTTATAATTAATTTAGGGGAAGCCACTCTACCAGTAAACCCAGGAGTATTGGGGGCTTGAACGGCAGGCTCACGTGCCTCAACAAGCCTCGAATCCGCAACGGAACGAAGTCCTATAACAAGGAACAATCACAAGGGAATTATCAGAACAATATGGAAAGCCTTCTAACAAGTAGAGGAACTCACAAGGAACACATCAGTATTTTATTTGCGTAAGATGGAACTCAAACGGACCCTAAACAGGTAAAAAAAAAGGGTTTCTGTCTCAAATCAAACGTCTGGAATAACTTCCAGACGTCTTAAAAGTGTCCAATATCATACCTCAAGCTCTGCGCCAATCCTCATACATCTAGGAACTCTTCTGAACCATCTGGACCCAGCTCCAGACGTCCGACCACCTCTCCGGACGTCTAGAAATGCTTCTCGTCATCTGGTATGTCGCCCAAACATCTGAAATGCGTGGGAGGGCATGTCCCGCACCTTCCTGAAGCGAATCCTGCACGAAACCACACAATCTTCTCAAAAGGGCACGCAACAGGGTATCAGTGGAGCGGCCTGCATGGCCGTATCCTCAAAGAGGACGTACCTTCGCGAAGCCCTCTCCTCAGACGTCTAGAATCGCCTCCAGATGTTCGCACCATCGTCTGGACATCACTCCAGACGTCTGATTCTAGGAAAAACCCAGAACCAGAACCTACTTCCGCTCTCTCACGCCGCACGTGGCCACGCCTCGCCCCTCCTCGCCTGCAGCTCCAGCTGTAGCAGCGTCGAGGACTCCCTTGACTCACTCCTCCTCCTCACGCATGCGCTGCTCTGGCCGTGCGCTCATCGGTGAGCTCTCACGCGAGCTCACCTCCTCCTCTCCTTCTCACGTAGCTCCTCCTCTACGTCGCTTTCACGCTCTCGCTCACTCTGGGGAAGAAGAGAGAAAGGTGGCTAGTGGCTGAGAAGTGAGGAGAACGAGAGAGGAGGAGGGGATTTTATAAGGTTGGGGTTAGGGTTTTCTTGGAGGCGGGGGAAGAGAGAGAAGGAACAAAAACAAGAGGGTACTGTCTGCGCGCAGCCCGCGCACAGACGCGAGCTCGTACCAAAAAATTTTGATTTCCAGATGTCTGGGAAGGTATCCAGATGTCTGACCCACAGTCCAGACGTCTTAAAAGGCTCCAACAGCATGGGTCTTAACAGATATGTTTACCTATAATACCTTGATTCATATTATTTTTTAAAAAAATATACCATCAACAGCGACGCTTGTAGTTAAAACCATCGTGTATGATTTTGACACAATGATTATTAAACCATCGTGTAAGCCAAGACACCATCTCCTACTTGTCAAGTGCAACCTCGTTCAAAATGTAAGGTTGGCTTCTACAACGGTTAACATTAACACTATCATGTACTGTCACAAACAATGGTTAGGAAACCGTCGTGTAATGTTAAGGCGACTTTACTCATGGCTTGATTGATGACATAAACGACGGTTTCCTAATTGTCGTTTATTATTTTAAATGACGGTTCTAGGCAAAACCAATGTAGAGAAGTTAAATACAATGGTTTCTTTAATCGTTGTCTATACTTAAGTATTTACGATGGATTTTAATTCATAACGGTCATATATGCCATATCGCAACACACCCTTTCATGACGGCAAGATATGATGGTGGTTTGTGTTTATTCGATGATTTTTAATCATCACGATAGGTTGTCTTTCCTATAGTGTATAGATCATTTATTTAGATCTTCTATTAGAATGTGTATTTGATTAGGAAACTACCCCAACTTTTCTATACTCTTTTAATTGCTTCTCCCTTTATTGACTCAGGATCTTGCTTCAGGAATGCATAGGTGCATTTTTGATGGCCAATGCCATGCTGGTTCACCTTTATACAGGCAAGAATAACCTGTGATTCTTTCACTTTGTTGACCAACAAGATCGATAATCTATGTATGGTACCCCTTGTGGAGAGTAAATACCTGTTTAGTTTCTACTTTCTATTTTGATGTCAAGGATGTTCCATAATTGGCACAACTTTCCACTGCATTAAAAAAAAAAGAATCCACTAAGAACTTAGTTCTTAACTTTAACTATTCACATATTTACTTAGAGGCATTATTTGCAATGAGGTATCCATATCTATTACAAGCTTGATCATAGAAAGCAGTATGTCAATCCTTTCATTATTTGCTATGCTCTTATTAAAGTCAATGTGTAATCACTAAGGCTAGTTCTATGTTGTTGCAACTAGTTGTGAATTTTACTATCATGATGTGAGTTTTTTTTTTGTTTTCTTTTTAACTGATGTTGTTAGGGTGAATTCAATAACCAACAATGGGATGTCTAATATCCGATGCCCAATCTTTATGTCGAATAATTTAGATGTTGATGCCGGATGAAAATTTTATTTGTTCTTTTCTCGTATACTTTGTTTTTGAGTTGGAAATTAGTTACATTTGTAAACTTGTGTGATTTCTTTTCATTCTCTTTGTTTGTAATTTTTATAAGTGGTCTTTGTTTATGCCAACAAGTTTAAAGCAAGATCATCTGCAAAAGGGTCCATGTTCGTGTAGAGCATGTATAACCTTCCTGCTGCAAGGAGGAATTTCACCAGAGGAGGCTAAGGAACAACCAACTTTTAAGGCAGAGGCAAAGGCTAGAGGTGAGATCATTAGCACACAGAGGTAGCCAGAGGGTCCCAAGCTTAGTTTCATGGTGGAAGTTACTACCCTAGAGTTTGTTGTATGATTCAACATTTTAGTTATTCAATTTCTAGCCACCTTTCTAGCATTAGACTACAAATAAGTCTATCTAGATAATTGACTTTCTGCAACATTCGTTAAACAATCACAATAAAGTGTTGTTGTCGGGTTTTTAACCAGGCAACAGCGCCAAAAATATGATGCGATGATGTCTGGTTCATACTAAAAAGGGGTTTTAAAATGTCGTTGTTGTAGTATATGTCACAAATACAAATCGTTGTGACATCAATTTTATTTATATACTTAATTTTTACTGGTTTATTCCAGGTCATTCACTAGGAGGCAATTATTGATATACATCACTCTCTAAGTCCAAAAACATTCTTTAATTCCAAAAATGTTGATTTTATTTACAAAAATGAATGAAAGAATCAATGAATAAAAGAATTTGGTTAATTATGTACAAAAGAATGAATTAAAAAAAATTACAAAGCTTGGAAACAAATGTACACACACAAGTATTAAAAACTATGTACAACTACTCTATGTTAGTTACTTACAACTAATATAATTAATACCTAAGTATAGGTACAAAAATAGTTAATAATATTTACTATAATAACTCATTATAACATACTAACATCTATAGTAACATATATAATATATACAGTAACACACATAAGTGTTGCTAAAACCTTAGTAAACTATATGCATAACATAAGGCAAAACTATTATCTATACTAACATATAATCCTATTTACAGTGACATATATAAACGTCAGTGTAGCCTTAGTAACATATTTACACTACCTAAGGCAAGAACTACTTATACTAACATACATATATATATACAATGTCAGATGTATTCGTCACTAAAGTCCTTAGTGTTATATATATACATATAAGAGCTCAAACATGCCTACTCTATGTACACTATATCTATACTATACTAGTATACATTATCTTTATTTACATATTAAATATTACTTATATTCATATACTTATTATACACTTTATATATATATATATACACACACATATACACACTACACCACACACTGAACTTACGGAGCACCAACACACACAGACATTCACTAAGGCACACACTGGGCACAAAGAGAGCTAACACTTAGTCGATTTTCAGCCCTCTCCTCTTCACACAACTTCTCAGCCGGTTGAGACCAGCTCAGTCTAGTTTTTTAACCAAAAATTAGTTTAATTTGTGGGTGACCTTTTCGAGGGTGATACATGGCACCTATTTCTGGGTGGGACCTGACCTCTACTAGAGCCACCCTAGTTGTTATTAGGTGCATTTTTACCAATCTATAGCTCATTAATGGGCCCACATAGGCCCACGCACAGTGCACAACCCCCGGCTCAATGCACCCCACACCATTCATGCAAATGCTCAATTCAGTATCAGAGAGGAGAGTAACGTGTATTAGGTTTTGCGCCCGATGCATATGACGACTGAATAGGCCATATAACAAAACACATATATGTTGTTGTGCCTGCTCGCCAAGCCACGATGTGGCTCTATTTGAAGTGCCTTTAGGTGCTGCTACTCACGCATAGAGCTGTGTTGAATTGCTTACTTTGCCCTCGAATTGAGGGCCATAATTTATTATAAATTAAAAATAAATTATGGGATTTTAAAGTCCTTACATAGGACTACATAATTATGTAGTTACTTTACATAAATAAGTTAATTTATTATATAATTAAATTAGCTAAATTTACAATTTTTACAAGTTAAATTAAGCTTTAATTTACTAATTACATTATAAATTAGTTGATTAATCATCCAATTAACTTAGTACAGTATTAATATACATAATAAATTATTTATTATAGATTTTTCTTATATTTTAGAAGCTTTATTTTAATTTATATAGATTTAAATACATGTTTAAATTAGTTATACATATAAATAAACTATAGATACTATAATACAATATAAATATGATATAAATAAGTTGAAAATATTTATTATAATATAGTACAAGTATACACTAGAAGTTATTTCAGTATTAACTTAATTTACTAATTTATTTTATTTTAACTTAATAAATTACCTAGTTAACTTAATAAATTAATTGTTTATTGTATATATATAATTAAATTACATTATTGGTATTATATGGTACATAATACATATATAAATACGTATGTATAGTATTGGGTATAGATATGTGCATTTAAATATGTTTATATAATTACTTATTTATTTTACAATTAAGTTATATAAATTAATATAAAATAATACAATAAAGTTATATCCTAAATACTTACTTTACTATATAGTATACAGATATAAGTTATTTATATACGATATATACACATTATACAATATTTACTTACAATTTAGATTTAATTACTATATACAAGTATATACATAGTATACATAGTATTTTTAGGCATTTTTAGGGTTTTTATGATTTTTATGGGTTTTATACATATATTATTGATAGGGAAAGAGAGAGAAAGAAAGAGATGAGGAAGAGAGAGTTGATTTTGGTGTTTTTAATGTTAAGTTCTTCTATTAAGTTTCAAGGTATATTGAACTGTCGGTTGGTATGTTCTACCAAGCCAGTGGTTCAGAATGCCTTCAAACTTCGCACACACCTAAAAATATACATAATATTGACCAAGATAGGTTTATTTTATTTTTTGAAATTTTTTTATAATTTTTATTTATTTACAAAGTTCACATAAGTTAAGGCCTCAAAGGGTGTTTCCAAGATAACCTAAGACCCTAAAAACCTTTCTAGTGGCTGGGAATTTAGTTAAAACACTCCAAAGCATCAGCACACTATTTGAAACATATTTGAACAATTAAATTTGATTTTTTCCATGATTTTCATTAATATCCAGGTTTTGTATAGTTGATACAACTGAAAGTAGCTGACACCAAAATTTAAACAAGATACAAGCGATTCAAACTGAATTTCAGTTAATCAAAGGTATATGAATTCTTGTGAATGATATACAAAACATTACAACTCAAGTCAGCTCACTACAACTCCAATTCCAAGTTAATTCCACTCTCATCAGATCAGCCAGATCAACCAAATAGTGGCTAATCTGCTGCACATGACAACAGCTGAAACTCAGCAGCAACTGCTGCTGAATTACATCCAAAATCAGGTGCCTTCTGCTATCCAGACGTCTTACACTTCAGGTGGCCACTGTTGCTATTTTAGCAGCAGCTGCTGTTGCAGTTTTCTTTGAAAACCAGCCCAGTTCAGACTTAAGAAGGTCTGATCTAAGACATATGAATTCACACATCATTTCTGAAAGATCAAATCTGCCCAAAATCCTCTTAAATACATGACAGGAAATCTGAAAATCCATTGATGAAATGATTTCCAGACTGGATTTTGTAAATGTCAAAAAAAACATGTTGCCTTGATTTGGGCTGCTTAATGTTATTTGATATCTGATTAATCATATGATCTACTTAAACACCATTGATTGGTGTTCAAGATGATCTAATGATTATCTCAGAATCAATTGTGTCCTCATTTGACCTCAAATTAGTTTTATTGATTATCCTTGGGCAAACACTCCAAATAATACTTAAATTAAGTGCATGCTCATTCACAAATTAAAAACTAAATCCAAAACACTAGATTCATTGCATGACATCTAATTAAGTAATTAAAACCCTCAAAAAGCTCGATTGAATCCAATGAAAACCAAATGAGTCCCAAATCATGAGATTTGGCATTAAAAGCAAATCTAAAAGAAAATCGAGCAATTTGATACAATCAAATCAAATTGGGGGTTCTTTGTGAACTTATGAAGTGAATAGGAGACCTCCCAAGTGGGTTTTTAGGTGCAAATTCAGATCTAGCAGCCAAGGCTCTAGATCTGAATTTGACCTTGATGTAGGGGTGGATTGTGACTAAAACTGCGAGGAAAGTTAGAAGCGATTTGTGAAGCGAGGAGAGAGCTGTATGTGTCGAAATGGTGGTGGAAAAACACCTCTCTGATCTAAATCGATCAGAGAGAGTGGAGTGGATCTACACTAATCTACTCCTAACTAAGGTAATCCATCATAGAATTCTGATTTCTAATATCTAATCTACTCCTAAATTACTATAGCTAACACTACAATTAATCTAAAAAGCAGGAAATTCTACCTAACAAAGTAGGAAATCTATCTAAGAGAAGAAGTTGTCCAAGGTCACCAGTCGGCGACTGATGACGACGAAAGGGGAGGAGACCCTTCAGCTCACGAAGTTGTCTAAGATCCAACGGCAGGTCGGGAGGAGGCGATTGAAGGAGGGGGATGAGTGGTCTCTGTCATTGATGTTGACAGGTGAAATCGATGTTTTAAAAGATGCATCGTAGTATAGGTCGAAATCGCTCAAAAACAAATACAATTTATAACTCAAATTTGAAGTCCGAGGTCGTTCACTGAGAGTAAGTATTGCAATTAATCTCAAGATAACAATTTAAGCACAAGATAAGCAATTTGTAACAAAACTCCAAGTAATAATGATATATATATGGAGGCAAATGCCAATAGTGCAAAAAGAATAAGATAAAATGGTGATTTGAATCACCAATTTACCCTAATTACAATAATATCAATATCTCAACAGCATCAATCAAATAATTCCACACAATGTAAGTAAGAAGTATAGCCTCAGAAGCACAAAGTGGTGGAAATCAGATGTCGAATGCTCAGGACAGACAACTTAAACAGCACCCTGCTATAGTGCATGTGCACTGTTCTTCTTCTTCTTCTCTTCTCTGCTTTGCTCTTTCTCAAGTCACGTATAGAGGCATAGGCCTCTTCTCTTCAAGTGTTAGAGAGTTAAAGAGCGAGGAAACCCCCCCTTCCTCTCTCTTTCCTTCTCTTCTTTCTCTCAAAGACCTAGGGTTAATCTGGTAATCGGGTAGGAACAGTAACCAGATCTGGCTGCAAGCCTACGGGCGTGATTGTAGGCGATTAGGTGTGCGGGTAAGGTGAATGGAACTCACCCCGTGTCTTGAGGCGATAAGGAGGAAACAGAAAATCAATTTATGCGCTTTCTTTCGCTCCTTAGTCCACGATGTGGGACTAAATCCCATGGCTCCTTCGTGTGTTATCAGCTGCTAAAGATGTGGTCAATTGATGGTAAAGGAGTGGTCAAAGCTCCCAATCGAAGGCCTGGGAGTCTTTCTGGAAGTCTTCCGCTCTGCCTAGAGGTGGAGTCTAGAGCAGCTGCCACAAGAACACACTTCGAGCTTGCTCGAAGCAGCTTCGTCAAAGGCAGTGACAACCTGTGTATCTAAAAGCACGAAAATGACCTAATGGCCTCATCAAAATAGCTTAGTAGATGCATACAGGTGTGGCGAAGGTGGTGGTGGCGGTGGCGTGCCATGCGAGTGGTCAAAGGTGGCTAGTGAACATAGAGAATGGTGATGGAAGTTGGGTTGTTCGGCGAGGAAAATAAGGGGCCAATCCCCTTAATTTCTTGAGGGGTTTTGGTCGCTGGGATGCAGCGAAAGTGTGGAGACTGGAAGCGGGCGAATTCGTGGTGTGTAGCGGCCGCTATGTCTCACCGAAGGTACGTCGATGAGGTGGAAGACGGAGGTGTGGAGTACGATCCGATGGTCGAAACAGAGTGGCATTGATATGATGGTGATGAGCAGATGATAGGGAGTCGTCGAGACTAAGTAGCGGATGAAGGGGGATGGAAGAGGCGCCGGTTGTGGTATGGCCAATACTGGAGAAGGAAGGTGCTCCAGAGGTGGATAACAGCGATGACAAAGGGTTAAAGGACACCTCGTCAATATTGCAAGGTGCGGAAAGACTAGGGGAAGAAGAACCAACCGCCTATCGTACGTGGCGGTCGGCGAAGAGGCCGGAGGTGGAGAGTCACCGGAGTGAGGTGGAGCGAGCCGGAGGTTGAGGAAGAAGGGGTGTTTTTCTGGCTCTATTTCTCACTAAGGAGGTGAGGAATGTCATGGGAGGTCTTTTATAGGGCTTAGGAGAGCTTGGAGAACATTGAAAATAGGAAATAAGCTCCATAGCTTGCTTGGGATACAAGAAGAACCCCAATGATTTTGTGGGTTCGCACACATGAATCAGAGGGAGTTAGGAGTCGAAATTGATCCCAATAGGTTACCTTAGGTGTGAACATCAATCCCACCAAACTTGGTAGGATTTGAATGAGGTTTAAGTAGGATTTCATTTGGTCAAAGCTCGTATGGAGATCGGTTGACCTCCAATGGCAGAAAGGACTAAATTGCGAAGAAGATGAAGAAGTTGGGGGGCTTTTTATAAAGATTTGAAAAGCTGAGGGGCTGTTTGAGATAATAAGAGTTAGACTTAGACCAAAATGCAAACTAGGTTAAAATATCTCAGATTGAGCCCAAATTTTGGTACGAACCTAATTTAGACCCAAGGAATCTAATGGTAAATTTGGATTTTGGTTTTGACCATGTTTGATTGGGAAAATTATGTAGAAGCTCAAATTAGGGCAACTTTCTGTCTGTGACTCTATTTCAGGCCAAAATAGGTTCTAATGGTCAAATCAAAGATACCAAACCCTATAGAATATTTTTCTATGAATTTTAGAGGGTTTAAGTAAATTTTATCTTAACCAGAACCTCAGTTAATTAAGAGGGTCTGTTCTTAGGGTTTCAGATGTCCATTAATTCTTAAAACGTGTGAAAACCCATTTTGTTTTGCATTGACCCACTTATTAGACATTAATGACATATGACCTTTAATAAACCCATGAAATACCCCATGGTTATTCTGTATTTGTGGAATGCTATTAATTTTGCAAAAATAACCTTGTATTCTTCTCTTCTTTTCAAAACAGGATATTGTGCCCTTAGGACCTTCTGATGGATATGTAGGAGCATTTATCAACCTGTTTAGACCAAATTGAGCTAGTTATAGCTCATGATGGTGTTCCCATAAACCGACCACTAAAGAAAAGAGGTGAGGAAGTTGAAGGAGTGGAAGAAGGGTGCCACTTGGGGGGAGGGAGCGATTAGCGCGCACGAGTTGCTATGCGGGTACTTAAGTAGGCTTAGGGAGTAAATATGGGCACCGTGGAGGTGAAATCACACACCTAGGGCATGGGCAGCTCGGATGAGGAGCTAAATGCGCACGAAGTTCCAATCCAAATTGCACCCGTTAGATGGGGTCTAGGCGAGGTGGTGACCTCATGTGCCGAAGCACGTGAAGCTTCGAAAGGATCTGGGCCACAAGATCAGTTGATGAAGGATGGATGGTTGCGATAAGCCAAGTTCTTTAGCTATAGCAGGATGACGCTACATCAAGTGTAAAGGTGAAATTGCAGAGAAGCACTTATGGGCAAAGGGGTATGAGTTTTACAGTAAGGCCCATAAGTGATGAAGAAGTGATTCAGAATAGTCCTTTGAATTTTCAAATAGGCTCCTGCAGCTTTCAAAGTGGTCCCTGGAAGGTTTTTATTGTGAATAAATGTATGTGAATAGAGGACCTAAGTGAGAAATCATAAATGCGACATCCTAATGATGTCCAAATGCAATCAAGTTTTTATTTGAGCATAATTGAACATTTAAGAAGTTAATTGTGCTTTTGATTTGAACTTATGAACTCAAATGTTTGTTCAATTTTCCAATGGATCATCATTTTACAATAATGAATAGAATACCTCATTTTAATGGCCTAATTTTGCATTTTTAACACGAATTTGTTGTTTTAGGTCTTTTTCACTATTTCCCACACTTAATCCTTTTTATGTGTTAATTCAGTAGTGTTTAACCTAGTTTCTAGCTTAACTTGGGCATTAGTTGTGATGAGCCACACCTCATCATACCCCCATGCTTAGGTTTTACTAGTCCCTTAGCAAGCAACTCATTAAAGTGCAAAGCATTTTAAATATCAGCAAGGTAAGTGTGATGAGATATTTATTTTTCTTTTCTTCTTTTCTCAAATTGTTAAGTGTTAAGTGTTTAGAGATGATCTTTAAGCTAAAAGATTTTCCTAATAAACCAACTGTATTTTGTCTGGACATTGTGAGAACCTGTTGCTTAGGAAGAAGACTGACCAGAACTTAAGACTGATATGACATAGACCATCTCTTGACCAACAAGGACTCTTGATATTTAAACCTTAAGTGCGATTTCCAGGACTCAAAAGGTTTTAAAAGACTCAGAAGCTAAGTGGTTATGGCTGTGCTTAGTGATGGCTCAGTACTAACTAGGTGAATTTCAAAACTCAATCTCGGGGTTTCACTTCTTTTTAAGTCCAGGTTGGTTCTATTTTTAGCTCATGTTTTTGGATTGACTCTCAAAAATGAGGAAGACTCAAGCCCAACTCTTATTATGTTGTGGCATAAAGAATATTTGGTGGAAACAGGGCATTTATATTACACCCTGAATATATATATATATTCTTTCTGGTGGAACATTGTATTTACAAGACTTGGAGAACATACTTGACATATTCCAAAGAATTTTTTTTTTCAGAGGCTTTTTTTTTCTTTTTTTTTCACAAATAACTGTTAGTATGTCTCCAGCAACTTTATTTAGTAGAGCACACTTTATTTGGTGGGTGAGTTCTTTGGTGGAAAGAGCTTCTCTTAGACACAAGACTAAAGACTAGGACAAAGAGTCTACCTGCATGCACAGGTAAGGACTCCACCTTTCCTAATGAACATTAGGGTTGAATTTCAAATTCACAAGGTCTTTCCTGACATTGTGCAGTGTAAACCAAGATTACTTAGACTCCTAAGCCAAAGCAAACCAGCGAATCCTATACCGGTGACTCAGGTACAAGAATACATCCTAAGTTAGGATAGATCGTGGTCTATCTTATCAAAGCTTAAAGTGTATTAAGCCAAAGCCTGAGCGAATCAAGCTACAGTGGCCCGAAAAGTCTAACCACCAAAGGTTGAATGTCTATAAGCACTTATTCTATTTTTGTTTCCAACTATAAGATCATAATTAAACACTTAAATTATTTTCGACTTATTTTTTCTCTCCTTTTCTATTTTCAATCTTTTGGAGTTCTCCCTCAACAATAAAGATTAGGTCTAGTCCCTTATTGTATTTTTGGAATTTTTATTTTTGACATTTTTTTGTATTTTTGACTTTGTAATTTTTTTCAAATTTTTCAAAATCTTTCAATTTTTTGGGTATTTTTGATAATATTATACTATATACACTACAAGTGTGTCTACAATTGCATTTCAATAAATGATTCACCATTTACACCCCCCATGCTTAAATGACGCAATGTTCTCATTGTATGAATAGGGTGGACGCAAATGCATGCTCTGCTTTTCACTATCTTAGATTGGGTGATGGAAGGAAGTTGGAATGAGGAGATAAAAATCTCTGTGTGAACGATTTCAAGTCTGATACAAGATCAGAGTGGAAAGTCGGGCTAAGAAGTGAACTGCATGACATATGTGACAATGAATGTATGCTAAAAATGCATAGGTAGACACCTAATGCAAGAAAGGTGAAAATAAGAGAGGTGAAAATAGCTATATACAAAAAGATAACTTACTAAGTTTAACGCCTTCAGGTAGGTATAAGCCCAGTAGAAGTTGTCAAAAATGTAGGAGCCAAAAAGGATGGGTGAGAATTAACAAGTCAATGAAGTTCAATCAAAGAAGACAAATCATGGTGAATAGAATGGAAGCTTTTGTCAATCTCAAGGGTGAAGAATAGCTCCATAGTTAATATGAATCAGAATCAGATACTTGGTACAAGGCCCAAGTAGACAATGGGTATCAAGTCAGAGATACTTGGCTCAAGGTCCAAGTAAACAAAATCAAATCATCTCAAAGTTACTTGGCTCAAGGTCCAAGTAAAGAAACAGTATATCCAGAAAAATCAACAACTTTCACCTCTTCAATCAGTTAATGCAAAGTCAAGATGTAGAAGATGAATTTGGGTTGGGAAGAAGAAGTGGTTACTGATCTGAGTAAGGTGCAAATGGATCATGATACTGAGGAACAAAGGTTCCTCCAGGATAGTAGTGTCAAAAATGGATCGTTCACAGTTCCTTCCCTAAAGGAAATTGTGAGGAGGAAGTGAAGGTGACTTGGGCATCAATACCCAAAAGAAGTACTAGTGGTTGGTGTTAAGAACATCTACCATCCATGAGTTTGGTTTTTGAAAACATTTCGCGAAGCAGTCACAAACTCATAGCAAAATCAATCCAACCAAATAAAATATTCATCTCAGAATCATGACCACAGCATTCAAGCGAGACAACAATTGTGGATTTTTCCTATTGGTCTGCTACGAAAAATATAGTGCATAAACAAATATTATCAATGCAATCGTATGCAACCTAAGAGAAACCTAAGGATGTGTAGACCTCCAAATCCACTCAGAACTTGGATAAGATTGGCATGTGAATCCAAGCTCCTATGGGTGCACTGATGGGAACACCATCATGAGCCCTAACTAGCTCATTTTGACCTAGAAAAGAGAACAAAAGCTCCTACATAACCAACTAAAGGTCCTAACTCAAGGAAAAATCCTTTTGAAAGAAAACTAAGAAATAAGGGGTAAAACTATAATTTTACCATTGTAGTGCAACAACGGGATTTCTCAAGGGTTAAACATAGGTCAATTGGTCTTAACAAGATAAAAAGTGGGTTGGTTCAAACAAAAAAGGGTTCATATGAAATCTGGGAATTAAATGACTTCTTGTAACCCTAAAACAGATCCACTTAATTTAACAAGGTTCTGGTCAGGATAAAATTCACCTAAACCCTCTAAAATTCATGGAAAAATATCCTATAGGGTTAGAACCTTCAATATGGCCTTTAGAACCTATTTTGACCTAAATAGAGGTCACAGTCAATTATTTGCCTTAAATTGGGTTTTTATGTAAATTGCCCAGAAAAACGTGGTTAAACCCAAAATCCAACTTCACCATTGGATTCCTTATGTTCAAATTAGGTTTTTACCAAAATTTGGACCTAAGTGGAATTCACCTTGACCTACTTTGCAAATCAGTCCAGCCCAATTTCATTTATACCCCTAACTTTTGAAAACTCTTGCAGACACCCCCTAACTTCCTCGTCGTTCTTTCCAATTAGGTCCCTCCACCATTACAGCGGAGGAAATCCTACTCCGACAAGGATTCAAGGGAAATATCTCCTTGATTCCTCAGAGAATCCTTCTCAAATTTTAAAGAGAGATTCTCTAAGGAATTCCCGTTCATGTGAACCCAATCTTGAGCTCCAATTTCCACCCAATCTCTCACGCGAACGCATGAGAGATTTGGGTATTTCCCGACCTTCCAAGTCCGACAAGGTTGCCGTGCTTGGAAGCTTGCCTTCCAAGCATAAGGCCCTCTGCCAGGAGCTATAAAAGGGACCTCAGATCCTCCCGCTCCTCTCAGCTTGGTTTAGCTGGAGATAACCCCCAATTTCCCCTCTTCTCCTCCGGACAAACTCCCAGTGAGCTCCGATGACCTTTATCTCCTCCTCTCGTTGCTCTGCCACAATACCGGTGGTAGAGTTGTCTTTGCCTCCTTCGTCCGCGTCGCGCCATACCTGCGCACGCACCTGCCTCCTCCTCGTCATTGCCGTCCCCCTCCTACTGGGACCTTCGTCTCCAGCGACGGCACATACGAGCCATCCGCGTCCTCCGCTCCCCCTTCGTCTATCCCCTTGTAGATAAGTCCTCTCCCTCTGCCCTTTATTTTCCCCTCATCTATTTCTATTTCACGCCCCGACACTCACACACCATTGTTACCTTCTTCACCTCTGGCAGACCACCGGCAAGGTGCTTCTGCCATTCCACGCAACCACTCACCTCGCCAGCCACCTCAAAAGCTTTGCCACATCCCACTGATCATCATCCCTCTTTCCATTGACCGCCACACACTCCACACACTTCCCTCGAACACACCCATCTCCACAGCCATAGAACGACCTAGGCACGCACGCCCAGGCCGCCCCGTGCCACGCCAACCACCGAGACACCTTCGCCATGCCACGGCGAAGCTTCATGCGTGTTTTGATGAGGCCACAAGGCTGTGTTGCATGAGTGCAGGTTTAGACCTCTGTCGCCATTAAAGTAGGCACGAAGCTTGCTTGCAAGCTTGAGCCAGGTAGCCTCGCTCCAGGTTCCAGGTCCCAGGCGACGCGGAATCGTCTCACGCATAACCTCAGCCAAGTGATTGGCTTTGGAGGGCACTGCCTCTACTGCAATTGAGCGCGACAACTGCTGCAAGCGCATGCGAGAAAAAGGTGGGACATTTAGTCCCACCTTGGAAGTTTTGGATGAAACGGTGTGATATAAGTTGAAAAAGTGCCAGGGGCTTAATGCCTCCTGACACGGGGTGAGGTCCAACTCATCCTATAAGCCTCGTCCGCAACCCACGCCTTCGTGGACCTAGTTACCGACATGACTACCCGTGCACTCCTCGCCCACCACCCACGCCAGTGAGCCTGGTCCTAGGCTCGCTGACCCGACCCGTTAACCCAAGAAGGCTCTGGGAGAGCAAGCCTAAGAGAGAAAAGAGAGGAGAGTTCACGGGGGAGGGTAGGGGTAGGTTTTGCTCTTGCAGGGAAAGGCAAAGAAGAAGAAACCAAGGGTGAAGCCAGGGAAGAAAGAAGGACGAAATCGAAGGTGAAGCTAAGGAAGAAAGAGTGGCAGCCATAGCAGCTAGGTGATGAGAACCTCATCATGAGCCATAACTAGCTCATTTTGACCCAATACAAAGGATAAAAGCTCCTACATATCTCAAGGAAAGGCTTAACTCAGAGAATTCTGAGTTTGAGAAGAAAACCAGTCATAAGGGGTAAAAGTGCAATTTTACCAGTATAAACTGCATGCAGGGTAATTCAGGGACCAAACACAGGTCAAAACAGCTTAATAAGAATAAAAGTGGGATGAGATGATCTAGCAAGGGCTACAGCACTTCCAAGGAACCAAATGATAATCTGTAACCCTAAAACAACCCACTTCAATTCACAAGGTTCGAGGCAAAGTAAAAATAGAATAAACCCTCTAAAATTCATAGAAAAATAATCTCTAGGGTTTAGAACCTTCAATTTGGCCTTTAGAACCCATTTTGACCTACATTGAGAACCATGCCCAATTAATAACTTAATTTGGGTTTTTGCGCAAATTGACCGGTCAAACAAGGTTTAATATGAAAATAAAATTCACCATCAGATTCCTTAGGTCCTAATTAGTCATGTATAAAAACTTGAGCCTAAGAAGAAACCTCCTTGACCGACTTCACACTTTGGTCCTCATATATTTACTCTTTGGCCCTCAACTTTTGAACCCTCGCATTTTGGCCCCTAGCTCTCCTTCGTTCTTTGCAATCAGGTCCCTCCTGCAAAACCCTGCCAGCACCATGCTCCGGCGACCTTGCGCGGAGCATGGCGCCGCGCAGGGTGAGGTGAGGGACCTGGCAAGTAAACCGGGGGTGCCCTGCGTCGTCAGCCGTCGCAGGAGCACCCCCCTGGTCATTGTAGCCCACCATACCGGCCGTGCGAACGCACGGACGGTATGGGTTCGTGTTCCGACCACTCTCCGGCGAGGGAGACACGCCGTCTCCCTCCGCCTTCCTCCCTGTTTGATCCCTATAAATACCCCCCGTCGCTCCACCGTTCTTCCCAGCTCGGGTCTGACGGGGAAAACCCCCAACTTTCTTCTCCCCTCCCTCTGGCAGACGCCCACCAGCTCCGGCGGTTCTTCCTCCTCCTCCTCTTCGCTCTGCCGCAATACCAGCAGCAGAGACTTCTTCCCCTGCTCTTCCCGCGTCGCGCAATACCGGCGCGCGCTGCCTCTGCCCCGTCGTCACCGCCGTCCTCCCCCCACTGGGCATCGTCTTCTCCGGCGACAGTCGATACGACTGTCGCCCTGTTCCTCCCCCTTCGTCCCTGCAAGTAAGTTAGAACTCCTCCCCATCTCCCCCTCTTTCTTTTCCTCACTGTCTTTTATTTGATTGAACCCTCGACCGCTCCTGTTCACCCTCACCCTCTCCGCCTCCGACCACCCTCCGGCGAGCCGCTCCCATCACCTCAGCGACCCACACGGCTCGCCGAACACCGCAGAACCTCCGCCTCCTCACCCTGATCCTCTTCCGCCCCTCCACTTCCCACCAAACACCCTCTGCAGATCCACCGAACACACCCACTTCTTCGCTCACAGTTTGACCTAGGACGACCTGTTGGCTCCATCACGCCCCCTGCAGACCCCCTGACCACCTTCGCCGTGCCACGGCGAAGGTCCCCCGCCTGTCTGATTTGGCCGAGAGGCCGTTCTTCTGTGACCAGGTGACTCGCCCGCCGTCGCCATTACTGAGCAGGCAGAGCTGCTTCACCTGCAGGTGCAGGCACGCCTTCGCCCAGGTTCGACTCCCAGGTTGCGCGGGGAGTCTCCGCGAAACGTCCCAGGCTCGCAGATGGGGCGAAGGCCGCACGTGAAGCCACGATCGCCCACTGCTCCCTCCGCGACGGGCGCTCAATTGGGGTGGGACATTTAGTCCCACCTTGGAACTTCTCGGAGGCGCGCGGACGCATAAAGGCAAAAAGTGCCTTATGCTGTCTGCCTCCTGACCACGGGGTGAGGTCCCTCTCACCCGACCCGGCCTCGTCCGTGACCACGCTCCGCGGACCTGGCCCGACCCGATTAAACCGACCTGCACTCCTCGCCCACCACCGCACGCCGGTGGGCCTGGACCCGGGCCTGACCCGAACCCGATTACCCGGTAGCTCTGGGAGAGCTTTCCCAAGAGTGGTTTCAGAGAGAAAGAGAGACGCGGGGGGGGGGAGGGTAGAGTAGGTTTTGCCTCTTGACGAAAAACTCTGAAGTGTGCAGGCCGAAGAAGAAGAAGTGCAGGCGAAGAAGGAGCTGCACTGTAGCAAATGCTCAGTTAAGTCGTCGAAGCACCGGGTCAGACGACGGAAAGTCAGCAGCCAGAGCAGGAAAGAAGGCAGGCTGAAGAAGAAGGAAGAGCAACGGCCGAAGCAGAAGAAGAAGAAAGAAAGACTTAGTAGCTGAAGGCAGAAGCTCTGCAGCCATAAAGAAAAAAAGAAGGGAAAAGAGAAAGGGTCACCACGATTGCAGAAGAAGAAGAAGAGAGGTCAAGGCAGAAAACCAAAGAAGAAGAAGAACAAGGAGCTCTGAAGAAAAACATCACCAACGCAGGAACAGCAGGAAGAAGAAGAAGAGCATCACCATTGCAGAAGAAGATTATCACCATAGCAGAAACCAAGGAAGAAGAAGAAGGAGATCTGAAGAAAGAGAAAGAAAGAAGAACATCACAACAAATTCTTTCCCTCTCTCTTTATTTTGTAAAAGAAACATGTATATCTCTAGAATACGACTTGCTCCCTGAGTTCGACCTCGGGAACTCTTTCATTTTCCGAGTAAAAAATTTTATTTGAAATGTTGGTAATAACCGGCTCTACTACAACGTTATAACAAAGCCACGTTTCACTAGGGAAAGAGAAGGCACTGCAAGGATGAAAGAGGAAGCTGAAGGGTTGAAGGTAGAAGATAGTTGAAGAGTTGAAGAGGAAACTAAGGAAAGGAAGCCGCAATAGAACCCAAAGGAAGAAGAAAAAGAAGGCAGAAGCCTGAGCAGCTAAGGAAGAGAAGGCTCGGCTGAAGAGAAGAAGTAAAGGCCAGAAAAGAAATCAGAGAAGAAGAAGAAGAGCCAAAGAACAAAAAAGAAAGAAAGAAGAAGAAAGAAGGAAGGAGAAGTCAAAGAAGAAAGAAGCCAACGACAAAGGAAAGGATAAAAGCCAGACAAAAAAGAAGTAGAAGGTAGAAGGAAAAATAAAAGGAAGACACTGTAGCACCACACTCATAAGATGTCTGAGATGTCCAATTTTTCATCAGATCTCTATTATTTGTGGCTACAATTCTTTTTATGCTCCATATACTCATGCTTTACATTCTGAATTATATTTTAAGTAGTTTTATGTGTTCAAATTGCATCTATTATTGAGATTAATACGTGAATCCCATTTGCTCCTTATGTTCGACCTCGAACTTAAACTTTGAGTAATAAAATTTATTTGTTTTCAAAGCGATTTCAACTATACTACGACACATTATTTTTAAAACCTGCTTTCGCTTTTCGATAAACATTTTGGCGCCGTTGCCGGGGATCAATGTGCAATTCACCACTAGTCTTTGCATCATTTTGATTATATTTGAGCACTAACTTGCCATATTTGTTTTATTGTGATTTTGTGAGGTATTCCACGAGGAGATCTCCCGCACAAATCAACCACTCCAGGACAGGTAACTTTACTATTTTTCCTAATCTTGGGAAGATAAAAAAGAAACAATCAATTAGGAGTCAACTGCCTTATTTTTTATAGTAATTATCATTTTAAAGGCAAAGTTTCCTAATTTGCGAATGTTTTTTTTTCAAATCTTATTGAAGTTGAAGCGATTTCTTGATATCCTACCCCAAAAATTCCTATGCCTATTAGGGATCACGCTTAATTTCTAAATCTCCACGGACTACACACTTCTTGTTTGAAGTCCAAAGAGAACTTCTGCGAAAATCAAAGAGGATTGGAAATAGAACCAGATTAGGATTTCTACAATAGGGTTTTGGAGTGCTAGTTCACATGTATTTGCATAAAAGGAAACAAACCCACCCACACCTGTGTGCTACCCAAGCCCTTGATTGAAAGGATCTAATCAAGACAAACCCTAAAATCAAGCTCTAAAATCACTTGAACCTTAAAAACCTTGGACCTAATAACCTGGGAGTCAAATCAGGGTGATTTCTAGGTCTTGACCTAGAATCATTCTGCCATCTTTAGGGCATGTCAGATGAAGTTGGACTACATTGTAGGCCAACCAACCTCCAATTAAGTCACAAAACCAAAACATCTAAAGTTCAAGTGGAACCCTAAGCACCTTTGATCTTAAATAAAAGTGATAGACTTAAGAGGTCAAGGTCCCCATTCTAGTCTACCTGGAATCTAAGTGGCAAGAGAGGTCAGGTGGGGGAAACCCTGTAACCCGTGGGGATGCTCTACCGTGTAGGGGTCTTTGAGGGACTCTCCCTCTCTGGCTGCCCAGGTAATTCTCAGGTGGACGACTTTCCGATACAGGGGTATCATCCGCCCTGAATCTCCATAGTCATCCAAACATCTTTGGGTGCCTTGATTGGGTCAAAAACACATCTAGTCCCTCATCCCTTCTCTTTAGAGCACACACATAGATTTTCAATGGGATTCTCTATTCAAAACTAATCACTTCAGTCTAAGATCTGAATTATGATTCTACATCTTGATTCCACCATCTGATCCAAATATGCAACCTGGTTACTTAGGATTACCATTCAAGAAACCTGAATCACAAAGATCCATGAGAGATAAGATGATTGAGGATGCCCTTGAATTTTATGAAATTGAATACAAAACCTCAAAACTAGTAGAAGACATTCAGGTTAGTGTACCAACAACTTTCATCATAAATTGTGCCGAAGTGTTATTGACAGAAGCCACAAAAGAATCAACCCGAGACATTCTCATAACAGGATACATTGAGATAGAAAAATTGCACAACTTTGAATACCTTCAATGCATGACAAATCCTGTACTATGGGAACAACACCAAGTTGATCTTGAAAAATAGGAAGAGATGATAAGATTATTGAAATAAGTTATTGATCAGAAATACCCATCATACCCGTACATGCCCCAAACAGATAATGAACCATCTTGGAGTAGTATTGAGGATCAATCCGATTTCCCAAGTCCTGGGTTTGAGGCACAAAGTTGTTGTGGATACCCAACCCAGATAGAATCAACATTCTTAAGCTTAAATTAGGTTGGGAAGTTCCAATTGCAGGAGAACATGATTTTGAGCCAGCCCTAAATCCTGGGTCACCAAGCATAGAATTCCGAGACTCCTACAATAATGAGATTAGCACTGAATCTCTCGAGGGTGTAAATTCTGCCCCTTATTCTGATAAGGTAACCCTCGAAGGTAACTATGATCTAGATTCTAGTAATTCAACCCACACCCTCAGCCTAGAATCTGGATCTGAAACTTATTGGGAAGATTTTGAGGCCCCGTATGACGAAGATCAAAATTTCAATGAAGAGTATGATTCCACTCTGTTATGACCCGATTCTCGAATCCCTACAGGACATGAGACCGGACCGACTCGACTGATCCCAAGACCCAGTCGTCCAATGAGAAAGTAACGAAAAAGCAGTAAAATAAACCACATTCACCATGCTAGCAACTAATAGTAACAAAAGTACAGCAGTAAAGAAGTAAACTGCTATAGTACACACCACCACAACAGTAAGAAAGTAAACGGATACAGGAATATAATCTGCAGAACGAAAGAGTACAGAAGAACTACAACTGCTGGGCTCTACTGGGCCAAGCACCCTCCGCAGCCGTAGGCTCTGGCTGCTCAACACCTGGACCTGAAAAGGGTTATGAGTACAAAACATCAGTGAACGCTGAGTAGAGTGGCAACCAACTACTAAAGCAATAAAGGTGGACAAGTAGCTGTTGTTTTTCAATTTATTTCTTCCTTTAACTAATCATTCTTTCTTTAACCACTTAATTTAATTATCCAGTCTATTTCTTGATCTCGAATGTTCCTCGTGGGAACGATCTTGATTGCAGTCTTTTCCGAAGAGTAGAAGTAGCACGTGGTGCTCTCCTGGCCAAGAGAGTCCCCCGTGGTGGTCCTACACCTAGTCAACCACCCCAAGGTCACAGATAGACGTAACGGTGACTACGGCACGCGCGATAAGTGCATGGGTAGCTACCCCGCACTGGCACGCGATCAATCATTTCCATTAGCAGGTGCACCCAAAGTACAGCACGGAACCAGTATAGGGCATAACCTCTCAGTAACAGGGGTCTAGCCCCTAAGAACCAAATAGGGGTCTCGCCCCTCCACAGTCGGCGCACCCTTGCCTGACTACCCTGGTTTGCCCAATGGGCCTAACAAGTCGGTGTAAGGTGGCTAGCTCTCTCCCTACACTAGTAGCTCTCCCCGATACTGTGTATGAGAGGGTCAAGAAGTCTGTATAGAGTCGCCAATCCTAACACCGGGTCCCAACCCAAGGGCGGCTACCTTCGCTCTGCACTAAACAGGGCGATTGTCGCTCTCCTTGGTACTTCGTAATCAAAGTCCAGCTCACTTCCCCACTCACATTTCCAGTTCCATTCCAACGATTTCCAGGAGCTCTACTCCTAATTCACCGTAGGGTTCATGCTCATATTCCTCAAGCCATTCCATACCAGTTTTCATCATTTCTATTTCCGTTCTCAGGTTATACACATGCAAATTGTAATTCTATTGTTCACATTCCCATATTCAGGTTATTCACAGGTAACTCGTATTTCCAACATTCACCTTTCCATTTCCAATTCATATACATGCAGCTCATATTATGTCATTTCACGGTACGACAGGAATGTTACATTCAGCAGTTAACTAACACAAACATTACATATTTCGCAGGCAACTGTTATTCATTTACAGGCAATTGTTCTCATTCTATCTACTCATTCAAGATTGCATTTCATTCATTCAATACAGACATTCCAGTATTTCTAGTCCTAAGATTCATGCCATATCCTAAGTTCTAATCATTCATTATACACATGCATTTAAATTGTAATTAATTTAAGGGGAAGCCACTCTACCAGTAAACCCAGGAGTAGTGGGGGCTTGATCGACAGGTCCACATGCCTCAGCAAACCCCAAACCTGCAACGGAACATGGTCCTATCACAAGGATCAATCACAAGAGGATACCCAGAATAGTATAAATAGTCTTCTAACAAGTAGAGGAAACCATAAGGAAAACAACGATATCTTAATTGCAGAAATCGGACCTCAAATGGACCCTAAATGGGTAAAGACAAGGATTCTGACTTAAATCAAACGTCTGGAGCACCTCCCAGACATCTGAAAAGAGTCCAGTAATGTACCTAAGCCTCTGTGTCAATCCTCAGACGTCCAGGAACTCCACTGGAATGTCTGGACCCAGTTCCAGACATCTGACCACCTCTTCGGACGTCTGGAAGCGCTTCCCATTGTCTGGTGCCTCGCCCAAATGTCTAAAATGCGTGGGAAGACGTGTCCCGCACCTTCCTGAAGTGAATCTTGCACGTGTCAACGAAAATCTTCTTAATAAGGCACGAAACAGCGCCTCAGCGGAACAGCCTGCATGGTCGTATCTGCAAAGAAGATGTATGTTGCGTAGCTTACCTCTCAGTCGTCTGGAACCTCCTCTAGACGTCATCTACATCGTTTTGACGTCGATCCAGACCTCTGATTCTGGGAAAAACCTAGAACTAGAACTTGCCTTAGCCTTCTCACGCCGCGTGTGGCTGCGCCGTGCCTGCTCTCCTACTGCTTTGGCTGCAGCAGTGTCGGGGAGGACCTCCCCGACGCACTCCTCCGCCTTGCGCACGTGCCGACCGGCCATGAGCTTGCCAGCGAGCTCCCACGTGAGCTCGCAAGCCTTCTCTCCTCTCCTTCTCACGCTGCTCCTCATCTCCTACCATGCCGCTCCTCTCTGCCGTTCGCCGCTTGGCTGCTCTCGTTGGAGGGTAGAGGAAGGAAGTGGCTGGGAAGTGGGGTGAACGAGGGAGAGGAGGGGGTTTATATAAGGTGGGGGGTTAGGGTTTGCGTTGGGTGAGAGGAGAGAGAAGGAGAAGAAAACGAGGGTTGCGTACTGTCTGCACGCAGCACGCGTGCAGACATGAGGACGTACACGAAAATTTTGATTTTCAGACATCTGGGAATGAGACCAGACGTCTTGCAAGACGTCTGACCCTCACTCTAGACGTCTTACCAGCTGTCTAACCTAAAGTATGGACGTTTTAAAAGGGCTTAATGACACGGGTCTTAACAACATAACAAACTCAAAGGAAGTTTCGTCGCCAAAACTTGAGCTAGGTAGGGTGTGGAAAGAGAACAACATATGCATAACAAACTCAAAGAGGATCAAAACTGGTCCGAAAAGACGTACCCTCAAAGAGCTCCAGGTACCGCTCTCTTATCGCCGCCTCAGGCTCCCAGGTAGCCTCCTCGTACCTCTGGCTCCTCCACAAGACCTTCACCAGGGGTACCTACTTCCGTCTCAAACTTCGGATGGCTCTGTCTAGTATCTACACTGACCGCTCGGGGTAGGTCAGATCGTCACCCACCTCGACACTCCCGTGGCTCAGAACATGACTGGGATCGGCGATGTACTTCCTAAGGTTGGACACGTGGAACACGTCATGCACACCAAAAAGCTGGGGAGAAAAGGCAAGCCTGTAAGCAACGGGTCCAACCCTCTCCAAGACCTCAAAGGGCCCCACAAAACTTGGCGCTAGCTTCCCTTTCACCCCAAAATGTTGCAGGCCCTTCATGGGCGAAACGCGAAGGAAGACGTGATCCCCAACCTCAAACTGCACCTCTCTGCGCTTCCGATCGGCATAGCTCTTCTATTTGCTCCTGACGATGCGGAGTCGCCTATGAATCGGATCAATCACCTCCTAACTCTACCGGATCAGCCTGGGGCCAACCTCCCACTTGGTCCCCACCTCAACCCAACTCAAGGGTGCAGTACACCTCCATCCATATAGAGCCTCGTAGGGTGCCATGCCAATGCTCGAGTGATAGCTGTTATTATATGCAAACTCTGCCAGGGGCAAGTGCTCCTCCCAAGAGCCCCTCCAGTCCAGTACACAGGCATGCAAAAGGTCCTCAAGTGTCTGTATCGTGCGCTCTGACTGTCCGTCCGTCTGGGGGTGGTATGCTGTGCTGAACCTCAACCGTGTCGCCAAGGCCTGCCGAAACTCAGCCTAAAATTGGGACGTAAAGCGGGTATCCTGGTCGGATACGATCTCTCGCGGAACTCCGTGATGATGTACCACGTCGCGGATATACCTCTCTGCCAACTGTGCTGGTCCTAAAGTGACTCGGATCGACAAGAAACGTGCCATCTTCGTCAATCTGTCTACAATCACCTAGACTGCGTTGTGACCTCGCTGGGTAACGGGCAAGCCCACCACCAAGTCCATGGTGATGCTCTCCCACTTCCACTCTGGCATTGGAAGTGGCTGAATGGCCCTGCAGGCCTCTGATGCTCGGCCTTCACCTGCTGGCACACCAAACACTGCTGTATGAATCCACCTACATCCCGCTTCATTCCCCTCCACCAAAAGTCACATCTCAGATCATGATACATCTTTGTGTTCCCGGGATGTATAGTGACCCTGGAACCGTGTGCCTCAGTCAAGAGCTCTCTCAATAGCTCCTCGTCCCTGGGAATGCACAAACATCCCCTCATGCGCAGCACCTCGTTAGTAAAGAAGTCTCCAGGGTCCCCTGACAGTACTCTATCACGCAACGACTGCAGGTACGGGTCGGCCATCTATCCTGTGATGATGCAATCTATTAGCTCTGGCCTCATCTGTCATGTCACAGTCACTGCCCCGCAGTGCCCCAGTAACTCTAGGGATCACCAACTGCCCATCTCCTCCATGAGTCTCCAACTTTGTGCCTATAAACTAGACAAGTGGACGAGTGCCTTCCGGCTCAAGGAGTCAGCCACCACGTTGGCCTTCCCGGGATGGTAGGAGATGCTGCAGTCATAGCCCTTCAAAAGCTCTAACCAACATCTCTGTCTCATGTTGAGCTCCTTTTGATCAAACAAGTACCTGATGCTCTTATGATCTGTGAAAATCTCAAAAGTCTCACCGAACAGGTAGTGCCTCCAAGTCTTCAGTGTGAAGATGACAGCTGCCAGCTCTAGGTCGTGGGTAGGGTAGCTATGCTCATGGGGCTTCATTTGCCGCGAAGCGTAAGCAACAACATGACCCCACTGCATGAGCACACCCCTTAACCCCTACAAAGAGGCGTCCGTGTACACAACGAAACCGCCACTGCTGTCTGGAATGGTAAGCACAGGAGCCGAAGTCAACCTCTCCTTCAACTCCTAAAAACATGCCTCATAAGCGTCTGTCCAAGAAAAGGGCACGTCCTTCCGGGTCAACTATCATAGGACGTGCAATCTGCGAGAAACCCCTGATAAACCACCTGTAGTAGCCTGCCAGTCCCAAGAAACTAGGATCTTTGTCACTGCACATGGTCTCTCCCACCTGAGCACTACCTCAACCTTGGCTGGGTCCACAACCAAGCCATTCCCTGAAATCACATGACCTAAAATGTCACCTCCCTCAACCAGAACTCGCACTTGCTGTACTTGGCATACAGCCTACGTCATCTCAATGTGTCCAAAATCATCCGCAAGTGCTATCCGTGCTACGCCTGATCTCACGAGTAGATGAGCACATCATCAATAAATACCACCATGAATTGATCCAGATACGGTCTAAACACCCGGTTCATCAAGTCCATGAAAGCAGCAGGGGCGTTGGTCAGCCCAAATGGCATGACCAAAAATTCGTAGTGTCCGTACCAGGTGCGGAAAGCTGTCTTGGAGACATCGGCCTCCTTGATCCTCAACTGGTGGTAGCCAGACCTTAAGTCTATCTTGGAGAATACTGTGGCACCTCGCAACTGGTCAAACAAGTCGTCAATCCTCGGCAACGGATACCTATTCTTGATGGTAACCCTATTCAACTATCTGTAGTCCACACAAAGGCGTAGGGTACCATCCCTCTTCTTCACAAATAATACTGGGGCTCCCCACGAAGATGCACTAGGCCTCACAAAGCCCTTCTCCAGAAGGTCCCGCAACTGGGACTTGATCTCTCGCAGCTCAAGTGGTGCCATCCTGTAAGGTGCTGTAGAAATGGGGCTGGTCCCCGATAACAGTGAGATCTCGAACTCGATCTCATGCTCAGGCGGTAGTCCTGGCAGCTCCTCTGGAAACACGTCGGGGTACTCTCTGACCACTGGGATACTCTGAAAATCTATCACGGGGCTGGGCTCTGCCACTACACAAGCCAAAAAGCCCTCACACCCCTGGCCCAAAAGTCTCGCCGCCTGAAGTGCAGAAATGCACCTAAAACCTCCATCCACTTGATGTCCATGAAACTCAAAAGAAGGCAACTCTGATATGGAGAAGATGATCTTCCTCTCAAAACAGTCTACCAAAGCGTGGTAAGCGGACAGTCAGTCCATCCCCAGAATCACGCCAAAGTCCTCCATCGGTATCACAATCAGATCAGCGGGGAGGTTGTGTCCCCCAACACTGACCTTACAGCCTGTGTAAACCTCCTCAACTACAACCAGCTGACCACCCGGACCTTTGATCACAATTGGGTCCTATAACAACACACAGTCCTGCCCCAAACTGACGGCAAAACTAGCAGCAACAAACGAGTGCATGGCACCAGAATCAAAAAGTGTGTAAACTAGTCTGCCAGAAACTGTAACCATACCTGCCACCACTGAACCTGAAGCTCTGGCGTCTCTGTGTGTTAGGGCATTGATATGCCTCTCAGCTCTAGGTGCAGACGAAGCAGCCACACTCTGCGTCGGATGGGTAGCCGCTGGTCGGTACCCTCCCCACTACTACTGACCTCCCCCATGCACCTAGGAACCTCGGCCTCCTGCTCGTCCTCCAGCGCTCGATGCGGGGAGCATTTGCTGACCTCCGACCCTAGACGGGTAGTCCCTCATGATGTGGCCCGACTGGCCACACTGGTAGCAAAGGGGAACTTGACTCCCGCCCTCGGTGGGTCATTGCTGACGGCTAGGCGAGGGTCCATTGCTGGCAGCTGGCCCCTGTCGGGGGCCCCTAAAGGCCACTAACGGCCCCGCAAAATGTGACGGCTCTCCTGCGGGTGTCGCGTGTCTCCTCTCTCGTCGGCCCTGTGAGTAGTCTGGCTGGTAGGGCCTCTTCCATCCGCTGTCAGTGTCACGTGCGATCGGGTTGGTCTCCTCATATGTCATAGCTGCCTCCACCACCCTCGAGATAGGCAGCTTCAGGGGTTTGACATATCCCCAGATAGCAGGGCAGAGCCCCTCGGTGAACCTCCACAGGCGCTCCTCCTCAGTAGCTACAACTGTCACGGCGAAACAAGACAGCTCCAGAAAACAAGTGCAGTACACGCTCACGATCATCGTCCCCTGGCCGAGAGTGTGGAACTCCCACCTCCTCTGATCCTGCCACGTCTGGGGAAAGTACTACTTGCAGAAGAGGGTGACGAACTGGTCCCAAGTCGGCTTGGCCCTCTCCTGACCTCTGACTGCCCTCCACCACCTGTGTGCCGCATTCTCCAACTGGTACGTGGCAAAGGCCACGCGGCACTCCGCAGGGGGGAGAAGGGTGTCAAACACCTTCTCGATCTGCTCGAGCCAATCCTCCGCCTCGGTTAGGTCCTCATCCCCCTTGAAGGAGGGGGGCTTCAGCTTTCGGAACTGTCCGAAAAGCTCGTAATGGCGTTGAAGTGGGGAAACTGGTATGCCTCCAGGCAAGGAGGGCTCGTGCTCAGAAGTGTCAGAGGACTGTGGGGGTGGTACAGGGCCACCCCCTCCCCCACGTCCAGCGCTGTGTCTGTCTCGCAGTCCCACAGAAGACTCCCCCTCCGCAGCCCCAGGGAGAGGCGCCCGTGGAGGCGGGTGGAGCTCCTCTCGTACGATCTCCTGTATCAGCTGGGCAAAGTCCTAGGCCTGAACGCCCAGAAGTAGTGGCTGGTCCACTGAGATGTCGGGCTCGACACGTCCGCCCCTCCGACCTCGACCTCGGTCGCTTCCGCGTCCCGCCTCACTGACTTCACGTCGAGGCATCTCCTGCAAGGAGACGCAAACATAGAACAAGAAGATGTCAATTCCAACAGACATTCAGTAGAAGACCTCAGAATAGATATCAAAAGGTACGTTGTGGTGATTACTCTAGTTGCAAGCACATGAATTGGTTATTTTCCAGCTAGTTGGTTCACTTCACGGGACGACCTTACTCTGATACCATCTTGTTATGACCAGGTTCCCGAATCCCTACAGGACACGAAACCGGACCGACTCGACTGATCCCAAGACGCAGTCGTCCAACGAGAAAGTAACCAAAAAGTAGTAAAATAAACCACATTCACCATGCTAGCAACTAATAGTAACAAAAGTACAGCAGTAAAGAAGTAAACTACTACAGTACACACCACCACAACAGTAGGAAAGTAAACGGGTATAGGAATATAATGTGCAAAATGAAAGAGTACAAAAGATCTACAACTATTGGGCTCTACTAGGCCCAGCACCCTCTTCAGCCGTTGGCTCTGGCTACTCAACACCTGGACCTGAAAAGGGTTATGAGTACAAAATGTCAGCGAACGTTGAGTAGAGTGGCAACCAACTACTAAAACAGTAAAGGTGGACAGGTAGCTGTTGTTTTTCAGTTTATTTCTTCCTTTAACTAATCATTCTTTCTTTCACCACTTAATATAATTATCCAATCTATTTCTTGATCTTGAATGTTCCTCATGGGAATGATCTTGATTGCAGTCTTTTCCGAAGAGTAGAAGTAGCACGTGGTGCTCTCCTGGCCGAGAGAGTCCCCCGTGGTGGTCCTACACCCAGTCAACCACCCCAAGGTCATGGACAGACATAACGATGACTACAGTACGTGCGATAAGTGCACGGGTAGTTACCTCGCACTGGCACGCGGTCAATCGTTTCCGTTAGCGGGTGTGCCCAAAGTACAGCACGGAACCAGTATAGGGTATAGCCCTCTCAGTAACAGGTGTCTAGCCCCTAAGAACCAAATAGGGGTCACGCCCCTCCACAGTCCGCGTACCCTAGCCTAACTACCCTGGTTTGCCCAGTAAGCCTAACAAGTCGGTGTAAGGCGGCTAGTTGAACCCCGGGCCCCGTGGGGTAGCTAGCTCTCTCCCTACACTAGTAGCTCTCCCCGGTACTGTGTACGCGAGGGCCAAGAAGTCGATACAGAGTGGCCAATCCTAACCCCAGGTCCCAACCCAAGGGTGGCTAGCTCCGCTCTGCACTAAACAGGGGGACAGTCGCTCTCCTTGGTACTCCGTACTCAAGGGCCAGCTCACTTCCCCACTCACATTTCCAATTCCATTCCAATTATTTCCAGGAGCTCTACTTCTAATTCCCCGTAGGGTTCGTGTTCATATTCCTCGGGCCATTCCATACTAGTTTTCATTATTTCTATTTCCGTTCTCAGGTTATACACATGCAAATTGTAATTCTATTGTTCACATTCCCATATTCAGGTTATTCACAGGTAACTCGTATTTCCAACATTCACCTTTCCATTTCCAATTCATATACATGTAGCTCATATTATGTCATTTCACGGTACGACAGGAATGTTACATTCAGCAGTTAACTAACACAAACATTACATATTTCGCAGGCAACTGTTATTCATTTACAGGCAATTGTTCTCATTCTATCTACTCATTCAAGACTGAATTTCATTCATTCAATACAGACATTCCAGAATTTCTAGTCCTAGGATTCATGCCATATCCTAGGTTCTAATCATTCATTACACACCTGCATTTAAATTGTAATTAATTTAAGGGGAAGCCACTCTACCAGTAAACCCAAGAGTAGTGGGAGCTTGATCGGCAGGTCCACGTGCCTCAGCAAACCCCAAACCTGCAACGGACCGTGGTCCTATCACAAGGATCAATCACAAGAGGATACCCAGAACATTATAGACAGTCTTCTAACAAATAGAGGAAACCATACGGAAAACAATGGTATCTTAATTGCAGAAATCGGACCTCAAACGGACCCTAAACGAGTCAAAGACAGGGATTCTGACATAAATTATACGTCTGGAACACCTCCAGATGTCTTTAAAGAGTCCAGTAACGTACCTAAGCCTCTGCGTCAATCCTTAGATGTCCAAGAACTCCGCTGGAACGTCTAGACCCACTTCCAAACATCCAACCACCTCTTCGGATGTCTGGAAGTGCTTCCCATCGTCTGGTGCCTCACCCAGATGTCTGAAATGCGTGGGAAGACGTGTCCCGTGCCTTCTAGAAGCAAATACTGCACGCGTCAACGAAAATCTTCTCAATAAGGCACGAAACAGTGCCTCGACCGAACGGCCTACATGGCCGTATCCACAAAGAAGATGTACGTCACGAAGCTTACCTCTCAGTCGTTTGGGACCTCCCCCAAACGCCATCTACATCGTTTTGACGTCGATCCAGACCTCTGATTCTGGGAAAAACCCAGAACCATAACTTGCCTTCGCTTTCTCACGCTGCGCGTGGCCACGCCGTGCCTGCTCGCCTACTGCTTTGGCTGCAGCAGTGTCGGGGAGGACCTCCCCGACACACTCCTCCGCCTTGCGCACACGCCGACCGGCCATGAGCTCGCCGGTGAGCTCCCACGCGAGCTCGCAAGCCTTCTCTCCTCTCCTCACGCTGCTCCTCATCTCCTGTCATGCCGCTCCTCTCCGCCGTTCGCCGCTCGGCTACTCTCGCTGGAGGGTAGAGGAAGGAAGTGGCTGGGAAGTAGGGTGAACGAGGGAGAGGAGGGGCGTTTATATAAGGTGTGGGGTTAGGGTTTGCATCGGGTGAGAGGAGAGAGAAGAAGAAAAAGAGGGTCGCGTACTGTCTGCGCACAACACGCGAGCAGACGCGAGGACGTACACGAAAATTTGATTTTCAGATGTCTGGGAATGAGTCCAGATGTCTTACAAGATGTCTGACCCTCAATCCAGAGGTCTTACCAGATGTCTAACATAAAGTACGGACGTCTTAAAAAGGCTTAATGACACGGGTCTTAACATAGGCCTTTATTTGATGAATATCCCTCTCCAACATCCTCAGAGATATAGATCGATTTTTCAAAAGTCACACCAATCTATGATATAGAAACCGAGGAGTTGGAAGAGTGGGGTTTTGATTGGGTCTTTCCTACAAGCTTAGAACTTGAGCCTAGACCAGATAAGGACACCTTTTTAAGCTCAGAATCTACAAATAGGCTAGACCCAAGTCAGGTTGCTGAGTCTACATCCTGTGATTTACTTGGTGGTGGAACTCTTGATCTCGAATCTCATTCAAAACTTGATCCTTGCAATATCTCCAATGATTTCGAATCTTACCTTGATTTCGGAGAACCTCTGTTCCCTGAATACGACGAGCCAATCTACGACCTCAACTCACATGATTCATTCTCTGACTCTGACTCTGAGGTCCCGGATCCTGAGATCACTGATTTAAACTCCAGTTCCAATGAGATGGAATCATTTCTTTTCGATCCTCAGGAATAAAAGCCAGAAAATGTCGAGAGTGACTGCAGCCTAGAGTTCGAATATTTTCTCGACTCAGATTTCCCTCATCCTATAGACACTCTTTAGGCATTCACTTTTGAATTTGAGAACTACTATGAGGACTCTCTAAATGAAACCACTTGTAACTCCTTTCTAGAAGAGCCCTCATACACAATTCTTATTGAAGCCACATGTACCGCATATACAGAACCTATCCAAACCCATTTTCAACCTCGACCCGCAACCAGACTCAATTTCTATTCTGATTCCCCTCTTACTGAGCCGATTGTAGATGATTCACCTCCACATCTATATCAAGTTTCGGACATTGATTAGACTGCAGACCATGCTCCATCATCCTCTGATCACCCTTGTAGGGTTTTCGCATCATCCACTAATTATTTTACGGATCCTTACTCTGACAAGGCTGATTCGAGTCAGCCAAACCCCGAATTCATACTTCCACATCCTTCTGAGCTCCTTAGCATATGGTGGGTTCCACATCTCTTGATCTACATTTATCAACCCACCAGATTGATTGGGTTTAGGCTACATCATCAGCCTATTGATCTGAACAAGCACCTGGTTGGACCAACCAGGCTCTTGATCAAGGTGCTTGTTCTACAAAACACCGTTGATTTGATCACTCCCTCTCCATCTCATTTCTTTCTCGGCTAAAGGCATTGAATTTAGCGCTTAACGGGAGGCAACCCATCATTCCAAAAATCTGAGATCCATCTGATTATTCATTTGTACTTCACATCCATTACACCTGAGTTCAGCCTGAGAACAGTCGATCCTACCTCTGGTACACGTGTCCAGAGCTTAAAATCATCTGCATCAGTCATTCCCGACCCATTCACCCACCCGAAAAATCTTGTTCTAAGTCCCTGAACCCAACACTGTTTCACACCCTCCGTTTACAATGAGGACATTGCAAAACTTAGGCATGGGGGGGTGGTAAAGTGCAAACATACATAAATCAAGAAAAGTCAGAAGGATTCTCACAAAAAAAAATCACATATGGCAAAAATACCAAAAAATAGAAAATTGTGAAAAAGAACAAAAAATTGGAGGGAAGAAAACTTTAAGGCCATATAACATGAGAAGAAAAAGAGCAAAATGTCAAAAAAGGAGCGCAAAATGAAAAAGAAAAAAGAAATAGTCATTACTAAGAAATTAAGGAAATAACCGAAGTTCTAGACCACAGCAAGGAAAAGAAAAATGAAGGAAAAAGTGCTAAAGAGACACAAAAAGAGATTAGTAGGAACGCTGATCTTAGGCCTTTTGGGCTAGACTCTTAGGCTTAAAAATTCAAGTATCCACTAAGATCTGAATAGTCCTCAAAAGGTTGGGGAAAATGCGAAGCTTAAGTATTAGGTCTAAGGCTTAGGGAGTATTCGACCTTGTTAACTGACCTTTGGTTTGCGGGATTCGGTAACCTAAGCACCCAAATCCACACACAGTCTGGTTCAATGCGCATAACTATCAAAATCACACAAAAGCGTTTAAATGTTCTAAAAAAAGTTGCCTAGATTAGGAGCGGTTGATCAACACAAGTTGATTTGGATGAGTTCCCGATGCGGAGATGCGAGAAATTTCCCTCAAAGATGCATAACAACATATTGTCTCCTCGGTGCTTGTCTCCTAGGATAGGTACATATCCTATTGGGGGCACATAAGCACCCTACTAGTTCAAATGCCATGGGCGACATTATCACGAAATGTCGATTACCAGGGTCTGGATTTAGCTACAGAACGCCATGGGTGGGATTATCTCGAAATCTTGAAAGCCAGGATTTTGGGGGTTGCCAAGGGCGGTGCTATCACGAAGCATCGATTGCCAGGGACCTTTAAGGATTGATGATGGGGACGAGGAATCCGATATAGACCGTGTTGAGAAGACAATCCAAAGCTAGAAATAAAAAGAAAAGAGAGAGAAAACTCTCCAAACAAATAAATCCTCTGTCTCTCTCTTACAAAAAAATGCACTGCAAACTGAACCAAGGCTAAAATATGTCTCAAGCACAGATGCTTTGATCGCGGAGTCCAACGAACCTTAGGATAGTTCCTACGGGCCTTAAAAACCTTCGCGGAGGATCGAGGCTAGAGCGGGTCAGGTCTGGATCTTGGTTGGTACTTGAGTACCTCTATGCCTACTATCGGCATTATAACCTAATCAAAAAGAAAAGAGCACTCATCATAATTTGTGGACATCAAAGGAAGTAATGGCCTAGAACAGAAGTTAAAACCTTAAAATTTTGCTAAGGGACTAGCAAACGTTAGGCATGGGGATACGATGGGAACACCATCATGAGTCCTAACTAGCTCATTTTGACCTAGAAAAGAGAACAAAAGCTCCTACATAACCAACTGGAGGTCCTAACTCAAGGAAAAACCCCTCTAAAAGAAAAGCAAGAAACAAGGGGTAAAACTGTAATTTTACCATTACAGTGCAACAACGGGATTTATCGAGGGTTAAACATAGATCAATTGGTCTTAACAAGATAAAAAGTGGGTTGGATCAAACAAAAAAGTGTTCATGTGGAATCTGGGAATTAAATGACTTCTTGTAACCCTAAAACAAACCCACTTAATTTAACAAGGTTCTGGTCAGGATAAAATTCACTTAAGCCCTCTAAAATTCATGTAAAAATATCCTCTAGGGTTTAGAACCTTCAATATGGCCTTTAGGACCTATTTTGACCTAAATAGGGGTCCCAGTCAATTATTTGCCCTAAATTGGGTTTTTGTGTAAATTTCCCAGTCAAACGTGATCAAAACAAAAATCCAACTTCACCATTGGATTTATTAGGTCCAAATTAGGTTTGTACCAAAATTTGGACCTAAGGGGAATTCACCTTGACCTACTTTGCAAATCAGCCGAGCCCAATTTCATTTATACCCCTAACTTTTGAAACTCTTGCAGACATCCCCCTAGCTTCCTCATCGTTCTTTGCAATTAGGTCCCTCTACCATTACAGTGGAGGAAATCCTACTCCGACAAGGATTTGAGGGAAATATCTCCTTGATTCCTCAGAGAATCCCTCTCAAATTTGAAAGGGAGATTCTCTGAGGAATTCCCGTTCATGTGAACCCAATCTTGAGCTCCAATTTCCACCCAATCTCTTATGCGAACACATGAGAGATTTGGGTATTTCCTGACCTTCCAAGTCTGGCAAGGTTGCCGTGCTTGGAAGCTTGCCTTCCAAGCATAAGGCCCTCTGCCAGGAGCTATAAAAAGGGACCCCAGATCCTCCTGCTCCTCTCAGCTTGGTTTGGCCGAAGATAACCCCCAATTTCCCCTCTTCTCCTCCGGCCAAACTCCCAGTGAGCTCCAACGACCTGTATCTCATCCTCTCATCGCTCTACCACAATACCAGTGGTAGAGATGTCTTTGCCTCCTTCATCCGCGTCGTGCCATACCTGTGCACGCGCCTTCCTCCTCCTCATCATTGCCGTCCCCCTCCTACTGGGACCTTCGTCTCCAGCGATGGCACATACGAGTCATCCACCTCCTCTGCTCCCCCTTCGTTTATCCCCTTATAGATAAGTCCTCTCCCTCTTCCCTTTATTTTCCCCTCATCTATTTCTATTATCACGCCCCGACGCTTACACACCACCATCACCTTCTCCACCTCCAGCAGACCACCGGCGAGGTGCTTCTACCATTCCACGCAACCACCCACCTCGCCAGCCACCTCAAAAGCTCCGCCACATCCCACTGATCATCATCCCTCTTTCCATTGATCGCCACACACTCCACACACTTCCCCCGAACACCGAGAACGACCTAGGCATGCACGCCCAGGCCGCCCCGCGCCACTCCAACCACTGAGACACCTTCTCCGTCCCACGGCGAAGCTTCCTGCGTGTTTTGATGAAACTGCAAGGCTGTGTTGCATGAGTGCAAATTTAGACCTCTGTCGCCATTGAAGCAGGCACGAAGCTTGCTTACAAGCTTGAGCCAGGTAGCCTCGCTCTAGGTTCTAGGTCCCAGGAGATGCGGAATCGTCTCACGCATAACCTCAGCCAAGTGATTGGCTTTGGAGGGCACCGCTTCTGCTGTAATTCATCGCGACAATTGCTGCGAGCGCACGCGAGAAAAAGGTGGGACATTTAGTCCCACCTCGGAAGTTTTGGATGAAGCGGTGTGATATAAGTTGAAAAACTGCCAGGGGCTTAATGCCTCCTGACGCAGGGTGAGGTCCAACTCATCCCAGAAGCCTCGTCCGCAACCCATGACTTCGTAGACCTGGTTACCAACATGACTACCCGTGCACTCCTCGCCCACCACCAACCCCGGTGGACCTGGTCCCGGGCGTGCTGACCCGACCCATTAACCTGAGAAGGCTTTAGGAGAGCGAGCCTAAGAGAGAAAAGAGAGGAGAGTTCACGGGGGAGGGTAGGGGTAGGTTTTGCTCTTGCAGGGAAAGGCAAAGAAGGAGAAACCAAGGGCGAAGCCAGGGAAGAAAGAAGGACGAAATCGAAGGTGAAGCTAAGGAAGAAAGGGTGGCAGCCATAGCAGCTAGGGAAGGAGAAGGCACTACAAGGCTGAAAGAGGAAGCTGAAGGGCTGAAGGTAGAAGAGAGCTGAAGAGTTGAAGAGGAAGCTAAGGAAAGGAAGCCGCAGCAGAACCCAAAGGAAGAAGAAGGAGAAGGTAGAAGCCTGAGCAGCTAAGGAAGAGAAGGCTCGACTGAAGAGAAGAAGCAAAGGCCAGAAAAGAAATCAGAGAAGAAGGAGAAGAGCCAAAGAACAAAAAAGAAAGAAAGAAGAAGGAAGGAGAAGTCAAAGAAGAAAGAAGCCAACGACAAAGGAAAGGATAAAAGCCAGAGAAGAAAGAAGTAGAAGATAGAAGAAGGAAAAATAAAAGGAAGACACTATATGTTACGAGCCGTGCTTTCAAACGTCGTTTAAGACGTCTGGGAGGTGTCCCAGACGTCGTACCAGACGTCTGGTATCACTTCCAGATGTCTGGGATTCATTTTTTTACGCGCACACCGTTGCGTCTGCGCGCTTGTACGTGCAGACCTGCTCCGCCTCTTCTTTTTCCCTCTCCCTCCTGCGCCCTCTGTCACGCTCTCTCTCTCCTCCTCGCTCGGCCTTAAAAGGGCACGCCCTCTCCCTCACTCCCGTCACCTCCGTCTCCTTCCTCTTCTCCTTCCAGCCATGCGGGAGAGCGTGCGCGAGAGCGAGCGCGAGGGTGCAGCGGCGGCGGCGACAGCCGCGGCGGGTGCGGGAGGAGGTGCTGCGCGGGGGAGGAAGCGCTCAGCCGTGAGGGCGAGCTCGCCGGGGCTGCCAGGGCCGGCCATCGGGGGGCGCAGCGGGCGCGAAGCGACGCGGGAGGACTGCTGTAGCTCGAGCAGTAGGCGGAGTACTCGCGGCGTGGCCGGGCGTCGCGAGCGGAGGGCGAGTGGCGCCCTGGTTCTGGAAACTTTTCTAGAATCAGACGTCTGGGCTGATAGCCAGACGACGGGCACGACGTCTGGAAGACTGTCCAGACGTCTGAACAGTGAGTTATTTCCGTCTTCTTCCTTTTCTTCGACTGACTGTACTGAGAGAGAGAGATGGGTACGCGCAGGTTCGGTGATTCGCCATCCAACGTGAATCAGACGTCTGGCTCCAGTGCCAGACGGTGGGAACGACTTCCAGACATCCTGGGTGACCATCGGACGTCGGGGAACTAGGCCAGACGCCCCCGTAGGCTTCTGGACGTCTGAGAGCCCACGCAGAGCGAGGTAATTCCCTGATCCACTTTTGAAGATGTCTGGAAGAAGTTCCAGACGTCTGATTTTACACTATTTCGTCGTTTTCAACCCTTTTCAGGCCCGTTCGGGCTCCGTTTTCCGCATTTCAAGTTGCGTTCTTTTCGGAATTACATTCTCTACCTGTCTACAGTAGCTATATACTATTTTGAAAAGTTCCTTGTGTTTGATCCTTGTGATAGGACCCCATTCCGTTGCAGTCTCGGGGATCGCAGAGGCACGCGGGATTCCCGACCACGCCCCCATTACTCCCGTTGTACCTGGTAGAGTGGCTTTAAGTATAATCTGTTAAATTATGAAACCATAAATAGAACCTAGGACATTGCATGAATCCTAGAAATGAGAAATAGATTGAATGGTAGATCCTAGGGTGTTGCATGAATCCTAGGGCTGGAAAACTAGATTGTATGATAGATCCTAGGATATGGCATGAATCCTAGGACGGGAAAACTAGTGGAATGTATGAATACTACAGTCTTGGAAAATGTGGAAAGGAAATAATAGCTACCTGTAAATTCGTTTAAACAGCTGCCTGTTATGAATAAATGAACATGAGTAAGAATATGGGATGTATGAACGTGAAACTGGAAAGGTAAAACCGGAATGCGCTGAGTTAAAGAGCTGGAACCCTACGGGGAATTAGGAGTAGAACTCCTGGAAAGTGAATGGGATAGAGTTGGGGAAGTGAGCTGGCCCTTGAGTACGGAGTACTAAGGAGAGCGACTGTCCCCCTGTTTAGTGCAGAGCGGAGCTAGCCGCCCCAGGGACCTGGGGTTAGGACTGGCCACTTTGTACCGACTTGCTGGCCCTCGTGTACGCAGTACCGAGGAGAGCTACTAGTGTAGGGAGGTACTAGCTACCCCACGGGCCCCGGGGCTCTGCTAGCCTCCCACATCAACTTGTTAGGCCCACTGGGGCAAACCAGGGTAGTCAGGCGAGGGTGCGCGGACTGTGGAGGGGCAAGGCCCCTGTTTGGTTACTGTGGAGGGGTTGGACCCCTGTTACTGAGAGGGCTCTACCCTGTACTGGTTCCGTGCTGTGCTTTGGGCACACCCGTTAACCGAAACGACTGATCGCGTGCCAGTGCGGGTTAGCTACCCGTGCGTTTACCGCGCATGCCGTAGTCACCGTTACGTCTGTCAGTGACCTTGGGGTGGTTGACTGAGAGTAGGATCACCACGGGGGACTCTCCCGGCCAGGAGAGCACCACGTGCTACTTCTACTGTTCGGAAAAGACTGCAATCAAGATCGTTCCCACGAGGAACATTCGAGATCAAGTGAAGGATCTGAGAAATAGATAAATTGTGAAACAATAGAAAGACGTAAATAAAGGAAGAAAGAAAATTTAAAACAGCTACTGTACACTTTACTGTTTCTTTAGTTTAGCTACCACTCTACTCAGCGTTTTGCTGACGTGTTACACTCTTTACCTTTCAGGACCGGGTGTTGAGCAGCCAGGGTCAGCGGCTGCAGAGGACGCTGGGCCGAGTAGGGTCCAGTAGAGTTACCACTATCCTCTTGTACCTCTTTTTGTTCCGTTATAGTGAGTAGTTCTTGTTTCCGCTGTACTTTTCTTTACCTGCAGTTCATATTATGTTATGAATGTTGTTCTTCTGTTGTGGTGGTATATACTGTAGTGGTTTCTTTCCTTACTGCTGTATTTCCTTACTGTTAGTTATATTCATGTTGAATGTGGTTTATTTTACTGCTCTTTTGGTTACTTCCTCATTGGACGACTAGGTCTTGAGATTAGTCGAGTCGATCCGGTTCTCGTGTCTCGTAGGGACTTGGGAATCGGGTCGTTACACTATAGCACCACACTCATAAGACGTCTGAGACGTCCAATTTTTCATCAGATCTCTATTATTTGTGGCTACAATTCTTTTTATGTTCCATATACTCATGCTTTACATTCTGAATTATATTTTGAGTAGTTTTATGTGTTCAAATTGCATCTATTATTGAGATTAGTACGTGAATTCCATTTGCTCCCTGTGTTCGATCTTTGACTTAAACTTCGAGTAATAAAATTTATTTATTTTCAAAGCGATTTCAACTATACTATGATGCATTATTTTTAAAACCCGATTTCGCTTTTCGATAAACATGCACGAAGAGATAAGATAGACAAGTGTGTTCTTGTGTATCTTATGTGATCGTGTAGTGTGTACATGATAGAATCAATCAACAAAATCTTGATGAAAAACCACACAAGGTTTCAGAGAATTTAATTGAGTCACACTTTGAATTAGATTCTTCTTTTTAAGAGTGTTTTTCATGCAGCTAGTCTCCTTTTTTAATCTTTTGCAAACAAGTGGTGGTCTTGTTTAATTATGTCCAATGCAAAGATGGCAGGAGCTTAAGAAGGTTAGAAATCATACCTGACTCCAGCTCTCAACATTTAATGCACATTGACATAAAGTAAATCTAGCAGGAATTGATGCAAACCTAAGATGGCATGCCTATGTCATGCTGCTGCTAGATAAGTAGAGATGAAATATTTTTGGTATTTTAAATTTTACAGGTTTTTTTGTATTTTTAATGCAAGAAATCAAATCAAATCAAAAAACCTAAAACAAAAAAGAATAAAGGAATAAGTGTCCACAATCCACATTATTACATCAAATGTGAGAATATGCTCTCACAACTTATGACTATACAAAGAATCCTAAAAATGAAAATAAAATCTAATCCTAAATTCTAATGTCTAATCTAATCTAAACATGGCTCCGTTGAAGAAGTCCTAAAGTCAAAGAAAAATCGGGAAGCAGGTCCACCGGGAAGTAGTCATTCTCCTCTAACTCTTCCTCAGGTACCATGAAAACAAGACAAAAGAAAAATGATTAGTCAAAATCAGTATATAGAAAAAGAATCAAAGAGTATAACTGAAAAATGATTAGTCAAAATCAGTATATAGAAAAAGAATCAAAGAGTATAACTAATAAGAGATTGTATATATAACAAAGAATATGAATAAAAAAATGATTATATACAAGCAAGAATATGTACAAATGAAGAACAAAATAATAGTTTTGGCATATAGAGAATTGGCTCCCTGACAACAACGGCAAAAATAAGCAATTTTCTGCAACATTCGCCAAACAATCACAATAAAGTACTGTTGTCGGGATTTTATCTCCAGCAATGACCCTAAAAATATAATGCGTCGACGTCCGATTCGTACTAAAAAGGGATTTTAAAATGTCGTTATTGTAATATATGTCATAAATACAAACCGTTGTCGCGTCAATTTTTTTATATACTTAATTTTTACTAATTTATTCTAAGTCGTTCACTGGGAGGCAGTTATTGATATACATCACTCTCTAAGTCCAAGAACATTCTTTAATTCCAAAAATGTTGATTTTATTTATAAAAATGAATTAAAGAATCAATAAATAAAAGAATTTGGTTAATTATGTACAAAAGAATGAATTAAAAAGAATTACAAAGCTTAGAAACAAATGTACACACACAAGCATTAAAAACTATGTACAACTACTCTTTGTTAGTTACTTACAACTAATATAATTAATTCCTAAGTATAGGTACAAAAATAGTCAATAATATTTACTATAAAAACTCATTATAACATACTAACATCTAGAGTAACATATATAATATATACAGTAACACACATAAGTGTCACTAAAACCTTAGTAAACTATATGCATAACATAAGGTAAAACTATTATCTATACTAACATATAATCATATATACAGTAACATATATAAACGTCAGTGTAGCCTTAGTAACATATTTACACTACCTAAGGCAAGAACTACTTATACTAACGTACATATATATATACAATGTCAGATGTATTCGTCACTAAAGCCCTTAGTGTTATATATATACATATAAGAGCTCAAACACGCCTACTCTATATACACTGTATCTATACCATACTAGTATACATTATATTTATTTACATATTAAATATTACTTATATTCATATACCTATTATACACTTTATATATATATATACACACATATATACTCACGAACACATATACACACACTACACCACACATTGAACTCACAAAACACTAACACACACACAAACATTCACTAAGGCACACACTGGGCATAGAGAGATCTAACACTTAGTCGATTTTCAACCCTCTCCTCTTCACTCAACTTCTCAGCCAGTTGAGACCGACTCAGTCCAATTTTTTTAACCAAAAATTGGTTTAATTTGCGGGCGACCTTTTCGAGGGATACACAGTACCCATTTCTAGATGGGACCAGACTTCTACTAGAGCCACCTTAGTTGTTATTAGGTTCATTTTTACTGATCTATAGCTCGTTAATGGGCCCACACAGGCCCATGCACAGTGCATAGCCCCCGGCCTAGTGCACTGCACACCATCCATTTAAATGCTCAATTCAGTATCAAAGAAGAGAGTAATGTGTATTAGGTTCTGCACTCAGTGCATATGACGATTGAATTGGCCATACGACAAAACACATATATGTTGCTGCACCTGCTCACCAGGCCAAGATGTGGTGCTATCTGAAGCGCCTTCAAGCGCTGCTGCCTACGCACAAAGCTGTGCTGAATTACTTACTTTGGCCCTCGAATTGAGGGCCATAATTTATTATAAATTAGAAATAAATTATGGGATTTTAAAATCCTTACATAGGACTACATAATTTTGTAGTTACTTTACATAAATAAGTTAGTTTATTATATAATTAAATTAGATAAAATTTACTATTTTTACAAGTTAAATTAAGCTTTAATTTACTAATTACAGTATAAATTAGTTGATTAATCATTAAATTAACTTAGTACAGTGTTAATATACATAACAAATTATTTATGATAGGTTTTTCTTATATTTTAGAAGCTTTATTCAATTTATATAGATTTAAATACATGTTTTAATTAGTTATACATATAAGTAAACTATAGATACTCTAATATAGTATAAATATGATATAAATAAGTTGAAAATACTTGTTATAATATAGTACAAGTATACACTATAAGTTATTTCAGTATTAACTTAATTTATTAATTTATTTTATTTTAACTTAATAAATTACCTAGTTAACTTAATAAATTAATTATTTATTGTATATATATAATTAAATTACATTACTAGTATTATATGGTACATAATACATATATAAATATGTATGTATAGTATTGGGTATAGATATGTGCATTTAAATATGTTTATATAATTACTTATTTATTTTACAATTAAGTTATTTAAATTAATATAAAATAATACAATAAAGTTATATGTACATTAAGTTATCCTAAATACTTACTTTACTATATAGAATATGTTACGACCCGATTCCCGAATCCCCACAGGACTAGAGAATCGGACCGACTCGACTGATCCCAAGACCCAGTCGTCCAACGAGAAAGTAACCAAAAAGCAGTAAAATGAACCACATTCACCATGCAAGTAACTAACAGTAACAAAAGTACAGCAATAAAGAAAAGAACTACTACATTACACACCACCACAACAGTAAAGAATTTAAAATAGGTACAAAGTATGAAATTTACAATAAAAGAGTACAGGAGTGTAACAAAATACTCACTACTACAGAAAATGGGTACAACAGAAGTACAACTATTCGGCTCTACTAGGCCTAGCACCCTCTGCAGCCGTGGGCTCTGGCTGCTCAACACCTGGTCCTGAAAAAGGTGACAAATATGACACGTCAGTGAAAGGCTGAGTAGAGTGGCAACCAGCTAGCTAAGAAAACAGTAAAGGTGGACAAGTAGCTGTTGGTTTTAATTTCTTTCTTTATTTCTCTATTTACTCTTTCTTGAATTATTTCTCAGATCTTTCTCTTGATCTCGAATGTTCCTCGTGGGAACGATCTTGATTGCAGTCTTTTCTGAAAAGTAGAAGTAGCACGTGGTGCTCTTCTGGCCGGGAGAATCCCCTGTGGTGGTCCTACCCTCAGTCAACCACCCCAAGGTTGCTGATAGACGTAACGGTGACTATGGCATGCATGATAGACTCACGGGTAGCTACCTCGCACTAGCACGCAGTCAGTCGTTTCCATTAACGGGTGGGCCCAAAGCACAGCATGGAACCAGTATAGGGCAGAGCCCTCTCAGTAACAGGGGTCCAGCCCCTCCACAATAACCAAACAGGGGTCTTGCACCTCCACAGTCCGCGCACCCTTGCCTGACTACCCTGGTTTGCCCAGTGGGCCTACCAAGTCGGTGTAGGACGGCTAGCTGAACCCCGGGGCCCGTGGGGTGGCTAGCTCTCTCCCTACACTAGTAGCTCTCCCTGGTACTGTGTACGCGAGGGCCAAAAGTCGATACAAAGTGTCCAGACCTAACCCCGGGTCCCTGGGGCGACTAGCTCCTCTTTGCACTAAATAGGGGCACAGTCGCTCTCCTTGGTACTCCGTACTCAAGGGCCAGCTCACTTCCCCATCCACTTTCCCAATTCCATTCTATTTATTTTCCAGGAGCTCTACTCCTAATTCCCCATAGGGTTCATACTCATTTTTCTCCGGCCAATCCATACTAGGTTTCATTATTTCAGTTTAATTCGCATATAGCTCGTGTTTCCAACATTTAATATAAATTTATATACAAGCATCTCAAATTTAGTTTCCAACAATAGGAATTACATGTAACAGTTACTAGCAACAGTACTCTACATTTCACAGGTAGCTATTATCCAATTACAGGCAATTATCATTATTCTATCTACTTATCCAAGATAGCAATTCAGGTATTCAAGACATTCGTTTCAGTGTTTCTGTTCCTGAGATTCATACCACTCCCTAGGATCTATCTTTCAATCTAGTTTTCAAGTCCTAGGATTCATGCCATACCCTAGGATCTATCATTCATTTCAGAGATGCATTAATGTTTGTAAATAACTAAGGGGAGCCACTCTACCTGCAAAATCGGGAGTAATGGGGGAGTGATCGACAGGTCCACGTGCCTCCGCAACCCCCAAAGCTGCAATAGAACGAGGTCCTAACACAAGGATCAATCACAAGGAACCACTTAGAATAGGATACAAGTATTTTAAACAAGTAGAGGAACTAATTCTGAGAAGAATGGAATCTTAAACATGGAAATCAGACCTCGAACGGACCCTAAACGGGTCAAAAACGACAATTCTAACTCAAATCGGACGTCTGGAACACCTTCCAGATGTCTTAAAAAGTGGTCCAGGTCATATCTCACTCTGCGCTGCTCCTCAGACGTCCAGGATTCCTGCTGAATTGTCTGGACCCAGTTCCAGACGTCCGGCCACCTCTTCGAATGTCTGGAGACGCTCTCTGCCATCTAGTGTTGTGCCCAGACGTCTGAACTGCGTGGGAGGGCATGTCCCCGCGCCTTCCTGAAATGAAACCTGCACACATGACGAAAGCCTCCTCAACACGACACGTCTCAGCACTTCAACGGAACAGCCTGCATGGCCGTATCCGCAAAAGGAGGTAGAGGAGAAATTTCGTACCTCTCAGACGTCTGGAGCTCCCTCCAAACGTCACCCGGGTCGTCTGGATGTAGGTTTAGACGTCTGATTCTGGGAAAAATTCCCAGAATCAGAACCTCCTCACCTTCTTCCCGCTGCACACGAGCTCGCCATGCAGTCGCTCGCCCACTGCTCGAGCTGCAGCAGCACCATGGCAGATCTCTCGAGCACGACGCTCCTCCGCACGCACGCCGGCCGACCTCGAGCTGCTCCGGCAGGCTCTCTTTCTCTTTCTCGCGTGCTCTCCCTCTTCTTCCTTCTCGCTGCACCTCTCCTCTTTGCGATGCACCCGGCAGCAGCTGCTGCCCTCTCTCTCTCTCTCTCGCGCTCACGCTGGAGGAAGAAGGATACGGTGGGGTGATGAAAGAGGGAGAGGGGAGGGGTATTTGAAGGCGTGGGGGAGGTGTCTGCAGGTTGGCGAGGGAAGAGAGAGAAAGAAGATGGCGGCGGTTGCAGTCTGCGCGCGACATGCGCGTAGACTCACGATCGTACGCATGCCAAAATTTATTTCCAGAAGTCTGACCAGACGTCTGGACCAACTCCTAGACATCTTAAAAAGTGTTTGATGTCTCGGGTCTTAACAGAATACACATATAAGTTATTTATATACAATATATACACATTATACAATATTTACTTATAACTTAGATTTAATTACTATATACAAGTATATGCACAGTATACATAGTATTTTTAGGTATTTTTAGTGTTTTTATGATTTTTATGGCCTTTATACATATATTAGAGATAGGGGAAGAGGGAGAAAGAAAGAGATGAGGGAGAGAGAGTTGTTTTTGGTCTATTTAATGTTAAGTTCTTTTATTATATTTCAGGGTATACTAAATCATCGGCTGTTATGCTCTACAAAGTCGGTGATACAGAATGTCTTCAAACTTGGCACACACCTAAAAATATACATAATCTTGATCAAGACAGGTTTATTATTTTTTTGGAATTTTTTTATAATTTTTATTTATTTACAAAGTTCACACAAGTTATGGCCTCAAAGGGTGTTTCCAAGATAACCTAAGACCCTAAAAACCTTTCTAGTTGCTTGGAATTCAGTTAAAACAGTCTAAAGCATTAGCACACTATCTGAAACATCTATAAACAATTAAATTTGATTTTTGCTGTGATTTTTAGCAGGTTTTGAACAGTTTATACAACTGAAAGTAGCTGACAACAAAATTTAAACAAGATACAAGCGATTCAAATTGAATTTTAGTTAATCAAAGGTATATGAATGCTTGTGAATGATATACAAAACATTACAACTCAAGTCAGCTCACTACAACTCCAATTCTAAGCTTAATTCCACTCTGATCAAATCAACCAAATCAGCCAAACAGTGGCTGATCTGCTACACATGACAGCAGCTGAAACTCAGTAGCAACAGCTGCTAAATTACATCCAAAATCAGGTGCCTCCTGCTATCCAGATGTGTTACACTTCAGGTGGCCACTATTGCTATTTCAGCAGCAGCAACTGCTGCAGTTGTCTTTGAAAACCAGCCCAGATTAGACCTAAGAAGGTTTGATCTAAGACATATGAATGCACACATCACTTTTGGCAAATCAAATCTACCCAAAATCCTCTTAAATACATGATTGGAAATTTGAAAATCCATTGATGAATAATTTCCAAATTGGATTTTGTAATGTCAAAAAAAGCATGTTGCCCTAATTTGGGTTGTTTAATGTTATTTGATATATGATTAATCATCTGATCTGCTTAAGCACCATTGATTGGTGTTCAAGATGTTCTAATGATTATCTCAGAATCAATTGGGTCCTCGTTTGACCTCAAATCAGTTTTACTGATTATCCTTGGGCAAACTCTCTAAATAATACTTAAATTAAGTGTATGCCCATCCATAAATTAAAAACCAAATCCAAAACATTAGATTCATTGCATGACACCTAATTAAGTAATTAAAATCCTTAAAAAGCTCGATTGAATCCAATTGAAACCAAATGAGTTCCAAATCATGAGATTTGGCATTAAAAGCAAATCTGAAAGAAAATCGAGCAATTTGATACAATCAAATCAGATCCAGGGGTCTTTGTGAACTTATGGAGTGAATGGAAGACCCCCCAAGTGGGTTTTTAGGTGCAAATTCAGATCTAGTAGCCCAGGATCTAGATCTGAATTTGACCTTGATGTAGGGGTGGATTGTGACTAAAATTGCAAGGAAAAATCAGAAACGATTTGTGAAGCGAAGAGAAAGCTGTATGTGCCGAAATGGCGGTGGAAAAACACCTCTCTGATCTAAATCGATTAGAAAGAGTGGCGTGGATCTACACTAATCTACTCCTAACTAAGCTAATCCATCATTGAATTCTGATTTCTAATATCTAATCTACTCCTAAATTACTATAACTAATACTACAATTAATCTAAAAAGCAGGAAATTCTATCTAACAAAGTAGGAAATCTATCTAAGAGAAGAAGTTGTCCAAGGTTACTAGCCGGCGACTGATGATGATGAAAGGGGAGGAGACCCTTTAGCTGACGAAGTTGTCCAAGATCCAACAGCTAGTTGGCAGGAGGTGATTGAAGGAGGAGGATGAGTGGTCTCTATCACCGACCACTGAAGAAAGGAGGTGAGGAAGCTGAGGGAGTGGACGAAGGGAACCACTCAGGGGAGGGAGCAATTAGCGCTCACGAGGTGCTATGCAAGTGCTTAGGTTGGCTTAAGGAGTGAATGTGGGCACAGTGGAGGTGAAATCACACACCTGGGGCATGGGTGGTTGGGATGTGGAGCTAAACGCGCACGAAGCTTGTTACGACCCGGTTCCCGAATCCCTACAGGACACGAGACTGGACCATCTCGACTGATCCCAAGACCCAGTCATTCAATGAGAAAGTAACCAAAAAGCAGTAAAATAAACCACATTCACCATGCAAGCAACTAGCAATAACAAAGTACAGCAGTAAAGAAGTAAACTACTACAGTACGCACCACCACAACAGTAAGGAAGTAAACTAGTACAGGAATATAAGTTCACAAAAAGAGTATAGAAGTGTAACAAAATTACTCACTACAACAGGAAACAGAGTACAACAAAAGGTACAACTACTGGGCTCTACTGGGCCCAGCACCTTCTGCAGCCGCAGGCTCCAGCTGCTCAACACCTGGACCTGAAAAAGGTTATGAGTACAAAATGCCAGCGAACGCTGAGTAAAGTGGCAACCAGCTAACTAAAATAGTAAAGGTGGATAGGTAGCTGTTGTTTTCAATTTCTTTCTTTCTTTAACTATTATTCTTTTCTTCATCACTTGGTTTATTTATCAGGTTTCTTTCTTGATCTCGAATGTTCCTCATAGGAATGATCTTGAATGTAGTCTTTTCCGAAGAGTAGAAGTAGCACGTGGTGCTCTCCTGGTCAGGAGAGTCTCCTGTGGTGGTCCTACACTCAGTCAACCGCCCCAAGGTCACTGACAGATGTAACGGTGACTACGGCAAGCGCAATAAACGTGCAGGTAGCTACCCCGCACTGGCACACGGTCAGTCATTTCCGTTAATGGGTGCGCCCAAGCACAGCACGGAACCAGTATAGGGCATAGCCCTCTCAGTAGCAGGGGTCTAGCCCCTAAGAACCAAACAGGGGTCTCGCCCCTCCATAGTCCCCGCACCCTCGCCTGACTATCCTAGTTTGCCCAGTGGGCCTAACAAGTCGGTGTAAGGCGGCTAGCTAAACCCCAGGCCCCGTGGGGTGGCTAGCTCTCTCCCTACACTAGTAGCTCTCCCCGGTACTGTGTACGCAAGGGCCAAAAAGTCGGTACAAAGTGGCCAATCCTAACCCTGGGTCCCAACCCTAGGGCGGCTAGCTCCGCTCTGCACTAAGCAGGGGGACAATCGCTCTCCTTGGTACTCCGTACTCAAGGGCCAGCTCACTTCCCCATTCACATTTCTAGTTCCATTCCATTTATTTCCAGGAGCTCTACTCCTAATTCCCTGTAGGGTTCATGCTCATGTTTCTCAGGCCAAGCCATACTAGGTTTCATCATTTCTATTTCCATTTCTCAGGTTCTACACATGTAGCATGTAACTTTACTATTCACATTCCCGATTTATTCGCAGGTAACTCGTGTTTCCAACATTCAATCTTCCATTTCCAATTCATATACAGGCAGCTCGTATTTAATTGTAAACAATAGGAATTTACATGCAACAGTTGCTAACAACAGTACTTTACATTTCACAGGCTGCTGTTATCCATTTACAAGCAATTGTTATTATTCTATTTACTCATCCAAGACTGCAATTTATACATTCCATACAACTATTCCAGTGTTCCTAGTCCTAGGATTCATGCCATACCTTAGGATCTAACATTCATTCCAGATATGCATTCATGTTTGTAATTAAACTAGGGGAAGCCACTCTACCAGTAAACCTAGGAGTAATGGGGGCTTGATCGGCAGGTCCACATGCCTCAGCAAACCCCAAATCCGCAACGGAACGAGATCCTATTACAAGGATCAATCACAAGAGACCACTCAGAATATGATAAGAGTATTCCAACAAGTAGAGGAACTTATACGAAGAACAACGGAATCTTAATTGCGGAAATCGGACCTCAAACGGACCCTAAACGGATCAAAAACAGCAATCCTGATTCATATCAGACGTCTGGAACACCTTCCAGACGTCTTAAAAAAAAACTCCCGAACCATACCTCAACTCTGCGCTACTCCTCAGACGTCCAGGAACCCCGCTGAACCGTCTGGACCCATTTCTAGACGTCCGATCACCTCTCCGGACATTTGGAGACGCTTCCCGCCGTCTGGTGCGTTGCACAGACGTCTGAACTGTGTGGGAGGGAGTGTCCCGCGCCTTCCCAAAGCGAATCCTACATGCAGCGACACAAAATCTCCTCAAAATGGCATGGAACAGTGCCTCGGCGGAACGGCCTGCATGGTCGTATCCGCAAAGAAGGTGTACGTCACGGAACTTACCTCTCAGCTGTCTGGAACCTCCTCCAGACGTCGTATGCATCATCTGGATGTCAATCCAGACATCTGATTCTGGGAAAAAACCAGAACCAGAAGCTGCCTTCGTCTTCTCGTGTCGCATGCAGTCGCACCGTGCTCGCTCTCCCGCTGCTCTGGCTATAGCAGTGTCGAGGAGAACCTCCCTGGCGCACCTCTCCGCCTTGCGCATGCTCGACCGGTCGTGAGCTTCTCCGGCGAGCTCGTGCGCGTGCTCAGCTCCCTTCCACTCACTACTCCTCCTCTCCTCCCACGCTGCTCACGCCCGCTCCTCGCTACTTACCACTCACCGCTCTCCCTGGGGAAGAAGAAGGGTGGCTGAAGGTGAGGTGAACGAGGGAGAGGAGGGGGGTTTAAGTAGGCGTGGGTTAGGGTTTCATCGGTGAGAGGAGAGAGAAGAAAATGCGGTTGCGTCCTGTCTGCGTGCAGCACACGTGCAGACGTGAGGACATACACAAAAAATTTGATTTCCAAATGTCTGGGAAGATGTCCAGACGTCTGACCCAAATCCCAGACGTCTTAGAGGTCTTTAACAGCACGGGTCTTAACAAAGCTCCAATCCAAATTGCAGCTGTTGGATAGGATTTGGGCGAGTTGGTGACCTCACACGCCGAAGCGCGCGAAGCTTCGAAAGGTTCTAGGCCACAAGATCAGCTGATGAAGGATGGACGGTCATGATAAACCAAGTTCTTCGGCTACAATGGGATGGCTCTACATCAGGTGTAAAGGTGAAATTGCAGAGAAGCACTTATGGGCAAAGGGGTATGAGTTTTATAATAAGGCCCATAAGTAATGAAGAAGTGATTCAAAATAGTCCTTCAAATTTTCAAATAGGCCCCTGCAGCTTTCAAAGTAGTCCGTGGAAGGTTTTATTGTGAATAAATGTATGTGAATAGAGGACCTAAGTGAGAAACCATAAATGCGAGGTCCTAATGATGTCCAAATGCAATCAAGTTTTTATTTGAGCATAATTAAACATTTAAGAAGTTAATTATGCTTTTGATTTGAACTTTTGAACTCAAATGTTTGTTCAATTTTCCAATGGATCATCATTTTACAATAATGAAAAGAATACCTCATTTTAATAACTTAATTTTGCATTTTTAACACAGATTTGATGTTTTAGGTCTTTTTCACTATTTCCCACACTTAACCCTTTTTATGTGTTAATTTAGTAGTGTTTAACCTAGTTTATAGCTTAACTTGGGCATTTTAGCTATGATGAGCCACACCTCATCACTAGACCACACCTTTTCTTTATCCATATGCATACTAAAAAAGTAATAAAAACTTTACCTTTGACCATTTTCTTAAATATGATATTATACTCATGATATTCACTTGCTTTTTAAGTAAGGGGATCACATGCTAGGGTGTAACTTTTTCCTTCAAAGTCATTTGCTTTGAGTTATTATCATCACTCCATGATTGTTTTTCCTTTTTATATTTCTGAGCTATGTGTTTTGATCTTACTTAAGCATCTTTGAAATCTTTAAGTTCATTCAATGATTTGGAACACTCAATTCTCTGCATCCATCCACAACATTATATTCCAAATTAATAATGTGGATCTTTACGAGAGGATTGCAAATGATGTCATTATTCTAGATTTCTTGATCTAATGAAATGGCTATCGTCAGTTGTAGCTAACTGGTGATTGAGTTCACCCACCAAGCTCCAATACATGTCAATGTTAGAAGAACGGACATTTACACTAAAAGGTGGACAAACTCAAATGGGGCTGACATCTTATGGTGGCATGGATAACATATTCATAGGCACAGAGGTTGTTATAGTAATGTCTCAACTCAAATAACAATAGATAGCACAACCGAATTCTTCTATAATATGCTTAACAAGATCAAGTTAGGTTCTAGCAGCCAAGCATGCATAGAGTAAGTTATTTGCATTGAATGATAATTTGATCTATTATATTAATGAAACTTATAGAAAGGTTGCTACAAATAAGCTCATTTCTTTCCCATAAGTTCTAGTATCATTTAGAATTCTAGTTCTTGTTAATTATATATAACTTTGTTCTCAAGTCATGGCTTAAATATATGCAATCATTGCCTTCAAAGCATAAAGATCGTATAATTGATGTTCTGAAACACTTTACAAAGTGGTTCTTTATTGATGACTTGGTGATTGGAATCTTGATGGTGCTTTTTTTGGTCACCACCTTGCTTGTTATTGTTGGAAGGTGTTAAATTAAATAAGTAGTTGGATCACCTTCGATGTCAACAGGAGGAGACTCAAGTGGTTCTCTAATTCAGGTTATAGTTGTTGCTTCATAATTTAATTTATCAAGAACCAAAGATGACTTTGTATGCATTCTGTCCATTTCAAAACTTTGTAGGTATTTTTAATTGAGAACTATAGGAGTGGAAGGTAAAAGGATTTGGAATTTTTCCTTGACTGTGAAGAGATAAACGTTTAAATTCCAATTTTTCCTTGTTGTGAAACATCTTTGAATTTGCTTATTTGTATTTGTAGGAGAAGTGCATATAAAGTTAATTGGAAGTCCCTGTTATGTCAGACTAAACGTATTGCAAAAGCATCATGTGGTAAGTTTGTGCTCTCAAGATCTAAGTCTTATGTTATTCTTTTTTTGTGGGATATATACATTTTGTTTGTTTCCCCTTTTGTATACTTTGTTTTAAATTCCACAATTGTAGGCTATGCATCTAAGTCATCACATTAACAAATAACTGCAACAAAAAATAATAAGTACATTAAGGGGGTATACCTTGACATTTTTTCCAAATATTTAGTACATGGACTCTTAATTAATAAGTATTGTTGGCTCATTTGTTTGTCTAATTATCTATAAATTTTATCCAATTGACAGGATTAATGGCCACTCTCCACTTGATTCCTCTCCATGTTGCCACTCTCCTTTCCTTTGCTAATCAAATGCTAAGTTAAAGTATAGGTCAATGCTTTCGATTGCTTAAAACAATGATATCTAAAGAGTTGAATTGTTGACTTATTTGTTTTAAATTGTAAGGTTGATTTTGGTAGTGCACATTGTTAATGACAATAAAGAATCCTATCTCATACATTCATTCTCTATGGGAGATAAAAATTCCTTGCGATCAAAAGAGTTATATTTGATCTTTCTATTAGGAATTTGATGCTTTAATTGATCTCTGAATCCAAGATGCAGATCTTGGGTTGGCTTAAGAAACTTTTTGGAAAGTCCAAACTTCGAGTATGAAGATCTTGGTGTATAAGGGTGGATTCAACTTGGGTTGCCCCAACTTTCCTAGCCACTCCAAGGCATCTTATTTTTCTGCCATTATTGACAAAATTCAATGCAGGTTTTTGAATTGGAAAGCCAATTTACTCTCCTCGACTGCATGACTCCTCTTGATCAAGCATGTTCTCTCCTCTATTCCAATCCATATCATCTTTATGTTGGAGGTTCCTAAATCTATTATTCATAAGCTTGAATCCATTTTCACCAATTTCTTTTAGGGATCCTCTCAGAATGCTCACCACCATCACTCGATTTATTGGAAGAAAATCTCTAAGCCTTTTGTGTTTAGTGGCCTAGGTGTTCATAACCTATCTCTTTTTATCAAAGCACTAAGGATGAAAAGGGCTTGGAATGTTTTATTTGGGGATTCTCCCTTTTGCAAACTTGCCAGAGATCTTTATGGCACTAGGTGTGTAAATTCCTCTTCTATGCCTACTAGATTCTAGTTGCTCTATGAAGCTTATATTGAGATGAAACCCTTTATTTGTTCGGAGGTTCATGAAAGAAACATGGATTTCTGGTTTGATATTTGGGTGGGTAACTCTTCATTGAAAATTTTCCTTCTTGATACTCTTAAACCTACCCCTATCTTTGTCAAAGATGCCTTAATCAATCCCCCTAATGCAACTCTATTGTCTGTCATTCTGATGGGAACACCATCATATGCCCTAACTAGCTACTTTTAGTCAGGTATGATAAATAAAAGCTCCTACATAATCAATTGAGGGTCGTAATTCCATATTATTCTGATTTGAGAGAAGAATGGGAAATAAGGGTTAATTCTGTAATTTTAACAGTATATCACAAACACATATTAACCACGGGTTCACGTACGGGTTAAATGAAGGTCAAACGAGCTTAAAAGTCTAAAAAGTAGGTCGACACTGACATAAATAGGATTTCACGCATTTCGAGAATCGTAATAGCCAAAACCTTAATTTCAAACCTGCTTAAAATGAAGAGGCTTTGGTCAAGATAAAATTCATCTAAACCTTCTAAAATTCATATACAAATATTCTAAGAGGTTTAGTACCTTTGGTTTAACTATATGAACCCATTTTAACCTTGGACAGAGCTTTAGATGAGATTTTACCCTAATTTGGGTTTCTGTGCAAATTTTCCAATCAAACGTGGTTAAAACTCAAATCCAACTTCACCATTAGATTCCTTGATTTCAAATTAGGTTGGTACCAAAATTTGGGCCTAATTAGAATTCATCTTGACCTAGTTTACAATCTAGTCCCTTAAAACTATGTCCTTCACACCTAAGCTCCTAGCTTTCGAAATCTATTGCATTTACCGCCCAAACTTCATCGTCTTCTTCACACCTTGGTCCTTGCCGCCATTGGTGGTCAACAAGACAAGCACCCACCTTTGACTAAGTTAAAATCCAATCAAATCACCACCAAATCCCACCAAATTTGATGGGATTGGTGTTCATACGATGGAGATCAATTCCATTACAATCTTGGATCTTGATTCATAGTAAGGAGATTGTACGAATGCACAAAATCTGTGGGATTCCTTGATTCCTAAAAGAGGCTCAATCAAGCCTCTTCCTTCGTTTAGAGCTTAGTCTAAGGCTCTATATAAGACCCTCATACCAGGACCATGCTTCTTAGCCAAGTTTTAAGCTGAGAAACCTCTCTCTTCCTCCTCTCCGACCAACCTCGCTTCGGCTTCGGTGACTAACGAGTCGATTCTTCGCTTTCGATTAAGTTTCGTAAATGAAATAACGTGTCGTTTGTAGTTCTATGTGGTGGAAAAATAGACTAATCAAAAATTAATATAACCACTCAATTAGGAGCGGGCCGTGTCCACAGGGAGGCAATGATGCAATAAAATCTCTATTATTTTGTATTCGTTCAATCTCGTGAGAAATCCATAGTCAAATTTGACATGAAATGCGACGAAAAGAATATGTACAATAACTTGAAAATGTAAGGGTAGATGTGCAATTTTTTCTTACTGAAATATTCAATAAATACGTGATGATTTTATGTAATTTTCAATTGATATGTATTAAAGAAAATTTGTGCACATTTTAATCCCAAAACTAATGTCAAACAATGTTAATCACAAAAGCCACGCAATTGTAAGAAAGCTTAAGTATGAAGTTGCAATTTCACCACAATAAAATATTCATAAATCAAAATTCCTTTTCCTGGCAATGGCATGAAATGTAATTACTAATTAGAATAAAAATAGAGGATTTTACCTCTCCTCCTCTCGATCAGGAGAGGTTTAATCGAGGAGAGGTTCCTACAAGCGGTTGGCTGAAGTGAGGCAGTCGCGGTGGTGGCAACGGTACGCCGAGAGGTGGCTGGAGCCGGCCTGCTGGAGGAGAAAGGTAGCGGTGGTGAAGAAGCTGCTGCTGCCGCAGGCTGTGCACGGAGGTGGCACACGTCCTGCAGGCGCGTGGTGAAGCACTGCAGGGAGGCGCGAGTTCTGCTGTGTGTTGGAGGTGTGCTGGAGGGGGTCGGCGAGGGTGCGGGTTCTACAAGCGTGTGCTGCTGCGTCCTGGAGGTTGCAAGGAGGGTGCGGAAGTGGACACGCTGAGGTGTTGAGCAACTGCTGCTGCTGCTGAAGGCGGGCGTGCGGAAGTGGGCGCGCTGGAGTGGGCGTGCTGGAGTGGGCACGCTGGAGGAGCTGCAGGGTATTGGCGGGCTTGTGCAGGTGATGCACATGCAGAGAAGAACGCGCGCCTGCTGCTGTGTGCACGGTGGTGTACATGAGAAAAAGGAGGCACAGGGGTTGGTTGCAGCATGCGTGCGAGTGGTGCGCTGGAGGCAGGCAGCTGCTGCTGGCTGCAGGAGATGTGCTCAAGTCGTGAGGGAAGGGCGGCGCATGAAGAAATGGCCAGACGGTCATGCGCGGAGGAGTGTCGGAGGTTGTTGCTCTCTGGCGGCTGGAGGAGACGAAGAGCCGTGCGGTGTGCAGTGGCTGGAAAAACAAAGGACAGGGGAGGAAGATGAAGGTGGTGCTGTAGGAGTTTCAGATGTTTGGGAACATTCCCAGACATCTTAACTGACGGGGACGTGAAGTTGCAGCGGCTACAGTGGTGGTTGTTGGTGATGACGACGAGGGTGGTGCACGTTGAGGTGCTCACAGTAATGCAGACGAGCTCCAGATGGCGATGTGGCCTGTCACGTCACACACCCATGGTGGTGGAGGCTCGTCGCCACGGTTGAGGCCGGTGGTGGTGGAACGGACGAGAGATCAACTCTCTGCATAGTGGTGGGTCGGGGATGGTGGCCTCAATGAGCTCGGCTGCCTCCTCCTCTCCTTTGAAATCAGTTGCCCAGACCAGATCCAACACATCCGCTCTTCCATGAATGGGGCCTTGACTGCGACAACTGAAGGAAATGCAGCCGTTGCTGAAAGAAGAAGAATAAAAATAAAGATAAAATATTATGGTTATTTATATACAAACGCTCAACTTTTATGTTAACTTAAATTAATGCATGCAATGCACCTAATTAGTTAACTAATTAAATGAATGCAATTCTAAGTTAATTCTAAATGCATTTAAATATGAATGCAATGCATGAATTATGTAATTAAATTAGAAATATGAATTAATCTATTTACATCCTAATTTATGCTAAATAAATGTTAGAATTAACTTAATATCTAGGCACTTAAATACTTAAATAGCCCACAAATATGAGCTAATCAAATACCCCCATGCCTAGTTTTTGCTAGTCCCTAGCAAAATTAAGCGAAACCTAGCACTCCAAGTAGACTAGCCAACCCAATCGGTCTTCCTTTAGAAACATATTAAGTTTAGACTCTATACCTAAGGCTCTCAAGTAGTTGCTAAGTTACAAACTGGATTGGCTAAAGATACGTTGCAGGCACAAGTTTCCCTGATTTCTGACTCTACTCTAAGGTTTATTGATCCCTGAGATTAAAGCATCCGTGCATGTGCATTGGTCTGAGTTATTTGAGTTAAAGGAAAAAGGATTATTATTATTTTCTTTTTTTATATATTCCTCTAAGTCTAACCTCAGATCAGCTATCAACACGGTCTGTGTCAGATTCATTGTCCCCATTACCATACCTCGAAGGGTGCCTGGCTTTCGATGCTTCGAGATAGCACCGCCCATAACGACCCCAAGAACTCCTGGCAATTGACACTTCGAGATAGTATCGCCCATGGATTTCTTAAGCAAATTCAAGCCTATGGCAATCGGCACTTCGAGATAAGGCTGCCCATGGTACCTGAACCGCACAATGCACTTACATGCCCCCAGTAGGATAAATATCCTAAGAGCAAGCACCGAGGAGGCAATATGTTATCATCGCATCCTCAAGGTGAGTATATACTCTACCTCTCTTGTGGCGGGAACTCTTCCAATCAAATTGTGTTTTCAAGCCTCTCCTAAGTCAAAACTAAGAGAACCAAATCTCTTTTAAGAAAGGAATTAAGTTGATTACTTATACCAGACCAAGTGTGTGAAATTTGAATGCTTAGGTTACAAGGATCCGTAAACCAAAAGGTAGAATAAGACTCTAGGTACTACCCCACCTTTTAACTCAAACCTTAGCTTTCCTTCCTCAACCTCTTAAGGAATGGTCCACAACTTAACTCCTACTTAAGTTTTTTAAGTCCACAAAGGACCCTAAAGGTCTAAAGCTAGTAACTCATTTAGCTTCTAAAGTTTGACCCTAGAATTAACTTAGTCTACCCTAGAGTTCTGATTTGCTTAAGAAAGCAGGACCTAGCCAGTTAAGCTCAAAACTTTTTTTTTAATTATTTTTTTATTTTTATTTATTTAGATTTTTTTTAATGCAAATATATGCAATGAATGCACTATACTATGTATATCCCCAAGTACACCCCCCCATGCCTAAAATCTGCAATGTCCTCATTGCATAGAAGGATATTACCTGGGTCAGAGCTGGGCTACCATTTTTTTTGTTAGCAGCCGAATAGCCAAAGAACCTGCAAATCAGGTTCAAGGATTGTAGAAATAGGCCCTAAAAATGAGCAAAGTAATGCTGGCATAGAAAATAGGTAACCTAGGATGTTGGCGAGCTGATGATGAATCCCGATAGCAAATGCTCGCCCAACTAGGATGGGAATAAAATCTTCCCAGGTCACCAGAGGAGGTTCTAAAGGATAAACTGGTATAACAACCTCCAAAGGGGTAGGGGGAGGATGACAAGGATCCTCCAAAAGGAATAGGGAAGGAATGGTGCAGAGATAAACCCCCAGGGCAATGGACTGACTAAAGAAATCATCAATCCATACTCGATACTCCATTACGGGAAATATTGGTTTGTTAAGCCCCCCGGTCAGAACAAAAGTGAGCAATTCTCTAAGGCAAGGATCGTCTAGGGTGTTCAAGTTTTGAGGTTGCGGGATGGCCATAAGATCTAGGTTGGGTTTAATCAGCTCGGTGTCCATCCCTAACACTCTTTCCAAATCCTCAATTGCATCCCTAGCATTCCTTGCACCATCATATGTATCTTCCTACCCTTCATTAGGAGTCACAATTTTGCCTTCAGACATAAGCGAATCAGAGGGTGACTTAGAAATAAATGAAGGCAGGTTGGAAGCAACAGATCTTGGGATTATCCTATCAATGTCATCCACGGGTTTTTGTTCTTTACTCAAATTTTCCCTGGAGTCTATATGTGAATCCATATAAATCTTAGAAGTTGCTTCCAAATTTTCCATCATTTCATCATGAGGAGAAATATCATCAATGGGTGTGCTAAGGAAACCTAATTTGGTCAAATTTGTGACATCCTCAGGGGCCAACTCTTCAAATAAGACATAATCACCTTTAGTGTCACTCCAAATCTTGAATGTAGGTTCCTCATATAATTCGTCTTTCTCCTCATCATATGATTCATCATATACCCGAGGTCTAGAATCATTTAATAACTCAGCAGATCCCCTAGGGTGCTCTATCTGAGGTAAATGGTTTACACTGGTAACATCGAACTCTTCAGATAGGTCAATTTCTTCAGGGTTAGGTTCCCTAAGGGTGGGCTTGAGTTCCATCTCGTGATCAGAAGGGAGGGTAGGATTAACAACTTGACTTCGACCCACTTCATCAAATGTCACGAAAATACTATCATCTGGGTCGAGGTCTTCCAATGGTACCATCATTCCCTTCTTTTGACTCCAATATAATTTAGGTGGATACTCAACCTTATCATCATCTTCCTCGGGTTGCCACCATTCTTCATCCAATGCATAGCTACTTTCATATGTATCTTCCTCCCACTTAAGGCGTGGATCTCTCAAGGAAGTGTCATCTAATGGGGAGGTTTCAAAATCGAACCTCGAAAAGTAGCTATTCTCCCTTACATAATCCCCAAAATTTCCCTCCAACTTAAAGTGTAGCTCTCCCACGGGAGATGCATCTATTGTAGAGGGGTGTATGTCATCCTCAATGGGGCAGATTGGGTGGCTAATTTCATCTCTTTCTTGTTGGCCTGCTCTCGAAGATTCTCCTAACAATTCAATCATTTCATTTTGCATTTTCTGTATTTGCATCTTCAAGGAGGAGAGGTCATTTCTATCATGAGAGAAGTCAGACTCAGGCTTATAGCACCCAGGAGTGTCTGTCCAACCATTATAATTCTTCAGGGAGGGTGGGTTGGGTATTTCTATGGTGTGTGGGATATTGGGAAAAGCAAATCCCACTCCTAGGTTCTGCTCACTAATTTGGGGCTTAACCAGGCCAATACTCCTATAATAGGAGTAAAATGGATCCCAATGATTGTCATTATGTCCATCAAGGGATGGACCATCTCGGCGTATGTGATCGAAGAGTGCAGAGTGGGGGTGAGGGTGTGGGTAAGATGTTAAAGGATGAAAATCAATGTGGTCCATTCTAACTCACACCTCAATCAGAATTCCCCAAGCAAAACACAATTCAAAAAGGACTTTTTAGGTCTTTCCCAATTTAGGCTTTTGATTTAAGTTAGATTGTAGGTGACAATACAATTTGTTCAATGAATTTACGCGCTTACTATCGACCTACAGCTCACCTAAGAAGACCTAGTTGGAGCTTAGGTGTTCTTCCCTAAATCTCAAATGGTAAAGCAACTCCAAAGATGGAAGATCGAGGGATGCAAGTAGGCCTAAGCCTTCCTTTGAAGCTGTGCTTTCGCGGTGCTTCTCAACTACCCCCAAAAATCCGTGACAGGGTATCCCCCTCTTTGGAGTTACCAAACCTTTGATCTCAAGTTCTAAACACTTCAGAATCCAACGATAGGAGGGCTCTTGTCCTAGTATTTCCAAACCTAAGGAGTGTCTAAAAGCGTGCCGTGGTGCAAGCGAAATAAGTGTACATACACCGCAAAAGATTTTGAATTTTGAATCACACGCCAAGTTTGAAAATCAAATCCTTGGTTTTTAGAATGTCCCTCCTTTAATTAGTCCTTTTTCTAGAAAATAAGTGACCACTTGTTAGATTTATTCAATATAGATTAGGTGGTCTTCGAATTAAGTCCAAATGCAATGCATGATCAAGAATAGGATGCAAAGTAAGAGAATGAGTACCTTGCTTCCAGCAATCAACGATGCGAGAATGCACGCAATGCAGAGAAATAAATCTAGAGGCTACTCATACAGACCTAAATGGTTCGTCTTAGGGGTAGGCAGCTTCTAGCAAGTAGCTCATTTTATTATTATTATTATTATTATTATTATTATTATTATTATTATTATTTTAACTAATGCATAAGCAAATAAAGGTAAACAATCCACAAAATAAATTAAAAACCTAAATCTAAAGAAAAGGGAACAGGCTCCCAAAAATTACCCAACACGAGCCTAAAACAAAATTGGGGAACAAATCCCTCAAAATATATCCCAGAACAAGAGTTTCAAACCAAATGTGCAATGAAAAATTAAGTCTAAAGTCTTAATCCTACTCTAATCAAATCAACGACTAAATGTACAAAGATGATCGTCGCGTCCTCATCCTTCCCCTCCTTTGCAAGGTAGCTCGATCAATTTCTCCTCTGGCGACCTCAAGGGTCGCCTCTCACGATGGTTGATTCCTTGCACAAATTTCTCGCACAGAAAAAAAAAAAAAAATGGTCAGATCATTGTGCAATGAGAAATAATCAAAAATAAAATCAAGTGAAATTATTGCATCTGTTGCCTCCTCGGCAACGGTGCCATTTGACGAGTCGATTCTTCGCTTTCGATTAAGTTTCGTAAATGAAATAACGCGTCGTTTGTAGTTCTATGTGGTGGAAAAATTGACTAATCAACAATTAATATAACCACTCAATTAGGAGCGGGGCGTGTCCACAGGGAGGCAATGATGCAATAAAATCTCAATTATTTCGTATTCGTTCAATCTCGTAAGAAATCCATAGTCAAATCTGACATGAAATGCGACGGAAAGAAGATGTACAATAACTTGAAAATGTAAGGGTAGATGTGCAATTTTTCCTTACTAAAATATTCAATAAATACGTGATGATTTTATGTAATTTTCAATTGACATGTATTAGAGAAAATTTGTGCACATGTTAATCCCAAAACCAATGTCAAACAATGTTAATCACAAAAGCCACGCAATTGTAAGAAAGCTTGAGTATGAAGTTGCAATTTCACCACAATAAAATATTCATAAATCAAAATTCCTTTTCCTGGCAATGGCATGAAATGTAATTACTAATTAGAGGAGGATTTTACCTCTCTCCTTGCGATCGGGAGAGAGGTTCAATAGAGGAGAGGTTCCCACAGGCGGTTGGCTAAAGTGAGGCCGTCGCGGTGGTGGCAGCGGTACGTCGAGAGGTGGCCAGAGCCAGCCTGCCAGAGGAGAAAGGTAGAGGTGGTGAAGAAGCTGCTGCTGCCACAGGGTGCGCACGGAGGTGGCGCGTGTCTTGTAGGCGCATGGTGAAGCGCTGCAGGGAGGTGCGAGTTCTGCTGCGCGCTGGAGGTGCACTGGAGGGGGTTGGCGAGGGTGCAGAAGGAGTGAGCGTGGGTTCTGTAGGCACGTGCTGCTGCGCGCTGGAGGTTTCAAGGAGGGCGCGGAAGTGGACGCGTTGAGGTGATGAGCAACTGCTGCTGTTGAAGGCAGGCGTGCAGAAGTGGGCGCGCTAGAGTGGGCGCACTGGAGATGCTGCAGGGTGCTGGCGGGCTTGTGCAGGTGATGCACGCGCAGAGAAGAATGCTCGCCTGCTGCTGTGTACGCGGTGGTGTGCGCGAGCAAAAGGAGGCACAGGGGTTGGTTGCAGCGTGCGTGCGGGTGGTGCGCTGGAGGCGGGCAGCTGCTGCTAGCTGCAGGTGATGTGCTCAGGTCATGAGGGAAGGGCGGCGCGTGGAGCAATGGCCTAGACTGTCATGCGTGGAGGAGTGTCAGAGGTTGCTGCTCTCTGGCAGCTGAAGGAGACGAAGAGGCGTGCGGTGTGCAGTGGCTGCTGGCTAGAAAAACAAAGGACAGGGGAGGAAGATGAAGGTGGTGCTGTAGGAGTTTCAGATGTCTGGGAACATTCCCAGACGTCTTAACTGATGGGGACGTGAAGTTGCAGCGGCTGCAGTGGTGGTTGTTGGTGATGATAGCGAGGGTGGTGCACGCTGAGGTGCTCACGGTAATGCAGACAAGCTCCAGATGGCGGTGTGGCCTGTCATGCCACACGCCCACGGTGGTAGAGGCTCGTCGCCACGGTTGAGGTCGGTGGTTGTGGAACGGATGAGAGATCAACTCTCTGCACAGTGGTGGGTTGGGGATGGTGGCCTCAACGAGCTCAGCTGCCTCCTCCTCTCCTTTGAAGTCAGCTGCCCCGACCAAATCCAACACATCCGCTCCTCCATGAATGGGGCCTTGATTGTGGCAGCTGAAGGAAATGTAGCCGTTGCTGAAAGAAGAAGAATAAAAATAAAGATAAAATATTATGGTTATTTATATACAAACCCTCAACTTTTATGTTAACTTAAATTAATGCATGCAATGCACCTAATTAGTTAACTAATTAAATGAATGCAATTCTAAGTTAATTCTAAATGCATTTAAATATGAATGCAATGCATGAATTATGTAATTAAATTAGAAATATGAATTAATCTATTTACATCCTAATTTATGCTAAATAAATGTTAGAATTAACTTAATGTCTAGGCACTTAAATACTTAAATAGCCCACAAATATGAGCTAATCAGTTACCCCCTTCGTCTACCTCCTTTAGCCGTCCAACCATCAAATTGGATGGCCCTCCGGTCTTCTTTCTTCATCTCGTGTCTCTCCAGCCAAAGAGGGACTGCTTTCTGCCTCTTCTTTATTGCCGATACCTCACCGGACCCCATCATCTTCTTCGTGTCCGGTCGGTCAATGTCGGACATTGTTGTCCCTCTCGTTCCTCCTACACTCCCTCAACCTCTTCCTCTCCCTCTCTACTTCAATTCCACTTACTTAAATCTCACTTGCGACCGCTGCTGATCCCTCAACCCCGTCGTCTTCCCTAGTGTCGACGAAGCTTCGGCGTAGTTATGTGCACACTACACAGCACAAAACCACACGTCGCCACATCCATAAGCTCTGCCCTAACCTCCCCTACAAAAGCCCTCTCCCAATTTGGTGTTCTGATCACTCCCACACTCCACCGAACACCACAACCTCCATTCACCCTCTCTGACCTCGACACACTGACACAAGCGCCTTCACAACATGCCCCAACAACCACTGCACACACCTTGCTCCTGCAATCCCTCTGAGCATTTTAATTAGGGCGATAAGCCTATTCTCGTGTTTTCAGGGTGTCACTGGACAGCTGTCGTAGTCGCCATCTTCTCCGACAACATCCGCATCCCTCTAGCTCTCACCCGACCTGCTGCAACCTGCACTCGATGAGGACTGAACCCCGCAAACCACCTGGGTCTTTAATTGAGTGAGACCTACAGAAAAAGCATGATCCATCGAAGACCTTCACCAGCTGCAGCTGTGTGATCATGAAAGAAGAAGAAGGATAGAAGATAGTCCCACATCATGTGGGAAGGAGCAGAGAACAACGTATAAGTGGAAAAGCTGCAAAAGGCTCGTTGCCTCCAAATGCATGGGGATGAGGTCCCCACGCACACCTAAAAGCACGCGCACTCACATGTGCTTGCCCATACACCCTCACCCACGAACACGCTCGCGAGTCTAGGCTGGATCAGTTTACCTGGTTATCCAGGTTTGACTTGGTTCTGAGGAAGGAGATTCTAAGAGGGAGGAGGGGGGTTTTTGCTACCTCAGGATTCGTGCCCTCCTCTCTTAGCACTTAGCCTGTGAGACCCTTATGTCTCTTCTGTAGTGCTTTGCCTTGGTTCTCTAAGGTGCTGAGTTAAGGCATCTAAAGCCTAAACCTGATGTCTGATTTGGTTCTACTTGTGTTGGTTTCGATATTGAATATTCATTTGATTACGGATACTGTTGGTTTATTTGGCTTAATTAGAACTTGATTATTAGGTTAAATTGGAGGTTCAAACCACCATTTTAACTTAATCTTTTTACCCTCTCACTCTTGAGTTTATTAAAATATTATTTTGATTACATTAAGCATTATTCTTGCATATCTTTCTTGATATTGTGATTAGTTGATTGAAATTGCCAATTACTCCCTACGAATGACCTCGAACTCAATTTCCTGATTTTGAGTTTTATAAATTTAAGTGTTGTGTGAATTTCACCCTATACTACAACACGTATTTCTAAAAGATGACTTTCGCACCCAAACACATTCCCCTCCCCATTAAGAGAAATATTCAAGATACTTACTTTGTGATCTTCCACTTTGGACCCCTTCTCCCTCTAGCAACTTTTTGGTGGCCTCTGCTTACTCCCTCAATTTTTGGAACTACCCTGAGGATGTAGCTGTCAAAGGATTATGGCACCTCAAGCTTCCTTTGCGTATTTCCCTCTACAGTTGGAGCTTTTTGCAAAACAAGATCCCTACTAATGATAATATCTCTAGACTTGGTATTCCCTTAGTGCCCAAGTTCTTGTGTTGTCCTACCTCTCCTAATTTTGAGTTCATAGTTCATTTGTTTTCTCAAAGTCAACTCTCTTATGATGTTTCCAAATGGGTTTTCTCAAAAAACCATCTTAATGCCATCAACTTGGGCTTAGTTTTTTCCTTTATGCATAGCCGTACTCAGACTAAGAGAGGAAAAGCTAAGCAGGGATTCATTTTTTTTATTTGCTTTAATATTTGGTGGATTAGAGACAAAGTTAAGAACGAGTCTTTTGATCTCAATGGAGTTTCTTATCTGCTTTCATGCAACTAGCACAATTTTGAAATGTCCAAATGGTTTTGTAATCAATGTTGTGAAAAATGGCATTTAGCTGGATTCGTCCTAACTTCGGTCTTAAGCTCAACGTTGCTACCACTCATGACAATTTTTGTAGTTATTTATGGTGGGTCATCCGCAGCTATCTTGGCAATTTCTTGTGTGGGGCCTCTTTGAAGATGACTAGGTTGCCTTGTGAGATTGCTCTTCTCAAATCCCTTTACCATGCCCTTCCCACCTCTTCCTCTTCTCCTTTGTAGGTTGAAGTGGACTATACCCTTGTTTATTACCGTTGGAATGGGAAAATTAGTTTACTTGTCAAGCTACAAGAGACTTTTATGCCCTTTAAGCGCAAAGGCATTAGATTCACTTTGCATTATATGTGCATCCTTCAGTCAACCTTTTGGCAATCCAAATTGCTGATCTTGGAGAGGATGAATGGCAGACTTTTCGCACACCCTTGGAGTTGCCTCATCGTATTCAAGGCATTGTTCGGCTGTTTAGAATTCCACTACCTCACATTATCCTTTTAGTTCTTGGTTGTTAGTTGGTTCATTTTGGGATAGGTTGCAGGTTTGTTTTGATTTTATTTTTGTGCTAGGCTATGAGTCATGATTATTTTATCTTTTCAATATACTCGACAGGTATGGATCTAGTCTTCCTGTCACTTTTTGATTGCCTCTAAGGAGTGGGGATGTATAAGATGGACTCCCACTTAAATAAAAAGGGTGGATGCAACTTGATGGAGGAGCTTAACATTTGCATGATTTCTTTTGTTTAATTTTCTCATTCTGCTGGAGAGTTATGTAGTTGGTCATGCAAATATATGTTACATGAGGTTGGTCTTGCCGGTGTGCAAACCTGGGAGATTTGTATTTGGTTTGTATTGATTACTAAAGAAAGTCAAAAAATAATAATTTTAACATTTAGCCACATCAAATGAGACAAATTTAAAGCATCCTGTATTTCTTTACTAGTAGTACTCTTTATTGGAGTATTTTATTTAAAAGTTCTTGATATATATATATGACATGAATTCAATGTCATCCTAACGATCAAACATCGTTCACATCATCTTTAATCTTATTAATTTTACCATTATGGTCCTTCCTTTATCTCTTAGTACTACTGAAACAAAATGCTCGACCAGCTCACAAGCTCTTACACTCAAACCATCACATATGATAGTTCAATAAGGAAAAGAGGGACTACAAGGGTAAAATTAGGAACTATATCGATGATGTTGAAACATCAAGAAGGACATCGAAATCACATTGTAAAATGAAGGACTTATACCTAAAATATTCTTATTCTCATTGTCTACTTGAGAATGCTAAGTTGAACTGCAACTCGAATGGAAACCTCATTTTCTAATCTTTCGTATAATCCCGTGCAGGCAGCAAGAATATTAAACACTCCCAAGTTCAAGTTCATCGTTCTCTAGATAACAACATGTACATAAATGTAAAATTTTACTTAAGCTCCTATTTCGAGACCCCGTTGCTTTGCCACGTGCACCACGGCATAATCTTGTACGAACATATGGTGAGGACCTTTTTAACAACTAAATGTTAATTCCAGTCTGATAGTAAAAAGGAAGCCACTCTGTAAAAGAGATCAGCTCTTATGATGCTTAATACCACAAGGGAAAAGACCAACACCAGAAATTGTTCCCTCAGCGATCCTCTCGACCTCAATCAACAGGCAATTTGATGATGAGGAAGTCCGAATTTTCGTGCGATCTGATCGAGTCTCGGAATGTTCGACGATGATGATATAAAGACGATACGCGCGAAATCAATTATGTAGGTGGATTATGTGTATATTTCCCTTAGCCTATGCATTGGACGTTTTTGAATAATTATTGGGACATCTCTTCCTAATTCACCTACCAAGTTCTCTGGGCACATCCTACGTTGAAGGTTAGCTGAGGACTGGGTGACCTGTGGGTGTTGCTCTAGAATTGGAGATGCACCTCACGGTCTCATCCGCTCTACCAGTCCTCCATACTCCCAATATAAAAGGCCCCAAGCAGCAACCATCATCTTTAGGTCGTCTCTTCCTTCTCTCCATTTTGGTTTAAGGTCCATACCCCTTACTAGTTATCTATATTTCTTCTTGTGCAAGATGGGCCCTGGTGGACCAGGAGGTCCGGGTGGGCCGGCGCCAGGTGGACCGGGAGGGCCAGGCGGTTGGGCTCCTCTTCCAGGTGGGCCCCCGGGGTGGGGCGGACCAGGAGGATGGGGCCTAGGCCCAGGTTGGGGCCCTGGTTACGGGGGATTGCTTTCCTCTTGGTAAGCATTCCATTCTATCCATTTGTACTGAAATTTTGCCCTTAATTGACAAAATTATTTCCAATAAGCAATACCTCTACCCCTGGTCGGTGAATTATGAACTATGGTGCCTAAAGGGTTTTCTTTCCCTACCGTTTTCATGTGGTTTAAAGCAGTGGACCTCGAAATTTTGTGTGGGCATTATTACATCATCTTCCTTTTCCAGTTGAAATAATCTCATACGAGGGATCTGCATGTAATGGTTTGTCTTTGAGGTCTCAACATGAACGAAATATAAATTAAACCTTATTTGACAATAGATCTATCATGTGTGTAAGCACTAATGATTTATTTCATGATTGTGTTCAGCTTTTACTTCCTCTGCTGCTGCTGCTTGATCCAAGACTGTTGTGGCCCTCTTTTTGGTGGCCCACCAGGTCCAGGAGGTCCAATGGGCCCACCCCCATTTTAAGTGCAAAGTTAACGAGATAATGAGATGATCGTTATAATAATGGTTAATTAGGTCGCACAAACTTGTTCCTTCCATCTCCATGTATGTTTTGCGGGTTTCTACCATGCTCACCTCTGGCTTCTTTGATGTTTGAAATTTCTTGTAATCCATGTTATTGCGGATCAAATGACTTTTGAAATAAAGAGGATTTGTGTAGAAAAGTTGAGCTTGGAATTTACTATGATAGAATGTCAATTAGATTGAAGGCTTTGCTTACTTTAGAAGTTATAAATCACATGACAAACATACTTCTGCGATAATGCAGGCTCAACCAAGTTTGAGTAGGCCCTTTGCAGCACCGTTGGAATACGAATGATATGCATAGAAACGAGGATGCATGATTTAATGATGGTCAAACACTTTTCTCCGAACCATAGAAGAAGAGAAAACTTCTATCGTAAGGAAAAGCAGAATATAATCTCTTCAACTTTTGCTCTCCTCTATCTCAATTTAGCAAATCTAAAGGTTCTTTACTCAGTTTATCACGTAATGTCACGCTCAAAAATTGTATTCAAAATCTGAATTTTCGACTTTAAACTTGGAATTAAGTCAAATGTAAGTTAGAAATATTGTTCTTTTCTAATAAATAAATCTGCAAAAAACAATGGTATTCAATTTAAAGATCAATTGAAAATTTATTTGGACGGTTTCCAATTTGAGGGTTGAGAGAGATCACGGAACACCCTATCTGTGGGTCATTTTTTTTGTTGAAGGAGAACAGAAAAGGAAACTAAATCCTGGGAGAGCCTTAAATCCTTAATCTTCTTTTCTGTCCATTTCCTTCTTTGGTGAAGATCTTGTAACATCTCCCTCCATCTCCATGTTAATTGTACTAACTTGTTTCTTCCTTGGAGTTAAATCACTTACATATTCCATCTACAATTTCCCCACTTTAAAATTTAAAACCACTAATGGTTCGGCTCGATAGGCCCAATAGATAACCCTATTTTCCATTTATTTGAAAATATTGTTGTTTTGGTGGCTGTGGTTGCAGCATTGGCGAGGGATTGCACCCTGGTTTGGGGAATGGGACGAACCTAGTGTAGAAAATGTTTACAAGAACTCCTTGTCATCAAATTCATGGAAGGAGCTCTCTGGGGAATTCTAAAGACCTAATTAAAACTTTTAAGCTCGCAGTGATTGCATGCAAGCCTACATTTTGTGAAATATGAGCTTTTTGTTTTCTCAATAATGATAGCTAGGGTGGTTATCGGGTTAATATATCTAATTAGAGCCTTTTCTTTGAGATAATTGACCATAAGTATTCATTGAGAATTTTGTAGACAAATGCCCATATACACCAATCGGGGTAGATGTAATTTTAGTCAACCCACATAACTTATCCAAAGTATTGGAAATAGGTTACTTGATTTAGGTTATTTAGATAATAGATAGAGTTGGACCAAAGCCATACTATTTATTTGGATATTAGGTTGGTCAATGGATCCAATATCTCCCACTCATCCTACTTAAAAAACCTAAATCAATTGTATTGGTGACGCACGATTGTCCCTACTCACTCCTACTCTAATTCCCAAAGAACATGTCATGGTCATCTATTTCATTTTTTTGCTCTGTCTTAGTTTTGTTATGTTTTCTTTTGAGTATTTTTATTAGAAATGGTTTTTTATTACTTTCATTGCTTAGCAATAAAGTTTGTTATTATAAAATGTAAAATAGTTTTTTACTGTGTTTATTTAGGATATTTAATAGGCTTATTCTACTTCTAAGGTATATTTCTTTTATCTTTATAAATGTAGAATATTATTCATGTTATCTTGAATAAATATATATTTTTACTTGTATGTAATATTAAAGAATCTTAAACATCAAAAGGGACATTAATAATTTAAATAAATCAAATTAAATCATTATGATTTTTTATCTTAAGTTAGCTTGAGTCAAGTTTACCCAACGTAATCATCCCAAACGAATAACCGAGATAGCATCATCTATTGTATTTCGATCAAATAATCCGTGGTCACTTTGCCACCCTAAATCAAATAGATCGAAGTTCACCAATCAATCAAATGCCCACACCTTTACGTCGATCCTCTGTTAACATATAACTAAAATAGTAGACGTTACCTTTTAATCTAACATAGTAGGAGAGACATCATTTCACATTTCTTTTGCCACATTACCCTTTCGATAAAAAAGAAACTATAATTTTCATGCTTTATGCATTATGAAATATGTGTCAACAAAAACTATAGGAAAAATGAGTATCAGTTAGGAATATATTTCAGAGAATGTACTTGACAACATATGCAAGCGATTATCCCTGGTATGTACTTCGACACAGATGTCAGGGACGTGCCCCAACAAATGTCCTGAAAAATTTTTTCCTAAGGACAACGAGTTTTATCTAACAATCGTAGCCTAAAGTTAAGAGCAAATTAAAAGAAAAATACCTTGACAACTTATTAAGCATTGATAGAATGGACCAAAGTAACCGCTTGAAATATTTAATTCTAAGTTATCAAATAATAGTTCTCAACGTTTTATAACTTACCACTCAATTTCCTAAGTTTGTGATTAGTACTATATTGAGGTATTATAGTCTCTCCCACTTAAATTAGCAACATTTGTATTGAGATTTGTCTCATATAGAAAGTACTAGTGGTGGTTTCACCTCATAACGTATTCCCTTTCATCCTACTTGATAGAGTTTAGTTCCATTAGTAACAATCCATGCCTAGCCTGAGAGAAATTAAAAATAAACTAATCTTAACAATGTATTGACCTTAGATATGATATTTTTGAAAACAATCACCTAAAATTCTTAAATCCAAATTAGCAAGTAAAAGTTTCAACTCTTTATAATCCACTCTTTACTTTCCAAAGCTGTCAATTGTACTATTTTTGTGATGTCACATGTTATCCTTAGGATATTCTACCATTTATGTTATGAGTCATGCTATCTTTTTTCACCTTGGATATAAGTCAAAGATAATCTTCAAAATGTACTTTAAACTAACGATAAATATTCGAATCCTTGACTTATTTTCCTTAATTTATAAGATCTTTTTTGTAGTATAAAGAAGAAACCAAAAATGGTTGATGGCCTTAAATTGCATGTTTACTTGAATTTTATCCTACAAAATTTATAGCAAGATAAGTAGACAAATAACAATATAACCATTGACTTAAATATCTCTTAACACCTTCGACTACATATTTAGCTAAAAAAATAATCACATAAGTCAAGGTTATCCTTAGTTTAAAATCTATTTGAAAGATTAAGTAGCCTTCTTTATAAGATAAATCAAGGGATGTCTGTATGATATTAATTACCATCTTTAAAATATTCATCAAGGTATATTATCAAAGTGCTTCCCCCATCATTTGTGAGATATTCCTTGGAATATTTCCTTATGTTATTTTCTTTTCCTCTATAGCATTTTATGTTTTGGGTACTTTACTTAATGAGTACACCCTGCTTTGAATTCTACTAAGGTAGCCTAAGCTAGATTGAAGTTAGTTGAGTGAGCTCAATTTTAGCTCGTACAATTCAAGGCAAGATATACATGTCAAATGAGTCAATTCATCAACTAAGTGTAAGTCTTGAAGATGATAGCTTGATGGTGGTCAATAAAGGTGACATAAAGGCCAAGTAGAGTTAATGGAGGAAACAAGAGCAACAACAAAGAAAAGTAGGGCAATAATGAGAGAGGACTAAGTGGGAGATGGAAATAACAAGGGAGGAGGGTAGGGTAAGTGCAGCAAGGAGAATTGGCGACGATTAGAGGAGTGTAGAGCAACATTGAAACAAGGAGGAGGGTGGGTTGGTGAGTAGCTAAGAAAATGTAGCATAAGCAGAGAAAGCTATGATGGCAGACGATAGGACAGTGAACGAAGAGGGTCAACCGACTAGAAGCTATGGAGGAGATTAGACATGTGATAACGAGAAGGTCAAGTAAGGGATTGTATTTTTGATATTAATGACACAAGATTAGTTGTGATGCTAAGACTTAAGAATTAATGTCTTGTCACTCTTTCAATTAATTAATATTTGAACATTACAAAGTAAAACATATATTATATAGTATATAATTTATGTTTTGATGCTTTCTGTGTGTATATATATATATATATATAAAAGAAAAGTATCACTTGAGCACTATGCTAAAAAGACCTTAAAAAAGCTCATATTGATATTTGTTGATGGAAGTCACCACATATGTCAAAAGGTAATTTAAAAAATCACTTATCGCATTTGGAATACATTTAATTAATTATCACACTATTTCTAAAACTTAACTTTACTCATAAATGCCGAGTTGCACTACAAGAAACATAGGTTTTCGTGATGGTTGGGTCTCAAACCCATTGTCATGTGGCATTGCTGAAAGGTGTGTTGCACTAGTGTGTTTGAGATGGTTTTCAATTAAAATTGTTGCCTATATCCCATCGTTCACCATCAAAGATTGATGAATATATAGCAATTTTTCCATGGTCGTGAAATGGTTGTTAGTAACGGTTGTCTGAAAACCATCGTTAATGATGTTTAGTAGACTATTACAATAACCATCAATGAATGCTTGTTGAGGGAAGTTGGGAACTATTTATAGTATAGATGACGGTTTTGGAATCGTCCATAATGTAATAATTAGAAACCTTTCATATTGAAATTTTTCTTTTTAACTTCCAAACTATAATTCATGTACATATAACACCTGTATGCATGCATGATAAACAATTTTTACACATTGTAAAATTAAATTCATAATACAAATTAAATTTCTATTCATTAAAACTAATTAGAAATGTTTACAAGTAAAAGTAAATGATAGTATAGTGAAAAATATATAAAACAAGTACCAACGATAGAGGAAAAAATATATAAGTAAACCTTCGCTCCTATCCCATGGCCAACATTAGATCCATTGAAGTCGTCATTGTCTTCTCTACAAGGTGGGTAGTGCAATGAAATGTGATCTCCTCCACTTGTATAAAAGCCATTAGCTGCTCCACTATGCTCTTTGCTATTGCATCTCTACTCTCTGCTGATCCAACGCATGAGTAGCTTCTCTCAACTATGAGGTGACGTTGTCGAGCTACTTCTGTGCTTGCTCCTCAGTCTTCTACCTCTAGTCATTCCAATGTTGTAGCGTCTCCACCTATGTCTTGAGTTGCTCAACCACTACTGACAAGGTCAATGACCCCTTCCATCCATGTCAGTTGTAGATCGTCTGGCTTCTTCCACTGCTATGAAGGAAGCCTCCATGCTTTAGTGGCATCACAGTCCTAAAAGCTTCCTCAAGTGTCATAGGAGGTAGTTGCTTGATCTTGGAGTTCTCATTCAAAGGGGGAGGAGCATTGATCAAGTTCATAATTTCTCCTTAATTACATTTCAAGTTATGCTAAGTAATATCATATAAAAGTAAGTATAAAGTTACAATTAAATAAATTAAATGTAACTTACATTCTTCATTTAGTATGTCTAGTGAATCCATGTTTGCCCAATGTCGGTCTCATAGACTTCAACCCGATCAAGCTAGGCATCGTCATTTGTATCCGCCTATAAAGATAACAAAAAATATAACTTATTAATAACTATAACTTATATGTTAACTTTCAATGAAAACAATAATTAATTTTTATTTACTTAAATATTTTATTTTCATTGCATCTACTCATTCAACCTAAGCAGTGAGTATGTGGTGGAGCTTTGGCTCTATTGGCCTTGTTCTTCTTTACAATTATAATTATTAAACAATTAAATCATTTATTATAAAATACAAACACATAGGTAATTATTTACCTTTGTTTTAGGCTTTCCATGATGCTCACATGCTTCTCTCCAGATTTTGGGTCTATCATTGGAGGCATGTTCCTCAATGCCTCCTCATGTGGCTAGTTGTTATAATACAAAATTATACATAGAAAATGCTAGGAACACTTGGTGAAAATGTCAAAAACACTTGGTAAAATATATGTGAAAAGTATTAATGTTATTAATTATTTTATCTTATTCTTTATTGCCATTCTCCAATCACGGCGACATCTCTCCTATGGTGAAGGATATACTTGGTGACATTTGGATTGTCACCCCAATCGAAAATCACTTGTATTGAACAATATTATAAATGCTACATACATGAAATCAAACTAATTAACATATATATAATCAATAGGTAGTCAGGAGTTATTACCTCTAAGTGATGAATGAACTCCCTCTTAAGCTCCTTTGGGACCTTCCTTTAGTCAAAATAGGAAATGGGCACATTGCTTTTCACCATCAAGGAGAGTCTGCTAGTGAATGGGGGGTAGCTCTTATCTGCCTCAATTTCGTTGATGGTCACTTTGATTCTGGTGCCCTCTAGTAGCGCATCTAGTCTCGCATTTCCTATCGAACTCTTTCATTTTTTTTTCTTACCTAATAAGAAAAATATAACATAATCAAAATATAACAAAAAAATAAGAAATTTAATCTTGATGATAATTAAGTTGCATATTTCTTACCAGCATTGGTCTTTGCCTCAACCTGAGGTTCTTGCTCTATGTCATCCCCATCAATGTACCCATCATCCTCCTTAACTTCAGGCTCATGCTCGAGGTCGTGTGTGCTAATCTCGAGCTCTGGCTCTATAGGAGGAATGAACACCCTCTTGCCCGTATCATGAATGTATCAAGATTGGGCAATACAACTAGGACCAATTTAGAGGGGTCGACATGGGTTACTAAACGTGGGTTTTGGGACATAAATAATGGGGTCTAGAGTCGAGAGGGGTGGAGTAGGGATATACTGAGAGTGGAGTTGGGTGTGAGGTGGTTGGGTGGATGGCAGCTGTGCAAGGAGGCTGGGTGGGTGAGGATCAGGTTGTTGAGGCCTCTATTTTGATGACACAAAATTATGCTTTATTGTGAACTAATCTTTTAGGATTATGCACATGCAAATCAATCATTTCATCCTCTGCATGGATCAAGATGAAGAGTTTTTAAAGAGTCAATTGTAATTCTTTTCATACTTCTTGAGTCTAAAAATGATGTAAAGAACCTCAAGATTTTCTTACACATTTCTAAGTCAAAAACATCTTTTAACTTTTATTTTAAGTTGATCAATCAAAATTGTAGGTTAGATTGATCAAAGCAACTATTTGATTAAAATAGAAGAATTGATCGCCCAAATGACCTTAATTTTCAAATTTGCTTCACATGCAATTTGATCAACCAATTAGTAATTTAATTGTTCAACATTTCAATAAACCAAATAAATTGATCGATTAATCAATCAATTAAAATTGATCAATCAAATTGATTCGAGAGATATTTAAAAACATTCCTGAATTGATCGATTTTTACCTATAAATAGGGTTCATTGGGAGCTCTTTTTAAAACACAACTTTTAAAGCTATTTCATAAAGAAAAAGCACTCCAACTCTTTTGTCGAAAGATTTTCAGGTCCCCATGGTAACTTCGCTCAACAATAGAGTGGTTAGGAATTGAACGATTCAGAACCCAATTTCGAGTGGCATCGCAAAAGCATGAAAACGTAGCATTCAAAACTTTATCGAATTGAAACTCGAGTTGATTCCTGTGAAAACCTGAATAATGAAATCGAGAGACAAACCTATGTAACTGGAACCACATGAAGAAATCTATTTTCTCTCCATTCCTGGATCCCGATGAGTAAGAAGTATATCTGTAGGTGGCATAACATAGCACCTCACGTGTTGTGCCTCCACCCTTTACAAACAAGTCATGCCCTAGGAAATCCCTTCACACCATCGATAATCAATTCATGTTGTGCGAACATTTTGCGACCCACGAACTCTTTCACGGGCAGGGAGGCGACCCTTGCCTCAAAAACCACCAAGAAGAAGCCAAGAGGATCAACTCTTCATGGCACAATGGTAGCTAGTCAATCCCCCCTCCTGCTAGTTGGCACCCTACAGCATGGGTTGCAAGATGAGGAGGGCTCACAACCTCTAGGAGCAAAGCTCCCTGTAACGACCCGGTTCCCGAGTCCCTACGAGACACGAGAACCGGACCGACTCGACTAATCCCAAGACCCAGTCGTCCAACGAGGAAGTAACCAAAAGACAGTAAAATAAACCACATTCAGTATGAATATAACTAACAGTAAAAAGTACAGCAGTAAGGAAAGAAACTACTACAGTAGGCACCACCACAACAGTAAAACAACATTTATCATATAACAAAAACTGCAGGTAAAGAAGGTACAGCGGAAACAAAACTACTCACTAGAACAGAAACAAAAGAAGGTACAAAGCTGTGGCAACTCTACTGGACCCTACTCGGCCCAGCGTCCTCTGCAGCCGCCGACCCTGGCTGCTCAACACCTGGTCCTGAAAAAGGTAACGAGTGTAACACGTCAGCAAAACGCTGAGTAGAGTGGCAAACTAACTAAAGGCAACAGCAGAGTGTACAGTAGCTGTTATGTTCTATTACTTCCTTTATTTACATCTTTCAATTTTTCTCACTATTTCATTTACTTCTCAGATCCTTTACTTGATCTCGAATGTCCTCGTGGGACGATCTTGATTGCAGTCTTTTCCAACAGTAGAAGTAGCACGTGGTGCTCTCCTGGCCGGGAGAGTCCCCCGTGGTGATCCTACCCTCAGTCAACCACCCCAAGGTCACTGACAGACGTAACGGTGACTACGGCACGCGCGATAAACGCACAGGTAGCTAGCCCGTACTGGCACGCGGTCAGTCGTTTCCGTTAACGGGTGCGCCCAAAGCACAGCACGGAACCAGGGCAGAGCCCTCTCAGTAACAGGGGTCCAACCCCTCCACAGTAACCAAACCGGGGCCTTGCCCCTCCACAGTCCGCGCACCCTCGTCTGACTACCCTGGTTTGCCCTAGTGGGCCTAACAAGTCGGTGAAGGAGGCTAGCAGAACCCCGGGGCCCGTGGGGTAGCTAGTACTCTCCTAACACTACTAGCTCTCCTCGGTACTACGTACACGAGGGCCAACAAGTCGGTACAGAGCGGCCAAGCCTAACCCCGGGTCCCTGGGGCGGCTGGCCCCACTCTGCACTAAAACAGGTACAGGTACTTCCCTTGGTACTGCGTACCCAAGAGACAGTACAACTACATCTCAGTTCCATTCCCTTTCTTTCCAGGAGTTCCACTCCTAATTCCCCGTAGGGTTCCAGCCCTTTATCTCAGAACATCATATGTTTCACTTTCCAGATTCACGTTCTCAATTTCCATGATCTCAAACATGTTTCTTTGTTCATAACAGGCAGCTGTTAATTAATTTCACAGGCAGCTTATATATTCCTTTCCATTTTTCCAAGACTGCAGTAATATACATTCCACTAGTTTTTCCATCCTAGGATTCATGCCATATCCTAGGATCTATCATACAATCTAGTTTTCCGGCCCTAGGATTCATGCAACACCTAGGAGCTATCATTCCATACATTTCTCATTCCTAGGGTTCATGCAATGCCCTAGGTTCTAGTTATGGTTCCATACTTTAACAGATTTTATTAATGCTTAAAACCACTCTACCAGGTACAACGGAAGTAATGGGGGCGTGGTCGGGAATCCCGCGCGCCTCCGCGACTCTCAAGACGGCAACCGAACGAGGTCCTATCACAAGGATCAAACACAAGGAGTGTCTCAAAACAGTGTATAGCTACTGTAGGCGGGTAGAGGAATAAATTCTGAATCGAACGCAACTCGAATCGTGGAAGACGGAGCCCAAACGGGCCCTAAACGGGTCGAGAAAGACAATACTGTGCAAAATCAGACGTCTGGAACTCCTTCCAGATGTCTTAAACGGTGGATCAGAGAATTACCTGTTCGGCGTGGTTCCCCAGACGTCCAGAAGTCTGTGGCGACGTCTCTCCTAGATCCCAGACGTCCGATGGTCTCTCCGGACGTCTGGAGGTCACTCCCGCCGTCTGGTACAACTTCCAGACGTCGGATTCGCAAAGGATGACGAATCCGAACACCTGCGCACAGCCAACCCTCCTCCTTCAGTACGGTCAGTCGACAAAAGAAGAAGGAGAAAGCGGAACTCACCTTTCAGACGTCTGTATGATCACACAGACGTCGACCTTGCCGTCTGGATATCAGTCCAGACGTCTGATTCTGGAGATTTTTCCAGAATCAGAACCTCGCTCGGCCTCCGCTCGCGACGCCGCCCGCGTCGCACCTCGCGCGTCCGCTGCTCCGCCCGCAGCAGGTCCCTCTTCGCGACGCTCTGCGCCCCCTGCGCCCTCCGCCGGCCGGCCAAGCCGCTCCCGGCGAGCTCGCCCTCACGGCAGAGTCCCGCCCTCGCACGCCGCAGCTCCTCCGCGCCTTTGCTGCGCCGCTGCCGCTGCGCCCTCGCGTCCGCTCGCTCCGCCCGCAGCAGGAGAGGAGGAAGATGGTGGAGACGGGAGGGGAGGCGCGCCCCCTCCCCCTTTTAACGCCGCGCGGAGAGGAGGAGAGAGACGGCCGCAGTCGCCTGCAGCCGCAGAGAAGATGCGGATCGCAGGTCTGCGCGCACAGGCGCGCAGACGAATATCCCGTGCGAGTATAACTGTTCGTCAGACGTCTGTAAACTATCCCGGACGTCTGGTCAGACGTCTGGATGTGATCCCAGACGTCTTGACAGACGTCTGGGCCACCTCCCAGACGTCTTAAAAGACGTCTGGGGTACGCGCTCGTTACAATATAACAAACTCAAAGGAAGTTTCGTCCCCGAAACTTGCGCCAACTAGGGTGCGGAAAAAGGATGTCCAAATAACCATAACAAACTCAAAGAGGACCGAAGCCGGTCCGAAAAGACGTACCCGCGAAAAGCTCTGGGTACCGCTCCCGCATTGCCGCCTCAGGCTCCCAGGTAGCCTCCTCGTACCGCTGGCTCCTCCACAAAACCTTTACCAGGGGTACTTGCTTTCGTCTCAACCTGCGGACGGCTCGGTCTAGGATCTGCACTGGCCGCTCGGGGTAGGTCAGGTCGTCGCTCACCTCGACGCTCTAGTGACTCAGTACGTGGCTGAGATCGGCTACGTACTTCCTGAGGTTGGACACGTGGAACACGTCGTGCACACCAGAAAGCTGCGGGGGAAGGGCAAGTCTGTAAGCAACGGGTCCAACCCGCTCCAGGACCTCGAAGGGCCCCACGAACCTCGGCGCGAGCTTCCCTCTCACCCCAAACCGCTGTAAGCCCTTCATGGGCGAAACACGAAGAAAGACATGGTCCCCAACCTCGAACTGCACCTCTCTGCGTCTGCGATCTGCGTAGCTCTTCTGTCTGCTCCTGACAGTGCGGAGTCGTCTGTGGATCTGTTCAACTACCTCCTGACTCTGCCGGATCAACCTGGGGCCAACCTCCCACTTGGTCCCCACCTCAACCCAACTCAAGGGTGCCGTACATTTCCGTCCGTACAGAGCCTCGTAGGGAGCCATGCCGATGCTCGAGTGATAACTGTTGTTGTATGCAAACTCTGCCAGGGGCAGGTGTTCCTCCCAAGAGCCCCTCCAGTCTAGTACACAGGCACGCAAAAGATCCTCAAGTGTCTGTATCGTGCGTTCCGACTGTCCGTCCGTCTGGGGGTGGTAAGCCGTGCTAAACCTCAACCTCGTCCCCAAAGCCTGCTGAAACTCAGCCCAAAACTGGGACGTAAAGCGGGTATCCCGGTCGGATACGATCTCCCGCGGAACTCCGTGTAGTCGCACCACATCACGGATATACCTCTCTGCCAACTGTGCTGGTCCCAAAGTGACTCGGATCGGCAAGAATCGTGCCGTCTTCGTCAACCTATCCACTATTACCCAGACCGCGTCGTGTCCTCGCTGGGTAACAGGTAAACCCACCACCAAGTCCATGGTGATGCTCTCCCACTTCCACTCTGGCACTGGAAGCGGCTGAAGCGGCCCTGCAGGCCTCTGATGCTCGGCTTTCACCTGCTGGCACACTAAGCACTGCTGCACGAACTCACCCACATCCCGCTTCATCCCTCTCCACCAGAACTCGCGTCTCAAGTCATGGTACATTTTCGTGTTTCCGGGATGTATGGTGAATCTGGAACCGTGTGCCTCAGTCAGGAGCTCTCTCAACAGCTCCTCGTCTCTGGGGACGCACAGCCGTCCCCTCAAGCGTAACACCTGGTCTGTGAAAGAGAAGTCCCCTGGGTCCCCTGACAGTACTCTGTCGCGCAAAGACTGCAAGTACGGATCGGCCATCTGTCCCGTGATGATGCGGTCTATCAACTCTGGTCTGGTCTGCCGTGTCACCGTCACTGCCCCACAGTATCCTCGTAACTCTAGAGGTCGCCAACTGCCCACCTCCTCCAAAAGGCTCCAACTCTGTAACTGTAGACTGGCCAAGCGTGCGGGCGCCTTACGGCTCAAGGCGTCAGCCACCACATTGGCCTTTCCCGGGTGGTAGGAGATGCTGCAGTCGTAGTCCTTCAGGAGCTCCAACCAACGTCTCTGTCTCATGTTGAGCTCCTTCTGGTCAAAAAGATATCTGAGGCTCTTGTGATCTGTAAAAATCTCGAAGGTCTCACCGTACAAGTAGTGCCTCCATGTCTTCAGCGCGAAGACAACAGCTGCCAACTCTAGGTCATGGGTAGGGTAGGTATGCTCATGGGGCTTCAGTTGCCGCGAAGCGTAAGCGACCACGTGACCCCTCTGCATGAGCACACCTCCTAACCCCTGCAAGGAAGCGTCCGTGTACACGACGAACCCGCCACTACTGTCAGGAATGGTGAGCACGGGAGCCGAGGTCAACCTCTCCTTCAGCTCCAGAAAACACGCCTCACAGGCGTCTGTCCAAGTGAAAGGCACATCCTTCCGAGTCAACTGTGTCATAGGACGTGCAATCTGCGAAAACCCTCTGATGAACCGTCTGTAGTAACCTGCCAGTCCCAGGAAACTGCGAATCTCAGTGACTGAACGCGGTCTCTCCCACCTGAGCACTGCCTCGACCTTGGCGGGATCCACCGCCAGGCCGTCTCCAGAGATCACATGACCCAAAAAGGTCACCTCCCTCAACCAGAACTCGCACTTGCTGTATTTGGCGTACAGCCTGCGTCGTCTCAGAGTGTCCAGAACCATCCGCAAGTGCTGTCCGTGCTGCGTCCGATCTCTAGAATAGATGAGTACATCATCTATGAAAACCACCACAAACTGGTCCAAGTACGGTCTGAACACCCGGTTCATCAGGTCCATGAAAGCAGCGGGGGCATTGGTCAGCCCAAACGGCATGACCAAAAACTCGTAGTGTCCGTACCGGGTGCGGAAAGCTGTCTTGGAGACGTCGGTCTCCCTGATCCTCAACTGGTGGTATCCAGACCTCAAGTCGATCTTGGAAAACACCGTGGCACCCCGCAACTGGTCAAACAAATCGTCAATCCTCGGCAGCGGATATCGGTTCTTGATGGTGACCCTATTCAGCTGTCTGTAGTCCACACAAAGGCGTAGGGTCCCATCCTTCTTCTTCACAAACAGTACCGGGGCTCCCCAGGGAGACGCACTGGGCCTCACGAAACCTTTCTCCAAAAGGTCCTGCAACTGAGACTTGAGCTCTCGCAGCTCAAGCGGTGCCATCCTGTATGGCGCGGTGGAGATGGGGTTGGTCCCTGGTACTAGTGAGATCTCAAACTCGATCTCACGCTCGGGCGGTAGTCCTGGTAACTCGTCTGGAAACACGTCGGGGTACTCTCTGACCACAGGGATGCTCTGGAAGTCTGCCACGGGGCTGTGCTCTGCCACCACACAAGCTAAGAAGCCCTCACACCCCTGGCTCAAAAGTCTCGCCGCCCGAAGTGCCGAAATGCACCTGAAACCTCCGTCCACTGGCTGCCCGTGAAACTCGAAGGAAGGCAACTCCGGAATGGAGAAGACAATCTTCCTCTCAAAGCAGTCTACCAATGCGTGGTAAGCGGACAGCCAATCCATCCCCAGGATCACCCCAAAGTCCTCCATCTGTATCATAATCAGGTCAGCTGGCAGGCTGTGTCCCCCGATGCTGACCCCGCAACCCGTGTACACCTCCTCAGCTACAAACAGCTGACCACTCGGACCTCTGATTACGAACGGGTTCTCTAACAATGTATAATCCTGGTCCAAACTAACTGCGAAACTGTCTGCGACAAACGAGTGCGTAGCGCCGGAATCGAAAAGCGTGTAAACGAGTCTGCCAGAAACTGAAACCATACCTGCTACCACGGATCCCGAAGCTCTGGCGTCCCTGTGTGTTAGGGCGTTGATACGCCCCTCAGCTCTAGGTGCGGACGAAGCAGCCACACTCTGCGTCGGACGGGTAGGTGCTGGCCGGTACCCTCCTCGCGACTGCGGTCCTCCTCCTCGCGCCTGGAAACCGCGGCCTCCTGCGCGCCCTCCAGTGCTCTACGCGGGAAGTATCTGCTGACCTCCTGCCCTAGATGGGCAGTCCCTCCTGACGTGGCCCGGCTGGCCACACTGGTAGAAGAGGGGAACCCGACTCCCGCCCTCAGTGAGTCCCTGCTGTCGGCTAGGCGGGGGTCCGGTGCTGGCGACTGGCCCCTGTCGAGGGCCCCCAAAGGCCAGTGATGGCCCTGCACAACGTGACGGCTCTCCTGCGGACGCCACGTGTCTCCGTTCTCGCCGGCCCTGTGAGAAGTCTGGCTGAAAGGGCCTCTTCCGCCCGCCGTCGGTCTCTCGCGCGGACGGGTTGGTCTCCTCGTAAGTCATGGCTGCCTCTACCACCCTCGAAAACGTCGGCAGCTTCAGGGGTTTGACATACCCCCGGATCGCAGGCCGGAGCCCCTCGGTGAACCTCCAAAGGCGCTCCTCCTCAGTGGCTACCGCTGTCGCTGCAAAGCGGGACAGCTCCAAGAAACGCGTGCGGTACGCGCTCACGGTCATCGTCCCTTGGCGGAGAGTGTGGAACTCCCGCCTCCTCTGGTCCTGCCACGTCTGGGGAAAGTACTGCTCGCAGAAGAGGGTGACGAACTGGTCCCACGTCGGCTCGTCCCTCTCCTGTCCCCGGACCGCCCTCCACCACCGGTGTGCCGCACTCTCCAGCTGGTACGTGGCAAAGGCCACGCGGCACTCCACCGGGGGGCGAAGGGTGTCGAAGATCTTCTCCAGCTGCTCAAGCCAGTCCTCTGCCTCGGTCGGGTCCTCATCCCCCTTGAAGGAGGGGGGCTTCAGCTTCCGGAACTGCCCGAAAAGCTCGAAGTGGTGCTGTAGGGGAGGTGCTGGTGCACCTCCAGGCGAAGGTGCCTCGTGTACAGAAGTGTCGGAGGAAGGTGGGGGCGGCAGGGGCCCATCCCCTCCCTCGTGTCCGGCGCCGCGTCCGTCGCGTGGTCCCACAGAGGACTCCCCCTCTGCAACCCCAGGAGGAGGTGCTCGGGGCGGTGGGTGGAGCTCCTCTCGTACAATATCCCGTATCAGTCGGGCGAGGTCCTGGGCCTGGATGCCAGGGAGTGGTGGCTGGTCCACCGAGACGTCAACGACAGCACGTCCACCTCGCCGTCCTCGCCCTCGGCCGCGCCCGCGGCCAGTCTCGCCAGTCCCACGACGAGGCATCTCCTGCAAGGAGACGCGAAACAAAACGGAAACGTCAAAACAGACGGTACCTAACAACACTTCTAAGAGCTCATGTCAAGAGATATGTTGTGGTGGCTACTCTAGCTATAAACATGTGAATTGGTTATTTTCCAGTCAGTTGATTCACTTCTCGGGACGACCTTGCTCTGATACCATCTTGTAACGACCCGGTTCCCGAGTCCCTACGAGACACGAGAACCGGACCGACTCGACTAATCCCAAGACCCAGTCGTCCAACGAGGAAGTAACCAAAAGACAGTAAAATAAACCACATTCAGTATGAATATAACTAACAGTAAAAAGTACAGCAGTAAGGAAAGAAACTACTACAGTAGGCACCACCACAACAGTAAAACAACATTTATCATATAACAAAAACTGCAGGTAAAGAAGGTACAGCGGAAACAAAACTACTCACTAGAACAGAAACAAAAGAAGGTACAAAGCTGTGGCAACTCTACTGGACCCTACTCGGCCCAGCGTCCTCTGCAGCCGCCGACCCTGGCTGCTCAACACCTGGTCCTGAAAAAGGTAACGAGTGTAACACGTCAGCAAAACGCTGAGTAGAGTGGCAAACTAACTAAAGGCAACAGCAGAGTGTACAGTAGCTGTTATGTTCTATTACTTCCTTTATTTACATCTTTCAATTTTTCTCACTATTTCATTTACTTCTCAGATCCTTTACTTGATCTCGAATGTCCTCGTGGGACGATCTTGATTGCAGTCTTTTCCAACAGTAGAAGTAGCACGTGGTGCTCTCCTGGCCGGGAGAGTCCCCCGTGGTGATCCTACCCTCAGTCAACCACCCCAAGGTCACTGACAGACGTAACGGTGACTACGGCACGCGCGATAAACGCACAGGTAGCTAGCCCGTACTGGCACGCGGTCAGTCGTTTCCGTTAACGGGTGCGCCCAAAGCACAGCACGGAACCAGGGCAGAGCCCTCTCAGTAACAGGGGTCCAACCCCTCCACAGTAACCAAACCGGGGCCTTGCCCCTCCACAGTCCGCGCACCCTCGTCTGACTACCCTGGTTTGCCCTAGTGGGCCTAACAAGTCGGTGAAGGAGGCTAGCAGAACCCCGGGGCCCGTGGGGTAGCTAGTACTCTCCTAACACTACTAGCTCTCCTCGGTACTACGTACACGAGGGCCAACAAGTCGGTACAGAGCGGCCAAGCCTAACCCCGGGTCCCTGGGGCGGCTGGCCCCACTCTGCACTAAAACAGGTACAGGTACTTCCCTTGGTACTGCGTACCCAAGAGACAGTACAACTACATCTCAGTTCCATTCCCTTTCTTTCCAGGAGTTCCACTCCTAATTCCCCGTAGGGTTCCAGCCCTTTATCTCAGAACATCATATGTTTCACTTTCCAGATTCACGTTCTCAATTTCCATGATCTCAAACATGTTTCTTTGTTCATAACAGGCAGCTGTTAATTAATTTCACAGGCAGCTTATATATTCCTTTCCATTTTTCCAAGACTGCAGTAATATACATTCCACTAGTTTTTCCATCCTAGGATTCATGCCATATCCTAGGATCTATCATACAATCTAGTTTTCCGGCCCTAGGATTCATGCAACACCTAGGAGCTATCATTCCATACATTTCTCATTCCTAGGGTTCATGCAATGCCCTAGGTTCTAGTTATGGTTCCATACTTTAACAGATTTTATTAATGCTTAAAACCACTCTACCAGGTACAACGGAAGTAATGGGGGCGTGGTCGGGAATCCCGCGCGCCTCCGCGACTCTCAAGACGGCAACCGAACGAGGTCCTATCACAAGGATCAAACACAAGGAGTGTCTCAAAACAGTGTATAGCTACTGTAGGCGGGTAGAGGAATAAATTCTGAATCGAACGCAACTCGAATCGTGGAAGACGGAGCCCAAACGGGCCCTAAACGGGTCGAGAAAGACAATACTGTGCAAAATCAGACGTCTGGAACTCCTTCCAGACGTCTTAAACGGTGGATCAGAGAATTACCTGTTCGGCGTGGTTCCCCGGACGTCCAGAAGTCTGTGGCGACGTCTCTCCTAGATCCCAGACGTCCGATGGTCTCTCCGGACGTCTGGAGGTCACTCCCGCCGTCTGGTACAACTTCCAGACGTCGGATTCGCAAAGGATGACGAATCCGAACACCTGCGCACAGCCAACCCTCCTCCTTCAGTACGGTCAGTCGACAAAAGAAGAAGGAGAAAGCGGAACTCACCTTTCAGACGTCTGTATGATCACACATACGTCGACCTTGCCGTCTGGATATCAGTCCAGACGTCTGATTCTGGAGATTTTTCCAGAATCAGAACCTCGCTCGGCCTCCGCTCGCGACGCCGCCCGCGTCGCACCTCGCGCGTCCGCTGCTCCGCCCGCAGCAGGTCCCTCTTCGCGACGCTCTGCGCCCCCTGCGCCCTCCGCCGGCCGGCCAAGCCGCTCCCGGCGAGCTCGCCCTCACGGCAGAGTCCCGCCCTCGCACGCCGCAGCTCCTCCGCGCCTTTGCTGCGCCGCTGCCGCTGCGCCCTCGCGTCCGCTCGCTCCGCCCGCAGCAGGAGAGGAGGAAGATGGTGGAGACGGGAGGGGAGGCGCGCCCCCTCCCCCTTTTAACGCCGCGCGGAGAGGAGGAGAGAGACGGCCGCAGTCGCCTGCAGCCACAGAGAAGATGCGGATCGCAGGTCTGCGTGCACAGGCGCGCAGACGAATATCCCGTGCGAGTATAACTGTTCGTCAGACGTCTGTAAACTATCCCGGACGTCTGGTCAGACGTCTGGATGTGATCCCAGACGTCTTGACAGACGTCTGGGCCACCTCCCAGACGTCTTAAAAGACGTCTGGGGTACGCGCTCGTTACACTCCCTTCCCAGCAACTATTGCCAATCAACCTGCAGCCCCATAGGTCGACACCCTTGTGATGCTGTAGGAAGGAGGGCAGTGGTTGATGCCTCCAAATATTGATTTCTCTCTTTTCTCTTTTCATTACGACATGAGAAAACAAAGAAGAAAGAAGAGTTCCTAAGGAAGGCCAAATGCCAGCCCTTCCTCTCCTTTTATGCTTGTTATTACTTGGTGATTAAGCCACACAATCAACCTAATCAATCAACTAATTGATTTATTTGAATGGGAATCAAATTGGGATAGCCCTTTTTGGCTTGGGAGATATTTGCTGGGATCCAAAAACTACTCCAAATCTAGTGTGAACCCTTGGATCTTCATCGAAGGGTTGGGATTGATTCCTACATAATTTTGCATGACTAGCCCACAACTTTTATGGGCTATTTAGATGAAGTATCTAAACATTAATTAATTGTAATTCAACTTTTGAATTTTATACCTAATCAACTTAGGTGCAATTAATCATCAAATTGAATCCGATTTAATTCCTCAAATCGATTCGATTATTCTAATCAGATAGAAACACACTTGAATGATTATTGGTTTCATCACGGTAATAATCAACCACCTAAGAGAAATTATGACACTACTCCTCTCTCCAGTATTATGAATACTCATGAATCCTTCACACTGGAAGACATATATAACCCTTGTGTTTGAATCCCATATTCACTATCCATCCTATCACTAGTTACATACTTTTCACATTCTCTTTGTACTATTGGGATGAGAACGAAGACTTGATCCTTTCCCAACGAATGTATTCTTCTCTTCATTTATAAGTCTGATCAAGACCCGTATGACCATGAATGGAATTTTATACTTCCTAATATATGTGAAGTGAGCTCGAGTTTCCCGATTTGCTACATACACCTACAATAGCAGATCTGTGTGATCTCTTTGAGAGACCATGTGTCTCTTGTGCCTCATATGCACACCAGCTTTCCAATTTCAACACCATGGTGGGTGTATCTCCTATCGGTCCACCAAATGTGTCTCAGGTCAAAGGATATTCCTTCTTCATGACAGTGATAAGAAAAGGACTTCTGCATCTTCATCTTATCGAGTCAACTCTTTAACTTAACTTACGTTACAGCCCTGAATCTCTATTCCCATGCGGAGGATGTGCATCATGGGCGCCAGTCAAGCAATAGTCTCTAGAGAAGATTGTTGTTGAATCGTCGAAAATCATCATATTTAGGAAAATATCTCGTCGTAGTATAGCAATGAAAATCGATTCGACATTTAAATTTATAAGCTCGACAAATAGATGTGAGTCCAAGGTCATTCATAGGTGATTGCACAGAAATCATAGGCCCTAATTCGCTTGAATTAAGGTAGAACCTAGCTTAACATGGGCATTCTGCATGCATTCACATCATACTTTGCATCTTAGATGATTTATATGTTTTATACATAATAATGTGCTATTTGAGAGGTATTAATAATTGTAGGTAATCCATGGCTACAAATGACTGATCCAACCTTATGGATCTGTTCGAAATAATGATGGGAGTCCAACGCTTCCAAGAGTGCATCAATTAGACACTTGTAGCACCCTAGGGAGTCTACAAAAGTAGGAGCCAAGAGGCAAATTGAAGAATATCTGAATCTCAGATGATAAATCCAACCACACGGATGGATCCGGATTGATGTTCGTAGTCCAACGATGTAGAAATCAACTCAATCAGAGGCCTACATCATCAGATACAAGGAGAAGAAGATGGACGGCCACGATGGCGTCACGCGGCTCCATCGCAACCGCCCCTCACTACAGCCCAATCTGGAAAGGAGAGTTGTGGGTTGTTGGATCATCATCCAACGACCACGATGCAGCCACGTCGCCTGCCTCCAGCCACCTCATCACGCACAGGCAAGATCTTGACCGTTGGATTCCCATGCAACGACCGAGGGCAGTTGCACGCTATTTGGAAAGCGCGACAGTCTACATGCGTAGCACAGTGAAGAGGGTGCTTAACCAACAGCGGGCGATGCGAGATCGAAACAAAATTAGGAGACGGGCACCCACAGATGAAATTCCACCATCGGATCTTCATTGGGCGAATCTGCGGCGAACACGTGGCAGGCATGGAAGCGACAGATGCAGACACGTGCGATGATGCATGCCTTAGACTCAGCGGTTGCTGAGCATGCTTTTGAAGCCATCCGATTGAGAGATCGGACGGCTGAGAGGCTTTAGGAGTTAAGGCGCTGATCAAAGGGAAGCATAGGCTTGAATTTAAACTGTTCGATCTTACGATCGGACGGTCGACGATCGAGCAGGTTTCAAAGGTGAGCGGTGAAGTGAGAAACGAAGTAGCAGGCACACAGGCAAGCTAAGCCTTCAGATCTTGATCCAAGGGCGCATAGGCTACCACGTGGTAGCATCAGAACAAACCGAGGATAAAAGAAGGATTTAAAAGGCTTAATCAGGGCCATTGATCGGGATTAATTTGAAGCCTTTGCACGAATTTAAGGGCCCAAATACCCTAAATTCCCTTCACTAAAGATATAAAAAGAGGCCTAAGGGCCTCGTTTGAAAGGCATTCTTTAGAATTTCTTCTTCCTCCTTCTACACCTTCTCTCTTCTTCTTCTTCCCATCTTCTCTGCATCCATCTTTGCACCTCCGTCTGAAGCATCCGTTGGGCCACCTCGATGGATTATTGCTGCTCTTCCCAACCTCTCCAAAAGCCCACCACGAACCACCCATGGTGCCCTCATTCTATTACAATAAGCAGTTTTTTACATTCATGTTTTTAGTCTATTGCATATATCAAATACAATCTCTTTGTGATGTGGATATTGTGATTGATTGTTTCTATTATTTAGTAATCATATTGAGAACAAACGTATGAAATCAAAAGTGCTTTCTGCCTCCCTGTGATCGACCGGGACTCACCAGTTCCATTAATTATTTGCTCGAGACGTATTTCACACTATACTATAATATGTCCATCTTTTACGCAATCTGCGCCACGAACAAATTGGCGTCGTTGCCGGGGAGGCATGACGACTTTTGATTTTATCTCTAATACAACATTTTGGTGTGCAAGAACAACAACACGAAGCAGCGAACTAGGAAAAGCGGGTGCTGTGAAAATCAGGTGCACACATTCTTATTAAAAACTCGGCCAGAAAGTAAGTGTCATCTTTAAAATGCAATAGTCGTGTTTCTAATGCTCCAAAAATCCTAAAATTTGGACTGAAACTAGATCTTCAAATTATCTTTCCAATGCCACCTTTTCAAAAGAAAGTCCTTTGGAATTTTAAAAAATTCGTGGGGTACATACTGGTCAGATTGCTTGAAAACAAAACTTTTATGAACTTTAGAAATCAATTTTGACTAACATACAAATTAGATTTATTCAAAATTTGCGGGGTGTGAAAGATAATCAAATTAGCTTTCAATATAATATTTTTACAAAATTTTTGGAGCATATTTGGTATTGTTTCCAACAGAAAAACCAAAATAGGGTCTAAATTCCAAATTTGACCCTTGGTTAGTTAAAAATTCATAACTAATTGTTGGAAATAGAAAAATTTTTGAAAAATACTCTCTGAAAAGCTTATTGAGAAAGGAATCCTCTTACCAAATTTTAAATCATTTGGATTCCATCTTACTTTAGAGTATACATCTGAATTGTGGTCTTCAATTTGAAAAAGAACTTATAAGTGTATGAGCCAATAGGACCATGTTTGCACCTCAAAATATGCCTGCAATAAAGCCTTCTCATGCTATTTCCTAGCATTAACGTTGCATATTAGGATTCTATAGTTGCATTTGTAAAAACACTTGCATTCATGCATTTAATTAAGAGGAGAGAAGATTGAAAATAATGGCTTGCATATTTACATTTTTCCTCAAGTGCCTCATTGCAAAATCCACATCTTTTTTATTTTCTCCTCTTGATTTTCTTTTTTCTCTTCCCGCGGTTGCACCTCTCTTCCCACAGCAGCTGCATGCATTTACTCCACGTCATTTCTCCCTGCCAACGCCGCTCCCTACAGATGCTAATCCCGCGCCCTCTCCCTGCTGCAGCCGGCACGCCACTCTCTCCTCCTCTATAAGAAGCTACAGCTTCTTCCTCGCAAGACACACGTTGTTGCACGAAACAAAAACCCGTAGCCACCTCTTCCACCGTCTTCCCCTCCCATACGTCGGCCCTCCGTCGAGGAGGCACCCGGCGAGCAGGAGTACCCACTATGGTGCACACCACCACAGTGGGAACACCACCGCCCAGCTCTTCGATGAGCTGGTGGGCGTGGTGCTTTCCCTCATTTCATTTTTTTCCTTTCACGCCATTGCCACCGATTCAAGCTCCGAAGCTTGAAGTCGCGGTAGCAGCAACCAGCAGCAGCAGGACCCCCCGCCTCCTCCACGACCTTCCCCGTAGGCGCTCAGCCCTCCGCGCGCGCCTGCAGGGCCTCCTCCGCTCCATTCTCCATTTTTTCGCCTCCGCCCTTGCACCCGCAACCGGCCGCTGCGCGCACTGCAGCCGCCGGCCAGGCCCTCTCACCGTCCCCTGCCAGCCCCCGCGCCCCTCCGCGACCACCTGCAGACCTCCTCCACGTTCGCTTCCCCGCGCCATCGCCCGCTCGTTGTCTTCGCGTCGGCCTGCAGAATCCTCACGCGAAGGCACGCCTGCACCCGCGACGTCCAAACGTCCACCGCCTCCAGCAGACGTCTTAACTCGCGCCATCGCCTGCTCTCTCTCCAACTCCCGCCAGCTCTATCTCTGGCGCGAGTACTCCCGCCCGCTCTCTCTCTCTCTCCCGCTCTCTCCCTCCCTCTCTCTCTCTCTCTCTCTCTCTTTCACTCACTCTCAGTACACTACACCAACGCACACACACATCTTCACCGACACTTCCACACACCCACACACACATAAACACTAGTATATACATATATACATATACACCTATATATATATATACACATATATATATCTATATATATCTATACATATATACCTATACATTTATATATATATATAGATATATTTACTTATATACATACACATATATATATTTTCACGTTATTTGCCATACGCGGTATTGCGGGAATATCTGCACCAGTTGCTGATATTCCCCGATACACGCGTACAAAAAGCGTGGACCCATTCATCATCCATCCTCCATCCACACTCCACGCGGCACCTAGTCGTGCTAGTTGCGTCTCTCTAGACGTTGACTGACTCGACATAGTGCTACACTCCATCGTCACCTCCACCCCCACCCCTTTATATATATAATACATATATATACATATATATCTATAGATACTATATTTACTTTCTGTCTGTTAGCTTCCTTCTTAGTAAAAAGAAGAAAAATATATAAAAGAGAAAAGATAATCTTTGATTTGCAGGTACCCCGTCTTGCGAGTAGCAAGACTTGTTTTGGAACTCTATTTTGGCTAAAAGCTAAGGACACAATTTTGAGGGTGTGCCTCAAGGACAAGGATTACCAGAAAAAAATCTAAATAAGGAAAAACACCAAAAACACAATAAACGAACGGAAGGGACACGTTTTAAGGAAAACGTAGAAACTCGACTTGAACCCACTTCCCTGAGTTCGACCCTGGGCCTAAAAGTGACAAAATAAAATCAATTAGGCCAGGTTAAAGATTTTGTAAAGAGATGGTTAGGTTCGAATTAGGTTAACCACTATAGACATTTCAACGATAAAAACATCATTTTAACAACCTATCCGGGCCGACCCAACAGACCACATAGACTAACTTGGACTCCGACGAGCCCAAAAGTTAGTCAGTGAGGCGAGTCACCTTGTGGACTACTGACCATCTACTAAATTGAAGAAACAGGTTAAAAATTCATGAAAATATATCAAATAACCTGCATTTGGCTTGAAACTACTGGGTAGTTCCAACCTCTCTTGCAAAACCTAGAGGCTAAGCCTGTGGGGTAGCATCAAATGAACACGGCTGTGGGGTAACAGAATCGGAGGTGAAAGCCAAAGAACCTTTCTCATAGTCCCCTCGTAACCAGACTGGCTGGGTTAGCCTGAGAGGCAGGAATTCCTTGCAGTCAGTCTCTCGCCAAATTTTTAATAACACAAACTTAAACGAAAAATCCGATTATCTGATCTAAAGAACCACTCTAATTAACAAGGCCTTAGCCTTGTTCTGCCTAACTACACCAACCCTTTGAGTTGGTGTATGCAAGGAAGAAGGTCATTAAGACCTAAACTTATGGGACCTTGGGAGTTGAACCCAAGGTGGCAAAGATGATTTTCGCCTGACCTCTCTTCTCAACCTTCTTCCACTCGATTAGCTGAGATGGCTAATCCCGGTCCTCGAGTTCGTCAGGACCCTGAGAGTCAGGACCCAATGGCTCATCTGGAAGCCAGGGTCGAGGAATGGGACAAAAATATGGGTAGAGCATTAACAGGATTCTCACAATGATTGCACAGCAAAAATACACCAACAATTGTGCCATCTTGTGCTATTTCCTAGCATTACCAGTGCATATTAGGTAGCCATAGTTGCATTTGTAGAAATAAATGCATGCATGCATTTATTTGAGAGGGGAGGAGAGTGAATAAATTGGCCTTGAAATTTACATTTTCCTCAAGTACTGCCTCACAAAATCTCCATCTTTATTTTTATTTGACTTTGAAATTCTTCTTCTCCGCGGCTACATGGCATGGCAGCTTCATCCTCGCACCATTCCTTGAAACTGCTTGCCCTGCAGCTGCATGCACAACATTCACAGCCATGCACAGCTAGGGCATGGCTGTGCTTGCCTTCTTCCTCTTTAAAAAGGCACGGCTTTCTTCTTTGCAAGGGGAGCCTGGTCCACACAAAAAAAGAAGAGCACACACAGCAGCTTCTTCTCTAGGCCGTCTCCTCCCCTCTCCCCTCCATATGCAGCCTCTCTTCTTCTTGAAGAGCCACACTGCGGGCAGGAGCAACTTACAGTGGTACACAACCACCACTGTGAGTCCCACCACCGCCCAGATCATCAAAGAGCCGATGGGCGTGGTGGTTCTCTTCTCTGATTTCGTCGTTCACCCATTTCCGCCATTGCGCAGGAGCTTCAAGCTCGGAAGCTCAAGCAGAAGCAGCGGTAGCCAGCAGCAGCGTAGGCCTCCACGCACCTCAGGCACCTGTTCAGCAGCCTCTGCACGTGCCAGCAGACCGCTCTCTCCTCTCTTCGCGCAAGCCAGCACCCAGTGCAGCCTCTTCCACGCGCACGCCAGCCGTTCCACACCACCCACACACGCTGAACCGGGCGCAGGCGGTCACGCGAGCCGAGCACGCATTGTAGCCACTGTTCACGCTAGAGAGCGCAACACTGTGGCTACAGTGCGATGACTGGTAAGTTTCTCACTTATCCGGTCACCCGGCACTCTCTCTCAGCGTCGCTACCGGTGCCAGCCTGTCCGCGCACGCCTGCGCCCACGTCTCTCCCCGTGCCAGCTCCAGTGCCTGCATCTACGTCTCTCTCTACGCTCGCGTCTTCACCCGCACCCACCTCACCACGCAGCGTAGTGTGCTGCGGTCCTTCCCCTCACGCCTGCTCCCTCCTGTGTGCGCGCGCCTATGCGCCTGCGTGTGCGCGTGGCCATCAGACGACGCCTGGAGGCTCCGGACGACTTAACTCGCCCGCGCCTTTTCCTTCAGCGAACAATCTCTCTCTCTCTCTCTCTCGCTCTCTCTCTCTCTCTCACAGCACTCTCTCACTCCCACAACACTTACACTCACACACACACTCTCACTTGTACACCCCTATATACACACTTATATATATATATATATACATATATATAGTTATATATAGTTATATATACATACATATATATCTAATTATAAATATATATATATACATATACATACATCTATCTATACATATATTTACATACCTATATATATACATATATATATATATACATATACAAGTACACATATACCTATATAATTATAACCATATATATATATATATATATATACATATAGATATACATATTTACATATATACATATACATATATATATATTTTTTCATATCACCTACCATACGTTGTATCACGGGAATATCTGCACCAGTTGCTGATATTCCCCGATACACGCGTACAGAAAGCGTCTTCGCACACATCTTCCACCATCCATCCTACACTCCACGCGGCACTTCATCCTGTTGGTTGCGTCTTCCTAGACAATGACCGACTCAACATCGTGCTACACGCCATCTCCACTTCCACCCCCACCCCTATATACATATATAATATATACATATATATATCTACTATATTTACTTTATTTCTGTTTCTCTTTCCTGCCAGTAAAAAGATAAAAAAAATATACAAAAGAGAAAAGATAATCCTTGACTTACAGGTACTCAGTCTTGCGAATAGCAAGACCAGTTTTGGAACCCTAATTTAGATTAAAGCCAAGAACCTGATCTTGAGGGTGTACCTCAAGGACAAAAATTATCAGAAAAAAATCTTAAATAGAAAAACACCAAAAACATAATAAACGAATGGAAGATATTCGTTGTAGGAAAGGCGTAGAAACTTATTCACCTCTAATCCCACTTCCCTGAGTTCGACCCTGGGCTTAAAAGTGACCAAGATAAAATCAAGTAGGCCAGGTAAAAAATTTTGTAAAAGAGAGGGTTAGACTCGATTTAGGTTAACCACTATACTCATTTCAACAATTAAATAATCATATTAACACAACCTATCCGAGCCCGATCACACAACACTTGACAAAATGCAGCATCCACCACGTGGAGAACAACTGCGGGACTTCTACGATCCGGCGACAATAATCATAGCACCTTAGTTCCGGGTTCCCACAGGTGGAGATGCATTCAAGTTAAAGTCGAATATCATAAGTTAGATTTAGACTCATTTTCATGGAAACTCGAATGAGGATCCCTTCCCGCACATCGAAGATCTGAGTCAGATTGCAGAGTCAGTTCAACCCAGGAATATAGATATTGGAATTGTTCTCATGAACTTTTTCCTTTTTCTTTCAAGGATAAAGCTGCTTATTGGTTCAAGACCATCAGGAAGCCAATTGGAGCCTGGGAGGAATTGCGTTGAGAATTCCTCCAAAAGTTCTTCCCGATTGGTCGAACAAATGCTATGAGACGCGCGATCACGACCTTCGCCCAAGGCCCTGGAGAGAAGTTGCATGACGCCTGGGACAAATTCCACGATCTTCTCAGGAAGTGACCACACCATGGTGTACCCAAATGGCACCTCGCTCAAGTCATTTACCATGGGCTGGATGACACACATCGGTACTTGGCTGATGCATCTAGCGGTGGAAATTTCCTTGCAAAGGATGAGAACAACACATTTAAACTGTTCGAGTCCTTAGTAGAGAACTCAATGAATGCCGCCTTAATGAACTAGTTCCAGCGACCTGGACAGCAATGAGTTAATGTCCACGAAGTTCAAGTCGAGTCTGCCCGAGCAGACATGGACATTATCACCAAAAAGATGGACAAGGTGGATTTGCTTGATAAGAAGCTCGATCAATTAATGCGAGCAAGATCTGGATCTTCTAGCAGCACTACTCCATCTTACCCCTCTCAAGCATCCCGAGCCCCCTCTACTCGTACATATTCATTCACTTGGGATGTTTTCTCTCCATCTCCACGGGATACTGCATACCAGGAACCCATGAACAATGTGAATCTGACACCGAACAATCAGGGTTACGCACCACATGATGATGCAAGTGTGTATTCTTTCGATGAATTTGCATCTGAGACGTCTTCGGCCTACGAAGATGTCAATGCTATTTAGGGTTATGGGCATAACAACCCGTATTCTGAAACGTATAACCCTGGTTAGTGCCAGCATCCTAATTTCTCCTAGTCTGGTAACCCACAGAGGCTGAGTCAAGCTCCACACTACCAGACTAGACAATACGAGAATGTGCAGAACATGTATCCTAGGCAGCAGCCATTCCCATCTCAGCAACAATAAACACGCTCTATCTATCAATCGCTGCACCAAGCTGCTAACTACCCTCCAAAGCGAGCCGACCCTTTGGAGTCTCTGAAGGAGGAATTGCAGGCATCAATTCGAAAATCTACTCATGACAACCTGCAAATAATGAAGGCAATGGTTGACCAAATACAGAGCATATGAACACGCAAAACCAAATGATGTAGGAGCATAGGTCATAGGGAGCTTTTCCCTCCCAACCTATCCCAAACTCGAGATACGTGTAGAATCAGGGCACCCCGCCTAGATTCCAAGCACCACAGGGGTAGGCACATGCTGTTCTGCAAGCACCTCCTGCGCCACTTGGTTATGGGCTCGATTAGCTACCTCTGTTGCCAAACCCTGTGTATCCAGACCAACCCGCTCCTCTACCCCTTCATGGATAGCATGCTGATGCAAAAGCTGTCACCTTGAGGAGAGGAAAGACTACACAGGACCCGCTACCTAGGCAGGCGAGTAATGATTTTTCCTGCACTCAATCGCAAGATGGCTCACAACCCTCTTCCTCTCGCAAGCCATCTTCATTAGATAAAGGAAAGAAGCCCCTAGACCCTGAAATTTTCGTTCCTTTTCTCGTGGCTCTAACGCGAGATTCAGCATAGAAAAAGGACACACAGAATTTCGAGGACCTAAAATCTATGTTCAAGGAAGTTCACATTCAGGTCCCTCTCCTCGAAACAATAGATCACATCCCTGTTGTTGCTAGGTTCTTCAAGGACTACTGTACTCCAAAGCAACAGCAGAGAATCGGATGTCAAGTGGTATTATCTGAGGAAGACAGCGCGGTTATTTTAGCCGACTTACCACCCAAAAAGAAGGACCCAGGCACACCAATGATTTCATACTTTTTGCAGGATTCCCCTTTTGATAGGGCCCTTCTTGATTTGGGGTCGTCCATCAACCTAACTCTCATCGTAATATTTAATCAATTCCGATTTGGGGAGTTAAAGCCCACCTCAATTACCATACAGTTGGCTGACCGATTAGTAAAAACGTCGAGGGGGGTGGTTGAAAATGTGATCGTGAAAGTCCAAGAATTCTGCTTTCCAGCGGATGTTTTTGTTCTTAATATGGAGGTTACTCCTAATCTCCGTGATGCACCGATTATTTTAGGTCGCCCATTTTTGGCAATCGCCCACGCAAACATCGACTGTACATCAGGATGCATGGATATTGCCCTGGGGAACGAAAAGCTTAGATTGGACATTTTCAAGGCATCAAAGAACTTTGATTGTGATTTAATCGAGGAGGATAGTGAAGATGAAGATTCAGCTTTCTGTGGAAACATTAGGCTCCTCTGCAGTGACCCAATGGCACATTCATCTTCACTATTAGGGGTCTTAGATCGCGATCCACATGGGACTAAGACTAATGACATACACATTTCGTCCCATGGATCTAGTTGTCATGGGTGTTCATCTGCTCCTAACACCCCTGATCTTGACTATCCTGTCCTATCCAGCACTGATATCTTAAGGCAGGATTACATGACCACTGCAAGCGGATTCTCCAGTAGTCAAGATTAGCAGATTTTCACTATTGTTTCCTCTCCTCACTTGCACAAACCTCTCCCCACCCTCCGCTACTAGAGTTACAGCCCTTACCTGATTCGCTCAAGTACGTGTTTCTGGGAGAAAGTGAGACGTATCCCGTGATTATCAATGCTCACTTGACTCTGGATCAGGAACACCAGTTGATCTCCATTCTGCAAGCACATAGGGCTACTATCGGGTAGGGCATTGCTGATCTCCAAATGATTCGCCCCTCATATTGCACTCACCATATCTACACTGATGAAGGGGTGAGACCATTGAGACAACCTCAGAGATGCCTAAATCAAAAAATGTTGGAGGTTGTCAAGAAAGAGATCATTAAATGGCTGGATGCGGACATTATCTATCCAATTTCCGACAGCTAGTGGGTGAGTCCCATTCAGATAGTGCCCAAAAAGGTGGGAATCTCCATAATAAAAAATGAATTGGGTGACTCCATCCCGACCTGCACCACGACTTCTTGGCAGGTTTGCATTGATTACAGGAAGTTAAACTCGGCCACCAAAAAGGATCATTTTCCTTTACCCTTTATTGATTAGATTTTAGAACGGCTGGCCGGGAGTAGCTTCTTCTACTTTCTGGATGGATACTCTGGGTACAATCAAGTAGCAATCAACCCAAAAGATCAAGAGAAGATGACTTTTACGTGTCCCTCTGGAACATTTGCTTTTAAGCGGATGCCTTTCGGCCTCTGCAACGCACCGGCTACTTTTCAGCGATGCATGATGGCCATCTTTTCAGACATTATCGGGGACTGCGTAGAAGTGTTTATGGATGACTTCTCCATGTTTGGAGACGATTTCTCATCTTGTCTTGATAACCTCACAAAGATCTTGAGGAGATGTATAGAGGTTAACCAAGTACTTTCATGGGAGAAAAGCCATTTTATGGTGAGGGATGGCATCGTACTAGGTCACAGGATCTCCTCTAATGGACTCGAGGTCGACCAAGCTAAGTATGAAATCATTTCACAATTACCTCCGCCTAGCTCAGTTAGGCAAATCAAATCATTCTTAGGGCATGTCGGATTTTATCGAAGATTCATTCGATATTTCTTGAAAATTGCTCGTCCATTAACGAATCTTCTGGTAACCGATACGCCCTTTGATTTTGACTCCTCGTGTCTCAGTGCTTTCGAGACCTTGCAAAGCACTGTTTCAAGTGCACCTATTCTCCAACCTCCCGACTGGTCTCTCGACTTCGAGATGATGTGTGATGCCTCCAACTTCGCTGTCAGAGCTGTTCTCGGCCAGCGACGGGAGCACCATCCATTTGTAATATACTACGCTAGCAAAAAGCTGAACGAGGATCAATGTAACTATACAGTCACTGAGAAAGAATTGCTAGTTGTGGTATTCAGGTTGGAGAAATTCAGGTCATACTTACTTAGGTCCAAAGTTATCATCTACACTGACCATTTCGCCCTTCGGCATTTGTTGGCAAAGAAGGATGCCAAACCCCGCCTTATCAGATGGATCCTTCTTTTGCAGGAGTTTGATGTCGAGATCCGCAACAAAGTCGAAGCACATAATGTTGTGGCAGATTGATAAACGATAGTTTATCATCATTCTTATGCATTAAAACAAACCTAGCTCTTAGGATTTTGCTCCGCAAAAGGGTTTTTGGGTTGCATTTAGGCATTAATTAGGTTAGGCATGCATTGCATTTTTTCTTGTTGTTTTAATTTATTTTTGTGAGTGTTAAGTATGAATAGATATACAGATCCCTAAAACCCCAGCACTCAAGAAGGAAACTGGTGAAGGAGGAGCTCAAACTAGTTGGAACTCAGCTTGATCCGGCTCACCACAGTTGGAACCTAGCTCACCTAGACTAGGGTTAGCTCATCCTAGCTCCATTCAGCTAATCTCAGTTGAATGGTAGCTTAAGAGAGCTCATCTTAGCTCATCTTAGCTCAGGTTAGCTCAGATCCAGCTCAACTTGGTTGAGTCTAGCTCATCTCAGCTCCCATTAGTCCACAGGGAGCTCTAGCTAGCTCAGTTGAGTTGACTGGAGTTCACCCCAACTCAGATCCAGCTACATCCAGCTCCACTCAACTCCAGCTAGCTAAAGAAGAAGTTATCCCAGCTCAGGAAGCTCAAGTCCAGATCTCAAGGACTCAGCTTAGCTCAACTTGGTTGAGCTAAGCTACCTTAGCTATCTCAACCAGCTCAATCCTCCCTTGGAGCACTAGACCCAGCTCACTGAAAGAGTGATCTTCGTTTTCGTTGAAAACTTTAACATAAAATGATGTGCCGTTGTATTTAATCATGTGGTAGAAAATCGCTTTTCAAAACATTTAAATTTTCAAAACTAACCATGAAGAGTTAGGTCGTCTCCACAGGGAGGAATTAGCCTATTAAAAAAAAGAGTAATAATGCATAAAGGAATTGGGAATATTAATAGAGGTGCATGCTAACTAGTGCTCTCATTTCCAGCACAAATTCTCAATATAGATAATTAATCAAGAAGATGAGGGCGCACATGCAAAATTACCACAATATAATATTCTAAATAATGACCTTGGTAATAGCAAACAATGTTAATATTAATCTCCTAACTAATGACACTATAATCAATATCTCATATTGTATGGCATTCATAAGGAGAAATCAATTATATGTAATTCTAAATTAAGTAAGGGGTATCCATGCAAATTTTACTGTAATATATTAATTTAGAAAATAAATGAACAGTAACTTTGACAATGTCATTTTCCGTAATTTTTTATTGCAGAGGAAACAGAGCATTTGCTCTCTCTCCTCCTTGCGAGAGAGAGAGAGCACCGGCGGGTTGTGGTTTCGCTAGGGAAGTTGGCGAGGATGAGACCTATCCGATGGAGGCGGCGATGTCGACGGAGATGGCCGGAGGCGGCCGGCCGGCGGAGGATGAGTGGCAGCAGTGGACGGGTGCTGGCACTACAGCACGTGCTGCAGATGCGCGGAGATGGCGCGCGCCGACGGGCGGTGCTACTGCTGTGGGGCAAGTGCCTACAAGAGGGGTTTGGCGTGTGCGCGCCTGCTGGAAGATGGCGGGTGGGCGCACTCCTACAGTCGTGAAGGTGCTTGTAGGAAGGAGGTCACGATAGTGGTGAAGGCGCACGGCTGCAGGCTGAGGCGCGAGTTTGTGGTGGAGAAGGGTGCGCTTGCAAGAAGGAGGGCGCGACAGTGGCGAAGGCGTGCGGTTGCGGTGGAGAGGGGAGGGTCTTGCTGCAGATGGCTCGGCATGGAGTGGGGCGCGAGCGGATGCCTACAGGTACTTGCAGAGGCACGAGTGCTGCGGCAGGCGCGCAGTGAGGCGAGGGCGGTGCTTGAAGGTGGGTGCAGGCGGTGTGCGCTGGAGTAGGCAAAGATGATGGCACGAGTGCCTACAGCGTGGGAGGGGAAACGCTGGTGGTGCAGGTCTGCAGAGGTGGGCGGTGTGCTTGGATTGGAGAAGCGGCTGGAGATGTGCTCACGGAGAAGATGCAGATCCTGGTCCACAGTGCACGCTGGGTAGTTCCCCGCAAGGGGGAAGATGGATCCTCCCCGCTCCTTTCTCCGCCTCCTCTTTTTAACTCCTCTCTCCCCACGTGCGTCATTTAAGGGATTTTCAAATCCCTTAGCTATTTTTGACTGGCGGGCGTTGAGGGGAGAGTTGCAGCTGGCCGGAGAATGCGCCGTTTGTTAGAAAGGAAAATTTCCCCTCACCTCCTTGTTATTTTGCCAAATATTCTTCCTGCACATAAAAAGAACATAATCATTACACATTAAGTTATAGAATGTTATAAATTAAATCATAATGCATACAATTATTCTATAACTTAGTGTAGTTATTAACAAACCTAAAATGTTAAAAGAGAATTACTTAGGCGTAACATTAGTCCATTAAAATGGACTCATCACTCACCTCAGCTCCATTCAACAGAAGCCAGCTCACTTTAGCTTGGCTTGGTAGCTAGCAAAGAACCAGTAAGCTAAGCCAACTAGAGTAGCCCCATGTTGACCTCTTCAGTAGCTGCCAGCTCCATTTCAGCTTCAGATTCTTCAAATCCAGCTCCTCCCTCCAAACCCTAGCTCTAACACCTCCTCCTCTACTCCACCATTAGCTAAGCTAGCTTATCTTATCTTAGCTTAGCTATGCTCTAGCTCCCTTGGCTTTTACTTCCTAAAAACCTTACCTAACAACTCCACCAACTAGCTCCACCTAAGCTCCACATAAGCTAACCCTACTTCCACCTCACCTTGGTGCCAACCTAACCTACCCACTACCTCTAAAAGACACCACAAAGTGGCACCAAAACCACCCTAGCTATCCTCCTTGTTGGCGCCACCTTTTCCCTCCAAAACCCCCTTCATCTCCACCACACATCTTCCCTTAAACCCATCTCCACCATCCACATAATCCCCCTTCTAGAAGCCTTCTTGGTGGCGCCAAAACCAAGGCATCTTTCCATGGTTGGCACCACCTTTAGGTGGCCCTTCACCACCATAACCACCACCTTCACACCCCCCTACTTGGCGCCAACTCTTCTTAGCCCTAGGATCACCTAACCACCTCCATCTTCCTATCCTAGCCATCCATCTCAAGGGTCACCTTAACCCCTCATCCTATCCTATAAAAAGACCGCCACCCACCACCTTACAAGCCATCCTTTGCTAGCAACATTCCTCTCATACTCTACCTAAAGTCCACGCCCAAGAGAGAAGAAGAAGATTAAGGCGATATTCTGTCCCCTTGGTGCCTTCCCCTCTTCCCTTCTCTCTTGTGCCCACGCCAGCCAAAGGAGGAGCCAGGAAAGGAAGAACTTTGGAGGAGGTCTTGAAGGTGGTCCATGTCACCTTAGAGGAGAACTTGAGGGTGGTGCACACCCACCCTAGGAGGAAAGACTTGAGGTGGAGACCATCCACCTTGGAGGAGCTTTCAAGGAAGGAGAAGAAGGAGACCCTCTTTTCAAGCCAAGCAGTAGCTAGTCTTGGAGCAAGAAGACTCCCTTCTTCACCAGATTCTACAAGAGGATTTGTGTTTCTTCTATTGCTTTTATATTTTACATTTCTAGTAGAAGCATTCCTTTACTTGTCTTTGTAAGAGAACGCAAATTCTACTTAATTAAATTGCCTTCTTTTTAATTTCTTGTTGCAATTGTTGTTTTTGTTCTAGCACTTGTTCTACGTCCACTCCCTAATTAGTCCAGGCCTCCACTTGCCTAGAGTGAGCTTAGGTAGTGGACATTTTCATCTCTTAAGTTTTAGCTTAGTAATTTTAGGTGTTAGCACTTTTCCGACACAATTTGCACTTTGCCCTTATTATTTTAAAACTAAAAAAATTATATATTTAAAATACCAAAAAGAAAGTTGAGATTTATTTTCTAAGCAAGAGAGTTGAATTGCAAATCTGCCTCCTTGGACGACCTTAGATACTCTCCTATTTAGGAATATAAATTTAAAAGCGTATGCGAATTCGCGTGTTATAGCGACATTAAAAACCTTAATTACAAATCACGCGACTTTTCGCATCACAGATCACTTGTCTTGGCTAGACCCAGACTACATTCTGTACTCCCTGCCGATATCAGATCGCTTTCTGAATGAGTCTCTGCTATCTATCAACTCTATTGAGTTTCCTTGGTATGCTGATATAGCAAACTATCTTGTCGCAGGCAGGCTACCTGCAGGATTATCTAAGGATCAAAAACTCAAATTTATATCAGGGGTTAAATTCTATTTTTGAGACGACCCACTGCTCTTTCACATTGGGACTAATCAGATTATCCGTAGATGCGTCCCTGATTCGTAAATCTCTAGTGTGTTATCCTTCTACCACAGTGATGCTTGTGGGGGTCATTTCTCGCGCTGAAAGATCGCTGCAAAGATTTTGCAGTCAGGATTTTTCTGGCCAACCATTTTCAGAGATACACACGAGTTTGCCAAATGCTGTAAGCAATGCCAGGCAGTCGGTTCTATGACCCGGAGAGACATGATGCCTCTCCAATCCATTCTCATCATAGAAGTGCTCGATGTCTGGGGCATCGACTCTATGGGCCCCTTCCCAAACTCGCATGGCTTTGAGTACATACTCCTCACAGTAGATTATGCCTCAAAGTGGGTAGAAGATATCCTGGCAAGACAAGTCGATCATAAGCTTGTTATATCCTTCGTCCAGGAATTCATTTCTGCGAGATTCGGAGTTCCCCGCACCCTGATAAGCGATGGGGGTAGTCACTTCATCCATGCCCATTTCAAGTCATTATTGAAGAAATACGGGGTGCAGCACCGCATTGCTACCCCATATCACCCATAGACCAATGGGAAGGCTGAAGTATCAAACTGTAAAATCAAGCTTATCCTGCAAAAGATGGTTAGGCCTGATAGGAAGGATTGGTCAGATCTGTTGATTGATGCACTATGGGCATATCGGATTGCATACAAGGCCCCGCTCGGAATGTCGCCATACCACATGGTGTATGGAAAGGCCTATCACCTTACTGTGGAGCTGGAGCACCGTGCCTTTTGGGCAATGTAGACGTGTAATTTTAACCTCGAGGCTAGAGGTTATGAAAGGAAGCTCCAGCTCAGTGAGTTAGAGGAGATTAGGTGGGAAGCATATGAGAATGAAAAAATATACAAGGACAAGACAAAAGCTTTCCTTGATCGACACACCAGAGGAAGGAGTTTGCACCTAACCAGCAAGTCTGGTTGTTTGACTCCTGACTCAAATTCTTTGTAGGAATGCTCAAGTCCAAGTGGACTGGGCCATTTCTGGTGGTCCACCCGTATCCTAACAGGGCGGCCCAAATTAGAGACCCGAAATCTGGACATGTTTTTACGATTAATGGCCAATGCCTCAAACCATTTTTTGCCCAGAAACCTCCTCCTGCTGACGAAACGATACATCTTGAGGATGTGTGACTGATGAGTTGCCCAGCTGGAGGCGTTAAACTTAGCATGTATACATATATACATACCATATATACATAGCATATTTCATTTTCGTATATTATTTCACATATTGTTTTGCATATTGTGTATGGCATTATAGTGATGGCATGAGCTAAACGACAACTTAGAAGCAGTTTCAGGTGATTTCTATCCATATACACCCTGCCTTATTTCATTTATTCATGCATGAGGACATGCAAACACTTAGGCATGGGGAGGGGGTAGTCCATAAAAAACTGAAAATTTTCTTCCAACAAGTGGGGGATTAGATTGCTTTATCAAGAAGTTTTATTAAAGATTTATTCTTTAGTAGATTCCTAAGCTTAGAATCCAATATAACCCCACATCTGCATGTAGAATTTGCAATGGATCCATTGTGAAAATCGATAGACATCTCTACTTGTTGAGAAGAAGCATTGTTTCTTCTTCTGAACCCTTGGACAACAATCAGGGAGTCAAGTGAACCATCTTTTAGTAGATCCACTGAAACATACGTGAGATGAGAGTAGAGAGCCTACTAATGCTCTAAGGCTAGTATAAGGAATCTATAACTTTGGAAAAATTGAATAATGACACTTAGAGATGGGCATAGTTTTTGCTCTCAGTTCTTGCGTACTAATTTTGTGAGAAATTCCATACGAGTGCCACCAAATAAGGCAAAAACACAAAGAGTGAGTTCTAATAAAACTAGGATTGAGGTGGATAGTCACGACCGTCCTCTACGGAATCCTCGGCTGAAGGAGGGTACTAATGTCAAGGTCAGAAATACGTCGTCCTATCCGTTCCCTACCTGGTGGCAAGAGTAGGCACATCCACCAAATAAGCCACCTGAGATCCTCTTGGTCATCCCCAAAAATCCCAAATAATGCCTCATGAATAAAAGTATGTATGTCATGTTGGTAACGGCATTGTGCCAGTAGATATATATATTGATAAAAAAGAAGAAAAAAAGAACACAAAAGAGGTATTTGCTTGAGAAGAAAAAAAAGTGTTATGTTAAGAAGTTTGAGTTATGTAAGTCAAAATGTTTTAAGGAGAAAACACCTACCATCCCCACGAACTACCAAATACAGCCTAAACCTATTTTTCTGTATTTCTAACCGCCTGAATACGGGCTGAGGAATTTGACTTAGTCGTAGGGTTATTAGAACCAAATTAAAGTGTGATCCATGTAAGACCACCAAATACAATTGCAAATCCGGTAAGCTATGAGCTCAGGAAAAAAAAGAGAAAAAGAAAAAGAAAGAGAGAGAGAGAAAAGGAAAAGTACAAAAGATTAAAGAGAACACAGTTTTCCAGCCTTTCTCTAAGTTAATTAATTCAATAATCCAGAAATCTAGATTCTGAAATACTAGTCTCTATGTAGCACCAGAAGAAAGTGAGACACCAAATACAAATCCAGTTAACTCAGACATCTTCTACCTAAGTCAAAAGCCGAGGCTAAAATTAGAGAATACTTTATATCCCCGAGAGAAGAGGTTTACCTATCCCAACAGAATTTTACTAGGGGTCAAGTACAAGCTTTAAATGTGTATCGACTCTTCGCTTGGATCCGTTGTAGAAGCTACAACATTACATATTCATGGTTATCTGGATTCTGAATTTTTGGATGAAACAAATAGAAATAAACCTTTAGTTAAATTCTTGATAAAATAAATTTAGTCTTGCACTTGCTAGAGACTAGCAAGATTTAGGCATAGGGGTATGATTGCATAGCAATCATAGGCCCTAATTTGCCTAAATTAAGGTATAACCTATCTTAACATGGGCATTCTGCATGCATACACATCGTACTTTGCATCTTAGATGATTTATATGTTTTATACATAATAATGTGCTATTTGAGAGGTATTAATAATTGTAGGTAATCCAGGGCTGCAAATGACCGATCCAACCTTATGGATCTATTCGGAATAACGACGGGAGTCCAACGCTTCCAAGAGTGCATCAATCAGACTCCCGTAGCACCCTAGGGAGTCTGCAGAAGAAGTAGGAGCCAAGGGAAAAATTGAAGAATATCTAGACCTCAGATAATAAATCCAACTGCACGGATGGATCTGAATCGATTTTTGCAGTCCAACAGCATAGAAATCAACTCAATTAGAGGCCTACATCATCAGATACAAGGAGAAGAAGATGGACGGCCACGTGGCACCATCGCAGCTACTCCTCACCATGCCCCAATTTGAAAAGGAGCCATAGGCTGTTGGATCGTCATCCAACGGCCACGTTGCAGCCACATCTCCCACCTTCAGCCGCCTCATCATGCACAAGCGAGATCTCGACCATTGGATTCCCATCCAATGGCCGTGGGTGGTTGCACACTATTTGGAAAGCGAACAATCCGCGCATGCAATGTAGCAGAGAGGGTGCTTAAATGACAGCGGGCGACGCGAGATCGAAGCGCGATTAGGAGACGGGCACCTGCAGATGAAATTCCATCTCCGGATCTTCATCGGGCGGATCTGTGGCGAACACGTGATAGGTGCGAAAGCATCGAATGCAGACGTGTGTGTCATCACGTGCCTTAGACTCAGCAGCCACTGCATGTGCTTTTTAAGCCATCCGATTGAGAGATTGGATGGCTGAGAGGCTTTACAAGTTAAGGCGCTGATCAAAGGGCAGCGTAGGCCTGAATCTGAACCGTTCGATCTTATGATCAGATGGTCAATGATCGGGCGGGTTTCGAAGGCGAGTAGTGAAGCGAGAAACGAAGTAGCGAGCACGCAGGCGAGATGAGCCGTCAGATCTTGATCCGAGGGCTCACAGGCTACCACGTGGCAGCATAAGAACAAATCGAGGATAAAAGAATGATTTGGAAGGCTTAATCAGGGCCGTTGATCTCTTGATCAACGGATCTGATTAATCTGAAGCCTTTGCACTGATTTAAGGGCCCAAATACCCTAAATGCCCTTCACTAAGGCTATAAAAAGAGGCCTAAGGCCCCCCTTTGAAAGGCATTCTTTAGAATTTCTTCTTCTTCCTCCTTTTACACCTTCTCTCTCTTCTTCTTCTTCCCATCTTCTCTGCATCCATCTCTGCACCTCCATCTGAAGCCTCCATTGGGCCACCCTGACGAATCGTTGCTGCTCTTCCCAACCTCTCCAAAAGGCCACCACGAACCACCCGTGGTGCCTCATTCTGTTAGAATAAGTAGTTACATTCATGTTTTTAGTCTATTGCATATATCAAATACAATCTCTTTGTGATGTGGATATTATGATTGATTGTTTCTATTATTTAGTAATCATATTGAGAGCAAACATATGAAATCAAAAGTGCTTTCTGCTTCCCTGTGATTGACCGGGACTGACCAGTTTCGTTAATTATTTGTTCGAGACGTATTTTGCACCATACTACAACGTGCTCATCTTGTACGTGATCTACGCCACGAACATTAGGGAGAAAAATTAATCACAAGTATGAAGAATAACATGCAGGTGAAACCAAAATGATAATCGATATATGTCAAAAATGTATCTCAGAATGTCAGGTATAAAAGTGCAAAAAGAAAGGGATGAAAATGGTGGTTGAAACCACCAAATTAACCCTACAATTAAGCTCTAATCACATATCTTAAATAACCCAACAATATCAATGAATCCACAGTAATAGAACCAAGGCAAGCACAAGGGCCAGCCAATCAGACGTCAAGACCAAGTACCAGATGCCTTAACCTTCAAAGACCTCAGAAATACAAAGGCACAAGCCTCTCAAACACACCACAAGAGGCAAGCCACAGGGAGCTCGAGAATGGCTAAGTGTTGAGCGAGGTAGGGGCCACGAATCTCGATGTGCCACAGTGCAAAACCCCCTCCCTCCTCCTCAGATCTCCTTCTCTCTTCAGACCAGACTTGGGTAAACAGTAACTGGGTAAACGGATCCAAGCCAGACCTGCGTGCGTGAATCGCTAGTGAGGGCATGCGCTGGACCGTGCGAGCGAGACCTCACCCTGGTACTCTTGGAGGCGATCGAGTAAGGCATAGAATCTTTAATATGCACCTTCACGAGTTACTGAATCCTCAAGGTGGGACTAAAGTGGCATCTTCTTCCTTGCGTGAAGTAGCAGATTGGAGGTTCAAATCGAAGTTTCTGGAGTCATTGCTATGCTTAATTGAGGTTGTAGATGGCTGCACAGGTGTGAACCACATTGATTTAGCATGGAAACAAGACAGGAGGTGGCTGGATGACTATGGCTAGAAATAGAGATGATGACTAGAGACGATGAAGCACCTATGACAAGAATACAACCTAGAGCTGGAATTAAGCACACACAGAGGTCCAACGCTACTCACCGGATAAAAACCCTAAGGTGATTGGAGATGCGGGTGGTCGAAGGTGTGCTGCAAAGAAGCTCTAATGAGCTTCAGTCGGTGGTGGTGGAAGAAGGTGATGGTGTTGGGGAATGGTGAAATTGAGTAGCTGGGAAGCTCCATGGTGGCGAGCCGATGTTGGTGGTGGTGATTATGGGGTGTGTGATGGGCAGATGGGTGCTAACAATGAAGGTGGTCGACGACAATGTAGCCAACATCGGAGAAGACAGAGGAGAAGGAGAGTGAGGTTGAGAGTTGCTTTGACCTAATTGGGAGAGGGGTGAATAGAATCCCTAAACTAATTGAAAGGAGGGAGGCGAGGACGAGGCTGTTAGAGGTACGTCGGAGCATAAGAAGATGATGAAGTGGCCAGAGCAGAAGGAGCTGGAGAGGCCAAAGCTTAATGGGAAGCTTTGCAAATGATTGAGGAAGGAGATCCCTCTGCCTATTGTACGTGGCAGAGGGCGACGTTGAGGGTTCGAAGAGCTTTGGTGGTGGTCCTCTCTGCTGGTGAGGAGGAAGAATATTAGGGGAATTCCGATGAAGATTACACGAGAAAACACGGGGTGATGAATTGAGATTTAAATAGGACCAGTAGTAGACCAATTTGGATGCATTTGGCAAGTGGTCGAACTGACTTTTGAGCTTGGGTTTCCCAAGCTCGTCGGTGATAGAATCAAGGGCGATTGAGCTTGTGAGAGGGCTCAAATGATTGGCCTTGATCTGGAGAAGGAATCTACCAAGTTTGGCGATTTTAGATTGAGATTTCTTCAATCATCTTCATGATCAAATGTCGGCAAGGAGAAATTGAAGATCATTTTTAGATGGTCATGGTGGCAGGGACTTTTTTGAGAAGAATGATGAGAATTTAGGGACCTAGGGGTTTAAATGAGAGAATTAAAGTTTTCAAGGGCTAAAATGCAAACTAGGTCAAGATGGACTCTGATTAGGTCTAAATTTTGGTGTTAACGTAATTTGGGCCCAAGGAATCTAATGGTGATTTGGATTTGAGTTTTGACCAAGTTTGACTAGGTAAATTGCACCAAAACCCAAATCAATGTAAATTTCCATCTGAAACTTTGTTCTAGGTCAAAATGGGTTCAGATGGTCAAACAAAGGGTATCAAACCAATTAGAATATTTTTATATGAATTTTAGGAGGTTTATATTAATTTTATCTTGATCAAAACCTCTTCGATTTAAGTGGGTTTGATAATTAGGATTTTCAGTCCATTTTTGCCCTTGAAATGCGTGGAACCCTGATTCAGACAGTGTTGACCCACTTTTTAGACTTTTTTACTCAATTGACCTTTAATTAACTCCTGAGTAACCCCATCGTTATTCTATATTCGTGATGTTCCATTAAAATTGCAAAATTAACCATGTTTCCCTATTTTCTTCTCAAATTAGAATGATGCAGAGTTGTGGCCCTCAAATGATTAGGTAGGAGCTTTTATCATTCAAACCTGACTAAATGTGGCTAGTTAGGGCCCATAATAGTGTTACCATCAATTGTCACTCTTCTTATACTAGTGAAAATAATTGGATATCGTGATGGATCTTGATGACTTATTAAAATCCTTAATCCAAACCATTTGGATCCTTCAATGAATGTCATCAGTATATCCAACTTGGCACAATACATTATTTCAATTGCATTGAGAGACCAATCTAACCAAATTAGTGCATCCACATGATCCAACATTAAGATTTGAATCATTAATCCAGTGATTCGTTAGCTCGCTTAGGGCACATAACTCCAACAGACTCAAACTTTCCTTAATAGCTGATCTTGAATTATCTTTTCAATCCATGATGCCAACTCAACACTTAAGAACTTTATAATAAATTCTTGATTGACATAAGTGTCAAGCCATAGATGAATCACTACATATGATAACTACTTTATCATACATGGCATTTATTTCATGATGAGGTCTTTTCTCTCTGCAAACACACTTTTGTTCTGAGAAATCATTTCTTGAAAATTGTGTTATTCTTGTTGTCATCACAACAATGAGAGTTTTAGCAAAGGAAACAATGTTAAATCCTTCCAAAGGGCTTACATATTCACATCATCTGTGAGATAGCTTCATAAGCTGCATTTACTTTAGCATTTGTATAGTGGTGTACATGCTTACAAAGCAAATACTTCACCATTCATGTGAATTATTTGTGGATTATTCACATTAGACTATAGATCTTGCATCTCAACTCTTGGTGATTGACTAAATCAATGCATCTCAACTTTTGAGATCACCTTTTCATTATCACATTCCTTCTTCAAGGAACATCAGGACAAAGTTGCAATTTATCCAAAGTGTCATGTAGATTGATAACGATTGATTCTCCCACTACCTTAGACATCCCTATTTGGAATTGTGCTTGATTTGTGTATCACACACACGCATCATGTTTGCTCTCTCTCAACCCTTTGAGTTGACATCTTCTTCATAAGGAGACATCAAAAAACACTTGCATTGACTTTTCATCATATGAAAATTAGCTAGGCATTTCATGTTCTAGAAATCATTAAGTTTATCTTGGAATGCAATTTTCCATTCAAACTCTAAGATTCCATTTCTGGATATTGTTCTCATTGTATAAGCATAACATTTGTTTGCATGTGATACTACACTCCCACTATTTCTCATGAATTTAGGCATAATTGAATCATTCATAACACTTTATGAATTATTCAATTTTGATGGCCTGATTGGATCATGATTGGGTTTTACTATCTTGAAACCTTTTCAAGTAGTACACTGATTCCCTTCATATTTGATTTGGGATCTTGAACAAGTTTTAGTAACCTTACAAGATTCCTTGTTTCCTTTATGGTCTAACTCTCATTGCAAGCATTAATCTTCATGAAATCCAATGTTTCACAAGAAAAATAATTCTTGAGAATTTCTACTTAGGGACAAGCACATTTCCATATCCTTCTAACCAATGAAACACATAATTGCCTTTATATCTAAGTAGCTTGGATATATTTTTGGCCCAAACATTGATCTAAACAACTTGATCAAGATGAGTTTTGCAACTCTCCTATATCATGCATTATTCTTAGATTTAATCCTAGTTGGTCATTCGTCATTATAGAATCTAGCATTCCATAGGTCAAATGACTTCTTTTGGAATTCCCATTACACCATTGACAACTATTACTATGTGTGAAGTCCTTGAATATCGCAATATGTCTTGTATCCAACTCACTTGGATAGGACATTAGCCAAGTAGATTCAATCTTGGTAGACATATCTTGGTTAAGTTCAAGTAACTTTCCAAGAATCTATCCTTGATTAGATCATACATTCATTCTTCGGGAATTTAGCATTCCACAAATCAAGAATGCTTGACTAATCCCCATTACAACGTTGATCACCGCTATCACACCTGTGATCTCTAAGGATTGTCCTAGAGTCCAACTAGTTTGAACTCGGACATAGGTAATCAACATCGAATCTAAATGTCTAGATCCTTGTCCGCATCAAATGTGAATAAGAAATATTGATTCGAATCCATCTGAGATTTGCATTCTCCAATGTGAATCCTTATTAGATTCAGGGAATCCATCATTCATCATCATTTAAACTTCTCTAAGTTCAGCCTTGTATTAAAAAGGAAGGACTAGGCTAAGGTGTACAAGAGGAATGAGTCAGAAATAAGTTTTTACTCATTAAGACACTCTTGATTCATCCAACTAAGATCTACAATTCGAGTTAGATCGAGTGATGTGCTCATGTTTCATGGAATTCACTAACTCCATAACCAACTTGTGGGAAGTCCTCGATCTTTCCAAAAAGATCTTTGACTTTTCATATTTAAACATTATCATATTAGGGATGATTTTCAGTGAATGTTGCCATCCACCAATGATTCCCTTCCACAGTGCACACATCTCTATGTGTCACCCTTGAGATACAACTTTGTCATATTCCTTTTCATAAAAGGATTGGACATTAATTGACTTAGAGTTCCTAATTATCTAGTTAGAAGAGATTGTTCTCCACTTTCCTTGTAATCTGACTCACAGATGTTCATGTCCAAACATGAATGATCTCATAGAGGTGAAGTACCCTCTTTGCATATGCTCAGAATTCTCATTAATGATCATATCATTATAGAAAACTGAGTATTTGAAATTTATTCTGAATCACTCAATTATTCAATAGAAAAACTTACAATAAGTCATTCATCACATGAATATGCCTTATCTAAACATTTTGGAAAATAGAAATAATTTTTTTTAATGTAAGATTACAAAGATAGTCTTCATGATTTTGAATATATATGAATCAAATGTAAGCTTTGTGTCTCCTGATGGCTCCAACTGTAATAGCTTGCCTTGGGTTCCATCTACAAAGCTTCCTCATCCTCAGCTTCATCCTAATCACTTGAGTAATAAGCAACATTTGCAAATATGTCAAATGCATTAGAATATTTATCCATCATATGACTAAATAGATGATGAAGTATATAGTACCTTAAGGAACCTTTCCTCTGACCTTCTGGTAAGTCTTGTAGATTTCTATGAAGAAATTGACATATTATGCTAGACACTCTTGTCCATGTGTCAGTTGTCTTTTGAGTCTTTAAGGTTGAGGAATGCTTTCTCTTCTTAGAGATGCTACGCACTCCATCCAGACGGTGCATGATACTTGGTAGATGCCCTACCAACTCAAAGATTGTCCCCTTGAAGTTTTCTTTGTTGATAGCCCCAAGTGTAAAAGTTAAGGAGAGACATTGCAATCATATCAAGCTTTTCATCTTCAAATAAGGCCCCTCAGTACACTTCGTATTCTAGAAACAACTCTTGCATTTAGAGGAGGTGCTCTTCAAAGAACTTTCCAAACACATTTTGGAATTTTGAAGTGTGAAGAAAACCATGTTCCAAGTCCCAAATGCATCAAGCCTAAATATAATGTCACTTGCATACTAGCATTTGCCAATATGGTCCTCCAATCCAATTGGTAGATGCTTGATGTAGTGTTTCAAAACACATTATCATCATTCCATGATTTATTATATTTTTCCATGGCCTGATATAGCCTGGAGCAAAGTAGATAGCTCAAGTTATCTGCCTTGAGTCTTTTCGCAACCATTGCAAACCTTTCATTGGTGAATGTGTTTCATCCACATGTTTGAGCTGAAGTGAATTTTAAAAATTGTCATTTTTTGTGAACAATAATGTAGTTAGATTTTGAAAAATGATTTGTTTCAAGAATTTTGACACAAACATCTCCCACTATGTCCAATTTGAATGTTGTCCCTCTATAACTCTCAAATTAAGAGTTATGACTCAAGTAGGATCGAACTCTCCTCTCCATTGAGACAGCACATCTGCTTTGGCATTCTATGTAATTTCAATTAGAGAAGTGAGAACATTTTTCACCCTACAAGTCCAACCTATGCGTTTACGTTTGGGCTCTTTGGTGTCACCACACCATGTGCATCAAACGGCCGCTGAGCTATTTTGCACTTGAATTTCTAAATGCTCCTAACTTTTGGCCTAGGAACTACAGAGGGGTTCGTTTGCATATGACCCATCCCTAGGAAACAATGTGTTCACTCCACATGCAAGCCGTTGCTAATGCCCTCTGATTATGCAATGTTCTACTCGCTGATATGATTGCAAAAATTCACTCTTGTTGTAGTATATGCATGTAGAAACTCTTATATTTATATTCAAAATCAAACTTAAAAATCTAGAAATTTAGGTTTTCAAATCAGTGTCCGAGTCACTCATAGGGAGGTAGTCATATTAAAATCACTTTCCTAAGTGCTAAGAAATAGAATCACAAGTAGGCATAATATTTCTAGAACTAGAAAACAAAATAGAAATCTAATAACATGACTAAAGCACTAGATGAATAACTTGAAGGCAAGTTTGAAGAACTACTAGAACTTTTATTGAGAAAAATAGAAGTTTGGAACAAGTAGAAGAATGCTTGAAAATAAATCTAATTACAACTAAAAGAAAGGAATTATAACTACAAGAAAGTTCTAACTACAACTAGAACTAAAATAAATGAAAAAGCAGACTAAGGGCTTCGAAGATGAAGTCCGGAGCAACGGCGTAGAAGTAGATGCAAAGGTGCACCCACAATCTCCAAGGAGAGAAGTAGAGGAATAGTTCAAGTTGGTGGATCTATTTGGAGGTAGGAAACTAAATAGGAAAAGTTCATCCTAAGGGGGGGTGGCTAGGGTGTTTATATATATGCCAAGAAGGCTTATGCTTGGTTGATTCAAGTTGCCTTGGATCACCAAAATAAAGACTAGGATTAGGAGTCTAGAAATCAAGGGATAGGATGAAGGAATAGGTGGATGGAATAGGTTAGGTGTTGTTGGAATTGATGGGGGGTTAGGATGGCTTTGAGAGGATGATGGAGGGCTATGATTCTCTCAAAATTTTGCCCTCTTTTTATTTCGAATTTCAAGTTGCACATAAAAGTACAGTTGTATCCCTCGAACTCAGTTTTCCAATGCAACTTGAATCGCTCAATTTGGATTTAAAATGAAAATGTTATGGCCAAAATACTAAAGATGTGTTATGCTGTTACGAATTTTGAGATTAAGTTTAGGATTAGGAATAATATTTTGTTTATGATTTTAAGATAGGGATTTAGGTAGGCAATTTAGAACCCTAGTATTTAGATTAGTGGTGGATAAATTATGGTGTATTTTGATCATCCAAAATAGTATTTATTGGAGGATAAAAGGGATGGCCAAAAAAGGTTTGTTGGGTTAGGATTTAAGACTAGGTTTAGGTATTGGGGTTTCTTTTAATAAGGTATGACCCTAACTTGGCTGGCCCTAATAGGTCTAAAATCAAGGCCCATGGCTAACCAATTGGGTTGGTTAATTAGGCTAGGTAATTAGGTTCTAGGCTAGGGTTAATTAGGTTCCTAAATTGGGTTAAGTTCTAGGTTAATTAGGCAAGCAAATAGGTCCACCAAACTAGGTCTAGCCCTCTTCTAAGAGAGTTCAAATCAAAAAGTCCTTTGAGCCTTCCTCCAATAAACCTGCAATTTGGTATCTACACATATAAGAACAAACACACCAAGGTACCATATATAGTTATAGGAAAAATTGCATAAAAACCAAAATGTATGCATTATTTACAAAATGCCCTAAAATGACTAGTCTAACCTAATTGAATGCAATCTAACCCAAATTACCTTAAACTAACATTATTTAGGCATTAATTAACATAAAGAAATATAGAAATATCATGTAGCAATCATAGATCTTAATTAACCTAAATAATGTTAGAATCCTAGCTAATCTGTACATATTGCATTCATATTCTACATATCATGCATTGCACATTCTATATAGTTGTACATAGAATAATGTGAGATTATCCTGTTATTTAATGATTTTGTTGCTATTTGTAGGAAATAAGGTGATCTAGACAAAGCCAGGTGATGAGGTATGACTCATCATAGCTAAAATGCCCAACTTAAGTTAGAAACTAGGTTAAACACTATCTAATTAACACAATAAATGGGTTAAGTATGAGATTTAAGGAAAATGACCTAAAACATCAAATTTATGCTTAAAATGCATAATTAGGTTTGATTTATGAGATATTCTATTCATAAATGTAAATTGATTATCCAATTGCTAATTGAACACATTTAGAGCTTAAAAGTACCAATCAATGGTTGAATTAACTTCTAGTATGTTCAATTAAGCTATCATAAAAATTCCATTACATTTGGACATCAATAGAACCTTGGAATTAGTTGTTTACATTTAGGTCCTCATTCATATGCATTTTCTTAAGCTAAAACCTTTCAGGGGCCTTCTTTGCAAGCGGTCAGGGACTGCTCTAAGTTCATTTCTGCCACTTATGGGTGTCTTCACAAAACATACACCGTTTCAGTATAAGGGCCTCTCCATAATTTTTTTGAAACACCTGAGCTGCCTTACGTGTATTGTTCACTCAAGAACGCACACTTTAGCTACCGTTGATTTTTCATTCCATTAATCTGACGGTTAATCCTTATCCAATCATCGCACGCCTTTACGTGAACCTCCTTCACTCTCTTCAAATTGCATCCAATGGTATAATTTTAGTTTGAGATTTCCCATGCTTCACTCAAGGTCATCCCACCATTGAAGCCCTAATCAATTAAACTTACCTCACGGTACTCTAATTCACTCCCTCGTCTATATAGGCAGCTCCTCAGACCCCTGTGCACACTTATTGACTTCCTACCCCCTTGAGCCAATCCTTTCATCTACATCTTCAGCTCCTCTTCCTTCTTCATCGACCATCGGTGGCAGGGGTGGTGTTTCCCCCTTCGATTCTTCATTGTAGTGACCAACTACAGCCCAGGGACCTCATTCTTTAGCTGAAGATCCTCACATCCCCCTTCATTGCCACAGCAACCCGCTGTGGATCCAGGTAACCCATTCTTCCAATTAGAGTAGATCTATTGCTTTCTAGGATAATTGTAGTGTAGTGTAGATCAATTAAGAGTAGAATTAGTTAGCGAATTAGTAGATTGATTGTTAGTTTCAAGAGTAGGTTAGATTAGGTTTTCACTCATCCACCTCCTCTAATCAATTCAGATCAGAGGAGATGAATTCATACCTTCATTTTGTTCATCTAATCTCCCTCCTACGCCTCATGATTGCCTTCTAATTTTCCTCTCATTATAATTCACCATTCACCCGTCCATTTAGGCCATTAACTGATCTAGAGCTCTCTAGCTCTTAGATTTGTTGCGTGGGCCAATTTCATTTAAGGGTTATCTCATCCATTCCAAAAATTCACAATGGCCTTATTCAGATTTTTGAATGAGCTAAATTGTAGATTTTCTCAGATTTGGTGTTGATTTGACATCGATCAGAATTTGGGCTCTTTATTGAGAATTAGAGCCAAGGATGATCAATCCTCATGATTTGAGGCTCTAGCCATGATCTACATAAAAGGATTTCAGTGCTTATCTGAGTTTTAATTCCGAATGAGAGGTCTGAGGATTTGGGATTCAATCTTAATGGATTCACGGCCTGATTTGATTTTTCTCTTCATATTGTCCATGGCATAAGAGAGGGATTAAATCAGGATTCATCTTGTTCTTTGTCATCGAGAAATGAGTTAGGTTAATTCATTCGTTGTAATAGTATGCTTATGAAATCAATTTTAAAGAGAATAATCGAAAATTAGTACGAGTGTCGATCTCGAGGAGGTGAAATCCGAATCGATTAGTCGCTCATTTTTTTAGTTTCGCATGATGGTTACTTTGATTTGCTTGCAAAAAAAATAGAGAGCAAGGGAGGGGGAGAGAGAGAGAGAGAGTGTGTGTGTGTAGGGTTAGAAATCCATAGAAAGATATGGTTGCTAACTACGCATAACAAGAAGACATGATGAAGCATAAAATGGTGTAAATGGAACCTAGCTTAGAATGAGCACTAGACAACAATTACAATATCAAAATCTTCTTTAAAAATGGTCTTGCAATTGTAGGCAATAGAACTAAAGGAATGATTAAAGACATAAATGTTGTCGACGATTTTGTGCGGGTTTAAAGGATGTCACGTTGTAGTATAACCGACAAAACGTCTAAACAAATATAAAGAATTTTATTACTCGAAGACCGGAGTATCCGAGGTCGAACACGGGGAGCAATCTCAGTACTTTGTAAAACCAAAGAATACAACTGTTTAAATGCAAATATAACTCATTCAAAGAGAATTTTAAAAAAGGATTTGGAAAAAAAAAAAGTAGAATTGGACGTCTGATTTGTGTATCAGATGTCTTAAATGTGATCTCTCTTTCTCTCTTCTTCGTGGCTCTTCTCCTTCCTTTGCTTTTCTGGTAGCTTTCCTTTCTTCTTCTTCTTTTTCTTCTGATCTCTTTTGCAGTCTTCCCTTGTCTTCTTCTTCGTTCTTCTCTCTCTTCTGCCTTGTCTTCCTTCTTCTTCTTCTCTACGAAGAATTCTCCTTTCACTGCTACGCAGCCTCTTCTTTCTTCTCTTCCTGTTCTGCAGCCACTAAGTGTTCGCTGCCTGGGACGGTTCTTCCTTCCTGCACACACCACACAGTAGCAAAAACCTACCCCCATCCCTCTACCCAAGTGTCTCTCTCTCTCTGAAGAAATGCACTCACGGACGCTCTCCCAGAGCCACACGGGTAGTCGGGTCGGGTTCGCACACGGGACCAGGCGCACCGGCAAGTGGTGATGCGCGAGGAGTGCATAGGTCTAGGTCGGGTCGGATCAGCCAGATCCGCGAGGTCAAGCCGCGGACGAGGCGTGTGTGAGGGCAGTGAGGGACCTCACCCCTGTGCTTACGGAGGCAACAGCCTTAAAGCACAAATGAAATTTATAGCGTACCTGAGGGCTGCAATCTCACGATGTGGGACTAAAGGTTCCGCCCTGATTTCACGCGCGCCCGCAGACTCTCGTATGCAATTGCCCAAGCTGTTGACTCTGCTGGCGCTACTGGCTGGCCTTGGTTGCTTCGCGACACTTGCGAGAATCTGCTGCACCTGCCGCCTGGGAAGCCTGCTGCTGCTCCAAGCTCCCTGCTGCTTCGGCTGTTAATGGCGGCTGGGGCTTACACCTGACATCCAACAGAACGGCCTATTGGCCCAATCAGAATAGCTGGAAACCTTCGCCGCAGCACGGCGAAGGAGGTGGGTGATGCTGCAGGTTGCCGGTCGGCCTAGGCATGCGTGCCTAGGTAAACCTGTGGCCGGAGATGGTGGGTTGATCGAGGGGCGCTTGTGGAGGTCTGGAGTGGCAGTGATGGGGTGGAATGGGTTCCTGATGGTGAGGCGGAGTTCTCGAGGTGGTTGGCGAGCCGTGTGGAGTGGCGGAGTGGTGTGGGCGGCTCGCCGGAATGAGGTCGGAGGCGAGGAAGATGGAGGCGGTTAGGTACTGTCGAGGGGTAATCAAGTAAAATAGTTAGGGGAAAAGAGAGAGGAGAGGATGGAGAACGTATCTGTGGTTGTCTGAAAGGAAGGAAGGCGGCGGAGAGGACGGCTGGTAACTGTCGTCGTCGGGGAAGAAAGACCCTGAGGGAGGAAGCGACGACGAGGACGAGGTCAGAAGCGCGCGCGCGGGGTACAGCGCGACGCGGGAGGAAGCGGCGGAGAGGACTCTGCTACTGGTATGGCAGCAGAGCGACGAGAAGGAGGGGAGAAGGTCGTCGGAGCTTGTGGGTCGTTTAGCCGGAGATGGAAGAGGGAGGAATTTGGAAGGGATCTCCGTCAAAATCAAGCTTGCTTTCTGCGGCAGGGTCTGGGGTGTCTTTTATAGGTGCTGGACGCACCTACCAGCGCGTGGAAACCGCGCAATTAGGTCTGCCGGCTCACCGGAGTTGGAAGGAAGGTGGATACCCGAATCTCTCGTGCATTTGCACGAGAGATTGGGTTCACACCAGTGATTGTAATTGGCTTTATAAGGAAGGGAATTCCTCAGAGAATCCTCCTTCCATTTCTGGGAGGGAATCTCTGAGGGATTAGAGAGCAATCTCTCTCGAAACTTCGCCGGAGCTTGGTTCTGCCCTAGCAATGGCGGCAGGACCGGTTTGCAAAGGAGGCGAAGAACCTAGGGGGCTCTCTGCAAAGGTATTCAAAAGATAGGGACCAATTTGTGATTTGGGTGTACTAAATTGCAAAGTAGGTCAATATGACCTCTCCTTAGGTCCAAATTTTGGTATAAACCTAATTTGGACCTAAGGAATCCAATGGCGAAGTTGGAATTCAGGTTTGACCTCGTTTGACTGGATATTTTACGTAAAAACCCAAATTAGGTTAATTGAAGAGCTAGGACCCTAATCTAGGTCAAACTAGGTTCCAAAGGCCAAATTAAGTGTTATAAGCCCTAGAGGATGTTTTTATATGATTTTTAGAGGGTTTACTTGATTTTTATTCTGACCGGAACCTTGTTAATCTAAGCGGGTCTGTTTACGGTTACCAGGTGCCATTTAGTTCTTAGATTGCACATAAACCCATTTCTGATTGACTCAACCCTCTTTTTATCTCATTTATACCATTTGACCTATGTTTTGCCTCTGAGAAATCCCGTTTACGTACTGCAATGGTAAAATTGCAGTTTTAACCTTTATTTCATGTTTTCTTCTCAAGGCACTTGTTCCTTCAGTTAGGCCTTCTTCCAGGTTATGGAGGAGCTTTTATCTTCTTTATTGGGTCAAAATGAGCTAGTTATAGCTCATGATGAGGCTCTCATCAATAAACTGCAAGCTATTTAAAATTATAAGCTAGATGAGGGAAAAAGGAGGCATCGAGGCAACCACAGTGGTAGAGGGACTTCTGTCGGTGGTTCGATGGCTCCGGGAACATGCTATGAAGCTCTATGGAGTGGGAAATTTGCTTGGTAGAAGATGTTCTCAAAGGGAGGCCTAGGGGTCCTTTTATAGCTGCAAGGAGGCCCATAAGTTGGGCAAAACTTACTGCTACATGCACTGGCATGCGTTGGCGCTTGATTCCCGCGCGTGAATCACGTTAGGCCGTGCTGGAGTGTTGCTGTGGCCTGATGTTGCTGCGCTGCATGCTGTGCTCCATTATCACTGCATTATGCTATGCTTCACGCACCCGCACATGCTTGAGAGCGAAGGATGAGCTAGAGGCGACGTAGCCACTTGTGGTCCACTTGATTGCAATCCAAGGGCGCCGCGTAACTAGCTGGAAGTGGGAGGTGCACCAAGAGAAGTGACCAGCTAACTAAGAAGTGAGTTGGTCACTTCTCGAGTCAGCCGGTCATGCCAACAGAGAGCGTGAGCGTCGGGTGACTGGCTCGTTCCTTAATTAGCTAGTCACCTGAGCGGGGGTGCGACTGGCTAAGACGGTGGAGGTGATCAGCGTCAGGATTTCTTGGGCTTGTTGTGGGTGCTACGGGTATCGGATTGGACCAATTTTCACACTGTTAGGCTGCGATCATCGATCCAAATTCATCCATGCAATCCTATTTCTCATCTAAGACCTATTTCAATATGTACTTGTACACAAGGTCATTAAACATTAATTTTAAGCAATCTTAATACAGAAATGCATGTATGTCTCCTAGACCTACTATAATATGATATTCATGCACATGCACCCTCGAAATTGACTCTAATTGATGTAATTAATGCTATTAATTGTAGAGTCATCATACCCCCATACCCACCCCTTGCTAGTCCCTAGCAAGGTTAACCTAAATGCTATTTACAATTAAAATTAAGAATCGATCACTCAGGCATAAGTTACTTGTCAACAAAAGGAAATTTCTACTAAGAACCTAACCTACAGAGATTCAACAGTGCCCAAGTGTTTGCCAAAATGCAGACCGCCCAAGTCCTTGCCTTATTCTACATAGAAGCAATTTTTTTTTTCATTTTTTCTATTTTTTTTGGATTTTTGAGTAGAGAGTTTCAAGGTAACTTTTTACGGCTACCCAACCCACCCAAGACTCGAAAAGGACTCCAAGTGCTAAGCATCTTATCGTTAAAATTGTGATAGACTCACTCAATAGCAATTAAAATGGACTTTGGGTTTCTATGCCCCTAGGTGACTCAAAAAAGAAAGTACTGCCTAAAGGTGTATCTATTTGACCGGTAACTTTCTCCCTACTTTTATTTTTATATGGTCAACACAAGGGTGAACCTAGTGTATATCTCCCCGGATTATTCTACTTCCCTGCTTCTTCCTTAATTGTTTTGGAATTTCTGTGCGTTGTATAAGCTAATATTTAGACAACCGATCAAGGGCTGTTACCCATGACAACTTGCCAACCATACTCGTGAGGTGAAGTGTGGCTTATTTCTTTTTTTTTCTTTTTCTCCTTTTTCTCTCTTTTTTTTTTAAGTAGGTGTCTTCCCTGATCTAAGATTTACCTAAAGGAGGTAGTAAAAGAGAAGGTCCTATGGCTGGGCTCTGGACAACTGGCCAATAAGCTGTTACCCACGACAACTTACCAGGCATACCACCCTAGAAGGTTCATTAGCTACCCAATTTTCGTTAGAACCGCCGAGGACTGAGTCAGTGCAAAATGTGTGCAAATGCTTAGACTAAAAGTCCCCCCAAGTCAAAGGGTAGGTTGATAGGTCGTATACTTATCACCCTACTTTGTTGACCAAATTAATATAAATTAAGGTGGCGAGGACTCGAGAACAAGTCCACATTTTACTATACTCCTGGACTGATTAAGCTCGAAGACCTGAAGAGTCTAAGCATTCAGGTCCTTAACGTATCATTTCCTAAAGTTGACAAGCTCCTAATGCCTAAGTTTTCTTTTCCCAATTCCTTTTTTTTTCATAAGATAATTCAAGCTCGTAATATGTACTCAGAACATACAAATTACCACCCCCCATTCCTAAGTTGGACAATGTCCTCATTGGAAAATGAATGTAAGCAAGGGAGTAAGGAAAGAAATCACTTAAGTTTCACTAGTGAATCTGGTCAGCTTGAATCTTCTGGGTTGCCTCCCAAGAAGCTTTGAGTTTAGTGCCTTCAACTAGGCATAGTACACAAACAGTAGAGGATAATCAGTTGAATAGTCTGGGTCAAGAAGGGGAAGACATAATCAGCTAGACCCAGAGTTAGAAGTCCGCAGATGCGGACTAGATTATGATGTAATCCCATACCTAAAGGACGTGAACTTTGCAAATGGTGCATCACACATGCCCGTGTCTGTTCCTCTCTTAATCCATGAGCATGCAGAGAAGTTGATTTGGATGAGTGCAACTCAAATCTAAAATGCCGGACACTAAAAATGTTGGCTTTGTAATCAGCTTGTGTCCCTTTAAAGTTATAATTCCTTAGAGTTCTATCAATCTTAGTGAATTCAGGTTGCGGGACTTTAATTCTGATAGGGCATGTAACAAAATCAAGAATTTCACAGTGGGACCTAAAAGCAAGCATGAGATCTCTCTCCAAAGAAAAATCCATCCCTTCTTCAATTAGTGTGTCATTGCTTATTCCCTCCAATTCCTTGATCTTAGAATATTATCTTCAACCTCTTGTAGATCAGACTTAATTTCCATGGTTGAAGTAGAGGTAGGGTTTATTTCATCATCTAACTCAGACTCAAATTCTTTCCCTTGGCCCTCCTCTAAACTTGTGATGGGAGTTTCAAATGATTCAAAATCAATTATTTTGGAATTGTAATCCCATTTCCCATCTTCAATTTTGGATGTCTCTTTCACCAAATCACTTTTCTCAGGAAGATTAGATTTGGATTTAATGACATCAACCCCTAAATTCTCAATTTCCTCCTGATTTTTGTCCTCAACCCTCCCGAAGTCATGTTCTAAGGAATCCTTAATGACATTTTCTTTTTTTTTTAAAACAAAAAGGAAAGCTATCGTCTTATGATAGCAATCTGGGAGGGTATATTATATAACTAAGTAAGAGGAATTACAACCCAGATCCCCATGTATGAGAGACCAGCACTCTCTTACAATTTGTTCACAACAGACCGGTCTCTCCTGAAAAAGCCTTGCATTTCTCGCCTTCCACACACACCAGAGAGTGACAGCCATGTGCACATGTGGCCTCTCTCTCACGACAAACCCATGCCAAATGGACTCCCATGTTGGTAGCGGCTCCTAGCAGGTCTTCCTCCATACAGTATCAGTGATCAGGCAAGAGGAGAAAATGTGATTAATGTTGTTAGTGCGCATCCCACATAAGTGACATTCGTGAAGAGGAGCTCCCATTCTTCTGTGTCGCATATCACCTGTTATCAAGCCCTCCCTCCTACATAGCCAAAGAAAGCTTTGTAATTTAAGGGGGATCTTCAAAAGCCAAATTTTCTTGTCAATGAAGTCATAACTCCCCCCACTACCATTTTCCATGATTTTGTTATAGCCACGATGTACAGTGTAGAGACCATCCCATGTGTAGTTGTCCTCCACTCCATGTCTTGGCCTAAAGCTTTCAAGATCTGAGATCAGGTTCCTCCTTTCATCCTATAGCCGGGTGCCCCTTCTGGTGGAGTCTTCTTCATTCAGCAGCCAGCTGCAGCTACTATTAGACCAGAAATAGCTAACTGTCCCCTCCTTATCAGAGGCTGCTGCAAAAGCCCTTGGATAGATCTCCTTCAGAACACCCAGCCGAGACCATCTTTCATTCCAAAAGCTGAGGGTCCTGCCATCACCTAGAGTCGGCTGCAGCAAATGCATGTCATCAGCCAAGGCTTTGATCATTGATTTCCAAAAGGGCGAGGGTCTGCTGGGCTGCAGTCTATTGAGCACATTGTTTGAAGAACCATAGCTATCCCTGATCAAGTCAGTCCATGGCTTCATCTCTCCTTGCAAGAATTTGATTGCCCACTTAAGTAGTAAGGCTTCATTGAACTGTTTCAGAGATTTAATCCCCAGCCCACCCCTATCCTTTGGCTGGCAGATCTGCTCCCACTTCAGTGGCTACAGGAATCTGCCCTCATGTTTGGATCCCCTCCAAAGAAACCTCTTCCTTAATACATCCAGCCACTTCCATATGGAATTAGGATCTTTAATGATGGAGAGGTAGAAAACAAGAATTGAGGTGATCACTGAGTTGAGCAAGATTACTCTCCCACCCTTGGATAGAAAGCTGCTATGCCACCCATCCAACTTCACTGAGATTTTATCAAAGAGACAGTTCCAATCTCTTTTTTTCATTCTAGAGCACCTTAGTGGTAGACCCAAATATTTGATAGGGAGGCTGATGCAAGGGGTCCCCAAAGCAGCTGAAATGTCTCCTTACTCAGCCTCAGGTAAGCCAAAACAGATCAGACATGACTTCTCTCTATTCAGTCTAAGGCTTGAGATATCCCCAAAAATGTTGACCATATGACACAGAGCCTGGGCTTCATCAATAGATCCTTCCACAAAAAAAAATCGTATCATCCACGTATTGAAGTATAGGGGCCAAAGCACTCCTGCAAGATAGGGAGTATCCTCTAGTAAGGCCTGCTTCAGCAAGTTTGCAAGCATACCAAGCCAAGTTGTCCACTGCCAAATTAAGGACCAATGGCGCCAAAGGACAACCTTGTCTGATCCCACATTGGGGTTGAATCCATGCACCATAGGGCTTCCCATTTATTAAGGGAGTGAAAGAGGCAGTTGTGATACATCTTTTTACCCATTGAATCCAAGTAGGGGGGAAACCTCTTCTTTTAAAAACTTCCCAAAGATAAAGCTAACAGATGGAATCATAAGCTTTGCGGCAATCAACTTTCCACAAAAAAGCTGTACACTTCCTCTTGTGCCACCCACAAACCATCTCCTGGGCCATGATAAAAGACTCTTGTAAAGATCTGTCAGGAAGAAAAGCAGACTAAAAAGGGTGGATCAACTCTTACAAAATAGGCCGTAGCCTATTGGCCAAGACCTTACTAATCACCAAGTAAATAGAGTTTGAGAGGGCTATGGGTCTGAACTCTTGAAATGATTTTTCCCCTGGTGTCTTTGGCAAAAGGAATAAGAAGGACCTATTGATTTTTTCAAAGCTGAAGTTGCCAACCTCAAACTCTCTGATCACCTCCACCACCTCAGTGCCCACAACATCCCACATCTCTTTGTAAAAGAGGACTTGAATACCATCAAGACTAGGTGAGCCTTCACTGTTGAGATCCTTAATGGCATTCAAAGTTTCAAATTCAAATATAGCTGCAGTCAGGCTGGACCCCAGATCTTCAGTGATTTTGGGTAGGTCACTACCTGTCATCTTCCAACTACCCCTTCCAGCAGATCTAGAGGACTCCTTGAAGTATCTAATAGCCTCTGCTCTGATATCAAAGATGGAGGTAATTCTCTGCCCATCTTTAATAATTAAGGAAATCAGGTTGAGTCTTTTCCGAGAGCTGGCAGCTAAATGAAAGAACTTGGTGTTTGCATCCCCCTCTTTTAGCCACAATTGTCTCGAACATTCCCTCCAATCCATCTCCAACTTCAGATCTTCTTCAGCCACCACCCCTTGCCACCATCTTCTGGTGAGGAGATCCTGCTCAGATAGCAGGTCATTGGCCTCTCTAGAATCAATTTCCTGAACCTTTTTCAAGGCTTCTCTGCGTCTCTGATGCCTCATGACAGAAACAACATTCCCATATTCCTTTAACATTACTCTCATAGCCGACAGTTTGGAAGCCAGCTTGATGGTAGCAGTGCCCTCAACCTGCTTAGCCCTCCACCAACCTTTAAGCATCTCCTTGAAGCCCGGTTCCCTCAACCAAGATTTCTTGAATTTGAAATAAGATCCAGCCATCACCTATTCACCATTATCCCAGACGAAGGGGGTGTGATCAAAGAAGGGTTGTTCAAGACCAGATAACTGAAAAAGTTCCAGAAGCCCAGCATTGCCAAAAAACCTATCAATTTTGGACATGAGACCACTTCCATTCCTCCAAGTGAATTCAGAGCCAGAGGAGGGGAACTCACTCAAACCTAAGGTTTGAACCAATAATTGGAAGTTAGTGGTTGCACTATCAGCCACACCACTGGGCCTATCACTTCCCATCAACACAGTTGAAATCCCCTCAAACAAGCCAGGCTGCCCCATTCGCAAAATCAGCAGCCAAATTCCAATCCTCCCATAGCTCATGTCTTCTGCCTGGGTCATAGGGACCATACACACCTATCACAAAAAATTCACTGCCTCCCTGGTCTCTTTTGAAACTGCAAGTCAGTAAGTGCCTAGCCAAAGAGGTCTCCTCCAACTATAACACATGCTTCTTCCACCAGATAGAAACACCCCCAGATCTGCCAATTGAGTTGATCATCACAGTGTCATTGGTAGCTCCAGCTTTCATCTCAACCCACGCCCTGTCAACCTCACTATCAATATGTGTTTCTTGGAGGATGGCACAATCAATTTCCCATTCTCTCAAATACCTAAGCAGAGAAGCCCTTCGACTTCGATCACGCAACCCATGCACATTCCATGTAAGGATCCTCATTTGGCCACCTGATCAACCCCCTTCTTCACAACAGAGACTTTGCTAACCTTCATCACAGCTGCAATGGCGCACTCATCAACTTTTTGTGTTGAACTATGTCTTCTCAATCTGAGCTTGTAGGGAGGTCTCCCTAGACCAAAGATGGAAGGAGTCGCAGAGTCCTCCTGCAGACCCTCAACTACAGGTGGGCTACATTGCAAACATAAGGAATTCACAGGGATCTCCTGCAGAGCAAGACCAACAGGAGCATTGGCACTTGGAGCCCCTACTTTCAAATCCTTAGCCACAACCTTATTCATCAATGCCATCTCTTTACCTTCTTTCGCTTCCATAGCCAGATCACCTTTAAGCAGAGGTGCAACCCTCCCAGCCTCCAGAGTTTCAATCATCTCCTCCTCTGCCATCAACCCACCCATCCCATCTTCCAGGTCCATACCCTTATTGGGCTCAGCTGTCTTCTCCTGTGTTTCACAATCCATCAATATTGAGTCTGCTTTGGCTTGCAGTACCTCAGCATAAGAGGGAGGGTTATGGTGTGATTCCTTAACCCTGTTAGCCACATGAAAGTTCAAGAGTAGCAACCAGGAGCTCCCCCCACACTGGAGGATCAGCTTATCTGAAATAGACCCAGCTCTAAAGACATAGATCCACACATTCAAAACACTACCATCGCCTTTAGTCAGGCCAATCTTAGCATCCCTTGCCACAGAAGCAAACCCAGCAATCATAGCTTCCACCACCTCTCTAGACCTCAAGTGTAAAGGTAAACCTTTGATTTCAAGATTGCCTGATCTAGAGGCAGCTATTTGAGGTGGTCGCACAGGCAAAGAGCCATCAAAAGGGGAGACCAGATGCCACATCACCACCAACCCACGCAGATTACTCGACCGAAAGCACAGACGTTCAACATCTATCACCCCCAATCCAAAGAGCACAAAACACGAGGGGGAGAGGGCCGCAATCTTCCAAACATCTGTCGAGAGGGAAAGAGACCTTACCAGCTGATGAGCTTTCTCCAGAGATAGAGTGCCCATCATCACTTCCCCGATCAAGGCCCCTCGCAAAACCAGTTCTGCCACCTTAATGTCCTCACTCAGGGGTATCTCCACATCTAGGGTGTGCCCCCCAAAAGCCAGCTGGTGGGGGGGTGGAAGGGGCTGCTGCACCTCTCCCTTTTTTGTCCAGGGGCCAGTGCGCATCCTACCCCTAGGTTTTCCATGGATTGCCGTGCAGGAGTCGTGCTTGTGGCCAAAGCCCCAATAGGCCAAGCAAAGTACAGGACATCGGCACACCGCCGCCATATGTCCACGGCGCCAACATGTAAAATAGACAACCTCCCTACAGTTCCCTGACCACCTATCGAAAGACCACCACCTGTCCACTACCCTAGCTCCTTCAGCCACCTAGACACCATGCTCCCTCCTCCAAGATCACGATCTCCAGACCATCCAGCCACCATTGCTGGCGGTGCGCTCGTTGGACCACCTAGGGTTCATTGTGCTCCCCATAATAATGTCCTTAACGACATTTTCTAATGGGTTATCCAATAGTGGGGGAGTATCAATGGTGGATTGAACCAATTTTGGGCAAATAGGAGTAGTCCAATCGATCACCACGGGCCTTACTTCATGAGTTCTGTGAAAAGGGTTGCTTGCAACAGTGTTCTTTGGCCCTCTTCATCCAGTTGTTGGAACATATCAATCATGGCTTGTTTCCTCTCAATTAATTCTTGGTTCTATCTATATAACTCCAACTGAAGTCTAACAAGAATTGACTAAGTGTCATTAGGTTTTCCTTGGATTTCCTCCTTATTGTACTTAGCATTCAAATCAAGGTTGGGAGGGTATGGACGAGGATGTGTATCAGAGTCCGTACTGCGGTTTAAGTTCTTGGTTGGGTCCTCTATTCTATCATTTTTAGGGTCTAGTTCCTCAAGAGGCACCATTTTCTGTTTAGTCCTACTCCATAATAATTGAGGTTCTAAGTCCTCCTCCCAGTCGGATTCTTCATCAAGGGTCCAAAGTGAGTGTTGATCATACTTGGTTTGCCCAAGTTTATGATCATCATCATTTGATATCCATTTTTCTCAAATTCCTTCCAATTCATAGGTCAAGTAGGAGAGATCCTTGAATTCAGATGACCTATCATGGTTATTGTCATAGGAAGGGTAGGGATCTTGGTGTTCTCCTAAAATGTAGGTCCTATCAGATTGGTTAGTGGGTGGGTGGGACCTAAAAGAGGAGTTATCATGAGGAGAATTAAGATAAGGATCCCCAAGGTTTGGATCATACCCTTGAGAGGGTGGGTTGGGTATATCCCAATAGGAGGTTGGTGCAGGTTGGGTAAAATAGGGATAGTTGGGATAAGAGGGATATTCTAGGTACTTAGGTCTTGGATTATATCCCCAACTAGGTGGCTGGTTATCCCAAGTAAACTATGGATACAGTCTACTTGGGTTAGAATACAAATCATGTCGAAGATAGTTTGGGAAGGAAGGATAGTCATTGAAATCCATGGTTTAGAAGAACTGGAGAGATGAGGGAAGAACAGATGAGAGAGTTGAGTGTGCACAACCAAGAAAACAAACTAGGCCCTATAGTGTAGACCTAGGTGACCTAGAAGCCATGAAAGAATAATCAAATTTGCAAGCAGTTAAACCCCTTTTCCCAAAGTTAATCTAGCCAAGTTGATTACAAGGGGATTGAGGAGAAGGTTCTTCCTTTGGCTTGCGCCGTCGGCTCTTTGATACCCCCCAACTGCGATCGTTTGACGCTTCCCCATAGCCTAGACACTGGATTCCACAATGGGATTGAGGCCAAGCACTTGACAAACCCAATCACACTTCCAGGACTTAGATTTGTCCTACCTAGGGCACGTCCACTCAATTTTAATTTAGGACTAGGATCTAGAAGTGCTTGGGAATGTGAAGGGGCGTTGTTTTGGATTTGTGCCCCTTAATGTTCAATTCCAAAGTGTATAATGTGGTGCACAAGGGATTTGCAAACAAGGTTTAATATGAGTTGTCTTTTAAAGTTCCAACCTTGTTTAGTTAGTTTTTAGGGTTCTAATTCTTAGGTTGCTTCAACCAAGTTTTGCTTAAACACACAAGAGGTTATGCAAACACAGGTGTTTTGCTTTCTTTCCTTTAAGAATATGTGTTTCTAAGAAATAGAATCCCAAAGATTTTTCACCCCTATAGTTCATGCAACTCTATTAGGTGAATTGATTTTTAATTATGGTGAGTGATGTGGTCCAATGTAAGACATGGTTGGCTTCGCAAACACCACTCAAAGAACACTCCAAAAGGGTCTTCCAAATGAAATTAGAGAGTGTATTTTTTTTTTTATTGGGTGATGGATTTAAGATGTGAGTCAAGTAACCTATCACCACGCTAATTTTTTTATTTTTTGGATTTTTTTTAAGCAAGCAAACAATCAAACTAGCCTAGGGTTTATACACGAGCCTAAATGCATTTTTTTAATTTTTTTCATTTTTTTTGATAAAAGAATGGATGGGACTACAGTAGAGAGGATGATACTCACTGAGGTCTTTGCTGCATTCTACCCCCAATCTACCGTCTTCAAGTGCACTCCTCTTATTGCTTTCGCATTGGATCCCTACAGCCAATCCATAAAAAGAGAGAGAGAGTCAGATCCCATGAATATCACCAATGCAAATATAAAAGTGACTAAAAGATCTGTTGCCTCCTTGGCAACGGTGCTAAAAACTATCATCGAAAAATGCATTAGGTTAATTCGTTCGTTGTAGTAGTGCACTTACGACTTCAATTTTAAAGAGAATAATAAAAAATCAGTACGAGTGTCGATCTCAAGGAGGCGAAATCCGAATCGATTAGTCACTCATTTTTTTAGTTCCGCATGATGGTTACTTTGATTTGCTTGGGAAAAGAATAGAGAAGGAGAGAGAGAAAGAGTAGGGTTAGAAATCCATAGAAAGATCTGGTTGCTAACTACACATAATAAGAAGACATGATGAAGCATAAAATGGTGTAAATGGAACCTAGCTTAGAATGGGCACCGAACAACAATTACGATATCAAAATCTTCTTTAAAAATGGTCTTGCAATTGTAGGCAATAGAACTAAAGGAATGCTTAAAGACAAAAACTGTAAGCTATTTAAAATCATAAGCTAAATGCAAGAAAGGGGAGACATCGAGGTAGCCACAGTGGTAGAGGGACTTCTGTCGGCAGTTTGACGACTCCAAGAACATGCTATGAAGCTCTATGGAGTGGGAAATTTGCTTGGTAGAAGAAGTTCTCAAAGGGAAGCCCTAGGGGTCCTTTTATAGCTGTAAGGAGGGCCATGAACTAGGAAAAACTCGCTGCTACGTGCACTAGTTGCTGCTGGCATGCATTGGCACTTGATTCCCGCATGTGAACACTGGAGTGTTGCTGTGGTTCGTTGTTGCTGCATTGCACGTTTAGCTCCATGATGTGAACACCATCATGAGCCATAACTAGCTCAATTTGGTCTGATAAAGTTGATAAAAGCTCCTACATAACCTCAGGGGGTCCTAAGTGCTTGCTATTCTATTTTGAGAAGAAAAGATGAAAATAGGGTTATTTCTGCAATTTTACCATCTCATCACAAATACAAAATAACCATGGGGTATGCCAGGGATTTATTAAAGGTCATATGAATATTAATGTCTAACAAGTGGGTCCATATAAACAAAAATGGGTTTTCACGCATTTCAAGAATTAATGGACATCTAAAACCCTAAAAATAGACCTGCTTAATTAAATAGGGTTCTGGTCAAGATAAAATTCATATAAACCCTCTAAAAATCATATAAAAATATTCTCTATGGTTTGGCATCCTTGATTTGACCATCTGAACCCATTTTAACCTAAAACAGAGTCTCAGATAGATAGTTGCCCTAATTTAGGTTTCTACGTAATTTACCCAATCAAACTTAGTCAAAGCCTAAATCTGACTTCACCATCAGATTATTTGTGTCCAAATTAGATTTGTACCAAAATTTGGGCCAAAGTAGAGATCATCTTGATCAAGTTTGCATTTTGGTCTGTCTGACTCTTTTCCTTCACACACATGCCCCTAACTTTTGAATTTGTTGCAAATTGCCCCCTAACTTCTTCATCTTCTTTGTAGAATGGTCCTTGCTGCTATTGGAGGTCAACCGACCTCCAGGCGAGCTTTGGCGAAACCAAATCCTACTATAATGGCAATCAAATCCCACCAAACTTGGTGGGATTGATGTTCACACCTAGACAAACCTATTGGGACATATCCTAACTCCTAAACCCATTGATTCATGCATGCAAATGCATTGAATCAATGGGTGTTTCATGATTTCCTAAAGAGCACATCCGAGCTCTTTCCTGATCTAGAACCCTCTCTAGAGCTCTATTTAAACCCTGGAACCCCTGCCTTACCTCCTTAGCAAATTTTGGTCAGAAAAAATCTTCTCTCTTCCCTCTCCTGCCACCTCCAGAATTTGCTCCGGCGACATCCTCCGTCCTACTTCTCCACACCTCCAACCATCAAATTGAAGGTGCCACCGTCTTGCTCTTTTCCTCGCGCACCTCTTCGATCAAAGGGAAGGCATTTCTCTGCCTCATTCGCCGTCGTCGCTTCGCCGTCCCTACCGCCTTCTCTGGCTCCGGTCAGCCACAACCGGAGCCCTCTTCCTATCTCCTCCCCTCTAAGTCTCTTTATTCCTTCTTCTCTCCCTCTACTTTCCTTTCACCTACACACAAGTTACAACCACCGCACTGCCCTCTCGCACTTCATCTTCTCCACAGCCAGTAGAACTCCAACGAGTTTGCCCAGCTGCATAGTCCACCAAATCACCCTACGCCACCTCCATAAGTTCTGCCGCATCACCCTCTACAAAAGCCCTCAACCTATTTCGTGATTCACCCACCAGGACACCTCCCCAAACTCAAGCACTTGCGCTTCAACTTCTCAAGGTCGTCAGGCCTCCACCATGACTTGCATAATACGCTACACCACCACCACACACGCCATTCCACGGTGATTCTTTTGAGCCTGTTTGACATGGCCGCAAGGCCATTCTCATGGTTTCAGGTTCCTCGCCGATCTCCGCCACCGTCGCCATCTTCGCCTCCCCGTTCTTTGAGCTTCAAGCCATAATAGCTATAAGCTTTTTCACCAGGCAATGCGGACAAGTCCCAGGAATGCATTCAAGTCGTCAATTGAGGACCTCAGCTTCGCGGTTGCATCAATTAGACGACGACACAGCTGCAGCTTTGTGCGAAAGAGGGACATGGACATAGTCCCACATCAGATAGAGCTGACGCGAGCGCAGCATACAAATTATTTTTGTGTTTACAGCTATTCGCCTTAGCACGTACATGGGGTGAGGTCTCGCTCACGCACACACATACGCACGCCCTCGCCCACAGTTCATGCCATGTGTGTCTGGGCCTTGGTCCATTTACTTGGTTACTCATGTATGGTCTGGTTCCCCCGATCCTGAGAGAGAAAGAAGAGAAAGAGAGAAAGGAAGGGAGGTTTTTTCCCTCTGTTGCTCTCTCTACACTTGGCGAATTTGAGAGGCCTTCGCCTCTGAAGCTGTTGTGCTTGTGCCTCTCCTCTGAGGCCTGAAGGAAAAAGAGAGAGGCCTTTGCCTCTGTTGCTGGTTCTAAGTTACTATTGCATTATTGAAATACTTAAGTTGACATGGAATATTTGGTTGGATACACTATTCATTTATTTGAGATACTTGAGCTTAATTGAAAGGGGTTAATTGGTGATTCAAATCACCATTTTAACCCATCATTTTTTGCACATTGATATTTGAATCTTGATATATTATTCTTGAATCAATTCTGATTGCAATTGTTTATATCTCTTACTTAGAATTGTGATCTTGAGATTAATTAACTGATTGCTCTCTGCATTCGACCTCGGACTTCTTTTCTAAGTTATAAATTTAAGTGTTTAATGCGATTTTGTCCTATACTATAATGCACTTCTTAAACATCGACGATTTCGCATTAGCATTTTGGCACCGTTGCCGGGGAGCAATGTGCAATTTGATCTCTTGATTATGATTCCTGACTTGATACTAACTTGATTTATCTCTTTTGATTGTGACTGTGCAGGGGCTAAGGAGTAAGATCAACTGGACAGCAGCTAAAAAAGTAGCCACTCCAGGGGCCAAGCAGCTACTCCAGGGGCAGGTAATTTTATTTTCCATCCTCATTAAGCCCTTGATTCTGAAAAGCTAAAAAAGGAAAAAAAACCAATTAGGACCAACTTGCATTCTATATTTAGATTCCATCACAACAAGTTGCTTGATTTGATTCATTTTTAGAAATATCCCAAACCTGATTTCTGCACCTATTAAGGGATTTAAGACACCTAGGGCTACCACCTTCTTGATTGAGCCCTAGGTGCCAGATTTGAAATTAATTGATTGACCAATTATAGCCAATTAGGGTTTCCATTCTAGGGCTTCAGAGGCATACTTGCTTAAAAAAGATTCAATCTTCCCAAACTGTGTGTCCTAAGCCTTGACTGAACTTACCTAAACAAGCAAACCCTAAGAATCAAGCTCTAAATCTCACTTGAATCCTAAAAGCGAGACCTAATAATCAAGGACAAATTAGGTAAAGTTGACCCACCTTGTGGGGTCAACCAATCTTCAAATTAGGTCACAACTCACAAAAACATCTTAAAGTTCAAGTGAAATCCTAAGCACCCACACTCTAAACTTAAAATTGGTAGACTTAAGAGGTCAAGTTATCCATTCTGGTCTACCTGGACCCTCAGTGACAAGGAAGGTCGAGTAGGGGAAACCCTGTAACCCATGGGGATGCTCTACCGTGTAGGGGTCATTGCGGGACTCTTCCTTCTTGGCTTCTCAGGTAATTCTTAGATGGACGACTTTCTGATCTAGGGGTATCATCCACCCCGAAACTCTATAGTCATCCAAAGATATTTGGGTGTCTTGATTGGGTCCATCACACCTTCCATCCCTCGTCTTCTCCATCGGTGCATGTTTGGGAGGAGGTCCCTAAGACCACCCTTAAGGCCTCCATTAGCTATTCACTCCCATCGAGGCCAAGCCTCAACTTCTCTATTTATGCAACCACCCAACCAGATCAGCATATCTTCTGATTCATCTGAGCCTAGATCTCCTTCATCCATACTCATGGAACAACTAGCAAAAGAAGAAAATAACCTCCAGAATCAGCTTCAGTGCCTCAACGATCTATTCTAAGCCTTTATGAATCCACCGCAGTGTCCTATGTGCGAGATCATTACAATCCCACTGCGGTGGCGATCGAACCTCGAGTCCAAATCTCAGCTGGAGGTCCTGATAATGAACTTAAGCCCAACATGATTCATGCTATTCCTAAATTTCATGGGCTTAATTCTGAAGATCCTTTCCAGCATATCGAACAACTCAAGCATCTGGCCCAAACCTTTAGGTTAGAAGCTCAAAGTTGGGATATCATGCTCATGAAAATGTTCTCCTTCTCTTTCATGGACAAGGCCACTTATTGGTATCAAACCCTAACTCATCCAATCAACACGTGGACTGAATTGCAATTCGAGTTTCTAAAAATGTTCTTCCCTGTTGGTCAGACAAATGCTCTGCGGCACTAGATCACACATTTCATGCAATAAGCAGGAGAACCACTTCATGAGGCATGGGATCGCTTTCTGGATCTCATGCGAAAGTGTCCTCACCACGGAGTTCCTAAATGGGAACAAGTCCAGTCTTTTTACCAGGGACTCTGTGAGGATATTCTATTGTTCGTTAATGCGACCTGTGGAGGAAACATCATGGGTTAACATGAAGACACCGTGTGGGAGATTCTTGAGAACATATGTGACAACTCCATCAATAATGAATCCATGGGCATGTTCGACCGGATGAATGCCCGTGCCTTAACAAATCCGCGGGGAGCACATGAGCCGTAGGGCCTGTCCTTTTCCATCGACTTGGAGTTAATGGCTAGTCGCTTGGACAAGGTATCGATCATTTAGAAGAAGGTGGATGAGCTGACTCGACATTTGTAGCGAACCACCTCTACGCAAAACCCGTTCACACAACCACCCTCTAGGAGGGAGGCTGTGCATAACATTTACCACCAATCTTCTCAGGGGATGGATCCATGCCCACCCCTGTCTGATCTAGGGTTCGGAGGAAGCTCCGGATCTGCTTACTCTAGTTGGGGGAACTCTGAACCCTCATCTTCTAATTTCTCCAAGGTTCCTCAGACTTGCAAGGACCTCAACGCCATCCAAGATGATCCTTTCTCAAACACCTACAACCCTGGATGGCGTAATCATCCTAATTTCACGTGGTCAGGGAATAATCAAAATTAGAGACCTCAATATCAGCCCCGACCACAAATTTCTCATCCATATCAGCTGCCTCAGCCTTGGCCCAACCCGACTTACCAAACTGGGCCAACTCGAGAAGATCAAATGACTCTTATCCTTTAGCCTCTGGCTGACATTTAGAAGACGAATGTGGCTATCCAAAAATAGCACAAAGATGAGATGACAGAGGTTCGCAATCAACTCGCCCAGATGGCAAATCCCCGCTAGCCTGGTGCACTCCCTTCACAACCTCTGCCCAATCCAAATAACGTGCCGAACCAAAGGTGCGTTATGAACTCGACTTAGGGCCAGGCTCACTATGTCTATCAGGCCCCTTCTGCTCCATCACCCGATGGGATGGAGGCTTCAACATCACACACGGGTTATTAGCAGCAACCACCTCTTTTGCCTACCCCAACCCAAAACTAGGCAGGACTAAATTCTGTTACCACCCATAGTGGCAAAACAACTTAGGACCCACCTTACCCGAGCCAGTCTCAGCCTAGTAGTTCAAAGCCAAACCCTAGGTTGGTCATCCAGGATACCCCAATCTCAGATCAAGAACCTGGACCAATTCTAGAGGAACCTGCAGAGGTTCCATTTTCGGAGGCCTTAAGCAAAGGAAAGAGGAAACCCAAACCTGTGGCTCTCGAGGAGGACCTGGTCAAGATCTTTGAGCAGGTCCAAATAAACATCCCGTTGATGGATGTAATTCGCGATGTACCAGCTTATGCGAGATTTCTGAAGGATGTATGTACACCTAAGAGTAAGCCGTGAACCAAGGGCGGGAATCCAATCATACTGTTTGAGCAAGCCAGCTCCATCATTTTGAGCAGACTCCCGCCTAAGGCAAAAGACCCTGTTACCCCTCTGATTTGATGCAAAATTGGTGATTTAGAATTTGACAGTGCCCTTTTAGACTTAGAAGCTTCCATCAATTTAATCTCTACATCCCTACTAGATCATTTCGAGGAAACTGAGCTAAAATCGACTAAGGTGACTTTATAGTTAGCTGACTAATCGATCAAGTCACTTAGAGGAGTTCTCGAGAATGTTCTGGTTCGGATCCGCGATTTCTACTTTCCTGTGGACTTCATTGTGTTGGATATGGAGACTCTTGAGAATCTGAAGAATACACTGATTATATTAGGTAGACCGTTCTTAGTGACAGCTAGGGCGAACATTAATTGTGAAGAGGGTTAGATTGAATAGAAATTTGGGAACAAGACACTAAATTGATATATTTAAGGCCTAGAAAGGAATTAACTACGGGCAGTGGAACAAGAATGCAACATCAGTTCTATGGATGAGGACACATTTCTCGAGGATGACCCAATTATCCCTGATCCTCAGCCCCAAGCAGATCACACCCAGCAGATAGAGGAGCCTAGCACCGATCTAGACCCACACACAACTCCCACCTTTTCTTCTGAGGCCCATCCCGACCCACCTGCTGCTGCTGATAATCCTGTTATGGAACTGAAGCCTCTTCCCGATCATCTAAAATACATTTTTTGGGTTCTGATCAAACATTTCCTGTGATTATCAATTCCCACCTTACCTCTAATCAGGAAACACGTCTAATTTCTGTCCTCTAGCAACATCGAAGAGCCATTGGTTGGACTCTTGGTGATCTGATTGTTGGTGCTAGAGCACCACGATCATTTGTTTTGATGATAAAAAAACACGTGTTATTTAACATTTGCAATTTGAGTCCTAGATTTCAGGTCAATTGCAAATGTGGACGTGTTTAGACGGAGTTCGAGCTCGCATCCAGGACGGATTGGAGGAGCTTGACGGAAAACAGAGGAGGTTCGCGTGGAGCGACAGATTGAAGATAGAAGACAAGAAGAATAGGATAGATTCTTTTTAATCCTTTCATGTACTTTTATCTTTATTTTTCTTGCTCTTTATTTTCCTTAGAAATTATGTTAAAGAGCCTCAAAGAACCCTAACAGTAGTCCTAGGAACACCGGCACAACCCTAGGATACTTAGGTTTTCTGTAGAATACTTAGAAAACCAATATAGGGTTCAAACAGCACTTCCAGACGTCTAATTCCCAAATCAGACGTCTGATAAAGCATTTTAAGACGTCTGACTGTTGTTTCAGACGTCTGATAACTGTTAGGCTCGACATAGTTAGTTCTGTCTGATGAAATCAGATGTCCAGACCTTAGACCAGACGTCTGATGACTTTGCCAGACGTCCAATTAGTGGACCGTTGGCTGGCTTAGAAAACACTCAAGATTATGACCGTTAGAGCCTTATCAGACGTCCATAGGACTTTACAGACGTCTGATAAATGACCGTTTTGCCTCGGCTGACCCAAAATCTCTTCTCAGAGATTTTCTAGCCGTTGCAACGTTTGGAAATCAATTCCCACAGTAAAAGTAGGTTTCCAGACGTCCAGATTTAGTACCAGACGTCCTATATGTCGTCTGATGGACTTGCACAAAAACCCTCTTTAGATCTGATTCAAGTCAGGGAGAAACCCGCATAGAATCAGACGTCTGACCTTGAAATCAGACGTCTTAAAGTGGCCTTCCAGACGTCTGATGCCAGAGTTAGACGTCTGATCACCCTGTCAAGTGTAATCATTGTCCTGATTTCGGCCTGATTTTCTTGGGCTTTGCACCCAACGGCTATAGAACCTTTCCTAAGCCTTCCAAAGCCTTCCTAAGGCCTCTATAAATAGAGGGGAGCCTTTACACACCTAGACACACAAGATATACACTTAGAAAAACACAAGACACACTTAAGCAACATACTTCCACTCTCTTGTGCCCAATTGAGGCCCTTGCTCTCCATGCTCTAGTTTCATTCTCTTGAGAGCATCAAGTCTTCGCGCACCCGCTCTCCCGCCGTTGTTCACGAGAGCGACATTGCGCCGTTGCGTGGCTCACGCACCCGCGTCATCGTCGACGCACTCCTTGAAAAGGGGAGTTTCCTAAATCCTATAGAAGCTTAGGTTTATTACTTTGTTGGCTCTATAGGTTTGTTGTTTATTTTACCTTTGTTATTTTGGTTGGGTATTCGCTTTGCGAATTCCCGTCTCCTTCGTGGGACAAAATCCTTCTCGTGGAGAGAAGGGGTTGAGGAACGCTACCCTCGTACTTGTAGCGTGGTTGTACTGAGGTTGAATCACCCTCGTTTAAAGTGATTCGTTTAGTGGATTTTGATCAACTAGGTTGATCGGAAAATCCTAACTCGAGAGGGTTAGGTGGTGGTTTTTACCCGGTTTGGGTTTCCACCTAAAAATTCCTGTGTACATTTTGTGATTGCTTATTTTTGTGAGATTGCTTTATATATTTGATTTCCGCATTATTACGTCACCCCTCCAAGTAGGGAAGAACTTTCACTGATTGCCCTTCATATTGCACACACCGCATTTATACCGAAGAGGGTGCACGACCATCTCGTGAAATGCAGAGACATCTGAATCCAAATCTACAGGAGGTAGTGAAAAAGGAGATCATCAAGTGGTTAGATGCAGGGATCATCTACCCGATCTTCGATAGTCGGTGGGTGAGTCTAATCGAGGTTGTGCCTAAGAAAGCAGGACTCATCGTGATCACGACTGAAACCGGAGAAACCATACTGACCCATATAGCAAACTCATGGACAGTCTGCATTGATTACAGCAGACTAAATACCTCTATGAAGAAGGATCATTTCCCACTTCCATTCATTGATCAAATACTCGAGAAACTAGTGGGAAATCGATTCTTCTACTTTTTGGACGGGTACTCTGGTTATAATCAGGTGGCAATCCATCCTAAGGACCAAGAGAAGACCACCTTTACCTGCCCCTATGGGACATACACATTCCGTAGGATGCCTTTCGGTCTCTGCAATGCACCTGTTACCTTCTAGCGGTGCATGCTTGCCATATTCTTAGATATGGTAGGTGAATACCTTGAAGTCTTCATGGATGACTTCTCGATATTTAGGGAATCTTTTGATGATTGCCTCCTACACTTGGTCCAAATCCTCAAGCATTGCATCAAGGTGAATTTGGTTCGTTCTTGGGAAAAGAGCCATTTCATGGTTCTTGAGGGAATTGTCCTGGGTCACCTTGTTTCTGAGAACGGCATCCAGGTTGATCGAGGCAAGGCTAATTTGACTTCTAAACTACCCATGCCTAGCTCGGTTAAGGACATCTTCTCTTTTCTGGGGCACGTTGATTTTTACCGTTGTTTCATTCTTGATTTCTCAAAAATCGTATGCCCCCTGACTAATCTTCTCTCAAAGGATGTCCCTTTTGAGATCACCGATGAGTGCATGCATGCATTTAAGAGCCTACATGATCGAGTTACTCAAGCACCAATCCTACAATCCCCTAACTGGTCTCTACCCTTTGAGATCATGTGTGATGCGTCTGACGACACTGTGGGGGTAGTGCTTGGGCAGAAAGTTGACGGGAAACCTGTGGTCATCTACTATGCTAGCAAGACGATGGATAAGGCTCAGCGTAACTACATGGTTACTGAGAAAGAGCTATTGGCAGTAGTATCTGGTTTGGAGAAATTCAGATCTTATCTTCTAGGTTCCTGTGTCATCATTTACTCAGATCACACCACTGTGAGGCACTTACTCGCGAAGAAGGAAGTGAAACCTCAATTAATTTGTTGTATCTTGCTGTTGCAAGAATTTGATCTCTAGATTTGCTACAAGCTGGGAAAATAGAACGTGGTAGTTGACCCTTTGTCCCATCTTCCTTCTTCAGTCATCGACCCATCTAGTCCGATCACCGAGCATTTTCCAGACGAACATTTACTAGCCATTCACGGTCTCCCCTAGTTTGCTAATATAGTAAACTACTTGGTTATAGGGAAAGTCTCGCCAAATTGGGTGACTTTCAAGTGAGACAAGCTAATTTCTGAGGCCAAGTACTATATTTGGGAGGAACCATATCTTTTCCACATTGTCAATGATCAGGTAATCCAGAGATGCATTCTTGACGACCAGGTCAATGACGTGATCTCATTCTGTCACGACCAGGCTTGCAGTGGTCATTTCTCTAGGCGTAAAACCATAGCAAAAATTCTCTAGTGTGGGTTCGTCTGGCCCACGATGTTCAAAGACTCACAAACGTATTGTAGGGCATGCGCTCATTGTCAGACCCTCGGCAACATTGGCCCATGGGATATGATGCCCTTGAACCCGATAATTGTGTGAGAAATCTTTGACATATTGGGAATTGGTTTCATAGGACGCTTTCCTGGATCTAACGGCTTCGAATACATCTTGCTCGCTGCTGATTACGTCTCTAAATGGATCGAAGTTGTCCCCACGAGAACTAGCAATCATAAAGTTGTTCTCTGATTCATCAAGGAGAACATCTTTTCCAAATTTGGGGTTCCTAAGGCCATCATCAGCAATGGTGGGTCTCATTCAACAATGTGCACTTCCAATCCCTAATGAAAAAGTATGGGATGTCACATCGTATCTCGACTCCTTACCACCCCCAGACTAATTGTAACGACCCGGTTCCCGAGTCCCTATGAGACACGAGAACCGGACCGACTCGACTAATCCCAAGACCCAGTCGTCCAACGAGGAAGTAACCAAAAGACAGTAAAATAAACCACATTCAGCATGAATATAACTAACAGTAAGAAAGTACAGCAGTAAGGAAAGAACTACTACAGTAGGCACCACCACAACAGTAAAACAACATTTATCATATAACAAACTGCAGGTAAAGAAGGTACAGCGGAAACAAAACTACTCACTAGAACAGAAACAAAAAGGGGTACAAAGCTGGGGTAACTCTACTGGACCCTACTCGGCCCAGCGTCCTCTGCAGCCGCCGACCCTGGCTGCTCAACACCTGGTCCTGAAAAAGGTAACGAGTGTAACACGTCAGCAAAACGCTGAGTAGAGTGGCAAACTAACTAAAGGCAACAGTAGAGTGTACAGTAGCTATTATGTTCTATTACTTCCTTTATTTACATCTTTCAATTTTTCTCACTATTTCATTTATTTCTCAGATCCTTTACTTGATCTCGAATGTCCTCGTGGGACGATCTTGATTGCAGTCTTTTCCAAAAGTAGAAGTAGCACGTGGTGCTCTCCTGGCCGGGAGAGTCCCCCGTGGTGATCCTACCCTCAGTCAACCACCCCAAGGTCACTGACAGACGTAACGGTGACTACGGCACGCGCGATAAACGCACAGGTAGCTAGCCCGCACTGGCACGCGGTCAGTCGTTTCTGTTAACGGGTGCGCCCAAAGCACAGCACGGAACCAGGGCAGAGCCCTCTCAGTAACAGGGGTCCAACCCCTCCACAGTAACCAAACCGGGGCCTTGCCCCTCCACAGTCCGCGCACCCTCGCCTGACTACCCTGGTTTGCCCTAGTGGGCCTAACAAGTCGGTGAAGGAGGCTAGCAGAACCCCGGGGCCCGTGGGGTAGCTAGTACTCTCCTAACACTACTAGCTCTCCTCGGTACTACGTACACGAGGGCCAGCAAGTCGGTACAGAGCGGCCAATCCTAACCCCGGGTCCCTGGGGCGGCTGGCCCCACTCTGCACTAAACAGGTACAGGTACTTCCCTTGGTACTGCGTACCCAAGAGACAGTACAAACTACATCTCAGTTCCATTCCTTTTTCTTTCCAGGAGTTCCACTCCTAACTCCCCGTAGGGTTCCAGCTCTTTATTTCAGAACATCATATGTTTCACTTTCCAGATTCACGTTCTCAAATTCCATGATCTCAAACATGTTTCTTTATTCATAACAGGCAGCTGTTAATTAAATTTACAGGCAGCTTTATATATTCCTTTCCATTTTTCCAAGACTGCAGTAATATACATTCCACTAGTTTTTCCATCCTAGGATTCATGCCATATCCTAGGATCTATCATACAATCTAGTTTTCCGGCCCTAGGATTCATGCAACACCTAGGAGCTATCATTCCATATATTTCTCATTCCTAGGATTCATGCAAAGCCCTAGTTTCTAGTTATGGTTCCATACTTTAACAGATTTTATTAATACTTAAAACCACTCTACCAGGTACAACGGGAGTAATGGGGGCGTGATCGGGAATCCCGCGCGCCTCCGCGACTCTCAAGACTGCAACCGAACGAGGTCCTATCACAAGGATCAAACACAAGGAGTGTCTCAAAATAGTGTATAGCTACTGTAGGCGGGTAGAGGAATTAATTCTGAAATGAACGCAACTCGAATCGCGGAAAACGGAGCCCAAACGGGCCCTAAACGGGTCGAGAAAGACGATACTGTGCAAAATCAGACGTCTGGAACTCCCTCCAGACGTCTTAAACGGTGGATCAGAGAATTACCTGTTCAGCGTGGTTTCCCAGACGTCCAGAAGTCTGCAGGGACGTCTTTCCTAGATCCCAGACGTCCGATGGTCACTCCGGACGTCTGGAGGTCACTCCCGCCGTCTGGTACAACTTCCAGACGTCTGATTCGCAAAGGATGACGAATCAGAAAACCTGCGCACAGCCAACCCCCATCCCTCAGTACGGTCAGTCGACAAGAAGGAAGAAGAAAGCGGAAACTCACCTTTCAGACGTCTGTATGATCTCACAGACGTCGACCTTGCCGTCTGGATATCAATCCAGACGTCTGATTCTGGAAATTTTTCCAGAATCAGAGCCCTGCTCGGCCTCCGCTCGCGACGCCGCCCGCGTCGCACCTCGCGCGTCTGCTGCTCAGCCCGCACAGGTCCCTCTCCGTGACGCTCTGCGCCCCCTGCGCCCTCCGCCGGCCGGCCAAGCCGCTCCTGGCGAGCTCGCCCTCACGGCAGAGCCCCGCCTTCGCACGCCGCAGCTCCTCCGCGCTCACTGCGGCTGCCGCTGCCGCTGCGCCCTCGCGTCCGCTCGCTCTCGCGCACAGGCAAGAGAAGAAGGAGGAAGATGGTGGAGACGGGAGGGGAGGCGCGCCCCCCCCCTTTTTAACGTCGCGCGGAGAGGAGAGAGAAGGCGGTCGCAGCCGCCTGCGGCCGCAGAGAAAGAGGGCAGAAACGCAGGTCTGCGCGCACAGGCGCGCAGACGAATATCCCGTGCGAGCATAACTGTTCGCCAGACGTCTGTAAACTATCCCGGACGTCTGGTCAGACGTCTGGATGTGATCCCAGACGTCTTGACAGACGTCTGGGCCACCTCCCAGACGTCTTAAAAGGCGTCTGGGGCACGCGCTCGTTACACTAATGAACTGGCAGAACTGTCAAATTGAGAGATCAAGAAGATCCTTCAGGTCACTGTTCGGCTTGATAGGAAGGACTAGTCTACTTGCCTTCCGGAAGCTTTGTGGGCCTATAAGACCGCCCACAAGACCTAATTAAGCATGTCTTCCTTCAGATTAGTGTACGGAAAGGCATGTCACCTTCCTGTAGAGATGGAGCATAAGGCCTATTGGGTAGTACAGAAGTGTAATCTGGATTTGATGAAGGTTGGAATACACCGCCGGTTGCAAATGAGCGAGATTAAGGAACTACGCAATGATGCGTACGAGAACTCGTGTATCTACAAAGAGCAGGTCAAAGCCTTCCATGATAGGCACATTATGCGAAAATCTTTCCACCTTGGTCAGAAAATCCTACTCTTTGATGCCAAGCTCAAACTCTTCCTAGGAAAACTTAGATCTAAATGGATTGGACCTTTCTTGGTAAGAAAAATCTTTGGAAATGGAGCCATTGAAATTAGTGAACCCAACCATGATTCTGAACCTTTTGTCATGAACGGTCAGAGACTCAAACCGCTTGTCGAGCTCATCGACCTGAACGTGGCTAAGTTATCTTTTGATCTCCATTCTCCCTGAGCTTATTGCGTCCAGCTAATGGCGTTAAACTTAGCACTTAATGAGAGGCAACCCATCATCTTTTTGAAAAACCCAAATTCTTTTGACATATCGCTTCGCTAAAATCATATTGCACTTTAGGGTTCGTCCATTAAAACAACCGACTCCACCTCTGGTATACGTAACAGAACTTGAAATTGTTCGCAACAATCACCCTATTCTATTGTACGATCTAAGCTGAACTCGAACCCACCTAATGTACAATGAGGACATTTCCAATTGTAGGCATGGGAGGATTAAAGTGCAAAACACCGTGAAAATCAACTCCCACAAAAGGATTACACAAAAAAAAAGGAGGATTAAGTAAAGAGAAGGTCCATTTGAGAGAAAAATGAGAAAAAGGAGGGAGGAAAATTTGAAAAGAAAAGAAAAGAGCAAAAAGATAAAGAAAAAATGGGGTCCCTTCAAAATGATATGGAACTTACCTAACTTCTAGGTTGGATTGAATGATGAATTAAGACCTGGAAGGCTAAAACTTAACGGATTAGTGGCGAATACCGACCTTAGGCCTCTTGGATCTGTTCTGAGATTTAAACACTCACGTACTTGTCAAGATCTAGATTAGTCCTTAAGAGGTTGAGGAAAATGTAAAGCTTGTGTATTAGGTCTAAGGCTTAGGCAGTATTCGACCCCATTAACTGACCTCTAGTTTGCGGGACTCGATAACCTAAGCACCAAAAAATCTCACACAGTCTGGCTCAGTGCGCTTAAATATGAAATTATGCCAAAGCATTTATGCTGTTCTGAAAATGGTCCTAAGATCTAGATTAGGAGTGGCTCGAAAACACAAGTTGATTTGGACAAGTTCCCGACACGGAGAGGTGGAAAATTCCCCTCGAAGATGTGCAATAACATATGTCTCCTCGGTGCTTGTCTCCTAGGATATCTATATATCCTACCAGGGGCATGTAAGCATCTTGTGCTCGTTCAGATGCTATGGGCGGCATTATCATGAAATGTCGATTACTAGGGTCTGGATTTAGCTATAGAACACCATGGGCGGCACTATCCCGAAGTGTCAATAGCAGGGTTCTGGGGGTTGCCATGGGCGGTGCTATCTCGAAGCATCGATTGCCAGGGACCCTACGAGGATTGATGGTGGGGACAAGGAATCTGATACAGAACGTGTTTAGGGCCAATCCAAGGTTGGATCTAAGGAAAAATATAATGAAAAGAAAAAAAAAGTGAGAGGAAGCTCTCCACAAATAAAAAAATCTCCTTCTATCCCTTTCTCTCTTACAAAAATACATTGGCAAACTAAACTTGGGCTAACCATGTTACAAGCATAGGTGCTTTAACAGCTAGGTCCAACAAACCTTAGGTTAGTTCCTATGGGTCTTAGAAACCTTTGCAGCAGACTGAGCCGAAAGTTAGTCAGGCCTGGATCTGGGATGGTACTTGAGTACCTCTAGGCCTATTGTTGGTATTAAGATCTGATTCCTAGAGAAGCAGCTTAGTAAGGCATCCTAATGGTTACATCCGACCTAGATAATTGGTTTGGTCCATAAAGTTTTGCCAAGGGACTAGCAAAAGCTAGGCATAAGGGTATGATGGGAACACATCATGAGTCATAACTAGCTCAATTTGGTTTAATAAAGTTGATAAAAGCTTCTACATAACCTCAGGGGGTCCTAAGTGCTTAATATTCTATTATGAGAAGAAAAGATGAAAATATGGTTATTTCTGTAATTTTACCATCTTATCACAAATATAGAATAACCACGGGGTATGGCAAGGGTTTATTAAAGGTCATATGGTCATTAATGTCTAGAAAGTGGGTCCATACTGACATAAACGTGTTTTCACGTATTTCAAGAATTAATGGACATCTGAAACCCTAAAAACAGACCCGCTTAATTAACTTGGGTTCTGGTCAAGAAAAAATTCATCTAAACCCTCTAAAAATCATAGAAAAATATTCTCTAGGGTTTGTCATCATTGATTTAACCATTTGAACCCATTTTGACCTAAAATAGAGTCTTAGACAGATAGTTGTCGTAATTTAGGTTTCTGCATAATTTACCTAGTGAAACTTAGTCAAAACCTAAATCTGACTTCACCATCATATTCCTTGGGTCCAAATTAGCTTTATACCAAAATTTGAGCCTAATTAGATATCATCTTTACCAAGTTTGCATTTTGGTCCAGTTTGACTCTTTTCTCTCACACACATGCCCCTAACTTTTGAATTCATTGCAAATTACCCCCTAAATTCTTCATCTTCTTTGCAGAATGGTCCTTACTGCCATTGGAGGTCAATCGACCTCCATGCGAGCTTTGACCAGACCAAATCCTACTATAATGGCAATCAAATCCCACCAAACTTGGTGGGATTGATGTTCACACCTAGATAAACCTATTGGGACAGATCCTAACTCCTAAAACCCATTGATTCGTGCATATAAATGCATTGAATCAATGGGTGCTTCTTGATTTTCTAAAGAGCACATCCGAGCTCTTTCTTGATCTAGAGCCCTCTTTAGAGCTCTATTTAAACCCTGGAACCCCTGCCTTACCTCCTTAGCAAATTTTGGTCAGAGAAAACCTTCTCTCTTCCCTCTCCAGCCACCTCTGCAGTTTAAATCGGCGACATCCTCCGTCCTGCTTCTCCGTACCTCCAACCATCAAATTGAAGGTGCCACCGTCTTCCTCTTTTCTTCGCGCACCTCTCCAATCAAAGGGAGGGTGTTTCTTTGCCTCATTCGCCGTCCCTACCATCTTCTCCGGCTCCAGTCAGCCACAACCAAAGCCCTCCACCTATGTCCTCCCCTTTAAGTCTCTTTATTCCTTCTTCTCTCCCTCTACTTTCTTTTCACCTACACACAAGTCACTCACAACCATCGCATCGCCTTTTGCAGTTCATCTTCTCCACGGTCGGCAGAACTCCGGCGAGTTCGCCCGACCTCCATAGTCCACCAAATCACCCTGCGCCACCTCCATAAGTTCCGCCGCATCACCCTCTACAAAATCCCATAACCTATTTCATGATTCACCCACCAAGACACCTCCCCGAACTCAAGCACTTCTGCTTCACCTTCTCGAGGTCATCAGGCCTCCACCATCACTCACACCACACGCTGCACCCACCACCGCACTTGCCATTCCATGGCGATCCTTCTGAGCTGTTTGACGTGGCCGCAAGGTCGTTCTCGTGGTTTCAGGTTCCTCGTCGGTCTCCGCCACTACTGCCATCTTCGCCGCCCCATTCTTTGAGCTTCAAACCATAATAGCTCCAGGCTTTTGCACCAGGCGCTGCGGGCCATTCCACGGCGATCCTTCTGAGCTGTTTGACGTGGCCGCAAGGTCGTTCTCGTGGTTTCAGGTTCCTCGTCGGTCTCCGCCACTACTGCCATCTTCGCCGCCCCATTCTTTGAGCTTCAAACCATAATAGCTCCAGGCTTTTGCACCAGGCGCTGCGGACAAGTCCCAGCAATGCATTCAAGTCGTCAATTGAGGACCTCAGCTCCGTGGTTGCATCAATTGGACGACGTCACAGCTACAGCTTTGCGCGAAAGAGGGACGTGGATATAGTCCCACATTGGATAAAGCAGACGCGAGCGCAACATACAAATTATTATGTTTACAGCTATTCGCCTTAGCACGCACATGGGGTGAAGTTCCGCTCAAGCACGCGCATACGCACGCCCTCGCATGCGGTTCACACCACGTGGGTCTACTCCTTGGTCCGTTTACCCAGTTACCCATGTCTGATCTGGTTCGCCCGATCCTGAGTGAGAAAGAAGAGAAAAAGAGAGAGTAAAGGGGGGTTTTTCCCTCTGTTGCTCTCTCTACACTTGATGAATTTGAGAGGCCTTCACCTCTGAAGCTGTTGTGCTTGTGCCTCTCCTTTGAGGCCCAAAGGAAAAAGAGAGAGGCTTTTGCTACTATTGCATTATTGAAATACTTAAGTTGACGTAGAATATTTGGTTGGATACACTATTCATTTATTTGAGATACTTAAGCTTAATTGAAAGGGGTTAATTGGTGATTCAAATCACCATTTTAACCCATCATTTTTTGGACATTGATATTTGAATCTTGATATATCATTCTTGAATCAATTCTAATTGCAATTATTTATATCTCTTACTTAGAATTGTGATCTTGAGATTAATTGACTGATTGCTCCTTGCATTCGACCTCAGACTTCTTTTCTAAGTTATAAATTTAAGTGTTTAATGCGATTTTGTCCTATACTATAACGCATTTCTTAAACATCGACAATTTGCGTTAACAGTCCACTGTCACTACGCTGTGCTGTGGTTCACACGCCCGTGCGCACTTGAGAACGAAGGATGATCTGGAGGCGACGTGGCCACTCGTGGGATACTCAATTGCAATCTAAGGGCATCGCATAACCAGTTGGTGGTAGGAAGTGCACCAAGAGAAGTGACCGGCCTCTCCAACACTTAGCCAATTTTTAGGATACTCTCTCACACAGCAGCTCTTTTTACTGTTCACTTAAACAAAAATTTGGTTTATTAATGGGCGAATCGGCCTTTCGTGGGATACACAACACCCATATGGGTGGGACCAAACCACTACTAAACCGATCCTAGTTCTTATTTAGGATTTTAGAGTGCATTCTTTTAGGTCCATTCAGGCCCACAGTAGGCCCATATGCTGAATAATATGCTCATTTCATGCTCAAAGGAGAGGAAGGTGTAATGGCGTATGCTTGCGCCCTGCACTGACGATTGCCCTATAGCCGCAAAGAAATCAATTTATACCGCTGTAGCAGTGCACAGCTCCACGATGTGGCACTAAAGATGGCACCCAAATTAAGCGTGCATGTGTGCTGCGAAGGTAATTTTGGCCCTCGATTTGGGGGCCCAAATTGAGTCCAATTTACAAATAAATTATATGGTTGTAAATCCCTTACACAGTACTACATGATTATATAATTAATTTACAAAAATAAATTATTTAATTATATGTAAAAATTAGTTAAATTTAGGGATTTATACACATTAATTTAGGGTTTAAATTCTTAATTAATGTACAAATGGATAAGTTAATGATGAAATAGACTTTATAAATAGTTAATTAACATATTAAGGTATTTATTATATATTTTTAATTTATTTTATAACATTTATTTTAATTTATATACATTTAATACACATTTTCAAGAGGTACATACATAATTAAGTTATAAATACTATAATACAGTATAAATATGTTACAAATAGGTTGAAAATAATTAAATTAATAATATACAAGTTTACAATCTGAATTACTTCAGTAATAACTTAAATTACTAATTTATTTTATTTTAAGTTAATAACTTACCTATTTAACTTAATAACTTAATTACCTTCAATAAATACATAAATAAATTAATGTATAGGTATAATACATTATATAATGAATATTTAAATACGTATGTACAGTATTAGACACTAGTATACAAGTATTCTTATTTATTTATAATTACCCTAATATAAGTACATTTATTCTAATATAAATTAATATACAATTATATAATAAGGTTATATATATAGTAAATCATCCTAAATACTTATTTAAATATATAAAATACAATTATAAGTTATTTATGCACATTATTTGCTTATATTACAATATTGACATATAGCTTAGCATTAAGTTATATTTACATGTATAAATATAATATACATGGTATTTTTACGAAATTTTTAGCTTTTTCTGATTTTTATAGACTTTTTATGTTTTATAGAGGTAGGAGAAGCGAGAAGGTGAGATGAAAGGAGAAGAATTTCTTTTTATGATTTTTGACCTTAGTTCTTTTATCATGTTTCAAAGTAGATCGAACCGTCGGGTGATATGCTCTACCAAGCCAGGGGTGTAGAATACTTTGCAACTTATGATACACTTAAAGAAATACCTAATCTTACTTAAGACAGATTTCTTTTGTTTTTTATGATTTTTTTGATGATTTTTATTTATTTGCAAATCTCATCCAAAAGAGACCTAAATGGATTTTAACTATGGAACCTAAGGCCTCTAAAATGGGCTTAAGTGGTTGGAAAAGTCATAAAAACATTCAGACACCTCCAGTAGGCCATATATATGTAACATGATTGATCATTAAAACATGAGTTTCCATTGAATTTCATCAAATTTATAACTTTGGACAGATTTTGCTATGAACATGCTACTGACAGTGAATCAAAAGATGAATTTACATGCCATAATTAAATCAAATTCAAGCTTCAACAATATTTAAATGTTTGAGATGTAGTTCTAGCATTACAACACAATGCAACTTAATTAAACCCTCAATCACAACTCAAATTCCCTTGGAACCAATCCTACAGTGCAACTACTGTTGTTTTCAGCTACAACGTTGATCTGCTACTGATTAGTAGACCCGAATCAGAACACATAGTGTCTGATTTGGTGCTTAGAACACCAAACTCAGATCTGGAAATTAAACCTGAGTGCACTTAAAGCCATAAAAAATCTTTCATCATCAAATCAGTGCTTCAAATTAGAAAACAAAGTAGTTGTTGTTGCTTATGCTTAGATCTAAAACAAACATTGAAAATCCACTTGAAATCAATTGCAAATCTTCCAAAGAAGTTCTAAAATCCATTTGACACTCTAATACATAGTGATGAACTCTTGGAACCCTAATTTGATCATTCTTCTTTGTCATGGACAACAAAAGAGGAATGAATCAAACTAGACTCCAATTTCACTTGTAAACATTCAGAACCTTCATTTTAATCTTCAAAATCTTTGTTGAACTTTAGATATTAGATTGAAACTCTTTCAGTTCAGAAATCTATGTCATCTTATTTTGGGCTTTTACTATGGGCTACAAGTGATCTGATCACTTGATCATTCTGTACATCATTGATTGATGTTCAAAGTGATCCAATGATCCCATAAAAACCACTAGATCATTGTTTTGACCTCCAATCAGAAGCTTTGATTTTCCATAGCCCAACTACCTAATGCAAGGCTTGAATTAGGCAAATACTCATCTGAACATCAAAACTAACTTAAAACACCTCAGAATCCTTACATTTTACCCAATTCAGCTCAATAAAAACTCAAATAGCTTGATTAAATTCATTACAAGTCGAATCGACTCCAAATGTTGCCATTGGGCTTTAAAATCCAAATACAAATCAATCAAGCAAAATTTGATACAATTGAATCTAGATCAGGGGTCTTTATGAATATATGGAGTGAATGGGAGACTCCCTTAGGTGAATTTTAGGTGCAAAATTCAGATCTAGAAGCCAAAACTTCTAAATTTGAATTAGGCCTTGATGAAGGGGTGAACGATGATTAAATCATCAAGGAAAATAGTCAGCAGCAAGTGTAAGATGATGAGGAAGATCAGAGGATCGATAAGACAGTGAAAAACCACCTCTCTAATCTAAATTGATTAGAGAGGGCGAAGTGGATCTAAATTTATCTACTCCTAATCTAAGCAATCAACCATTAAATTTGCAATCTAATCTACTTCTAACTAATCTACACTACACTAACAAACACTACAATTATCCTAGAAAGCAGTAGATCCTAAACTAATTGGAAGAATGGAACCTTTGAGAAGATTTGCAGTTGGTGGCTGCAGCGAGGAAGGAGGAAGGTACTCCGGTGGAGGGAAAACTCTCTAGTGGAGTTCAAAGTTGCCTTCAGGTGTTACGTGATCCTCAGTGATGAGGAGAAGTCAGAAAGTGGAACTCCACCGCCTAGGCGATGGAGCAGAGGGCTGGTGAGGAGAACTCGGAGTGGATGAAGGACTAGCTCGAGAGAGGTAGATGGAGAGCTGATAAGCACGCGCGAGCTTAGGTAAGGTGCTTAAGTAGCTGTGCGAATGATTCCAATCACCATTAGGTGCGATTAGTCCCCAAGGGCTTCAATGGTAGGATAAGAGATGGGAGGAATGCGAGAAGCTTAAAACCAAATGCCCACCATCAGATGGGATCTAGGTGAGGCTACGATTCTCCACACAAAGGCGTGGGAAGGATGGGGAAGGATCCACCATTGGATCGGTGAGTCAAGAGATGGATGGCAACTGGAGCACATGCTCTTCGTGCGTGAACAGTACGCATACTACCCACAGGTGTTTTGGGTAATTTACATGAAAGCCCTTAAAGTGAAAGGGTGAAGAAATTGCACCAAGGGCCATAAGTGGTGGAAAATCATGACTGAGTAGTCCAAAAGTCTCTCAAATGGGTCCCTTGAGATTTTCACATGAATCCTTGTGACTTAAATATGTGAATAACAGTTGTGCATGAGGACCTAAATATGAAACTCTAAATGCAAGATCCTATTGATGTCCAAATGCCATGAAGTTTTTATTGGAGCTTAATTAAACATTTAAAAAGTTAATTCAACATTTAATTTGTACTTTTGAACTCAAACATGTGTTCAATTTGCAATTGAATCATCAATTTATATTTATGAATAGAATATCTCACTAATTGACCTAATTATGCATTTTTAATACAAATTTGTTGTTTTAGATCATTTTCCTTAATTTCCACAATTAACCCATTTATCATGTTAATAATATAGTGTTTAACCTAGTTTCTAGCTTAACTTGGGCATTTGAGCTATGATGAGCCACACCTCAGCAATATCCCTATCCATGCCCCTAAACCTTAGGATAGCCTTCCCAACCCTAAAACCACTGCCACTAGGATATCCAAATCTCAGAGCCTAAAACATGGAGAATACTATCCATGTTCCAATCCACACTATCCTTATCCCTAAACTCCACTTAGGTCAACCTAAACCTAGAACCCAAAACCCAGATAGTACTATCCAAAATCCTATTATCCACTATCCAAGAACCTAACCCTACTCGCACTAACCCAATTTCACTATTCCTACCCCAATTTCCCTTTAGGTTCCCATGTAGGCTCACTAGTATCCAATTGGACTCATTTTGGAGTCAATTATGTCAACCACATTCTAATTAGGTGCATATTGAAATGACCCTTCCCAAGGACCGTTTGGCACTTTCAAAATTTTTAATGGTTTTTGTGCAATTTTAACCCCTTAGGTTTTTATTGTGGATATGTGAGGGAAAAAGAAAACTTGTGGGGGTGCCCCCATAATTTTCCCATCCCCACACACCTTACCCCACTGTACCATCACCCCATTCCCCTAAAACCACCATACACCATCCCCCTCACCCCTCACACCACCCCACGACGACACCCTCCCCATTCCCTCCACACTACCTTTCTTCTTCCCATACCTCCCACCTCCATATAAACCCCCTCCTCCATTTCATTCCCACACCACCGCCGAAAGGGAGCAGGAGAAGGAGAGAGTGGAGAGCGGAGGAGACCGGAGACTTGAGAGCAGAGGGCTCGTTGGGAAGACGGGGAGGTGCTGCAGTTGCTGCAGCTTCTGCGAAAGAAGCTCGCAAACGATTCTGCGGAATCATTTTTTCGCAGGATTAAACGTCTGGTCAAACGCCTGGAGGTAATACCAGACGTCTGATAGTAAGCAGTTCTCATTTATTTTCTCTTCCTGACAAGTCTGATTGTGCGTACGTATGTCAAGGGTTGGGGAAGTGCGTCGGTGTGAGGACCAAGGCAGTTTCAAACATCTGCGAGTGTCTCCAGACATCTGAAGACACCCTCAGAAGTCTGCACGAAGTTCCAGACGTCTGAAAAAGGCACCCCAAGCAAAGTGAGTCTCTGAGTTCGTTTAAGATGTTTGGGACTCTTCCCAGACATCTGATTTTGGTCAGGGTTGGTGTTCTTGGGCCCAAACAGAGTCAGATTTCCGTAAACAAAACGTTGTTAGATTTTGTTCGAGTTTCTATACATAATGATATACTGTCTATGCAATTTTAAGCTCGTTTGACCTGTCGATTCATGTTGCAGGTCTCCAATCCATAGAGTATACAGGACCTACAGAGATGTCAGGAGCTACCGTATGAGCCCCCATTCCACCCGGTTACCCTGGTAGAGTGGTTTTCACCTAACTAGCAATGTATAATTAGCTAATTGCTTGTCCAATTATGTTTAGTTGCATGTAAATGACTTAACCACCACTCTACTCAATGTTAGCTGACCATGAATTTCTATGACCATGTTCAGGTCAGGGATTTGAGCAGCCAACGCCACCTGCTGCTGAGGGCGCTAGGCCCGGTCGAGCCCAACCGTAGTCCTTCCTTCTTTTTTGCTACAGAGTTTTGTTAGTAGTGAGTATCCTGTAGACTGTTCTATTATGTTCAATTATATTTCTAGCAGTTTCTATTGCGATGGCTATGTTCGTAACTGTACTTTTCCGCTTATGCCATGTTATATCCTTCAGATATAATGTTCTATTTCCTTTACTATCTCTTACATACTTTTTTCTTGGTTACATTACACGTGTGGTTGTAAAATGAGTATACATTTGGTCGTTTCTCGTTGGATGATTGGGTCTTGGGGTTCGTCAAGGCAAGCCATTCTCGGGTTCTGTGGGGAGCCGGGAATGGGTCATGACAAGATGGTGTCAAAGCAAGGTTGTCCCAAGAAATGAACTAAATGATCTGGAAGTAACCACTCTTGTACATGTAGCTAGGATAGCCATCACAACGTATTATCTTGATTGTCGCTTTTGAGTCTTATTTCCCTCTGTAATCAAGTGTCCTTGATAGTTTTATCTTTTCTTCGATCTTCGTATAGGAGATGCTTCGCCAGGGAACTCTTGAGGCAGGCCGCGGATGTGGTCGTGGCCGTGGGTGTGGTCGTAGGGGAGGACGAGCGATGGCTGAGGATGGGGCGCTCCACCTCTCCTTCCAGGCGTTCAAGCCCCGGACCTCGCCCAGCTGATCCGGGATATCATACGGGAGGAGCTCCAGCAGCCTCTTCCTCAGTCACCTTTCCCTAGGGATGTGGAGGCGGAGTCCTCCGTGAAGTAGGCGAGTTGCCACAGTGCTGGATGAGCTGAAGGGGGAAGGGGTGATCCTCTACCACCCCACCTCCCTCAAACACTTCGGAGCACGTGCCCTCCTTACCAGGAGGTGCACTTGTTCCCCCATTGCGGCTCCACCGTGAGATCTTTGGCTAGTTCAGAAAGCTGAAGCCCCCCTCTTTCAAGGGGGAGGAGAACCCATCTGAGGCAGAGGATTAGCTGAAGCAGATGGAGAAGATCTTCGACACACTCCATCGTCCTGCAGAGTGTCATGTGGCCTTTGCCACGTACCAGATAGAGAGTGCAACCCACAAGTGGTGGAGGCCGGTTAATGGATAGGAGGAGGGAGAGCTAGCGTGGGACCGATTTATGGTGCTCTTCTGCAAGCAGTACTTCCCACAGACCTGGCAGGATCAGAGGAGGCAGGGGTTCCACATTCTCCGCCAGGGGGTGATGATGGTTAGCACGTACCATACTCGTTTCCTGGAGCTATCACGCTTCACCCCGACAGCTGCATCTACCAAGGATGAGCACCTATGGAGGTTCACTGAGGGCCTCCGGCCTACCATTCGAGGGTATGTGAAGACCCTAAAGTTGCCTACTTTCTCCCGCTTAGTCGAGGCAGCCATGACCTACGAGGAGACCAACCCGGTCGTACGAGACGTCGACGGGGGAGGATGAAAGAGGCACTACCTGCAGGAGCACTCGCAAGGCCGATGAGAAAGGAGGCACACGACACTTGCGGAGGAGTCATCCCACTCTGTGGGTCCACCAGGGACCTTTAGGGGCCTCAGACCGGGACCCGTCGACTGCAGCAGACCCCTGCCTAGCTATCAGTAGGGACAGCAGACAGAGGGAGGAGGTCGCATTCCTCTCTACTAACAGTGTGGCCATTCGGGCCACATAAGGAGGGACTACCCATTTAGGGCCAGAGCATAGAAGACGCTCCCAGCACCAAGCACTGGAGGCTGATCTAGTGGCTACGGTTACCAAGCTCAAGGAGGAGGATAGCATTCACAAGGAAGGTATCTGCCAGCTACTTCTCGCCCAGCCTAGAGCATTGCCGCTTCTTCTGCACTAAAGGCTGAGGGGCGTGTTAACGCCCTAACTCATAGAGATTCTAGAGCTTCAGGCTCCATAATGGCAGGTATGGTTAGAGCTTCCGGCAGACTCATTTACGTGCTTTTCGATTATGGTGCCACACGCTCGTTTATCTCGACGAGTTTTGCCGTCAGCTTGGGATCGGGCAGTGTACTGTTAGAGGAGCCATTCCTGATTAGAGGCCCAGGTGGACAGGAATTTGTTGCCAAGGAGGTCTTCACTGATTGTGACATCGCTATAGGGGATACAGTCTTCCAATTGACCTGATCGTGATCCTGATGGAGGATTTCGGCGTAATCCTAGGGATAAACTAGCTGGCTGCTTATCATGCCCTAGTAGACTGCTTTAGGAGGAAGATCGTCTTCTCCATATCAGAGTTGCCTCCCTTTGAGTTCCATGACCAGCCAGTAGACGAAGGATTTAGGTGTATATCCACACCTCAGGCAGCAAAGTTACTGAGCTAGGGGTGTGAGGGCTTCCTAGCTTATGTCGTAGTAGAGCCTAGCCCTGTGGTCGACTTATAGAGTATCCCGATGGTCCGTGAGTACCCTGACATCTTTCCAGAGGAGCTGTCAGGACTGCCACCTGAGTGTGAGATCGAGTTTGAGATCTCATTGGTACCGAGGACTGGCACCATCTCTACTACGCCATACAGAATGGCCCCACTTGAGCTGTGATAGCTCAAGTCTCAGTTACAGGATCTATTAGAGAAGGGCTTTGTGAGGCTCAGTACATCCCCATGAGGAGCCCCTATCCTATTTGTGAAGAAGGACGATACACTTCGGCTATGCGTAGACTACAGACAACTGAATTGGGTCACTGTCAAGAACAAGTACCCACTGCCTTGTATTGATGACCTCTTCAACCAGCTAAGAGATGCTATGGTGTTCTCCAAGATAGATCTGAAGTCGGGGTACCATCAGATGAGGATCAGGGAGACCGACGTCTCCAAGATAGCCTTTCGAGCACGGTATGGTCACTACGAGTTCTTGGTCATGCCGTTTGGGCTGACCAACGCCCCCGCTGCTTTCATGGACCTGATGAACTACATCTTTTGGCCGTACCTGGATCGGTTCGTGGTAGTATTCATTGACAACGTTCTTGTCCACTCTCGAGATCAGGCACAACATGGACAGCATCTCCGCATGGTCCTAGACACTTTGATGCGGCACAAGCTGTATGCCAAGTACAGCAAGTGCTAGTTCTGGTTGAGATAGGTTACCTTCTTAGGCCATGTGATCTCAAGAGACGGGTTGGCGGCGGATCCAGCCAAGGTTGAGCCCATCCTTAGATGGGAGAGGCCACGTACAGTGACAGAGATACGTAGTTTCCTTGGGCTGGCGGGCTACTACAGGCAGTTTATCCGAGGTTTCTCGTAAATCACACGTCGTATGACTCAATTGACCCGGAAAGACGTGCCCTTCGCTTGGATAGACGAGTGTGAGTCATGCTTTTAGTAGCTGAAGGAGAGGTTGACTTTAGCTCCTGTACTCACCATCCCAGATAGTAGTGGCAGATTCGTGGTCCACACCGACGCCTCGTTGTAGGGATTAGGTTGTGTGCTCATGCAGTGGGGCCACATTGTCGCTTATGCTTTGCAGCAACTAAAGCCCCATGAGCACAACTACCCCACCCATGACTTGGAGCTGGTAGCTGTTGTCTTTGCGTTGAAGACATGGAGGCACTACTTGTATGGAGAGACGTTAGAGATATTTACTGATCATAAGAGCCTCAGATACCTGTTTGATCAGAATGAGCTTAACATGAGACAGAGACGTTGGTTAGAGCTCCTGAAGGACTACGATTGTAGCATCTCCTACCATCCAAGGAAGGCCAATGTGGTGGCAGACGCTTTGAGCCGGAAGGCACCCGCCCACTTGGCTAGTCTACGGGCATAGAGTTGGAGACTTATGGAGGAGGTGAGCGATTTCCGACCCCAGGAGTCATGGGGATACTATGGGGCAATGACAGTGGCGAGGCAGCCACTACCAGAGCTGATAGATCATGTCGTTACTAGATAGATGACGAATCCATACCTGTAGACACTGCGAGATCGGATACTGACAGGGAACCCAGGAGAATTCTCTTTCACTAATGGGGTCCTGTGTATGAGGGGACGCTTGTGCGATCCTAGTGACGAGGAGCTGTTGAGAGAGCTCCTGACTGAGGCACATAGGTCCAGATTCACCATACATCCCAGGAACACGAAGATGTACCACGACCTACGACATGATTTCTGGTGGAGGGGGATGAGGTGGGATGTTGGTAGTTTTGTTCAGCAGTGCCTGGTATGCCCCAGGTGAAGGCCAAGCACTAGAGGCCTGCAGGGCCGCTACAACCACTTCTCGTGCCGAAGTGGAAGTGGGAGAGTGTCACTATGGATTTGTGGTGGGAAAACCATCATGAGCCATAACTAGCTCATTTTGACCCCAATTAAGTTAGTAAATGCTCCTACATAACCACCAGAGAGTCACAAGTCATTGCATAATCATTCTGAAGGAAAAATAAGAAACTAAGGTTAAAACTGTAATTTTATCAGCTTATCATGAATGCAGTACAACCATGGGTTTTCTCAGGGGTTGAATGAAGATCAATTGGTCTTAAAAAGATAACAAGTGGGTTAGAATAATTAGAAAAGGATTTGCACGTGTTTTGAGAATTAAATGACTTTTGAAACCCTAAAAACAGACCTGCTTAATTAACTAAGGTTATGATCAGGATAAAATCTACCTAAACCCTCTAAAATTCATATAAAAATATTCTCTAAGGCTTAGAACCTTCAATTTGACCATCAGAACCCGTTTTGACCTAAAACAGAATCACAGATAGACATTTGCCCTAATTTGGGTTTTTACATAAATTACCCAATCAAACATGGTCAAAACCAAAATCCAACTCCACCATTGGATTCCTTAGGTCCAAATTAGGTTTGTACCAAAATTTAGACACAAGTTGAGGTTATCCTGAACTAGTTTGCAAATTGGTCCTCTCTAATTACATTTCTACCCTTAACTTTCAAAACCCTTTCAAAAAGGTCCCCAACTTTGTCGTTGTTTTCACAAAGAGGTCCCCACCGCATAGAACTCCTACTCCTACAACTTCGACGACAATCAATCAAGTATTTCTCCTTGATTGATTGATGAAACCTCCTAAAAATTGAACCAAAGATTCCTCTTGAAATCCTCTTTCAATTAGACCGATTCTTGTGCTTCAATTCTTTCCCAATTTCTCATGCGAATGCATGAGAAATTTGTGTTTCCAACTTCGGTGACCTTCCAAGCTTGAAAGCTTGGATTCCAAGCTCTAATCGACCCCCTAACACCTATATAAAGACTCCCCAGGCCTGCCCGATCCTCCAAGCTTGAATTCGACCAGAGAAACCCTCAAATTCCTCTCTCTCCTCCTCCGGCCAATTTTATTTTCAAGCTTTTGCGACTCTCCCTATCTTCCCTTGTCGTCTGACCACAAACCAGTGGCAGACTCTTCCTCCTTACTTTCTTCCACGTCGCGTAGCACCCGCCAACGCTCCTACCCCCCTTCATCCTCGCCGTCCACCTCTCAGAGCAGCTTCGTCTCCGGCGTCGACCACACCTCAACTGACGCCAACTCCGCTCCCCTTCGTCTACCTCCAATCCTAAACAACTCCTCGACTTCTACTCTTCATTTTTAGACACTTTCCACTTCGTTTCGACTGCCGACTCACCCCGTTGTCCTCCGTCTTCCACCTCGTCAACGTACCTCTGGCGAGCTCGCACGGCCACTACACTCCACCAATTCGGCCGCCGTTCATCCCTACACCTTTGTCATGTTCCAGAGAGCAAAAGCCCTCTAGTCTTCGAGTCTATTAGCCTCCCCACTGCTCCATCAAACACCACACCATCGCATTTCACCTTCCGTCACCATCCGACCACCTCACACACTCTCACACCTCACGAACACTACCATTCAATTCCTCTCCTCATGGTGAAGCTCATGAACTATTTTAACTGGGGCTTTTAGCCCATTTTCATGCTTTCAGGTTCCCAGGTCACGACCACCATTGACGAAGCTTCAACCGAAGCTTGAAGCTCTCATCAGGCCTGTAGGTTCCAGGTGTCGACTTCAAGCGCAGCGGAACATCTCCAGGAGCGCAACCAAGGAGCCAATTAGGCTCTTTGAATGAGCCTTTGATTGCAATCACGCAAAGAAGCCACTGCAGTCGCATGCAGAGAAAGGCGGTGGGATTTAGTCCCACATCGTGGACTGAAGAGCACCCGCAAATGCATAAATTGAATTTGTGCTATACGCTTATCGCCTCAACACGCACAGGGGGTGAGGTCCCCGCACGCCCCCCTCACGTGCCTCGTCCGCGACATCTCCCCTGCGGACCTAGTGCTCCTGATAACCTACCTAACCCTAAGCACTCCTCGATTGCGACCCACGCCCGCATCGCATCCCTGGTCCCGGGTACGCTCTAGGTCCGATTACCTGTATACCTGGTACTGTTGGAGGCTCTGGGAGAGTGTGACCCAGAGAGAGAAAGAGAGCTTGCATGGGGGTAGGGGGGTTTTGCTGTAGAGGAAAATTGGCTGACACTTAGCCAATTCGAGAAGTCCCCCTCCCTATGTGAAGAGGCTGAATAGAAGGAGAGGACCTGTAGTAGAAGAGGAAGAAGAATAGAAGAAGGAGAGAAGAGCAACCGCAGTAGAGAAAGAAGAGAAGAAGAAGAGGCTGAGAAGAGAAAAAGAGGGCTATACACTGTAGTTCTAGACGGTTAAGCCGTCTGATTAGACATTCAACCGTCTGATATTGCTAGGCTTTATTTGATTGATACTGTTGAGAAATTTACTGTTATTGTGAGGGGTAATTAGTGATTAAAATCACCATTTTATCCCATTCTTTTTGTACTATTACATCTGTTTTCACTTCTATATCATTATTGTTTAGAGTTTTATTATAAATTGCTTATGTTGTGCTTAAATTGCATTTTTTGAGATCTAAATTCCATATTGCTCCCTGTGTTCGACCTCGGACCTTTTTTGAGTAATAAAATTTATTTGTTTAAGCGTTATTTTAGCTATACTACAACATGACAATCTTAAACATCGATTTAGTGCGTAGAACAATTTGGTAGTGGGGTTACCTGTGACACAATGAGGACATGATGCAGTCTGGGTAATAGTGGACAAATTGACAAAGACGGTATGATTTCTGCCGATCCGAGTTACTTTTGGAAAAGCACAGTTGGCAGAGCGCTACATCCGAGACGTGGTGCGCCTTCATGGAGTCCCTCGCGAGATTATTTCAGACAGAGACACTCATTTCACTTCCCTGTTCTGGGTGGAGTTTCAGCGGGCTTTGGGGACTCGTCTGAGGTTTAGTACAACCTATCACCCCCAAATCGACGGACAGTCGGAGTGTACCATTCAGACCCTTGAGGATCTCCTACGTGCTTGCGTGCTGGACTGGAGAGGCTCCTAGGAGGAGCATTTGCCCAGAGTTTACATACAACAACAGCTACCACTCGAGTATTAGCATGGCACCGTATGAGGCTCTGTACGGGAGGAGGAGTACTGCTTCTTTGAGTTGGGTTTAGGTGTGGACCAAGTGGGAAGTTGGTCCCAGGCTGATATGCCAGAGTCAGAAGGTGATCGAGCAAATCCACAGACGACTTCGTACTGTCAAGAGCAAGCAAAAGAGCTACTCTAATCTGAAGCATAGGAAGGTACAGTTTGAGGTTGGAAATCACGTCTTCCTCTGTGTTTCGCCCATGAAGAGCTTGCAGCGGTTTGGGGTGAAAGGGAAGCTCACACCAAGGTTTGTAGGGCCTTTTGAGGTCTTGGAGCAGGTAGGACCTGTTGCTTTCCGACTTGCCCTTCCTCCCCAGCTCTCTGGTGTACACGACGTGTTTCACATGTCCAACCTCAGAAAATACATCGCTGACCCTAGCCATGTTCTGAGACACGAGAACATCGAGGAGGGGAACGACCTAACCTACCCTGAGAGGCCAGTACAGATACTAGACATAGCCATCCGGAGTCTGAGATGGAAGGAGGTACCCTGGTGAAGGTCTTGTGGAGAAGCCAGCGGTACGAGGAGGCCATTTGGGAGCCTGAGGCAGCGATGCGAGAACAGCACCCAGAGCTTTTCGAGGGTGAGTCACTTCTAACCTACTTTGATCCTCTTTAAGTTTGTTATGCACAATTACGTTTAATTTTCCGTACCCCAGTTAGCTTAAGTTTAGGGGACGAAACTTCATTTAAGTTTGTTATGTTGAAATGACCCTTCCCAAGGGTCGTCTGGCATTTTCAGAATTTTTAGGGGTTTTTGTGTAATTTTAACCACCTAGGTTTTTGTTATGGATATGCATGGGAAAAAGAGAACTTGCGGGGATGCCCCCACAATTTTCCCATCTCCACACACCTTACCCCACCGTACCATCACCCCATTCCCTTAAAACTACCGTACACCATCCCCCTCACCCCTCACGCCACCCCACGAAGACACCCTCCCCATTCTGTCCACCTCTACCTTGCCTCTTCTCATACCTTCCACTTCCATATAAACCCCCTCCTCCATTTCGTTCCCACACCACCGCCGAGAGGGAGCAGGAGAAGGAGAGAGCGGAGAGCAGAGGAGACCGGAGACCTAAGAGCAGAGGGCTCATGAGGAAGACAGGGAGGTGCTGCAGTTGTTGTAGCTTCTCCGAGGAGAAGCTCGCAAATGATTCTGCGGAATCATTTTTCCGTAGGATCAGACATCTAGTCAAACGCCTAGAGGTAATACTAGATGTTTGATAGCGCACAGTTCTCATTTATTTTCTCTTCCTAACAAGTCTGACCGTGCATACGTATGTCAGGGGTTGGGGAGGTGCGTCGATGCGAGGACCAAAGTGGTTTTAGACATCTAGGAGTGTCTCCAAACGTCTGAAGACACCCTCAGATGTCTGCACGAAGTTCCAGACGTCTAAAAAAGGCACCCCGAGTAAGGTGAGTCACTGAGTTCATTTAAGGCATTTAGGACTCCTCCTAGACATCTGATTTTGGTCAGGGTTGGTGTTCTTGGGCCTGTTCAGGGCCCAAACTGAGTCATATTTCCGCAAACGAAACATCGTTGGATTTCGTTTGAGTTTCTCTACATAATGATATACTGTCTATGCAGTTTTTAGCTCGTTTGACCTATCGGTCCATGTTGTAGGTCTCCAATCCGTAGAGTATATGGGACCTGTGGAGATGTCGGGAGCTACCTACGAGCCCCCATTCCACCTGATTACCTTGGTAGAGTGGTTTTCACCTTAATCCCGAAGTTAATAATTAAATTGCATGCATAGAATTATTTGAACCGTAAGTTGTGAGATAAACCCTAGGACTGAAAAGAGACAAATGCATGATAGTTTAGAATATATTCGATTGAACCCTAGGTTGTGAAATGAACATTAGGGCTGGAAGAAAAGCATGTGTAGTTAATGAATGTTTGAGTTACCGTGATGCTTCCTGAAAAGAAATAAATCATGAGCTGCCTGTACTACCTGTAATGAACCATGTCATGAATGGAAATACATACCTGTACTGAGTAATCGATGGTGAAATTTGAGTTTCCTATTCTACATGTAACGAACCAGATATGGAAAACAAGTCACGTACAAACCCTACAGGGAATTTAGAAAGAAACCAAAAATACTGTAGTACAGAAAACCTGATGGTTTTGGAACATGTTGCCTTCGGGCGGCTGTTTGGACTTGGTTAAGGAAAGTGCGTTGGCCCTCGTATACCGAGGAGAGCAACTGTCCCTTTAGTGTGCAAAGTGAGCTGTCATGCGTACGCAATACCAAGGGAGCCACTGTCCCTTTAGTGTAGAGGGGAGCTAGCTGCCCTTGGGTTGAGACCCAGGGTTAGGACTAGTCACTCTACACCAACTCCTATTTGGCCCTCATGTACGTGGTACCAAGGTGAGCTACTTAGTGTAGGGAGGGTGCTAGCCGCCCCACGGGGCCCGGGGTTAGGGCTAGCCATCCTACACCGACTCTTGTTAGGCCCACTGGGTGAACCAGGATAGTCGGATGAGGCTACGCGGACTGTGGAGGGGTGAGACTCCTGTTCTGTTCTGAGGGGCGAGACCCTTGTTCTGAGAGAGCAAAGCCCTATGCTATTCTGTGCTGCACTTTTGGGCGTACCTGCTAGCGAAAATGACTGACTACGTGACAGTGCGGGATAGCTACCTATGTGTTTATCGTGAGTGCCATAGTCACCGCTACATCATGATTGTGACCTCGGGGTGGTAGATCGGGTGTAGGATTATCATGGGGGACTCTCTCAACCAGGAGAGTGCCACGTGTACATCTTGCATCGCGAGAAAACTACAAGTAAGATTTTTATTAAGATTGTTCCCTTAGGGAACAAGAAGATTTAGCAATGTTATGGATCCTGATTAGAGTACTCGACTCAGAAATGCATAAATGAGATAAACGAAAACGAATGATAATGAATAACCAGCAATGTATAATTAGCTAGTTGCTTGTTTAATTATGTTTACTTGCATGTAAATGACTTAACCACCACTCTACTCAGTGTTAGCTGACCACGAATTTCTATAACCATGTTCAGGTCGGGGATTTGAGCAGCCAGCGCCACCGGCTGCTGAGAACGCTGGGCCCAGTCGAGCCTAGTCATAGTCATTCCTTCTTTTCTGTCGTAGAGTTTTGTTAGTAGTGAGTAGCCTGTAGACTATTCTATTACATTAGGTTATATTTCTACCAGTTTCTGTTGTGATGACTATTTTCGTAACTGTACTTTTTCACTTGTGCCATGTTATATCCTTGAGATATACTATTCTGTTTCCTTTACTCTCCCTTACGTACTTTCTTCTTGGTTACATTGCACGTGTGGTTGTGGAATTAGTATACATTTGGTTGTTTCTCGTTGGACGACTAGGTCTTGGGGTTCATCAAGGCAACCCATTCTCTAGTTCTGTAGGTAGCCGGGAATGGGTCGTGACACATATGGATCTGATTAGGCTAACCTATATCTGAGTAGGCTCACTTAAGCCTAATTAGACTGGACCCTATCTAATTAGACTCAACCCAAACCTACCTAGGATAACCCACATCTAATTAGGTACACCTAAACCTAATTAGATCCACATAGACCTAATTAGGCTCAACTAATTGTAACTAGGCTCATATCTAGATATGCACCCACCTAATATAGTTGACCCAACCTAATCCAACCAAAACCCACACACTTTACTATACAAAACCCACACAATTTACTCTACAAAATTTAAACACACATACAACAACCATTTCCTATTCTAGCCCTCACTAGATTTAGTCGACAATCTAGATCCACTTTTGATGGCACCTACCAAAAAGGCCTCCAACAAAAGTGGCGACGCTCAATTCCAAAGAGAGGCCTTCCCATAAAACCCTAACTCAAAACTTGCACACAAATCATTCCCTTCCTCTGAACCTTGCAACTACCCTCCTCTTAACACCAAGTCTGACCACTCTCCTTCCACTAAGGTCATCCCCGTCCAAGGCACCTTCCTCCTCCTCCAAGTTTCCTCCATGGGAGGCTAAGAAGAAGAAGAAGGCTTGCATCACCATCTCCTCCTTCTCTCTTTGGTTGTGCTCTTCCTCTTCCTTGGGAGAGTGTACACCCCTCTTCTTTTCTTCTCTCCTTAAACGGCCATGAAGGCTCTTTTATAGCCTCTCGTGGTCAGTCACCTTTTTAGTAGGAGTGTAGATGGGTTCCTTGGACCCAAGGTCTAGCCTACACCCTTACACAAAAGTTGATAGTCCTTGTGGAACTTTCGATGTAAGGGATCTCTTCTTCATACATTTCTGACTTAGTGTATTGTTTAGATGCTTAATGTCTAATCAGATTCTTCATACGTTTCTTCATATGTTTGATGCTTCTGATGGTGCTTATGTTTTCTTTGGTAGAATGAAAATAGTTAGATCAGATTTTTATGTGCATCATTTGCCTCATTTCATCATTGTATGTACGTGCCCCCTTAGTCTTCTTAGGGCCATCCACCCTAGGTTCACACACCATGCGCACAGCCACATGGCCCCACTTAGGTGCTCGTAGGTTTTACGGTTCCTTAGTTTCTCAACGGAAAAAAAAAATGCAAAAAAATCACAAAAGAGAAAGACCAAAAAACTTAGGTAGATCTAGGTTATCGAATTGGATCAAATCTAATCACTCTCGCTTTTCTGATTGCCTCCCAGAGATGACCGGGACTCACGAATTAAAAGGATAAGAAAATCAATCAACACGAGTTTCGTAACAAATAGAAATATTTTTTATTCAGTATTTTATACAACTATACTACATATTAATGACGACATATTTTCCAAACTTTAATATCTTGCACAAGTCAAATGATCACCCTCCCTTTGGGATTGTACTCACTAGCATGGCCCCATGGTTATGCCCAATATCACCTTGGTGAAGACCAACGATTCATCATCACTATTATATTCTACTTACACTTGAGGGATCTAATCTTACTAGTATGACTAGATCGATATGAGATGAGTCAATTTAATCATACTAAATTATTAATCTCAACCTAGTCTACAATTAGAATTGTATTCTAATATTTCCTATGTATCATGTTTTAGATTGCATCCCCATGCATCCAATCACATACATACATTCATTCCACATAAATTACATCACATGTAAAATGGTTCTCCCAAAATATAGGGATTACATCAAAAGGTAACTCAACCCACTTACCACACTCCACTTTGCATGCCACAATGATCACATCATTCATCCACAATTTAAAATAATCAAAACATTGCAAAAAAGTGACATATAGATAACTTATCACATCACATGTCGAGGGCATGCGAGTGTTCACTTCTCCTATAATTACTAATTAATTATATTAAGGTGAGAGTGGTCGATTATTACTAGTAAACCCTAATTTGTGATCCAATTTGGAATGAATACAGACATCCTATTGTTTTGAAAACCTTTTAATTCCAGAAAAAAATATTATTATAAATCTGAAATTAATTTCCAAAATAATTTCAAGTCCATACGAGGTTTTGAATTCTCTACGTGCTTAAATCTATGAGAATCATATCCACATCATCAATCTAAAGGCACAATAAATCAAAGCCAAAAATCACCAAAAAAGATCGTTGAAAAATAAATGGTTATTCCTTAATACCTGTATCAAGTTTTTCATTAAAGGTCAGATCGAATTATATTCGATTTTAGGTCAAAATCACACTAAAAGACAAGTATGCACATTGCCTAGTCAATCGACCGTCGATTAGCCACAATAGGCTGACTTCATATTCAAATCTTCAATAGTTAGTCAATTGGTCAATGAGCTAGTCAACTGGTTACATAATAATCAATCGCCTTATTTTTCACATTTAGTTGACCGACTACAACGTCACATGCTACTGCCTATCAGGAACCAATTTCCTTTGTAGCAGTCTTCCGATCTTGCGACCGATCGACCGAGTACAAAAGTACCAGTTGGCAGGTTCATCAACTCGTCAACTTGGTAAAGCAAAGCCCGTCGGTGGATTCATCAACTCATTGACCTTTTTTTTTATTTTCGTTTGAATACCTGGCATCCAATGTCAGGTGCATGGTCTTAGTAGTTGGTTATCCATTCTCCAATTAGATGGCCTGCTACAATGCAACCAATTGGCCAACAGTCAACCAATTAGTACATAAAAATCAGGGTGCATATTTAAAATGCTAAAATTTATGATTTTTGCAAAATTAGGAAAGACCTAAACTTGGATACCACTGTCGAGAGATTTTTGGATCTTAGTGGTAACTTCGCTCATAAATCAACTGGTTGGGAATTGCACGATTCCATCCCTAATTCCCATGACATCACGAAAGCATGAAAACATAGGTTTCAAAACTTTATTGAATTAAAACTCAAGTTGATGCCCGCACAAACCTCAGTAATGAAATCACAAGACAAACGTATGTAATAGGAACCACATGTAGAGATTTAGTATCTCTCCGTTCTAGGATCCCCACGAGTAAGATGTATACTATGGCTGGCATAGCACAACACTCCACGCATTGTGCCTCCACAAACAAGTCCTGCCTTAGGGACTCCCTTCATCCTGGTAGGCAGACAAGGCCCTTCATGCCATGGATGATCAATTTCTGAATGTGCCTTGCAAACCTGTTGCAACCTACAAACTCCTTTGCAGGTGGGGAAGCAACCCTCACCTCGAAAACCACCAAGAAGAGACCAAGAGGATCAAATCCTCACAACACAGTAGTAGTCAATCTACCCCTCATATTGATCAACGCCATACAACATATCCATTCTCCAATTAGACGACCTGCTACAATGCAACCAATTGGCCAACAGTCAACCAATTAGTACATAAAAATCAGGGTGCATATTTAAAATGCTAAAATTTATGATTTTTGAAAAATTAGGAAAGACCTAAACTTTGATACCACTGTCGAGAGATTTTTGGGTCTTAGTGGTAACTTCGCTCATAAATCAACTGGTTGGGAATTGCACGATTCCATCCCTAATTCCCATGACATCGCAAAAGCATGAAAACATAGGTTTCAAAACTTTATTGAATCAAAACTCAAGTCAATGCTTGCACAAACCCCAATAATGGAATCACAAGACAAACGTATGTAATAGGAACCACATGGAGAGATTTAGTATCTCTCCATTCTAGGATCCCCACGAGTAAGATGTATACTATGGCTGGCATAGCACAACACTCCACACATTTGATGAGACCACATTTGTGGGCTAATTAAATACTTAAATGCCTAATTATTAGATTAATGTTTGCATGTACATAGCATACTTTAATATAGAAATAGATTAGTTTATAAAAAGAATTTACATGCATATTTCATACATTACAATATAGTGACATGCATTTCATTCATTATTTTAGATTAATTTTATAAATAACCCACTTTGTTTTTTTTCCTTCTTGCAGACCCACCGATTGCCTCAACAAACCACCTCCTTGTCGTCGACCTCAATAAACCAGCCACCCAAATGAGCCGAGTCTCATGCAACAACCTGTGGCGTCGCGAGTGTTGGAGACGATCTCGGGGGCGTTTAAAAAGAGGAGGATGGACGGGGGATCGAGGATCTCATCTCTCCCCCAGGCAAGGACCTACTCCATCTCCATCACTATAGTACTTGCGTACACCGTGGATCAAAAGGACTTGCACCGTGAATTCCCAAGCATGCACTCTGGCCCCAGCTTCCCCAACATCGCCCTCGCCTCTCACCACCATCGCACACACGATGATAGCGTGTGTGTAAGCCACCAACCCACACCGTCAGCCGCCCCCGCCTACCCTTTTCTTCTTCATTTTCTCCACCTACACTTCAATGCAGCAAACCACCGTCACCACCTCCTGAACTCAATCAAACACCACTGCCATCTTTACTTCGTTATCAACACCATCTCCACCTCTCTCCTTAGCAACCCTGTTTTGTTGAAGCGAAATCGGGTTTAAAATAAATGTGTCGTAGTATAGCCAAAATCACTTTCAAAACAAATGAAATTTTATTACTTGAAAAATATAAATCCGAGGTCGAACACAGGAAGCAAATTAAGATTTTAAAAACCAAGAATACAACTTTCAAATTTACAATATGCAATGACTAATCAAAGTTATGAAGCAAGAAAATGATATCAATGTATATAGAAGCTCAAAATGAAATATGGACGTCTGATGTAAAAATCAGACATCTTAATTGCTTAGTGCTACAGTGCTTCTTTGGATTTTTCTCTTCTGTTCTCTACCTTCAGCTTCTTCTTTCTTCTTCTTGCTCTGGTTCTTCTTCTTCTCTGATTTTTTCACTCGTCTTTGGCCTTTGCTTCTTCTTTCTCTTCTTTCTTCTTCTTGCCTCTGACTTCAGCCTTACTCTTTCTCTTCAGCCGAGCCTCCTCAGACTTCTGCCCTTCTCCTTCTTCTTCCTTTGCTTCTGCTGCGGCTTCCTTTCCTTAGCTTCCTCTTCAGCCTTCTTCTTCTTCTCCTACAGCTTCCTTTCCTTAGCTTCCTCTTCAGCCTTCTTCTTCTTCTCCTGCGGTTTCACCCTTAGCTTCTGTTGTGGCTTCCCCCTTCCTCTTCTTTGGCTTCACCCACTTTTTCCCTTGAGAGAAAAACCTACCCCCTACTCTCCCTGCAAATTCTCTCTTCTTTATTCTCTCTTAGGTTGCTCTCCCAGAGCCTGCTCGGGTTAACGGGTCGGGTCAGCGCGCCCAGGACCAGGCCCATTGAAGTGGGTGGTGGGTGAGGAGCACGTGGATAGTCGGGTCGGGAACCAGGTCCACGGAGCGTACGTCACGGACGAGGCAAGTGGGATGAGTGAGACCTCACCCCGTGTTAGGAGGTGATAAGCCCCTAGCACTTTTTCCACTTATAGCTCACCACTTGCTTCAAAACTTCCGAGGTGGGACTAAATTCCCACCTTCTCGCGTGCTTCTGTAGCAGGGTCATGGTCGATTGCAGCAGGTGCAAGGCTTTGGTCTCTAATTGCTGGGCTGGAGTTGTTCACGAAGGAAACCTACGTGTCTGGGAACCTGGAGCCTGATGCCTGGGGCCTGGAATGAAGCTTGCAAGCTTCTTCGAGCTCACTCCAATGGCATCGAAGCACCTGTACCTATCTACAAGAAAATGGCCTCATGGCCTCGTCAAATCACACAGAAAGCTTCGTCGTGACACAACGAAAGTGTCTCAGTGGTTGTCTTGGCGCAGGACGGCCTGGGCGTGCGTGCCTAGGTCGTTCTGTGGCTGTGGAGAGGGGTGTGTTCGAGGGATGTGTGTCGAGTGTGTGGCGGTCAATGGAAAGAGGGATGATGATCAGTGAGATGTGGTAGAGCTTTTGAGGTGGCTGGCGAGGTGGTTGGGTGTGTGGAATGGCTGGAGCACCTCGCCGGTGGTCTGCCAGAGGTGGAGAAGGTGACGGTGGTGTGTGAGCGTCAAGGCGTGATAATAGAAATAAATGAGGGGAAAATAAAGGGCAGAGGGAGAGGACTTATCTACGAGGGGATAGATGAAGGGGGAGAGGAGGAGGCGGATGGCTCGTATGTGCCGTCGCTGGAGACAAAGGCCCAGTGAGAGAGGGACGGTGACGACAAGAGGGAGGCAGGCATGGGTGCAGGTGTGGCGCGACACAGACGGAGGCAAAGACAACTTTGCCACTAGTATTGTGGCAGAGCAACGATAAGAGGAGGTAGGAGTCACTGGAGCTTGCTGGGATTTTGGCCGGAGGGGAAGAGAGGAACATTTGGGGGTTTTCTCAGGCCAAATCAAGCTTGAGAGGAGCGAAAGGATCTGGGGGCCTTTTATAGCTCCTGGCAGAGGACCTTGTGCTTGGAAGGCAAGCTTCCAAGCACAGCAACCTCCCCGGACTTGGAAGGTCGGGACATACCCAAATCTCTCATGCATTTGCATGAGAGATTTGGTGGAAATTGGAGCTCAAGATTGGGTTCACATGAACGAGAATTTCTCATAGAATCTCCCTTCCAAATTTGAGAGGGATTCTCTGAGGAATCAAGGAGATGTCCCCTTCGAATCCTCGCCGGAGTAGGATTCTTCCGCTGTAATGGAGGAGGTACCTAATTGCAAAGAATGACGAGGAAGCTATGGGGGTATCTGCAAGAGTTTTCAAAAGTTAGGGGTATAAATGTAATTAGGCTGGACTGATTTGTAAAGTAGGTCATGGTGAATTCCTCTTAGGTCCAAATTTTGGTACAAACCTAATTTGGACCCAAGGAATCCAATGGTGAAGTTAGATTTTAGGTTTCACCACGTTTGATTGGGTAATTTACACAAAAACCTAATTTAGGGTAAACATTTGACTAGGACCCCTATTTAGGTCAAAATAGGTTCTAAAGGCCAAATTGAAAGTTCTAAACCCTAGAGGATATTTTTCAATTATTTTTAGAGGGTTTAGGTGAATTTTATCATGACCAGAACCTTGTTTAATTAAGTGGGTCTATTTTAGGGTTACAAGAAGTCATTTAATTCCCAGATTTCACATTAACCCTTTTCTGTTTGAACCAACCCACTTTTTATCTTGTTAAGATCATTTGACCTGTGTTTAGCCCTTGAGAAATCCCATTGTTGCACTGCAATGGTAAAATTATAGTTTTACCCCTTGTTTCTTTTTTTTCTTTCAAAAGGGTTTTTCCTTGAGTTAAGACTTTTAGTTGGTTATGTAGGAGCTTTTGTTCTCTTTTCTAGGTCAAAATGAGCTAGTTGGGGCTCATGATGGTGTTCCCATCAAACCCATCATCCCCTCACCGCCGACCACCAACATCGGCACTACCAGCCCAAAACTCCCACGCAGGCCGCACCCTCCTCCTTCGTCTTCCTCCTTATCTTCTCTTCTTCCCCTCCCTTATTTTCACAGCAAAGAACCCAAACCCTTTCCGCTGGCACCTCCTCACAACCACCACCACCGACCTCCAACCTCGACTCCAAGCACCACCCACGCACTCTCGTCGAGCTTTGAGACCACGCACAGCTCACGTGCGCTACCCCGCAAACCACAGCAACTCGCCACCATCGTTCGTCACTGGCCTCTCCTCCTTCAACTGGCGACCTCCGGCCGCCACTTGCCGGTGCGACTCCACCATCACAAAGCCTCCCCTCCGGTGGACCTTCTCCAACGAAGCCACCAACCGGCGAACCCTCCTCAAGCGCACAAGAAGGAGAGAAGGGAAAACCCCTGTTTTTGTTTGCATTAATAATTACCATATATGCCATTGCAAAGTTCACTATTGACTCATTTAATGAATAAATTTATTGATGTGAATTTGCATAGATACCCTTCTACTCAGTCGAAATTATTTGTGGTGGAATGTCTCTAGTGAATGAGATCGAGCATGTCATATTGATTCTAGTAAACAAGCTATATTCTATTGGAGATTAATATTTACGGTGTTTAACAGTATCAAGATAACTATTTTACATGATATTATATGGTGGTGATTTTGCATGTGAACACCCACATTAGTGATTAATTGTTTAAACTGAAAGCTTACGTTGGAAATAAGTTGCATGCAAACCCATTGAGCTTCCCAAATTATTAAGGCACCACTCACTAGTAGAATAGGTTGATTCCTCCTTATGGAGATGACCTAACTATCTTCGTGGTTAGATTTTGAGTAATAAATATTTTTGAAAAGCAATTTTCTACCACTCAACGAAACATAACAACACAACATTTTCTGTTAAAATTATTATCGAAAATGAAGATTGCTCTTTCAAATGGCACCGTTGCCAGGGAAGAAATACGCCTATTAATTTTTTCAAAAATTTATATTATTTTTATGCTATTTTTGAAGCTTTTTTGAATTGCTGACTTTGTTTCTATTTACATGGAAAACGAACGAACGCCACGGGAGTGCACGATGGATAATATTTTTAGTGGACCTTGACGCCACCTGGAGGCCAGCAACAGGTGCTTGTGGGCCTTGATCCCACGCACATGAAGGCGTACAGAGGAGCCTTTCCTGATTTAGTCATTAGATCTTAGTTTAAATTTAGGTTAAATAGACGTTAGACATTTAATTTCTGTCTTTTGGACTTGTGTTGGGCATTCTTGGGAACTTGTTCCTAGTGCTTTATTACTTATCGCTCTTGTATGTGGGAGCATATTTTTGGGAGTTTGTTCCCATTTTATTTAGATTATAGGTTTATTTGAATTATTTGAACTACACATTAGTTAGTTAGCTAAATTAGATAGGTTTATTTTCTTATTAATTATCATAAAAAAAAATTCGAACTTCCTTCTAGAAGCTACATATCTATGGGGCGACCATCTAGGATTGAATGAGCAGCATCTAGTTTATATTTTGCATTGCATACATCCCTGCATTGAAGAGAGCTGAAGGTACATCTTCCCTTTAGCATCAATTACCTGTCATGCATCTGCATTAAACTTAAATCGAAGACCACTAAAGTGTTTGAAACTAATTAAGTCAGTGGTCACTTTAAGAAATTGGGACTGCTAAGAGGTTGTACCTTAAAATCTGTGACTTGAAATTATGTGCAAAAGGATCTTGTTTGCAAGATTTCAAAATTCAAAATGCGTATGTGTGTTGCACACCTGATACACTATGCACATCACACATAAAGTCACTAGATAAATTTCTATCTCTCCTCTTTGCACCACAAAGGAAGTTAGTCGGAAATCAACAAGCCTATCCACCAAGTTACTTCAGTTCATTATGCGTGGGCTCGATTCGAGACTTCCATCCCTTACGAATATGTTGTAGGCACCAACGAAAGTCAACCTAGGAAGCGTAATTCTTGCAAAACTTGTTTGGCCACCAATTGAATACTTAATTCTAAGACCTAGAATCTACTAAAATAGATCCCACTGTAATTGCGTTTGTTTTAATAATGGTAGAACTCTTTAGGAAGTTTCTATTTTTATTCTAATTTCTTCTAAGTCCTAAGAGAGTTAAACCATTTGATTGAAAGAAATGGACTATCCTTACTCCTATCATTTTAACTAGAATCCCATGCCCCGAGCATATCCATCCTTTGATGGGTACAATGACAATTCATGGGATCAATCCTATTTCTATCCTGGGAGTACTGGCCTGATAACTCCCACTTTTGAGCAGAGCCTAGGAGTGGAATTTTCCAGTTTACAAACACCCAACCTTCCCACCCTTCATGATTTTCCTTATCAAGGTTGGACCGATACCCCTAGGCAGCCAGAGCCTGAGATTAACTATCCTCCTCAATCTGATAGCAGTAGCCTTTCCTCTTTTATGATAGAAATGCAAAATCAACAAAAAGAAATGATGGAGTGATGGCGAAATGCGCGTGATTTGTAAAAGCGGGTTTTTAACGTCGTTGTAACATGCGAATCCGCTTTCGCTCTTAAATTTATAATCCTAGATAGGGAAGTATCTAGGGTCGTCCAAGGAGGCAATATGGTTGCAAAATTGATTCTCTTGCTTGGAATATATCTCAACTTTCTTTTTGGTAATTTTCAATATACCATTTTTTTTTTTTGAACTAAGGCAACATGCGAACTGATGGCGGGAAAAGTGTTTACACTTCGAATTAAATAAACTACTTCTAAAGTGGCAAGTAGAGCCTCTCCATAAGCTCACTCTAGGCAAGTGGAGGCCTAGAATAATTAGGGAGAGGGAGTGAAGAATGCTGAAGATAAGCAACTAGAAATGCAAACAAGAAATGCAAAGAAGGCAACTAGATAATTGAAAAAGTGTTTAACAAAAATGCCTAGTAGAGGAATGCTTCTACTACTAGAAAATTGAAATAAAGAAAGAAAACACAAATCCTCTAATTAGATGGTGAAGAAGAGGGCTTCTTGCTCCAAGGTTGGTGGCTCCCAAGCTTGAAAAGAATCCTTCAACTCCTTCCTTGCAGTACTCCGCCAAGGTGATGACCTCCAAGGCAAGCCCTAAGGGGGCGTGCCCTAAGTTTCTCTCCAAGGGTGGACGTCCACCCTAAGCTTTTCTCCTTTGCCTGGCCGTCCTCCTTGAAAAGGGAGAGTCCTCCTCCTTGGCGTGGCTCAAGTTGAAGAGAGTGGGGAGAAGAAGGCACCAAAAGGGCTGGTGATGTGCCCCTTTAATCTCCTTCTCTACTCCTTCTTCTTAGCCGTAGGTATAGGTGGTTTAGGTAGAAAATATATTAAGGGAGGATGCCCCAAAATGGTGGTAGGTGGTGGCTTTTTATAGAATAGGATGGGGGGTTAAGGTGCCCCTTGAAATGGAGGGCTAGGATGGAAGGATGAGGGTGGTTGGTGATCCTATGGCTAGGGTGAGTTGGCGCCAACCCAAGGGGTGTTAAAAGGGGGTGGTTATGGTGGTGTTGGTGTCTTTTGGTGGTGGAGAGACACCCCCATGTTGGCGCCAACATGGGGTCTTCTAGAAGGGGAGTTAGGTGGATGGTGGAGATGGATTCAAGGGGGATTGTGTGGTGGAGATGAGGGGGGATTTTGGAGGGAAAAGTGGCGCCACTAAGGGGTGGTTATGGGTAGTTTTTGGCGCCACTTTTAGGTGTCTTTTGGAGGTGGTGGGTAGGTTAGGTTGGTGCCAAGTAGGTTAGCTTATGTGGAGCTTAGGTGGAGCTAGTTGGGTGGAGTTGGTAGGTGGGTTTTTGGGGTAGTACAAGCCAAGGAAGTTGGAGCATAGTTAAGCTAAGCTAAGCTAAGCTAAGCTAGCTTAGCTAATGGAGGAGTAGAGGAGAAGGTGTTGGAGCTAGGGTTTGGAGGGAGGAGCTGAGGAGAAGTCTGGAGCTGAAATTTGGAGCTGGCTGCTGCTGAAGAGGCTGGCATGGAGCTATTCTAGCTGGCTTAGCTTGCTAGTTCTTTGCTAGCTACTAAGCCGAGCTAAGGTAAGCTAGCTTCTACCATACTGAGCTAAGGTGAGCTGGGTCTGGTGCTCCCGGGGAGAATCAAGCTGGTTGAGGCAGCTGAGGTAGCTTAGCTCAACTGAGTTGAGCTAAGCTGAGTCCCTGTGAGCTGGACTTGAGCTTCCTGAGCTGGGATGAATTCTTCTTCAGCTGGTTGGAGCTGAGTGGAGCTGGATGTAGCTGGATCTGAGCTGGGGTGAACTCCCTTGAGCTGCCATCCAGCTGAGATTAGCTGAATGGAGCTGGGATGAGCTAACCCTAGTTCAAGTAAGCTAGGTTCCAGCTATGGTGAGCTGGATCAAGCTGGGTTCCAACTAGTCTGGGCTTCTCCTTCACCAATTGCCTTCTTGAGTGCTAGGGTTTTAGGGATCTGTGAATCTGTACATCCCTAACACTCACAAAAACACATTAAAACAACAATAAAAAATGCAATGCATGCCTATCCTAATTTATGCCTAAATGCAGCCCAAAAACCCGTTTGCGGAGAAAAATCCTAAGAGCTAGGTTAGTTTTAAAGCATAAAAATGATGATAAACTGGTGTTTATCGTGGAGTCTATGGGAGAGATGTTGAGGAATAGTCAACGACTGAATGAGGAAATTAATCTACTTAGATACCTTCCTATTATTGATTCTGATCCCTACCCGTACAACATTGATCATCAAAATAATTCTGAGCAAACCAATGACAACAAGGATTCCATTTTGAGTAGTAGCTATCACTTAGACAATCCTCATGAGACACGGCCTCTAGAGGAGAACGATCCTAGTGATCATCCACCCGAGCGATATTGGAGTCAAAAGGAAGAGAAGATGGTACCAGCTAAGGACCTTGACCCAATTGACAGTATTTTTTTTACCCCTGATGACCCAAGTCAAGGTCGAGCTAGTCATATCACTTCCCCGATTGATCATGTGGTAGAAACCATTCTACCCTTAGTGAGCCAAATCCTGATCCTCCACCTAGGGAGCCAACACCTCCCATGCAACATCCTAAGGATTTACATATACTTAATGTAGGTGACCCTAAGGTAATGGAGGATGAAGTGGATCAATTTTGGTCTCAGGGATATAAAGAGTCTCTAGAGGAGGATGATGACCCAATGGAGGAACCTGGGCTTAGAGTTTGGAGTGAATCTTAGGGGGATTATGTGTTATTCGAGGACTTACCCCTTGAGGATATAAATGATCTGGTGCAATCCCGACTCCTCCCTTCTTTTGATTTTGAAAGTCATCCTCCCCAAAATTGGGAAGATAGGGAGTTGATGTTGGAGGAAGACAAACACAAGATTGAGAAGCCTAAAAGAGACTCTCAGGGACAATATGTATCAATTGAGGTTTTATGCCTTGAGGAGAACAAAGAATTGAGCGATATAGGCTTACTCGATAGCATTAATACTGATCCGCCTTTAGAAATAACTGCGGATACTCCTCCCTTTATTAGTGAATCACATATACACCCTGAAAAAATCTTAAATGAATCAAAAGAATCCGAGGATAAAATTAATGATAATGATTCTATTGTTTCAACCCTGCCATCAAAGGAATTGGATCTGGAGTCCACCATTGATTCACTGGAAGGTGAAAATATGACTCCAATTCTTGAGGAAATCATTAATAATAGGCAGGGTGGCATAAATTTTTCTACAGCTGTTAAGGAGAATAATACAGAATCCAAATTGTTTGACTTGACACAAACTAAGCCCTCCTTGGACTTAACCATTACCGCCCAACACCACAAGCAACCCTTACACTCCCTAACCGATCCTTGGCTCAGGTCTCTGCTTACTTATATTCTTTCTAGGGAACATAGCAGGCCAGTACATCATTAGGTAGAATGGCAAGTGTGGATTGTTGCTTATACTTTTCATCTCGCCATTCAAGGGTTTGAAATTATTATGCTTATATCTTTTAAAACCCTTCCTACTCTAGGGGACCCTTGTTATCCTCCACTTATTCCATTTGAAGAGGTCCCTTCTTCTATTACTCTTTTTCCTAGACCTCTCCAGGTAGCTTGCGAGATTGTTTGCTATCATGTCTTCTGGCAAGCATTTGGAATCACGCTGCATCATCAGCTCGCGAACATCCATGGCTACCTGTTTTCTAGGCCCACGCTATTACGCATATTTTTAGGGCCTAGCACTTTCTGTTTGGAACCAGACTTACAAGTTCCCTATAAGTCTGGCTACCGATAGAAAATGTAGTGCTTGTTGGAAGGCAACCCAACGTCCAGAATAACACCTTCTTCAAGTGATTTCCTTCCTTTCTCCCCCTATTTTAATTTTACAATGAGGACATTGTAGGATTTAAGCATGGGGGGTGCATTTTGCATTTTTATGCAGTAGTCATGCATTTAGGTTAGGTGCATTAGCCAAAAAAAAAAATCTTGAGCTGATTGGTTAACCCTAGCAAAACTTCTTTATCAAGGAGGTATCATTGAAGATTTTCTTCTTTAATTGTTTCAAAGTTTAGAATCTAATGCATTCACTTCACGTAGATCGGGTAATGGATCTTTGTAGAAAACCAATAAGCATTTTTAGTCTGTTAAATCCTTGGGCAATTTGAAGGGAGTTAGGAAAACTACCTCCTATTAGATTCACCTAGTATTTGTGAAGAGAATGTAGAGAGACTACTAGTGCGCTAAGTCTATTACAAGGACTCTTAAGTTATGGATAATTAGATGATGATACCTCTGAGTTAGGCATAGTTTTCTCTCTCTATTCCTGTGTGCAAACATTGTGTGAATTCTTTAGAATCACCAAATAAGGCAGATACACAGAGATTGAGTCTTAATAAAACTATGACTATGGTGGATGGCTACGACCGTCCTTCATAGAATTCTCGGTTGAAGGAGGGTAGTGGTGTCAAAGGTCAGAAATATGTTTGTCCTATCCATCCTTTCCTGGTGCCGAGAGTAGGCACTTCCACCAGATAAGCCACACAATATCCTCTTGACCATCATCATCCCTAATAATGCCTTATGAATAAAAGTTTGTGTCGTGTTGTGTTGAGTTATGAAAAAGAGAAAGAAAAAGAAAAAAGAAAAAAAAAATGAAAGGAAAAGAGAGAAAAAGAAGAAAAGAAATATAAAAAAAGAGAGAAAAAATCGAAAGAAAAAAATATAAATATATAGAAAGAAAAAAAATGTGTTCGAGTTATAACTGTCTTAGGTGTCATTTCTATCAGGTGTCCATATCATTAAGGCAATAAAAACACCCATTGCAATCCACCAAATATGACCCATTCCTATTTTTCAGTATTTCTGATCGCCTGAATACTGGTTGAAGATTTCTAACTTAGTTGTAGGGTTATTAGAACTTTAATTAAAATGTAAATGTCAGGTGAGGCCACCAATCATTGAGTACATGTATAAAATCTAGCAAGATATGTGATCTCAGAAAAGAAAGAAGAAAAGAAAAAAGAAAAGAGAGTGCGAGTGAGCGCAAAGGAACATTAAGAGAGCACAGTTTTTTGCCTTTCTCTGGGTTGACTCGTTTGATAGTCTAGAGATTTAGAGTCTGCAGTACTAGACTACATATAGCACTAGATGAGTGTGAGCCACCAAATACAAATCCATATGACTTTGTATCTCCTACCTAAGCCAGAAAGCCGGGGTCAAATTACATAGTATTTTCTACTTTATCCCCTAGGGAAGTAGTTATCTATTCCGGTAGAATTTTATCAAGGGTTAAGTACGAACTTCAAATGTAAGTTGGCTTTTCACTTGAATCCATTACCTAGGCTACTCTCACTTCACATTTCTCTGGATCTCTAAATTTTTGGAATAAGGAAAGAAGTTTTTAGTCACTTCCATTATTTTTCGCACTTTTGCTTGGGACTAGCAAAAACTAGGCATGGGGGGATTTGATGAGACCATATTTGTGGGCTAATTAAATACTTAAATGCCTAATTATGAGATTAATGTTTACATGTACATAGCATAATTTAATATAGAAATAGATTAGTTTATAAAAAGAATTTACATGCATATTTCATACATTACAATATAGTGACATGAATTTTATGCATTATTTTAGATTATTTTTATAAATAACCCACTTTGTTTTTTTTCCTTCCTGCAGACCCACCGATTGCCTCAACAGACCGCCTCCTTCTCAACGGCCTCAACAAACCGACTACCCAAATGAGTCGAGCCTCACGCAACAACCTGTGGCACCGCGAGTGTTGGAGATGATCTCAGGGGCATTTAAAAAGAGGAGGATGGATAGGGGATCGAGGATCTCATCTCTCCCCCGAGCAGGGACTTGCTCCATCTCCGTCATCGTGGTACTTACGTACACAGTGGATCAGAAGGACTTGCACCATGAATTCCCAAGCGTGCACTTTGGCCACAGCTTCCCCAACATCGCCCTCGCCTCTCGCCGCCATAGCACACATGGTGACAGAGTGTGTGTATGCCACCAACCCACACCGTCAGCCGCCCCCGCCTACCCTTTTCTTCTTCATCTTCTCCACCTACACTTCAATGCAGCAAACCCACCGTCACCACCTCCTGAACTCAATCGAAGATCACTGCCATCTTCACTTCATGATCAACACCATCTCCATCTCTCACCGTAGCAACCCATCATCCCCTCACCACCGACCACCAACATCACCACTACCAGCCCAAAACTCCCACGCAGGTTGCACCCTCCTCCTTCTTCTTCATCTTCCTCCTTATCTTCTCTTCTTCCCCTCCCCTATTTTCATAGTAAAGAACCCAAACCCCTCCCACTGGCACCTCCTCACAACCACCACCACCGACCTCCAACCTCTACTCCAAGCACCGCCCACGCACCCTCATCGAGCTTAGAGACCATGCATGGCCACATGCGGCTCACGCGCACTACCTCACAGACCACAGCAACTCGCTACCACCGCTCGTCACCGGCCTCTCCTCCTCCGACCGACAACTTCTGACCTCCACTCGCCGATGCGTCTCCACCATCACGAAGCCTCCCCACCGGTGGATCTTCTCTGACGAAGCCACCAACCGACAAACCCTCCTCAAGCGTGCAAGGAGGAGAGAAGGGAAAACCCTTGTTTTTGTTTGCATTAATAATTACCATATATTCCATTGTAAAGTTCACTATTCACTCATTTAATGAATAAATTTATTGATGTGAATTTGCATAAATACCCTTCTACTCAGTCAAAATTATTTGTGGTGGAATGTCTCTACTGAATGAGATCGAGCATGTCATATTGATTCTAGTAAACAAGCTATATTCTATTGGAGATTAATATTTACGATGTTTACCAATATCAAGATCACTATTTTACATCATATTATATGGTGGTGATTTTGCATGTGAACACCCACATTAGTGATTAATTGTTTAGACTAAAAATTTATGTTGGAATAAGTTGCATGCACACCAATTAAGCTTCCCAAATAATTGAGGCACCACTCACTAGTACAATAGGTTGATTCTTCCCTGTGGAGATGACCTAACTATCTTCGTGGTTAGATTTTTAGTAATAAATATTTTTTAAAAGCAATTTTCTACCACTCAATGAAATACAACGACGCAACATCTTCTGTTAAAATTGTTATCGAAAATGAAGATCGCTCTTTCAACGATCAACCAATTAGTACATAAAAATCAGGGTGCAAATTTAAAACCCTAAAATTCATTATTTTTGCAAAATCAGGAAAGACCTAAACCTTGATACCACTATCAAGAGATTTTTGGGTCTCAGTGGTAACTTCGCTCATAAATCAACTGGTTGGGAATCGCATGATTCAATCCCTAATTCCCATGACATCGCGAAAGCATAAAAACACAGGTTTCAAAACTTTATTGAATCAAAACTCAAGTTGATGCCCACACAAACCCCAATAACGAAATCATAAGACAAACGTATGTAATAGGAACTACATGGAGAGATTTAGTATCTCTCCGTTCTAGGATCCCCACGAGTAAGATGTATACTATGGCTAGTGTAGCACAACACTCCACGCATTGTGCCTCCACAAACAAGTCCTGCCTTAAGGAATCCCTTCATCCTGATAGGCAGACGAGGCCCTTCGTGCCATGGATAATTGATTTCTGAGTGTGCCTTGCAAACCTTTTACAACGTACAAACTCCGCTGACGGGGAAGCAACACTCACCTCGAAAACCACCAAGAAGAGACCAAGAGGATAAAATCCTCACAACACAGTAGTAGTCAGTCTACCGCTCATATTGATCGATGCCGTATAGCATAGGCTGCAGGATGAGGAGGACTCGCGACCTCCAGGAGCAAAGCTCCTTACCTAGTAGCTATAGCCAATCGACCTGCAACCCTGGAAGTCAATGCCCTTATGCTGATTGATGGGAACACCATCATGAGCCCTAACTAGCTCATTTTGACCCAAAAAAGAGAACAAAAGTTCCTACATAACCAACTGGAGGTCTTAACTCCATGAATAACCATTCTGAGAGAAAAGTAAGAAACAAGGGGTAAAACTGTAGTTTTACCATTGCAATACAACAATGAATTTTCTCATGGGCTAAACATAGGTTAAATGGTCTTAACAAGATAAAAAGTGGGTTGGTTCAAACAGAAAAAGGTTCATGTGAATTCTAGGAATTAAATGACTTCATGTAACCCTAAAACAGACCTACTTGATTTGACAAGATTCTAGTCAGGATAAAATTCACCTAAATCCTCTAAAAATCATGAAAAAATATTCTCTAGGGTTTATAGCCTTCAATTTGGCCCTTAGAACCTATTTTTACCTAAATTAGGGTCTCAGACAAATATTTACCCTAAATTAGGTTTTTGTGTAAATTGCCTAGTCAAACATGGTCAAACCTAAAATCCAACTTCACCATTGGATTCCTTAGGTCCAAATTAGGTTTATACCAAAATTTGAACCTAAGGGAAATTCATCTTGACCTACTTTGCAAACAGGTCTAGCTCAATTACATTTCTACTCCTATCTTTTGAAAACTTCTGCAGAGACCCCCTATCTTTGTCTTCGTTCTTTGCAATTATGTCCCTCTACCATTATAGCGAAGGGAATCCTACTCCGGCAAGGTTTCGAAGGAAAGATCTCTCTGATTTCTCAGAGAATCCCCTTCAAAATTAAAAGGGAGATTCTCTGAGAAATCACCTCCAATTTGAACACGATCAGAGGTTCTATTTGGTACCCAATCTCTCATGCGAATGCATGGGAGATTTGGGTCTCCTTCAATCTTCCATCTCCAATGAGCTTTCCATGCTTGGAAGCTTGGCTTCCAAGCACAAATCCTCCCTCCAAGGCCTATAAAAGCAGACCCAAGCCACCCTGCATCTGCTACGCTTGAAATTGGCCTGAGAATCCCTCTATTTCGTCTCTTCTCCCTCTGGTTAGTGGCTCAGCAAGCTCCGGTGACCTCCCTTTCTTTCCCTCGTCACCCAGCCACAATACCAGTGGCAGGGTTCCCTTCCTCCTGTTCATCTACGTCATGCCACACCCGCCGATGCCTCTGCAACCCATTCATCGCCGCCGTCCTCCCCCCACTATGTGTTTCGCCTCCGACAACGGCAACATGAGCTGGTTGCCATCTCTGCCTCCCCCTTAATCTCTCTACACCCAGCTAAGTCCTCGCTCCTTTCTAATCATTCCTTTCTCTTTATTTCTTAAAAACACGCATCGACACATGCAACCACCATCACCTTCTTCATCTCCGGTCAGACCTCTGGTGAGGCATCCCCACAGCTCCACACCTCCATTCGCCTTGCCAACCACCCCATAAGCACCGCAACCCCTCACTGATCCTAAACCCTTACTCCACTCACTGCACCACGCCCCCAAAACACCCTCGAACACACCCACTCTCACACACACAGGGTGCCCTAGGCACACACACTCCAACCACCCTAGGCCACGCTGACCCCCGCACTACGTTCGCCGTGTCTTGGCGAAGCTCCCTGAGCTTTCAAACAGGGTTGTGAGGCCATTTTCATGTTGACAGGTTCAGAGGCCTACCGCCATTGAAGCAAGAAGCAGCTAGCTTGCAAGCTAGCCCCAGGTCTCTCCGCTCCAGGTGCATCACCCCTGGTTACGTAGAATACCCTTGCACACAACTCCAAACGAGTAATTGGCTTCGAAGACCCCAGTAGCTGCTGCAATCTGGGAAGCCTCCTACTGCGGACGCACACGAAGGAAGGTGGAATGTTTAGTCCCACCTCGAAAGTTGTTGAGCGGGCAAAGTGGAATAAGAGGAAAAAGTGCAGTAACCTCTTCACCTCCTGACCACGGGGTGAGGTCCCACTCACCTATCACTGCCTCGTCCGTGACCCGATCCCCGCGGACCTGGCTTGACCCGTATACTAGGCCTGCACTCCTCTCCCAACACCGCATGCCAGTGGGCCTAGTCCCGGGCATGCACTCGACCCGATTACCTGAGAAACGGCTCTGGGAGGGCGAGCCTAAGAGAGAAAGAGGAAGAGAGATCGCAGGGGCAGGTAGGGGTAGGTTTTGCTCTTGAAAGAAAGAAGAAGAAGAAGCCAAGGAAGAAGAGGGCGGAAGCCAGAGAAGCTAAGGGAGGAGAAGGCAAGGACTGAAGAGGAAGAAGCTGAAGGTTGAAGGGATGAAGAAAGAGGAAGAGAAGGAGAAGGAACTGAAGGCAGAAGAAAGAGGAGTCGCCAGAAGGAAAGAAAGAAGAAGAAGAAGAAGAAACCAAAGGCAAAGGCCAGAGAAGCTAAAGGCAGAAAGAAGGCCAAGGCACGAAAAGAAGAGAAGAAAAGAAGGAAGAAAGCCAGCTAGAGACAGAGATCAGAGAGAGAAAAAGAGTAGTGAAGCAGCACTGTAGCAGCCATATTTAAGACGTCTGATTCACAAAATTAGATGTCCATTTTTTGTGCTCTCTTTATATACATTGACATTCTGTGTTTTTGCACTATAACTCTGATTTTCATTGCATATTATATTCAATTTTAAAGTTGTGCTCTTGATTTTTAAACCTCAATTTGCTCCCTGCGTTCGACCTCAGACTTAAAATTTTGAGTAATAAAATCTATTTGTTTTCGTGCAATTTCAACTATACTATGACGCATCGATTTTAAAACATTGATCTCATCCGTCAAACACTGATGCAAGAAGGAGGGTAGCAACTAGTGTCTCTAGATGCCGGCTACTCCCTTTTCTCTTCTTTGTTTTTGTCACGATAGGAAGGGAAAATAAATAAGAAGAATTCCTAGGGAAGGCCAAATACCAACCCTTCCTCTCCTTTTATATTTACTCTTGCTTGGTGATTAGCCATGCAATCAATCAAATCAATCAACTAATTTTTTAATTTGATTAGGAATCAAATTGGGATATCCCTTTTTGGCTTGGGAGATATTTGTTGGGATCCAAAAACTAGTCTGAATCTAGTGTGAACCCTTAGATCTCCATCCATGGGTTAGGATTAATTCCTACATAATATTGCATGATTTTCCCACAAGTTTTATGGGTTGTTTAGATCAAGTATTGATCTTGCAAATCCTAATATGATAGAATAGTATCGTTGTAGTCAAAAATACATGAAAGTTTTGAATTTATAAAGTCAAACTCAAATGATTTCGCAAGATAGGAGTCCGAGTTATTCATAGGGAGGAAAAATAGGGTAATTATGATATCAAATCGCTCAAAAGAAAGATATTTCTTGTATTTTTCCATTTTTTGATTTTTCATTGTATTTTTGAATAAGGAAACAAATACGAGAGATATGAAACTACGACTACGAGAGCGAATGCAAGAACTTACGGGAATTGAAAATTAACTGTGAGAGTAATAAATAAGCAACTAAGACTAAGGCAAATAATTAAAGGCAACTAGAATAAGAGATAGACAATGAAGAAGAACTAGAACTAATTTTTATTGCTAATAAGAATCTAAGTTCAACTAATAGACGAATGCTTCAAGAACTAGAAGTAGAAATCTAAATAGAACTAGAACAATTGCTACAACAAGAATCTAAATTAGAACTACAACTAGAAAAGCAATTAAAGAAAGGAAGAGGCGAGTGCAAAAGCATTGAGAAGGTTGTGGAGAGATCTTTCTAGTCTTCTTGCCTTGGAGATGCAGAGAGTCGATGAGATGCGAAGTTGCAGAATGATGGTGGACGTCCAAAGGAGGAAGAGCAGGATGTAGGAAGGTAGTAGAGAGAGGAATAATGGAGGAGGGGCCATCCATTAGCTTTTATTTATAAAGGTTTAGGTCATAGGATGGATGGCTAGGATTGAATGTTGGAAATCGCAAGCTAAGATCAAGTGATAGGGTTGGCTGTTGTTGGAATAAGATTAAGGGCTAGGATAAAAGGTTAATGGAGAGATGATCATGATTAAGGAAGGGGTTGGCATGGGAGTTTATCACCACCAAAATATCAGTATCATATATTATTTTCATAATTTTTTAAGTCATTTTAATAAAATTTTTATTTTAAAATTCATGCTGGTCATATAAGGTAGAAATGACCCTAGTTAAGTAAAATGCCTAGAGTAGATTTTTTAGGACCTCAAAAAAATTTTAAATTCTTTTAGAAGTTTCCAATTTAATGAAAAAACCTTTGCCACCAATTTCAGGTCGTTTATATTAGTACATAATTCATAAAAATTTTAATAACCCAAAATATTTGTGTTCTATTTACAATTCTCACCCCCCTTTAATATGCAAATTTTTAACCTCTTTTCAAGAGAAGTTTCAGCCTGAAATTTGGTCGTCACTTAAAATTGGATGTTCAAAAGCAAATTTGAGGATTTTATGATCCCCATAACTCTTAAAATAGAATTTTCAATCAAAGATTGAAGTTTTGTTTCGGCCAAAAGTTGTTGTTGGAAGGGATATAGGACTAGGTTACGGTCCTTGGATGTAGGATCTATGGCTTGGATTTAATCAAGGTTTTGGTCATCCAATTAGGTTGAAAATTAAGGTGCACAGGGCAGCCAAATATAGGTTGGTTAGGTTAGGTTAGGTAGGGTTTTAGGTGGTGGAAATTTGGTTTCTAAATGGACAAAGTCTAGGGATTAATTGGGCTAGGGTAAAGGAATCAAGGTTAACCCAATTAGAGAAGTGAGCTCAGATTGATTCTACACTCATATGGAGCTCCAATCAGATCTAGACCTATTTCTTGCAAACATATAAACAAAATTCATCAAGGCACCAGATAAAAGTATCAAAGATATAGCAATTAAACCTCTAAAAATGCAATATTTACAAAATGCCACAATACAACTAATCTAACCTAATGCAATGTAATATGACCTAAATTACCCTTAAACTAGCAATAATGAGACAAGAATTCAGTAATTAAATAGGAATATATCACACTCCCATTCGAGCAAAATTGAAAATAGAAATCAATCAGGAAACCAAAACAAGAATTAGAGATGAGTCAAATTAAACACATTGACCTCAATTTTCCATAACTCATATGAAACTGTACAGAAAATCTTGACAAAGACTCAACAATGCTAGAGTATTGACTAATATTTCTATATTTGAATACATTAATTATGCCTAACTAATACTAGTTTGAGGGCGAATTAGGTTAGAAAACATTTAGTTAGGTTAGAATAGTCATATAAGTGCATTTTGTAAATATTACATTATGTTGGGTTTTTTTTACAATTTTTCCCTAATCTATATCTGGTACCTTGATGTCCTTCTTGTAATATGTGCGAGGACCAAGTTTGAAGTAATTTGGAGCCCTGTAAATTGGGATTCCATGATTGAGCTCACTTATGTGAAGATGATAAGCCTAATTTTCTAGACCCTAGCCTATTTAGCTTTAAGGCTAGCCTAATTAGAAACCTAATTTTTTCTAACCTTGGATCCACCCATCTAGCCCAATCCCAAACCTAGCTTGGTTGTCCATGAGCTTAATTGAAGACCCAATATGGTCGACCATTTAAGCCAAATTAAAACCAAAACCTACATCACCTTATCCCTTTAACACACCACCTTATCACTTGCCTTCCTAAAAATACAAAATGCAGAGGTTGAAGTGGAGTTGCAGAGGGACTAAGAATCGCAGAGAAGAAGGTGGAAGAGATGTCTGGAGTTAACGATCCAAGGGGGGCTTTGGCCTTCTTTTATAGTTTTTATGGAGGGAAAAAAGGGTATTTTGGCCCTCTATCTTGTGCAACAACCTTAGGATTAATCAGATCCGTCGATCGAGGGATCCACGGACCTAATTGAACTTAAAACTCCTTCAAAATCATCTTCGATGATTTTGGTGCATGAGATGCTGACTTGTGGCATGCCTAGAACCCTTGATCCATGATTGCACGACTCCTGCTCCTCTGCGCATGCCTGCTTCTCTTCTTAAATGCATGCTCGCATCTCCTTCGCAACAAAGGAAACACGTGAGTTCGCACATTACGTGAGCATAGGATCCAGCATGTGGCTACGATGTGCTTAGATCACCCCACGCAGTCACTTCAACTCCCTTTTATCAAGATCCGACGGCCAATAGCTCACTTACCCACCACCTTCCCTGATTTCACACTGAGCGTGCCTCGAACTCACACTCTTCGCTTCACGGTGTAGGTGCTAACCAACATGCTACTTCAACTTGTTTGTTGTGTTTAGGTTTTAAGGTAACTTATTCTCAGCCGTTGGATGAAGATCCAACGATTGAGATCTTTCCTTTGATGAGGCACGGTTGGATGGGTGACGTGGCACGCTCGTGGCCGTTGGATGAAGATCCAACAGCCGACAGTGTGTGAGGGTAGCCTTCTCAAATGGGGTGGCGATGAGGAGGTGGCTATGATGGCACCACATGGTGCCATCATGGCCGTCCATCTTCTTTTCCTTGTATTTAGTGATGTAGATCTCCGATTAAGTTGATTTTGCGTCGTTAGACTGCGATCATTTATCCGGATCCATTGTGAAGTTGGATTCTTCATCTGAGGCTTGGATCTATCTCCATTGGCTCCATGATCTCTATTCTTTTATGGATTGCATACGATGCTCTGGTTGTCTGATTGAGAAGATTTTGGAAGTGTTGGACTCCCGTCGTTGTTCTGATCAGATCTATTCAGTCTAATCTGACATCCACGGCTTCGAATCATCTGCGATTAAAATCATCTCTCATTAGTACATAAAATGATGATATTATCTATATGACTAATAAACTAGCTATTATGCAAATTACGATGCCTATGAATCCATTATTCCTGAGTTATGCTAGAATCTAGCTTAATTCAGGTGATTTAGGTTGCATGATTGCCGTGCAATCACACCCCCATTCCTAAATCTTACTAGTCCCTAGTAAATGCATGACTAAATGCAAAGTGGTCCTACATGAGTAATTCTTATCAAGAGTTCGACTAAAGGTTTATGTCTTTTGTTTTCATCCGAAGCTTTAGTAATCCAGATAATCGTGAATGTGTTTTGTTGTAGTCTATGCAACGAATCCAAGTGAAAAGTCAATCCACATCTAAAGCTCATACTTGACCCTTAGTAAAAATCTATTGGGATATGAAAACTTCTTCCCTTGGAGTTATAAGATAATATGTAAATTCAACCTAGATTTTTGGCTTAGGTAGAAGATTTCTGAGTCAAGTAGATTTGTATTTGGGGACTCACACTCATCTGGTGCTACATATAGACTAGTACTTTAGAACCTAAATTTGCAGATTATTAAATGATTCAACTCAAAGAGAGGCTGGGAAACTATGCTCTCTTTAGTTCCTTTGTACTCATTCTCTCTCTTTCTTTCTCTTTCTTTTTTTTTTCTTTTTCTTATCTTATCTTATCTTTTCTTTCTTTTTGAGCTCACAATCTCACCAGATTTATCAGTATATTTGGTGGTCACTCTTGGCATTAACACTTTAATTAGGTTCTGATAACTCTAAGACTAAGTCAAAATTCCTTAGCCCGTATTCAGGAGGCCAGAAATACAGAAAAGTAGGTCAAAGCTGTATTTGGTGAGTCGTGAGGATGGTAGGTGTTGTTACCTCAATACACTTTGAAGTAAAATCTAAACACTTATAAACTCTTTTATTTTCTACTTTTTCTTTCTTTCTACTCTTTTTTTTCTTTTTTTTGTGTATATATATTTATTTTTTATACGCATAGACATATATATATCTTTTTTTTCTTTTTCTTTTGCATCTAGACATCTACTAACGCAATGCAATATCACTTGCGACTTTTATTCACGAGGCATTATTCGGGATTAGGGGAAGTTCATGAGGATATCGGTGACTTATTTGGCGGAAGTGCCTATTCTCGACACCAGGAAAGGAATGGTTAGGATAACGTATTTCTGACCTTGACATTAATACCCTCCTTCAACCAAGGATTCCGTAAAGGACAGTCGTGACCATCCACCTCAGTCCTAGTTTTATCAGAACCCACTCTCTGCTCATTTGCCTTATTTGGTGGCTCTCAAAATATTCACACTAAAAACTTGTACACAGAAATCAAGAGCGAAAACTTATGCCTAACTCTGAGTATCATTATCTAATTATCCAGAGTTTAAGATTCCTCATACTAGCCTTAGAGCACCAGTAGACTTTCTACTCTCACCACACACTTGTTTGGTGGATCTGCTAGAAGATAGTTTTCTTGACTCCCTAATTACTATCCAAGGGTTCAAGAGAAGAAGCACTACTTCTTCTCGACAAACTAAAGATGTTTATCGATCTTCACAGAGGATCCATTGCAAATTCTACATGTAAGTGTGAAATTGTACTAGATTCTAAACTCAGTAATCAACTTAAGAATAAATCCCTAATAAAACCTTAATAAAAATTCTTTATGCCTAAATGCATTTTTTTTTTGACATAAAAATTAGACATGCAATGTTCACCCCCCCATGCCTATTCATTACAATGTCCTCATTGAAATGTATGCATGAAAATTGAAATATAATAAGCAAGAGGAGGAGATATCACCTGACTATGCTTGTTGATCTAGGTCAGCATGAATACAGAGGATGTAGAGCTACCTGTACAGAGTAGTGGGTTGCCTCCCAGCCAGCGCTAAGTTTAAAGTCATTTGCCGGACTTAAACCCAAAAATATGTAGTTCAAAACTGTGGGTTAAGAAAAGAAGTATTAACAGTTGCAGGGGAATTTAAGATTAGTAGAAAGATATGATCATTTGGTCCCAGAATCAGTCATCCACAAATGCGGACCAACTGATGATGCAGCCCTATTCCAAAGAGTCTTTCTGATTTGGAATATGAAATAGGGTTGGGTGGATGAGGTTCAAATTGAAGAGCCTGTCTATCAATCCAGTTCCACAAATCAAGAAGAGGTGGTATAGGGTCTGGATTGAAATCATGATTTAGAATTAAATCTGGTTCTGAATCAGAGTAATAAGGGTCTTCATAATTATAGTTGATATCAAAAATCATGAGTGCTCCATGCTCTGGGTCATATGAGGATAGGGGTAGAGTTGTGTGGAATTCATCAAAATCTTCATCAGAAATTTCCTCTTCCTCATCCGAAGTCACTTCTTCTGAGTCAAGCAATCCATTTGAACCAGTTGGCTTATAAGTTCTTCCCTAGTCCATTATGTGTTGAACTTTTTCTTCTAGGGTTACTTCCTAGTTCATGTCCTTAGATTGTCCATTTTCTTGAACTCCCTCAGAATTCAAAAGTTCTTGAATTTCAGGGTGGATGTATTGAGGATTATTTATATTATCATCTAATTCATCATAAGTTACCCCCAGGAGTTTCTCAATTTCACTAATGTCCTGTTCAATTTGATTTTTCATGGGAGATGGTAGATCAGAATTATCCTCAAGTACATCCCCTTCTTTCCCTTCATGCTGGTCTTGAGCTTTGGCAGGATTTGGATCATCTTTAGTGTGAATTGCCAAACTTGTTCAATTGTTCCTACAATCTCAATGGAACCACAATTCACCTTATTCGTTTGGGAAGCTTTAAAGATGTTGAGTTGACAATTCTTCCTTCCAGAGGTGATGTGCATAATCCCCGTCTCACAGTTGATTAGAGCCTTGGCAGTGGCCAAGAAAGGTCTCCTTAAGATTATCGGGGTGTGGTTTAAGTTTTCTAATGCCTTCATATCCAAAACAAGGAAGTCCACAGGATATTCAAAATCCCTCACTTTTACAATCACATTCTGTAGAAGGCCCTTCGGAATTTTGGTTGACCTATCAGCAAGCTGAAGGGTCACATCAGTGTGTTGCAAGGGCCCTAAATCTAGCTCTTCATATAATTCTGTGGGGATTAAGTTGATGGAGGCACCAAGGTCCAATAAGGCTTGATCCAGGATGAAACCATTTATTTCACATGAGATTAAGGGGGTCCCTGGATCTTTCTTTCTAGTAGGGAGCTTATTTCGGATGATGGCACTATCTTGTTCAGAAATTATGACCCTTTTTGATGATTTTTCCTGGCATTTAGGTGTGCACATTTCCTTTAAAAATTTCGCACAGGCTAGGATATTCTCAATAGCCTCAAGGAGTGGTATGTTCACCTGAACTTATTTAAAAATATCAAGCCACTCCTCAGATGGATTGGTTTTCTTTTTCCTAGGTTTGTTCAAGGCTTCAGGAAAAGGTGCTTGAGAAAAATCATGAGTATTCAAATCCTAAGTCTTATTTTCTATATTAGCTTGGTCTCCCAAGTCAGATTCAGGCTCCTAAAGATCTTGGTAAGATTTGATGTAGAAGGATCTTAGATTTGTTTCCCAGTTCTCAAAGTGATAACATAGGCATGTGCATTAGGGTTAGAAGGGTAAGGTGGGTTTTGCAAAATGGGTTGAGCCTGGGTTGGGTTAGGGTTAACAATCCCGTGTTGTCTAGCATCAACTAGCTAATCTAATCCTCCCGTCAAATCTATCCTCAATTAATTCATTTCTTCTTTATGTCTTAGATTCATTTCTTGCATTTCTTTGAGGACCAGACTCAGATCAGAGGGTTGGTTTTCCTGTGTAGGTTAGGGCTGATATGTGCATGGTTGTGTGTACCTACTAGGTTGCCCATAAGTGTTTGGCTTAGTCAAGTTAGGACCCTGGGCAGGTTTCTAACTCGACCAAGCAAAATTAGGATGGTTGCGCCATCCAGGGTTGTAAGTGTTTGAATAAGGCGCATTTCTAGTGTAACCCTGGAGTGCATTCACATCCTCAGGATAACTAGGCATCAGGTTGCCTAGTTCAGAATTTGAGGGCATCAAGGTCCCTCCTTGGTACCCAAAAAGAGATGGGTCCAAGTTCAGTTAGCTCATAGGTGGAGCCATGGTTAGGTCATTGATGTTGTGCATTGATTCTTGACCTAGAGGGTTGGAGAATTGGTTGTGGGTTACCATGGGCACTCCTTGGGTAGGCATAGGATTTAATCTGGATTGTGTACCTAAGGAATTTTCGTCCTTTAGAAGATTATCCAGCTTCTTATCCAAATTCTCTACGTTCTTTGCCACAAGTTCCACCTTGTCTAATTGTTGTGCAATTAATTCTAAATCAACTGAGTGTGAACTACTATTAACTTCATAAACTCCGCTCCTTGGTTGATTAGCTTTGTTAAAGGTGGACATTGAGGCATTGTTGAGGGAATTTTCACTCATATTCTCAAACAATTGAAAGGCTCCCTCAGCATCTCGACTAAGGAAATTGCCCCCACATGCTGCATCAACAAAATTCTTCAGATTATCACTCAACCCATAATAGAAAATATGGGCCAAGTGCCACTTCGAAATCCCATGATGGGGGCATTTCCTAGCTAAATCATTGAACCTCTCCCAAGTCTCATGTAGTTGTACCCCAGGGTTCTACTTAAAGGTTGTTATGGCACATCTAAGGGCATTAGTTTTTCTTACGAAGAAAAATTTCTTTAGGAATGTGCTTCTCAGGTCTTCCCAAGTTAGGATTGGTCTACCAATTATTCTCAACCAATGTGCAACTCTATCTTTCAAGGAGAATGGGAACATCTTCATCATCAGGGTACCTTCATTCATGTTCCTAAGGCCAAAGGTCCTTCCGATGTGTAGCAGCTCTTCAAGGTGGTGGAAGGGGTCATCTAACTCACGGCCATGGAAGTAGGGAATCAAGTTAATGATTTGAGGTTTGAGTTCAAAATCATCCCCATCCTGAGGTACCTTGACAAAGGGTTCAGGATGGGCATTAGGAGGGTTATAAAAGTCACGGAGGGGCTGGTTTACCCTTCCATTTTGAAGTCGAGTAATGGCCTACACTATGACCTCCATCTGTCGGTCAGGATGCTAGCCTTGCTTAGTGATCTGCCTTTGTAAGAGAGTCATAGGATCCAGATTTTGTTCATCAATCTCTTCTTCCTCATGGTGACTAGCCATTGCAGAGGGTTTAGATTTAGATCCTGGATAAATAGGTCTTCTCCTAGGATTTCTTTCTAATGGTGGTAACAAATCAGGATTTTGAGATCTTTTACCTTGCATGCACCAGAAGGATGTCTGTAGATGAGAGAGAAGACAGATGAGAGAAACCCCACCCACTCAATGAAAGCAATTAAACTGGTCCTTAGAGTGTCAACCTTAATTAAACCTGATCCTGGCTCCCCAAAACACGACTGGGTTAGATCAACCCTTGAATTACTTGGCTGGCTAGAAAGGTGGGACCCCTTAGGACACCCCGCGTGGCGGGACACCACTAAGGGTTAACACGGTTACTGCACTGACCTTTCTTGTCACCAGTGAGTCCAAATAGACAAAGCCTTGACCTTAGCCCCATCTAATTTCAAGTCCTCAAGTCTATTAGTCCTTCCTAGGGCACATCTACTCAGTTTTAGGCTTGGGTTTGATGTGCTTTTGGAATATGATGGGAGTTAGGGGGTGTTTGCCCTTAAAATTTATTTCAAATGTGTGAGTGCACAAGCAAGGGGTTCACAAATAATTTTTTTTTGATGAAGTGAATATTAAGACTCAAATGCTTGTGTTAATGCATTTTAAGATTCACTTGATTTAATATCTTCAATCAAGGTTATGATGAGGCACACAAGAGTTTTTGCAAATCCCAGCTTGTTTGATAGATTTCCTTTAAGTATGGAGATGTAGGTGTGCTCTATCTTTAATGTGAAACCCTAAGCGCAGATAGTTTCAGATGTTTCTTTTAAGTCCAAAGATCATATTAGTGGTGTGACCCAAGTAATGCAATCAATGACCCATTGCACCACTAACTAGGCACTTAAAAAATATTTTTTCAATAATTTTAATGCACATTTTTTATTTTTTTTATTTAAAGTGTACTAAGGGTGTTACAGTTTATTTTAACCCTCAGTTCGTGATTGGATAATCCATATAATCAAACGTGCAAGAAATATTTTCTTCAAATTTTTCCTAAATTTTTTATTATCTTAGAAAATCAGTGCTTTAAATTTCAAGTCAATCGAAGTTGTATAAAAATTCTTATAATATTTTAAGCACTAAAAAATTAGGAATTATAATCGAATTGAAAATAGATCAGTACATGAATTTTTAAAAATTTTATATAACTCTAATTTATACAAAATTCAGACATGTTGTTTATAACTTTGAAACCCATGTCGAGAAAAAATTTGAGAATTTTTGGACGTGCAAATCTTCAGAAATTGAATTTATAAGTTAAGATTTTCTTTTAGCCTGAAAATCACTAACAAGAGAGATTTTTCTTTTTTAATCAATAAGCAAGAAAATTCCAACTAATCCTAATGTTCAAAAAAATCCTAATTGTTTTGAAATCTAACTAATTTAACCTATAGGTACTTACCTGAGATTCGAACCTGCACTTTCTCCGTTGTGTCTGGTTTAGATTTCTTCGTTTCCTACACACACGAAATCAATGAAAAAATAGCAAGGTAGAAATCTCAAATACGTACCGAAAAGCCTCAAAATTTTCCATTGCCTCCCTGGCAATGGTGCCAACTTGTCTGGCACGTAAATCGTGCTTTAAAAGATTATTTAGCTGTAGTATAACACAAAACGCGTCAACAAATAAATTTATAAACTCCGGTGAGTACTGGGTCGTTCACAAGGAGGTAATCTTGATTTTTGCAGAAGCTTTTCAATGGAACTTGCTCTAAACAGATATTTATATATGTATATACGTATACGACTCAGATATCATGCATTCAGAAGATCATAATTTTATTGTAATTAGATAGAGTTTTCACAATAGAGAATTCTACTAGAAACAGATAGATAAATAGATAGAGAGAGAGAGAGAAATAGACAGAGAGATAGAAGGAGGCAGAGAGACGACGTCGCTTGTTGGATGCTTATGCAAGATGCGGCATCACCTCAGATCTAAAGCACCGGGTTGAAGGTCGGAGCAAAGTTGCAGAGGGACGAAGAATTGCAAAGAAGAAGGTGGAAGAGATGTCTGGAGTTGATGATCCAAGGGGGGCTTTGGCCTTCTTTTATAGTTTTTATCGAGGGCAAAAAGGATATTTTGACCTTCTATCTCATGCAAAAACCTTAGGATTAATCAGATCCGTCAATCGGGAGATCAACGGACCTGATTTGGCCTTAAAACTCCTTCAAAATTGTCGCTCTAGGTGCATGAGATACTAACACGTGGCATGCCCAAAGCCCATGATCCATGATCACATAGCTCCTGCTCCTCCGTGAACACCCGCTCGCCTCATTTTAGCACCTAATCGTCAGTCGTCCGATCTTATGATCAGACGGCTTAAACGCACGCTCGCATCTCCTTCGCGATGAAGGAAACACGTGAGTTCCCGCGTTACGCGTGTGTGGGATCCAGCATTCAATTGCGACACGCTCAGATCACACCACGTAGTCACTTCGGCACCCTTTGATCAAGATCCAACGACCAATAGCTCGCTTACCCACTACCTTCCTTGATTTCATGCTAAGCGCGCCTCGAACTCGCACTCTTCACTTCGCAGCGTAGGCATATACCAACACGCTACTCTGACTTGTTTGTTGCGTTTAGGTTTTAAGGTAACTTATTCTCGGCCGTTGGATGATTATCCAACAACCCACAGCCCACGAAGGTAACCTTCTCAGATGGTGTGGTGATGAGGGGGCAGCTATGATGGTGCTGCGTGGCACCATCATGGCCGTCCATCTTCTTTTCCTTGTATCTGGTGATGTAGATCTCTGATTGAGTTAATTTTTGTGCTATTGGACTGCGATCGTTGATCCGGATCCATCCGTGCAGTTGGATTCTTCATCTAAGTCTCTTATCTTTATCCTTTGGCTCCATGATCTCCATTCTTTTATGGACTGCACACGATGCTCTAGTTGTCTGATCGAGACGATTTCGGAAGTGTTGGGCTCCCGTCGTCGTTCTGATCAGATTTGTCCAGTCTAATTTGACATCCGCAGCTTCGAATTATCTGCGATTAAAATCATCTCTCATTAGTACATAAAATGATGATATTATCTATATGACTAATAAACTAGTTATTGTGCAAATTATGATGCCTATGAATGCATTATTCCTAAGTTATGCTAGAATCTATCTTTATTCAGGTGATTTAGGTTGCATGATTGCTGTGCAATCACAACCTCTCCTTAGCTGCCCCCTTCCTTTAAATCCAACTATCCATCATCCTTCCTATTAAATCCTAGCCTTCCATTGATTTCAAGAAATCCTATTAACTTAGATTCCATCCTAACCCTTGATCCTAAACCTCATTAGATCCTAGCCCTCCATCTAGAACCTAGACAACTCTATAAGGCTATGGCCTCCCTTCCTACTTAAGTCTCCTTAGTTAGAAATATTCCACCAACATCTTACCACCTTCTAAATAGACTTCCTACTTAGTCTACCCTCACACCTCCATAAAAAAGCTTCTTCACATCCATACTATGTTGCATCTTCCTAGTGGTCGTCCTCCTCTACCTCTGCCTCATCTCCATCTTATCTTCAAGGTGGCTACATGATGGTCGGCCTGGATAGGTTGTTAATATGATATTTTTATCGTTGAAATGCGTATAGTGGTTAACCTAATTCAGACCTAACCATCTCTTTACAAAATTTTTAACCTGGCCTAATTGATTTTATCTTGTCACTTTTAAGCCCAGGGTCGAACTCAGGGAAGTGGGGTTCAAGTCGAGTTTCTACGTTTTCCTTAAAACGCGTCTCTTCCGTTCGTTTATTCTATTTTTGGTATTTTTCTTATTTAGGTTTTTTTCTGGTAATCCTTGTTCTTGAGGCACACCCTCAAAATTGTGTCCTTGGCTTTTAGCCAAAACAGAGTTTCGAAACACGTCTTGCTACTTGCAAGACGGGGGTACCTGCAAATCAAAGATTATCTTTTCACTTTTATACCTTTTTTTTATCTTTTTACTAAGGAAGCTATCAGTTAGAAAGTAAATATAGTAGCTATAGATATATATTTATATGTAGTATATATATAAAGGGGTGGGGGTGGAGGTGACGATGGAGTGTAGCACTATGTCGAGTCAGCCGACGTCTAGAGAGACGCAACCAACACGACTAGGTGCCGCGTGGAGTGTGGATGGAGGACGGATGATGTATGGGACCACGCTTTTTTTGTACGCGTGTATCAGGGAATATCAGCAACTGGTGCAGATATCCCCGCAATACAGCGTATAATAAATAACGTGAAAATATATGTACATATGTATGTATATAAATGTATAAGTATATATGTATAGATATATATAGATATATATATATATATATATATGTATGTATATATGTATATAGCTATGTATATATGTATATAAGTATATATATATAATACTATATAGATATATATATATATATGTATATAAGTATATATGTATCTAGATATATATGTATATATATATGTGTATATGTATAAGTATATAGATATGTATATATATGTATACTAATACATACATATATATATATATATATGTATGTATGTATATATGTATCAATATATAAGTATGCGTATATATATGTTTATAGTATAGGTGTGTGTGTGTGTGTGTGTGTGAAAGTGTGAGTGTAGATGTCTGTGTGCGTCGGTGTAGTGTGTGAGAAAGTGTTGTGAGAGAGAGTGAGAGAGAGAGAGAGAATGGGAGAGAGAGAGCAGGAGAGAGCTGGCAGGAGAGGAGAGAACGGAGGCAGCCGCACTGCAGGAGGCGAGGGAGCACGTTTTAAGTCGTCTGCAGTCGAAGGCCGTCGTCTGATGGTCGTGGGCGCGTATTCGCGCAGGAGGAGACCTGCGTCTGCCAGTTGCGTGCACCAAGAACTCGCGACAGAGCGCGCGAGGCTGGAGGGCGAGGGCACCTGCAGGCGCGAGTGGAGCTTGCAGGTGCCGCAGGGGGGCGGGAAGGGGCCTGGCCGGCCGCTGCAGTGCGCGCAGCGGCCTGTCGCGGGTGGAATTGCAGAGGCGACAGAGCAGAGGCGGAGACGGGGAAGTGCCCTGCAGGCGCGCGCGGAGAGCTGAGCGCCTGCGGGGAAGGTCGCGGAGGTGCGAGGGGAGGTTCTGCAGTGGTCGCGGAGGGTCGCGGGGGTCGGCGCGAGGAGGCCTGGCCGCTGCAGTGCGCGCAGCGGCCTGCTGCGGCTGCAACTGCGGCGTGGACAGAACGGAGACGGAGGCGGGGAACGGGCCTGCAGGCGCGCGCGGAGGGTTGCGCGCCTGCGGGGAAGGTCGCGGAGGAGGCGGGGGTGCTGCTGCTGCTGCTGTCGACGCTGGGCTGCTGCTGCTGCTGCTGCTTCAAGCTTCGGACCTTGAAGCGGCAGCAATGGCGTGGAGATGCAAACGAAGAGAAAAGAACACACCACGCCCACCGGCTCGTTGAAGAGCTGGGCGGTGGTGCTCCCACTGTGGTGGTGTGCACCACAGTGGGTTCTCCTGCTCGTCGGGTGCCTCCTCGACGGAGGGCCGACGTATGGGAGGGGAGAACGGTGGAGAGGAAGGTGGTGGACTGCAGGGTGGCGTTTTGCAGCAGCTGCCGCAGCTGCGTATTGCAGCAATGTTCCCCCCCCCCTTCGTCGCGAGGAAGAGCTGCGGCTTTATAGAGGAGGAGAGCATGGCGGGGAGGCATGGCAGCAGCAGGGAGAGGCGTTGGAGAGTGGCTGCTGCAGGGAGAGGCGCGGGAAGGACAGCAGGGAGAGGCGGGACTGCTGCATGCGGCTGCGGGAAGGCGCATGGCGGGGAGAGGTTGCGGAGAAGTTGCAGCCGTAGGAAAAATAAAAAACAAGTGGAGATAAAAAATAGAAGAGATGGATTTTTGTAAAGAGGCACTTGAGGAAAATGTAAATTATGAAGCCCTTTTATTTCATTCTCCTCTCCTCTCAATTAAATGCATGAATGCATGTATTTTTACAAATGCAACAATGGAATCCTAATATGCATAGGTAGTGCTAGGAAATAGCATAAGAAGGCGTTCTTATAGGCGTGTTTTGAGGTGCAAACATATACCCCCATGCCTATCTTTTGCTAGTCCCTAGCAAAACCGTATTTAGAAATGATCTTAAGCTGAAGATTTTCTTCTGAGGTGATATAGGTGTGTTTATTATCGAATATTGTGAGAACCAATTGTAAAGAAGATTACCAGTACTTTAAGTCTCACATGACATAGATCATCTCTCAACTAACCAGGACTCTTGATATTTAAACCTTAAGTACGATTTCCAGGACCCAGGAGGTTTTTGCCGTACTCGAGAGCTCAAGAGGCTATGGTTTGTGCATAGTGAAGGATCAAGACTGACCATATGAACATTAAGACTCAATCCCAGAGTTTCACGAATTTTTAAGTACAGGTTGGTCCCAGTTTCAGCTCATGTCTTCGAATTGACCCTTAAGATGATGACGGAAAACTCAACTCCCATTTTCTGATTTTTTTTTTTTTTTTTTTTTTGACTCACCGAAAAACAAAGTATACAGACATTTATGAGATATACTGACTCTTTTAAAACATCTCTTTTCTGATTTTTTTTTTTTTTTTTTTTTTCGAAACACGTGTCAGTATATCTCTTACAACACATTTTGAAGCACATTTCTTTTTTTTTTTTTTTTTTTTTGGTGGAAGAGTTTCTTTTTGTTGGAAAGAGCCACTCCTAAACACAAGACTAAAGCTTGGGATAAAAAGTCTACCTGCACGCACAGGTAAGGACTCCACCTTTCCTAATGAACACTAGGGTTGGATCTTATGTTCACCTGATCTTTCCTGATATGTGTAGTGTGAACCAAGTTTACTTAAGCTCTCAAGAAAAAGCAAACCAATGAATCCTGTACTGTGTCTCAGGTACAAGAAACGTTCTTAGTTAGGAGAGATTTTGATCTATTTCGTCAATGCTTTAAGTGAATTAAGCCGAGCCTGAGCGAATCAAGCTTCTGTGGCCTGGAAATTCTTCAAAACAGAGGTTGAATATCCATAAACACTTATTGTATTTATTTTTTTTTTTGTTTCAGCTTTTAGATCATTACTAAACACTATTTATTACTAATATATATATATATATATATATATATATATATATATTTTTCTTTTCTTTTTTCTTTTTCTTGCATATTTATAAATAGGTGGTAATTGTCTGATACCATAAAATACCCGGATCCTATGGATGCCTATCCACCCCCCCATGCCAAACAATGCTATGTCCTCATATGCATGCAAGGAAAGGCAGAGAACAGACGACAGATCGGGTAACAGGAGCTGAGGTTCAGGGTATAAATCAGGGTGGAAGGGTGGGTGGATGGTGGGTGGTGAAGAGAAAAGCGAAGTAATCGCGATAGAGGCGTGAAAAGTAATGGTGGATGGTGAGAGATTTGGCGTTTTCTGGGACGAGAGTGTCCCAGGCGGATCAGAAAACAGATCAGGAAGAGGAAGTTGGCCCTTAGATTGGCCAAGAAGGGGGGCTTTTTGGATAGATGGATCCAAAAGGGAATAGCCCCGGTGAGTAAGATGTGGGCTCAAGGTCCCAGTGTGGATTTGCAAATCCGCCTGATTTAGCGGGAAAGAAAGGGCAATCCGGTCTTCCATAGTGTGGACCGGCGGTGAGCAGCCCGGCAATGACTCAGACCACGAGGTATGGGAAGTGGAGAAAACCTCGTCAGAAGTCTGGTCAGGAGAAGGTACAGGAATAGGGAGGGATTGGGGAACGTCACAGTTTGTGTTGGTCAGGCAGTCGTCAGGTAATTCGCAGCAGTCTGAATCGGCTCCAATTAGTTTGATACACGTACTGACAGTCACGTCCTCGTCAGACGTGTCATCCTTGATGTGATCACTATCAGCATAAGAGTGCGGTGCTGCAGCGGGATTAACCTGAAATCCCGAAGGAATACTCGGAGCTTGCAGAATTTGATGAACCTGTTCCTGAGAAGGTTGTACCTGTGGTTGCGGACCACAGGGTACAAAGTTTTGCGGGTTTGGAACAGGTTGGGCGGGAAAAGTGCCCTGAGATCGAGTCGCCATGCTTAGTTGATTGATCTCAGCATTCTGCTGCGCCAAATGCTGAAGAGAGGTCATGTTTTCTTTATGGCGCTTTGACATTTCCGTCATCATTCGCATCAATTTATCAAGAGGTTTTGATGCGTGTTTGGTTTTCTGTACACAAGGGCCTGATGGCAGAGTTGCCATAGGATTAGACTGGGCCCTTGGGATGACGGGTGCGGACGATCGCATTGGTCCACCAGCGGGGTTTCGACGCTGCGGGTTGTTGGACCATGCAAAGTTGGGATGATTATGCCACCCTGGGTTATACGTGGCAGAAAACGGGTTATTCCCCAGGGTGCAGGCATCTTCTATGCCAGAAGACGTGTCCGCATATGTGTCCGAGTACACGGAGGCTTGGTCCTCCATGTTGAAATACTGGCTCGCAGAAGCCAGTTCCACATGACTTACCGAGTCGCTTGGCGCGACACTCGATAAGGAAGGTCTTACAGGGTTTCCAGGGATAAGCCTGGTGTTGAAAGAATTGAAATTGTGACGAAGTGGTGAGGCGGGGGTGTGTGCCATGTTTGTGGAGGAGGAGGATGATTCGGCTCTTTTTCTAGATTTATCAGTCAATACAAGCAATTCAGGGTTTTGTGACCTCCTCCCAAACATGCACTACCGCAGGAAGAATTGGGGAGATGAGAAGGGAAAAGGGATGAGAGAAATGACGCCGCAAAGGTACACTTGATTACAAATCAATACAGTCAAGTTCCTAACCTCTACAGTGTGCCCTTAGACCTAAAGATCTAAGTTACCTACTATCACGAACTACGGAACCGAATGCGAGCACCGCGGAACCACCGGGCCAGATTGAAAGGCCGTTTGCCCCAGTCTTAGACACCCGATAGCACGCGGGAACTCTCACCAGCACGTAGCCGCTACACGTAGGTAGTTAGGCCTCCAATCCTTAGTAAGGGTCAAGTTACTACCAGTTTTAATTAGAGGCTTAGGGTCAAGTGCTTTTGGAATGTGAAGGGCGTTGTTTACGGGTAATGCCCAAGTGATTGATTTTAAGAGTGTGTAAGAACAAGCATGCAACAGGGAAATCTCCCCGAATTGAAGTTTTTATTGGCGAATGATTTTTAGAGTTCAGCCTTAAGTAGTATGAATTTTAAGGTTTTGCTGAATTACCAATTCAACCAATCTCCGGGTTTTTGCAAAAATACAGGTTTTCCTTCTAAATCCCAAGAAACCCTTCTTCAATTATCAATTAGTTAATGCATGCTAAAATGCAATGGGCTACCCTAAATGGAGATTTCTATGTGTGGATGCGCGAATCAATTTTATACCAATGTGAAAGGGAGCCAAAGCACTTCAATTCAAGTGCTCCCAATCACTAGAAAGATATCCACACACAAGGCTTCAACCAACAGATAAAGAAAATAAAATTTTTGGGGTTGAAGTATTCAGGATCGAATCACAGGCAAATTTGAAAAGTCGTGGTGGGGTTGGAATCAACTCAATTCCAAGTCTCCCCACCAAAAAAGTGATCCTGAATTAAAGATAATTGAGGCAAAAGAGGGATACAAGCAATCTTTTTCTTTGCCTCAAAGAATACTTCCCATGGCGAAAAATCTAAGAATCAAGATTCTAGAATTTTCGCTATGCGAAGTAAGGCGGGAAATCCCGGGGCAGTGGGAGTGAAGACAACCAATCAATCAAGTGAATTTTAATCCACTTGCCCTCAAGAAATCCCAAGAAGTTTTTCTAATTTTTAGTTTTAAAATTTTTTTTTTTTATTTTTGTGGTGGCAAGTTAACACTAATTTGATGAGAAAAGAAAACCTACTTGTTCGGCAACGTGTGCGAAGCTCCAATGCGATGTCGGCGTCTTCACGCTCTCGTTCCCGCCTTGGATCTGCTCACGTCCTCGACTTTGTCAGCCTTCTTCTCCTTCCACCAGGTTCACCTGCACACCAAAAACAATAATACCCGTGAAGAGAGAAGAGACAAATTTAAAGGAATTGGATAGAAACTTACTCGAAAGCGCACGTCCCCGGCAGCGGCGCCAGAAAAGTTATGATGGTCGGCCTGGATAGGTTGTTAATATGATATTTTTATCGTTGAAATGCGTATAGTGGTTAACCTAATTCAGACCTAACCATCTCTTTACAAAATTTTTAACCTGGCCTAATTGATTTTATCTTGTCACTTTTAAGCCCAGGGTCGAACTCAGGGAAGTGGGGTTCAAGTCGAGTTTCTACGTTTTCCTTAAAACGCGTCTCTTCCGTTCGTTTATTCTGTTTTTGGTATTTTTCTTATTTAGGTTTTTTTCTGGTAATCCTTGTTCTTGAGGCACACCCTCAAAATTGTGTCCTTGGCTTTTAGCCAAAACAGAGTTTCAAAACACGTCTTGCTACTTGCAAGACGGGGGTACCTGCAAATCAAAGATTATCTTTTCACTTTTATACCTTTTTTTATCTTTTTACTAAGGAAGCTATCAGTTAGAAAGTAAATATAGTAGCTATAGATATATATTTATATGTAGTATATATATAAAGGGGTGGGGGTGGAGGTGACGATGGAGTGTAGCACTATGTCGAGTCAGCCGACGTCTAGAGAGACGCAACCAACACGACTAGGTGCCGCGTGGAGTGTGGATGGAGGATGGATGATGTATGGGACCACGCTTTTTTTGTACGCGTGTATCAGGGAATATCAGCAACTGGTGCAGATATCCCCGCGATACAGCGTATAATAAATAACGTGAAAATATATGTACATATGTATGTATATAAATGTATAAGTATATATGTATAGATATATATAGATATATATATATATATATATATGTTTGTATATATGTATATAGCTATGTATATATGTATATAAGTATATATATATAATACTATATAGATATATATATATATATGTATATAAGTATATATGTATCTAGATATATATGTATATATATATGTGTATATGTATAAGTATATAGATATGTATATATATGTATACTAATACATACATATATATATATATATATATGTATGTATGTATATATGTATCAATATATAAGTATGCGTATATATATGTTTATAGTATAGGTGTGTGTGTGTGTGTGTGTGAAAGTGTGAGTGTAGATGTCTGTGTGCGTCGGTGTAGTGTGTGAGAAAGTGTTGTGAGAGAGAGTGAGAGAGAGAGAGAGAGAGAATGGGAGAGAGAGAGCAGGAGAGAGCTGGCAGGAGAGGAGAGAACGGAGGCAGCCGCACTGCAGGAGGCGAGGGAGCACGTTTTAAGTCGTCTGCAGTCGAAGGCCGTCGTCTGATGGTCGTGGGCGCGTATTCGCGCAGGAGGAGACCTGCGTCTGCCAGTTGCGTGCACCAAGAACTCGCGACAGAGCGCGCGAGGCTGGAGGGCGAGGGCACCTGCAGGCGCGAGTGGAGCTTGCAGGTGCCGCAGGGGGGCGGGAAGGGGCCTGGCCGGCCGCTGCAGTGCGCGCAGCGGCCTGTCGCGGGTGGAATTGCAGAGGCGACAGAGCAGAGGCGGAGACGGGGAAGTGCCCTGCAGGCGCGCGCGGAGAGCTGAGCGCCTGCGGGGAAGGTCGCGGAGGTGCGAGGGGAGGTTCTGCAGTGGTCGCGGAGGGTCGCGGGGGTCGGCGCGAGGAGGCCTGGCCGCTGCAGTGCGCGCAGCGGCCTGCTGCGGCTGCAACTGCGGCGTGGACAGAACGGAGACGGAGGCGGGGAACGGGCCTGCAGGCGCGCGCGGAGGGTTGCGCGCCTGCGGGGAAGGTCGCGGAGGAGGCGGGGGTGCTGCTACTGCTGCTGTCGACGCTGGGCTGCTGCTGCTGCTGCTGCTTCAAGCTTCGGACCTTGAAGCGGCAGCAATGGCGTGGAGATGCAAACGAAGAGAAAAGAACACACCACGCCCACCGGCTCGTTGAAGAGCTGGGCGGTGGTGCTCCCACTGTGGTGGTGTGCACCACAGTGGGTTCTCCTGCTCGTCAGGTGCCTCCTCGACGGAGGGCCGACGTATGGGAGGGGAGAACGGTGGAGAGGAAGGTGGTGGACTGCAGGGTGGCGTTTTGCAGCAGCTGCCGCAGCTGCGTATTGCAGCAATGTTCCCCCCCCCCCCCTCGTCGCGAGGAAGAGCTGCGGCTTTATAGAGGAGGAGAGCATGGCGGGGAGGCATGGCAGCAGCAGGGAGAGGCGTTGGAGAGTGGCTGCTGCAGGGAGAGGCGCGGGAAGGACAGCAGGGAGAGGCGGGACTGCTGCATGCGGCTGCGGGAAGGCGCATGGCGGGGAGAGGTTGCGGAGAAGTTGCAGCCGTAGGAAAAATAAAAAACAAGTGGAGATAAAAAAATAGAAGAGATGGATTTTTGTAAAGAGGCACTTGAGGAAAATGTAAATTATGAAGCCCTTTTATTTCATTCTCCTCTCCTCTCAATTAAATGCATGAATGCATGTATTTTTACAAATGCAACAATGGAATCCTAATATGCATAGGTAGTGCTAGGAAATAGCATAAGAAGGCGTTCTTATAGGCGTGTTTTGAGGTGCAAACACTACATCAACAGACCACACTCCATCTCATCTATTTCTACTTTCTAGTTCTTTTCTAGCTGTAGTTCTAATAGATTTCTATTTCTTATTCTAGTTAATATTCTGTTTCTTGTTTTAGTTCTAATTGTACTTCTAACATTTATTCTAGTTGTAATAAAGATTATTTCTAGTCATATTATTTGCAAATCCTGCTTTTCACCCCTATATGTATTTGCCTAATATGATCTTCTTCTCATCTTCTTTACAATAGTTAGTCCATATTTGCCACATGTTTTACGTACATCTAGTTAGAAAAAATCTGCCTCCTCGTGTTTGACCCAAGACTCACTAGAGTCTCAGTTATTTATTTCTGTTTCAAAAAGAATCGAACTACAACAAACACTCTATTTTATCTTTTGCGATTCTAGACGGACATCGATTAAATATAGACTACCTAAATCCAATCATAGACTGTATTAGCCTTAGAATTGTGTCACTTAAATATGGATGTTCAGATAAAATTTGAGGATTTTATGATGTCTATAACTCTCGGAACAGAATTTTCAAAAAAGGTTTAAGTTGTGATCATGCCATAAGTGGTTGTTGGAAGGAATATAGGACTAGGTTATGGTCCTTGGATGTAAGATCTATGGCTTGGATTTAATCAAGGTTTTGGCCTTCCAATTAGGTTGATAATTACAGTGCAAAGGTCGGCCAAAAAATCATTAAGGCACTAGATATAAGTATCTATGATATTGCAATTAAACTCCTAAAAATGTAATATTTACAAATGCTGCAATATAACTACTCTAACCTAATACAATGCAATACAACCCGAATTGCCCTTAAACTAGAAATAATTAGGCAGGAATTCAGTAATTAAATAGGAATATATCAAGTATCTAAACATTAATTAATTACAATTCAACCCTTCAATTTCGTACCTAATCAAATTAGCTGTAATTAATAGTCAAATTGAATTTCCTTTAAAAAAAAAATAGTCAAATTGAATTTGATTTAATTCCTTAAATTGATTCAAATGTTCTAATCAAATATGATTAACATAATAGAATGATTATTGGTTTCATCACAACAATAATCAGGCACCTAATGACACTACACCTCCCTTAGGTATTTCAAATACCTGTGAATCCTTCACATTGGAAGACGTATGTAACTCTTGAGATTGCATCCCAAATTCATTGTCTGTCCCGTCACGAGTTAGATATTTTTCACTTTCTCTTTGTATTATTAAGATGAGAACAAAGTCAAGATCCTTTACTAAAGGATTGTTTCTCTTCATGTATGAGTGAGGAGACCACATTTAATAGCTATAACTGCCTATTTTATGCTTAGAGACTAGCATGGATAGCATTGTAAATATATACATCATGCATTTCATGCATTCATACATAGTTAGATCATGCATCTAGTTAGGGACTAACAAGTAATAATCATATTAATACACATGTCTCACTAATTTCATGAACCAAGGGGTTGAATAAAGAATAACGGAGCAAGCACATAGAGGAGCACGGAGAACCTACATCAAGACTGCATCTTTGCATTCAAGATAAATGGAGGGCCTATACCCCATTGCACACTTGACACCCATTTAAACCCACACCTACCCTTTAATCCCTATAATTAACCCAAACCTACAGCAGTAGCCCCCATTTAACCCTAATCCAGACCTCACCCTAAGCATAAAACTACACCCATAAACACTATGAGACACCTCCTACTCTTCTCCTACAATTGCACCTAAAACCTTTACGACATTATCATCCTAATCATCATTCCACCTCACCACCATTCTCCAACTCACCTCCACTTCACACTCGTCTCTCCACCATGGATGTGCACACTGATAGACATATATTAATTTAAGATAAAATGCTTGTTTATACATGTTACAAGGATAATTAGATACATTCAACTGTGTATATAATGCATCCTAGCCTTCATCATTGCATTCATGCATGTAGAATAGTTTTAGCATCTATTTACTAATTTATCTCTCTTTTAATGGCCAAAATAAGAGGGGACACATAAATGGGCCTTAGATGAAGAACCCAACCATACGAATGAGATCAAGATGAAAATCAGAAACCAATGCCTCCAAAATAACCCCAATCAAACTCCCATAGCACCTCTACAAGCCAAAGAAGTTCGACGACCTAGGTGGTGCCACATGGTGCCACCAGAGCTCATCTCAGCCACCCACAACCCCTCTCCTCTTACGCACCCTTAAATCTCAACCACTCGATCTTGCGTGAACGACTGAGATCATGCCACATCATCTCTAGTAGCACTTTTACATTCTCAAAGCACACCTCTGCGTGCATCTTCAATCGTCCAATCATGCATCAATGCTCGAGATCACGTCACATCACCCACTCGCAGCCCCCACTTAAGTGAAGATAAATCACGACCATTAGATCTCCATCCAACAACCATGACTGAATGGCCAACGCAGCAACTCAACAGTGAGCCAACATTGATGTAGACACATCTATTTAGGTTAAAATGACTATTTATGCATGTTCTTAGGCTTAGATATGCATTCCATAGTATAAATATTTCATAGCATGCATCATTCTGCATTTAGAATAATTTGTATAAAGTTTAGGTTAATTCATGTCCTTTTGTGTTCAGGAGAAAAGGAGATTTATTTCGAGCCTCAGATTGATGATCTGACCATATGAATCTAATCAGGATGACGATCAAGGTCCAACGCCTTTGAAATCGTCTTGATCGAAGTCTCGTAGCACATTATGCAATCTGAGGAAGCTTAAAGGCTAAGGGGCAAGGTGGTGCCAATTAGAACCTTAGATGACAAATTTGACTACACAGATGGATCCAAATCAACGATTGCAACCCAACGGCATGAAAATCAACTCAATCCGACGTTTGTGGCGTCATCTACAAAGCATAGCATATGGACGGCCTAGATGATGCCAAGTGGCATCATCTGGACTGCCCACCACTGCCCAAGGATCATCATTGTTCTCCTTCTCCAAACAGTCATCAGATTTGGGCCATTGGATCTTGATCCAACGGCCATGGTCGGCAACCATCAATATGTCTACTCGACAAACCGCAGCTTTGGCACAATTGTAAAGACAAGCGCTCCCAAATCATGAACCCGAGTTCGAGCCACGGTGGGGGTAGGAATCTCACGAGCGCGGGCACAATCAAATTGCGCCCGTTGGATGGCCATCAAGCGACGGAGCCAGCGATGATGTGGCACAATCTGAGCCACACATAATCACACGCCAACCAACGCCCAATCTGACGTGCCATCAAGCATGCGATCTGAGTGCACGATCCCTGCGCCGTCTAAGCCGTCCGCTTTTGATCCAATGACTTCCAATGGTCCATGCTTAATCCACCTGTGAGCGCATGGGCGTGAGCGTTGGCCAGCGACCTTCAGCGACATCCAAGGCGAGTCTTCAGCGATGTTTATGGATGTCACTAATTGCCCATGTATGACCAAGCCCTTCCTCCTCCACTATAAAAGGACCTACACCCCTCCATCTATCATCATCCCTTCCTATGCTTTCCTCACCTACTCTAGAGCTTAAAACACACTTTAAGCTTGTGTCCCAAACCTTTAGGATGCTCCATTAGAGAAAAGAAAAAGTATTTTCCACCCTCTCATCACCATTCATGGAGCTCTCATCGACCGTCCTCTCAACCCCATTCCAGGAAGCAGATCACGCCATTACACTGCCCATCCTCCCCTCATCTTCCAAAGTCATTCTCCTTCCTCCAACTCCTCAACACCTTCATCCGAAACAGTTCAACGCAGCTTCTTCCTCCCAGCAATCGACAAAGAGGATTTCTCTCACCCCCTTTCCCTTTTATTGCTTTCATAATGTAGAAGAATTTGTTAAGCATTTATCTAGAAGTAGTTTTTTATTCTCTCATGCTTAGCAAGTAGAATAGTTCTTTCCTACTTTCTAGAATAGCTTAGTATCGATAATATTCCTGCTTGTTCCCATACTATCATAAAAAGCCAAAAAAATAGCAAATACAAAATACCAAAAAGAAATAAAGCAAAATGTGGATTTCAAGAAACAAACATCGCCTCCGCAAGTTCGACCTGGGACTCCCTTTTGAGTTTTGGTAAAATTTGTTTGATAGCAAGTTTTGCGACTATGACGACGGGTTTCTCAAAACCCTAACTTTTCTTCGTGAAAACACTCATCATTTTGGCATCGTTGCCAAGGAGGCAATAGACTTTGATTCAATTTTCCGTGTTTTTCTGCATTACTTACATATTTTTCTAACCTATATTTCTTCTTCACAAACAATGTCTTGCAAGAACCCGATTGAGGAGCTTAAGGCGGTAGATTGGAGTAAAGTGCAAGTAGAGATATTTGTAAGTCCCCCCCCCCCCACTTCCCCACCCACTAGATCATTTTGCCACCTTAATAATCAAGACCTAATCTACTTAGGTGTTGTCACGAACCCTAAGATAGGAATTGCTTGTCTTGTTTGTCACCTTTACCCACTTCATCCTTGCATAAAAAGAAAATTAAAATATATATATCTGATCTGATTGTGGGACGAAAGTAACACATACTATACACACCCACACTTGAGGCACATAACCTCTTTTGATATTTACTCAATCGGGATTCCGACCTATGGAACTGGTACATGCACAAATCAACACATAAAAGAGTAGAAATCATATTAGGTTAATCACTTCTGTGTGCCTTAATTGGTGGTGCATCTAGGTCACTTGTTTGAGCTGTTTGGGCCGCACCACCTAATCAATTTAAAACTGAATCATCTTGTAGCTGCTCCATAGAATTCAAATAATTAGGTCAAGCTAGGCACTCCATATTTTCTTAATTTATAAAGGAAAATACTTGAACTCATGCTTTCAAACTTGGTTTGCCTCACAAAACTTGGTTGAATACACCTAAGATTTGAATCCTAAAAGCTACTGAGCAAGATTCAAACCTTAAAATTCACCTTACAAAAATTTAATCTTGCTTGAAAAACCATTGGTTGTGCACATACACACTCACGAATTTATCATTAAGGGCATAACCCAATTAAGGGCCCATCACATTCCAGAAGCACTATTATCCCAAGCCTAAAATAAAATTGAGTAGACATTGGCCCTAAGATTCATTGAGTCCATTTCAGGGTAATCTCTTGGATACATTTCGAATTAATGACGTCTACTTGCATCAAAAGGTGCTAAGTTGGGGGGCCCGATTATCAAACAACTTAAGCAAGCAGGGGTTTGGCATAATTAGTAGCCTTTGGGACACACTCCCCCTGCTTCATCGGCCCAACTTTACCACCTTCAAGAGTAAGGACAACACCAAATTCATTGTGTGTTCAGTGTTTATTTCTGAAGCATAGGTCCTTAAGTTACCCAATTTAAGAACAGGCTTGTATTTTTTTATGCAGTAGGGTTCCTTTTTCCTCATCCTTCCGACTTCCTTCCAGTGCATGCTTGGAAGGAGGTCATTGAATCCTCGCTTGGAAGGACCTTTAGACCATTCTAGGAGGTGGAGGTTGAGTTATAGCCAAGTAGATCCCATGGCTGATCAACAACCACCTCCCCCACCACTGAACCAGCAGGAGCTGATTCAAAGATAGTTGGAAGAGTTGCAGTAGTGCAACAATGGTTCCAACGAATGAATGGTTAGGGCAGTCAGCCCTTGAAGGATTTTTATGATCCTTCAAATTACGAGGATCGTTGATGTAAACACATTTACACTACTTAAGATGTCTATTTATGCATGTTCTTAAGCATAGGATTGCATTTCATGATATAAATATTGCATTACATGCATCATCTTGCATTTAGAATAGTTTGAATAAAATGGAGGTTAATTGTCTCCTTTTATGTGCTTGGATAGGGCAAATATTTTATCAGGGCCTCAGATCAAAGATCCAACCGTATGGATGTGATCAGGGCGACGATTGGAGTTCAACAACTCCAAGATCGCCCTAATCAGGCATCCGTAGCATCAGATTGTGACCCGGGAACCCTAGAAGATCAAGGGCCAGGATGGTGTAAATCCGCACTTTAGATGATAAATCCGACCACACGGATGAATTCGGATCGACGATCGCAGCCCAACGACACAAAAATCAAGTCAATCCGATATCCGTGGCACCATCTACAACTTCCAGAAGATGGACGGCTAAGATAGCGCCACGTGGTGCCATCTCAGCCGCCTAAACGGCCGTCTGCGTCTTGTGAAAGCCCCGCGCCCAATCGCTCTCCGCCGTTGGATCTTAATCCAACGGCTGTGGGCGCTCGCATTTAAAAACGCCCGCTTGACCATCCGCGCCCCATAGCGCAGCGGTCGAGCACACTATCGCGAGCGCGGGGCGCGGGTTCGAGCCGTGGCGAGGAGCGGCAGGCGCGAGCAATTGGAGCATTAGATGGAGATCGGACGGCCGCGCGTGCTCGATAGAGTCGACTTGCAATTGGACGCGCGATTGAACGCACAATCAGACGCGCGCAGCACGCGGGCACGGACGCATCTTAAGCCGTCCGATCTCGCCATCGGACGGCTGGAAATCAATAGACGTGCACGGGCGTTGCGCGCGCGAGCAGCCGAGGAGGCACGCGTGGGCGCGGAGGCGACGGCCATGTCGGGGCTTTAGTGACGGATTTATCCATCACTAAGGACCCCTCTTTTATTATTTTGAAGTTATAATGTCCATTTTGCCCCCACTCCTTGCAACTATAAAAGGAGACCCCCTCCATACGAAATTCTCATCCCTTCTTTCTCCTCTCTACCCCTCCAAAGCTCAAAAGAAGCTTGTCCCACACCCGGGATGCTTCTTGCAAGATAAAGTCCAATTTCCATTCCCCTTCGAAAGTGGATCCCGCGACGACGACGGCGTGCTGCTCCATTCCCGTTCTTCTGCTTCGTCCTCCTTTGTCCCGCTTCGTTCTCCTTCGTCCAGGCGTCGTCCCGTCCGACTCGTCCTCCAAGCAATCGTCGAGGAGGATAACTTCTCTCTCCCATTCTTATTTACAGCTTTTCGAGTGTAGAATTTTCTGCTTTATAGTGTAATTGATTTTCCGCATTCTAGTGTAATTTTTATAAACTATTGAAATATTGAATGCATGTTCTCTTTCTCTCTCTCTTAGTTTGATAGCTCCATTGTAATTATATTGCCTTGCTTAACAAAAATCCTAAAAAAAAATATAATTGCAAATATAGATCAACGTAGCCTCCCTGTGTTCGACCCGGAATTATTTTCGGTATAAATTTTATTTGTTGAACACGAATTCTTCGCTTTTTGAACTACAACGACAGGTTTTCCAAAACCAATCTCGTAACGTAGCAATTCAAAAAACACGTTCAACATTTTGGCGCCGTTGCCGGGGAGGCAATGATTTCCGATCTTTTCTTCGCATTTCTTGCACTTTATTTGTTTTCTAACTAGCTTTCTCTTGTGTCTATTGTTTTGCAGAGACCTCCATCAAGGAATCAACAAGCGGTAGACTGGAGTAAAGTGCAGTTGAAGACAACTGTAAGTGCTCCCCCATTCTTTCTCCCTCCATAGATTTCATTCGCCACATTAAATCCAAATCCCAATTAACCTATGTGTTTGCATAAATCCTAGGAATAGTTTGGTTGTTTGGATTTTCACTCACATTCATTCCACCCTCGTTTAAAAAAATAATAAAAAGATAATCTTGTGGGGTAATTTTCAACAAACACACACCCACATTCAAGGCACTTGATCAACTTGATTTGTTTTCTACTCAACCGGGTTCTGATCTATGGAACCGGTACACACAAAGCAACACATAACAGAGTAGAAATCATTCTAGGTTAATCATTTTTGAGTGCCTAACTTAATGGTGCATTTGTGGCCAGTTGTTTGAGTTGTTTGGGCCGCACCACTTTATTTTAAAACCAACTCATCAAGTAGCTCCTCCTTAGGGTTTTCAATCTAGGTATATTCCAGGCACTCCACTTTCTTTCTGATTTTAAAGGAAAACAATCTTCACCCGTGTTTTACAACTTGGTTTGCCTAGAAACTTGATTGCAATTCACCTAATTTAAAATCCTAAAAGCTACTTAAGCAAGATTTGAACATTAAAATTCACGCATTATCAATAATCTTGCTTGAAAACCTTGGTTGTGCACGCACTTACACAAATCTCAATCAATCATTAATGGCACAACCCATTGTAAGGGCCCATCACGTTCCATAAGCACCACAATCCCAGGCCTTAATAAAATTGAGTAGACGTTGGCCTTAAGGTTTGATTCACTCTTCAGGGCCAAGTCTGAGATTATTTTTGATTAACCTACTTGTATTGATTAATCTGATGTCTAACTAGAGGAGTAGAGTCAAACGATCGCGGCTGGGGGGTACACTAGGAACCGGAGGCGAAAGCCAAAGGAAGAACCTTCTCCCCAGTCCCTCCTTCTAACTGGTTGGATTAAACAAACGCAAGTAGAGTAAATCACTTACAGTCTTAAGGCTGGTTTTGGGAGTCAGTAGATCCTTAGGCTACCCCACTTAAGGACAACCTTGTTTTGTTGTGCTGCAGGGTCCATATCCCCAGTCCTTCCGACCTTCTCCTAGTTTATGCTGGGAAGATGGTCATTGAATCCCCGATTGGAAGGACCGTTAGAACATTCTAGGAGGCGCAAGTTAGATTTTGGTCAATTTGATCCCATGGCCGAACAACAGCCACCTCTACTTGAAAATCCACAGGAAGAATTTAGAAGGCAGCTGGAACAAATGCAGAGAATGCAAGAATGGTTCCAGAGAATGCTGGGCGCTCGGCCCTTGAAGGATTTTTATGCTCCTTCGAATTACGAGGAACGTCCCGGCATCCAGATTCCAGCCGGTGACGTAGAAATTAAGCCCCAGGTGTTAAGCCTGATTAAACATTATCATGGGCTTGGCCCCGAAGATCCGTTTCAGCACTTGGAGGATTTGACCACTTTGGTCCAAACCACCAGGGCTCGAAACGTTAACGAGGAGCAAATGATCATGAGGCTCCTCCCCCACTCTCTTAGGGATAAAGCCGCGCATTGGTAAAGGACAATAGGAAGACCAATTACAACTTGGAATGAGTTGAAATCGGCCTTTCTGAAGAAATTCTTTCCAGTCGGTCATACCAATGCTTTGAGACGGGCAATCACTACCTTTACCCAGCGGCCGGGGGAGCAATTTCATGTGGCCTGGGAGCGATTCCAGGACTTATTGCGGAGGTGTCCACACCACGAGGTGCCGAAATGGCCACTCGTGCAGATCTTCTATCATGGGTTGAATGAGCAACTTAGAAACCATGTGGATGCTTCTTGCGGAGGCAATTTCCTCAATAAAGATGCAGATAGTGCACATGATTTATTTGAGGAAATGAGTGAGAATTCAATTAATCACGCCTCCATGGATACTTTTAACCGGTCCCAGCAACCCAGATCAAATGTCAATGAAGTCCATGACTCTCATTCATTTGATATGGAATTGATTTGTAATAAACTTGATAAGGTGGACTTGGTTGCTAAAAGAATGGAAGAGTGGATGGCTGGCAATTCTATGAACAACTCTCAATCCACTCAATCCCAAAATTTGGGATTCCATTCCTCACGAGCTCCTTCTGGACGAGAGTTCGTGAATCAACTCGATGCAACTCAATCTATGAGTCAGCATTTCTCGGAACCCCATGGGTTTCCAACTGGGGCCTTTGATCCCAGTTTTTCTGATCCTTCCCTTTCTTTCTCTCCATCCTCATCCTATGAGGATGTCTGTGCTGTACAAGAGAATGTTAGATCCAACCCCAACTCAAATGCCTATAATCCAGGTTGGAGAAACCACCCTAACTTCTCTTGGAAAAATCCGGGGCAACAGACCCAATTCCGGCCCAGCAACTATGCTCCACAACGACCAATGGGTCAGGGTCAAGTATATACTCAGTTGCCTCCGAATCAGGTCAATCAGCCAGCTTGGAATGCCCGTCAACCCGCGGGGCAGGCTGATTTGAATCGTCAAATGGTAGAGATGCAAGGATCTATGCTCCAGCTCATGCAGCAAATGAAAAACTCGCTGGACAACTTGCAATCCGGGCTCATTGCTAACTCTCATCAACCCGGATCTCTACCATCCCAACCCGTACCCAACCCGCGAAACATTATAAATTCGGGCAATCAAGGCCAAGGGTATGGAAATCAGAGGGACCCGCACGCACATGCTCAGGTGGTTGAGCAGGGTTCCTCATCTTCTTCTTCTGCTAATCAACAATTCATGGTCAATCAGGCCCCTCCAATCTTTCCTAACCCTCCCTAAGACCCAAATTCTTACGCTTCTGCAAATTCTGTCACTTTGAGGAGTGGTAAGAAGACTCAGGATCCACAACCACACTATTCTGATCATTTGAATCCTGAAGAATCTGAGGAGAGAGAGGAGAATTCTAGAGGAGAAATCAAGGCTCAGGAACCTGATTCCAAAGATCTGACTCATGTTCCTTTTCCTGAAGCCTTAGCCAAAGCAAAGAAGAAGAAGTCTGTTGATAGCAATGAGGAGCTTCTGAATTTATTTAAGAATGTTGAGATCAATATTCCGCTCCTTGATGCTATCAAGCACATACCGGCTTACGCAAAATTTTTAAAGGAATTATGTACACAAAAGCGTAAGTCGAGAGAATCTGTTCCGAGGAAGGTGGTACTCTCCGAGAAGGCTAGCTCTATTATCCTGCACTCCTCCCTCAGAAAAAGAGAGATCCTGGTGCTCCTTTGATTTCTTGCATTATCAGAGATTACACATTTGATAGAGCACTTTTGGATCTCAGTGCATCCATCAACCTAATTTCGACTTCTCTCTACGAGAAGTTTGGGTTAGGTAAACTTCGGCCAACTTCAGTAACGCTACAGTTAGTGGACCGTTCGGTCACAAACCCGCGAGGCGTTATTGAAGATGTTATAGTTAAGGTCAAGGATTTCTATTTTCCTGTAGATTTCCTTGTCCTTGACATGGATGTACCAGATAATCTGAGGAACACGCCCATTATTCTGGGGCGTCCGTTCCTGGCTACCGCAAAGGCCAACATTAATTGTGAAAGCGGTAGCATGGAAATCGCCTTTGGGGACCAACGAATGAAATTGGATATTTTTAAGGCGATAAAAAAATTTGAGTATTGTGGATTTATTGAGGAACTTGATGAGGATAATGTTAATATTGAAACTTGTTTGACAGTTTCTTCAATTGAAAGTTCCTCTTTGGTTGATGAATTTGACCCGCAACCCTCTGACCTGACATCTTCGGAAGGGGTTACTGATTTTGTTCACTCAAAACCTCTTCCTCTTGTTGAATCTTCAACATCTACTCTACCATCAATCATTACCCTACCCCAGCTTGAATTGAAACCATTGCTTGAGAATTTAAAATATCAATTTTTAGGACCGCAGAATATGCTCCCTGTGATTATTAGTGCTAAATTGACAAAGGAGCAAGAGATTAAATTGATTAAGGTCCTAAAAGATCATAAGGAGGCAATTGGTTGGACCATTCATGACCTTAGGGGGATCGAGCCATCTTACTGTAATCATAGAATATTTTTGGAAGATGGATCCCGCCCTTCTCGCCAGATGCAGAGGAGATTGAATAAAAATATGCGAGAAGTGGTCAAAAAGGAAATCATCAAGTGGCTCGATGCAGGAATTATTTATCCAATCTCTGACAGTCCCTGGGTAAGTCCCGTTCAGATTGTTCCAAAGAAAGTCGGGATTACTGTTGTGACCAATGAGAGAGGTGAATATGTCACAACTCGTTCAGCTTCCTCTTGGAGAGTTTGTATTGATTACAGGAAGCTGAACACAGCTACTAAAAAGGATCATTTTCCCCTACCCTTCATTGATCAAATCTTGGAAAAATTAGCTGGGCAGAAGTACTTCTGTTTTCTTGATGGCTACTCGGGATATAACCAAGTTCCTATCCATCCCGAGGATCAGGAAAAAAACTACTTTCACATGTCCCTACGGAACCTTTGCTTTTCGTAGGATGCCTTTTGGGTTATGCAATGCCCCTGCGACTTTTCAAAGGTGTATGCTAGCCATATTTTCCGACATGGTGGGAGAGTTTATGAAAGTCTTCATGGATGATTTCTTTATTTTCGGAGAATCATTTGACTCATGTTTGGCTAATTTGGAAATGATTCTTAAGCGATGTATCAAGACACGACTGGTCCTTAGCTAGGAAAAGAGTCATTTCATGACCCAAGAGGGCATCGTTTTGGGTCATGTAATCTCTGAACAGGGAATTGAAGTGGACAAAGCTAAAGTTGTTGCTATCGCTAAACTTCCTCATCCCACATCTGTTAAACAAATCAGATCATTTCTTGGCCATGTGGGATTTTATCGAAGATTCATCAAGGATTTCTCGAAGGTTGCTCGTCCTTTGAGCAATCTTCTTGCCAAAGAAACGCCGTTTGTTTTTGACGAATCATGCCAAAAGGCATTTGAATTTCTGAAAACGGCAGTCACCTGTGCTCCAATTTTGCAACCACCAATTTGGACAGCCCCTTTTGAGATCATGACCGACGCTTCTGATTACGCAGTCGGGGCTGTCCTGGGTCAGAAAATTGATCGAAAGCCCTCTGTCATTTACTACGCTAGTAAAACTCTGGATGAAGCCCAGAGGAATTACACTGTTACTGAGAAGGAATTACTAGCTGTAGTATTTGCTCTGGAAAAATTCAGGACTTATCTCTTGGGGTCTCATGTTATTGTTTATACCGACCACTCGGCCTTGAGACATCTATTGGCTAAAAAGGATGCTAAACCCCAGCTTATTCGTTGGATTCTTCTTCAAGAATTTGATCTTGAAATCAAGGATAAAGCCGGGGTGCAAAATGTGGTAGCGGATCATTTGTCGAGACTCCTAGGTGATTCTTCTTGTCTGGACATTCCGATTGCTGACACTTTTTCGAACGAAACCATTCTTGAAGTTTTAGGTGTCCACTCCCCATGGTTTGCTGACATTGTTAACTATTTGGCCGCTGGTCAAATCCCCCAGGATTGGACCAAACAACAACGGGATAGACTCAAATTTGAGGCCAAATACTACTTTTGGAAGGACCCTGAACTGTATCGCATTGGCTCTGATCAGATTATTCGCCAATGCATACCGGAGAATGAATTCAACAGTATACTCGAGTTCTGCCATGCATCTGGGTGTGGTGGACATTTTTCCAGAAGAAAGACAGCTGCAAAAATCTTGCAATCTGGCTTCTATTGACCGTCTTTATTCAAGGATGCCCAGGACTTCTCAAGGTCATGTTCTCGATGTCAGTCACTCGGGAACATAACTAAGAGAGACATGATGCCCCTAAACCCTATTCTTCCTGTAGAAATTTTTGATGTTTGGGGCATCGATTTCATGGGACCCTTTATCCCTTCATTTGGACATCAGTACATTCTTATTGCTATTGATTATGTGTCCAAATGGATTGAGGCAATTCCCACCCGAACCAATGACCACAAGGTGGTCATCAATTTTGTCAAGAAAAATATCTTCAATAGGTTCGGGATTCCGAGGGCTATCATCAGTGATGGTGGCACTCATTTTACTAATGCCCAATTCCGGAATTTATTGGCCAAATACGGGGTTAATCATCGAATTTCCACACCTTACCATCCCCAAACGAATGGACAAGCCGAGATCTCCAATCGAGAGATCAAGAACATTCTGCAAAAAACAGTAAGGCCTAATCGTAAGTATTGGACTCAAAAGCTTGAGGACGCTCTTTGGGCCTTCTGTACGGTGTATAAAATGCCCATCGGCATGTCTCCATTCCGTTTGGTGTATGGAAAGGCATGCCATCTACCCGTAGAGATTGAACACAGGGCATTCTGGGCAATCAAACAATGCAATTTAGATCTGAATCTAGCTGGAAAGACCAGGAAACTCCAACTATCTGAGTTGGAGGAGCTTAGAAATGATGCTTATGAGAATGCCAAGATCTACAAGGCTCGGACCAAAGCTCTACATGATCAATTGATTTCCCGCAAGAGTTTTGAGCCAAACCAAAAGGTCTGGTTATTTGATTCTAAACTTAAGCTCTTTCTTGGTAAAGTTAGATCTAAATGGAATGGCCCATTCATAATTGATCAAATTTTTCCTAATGGTGCCGTTCAAATTTCTGACCCAAAGATGGGTAACACCTTAAAGTCAACGGTCAACGTTTAAAGCCTGTTGTTGACCGTAATCTTCCAGAACCTGTCTCAGACTCTGTTGCTCTAGCCATTCTGTGACTTCTTTGGCTGGACTTCGCCTAGCTGATGGCATTAAACTCAGCAATTGTACATAGGCTGGCAAGTTGTCGGTGGTAACAGCTCATCAACCGGTTGTCCAGAACCCAGCTCAGAAAATGCACTAAAAATTCCCAAGACACTTAGGAAGAAGCGGAGAAGTAGAATAAACCGGGGAGATATACACTGGATTCACCCTTGTGTTGACCCCATTTAAAAAAAAGTAGGGAGAAAGCTACCGGTTGTAAAGATACACTTTTAGGTAGAATTCTGGTTAGGTCACCTAGAGGCGTAGAAATCTGAAGTCCGTTCTAATTGCCGGTCAACGAGTCTATCACAATCACAATAAGATGCTTAAAGCTTAGTGTTCTCATCAAATTTTGGGTGAGTTGAATGGCCGTAGAAAGCCACTCTTAAACCAAAAAATTTAAAAATCAAAAAAATTAGAAAAGAGAAAAAGAGAAAAGGAAATTTTTCTTTTAATAAGGCGAGGGCTTGAAGCGGTCTGCATTTTGGCTGATACCCAGGCACTGTTGTATCTTTGAAGGTTCAGTTCCTAAGTAGACAATTTCTTAATGATTGAAAAATAACTCAAGTCTAAATAATCTAACCTAATTCTTTTATAAATAGCATATAGTTTTTGCTAGGGACTAGCAAAAGATAGGCATGGGGGTATGATGTAAACACATTTACACTACTTAAGATGTCTATTTATGCATGTTCTTAAGCATAGGATTGCCATTCATGATATAAATATTGCATTACATGCATCATCTTGCATTTAGAATAGTTTGAATAAAATGGAGGTTAATTGTCTCTTTTTATGTGCTTAGACAGGGCAAATATTTTATCAGGGCCTCGGATCAAAGATCCAACCGTATGGATGTGATCAGGGCAACGATTGGAGTTCAACGACTCCAAGATTGCCCTAATCAGGCATCCGTAGCATCAGATAGTGACCTGGGAACCCTAGAAGATCAAGGGCCAGGATGGTGTAAATCTGCACTTCAAATGATAAATCCGACCGCACGGATGAATTCGGATCGACGATCGCAGCCTAACGACACAAAAATCAAGTCAATCCGACATCCGTGGCACCATCTACAACTTCCAGAAGATGGACGACCAAGATAGCGCCACGTGGCGCCAACTCAGCCGCCCAAACGGCCGCCTGCGTCTTGTGAAAGCTCCACGCCCAATCGCTCTCCGCCGTTGGATCTTAATCCAACGGCTGTGGGCGCTCGCATTTAAAAACGCCTGCTCGACCATCCACGCCCCATAGCGCAGCGATCGAACGCGCTATCGCGAGCGCAGGGCGCGGGTTCAAGCCGTGGCGAGGAGCGGCGGGCGCGAGCAATTGGAGCGTCAGATGGAGATCGGACGGCCGCGCGTGCCCGATAGAGTCGACGCGCAATTGGATGCGCGATTGAACGCACAATCAGACGCATGCAGCGCGCGGGCACGGACGCATCTCAAGTCATCCGATCTCGCGATCGGACGGCTAGAAATCAATGGACGTGCGCTGGCCTTGCGCCCGCGAGCAGCCGAGGAGGCGCGCGTGGGCGCGGAGGCGACGGCCACGTCGGGGCTTTAGTGACGGATTTATCCGTCACTAAAGACCCCTCTTTTATTATTTTGAAGTTATAATGTCCATTTTTCCCCCACTCCTTGCAACTATAAAAGGAGACCCCCTCCATACGAAATTCTCATCCCTTCTTTCTCCTCTCTACCCCTCCAAAGCTCAAAAGAAGCTTGTCCCACACCTTTGATGCTTCTTGCGAGATAAAGTCCAATTTTCGTTCCCCTTCGGAAGTGGATCCCACGACGACGACGGCGTGCTGCTCCGTTCCCGTTCTTCTGCTTCGTCCTCCTTCGTCCCGCTTCGTTCTCCTTCGTCCAGGCGTCGTCCCGTCCGGCTCGTCCTCCAAGCAATCGTCGAGGAGGATAACTTCTCTCTCCCATTCTTATTTACAGCTTTTCGAGTGTACAATTTTCTGCTTTATAGTGTAATTAATTTTCCGCATTCTAGTGTAATTTTTATAAACTACTGAAATATTGAATGCATGTTCTCTTTCTCTCTCTCTCTCTCTCTTAGTTTGATAGCTCCATTGTAATTATATCGTCTTGCTTAACAAAAATCCTAAAAAAAATATAATTGCGAATATAAATCAACGTAACCTCCCTGTGTTCGACCCAGAATTATTTTCGGTATAAATTTTATTTATTGAACACGAATTCTTCGCTTTTTGAACTACAACGACAGGTTTTCCAAAACCAATCTCGTAAGCGTAGCAATTCAAAAAACACGTTCAACAATCGTCCCAGCGTTATGATCCCCACTGGTGATGTTGAGATCAAGCCTCAGGTTTTGAGTTTGATTAAACACTTTCACGAGCTTGGCTCAGAAGACCCATTTCAACATTTGGAGGATCTGATCACCCTGGTTCAAACAACCAAATTGCAGAATGTGGATGAAGAATAGATGCTCATGAGACTTTTCCCCCATTCACTCAGGGATAAGGCAGCATATTGGTATCATACCATTGGAAGATTGATTGCTACTTGGACAGCTTTGAAATCAACCTTCTTAAAGAAATTCTTCCCAATTGGATGAACCAATGCTTTGCTACAGGCAATTACCACTTCTGACCAATGGCTGGGCGAATCATTTCATGGGGCCTGGGGGCGGTTCCAGGATCTGTTACGGAAGTGTCCACACCATGAGGTGCCTAAATGGTAACTTGTGCAGATTTTCTACCACGGCTTGAGTGATCAACTCCATCATCATGTGGATACTTCTTGCAGAGGCAATTTCCTCAACAAAGTCACAGATAGCGCATATGTTTTGTTCGGCTTACCGATTTCCTACTTCATATTTACGTGAGTTTCAAATTTTTATTAGTGTGGTTTGACACGTTCACTATACTATCATGACGATTTTAACTCCTTGTGCACGTGTTTAATCAAACTTTTTGGTGCCATTGCTAAGGAAGCACTGCTCATTTCTCTTATTCATTTTAGCTATCTCTTGATTAAGACCTAAGCCACTTACCTCTCTCTTTTGATTGTGGTTTGTGCAGGACTCTTCTAGGATATGTAGCACAGACTGCAACCCTAAGGGCAAATGCAGGTAAAGTCCTAGGTCCATCCCTCACCTTGTCAACCCTCTCATTTTCTTTTTAAGAACATTAAAAAAATCAACATAATAAACAAGGAGTTCCAAAATGGGCATGGTTTGATCTATATTTGCCCTATATCTTAAAATCGTGCACTTGAAACATCTTCAGGACTGAACTAGAATTGATTGCATGGATTCAAAAATCTGTTTGGACATTTCTAAAAAATTAAAAATATTGATATTTTTGTTGGAGATAGCCTTTCAAGCTAGGTCTTAGATGCAACAAGTTTGAGTCTTAAATTCTTTCTGTTGAATTTTTAATCGAAGAGTGCATAGGGGTCTGGTCTAGAACAAAACTTGAGTTTTTAAGCTTTCTAGAATTTCTGCAAATTTTGTGCTAATCCAAATGACTTGAAATTTCAGATATCTATTTTATAATAAAATTGAGAATCTCCTAAAAATTTTTGAAAGTTTTATGAGGTCATAAAGTTGCCATTTTGGATATATTTGTGACTAGAGGTCATTTCTTCTCACTTGCACTGAGGTTGAGATAAAATCTTTTAAAATATTTGTATACCCGTAAAACATCAAGAAAAATTATTTTTGTGGCCTCTTAGTGTTGTAACAAAACCTAGAATTGCTTGCTTGATTGAGCTAGGCTTGACCACTTTTGGCATAAAAATTGGTTCACCCTTGTCTTGAATTGGGTAGAAGTTGCATATTTAGGGTAACCAATTTAGGGTTGTGCTTTTAGTGAAACACAAGAGCTTTGTTTTATTGATTAAAGGAACACACATCACACATGCTTGTAAAACTTTGTGTGCCCACTTGAAACCCTTGTGTGAATCTTTAAGCAACCTCAACCCTAAAATACACTAAATCAAGGCCAAAATCTTAAAACACACTCATCTAAATTAACAAATCTTGTTTGTTTATGATTGCCTTTGAACTCACACATCATTAATTGGACTAATTAATGGAAATCACACCCCCTAACGCCCATTCATACTCCCTATGCACAAATCAACCCAAGACTTAAAACATATTAGTATCAAGACTTTTAAGGATTGGATAATTAGGGTTTAGAACCTTAGTTTGGATTGTACTTAATTGACTTGAGCTACTTAGGAAATATCTAGTGTTTAAGGTTGCGGGGAAGCACGAAACGACTGCAATTGGGGGGGTACAAAGGAACCTTGGCAAGAGCCTTGGAAGAACTTTCCCTTTAACCCTCTCGTACTCAACTCAGTCAGATTAGCCTAAAGAGGTTCAGTCATTCTAATTGCATTCCTAGCTAAGTCTCCTAAATTCTTAGGTCCTCAGGGTCAACCTTTAGATCTACCATTTGTTTGTTTGTTTGTGCACACATTCTTTTTCTCTCCTATTCTCCTCACATATCCCCAACTTTTCCAAACCACATAATGAATTTCAACTCATATCCTTACAACTCCTATCCCCAATTTGATTACTATCCCAATTCAACTAACAGTTGCCCACCTCCTAATTGGGATAACTTTGAACCTACATTGGGGATACATTCCGAGAATCCAATGTCCAGGGGCTAACCATGGATATTAGCCATTTGGCTTTTATCCTCTCCAACTAGCTGATTTCCACTCTTATCCAAGTGAGCAATCTTTATCCCCTAATTTTTATCATGATCTATAGCCTACTTGGAATGATCATCCTAATAGTTGGGATTACACCTCAGACAACCAATATCTAGGGTGCCCCTCTTGTCCCCAGAACTACCTCAACCCCTATCCCAATTTCACCCAATCCACACCACCCTCCTATTAGGATATCTCAAACCCCTCCACCCAAGGATATAATCCAAACCCTAGATATCCTATTACAAGTTTTGATCCTCAATTAGATTTTTCTTCTGGGTCCCTATCACCCATTGACCAATCTAATAGGATCCACAACCCAGGAGGATACCAGGACCCCTACCCTTCCCAAGATGATATCCAAACTAGGTCACCTAAGCTGAAAGACCTCTCCTACTTGACCTAAAATTTGGACTGGTTATTGGAAAACTTTAGAGAAGATGATCCTGATTCACTGGATGAGAATTCTGATTAGGATAAGGACAATGTAGAACTTGAATCTTCAAACCCCTTACCCACCAATCCTCCACCCTTGAACCCATGCCCTCCTGAACCAGGCAATGGGTTCAAGCCAAGCCCAACCCAAGGTAGACCCAATGACACTCAGTCAATTCCTTATAGCCTTCAATTGGAGATGTACCTGCAAAATCAGAAATTGATTGAGATGAAACAAAAAATGATGGATATGTTCCAACAGTTGGATGAAGAGGGACAATAAGCAATGATTAAAGAAACAACTTTTGTAGAGTTTATGATGCAAGGTCCTATGGTTATCAATTGGACTATACCTAATTGTTTGAAATTGGTTCAGTCCACTATTTCTCCGTTGTTGGAAAGTAGATCATCAAATGTCATTGAGGAAACCTTGGCCCATGATTTTGTGAAGGAGGAAAATTGGATTTCTAAGGTGAATGAGGATAAAATTGACATTTGGGGTCGATGTCTCTACAATTAATATGGAGTTTCTTAAAGAGACATCTAAATTTGTGGATCAAGAGTGGAAATCTAATTCTAAGATTTTTGATGTTGAAATTCTTGAAAACCTCACCTCGCTTCTGGAAGAGGACCAAAATTTGAAATCTGATTTAGATGCTAAGATATTAATTGGTCGTACTTCAATTTCAACTGCAGAAGTTGATCCTGATCTAAAAGAGGTTGAAGATAAAAAAGATATTCTAAGGAACAAAAATTAGGAGGATTTAGACATGGAAATAATCGTTTTAGAGGGAGGAATTGATTTTTATTTGGAGAGAGATTACATGCTTGATTTTTGGGCCCATTGTGGAATTCTGAATTTTGATACAGGCCCTACTAAAATTGAATTTGGGCAACTCGAATGTGATTTGATTTATAAACATTTGGTGGATTGGATCTTTCAAGGGACACTAGTTGATTACTTAGCCTTCATCTATAGTGTCCATCACTTTAGATTTGGGTTGCATTCATCTAAACCAAGGTCAACCCCGCACGCCCAAAGAATAAGAGATGAAAGGATGTGGGCCTGCGTAACACACCACTTGCATAGCTTTTGCCCCTTGGGGATGAGACTACATCACAACCTAGTTCGCATTTGCGAACCATTGATTTTGAGCCTCCACGATCATACCATTCTATTTATATGGACCCAACCCACTAATTTGACTATCCTTAGTATTTAAGGCTTTTACCTGGCTGAAGGCAATAAACTTAGCACTTGGTGAGAGGCAACCTATCAACCTTGACTATACATAGCTAGCATAACTCTTTCAGGTCCAGACCCAATTGAACTTTGATGAGCAACTTAGAACAATTCAGGTGATCTCTACCCTTTCCACATATTTATTCACACAATGTAGACATTGCATGAGATAGGTATTAGGGGTGGTTGCATTTGCTTAGCTTTACACCTGGTTTTCGGATATTTCTACTTTTATTTCAAAGAAAAAAATCTTGTTTATAGCATAATTTGTATGATTTCAAGTTCCTTAGAATCAAGTGTCTAGTAGGGATTGATCTCAGACTTAGGCATTATGGTTGCATATCTAGACTCTTTAGGTTGTAGTTAGCTTAATCAACTAGGGTGATTAATTAGTTCTGAGGTTGTTGAGTACCAAGGAATTCTATTAACCGAGATTAAAGTTAATGAGATAAGATTATTTTGGCTCAATTTTCTACTCTTCGATTTAGATGGCTAGGTAACTTAAGCATCCACTTTTACACACACTTGAGTTGACTTACGGGCACTCAAACTTTGAAAATAGTGGGTTTCACCATGAAATGGGATTGGGGAACCGTTATAATTAATCGAAGTAGATTCATATCGGAACTAACAAAGGTCCCTACAGTAGAGCACCCAAGCTATTACACTGGGGTCGCCGCCAGCTATAGGATGTCCACATCTCAGCCAAGCATCCCAAGCTTCCCTGGGTTTTTCTTAGGTGATGTTCATGAACAAATGAAGGAGAGACACTTACCTAGAAAAATGAGAGAAAAAGGAGGAAAAAAATAATATATATTAATATAATAGTAGGAGGAAGAAAAGAAAAGAAAAAGAACAAAAAAAGATCAAATAAAAAAATGTGTGACAAAAATAACCCATAAAACTAAAAACGAGTGAGGTATAATAATAAGAGGTCAAATGGCTCAACTGAGGAGATATACCTTCAAGGTTGACCTCGGGATAAAAAAGGGTAACTAAACGCTCAAATCGCTATAGTTAAAATTGCACTGTTGTAGTGTGATTAAAGAGTCAAGTTTAAAATTTATATCAAACTATGAGAGTATGGGTTTAAAACAATTTCAATTAGGTTAAGTAGGATAATGCTTATGATTTGAAATGAAATAAAAGTAACTTGAGACTTGAAACCTATATAAAACCTACTGTTGCATCAACTAATTCTTTTAAATAATCAACAAGCATAAAATAAATAGTACACAAAAATTCTAAATGAACTTAACAGCTATCCGAAGAGAAGGGAACTTAATAAACTAACAAACAAATAAGAATTTTTTCATTTACTTTTTTTTCTCTTCTGAAACTCTATCTTGAACAATTAACTAAATTACATAATTATAAAGAGCTTAAACTTTAGATTCGTATAAGAGAAAATAACAGTTAAACTTTTTTTTTCTACCAATATAAAAAACACGCATGCAAGATTTTGGGCATAAAAATTTAACACTTAACTTCATTTGTAGATTAGAAATATTGCATTCATGACTATCTTCCTAAACTAAATCTAACTTAATTAAACAAAGTGATAGGGTATTAAAACTAAGCAAACACAAATTTATACACAAAATAACAACTTAAAATTCATATAACTCATAAAAGCTAATTTGTGAGAACGAACAAGAATTAGCCTAGATATTTACTTTTGTAAAACTAATTATGTTATGCGACTGAAAGAAGAATTATTCAAAACACTGCAATAACGTAAAATAATAATAACCTATGCTATATAAAACTAGCTTTTAGAACTTTTGTAAAACTAATTATGTTATGCGACTGAAAGAAGAATTATTCAAAACACTGCAATAACGTAAAATAATAATAACCTATGCTATATAAAACTAGCTTTTAGAGAATTTATTTCATGAAAGTAAGCATCATCGAACAAATGTGCCATTATAAAGCAAAGTTCAAAATTTAGATTAATGCATAAGATAAAACATCAACTAATTATACAAATAGCTACGTGCAAGCTCCTGAAACAACGAAGACGGAGGATAGTGAGAAGCTCAGTGGTATCCCTTAATAGGCGGAAAAGGTAGTTGAGAATGTCGACGACGAGGTGGAGATGTTGGAGAGAGGTTAAGCCGAAGTCATCATTGGGGCCGTTGGCGTGAAGTGGTCGCAACAGGAGTCGATGGCAAGTTGGAGGTGCATGAAGGCAAGTAGGAGGTGGTGATGGCTTCGATGCTGGTGGTTATTTGCCGTGGGGAGCAGAGGAAAAGAGAGAGAGCAGCAACAAATAGGTCGTGGAGGGAAGGTGCTCGATGCATGTGGTGGTCTGTTGATGATGGAGAGGTGGTGGAGGCTCTGGTTGTTAACGTTGCTAGTGGGTGGTAGTTGGAACCGCAACAAGAGAAGGAAGGAAGACATGGGAAGAACAGGGTTGGTGGCTGTTGTGGAGGGTGGTGTTGAGAATAAAATGGGAAGTGCATGAGCCTCAATTAAGTAAATCGAGTTGACGATGATGCAGAGGAGATAGAGAGGAGTAATTGCAAGGTGATTACAGGTCAAATGACAAGCCTGACCATCCGTATTTGACGACGATGCGGTCGTAGGTGTTGGGTTCGACAGTGGTGGGGGATGCGTGTACAAAGAGGAGAGGAGAAATGGAGAACATGAGAAGAGGAAAGGAAGGCGGTGGTGGTCAATGGTTATGGTAAGCGACAGTGGTTGTTGAGGTGTTGGTGGTTTATGGGGGAGGAAGGGTAGGAGGACAAGGAGGAGAAGAGGAAGTTGAGGAAGGAGGGGATAAGAGAGGAGGGGAGGCCAATGTGGGAGGTGCATGCTGATTAAAGTGGTGGACGGTGGTGTTGAGGATTAAGGGGTGGCTATAGGCGGCTACTGAAGTTAGGTGATCGTGGAAGGTGAAGAGGAAAAGAAGGGAGAAGAGAAAGAAGAAGGTATTGAGAGAGAGAGAGAGACCGAGAGATGGAGAGACAAAGAGAGGGATAGAGAGGGTGCAGCCCTAGTGGCGTGGAGCTACAGTAGCAGTGTAGGAGGAGAGTGATGAGTGAGATTTCATATGCTAAAAGATTGAGTTAAAAACCCGTCATTGTAGTTACGTAAAAATCTGCTATCAGATAATTTCTTTTACCAAAACTCTGGTGAGTCCCAAGTAGAACATAGGAAGGCAAATGTTTGATTAAAAATCACGTTTGGAATTATTTTTTATAAAGCAGATTAGCTAGTTGAAATTAATCTATGCTAGCTATTCTACTTAAAGAATAAATGCTATAAAAGAGAGAGAAAGAGAATAATACAAAGAAAAAGAGAGAGAGTGAACCAATATTTCATAACCATAGAAGCATGTACATTACAACTAATATACATGAATGGTATGGAATGTACAACCCTGAACACGAAGGTTCGGAATTGTATCCCCAATCAAAGTTTTCTCAAAAAATGGATGAATGGTCATATGTTGGGTCAGGATAGTAATCATCTTGGGAATAAGTGGTGGTAGGAGGGTAGGAGTGGAAATGCGAGTAGGATGTGGAAGGGTTCATGATGAAACAAGAGAAAAGAAAGGTGCCCTGCAGTACAAACAATCAAACCTGTCCTTAAGTGGGGTAGCCTAAAGGCCTACAGACTCCCAGAACCCATCTTTAGATGAAAGAAACGATTTGGTCTACTTATTTTCGGTCAATCCAACCAGTTAGAAGGAGGGATTGGGGAGAAGATTCTTCCCTTAGCTTTCACCTTAGGTTCCTTTGATACCCCCTACTACAGTCGTTTGACACTACTCCTCTAGCTAGATATCAGATGGACCAGTAGAAGCAGATTAATCGAAAATAATCGCGATCTAGGCTCCGAAGAGCGAGTCAAATCCTTAAGGCTAACATCTACTTGATTTTAGTTAGGCTTAGGTTTGAATGTACTTGGAAATGTGATGAGCCCATTATCTGGGTTGTGCCCTTAAAGATTGATTAATATGTGTGTGTGTGCACAACCAGGGTTTTTAAACAAGGTTTATTGATGATTTGTCTTTTAGGGTTTAGCCTTGTTTATTAGCTTTTAGGGTTCAATTGTTAGGTTTGTTCAGTTAGCACACCAAGTTTTGAAAGCACAAGTGAAGATATCTTCCTTTAAAACTCAAAAGGAATGTGGAGTGCCTGGTTAATTCCTAAAAGTTGAATCATAAGGGGCAAGCTACTTGATGAATCAGTTTTATGTTAAGTGGTGCGGCCCAAACAAGTCAAACAATTGGCTAGTAGCACCACTTGATTAAGGCGCGCAAAAATCAAATTTCTAATCACTTATTTGTATAAGTCGTGCAGGTATACTGGGTCCTTAGGTCGAATTCCCAATTAAGTGATTTAATCATATCAAAGTGAGGTGCCTTAAGTGTGTGGGTATATAAGGTGTGTATGTTTAAAAAAATCCCACAATCAGATTTTTTTTTTTTTATAAGCAGAGGGTGAGGTGGGTGGAGGTGACAACCAAACAACCAAACTAACCTTAGGATTTATGCAAGCTCTTAGGTTAATTAGGGTTTGCGTTATTAGCTGGTGGAATGAAATCTAAGAGGTGGGGGTGGGGTACACTTACAAACCCTTCAACTGCACTTTGCTTCAATCAACCGCTTTTGCTCGCCTCGAGAGAGTACCTACAATCACAATAAGAATGGAGACAAGTGAGGTAAACGATAAGTAAGGCGGAAAACATGAGAAATCAAAGAGTGTTGCCTCTCCGGCAACGACACCGAAATGATGAGCGAGATTTCATACGCTAAAAGATTGAGTTAAAAATCCGACGTTGCAGTTGCATAAAAATCTGCTATCAGATAAATTTTTAACCGAAACTCTGGTGAGACCCGAGTCGAACACAAGGAGGCAAACGTTTAATTAAAAATCGTGTTTTGAACTATTTTTCACAAAGCAGATTAGCTGGTTGAAATTAATCTATGTTAATTATTCTACTTAATGAATAAATAATATAAAGAGAGAGAATAATACAGAGAAAAAGAGAGAGAGTGAACCATTATTTCATAACCATAGAAGCATGTACATTACAACTAATTTCTACAACTAGAAGGCTGGAAATCTACACTAGAAGGCAGGAAAAAGAGAGGGATGAGAAAATCCTCCTCGACAACTGCTTGGAGGATGAGCCACGTTGACAGAGTGCCCAGAAGAGGGTGGTGAGATGCTAGACGAGGGAGAATGGAGCTGGAGGATAGAGGACAGAATAGGGTGGCATCGCAACGGGATTCGCTTCCCGAATGGTGGAGAGAAGACAACAACAGAATGCTCCACAAAGGGGATGAGAAGATGGAAAATTTATTTTACTCTAGCTCTATTGGAGCATCCCGAGTATGGGACCAGCTTATAGAGCTTTGGAGGGGGTGAGAGAAGAGAGAAACGGATGATGAAATGTGTGGTAAGGGTGGTCCTTTTATAGTTGAGGATATGGGGGCAAAAAGGTCATTTCAAAGCTTTAACATTAATATAGTGACATTTATGAGCATCACTGTAGATAAGTGTTGCTGAAGACGTGTGCTTCCATCTCTGTCGTTGCTTGTTGATTGAATGCACCTCATGCGACCACGTCAGCGCCTCCTTGCCTTCAGCCATTGCGCCGCTCATCGAACCCAATAGCTCTCAGCCATCCGATCATTCGATCGGACGGTGTAGATCACGCGAGCGTGCTTCAGCTTCATACGTTATGCATTCCCGCATATGATGGCACGTCATTACGTGCGTGCGCACGCTTCTCCATCCAGCACACCTAAGCGCGCCATGTAGCCGCACCGTTGCCACTCATCGCCGATAGAACGGTGCAATTTTGCACGCAGCACCTCTTCGCGGATTTAATTTGCTCACGCATATTTGAACATGCAGTGTTTGCCTTGCTTTGAGCATGTTACCGCTATGCTACGCATGTGATTGTGTCGCGTTTACGCATTTTCGTCCACGTGCTCTCAACCATTGGATGGAAATCCAACGGCTAAGATTGAGGGGTGAGGATGAAGAAGAAGAAGGCCAACGGCTATGGGTAGCTTGGATGTCTCCACGTGGTGCCATCTAGGCCATCCATTTTCCAATACTTGTAGACGGTGTCATGGAAGTTAGATGTGGTCGATTTTTGTGTTGTTAGGCTACAATTGTCGATTCGAACCCATCTGTGCGGTTTGATTTGTCATCTGAGGTACGGATTTGCACCACCTTACCCCTTGACCTTTAATTTTCCTCAAACCGTATTTGATGCTATGGAGGTCTAATCGGGGCAATCTCGGAAGTGTTAGATTCCGATTGTCGCCCTGATCAGATCTATAGATTGGATCTTCAATCCAAGGCCCTGAAATGATATCACCCTATCCCCTGGCCACAAAAAGGGAAATTAACCTTTATTTTGTACAAACTAATCTAAATGCAAAATGATGCATTCTATGCAATATTTATAATGTTGAATGCAACTATATGCCTAAGAACATGCATAAATAGACAGTTTATATGACATAGATGTGTCTACATCAGAGAGCAAGAGAGGAGAGGTAAGGAAGGATGGTTGCCGCCTTCTCTCTTCGGTGGGGAAGGGGATGGGAGGAGAAGAGAGACAAAGGATGGGTGGTTTCGAAGGAGTGGGACGTTTACAAAAATCATGGGAGCATTTGGTTAGATGGGAGATTACTTACATGAATTAGAATGAATTGAGTGGGATGGGACATTGGTGGGAATGAGAGGATGAAAAATAAAAATAAAAAAGGAATTAAGGAAATGGAATTAAGATGGGAATAGGACTTAGGTTAAATGGGAAAAATAAAGTGAGGTTGATTGAGTTGGCTTGGAATGGGATTAACTAACTAAAATTGAGCCATTTAAAAATGAGACTCAACCTTAGCTAATTAATTTGGCAAGCATTTAATTGAGGTCGTAGTGGGTAGGAATAACAAATTAGGCTTCTCCTCTCCATGCACTTATAATAATAGGGCTTCAATTGACCTGCATTACTTGCATAAATAATAAAGTCATGCAATCATATGCAAATATGTGTAATTTAACATTAATTAGATCCTTTGTGCAAATGTGTCAATTATGCTATTAGCCTTATTATAACGCTAATTACTTGCATTTAACTATGAAACTATATTAAAATTAAATAATTACAATGTACATATGTAGTTTCATTAATAAAGAGAAAGCTGCCAAGTCTTAGTGATGCAAAGTCGAAGGTAAGATTTAGGGGGGTTTAGGATAATCTCGATCTTGAGAAAATTCGTGATTTCATAACCTGCAAGCCCATACATCAAGTCATTGCACTAAGCACAGATGCTTTAAACTCATGGCTTAATAAACCTTGGGTCGACATTCTAAGCCTTAGAAACTATATTAGAAGTTGAAACTAAGGGAAATGGAAACCTAAATGACTAAACAACTTATGTTTTGATTCAATTCCTTAAAGCTATTGAGTCTGGTGACAGGACCTTATTGCATAAGAATTAGGATTAATCTTTGCTTGAGACTAATTACTTAGGACTTCAAATTCAAATTTCATGGCATTTGCTAAGTGTTGACTCACTTCGATCAGAATTTAAGATCATGTGTCATAGTATAGGCACAACAAAAAAATTGACCTACAGCAACAGTGTACCTACACTGACATCAAATATATGTTGTTGTAGGTTTTATTATACGTTGCTATTAATAGATGCTACACCACCGGAAACCTTTACAAAAAATTTAAAAAAATGATGAGGGCAAATGTGTCTTCATCCTCGCCACTGCTCCCCGACTACGCAAGTAGGATGACCTCACCACTCCTCCCCGACTTCCCATTTCTACTCTCCTGCTCCTCCTCGTCGCGCATCAACTTCCTCTCCCCTCGCCGACCTCGTCCTCCCCTCGCCAGCATTGCCTGCCCTAACTCCACGTCGCTTGTCGACCCACTAGCCACCGCTTTTCCACCCCTACGCCGCTCGAGCACACATCGATGCCCTAACCTCTATCGAGTCGACTCGATCTAATAGAAGCCCTAATCTCTCCCCTGATCGAGCACCACATTTTCGTCGACTCAGGTTAGTTATAGTTCTATCTCTCTTTTCTTGCTCTCGCTAACGATGACTATCCAAAGTGGATAGATCTTTTTTAGGTTTTTGGATCTGATCTCTCACTTGGATCTCATTGACGTTTTTGTGTTGGATCTATCTCTCACTCAGATTTTTCATTCTAACTTTTGAAATCGACGTTCAAATCGATCCCTCCCTTTCTCGATCTCTCCAACTTCATCGATCTCTCAATGATCAGTGATCTAATCTCGAACTTCATCAAATCGATCTTATGGTTTCTGATCTCTTGCTGTTCCATCAGTTAGATCTCTCCCACTCGATCTCAAACTTCCATATTCTAATTCCTATAGTGATTATGCTTTACTAATGTTCAGTTTCCTTTCCATCATTACAAAAAATTAATAGCACACATATGCTCTCTGAAGTTAGTGGAATACTATAGCCGAGCACTAGCATTCTCAGTGAAATAACTAGTTTATAGCATAAAAGGTTTAGAAAAAATTAGACTTGGTATTCACATATTTCATTAAATTACAATTAGAGTACAGATACACCTCATATGTGGCTCCAAACACCAGTTGGTGAGAATCAACTTATGGATTATATGAAAGACAGTAAGAAGAAGAAAGTAATTGCTTCTATTTTTCTTTCTTTTTTTATTTTTAAGTAACAGTTGCCTCTGTTTTTCTTTCTTTTTTATTTTTAAGTAATAGTTGCATCTTTTACTGATTAGTGGAGAAATAAACAACAAAAAACTAGGAATCAACTTTAAAATCTTAAGGAAAAATGAAAATTAATTTTGCAGCTCATGCATTCACCTACTCTAACTTAACGGGTTCTTCTTATTCCTCTTTTTTTGAATGAAATGTTTTGGTGGCGTCGGATGTATGCTCACATGCTTAGCATTTAGATCAAGATTTTCAACAGAGGGCTTACAATATAATTTTTAATTCATTTCATCTTATTCATTTGTTGTGAATGTGATATGAGATTCATTAGGTTGTTTGTATCTAACCCTTTTTTGTCTCTTTGTAGGTTCTACACCTTCTCTATCAACTTTCTATTCTTTGATCTCTACAGGTAAATGTGTTCTTTTTATCCTTTTTCAATTGATATTTTTTTCAATGTTTTTGTTTTTGTTGTTAATGAGATTGTTGTGCTCATTAGTATGCTATATAGTCGAGTAGTAGAAGTTGATTTTCGAATTTATGACTTATAAGCTTTAGATCTTTTATAAAGAGTAACAAATAAAATATGTTAAAATAACAACAACACAACTTAGATATGTTGTGCCTTACTTAGCTATGTGGGTATGAGGCAATTATAATTGTTATATTGGGTATTGTATTACATTCTAATTGTTGGTACACTACTCTTGCTAGTATATGCTTATTATATATTCTACTTTGCCCTTTGAAGTTGAATGTTACCAAATAGTTAACAACAAAGGATTGGCTCAGTGGTAGGCACAAGAGGCCATGCCTGTGAAATTGGGAACTTTACATCATAAAGGGTTTCCTTGGGGTAAGGACACGATTTTCTAGAGATTGCAGCCTCTATTTCAGGTGAAAGGCCTCTTCCTACAAATTTAATTTGGGTTGATACTGCGTAATCAAGAATTAGCACAATCTAAAATTTAAAGTCTAAAATTTAAAGCTGATGTATTGGACAATTTTAACATCCAATACGTCAACCGTATCCAATTTCAATTGATCATGGATGTTGCTATCACATCTTCATACTGATTACTAGATTTGTCACATCTAACTCATTACAACACTGCAAATGGATCACCTTTAAGAAAAAAAAAAAGGAAGATTGCGAATGGATCATCTAAAACAAATGGAGCTTTTGTTTGCCACAGCCTGCAGATCTGTGAATGATTAGAGGAGCTGATACCTGCTGCTGAGGAGCTAATACCTGCTGCAAATAGTGAATGATTAGAGGGCACAAAGCACCAGCTAATTCATAGACAAACGCAGTTAGAATAACAAAGAGTAACAAATTCAGCATCTACCGTTATCCCTGCACAAAGGAGGGCAATTACAACCCATTGTGATCCACTTGTATATCCAATCTACTACTAAACACCCAACTCAACTCCCTGTAACTGCAAAACTAATAGTGGACATATTTACTGCTATCAACTATACAAAAGCTCTTATTGCCACTACTTGATTTGCCAAACCCATTTCTAGCCAAATGAACCATTTAAATCTCACATGTTCAAGGAAGCAAACCCAACAGCAAACCACGACTTACTTCACGCAAGCAACAAACCCATCGTTACCATTTCCTTGCTTCTTCCTTTTTTCTTCGTTCAGTCTCATTCAACTTTATACATAAAGATAGCTTGATTAGATTCCAGTTGTCATTGATTCTCCATCCTCATTACTACAGGACTTCTTTAGTTTTGCTATAAGGACCCACATGTGGCAAGTTCATTTTCAAGGTTGGTTTCCCTCTGTTTAGACTCCTCCAGTGTCTCTCTCAAATCATCCTCTCTCTGTTCCATTTCCATCAGGGTACTCTCAAGTGCCTGTTTCCTCTCAAGGTTTGAATTGGTTTCCTATTTCATGGGCTGGTCTTATCACTTGAAGTCCCTCTTGTTTTGTAAAGCACCATTAATGGGAATCATTCCCCTTCGCAACAACCAAAGGAAGATTTTCATCTTTAACGGGATGCATTTCCAAATCAAGCCGCAATCTATTCATATCAAATCTGAAATTTTAGCAGTTGAAAGGCTCCTGTCATAGGCTTTTTTAATTGTGAATCTACCTTCCTTCCATAGAAAATAGTTCATCTGATAATTCAATTTGTTATTTCAAAAGAATTATATCTTGTATATTTTTCTTTAATCTTACTTGAATGAAGGTAAACATTGTTGTTGATGATAAGATTAAATCTTAAATCTATTAAGATATTGCTTTGATATCTATATTAACAGATCTAGTGATGGATGGTCATGTTGGTATTATGTTAAAAAAGACAATTAAAGTTATTACACGTAGTGATGGTTTTAGCAACATTTTTTTACCCTACAAAGACGGATAAAAGCGTTGTTATTCCTACTATCACAAGAAATGGCCAACTTCTAGGATGTGACAGTCACTGTACGTCTAGGTACAACATCGACGGTAAAAAACTGTCGGTGTTGCCTACAACGACACCTCTTAAGAGAACACCTTCAATGACTGTCGGAATAGCTCTTTGGGCCTACATCGACGGTCATTTTGACTTATACCGACAATTACTGACCATCGGTGTAGGTGTAGAATGTTGTTGTGAGGTGACCAAAGTGAATTAACATTTAAATTTATAATACTCGAATTAACAAAAAAATCCGAGGTCGTTCATTTGGAGCAAACATAAATGCGTGACTACCACTATTTAGGGTGTGAATTTATATGAGTTGAATTCTTTGAAAACCATGAGTCCACAATCGCTCCTTAATCTCATAAAATGCAAAGTTAAAGTTCGTGATTCAAGTGCGATGAACATACCTCAACAAAATTTATTTAATGCTTAATTAAAAGAAATACTCAAGTATTCAATTGATTAGGCATTAAATAAACATTAGAAATAATGTTTGAACAAGTTATGCCAATAAAGACTTATTTAGAACTAGCACATGAGTCAATCATCAAAAATTGCAAACTAGTCCTAGAATTGTTCCATTTCAGTCCTTTTGGCCTTACTTTTGGGTCCCTGCATGCTTTCTTCTTTTGTAGATAGGTCCCTGTGAGCATTAAGGAGCATAAGCTCCTCTTCTCTTCATGTGTAACAAGGGAACCATCTTCTTCACTTCGTGGTCGTTGGTGATCCTCGCCAGAACACAGCCAGAGTCGTTGAATACTGTCGACGTACGACGGAGTTTGGTCGTTGGAAAGTGGTCGAAGTCATGGCAGCAGTGGATTGATGATTTGAGGCAAGGATCTTCGGCGAAGGGTGGCCAAAGGTAGCGAACAATGGTGGTGTTCGTTGGACCTTGTTCGTGCACGAAACAACCCCATGGAGGGGGCAAATTGTTCCCCGTGCCATGGGGAAGCTTCCCGCGAAGCTTGGAAGCTTGCAGACATCGGAGTGGTTGGCTATTGATGGGGACGAAGGCAGAGGAGGATGTGTGTGTCCGGTGGGGAAGCTCGGCGAGCAATCGACCCAATAAACTTGGGGCTTTTGCTCACAGTGCCTAGACAGAGCTTTGGAGGTGGTTGTAGGTGCAGGAGGTGGTGTGGAATGACATGGGCAAGTTCGCCAGAGTGGTTGCTGGCGGGTGGCCGTGGATGGAGAAGAAGAGGAGGGAGTTGTGGTGGTAGTTACCTAGGTCTAAGGAGGTCTAACCTACACTACGAAGGAAGAGAAAGAGAAGATGCCTAAGAGGAGATGAGAGGGACGAAGACAATGAAGGAAGTCACCAGTCTATGGCCAAACTTGGAGACGAAGAAGAAAATGGCGAAGGAGTTAGAGCGAATGAAGGCAGTATCGGAGGCCACTTCTTTGTTGGGAAGCTTGGAGACGACGAGGGGAAGAAAAACCCTCTACCAATTTCTGCGGTAGAGCAGAGGATGAAGGGGGCTGAGAAGCTCCAAGGTCGTCGTTAATGGTGGCATCAAAAAAAAAGAAGGGGGTAATGGTGCACCAGAACACGATGAAAAGAAGCGGCATGTGATGGCAAAGGTTTATAGCTCCTTGGCGCGCGAGGAGAGGGGTTAAAGGTTCGCAAAAAACCTTGTTGTAGTTGGCGGCTGGAGGTTGCGGAGGTGGAAGGTGGAGGTGGTGCTGGTGGGGGCCTCTTTGTAAGAGAAATAAAAAATAAGGGGTATTTTTGTAAGGAAATTTAGTTGTAAATTTGGCCAAGATAAAGTCCAAATGAACCCAAATTTTTATGGTAAACTAATTTGGATATAAGAAAGTTAATGGTGACTTCAATGTTTTGGTTTTGATAATGTTTGCATGATTAATTTACGATTTGACCTAAAATGTACCAAATACCTACCTACATTTCTGTTTTAGGTCGAAACGAGTTCCGATTGTCAAATCGACTATGTCAAACCTTATAAAATATTTTTAAATGATTTTTATATGGTTAAGATTATATTTATTTCTATCAAAACTATTTTACTTGAAGTAGGGCTGAAATTAGCCAATTTAATTAATGATTAACACTCAATTTGAATGAAAATCTTAAATTACTCAGTATCAACTCACTTTTAGGAAATTAAGCTCAATTAACCTTTAATTAACCATAAGTTTTCCCTCTATCTATTTTTCATTTATAATTGTTCATAAAAATTATAGAATTAACCTCTTTTTTCTATTAATTGCTCTCTCTTCAGCCCCGATTGAGTTATACAATTTTAATGTGTTAATTAGGTGAATCTAACCTTATAACTTAGCCAAATTAGGTTAGTTATAGAAGATGATGGTGATGCCATCATACCCCCATACCTACTATTTGGTAGTCCCTTAGCAAATTCTAGAGCTCAGCACAAATTTTTAGTGTAAGGGTATTTTTGACATTCAGCTCAGAAAGATTTGTCTCTCTTCTTCCTCCAACTTTTTTTTTTCTGGATTAAAAGAAAAGTGCAACTTTGGTTGTGTTTTCATGATAATGCAGATACGAGTTTTTGTTAAAGATAAGATGTCAAAATGAATCTTTTGGATCCTAAGGTTAGCATAATCAGGACCTACATATCAACTCAAGAACTCAACTAATCTATCTTTTTCTAGTTCTTACAAGTCCCAAAACCCATTTTTGCAGTTAGAGCCTCCTTGACTTAAGAACTTGTATCATGACTTGTGTGACCCCAAAAATCCAAGTGTCAGTGCTTTTGTGATTAGCCAACTTTATTTATTTTGCGATGTCTTTGAAAGACTTATTTAACATGACAGAATGAATGCATTTTAGATGCATATTTATGCATGTTCTTAAGCATAGGATTGCATTCAATACTATAAATATTGCATAACATGCATCATCTTGCATTTAGATTAGTTTAAATAAAATGGAGGTTAATTGTCTCCCTTTATGTTCATGGACAGGGTAAACTTTTTATCGGGGCCTCAGATCGAAGATCCAACCGTACAGATGTGATCAAGGCAATGATTGGAGTTCAACGACTCCAAGATCGTCCTAATCAGACATCTGTAGCATCAGATAGAGATCAGGGAACCCTATAAGATCAAGGGCCAAGATGGTGTGAATTCACACTTCAAACGACAAATCTGACCGCACGAATGGATTCAGATCGACGATCGCAGCCTAACAGTGCGAAAATCGACTCAATCCAACACCCGTGGCACCATCTACATCATCCAGATGATGGATGGCTAAGATGGCACCACATGGCGCCATCTCGACCGCCCAATCAGCCACCCTCAATCACTAAAGACAATAACGCCCACGCATCTCCGCCGTTGGATCAAGATCCAACGGCTGAGAGAGGAGCTCAACCGGCACGCCCATCCTCTAAGTTGCACCTGAAGAAGCCGCCTTGACCGTTGGATCTTGATCCAACGGTCCTGATCTCGTGTTCAAAAGTTCGGCCTCCTACCCATCCACGCATGTGGCGCAGTGGATAAGGCGCTCGGTCGCCTTCAGACGCAGGTTCGAATTCGCATTTGCAGGTGAGCGGGCGCTGAGGAGCCGGCGCGTGCAACCGTGCAATGAGAATTGAGCAGCTGCGGGTGCTCGATATCACCCACACGCTATTACACGCCGCGCCTCACGTAGGATCGCACGAGGGCGGGCGCGCGCTGAGAAGCGGGCGGAGGCGCAACTTAAGTCGTCCGATCGTGAGCTGGATGTAGAGCACGCGTTACGCGCGAGGAGGCGAGTGGCCACAGTGGGCAGCGCTCCACTACGCCCACGATGGGGCTTTAGCGACGATTTTATCCGTCACTAAAGACGCCTGGTTTAATGATTTTCAAATTAAAATGACCAAATTTTCCTCACTCCTTGCAACTATAAAAGGAGACCCCCTCCACACGAAATTCTCATCCCTTCCTTCTCTTCTCTCCCTCTCCAAAGCTCAAGAGAAGCTTGTCCCACACCCGGGATGCTTCTTGCGAGATAAAGTCAATTTTTCGTCCCCTTTCGAAAGCAGATTCCGCGACGACGACGACGACGTGCTGCCCCGTTCCCATTCTTCCGCTTCGTCCTCCTTCGTCCATGCGTCGTCCCTTCTAGCTTGTCCTCCAAGCGATCATCAAGGAAGATATCTCTCTTCTCATTCTTTTTACTACTTTCTAGAATAGATTTACTACTTTCTAGAGTAGATTTACCGCTTTCTATTGTAATCATTTTCCCGCTTTCTAGTGTAATGAACAATCTTTCTAATGATGAAATTCCATGTTCATTCTATATCTCTTCTTGGTTTTTGTTTGTAATATTCCCTCTCTCTCTCTTATTCTCTCTCTCTCTTCTATTTATTGTAAATAGATAGATAGTTTCCAATCAATTAATTTACTTTGTAACAAATAAAACAAACGCGTATTTTTTTAAATCAAACGTTTGCCTCCCTGTGTTCGACCCAGGATTTCTATTCCGGTATAAATTTTATTTGTTGAACACAAGTTCTTCATTTTCAAACTACAACGACAGGTTTTCAAAACCAAACATGTTAGCGTAGCAACTCGAACACTCAACACTTGCGTGACCCCAAAAATCCAAGCGTCAGTGCTTTTGTGATTAGCCAACTTTATTTATTTTGCGATGTCTTTGAAAGACTTATTTAACATGACAGAATGAATGCATTTTTTTGCTCCCCCATACCTAGACTTGGATCAGCCCTAATATAGCTGTGTCGAGATCATCATTCCTGTCACCAAATCCTCTATGGGGGCTCTGGCACCAGCACTCATGAGAGCACCGTTTATGACACACCACAAGAGCTAACAACCTTAAACAAAAAGCGTTGTAAGAGGCGCTCCTAGCAGGCTCAGGCTCATGCCCCAATGCTTCGGGATAGCACCGTTCAAGACATTTGAGCTATGAAATGCACTCTATATGCTCTGTATAAAGATATGTGATTAAGATTTAAAGCGAGCGCTGAGGCAATGACATATTTTCATTGTGTCATCAAAGGAAATTTTTCCTTCTCGACGGCAGGAACTCAAACCAATCAACTGCCTCGGTCTTTCACCAAGACTAAAGTGTGGGAAATTTTTTTTTTTTTTTTTGCTTTTTTTTGACATGGTTGGATTTTGTGTGTATATCGATTTTAACACTTGGTTTCCAAAAGTCATTCAAGCTTTCGAACGAGAACCAAGCCAAGTACTACCTAGGTCGCTAAACAGACTTCAGAACTCAGAATCGTCAAGAGTCAAAAATGAGTTCTTTGAGAAATAAGCTAATCTAATCTAAATTTTTTGACCTAAAAAGTCTAACAAAAGGATCCTCAGACTCAATCCCAAGTCTATTAAAAATGAAATCCCTTGTGTACCATTTTGTAAATAATGTACAACCTTAGTCCCTTTTTTTTTAAATCCTTTTTTTCTTCTTTTTTTTCCATTTTTTTTGTAAAGAAATTATATGTATTTTTTTTTTGTGAGAACCTTTCAAACATACATTTTAGATGATTGCACTTTAATATCCCTCATGCCTAAGTTTTGCAATGCCCTCATTGCAAATAAGATGGGTTCACATTCAACTTAGTTCATAATTTTAGAACAGGTTTAAGGGTGGGCATGCGGGTCTGATATGGTTGTTCTTAAATAAGGAACTCTAAAGTGCAGTAGGGGTGATTTGCTCAAAGAAGATAAGAAAGGTCTCAGGTTTTTCAGATGATGGGTTGCCTCCCGTTAAGCGTTGAATTTAATGCCTTCAACCAGGCTTGAAATAGTCAAGCAACGAAGTAATCAAATTGGAAGAATTTTGTAAAACAAGCACCTTAATGATTAGCCTGGTTCGTCCAACCAGGTGCTTGTTCAGATCTACTGGCTGATTATGCAAACCAAACCCAATCAGTCTGGTGGGTTGGAAAATGTGGATCAAAAGATGTGGAACCCACCAAATGTAGTTCGGTTCAGAAATATTTAGAAATAAAAAGCGATAATTTGGTTGCACAGTTCTGCCAGTTCAGCATAGGGGTCCTCAAAAGATAATGGATTAGTGAAAAATATAGGAACCCTACTGATGGGATCAGAAGTGATTTGCAGTTGATTCTCAGTTTGATTGATGTCACATTCATCGTCAAATTGAGGTGGCAAATCATCTTCCATCAGAATCAAGAATGAGGTGATTCAAGATATAAATGGGCTTCGGTGGAGTCATGTGGCAGAGACTGGTTGCTGAGAAGCTTAAGCAACCATTCCTGGGTGGTTTCCTTATCATGAGGTGTAGCTGCTTTAGAAGCCAAATTAATGGCCTCAAAATTAGAATCAAAGAACAGGTCATGGATATCAAGGTCATAATTTGAATTGTAATCCTCTGGAAACAAGGATTCTCCTTAATTAGAGTAAGGTTCAAAATCAGTATCAACGTATAAGAATTCGAGAACAGAACATAGGTGATAAGATTTTTCTGAACCTGAATCAAAATTACGATCACCACCACAAGAAGAATCAAAATCCTCAAAGTTAACTTGAGATTGGTCTAACCTAGATTCTGGTTTGGAGCTAACAAGGGTATCCTCATTAGACATAGGATTGGGTTCAGGATATCTAGGATAGATCCAATCTAAACCTGACTCTTCATATTCCTCTGATTCTGTGTCATAAATCGATTTCAATTTGAATGAATCATTATGCTCCTCTGGAGAGATTTCATCATCAAAAATAGGCTCATCAAAATCCTAATATTTCAATTCTGAGATTTCATTCTCTTCAGATTGAGCCTTATCATCATCCCAAATAGGTTTGGATCTAGATTCTAGGTCAAAAATAGAAATTGGGTCACTAGAATCGACATTCAACTCAATTGGGATATCAGAATTTCGTTCGAGGAAGATCATACCAAGGTGTGAGAGTTACACCCTTGAGGAATTCATAATCAAATTCATTACAGGTGTTTGGATATTCTATTCGGGTTGAAATAGCCTCAAAATCTCTGATTACTGGTTCAAAATCAAGAATACCTGTAATGGAATGCTTCCAACCTAAAAGTTGATTTTCGATATCAGGTAATTCCTTCTGCACAAAATCATCATTTGGTTCTACTTGAGTTGTGGATTCAACATAGAAACCTCCATTTTCAAACCCAAGGAAAATCATATTTATCCTCGAAATTATCCCAAGATTCATAATTAATTTCCGAGTGGGGGTCAAGGTATCTTTCATTAATCAAATCTTCCAATTTATCTAATAGATCCCCATGTTGTTTAATGAAAACTTGGTAATTTTCCCTTAATTGTGGATCTAATAAATATTGCAAACCCCCATTTCTATGCAATCTTCTCACAGCAATCATTTGATCCAAGAGGGTTTCCCAGGTTGAACCACAAGAAATCTAGGTTGTAATCATTTGGATGTGGTTCATAATGGGGTTCATTATCTGTGGTTTACTAGCCTGATTTCCGCTAACAGGTTTTGAAGCTTTGAAAAATTCTTCGTTACATTTGATAGCATCCTCAATCATTCGATCCTTCATGATCTTACGAGGTTCGGGGCTAGTGGACATTTTTACTAATTTTCATATTGGTTTCTTAAGTAACTGATTCAAGTCAAGTGGTGGATCAAAAGATGGAGAATCAAGTTCAGGTTCGGAAATTAGGAGTGGAAGTTGATTCAAGATATGGAGAAAAATTCTCCAATCAAATCAGGATTAACTTGGTCTAGCTGTTATTCCAAGTTGATGGGTGGATGGGGATGAACTTAATGTGGCTCTATATCAAGAAAGGTCACTAAGGTGGGACTTAGTGATCCCTCTATTGTCCATGCACTATTTAGAGAAGAAGAGGGTACTGGAGCGTTATTGACCCAATCAGGCACCCAATTAAAGTATTGGGTGACGGCTCAGTTGAGGCTAATGGCCTCTAGATCAACGAACTCACTTGCACCAAGAACTACTTGGATAGCCAGGAAAGGAGAGCCCCACAAAGGCCCCTACACGGTAAAGCACCCTTGCAGGTTACAAAGTTCCTCCGCCGGCTTTTTCTTGTCACTACAGGTCCAAGCAGACCAGTAACAAGTGAGTTGGTCCTATTCTCTACCAATTTTAGAGCCTAATAGTGCCTTGGGTTTTCACTTGGATTAAGAATATTCAATTTTTGTGACCTAGTCAAAGTTAATTGGGTTACAGAGTAACCCAAATCAACTTGACCTATTCTGCGTGTTAAGGATGTAGCTTAGGTCAAAATTAACCTATTCGACCCTCTATCCTATCCAATTATTAGGTCACCAACTTTCGGGGTCCAAGTGTTGTATTAGTTCAATTTTATTTTGGTCACACTTGTTTAGGTATTTTCAAACAAAGTTTGAATTGAACAAATAAAGCACATAAGTGTGGTTCAGATCTTTTTCCTTTACATTTTATGGAACTAACACTTCAACCTTAGATTTATTGGGGCACTAGAATGAGTCAAATTTAATCTTGATTAAGTGATTCGGGTCCAAACAAGAAGTAGGTGACCCAAAAATCACATAATTAATCGTAAAAGATCCACTCTTAATTTTGTTATTTTTCTATGTACCCTCAAACTTCTTCACAAATAATGAACATCAATCACACCCAACCACTCTTAATTTTGTTATTTTTCTACATACCCTCAAACTTCTTCACAAATAATGAACATCGATCACACCCAACCACTCTTAATTTTGTTATTTTTCTACATACCCTCAAACTTCTTCACAAATAATGAACATCGATCACACCCAACCACGATGATTAAAAATATTGCAATATGGCAAGTATTAAGCACTCACAATATAATGTAATGCAATATTTAAATCTAGAAACAAAATGAATAACAACCTTAGAATGGATGCCCTATGACAAGTAGCTTCTAGCAGATAGGATGATTTTTTTTTGTGTTTTTCTTAGTCACAAGGAAAGAGGAAGAGTAAGAAAGAAAATTTACCTGTCTCTGGCATGGTTGCACCTGTGATGAAGTAGTTGGCCCAAATGATGTGAATCCACACAACTTAATAGATTCAACCCAGAAGAAAATACGTAATCAAATCAAAGACAAGTGAGTTAGAAATTGGATATTCACAAAATATATACAAAAATATGCACAATAAGAATGGTAAGTGTGCGTTGCTCCCCGGGAATGACACCAAAATGTTGACTCGCTTCGATCGGGATTTAAAATCGTGTGTCGTAGTATAGGTGACCAAAGTAAATTAACATTTAAATTTATAATACTCAAATTAACAAAAAAATCTGAGGTCGTTAACTGAGAGCAAACATAAATGCGCAACTACCACTGTTTAGGGAGTGAATTTATATGAGTTGAATTCTTTGAAAACCATGAGTCCACAATCGCTTCTCAATCTCATAAAATGCAAAGTTAAAGTTCGTGATTCAAGTGCGATGAAGATACACCAACAAAATTTATTTAATGCTCAATTGAAAGAAATACTCAAGTATTCAATTGATTAGGCATTAAATAGACATTAGAAATAATGTTTGAACAAGTTATGCCAATAAAGACTTATTTAGATCTAGCACATGAGTCAATCATCAAAAATTGCAAACTAGTCCTAGAATTGTTGCATTTCAATCCCTGTGACCTTACTTTTGGGTCCCTGCGTGCTTTCAAGTTGGCCCCTACGTGCTTTCAAGTTGGTCCCTACCAACTTTATTCTTCTGCGGATAGGTCCCTGTAAGCATTAACGAGCATTAGCTCCTCTTCTCTTCATGTGCAACAAGGGAACATTCTTCACTTCGTGGTCACCGGTGATCCTCGTTGGAGCATGGTTGGAATCGGCCAATAGCTGTTGAACGTCGCCAACATATGACAAAGTATGGTCATCGGAGGGTAGCCGAAGTCGTAGCGGCGACGGATCGGTGATCTAAGGCGAGAATCTCCTGCGAAGGGTGGCCGAAGGTAGCAGAGAATGGTGGTGTTCATTGGACCTCGTCCGTGCACAAAACAACCCCGTGGAGGGGGCCAAACGTTCCTCGTGCCGTGGGGAAGCTTCCCGTAATGCTTGGAATTTCGCGGATGTCTAAGTGGCCGGCTGTTGACGGGGACGAAGGTGGCAGCGGGCGTATGTGTTCGGCAAGGGTCCTCGGTGAGCAATCGACCCAATAAACTTGGGGCTTTTGCTCGTCGTGCCTAGACAATGCTTTGGAGGTGGTTACAGATGCCGAAGGCAGCGTAGAATGAGGTGGGTGAGTTCGCTGGAGTGGTGGCCGGCGGGTGGCCGTGGATGGAGAAGAAGAAGAGGGAGTTGTGGTGATAGTCGCCTAGGTCTAAGGAGGTCTAACCTACATTATGGAGGAAGAGAAAGAGGAGAGGATGCCTGAGAGGAGACAAGGGGGATGAAGATGATGGAGGAAGTCGCAGGAGAGTGGCTGAACTTGGAGAAGAAGAAGAAGATAATGGAGTTGTAGTGAACGAAGGGGTATCGGAGGACACTTATTTGATGATAAGCTCGGCAACAACGAAGGGAAGAAAGACCCTCTACCAATTTCTACAGCAAAGTGACAGATGAAGGAGGTTGAGAAGCTTCAAGGTCGTCGTTAATGCGACAAAAAGAAGTGATGTGTAATGGCAAAGGTTTATAGCTCCTAGCGTGCAAGGAGAGGGGCGGCAGGTGCGCAAACAACCTCGCCAGAGTTGGCAGCCAGAGGTTGCGAAGGTGGAAGGTGGAGGCAGTGCTAGAGGGGGCCTCTTCATAAGAGAAACAAAAGTTAGCGGTATTTTTGTAAGAAAATGAGGTTCAAGGGCCAAATTGCAAACCTAGCCAAGATGAAGTTCAAATGAGCCTAAATTTTTATGGTAACCTAATTTGAACATAAGGAAGTTGATGATGACTTCAATTTTTTGGTTTTGATGATGTTTGCATGGTTAATTTATGATTTGACTCAAAATGTACCAAATACCTGCCTAGATTTCTATTTTAAGTTCAAACGAGTTTCGATTGTCAAATCGACTGTGCCAAACCTATAGAATATTTTTAAATGATTTTTATAAGGTTTAGATTAAATTTATTTTTATCGAAACTATTTTAATTGAAGTTGGGTTAAAATTAGCCAATTTAATTAAGGATTAACACTCAATTTGAATGAAAATCCAAAATTACTCAGTATCAACCCACTTTTAAGAAATTTAATCTCAATTAACCTTTGATTAACCATAATTTTTTCCTACATCTATTCTGCACTTATAATTATTCATGAAAATTACATAATTAACCTTTTTTTCTATTGATTCCTTTCTCTTCAACCTTGAATGAGTTATACCCCTTTAATGTGTTCATTAGGGAAATTTAACCTTAGAACTTAGCCAAATTAGGTTAGTTATGGAGGATGATGGCGATTCCATCATTAGGGATTAGTAAAAGATAGGCATGGGGGTATGATGAGATCACATTTAATAACTATAAAATGCCTATTTTATGTTTAGAGCCAAGCTTGCATAAAATTTCTCCCATACATGACATATAATTTCATTCACATGTATTCACACAACTACTAGCATAAGAAAACAAAATAAATTTAGGTACATGTTCGACGCGTAATTCACGTTTTAAAAGTTAATTAGTTGTAGTGTAGCATTACGTCGGTAAGATGATGGATGAGAGGATGAGAGGAGAATAGAGGAGAGGAGAGGTCGGCCATGGTGTGGATGAGGGATGGTCAACATGGCAGTCTAGGGCTGGGCGGAGAAGAGATCGTAGAGGGGAAACCCTAAGGGGCAGTAGTCGTATGGACAATGGTCGAACTGGGAGAGAGAGGTAGAGTAGGGTTTACAAGGATATTGTTTGCTATCGCTGCCGAAGGAGAGGCCATCTGGTGGCAATCTGCCGATCCCCCCTCGTCTGCCTAGCATGTGGAGGACACGGGCATAAGAGAGATGCTTGCACAAAGATCAGAGGGGGACTTAGCAAGATGTCGGTTTGTTGCCCTAAGTCGACGCTTAATGCTGGACCACTGCCAAACAGCTACAAGGGGTTTACCATCGACGTTGAAGTTCCTATGTCTGAGGATACAAAGACCTTTGAGCTTATGCTCAAAGAGGCATTGTTCGGGGAGGTGATGGCAAGCAATCCGTCAATAGACCTCATCAAAAACACGGTAAAATCCCTTGCACTCTCAATTGAAGGTTGGAAGGTTTTGAGCGCGCGGGCCTACAGCCGTTGGATGAGCATCCAACGGCGGAGAAGTGTTGATCAGATGAAGAGGAAAGGTAGAGGCGGGTCCTTGGGGCCAGTTGGGTGGCTGAGATGGCACCACGTGGCGCCATCTTGGTCATCCATCTTTTGAGTATTGTAGATGGTGCCACGGTTGTCGGATTGGACCGATTTTTGCACCGTTAGGCTGCGATCGTCGATCCGAATCAATCCATGTGGTCAGATTTGTCGTCTAAGGTGCGATTAACACCATCTTGGCCCTTGATCTTTAGGGTTCCTTGGTCTCTATCTGGTCCTACGGATGTCTGATTAGGGTGATCTTGGAGTCATTGAACTCCAATTATCACCTTGATCAGATCCGTACGGTTGGATCTTCAATCTGAGACCCCAGTAAAAAGTCACCCTGTCCCTGACCATAAAAAGGAGACAATTACTGTACAATTTATACAATTTGATCTAAATGCATGATTATGCATGTTATGCACTATTTACAATGTATGATGCTAATGTGCCACTAAGAACATACATTAATAGACATATTAAGTTGATCAGATGTATGCACATCACACCCCCATGCCTATCTTTTGCTAGTCCCTAGCAAAAACTACATGCTATTTATAAAAGAATTAGGTTGGATTACTTGAGCATAAGTTATTTTCAACATTAAGAAATTCTTGTACTCAGGATCTGAACTTTCAAAGATACAAAAGCACCTGAGTATCTGCCAAAATGCAGACCACCTCAAGCCCTCGCCTTATTCAAAGAAAATTTTCTTTTTCTCTTTTTCTTCTTTTCTTTTTTTTTTATCTTTGAGTTTAGGGTTAGAGAGTGGCTTTCTACGGCCATTCAACCCACCTAAGATTTGATGAGGACCCTAAGTTCTAAGCATCTTATTGTGAATGTGATAGACTCATTGATCGACAATTAGAACGGACTTCGGGTTTCTACGTCTCTAGGTGACCTTAAAAAGAGAGTTCTACCTAAAGGTGTATCCTTACGACTGGTAGCTTTCTCCTTACTTTTATTTTTATGAGGTCAACACAAGGGTGAATCCAGTGTATATCTCCCCAATTTATTCTACTTCTCCACTTCTTCCTAAGTGCTTTGAGAATTTTTAATGCATTCTTGAGCTGGGTTCTGGATAACCTGTCGATAAGCTGTTACCACCAACAACTTACCAACCATACTCATGCGGCGAAGTGTGGCTTATTTCTTTTATTTTCTTTTGTTTTCTTTCTTTTCTCCTTTTCTTTTTTTTTGACTTTTTTTTAAGTAGGTGGCTTCCCTGGTCTAAGATTTACCTAAAGGCAATAAGAAGAGAATGGTCCAGTGACTAAGCTCTGGACAACCTACCTATGGGTTGTTACCCACGATAACTTGCCAGCCATATCACCCTAAAAGGTTCATTAGCTACGCAATTTTCGCTAAAATCTCCGATCAATAAGTCAGTGAAAAGATAGTGTGTAGATGCTTTAGAATTAAAGTTCCCTCAAATCAGAGGGCGGGTTGGCAAGTCATGTACTTATCACCCAAACTTAATCAAATTACAATAGAATTCAAGATGGTGAGGACTCGAAAAATAAATCCACATTTTAGTGGATACCCGGGCTGATTAAGCCCAAAGACCTGAAGGGTCTTTGTGTTCAAATTCTAATGTAATATTTCCTAAGATTAAAAAGTCCTAATGTCCAAGTATTCCTTCCTAATTCAATTTTATATATATATATATATATATATAAGAAGAGAAATAGAATTTACAAAAATTTCACAGAGTCGACAAAATGATTCAAAAATGAATCCACCCCCCCATGCCTAGCTGATGCAATGTCCACATTGAGAAAAAGAGACATGAAAGGAAGGGTAGAGTACGGAAGATATCACTTGAATATGAAGCTCGGGTCAGCTCTGAGTCATATGTACAACTGTTGAGTTTAACGCCGTCAGCTAGGCAAAGTCCAGCCAAAGAAGTCACAACATGGCTAGAGCAACCGTGTCTGAGACGGGTTCTGGAAGAGTACAGTCAATAATAAGCTTCAGACGTTGACCGTTGACTTTGAATAAATTACCTGTCTTCGGGTCAAAGATCTGAACGGCTCCATTTGGAAAAATCTAGTCGATAATGAACAGACTGTTCCATTTCGACCTCAGTTTGCCGGGAAAGACTTAAGTTGAGAATCGAATAGACAGACCTTCTGGTTCGGCTCAAACCTCTTGCGGGAAATCAATTGATCATGTAGAGCTTTGGTCCGAGCCTTGTAGATCTTGGCATTCTCATATGCATCATTTCTAAGTTCCTCCAACTCAGATAGTTGGAGTTTCCTGGTCTTCCTGGCTAAACTCAAATCTAAATTGCACTGCTTGATTGCCTAGAATGCACTATGTTCAATCTCTATGGGTAAATGGCATGCCTTTCCATACACCAAACAAAACAAAGACATGCTGATGGGTGTTTTATACACCGTACGGTAGGCCCAAAGAGCATCCTCAAGCTTTTGAGTCCAGTCTTTACAATCAGGCCTTACCATTTTCTCCAGAATATTCTTGATCTCCCGATTGGAGATCTTGGCATGTCCATTCATCTGGGGATGGTAAGGTGTGGAGATTCGGTGATTAACCCCGTATTTAGCTAGCAAATTACGGAACTAGGCATTAGTAAAATGAGTGCCACCATCACTGATGATGGACCTTGGAATCCCGAACCTACTGAAGATGTTCTTTCTGACAAAATCGATGACCACCTTGTGGTCATTAGTTCGGGTGGGAATCACCTCAATCCATTTGGACACGTAATCAACAACAACGAGAATTTACTGATGTCCAAATGAAGGAAGGAAGGGTCCCATGAAATCGATGCCCAAACGTCGAAGATTTCGACATTAAGGATTGGGTTTAGGGGCATCATATCTCTCTTAGTTATGCTCCAGAGTGCCTGGCATCGGGAACACGACCTTGAGAAATTCTGGGCATCCTTGAATAAAGACGGCCACTAGAATCCAGATTGCAAAATTTTTGCAGCCGTTTTTTTCCTGGAGAAGTGCCCTCCACACGCAGATGCATGGCAGAACTCGAGTATACTATTGAATTTGTTCTCTGGAACACATCGGCGAATAATCTAATCAGAGTCGATGGGGTACAGTTCAGGGTCCTCCCAGAAGTAATATTTGGCCTTAGATTTGAGTCTATCCCGTTGTTTCTTCTTCCAATCCTGGGGGATTTGACCAACGGCCAAATAATTAACAACGTCAGCAAACCACGGGGTTTGGACACCTGAAACTGTAAGGATGGTTTCGTCCGGAAAAGTATCAGCAATCGGGATGTCGGGACGAAAAGAATCACTCAGAAGTATCGACAAATGATCTGCCACCACATTCTGTACCCCGGATTTATCCTTGATTTCAAGATCAAATTCTTGAAGCAGAAGAATCCAACGAATAGGCTGGGGTTTGGCATCCTTTTTAGCCAAGAGATGTCTCAAGGCCGAGTGGTCGGTATATATAATGAGGTGAGACCCTAAGAGATAAGCCCTGAATTTTTCCAAAGCAAATACTACAGCTAGTAATTCCTTCTCAGTAACAGTGTAATTCCTCTAGGCCTTGTCTAGAGTTTTACTAGCGTAGTAGATGACAAAGGGCTTCATGTCAACTTTCTAACCCAAAATAGCCCTGACCGCGTAATCAGAAGCATCGGTCATGATCTCAAAAGGGGCTATCCAAACCGGTGATTGCAACATCAGAGCACAAGTGACTACCATTTTAAGAAAATCAAATGCCTTGTGGCATGATTCATCAAAATCAAACGGCATTTCTTTGGCGAGAAGATTGCTCAGAGGACGAGCAACCTTCGAAAAGTCCTTGATGAGTCTTCTGTAGAATCTCACATGACCAAGAAATGATCGAATTTGTTTAATAGATGTGGAAGGAGAAAGTTTAGCGATAGCATCAACCTTAGCTTTGTCCACTTCAATTCCCCGTTCAGAGATGACATGACCCAAGATGATGCCTTCTTGTGTCATGAAATGGCTCTTTTCCCAGCTAAGGACCAATCTTGTTTTGATGCATCATTTAAGAATCATTTCAAGATTAGCTAGACAAGAGTCAAATGATTCTCCAAAAATAGAGAAATCGTCCATGAAGACTTCCAAAAACTCTCCCACCATGTCAGAGAATATGGCCAGCATACACCTTTGAAAAGTCACAGGTGCATTGCATAAACCGAATTGCATCCTACGGAAAGCAAAGGTTCCGTAGGGATAGGTGAAAGTAGTTTTTTCCTGATCCTCGGGATGGATAGGAACTTGGTTGTGTCCCAAGTAGCCATCAAGAAAACAGAAGTATTCCTGCCTGGCTAATCTTTCCAAGATTTGATTAATGAAAGGCAGAGGGAAATGATCCTTTTTCGTGGCCGTGTTCAGCTTCCTGTAATCGATACAAACCCTCCAAGAGGAAGCTAAATGAGTTGTGACAGATTCTCCTTTCTCCTTTCTCATTAGTCACAATGGTAATCCCGACTTTCTTAGGAACAATCTGTACGGGACTTACCCAAGGACTATCAGAGATCGGAGAAATGATTCCTACATCGAGCCATTTAATAATCTCCTTCTTGACCACCTCTCGCATATTTGGATTTAATCTCCTCTGCATCTGGCGAGAAGGGCGGGATCCATCTTCAAAAAATATTCTATGATTGCAATAAGATGCCTCGATCCCCCTAAGGTCATGAATGGTCCAACCAATTGCTTCCTTATATTCCTTCAGGACCTTAATCAGTTTAATATCATGCTCCTTTGTTAATTTAGCATTGATAATCATAGGGAGCATCTTGTATGGTCCTAAAAATTGATATTTTAGATTCTCAGGCAATGGTTTCAGTTCAAGCTGGGGCGGACTCATGATTGAAGGTAAGGAAGATGCTGATGACTCATCAAGAGGAAGAGGTTGAGAGTAAACAAAATCAATAACCTCTTCAGAAGATGGCGGGTCTGCCATAGAGGGTTGCAGGTCCAATTCATCATTAAAGGAGGAACTTTCAAATGCAGAAACCATCATACAAGTTTCAATATTATCGTCCTCAAGTTCCTCAATAAATCCACAACCCTCAAATTTATTAATCGCCTTAAAAATATCCAATTTCATTCGTTGATCCCCAAAGGCGATTTCCATGCCACCGCTTTCACAGTTAATGTTGGCCTTAGCGGTAGTCAGGAACGGACGCCCCAGAATGATGGGCGTGTTTCTCATATTTTCAGGTACATCCATGTCAAGGATAAGGAAATCTATAGGAAAATAGAAATCCTTAACCTTAACAATAACATCTTCAATAACGCCTCACGAATTTGTGACCGAACGGTCCGCTAACTGTAGCATTACTGAAGTCAGTCAAAGTTCTCCTAATCCAAACTTCTCATAAAGAAAAGTCAGAATTAGGTTGATGGATGCACCCAGATCCAGTAATGCTCTATCAAAAGTGTAATCTCCGATGACACAAGAAATCAATGGAGCACCTAGATCTTTCTTTTTCTGAGGGAGGTGGTGCAGGATAACAGAACTAGCCTACTCGGAGAGTACCACTTTCCTCAAAATAGATTCTCTCGACTTACACTTCTGTGTACATAAATCCTTTAAAAATCTCGCGTAAGCTGGTATATGCTTGATAACGTCGAGGAGCAGGATATTGATCTCGACATTCTTGAAAATATTCAGAAGCTCCTCATTACTATCAACAGACTTCTTCCTTGATTTGATCAAGGCTTCAGGAGAAGGAACATGAGTCAGATCTTTGGAATCAGGTTCCTGAGCCTTGATTTCTTCTCCAGAGTTCTCCTTTCTCTCCTCAAGTTCTTCAGGATTCGGTAAATCAGAACAGTGTGGTTGTGGATCCTGAGTTTATTTACCACTCCTCAACATAACAGAATTTGCAGATGCATAAGAGTACATAGGATGCGACCTTTTCATGTAGATAGGATGCGGCCTTTTCCTTAGCGCTCGCTATAGCTCTCTATATTCTGCAATGAGGCCGCATATGCACCGGTAGCTCTTCAGGGGTTCCAAGGGGTGAATCAGGTCTACCCATATTCCATGGGTGAGAAGCAGGAGTATGAAATCCATATCCTGGGTTATAAGATGTGGTCCTTTGAGGAACCGGCTGGTATGGATCATAATATCCAGGGTTAGGATATGGGTTAACCAATTCAGTAACCTGAGGAGAAGGATCAGGTGAAGCGAATAGTCGTCTTCGCCACCTTGGGTTCTGATCCCAAGGTTGAGCTGATTCAGTGACTCGGGCTCTCAGAAAAGCCCGTGGGCCCAGCTCTTCTAGATCCTGATTAGGTCCAGATCCAGGGTCAGCCATTGCGGCTATGCAGATAGAAGAAGTGACTCGCCTCCTTGGGAGCAGCTCCCAAGGTCCAATCAGTTGAGATCTAAGCGACCTCCTTCCTTGTATACACCACCCAACCCCTGGGTTGGTGTAGCCAAGTGAGACAAGGCTAAGGCCCTGTCAATCAAATGGTCCTTATGGATCAGGTGACCTGATTTTTCGTTAGAAGTTTGAATTCCTGAAGAGAAGTTCATCGTTCAACCGACTGGAAGTGATTCCCGCCTTTCAAGTTAACCCAGCCAGTCTGATTACGAGGGGACTAAGGGGAAGGTTCTTCCTTTAGCTTACGCCTCTAGTTTCGTTAACCCCCGAGGCACGGTCGTTTGACACTGCCCCACAGACTTAGTCACCAGGTTTGGCAAGAGAAGTTAAAAACACCCAATAGTATGACAACGAACTCGGGTTGATTTCGTGTTTTAAAATTAATTTTAACCCATTTTCTTCAGTGGGGTTTGTGGTGAGTGGCCCACAAGGTGACCAAGCTCACCGGCTAAGCATTAGACTTGATTAAGTCTAGGTTATCCCAAAGTGTGGTCTCTAAGTTGTAACCCTAAAGATTCAACCTAAGGTTCATGCAATTCTAGAGTTTTTTTTTCTGTTTCAACATACCACAAAAGTAATGTTTGTTCTATGATAGAAATTGGAATCCCATTGACATGAAATTTTGCGAACAGATTCCATTTTTAATTAGCTTTTTATAGGATATTTTTTTGTAATTTTTACTATTTCAATCGAATTTTTAGGAAATTTTGAACGTCAAGGGGTCAGATCTGGAATTTTGACCCCTGATCGGTTTTTCATTTTGAAACAGTATCAATTGACCTTCAAAAATTCATGAAAAATATGGAAAATAAAGCCAATTAGATCAGCTTTCAAACCCCACTATTGTTAGTCAAAATAGATTCACGGATTGCTCGGAATCACTTTTTGAAATTTGAAAAAATTTTGCATCTAGGTTAGTCTGACCCCCGTGCACTTCACGAATTTTTAAAAATTGTATACTGTGAATTTTTTTAAAAGAATAATGAAGTTTCAAAGGTGGTTTAAAAATGAATGTTTAGCCCGAATTTCAAAATTTTCTGCTTACTAATTTTTCGGCAATCGAATTTTTGAATCAAACTTGAAATGTGGCCGAAAAAGCGGAAGATGGTAGAAAAGCTTTTAAAGAGGTTTAAACTTGAAATCTAAGCTTCCCACCACAAAGAAAATGTTTTTTCTTTTCAAAACTTTTCCACTTTTTTTTTTCAAAAAGAAATTTTCAAATGATTCAACGAAAATATCTTTTTTTTTTCTTTTTCAAACTAACCTAAAATTTGAAAGGAAAACTAATCTAGATGTTTTTTCAAAATTTTTCCTTCTGATTTTTTTTCTTTTTTTCATGAAAATGAGTAAAATATTTTTTTTTCAAAGAATTTTTCAAAGGAAATTGCAAAAAGTAAATCTACTCCTAGGGTTCAGGAAAAAAAAAATTAATCTAGGGGGAGATTATGTGCACCTGACTTTTTCTTTACCGCACTCGATGTGTGCGCAGATCCCATTTTTCTTTCATTTTTCCTACACATCAAAAACAAAGTAGAGAGAAATTTGTCAGTGGTAGTTTCAAAGATCGAAATCATAGAAAATGGCGTTGCCTCCTTGGCAACGACGTCATTTGACAGAACCGTTTTCGCGCATTTTGAAAGTCGTCAGAATCGTAGTATAGTTGCGCAAAAATGTTCGTCAAAAATTAAGTTTGTAAAAATAACGAGACTTTGAGTCCCAGTCGTTTGTATCTGGGAGGTGTTTGTTTTACTTTTGAAATCTATCTTTTTACCGCTCTACTTTGTTTAGAATCGCATGCCGGTTCGTGATTATTACGCATTTAGGTACGACATGCTTAGTTGCAAGAATATTAGGAGTTAGAAACAGGCAACTTGAATCACGCAAATATGATAGCAATCAATAAGCTCATGGTGATTTCACAACATGGAGATATATATATATATAAGCATTTTTCATTCATTCAATGGGAGAGTTGTTTGCAACAAGAACTGTAGAGGAAAGCTTGTACATAAATGCTTAAAATGAAAATCTAGCTACCAGAAAACGATCGCTTACAAGAATCTACGGGGGAATTTTGCATGCATCATTCGGGGGGAAAAAGGAATACTCTACTAAGTAGTAATAGAAAGCAATAAAATTATGAAGAGCATAAACTAAATCTAGCAGAACGGAAGGGCATTCAGGGGTGGTCCCCGATGGCCTTAGAGTGGTCGGGAGGAGAATGAGGGGCGGCCCATGTAGCTTAGGCCGACCCTTGGAGAGAGGGAGGAGTGATCTAGCATCCCAGCATGATGTCCTCCATGATGGCGGGGAGCTCGTGGAGGTGGAGTGGCTAACCTAAGTGAAGGTGGGCGTGCATGGAGCCAATGGAGTGAGTGGTGTCAAGTAGTGGATGGAAGCCAAGGGATGTGAATGGGTGCAATTGGCCGCCCATGGGGCCTTTTTATAGACTCAAGGGCTTCTCTCTAGAGAGGTGTGGAACTCTCTAAAGAGAGTCCAAGAGTGGCCGACCATATGAGGATAGAGGTGATTTTTGAGATCCGAAAAATGTGGATCTCAATTTGAATGCCTTTTGGTTGCTAAATTTGGCAACCAAGAGGTGGAGCCACTTCAAGAGAGTTCTAGAGAACTCTAGAGAAGTGTGTGTGCATGAATGGGTGTGTGTATGTGTGTTTGTGTGGTCGTGCTCTAGGTGTCCAAGAGGTTTAGGTTAGGTCCTAAGGGGCTTGGGTAGGTGTAGGTCTTGAATTAGGGTTACAGACCCTAATTGCTAAGGGGAAAATACAATTAAACTTAACCTAAGTTTAATTGAATGAGTGTGAACCTAATTGAGAGTGAAATAACTCAATTAGGTTGGGTTTAGGTCAATTGGACTCTCACCAAGTCCAATTGAACTTGTGTGGGTTGAGATCTAAGCTCAATTGGACTCAATGAGTCCAATTGACTTAGGTGAAGGTAATTGACTTTGATCTAAGTCAATTGGATTTGGTGAGGACCTAATTAGGTCCTTAGGTAGGTCTAGAGGTGATGTACTAGGGTTAGGACACCTTAATTTAGGTTCCTAAGGGGTTGGGATTAGGTCTAGGGACCTAGAGATCCAAGATCAAGACTTGAATCTCAAAACAGGGACTGGAGACCAGTATCAGATGTCCAATATTGTGATCAAACGACTTATACTCAAAAATGAGAAGTCCAGACTTCAGTTCTGGACGTCCAATCTGAGTTAGGGGGAAATCAAGGTTCTGTTTTGAGTATTCTGCAGAAATTAGACATCTGACAAAGTGTCTAGACGTCCAATAACACTGCAGAAGTGGGTTTGAGGTGTGCGGGAGATGGCTAAAGGTCCTAAATGTCCTATAACTTATCTGGATGTCCTATAACTTATCTGGGGTTGGAACTAGGGTTTTGGGGCTTCCTAGGGTGTTGTGACCTAATCTAAGGGTGGTTAAGGCTTGGGGAAGTCTCTAGGCTATCCTAGGGCTAGGATGGACCTAAGCTCTTCACATTTTACTGTTTTATTCCTACTTAATAGAATAGAAACCTTTAACTCCCTTACATTATTATTCCTACATCTAAACTAAGCCTTCTGCTCCAGCTCTGCTGCAACTCCCGTTATTCCTGATCCAACTTCAGATCCTGCTCCAGATCCAGCTCCTAATCAGCTTATTGCCTGCAATTGACATAATGTACTTAATCAGCACATTATAACATTATTTCATGCATAGCTAAAGAAAAGCAATAAAGATGCAGATAACGCGTATGCATGCATGAATAATCCTAACTTATGCTAAGTCCTAGCTTAATCTAGGGCAATTAAGACCTATGATTGCTGCGTAATCACCATCCACTCCTCCATTCTCTTAGCAACCAAGTCCACCTTATCAGGTTTATTACAAATCAATTCCATATCGAATAAATGAGAGTCATGGACTTCATTAACATTCGATCTGGGCTGCTGGGGCCGGTTAAAAGTATCCATGGAGGCATGATTGTTCGAATTCTCACTCATTTCCTCAAACAAATCGTGAGCGCTATCTGCATCTTTGTTGAGGAAATTGCCTCCGCAACAAGCGTCCACGTGATTTCTGAGTTACTCAGTCAACCCATGGTAAAAGATTTGCACGAGTTGCCATTTCGACACCTCATGGTGTGGACACCTCCGCAATAGGTCCTGGAATCACTCCCAGGCCACATGAAACTGCTCCCCCGGCCACTGGGTAAAGGTAGTGATTGCCCGTCTCAAAGCATTGGTACATCCGACAAGGAAGAATTTCTTCAGAAAGGACAATTTCAACTCATTCCAAGTTGCAATTGGTCTTCCTATAGTCCTGTACCAATGAGCGGCTTTATCCCTAAGAGAGTCAGGGAAGAGCCTCATGATCATTTGCTCCTCATTCACGTTTTGCACCTTGGTGGTCTGGACCAAAGTGGTCAAGTCCTCCAAGTGCTGAAACGGGTCTTCAGAGCCAAACCCATGGAAATGTTTGATCAGGCTTAACACCTGGGACTTGATTTCTATGTCTCCGGCAGGAATCTAGACGTCGGAACATTCCCCATAATTTGAAGGATCATAAAATCCTTCAAAGGCTAAGCGCCCTACATTCTCTGGAACCATTCTTGCATTCTCTTCATTTGTTCCAACTGCCTTCGAAATTCCTCCTGTGGATCCTGAGGCAGAGGAGGTTGTTGATTGGCCATGGGATCAATTTGGACAAAATCCAATCTATGCCTCCTAGAATACTCTAGTGGTCCTTCCAATCGGGGATTCAATGACCTTCTTCCCACCATAAACTAGGAAAAGGTCGGAAGGATTAGGGATAAGAACCCTACAGCACAACAAAACAAGCATGTCCTTAAGTGGGGTAGCCTAAGGATCTACAGACTCCCAGAACCCGCCTTAAGATTATAAACGATTTACTCTACTTGTGTTCTCTCAATCCAACCAGTTAGAAGGAGGGACTGGGGAGAAGGTTCTTCCTTCAGCTTGTGCGTCCGATTCCTAGTGTACCCCCCAGCCGCGGTCATTTGACGCTACTCCCCTAGCTAGACGTCAGATTGATCAGTACAAGTAAGTTAATCGTAAATAATCTCAGACTAGGCCCCGAAGAGCGAATCAGTCCTTAAGGCCAACGTCTACTCAATTTTATTGAGGCCTGGGATTGTAGTACTTATGGATGTAATGGACCCTTAAAATAGGTTGTGCCCTTAATGATTGATTGAGTATGTGTAAGTGCGTGCAGAACCAAGGTTTTCAAGCAAGATTATTTGTGATGAGTAGATTTTAATGTTCAAATCTTGCTTAAGTAGCTTTTAGGGTTTAGAATTAGGTTGATTTCAATTAAGTTTGAGGCAAACCAAGTTTTCAAACACGGGTGAAGATTGATTTTCTTTAAAATCAAAAATAAAGTGGAGTGCCTGGTATGAACCTAGATTGAAAACCCTAAGAGGAAGCTACTTGGTGAGTTGATTTTAGATCGAGTGGTGTGGCCCAAACAACTCAAACAATTGGCCACAATTGCACCACTGGGTAAGGCACACAGAAATGACTAACCTAGAATGATTTCTACTCTTTTATGTGTTGATTTGTGTGTACCAGTTCCACAGATCAGAATCTGGTTGAGTAGAAGAAAATCAAGTAGGTTAAATGCCTTGAATGTGGGTGTATGTTGTGTGTATGTTGAAAATACCCCACAAAATTATCTTTTTATTTTTTTATATAAGCGAGGGTGAAATGTGAGTGTGAGTGGAAATCCAAACAACCAAACTAATCCTAGGATTTATGCAAACACCTAGGTTAATTGGAATTTGAATTTAGTGTGACAAAATGAAATCTATGGAGGAGGGAAGAATGGGGAGCACTTACAGTCATCTTCAACTGCACTTTACTCTGATCTACTGCTTGATGATTTCTTTATAGAGGTCTCTGCAAAACAATAGACACAAGAGAAAGCAAGTTAGAAGACAATAAAGTATGTGAAATGCGAAAAGAAGATCGAAAAATCGTTGCCTCCTCAGCAACGGCGCCAAAATGTTGAATGGCGGAGGACATGCTATCGGAGTTAGTTTTGAAAATCTATCGTTGTAGTTTGAATAGAGAAGAACTCGGGTTCAACAAATAAAATTTATACCGGAAAAGAAATCCTGGGTTGAACTCAAGGAGGCTACGTCAATCAAAATTCACAATTATATCCTTTTTTTATTTTTGTTTAAAGAGCGGAGTAATTACAATGCAATGGAATCAATATAAACAATCAGAGAGAGAGAAAGAAAACATCCACTTGAAGTTGCAAAATGTTTGTACAACTAAGAAAACGAGAAATTACACTAGAAAGTAGGAAAACTATTACAACTAGAAAGCAGGAAAATTCTACTCTAGAAAGTAAGAAAAAGGAGTGGGAGAGAGAAGTTATCCTCCTCGACGATCGCTTGGAGGATGAGCTGGACGAGACGACAGCTATAAGCACGCGGACGTGCATGTGCATTGAAGGATGCGGAGGTGAAGAGGCGCGCAGCGCGCACACACGAAGGCCACGTTCAGGCCTTTAGTGACGGATTTATCCGTCACTAAAGGTCCCATATTAGTGATTTTCAAATTAAAATGTCCAAAATGCCCCCACTCCTTACAACTATAAAAGGAGACCCCCTCCATACTAATTTCTCATCCCTTCCTCTCTCTCTCTCTCCAAAACTCAAGAGAAGCTTGTCCCACACCTGGGATGCTCCTCAAGAGATAAAATCAATTTTTCACCTCCATTCTGGACGTGGATCCCGCGATGACGACGACGTGCTGCCTCATTCCCATTCCTCCTGCTTCGACCTCCTTCTTCCCGCTCCGTCCCTCATCTTCCAGGCATTATCTCATCCGGCTCGTCCTCCAAGCGATCGTCAAGGAGGATAATTTCTCTCTCCCATTCCTTTTTCCTGCTTTCTAGAGTAGAATTTTCCTGCTTTCTAGTTGTAATAGTTTTCCTGCTTTCTAGTGTAATTTCTCACTTTCTTAGTTGTATAAACATTTTGCAACTTCAAGTGGATGTTTTCTCTCTCTCTCTCTTTGATTGTTTATATTGATTCCATTGCAATGTAATTACTCCTCTCTTTAAACAAAAACAAAAAAAAGATATAATTGCGAATTTTGATCGACATAGCCTCCTTGAGTTCTACCCGGGATTTCTTTTCCGGTATAAATTTTATTTGTTGAACCCGAGTTCTTCGCTATTCAAACTACAACGACAGGTTTTCAAAACCAACTCCGATAGCGTAGTCCTCCGCTGTTCAACATCTTGATCGGACGGCTGTAAGCACGCGGATGTTTTGAGCACGCAGGCCTACAGTGGTTGGATGAGCATCCAATGGCGGAGAAGCGTCGATCAGATGAAGAGGAAAGGCAGAGGTGGGTCCTTGGGGCCAGTTGGGTGGCTAAGATGGCACATGGACAGCCAAGATGGCACCACGTGGTGCCATCTTGGCTGTCCATCTTCTGAGTATTCTAGATGGTGCCACGGTTGTCGGATTGGACCAATTTTTGTGTCGTTAGGCTGCGATTGTAGATCCGAATCCATTCATGTGGTAGGATTTGTCATCTGAGGTGCGGATTAATACCTTCTTGGCCCTTGATCTTTAGGATTCCTCAATCTCTATCTGGTGCTACAGATGTCCGATTAGAGCGATCTTGGAGTCGTTGAACTCCAATCGTCACCCTGATCAGATCCGTACTGTTGGATCTTCGATCTGAGGTCCCGATAAAAAGTTCCCTATCCCTGACCATAAAAGGGAGACAATTACTGTGCAATTTATACAACTTGATCTAAATGCATGATTATGCATGTTATGCACTATTTACAATGTATGATGCTAATGTGACACTAAGAACATGCATTAATAGACATTTTAGGTTGATTAAATGTATGCACATCAGAAGGTCGCTACCCTATCCCTTACAAAATTTGTTCTTTTCGATTTGGGTATGATAGATGTGGATCGACTTCGATTTAAATCCTCTAGTTTTGAGAATTTAACTGTGATTTGAAGGCTCGTCTCACCTTTTGATGGAGCCTTGCTTGATCGACCACCTCAAAGGGTTGGCTCTCAATCTGGGTCTCTAGAAATCAGTGGTTTGCCACTGCATCTTAGATCGCAAACTGTGGTAGCATCTGTTCTGGCTAGATATGCGACTGTGGCAAAGGATGCAGAGATTGGTTTGAGGGAAGGGGATGGCAGAGCGTTATATGTTAATGTGGAGGTCTTCAAAGGAGGATCGCTACCAAAGAAGATCATTCTCAGATGTGGTGGGAGTTCATGGCTCTTGAGGCTGAAATTTGGGGAGGTGGTGAATGTTGTCCATGAGCAGAAGATGCAGCGAACCTATGTGGAGATGGTTAGAGAGGAACCCTCATTGGAGCAAGCAGGGAGAGGTACACCTGAGGAGGCACCCGAGCCAAAGAAGAGGAAAGATCATCACTACAAGGAGAGGGAAGAGGAGGAGGTGGTTGTGATGGGGGATGACCAAACTATTCAGGAGGAAGAACAATCTATGAGAGTACTGCAAGATATTCCAGTGAACTCGATGGTACAAACTTCCTCTTTCAATGCTACCAAAGATCTGGCATATGGGCATGGAGCTTCATCAAAACCAACCCCGAGGAGATCCCCCTATAAGCTAAGGCAAAGAAGAAAGATTTTGGCGACCAAGGAGGTGGATGAAAACTCTATTGCTCTAATAATTAAAGCTGAACGCATGCCTCAAGAAAACATAAGGGATTCTCAAAAGGGGGGATTAGAGTTCTCTCCTGGAATGTGCGTGGGTTGCACGATAAAATTAAAAGGACCTCACTTATGAGATATCTAAGAGAATGGGACATTGAATGTGCTCTCATTCAAGAAACGCATATTGAATGTGAGAACAGTCGTTTGTGGACTAATTTGAAGAAAAATGGATATGTTGGCTGTGTGGCAGTGGAAGCAAATGGACGAGCTGGAGGGATGGCATTTTGGTGGGAGGAGGCATGCTTAGATGTGCTTGAGGTCTTTAAATCTAGGCATGCGATCTCTTGCAGATGTAAGATGATCCAAGGGGAGATGCAATGTTTAATCACAGGTGTGTATGGTCCGTGTGCTACGAGCAGTCGATCTGAATTATGGGAGGACCTGACAGATCTGGCAAGACACTCACAAGGATTGCCATGGCTAGTTGGGGGTGACTTCAACTGCACCTTAACAGAGTCGGATAGATTGAGTGGAATTCTAGACAATGCTTCTCTTGGATTTCAGTTAACAGTGGAAGAACTGAGGTTGAGTGAATTTCCTACTGTTGGGGTGGATTTTACATGGAGAAGTGGGAATGGTTTGTGCTCCAAACTAGATAGATTCTTCGAGAATGCAAAGCTGCTAGAAAAATTCCATTTATCCTCAGTGGCAGGATTGGAGAGTCCATTTTCAGATCATATGCCGCTAGTCTGGGACAGTGGTGACAACACACATGTTGGGTCTTATTTTAAATTCAGAAAGTCTTGGCTTAGAGAGCAAGGATTCTGTGAAATGATTGAGTCCTAGTGGAGATCCAATCAAGCTGAAGGCACTACAACAATCAAATTGGCTGCTAAACTGGCGTCTATGCATTCCATGATGAAAGAATATGGCTCCACTGTGGCTGTACTGAGGAACCAAAAATGCATTGAAGCTCTGGCTGCAATACAACAGCTAGATGAAAAGGAGGAGACCACCTGTTTGACTGAGCAAGAGCTAATGGACAGGAAGAACTGGCAGAAGATTGTGGCTGACTTAAAAAGAGAAATGGATTGGCGTGAGCACTCACGACAACTTTGGCTCGAAGAGGGGGATGCCAATACCAAATTTTTCCATTTGGTGGCCAGTGCACGAAGAAGATATAATCTTATTTCCTCCATTGTTGTGGATAATCAAGAACCTTCGTCTATACCTGAAGTCAAAACTACTACTATTAGATACTTCAGGTACAGTTCTCGGGCAGCTGGAAGGGGGGTGTGGAAGATGGCAGGGTCAGTTTTTCCCTGCCTCTCTATGCAACAGGCTGGTAGCTTGGTGACTCCTATCTCTGAAGAAGAGGTCTAGGAAGCACTGAATGATTTGAATAATGAAGGTTCGCCAGGTCCAGATGGAATACAGGTCTTCTTCTACAAAGAATTTTGGACTATGTTGAAGGGGGAGGTGATGGAAGTAGTTGGGGACTTTGAAAGGGGTAATAGTAGCTTTGACAAAGTTAACAGATCCTATCTTTTTCCACTCCCAAAAAAGCCAGGTGCAAATTGCTTCTTGGAGTTTAGACCAATTGCTTTGTCTAACTCCATATTTTTATTGGTGAGTAAGGTTCTAGCTAGCAGATTAAGGAAGGTTCTACAAGACCTCATTCTCCAAATGCAATATGCTTTCCTCCCCAACAGGTCATTACAAGAGTCCTTTATTATGGCACAGGAGATGGTGATGGGTTGGCACAGGAGAAAGTGTAAAGTTTTCCTATGGAAGGTTGATTTTCAGAAGGCACATGACTCAGTGTCGTGGCAATATCTATGGGAAATATTCAAGAGAAGGGGGTTTCCACCTTTGTGGCTGCAATGGATGAAAAGGTGCATCACCACCACTTCTGTCTCTCCTTTGATTAATGGTATCCCTTATGGGACATGGATTTAGCCTCAATGTGGTGTTAGGCAGGTATGGCCTCTTGCTCCACTTGTGTTCAACCTCGCAATTGACACTTTAGCGAGATATGCTTGCAGATTGTCGAAGGTTGGTGTCATCAGAGGATATTCCATCTCCAACAGGAATGCCCTAGCTCCTATTTTGTAGTATGCTGATGATACAGTTTTCTTTGTAGAAGGGAATGAACAAGAAGCACAGGCACTGTTCCACATGGTAAAGATATTTGAGGAAATATCTAGTCTGAAATTGAATGGTGATAAATCCTTTTTAGTGTGTTTTGGACTAACTAATGATGAGCAATCAGCCATTTCCTCAATATTAGGTACCCCCCCAGTTACTCTCCCTATCAGATATTTGGGCATGCCTCTGAAATGTACTAAACTTAAGAAGAGTGACTGGCATGTTCTATTTGATAAAATCTCTATCAAGCTACAAGGATGGAGCAGCAATATCTCCCCAACGGGGGCAGACTTATTTTTTTGGAGTCGGTGATAACTTCCATCCCTGTTTTTTTCTTCTCTATGTTTAAAGCACCTAAGTCCATCTGGAAGCGTATTGATGTGATGCAAAAATGCTTCTTCTATAAGGGAGCCAATCATGAAGGTAAATTTCTTCAGCCAATGAAGTGGGATAGTCTTTGTATGCCAAAAGATCAAGGTGGTATGGGAATAAAATCTCTTAAAGAGTTCAATGATGCTTTGTTGCTTAAGTGGGCCATCAAATTGCTTAATGATGAGAATAAGAATTGGGTGAATCTTATTAAAGAAAACTATGGCAGCTTGCATAGTTCTTTGGATCATCTCCAACTACTTAAGCCTTCTCCCTTTTAGGAGATGCAAGCCATGAAGAACAACTGGCAAATGTTTCAACCTGTTTTAGGTGATGGACGCTACTTTAAGTTTTGGCAAGAGGAATGGTCTTCTTTGGGTAAACTGAAGTATATCCAAAAGCTTATGCGGCTGACATGAATAAAGGGGACTCAGTTTGCAGGTTCTAGTCTGAGGGGAATGAGGCCTGGCGGATTGGTGGGGGTGAATCTAGTAGAGAAGGCACAAGAACATGGGAGGAAAAGACTTTCCTAGAGCAAGATCTGATGGCTTTTAGGCCACTACCTGGTATTGAAGACAAATATAGCTGGGAGGGAATTTTCACTCTTGCAAGACCATATGAAAAGATCATGAGGCACTCCTACTCAATGGAGGCTGATGCGGTAGGGAAAAAGCTATGGCTACTAAAGATCCCAATTAAAGTCCAGATTTTTCTTTGGCGATGTAAGAGGGATGGATTGGTGACAGGTGATCTCAGACATAGAAGATTAGGTGCTATGTTACAATCCTGCTTGCTATGTGGTTTGCCAGTTGATAGTTCCATTCATATTTTTTCTTCATGCGCAATCACCGATGTCGTGTGGAGAAGAGTATGCAAGGAACCTCTTCCCATTTGGGAATTTCTATGGAAAAAATTTTTGTTGCATGATAAACTGCCCTGTCATATGGCGGTAGTCATGTGGTTTGTTTGGAGAGCGAGAAATGATTTTTTGTTTCAAGGGAGGCCAGTATGTGTGGAGCAAATTGTAAATGTATGTTAGTCTCTCATACATATGTGGGTATCTACGTTGTAATCATATCCTTATAGTGATTAATAAAATGCTCTCCTGGATTGTTATCGTTGCATGATAGCTTTCCTTATTGTTTCAAAAAATTAGTTGTAGTATAGTACGAAAACACGCCGACAAATAAATTTATAAAACTCCAGTGAGTACCGAGTTGTTCACAAGGAGGCAATTGCATTTATGTAGAAGCGTTTCAATAAAACTAATTCTAACTAGATATATATGTATATATGTATAAAGCAGATATCCAGGGAATCAGAATTTTATTACAATTAGATAAAGTTTTTCAAAATAGAAAATCCTAATAGAGACAGATAGATAGAAAGAGAGAGGGAGAGAGAGAGAGCAAAAAGTGGCAATGAAACGACACCGCTTGTGGGATGCTTGTCTGAGATGAGGCAGCACCTTAGATCCAAAGCACCGGGACGAAGGTCGGAGCGAAGTTGTAGAGGGACAGAGAGTTGCAGAGAAGGTGGAAGATATCCGGAGTTGATGGAAGAGAGAGATGCTTCAACTGGGGGGCCCTAGGCCTTCTTTTATAGTTTTTATGGATGGCAAAAAGGGTAGTTAACCCCTTTATCTCATGCAACAACTCTTGTTTGATCAAATATGTTGATTGGGAGATCAACGGATCATATCTGGCCTCAAAACCCTTCAAATTAGCCTCCATCGAGTGGATTTAATCCCTGGCTAACACATGGCACCCACTATGCCCTTGGATCGCGATCTGACGGCCCCACTCACACCTCGCGCCTGCCCAACACCTTCTCATCTCCTTCCTTTCATCGCTCGCCTCATTTTAGCGCCTAATCGTTAGCCATCCGATCATAACGCACTCTCACATCTCCTTCGCAACGAAGGAAACGTGTGAGTTTGCACGTTATGCACATGTAGGATCCAGCGTTCGACTCCGGCACACTTAGATCATGCCACACGGTCACTCTGGTACCCTTTTGATCAAAATCCGACAGCCAATTGCACTCGCACCCAACACGCGTTCGATTTCGAGCAAAGCATGGCTCGAACACGCACCACGTGCTTCCGTGAGTGCATGTGAGCCAACGTGCTGTGCGAACATTCTATTATATTTACTTGATCATTTTTATTTATACTTATCCAGCTGGACGGGAGACATGGCGTGCTCGTGGCTGTTGGATGAAGATCCAATGGCCCACAGCGTGCAAGGTGGTCTTCCTAGATGGGGCGGTGGTGAGGGAGCGGCTGTGATGGCTCCACATGGTGCCATCATCGCTATCCATCTTCTTTTCCTTGTATCTGATGATGTAGACCTTCGATTGAGTTGATTTTTGGGTCATTGGACTACAATCGTCGATCCGGATTCATCCTTGCGGTTAGATTCTTCATCTAAGGCTTGGATCTTTGTCCTCTGGCTTTATGATCTCTATTCTTTTATGGACTGCACAAGGTACCCTAGTTGTCTGATCGAGATGATTTTGAAAGCGTTGGACTCCTGTTGTCATTCTGATCAGTTCTGTTTAGTTTTATTTTACATCCACGGCCCCGAATCATCTACGATTAAAATCATGTCTCTTTTAGGTCATAAAATGACAATATTATCTATATAACTAATAAATTAGCTATTGTGCAAATTACGATGCCTATGAATACACTAATCCTAAGTTATGCTAGGATCTAACTTAATTCAGGTGATTTAGGTTGCATGATTGCTGTGCAATCACACCCCCATGCCTAAATCTTACTAGACTCTAGCAAATGCACGACTGAATGTAAATTTTTATCAAAAGTTTGACTAGAGGTTTTTGTCTTTTATTTTCATCTGAAGCTTTAGTAATCCAGATAATTGTGATTGTGTTTTGTTGTAGTCTATGCAGCGAATCCAAGTGAAAGCCAATCCTCATCTAAAGCTTGTACTTGACCCTTAGTAAAAATCTATTGGGATAGGTAAACATCTTCCCTCGGGGTTATAAAGTAACATGTATATTTAGCCTCGGCTTTTGTCTTAGGTAGAAGATTGCTAAGTCAAGTAGATTTGTATTTGGTGTCTCACACTCATCTGGTGCTGCATATAGACTAGTATTTTAGAAGCTAGATTTCTAGACTATTAAATAATTCAACTCAAAGAGAGGCGGAGAAACTATGCTCTCTTTAGTTCCTTTGTACTCATTTTCTCTCTTTCTTTTTCTTTCTCTTCCTTTTTCTTTTTCGTATCTTTTCTTTTCTTTTCTTTTCTTTCTTTTTGAGCTCACAATCTCACTAGATTTATCAGTATATTTGGTGGTCTCTCCTGGCATTAACACTTTGATTAGGTTCTGATAACTCTAAGACTAAGTCAAAATTCCTCAGCCCATATTCAAGCAACCAGAAATACAGAAAAGCAAGTCAAAGCTCTATTTGGTGGATCATGAGGGTGGTAGGTGTTGTTGCCTTATTACACTTGAAGTAAATTCTAAAAATACTTATAAACTCTGCTTTTTCTTTCTTTCTAAATTTTTTTCTACGTATATATATATATATATTTTGTCTTTTCTTTTCTTTTTCCTCTATTTTTTCTATAAATGTATATATTTTTTTTTTTCTTTTCTCTCTCTCTCTTTTTGCTTTTTTTGTCCACATCCAAATATCTACTAACACAATGTAGTATAGTATACGAACTTTTATTTACGAGACATTATTCGAGATTATAGGTGTTCAAGAGGATATTGGGTGACTTATTTGGTGGAAGTACCTATTCTCTGCACCGGGAAAGGAATGGATAGGACAATGTCTTTCTGACCTTGACATTAATACCCTTCATCAGTCGAGGATTCCGTAAAAGACGGTCGTGACCATCCACCTCAGTCCTAGTTTTATCAGAACCCGCTCTCCACGTATTTGACTTATTTGGTGACCCTTAAGAGATTCGCACTAAGAACTTGTATGCAGAAATCGAGAGCAAAACTATGCCTAACTCCGAGTATCATTATCTCATTATCCAAAGTTTAAGATTCCTCATACTAGCCTTAGAGCGCCAGTAGACCTTCTACTCTCACCTCACACTTGTTTGGTGGATCTATTAGAAGATAATTTGTCTGACTCCCTAATTACTGTCCAAGGGTCTAGGAGAAAAAGCATTGCTTCTTCTCAACAAACTAAAGATGTTCATCAGTCTTCACACAGGATCCATTGCAAATTCTACGTGTAAGTGTGAAATTATACCGGATTCTAAACTCAAGAATCAACTTAAGAATAAATCCCTAATAAAACCTTAATAAAAATTCTTTATGCCTAAATGCAATTTTTTTTTTGACATAAAAATTAGGCATGCAATGTCCACCCCCCATGCCTATTCATTACAATGCCCTCATTGAAATGTATGTATGAAAATAAAAATATAATAAGCAAGAGGAGGGGAAATCACCTGACTATGCTTGTTAATCCAGGTCAGTATGGATGTAGAGGATGTAGAGCTACCTGTACAGAGTACTGGGTTGCCTCCCAGCTAGCGTTAAGTTTAACGTCATTTGTCAGACTTAAACCCAAAAATATGTAATTCAATACTGTCTACGAGCGCTGAATCGGTATTTAAGAATATCGCGTTGTAATATAGTCGAAAAAGCATTCAAAACAAATACAATTTTATTACTCGAATTTTTAAGTCCAAGGTCAAACACAGGGAGCAAATTGGTGTTTTCAAAATCAAGATCACAATTAAAGGAATATGCAATAATATCAAATATCACAATGCAAAAATAAGAGTAATTGGCAATGTAGATCAAAAATACTCAAGAATTCAATGTATGTGAATATGAATAAAAAATAGAATGTCTATGCTATTTCTTCTCTCTCTAATTCTCTTCTTCTTCTAATTTTTCCTTGGCGAGCTCTTCTTTTCTCTGTCTTCTCCTTCCTTCTTCTTCTTTTGATTTTGGCTTCTCTCTTCTTCAGCTTTCCTGCCTTAGCTCTTCAGCTTCTTCTTCCTTCTCTTTCTTCCTCTGCCTTAGCTTCTGCAGCTCTTCTCTTTCCTGACTTCTACCTTCTTAGCTTTCCTTCTCTTCCCTTCAACTTCTTCCTTCTCTGTTGTAGCCCTTAGCCTTCGCCTTCTTCTTCTTTAGCCTCGCTTCACCTCCTCTTTAGCCTGCAGAGCAAAACCTACCCCCTACCCGTGCGCACTCTCCTCTCTTTTCTCCCTTAGGTTTCGCTCTCCCAAAGCCACACGTTTCTCAGGTAATCGGGTCAGGTACATACTCGAGACTAGGCCCACCGACGTGCGGTGGTGGGTGAGGTGTGCAAGTCAGGTCGGGTCAAGACCAAGTCCGCAAGGCATGGCTGTGGACAAGGCCGGTCAGTCGGGTGAGAGGGACCTCACCCCGTGATTCAAAGGCAACAAGCCACTAGCAAGAAATCAATTTACGCAGGTGCTGCGCTTCTTCTAGTTCTGAGGTGGGACTATCTTCCCACCTTCTTCGCGTGCGCCTGCAGCAAAGGTGTTCCTTCGATTGCAGCAGCTGCGACTATCCTTGACATCAATTGACAACCTGGAGTTGTGCGCGAGGGCGCTCCTCGCAATCTGGGACATGGGCCTGGAGCTGGCAAAGCCTGGAGCAACTGTAAGCTTGCTTCAAGCTCTGCACCAATGGCGGATGAACGCTTGTACTTGAAATCACCACAACGACCTTGCGGCCACGTCAAAACGTTCAGGAAGCTTCGTCAAGGCACGGCGAATGTGCAACGGTGGTCGGTGTGGCGTGGGAACGCCTATGTGAACGTGCCTAGGGCACACTGTGTGAGTATGTGTGAGTGTGTTCGGGGGTGCTTTTGGGTGAGTGGAGGAGTGAATGGAGTGAAGGGCTGTAATCAGGGAGTCAAGGCGATGGTTATGGACTTATCAGCGAGGAGGGAGGTGGTCTGTGGTGGTGGAGCGATCTCGCCGGAGTTGGTGGCCGAAGGTGAAGAAGATGATGGTGGTGGAGTGCGGCAGTAGTCGATTGAGGGAAATAAAGAGGGTAGAAGAATGTAGAGAGTGAAAGAGACTTATCTAGGAGGTGAAGAGACGAAAGGGAGACGGAGATGGCATCTGGCACATATTGCCGATGCCAGAGACGAAGATGCTCAGGGAGGGACGGTCGGCGAGGATGAAGGGGAGATAGGGGCTTCGGCGGGTGCTGCGCGACGCGGACGAACACGAGGAAGAAGAACCTGCCACCGGTATTGTGGCCAGGCGATGAAGGAGATCAGGGAAAGTCGCTGGAGCTTGGTGAGCAAGTCGGCCGAAGGAGGAGAGAAGAAATTGAGGGGATTATGGAAGATTTCAAGCTTAAAGGAGTCGAGGCGAACTGGGCTCCTTTAAATAGAGCCCTGGAGGTTGGTTTTGTGCTTGGAAGCCAAGCTTCCAAGCAAGGCAGAGTCGCTAGAGTTGGCAACTCAAAATAGACCCAAATCTCTCATGCATTCGCATGAGAGATTGGGAAAGAATCTTGGATCATGGATGGGTTCAGATTGGAGGGATTTTCTCAAAGAATCTCCCTTCCAATTTTGAAGGGGATTCTTTGAGAAATCAGGTAGAAATCACCTTCTAAAGCTCGTCAGAGTAGGATTCCTCCGCTATAATGGTGGAGGGACCTAATTGCAAAGAATGATGAAGAATCTAGGGGGCTTTTGCAAAGGTTTTTGAAAGATAGGGGTACAAATGTAATCAGGTTGGACCTATTTGCAAAGTGGATCAAGATGAGTTCCCCTTAGGTCTAAAATTTGGTATAAACCTAATTTTGACCTAAGGAATCCAATGGTGAAGTTGGATTTTAGGTTTGACCACGTTTGTCTGGGAAATTTACGTAAAAATCCAATTTAGGGTAAATATATGTTTGAGACCCCATTCTAGGTCAAAATGGGTTCCAATGGCCAATTTGAAAGTTCTAAACCCTAGAGAATATTTTTATATGATTTATAGAGGGTTTAGGTGAATTTTATTCTTACCAGAACCTTAGTTAATCAAGTGGATCTGTTTTAGGGTTTCAAGAAGTCATTTAATTCCCAAAGTACACACAAACCCTTTTATGTCAAATCCAACCCACTTTTTATCTTGTTAAGACCTTTTGACCTGTGTTTAACCCTTGAGAAAACCCATTGTTGTACTGCAATGGTAAAATTATAGTTTTACCCCCTGTTTCTTACTTTTCTCTCAAAAAGGTTATTCAGTGAATTAGGACCTCCAGTTGATTATGTAGGAGCTTTTATTCTCTTCATTGGGTCAAAATGAGCTAGTTAGGGCTCATGATGGTATCCCATCAAATACTGTGGGTTAAGAGAAGAAGTAATAACAGTTGCAGGGGAATTTAAGATTAGTAGAAAATATGATCATTTGGTCCAAGAATCAGTGATCCATAAATGCAGACCAGCTGATGATGCAACCCAATTACAAAGAGTCTTTCTGATTTGGAATATGAAATAAGGTAAGGTGGATGAGGTTCAAATTACAGAGCCTGTCTATCAATCCTGTTCCATAATTCAAGAAGAGGTGGTATAAGGTCTATATTGAAATCATGATTTAGAATTAAATCTAGTTCTGAATCAGAGTAATAAGGGTCTTCATAATGGTAGTTGATATCAAAAATCATGAGTTCTCTAGGCTCTGGGTCATATGAAGATAGGGGTAGAGTTATGTGGAATTCATCAAAATCTTCATCAGAAATTTCCTCTTCCTTATCTGAAGTCACTTCTTCTAGGTCAAGCCATCCATTTGAACCAGTTGGCTTATAAGTTCTTCCCCAGTCCATTATGTGTTGAACTTCTTCTTCTGAGGTTGCTTCCTAGTTATTGTTCTTAGAATGTTCAGTTTCTTGAACTCCCTTAGAATTCAAAAGTTCTTGAATTTCAGGGTGGATGTATTAAGGATTCTTTATATTATCATCTAATTCATCATAAGTTACTCCCAGGAGTTTCTCAATCTCGCTAATGGCCTGTTCAATTTGGTTTTCCATGGGAGATGGTAGATCAGAATTATCCTTAAGTACATCCACTTCTTTCCCTTCGTGCTGGTCTGGAGCTTTGGCAGGACTTGGATCATCTTTAGTATGAATTGTCAAAACTTGTTCAATTGTTCCTACAACCTCAATGGTACCATAATTCACCTTATTCTTTTGGGAAGCTTTAAAGATATTGAGTTAATAATTTTTCCTTTCAGAAGTGATGTTCATAATCCCCGTCTTACAGTTGATTAGAGCCTTGGCTGTGGCCAAGAAAGGTCTCCTTAAGATTATCGGGGCATGGTTCAGGTTTTCTAATGTCTCCATATTTAGAACAAGGAAGTCCACAAGGTACTCAAAATCCCTTACTTTTATAATCACATTCTGCAAAAGGCCCTTCGGAATTTTGGTTGACCTATCAGCGAGCTGAAGGGTCACTTTTGTGTGTTGAAAGGGGCCTAAATTCAACTCTTCATATAATTCTGTGGGGATTAAGTTGATAGAGGCACTAAGGTCTAGTAAGGCTCAATCCAGGATGAATCCATCTATTTCATATGAAATTAAGGGGGTCCCTGGATCTTTCTTTTTAGGAGGGAGCTTATTTAGGATGATGACACTAGCTTGTTCAGAAATCACTACCCTTTTTGATGATTTGGCCTAGCGTTTCAGTGTGCATATTTCCTTCAGAAATTTCGCACAGGCCAGGATGTTCTCAATAGCCTCAAGGAGTGGTATGTTCATCTGGACTTTCTTTAGAATCTCAAGCCACTCCTTGGATTGATCAGTTTTCTTTTCCCTGGGTTTGATCAAGGCTTTAGGAAAAGGTGCTTGAGAAAATCATGAGTATTCAAATCCTGAGTCTTGTTTTCAAGATTAGTTTGGTCTCCTAAGTCAAATTCAGACTCGTCAAGATCTTGGTAAGATTTTGATGTAGAAGGATCTTGGATTTGTTTCCCACTTCTCAAAGTGACAGCACAGGCATGTGCATTAGGGTTAGATGGGTAAGGTGGGTTTTGCAAAATGGGTTGAGCCTGGGTTGGGTTAGGGTTAACAAAACCTACTGGGTACTGGGGGGGCAGGCTGAATTAGGTGTGCTTGTTGCTCCTGTGTTTTGCACTGATTAACCTTATTGAAGTTTCTTGGGTTTGGGATGGGTTGGGATGGCAACATCTCGTGTTGTCTAGCATAACTAGCTGGTCTAATCATCCCATCAAATCTGTCCTCAATTGATTCATTTCTTCTTTATATCTTAGATTCATTTCTCTCATTTCTTTGAGGACTAGACTTAGATCAGAGGGCTGATTTTCCTGTGTAGGTTGTGAGTGATATGCGCATGGTTGTGTATACCTACTAGGTTGCCCATAAGTGTTTGGTTTAGTCAAGTTAGGACCCTGGGCAGGTTTCTGACTTGACCAAGTAAAGTTAGGATGGTTGCACCATCCAAGGTTGTTAGTGTTTGAATAAGACGCATTTCTAATGTAACCCTGGAGTGCATTCACGTCCTCAGGATAACTAGGCATCGGGCTGCCTAGTTCAGAATTCGAGGGCATCAAGTTCCCTACTTGGTACTAATGAGAAGCTCAACTTGGTCTCTAATTACCCCTAATTAACTAGTCTTCCTAGTTAATTAGCTAGGAATAGGTAAATATATGGGTTAATTATTAAATAAGGGACTAAATAGTAAAGGACCTTAAAATAAGCTTAAAATGCTATATTATTATCCAATTAGTATTATTAATAATTTAATTAATAATTAGACTCAAAATATTATCAGTAATTTATCTAATTAATGTGTTAACTAACTTAAGTATTATTTATACATAAGTATGTAATAACTTAAGTAATCTTACTTAATTAAATAAATTAAGCTAAAAAGGTCAAAAATGTAAATTCAAGGTCTAAATATAATAATTGTCTTATTTATAATCATATATAAAAAGTTGAAAAATATTTAAATTAAAATAAACCTTGAAAACCTTAGTTTACATTTTAGTCCTTATGTTTTATTTCAATCGAGTCCTTATTCTTCACTTAGGTCCTCAGTTTTTGTTACAAATAAGTCCCTGAAAACTTCTTCTACTTCTTTCCTTCTTCAGCCTCCTCGACGGCTGACGATAGGAGGTGCTTTCACCCACCGATCACCACATATCTGACGTCATTCCTTCCTCTCCAAGCTCCTGGAGCTTGTGCTCACCATCTCCTTTTCATCCACCGATCTGGATGAAGCTGCAATCCCATTTTAGGGTTGAAGATAACCTCACCGGCATCGGAGAAGCCGCCGGTGGTTACTCCACTCCTAGACTCTTCTCCATCCAGATACACCCTCTTTCTCAGCCGTCGCAACCCATATATACCCCTCCACACCCTCGATTTCACCAAGTTAGATCCCTTCCCTCTTCTTCACTGAGCTAACAGATAGGCTATTCTTTCTAAAATCCGGTGACCTTCCTTTGCTTCCTCCGTCTTCCTCCGTCCACCTTTGCTTGCTCTGGATCTCCGCCGACGTCAACCAAGTCTTCTGACACAGCACTGACACTGGAGTTCCTCTGCTTCACTCCGCCACACTTGCCGAACTTCTTCCCTATCCCTCTGATTTCCTCCCCTGTTAAGGACCATTGACAGAGATCTTCTACCCCCTTCGTCCAGGTAATTGTAGGTTAGGTAAGTAGATTAGTTAGAGTAGTTAGTTGGTAGATTAGATAGATGTAATGTCAGAATTCCATTCATCTTCTTCAACTCTGGCAAGCTCGTTGAGCTTGTCTGGAGCAATCTTTTGTCTTTTCAAATCATTAATCACCTTTCTTAATCTTTCATGAACATTTCTATCATCTTAATTCACTAATTGGATCACCTATTCTCCTAAACCACCTCCACCTTCACCAACTGCTTCCGTTGTCCATGGCGGAAGTAGTTGAGCCTAATCCACCTCCACCGGGGCCCTCCATCACTTGACCATCACTTAAGGGCCCCTATCCTCACTTTAATTTAAATAATAATCATCTATAACTTAAACGCCTAATTTCATTTAATCTCCTGAGCTCGCTGTCAATGGCAGCTCAGGAGGAGTTCATGTCACTAATTAACGACTTATAATCCATCATCACTTCCTTTTGACTTGTTTTCTCCACTCAATTGAGTGAGAAAACAGGTCCTGAGCCTAATCAAACTCAAAATCTGTTCACTGTGAATTCACTGCATAACTTTCAATTTAATTGTTAATTGAAGAAATTAATGTGTTCCTGAGGTTCCTTGTGACCTCAGGAAGTTTTTCAGATCATCAATGGCACATTTTAATGTCATTTGTACACTTTTAGCCTTTTTCTGGACTCACCGGAGCTCCTGTGAGCTCCGGCGAGTCAAATAAACTCTTCAGCCCATAGAACTTCGCGTGAAGCTCCAGATCACTTATTTGAAGGTTACTGATCATTCTGAAGCAATTTATTTGAGATTTTAAGACCTGGAGCTCCTTCTAGACCTTTTTCTTCTCCAACTCTGGCAGAGTTGGATACGACTGTTAGTTAGGGTTAAGCTTCATTTGAAAGGTCTAGAAGCATCAAAAGGATGCCCTGAGACCAATCAATAAGTCAATCTCTGAGATTGACTTTGGTTTGTTCTGTCGAACAAACTCACCTAGGATCTCAAGCGACGGGCCTGGAATCCTAGGAATCCTAATTGAAACATCCTTCTGAGGTTCTGAATCTATTTCTAAGGTGAAAGAGAAGTTAACTAAGGCTTTAATTTCATCTGAAATGATTTAATTTAGAAAGTCAAATTTCAAGGTTTAATGGTCAACTTTAAGTCTGATTCATGGATTTAGGATTCAATCAAAAGAATTGAGGAGTTCAATTCGTTCCTGGGATGTTTTTAAATGATTTAAATTCAATCTGGTTGAACTCTGATCGATTTTATAGAAGAATTTGATTTCTATTTAGTTTGGGTTGTTTTTAAACCCAAACTAATGAAAATAAGTTTTTGATGAAGTTCAAGTGAATAATCTACCCAGATAGATTCTTAACAACCTCTAGAGGTGGTTTGATTTGATAAAATAGATCTCCAGCTGTCTGTTGGACCAAACAGAACTTGAAATGAAGTTTTGAAGCCCTTTAATGAAGCTTTTTAGCTTCTTCACCTTCCTGAAGCTTCTCAGAGTTCCTTTCCTTCACCTACAACTGCAGAAACACCTTCTGAATCTCTTCAGCATCTTGTCTACGGTCAGAAAGCCATTCTGCAAGACCTTAGAGCTGAAACACCCTTCTGCAAGCCAGTATGGCTGTGGTGATCCAGACCCTTTCACCCTTCAAATCGAAGAGCTAAACCTTCCCTGAGTATCAAATTGATACTGTAATTGTGTAGAGCAACCTTAGAGCTTTCCAGCAAGCTTTCATTTGCTTAAATTGAAGCTCTGTGCTGGCTGGAATCATCAACTGAAGTCTGGTCTGGGAGGGGAATATATAGTCCCACATCGGCGAAACTAAAGCGCCTACCTTAGTATAAAAGTAAAAAGTGAATAGGGCCATTCAGTTGTCAGCGCAGGGCGCAAGAATGAGGATATGGGTGTGTGTGTGGGTGCATGCGATGCGCATGCCCGGGTGTGTGTGCGCCTGTGGGCGTGCGAGTGTGGGCTCGTGAGGGCGTGTGCATGAGGGCCTGGGAGGTCGTGGGCCAGATGGGCTCGAGACTATGCTGAACCGAAAATAAACCAAACCAAATAAAAACCAGGCTTGGACCCAATAGGGTCTGGTCCCACCCTGAGAGGGATGCTGTGTATCCCCGACCGGTCCAAGCCGCCAACCTTAAACCTAATTTTTGGTTCAGACAAAGGGTTCAAACCGGTTCAGTTCAGAAGAGCTGCGAAGGAAGAGAAGGATTGCAAAGGAAAAGGAGAAAAAGAGGAGAGGTCGTTAAGGTTGAATAAGATAAATAGACAAAAGAGAAAAGGAAAGATAGCAGCCAGAAGAAAGATTAAGAAGAATAGATGCATAAGAAGAAAGATTAAGACATAAGTGGTTTAATTTCTTGTATTCTATTAATTTCTTTTTGAGCTTAATGTTGTAATAAGGCATATACATTGGAATTACTTTTTCTTGCCTTAATCTCTTGTAAATAAAAAGAAATTAAAAGAAATAAACATGTTTACTTGTTTATAAAAGTAAATCATATGTGTAAATGTGTTTTCCTTATGAAATTTTGCATTCTTTTAATTAGAAATCCTTAAGCAAAATTCATTTTCTTAAAGTAAATTTAATTATAATTCCCATAAGTAGCTTAGGATTAGTGGTGAATTCTAATTAAGTTATGCCTCCTAGTGAACGACCTGGACTCAACCAGTTAAAAAAAAATAAAATCTAAAATGTTAGGTTAACTTGACCCTATACTACTTAATCGACATGAATTCAAGTTGACCTAAGTAAATTTCTTTTGCACATAATTAAGCATAATTAACTTAATTAACTATGTTGAGAAAGTTAACGACTAGGTACCCAGAAAGAGATGGATCCAAGTACAGTTGGCTCGTAGGTGGAGCCATGGTTAGGTCATTAATGTTGTGCACTGATTCCTGACCTAGTGGGTTGGGGAATTGGTTATGGGTTAATATAGGCACTCCTTGGGTAGGCATAAGATTTAATCTGGATTGTGTACCTAAGGAATTCCCGCCCTTTAAAAGGTTATCCAGTTTCTTTTCCAAATTCTCCACATTCTTTCCCACAAGTTCCACCTTATCTAATCGTTGTGCAATAGCTATAAATCAACCAAGTTTGAATTATTGCTAACTTCATAAACTCCCATCCTTGGTTGATTAACTCTGTTAAGGGCGGACATTGAGGGATTGTTGAGGGAATTTTCACTCATATTCTCGAATAATTGAAAGGCTTCCTCAACATCTCGACTCAGGAAATTGTCCCCACATGTCGCATCAATTAAATTCTTCAGATTATCACTCAACTTATAATAGAAAATATGGGCCAAGTGCCACTTCGGAATCCCATGATGGAGGCATTTCATTGAACCTCTCCCAAGCCTCATGTAGTTGTTCCCCGGGGTTCTGCTTAAAGGTTGTTATGGCACATCTAAGGGCATTAGTTTTTCCTACGGGGAAGAATTTCTTTAGGAATGTGCTTCTCAGGTCTCCCTAAGTTAGGATTGGTCTTCCAATTGTTCTCAACTAATGTGCAATTCTATCTTTCAAGGAGAATGGGAACATCGTCATCTTCAGGGTACCTTCATTCATGTTCCTAGGGCCAAAAGTTCTTCCTATGTGTAGGAGCTCTTCAAGGTGGTGGAAGGGGTCATCTGACTCACAGACATGGAAGTGGGGAATCAAGTTAATGATCTGAGGTTTGAGTTCAAAATCTTTCCCATCCTGAGGTACCCTAACAAAGGGTTCAGGTTGGGCATTAGGAGGGTTACAAAAGTCACAAAGGGGCCGGTCTGCCCTTCCATTTTAGAGTCGAATGATGGCCTGCACTATGACTTCCATCTGTTGGTCATGATGTTAGCCCTGCTTAGTGATCTGCTTTTGTAAGAGAGTCATAGGATCCAGATTTTGTTCATCGATCTCTTCTTCCTCATGATGACTAGCCAATGCAGAGGGTTTAGATTCAGATCCTGGATAAATGTCTTCTCCTAGGATTTCTTTCTAATGGTGGTAGCAAATCAAGATTTTGAGATATTCTACCTTGCATACACCAGAAGAATGTTTGTAGATGAGAGAGAAGACAGATGAGATAAAACCCCGCTCGCTTAATGCAAGAAATCAAACTAGTCCTTAGAGTGTCAACCCTAATTATACCTTATCCTGGCTCCCCAAAATACGACCGGGTTAGATCAACCTTTGAATTACTTAGCTAGCAAGAAGGGTGGGACACCTTAAGACACCCCGCATGGTGGGACACCACTAAAGGTTAATGCGGTTATTGTATCGACCTTTCTTGTCACTAGTTGGTCCAAGTAAACAAGGCCTTGACCTTAGCCCAATCTAGTTTCAAGTCTCCAAGTCTATTAGTCCTGCCTAAGGCACGTCAACTCAATTTTAGGCGTGGGTTTGATGTGCTTTTGGAATATGATGGACGTTAGGGGGTGTTTGCCCTTAAAAATTGATTTTGAAATGTGTGAAGTGCTCAGGTAAATAAGGTTCACAAGCAATTTCTTATGATGAAGTGAATTTTAACATTCGAATGCTTGTGTTAATGCGTTTTAGGGTTAACTTGAGTTAATATTTTCAACCAAGGTTTTGATAAGGCATACAAGAGTTTTGCAAATCCTAATTTGTTTGATAGATTTCCTTTAAATATGGAAATACAGGTGTGCTCTATCCTTAATGTGGAACCCTACGCACAGATAATTCTAGATGATTCTTTTAAGTTAAAAATCAGATGAGTGATGTGACCTAAGCAATGTAATCAATTGGACTTATTGCACCATTAACTAGGCACTTAGAAAATATTTTTCAAGAATTTTTATTGCACGCTTTCTACTTTTTATAATTTAAAGTGTACTGGAGGTTTTGCAGTCTATTTTAACCCTGAGTTGGTGATTGGATAATCCGTGCAATCAAACGTGTAAGAAATAATTTTTTCAGATTTTTTCTAAATTCTTTATTATCTCATAAATTCAGTGCTTCAAATTTTAAGTCAATTGAAGTTGTATAAAAATTCTATGATATTTTGAACTCTGAAAAATCAAGAATAATAACCATATTGATAACAAATCAGTGTACAAATTTTAGAAAATTTTCTATAACTTTGATTTGCAAAAAATTTGGATATGTTGTTCTTGACTTTGAAATATACGTCTAGTAAAAACTTGAGAATTTTTGGATGTACGGATCTTTGGGAATTGAATTTTTAAGGTAAAACTTTATTTCAACCTGAAAATCAAGAGTTATTTTTTTTTAATAAGCAAACAAATTCTGACTAATCCTAGATCTAACTAATCTAAACTATGGGTACTTACGTGAGGTTCGAACCTGAAATTCCCGTTGTCGTGTTTCATTCTGATTTCCTTGCTTTCCTGTACACACGAATTCAACGAAAATAGCAAGTTAGAAATCTCAAATTCGCACCAAAGAAAGCTTCAAAAATTTTCTTTGCATCCCAGGCAACGGTGCTAACTTGTTCGACGTGTAATTCGCATTTTAAAAGTTAATTAGTTGTAGTATAGCGCAAAAACATGTCGACAAATAAATTTATAAAACTTTGGTGAGTACCGGGTTGTTTGTGGGGAGACAATTGCAATTTATGCAAAAGCATTTCAATAAAACTAATTCTAACTAGATATATATATGTATGTATATATGTATAAAGTAGATAACCAGAGAATTAGAATTTTATTACAATTAAATAAAGTTTTTCACAATAGAAAATGCTAATAGAGACAGATAGATAGATAGATAGATAGATAGAAAGAGAGAGGGAGAGAGAGAGAAAGAGAAGAAAGTGGCAGAGAAACAACACCGCTTGTGGGATGCTTGTGTGAGATGCGGCAGCACCTCAGATCCAAAGAGCCAAGACGAATATCAAAGCAAGGTTGCAGAGGGACGGAGAGTTGTAGAGAAGGTGGAAGATATCTGGAGTTGATGGAAGAGAGAGATGCTTCAACTGAGGGTCCTGGGCCTTCTTTTATAGCTTTTATGGACGGAAAAAAGGGTATTTAACCCCTTTTTCTCGTGCAACAACTCTTATTTGATCAGATCCATTGATCGAGAGATCAACGGATCAAACCTGGCCTCAAAAACCTTCAAATTCCCCTCCATCATGCGAATTTAATCCCTCGCTCCTCGTACCCGCCCAACACTCGCTCGTCTCTTTCCTTTTGCTGCTCGCCTCATTTTAAAGCCTAATTGTAAGATCATGATTCTAAAAGTTGGTAGTTGGTATTCAGTCGGCCAGGCCACTGACTAACGAGTATATGGTATGCAGGGGAGTAGTCGCGGAGTACTCGGTCGAGTATTTTTTTAATATATATATATATTACACACACTCATGTTTGGTTAAACAAATTTTTACACGCATATATACATATATATTATTTTTCCTAGCGATTGTTACACAGAAATCCATATTCAATGCAATTTTTAGGTGGTTAGTTTGGTTAAGCAAATTTTGAGGTACATATCTAAGTACATATTTGAAAAATCCCACGTCATTCAAATTTTCAGGTTAAAACATTTGATATATAGGTCCGAGAGACAGTAAATGAGATGATGTTGCAACACAATACCTATTTAAGCCTTGCCAAAAATAATACCTATTTAATCAATGGTGTCTACTAGCTACCATGTATCCTCCATCAAGTTTGCAAATGGTTCATCTTTTCTCTGCCATAAATTGTCTGGATGCTTAGATCCATAACTTATGCTTGATCTCCTCTTTGATTTAAGGATACATGGGCAACAACCTTGATTCATAGCGTTGGACTCCCATCCTCATTCTGATCAGATCTGTCCAATCTGATCTGACATCCACGACTTTAAATCATCTGCGATTAAAATCATCTCTCTTTTAGGTCATAAAATGACGATATTGTCTATATGATTAATAAATTAGCTATTGTTCAAATTACGATGTCTATGAATGCATTAATCCTAAGTTATGTTAGGATCTAACTTAATTCAGGTGATTTAGGTTGCATGATTGTTGTGCAATTGGTACACCCCATATTAAAATTACATGCATTCATTCGTACAAAATAACATAATATATCAAGTAGGTACACCCCACATTAATTATTAAACAAAAAAATATTATTACCTTGAATTATTGCAAACTTCACAAGAGAAGTACTTGGAAAAAATGAAATTAAAAAAATCAATAATATAATTTATAACCTATGCTTGGGAATGCAAACGAATCAAATTTAATTTTTTACTTATGCAACAAGGAGGAGGGCAGCAACAAGGGGCCAATAAGGAGGATGGTGGTGGTGAAAGGGGATGGAGGTGGAGGGGCCATGAAATAGGAGGAGAACGATGGAGGAGGAGGAGATGTGGAGGAGGACGAGGAGGTGAAGAAAGGGAGGAGGAAGTGGATAGCAAAGGAGAAGGTGAGGTGGGGGAGGAGGAGGACAGGTGATGGAGGAGGAGTGTTATAACCCTGGCATCAAATGTCATTTAAGACGTCTGGGAATTGGTCCAGACGTCTGGAATTTAATTTTTTCGACGTACGGGTTGGCGTCTGCGCGCATGCGCACAGAGACTGAACCGCCGCCCTCCTTCTCTTTCCTTCCTCCCTGCAGGCATAGCCACCTTTTTTTTTCTCTCTCTCCCCATGGCAGCCTTCAAATACCCCCCTCTCCTCTCCCTTACCCTCACTCCACCGCCCTCTTCTTCTTCTTCTTCCTGTCAGCGAGAGAGTGAGCGGGCGAGGGCAGCAGCGGCTGCAGCTGTGAGTGCGTGGGGAGGAGGGGCTGCTGCGAGAGGGAGAGAGCTAGACCGCGAGGCTGCGAGCTCGCCGAAGCAGCCAGGGCCGGCCGGTGGGTGCGCAGCGGAAGCGTGGTGTTGGGGAGGAGCTGCTGCAGCTCAAGCAGCAGGCGAGCGCAGTGCAGCACGGCCGTGAGCTATAAGCGGAGGGCAAGGAGGTCCTGATTCTGGGAAAATTTCCCAGAATCAGACGTCTAGACATACGTCCAAACGACACAGGAGACATCTGGAGGAAGGTCCAGACGTCTGAAAGGTACGATATTTTTCTACCCTTTCTACTTTCGTGTGTACGGCCATGCAGCCATCCCTCCAAGGAGTTCTGCCTCATTTCATGTTGAGGACGATCGCATGTGCATGCAGGTCTCGTTCGGGAAGGCGCAAGGGCACGCCCTCCCACACAGATCGGACATCTGGGCACAGCACCAGACGACGGAGAGGGTCTCCAGACGTCCGGAGTGACAGTCGGACGTCTGGAAACTAAGTCCAGACGGTTCAGCGGGATTCTGGACATCTAAAGGACCGCGCAGGATCAAGGTATGACCTGAGCCATCTTTTAAGACTTTGGGCAAACTTGTCATTTTTGACCCGTTTAGGGTCCGTTCGAAGTCAGTTTTCCACGTTTCAAGTTTCGTTCTTCTCAGATTTAGTTCCTCTACCTGTTTACAGTATTTGTATCATGTTCTGAGTAGCTCCTTGTAATTGATCCTTGTGTTAGGACCTCGTTCTATTGCGGCTCTAGGGGTTGCGGAGGCGTGCGGGCTTGCCGACACTCCCCCAGTACTCCCGATTATGCGGGTAGAGTGGCCCCTTTAATTATTTATTAAAAATTATGTACTTGTGGAATAATTAATAGAATCTAGGGTATTGCATGAATCCTAAGACTGAAAAACTAGATTGAATGATAGATCCTAAGGTATTGCATGAATCCTAGGACTGAAAAACTAGATTGAATGATAGATCCTAGGATATGGCATGAATCCTAGGACTGGAAAACTAGATTGAATATATATATTGCAGTCTTGGAAAAGTAGGAAGGAAAACGATAACTGCCTGTAATTGGTTAACAGTTGCCTATTATGAATGGATAATTACTGTTGAGAACATGGGCTATATAAAAATTAAAGCTGGAATGATGAAACATAAATTGGCTGAGTTAAAGAAAAATGAGCATGAACCCTACGGGGAATTAGGAGTAGAGCTCCTGGGAAGTGAATGGAATAGAATTAGGAAAGTGAGCTGGCCCTTGAGTACGGAGTACCAAGGAGAACGACTGTCCCCCGGTTTAGTGCAGAGCGGAGCTAGCCGCCCCAAGGACCCGGGGTTAGGTCTGGCCACTTTGTATCGACTTTTGGCCCTCGTGTACACAATATCGAGGAGAGCTACTAGTGTAGGGAGAGCACTAGCCACCGCACGGGCCCCAGGGTTCTGCTAGCCCTCCTACACCGACTTGTTAGGCCCACTGGGCAAACCAGGGTAGTCAGGCGAGGGTGCACGGACTGTGGAGGGGCAAGACCCCTGTTTGGTTACTGTGGTGGGGCTGGACCCCTGTTACTGAGAGGGCTCTGCCCTATACTGGTTCCGTGCTGTGCTTTGGGGCACACCCGTTAACGGAAACGACTGACCGCGTGCCAGTGCAGGGTAGCTACCCGTGCGTTTATCGCGCGTGCCGTAGTCACCGTTACGTCTGTCAGTGACCTTGGGGTGGTTGACTGAGGGTAGGACCACCACGGTGGACTCCTCCAGCCAGGAGAGCACCACGTGTTACTTCTACTTTTCGGAAAAGACTGTAATCAAGATCATTCCCACGAGGAACATTCGAGATCAAGAGAAAGATTTGAGGAATAACTCAATAACGAGTAAACGGAAAATAAAGAAAGAGATTAACAATATAACAGCTACTATCCATCTTACTATTTTCTTAGCTTTTGGTTGCCACTCTACTCAGCGTTTCGCTGACGTGTCACCTTTGTCACCTTTTCAGGACCAGGTGTTGAGCAGCCAGAGCCGGCGGCTGCAGAGGGTGTTGGACCTAGTAGAGTCCAGTAGTTTTTACTTGTGTGGTATCCACTGTACCTTTCCTTCTGTTGTAGTAAATAGTTTCTGTTACCACTGTACTCTTTTATTGTAAGCATCATGTTTATGTACCTGTTTATTTCTTTACTGTTGTGGTGGTGTATACTGTAGTAATTCTTTTCTTTATTGCTGTATTTTATTACTGCTAGTTATATACATGGTGAATGTGGTTTATTTTACTGCTCTTTTGATTACTTTTTCGTTGGACGACTGGGTCTTGGGATCAGTCGAGTCGGTCCGATTCTCGTGTCTTGTAAGGATTCAGGAATCGGGTCGTAACAAGGAGGATGGTGGAGGGGGAGGAGGAGGAGCAGGAGAAGGATGGCATATGAGGGGGGAGGGGGGGCGAAGAGGAGGCTAGGAGCAAAACAGTGAGGAGGAGGAGGAGAAGGCAATGGTTATAAGAGGAGGAGGTGCTGGTGGTGGTTGATCACCTAGAGGAGGAGGAGGAGATCAATTGAGGGTTTTGCATGAAAGGGGTAAGATTGTGCACTAGGGGGGTGAATCGTGCAATAATAAAATTGATAAACAAATGAAATATAAAATTCAATCACACAAGCATTCACCATACGAGATAGGGATATTTAGGTGGAAATCCAACTCAAGTAAAAATCACCTCCTAAGTCTCTTGATTTAGGATTTCCCATTTTACCTAGTAGATCAAAATCCACTATCGTATCACTTTAAATCCAAGGTGATACAACCTTAATACAAAACCACATTACTCTGTATGAAGGTAGTGTACTACAAACCCCTCTTCTTCATGAAGAGTATTTTGCCTCCAACGAAGATGGGAATTCGCTTCGCGAATACCCAAACAAAAATAAATAACAAAATAACCTATAGTGCCCAAAATAAAGATTAAAGCTAAGCTCCTATAGGTGAAGATTAGTCCCCTGATGCAGATGCAGATTGGCGTGGAAGCACGGTGTTTTGGTGCTTTCAGATTGGACGTAAGTTGCTTGGAGAGCAGCTCTTTAATTCATAACTTGATCTCTTACTAACTTGAAGTGTATGGAAGAATTCCAACTTACAAGTGTATCTTTCCACACTAATCTTATATATGGGCTTAGGAGTGTTCTCTACTATTTATATAGGTGTAAAGAACACTCTAGATAGGCTTGACGACAACTTATACCTGTTGGAACAATGAAGGCTGACATTGGTTGCAACAAATTTTTGGAAATCAATACAAACCTATCAAATAGTAGTAGCAGGTCGACGCCTAGTCGTATGTCTACATCTTAGCTAGTCGACCAACCGCTTAGATAAGTCGACGCCCTACAATAGGTGGAAATGGCCATAAGTGGTCTTTACTGGCAGGTCGACTATCAGTCAGCTTGGACTATAGGGATCGGTCGATTGTTGGTCGGTTGGCTACTGAAGTATTCTATGTTCAGACTTCCTAGACTTGGAGATTTCTAGCAATCGATCGAGGCCTACTACAGTATTAGCCAATGCCTCACTGAAGGGCAGGTTGGCTAGTAGTTGTCCGACTACAACAATTCTTGGGAAATCAAGCCTAATCAATAGTGCATTTAATAGGTGCAAGTCCCATGGTTTCAAACATTGGAATAGCTAACATTCAATTGTTTAGACAATTGCCAGTTGGCTGGCCATATAGTAGCCAGTCAGTTGGCTACACAATACATCAAGATACATTGAAAGAAACTAAGTCCCATTCTTCATTCTCTTTAACTCCAAGCCCTTAGCTCCAAGCTTTAAGTCCAAAGCTTTAACTCCATGCTCCTTGATGCTTCTTTTCTCTATCAAGGTCCTCCAAACCACCATGGACATAAGCATGAGCTTCTTCCAAAAGTCTTTAACTAATTGTATTAATCATGTAAACTAAAACACTCAAATAAAATTGTTAAATGTAAATTGTTTTATTATTATCAAAATCAAGGACCATGGTGCACTTGCACCAACAATTTCTCCCTTTTTGATGATGACAAAACCATAAACAATAAAGCTCAAAATTCTCCCCCTTTTGATATTATCAAAAAGGTTCAAATTTTTATCCTAAACTCCCCCTCAATACATGCTTTCCAAAATTAATTAACTCCCCCTTTTTGACATAATAAAAGAAATATGGCAATTTTCCCATAACATGAATTCTACGCCAATTTTAAAATTTCAATTAACAAAGATTAAGGATAAACTCCCCCTTTTTAATGGAAATATAACACAAAGATTTTCATTAACTCCTATCTTGATGCTAATTTACATTTAGTAGAACATCAAAGTCAAAGGGGTTTTATCTCCATTGGTATAAGTTCCAACCACCATACCCATTTGGCTTGCCAAGTACCTTAATCCTTCCTTGATGTAAATCATACAAATAGTTCCTTAAATCCACTTGAAAGCCTATGAAACAAGATTGAACCATTTGTCTAGGTACCCACATTTTCTTAGGACCTCCATGGTTATCCTTTATCGACCAAGGTTGGGGTTTGCTTAGATTCCAACCATTAGGCCTTTGTGCATGAAACATTTTCTTGGTGTGTGCATTCATATTTCCAGAAATTTTTCTTTTAGTGATTTCTCCTAACTCAGTAATCAACTTTTCTAAATTTTGTTTCAGGCAAGCAAGGTTATTTTTAAGGGATTTTTACATATATACCCCTGTAAACTTTTGATAAGACGTATATACCCCCATATTTTTGATATTTACGTATATACCCCTATAAACTTACTCTGTTAAGGCCATATGTCCCTGCTCTGTTAAACCTAACCGAAAATGTCAAAAAAATATAAAAAATAGGAAAATTTATATTTTCATCCCCAAATATATCTCTCCCCTATTTTTCCCCCTAAACCCTCACATCTCCTCCTCCTCCTCCTCCTCCCCCTCCTCCAGTGCCTCTGCCGCCACCTCCCCCACTACGACCTCAGTGCAGGCACTATGACTTCCTCCGTGGTAACCCCAACCTCCCCATCTAACTCACCTCCCTCCAACGATGATCCTATCGACGATGTTCTGCGAGGCGATGCAAGGGAAGCCGGAGTTCGCTGATTTGCTGACCCACAAGCTAAAGCACCACCTGAAACAAATTGAGGCAACGGCCATCATGGAGTACCTCCTCGACAGGACCAACTTCATGAAGGCAGCAAAGGCACGGCATGAGAGGGAGTCCCTGACGAAGCCCAAGCAGGACCGATACGCCCTCTGCACCTCCCCGCAATGGCTCGACCCCCAAATCGAGGTCATTCATGCCGCCACCCACTCCATCGAGAGAGAGATCAACTCCGTCAATGACAACCCCATCATCGACATAGATCGCGACATCGCCCTCCACGGCAGCAACTTCCAGGGAACACCCATCGAGGTATCCATGGACAACCTCCACATCGCCCTTGCCACCATCGGGAAGCTCATGTTCGCGCAGTTCTCGAAGCTCGTCTGTGACTACTATAACAATGGCCTGCCTTCGAACCTTAGTTATTGGAGGGATCCCAGTCTCAACTACGGGTGGAAGGGTATCGAGATCGCCATGGCGTCCTACTGCTTGGAGCTCCAGTACCTTGCGAATCTAGTGACCACCCATGTACAGAGCGTGGAGGAACGCATGAAGGTCGTAGTGGCCGCGCGGAGCTCATAGTGGGGGAGGTGGTGGCGAAGGCACTGGAGGAGGGGGAGGAGGAGGAGGTGGTGGTGTGAAGGTTTAGGGGGAAAAATAGGAGAGAGATATATTTGGGGGTGAAAATATAAATTTTCCTATTTTTTATATTTTTTATGTTTTCGGTTAGGTTTAATGGAGCAAGGGCATATAGCCTTAATAGAGTAAGTTTATAGGGATATGTACATAAATATCAAAAATATAGGGATATATACGTCTTATCGAAAATTTACAGGGGTATACATGTAAAAACCATTATTTTTAATAACACCAATCTTACTTCTCAAAATAGAAATTTCATATTTCAATAAACTATTTTCTCCAATCAACTTGCTATTCTCTACAACAAGAATATCTTTTTTAGATTTAATGAAACTGCATTCACTTTTCAGCACATTAATCTCATCAATAATTATGGTGTTTTCTAAAACAAGCATTTGATATTTAAGCAAAAGATGATCTTTTTTAGATTTAAGACAACTACAATCAGATTTTGGATTTTCATTTGCAACTTCCAAAGATTTACTAAGATCATATAATTCTTCTAAAGCATCTTGAAGTTCTTTTATTGAAAATGAATTTACCTCCTCAATGTCCTTGTTTTCATCATCTTTCTCGCTTTCATCCACAATCACCATGAAACCAATGCATGTGATTTCATTCTTTGTTTTCTCAGGTTCTTCCTTATCTTCCTCTTCGAAACTCATGGCATCCCACATGGCTTGAAAAGCCTTCTTCTTGTGCATCTTTTCCTTCAAAATGGGTCACTTAGATTGAAGATACCTTTCTTGTTGCAATGATAGCAACGAATTGGGCTTTCTTCTTTCTTTTTCATGGATTCCTTGATTACTTGGAAAATTTCTTAGCTAAGAACCAAATTTCTTTGTCTTTAAAACTTACCTCACGATCCAATGTGGATTTGAATGCTAACGTTTGGCTCTGGTGTGCTTTGTTTCTTCTTTTGCTGCATCTTTTTCTCACAAGCATCAGGATTCTTAGCAAGTCCTCCATCTTGAGCTCCTTGATTTTGTGAGCTTCCTTTATCTCGATTACTTTTTATGTTCACTCAAAGTTGAGGGAATGAAGTAATAAATGAATTGAAGGTCACCTTCAATGAAGGTCTTTCCAAGAGACTTGAAATTGTTAACAATCAATGTGAACCTAGTATACATCCTACTTAATTTTCATTTTCTTTCATAGAAAAATATTCAAAGTATTCTGAAAGTAAATTAATTTTTGACAACTTTACCTTAAGCGTACCTTCGTGTGTAATCTCAATGGTCTTCCAAATCTCATAGGTGGTTGTGCATTGTAAGATACGGTTGAACTCCTCCAAGCTCAAGGCGCAATAAAGGGCATTCATTGTTTTCACATTCAGAGATAGCACCCTAACTTGATCTTGAGTGTATCCTCTAGCGGGCTTCTCTGGCATGACGAACTCTATCTTGCACCTCTCCCAAATCAAGTAATCATTGGCCTACAACTACATACGCATTCAAAGTTTCCAATAGGAATAATTTTTACCTTCAAAATAGGGTTGCCAAATAGTGAATTGTCCTTAAGTGTGTCTTGTCACAACGATCTTTCCCTCCATGATCTTGTTGGTTTATTACATCGATGTGTGAGTTTGGGCTCTCATACCAACTAAGATTGTGCACTAGAAGGAAGGTGAATAGTACGATAATAAAATCAATAGACAAATGAAATATAAAATTCAATCACACAAGCATTTACCACACAAGACAAGGATAGTTAGGTGGAATCCCAACCTGAGTAAAAACCATCACCAAAGTCTCTCAACTTAGGATTTCCCGATCTACCTAGTAGATCAAATCCACTATCACATCACTTTAAACCTTAGGCGATACAACCTCAATACAAAACCACACTACTTTGTACAAAGGGTGGTGTACCTCAAATTCCACTTCTTCACGATGAGTATTTTGTCTCCAACGGAAATGGGAATTCACTATGTGAATACACAAACAAAAACAAAGAACAAAATAACCCATAGATCCCAAAATAAAGATTAAATTTAAGCTCCTTAGATGAAGATTACTCCTCTAATGCAGAAGCGGATTACTGTGGAAGCATGGTGTTTTGATTCTCTCAGATTGGATGTATGTTGCTTGGAGAGCATCTCCTCAATTCACAACTAGATCCCTCACTAAATGGAAGTGTATGGAAGAATTCTAACTCACAGTGTATCTTTCGACTCTAGTCATGTATATGGGCTTAGGAGTGTTCTTTACTATATATAGAAGTGTTTGAAACACTCTAGACAGGCCTAGGGATATGTTATACCTGTTGGAATAATAAAGGCTAACATTGGTTGCAACAGATTTCTAGAAATCGGTGTAGATTTGTCAAATAGTAGTAGTAGGTCGACGCCTAGCTATCCAGCTACAGCTTGGCCGATTGACCAATCACTCAGATAATTCGATACCCTCCAACGGGTGGAAATGGCCATAGGGTTGGCTTGGACTATAGTGATTGGTTGACTGATGGTTGGGTGGCTACTGAAGTATTCTAAGTTTAGACTTACTAGACTTGGGGATTACTAGCAACCGATTGACGCCTGCTATAGTATCAGTCAACGCCTCACTAAAGGGCAGGTCGACTAGTGGTCATTTGACTATAAGGGTTCATGGGAAATTAAGGCAAATCAATAGGGCATTTAATAGGTGCAAGACCTAAGGTTTTTAAACATTGGAACAACCAACATTCAGCTATTTGGACAATGATCAATCGACTGGCTACATGGTAGTCAGTCAACGAGCAAGGCAACTTGTCAACTGGCTAATAAAGAGCCAATCAACGCATTGCATTTTTGGTCGGTGCCTTACACCTATATTTGGTTGTTTTGGTAGCTTTAACTGTTGGGTTTTGTTCCCTATGTGTCCTAATGGTTAATTAAGTTATTTAACTTTATTTTAGGTCTCTTTAGCAATATTCTAAGAAAATAAAAGAGCAACAAAATAATGCATCACGATACATTGAAAGAAACTAAGTCCTATTCTTCATTCTCTGACTCCAAGACCTTAGCTCCAAGCTTTGAGTCCAAAAGTCCAACTCCATGCTCCTTGGTGATTCTTTTCTCCATCAAGCTCCTTCAAACCACCATGGACATGAGCTTGAGCTTATTCCAAAAGCCTTTACTAATTGCAATAATCCTATAAACTAAAACACTCAAATGTAATTGTTAAATGCAAATTATTTTATTATCATCAAAATTAAGGACCATGGTGCACTTGCACCAACAGGGGGAAGGGGGTCGAGTGCATGTGGGTTCTTAGTCTCACCTTTTGTGATGGTTTGGAGTGCAATCGTTGCTGAAAGCATGTTCAAAATATAATTTTCAACTCAATTCTCAACTATTGACATGGCAATTGCCATTATATATAGTCGATGGCCTGAAGTTGGCAGGAGAACATTTCTTTCGTGCAAATTAGCTGACAGTTATTTTAAAAATCATCTAAGAAATTATATTCTCGACCATTTTAAAATTATTGAGAATACACATTCCCTTTAAGAGGGACTCTTCACATATGCGACGATTCTCAATAAACTGTTGCTGAAGGTGATTTTTCTAGTAGTGTTGTATTGCAACTCTTTCTATGAACTACATTTGGAATACAATCAATCAATCGTTACATTATTATTATAAAGTAGCTACATCATATTAATGCTTAGTTGTATTACAACTCTTTTCTTTCACTAGAATGAAGTATTACAACTTTTCACATGTATTATAATTCAATTTCCTACTTGTAATACATTTTTTATATTTTCATTATAGTAAATAATTGTAATACAAGCTTATCGCATATATTACATGTCTGTTTTTCACTTATGATACAAGTTCTTAACTTCTATTACAGTAAATACTTGTAATATAAGTTCATCACATGTATTACAAATTTATTTTCCACTTATAATGCAAGTTTTTATACGTTCGTTTATAGCAAATATTTATAATACAAGTTTATAGCATGCATTACAATTTGATTTCTCACTTTTAATACAAAGATTTGTACTTTCATTACATTAAATAACTGTGATACAAATTTATCACATATATTATAAGTCTATTTTCCACTTAATATATAAGTTTTTCCATTTTTGTTACAGAAAATACTTATAATATAAGTTTGTTACATGCATTACAAGTCTATTTTTCACTTGTAATACAAGTTTTTATATTTCCATTTATAACAAATATTTATAATATAAGTTTGTCACATGTATTAAAAGTAAATTTCTCATTTGTAATATCAATTTTTGTACTTTTATTACAATGAATACTTATAATACAAGCTTGTATTACAAGTAATTATAAGTTATTATGTGTATTACAAATACACATACAATTCCTTTTTAACGATGTAAATAAAATTTTTTTTTTCACATTTGAAATGCACGCTCCTATGAGAGTTTTAATTGATTCATATTTTTAAAAATCTTCATAAATAATGGGCTTTTCTCAATTACAAAAAAGCAATTCTGTTAGTGTTACCTAATATGAAACTACTATGTTATTTTTAGTTGTCTCTTTAAAGAACGTTAAATTTTCAATAAATGAAGCACATTTGGTATTTTTTTTGACCTATTTTGAGCAAAGCATGTTGAAGAGATGATATATATATATATATATATATATATATATATATATATATATATATATATATATATATATATAACCTGACTGAAATGAGTCATTTAGGCTCGCAGTCAGCTGAATGATCAATGAGGCTATATATATATATATATATATATATATATATATATATAACCTGACTGAAATGAGTCATTTAGGCTCGCAGTCAGCTGAATGATCAATGAGGCTAGCTTGAAAGCTTTGATTGAATTAAATTTAAGCTAGAGTAATTGAGCTCATGCTAGCTGTCCACCGTATCCTTTGATCTTTTCATCTTGCTTATATTAAGTGCATCAACATTCTTCCTTCAAAAAAAAAAAAATCTGCAACAGGTTCTCAGATGTGAGTGCCATTTTCCTTGAGTACGACACAACCATGTTATGGGTTGTGCCAACGCAAAGGATAAAAAAAAGGCATCAAGTCAAAATGCAATTCGGTCCCTGATAGATAGCTAAATACTTCTAGTAGTTTATTCCTCACAGAAAACCAAATGAAATATTCAAAAAAATGTTCGTGGCAACATATATGAGAGCTTGTCCTTTATTAATTGATCTCTATTAGGAAGTATATTTGATCTTTCTATTGGGAGTTGGATGCTTTATTAATTGATCTCTGATTCCAAAATGCAGATCTGGGGTTGGTTTAAGAAACTTTTCGGAAAGTCAAAACCTCGAGTATGAAGACCTTGCCGTGCGAGGGTCGATGCAACTTGATGGAGGAGCTTAAAATTTGGATGATTTCTTTTGTTTAATTTTCTCACGTTGTTTGCTGGAGAGTAATATGGTTGGTCATGTAAATATATGTTACATGAGGCTGGTCTTGCCGACGTGTAAACTTGGGAGAGTTTTATTTGATTTGTATGGATTCCTAAACAAAGCCTTTCGAAAAATAATAATTTTAACGTTTACCCACATCAAATGGGACAAAATTGAACCATTCTTTATTAGTAGTCTTTATTGGAGTAATTTATTTTAAAGTTCTTGATATTTGACATGATTTCAATGCCATCCTAACGTTCAAGCATCGTCCATGTCATCTTTAATATTATTAATTTTACCATTATGGTCCTTCCTTTATCTCTCCTCTTACACTCAAACCATAACATGTGATGGTCCAACAAGGAAAAGAGGGACTACATCGGCAAAATTAGGAACTATATTGATGATGCTGAAACGTCAAGAATGACATTGAAATCACATCTAAAATCAAGGACTCGTACATAAAATATTCTTATTCTTATTCTCTATTTGAGAACGCTATGTAGAAGTGCAACTCAAATGGAAATCACATTTCCTCAACTTGCTTACATTTTCTAATTCTTCGTATAATCCCGTGCAGGCGGCAAGAATTAAACACTCCCAAGTTCAAGTTCATGGTTCTCTAGATAACAACATGTACATAAATGTAAAATTTTACTTAAGCTCCGATTTCGAGACCCCGTTTGCTTTGCCACGTACACCAAGGCAGAACCTTGTACGAACATATGGTGAGGGCCTTTTTAACGACAAAATGTTATTCCAGTCTGATAGTAATAAGGAAGCCAGTCTGTAAAAGGGATTAGCTCTTACGATGCCTAATACCACAAGGAAAAAGACCAACACCAGAAATTATTTCCTTAGTGATTCTGGGCCAATATCAATTGGCAATTTGATGACAAGGAAATCCCAATTATCGTGAGATCTGATCAGTCTCTACAATTCAATTCAAAGTTTATGCCAGTATTTTATATAAAAAACACAATGAGATTACATGCCCTTCTTCACTGGCATTCATGCAAACATCATATCTCTGAATGTTGGAAGATGATCATATAAAGAGGATATTCACGAAATCAATTATGTAAGGTGGATTATGTGTATGTTTCCCTTAGCATATGCATCGCACATATTTTAATACGATGGCCATTGTACTTTTTTGAATAATTATTAGGACCTCTCTTCCTAATTCACCTACCAAGTTCTTTGGACGCATCTCCGTTGAAGGTTAGCTCAGGAATTGGAGATGCACCTCACAGTCTCTCATCCATCACCATTCCTCTATACTCCCAATTTAAAAAGCCCCAAGCAGCGACCATCATCTCTAGGTCATCTGTCCCTTCTCTCCATTTTGGTTTAAGGCCCATACCCAATACCAGTTGTATCTATATTTCTATTCCTTGTACAAGATGGGCCCTGGTGGGCAGGGAGGGCCTGGTGGACCTGGTGGGCCAGGGGGTTGGGCTCCTCCACCGGGAGGGCCAGGTGGACCAGGAGGATTTCTTTCCTCTTGGTAAGCATTCGATTCTCTCCATTTGTACTGAAATTTTGTCTTGAATTGGTTACATTATTTTCAATATGCAGTACTTGCCTATGTTTGTTATTATCCTAATTACGAACTTCAGTGCCTCAAGGGATTTCTTTGCCTACCGGTTTCATGTGAGTTAAAGCAGTGGACCTAGAAATTTCTAGTGGGCATTGTTACATTATCTTCTTCCCTTTTCAGTTGAAATATCTCAGTTGAGGGATCTGCATGTAATGGTTTGTCTTTGAGGTCTCAAACATAAACTAAATCTCATTTGACGATAGATCCACCAAGTGTAAGCACTAAAAAATTCTTTCATGATTGTGTTCACTCCTGTTTTTCTCCATAATTTTCAGCTTCTACTTCCTCTGCTGCTGCTGCCTGTTCCAAGACTGTTGTGGCCGTCTTTTTGGCGGCCCACAAGGCCCAGGAGGTGGCCCATTCTAAGTGCAAAGTTAATAATGGTACATTATGTTGTGCAAGCCTGTCCCCTCTAACTCTACTTTTATAAGTTTTGTGGGTTTGTACCATGATCACCACTGGCTTCTTTGATGTTTTAAATCACTTGCAATCCATGTTATTGCAGAACAAATGAGTTTCAAAATAAAGAGGGCTTGTCCTTGAAGTGTGTAGAAAAGTTGTGCTTGGAATTTGAATGTCAATCAGATTGAAAGCTTTGCTTACTTTAGGAGTTGTAAATCACATGATAAACATATATAGTTCTGCGATAACATGCGTTCGACCGAGTTTGAATAGGCCCTTCGCAGCACCGTTGTAAAATGCTGGATGTCACATAGATAGATTGACCGGTTATTTTCTGTGAATGCATTTAAGACAGAGATAGGATTTTGGCTAACCCTTTCTGAACTCAGATTCCCATTAGCCTCCAAAATTTCCAGTGCGAATATTTTATTTTCACATATTTCTGTTCTTTGTTATTTCAACTTCTCAAAGGAAATGTTTATGCACATTGTTTCAAGGAGCCCATCTTTTACAAAGATGCCACTAAAGATTGACTTCGATCATAGAGGTTATTCCAAAGCTATAAAGCAAGTCCAGGAAATCCTCAGTCAACAGGCACAAAATATTCTATTTTGTACTGGCTTCTACCGCAATTAACTTCGTGATTCTTTCGAGAAAAAGTGAGAGCAAAATTGGAGGATTTTGGCACCCAAAGTGGATCGAAAATTTACCCTCGCCATCTCAATGCACATCCGTCTTTACATAGGTAATTTACGATTGAGTTAAGGGATGGTGATAACCATTGGAATAGGATATGTCTGAGTTACATCACAAGCGAAAGTGAAACTTAGTTACTTGAACATAGTATAAAGATTTGTGTTGCAATATATTTTACCACAAGCAATTTGAATCAACAAATTAAAAATCAAATATATTTAATACATCAATTAAAAATATTTTTTAATTAATTAAAAATTAAAATACATCATTTAAAAAAAAAAAACTTTAAATATATCACTTAAAAATTAAAATTAGATAAAAATACATATTCATGATAAATTATTTTTCACTTAAAATATAATTTTTCATTTATAAAAAATAATTTTTTACTTAAAAAATAATTTTTTATCTATAAAAAATAATTTTCATCGATAAAAAATTAAAATATATCATTTTAAATCATCATTTTCACTTTATATATTACAAAATATGCTTTTTTTTCCCTACTTAATTTATACCCCATGTTCTTCCAAGTTAAGGTTTATGCCCTCCTCGAAACACCTATCCAAGTACAAGAAAAAAATTTGCTCCGTCCATCTCTGTGCACACCCATCTTCCAATAAGTAAGACTGAATTAAACGACGAGAATAGGAAATCTCGTCAAGGAACTATATACCACGATAAAAATGTTCCATGAGGGGTGAAACATTTTACCGCTTCCTTTCTCCCATGTTCCTTCGAAGTTTACAGCTCATCTCCTTCTGTAAAAAGCCTATCCAAATAACCCTGGTAGTCCCCCACTAAATATCAAACAAGGATTTTTGGAAACAAACATGACGTCCAAATTTTATCTTACTGCACAAATGTTATTTCCTCTGACTTATTCCCCCTTCCAGATGGACCTTGAAATGTGTAGAGGAATTTGACTTGGTGGGAGGTGCAATTTCTGAAGCTAAACTTTAGGCTCAAGCCATAAAAAAGAATAATTTCCCATTCCATGCTCTCGCCAAAGATAACTATAACGCAAACTTCTAGATTGAAAAAGGATTTATCCCACACTACTTCCAAGATACTTCAAGAGAATCAATCTACCACTAGATTTTTCTTAAAATAAAATGTTGAAAGCATGCCGTTTTCGCCAGAAATTGCAAGATAAAAAACTCAAAATATTTAGGAATCGTGGTTATTACAATCATTACCATCTGAACTTTCCTATCCACTGTTTTAGAGGTGGTCGAAGGCAAGGATGAGGTCCTAACCAGAAATAACATACCTTCTTACAGGTTGGGGGTACCTTCTCACGATGGAGAGTATCCATTGCCATTTCCCCATAGAGCACCTTCTTTTTTTTCCTTTTTATTTGTTGGTAGGCAGGGTGTAGATGAGGAACAAAGGGAGTTGGAGGCCACACGAAAAGGGGGGTTCAAAGGGGTAGAGGAAGGTGAAGAGAGATGGAGGAAAAGGGGCTGTAGTTGTAGATATCAAATTCTCCAAACCCACTTGGAAATACAAGGAGAAGATGAAGAGCTACGACGCATAATAGAAGTATTGTTATTAGTGGTGCTGGTATGTCATAACATCAATTTTCTAATACCATTGCCATGTCATTAACATTACAACGTTCACCACTCACAGTCACTATAACATTGATATGCCAATTAAGGTTGTTAATCGAATCAAACGATCTCAAATATATCGAGTTCAATAAGAAGTTCAAAGTTAAAGTACAATTCGAGTTCATTAAATGTTCAACAACCTACATTTGAGTTTGATTCAATAACAAATCAAACATTTGAACCCACTTTGTTAATGTTTCATTTGCACTATTCAAATGGACATGTTAGATAATAGTTTGCAAACAAGTCCATATTTTAGTTTGATAATATTTTAGTTCATATAATAGTGCAAATGTTAATAGTTGATTTGGACAATTACAAACTCAAATGTATAAATGTTACATAACTTAAATTTTTATCGAGCAAACGTACCTTCAATTCATGTTCAATTCATTAAACTAATAAATGTAATCTTAAAGTTCATATTTGGTTTGTTTTCAATATGATATCTTCTTCTTAACTATTGCTGAGTGAACTTGAATTGAAGTCAAACATGTTCAACTCGATGAGCAACCCTAACTACAATGCTACACAACATTGTTACTTTAACACTTATCGATGATTACTTATGATACATAACATTTGAAGCTGACATGACATAGGTTTGCATGAGTGCATGAATGACATGATAAGCAAAACTAGTTAGGGCCATGAACATATAGGTACAAAGATGAGCTTCTCAACATTTTTCCAAAGACTCATCTTAAATTTCCTATGTTGCATTTTCAAGATTTTTATCTTGAAAAAAAATTAAACTTCTCCCCTCATTGACCAAGAAAAATTAAATAATTAACATAAAAGATTTATTAAGTGATTGTTTTTCCTTTTAGTAAGAATAAACTGATGCATGTACCCTTGAATTTTCCATCCTAGGAAGTTTCTATTGGAGACATGACGCAAAAAAAAAGGTATTGAACACATTTTTGGAGGGAGGAAATAAAAAAACCTCTCCACACGATGGATAGAAGTGATCTTGTAAGAAAGTACTGAAACAACAATGGAACAAATTGTAAGATACAAGACCAGAAACTAACCCAAATTGCCCCCACCCTTAGTCAAATATGTCCAATCAATCATGGAGTAACTCGAGGAATCAAGCAAAATATATCCCCCCAAGGAGCCTAACCTACCAAGATAAGCCCCAATCAAGTGAGTCAACCACCAATTCCTCCTTTTGACAAGAGTTCTCCATATGAATAAAGCTTCCCCAGAAGACACTTTCATGGAAATTCTCATAAAATCAAGAATGAATTTTACATTGTACATGCCAAATTATGAATCAATGACTGCATCAATCTTCAAAAAAATCTCAATTGTTTTGAATTTTCTATTTTTGTCTGGAATGAAACATTTACAAAATCCCCATGAATAGAATCTAACCTTCAATAGGAAGGAAAAAATTTGAAAGTAATATTCAACTTTCACTGTACTTTTCACAAAATGAAATCATTAGGTATGTGTATATATCATTTTGCTGAAAGGTGAATCTGTAAGCACAAATTTAGGTGCCTCAAATTCAAATTCTAAAATCTTGAAAAGAATTAAAATACAAAAGACTTTAAACGAAACCAAAATACAAGAAAACTAAGTAAGCTTAAACTTGATAAATGGAAGAATTCTTAATTCTATACGAGTTCTAAATACTATGAAATTGAGAGCATTGGTGAATGTAAATTCTTTATTCGTTTTATCTTTTTTGTCTGTTTAGGAATATTGAAATTCTTCCAAGGTGTTTTTTTGGTGGTTTCTCTGCTACCCTCCAACCTTTGTCTTCTCTCTTTTGGAGTTGTCTCCAACCACAAGGCCATGCCTAGATGCTTTATTAGGCATTAAAGCTTGCATTATAAATGAACCACAAGGCAATTGATTGGGAGGCTTCTATATCTTCAGAATTAATATTTCACTTGCAGATGGAAAATTCAATCAATTTATGAAAAAGTCAACCAAGCAGTATTGAAATGCTGTAATGCAGGTATTGAGGTACTTGAAGAAGGCACCAGGTCATGGTTTGTTATTCCGTTATTGTAGGATACTCTGATGCAGATTATGCTGGGTGTCTTGCAGACCGTAAATCTACGATGAGATTTTGTACTTATATGACAAGGAACCTAGTAACATGGAGAAGTAAAAAGCAGATCGTAGTATCTAGATCTAGTGTCAAGTCAGAGTATCGAGCTATGACACAAACTGCAACTGAAATGAACTGGGTACATTCTATTCTAAGAGATTTGCATGTGCAGACAGGATCCATGGAGATAAGATGTGACAATCTTGCAACCAACTATATAGCTAATAACCCCATGTTTCATGAGCACACGAAGCATGTGGAAATTGATTATCATATCAGAGACCTTATTCAAAAGGGTACTATCTATACAACCCCAGTTGCTTCAGAGGACCAGACAACAAATATTTTCACGAAGCCCTTGAACAAAGCTACTTTTGATACTTGTTGTGACAAGCTGAACATGATAGACATCTATACTCCAGATTGAGGGGGAGTGTTACAGTACCTTATTTGTTATTTTGTAGTGTTTCTACTGTTTTATTATTTTATATGGTCCACTTATGTAATTTATCCACACCTCTCTCTCTATATAAAGAGGTATAGGATTTCCAAGAAATATAACTTTTCAATACCTACAAACTTTAACTGGGGTGTATGCAGGTTATGTAATGTTATTTGTATAACCTTAACCAGAGTTCCTGTGCTTGATTCCAAAAATTATCTCAGGTGGTGGAATCTGTAGGCTTTCAAAGATCATCGGTAAATTATTCCTTGTTTGTTAGAAAATAGGGAAAGGTATTACTGTTCTTGTTATCTATGTCGATGATTAGATTGTTACAAGAGATGACTTTAAGGGGCTAATAGAGATCAAGAGATGTCTAGCTAATCAATTTATGATGGACTTAGGTCCGTTAAGGTACTTTCTTAGGATAGATGTAGCTCACAACAAAAGTGGTGTTGTTTTGTCTCAGAGAAAGTATGCTCTAGACACCCTACAGGAGGGTGGTATTATGGTGATTAAGCCAGCAAATATACCTATAGACCCAAAGGGTCATTTCTATGATACTGAAGTTGACACTATGGATTGCAAGTAGTATAGACAACTTGTTGGAAAGCTATTGTACCTTACTATCACCAAATTCGACATATCTTATGCAGTTGGCAGGTTGAGTAAGTTTATGGTTAAGCCCACAAGACAACACTTGGATACTACAATGATGGTCCTCAGATACTTCAAAAAGGCTCCTAGGAAGGATCTTCTATTCACCAGAGGGACTTCTACAACGGTAGTAGGTTATTCTGATGTAGATTATGCTGGATGTCATTTGGATCAGAAATCCACTACAGGTTTTTGTACTTATGCAGCTTACAACCTTATGACCTGGAAAAACAAGAAACAAGCATCTCTTTCTAGATCTAGTGCAGAGTCAAAATACAGGATAATGGCCTAGACTGCAGCTGAGATGATGTGAATTCGATCTCTACTGACTGATTTACATGTTGAAATTGATGGAATATGGAGATGCGATATGACAATAGAGCAGCTACATATATAGTTAATAATCCCATATTCCATGAGAGCGTAAAGCACATGAAGGTTGATTGTTATTACACTAGAGACATCATTAAAAAAAAGCTTCTCTACACAACTCTAGTTTCTATTGATCAGATAACAGATATATTTACCAAGTCTCTTATCACATCTATTTTTAATACTTGTTGCTCCAAGCTGATGATAATTAATATCCATGCTCCAGCTTGAGGGGGGCTGTTGTACTCCTTGATTTATTATGTTTGTGAGGGTATACTTGTAATTTTTATTTTCTATTAGAGTTTTATTGTTATTTGTTCCTCCTCTCTATATATAAAGAGAGGCAAGGTTTTTGAATAAGATTAAGCTCTTTGTTTCTGCTAACTTATCCACATTGATCCTAAGGCACAACTGTATGATAAGGAGGCAAAAATTGTGGATGGTAAGAAGTATAGGTAGCTTGTTGGGAAATTACTATACTTGACTATCACAAGGTCCAATATTTCATTTGTTGTTGGGAAGTTGAGTTAATTTATGTAAAAGCCAACCAAACAGCATTAGGATGCTGCTATAATGGTGCTCAAGTACTTAAAGAGAAAGCCATGACAAAGACTTCTCTCCGCTAAGGGAGCCTCCATGACAATGGTTGGGTACTCCGATGCAGATTATGCTAGCAGTCAATAATGATAAGAAGTCTACCATTGGTTCCTACATTTATGTTGCTGGGAATTTAATGATTTAGAAAAGTAAGAAACAAACTGTTGTTTCCAAGTCGAGTGCAAAATCTGAGTATAAAGCGATAGCTCAGACATCTGCAAAGTTGATGTAAGTGAAATCCCTTTTGATAGACCTACATGTTTAGATTGATGGATATATGGAATTATGGTGTAATGATCGAGCTGCCACATATATTGCGAACATCATGTTCCACGAGTGCACCAAGAATGTAAAGGTTGATTGCCATTACACCCAGAATTTAATCCAGTGTGGACTCCTTTATACCACATCAATCGCATCAGAAGATCAAACTGCTGGTATTTTTACCAAGCTCTTACCCCATTCTGCATTTGGTATTTATTTTCCCAAGCTGAGTATGATTGACATTTATACTCTACCTTGAGGGGGAGTGTTGAACTCCTTAGTCTTATTTTATAGTTTCCGTTATTTCTTATTTCTTTATGAACTTGTCCTATTATTTTCTAGTACAAGACATTTATGCATAAGCTTGAAGGGAAAATCTTAAAACAAATTATATCATAGAGAATATATTGTAGTAGTTGGCTTTAATTTTCTCTACGCGTTTACTTGTGCATTTTCTTTTTTAATGTGCTCTATTCCTATTCCAGGCTTCTTTATTATCCATAAATAAAGGTGATCCCAATAATAAAAAATCATTTGATTTCAACTTCAAAATAAAGGTTTTTTTTTTTCCAAAAAAAGTGCAAACTAGTCATTTGTCTTAGCAATTACTAAGTTCATTTTGGTAGTTAATGGAGTTAAATCTGGAGTCAGTTCATTAGGAGGTGAGTACATGGGAGTTGGAAATCCAAGCCTTGTAGCTTATTAGTCCTTTCATATTATTTCGTTGGTGAGTCACGTGACTGGAGGCTCTATGTAGCCCATCAGATGACAAGAAAAGGCAACAGTGAATTCAACATAATTTGGGTTTCTTCCTTATTCCTTCTGTTCAATTTTGTAGCTTTCCTTCCAAATTTCCATGCAACAACGTTCTCGTTTTGGTGCAGTTGCTTAACCATGATCACAATGCAGAAATGAATTTTCTATCTCGATCACAGAGACTCACAGATGATTAGTGCTTAGGTAATTCTTTTTCAAAAAGAAAAAAAATGCTAAGCTAGTCTTCCCGGAGAAACTTCATTTGTTTAATGTTGGAGTTTGATTTTTATTCCTACTTTCCTTATTTCATGTCCTAGTTACTTAAATCAAATTTATATTTGACTCTATAATTAATCCAAGCCTCTTTCTCTAAAAGAAAGGCTAACATTTAATTTTCCAACAAGATGTTTGGTTCTTTTTAATACAATATCAGAACATTGATCCTAGATTGACATTCAAATATCTCACCAAATACCACCAATTTTTTGTCTCATTCATAATCATCAATCCTGAATCTTGAGGATTGTGTGCAACACCAATCCCCACATGGGGGGATCACCCCACCGCTTGTCACGGTCCACAGTGGCCCTAGCACCGCCAACCACCACACTCGTGGGTGATTGAAACTTTTTATTCCTACTTTCCTCATTTCATATCCTAGTTACTTAATTCAATTTTGTATTGGACTCATGTAATTAATCAATGTCTCTTCCCTATAAAAGAGAAACTAGGGTTTAGGTTTCTAATAAGACGATTTGTTCCCTTTTAACATTTAACATTCTTTTGATGCCACTTCTAGCAATAGGAATGATGAGACCAAGAATAGAACCTTTTCAAAGCTTTAAAAAATGCATTGATTCGGTGATAAAGTCTCATTTTTCTACAAATCTGGACCCTGTTGGTTGGCATGTGTTATCACTAGAGAACATGTTTTTGCAAGCTCATAGCCTTGCTAATCAATCTTGAACCAAGCAGTTCTGTTTTGAACCTCACTTTCCATCAAAGTAATCATCAATAAACTTAGCAATCAGCCTTTCTTTATTATAAACAAGAAAAAAGGAAAAGAAAAGAAACCCCAAGACCCAAGTAGTCATCCTTAGACCAACCATGCAGGCCGAACATTTTGTTCTCACCAGTCAGTCTGATGGTCACCAACTAGTAGCACAGATCAAGAAACCTTTTTCTGAAGAGATTAAGCAGCTTTTTCAGTCGTTTGAGATTGAATTATCATTGATTTGACAATCCTGAACATTGGGATAGTGTTTGCACTGATTTAGCCTCTTCTGAACGTTGACAGGGCATTCCTTGATTTTGGATATACTCCTAAAATGTTATAGTCTTGCAACACATAACACATCATATGCTGATCTCAAGATAAGAAGGTTGCCTCTCTACTCTCATAAGCTCTCTTTTGTTCTCTTTGCATGTCTCTCTCCATTCTTGATTAAATTCCATGCTCAACCTATTTAACCAATAAACTTTCCACAAGGTTGGATTTCTTGTATGAGGTCCCAGACAAGTTTGGCTCAAATAAGTTATTTCAGCCTTAGGCTCGACAAACGTGCAAGCACATGAATGCATGCACACATGCAAACACACATAGAGACATACAAATGTACATACGTACGTACATACATAGATACACTGTTTATGTAAATAGATATATTATATAGATATATATATAACATGAAGCTTGGATAAAAAAATTATCAACATCAAATACTAAATTCAGATATAACTGCAGATGCCATGCCACGGTACTAATTCAGACATGTAATGCAGTGTTAAATTCTGAACCTAGATAGCATAAGTTCCGGATAAGGAAAGAAAAAGGAAGCTAAACATGACTGCATTTCTTTTTTGTTTCATTTGAGAGACTGCTTCATATTCATTAACTACAATATGTAATGCTCCAACAAATAATGGGCACCCTTTTAAAAAAAATATGGGCCTCGATAGAAGTTGTCGTTGCAAATAAGAGAAGAGGCAAAAATGAATCAATATCAATTTTCAGTTACCTGAGCTAAACTTTAGTGGCATGTTAGATCTGCTTCTCCCAGGTCTAGAAAAATCACCCTCTTGAAAGTGGTTTGGAGAAATCACATCAGATATATACGCCCCAGATCCTCCAATATAAAGTTCAGAACCTTGTGAAGAGCTTTGGTCAGGATTTTTTGAAGAATATCGACGAGATACAACATGCTGATTTCAGACAATGCAAGGAAAAGCTAAAAATAAGAATCAACATGGTTTTCTTGAAATAGATGTTGCTAATGCAAATTCATCATAACAAACTACAGGGGAATTAAAATAAGGAAGAACTTAGATTGACAATGTTAAAGCTTCCCATCCAATAAGTAAAGTTACAATGGATGGGAAGCTCAAATTATTACATATGGGTCAACAGGTAATGACTACCCAAAAGCTTAGGCTTGTGTAAAGAGCTTTGCACTTGAAGATCAAGTATAATTGGAGATTTAGCCAATTAGGTGAATTGCAAGTGATGAAAGGATTTTAAAGGAAAAGAGAGAGCATGCGGTCACTATGCTCAACCAAAGAGTATTTTCTAACAGAAATGATAGCTAGAAAGTAAAGAATTGCAAAGTAAAAAGAGCTCTCCATTGACATCTTGGACGACACTTAAACATCAACTTGACAAAGGATTTAGGAATAAGCTCTGAACAAAACAATGGACCATGCTGCAACAACACAACTAGCTAAATTCTTTTCAAAAAAAGATAACTAGCTAAATACACATAGGATTTCTTTTTGACTTGAGTATTTTGTAAGAATATTAGAAAGTCACATTGCTCATTAGCAAACCCTAAAAACAAAAATAAAGCACAAAATATAGAAAAGCAAACCATAACACAGATGCACAGTACTAGTCAAGACTCATGATAGTGGAATAGATACCAAGATTACTACCCTTATTGCAAAGAAAATGACATCATGCTTCTAATCCTGGAAGAGGCCTGATTGATTTAACTGATAGATTCGACACAAGTAACATCTCAATACAATTTTCTTTTTCTTCTTTCTTTTTTTTTGAAAGTAGTCTCAATACAAATGTGAGAAAAAGAAATCAGAACCTACTCAGTACTGCACTTGTGAAATTGCAATTTACCTCAATATGCACATGATTGCAAATTCTGGAGGTAGCACTTTGTTATCTCAATGCATTGCTATGAGAATGGTAATATGGAAGCTAAGATCCTACCTCAACCGGTAAATCTACCATTCTTTGGAGTGGATCAATGTGGTGTACACGATATTACTATTTACATAAACATGATAATTTTTGCTCCCTCGACTCAGTATCCAACAAAACTTGGGAAAGCAACTGGTTGATTTTTTTATTTTGTTTCTACTTGATGCCGTCCTACTATATTCTCCTGCTCAGTTGCGCATTGCTTAGTTTCAAAACATAGTGCATTGGACCATCTTGTTTCGTATCTCATCATAGAAGGAGAATTTCTCCATTACTTCTGAGATGCACTGCCCAAGACCCTCCCTCCTGATACCATCACCCCCTATTAGTGCTATGCATATTATAGGTGTCGAGAGTTATTTTTACTTGTCATGTATTTACATGACTTTTTATCCTTGTTTACATATTTATTATTGTTGTAAGGACATGCATTGTAATTTACTCAAGGGGCTCCTCTATATAAGAGTCCCTAGAGTTATTGGACTAAGACAAGTTCTCTCATTTCTCAATATGGTATCTAAGTGGCGGTCCTAGACTGGTGCTCAGGTACCCCACCAAAAATCCTAACCACCAAACCCTCCACCAAAACCCCTCTCTCGATCTCTCTCTCTCCAGCACGGTAGGAGGGCCGCTGACCAGCAGGGCATTGCCAGCCTCCCTGCCAGCAGCAGCAGTGCTGCTGGAGGCTGCAGTGCCTACTTAGGCCAGTGTGCCGCCTCAACAGGTTGCTTTAGTGCTGCCGCCACCACTCTAGGACCCCAGTGCTGCCCAGCACCACCACCGGCTCCCAAGCCCCAGCCAGCGCTGCCGCCGAGGGCCCACATCAGGCCCTGGTGGTGTGCGCACGTGCTGTGGAATCTTCCTGGTGCACACGATTCGTCTGATGTTGGTCTGAATTCCTTGTTTCAAATCAGATTTTGGAGTTATCTAAACTCCATATGGTCTGCAGCCAGTCATGAAGAAGGTTTTATTGCTTCCCTACAAATCGGTTTCCCATGAAAGAAAACAAAGACCTTACTATCAGGAAAGTTGTCTACCTCAAGTGCATCTCCTCGTATGCAAGAAACTTCCATTAAATTAGATGAGACCAATTTTTGGTTGTGGTATACTTCCTTTTCCCAATTTGTAGGGTCTCATCGTAAGAAGTATATCTTGTTAAAAGATGAACCGCAAGGTAGCGTGAAGACGGAAGATTGGGAGGTAGGAAATGACTAGGTGGCTACATGTATGCTAATAGTATGAAGGAGCACATTGCCAAACAAGTTATGTCGTATTCATCGGCCAAGAAAATGTGAGAGGTGCTGCATGAAATTCATTCTCAAAATAATAATATCACCTGATTATACATAATTATAGGAGATATCCATAACTTCAATAAAGGGACCATGACTTTCGGTGAGTGTTATGGGACGATGAAGAACTTGTGTGATGAAGATATGTATCAGCCTATCACAGCAGATGTCAATATTATAGCCAAGTAGAGAAAGGTGATTCGATCAGTACAATTAATTCTTAGCCACTTTAGGTCCAGAGTTCAAGTCAATTAAGGACCAATTGATGGCATCAAAAGAGATACCCACTCCAACATAGATCTATGCTTGTTTGTCAAGGTTAGAGATTTCAGAGCATGTTCCTAGTGCAGATTCCTCTGCCATGGCCTCCTTTGGTTGTGGTCATACTCAAGGAGATCCTGGTGGACAAGGTGCTCGTAGTCGAGGCAACTTCAAAGGACAAGGTCGTGGTCAGAGTGGAAATTTGTTTTGTGAGCATTATCACAGCCAGGGCCATACTATTGACAGGTGTGATAAACTTGTAAGATCAAATAACTATACTAGATAGGAGGGGTGAATGGTGTAGATAGAAATAATATAACTTTGATCAAAATTACAAACCACAAAATAAATCACACGAGTGCACTTGGATTTATAATGAAAACCCCTTCAGTTAAAAACCACTATCTAAGCTTCTCAACTTAGGATTTTTCCGACTAAAAGGAGCTAGCCAATCCACTAATCCCATACCATTTAAAACGAGGATGACACAACCTCTTACAATAACCCTTCTCTTACTTGAAGAGAAGAACAACAATAGGCCTCTCAAACAAATTTGAACCCAAGTCAATTAGTCGAAAATAAAAGAATACAACTTTATATCCTAAGGAACCTCAAAAGAGTAGAAAATTCAAACCCAATTTTTCATAGTGCTTAGAAAAGTGTAGAATAATGAGCACAAAAGCTGTTAGGTTATTTCCTTATTTTATTTTCTTATTGGACTCCATATTTTTTCCACACTTGTCCATATATAAAGAGGTATAAGGTTGGCTTAGTGAAATAAGAATGTTTATTTTCTTCAACTTGATAATAGAGCTAAGTTAAGGGCATCACCAAACAAAACCCTAACCCTACCACCGAGCCCCACTGTCGTCGCCACTAGCCAGCAGCGTGGTAGTCGAAAAAATCCTAAGTTGGCAGCAAACAGCACAGGAGCCAGCAGCACCAGCAATGCTGATGTCGCCACCGCCCCCCTTTTGTTTCTCTCACTCTCTTGCTGCCTCTCCCTGTTCAGTGGTAGGGGAAGGAGCAACACCACCAGCTACGACTCCTAGGAAAGTCCACCTCTATTTGATGAATTTCTAAAGCAAGGACCTTCCGGAAGATGTGTTGACGCATCTCTCATACTGTAGTATGACAAAATCATATTTTTAACTCAGTTTGGGGTGCATATTCCCCTTAATGTGTTAATGAAGTTTTGAACTACGTGTATGCAGATGAAGGGGTGTGCATTCCCCATTTCTCTTGTTTGTTGGTAAAAATCAGATTTATCTTCAGTATTATTTGTAAAGTTGCTATTGTTGTAAGTGTATTATGGCTTCATCAAGATCTGAGGTTACTTCAGGACAAGGTGGAGAAAGTGATGCATACAAAAGTTCATTTTTCGCACCTATTGTGAAGTTAGATGAGACTAATTACCCCTATTGGTCACAAACCTTTCTAGTGATTGTGGAACGGCAGGACAAGCAACATGTTCTTACAGAGACCCCGCCAGAGCAAAGGACTAGAAAATATACCATTTGGAATAGGGATGGTGCAATGGTGTGAGCCTGGATATTGAACAGTAAGAATCCCCGTATTGGGGATGAAATCATGTACAAGTCAGCCAAAAAGATGTGGGATGGTTTAAAGATGCTTATTCTCATGAGTTAAATTCTACTAAAGTTTTTCAGGTACATTATGATCTATATCATCTGAAGTAGGAATCCATGAGGTTATCATAGTGCTACTCTACAATGAAGGGACTCTTGGAAAAATATAATGCTTGCAGAGTAGGGTTACAAAACGTTAACACAGACACATTCAAGATATGGCTCGGACTCTACTTATTCAGAATAGTGTATCTTAAGTTATGTTTATGTTTGTAAGGGATGCTATATTATTTTATTTTATGTAGTGGGCCTATGATGTACTTTTCCCACACCTATATAGAGGTGTAGGAATTTCTTGACAACCTAAGGAAGTTTGTTTTCTTCAACTTGGTATCAGAGCCAAGGTTGAGGACTCCACCAAAAACAAAACCCTAACCCTACCTTAAGCCTTCTCGCCGGAGCTACCGCCGCCACCACCGACGGCCACGTCGGTGCCGGACCACCACCACAGCAGCAGCAACACAGATTGCTGCCGTTAGCTGCAGCAGCAGCATCGGGCCACCGCTGCCGCCAACAGCAGCAACAACGTAGGACCACTGCCGCCGCCAGCAGCAACAACAGGCCACCGCTGCTGGTAGCAATAGCAGTAGGTCACAACGCTAGGAAGAGCTGCTGCAGGCCACCGCCTAGGCCACCTGCCACCACAACCAAGCCTAGCCACTGATTTTTTGTGCTCTCTCTCCTGTTGGTGTTTAGCAGCAAGGAGAGGGCACATCTCTGCCTTGTGTCTAATTGGAAGATCTTTGGATCATAGTTGAAGTAGTATTGAAGCCAAGGATCTTCTGGAAAGATAATGTGATGGTATTTTCAGATCTTATCTATTAGATTTGGGGTGTGTATTCCCCTTTGATGCATCTTTTTGGGGTGTGTAGGCCCCTTGAATATTGACCGCATGTGAGCGGAGTTTTTTTTGGGGTGTGTATTCCACGGTTGGTATATTTGTTGAGGTGTGTAGTCCCTATTTTCTGTCAATTTTCAGATCTAAAGTGTAAAGAAGTTCAGAGGTGTGTACCATTCTCTGTGGCACGTTGAACTTTGTGGCAATGTGGGTCAGTAAACATGGCAGTGTCTCAGTCAGAGATTACACAAGGAACTGTCGTGGGTGATACTCAAACCACCGGTGTGGCGTGGTTGATTGATTCAGGTGCTTCCAATCATTTATCCGGGAATCTGCAGTGCTTTAGATAGATTCAACCTCTCTCAGGGTCGTACAGTACAGGTGGCTGATGGGTGGCTTGTTCCTATTAGTGGTCAAGAGGAAATTAATGTTATCCCTTCTATGCAGCTTAATCATGTTTAGCTTATTCCAGATTTATCCATGAACTTGCTCTCTGTCAGTGAGATCATTAAGCAGATGAATTGTTGGGTCATCTTTGATGAGCGTGGATGTATTTTCCATGATAGAATGACAAGAAAGATTATTGGTAGTGGATATGAAAAATGAGGAGTTTACCGACTTCAGCAAAGTCCTATAGCTACTGCATGTCGAGTTAGTACCACATCTGGGAGTGCTTTACAGTGGCATAAACGATTGGGCCATCCTTCCTTGGAAAAGTTACGCAGGCTTATTCCTCATGTGTCCCCAACTACACAACTTTCTTGCGATGCATGTCAACTTGGGAAGCACCATAGATCTCCCTTTCTAGCTGCTACAGGACCATGTTCAACTTCATGTTTTCAGTTAGTGCATCTTGATGTTTAGGGTCCCAGTAGGACTCCTAATAGAGCAGGACATCGGTACTATTTGATTGTGGTTAATGATTTTTCCAGATTGTCCTGGCCATTTCTCATGAAGAATAAGTCTGAAGTAGGTCCACTGACTGAGAAGTTTGTGTTAATGATAAAAAATCAGTTTGATGTTTGCATCAAGACTCAGATCTGATAATGCACTGGAGTTTTGTACTCGTCGGTTGGCAGAATTCTATGGCATACATGGTATAATTCATCAAACCTCATGTCCTCACACTTCTCAGAAAAATGGAGTCGCAGAGAAAGCACAGACATATCCTTGATATGGCCAGAGCTCTTCTTATCCATAACAGTGTGTCGCAGAACTATTGGGGAGATGCAGTTCTCACTACTTGCTACCTTATTAATAGATTTCCCTCCTCAGTGATTCACAAGCAGATACCATAGCAGGTGCTTTATCCAAATAATGAGTTGTTTGATCTTCCACCCAAGACATTTAGGTGCGTGGCTTTTGTACATCTCATTGGACCTAAGCATGATAAATTAGCACCTAGAGCAATCAAGTGTGTTTCTTGGCTACTCTCGTACTCAGAAGAAGTATCGATGTTTTGATCCCTACACCAGAGACATTATATCAGTGCAGATGTCACCTTTCATGAAGCAGTACCTTATTTTTCTATTGCTGCCAGGTAGGTGCAGAGTGTACCGGACAATGCGCCTGTACTAGTTGCTCCTATACCATTTGATATATTCACAAATACTAGTAGCCCTTCTCAGGTTGATGAGCCACCTACTAGTACATTCAGACCAGCACCAGCGGATGAAGGGACCTTCAAGGGTCACACTTATCAGTTGCCAGTTCTATATAGAGCAAAGCCCCCTCTATCTATTCCACAGACTCCTCAGGTTAGTGTTGATAACCTAGAGGTGGTTCCTACTCAAGAGACTTTTTCAGGCACAGTGTCAACAAATGTAGCAGGTGGGAGTCTGCCACCTGAGGATAGTTCTCCAGCTCCAGATTCCATGAGTACTGATGAAGAAATTCATATTGCTATTAGGAAGGCTCCACAATCTTGTGCCCAGTATCGTGTTGCTGGGAGTGGTGTTACTACTGATTCTCTAAGTTTGAAGTTTCATGCATTCACAGCTGTTATATCTAATGCTGAGTTACCTACCTCGTTCCAGTAGGCTCTACTACATCCACACTGGAAGGCAGCTATGGAAATGTCTGCACTTACTACCAAAGATACTTGGGAGCTATCACCTTTACCGTCTAGCGCGCATCTTATTGGAGCCAAATGGGTCTTTGCCTTGGAATACAACCCAGATGGGTCTATTTCAAGGTATAAGGCCCGCTTAGTGGCCACAGGATTCACCCAGACATATGAGGTGGATTTCTTTTACATGTTCTCCCCTGTTGCACGACTCTCTACTGTTCGATTCTTTTGTCTGTTGCAGCTCATTATGGATGGCAATTACATCAGTTGAATGTTAAAAATGCATTTCTGTACGGAGACTTAGAGGAAGAGATATATATGCAGCAGCCACCTGACCTTGAGATTCAGGGGAAGTGTGTATGCAAGCTTCGTAAGGCCATTTATGGTATTAAGCAGAGCCCCCGAGCCTGATTCCAGCGCCTATCTGAGGCATTATCTGTTATTGGGATGCAAAGATCTTCATCGGATCATTCACTATTTGTGAGGAAGACCAGTAAGGGTACAATGACTTGTATATGTGGATGATCTTATTCTTATAGGTGATGATGCAGAGGGTGTATCTCAAATGAAGAAATACTTGGCACACCAATTTGTTATGAAAGATCTTAGGAAGTTGAGATATTTTTTAGGCATTGAGTTTGCTATAAGTAAGCAAGGGACAATTATGTCGCATAGGAAATATACCCTTGATATTCTTCAGGAGATAGGCATGCCAGGATCCAAAGATGCAAATATTCCTATGAATCCTAAAATTTATCTATTTGAGGATAATGTGAAGCTAAAAGATAAGAAGGCATATCGACAGCTAATGGGGAAGCTGTTATATCTTACTATCACTAGGCCAGATATTAACCTTGCAGTAGGGAAGCTGAGTCAGTTCTTAAATAAGTCCACTGAGGTTCATTGGCAGGCTATGATACAGGTGTTGAGGTACATCAAGGGATGTCCAGGTAAATGCATTCTTTTTCAAAGAAAGACACCTATGGCCATTGTTTGCATACTCAGATGCAAATTATGTAAGTGATGTCGGGGATAGGCGGTCTACTACTGATTTCTGTACCTTTGTTGCTGGGAACTTAGCAACTTGGAGGAGCAAGAAACAAAGTGTTATTTCACGCTCTAGTGCTAAGTTTGAGTACAAGGTCATGGCACATACTACTGCTGAGATAATATGGATCAGATCTCTGTTACATGATCATGTTGATGTTCAGGAACCTATGGAGATACATTGTGACAACCGAGCTGCTACCTACATTGCAAACAATCCTATGTTCCATAAGAGAACAAAACATGTGGAAGTGGATTATCATTACACCAAGAGTTTGATTCAACAGGATCTGCTTCGTACTATTTGTCTTACCTCCTGAGACCAGACTGCTGACATGTTTACCAAGCCGTTGCCATGATCCCAGTTTGAGAAGTGTAGAAACAAGCTAAGCATAATGGATATATATGCTCCAGCTTAAGGGGGAGTGTTGAGTTATGCTTATGTTTGTAAGGGGTGCTATGTTATTTTATTTTGTGCAATGGGTCTATGATATACTTTTCCCACACCTATATAGAGGTGTAGGGATTTCTTGGCAACCTAAGGAGGTTTGTTTTCTTCAACTGTGTACCACACATCTACTAGGGAGATGCAGTCCTTACAGCCTTTTATTTTATTAGCAGGCTTCCCTCTGTTATTCATGGGCAAGTACCATTGGCAGTTTTATAACCTGATGCAGACCAATTTTTGGTGCCTCCAAGGACATTTGGTTGTATTGCGTTCGTACATCTACTTAGACCTAGTCATGACAAGCTTACCCCCGGAGCAGTAAAGTGTGTATTTCTTGGCTACTCCCACACTCAAAGGGCTATAGGTGCTTTGACCCTATACATCAAAAGCACTATGTTAGTGATGATGTCATATTCCACGAGTCCATTCCACATTTCTCCACGACCGCTCAGTTACATGATATGGAGACAGCTGTGCCAATGCATATGCCTCCTTTATCCATGGATGGTTTTCCTACCAGTAGCACATCTTCTACTTCTTCAAAGCTGCCGATGAGCACATTTAAAGTGGTACCACCAGATGAGAAGACATTTAAAGGTACTACATATCAGCTACCTGTCAATTATATAGAGAAGCCTCCAACCCCCCCTCCTCAGCAACTACCAAGCCACAATCATCCTCCCCTGATCACGTATGTGTTGAGGTCACTGACAGTGCTTCTCATGTTGATGTTTCTGCAGGTCATGCCTCCATGAGTATTGATGATGATATTCCTATTGTGGTTCGAAAGGCTCCTCGCTCATATGCCCAGCATCGTGTGGCTAGGAGTGCAAACTCTCTTGGTACTAACTTCCATGCTTTCACAGCTATTGTATCTAGTTCTACAATACCTACTTCATATCAGCATGCTCGTTTGGACCCGCACCGGAAGGCTGCCATGGAGGAGAAGATGTCTACCCTACGTAATAGAGGCAACTCGGAGCTCACTCTATTACCCTCCAACGTGCATCTTGTTGGTGCTAAGTGGGTCTTTGCCTTGAAATACAACCCCAATAGGTCTATCTCTCGGCAAAAGATTCGCCTTGTAGCCAAAGAATTCACCCAAACCTACAGGGTGGATTTCTTTGACACTTTTTCACCTGTTGCTCATCTATCCACCATCTGTATTCTTATTTTTGTTGCGGCACACTACGGATGATCACATCAACTGGATGTCAAAAATGCTTTTCTCCATGATGACCTTTAGGAGGAGATATACATGCAGCAACCTCCTGGTTTTGAAATTCAGGAGTGCATTTGTAGATTGCGTAAGGTGATGTGTGGCCTTAAGCAGAGTCCCAGAGCATGATTTCAACGCTTATTAGAAGCATTTTCACTTGTTGGGTTGCAGAGGTCTTCATCTGATTATTCCTTATTTGTGAGGAAGACCAGTGGTGTTGTGGCTTTACTTGTGTATGTTGATGATCTTATACTAACAGGAGATGACGTTGCTGGTATATCTCAGATGAAAGAATATTTGGCACGACAGTTTGTTATAAAGGACCTTGGGAAACTCAAGAATTTCCATGGAAATTGCGACGAGTAGACAAGGTATGTCTCAAAGGAAATATACATTGGACATTCTTCAGGAGGCTAGTATGCTTGGATCTAAGACTCCAAATATCCCTATGGATCCAAAGGTTCACTTATTTGATGACTTAACCAGGTTGATGAATAAGAGAGCTTACAGACAGCTGGTGGAAAATTTATTTTATCTGACCATCACCAAGGCAAATATTAGTCTTATAGTGGGTAACTTGAGTCAATTTCTGGATAGACCTACTGATGATCATTGGCAGGCAGTGATGCAAGTACTAAGATACATCAAGGAAGCTCCAGGTAGAGGTCATTTGTTTCAGAAGAAAGCTCCTATGACTATTGTTGGTTACTCCAATATAAGTTATGTAGGTGATATTGGAAACAAGAGGTCTACTACAGGTTTCTGTACGTTTGCTGCAGGAAATATGGTGACTTGGACGAGCAAGAAGCAGAGTGTTGTCTCGCACTTAGTGCCAAGTCTAAATACCATACAATGGCATAAACTGCTACTAAGTTGATCTGGATATGGTCTTTGTTGAAAGATCTTCATGTCACTCTTGAAGAGCCTATGGAGATATATTGTGATAACAAGGTAGCCACCTACATTGCTAACAATCTTATGTTCCATGAATGGACCAAGCACGTAGAAGTGAATTATCACTATACGAGGAGCCTAATCCAGCATGGTCTGCTTCATACTGCTTGCCTAGCCTCTTCAGAACAGACTACAAATATGCTCACTAAGCCTTTATCACGTCCAATGTTTGAGAAGTGCAGGAACAAGCTAAGCATGATTGATATATATATTTCAGCTTGAAGGAGAGTGTTACGTTATGTTATTAGGTTATTTCCGTATTTTATTTTCTTATTGGACTCCCTTTATATTTTTCCCGCACCTCTCCCTATATAAAGAGGTGTAGGATTAGCTTAATGAAATAAAAAAGTTCATTTTCTTCAACTGAAGCACTTAGAATGAGAGCCTAAGAACACTTTTTCTCTTAGAGATTTACTTTGAGTGTAGAAATGGGCTACAAGAAGGTCCTATCTATACTAGAAATCTATGTATAAATGATTCAAAGTTTGGTCAATCAAAAAGGTGATTGATCGATTAAATTTTTGTTTTGATCGATTTAGCTTTGAAAACAAGATTTCCTTGATTGCAAAATTTGGTCGATCAAAACATTTGTGTCGCTCCATCACATTGTTTTGGTTGATCACTATTTAATTTTGGTCGATCAAAAGTCCTACCATGAAGTTGATTAGTGTGTCTTTTGATTGAAAAGTTTTGAGGCAAAGTACATCAACTCTAGACTCAAAGAAAGAAAATACAAATGACTCTTCCAGAATTCATTCCCTTAGCCTGACAAAATTCATGATAGGTTACCTGAGAAATTCGTTGATAAATAAACATACATTCAGTGCTTCAAAACTAAGGTGTTAACATTCTCCTCCTTTGATAACAATAAAATTATAATTATGTGAAAATAACAAGCATATATATGATAAGAGAATAACACAAGATCAAACATTTATTTCTAAAATAAAATTAAAAAATGTAATTAGTTACTTATGCATAGATTCTCCCCCTTGCAGCAAAAATGTCAATAAGGATAGCATATTCTCCCCCTTTTGAATGTAAATATAACTATGGTATTCTATTGACAATGATAAGAAGAACGTGAACAAGTAGAACATATTGAGAACTTAAATTGCTAGAGATGATGAAAGCGAGTAATGGAAAGAGTACCAAATTCTGATCAAACACAGAAATATATAAAGTACTGTCTAAAGCCATATAAAGACAGATGGTAGAAATATACACAACCGTCTCTAGCAGAAATGCATAAAAGGACATAGATAAAGAGAAAAGATAAGATGTCTAAAGAGAAACATATCATCCTAGATTGGCCAGAAAAGCATCCAAGCTGGCCTAAAACTCCATGTCAATCTCAAGATCCATGGGGCCCATGGAGGTCGAGCTAGACGGTCCTGCAGAAGATGAGGGTCCACCAAGGCAAAGCTGTCGTCATGCTAAAGAAGACGGTGTCGGCTGATGTGCTGCCTGATGTGGTGGAGTGATCCGTTGTCCCTATGTGTCTGAGGTAGGAGGAGGTAGAGGAGGAGCTGCTAAAGATCAACGATGACGAAGGGGACGATGTGCCTGATGCTTCAAGGCATGAATAAACTCTCCAAGTCTATCTAGAAATCATCCTTGAGCACTTAGGTGGTCAGCTACCTGATGCCCATGGTCCATCATAATTGTGTTTGTCTCACTTTGCCTATGCATCAATAAGGAAATACCAACCGTAACATCCACCACATCTACATGATCCCGTCTGGAGAGCTGCCTGCCTAAGGGACTCCACTCTTGGTCATAGGAGGAAGTAGGATGCATCGAGGGAGGGGAAGCCATGGTGAAATGCTCGTAAGGAGCAATGGAAGGAGGTGCTGCGGTAGAGGAGGAGGGTACAACCAGAGTCGAAGTAAAGGGTCCTGTTGTGTCCTGAGGTGGCTAGGGATCAGTATACTCACCATAGGCTCCCTGTGCCTACTCCATCTTGGTATATATGAGCTTATCGAAGATGGAGACACAAGTAATGAACTGTTTATGGTTTATATTCATTAGGACTATTGGAATTTTGGGGAGAATATGGACTTTATTAATTAGAAAAGAGAGGTCTTAACGCTCTTTATATAGAGAAAGGACCTTGACATACATGGAAGCATAACAAAATAATTACTAAAAATAAAAAAGACCTAAATGGAAAACCACTCAATAATAACCTGTAGATTTTATTTCATAACACTTCCCCACAAGTCGAGATGCGGGAGATGTCGAAGACTTGGATCCTTACGGTGGCGGAGATCAACTCTTGTCGATGTGGTAGTTCCTTTTTGTGTCTTCAACCTTGGGTGCTTCTTGTCTGCCCTCACAAACCCAGTCCACACTTGGTTTCTCTTAAGGTGCACGAGAGCTGGCCATTATCTAGACATCTTGAGGTTGCTCTCGTCTTTATTGTTTCTTCCACTCAAACATATAAGAACCCAAACAAGACAACTTATACGGGGTAGAGAGAACCCGCAACAGCCTTATATGGCCAACAAGGCCTGCTACAGCGTGAGAGAGAAGGCAATAGCAGCAACAATTGTTGCTGCTATCGCTGATGTTATTGCTGCTACTATTGCTGATGTTCGTTGCTGTTGATGTCACTAATGTCGTGGTTGTTGTTTGCAGCAACAATAGCAGTAGCGGAAGATAGGAGAGGGACTCTCCAGTGACTTGCCGAAGACCGACGGCGCTGCTGGAGGGCCTCCCCTTCTACATGTTTTCTCCTTCTAAACCCTAACCCATTAAGATCAGTGGTTCTCATACCATGTGAGAGTTAGCGTAGACATGGAGGCGTGGAGGTTTCCTTGGCATTGAGAAACAATACACACAAGGATTGTTTTCACGTTGAAAACAGTGAGAGGGTAGTCGATGATGGTGAAGAAGAGAGAAAGGTGAGGAGTTGTAGGAAGAATTATTACATTAACTCAAATTAAAAGGATTACAAAGGCTCTCTTTTATACAGAGAGAACATATCACAATCTTCTAAAACAAGAAACAAACCAAATCACAATCTAATCAAATCTTCTAAAATTATAAAAGACCATATCCTCTAAAACACTTTCCAAAAATCAAACATACCAAACTAAAGGACAACAAACTTGGACCAAAAGCCACATAAAAATCCCTTAGGGCCAACGCCCCTTTGGGTGCTTCCTAGATTGCCATGTGGTCTTCACACTCCCCCCCTCAAGTTGGGCTGGGAGGACAATGACTTCTTCAAAACTTGTAAGGCTAGATGCCCCACCACTCTTCTTCAAGCTTGAAGCTCTCTAATTTGTCTTTGCAAGAAGCTACGGGGTAACATTTTGCGACCTCTGGAGTTGTTGCTTCTGTGGCAACATTGACAGTCGTTGCGATAGTCGCCTTTTTCTTCTTTTGTTTTTGAAACATAGCCCTGATATTCTCAAGGTCGGCAGGCGTGACAAAGTTTGCATGTGAGGTGCTAATTGCCCCATGGTAAGACCTCACAAACCTGTCCCAACATCAATCTCGTAGATGATTGGTACGCCCACAATACTGGCACTGCAGGTAGACACAATTTGCGCCTCGACCACGTCTCCTTCCACGCCCTGCATCTACCTCTGGAATCGTAAGTGCGAAGTTGTCGCCTTTTGGTGTGAACTCTGCTTCTGGAACTTCCATCTTCTCAAGACAACTAAATATGGTCTCAAGATCCATCTTTCCATCGGATGTAAGGATCTGATCACAAGTGGCCCGATAACAGGGATGTAACCCCAATAAAAACTTGGCAGCCTGCCAAAGCGCACATGTCTCCCCCTGTTTGTCGCAACAAAGAGGATCATAGATATCCAACTCCTCAAACAATGCTTCCATCTTCTCATAATACTCAAGGAGAGATCTCCCTGACTAGTTGTCCATATACAAGCATAAAGATCAGTAATACATGCATTACTAGATTTTTTGACATACCTTTTCTCTATGGCCATCCAAATCTCATGAGCACTCTTTTTGTAGAGCATATTTGAAGCAATGGTCGGATCTATGGAGTTATTAACCAATTCATGACTATGTAGTTCTCCTTCTCTTGTCTCTTCTTGACTCTGTCCTTTTGTTCAGGTGCTTCCTCAAGTAAAACATGGAGTTTGTCTTAGCCCCCAACGAATATCTTGAATGCTTGAGCCCACAAGACATAGTTGGAAACACCTTCAAGCATGATGGTTGTTCCTTAAACAACCACCTTGCCTTCTCCCGTTGGCAACGCAACTTTGGTGGCAGTGGTATCCGTCATCTTTCTCGATCTACAATCCTCCTACTCCACATAAGGCACTGGATGTGGTGAGGAGAATTTGTTGAAGAGGAAGACCACGTACGTGTGGCCTTAAAGAGAGCACGTACAAGAGAAAAATTCTCTTCTATGCCTGAACTCTTCTTCTAAATACGTGCACACCAAGGAGGTTAGATCGTAAGCTCTGATATCATGTTAGGATTTTAGGGAGAATATAGACTTTATTAATTAAAAAAGAGATACCTTAACCCTCTTTATATTGAGAGAGGGCCTTGAAATAATATCCTATTGATATTATTTCTTAACAGGGACATTGAAATGTAGGAAGATACGAGATAATAGTGTACCAAGCTGAAATGAGCTGGTGGGTTTCTTCTCCATCAAGTAGAGAATTAAGTGGTTCCAATTGAACTGCTTATTCATCATGAAAGCAAATAATGTGATAAGCATGATACCCAGGTAATCTTCAAAAGAAGTCTTTTTTCGACATAAAACTCCAAAGAAAAACACGATTAAGAAATCAAGGAAGACGATGGAAATAAGGAAATTTAGCAAGACGACAGTCTCCCTCATGGTGTCAGTCAAGTCTACTGGTGAAGCTTAAGGAATGTAGGACCTATAAATGGACAACCAAGTATCTAAGATAAAATATCATAATTGACTGAGACCTCAATCCCATAGACACTAGATGCAAGCTGGATATTAAACCCTTCACCTACGTTTTTCATATTGGCATAAAATAGGTTACAAGCCATGAGATCTACCCTAGGAATGCAACTACATTTGGTGCCAACATAGAAGTTCCTTTCAAAAAGACAATTTTTGGATAAGCAAACTTGTCCTCAAGACCTGGAAAGGCAGTCTCAGAGTAAAATCCACGGGACAACCAACGTGTAACAAAAGTTTTCCCAAAAGAGAGAAACGGTCACATACGACCTCGGTAATGAAATAACGATCAAAAGTATCATCACGAGAACCGAAGGAAGAACCACATGCACGATTTGGTGCCATCTTGATCGATAAAATAAAGTGAGATTGACCAATTAAAGAGAAGATTTTGGTTGATCAATTTAAACAATTGAGAGAGATACTGGAAATCAACTTTTTGATCAATCAAGAGAAATTGATAGATCAACGACTTTTAGGCAAAATAAAATAATGCGTTTCACAAATTAAAGGTATCAATAAGCTCACAATACCATTAGGAAACATGCACAAACAAGCCTACATCACAGAGAGATAGAAATACATATTTCTAAGTACTTGAATATAGAGAAAAAATCAAAATGGGGGAGAGGGTAATGAGATATAGACTAGATCGATTTTTGTGAAAAATTGATCAAAGGTCTCTAGAAGAGGAAGAGAGGAAGATGGCAACAAGAGGGAGGTTGGCCATCGAGGAGGTGAGGCTGGGGTCCAACGAGGAGGGGAGGAGGTCCAAGATGTGCAATTGGGGAGGCTGGAGAGGTAAGGAGTGGAGATGGTCGGCATGGGTTGAGGGTGAGAAGGCATAGGGCATAGCCAAGCTTAGTGGCAACGGCAGAGAGGGAGGTTACGGCCATGGTGGTTTGTCGGGGTGGCTTTAGTCAATGACGGTGGTTGGTGGTGGTGAGGCTTGGTCGATGGTGGTGGTGGTCAGTAGCATTGGTTGATGGGTAGGGGAGTGGTCGATGGTTGTGTGTGGAGTAGGATATGGGAGGTGGGGTATGCTTTGGTAAAAAGAAAGGTTTTTAGGTGGGTAAAAAATGATTTTATAGTTTTGAAAGGAATAAACATGGTAAAAAGTAAAAATGGACATTTGGGATTCATTTTTTGTCAAAGAAATCATGATTAGAGGAGCTTACGACCAAAAAGGCAAAACAAGATTTTGCATAGGATTGGCCGATTAAAATTACATTTTGATCAATAAAAATATAAAAGTAGATCGGTCAAGGCAATTTGGTTTGGAAGGAAATTTCCCACGTCGATCAAAAAAATTTAATTGGTCGATCAATCAACTAAAATTTTTGAGGAAATTTTCCTACAAGAGATTGGTCTATCAATTTTCTAGTAACTGAAATTGATCAATCAAAATTCTTATTTTGCTCAATCGATTAGATAAAACAAGGTCTTAGTTCCTTCAGTTGTGATAAACCTGATTCACGATAGATGTGAATAACATATCTTGTGGCAAAGGTTTTGTAAATATTTTCTATTTGTACAAATTCTAAGTTGATTTCATTTTTCAACACTACTCTCAAAAAGTGATGTCTAACATCTGAGTTTTGTTTGAGTGTTGCATTGGATTTTTAAAGATATTAATAACACCGGTATTGTCACATAAGCTCTTGCTTTTATAGGTTATGTCAGTACATATTAGCTTTTTATTTTTCCTCTTATTATAATGGTTATGATAGTCATTGTCCCTTAGGGATATTTATGTACATTTGACTCTATGGTCTCTCTCTATATAAAGAGGGCCTAGGGTTTCTAATGAAATCAACTCTTTTCATCTAATTCGGTATCAGAGCACCATTCCTAGACCATGGCTCTAGGTATCCCACCCCTCAAGGTCTCCTAAACCTTAACACTGAATCTCGATCTCCTCTCTTCCTTCCTCGGTAGCGGCAGCAGCCTCCGGTGGACCTCCGGCCGCACGCAATAGCCCCAGCGGCCCCCGGCGTTGCTCCAAAGGCACGCTTCAACCCTAACAACAGGGCTGCAGCGACGCAGGGTTGCTAAACCACCACAGCGGTGCTCAGGCGAGGGTCAATCGACCTAGTAGCAGCGATGCGGCTGCACTGTGACCTATAGCAGCTGGCGAAGGCGCTGCCGATCCAAGGACCCTCGGCGATGCTCTGCAGCAAGTGTTAGCGTCGGCTACAAGCTTCAAACCGACAACGGTGTCCTCTTCAACGTCGCCATGGCCATCTACGGCTGCAACGGCAGCGCAACCACCTGCTGAAGCCACACACAGGGCTTCTGATCTCTGTGCAGCGATCGTAAGGGGCACCTTGCCCTGATCTAGGGACTGCAGTCCCTGTTCTTGTTTGGAGGAGGCTAGATCTCTTTGGGGCCTCCTTAGGTTTTCTCCTTGCACCTAGAGGAGGCCAACATCTATCCAAGAAAGCCTCTTATCAACTATGCAGATCTGAATCTGTTGGTTTTCAGATTATTTAATTATTTCTTGGTCCTAGATGCTTGATCGAGGCTTCCGAATTGCAAAGATGGCTTCAAATGATCAATCCGAAGTATCTTCGGACTCTATTTCAGACACCAGGGTACTCAAGAACCTGCTCTTTGGTCTTGTTGTTAAGTTGAATGAGACCAACTACCCACGGTAGTCCCAGACCTTTCTTATAACCATCAAGGGTCATAAAAAGAACCATATACTTACAGATCCAGAGCCTGAGAACAAGATTGGCACAAATGTCAACTGGGATAGTGATAATGCCATGGTTTGTGCATAGCTGATGCAGACAGTTATTCCCCGAATAGGAGATGAGATCATGTATTATACTACAGCCAAGGAGATGTGAGTCTTTGAGTGATATCTACTCACACGCCAAGAACTCTGCATGAGTTTTCCAGGTCATTTACGACATTTTCTATATGCGTTAGGAGGGACGCACACTGTCACAGTATTACTCCCTTATGAAGGCAATGCTAGAGGCACTACTCCTACCTGTCAGGGTGTGCCTTGGAGTCCTAGAGGAGTTTCAGGAGACAATTGGTTGTCTCTCTTTTTCTGGCTGGCCTTGGACCTGAATATGCTGCAGCTAGAGATCAGATTCTCATTGCTCCTGAGCTTCCTACCCTGCAGGAAGCATATAGTAGACTCAGCAGAGTTGCTGTGCGCACTCCTGCTCCTGACTTTATTACTCAGTCGTCTGCGCTGGCTGCGATTCCTAGACATGGTTGGGGTACCACTTATCCTGCACGGGTCGTAGACGTGGACGTTCTTCTGGTACACGCACTATGACCCCGCATACTTACTGTGGCAGAGTTGGTCACTCTGAGACTACATGTTAGCAGAAGCATGGTAGACCACCTATGACCAATCAGGCAACTGAGATCTCAAATTCAACTCTTCCTACCTCTGATATTAGCTCCATGAGTATTGAAATTGAAACTTGCGGCAGCAGATTGCTCAGTTGATTCAGGCTTCTTCCTCCCAGACACCTAACACTGCAGCTATGGTTACCACCTCAGAGACATCTACGACTGGTATGTAATTCCTTTTGTCTTCTAGTGAGTGGCTGATTGATTCTAGTGCATTCAAGCACCTATGTGACGACAGAGGCTCTTTCTCTCAGTTAGCACCTGTTACACCTACCAAGGCAGTACAGGTAGCTGATGAGAGACACTCGACACTTGTTAGCAAGGGAAATGTCTATCTTCTATCTTAAGGCTAGCGATGTTTATTATGTGCCTGATTTTACTTTGAGTTTATTGTCTGTTACTAGTACCACTAAAGATCTGAACTGTCAAGCTATTTTTAATGCATCCTGTGTCTTGCAGGATAAATTCACTAGGAAGACAATTGGTGGAGGGCATGAGAAACATGGGGTGTACCGTTTGAGCCGTATTGCTTTTGCTGCCTCAGCTACTCAGGGCCTTGCTTCTGCTGAATCTCCTCTCCAGTGGCACCACCACCTTGCCCATCTACCCATTCATCGCCTCAGACGTGTTCTAACGCACATCCCCTCCACTACTGCTCTCATATGTGATGCTTGTCAGCTTGGCAAGCACCACAGGGCTAATTTCTCGAGTTCTTCCTCTATTTCATCTGTTGCTACATTTAATCTGATTCATATGAACGTGTAGGGTCCCAGTCGTACTCCTAATCAACTTGGGAACAAATATTATCTTGTTTTAGTTGATAACTTTTCTCGTGTTTCCTAGGTGTTTCTCTTGAAAAATAAGTCCGATGGACAAATTATTGAGAACTTTGTCAACGAAATAAAAACTCAGCATTCATGTTTGGTGAAATGCTTTTGTTCTGATAATGCCTTGGAGTTTTATACTGTGTTTGCGCAGTTTCTTTTCAAGTTGTGACATTATCCATGAGACAACATGTCCCCATACCTCTCAGCAAAATGATGCTGCTGAGGAAACATCGTCATATTCTTGATGTTGCCTGCACTTTATTGATTAATCATTCGGTCACATCTCTTTACTGGGATGATGCTGTTTTGACTGCATGTTTCTTGATTAATCGGATGCCCAATGCTGTGTTACATGAACAAATTCCTCTTCAGATCATGTATCCCAATCGCCCCATGTTTCACATCACCCCTCAGACCTTTGGTTGTGTTGCCTTTGTCCATTTGTTGGGATCGGGTCGAGATAAACTTGCACCGAGAGTAGTTAAGTGTCTTTCTAGGGTATACCCGGACACAAAAAGGGTATCACTGTTTTATCCACTTACTTCTCGACACTGTTTCTGCGGATGTTACCTTTCATGAGGCTGTACCTTTCTTTTCTGTGACGGCTGCTAAAATGCCTCCTGAGGGTGATATAGCACATATGCCATATACTCACATTTGCTTTGGGAGCTTTCCTGAGATTCATGTCCCTACTACACCACCACTACCTCCTGCTACGCATCCCTTTCCATGCCTGACAGGGCCACTCTAAGCATATATTCACCCTCATAATACCTATAAAGACCCCCACTCTCGCCTTCACCATCGACTTCTCAAGTGAGTCCTACACCATCGACACTGACATATGTTTGTCATGTGATGGTCACAGGGACAGGACATGTGATGTGCCAGGCGATGATTTTGATCTTCTGATAGCCATCCGAAAGCGACCACGGGCCTACACCACTTATCCCACGGACAGGAGCACTTGCTATTGACAGTCTAACTCCTAGATTTGCTGGATTCACTCAAGTATTAGCTACTATGCAGATTCTAGCTACTCACCGTAAGGCCATGCTTCATCCAAAATGGCGGTCAGCCATAGAGGATGAGATAGTCGCTCTTCGAGGTCATGGGACTTGGGAGCTAACTCCACTTTCTGATGATGCTGCACTTGTTGGCTGCTAGTGGGTATTTACTGTGAAGTTCAATCCTGATGGTGGTGTTGCTAAGCACAAAGCCTGCCTCGTGGCAAAGGGGTTCACCCAGACTTATGAGGTAGACTTTTTTGGCACCTCACCAGTTGCTAGGCTTCCCACGGTCCGAGTATTCGTTGCAATGGCAGTTTAGTTAGATTGGCCCTTGCATCAACTAGATGTCAAGAATGCCTTCCTTTATGGTGATCTCCAAGAGGAAGTCTATATGCAACAACCACCTGGCTTTGAGAGTAAGGGGGAGTGTGTCTGCCGATTGAGGAAGGCTATATATGGCCTCAAACAAAATCCCAGAGCCTGGTTTTAGAGATTATCACAGCTTGTTGAGGTAGCTGGATTCAAGAAATCGACAACTGATTTTTCACTCTTTCACAAGACTACACGAGGTACTGTGGTATTTCTTGTTTATGTTGATTTGATTATCACAGGAGACGATGAGCAGGGCATTGCTGAGGTCAAGCGCATCCTTACAGAGCAGTTTGTCATGGACTTGGGGACTTTACGGTATTTCCTTTGTATTGAGGTTGCTCACAGCAAGAAGGGTGTGGTCTTATCTCAGAGGAAGTATGCTTTAAATATCCTGCAGGAGGTTGGTATGCTTGGGGCCAAGGAGGCCAATATTCCTATGGACCCCAAGATGCTACTCTATGATAAAGATGCACAAGTGGTGGATAGTAGACAGTACAAACAGCTTATGAGCAAGCTATTGTATCTCACTATCACGAGGCCAAATATCTCCTTTGTAGTTGGGAGACTGAGTCAGTTCATGCCCAAGCCAACACGTCAGCTTTAAGATGCAGCATTGATGGTACTTAGATTGTCAAGAAGGCTCCTGGGAAGGATCTTTTCTTCTCCAAGGGGTCTTCTATGACGTGGGTTGGCTACTCTGATGGAGACTATACTGGATGTCATGTGGATCGCAAATCCACTACTGGATTCTACACCTTCTTAGCAGGGAATTTGATCACATGGACGAGCAAAAAATAGGGCACAGTTGCGCGATCCAGTGCTAAGTCTAAGTACAAAACTATGGCTCAGACAACTGTTGAGATGATGGGGATCAGATCCTTGCTTATTGATCTACATGTGCAGTTTTCTAACCCCGTGGAGATGCAATGTGATAATAGAGCAGCCAGTTTCATTGCTAACAACCCAGCATTTCACGAGAGAACGAAGCATGCTGAAGTTGATTGTCACTATACCAGGGACATTATTCAGAAGGGGCTACTATATACCACTTCGGTTACATCTGAGGAGCAGACTGCAGATATTTTCACTAAGCCCTTAGTCAGATCTTCATTTGATTATTGTATGTCCAAGCTGAACATGATAGATATCTATGTTCCAGCTTGAAGGAGAGTGTCAATACATATTAGCTTTTTATTTTTTCTCTTATTGTAAGGGTTATGATAGTCTTTGTCCCTCAGGGATATTTATGTACTTTTCACTCTACAGTCTCTCTCTATATAAAGAGAGCCTAGGCTTTCCAATGAAATTAACTCTTTTCATCCAATTGGTTAAATCAAAATCTTCTAATGTTTGTTTCATCCACAAAAGTTGCGAATAATCTAAGGATGTAGCAATATATTTAGCTTCTGTGATTCATAATAAAACACAATTTTGTTTTCTAGAGAATCAAGAGACCAAAGAATTTACGAGAAATTAACATGTTCCACTAGTGCTCTTACGATATGTATGACTACTCACATAGTCAGTATCAAAATATGAGTATAACTCAAGTATGGTTGACTTGGTATACAAAGGACCTTAATCCAAGGTGTGAACTAAGTATCTAAATATCCTTTTAACTTCATTTAGATGAGTTTCTTTAGGGTCGATTTGAAAACGTGCACATAAGCAAGTGCAAAACAGAATATCAGGTCTACTTGCTGTCAAGTACAACAGAGAACCTACATGCTTTTGTATAATTTTTTATCTACTAAATTACATATTTCATCACTTTTGAGTTGTGTTGAGGTGGAGATAGGTGTTTCTTTTCCTTTCACCTTATCCATGGAGAACTTCAATATGTCCGTTGTGTATTTGGTTTAAAATATGAATATCCCATTCTCCAATTGGTCAATTTGGAAACCAAGGAAGAATTTCAATCTTCCCATCATGCTTATCTCAAACTACTCCTACGTTACCTTTCCGAACTCTTGGCATAGTAGATCATTACTAGCACAGAAGATTATGTCATCAACATAAATTTCGATTAACAAGAGATCATTATCTTTTTGCAGGGTTGGATCTACTTTTTCAATTTTAAATTCATTTTCTATGAGATAGTTTCTCATCCTTTCATACTAAGCTATGGGAGCATGTTTGAGGCCATATAAGGCTTTATTTAACTTGTATACATAGTCTGGATGGTCGTTCTCGAAGCCTAGAGGTTGTTTAACGTAATCCTCTTCCTTTATGAATCCATTCAAGAATGTACTCATGACATCCATTTGGAATAATTTAAATTCCATATAGGCGATAAAAGCCAACATTAGAATAGATTCTAGGCAGGTTACAGGTGCATATGTCTCATTAAAATCAATTCACTCTTCCTGGTTGTAACATTGGGTCACAAGTCTAGCCTTACTTTTCACTACTTGCCCTGATTCATTAAGTTTATTTCTAAACACCCATTTTGTCCCAATTATGATTTGTAATTCAGGTCTTAGTACCAGTTCCCATACTTTATTCCTCTTGAATTGGTTTAACTCATCTTGCATTGCCACAATCCAGTATTCATCACTAAAGGCATCCTTTACATTTTTGGATTCTAGTTCTGAGACAAAGGCTGTAAGTGCTCAAGTATTAGAGTGATGATCTAGTTTGCACTCCTTTGGAGAAGACACCAATCCCCAATTCTTTAGGATAACCCTTCAGATAAAGTTGCATCCTTTAGTAAATCAATTTGTTATGTTTTCCTTTGGCACACACAAGGATCTTCTAAATGTTCATCATCTTCATTTGCAAGAGATCTGGGTTTTGATAGGGTTTCATCAAATGATGCATGTAGGGTCTCTTCAACAACACAAGTAATCTTGTTGAAAATCATATAGGCTTTACTTCTTGATGAATATCCTAGAAAGATCTCTTCGGTACTTCGAGCATCAAATTTGTCAAAATTATCCTTAGTGTTTAAGATAAAACACTTTCAACCAAAAACTCTAAAGTAAGAGATTTTGGGTGATCTTCCAAAGTATAGCTCAAAAGGTGTTTTATTTAGGATTGGTTAAACTGAGGATGAATTCTAGATGTAGCAAGCAGTGTTTACTGCTTCGGCCCAAAAATATCGAAGTAACTTTGACTCGCACAGTATTGTGCAAGCACACTCTTGCAGAGTCCTATTGTTTCTCTCAACTACACCATTCTAATGTACAGGTGACTATTTTCAGGGCAAAATATGATAGGCTAATGACGTCATAGACCACCACTGCAACAGGAGCTTCAGCTTCTAGTGCTACAGGTACCACTACATTATCTATTGGATCCCATGTTCCTACGTAGATCGCTAATTCAAGTGCCTCCTCACACATTACTGGTGATGCTACACTCTTTTCTTCTCTTCGAACCCTTGTCAAACCTTTCTAGGTTAGGGTGTAAGATGGTGGCTTGTTACCTATTACCGGCCTTGGAGATGTTACCTTGTCCCATTCTCTTAGTTTAACTGATGTTATGCATACACCTCGATTTGCTTTAAACTTGATGTCAACTAGTCAAACTACCAAGGACCTAAGATGCAAAGCTATTTTTATGACATTCTTCTTTTTGTAGGACCGCCAGACAATGAAGCGAATTGGTGGAGGGCTTGAGCAGGACAATCTCTACTACCCTAGTCTTCCACCTACATCCATACATACCACTTATACTGCCACTTGTGCCATTGCTGCCTTACAGTGACACCTTTGCCTCAGTCACCCAAGTATTACTGTACTTCGTCGTCAATTTTCAGAGTTGCAGTTTCCTGAGTCTTTTCATTATGATGCTTGCCAACTTGGCAAAAATCACTGGTCTTCGTTTCCTAGTAAAAATAAAAGATCTAAGTTCCTTTTGCTCAAGTGCAAGTTGATTTATGGGGGCGTTGTTGGGTCCGTAGTGCGAGCGGTCTCCACTTTTTCCTTATTTTGGTAGATTATTGTATCTTGGATTTTTATGATGAAGGAAAAATCTCAAACCCTAGTACTCATTCAGAATTTTTTTCAATGAAATAAAAACTCAGTTTGCCACTACTACTAAAGTTTTCCGAAGTGATGATGGTCTTGAATTTGTGAATGCTCACTTGACTCAGTGTTCTACGTCTATAAAAGTGATCCATAAAACTTCTTATGCTCATACCCCTCAACAAAATAGGGTAGCCAAATGCAAGCTATGTCATTTACTAGATGTTGCTCGATCCATGATGTTTTATATAAGTGTGCCTTCGATGTTTTGGGCCAATGTTGTTCTTGCTGCTGCATTTCTTATAAATAGGGTGTTGTTTTCTGTCTTAGGAGGTAAAACACCCTATTCACTTTTGTGTCTCGACCATGAAACATTTTCTCTACCTCTTATGATGTTTGGGTGCATTTGCATTGTTCTCCTATTCAAGGCAAACAAGTTATCTCCTCAATCGGTTAAGTGCATTTTTGTGAGATATTTGTGTACTCAGATAGGTTATCGCTGTTATAACCCAGTGGCTCACAAATTCTATGTTAGAGCTAATGTAATATTTTTTGAAGAACTTCCTTTCTATCCTGAAAAGGAAAAGTTCTTTAGCTCTGACAGTGCCACAGGATATTCTTGTACTTGTACCATATGCATCGCCATTAGTGCCCTCAGAGCCTGCCTTACCTCAAAGAAATATTCCTATGGGAGATACTTTTCCTAGACATCCCGAGGTTATTGATATCTTTCCAAAACATTTCCAGCATAGGCCCATGCCTGCTACTTGAGAAGATAAGTCTCTTCCGACTATTCCTGCTTAGTCCTCTACTAATACTGATGACTCACTAGAGATCAAGTACCTTCTGTTACTGAGGGCTCTGACTTGGATCTTCCTATAGCACAAAGGAAAGCTTCAAGGTCATATGTTCGTTATTCCTTATCTCAGTATATGTCCTTTAACTAGTTACCTAAGAAAGTCATTATTTCTTGCCGTTGATATTCATTAGCTACCTTGTAGCCATATAGAAGCTACTTAGGACCCATCTTAGAAGTTGACCACAGAAGAGGATATAGTAGCACTTCAATCACGAATCACCTAGGAGCTTGTTGTTCTAACCTTTGGTGCAATTGTTGTCGGGTGTAGATGAGTGCTTACCATCAACTATCTTCCCTTCCATTCAGCAGTGCAAGGCCAGACTTATTGCCAAAGGCTACACTCAAACATTTGGTGTGGATTATTCTGAGACGTTTTCTCCTATTGCACATCTCAACTCTGTTTCGATTCTTTTGTCTATTGCAGTTAATAACGACAAACCAGTTTACCACCTTGACATTAAGAACACTTTTCTTTATGGAGACCTTGATGAAGAATTCTACATGCATCAGCCTCCTGGATTTGTTAGTAAGGGGGAGTGTCAGAAGGTCTGCAAACATCATAAAGCTATAAATGGGTTGAAATAGAGTCCCAGGGCTTGGTTTGATAGGTTTAACATGATAGCTCAGAGCTTTGGATTTACTAGGTCCACGTCTGATCACACAGATTTTACTAAGCATATATGCTCGTGATGTATGATTAACCGTATTTCATACGCAAAAAGATTTGGTTTGAAACACGTCGTAGTGCGTAAAAATTCGTCAATCAAATAATTTTACTAAAACTAAAAGTGAGTCCCGAGTTAAACACGAAGAGGCTATGTCGATTCTAAATCCGCAATTATATTTTTTTGTAATTTTGTCCATAAAGGGACATTCACAATGATTATAAACAGTTAATCTACTTGTAATAAACAATAAAGCTAGAGAGAGAAAGAGAGAGAGAGAACTTTTTATAATAAAGATAATGTCATTACAACTAATTTCTACAACTAGCAAGCAGGAAATCTACTCTATAAAGCGATAAAAAGATAAGGGGATAAGAAGTTATCTTCCTCGACGACTACTTGAAGGACGAGTCAGACAGACGATGCCTAGAAGGAGAGCGAAGACGGAGGACGGAGGGCAAATCTGGAAGAACTGGGGATAAGGCAAGGCGTCGATGTCGCAGGATCCGCTTCCGGAACAGAGGCAAGAGGACGGCTAGCGAGAGCTTCGTAAAGGGGGTGAGAAATGAAAATTTTTGATTTGTAACTCTAGCGAAGCTCTTGTAGCTTGGGAGCATTAGAGCGAGCTTTAGAACTTGAGTTCTTAGCTCTTAGAGGAGAGAGACAAAGGGATGAAGAAAGGGTGGAGGGCGTAGGGGCTTTATATAGATGGGTTTTGAGTGCAAAAATGTTACTTAACATCTTTAAATCTTTAATACAGGTCTTTGGTAATGGATACGTGCGTCGCTGTAGCCGCACGTCGCTGAAGGTGCACGTTTCATCTCCACCGTGCGTCGCTAATCGGACGACCCTCAGCGTGCCACGGCACCACCTCCTCAGCTTCAGCTGTTGTGTGCTTCATCGCACTTAAGCGTTATTAGGCGACCAATCGTGTGATCGAACGGCTTATAAGGCTGTGCGCTTCGCCTCCTCACTGCACACAATGCCAACATTCGATCACACGTGCAATCGCGCATGATCGTGCACGTATGCACATCGCGCTCATCCATTGCGCCACGCAGCTGCATCTCGGTCGCTCGATTGAGATCGTCCAGTTGAATTTCGCCCGCGCCCTTCACACCTCTGATTTGAGGCGAATGGAGTTTCGCTTGACCCGACGCCCCTTTCTGTCGCGCGAGAATCTTATCCATTGCACTATGCACGTGGATTATTGCGAAGATATCTCTCATGCTCATGCCTCATGACCGTTGGATGAAGATCCAACGACCCAAATCATGTGTTGGAGATGAAGTGCGGATGAAGGGGCAACATGGCGCACCCAGAACCGTTGGATGGCGATCCAATGATCCACAGTACATGTTGGAGCTATAGAGATTAGGCGAGCGGCCTTGGACGACCCAGATGGTGCCATGTGGCTTTATATAAGTCGTCCATCTTCTTTGACTTGTAAATGGCGCCACAAATGTTGGATTGGATCAATTTTCACGCCGTTGGGCTACAATCGTTGATCCGAACCCATCCATGCGATTGGATTTGTCGTCTGAAGTTCAGATTTTCCACCACCTTACTCCTTGACCTCTGATCTTCCTCAGACTGCATCTGATGCTACGAAAGTCCGATTAGGGCGATCTCAAAGTCGTTGAACTCTAATCGTCGCTCTGATCATATCTGTATGATTGGATCTTCAATCCGAGGCCCTGAAATGATATCGTCATGTCCGTGGCAACAAAAAGAGTAAATTACTATATAATTTATACAAATTAACCTAAATGCATGATGATACATGATATGTAATATTTATAATGCATGATGCTTCTATAACATTAGGAATATGCATAAATAGACATTTTAGGTTAATTAAATATATGCACATCAATATACTTCTAACTGGGAGTGATGTGAAAAGTCTGGAAAATGCTAAGGCTTTCTTGCATACACAATTTCTGACCAAGGATTTGGGTTGGATCAGTTTCTTCCTTGGTATTTAGATTCGTTGTATAAAGGAAGAAATGGTCTTGTCATAAAAGAAGTATGTTCTAGATATACTTCATGAGGTAGTGATGCTTGGTTGTAAGCCGACCAATATACCTTTGGATCCAGCATCTCATCTTGTAGATATGGATAGTTCTGCCTTAGAGGATGTGACTCAATATAGAGCCATAGTTGACAAGTTACTATATCTCACAGTGGCAAAACTAAATACATCATATGTTGTAGAAAGATTGAGTCAATTCATACAGGAGCCAAGGGAAGTTCACTGGGTAGATGTTTGCCAGGTGCTGAGATATCTGAAGAGCTCTCTAGGGAAAGGATTATTTTTCCAGAGGCATGAATATCTTGACGTGTATGGATATTCTGATGCAGATTACGTAGGTGCTGATGAAGATAGAAGTTCCACAACAAGCTATTATACATATGTTGGTGGAAATCTATTTACTTGGAAAAGCATTAAGCAAAATGTGGCATCTAGACCAAGTGCAGAATCAAAATACAAAGTTATGGGCTTACGGCTCATACTGTATGTGAGCCTTTTAGGGTGAAGTCTAGTCTAAATGACTTCGGTGTTAAGGTCTCAGGTCCTATTCCTATGTATTGTAATAATAAGGTAGCGACATTTCTTGCGAACATTTTATGAGGAGAAAACACATTAAGGAGGATTGCCACTTTATTAAAGATGTTGTGATGACATGCAAGATCTCTACACTGTACATCTCTAGTGATGATCAGATCGCTGATATACTCACCAAGCCTCTTATCAAGAGAAGCACGGAGTACCTATGTTCTAAGTTGAGCATGTCTGATGCCTATGCTTCAACTTAAGGGAGAGTGTTGAAAGTTATTTTTACTTGTCTTGTGCTTACATGTCATTCTGTCATTGTTTGCATATTTATTATTCTTGTAAAGACATTCATTGAAATTTACCCAAAGGATTCCTCTACATAAGAGTCCCTAGGGTTATTGGAATAAAACAAGTTCTCTCATTTCCCAACAATAGAATATACATATACAATTTCGTGACCACACTTCACTACAATAAGGCTTGTTTAACCACTTGTACCATTTCCACTCTCTTGCATCCACCCCATTTGCCATGCATACTAAGGCACTTCGTTTTGCATGTTTTGAATACCGTTTTATTGTATTTGGAGTCCTTTATATTATTTGTGGTTTTGTAATGGGCCTTCCTTGTACTTTACCCAATGCTTCTCTCTATATAAAGAGGATTAAGGTTTCTTTTGATGATTAAGACATTTCTATTTCATTCGACAAGTATCAATTGAAGGAAATGAATTTTCTTATTTCACTAAGCCAACCCTATACATCTTTATATAAAGAGAGGTGATGGAAAATATAAAGAGTCCAATAAGAAAATAAAAATAGGAAATAACCCAACAATATAACATAACACTCTCCCTCAAGCTAGAGCATATATATCAATCATGCTCAGCTTATTCTTACACTTCTCAAACATTGGACGTGATAATGGCTTAATAAACATATCTACAATCGGCTCTGAAGAGGCTAGTCAAGCTGTACGAAGCAGACCCCACTGGAATAAGCTCCTCGTATAATGACAATCCACTTCTACGTGCTTTGTTCGTTCATGAAACATCATATTGTTAGCAATGTAAGTGCCTACCTTGTTGTCACAATACATCTCCATAGGTCCCTGTAGAGTAACATGAAGGTCTCTCAACAAAGATCATATCCATATCATTTCGATAGCTGTGTCATAGCAAAATCTTCTGACTTAGCACTCAAGCGTGACTACACTTTGCTTCTTGCTCCTCCAAGTCACCATATTTCCTGCCACAAACATACAAAAACCTGTAGTGGACCTCCTGTCCCCAATATCACGTGCATAATCTGCATCAAAGTAACCAACGACAGTCATTGGGGCTTCTAAAATAACAGACCTCTACCTGGAACTTCCTTTATATATCTCAAGACTTGCATCATTGCCTACCAATGATCATCAGTAGATTTATCTAGAAACTGACTCAGCTTACCCACTGCAAGACTAATATCTGGTCTGGAGATGGTCAGATAAAGCAAATTTCCCACCAACTATATATACGCTCTCTTGTCCATCAACCTTGCCATGTCTTCAAATAAGTGCACCTTTGGATCCATAAGGAAATTCGCACCCCTAGATCCAAGCATGTCAGCCACTGAAGAATATCCAAAGCATATTTCCTCTAAGACGTGACAATACCTTATTTACTAGTGGCAATTTCAATGCCCAAGAAATACATGAGTTTCCCAAGGTCCATACTAAACTGCCATGCCAAATATTCCTTCACCTGAGATATACCAGCCACATCATCTCCTATAAGTATGAGATCATCAACATACACAGGTAGAGTCACAACACTACTACTGGTCTACCTCACAGATAACGAATGATCAGAAGACCTCTACAGCCCAACAACTGACAATACCTCTAATAGGCGCTGAAACCACACTTTGGGCCTCTACTTAAAGCTATAGATAGCCTTACGCAATTTTCAAACACCCCCCTAAACCTCAAGACCAGGAGGCTACTGCATATATATCTCCTCCTGAAAGTTGCCATAAAGAGGTATTTTTGACGTCCAGCTAGTGTAGGAATCATCCGTAGTGTGCAACAATAGAAATAAGGATAAGAACAGTGGAAAGATGAGCAAGTGGTGAGAATGTGTCAAAGAAATCCATCCCATAGGTTTAGGTGAATCCTTTGGCCACAAGCCGAGTCCTATACAGAGAAATAGACCCATCAGAGTTGTATTTCAAGGTAAAGACCCACATAACACCAACAAGGTGTACACCAGAGGGTAACAGAGTAAGCTCCCAGGTGCCGCTGTCATGAAGAGCAGACATCTCCTCTATGGTAGACTTCCAGTGCAGATTCAGAAGAGCTTATTGATATGAAGTAGGTATCTCATAACTAGAGACAGCAACAGTGAAGGCATGAAACTCAGCACTAAGAGAGTCAATGGAGACTGCACTCCAAGCTACAAGGTAATGGGAACATGAATGAGGGGCCTTTCGAATCGTAATAGGAATATCATCATCAATACTCATGGAGACAGGACCTAGAGAAATATCAATAGGAGAAACACTGTTAGTGTGCTCAACACATACCTGATCGGGTGAGGACGATGGTGGCTCAGTAAGAGTTGGAGGGAGGCGGTGTGTGTAGGCTTCTCTCTATAACTGACAAGCAATTAATACGTAGTACCCTTAAATGTCTTCTCATCTGGTGGTATCACTTTGAATGTGCTCATAGGCTACTCTAAAGAAGTAGGAGGCCTCCTACTGCTAGCAAAATCAGTCATGGATACATGAGGCACAAGCATAGGCACAACAATCTCCACATCACGTAACTGAAGATCGGACAAGTAGAAGTATGGAATGGACTCGTGGAATACGACATCCGCACTAACATAGTGCTTAAAATGTATAGGATCAAAGCACCTATACCCCTTCTGAGTGCAACAATAGCTAAGGAATACACACCTAACTACTTTGGGGGCTTGTTTGTCACAACTAAGCCCAAGCAGATGTACAAAAGCAACACAACCAAACATCCTAGGCAGAACTAAAAATATATCTGCATTAGGATGCAACACTATCTATGGCACTTGCTCATGAATCACAGAGGAGGAAAGCCTATTAATAAGATAATAGGTTGTAAGGATTGCATCTCCCCATTAGATGTGATATACAATTCTAAATAAGGCACAAGCCATATCTAGAATGTGTCTATGTTTCCGTTCTGTAACCCCATTCTACTGTGATGTGTGGGAGCAGGAGGTCTAATGTACAATACCAAGAGAGCCATAAAACAACACCAATTGTTTAGTGCAAAACTCCAATGCATTATTTATCCAGATGTTTTTAATACAAATGCCAAATTGATATTTCACAAATACCACAAATTGTTGAATGGTTGAACCAACATCTAATTTATTACGCACAAAAAATAACTATACCAGGCAAAAAAAATCAACAAGAAGTAATAACGAAAACCCAATCAATCTGCCACATAGCTAGGATCCCAAACATCATAATGAACTAAATCAAAACACGCCGAACTACTAAGTTGCATAAGCATCGGAAAACTGGCTCTGTAATGCTTTCCCAACTGACAAGCAGCACACTGAATCTTTGTAGCTGACGAGAGATGTGGGATTATCTGGCATAGTTTGTCCAAGTATGGATGGCCTAATCGTCTGTGCCACTACAAGATACTCCCAGCAAGACTCATCTGACAAGCTGCAGCAGCTGAACTTTGCACTAGCCGGTACATACTCCCCTCCTCATGTTCGCCACCGATCGTCATCTATGTCATGCAGTCCTGAAAAGTACATCCAACAGCATCAAAAATAGCACGACAGTTCAGTTGCTTTGTAATAGTACTAATGGAAAGCAACTACATGGTCATATCAGATGCATAATTAACATCTGAAAGATGTAAAGTAGGAGTAACAAACACCCCCTACCACAAATGGGGACATGCCTACCATCTACTAGTAGGACTGAATGTCCCTGTGAAACATCCTGCATACCTCCAAAACACTGGAGATTCCCAGAAAGATGATCTGAAGCACCAAAATCTATCAACCAAGTATTACTCGTACCTAATGTGGAGGCATAAGCTACTGTGCCTGAGGACTAAGGTTGATCATGTGTCAACTGTGCTAGACGTTATACCACTGCATCATAGTTTGCCTCTACAAGAGTAACTGACTCAGTAGCAATCACTAAAGCAGAAGTCACAGTAACTTGGTTGGGCACAATAGGCCTTCCAAGTTTATTCCAGCACTTGACCTCAACATGACCAATCCTCCCACAATAGGTGCATGTACGCTTACTGCACGCACCATCACCACGTCCGCTACCTCTACCACGAAAAGATTTGCCTCGTCTACCACAAGTACTAACAACTAAATGGGCAGAGGAGGTATTAATGGAGACTATATCGTGAGTAGACTAAACCTGTAGCCTGCTAAGCCTCCTGTAAATCTCCTCAATAAGACGAAGCTCAGATAAAGAAGAATCTGATAACGAGTAGTAGCATAATCATCATTTAGACTTGTAAGGAACATGTGGGTAGAAAACTCCTTCCTGTGATCTCTGCAAGTAGTAGATGTGCACATGCATCTGTAAGCATTATATTTTTCCAAGAGGCCTTTCATAGTAGAGTAGTACTGTGATAAGCTCATGAACTGCTTTATGTGACACAAATCATAATGTATCTGAAAAACTTGAGAAGAATTCAATTCATGAGAATAAGCATCTTCAGGCCATCCCATATCTATTTGGCTGACTTGTACATAATCTCGTCTCTAATGTGATGAATCACACTACTCAATATCCAGGCTCTCACCATTGCATCATCTCTATTCCAAGTAGCATATTGTCCAATCTTTTGCTCCAGTGGTGTCTCTGTGAGACATTATTACTCCTCATGTCCTTCCACAATCACTACAAAGGTCTGAGACCAACAAGGGTAATTAATCTCATCCAATTTCATAATCGGTGCAAACAACGAACTTTTGTATACACCACTTTCTACGCCTTGTCCTAAAGAAACCTCTAACTCTAATGATAAAGCCATAATACACCCACAACAAAAGCAACTTTACAAAATATTACTGAAGAAAGATCCAAATTTTAAGTAATAAACAAGAGATCTAAGAAATACACACCCTGTAATCCACACACATGCGGTTCAAAACTTCGTCAACACTCCAAAGGGTAATACACACCCATAAAAGATTATCAAAACAAGGTAATACACACCCAAAAAACAATCCAAAGATCTGAATGTATCATACCACAAAACTAGAGTGCAACAACACATCTTCCGGAAGGCTCTCAGCTTTAGAACTCCATCAAACACAAGCCAAGGACCTCCTTAGGGCCCGCAGCAGGTGGCGTTGGGTGATACTGCCCTCCTCCTGTCACCGAACAAGAACCGACAGCAAGAGAGAGAGCAGGAGATGAGAAAGGGCAATGGCATCACCTGGATTGGCTACTGGTAGCAACGGTAGTGCTACCGACGTTGCTAACTGCCAGCAGCAGTGCCAACGGCAACGACGAAGAGAGAGAGAGAGAGGGTGGGGCTTGGCAGTAAGGTTAGGATTTTCTTGGTGGTGTTCTCAACATGGCTCTGATATCAAATTGAAGAAAATGAATCTTCTTATTTCACTAAGCCAACCCTACACCTCTTTATATAGAGAAAGGTGTGGGAAAATATAAAGAGTCCAATAAGAAAATGAAAATAGGAAATAATCCAACAATATAACGTAATAGTATCAAACTGAGGTGAGTCCAAGACTCTTTGCACTTGAGTATGATCCACCACCCAAAACCCTAGGGGAGAGAAATTTCTCCTCTCTTTTCCTCTCACCACCACTTTGTTGGCCCACCTCGTCGATCCACACACCACTAGCCCTTAGCGTCATCGCCCATCGAAGGGTGAACATACAATAGCAGCCAGCACCCAAGTCCTGCAATAGTGTTGTTGCATATTGCTATAGCACTCGTTAGGCGCCACCCAAGGCCATAGTTGTTGACTGCAATGCCTCATGCACTTGTGCCATACTATCGCCGCCAGCTGCATTGCTCTGTACGCCTGTAGCAAAAGTTCCCTCTTACTATTAGGACCTATAGTTATCCTTTAGAGGATCTCTTGACACTCCTATGTCTTACACTTGCATCTTCGATCGTAAATAGGCTTGATATGGCTCGAGGTGCTCTTTGTTACACTCTATAGCTACTATTAGAAGACTATTTAAATGCATATGTGGAGTCAGTTCTAATCTCACTTTTAAGCTGTCTTTTGATCCATCATGCCATCACTCTCTTTTGAAGTCAAGGCCATGACTTCTACCTCTATGGTGATTCAAGGCACCTTTATGAAGCTCAACGGTGTCCAAAATCACCTACTTTGGTCACGAGTGTTTAAAGATTTTCGTTGATGATCAAAAGAAATGTTAGCATACGTTGTGTAATCTTTTTGTTTTTCATATTGAAAGGCCTATGAGTGTTTTGTCCCTAAGGGTATTCTTGTACTCTTGACTCTACGGTCTCTCTCTATATAAGAGAGCCCTATGATTTTTAATGAAATCAAGTCATTTCAAATAATTTGGTATCAAAGCATCGGTCCTAGACCGTGGCTCTAGGTATGCCACCCCTCACAGCTTCCAAAACCCCAACCACCAAACCCTACTCACTTCTTTCTCCCTCGTAAGCGGTAGCGGCTCTCGGAGGACCTCCGGCGGCACGCTACAGCACGCGCAACAGTGCTACGGCGACGTGGGTGAGCCTACTGCATCGTCAGCGACGCTCAGGCAAAGCTTGCAGAGGCGCTATGGCAAGCTTAGAGGCTCTCCTACCCTTCAGCGGTGATGCTACAGCATCTAAGTTGATAGCAGCGGCACCGCAGCGACTTTGGGGCCTCTCCTAGCCACCAGCGACGGCACTGTAGCAACGAGGGTCCCTCGCAGCGTGCTACAGCGCTTTTGGAGGCCGATCTAGCCTCCAGTAGCGGCGCTGCAGCAACGTGGTGGACCTACGGTGGTGCTACAGGTGGTTGACGGCGACGCAATAGCAGCGAGGATTGTTTGTCGGGCCTACAACATCATGTTGCAGGCGATGTTGGTCCACAGCAGCCACGCAGCGGCCTCCGGCAGCGTCGCTACAGTGATCTGCGGTGGCGATTGGCGGCGTAGGTGATGTGCATACATCTAAATAGCCAAAAATGTCTATTAATGCATGTTCTTAGTATCATATAAGCATCATGTATTGTAAATATTACATAACATGCTTCATCATACATTTAGGTCAAATTGGACAAATTGTATAGTAATTTCTTCTTCTTGGTGGCCAGGGATAGGGCGACATTTAATCGGGGCCTTAGATTGAAGCTCCAACCATACGGATTTGATCAGAGCGATGATCGGAGTTCAACAACTCTAAGATCGGCCCGATCGGACTTTCGCAGAATCAGATGCAGTCCGAGAAAGATCATAGGTGAAGGACCAAGGTTGTGCATATTGGTATCTCATATGACAAATTCGACCGGACGGATGGGTTTAGATCGACAATTGTAGCCCAACGGCGCAGAAAACGATTCAATCTGACATCCGTGGCACCACCTACAAGCATATGAAGATGGACGGTCAGGGCACCATCCCAACCATCTGCACCTGGCCGCACTCCTCCGCTCGACTCCTGAAGGCTCTTATGACGAGAGATCTCGACCGATGGATGAACATCCAACGGCCCAGATCAGTTAAGCATAAAACCATCCGCGTGCCTCAAACGCGGACACAGCGCGTTGGGCGAAGGCGCTTCCGCGAAAGCTGAGGTCACGGGTTCGAGCCCCCGCGTGACTCAAATCAAGGCGCAGGCGTGGGAGTGGCTTGATTCCACCGTTGGATGAAGCGTGAGCGACGTAGATGCAGGCGACGTGGCGTGATGGATGGGCGAGGAACGCACACGTGCGCAATGACGCAAGATCCAACGTACCATCGTACGCAGATGGGCGCGATACGTTTACGCTGTCTGATCCCACGATCGGACGGCTGAGATCGCGAGATCATGGCTTATGCATTAAGCACAAGGAGGCGGGGAGGCGCACGTCGCCCACGTTCAGGGCTTTAGTGAAGAATAAACACGTCACAAAAGACGCTGCATTAATGTTTTAAGGTTAAAAATGACCTATTTGCCCCCAACCTCTACACCTATAAAAAAGCTACGCCCCCCACATATCAAGCATCCCTTCCTTCACCTCTCACCCTATCCAAGGCTCTAAAGAAGCTTATCCCAAACCTGGGATGCTCCTTTAGAGTTAAAATCAAAGTTTTTCTCGTCCTCATTCCGGAAGTGGATCCCGCGATGATGACGTCCTACCTCACTCCTGGTTCTTCCCGCTTCGTTCTCTGTCTTCCGTCTTCGCCCTTCGTCTTCCAAGCGTCGCCTCGTCCGGCTCATCCTTTAAGCAACCGTCGAGGAAGATAACTTCTCACCTCCTTTCTCTTCATTACTTTCTAGAGTAGATTTTACTACTTTCTAGTTGTAATATTTCCCACTTTCTAGTTGTAAAACATCATTCATATTATAAAGTGCTTGTTCTCTCTCTCTCTTTCTCTCTCTCTCCCATCGAATTTGTTGTAATTATCTCACTTTCCAAATGAAAACAACAAAAAGAATATTTGCGGATTTCAAATCGACGTAGCCTCCCTGTGTTCAACCCTGAATTCTTTTTTAATTTTGGTAAAATTTACTTGACAGATTTCCTCGCAAATCACACTACGACGGGTTTCCAAAACTCAACTCCATTTGCGCAAATTTTCCAGTTCAAACATTAGGTCGATAGGGAGGCGGTGTGCAATGATCTGATCGCTGTGCAACGATTGTGAGGGCCCTTTTTGCCCTGATCTAGGAACGTGAGTTCGTAATGCAGGCCTAAATCTGTTTGATTTTAGATTGTGGATGATTTCATGGTGCTAAAAACTTGATCAAGGCTTCCAGATTGCGAAAAATGGCTTTAGATGATCAGTCCGAGGTATCTTCGAGCTCTGTTGCCGACACCGGGGTACTCAAGAAACCCTTCTTTGGTCCTGATATAAAGTTGGATAAGACCAACTATCCGCGGTGGTCCCAGTCCTTTCTTATGACCGTCAAGGGTCATAAAAAGAGCCATATTCTTACGTATCTGGAGCTTAAGAATAAGACAAGCACAAATACTAATTGGGATAATGACAAAGCCATGGTTTGTGCATGGCTGATGCAGACAGTTATTCCCCACATAGGGGATGAGATCATGTACTACACTACTGCAAAGGAGATATGGGAGTCCTTGCGTGATACCTATTCACATGCCAAAACTCCACACAGGTTTTTCAGGTCTTCCTTTACCTTTTCTATCTGCGTCAGGAGGGACGCACACTGTCACAGTATTACTCCCTCATGAAGGGAATGTTGGAGAGGCACTACTCCTACCTATTAGGGTATGCCTGTGAGTCCTGGGGGAGTTTTAGGAGACAATTGGCTGTTTCTCATTTCTTGGCTGGCCTTGAACCTGAGTATGCAGTAGCCAAATATCAGATTCTCACTGCTCCTGAGCTTCCTACTCTGAAGGAAGCATATAGTAGACTCAGCAAAGTTATCGTACGCACTCCTACTCCTGACACTATTTCTCAGTCGTCTGCACTGGCTACGATCCCTGGATGTGGCAAGGGTTCTACTTACCCTGCACGTGGTCGTGGACGTAGACGCTCTTATAATACAAGTATCAGGACTCCATGTACTTACTATGGCAGACTTGGTCACACTGAGGCTACATGCTGGCAAAAGCATGGTAGGCCACCGGTGGCCAATCAGGCAACTGAGCTCTCCGATGCAACTCTTCCTACTTCTGATATTAGTTCCTTAAGCACTGAGATTGATAACTTGCAGTAACAAATTGCTCAGTTGACTCAGACGTCCTCTCAAATTTCAAACACCGCATCTGTGGCTTCTTCTTCAGAGACACCTGCGACTGGTATGTCGTTACTTTTATCACCTGGTGAGTGGTTGATTGATTCTGGTACATCCAAGTGCGTATGTGGCGACTGAGGCTCTTTCTCTCAGTTAGCACTTGTTACACCTGCCAAGACAGTACAGGTGGCTGATGGAAGACACTCGCCACTTGTTGGCAAGGGAGATGTCTTTATCTCCTACTTTGAGACTTGCAGATATCTATTATGTGCATGATTTTCCTTTGAGTCTATTGTCTGTTAGAAGCATCACTAGATATTTGAACTACCGAATTATTTTTAATGCATCCTCTTATGTATTGCAGGACAAATTCACAGGAAGACGATTGGCAAAGGGCATAAGGAACATGGGGTGTATCGTCTGAACCGTAATGCTTTTGCTACATCTCCTACCCAGGGCCTTGCTCCTGCTGGATCTCGTCTCTAGTGCCACCACCGCCTTGGCCATCTACCCATTCATCGTCTCAGACGTCTTCTACCGCACATCCCCTCCACTACTGTTCTCACCTGTGATGCTTGTCAGCTTAGCAAGCACCACAAGGCTAGTTTTTCCAATTCTACTTCTGTTTCGTCTAATGCTGCATTTGATTTGATTCATATGGACTGTAGGGTCCCAGTCGTACTCCTGATCGACTTGGGAACAAATATTATCTTGTTTTAGTTGATGACTTTTCCCGTGTTTCTAAGATGTTTCTCTTGAAAAATAAGTCCGATGGACATTATTGAGAACTTTGTCAACGAAATAAAAATTCAGCATTCTTGTTTGGTGAAGTACTTTCGTTCTGATAATTCCTTGGAATTTTATACTTTACGTTTGCGCAATTTCTTTTTTAGTTGTAGCATTATCCATGAGACATGTCATCATACCTCTCAGCAAAATGATGTTGCAAAGAGGAAACATCGCCATGTTCTTGATATTGCTCGCACATTGCTGATTCACCATTTTGTCCATCTCTCTATTGTGGTGACACTGTTTTCACTGCTTGTTTTTTGATTAACTGGATACCTAATGCTGCATTGCATGAACGAATTCTTCATGTCATGTATCATGATCGTCCCTTGTTTCACGTCACCTCTCGGACTTTTGGTTGTGTTGCCTTTGTCTATTTGTTGGGACCCGGTCGAGATAAACTAGCATCGAGAACAGTTAAGTGTGTTTTTCTTGGGTATACCCAAATACAAAAGGGGTATCGTTGTTTTGATCCGCTTACTTCTCAGCACTATGTTTCAGCGGATGTTACCTTTCATGAGGTTGTACCTTTCTTTCCTGTGACGACTACTGAGGTAACCCCCAAGGGTGATATGACGCCTATGCCATATTCTCTCATTCGCTTCGGGAGCTTTCCTGAGATTCCTATCCCCACCACACCACCACCACCTCCTGCTACGCATCCCTTTCTACGCCTAACTGAGCTACTCCAGACATATGTTCGCCCTCATACTACCTATAAGGGACCCCCATCCTCGCCTTCATCGGCTTCCAAGGTGAGTCCTCTAGACACTGACGTATGTTTGCCATGTGATAGTCACAAGGACAGGACAAGTGATGTGTCAAGCGATGATCTTGACCTTCCAATAGCCATTCGAAAGCGACCACGGACTTGCACTACTTATCCCACGGCGGGGGCACTTGCTACTGATACTCTAGCTCCTGGATTTGCTGGATTTACTCAGGCATTAGCTACCATGCAAATTCTAGCAACTTACCATGAGGTCATGCTTGATCCAAAATGGTAGGCAGCCATAGAGGATGATGAGATGGTCGCTCTTCAAGGCCGTGGGACGTAGGAGATTACTCCACTTCCTAATGGTGCTGCACTCGTTGACTATCGATGGATATTTACTGTGAAGTTCAATCCTGATGATGGTATTGCTAGGTACAAAGCCCGCCTCGTGGCAAAGGGGTTCACCCAGACTTATCGGGAGGACTTCTTTGATACCTCCCCAGTGGCAAGACTTCCCACAGTCTGAGTGTTAATTGCAATGGCAGTTCAATTAGATTGGCCCTTGCATCAATTAGATATGAAGAATGCCTTCCTTTATGGTGATCTCCAAGACGAAGTCTATATGCAGCAGCCAGCTGGTTTTGAGAGTCAGGGGGAGTGTGTATGCCGATTATGAAAGACTATATATGGCCTCAAACAAAGTCACAGAGCTTAGTTTCAAAGATTGTCACAGGTTGTAGAGGCAGCTGGATTCAAGAGATCGACAAGTGATTTTTCACTTTTTGTCAGGACGACTAGACAAGGTACTGTGGCACTTCTTGTTTATGTTGATGATTTAATCATCACAGGGGAAGATGTGCAGGGTATTGCTGAGGTTAAGCGCATCCTAGCAGAGCAATTTACCATGAAGGACCTGGGGGCTTTACAATATTTCCTTAGTATTGAGGTTGCTCGCAGCAAGGAGAGTGTGGTCTTGTCTCAGCGAAAGTATGCTTTAGATATCTTGCAAGAGGTTGGTATGCTTGGAGCCAAGGAGGCCAATATTCCTATAGACCCCAAGATGCTACTCTTTGATGAGGATGCACAGGTAGTAGATAGCAGACGGTACAAACAGCTTGTGAGCAAGATGTTGTATCCTACTATCACGAGGCTAGATATCTCCTTTGCAGTTGGGCGACTAAGTTAGTTCATGGCCAAGCCAACACATCAGCATTGGAATGCAGCATTGATGGTGCTTAAATATGTAAAGAAAGCTCCTGGGAAGGGTCTCTTCTTCTCAAAAGGGTCCTCTATGATGTTAGTTGGCTACTCAAGATGCAAACTATGTCGAATGCCATGTGGATCGTAAATCCACTACTGGATTTTGCACCTTCTTAGTAGGAAATTTGATCACATAGAGGAGTAAAAAACAGGGCACAGTTGCGAGATCCAGTGCCGAGTCTGAGTACAGAGATATGGTTCAGACGACTGCTGAGATGATGTAGATCAGATCCTTGCTTATTGACCTACAGGTGTAGTTTTCTACCCCTATGGAGAGGCGAGGTGATAATAGAGTAGCCACCTTCATTGCCAACAACCCAGCATTTTACGAGAGAACAAAGGATGTTGAGGTTGACAGTCATCATACCAGGGACATTATCCAGAAGGGGTTCCTATCTATCACTTCTGTTGCATCTAAGTAGACTGCAGATATCTTCACCAAGCCCTTAACTAGATCATTTGATTCTTGTATATCCAAGTTGAGCATAATAGATATCTATGCTCCAGCTTGAAGGAGAGTGTTAGCATCTGTTATGTGGTCTTTTTGTTTTTCTTATTGAAAGGGCTATGAGTGTTTTGTCCCTCAAGGACATTCTTATACTTTTAACTCTACAGTCTCTCTCTATATAAGAGAGTCCTAGGATTTCCAATGAAATCAAGTTATTTCAACCAATTAGAAACTCCACAAATTAACCAAGAATCCTCCTGGTTCCTAATCTGCAGTCTTTAAAAGATGGGAACAAAATAATTACTTGGTTATGAATTGAATGATAACCACTATTGAGCCACAGATCGCAACAAATTCTCTACAAGAAAACTGTCAAGATATGGGAGAGTTTGGTGAAGAAATATTCCCAAAGGTTTAATCATACCCATCTTGCTAACATATACCGTTGAATTTGGTCCACATCCTAGGGTGATCGATTCTTGGTTGACTATTACACTAAGATGAAGGCCCTATTTGAGGAGCTAAACGTCTTCCAGCCGTTGTGCTGTGACACCCAAACAAGATAGAAGCAAACATGGCAAGTGTATTGATTTCTAGATGGTCTGAGTTCTAAATACTTGTCTGCTCATGACCAAATTCCATGCTTAAAGGATCTCCCTAATCTAGAGATAGTGTATGGGCAACTTTAGAAGATTTCTCCTGACATGGGAACTCAGATATCTATGGTTGTGCCACCTAGTGCTCCTACGAAGACCTCTGCCTTCGTAGTCTCTTGGAGGCGTGGTAGTTCTAGAGCTGGTCATGGTCACAACCGAGGGCAAGACTATACATATGAACCGTGTATCCATTGCCAATAGACAAACCACCCTTCTGAGAGACGTTAGGCTAAGTTTGGCCGACCTGGTAGGGCCAACACTGCAATAGTTCAAGGGGAGACAACCCCTCCTAGACTCCCTTCTCTATCCTCTGATGACTATGCATGCCTTCTGCAACTTACCAAGCACTTGCTCCTCAAAATACCACTGCATCTCTCGCTACAACTAATACTTCAACCAATCTAGCTACTATTTCATTCACCTCTTCCAGGGTGGTGGATTTAGGTGCTTTTAACCATCTCATTGGTAAGAAGGATGCACTTATCTCTTTGCGACAGTCTTCTGCTATTACTTCAGTCCGATTGGCAAATGGGTCTTATTCCTTAGTTACTACAATTGAAGATGTCCACTTTACTGATTTTTTATGACTTTCAGATGTTTATTGTACCCTTGAGTTCCCTTTGAGCTTGTTATCAAGTTATAAATTGTGCAAGAAACTTTCCTACTAAGTGATTATGATGAGCAATTTGTTTTTCTTTTCAAGACATCTAAATGGGGAAGATAATTGATAGGGGGATTGTGAGAGATAATTTCTATTACATTGATACTCTTCAATCATTTGCAAGTGTTGCATCTAGCTCTACCAATCTTGAGCACTACCATCATTGTCTAAGTTACCCAAGAAAGGCCACCAAGTCACTAATCCCTTACAAATAGTCCCTCATCTTTTGATTTCTCAAACATCTACTTAATGTTTCAAAGGTTTATGCTGAGCTAAGGGCATTCATTATTTATGTTATTTTTGAGGTGTCTTTGTAATTGTCCTAAACCTCTCTAGTATAAAAGAGAGGCTAGGGTTTTCTTTTGAAGATAAGAGACATTTCTTTCCCTTAACATGATAACAAAGCAACAGTCCCAGGCTGGTGCTTCGATATCCCACCAAATACCCACCCAAAAGATGATCAAATCGCCAACATACAGGTGATTTGACCATCAAAACTCCAATGGAGCGCGGTAGCAGCGGCAGCGACATTGGAGACGAGCCCCTCAACACCACCATTGGTGCCCCATGATCCCCCACCACCAGTTGGGGGTCTAGCAGCCCCATCGCCCAGACCGCCGGTAGGTAGTAGCTTGCCACCGTCAGACCTACAATGGGTCTATCAGTGGCCCAGCAGACCGATATCTCCCAATTTGCGATCCTTTGTGGTGTTTTGTGTGTGGTGAAGACTATCTCACACGTTGCCTATGCGGTGATGAGTCTCCTCTCACCATTGAAAGTCAAGTTTTCCCCCTCAAGCATGATGAGCCTTCTCTCATCCAAGGAAGATGTAATAGATCCACAGAAAGGAACAATTTCAGATCTAAAGGGATTGGCATTTGCAGTCCAAGAAGATCCAAGGAAGAAAACGAGGACCAAATGAGCATGGATAATCAACTTCGATGCCTCCATTCATCTCACAGGAGATATGGAGACTTATAAATCCCATGAATCCATGCAAGAACTTAGGATGTCAAAGTGGCCAATGGAGCAACATCACCAATCACGGTAGTTGGGTGTGTACATGCCTCTTTAGAGATGTTGATTGAAGGGATTCATTGTGCTCCAGAGTTTCTAATGAGCCAATTGTTAGCAAGTTGCAACTGTAAAGATTGTGGATATGTGTTGTATTTCATGAAGGTCAATGTTATTTCCATGATCGACAGACAAGAGGTATTATTGGTGGAGGCATAGAGCGAGATGGTCTTTACTATCTCAACACACCTACATTGTTTGCTGGAGCAGTTTCCATAGCTATTGATCCCTGGCTATGGCATAGGTGGCTTGAGCACCCATTGCTCAAGAAGATGCAACAGATATATCCCAGTCTGCTTGATTTCTTGACCTTACAGTGTAAGGATTTTCAGCTTAGGAAGCATCACAAGAGCACTTACCCACAGAGGGAGGTTAGAGTGAGTTATGTTCCCTTTGCATTAGTACATTGTGATGTGTGGGGACCATCCAGGGTGCCTACCCTAGGCGAACATAGATACTATACTGTTATTGTGGACGATCATAGCCGCCTCACTTAGGTTTTCATCACCCACATAGAGATTCCCCAAGTTATCTAGCAATTCTTGGCAGAGGTTCAGACTCAGTATGATGGTACAGTTCGAGTCTTCCACAATGATAATGCCTTAGTGTTTGTGCAGCAAGATGTTCAGAGCCTCTTCTTTTCCCGAGGCATTATTCACTAGACATCTTGTGCTTACACATCTCAGCAGAACGACATGGCTGTGGATAAGTTTCGACATCTGGTTATTACTACGACCCTGATAATCCATATGAAGGTTCCTACGCAATTCTAGGGAGATGCCATACAACTTACCTGATTAATCGGGTACCTTCGTCAGTTCTTTGTGGGCAGATTTCCTTTCAGGTGATTCATCCAGATTGTAACAGGTCATTTGCTCTACCCGTAAGGATTTTTAAGTGTACTTGTTTTGTCCAGACATATGATAACCAAGACAAGTTTTCTCCTAGGACAATCAAACGTGTCTTCCTCAGATATTCCATAACAGAAAAGGGCTATAAGTGTTATGACCCAAGCCGTAGGAGATATATGTTGAGAGAATTGGTTTGTTGGTTAATGTCACATTGGAAGATGTGGACTTTGTGTGTGAGTGGTTGTCTATAAATAGGTGTGTATTTCCATATTCCTTTGAGAAGAAATATATAAATCAGAGCCCTATTGGGGCCTTCTCCTGCAGTTTTCTCCCTACTCTTCGTCAATGGGATTTCCACGTAATCCCAAGTATTCTACATCATCTTTATTACTTTGATTATTGCTTCCACATTATTTAGATTATTCAACTTGGTATCAGAGCAGTTCTTTCTTGAGATTATCTGTTTGATTTAAAAATTATATTATTTTTGGAGTTCTTTTTCTAATCGACTGCAAGGAGATCAATCAATGCCTAGGAGCCCAGGCGAGGCTTAGAGGTGCCTCTGCAATCCTCATGGCAAGGCAACACAGCTGCACGGAGGCTGCAGAGGCGATGAGCCGGTAGTCTGCTGGACCGCATCAAGTGGCGCCACTAGGGGGAAGGCAACGTGCCTCTTACGACATCACAAGGAAGGAAGAGAGGCTCATGATCGTAGCGATGCTTTAGCGAGTGCTGGTGGTGCTAGCGAAGATCTGAGGCAGTGGTGGCGCCAGTGGCTTCCACTTCTGGCGCACAAAGAAGGCGATGGCAGGCTAGGTAGTGCCGCGCAAGATGAAGAGGTGGCAGTCGGAGGAGCTTCTGCGTCGCTAATGAAGGGGGTGATACATGAGGCGTCGCTCTCACGCAAGACGAGGTCGAGTCAGTGATCGTTGCGGAGATCTCGCATGAGATTCGCGGCGAAGTCGATGGTGATGATGGCAGCCGAGATTCGCAGCGAAGACTGAGGTCTAGTGGCATACTGCGTAAGGTTTGTGGCACGATGCGCGAGGTCTAGTGGCATCGCCCGAACGCTAGAACATAGAACGGAGAAAGGAGGGGGCGATCGCCCAAACCCTCACCCTCGCAGTGGATGGCTCTGCTGCCTACAAGGAGTAGCTAGGAGCGGCGATAGTGCCGCTAGGGCTTGCAAGAACAGGCTAGCGGTCGCGAACAGCGATTTCCGACAAGGATCTTGACGAAGATCACGTGAGAAGTGATTGTGATCAAGAGTCGCGATGAGGATTTCGGTGAGACTGCTTCCATCTTTGCTTGGGTCATGATGGTTTGGGTTTGTTTCTCCCTCTATCTCCCTCTCACCAGGTGGTGATTTAGTTCTTTTAGAAGGTGAGTGGTTTTCCTTCTTTTATATTTCTTGTTCCATCTGAGTTGTGACAAAAGAGAGAGAGAGGAAAACAAAGAAGAGGGCAGAAGAGGATATCGAAAAGAAAATTACAAAAAAAATGAAGGATGATTATATTTAAGAGAAGAGGTGGAGAAGTATTCCCTAGTTTTTATTGCTTTATTTCTTCTCTTGTTATTTTTTCTCCCATACGAGTATGAGAGAAAGGGGGAGTGTGGAAGCCTGTTGTAGTCATCCCACGTTTGCGAGTCCCTTTTATTCTTGGACTATACATGAGAAACCATAACTCTAGGAGATCCAGAGTTTCGAGGTCTCTAGAGAGGAAGATCCACTTTCAAGACCCTCAAAGGAAGGGCCAATTTCAAGTTTCTATGTGGGAGATCCAATTTCGTAGACTCCAGAGAGGGATATCCACTTTCAAGGTCTTCAGAGGAAAATCCTTTTCAGGGATACTGAATGGGGAGCCACCAACACCAGTCGAGGTCTCCAAAGGAGAGGCCCTTATTAAAACCAACTACAACAATTTGTCGTCAAGTTCTAGCCTGTCTGACATGTCATCAATATACCTACCTATAGGCATGAACAAAAGTGCAACTGGTCTGTAGAGGAGTCAGTTACACCTATTGAGAGTGTTGTTTGATTTGCTAGGGTTTCTTTTTGTTACAAGCTGAGCATTCCATGCTCCAGCTTGAGAGGAAGTGTTGAGAGAATTGGTTTGTTGGTTTAGTGCTACATTAGAAGATGTAGACTTTGTGTGTGAGTGATGACCTATAAATAGGCATGTACTCTTCTCATATTCCTTTGAGAAGAAATATAGAAATCAGAACCCTATCGGGGTCTTCACCCATGATTTTCTCCCTGCTCTTCATCAGTGGGGTTTCCACGTAATCCCAAATGTTCTACATTATCTTTATTGCTTTGATTATTACTTTTGCATTGTTTAGATTATTCAACTATATATTATTACTGCATATGTCATTTTCTTTGAGAATGTCCCATACTCCTCAGAGGAAGGAACATCTATACAGACTGCCTTGGAGGAGACTCAGGTGTACCACTGGAGGCCACATGCTTCACTTGACATTGGGACTTATCACAACTTGACAAATGAAAGTAGTTCAAACGCAAAGGAGTAGTCAATTCCAAGGAACCCACTAGAGCATGCACACTTCATCCTCTTTCCCAGTATACAAGAGTTGCTCATCTAGAAGATGGGGTTCGTCAATTTGCTTCTACCATTACTGCCACCGTAATTCCCAGGGATTTTACCCAGGCTTCCCAGGATCCTAGATTGCATGCTATAATGGATGAGGAGATACATGCCTTACAATCACGACAAACATGGGAGTTAAGGCCATGTCCTACTGGTGCTACAATAGTTAATTGCATATGGGTCTATACTATCAAGTACAGACCTGATGGGACAATGGGTAAATATAAAGTTAGGCTTGTTGCCAAAGGCTTTACTCAAACTTATGGGGTAGATTATTTTGAGCACTTTTCTCCTGTCGCTCGTATTACTTATGTCAGGATTATTATTTCAGTCATTGTGATTAGGAGATGGCCTTTAAATCAGCTTGATATTAAAAATGCCTTCTTGTATAGTAACTTTTCCGAAGAGGTGTACATGAGACAACCACCAAGTTACAACTGTCAAGGGGAGAATGTTTGTCACCTGAGGAAGGCACATATGCATTGAAACAGAATCCTCGTGCCTAGTTTAAGAGGTTCAGCACAAAGATTGATATGGTTGGATTTCAACACTTTACTTCTGATCACTCTATCCTCATCAGGAAGACGAAGTACGAAAGTCATACTCGAGTTGTTATTTCTGCAGTATGTCTGGATGATATAATTCTTACTGGTGATGATGAGGATAGGATTGCCCAGACCAAGTCCTTCTTGCAATCGACGTTCGTCACCAAAGACTTGGGAAAGTAAAGATATTTTCTGGGGATTGAGGCAGTGCGACAGGGATCAAGTTTGTCTTTGCCACAAAGGAAGTATACACTCCAGATTCTCCAGGAGATAGGTCTGCTTGGGACCAAGCCCTCTAGTGTACTTGTGGAGTCTCCACCAACACATTCCTCAGATGAGGAGGGGACCCATTTTATGAGGACGCGACTCGTTACCGAAGTATTGTGGGTCGCTTACTTTATCTTACTATCACGAGGCCCGATATCAGCTTTCCAGTGAGCAGGGCTAGCCAGCACATGCAGACTCCATGTTACAGTCACTAACATGAGGTTTGCCTTATTCTGAGGTACCTCAAGGGAACACCAGGTGGAGGGTTGTATTACAAAGATAGTAGCAGCTTAGATATTCTTACCTATTCTGATGTAGATTACACCTCAAGGGAACACCAACTTTGTTGTCTACCTTGGGCGGAATCTCTTCTCCTGGAGTAAAAAGCAAAGTGTTGTTGCTTGTTCAAGTGCAGAGACAGAGTATAAAGCGATGGCACAGGCTGCTTGTGAGATTATGTGGGTTATTTCCTTCTTACAGGATCTTGGCATCCAGACTACTATGCCTATCCCACTTCTCTGTGACAAGTTAGCCACCAACATTGCCTAGAATCTGATCTTCCATGAGAGGAGTAAGCATATTGAGGTCGACTACCAAGCTGTTCGTGATGTTCTCACCGGAAAGATTAGCACCCCATATGTCTCCTCAGAGCTTCAACTGGCTGATATATTTACCAAGGCTCTGAAGAAGAAGCGTCTTGATTACTTGTGCGACAAGTTGGGTCTTGTAGATATCTACACCCCAACTTAAGGGGAGTGTTGAGCTTAGGGACATTATTTATATTATTTTTAGGGTGTCTTTGTAATTCTCCCATACCTCTTTAGTATAAAAGAGAGGCTAGGATTTTCTTTTGAAGATAAGAGACATTTGTTTTCCTCAACAGTTTACTTACCTTTTAAAATTGCCATTACCAAATTAAGGTCCTTAATGCCCTTAATTCCCCATTAAGCAACAAAGTAAGACTTTAATTAACTCATTAAGTATATTCAAAGATTCAGGCCCTTACAATGCACGCACCCAGCAGTAGTGCTAGAGGTGTTGTGCCGTTGTAGCCGATGATGCTGACCAATAAGTAACCAACAATGACCCGACGACGAGAAGGGAAGAGAGAGGGGTTTTGGTGGATGTTACGAGTTTAGGGTTTTGGTGGGATACCAAGCACCAACCTAGGACCGCTACTCTGATGCCAAAGAGAAAGAAATGCGCAACACAGTTTACTCCAGAAACCCTACAACTCATTATAAAGAGAAAATGAGAGGAGAATTAACAATACAAACCCATAAAGAACAGGAAAATAAATAAAAGACCGAAGGAGTATCATAACAAAAACATATAAGCATCATAGCAGAGAATCCCAAGCAGTAGTAGGAGACGATCCCAAGCAAAAGGTGAGAGACAATCCCTAGTATACGAGCAATCCAAAGCATGGCCATCTTAGTAAATTGTAAAACATGTGACATAGACCAAGTCTCACCGGTAGAAAGACATCATTTGAAATGCATATAAATACGCAGGATTCACAATTGCACACCCCTAATAGTGCGCAAAAAATGCTATGTTCATTGTCGCACCGAACAAGCGGAACAACAACTCACATTGCACGCATCGTAAGGGTAATATGAGTGCGCCTAAATCAAGTTCTAGCGTGGAAACACATAAAGGATGCATGAATCCACAGAATCTATGGGCATCGAGATACACAAACCCCCGGTTAAGCCATGCTAGAGGGTCTACCAAGCGCCAATAGGATTCCGATGATCTAAAGCTATATCACTAAAACAACACGAACCTTTGTAGCAACAATCGAACCATATAAGAATCAAAAACAAACCAAAAGTCTTCCCCTCATTGTCATAACTTCTGTAAAATCCATATTATTCGTAAAATCCAAATTATTCTCGCATAAACGGAGTACTTCCAAAAGTGTCACAAACACATAAGGTCAAGAGCAGAGAGAAAGTGCATGAAAACCCATGCACAAGCCAAAGTGATGTTGCCCAGACAAGATTTCTATCGATTCCAAATGCTGGCAACCAATTGTCGATGGTCCTTCAACTGATAGGGGCATCTCTAGTGGCCCACCAACCTGTGGGTTGTCGATGGCAATGATAGGGAGTGGTGCATTAGGGTTTAAGACCCTGGAAAGCACCACCCAGTTGGTTCCTTTCATCAGTTTGGACACCGACTAGTGGTTAAAGGCTTCCCCCCGACCAGTAGAGGGGTCACCAAAGGCCCACCTACTGGTGGTCGGCTAATGGCAATGAGTAGTGGCGGTTCTTTAGGGTTTCTAGCTCTTAAAACCCTAAAACAATATTGTTACTATTATTAGAAGAGTACATGTGTAATTTTTGCCTAGTTGAGGGTTACTCTTGTATTTTACCTTGAAACTCTCCCTATATAAGGAGAGCTAGGATTTCTAATAATAGATGGATTTCGTGTTTTCTCTTCTCCCTCAACATAATATCATAGCAAGGTGGATCCTAGACCCTTCGTGCTCTGATCCACCTTGCTCTAGTGCTCTTCCGACCAAATAACCCTCTTCTCTCTCTAGTCTATAGCACACCTGTAAGATCTTCATCAACATCAAGGAGGGACACCATCAACGGCAGCAGCGACCAGTAGCGTTGCTTGTGCACCGACATCCACCAGCATCGTCCTGATGCACTGCTAAACCCTAGTGCCACTCCGACTAACAGTGCATCGCCAGATCTCCTCCACGATCGCCGTCGCCCGCACTGCCCTGGCACACACTGAAACCCTAGCGCACCGCCAAGGCTTCTCCAAGATCGCCAGCGCTGCCCCACGACCCAGCACAGTTGCCTAGCGTCACCGAAACCATCTCTGCCACCCAACACCGCCAATAGCCCACTAACGTCGTCGGGTGCCATCGGGGGGCGATCTTTCTCCATTTGGTGCAGCCTGGGGTGTTGCACATCTCTAATCAGATGACGATGTACTAGAACTCCTCCTTAGGTGGCTTGGGTTATCGTTTCTACTTCCCATGACTCATAAAGCATGTTCTATCGCTCTGGATACTAAAAATCAGATCTGAGTTCTTCCTCCTGATTTCAATAGCTTCGTGTGGTCACCGTCATGGCTTCTACCTCGAGTGAAACAGTTGAAGCAAAGTCGATGACTACCTTGGCTTCCTTGATGGTTCAAAGGACAACCATCAAACTCAATGGACTTCAAAGTTATCTCCTATGGGCACAAGCTTTCAAGATATTTGTGGGTGGCCACAAGAAGCTTTCAACCCTCTCTACTAGTCCTCCTAAGTCAACTCATAAGGATTTTGAAAAATATGAGCAAGATAATTATCTAGTGATTGAACTAGATAATGAACAATGTGGAGTGACAAATAGCATCAAATCTATTGTACAAGAAGATAGCGAAGGATATGTGGTAGAGCCTCTCAAAGAAGTATTCTCAAAAATCTCATCATGGTCGTCTTTCAAACATATATTGCCATATATGGTCCATATCTCAAGGAGATAGAACACTAATTGATTATTATATAGAGATGGAAGGACTCTTTGAAAAGCTAAATGTGATTCAACCTTCTTATTGTGATGCTCAAACCAACTAGAGATAGACTTGGAAAGTCTACAAATTTTTGGATGGGTTGAATGCTAAGTTCTCATTTGCTCGTGAAAATATTTTAGCCCTTGAGGCTATGCTTGATTTGCAGACTATATCTATGGATGCAAGCCATAGATATATAACACTGAAGCATATGGACGCAAGCCCTTGAGGTTATGCTAGTTCTCATATAGTCGTCTACAGAAAATATCTATGGACGCAAGCCATCCTCCGGTTGTCTCTATGACATATAACACTGAGGCATAGACCTTTGCTGCAACTGGAGGCAGAGGAAAGTTCCGAAGGGATCATAGATATGAAGGTGGTCGTGGATGATGTCGCATCTATAAACCTTGTATTCACTATCAGAGGACAAATCATCCATCGGAGAAATGTTGGGCTAAATTTGGTTATCTAAGAAATCACTCCATTACTGCTACAATGGCTGAGGGGGAGCTGCCTCCCTCTACTGAATCATTGCCTACTTCGTTGTCATCTTCTACCCCTACTTTGACGATGGATGACTTTAATCGTCTTATGGCCCTTCTGTGTCAACCTATTGCCTCAGACACTACAGCTTCTCTGGCTGCCACTAGCAGCTCTATGAACCTTGCCACTACTTCATCCTCTTCATCATGGATTGTTGACTCAGGTGCTTCGAGTCACCTCACTAGTAAGAAAGATGCTATTGTCTCTATGCATAAAGCTAATGATATCACTTATGTTCATCTGGCAAATTGTACATATTCTTGTAATACTGGAGTTGGAGAGGTTCATTTTTCAAATAAGCTTAAGCCTTCTACTGTCTACTGTGCTCCAGAATTCCAGTTGAGCTTATTATCTATTTACAGATTATGTAATGAAGTTAAATGTCATATCATATTTGACGAACAATTTGTCTATTTTCAAGACATTCGAATGGAGACGATGATTGGTAGGGGGATTGAACATGATTGTCTTTACTACATTGATGCTACTACTTTGTTTGCTGGTGTAGCCACTGTTTTTATGGATCCAATTCTTTGGCATAGTCGACTAGGTCATCCTACTGCTTCACATCTACGAAAATTGTTTCTAAAGTCTACCATACCACCAAATATAGATTGTGAAATTTGTCATCTTGGCAAGCATCACCATTCTTCCTTTTCATGTAGACAGAATAAAAGGTGCTCTGCACCTTTTGAGTTGGTCCATTGTGATGTTTAAGGTTTGTGTCCAATAACCCACTGTAATGTTTACCACTATTATGTAGTCTTTATTGATGACTTCAATCGTCTGTCCTGCGTGATAGGTCTAAAATTTTTTCTATTGTTCCAAAGTTTTTCAATGAAGTGCAAAATATTTATTCTACTCGCATCAAAATTTTTCGTAGTGATAATGCTTTGGAATTTATACAAAGCGATGTGGCTAATTTTCTTTTTAACAATGATACTCTTCATCAAACCTCCCGTGCTCACACTTCACAACAAAACAGGGTTGCAAAACGGAAATTACACCATTTGCTTGATGTTGCTAGAGCCATAATGCTTGACACAAATGTGCCTAAGAATTTTTGGGGGATGCTATCCTAACATCAACATACTTGATAAATAGACTTCCTTCCCCGGTGCTTAACAGAGCCACACCGTTACTTTTGTTGCAGCCAGATACCACACCCTTTGCATTGCCACTATATATTTTTGGGCGCATTTGCTTTGTTCACCTCTTTGAGACTCCTGATAAATTGTTTTTGCGGTCCGTTAAGTGTGTTTTCGTGAATTATTCTAGAACCCAGAAGGGGTAACGATATTTTGATCCTGTTGGAAGACAATATTATATGTCTGCAGTTGTCTCCTTTATTAAGAAGGCTCCCTACTCTCATGAGGGGTCTAGTCACGAGTGGTTTTCACAGACTTATGAATGTCGACATTCTTCATCTATTCCTGTCCATGTACCTATCATGTAGGTAGAAGATCAAGAGGAGCCTCACGTCCCCTCACCATCATCAGATCTGGATAATCCACCACAGCAGTTTAATGAGATTCCTATTGCTTTAAGAAAGCCGCTAAGATCTTGCACCTTACACCCCATGGCCCATTATACAGCTACTGATCACATTAGTCCAGATTTACAGGGATTTACTACAGCTCTTGCAGCTATGGTGGTTCCTAAACATCACGATGAGGCTCCTCAAGATCGTGGCTGGAGATAGGCAATGCAAGATGAGATGGATGCTCTTATATCTCGAGGTACATGGGACTTAACACATCTTCCACCAAGAGACAAGGTAGTGGACTGCAAATGGGTGTTTACTGTGAAGTATCACCTGAATGATACTATTGAGAGGCTAAAGGCCAGACTTGTAGCAAAGAGATACACCCAAACTTATGGGGTCGACTACTTTGATACGTTCTCCCCAGTGGCACATATATGTTCTATCAGGGTCATTCTCTCTTGCGGTTAATAAAAACTGACCCCTGCATCAATTGGATATAGAAAATGCTCTCTTAAATGGTGATTTGCAAAAGAAAGTGTATATGTCTCAACCACCAGGCTTTGTGGTTGAGGGGGGGCAGGTACGTAGGCTCAGAAAGGCTATCTATGGTCTAAAGCAAAGCCCCCAAGCTTGGTTTGAAAGGCTTAGTGTTGCAATACAAGAGATTGGATTCTGCATATCTACATCTGATCATTTTGTCCTCATTAGACGAAAGGAATCTGGAACTACCATTCTTATTGTATATGTTGATGATACACTACTCACAAGAGATGACATTCAGGGAATTCAGGATACTAAAACATACTTGTAGAGAACATTTGTAACTAAGGATTTAGCCAACCTATGCTATTTCTTGGGCATTGAGGTTGCCAAAAACTCCAAAGGGATGTCTCCGTCCCAAAGGAAGCATGTATTGTACTTAAGCTTCTTGGTGAAACTAGATTGTTAGGTGCACGACCATCTATGGTACCTGCAGAGTCACTGTGCCGATTGCTAGACGACTATGATCCGTTGTTTGAGGATAGAGGAAGGTATAGGAGTATTGTTGGGAAGATCTTGTATGTCACTCTTACAAGACCTGATATTAATTATGTTGTTAACAAGGCCAACCAGCATATGGAGAACCCGAGATATAGTCATTGGAATGTTGTGTGTCTTATCCTCAAGTATCTCAAAGGAAGTCCTAGAAAAGGACTTTACATAAAGAACAATGGTCATTATGATGTACATGCATATTCTGATGCTGACTACGCAAGGAGTCCAGAGGACAGATGGTCTACCACAGGTTGTGCCACCATTCTTAGAGGAAGTTTGGTCACGTGAAAGAGTAAAATGCAAATCATAGTGTCCAAATCCAGTGCGAAGGCAGAAAATCGGGCAATAGCACACACCACTTGTGAGATTATGTGGCTTATTAACTTTCTAAAGGACCTAGGAGTTGAGGTCAAGACACCTATTCCGATGTTCTACGACAATAGGTCAGCCATATTTATTGCTTCCACTCGATGTTTCATGAATGCACTAAACACATTGAGGTGGACTATCACTTTGCGCCTGATATGGTGACTTCAAGCAAGATATGCACCTCTACTACTACATCAAAGCAGTAAGTGGTAGATATTTTCACTAAGGGCTACCTTGGAAGCATTATGATTTCCTTTATTCCAAGATAGGCATGTTAGATATATATATGTTCCAGCTTATGGGGGAGTGTTAGTATTATTAGAAGAATACATGTGTTATTTTTACCTAGTTAAGGGATACTCCTGTATTTTACCGAGAGACTCTCCCTATATAAGGAGAGGTAGGGTTTCTAATAAAAGATTGATTCCATGTTTCCTCTTCTCCCTCAACAAATGTGTTTCTATTTTTTTGTCTAAGAGAGAAAAGAGGTGAGGAAAATCAAGGATGGTATTGACCACCAATCTAGATCCATTGGTCCCATGTCGTGTTGAGAATAAAATTGCATCAAAAATCGTTCAAGACTCAAGCCACTCATATATAAAGGAGGTGAAAGGGAAGATTTCAATGTAATACTCTACAAAAAGGAGATAACAAAAAGGACCCAAAGTAAAATAACTCTAACAAATATGATTCTCACCGGATGATTACTGAGTAATTTATGATGCAATAGTGGCATATTTGGGTGCAAAAGGTAAAAATTCTGAAAGAAGGATTCTCAAAAGGGTGCAACGGTAATTTACTCATAGATTCATGGATTTAAACATTCTTTGCCTATCTAGATCTAAGTAAAAAGGGAGGGTTTAAATAAATAAGATCGAAAATTTTTAAAATTACTTAAATACTATAAGAAGTTAACTCTGTTTATATAAATGTCAATTCACTTGTCAATCTCAGTATCAATCATGATAAAATATAGATCGTATCAATTCCCGCATCAATGCAAATCTCAAAGTCTTAATCTTGATTAACACAATGATTGACGTAGGGATTGACATTTATGTAAATATGGATTTATTATAAAAGTTTTTTATAACAGTTACGTAAAAATCCCAAAAGAATGAGGGGAAAAAGTTCTTCTTGTAATCCTGTCTCTATCAAGCCAAGCTGATCGGAAGGGGTATTCTCCTGGATTAGATCAAGAAAGGTTATCTCTTGCATTGGATAGAATTTCTTGTTAATTTCAGGTTCTAAAGGAGTCCAGATGCAAGCTTTATATGTCCAAGAATCTAACCTAATAGGAGAAGAGCCAGGAATCCATGTAGCATGCCCACAAAGAGGCATTATCCTCGTCATGGTTGACCACTGTCCAGTAATCCCCAACTGTCAGCGTTTAGAAAAAGGAAAGAAAAATAAAAAATAATAGTGCACATCCTTCACGTTTTCGGCGAATGGTACTTGGCAAACTACCTGCTGATAACATTCACCCTTTGGGATTATGCCAAGATTTACCAGACAAGACATCAGAAGAATACCATGTTGTTATCCTGCATAACTTTCAGGGTGGAGCGATTGCCAAGATCTCTTGCTTCAGACTGACCATAAAGCCGGTTAAGTGCAGCCCTGAGTCGATAACTCCCTCCTAGATGATATATTTTCGTTGCAAGAGGTGTAGGAACATTTGACATTATTCCTGCAAGACAAATAGATTTGATTCTATGGATGCAATTCAAAAACAAAAATTGCAGAAGCAAATATCTAATAATAGCTAATGTTGCAGTTACTCCTGCAGCTTTGCAATGAGAGTTTGAGCAGTTGGTCGTTAGGCCTAAACAACAAGAATGTTTTCAAGATAAACTAGGAAAAAAAAGTGATGGCATGAAATCACCATACTGCAGAGACCTGGAAAGCTGACACAACAATCAGATGTATTAACTGTGAATAATCTTTGCAGAAGACTCAATGTGGCAGGTAGCCACAAAATTACTAGTCAATATATATACACATAACTGGGGGGGCGGCATGGAACCGTGCTGCTGCCCTGCACCCAATTTATATGCAGACCCCTCCTCACAACCAATGGTTCAATTGAATGGTCCGGATTGAAACTAAGTGATCCCCACCCCACTTACCCCCTCCCTCCCCACCTTTACCCGGTGACACTCACACCGGTGACACCAACCTCACTCCGCTACCTCCTCCTCATGCTGGCACTCCTCCTCCTCACACTAGTGATGGTAACCTCACTCCTCCTTGCGTTGATCCAGCTGCTCCTTACGCTAGGGACAACCCTGCCCCTTCCTTCCTCCTCCCACATCCTCTTCCTCACCTCAATCCAGCTCCACCTCACGCCAATGACAGCCCTCCCTCCTCCTGTTCACTCCACCTCCCCCCCTTCCAAGTCAATTAAAATTGTACAAAAATGAGTAATTCAACCTCTATCAGGTCATCGTCGCAAGGACATATGGTATGAAAATGTCATTGTGGATTATATGCAACAGTATACACGTCCCACAAAGAATAGCAAAGGACACAATTTTTATCGATATTTAAGATGGGACGCAACACATATGAAAATGTCAATTATAATGTGTTAAATATATTCTTGCATTTTATTCATTTTTATAACTTTGGAACCTGTGTTATCATTATAGGAAACTAACTTATGTAAGTTGTTCGAATGGGTTGACAACCATCACCTTCGCTCTGTTGATGCCCAATATCAAATTGATACAATGCAACAACTTCAAGAGAAGTTAATGAAGAAACAATTACAAGAGCTACAATGGCAAATGAAATGACTCAAAGCTATGAAAATTATGTTAGGCAACAAAAATAAAGCTATTAAGAGTTATATTGTACGGTTTGAACTTATACTTCTCATAATCACTGTTATGCAAGTAACATTTAATGTATCAGTTGATTTTCACTCATGAGACATGTATTTCTTATATAACAAACTAGAATCAAAACAATCAATTTGATGTTATTTGGCAGTGCTATTTCATTCAATGTATGAGTTGTTCACTAATGTGATATTTGGTTTCAGAACTAAAATTCATCAGTGACATTTGGTCCAAGTGCCCAAAACTTGTAACAAGATTCATATTGCCACAAGGAACTCAAAAAAAAACCATCCCCAAACCAATAAAAACTCAAACCTGTAACAAAACTTTAACAAAAACATAAGTGTTAAGAAATAAAATCAATAGGATATTATTGAGTTGTTCTCGATTTAGGTCTTCTATTTTTAATAATTATTTAGTTATATTCCCATGTATGCCAAGGTCCTCTCTCTATATAGAAGGTTAAAGCCCCTCTTTTATGATTAATAAAAGTCTATATTCTTCCCAAAATCCCAACATTATATCAAAGCCATTGATCTTAGTGGGTTAGGATTTAGGAGGAGAAAACCTAAAGGGGGTAGGCCCTCCAACGACGTCGCTGGTCTCTGGCAAACCACAGAAGAGGACCTCTCCTCTCTTAAACCTCTCCTCTCTTCTTCCTCTCCTTCTGTTATTGCTACTGCAAACAACACCACGACAACAGCAAAAGCAGCAGCAATTGCTGCTGCTATTGCCCTCTCTCCCACACTACAGCAAGCCTTGTTGGCCGTATAAGGCTGTTGCAAGTTCTCTCTCCCTTGTCTAAGCTGTCATGTTTGAGTCCTCATTTGTTTGAATGGAAGAAACAATGAAGACAGGAGCAACCACCAAATGTCCAAATAATGGGCATCTCTCACGCACCTCAAGAAAAATCAAGCATAGACTAGCTCTGTGAGGGCATACAAGAAGAAGCACCTAAGGTTGAAGACACAAAAAGGGACTACCACGTCGACAAGAGTTAATCTTCACCACCTTAAGGATCCAAATTTTCGACGTCTCTCACGTCTCAACTTGCAGGGAAGTATTAGGAAATAAAATCAATAGGCTATTATTTAGTTATTTTCCATTTAGACCTTCTCTATTTTTAGTAATTGTTTAGTTGTGTTTCCATGTGTGTCAAAGCTCACTCTCTATAAACAGGGTTAAGGCCTCTCTTTTATTATTAATAAAAGTTCACATTCTCCCAAAAATTCCAACAATAAAGAACTTGTAAGAAAACCTATAACCAACCTTAACACATCTTAATCACAATAAATAATCAATACCAAATTCATAAGTCCAAATCACATCACACATCTTCATTTTAAAGCAAAATGACAATAGTCCACACCACGTAGTTATATACAATCTAGACATACAGTATAGTTCACAACCTAGACAAAGTCCACATTTCAAACATAATAGTCCACAAAATACGAGACAAGTTCTACAGTTCATCAAGGACCAAATTCAATTTCTATTCCCTGCATATCACCTCGCAATATGAGATCGACATATCTCCTCACAATATTACTTGCACACATCTTTTTTCTTGTTAACAAGGGATTACCTTAATATGCAAAAGAAAAGTATACAAGTTAAGATGTATATGTATCTTTGTTAGCATGTATTCTGGTCCTTTATTTTCCTCTTATTGTAAGGGTTATGGGTGTTTTGTCCTTCATGGGCATTCATGTACTTTTGATCATACGGTCTCTCTCTATATAAGAGAATCCTAGAGTTTCAAATGAAACTTAGTCATTACAACCAATTTAACATCAGAGCATTAGTTCTAGAACGTGACTCTAGGTATCCCACCCCTCGCGACCTCCTAAACCCTAACCACCAAACCCTAATCGTCTCGTGAGCGGCAACTACACTCGGTGGAGCTCTGGCGGCACACTGCAGCACGCGCAACAGTGCTACGACGGTGCGGGGGAGGCTGCTGCACCATCAGCGGAGCTACAGCAAGCTTGGGGGCTGTTCTAACCTCGACAACGACGCTACAGCATTGAGGGTTGATCGTGGCAGCATTACGACGGCTTTGGGGGCTCTTCTAGCCTCCGACAACGACATTGCAGCACCTAGGGTTGCTTGCGGTGACACTACGGTGACCTTGGAGGCCGATCTAGCCTTCGGCAACAGTGCAACAACTAGTGCTGCTGGTTGGGCCTGCAACGTGGTGCTGCAGGCAGTGCTGACCTCCAGCAGCCACGGGGCAACCTTCGACGACGTCGCTATAGTGGTCTGTGGGGGCGGTTGGTGACACAGATAGACAGGGAGGTGGTGCACAGTGATCCAATCCCTATGCAGCAATTGTGAGGGACTTTTTGCCCTGATCTAGGAACGCCATTTCATAATGCAAGTCTAAATCTGTCAAATTTGCGGATGATTTTGTGGTGTTAGAAGCTTGATTGAGGCTTCCAGATTGTGAACATGGCTTCAGATGATCAGTCCGAGGTGTCTTCGAGCTCTATTTTCGACACCAGGGTACTCAAGAACCCTTTCTTTCATCCTATTGTTAAGTTGGATGAGACCAACTACCCGCGGTGGTCCCAGACCTTTCTTATGACCATCAAGAGTCATAAAAAGAGCCATATTCTTATGAATCCAGAGCCTGAGAACAAGACAGGCACAAATGCTAATTGGGATAGCGACAATGCCTTGATTTGTGCATAGCTAACGCAAATGGTTATTCCCCACATAGGAGATGAGATCATGTACTACCCTACTACAAAAGAGATTTGAGTCTTTGCATGATACTTATTCACATGCAAAGAACTCCGCACGAGTTTTTCAGGTCTTCTACGACCATTTCTATCTGCATCAGGAGGGACGCACACTATCACAGTATTACTCCCTCGTCAAGGGAAATCTTGGAGAGGCATTACTCCTACCTGCCAGGGTGTGCCCTGTGAGTCCTGGAGGAGTTTTAGGAGATGGTTGTTTCCCTTTTCCTGGCTGGCCTTGGACCTGAGTATGCAGCAGCCAAAGATCAGATCCTCACTGCTCTTGAACTTCCTACCTTAGAGGAAGCATATACTAGACTCAGTAGAGTTGCAGTACGCACTCCTACTCCTGACACTGTTGCCAAATCGTCCGCACTGGCTACAATCCCTGGACGTGGCAGGGGTACTACTTACCCTGCACGTGGTCGTGGACATGGACGCTCTTCTGGTACACATACCAAGACTCTGTGTACTTACTGTGGCAGACTTAATAACTCTGAGACTACATGCTGGCAAAAGCATGGTAAGCCACCTGTGACTAATCAGGCAGCTGAGATCTCCAATGCAACTCTTCCTACTTTAGATATTAGTTCCTTTAGCGCTGAGATTGAGAACCTGCGGCAACAGATTGCTAAGTTGACTCAGGCATCTTCCTCTCAAATTCCAAACACTACAGCTATGGCTTCCTCTTCAGAGACACCTGCGATTGGTATGTCGTCACTTTTGTCTTCTGGTGAGTGGTTAATTGATTCTGGTGCATCCAAGCACCTATGTGACGACTGAGACTCTTTCTCTCAATTAGCACCTGTTACACCAACCAGGACAATACAGGTGGCTGATGGGAGACACTCGCTACTTGTTAACAAAGGAGATATTGTAATTTCTACTACGGGAGGGGGTGGGATTTGCGTAAAACAAATAAACTATGGCATTATATAAACAATCTCACACAAAAGACAATCACACAAATGCACAAAGATATTTACGTGGAAACCCAAATCCGAGTAAAAACCACCACCTAAGCCTCTCGACTTAGGATTTCCCGATCAACCTAATCGATCAAATCCACTAACCCAATCACTTAAACGAAGATGATTGAACCTCTTACAACCACACTTCTACGTACGAGGGTGGCGCTCCTTAAACCCTTCCTCTTCACGAGGAGTATTTTGTCTCGCGAGGGAGACGGGAATTCGCAAAAAGAATTCCCAACCAAAGACAGTAAAATTACAACAATCCTATAGGGCCACAAAGATTTAAAACCTGGTTACCGTAAGAGTTAGGAAACTTCCCTTTGGTGGAAGTGCGTCGGCTTGCCGACCGAGTGCGTGAACCATGCAATGACACTACGTCGCTCCCGCAACGACGGCGAGAGCGGGTACACAGCGAGAAGGAAGCTCCCAAGATGTAGACTAAGGCTTGTGAGAGCTAGATCTCTTCTAAGGATCAAAACGACACAATATAAGTGGAAGTAGTGTTACTTGGGTGTATGTAACAAAGAAAAGGCCTCTCATATTTATAGATGGCTTAGGAAGGCCTAGGAAGGTTATGGAAGCCTTAGGTAGCAGTTGAGAATTATCCCAAGGCAAATCATGCTGCAATCAGAATCATTAATGATTCTAACAGGGCTATCAGACATCTGGCTCAAAAATCAGATGTCTGAAGTCACTCCTAAGACGTTTGGAAACTAAATCAGACGTCTAATCCTAGATGGGTTACCTTACTGACTTAGTTCAAACCTAAGCAGGGTTTTAGTGAACGTCAGTCAGACGACATATTGAACGTCTAGTACTAGATCTGGACGTCTAGAAACCTAATTAACTGCGGGAATGGATTTCCCAAGACACAAACAGCTATATCCCTCAGGAGAAGTGATTTTGACTTAATCGAGGGCTAACATTCACTTATCATACGTCTGGGGTCCTCTATAGGTGTCTGATAGAAGATCAAGGGTCGTTTCTCAACGATCAGATTTGATAAGCCAACGTTCCACTAATTGGACGTCTAGCAATGTCATCAGACGTCTACTAAGATGTCTGGAATAATGGATAGTCGTCTGAAATCAATAGGCAAAAGGCACTAAGTCCATCCCTAAATGTTTAGACGCTTAGACGCTGATACAACATTCAAATGTCTTAAAGTTCAAGATCAGACGTCTAATTTTAGGATTAGACGTCTGATCAGGCTGTCTGAAGCCTATCTTAAATTTCTAAGTTCTCTATGAAAAGTCTAAGTATCCTCGGATTGTGCAAATGTTCCTAGGACTAGTGATAGGTAACTTTGAGGCTCTTTAAAGAGCAACAAAAACAAAGATACAAAGAACAAGATACAAGGAAATCTATCATATTCTTGTCTTCACGCTTTCGCTCCTCGCGAAGCTCATGCTCCGTCAAGCTCCTCCAATTCGCTGTGGATGTGAGCTCTTCACACTTTATTCATTTGCGATTTCCTGAAATCTAAAACTCAAATGCAAATGTTAAAACACAAGTGTTTTGTTATCATCAAAATTGATGATCGTGGTGCCCTTGCACCAACAGATGTCTTTATCTCCTATTTTGAACTTGCAGATGTCTATTATATGCCTAATTTTCCTTTGAGTTTATTGTCTGCTAGAAGTAGAGGAGGCTCTGAAGATGATAAAAAGTGGGAGGGTTGTTGGGCCTGATGATATTCCTATAGACATCTGGAGAATGACGGGAGAACGGGGTATAACTTGGCTCACAAATTTATTTAATACTGTGTGGAGAGGCAAGAAGATGCCAGAAGAATGGAGAAAAAGTTTTATGGTACCTTTATACAAGAACAAAGGTGATATACAAGATTGTTCCAACTATAGAGGTATTAAGTTGATGAGTCATACGATGAAACTTTGGGAAAGAATAATTGAAAGAAGGGTGAGGCAAGTCTCTATGGTAACTGAAAATCAATTTGGCTTTATGCCAGGAAGGTCTACTATTGAGGCAATACACCTCTTGAGACGTATGATGGAGACTTACAAAGTGAAAAAAAGGATTTACATATGGTTTTTATTGATTTGGAGAAGGCCTATGATTCTGTCCCAAGAGATATCTTATGGAGAATTTTGGAGAAGAGACAAGTGCCAATTATATATATCAACCTCATTAAGGATACGTACTATAAAGCTATAGCTTGTGTAAAGACTAAGGATGATTTGACAGACTACTTTGATATCTCCATTGGTCTGCATCAAGGTTCGACTTTAAGCCCTTATCTTTTTGCCTTGGTTATGGATGAGTTGACGAAGCATATCCAAGTTGAGGTGCCTTGGTGTATGCTTTTTGCTGATGACATTGTGTTGGTTGATGAGACAAGACATGGAGTGAGCAAAAAACTTGAGCTTTGGAGAGAAGCCCTGGAAGATAAAGGATTACGCATAAGTAGGACGAAGACTGAGTATATGGAATGTAAGTTTAGTAGTAGAGGGAACAACGAAGGGATTGATGTAAAAATTGGAGAAGAGTGCATTCCAATGAAAGATATTTTTAAGTACTTGGGATCCATTTTCCAACATGATGGTGGAATTGATGGTGATGTTACACATAGAATTAATGCAGGGTGGTTGAAATGGAGGGGTGCTTCTGGTGTTCTCTGTGATAAGAAGGTTCCTTTAAAAGTCAAAGGAAAATACTATCGAGCTGTGGTAAGACCAGCCTTGTTGTACGGTTCTGAATGCTGGGCTATAAACTATAGGCATGTACAGAAGATATCTGTGGCAGAAATGAAGATGTTAAGATGGATGTGTGGTCATACAAGAAAGGACCGTATTTCAAATGAATTTATTAGAAACAGGGTTAGGGTGGCACCGATAAAGGATAAAATGAGAGAGGCCCGTCTAAGATGGTTTGGACATTTACAAAGAAGGCCACTAGATGCTCCAGTTAGGAGATGTGAGAAGTTGGAAGCTGAACCCGCTAAGAGGGGGCGAGGAAGACCAAACAAGTGTTGGAAGGAAACTATTAAGTATGACCTCAATTACTTTAATTTAAATCCTAAAATGGCTGAAAATCGATCTGTGTGGAGGCAAAGAATCCATATAGCCGACCCCACTTAGTATGGGAAAAGGCTTGGTTGTTGTTTACTGTCTGCTAGCAGCATCACTAGAAATATGAACTGCCGAGCTATTTTTGATGCATCCTCTTGTGTCTTGCAGGACAAATTCACTGGAAAGATGATTACCGGAGGGTGTGAGGAACATGGGGTGTACCGTCTGAGCAATAATGTTTTTACTGCTTCTGCTACCCAGGGCCTTGCTTCTGCTGAATCTCCTCTCCAGTAGCACTATCGCCTTGGCCATCTACCCATTCATCGCCTCAAGCGTGCTCTACCGCGCATCCCCTCCACTACTGCTCTCACCTGTTGTCGGCTTGACAAGTACCACAGGGCTAGTTTTTCTGATTTTACTTCTGTTTCGTCTGTTGCTGCATTTGATTTGACTCATATGGATGTGTAGGGTCCCAGTCGTATACTTGATCGACTTAAGAACAAATATTATCTTATTTTAGTTGATGACTTTTCTTGTGTTTCTTGGATATTTTCTCTTGAAAATTAAGTCTGATGTGGGACAAATTATTACGAACTTTGTCAAAAAAATAAAGCTCAGCATTCTTGTTTGGTGAAGTATTTTCATTCTGATAATACCTTGAAATTTTGTGGGATTGAATCAATGCATTTTTTCTTATATGCCGCACCTAAAATCTAGCATGGCCAAATCTTGATCAATGATAATCGTTGGGGGCATTTCACATTACATGCAATTTAACCAAAGTCTGAAACAACCATTTTCATCAACTTGAAGTTTAAAAGAGAGTAGGATCAACGGCCATATTTTCTAAAAAAAATCTAACTTTACATTTTTGGCTAATATTTTTTTCCTTTTGTTTTTTATTAAATCCCTACAAAATTAACTTGTGATGTTTTTTCCCCATTTTACAATCTTGCATGGACACAAGCCACAAGTATATAATATGGTTATCATTTCTATTAAGATACTTACGTATGTGATCTTAACTTCAATGGACTTGCGATTACAAGATTATGTTCATCATGAACTTCTTTTACAATACAATTTCCCTTGTCCATTTCACAAACATAGATATGTGCTTCGAAACCTTGGTGGCTTTTCCATTGTCATTTCACTTCTGTTCCTTCAATTCCCTTCTTTCTCAAATTTTTGAATCCTTGACTGAAGCATACAATAGTACAAGCTTGAATATGTTTCAATCTTTTAGACCATTGCACCCAATGCTTCCATATGGAAAAACCCTTCAATTCTGCATATTTAATGGGGAAACTATCCACCATGAGCACATCCCCCACACATCGAGGGGACCTTTATCAAGTTCGACGAATCCAACTTCCACCTCTCATCAACATCCTTTTCTCGGTTCACCAGATCTCACCAAAAGAAATATATCTTGACTCAAGATAAGCCAGCTACAAAGTCTACATATTGGGAGGCAAGCAATGATTTGGTTGCTATATGTCTCCTGAATAGCATGACCCAAACGATTGCAAAGCAGGTCATAGCATATACTTCTGCCAAGAAGATGTGAAAAATTTTGCATGAAATACACTCCCACAAAAGTAACATCACTCGATTGTATCATGTCATGGAGGGCATACACACTCAAGAAAGGCTTTATGCCTTTAACTAAATATTATGGCATGATGAAGAACTTGTGGGATGAACAAGGCGTATATTAGCCCATATCTACTGATGCAGCCATTATAGTAAAGCAATGGGAGATTATCCGTTCTATTCAACTTTTGTCTGACCTTGACCTTAATTACAAGGCAGTCAAGGATTAGTTTATGACGATGAATGAGATCCCCACTCTTGCTCAGATATATGCTCGTTTGTCGAGACTAGAGACCTCTGCCCCTGTTCCTATGTCAGATTCCTCTATCATGGCTTCTGTAGGCCATGGTCGAGGAAATCCTGGAGGCAGAGGTGGTCGCAGTCGTGGCGGTGCATGTGGCCGATGTAGTCGTGGACGAAGCTCCCTCTTTTGTGAGTATTATCACAAGAATGGCCACATAATGGATCGTTGTTGGGTGAAGCACAGATATCCTTAAGGGAAGGATCCACGTGCTCATCAAGTTTCCACAAGGATTCCACTCAGGTACATGTAGATGATGGTCAGATTTCTATATCGAGGGCAGCGTACGAGTGACTTATTGCATTCCAAGCCCGCACATCCACTAGGACTTCTGTTCAAAAGTCCACAGGTAAATCAGCCATGTCTGCTAGATCCCAGGCTCCAGCCTGGATTGCTAATTTAGGTGCTTCTTCACATAATACTGGTGATACTAACTTGTTTTCTTCTCTTTAAGATCTTTAACATTAAATAGAGGCAGAAGATGGTGGTTTGTCGCCAATTACGAGACCTGGGAATATTTCCTTATCTCCTACTCTGCCTCTATTTAATGTTATGCATGCCCAACGTTTACTCTTAATTTGATGTCCATAAGTTAGATTACCAGAGATCTTCAGTGTAGAGTTTTTCACAATCAGTACTTTTTTGCAAGACCTCCAGACGATGAGGCGAATTGGTGGACTTAAGCAAAATGGCCTTTACTACCTCCACATTCTACCACTATCTATTATTGACGTTGTCTGTGCCACTATTGCTCTTCAGTGGCACCTTCATCATCACCACCCTACTCCACCTGTGCTACATCATCAACTTCTAGAATCATTTCGTTGTGAGGCTCGCCAACTAGGCAAACACAATAGGTCACTTTTTTTCTTATCAGAATAAGCACACTAAGTCTATACTAGAGTTGATTCATGCTAATATTTAGGACCTGTGTAGGGTCCATAGTCTAAGAGGTTTTCACTACTTTCTCTTGCTTGTGGATGGTTGCACCAAGATGACCTAGGGTTTTATGATGAAAGAGAAGTCCGAAATTCATGTTCTTATTCATAATTTGGAGTATGTAGTTAGTTTAGTCCGACATAGTGCAATGGGACTTTGTGTTGTGTGTGGTGGCCAATAAATAGGTGTGTACTCCTCCCTTATTTCTTTGAGAAGAATAACAGAGAAACACACGCCTATAACGTGCTTCTCCCGTGGTTATCTCCTCGCTCTTCCTAAGTGGGATTTCCATGTAAACCCAAGCGTCATTATTTTATGCTTGGATATTCTTGTTCGTTTCCGCTCATTTTAAATATCAGCTTGATACCATAGCCATTCGTTTCTTGGGTTCGTTTTATTTTTCATATTATTCAACTAGTTCTAATCAAGTTCACAAGGAGATCCTGATGGCCTTGGTGGAGGCCCTGATGTCAAGAATGAGGTCCCGTTGCCACTCATCTATGCCACCATCTCGATGCTACAAAGGGTAAAGAAGTTGGAGAAGAGAAGGCGCCACCGCTAATGGTGGCACTGATGGCAATGATTACACTGTCGCCTACGAAGAAACAATGGTGATGGTGCTCATGCGTGGCAGCCTCCACAGTAGCGATGCTCAAACACGACATGATTCAAGGTGACACTCGGTAGCAGTAGGGATCTCGGCGTTGAGCGACGCGAAAGCAACAACAATGGTGATGGGAGAGCATCATTAGAAGCAGAAGAGGAAGATGACGAAGAAGGCAGCAGCGATCATCCTCTCCATGAGCAGATCTCGCTTGAAGTCTTGGCAACAATCTCGCTAGAAATCACGAAGATGATAGTAAGGATCGTGGCGATTTGGGCAAGGAACACGTCCAAGATCTCGGTAAGATAGCGAGAGCAATGGCATGGGTCCCATTTTTCGTCTTTGCTCAAGCAGTGGCGGTGATTTGGGTCCCTTTGAACCCTAAGAAGAGATGATGGGTATTTTGCAGCCTTTTGTCCTCCATTTTTCTTTTATGGTGTTTTATACCTATTAGGTTTACAACAATCAGTGGAGAAAGAAGAAAAGTAAAAATGAAGAGGAAAACGAGGTAATTGAAGTAAAACAAAATCGAAAAGAAAAAATTAAAAATTAAAAAAATGAAATGATGATTATGTTTAAGAGAAAAGAGAGAAGTGCTTCTCTAGTTTTATTATATCTTCTCTATGGTTATTTTCTTCTCCTATACAAGTATGGGAGAAAGGGAGAATGTAGATGTTATTATAGTCACCCCCATTTGGGAATCCTTTTGTTCAAGATCACCATGTAAGAAACCACAACTCTAGGAGGTCAAATGTTTCGAGATCTCCAAAGAAAAAGATCCAATTTCGAGGTCCTCAAAGAAAGGACTCATGTCAAGTTTCTATGTGGGAGATCCAATCTCGTGAACTCGAGAGAGGGAGGTCCAATTTTAATGTCTTCAGAAGAGGACCCATGATAGGAATACTAAATGGAGAGCTACCAACACCAGTTGACGTCTCTCGATGAGAGGCCCTTGTCAAAGCCAGTCACAACAGTTCGTCCAGCAACTCCAACCTATCGTTGTTAGCACACCCACCAACAAGCAAGAATTAGAGAGTTATGTTTTGCTATATAAAGTAGGATTTTGTGTTGTACAAGTTGAGCATCACGTGCTCCAGCTTGAGAGGGAGTGTTGGAGTATGTAGTTTGTTTAGTCCCCATAGTGGAGTGAGATTTTGTGTTGTGTGTGTGGCCTATAAATAGATGTGTATTCCCGTATTTCTTTGCAAAAAATAACAGAGAAACGCATGCCCATAGGGTGCTTCTCACGTGATTTTCTCCTCGCTCTTCATGAGTGGGGTTTCCACGTAAACCCAAACATTCTTATTATTTTATACTTTGATATTCCTGTTCATTTCCACTCATTTTAAATTTCAACGAAATTTTATTCAAGAAATAAAGACTCGATTTTCCACTATATAAAATATTGCATTAGTGATAATGGTTTAGAATTTATGAATGCCGAGCTTACTCGATTTTTTCAATCACTTAGGATTATCCATCAAGAATCTTATGTTTAAACCTCCCAACAAAATGAGGTGGTTAAACGTAAACGTCGACATTTGTTGGATGTTGCTCATACTATCATGTTTCAAATAAACGTCCCCTCGTCATTTTGGGCAGATACAATTTTGACGGCTACCTTTTTGGTGAATTGAGTATCCTTGCCTAGGTGGTAAATTCCTATACTCTCTTTTGTTTCCTAGACTTGTTTCCTATCACTCCTGATGTGTTTGGATGTGTATGCATTAGTCATCTATTCAAGGTGGACAAAATCTCTCCTTAGCGGTCTGGTTGGAGGAGGCAAGACAAGTAGTACGAAGCAGACCTTGCTAAATCAAGCTCCTGATATAGTGACAATCCACTTCCACACGTTTCGTTTTCTCATGGAACATGGGATTGTTAGTAATATATGTCGCAGCTCGGTTGTCACAGTGCATCTTCATAGGCTCCTAAATATCAACATGAAGATCTCGTAGTAGACATCTATTCCATATCATCTCAGTTACAGTATGCACCATGACCCTGTACTCAGACTCAGCACTAGAGCATGAAACAACACTCTGTTTCTTACTCCTCCAAGCCACCAAGTTCCCTACAACAAGTGTACAAAAGCCAGTAGTAGACCGCCTGTCTCCAACATCTGCATAATTTACATCAGAGTAAGCAACCACAGACATAGGAACCTTCTTTTGGAATAGAATGCCTCTACTTGCACATCCCTTGATATATCTCAACATCTACATAACCTGCCAATGAACATCAATGGGCTTGTCTAAAAACTAACTTAGCTTACCCACTAGAAGACTGATATCTACCTTAGTGATGGTTAGATACAATAGCTTTCCAACCAATTGTCAATAGGCCTTCTTGTCCTTTAGGGTCCTTAGGAATATTAGCCTCCTTGGATCCTAGAATGCATGTCTCCTGAAGAATATCAAGTGCATATTTCCTCTGAAACATCGCTATGCCTTGCCTGCTCATGGCAATCTCAATACCCAAAAAATATCTCAGCTTTCTAAAGTCTTTCATGACAAAATGGCATGCCAAATAATCCTTCACCTGAGCAATGCCATCTGCATCATCACCTGTAAGAATAAGATCAACATATACCAATAAAACCACAGTGCCAGTACTGGTCTTCCTAACAAAAAAGGAATGATCAGATGAAGATCTTTGCTTCCCAATAACAGATAACACCTCAAAAAGGCACTGAAACCAAGCTCGGAGGCTCTACTTAAGGCCATAAATGGCCTTACAAAGCATGCACACACACTCCCCCTAAACATCAAAGCCAGGCGACTACTGCATGTAGATTTCCTCCAAGTCTCCATATAGGAAGGCATTTTTGATATCCAACTGGCATAGATGCCATCCATAATGAGATGGAACAGAGACAAGTATGCGAACCGTGGAGAGTTGAGCAACTAGAGAGTGTGTTAAAGAAATCCACCCCATAGGTCTGAATGAATCCCTTGGCCACAAGGCAAGCCTTATACCGAGAAATAAACCCATCAAGATTGTATTCCAGGGTAAAGACCCATCTAGCCCCAATAAGGTGGCGCCAGAACGTAGAGAAGACAACTCCCAGGTGCCTCTATCAATAAGAGCAAACATCTCATCTTCCATAGCCGCCTTCTAGTGTGGATGTAGTAGAACCTACTAGTAGGATATAGGAATCTTAGAACTAAACACTACAGTTGTGAATGCATGAAACTCCGATCCCAAAGAATCCGCAGAAACAACACTCCCAATAACACAATACTGTGCACAAGATCGTGGAGCATTCCTAACAACAATGGAAATATCCTCATCTATTAGGATAGGAAGAGAACCTGAAGACACATCAGGAGAAAAATCGTCAATACCCTCAACACGTACTTGAACGGGGGAGGACGATGGTGGCTCAGTAGGGACTAAAGAAGAGGGGGTGTGTCCTCTCTGTAAGTGACTGGAAGTTGATATGTAGCACCCTTAAAGGTCTTTTCATCAGGTGATACAACTCTGAATATGCCCACAGTCTGATCTATAGTAGATACACCACTACTCTAAGAAAAATCCCATATGGCTACAAGGGGTACAGGCATTGGAGCAGCCACCTCCACCTCTCTCAATTGATGACTGAGATAGAGAAATAAAGGATAGACTCGTGAAAAGTCACATCCGCACTCACATAGTACCTCTGGTGTATAGGATCAAAACACATGCATCCGTTCTGCAAGCGTAACCCAGAAATACGCACTTAACCACCCTTGGAGCCAATTTATCATAATTAGGCCTAAGGAGGTGTACAAATGCCACCATCCAAAAGTCTTTGGTGACCCAAACAATAAATCTACATCGAGATATAGTATGCTCCATGGGATTTACTCATGTAACATTGAGTAAGGAAGCCTATTAATAAGATAACAGGCAATAAGAACCGCATCTCCCAAGTAACTATGCGGAACACTATTCTGAATAAGCAAGGCTCTAGCTGCATCCAGAATATGATGGTGTTTCTTCTCAGCAATCCCATTCTACTGCTACGTGTGAAGACACGATGTCTGATGCACAATACCAAGTGATCCATACAAGTCAACCAAATTTTTCGTACAGAATTCTAAAGCATTATATGTCCAGATCTTAATGCACACACCAAACTGATTTTTCACAAACATCACAAATTGCTGTATAAGAGAACTTCAGATTTGTTTCTCATCAAAAAGGTCCATGACAAGCGTGAAAAAACATCCACAAATAACAAATAATATCTATAATTCTGACAGTCAGCCACACGACTAGGGCTCCAGGCATCACAATGCAGCAAATCAAAACAAGAACTAGTAGACTGGATAGAGCTTGGAAAACTGGCACGGTGATGCTTTCTAAGCTGATAGGCATCACACTAAATATTCATGCCAAGAGACAAGGGATGATCCGACGTAGCTTGTCCAGTAGAGGGTGACGTAGTCGTTTGTGCCACTGCAAGGCACTCCCCGCAGCACTCGTCTGACAGGTCGTAGCAACAGGACTCTGAACCTGCCTGTACACACCGCCTTCCTCATGGCCACCACCAATCATCCTCCCCGTCATGAGGTCCTGAAAAGTGCATCCAACGAAGACAAAAATGGCACGACAATTCAACTACTTAGTAATAGTACTAACAAATAACAGTTGCATTGCCATGTCAGGCACACAATAAACATTAGAGAGATCCATGTAGGTGTAATAGACACCCCTCCCTTACCACAGATGGCGGCATGTCTACCATCTGCCAGCTACACTGAACGATCCCGTGATGTCTTCTGCAATTCCCTAAAGCAATGGGAATTTCCTATCAAATGATCTGATGCACCTAAATCAATCAACCATAAACCATTCATACCTGATGCGGATGCATAGGCTGCAGTGCCTGAGGACTGAGGCTACTCGTGAGTCAACTGTGCTAATCGTTGCACAACTGCATCATAGTCCGCCTCTGCAAGTGACACTGCCTCAGTGGGCACAACTAGAGGTGTAATAATTGAAACTTGGTTGGCAACAGTAGGCCGTCAAAGCTTATTCCAACACTTGGCCTCAATGTGACCAAGTCTTCTATAGTAAGTGCAGGTAGGCTCGCCGCGACAACCATCAGCACGCCCCCTGCCTTTGCCACGAAAGAAGCCACCCTGACCACCACAGGTGCTAACAGCTATATAGCCAGAAGTGTTAGCAACAACTGCATCATGAGTAGGCTGAATCTGCAACTTGCTCAGCCTCCTGTACATTTCCTCAATAGTAGGAAGCTCAGAGAGAGTCAGAATTTAAGAGCGAGCCATAGAATAGTGATCACTCAGTCCTGCAAGGAACATGCGGACTACAAACTCCTTCTTGTGATCCCTACATGTGGTGGAATTACACAGCGACCTGCAAGCATTATATTTCTCCAATAGCCCCTTCATAGTAGAGTAATACTGTGACAAACTCATCACCTCCTGCTTAAGATGGCATAGATCATAGTGAATCTAGAATACCTGGGTTGAGTTCAACTCATATAAATAAGCGATCTTCAAGCCATCCCACATCTCCTTGGCTGAGGTGTAATACATAATTTCATCTCCAATGCAGGAAATAACACTATTCAAGATCCAAGCTCTCACCATAACATCATCCTAATTCCAAGTTGCATACTTTCTAATTTTCTGCTTCGGTGCTGCTTCAATAAGCATATGCTTCTTCTCATGACCTTCCACAGTAACAAGGTTTGAGACCAAGGGTAATCAGTCTCATCCAATTTCACAATCGGAGCAAAGAAGGGGCTCTTGTACACCCCACTTTTTGTACTCTATCCTGAAGACACCTTAGATTCTGTTAATGAAGCCATACTAACTCCAAACACACAGAAAAGAACACAGACAGCAGATCTGAAATCCTGTATCAAACACCAAAATTCAGGGAATACACACCCCGTAATCCACAGACAATATCTCCAACACTTCACTAGAGAATGCACACTCCAATAATCATGCAATAAGGGGAATACACACCCCAAAAACTATCAACCAAAGGGAATACACACTCTAAATCAGACCACAAGACTAACGGAAGTCATACCACACATAGGAAGGTTCTTGATTCAAAACTTCATCCCCAAGATACTCAAGAACCTTCCTATAAAGTTCTGGAGGCAAGCAAACCCCTCTCCGACGGCCCGGACAGTGCGGAGAGACAGCAACGGCGACTAGGTGAGGCATGGTGCAGCGCGCTACAGCAATGGTAAGCCACGACGGCAAGCCACGGCGGCGAGGCGTGCGGGCGACATGCTACAGCAGCAAGCACACAAGCAATGACTTGCCACAGTAGCAACAGTGGCCTATTGTGTCGCTGCTGCGACGTCGAGGCGACATTGACGCTGTTGCCGATGGTGCTAGTGGCATCCGGCAATGATAGCAATGGGGGCTTGAGGTAGGATTAGGGTTTCTTCATTGGTGGAGTCCCCAACTTGTTGCTCTGATACCAAGTTGAAGAAAAAGAGTTTTCTTAATTACCAAGTCGTCCCTATACCTTTATATATAGAGAGGTGAGGAAAAAGTTACATCATAAGTCCAACATGAAAATTAGAAATAACAAATAGCCCCTCACACAACAAAATGTAACTCAACAGAATGTGTCAAAACTCTATTTTATTTCCTAACCAAGAGTTGCTTTCTATACCACCCAAGATCTTTAGATGTGTTTGTTTTATCCACTTGTTCAAACTAGCAAGCTTTTTCCTCAGTCAGTTAAATGCATCTTTGTGGGCTATTCTAGAACCCAGAAGGGATATAGGTGCTTTATCCACTGACACATCAATTCTATGTCAGCAAGAATATTACCTTTTTTGAGGAGATCCCATATTATTCTGCTACTAGGAAGTCTTCCACTGTTACACAGGATGTCCCACTGCTGCACCCCTAATGCCCTCTAAGCCCAATGTACCTCAGACAGATGTCCTTTCAACTACATTTACTAGGCATCTTGAGGTTACAAATGCCTTCCCCAATCCCTTCCAACACAGGCCTGCATACATCACATCTCCAGTAGACAAGCCCGTTTCTAATGTACTTGCTCAATCCTCTGCTTAACCTACGGATTCTACTGGAGATCCAGAGCCTACAACACCTAAGGTAAATGATGTGAATCTTCCTATTACTCAAAGGAAGCCAAAGAGGTCTTATGTTAAGTATTATGTTTCAAATTATATGACACTTGATCATTTTCCTATAGCAGGGAGACTTCTATCTCTTGCAGTAGATAGCCATCATATTCCCAGTAATCATGTGGAGGCCTTCCAAGATCCTTCTTAAACTTTAGCCATGGAAGACAAGATGGCAGCTCTCCAGTCCAGAGGCACCTGGGAACTTGTTGACCTACCCCCTGATGCTACCATGGTGAGGTGTAGGTAGGTGTTTACTCTTAAGTGTCGTCCAAATGCTTTAGTTGAAAGATTCATGGCCTCGTTGGTTGCTAAAGGTTATACACAAATATTTGGCATTAATTACTTTGAGACATTCTCTCCAGTCGATCGTCTCAATTCAATCAAGATTCTACTCTCTGTGGCAATAAACAATGATTAGCCGATGTTTCAATTGGTTATTAAAATGAATTCCTCTATGGTAACCTTGAGGAAGAGGTATATATACAGCAACAGGCTTTGTGATTAAGGGAGAGTGTCAAAAGGTGTCCTGATTGAAGAAGGCGATTTATGATCTTACGCAGAGCCTACAAGTCTGGTTTGAGAGGTTTAGTAATGTAATTCAAGAATATGACTTTACTAGATCCATAGCTGATAACTCAATTTTTACCATGCATAGAAGTATTGCTATTTTGTGTATATTGATGCTATTCTGCTTAAAGGGAATGATAAAGGAGTAGAAGCAACCAAAACATTCTTACACTATCAGTTTGTCACTAAAGACTTGGGGCTAATAAATTATTTTTTAGGCACTTAAGTGTAGCACCTGGATGGTAGTCCATTACGTTATGCGTTGAGGGTTATTTTGTTATGTTATTTATTCCATTAGACTTATGTTCCACCACCGACAGTAGCGTCGGCCAGCAACAACAGCACCACCAGCGCTGCCCATCAGCAGCAGCGCAATTGTTACCAGTCGCCACGACTAGCAGCGTCGTCGCTCCAACAGCAGCACTACCGCCCAGCAACAATGGCTACGACTTCTCCAGTGCCTCCGCCTCACTGCCAAGTCTTCTCCGGCGATAGAGAGAGGGTAGTAGGGCACATTCCCTTCTGCAACAGTGTCTAGGAAGGTTCTTGGCTTTTTTGTGAAGTTCTAGAGCAAGAACCTTCCGGAAGGTTTGGTGATGCAAAACCAAACTGTGGTATGAATTTTTCACTCTTGGATTGATTTTGGTGTGTGTATTCCCCTTGTATGATGATTCTTAGGATCTATATTCTCCTGTGAAGTGTTAACGGATTTTGGTTGACCACGTGTGTGCAGATTACAGGGTGTGTATTCCTCTGATATTGTGGTTTCGATACTGATATTCAAATATGTAGTTTGTGGTATTATGTGAAGTTGTTTGTGTTATGGATTCATTATGGCTTAATAATCAGAGTCTAAAATGTCTTCAGGACAAGGTGCAGAAAGCAATGTGTATAAAAGCTCATTTTTTACTCCAATTGTGAAATTGAATGAGACCAATTACCCATGTTGGTCTCAAACCTTGTTATTATGGAAGGTCATAAGAAAACATTCAAGGACACTACATATCAACTACTTGTCAGTTACAGAGATAAGCATACACACACACCCCCCTCCAGTGCTTACTAAACCACCATCATCCTCCTCCGACCAGGTATATATTGAACCCTTTAACAATGCTTCTCTTGTTGATGTTTCCTCAGATCAAGTTTCCATGGATATTGATGATGATATGCCTATCACCATTCGGAAAGGTCCATGTTCCTGTGCTCAGTACCATGTTGCTAAGCATACAGTCTCCACTGATACTCTTAATACTAAGTTCCATGCTTTTACTACCGCGGTCTCCAATTCTATGCTTCCTACATCACATCAGCATGCTCTACTAGATCCACATTGGAAGTCTACTATGAAGGAGGAGATGTTTGCTCTCTATGACAGGGGCACCTGGGAGCTTACTCCATTACCTCCTGGTGCGCACCTTGTTGGTACTAGATGGGTCTTTGCCTTAAAATACTACCCAAATTGGTCTATTTCTCGGTATAAAGCTCATCCTGTGGCCAAAGGATTCACTCAAACCTATGGGATGGATTTCCTTGACATCTTCTCGCCACTTGCTCACCTCTCAACTATCCACATACTTGTTTCTATGGCAACACACTACGATTGGTCTTTACACCAACTGGATGTTAAGAATGCATTCATATATGGAGATCTTCAGCAGGAGATATACATGCAGCAGCCTCCTGAATTTGAAGTTTAGGGAGAGTGCTCATAGGCTTAGAAAGGCCATTTATGGTCTTAAACAAAAGCTCTCGAGCCTAGTTTCAACGCCTATCAGAGGCCTTGGCTGTGGTTGGGTTGCAAAGGTCTTCATCTAGCCATTCCTTATTTGTGAGAAAAACCAAGGGTGGTACTGTGGCCTTACTTGTATATGTGGATGACCTGATACTCACAGGTAATGATGTAGCGAGTATTTCTCAAATGGAGTACTTAGCTTGCCAATTTGTTATGAAAGACCTTAGGAAACTCAAATATTTTCTTGACATTGAGATTGCTACAAGCAAACAGGATATTGTTATGTCCCAAAGAAAATATTCTCTTAACATTCTCCAGGAGGCAGGTAGGCTTGGATCTAAGCACGCTAATATCCCTATAGATCCAAAGGCTCACTTATTTGATGGCACAGCAAAATTGATGGATAAAAAGACCTGTAGACAACTAGTGAGAAAGTTGTTATATTTTACCATTACTAAGCCAGATATTAGCCTTGTAGTAGGTAAGCTAAATCAGTTCTTAGACAAACCTACTATTGATCATTAGCAGGCAGTGATGCGTATTGAGATATATTAAGGAGTGTTCAAGTTGTGGCCTTTTGTTCCAAAAGAAAACTCCTATGAATGTTGTTGCTTATTCTGATGATAACTATGCTGGTGATATTGGGGACAGAAAATCTACTATAGGTTTATGTGCATTTGTAGCAGGAAACCTTGTGACCTAGAGGAGCAAAAAACAAAGTGTGGTGTCATGTTCGAGCGCTTAATCAAAGTATCGCTCTATGGCACACACGAAAACGGAAATGATCAAGATTTGATTATTGTTGTGTGACCATGTTATAGTTGATAAGCCTATGGAAATGTATTGTGATAATAGGGTTGCGACTTATACAGCTAACAATCACATGTTCCATGAGAGAACTAAACATGTAGAGGTGGATTATCATTATACCAGGAGTCTTATCCAGCAGGGGTTACTCCATACTGCTTGTCTTGCCTCTTCAGATCAAACTGCAAATATGTTACTAAGCTGTTATCTCACCCTACATTTAAGAAGTGCAGAGATAAGTTGAGCATGGTTAATGTATATGTTCCAACTTGAGGGGGAGTGTTACGTCATGTGTTAAGGGTTATTTTGTTATGTTATTTATTTCATTAGACTCATGTTATAATTTTTCCCCACCTCTCTCTATATGAAAAGGTGTAGAACCAGCTTAATAAAACGAGAAGATTCATTTTCTTCAACTTAATCTTATCTTGTCACAGAGAAAATGTGTTGGATATGTTGATAGAGGTACGAATACTAAGCTGCAAACCTGCTAGGGTCCCAATGAACCAATCTATACCACTTGCTGATTCAGAGAATCCACCACATAAGGATGTCACCAAGTACCATGCAATGATAGGAAAGCTCCTATAACCATGCAAATGATGTTGAAATTTGGAAACGTCCACGTTCCACCTTAAGCTATGTAAGAAAAATGAAAGTTGCACAAGCATGTATTTCCTCTCTATCACACTCCTTTCACCCAACATTGTTAGAATGACAGTCTCCCACCTAAGTGGGGAAAAGAAACAACTGAAAATAAAAGGATAAATTACCAAGATTACAAGATACCCCACTCTCTCCTTTTATCTTATTTTTTCTTCTCTCCCTTTTTTTCACTTATTTTTCTTTTTTCTTCCCATTTTATCTGTCTTTTTTAACTCTTCCAACAATCAAAAAAAACTCTCATAAACTTAACTAAAATAAAAAAATATCTAAAAGCTCAACTCTAAATTAAAACTTTCCAAATTTCAGCAGCTGAACTAAAAGTCCTCTGAAATTTCTATATTTTTTTTTAAGAAAAAAAGAGGAAGATTACCTAAGGGTGGTAATCATCCTTAGATTGTATTAATAAATAAAAGGAACAAACTTACAAATTTTGAAGCAAAATTCAGAAAAACATCTTAAATCTCCCGCTACATTATCCATCCAACATCTCTCATTTTGGAAAATCTTCCCGTTCCTCTACTTCCAAATAAACCAAAGGATAGCAACTCCCAATGACCAGCCAACCATATCAAGATGAACATGTTGTCTGAAGCTAGACCCGAACCCTTCAAAATTAGTAGAGTCCACCGTCGGAAGGTTGAAATTACCCCAAACATCCCTAGAGAAACCGCAATCATAGAATAAATGTTGGACATCTTCATCAGCCACCCCACACATGGAGTAAATAATATCCTCATCCGTGCACCACTTTGCCCCTCATTAACCATAGGAATAATTTTATTTTTAGAGGAGCCTTAATCCTCCACAAGAGCTTGGAATCACTAACAATTTATGACTGCATTCCACCCATTGTAGTCGTCTCTTTCGAAACAATGAATTTATATACACCGTTAACGGTAAATTTTCCATGCTTCCAAAACAAGCAATCATGTTCAGCTACCGATGGTGAGAAATTAGCAAGCATACTGATTCGCAAATGTCCATACTATAACTTATAGAAAGCTCGTAAACTTAGGCGAGAGTAGCAAATCTGCTCTAGAGCAAAACCAAAACATTCTTAGGCCTTCTGGCATTGTTGGCCCCTACGATGTAGTCAATGATGTGTTTTACTTATTTTCATAGCAATTGTATTTTCTTATTTTCATGAGGACAACTTATGTAATTTGTTCACCTTTATATATTGAGAGGTTGGGCTATGGAATAAATTAGTTTTTGATTCATTTGTTCTAACTTAGTATCAGAGTAGCAGTCTTAGACCAGTGTCTATACCTACGTTGATTCTCATACCCATTCCTCTCCACCAAAAAAAAAAATCCTAACCCTAGTGGTCGTGAGGAGGTGCCTCCCACCACCATCAATGGCCACCCGAGGCCTGTCGATGGGCTGATCAAACCACAGCGTCATCTCCACCTTGCTACATCGCCCCCACACAGCCCCTATAACGGTGTTGCCTCCGCATCGCACCTGATCTTCTCCTCGTGGTGCGCCGCCAATGTCATGCCCTAAAAATCCAAGGCCCCAACGAGGATCAAATTACTAGGAGTGGCAATAGAAAATGCACCGATTTATTTAATTAAGGTTACACAAAACCAAGGTCGAGCTATCAAAGAGTTCCATTAATCAACAAAATGGAAGAAAACATCGGATACATAACACATTAATGATAAATCTCAACACAAAGTAAACATGCACCAGGTTGGCATATAAAACACAAATCCACCATAAGACTAAAATATAAAGGTTACCTGCCAAACGTAACTCGACAGATCCTGCATTGCAACAACTCCTACTCGTCACCAAGGTACAACACCTGAAAATAAGTCACAAAATAGGGATAAGCCAATTATCCTAATAGGGGCAAACAACTATTGTTTCTCAACAAAAACAAGGTAGCGTACACTTTCACTAACTGGCTAGATCCCTAACCCACACCCAATACCCCAGGATCTAACTCCCAACCCAATTTAACCTTACCAACCATCGTGGTCCAATCCTATTAACCGTCATCGTTGATTAATGTTACCCGATCTAACGTGGCCATCCTAATGATCAAAAATCTTGTCACCTGCCACTCCAATCCTTGGAGTGAATAAATCAATCCTTCCTATTGAAGGAGATTAAGGCACTCAAGTCCACCAGACAACGATACTCGCTCTGGTCGCTGAAACATTGACTATACATCAAGGTCACTGGAAAGCTATTCCACATAAGACTCCTCGAACACCGATCCAATTGATTCAGTGGAAGCGACTTCCCATTTTACTCTAGTGATCCTTAGAAAGCTATTCCACTCAAGATCGCCTATGTTCCAACGCTTGAGATCCCTAAAAGGCTATTCCACTCAAGGCCCCACACATTTTCGTCCGTTCAAATCCCTAGAAAGCTATTCCACACAAGATCCTCACGATTTCCACCATTTGAGATCCCTGGAAAGCTATTCCATATAGGATCGCTCGAGTCACCATACCTAAGATCCCTAAAAGACTATTCCACTCAAGATCTTAAGGTGCCTCTCATCGAGTCGAACTCGACATACCACCTAACATTGCCCCAACCAAGAACTACTCCAGTTTCAGGCTAAACTCTCGTAGCCTCTAGTTACCCAACCCTCGGGTCTCCAACTTGTAGTAGTGAACTTACAGTTCACAAGTTCTCAGTGCCTAATCGTACAAGCTCACCTATTTGACATAGTCGCTCCTTAGCCCTTTTTCCATTTATCCATACTGGATCAGGCAACCCTAAAGACCTATCGGATCACCTAAGGTCTTACATAAAACCTCGGGATCGAAGCATTCCACTTATTAGACTCAAACCGAGTCATTAATGCCAACATATGAGGTTCAATTCGTTCCTAGCCAATTTAGGTCACTTTTAGTCCAATTAGATAGCATCAAGCTCAATTAAGGACACACTTTAACCATCTAGGATTTTTATGCATAACCATTCCCCTGCTTATTAGGGTATCCATTTGATCCCTAAATAAGTTCTAGATTAGGTCAGATCACCCCTTAGGGTCAATAAGGTCAAAAACCTTAAATTCAATCCAATTTACAGTTCCAACAGGCCACATAACATTAGGGAGCTATTACCTGACATTAAGGGGACCTCTAGCAGCCACCTAATGTTAGGTAAGCCTGACCTAACATTAGGTCAGGCTACAGCAGCTAGCCAGACCTACATATTGGACTTTCTATGCCCCAAAGCACTCCTTTAACACATCCAAATATAATGAAACATTAATCACAAGTTACCACACATATAAGGAACAAATTAAACTTGAGAAACCCCTTACCAGAAATTAAGGCATCAAGGAACTAGAAAAATCACATAATGCCACATATGTATCCCACCGAAGCGTGAAATCTCAACATGCAACACAAAATCCTAATGCACAATACTAATTTAATCACAAGGAAATCAAGAGAATTTTTCTAGGAGGAAAATGACTACCTTAAGATAAAGCTTCCTCTTCACTCTTCCTTTCTTCCCCCTCCCCCCCGACCCCATTGCAAGTGACTACGGCAGCAACGGCAACCTCTCCAACGATGACAGTGATGACGATCGGCGAGGAGGTGGCTAGCCGATGGAGGATGGGAGGAGGGCAGAGGGGGAGCTCTCCACCGATGGGGTAGAAGAGCTTGAAAGGGAAGGAGAAAATGAGGCTTTTGTTTCTATTTTTATTCTCTTCTTCCTTATATAAGGGATAGAAATTTTATATGAGGTCCTCTAACCTCAACTTGACATTTTTAAAGAGTCCAACAAATTCAATTTCCTTACAAGCTACCCCTCAACTTTCATTACTTAAACCATTGTTAATGATTTCAAGGGTTTACTTAATTACCAATGCCCTCAATTCACCATTAGGCAAACAAATTAAGATTTTAATTAACCCCTAGAGCACATTAAAAATCCAAGCCCAGGACCACCAGAGGCCACCGCTACCCTCCAACAACCTTACGTTGCTTCCTAGCAGCCCATTAAGCACATTAAAAATCCAAGCCCGACATAGCCAGGACCACTAGGGACCACCACTTCCCTCCAGCAACCTTACACTGCTTCCTAGCAATGCAACAAAGCCTCCAGCATCGCCCAATGCGACTTCCAGCAGCAGGCAATGTCGCCCAAGAGGGTGATGCGGCACCTAGCACTGCCTAGGAGAGTGCTACACCTCCCAGCAGCCTCCTGTCTCACCTCCTGCAGGCCACGTGGTGTTGCATGTCCTCCCGTAGTGTTGCGTGGTCCTAATAGGACTACTTGATCCTTTCTTGGTCCCAAGTTAGCCTTAATGGTCTAATTTTACCCCTCATCAACGAGAAAAATTTGTAGGTGGTCTAGTTGAAACAAGATGGCATCTGAGAGTTCATCCGAGGTGACATTAGAGAAAGTTCCAGAGATAGGCGGGTACAAAAGGACCTTCTTTGATCCCATGGTAAAGTTAGATGAGACCAACTACGCCCAGTGGTCACAGGCCTTTCTAATGATGGTCAAAGGTCATGACAAGGAGTATGTTCTACTTCAACCAGAATCACAAGACAAGACCATGAAGAATGCATCTTGGAAGAAGGATAATGCTATGGTTCATGCCTAGATCATAAATAGCGATATTCCAAACATTAGTGACAAGATTATGTGCTACAACAACCCGTCCAGAATATACTAAAGGTGGAAGAATTGACTAGAGTGTGAAAGCTGCAGGTTAGAGTTGAGGATGCAGCTTCTGATGTTGCTGGCAATGGGCGTACAGTGGAAAAGAGCCTTAACAGGGGGGAAAAGCATTTTGCATAGGTCCTCATCGAGCAGATCTCCAATTCCAACAAAGGCGATCTCACAAAAGCATAAAAGGATTCTTAACGCTTGTTACAAGCGCAAAAAAAAAATTCAAAGAAAGTGTCAACCAAGAAGACTCCTGGAGGTGGTGCTATGGAGGAGGTTGATGGTTGAGTTGCAAGTGTGATTGGTGTTAAGAAGGTGCACAAGGGAGGGGCGAAGATGACTCTTGATGGTTAAGGTGCTTTCTTAGAATGTTCGTGGGCTTAGTGATGAGGGCCAGAGATCTACGTAGGCAGCATTTAGCTGAGTGGAGAGTAGATATTGCTTCGTTGCAAGAAACTCACTTGGATAGTTTATCCCCGTAAATGAAGAACAGTTTATGTGGGACCGTTTTACAAATTATCTTGAAATGAAGGCAGAAGGGAGGTCAAGTGGCCTTATCTTGATGTGGCATAATGATTCTTTTGATTTGATCTCTTGGCCAGGAGGGTGACGGTTGCGGTGTTTACAAGGAAGATGGATGGTTTGTCTATGGCTATCTCATGTGTGTATGGTCCTTGTGATGTTGCATCCAAGGCATAATTTTGGAAGGAGATTGGTCAAGCTTCTCAACTCGTTAGACAGAATGCCATGACTAATTGGTGGAGACTTTAATACAACTCTATCCTCGGACGATAGATTGAATGGAAGATGGGATAGATCTACTTTTGAGTTCCAGCATCTCCTTCAAGAGCTTGAGCAGATGAACCTGCCTATATCAGGGGGCTTGTTTTACTTGGAGAAATGGTAGTGGCGTTATGTCTTGTATTGATAGATTTATATGTAATTTGGCATTGGTTGAATCCTTTCATGGGGCAGAGGTGGTGGTTTGTGATAGATCATTTTCGGATCATACACCTTTGTTATAGTGTAGTAACGAGGAAGCAACATTTTCTGCTTTAAATTTCACAAATCCTAGCTGAAGGAGCCCGGATTCAAAGAAATGATACGTGATAAATGGACTTCTACTCCAACATCCTCGTCATCTACGCGTACTTTGGCCTGCAAGATTTGCACTATCCAAGAGACGATTGACTTTAAGCAAGGTCTTCGGGCACGTCACGAAGCAAGAAGAAATGAGGCTTTGCAGAAGATCTCCTCTATTAATAGACAAGAGGAAACGTCACCTTTCTCCATAGAAGATTGCCAGGAGAGTAGGAAGATGCAGGCGATTATTTTGGAGGACCAGAAGAGGAAGATTGATTGGAGACAAAATCGAGGCAACTTTGCCTTGAGGGTAATGCAAACACTAGACTTTTTCATGCGGCTACTAGATCCAGAAGAAGGTTGTTGTGATACTCCTTTATTACTGCTCTATTTTTATTCTTACTATTTAATATTTTATGTTGGACATGCATTGTAATTTTCCCAAGCCTCATCTCTATATAAAGAGGTGTTGGGTTCTTTCGAGAAATAAGATGGTTCATTATCTCCTACTTGGTATCAGAGCACAGTCCTAGGCTGGGTTTTGATATCCCACCAAAAAAAAAAAAACCCTTGAAACCCTAATACTCAAAGACTCCCTCTCCTTCCGCCGCCACTACCACCATCTCCCCTCCTCACCGGCGTAGGGCCACTACCAACAGCCTTTAGCACCAGCAGGGAGGACTCAGACGGGGCTCCTCGGCCTTCACCGAGCAGCGCCTCCTAAGGCGACGCTCCACCAAGTCGAGCAGAGCCCAGGTAGGTCACCGATGGCGCTCAGGCCGATCCGAGCGACAACGCAGGGCCCACAAGAGGGTCCATCGACGGCATAGGGGGCACTACTAGGGCCTTGATGCCCCTAAGCGATGGCGCACAGGCCTCCCTTCACACAGCAGGTGTGCGGAGTTCCCCTAAGCCCTTGCACACCTTGTACTGCTACGTAGGGGCTTCTCCTTGCCTTAGCGTGATTTTCTAGGCTTCGGTGACCCTAGATCTCCATACTTGAGGCATGATCTGCCTCAGTTCTTCTGAGGTGATGACGGTTGTTCCCAAGTTTGGGACCTAAAAGAGCCTGTTCTTTAGTCCAATCATAAAGTTGAACGAGACCAATTATCTCAGATGATCTCAGATGTTCCTAATGACAATTGAAGGTCGTGACAAGGAACATATTTTGTTAGAACCTGAGCTTACTGACAAGACAGGAGAGAACTCCACACGAAAAAAAGATAACACAATGGTCAAGGCTTGGTTGATGAATTGCGTTATCCTTCGGATTAGAGACGAAACATGTATTATCCAACTGCCAAAGCAATGTGAGATAGTACTGGTGACATGAATTCACATGAGAAGAACTTATCTTGAGCTTTTCAGATCAATCATGAGTTGTCTCAGTTGAAGTAGGAAGGAGAAGTGTGTAGGCCAGTCTGCACATATCCTGCACACAGAGAGTATCGCAAAGAGGCAACGATACATCAGTTCCTTTCGGGCCTTGGTCCCGAACACACAGCAGTCTAATCACATATCCTCACTTTATTTGTGTTTCCTACCTTAGAAGAAGTCTATAGTCACTTGAGCCACATTGATGTGACAATACCTCAAACTAAAGATACTAACCACACGTCTACCCTTGCTATTGTAGCTAGACATGGTGGTAGAGGAGCTTCTTTGACTCATGGGCATGGGAGAGGACGCCATGCTGCTAGGAGATCTTGCACTACATGCACTTCTTGCAGCAAAGTTGGCCATGTAAAGGCTTTTTGTTGAGCCAAGGATGGAAGACCTCCAATGGCCAACCAAGCATCCATGACTACCGATGCTACTAGTAATGTTGTGCCTATTCTGAGAGCATATTATGATGCTTTACTTCAGCGCCTCCCCCAACTGACCCAGGAGCCAGCAACCTCTTCTACTAAGACTACCAACTTCACTTCCTCATCAGGTATTGAATGTGCACAGGCCTCTGCAGGTATGACATAGTTAGTAGACTCTGGTGATTCACACCATCTGTCAAGGGATCAAGGGTATTTTCATAAACTCCAATCTGTACCCCATGGCAGGACTGTACAAGTTATAGGTGATAGGCATGCCCAGATTGGTGGTCAAGGGAAGGTGGCACCAACTCCTACCATGAGATTGCCTGATGCTTTCTTTGTCCCTTATTTTTCATTGAATTTGTTTTATGTTAGTAAGATCACCAATCAGCTCCAATGTCGTGCTATATTTAATGAACTAGGATGCATTTTTTAGGACAAGCTAACAGGGAGGACGATTGGTGGAGGACATGAAGAGGAGGGTGTGTATCGCTTAATCCAGACACCACTTGTTGCTACTTACTAGGGTGACACTAGTTCTGCTGCAGGGAGTGCCTTCTAGTGGCACCATCACCTTGGTCATCCTTCTTTGGATAGGCTCAGACACATCATCCCACACATTTCAGCCACTACAAAGATACATTGTAATGCATATCAATTGGGAAAGCACCACAGATCATCATTTCCTTCCGGTACAATGCCAGAGACTACTATTATGTTTCGACTACTCCATATGGATGTCTAAGGCCTTAGTCGAATCTCTGACCGATAGGGACATAGATATTATTTGGTTATTATAGATAATTTTTTCCATTTGTTAGTTGTTTTTGTTAAACAATAAGTCTGATGTTAAACATATGATTGAGACTTTCATTTTAGAAATAAAAAATCAATTTTCTATTATGGCTAAAATTGTGCGATCCAATAATGCTTTGAAATTTTGTACCACTAGATTAGCACAGTTTTACAGGTCTAATGGCAACATACACCAGACATCCTACCCCCATACCTCACAGCAAATCAGTGTGGCAGAACGAAAGCGTAAACATATTTTGGATGTGGCACATACTGTTCTAAATCACCATTGTGTACCGCACTTGTATTGGGGAGATGTTGTGCTTACAAAATGCTATCTTATTAATAAAATGTTGTCTTCGGTGTTACATAAAAAGATCCCTTGGCATGTCTTGTATCTGGACAGAGATCTATTTCAGTTACCCCTATGAGTGTTTGGATGTGTTTCTTTTGTGCATCTTCCCTGGCTATTCACAGACCCAGAAGGGGTACCAATGCTTTGATCCAGTGGCTGGTAGGCACTATGTTAGTGCAGATGTTACTTTTCATGAATCAGTGTCTTATTTCTCTCTTGCAGCATGACAGTTAGTTCCAAAGGTTGAGTTTGCCCCCATGTCAATCCCATTTGTTCCTATGGATGAGTTTCCCATATCTGGGGATGGTGCTACACATGACAGTGATGGTCAGGCACCTACGAGTGTTTATGCACCTAACAATACTACAGATAATCTGAGATATTGGGATCGAGCTACAAGAAACACAGTGTTTCTACTTTGCAGAAACTAGTCATCTACAGGAAACACACCACCTACTTCAGATCCACCTCCAACTCCGCATCAGGTATGTGTTGAGGTATCTGAATCTAACCATTCCATGCCTAGTGATGATTGTGCAAGATCAAGTGATAGCATTCAGGATGACCTTACTATAGCTGTTAAGAAGGTGTCTCGATCTTATGCTCACTATCAGGTGGCAGGAGCTACCACTGCAGTCAATTTTAGGACTACATTCGGGCTCTTTACTACGACTCTTATTGCTATAAAGATATCTTCCACAAACCAACAGGTCTTACTTGATCCAAAATGGCGTAAAGTCATAGAGGATGAGATGGCTGCACTTCATAGCAAACGAACATGAGAGATGATGACTCTTCCTACTGGTGCTCACCTGGTAGGATCCAAATGGGCCTTTGCCTTAAAATACAACCCTGATGAGTATTTCAAGGCTCAGTTGATGGCAAAGGGATTCACCCAAACATATAGGATGGACTTCTTTGATACTTTCTCACCCGTGGCTCTCCTGTTGACAGTACGGATACTTGTTTCTGTTGCTGCCCATAAAGATTGGATGCTCCACCAGCTAAATATAAAGAACACCTTCCTATATAGCAATCTTTAGGAGGAAGTCTACATGCAATAACCCCCCGAGTTTGAGGTTTAGGGAGAGTGTGTGTGCAGATTGAAGAAGGCTTTCTATGGTCTTAAGCAAAATCCGAGAGCTTGGTTCTAAAAGCTCTCAGAGGTGGTGGAGAAGATGGGCTTACAGAGATCTTCAAGTCATTCTCACTTTGTCAGGAAGATTTAGAAGGGAATAGTGACATTGCTTGTCTATGTTGATGATCTCATCATTACCAGTGATGACAAAGCTGGAATTGTTGAGGTCAAGAGATCCTAAGCTGAGCAATTTGTTATAAAGGACCTAGGCCAACCCAAATACTTTCTTAGCATAGAGGTGGCTAAGAGCAAGCAGGGAATTGTCCTTTCTCAACGTAAGTATGCTTTAGATATGTTATAGGAGACAGGGATGCTGGGGTCCAAACCAGCCAATATTTCTATGGACCCCAAGGTGCACCTTTGTGATGAGCAAGCAAAGCCCATTGGCAGTAGAGCCTACAAACAGCTTGTAGGAAAGCTTTTGTACCTGACCATCACCAGACCAGATATTGCTTTGGCAGTAGAAAAGCTTAGCCAGTTTATGAAGAAGCAGACTAATATACATTGACAAGCCTCCATGCATGTGCTTAGATAACTGAAGAAAGCACCTAGACGGGGGATTCTATTCCAAAGAGGCTCTCCTATAACAGTGGCCAAATACTCTAATGCTAATTATGCAGGATACGTTGCCAACAGAAAATCCACCATTGGGTTCTCTACTTTTATGGCAGGCAATCTAGTTACCTGGAGAAGCAAGAAATAGGAGATAATTTCTCTCTCGAATGCTGAGTCAAAGTATAGGGCGATGACCTAGACAGCCACTGAGATGATCTAAATAAGGTCTTTATTGCATAATTTGCATGTCCAGATTGAAGTACCACGAAGATGAGATGCAACAATCAAGCAGCTACATGTATAGCAAACAACCCCATGTTCCATAAGCACACCAGGCATGTTGAGGTGTATTACCACTACACTAAGGATCTTATTCAGCGTGGATTGTTGCATACCACATGTGTTACATCTAAGGACCAAATTGCCAATATGTTCACGAAGACTCTACCATGTTCGGCATTTGATGGCTGTTGTTCAAAGCTAAGCATGACAGATATCTATGCTCCAGCTTGAGAGGGAGTGTTGTGATACTCCTTTTATTACTGCTCTATTTTTATTCATGCTATTTCATAATTTTTGTTGGGCATACATTGTAATTTTCCCAAACCTCTTCTAAGTGGTGTTGGGTTCTTTCGAGAAATAAGATGGTTCATTATCTCCTAGTAAGGTCAAATATGATAAATGTATTGAGAAATGGGGATAACGTGATTAATCAAAGGAACCAGATTTGTGAGGCTTTTCGATCTCACTTTCATGATTTCACTCAAAGACAACCGGTTGGGAAGTGGAGGTTAGGGACGTTGGATATGATCGAGGTCAATGAGGGGGCAAGAAGGGAACTTCTTAGAGAGTTTAGTGAAGAGGAGGTTACCAGAGCTCTTCATGGTTTGAAGGCCAAGAGTCCTCCTAGACCTGAGGGTTGCAAATTGTTTTTAATAAAGAGATGTGGGACATAGTTGGTCTTGATGTTGTGGCTATGATTCGTAAATTTTTTTCAGGCAATGAAGGTTTCAAGAGGCTCAATCGCTTTTACTTATCCCTTCTGCGAAAGAAGCCTGGTGCAGATTTAGTTGATGAGTTTGGGTCGATTGCCCTTTCCAATTCTGTTTACCTACTGGTGGCTAAGAGCTTGGCTAACATATTACGTGCAGTTATGCCTAATATTATTTCCCCAATCTAGTCAACTTTTATAAGGGTAGATCGCTTCAGGATTCTTTTGTGATTGCTGAAGAGATACTTGCTTCTTGGAAGAGAAGAGGGGTGCCAACCTTTTTGTGGAAAGTTTTTTCCAAGGCATATCATTCCATTTCTTGGAGATATCTTTGGGAGAGTCTTAAGAGAAGAGGATTCCCAGATTTATGGATTCAATTGATGAAAAAATATGTTACTACATCTACCTTTTCGGTCTTGGTTCATGGCCATTCAAATGGTGCTTGGATCCAACCAACAGCGAGGTGTGAGACAAGGCTACCCCTTAGCACCACTATTATTTCATATTGTTGTGGATACTCTTGCCTCTTTCTCATTTAAGGCCAGTAGAGGGAACCTTTTTTTTTGTTTTACCTGCAAAAGGAATGGATCTCTCATTACTCCACTCCTGCAATATGCAAATGATACAATTTTTTTCATTGAGAGAGGTAAGATGGAAGCAACTCATATGGCGTCTCTTGTGAGAATTTTTGCGACAATTTCTAACTTGAAGATCAATAGGATAAAGTCTCTTTTTGTTCCTTTTGTTATCACTAGTGCAGCGGTGGATGAAATTTCTTATGTTTTAGAGAAACTGGTGGCCTATCTGCCAATCAAATATCTTGACCTTCCATTAAGAGGGAAGAGATTGATGACGTCAGACTGGAACGTTTTGGTGGAGCGAATTAAGAATAGACTTTCTTCTTGGAGTAGAAGGTTGCTTTCTAGAGGGGGTCGACTGGCCTTGCCTAAATTAGTTCTATCCTCCATACCAATTTTCTACTTTTTGACTTTTCAACCTCCAAAGAAAATATTGAAAAAAAAATGGAGGTGATTAGAAAAAGATTTTTCTGAAAGGGTGCGGATTCCTCTAGTTATTTTTTAAAGTTGGTGCCAAGGAAGGAGGTATGTAGACCCAAAAATGAAGGTAGTTTGGGTGTACAACGATTGGATGTTTTCAACAAGGTGCTTCCACTGAAATAGGTAGTTAGAGTGGTTTCTGGGGAGAGTTCTATCATGACATTGTTATTGAATAATTCCTATGGCACAAACATGATTATCCCTGGAAGGGCAATGCCTAGAGGAGTTCCTCTTCTTTTTGGTGTATTCGACCAATTATGAAGGATTTAGTTGAAATCTCAAATAAGTACAAGTATAAACAATAATAAAATACTTGGGTTTACGTGAAAACCCTACTCATGAGAAGCGGGGAGAAAATCACGGGAGAAGTGTCCCGATAGGACGCGTTTCTATATTGTTCTCAAAAGAATATAGGAGTACACACCTATTTATAAGCCACCACATATAATGAAAAGTCTCACTCCACTATATGGGACTAAATAACCACACTACAACTCTCTCAACACTCCCCCTCAAGCTGGAGCATGGAATGCTCAGCTTGTAACACAAATCTACTTTACACAGTAGAACAAACAACACTCTGGACTGATTCTTACTTATAGGTGGGAACATGGGCTAGAGTTGCTGTATGAACTGTAGCTGGCTTTGGAGAACTGGTGCTGGTGGCTCCCCATTCAGTATCCCTGAAATGGACTCTTCCTCTGAAGACCTCGAAGGTGGATCTCCCTCTCTGGAGTGCACCAAAATGGATCTCCTACATAGAAGCTTGATATGAGTCCTTCCTCTAAGAACCTCGAAACTCCGAACTTCCTAGAGTTGGGCTTCTCATGTGGAGTCCATAAATAAAAGAGACTCCCAAATGGGGGTGACTACAATAAGCTCCCACTCTCCCCCTTTCTCTCATACTCACATGGGAGAAAAAATAATGACGGGAAGAAAATAAAACAATAAAAGCTAGAGAAGCATTCTCCACATCTTCTCTCAAAAATAAACTTCACCTTTTTTTTTCATCATCATTTTTTTATTTTTTTCTTTATTTACAATTTTTCTCTCTATCTTTTTCCCTTTTTTTATCTTTTTCCTTTTTCTTTCTCTCTCGTTTTTTTCTCTTTTATTTTCTTCCCTCTTTCCCTTATTTAAAAGAGGCTAAACATGAAGGACTTTCAGAGGATACAAACATTTCACCTTAGGGTTCGGAGAGAACCCAACGCAGAGCATGGTGCTCCTTCCATGGAGCTACAGCCACCGCCACCGCGTTCGCTCTGGCCATGCCGCCCACGGAACTTCGCCACAGAGCGTCTTCCGCCGGATGCTCCTCAACCATCAGCACCTCCATGCGCTCAACCTAGACCACTAGCACCTCCATGCACACCTCAAGATCACCCCGACTATCTTCCTTGTGTGGGTCGTCGCCACCATCGTTGACGCCTAGGCGTGCTCCTCCACGTCGACCACCAATCGCCAACATCACACCCCGGTCGTGTCGCCGGATCCCGCCATGCCATCACCTACGCACCACTCTTTTCTGCTCCATCGCCGCAAATTAGAGGAGATCAAGATCTCCAACATCGTGCCCCTCCCCGCGATCTACGAGGACGACTCCAGCTCTGTCCTATCTCACCAAAGGAGATCCTCTCCATGCACACAGCCGACCATGCGCATGGAGAAACACCATCTGCATCTCCCTCTTCTACATTTCGTGGTCCACGATGTGGATCCACACATTGAAACAAGAACCAAGAAAGACATTCTCGAACAATAGATAGAAAAATATATGCAATAAAGGATAAAACCCAAGGAACGAACATGCTCTGATACCAAGTTAAAATATAAAATAAGCAGAAGCATAAATCAAAGCATAATCAATAATAGAATGCTTGGGTTTACGTGGAAACCCCACTCACGAGGAGCGAGAAGAAAATCATGGAAGATGTGCCCCAATAGGGCATGTTTCTATATTGTTCTTCTCAAAAGAATATAAAAGGAATACACACCTATTTATAAGCCACCACACACAACGGAAAGTCCTACTCCACTATATGGGACTAAATAACCACACTACAACTTCCTCAACAAATTTTTCTTGCAATTTCAACCCCATGTTAGGCAATAGGGGCTTTTTCAAATTCTGGTTGAATGATTAGAGCGAGTTGAGCAAATTTGCAGATCTCTTTCCACATGTTTTTCAGCTGGTTAATGATAGGAATGTTACTGTGGATGAGGTGTGGGATGATCATGTGAAGACGTGGAATATTTATTATACCCCTTGATCTATCTACGCTTTATTTTCTATGGAAGGGTATTTTAATACTCTTTGTTTCTTTCTTGGAGTTGTAATTGTCCCACCTCTCTCTTGATATAAAGAGAGGTAAGGTTTGAGAATAAAATGATTTTACTCATTTTTTTCAACTTGGTATCAGAGCAGCAGTCCTAGACCAGTGCCTTAGGTCCCCAACCCAAGTAGGCCTCCAACCCATCCACAAAATCCTTCTCTTCTCTTCCTCACCTCCGCCAGTGATCTCTATCAGCTGGCAACAGCGTTACCACCTGTCAACAGTAGCAGCACCAATAGCAGGAGCGCTAGCCCTCGTCTGCAACAGCACGAGGAGGAAAGGGGGGCCTCGATGGTGCCGTTGGCGCCACCGATGGGCTACCCAACCCCACCAATGCCTATGCAGTATGCCACCTTGATCGGAAATCTACTACAAGTTTATGCACCTATGTAGTTGGCAATCTTCTAACCTAGAAGAGCAAGAAGCAAGTGGTAGTCTCCAGGTCTAGTGCAGAGTCAGAGTACAGGACGATGGCCCAAACTGCAACTGAAATGATGTGGATTCGGTCTCTCCTGACTTACATATTAAGATAGATGGGATCATGTAGATGAGGTGGGATAATCGAGCAACTACCTATATAGCCAACAATTACATGTTTCATGAGCGCATGAAATATGTGGAAGTTGACTGTCACTACACTAGAGATATTATCCTGAGAGGGCAGCTCTACACAACTCCAATATCTTCTAATGAGCACACAGCAGATATATTTACCAAGCCTCTTACTAGATCTAGTTTTGATGTCGATTGTTCCAAACTGAACATGATTGACATCTATACTCCAACTTAAGGGGGAGTGTTATACCTCTTGGTCTATTTATATTTTATTTTCTATGTAAAGGTATTTTAGTACACTTTCTTTCTTATAGTTGTAATTGTCCCACCTCTCTTTTGATATCAAGAGAGGTAGAATTGAGAATAAAATAATTTTACTCATTTTTCTCAACTATGTTATATTACCTCCGGGCCTCTTTGAGTCCAGTTAAAAAGGCGATGAATTTCAGCACCTGTTCAGGTGCATTTCTAACTGTAGTCCGGCTGCAAATGAAATTGATAGGTTCATATACAGAAACGGAGTACATTACGTTAAAAAGACCTAGAGTAAATTGGTTTGTAGCGAGACTGATTTGGCTGAAATTGGATTGTATTCAAGATAATTTGGATGTGCAGATTACCTTTGGAGATTAAAGTTTGTCTCTGGCTTCTCAAAAGAAAGCAAATAGTCACGATGTCTTTCAGAAAAAGGTGGTCGGATGATGGGGATGTTTGCTCTTTTTGCCGAAGTGCAAAAGAAGATGTGCAGCATCTTTTTATCTCTTGTGATTTCTCTAGAGAGGTTTGGTAGCATTTTAATTTCGGAATGGTTGATTGCACTGATATGAATGGATACCGGAAGTCATTCAAAGAGCATTTTGATCTTGATTTGACTGGTTGGATGAGAACTTTTACCATTATATGGTGCATATGGCTTCAGAGGAACAGCAAAATCTTCAAAAATGAAAGATGTTGAGTGGAAAATATAGTGAGGGAGATTTATTTCTTAATTCTTATCTGAGTTTTGACTAAATAATCTACAATTCTCTGGATAATTACCAATCTCTAATAATCTTTATTTTCTTTCTTCAAAAAAAGAGAGAGAGATTATGTACTAATGGACAGCAAAACAAATGTAGCATAGTCTCCATGATACTTATTCCGTCTCCATGACACTTATTCCCAAAATAACTACTCTAGCAAAGTCTTCCAGATATATAGCGAGCTCTCTCAGCTTCATCAGGAGGGTTGTATGTTGTCACAGTATTAATCAACCCTGAAGGGTCCATTGGAGAAGTACAATGCTTGCAGACCTATATGCACATGTGCCACATAGAGGACTTACCGTCTTGAGGCTCCAGTACTCTAGTTTCTGGCAGGTGTTAGACCAAATTATACTACTACACGCTCATAGTTACCCTCTCAAAGCTTCCTACCCTGGAGGAGGTATACAGCTGGATGAGCAGGAATTCTATCACTCTTACACCTGCTGATCCTACGAGACATACCATAGCCCTTGCTATTACTCCAGGTCATGGTCATGGTACCCCTACCATACGGGGTAGAGGCTGTGGTCATGGATCTACTGGTTGAGGATGCCCGACTTGCACATACTGTAGCAAGTCTAGAGATATTGAGAGTATGTGGATGAACTATGGTCGTCCTCCCATGGCCAATTAAGTTGTTATCACTACAGAGCAAATGGTTGATACGGTACCTGTACCCAAGGTAGACTATGATGAGTTGTTGCAGCACTTTATACAGTTGACCCAAGAGAACACCCACCTCAGTGATTACTGCTTTTACTTCCCCGTTAGGTACAGACTTTGCTTTTACCACTATTACTGATGATCAATGTGATACAGACTGACGGATTGACTCTGGGGCCTTCCAACATCTTTGTGGAGATCAACGATGTTTTCATCGTATTCGATCTTGTTGGGAAATGACAGAACTTATCTTATTCCAATAACCCTAAAGACTCTTATATAGAGGAGCCCCTTGGGTAAATTACAATGAATGTTCTTATAAGAATAATAAATATGTAAACAAGGACAATAAAAATATGTAAAGGCCATACAAGTGAAAAATAACTCTCAACACTCCCCCTCGAGCTAGAGCATAAGCATCAGACATGCTCAGCTTGAAACACGAGTACTCCAATCTCTTCTTGATAACAGACTTGGTGAATCTATCAGCAATCCAACCATCACTGGAGATGTACGGTGTGAAGATCTTAACGGTCATCACTGCATCTCTAATAAAATGGCAATCCACCTCAATGTATTTCGACCTCTCATGAAATGAAAGATTATTTGCATGAAATGTAGCTGCCTTATTCTCAAAATACATAGGCATAGGACCTGAGACCTCAACACCAAAGTCATTTAGAATAAATCGCACCTAGAAGAGCCCACATGCAATATGAGCCATAGCTCTGTATTCTAATTTTGCACTTGATCTAGATACCACATTTTACTTCTTACACCTCCAAGTGATGAGAGATTTCCACCAACATATGTACAATAGCCAATAGTAGATCTCTTATCCTCATGAGCACCTACATAATCTACATCAGAGTATCCACATAGGTCAAAATGTCCATGCCTCTAGAAAAGTAATCCTTTCCTGGTGAGCTCTATAGATATCTTAGCAACTGGCACACACCTACCCAATGGATTTCCCTAGGCTCCTACATGAATTGACTGAGTCTTCCCACAATATATGATATACCTTGCCTCATCACGGTAAGATATAGTAACTTGCCAACCATGGCTCTATATCGAGTCACATCCTCCAAGATAGGACCATGTATATCTGCAAGATGAGCTACTGAACCTAAATGTATATTGGCAGGTTTGCAACCAAGCATCACTGTCGCACAGAGCATATCTAGAACATACTTTTTCTACGACAAGACCATTCCTCCATTCATACGATGAATCTCAGTACCAACTAACAAATCAAACCTAAGTCCTTGGTCACAAATTGTCTATATAGAATAGCCTTAACATCTTCTAGACCTTTCACATCACTCCCACTCAGAAGTATGTCATCAACATATACAATCAGAATAACATAACATGCCACCGTGTGCCTGGTAAAAACTGAGTGATCAGACATGGACCTAGTAAATCCAAAGCACTGAATTGTCATATTGAACTTGTCAAACCATGCCCTAGGACGTTTCAATCTATATATAGCTCTGTGAAGGTTGCAGACCTTCTGACACTCCCCCTGACTAATAAATCCAAGAGGCTACTGCAGATAGACTTCATTATCAAGGTCTCCATAGAGAAGAGCATTCTTGATGTCAAGCTTGTAAACCGACCAATCCTAATTAATTGCAATAGACAAGAGAATCCAAACAGAATTAAGACGTGTAACAGGAGAAACATCTCAAAATAATCCACAACAAAGGTCTGGGTGTAGCCTTTGGCAACTACTTTGGCCTTGTAAAATGTGAATGAAGCTGTCAAGGAGATATTTGATGGTAAACACCCATCTATGCCCCACAACAATGGCATAGGGGTATAGATCAACAAGTCTCAGGTGCCTCATAACTGAAGTGTTGCCATCTCCTCCTCCATGGCCAGCTTCCAGGATCAGTCATGAATAGCCTGTGTATGACTACAAAGTAGCTGATGACTATCACCAACAAGAGATAGTGACTTTCCTACTGTAGATAACTGTCAAAGGGCATATACTGAGATAAGGAAAAATGATCACATGACCATGGAGCATTCCTTTGTGCTCTGGGAAGATCCAAGTCAGAGCCCTCACTAATAAAAGGTACCTAATCTCCAAACGAGTCATCAGCGTTCGCAGAGAACTAAGCAGGAATAGTGATCTGGAGAAGTGGATGTAGGCCTACAACGGAAATGTCTAAGAAAGGTATCAAGATGTTTAGGAAAAGTATCTCCAGTAGGTATATCCGTTTGAGGTAGGCCAAGCTCAGAGAACACCAATGGCGATGCAGATGGCATGAGGGAATATCCTATGGCACCGTCGGAGGTGAATAACTTTCCTTTTTAAGATAAAAAGGAAGCTCTTCAAAAAATGTTACATCAGCGTTAACATAGACTTTGTAAGCCACTAGGTCATAACAACGATATCTCCTCTAAGTACGCAAGTACTCCACAAAAATGCAGTTAACCAATCGAAGAGCCAACTTATCCACCTTGAATAGGTAAGCAAAACAAATACATCTAAATACCATAGGAGCTAATGAAAAAACTTCATGGTCGGGACACAAGAGATAATAGGGCATTTTACCTCCCAAAATAGAAGACAAAACCCTATTTACAAGGAATGTAGCAATAGGAACAGCATCAATCCAAAAAAATCGAAGGCACACTCATATGAAACATTATAAACCAAGCAACATCCACTAAATGGCGTAAATTGCATTCAACTACCCCATTTTGCAAGGAGATATGAACACAAAAAGTCTGACGGATTACTCCCATAGATGTAAAAAACTGAGTTAACTGAGCATTCACAAACTCAAGACCATTATCACTTCTGAAATTTTAATAGTGGTGGAAAATTGAATCTTTATTTTATTTTAAACAGTTCAGGGGTTTGAGATTTTTCGTTCATCATAAAAACCCAAGTGACATGAGTACAATCATCTAGCAAAATAAGGAAAAAATCGAAAACCCCTCACACTACAGACCCTACAAGGTCCCCACAAATCAGCATGCACAAGAGTAAATGGAGACTCAGATCTTTTTTTTTTACTAGGAAACAAAGACCAATGATGCTTACCAAGTTGACATGCATCACAATGAAAGGACTTAGGAAACTGCAACTCTGGAAATTGACGACGAAGAACGGTGATACTCGGGTGACCCAAACCAAGGTTTTAAATATCGATATCAATATCGTATCGACAAGTTAAAAAAGCGATATATCAGGGATATATCACTGATATTAGTGAATTTTGGGGAAATCACTCAGAAAGATAAAATATCACAAAATTTAAAGATTAACATTTTTATGAAAAACATATCATGAAAGGATGCCTAAAAAGTGGGTATATGTGTTATATCAGAGATATATCGCCGATATCAATTATTTTTTACATGTGTAATATATCATGAAATGATGCCTTAAAAACGTGTATATCATCAATATCGATAATTTTTTACGTGTATAATATATCATTAAAGGATACCTAAAAAATGTGTATGTCGCCGATATCGATAATTTTTTACATGTGTGCAATATATCATGAAAGGATGCCTAAAAAATGCGTATATCACCGATATCGATGATTTTTTACGTGTAATCTATCATGAAAGGATGCCTAAAAAACGTGTATATCGCCAATATCGATGATTTTGTACGTGTGTGATATATCATGAAAGGATGCATAAAAAATGTGTATATTGCCGATATCGATGATTTTTTATGTGTACAATATATCATGAAATGATGCCTAAAAAACGTGTATATCGCCAATATCGATGATTTGCCGATATTAATGATTTTTTACGTGTGTGTGTGGTTGTTATCTCGGGGATATTGCCTAATATATCGGAGATATTTCGCCCGATATCCGGGAAAAAAATACCTTCGATAGTATCGATACCACCCAACATCGTCGATACCGATATATCGCCGATATATCACGATATTTCAAACCTTAACCCAGACAAAGGTGCCATAGTAAGGAAGTAGTGGCACAAGCGGCAATAGAAGCGATGTGTGTAGATGTAGGTGGAAGACTGAGCTAGTAGAGATTGTCCTTCTCAAGCCCTCTACCAATCTGCCTCATCATCTAGAGGTCCTGCAAAAAAATTGATCATGACAAATAGCTTGCATCCTAGGTCCTTCGAGATCTGACTAATCGACATTAAATTCAAAGCAAATCGTGACGCATGCGTAACATTAGATAAACCAAGAGGAGATAAGGTAGCATCTCCAAGGCCAGTAACATGCAACGAGTCACCATCTGCCACCCTAACCTGGAAGGGTGTGGCAAGAGATCGAAGAGAATAAAAAAATGTAGCATTACCAGCAATGTGTAAGGAGACACCTGAATCAGCGATCCACGCAGGACCATGGGACCCAACAGATAATGTAGAGGTACCTATAGAACTATAGGCTGAAGCTCCTGCTGCAGTGGCAGTAGGTGATGTCATCAGTCTATCATATTCTACCCTGGAAATAATTACATGCCCATCATCAATCTGGTACTAGACACTCTTCACCTATAACAACTTGATTTGCCTTGAGTCCCTGACCCTAAGGATAGCCATGCTTCACCTAATACCTATCAACAGTATGGCTCAATCTATGGAAATGATCACAAAACAAACTTCCTCTCTGACCACAGCCTTATCCAACTCTGAAGTTGCCCCGACCACAGGCACCTCATCCACCAAAATCTCCTCGAGCACGAGCACAACCACAACCACAACCAAAGGAAGCCATGGTGAAAGAATCTGCACCAAGGACATGATCAAAAATTTCCAACCATGACAAACGAGAATAGATTGTGCTAGAGTAGGTATCTCTTCTGATATCATCAGTTGATCCTTAACTACCATGTATTCTAGACTTAACGTGGCTAAGAACTATACCAAGCGAATGGCCTTTCTGATTGGCTATAACAGTTGTCAAGATTGGCGCACGTGGAGCGTGGACACTCCCTTGACATGTGAAAAAATAGCCCAACAGCGGTTGTTCCACATTGGAACAAGGAGAGGAGCAGCCACCGGATGCTTAATGGTGGTCGGCTGGTGGTGATGGTGGTCAACGGTGATGTTGAGAGAAAGAAAGAGGAGAGGAGTTTGAAAGGAATTGGAAATATTATTGCTAACTCAAAAATAAATACAATAGATAGGTATAGAAGAGAGAACATATCCTCTAAAATAAGCAACTAATCTTATCTCTAAATAAAGAACAAATCCCCAAACAAATCAAATCTTCTAAACAACTTTCCTAAAAACCAACATAACAAATAAACACACTTGCAAACCAAGCAAAGAACCAAAACCTAGGACTCTAGGACCCAAAACCGATGGCCATTACGGCCTCCTGAACCGTTGTCACGTGACACTGCCATGTGGCCTAGCTGGCTACCACATGGCCTATTTTATTCCCAACAACAGTAACATCTCTACTATGGTGGCCTAATACATACCAATTGAAGAAAATAAATCTTCTTAGTTTACCAAGTAGTCCATACACCTCATATAGGTGAGGGAAAAATTACATCATAAATCCATTACTAAAATAAAAATAACAAAACACCCCTTACAACAGAAACATAAATCAACACTCCCCCTCAAGCTGGAGCATATATATTGATCATGCTCAGCTTGTTTCTACACTTCTCAAACTGGGGGCAAGACAACAACTTGGTAAACATGTCAGCAGTTTGGTCTGAGGCAAGACAAGCAGTACGAAGCAGACCCTGTTCAGCTAAACTCTTGGTGTAATGACAATCCACTTCCACATGTTTTGTTACCTCATGGAACATAGGATTGTTTGTAATATAGGTGACAGCCGGATTGTCACAATGCATCTCCATAGGTTCCTGAACATTAACATGAAGATCTCGTAACAGAGATCTGATCCATATCATCTCAGGTACAGTATGTGCCATGGCCCTATACTCAGACTCAGTAGTAGAGCGTGAAACAACACTTTGTCTCTTACTCCTCCAGGTTACTAAGTTCCCAACAACAAAGATACAAAAACCAATAGTATACCGCCTGTTACCAACATCACCTGTATAATCTGCATCTGAGTATGCAACAACAGACATAGGTGCCTTTCTCTGAAAAAGAATACATCTACTTAGACATCCCTTGATATACCTCAACACCTGCATCACAACCTGCCAATGAACCTCAGTGGGCTTATCTAAAAACTGATTCAGCTTACCAACAATAAGGCTACTATCTGGCCTAGTGATAGTCAGATATAATAATTTCTCCACCAGCTGTTGATATGCTTTCTTGTCTTTTAGCTTTACATTATCCTCAAAAAGATGAATTTTAGGATCCATAGGAATATTTGCATCTTTAGATCCTCGCATGTATGTCTCTTGAAGAATATCAAGGGCATATTTCCTATGCAACATAATTGTCACTTGCATACTTGTAGCAAACTCAATGCCTAAAAAATATCTTAGCTTGCCAAGATCTTTCACGACAAACTGGTGTGCCAAGTACTCCATCTGAGATATACCCTCTGCATGATCACCTGTAAGAATAAGATCATCCACATACACAAGTAAAGCCAATGTATCCCTACCAGTCTTTCTCACAAATAATGAATGATCCGATGAAGATCTCTACATCCCAATAACAGACAAGCGCTGGAACCAGACTCGGGGACTCTGCTTAAGACCATAAATGACCTTACGAAGCCTCCATACACACTCCCCCTAAACCTCAGAGACAAGTGGTTGCTGCATATATATCTCTTCCTCCAAATCTCCATACAGAAATACATTTTTGACATCCAACTAATGTAATTGCCAACCATAATGAGCTGTAACAGAGATAAGGATGCGAACAGTCGAGAGTCATGAAACAGGGGAGAACGTGTCAAAGAAATCCACCCCATAGGTCTGGGTGAATCCTTTGGCCACTAGCCAAGCCTTACACCTTGGAATAGACCCACCCAAGTTATATTTCAAGGCAAAGACCCATCTGGCTCCAACAAGATGCGTGGAAGAAGGTAAAGGTGACAGCTCCCAGGTACCTCTAGTAGTAAGTGCAGACATTTCCTCCTCCATAGTTACATTCCAGTATGAATGTAGTAAAGCCTACTAGTATGAGGTAGGTAACTCAGCACTGGATACAGCAGCTCTGAATGCATGAAACTCCGAACTTAGAGAATCAGCAAAAACAACACTCCCAGCAACACGATACTGGGCACAAGATCATGGAGCTTTCCTTATAGCAATAGGAATATCCTCATCAATATTCATGGAATCAGGACCTGGAGAATCATCCACATCCACAGGTGACAAACTCTCACCCTTTAAATCTCCTGACACTGTATCTCAAGAAGCCTCCTAAGTAGAAACTACCTCTAGGTTATTAACATTAACCTGAGGAGTCTATGGAATAGATGGAAGGGGCTTTGCCCTACACACAACTGGCAATTGATAAGTGTGACCCTTGAAGGTCCCTTCATCCGCTCGTACTGGCCTGAATGTGTTAGTAGGTGGCTCAATAGTCTGAGGACTACTAGTATCTGTGAATATACCAAATGGTATAGGAGCAACAGGTATAGGCACACACTCCGACACACTTTGCACCGACCTGGCAGCAACAGAAAAATAAGGCACAGCTTCAGAAAAGGTGACATCTACACTGATATAATGTCTATGGTGTAGGGGATCAAAACACCGATACCCCTTCTGAGTACGAGAGTAGCCAAGAAACACAAACTTGACTGCTCTAGATGTTAATTTATCGCGTCTAGGTCCAAGGAGATGTACAAAAGCCACGCACCTAAATGTCTTGGGTGGAAGATCAAACAGCTCATCATTTGGATAAAGCACTTGCCACAATATCTACTCGTGAATCACTTAGAAAGGCAATCTATTAATAAGGTAGCAAGCTGTGAGAACTACATCTCCCCAGTAATTCTGTGGCACATTATTATAGATATGAAGCGCTCTAACCATATCAAGGATATGTCTGTGCTTCCTTTCTACGACTCCGTTTTGTTGAGAGGTGTGAGGACAGGAGGTCTGATGAATTAAGCCATGTAAGGCATAGAATTCTACCAGCCAACGAGTACAAAACTCCAGTGCATTATCAAATCTGAGAGTCTTGATTAAACATCAAACTGATTTTTAATCAACACAAACTTCTCAATCAGTGGACCCATTTCAGACTTATTCTTCATGAGAAATAGCCAGTACAATCTGAAAAAATCATCAATCACAATCAAATAGTACCAATGTCCTGCTCTATTAGGAGTCCTACTAGGACCCCAAGCATCAAGATGCACTAACTGAAAACACAAAATCGAACGTGGTCCTGTAGTAGCTGAAAAGGAAGATCTATGGTACTTCCCAAGTTGACATGCATTGCAGGAAAGTTGTCGTTGGGGATACATGAGGAATAAGCCTGCATAATTTTCCAATGGATAGCCTAACCGTCTATGCCACTGTAAAGCACTCCTAAATGTGGTACTGACCCGACATGCTGCAGCCATGAGACCCTGCTGAAGTCAGTAAACTCCATATCCACTACCAAGAGTCTTCCCTGTCATTCTATCCTGGAAAATGCATCCACGCTCATCAAAGATGACATGACAATTCATCTACTTAATGATCTCACTAATAGAGAGCAAGTTCATGGATAAATATGTAACAAATTCGACATGATTAAGCTGCATAGAAGGGATAACATTAATTTTCCCCTGACCACTAATAGGAGCAAGTCGCCCATCAGCCACCTGTACTGTACGACCTCGAGAGACAGGTTGAATATATCCAAAACACTACAGATTCCCAGATAAATGATTGGAAGCAGCTGAATCAATCAACCACGTCACACCAGTAGGAGTATCACCCATGGCAATTCCTAGTGCAATCTCTGACTGAAACACTTCCATATTAACTGAAATACACTGCCACAAACTAAATTCAATGTGCCGCAGAAAAGGGTACATACCCTTAAATTTCTTCACAATCACAAAGTTCAATGTGCCACAGAAAGGGTACACACCCCTGAATTTCTTCACTTCAGATCTAAAAATTAATAGAAAACGGGGAATACACACCCCAACAAATATACCAACCGAGGAATATACACCCTAAAAATCTCCGCTCACAAACGGTCAATACCCAAGGCGAATATACACCCTAAAAACATGCATCAAAGGGGAATACACACCCCAAAACAAACGGACACAAAGATCTGATTTGATTATACCATCCAGGAAGACCTTTCAAACTCCTTTGCAGAAGATCCTCGCTCTAGAACTTCATTACCAACACGTGGAGGATCTTCCTAGACCCCTAAACAAAGGAGATAGGGATCTACAACCCTCTCCTTACTGCCGGAAGATGTCTAGCAGCAAGAGGAGGGCCGTGGAGAAGGGTAGGAGAGGTGGCGCTGCCCCCTTTACCCTCCTGTCGCTGCCAGCGGCAGCGGCGACAGTGGCAGGCAACGGTGCTGCTATTGCCGACGTTGTTGCGACTGCTGCTGGCAGTGGCAACAAACGCTGGCTGGCAGTAGCAGTGCTGCTGCTGCTGGTCGACGCTACTACCAAAGGTGGCAATGACAGTGGCGGTGACGGCAAGCTTGGTGGTAGGGTTAGGGTATTCTTGGTGAAGTCCTCAACTTGGCTCTGATATCAAGTTGAAGAAAATGAATCTTCTTAGTTTACCAAGTAGTCCCTATACCTATATATAGGTGAGGGAAAAGTTACATCATAAGCCCACTAGTAAAATAAAAATAACAAAATACTCCTTACAGTAGAAACATAACTCAACACTATCCTTCTCATCCCACAAGTTCATCGTCCCATAACACTCAGCCAATGTCATGGTGCCTTTCCCAAAGATATGGATCTCCTCTAAAACTCTATATAATCGAGCAATATTATTCTTTTGAGAATGGATTTCATGCAGCACCTTCCACATCTTATTGGCCGATGAATATGACATAACAAGTTTGATTATGTGCTCTTTCATGCTGTTAAGTATATATATAGCCACCGAATCATTATTACCCTCCCAGCCTTCCATCTTCACACCATCTTGCAATTCATCTTTAAACAAGATATACTTCTTAAAATGAGACCTTGCAAATCGAGAAAAAGAAATAGACCACAATAGCAAATTGGTCCCATCCAATTTGATGAAAGTCCCTTGCATATGGGACGATGTGCTCGAGGTAAACAATTTCCCCATCAACTCGCTGATAGCAAGGTCTCTGTGTGCTTCCATGATAAATCAATTCGTAGGGAAAGCAAAAAAAATGTCTTCAAGAATAGGAGCAAATCATATGAAGTTCAGATAATCGAGGCCGAACCGATTCACCGTCGAGCGAGGAAGAGGGTGGTGGAAGAGGTCGAGGCTAGAGGCTAGAGGCTAGGGGATGGAGTCGTAGCATGTGGTGCGATGGGAGGTATTGAGCAGCGTTTTAAACACCAACGGCAAGGCCATTTTCGGAAAGAAGCCATGCCGACACAGCATAGATATTGGTTTATAAGGGTACCGACGGCATGCCGACCATTTCAACGGCATGTCGACGATATGGGCGACATGCCACTAGTGCCGACAAACTTGCTGTTGCTGGAAGTGCGAGGTTGAAAATCCAGATTGGGCGCTGAAAGTCGGAAGGCGTCAGTGGAGAGTCACACACACAAATTTGAGTATTTTAACATCATTTTGAGTATTTATGTGATTTTTCGCTGGATGTTGTCGGCATGCCCTCGGCATTTCCACGGCGTGCCCTCGGCATGGCCATCGAAAAACAGGCATGCCCACAAAATGCACACTTAAAATTTCATCGGCACAGCCTCGAAATCGACATTGCAAACCTTGATGTTAAGGAGGGGCTACTAATGGAGGCAGTGGCGTCGTGTACGACCTTCCCTGTTGGAGGTGATCAACTAGAGGAGGTGGATAAGGGAGGGGGGCTACTACTCAAGAGGGGTTCGCTCTGGATAATGGAGAGCCTCGGGTGAAGGGGAAGGGGTTGGCCAAGAGGTTAGCAGTGTGGCGCGGAAAGAGGCTGGATTTGACCTTGTTGAGCTTGACTGGGTTGCGGACTTCAAGTGCGCCCATGGAGGAGTCTCCACAAGTGTCCAACGTTGAAGGTCCTGATGTGGAACGTCAAAGGCCTCAATGACCCTTCCAGGAGGGCGACGTTGAGATCCTATTTGTAGAGATGGGGCCCTAATGTTGTATTACTCCAAAAGACGAAGCTTCAACACTGTGACCAACGGATGTGGAGGGAGATAAGGGGTGGAGCTTTCGACAAGTTTGTGGCTTTGGATGCAGTGGGATGCTCCAATGGAGTTATTGCTAGTTGGAAGGACACATTTTCTTTAGTTAACTCCTTGTTGGGATCTTGTGTGGTTTTTGTTCAGCTGAAAAGGCATAGTGATGGCTTCTGTAGTGTGATCTCAGCAGTGTACAGATCAAGTGATGACGCCAACAAACATATGTTGTAGGAGGACTTAAGTGAGGTGGACATAAGATTTCAGGGATGCCTGTGGTCGATTGGTTGGGAGGTCAACGTCACTCTGGCAGCAGATGATAGGACAGGTGGAAGAGGTGGGCAGGATCGTGATTCGAAAGAGTTTTCGGAATTTGTTACTATGCATGGTTTGGTGGACCTACCACCAAGTTCCTATGCTTTCACGTGGTGGAGTTTTGGGGGACATATGTCTAGTTTGGACAGATTCTTCTCATCGGTGGAGCTTGCAGAGGCCTTCCCGCTAGTAGAGGTCTGCCCTATGCAGAAGCCATTCTCAGATCACACGCTGCTGCTATAGGTGTCCAGTGAAGGTACTTGGTGTGGTATATACTTCAAATTTGACAGGACCTAGTTGATGGAGGGTTTTAGAGGATGAGTGGAAGAAAAGTAGAGGTCTCTACAGCCAAATGGCTCGACAACGACTAGGCTAAAGTCCAAGCTCCGTGATATCAGGCTCTTTCTTAAAGAGTGCAGGAGGCAAATCAAGGACGAGAGGAATAGGAGGGATGAAACACTGGGGGAGATAGGAGGCTGGATAGAGTTTATGATCTAAGTCTTTTGTCTAAGGAGGAGAGAGCTACCAGGTCAGAGCATATGAATACTGTCCAAGCAGAAGATCGAAAAGCCGAGGTAGAGTGGAGGACAAGGTCTATACAAAAATGGCTTAAAGAAGGGAACTCCAACATGCGATTTTTCCACATGGTGACTTCCGGGAGGAGACAAAGGAACTGCATTGATACGTTGTTGGTGGGTGGTACGAAGTTCATTGGTAAGGGGCAGTAGGCAAGGCGATGGCAAATTTCTTCAGGGAGTTCACTAGCAAGAGGTAGGGTAGGAGTTGAAGATGGCAGGGATCGAACATACCCACCATTAGTGATGAACAAGCTGAGGATTTGACTTTGCCTTTCTCAAAGAGTGAGGTGCAGGAGGTAGTTTGGGGCCTGAATGATGATGGGTGCTCAGGCCCGGATGGCTTTCCGGTGCATTTTTATAAGGACTTTTGGACCTTGCTAAAAGATGATGTCATGCAGGTGCTAGCAACATTGGTTTTAACAGACTCAACAAGTTCTTACTGCTCCTACTGCCGAAGAGAGGGGGGACTTACTGTCGAAGAGAGAGGGGGCGGAAGCCACTAATGATTTTAGACATATTACCCTTTACAATGCCATCTATTTGATAGTGGAAAAGGTTTTGGCGAATTTGCTGAGGAAAGTGTTAGAAGGAGAGTGTCAGACGGGGTGGTTTCTCAAGTGCAAACTGCTTTTGTGCCTAAGAGGAGCATTTTAGATGGCTATGTTGTGGCCTTGGAGGTTCTTGCTTTTTGGAAGAGGGAGAGAAGGATGGATTTTCTATGGAAGGTTGACTTTAGGAAGGCCTATGAGTTGATACATTGGTCTTTTCTTTGGGCAACTTTGATCAGGAGGGGGTTCCTGCCGATTTGGATCAAGTGGATGAAACAATGTATTACGATGACTTCCTTCTCTGTTCTCATAAATGATAACCTGGCAAGGGGATGGGTACAGCCAAGGAGGGGTGTTAGGCAGGGTTGTCCCTTGGCACCTATGCTTCTTGTTTTGGCTACTGATGTGCTAGCGAGATCATCTGCTAGAGCATGTGAAAGTAGTCTGATTAAGGGATTCTCATTGAATGATGGAGTCATGGTTCTAGTGCATCAATATGCAGACGACACACTCTTGTTTGTGGAGGGCGCAGAGACAGAGGCGAGGAGGATCCATATTCTTTTAGAACTGTTTGGAGATGCTTCGAGGTTGCAGATTAACTACCTGAAGTCGACGTTCGTCCCATTCCATATGATGGAGGTGGAAGCCACTCGTTGTAGTGCTGCACTAGGTACACAGAAGGGAGCCTTGTCGATTTCCTACTTAGGTTTGCCTCTAACAGATAGGAGGGTCTCTGCACAGGATTGGGTCCCTATAAAGGAGAGGATAGGGGGGAGATTAGCGGGATGAGCATCCAAACTCCTACCGGGGGGGTGGAACTGGTGATTCTCAAAGCGATGTTAGCATCCATGCCATCCTATTTTGCCTCAATGTTGAAGATGACGTGGCAAGTCGAGAAAAAACTCTTGAGCATGATGAGGAGTTTCTTTTGGGCCAGATGTGGAGTGGGAGGGAAGGCGCGAAGTTGGTGGCATACGAGATGTGAAAGCCTGCGAAGGGAGTATGAGAGTTAGGGAGGTCAGAAGAATGAATGATAGTTTCTTGACCAAGTGGATTGCGAGGCTACTCGGGAATGAAGAGTATTTGGTGGGGAGGATCATGCGGACGTGTTATGGGTGCCCCCTGCGGTGGGATTTGTTGTTGTCTCCCCCCGAGGTGCCTTGCACTTTCTTAAGGGCAAATATCCATTGTGGTGCCGAGAGTATAAAATTCTTTTACGCCAATACTTAACTCTAGAGGACTCTTCAGATTGTCTTGATGATTGAACGAGACAAGGGAAGTTGTCAGACCGTTTCCCAGGCTTTCGATGTTGGCAGTTGATAAGAGGCTACAATGGTCGAGGTATGGGACGGGTGTTGGTGCCCTACTTTTTCGAGGAACCTATGTGACCAAAGGATTTTGGAAGTTCAAGTGCTGTTGTAGGATTTTCAACCAGAGGACGGAGTGGATGCCTACGGATGGGAAGAAGGGGATTTCTCAATTCATGATACTGATAAAAGACTGGGAAATCCTAGAGTGCTGGGGGACATGGATCTTATAAGAGACTACAATCAGGTTTGGTCGGAGACATGTCCCCTAAAGTTAAAGATTTTCTGTTGGTTGCTTAGTTGAGGCAAAATTATGACGAATATGTAGAGAGCTAGGTAGGCACCTGATGCAGACACGACATGTCCTCTCTATGGTGGGAAGGATGAAGATGTGGAACACCTATTCTTCCAATGTCCTATGGCAGCCCAGGTCTGGAGTCAGTTTGATGGTAGTTGGTGGATGCATGCTTCTTTTGTGATTTCTGGAGGTTTTCAAGTGTGGGAACAGGAGTGGTGGCCATAATGTTTTCCGAACAAAGGAGAGGGTGAGGCCTCATGCGATCATGTAGGGCATTTGGTTGGGGAGGAATGCGGTGGTATTCAGGGATCAGCATCCATATGTTAACAATGTAGTGGAGTATGTATCTTCCTTTATTTCCCTTTGTAGTTGCAATTCGTGATATGGTTTAGTGCCATCGTTTAGAATGAAATTTCTAGGTGGTTGTCATTTAGATAACCACCCTTCCACCTTTCAAAAAACTCCAAAATCAAATCTGAAACAAAGGTTTCAGGCCACCATCAGACGAATCATGTGCATCACGAAGACTCTGTAGCACATGCGCACACCACCAGGGTCCGATGTGGACACTCAACGACAACGCTGGTTGGTGTTGTGGAGCCTGTAGCGACGCTAGAGAGCTTGAAGCACTGTCACCAGCACTGGGGCAGCATACGAACCTAAGCAAGAGCTACAATAGCTAGCAACACTGCTGCTACCAGCAGAGAGGCTAGTGGCGCTGCTATTGCGTCGGAGAAAGAGATGAGAAAACGGGTTTTGGTGAAGGGTTTGGCGAATAGGTTTTTTCAGTGGGATACCCGAGCACCGATCTAGGACCACTTCTTTGATATCATGTTGGAAAATGAGAGAACTTATCTTATTCCAATAACCCTAAGGACTCTTATATAGAGAAGTCCTTTAGGTAAATTACAATGAGCATTCTTACAAGAATAATAAATATGTAAACAAGGGCAATAAAGATATGTAAAAGAAACAAGTGAAAAATAACTCAACAAGCCTGTTCCACCTAGGAGGATGGTACAGGTTACAGAAGGGAAGCATTCTCAGATTGTAGGGCAGGGAAAGGTCTTTGTTACCCCTACTATGAGATTGACCAATATTCTTTTTGTGCCTAATTTTCCCATTAGTTGATGATAGTAAGATTACCAAACAGCTGAATTGTTGTGCCATATTTGACGCTACTAGTTGCACTTTTCAAGATATCCAAACAGGGAGGATAATTGGTGGTGGTCATGAGGAATGAGGTGTCTATCACCTATTCTAGTCTTCTTATGTTGATGCTTTTCGCAGGGTGTCACCTTCTTTGTTGGGTCCCCACTCCAGTGGCATCTTCGTCTAGGCCACTTTTCTCCGTACAGGCTTCATCGCGTCATCCCACATATTTCTTCATTTACTATTAGTACTTGTGATGCTTGTCAACTCAACAAGCATCACCATAGTTCATATCCTGTCAATTAGAGTCCATGATTTACTGAGTTATTTTATCTAGTTCATGTTGATGTGTGGAGGCCTAGTCATATTCCTGATCAACTAAGACATTGTTATTACCTAGTCATTGTGGACAATTTTTCAATTTATCTTGGGTGTTCCTGTTAAAGAATAAGTCTGATGTGAGCATTGTGTTGGACCATTTTATTTTAGAAAGAAAAAATCAATTTGACATGTGTGTTAAAAATGTTCATACAAGCAATGCACTTAAGTTTTGTACCCAACGCCTATCTATGTTTTACAAATCTCATGGGATTATCCATCAGACTACTTGTCTTTATACGTCTCAACAAAATGAGGTCACTAAGAGGAAGCAAAAGCAGTGTCCCTTCTCTTTATTAGGGTGATGTTCTTATGGCATGCTATTTGATTAATAGGATGCAACAACCACCACATTACAAGACTTAAGGGGAGTGTTCCAAGGTTTGTAGACTGCGGAAAGCTATATATGGCTTGAAGCAAAGTCCAAAGGCTTGATTTCAAAAGCTCTCAAAGGTAGTTGAGACGATTGGCTTCCAAAGATCCTCATCAGATCATTCCTTGTTTGTTAGGAAAATAGGGAAGGGCATGGTGGTACTTCTAGTCTATGTTGATTTGATTATCAAAGGGGATGATGAGATTGCATCACCGACGTCAAGAAATGCCTTAAAGGGAGCTTTGTTATAGACTTGGGACCACTAAGGTACTTTCTTGGGATTAAGATGGCATGCATTAAGAAGGGTGTAGTACTGTCCCAGAGAAAGTATGTTGTACACCCTTGACTTGCTACAGGAGACTAGCATGCTAGAAGCAAAGCCAGCGAATATCCCTATGGATCCCAAGACTCATCTGTATGATGAGAAGGTTGGGGCACTAGACAGAAGGTAGTACAGAGGGCTAGTGGGTCGGCTCTTATATCTGACTATTATTAGACCAGATATCTCTCTTGCAATCGAGAAACTAAGTCAGGTCATAGACAAACCTACTAAGCAACATTGGGATGTTGCAATAATGGTGTTGAAGTATCTGAAGAAAGCACTAAAAAGAGAGGTTATATTCACTAAAAGAACCTCTATGAATGTAGTAGCTTACTCAGATACTGATTATGCAAGGTATCTGACAGATAGAAAGTCTACTACGGGTTTGTGCACCTATGTCACAGGAAACCTAGTGACCTGGAAAAGCAAGAAACAGGTTGTCTCTAGGTCCCATGTCGAGTCAAATTACAGGACCATAGCACATACTACCTTGGAGATGATGTAGGTGAGATCTCTTCTTGCAAACCTACATATACCTACCGATACACCTATGGAGAGAAGATGTGGCAATAGAGCAGCAACCTACATTGCCAACAATTCCATGCTCCATGAGAAGACCAAGCACATGGACGTCTCATCTACACCACTCATGTCTCTTCAAATGACCAGACAACAGTGTTGTCAAAGGTGAGAGGCACTAAAAGGTGAGGGGGGTCCAAAATGCTCAATGAGCTAGGCATTCGCCCAAGAAAAGTGAGGCGCTAAAGGATACATAGATACATATGCATATATGCATGCAGACTTACATATATACATACACATACACACAATAACAAAAATATGGTATGTTATACACGCATATATAAAACATACATAACATGTAAATGATTAGACAATCATGCGCAATAGAAATACATATGTGCATTGATATATATGGTAGGTGAGTATATAGTTTCATACATTTATATATCCACATATGCAAATATACACATTATATTTATATGCTTTTATGTTTATATGTTATACTTATGCACATGTGTGTGTATGTACATATATATTTATATGTATAAGTTGACATGTACATGCATACATACACTATAAAGGAGAAAAAGCCACATGGATTGCCACATGGCATAGTGGCAACCTGGATAGTCCACGTGGCAGTAGACACGAGTTTGGGTCCAACAGAGGGTAGCCAACCCTAGGTCTTTGGAGTTTTATTGGACATTATGTTTGTCCAATTGTGGTACCTTTTTTATAGGATAATTAGAGTTGGTTTCCGTCAATTATCTCTTCCTATTTTTAAAGATTAATTAGGATCTTATTTACCTGTTTCCTTATTTAGGATAGCAATTATCTTTCTATATATAGAGAGGTACTACTATGTTATTGAGTTGAGTTGCATTAATAAAACATCTTTTCCAACTTCCCTTGTCGTGATCTCTCTCTCTCTCTCTTCTATCTTGATTCTCGCACCAATAGTCCACGCGTAGGTTCACACACGATCTTCCACGCCAATGAGCCTCCACCACATTGTACAACTCTCCACATATACAGACATACAAAATGTGTATATTTGTATGTATATATGTATCTACTATATGTACATACCAATGTAAGCACATGTATATATATCTATGCAGATGTTCCTATACATACGCACATGGGTGTGTTTAACTAAGAAAGAGTAATCAATAATTAGGTAAAAAGAAATTAAAACCTTAAAAAATACTTTAAAAAAATGAAAAACCAGCAAACTTGATTTAGGCACTCGCCTGGGGCACCCAACGCCTGGGCCAAGGTGCTCGACAAGGTAACACCTCAAGCAAATCAAGTGAGGCAATGCCTGGCAGGGTGCTAAGGCCTTGCCTCGCCTCAACCTAGCACCTAGTCAAGCACCTTGACGGCACTGCCAAACAACAGATATCCTTACAAAGGCATTGCCATAAACATCATTTGATGTTTGCTATTCAAAGCTGAACATAATTGACATCTATGTTCCAATTTAAGGGAGAGTGTTAGCCCCTATGGTCTAGTCATTGATGCGTTTTACTTATTTCCTGAGCAATTGCATTTTCTTATTTTTATGGGGACATCTTATGTAATTTTTCTACCTCTATACATTAAAAGGTTAGACTATGGAATAAACTATTTTTCGGTTCTTTTGTTCTAACTGGCATGAATTTGGATTAGTGTACAACTTCAAGTGTATTGGCTATTTTACATCAGATGTAACTTACTGGAAAGCAGCTGTCATACTTTCTGCACTAACTTGAGGAAAGCCCAAAACGTTTAGACCATTCTGCAATATACTGAACTATTGGATTGATATGCAGTATCCAAAACTTGTGAGGTGTGTGTTCGGGACTTCTCAAAAGTGGGGACTGATTTTGAACGTATGTGCACACGCATGCACGCATTTCAAACTGACTCAATTTAAAATGTTTCCCGGCCTAGCAAATAAGCATACCCTCTTGCTTCTCCCAGCCAAGTGGTTTTCAAAATTTTGAATGAACTCTAGTTAACCAATTTATTGCCGAAGTGCCATGTTATTTACCAATGGTTCGTGGATCCACTGGTAAGCCAGTAAACAGAGTAAGATAAGTCACGAAATAATATCAAGATTGATATAGGTGTAGTAAGCATAAGAAGGCACGTACACGTCTAGGCTGATAATACTTGAATCTCTTATGGAGTTCTATATCATGTAGAGAAGATTTGAGTATAGAACATCAGGACCATTTTAGAAAGGGGCCAACCTAGAGGTTGATGGATTAAATTTGCACCATTGCAGGTTAACCGCAAGATGATCACTGTGTTTTCTTAAACAGGGGGTGTATCATCACCAATTAGAAATTCTAATCTGGCCTTGGGTCTATAATATTCAACTTATTATACTAATAAACCGATTTATGCAGAATCACAAAAAATAGGGACATTGATTGAAGAATAAAATCCACATGAGCTAAGAAATGGAATGCGTACTTTTCACCTCTCTGGACAAGGTAGACATTGATCCTGCATGCTCATCCAGGTTTGATTCAGAGCCATTGATGCCATCTCCATCTATGTATTCAGATTTTTCATGCTCTGCAGTTTGACTCTCCTGATCTAGAAAGTGTTAAAAGAAAACAGTATGCTAATTCAAGGTGATGTGAACACACAATCTACAAAAATTGTTGGATCGCTAATGAGTATATATTTCATAATACTTCAGGAAGAGAAACAAAAACAACTCCACCATATACTCTTCTACACAATGCTAATCATCTTCAAACAGCAGATGAAGATAGGAAAGCTTTCCTGAAAAGTAAAGGTTGGACTACCAGGGATTGGTGGCAATCCAAACCAACTTTCATTCCGTCATTTAAAATAACAGGGCATCTAGAAAATATAGGAAAGTAAGATACAAAAGAAAGTTACCATACAAAAAAAGGGTAAAAAGAAACCATGGGATGAAAAGAAATTACTGTTGAGAGGAAACTATTTGAATTTTTTGTGACAGTACTCTAATTATAGGGTATAGAGAAGTCCTGTAGAAAATAATAATACATAACGAATAAATATATAAGGAAGAGAACAAAAGAGAAAATGTCTATATGAAAAATTGCGTGCCTCTAAAAGTCCCCGACAAGGTGCAGCATCCATATAATGCATGATCAGCTTAGATAAAATATTCTAAAAGACAACAGAGGAGAGCCTTAATGAACATGTCAACAAGCTGCTCCTCAGCAGAGATATATGTAGTAGAGATCTTCCTATACATCTTTTATAAAGTAGCAATCAACATTAACATGCTTATAGCATCATTGCCAAAGAAAGTAACAGCTTCATTATCATAATCCGTAGGCATACAGAGTTGCGATAATCTACTAAATCTCATAAGTTAGCAAACACTAAAGAAACTCGCTAATATAACCACAACCCAATACTCTGGCAAAATATTAAAACATGACAGAATGTTCTACCTCTTGCTTGCCAGGTGAGGAGTTTACAACCAACAAATGTGCAAAAGCCCATAGTAGATCTCCTATCTTCACAAGCACCGACATAATTAGAATTAAATGTCTCCAACACTTGAAGAAGATAATGATTCTTTAAGAAGCAGCCCAAAGCCTAGAGCAGACTCCAGATATTTTAGCACCTAACATACCCTGCCTAATATTCTCCAGAATGCAATACGTATTATAATACAATATTAGAGATCATCCATGTGATCTATGTTTGGTTTAAGATTCTCATTTAAGGGACCTCACTATTTTTCTCTCATTCAATAGTAGATGACTCAGGTAAAGTTGCCGACTTCATATTCAGTTGTAAATTCACTCCATCTCTGTATATTTCAAACTAAAATAGCCCCAACATATGATGTTGATAAAGAATTTTACAATTTTCCAAGTTAATACCAATGACCTCTGTCCATTTAACTATAATATGATATTTGTTTGCAGTTACCATTGACAAGAAGGATTTAACAATACATAATTGTGATGTTATAAAATAGCATTATCTTTTTTTAACAATCTAAAACAGCAAAATTGGATCTAGGAAAATTTGAGATCACTAATTTGACATATAGGAAAGAAAACGTGATCTAAATTCATAGTACCTTGAAATTAGTCACACAGTTGTTCATCATAAAACTTTTAAGAACTACAAGTACAGTAGCATATAATAACAAATTGTGGGTCAGGTAGATGTCAGACACACCGGACCTAAGTCTCAACTTGCTAATTAGGCAATAGGCAAACTGATGACCCTTCCTCACCCACATGCACAAGCATGTGAACTGGAGAAAAGGTAAATTGTACACATCTTCCTTTACCTTTCCCTTAGTAGCATCACTGTGCTTTGGCGTTCCTTTTAATGCACAAACATGTTGTAAGAATTCTGTGGTTCTTTTCACCAAGCATTGAGCCCCTTGCCACTCACCATGTCAAAAGAGATATTTTACTCATAAATGCCACAATCAAAAATAAAAGAAAAAGAAAACCATAAAGACGTATCGGAATTTTCTGTCTTCCAGCAATAAAATCACCTAGTGAAACTATAGGTGCATAATACCAAGGCAAAAGGGTTAAAAAATAGCATCATGAAATCTGTTTCAAAAAAATAGCATCATGAAACAAAAGGAAAAGATACTATCATGGAGTGTGTGCAACTTTTTCCTTCCTTTCCTCGACTTTTTATTGCCTCCATCAAGCTCAATAAGGGGCCCTTCTAGATGATTCAAGGCCCGGCATCGTTCTATAAAATAAAAATTCATATTAACTGCACTATATCAAAGTTTTCAATCAAGACAAAAATTCACAATGCGGCAAAATGGAAGCAGAAGAGACAGAACATCAGGTTACAGCAATGCAGATAGTTCTTCAAAAAGGCTGGAACCCTAAGGGCGAGTTTACTTCCCGGGTTAACCTTCCGAAAAGGGGGTTAAGCCTTATTTACTTTTGAGCTTAACCCCCATTTGCAAAACCTGGGTTTGGGGTGTAGAAGCATGTGTTTTGCCAACACCAATTCGCACTAGTGGCAAGCAAACATAGGTTAACACCATCTCCCGTTCCCACATCTCTCACGTCTGACACGCCTACCCGTCCCACGGCCAAATCGACCTACATATTTCAAATATCACCGGTGATATGATTCAGAATCAAAATATCACAAATACAATTTAGTTCAAAACTCAAATATCACATATTCTATAATACAATTTAGTTTAAGGGTGGGTAAAAGGGTCATTTTCATATTCCTAACAGCACCACCAAGTAAACACCACAACTTAGCACCGGTTCAAGTAAACAAAAATCAATGTTAACATCACTGTGCAAGTAAACAAAAATGAGAGTTACCACCACCTCTACATTTCCTAACACCAATTTCCTACCCCACCCCCCCCCCCCCCCCAATCAGAAAGTGTTCTATAAGGTTCCTAAATTTCGTCGCCTAAAAAAGGCTCTTCTGTTTGATAACTCTGTGATCTTTGTTTCTCAGCATCATTCTAGATTCAGACTGTAGAAAAGATATTAGTTTATCAATGAGATCCACAACATGTAAATGAGTATTGTCCTGAACAGTCCTTGCACTTCTGCTTCCTAAAAGGAAGAAATGGAAAACAAAAAAAAAATAATCGGATGCCACAGATATGAACGGCCTCATCAAGACAAGTTCACTTGTCAAATACAAATTTAGTCCAATGTGTCAGGGCCAGGCAGGCTTGCCTTATTCAATAAAACCCTGGACACAACTACCACAGCATTCCTAAAAAGTGAACTCCATGGTGGGAAGTTCCCTTTAGGGAACCCATTACACCAACATTTATGACATGAAAATTGAAAAAGATATTTATGATACAATGGCGACAAAAACAAGAAATTAAGCATTATCGTCATAAATCCAGGTGTAAACATCGTTTGATGTGAGATCATTGTCAAAAAAAAAAGATATCGATTCAACTACAAGATAACGCATACTAATTCAATGCTCAAATCACTGTTAGCTGATAAGTCTAAATTCAGACGCATAATTCATGATTAAATTTATTTGTCCCTACATTATTTAGTAAAAATAAGCATTTGTATCATGTAGCAATTTTATGTTTGAAATAATCTTTGTATAAACTTATCTCTTGTAGGGGGTGCCTGAATAAAGGACAATGAAAATGATGGGATGGAGAGGAAATGAACAAATAGATGGCCTTGCCGTGAACCTACACCCATTACCTCGTAGATACACCATGTCATTGTGTTTGCATACTTATATATGGGCATGATCCAAATCCTACGCAAGAAAACCCAAAAAACCCGTTCATTCTAAGTAAAAGTCCAAGTCAAAGCACATTAAATACCAAATAAGTCTACTTGTTCCTACAATCACATGTTCCAATTCTTAATCGGTCGGAGAAAATAACTTATCTTATTTATATAGAGAGAGGTATTAGAAAAATTACATCATAAGTCCAATAAAATAAGAAATAAGACAAATAATTCCAAACAAAACTAATACGTGCTCTACCAACACTCCTCAAGTTGGAGCATATATATCAATGATGCTCAACTTGCAACAACATTTATCAAAAGCAAATCTAGAAAGGAGCTTCATGAATATGTGTGCAATCTGATCTTCAAACGATACAGATGAAGTATAAATAATTCCATGTTGTATCAAGTCTCTAGTGTAGTGACAATCAACCTCAACATACTTTATCTGCTCATGAAATATTAGGTTGTTTGCAATATAGGTAGCAATGCGATTATCACATCTCATCTCCATTGGCCCCTCTTCCTGAATATGGAGATCATGTAGAACAGATCTGACCCAAACCATCTCTGCAACTGTCTGAGCCATAACCCTGTATTCTGATTCTGCACTGGACCTAGATACCACATGTTGCTTCTTGCTTCTCCATGTAACTAAGATGCCTACCACAATAGTATAGAACAATGATTTAAATGCCGACGACATGCCATCGACAAGGCCTGTTTTCCAAAACACCCAAGCCGATATGAGACTGATGTCAAAAATCAGGTATTTTGCCGGCATGCCGACCATATCAACGGCATGCCGACGATATAGTCAGCAAGCCGATGCCGATGCTTGCTGCAGCCTGCAGGCTATGTGCTAGTCTGCTCCCCTGGTGCCACTGCCAGTCCGTCACACTGTCATCTCCGCCACTGCTTCAGCTTGCAGCCTGCATCGTTACGGAGCTTCTCACCTTCTTGGTGGACTCTGCACAGTAAGGGGAGCGTCTCCCGGTATGGGGTGGCCGCCGCACGTCTAGGATTTCCTCCAATGATGACTCTTTTGATGGGATGGGAAGGGGAAAGGAGACAAAGGGAACGAGAGGTCGTGCCGATGTCGGTGCCTGGTGACACAGTGCAATGGCCAATGTAAATGTGTTTTCAAGATGTGTACAGTGCAGTGGCCAATGTGCATGGGGTAGGAATTAAGGTGTGTGGACGGTGGTGGATTTGGTGGAGAATGGGTAAATTGTAGCGTGTTGCCTTGCATTTCGCATAAATGCTATTATCCTGGGAACAGATGAGCAGTGTGCTCACTAAATCCTAAAGTTTAGAGTCTAGACTCTAGACTAAAGAATAACATTTACTCTATGGAAAGCATAGAGAGAGGAACAAACGTTGGGACATACACGAAGCATGATTAAGCAATTATTGAGATATATAATGTAGTGATGTACATTATACAGTAAGTTGTACTTGTACATTCGCATAGTATGTGACTCACCGACGGATGTAATGATAAAAACTCAATAAAATATTAATCGACGATTTGCAAAGTACATCATCGACAAACGTAATTGTAAATATACCGAATCAAATATTTGCATAGTACGTCAACATCCAACGGACGTAATCATAAAAAACTATAAAATATTAATCGACAATTCGTATAGTAGGCGTCACCGACGAATGTAATCATAAATGTATCGAATCAAATATTTCCACAGTACGTCACATGCCGACGGATGTAATCATAAAAAATTCATAAAATATTAATCGACGATTCGCACAATAGACATCACCAACGGACGTAATCATAAATGTATCAAATCAAATATTTGCACAGTACATCATCGACCGACAGACGTAATCATAAAAACCCATAAAATATTAATCGACTTTTTGCACAGTAAACGTCACTGACAGACGCAATCGTAAATGAATCGAATCAAATATTTGCACAGTACCTCACTGACCAACGGATGTAATCATAAAAAACCATAAAATATTAATCGACGATTCGCACAGTAGACCTCATCGACAAACGTAATCATAAATGTATCGAATCAAATATCTGCACAGTACGTCACCGATTGACGGATGTAATCATAAAAAATCCATAAAATATTAATCGACGATTCGCACAATATACGTCACCGACGGACGTAATCATAAAAAACCCATAAAATATTAATCAACGATTCGCACAGTATACGCCACCGACGGACGTAATCATAAATGTATCGAATCAAATATTTGCACATTACGTACCAACCAACGGATGTAATCATAAAAAATCCACAAAATATTAATTGACGAGTCGCACGATATACGTCACCGACGAACGTAATCATAAATGTATCGAATCAAATATTTGCACAGTGCAACACTGACCGATGGACATAATCATAAAAAATTCATAAAATATTAATCGATGATTTGCACAGTATACGTCACCGACGGACGTAATCATAAATGTATAGAATCAAATATTTGCACAATACATCACCAACCGACGGATGTAATCATAAAAAACCTATAAAATATTAATCGACGATCCGCACAATGTCACTGACGGACGAACAATTTCGTTCGCATCAAACTCATTGATGGCGGATGGACTTAATTATAAAAATCACATAGATTACTCGAAATGATTGGTTATAAATATCGACTATCGATTTCTGCAATTCACACTCACAGCCACGGACACATCAATCGAGCTCACAATCCCAATTCACTATACGATTTGTTGTTGCCTGCTATTACCTATCGATTACTGATCGGCAGTGAGTTAGTGAGTTGCTGTGGTGAGATAGTTTCTTTCAAAAATCAAGCAGAAGGTTTCGGTAATAGCTTTCGTATCTTTTTTTTCATACCTTTTTTCGTTTATAGTATTCATTACCATTTTTTAACCATCATGTTTGTCAAGTTCTATATTTAGCAATACACAATAACGAATAAAGTAGCAACTACCTGTAAAGTACAATACATACTAGCCAGTCTAGCCCCCATGCTTTCCAACAGTAAGGCCCAACACCCACTAATACTCACCATTAAACATAAATATTAGACTTTCCAAAAAACATGATTATACCCAAGCCTAAAAAAAGTAGATGTGCCAACTAGGTTGAATAATTTTCCAAGTCATATTAGACTTAATTGAATCATTCTGGGACCTTGTCTACTTGGACCAACCGGTGACAAGATAGGTTGATGCAGTAACCACGTTAACCTCTAGTGGTGTCCCGCCATATGGGGTATCCTAGGGGATCCAACCCATCTGGCCGGCCAAATAATTCAAGGGTCGGAATAATCCAATCAGGTCTAATAGGACTTGGATTAGATTCAATAGGTGCAACCTTTTAAGATAGAATTTGCTTGCCTGATTGAATTAGATAGGGACATAGATATATCAAAAGTATAATATAATTATACAATGATTATGAATTATGAAGTAAATGTAGTGTAGCTGTATAGAAACAATGTCTGAAAAAGGAGAGGCTGCTATTAGAGGAAGTGGGAGCGGTAACGTCAGAAACGATAAGGAAGACATTGGATGGTTGTATTGCACCAAAGTAATGGATGGAACCAAACCTATGACAGAATGTAATTTTTGTGGAAAACAGCTAAAAGGTGGTGAAATTACACGATTCAAGCATCACCTAGTTGGTGACGACAAGAATGTTATAAAATGTAAGGATTGTCCATATGATGTTCGTGATTTGATTGTTGAGTCAATGACATCAAGGTGAGAGAAGGACGTAATAAAACAAAGGTCAAAAGAAGCAGTCAGTGAGGCTCTGTTTGGTAGCTATCAAGATTATTACGATGTAGACTCTAACTCGAATGAAAACAATGAATATTCGAGTGATGTGGAGGCAGATCCAAGGAGGAGACAATTCAGACAAGTAATGAAAGACTCACTCAAAAGTGAGCATGAATGACAAGCTCTGGCAGGTGATTGAAGAGCACAGAGCATGAGGTATATAGATGCTGGTGGTAATAGTTCAGGCTCAGGACTGCCTCCACATCCATCCAAAAAATAAAAAATGGGTTTCCGTTGTTTATTTCAATCTGGTAGCACTAAAGGAAGCCTGGGGAGGAAAGCAGACCCGAAACAGAAAACCATTAAGGGCATGTTTGGGAATGCAAGGGAAAAGTTTGGTAGAGCAGTCACGTGCTTAGTTTCAACTCATGGGCTGCCAACTAACATAATAGACAAGCCATGGTTGCAAAATGTTATTGATGCCAATGCCTAATATGGGATGGAGTTAAGGCTCCTACAGCATATGAAATAATGAATACATACATGCTTATGGAGAAGGCAGATTGAGGTGACTATTTCTAATTTGAAAAATATGTGGCCCCATTATGGAGTTACACTGATGATAGATAGTTGGACTAGCTATACAAGGAGGCAAATCATTAACTTGTATATTGTAATGGACGATCCATTTTTTTGAAATCCATAGATGCATCGGATAAAGTGAAAGATTACAAGTACCTTTATTCCTTATTGAAGGATACGATTGATGAAGTCGAGAAGGAACATGTCGTTCAGATTATTACGGACAATGGCAGCAACTTCAAGACGACAGGAGAAAAGATTATGAAATCAAGTAAATATGAAATATTCTGGATTCCATGTGCTGCACATTGTATAGATTTAATTTTGAAAAAAATCAGAAAGAGAAAGTCTTTTCTGTTGTAGACAAGGCCCAATCAATTACATCATTTATTTACAATCACGAGCATGTCTTGTCGTTAATGAGGGAGCATTGCAATGACGAATTGATGCGTCCTGGGATAACACGATTTGCTACAAAGTACATCGCCTTGCAAAGTATTTTAGACAATAAAGTTGGATTAAAGTCAATGGTAAATTCTAGCAATTGGTTTGGCATAGTAGAAACTAAGACACAATGTGGGAAGGATGCAAAAGACTTGATAAATAATTAACGATTTTGCAATGATTGCAATCGCATTACTCGTATTATGGAGCCCGTCATATTAGTTTTGAAGTTGGTAGATGAAGATAAGAAACCAACGATAGGTTATATAAACGAAGCATTAGAAATTATGTATGAAAAGGTGGAAGAAGTATCGGAAAGGTCTAAAGAGTCATTCTTAAAGATAATAAGAGAACGAAGGCAAAACATTTTATCCCACCTGCTCTATCTTGCCGATAAGTATATTTCATTATAAATTTATCTTATTCGAGTAATTTTTTATTCTTTTAACTACTTATCTTTTATCATAAGCTATTATTTTAACCCAAAATTTAATATAAACACCACCCTGGCCTGCATGAAGATCTCATTCAAGCTGTGCAAAAAGTTGTTTAAAAGTTCTCTCCTACAACTGCTACGTAAATAGCGTACATGAATGATGTAGGCAAATTTAGCTTGAAATTTGAAGCTTACGTAAGATATTTAGCATATTTTCATGTTAACATGTTGTAGATTAAATTATTTAGAGAAAGGATGGGATTTTTAGAAGTTATATGACACAACGGGTCATTAAGACCACTCATCCTGGTAATAACCGACATCCTTTTAATATTTACTAATAATAATTTACTCTATAATATCCAATTTATGACTCAAATATGTTTTCCCTACAGCGGAATGATGGAATTAGTATGCAATGGAAGCTCCAAATTTACGGCAGGTGACTGTTAAATTGTTGCCACAAACATCATCTGCCGGTGTGTAAGAAAAAAATTTGAGTACACTTAACATTATCCATTCCAAAAGAAGAAACAAGTTTAGAATTCACAAGCTTAATGACCTTGCATACATCCACTACAACACAATGTTACGAATGACGCACATTTAGGAGAGTTTTGAAAAGAACATGGCCGATCCAATTGATCTAGCCTACATTTTCCGAACTAGAGATAATGTATTAGAAAGTTGGATAAATGACATTGGAGGAGAGCCTGTGATGGATGTTAGGGGAAGGTCAAATCCAGAGCTATCAAAGAAAATGGTTGCCGATGTTCAAGGACATATGGCTAAATCTGGTCGTCATACATTTCCTATAAGGGTACTGGAAGAAGAGGATGAAGAACGACAGTTATCACAGTCTACTTCAACCACAAAGGATGACTCAGATGATAGCTCAGATGCGGATGCATTCGTAATGGTAGAAGGATCTGGATCAGAACCATCATCCAACAGAGGGAGACATGGTGGTCAAGTGCAAACTCAGGGTGCTATAGAATATGATGAACGACACACCAATATCCATAGCGAACATATTCCAAATCCAAGCCACTAGCCATGGATTACGAGGGATATCGAAGTCACGATGCCTACATAGAGGATTTAAGCTCCTCAATTGGTTCCATAAGCATTGGTGATCAGTTTTTTTGTTCTTCAGCACCTACATCTAGATATGACACGGGATACGAGACAGAACATGAGACGGGATCTTCGTACGCTCATCCATTCTACCCGCAATCATTTGCACCACCACTACCTTCATATAATTATCCATCACATTCATACGTTGAGTCAGGAAATGTTGACACTTCTAGAATTAGAACTGGGAGTGAATATTCTTACCCATATAAGTATGGTACCATCCCAAATTATTTTTCTCAATAGTTCCAACTCCAAGCTCCCCTTCAAATGCTAATATCAGAATCATCACAAGATGATACTAGAACAATAGGATTCTCCAAAACACATGCAACTAACCGTGCACGTGGGCAGCATGACAGTTCATACACAAATAGTAGATTTCCCCATATTGGGATTTTGGTTAGTATGAATGAATATGAGTACAGACAACACATAATGGATTATCAGACAATGTATTCATATATGTCTTGGGAGGATTACTGTGAATACATTCAAAGTATTCATCGACACAATAGTCAACGATGGTATCAATCAAGTAGTAATAGTACCCATGATAAAGATATGAATCCAGCAAAACACTCTTTGTTCTGCTAAAATCTGACTTTCGAGTTCCAAGTCCCGACTTCTAAGTTCTGTCTGACTTCCTATACATCAAGACATTACGATTTCAACTTTTACTTTGAAACTATATACTTTGATTCTTTCATTCTTAAATTCTTTGTATTCTTCTATTATTAAATTCTCTGTATTCTTAACATGATAAGAATATTTGATATCTCATTATTGAACTTTAACATTGTATGGTCATGTTGTATATAAATATTATGATGTAACATTTTTATTGTTATATAATAAGCATTTGATTTTCTTGAAAATGATTTCATTTTGACCACTTCTGCCATTTTTGTCGACATGCCCTCAACGTGCCTCCGAAATGGCATTTTTTTGGGTCATCGAAATTGTCGAAATCTACCATCGAAAAACAGGCATTTCCACGGCATGCCCTCGACATGCCCACGAAATGCACACTTAGAATTTCATCGGCACAGCTTCGAAATCGACATTTCGAACCTTAGTACAGAATTCAGTTGTTGACTTCTTGTCTGTCATGCACCCTACATAGTCAGCATCAAAGTAACCAACACTCATAGATGTACCCCTCTGAAATAAAACACCTCTGCAAGGTGCTTTCTTCACATACCTAAGCACCTGTATAGCAACATCTCAATGTTGTCTAGTCGGTTTGTCCATGAACTGGCTAAGCTTTCCTACTGCAACGGAAAGATCCGAACGTATAATAATAAGATACAGTAATTTACCGACCAAATACCTATATGATCTGCTATCTATAGGTGGAGACTCGATATCATAGAGGTGTCTTTTGAGATCCATAGGTATATTAGCAGATTTAGATCCCATCATTCCTGTTTCCTGCAATATATCAAGAGCATATTTGCACTGACTATAAGAACAATGCCCTCTCTACTGCATACCACTTCAATCCCAAGAAAGTATCTGAGCTCACTGAGATCCTTCATTATGAAGGCATCAGCCAACGTCCTTTTTACCTCAACTATCCCAGCAAAATCATCTCCAGTGAGGATCAGGTCATCCACATAAACAAGGAGTACAACCACTCTCCTTTTACCCTTCCTAACAAACAAAGAGCGATCAGCAGAGGACCTTATAAGTCCCATTACATGTACCTCCTCCGAGAGTCTCTAGAACCATGCTCTTGAGCTCTGCTTCAAGCCATAGATAGCTTTCTTCAATCTGCATACACACTCCTCCTAAGCCTCAAATCTAGGGGGTTGTTGCATATAGACCTCCTCCTGAAGATCTCCATACAAGAATGCGTTCTTGACATCCAACTGATGAAGAGGCCAATCATAATGAGCTGCTACAGACATCAAAATCCAAACAGTAGAAAATCGAGCAACCAGAGAGAAAGTATCAAAGAAATCTACCCTGTACGTTTGGGTAAATCCCTTTGCCACCAATCTTGCCTTGTAGCAAGAGATCGTGCTGTCTGGGGTGTATTTAATCGCAAAGACCCACCGGCACCCAACTGTTCTGGCATGAGGAGGCAAGGCAGTCAAATTCCACGTCCCTCTAAACTGTAGAGCAGCCATCTCATCCTCCATGGCCTGATGCCATTTCAAATCCAACATGGCCTGCTGATGGGAGTTAGGAACATGCGTTGCAGATAGACCCGCTGTGAAAGTAGCAAAGGAACTACCAAGGTTGGCAGTGGAAACTGTCTGTACATTATGATACTGGGTACAGCTACGTGGAGCCTTTCGAATAGCAATTGGAAGATCAAGATCCTCCTCACTATGCTCAGTAGCAACCAAAGTCTAAGACTCATTAGAAGAACCTGCACAAGCACCACTAGGAAAAATTACGTCAATATCAACGCATGAGACAAGTGACTGAGGTGTAGTGGGGGTGTGTTTTTGTGGCATGCATGCTGTCTGTATGTCACGGGTAGCCTATACACCTGAGTAGTCTCTACTTCCTGCCTCATAGAAGTCCCTGTAGTAGGTATATCCTCATGATGTGTGATAGGGATTTGTTCCAAGGGAACTAATGGAATGGGCATAAGAGCCAAATCTCTCTCAAATATCACCTGATGACCATCTGTAGAAAAATAAGGAATTGACTCATGAAATATGACATCTACAGTCACATAATATTTCTTATCACAGGACTCATAGCATTTGTATCCTTTCTGGGTGGTATTGTATCCCAGAAACACACACTTCACTACTCATGGAGCCAACTTATCTCTACCAGGTCCAAGAATGTGAACAAAGGTAATACAACCAAATACTCGAGGTGGAACAGTGAATAGATCCTTCTCAGGATAGAGAACCAGCCATGGAACTTGCTCTTGTATGGCTGAGTTGGGTAATCTATTGATCAAATAACACGTAGTCAACACTGCATCTCCCCAATACACCTGTGGCACATTGTCCTGGATCAATAATGTTCTAGACACATCAAGCACGTAACGGTGCTTTCTTTCCACCACACCATTCTGTTGTGATGTATGTGGACAGGACGTCCGATGATCAATTCCAAGAGATCTGTAAAAGGCTGCCAACTTAGATGTACAAATTCTAAAGCATTATCAGACCGCGCAATCTTCACAATAGTAGCAAACTGAGTCTTGATTTGTAAGATAAATGTTTCAATTATTGATCCAACATTAGATTTATTTTTCAAAAGAAATAACCATGACATCCTAGAAAAATTATCCACAACAAGTAGATAAAACCTATCACCCAATCTGTCAAGAACACGACTCAGTCCCCATACATCCATATGCAGTAAATCAAAGATAGTATTAGAACTGTGAGATAAACTAGGAGGAAAACTAATCTTATGATGCTTTCCCAACTGGCATGCATCACACAAAATCTCTGTAGCCGATGAAATGAGGAATGACACGTCAAAGCCTGTCAAGTGATGGGTGCCCAAGATGACGATGCCACTGAAGAGCTGTACCAGCACTAAATTCAATCTCGCCCTAACACATTGCAGCAATTGGATTCTGGACCAGGCGATACACACCCTCTTCCTCATATCCGCCATCAATCGTCCTTCCCGTGAGTTTGTCCTGAAAAATACAGCCTAGCTCATCAAATATTGCACGACAGTGCAAATCTTTTGTAATTCTACTAACAGATAAAAGACTAATAGGAAACTCTAGAACATAAAAAACGTTAGGCAACGTCAGAGTAGGAGTCACTGCTACATCTCTGCTGCCATGAATCCTACACTGCCTGCCATCTGCTACCTGCATAGATCTCCCTGAGGAAACATTATGAACTTGTCCAAAACATATCTCATCTCCACTGAGATGTTGAGATGTGCCAAAATCCACCAACAACAAGGTACTGTCAGCGTTACCAAACCTGCAAGTGGAAGTCATACCTAAAGTAGCCAAGGCAGCAGTATCTGCAGTGGTAGTAGTAGTCTCCTGGCTCAGCTGAGAGAGATGTTGTATCACAGCATCATTGTCTGCATGAGACACCATGTCGCTCCCCTCCTCTAAAGAGACAGCCTGGTTAGCCATGGGAGGTCGACCATGCCTCGTCCAACAAGAAGCCTCTGTATGACTAACATTTCCACAATGCGAGCAAATGGTGCGAGGTCAACCACTCATACCCCGACCACCACGACCTCTCCCCCTGATGGATGGAGAACCACATCCTCCACGTGGGGCAGCAACAAGCACAGGAGTCTATCCACTCTCTGACACAAGTGGCCTAATAACCATTGCTTATGCAGCTATAAGCCTCCTCCAGAGATGGAAGCTCAGCAAGAGTAAGGATTTGGGACCTAGCAGCCTCATAGTCTGGTCCAAGTCCGTCAAGAAACTGAAGGACAGCATACTCCTTCCTATGTGCCCTCTGAGTGGCACAAGTGCAGACAGGTCGGCAGGTATTATATTTCTCAAGGAGCCCCTTTAGGGTGGGATAATACTACAGCAGTGACTGACCCTCCTATTTGAGACTACCAAGAGTATGGTGAATCTCAAACACTTTGCTGGAATTCTTTTCATGAGAATATGTATCATATAGAGAATCCCACATCTCCTTGGCGGTCTTGTAGTACATGATCCTATCACCGATCTAAGGCTCAACCGAATTCATGATCCATGCACGAACCATGGAATTATCCTTCTTCCACGTGGCATTCTTCCATGTTTTATCTTGTGGCTCCATCTGCAACAATAAGTGTTCCTTATCATTCCCTTCAATGGTCATGAGGAACATCGGAGACCATCTAACATAATTGACCTCGTTCAACTTGGCGATAGGAACAAAGAAAAGAGATTTATAACCTCTGTTGTCCATAGTGGTAACCGACAACACTTCCGAAGAATCTGAGGAGGCCATCGTGCCTTAGGACTACCACAAGATGCCACAGATGCGATTTGAAATCAATATTCAAATCTGAAAACTTCATAATCAGATAAAAGTGATCTCTTGAACATGAGATCTAAGGCGAAGAAACCCTAAATAACATCTCAAGAATCACAGAGACCCTGTAGATCAAGTTTTAGCGCATGTTAGGATGTTAGGAAGGATCCTAACAGCGCTTGGGCAGGCACAATCGACCCCGAAACCACCACTGCGCCGGTGGCGACTAGTGGCTCACCGACGGAGACTTTCGCGGGTGTGGAACAAGAGATTAAGGTTTTGGTGGAGCCATACGGAGGCTCATGAGGGGTGGGATACCAGACTACCAATCTAGGATCGCCGCTCTGATACCAAGTCGGAGAAAATAACTTGTTTTATTCTCAAATGAAACCCTACACCTCTTTATATAGAGAGAGGTGTTAGGAAAATTACATCATAAATCCAATAGGACAAGAAACAAGACAAACAACTCCAAACAAAACTACTACATGCCCTACCAACATTATCAATTAATGCACCTATTTGGTTGATGATCCCAAAAACCCATTCCAAAAACTCATGTGCATACCCCATGAATCCCCACCCCCCAACTCATCCTCATTCCCTTTAATTCCATAAGAAATTTGCAATATTATTGTGACAATTCATATGTCTCACTCACGTAAGATTTTTGATTGGCAACATAATGTCATTACAAAGGGGTATTAAAGCCCCATTAAACCAATCCATCAGTTGGTGCAATTGCACACAAATTACATGAGAATGTTACTATTAAAGGCCAAACATCCCATTTTTTTCCTTTCCAACTCATTTCAATTCAATTGCCCATCATTTATTTTGTTGATTTTACTTACCACCTTAATTAATTCATTTAATTCATTGACCATTTTGATTTTATTCCTTAAGTAATTTATTCTACTTTATAAATAAGGCACCACCCCTCTCCTTATACATCACCTAATCTCCCACCAATAATCCCACCAATTCATTTCTTCCATAGGCTAGGTCCATTCCCCTTTTATCCCAACCACCTTTCTCCACCATGACCATTTGTCCAATTATGCCATCGCCACCACCTCCGACAACAACCACACATCATCTTCGTCCACACCTCCATTGACATCACCTTGCACCACCTCATCATCATTTCCAAAACCTCGAGTAGCTTTGGAATCAAGGGAGGAAGACGTGATCACCGTGACGATGGTTACATGCGATGCTCATCGCTTCCACATGGAGGTCGTCGTCCACAAATCACATGCAGGTCGAGGTTCAAATCTGTCTTCATGAGGAATCATTCTTGTATCTTTTTGTAATTGAACTTGTGATTTATTTCGTACATCCTGTACTTGTTTGACTTCAACAATGAAATAGCAATACTTCTTTGATTTGTTTCGTACATCCTGTACTTGTTTGACTTCAACAATGAAATAGCAATACTTCTTTTTCCTTAAAAAAATCACAATTACATCATTGATTGAATAGTAAAAGTAGTAGTTTGTGATCTTATTGGGATTAGCTTCACCACTCTTAGCCCCTCCATGGATAGACCTAATTTACCGTTAGCAACATAGTTTCAACTTTTGATTTTTTTTAAATTGCACTTGAACAACGAAGCAGTCAGTCGCAACTTCCACCGTTTACCTGCCTTCTGAGATTCATTCAGGTCCAGACAATGGCATCAATTTAAATCATTACTACGGAGGAGAATAAATGGTGTGTTGCAAAAAGACTTAAAAAGCCACATGGGCTAAATATTTCTTTGATTAACTTCCACCACAACCAACAATACTGACTATGTGCACCATGTCGATGAAACGAGCCTATCACCTGGCAAAACGAAGTGGCCAACCTGACGCTTCTACATACAGACAGAAATTGCATTTTTCTGTTAAACTTTAGTTATAGAGATCACTTAAAATGATAAATAATTGTTTCAAATTTCATCGTAATAGAACATTCGTATCATATCCATTAGAGGGGTTCATTTTTTCTAGTCTAGAGCCTTGGAAATTTGAGACCTACAAAGGATTAAGTAGCATTGCCTGATCAAGCTAACATTGTATAAACTTCCTACTCTTATCAGATGATTCAAATCCCTGAAATCCCATGCCAGTTTAGACTACAAGTTCAAGATACATACAAAAGCATGGAGGAACGACTTGGCTTCAAATGGGGATAGCTTAATTTTTTGACATGCATACCTAAGTATGAATTGTAAGAGTGTGCATATGTAGGTGGTTTACCTCGTAGTTTTATTTCTAGGGTGTACTTAGCTCTTTTGTTTTTAGGGTAGTACTTTGTAATATTTTACATTTATGTGTAAGGGTGTGTTCGTCACATTTTGTCTGTCTTGAGGTTGTTTTGTAATTCATCCTTTTCCACTTTCTATATAGAGGTATGTCCCTCATAATAAGGCTAAGGCCTTTCATTTTGTCCTACTTGGTATCAAAGCGGTAATCCTAGATCAATGTCCTAAATACCCCACCCAAATAAGCCTCTGAGACCCCTACCCTAACCCTAGCGACACCCCCTGCAGCCCCAGCACGGCCACCTCTCCAAGCACTGCGCCACCGTTCAACGGAGAGGAGGCGATGGGGCAGCACTCGCCAACCACCCACACTAAAAGGGGGATGGTCGAACCACCCAAGAGGGCACTACCAAGGGGATCTGCCGCCTAGGGGGAGGACCGCCGCCCCAGGGGCCACCGCCAAAAGGGACCAACGTCACCCAGAGGTCCCAATGTTGCCCATTGGGTCGCCGCCCAGCAGGTCCATGAAGACCTCTACCACATCTGAGCAGCGTTGATCCTTCTGCAGGAGGTTGCCGCAGACCTTTATTCACCTACGCAGCACCGATTCTTCATCAGGGGGCTACTGCAAGTCGTTCTTCCTATTTTGACTAGTAAGGGTGCCAAAGTGTACTCTCCTCCCTTCTCTTGATCTTGCAAGATCTCTACAGGTAGAGGTGACCCGTTCTCACTAGATTGTGCCTTGAGAAGCGTGACTACGACGTTCCATCTATTTTTCATGGTCTTAAAATCTATTTTTAGTTCATGATTGGATAACTTCAAGTCTGATTTTTGTTTCAAAGGGCTCCGCTTTCATCTAGTGGGTAATAGAGGATAGCAAGATGGCAACCTTTAGTTCTTCTAGTGCCGCCAATTCGTCTAAGGTCACGTCGGACACCTCTACGGACACCGGGGGATACAAGAGTTCGTTCTTTGGCCTCATAATTAAGTTAGACGAGACCAACCATTCACGGTGGTCCCAGATGTTTCTGATGACCATTAGGGATCATGGAAAGGAGCGCATCCTGAGTCAGCCTGAGCCTACAGAGAAAACAAGAGCCAATGCCACATGGGATCGTTGTAATGCTATGGTTTGTGCCAAGATGATGAACTCAGTGACACCCAGGATTGGCGACGAGATCATGTATTATCCTACAACTAAGAAGATGTGGGTCTCCCGTAGTAAGACATACTCCCACGAGAACTCTGCTCGGGTCTTCCATGTTTATCATAAGCTCTTCCATCTTCATCAGGATGGAAAGACACTAGCCTAGTATTACTCTTAGGTCAAGGGGTTGTTGGAGCGCCATAACTCCTATAGACTTGGCATGCATACTCCTCTTGGTGTGCCTTCAAGAGAGAGCTTACAGTTTCTTTGTTTATGTCTAATCTGGAACCAAAGTATGCGGCTACACGGGACCAAACATTAACTGACCAATCTACCTACACTTGAGGACACATATAGTCAACTTAGCAAGATTACAGTTATTGCTGCTTCCCCTGAGACTATAGGTCAGGCTACTGCATTGGCTACTTCCCATGGTACTTGGAGAGGAGGTTCTTCTACCCGTAGCCACGATGGTGGATGAGGTGCTGGAGGTTGTGGTCCCAAACCTTCATGCACCTAATGTGGCAGATTATGACATACTAAGGCTACGTGCTTGCAGAAGCACGAGAAGCCAGTTACTGCTCACCAGGCAATAGAAATTACCACATGTATGGCCAATATAGTGACTAGAGCAAAATTTGCCGAGATGTTGCAGAAGTTCACACAGATGCCTCAGCCTACTCCAGAGACCGCAACTGTTGCCTCCTCGTCAGATATAATTGATGCATAGTCATTGTTCGCACTTCGTACAGGAGATTGGTTGGTAGATTCTGGGGCCTCGCAACATCTATGTGATACTTCTGATGCATTCTCAGACTTGAGATTTGTCCCTCTAGACTGGACAGTACAGGTAGCTAATGGTAGATTATCTCAGGTGGCTGGAAAAGGGAGGTGTCTCTTTCCTCCACTTTACAGCTGCCAAATGTTCTTTATGTGCCTAATTTTCCACTTAGTCTCTTGTTATTAATCACATTACCAGGGAGCTTAAGTGCAGAGCAATTTTTGATGTACAATCTTGTGTCTTGCAGGATCGACTCACGAGGAGGGCGATCGATAGAGGACGTGAGGAAGGAAGGGTGTACCATCTAAGTAGCTCTCCTATCCCTACTACTGCTTCTGTGTGTCAGGTGAGACTGCCTTGGCCACTAGGTCCCCAACCCAGTGGCATCTTCGCCTTAGCCACCTTCCTATGGAGAGACTTAGGCGTGTTCTACCTCATATTCCCACCAACATGACCATCACTTGTGATGCCTACCAGCTTGGCAAGCACCATCGTGCCGATTTTCCCGTTTCCTCAAGTTGGGTCGTCTTCTTTATTTGATTTAGTCCATATGGATGTCTAGGGTCCAAGTCAAATTCTTGACAGGCTTGGACATCGATATTTCTTATGCTTGTCGATGATTTTTCCCGTGCAACCTGGTTGTTCTTATTGAAGAATAAATCTAATGTTGGAAATATTATTGAAAATTTTATTATGAAAATAAAGATCTAATTTTCTATCACTATCAAAATATTTTCTTCTGGCAATGCTTTAGAGTTTTGTACTCCTTGTTTGATACAATTTTTCCAAAACAATGGAATTATGCACTAAACACTTGTACTCACACCTCTTAACAGAATGGTGTTGCTGAGAGAAAGCATAGCCATCTCCTTGATGTTGCACACACCATACTTATTTATGATATTGTGCCTGCTTTGTATTGGAGAGATACTATCCTCACAGCATGTTTTTTGGTTAATAGGATGCTGAATTCTTCTATTTCATGAGCAAATTCCGTGGCAGGTTTTGTATCGTGATCGACCCTTGTTCTCTGTTATCCCTCGCATTTTTGGATGTGTTGCATTTGTCCATGATTTGAGTCATGAACGTGACAAGCTAATACCATGGGCTACCAAGTGTGTTTTCTTAGGTTATTCTAGAACCAAAAAGGGGTATAGACATTTTAATCCGCTGAATTCCTGGCATTTTGTGTCTGCTAACGTACATTCCATGAAGCCATACCATATTTTTCTGCTACTAATAGTGATTTACTGTGTGTGAATGACAGGCCATATGCTTATTCCACCTATTCCTTTTGGGTCTATTCTTGTGAATGAGCACTTGACTACTCCGTCTCCTGAGAAAGAAAGGTTCCATTATCCTATTGTTACCTATTAGTGACAACATACTTCCTTCCAGATGCCCCCTCCTCCAGCTCCCCAACTCAAGTGAGTCCACGATCTTTCGACACAGACGCTTTGGTGCCTAGTGATGGTATAGGGACAAAATGACAACCTTGCAGATGATGATACACAGGTGGATAGTGACCTTCCCATGGCCATTTGAAAGGTTCCAAGGTCATGTGCCAAATACCATGTTGCAGGATATCTACACATAGTTGACCTTGGCACAGCTTTCTCGAGGTTTACTAAAGCCCTAGTTTCCACTACAGTACCTGCTTCTTACCAAAAAACTATGCTTCATCCACAGTGGCGTCAGGTCATGGAGGAGGAGATGTATGCACTTCAAAGCAAAGGCACATGGGATCTTACCTCACTTCCATTAAGGGCCAGTCTCGTTAAGTGCAAATTTGTCTTTACACTCAAGTTTCATCCAGATGGCAGCATTACAAGATACAAAGCACAACTAGTAGCAAAGGAGTTCACTCAAACTTATAGAGTAGACTTCTTTGATACTTTCTCCCCTAAGGCTAGATTGTCAACTGTAAGGATTTTGATATATGTGGCAGTACATTATGATTGGAAGTTGCATCAACTTGATATCAAGAATACATTCTTATACGGTGATTTGCAGGAGAAGATGTACATGCAACAGCCACCAGGGTATGAGAAATAGGAGTGTGTGTAGGTTGAGGAAGACTATCTATAGACTCAAACAGAGTCCACATGAGTGGGTTCAGAAACTGTCTCAAGTGGTGGGAGCTAATGGGTTTCAGAGGTTGTCGGCAAATCATTCCCTATTTGTTAGAAAAACAGGGAAATGTGGTGTTGTTCTCCTGGTCTATGTGTATGACTTAATTGTCACAAGTGATGTTACAGAGGATATATTGTTAATCAAAGAGAGATTGGCCAGTCAGTTTGTGATGAAGGATTTGGGGTCGTTACGGTACTTCCTGGGGATAGAAGTTGCCCGTGGCAAGCATGGTATAGTTCTATCTCAGAGAAAGTATGCATTAGATGTTTTGCAGGAGGCTAGGATGCTTGGGGCAAAACCAACAAACATACTCATGGACCCAAAGGCACATCTTTATGATGCAAAGGCAACTTCAGTGGATAGCAGACAGTACAGGCAACTCATAGGGAAGCTACTTTACCTCACTATCACTAGACCAGACATTGCATTTGTTGTGGGACGACTTAGTCAATTCATGACTAAGCCCACAAAGCAGCACTGGGAGGTTGCTATGATGGTTTTGCAATATATTAAGGCACCGGGACTTGGATTTCTATTAATTTGGGGCACTTTCATGTCTGTAGTGATATACACTGATGTAGACTACGCCAGATGTTTGGCAGATAGAAAATCCACCACTGGATTATGTACTTATCTAGTTGGTTAGTGACCCGGAAAAGTAAGAAACAAGTTACCATTTCTAGGTCAAGTGTAGAATCAGAATATAGAACGATGGCTCAGACAGTTGCGGAACTTATGTGAGTAAAATTATTATTGGGAGACTTGCACATTCAGATCACAAGCCCTATGAAGATGAGGTGTGACAATGTTGCAGCCACATACATTGCTAACAACCCAATGTTCGATGAAAGAACCAAGCATGTCAAAGTGGGCTGTCACTACACCAGGGATTTGTTTCAAAAAGGCTTGATATATACAACCCCTGTTGGTATAGAAGTTCAGACGACAGACATTTTTACCAAGTCACTTCCTAAATCTACTTTTGAGTCTTATTCCAAGTTGAGCATGATAGATATATATGCTCTACCTTGAGGGGAAGTGTAGACTTAGATATTTTGATTCTTATTTCACATTTATGTGCAAGGGTGCGTTGATCACATTTTGTCTGTCTTGGGGTTGTTTTGTAATTTACCATTTTCCTCTCTCTATATAAAGAGAGTAGGGCCCTCGTAATAAGACTAAAGCCTTTCATTTTGTCCTGCTGGCCATTTAAATGAGATTTGGATATACACCATCAAGGCCTCTGTCAACATGGTGCAATCAGGGCCAGCACAGAATAAGCTTGTTAACTAACAGCCATGCTAATCAAGCTTCTTTTGGTCTGCGGCAATGTAGATCATGAACCTTAACAGAACAGATGAGGCCCATGTACTTTCTCCTCAGATGACTCTTAGAAACTCATACAAAACAAAACTTACTTCTAACTCATGTTAAAGGCTAAGCTCTAGGTTTGATATCCACTTCCTCTATTAGGAAAGAGACATTGTAGCCAACTTTGCTTCCACATCTGAAGATTGGAATGTTATTTTAGGTGTGTCAAATTGCTTTACTAGAAAGGCTGCTTTATCACATCAAGAAAGCCTACCCATTTATCATGTCAACTAAACCAATTGAGGTTGTGGTGGGTAGTTCATCAGAAAAAGCTCCGGAACCTTGAATTTCATAATTTCTTTAATACAAGATTAAGATAGAGGTATGCAAAGGTCAGGTATGAGTAACCCCTGGTAGATGAGTCTCATTCGCATTTCATTGGTGTCAACGATGCCAAGCATATGTCCACTGTCTCATAAAAGATGGCTTTTTATTGCTCCCAGCTTTCCTGTAGTCACAATTTACAAATCCTTCAATTGTCATCTTTTGACACGGATTACTGTTGTTTCCAGGATGTCTTGCAACAATGCAGATGGACAGCAGATGCCATGAGAAAGGAGGGTATTACCACTTTGATTTACCTGAAAATTCTGATAGTGTCACTTATGCTTGTCCAAAGATGCCATTTGCATCAAACTCTTGGTCTGCAATCCACAAGTGATACTCAATGTTTCAATACCGCACGTTATATGCCAGGCATCAATCATGTCAGCTTGGGAAACATGATTTATCTTCTTTCCTTAAGTGGAGTCAAAGCCTGTTTTCATTAACTAATAATGATGTTTAGGGTCTATTTCGAGTAAGTAGCTTGCCAGCATACAAGTATTATGTCCTTTGTTTATGAATAATTTACAGTTTTCTTAACTTAATTAAGGAATGTAGCAGTGGTCCATGCAATCAAGAATTTTATTAACAAAGCACAAAATATCTCTCCTTGCTCAGCTTAGGTTTTGTGCATTCATAATGCCTTGGTATTTGTGCACCAAGATTTATGTCTTCTTTAGTTAAAAGTTAAACATAATGGTGTCACTGAAAGCTAAATGTGTCATACATGACATATCCAGGAGCTCCATTACCCACATGACGTTTTGCAAGTCTTTTTGCCTATTTTGTCAATCATCTATAATCTCATATCATTCAAGAGGGAAATACCTTCCAATGTTCTTCAATCTGAAAGGGAGTTGCTTTCTCTTATAGACTTTCAGTAGGGTGCATTTTATCCACTAATTTGGGTGGTAAAGCTTAAGGGCAAACAAGAGCAAATTATGGAGCTTGGTAAAGTGCCCTTCCTATCACACTCACCTCACTTGGAGAGAAAGGTCAACCATGAAGTGGAAACATCTCACTTTTGGAAGGGTTGTGCTCAATATGCATGTTATCGTGTTCTTTTCTCCTGTTGTGGGCGATGGAAAACCCTTTTAAGTTTGGGAAGGATTATTGCTCTGGCCACCACTACCTTCTAGAGAGCATTCCAAGCTTGTTTAACATAATGGAGTATAAGGGAGTAAAGGTTGCTTCTTGTTAGGAGGGTTCCATGGAGAGGGTATGTGGGGTGTGGTTGCCCTTGTGGCAGAACAAACTATCTGATGTTGGGTGCGGATTGCTTGGCCTTGTGCAGAACAAACTATCAGTTAGTTGCTGAGGTGCGATCCAGATGAGCAGGTTTCTTGCTCTGCTCTCCTTGTGGCCTTCATGACGAGAATCTGGAGCATTTCTTCTTAGGGTGTGAGTTTGCTAAGGAGGTGTGGGCACAGCTCCTTTCACCAGCTATAAATAATGGCAACTTTTAGGATTTTTGCAGAACTTTAGGAGAGGCATCTGAGCAGACTCCAATCTATGGAGCAAGGCACTGTCTGGCTTTTGGTCCCTTTTGCTTAAGTGCAATAGGTCTTTCAAGGTTCTTCGGTCCCTAGCTCTTGCATAAACTAGTTAAGTCAACCAACAACATAGGTGATGTCGGGTCTAGTACCAGTGAGATAAAGTAGCTTGTCAATGATGGTACAATATCTAGTAGCATCCTCTAGTATAGGGCTGATAGAGTCTGCTAGATGAGCAGTTGGGTCCAATGGGATGACAACTGGCTTACATCTCATCATCCCTACTTCTTTCAATATGTCAAGAACATAATTCCTTTGGGATAACACCAAGATACCATCCAAGTGGTGCACCTTGATACCCAGGAAGTAGCTAATTTTCCCCAGATCCTTGGTAACAAGCTATGAATGCAGAAAGGTCTTGGTTACCTTCATGCCCTCTATGTCACTCCAAATGAGCAAAATATCAACATAGACTATGAGAATTACCTGACCCCAGAGATTTGCATGAAAAAGATTGAGTATCTGACTATGAGAAGATCTACATGCAACAACCTCCCAGATTTGAGACTTAGGTGGAGTGTATGTGTGGACTTCGGAAAGCTATTTATGGTCTTAAGCAGAGTCTGCATGCATGGTTCCAGGTGGTACAAGTGAAAGGGCTTTAGAGATCGCCTACAAATCACTCTGTCTATTTGGAGGAGTGATAGGGGAGTTGTGCCTCTAGTATACATTGTACCTACAGGAGTGTTGTATCCTTTCTAAGTACTACTGTATCCCAGAAAGACGCACTTCATCGCCCTTGGGGCAAGTTTGTCCCTACCTGGTGCAAAAATATAGACAAAGACTACACAGCCAAATACTCGGGGTGGTACATAGAACAGTTCCCTTTCTAGGCAAAAAACATGCCACAAAACCCACTCCTGAATTGCTGAGTTAGGCTGTCTATTAATCAAGTAACAAGCAGTTAGCACTACATCCCCGCAATAAATCTGTGGCACATTGCGAAGAATAAGCAATGTCCTAACCACATCCAACACATACCGGTGTTCCCTCTCTACTACCCCATTCTGCTGGGATGTATAGGGGCAGGATGTCTGATGGATTATCCCAAGGGACCTGTAAAAGGATGCTAACTTTGCCGTGTAAAATTTCTAATGCATTGTCTGAACGTAAAATCTTCACAATAGTAGAGAACTAAGTCTTTATTTGCATAATAAATGTCTCAATGGCAAACCTAACTTCCGACTTATTCTTTAATAAAAATAACCATGACATTTTTGAATAATCATCCACAATAAACAAATAGAAACGATGACCCAGTCTATTAGACACTCTACTTAGACCCCAAACATCCTTATGAAATAAATCAAACCAAGCAATAGAACTCTGAGAAGAACTAGTAAGAAAACTGGCTAAGTGATGCTTTCTTAGCTGACAAGCATCACACAAAATCTCAGCAGTAGGTGAAATGTGAGGGATGACGCGTCGTAACCTGTCCAATAAAAGGTGTCCCAGTCGACAATGTCACTGAAGAGTTGTACCAGCACTAAAAACAGCCTCGCCCTATCACATAACTGCAAAGGTGTCTGGATCGAGCGACACACACCCCCTTCCTCATGTTCGCCACCAATCATCCTCTCCGTGAGTTTGTCCTGAAAAATACAACCCAACTCATCAAAAATGACATGACAGTCTAAGTCTTTTAGAATTCTGCTAACAAACAAAAGACTAATAGGGAAGACGGGAACAAAAAGAACATCAGCCAACATCAGTGAAGGAGTCAATGCCACATCTCCTCTGCCATCGACTTTGGAATGTCTACCATCTGCCACTTGAACAACCCTGCAAGGGGGAGCAATCTTAAACAACTCTAGTCACCACTGAGATGGTGGGATGCTCCAGAATCTACTAACCACAAAGTACCATCAGAGATACCACTACCAGAAATAAAGGTAGAGGCTATACCTGATGAAGCAAGGCAGCAGTATCAATAGTGGTAGGAGACGTTGAACCACTGTATCATAATTAGCATGTGACACAGTATCGCTCACCTCCTCTGAAGAGATAGCTTGGTTGGCCATAGGAGGCCTACCATGCTTTAGCCAACAAGTAGCCTCCGAATGTCCAACCTTGCCGCAATGAGAACATATGGTTTGGGGTTTGCCAACCATGCCCCAACCACGTCCTCTCCCCCTAGTAGATGAAGAGCCACGTCCACCACATCCTCCAACAGCCAACAAGGCTGAAGTCTGTCCAACATTAGAAGGAGGTGGCTTGACAACCACCCTGATCACCCCACTATATGCTTCCTCAAAAGATGGAAGCTTAGCAAGAGTTAAGACCCAGCAGCCTCAATTTAATCTAAGACCATCAACTGGAGAACTGTATATTCTTTCCTGCATGCCCTCTGAATGTCACATGTACAGACTAGGTGGCAAGCATTATACTTCGCCAAGAGCCCCTTCAAGGTGGCATAATACTGAGATAGCGACTGACCTTTCTACTTCAGGCTCCCAATCGCATGATGAATCTCAAAGACCTTGCTAGAATTATTTTCGTGTGAACAGGTATCACACAAAGAATCCAACATCTTTACATTCTTGTAGTACATGATGCCATCTCCAATCTAGGGTTCCACCGAGTTCATGCTCGAATCATGTCATTATCCTTCTTCCAGATGGCATATTTTCCCATTTTGTTCTATGACTCTGTCTCCATCAGAATGTGTTCCTTATCATGTCCCTCCACTGACATGAGGAATGCTTGAGACCATCTAACATAGTTGGCCTCATTCAACTTGGCGATAGGAACGAAAAACAGAGTCTCGTAACTCCTAATGTCCGTAGTGGTATCCCATGATATCTCTGAAGTATTAGAAGACACCATCATGCCTTAGAACAACCAAAATACACCTCCGAGGTAGATCTAAAAATCAATTTCAGATCTGAGAAAACTGAAGATCAAAGAAGATGTGCCCTCTTGATCATAAGATCTAAAATCTAAAGATCCTAGAAATCATCCCAAGAGACCAAGCACCCCTTAGATTCAGATGCGGCGCATGCTAGGGCACAGGGAGACCCCTAATAGCGCCTCCAAGAGGAGCTTATCCCCCTTACTGGCGAGAGAGGCCCTCCACCAGCCACCACCACCCGCAAGTGGCAGCAGGGAACCCAGTAGGCAGCAGTGACGGTGGAGGTTGCTACTGCAACCGACGATGAGCCGTTGGTGGCACCCTAATGGCGACAGCAACAGCAGCAATAAGGGTCGACGATGGAGAGAGAGAAGGGTTAGGGTAGAAGGGTTCGGAGGCTTGTGCAAGTGGGAGATCGGAGCGTCAATCTAAAATCGCCACTCTGATACCAAGTCAGAGAGAACGAAAAATCTTATTCAACTCAAAACCCTAACATGTCTTTGTATAGAGAGAGGTGAAAGGGTAAATTGCAACAAAAGTCCAAGTGGAAATGTAAAATAGAAAGCAGTACAAGAAATGACATAAAGTGCTACACTAACAGGTTCTATTCGTTCTTGTTACCTAAAAAGTATGGAGCTAAGAGAATTGAACATTACCCGTTAATCACTCTATCTAATTCAACTTATGCTATTGTGATGAACATTCGTACAAATAGATTGTGGAAGGTATTGCCTAGTCTCATTAGCCCAATCCAATTTACTTTTACTAGAGGTAGATCGGGAGTCATTTATTTTGGCCAAAGAGATGTTGGCATCTTGGTCCAAGAGAAAAAAAAGGTTTCTTGTGGAAGGTGGATTTTTCCAAAGCGTATGGTCCGATTTCGTGGTCATAGTTGCGGCAGGTGCTCAGACGATAACGATTTCCTAAGTGGATCGCATTGATTAAGAGATGTGCCACGATCACTTCTTTCTCTATTCTAGTGAATAGAAGAGCAATAAGTGTGTCATGCATGGATCTAACCCCAAAGAAGGGTGAGGCAAGGTTGTCCTTTGGCATCGTTATTGTATATTCTTGCAGTTGACACCCATGTGTTATGAGTTCTAAGTCTAGTTCCAGGGACCTCCTACAAACATTTACTCTGACTTCTGATGATTCCTTGGCAACGTCACTTTTCCAGTACACAAATGACACAATTTTCATTGAAGAGGGCACGGAGGAAGCAACTCATTTAGAATCCTTGATAGGGATTTTTGAAGAGTTTGCTAGCCTGACAATAAACTATGGTAATTCGATTTTGGTCCCACTAAATGTCCGATGAAGAGATAAATTATTGTTCTATAGCTCTTGACACTCTGATGGGAAGTTGACCTTTAATATACTTGGGGTTGCCTCTAAAAGGGAGACAAACATCTTCTACTGATTGGCTCCCTTTGGTTGAGAAACTTGAAAGTAGGTTATCTGGTTGGAGAGGTCACATGCTCTCCAAAGGTGGAAGATTGGTACTTTTGAAGTCGGTTTTATCTGCCATTCACATCTTCACCTTATCGATGTTCAAACCCCCGAAAAAGATAATTAAAAGGATGCATTCCAACATAAGGAGATTTTTCTGGAAGGGCACAAATCATGAAAGAAGAATCTTACATCTTGTTTGTTGGGATGATGTCTATAGGCCTATAGCTCAAGGAGGTTTAGGTGTTTCACATTTGTCGAATTTTGAAGATTATTTATTGGCCAAATGAGTGGTCAAGTTACTTTGTAACGAGGACACTTTGTTGTGTAATATCATGCGAGATGCATATGGGCAATTGCTTAACTGGAAAGAGAGAAGGGTGGCACCGTAAGGGGCTTCAGGTTTTTGGAGGAGCCTAGTTAAGGTTATGGAATGTATTAGACAGTTTTTTAACCAAAGCTTAGTAATGAAGGAACTTTAAAATTTTGGGAAGATGATTAGACTAAGAAGGGGTGTCTCGCTTCCAATCTTCCCAGACTTTATGCATTAACTCATGTTAAGAACCTCGAAGTTGATTAAGTCTAGGATGGGCAAATGACCAAAGGTGTTGGGTCTAGGTTGCTGATTTTCAAAGGGACTTTGTCAAATTCTCATGCCAAGGAGTTGCCAGAGATGCTTTAAGCTCTCGAGGACTTTGTCTCGAGTCATGTAGCCCCGATTGCTTGATGTAGTCACATGGTAGGTTCTCTACTAAAAAAAGCTTACAAGTTGTTGAGGGGGATGGTGGTCTTAGAAGATGCATACTTAGTCCTCAATTGCTCAATTTTTTGGAAGATGACGTTGAAAATCAACAATTTTTTTTTGGTTGATGAGGAGACAATGACTCCCCACCAAGGCTCAAATCCAAAGGCGGCTTCCAGATTGTGAAACAATGTGTTCTCTTTGTTGGGTGGATATTGAGGATGTTGAACACCTGTTAATGAAATGGGATTTTATGCGGGACCTTTCAACTGCTTTAGGGCTACCACAATGGCAGGGAAGGAGCTTGAGTCTTGACCAACACGTGGAAGTCATTTCACAATGGGCAACATGCAGATCCAGCTCTTCGCCTCAAGATGGCAGTTACTCTATGGGCCGAGCTCTTTTTAAGAGTGAGTTAGAAAATGTAGTGAGATAAGTAGTTTTCTTCTCAGATTTTTGGTCCCAGAAGAAATGGAGTGGATGACTACTAACTTCCGGTAGACATCCTTTATTTTTTTTTCAAAAAAAATAAAAAAGAGGCAGTTATGAAACGATTTAACATTTTTCTTGTTCAATATCTTGAGTATTTTCTTGAGGTGGACAAAATGTTGACCAAATATCCAAGTTTAATGAGCATTAAGAGAGCTGTAATACATACAGACTGGTACAAACACTAAACAAAAGTAAAGGTACAGTTACAAACCTGCATGCGCAGCATATTGACTAGCTTTAATGGGTTTCTTGCAACCATTGCAACTAACCTTTCAAAGAAACATTTTAGAAAATCACTGACAGGAAGCACAGTTAACGATGCTAGAAGAATAACAATAAAGAATTTTCTCAAAATGTGCATTACTAGCTGTAAAAGTAGCATTGAGATCCCAGTTACTGAATTGGAATCTGTCATCAGTGACACATTGTATGAGTTTTAACAACAAAATTGTGTAAACCTGCCTTCTACCAATCCAGCATGATTCCATTTATCACTGGAATGAACGAAAACACAAATTGCTGGAATCCTATGATCTCCTCTCCAATGGAGATATAGTGCTTCTAGTTTCCCGTCTTCCCAAGATAGCCAAGCAGTTAAATGCCTCACCTGTAAATTGGTGGTTTACTGATATTATTCTAGTTATAATTATTAAAGACATAGTAGAGGTCAGTTGATTCTCTGGAAGAAGCAACTAAAAGAATCAAACTTGCAATTAATAATTTACCCAGTTCCCAGACAAATTCACGAATAATATCATCAAGGACTTAAATTGTACATAAATTCCTTAGGATGAAAAATTACGGTGTTGAGTAAGAAGTCTTTCTTCCTTCTTTTTTTTTTTTCCTTCTCCCGGAAAGGCAAGTTTTAAGTAAAGTAAAAATTTAATACAAAAACGGTTGGAAGATGCAAATTGGTTTAGTGCAACATCATAAGATGTGGACTTTGTTATGTGTGTAGTGGTGACCTATAAATAGACATGTACCCCCACTTATTCTTTTGAGAAAAAATACAGAGACACATGTCCATAGAACACTTCTCCCATGCTTTTCTCTCCATTCTTCATGAGCGGGATTTTCACGTAAACTCAAGTATTTCTATTATTTTATGCTTTGATATTTTTACTTCCGTATTATTTAGATCTGTCAACTAAAACAACCAGAGTAGGAAAAAGAGCCAAAGTAAAAAAGAAACGAAAATAGAAAACACAAAAAAAGGAATTGTATAATGTCATAGTAGAGAGCAGATCAAATCCAACCCATGTCGATTTTCACATCCAACATGACAAATATCTTCAATTTTCACACCTATGTGAATGTTCCTACAAAGTTGACGACCTTTACCTAGATGCCCCTTTAGTTAAGCTTTAAGAAACTAGTCCTTCACTTTAGTGGGAAAGAATGATCGATCTTATTTCTTAGAAATGAATCTAATACCTCTTTATAGATAGAGAGGATTGAGTAAATATCAAGGCATGTCCAGATCAAAAATAAAAATAACAAAAGTAGTAAAACTAGAAGAAATAGAAGTCTCAACACTCCCGCTCAAGTTGGAGTATAAATGTCAATAATGCTCAACTTGGAACAGCAATAGTCAAATGCCGATTGAGGTAGAGGCTTCGTGAACACATCGACAGTCTGTCGGATGCAACATAAGTGATACGCAGCAAACCATGCTGTATGAGATCTCTAGTGCAGTGACAGTCAACCTCAACGTGTTTGGTGCACTCACGGAACATCGGGTTGTTATGCCTGATTGTCGCATCTCATCTCCATAGGTTCCTCAATCTAAACATACAAATCATACAATAGAGACCGTATCTAGACTATCTCTGCAACAATCTGAACTATCGCCCCATACTCTGACTCTACACTAAAGCGAGAAACTACCATCTGTTTCTTGCTCCTCCAGGTAACCAGATTACCAACCACAAAGGTACAGAGATCAGTGGTGGATTTCCTGTCACGCACACATCCTGCATAATCAACGTCAGAATATCCTACCACTGTCATAGGAGAGCCTCTCTGAAAGAGAATACCATGACCTAGTGCTTTCTTCAAGTATCTCAGCATCTGCATAGCTGCCTGCCAATGCAGCTTCATCGGCCTCTCCATAAACAGTTGGAAAAAATGAGCAAAATCTATCTCTTTCTCTAACCCTACCTCTCTTTATATAGAGAGAGAGGTGGGTGCAAATTACATGTAACCCCATGAAGAAAACAAAAATAATAATGCACCACATAACACCATGAAACTAACTAGACTTCATAACACTCCCTCTCAAGCTGGAGCATAGATATCAATCATGCTCAGCTTGGATACACATGTTTCAAATACAGATCTAGCTAGTGGTTTGGTAAAGATATCAGTCGTCTGTGCCCCTGAAGTAACTTGGGAGGTAAAAATAAATCCCTTCTGAATTAAATCTCTGGTGTAATGCCAATCTACCTCCACATGTTTGGTGTATTCATGAAAGATGGGGTTATTGGCAATATAAGTGGCAGCTCTATTGTCACATCGCAGCTTCATAAGCCCATCAATCTGTACATGTAGATCACTCAGCAAGGATCTGACCCACATCAATTCTGCTAAGGTCTGAGCCATAGCATGATACTCAGACTCAACACTGGATCTGGACACCGCAGTCTGTTTCTTACTTTTCCAGGTGACCAAATTCCCTACAACATATGTACAAAAACTTGTGGTAGACTTCCTATCATCATGTCTACCTGCATAATCTACGTCAGAGTATCCAACAACCGTCATAGGCGTCCCTCTAGTGAAAAGAAGACCTTGTCCTGGTGCTCTCTTCACGTACCTAAGCACCATCATGGCTGCATCCCAATGCTGTCTAGTAGGCTTCTCCATAAATTAGCTTAGCTTTCCTACTGCAAAGGAAATATCTGGCCTATTAATTGTCAAGTAGAGCAACTTCCCCACCAGCTGGCGATATTGTCTACTATCAACTGGCTTTGCATCACTGTCATATAGTCGTGCCTTAGGATCCATGGGAATATTTGCTGGCTTGGCTCCCAACATACCTGTCTCGGGTCCCAGCATACATGTCTCCTTTAGCACATCAAGAGAAAATTTCCGTTGAGATAGCATAATACCACGCCTACTACGGGCTACTTCTATCCCAAGGAAATATCTCAATGGCTTTAAATCCTTCATCACAAACTGATCTGCCAAAGTCTGTCTAATCTCAGCTACACCTGTTGTATCATCACCAGTGACAATCAAGTCATCAACATAGACCAAAAGACCAACAATACATTTCCATGTCTTCCTAATAAACAAAGAATGATCTGCAGACGATCTGGTGAACCCCACAAACTCTACCACCCGAGAAAGCTTCTAAAACCAAGCTCTTAGGCTTTGCTTGAGGCCATAAATGACCTTCTGCAATCTACATACATACTCCCCCTAAACCTCGTAACTAGGAGGTTGCTGCATGTAAACCTCCTCCTGTAAATCCCCATAGAGAAGCATTCTTCACATCAAGGTGGTGAAGATGCCAATCTCGCTGAACTGCCACTAATCAGAATCCTCACTATAGATAGCCGAGCAACCGGTGAGAAAGTGTCAAAGAAGTCCACTCCATATGTTTGGGTGAACCCTTTGGCAACAAGTCGAGCCTTGTATCGTGCAATAGACCCATCTGGATTATACTTGACTGCAAACACCCATCTGCAGCCAACTAATGTAGCACCCTCTGGTAAAGGTGTAATCTCCCAAGTACCACGAGAAGCAAGAGCAGTCATCTCATCCTCCATAACCTAGCACCACTTTGGATCAAGCATAACCTGCTGATAGGTGGCAGGGAAAGATATGGCAGAAAGAGCACGACAAAAGCTCCTAAAAGCTAACCCAAGGCCATCAGTAACTAGACTACCGGCAACATGGTATCTGGACTCACAGGTGCAGGGTACCCTCCTAGTGGCAATAAGAAGGTCAAGATCAACCATCTAATCCTCTTGTACTAGCTATGAAGTAGAAATATCCTCATCCGGACATCTATCATCACGGGGTGTCATATCATTACTTTGCAACCTGTCTGTGATCTCCTGAGGTGAAGGTGGAGTCTCTGTGGTTGCTGTAGGAAGTGGCATCTGGAAGGTACTGTGAGGTCGCTGATATGTAACAACAGGCTCAGAGAACTTCATAGGACCCTCTGTAGTAGTAGAAGGGGTCGAGATAGGTATCTCCTTTAAGGGAACAAGAGGTATAAGCATTGGAACCACCGTAATCTCAGGGGATAAACTCCGAGTAGCAATGGAAAAATATGGGATAGACTCATGAAAGGTGACATCAACACTCACATAGTGCCAACCGATAAGAGGATCAAAGTATCTATATCTTTGCCGAGTTCATAAATATCCCAAGAACACGCACTTAACTGCTTGTGGTGCCAACTTATCTCGCCCTGGAGAAAGAATATGAACAAATGCTGCACATCCAAACACACGTGGTGGTACATGAAACAACTCCTACTCTGGATGCAATGTATGCCAAAGAATCTGCTCATGAAGCACTGAACTGGACATTCTGTTGATTAAATAACATGCCATGAGGACTGCATCACCCCAATATAGCGGAGGCACACAATGATGAATCAATAAAGTGCGGGCCACATCCAAAAGATGTCAGTATTTCCTCTCAACTACCCCATTTTGCTGAGAGGTATGAAAGCAAGTAGTCTGGTGCACTATCCCATGTGACTTGTAAAATGCAAACAGCCTGGTGGTACATAACTCAAGTGCATTACCAAATCTGACTACTTTAAGTCTTAATCTCCATCATGAAATGCTCAATGAAAGAACCAACATCTGACTTGTTCTTCAGTAAGAATACTCATGATAAGCGAGAAAAATCATCCACAACTACTAAATAATAACGGTGACCTTGCCTATCTGATATCCAACTTGGCCCCTACACATCCATGTGCAGTAACTCAAACAAGGCCGTAGACCCAGAATGGGTACTCACCAAGTAGGAGGTATGATGGTGCTTACCCATCTAGCATGCACCACAACATATCCGAGTTGCAGGAGAGATATGTGGAATGACCCGTCGGAAGCTATCCAGGGGAAGATGTCCAAGTCGAAGGTGCCACTGAATAGCATTCCCAACAACAAATGATACTTCTCGACATGTAAAGAGAAGCGGAGTCCGAATCAGACGATAGACTCCACCCTCCACATTTCCACTATCAATCGTCTTCCCTGTCAGTTTGTCTTGAATGATGCATCCCATGTCATTAAAGATAGCACGACAATTAAGCCCTTTAGTAATCTTACTAACTGAGAGTAAGCTCATAGGAAAGTCTGGCACATAACAAACATCAGGTAACCTCAAAGTAGGAGTCACCGATACCTCCCCCTAACCCACTATCCTAGAGTGTCTGCCATGTGCAACTTACACTATCCTTCCTGCAGGTACAGATCTGAGATGGGTAAAATGATCCCAATCTCCACTGAGATGTCATGAAGCCCCTAAATCAACAAGCCACTCCATACTACCTTGATTCCTGCCGTGTGCAAAAGAACCCAACTCGATGGCTCCTTGGAGCCCATCATAATGGCTACAACCTCGGAGCAATTTCTCATACTCCGAGTAATGGTCACTATATCATCTACCAACCTCTGTGTGGCAAAGGTGCTTGGACCAATATGGAAAGAAGCCATACTGATATCGTGAAATCACAGATTCACCAAGAAACAAACCTCTAGAGCACAGGATCAGGGATAAATCATACCAAAAAAGGAGATGGTGAATCAATCTGAAATTTTCATATCATGATCATGAGCGACGGAGGGCGGCGATTGCTTCCTCTGGGTGAAGCAACAACAGCCCCCCTCTGGGCAGCGGTGCCCCTGGGTGGAGCAGCAACAGGCGGAGCAATAGCGATGCCCCTGGGTGGGCAATAGCCCCCTAAGTGAGGTGGAGCAGTAGCAGATACCCTAGGCAAAGTGAGGGGGAGCAACAGCAGCTATGCCTCTGGGCGGCGGTGCCCCTAGGTGAAGCAAAAGCAGGTGGAGCAGCAACTGCACCTCTGGGCGATAGCTCCCCTGGGTAGAGCAGCAGCAAGCAGAGCATCAGCAGCTCCCTCTAAGCGACGCGGCAGCAGGAGTCCAGTAGACTCCTCTGCAGTGTAGGTGGTCGACGAGTGCTACCTCGCTGCCTCTTCTCTTCACCGGACGGTGACGGTGGTGTTGAGCTAGGTGGCAACGGTAGCAGGGCTACAAAAGGTGCCCCTCAAGTTAAGGTTACGGTGGAGATCTCGGAGGCTTGTTTGGGTGGGGTATCTAGGGCACTGGTCTAGGATCGCTGCTCTGATACCAAATTGAAAAAAAATGAGCAAAATATATCTCTTTCTCTAACACTACCTCTCTTTATATAAAGAGAGGTTGGTGAAAATTACATGTAACCCCATGAAGAAAACAAAAATAATAACGCACTACATGACACCATGAAACTAACTAGACTCCATAACATAAACTGGCTAAGTTTGCCTATTGTTGGGGCAATCTCAGGTCTGGTGATAGTCAGGTATAACAGCTTGCCTACAAACTGTCTATATGCTATGCTATCAGCTGCCTCTATCTCCTCATCATGAAAATGTACCTTGGGGTCCACAGGAATATTGGCTGGCTTGGACCCCAACATACCTGTCTCAAGAATTTCCAACGCATACTTGCATTAGAAAGAACAATCCCATCTCTGCTCCTAGCGACCTCAATCCCTAAGAAATATCTAAGCTGGTCCAGATCCTCCATAACAAACTACTGTGCAAACAACTCCTTGACCTGTCCTATCCTAGACTCATCATTACCAGTGATAATGAAATCATTTACATAAACCAATAATGCTACCACGTCATTCTCCATTTTCCTGACAAACAGAAAGTGATCTGAAGAAGACCTCTGCATCCCCATCCTCTGCAACACATCTGAGAGCTTCTAAAACCAAGCTATTGAGCTCTACTTTAGGCCATAGATGGCATTCCTGAGTCTGCACGCACTCCCCCTAAACCTCAAAACCCAAAAGTTGCTGCATGTAAGCCTCCTCCTGAAGATCGCTGTAGAAAAAAACGCTCTTCACATCAAGTTGGTGTAACCGCCAATCTCTGTGAGCAGCAACAGAGATGAGTACCCGAACAATGACAAGCTGTGCAACGAGGGAGAAAGTATCAAAGAAGTCTACCCCATAGGTCTAGGTGAACCCCTTTACCACCAACTTGGCCTTATACCTCCAAATAGACCCATCAGGAATGTATTTCAAGGTAAAGACCTATCTGGAACCAACTAGTCCCGCGCCTATTGGAAGTGAGGTGAGATCCCAAGTCTGTCTACTCCGAAGCGCTGCCATCTCATCCTCCATGGCTTGACGCCACTTTGAATCAAGCATGGCCTATTGGTAGCTAGATGGAATGTGTGAGGCTGTAAATGCCTGACATAAACTACTAAACTCAGAAGCAAGACCATCTATAGCCAAACTGCCTGTAACACGATATCTGGACTCGTGCGTGGCACCTTCCTAATGGCAATAAGAAGGTCAGAATCATCTTGTATCTCTGATTGAGTCGTTGCAAAAGGAGCCTCACTACTATGGTGATATGCACTGTTAGGGAGATTAGGTCGAACTAGACTATCACTGCCATCAGAACCCATCTCAAATGCTTGTGGAATATCAATCACTAGTGCGGGCAGTGGCCTCTATAGTGTTGCATGAGCCCTACTATATGTGCACAGCGGACCATGCAATCTCTGGTAGTCATCCAAGGGGGGCAATGGGACCCTAAGAAGTTGGCTAAGGTGTGGAGACCAGAATCACCTCAAGTGAAACAAGAGGAATAAGCATGGGAGCTGCATCATCATGAACACTCGTCTATCCAGCAACAAAAAATTATGGTGTCATCTCTAAAAAGTCACATCAATGATGACATAATGCCTGTGGTGGATGGGATCATAGCATCTATACCCCTTCTGACTCCTGGAGTACCCTAAGAAGACACTTAACAACGCGAGGAGTAAGCCTGTCATGACCTGGTGATGGCACATGAGCAAAAGTAACACCCAAAACTCCTAGGAAACACGTGAAAAAGCTCACCATCTAGGTGTAACAGAAGAATCGGTATTTGGTCGTGACGAATTGAACTCGACATCCTATTAATGAGGTAACACATCGTCAAGACAGCATCCCTACAGTATCTCTGTGAAACACTATTGTGGATAAGAAGCGTGCGGGCAACCTCTAATAAGTGTCTGTGCTTCCACTCTGCAACCCCATTCTGCTGTGAAGTAAGGGGACAAGTAGTCTGGTGGATAATCCCACGAGTCCTATAGAACTCCACAAGTCTAGCAGTGTAGAACTTGAGGGCATTAGCTATCCATACAATCTTCACTGCAGTAGAATACTGAGTCCTAATCTCTAAGAGAAGAGTCTCTATAACGCCTCCAACCTCGCCCTTGCTCTTCAGAAGAAACACCCAGGATACACTGGTGAAATCGTCAACAACAAGACAGTAACGTTGTCTCGTCCTATCCAGAACTCTACTCAGTCCCCAGACATCCAAATGGAGTCACTCAAAAGCAACTGCTTATCCAGGAGAAGTACTGGTAGGAAAAGAAGACCAATGATGCTTACCTAATTGGCAAGCATCACCTAATAGTGGTAGCATATGAAATATATGGAATCACCCTCCTAAGACGATCCAAAGATAGGTGACCTAGACGAATGTGCCATTGCAAGGCACTCCCACCATCATACCTGCTAGCTCCTACAAATGGCTCCTAACCAAGGTGATAAAGACCATTCTCATCTGTACCTCTTGCGATGGTCTTCCCAGTAAACTTATCCTGCACAATACATCCAACCTCATCAAAAATAACCCTATAATGAAGATCCTTTGTGATCCTCCTCACGGACAATAGGCTCATGGGAAACTCTGATACATATAGTGTTCTTGATAGCCACAACGTGGGGTCACAAAGACCTCCCCCTGGCCAACAATAGGAGCGTGCCTGCCATCAACAACATGTACCATCCTCCTTGACGCAACAGAATTGAGTGATCGGAAATAACCCCGATGCCCACAAAAATGTTGTAAAGCACCAAAATCCACTAGCCACCCAAGACCCGACACCATGGTAACTCCTGTCATGCTCCTGTAGCATCACGCCCGCATACTCAACCATCCCGTCGCAGTAGTAGTATCCAATGCCATCTCTGCTCCTAAGATTGGCATTGTGCCTAGCAAGAATGAAGTGGGTCACCAAAGGCTAGAACTCCCCATCTTAGGCCAAATGCTCGAAGAGGATGTGCAACAAGAGAGATATGAAAGATCATTTTCAAATCTAAAAAAAATCTGAAACCAGAAAGTGATCTCTAAAACATGAGATCTAAGATGTTTTCTCTGGGATATCTAGAGTCACCACCGCCTCTTAGATGAAGGCTTAGCGGATGTTAGGATATGGGGAAGACCCTAACAGTGCTTCTAAGAGACAGTACCCCCCCTCGATGATGAGAACTCGAGCAGAGGTGCTTACAGCAGGGCGACGAGTTCTAGGCACCTACAGCAAGGGGAGTAAGCGACAGCAACCCTACAGCAGAGCGACGGTGGCCCTACTGCAGAGCGGCGAGATCTAGGCGATGGTCCTCCCCTTCCTGCTGAGCAGAGCGGTGAAGGGGAAGCTTGTTGGGTGGAGCAAGCCCGCCAGGCAAAGCAAGGGCCCCGTTGGGCAGAGCAGCCCCGCTAGATAGGCAGGAAGCCTACTAGGCGGTGGGTAGGCAAGCGAAGCAGGCCCCTAGGCGAGCAAAGCGACCCCGCTGGGCAGAGGTCCAGCAGCCCTAGGCGGGCACTGGCGGTAGGGTTTTAGGTGATTAGGATTTTGGAGGCCTTTTGGGTGGGATACCAAGACCACAATCTAGGATCGGTGCTCTGATACCAAGTAGGAAAAAACGATCAATCTTATTTCTTAGAAATTAACCCAATACCTCTTTATAGAGTGAGAGATTTAGGTAAATAATAGGACATGCCCAGATCAAAAATAAAAATAACAAAAGTGGTAAAACAACTAAAAGAAATAGGAGTCTCAACAAATTTAATTTTCTCAAAAGGACTAGTGCATGGAAATATTGAGCTGCACTTATGAGAAAGAGAAGGCATCGAGGGGCACTAGAATAGAGGGGAGGGTGACAATATTCCTTTTCCTTGATGGGAGCTGAGGATGGCATTATTTTCTTATTTTGCTTTCACTTTCTGAATTTTGATGGCATCTAGGTCCTTTTATCAACCTTTAGGAGTGCACTAAGCCAATTGCAGTCAAGGTTAACTCCTACTCTAGTTTAATTATTACATTTCTTTTTGAAAAGGGAAATGATGACTAGTGGAGGTCAATAGTCATCAACTTCATTATCACCTCCAAGAAAAACTGCAGTTACAGAACCTGGGACCAAAAACTAGAAGACACCACAGCTTCCCTACACACATTTTCTGCCAAAGGCCTTACCCCCTGAAGACCATCCTACTTCTTTGCAACCACAAGAACCAGAGAGCAGCAAAACACTTCCCATAAGTCCCAGCATTAGCATCAAATCCACTGCAAAAAGATGTCCAAAACTCATCCATCATTCAAGCATCATGGCCATTGCCCAACCACACAAATATCCAAAGACAAATTCCAGGAATAGATGGTCCAAATCCTTATCTGCAGATCCGTAAAATGCACAGCTCATCTCACTATCAGGTATCCACCTATGCCTCTCGACTGTGGTAACCAATTGCCCCCATCTAAAAAACCACGAGAATACTTTGACCGTAAGCGGGATTCTCAATTTCCAAATGGCTAAACAATCCAAACCAACTCTTAAGTCACCCCTACCCCGTTCCAACGAAGTAGCCACTGTCTCCTAGTTGAGAAGGCCCCTATTCCTCAAGCCAGAGAATCAGGTAACCCTTCCCTAGGCCAAAAAGCCTGCACCACAATAAGTAGCCCCTCTAAATTGTCCATGCCAGCATTAGAAAATCCTTCATCAAAACCAGGCATTTTTCTGCAGCCAGCAGATAAAACCTTGGGAATAGGCTAGCTAGGCTGCCTGGATCTGTCTAATCATCCATCCATAATCTAAAGGTCTTTCCATTGCCCAATATCGGCTTAAAATATTATGAAACCTGCCCATTACATGACAGTGGCCTCTCCAAAAAGCTGAGGCACCACAGTGGGCGACTGCCCTGTCTTCCTTATACAAAGAAGAACCAGAATCCACCAAAGTCTATGCCACATAGTATCTTCATTTTGCAGAAGCTTCACAACCTACTTTGTAATCAAAGCATCATTAAAATCCATGATTTTGATAACTCCCAAACCTCCTTGCTCAATCAACCTGCATACATCATCCTGTGCCATCAAATTTCAATCCCTTTCGAGCATCATTAATTTTCCTTAAGATCCTTTTACGTGGCCTAAAAATAGATAAATGAAAAACTGGAATCAGTAGCAAGACTGACTTCAACAACAACAATCAACCCCATAGAAAGAGGCCTGCCTATCCCCCCACCAACCTAGCCTCCAACCTATCAACAAGCAGCTACCAATCTCCAACCATAGTCAGTTCCCTTTTAGCAGTGAACCAAGATAAACTATGAGCAGACTCCTACAAGCAGCATCCAAGAAATGCAACCTCCTCATACTCATAACAAAAGGCACAAAACTGATTTGAAATGATTGACTATCAACCTAGAAATGGACCCAAAAATTCTAACCAGTCCCGCCACATTCTCTGCCTTATCCCACACCTTCTACAAAGAATAGAGTGTCATCAGCATACTATAGTAGAACAAAATGAAAGGCCTTAAATTATTATGAGGGCCCTACCTCTCTATATATAAAGAGAGGAAAAGGGCAAACTACAAAACAACCCCGAGTCAGACAAAAGGCGACCATCGCACTCTTAAAAATAAATGAAAAATAAGAAACATAATATATAAGTCTGCACTCCTCCTCAGGCTGGAGCATACACGTTATCATGCTCAGCTTGAAACAACAAGACTCAAACGTAGATTTAGAAAGTGACTTAGTAAACACGTCTGCCATCAAATCCTCTATAGCCACAGGGGTTGTATATATCAAACCTTTCTAAATCAAGACCCTAGTGTAGTGACAGTCCACTTCAACATACTTGATTCTTTCATGAAATATTGGATTATTGGCAATGTATGTAGCACCAACATTGTCACACCTCATCTCCATAAGGCCAGTGATCTGAACATGAAAATCTCTTAATAACGATTTCACCCACATGAGTTCTACAACTGTCTGAGCCATCGCTCTATATTTTGATTCTACACTCAACCTAGATACTGCAGCTTGTTTCTTGCTCTTCCAGGTCACTAAATTTCTAACCACATAAATATAGAATCCAGTAGTGGATTTTCTGTCTACCAAACACCCCACGTAGTCTGCATCAGAAAAGGCCACTACAGTCATGGAAGTACTTCGAGTGAATAGAAGGCCATGTCTCGAGGCCTTCTTAATATAACATAGAACCATCATACCATCCTCCCAATGTTGCTTTGTGGGTTTAGCCATGAACTGACTAAGTCTTCCCACAACAAATGCAATGTCTGGTCTGATAATAGTAAGATAAAGAAGCTTCCCCACAAGTTGTCTGTATTGTCTGCTATCCACTGAAGGTCCCTTTGCATCATAAAGATGTGCATTTGAATCCATGGGTATTTTGGCTGGTTTTGCCCCAACCTCCTACAAAACATCTAATGCATACTTTCCCTAAGATATAACTATCCCATGATTGCCTCAAGCAACTTCAATCCCCAGAAAACACCGCAAGGGTCCTAAATCCTTCATCACAAACTGACTGGCCAATTTCTCTTTAATCTGCATTATACCCTCAACATCATCACTTGTGATAATTAAGTCATCTACATATAGACCAGAAGAACAACACCTTTCCCCATCTTTCTGACAAATAGGGGATAATCTACTGACGACCTCTGAAAACCATCACCTTCTACCACCTAAGACAATTTCTGAAAACACTCACGTGAACTTTGCTTGAGTCCATAAAAAGCCATCCTTAACTTACATGCACATTCCCCCTATGTCTCATACCTCGGTGGTTGTTGCACGTATACCTCTTCCTGCAAGTTGCCGTACAAAAATGCATTCTTGACATCAAGTTGATACAGCTGCCAGTCATAATGAACTACCACTGATAGTAGGATCCTCACAGTCGACAATCTAGCCACAAGAGAGAAGGTATCAAAGAAGTCCACCCCATAAGTCTAGGTGAACCCCTTTACTACTAGTCAAGCTTTGTATCAGGCAATGCTACCATCTGGATTAAATTTAAGTGCAAAGACCTACCTGCACCCAACAAGGTTAGCTCATAATGAGAGTGAAGTAAGCTCCCATGTGCCTCTACTCTGAAGTGCAGCCATTTCCTCCATGGCCTAACGCCACTGTGGATGAAGCATGGCTTCCTGATAAGAAGCAAGTACTATGGTCGAGACCAGGGCTCTAGTAAACCCGGAAAACGCTATGCCAAAATCCACTGTGTAGATATCTTGCAACATGGTACTTGACACATGATCTCAAAGCCTTCTGAATAGCAATTGAAAGGCCACTATCAGCTTGGGCGTCATCATCTGCAAGGTCATCCACTATCCTTGTATCACTACTAAGCACCAAAGCATCAGTGTCTAAAGATCGTGGACTCACCTGAGCTGGGGAAGCAAGAGGCAAAGGAGGAGGAGGCATCTTAAATGTAGTATGTGGTCTCTAATAGGTAACAATGGAATCCTGAAACCATTCCTTCTCAGAAGAAGTCAAGTGCTCATCCATAGGAATCAACCCAGATGGAATAGGTGGAATAGGAATAGGAGCTCCTTCATTTGCAGGAAGCAACTCACTACTAGTGGTAGAAAAATATGGTATGGCTTCATAAAAAGTCACATTAGCAAACACAAAATGTCAGGAATTGATCAGATCAAAACATCTATACCCCTTTTGGGTTCTAAAATAACCCAAGAAAACACACTTGGTAGCCCGTGGTGCCAGCTTGTCCCGTCCAGGACTCAAATCATGTACAAATGCAACACACCCAAAAATACGAAGGATAACAGAAAACAAGCGGTGACAAAGATACAAAACCTGCCACGGAATTTGCTCATGAATAGCAAAGTTTGACATTCTATTTATGAGAAAACATGCTATAAGGATAGCATCCCTCCAATACAAAGCGGGCACTGTGTGATAAACAAGTAAAGTGCGTGCAACATCAAGGAGATGTCTATGCTTCCTCTCAGCAACACCATTCTACCGAGAAGTGTGAGCACAAGTGATTTGATGCATAATACCATTGGTGCGAAAGAAGTGCATCAAACAAGAAGTACAAAACTCCAAAGCATTATCAGAACAAAACTCCAAGAAAATACTGATGTCCACGCCAATCAGGAACCTAACTTAGACCCCAAACATCCATATGAACTAAATCAAACAAAGCAATCGACCCGAGAAACCTAGAATGGTGGTGCTTGCCAAGTTGGCAAGCGTCACAAGTGATGGTAGTGCTGGTGGGAATATTAGGTAGAACACGCCTAAGTCTCTTTAAAAAAAGGTCACCAAGGCGAAGATGCCACTGCGTTGGTGACCCAATGGCCAAGGCAGTCTCCCCCTAACAAATAGAAGCAGCAATAGAAATAGACTTAAATGGTACACCCCTCCTTCCTCACGTCTTCCACCAATCGTCCTCCTCGTGAGTCGATCCTGCAAGACACAAGATCGTACATCAAAAATGGCTCGACAATTAAGCTCTTTGGTGATCTAACTAACAGAGAATAGATTAAGTGGAAATTTTGGCACATAAAGAACATTTACTAGCTGTAAAGCAGAGGAAAGATGCACTCCCCCTTTCCCAGCCACCTGTACTGTCCTGCCTGGAGGGACAAATCTCAAATTTGAGAATGCACCTGAAGTACCACAAAGACATTGCGAGGCCCCAGAATCCACCAACCAGTCTCCTGTACGTAGTGCAAACAATGAATATGCATCAATTATACCTGACGAGAAGGCAACAGCTGTGGTCTCTGGAGTAGCCTGAGACACCTGACTGAACTTCTACAGCAACTCTTCAAATTCTGCTCTAATCATTGTATCGGTCATAAACGTAGTGATCTCTGTCGCCTGGTGAGCAGTAACTAGCTTATCATGCTTCTGCTAGCATGTAACCTCAGTTTGCCACAATAAGTGCATAAAGGTTTGGAACCTCCAATACCTCTTCCACAACCACAGCCACGGGTAGGGAACCCTCTCCAAGAACCATGACAAGCAGCCAATGCAGTAGTCTGACCTACAGTCTCAGCGGAAGCAGCAATAACTGTAATCCTACTAAGTCGACTATATGTGTCCTCAACTGTGGATAGGTCGGTCAATAGTCAATATCTGATCATGTGTGGCAGCATACTCTAATCCTAGACTAGATAGAAACAAAGAAACTGCAAGCTCTCTCGTGAAAGCAAGCCAAGAGGAGCATGCACAGCCAGGTCTATAGGAGTTATGACGCTCCAATAACCCCTTGACCTGAGAATAATACTGAGCCAATGTGTTCCCATCCTGATAAAGATGAAAAAGCTCATGATAAATCAAGAAGACTCGAGCAAAATTTTTCTCATGAGAGTATGTCTCACTAAGAGAGTCCGACATCTTCTTGGTTGTAAGATAATACATGATCTCGTCACCAATCCTAGGTATCATCGAGTTCATCATCCAAGCACAAACCATAGCATTATCACAATCCCATATAGCATTGGCTCATGTTTTCTCTGTGGTTTCAAGCTGACTCGAGATGTGCTCCTTCCCATGACCCCTAACGGTGATCAGAAACATTTGGAACCACCTTGGGTAGTTAATCTCATCCAACTTAATCATAGGACCAAAGAACGGACTCTTGGATCCCCCAATGTCCATAGAAGTGTCCAATGTGACTTCGGACGAACTAGAGCCACAAGAAGTACAGGATGCCATCTTGCTATCCCCTACCACACACTAGATAAAAACAGAGCCCTTTGAAACACAAATCAGACTTGAAGTTACCCAATCATGACCTGAAAATTGATTTTCAGACCACAAATCTGCCGAGAACAGGTCACGAAACCCTGCAAGAGCCTCCTGAAGATTGAGCAGTGCCCCTCAGATAGAGGGGCAGCCTCTGAAAGGTGCTCAGATCGTCTAGGCAGCGCTAGACTATCTAGGCAGCGCTCAGACCAGTAGACCCCTTCGAGCAGTGCAGGGCCTCCCTAACAGCACTGGAAGACCTAGCGGCGATCCCCTCGACTGCCCCATCGCCTCCTCTATTCTCCGCCAGTCAGTGGCGAAGACACTAGGAGAGGTGGCGATGGTGGCAGGGCTACAAAGGCTGCCTGCTAGGGTTAAGGTTAGGGTGGAGGTTTCAGAGGCTTTATTTGGGTGGGGTATCTAGGGCACTGATCTAAAATCGCTGCTCTGATACCAAATAGGACAAAATGAAAGACCTTGAATTATTATGAGGGCTCTACCTCTCTTTATTTAGAGAGAGGAAAACGGTGAATTACAAAACAACCCCAAGATAGACAAAAGGTGACTAACACACCCTTACAAATAAATGAAAAATAAGAAACATAATACATAAGTCTACAACTATAGAGCAAAAATTTATCCTCTCGTTGAAAGGCCTGGGATGAGGCCCCCCAACAAGCCTTAAACGACATGAATGCAAGTATGTCGACAATAATAATGCAAAGCAACAAGACAAATGGACAACCTTGTCTTGCCTCTCTTTCTACCTGCATCCAGCCAACTAAGAGCCTACAATTCATAGTGCAGAAAAAGAAAGTCATAGTGATAGACCTCTTCATTCAAGCAACTCAAACCTCTGAAAAGTTGCTTTCACCTAAGTGTCTCCGAAAGATATAACCAACTAATTGAGTATGATGCCTTCAAAAATCCACCCTCCATGAGAAACTCTTCTAGGCACATCTATGGCAAGCAACCACCATCTAGTCTTCCATGATGGACTCCTTCAAGGATCAACCACCAAAATAAGCCAACTACAGCAGCCCAATTAATTGCAGCAACACCACCCCGAACCTATTAGTTAGCATCTTCACCATTGGTTAGTTACATTATGTAACCGAGTAATTGGATCTTGAAGGTGAATCCATTTATCCTAGAGCCTATAAGTACTATAATACCTCCCACCACTTGTGTTGTTGAGAAGAAAAGAAAACCCCATCCACCAGTGAGTGCTAGGTATCTGTTCCCATGGCTTTTCCCTTCTATTGAGAAGAAAAACTCCCTGAAAGCAAGCAATCCAAATGATCATTCAAAACACTCAGGGACATTTTGCACTGCTCATGACAAGTCACAAAGTTTTCCCACATATATCATTGTGTTCTTGTAATTGTGCGCTCTTTTTCTTTTCAACAACCACAACCAGGTAGATAATAGTTGACAGAACAATAAGATAGTAGTCTTCAATCATATCAGCAGTAGGCTTCTTAAGTAAGAGGAACATGTAAAACTTGTTACCTTTCAAAGCTACAGTTCACTGGAAGGTTCTTAGTGACAACATTGATGTTATGCCGATAAATTTTCAAGTGTAGTTATTGAGGGCACACCGTGGAAACGCACATGTTCTGACAACAAGTTATCGAGGCTATCGATAGCCCAAAATTATCCATATCGAAGGCACACCAATGGCGTGCCGACACATGTCGACTGAATTCACTTAAAATAATTAAAACTAAAAGTAAATCACAAAATATTAACTAAAAACCTTAACATGTTATGTAAGGGCATACATTTGAAAACACAAGCCTTGAATCAATAATACTCAAATTAAATAAAGTATACTATACCAACAAATTTAAAATTTTAAAAGACAATAAAAAAGTGTACAATACAAATGGACAAATTACAATATGGACATTTGGAGTTAATTCCTCATTTATGTTGTTCATGACATTATTTTTTATTTTTATGTAGATAAAATAATACCTATCGAGGACAAAGGTAAACAATAAAAAGGTCCCTACAAGCTAAATAAATTAGAGTCATAAAGAAACTCTAATGAGACATACAAAGTGCAATGGCAAAGTAGATATGTAGCACTAGGAACTCGAATCAAGGTAAAAAGGGTTTTCCTCCACTGTGTTTTTCAGGGGCTCTTACTAATTTCCCAAACACCACACCTAATGTTAGCAACATCCCTAAAGTCAAAATGTAAACATCAAATCCCTAATATATGGGATAATAGATATTTTTTCAGGAATAGATCCATAATTTCTCCGGGTTAACACACCTAAATCATTTAGGTTAACTTTATCACTTTTGGAGAGTCCATATCTCTCCTTCCTCTTCCCCGCAAGCCACAGTGCCACTACCAGCAACAACATGGATGACAAGAGCAGCAGTAGTGAACAGGCATTGGCACCATTGGCACGATCATTAGCACGATCATCGACACATTATCGGCATCGGTGATAGACCTGCATATCAATATATAATTCATATCGATATGCTCACTACTAGGAAACAGTAGTATCGACGACATGCTGTTAGCATGCCATCGACACTTCGAACATTGGTTCACAGTTGTTGAGCCTAGGAACTTATTAATCATTTATATTATTTCTAGGGTATCTGTAATTCTCCCAAACCTCTCTAGTATAAAAGAGAGGCTCGGATTTTCTTTTTGAGATAAGACATTTTCTCTCTCAACATGGTATCAGAACAACAGTCCTAAGCCGGTGCTCCAACATCCCACCAAATATTCCCACTTCAAAGATGATCGAATCACCAACATCATGGTGATTTGATCGAGGCATAGGAGATGGCAACAAGCAGCAGCAACGGCAACACTAGAAGGAAGCAACCCAACGCTGCCAACCTCCCTACCAGTGCCACTGCCATCCCTACCAATGCCATCAGCATCGCCGACGTCGCCCATCAGGCATACGGCGACAGTGCTAGTGCCACCCAAGAGGCCGTTGGCTCCTCCACTGCCGTCGGTAGACTACTTGTGCGTCTGATGATGGCCCAATCCAATCATGCACCACTTTGGTTCGTGGTTCTTGATACGATCTTTTGCGTGATGAAGCATATTTCACACCTCATAATTATGGTGATGAGTCTTCTCTCACCATTGGTAGTAAAGTTTGCCCCCTCAAGCGTGATAAGCCTTCTCTCGTGCACTGAAGAAGTGATTCATCCACCGAGAAGTTCATTTTCAGATCTAAAAGGGCTTTTGTTTGCAACCCAAGAAAACATGAACAAGAAGAATAGGATCGGAGGAATGTGGATAGTTGACTTCGATGCCTCTATCCACCTTACAGGACATGTGGAGCATCTTGTGGATCCCAAGGCTCCCTATGGGATCAAAGATGTTAGGGTGGCCAATGGAGCCACGTCACCTATCACAGCAGTTGGGTGTGTGAGTGCCTCTCCTAAGATGTTGATCGAAGTTTATTATGCCCCAGAGTTTCCAATGAATCTGTTGTCCGTAAGTCGCATTTGTAAGGATCTTGGATGTCGTGTAGTGTTTGACGAAGGTCATTGCTACTTCCAGGATCGACATATAGGGGATATGATAGGTGGGGGCATAAAGCGAGATGGGCTCTATTACCTTGATGCACCCACACTATTTGCTGGAGCAATTTCCATAGATTTTGATCCTTGGTTATGGCACAGAAGACTTAGGCACCTATCTCTCAAGAAGATGCGACTGATGTATCCCAGTTTGCTAGATTCCTTGACATTATAGTGTGAGGATTGTCAGCTTAGGAAGCATCACAAGAGCACTTACCCACAGAGAGACGCTGGAGTGAGTAGTGTTCCCTTCGCGGCTTTGCCTTAGTACATTATGATGTATGGGAACCATCCAGGGTGCCTACCCCAGGAGGACACTGATATTACACTATTATTGTGGACGATCATAGCTGCCTCACTTGTGTTTTCTTAATGTAGACTCGCTCAGAGATTCCCCGATTATTCAACAGTTCTTGGCAGAGGTTCAGACTCAGTATAATAGTAAAGTTCGAGTCTTCCATAGTGATAATGCCTTAGAGTTTGTGCAGCGAGATGTTCAGAGCCTCTTCTCTTCTCGAGGTATTATTCACCAAGCATCTTGTGCTCACACATCTCAGTAAAACGATGTAGCTGAGCATAAGCTTCAACATCTCCTAGATATTACTAGGACCCTAATGATCCATATGAAGGTTCTTAAGCAATTCTTGGGAGATGCCATACTTATTGCGGCCTACCTGATTAATCGAGTACCTTCGTCAGTTCTTCGTGGGCAGATTCCCTTTCAGGTGATTAATCCAAATTGTGACAGGCCTTTTGCCTTACCCCTGAGGATTTTTTGGTACACTTTCTTTGTCCAGGCATATGGTACTCAAGACAGGTTTCCTCCTAGGGCAGTCAAATGTGTCTTCCTTGGGTATTCCAGGACACAGAAGGGCTACAGGTGTTATAACCCAAGCCGCAAGAAATACATTGTCACTGTAGATGTCACTTTCTTCGATAATGCTCCATACTTCTCAAAGGAAGGAACATTTATATAGGTTGCCTTGGAGGAGACTCAAGTTTACCACCGAAGGCCACATGCTTCGCCAGACACTGGGCCTTGTCCTAAATTGGCAGATAAGAGTAGTTCAGACATAAAGGAGCAGTCACTCCATCCTCTTTCTCAGTATACGGGTGTTACTCATTTGGAGTATGTGGTCCGTCAATTTGCTTCTGCTATTTTTGCCTCTACGATTCCCAAGGATTTTGCCCAGGCTTCCCAAGACCTCAGGTGACAAACTGCGATGGATGAGGAGATACAAGCCTTACGGTCACAACAGATGTGAGACCTAATGCCATGTCCTACTAATGTTACTGTGGTATATTGCAGATGAGTCTATACTATCAAGTATATACCTGATGGCACAATAGACAGATATAAGTCCAGGCTTGTTGCCAAAGGCTTTGGTCAAACTTATGGGGTAGATTATTTTAAGACCTTTTCTCCTGTAGCACACGTTACTTCTGTCAGGATTATCATTTCTGTTGTGATCAGGAGATGACCTTTACATCAGCTTGATATTAAAAACACCTTCTTGTATAGTGATTTATCTGATGAGATGTACATAAGATAGCCACCAGGTTACAACTAGGGGGAGCATGTTTGTCGCCTGAGGAAGGCAATATACGGATTGAAACAGAGTCCTCGTGCCTGGTTTGAGAGGCTTAGAACACAAATTGAGATGCTCTACTTCTGATCACCCTATCTTCATCAGGAAGACTGAGTATGGATGTCATACCTAAGTCATCATTCTTGCTGTGTATGTGAACAACATGATTCTTGCTATGGTGGATCAGTGGGTTGGGAGCTCCTTGCCTCACCCCCTAGAGGAGCCTCCCACTTCTTAAGGAGTTTGTCACTGGTGGCACCGAAGGTCCAACCTTTCTTCACCCCGATACTGGGATCGGGCGAGGCTTTTAGGTTTTGGACGGATGACTGGATGGGTTCTGGTGTGTTGGCGAAGCGATTTCCTAGACTTGCGGCGTTGGCAGTTGACAGGAGAGCCTCGGTGGCCGATGTTTGGAGCGACACATGGTCCAACTTTCGTGGAGCAATCTGTCAGATCAAAGAGCTAGAGAGGTGCAGGAGCTCATGCAGGAACTCTAGGAGTGGCAGCCTGAAGATGGTACAGACCGGTTTGGGTGGGAGGAAGGGGATTTCTCGATACATGATGCGTATAGAAGACTCGGCAGCTCAAACACACTTGGGGATGTTGACCTGGCCAGGGACTGTAGGCAGCTCTGGGAGGCCTCCTGCCCGTTGAAGGTTTGAATTTTCGCTTGGCTCCTTAGGAGAGGGAGACTAATGACCAGGAAGTGGAGAGCCTGTTGGGTACCGGATGCGGACAGATCTTGTCCACTTTGTGGTCAAGCGGAGGAGGATTTTGACCATCTTTTCTTTGCATGCCCGATGGCGACACGAACTTGGGAGCAGATAGGGGATCGGTGGTGGGCTCTCGGTTCTCATGCAAATTTCTGGCGATCATTCAGATGTGGTGGAATCAACGGGGAGCATCAAGTGTTTCGGTTAAGGGAACGGGCCAAACCTTTGGCGGCCTTGTGGCCTATTTGGCTAGGGAGGAATGCCGTGGTTTTTAGGGAGCAGCACCCTTATGTGGAGAATTTTGTTCAGGCTGCAATGTCTTTTATTTTAGGGTGGAGCACCACTTTATGATGTAATTTTATCTTCATGTTTTGATTAATGAATTCCTAGGTGATATCTAAAGGATCACCACCCTTTTTCCTCTAAAAAAAAAAAAAAGTGGACGACATGATTCTGGTGATGATGAGGATGAGATCACCCAGACCAAGTCCTTCTTGTAGTCTACCTTTGTCACCAAGGACTTGGGAGAGTTGAGATACTTCCTAGGGATTGAGACAATTCGACAGGGGTCAGGTTTGTCCCTATCATAGAGATAGTATACACTCCAGATTTCTCAAGAGACAGGCTTGCTTAGGACCAAGCCCTCTGCTATAGCTATGGAGCCACCACCTACACGTTATGCTGATGAGGAGGGTCCATTATATGAGGATGTTACTCGTTACCATAATACCGTGGGTCACTCTATCTTACTATCACGGGGCCCAATATCAATTTTACAGTGAGCAAGGCCAGCCAGCATATGCAGGCTCCACGTTACAGTCACTGGCATGAGGTTTGCCTTATTCTGAAATACCTAAAAGGGACACTTGGTAGAGGGTTGTATTACAGATATAGTGACAGCTTAAATATTCTTGCCTATTCTGACGCAGATTATGTCGAATCTGTGGATGATTGACGCTCTACTTCGAGCTTTGCAGTTTACCTTGGGCGGAATCTCGTCTCATGGAGGAGTAAGAAACAAAATGTTGTTGCTCATTCGAGTGCAAAAGCAAACTATAAAGTGACGGCACAGGCTGCTTGTGAGATTATGTGAGTTGTTTCCTTCTTGCAGAATCCAAACCACTATCTTGTCCCACTTTTTTACGACAAGTCAACCACCTATATTGCCTCGAATTTAATCTTTCATGAGATGACCAAGCATATTGAGGTTAACTGCCACTTTGTTCGTGATGTTATTACCGGCAAAATTAGCACCACATATGTCTCCTCGAAGCTTCAGCTAGCTGATATATTTACCAAGGCTCTAAAGAAGAAGTGTCTTGATTTTTTATGCAACAAGTTGGGTCTTGTAGATATCTATGCCCCAACTTGAGGGGGAGTGTTGAGCCTAGGGACTTATTTATCATTTATGTTATTTCTAGGATATCTTTGTAATTCTCCCAAACCTCTCTAGTATAAAAGAGAGGCTAGGATTTTCTTTTTGAGATAAGATATTTTCTCTCTCAACAACAATCATGAACTCTTTGAGCATAGCCATGAAATCATCCTCAATAACCTACTACAAGTCATTAAAGGCATCTAAGGCCCGTTAGGCCCAGGACCCCCTCTACTTGCAGATTGTAAATGGAAGCAACTACCTCACACTCAAAGACCTATCTAACCAAATCTAAAGTAGCATCATCAAGTATAGGAAAGTCCACATCCGAGTACTAGTAACATGGTAGCCTACATCTTTTAGTGAAGTGCTAAAAATGTACTCGTAATGCCTCAACCACATGCCCCCATCTAAGATGGCATGATCCTCAACTCAAAGATAGTGAATTAGATTAACTCTCCTCACACTTGCTGCTATGTGGCAAAAACCATGTATTTGCATCTCATTCCTTAAGCCATAATAGCCTGGACCTCTACCTCCAGTCCATTTCTCTTTTCAAGTCCTGTTTAACTACCCATTCAACCTGCTTCTATAACCAGACCAATCACCTAACAATGGTCTAGAGTCCTCTCACCTATCCAACTGTGCAATTCTATCTAACATGTCTCCCAAACCAATTCTCTCTTATTGGACTTCCTTCTAATGCCTAAGGAACGCACCTCTGAGGTTCTGCAACTTAGCTGCTATGGTAGCCAAAGTAGATGGTTGAACCCTTCCCCTACAGAGAAAATTTCTAAAACTAGTCTCCAATGACTAAGAGCAATCAAAGTTGAAAAAGGTTGTGCTGCAAGGCACACCATTATTTAAATTCCACACCAGAGGTATATGGTCCAAAAAATGCCTTAACTCTAACTATCAGAGTTGCCAATTGAAATCACTTTCCTTGCTCCATTGAGCAAAGAAAGGGATCAGGCTTCTATTCACACCTAAATTATTCCACCATGTGTTCTTGCCTGCAATCAGAATATCACAAAGCTCCAACCCAGCCACCAACTCAGCAAAAGCCCTCATACTTCTATACCTCCAGACGTCAGGTCTGTTATTAATACAAATGGCACTAAAATCACCACCCACCAACCACTGTCTACCATCAGCAAAGCCAGAAGCCTACCTCAACTCTTCCCAAAGTTCTGACTTGTTCACATCTTTACACAGCGAATGTACTACAGGTAAGACAAAGGAATGTCCATCCGAAACCCAAGCAAAGCAGCCTGTCACCATCCACCTTCCCTAACTTATTTAGTTCAACTAAAACATTACACTGCTCCGAACAATAAGGATTCCCCCCTCCTGCCCACAAAATCTAAAGCAACAAAATCATCAAAAAACTGATCCACTAATTTCCTTTTTAGCCACTTCATCTAGTGTCTCAAGCTTTGTTTTTTTATCATCATACAGTCTACCATCCACTCCAAATAGTACTTGCAGAGAACAACCTTCAATTGGACTCACAAGGACTCCTCACATTCCGTGAGAGCACCATGACCATGTGAAGAGCACATTCCCCATGTACCGCCTAAATCAGCATCCTCCTGGCACCACAATCAAAGCAACACAAGACCCTGTAGCATCGCAACATCACAAACCTCATCCTCCAACCTGGCTACTTATGCAATCACTCAAACTAGTCTCCATCCTAACACCCTCAAAATCCCCACTAATATTTACAATCAAGGCACCAGCCTTACTGCCTGCCATCTATTGGTATGGTACAACAGTCAACAGCCCAGTGTCTCCAATCTCTGCAAGCTCTTGCTTCTTGCCCAAGCAAGGCCACTATAGAAGCATCCACCATGTTACTACACCACCATCAGGTCCAACCATAGTATACTACTGTAGATCAACCACCACATCCTCTGATAACACATCCCTAACAAGGTCCCACCAAATCCACATCAACAAGGTTGTCAGAATGCTCCTCTAGGTCAATTGGCTCATCCGAGCCTTTCAGCTTCTCACTCTGATGAGGTTCAATGTCCCAAGTAGACTCCACTTCCCATATTGCATGTGATTCATAATTGGGTTGAGGATCCATTAAATGAATTATTGGAGTCCACTAGACCTAAATAGGCCTCCATACTTCCAAAAATGCCAAAGGACCCAAAGAAGATATCGGGTCTCCAACTAATACATGCTGCGAAGGTAGAACCATGAGAACTGGCATGGAGCCCTCAATATCCCTCCCTCATTAAGATACCTCCCTCATTAAGCTAGCACACACAAAAATCTCCCCCACAACAGTGTTGCTCAGTGATGTAAAAATCGGCCTACTCGTCTGAGTAATTGATGGTTATATTTTACTTTTATGCAATGATATATCTTACTTGATGTGTGTGCGTGTGTGTATGTGTGTTTATCAATTGTCCATCTTGACGCAAACACCTCATGACTAGATAAAGTAGCACCCAACCAAGACCCAAAAGCTCCACCTCCATTGGCACCTTGGACCATCATTGGTAAAAGGGAACTTTCAACAAAGGTTGAAGCAATAAACTGATCCTCTGCAGCAAAACCATGCCTCCTACCAAAAGCACAGCTAGCGCTCCAACCTTCTTCAACGTAGCTTCATCCCTCTAAGGAGGCCTCCTCAAACACCTATTCTTACAATGTCCCAACCCCAAACATCATATACACGCCATCACTGAATAGCAAAAGGTGGCCCAGTGGTTAACAAACAAGCACCTGTAGAATCCGGCTCCCATCTCACTGTCCCACCCCAAGCCCCAGTGCACCATCACCAACACCCTCACCACCCCCCCCCCCCCCCCCCCCCCCCCCCCCCCCCCCAGATTTACATGATTGAAGAGCACAAATGTTTACCAAAAAAAAAAAGGCTACTTTGTAAGAGACTTTATGTAAACATGAAAAACGCAAGGGTATTTTTGTCCTTTCAGATGCTTATTGGGAATTTATGTACAAGCCCTTTAATCAAAAATTAAAACCAATGAAATCCAAGGAACAGGAATATACAAAAGCAGTTTGCATGATTAAAACCAGCTTTGAGGTTGATGCCATGAACAATATCATCCACGTATCACAAGTAGTTAGCTGAAAGCTAACTGTAAGTGTTCATAGTAAAGAGAATTGGGATAAACAGAAACCAAATGAAATGCAATACAGTATGCTTCAGTCATAATTTCCATTTATTTTTGTTTGGCCAACCATGAAGTCATTTTCAAGTGCTTGAGACTATGACTTAGGCTGAGAATGGATTATTGTGATTCTCCTTAGGGGTCGCAGCACTAACTCCAATAAGCTTTTCAGATGAACTTTCAGGGTAGTCATCCTTTTCTCTTACAAAAAAAAATATAAAATAAATAAAGAAAACATAATCCTAGAAAGTGCAACCTTGAGAAATATACACAACCAAGTTTAAATCAAAGACAGAAACTATAAATATGCTTCGAAATTACCAGATGCAAAGGATCAGACATTGGCCTGGAATCAAATATGTACATATCTGCAAATACAAAAGGGATAAATTTGTAGTACTTTATATAAGGCAAGAAAAGTCTTGCATTCCAGGCAGAGAATTAGAAAAAAATATGGCTTTCAGAAAGCTAGCTACCAAAATCACAGAGGGTGCCTAAAGTCCACAAAGTTACTGTTTCAGATCAATCTCCACCCTAGAAGGATGATTCAGTTAGGCTCAGAAAATCACACTTTGCCGAACTTTCAGGCAGATGTCCCATTTTAAATATCAGAAAATGTTCTACCCAGTTACAAAGGAATAGCATGATATCTACAGCTGCCACTTTGAGATATGTCTTGACTTAGGTTGCTTATGTGATTTTCCATTAGATCTAGTGGTATACAAAGTTTAATATATTTCACATTGTTTAGCTATGTCAAGAATTTAAGGGTTTGGACCTATAAAAAGAGCCTTGGCCTAGTTTCTTCTCTTAAAATAATACAATACTATATCAGGCTGTCAGGCCACTATGGCAGCAAAGCATGATGGATATATTACATACACCCATCATGGTGGCTATATTTAGCCATTGAATTTGTACATAGAAACCCCAGTAAAATTATTGATATTACACATATGCCCCTGAGTTTTTCACACTTATATATCCTACAAAATTTATACCTTTTACAATAAGCCCTAAAATTAGATTTCAAAAAGAAATTTGCTTAGTTTGATGGTAATGTCATTCTTGCCTTCCAACCTGCTTGATTTATGCGATGAACTTATCAATTTCCATTTTTTTTAACATTGTTATGATATGACAACATTCATAGGGACATTCAGATCTTAATTCATTCTAACCTTCATAGAAACTAGCACATGCATGCTTAGTTTCTAAGCTCATATCTGTGGAGTATGTAAGTATGAAACCAAATAACTTTACCAGGACATCCGTGCAAATATGAAAAATGAGGGGCATGAACGTAATATGCACATCTGTTATAACACCACGGAATAATGCAAATTTATAAGCTGTGCCTAGGCTTCCTTTTTTAGTGCAAATTATTAGGTTCCATCTGAGCCAACCGATGAGCAGTGCAGTCCTTCAGGACCCATTTTAACTGTGGAGGATTGCCACAACGTGGTGGAGGTTCCTTGGCATGGAGAATCACGCGTAGAGGTTCCACGAATGGACCGGTTGGCAGGAGAACCAAGAGAGGAGAGGGAGAACTCAACGAGAGAGAGGAAAGGAGTTGAGAGAGAGATGGAGAAATAATTGTATTCAACTCAAAAATATATAGAGAGAGATTATACCTAATGCCAAAAATGGAGAAAAGAAGATCAGGACCCAAAAATTTACCAAACTTACCAAACTATGTAACTAAATATTCTGCTAACAAATCTAACTATCTTGATAGCTAACATACCAAACTTAACTAACTTGAACCACAGACTTTACTTGAGGCGTATGTGGTGGTCTAACAAACAAGGAATGATCGGCTACAGATCTCTTGAACCCAATCTACTCCACAACCTCGAATAACTTCTGAAACCAAGCCCGTGGACTTTACCTGAGGCCATAGATAGCCTTGTGTAGGCTGCAAACCTTGGCACACTCCTCAAGTCTTAAACCCAAGAGGTAGTTGCATGCAAACTTCTTCGTTAAGATAGCCATAAAAGAAAGCATTCTTAACATTTAACTGGTGAAGCCTCAAATCTAGATGAACAGCCATAGAGAGACAAATCTATGTCGTAGGCAACTGCCATAGGGAGAAGGTCTCAAAATAATCGATTACATAGGTCTGGGTGTATCCTTTGGTTACCAAATGAGCCTTGTATCACTCAATTGACCCATCAAGATGATACTTGATCGTGAAAACCTAGCAACATCCAACAATCTTGGCGGCTGTTGAGGGGTCAACTAGAATACACGTGCCCCTAAAGTGTAAGGCGGACATCTCATCATCCATAGCATGATTCCAAAGTGAATCACCAAGGGCAAGTTGATGAGTAGGAGAGATCTACACTGTACCGAGAGCAGAGATAAACTGTCGGTGCTCACGAGAGAACCAGGCCAAGGACACATGCCAAGATAGAGGATGCAAAGTACAAGACTAGATGCCTTTCCTCACGGTAATAGGAAGATCAAGGTCGACCTATTCATCATCTTGTGTGGGCACAACTTCAAGCGGCACAAAGGAACCAGGAACATCTGCAGTACCAGGACTAACAGAGCCATTAGTCTCATTAGATAAGGGGATTACCTCAGGAGCAGGTAAGGGCATTGGCGTTAGAGGAGGAGGTGTGGGGCCTTTCATCTGTCTGGGTTTATGAGAGTAGACCAGACGAAATCTATGATCCTGCTCTTCATTTTGTGCCACCTGCTACTTAGAACCAAGAATAGGAATAGGAATCTAGGCCTCACTCTCAGGGGAAGACACATCCACACGAGATCCTGCAAAAGAATAGTAAGGGATGGACTCAAAAAGGAGACATCCACATTGACATAATGACGTCTTCTAATAGGATCATAGCATCTATACCCTTTCTAAATCCTCAAATACCCTACAAAAATACACTTAACAACACTGGGTGACAACTTGTCTCTGTTGGGACCATGGAATCATGGATATGAACAAACGAGACACATCTAAACACCTTAGGAGACACACTAAACAGTTTCCTATTAGGAAACATGACAAAGTAGGAAACCCCTTCATCAAGGATAGTGGAAGGCACACGATTGATCAAGTAGCATGCGATAAAAGCGACATCCCCCCAGTAGGATATGGGCATACTATGCTAGATGAGAAAGGTGCGGGCCACATCCAAGATGTGTCTATGTTTCTTCTCAACTACCCCATTTGTTGAGAAGTGTAGGGGCAACTTGCCTGTTGAATTATCTCCCGATCCCAAAAGATCGCCTAAAGTATGGAGGAGTAAAACTCTACGGCATATAGATCAGAACAACTTTTACATCAGCATCAAATTGATTCTTTATTTCAACCACGAAACTTTTAATTACAAACCAAACCTCAAACTTGAAGTTCCAGAGAAACACCAAGGACAAACGGGAGAAATCATCAACCACAACAAGATAAAAACGATGTCGCATTCGATCAGGAGATCGACTGGGACCCCAGACATCTAAATACAAAAGCTCAAATAAGAACTCAGAACACAACCCTAGCCAACTCAAGAATGAGCTCATGTGGTGCTTCCCGAGTTGATAGTGTTGGTACAAGGGTACCACGATCGTTAATTTTGATGATAACAAAACACTTGGTATTTAACATTTGCATTTAAGTTTAAGTTTTCAAGAATAATGCAAATGAAATCAAGTGTGAAGTAACTCAAGTTCGCATCCATGGCGGATTGGAGGAGCTTAATGAAGGAAGAAGTAAAGACAGAGCTTCGCATGGAGCAAGAGCTTGAAGACAAGAATATAATAGATATTTTTCTTTCATGTATTTTATATTTATCTTATTATACTTTGCTCTTTTATTTCCTTAGATTCATGTAAAGAGCCTAAAGTGTCTTGCCTTAGTCTTAGGAACACTATTCCTACACTAAGACTCTTAAACAAACACTTACGCATTTCATAAAAAACTTAAAAAACCAAAATAAGCTTCAGACATCTGATCATGAACTTTAAGGCATCTGATAGTTTGTACAGATGTCCAAACACTTAGGCTGGACTTAGTGTTCTCTGTTCATTGCTTTCAAACAATCAGCCCATAGTCCAAACGTCTTAGAAGACGTTTGATGACATTAACAGACATCCAACAATAGGATCGTTGAACTGTCAAAACATAATCTTCAAGGATTATCGTATGATTATATTTATATTACTTTCCAGACGTCTGTAGAGCTGTCTAGATGTCTGATAAAGAGACGTTAGGCTAAATCTAACCCAAATCAAAATTTGTCAGACCTTATGACCATTAGAGCCTCGGGAAATCAATTCCCACAGAGAATCTCATTCCAGATGTCCTAACCTTATGTCAGACGTCCAATTTGTTGTCTGATCCTTAAGATCTAGAACCATGTTTGAATCTGGTCAAAACAGAAACAAGCATGCCTATAGTTAGGCATCCAATTCTAGTGTTAGACGTCTTATAATGGCATTTCAGATGTCTGCTTAAATCCCTGTTTAGATCCAATAAAATCAGGGACTCTGACCTTTTAGAGCAGACGTCCAAGACATCGTACCAGACGTCTAACCCAAATATTAGACATCTGATAACTCTGTCAGAGTCATAATGACCCTAATTTTGTTGGGATTTTAGCCTAATCTTTTGTAATATGTTCCCAACGGCTATCGAAGGCTTCCTAAACCTTATAAAGCATTCTTAGGACCTCTATAAATAGAGGAGCACCCTTCTTAAGCAAAATACACCTTGATAGAATACTTTCCACCATATTTATGTCAAAGAAGAGATAGAAAAGAGTTCTTGCTCTCCAAGCCTTATTCAATAATTTGAGAGCACCGATACTTTGTCGAATTCACGCCAAATCACTTCCGATTTAGGGAAGATCCTTTCGCCTATACTAGCTAAATTTATTTAGCTATTTGGGCTTTATAGGCTTTTATTTCTCTTTTGTTTTGTGGTTGGATATTTGCTTGGCGAATTTCCATCTCCTTCGCAAGACAAAACACTCTTCATGAAAAAGAGGGATTTGAGGTATACTATCCTCGTGTAAGTAGCGTGGTTGTAAGAAGTTAAGTCACCCTCATTTAAGTAACTCGGTTAGTGGATTTGATCTCCTAGATAGATCGGGAAATCCTAAACCGAGAGGTTTAAGTGGTGATTTTTACCCAGGTTTGGGCTTCCACCTAAAAATCATTGTGTGCTTGTGAAATTGCTTTTTGTGTGATTGTTGATTTATATTCTGCATTATATTTGTATCATGCTCGATCTCACCCCCCTCCGTCAAGAATTATAGACAAGTCTCATAATGAAAACTGGTAGTAAGAGAAATCTATGGAATGACACGTCTCAATTTCCGCGAAGTTGGCCAAAGCAAAGGTGCCACAAATAGCTTGATGCTTCTCCATATGACGACAAAGGAGTTGGCAACAAGCCATAGACCGCACCTTTCCCACGACCACAGTCAATCACCTGCCCCATTAGTATATCCTAAAATACAAGAAGCAACATCAAATACAACACGACAATGGAGCTCCTTAGTAATGCGACTAACAGAGAGTAACTTTAAAGGAAAATTTGGTGCATGCAAGATGTTATGTAGCCAAATGTGAGGAGCTATTTAAATCTCTAATGACGAGAATTCCTACCATCTGCTACCACAATATCCTTCCAGAGGTGGCAAGATTCAAGCTAGTGAACCATTGTGCCTTCCCACAAATGTAGCAAGAAGCACCAGAGTCCACCAGCCAATCTGCACCAACTCTCGACGTGTGAAGCAAGGGCAATACCTGATGATTGGGCAATAATAGTTGTATGACCATGTCCAAGGGTAGAAGTCCGGGCCCTTATGAGATCTAAGATATCCTTTGGACAAGATCATCAAACTTGACTTGAGTAATAGGTATTGGGTCAGGTGTCACCTTAAGTCCAGCCAATGCCTAGTAGGCACTCGTAGGCTTTCCATGCTTGGTCCAGCACGTGTGCTCCACATGCCTAAGTCGAGCACAATAGGAGCATTGAGACCTGGCATGCCTCTGACTAACACGTCCACGACTACAACCAGGAGTAGTCTGTCCAACTCCTTTCCCTCTGCCCTGAGAAGCAGCCATGACAGAGGTATGCTCAACCTATCTGGAACGTGAAAGAGAGACGGCGAGCCAATTCAGTTTGTTGTAGGCCTCTTCTATCATGGGAATCTCAAGCAATGTCAACATCTATGACCACGCAGCTTCATAAGCAGGATCCAAACCGACTAAAAAATGACAAACCATGGTCGATGCCTTGTAGAGCTACAAAGCACATGCAAGGTTTTAAATGTCGATATCGATGTCGTATCGACAAGTCAAAAAAGGGATATGTCAGGGATATATTGATGATATTGGTGAATTTTTGGGAAATCGCTCAAAAAAGCCCAAAATATCACAATTTTGATGAAAATTAATATTTTAATAACTACTACATGCACAAAGAAGTACCTAAAAGACCAAAATCATAAATTTCGAATGAAAACATAATAGAAACGAGCTACTAGCATATCGACAAAGTCATATCATACCATTGAAAAGAAAATATACATAACATGATAATAATTGAAGATGTTCATAGTGATACTCACTTGAAGAAATGAAATACAAGCAGTACTAGCAGATCACACCAAACACCAACCAATGCCCACAAAAACAATACCATGTTGAACTTCGACCAGGCTCAATACCTCTCTGATTTTCTTCCTCTATTTGTAATACTCTTAACATACAATAGAACTCCCACGCATGAAGTTGTATCGAGTATTGCATTCATTGATGTATCATTGGTAGTCTTCATCACTACAGTACAGAAGTATTTTAAGACATGGATATTAACTGTGACTGTCAAAAGAGCTACTCCTACTTCTAGATCCACTTACCAGACTCAATGTCCTCTTGAATCTGAAGACCTAGTAAAACCACCTCGTTTTAATGTAGAACATGAAGATTCAGAAGATTCAAGTCATCTCGTTGATGAACTTTGTGGTGGTCGAGGAGGAAGTTGTGCAACAGATCACGTCAATTTGTGCAAAATCGAGTGTAGCACAAGATTTAACCTTGGTATGTACAGTAACCGGGTTAAATCGAAGTGATTTAGACCTAATGATGCAAAAAATTACAAGATTAAGGTGCTTACCTTGTTGAGAGATAAACAAGAACTTAAAATCACCTAATAATCGAGGCAAACGAACCGATAAACACTCACAACAGGTAGCAACAAAGAATGAAGATATCACCCAATGTTACTAGAGATCAATGATATTTAAGAAAAAATTGCAAGCATGTGCTTCAGTTTTGACGATATATCGCCAACACACATTTACATTGGCTATATTTCACCCTACATCCTGGAAAAAAGACACTCTGACAATGTCGACACAGGTATTGTTAGTGATATCAACATATCGGTAGCATGTCATCGATATGTCGTGACATCTCTTTCACTGCTCACAAGCAACACGTAGGAGTATAGGCATTAAACCTCTCAAATGTAGACTTCGAGCTAAAATAGTACTGGACAAGAGGTCACCCATCTTGCCGCATGTAGGCAATCTCGTGGTAAAGCTACAGAATACGAGCCACATTCTTGTTCTGATAATATGTATGTCGGAGGACTTCCCACATCTCCTTAGCCGTCTTGTAATACATTATATCTGTGGCTATGTGCTAAACAACGATATTCAGATCCACGCTCTAACCTGGTATTATCCTTCTTCCAAGTAGCATATTTTCCAACCTTCCTAGCGAGCTCCAATTCAAGAAGTATGTGCTCCTTATAATGACCCTCAACCACGTTGAAGATCAATTGCACCCATAAAGCATACTTTGACCCGTCAGACTTGGCAATCAGGCCAAAGAAAGGATTCTTAACCTCCCTCTCCATAAGTGGAGGAATCAACAACCTCAAATGCAATACTTCTCTATCAGAGACCTACACAGCCTTCAATCAGAGAATAGACAACTTCTCAAGCCAATCCAAGACCTCAAACCACACTCAAAGAATGATCAGTGGCTGTAGCAGCAACTCCAGTGGCATAGAAGAGCTTCGGCGATGCTCCGACAACATGGCTAACCACTTGCAGTGCTCCAACAACATGCCAAACCGCAAGTCAACCTTCATGTAGTGAGGACCACCCCAAGGGATCTGAGGAACACCTCAGAAGCCTTTCACAACAAAGAAGGGGTCAAAACTCCAATCGTGGGCTTCCAATAGTAGGCGACGTTGGGAGCCAAATTCACCACCGATGACGATCAGGTGGTCACCAAATAGGGTGCATCCAACTGGCAGTAAGCCAGCAACCCCCCCAATCAAGGAGAAATATGGGACATCTTCAAAGAAATTGACATCTTAAAACAGACGAAGGCATAACAGAAACAAGGTCTCAAACACCAATTAAGGAGAAATATGGGACATCTTCAAAGAAATTGACATCAACACTTACATAGAACTAATGTGTCATGGGGTCATAGCAGCAATGCCCCTTTTGAACCCTCGAGTATCTCAAGAAGACACATTTGATCGCCTAGGGAGCCAAATTATCCACTTTGAAGAGGTGGACAAAAGCAAACACACCCGAAAACTCTAAAGGGTAGAGAGACAAGATCCCATCTGGGATATATCTGAGCTATATGAAATTTTGCATCAAGAATCGAAGAGGAGACACTATTTATGAGGAACCCTACAATAAGAATAGCATCAACCCAAAAATAAGAAAGGACATTCATCTAAAACATCCAACAAGTGACGCAATTGTCACTCTACAACACATTTTGCTAAGACGTACGAATACAAGAGTTTGGTGTATAACCCCCAAAGATGTAAATCAAATAAACAAATCTTTGTTAACAAACTCAAGTCCATTATACCTTCAGAAAACATCAATGGAAGTGAAAATTTGCATCCTTATTTCCAAAAAGAAAAATTGATAGTTATAGAAGTTTTGAACTTTTCCTTTAACATATATACCCAAATAACCCTAATACAATTATCGACCAAAACAAGACAATACTGAAAACTCTTAAGACTCTTGACCCAACATGATCCCCAAAGATCCACATGGACTAAAGCAAAAGGAGATGGTTCCCTTTTATTTATCCTAGTCTTGAAGCTCTTAAAGAATGAAGATTCCCTTTAGCATCGAGTGTTGATTGATTTGTATAGGTCCTTGATTTGAATGAAAGACTAAAAGTACCACATGGGGCCTCTACTTTTTGGTGGGCAGCATTGCATCTTTCTTTAATCCGATTCTTGGTGATGGACAGATATTTGAGTTCTAGATGATGATTGGACTAGTTTAGAGACTTTTGCATCAAGATTCCCTAGGCTTTATGCTTTAGCTTTGAATAAAAAGATTCCTGACTCCGAGGAGTGGGATGGTCCCTTCGTTAGAGGAGCCAGTTCTTGGTTGCCTCCTCAAGATGGGGGGGGTTGCTTTCAAAAGTGTGATTCAATGATTTGTAAGAGTTGTTGGTTTTGTTGGAATCTTTTTGGCGTTCTCAGGGTATACTGAATCAATTAGCATGGTCAAATCAGAACTTCACCACCAAAAGGGCAAATAAATTGTTGAGAGGAACTGCTCGCAAGGATGACCATTACTTGGCAATTGATTGCTCAATCAATTGGAAGATAAAAATCCCCCTGAAGATTAAGATTTTATTGCGGTTATTTCAGAGAGGAGGTTGGTCACGAAATGATGGTGAGAAGATGGAATCAAGACGCGGATGTCACTTGTCCTTTCTGTAGTGAGCATAAGGAGGAACAAATGCACCTACTGCTACTGTATGGCTTTTCTATAGGAGTTCTACGGGAGATGGGAATCCCAGTTACAGAGAACTACTCCTTTCTAGATTTCTAGGGTTCAATATGTCAGGGAGCACTTGCAGATCCAATTCTTCATGTTCGTCTGGCAGCTGCCTTCTGGTCTTTGTGGATCCAAAGAAAGCGCACCATGTTTAAAGGGGATAGGGTGTGGCTGGAAAATTTTGTAAGGGAAGCCCTTTTTTCTTTTCGGAATATACATTTGTCATATCCACCTTTATAAGTTCTAAGTAATATATCAGATGGCTACTGACCTCTAGTAGCCTTCCTTTTTCCTTTCAAAAAAGAAATTTGACGACAACACTGGTAAAATTAAGTCTAAGGCCAGAGTAGGATAAAATTCTACCACAAAGTCTTTCATCACAAAACATATCCTTGATTTGATGTTCATCATGACAAAAGGATGATGAGCGAGATAGGACCACCTGAGCTACTCAAACAAGGGAGTTGGTGAAGATGACACAGAGGCAAGAGCTCCAAATATACTAGCTTGCTAATTTATCCCTGGTGATCTATAAAGTAAGAAGGAAAGAAGAGATTGGCAGAAGAATGCCATATTACTAAAAGAAGGCAAATACCTATAAGTGCACTAGTCACGCAGAGAACTAGTAAAGGAGGTGAAGTGCAATAACATAGGGAAAGCAGAAAACACAAAAAAAGAACACCCTCACTGACAATAAGATGAATGGCTGAGGAAGTGTGAGAGAGGAGGCACAAAGGATAGAAGCTACTAACCCCTTGCTCTCTTTGTAGAGACAGGAGACATCCAAAAAAATAACATAATAAGACTAACTTGAGTAGCTACCAATGAAATCTCAACTTGCACGACTACAATAATATTTCTGTCAGCAAACCCACTGTTTGCCACTCTCCAAGTGTTGAACCTACATAATTTGTGTAACCATCTATTGGTATCTATCATGTCAAAACCTAAATGATTGCTGGATGTGCACCCTCAAGGTTTTTTTTATCAGACCTTGTCCAATTGAAAGCAGGATGTTAGAGATGAAAGAAGCATAATGCTAACAAGACCAAAAGCTAACAGCGATTAAACAAAACAAAAATCATATTTATTTACAAGTGACATATGGTGGATGGATACAAAAAAACCAAAAATAAAAGCATCATATCCCAAGTCCCATTTAATGTCAAGAACCAAGCATCAGATTGTGAATTATGACAGCAAGTGAATACTACCTTCTTCTTCAAGCAAGTTTGCCTCATCAGCTTCATGAAATTCCCTACTTATAGCTTGAAAAGTAAGTTTTTCATATGTTGCTTCCTCTGAAAATATTAAAGAAGACAATAAATTATTAGAAGAAAACGTTTGATAAATTGCTTATTGCAAGTAAAGTGAATCACAGAACTTGAAATTGCCAATATTCAAACTCTACCATTGTATATTGGAATTTTTGGTAAATGCAGCAGTAACAACCAGCAACAACAACCTCTAATCCTTTTACAACACTGAGTGGGGTCCGCTATATGAATTCTTTGCTTCCACTCAAATCTATTTTGAGCCATTTCTAGGCTCAATTTGAAAAAATTTTGGTAAATGACATAATAATAATAAGCACAGCATAAACTTTTAAAAAACTTCAACAGAGGCATAAGAAGCCCCATGGTAGTACTGCATTCAAATGAGAAAAAAACCTATCAGACAAAAGAACTGCGATTAGAATACACAGCTTTTCTTTGGGATATTAACAAAATTCTCATCAGTTCCTTTTCAGAGAGCAGGGGAAGAAACCTCATCAGGTGATTCACAAATTCAACACCTGTCTTGCTCAAATGTACGTGTAAATTGCAAACTTTCGTAACAGCGATCAACATTAATTGCCAGTTAATGAACAACATTTTCTGTGTGAGAATTTACTAATGGAGTCACATTTGAAGGACCATATTTACTAAAAGGACTGCTTTTTATGAGGAAAAAATAAGGGGTAAACAAGGGTTGTTGGCTCCATTTCATTAAAAAGAAGTAACTATGTTAGTAATTGCAAAACATGTTATAGCAGTATAGAACACCCTCTATGGAGGTTCTCCCCCTTCTAAGGATAACCCCGTTATGCACTATTCAAATGCACTAAAGCAAAATAAAAGCTCTCCTAACTGTATCACTGTCCATAAGTGTCCCGTGAATTCTTGCCCAGAAGTCTACATGGGAGTTGAAGCTAACAGTTATTCAGAAGACCTCACCCAGCCACACTGTGCCAAACGGGAAACAAAAGAATAAACAACCTAAGTTCACCAGCTTTTTGCCACAAAAGACAACATGGCATCCGCCTCTAGTTCCCATTATCTCCTATAATTGTGGTTTACCACCCTGCGTCTCCTCAATAACCACAAGAAAAATTTTCCCTCAAAGGGACTCTGCTCTTCCAAATGTATGTTCCTAAAATCTGCAGCAAGACCAAAGACTAGATGGAACATGCTCTCTATGAACCTGAGATAGGCCTTTAGGATGGAAAACTATCTCTGTCAACATATGCAATGTTTGCAATAAAAGAACAAGCCCCTGAGCCTTGGCATCATATAGGGACTACGGTAGGGAGAGTGCCCAATGTCTACTACTAAAACAGTCAGCCACAATAGCCAACCAATTGGTAACCAGAGTCATCACTCTGGGGTAATAAGATACAAGGATGACATAGGCAAGGAGCCATTCAAGACACCAAAAGAAGGATCTAGAGCCATCACCTAACAAACTTCAAGTGGTTGAACCTTTCATAAGCACTTCTGGAGGCCTACCTACACCCCCAATAGCAGCCCTCCTCTCATCCCCAGTCAACATTGTCACAATAAGAATCACACAACACCTTATTCCAAAGAGGAATATCTAGGCCCATAAGTTGAATGACCCATTTAAAGAGCAGAACGTCATTAATTATCTGCAAGTTCAGAGTTGTTTCGAAAGCATTCATCACTTTGGATACACATGCATTCGTTAGGTTCAGGTCGAGTCAAAACGTCTTGTAAAACATGAAGATACATATACTTTTGGTCAACCTTCAGTGAAACCTTGTCAAAGAGGGTCCTATGTGATATCATTGGATTTCTCTCATCGCAAGCTTTCCAACAACGCTTGTTTCGTGCAAATCCGATGTGTGTAACTCAAGTAATGCCAAAATAACTCAAAAAGACCTAAATGTAAAGTTAACCAAAACGTTGAATTTTTTTGCAAAAATCCCACTTTCCTTAATCCAAAACCTAATTGGTGGTCCATAAAGGCCTCATTTGGGTTTAGAGGGCATCACAAACCTTTCATCCATAACATGAGAAAGAAGAAAAAGGAAAGAGGGGACAAAAAGGAAAGTTAGGGGTTTAATTGCAATTAAGGGCGACGTCGGGGTCCCCACCGCAATTTTAGTGGCAGTGCCACACGCAACAGTGACGCGTGGCAGCAACAGTGGTGGCAAGCGCTTAGCTATCAACGTGTGGCACGCAAGGGGGCAAAGTAGTGCACACTTATGTGAAAAAGCGAACCTACGACGCGTCATCTCATGCATCTACAGGCGTAAATAGAGGGGATCAACCCACGTGGGAAATCCGTGGGCACGTAGCAAGTGAATCCCACTCTGACACATGTCAAGGTAGGCTGCACATGGCTGGTTCACAGCGAGTTCACTTGAACCGACTTGATTCTACCCCTTTTGCTTGTTTTGACTAGTTCGGGGATCAAACAACGTCCACTTTTCACAAATAAGGTATCATTGGAATCGTCTCAATGAGTACCACGCATTGATAGTCTCTATTCTTCTTTTTGGAAATTGTTTCATACGTGAAAATTTTAATTTATGTTCTAATGATTTTTAAACCTAGTTCTCAATATGTCCGACCTAAGGAGTCAACTTAGATCATGCACAGATTACAAGGAGAGCTCAACTCACATCTTTAAACAGTGGATGCACATTTCGAAGCCACCGTAACCCCACAGTCATTAGGTAATCTCTCTTTTTCCCCATGTGATTGTCTACAATGCGATTTTCTTCTTGTATTGCACCGTTTAGCATGTGTTTCCGTCTCTTGCTGAGATCGGAACTCATTCTCATGTTTCTTACTATTCTTGGATACTAAAATGCCTCATTAATGCTCTAATTAAGGTTGATGACTTAGATTTTTGAATAATGAAATTAAATAGATGAGTAGTCAGGTTTGAGCGATCGGGTTTTATATTTTTAAAACCATGTGACGGTAGAGGGTGATTTTGATAACTAACATTCCTGATTTCATGTATGAAATGATGAGAACCTAAGTATGGAATTGGGTGCTAGTCACTGGCCTCCCTATGACTTATGAGTAGTCTTAATGGCCAACTAGAACAGTGGGATGTGTGACTTAAGGATTGGAGTTGTTTTACTATGCTCAGCCAATGAGTGGACGAGAGGTTGTCTGTGGTTCAATGTGTGAAACTAGCACGTGTTCATGCCATATAATGTAACCATCCTTCACAATAACCCTAAGGTGACGGATTATGACGTGAGATGCCTACAAGCCATCCTCCTGACCAAAAGAGTGTCCTATATCGATCTTACTCCTCAGGATGTCACATAAGGATCGTCTCATGCCCAAGACATAGATTGAGCGTTTGATGAGTGTAATTAAATGGGCAATGGCTTGATAAATAAACTGATTAACAAACAAGATTAAACACATGGCTTAACACCAAAAAAGTACCCTTTTTCATTATAATATTACATTGTTAAGCTATACTCTAATCAATTTTTGCTGACATACTTCCTTGGGTTTTGTACTCACATGTAACTGAGCAACAACGAGTACCGACTATGGTTGGTCCCTCTGCTATAGGAACTAGCACGATACTCGAAGATGGTCCATGCGAATGGTAGTTCTTTAGCTACATAGGTTTCCTTTAAGTTTTCTAGTGATTGTACTATGTTGCTCTAGTACTCTGGTGAACTCTTATTTCTTTTGCCAGCACTCTTTTACTTGATGTTTTACAAATTTTTATTTGGCTATTGATGTTTTGCGATTATATGTTAAGTGGTTGTGATCCTATATGTATTGGATGCTATTCCATACTCAACAACTCAAGTCTCATCAGATTTACTTGATTGATGGGACCTAGCTCGTCATAACCCAAGCTACCAACCATCTTCGACTTACAAACCTCCTTCCAAGAAACCAACCACAATTCTCCAACAACCTTAAGCCTATAGAAATTTCCTTCTAATCGAATCAAATTCTCTTTAAGATTGCAACCAGCATCCTTATGATAAAAGACGAAATAGATAAGTAAAGCTGAAAGCATCAAAGCGAGCAAGACAAGTCTACCCCACTCAGAAAAAAGGTATGAAGTTCACCCCTGCAAGCACTTCTCCGTCCTCTTCAACAAAGGAGACCCAATCCCTAGTGGTGATATGACCTGGGGTAAGCAAAAAGCCTAGATATTTGAAGAGTTTGTTCAACTGTTGTACCCCCAAGATCTCTCCATATTGATTCACCATCTCTTGAAACACACCAAAGTGTAGGAACCTTGACTTCTGCAAGTTCATCCTCAGCGAAATGCTTCCAAAATACTTCCAACAAAAGTCTTATCTTTGTAGCCTAAACAGTAAATCCCTCCATAAAGCCAATAGTCTCATCTGCATACTATAGCAAGGGGATGACTGTATGGCTCTGACTAGAATCAAATGCTCTCATTCTACCAGCCTCACATAAAGAATAAAAAACATCCACCAGAAAGTCCACAACAACGAACAGCATTGACATTAAAGTTCAGCTTCCTTTAGCTAATTCCAACCACCCTATAATCTTCCATTCTAAGAATAAAGCAAAAAGCAGATGTCGTGCAAGTCTTCATCCACTTGATCCACAGTGGTGGGGACCTCTCACCCTCCAAGAAGACCAAAGAAACCTCAAATTTAGGTTTTAGGAAACTCCACTTTCTAACAGATAGCTTCTATATTGTCTCTCTGCTAGGCGAAAAGAGCGTCGAAGGCTACACTATAATTTTCCATAATGGACCTCCCCTTACTAAAGGAGAATTGAATAAACCTAATGAGACGGTCCAATTCTCTTGCTAGCCAACGAGTGGCATAGGGATAGTTAGATGCCAATTATGCTAGTACTCATAAAAATCAACATTCCACTACTACTTTCTACACCTACGTTGGTGTTAAACAACTGACAAAGTAAGAAGCAGAATGCTACATCACAGTGTAGTACAAAATCAAAATATCGAGAAGGGGACTCACCATTCTGAGTGTTAACTATCCTCAAGGACTTTTGTGTCTCAGTTTCACTGCTTATGCCTAACTAGGATAATATAACTGCCACATTTATTATAAATATTCCAACCCTACATGAGCGTACAAAACACATCGATCCAATGATGTTTGAGAAGATATTGTTGGAATTTTATTCTACATCTTATTTTAGTGTTAATAAAATTATTATAGATTAATATTTGCAATTGAATATTTTTTAAATTTAAGTGAAGGTTAAGGTAAACATTGAATTATGTCAATGAGGTATGATAACAAGGAGGCAAAATAACAAGAGATATTGATAGAAAATCATCTTTGATCTAGAATTTTTATTATCTTTTAGATTAGGTTTTACTTTATTAGAATGTATATCTCTTAACAAAGAATCAAATTTTAGATCATAAAATTAATTAGAGATAAATTAGGATAAACATTACGATCATTCGATTTATTTCAAAGTATGTATTGTTTAAAAGATATTGTTTTAGCTAGTCTAATGAATTAATTAGTAATATACTTAAAATAAAGATACTTGAAAGTATCGGTATTGTTCATCAATACTAGTATATACAAGGTACAGATTTAAACCTATGTCTCAAACTGTGACCAACAAATACCGGTACTAACCATGAGTATTGGTATCTGGTGGTCACAGTACCCATGATGAGTACCGATACAGGTAGATCACAGTGCCTATTGAGTCTCAAACTTAGGAGTCACAAATATCGGTACCCATGATAAGTACCAGTACCAGGACTCTTGTGTACTGACTGCAGAAAAACTGTGAGTAGCTAGTACCGATACCAGTTAACCATTGGTCCAAATCTGAACAGCTGAAAATTTTATTTTGAGAAGATGACCATTGGGATTTAAACCCCAACGTCTAGCTGACGGACTACTAAGGTCCTAACTCTATAAAAAGACCGTAGGACTCTTAGTTTGCACACAAGAAATAGAAGAGAAAATCCTAGAACTAGATTTTCATATTTCCATCATATTTCAAGAGAAGAAAAAGTAGTTTGTTGCTCTCATTCTCTTAATGCATTTGCAAACACATCGACGTGCTTTTCTTACATAATTACAAAGCGTTCACGTCCTTTCTAGGCTCTCTTCAGTAATATTATTCTAATTATTGTTGAGAGGCTTAGGAATTTTATTGTAAGATTTTTACTTCTCTTACACCAATGTTGTTTATTGTATTGAACTTGTTGCTCATTGTTTGGGTTATAGCAAACTCGTTTCTTGTACTTGGGTTGAGGTAACACATTAATTGCCTCAGTTAGTAAAGTGATTCCCTCTAGGTTGAGGGAATCGGGTTAAAAATCCTAAGCTCGAAGGCTTAAGTAGTGGAGTACCCAAGTGAGTGGGAAACCACTATCATCTTGTGTCCTTTGTTGTTTGAATCTCTGTGCAAATATTTCTTATTATTACTAATATCCGCTTGAGTGTTTGTGTGTGCGAAGCCATCTATATTAGATCCCTCAAGTGGAATCAGAGCAAGTTGCGAAAAGACAAAAAATCTTGCTCGTGATGGCATCAACCTCAAGGCGCACCGAAGGACAATCGTCGACCCGTCCTTATTTTGATGGGACAGACTACGAGTATTGGAAGAGAAGAATGCAAGTATTTCTAAAGGCGATGGATGAAGAATAGTGGAGCCTCATTCAAACAGAATATTCAAATCTGGAGGCACAAGGAGTAGCATGGACGGCGGATCAGAAAAAGAAGATAGTGAGCAATGCGAAGGCGATCAACGCACTTTATTGTGCATTATCAAAGGAGTTCAATAGAATTTCGACATGCAAGTTTGCATATGAAATTTGGAACACTATCAAGGTCACTTATGAAGGAACGAACAAGGTAAAAGAAACTCATATCTTTATTCTAACAGAAAATTATGAGTATTTCAGGATGGAGAAGGGAGAACCAATTAAAAACATGTACACAATGTTTGGGGAAATCATCAACCCCATGAAGAACCTTGGAGTAAAGTTCACGGAAGAGTAGCTTATAAAGAAGATCCTAAGATCTCTTACAAGTGATTGGTCTCCAAAGACCACAGCCATCCAAGAGGCGAAAGACCTCTCCACTCTCCCCTTTGATGATCTGGTTGGTAACCTTATGGCTTACAAAGTCCAACTAGAAAACATGAAGAAGAACGAGGAGGAGAAGACGTCAAGCAAGAAGAAGAATATTGCATTTAGAGCAATTAAGGAGGACTTGAATTTAAGTACGTCGAAATCCGAAGATGAAGAGAAGGAAATACTCACAAGGAAATTCCAAAAATTTCTCCGGAAGCAAGGTAAGCAAGTTAATAAAATTTCAGCTAATATTGTTTGTTATGAGTGCAAAATAAAAGGATACTTGAGAAAGGATTGCCCCATGAACAGGAAGGAAGACACAAAAGAAGTTAACAAGAAGAAGAAAGCTCTCAAAGCAACGTGGAATGATAGCAACTCCAACATAGACATATATTCCGATGATGATGAGGTCGCTCACCTTTACTTGGTTGCAACTTTGAAAAACATAGAAAATGAGGTAAATAATGGTTTCTCTCCTGAAGAATTGCTAGAACTTATAAAGAGCTATATCATAAAGCTAAGTTATTTAAAAAGGAAAATAAGGTTTTAAAATGTAATTATCAAACATTAGAAATAGACAAATCATGTTTAGAAATGAAATTAAAAATGTCAAAAGAAACTTATAATCAATTGCATGCAAAAATAGTTGAGTTAGAAAATATCCATGAAAATTTTGAGACTTTGAATAATCTCATAACAACTATGTTAAATACTGAATTTTGTGATGCTCTAAAATCCAAATTTCAAAATAAAAAGAATACACATGGATCACATACGATATTTTACATTGTTTTGCAGGATTAGATCAATGGGATCAATATAATCAATAAGTGTTCAAGGCACAAAATGAAACACTCCGACCATTCTACAAACTACATGAAGATTAAGAATGGTAGACTGGTGAAGCTTGGTATCCACAAGCATCATTCTACTATTGGTAATTTTATGGTATGATATTTTTTTACCCCTTCATTTTTTTATGACTGACAAAAAGAGGGTTGAAAAATAAAGAGCAAATAGTCATATTTTTAGGGGGAGCATATATTGAGGGAGAGAATTAACTAGTTTAAATTTCCTTCATATAACATTACTAAAAATATTTTTTTTGTAAATTTATCTATTTAAAAGATAGTTTTGTCAACACCAAAAAAGGGGAGATTATTGGAACCTTGTTCCACATCCTGTTTTAGTGTTAATAAAATTATTGTAGATTAATGTTTGCAATTAAGTGTTTTTCAGATTTAGGTGAAGGTCAAGGCAAACATTGAATTATGTCAAGGATGTATGATGACAAAGAGGCAAGATGACAAGGAGGAGATATTGATAGAAGATCATCTTTAATCTAGAGTTTTTATTATCTTTTAGATTAGGTTTTACTTTATTAGAATATATGCCTCTTAAAAAACAATCAAGTTTTAGATCGTAAAATTAATTAGAGATAGGAGAGAGGACCCTTCCACTTCGGTATTTGGGGTTGCCCCTGATAGATAGGAGGATTTCGGCACGGGACTGGACCCCAATGTTAGAGAGGATTGAGGGCCGACTCTCGAGATAGGCGTCCAAGATGTTATCCAGAGGAGGGTGGCTAGTCCTTCTCAAGGCAATCCTCAGCGATACCGACTTGTTTCTCCTTGATGATCAAAATGCCACGGAAGGTTGAGGATAGGATTGCTAACTATCTGAGAAGCTTCTTCTGAACCAACTATGGGGCGGAGGGGAAGGGGGCGAGGTCGGTGGCTTGGAATGAGGTTTGTCTACCATTCAGGGAATGGGGTTTGGGAGTTATGGAAGTGAGGAGGATGAATAATAGCCTTCTGACAAAATGGATTAACAGGCTGCTATGGGGGAGGTCTCTTTGGTTGGAAGGATCCTGCGCTCCTGCTCTGGCAGGTCGGCAAATTGGGAGCTCTTCACCTCGCCCTCAAGAGGAGCATCCCACTTCTTGAGGAGTCTCTCGCTGGTAGCACCAAAGGTCCGATCTTTCTTCACCCTGGTGTTAGGCTCAGGCAAGGATTTTAGATTCCGAACAGATGACTGGACGGGTACTGGGACGCTGGTGGAGCGATTCCCTAGGCTTGCAGCACTGGCAGTTGACAGAAGGGCATCGATTGCGGATGTTTAGAGTAGTGCGCGGTGCCTGTCTTTTGTGGGCAATCTATCAGATCAGAGATATGGTGAGATGCAGGTGCTCTTGCAAGAGTTTCAGGGTTGGCAACCCGAAGATGGGACGGACCAATTAAAGTGGGAGGGAGACTTCTCGATGCGTGAGGTGTATAGAAGGCTCGGCGGCCCAGCCACGTTTGGGGACATCAAGTTAGTTAGGGACTGCAGGCAACTCTAGGAGGCCTCCTGCCCTTTGAAGGTCAAAATCTTCGCTTGGCTCCTCAGGAGAGGCCAACTGGTGACCAGGACATGGAGAGCCTGTTGGATGCCAGATGCGGACAGGTCTTGCCCGCTTTGCAGCCAAGCAAAGGAGGATATTGATCATCTTTTCTTCCCCTGCTCGGTGGCGATACAAACATGGGAGCAGATGGGGGACCAATGGTGGGCAATTGGTTCCCATGCGGAGTTCTGGCAATCTTTCAGGTGTGGTGGGGTCAACGGGGAGCGTCAGGTGTTCCGATCGAGGAGAGAACGGGCCAGGCCGCTGGCAATTCTTTGGGCACTCTGGCTCGAAAGAAATGCCATGGTGTTTAGGGGGCAGCACCCCTATGTAGATAATTTTGTTGGGACTGCAAAATCTTTGATGTTTAGCTGGAATGTCGTTCAATGATGTAAATTCTAGTGTTTTATTTTAATAAATTATGGGTGAGATCTAAAGGATCAACACCCATTTTCCTTTCAAAAAAAAATTAGAGATAAATTAGGATAAACATTACGATCATTCGATTTATTTCAAAGTACATATTGTTTAAAAGATATTGTTTTAGCGATTAAGGTGGTCTAATGAATTAATTAGTAATACACTTAAAGTAAAGGTACCTGAAAGCAAGTACCGGTACTGTTCATCAGCACCGATATATACAAGACACAGGTTTGAACCTATGTCTCAAACTGTGGGCAACAAGTACCAATACTAACCATAAGTACCGGTATCTGGTGATCATAATTTGTAGACTCAGTTCGGACCTAGACCTTACAAGTACCGGTACCCGTGATGAGTACTAATACAGGTAGGTCACAATGCCTAGTGAGTCTCAAACCTGGGAATCATAAGTACCAGTACCCATGATGAGTACTGATACCAGGACTCTTGTGTACTGGCTGCAAAAAAACTGTGAATAGCTAGTACCGATACTGGTCAACCATTGGTCCAAATCTGAAAGGTTGAAAATTTTATTTTGAGAAGATAAACGTTGGGATTTAAACCCCAACGTCTAGCTGACGAACTACTAAGGTCCTAACTTTATAAAAAGACCCTAGAACTTTTACTTTGCACACAAGAAATAGAAGAGAAAATCCTAAAGCTAGATTTTCATATTTCCACCATATTTCAAGAGAAGAAAAAGTAGTTTGCTGCTCTCATTCTCTCTACGCATTTGCAAATACATCAACGTGCTTTTCTTACATAATTACAAAGCACTCACATCCTTTCTAAGCTCTTTATTCGGTAATATTATTCTAATTATTGTTGAGAGGCTTAGGAATTTTTGTTGTAAGATTTTTACTTGTCTTACAACAGTACTGTTTGTTGTATTAAGCTTGTTGCTCATTGTTTGGGTTGTAATAAACCCATTTCTTGTACTTGGGTTGAGATACCCATTAATTACCTCGGTTAGTAAAGTGATTCTCTCTGGGTTGAGGGAATCGGGTTAAAAACCCTAAGCTGAGAGGCTTAGATAGTGAAGCACCCAAGTGAGTGAGAAACCACTATACTTCTTGTGTCCTTTGTGATTTGAATCTTTGTGCAAATATTTCTTGTTATTACTAATATTTGCTTGAGTATTTGTGTGCACATAGCCATCTATATTAAATCCATCAGATATCTGCACCATATACTGTTATAGAGGATCAATTGATTAATGTATTAACAAAACCACTTCCTCGTCAAAGATTAGAGTATATTTATTCCAAGCTAACAAGATTGATATATACGCTCCAACTTGAAGGGGAGTGTTAAACATTTTTTAATTGTATTTATTTTTTAAAATTTTCCAATTTTTATTTATTTTCATTCAAGAAGCAAAAGTAGCACAATAATGCTTACCCAACTGACAAGCATCACAGTCAAAATTGGCGAACTAAGGGAGATCAGGAAACATCTAACATTACTTACCGAAGGATGGCTAACCAAGATGGCGATACCAGGATGAGTCAAAATAAAAGATGCTCCAGCGAAAATAGTGCAAATATCAAAATAGTATCAGCTATCTTTACATACCCGTCACCAACCACCTAACTAATCCGGATGTCCTAAAAGTAGCAATGATACACATCAAAGATTACATGACACTCAAGATCCTTATATAGATTACTAATGAATAAGAGCTCATAAGGAACTTTAGTGCACAAAAGACATCAGATAACTACCTAAGAAGTGAGCTTAATATCACCAACTGCAATTACAGGCCAAATGAGTGACATTTGCCAATCTACCTGATGTAACCCTTTTAGTGGGCTTAGTTTCAAATAGAGAGCCATTTTTACCAAGTAGGGAAGTAGAAGCACCCAAATCCATTACCCCATTCTCATTAGTAGTAGATGTTAGATTTGCCTAGATACCTACGACATCAGTAAAGGCAACATGAGGAGATAATCCTCAAAGGTAGTTGTGAAACCAATAGTAATAGGTAGAAATAATGATCCCACTCAGTGTATCATGTATGAATAGTCAGTAAAAGGCCATCCAAAGCAATAGCAAAAAAAGAGTATAATTATCATGGGAGACAATCCCATGCAGTAAGGAGACAATCCCAAGTAGGATGCAGGAGATGATCCTAAGGAGTGCAAGAGAATGAGTCTTGAACATAGCCATCGAGACAAGTGAAGTAGTATGAGACTCATAGCACAAATCAAGTCCCAATAGCAAGAGTAGCACGCTCCTTAAGATGCGCACAAATACAATGTGCTCATTGTCACACTAGATAACCAGACCAACGACTCACATTGCATGCATCACGAGGGTAATATGAACGTGGCCCAATTAATCTAGCATGAAAACATGCAAAGAGTGCATGAACCCCACAAAATCAATAGGTAATGGGAGACAAATCCCAAGTCAATAGGTAATGGGACACATATCTAGGACCACTACTCGTTGGCCACTCAACTGGTGGATGATCGGTGGCTAGCTAGTGGTGGTGGTGATAGGTAGATTTTTAGGATTTTTTGCACTTGAAAGCCTAAAAACCAAGTGTCTCTTTCCCTTTTGTCTTTTCATTTCCTTTTTTTTTGGTGGAGAGAGAGGGAGAGAGAGAGAGGTGGAATGGTCAAGGATGGTAGAGACCACTTGTCTAAGACCACTACTCTAATACCATATAGAAAATAAAACAGCATAGATTTTACCATGAGACTCCAGCTTCTTTTATCTATGGAAGACTGATGAGAAAATTACAAAGTAGTGCACACAGAAAGGAGAGAAGCAAAATAACACGGAAAAAAGTAGAAAACTCCAAAATTTCCAATGCTCATTAGTACTCGAAATAAATTTCTACTACTTCTTACTGTTTCAATCAGTAATAGGAATGCCAATCATCCTTCCCCAAATTAACATTTAGCATACAAAAGAACTATTATTAGCATGTAATGACAACTTGGAAATACTTTTTTTTTTTTTAAAGAATCTTGGAAATACAATATTGAGCTCAAATTTCCTGTATTTTTCGGGTTCCTTTTCTGGATGTGGAAACAGGGAGTGATTCCTTAATCTCATAATACTGTCTAGTTACAGAATACTCTTTCAGATATATATTTTCTAATACTACAGGTTTTTCTTAAACAATTAAACCACGATCCTTTTCCTAAGTTACCAAAGGCAATGACCCTCTATACTTGGTACCTACTGGCTCCTGCTCCTTTTTGTCATATATGTAATTACCTCATGTACTACAGTACTCGGTCCGTACTGCCAATATCTATGCAGTGATACATGCAGGTTAAGTTTTATGAGTAGAGATGAGAAGGAGCTTTAATTTACTCTAGTGTAAAGCTGTGTAAGGCCAATGCAAAATTAGTTCTACATGAAAATTCCAAAACTAAAAAAATAATAGCCTGGTAACAAGCACATATAAGGGAAAATGTCGAAAACTACCTGCAGTTGTCTCCAGGTGAGTTCTGGTAGCAAGAAGCTTCACCATGGCTGCCATTCTTCCGTGGTTAAGAGTGCATACCATAGACTGAAATGTCCTGCACCTTGTAGCACAAAAACTGACAATATCCCCTTATTAAAGTAAAATCGACAGTTAATGCTTTTCATGTAAATTTGTGCATGGTGTCACCATTCATGTGATAAGGTTATGCCAAGAGGAGTTCAACATTACTCATTTCAGATGTATGCAGTTATTAATGGAACCAAGCCACTTGGCGCTGGTTTCTCACCCCGCTCCAGACTGTCAGGGGCATTTGTTGGTTCATCAACCCACATCATCATTTGGATGGAACAGGGCACCTACTGTAGCCACCAGTCTCGGACCAAATGAAGAGGACACAAATGCTAAGGAAAACAACAAGGGGGGGGCATGCTTCAGGAAGGCAAATCATCAATCAATCCCAGCTTGCAGATCCTCGCTGAAACAATCCCATCCAATCAAAACTACAGCTTGCATTTTTCCTTTCTTTTCCAATTTAATCCATAAGAGCCCCCCACATAAGGTCACACAAGGGCATGCATGCATAAGTACCTGTGCTTACTGGTAGGACAGCAGGAAGGCCACATGGACAGCCACATGGCAGTCAGCAGGCCACGTGACAGCTTCTAGAAGGCCCAGCAAGGCCAGCGGTCAAGGGTCCAAGGGACCAATTTTCGAATCTTTGTTTAGGGTGTAAGTTTGGTTATTTTTAGTGAATGTGTTCTTAGGAAAATATGTTGGGATTTGATTTCTTTCTTAGAGATATGATTTGTTTTCAAGTGTGGGAATATGTTCTCTCTATATAAAGAGAGTCTTCTATTGTATTTTCTCTTGAGCATTAATAATATTTCCAATCAACTAAAGGCTCATCTCCTCTCTCTCCTCTCTCCACAAGGCATGTCGGCTATCAAAGAGCAACCGGCCACCCAAGGTAGCCAATCTACCTTCAATCAGCCGATCTCCTTCCTCCTTGGTTTCCACACATGGACTGTTTTCCCACACACAAGAAGCCTCCACGCTCCGAACTATGCCGATTCTTGACATAGTATCAGAACTTTCGGTCTAGGCTCCTTTGTGCGTGTGGGTTGTTGACCATACGTTGGTGATATCCGCATCCAGAAAATTTTCAAATCCAACACCTTACGCAAAGAAGGAAAATTAAAGAAGATGGCGGAATCAACCACGACGATCAGAAACACCACATTAGCAAGAGAAGGCAAGAAGAAGCAAGAGAAGGAGATCTATCAAATTATTTGCATATTGATGTTTTTTATCCAATTTTTTTCTCTCCTTCAAAAAAGGAGATTTTCACAAAGAAAAGTCAAGGAGATGACACCACAGTCCACGCGATGACTTTCGAGGTTGCCAAAATGAGCATTGACTTCTCAGGTTGCGAAAAGACTAGTGGTTGATCTAAGAACTTCCTTTCCTAAAGATCAAAGCAAGGCGCAAAGATTACCACATAGGGCTACTAGTACCTCACGCATCATTTCTCTCACATCTGTCAATCTTGAGAAGATAAGTCATTGCTCGCCATCGTGATGACTTTTCAAGTTGCCACAGATACGACTCCAGAGGTCACAAAAGGCTACACCGTTGACTAGTCAAAGGAGAAGACCGAGAGCTTGGCTCTCGAAGAAGATGAATGATGGGGCATCTAGCCTCACAAGTGGAAGACCAAGTCGACCTCCCGACCTTCGACTTGAGGGGGAGTGTTAGGATGGCAATAAGAAGGCCACGTGGACAACCACGTGACAGCTTCTAGAAGGCCCAACAGAGCCAGCAGTCGAGGGTCCAAGGGACCAATTTTGGAGTCTTTGCTTAAGGTACAAGTTTGATTTTTTTAGTAAATGTGTTTTTAGAAAAATATGTTGCGATTTGATTTCTTTATTAGAAATAAGATCTTTCCTTATGAAATAAGATCTTTTCTTGTTAGGGATATAATTTATTTCCAAGTGTGGGGATATATTCTCTCTATATAAAGAAAGTCTTCCCTTGTATTTTCTCTTGAGCATTAATAACATTTCCAATCAACTCAAGGCTCCTCTTCTCTCTCTCTTCTCTCCACAAGGCATGCCGACCACCAAAAGCAGCCGGCCACCCAAGGCAACCAGTCTACCTTCAACCAACCACCAGTTGCTCTCCTCCTTCCTCCCTAATTCCATACATGGACTATTTTCCCACGCACAAAGAGCCTCCATGCTCTAAACTACAGCGATTCTTGACACTTACTACTTGCATGCATTCTATCCTCTAAGAACTAAAAAAGGCTCCAAACTTCTAACCAACCATCATATATTGAATAGTGGAGAACAACCTCCCTTGGACATACCCATTGTTTTACGAGTGAACCTAACTAGAATCTTATCCCCTCCTTGTGTGTGCTTGCCTTGTTACAATCTCAATTTGGTGAAGGGTTGAGCCATCTTGTGATACTGGCTAAATCAAAGTAGCTCGAAATGTTATAGTGACTTACTCCTCATAAGAGAACAAGAATTCCAAGACCCTTCAACTATCTCTTGAGGATTACACTTGCATCCTGCAATTATTGAGGTCATCACCATCTCTGGCTATTCTTAATTTCTTGCAACCCTTGCTAATGCTACAGATACTATAGTAAACCTAGCCTCCATGGCTTCCACCGACTAGGTAGTGATCCAAGTGTGTCTAACCACTTAACTAGCAAAAATGGTTATTTATCTAATGTTGTATGGTTTACCAGAGTCACTTCTAGCACCTAGTCAATGGAACTTAGTCTCTTGTCACTTATGTCAGAAGTGTTCAGGTTTCTTTCAGTTTAAGTTTTATCTTAATGTTCAATGTTCCGTCGAACTAATGAATCTATTTTCAATTTTTACACACCCCTTCTCGCGTGCCTGCTAAGAGAGCATTCCCTATTTGCTTGTCATGCATTGACTCGGAACAGGATTTCTGGAATGGTGTTCATGGCCCTCTTGCAAGCGTCAACACTTTTGAGGAAGGCTTTCATCATGTTGCAATGCATATGGCTAGAGCATCATGAGGTCATCTTCTGACAGGAGAGAGCTCTTTGTTGAGGGAGTTACTCATCACTTTAATTTATTATCATCACTTTAATTTATTATGTAACTTTTGGTGTAACTAACTCCATCCTTTACTAATGAAAGCGAGGGATTAACATTTCTTGTCATAAAAAAACCCCTTGTCAACCCATGTCAACATTGCCACCACATCGGCCAATGCAAACATCACAATCACTGATGTTGCCATGAACAAAATCTCACCCCCATTATGGACAATGCAATCACCATAATGATGACGATGATGTTGTCACAATTAATGTAGTCAATGCTATTACTCTTTCAAGATATGAAAAGCGGTTCTCAATTTGAATTAATTTGAGTTTTATATTACATTGACAATCATAGTTGTATGGTTATAAACAAAAGCTTTATATTTGATATTGATGGGCATGCATAGGTACGCTTTAAAAAACCAAATTCACAGACAATTAGGTACCATCTGGAAGAGGTTTGGTAGACCCGAAAGCCAGCATAGAGGATTTTGGTTCGGTCACGTGCAAATGGGTTGAATATCCATCCCACAAGCACCACCCTCACCGAGGATCTATCGCAATTCGAAACCGTGTTCCTATTAGCTGTCATTTATGCATCCGCTACTCATGTTGCTCCTCTTGGTTTTCATTTATTCACAAGAAACTGATATCGAACACCCCTTGGTAACCTATCTCAGACACCCTCCCTTTTAACTCATCAAGTGGGTCCCACCCTCATATGGAGCAGATAAACAAGTGAACTCCCAAGCTCATAACCATATCCATTCGGGTTTATAAATCAAAACCAGCGTACCTCTACTCTCTTATTCGTTCATGTTTATAAATCAAAATGCATGTCTATCGAAAAGTTAAATAAGTGCCACCAAGAGGTTGGCTCCATGGTAGAACATCCAACTGACAACGTAGATGTCATGGGATCAAATCCCATACCCAACATATTTTACTTTCTAAAAAAAGAAAAAAACAAAAAAAGGTAAATGCACGCTCGTGAGTTCCACCCCATTGGAAAAAAAAAAAACAGAGAGAAAGAAAAGAAAAGAAATAAATCAAACCTGCACGCATCTTCTCACCGGGATCAGGATGCGATCGACGGAGGGATCTTCTCGGGGGGGGGGGTCCTCCGTCGTATGCCGTCGCGTGATCGGGAGGCACCAATATCGAACGGGTCGGAGAGGATCGCCGAGGTGGAGATTTCGGGGATGGACTTGAGAGAGGGAGGGAGAGAGGGAGTATGAAACAGCGATCGGCGTTTCAATCGTTGTGGATCGCGCGCTTCCTCTGGTCGTTCTTCTTCTTCTGCTGCTGCTGCTTCTCCCCTGCTCTCTTGTACGATCCGCTGCAGCCCATTTATGGTGGTGATGCCGAGGAGAGGGAAAAGGGGAGGAGGACGAGGAGAGAGGCGAGAGAGAGCCAAGTAGGCTCTTCCGCCTTCCATGGCATCGTTTTATCGACTAGACGGCGTTCCGTTTCTCTTTCTTGTTTTTTTTTTAATTTACTTTTCAAACAAGCTATGGCATTTAGTTTAGGAATCGAAACTCCCAAGTTTTTGCACTTTCACTTTTAATATCCTCAAAAAGCTTAATAACATTTCAAAGTTATTTTTATTGTAGAATATGGTATTTATTTTTATACCTCACATCTAGGATGAAGATAACTTAAGTTGAACTAATAAATAAAGGAAGAAATTTAAAACCAATGGTGTAAATCTAACTTTAATAATTAAGGTTTAGAAATTGAATTATTCTCAAATTACAAAGATAAAATTTTCATATGTTTCAAAATGGATTATTTGTTATCTTCATAATCTTGCCCTTGAGCATTTGAAGTTGCACATAAGCTACCAACTAGACAACATTGTCGATTTAATAAATAAAAAGACAAATCGAGCCTGACAAATTCAAAACACATAATAACCCTATTATCTCCGACACAATAATTATTGTGAATTCAAATAACGACATAATGAGTGGAATAAGGAACGAAATTAATTTTTTGTACATTCATATTAAAGTTGAAGAAGGAAAGAAAAGCACTAAAGGAAGAGTAACTAGTGTTCCTTCTTTAAATTCAACTCAAAATATAATTATTAAGGAGTAAGCTTTCTTAATTATCCAAGATCTTATAGCACCAGAGTAATTCCCAATTAAAATGTAAATATAAGCACAAAATATCTAATAGAGTCCAAATCACATAAGCATTCAAACCACAATTATACAAAGATTTTACAGTGATTCCTCTTCCGAGTTTGTCCACTATCTAAGGTTTCCTATCGCAAGATTTTCTCATGGCTTCTTGCCACTTTCAAACAAAATTACTTACAAAATGATCAAATCCTTTACAACATGACTATTTAGGGTGCCTATAGTCCTCATATAATTAACAATACAATATGTAAAATGAGAGTTCTTAATCTTTAGCGGTCTCTTGGGTTGAGGCTACTTAGCTGCTAAGATAGCTTGGAATATGTCAAAGACAGTGTACCCTTTGCATTTGGGTTGAAAAGGCTTCCGATTACCACCTTTGTTCTCAATAAAGTAAAGGATTTGCATTTGGATTTGTACTTTTACTGTCCACTACCATTATTGTTCTCATGGCTTGACTAGTCATTAGAGGTTCCTCCCTCAACTTTGGGCTGAGGAGATCCCTCCTTATAGGAATTAACCCCCTGGGCTAACTCCTGCCTCAACTTATTTTGGCAAAGGTCATATTTCTCCACAAAGTACCTTGCTTGCATCTAGAGTTTCTCCATGGTAGAGGGTAGACAATCCTATAGGTCACACCAAAGAAGGCTTGTAGGCAAGCCATCCATAAAGGCCATGATAGCTACTTTGTCCATAGCCTTATAATAGTTAGTATACTACTCACAAAAATAGTGTATGTAGAATCATAGCAATTCCCCTTTCTCTTGCATCACCACGCACAAGAGATTAGGACTCTCTCATTGACAACGAGCATTAGTGAAAACCTTGATAAACTTCTCCTTTAGCTCACAAAAATTGCTAATAAACCACAATGGGAGATTGTTCACTCAATTTGTCCCTTTCTCAATAAGGAAAGGGGGGAGAATTCTGCAATGGATGGTAATTTGTGCACCTGAACCATCATTGCGTATTTGTAATGTGCGATGAAATCAATGGGATTAATAGTTCCATCATATAGGGGTATGGAGGGCATTTTGAATTTTCACAATAAAGGTGCCTCCGCAGTTTCATAAATGATGGAACAATTTTCTTTTTAACTAATGACAAATTGATACCCCCTTACCTTCTTCGTATGTGCATCAATCACCTCACTAGTTGCCCTTTGCAATTGGAATAGGTCATTGTAATCTACAATGGCCTTGGAGGGATGCTTCAATTAAGAAGAGCAATAAGTGTTATTATATGTCTCCTCACACTTCTTATTGGTTAACAAGGTGCGAGTCAAATTTATCAGGCAATCACTAGTTATTGTTGCTCTTTGCCTGATCCTCCAAAGGGACTAGAGATATGTTAGCACGCTACAAAGTTACCTTCTTAATAGTAGAAAGCTTTGCCTCCAATTCCTTGACGCATTGGACAAGAGCTTCATTGATTTAGGCAGGAAGTGGCATGTTATGGATCTTACCCTTGGGTGGCCTCCCACTCCTTCGTGGTTTGCATGGCATCCCCTCTATCTTCTATTAAAGGTCTTCTCTTCAGTGTTGTCTACACTAATTAGCCAGCAATGAGGATTCACCTTACTAACAAGAAAAGAGATCATCATCTTTCCTGCAAACAATGCCACTAATCGGTTGCAAACTCCAAGAGTCCACTTAGGTTTAGATGGAGGAGGGTCCTAATCATAAAAATAGAGCATACAACAGAGAAGAAGCACCAAGAAAACACAAAGAACAAAGTGATTGGCAACCCAGTTCCACTAGTGAAGTTGTACAATCGAGAAGGGGACCTAACCGTCAACTTCTACCATAATGGGAAAATTTGAGTACAATGGTGTGCTTTCTAATTGTTACGACCTGGTTCCTGGATCCCTACATGACCCAAGATCGGCTCGCCTCGACTAATCCCAATACCCAATCGTCCAACAAGAAATAACCAAAAAGTAGGAAAGTAAACCACATTCACATATGCAATATAACTAAGCAGTAAAAATGTACAAAGCAGTAATGGAAAGTAAAACTGCTATTCCATTACATACCACCACAACAACAGAGACAACGAAAACGAAAGTAACAGTAACAACAATAGTAACTAAAAATCTGAATCTCACTACAATAGTAAGGGGGTACAACAAAGAAGTGCAGGAAAACTACGGCTGGGCTTGACTGGGCCCAGCACCCTCCGCAGCCGGAAGCTCAGGCTACTCAACTCCTGGATCTAAACAGTGTTATGAAAAAGACAGAGTCAGCGAACGTTGAGTAGAGTGGTATATATCCTATCTAAAGTAGTAAAAGCAACAGGTTTAATTCTCTTTTCTAGTTATTTTATTTTATATGCATTTCCTTTTCACCTCTTTTCCTTAAACTTTCATATTTTCTTGATCTTGCATGTTCCTCGCAGGAACGATCTTGATTACGGCCTTTTCCGTAGAGTAGCAGGCACACATGGTGCTCTCCTGGTCGGGAGAGTCCCCCGTGGTAGTCGTACACCCAATAAACCACCCCGAGGTCACTATCATGACGTAGCGATGACTATGACACACGTGATAAGCGCACGGGTAGCTACCTCGCACTGACATGCGGCCAGTCCTTTCTGCTAGCAGGTACGCCCAAAGTACAGTATGAAACAGTATAGAGCCTAGCACTCTCAGAAACAGGGGTCTCGCCCCTCCACAGTCCACGCACCCTCGTCTGACTACCCTGGTTTGCCTAGAGGGCCTAACAAGTCGGTGTAGGGTGACTAGCTGAACCCCGGGACCCATGGGGTGGCTAGCTCCCTACACTAGTAGCTCGCCTCAGAATCGTGTACACGAGGGCCAACAGAAGTTAATATAGAGTGGCCAATCCTGACCCCGGGTCTCAACGCAAGGGCGGCTAGCTCCGCTCTACACAAAAGGGGACAGTCGCTCTCCTTGGTACCACGTACTCAAGGGCTAGCACACTTCCCGTCTACATTCCAGATTTTCCATCTAACCATAGGAGCTCTATTTCTAATTCCCCGTATGGTTCATGCTCATGTTCACCACATTATTCCGATCCAAATTCCACCACTCACAATTCAGTTCTCGTTTATATATAGGCATCTCGTATTTCCATAATTCAATACATGCAACTGATGATTTCACAGGTAATTGTTCATTTATCTCAGGCAGCTCATATTCTAACAGGCAGCTCACAACTATATTACAGGCAATTGCTAGCAATTTAACTTAATCATGTATACAAATACAATCATGGAGTACAATTGGTCCATTTATTTCTCTATCCTAGGGTTCATGCAAAATCCTAGGAGTTCCAGTCGGCTAATTCCATAGATACATTCTTATTTAATATGATTAACAGAAGTTGACCACTCTACCAGACAATCCAGGAGTAATGGGGGCTCGAACCGTAGACCCAGGCGTCTCTGCAAGCCCCAAACACGCACTAGGATGAAACCCTATATTAGGAAATACATCACAAAAGGAAGGTTCAGAACAATATACAAAGGTTTCTAGTATGTAGAGAAACTCGCAAGGAAACTACAGGTACTTCGTTTGCGTAAAATGGATCCCGATCGGATCCCAAACGAGTCAAAAACGTATCTATTGACCAAAATCAGACTTTTGAAAACAAGTCCAGATGTCTTAAAAAATACAGAACCTCACCTCAAGTCCCTGCAGTGTCCTCAGACATCCATGACTCCCCTGCGATCATCTGAAGGCAGTTCTAGACGTCGGACCACTCTTCTGGTCGTCTGGTGAGCTAATTAGACGTCCGAAAGTGCGTGGGAGGGCATTCCGCGCTCCTTCCCAAGGTTGTTCCTGCGTACGACAGTACAACCACCCAAAATCAGACCGACATATCCTTCTGCAATGTAGCCTGCATGGCCGTAACCGTGAAAAGATCGTACCTTCTCAATAAAGGAGCTTTCAAACGTCTTGTCTTGACTCCAGATGTCCAGATGCTCGGTCAGTCGTCCGGACTTCGCTCCAGACGTCTGATACTAGAAAATTTCCAGTATAAAAACTCGCTCCCAATGCTCTCTGCTGCGCTTCTCCTCGCTTCGCCACAACTCCAGCTGCTGCATGTGGTCGAGGACGCCACTCTAGACTCCTTCCTCCTCCCGCACGTGCCCACGGTGGCCGTGCAAGCTCCGACGAGCTTCCACCGAAGCTCCCGACCTTGGCCTCCTCCTCCCGCACTCTCCTCTTTCTCGCCCTCTCTCACTCACCCTCGCTCATCTCCTCTCGCGGCAGTGAAGGTGGCATATGGTGGTGGTGTGTGGAGTGGAGAGGAGAGGAGGGGAGGGGTCTTTATAGGTGCTATGGGTTTAGGGTTCAGCAGGGAAAGGAGGAGAAAGGAGAGAGAGAAAATGAGTTCTCCGCGTTGCCCGCACGCAGAGCGCAGAGCGCGTACAAAAATTTCATTTTCAGACTTCTGGGAAAGGGTCCAGGTGTCTGGACAAACGTCTGACTGAGACTCCGGACATCTTAAAAGGATAAAAGTGGGACATGTCTTTACACTAATCCTTTATGACAATTATTGTCTCTAAAAAGAAAACTAGAATGCAAAAGGATTGGATGATTTTTCTTGCCATTCCTTCATGCCTTTTTATAGGCTTCCATAATCCTAATTGCATCAAAAGTTCTATTTTGAGATTTGTAGTTGATCTTCTATTGTGATTTCTTGGAGATCATGATTCTTAAAGAGTTTCCTTTAATCATTGTTACCTTCAACGCTTTCTTTATGAGGTTATTGCAAGATCATGGTTAAACCTATTACAAGGATCAAAATAAAAAAAAAACAAAGAATCTAAACAATCAAGATAAAGAAAGGAAAGAATCTCAACGAAGGAAAGTACTTATTTAGGCCTACTTTGGTAACAAGGATAACTCATAAAACCAGGGGTTATCCTTGTTTGTATGGAGGGATTTCCTAACCCAAGATAAGAGCTGTTACCCCGGGTTAACTCGTCCCACTCGTGAGTTGGGATAGGAAAACCCATGGGATAACACATGAATGCCTATCTCGCATATCAAAGCACATGGCCCCCAACTCTTGCCCCTTCGTTCCCATTATGCCCTTGCCTTTGTTACGTCTCCTCTCCTCCCACTGGTGACAAAGTAAGATTAGTTCATTCTAATATAATAAAGAAGTCCCATGTGTGCAAATTTCTTTAAGTGGTATATTTCGAGTAATCCTAATGATTTTCTAGAATTTTCACATCTTTGGCTTTATCATTCATTCTAAAACTACATAATGTCGTGTTTTGTTTTACCTAAAATGGGGAATGCTTTTCTTTGCAAGAAAAATCCACCTACTAATACACAATTAGATAGAAGTATTATTTACCTCTAGATAAAAGTATTACTACCCTTCAATTGCTTCAAATTCCTAATTTAAAGAGATTGTAAGTTGCTTGAAAATTTCTCTAGATGTTTTTGGCGTATGTGGCAATTTGAATAGGAAAATTCTATATCACACCATATTTTCTCGACGAGAAATCAACCTAAAGTAATTGCTACGATTTAATTAGGTTCACTTTCATATGAGATTAGAAAAATGTGAACCAAATTGTGAAGGGAACGGAATGAGTGAGGGAAGCTTGTTTCCTTAACATACAACTCGCTCGTAACGAGCAGCTCGCCTTTGAATGAAGTGCAATGATAGCAGAATGAGTTTAGTTATGCTCTGTGCGTGCGAAGTGCAGGTAACCGAACGAGCGAAGTGAAGCGATAGCGTAATGAGCTAACTCAACTACCTGTGCGTCTCCTTAACATACGACTCGCAGAGCCCGAGTGAATAGAAACTTAGGGGATTGACTTAGAAACCAATTTCGTTGGGAGCCCCATTGCAGAGTTCAAGTCTATATGACATATTTTCATATATGTGGCATATTTCCATATATCTAGTATATACATAAATAGAAATAGATTTCTTTCCTATATTGACATATAGGATTTACATATATAGGATAGGAATCCAAAAAAGGATAGGTGCAGAGATTCAATGGAAGCTATTCTAACAAATGGAGTTGGTCGCATTGCGTACCTTGATTTCACTTCACCACGCTTGGATTGAACTTCAGAATATTTGGTGAACGGACCGTACTCGAGCTTTTCATCCATGCCCCGCAAGGTCAACTTGTTTCAAATATACAACATTCAGGCAATGTAATGTAGTTGGACCCTCATGTCGATCCGTTTTTGTAGAATCCGTCTTTCCACGGAGGTCCATCTTTGCCGGCTAGGCAAGAGGATAGCGAGTTACCAACTATATAATACTCGGTAGGACATGTATTTCGATTCCTATTCCATTCCTAAGTAGTATGGCGGGGTTAGGGCTTGAGGACAAGCCCCTCTTCGGCCCAAGGACGGGCCTCAGTCGCCTACTGCATTCTATGGGGTCGGGTTATTCTCCGAAGGGGCAGTTCGGAGAAAACCCTCCATGGAATGCTTTACAGGCTCCTCCTAAACATCTATATCAAATGAATATGGACACAATTTTGGATTCATATCCTTTTTATTCGCTTACAAGATGAAAAATATTAAGTAGGATCTATTTAATGATCAACTAACTTTCAAACTAACAACTACGGGGGCAGAAATGTCATTGTGCATCTTATCCTATCAATAAACTCCCAAACAACAAACTTTCACACACAAAATAACCCTCCAAGTTATCTCTCTACATTTCAAATAGCCAAAGGGTAACCCATCGAGATAAGTCTTTTGACTTCCAAACAAAAATACAGGATAGCCTTTCTGCAAAAAAGTTATCCCACAAAATCTACCCCCATCCAAACTAACCCTTAATGCATGAGACATGGTTATTATCTCCATATGCTAAGGATTTTTGCTTAAAAGATCTGGCTATAGGTGGTTAGCACTGTAATCTAATACAATCATTCACCTAACATGCGGTCTCTCACGTCCATGTGCTAGTGGGCTTATCATCTCGTTTGTAAGAAGGCTCTTATAGTTTGCCTCATGCTTGTTTTATGTAGGGACATTATTTTAAGAATTGCACTTATTTTCTTATTCTGTAGCCTTATTCCATGCTACGATGCAGTTCTTTGAAGGGTCAAATCACCCATTAATGCTTTAGGGAGTCTTCCCATAAACTTTTGATATTAGAAACTTTAGGGGTTTAACTGTAATTAACCTACCTCTAACTTAGGATGGACCTATATAATTACTACTTTTCATATGAACCCCATACTAAATGGGTACCGATACTGGTGTTACAGTACCGGTATCACATAAGTTGAGTACCGGTACTGGTGAACCAGTACTGGTATCCCCAACATACATATGAGTTCTATATTCAAACGAGTACTGATACTGATGCCAAGTATCGGTACTCATAAGTTCTAGTTTAGAACTCATGTCCACATGAGTACTTGTCTAGTACTCACTATTTACCGATACTAGTAATAAGTACCGGTATACATAGAGTACTAGTATCACTCTAGGAATAAACCGATATCAACGAGTACTGGATACTTTGTCTGTGGCCAACAAGCACCGCTACACTCATCAAGAGTACCGGTACTTGTTGAGTACTGGATACTTTGTCTGTGGCCAACAAGCACCGCCACTAAAGCTAAGTACCGGTACTAGTAGGCTATCAATCTTGTCCACCTCTAACCTAGGACCTGATCTATATCTCAAGTGTACCGGTACTCACGATGAGTGTCGGTATAAATAAGTCACAATTTATGGATCAAGAGAACCCAAAATCTGATCTGTGACTAATGAGTACCAGTACTCGTGATGAGTGTTGGTATTAGTATGTCACAGTCCATACACCTAGAGTACCAAACCTTACATGCAGTTCACTAGTACTGGCAATACATGTAATCTACAATTCATAGTTTGTAACGCATGAGTATCGGTAGCCATCACGAGGTATGGGTAATACTTGTAGTTATGAGATATATATTAGTTTTCTAAGAAGATGAAACATCTAAGTCCAATCCTAGTTTATGCTAAACCTAAGATTTAATAATCTATTTTATGCTAGAAAGATTAACATATTTAATAAGAGAAAATAAGAAATATATGCATATGTATATATACAAATATATAGATTTTTATTAATATTACAAACGAGGTTTACCTGTATTCATTTTGAAGGAGAAGAAGTTGCAATATGGATCTTCTAAGAGATCCCTCTACCTTCTACTTGATTGAGAGATGCACAAAAGGGAATCCTTCCCTCTTTCTCAGTTGCCGCCTAGCCTCTCTCTTCTCTTCTCTTGGGTCACGATGGGGATGTAGCCCTTGGGAAGTGGTAGAGATTCCCTTGGGGACCATAACTGCCTATTATCAACAATTAGAGAAAATAATTGCTAGCTGATTTGCAGCTCCACCCATCAAGGATCTGTAAATCACAATATAGTCTCTGCACATGTATATAAACATAACCACACCTTCCTTTTGCATCTTAGCTTATATAAAATCATTAATCTTATTTGATCATTTTAAGATATGGGCTTTAGATGACGGTCACAACATTTATTGTCATTTAATTATATCTATATACTTATTTACATATACAAGTCCATACGTTGGATTTTAATCCAACAATTTTCCACTTGGACTGTGTGTATAACCTGTTAATCAGATAACATACAAAACTGGATTTTGAGCTCAACTTTGCTATTATATCTTTAATGCATATCTATAAACTACCCAATCTACTGATTACACTAGTAATAGAGCCAAGAGCTTTTGCTACCTCCCAGTAACTAAACCAACAATGACCACGTACACTAATGCAAAAGGTAACCAGAAACGTGTATATGTGCAACATGGAAATTGCATGCTAATGTGATCAATGCATGTCTATTCCCAAGTGGTCCTCCAAATTGAGATCACTACAAACAATCGAAACTGAATTACTTCTTAGAATAGACAATCAATTGAAAACTTTACGTTTTATTTATTTCAACAAAAATGAAGCTTTACAAAACTTTATACATACCAAAGAACTAAATAACCGGAAAAACTAAATTACCAAAGTTGTCTATTACAAATGAACACTATAAAATTTACAAACTCCCACTAAAGTTGAAGTTTCTGTAAGGACATAAGACCCATAGAAGTTGTGTGTTCATGGAACATCTTGGGTATTATTCCTTTAGTAAGCGAATCCGCAACCATGGAGTCTGTACGGATGTGCTTAATAGATAGTTGTCCATTCTGTATCCTTTCTTTAATAACCAGGAACTTGATCTCAATGTGCTTCAATTTGAAGGAACTCCTGTTATTATTGGAGTAGAGGACTACAGACTGATTATCACAAAATAGTTGTAGTGGCATGTCAATGCCATCTGCTTTGCGCAGCCCCGATATAGAATTCTGCAACCATACTCTATGATTGGATGCCTCATAGCATGCTATAAATTCTGCTGCCATAGTGGAAGATGCAATAAGATACTATTTTGCATTCTTCCAAGAGATGGAACCATTGGTAAGCAGAAATACATATCCTGAAGTAGACTTTCTGCTATCTAGGCACCCAGCAAAATCAGAGTCAATATAGCCGAAGACTTGAAGCTTTTCTGACCTCCTAAAGGTGAGCATAAAATCATGTGTCTTCTACAAATATCTCAGTACTCTCTTGGCTTCTTTCCAATGATCTTTTCCTGGTTTTGCCAAGTATCTGCACAAAATGCTTGTAATGTACGCCAAGTCTAGTCTGATATAGACCTGAGCATACATTATACTGCCAACGGCAATTGCATATAGAACTGTTTGCATCTCCCATTTATCCAAATCACTTATGGGGCACTAATTGGGACTAATCTTGTCTCCCTTAAACATAGGAGTATCCAGTGGCTTGTAATCTTGGATGCCATACCTTTTTAGTACCTTATCTATATAGCTTCTTTGAGATAAACCTAGAATATGGCAAAAATGATCTCGACATATTTTAATTCCCAAAACAAATGAACCATCTCAAAGATCTTTCATGTCATAGCGTTTGACAAAAAATTTCTTGGTGTCTAATAGGATACTCATATCATTATTAGAAAGAAGGATGTCATCAACATATAGGACCAAGAAGATATACCTACTCCCACAGAACTTATGATATATACATTCGTCAACGAGATTCACCTCAAAACCAAATGAGAGAATTACCTGATGAGACTTAAAAGACCACTGTCTAAATGCTTGCTTTAGCACATAGATAGATTTCTTTAATTTGCATACCATGCCTTTTGGATCACCAGTAACAAAATGTTCAAGCCAAGCCATTTAAATGGTTTCCTCAATGTCACCATAAAGGAATGTCATCTTCACATCCATCTGATGCAACTCAAGATCAAAGTGGGCCACAAGTGCCATTATAACCCTTAAAGAATCCTTAGAAGAAACAGGAGAGAATGTCTCCTTATAGTCAATGCCCTCCTTTTGCATAAAACCCTTAGCAACAAGATGCACTTTGTATCGCTCCACTTTTCCTTTCGAATCCTGTTTGATTTTAAAATTCTATTTGCAACTAACAGGTTTCGCACCTTCTGGTAGTGGAACAGCATCTCAAACGTCATTATCTTTCATTGACTTCATTTCCTCTTTCATTGCCTTAATCCACTTTTCATGATTCGGAATTTCCATTGCCTAACGAAAGCTGATAGAATCATCTTTCATCACCCTAATGTTCGTTTCATGCTACTGAAAGTGTACCACATAATCATCCGAAATGACACTCCTTTCCCTAATAGATCTCCTTAATGGCATGGTTTCTATATGTGTTTGAAGCTGCTCTATAGGGTCTAAAACTGTATCATTATTTTCATTGGAGTTGTCTTGAGCTATATCTAAGACGTGCTCCTCATCAACCTGAGTAACTTCAGGAGGAATAACTATATTTTCCTCTTCAAAGACAATTATTAACCCCGTTATCCTAGGCAGACTCAACACTCTCAAAAAACTTGGCATTACCAAACTCAAATATAACCTTAGTTGTGGGATCATAAAATTTATAACCTCTTAATCTTTCAGAATACCCAACAAAATAACAGCTAACAGTCCTTATGTCTAGTTTCTTTTCATTTGGCCTATAAGGCCTAACCTCAGCTAGGCATCCCCACACATGAAAATGCCGAAGACTGGGCTTCCACCCAATCCATTGCTCATATGGGGTCATGTTAGTAGCCTTAGTTGGGACTCTATTCAGAATATAAGCTGCAGTCTTTAAGACTTCTCCTCAGAGGGAATTTGGTAAGGTGGAATGAGCAATCGTACTCCTTACCATGTCCTTAAGCGCCTTATTTCGTCTCTCAGCAACACCATTCACAGTGGGCGACCTGGCATGATGTACTGAGGAATGATATCTCATTCCTCTAGGAGCCTAGCAAACGGTCCTGGACGTTATTCACCTGATTCGTCATATCTGCCATAGTATTCACCACCACGGTCAGATCTAATAGATTTAATTCTTCTATCGAGTTGATTCTGAACTTCGACTTTATAATTTTTGAACGTGTCCAGTGATTGTGCATTTTCATGAATTGGGTAGATGAAGCCATATCTTGGGTGGTCATCTAGGAATGTGATAAAATATTGTTGACCATTCCACGCAAGCGTAGGAAATGGCCCATAGATGTCCATATGAATCACATCCAAGACACCATTTGACCTATTGGCTTCAAACTTCCTATTGTTAGTTTGTTTTTTCTTTAATACATTCTATACACTGATCGAAATAAGAAAAATCTAAAGGGTCCAATATACCATTTAACACAAGTCTCTCAATTCTTCTTCTGGAGATGTGACCTAATCTCTTGTGACATAAAGTACCTGAAGACTCATTTTCTAATTTTCTTTTCACACCACGTGTATCTAAAAGTGAAGACTCGTTATATAAAGCTGCAGTACCTAGACAGTATAGATTATCAAAGCAAGTTAGAAAACCAAAACCAACTAGATTTGAATTTAAATACAAACTAACTTTTCCATCACTAAATGAACAAGTATAACCATATTTATCCAAAACATAAATAGAAATTAAATTTCTTTTGAAAGATGGTACAACAAAAGTTTCATTCAAATTCAAATATGAACCAGTTTTCGTCAAAATTCTAGACTGTCCTATAGCTTCAACTTCTACAACCTTCCCATCCCTGACATAAATGATTGTTTCAATGTTAGTAGGCCTTCGGCAGCTCAGGAAACCCTACATAGACACATTTATATGTGTGGTAGCACTCGAATCCATCCACCAAGTGTGCCTGCGTACTGAAGCCAAATTTATTTCTGAACAAACCAAACTTTGAGTCGCATCTTTCTTGGCACAGTAGGCGTGGTAGTTGGTACAGTGCTTCTTCTGGTGTATCTCAGCTCCACAAAAGAAACAACCCAATTTGGAAGACTCTCCAGTCTTCCCCTGCTGTTTCTTAGTTGGAGTTGTATCTGCAGCTTCTTGTTTCCTCTTTTTAGCCTTGCCTTTTCCCTTAGAGGAAGAAGCAACATTAGCATTTTTCATCCTATCTTGCTTCATGCTGTCCTCCTATTGGATGTAGTGCAAGATGAGCTCATTCAGAGACCAAGTCTCTTTCTGACAATTATAGCTCACCTTGAACTGCTTAAAGGAAGGAAGGAGAGATATTAAGACCAAATGCACTAATAAATCTTAAGAAATATCTAACGTAAGTGCTTTCAATTTGAAAGCAATGGGGGACATCTCCATAATGAATTCCCTACTGTTACCTTTCCCCTTATACTTCATTGAAATAAGATTGGTCAAGAGTGTACTGATTTCTGCCTTTTCATTTTTGGCAAATCTCTTTTCAATTTCAATTAAAAAAGTTTTGGCAGTGGCTATATCATTGGACATAATGCCCCTAAAAGCATCAGGAATAGCTCTCTTCATGATCATCATAGAGATTTGATTAGACCTCTCCCACCTTTCCTTTTATCTCTTTTTGATCAGGAGTACTAGTGTTACAACACTTATTGTCATTTGATTATATCTATATACTTATTTACATATACAAGTCCATACATTAAATTTTAATCCAACATTTGATTTACTATAGCCCGAGAGGATCAATCTATATGCCTATTTAAAGGCCCATTCACAAAGCTTAGGATTCGTCATTTACACATGGTTTGTGCATGATTCTTGGGTCTTTTCTCTAAGCAAATGTTCTAGCTACAATTTTAGTAAAGCGGATCTTAGTGTTCTTACTTCTCTGCTCTAGATGCTTGAGATTTAATTTTGAAAGCAATGTTTGGGGGCTAAGATTTAAATATTTCATTTGAAATTCAAGTTATTACCTACTTATCCTTGGTCTTCCCAAATGCTTCATTGTTTAGCAACATCGTATATTTTAGGAAGTCTTGTTGCAACTCTGTTTCACATTTTCCTAAGTTTTGGTGTTAACAAAAGCCCCTTTCCAGATTAATCATTTTTCATGAGATATCTTGCAAAGAATAGGTTTTCGATCATGAAGGCATTTATTGGCAATGATTTAAGCTAGTTGACGAATGACGATTGGTTGATGAGGATCTATCACTCTTTCTTTTTGATGTTACTTCTTTTAGGATGTAAAAGCCTCCTAATAAAGTGATTATTGTAGGCATAAAAAGAATTTAGTAATAAATATTAGGAATCACATTGATTCAAATCTCGTTTTCTAAAATCAAAATACGAATCAGAGTGAACATTAAATAAATTGGAGTGCTTATCAAAGTCAAAAGGTTAAAATGGTAAAAGGTACTTGTTACAAGTATTGGTATTACGTCCTAGTATCAATACCTGTATGTCACAGGTTTGAGGATCATTAACTCAAACTGTGATAAAAAAGTACCGGTATAGACGCTTACTACTGGTACATGGTTTTACAATTTTTGAGTTAACTTTTTATGATCCTGAATCTATCCCCAATAAGTACTGATACTCGTATTTAGTACCAGTACTTGTCTTTACTACCAGTACCTATAGGTCACATATCAGTTCTAGAATCTTATGTGAATTCAACCTATGACCAACAAGTATAAGTACTCATGATGACTACTGATACATATTAGTAGTTGATACTCAATAGTAAGCATTAAGTACCGATACCCATGATGAGTACCGGTACCATGCCTTCTATTCACTAATTGTAGTTTTAAATATTGAACTTGTCAGTAGATAGTACCAGTACCCAACTCTTAGTGCCACTACTAACTACCTATTGAGTCAAATCTAAAGGATTGATTTGCTTTAATTAACATTCAAAATGATTTTATTTGGCCCCCAACAGCTAGGGAGAATAGGGCCTTAGCTCTTGTTACAACTCGAACTCGACTCCACGTGGATCCCGGGGTTAGGGCACCTTGACTAACCCAAGATCCAGTTGTCCAATGAGAAATAACATCACAAAGACAAGCAATCCAAACATGTAACATAGCTAGAACTTAAATGAAAGCAGAAAACTGAAGAGTAGACTGTAAACCATACCACAAGAGAATAGAAAGATTCTCCACATAGCCATCACAACCAAAGTGAAGAACAAAAACATAACTAATGGTTCAAAACAAGAGTACTTACTACACGGTAATAAAGTCCGACTACAGTAGAAATGGAAAACAGACTAAGGCTGGGCTCGACTAGGCCTAGCACCTTCTACAACCGGTGGTACTAGCTGCTCGCTTCCTTGATCTGAACATAAGTGGCAGTCGTTAGCAAAAGCTGAGTAGAGTGGCAAGTGCAAAATAAACTAATGCAATTGAATTTAAAAATAGTAAACATTTCAGGTAATTGTAAATGTTTCACACACTTTCATATTTTGCTTTCATTTCTAGGTACCAGCTTTTTAGTGTTTCAAATATTCTAACAAAGGTTCTCATTATCTCTTAGTGCACATGTTCCTTAACAAAATGATCTTACTATAGTTCTCCCTGCGATGCAGGACGTGCACGTGGTACTCTCTTGGTCGAGAGAACACCCTACGTTTTCCCTACACCCGGTCTACTACCCCGGGTGATGGGAATACCATCATGAGCCATAACTAACCCATTTTGACTCAATTAAGTCAGTAAATGCTCCTACATAACAGATAGAGAGCCATAAGTCACTGAAAAATCATTCTGAGGGAGAGACAAGAAACTAAGGTTAAAACTGTAATTTTACCATCACAACGTGAATACAGTATGACCACGAGTTTCCCAGGGGGTAATTGATGGTCAAATGATCTTAAAAGGATAATAAGTGTGTTAGAATAGACAGAAAAGGGTTTGAAACCCTAAAAATAGACCTACTTAATTAACTGAGGTTCTGGTCAGAATAAAATTCACCTAAACCCTCTAAAATTCATAGAAAAATATTCTCTAGGGTTTGGAACCTTCTAATTGACCATCAGAACCCATCTTGAACCAAAATAGAGTCCTAGACTAACATTTGCCCTAATTTAGGTGTTTGCATAAATTAGCTAGTCAAACAAGGTCAAAACCTAAATCTAACTTCACCATTGGATTCCTTGGGTTAAAATTAGGTTTATACCAAAATTTTTACCCAATCTGAGATCATCTTGACCAAGTTTGCATTTTGGTCCAGTCAGACTCTTTCTATCTCATTCAGACCCTTAACTTCTGAATTCTCTTACTGATGTAAACACATTTACACTACTTAAAATGTCTATTTATGCATGTTCTTAAGCATAGGATTGCATTTCATGATATAAATATTGCATTACATGCATCATCTTGCATTTAGAGTAGTTTGAATAAAATGGAGGTTAATTGTCTCCTTTTATGTGATTGGACAGGGCAAATATTTTATCGGGGCCTCGGATCAAAGATCCAACCGTATGGATATGATCAGGGCGACGATTGGAGTTCAACGACTCCAAGATCGCCCTAATCAGGCATCCGTAGCATCAGATAGAGACCGGGGAACCCTAGAAGATCAAGGGCCAGGATGGTGTAAATCCGCACTTCAGATGGAAAATCTGACCACACGGATGAATTCGGATCGACGATCGCAGCCCAACGACACAAAAATCGAGTCAATCCGACATCCGTGGCACCATCTACAACTTCCAGAAGATGGACGGCTAAGATGGCGCCACGTGGCGCCATCTCAGCCGCCCAATCGGCCGCATGCGTCTGGTGAAGACCGCGCACCGTCTCCTCTCCGCCGTTGGATCTCGATCCAACGACTGCGGTCGCTCGCGTTTAAAAACGTCCGCGCGACCATTTTGCCCGCGTAGCGCAGCGGCGACGCAGCTGCGGGCGAAGCGGAGGTCGCGGGTTTGAGCCGCGGTGAGGGGGTGGAAGGCGCGGGCGAGCGGGCGCGCACGAGTGTCAGATGAAGATCCAACGGCCGCGCGCGCCCGATAGCGCCGACGCGCAATTGGACGCTCTGGTGAACGCTCGATCGCACGCGGGCGGGCGCGCTACGCAGCGGGCGCGGACGCGATCTAAGCCGTCCGATCTCGCGATCGGACGGCTGAGACGACGCGGACGTGCGTATGCGTTACGCGCGCAGGCCAGCCGAGCGGGCGCGCGTGGGCGCGGCGGCGACCGCGACGGCGGGGCTTTAGCGACGGTTTTATCCGTCACTAAAGACCCTTATTTATTATTTTGAAGATGTAATGTCCATTTTGCCCCCACTCCTTGCAACTATAAAAGGAGACCCCCTCCATACGAAATTTGCATCCCTTCCTTCTCCTCTCTACCTCTCCAAAGCTCAAGAGAAGCTTGTCCCACACCCGGGATGCTTCTCGCGAGATAAAGTCCAAATTTTCGTCCCCCTTCGGAAGTGGATCCCGCGACGACGACGGCGTGCTGCTTCGTTCCCGTTCTTCTGCTTCGTCCTCCTTCGTCCCGCTTCGTTCTCCTTCATCCAGGCGTCGTCCCGTCCGGCTCGTCCTCCAAGCGACCGTCGAGGAGGATTTCTCTCTCCCTATTCTTTTTGCTGCTTTCTAGTATAGATTTACTGCTTTCTAGAGTAGTATATTCGTCCTCCGAGCGATCGTCGAGGAGGACATTTCTCCCTCCATTCTTTTAATGCTTTCTAGAGTAATTGTTTTATGTTTTCTAGTTGTAACGAAAGAACTCTTTTATGATAAATTCCTTGTCTATTCTACATCTCATTTTGATTTCCATGTACAGTATTCTTTCTCTCTCTCTTACTCCCTCTCTCTCTTTTATTTGTTGTAGATACTTAGATAGTTTAAATTGAATTTCTTCGTGACAAAATAAAAAGAAATGCGAAGTTTTTAAATCAAACGTTCGCCTCCCTGTGTTCGACCCGGAATTTTGATTTCGGTATAAATTTTATTTGTTGAACACGAATCCTTCGCTTTCGAACTACAACGACGGGTTTTCCAAAACCAAACACGTTAGCGTAGGTGCGTAAAATAAGTTCAACACTTACAAATAGCCCCCAAACTTCTTTACCTTCTTCACAAGCAGGTCCCCGCACCATTTTTGGAAGGTGAAACCTTCATCGTCGAGTTTCGAGGGAAGATTTCTCGCTCGATTCTCAATGAATCCTTCAAAAAATTGATACAGGGATTCCTTAGGAAGTCTCCTTCCATTTAAGCCATTCCTTGGGCTCTAAGTCGTTCTCAAAAGGTCATGCGAACCTTTTAAAGGTTAGGGTATCCATTGTTGCAACCACTTTCCGAGCTTGAAAGGGTGTCCTAAGCCCTATAAAGGAAACCCCAGGGCACGACTGTGCTCTTCAGCTAGTTTTGGCCTCAGAAACCCTCTTCTTCTCGATCTCCGACCACCTTCAGAATTAGCTCCAGCGACCCCTCTCTGCCCTCCTTTTTCGACTGTCCAACCATCAAATTGGACGGCTGATTATCCTCCCTCGTCTGCCAACGAGAGGTCATGCCTCTCCCTCAGTCGACGTTGCCGCCTCGCCGCACCATCCTCCTTCTCCGAGTCTGGTCAACCAACACCGGCACCTTCCGTCTCTATATCACGACCCTAAGTTCCTGTGTCTCTTTCTCTCTCACTATACTTTCTTTTCCCAATCTCACAATGCACGCACAACCACTGATTCTCCCTCAACACCATCACCTTCTTCCGCTCCGGCGAAGCTCTGGCGATGCCCAACCATCTCTCCACCGCATGAATCGCACCGCTATCACCTCCATAAGCTCCGTCGTGGTCCACTCTTCAAAACCCTTCTTCCCATTCACTACTTTGCTCACCCTAACTTGCCCCCGAACACACCCACTCTCACGTGCACAGTCCGACTCCACCTCGTATGCATGGACCTCGCCACGCCACACAACCACCACAGTCGCATTCGTCGTGGTGCGGCGATCCTTCCTGAACCTTCTGACAGGGTCAAGAGGCCGTTTGCTTGATTTCAAATGTGTCCCCTCACCTCCATTGATGAAGAACTTCAAAGGAGCTTCAATCTCTCTCCAGGTCTCGTTTGCCCCAGGTGGAAGTCCTACGTCGTGCGGACTTGCTTCAGGTACTACCCTAGGCGGTCAATTAGACGCTGGGACCTTAGCAGCTATGCCAATTAGAGGAATCTCCTTGCTGCAGATGCACGCGAAGAAGGGATGTGGTTTAGTCCCACATCGTCAGCTGAAGAACGCCCCACGACGCATAAATTGCAAAAGTGCTATAGCCTTATCGCCTCGGACACTGGGAGTGAGGTCCCCGCTCATCCGCTTACGTGCCTCATCCGCGACCTCTCCCCTGCAGACCTGGTACACCCGACTCGCCTAAGCCCACTCCTTGGCTGCGACCACGCCCGCAGTCTTAGACCCGGGTACGTGCCTACCCGATTACTTGACTATACCCTGAGGGGCCCTGGGAGGGAGGAGCCTAAGAGGAGAGAAAGAGAGAGAGAGTGTGGGGAAGGGGAGGGTTTTGCCCTCTGTGCATGAAGAAAGAAAGAAGAAAACAGGAGAAGGCCTGACCAGCAGAGAAAGAGAAGGAGAAGAAGAAATAGAAAAAGAAAGGAAAAGAGAGGAAGGCTTGAGTAGAAGAAGATAAAGAGAAGGTGCCGCACAAAAAGAAGAGAAAGAGAAGGAGAAGAACAAAAGAAGAGAAGTTCAGAGAAAGAAGGAAGCTACACAGGAAGAGAAAGAGACCCTTGGGTCTCTAGCACTGTAGCACATATTTAAGACGTCTGATATATTTACTTACATCTATTTGAGGCTTTGATTTAAGTGTTATTTGTAAGGAGTAATTGGTGATTTAAATCACCATTTTACTCCATTCTTTTTGCATATTGATCCAGACAATATTCTTATTGCAATCTCTAATCTTAATTTAAATTGTGATCTTGAGTTTTGAATTCCATATTGCTCCCTGTGTTCGACCTCGGACTTAAAATTCGAGTAATAATTTATTTATTTTCAAAGCGATTTCGATTATATTACAACACAGTTTTTAAACCTAAATTTCGCCACGCAAACACTGGGGTCATGGTCGCGACATAACGATGACTATGGCATGCACGATAAATGCATAGGAAGCTACCCCACACTGGCACGCGGTCAGTCCTTTCCGCTAACAGGTACGCTTTAAGTCGTGCAGCACAAAACAAAATAGGGGTCGTGCCCCTCACCAATCTGCGTACCCTCACCCGACTATCCCGGTTAGCCCCGTGGGCCTAACAAGAGTTGATGTAAGGAGGCAATTCCTACCTTGGGTCCCAACCCAAGGAAAGGCTAGCTCTCTCCTTACACAAGGGGCGAAATGCTCTCCTTGGTACATACGTACATGAGGGCTAGCTCACCCCCAAACTAGAGTCCAAACAACAATCATGCCTCACTGTAGGCGAGTTATTTCATCACCAAGTTTCGTACCGTAGCAGGTAAATTATTCTTCTACTACATCTTAGTGTTCAAGTACGTCTTAATTATTATTGCTAGCAAGCTCATTCAATGGTAGTTCCATCCATTAAAGATAAATAAGCATCATTCACATTTATGTTATATCAAATAAGTTCCATGTATTGATGATAACCATGCATCATTCACATACTTAGGTCTTATTCTATATCTATCAGGCTCTATGATATCATACACATTTAGCAACACCGTTAGATTGAATTGTTAACTTAATTGTGACCACCACCATATTGGCTAAGACATGGGTAACAAAATCACTTAATACCTAATCTATAAGGATAGGGTGGCATTCATCAATCCTTAAATAGATGGGGCCTAATTGACCTTAAACTTCTATTGCATAACCTAGGTTTCAAAACAGAATTCTTTAACTTCGAGCATTTACTTAACCAAACCAAAGAGAAAGAGTAGAAGAAAACCACTTTACCTAGGGGTACGGGAGATATGGGGGCACGAGCAGCGGATCCTGACAACTCTGCAGGTCCCACACGCACCACAGACTTGGGGCCTACACCAATTTAATGGTCAAACGGGGCATCAAACACGTTGATCAACATTTTAGTATGCAAAATTAGTTCAAAATAGTGTAGAAATTGCTTTAAAATGTAGGAAAAATCAAGAGCCTTCCAACAATACCTTGGTTGCACGATTCCGACCCTATTTGGGCCTTGAACCTGCCTAGAAACATTCCCTTGTTCGCTTGTACCGAGCCAGGTCGGCTCAACTAGATTGAACCGACCGTCCGCCTGTGTCAGTGAGCGCTTAATGCTTAAATCAGACATTTGAGACACTCCTCAGACGTCTTAAACAGTGCGAGACCCTAACTCTCCTCCTCAGACATCCAGCGGGTGTCCCAATTGTCCTCGAACCTCTCTAAACCTCCAATACACTATCTGGACGTCTAAAAAACCTCTAAGTCCGCCCTCGTGTGCGACTCCTTACAAGAACTCGCTTTGTGCGAGTGCTGCTTCCTCATGTAGCTCACTTCTCGAGGCCATCTGTTTAAGAGCACTTGATCGGGTTTTAAAAAGGTCGCGTTGTAGTACAGTTGAAAAAGTGTTCAAAATAAATACAATTTATTACACGAATTTTAAAGTCTGTGGTCGAACACAGGGAGCAAATAAGGATTTAGAAATCAAGATCACAACTTGAGAATTTGAAAGAATATAATATGCAATAAGATCAATGTTATACTGTAAAAAGATAGGAATAAATGTAAGGCACAAAATACTAAAGAAACCAATGTAAGTGAATAAAGCTCAAAATTGGACATTTGATTTGTGAATCAGATGCCTTAAAATGATGATGCTACAGTGCTTGATCTCTCTTCTTTCTTCTGCTTCTTCTCCTGTTCTTCTTTCTTTGTCTCTGACGGTTGCCTTCAATCTTCTTCTTTCTTTCTCTTCTATGTTCTCTGGCTTTTGCCTTTCTTCCTTTGCCTTTCTCTTCCTCTACCTTCTTCTCTTTCTTTCTCTGCCGGCTTTTCCTTCCTCTCTTTGTCTTAGGGTTTGGCTTCTTCCCTGGCTTCAGCTTTCTTCTTCCTTCCTTCTTTCTTCTTCCATGGCTTCCTTGCCTAAGCTTTTCTTCGGCCTTATCTTCTCCTTCCTCTTCCTTCAGCTTGGCTTCACCTTTCTCTGCAGAGAAGAACCTACCACTACTCGCGTGAGCTCTCTTCTTTCTTTTCCCTCTTAGGTTCTTTCTCCAAGAGGCACCACTTCTCGGGTAATTAGATCGGGTACGCACTCGAGACCAGGCCCATCGGCGTGCGGTGGTGGGCGAGGTGTGCTGGTCAGGTCGAGCCACCAGGTCTGCGGGGTGTAGTCGCGAATGAGGCGTCAGGTCAGGTGAGAGGGACCTCACCCTATGAGTTGGAGGCGATAAGCCCAATGCAGAAAATCAACTTATGCAGGTGTGGTGCGCCAAATGTTTTTGAGGTGGGACTAACTTCCCACCCTCTTTCATGCGCGCCTGCAGTAGAGGGGCGTCCTTTGATTGCAGCTATACTTCGGCCTTCGACACCAATTGGATGCCTGGAGACGTTCGCGAAGGCTCTTCGCGTGACTTGAGACTTTGTCTTGGAGTGGGCATGGCTGGAGAAACTTGCAAGGAAGCTTCAGGCTGTGCATCAATGGCGGCGAGCCCCTGGACCTGAAATCACGCAAATGGCCTCACGACCATGTTAAAAAGCTCAGGGAGCTTCGCCAAGGTGCGGCGAACGTGCAGAGGTGGTCGGCGTGGCATGGGAACGCCTGTGGGAGCGTGCTTAGGGCACACTGCGGCAGTGTGTGTGGGTGTGTTCGGGGGTGCGTTTGGGTGAGTGGCGGAGAGTTGTGAGTAGGGGGTTATGATCAGTGAGTCGGGCGGTGCTTATGGACCGGTCGGCGAGGAGGGAGGTGGTCTGTGGAGGTGGAGCGAACTTGCCGAGGTTGTGGCCGGAGTCGAAGGGGATGATGGTGGTGGAGTGCGGCAATGGTCGTTTGAGGGAAATAAAGAGGGGAAAAGAGAGTATAGGGTAAGAGATACTTATTTGGGAGTGAAGAGACGAAGAGGGAGGCAGGAATGGCGTCTGGCTCATATCGCCGACGCCGGAGATGAAGGTGCTTAGTGAGGGAGGTCAGTGAGGACGAAGGGGAGGCAGGAGCGTCGGCGAGTGCTGCGCGACGTGAACGAACGAGAGGAAGAGGAACCTGCCATCGATATTGTGGCTAGGCGACAAGGGAGAGTAGGGGAGGTCCCCGGAGCTTGATGAGCGAGTTGGCCGAGGAGGAGAGATGAAATTGAGGGGGTTCTCCGGCTGATTTTAAGCTTGGGAGATGCAGGGTGAATTGGGGTGTCTTAAATAGGCCCTAGAGGTCGGTTTTGTGCTTGGAAGCCAAGCTTCCAAGCACGGCAAGGTCGCTGGCAGAGGAAACTTGAGATAGACCCAAATCTCTCATGCGTTTGCATGAGAGATTGGGTAACTAATAGGGCTTCTAATTGGGTTCACATTGGAGGAAATTTCTCAGAGAATCTCCCTTTCAATTTTGAAGGGGATTCTCTGAGAGATCAGGGAGAAATCGCCCTTTCAAGGTTGTCGAAGAGGGATTTCCTCCGCTATAATGGCGGAGGGACCTAATTGCAAAGAATGATGAAAATGTTAGGGGGTCAATTGTAAGGGTTTTCAAAGATAGGGGTAGAAATGCAATTGGACTGGACCTATTTGCAAAGTGGGTCAAGATTAATTCCTCTTAGTTCCAAATTTTGCTACAAACCTATTTTGAACCTAAGTAATCCAATGGTGAGATTGGAGTTCGGGTTTAACCATGTTTGATTGGACAATTTACGTAAAAACCTAATTTAGGGTAAATATTTGTCTGAGATCCGATTCTAAGTCAAAATTGGTTCCAATGGCCAAATTGAACATTCTAAACCCTAGAGAATATTTTTCTACGATTTTTAGAGGTTTTAAGTGAATTTTATCCTGATTAGAACCTTGTTTAATCAATTAGGTCTGTTTAAGGGTTACAAGAAGTCATTTAATTCCCAGTATTCACATGAACCCTTTTCTGTCTGATTCAACCCACTTATTATCTTGTTAAGACCATTTGACCTGTGTTTAGCCCATGAGAAAATCTGTTGTTGTACTGCAATGGTGAAATTACAGTTTTACCCCTCATTTCTTGCTTTTACCTCAGAACGATTATTCAGTGAATTAGGACCTCCAGTTGGTTATGTAGGAGCTTTTGTTCTCTTTTATAGGTTAAAATGGGCTAGTTAGGGCTCATGATGGTGTTCCCATCACCGTCCCTGCCGTAGACACCTCAGGCAGGTCGTGCCTCGAGCCTTGACCGTCCCCAGACATTTGAAGCATGCCTTAACCGTCTGCAGAGCCTCCCAACCATCTGTAAGGTGTTGCGTACATCCAATGAGCGTAGGACTCGCCCCCACTCCGAGCATAGAATGTGTCGTGACAGCAGCTGCAACACCTTGCATTGCGAGGTCCTCGCGTCGTGCGTCGCTGCAAACCCCCTATCTTGCCTTCTTCTCTCTGATGCTCGTTCTCCCTCTCCCTCACTCTCTGTTGTAAACGAGGGGAAAGGTAGGGCGTGCCGCTCAAGGTGGTGTGGGAAAGGAGTGGGGGTTGCGAGGGAGGGGTTTTAAAGGGGTAGCGGGTTGGGTTTTAGGGCTCGTGGGGTCAGGAAAATTTATGGAAACAGTCCTAAGTTCTTAAAGTTACTCACGTGGGGTAAAAAGGGTAGGAGGTAGGGGCATAAGAATTATGCTAAGCCCCTCTACGAACCAAAAAAACTCTGATGGGGTCCCCATGTTTGTTTCTCGGTGCACGAAATTCACTTCAAGGCCCCTTTAGTTTAGGAAAATCGTCCAAATGGCCCTTGGAGAGGGTCATTTCAATATAACAAACTTAAAGGAAGTTTCGTCCCTGAAACTTAAGCTAAAACTAGGGTGTAAAAGAAGTAAAAAGTGCACATAACAAACTTAAAGAAGATCAAAGTCATCTAAGAAGTATGTACCGTTAAAGAGTTTCAGGTACCGATCTCGCATTGCCGCCTCAAGCTCCCAAGTCGTCTCCTCGTGCCGTTGGCTCCTCCACAGGACCTTTACCAGTGGCACGTCCTTTCATCTTAAGTTCTTGACGGCTCTAGCTAATATCTATGTAGGCCTCTTTGGGTAGGTTAGGTCATCTCCCACCTTGACACACTCGTGGCTTAAAAGGTGGCTAGGATCAACGTTGTATCTCCTGAGCTTGGACACATGGAACACGTCGTGCACACTTGATAGCTGGGTTGGAAGGGCATGTTAGTAAGGAACGGGTCCCACCCGCTCCATGACCTCAAAAGGTTCCACAATCTCGGCGCGAGCTTCACTTTCACCCCAAACAGCTGTAAGCCCTTCATGGGAAAACATGGAGGGAGACATGATCTCCAATCTCAAACTGTACTCCCGACGCTTTCTGTCAGCGTAACTCTTCTACCTGCTCCTAACGGTACGGAGTTGCCTGTGAATCTACTCTATCACCTCCTAACTCTGGCGGATCAACCTAGTACCAACCTCCCACTTGGTCCCAACATTGACCCAACTGAGGGGAGCCGTACACTTCCGCCCAAATAGTGCCTCATAAGGTGCCATGCCAATACTTGAATGATAACTTTTATTGTATGCAAACTCTGCCAGGGGCAAATGCTCCTCCCAGGAACCTCTCTAGTCTAGTTCATAGGCGCATAGAAGGTCCTCAAGTGTCTGGATGGTGCGCTCTGACTGCCCATCGACCTGGGGATGGTAGGCAGTGCTAAACCTCAAGTGAATCCCCAAGGCCTACTGGAACTCTGCCCAAAAATGGGAAGTGAAACGAGTATCTTTGTTGGATATGATCTTGCGGGGAACTCCTTGAAGACGCATCACATCCCTAATGTAGCACTCTACTAACTGTGCTGGTCCAAAGGTGACTCAGATCGGCAAAAGCCGCGTCGTCTTCATTAAACTGTCCACTATAACCCAAATGGCATCATGTCCTTGCTATGTAACCGGTAACCCCACTACCAGATCCATAGTGGCACTCTCCCACCTCCACTCCAGCATAGGAAGTGGCTGTAACGGTCCTACAGGCCTCTGGTGCTCGGCCTTCATCCGCTGCCAAACGAAACACTGCTGCACAAACTCTCCAACATCCCACTTTATCCCCTTCCAATAGAAGTCACATCTCAAATCATGGTACATTTTGGTGTTCTTGGGATGTATGGTAAACCTGGACCCATGTGCCTTAGCCAAAAGCTCCCTCAACAACTCCTTATCTCTAAGGACACACAAACACCCCCTCATACGTAAGATCTCATCAGTGAAAGTGAAATTTCCTAGGTCTTCTGTTAATACCCTATCTCATAGCGTCTACAGATATGGATCAGCCATCTATCCAACAATGATGCGATCTATGAGGTCTGGTCGTGCCTGTCTAATCACTGTCACTACCACACAGTGTCCACGTGGCTCCTGAGGTCGCCAACTGCCCACCTCCTGCATGAGCTGCCAATTCCGTGCATGAAAGTTAGCCAAGTGGGCAGGCGCCTTCCGACTCAAGGAGTCAGCCACCACGTTGGCCTTCCCCAGATGATAAGAGATGCTGCAGTCGTAGTCCTTTAGCAGTTCTAACCAACGCCTCTGTCTCAAGTTGAGCTCCTTTTGATCAAATAGGTACCTAAAGCTTTTATGATCCATGTAGATCTCAAAGGTCTCACCGTACAGGTAGTGCCTCCATGTCTTCAAAGCGAAGACGATAGCTCCCAGCTCCAAGTCGTGAGTGGGGTAGTTATGCTCATGGGGCTTTAGTTGCCGTGATGGGTAAGCGACAACATGGCCCCGCTGCATAAGCACACCACCCAACCCCTGCAATGAGGCGTCAGTGTAAACCACAAACCCGCCACTACTGTCTAGAATGGTGAGCACATTAGCTAAAGTCAGCTTCCCCTTCAACTCCTGAAAACATACCTCACACTTGTCTACCCAAGTGAAAGGCATGTGTTGAACGTTGGTTTGCTACGCTGACATGTTTGGTTTTGAAAAACCTGTCGTTGAAGTATGAAAGCGAAGAACTCGTGATCAATAAATAAAATTTATACCGGAATGGAAATCCCGAGTCGAACACAGGGAGGCATACGTTTGATTTAAAAACACGCGTTTGTTTTATTTGTCACGAAGTAATTTAATTGACTAGAAAGCATCTATCTATTTACACTAAATAGAAGAGAGAGAGAGAATGAGAGAGAGAGAATATTACAAAAAAAAAGATGTAGAATGCACATGGAATTCATTATCGAAAGGATTGTTCATTACACTAAATATTACGACTAGAAAGCGGGAAAATGATTACACTAGAAAGCAGTAAATCTACTCTGAAAAGCAATAAATCTATTCTAAAAAGCAGTAAAGGAATGGGGAGAGAGATATCCTCCTCGACGGTCGCTTGGAGGATGAGCCGGATGGGGTGATGCCTGGACGAAGGAGGATGGAGCAGGACGAAGGGGGACGAAGCGGGAAGAACGGGAACAAGGAAGCACGTCGTCGTTGTCGTGGGATCCTCTTCCGAAAGGGGACGAAAAGTTGACTTTATCTCGCTAGAAGCATCCTGGGTGTGGGATAAGCTTCTCTTGAGGTTTGGAGAGGGAGAGAAGAGAAGGAATGGATGAGGATTTCATCCGGAGGGGGTCTCCTTTTATAGTTGCAAGGAGTGAGGGCAATTTGGTCATTTTAATTTGAAAATCATTAATCAGGGGTCTTTAGTGACGGATAAAACCGTCGCTAAAGCCCCATCGTGGGTGTAGTGGGCTCTGCCCACGCGCGGCTGCTAGCCTCCTTGCGCGTAACTCACGCACACATCTTGTTGATCTCAGCTGTTCGATCGTGAGATCGGACGGCTTAAGTCGCACCTTTGCCCGCTCCTCAACGTGTGCCTGCCCGGGTACGATCCTGCGTCACGCGCGGGCGTGCGATAGAGCATGGGGCGGATTGGGCGCCCGCAGCCGCTCAATCACGATCGAGCGGTCGCGGAGCCAGCTCACCTGCGCCTCGATTGTCTCTCGCGCAGACTCAAACGCGCGCCGCTTGCTCGCGATAAGGCATTCGCCCGCTATGCTGCGTCGTCGAGATGGTCGCGTGGTTGAATTCAGGCGCGTGCATCCACAACTGTTGGATGCGCATCCAACGGCTGAGAAGTGGCGCTCCGATTGAAGAAGAGAAGGTGCGGCGGGTGCTTCGGTTGATTGTGCGGCTGAGATGGCGCCATGTGGCGCCATCTCAGCCATCCATTTTCTAGATGATGTAGATGGTGCAACGAGTGTCGGATTTAGTCTATTTTCACACCGTTAGGCTGCGATCGTCGATTCGAATCCATCCGTGTGGTCGGATTTTTCGTTTGAAGTGTGGATTCACACCATCTTGGCCCTTGATCTTCTAGGGTTCCCCAGTCTCTATCTAATGTTGCAGTTGTCTGATTAGGGCGATCTTGGAGTTGGTGAACTCCAATCGTCGCCCTGATCACATCTGTACGGGATGGATCTTCGATCCGAGGCCCCGATAAAAAGTTCGCCCTGTCCATGAACATAAAAGGAGACAATTAACCTCCATTTTATTTAAACTAATCTAAATGCAAGATGATGCATGTTATACAATATTTATAGTATGCAATGCAATCCTATGCTTAAGAATATGCATAAATAGATATCTTAGGTAGTGTAAACATGTTTAGTCCTTCCTAGTCATCTGTGTCATAGAACGCGCAATTTACGAGAAACCTCTGATAAATCGATGGCAGTAGCCTGTTAGCCCTAAGAAACTGCTTATCTCTATTACTATGCGTGGCCTCTCCCAGCTGAGCATGGCCTCAACCTTGGCCGATCCAAAGCTATCCTGTCTCTGGAGACCACATGACCTAAGAAAGTAACTTGTCTTAGCCAAAACTCTCACTTGCTATACTTGGTGTATGGCCTGCGCCGTCTCAAGGTGTCTAGAACCATGCGTAAATGCTGCTCGTGCTAGAATGGATCTCGAGAATATACTAACACTTCATCAATAAAAACCACCGCAAACTGGTCCAGGTAGGGCTTCAAGACGCGGTTCATCAGATCCATGAAAGCAGTGAGGGCATTGGTTAGCCCAAATGGCATGATCAAAAACTCATGGTGTCCATATCACATTCGAATAGCTGTCTTGGAGACATCTATCTCCCTGATCCACAACTGGTGGTACCCCGATCTTAAGTCTATCTTAGAGAACATCGTGGCATCCCTCAACTTGTCAAAGAGGTCGTTAATGCGGGGCAATGGATACTTGTTCTTGATGGTGACCCGGTTCAGCTGCCTGTAGTCAACACAAAGTTGAAGGGTGTTATCTTTCTTCTTCACTAATAACACAGGCCCCCCTAGGGGGACACACTGGGCCTCACAAAGCCCTTCTCCAACAAGTCTTGCAGCAGGTTGGAGGGTAGACTGTGTCCCCCTATTGTGACCTCAGTCCGTAAAGACCTCCTCTATGACAAACAACTGTCCCCTTGGCCCTTTAATCAGAAGCAGATCCTCTAATAGTGTACTATTAGGCCCCAAACTGACGGCAAAACTTGTGGAGGCAAAAGAGTGTGCGGCACCAGAATTAAAACACACGTAAACTAATTTGCTAGAAACTGTAACCACACTTGCCATACCAGAACTTGAAGCTCTAGCGTCTCTATGAGTCAAGGCATTGAGATGCCCCTCAGCCTTGGTGTAGAAGAGGCAGCCACACTCTGGGTCGGGCGAGTAGCGGCTTGCTGATACCCACCTCGCGACTGCTGTCCTTCTCCTCAAGACTGGTAACCACGGTCGCTAGATCGGTCTCCTACGCTCGATGCGGGGAGCATTTGGTATGCTTCTGCCCTAGACAGGCAGTCCCTCCTCTTGTGGCCCAGCTAGCCACATTCGTAACAGAGAGGGACATGACCTCCTCCCTCAGTCTGTCCCTGCTGATAGCTGGGCAGGGTTTGTTGCAGGTAGCTAGCCCTTGTCTAGGTCCTCCAAAGGTCGCTGGCGGCCCCACAAAGCGGGATGCCTCCCCTGCGGGTATCGTGTACCTCCTCTCCTGATAGCCCTGAGGGTGCTCAGGCTGGTAGGGCCTTTTCCGACCTCCCCCGTCGATGTCTTAGGCAATCGAGTTGGTCTCCTTGTAAGTCATCGCTGCCTCGACCACGCTCGAATGTCTTCTAATGTGCGTTGTGCTTTGTGCAGGGTTAAACATCCTAAGAGAGGAGTTGAATTTCCTCTCTTATACAATAGTCCAGCAAAGACAATGAATCGAGTGGCCTTTAACTAGAAGGATTTCAAGTCTTTACATCCTCTTGGGAGTTGTCCCATTAGGATATAGTCCCTTATTTGGTTGATCCATTTTTTAGTCATTCTTACGGCCAAGACAACAATCTTGAATATTGACGGTTTACTTAATTTTTCAAGGAACAAAGTTCCATCCTCCATGTCATTTGTGGAGGATGCAAAGTGGGCTAAAGCATCCACCAAGTAATTTTGTGATATGGGTGCCTTCTTTATGGTTACCCTTTTGAATTCCACTATCATATCCCATACTTCCTAGGCATATAGCACCTTGATCCGATCTTTCGCCTGGTAATTGCCATTTACTTGCTTGGCTACCAATTGAGAATTTGTAAGGGCCCACATGTATGTGGCTCCCATCAATTTTGCAAGTTGTAGGCCCACCAGCAGTTCCTCTTACTTACTAACATTATTGGTAGCTAGAAAGTTGAGTCATATGGCATATTGGCCCATGTACCCTTCAAGTCTGATGAGAACCTCATCATGAGCCATAACTAGCTCATTTTGACCTAATACAAAGGATAAAAGCTCCTACATAACTCAAGGAAAGGCTTAACTCAGAGAATTCTGAGTTTAAGGAGAAAACGAGTCATAAGGGGTAAAAATGCAATTTTACCAGTATAATCTGCATACAGGGTAATTCAGGGTCCAAACATAGGTCAAAGCAACCTAATAAGAATAAAAGTGGGATGAGATGATTTGACAAGGGCTACAGCAATTCCAAGGAACTAAATGATAATCTGTAACCTTAAAATAAATCCACTTCAATTCACGAGGTTCGAGGCAAAGTAAAAATAGAATAAATCCTCTAAAATTCATAGAAAAATAATTTCTAGGGTTTAGAACCTTCAATTTGGCCTTCAGAACCCATTTTGACCTACATTGAGAACCATGCCCAATTAATAACTTAATTCAGGTTTTTGCGTAAATTGACCGGTCAAACAAGATTTAATCTAGAAATAAAATTCACCATCAAATTCCTTAGGTCCTAATTAGTCATGTATAAAAACCTGAGCCTAAGAAGAAACCTTCTTAACCAACTTTACACTTTGGTCCTCATATATTTACTTTTTGACCCTCAACTTTTGAACCCTCACATTTCTACCCCTAACTCTCCTTCGTTCTTTGCATTCAGGTCCCTCCTGCCAGAACCTGACCAGCACCATGCTCCGGCGACCTTGCGCGGAGCATGGCGCTGCGCAGGGTAAGGGAGAGGGTCTGGCAAGTAAACCGGGGGTGCCCTGCGTCGTCAGCCATCGCAGGGACACCCCCCTGGTCGCTGGAACCCACCATACCGTCCGTGCGAACGCACGGACGGTATGGGTCTCCATCTCCGGCGTCCTCCGGCGAGGGAGACACGTCGTCTCCCTCTGCCCTCCTCTCTGATTCTACCCTATAAGTACCCCCCGTCGCTCCACCGTTCGAGGGAGCTCGGTCCTGATGGAGAAAGACCCCCACTTCCTCTCTTCCCACTCCGACAGGAAGCCTTCCAGCTCCGGCGGCCTCCCCTCTTCCTCCTCGTCGCTCTGCCGCACTACCAGCTGCAGGGTTGCTCTCCCTCGCTCTTCCCGCGCCACGCCGCACCCAGCTGGCGCCTCTCCGGCCCGGTCCTTGCCGCCGCCCCTTCCCCCGGGCATCTTCTTCGGCGACAGTCGATACGACTGTCGCCCGCTCTGGCCCCTCCTCGTCCTGCTAAGTAGGTAGAACTCATCCTCTTTCTCCCCTCTTCCTTTTCCTCATTTTACATCTTTACTGTTACCCCGATCCGACCAATCGCCCTCACCTTCTCCACCTCCGGCCCCTGCTCCGGCGACCCGCTCCCATCACTCCAGCAACCCACACAGCTCGCCGACCACCGCAGAACCTCCGCCTCCTCACCCTGATCAACCTCCGCCCTTCCACTTCCCCCAAATCACCCTCTGCAACTCCACCGAACAAACCCATCTCCTAACCTGCAGTTTGACCTAGGGCGGCCCTTGGGCTCCGCCCCGCCGCCTGCACACCCCCTGACCGCCTTCACCGTGCCACGGCAAAGGTCCTCCGCGTTTCTGATTGGGCCGAGAGGCCGTTTCTCTGTGGGCAGGTACCTGCGCTCGCCGCCTCCATTATTGAAGCGAAGCAGCTTCTTCACCTGCTGCCCCAGGTGCGCCATGCCCAGGTCATGCTCCCAGGCTACGCGAGGTGTCTTCGCAAAGCGTCAGGCTGCTGTTGAGGCGAAGCCCTCGCGCGAAGCCCTCGTGCGAAGCCTCGACCGCCGCTGCCTCCTCCGCGTAGGCGTCAAATTGGGGTGGGACATTTAGTCCCACCTCGGAAGGCTCTGGAGGAGCGCAGCGGTATAAAGTGAAAAAGTGCTGGAGGCTTATTGCCTCAGCACACGGGGTGAGGTCCCCTTCACCCGCCCGATTACCCGGTCTCGTCCGCGCTCACGCCTCGCGGACCTGGCCCGACCCGACTTAGCCCGACCTGCACTCCTCGCCCACCACGCACGCCGGTGGGCCTGGTCCCGGGCGCGACCCCTTACCCGACTACCCGGCAGCTCTGGGAGAGCTTTCCCAAGAGCGGATTCTGTGAGAGAGAAACGCGAGGGGGGAGGGTAGAGCAGGTTTTTGCCCGCTGACGAGAGCTTTGAAGTGTGCAGGCACAGGCGAAGAAGAAGAAGACGAGCGAGGCAGAGAAGAAGGACAACGAAAGCTGAAGGAAGGAGGAGGACTGTAGCAGCGGCGGTTTAAGTCGTCTGATTGGAAAATCAGACGATGCTCTGAAGGCAGAAAAGAGGAAGAAGAACAGGACCGCAAGGGAAAAGAAAAAGAAAGAGACAAGCAGAAGCAAGAGCTGAAAGAAGAAGAAGAACATCACCCACTGCTGCAGATAAAGAAGACAGAAAGAAAAAGAAGAAAGAAGGAGAGACGATGCCCTGCAGTAAAAGGACTGCAGAGAAAGAAGGAGAACGAAGAAGCCGTGCCGCTGAGCAAGGGACCGCAAGAAGAAAAGCTTTACAGCTGAGGTAGAAAGAAGAAAGAAGAAATAAGAAGAACAGAAGGCAGAAGAAGAAGACCACCAGGAGATAAACAAAGAAGAAAAACCAAAAGCCAAAGAGAAGAGGAAGAAAGAAGAAACCAAATTTTTATCTCTCCCTCTCTCTCTCTCTTTATTTTTGTAATATTTTTTGTAATAAGAATTTGTATCTCTAGAATACAACTTGCTCCCTGAGTTCGACCTCGGGAACTCTTTATTTCCGAGTAACAAATTGTATTAAACGGGTAATCACCTCTCTATACTATATTACGACGAAATAATAGAACTATAGAGGAAGGTCGCCACCAAAGTCCCTCAAGAACCGGACTAGTACTTGCCCCTGTGGATGCAGATGACCCATTTACTCATAGGGTCCACCCAATTTCATGTTCTCGGATTTGTCTCTTTGTAGGCTCAATAATAAAATCTGCTAGAACCTGCCCTTTAACAACTAGGCGAGATTGATATTTAATATAAATTCACTAAGCCCCAAAGACCATAAGACATATCATGTCAAGGTGGAGGGTCAAAAGAGCATCCTTTTTAGGGGTTAATTTGTTAAAATTGCCATAGTATGTGCTTATAAATATGGTCTGTCAAATCGCAAGTAGTGTTATTTAATTAGGTGATATTAGCATGAAAATGAATATAGTGGAAGTGATTACCTACAAGCGATCCTACATAGATTTTTCAAATGTATTTAACCTGGACTAAATCAGATTTTAAGTAGTAACTTTGATGCCCAGGGTCAAACTCAGGGAGGCAGGTTTAAGGTTCTTGATTTCTACGTGAATCCTAAAAGCGTGTCATTTCTATTCACTTATTATGTTTTTGGATTTTTATTTAGTTTAAAATTTTTTTGTGATAACCTTGTTTTGAGGGACTCTCTCAAAACAAGATGTTGGCGACATACCAAACTCAAGTCCAAGTAATCTTGTTACATGCAAGATCAAGTATTTGCAAGTCAAGGGTTATCTTTTCTCTTTTATATTTTTCTGGTATTTTCTTGACTATCAAATGAAAGATAAATACTTGACACAAAATAGAAATTATTGAATTGAAAAAAATTGAAATACTTAGCTTATTTATATGTATATAGATGTATGTATGTATATATATGTATATATATATATATATATATATAAATGGATATAGCTATATAATATAGTGATGGGGGGATTGAATATGTGATTCAATTTTATGTAGCGTGGTATTAGTTCGACCAGTGTCTAGAGAGATGAGATCAAAACTGTTGATGCGCTACGTACGAGGTGTGGAATGGACATTTTTGCGTGTGTGTGTTTGAATGCTTGATGTGCGCAGGCTATCGCATATGTGCGTGCAACTTGTGCGCATACATACTCGATAAAATGTGCGGGAAATGGGGACATGCGCTTGATGAACGGATATATGTGTATGTGTACGAATATATCTATGGATGTGTAAAGGTGTATGAGAATATGTAAGTGTATATGTGAATATATATATATATATATATATATGTATGTAAGGGTGTGAGTGTATGTGTATGTGAATGTGTGCTGCGCATAAGAGGCGTTGTGTGCACGCAACAGCAGGGAGTGGCACGAGTGAGGCACCCGGTGAGTGTGGTGCACAATGCGTAGGCAGTGAGTGTGCGCAAGTGTAACCGGTGAGGTGAGATGGAAGAGGTGCGCATGGGGTATGTGCAACGTGGTGTTGCGACAATGACCAGCTAAGTGAGAAGGGTGTCGGTCATTGTCGCGCTAGCTAGTGTAGGGGGGTCTCGCACGAACGAGCGATGACTAGCTGGAGTGATTTTTTGACCGCCTAACTTCTCAGTTAGCCGGTCAAATGAGGAGAGAGGGAGGTGTGCGTGCATGTGTGTGACCGGTTGAATGGAGAGAGGTGCTTATGTGTTGAACGTTCCGAGTTACTATACTAACGTGTTTGGTTTTGAAAAACCCATCGTTGTAGTTTGAGAGCGAAGAACTCGTGTTCAACAAATAAAATTTATACCGGAATAGAAATCCCGGGTCGAACTCAGGGAGGCTACGTCGATCTATATTCGCAGTTATATATTTTTTAGAATTTTTCTTGAAAAGTGAAGCAATGTAATTACAATGAAGCCATAATAACAATCATACTAAACGAGAGAGAGAGTGTGTGTGTGTGTGTGAGAGAGAAAACATGCATTCAATAATTCAAAATGCTTATACAATAAAACCAAAGAAGAATTACACTAGAAAGCAGGAAATCAGCTAGACTAGAAAATAGGAAAATTCTACACTAGAAAGCTGTAAAGAAGAATGGGAGAGAGAAGTTATCCTCCTCGACGATCGCTTGTAGGACGAGCCAGACGAGACGCCACCTAGATGAAGGAGGACGGAGCGGGAAGAAGGAGGTCAAGGCAGGAGGAATGAGAACGAAGCAGTACGTCGTAGTCGTCGCAGGATCCGCTTCCGCAATGAGAGCGAAAATTTGATTTTATCTCGTGAGGAGCATCCCAGGTGTGGGACAAGATTCTCTTGAGCTTTGGAGAGGGAGAGTAGAGGAAGGGATGAGAATTTCGTGTGGAGGGGGTCTCCTTTTATAGTTGCAAGGAGTGAGGGTAATTTGGTCATTTTAATTTGAAAAACATTAAATCAGGGGTCTTTAGTGACGGATAAAACTGTCGCTAAAGCTTCATCATGGGTATTGGGGCGTCGCCCACTCGGACGCTCGCCTGCTTGCTCGTAACGCGCGCTCCACGATCTGCGATTCTTACGATCGGACGGCTTATCTCGCACCTCCGCATGCTCCTCAGCGTGCGCCCGCCCGCGTTTGATCTCGCGTGAGGTGCGGGCGTCCAATAGCGCGTGGGCACTATCGAGCGCCCAATGCTACTCGATCCTCATCGCATGGTCACACGCGCCCGCTCGCCGCTCCTTGCGATTCGAACGCGTGCCGCACACTCGCGTTAGCGCGCTTAACCAACGCACTACAAGCGCGTTTGTGTCGCGCTTTGAGTTTTGTCTGCGTGCGCTTACAGTCGTTGGATGTGCATCCAAAGGAGGAGAATCGTCAAAGAAGAGTGGGCGCGGCGGGTGTAGCAGTCGATTGGGCGGCTGAGATGGCGCCATCTTAGCCATCCGTCTTCTGGATGATGTTGATGGTGTCACGGTTGTCGGATTAAGTTGATTTTTGCACTTTTTGGTTGCGATCGTCGATTCGAATCCATCTGTGTGGTCGGATTTGTCGTTTGAAGTGCGGATTCACATCATCTTGGCTCTTGATCTTCTAGGGTTCCCCGATTTTTATTTGATGCTACAGATGTCTGATTAGGGCGATCTTGGAATCGTTGAACTCCAATCGTAGCCCTGATCACATCTGTATGGTTGGATCTTTGATTCGAGGCCCAATAAAAAGTTTGCCCTGTCCATGAACATAAAAGGAGACATTTAACCTCCATTTTATTCAAACTAATCTAAATGCAAGATGAGGCATGTTATGCAATATTTATAGTATGCAATTCAATCCTATGCTTAGGAACATGCATAAATAAACATCTTAAATAGTGTAAACATGTTTACATCATTACGTGAGCTTGTTTGCATCGAATAACTGAGAAGTTCTTTGGTGAGCGAGCACAAAAATGAATTGTAATTGGGTCTCAACAATGCAAATGAAATAATAAGAATGACTACTCTAATCTACTCTACTGGCTATGAAAATCAACAATAAAAATAGCAAAATAAAGTTAGGAACCACCATGTCTACCTGCTCACAATGGATCTAGACGATGGTGGACCTCTCTATGGTGGTTTGTAACCATGAGAGGTTATCCCAATGGCGCAGCGTGCCCTCTCAGCTGGTGAGAGGTTGCTATGAATGGGAGAGGAAGAAAGGGAGAGAGTGGAGAGTGTGGTGGTTGGCTGTGTGCTGTGGTGTGTGCTGAGGGAATGTGAAGTGTTGACCCCTGTGAGGGGAGGCGTAGGTAGTGTTTTATAGGTAAGGGATAGGGTGGGGAGCAAGCCAGTGGTTGTTAGGATTCTATATTTTTTTTGGGAATTTTGTAAGGGAACACTTGAGGTTTTGGTTAATTATTGTAGTTGATAGGTGGGTGATGTTAGGTGGTAGTGTAAACATGAGGGCTTTATCTCTCTCTCTTTCTTCCTCTCTCATTATGCATGAATACAGGTATTTACAAGATGCAAGTATTGTTACCTAATCCTAGATGTGTAAAGCTAGAAAATAGCATAAGATTGACAATTTGATGGCATGAATGGCTGCACAATCATGATCGGAGCTTTCGAGCTGCTATGACTAGGGCAACGGTTAATTTCTCTACCGTCGATTATCTAGCCTTTCCTCTACAAAGTTTTTCTCACATAATAAATGGGTCATTGGATACTACCTTCCTTCCATACCAACGCGACACTTATGACTTGGTCGGAGGCTACCAATTATAAATAAAGTGTTTCACCTGCTATTGGTGTGGATAGTATGGGCGAAGATTGGAGATACATTGTGAGTGCCTCCAGGGCCTCTTGAAATTCGTTCGTCTAATGGGTAATGTTGTACTCTTTCCCTTTTTTTACGCATTTGAAGAAAGGTGCGTAACGATTGGAAGCTCGTGACAAGAAACAACCCAAGAATGCAATTTTTGACCAGTGATTGGACTCCTTTGAGCATCATAGGGGTCTCCAGGTCCATGATCACTTTTATTTTTATGGGTTTGGTTTCAGTTTCATGGTGGGAAATAAGAAACCCTAAAAATTTTCCTAATGAAACAACAAACACATATTTATCAGGGCTTAATTTTAATGTATATTTTCTTAAACGAAAGAACACTTCATTCATATTTTTCATATGGTCTTCAAAGAAAGTTCCCTTTACAAGCATATCATCTATGTAAACTTTGAAGCTCTTTCCTATAAGATAAGAAAATACATGATTTACTAGACACTGGTAGGTGGCCCCAGCATTCTTAACTTCGAAGAGCATTACTGTGTATTGGCATAATGCCTTATTAGTTACGAATGCTGTGTGCAGCTGATTAGGGACTACCAAGGATATCTGGTGGTAGCTAGAAAACATGTTGTGGAAAGACATATTTTAGTCCACATCTCAAGTCAACGAGGGCATCGATCTTGAGCAATAGAAAATTGTCCTTTATTGTTTAAATTTGTGAAGTCATGGTCTCGCAAAATCGCTAAATAATAAAACGTTCGTTATAGTGTGATTTTTCGAGATGGAAATAAAATACGGAAACTCTTGTGAGCCTTAGGTCAAACCCGAGGAGTCGTAGGATCAAACTAAATGTAGAAAACATGATGAAAATTTGAAATCCTAACTAACTAATTTTTGGTTTTTTTGATTATAAAGATGGAGATGAGAAGAAGGAACACAAATCAAGTAGATAACTATGGGGGTGAGAAGAAGGACTTGCAACTAATATAGATGAAAAATAAACTTTATTAGAACTAGAAATATTGTCAATGCAACTAACACTACTAGAACAAGAACAAGAACAAGAAATTTAACTAAAATTACAACTAGAAGAAGAAGAAGAGATGGAGCTTTGTCCATTGATGCAATCGCCTTGAGGATGGAGATGAGGATGCAGTAGAGGCAGAGGGTGAGGAAGATGGACAGTAGAGATTTTTTGTAGAGTCAGGATGTGAGAAAGAAGGTGAAAGTGTTGAGAGGGTATTCTAATTAGGAAGGCTATAGAGAAGGTGGTGAGGTGGTGGAAGATTATTATAAACTAAGGTACTTGACGAGCGTGTTTCCATGTTAAAACTTGCATCGTACTATAGTTGAAATACTCTCAATCAAGTTTTAAAAATTTATATTTCTTGAAACAAAAATTATTCCGAAATCGTTCGTTGGGAGCGAATTAAGTTGTGTAAAAAGCACTTTTCAAATTTTTACAAAATTTTAAGCTTGAAAGTTTGATATAAATGAAATATGCTAGAAGGACAAGCTATCAAACTCAAGAGAAATTCATATTAAATCAAGTACCAAAAAGATATATAAGAAATGTTTTTTAAAAAAATTTGTCTCTTTGTGAACTCAACATGCACTTAACAAATTCAGAAGTCATGGATATTTTTCTTTTTCTTTTTTCAATTGCAAAATCAACCCCTTTGCTTCATGGCCCAAACTTGCCCCTCTGTGGGCCGCCCTTTATAGGGCTCTCTATCTCTTAATATATAAGTATCCAAGGCTTATGTATGCATATGGGTAGCCTTCCCTATTTAGGCTGATCAGCCAATCCATGTTATTCCAGATATAGTGCTTCAGAGAGTTGTGTGTGCACGATGTGGGACTAACTCCCTTTCCTTTTGCTGTTGTGTTTTGCGCTTCTTGCTCGTGCTCCTGCAAAATGCAACCCACGGTGTGATTGCAGTATCACCATTGAATCCTTTGGACGAGCAATTGGATGAGGACTCTAAGGTAGTCTGAAGATGCTGGGGCCAAGGGGGTCTCGATCAGAGTGGCGAATCTCCAACACAGCGCCAAAGAATGAGTGGAGAAGAGAGAAGTTCGACTAACGTCGATAGAGCTTGCCAAGTCCTGACATCGTTCGCTGAAGGTCGTAATGTGCTCTTTGTGCATCAACAATGCTTTTTGCGAAGCTTGAGAGCTTGAGGAGGACAGAGATGTCTTGTGAAGGTCGAAGAAGACGACCAAAGGAGGCAGAGGTTGCCTTGGAGAAGAAGCTAGTCTCGGTTCCAAGAAAATGGCTAGGAAGCATTGCCTGACCAAGCTAAGGGTGGTGGAGTGACTGAATTGATGATGGCAGAAGGCAGGGTCTAGCGGGGTGTCTCGGCGAACAAGGGCCTTAATTTCTTGAGGGCTTTTGCTTGCCAATGCCTGGCGAAGCTTGCTATCCATTTTCCTGGAACCGAGACCAGCTTCTTTTCCTAGTCAACCTTTTCCTCCTCTGGTCGTCTTCTTTGACCTTGGCAAGACATCTCTGTCATCATTGTTGACACACGAAGAGCACATTATGACCTTCAGCGAGCGATATCATGCCTTGGCAAGCTCTATCGACGTCCGCTGGACTTCTCTCTTCTCCGCACATCTTCTTTGACGTTGTGTTCGAGATCCGTCACTCTGATCGAGACCCCCTTGGCCCTAGCACCTTCAGACTGCCTTAGAGTTTTCATCCAACTTCTTGTCTAGAGGATTCAATGGTGATACTGCAATGACATTGTGGGTTGCACTTTGTTGGAGCACGAGCAAGAAGCACGAAACAGTGCAGCAAAAGGAGAGGGACTTAGTCCAGCGACTTTTTTTTTCTTTTCTTTTCTCCTTTTCTTTTTTACTTTTTTTTTGAAGTAGGTGGCTTCCCTGGTCTAAGATTTACCTAAAGGCAAAAAAGAGAATGGTCCAGTGGCTGGGCTCTGGACAACCTACTTATGGGCTGTTACCTACGATAACTTGCCAGTCATGTCACCCTAGAAGGTTCATTAGCTACGCAATTTCCATTAAAATCGCCAAACAACGAGTCAGTGCAAAGAAAGTGTGTAGATGCTTAAAACCTAAAGTTCCCTCAAATCAGAGGGCAGGTTGATAAGTCTTGTACTTATCACCCAAACTTATTTACTCAAATTACAATAGAATTAAGGTTGGCGAGTACTCGAAAAATAAATCCACATTTTAGTGGATACACAGGCCGATTAAGTCCAAAGATTTGAAGGGTCTTTGTGTTCAGATCATAATGTAATATTTTCTAAGATTAAAAAGTCCTAATGTCCAACTATTCCTTCCTAATTCTTTTTTTTTTATGTATAAATAAGAAGTGAAAAACAATTTACATGAATTTCACAAAGCTGACCAAATGATTCAAAAATGAATCCACCCCCGCATGCCTAGCTGATGCAATGTCCACATTGAGAAGGGGACATGAAAGAAAGGGTAGAGTGTGAAAGATGTCACCTGAATATGAAGGTTGTATCAACTTTGTGTCATATGTACAATTGCTGAGTTTAATGCCGTCAGTTAGGCGAAGTTCAGCCAAAGAAGTCACAGAATGGCTAGAGCAACCGTGTCTGAGATGAGTTCTGGCAGAGTACAATCAATAATAGGCTTCAGACGTTGACCATTGACTTTAAAAGTGTTACCCCTCTTTGGGTCAGAAATCCGAACGGCTCCATTTGGAAAAGTCTGGTCAATTATGAATGGGTCATTCCATTTAGATCTATTTTTGTCAGGAAAGAGCTTAAGTTTAGAATCGAAAAACCAGACCTTCTGGTTCGGCTCAAAGCTCTTGCGGGAAATCAATTGATCATGTAGAGCTTTGGTCCGAGCCTTGTAGATCCTAGCATTCTCGTATGCATCATTTCTAAGCTCTTCCAACTCAGATAGTTGCAATTTCTTGGTCTTCCCAGCTAGATTCAGATCTAAATTGCTTTGTTTGATCACCCAGAATGCCCTGTGTTCAATCTTTATGGGTAGATGGCATGCCTTTCCATACACCAAACGGAATGGAGACATGTCGCTGGGCGTTTTATACGCCTTGCGGTAGGCCTAAAGAGCGTCCTCAAGCTTTTGAGTCCAGTCGTTGCGATTAGGCCTAACCGTTTTTTGAATAATGTTCTTGATCTCCCGATTGGAGATCTTGGCTTGTCCATTCCTCTAGGGATGGTAAGGTGTGGAAATTCGGTGACTAACCTCAAATTTGGCCAACAAATTCCAAAATTGGGCATTAGTAAAATGAGTGCCACCATCACTGATGATGGCCCTCGGAATCCCGAACCTACTGAAGATATTTTTCTTGACAAAATCGATGACCACCTTGTGGTCATTGGTTCGAGTGGGAATCACCTCAATCCATTTAGACACATAATCAACAGCAACAAGAATGTACTGATGTCCAAATGAAGGGAGAAAGGGTCCCATGAAATCGATGGCCCAAACATCAAAAATTTCAATAGGAAGAATTGGGTTTTGGGGCATCATATCTCTCTTAGTTATGCTCCCGAGTGCCTGACATCGAGAACATGACCTTGAGAAATCCTGGGCATCCTTAAATAAAGACAGCCAATAGAAGCCAGATTGTAATCTTTTTGCAGCCGTCTTTTTCCCGGAGAAATGTCCACCATACCCAGCTGCATGGTAGAACTCGAGTATATTGTTGAATTCATTCTCCGATACACATCGGCGAATAATCTGATCAGTGCCGATGCGGTACAGTTCAGGGTCCTCCCAGAAGTAGTATTTGGCCTCAGATTTGAGTCTATCCTGTTGTTGCTTGGTCCAATCCTGGGGGATTTGACCAATGATCAAATAGTTAGCAATGTCAGCAAACCATGGGGTGTGGACACCTGAAACTGTAAGAATAGCTTCGTCCGGAAAAGTGTCAGCAATCGAAATGTCCGGATGAGAAGAATCACGTAGGAGTCTCGACAAATGATCCGCTACCACATTTTGTACCCCAGTTTTATTCTTGATTTCAAGATCAAATTCTTGAAGTAGAAGAATCCAATGAATAAGCTGGGGTTTGGCATCCTTTTTGGCCAAGAGATGTCTCATGGCCGAGTGGTTGGTATAGATGATAACATGAGACCCTAAGAGATAAGCCATGAGTTTTTCCAAAGCGAACACTACAGCTAGTAATTCCTTTTCAGTAGCAGTGTATTTCCTCTGGGTTTCATCCAGAGTTTTACTAGCGTAGTAGATGACAGAGGGCTTTATTTCAATTTTCTGACCCAAGACAACCCCGACTGCGTAATCAGAAGCGTCAGTCATGATCTCAAAAGGGGCTATCCAAATTGGTGATTGCAAAATTGGAGCACAGGTGACTACCGTTTTCAAGAAATCAAATGCCTTTCGACATGATTCGTTGAAAAAAAACGGCGTTTCTTTGACAATTAGACGTTAAAATTGCTAGACTTAGGGCTCAACTCACGTGTTTCCAGTCTACTTGAAACTGTAGTGGCAAGGAAAGTCAGGTGGGGGAAACCCTATAACCCATGGAAATGCTCTACTTTGTAGGGGTCTTTACGGGACTCATGTTTCCTGGCTGTCCAAGTAATTCTTGGGGTGAATGAGTTTCTGATCTAGAGGTCCATCTACCTTGAATCTGCCTTAGTCATCCAATTATTTTGGGTGCCTTAATTGGATCCAATACACATCTAGTCCCTCTCATCTTTTCTGTAGTATATGCACGGGAAGGAGGTCTTTAAGACACACCTTAAGGCTTCCATTGGAGTCCAATACTTGAGGTTAAACTGGAGACGGCGATGGTTGCAGCGAAGATGGGCAAGATCATGACCCAAATCTCAATGAAATTCATCGTTGTCACACAGTGATTCTTTGTAGACGGATTCCAGTGAAAATTGTGTCAAGAATTGTGGCTTGCCATTGATGGTTGTGACCAGCTGGCAGAGCTCAAGGAAGATCGTCAAGGTTGCAACTGGCGATGCTGTGAAGTCACCAACACACGTGGAATTACCCCTAGATCATTCTTAACTATTTTGGTGTGATTCACCGACCAACACCACGAGATCTTCGCGACCAACACGTGGTCATTGGCTAAAGCTTCGAGGGGGCATAGGTAGAGTTCGAATGAGGAAGAAGATTTTAGGGTCTAATTTGAAAGAAAACTAGAAATGTAGGGGGGTCTTTGTAAAAATATCAAAAAACTAAGGAATAAATTGCAAAGTAGGTCAATATGAGATCTGATTAGGCTTAAAATTTAGAGTTAACCAAATTTTGACATGAGGAATCCATTGGTGAGGTCAAAGTTGGGTCTTGAGTTCATTAGGTTGGGGGAAATTGCACATAAACCCAATTTATCAGATATATTTATCCTAAGTGTCTTCTGAGATCATTTGTAGCTTAAATTACTCAAACGATCTACCCAAACCCTTAGGATTATTTTCAAATGAATTTTTAATTGTTTAGGTTAAGGAAAAATTGTGAGTAAGCCCTAAGATTTGCAACAGGCTGAAATTAGGGTTTTAGGATTTTGATTGATTTGTTTTCCTTCTCGAAACCCTGGTTATCAAATATTGAGCTTTAGTGTGGATTTTCAGGTACTTTAATGACCATGATGAATAGCTCATTGGTTTATTTCTTTTAATTCCCAAAAATTAATGTAAATATATTTCATGCCCTCTGAAATGATCCGGTGCCCTTTTTAGTCGGATAAGATGTTTGGAATGTCGGTCAGACGTCCAAAAGTAGGAGAATATCGTACATTCTTTTCGCTCTGCGCGTGGGCGACGTGTAGAGTCTCTCTCTCCTCTCCACCCCCTCACCTGAACCCTTAAACCTCCCTATTTAAACCCTTCTTCCACTCCAGACCCCACCACTCAAGCCATCGCCGCCTCCACCTCCTCCTTGCGTCGGCCATGCCCCACCAACCTCTCGTCTCTGCTGTAGTCGCAGCGAGGAAGGAGAGGAGCAGGCGAGGGAGAATGGGGAAGAGCGAGAGTGAGAGAATGCGAGGGAGAAGGACGACGGCTGCGGGAGCTCGGTGGAGCTCGAGGAGGAGTTCGTGGAAGAGAGGATGCCGGCGGGGAGCTTCTCAAGCTCCTGCAACTGCTGGAGTTGCCGCTACATCGTCTAAGGGCGGAGGCGTGAGTGGGGCGAGCTGCGCAGATGAGTCCTGGTACTGGAAGTTTTCTGGTATCAGACGTTTGGAGGGTTGATCAAACATCTGGAGAGGCATTAGGACGTCTGGAACTGAAGCTAGACGTCTGAAAGCATATTATCGCACGAGGTACATGTTTCCTGTGCTACTTTCCGCCATGCAGATCGTAGCATAGGAAATGTTTAGCTGTTAATCTGTCTGCGTTTTCATACACAGGTGCGGGGCGTTGGCAAGGCGCGTGATGCACCTTTCCAGGCACTTTTGGACATTTGACCTTAGTCGGGCGTGTTTCGCATGTTAGAAATCGGGGTTATAAGTAACCCGTTATTGTAGTTGCAAAACACATCGATCAGATAAAATTTATATCGAAATTCCAAGGGAGTCCCAGGTCGAACACAGGGAGGCGACGTTTACTTTACGTGAAAACCGTGCTTCAATTTATTTCTTTTTGGTATTTTTGGTTTTGTTATTTTTTTGTATTTTTGTAAGAAGAAACAAGCAAATGTATCACAAGATAGAGATGTGGAACGAAAATGACATGTATATCAATCCAATGTCTATTACAATCTACTATGAAAGCATAAAAAGAGAGGGGGGCGACAGGACATCTCTCGAATCGGCTGTTCGGTGAGACGACGACGCCTGGCGGAAGCTCGGATGAAGGAGGTGAGGACGGGACGACGGAGGTGAGGTGCTAGAGGACGTCGGGTTGAGGAAAGATTCAGCGTGGCTCCGGAATGGAGGTGAGAAGACAGAGGTGATCTGCTACTGGAATGGAGTTAGGAGGACGGCTTCAAGTCGACCTATGAATGGGGATGGGAAGTTGGAGGAATATTTGGTGGGGTAGAGGTTTGCTACACTAATAGGAGCCTTGGGAGCTTGAGAACAAGCTCTAATGGAGCGTTGGTAGGCATGCTAGAGCATGGGAGTAGGTGGGAGTAGAGTAGGTAGAGATGGCTTGAAAGGGAGGGGGTCTAGGTCCTTTTATAGTGGAGAAGAGGCAAAAATAGGTATGGGACCATTAGTGACATCTAGGCTGTCGCTGGAAGTGTCGCTATAGGCAGCTCAAGCCCGCTCATGCCCAAAGTTGGCTTTACTGGTGCGCGAAGAATTAGCGACGGTTGTAAACGTCGCTGTAAGTCCAGCTTATGCATAGCTGGCGCTGCTCACCTGCCTTGTTGCGCGCGCACCCACGCGTTGGCACTGCACTGTGCACATGCATGCTTGCGTGCACATGTGCACTCGCGCTGCTGCGTGCGTGCGGTGCCGCGTGCGTGCACTGGGTAGCTTGGGCTGCGCCACGTGACGTAGTCTAGGCCGTCCATCTTCTTCTTGTTGTAGGGGCTGCTACAGGGGTCGGATTGAGTTGATTTTCGCTCCGTTAGGCTGTGATCGTCGACTTGAATCCATCTGTACGGTCGGATTTGTCATTTGAAGCTCTGAATTATGTCTCATAGTCCCTTGGCCGTTGATCTTCCTCAGACTGCATATGGTGCTACGGGACTCCGATCATGGCAATTTCAGAGGCGTTGTACTCCGATCGTCGTCTTGATCAGATTCGTACAGTTGGATTGTCAATCCGAGGCTTCGAAATAAATATCCTTCTCTCCTAACCACAAAAAGGACTGAATTAGCCTAAGTTATATACTACTACTTTAACTGCAGAATGATGCATGCTATGCAATATTTATAACTTGAAATGCAAATCTAAGCCTAGGAACATGCATGAATAAGCATTTACCCTCAATAAATATTTTTACATCGGACCTCATCGCCAGACGTCTGACGGCACTTTCAGACGACTGGAGGCATAGTCCGACATTTGGAACCTCCTTCAGACGATCGCAAAGGGATCCAGATGTCTAAGGAACTTGCAGGAGACACAAGGTAAGATATGCCGTCTTTTAAGATGTCTGGGACTAATCCCCGACGTCTGATTAGGGACAGTAACCGTGTTTTTAGCCCGTTTAAGGCCTAAACGGAACCGAATTTCCATAAACAAAGTACCGTTGTTTTCCACTCGAGTTTCTCTACGTGTTCAAGCTGAGTACCTACTGTTTTAAGATCGTCTGATGTAAATTACTCGCTGGTACAGGTTACCAGCCGGTGCCATGTTCGGGGCCCGCGGAGATGACGAGATCTGCGGTGCAGGCCCTCATTCCTCCCGTGATACCCGGTAGAGTGGTTTACTATAACATTAAGATTTTACACAATGAAAGTGCATGTTTAGAATACTTGAATAAACCTTAGGATAAGAAATGAACCCTAGGGTAGAAACAAATGCGAATGGTTGAACTGTGAAACCGCAAGTTGCATGTATATGATTGAGAATTGAATTGTAAAAACACGAGTTGCCTGTATATGGATGAGGAATGAGTTATGCACCATGTGATCTGAATACTGATAAATGGAACGAATATGAGCATGAACCCTACGGGGAATTAGGAGTAGAACTCCTGTGTATGAAAGGAAACCTCGTATGTAGATAGGAAGTGAGCTGGCCCTTGTGTACACTGTACCAAGGAAAGCAACTGTCCTTTTTAGTGTAGAGGCGGAGGCAGCCACCCCTTAGGTTGAGACCCGAGGTAGGACTGGTTACTCTACACTGACTCCTGTTGGCCCTTGCGTACATGGTACCGTGGTGAGATACTAGTGTAGGGAGGGAGCTTGCCACCCTACGGGCCCAGGGTTAAGCTAGCCACCCTACACGGATTTTGTTAGACCCGCTGGGCAAACCGGGGTAGTCGAACAAGGGTACGCGGACTGTGGAGGGGCGAGACCCTTGTTTTGTTCTGAGGGGCGTGACCCCTATTCTGAGAGAGCAAGAACCTATACTATTCCATGCTGTACTTTAGGCGTACCCGTTAGCGGAAATGACTGACCGCGTGTCAGTGTGGGGTAGCTACCCGTGCGCTTATCACGCATGCTGTAGTCGCCTCTACGTCGCGACAGTGCCCCCGGGGAGGTTGATTGGGTGTAGGACTATCGTGTTAGACTCTCCCGACCAGAAGAGCACCACGTGTACCTTCTACTCCACGGAAAAGACTGCAATCAAGATCGTTCCCACAAGGAACAAGCAAGATCAAGAAATACTTTAATCCTTTGTGAAATAAATGAACCAAAAATACATAAATGAGATAAATAGAAATGAGAATAAACATGGTTACTTGCTTTACTTTACTTGCACATAAATATTGTAAACACCACTCTACTCAGCGTTCGCTGACTCTGTCTTTTCGTAACCCTGTTCAGGACCAGGAGTTGAGCAGCCCGAGTTTCCGACTGCAGAGGGTGCTGGGCCCAGCCGAGCCCAGCTGTAGTCGTTTCTTTCCAGCTCTTTCATTTTTCTGCTATTGTAGTGAGTAATAGACATCTATTTTACTCTTCTTATTACTTTCTGCTTTCTTTCCACTGTTGTTGTTGTTGTGGTGGCATGTATTATGTCGAGACAGTTGTTCTACTTTCCTTTACTATTTCATTTTTTTTGCCTAGTTATAATGCATGTGTGGATGTGGTATTATTTTCCTATTTTTGGTTATTTCTCGTTGAACGACTAGGTCTGGGGATTTGTCGAGGTGAGTCGGTCTCGAGTCCTGTATGGATCTGGGACTAGGTCGTAACACCCTCAAATTCTTAATATTGTTAAGTTATACCCTTTTGTTGGATAATGAAGTTAATTTAACCTTAGAACTTAGTCAAATTAGACTAGATATAAAGGGTGATGGTGTTACCATCAGTACTTATTGAGGGGAGGGGGTAGGCTCCTATTTATAGAGTTTCCTAGGTTCTAGATGGAAGGCTAGGATTGAATAGGTTTAGGATCATAGGATAGGATGGAAGGATAAGTTAATAGGGTTTGGATGAAAATTATGGAAGGCCAGGATTTTTAGGAAAGAGATATGCACTTTTATGCATTAAGAAATGGCTTAGGATAAGATAAGCATCTAAGGGTCCAAAGAGAAGCTGTAGTGAAAGGATATCATTTGGGTGTTCTACTTTAGGATCAAGGAGGGGATAAGATATGGTGTTTTGTGGTATTATGACCCAAACTTGACTCCGTGTGGAACCCAAGTCGGATCGCCTCAACTAACCCAAGACCCAGTCATCCATCGAGAAATATCATCATCGCAAGGAAGTCATTCCACACGTACAACATAGCTAGAACATTCAAATGAAAGATAGGAAGCTATAAAGTAAACCGTACATAGTGTCACGAGAGAAAAGAAAGGTTTTCAACATAGCCATCACAACCATAATTGAAAAGTGGAAATGGAACTACTAGTTCTAATCAAAGATACACACGACAACAATAGAAAATGTCCAACTACGACAGAAACGAAAAAGAGATTATGGCTGGGCTCAACTAGGCCCAACACCCCCTGCAGTCGGTGGTACAGGTTGCTCACTTCCCTGCTCTGGACACAAAAGGTAGTCGTCAGCAAAAAGCTGAGTAGAGTGACAAGCATACAAATAACTAAATAAAAAATGAAAGCAGTAAGCATTTCAGGCAATATTGGGCATCTCAAAATACTTTCATGTTTATTTCCTATTACTAAGCTTTAGTTGTTTTGTAACTCGGTTATTCTAGCAAAGGTCCCACTTACTCTTGGTTCACATGTTCCCTAACGGAATAATCTTGTTGCAGTTTATCCCATGATGCAGAATCTGCACGTGGTGCTCTCCTGGTCGAGAGACCACCCCGCATGGGTCCTACACCCAGTCTACCACCCCAGGGTCGTGGTCGCGACGTAGCGGTGACTATGGCATGTGCAATAAATACACGGTTAGCTATCCCGCACTACCACGCAGTCAGTCCTTTCCGCCAATGGGTACGCCCAAAGTCGTACAACACAGAACAGAATAGGGGCCATACCCCTCACCAGTTTGCGTACCCTCGCCCGACTATCCCGGTTGACCCCATGGGCCTATGAGGAGTTGGTGTAGGGAGGCCATTTTTACCTTGGGTCCCCACCCAAAGGGAGGCTAGCTTTCTCCTTACACTATGGGATAGTCAGTTCTTCTCAATACACGTGTACCCAAGGGCCTACTCATCCCCGCACCAAAACCAACACCGAACCATTTACTCCCTTGCAAAGTACTTCTCATAGAAACACTCTACTCTATACATTCTGTAGATTTTCCAATTCAACAATTTGACCATTAAGGTAACTACCATATGCAATCCAAACACTGTTACGTGGAGACAAGAACTTAGTTATCATAAAGATAAATCTTAGTTAACGACACACATTTCTTACATTTGGTTCTAACGTACAACTCATATTTCCAAATTAAAAAAGCATTTAACAAGTTAGAACAAAAATGTACTATATTTCCACTTAGGAGGAGCTTGATCCAGTAACAAATCTACCATACAATCTACATTTTCAAAGTTGGATAAGAAAAATTGTAGACCTGCATAATTGCAGGTTTGTTTTAGTTAATTAACCCATTTATGCTACACTTACAATGTTATCAAAATATTTATGCTCAAAGTATATGCAAAGCATGCATTTATTGTATTGCAACCATAATTAAGAGTCAATACTTCTCCCATAGCACACCTCACTGGATTAGATGATAACTCTCGTGATAGCTAATGATCAATAACAAGAAAACATCATTATATTTTTAAATAGATTAAGAATAATACTTACCCTCTCCGATGTAGCATCATTCCCATTCTTGTTGACCCATTTCAATCTATAGCCTTACCAAAGCAATTTAGGCACATAAATACATTAACATCACAAGGAATGTACTGTAGTATATACGAAACACTACGCACCTCAACTCACTAGTTAATTACACAGTGACACAATAAGCAAAAATGAAATTAGTAAATTAGATGGTGGAGCTAAAAACTGATTTACTGGCGTAAAATCATATATTTATACAAGTAGGGGGAAAGAACCCACTCTACCTATGTGTACGAGGGATATGGGGGTAAGAGGAACTATTTCGAACATCCCTGCAAGTTTCGTACGTGCCTCGGATTTGGAGCCTACATTAAACCAACGATCAAACGGATACTAAGAGGCTTTGACCGAAATTTCAGTAAAGCAAACGAGCTCGATAGGCGGATAGCAGGGTATCGAAACATAAGGAATGGGAAGAGCTCTCCATCAATACATTGTTCATGAAAAACGGAGGTTGTTTGGGCCCTGAATTGATCCAAAATCACCTCTGGTTCACGTAGACCGACCCTAAACCTATTTGATCCAATTGGTCTTCACGAACCGGCCTGAACCCACCCTTGCCACGCGATGCGCGTCGATACGTGCACGTGAGATGCGGTAAATTGGGTCCCGCGCACTCGCAGCAGCTGTCTGATCTTTAGCCCAAGTGTCTGATCTTCCCAGGCGCCGCACTCGAGTTGAGCCTCACGTAACCCCGCGACATGCACTGCCTTGGAGCCTGTGCGCCCCTGCCTTACACGTTGAGCCACCCTCAAAGCTCGCGTGCCTTTGCTTCGTACGCTGAGCTACCCTCAAAGCTCGTGCGCCTCTATCGCCACCTCAAGCTGCGTCGTGAGATGAGGAAAGGAGATGTGCGAGTCACACACACGCTCTCTTCTCCCTCTCCCTCCTGTGCGAGTTCATGGCTCAAATGTCGTGCACCTACACCTTTTCGAAGGCAGCGGCACGCTCTCCAATGCTAGGCAGCAGCCCTCTCTCACTTGCCTTCTCCCCCTCTTGATAGCTCTCACTTTGGGTGGAAGGCACTGCAGAGGAAAGAATGAGGGTGCGAAAAATGAGGGGGAAAGGGCAGGGTTTGTAGGGTCCATTAGGCTATTGTGGGCTTGGGAAAATTGTGGGTGGAACCCCCAACATTTTGTTCCTTGGTGTGGAGTCCTAGTATGCAAAAGTTAAGATAATCCTCCCCCCTGGAATTTGGGAAATTTCAAAGCGGCCCTTGGGAAGGGTCATTTCGTGTGGTTTTAGCATCTAAATAGGTGCACTTAGCCAACAAAAATAGGTATTCAAATTGGCTTTATGATGGACAAATTAGGTGGGTACTTTGGCTAGGTGGGTGGGCCCTAGGTTGAAATAATTGAGTTTCTAAGTAGGCTAGCCTAATTGCTAAATAAGTTAGTGTCCATAAAAATAGACTCATTGTCCATACGTAGGTGAGGTCAATCTTGGAAATGTAGTACCCAAGGCTCAAAATTGCTTCAAACTTGGTACATGCACATATTATAACAAAGTATCATGGTATAGGACATAGGTTGGGGTAAAATTGCAGAAAAATGCAACATTACACAATATTTACAAAATGCACCTATATGGCTATATTGACCTAACTAAATGCTTTCTACCCTAATCGACCATCAGATTAGCATTAGTTAGGCATAATTAATGTAAATATACATATAGAAATATCAAGTCAGCGTGCATTCGCCATTTCCCATTGGATTTCCAAACCATTATGATGTTGGAAATCCAATCTAGATAAGTTTCTTCCTCTATGAGACCAGCATGACTAGCTTCTTTATTTCCTTCACTGCGGCAACCTACAACTCCAAGGACTTGCGACAACGTACTTACCTGATGGCCTTGTAAGTTGAGTCAATATTTAGTTGATGTTCTATTATGGATGAGTCTACACCTTATAAATAAGATGTAGACCAAGCAAAACAATCTACATTTGACCTCAAACAAGTGATTAGGCCCATTACCTTAGAAGTGTTATGCCCGGTGGATAGCTAGGCTTTTTGGTTAAGCTCGGTCCCTAGTTGCACTGTGATAGTCTTAGAGTCAGGTTGAGGGTCGAGGTTCTTTCTTCTACGATTGAGGCCGGAGTCTGGTCAGCTTGAAAGCTTCGAGCCTTCTCTTCATCAACCTTCCTCTTCTTCCCCAATTTATTAGGTTTTAGGGGTTCTTGCTCTAGTTCTTTCTCGAGATGAAGCCTACATAACTCACAATCCACTACTTGATCCCCATAAACTAAATTCCCCTTGAGGTATGGAAGCTTACTATTTGATAGTAAGAGGAAGGGATTGCCCTGAAGTTGTGGGTAAGTGGTCTCCCAACTATCCCATTGAAGGTAGTGATGGTGTTGACAACCAGGAAGTTTGCAATCTTATTTAGGTAGTTAGGTCTATCTCAAATCACCATTGGGAGGGCTATTTCACATTTGGGTATGGTCTTATGATTTCCAGAGCCTAGGATTAGGACATGGTATGGCCTGAGGCCTAAGTCCTCGAACCTTAGTTGTTTGAAGGTAGAGTAATGGAGGATATCTACGATGCTCCCCTCGTCTACGAGTAAGTGTGGCTACTTTTGTCCTGCCACCAGTAACATTATCAAGAGGGTGTCATAATTATTGTTCAATTGTTTATAATTATACTTTTGATAATGACAAATGAGCTATTTCCTTGGAAAAGACTAACATATTGCAGGAAGGATTTGAAGAAAAGGATCGAGGAAAAGTGTTACGAACGGGCACCCCAGACGTCTTTTAAGACGTCTGGGAGGTGGCCCAGACGTCGGACCAGACGTCTGGGATCACATCCAGACGTCTGACTAGACGCCTGGGATCGTTTCCAGATGTCTGGAAATCAGTTATTTTCGACACGCGCGGGTCGTCTGCGCGCCTGAGCGCGCAGACCGCATATTCGCTTATTATTCTCTTTGCGGCTGCAGACGCCGCTGCCGTGCTCCCTCTCTCTCCTCCTCGCGCGGCCTTAAAAAGACCACGCCTCCCCTCGCTTTCGTCGCCTCCACCCCTTTCCTCTTCTTCTTCCAGTGAGCGAGCGCGAGAGCGGGCACGGGGTTGCTGCGGCAGCGACGGCCGCAGTGAGCGCGGAGGGGGTGCTGCGTGCGAGAGCGGCGCTCAGCCGTGAGGTCGAACTCGCCGGGGCTGCCAGGGCTGGCCGGCGGGGAGCGCAGCGGGCGCGGAACGCCGCGGGAGGCCTGTTGCGGCTCGAGTAGCAGGCGCACGAGGTGCGACTCGGGCGGCGTCGCGAGCGGAGGGCGAGTCGCGCCCTGGTTCTGGAAAAATTTCTAGAATCAGACGTCTGTGCTGATAGCCAGACGGCGAGGTCGACGTCTGGAAGACTGTCCAAACGTCTGAAAGGTGAGTTTTCCGTCTTCTTCTTCCTTCTTGTCGACTGACCGTACTGAGGGAGAGAGATGGGTGTGCGCAGGCTCGGTGATTCGCCATCCAACGCGAATCAGACGTCTGGCTGTAGTACCAGACGGCGGAAGCGACATCCAGACGTCCGGGGTGACCATCGGATGTCTGGGAGCTAGGTCAGATGTCCCCGTAGTCTTCTGGACGTCTGGGAAACCACGCAAAACAAGGTAATCCGCTGATCCACTTTTTAAGACGTCTGGAAGAGGTTCCAGACGTCTGATTTTACACAGTTTCGTCGTTTTCGACCCGTTTAGGGCCCGTTCGGGTTCCGTTTTCCCCGATTCGAGTTGCGTTCTTTTCGGAATTAATTCCTCTACCCGTCTACAGTAGCTATACACTGTTTTGAGATACTCCTTGTGTTTGATCCTTGTGATAGGACCCTGTTCCGTTGCAGTCTCGGGGGTCGCGGAGGCACGCAGGATTCCCGATCACGCCCCCATTACTCCCGTTGTACCTGGTAGAGTGGCTTTAAGTTATTAATAAAATCTGTTAAATTATGGAACCATAAATAGAACCTAGGACATTGCATGAATCCTAGGAATGAGAAATAGATGGAATGATAGCTCCTAGGTGGTGCATGAATCCTAGGGCTGGAAAACTAGATTGTATGATAGATCCTAGGATATGGCATGAATCCTAGGATGGAAAAACTAGTGGAATGTATAATACTGCAGTCTTGGAAAATGGAAAGAGATATAAAGCTGCCTGTAATTTGAATTAACAGCTGCCTGTTGTGAATAAATAACGTGGTTGAGAACATGGATTGTAAGAATTTGAAACTGGAAAGTGAAACCTGGATGTTTGAGTAAAAAGGATGGAACCCTACGGGGAAGTAGGAGTAGAACTCCTGGAAAGTGAATGGAATAGTATTGGGGAAGTGAGCTGGCCCTTGCGTACGGAGTACCAAGGAGAGCGACTGTCCCCTTGTTTAGTGCAGAGCGGAGCCAGCCGCCCCAGGGACCCGGGGTTAGGACTGGCCACTCTGTATCGACTTGCTGGCCCTCGCGTACGTAGTACCGAGGAGAGCTACTAGTGTAGGGAGGTACTAGCTACCCCACGGGCCCCGGGGTTCTGCTAGCCTCCCACACCGACTTGTTAGGCCCGCTGGGGCAAACCAGGGTAGTCAGGCGAGGGTGCGCGGACTGTGGAGGGGCAAGGCCCCGATTTGGTTACTGTGGAGGGGTTGGACCCCTGTTACTGAGAGGGCTCTGCCTTGGACTGGTTCCGTGCTGTGCTTTGGGCGCATCCGTTAACGGAAACGACTGACCGCGTGCCAGTACGGGTTAGCTACCTGTGCGTTTATCGCGCGTGCCGTAGTCACCGTTACGTCTGTCAGTGACCTTGGGGTGGTTGACTGAGGGTAGGATCACCACGGGGGACTCTCCCGGCCAGGAGAGCACCACGTGCTACTTCTACTTTTTGGAAAAGACTGCAATCAAGATCGTTCCCACGAGGAACATTCGAGATCAAGAAAAAGATCTGAGGAATAAATGAAATAGTGAGACAATTGAAAGATGTGAATAAAGAAAGTAATCGAACATAACAGCTACTGTACACTCTACTGTTGTCTTTAGTTTAGTTGCCACTCTACTCAGCGTTTTGCTGACGTGTTACACTCGTTACCTTTTTCAGGACCAGGTGTTGAGCAGCCAGGGTCAGCGGCTGCAGAGGACGCTGGGCCGAGTAGGGTCCAGTAGAGTTACCACTGTCTCTTGTACCTCTTTTTGTTACGTTGTAGTGAGTAGTTCTTGTTTCCCCTGTACTTTCTTTACCTGCAGTTCAAATTATATGTTGAATGTTGTTCTACTGTTGTGGTGGTATATACTGTGGTAGTTTCTTTCCTTACTGCTGTACTTTCTTACTGTTAGTTATATTCATGCTGAAAGTGGTTTATTTTACTGCTCTTTTGGTTATTCCTCGTTGGACGACTAGGTCTTGGGATTAGTTGAGTCGGTCCGGTTCTCGTGTCTCGTAGGGACTCGGGAACCGGGTCGTTACAAAAAGGAAGGGCAAAAGAATTTCTTTTATAGTTTATTTTATTTGTCTAGATTGTAAAAAAGCCTTGAATTATCCTTAGGATGTCTTTAGAATTTTCATATTCAAATTGGTATCCTTGATTTTGTAAAGAGTTACTTCTGTTGGGTTTTCAGACGTCTCATTTTTCCTTTAGGAGTCTGAGTATGATTTTTAAGACGTCTAATCTACTTCTCCAGATGTCCAATATCTTGTCCAGAGTCTTGATTCATAATCAGTCTTTGCAACCAATGTCATTTAGATTTTTCAGACGTCTATTATTGTCTTTCAGATGCCATCTTGAGTTTTTTCATATCTCTTTAACTAAATAGAACAACATTCATAATCTTAGGTGTTTTTCATACATCTCTCGTCTTCTTGAGCCGTCTGAAACTAACCAATGGTCACTTTCTATCCAACGATCAAATTGACCGCAATTAATTATATCAGTTTCTCTTTTGTTTTTGGACCGTTGTAGGTCATCAAACATCCTTACATTCTTTCAGATGCCTAATGATTCTTTTTAAGACGTCTAAACTTTTGTCCAAACGTCCAATCAAATGTCTGATCATTTATCTTTAGATCCCTATTTGGATCCAATTTCATTCTAGTAACAATCACTTTGACCTTGGAACCTTTTCAGATGTCCAATTTTTTTTCAGACGTCTGAAACTATATGTTCGGATGTCTAAGTTTTTGTTTTGACGTCCCTGTAATTGATCTTGTGAAATCCAATAATGATTATTTTTCTCTAGAGCTTTTTTCAGACGTCCCAGTTTATTCTTAGACATTTGAAATAGTCTTTTCAAACGTTTGTCTTGGTTTTTCAAACGGCTAATATAGTCAGACTTTTAGTAAATGCATTGTAGTCATTCTACCTTAATTTATTCTATTTCAATTCAAATTCCAACAACTACCTAGGCTTAAATTTGACCTCCTACGCCTATACAAACCCCCATAGGTAGCCTTAATAAATTACAACAAAGATATATACATCATACTTATTTTACAAAGCTCTTGATCTTATTTGTGCTCTCTTGTTGCTCCCTTGCACTCTATTGGTGCTATTGTTCCTTTGAGGGAAAACCTTCTTCCTACTGCTTATAGGTTTGATAAGGGAGTATTCTAATTCTTTTATTCAAGGCTTATAGGTTTATATTGTTTTTGATAGTTTATTTGGGTACCCGGTTTGTGGGTTTCCCGTTTCCTCTTAGTAGAGGGGCAAAACTCTTCTTGGGGTTTGTCCAAGAAGAGGAATTTAGAATATTACTTATTGTTAGTAATTCCTACTTGGGTAGCGGCAAAATCCTAGATTGAGAAATTTAAGTAGAGGTTTTTCTTGCAAGGGATTCCTCTCTAAATACTTGCGTGCTATTGCGATTGATTCAATTTTTTTTATACAATTCAACCCCCCTTCTTGTGCCACTAACAGTAATGGTGTTTGATTGATCCATTACGTGCCATCTATTTTTCTTTGGTTCGCTCATAGGTGGACTACATATCTTGAACCCTTTGTAGAGCATTCTTCATGAAGATACTATCATACCAAATATGACATTTACATTACATTGGGGCTCTTTTGGAGGCCATCGAGGTATGCAAAATTGCGTTGTTGCTTCAAGTTCCAGACTAGGGTAATGCATAGGAGAGAACTTTGTACAGATCACTTCCCCCTCTTCAAGTCGGTGATGTTTGATCTTGATTGCATTTTAATTTAGGGTTTTGGTGTCACGATCGTTTCAGTAGTATATATAACATTGCAATCCAATTAGATGTCATTTTATTTATATACAATTTTTACTTATTTTATTCTAGGTCATTCATTGGAAGAAGTTATTAATATACATCATTCTTTAGGATCCAAAATTAATCTTTTATTCCAAAAATATGGATGTTATCTACAAGTGAATTACCTAAGATCTATGCAATTATTTACAAGTACCTATGTATTTACAAAATGAATTCACTAAATACAAGATTATATACAAAAAATAAAAAAGAACGAACATAGGTTAAGGTTTCAAAAAATATATAAACAACACAAAGCAAAGACTTTAGCTTAATTTAAGTTAGATTACTTTACAATTTAATTCTATTTACACCATTAGTATCTATTTATTTACAACTTATCTAGCTATGTACAAATTTAAGCATAAGGAATAAGAAGGAAGAGAATTAAATCTATACATGCCTAAAAAATTCTGTACACAATAAGGCAAAAAGAATTTAAATTTATAATAAGTATAAGTCTCTTCTTCTTCTTCCTTTCCTTGCTTATTTCTCTTTAGCATTTAGGTACATAGTGTTTATCACTTAGTCACTCTCAACTTCTCTTCTCCTTTCAACACTTAGTTTCTATACAGCTGAAACTCTCCTCTCTTGCACAGCTCTCTCTACACTTAACCTCTTAGACTTCACCTCAGCACTTAGACTATTAAACTCTCCTCAGCACAATTCTCTCTTACGCTAAAAAAATTTAGGCTAACCATGAACTGAATCAACAACCCAATGGCCTGAACCATAGTTACATTGGTAGCATTTCAACTATATGCCCATAGGACAACCCTATTAGACCACCCAAATTGGGCAACCCTTGATGGGTCTTGCACAATGTGCCCTAACCTAATTTAGTTATAAATCTACCTCTCTCTATCTCTCTCATAGAATGCATGCTCGCATATAAGCTACTTAAGGGAGACCATCCCCTCGATCTTAGGCAATAGGCAAAGGCATGCGATTCATAAAATATCGCACAGGTGCACCTGCTGCCATAGATGTGGCACTAAAAGCCAGAGGTTTTAAGCTATGCAGAACTGTGCTTGTGTTGTGTGTCAATTAGGGGATTAGAATATTAATTAGGCGTTAGTTAGGGGTCATATTTACATCTTAAGGTTATGATAGTTTAATTCATATGTAGAACTACTTATTACATAATTTTATTTAATTTAATTGCAATTCTAAATATGAATTTACAATATGCCTTGAGTATGTACAACTTAGGTTTATATAAGTTATATACAATATGTACATGATCAATTTAGGTTATAAATAGACTAATATATATACTTAATATTATAATTAAGCATTTTAAGTTATTACTTAAGGATATAGTTATAAGTACATCCTGTCTATATGCACATATACTGTGTACAAATGATACATATAACTTAGTTATATATTATAAGCTTACTACCATACAATATATATAAGGTTATATATAAATAGGTTTAAAATAAATTAGAATTATAAATTATAAAAATACAATATAACTTAGCTTCCTTAATAATTAAATTACTAATTTAAGTTAGGTTAAATTGAGTAATATACATTAATAACTTAGATTTCTATACATATAATTTATATACGTTAGCTGATTAGATTATAAATATATTAATTTACCTAATAAATACCCTACTTATGATGTCTGAGTTAGTTACTTATAGATGCTAATATACATGCATAGTATATAGTATATACATAAGTTATGTACATGTTTATACATTATATATAATTTAGCTTACATAATATATATATACCACTATACAATATAACTTACGCTTTACTTAGGTTAAATTTAAGTTAAAATAAAGATTATAAGTATACATTATAGCTTATATTATATATAATCATTATATATATACACACAAAATTTATATACATATGTACATATAAATTAACTAATATATACTACTAAATAATGAATATGTACACATATATACACAATTTACAAAGTATTTTTAGGAATTTTGAAGTTTTTCATATTTTATACTAGGTTTTGCATTTTAACTGAGTAGATGAAAGGAATGGAAGCTAAAGATAGTGAAGGGAAAGCTTCTTTTTGGATTTTTGAATTTACGTTTTTATACTTAACTAAAGGAAAATTATAAACTTCTACTGGTATTTGCTAATAGCTAAACACCTAGGAATTCAAATCTAACTATACACACATGTTCAAAATACTAAATTCTCACTCACTACACATTTATCTTATTTATTTACCATATTTTTATATTTTTCAACATGTTTATTAAAAAAATGCTGGAAAAAAGGTTGTTAAATGATCGGAAATTGATAACAAGCCTTATAAATCATTCAAAGATGCTAGAAAGAATGGATAAAGCATTAGCAACTTCCAGGCATTGGATCTCATCAAATCAGAAACATATAAGTATTGTTTAGCATTGGATCTCATCAAATCAGAAACATATAAGTATTGTTTAGCATTGGATTAATATTCAAAACACATTTTGCACATATTTAAGCATGCTACTTGCTGACAGAGTATTCTAATAGAGATAAAAAATGTTTACAGCTCCCATTAAGGCACGTCCAAGTACGTTAATGCTTCTTACACATAGATGTAATACAAAACTATCTTAGAAACTTACTAAAACTTTATTTAAACATAGGAACTCTCTTAAATTCTTTGATCAATGCATCTAATAGTTAAGACAAATCAGGCCAACCCAAGCTGTGTAGGATCATCTACAATGCTTATCTGTATGAAAGCTCTTCCATAAACAGCTAAGATCATAAAAATCGACTTTAAACCACGATCAAAATATAAAAATCCCAAATTAGAATCTGCTGCTGTAGCTGTTGATATACTAACACAAACACATCTCAGATTCCAATTAAAGCTCAAAACATCAAAGGAATCACTCAATCCCGTTCTATGAAATTGTTACAAGCCATCTCACAATTTTGTCCAGATCATTAAAACAATAGATGAATGCTTAGAATCCAAAAACCACATTAGATCTAGGCGATAAAGTCCATAAATCTCAAACCATGTTTTCTTCAATTAAAAACCAAATCTAAGTATCGCAAATGTTCTCTAAAAGGTCTGGAGCTCAACAAACATCAGATTGAAGCTTGATAAACACTAGAAACCCTAACCGATCTTCGACCTTATGCTATAGACAACGTGAAGGGTAGAAATCAAATCAGGCTTTGTAATTACCTTAAAACCAAACTCAGACCTTCATTAAGTTCATTCCAACCTAATCCAACTCTCAAAAATCATATTAAAATCAATCTCAATAGAATCCAGCTGTTTCCCACCTTGGCATTTAATATGAGATCATTGAGATGATTTGACCACTCTAGATCTTTGTGCACCATTGATTAGTGTTTAGAGACGTTAGACAATCATTAAAAACTCATTAGGTCATTGCAGGGACCTCAAATCCGTGCATAGAATTTTCATAGGTCCTTGCTACCTCAATGGAGAATAAAACCACTATTGATCATAGAAATTAGGTATGGTTTCGAAATGAGATAAAAATCCAATCAAAGCAGTTAAAACCAATTGTAATAAACTCAATTAGGATTTAATCAACTAAATCCAATCAATGAACTTCAATTAAAGATAATTTAAATCTTGGATCCTCCGATTAGACGTGAAAATCAAATCTGATTCAATCAATTGAATTTCACTCAATTCAGACAAGGGAGAAGGCCATTGTGAATGGATGAAGTGAATGAGATGACTCTCAAATAAATTCAGCATGCCATGAGAGTTGACAGCTAGATAGCTTCAGTCCTCATGGTTGCAATGGCGGATGAGTGAAGTATGACTCATTTGGCGAGGAAAATCATCATAAGTGATCGTGGATCGTAGAGGAAGATGTATAAATCGAGATAGGGGTAGGAATTCACCTCTCTGATATGAATTGATCGGAGAGGACTCATCGAGGGACTGAGATCAAAAATCAAAGAATTACGATAATCTACGCTAAACTAATCTAATTGAATAATTAAATCTAATCTAAACTATCTACTCTAATCTAATCTACACTAGGAAAGCGATAAATCCTAATATAAAGGACGAATGGGACTTGATGGAATCTGATGGCGACAAAGGGAACGAGACTTCTAGTGAGAGAAAGCTTGAAGTAAGGGAGCTCAGGATGTCCTTAGGAGTTAAGTGATCTGAAGCGACATAGTCGAATTAGGGAAAGATTTGTAGCCTTTGTTACAGGCAGCAGATGAAGGGGAGGATGAACTGGAAGGTTTACTCGAATGACCAACTAAGGGGAAGGGAGCTAATCCCTTCTCAAGGTCACAGGGAAGGTTTATATATAGGCTAAGTGAGCTGAGGCAATAAGGATCAGTTGGTCAGGGTCGTTGGGCATCTATGGTGGGTGTTTGATCTAGAGGGCATGAGATGGGTTAGATTGAATAGTAGCCATTGGACGAGATCTAGATGAGGGCACAAAACTGGGCACACTGGCGATAGAAGGTTGGTGGCATATCCACCATAGGATCAATCTATGAAGGATTGGATGGTCGAGAGGCCTTGAGTTCTTTGTGAACTGTAGAAGAAGAACAGTGCAGCCCAGGCCTTTTGGGCAATTTCATAGGATACCCTCAAGGTGATCCGGTAAGATTTTTATGCTCTAAACCTATAAGTGGTTAGAATCATAACCGTTATGTTCCTAAAAGCTTACATATTGTTCCTTGACAACTTTTTAAGTAAGAAGATGTGAAGGCTTTATTATGCTTGTAAGGACTTAATTGCAAATCATTCGATTCATGGTCCACTTGATGTTAAAACTTGACAAAACTTTTATGGCGTACAATTTGAACTTATTAGAAATTGTTCTAATAATTGGATTATGAATTTAAGTTCATTTTGGTGTTTGACTGCCTTTTCATTCAGCTATTTAGCAATTGTAATACAAAATCTCTTTATTTGACCTAATTTTGCATTTTTAGCATAAATTGAGTGTTTTAGGTCATTTGCCATAAATCCCATACTTAACCCTTTTCTTAAGTTAATTCATAGTGTTTTGACTTAGTTCTAGCTTAACTTAGGCATTTTCGTTATGATGAACCACATCTCATCGGTCAGCAAGTCCAATCTGTATAATGTTGCAAGTTGAAGGGGTTGCTAAGCGGTAATTGTCGTAGTTTAGGAAAACGTGTCATAGTATAGCAACGAAAATCAAATTGACACTTGAAATTTATAATCTCGAGAAATGTGAGTTTTCGAGGTCGTTCGCAAGGAGCAAATATAATCACAATTCAATCACCAATCCAATATTCAAAAATAAAACTCAATATATTCAATGAATAATCAAATTGTATATCAGAGATAGAAATAATATAGAGAGAGTAAAAATAATGGTGGTTGAAGCCACCAATTTAATACTTAAGCTCCACTCTTCTTCTCTGGAAATACTCAACTCTTTTGATACTTAGCCAAGTCTTCAACACTTAGTCAGATTCAGACGTATCAATTCCTCAACACTTAATTCTTTTTCCAACTCAGAGTCTTCAAGCTTTGCCAAATCAGACATCTCGACCCAACCTCAGACGACTTAAGTTATGAAATCAGATCCAAGTCTGCTTGTTTGAGGTATAGCTCTGAGCAAAACCTTCCCCCTCTCAGCAAAGTCTCCTCTGTTTCCCAGACTGGTACAATCAAGCATAAGGGGGGACCCGATTTGGCTAGCAAGGTGTAGGCGAGCTGGACTGGGTGTGCATAGGGGCGTGCAAGGAGGGACCGGAGCCCTCGTGTCTTGGGTGAGCTGTTAACACACACAAAACTTTAAGTATCAAATTTATTTTCAGTTGTCCACAATGTGGGACTTAGATGACAACTCTTTTGCGCAAAGTTGCAGCTGATGGTCTCCATCTAATTGAAGCTGCTATGGTTTCTTTTTCTTCAATCAAAAGCCTGTAAGGCTTTGTGTCTTCAATCCGCACTGCCTGAAGGTGGTAGCAATGAAGACGATGATCGGGCGGCGGTAGGTGGAGGTAGAGTAACGACGGTGATCCGACGAGACCTAAAAATCATGAAAACAGGCTAAAAGCCCCAATTAAATGGTTCAAAGGCCTCGCTGTGAAGCGAGGAAGGTGATGGTGGAGGTGTTTTACAAGGTGTAAGTGGCCAGACTGTGTCTGCATGTGGTGGGTGGAGTGTGTTTGTCCGGCTGGTGGTTCCAGTGATCAAAAGCTTCAATAACCTTGGGGCTTTGGATTGTTGGAACGAGAGGAAGGTGTGGGTGGCTATAGCATGTTATTTAGTGGATTGTGGAGCCAGCGCGAGCTCGTTGGAGCTCATACCGGAGTTGAGGAAGACAGAGATGGTTGTGCATGTATAGTGGATGTAGCTAACAACTAAGGGCATAGGAAGATTCTAGAGATAGAATGGGAGAGAGTAGGGCACATATATGGATGAGAAGTGGAGAAGATTGTGTCGGCATGCCTTGCCGGACATGAGGAAGATGAATCCTCCGGTGGAGGTAGACGGTGAGAAAGAAGGCGGAGAAAGCTCCTGCTTTGGCCGGCAAGGAGCGAAAGAGAGAGAGAGAGAGGAAGATGATGGGCATCCCAATTTGGCTGTTGGGAGGTCGGAGGAAGGAGATCGAGTAGCATCGCCGGTGCCGAGGTTGGAGGTGGCCGAAGGAAGAAGAGAAGAGGATTTTTGGCTGTAGACTTGGTTAGAATTGACGTGGGAACCTCATAGAGCTTATATAGATGAAGATCAAGTTCTAAATTGGCAAGAATTTGTGCATAGGATTCGTGAATTTAGCAAGTAGAAATATGGAAATTTTTGAGCTCTCTAGAGCTTAGTGCATCGAATCAGGAGTCAAGATTATGTTCAAACGATGGAGAATCCTCTTGTGAATGCTCCTTCCAATTTTGGAAGGGTTTGGTTGTAAATTGAGAGAGAAATCTCTAATTGAAGGAGTTTAGCCATGGGCTTGAAATGCTGATTAGGAAACTTGTTAAATTCAGGCGATAGGGTCCTCTTTGTGAAGAAGAAGAGAACTTAGGGGCCTTTTGGTGAGAAAAGTCTAAAAGGTGAGGGTTTACTTGAAATGAATAGAAATCTGGGAACTGAATTGCAAATTAGGTCAATATGAAATTTTTGGTGTTAACCTAATTTGGACTCAAGGAATCTAATGGTGAATTTAGATTTGGGTTTTGACAACTTTTGACTAGGTAAATTTCACAGAAGCCCAAATCAAGGCAAATTCCCATCTGAATCTCTGTTTTTGGTCAAAATGGGTTCAGATGGTCAAAGTAAAGGTATCAAACCTCTTAGAATATTTTTCAATAATTTTTAGGAGGTTTAAATTGAATTTATCTCTACCATAACTGTTATGAACGCACTCCAAGACATTTTTTTAAGACGTCTGGGATCTATTTTCAGTGGCACGCGGGACTGCGTCTGCGTGCAGGAGCGCGCAGACCCGCAACCGCCTTCCTCTCTCTTTTTCCCTATCTCCTCCTGCGACCGCAGTCTGCGTTCTCTCTCTCTTCCTCTCCCCGCGTGGCTTTAAAAAGCCTCGCCCTCTCCCTCACTCTCTTTACCTCCGCTCCTCCTTCTTCTCCTTCCAGCCGGTGTGCGAGTGCGAGTGCGAGTGAGCGACGGCAGCGACAGCCGCGGTGAGCGTGGGAGGAGGTGCTGCGCGAGAGAGGAGGCGCTCGGCCGTGAAGGCGAGCTTGCCGAGGCTGCTAGGGCCGGCCGGCGGAGGGAGCAGCAGACGCGGGGTGACGCGGGAGGTCTGCTGCAGCTCGAGCAGCAGGCGGACGAGACGCGGCGCGGCCGTGCGTTGCGAGCGGAGGGCGAGTCGCGCCTTGATTCTGGAATTTTTCCAGAATCAGACGTCTAGGCTTCCACCCAGACGACGGAGAGGGCGTCTGGAGGACTGTCCAGACGTTTGAAAGGTGAGTTATTTTCGTCATTCTTCCTTTTCTTCGGCCATCCGTACTGAGAGAGAGAAATGGGTACGCGCAGGTTCTAGATTCACCATCCAACGCGAATCAGACGTCTGGCTGCAGTGCCAGACGACGGGAACGACTTCCAGACATCCTGGGTGACCATCGGACGTCTGGGAACTAGGCCAGATGCCCCCGTAGGCTTCTGGACGTCTGAGAGACCACGCAGGACAAGGTACCATATGATCCCCATTTTTAAGACGTCTGGAAGAAGTTCCAGACGTCTGATTTTGCACTGTTTCGTCGTTTTTGACCCGTTTAGGGCCTGTTCGGAGTCCGTTTTCCACGTTTCGAGTTGCGTTCTTTTCGGAATTAAATCCTCTACCCGTCTACAGTAGTTGTATACTATTTTGAGAAATTCCTTGTATTTGATCCTTGTGATAGGACCCCGTTCCATTGCAGTCTCGGGGGTTGCGGAGACACGCGGGATTCCCGACCACGCCCCCAATACTCCCGTTGTAACTGGTAGAGTGGCTTTTAAGTTTATTAGTATAATCTGTTAAATTATGGAACCATAAATAGAACCTAGGACATTGCATGAATCATATGAATGAGAAATAGATTGAATGATAGATCCTAGGTGTTGCATGAATCCTAGGGCTGGAAAACTAGATTGTATGATAGATCCTAGGATATGTCATGAATCCTAGGACGGGGAAAACTAGTGGAATATATGAATACTATAGTCTTAGAAAAATGGAAAGGAACAATTAGCTGCATGTAAATTGAATTAACAGCTGCCTGTTATGAATAAATAAACATGACTGAGAACATGGATTGTAAGAACGTGAAACTGGAAAGTGAAACCTAGATGTTCTGAGTTAAAAGAGCTGGAACCCTACGGGGAATTAGGAGTGGAACTCCTGTAAAGAGAAAGGAATGGAACTAAGAAAGAAAGACATGGTAGTGTGCTGTCTCTTGGGTACGTAGTACCAAGGGAAGTACCTGTACCTGTTTAGTGCAGAGCGGAGCCAGCCGCCCCAGGGACCGAGGGTTAGGACTGGCCACTTTGTACCAACTTGCTGGCCCTCGTGTACGTAGTACCGAGGAGAGCTACTAGTGTAGGGAGGTACTAGCTACCCCACGGGCCCCGGGGTTCTGCTAGCCTCCTACACCGACTTGTTAGGCCCACTGGGGCAAACCAGGGTAGTTAGGCAAGGGTGCGCGGACTATGGAGGGGCAAGGCCCCTGTTTGGTTACTGTGGAGGGGTTGGACCCCCTGTTACTGAGAGGGCTCTGCCCTGTACTGGTTCCGTGCTGTGCTTTGGGCGCACCCGTTAACGGAAACGACTGACCGCGTGCTAGTGCGGGTTAGCTACCTGTGCGTTTATCGCGCGTGCCGTAGTCACCGTTACGCCTGTCCGTGACCTTGGGGTAGTTGACTGAGAGTAGGATCACCACGGGGGACTCTCCCGGCCAGGAGAGCACCACGTGCTACTTCTACTTTTTGGAAAAGACTGCAATCAAGATCGTTCCCACGAGGAACATTCGAGATCAAGTGAAGGATCTGAGAAATAAATGAAATCGTGAGACAATTGAAAGACGTAAATAAAGAAAGTAACAGAATATAATAGCTACTGTACACTCTACTGTTTCTTTTGTTTTAGTTGCCACTCTACTCAGCGTTTTGCTGACGTGTTACACTCGTTACCTTTCAGGACCAGGTGTTGAGTAGCCAGGGTCAGCAGCTGCAGAGAATGCTGGGCCAAGTAGGGTTCAGTAGAGTTACCACTGTTCTCTTGTACCTCTTTTTGTTCCACTGTAGTGAGTAGTTCTTGTTACCGCTGTACTTTTCTTTACTTGCAGTTCATATTTTGTTATGAATGTTGTTCTACTGTTGTGGTGGTATATACTGTAGTGGTTTCTTTCCTTACTGCTGTATTTTCTTACTGTTAGTTATATTCATGCTGAATGTGGTTTATTTTACTGCTCTTTTGGTTACTTCCTCGTTGGATGACTAGGTCTTGAGATTAGTCGAGTCGGTCCGGTTCTCGTGTCTCGTAGGGACTCGGGAATTGGGTCGCTACAATAACCCTTTCAATTTGAGTGTGGATGATAATTAGGATTTTTAGTAATATTTTAATTCTTGAAGTGCATGAAACCCTAATTCAATCAATGTAAGCCCACTTCTTGGTCATTTAAGTTTATTTGATCGTGAATTAACCCTTGATTAACTCCATGGTTAATTTGCATTTGTGATTGGATGTTAAAACAAAAGAATAAATCCTTTTTCTTGTATTCTTCTCAAATTAGTTCAGCACAGAATTAAGATCCTCGGACGATCATTAAGGAGCATTTAACACTTAATTTCAACTAATTCAAGTTAGTTATGAAGAATGATGGTGTTATCATCAGGGGTGGATTGCAAGGTTTTTCCTCAAATTCAGTAATTTTTCTTTAAGAAAAGCTAGAGGATTTGTTTGCAGATTCTTTGCCTTTGCATTTTGCTTTATGAATTTGACTAGATTGCCTATACGATTTGGGCTTCAATTTCATCCTGGAGTTGCCTGCACAAGTCAGTTGGGTGGCCATAGTCCACGTAGAATGTGCAATATGCTTCGTTTGGAGGAGGATTTTTCATTTTGGGAGACCTCCTTAGCTAGGGCTACCTCGTCGCTAACATTGCTTATAATATGTTTGATACATTGCAAGTAAGGGTCGTGTACTCCTCAAATCGGTTGGGAAGGGTTTCTCTCCCGTTGTCCTTGGTGTTTTAGGTGATTGGCTTCGGCTCCAATTTCGATTTTGTTTTCCCTCCCCTATGATTGCACCACCTATTGTTGCACCTACTAGAATTCCCTTCTTTTGCCTTAGGAGAAAGGGGGTCTTCATTACGAATAGTTGTTCCCTAGTAGATCTCTCTTCCCCTTTTCTTCTGGTAGAGATCGAACTTGTCCACAAAGTGTCATGCTCTCATCCAGAGGTCTTCCATCGTAGGGGGAGGATAGTCCTACAAGTCATCCTGTAAGCATTCAGCCCATGAAGGCCTCATCGATAGACTTTCGGCACTTACTATACTATGCTTCAAAAAAATCCACATACGATTGCAACAATTCCCCATTTTCCTGCTTAATGGTGCATGGGAGATTAGGGTTTCCTCTAATTCATTATCATTTGTGAAAGCTCTAGTGAACTATTCTCACAAATCCCGAAAGTTACTGGTGGACATGGTAGGAGACTGTTGACCCAATCTGTCCCCTTTCTAGTAAGGAAAGAAGGAAAGATTTGGCATAAAATGGTGCTTTGTGCTCCTTGGACCGTCATCACTTGCATATAATGGGTGATGAAGTCTGTTCATTCCATAGTCCCAACATAAAGAGAGATGGTGGGCATGTTGAATTTTGACGGTGTAGAGCTTCCATCACTTCATTTGTGAATGGGCAATCCTCGTTTGAAATAACCAATTATCATAGCCATAATCTACAAGATACATTCTTCGTTGAGGTACTCTTAATTTCCCGAATGCAAGAGCCTAATTAAGAGAACAAACATCGGCCACTAAACCCTCATATTCAGTACACACCTAAAGAAATTGCAAATCCAACCACACACATGCCATCACATTCTAGCTAGTGAGTCCCTTATGGTTCCAAAATCTTGCTTGGTACTTGGCCTTCACAGTCACCCTCACATGACACCCATTGGTTGCTCGGAGGACATTGAATAGTGAAAACGCAATTTTGATAAATGTTCGTCGTTGCAACGTAGTTCGAAGTTCAATACTTTTAATTAATTGACTTGTCTGGTGGCAAGTCGGGTTGAACATGAGGAGGCTAGGTTGATTCATTCAAGTTCTCGTTTACTTTATGATATTTTTGGTCCTTTTCTTTTTATAATTTTTTTGGTCTTTTCTTATAAAGTGGAGTCACAAGATCACAAGATATGGTTGTTTCTTTGATTCCAATTAAGCATGAGATGACAAAATGAAATAAAAGAGAGTAGAGACAAAGCCCACAAAAGTTCTCGGGGTGCCTAATGTAATTGATCCCCACCTAAAGTGCATGCCCAACAAGAATGGATTTCAATAATGAAACAAAACCATGTATTTCTTTTCCATCATTTCAAGAGTTTCACAAGTGATAAACAAGAATGGATGCCGAAATACTATCTCAAGAAGGGTGACTAAGGAGCTCACCCTAGGATATGGAGTAATCCTAAAGTAATCCCTAGTAGTGAAATTCACTACTTACCACATCAAGCTTACAACCAAGCAAATAAAAAAGGAAACGAGAAGGTGAAAGAAAAGCTTATGAAAGATGGCGAGCTCCAAATGGTGATGTAGATGAAGCAGGACGTCCTTCTTGAGTACTCCTAGTCCTTAGTGTGGAAATGGGTGAACTCCTACTCACTTGGTTGTCCTCCTCCTTGCTTCTTAAAGCTTGGATGTGCTCCAAGCTAAGTTATCCAATGATGGGGCATGAATATGGTGGTGGTATGGGAAGATGGCTTAAAGGGTAGTGGTTGATTACTCCCCCTCAAGGCACTTAATTGACCTTAGACACTATTCTCCCTCTCAAACGTTGCATTAGCCAAAGGTGTACAACAAGTGGCATGAGGGCTTTCTTTTATAGGCAAGTGAAGTGGAGTCTTGGAAAAGCCTCTTTGGGTGTTGGAAATGGGGAGAGTATGGAGCATTGTGTCATCTAATTAAGGCCATGGGAGAATGTGTGAGGCTTTAATGGATGGGGTTAAATGCAAAGGCTTTGGAAGTGGTTCTTGTTTGGAAAAAGTAGCTCCTTATTGGGTGTGAGAGGGAGTGGAGTGTGGTTCCTTGATGTGCTTTCTTTTGATTATGGAAAGGTGGTCCCTAAGAAATAGGTTAGCCTTAATTGTGAACATAGGAAGTGGTAAAAAGTTCAAGGTGAGTAGAGGCCATTAAGGAGAGGTGTTGGGAGTGTAGCCTAGGTGTTGGAAAGGTGAAGCCTCCAAGATATGGCATGCCTTATTGATGAAGGGGATGAGGTGGCTTTGTTGGAATTGGGTAGAGGGATTTATGGAGGCCATGGGGGGACGTGTGGATTCAAGGAGGAGGAATGGAGCTTATTAAAGGAAGTGGAGGTAGTGGACTTGGAGTTCATTTTTGCTTCAATTATTGCTTTCCAATTCTCGACCGAACAATACTAAACAAAGAACATAAGATAAAATCCCTCAATTATTCTGAAATGAGTGCATGCCTATCTAATGCATATAATGTGTAGTGGATGCAAATTAACCTAATTGAGCTACCCAAAAGCTTTGGTTCTTAACAAAACATAGTCATGGGCAACATAAAATATGGTTTCATTAGATATCCTATAAGTCAAAAAGGTCTAGGATCAATATTAAATCCTCAAGGGAGAAAATCTCATTGCCTGTAAAAGTAAATCCTTCTTCCATTACCTTGAAGTATGGATGGAAGTTCCGATTCTCCCAAATTTTAGAAGGGACAAGAGTAACAAAGCATAATGAAGTGCTTCCTTAGGAAGATAATTTCTCTAATTGTCTTGTTGAAAAATGAATTGATAGTCTCCCTAAGTGTTGTTAGTGCTGCATTAATGATGGTTCATGTCACCATGTCCCATCACCGAAAGGTTGATAGCCAGCTACTCTTTCACCATAACATTCCTTGAGTCCTCTACTATGGTCTTGCTTACCAAGACATCCACAAAAGCTGTAATAGCTTCTTTAGACATTATAAACTCTTTCACAACATCTTTGTGGATGTCTCGCGAGTATGTCCTCAATCCAAAGATGCCCTATCATTGGGTTCACATTCTTAGGGACTCATGGAATGTGCTACTCAAGGAAGGGATGATCAATACATGACAACAAGGGGTAGCAACATCTCCACAATGGCCATCTCTTCGTTTGATGTGCTGCTACCCATGTCATAGTTATCCGTTGTCTTGTTTCAAGGTGTATGTAAGTGAAAATCCCCATAAATGAGAGTAAGGTTTGAAGTAGTGGAATCAACTGTAAGGTAATGCAAATAAGACTACTAAATAAGGTCTAACATAACTAAAGTGTACTTAGATATGTGCCATAGATAGTTGATATGAGACATAGCAGTCATAGTGGAGGTACAACCCATGGATAAGTGCATACAATCCAGTTGAATTACATGCCATTACATTCTACTAACAAAATACCTTACTGGTCTAAGTAGTAGTCTAAGTGCATAAAGTAGATTGCAATCACATGTTGTAGTCGGTGCCCATGTTCCTACGAAGCCATGCAGCCATTTGTGTGGGATCTCTAATTATCTCTCTGAAAACAACTCTCTGGGCCTCAGCAGTTAATAGATCAGCAGCAACAACGATGTCCTTTAGAGCAATATTTGGAACATGACCACGGAGTAGTTGGATGCAAGCTTTAATCTCAACTCTAGTATTAGGCCTTTGTGACTTCTCAATGTGGTACTCCACCAGCCTCTGTAGGAGTGTATTAGTCTCATTCACATTTGCTAGTGGAGTTGATGGAGTAACAGAGGAAGAGGGCCCACTTTTACGACGTTTGCTCTTGATAAAGCTGCTATTAGGGGTCACTCTCTTAAAGTTGGGGAATGACCTCTCCATTGGTGGTGGCCTCTTGCTTGGGGGTGGCTTGATCGTAGGTGGTGGCATGGGTAGTGGTGCTTGGGTGCATTTTGAAATACAATTTGTCTTCCCATTGAAGAAGATGCATGCCCTCATGCATATGCTGCAAAAACGAAGTTGGACATGCTACAGAAGGAAGCATGACCAGAGGATAACATGTCATCTAGGTCAAAAGGGATGCAGTAGATATCACTCCCTAATCCAAGGTTTTAGATCTCGGTTGCTCAAGTTCGACATTATTGGTGGGGTAGTGTAAGAAAGGACAGTTGAGACCATTGATCAACATTACTTGATCCAATAATTATCACAATATTGTTAAAATTCGTTGGAGGGATGTGAGGCTCCTCTAAGTTAATGAGTTCATTTCAATCAACAGTTTAGGCAAGCTCCTCATTGGGGATATCATTGCTGATGATTTCAAGGATTTCCTCATGGTGTGGGAAGGCATGATCTTGTAGCCTCCAATACTTGTTAGGCATCAGCATAGGAAAATATGACATTTGTTAGAAGCCATTTGAATTCCATCTCATTTCTGAAATAAAGTTTCACATTTACCTCTTCCCAAACTTTAGGAGTCAAAATAATGGGGACCTTTGTAATTGAATCCAAGCCCAAACCACTTTTGTTCATCAATATGTTGTATAGATGGAAATCTATCTTGAGAGTCTTCAATCTATTCAAGATCTACTCATGAGTACAATCTAGATGGGCCTCCGCATTGAATTGATGATGACTTATAGTCCACTCATGTGAGTTGAAGGTTCCATCCTTCTAATCTCCACCCCATAATGTTCATGTAAAATGCGTATGAGAATGGCATCAAGTTTGGATCCCCATTTTTTGGCCTGAGCTGGTTTCAAGGGACCAAACTCATCTAGCTTCTTAAACATCCTAAAGCATAACAAACTCCATCATTACAACTACTATTGGGTCATTTTAACATACATACATCTCATCGTGTAAACTATTCAAGATCAACTGATCTACTAAATCCTCAACTGATGTAGCTTTGACATTGACTTTCGAATCAACAATGGAAACCCTTGATTTCAAATATAAGTTGGTAGAGAAGGTCATCTAAGAGTCACTAAGCAACCCTACAAATAGAAAAATTCCAAAAAATGACACCACAAGATTGACTCATGAATAAAATCCTACACCAACTTCATATCAATCACATTCCAACAGGTGAGCTTGAGCATAGCTCACATTTTTAGGCCATGATTGGGTGTTGGTTCACCTAGAGCATAATGTACACTCCTTTTAGTGATGATATCCATTCAATGGATTCATTGAAATAAACATGATACTTAAACCAGACATGATTATTGTGACATTTAGTATCCTCAATTTGCTCAAATTGTTTCATATGACTTTCAAAGTTAACAATTCTTGATTATTGTGACATTTAATATTGTAGATATGACTTGAAAAAGAAGAGTTATTCTATACAAAATCTGGAACAATCACATGTGTTCCCACCATGGAAATCTAAATACATTATAGTTTTAATGTAACACAAGTAGTTCCTAACATGAAAATTTGATAAGGCTACAAATGAGAATAACCAAAACTAAAAAGAGCAAACGAATCGATTTTTTTACAATGAAGATTTAACTAAAATGAAGTTCTTACATATGCCAAGTATGTTGAGCAGATATTCTTATGACATATCACAAGTTAAACCTCTCAGAACCACATTAACCCCAATATTATCAAATATGGCTTGCACAAATATTGAACAACCACGAAGGAAACTATATAATTAACTGCATAGTGGAAATAGCCGTGGTGTTAACATATAAAAGTAACATTTTCTCTTATGGTCACATGAAACTTGCTACAATTAGAAGAACATGGTGAGGTTGCTTGATCAGTTTCAATACTAAGTTAACAATCGGTAACTCATTCCAATTCTTCATACATACAAAATAAGTTTAGATCAATTTTGTTCATATGTTAAACATCACTATAAAATTCATTTTACTAGATGGATCAAACTAACAAAATAAAGATATATGAAAAATGTTTGCCACCATTGCCCTAAGGAGAACCATATCACAAATATAAATATCTTAAATGCGACTACCGAAGATTCAAACATTAGGTAGCTGTATTGTGACCCAGATATTAAAATCATCATACTAAGATTAAATAGAACACTTTAGAAAATGTAATCACATTACACGTAGTTGTCCACATGATATCCATTCCTCCACAGTTCATTACTATATGGGATTACCAGTAACATCCTTAGAGAAATTCTCATACAAGAGCATAGTCTCATTAGCACTTAATAACCAAGAATTAGGTTTAACAAAACACATATGCTTGGAGATGATACACCCTATAAGGACTTCATGGTAGCACTTCACTTGGTCCAATAATAGTAGCTCAGCCACAAAAGTTACCTCATTTGCAACGAAATAGCAAATGGGTTATTAGCATGGGATGTTAATGTAACAATTAGAAGTTGGAAAGGAATATGAAATATGATATAGATTACCCTCTTCCTTCTCTATGAAGACAAAGAGAACCACCCATAGGATGGCTTCTTGGGGAGATGTCCAACCTTTATAGTACCTCCTCAACCTTATCCTCTTCTTGATTTGCCGCCATTCCTCGGAAGTAATGGGTCCGCATGAAGACTCCCGAGGACTCAATGAAGCCATCAATAGGCCCAAAGGTGGAGAGGTGATGGGGGACATGACCATTAAAGCATTAACAATCATAGGTAAGACTTATTCATAGCCGAACAATGGAATTCAACTCAAATGAATGCATCTACATTAATGTTCAAAGGAACAACACAGCTATAAAAGATATTAAAAACCCTGTAACCAGCTAAACATCCCCATTTAAATACCTTGCATAGGGAAGCACAGGATATCATCTTATTTAAGGTCATTTTAAGGATCTGCAAGGATTCAAGATCTACATTGTCAATGAAAAGGGGGATTCGAAGTACATTGCAACAAACATGTGACACACAACACATTTAGACAAAGTCCTAAAATTGGACGTAGGGTTCCACACTACACAACCATTATGGAGTGATTAAGCAAAGAATGAGAAATAAAAAATCGAAAGTCAGATGTAAAATTGGAGATTATTTTGATGATGAAAACTAATAAGACGAAAATATGCACACGACAAAGAAAAATAGTGAAACGTATCTATAGCGCAACCATATCATCACCTTTCCGCGACCGTCGTTGCAATGGAGTCACAACAAAAGCAGTAGATGAAGGTTGCATCCATGGTTGCCAAGAGATTGGGGGAAGACGAAAGTGGGAACGAGAGAAGGGGAAAGGAGTTGGCACAAGTGGTAACAGTGCATGAGATATGGGATTAGGGGGAAAGTGGGGAAGGAGAATAATTAATTATTTCTTAGAACAAAGAGGTGGAATAATACAATTCTATTAGGGGAAGGGAGGAGGAATTATTTCATTCTAAGTTAATGGGCCTATCTTTCGACATAAAGTGGCCCAAACATGGGATAATGGGCCCTATTCCATTAACAAACAAGCCTAAGGGTTGTCCCAAACTTAACCATGATAGATAGTGACTTGACTTAGTGTATAGATCAAGGGTTATCTTTGGAGCTTAGCTCATTATCTCACAAAAAATTGTTAAGACATATTTGTCAAGAAAAAAGTAATTATAGTTTTTAATTATTATCATATACTATAGACAATCTCTAACATATACTGCCTGACGCATTTTTAGAAGATCTTCTTGACCTGAATCTTTGTTCTTGCTTTTCTCTAAAGCAACCTTTAAGGGTTAATGATATTCTATTTATAAAGGAAAATACAAGATACATGTTTGACTATTACGAATGTCAGGTTTACTTGATTTTGTTTTTTTAGGAAACTTGTAGTTGTACCTAACGTATATTAATAAAAAAATGATAAACAGTTAGTTAAATCAACAACCAAATCTATGCCTTCTCCCTTTACAAAAATAGGGGCTCATATCCCTGTGTAAGAACCGTTGTTGATGTGAGAAATGGAAAGTGAGGATTAGTTGCATGGAAAAGGTAGTTGGTTTGGGTGTGGATTCTCAATAGCTAATTTACAGCGTGGGTTAGCTAACCCAGGTTAACAAAGTTGTAACAAGGGTTAACCCCTGTTTCAGTTTCCTTGCAAATGAGGGTTAACCCCTGTTTGTGTTTACTGAATAGGAGTTACGAATAGGGGTTAACCTGTGATTTAAAAGGGAGGTGTTTACTTGGTGTTGGGGATTAGAATGAGGGATAGGGTAACAAAAGACTTATTTACCCTTGTATGATAGTTAAGCTAGTTGTTTTTTTTGTTTAAATTAAATTAAGGTAATGCGAAAGGTTGAATGGCCAAAATAAATCAAAATTGACTTGTATTTGAGAAATTTTTCCTGCTGGTATCATCCGATTCATCACTACTTTTTTTAGTAACATACAAAAAGAAATATTAACATGTATATAGTAAGTCAGTTATAAATGATCCATAGACAAAAGAACAGTCAAATGGAGGATACTTAAGTTCATTTATCACAGTCAAGGAGCCAAATCCATTGCACTGTTCACTATTCTGCCAAGGGAGAACAATGACATACATGCACACCAATTTACATGGTTCTAATATGAAAACAAGGAACATCTTTATTACATTGTAGCATATTTATACAGGGAACATATAGTACAACTGGGAAGAAAGTTGTAGCATACATTGGGAGCAAACTCATCTACCTTGGTTTGAGCAAAGATGTACATAAACTAGAAAAAAGTTTTCCTTCCCCTAAGTAAACTAATTTACATTCAGATTGATTTTCTTTCATCTAGGTCAGCACCACTCCTGAAAATCACATCCACTCTTGTATAGGTAATAACCAAACTTGAGAGAAGTATATATGGTGCACTATTCTGTATTAGCTATTACAGTTGTAGAATTCCAGCTACATCTTCATCTTCCCTAACAGTTGCACATGGATTTGCTAGTGAAGTGCGACATAATTGCTTCTTCTATAATTCAGATGGTATTCAAAAGGAATGCAGCAACAATGGGTGGTGGAAATTATGTTGTCCCTTTTCCTTCCCAACAAATTAATGAATCAACTGATATGAAAATTACTCAGCTGGATGTGCTCCCTTTGTGAGATGAGTCCTGAGCTGCTTCCCAACCTAAAAGAAAAAAGTTGTTACGATGAGCTTGTACACAGGATAAAAACATGGAAAATATAACTTCTACCAGCGGATAACCTTGATGCGTGAGTAATTTCAGTATATTTATATCATCAAATTTTTAACATATCATTTTACCTCAGATTTTTTCCTCTGCAAAAGAAGGAAATTAGTGGATTTCTTGGCAATTATTCAACTAAAATTATTGGCAACAAACTCAAATTCTGACCTATGTAAGCTTCCTCATACCAATCCTTGCCATCTTTCACAAAATGATGGGCTGGAAATAATAGAAGAAATGACATATCATCTCCATTACTCATACCCCTTTCCATAAGTTTATTCGAAACATATTCACAGAACATGCACCCTTGTTCTTAAGGTACATGTTCTTATGATATTTGGTACCCTAAGAGAAAACACATGCGATACACCTAAGAATTTTCACAGCTATTTGTTCTATCGATCATCCACCTACAATCCCTCCGGGTATCAGTAAGCAATTGCAAAAGTCATCTTTTCTTAATAAGATTGCAGAAATATAGCCTGGATGAATCTCCTTACAAGCCCATCTAAGTACCAAACATATCAGAAAGAGTTATCAGAAATTTGCATTTCAGAAGAGTGATAATTACTAAATCAAACCATAATAAATGATCAAGGACTAAAGGAGTACTCTTGTGGGAGCCAGGGATAGCCTAAAGACAACCATTGGTGATTGTTGCATCTTCAAGTGCTAACCACAAGCTACTGCAGGAGGGAGGATCCGTGTATAAAAAGGAGTTGTCCTGGTGTGGAACTACCTCTCCACCAATACCAGCTTGTTTCAAAGCAAAGCTTATACGTAACTTTTAGTAGCATAGAAGAAAAAGAAGAAAATATGCAAAAAAACTATTCTTTATAAGTGTTCTCTAAGAAAGAAAAGATTAATATTGTCAGTAATTTGTGGTCTAACACAAAATGTACCCGCAGTTTGAACAAACTACCTGACTGGTAATGTGACAATCATTTTATCATTAGGTGTATCACATAAAGCTAACAAGGAAAGAAAAGTGAATCACATGAAAGTTGGCATGCCATGATAAATTTGTTGAATAAATTAGGAGAGAAATGATAGAATGCACAGTAACATGAACAGCTTAATGAATCGAAACCTGGTGGACATACATGTCCAATATTACAAGAGAAGACAAAGCAAAATCCAAAAGCATCCCTTTGATTTGGATACGCTTTATCATCTTTGCGGACAAGTTAGTCAAGAGGGAATCCTCCAACAGAAGTATGTATGCCAAGATAAAAAGTTCAGTAGAAGCATGATCATCTAAAAGAATCAAATGCTCTCAAAACTATAATCACTGACATAAGAAAAGCAATCAAAAGGCATATGAGCTTACCAATTGTCACTAGCCCATTTGCACCCTTCACTATCCACTGCATGCACACTGTATGCATGTCTTGACCTGAGGGATTGATTCTCAAAGCTGCAAAAAGTAGCAACATGACAATGGTCTCAACTCTCACATATATAACATTTTTCCCTTGGAGAGAGGACAGGTTGAATACCAAAAGATAATATATAGCTCATTCTGCCATTCATTTGTTAAAACAAAAACACCCCCCCCCCCCTCCCCCACACCACCCACAATTCTTCCCCATCAATCCGCCAATCTCCTGCAAAAGATCACACGTTTCCTCCTCGCAACCCCTAATCGACCTCATCCACAAACACACCAAGCAAACCAGACACATCCCAATCCACCTAAACAACAAGTGATCTCCAAAAGGGAGAAGCGGGAAAAGATCGATATTTTTCCGGGGATCCCCATATATTATCGCACTTAGGTGTTGATCGACGAGGACAGTGACGAGCATCTCCTTGAGGCGCATGAGGGCATTGACGCAGCGATCGATGTTGGCTGTTGCGACGTCGGTGGCCCTCTGGGTGACGCTGAAGACCTCGAGGAGATCCTACTCCATGGTTTTGGTTTCATGCGAGGTGCGAAGGAGTGAGGGGTCGCGTAGAGGAGCGAAATTGCAGAAGGGCCTCTTCGGCATGGGGGAAAAGCAATGGATCGTGACGAGGAGAGAGAGAACGGGAGTCACAATCGCTGGTTCGCCCAACACGCCTCCAATCCAATATTAGGATAACACCAGGTAAGTGTAAGGGTTAATTTACGGCATGAGTTAATTAATATGTATTAGTAAATTATAATAGGGATTAATTTTTGTTTACTTGTAAATAGAGGTTAACTCACGTTTGTATTTAATGAATAGATGTTAGGAATGAAGGTTATCCTGTGATGTAATAGGGGGTAAGAGAGAGAGATCGGGGATTAAGTGGGGGGTTGGGCCAACCCCTCTTCAAATCGATGTTAGGATAACGTGGGTTTGTAACCTAAAAAAAAGTTGAGTTATCCCCCAAGGTAAATGAGGGTTAACCCCCTCCCTAAACTAGACCTAAAGGAGGGTTGGTTGACCTTCATGATAAACAGGGGTTAACCTCCATTGTAAATTAGGTCAGAAAATTGTATTAATATTATTGTCATAGTTTATGCTTGATTTGAGCCAATGTCTAACATCAACATATGTGGCTATTAAAATCGACACATGTACCTGTTAGTCCAACCTCTCATATATAATATTTTGATGATTTTACAAAATGAAGAAAAAGAAATAAAATAAAAGTGTAGCATATTTTTCTCTGTAATAACACAGTTGCAGGTTTTATGGAGTTTTCTAAGACGGAAGATTAAAAGCGTGAAGACTAAGTAGCATAAGTATTGTCATAGGTCATAGGCTTTTTATGTAAACTTTCAAAGGTTGTAATCTTCATTTTATTTGAGTCTAGAGATGTTGTAAAGAGCCCCAAACATTACTTATAAATAGCTAACTTAGGCTCTCTACACTTAGGATAAATTGGAAACAAAAACTTAACACTAAGAGTCAAATCAGATGTCCGTAATAACTATCAGATGTATGATTTTCAACTTTAAGACGTCTGACAAGTGTTTCAGATGTCTAATTACCTATAGCTTTACCTTTAGTTTTTGACTTCATAAACATCATTCGAAGCAATTTCTATCAGACGTCCACAGCCTCATCAAGACGTCTAATATTTTACATGGACGTCCTCAAAACAACTGTTAGACTCAAGCATCCATCTTCCTTCTATATATAACGGGTAAAATACATTTTCAGACGTCTACCATTGGACTGCTGCTCATTTATTTCTGTGCGTATCTCATTACGAATCAAAGATCTTCTATCAGATATCCTAGGCAAGTCCTTGTTAGGTTTCCAAACTTCTAGGAAATCCCACAGACGTCCATACAGACGTCTGTTTCTTCAGATCTAGAACCCTGTTTGGATCTGGTCAAAACATGAATGAATCCACACATAATTAGACGTCCAATAATTTTATCAGATGTCTTATGTGAAAATATCAGACGTCCTTGCTTTGATCCAATGAAACCAGTATAACCTGGCCAATAGTATTAGATGACCATAATTGTAATCAGATGTCTTATAAGACGTCTGACCCTAAAATTAAACGTCTGATATTGCTGTCAGACTCATCATTACCCTGATTTGTGGTGGATTTTGTCCCAATCTCTTGGGATTTGCCTCCAACGGCTAGGAGATCTCTCCCAAGTGTTCTTGAAGGTTCCAAACTTACCTATAAATAAACTACAATCCCTCTTAGGCAAGACACACCACTTGAGATTCAATTCCCTTAGAAAAATCACTTGCTCACTACTCTTAGCCTCCTCTTACCTTTGTGCTATGCCAACACTCTGATTAAAGGGCAAACCCACACTCTAAGTTCACTTCATTCTGCAAATTCTTAGGGACTTCTCTTTATGCTTAATAGATAAGGAAGTAATCAAATTAATGGGGTGCTTTATAGGTGCTGTTTAATGTTTACTTTTGTACTTTGGGTATATGGCCTGTCGGGTCCTCGTCTCTTCATTGTGAAGGGAGAAACCTCCGTTTAAGGATCGGAGGTGAGATTTGTAATTAAAGTACACTACCCTCGTTTAAATAGTGTGTTTAGTGGATTGATCACTTTGTGATCGAAAATCCTAAGTCAAGGGATTGGCTTAGGTGATGGTTTTCACCCGTCATGGGTTTCCACCTAAAAATATGGTGCCTCTTTTTGTGATTGAATTTTTTATATTACAATATTTAATAAATTTACTATTCACCCCCCTCTAGTGCAATTTTAGTACCTACATAATCAATGTTTTATTTTTTAGGGAGCACTTGCACAATCATCTTTCGAATGGAGTTCGAATTAATCATACTAAATATTGGATTATAACACACAAAAGATGGATCTAAAGCACACATGTCAAAAGAAATTGGCATATAAAATAAGGGATTTTACATATATATTTTTGTAAATTTTGGAAAAGGCATATTTACCCCAATCGATTTCATATATATGTATATATCCTTACAAATATCTATTTGCTTGTTAGGATGTCCTTGTAAACTATTAAAACTAAATAATAAAGAGATTTTTATATTTAAGTCCTTTGATTTCAATTTTCTTACTCAAATAGAACCCCCACCTCCTCTCTTCTTCCTCCCTCTCCTCCTTCAATCCCTTTCTCCTCACCCAGCTCCTTCTCCATTCCCTTTCCTCCAGTTGCTCCTCCCACCTCCACCCGCCTCCACCAATCAGTTCCTTTAGTACCTCTCACTCCTCCCGCCCCTCCTAGCTCCTCCTGCCTCCTCTGGTCAACTCCTTTCACCTCCTTGCCCAACTAACCCATCCCCCCCTCCTTGACCCTCCTCCAACTCCTATGTAGCCCCCCTCCAGCTCCTCCACTTTCTCTACCCAAACCCTCCCTCTAAGGCTCTGTTTGGTAAGGGGAATAAGTAAAGGAATAGAGAAGAAGTTGAATAAATAGTGGGATAAGTGAGTTAATCTATTTGAACGTTTTGACGAATTAGCATTATTCCACAGAGAATGTAGAATAACTTTATCCCGCATCAAACTTATTTAACTTAACGTAAATAGGAGGTAGATTAAATATTTAATCTGATATAAATTCATTTAACTCACCAACCAAACACCCCCCAGGTATCTCCCCCACCCCACTCAATCCTAGTGAAAACCTCGATCTTGCCCTAGAGGCTCACAGAGAGCTGCACACAAAAGTGTCCGTAGGACAACGATATTTGCAAAACTCAGAGGAGAGAAAGTTGTTGGTGGGGAGGGAGAGAGAGCCATTGGATGGGAAAGGGTTAGGAGGCAGGGGGTCGTTTTAGAAAAAAGAAAATAAATTTAGGGAGATTTTTTAAACAAATCTTTAACTTTTACTCTTAAGAAAGGATACGTAACTTAATAAATGAAAGTCTACGAAGATGTATGCGTCATTACAAATGATATATACGTAAATATAAAATAGATAAAGGTATATGCATTTTCTTTTCAAAATTGACATAAACATATATATACAAAAATCTCATAAAATAATAACGTAAGAATAAAAAACTTTTATTGGAGATGTACGGAATCGAACCTTATACCTATTGCATGCAATGCAAGCGCTCTACAAGTTGAGCCACATGCCTGCCATCTTTTGAGTAAATTATACATTTTTGTTGATCCCAAAGATGGACACATGACAAGCAACGGGAGGTTGCTACGAGGATGTTACGTGACGTTTCTTTTTGTTATCGCTTTATTAGGATTGCGGTTTTTACGTGCCGATTTTGGGTCCGTTTTCAATATCTAGCAATTTGAGTTTGGCATTTCATTTTAATTTCGAAAGCTGGACCTACCGGAAGCTATATCGGGATCATTGTATAAAGGCTCATTTTTCGTATAGGTTATTCTAATTAATCTCTGGAATGCAAGACATGGATTTGGACATTGCAGAATTAATCACCCGATCCGAAGAGTGAGGTCCATTCTGCAAGTCCAACGTTAATCTTTTCAGAACTATTGAATCGGATATTGGGTATAAATCCCGATATGCAAATGAGAAAGAAGCCTATACAAGGACTTTCACCAGGTTTATTCTTAACAGTGCTGTGATAGATGACTTTTCACTTAGCGTTATAGTATTTAAGTGGTGGAAAAATCGATTAATAAAAAACAATGAAAATAACCACTCGCAGAAAAATGGGTCGTGTTCACAGGGAGGCAATGATGCAATCAATACTTAATTATTTAATGTTATTTCGGATAGTGCGAAATCCCTGTTCAAATGTGACTTAAAATGTGAAGGAAAGTAGATTTGCAATAACCTAAAAAGATAAGGGTATAACTATAGTTTTCCCTCGCAGAAATCCTCAATAAATTTAGGATGAATTCATGCAGTTTTCACGTGATGTGTACTAAAGACAATTAGTACTTAAGTTAAGCCCTAAATTAATCTTTAAACTAGTTAATATCAATACCATACATTTATAAAGAACTATGAGTGTTCGAACGCAATTCTGTCATAATATAATAATAATAAAAAAATCAAATTAGGTGGCAATGGCATTGAATGTAAATTTTAATTGGGGGAGGCGTGTGCGGCCGCGCACGGTTGGCCGCGAGAATCGGTAGGGAGGGACAGCTTGACGAGAGCTACGCAACGGTGGCAGCGGCGTGGCCGGAGGTGGTCGGAGCACCGGTCTGTTGGAGGAGACGGAGGCTGCAGCGCGCATCGGTGATTGCGGGTGGCAGTGTGCGCCTGCTGGTGAGGCGCGCTGGTGGTGGAGCGTGCAGGCGCACGCCTGGCGTGGAGAGGCGAGACAGCGCGCTGTAGTTGGCGCATGTAGGTGCGCTGGTGGGTAGGTGGTGCTGCGCCTGAAGTTGAGCGGGTGGCCTTGCGGGTGCGCCTGCAGGGTGGAGAGGTAGGAAGGCGTGCGGTTGCGCGCTGCAGAGGCAGGCGCGGGCGCTACAGGGTGGGCGGTGCTGCGTGTAGGAGGTGCGCTTGCAGTGAGGCGTGCGATTGGGAGCTTCTGCGGGTGGTTGCGAAGGCGGGAAGGCGCGCGGTTGCACGTTGCAGAGGCTGGGCCTACAGGTGCGCTGATGGGCAGGAAGGCATGCTGGAGATGGCGTGAGCGCCTGTAGGGAGGTGCGCTGGAGGGCTTGGTGTGCTGGAAAGGCAGGAAGGCACGCGGTTGCGCGCTGCGTGTGGCTGTAGGGGCGCGTGTGTGCGCGTGGGCTGGAGAACTGCCTACAGGCAGTGTGAGAGCAGCCCTGCGGGTGTGCAAGTGTAGAGAGCCTGGGGGGGCGGTGCTGCGCCTGCGAGCTCTTGGGAGGGCGATGGCGCGGTGGCATGGCTAAGGCAGGAGGGGGTGGTGCGCCTTCTCCACAGTGGAGAGGAAGGATATTCCCCCAGGGGGAGGAAGAAGAACCAGTCGATGAAGAAGATCTTTTCTTTGCTCCCCTTCTCTTCCTTTTTAACTTCTCCGTTGCACCTCCGAGAGTTAAGGGATCTTCAAATCCCTTAACTATCTCTGGCCGGCGACTATTGAGGGTTCCCCGGAGAATGGGGAAAAGAACAGCCGTCAGTGATTTGAAAAAAAGGGTAATTTATCCTTTTCCCCTTATTCTTTTGCCAATTATTTTTCCTGCACATAAAATGAACATATTAAGTTATAGAATAAATGTAAACCTAAATCATGATGCATGCAAACCTTCTATAACTTAATATAGTTATTAACAAACCTAAAAGACATAATTAAAGTTACTTAGGCGTAATATTAGTCTATTAAAATGGACTCATCATGCTGCATATTGGAGTATGCACAAAGATCAAAGAATGCAAAGCTTGTGGATGCCTTGAATTACATGCTCCTTACTGAATGCTTTAAGCTCCTTTTTTTTTACATGATATATATATATATGGAGCATACAGGTAACTTGCATATAAGATACGTGTAAGTGCGGAAATATTTTCTACCACAAGTAATGTTTTGGATTAAAAAATTGAAGATTGAGATTATTTCATGTGAACATGTTATACATCAAATTTGAACTAAATTTAACGCTTCTAGCACATACATAAAAAATGAGCTCATTTTTGGTGGCCTGAGTATCATGAAATTCGACCATGTTAAATTGGCAAATTAAGATTCCATTAAAGGAAATGAAATGATACAGTCGAATACAATTCAAAAGGGCAAGAGGGGAGGAAGAGACTCGACACCCCCATAGGGAGGAATTAACATGCCCTAAAAGGGAGACTAACATGCCCCAATCGAGGGAACTACAAAATGGAAACAATAAAATGAGAAAAACAAAGAAAAAGGAAGAGAATGCATCCATTGTAGAGAAGTTTCACTGTAGCCTTTAAGAGCTGCTCTATGCCAAGAGATGACAATAATGCCATTGAAGCAGAGCCTCAGCGGATCAATGTTAACGAGTATTCGACAACTCGGTGGTTGAACTAAGTTAGCTAATTATTCGGCTGTGTTATGGCATGGTTTCTAGCATAGACCTATCTTGAAAGGAGTACCACAGGGGTGGGATGGAGTTGTCGAGGACAATGACAGTAGGGACGTTGTGGTGAGAATAGTGGATGCGAGAGTGATGGTGGCAGTGGTGGTGATGATGAGGACAATGGTAATTGGGACATGGATAGTTGGTTGTGCCTGACAAGGATGACGATGGCTGGGATAATAGTGGCAGCAACATCATGATGGACACCAGAGAAAGGCAGAGATTGGAGCAAGCACCATTACTGGGTCTTTGAAATGGTGATGATGGTGTAAGCGAGTAATGATTGATGGAGGAAGTGATGATTGATTGGAAGCCTGATCTAGGCTAAGGATGGTTGTGGCAACTAGAGTTTGGGGAGGAAAACCTAAGGGCATGGCGGAGAGGGTGGTTATCCCTAGAACATAGCACATGTAGGTATATCTAGCACTTTAATTGACTCCTTGATGCAAGGATTATTATTCAATCAGTTATGACCATTGAGGTCAATCTTTAGTTCCTGCTCAATATAAAGACATTCTAGGCCACTTGCGCTTCAGTTCTTTGGGCATTATGGATCGACGTCAATTCACAACTTAGGCTAGACCTTTATTTCTATGAAAAAGGGTGTTGCCCAAGATAATTAGGTGTCAATTCCTGGTGACACTAAGGATGGACCTTGATTAAGACATTAGGTTCGTAACACCCCAAACTTAACATGTAAAACTACTTCAGTTTCTACCATGTCAAATTCTTTGAGCTATGTACTAATTGAAAAAGTTACCATGTCCTATCAATAAATGAAACTATATGGACTTTTAATGGTCAACATGAAAGATGATACACAGCTTGAGCTTTAAGCTTTCATAATTTGGTCTCTTCAATTGGTGTGGACAAATATAAGGAGAATAACGTAGGGAGTGGAACAAGCAATTGCTATTACGCAACTACTACATACAGAGGCTTATGGTCTATAATGTTTCTCCAAGCTTCAAAATAGTCCAAACGAACCACTACAAAGATCCTCACACTCGAATGTAGAACCCTAGGGTAGGATGGAGGGGGAAACTGGAAAATGATCATACAAAAGATAAAGCACTGTTCAAATTCATAATGAAATGGTGCTATGTCTTGAGAAGGATCAAGGTCCCTCAGATGTTCTATTTAATTGTTTGTACAGGGATGAATGTTTGGGGCATACTAAACTACAAGAGGATCCTTGTAGTAAATGCTATGAACTTTTTATCTCTCAAGTTGCTTGATCTATTTCACAAGTGCTCATATGATTCCGCTTATATTGTTTCCTTGCAAATTGCGTAGGGAATATGGAAGAACTATAGCCAAGAGAATGGGAAACCAATCCTCCCGGATGAAGTAACTCAAGTTTTTTATCCAAGAGAAAGGCTAGTGTTGGTCCTCAAGAAGTCTCCCAAGTATAGGTTGAGGCTCCTACTCAACCCATTCCGAGACCAACAACATTATTTAGAGTTGACTACATTCTAGGCGACGTCTCTTCTTCTATTATGCATGGTAATGATGGAGCTCTTTCCTTTAGTTGTATAATCTCTCATGTCGAGAGAGTTCCGATACAAACAATTTCATTTCATGTTGAGAGGAAAGATAATGGAGCCTCCTCGCTTTTTTAATAAAGATCATGATAATCTATAGTTTTTGGTGTGCTACCAAGGACAACACAACTTCCTAATGAATGGTGCCTTCTTATGTTGAAGGTGTAGGAGTTTTGTACCCTGAGCGGGCCAACTTGAGCCGAACCACTCAATCGCTAATTCAGATCTGAGTGTCAGATCACGTGGACACTAATACGATTAGATGAGTCCTAATGGTAACACCATCATCCTTTATATCTAGCTCAATTTGGCTAAGTTCTAAGGTTAAATTCACTTAATTAATCATTAAAAAGGTAAAACTTAAGAATATTAAGAATTTGAGGGCATGTATCAAAATTGGTTAATTCTACTATTTTAGTGAAGAAATACAAGTGTAGATTAACTAAGAGGTAAACCTACACTTAATTGAAGGTTAATCGAGGTGAAATTTCCAGTAAGTGAGCCTACACGATTTGGCTTAGGGTTTCTAAGAGAAATTAAGCTAAATCACCACTCAAAAACCTTAATTTTAGCCTCACTTTAACTTAAAGGGTTCTAATTGAAATAAATGTAATCTACACTTTTTAAAAATCATTGAAAAATATTTTCAAAAGTTTGGAATGATCAATTTTATAAAAAGAGTCAAATTTATCCTAAATCAATGACCAAGGTTAACATTTATTATATTTTGGGTTAAAATGCAAATTGACCAATCAAACTTCATCAAAATCCAAAATTAAAGTCACCAATAGATTCTTTAGGTCCTAATTAGGTTACCCTAAAATCTTGAAACTCATTTGAGTACATCTTAGACTACTTTGCATTTTAGTCCCTTGTTGACATCACAATGACATCAACACTTTATCTTTTACCTCCATCAGTTGGTAGCAGTAGCCTAAGTTGTCTTGGATGCAATTTTTGAAGAGGAAAATCTCCTAAATCGTGCATCAAGACCTCACCAAATGTGGTGGGAAGATTCCTTGATCATAGCTGCACAATCTGGTGTAATTTGCAGCTCTCGATTCCATCTTGAGAGCTCATCACTTGCGATAAAAATCGAGCGAAATCATGTGGTTTTTGACCATATCAAGGCCATGATTTTGCTTTAATTGAGGCATCCGACCATCTATATAGAATGGCCGTGCTCCACTAATGTATGGAGTGCAAACAATTGGTGTGAAACCACCTTCTTCCTCTCCTTCGTATGCCATTAGAGCACCTTGGAGCTTCTTCAACCTCGTTCGTCCGCCACTCTACTGTAGAAATTGGTAGAGGGCTTCTACTCCTCTTCCCACGAAGCTTCACGTGAAGCTTCGGTTGCTTCCTTGCCTTCATCTGCTCCAATTTCTTCTTCTTCCTCCTCCAAATCCACCACGATTGTTAGGTATCTTCCTCTCCTCCATTCGTCAAATTAGGTTAGGGGCCTAAGGCTTTGCTTCCTCTAGATTCCAATTAGGATTATGGAGCTTTTTAGCTCCATTCATCAACTCCCCTTCCCTCGCTGTCGCCACCACCATTGACGAAGGAAGCTTCACGCGGAGCTCCACCAGCCCTTCTCACTCTCAATACTTTGAGGGTCACACCGGAGCTTCCCATACAATTGATTCACCCCATGAGGCTGTGTTTTGAAGTATAGGGGCTCATTGGAGTTGTGATCTTTTCCACTGTCGATAGCCACTGCCACCACCTCCATTCGCCCTCGCCACCAAGACGTCGACCTCTCGGCGACCCTTCTCCGCCCTTCACCGGCGTCAACCAACGATCGACGATGAATTCTAACGTCCCTCCGACGAGCTCGCTAGTGAGGAAGGAAATGTTGTAGGGACCTATTTGCAAAATAAAAATTTCCTAGGGACCTAATCACATAAAATTCCAAGGACCAGATTGTAAGAAAACTATATTCTCAGGGACTAATTTGAAGATCTTCTTGATATATTGAGGATTTGTTTCAATTATTAGATATTTGAGGTTTTTATTAAAATATTATATCCAAACATTAGTGGCTTAGTATTTTTATTGCTTAATCACATCATTTTGTGATTATCTTCAATTAAGCATTAATTAAAATACAGTTTCCTTAATTGTAGTATTAAATTGAAAGATTAATCCATATACCTTTGAACTTTATTTTGTGCATAGAAATTAAAAATTAATTGCATCTAGTTCTTGAGCTTAAATCTGAATAGTGGTGATTTCGCACTTATTTGCTTCCTGTGAACGATCTCGAAAAACTCTTTATTTCAAGTAACAAAATTTTTAAAAGTTGTTTTTGCGTGTTTCGACATATTACAACATGTGTTTTTTATAAACTCTCCATTCGCACCCAACATGTTCCTCATTACAATTGGGAAAACACATTATGTCATGTTGGATATGCCGATGACAGATTTTAGAGAATCCAAATGGTTTGGATCGAGGATTTCGATAAATCATTAATAAACCATTATGATATCCAGCTGTTGTCTTGAGTCTGAGAAGAGTGGTTGTCTTCTCTAAGGATTGTTCCCTGACTGATGCCCTTGAGGCACATCCTTTACATAGGAATAGTGATTCGGGGCTGTCACGTAAGTTGAGTCAAGGAGTTGACTCGACAAGATGAAGACGTGGAAGTCCTTCTGTTATCACCATCTTGGAGAAGGCATATTGATGGGAACACCATCATGAGTCGTAACTAGATCAATTTGGTCTGATAAAATAAATAAAAGCTCCTACATATCAGTCAGAAGGTCTTTTGGGCAGGTTAAGTTGTTCTGAGAAGGAAAAATGAAAACAAGGTTATTTCTACAATTTTACCATCTTATCACAAATACAGAATAATCACAGGGTATGCCAGGGATTTATTAAAGGTCATTTAGTCATTAATGTCTAATAAGTGGGTCCATGCGGACAGAAACAGGTTTTCATGCATTTCAAGAACTAATGGACATCTGAAACCCTAAAAGCAGACCTGCTAATTAACTGAGGTTATGGTCAGGATAAAATTCATCTAAACCCTCTAAAAATCATGGAAAAATATTCTCTAGGGTTCAGCATCCTTGATTTGACCATCTAAACCTGTTTTGACCTGAAATAGAGTCTCAGACAGACTATTGCCTTAATTTGGGTTTTTGCATAAATTACCCAATCAACATAGGTCAAAACTAAAATCTAACTTCACCATTGGATCCCTTAAGTCCAAATGAGGTTTGGATCAAAATTTGGGCCCAATCAGAGATTGTCTTGACCTAGTTTGCATTTCAGTCCTGTTTGATTCTTTCTATTTCACAAGTACCCCTAGCTTTTAAAATTCATTACAAATAGGGCCATATCTTTGTCGTCACTCTTTGCAAAGAGGTCCCTCCACCATTGTCATGGAGGAATCCTACTCCGACGAGCTTCTTTTGGCAAGAACTCTTTGATTATTTGATGGATCCCTCTCAAAATTGAATGGGAGATTCGTCAAGTAATCTCCTTCCTATTGAGCCATGTCCAAGTCTCCAAATCTCTCTAAAAAGCTCATGCGAATCCTTCAAAGATTAGGGTCTCCTATTTCACGAAGCTTTGGACCTTCCAAGCTTGGTTTCCAAGCTTGAAAGCTCACCCTCTGGCCTATAAAAGACCTCCCATGGCATTCCTTACCTTAGCGAGAAATTAAGCCAAATTTAGCCCTATTTCCTCTTCTCCTTGTCTCTCTTCACCTTTCTCCAGAGACCCCTTCCTCTAAGCTTCTTCACCGGCAGGTCTCGACTCCCTAGCTTCCTCTGCACCTCGACATACCCCCGAGGCACTTCCTTCCCCTTCGTTGTCGCCGTTCTCTCCCACCGTAGCTTCATTCATCTCCAATGCCGGCCATACCAAACCTAGCATCGCTCCTCCTCCCCGTCGTCCGCTAGCTACTAAGATCAATTCACTAACTCCGCTACTTCACATCTCCATCTTTGCCACTCTGACTCGACCACTACATCACCTCTCGTGACTTCATCTTCCTTTGCTCCGTCAACCACTCCGACGAGGTCTTCCATATGCTTCATCGCCCCAAACACCTCGCCAACCGCCTCATAAGCTTCATCGTTCCTCGCCCACCAAAACCCCTCAAGCAATTGAGGGGATTGGCCACTCAACGCTTCCACCTGACACCACACCACCTTCCTGAAGTCGCTGAGCCACCACACACACCCTTATGCAATGCCACACACACCCTTACGTGGTCATCAAGCTGTATTCCTTGTTTCAAGTACTTTGCCAGTTGCCATCACCGCCACCATCACCTCCAGGTCCACCTCCAGATCTCTAGCTATGTTCATCTTTAATTCCCTCTCCAGGTCGTGCGGCCTAGCCCCAGGACGTATCCCAGGTGGTCAATTGACGCTGCCCACTTCTCCTTTGACCTCAATCTATGCCTTTACCTACTGCAGCTACTGCGTAAAGAAGCGGGGACAGATAGTCCCACATCGTGGGAAGTGGAGTGGAAAGAGCCGCACCCAGTTCTTGACCCGACCCGTTTCACTGCTCGGCTGCAACCCCACGCACGTAGCCCTGCACCTGGATCTGGTTACTGTTCCTACCTGATTACCCGGTTAATCCAGAGTCTGTGAGAGAAAGAAAAGAAGGAAAGAAAGGGAAAGAGAGAGAGGGGGGTTTTGCCTCGCTTTCTAACTCTTTGACACTTACAAGATTTAAGAAGAGGCCTTTGCCTCTGGTGTGCGTGGCTACTGTGCCTCTTCCTGAGGCCTGAAGGAAAAAGAGCTGGTTCTGAGACACTGTAGCACTTAAGTTGACGTGGCATTTGGTTGATTGACGCTATTGCATTATTTAAGTAGAATTGTAATAGGGTAATTTGGTGATTCAAATCACCATTTTTACCCTAATCTTTTTGCTACATTGACTCTTGAATTTATATTTATATCATTTATACTTGAAATTGCTATTACATTGCTATATTCTTGCCTAAAATTGTGATCTTGAGATAAATTGTTATATTTCTCCCAGTGTTCAACCTCAGAATTTCTTTTGAGCTATAAATTTTAAGTTTTTTACGCGATTTATCGGCTATACTACAACGCATTACTTTTAAAACACCGATTTAGAGCGTTCAACATGTATCTTTGACCTGAGACACATATGTGTCTTTATGTTTGTATATGTATATTTGGTGGGTCAATAGTTCATGAACCCACCTTGGTGTTGAGATTGGAAAGCTGGTGTGCATATGAGGGTATAGGAGATACATGATCTCTCAAAGGGATCGCACAGATCCGTTGTTGATGAGGTGGGGTTTATCATAGTTAAAATGCCAAAGTTAAGCTTGAAACAAGGTTAAAACACTATCAATTAACACAAGAAATGTGTTAGTTGTGGGGATTAATGAAAATGGCTTAAAACCTCAATTTTGTGTTAAAGGTGCATAATTAAGTCAATTTGGGGAGATTATTTACCTAAGTAGGTAATTGGCCATTATCATTAACAATTGAACACCAATTTGAGCTTGAATGAACAAATCAATGGGTGAAATGTTTTCTAAAATGTCCAAATAATATGCCATAAAAACATCACTGCAATTTGAATGAATTAAGGCCTTGGAATTGATAATTTTCATTTAGGTCTTTCCTATATATTTAAGCCTTCACATTTCCTTACATAAAACCTATCAGGGGCTTATTTGCGAACTTTTAGGGATGCTTATGTAGTAAAAATCTTCACTTATGGGTTTCTTCACAAAGTTTCCACCGTTTCACCTTTGGGCCTTAGGTGCAAAAGCACCAAAAGGCCTGGGAATGCATCTCCTCAGTTGTTCTTCTCACGAAGAACTCAAGCCTTATCAGTCGTTCATCTTTCGACCCTCGATCTGATGGTGGATCTCTACCCCACTTGCTATTGTCGGTTTCCTTGATTTCCTACCCTATTTTAGATCACATCTAGTGGCTTACATTCATCCAAATTGCACATGTGCGCCTTAGCTCTCTTCTCCTCCATTGATCTGCAATGACCCTTTACCTCTGATCTCTAGGCACTCCCTTCCCCAACGCCTATAAACTGAGCTAGTGATAATTCCAGCTCCCTTCCACTCCTCTTGAGTTGGTCAGTTCTTCCCCTCCAGCTCTTCTTCCCCTTCATCAGAAGCTAGTGATAGTAGCTTCCTTTCCTTCTTGCCCGACTCAATCCACATCGCTAGGGGTCCCTTAACATCTGAGGACATCCTCGAGTTCCCTTAGGAGCTTTCGTCATTGGAGATCTTCCTCCCTTCCTTTGCTGTAGCCACCAGCTGCAGTTTCTCCCTAGGTCCCCTTCATCTGATTAAATTAGGACTTTAATGCTTTTATATATTAGATTTATTGCTTTCCTAGTAGATTTAGATAGTATAGATTATGATTTATCATTTGATCATGTTAGATTAGGAGTAGATTAGAGTAGTGTTAGGTTTTTGCCAAACCACCTCCTTTGATCAATTCAGATCAGAGGAGATGAGTTCACACCTCCATTTTGTTCATGACTCTTCCATATCATCTCATGATCACCTTCTTATTTCCTCACTAATTTAATCATAATTCGCCTCTCTTACCTAAGTATTCATTAGATCTGAAGCTTAGTGGCTCTCAGATCTGATGGAGTGCTAATTCCATCTGAAGGTTCTTCTACTCATATCAATAGATCACAAGAGCCCTCATCTGAATAGTAATTTGTTCAATTTGATTGATTGAGCGTGATTTGGCTTCAATGGTTGATCAATGGACTTCAAGAACTACTGAGCTTTAATTCAATCTAATTGATGGAATTAACATTATAGACATCTAATTCAATCTATTGTGATTGAATTAAGCCATTTAAATTGGATTTTCATCGTGATTTGAATCCACACCCAATTTGCATATCTTGTACTAATTTGGTTCATCGCCCTAGGTAGCGAGGGCTATGATTTTCGATGCATAATTTTGTTGCCCTCGCAATGACCTAATCAACCCTTAAGTATCATAATGGATCTTGGAGCACCATTCAATGGTGTGTAGGGATCCTAAATGATTAAATCATTGTAGCGATCACATATCAAATGGCTAGGTTGGTGACATTGAGTTTGGAGTTCAAGACGATTTTAATCTTCCAATGATTAGTGGAATGAGGTTTGATAGATTTGGATGAAGGTCTAAGATTTAGTTTCAATCAGTTATTTTGGTCTCTTCTCTTCACGCTGTCCATGGCGTAGCAGAGGGATTAATTAGGGTTTTTTTGGAAGCTCTTTGTTGTTGAATCTAATTTTGTTTTGTTCAGGTCATTTGATGAAGGATCGCAACACTTAATATTAGTTTTTAATTGATTTGGATTCATGCTGAGCTTCTTGGTTTCAAGGCTCAGGTTCCTGATGATCTGGAAGATCTAAGGATTCTAGTTAAATTTTGATGTTTTAAGCAATTCTTGAAGTGAAGTTTGGAAAAAGAATATACTCAAGTAATTTTTTAGGATTCAAGAGTTTCAAGCAGATCTGAAAAAGTGATAATCATTAGTAGTAGCTAATCTGCTCTTTCTGACAAAGCTTGGAAAAAGTTTTTAATCAAGGATTTCATTGGGTTATTAGATGATTTTGTATTAGTAATAAATTCTCTAGCATTAATCTTAAATAGATTTACATTTGAAATGATCAAGAAAGTTTTGAAACACATGGATCTGACTTTGAGTGGTCTGAATTTGTATTTGACAGAATTGGCAGTAGAGACTCCTGTTCAGGGATACTGAGAGTTAATTTGATAAGTCATGATGTTGTTTAGATCTCTAACTGGGTTTTCCATGCTAAATTGATGTAGGAAAAGGTCTATGAAGCATTCATGTGCACATATAGACTGTATTTGATTGAGAAACAAATTGAAAACCATGTTGAAAGTCTGTTTAAATCCCTTGTCAGCAGATAGATTCTAACAAACCGTATAAACTCCCTCTTTGGATGTAATTCAATGTACAAATCATGCTTTTGCAAATGAATTTGATCGCTATTGGTTACTAGAAGTTTCTCGTGCTTTGATCATTCTTTCCAGTATTTTTCCATAATTACCATGGCTTGGATTCAATTTCCAATCATGTTTTAATGCCATTTCCAGTAATTATCTGTAAATACCAAAAAAATCCAAAAATAAATGTAAATAAATAAAATAAATGTGTCTTGAGTGAGATTTGTCTATGTCTGAAGTGTGTGAGTTTTGTTTTAGGTTTTGAATTTATTTGTATGTAGAACATACCTAAAAAAGTTTTAGTTTTCTTAGGTTTTGAAATAAAGAAAACAAAACAAATAAAAAGAGTCTTCTTCCCTTCTTCTCAACTTTCTTTCCTTTCTTTTGTTCCTATTAAACATAAAAAATATAAAAACTTGAAAAACTCCAAAATCATATAAAAATACTTATGTAAATAATGTATATACTTATATATAATCCTAAATTATGTATATATATAGTAACTTAAATTTATGTAAAGTATGTAAATAAATTATATATCTAGTTTATTTATTTAGATAGATAGTTATATTAAGTTACATAGTATACTATAATAATATATTTATGTATATAATATTTATACCATCTGTATATAATGTATATGTAAATATAAATAGCCATATATGTACTTATTAACATATTCATAATTGTATATATAACTTATAGTAGTTATTATGTATAATAATATATCCCTATATTTATTTATTTACTTAGATATTGTACATATTTATATTTATAAGTTAATTAGGTAAATTATTAGGTTAATGTAACGTATATTAGTAAATTAGTAAAATAATGAAGTAAATTTTGTTGTAACATTGTATATTATAATTTAAGGTATTTTGAGTATATTTATAACTTAATTATACTATAGAACAATACTTATATTGTATAATATATGTATCTATACTCTTTCAAAAAAAGTAATATATGTATATATATATGAATCATGTATTTAAAGTTGTAAATATAGATATAAATCAATAAAAATTAATTAAAAATCTTTAATAACTATATAATTATATAAATTAACTAACTTAAGAGTCAATTGTATCATTAATTCATTAATTTATACTTTAATTAGGTAATTAAGCCTAAATTCAACATGTATTTATCCTTAGCTTTAATTAATTTTTAAATATATTTATATATTTAATTAAGGTAAATAAATTATACCAATAAGTGGCCCTATGTATTGGCTACATGTACATATAATTTAATTGTAAAATAATTAATCATTTAATACCTAATTAGATCTCTAAAGTTAGCTAAAAATTGCGCATATGTGCGCCAATTAGGCACTTAGTGCTACATTAGAAGTTTTGAGATCGCTTCAGTGGTATTTAAAGGACTATGTGGGTCAACCTTCTATTCAATACGAGGTTCGGATCTCTAGGAGCATTCGAGAGAGAGGAAGAGAGAGGAAGGCCTGTACAGGTCTGGTTTGGTGGCCACTGGGCCTGCGTGAGCTTTATGGGTTTGAAACTATACATAATTAAGTATATATTCCCCCATATGGGATGACTTAGTAGTGGTCGATTCGGACCCATAAGGGAAAGCAGATCCCGCGAAAAGTTGGCCCAAAACCCAATTTTTTTGGGGTTAAGGGTAAAAATAAACTTAAGTGTTGTTAAGTGTTAGGTGTGTATGAGTACATATGTGTTAGAGTTAAGTTAGTGTGAACGTGCATGCTATGTTAGTATATATTTAGGTGTATGTGTGTTTTAAGTTATATATATAGGTATAGTAGTATAAGATTATATATATATTGTATATATACTATATTATAAAAAAAAAAGGAGGAGGGAGGGGGCAGACCCCACCCCCCTCGAGGGTCCCCGAATTTCTTGCTTGCCACGGAGTGCCTCCGTGATCTTAGCCACAACCACTCTTTAGCACCGAGTGGAGGAGGGATTACATCAGTGATGTGTGTCCCCATGAGGTCGTTATGTGCGTATGGGCATGCCGCAGGACTCGATCCCGTGCACCCCGCACAGGGAGCGCCTTATAGGGAACAGGCGCACCAACTGTGCTACCCAAGACCCCTTATACTATATTATGTATTGTATACATATATTGTAAATAAAGAATTATACATATATATTGTTTTTGCCTTATTTTTCTATATACATACTTTTAAGGTTCTTATATATATAGATAGTGACATGTATATATATATATATATATCAGTAGTAGGTATATCTTTTAGTATATTCATATATTTAGTATTATAGTTGTATATATTATAGGTTAGTTAGTATATATACTCAGGTATTGTAAATGTATTTGATGTATATTATTAGTATGAATTAAATATATTTAGTATATATTGTTTTTGTGCCTATATTGTATATAGTTTTAAGGCATTAGTTAATTTTCATTAGTAGAAAAAGCACTATTATTGATGGTGAATTTTCAACCATTATACAACGGTCGACAATAATGATATTCTCAACCGTTATAAGATGTAATGGTTGCCAAAGTCCGGTCATTAATTTTGTCACCCATCGAGGAGGAGTGGTTGAGACATGAAATAACCCTATCTAAGAGTCGTACGAGGTTTTTCAAAAAAGATAGGGGTGTGAATGCAATTTTTAAACCCCTTGGGTTTAGTTTGTGGGCCTTGCAGGGAGGAGATGGGTTTGCAGGGGAAATTCTACCATTTTTGCTCTCTCTCTCCTCCCACACCACACTCACGCACACACACCTCTCCCTCCAAACCCTAACCCTAACCCAGTCCCTCTACATAAACCCCACGCCACCCTCTCCATCATCACCACCACCACCTCCATCTCCTCCACTACTTCCGATGGCCACTCTTTCCTCGCCCCTTTGCAGCTACGAGGAGGAGAGCTCAAGGCAGTGCTCGGAGGAGGAGGGAGGGGGAGTGTGGGCGAGGGAGAGAGGAGCACGGTCCGAGGGGAGCTCGAGGGAGCTTGTACGGGAGAGAGGAGTTGCGGTTGGGAGTTGCGGGAGCTCAGAGGAGCTTGTGCGGAAGAGAGGAGCCGCGGTCGGAAACGCGAGCTCGGAGGAGCTCAAAAGCGAGGTGAGTGCGAGGTAGAGCTCGAGAAGGAAGCGCGGCTAGCATGCAGCTGCGGGAGCTCAAGAAGGGGCTCCTGGGGGAGAGGAGGACGTCGGAGGAGGGTCCTCAACCTCCTGCAGCAGCTGAAGTTGCTGCTGTAGGCTGATTGTGCAGAAATCATAGGTCTTAATTGTCCAAAATTAGGCTAGGACCTAGCATAAGTTAGGGTAGTTCATGAATGCATAAGTGTTATTTGCATGTTTACTGTTCCTCCATAGCTATGCATAGAATAATGCTATAATATACTAATTAGGCGCATTATATAAATTGCAGGAAATAAGAAGCTCAGGAGCTGGATCTGAGACTGGATCTGAAGCTGGACCTAAAGCCAGAGTTGAAGCAGAGCTGGAGCAAAAGACCAAGAATAAGATGTGGTAGACAATAATGTAAGGGGTTGAGGTATGCTATTCTGTTTAGTAGGAATAAAGCAGTAAACTACGAAGAACTTAAATCCATCCTACCCCTAGGACAACCTAGAAGCTTTCCCAATCCTTAGCCACCCTTAGATTAGGTCATTGTACCCTAGGAAGCGCTAAAACCCTATTTCTAGCCTCTATCTAGACGTCAAGATGAGTTATAGGACGTCTAGAACCCTTAGCCACAACCCACGCACCTAAAACTCACTTCTGCAGCAATTTAAGACGTCCAGACACTTGGTCTAGACATCCAATTTCTGCAGACAGAACCTTACTTCTTCCCTACCTCTATTTGGATGTCTAGACAACAAGTCTAGATGTCTAACTTTTCATTTTAAGACATCTGACACTATTGTCAGATGTCTCGAACTGCTCTCTAGTTCCTGTTTTTGAATTCAAGCTTTGATCTTGAATTCCTAGATCCCTAAACCCAATTCCAACCCCATAGGAACCTACATTAAGGTATCCTAACCCTATTACACCACCTCTAGACCTCCCTAAGGACCTAATTAAGTCCTCACTAAACCTAATTGACTTCGATCTTAGTCAATTCCATCAGCCTATTCAATTGGACTCATTGAGTCCAATTGAGCCCTGATCTCAGCACACACTGTCCAATTAGACTTAGTGAGAGTCCAATTGACCTAGACCTACCTTAATTGAGTTGTTTTACTCTCAATTAGGGTTTCACACATCCAATTAAACTTGTATCAAGTTTAACTGCATTTTACCTTAATGAATTAGGGTTTACAACCCTAATTTGAGACCTACCTTGACCTAAACCCTCTAGAACCTAACCTAATCAACCTAGCCACCTAGGTTTCGACCCACACACACTATCTACACGAAAATACCTAGCCTAGAGTTCTCTAGAACTCTCTACCATGTGTTGTTGCCTTGGTTGCTAAAAATAGCAACCAAGATGCATTGAATTTTTAGATCCACCAAATGTGGATCTAAAAACCACCCATCCATCCTCTCTTTCACTATCCCACGAGCTCCCACCATGGGCCTTTCTAGAGAGTTCCACACTTCTCTAGAGAGGCTCCCTTGGGTCTACTTAAAGGACCTTTGGGTGGCCATTTGCATCTATCTAGCCTTCCATCTTGTTTTAGCTTCATTCCACCTCCATTACTCCAACTCTGTAACGAACGCGTGCCCCAGACGTCTTTTAAGACGTCTGGGAGGAGGCCCAGACGTCGGTCAAGACGTCTGGGATCACATCCAGACGTCTGAACAGACGTCTGGGATCGTTTCCAGACGTCTGGAAAATAGTTATTTTCGCACGGGAGAGTCGTCTGCGCGCCTGTGCGCGCAGACCCGCGATTCCTCTCTCTCTCTGCGGCTGCAGGCGGCCTGCCACCCCCTCTCTCCGCCTCGCGCGGCCTTAAAAGGGCCACGCCTCCCCTCCTGTCTCCACAGTCTCCTCCTTCTTCTCCTTCCTGTGCGCGAGAGCGAGCGGACGCGAGGGAGGCAGCGACGGCCGCAGTGAGCGCGGAGGTGCGGCGTGCGAGGGCAGAGCTCTGCCGTGAGGGCGAGCTCGCCGGAGCGGCTTGGCCGGCTGGCGGAGGGCGCAGGGGGCGCGGAGCGACGCGGAGAGGGACCTGCTGCGGTCTGAGCAGCAGGAGCGCGAGGTGCGACGCGGGCGGCGTCGCGAGTGGAGGCCGAGCAGCGCCCTGATTCTGGAAAAATTTCCAGAATCAGACGTCTGGGTTGACAGCCAGACGGCGAGGTAGACGTCTGGAAGATCATACAGACGTCTGAAAGGTGAGTTTACCGCCTTCTCCTTCCTTCCTGTCGACTGACCGTACTGAGGGAGGGAGTTGGCTGTGCGCAGGTTCGCTGACTCGCCATCCCTTGCGAATCAGACGTCTGGAAGTTGTACCAGACGGCGGGAGTGACCTCCAGACGTCCTGAGTGACCACCGGACGTCTGGGAGCTAGGCCGGACGTCCCCGCAGACTTCTGGACGTCTGGGAAACCACGCTGAACAGGTAATTCTCTGATCCACTTTGTAAGACGTCTGGAAGAAGTTCCAGACGTCTGATTTTGCACAGTATCTTCTTTTTCGACCCGTTTAGGGCCCGTTCGGGCTCCGTTTTCTGCGATTCGAGTTGCGTTCTTTTCAGAATTAATTCCTCTAACCGTCTACAGTAGCTATACACTATTTTGAGACACTCCTTGTGTTTGATCCTTGTGATAGGACCTCGTTCGGTTGCAGTCTTGAGAGTCGCGGAGGCACGCGGGATTCCCGATCACGCCCCCATTACTCCCGTTGTACCTGGTAGAGTGGCTTTAAGTATTAATAAAATCTGTTAAAGTATGAAACCATAACTAGAACCTAGGACATTGCATGAATCCTAGGAATGAGAAATATATGGAATGATAGTTCCTAGGTGTTGCATGAATCCTAGGGCCGGAAAACTAGATTGTATGATAGACCCTAGGATATGGCATGAATCCTAGGATGGAAAAACTAGTGGAATGTATAATACTGCAGTCTTGGAAAAATGGAAAGGAATATATGAAGCTGCCTGTAAATTGAATTCACAGCTGCCTGTTATGAATAAAGAAACATGATTGGGATCATGGTTTGTAAGAACGTGAAACTGGAAAGTAAGACATAAGATGTTCTGGAACCCTACGGGGAAGTAGGAGTAGAACTCCTGGAAAGCGAATGGAATAGACTTGGGGAAGTGAGCTGGCCCTTGAGTACGGAGTACCAAGGAGAGCGACTGTCCCCCTGTTTAGTGCAGAGCTGAGCTAGCCGCCCCAGGGACCCGGGGGTTAGGACTGGCCACTCTGTACCGACTTGTTGGCCCTCGTGTACGTAGTACCGAGGAGAGATAGTAGTGTTAGGAGAGTACTAGCTACCCCACGGGCCCCGGGGTTCTGCTAGCCTCCTTCACCGACTTGTTAGGCCCACTAGGGCAAACCAGGGTAGTCAGGCGAGGGTGCGCGGACTGTGGAGGGGCAAGGCCCCGGTTTGGTTACTGTGGAGGGGTTGGACCCCTGTTACTGAGAGGGCCCTGCCCTGGTTCCGTGCTGTGCTTTGGGCGCACCCGTTAACGGAAATGACTGACCGCGTGCCAGTGCGGGCAGCTACCTGTGCATTTATCGCGCGTGCCGTAGTCACCGTTACGTCTGTCAGTGACCTTGGGGTGGTTGACTGAGGGTAGGATCACCACGGGGGACTCTCCCGGCCAGGAGAGCACCACGTGCTACTTCTACTTTTGGAAAAGACTGCAATCAAGATCGTTCCCACGAGGACATTCGAGATCAAGTAAAAGATCTGAGAAATAAATGAAATAGTGAGAAAAATTGAAAGATGTGAATAAAGGAAGTAATAGAACATAACAGCTACTGTACACTCTACTGTTGCCTTTAGTTAGTTTGCCACTCTACTCAGCGTTTTGCTGACGTGTTACACTCGTTACCTTTTTCAGGACCAGGTGTTGAGCAGCCAGGGTCGGCGGCTGCAGAGGACGCTGGGCCAAGTAGGGTCCAGTAGAGTTTACCACAGTCCTTGTACCTCTTTTGTTTCTGTTTTAGTGAGTAGTTGTTTTTTGTTTCCGCTGTACTTTCTTTACCTGCAGTTCTTGTTATATGATAAATGCTGTTTTACTGTTGTGGTGGTACCTACTGCAGTAGTTTCTTTCCTTACTGCTGTACTTTCTTACTGTTAGTTATATTCATGCTGAATGTGGTTTATTTTACTGTCTTTTGGTTACTTCCTCGTTGGACGACTAGGTCTTGGGATTAGTCGAGTCGGTCCGATTCTCATGTCTCGTAGGGACTCGGGAATTGGGTCGTTACAAACTCCATCTCCACGAGCACACCATGGCATCCCCATCACCTCCACGCTAGGCCTAGATCACCTCCAACCTCTCTCGAAGGGCCGACCTAAGCACCATTGGCCACCCTTCCTCCTCTCAACCAAGTCAAAGGCCATCGGAGCTACCCCTGAATGCCCTTTATTCTGTTAGCTAGATAAGTAGTGTAGTTCTTCGTAGATTAATGGTTTATTATTGCTCAGTAGTGTAGTTCAGTAGAGTAGCTAGTTTATTGCTTTCAAGCTTTCCTGTACAAGCTTTCCACAAGCTTCACTCTGTAGCCACCATGATGCAATCAATGAAATCATCTTTTATATATCTCTATGTCTATGTGTGAAAATCACCATGAGCTGATTGCCATATTTCCTTGTGATTAAAGTTGCATTGTGAAATTTGTATTCTCTTGCAATTAAGCATGTCGTGCACCAATACGAATTATTGTAAACGGGCATGCATTTATGAATAAGTAGAGCGAGCTAGATCGAATTCAAATCTGCATTTCTAAATGCCTCCCAGAAACGAATGACTGGGACTCAAGTCTCATTATTTTATAAATTATTTTTGATGAGCATTTTCATGCACTATACTACGACGAGATCTCTATTTTCAAAACATGTGCGAGAATCGCCTCCTGTCATAGGAGCTGCGGGGGGAGCTCGTGAGAAGCAGAACCTCATAAGGAAGTTCTGCGTATGACGTGTCTTTGTGCGTGTGTGTTAAGAGGTGTCGTTATAGTCGCGCTTGATACGTCGGTTTTAAAAGAAGTAAACGGAGGTGAGTCCGAGTGTCGGTCTCAGGGAGGCGTGGAAATCAGATTTTTGTTTATCACTTGTTGTCACGGAAAAGGCGGAGTTTTGCTTGCGAAAGATGCAGTTTTGAAAAACGAGAGAGAGATAGAGAGAGAGTTTAGAGTTAGAAAGCTCTTGGTTTTGATCATGCAACTTGAACAGAAATTAAAATGGCAATTGAACGGAAAATAACTTCTTTAAACATGCATTCATAGTTCATAACTTACAACATTAAATACATGCTTTAACAAAAGTAATGGAAAGCTTAGGAGAGAGAGAGAGAGAGTGGAGAGCGACGAGGCAGCCACGGCGGTGGAGGAGGCTCCGTCGGCGACTCGTCGTCTCCAGCGATTACAAGAGTGCCTAAAGCTAGCTAAGAGAGGAGTGGAGTAGTTGCAAGGGGGAGTGAATGCCTTGAATGGTGGTTGGAGGGGGTTTAAATAGAGTTAAGGGCTTCCTAAAAGAAGAAGGGGCTTTAGCGACATCCAGAGCGCCGCTAAAATTGCTTCCAAAAGCGTCGGTGTATCCCTCTCGCCGCTGGTCAGCCGCCCGCCTCGTTCCTTCTCCTCGTACGATTCGTGGTCGCTGAACAGCGCTGATCTTCCTCGCTCGCGCTGAGATCGCTCCTCGGGTGCGCGTGTGCGTGTGCGTCTCCGCCTTGCGTGCGCACGCGCATGGGCGCTCGTGCACTGCGGTTACGCCGCGTGGCGAGATCCTGGCCGCCCGCTGCTGATCGGGCGGCCCAATTTCTCTACGCCCGCCCCTGTCTTCAAATCCCGCTCCGCGCGGCTCGAACGTGCGTCGCGTGGATGCGGGCGAGTGCGCTCACCGTTGCGCCACGCCCGCGCTTTGTCGCGGTGACCGCGGGCGGGCGCGCGAATCTCGGCCGTTCGATGGAAGATCGACGGCCGAGATTTGATCTCGGCTGGCTGAAGGCATGCGTGCGGTGGGGGCGGGGCTGACGTGGCACAATCTGGGCCGTTGATCTCCAGATCAATGGTCAGAACTTCTTGGGCCCATTTAGGAGCCTCGGATGTCGGATTTGGCCGATCTTGAGTCCGTTGCACTCCGTTCGTCATTCTGAATCCATCCGTGCAGTGCGATTGCTCATCTGAGGCCTGCTTTGACAAATGCTTACACAAATGGCCATTAATGCAGTTTATAAGCAATCTTCATACGTGATGCATGCAATGCTCCTATTTTACTTATGTTGTGCCTTTTATTCTAAAGTGGAGCCATATTCAACATAATTATCTCCCCCTTGTGTAGTATTATCAGCGTACTAGATTTTCCAGTATCAGACGTCTGGAGCATCTACCAGACGTCTGGTGAAGTAGCTAGATGTCCAGAGTTGAAGCCGAACGTCTGACAGCACGTGGAGTGCCAAGGTGAGCTCCGTACGCTCCTGCATGCACGTATGTGAGTACGTTTCCCTTTCGCTGTTGTTGAAAATTTGAACTACGTTCGCATGCGCAGGTACCAGCTTTAGAAAGGCTCGTATGCACACTTTTTGAGGTGCTTTAGGATGTCTAGATGTCTCTACAGACATCTGATAGCCATATCAAATGTCTGGACGCACTAACAGATGTTTGGAAAGACCCCAGGGTGACTGTGAGGCGTTCCAGACGTTCGCCGGCAATGCAGGAACACAAGGTGAGTTACTGACGTTGTTTAAGATGTCTGGGCCTAGTTCCGGACATCTAATTTTAGTCAGTATGCTCGTTTTTGGTCCGTTCAGGTCACTAACGGAGTCGGATTTACACAAACGAAGGACCGTTGTTTTTCGCTCCAGTTTCTCTACGTGTTAGTGTCAATTGTATATTGTTTTAGACTCATTGATGTGATTTAGTCACTAGTGTAGGTCTCCAGCCAATAACGTGTTTGGGGCCCACGGAGACGACAGTTTTTGCTGTTCTAGCCCCCATTCCTCCCATGTTTATCAGTAGAGTGGTTACCTTCATACTAAGATTTAATTAAGTAAAATGCATGCTTAGAATAACTTGATTGAACCGTAGGATGTGAAATGAACCTTAGGGCATAAACAAATGAACATCGCTTGAGCTACACTATTTACTTTGAGATGCATGTTAAAACCCTAATTACTAGCAAGTGGATAGATACATGATGTGATGCTTCTTCAGTTATTAAATACGAGCTGCCTATTATATGAATGAGAATCAGAATGTGAACAATGAGATATGCGTGTTGAGAACAAAATGAAATGAAAACAGTGCATGAACCCTACGAGGAACTAGGAGAACTCTTGTATATGGAAAGAATCTCGTATATAGATGGGAAGTGAGCTGGACCTTGTGTACGTGGTACCAAGGAGAGTAGCTGTCCCTTTACTGTAGAGAGGAGCTAGCCGCCCCTTGGTTTGAGACCCGAGGTTAGGACTAATCACTCTACACTGACTCTTGTTTGACCCTCGCGTACGTGGTGCCGAGGTGAGCTACTTAGTGTAAAGAGGGAGCTAGCTGCCCCACAAGGGCCGGGGTTAGGACTTGCCACCCTACATCGACTCTTGTTAGGCCCACTGGGCAAACAGGGATATTTGGACAAGGGTACGGGGATTGTGGAGGGACGAGACCCCTGTTCTGTTTTAAGGGGTGAGACCCACTGTTCTAAGAGGGCAAGGCCCTGTACTGTTCTGTGTTGTACTTTTGGGCATACCCACTGATGAGAGCCTCATCATGAACCCTAATTAGCACATTTTGATCTAAATAAGTGTACAAAAGCTCCTACAAAACCTAAGGAAAAGCCTAAATCAAAGAAATCTAAATTTAAGAATAAAATAATTCACAAGGGGTAAAACTGCAATTTTACCAATGCAGTACACAAACGCGGTGTCTAAGGGTCTGAATGCAGGTCAAATCTGCTTAATAAGAAAGAAAGTGGGATGACCTAATCTAAAAAGGGTTATAGCAATTTCTAGGAATTAAATGATATTCTGTAATCCTAAAAACAAACCTGCTTTAATTTACGAAGTTCCTGGTAATATAAAAGTCAAATAAATCCTCTAAGATTCATGAAAAAACATCCTCTAGGGTTTAGAACCTTCAATTTGGCCAGTAGAACCTATTTTGACCTAAATTGAGAACCATACCCAATTTTTGACCTAATTTGGGTTTTTCTGCAAATTGATCGATCAAACGTGGTCAAACCTAAAATAAAACTTCACCATTAGATTCCTTAGGTCCAAATTAGGTTTATACCAAAATTTGGACCTAAGGGAAGGCCATCTTGACCTACTTTACAAATTGGTCCTCTTGAATTACTTTTCGACCCTTATCTTTGTTGAACCCTTGCATTTTGCCCCCAACTTCTCTTTCGTTCTTTGCAGAGCAGTCCCTCTGCCACCCCACGCAGCCGCCCATACCTCCGGCGACCTTGCGTGGAGGATGGTGCCGCGCAGGGTATGGGGGCCGCTCTCAAAAACGAAAGGAGGGTTGCCTACGTCGTCCTCTTTCGTAGGGACCCCCTCCCATGTCCTGCCATCGCCCACTCCTCTCGTGCGAACGCGCGAGAGGATTGAGTCTCCATCTCTGGCCAACTCCGGCAAGCCCTCCATGATCTTTCCTCACGATTCTCCTCTCGGCAACTGCTATAAAAGGGACGGTAGGGCTCTTCGATCTTCTCAAGCTTGTCTTGGCCAGAAAATTCCCCCAAACTTGTCCCTTCTCACTCCGGCCAAGCAGCCCGACGCTTTTGGCGACCCTTCCTCCTCCCCTTCATCGCTTTGCTGTCATACCTGCAGAAGAGTTCACTTTGCCTCGTCCTCCTGCGCCAGGCCGCACCAGCTGGCGCCTTGCAGATCCCCTCCTCGTCGCCGTTACCCCACTCTGGGCATCTTCGTCTCCGGTGTCGGAAGGAACACGCCAAGCTCCTTCCCCCCCCCCCCCCGTCAGTTAAGTAGGTGAAACTCTTCCCCTTTCTCTCTCTTTTATTTCCCCTTTTTAATTTGCTGTTTTCACCCACCGACTACCACTGTCCATCGCCACCTTCTCCATCTCCAGCCGCCCTCCGGCGAGGCATCCCCGCTGCTCCACTCCTTCATTTGCCTTGCCAATCACCCCTTAAGCACCGCGACACCTCACTGACACTAAATCTGCCCTCTGTTCACCACGCCGCACCTCCAGAACACCCCTCGAACACACCCACTCTCACGCACACAGTGTGCCTTAGGCACGCACACTCTGGCCTCCCCATGCCACGTCGACCCCCGCACTGTCTTCGCCGTGCTCTGGCGAAGCTCACCAAGTGTTCCGACAAAGCCGTAAGGCCGTACTGGTGGTTTCAGGTCTTGTACCGTCGCCGCCATTGACGAGAAGCTTGGAGCAAGCTTGCAAGTAGCTCCAAGCCCCTTCAGCTCCAGGTCTGCAGCCCAGGTCATGTGGAAGACTTTCACACACACACTCAGGACTTCAATTGGGGTCGTAAGCCTCGGCTGCTAGTAATGGCGATATCGAGTGTTTCGTCTTTATGTTTATTTATATTCGTTGTAGTATATAACAAAACAGCTACCATATTACTACAAAATTTTTTTACTCGGAATAACAAGTTTTCCTGAGGTCGAACTCAGGGAGCAGCTATGATTCTAGAAGCATAAATGTTCACAATTATGTTACAAAAATAATAAGAGAGAGAGAGATAGCTAGAGTTCTCTTTTGTTGGCTTCTTCTTCTTCTCTCTTCCTCTTCTCTTTCTCTTCTTCTTCTACTTTGGCCGTTCCTCTTCTTCTTCTTTCTTCTTTCTCTTTTCTTCTTCTCTGCTTCTGCTTCTTTTCTTTTCCTCTTCTCTTTTCTTTCTGCTCTGGCCGCTGACCTTCCTTCCTTCTTTTCTTCTTTTCTTTCTCTTCTGCTCTGCTTCTTCTTCTTCTTCTTTCTTCTTTAACTTGCGGCTGTGGTGGTCTTCTTCTTCTTTCTCTTCTCTTTCTTAGCCTGCCTTCTTCTTTCTTCTTCTTCTTCTTCTTTTTTCCTTCCTTGCGGCTGTGTCTTCTTTCTTCTTTCTCTTTTCTTCTTCTTCTTCTCTGCTTCTGCTTCTTTTCTTTTCCTCTTCTTTCTGCTCTGGCCGCTGACCTTCCTTCCTCTTTTCTTCTTCTTTTGGCTGTTGCCCTTCCGACGTCTGATGCGGTGCTCAGACAGCTTATCTACGCATTTGCTATAGTTCTTTCCTTCCTTCTTCTTCAGCTCCTCTCCTTCCTTTCTTCTTCTTCAGCTGCTTGGTGCGGCTAAGGCTTCGGCCGCTCCTCCTTTCTTCTTTCTTTCTTCCCTGCGCGGATACACACCCATCAGCGCAAAACCTACCCCTACCCCTTCCCCGCTTCTCTCTTTCTCTCTGAATCTCTCTTTGGAATGCTCTCCCAGAGCCGGGTAATCGGGTTCGGGTAGCACGCCCGGGACCAGGCCCACCGGCGTGCGGTGGTGGGCGAGGAGTGCTTGGTCGGGTAGTCGGATCCGGCCCAGACCCCCGGGGAGTGAGCGCGGGCGAGGGCGGGCGAGCGCGTGGCACTCCGCGTGAGTGTGAGGGACCTGACCCCTGTGTATCGAAGGAAAAAAACCCGATACACTTTTTCAATTTAAGTGTGGGTGCGTGGCCGCACACTTACGAGGTGGGACTAAAGTCCCACCTCCAGATTGCACGTCTGCAGGCGAGGGAGTTGCTGCCTATTGGGGCAGCTGCGAGGCTCGCGACCTAAATCGCAAGCCTGGGCGCCTTCGCGGAGTTAGTCCACGCTGCCTGGAACTTGCGCCTAGGCTGGAGAAGGCCTGGAGCTGCGAGTGAAGGAGCTGCAGCAGCTCAACAATGACGGCGAGGGGGTGCTGACCTGAAAACACAGTGACGGCCTCTCGGCCAAGTCAGATAACGTGGGAAGCTTCGTCGGAGTGCGGCGAAGGCAGTGCAGTGGTCAGTGAGGCGCGAGAGTGCCTGTGGAGGTGGACCTAGGTCAGACTGTATGCGTAAAGATGGGTTTGTTCGGGGGGTGGTTGGGCGGTGAATGGCAGTGAATGGAGAGTGGGGAACGGTTGAGTGGAGTGAGGGGGAGCCTCTGGGCTGGTCGGCGAGGGAAGAGGTGGTCTGTGGAAGTGGAATGGACTCGCCAGAGAAGGTGATCGGAGACGGAGCAGATGGAGGCGGAAGTGCCGGGCAATGGAGTAAAAGGGAAAATCAGGAAGGGGAAAATGTAAGGGAGAAAGAGAGAGGAAGGGTTCTACCTATTTACTCGACGAAGGGGGAGAGGGAAGCGTCCGGCTCGTGCTTGCCGGAGCTGCGGACGAAGATGCCCAGGAGGAGGGTATCGATGACGAGGAGGCGGTCTGAGAGCGCCAGCTGGTACGGCCTAGCGCGGACGACAGGGCAGAGTAAACTCTATTGCAGGTAGGGCAGCAGAGCGACGAGGAGGAGGATAAGATCGTTGAAAGCTCGGGCGCTTTGGTCGGAGGGGGAAGAGATGAAATGTGGGGTATTTATCCACCAGAGGAAGCTTGAAGGAGTCGGCAGACCTTGCCGCTCCTTATAAAGGCCTTGGCGCGGAGAGGGGACCGAGGAGGCGACGTGCCTGCCTCACCGGAGAGTGGCCGGAAAAGATACGCATGCCTTTCGTGCGTTCGCACGAGAGGCATGGTCGGTGGTAGAGGGCATGGGAGGGTCTCTACGACAGAGGACGTCGCAGGGAACCCCTCGTTTGTTCTAGAGGACGGCCGCCCTACCCTGTGCGGCGCCATCCTCCGCGTAAGGTCGCCAGAGGTATGGCGCTGCGCAGAAATGGCATGGAGGACCGTTCTGCAAATAATGACGATAAGTTAGGGGGCTGAACGTAAGGGCTTCAAAAGATAAGGGTCAAAAAGTAAATTAGGAGGACCAATTTGTAAAGTAGGTCAAGATGGTCTTTTCTTAGGCCTAAATTTTTATACCAGACTAATTTGAACCTAAGGATTTTAATGGTGAAATTTGATTTTAAGTTGGACCATGTTTGACCGATCAATTTGCGTAAAAACCCAAATTAAGTCATTAATTGGGTATGGTTCTCATTTTTGGTCAAAATAGGTTGCAAAGGCCAAATTGAAGGTTCTAAACCCTAGGGGATATTTTTAGATGAATTTTAGAGGGTTTATTTGATTTTTATCCTGCCTCAAACCTTGTGAATTAAAGTAGATTTATTTTAGGGTTACAGAATGTTTTTTAATTCCTAGAAGTTGCTATAACCCTTTTCAGATCAGATCATCCCACTTCTCTCCTTATTAAGCTTGTTTGACCTGTGTTTGGACCCTTAGTTATCCTGTTTGCATACTGCATTGGTGAAATTACAGTTTTACCCCTTATGATTTGTTTTATTCTTTAACTCAGAATTCTCTGAGTTAAGCCTCTCTTTGGGTTTTGTAGGAGCTTTTTCACACTCATTTGGATTAAATTGTGCTAGTTAGGGTTCATGATGAGGTTCTCATCATACCCCCATGCCTAGCTTTTGCTAGTCCCTTAGCAAAAATTTAAGGTTTCAACCCTTGTTTTAGACCATGAAGTTCTTAATGATTTCAGATAAGTGTCTTTTCTTTTGTAATCTTGATTAGGTAAAAATGCCATCCATAGGCCTAAAAGGTACTCTAGTACCAACCAAGATCCAGATCTGTCTAGCCTCAACCTCAGTCCTTAGCAAAGGTTTTTAAGGCCTACAAGAAATAACCTAAGGCTTATTGGACTTTGTGGTTAAAGCACCCGTGCTTGAGATAATTTTAGCCCTGGCTCAGTTCGCAGTGCATTTTGTAAGAAAGAGAGGTAGAAGATTTATATGTTTGGAGAGTTTTCTCTCTCTTTTTCTTTTTAATTCTAGCTTAGGATTGGCTTCTCAACACGGTCTGTCTTAGATTCCTTGGCCCCATCATCAATCCTCAAGGGTTCCTGGCAGTCGATGCTTCGGGATAGCACCACCCATGGTAACCCCCAGAACCCTGGCTATTGAGATTTCGAGATAATCCCATCCATGGTGTTCCATGGCCGAATTCAGACCCTAGCAATTGACATTTCGCGATAATGCCATTCATGGAATCTGAACCAGCAGAGTGCTTACATGCCCCCAGTAGGATATGTAAATATCCTAAGAGACAGCACCTAGGAGATAATATTTTGTTACGCATCTTCGAGGGGAATTTCCCACCCTCCGCGCTGGGAACTCGTCCAAATCAACTTGTGTTGATCGGTCGCTCCTACTCTAGGTGTCATTTTCAGAATTTTTGCAACGTTTCTGCGTGATTTTGATTTTTATGCTTACTAAACCAGGCTGTGTGTGATGTTAGGGTGCTTAGGTTACTGAGTCCCCTAAACCAAAAGTTAGTTAACGAGGCCAAATACTCCCTAAGCCATGGACCTAATACTTAAGCTTTTCATTTTCTTTAACCTCTTGAGGAATGTCTAGATCTTAATGGGTACTAAGAGTCTATCCAAGAATGCCTAAGGTTCGCGTTTTTACTAATCTCACTGTGCGCTTTCCATTTCTTTTCATGAATGAGGTCTAGAACTTTAGGTTAACTCCTTAATTTCTTACTAATGACTATCTCTTTTCTTTCATTTTGTGCTCCTTCTCATTTTGTTCCTTTTTCTCCTCCTCCTTTGTAGAGTCCACAAAATTTTCTTTCCTCCTCTCATTTTATTATTCTTTTTTTTTAATTTTTTTTTAATTTTTATGGTGTTTTTGGCGTATGTGAAATTTTTTTTTTGTTTAAAACATTTTCTTACAAGTTTTGCACTTTCATACCTCCCATGCCTAAGATTTGCAATGTCCTCATTGTAACTTAGGGGGTTTTTATTCAACTTAGTTCATTCATTAGGACAGATGTTTTGATGAGTGAATGGGTCGGGGTGACAGTTGCGGACGATTTCTAATCTCAGGTGCAAGCACCTGAGGTGGAGTTGGCTGTCTTAAAGGGTGAACCTTAGGTGCGAAAAGGTGCCAGAAAAGGTTTCAGATTTTTTTTTTTTAAAAGAATGACGGGCTGCCTCTCGTTGAGTGTTGAGTTTTACGCCATCGGCTGGGCATAATATGCTCAGGGAAAATGGAGGATAAATGATGATTCAGCCAAACCAGTAGGGGTTACATCAATGAACGGTTTGAGTCTCTGACCGTTCACGATGAAAGGTTCGGAATCATGGCTGAGTGGACTGATTTCGACGGCTCCATTTCCAAAAATCTGTCGAACAAGGTATGGTTCGATCCACTTGGATCGCAGTTTCCCAGGGAAGAGTTTGAGTCGGGCGTCAAAGAGTAGGACCTTCTGACCAGGATGAAAGATCTTTCTAGATATGTGCTTGTCATGGAAGGCTTTAACCCGCTCTTTGTAGATTCGCGAGTTCTCGTACGCATCAAGGCGTAACTCATCGATCTCGCTTATCTGAAGCTTTCTGTGGGTTCCAGCCTTAGAAAAATCTAAATTACAGCTCCGTACTGCCCAATAGGCTTTATGCTCTAGTTCGATGGGAAGGTGACACGCCTTCCCATACACCAGTCTAAAAGGATTCATGCCTAATTGGGTTTTGTGGGCGGTCCTATAAGCCCACAAAACTTCCGGAAGTCGGGACGACCAGTCCTTCATGTCAGGCCAAACAGTGACCTACAGGATTTTCTTGATCTCTCGATTTGATAGCTCAACTAGACCATTAGTCTGGGGGTGATAAGGAGTGGAGATTCGGTGAGACACCCCGTATTTGGTCATCAGTGACCTGAACTGAGCATTCGTGAAATGGGTCCCCCCGTCGGAGATGATAGCACGAGGAATCCCGAACCGTGAGAAGATATTGTGATGAATGAATTTGGGAACGATTTTATGATCACAGGTTCGGGTAGGTATGGCTTCGATCCATTTGGACACGTAGTCCACTGCTAGCAGGATGTACTTGAAGCCATCCGAAAGAGGAAAGGGGCCCATAAAATCAATCCCTCATATATCGAAGATTTCGCATATAAGAATCGATTGCAAAGGCATCATGTTGCGATGGCTCATGCCGCCGAAAGTTTGGCAACGACTGCATGCCTTGCAGTGATTGTATGCGTCCTTGAACAGAGTGGGCCAATAAAAGCCACACTGGAGGATTTTCGATGCGGTTTTGTGCCCAGAGAAGTGGCCACCGCATGCCTGGTCATGGCAGAAGGAGAGAATATCATTGATTTCACCTTCCGAAACACATCGCTGGATGATTTGATCAGCACCTATGCGGAAGAGGTATGGATCTTCTCAAATGTAGTACTTGGCATCAGAGCGCAATTTGTCTTTCTTGGCCTTCAGCCAATCAGATGGGATCTAATAAGATGCTAAGTAGTTTACTATATTAGCAAACCAGGGAAGTCTAGTGCCAATAGTCAGTAGGTGCTCATTGGGGAAATACACCGTGATGGGTCCAAAAGGGTAGATGATCTCAGAAGGAAGGCGAGACAGATGGTCAACTACCACGTTTTGTCTTCCTGCCTTGTCACGAATCTCGAGGTCGAATTCTTGCAATAGCAAGATCCATCGAATTAGTCGGGGCTTCGTGTCCTTCTTGGCAAGGAGATGCCTCACTGCCGTGTGATCCAAGTAGATGATGACGTGGGAACCTAGGAGATAAGATCGAAAATTTTCAAGGGCAAATACTACGGCTAGCAGCTCTTTCTCCGTAACTGTATAGTTACACTGAGCCTCGTCAAGTGTCTTGCTAGAGTAGTAGATGACCACAGGTTTCCCGTCAACCTTTTGCCCCAAAACCGCTCCTACAGTGAAGTTAGATGCATCGCACATGATCTTAAAGGGTTGAGACCAATCATGGGATTGTAGGATCGAGGCCTAGGTGACTCGGTCACGGAGGTTTTCAAAGGCTTGAGTGCATTCCTTGGAGATCTCAAAGGGTACATCCTTAGAGAGAAGGGTAGTCAGGGGGAGCGTGTTTTTCGAAAAATCAGGAATGAAACGACGGTAAAAATTGACGTGCCCTAGAAAAGAACGGATGTCCTTGATCGAGCTAGGCATAGGAAGTCGAGAAATTAGATCAACCTTGGCTTGATCCACTTGGATGCCTTTCTCAGAAATAAGATGTCCTAGGACGATCCCCTCACGCACCATAAAATGGCTCTTTTCCCAGGAAAGAACCAAGTTAACTTCGATGCAACGCCTGAGTATATGAACCAAGTGCTAGAGGCAATTATCAAATGATGCCCCGAAAACTGGGAAGTCATCCATTAAGACTTCCAGATAATCACCTACCATATTGGAGAATATGGCAAGCATGCTCCGCTGAAAAGTCGCGGGTGCGTTGCAGAGATCGAAAGGCATCCTTCGGAATGCGTAAGTTCCGAAGGGGTAGGTGAACGTGGTCTTCTCTTGGTCCTTAGGATGAATAGCCACTTGGTTATAACCAGAGTACCCTTCAAGAAAGCAGAAGAATCGATTTCCCGCTAATTTCTCGAGAATCTGATCAATGAAAGGTAGTGGGAAATGATCCTTCTTCGTGGAGGAATTGAGTCGTCGGTAATCTATGCAGACTCTCCACGAGTTGGCTATATGGGTAGGTATGACTTCTCCGGTTTCAATCGTAATGGTGGTGAGCCCTGCCTTTTTAGGCACGACCTGAATTGGGCTCACCCAATGACTGTCGGAGATCGGGTAGATGATCCCTGCATCTAACCACTTAATGATCTCCTTTTTCACGACCTTCTGCAGATTGGGGTTTAAATGTCTCTGCATCTCACGGGAAGGTCGTGCGCCCTCTTCTGAATAGATATGGTGTGCACAATAAGAGGGACTTATTCCAGTCAAGTCATCGAGAGTCCAACCAATGGCTCTACGATGTTGCTGGAGAACAGCAATCAGACGGGATTCCTGATCAGGAGTGAGTTTGGAATTTATAATTACAGGAAAGGTCTGATTAGAACCCAAAAAGATGTATTTCAAATGATCGGGAGGGGGTTTTAATTCAAGGATGGGGTTATCTGCAGCAGCGGGTGGTTCAGGGTAAGTGAGGTTCAAGGATAGGAGTTATGGGTTTGTCTAAATCAGGGTCTGACTCCTCTAATTGTGGTTCAAGATCTTTCTGTGGTTGATGAGGTATAATCAGGTTATTCTCAAAATTCGTTTCATCAACCAAGGCCCTAATATCACAGATTTGTTCGATGACACCATGATTGATTCCTTGTTGGGCCTTAAAGATATTAATTTTGAGGGTCTGATTTCCAAATTTCAGTTCTATTTGGCCCTCCTCACAACTGATGTTGGCTCTAGCAGTAGCCAGGAAAGGTCTCCTTAGAATGATCGGTGTATCCCTAGGTTTTTCTGGTGCGTCCATGTCTAAGACTATAAAGTCTACAGGGAAATAGAAATCCCGCACTCTTACAATAACATCCTCAAGAATCCCTTTAGGTGACTTTATAGATCAATCTGCTAACTGTAGTGTCACCTCAGTTGGTTTTAGCTCAGATTCTTCTAGGTGGTTAAGTAAGGATGTGGGTATCAGATTTATGGAAGCACCCAAGTCTAACAATGCTCTGTCAAACTGGGTTTCACCTATTTTACAGGAAATTAGGGGAGTACCTGGATCTTTTTCCTTGGGTGGGAGTCTGCTTAGGATTATAGAGTTGGCTTGCTCTGACAGTACAATTGGACTCCTACTCTTGGTTCGCGGCTTACGTTGAGGTTTACACACATTCTTTAAGAATCGTGCGTAAGCCAGTAAGTGGTGAATTGCATCCATCAAAGGGATGTTTATTTGGACCTACTCAAAGAGCTTGACTAGGTCCTCCTCAGGAGCCACGGGCTTAGTTGTCTTCTTTCCCTTGGTTAAGGCCTCGGGAAATGGAACCTTGGTTGGTTCTTCTAGGATAGGTCCAGGTCTTTGATCTGGGACTGGGGTAGGAATGTCCTGGATTACTGTCCTAGGGTTTGGATCACTACCAGGCTTGGAGTGGTCTGGATAAGGTGGATCTTGGGTCTCCTCACCACTACGGGGGGTTACAGAATTTATTCCTGCCTGGTTTTGTTTAGGGTTTGATAGGATGGGTTGCTGCTGATAACCCGCATAAGAAGTGGAAGCCTCCATCCCGTCAGGTGAAGGAACAGAGGGGGCCTGATAAATCATGTGTGCTTGGCCCGGGTTTGGGTTCATAACGCGCCGCTGGGTCAGCACGTTATTCAGGTTAGGAAGAGGTTGAGAAGGAAGTGTGCCCGATTGGCGAGAATTTGCCAACTGGGCCAGTTGATTTCGAACCTCTGTAAGTTCGTCCTTGTGTTGTTTCTGAATAGCCGCATTCGTTCTTTGAATGTCAGCCAAAGTCTGAAGGATGAGGGACATTTGGTCTTGGTTTGGCCCTAATGGATAAGTAGGGTTGGGCCGAGGCTGAGGCGGCTGGTAAGGACGAGGTGGTTGTGGACGGGGTTGAAAGGGTGGTCTTTGAGTTTGGGAATTTCCCGTCCACTGGAAGTTGGGATGGTTTCGCGATCCAGGATTGTAGGTATTGGAAAATGGATCATTCTGGATGGTGTTGAGGTCCTCGCAGGTCTGAGGAACCTCCAAAGAGTCAGAGAATGGGGGAGTGGAATTCCCCTGGATAGTATAGAAAGGATCGGAGGATGCTCCGATCCGAGAATCAGATGGGGGTGGATACGGATCCATCCCAGGAGAAGGTCGGTGGAGAATGTTTTACACAGTCTCCCGTGTGGAAGGAGGCTGTGCAAAGGAATTATGCACAGAGGTGGCTCGTTGCAAGTGCTGAGTCAGCTCATCCACCTCTTCTCAATGATAGAGACCTTCCCAATCGACTGGCCATTAATTCCAGGTTGACTGATGCGGATAGGCCCTGTGTCTCATGTGCTCTCTTAAGGTTCGTCGATGCGTGGGTATTCTCCTGTTGAATAATCCCATGGAGTCATTATTGATGGAGTTCTCGCACATATTTTCGAGAATCTCCCACACGGTGTCCTCATTCTGACCCATGATATTCCCTCCGCAAGTTGCATTGACGAAAAACCTAATATCTTCATGGAGTCCCTGGTAAAAAGACTGAACTTGTTCCCATTTAGGAACTCCATGATGGGGGTACTTTCTCATGAGATCCTAAAAGCGATCCCATGCCTCATGGAGAGGTTCTCTCGTTTGTTGCGTGAAGTGGGTAATCTGATGGCGCAAGGCATTGGTCCGACCAACGGGAAATAACTTCTTCAAAAACTCGGACTGAAGTTCTTCCCAATTGTTGATCGGCCGGGTCTGTGTTTGGTACCAATGAGCGGCCTTGTCCATAATTGAGAAGGAGAACATCTTCATGAGGAGAATATCCCGATTTTGTGCATCTGACCCAAAAGTCTGGGCCAGATGCTTTAGCTGTTTTATGTGCTGGAAGGGGTCTTCAGAATTAAGCCCATGAAATTTAGGTATGTCATGAATCATATTGGACTTTAATTCAGAATCTGGTCCTTCAGTCGAGATTCTGACTCGAGGCTCAATAGCCACCGCAGCAAGATTATAATGGTCCTGCATCATAGGACACTGCGGGTGGTGCATGAAGTTCTGGAAGAGGTCATTGAGTCGCTGGAGCTGGTGCTCCACATTGTTCTCTTCCTCAACTGGCTGAGCCATTGTGGAAGAAGAAGGTGAGTTGGGTTCGGAGTCGGAGGAGAGGTCTATATGAAGTGTTGTTTGCTCAAACAAGGGCACTGAGGCTCGGCCTCGAGGAGAGTGAAGTTCTAAAGGAGGTTTCAAGGACCTCCTACCAAACATACACTGATGGAGAAGATGAGTTTAGCAGGTGTTGGGCCCAATTAAGACACCCAGAATGTTGGGTGACTATAGAGGTTTAGGGCAGATGGACCCCTTAATCAAAAGATCACCTACCTGAGAATTATCGGACGGCTGAGATCCTCCCGCGCCTGCGCTAGGATTGCGCTTCTGGCGCGCGTGCGCGCGCGCGTTTCCGCCCGGCGTGCGCGCGCGCGTGGGAGGTGGGGCGCTGTCGTCGCGCCGCGTGGCGCAATCCTAGCCGCTCGCTTCTGATCGCGCGGCTCAATTTTGCCGCGCCCTTCGCCCGCAAGTGATTTCCGCTCCGCGTGATTCGAACGCGCGTCGCCGCGACGTGGGCGTGCACGCTAACCGTTGCGCCACGCCCGCGCTTTGTCGCGGCGACCGCGGGCGAGCGCGCGGATCTCGGCCGTTCGATCGAAGATCAACGGCCGAGATGCGTCCTTGGCTGGCTTGGGGGCGTGCGAGCGGCGGGGGTGGGGCGACGTGGCACGTTCTAGGCCGTTGATCTCCAGATCAACGGTTAGGATTTCTTGGGCCCATTGTGGGAGCTCCGGATGTCAGATTTGGCCGATCTTGAGTCCGTTAGACTCCGTTCGTCGTCCTGAATCCATCCGTGCGGTCCGATTGCTCATTCGAGGCCTGCTTTGACAAATGCTTTACACAAATGGCCATTAATACAGTTTATAAGCAATCTTGGTACTTGATGCATGCAATGCTCCTATTCTACTTTATGTTGTGCCTTTTATTCTAAAGATGGGCCATATTCAACCTAATTACTACCCCCTTGCGTGGTGTTATCAGGTGACTATAGAGGTTTAGGGCAGATGGACCCCTTAATCAAAAGATCACCTACCTGAGAATTACCTGGGCAGCCAGAGAGGGTGAGTCCCGCGAAGACCCCTACACGGTAGAGCGTCCCCACGGGTTACAGGGTTTCCCCCACCCGACCTCTCTTGTCACTGAGATTCCAGGTAGATCAGAATGGGGATCTTGACCTCTTAATTCTACCACTTTTAGTTAGGATCAAGGTGCTTAGGGTTTTCACTTGAACTTTAGCCTTTTGAGTACAAAGAGTGACCTAAGTTCAAGGTTGGTTGACCCAAGGGATCAACTTTACCTATTAGTTCTTTAGAGAGCTTATTAGGTCCTGTCTTTTTAGGGTTCAAGTGTTTTTAAGAGCCAAATTGGTTAAGGTTTCTCTGAATAGGTGCTTTCAGACAATGGCTTGGGCACATCTCTTTTGGGATTTTTCCTTTTTTTGCTTGGAAAAGTGTGTCTCTAAAACCCTAGCTTTTGAATCTTATATTGGCTCTAATTGGTCCAGTTAGTTGCCTTTTGATTTGGTAATTAGGGCTCAGGCAAGAAGGTGTTAGCCCTAAATACCCTTAATGGATGTGCAGAAATAGTGAGTTGAAACTGAAAACATGCAGCTTAGCTGATTTACTAGATATAGAAGACAGGTTATGCCTAAGTTTCTTTTTCTTTCTTTTTCCTCCTCTTTATAATTTAGGGGTTAAAATGAGAGGATAGAAAATTACCTGTCCTCAGTGTGGTTGTTGTGCGGCTGCTTGTTGTTCTCTAGATTTCCTGTGCCTGCACAAAAAAAAAAGAGATTAGTAGAAACTCAGAAATAGAGAATTTATGGCTTCTAGAATAGCCGTTGCTCCCCAGCAGCGGCTCCAAGAATAGTAACCGGCGTTATTGCGAGTTTCGTCTTTATGTTTATTTATATTCATTGTGGTATATGACAAAACAGCTACCAGATTACTACAAAATTTTTTTCCTCGGAATAACAAGTTTTCCCGAGATCGAACTCAGGGAGCAACTATGATTCTAGAAGCATAAATGTTCGCAATTATGTTACAAAAATAATAAGAGAGAGAGAGATAGCTAGAGTTCTCTTTTGTTGGCTTCTTCTTCTTCTCTCTTCCTCTTCACTTTCTCTTCTTCTTCTGCTTTGGTCGTTCCTCTTCTTCTTCTTCTTCTTCTTCTTCTTTCTTCTTTCTCTTTTCTTCTTCTTCTCTGCTTCTGCTTCTTTTCTTTTCCTCTTCTCTTTTCTTTCTACTCTGGCCGCTGACCTTCCTTCCTCTTTTTCTTCTTTTCTTTCTCTTCTGCCCTGCTTCTTCTTCTTCTTTCTTCTTTAACCTACGGCTGTGGTGATCTTCTTCTTCTTTCTTCTTTAACCTACGGCTGTGGTGATCTTCTTCTTCTTCTTTCTCTTCTCTTTCTTAGCCTGCCTTCTTCTTTCTTCTTCTTCTTCTTTTTTTTCCTTCCTTGCGGCTGTGTCTTCTTTCTTCTTTCTCTTTTCTTCTTCTTCTCTGCTTCTGCTTCTTTTCTTTTCCTCTTCTTTCTGCTCTGGCTGCTGACCTTCCTTCCTCTTTTCTTCTTCTTTTGGTTGTTGCCCTTCCGACGTCTGATGCGGTGCTCAGATGGCTTATCTGCGCATTTGCTACAGTCTTTCCTTCCTTCTTCTTCAGCTCCTCTCCTTCCTTTCTTCTTCTTCTTCTTCAGCTGCTTAGTGAGGCTAAGGCTTCGGCCGCTCCTCCTTTCTTCTTCTTTCTTTCTTCCCTGCGCGGATACACACCCACCAGTCAAAACCCACCCCTACCCCTTCCCCGCGTCTCTCTTTCTCTTTGAATCTCTCTTAGGAATGCTCTCCCAGAGCTGGGTAATCGGGTTCAGGTAGCACGCCCGGGACCAGGTCCACCGACGTGCGGTGGTGGGCGAGGAGTGCTTGGTTGGGTAGTCGGATCCGGCCCAGACCTGCGGGGCATGAGCGCGGGCGAAGGCGGGCGAGCGCGTGGTGCGCCGCGTGCATGTGAGGGACCTGACCCCTGTGTATCGAAGGCAAATAGCCTGATACACTTTTTAAATTTAAGTGTGGGTGCGCGGCCGCACACTTACGAGGTGGGACTAAAGTCCCACCTCCAGATTGCGCGTCTGCAGGCGAGGGAGTTGCTGCCTATTGGAGCAGCTACGAGGCTTGCGACCCAAATCGCAAGCCTCGGCGCCTTCGCGGAGTCAGTCCGCGCTGCCTGGGACTCGCACCTGGGCTGGAGAAGGCCTGGAGCTGTGAGTGAAGGAGCTGCAGCAGCTCAACAATGGCGGCGAGGGGGTGCTGACTTGAAAACACAGTGATGGCCTCTCGGCCAAGTCAGATAACGTGGGAAGCTTCGCCGGAGTGCGGTGGTCGGCGAGGTGCGAGAGCGCCTGTGGAGGTGGACCTAGGTCAGATTGTGTGCGTAAAGATCGGTTTGTTCGGGCGGTGGTTGGGCGGTGAATGGCAGTGAATGGAGAGGGGGGAACGGTTGAGTGGAGTGAGGGGGAGCCTCTAGGCTGGTCGGCGAGGGAAGGGGTGGTCTGTGGAAGTGGAATGGACTCGCCGGAGAAGGTGATCGGAGAAGATTGCCGGAAGCTCGGGCACTCTAACCGGAGGGGGAAGAGATGAAATGTGGGGTATTTCTCCGCCAGAGGAAGCTTGAAGGAGTCGGCAGACCTTGCCGCTCCTTATAAAGGCCTTGGCGCGGAGAGGGGACCGAGGAGGCGACGTGCCTGCCTCGCCAGAGAGTGGCCGGAAAGGATACCCATGCCTGTCGTGCGTTCGCACGAGAGGCATGGTCGGTGGCAGAGGGCAGGGGAGGGTCCCTGTGACAGAGGACGTTGCAGGGAACCCTCCGTCTGTTCTAGAGGACGGTCGCCCTACCCTGCACGGCGCCATCCTCCGCGCAAGGTCGCCGGAGGTATGGCGCTGCGCAGAAATGACATGGAGGACCGTTCTGAAAAGAACGATGATAAGTTAGGGGGCTGAACGTAAAGGTTTCAAAAGATAAGGGTCAAAAAGTAAATTAGGAGGACCAATTTGTAAAGTCGGTCAAGATGGTCTTTTCTTAGGCCCAAATTTTTATACTAGAATAATTTGAACCTAAGGATTTTAATGGTGAAATTTGATTTTAGGTTGGACCCTGTTTGACTGGTCAATTTACGTAAAAACCTAAATTAAGTCATTAATTGGGTATGTTTCTCATTTTAGGTCAAAATAGGTTGCAAAGGCCAAATTGAAGGTTCTAAACCCTAGGGGATATTTTTCTATGAATTTTAGAGGGTCTATTTGATTTTTATCCTGCCTCGAACCTCGTGAATTAAAGTGGATTTATTTTAGGGTTACAAAATATCATTTAATTCCTAGAAGTTGCTATAACCCTTTTCAGATCAGATCATCCCACTTCCCTGCTTATTAAGCTCGTTTGACCTGTGTTTGGATCCTTAATTACCCTGTTTGCATACTGCATTGGTGAAATTGCAGTTTTACCCCTTATGATTTGTTTTATTCTTTAACTCAGAATTCTCTGAGTTAAGCCTCTCTTTGGGTTTTGTAGGAGCTTTTTCGCACTCATTTGGATTAAATTATGCTAGTCAGGGTTCATGATGAGGTTCTCATCAGCTGCTGACCCAAATCGCCTGTGCCTCCTGCCTACAGACGCACGAAACGAAGGTGGGACTTTAGTCCCATCTCGAAAGTGTGTGGGCACGTGCCCACACATAAACGAAAAAAGTCTTATAGGCTGGTTGCCTCCGATAACACTGGGGTGAGGTCCCTCACCTATCCGCCAGGTCTCGTCCGCGGCACTTCCCATGCGGACCTGACCCGTGACCCGACTACCCCCACTCCTGAGCATTCCTCGCGCACCACACCCACGTCGGTGCGCCTGGGCCCGGGCACGCGACCCGACCCGATTACCCGGCTCTGGGAGAGAGTACTAAAGAGAGATTCAGAGAGAGAGACGCGTGAAAGGGTAGGGGTAGGTTTTGCGTTGCGTGTGTGCAGGGAACATGTAAGGAGGAAGAAGAGGAAGAGCAGGCGGCGAGGACTTTGCCACAAAGCTCCCGCAACAGAGAAAAAGAAGAAGGTGAAGGAGAAGCTGCAGCAAAGAGAAGAAGAGGAAGAAGCTGAAGAAGAAAAGAAGATAACAGACTGAAGAGAAGAAGGAGGCACTGTAGCAATAGCGTCGATAAGGCGTCCGACTCGAAGAATCAGACGTCTGGATCAGAGAAAAGGAAGAGAAGAAGAGAAGAAAAAGAAAAGAAGAAGGAAGAAGAAGAAGGAAGGAGCTGCTGAAGAAAGAAGACTTGGCTGCAAGAAGAAGAAGGAGCAGTAGCAGAGAAAAAGAAGGGAAAAAAAAAGCCGCAGCAGAGGAAAAGAAGAAAGAAGAAGGCACAGAAGCCGACTAAAGAAGAGAAGGCACAAAAGAAGAGAGAAGAAGAAGAAGCCAAGAGAAAGAAGGGAAGGAAAAGAGAAGAAGAACAAAAAGAAAAGGAGTTTTTTGCTCATTCTCACTTTCTTAAATTTTTGTAAAATAGTATATAGTCAATTGTGAATTCATATGTTTCTAGAATGACGTGTGCTCCCTAAGTTCGACCTCGAGATATTTTAAATCTCAAGTAATAAATAAATTAAAGTGATAATCGTCTTTCATAATACTGCAACGAATACATCATTAAAACTCGAAGGGCGACCATCAACACCCACTAACGGAAACGACTGATCACGTGCCAATGTGGGGTAGCTACCTGTGCGCTTATCACGCGTGTTGTAGTCACCGCTACGTCACGATCGTGACCTCGAGGTGGTAGATCGGGACTCTCTCGTCCAGGAGAGCACCACGTGTACATCCTACATTACGGGAAAAACTACAATCAAGATCGTTCCCTTGAGGAACAGGCAAGATCAAGAAATGTATGGATCCTTGTAGAATAAATGAATCAGAAATACTAGTTGAGATGAATAGAAATGAAAGGTTAATTAGTTGCTTGTTCTTATGTAAATTGCATGTAAATGGCTTAACCACCACTCTACTCAACTTTAGTTGACCATGGATTTTATAAGCTTGTTCAGGTCAAGGAGTCGAGCAACCAGCGCCATCGGCTGCAGAGGGAGCTAGGCCCAGTCGAGCCCAGCCTTAGCTATTGTTCCCTTTTTGTTTCTGAGCTTTCTGTTGTTGTAGTGAGTACTCTAGCATGTATTACCGTTTCTGTTATCTTTCTGTTCTACTTTCCACTATTGTAGCTGTGATGACATGTCTCTTGTTTATTTCTACCTAGTTACATTGCATGGGTGGTTATGGGATATTTTTTGCTTTTGGTTATTTCTCATTGGATGACTGGGTCTTGGGATGTAGTTGTGGCGAGCCGGTCTCCGGTCCTATAGGGAACTCGAATTGGGTCGTAACAAGATCATTCTCGACCGTTTATAGCAGTTGAGACTAACAATATAATCGACCGTTATTAGATAAACGGTTGAGGATATTCTCCTCAGAAATTGTCAATATAAAAAGTTATATTTTCAAATGCAATCATCGATCGTTCAACCTAAATCGTTTGAGAAAAGTTTGATCTAATAACGCGTTTTGTGTTGAGTCCATTCTCGACCGTTTATAATGGTTGAGACTAAAAATATACTCGACCGTTATTAGATAAATGGTTGAGGATATTCTCCTCAGAAATCGTCGATGTAAAAAGCTATATTTTCAAATGCAATCATCGACTGTTCAATCTAAAATGGTCTAGAAAAGTCCAATCTTATTACATGTTTAGGGTTGATACCATTCTCGACCAATTATATCGGTCGAGAATAAAAATATAATCGACCATTATAGGATAAATGGTTGATGATATTCTCCTCAAAAATCATGGAGGCAAGAAGATATTTTTCAAATGTATTCGTCGACCGTTCAATTTAAAACGGTCGAGAAAAGTCCACCCAAAATCGCTACGTGCACCCGACTCCTTCCTTCTTCCTTTCTTCCTTCGTTGATCGTCTAACCGTTCCCTTCCCTGACGAGCGATCATCCTCTCCGTCGACTCTGGTGCACCTCTTCTCGCCGGCGACCATGCAGCCATCCTCTGGCGTGCAACTCTCAGTAATGGCTCCTCGCTGGCCACCTCCTCTTCTATCTCGTCGGCGGCTCCTCAGCCGCCCTCCCCCTCCCCTCAACGAACACCACCTCAAGAACCACCACCACGACATCCTCCTCATCCCAACACCACCACCTCCTCCCCATCCTCACGCCTCCTCCTCCTCCCACCACCACCATCACAAACCACCACCTCCTCCTCCTCCCACCACCAACCACAGATCACCACCACCACCTCCTTCCCAAACCACCAACCGCCAACCCCCTCCTCCCATCTCCTCCTCCTCCCACCACTAACCGTAGACCACCTCCTCTTCCTCCTCCCACCACCAGCCACAACCACCACCACCACTGGTAACAGTTTTTGTAAAACTGACCGGTTTGATTTTAATTTATTACTCGAATACAAAAATTTCTCCGAGGTCGAACTCAGGGAGCAAGCTTAATTCTAGAGGCGTAGAAAATCACAATTTACAATATACTATTTTACAAAAGATTAAAGAGAGGAAATAAAAATTTGTCTCTTCTCTTTTCTTCTCTCTTTCTTCTTTTGTCCTCCTTTCTCTCTGTCTTCAGATGTCTGACTCCATGGATCAGATGCCTTAAGTAGCCACTTGCTACAGTGCTTGTGCTCTCCTTCTTTCTTTTAGTTGCTACTGTTGCTGCTTCTTCTTCTTAGCTTCTTCTTTTTCTCTTCTTTCAGCTGCTTGGCCTTCCTCTATGTGGCAGCTTCTTCTTCTCTTCCTCAGGTGGCTTCTCCCCTTCCTCTTCTTCTGCTTCAGCTTTTGTCTTCTTTCTCTTCCTTTTCTTCTACTTCTGCTCCTAAGCCTTCTTCTTCTCTTCTCTCTGTCCGCAGCTGCTTTCACAGCTAAGTCTTTAGCTGCGTCTCCTCCTTCCTTTTCTTCTTCTGCTTCCTCTTCTTCTTCTTCAGTTCCCTGCACAGGCATATGGTTAGGCAAAACCTAACCCCTACCCTCCCTGCGTCTCTTTTTCTCTATTTCGCTCTTAAGATAGCTCTCCCAGAGCCTTCTTGGGTTATTGGGTCGGGTATGCGTGCCTGGGACCAGGCGCACCAGCGTGGGTGGTGCACGAGGAGTGCGTGGGTAGTCGGATAGGATACCAGGTCCCCGTTGGTGTGCGGCGCGGATGAGGAGTGGTGGGCGAGGGGGCCTTACCCCGTGTCAGGAGGCGCTAAGCCCCTGGCACTTTTGCAATTTATGCCACTTCTCCCTCTCCTGATCTTCCGAGGTGGGACTAAATGTCCCACCTTCCTCGCAGGCGCTTCCGCAGTAGGTGGTTGTTCAATTGCAGCAGATGCGAGGGACTTGGACTCCAATTGCTGAGCTGGAAACGTGTGCGAGGGAGGTCCGGGCATCTGGGACCTGAAGCCTAATATCTGGCGCCTGGGATGAAGCTTGCGAGCTTCTTTGAGCTTGCTCCAATGGCGGTCGAGACCTGTACCCTATCCACAAGCAAAATGGCCTTACGGCCTCATCAAAACACATAGGGAGCTTCTCCTTGGCACGGCGAAGGTGTCACGGTGATCAGCGTAGTGCGGGGTGGCCTGGGCATGCGTGCCTAGGTCACCCTGTGGTTGTGAAGATGGGTGTGTTCGGGGGAAGTGTTGGGAGCGTGTGGCGATGAATGGGAAGAGGGGTTATGATCAGTGAGTCGTGGTGGAGCTTGTGAGGTGGTTGGTGAGGTGGGTGGATGCATGGAGTGGTGGATACACCTTGCCGGTGGTCTGCCGGAGGTGGAGAAGATGGTGGTGGTGTGTGAGGCGAAATAACAGAAATAAATGAGGGAAAAATAAAGAGCACAGAGAGAGGACTTATCTATGGGTTTCTGGACGAAGGGGGGAGGTGGAGGGCGAGCGGCACGTATTAGCCGTCGCCGGAGACGAAGACCCTGAGGTGAGGATGACGGCGACGAGGAAGGGGTCGGAGGGGCGTGCACGGGTACGACGTGCGCGCGGAGGAGCACGACGGAGATGACTCTGCCACTGGTATGGTGGCAAAGTGACGAGAGGAGGAAGAGGAAGTTGCCGGAGCTTGCAGGCAGACAGACGGAGATGAGGAAGATGAAATTAAGGGGGATTCTCAGGCCAGAACAAGATTGAAGGATGCGGCAGAGGGTGGCACTCCTTAAATAGGCGTCGCCAGAGGTAGAGCGTGCAAAAGCGGTGGGAAAAATCCCGTCGGAGACGTGGGCAGATGAAAACCCATACCTCTCGCGTGTTCACATGAGAGGTATGGTGGCTGACAGGGCATGGGCGACAGCCCATGCGGCATGGGACAACGCAGGAAGTCTCCCTTTTAAATCTGGGGCCGACTCCCTATGCAAGCGCGGTGCCATCCTCCGCGCAAAGTCGCCGGAGGTATGGCCTGCTCATGTGGGTGGCAGAGGGACCCGTTGAAGAAGACGACGGGAAAGGTAGGGGGGTCTTTGCAAGGTTTCAAAAAGATAAGGGTCAAAAAGTAATTATTGAGGACCATTTTGTAAAGTGGGTCAAGACGACCTTCCCTTAGGTCCAAATTTTGGCATAAACCTAATTTGGACCTAAGAAATCCAATGGTAAAGTTGGATTTTAGGTTTAACCATGCTTGACTAAACATTTTGCGCAAAAACCTAAATTAGGTCAAAACTTGGGTATGGTTCTCAATCTAGGTCAAAATAAGTTCCAACGGCCAATTTGAAGATTCTAAACCCTAGAGGATATTTTTATATGATTTTTAGAGGGTTTAGTTGATTTTTATCTTACCTAGAACTTCGTGAATTAAAGTGGATTTGTTTTCGAGTTACAGAATGTCATTTAATTCCCAGATTTTGTCATAACCCTTTTCTGACTAAACCATCCCACTTTTTCTCTTATTAAGTCCACTTGACCTATGTCTAGACCCTTAAAAATCCCATTCATGTACTGCAATGGTAAAATTGTAGTTTTACCCCTTGTGTAATGTTTTATTCTCTACTTAACAATTCCCCATTTTAGGCCTTCCCTTAGGTTTTGTAGGAGCTTTTGTTCAATTTATTAGGTCAAAATGTGCTAGTTGGGATTCATGATGAGGTTCTCATCATATCCCCATGCCTAGCTTTTGCTATTTCCTTAGCAAAAATTTAAGGTTTTAACCTCTATTCTAGACCAAGAATTCTATTCCTCAAATTTGATAAGTGTTTTTTTCTCTTGTCTCCTTGATTAGGTCAGGATGCCAACCATGGGCCTAAAAGGTACTCTAGTACCAACCAAGATCCAGATTTGTCTAGCTTTAGCCTCAGTCTTTAGCAAAGGTTTTTAAGGACCACAGAAACTACCCTAAAGTTTATTGGACTCTGTGGTTAAAGTACCCATGCTTAAGACATTTGTAGCCTTGGTTCAATTTGCAGTGCATTTTGTAAGAGAGAGACAGAGGGTTTATTTGTTTAGAGAGTTTTCTCTCTCTTTTTCCTTTTAATTCTAGCTTAGGATTGGCTTCACAACACAATCTGTATCGGATTCCTTGTCCCCATCATCAATCCTCAAAGGGTCCTGGCAATCGATGTTTCGAGATAACACCGCCCATGGTAACCCCTAGAACCCCGATTTTTGAGATTTCAAGATAATCCCGCCCATGGTGTTCCGTGGCCGAATTCAGACCCTGGCAATTGACTTTTCGTGATAACGCCATCCATGGAATCTGAACCAGCAGAATGCTTTCATGCCCCTAGTAGGATATGTAAATATCCTAGGAGACAAGCACCGAGGAGATGATATATTCTTACGCATCTTCGAGGGAAATTTCCCACCTCTCTGCGCCGAGAACTTGCCCAAATCAACTTGTGTTGATTGGCCGCTCTTAATCTAGGTGACATTTTCAGAACATTTGAAACGCTTCTACGTGATTTTGATATTTATGCTCACTGAACCAGACTGTGTGTGAATTTGGGTGCTTAGGTTATCGAGTCCCGTAAACCGAAGGTCAGTTAACAAGACCGAATACTCCCTAAGCCTTAGACCTAATACTTAAGCTTTTCATTTTCCTCAACCTCTTGAGGAATATTTAGATCTTAATGGGTACTAAGAGTTTAGCCAAGAAGGCCTAAGGTTTGCGTTCTTACTAATCTTTTTGTGCACTTTCACTTTACTTTTCTTTAATATGGTCTAGAACTTTGGTTAATTCCTTAATTTCTTACTAATGACTATCCCTTTTCTTTTTCATTTTGTGCTCCTTTTGCTCTTTTCCTTCTCCTCCTTTTGTAAAGCTCACCAAAAAGTGCTTCCCCCTTCCCCCCATTTTTTTTTGACATATGTGAATTTTTGTGTTGAAACCTTTTCTTGTTATGACGTTTCATTGCACTTTCATGCCCCCCATGCCTAAGGTTTGTAATGTCCTCATTGTACAATATGTGGGTTTTTATTTAGCTTGATTCATGTATTAGGATAGATATTAGGTGAGTGGATGGGTCGAGGTGACTGTTGCGGACAATTTCTAATCTCAGGTACGAGTACCTGAGGTGAAGTCGGCTGTCCTAAGGAATGAACCTAAAGTGCCAAGAAATGTTAGAAAAAGGTTTCGGGTTTTCAAAAAGAATGATGGGCTGCCTCCCATTAAGTGCTAAGTTTTATGCCATCGGCTGGGCGCAATGAGCTCAGGGAGAATGGAGGATAAATGATGACTCAGCCAAATCTGTATTGGTCACGTCAATGAATGGTTTGAGTCTTTGACCATTCACGATGAAGGGTTCGGAATCATGGCTGAGCGGACTAATCTCGACGGCTCCATTTCCAAAAATCTGTCGGACAAGATATGGTCCGACCCACTTGGATCGCAACTTCCCAGGGAACAATTTAAGTCGGGCATCGAAGAGTAGGACCTTCTGACCAGAGTGAAAGATCTTTCTAGATATGTGCTTGTCATGAAAGGCTTTAACTCGCTCTTTGTAGATTCGCGAGTTTTCATACGCATCAAGGCGTAATTCATCAATCTCACTTATCTGAAGCTTTCTGTGGGTTCCAGCCTTAGAAAGATCTAGGTTGCAGTTTCGTACTGCCCAATAGGCTTTGTGCTCCAATTCGACGGGAAGGTGACATGCCTTCCCGTACACCAGTCTAAAAGGAGACATGCCTAATTGCGTCTTGTGGGTGGTCCTATAAGCCCACAATGCTTCCAGAAGTGGGGATGACCAGTCCTTCCTGTCAGGTCGAACAGTAACCTGAAGGATTTTCTTAATCTCCCGATTTGATAGCTCAGCTAGACCATTAGTCTGGGGGTGATAAGGAGTAGAGATTCGGTGCGACACCCCATATTTGGTCATCAGTGACTTGAACTGAGCGTTGGTAAAATGGGTCCCTCCATCGGAGATGATAGCACGAGGAATCCCGAACCATAAGAAGATATTCTGATGAATGAATTTGATGACGATCTTGTGATCACAGGTTCGGGTCGGAATGGCTTCGATCCATTTGGACAGGTAGTCAACAGCGAGTAAAATGTACTCGAAGCCATCCGAGATAGGGAAGGGGCCCATAAAATCAATCCCCCAAATATCAAAAATCTCGCATATGAGAATCGGCTGTAAAGGCATCATGTCGCGATGGCTCATGTTGCCCAAAGTTTGGCAACGACTGCATGCCTTATAGTGACTGTATGCCTCCTTGAAGATAGTGGGCCAGTAAAAGCCACACTGGAGGATTTTCGATGCGATTTTATGCCCAGGAAAATGGCCATCGCATGCCTGGTCATGGCAGAAAGTGAGTATGTGATTGATTTCAACCTTCGGGACACATCGTCGGATAATTTGGTCAGCACCTATGCGGAATAAGTATGGGTCTTCCCAGATGTAGTACTTGGCATCAGAGCGCAACTTATCTTTCTTAGCCTTTGGCCAATCAGATGGGATCTGGTGTGATGCCAAGTAGTTTACCATATCAGCAAACCATGGATGTCCGGTACCAATAGTCAAGAGGTGCTCATAAGGAAAATGCTCCGTGATGGGTCCAGAAGGGTCGATGATTTCAGAAGGAAGGCGAGACAAGTGGTCAGCTACCACGTTCTGTCTTCCCGCCTTGTCACGAATCTCGAGGTTAGATTCTTGCAACAGCAAGATCCATCGATTAATCGAGGCTTCGCGGCCTTCTTTGCAAGGAGATGCCTCACAGCTGTGTGATCCAAGTAGGTTATAACATGGGAACCCAGGAGATAAGATCTGAATTTTTCAAGGGCAAATACTACAACTAGTAGCTCTTTCTCCATAACTGTGTAGTTACACTGAGCCTCATCAAGTGTCTTGCTAGCGTAGTAGATGACCACGGGTTTCCTGTCAATCTTTTGCCCCAGAACCGCTCCTACAGTGAAGTCAGATGCATCGTACTTGATCTCAAAGGGTTGAGACCAATTAGGGGACTGTAGGATCGGGGCTTGGGTAACTCGGTCACGAAGGATCTCAAATGCTTGAGTGCATTCCTTGGAGATTTTGAAAGGTACATCCTTGGAGAGAAGAGTGGTCAGGGGACGTGCAATTTTCAAAAAATCAGGGATGAATCGACGGTAAAAATAGACGTGCTTCAGAAAATATCGGATGTCCCTGATCGAGCTAGGCATAGGGAGTTTCTAAATCAAGTTAACCTTGGCTCGATCGACTTGGATGCCTCTCTCTGAAATCAGATGTCCTAGGACGATCCCCTCAGGCACCATAAAGTAGCTCTTTTCCTAGGAAAGAACCAGATTTATGTTAATGCATCGCCTGAGTATGTGAACCAAGTGCTGGAGGCAATCGTCAAATGATGCCCCAAAAACTGAGAAGTCATCCATGAAGACTTCTAGATAATCACCTACCATATTAGAGAATATGGCAAGCATGCACCGCTAAAAAGTCGCGGGTGCATTGCAGAGACCAAAAGGCATCCTTTGGAACACGTAAGTCCCGAAGGGGTAGGTGAACGTGGTCTTCTCTTGGTCCTCTGGATGAATCGCCACTTGGTTGTAACCAGAGTACCCTTCAAGAAAGCAGAAGAAGCTATTTTCCACTGGTTTTTCGAGAATTTGATCAATAAACGGTAGTGGGAAATGTTCCTTCTTTGTGGAGGAATTGAGTCTTCAGTAATCTATGCAGACTCTCCACGAGTTGGCTATACGGGTAGGTATGACCTCTCCAGTTTCAGTCGTGATGGTGGTGAGCCCTACCTTCTTAGGCACAACCTGGATTGGGCTCACCCAGCGACTGTCGGAGATCGGGTAGATGATCCCTGCATCTAACCACTTAATGATCTCCTTTTTCATGACCTCCTGCAGCTTAGGGTTCAGACGTCTCTTCATCTCACGTGAAGGTCGTGCACCTTCTTCAGAATAGATGCGGTGTGTGCAATAAGAGGGACTTATTCCAGTCAAATCATGAAGAGTCCAACCATGGCTTTGCGATGTTACTGGAGAACATCAATCAGACGGGATTCCTGATCAGGTGTGAGTCTGGAAATTTATAATTACCGGAAATGTCTGATTGGAACCCGAAAAGGCATATTTCAAATGATCGGGAAGGGGCTTGAGTTTTAGAACGGGGTTATCAGTAGCAGCGGGTGGGTCAGAGTGGGTGTGGGGTACAAGGGTAGGAGTTATGGGTTTGTCTAGATCAAGTTCTGACTCCTTTAATTGTGGTTTTAGATCTTCTTGTGGTTGATGAGGGATAATCATGTTGTCCTCAATTTGTGGTTCATCAACCACGGCTCTGATATCACAAATTTGCTCTACCACACCGCAATTAATCCCTTGTTGGGCCTTAAAGATATCAATCTTAAGAGTTTGATTCCCAAATTTCAGCTCTATTTGGCCCTCTTCACAACTTATGTTGGCCCTTGCAGTGGCCAGAAAAGGTCTCCCTAGTATGATTGGTGTATCCCTTGGATTCTCAGGTGCGTCCATGTCTAGAATTATGAAATCTACAGGAAAGTAGAAATCCCGCACCCTAACAATAACATCCTCGAGAATTCCCTTAGGTGACTTGATGGATCGATCGGCTAACTGCATTGTCACCTCAGTCGGTTTCAATTCAGATTCTTCTAGGTGGTTAAGCAGGGATGTGGGTATCAGGTTTATGGAGGCACCTAGGTCTAATAATGCTCTATTAAACTGGGTTTCACCAATCTTACATGAAATCAGGGGAGTGCCTGGGTCTTTTACCTTGGGTGGGAGTTTACTCAGATCACAGAGCTGTCTTGCTCTGATAGTACAATCGGACTCCCACTCTTGGTTCGCAGCTTATGCTGGGGTGTACACACATTTTTCAAGAATCTTAAGTAAATCGGTACGTGGCGGATTGCATCCATCAAGGGGATGTTTATTTGGACCTACTCAAAGAGCTTGATCAGGTCCTCCTCAGGAGCCACTAGTTTAGCTGTCCTTTTTCCCTTAGTTAAGGCCTCGGGAAATGGAACCTTGGTTGGTTCCTCTAGGATAGGTCCAGGTCTTTGATCTGGGGCAAGGATAGGAACATCCTGGATGACTATCCTAGGGTTTGGGTCACTACCAGGCATAGAGTGGTCTAGATAAGGTGGGTCTTGGGCTGCTTTACCACTATGGGTTGTCACAGAATTTAGTCCTACCTGGCTCCGGTTGGGGGTTGGTAAGATGGGTTGCTGCTGTTGGTAGCCCGCATAAGAGGTTGATGCTTCCATCCCATCAAGTGATGGAACAGAAGGGGCCTGATAGATCAAGTGTGCTTGGCCTAAGTTCGGGTTCATATCGCACTGCTGGGTCGGCACGTTATTCGGGTTAGGCAGAGGTTGAGAAGGAAGTGTGCCCGGTTGGCGAGAATTCGCCAACTGGGCAAGTTGGTTGCAGACCTCTATGATTTCGTCCTTGTGTTGTTTCTGGATAGCCGCATTCGTTCTTTGAATGTCAGCCAGAGTTTGGAGGATGAGGGACATTTGGTCTTAGTTGGGTCCAGATGGATAGGTAGGGTTGGGCGATAAGGATGAGGGGCTTGTGGACGGGGCTGAAAGGGTGGTCTTGGGTTCTAAGAATTTCCTGTCCACTGGAAATTGGGATGGTTTCGCCATCTAGGGTTGTAGGTGTTGGAAAATGGGTCATTCTGGATGGTGTTGAGGTCCTCACAGGTCTGAGGAGCCTCAAGAAGGTTGGAGAATGGGGGAGTAGAGTTCCCCCGGCAAGAATAGAATGGATCGGAGATCCCTCCGGTCCTGGAGTCAGATGGGGGTGGATACGGGTCCATCCCAGGAGAAGGTTGGTGGAAAATGTTCTACACAGTTTCCCTTGTGGGAGGTGGCTGTGCGAAGGAATTCTGCGCAGAAATGGTTCGCTGCAAGTGCTGAGTCAGCTCATTCACCTTCTTCTCAATAATTGAGACCTTGTCCAACCGACTGGTCATCAATTCCAGGTCGACTAATGCGGACAGGCCTTGCGTTTCATGTGCCCCCTAAGGTTCGTTGCTGCGCGGGTATTCGTCCGGTCGAATAATCCCATGGAGTCATTGTTGATGGAATTCTCGCACATATTCTCGAGAATATCTCACATAGTGTCTTCATGTTGAACCATGATATTCCCTCCGCAAGTTGCATTGACGAACAATCTAATATCTTCACGGAGTCCCTGGTAAAAAGACTGGACTTGTTCCTATTTAGGAACTCCATGATGGGGGCACTTTCTCATGAGATCCTGGAATCAATCCCATGCCTCATGAAGAGGTTCTTCCGTCTGCTGTGTGAAGTGAGTAATCTGATGGCGCAAGGCGTTTGTCCGACCAACAGGAAAGAACTTCTTCAAAAACTCGTACTGGAGTTCTTCCCAAGTGTTGATCAGGCGGATCTGTGTCTGATACCAATGAGCCGCCTTGTCCATAAGGGAGAAAGAGAACATCTTCATGAGTAAGATATCCCAATTTTGCGCATTTGACCCCAAGGTCTGGGCCAGATGCTTAAGCTGTTTGATATGCTGGAAGGGATCTTCAGAGTTAAGCCCATAGAATTTAGGTATGGCATGAATCATATTGGGCTTCAATTCGGAATCAGGTCCTCCAGTCGGGATTCTGACTCGAGGTTCAATTGCCACCGCAGCGGGATTATAGTGATCTCGCATCATGGGGCACTACGGTGGGTTCATGAAATTCTGGAAGAGATCATTAAGACACTGGAGTTGGTGCTCAAGATTATTCTCTTCTTCATCAGGCTGAGCCATGATGGAAGAAGAAGGGGAACTAGGTTCAGAATCAGAAGAGAGGTCTACGTGGAGTGGTTGTCGCACAAACAAGGGTGCCGAGGCTTGGCCTCGGGGAGAGTGGATTTCTAGAGGAGGTTTCAAGGACCACCTACCGAACATGCACTGATGGATTGGATGAGATTAGAACGTACTAGACCCAATCAAGACACCCAAAATCTGTTGGGTGACTATAGAAGTTCAGGGCGGATGATACCCCTTGATCAGAAGGTCGTCCACTTAAGAATTACCTGGGCAGCCAGAGAGGGTGAGTCCTGCGAAGACCCCTACACGATAGAGCGCCCCCACGGGTTACAGGGTTTCCCCCACCCGACCTCTCTTGTCACTGAGATTCCAGGTAGATCGGAATGGGGACCCTGACCTCTTAAGTCTACCACTTTTAATTAAGATCAAGGTGCTTAGGATTTCACTTGAACTTTAAGTCTTTTGTGTGCAAAAAGTGACCTAATTTGGTGGTTGGTTGATCCAAGGGATCAACTTCACCTTTTTGTTCCTGGGAGAGCTTATTAGGTCCTTTCTTTTAGTATTCAAGTGAATTAAGAGCCAGATTTCTTAGGGTTTTTCTTAATAGATCTTTTTAAGCAATGGTTTAGGCACACCTCCTTTTGGAATTTTCAATTCTTGATTAGAAGATGTGTCTCTAAAACCCTAGCTTGGAATCCTAGGTTGGCTCTAGTTGGTCCAATTAATTGCCTTAGAAATAGATAACTAGGGCTCAAGCAAGAAGGTTTTAGCCCCAGTTACCTTAAGTGGATATGCAGATAAAATGTGTTGAAATTTAAAAATAGGCAACTCTGTGAATTACTATGTATGGAAGACAGGTAGCCCTAGATTTATTTTTTTCTTTTCTTTTTGCTCTTTGGAATGTGGGGGTTTAAGAGAGAGAGGATTGAGGGTTACCTGTCTTCTGGTGTGTTTGTTGTGCGGTTGCTTTGTTCTTTCTTCCTTTCCTGCACAACAAAAGAGAGATTATATTAGTATAAAATCAGAAATTGTGATTTTGAAGCTTCTAAAATGCTCTTTGCTCCCTGGCAATGGCGCTAAAAACTAGTAACGGTTTTGTAAAACCGACCGATTTAATTTTAATTTATTACTCGAATACAAAAATTTCTCCGAGGTCGAACTCAGGGAGCAAGCTTGATTCTAGAAGCGTAGAAAATCACAATTTACAATATACTATTTTACAAAAAGATTAAAGAGAGGAAATAAAAATTTGTCTCTTCTCTTTTCTTCTCTCTTTCTTCTTTTGTCCTCCTTTCTCTCTGTCTTCAGACATCTGACTCCATAGATCAGACACCTTAAGTAGCCACTTGCTACAGTGCTTGTGCTCTCCTTTTTCTTCTTTCTTTCAGCTGCTGCTGCTTCTTCTTCTTCTTCTTGGCTTCTTCTTTTTCTCTTCTTTCAACTGCTTGGCCTTCCTCTCTGCGGCAGCTTCTTCTTCTTCTCTTCCTCAGGTGGCTTCTCCCCTTCCTCTTCTTCTGCTTCAGCTTCTGTCTTCTTCTTTCTCTTCCTTTTCTTCTGCTTCTGCTCTTGAGCCTTCTTCTTCTCTTCTCTTTGCCCGCAGCTGCTTTCGCGGCTAAGTCTTCAGCTGCGCCTCCTCCTTCCTTTTCTTCTTCTGCTTCTTCTTCTTCCTTCTTCTTCTTCAGTTCCCTGCAATTCCTTGCATAGGCATATGGTTAGGCAAAACCTAACCCCTACCCTCCTCGTGTCTCTCTTTCTTTATTTCGCTCTCAAGACAGCTCTCCCAGAGCCTTCTCGGGTTATCGGGTCGGGTATGCGTGCCCAGGACCAGGCGCACCAGCGTGGGTGGTGCGCGAGGAGTGCACGGGTAGTCAGATAGGATACTAGGTCCGCGTAGGTGTGCGCCGTGGATGAGGCGTGGTGGGCAAGGGGACCTCACCCCGTGTCAGGAGGAGCTAAGCCCTTGGCACTTTTGCAATTTATGCCGCTTTGCCCTCTCCTGATCTTCCGAGGTGGGACTAAATGTCCCACCTTCCTCTCAGGCGCTTCCGCAGTAGGTGGTTGTTCAATTGCAGCAGATGTGGGGGACTTGGACTCCAATTGCTGGGTTGAAAACGTGTGCGAGGGAGGTCCATGCATCTGGGAGCTGAAGCCTGATGCCTGGCGCCTGGGATGAAGCTTGCGAGCTTCTTCGAGTTTGCTCCAATGGCGGCCGAGATCTGTACCCTGTCCACAAGCAAAATGGCCTTACAACCTCATCAAAACTGAAATTTCTCCCTTCGAAGAGGGGTGACGTAATAAAATGCGGAAATAAACAATCTTCACAAAATAACAATCACACAAAAACACAAGAATTTTTAGGTGGAAACCCAAATCGGGTGAAAACCACCACCTAACCCTCTCGAGTTAGGATTTTCCGATCAACCTAGTTGATCAAATCCACTAACCGAATCACTTTAAAACGAGGGTGATTCAACCTCAGTACAACCACGCTACAAGTACGAGGGTAGCGTTCCTCAACCCCTTCTCTCCACGAGAAGGATTTTGTCCCACGAAGGAGACGGGAATTCGCAAAGTGAATGCCCAACAAAGATAAAATAAACAACAAATCTTATAGAGCCAACAAAGAAATTATGAACCTAGCTTCTATAGGAATAAGGAAACTCCCCTTTGCAAGGAGTGCATCGACTTGATGACGCGGTGCGTGATCCACGCGACGGCGCAACTTCGCTCTCGTGAACAATGGCGGGAGAGTGGGTGCGCAACAGCTTGATGCTCTCAAGAGAATGGAACTAGAGCTTGGAGAGCAAGGGCTTCTCTTGGACACAAAAGAGTGGAACTAAGTTGCTTAGGTGTGTCTCTTGTTTCTCTTAGTGTGTCTTGGTGTCAAAGGCTCTCCTCTATTTATAGAGGCCTTAGGAAGGCTTTGGAAGGCTTAGGAAAGGTTCTATAGCCGTTGGGAACAAAGCCCAAGAGAATCAGGCCGAAATCAGGACAATGATTACACTTGACAGGGTTATCAGACGTCTAACTTTGGCATCAGACGTCTGGAAGGCCACTTTAAGACGTCTGATTTCAAGGTAAGACGTCTGATTTTGGGCGGGTCTCTTCCTGACTTGGATCAGATCTAAACAAGGTTTTTGTGCAAGTCAATCAGACGACATATAGGACGTCTGGCACTATGTCTGGATGTCTGGAAACCTACTTTTACTGTGGGAATGGATTTTCCAAACGTTGCAACGGCTAGAAAATCTTTGAGAAGAGATTTTGGGTCAGCCGAGGCAAAACGGTCAATTATCAGACGTCTGGAAAGGCCTAAGGACATCTGATAAGGCTCTAACGGTCATATTCTTGAGTGCCTGTTAAGCTAGCCAACGGTCCACTATCTGGACGTCTGGCAAGTCCATTAGACGTCTCCTAAGACGTCTGGTATAAGATCTGGATGTCTGATTTCATCAGACAGAACTAGTATGTCCAGCCTAACAGATATCAGACGTCTGAAACAACAGTCAGACGTCTTAAAGTACTTTATCAGACGTCTGGTTTGGGAATTAGACGTCTGGAAGTGCTGTTTGAGCCCTATATTGGTTTTCTAAGTGTTCTACAGAAAACCTAAGTATCCTAGGGTTGTGCCGGCGTTCCTAGGACTACTGTTAGGGTACTTTGAGGCTCTTTAACATAATATTCTAAGGAAAATAAGAGCAAGAAAATAAAGACAAGAGATACAAGAAAGGATTAAAAAGAATCTATCCTATTCTTCTTGTCTTCTATCTTTAATCTGTCGCTCCACGCGAACCTCCTCTGTTCTTCATTAAGCTCCTCCAATCCATCCTGGATGCGAGCTTGAGTTCCGTCTAAACACATCCACATTTGCAATTGGCCTGAAATCTAGGACTCAAATTGCAAATGTTAAATAACACGTGTTTTGTTATCATCAAGACAAATGATCGTGGTTCTCTAGCACCAACAAAAACACACAGGGAGCTTCGCCTTGGCACGACGAAGGTGTCACGATGGTCGGCGTAGTGTGGGGTGGCTTGGGCGTGCGTGCCTAGGTCACCCTGTGGCTATGAAGATGAGTGTGTTTGGGGGAAGTGTTGGGAGCGTGTGGCGGTAAATGGGAAGAGGGGATATGATCAGTGAGTCATGGCAGAGCTTGTGAGGTGGTTAGTGAGGTGGGTGGATGAGTGGAGTGGTGGATACACCTCGCCGGTGGTCTGCCGGAGATGGAGAAGATGGCAGTGGTGTGTGAGCGGTGAGGCGAAATAATAGAAATAAATGAGGGAAAAATAAAGAGCAGAGAGGGAGGACTTATTTATGGGTCTCTGGATGAAGGGGGGAGGCGGAGGGCAAGCGACGTGTATTAGCCGTAGCCGGAGACGAAGGCCTTGAGGTGAGGATGACGGCGACTAGGAATTGGTCGGAGGGGTGCACGCGGGTACGATGCAGTGCGGAGGAGCACGACGGAAATGACTCTGCCACTGGTATGGTGGCAGAGTGACGAGAGGAGAAAGAGGAAGTCGCCGGAGCTTGCAGGCAGACGGCTAGAGATGAGGAAGACGAAATTAAGGGGGATTCTCAGGCCAGAACAAGCTTGAAGGATGCAGCAGAGGGTGCCACTCCTTAAATAGGCGTCGGCCAAAGGTAGAGCACGCCAAAGCGGCGGGAAAAATCCAGCTGGAGACGTGGGCAAACGGAGACCCATACCTCTCGCGCTTTCGCACGAGAGGTATGGCGATCGACAGGGCATGGGAACCAGCCCATGCGGCGTGGGACAACGCAGGGAGTCTCCCTTTCAAATCTGGGGTCGGCTCCTTATGCAAGCGCGGTGCCATCCTCCGCGCAAAGTCGCCGGAGGTATGGCCTGCGCATGCGGGTGGCAGAGGGACCCGTTGAAGAAGACTACGGGAAGGGGGGTCTTTGCAAGGTTTCAAAAAGCTAAGGGTCAAAAAGTAATTATTGAGGATCATTTTGTAAAGTGGGTCAAGACGACCTTCCCTTAGGTCCAAATTTTGGTATAAACCTAATTTGGACCTAAGGAATCCAATGGTAAAGTTGGATTTTAGGTTTAACCATGTTTGACTAAACATTTTATACAAAAACCCAAATTAGGTTAAAACTTGGGTATGGTTCTCAATCTAGGTTAAAATAAGTTCCAACGGCCAATTTGAAGATTCTAAACCCTAGAGGATATTTTTATATGATTTTTAGAGGGTTTAGTTGATTTTTATATTACCTAGAACTTCGTAAATTAAAGTGGATTTGTTTTAGGGTTACAGAATGTCATTTAATTCCCAGATTTTGTCATAACCCTTTTCTGACTAAATCATCCCACTTTTTCTCTTATTAAGTCCACTTGACCTGTGTCTAGACCCTTAAAAATCATGTTCATGTACTGCAATGGTAAAATTATAGTTTTACCCCTTGTTCAATGTTTTATTCTCTGCTCAACAATTCCCTGTTTTAGGCCTTTCCTTAGGTTTTGTAGGAGCTTTTGTTCAGTTTATTAGGTCAAAATGTGCTAATTAGGATTCATGATGAGGTTCTCATCAACCATCTCCTCCCCATCCCACCAGCAGCCGTCGACCACCTCCTCCTACCTTGTCCTCCTCATCCCACCACCTTCTCCTCGTCCTCCCACACCTCTTGATCCCTCCCTCCTCCAACAACAACACCACTACCTCTCCATCCAAACCTAATTTGTTAGTTATGTTTTTTTGTAATTTTTTTTTGAGGAAGTTTTTTTTTGTAATTTATTATTGTTGATCGCCTAATTTATTTTTAATTGAAATATGTAGTTTATTTACCTTTTGTAATTGATGTTTGTAGGGTGTACCCACATATATAGGAGTTAAATGTGGGGTATGCCCACAGGTAGTTCAAATAGAATATCTAGTTTAATTTGAGTTGAAATTTAATGATTATGTGTCATGTTATTGTTAGGATTGAAATGTATGGTGTGCACATATTTGTTGCGATATCTTTCTTTATGTGCAGGATTTGAGAAATATTCCATTTTATAGGGAAACTTTACCGAAATTTTTTGAAAGAGTGTTTACATGTAGGTGTAGGTTTAGGGTTTATGTTTTGTGTTTTGGGCTTTGTGCATATGGTTTAGGTTTAGTGTTTAGGGTTTGGTGTTTAGGGTTTTGGGTTAGTGTTCAAGGTTTAGTATTTTAGGTTTTTGGTTTGCGTTTAGGTTTAGAGTTCTAGACTTAGGAATTAGGGCTTTGAGTTTAGGTGTAGGATTTCTTATTTTTTGTTTAGGGTTCAGGTTTAGGGTTTATGATTTATGGTTTAGACTTTTAAACTTAGGATTATGAAACTAAATTTTAACTTTTAGGTTTAGGTTTTGTATCTTGGACTTAGGGTATTGAGTTTAGATGTACGAATTTTTGGCTTTGTGTTTAGATATATGATTTTTGGCTTTGAGTTTAGATTTACGATTTATGGTATTGAGTTTAGATTTTTGGTTTCATCTTAGGATTTAGGGTTTTGAATTTAGATTTAGGATTTAGGGTTTTATGTTAAGGGTTACTATTTTTTGTTATTGAATGGAGAAATTCCAAATTACGTTCCCTTCATTTGTGACTCATTAGGTCCGAGTGTGATTATGCAGATGTATATGATATCAACCTTATCCATAAAGATTGTTGTTAAAGCAAGTTATCAAAATTTGACTTCTAATGGATCATCAAACTAAATCATACAAAGCTTTAACTAGATCATTCAAAGTCAAATCACACATTCACATACACAAGTTAAGTAGAACTTGAAGACTCAAGAAGAACCTAAATTGGATTTACATAGTTTCACTTTGTTACGATGCTAATGGCAACTATTTCATTCCTCTGAACTGGAGCCAAAGCTGAAGTTTCTTGACCATATGCCATTGAATACTCCTCCAAATAAAAGAATCCAAAAAGGTAGCAACCATTAAGGAGATTCATCCATAGAATTGGTCCACAATTGCTATTAAGTTGCCATAGAAAATATGCCACCTATTTAACCAAATAAAAAATGAAACAAGCTCCCCCTTAGAAGCCTATGTACACTCATCCCTCAATGGTGCTGAAGGCAGTCACCATTAATGCTACTAATGTCAGTGCGAAGGCATTCACCAAATATGTCATTCAATTGTCCTTTATGTTCTATTTTCATTCAATTGTCATATATCAATATCTTGTTAGATTTTTGTCAAATTTTATTACAACTTTACAGATACACACACTTACACAAATTTAGATGCACTTGATGACAAACAATAGGAATTCTAACCCCTAGGTAACTGGTTGTGGGAGTAATATAACTATGTTAAAATACTAGCCTGTCGAGACTTATGATCACGTTATACGGACAATGCAGAGTGTGTGTATACCTCACTTACATGCACAATGCGTTGTTTTTATAACAAGCTATAAGTGTCGTTGTCCTTTATTCAGAGAAGTTCTGAACAAAAGGGGGCCCTTGAAGATTTGATCACAACTTAGGGTTACTTCTTGCATGTAGCTAGTGTTTGAAGAAATTTCGGTTGCATTTTCTTATTCTTCTCTAGTACACCAACTAATCTTAGCTCCGTTCCCGAAGCGCCCTTTAGTGGAGGCTATTGGGGATGTAGTTAAGGTTAGGCTTAGGGGGTATACTGGAGAAGTGTGGGGAAATGTTGCTGAATTTTCTCCAAAACACTGGTTGCATGTAAGAAGTAATGTTGTAATTAAATTTTCAAGGATGAGCTATCAAGTGAAAATCTTCTTAAAATACATATTTCTTCCTAATTCGAGTCTAACTTATGAGTGGTTGTCATTGACATTTAGGTTAATTATCATGGATAAGTCATGGATTAGTCTGAGGAATTTGAATTACCATGAATACAAGAGTGGAGTGATTTCGTTTCTGGAGTGGACATTTAATGATGATAGGACATTTAGACGAGGAGAATTTCTTCAGCTAATTTTATGCCCATGTAGACACTATTTGAATGGGTTTTTCCATGATCGAGACACAGTTTTCAAGCATGTGATATGTAATGGTTGGTGGCAACATTATGTAAATTGGACAGCTCATGGTGAACAAATGAGAGAAGTTAGAAATGATCGAATTGAAGTTTTTGAAGAAAGTGATGATAATCATGGAGATGAATTGGATGAAATGTTACATGATATGAGAGCAGTAGACCCTGAGGATGTAGATGATGATGAGACATTACGAGATTGTAATGAGTTTTACGATGCAGTCAAGGCAATAGAGAATTCTATTGCTCTTGGAATAACGTCAATGTCGAAGTTGTCATTCCTTCACAAATTGTTTAAGATGAAAGTGATGAATAGATCCACAGCAAAATTAATGTCTGAGGTTCTAGAATTCATTGGGGAGCTATTGAATAATCCTGCTAGGAACCCTAAGTCAAGGTATGACGGGTATTACAGTCAAATTGAAGAGATTGTGGAAATGAGTTTTGGATTTGACCATAAGGTGGTTCTATTCAAGTGCAATTGGTTTGATGTTTTTAAAGAAGGCATTGGATTCAAAGTCAATAAGAAACGCTAATACTTGAGCTTAAGTAAGAATCGTCGCATTCTCCAATCATTAATGTTGGTGCTAGAGCACCACGATCGTTTATTTTGATGAGAACAAAACACGTATCTTTTAACATTTTCTTTTGAGTTCTTGTTTTCAGGTCAAATTGCAAATGGAGACAGGTGTTTAGATAGAGTTCAAGCTTGCATCCATGGTGGATTAGAGAAGCTTGACAGAGGCGGAGGAGCTTCGCGAGGAGCGAAAGCTTGAAGAAGGAAGAAGATGAAGAATATGATAGATTTCATTTTATCCTATTTTATGTAATTTTGTTTCTTTGTTTTGCTCTTTATTTTTATCTTAGATCTTATGCTAAAGAGCCTCAAAGGATCCTTAAAGTAGTCTTAGGAACACTTGCACCACCCTAGGATACTTAGGTTTCCTATAGAGAACTTAGAAAACCAAAATAAGGATCAGACAGCCTTTTCAGATGTCTAATCTGGATTTCAAAAGTCTGATAAAAACATTTAAGATGTCTGACTGTTGACTCAGACGTCCGATTATTTAGACTAGACTTAGTTAGTTCTGTTTGATGAAATCAGACGTCCAGACCTTAATCCAGACGTCTTAGGAGACGCCTGATGCCTTTTCCAGATGTCTAATTAGTGGATCGTTGGCTTTTTTAGCAAACGTTGAGGAAATGACTATGAGCCTCGTATCAGAAGTCCGTAGAGGACCCCAGACGTCTAATACATGACCGTTTTGCCTCGGCTGACCCAAAATCTCTTCTCAGAGATTTTCTAGCCGTTGTACTCCCTTGGGAATCCATTTCTGCAGAAAAATAGGTTTCTGGATGTCCAGACCTTTTGCCAGATGTCCTGTGTGTCATCTGATGGACATACATAGAACCCTGTTTAGATCTGATTCAAGTCAGGAAGGAAACCCACCTAAAATCAGACGTTTGAGTTAGTTCCCAGACGTCTTAACAGGTTTTCCAGACGTCTGATGCCAGGACTAGACTTCTGATGGCCCTATCAGAATTATGATTATTTCTGACTACGGCCTGATTCTCTTTGGCTTTGCACCCAACGGCTATGGAAGCCTTCCAAGGCCTTCCAAAGCCTTCCTAGGGCATCTATAAATAGAGAAGGATCCCTTGGCTTGAAAGATACACCAAGACACACTAAGCAAACCACTTTCCACATCTTTTGTGTCCAAGAGAAGTAGTTGAAGCTCTAGCTCTCCAAGCATTTGTTTCATATCTAGAGAGCTTCATCCCTTTGCGCACCCGCTCTTCCTCTGTGATTACGAGAGTGACAAAGCACCACCGCGTGGTTCATGCACCTGCGTCGTCACTTCGACGCACTTCCACCAAAGGGAAGTTTCCTAACTCCTATACAAGCTTGGATTAAATATTTGAGGCTCTATAGGATTGTTGTATTTTATATTGTCTTTGGTTGGGTATTCGCTTTGCGAATTCCCATCTCCTTCCCGAGATAAATTCCTTCTTGTGAAGAGAAGGGGGGTTGAGTTACACTACCCTTAGTCTAAGTAGTGTGGTTGTAATTGAGGTTTAGTCACCCTCGTTTAAGTGACTGAGCTTAGTGGTTTTGATCGACTAGGTCGATCAGGAAATCCTAACTCGAGAGGGTTAGGTGGTGATTTTCACCCAGTTTGGGTTTCCACCTAAAAATACTTGTGCCCATTGTGTGATTGTTCATTTTGTGAGATTGTCTATTTTAATTTCGCAATTTCTTTTTATTACGTCACGCACATCTCACCTCCTCCAACCAGGGAATTACAATCAGAACCATTCGCACTAACTTGTCAGATAGCACAAGTATTCTACATGCCTAATAATAGCAAAAATGGGTGGATAATACCTGTTAGAGTTCAATCGCGAGAATAATACAATGCGGGAAAAGATTTCGATCCAGATGTTAAATCTGAAGCATATCAAAAAACCCACAAAGTAAAGAAGTTGCTCATGGTGCAACTAACATTGACATATAAGGTAATTTATCAAAAGTATTAATCCATAACCACAAATAGAAATAATTTAACAAATTTTTAGTTGTTTGTTTTGCTTAAATTTCCTTTAAATTGTTTTATCTTTTTCTAAAGCTTATGTTCATTTTTTTTTTGAAATTAATTTTTTTTATTTCCTTCTTATATAGGTTATTCGCATTCTTACACTATTTTTGCATCATTTTTGGACTATTTCGTCACTATGGTGAGGTTTTTCTTCTACTTTTTTTAAAAAAAATGCTCTTTTGATGTTAAATGTGGGGTGTGCTCGCTTAAGTTTATTTTATGTGTGGGGTGTGCCTACTTAGGTTTATTTTAAGTATGGGGTGTGCCCACTTAGGTTTATTTTGTGTGGGGTGTGCCCACTTAAGTTTATTTTATTTATGAATGATGCATTTGCTTTTTTTTTGGTATATTGAATGTTTGTGTTGAATGTGGAGAAGAGGAAGGGGAAAGAGAAATAGATGAAGCAATGAAATGTGTAGAGAAAGGGAAAGGGGGAGGGAAATGGAGGGGGGAATAAGAAGGAAAAGGAAAAGGAAGGGAAAGGAGAAGGGAAATGGGGGAAGGGAATGAAAAGGAGGGGAAATGAAGTGAAAGGGAATGTAAAGAAGAGTGAGGGAAAGGAGTTTGGATGGGTGAAGGGGAATGTGGAAAAGAGGGAGGGGAAGGGGAAAGGAAATGGAGGGGGGAAAGAAGGAAAAGGAAGATAAAGGGAAAGGTGAAGGGAAATGGAGGGAGGAATGATAAGGAAAAGAAATAGGAAGGGAAAGGGGAAGGGAAATGGGAGAAGGGAATGGGAAGGAAAAAGAAGAGGAAGGGAAAGGGGAAGGGAAATGTGGGAAGGAAATGGGAAGGAAAAAGAAGAAGAAATGTAAAACAAAGGTGTTTTTTTTCTACACTTATTTTATTTTCATTTATTTCTATATTTATTTCATACAGGATTTTTAAAATATCACAATATATAAGGGAAATATTGCTGAATTTTTTTAAAAAATAGCTTATTATTTGTGATGTTTTTATGCATGTTATATTCAAGAAGAAGGCTAATTGGAGTCACAGGGATGATATCACTTCCTAGCAGCTTGAGGCCCCCTGCCAGCAATCTGAGGCCCCCCTCCAGCAGCCTCAGCCTCAAGCTCACCGTCGGCAGCACCCTACTCAGCCCCCTCGTGAGGAGCCCTAGGAACCTCGCTAGCAATTTCTGAGGCCTGAAGATGTGGCTTGATATCTCTAGAGTCAAGGGAGGGGAGGTTGGGGAAAGGGGAAGAATCCGATGCATCCTCTGATGAATTTCCCGGTAGCGGATTTTGACTAGGAGGAGGATGCACCTATTGATGAGGATGAGGAGGATAGTACTTTAGTTGATGAGGAGGACGTTGGGTTGGATGATCAACTAGAGCAGTCGGCTGACCCAGATCCTTCTCAACTGGGATGTTCTGCACCACCCTCACACAGTACTGGTATTAAATTAAGGTTCGGTAAATGTTACTATTTATTTATTTCTTTGTTATTTTATTTTATGTTATAATTCTGTCTTATAGATGCACGTAGGGGAGGAGGTCCCATGCGAAACAGGGACTTAAAGAGAATTCCGCATGGGATTCGCATTTCAGTTAGAATCACACCAGCGGGGAAAGCAGTGGACTATCCTCCATTCATCAGTAGACTGGGTATGTTAACAAATGCGATCATCCCACTGTCCTACTTCGATTAGAGGAAGGTGCTAAACGAGCTGAAGAGGCAGCTCATTCAAGAGTTAGAGGTAATTGGTAAAAATTAATAACTTATGACATTGCTTTATATAACTTTAAATTATGTAACAATTTTTGTTCTCCTACTAATGCAAGTCATCTTCGATTGGGGCGACGATCCAAACATCCCCAAATAAGATAAAAGATTCACAAAAATTGAAGATTGGAGATTAAGAATAAGATAAAAGATAAATTTTAACTGTATTTATTTATTTCTTTTACCATAATTAAAATATTATTTCTAACATTGCTATTATATTTTTTAGTTTTATAAAAATAGAAATCATGATGAGGCATTGCATAATGGGCCTCTTTTGATATAGTCGTACACTTCGAGGGAAGCGTGCGAGCATTGGCATGATCCAGTGACGTAGGTAAAAGTATTTAATATATTATCATTTAACTAATTTCTAAGTTAATAAATTATACCTTTATCTCAAGCCAAGAAGAATAAGGAAAATAGGGCTAAGCACCATCGAAGACCCATGTCTTGGGTAGGAGGATCATAGGTCGGATGAAATCCCTATACGTAAATATTTTTAATTATTATTTTCTTTTGAAACTTACAATATTTCTAATTTATTTAAATTAACTGTTTGAAAATATTGTAGTCTACCATGCATGAAGGTGCCCAGCTTGATCGGGTGGGAGTATATGAGGCCACTCATAGCAAGATAAGTAGTGAGGGAAACAGAGAGTAGCTTCATGACACATATCAGCAAAGACACGTAAGTTAAAAAGCACAATACTTTTATTTCATTTAGTAATTATAATTAAATGAAATTACTTAACTTAATTCAATATATTTCAGAATAATATGGTTAACATAATGCATCCTCTTGAAGACGCCAACTTTGGTACAGTTCAGCAGCTACTGAAGGTAGAGGAGGCGTATCGGACCATCATGTCACCTGAGCATGTGTTGGAGTGGAAAATCGTCGCCAATAGAATTGAGTTTGGAAAACTTATCATTGTAGTACGATTTGCGAGAAAAATCGTCAACAGATAAATTTAACCGAAACTTGAAAGGAATTCTCGGTCAAACACAAGGAGGTGGACGTTTGATTAAAAACTATGTTTGTTTTATTATCACAAAGTAGATTGACTGGTCGAATTGAATCTAAACTAGCTATCTACTTAAAAAATAATGAATAGAAGAGAGAGATAATATTACAAATAAATACAAAATAAAGATAGAATAAACATGGATTTCATAATTACAGAGTAATGTTCATTACAACTAGAAAACTGGAAGGATTACAACTAGAAAGTGGTAAATCTACGCTAGAAAGCAGTAAAGAGAAGGTGGAGAGAAGTTATTCTTCTCAACGGCTGCTTGGAGGACGAGTCGTTTTGATGGAGTGCTCAGACGAAGGTGGTGAGATGTGGGACGAAGGAGAATGACGACGGATGATGGAGGACGGGGCAGGGCAACGTCGCAGTGGGATCCGCTTCCCGAATGGCGGTGAGAGAATAATCGCGGGATGCTCCACGAAGGAGGTGAGAAGGTGGAAAATTTGTATTTTTAACTCTAATGGAGCATCCCGGGTTTAGGATAAGCTCTTAGAGCTTTGGAGGGGGTGAGAGAAGAGAGGAAGGGATGATAAATTCGAGTGGTAGGGGTCTCCTTTTATAGTTGTAGGGATTGAGGGCAATTCGGACATTTTACACTTAAAAGCATTAATTCAGGGTCATAAGTGACGGATTTAAGCGTCACTAAAGACCCCAAACGTGGGCTTAGTGTGCACGCCTGCCTCGCCTCTTCCTTTTTCGTGTGCTCAACGCTTCACACATGTTCGTGCGATATCAGTCGTTCGATTGCAGAATCGGACGTCTTAGAAGCCATCACGCCTCATCGTGCATTTGCGTCAGATTGCACCTGCATGGAGCGTTCGATGGCGCATTCGCGATCCACCCGATCTGGTGACGCCACGTGGCTGACGCTGCCGCCGTTCATCCTTGATCCAACGGACGCAATTGGCCCACGCCCGCTTGTGCCCTCAATCTGAGGCGCATGCGGTCTCGAACCCACGACCTCCGCGTCGCCCACGGGCTTGAGACCAACAGGCCAAGCGCCTTTTAAGGAGTGTTTTGGATTTGGGCGCGATCTCTCTCAGCCGTTGGATCTTAATCCAACGGTTGAGATCATCCATGTCGTTGAGGAGAGAGAGAGTAGTGGTGGGTCCTTGGGTCAGTTGGGTGGCTGGGATGGTGCCAAGTGGTGCCATCTTGGTCATCCATCTTCTATGTTTTGTAGATGGTTCCACGGATGTTAGGTTGGACTGATTTTCGCGTCGTTGGGCTGCGATCATCGATCCGAACCCATCCATGCGGTCAGATTTGTTATATAAAGTGCTGATTTACACCATATTGGCCCCTGATATCTGATCTTCCTCGGATTATATATGATGCCACGAATGTTTGATTAGGGAGATCTTGGAGTCGTTGAACTCCGATCGTTGCTCTAATCAGATCTGTACAGTTGGATCTTCAATCCGAGGCCCTAATTAAATGTCGCCCTATCACCTGAACATAAAAAGGAGAAATTAACCTAAATTTTATACAATCTATCCTAAATTCATGATGATGCATGTTATGCAATATTTATAATGTATAATGCAACTATATGCCTAAGAACGTGCAAAAATAGACAGTTTATGTGATATAAACATGTTTACATCAGCATGGCTGGTACGTCCGTAACGCTGGGAGGAGCAAGACTGTCTCCACATGGTATGGGAGAAGGGGAGCATCATCCTCTTCAGCTAATTTACAAGAGATAAGGAAGGAGATTGCGACATTATGCCACCTCCACGAGGAGGAGCAGCGGATCGATGAGCTGATGACACAGGTTAGGGACAACACGATGCAGTTCAAAGAGTCGATAGAACAGTTGCAACGATCCACTCAAACCATCAAGGAGCTCCTAAAGGTAGTTTAGCAAGGAGGTATCGATCACCTCGCCTTTCATCAATATAGAGATTGTCGTGATGACGACAATTTAGGTGGTGGTGGTGCCGGAGGCGTTGGTGCCACAGCAAGATTGCTGTATTTTTTATATACATTATCGTTTGTAATGAACTTTGTATACATTATTACATATGAAATTTTTATTTGGATTTCTAGTGATTTAATTAGATGCAAATGTTTTAAGTTGTGTGATTGATTTTATTTTTATAAGATTTTTAGTTTTTTACAAGTCTTCCACATAATTAAAAATATTATTTGAAAAAATTGCAGCTATTGTCGACTGTTTTGAAATGAACGACAATAGTATGCAACCAAAATAAAGATATTATCGACGATTTAAACATGGACGAGAATATTAATATTTCCAGCTGTTATACAAAAACGGTCGAGAATAATAATATTTTCAACCGTGTTAAAATAGATGAAAATAGTAATATTCTCATCCGTTATTGAAAAATGGTTGAGAATATTAATATTGTTGCTTGTTTTAAAACAAACGATAATAGCAACATTCTCATCTATTATTAAAGAATGGTCGATGATACGATCTTCCTCGACTGCCTAAATAGCGGTCGATGAGATATTTGTGTCGACGGTCAATTTATGACTGTCGAGAAAAACTTTTTTCGACTGTTTAAAATAGATGATAGAAATAATGACACGTTGAATGAGGGTTCACTTTTTTACCGACGGTAATATTCTAGAACAATCGAGAAAACCCAAAAGCAAAGTGCATCCCTCGACCCCATTTCTCGACCATTTTTTTCACATTGCCGATCGTTTTTAATGGTCGACAATAATGAATATTCTTGTAGTGCATGTACTTAATTAGTTGTTACACTTAGATATTAGTGTATATAATTAACAAATTTAGCTTATAATAGTTTTTGATGATGCCTTTAATCACGTATATATTCTTGAGGCATTGTCATTAGCATATATAAATTTATTCTTTTTTACATAATTGACTTATATTAGTTCATTCTTTCATTTTTAATTCATTCTGTTGTAAATAAACATAACATGTTTGGAATAAAATATGATTTTTGGATAATAAAGAGTGATGTATATCAATAACTGCCTCCCAGTGAACGATTTGGAATAAAACCAGTAAAATTGTACATAAATAAATGACACCCATCACAATTGCGATACTACAGTACTACGATGCAATAATTAACCCTAATTAACTAGCAATCTAGATGGTACATCATTTTTTTGCGCCGTTGCCGGGGAGGCAACTCTCTATACACCAAAATTTATCTTTTATTCTATTTTTTATATATTTTTGATTTCTTTGTATATATTCATTCTTTTATTCATATTCTTTCTTGTATATACATTCTTTGATTCATTTTGTATATAATTTTCTTACCAATCATTGTTTTTGCAGCACTTGAGGATGAGGAGTAGGAGTGTCATCTTCCTGATGGAGTCTTCTTCCTGGAGGAGTCACTGCAACTTTTACTCGACTTCCTGCCGGAGTCGTCTTCGTCCCGTAGCTGTTGTTTTCTTGCTTTCTTAGAGTAGTATAAATATTAGGGTTTAGGTTTAGGTATATACTTAGGATTGATTTGTTAGGAATAAATTGTGAGAGATTGTTCTCACACATTTCTGTAATAACTTGGACTCAAGACTTTTGATCTCTCTACTCTCTTCTCTTATCTCTTTGGTTTCCCGATTTTCTTTGTTTTTGATTTGATTTGCTTGTTGCATTAGAAAATCCAAAAACATTAGAAAAATAAAAAATATCAAAAATATCTCATTCTATCTAGCAGCAGCATATCCATAGGAATTCCATCTTAGGTTTGCACATTTCCTACTAGATTTACTTATTGTCAAATCTGCATCAACTATATAGTGCTAAAGATAGGTACACATTTCTATCTTCCTTATCTCTTGCCATCTCTTACATTCTGACTTAAAACTAAATAAGACCATCACTTGTTTGAAAAAGACTAAAAAGTGAGACTCTTCTTCCTACAAAACACAACTTAAGAAGAACTTAATCAAAAAGGTGATTTAATCTGATTGATACCTTGTGTGTTGTTTTCACTGTTATCTGTTGATTGCTTATCGTGTACACACTACACGATCACATAAGGTACACAAACACACGGATTCTATTCCATCTCTTTGTGCACCCACAGGGATCTGGATTCGCATGTCAGTCTTATCCTAATTCTGAGTGGATTATAGAGGTTTGCACTTCACTAGGTTTCTTCTAGGAAGCGTACAATTGTACCAATACATCTGTTTGCACAAAACTATTTGTCGTAGCAGAACTTAGGGAAAATCCGTGATTTTATCTTGCTTGATTGATTGATTGGTCTTGTGATTCTAAGATTGAGATTGGGATTTTTGGTTTTGATTTGTTTGATTGGATTAAGATTTGAGATTGTCATTTGTGAGTTTGTGATTGGTTTAGAATGAATTTTCAAAAATCAAACTTATGAATGGTAGGAGATCCCCAAACCTACCGCTTGTACCTCCTTTGGGTGTTGATGCCCAAGTTACTACTTCCACTTTGCCTTCCACTTCCAATCCCTTACCTTTCGAGCCTCAAACACCGATCTACCAGTCTGTTCATCCTAAGGATGATCATGACTACACAATATGAGGACTTTGAGGATCATCATCCTCACTATCCACATCACCCACCTCCTCCACCATTACAATACTTTCCACCTCCTCCATACCCTAAACTTTCGAACCAACCACAACTAGAGAGAGGTCCAGCAAACCTGCAACACTTGTTTAACACACAAGTTCAAATGAATACCTTAACACAACAGGTGCAACAGCCCTTTTGAAGTTGTTCATATTCTTGCAAACTCCTGATCCCAGGCTCGTAGACCTCAACTACAGGATTACTATAATCCTGCGGTTGCACCCTTTATGCCTACAATTCGATTTCCTGTTGGAGGTCGTGCGACTGAACTAAAGCCAAACATTATCGCCCTTATCCCTCACTTTCATGGTCTTGCTTCTGAGGACCCTTTTCAGCATTTAAAGGAGCTGAAAAGCCTTATGCCTGCACGATGCGTGTCACGTGTGGTTCGTGTGAGCCGGTTGATCTATTCACTTGAATCAATTGGTCTAGCAACCCCCTTTCACTATTTTGAGTGGTTTGAGACCTTCTCAACCTTGGATTTCAACAATTGTATTGATACATCTATTTGCACAAAACTATTTGTCGTAGCTGACCTTAGGGAAAATCTGTGATTTTATCTCACTTGATTGATCGATTGTTCTTGTGATTTTGAGATTGAGATTGGGATTTTTGGTTTTGATTTGTTTGATTGGATTAAGATTTGAGATTGTCATTTGTGAGTTTGTGATTGATTTAGAACGAATTTTCAAAAATCAAACTCATGAACGGTAGGAGATCCCCAAACCAACCGCTTGTACCTCCTTTGGGTGTTGATGCCCAAGTTAATACTTCCACTTTGCCTTCCACTTCCAATCCCTTACGTCTCGAGCCTCAAACACCAATCTACCACTTTGTTCATCTTGAGGATGATCATGACTCTACATAATATGAGGACTTTGATGATCATCGTCCTCACTATCCACATCACCCACCTCCTCCGCCACTACAGCACTTTCCACCTCCTCCATACCCTAACCTTTCGAACCAACCACAACCAGAGAGAGGTCCACCAAACTTGCAACACTTGTTTAACACACAAGTTCAAATGAATACCTTAACACAATAGGTGCAATAGTTTTTTGAAGCTGTTCATATTCTTGCAAACTCCCGATCCCAGGCTCGTAGACCTCAACTACGGGATTACTATAATCCTACAGTTGCACCCTTTATGCCTACGGTTCGATTTCCTGTTGGAGGTTGTGCGACTGAACTAAAGCCAAACATTATCGCCCTTATCGCTCACTTTCATGGTCTTGCTTTTGAGGACCCTTTTCAGCATTTAGAGGAGCTGAAAAGCCTTATTCCTGTGTGATGCATGTCACCTGCGATTCATGTGAGCCGGTTGATTGATTCACTTGAATCGATTGGTCTAGCGACCCTCTCTCACTATTTTGAGTGGTTCGAGACCTTCTCAATCTCAGATTTCAACAAATAAGATATCGTTGGAATCATATTGATACATACTATGAGTTGTAACCATTATCACCCTTTTTGACTATGTTTTCTAATGTGAAGAAACATGGCTAATGAGTTTTTCGACTTGATTTTTAGTATGTTTCATCTAGGAAACTCCCCAAAGCATGCGCAGATTTAGAGGAAGGTGCGACATGCACTCTTAGGCATTTTGTACACTATTTGAAGTCACCGTATCCCTCCCGTGACGTTAGGTAGAGTAGTTTGCCCTTTTTCTTCATTTTTGGTCTGTATCACATATCGTGGACCCATTATTTCAAGTTTTCATCACACTTTTCCTTTTGTGCATCTGTTCGTATTCCTTGCTGAGTTTGGAATCCATGTGGGTTTTTGTTAATATTTTTGGGAACTTTAATATGCAATAAATTGATGATGCATGGATAATTAATGCTTGAGATTAATTGATTTAAATCAAGAGAAAACCTAGGTTTGGGTGGCATTTGAGTATTGAGTAAACACTATTTTTAGTACTAAAATTAAGAAGGGTTTAATACTGAAATTAGGATAAATTATTGAGATTTTATATTTTAAATAAGTGGGGTTGAATTAAGGAGGAAATTGGTTGTCTTGGAATAATTAATATGAACTTGTGGAACTTGTAAAGATTGGTTATCCGGGATTAAAATTCAGAATTATAAAAATGGATTTTTTGGGATTCAAAATTGGATAATTGGTGTTAGCCTGCTTCTCACCGGATTTTGGCTGTAGCTTTGGTCTTTTAGACCAATTTTGGTTTATGGAGTTGCTGGCTTCCTTTTGACTCTTTGGTTAAGCTTAGTGGCCAACTGGGAAAGTGGGATGTAGGGCTCGAGGGTTTTGGAGTTGGTTCTTTCCTTAGATGGTGAATGGGTCATTGGATATCTATGGTTCATCATGCATAGCACTTGTGCGTGTTTACGCCATACGACGTATTTGCCACCCCTTTGAACAATAACCCTAGGATGACGGATTGAGGTGACGTGATGGGTAAAAGCCATCTTCTCGGCTAAGAAGATGGCTTATAGCGGTCTTGTATCTTAGGAAGTCACACGAAATCGTCTTCTATTCTAAGGCATTAATTAAAGGGATTTTGGGGTTAATATATAATATGAATAGAATAATGTGATGATTAATAAGTGGATTAACTTATGAGATTGTACCCTTTTCTCTGTTGGTGCAAGAGTACCTCAATCGTTGATTTTGATGATAACAAAACACTTGTTATTTAACATTTGCATTTGAGTTTATGAGTTTCAGGATAAATGCAAATGGACACAAGTTTGAAGTAGCTCAAGCTCGCATCCATGGCAGATTGGAGGAGCTTGATGGAGGAGAAGGAGCTTTGTGTGGAGCGAAAGCCTGAAGAACAAGAAGAATAGGATAGACATTTTATTCTATGTATTTTGTTCTTGTCGTTATATTCTTTTATTTCTTATATGATTGTTAAAAATCCCCAAAGCATCATACCATAGTCCTAGGATCACTACAACCCTAGGATACTTAAACATATTTAGAAAATCAATGTAGAAACCAAACAACCTGATCAGACAACCAATCTGCTCATCAGACATCTGATCTTGAACTTTAAGACATCTAACTGTTTTATCAGACGTCTAAAACACTTAGGCTGGAAACCTAGTCTCTGTCTACCACCATTAGACGTTCAACCCATAGTCTAGACATCTTAAAAGACGTCTGAGGACCTTGCTAGACGTCCAACTAGAGGACCATTGGCTTATCATACTTGATCTTAGAGGATTAAGTGGTAATCTGATTTACATCTCTTTTCAGATGTCCGTAGAACATCCTAAACGTCTGATAAATAGACGTTAGGCTAAGATCTGACCCAAATCACTTTTTTCAGACCTCATAGCCGTTTGAGCCTCGGGAAATCAATTCCTGTAGAGAATCCTCTTTCCAGATGTCAGACTTATTGCCAGGCGTTCGACCTATTGTCTGTGCAACAAAACTCTAGATCACTGTTTCAATCTTATCAAAATAGGAACCAACCCATCTTAGAGTTAGATGTCTGATTCTTTATCTAGACGTCTTATACTTGCTTATTAGACATCTGTCTTGATTCAACACCGACCAGAAGATCAACCCTTCTAGATCAGACGACCGATCATCAGATCAGATGATGTCCCAAACGTCTGACCATAAAACAAGACATCTGATAACCTTGTTAGAATCGTAAATGACCCTGATTTCGACCTGATTTACCTTGGATTTGTTTCTAACGGCTACCTGAGCCTTCTAAAGCCTTCCTAAGGGTTCCTGAGCCTTCTATAAATAGAGGAGGACCCTTCCTTTGTTTGGTACACCTAGTAATACTACTTTCCACCACAATTATGTCAAAGAAGAGATTATTAAGTAGAGAAGTGTTGCTGCTCTCCAAGATCTTCTAGCGTACACTAGAGAGCACCATCTTCGTTGTGCACCTTCTCTCCCACCGTTGCACACGAGAGCGCTGTCGTGCCTTGCGTGGATCATGCTTACCACATCACTAGCTGATGCACTTCCTTTAAAGGGAAGTTTCTTTTTCCTATAGTAGCTAGATTAACATTAGCACTTTGTGGCTCTATAAAACTATAGGACTGTTGTAATTTTGTCTTTGTTGGGTATTCTCCTTATAAATTCCCGTCTCTCTTGTGAGACAAAATACTCCTCGTGAAGAGAAGGGGTTTAAGGTACACTACCCTTGTACAAAGTAGTGTCGGTTGTATTGAGGTTGAACTACCTTCGCTTTAAGTAGTTTGTTAGTGGATTTGATCTACTAGGTAGATCGAGAAATCCTAAATCGAGAGGTTTAGGTGGTGGTTTTTACCTGAGGTTTGGGTTTCCACCTTAAAATCCATTGTGTTCTTGTGTGATTGCATTTTATGAGATTGTTTATTTATATTTTCACATTATTTCGTTTCACACAAATCTCACCCTACTCCATTAGAATCTACATTCTCTTGCTTTCTTTGTTACCATTTCTATATTCGATTGTTGTTCTACCCTACTTATTTTATTGACGTGTTTCTTGGGTTTCATACGTAGGTGTTGCGAGCAACTAGGCTAGCAGCTGCTGTTGGTCCTCTTGCTGCAAGATCGAGCTCTACTATAGGAGATACTCCGTACAAATCATTGTGGCTCATTTAGTTTTGTTTCTATTTGACAAACTCTTTCTTTTCCAATCTTTTTTGTGGTAGTATTAGTACTTGAGCACTTAAGTTTATATTCCTGCTTTCTATGGTGGATTTCATTTTGATTGTCAACACTTTATTTTATTTAATGCATTATGAAAGAATTTTTGTCCATTGATCTTCTATGGCTATGTTGGGTGACTGCAATCCTGTATTTTTGTATGTTTGCTTGATATTAGCATTCGATGACTTAGGTCTCGTTAGTTGGCAGAACCGGGGTCGTCACAGGGGTCCTCTTCAAGGCCTTCTCCTTCTCGATGCCTGATGAGGTGTGACTTATCATAGCTAAAATGTTCAAGTTAAGTTAGAAACTAAGTCAAAACAGTACTATTTAACTCAATAAAAGGGTTAAGTATGGAATTTATGGAAAAAGACCCAAAACACTAAATTTGTGTTAAAAATGCATAATTAGGATGGGTGGAGTGGGTCGAAAATGGTTGTTGTGAATGATTTCAAGCTCCAAATCGTGAGAATTGGAGGTGGTCAAGGATGTTCTAGGTGGAGAATTGATTAAAGTCGACTCATTTTACAATTAGGTTCAAAGAGGATAAAAAAGGCTCTCTTTTTTGAATGACGAGTTGCTTCTCGTTAAGCGCTAAGTTTAATGCCTTCAGTCGAGTGGAAAATAGTTCAAATGGAAGGAATAATAAGAGTGTAGGAGTTTTGTAGAACAAGCACCTTGATGATCAACCTGGTTGGGTCGATCAGGTGCCCGTTCAGGTCAACTGGCTGATTATGCAGACCAAAACCAATCAGTCTGGTGGGTAGGCAAATGTGGATCAATAGATGAGGAACCCATCATGCAAAGTTTGTCTCAAAAAGATATGGAAATGAGAAGTGAGGATTTGGCTGCATAGGTTCAGCCAATTCAGAGTAAGGGTCCTCAAAAGATAATGGATTAATGAAAATTATAGAAACCCTACTTATGGGATAAGAAGTAATCAGTAGTTGACTATTATTTTGATCAATGTCCCATTCATTGTTAAACTGAGGTGGAAAATCAGCTCCCACCGGATCAGGATGAGATGATTCAGGATAAAAATGGGTTTCGTTGGAGTCATGTGACGGAGATCGGTTGCTGAGAATCTTAAGCAACCATTCTTGGGTGGCCTCTTGATCAGGTGGTGCAACTGCTTTAAGTTCCAAATCAATGACCTCGGAATCAGAATCAAAGAATGGGTCATGGACATCGAGGTCATAAATTGGATTATAATCCTCTGGAAGCAAAGATTCTCCTAAATTAGAGTAAGGTTCAAAATAGCATCAGCATAGGAGAATCCGAGGACAGAACACGGGTGAAATTTTTTTCTGAATTTGAATTAGAATTAAGATCACCACCACAAGAAGAATCAACACCCACCAAGTTATTGACATGAAATTGGTCTAACATAGATTCTGGTTCCAAGTTAATTGGGATATCCTCACTAGGCATTGGTTTTGGTTCAAGATAGCTAGGGCAGATCCAATCTAATTCTAACTCTTCAAATTCCTCTGATTTTGTATCATAAATTAGTTTCAATTCAAATAAATCAATGTGCTCTTTGGAGCGGATTTGTCATAAAAAATAGGCTAAAAAAATCATGATATTTTAAATTCAAGATTTTATCCTCATCAAGTTAAGCCTTACAATCATCCTAAATAGGTTCAGGTTTAGATTCTAGGTCAAGTGTAGGAATTGGGTCACTATAATCTAAATTTTGCTCAGTTGGGATGTCAGAATTATGCTCGAGGAAGACCTTACCAAGATAAGGCGTGGTAATTATATCCTCAAGGAAATCAGGATCAAACTCATCACAGGTGTTTTGAAATTCTTTTTGAGTTGAACAAGCTTCAAGAATTTTGGTTGTTGGTTCAGTGTCAAGAACACCTGTGATGGAATCCTTCCAACTAAAAGTTGATTTTCTATATCAGGTAATTCTTTATGCACAAAATCATCATTTGGTTCTAATTGGGTAGGTGATTCGGCTCAGAAATCTCCATTTTGGAACTCGGGTTTGGGAAAATCCGATTTATCCTCAAAATTATTCCAAGATTCATAATCAAGGTTCGGGTGGAGATATGAGTATCTTTCATTAATCAGCTCTTCCAATCTATCTAACAGATCCCCATGTTGTTTGAAGAAATCTTAGTAATTTTCCCACAGTTCTGGATTTAAAAAATATTGTAAACCCTCATTTCTATGAAGCCTTTTCACAACAATCATTTGTTCAACGAGGGTTTCCTGGATCGAACCACATAACACCTTAGTTGCAATTATTTAGATGTGATTCATAATGGGGTTCATGATCTTAGGCTTGTACCTTGGTTCTTGCTAAAAGGGGTTGAGGTTCTGAAAAATTCTTCTCTATGTCTAATAGAATCCTCAATCATTCGATCTTTTATGCTCTTACGGGGTTTAGGGTTAGTGGACATTTTCCTACTTTTTAGGTTGACTCCCAAGTATGGTGAATTAAATTGGGTGGTGGATCAAAAGATGGAGAATCGAATTCAGGTTCAGAGTGATCAGAAGATAGGTTGATTAGATCAGAAATCACACAAATTAATTGGGGCTTGACCTCGAGAATTAAACTCTAATGGAGGTCTCAAGGTGTCTTAAGAACCTCCTCCTCGTGCATATACTACAGGAAAGATAAGAGACTAGATATGTCTTGGACCTAATCAAGGCACCCAAAATAATTGGTTGACTATGGTAGATTCGAGGCAGATGGACCTCTGAATTAAGAACTCACATACCTCGAGAATTACTTGGGTAGTTAGGAAATGTGAGTCTCATAAAGACTCTTACACGGTAAAGCATCCCTACGAGTTACAGGGTTTCCCCTATCCGACTTTCTTTGTCATTGCGGTTTCAAGTATATTGGAAATGTGTGAGTTAAGCCCTAAAGTCTACTTAGATGTGCATGTGCCTTGGTTATCACATGATTTAGAAATAAATTACAGGTGTGACCTAATAAAATATGTGAAAATACAAAAATGCTGTAAATAACTAAATAAAATGTGTACTGAGTGAGTGTTTAATGTTTAGAAGGTGTGCATGTGTTTAGTTTTAAGTTTTGAGGTGTTTGGTATATAGAAGTCACCTGCAAAAGTTTTAGACTTTCTTGGGTTTTATAAATAAAAAGTTAAAAAAAAAAACAAAAAGAGTCTTCTTTCCACTCTCTAGCTTTTCTCTCCTATTCCTTTCTTCACTTAAAACACAAAAGAAGAAGAAATATAAGAAAAATCCCTAAATCATAAAAAGGTCATGTATATATTTCAAATACTTATATATATATATATCCATAAGTTAATAATATATATTAGGTTATATGTGTATAAATTGTATATATATTATTTATATGTAGATAAGTTATAATGTATATTTATACTAAGTTATATTGTATAGTAAGATATATGTGTATAATATAAGTTAAACTATTTATATATATATATATATATATATATATATATATAGACACACACACAGGAGGTTACATGTATATAACTTATATATGAATTTATACGAACTATAAATATATGGTAATTGATAGGTCCATTTTAGTGGACTAATGTAGAGCCTAAATGCATGATTGTTAGGGTATGAATTTGATTTAAAATAGGTATTACATGAATAAAATGAATTGAGCCTTGTAGATAACATTTCCTGCATGTCATTATGTTTTTTAGGTACTCTACAACATAGTAGGATTAATTACGAATTTGCTTGATGCAAGATTACTTTTTGGGAAGGCCATCTATGTATCTTAAATCTCTCTCAAATTTTGGAAGGACCTGCCTAATTGATGTCCACCTCTCGTTAATTCCTGTCCTTTCCTCAATCAATGGGAATCACCGACGCCTCCCCTTCCTTATTTGGGATTTTTCCACAAAGACCCAAGGACCCAACCAGGATGACCCCCCTTCCATCCTCTCTAGCACGTTCTCCTATTTCTCTATCCCTAAACTAGTACACAGGAGGGGAAGAGGCCCACCACCTTCAATTCTCTCCCTCTCCCTCAAACATGCATGCGTAGACCATCACAGGAGGGGAAGGACTTAAGTCGTCCAACCCCTTCCCCAGACGTCTGGGAAGAGGCACCCCCTTCATCTTCTTCCTTTGGCTCCACCTAATAGGCCTTTCCCCCGCTTTCACCCAATAGACACCACCCTACACGTTCTCCACTACCACGAGCCTCCATCCTTGACCACCTCCACACCGTAAGCCCACTCCTTCATCACCACCGCGTCTCATCCGTCCTTGACACCGTGAGCCTCCTCGACACATTCATCGTAGACTCCATGACTGTGAGCCTCCACTGACCTCTGCACCGACCTCCGACCGCGACAAGCCACACGGTGTGTTACGACCCGGTTCCTGAATCCCTAAAGGACACGAGACCGGACCGACTCGACTGATCCCAAGACCCAGTTGTCCAACGAAAAAGTAACCAAAAAGTAGTAAAATAAACCACATTCACCATGCAAGCAACTAACAATAACAAAAGTACAGCAGTAAAGAAGTAAATTACTACAGTACACACCACCACAACAGTAGAAAATTAAACAGGTACAGGAATATAAAGTGTAGAACGAAAGAGTACAGAATATAAAAGTACAAGAAGCTACTCACTACTACAAATGAGTACAAAAGAACTACAACTACTGGGCTCTACTGGGCCCAGCACCCTCTGCAGCCGTATGCTCTGGCTGCTCAACACCTGAACCTGAAAAAGGTTATGAGTACAAAACGTCAGTGAACGCTGAGTAGAGTGGCAACCAACTACTAAAGCAGTAAAGGTGGATAGGTAGCTGTTGTTTTTCAATTTCTTTCTTCCTTTAACTAATTATTCTTTCTTTCACCACTTAATTTAATTATCAGGTCTCTTTCTTGATCTCAAATGTTCCTCGTGGGAACGATCTTGATTGCAGTCTTTTCCGAAGAGTAGAAGTAGCACATGGTGCTCTCCTGGCCGAGAGAGTCCCCCGTGGTGGTCCTACACCCAGTCATGGACAGACGTAACGGTGACTACGGCATGCGTGATAAACGCACGGGTAGCTACCCCGCACTGGCACGCGGTCAGTCGTTTCCGTTAGCGGGTGCGCCCAAAGCACAGCACAGAACCAGTATAGGGCATAGCCCTCTCAGTAACAGGGGTCTAGCCCCTAAGAACCAAACAGGGGTCTCACCCCTCGACAGTCCGCGTACCCTCGCCTGACTACCCTGGTTTGCTTAGTGGACCTAACAAGTTGGTGTAGGGCGTCTAGCTGAACGCCGGGTCCCGTGGGGTGGCTAGCTCTCTCCCTACACTAGTAGCTGATAACACTGCACAAGGGGGTGATAATTATGTTGAATATGGCCCATCTTAAGAATAAAAGGCACAACATAAGTAGAATGGGAGCATTGCATGCATCATGTACCAAGATTGCTTATAAGACTGTATTAATGGCCATTTGTGTAAGCATTTGTCAAATCAGGCCTCAGATGAGCAATCAGACCGCACAGATGGATTCAGAACGACGAACGGAGTCCAACATACTCAAGATCGGCCAAATCCGACATCCGGAGCTCCTACAATGGACCCAAAAACTTTTGACCGTTGATCTGGAGATCAACGGCCCATATTGCGCCACGTCAGCCCCCGCTGCTCCGCACGCCACCCCTTCATCCAGTCGAGATCAGATCTCGGCCGTCGATCTTCGATCGAACGGCTGAGACTCGCGTGCCCGCCCGCAGTCGCCGTGACAAAGCGCGAGCGTGGCGCAACGGTTAGCGCGCATGCCCGCACGCAAGCGACGCTCGTTCGAGCTGCGCTGAGCCTGCAATTGAAGACAGAGGTTGCGCACGGCGAAATTAGGCCGCCTGATCAGCAGCGGGCGGTCGAGATTTCGCCACGTGGCGTAACCACAGCTCATGGGCGCCCACGCACGCGTGCACGTCGAGCGATGACGCTCGTGCACACGCGTGCCCGAGGCGTGATCCCAGCGCAGCCGAGGATAGATCTCAGCCATCCGTTCTTCGATCGGATGGCTCTCACGCAGCAGCTGCGGATCGTACGAGAAGAAGAAACAAGGCTAGCAGTTGCCCGACGACTGGTGGGCTTCACCGACGCTTTTGGGAGTGGTTTTAGCGACTCTCTGGACGTCGCTAAAGCCCCTTCTTCTTTTAGGAAGCCCTTAAACCTATTTAAACCCCTTCCAACCACTCATTCAAGGCATTCACTCCCCTTGCAACTACTCCACCCCTCTCTTAGCTAGCTTTAGGCCCTCTTGTAATCACCGGAGACGACGAGCTGCCGACGGAGCCTCCTCCACCGCCGTTGCTACCTCGTCGCTCTCCACCCTCTCTCTCTCTCTCCCTCTCCCTTTTAAGCTTTCCATTACTTTTGTTTGAAGCATGTATTTAATGTTGTAAGTTATGAACTACAAGTGCATGATTAATGAAATTATTTTTCGTTCAATTGTCACTTTAATTTCTGTTCAAGTTGCATGATCAAACAAGGAACATTCTAACCCTAATCTCTCTCTCTCTTGCTTTTCAAAACCGCATCATTCGCAAGTAAAACTCTACACTTTTCGTGACAACAAGTGATAAGCAAAAATCCGATTTTCACGCCTCCCTGAGATCGACACTCGGACTCACCTCCGTTTACTTATTTTAAAATCGGCATTGCAAGTGCGACTATAACGACACTCCTTAACACACACGCACAACGACACGTCAGTTTTTGGCACCGTTGCCGAGCTCTCCCCGGTACTGTGTACGCGAGGGCCAAGAAGTCGATACAGAGTGGCCAATCCTAACCCCGGGTCCCAACCCAAGGGTGGCTAGCTCCGCTCTACACTAAATAGGGGGACAGTCGCTCTCCTTGGTACTCCGTACTCAAGGGTCAGCTCATTTCCCCACTCACATTCCTAGTTCCATTTCATTTATTTCCAGGAGCTCTACTCCTAATTCCCCGTAGGGTTCATGCTCATGTTTCTCAGGCCAAGCCATACTAGGTTTCATCATTTCTATTTCCATTCCCAGGTTATACACATGTAATTTGTAACTCTATTCCATATTCGGTTTATTCACAGATAGCTCGTATTTCCAACATTCACCTTTCCAATTTCAATTTATATACATGCAGCTCATAGTATGTCATTAACGTAAACAACAGGAATTCACATGCAACAGTTTGCTAGCGCAAGTACTTACGTTTCACAGGCAGCTGTTATTTATTTACTGGCAATTGTTATCATTCTATCTACTCATTCAAGACTGCAATTCATTCATTCAATATAGACAATCCAGTATTTCTAATCCTAGGATTCATGCCATATCTTAGGTTCAAATCATTCATCCCACACAGGCAATTAGGTTGTAATTAAATTAAGGGGAAGCCACTCTACCAGTAAACCTAGGAGTAATGGGGGCTTGAACGGCAGGCTCACGTGCCCCAACAAGTCCCGAACCTGCAACGGAACAAGGTCCTATCACAAGGATAATCACAAGAGAATACTCAGAACAGTATAGAAAGTATTCCAACAAGTGGAGGAAATCATACGGGAAACAATGGTATCTCAATTACGAAAATCAGACCTCAAACGGACCCTAAACGGGTCAAAAATAGAGATTCTGACATAAATCAGACGTCTGGAACACCTTCCAGATGTCTTAAAAGAGTTTAGAGCCATACCTCAGTCCTGCACTACTCCTCGACGTCTAGGAACTTCGCTGGACCGTCTGAACCCAGTTCCAGACGTCCGACCACCTCTCCGGATGTCTGGAAATGCTTCCCGTCATCTAGTGCCTCGCCCAGACATCCGAACTGCGTGGGAGGGCATGTCCCGCGCCTTCCCGAAGCAAATCCTGCACGCGTCAATGAAAATCTTCTCAATAAGGCACGAAACAGTGCCTCGGTGGAACGGCCTGCATGGCCGTATCCGCAAAGAAGATCTACGTCACGAAGCTTACCTCTCAGTCATCTGGAACCTCCTCTAGACATCGTCTACGTCATCTGGACGTCGATCTAGACGTCTGATTCTGGGAAAAACCCAGAACTAGAACCTGCCTTCGCCTTCTCGCGTCGCGCGTGGCCGCGCCGCGCCCGCTCGCTTGTAGCTCCGGCTGCAGCATTGTCGGAGAGGACCTCCTCGACGCACTCCTCCGTCTTGCGCAAGCGCTAACCGACCGTGAGCTCACCGGCGAGCTCCCATGCGGGCTTGCAAGCCTTCTCTCCTCTCCTTCTCATGCTGCTCCTTTCCTCCCACGCCTCTCCTCTCCGCTGTTCGCCGCTCGACTGCTCTCACCTGAGGGTAGAGGAAGGAAGTGGCTGGGAAGTGGGGTGAACGAGGGAGAGGAGGGGGGCTTATATAAGGTGTGGAGTTAGGGTTTCCGTCGGGCGAGAGGAGAGAGAAGGAGAAGAAAATGAGGGTCGCATACTGTCTGCGTGCAGCATGCGTGTAGACGGGAGGACGTACACGAAAATTTTGATTTTCAGATGTTTGGGAATGAGTCCAGACGTCTTACCAGACGTCTGACCTAAAGTACGGACGTCTTAAAGAGGCTTAATGACACGGGTCTTAACAACATAACAAACTCAAAGGAAGTTTCGTCCCCGAAACTTGAGCTAGCTAGGGTACGGAAAAAGAACAACATATGCATAACAAACTCAAAGAGGACCGAAGCCGGTCCGAAAAGACGTACCCTCAAAGAGCTCCGGGTACCGCTCTCACATCGCTGCCTCAGGCTCCCAGGTAGCCTCCTCGTACCTCTGGCTCCTACACAAGACCTTTACCAGGGGTACCTGCTTCTGTCTCAAACTCCGGACAGCTCTGTCTAGTATCTACATTGGTCGCTCAGGGTAGGTCAGGTCGTCACCCACCTCGACACTCTCATGGCTCAGAACGTGACTGGGATTGACGACGTACTTCTTGAGGTTGGACACGTGGAACACGTCGTGCACACCAAAAAGCTGGGGAGGAAGGGCAAGCCTGTAAGCAACGGGTCCAACTCGCTTCAGGACCTCAAAGGGCCCCACAAACCTCGGTGCTAGCTTCCCTGTCACCCCAAAACGCTGCAGGCCCTTCATGGGCGAAATGCGAAGGAAGACGTGATCCCCAACCTCAAACTGCACCTCTCTGCGCTTCCGATCGGCATAGCTCTTCTGTCTGCTCCTGATAGTGTGGAGTCACTTGTGAATCTGCTCAATCACCTCCTGACTCTGTCGGATCAGCCTGGGGCCAACCTCCCACTTGGTCCCCACCTCAACCCAACTCAAGGGTGCAGTACACCTCCGTCTGTACAGAGCCTCGTAGGGTGCCATGTCAATGCTCGAGTGGTAGCTGCTATTATATGCAAACTCCGTCAGGGGCAAGTGCTCCTCCCAAGAGCCCCTCCAGTCCAGTACATAGGCACGCAAAAGGTCCTCAAGTGTTTGTATCGTGCGCTCTGACTATCCATCCGTCTGGGGGTGGTATGCTGTACTGAACCTCAACCGTGTCCCCAAGGTCTGCTGAAACTCAGCCCAAAACTGGGACGTAAAGCGGGTATCCCGGTTGGATACAATCTCCCGCGGAACTCCGTGCAGATGTACCACGTCATGGATATACCTCTCTGCCAACTGTGCTGGTCCCAAAGTGACTCGGATCGGCAAGAAACGTGCCGTCTTTGTCAATCTGTCTACAATCACCTAGACTGCGTCGTGTCCTCGCTGGGTAACGGGCAAGCCCACCACTAAGTCCGTGGTGATGCTCTCCCACTTCCACTCTGTCACTGGAAGTGGCTGCAACGGCCCTGCAGGCCTCTGATGCTCGGCCTTCACCTGCTGGCACACCAAACACTACTGTACGAATTCACCTACATCCCACTTCATTCCCCTCCACCAAAAGTCGCATCTCAGATCATGATACATCTTTGTGTTCCCGGGTCTCAGCAGCTCCTCATCCCGAGGAACGCACAAACGTCCCCTCATGCATAGCACCTTGTCGGTAAAGGAGAAGTCTCCAGGGTCCCCTGACAATACTCTGTCATGCAACAACTGTAGGTACGGGTCCGCCTTTTGTCCTATGATGATGCGGTCTATCAGCTCTGGCCTCGTCTGTCGTGTCACAGTCACTGCCCCACAGTGCCCTAGTAACTCTAGGGGTCACCAACTACCCATCTCCTCCATGAGTCCAACTCTGTGCCTGTAAACTGGCCAAGTGGGCAGGCGCCTTCCGGCTCAAAGCGTCAGCCACCACGTTGGCCTTCCCTAGATGGTAGGAAATGCTGCAGTCATAGTCCTTCAGGAGCTCTAACCAATGTCTTTATCTCATGTTGATCTCCTTCTGATCAAACAAGTACCTGAGGCTCTTATGATCTGTGAAAATCTCAAAAGTCTCATCGTACAAGTAGTGCCTCCAAGTATTTAGTGCGAAGACGATAGCTACCTGCTCTAGGTCGTGGGTAGGGTAGCTATGATCATGGGGCTTCAGTTTCCGCGAAGCGTAAGCGACAACGTGACCCCACTGCATGAGCACACCCCTCAACCCTTGCAAAGAGGCATCCATGTACACAACGAAATCGCCACTGCTGTCCGGAATGGTAAGCACGGGAGCCGAAGTCAGCCTCTCCTTCAGCTCTTGAAAACATGCCTCACAAGTGTCTGTCCAAGAAAAGGGCACGTCCTTCCTGGTCAGCTGTGTCATAGGATGTGCAATCTGTGAGAAACTCCTGATAAACCACCGGTAGTAGCCTGCCAATCCCAAGAAGCTGCGGATCTCTGTCACTGTACGTGGTCTCTCCCACCTGATCACTGCCTCAACCTTGGCTGGATCCACAGCCAAGCCATCCCCTGATATCACATAACCTAGAAAGGTCACTTCCCTCAACGATAACTCGCACTTGCTGTATTTGGCATACAGCCTACGTCGTCTCAATGTGTCCAAAACTATCCGCAAGTGCTGTTCGTGCTGCGCCTGATCCCGAGAGTAGATGAGCACATCATCAATAAATACCACCACGAACTGATCCAGGTATGGTCTAAACACCCGATTCATCAAATCCATGAAAGCAGCGGGGGCGTTGGTCAGCCCAAACGGCATGACCAAAACTCATAGTGTCCATACTGGGTGCGGAAAGCTGTCTTGGAGACGTCGGTCTCCTTGATCCTCAACTGGTGGTAACCAGACCTCAAGTCTATCTTGGAGAATACCATGGCACCTCGCAACTGGACAAACAAGTCATCAATCCTCGGCAGCGGATACCTGTTCTTGATGGTAACCCTATTCAGCTGTCTGTAGTCCACACAAAGGCGTAGGGTACCATCCTTCTTCTTTACAAATAATGCTGAGGCTCCCCACGGAGACGCACTGGGCCTCACAAAGCCCTTCTCCAGAAGGTCCTGCAACTGGGACTTGAGCTCTCACAGCTCAAGTAGTGCCATCCTGTAAGGTGTCATAGAAATGGGGCTGGTCCCCGGTACCAGTGAGATCTTAAACTCGATCTCACGTTCGGGCGGTAGTCCTGGCAGCTCCTCTAGGAACACGTCGGGGTACTCTCTGACCACCGGGATACTCTGAAAATTTGTCACGAGGCTAGGCTCTGCCACTACACAAGCCAGAAAGCCCTCACACCCCTGGCCCAAAAGTCTCGCCGCCCGAAGTGCAGAAATGCACCTGAAACCTTTGTCCACTGGCTGTCTGTGAAACTCAAAAGAAGGCATCTCCGGTATGGAGAAGACGATCTTCCTCTCAAAACAGTCCACCAAAGAGTGGTAAGCAGACAGCCAGTCCATCCCCAGAATCTAGCCAACGTCCTCTATCGGTATCACAATCAGATCAGCGGGGAGGCTGTGTCCCCCAACACTAACCTCATAGCTTGTGTAAACCTCCTCAACTGTAAACAGCTGACCACCCAGATCTCTGATCACAAATGGATCCTCTAACAACACACAGTCCTGCCCCAAACTGACAGCAAAGCTAGTAGCAACAAACGAGTGTGTGGCACCGGAATCAAAAAGTGTGTAAACTAGTCTGCCAGAAACTGTAACCATACCTGCTACCACTGAACCTGAAGCTCTGGTGTCTCTGTGTGTCAGGGTGTTGATACGCCCCTCAACTCTAGGTGCGGACGTAGCAGCCACACTTTGCGTCAGACGGGTAGCTGCTGGTCGGTACCCTCCCTGCGACTGCTGACCTCCCCCACACGCCTGGGAACCACGGCCTCCTGCTTGTCCTCCAACGCTTGGTGCGAGGAGCATCTGCTGACCTCTAGCCCTAGATGGGCAGTCCCTCCTGATGTGGCCCGGCTGGCCACACTGGTAGCAAAGGGGAACTTGACTCCCGCCCTCGGTAGGTCCCTGCTGACGGTTGGGCAGGGGTCCAGTGCTGGCATCTTGCCCTTGTCGGGGGCCTCCAAAGGCCACTGATGGCCTCGCAAAGAGTGACAGCTCTCCTGCGGGCATCGCGTGCCTCCTCTGATCCTACCATGTTTGGGGAAAGTACTGCTCGCAGAAGAGGGCAACAAATTGGTCCCAAGTCGACTCGGCCCTCTCCTGACCTCTGACCGCCCGCAACCACCTGTGTGCCGCACTCTCCAGCTGGTACGTGGCAAAGGCCACGCGGCACTCTGCAGGGGGCGAAGGGTGTCAAACACCTTCTTGATCTGCTTGAGCCAGTCCTCCGCCTCGGTCGGGTCCTCATCCCCCTTGAAGGAGGGGGGCTTCAGCTTCCGAAACTGTCCGAGAAGCTCATAATGGCACTGTAGTGGGGAAACTGGTACGCCCCCAGGCAAGGAGGGCTCGTGCTCGGACGTGTTAAAGGACGGTGGGGGCTGTGGAGGGCCACCCCCTCCCCCACGTCCAGCATTGTGTCTGTCTCGCAGTCCCACAGAGGACTCCCCTTCCGCAGCCCTAGGGAGAGGCGCCCGTGGAGGTGGGTGGAGCTCCTCTCGTACGATCTCCCGTATCAGCTGGGTGAGGTCCTGGGCCTGAACGCCCGAAAGTAGTGGCCGGTCCACTGAGACGTTGGACTCAACACGTCCACCCCTCCGACCTCGACCTCGGCCGTGTCCGCGGCCCACCTCACTGACTCCACGTCGAGGCATCTCCTGCAAGGAGATGCGAATCATAGAACAGGAAGATGTTAATTCCAACAGACATTCAATAAAAGAACCTCAGAACAGATATCAAAAGGTACGTTGTGGTGGTTACTCTAGTTACAAGCACGTGAATTGGTTAATTTCCAGCTAGTTGGTTCACTTCTCGGGACGACCTTGCTTTGATACCATCTTGTTACGACCCGGTTCCCGAATCCCTACAGGACACAAGACTGGACCAACTCGATTGATCCCAAGACCCAGTCGTCCAACGAGAAAGTAATTAAAAAGCAGTAAAATAAACCACATTCACCATGCAAGCAACTAACAGTAACAAAAGTGCAGCAGTAAAGAAGTAAACTACTACAGTACACACCACTACAACAGTAGAAAATTAAACAGGTACAGGAATATAAAGTGTAGAACGAAAGAGTACAGAATATAAAGGTACAAGAAGCTACTCACTACTACAAATGAGTACAAAAGAACTACAACTACTGGGCTCTACTGGGCCTAGCACCCTCTGCAACCGTATGCTCTGGCTGCTCGACACGTGGACCTGAAAAAGGTTATGAGTACAAAACGTCAGCGAACGCTGAGTAGAGTGGCAACCAACTACTAAAGCAGTAAATGTAGACAGGTAGCTGTTGTTTTTCAATTTCTTTCTTCCTTTAACTAATTATTCTTTCTTTCACCACTTAATTTAATTATTAGGTCTCTTTCTTGATCTTGAATGTTCCTCGTGGGAATGATCTTGATTGCAGTCTTTTTCGAAGAGTAGAAGTAGCACGTGGTGCTCTCCTGGCCGAGAGAGTCCCCAGTGGTGGTCCTACACCCAATCAACCACCCCAAGGTTACGGACAGACGTAACGATGACTACGGCACGCGCGATAAATGCACGGGTAGCTACCTCGCACTGGTACGCAGTTAGTCATTTCTGTTAGTGGGTGCGCCCAAAGCACAGCACGGAGCCAGTATTGGGCATAGCCCTCTCAGTAACAGGGGTCTAGCCCCTAAGAACCAAACAGGGGTCTCGCCCCTCCACAGTCCGCGTACCCTCACCTGACTACCTTGGTTTTCCCAGTGGTCCTAACAAGTTGGTGTAGGGCGGCTAGCTGAACCCCGGGCCCCGTGGGGTGGCTAGCTCCCTCCCTACACTAGTAGCTCTCCCCAGTACTGTGTACGCGAGGGCCAAGAAGTCAGTACAGAGTAGTTGTAACGAATGCGTGCCCCAGACGTCTTTTAAGACGTCTGGGAGGTGGCCCAGACGTCGGACCAGATGTCTGGGGCCACATCAAGACGTCTTACAGGACGTCTGGGATCGTTTCCAGATGTCTGTAAAATCGTTATCTTCCACACGCGCGAGTCGTCTGCGCGCCTGAGCGCGCAGACCCGCATATTCGATATTCCCTCTCTCTCTCTCTGCGGCTGCAGACCCCTGCTGCGCTCCTCTCTCCTCCTCGCGCGGCCTTAAAAAGGCCACGCCTCCCCTCCCGTCGTCTCCACCCCTTCCTCTCCTCCTTCTTGTGTGCGAGAGCGAGCGAGCGCGAGGGCGGCAGCGGCGGCCGCAGTGAGCGAGGAGGAGGTGCTGCGTGCGAGAGCGGAGCTCTGCCGTGCGGGCGAGCTCGCCGGGGATGCTAGGGCCGGCCGGCGGAGGGCGCAGGGGGCGCGGAATGATGTGGAGAGGGACCTGCTGCGGTCTGAACAGCAGACGCGCGAGGTGCGACGCGGGCGGCGTCGCGAGCGGAAGCCGGGTGGTGCCCTGTTCTGGAAAAATTTCCAGAATCAGACGTCTGGGTTAATAGCCAGACGGCGAGGGAGACATCTGGAAGATCACACAGACGTCTGAAAGGTGAGTATTCCGCTTTCTTCTTCCTTCCTGTCGACTGACCGTACTGAGGGAGGGAGTTGGCTGTGAGCAGGCTCGCTGATTCGCCATCATTTGTGAATCAGACGTCTGGCTGTTGTATCAGACGGCGAGAGAGACCTCCAGATGTCCGGGGTAACCATCGGACGTCTTGAAGCTAGGCCAGACGTCCCTGCAGACTTCTAGACGTCTGGGAAACCACGTTGAGCAGGTAATTCTCTGATCCACTTTTTAAGACGTTTGGAAGAAGTTCCAGACGTCTGATTTTGCACAGTATCGTCTTTTTCGACCCGTTTAGGGCCCGTTCGGGCTCCGTTTTTCGTGATTCGAGTTGCGTTCTTTTCAGAATTAATTCCTCTACCCGTCTACAGTAGCTATGCACTGTTTTGAGACTTTCCTTGTGTTTGATCCTTGTGATAGGACCTCGTTCAGTTGCAGTCTTGGGAGTCGCGGAGGCACGCGGGATTCCCGATCACGCCCCCATTACTCCCGTTGTGCCTGGTAGAGTGGCTTTAAGTTATTAAAATCTGTTAAATTATGAAACCATAAATAAAACCTAGGACATTGCATGAACCCTAGGAATGAGAAATAGATGGAATGATAGCTCCTAGGTGTTGCATGAATCCTAGGACTGGAAAACTAGATTGTATGATAGATCCTAGGATATGGCATGAATCCTAGGATGGGAAAACTAGTGGAATGTATAATACTGCAGTCTTGGAAAATGGAAAGAGATGTAAAGCTGCCTGTAATTTGAATTAATAGCTGCCTGTTGTGAATAGATAACGTGGTTGAGAACATGGATTGTAAGAATGTGAAACTGGAAAGTGAAACCTGGATGTTTGAGTAAAAAGGATGGAACCCTACGGGGAGGTAGGAGTAGAACTCCTGGAAAGTGAATGGAATAGTTTTGGGGAAGTGAGCTGGCCCTTGAGTACGGAGTACCAAGGAGAGCGACTGTCCCCCTGTTTAGTGCAGAGCGGAGCTAGCTGCCCCAGGGACCCGGGGTTAGGACTGGCCACTCTGTACCGACTCACTGGCCCTCGCGTACGTAGTACCGAGGAGAGCTACTAGTGTAGGGAGGTACTAGCTACCCCACGGGCCCCGGGGTTCTGCTAGCCTCCCACACCGACTTGTTAGGCCTGCTGGGGCAAACCAGGGTAGTCAAGCGAGGGTGCGCGGACTGTGGAGGGGCAAGGCCCCGGTTTGGTTACTGTGGAGGGGTTGGACCCTTGTTACTGAGAGGGCTCTGCCCTGGACTGGTTCCGTGCTGTGCTTTGGGCGCACCCGTTAACGGAAACGACTGACCGCGTGCCAGTACGGGTTAGCTACCTGTGCATTTATCGCGCGTGCCGTAGTCACCGTTACGTCTGTCAGTGACCTTGGGGTGGTTGACTGAGGGTAGGATCACCACGGGGGACTCTCCCAGCCAGGAGAGCACCACGTGATACTTCTACTTTTTGGAAAAGACTGCAATCAAGATCGTTCCCACGAGGAACATTCGAGATCAAGTAAAAGATCTGAGAAATAAATGAAATAGTGAGACAATTGAAAGATGTAAATAAATAAAGTAATAGAACATAACAGCTACTGTACACTCTACTGTTGTCTTTAGTTTTAGTTGCCACTCTACTCAGCGTTTTGCTGACGTGTTACACTCGTTACCTTTTTCAGGATCAGGTGTTGAGCAGCCAGGGTCAGCGGCTGCAGAGGACGCTGGGCCGAGTAGGGTCCAATAGAGTTTACCACAGTCCTTTGTACCTCTTTTGTTTCTGTTATAGTGAGTAGTTCTTGTTTCCGCTGTACTTTCTTTACCTGCAGTTCATGTTATATGATAAATGTTGTTCTACTGTTGTGGTGGTATCTACTGTAGTAGTTTCTTCCCTTACTGCTGTACTTTCTTATTGTTAGTTATATTCATGCTGAATGTGGTTTATTTTACTGCTCTTTTGGTTACTTCCTCGTTGGACGACTAGGTCTTAGGATTAGTCGAGTCGGTCCGGTTCTCGTGTCTCGTAGGGACCCGGGAACCGGGTCGTTACAAGATGGTATCAGAGTAAGGTCGTCCCGAGAAGTGAATCAACTGACTGGAAAATAACCAATTCGCATGTTTATAGCTAGAGTAGCCACCACAACATATCTCTTGACTTGAGCTCTTAGAAGTTTCGTTAGGTACCGTCTGTTTTGACGTTTTCATTTGGTTTCGCGTCTCCTTGCAGGAGATGCCTCATCGCGGGACTGGCGAGACTGGCCGCGGGCGCGGCCGAGGTCGGCGAGGTGGACGTGCTGTTGTTGACGTCTCGGTGGACCAGCCACCACTCCCGGGCATCCAGGACCAGGACCTCGCCAGACTGATACGAGATATTGTACGAGAGGAGCTCCACCCACTGCCCCAATCGCCTCCTCCTGGGGCTGCAGAGGGGGAGTCCTCTGTGGGACCACGCGACGGACACGGCGCTGGACACGAGGGAGGGGATGGGCCCCTGTCGCCCCCACCTTCCTCCGACACTTCTGTACACGAGGCACCTTCGCCTGGAGGTGCACCAGCACCTCCCCTACAGTGCCACTTCGAGCTTTTCGGACAGTTCTGGAAGCTGAAGCCCCCTCCTTCAAGGGGGATGAGGACCCGACCGAGGCAGAGGACTGGCTTGAGCAGCTGGAGAAGATCTTCGACACCCTTCGCCCCCCGGTGGAGTGTCGCGTGGCCTTTGCCACGTACCAGCTGGAGAGTGCGGCACACCGGTGGTGGAGGGCGGTCCGGGGACAGGAGAGGGACGAGCAGACGTGGGACCAGTTCGTCACCCTCTTCTGCGAGCAGTACTTTCCCCAGACGTGGCAAGACCAGAGGAGGCGGGAGTTCCACACTCTCCGCCAAGGGACGATGACTGTGAGCGCGTATCGCACGCGTTTCTTGGAGCTGTCCCGCTTTGCAGCGACAGCGGTAGCCACTGAGGAGGAGCGCCTTTGGAGGTTCACCGAGGGGCTCCGGCCTGCGATCCGGGGGTATGTCAAACCCCTGAAGCTGCCTACGTTTTCGAGGGTGGTAGAGGCAGCTATGACTTACGAGGAGACCAACCCATCCACGCGAGAGACTGACGGCGGGCGAAAGAGGCCCTTTCAGCCAAACTTCTCACAGGGCCGGCGAGAACGAAGACACGTGGCGTCCGCAGGAGAGCCGTCACGTTGTGCAGGGCCATCAGTGGCCTTTGGGGGCCCTCGACAGGGGCTAGTCGCCAGCACCGGACCCCCGCCTAGTCGACAGCAGGGACTCACTGAGGGCGGGAGTCGGGTTCCCCTCTGCTACCAGTGTGGCCAGCCGGGCCACGTCAGGAGGGACTGCCCATCTAGGGCAGGAGGTCAGCAGATACTTCCCGTGCAGAGCACTGGAGGCCGCGGTTCCCAGGCGCGAGGAGGAGGACAGCAGTCGCGAGGAGGGTACCGGCCAGCACCTACCCGTCCGACGCAGAGTGTGGCTGCTTCGTCCGCACCTAGAGCTGAGGGGCGTATCAACGCCCTAACACACAGGGACGCCAGAGCTTCGGGATCCGTGGTAGCAGGTATGGTTTCAGTTTCTGGCAGACTCGTTTACATGCTTTTCGATTCCGGCGCTACGCACTCGTTTGTCGCAGTCAGTTTTGCAGTTAGTTTGGACTAGGATTATACACTGTTAGAAAATCCGTTCGTAATCAGAGGTCCGAGTGGTCAGCTATTTGTAGCTGAGGAGGTGTACACGGATTGCGACGTCAGCGTTGGAGGACATAGCCTGCCAGCTGGCCTGATTATGATCCAGATGGAGGACTTTGGTGTGATTCTGGGGATGGATTGGCTGTCCGCTTACCACGCCTTGGTGGACTGTTTTGAGAGGAAGATTGTCTTCTCCATTCCGGAGTTGCCTTCTTTTGAGTTTCACGGACAGCCAGTGGACGGAGGTTTCAGGTGCATTTCGGCACTTCGGGCGGCGAGACTTTTGGGCCAGGGGTGTGAGGGCTTCCTAGCCTGTGTGGTGGCAGAGCCCAGCCCTGTGGCAGACTTCTAGAGCATCCCGGTGGTCAGAGAGTACCCCGACGTGTTTCCAGACGAGTTACAAGGATTACCGCCCGAGCGTGAGATCGAGTTTGAGATCTCACTAGTACCAGGGACCAGCCCCATCTCCACCGCGCCATACAGGATGGCACCGCTTGAGCTGCGAGAGCTCAAGTCCCAATTGCAGGACCTTTTGGAGAAAGGTTTCGTGAGGCCCAGTGCGTCTCCCTGGGGAGCCCCGGTACTGTTTGTGAAGAAGAAGGATGGGACCCTACGCCTTTGTGTGGACTACCGATAGCTGAATAGGGTCAAAATCAAGAACAGATATCCGCTGCCGAGGATCGACGATTTGTTTGACCAGTTGCGGGGTGCCACGGTGTTTTCCAAGATAGACTTGAGGTCTGGATACCACCAGTTGAGGATCAGGGAGACCGACGTCTCCAAGACAGCTTTCTGCTCCCGGTACGGACACTACGAGTTTTTGGTCATGCCGTTTGGGCTGACCAATGCCCCCGCTGCTTTCATGGACCTGATGAACCGGGTGTTTAGACCGTACTTGGACCAGTTCGTGGTGGTTTTCATAGATGATGTAGTCATCTATTCTAGAGATCGGACGCAGCACGGACAGCACTTGCAGATGATTCTGGACACTCTGAGGCGACGCAGGCTGTACGCCAAATACAGCAAGTGCGAGTTCTGGTTGAGGGAGGTGACCTTCTTGGGTCATATGATCTCTGGAGACGGCCTGGCGGTGGACCCAGCCAAGGTCGAGGCAGTGCTCAGGTGGGAGAGACCGCGTTCAGTCACTGAGATCCGCAGTTTCCCGGGACTAGCTGGCTACTACAGACGGTTCATCAGAGGATTTTCACAGATTGCACGTCCTATGACACAGTTGACCCGGAAGGACGTGCCTTTCGCTTGGACAGACGCCTGTGAGGCATGTTTTCTGGAGCTGAAGGAGAGGTTGACCTCGGCTCCCGTGCTCACCATCCCTGACAGTAGTGGCAGGTTCGTTGTGTACACGGACGCTTCCTTGCAGGGGTTAGGAGGTGTGCTCATGCAGAGGGGTCACGTGGTCGCTTACGCTTCGCGGCAACTGAAGCCCCATGAGCATACCTACCCTACCCACGACCTAGAGTTGGCAGCTGTTGTCTTCGCGCTGAAGACATGGAGGCACTACTTATACGGTGAGACCTTCGAGATTTTTACAGATCACAAGAGCCTCAGATACCTTTTTGATCAGAAGGAGCTCAACATGAGACAGAGACGTTGGTTGGAGCTCCTGAAGGACTACGATTGCAGCATCTCCTACCACCCGGGAAAGGCCAATGTGGTGGCTGACGCCTTGAGCCGTAAGGCGCCCGCACGCTTGGCCAGTCTACAGTTACAGAGTTGGAGCCTTTTGGAGGAGGTGGGCAGTTGGCGACCTCTAGAGTTACGAGGGTATTGTGGGGCAGTGACGGTGACACGGCAGACCAGGCCAGAGCTGATAGACCGTATCATCACAGTACAGATGGCCGATCCGTACTTGCAGTCTTTGCGCGACAGAGTACTATCAGGAGACCCAGGGGACTTCTCTTTCACAGACCAGGTGCTACGTTTGAGGGGACGGTTGTGCGTTCCCAGAGACGAGGAGCTGTTGAGAGAGCTCCTGACTGAGGCACACGGTTCCAGATTCACCATACATCCCGGGAACACGAAAATGTACCACGACTTGAGACGCGAGTTTTGGTGGAGAGGGATGAAGCGGGATGTGGGTGAGTTCGTGCAACAGTGCTTAGTGTGCCAGCAGGTGAAAGCCGAGCATCAGAGGCCTGCAAGGCCGCTTCAGCCGCTTCCAGTGCCAGAGTGGAAGTGGGAGAGCATCACCATGGACTTGGTGGTGGGCTTACCTGTTACCCAGCGGGGACACGACGCAGTCTGGGTAATAGTGGATAGACTGACGAAGACGGCGCGTTTCTTGCCGATCCGAGTCACTTTGGGACCAGCACAGTTGGCAGAGAGGTATATCCGTGATGTGGTACGACTACACGGAGTTTCGCGGGAGATCGTATCCGACCGGGATACCCGTTTTACGTCCCAGTTTTGGGCTGAGTTTCAGCAGGCCTTGGGGACGAGGTTGAGGTTTAGCACGGCTTACCACCCTCAGACGGACGGACAGTCTGAGAGCACGATACGGACACTTGAGGACCATTTGCGTGCCTGTGTACTGGACTGGAGGGGCTCTTGGGAGGAGCACCTGCCCCTGGCGGAGTTTGCATACAACAACAGTTATCACTCGAGCATCGGCATGGCTCCCTACGAGGCTCTGTACGGACGGAAGTGTACGGCACCCTTGAGTTGGGTTGAGGTGGGGACCAAGTGGGAGGTTGGCCGCAGGTTGATCCGGCAGAGTCAGGAGGTAGTTGAGGCGATCCACAGACGACTCCGCACTGTCAGGAGCAGACAGAAGAGCTACGCGGATCAGAGACGCAGAGAGGTGCAGTTTGAGGTTGGGGACCACGTCTTCCTTCGTGTTTCGCCCATGAAGGGCCTACAGCGGTTTGGGGTGAGAGGGAAGCTCGCGCCGAGGTTCGTAGGGCCCTTTGAGGTCTTGGAGCAGGTTGGACCCGTTGCTTACAGACTTGCCCTTCCCCCGCAGCTTTCTGGTGTTTACGACGTGTTCCACGTGTCCAACCTCAGGAAGTACGTAGCCGATTCCAGTCACTTACTGAGTCACGAGATCGTCGAGGTGAGCGACGACCTGACCTACCCCGATCGGCCAGTGCAGATCCTAGACCGAGTTGTCCGCAGTTTGAGACGAAAGCAAGTACCCCTGGTAAAGGTTTTGTGGAGGAGCCAGCAGTACGAGGAGGCTACCTGGGAGCCTGAGGCGGCAATGCAGGAGCGGTACCCGGAGCTTTTCGCAGGTACGTCTTTTCGGACCGGCTTCGGTCCTCTTTGAGTTTGTTATGGTTATTTGGGCGTCTTTTCCCGCACCCTAGTTGGCGCAAGTTTCGGGGACGAAACTTCCTTTGAGTTTGTTATATTGTAACGAATGCGTGCCCCAGACGTCTTTTAAGACGTCTGGGAGGTGGCCCAGACGTCGGACCAGATGTCTGGGGTCACATCAAGACGTCTTACAGGACGTCTGGGATCGTTTCCAGATGTCTGTAAAATCGTTATCTTCCACACGCGCGAGTCGTTTGCGCGCCTGAGCGCGCAGACCCGCATATTCGATATTCCCTCTCTCTCTCTGCGGCTGCAGACCCCTGCCGCGCTCCTTCTCTCTCCTCCTCGCGCGGCCTTAAAAAGGCCACGCCTCCCCTCCCGTCGTCTCCACCCCTTCCTCTCCTCCTTCCTGTGTGCGAGAGCGAGCGAGCGCGAGGGCGGCAGCGGCGGCCGCAGTGAGCGAGGAGGAGGTGCTGCGTGCGAGAGCGGAGCTCTGCCGTGCGGGCGAGCTCGCCGGGGATGCTAGGGCCGGCCGGCGGAGGGCGCAGGGGGCGCGGAACGACGCGGAGAGGGACCTGCTGCGGTCTGAACAGCAGACGCGCGAGGTGCGACGCGGGCGACGTCGCGAGCGGAAGCTGGGTGGTGCCCTGTTCTGGAAAAATTTCCAGAATCAGACGTCTGGGTTAATAGCCAGACGGCGAGGGAGACATCTGGAAGATCACACAGACGTCTGAAAGGTGAGTATTCCGCTTTCTTCTTCCTTCCTGTCGACTGACCGTACTGAGGGAGGGAGTTGGCTGTGAGTAGGCTCGCTGATTCGCCATCGTTTGCGAATCAGACGTCTGGCTGTTGTACCAGACGGCGAGAGAGACCTCCAGACGTCCGGGGTAACCATCGGACGTCTTGAAGCTGGGCCAGACGTCCCCGCAGACTTCTAGACGTCTGGGAAACCACATTGAGCAGGTAATTCTCTGATCCACTTTTTAAGACGTTTGGAAGAAGTTCCAAACGTCTGATTTTGCACAGTATCGTCTTTTTCGACCCGTTTAGGGCCCGTTCGGGCTCCGTTTTCCGCGATTCGAGTTGCGTTCTTTTCAGAATTAATTCCTCTACCCGTCTACAGTAGCTATGCACTGTTTTGAGACTTTCCTTGTGTTTGATCCTTGTGATAGGACCTCGTTCAGTTGCAGTCTTGGGAGTCGCGGAGGCACGCGGGATTCCCGATCACGCCCCCATTACTCCCATTGTGCCTGGTAGAGTGGCTTTAAGTTATTAAAATCTGTTAAATTATGAAACCATAAATAAAACCTAGGACATTGCATGAACCCTAGGAATGAGAAATAGATGGAATGATAGCTCCTAGGTGTTGCATGAATCCTAGGACTGGAAAACTAGATTGTATGATAGATCCTAGGATATGGCATGAATCCTAGGATGGGAAAACTAGTGGAATGTATAATACTGCAGTCTTGGAAAATGGAAAGAGATATAAAGCTGCCTGTAATTTGAATTAATAGCTGCCTATTGTAAATAGATAACGTGGTTGAGAACATGGATTGTAAGAATGTGAAACTGGAAAGTGAAACCTGGATGTTTGAGTAAAAAGGATGGAACCCTACGGGGAGGTAGGAGTAGAACTCCTGGAAAGTGAATGGAATAGTTTTGGGGAAGTGAGCTGGCCCTTGAGTACGGAGTACCAAGGAGAGCGACTGTCCCCCTGTTTAGTGCAGAGCGGAGCTAGCCGCCCCAGGGACCCGGGGTTAGGACTGGCCACTCTGTACCGACTTGCTGGCCCTCGCGTACGTAGTACCGAGGAGAGCTACTAGTGTAGGGAGGTACTAGCTACCCCACGGGCCCTGGGGTTCTGCTAGCCTCCCACACCGACTTGTTATGCCTGCTGTGGCAAACCAGGGTAGTCTGGCGAGGGTGCGCGGACTGTGGAGGGGCAAGGCCCCGGTTTGGTTACTGTGGAGGGGTTGGACCCCTGTTACTGGGAGGGCTTTGCCCTGGACTGGTTCCGTGCTGTGCTTTGGGCGCACCCGTTAATGGAAATGACTTACCGCGTGCCAGTACGGGTTAGCTACTTGTGTGTTTATCGTGCGTGCCGTAGTCACCGTTATGTCTGTCAGTGACCTTGGGGTGGTTGACTGAGGGTAGGATCACCACGGGGGACTCTCCCGGCCAGGAGAGCACCACGTGCTACTTTTACTTTTTGGAAAAGACTGCAATCAAGATCGTTCCCACGAGGAACATTCGAGATCAAGTAAAAGATCTGAGAAATAAATGAAATAATGAGACAGTTGAAAGATGTAAATAAAGAAAGTAATAGAACATAACAGCTACTGTACACTCTACTGTTGTCTTTAGTTTTAGTTGCCACTTTACTCAGCGTTTTGCTGACGTGTTACACTCGTTACCTTTTTCAGGACCAGGTGTTGAGCAGCCAGGGTCAGCGGCTGCAGAGGACGCTGGGCCGAGTAGGGTCCAGTAGAGTTTACCACAGTCCTTTGTACCTCTTTTGTTTCTGTTATAGTGAGTAGTTCTTGTTTCCGCTGTACTTTCTTTACCTGCAGTTCATGTTATATGATAAATGTTGTTCTACTGTTGTGGTGGTATCTACTGTAGTAGTTTCTTCCCTTACTGCTGTACTTTCTTACTGTTAGTTATATTCATGCTGAATGTGGTTTATTTTACTGCTCTTTTGGTTACTTCCTTGTTGGACGACTAGGTCTTGGGATTAGTCGAGTCGGTCCGGTTCTCGTGTCTCGTAGGGACTCGGGAACCGGGTCGTTACAGTAGCCAATCCTAACCCTGGGTCCCAACCCAAGAGCGGCTAGCTCCGCTCTACACTAAACAGGGGACAATCGCTCTCCTTGGTACTCCGTACTCAAGGGTCAGCTCATTTCCCCACTCACATTCCTAGTTCCATTTCATTTATTTCCAGGAGCTCTACTCCTAATTCCCCGTAAGGTTCATGCTCATGTTTCTCAGGCCAAGCCATACTAGGTTTCATCATTTCTATTTCCATTCCCAGGTTATACACATGCAATTTGTAACTCTATTCCATATTCAGTTTATTCACAGATAGCTCGTGTTTCCAATATTCACCTTTCCAATTTCAATTTATATACATGCAGCTCATAGTATGTCATTAACGTAAACAACAGGAATTCACATGCAACAGTTTGCTAACGCAAGTACTTACGTTTCACAGGCAGCTGTTATTTATTTACTGGCAATTGTTATCATTCTATCTACTCATTCAAGACTGCAATTCATTCATTCAATACAGACAATCCAGTATTTCTAATCCTAGGATTCACGACATATGTTATGTTCTAATCATTCATTTCACATAGGCAATTAGGTTGTAATTAAATTAAGGGGAAGCCACTCTCCTAGTAAACCCAGGAGTAATGGGGGCTTGAACTGCAGGCTCATGTGCCTCAGCAAACCCCTAACCCGCAACGGAACAAGGTCCTATCACAAGGATCAATCACAAGAGAATACTCATAATAATATAGAAAGTATTCCAACAAGTGAAATCATATGGGAAACATTGGTATCTCAATTGCGGAAATCAGACCTCAAACGGACCTTAAACGGGTCAAAAACAGAGATTCTGACTCAAATTAGACGTCTAAAACACCTTCTAGACGTCTTACAAGAGTCCAGAGCCATACCTCAGTCTTGCACTACTCCTTAGATGTCCAGAAACTCCACTGAACCGTCTGGACCCAGTTCTAGATGTCCGACCACCTCTCCGGACGTCTGGAAATACTTCCCGTCGTCTGGTGCCTCGCCTAGATGTTCGAATTGCGTGGGAGGGCGTGTCCCGCGCCATCCCGAAGCGAATCCTGCACGCGTCAACGAAAATCTTCTCAATAAGGCACGAAACAGCACCTCGGCGGAACAGCCTGCATGGCCGTATTCGCAAAGAAGATGTACGTTGCGAAGCTTACCTCTCAGTTGTCTGGAACCTCCTCCAGACGTCGTCTACGTCGTCTGGACGTCGATCCAGACGTCTGATTCTGGGAAAACCCAAAACCAGAACTTGCCTTCGCCTTCTCGTGCCGCGCGTGGCCGCGCCGCGCCCGCTCGCCCGCTCGGTGCGCCTGGATCCGAGCACGCGACCCGACCTGATAACCCGGCTCTGGGAGAGCGTACCTAAGAGAGATTCAGAGAGAGAGAGATGTGGGAAGAGGGTAGGGTAGGTTTTGCGCTGAGCTTGTGTGTATGTGCAGGGAACAGGTGGGGAAGGAAGAAGCAAGGAGCTGCAGAGAAGAAGGAAGAAAGAAAGAAAGAAGAGGAAGAGCAGCGGCTGGGACTTAGTCGCAGAAAAGAAGAAAAGAGAAGGAAGGAGAGGCTGCAGCGAAGAGAAGAAGAGGTAGCAGAAGAAAAGAAGACAGTAGGGGCACTGTAGCAACAACGCAGTTAAGGCGTTTGATTTCTGAATCAGATGTCAGAAAGAAATGGAGTGAAGTAGAAGAGAAGAGTAGAGGACAGGCCAGAGAAAAAGAAAGAGAAAAGAGAGGGAGGGAGCCTCTGCAGCAAAGAAGAAGATGTAGAAGAAAGAAGAAAATTAGAGAAGGAGAGAAGAGGAAGGAAGAAGAAGGGCATAGCAGCTGAAGAAAGAAAGAAAGAGAAAGAAGCCTCTGCAGCAAAGGAAAAAAAAGAAGAAAGAAGACAGGCTGAAGAAGAGAACCGGCTGAAAAGAAGAAGAGAGAAGAAGAAAAAGCCAAGAAGAGAACTTTTGCTCTCTCTCTCTCTCCTTTGTCTTAATTTTTGTAAAACAATATTATGAATTCATATGCTTCTCGAATCATAGTTTGCTCCCTGAGTTCGACCTCGGGAAACTTTTAATTCCGAGTAATAAATTGTAAACTGGTAGTAGCTTTTCATGATATACTACAACACCTAGAACTTTAAAATAAACACAAAACCCTAAGCAGCGAAACGTAAGGTACCAGTTTTTGGCACCGTTGCCGAGGAGCAACGGCCATTCTAGAAGTTATTGATTCACAATTTTTGATTTCCTATTGACTAATCTCTTCTCTTTTATTGTGCAGGCAAAGGAAATAAAGAGGAAAAACAAGCAGCCGCACAACAACCACACCAAGGACGGGTAATTTTCTATCCTCTCGTTTAAACCCCTAAATTCTAAAGAGGAAGAAAAAGACAAAAAATAATTTAGGAATAACCTGTCTTTCATATATAGTAAAACACCAAAGTTTCCTGTTTTCAAATTTCAACATACTTTTTTCTGTACATCCATTAAAGGTAGTTAGGGCTAAAACCTTCTTGCTTGAGCCCTAATTACCCAATCTAGAGGCAACTAATTGGACCAATTAGAGCCAATATAAGATTCAAAGCTAGGGTTTTAGAGACACACTTTTCTAAGCAAGAATGAAAAATTCCCAAAAGAAGTGTGTCCAAGCCATTGCTTGAAAACATCTATCAAGAAAGACCCTAAGAAATTTTGCTCTTAAGTCACTTGAACCCTAAAAGACAAGAACTAATAAGCTCTCAAAGGAACTAATAGGTGAAGTTGATCCCTTGGATCAACCAACCTTTAACTTAGGTCACTCTTTGCACTCAAAAGAATAAAAGTTCAAGTGAAACCTTAAGCACCTTGATCCTAACTAAAAGTGGTAGACTTAAGAGGTCAAGGCCCCCACTCTGGTCTACCTGAAATCTCAGTGACAAGAGAGGTCAGGTGGGGGAAACCCTGTAACCCATGGGGACACTCTACCGTGTAGGGGTCTTCGCGGAACTCACCCTCTCTGGCTGCCCAGGTAATTCTCACGTGGACGACCTTCTGATCAAGGGGTCCATCCGCCCCGAACCTCTATGTCACCCAACATTTTGGGTGTCTTGATTGGGTCCAGCACCTGCTAAACTCATCCACTCCATCAGTGTATGTTTGGTAGGAGGTCCTTGAAACCTCCTTTAGAAATTCACTCTCCCCAAGGCCAAGCCTCGGTACCCTTGCGTGTGCAACCAACCCTTCACATAGACTTCTCCTCTGATTCTGAACCCAACTCACCTTCTTCTTCCACAATGGCTCAGCTAGTTGAGGAAGAGAACAATCTGGAGCACCAGCTCCAACGACTCAATGACCTCTTCCAGAACTTCATGCACCCACCGCAGCGTCCCATGATGCGAGATCACTATAATCTTGCTGCGGTGGCTATTGAGCCTCGAGTCAGAATCCCGATTGGAGGACCTGATTCTGAACTGAAGCCCAACATGATTCATGCCATTCCTAAATTTCATGGGCTTAATTCTGAAGACCCCTTCCAGCACATTAAACAGCCGAAGCATCTGGCCCAGACTTTCGGGTCAGATGCGCAAAATCAGGATATTCTTCTTATGAAGATGTTCTCTTTCTCCCTTACGGATAAGGTCGCCCATTGGTATCAAACATAGACCCGTCTGATCAACACTTGGGAGGAACTTCAGTCCGAGTTCCTGAAGAAGTTCTTCCCCGTTGGTCGGACCAATGCCTTGCGCCATCAGATTACTCACTTCATGCAACATACAGGAGAACCTCTTCATGAGGCATGGGATCGTTTTCAGGATCTCATGAGAAAGTGCCCCCATCTCGGAGTTCCTAAATGGGAACAAGTCCAGTCTTTTTACCAGGGACTCCGTGAGGATATTAGACTGTTCGTCAATGCAACTTGCGGAGGGAATATCATGTGTTAGCATGAAGACACCGTGTGGGAGATTCTCGAGAATATGTGAGAGAACTCCATCAATAATGACTCCATGGGACTATTCGACAGGACAAATACCCACGTGTCGACGAACCTTAAGGGAGCACATGAAATGCAGGGCCTGTCCGCATCAGTCGACCTAGAATTGATGGCCAGTCGATTGGACAAGGTCTCTATTATTGAGAAGAATGTGGATGAGCTGACTCAGCACTTGCAGTGAGTCACCTCTGCGTAGAATTCCTTTGCACAGCCTCCTTCCGCACGGGAGACTGTGCAAAACATTTTCCATCGACCTTCTCTTGGGGTGGACTCGTATCCACCCCCATCTGACTCTCGGATCGGAGGAACCTCCGACCCTTTCTATACTTGCCAGGGGAATTTCACTCCCCCATTCTCTGACTTTTCTGAGGCTCCTTAGACCTGCGAGGACCTCAACGCCATCCAGAATGACACATTTTCCAATGCCTATAATCCTTGATGGCGAAACCATCCCAACTTCCAGTGGGTAGGGAATTCCCAGAATCCAAGACCATCCTTTCAGCCCCGTTCACAAGCACCTTGTCCTTACTAGCCGCCTCAGCCTCGGCCTAACCCTACTTATCCATCCGGGCTAAACCAAAATCAAATTTCCCTTATCCTGTAGACTTTGGCTAACATTCAGAGAACGAATGCGGCTATTCAAAAACAACACAAGGAAGAAATCACAGAGGTTCGAAACCAACTGGCCCAGTTGGCGAATTCTCTCCAACCAGGCACACTTCCTTCTCAGCCCCAACCCTAATAGCGTGCTGACCCAGCGGCGCGTTGTGAACCCAAACCCGAGCCAAGCACACATGATTTATCTGGCCCCTTCTATTCCTTCACCTGATGGGATGGAAGCTTCAACTTCTTATACGGGTTACCAGCTGTAGCAACTCATTCTACCAAACCCTAACCAGAACCAGGCAGGGCTGAATTCTGTAACCACCCATAGTGGTAAGGAGACCCAAGATCCACCTTATCCAGACCACTCCAAGCCTGGTAGTGACCCAAACCCTAGGACAGTAATCCAGGATGTTCCCATCCTTGTCCCAGATCAAAGACCTAGACGTATCCTAGAGGAACCAACCAAGGTTACATTTCCTGAGGCCTTGACCAAGGAAAAGAAGACAACCAAATCCGTGGCTCCTGAGGAGGACCTGGTCAAGCTCTTTGAGCAGGTCCAAATAAACATCTCTTTGATGGATGCAATCCGCCACGTACCGGCTTACGCATGATTCCTGAAGAATGTGTGTACACCTCAGCGTAAGTCGCAAACCAAGAGTGGGAGTCCAATTGTACTATCAGAGCAAGCCAGCTCTGTAATCCTGAGCAGACTCCCACCCAAGGCAAAAGACCCCGGCACTCCCATGATTTCATGCAAGATAGGTGAAACCCAGTTCGACAGATCATTGTTTGACTTAGGTGCTTCCATAAACTTGATTCCCACATTCTTACTCAACCACCTAGAAGAATCTGAGCTAAAACCAACTGAGGTGACATTACAGTTAGCAGATCGATCTATCAAGTCACCAAAAGGGATTCTTGAGGATGTTATTGTAAGGGTGCGAGATTTTTATTTCCCTGTAGACTTCATAGTCTTAGATATGGATGCACCTGAAAACCCAAGGGATACATCGATCATACTAGGGAGACCTTTTTTGGCCAGTGTAAGGGCCAACATAAGTTGTGAGGAGGGCCAAATAGAACTAAAATTTGGGAATCAGACTCTCAAAATTGATATCTTTAAGGCCCAACAAGGGATCAATTGCGGTGTCATTGAACAAATATGTGATATTAGGGCTTTGGTTGATGAAACACAATTTGAGAATAACCTGATTATACCTCATCAACCACAAGAAGATCTTGACCCGCAATTAGAGGAGTCAGACCCCGATTCAGACAAACCCATAACTCCTATCCTTGTATCTCACACTCACGCTGAACCACCCGCTGCTGCTGATAACCCCATCCTTGAACTCAAACCCCTTCCCGATCATTTAAAATACATCTTTTTGGGTTCTAATCAGACATTTCCTGTGATCATAAACTCCCAACTCACTCTTGATCAGGAATCCCATCTGATTGCTGTTCTCCAGCAACATTGCAGAGCCATTGGGTGGACTCTCGATGACTTGACTGGAATAAGTCCCTCTTACTGCACACATCGTATCTATTCTGAAGAGGGCGCACGACCTTCCCGTGAGATGCAGAGACGTTTGAATCCCAATCTGCAGGAGGTCGTGAAAAAGGAGATCATTAAGTGGTTAGATGCAGGGATCATCTACCCGATCTCCGACAGTCGTTGGGTGAGCCCAATCCAGGTTGTGCCTAAAAAGGTAGGACTCACCACCATTACGACTGAAATCGGAGATGTCATACCTACCCGACTAGCCAACTCGTGGAGAGTCTGCATAGATTACCGAAGACTCAATTCCTCTACGAAGAAGGATCATTTCCCACTACCATTCATTGATCAGATTCTCGAGAAACTAGCGGGAAATAGATTCTTCTACTTTCTTGACGGGTACTCCGGTTATAACCAAGTGGCGATTCATCCTGAGGACCAAGAGAAGACCACGTTCACCTGCCCCTTTGGGACGTACGCATTCCGAAGGATGCCTTTCGGTCTCTGCAATGCACCCGCAACTTTTCAGCGGTGCATGCTTTCCATATTCTCTGATTTGGTAGGTGATTATATGGAAGTCTTCATAGATGACTTCTCAATTTTCGGGGCATCATTTGATGATTGCCTCTAGCACTTGGTTCATATATTCAGGCGTTGCATCGACGTAAATCTGGTTCTTTCCTGGGAAAAGAGCCACTTTATGGTGCCTGAGGGGATCGTCCTAGGTCATCTAATTTCTGAGAAAGGCATCCAAGTGGATCGAGCCAAAGTTGATCTGATCTCTAGACTTTCTATGCCTAGCTCGATCAGGGACATCCATTCTTTTCTGGGGCACGTCGGTTTTTACCGTCGTTTCATCCCTGATTTCTCGAAAATCGCGTGTCCCCTGACTGCTCTTCTCTCCAAGGATGTACCCTTTGAGATTTCCAAGGAATGCACTCAAGCTTTTGAGAACCTCCGTGACTGAGTTACCCAGGCCCCGATCCTACAGTCTACTGATTGGTCACAACCCTTTAAGATCATGTGTGATGCATCTGATTTCGCTGTAGGAGTGGTTCTGGGGTAGAAAGTTGACGGGAAACCCGTGGTCATCTAATACGCTAGCAAGACGCTTACGAGGCTTAGCGTAACTATACAGTTACGGAGAAAGAGCTGCTAGCAGTAGTATTTGCCCTCGAAAAATTTCGATCCTATCTCCTGGGTTCCCACATCATAATCTACTTGGATCACACAGCAGTGAGGCATCTCCTTGCCAAGAAGGATGCGAAGCCTCGATTAATCCGATGGATCTTGTTGTTGCAAGAATTCGACCTCGAGATTCGCGACAAGGTGGGAAGACAGAACGTGGTAACTGACCACTTGTCTCGCCTCCCTTCTGAGATATCAACCCTTCTGGACCCATCACGGAGCATTTTCCGGACAAGCACTTATTGACTATTGGTACTAGGCTTCCATGGTTTGTTGATATAGTAAACTACCTAGCATCTCATCAGATCCTGTCTGATTGGCCGAAGGCCAAGAAAGACAAGTTGCGCTCTGATGCCAAGTACTACATCTGGGAAGACCCGTTCCTTTTCCGCATAAGTGCTGACCAAATTAACCGAAGATGTGTCCCGGAGGGCGAAATCAATGATATACTCTCCTTCTGCCATGACCAGGCATGCGGTGGCCACTTCTCTGGGCACAAAACCACATCAAAAATCCTCCAATGTGGCTTTTATTGGACCACTTTATTCAAGGATGCATATAGTCACTGCAAGGGATGCAGTCGTTGCCAAACTTTGGGCAACATGAGCCATCGCGATATGATGCCTTTGCAGCCGATTCTCGTATGCGAAATCTTCGATATTTGGGGGATTGATTTTATGGGCTCCTTCCCTGTCTCGGACGACTTCGAGTACATTCTGCTTGCTGTGGACTACGTGTCCAAATGGATCGAAGCCATTCTGACCCGAACCTGTGATCATAAGATCGTTATCAAATTCATTCATCAGAATATCTTCTCACAGTTCGGGATTCCTCGTGCAATCATCTCTGATGGAGGGACCCATTTCATGAATGCTCAGTTCAGGTCACTGATGACCAAATACGGGGTGTCTCACTGAATCTCTACTCCTTACCACCCCCAGACTAGTGGTTTAGATGAGCTATCAAATCGGGAGATCAAGAAAATCCTGCAGGTCTCTGTTCGACCTGATAGGAAGGACTGGTCGTCCCGACTTCCGGAAGCTTTGTGGGCTTATAGGACCGCCCACAAGACCCAATTAGGTATGTCTCCTTTTAGACTGGTGTACGGGAAGACGTGTCACCTTCCCGTCGAACTGGAGCACAAAGCCTATTGGATAGTACGGAGCTGCAATCTAGATCTTTCTAAGGTTGGAACCCACAGAAAGCTTCAGATAAGCGAGATCGATAAATTACGCCTTGATGCGTATGAGAACTCGTGAATCTACAAAGAGAGGGTTAAAGCCTTTCATGACAAGCACATATCTAGAAAGATCTTTCATCCTGGTCAGAAGGTCCTACTCTTCGGTGCCCGACTCAAACTCTTCCTTGGGAAATTGCGATCCAAGTGGGTCGACCATATCTTATCCGACAAGTTTTTGGAAATGGAGCCGTCGAAATCAGTCCGCTCAGCCACGATTCCGAACCTTTCATCATGAACGGTCGAGACTCAAACTGTTCATCGATGTAACCTCTACAGATTTGGTTGAGTCATCATTTATCCTCCATTCTTCCTGAGCATATTGCGCCCAGCCGATGGTGTAAAACTCAGCGCTCAACAGGAGGCAGCTCGTCATTCTTTTTGAAAAAACCTGAAACCTTTTCTAACACCTCTTCGCAGTTAAGGTTCGTCCTTTAGGACAGCCGACTCCACCTCAGGTGCTTACATCTGAGGTTAGAAATCGTTCGCAACAGTCACCCCTACCCATCCACTCACCAAAATACCTGTCCTAATGTATGAACTAAGCTAAATAAAAATCCTCCTAAGTTATAATGAGGACATTGCAAATCTTAGGCATGGGGGGATATGAAAGTGCAAAACTTGTAAGAAAATGTTTTAAATAAAAAAGAAAAATTCACATATGCCAAAAACACCATAAAAATTAAAAATTTTTTTTGAAAAAGAATAATAAAATGAGAGGAGGAAAGAAATTTTTGTGGACTTTACAAAGGAGGAGAAAAATAACAAAATGATAAAAAGGAGCACAAAATGAAAGAAAAGAGATAGTCATTAGTAAGAAATTAAGGAATTAACCTAAGTACTAGACCACATTCAAAAAAAAAAAAGGGAAAGTGTACAACAAGATTAGTAAAAACGCAAACCCTAGGCATTCTTAGATAGACTCTTAGTATCCATTAAGATCTAGATATTCTTCAAGAGGTTGAGGAGAATGAAAAGCTTAAGTATTAGGTCCAAGGCTTTGGGAGTATTCAGCCTCGTTAACTAACTTTTGGTTTGCGGGACTCAGTAACCTAAGCACCAAAATTTCACACACAGTCTGGTTTAGTAAGCATAAGTATCAAAATCACGTAGAAACGTTGCAAAAATTCTGAAAATGTCACCTAGAGTAGGAGCGGCCGATCAACACAAGTTGATTTGGACGAGTTCCCAGTGTGGAGAGGTGGGAAATTCCCCTCGAAGATGTGTAACAAAATATCATCTCCTTGGTGCTTGTCTCTTAGGATATTTACATATCCTACTGCAGGCATGTAAGCACTCTGCTAGTTTAGATTCCATGGATGGAATTATCACGAAGTGTCAATTGCCAGGGTCTGAATTTGGCCACGGATCACCATGGACGGGATTATCTCAAAATCTCGCAAGCCAGGGTTCTGGGGGTTACCATGGGCGGTGTTATCTTGATGCATTGACTGCCAGGAACCCTTGAGGATTGATGGTGGGGACAAGGAATCCGATACAGATCGTGTTGTGAAGCCAATCCTAACCTAGAATTAAAAAGAAAAAGAGAGAGAAAACTCTCAAACATATAAATCTTCTACCTCTCTCTTACAAAACGCACTGCGAACTGAAACAAGACTAAAATTATCTCAAGCATCGGTGCTTTAACCACGAAGTCCAGTAAACCTTAGGTTAGTTCCTTTAGGCCTTAAAAACCTTTGCTAAGGACTGAGGCTAAAGCTAGACAGATCTGGATCTTGGTTGGTATTAGAGTACCTTTTAGGCCTATGATTGACATTCTGACCTAATCAAGGATACAAGAGAAAAAACACTTATCTAAACTTGATAAGAAATTCATGGTCTAGAACAAAGGTTAAAGCTTTAAAATTTTGCTAAGGGACTAGCAAAAGCTAGACATGGGGGTATGATGAGAGCCTCATTATGAGGCCTAACTAGCACAATTTGATCTAAATAAGTGTGAAAAAGCTCCTACAAAACCTAAAGAAAAGCCTAACTCAAAGAATTCTGAATTGAAGAATAAAACAAGTCATAAGGGGTAAATCTGTAATTTTACCAATGCAGTACACAAACAGGGTGTCTAAGGGTCTAAACACAGGTCAAATGAGCTTAATAAGGAAGGAAGTGGGATGTTCTGATCAGAAAAGGGTTATAATAACTTTTAGGAATAAAATGACATTCTATAACCCTAAAAATAAACCCGCTTTAATTCACGAGGTTCTAGGTAGGATAAAAATCAGCTAAACCCTCTAAAATTCATGGAAAAATACTCCCTACGGTTTAGAACCTTCAATTTGGCATTTGGAACCTATTTTGACCTAAATTGAGAACCATGCCCAAATTTTAACCTAATTTGGGTTTTTACGCAAATTGGTCGGTCAAACGTAGTCAAACCTAAAATCAAATTACACCATTGAACTCCTTAGGTTCAAATTAGGTTGGTACAAAAATTTGGGCATCAGAGAAGACCATCTTGATTGACTTTACAAATTGGTCCTCTTGAATTACTTTTTGACCCTTATCTTCTTAAACCCTTGCATTTATCCCCCTATCTTCTCCTTCGTTCTTTGCAGAATAGTCCTTCCTGCCACCCCACGCAGGTACCATACCTCCGGCGACCTTGCGCGGAGGATGGCGTCGCGCAGGGTATGGGGACTGCTCTCAGGAACGAACGGGGGGTTCCTTGCGTCGTCCTCTTTCGCAGGGACCCTCCCCTTTGACCTGCGGCTGCCCATGCCTCTCGTGCGAACGCACGAAAGGCATGGGTCTCCATCTCCGACCATCTCCGGTGAACTCCCCACGTCGCTCCCTCGAGATCCTCTCCTCGCCAGCACCTTTATAAGGAGCGGCAGGGGCAGCCGTTCCCTTCAAGCTCACTTTGGCCGAAGAGAACCCCCCTACTTCGTCTCCTCTCACTCCGGTCAGACAGCCCAAGCTTCCAGCGATCTTTTCTCCTCCTCGTCACTCTACTGCCATACTTGCAGCAGAGCTCACTCTGCCTCGTCTTCCCACGCCAGGCCGCACCAGCTGGCGCTTCCAGATCCCCTCCTCGTCGCCGTTACCCCCCTTCTGGGCACCTTAGTCCCCAGCTCCGGCAGGCACACGCCGGGCGCCCCTCCTTCCCTCTTCATCAATTAAGTAGGTAGAAACCTTCCTCTTACTCTCCTCTTAATTTTCCCCTCTTAAGTTGGCATTTTTCACCCCTCAACTGCAGCTACCACCTCCACCTGCTCCACCTCCGGCGACCAACTCCGGCGAGATCGCTCCACCTCCACAGGCCATTCCACCCCTCGCCGACAAGCCTAGAAGCTCCCCCTCACTCCACTTAAGCATTTACCCCACTCCATTCACCGCCCCGCACCTTCATACCACCCCTCGAACAAACCCACCTGCACCTCTGTAGTGTGCCCTAGGCACACGGTCACAGGCACTTTCCTGCTATGCTGACCCCCGCGCCGCCTTTGCCGTCCTCTGGCGAAGCTTCCTGAGCTGTCTGATGTGGCCGTGAGGCCATTTTCGTGCTTTTAGGTCTTGGCCCCTTCGTCGCCATTGACGGACAACAAGAGTTGCTTAGCGAGCAACTCCAGGTCCCTTCAGCACGAGGCGCAGGTCCCAGGCAACGTGGGACACTTCCGCGAGTGTGCTCAGTCTTTCTATTGGGATCACGAGCCTTCGCTGCTACCCTAATTGCTAGCAGCTTCTTGCCTGCAGGCGCGCTGAGCAGAGGTGGGACTTTAGTCCCTCCTCGGAAGTGTGTGGCCACATGCCTACACTTAAATTGTAAAAGTGCTATAGGCTGTTCGCCTCCGACTCCACATGGGGTGAGGTCCCTCACCTAAACACCGCCCTCGTCCGTGAGCTCATCACATGGATCTGGTGCGACCCGACCCGACACCCTCCTGTGCACTCCTCGCACACCACCCACGCCGATGCGCCTTGACCCAAGCACGCGACCCGACCCGATAACCTGGCTCTGGGAGAGTGTACCTAAGGGAGATTCAGAGAGAGAGAGAGACACGGGAAGAGGGTAGGGTAGGTTTTGCGCTGAGCTTGTGTGTATGTGCAGGGAACAGGTGGGGAAGGAAGAAGCAAGGAGCTGCAGAGAAGAAGGAAGAAAGAAAGAAAGAAGAAGAGGAAGAGCAGTGGCTGGGACTTAGCCGCAGAAAAGAAGAAAAGAGAAGGAAGGAAGGAGAGGCCGCAGCGAAGAGAAGAAGGAGCAGAAGAAAAGAAGACAGCAGGGGCACTGTAGCAACAGCGTAGTTAAGGTGTCTGATTTCTGAATCAGACGTCGGAAAGAAAGGGAGTGAAGTAGAAGAGAAGAGCAGTGGACAGGCCAGAGAAAAAGTAAGAGAAAAGAGAGGGAGGGAGCCTCTGTAGCAAAGAAGAAGAAGACGCAGAAGAAAATCAGAGAAGGAGAGAAGAGGAAGGAAGAAGAAGGGCATAGCAGCTAAAGAAAGAAAGAATGAGAAAGAAGCCTCTGTAGCAAAGGAAGAAAAAAGAAGAAAGAAGAAGATAGGCTGAGGAAGAGAACCGGCTGAAAGGAAGAAGAGAGAAGAAGAAAAAGCCAAGAAGAGAACTTTTGCTCTCTCTCTCTCTCTCCTTTTTCTTAATTTTTGTAAAGCAATATTGTGAATTCATATGCTTCTGGAATCATAGTTTTCTCCCTGAGTTCGACCTCGGGAAACTTTTAATTTCGAGTAATAAATTGTAAACTGGTAGTAGCTTTTCGTGATATACTACAATGCCTAAAACATTAAAATAAACACGAAACCCTAAGCAGCGAAACGTAAGGTACCACCAGTCGTCCAACAAGAAATAACCAAAAGGCAGGAAAGTAAACCACATTCACATATGCAATATTACTAAGCAGTACAAACGTGCAAAGCAGTAAAGGAAAAGTAAAACTATTGTTCCAATACATACCACCACAACAACAGAGACAACTGAAACAAAAGTAATAGTAATGACAGTAGCTAAAAGTTTGAAACTCATTACAACAGTAAGGGGGTACAACAAGAAGTGCAGAAAAACTACGGCTGGTCTCGACTGGGCCCAGCACCCTCTGCAGCCGAAAGCTCGGTTTGCTCAACTCCTGGACTTGAACAGTGTCACGAAAAAGACAGAGTCTGCAAATGCTGAGTACAGTGGTATCTATACTATCTAAAGCAGTAAAAACAACAGTTTAATTCTCTTTTCTAGTTATTTTATTTTATATGCATTTCCTTTTCGCCCCTTTTTCCTCAAACTTTCAGATTTTCTTGATCTTGCTTGTTCCTCTTTGGAACGATCTTGATTGCAGTCTTTTCCGAAGAGTAGGAGGTACACATGGTGCTCTCCTGGTCGGGAGAGTCCCCCGTGATAGTCCTACACCAGTCAACCATCCCAAGGTCACTGTCAAGGCGTAGCGGTGACTACGACATGTGTGATAAACGCACGAGTGGCTATCTCGCACTGACACGCGGTCAGTCGTTTCCGCTAGCGGGTACGCCCAAAGTACAACACGGAACAGTATAGCGCCTAGCCCTCTCAGAACCAGACAGGGGTCTAGCCCCTCAGAACTAGACAGGGGTCTCGCCCCTCTACAGTCTGCGCACCCTCGTCTAACTACCCTGATTTGCCCAGAGGGCCTGACAAGCCGGTGTAGGGTGGCTAGCTGAACCTCGGGACCCGTGGGGTGGCTAGCTCCCTCCCTTCTCTAGTAGCTCACCTCGGTACCGTGTACACGAGGGCCAACAGAAGTCAGTGTAGAGTGGCCAATCCTAACCCTGGGTCTCAACCAAAGGGCGGTTAGCTCCACTCTACACAAAAAGGGGATAGTCACTCTCCTTGGTGCCACGTACTCAAGGGCCAGCACACTTCCCGTCTACATTTCAAATTTTTCATCTGACCACAGGAGCTTTACTTCTAATTCCCCATAGTGTTCATGTTTATGTTCACCACATTATTCCGATCTAGATTCCATCATTCACAATTCAGTTCTTGTTTATCTACAGGCAGCTCGTGTTTCCACAATTTAATATATGCAACTGATGATTTCATAAGTAATTGTTCATTTATCTCAGGCAGCTTATATTCTAACAGGTAGCTCACAACTTTTTTACAGGAAATTGCTAGCAGTTTAACTTAATCATGTATACAAATACAATCACGTAGTACAATTGGTTTATTCATTTCTTTGTCCTAGGGTTCAGGCCACATCTTATGTTTCCAATTGGCTAATTCCACAGATACATTCTGATTTAATAAGATGAGCAAGAGTAGACCACTTTACCAGACAATCCGGGAGTAATAGAGGCTCGAATCGCTGACCCAGTTGTCTTTGCGAGCCCCAAACTCGCATCAAGCAGAAACCCTATACTAGGGAATACATCACAAAGGAAGATTCAGAATAGTGTATAAAGGTTTCTAGTATGTAGAGAAACTCGTAAGGAAACTACAGATACTTCGTTTGCGTAAAACAGATCCCAATCGGATCCCAAACGGGTCAAAAATGTGTCTACTAACCAAAATCAGACGTCTGGAAACAAGTCCAGATGTCTTAAAAGTTACAGAATCTCACCTCAAGTTCCTGCATTGTCGTCAGACGTCCATGACTCCTCTGCGACTGTCTGAAAGCAATTCCAGATGTCAGACCAGTCCTCTGATCATCTAGAAGCACCTCCGGTCATCTGGTGAGCTGATCAGACATCCGAAAGTGCGTTAGAGGGCATTTCGCGCACCTTCTCAAGGCTGCTCCTATGTACGACAGAGCAGCCACCCCAAAATTAGGCTGGCATATCTTCTGCGGTGCGGCCTGCATTGCCGTAACCGCGAAAAGAACGTACCTTTGCGATAAAGGTGCTTTCAGATGTCTGGTCTTGATTACCGACGTCCAGATGCTCTGCCAGTTGTCCGGATTTCACTCCAGACGTTTGATATTGGAAAATTTCCAGTATCAGAATGTGCTCCCAGCATTCTTCGCCGTGCTTTGCCGCGCTTCTCACTCCGCCGCAGCTCCAGCTGCTGCAAGTGGTTGAGGACGTCACTTTGGACTCCCTTCTCCTCCCGCACGTGCCCGCGGTGGCCGTGCGAGCTTCGACGAGCTTCCACTGAAGCTCCTGCCATCGGCCTCCTCTTCCTCGTCCCGCACTTCTCTTCTCGCCCTCTCTCGCTCACCCTCGCTCACCTCCTCGCTCACGGCAGTGAAGGTGGGGGTGTGGTGGTGGTGTGTGGGGTGGAGAGCAGAGGAGGGGAGGGTGGTTTTATAGGTGCGGTGGGTTTAGGGTTTGCGTAAGAAGGAGAAGAATGTAGAGAGAGAAAAGAGGTTCTACGCGTCACCCATGCGTAGAGCGCGGATCGCGTACAAAAATTTCATTTTCAGACATCCGGGAAAGGGTCTAGACGTCTGACTGAGACTCCAAACGTCTTAAAAAGTTAGAAGTGGGACGGGTCTTTACATTTCTTCTTCTTGTTCTTTTTGTCTTTTTTTGTTTTGTGTTTACTTAGTTGTAGAACTTGCTAGATTTGAAATAAAATTTCTTAGTTTTCTTATGAAACCTTATGTCTCTTGCTTCATTAGTATAGTTTGTTTTCTTGCTTTCATGTTTCAAAAATCCCAAAAAAATATGAAAAATAAAAAAAAACCCAAAAAAAGTCCCTTAGGTTTGCTAGTAATTCATATTGAGTCCAAAGTCTTAGGTTAGAATAAGAAAATTAGTTTTGCAAGTTTAACTTTTTATAAAATCCCCAAATTTCGACTGAAGGTTGGGTGTTAAGTTGGGATATTTCTACAAAATTTAGGAACCTAAATCTTTCTATAAAAAAGTAGAAAATTTGTGCTTTGACAGGGGGTTAAACTGTAGAATAAAACCTAAAATTTTTGACTTAAAATTTTATTGAATTGTATACACATACAAATTGTACGAAATCACTTGTATTTGTTTGTTGATTAAATTAGGAAGCTTTAGTAAAATTTTGAAATTTTTTGATGATTGTAGATTTAGGGTTTTAGTGTCACATCCTATTGGACTCACAATAATCCTTCTACCTTATGTTGGAAGGAAAGATCACAATAAAATAGAAAAAATTATTTAAAAATTTGAAAAAAAATTGTCTTCCTTAGGTCAGGAAGCAAGTAGATAACTTCGCCTACTTGTGAGATGACCCATACTCCTGATATTGCACTCTGATCTTTAGGAAATTGATTTATAAATTTAAAACGACGCATTTTCACAAATTATAGCAAGGCATTTATCCTTATCAAGATTTCCCGATCATTGTGGATTTTTGATATGATCATGATGGCATGTATAGTGGAGTGCTTGACACGATCATGATCATTGTGGATTTTTTATATTATCATGAATTATTTTTTATGTAATCCATATAATTTGGGAGCCCTTTTTACATGTGATATAGTTTTTTGTAAAATGAATATTGATCATCAACTTTCAATTTGCAATAAAAATGGTATTTAAATGTTGTTGTAGTAGTATATATCACAAATGCAAATCGATGTCGCGTCAATTTTATTTATTTATAATTTTTGCTGGTTTGTTTCTAGGTCATTCACTTGGAGACAATTATTAATATACATCACTCTCTAAGTCTAGAAGTGTTCTTTTATTCAAAAAATGTTAATTTTATTTACAAATGAATGAATAAATCAAATAATGAATGAATGGGTTAATTATTTACAAAAGAATCAGTTAATACACATCACAATGCATGAAAACATTTGTACACAAACAAGTATCAAAAACTATATATGATTACTCAATGTTAGTTATATACAACTACTATAAGTAATACCTAAGTATATGTACAAAAATATCTAATAATACTAATATTATAGTAACATATATTATATATACAATAACATTTATTAGGGTTGCTAAAGCCTAAGAAAAATATATACAAAACCTAAGGTAAAAATTGTTACTTACACTAGCATATATTCATATATACAGTGACATATACATCTATCACTAAAGCTCTAAGGTTGTATATATATACTATAACTCAAACATCTGCTTACTACTCTACTCATATATATACATATTTACTTAATTTATATACATATGCCATATACTTGTACTATACGTATTATATACACACACACACACACACATACACAGACACATGTACACTCATACTTAGCTGTTGAGCACAGCTCACTCCTCTCTTATCTCTTCCTCCTTTCCTCTCACACACTTAGCCATTATAGGGTAGGTTCATTTTTAACCGGTTAAACCTTCCAAAAATTTGGTTTAAAGTGGGTGGGCCAGCTTATTTTCGTACGATACATAGCACTTTGAAAGGTGGGACTAGACCACTACTAGTGAGTCAGCCCTAGTTATGTTTAAGTGTATTTATATTCAATTTTAGGCCCAACAATAGGCCCACATGCTTGCACACACCTGCACACTCACGCCCACACGCACACACCCACGTAAGCCCACCCGCAAGTGCACGCGGCACGCGCACTGAGACCAAAGACCTGTATGCTCATGTTTGGTGCCCTGCACCTGACGATCGAAATGCCTACAGCAAGAAATCAACTTATACCGCGCCACGCAGTTTGCTGTGCATGATGTAGCACCATCCAACGCCCAATTTGACGTTAACGTTGTGCTCAGCTGCGTTTCAATTAGCTTATTTTGGCCCTCGATTTGAGGGCCATAATTTAATATTATTTTAAATTAAATTATACCATTAGAGAGCCCTTATATAAGGCTACATAATTATGTAATTATTTCATATAAATAAGTTATTTACATATATAATAAAATTAGTTGAAGTTGGCCGATTATACACATTAAATTATAGTTTAATTTGTTAATTAATGTATAAAGTAGTGACTTAATTATGAAATTGACTTTATACAGAGTTAATATACATAATAAATTATTTATTACATATTTTTATTATATTTTAGATACTTTATTTTAATTTATTTACAATTAAATATACATTTTAGATAGTTTTACATATAAATACTTTATAAGTACTATAATACAATATAAATACAATATAAATACGTTGAAAATACTTAATATAATATAATAGAAGTATACATTATAACTTACTTTAGTATTAGGTTAAATTACTAATTTATTTTATTTTAAGTTAATAATTTACTTAGTTAACTTAATAACTTAATTATTTACTGTAAATATATAATAAATTAAATTATAGGTATTGTAAAGTATGTAATGAAGGTTTGGCCCTACCAGGAGGGATGACGTAATAAAATGCGGAAATAAAATAAACAATCTCACACAAAAAGACAATCGCACAATGTACACAATTGTTTTTAGGTGGAAACCCAAACCGGGTGAAAACCACCACCTAACCCTCTCGAGTTAGGATTTTCCGATCAACCTAGTTGATCAAATCCACTAACCGAATCACTTTAAAATGAGGGTGATTCAACCTCAGTACAACCACGCTACAAGTACGAGGGTAGCGTTCCTCAACCCCTTCTCTCCGCGAGAAGGATTTTGTCCCACGAAGGAGACGGGAATTCGCAAAGCGAATACCCAACCAAAAGACAAAGGTAAAATAAACAACAAACCTATAGAGCCAACAAAGTAATAAACCTAAGCTTCTATAGGATTTAGGAAACTCCCCTTTGCAAGGAGTGCGTCGACGATGACGCAGGTGCGTGAGCCACGCAACGGCGCAATGTCGCTCTCGTGAACAACGGCGGGAGAGTGGGTGCGCGAAGGCTTGATGCTCTCAAGATGTAGAACTTGAGCTTAGAGAGCAAGATCTTTTCTGGACACAAAAGAGTGTGAAAGTGTGTAGCTAAGTGTATCCAAGTGTATCTTGTGTTTCTCTTAGTGTGTATCTTGTGTTGCAAAGGCTCCCCTCTATTTATAGAGGCCTTAGGAAGGCTTTGGAAGGCTTAGAAAAGGTTCTATAGCCGTTGGGAACAAAGTCCAAGAGAATCAGGCCGAAATCAGGACAATGATTACATTTGACAGGGTTATCAGACGTCTAACTCTAGCATCAGACGTCTGGAAGGCCACTTTAAGACGTCTGATTTCAAGGTCAGACGTCTGATTCTATGCGGGTTTCTCCCTGACTTGAATCAGATCTAAACAGGGTTTTTGTGCAAGTCCATCAGACGACATATAGGACGTCTGGCACTATGTCTGGACGTCTGGAAACCTACTTTTACTGTGGGAATTGATTTCCAAACGTTGCAACGGCTAGAAAATCTCTGAGAAGAGATTTTGGGTCAGCCGAGGCAAAACGGTCATTTATCAGACGTCTGGAAAGACCTAAGGACGTCTGATAAGGCTCTAACGGTCATAATCTTGACTGTCTGCTAAGCCAGCCAACGGTCCACTAATTGGACGTCTGTCAAAGCCATCAGACGTCTTCTAAGACGTCTGGACTAAGGTCTGGACGTCTGATTTCATCAGACAGAACTAACTATGTCCAGCCTAACAGTTATCAGACGTCTGAAACAACAGTCAGACGTCTTAAAATGCTTTATCAGACGTCTGATTTGGGAATTAGACGTCTGGAAGTGCTGTTTGAACCATATATTGGTTTTCTAAGTATTATACAGAAAACCTAAGTATCCTAGGGTTGTGCCGGTGTTCCTAGGACTACTGTTAGGGTTCTTTGAGGCTCTTTAACATGAAATATCTAAGGAAATAAAGAGCAACAAAAGAAACAAAAAATACAACAAGTACAAAAGAAGGAAATCTATCCTATTCTTCATTTCCTTCCATCTTCAATCTTTCGCTCCACGCGAACCTCCTCTGTTTTCCGTCAAGCTCCTCCAATCCGTCCTGGATGCGAGCTCGAACTCCGTCTAAACACGTCCACATTTGCAATTGACCTGAAATCTAGGACTCAAATTGCAAATGTTAAATAACACGTGTTTTGTTATCATCAAAACAAATGATCGTGGTGCTCTAGCACCAACATGTAATACATATATAAATACATATGTACAATATTAGGTATAAATATGTACATTTAAATAGGCTTATATAATTACTTAGATTATTATACATTTAAGTTAATATAAATTAATAGATAGTTATTTAATATGGTTATATATACAATATGTTATTATAAATACTTAATTTAATATATAAAATACAGATATAAGTTATATGTAGATATTTTGTATACAAATTATACATTATATACATATAACTTTGATTTAAATTATATATACAAGTATGTACATAATGTATAAGGTTTTTTTTGGGTGTTTTCGGGCCTTTTTTGATTTTTAAGATTTTTATAGGTTTAAGGGAGGTAGGGGATGAGAGAGAAAGAGTGATATGAGAGAGATAGAGTTGTTTTTGGCATTTTTGATTTTTGATTCTTTATTAGGTTCCAAGGTAAACTAAACAGTTGGCTGGTATGTTCTATTAAGTCGGGGGTTCAGATTATTTTGAAACTTGACACACACCTAGAAAAATATCTAATCCTGCTCAAGACACCTTTATTTTATTCTTTTGGAATTTTTTGATGATGTTTATTTACAAACAAGGTTTACACACAAGAAGCCTAAATGAGTATTTTACCAATGAAACTAAGGCCTAAAAAAGCTCCTAAGGGGTTGAACAACTAGTAAAGCATTCAGATATCTTCAGCACATTCCAAGAAAGATATAGAAGCATTTAAATCTGATTTTCACTCAATTTAATTCAAATTCAAAGATATGACAATTAAATTACATGAATATGATGATAATGGATTCAAATAAGATGTACATGCAATTCTAAATTGAATTTAAATCAATTTCAAATACATGAATGCTTACACATTATGTTCTACATTCCTAACAAGATATACAACAAATCATCTCTCCATTAAACTTCAAATTCACTTGAAATCCCAATTCAGATCAGTCAAGATAGTGGCTGCTGTTGCTATTTTAGGGTGGCTGCAATTTAGGTTCATTAGCTAATGGTTGCTCAAATGATGGATCAAATGTCTTAGTTCAGTTGCTTTAGTAGCTGCAAACACCCAGTAGCTGGAAGCTACTCAAACAAAACTCAGCAGCTCAAATGAGTTGCTGTTGTTGTTGTGCTGTAGCCCTGATTAGATCTAAAATTTGCCTCAATGTTGGATTGATACACTTAGATCAGTCCTTTTAATCTATTTTCCACAAACATTAATTTGAGAAATCAAAATGAACAAGATTTGAAATTATGAGTTTGAAAACAAAACACCTTTGAAGGCCAATCAAACCATGAAAACATAACTCCTTATCCTCACAAATAAACTTCAAGGTGTTTAATAATCACTTTGAAGTCAGATCACATCGAAAACCCGAATTCTAATTTCACTCAATCCCTATATTAGATCTTACTCACATTGATCCACCACATTTAAACCTTCAAATCTCAAATTAAAGCAAGTAGGCAATGAAATCAAATTGTTGCTCAAGTGGCTGTCAATTTAGGTTCGGTAAGATGATCTGAACATCTATTCTTTCTGCACACCATTAATTGGTGTTCAGAGAGAGTAAGCAAACCTATAAAAACTCCTAGGCTATTGTGAGGACCTCAAATCCATGCAATGGAATTTCCTTGGTCCTTACTACCTAGAAAACTGTAAGCATCATTCTAATCAAGTAAAAACTCATTTGAGAAAGAAAGTCACATCAAATCAGCTTAGAATCATCGCAATCAACATAATTGACTCAACAAACTCAATTTGCTTTATTAAAGCCATTTGAGGTCAAATTGATTAAAATCTTGAGATCATGGGTGAAATGCAAAATCGAGTCAATCAACTAAACTAGTTCAATTCAAAATCAAATAGGGGTCCTTGTGAATTTTTGAAATGGATGAAGAGACCCCTATATGATTGTGAGCGTGAGTTGGATCTAGAAGTTAGTGAACTTCAGATCCAACTCAACTCTAATGGGCGAAGTCAATTGCAGATAATAAGTGAGGAAAACAGTGAACATGGATAATAAGGTGAAGAGGAAGATATATGAACATGTGGATGGCAGTGGATTTGTCTCCTTTGATCTGAATTGATTAGAGGAGTAAGGAATTATCCTAATCTACTCCTAAGCTAAACTACAATATCCATGAATCCAGGTATTTGATCTACTCCTAAGCTAATCTAAACTACTCTAGAAAGTAGGAAATCCTAATCTATTCAGACGAATGGGACCTGTGGATCCAAAGCCGGCAGCTAAGGAGGAAGAAGGGAGGTCTTCAGCGAGTGAAGAACCCTCTAGTGGAGCTCAAGGGTCGTCCTCAGGTGTACGTCATCCCTAGCTGTGAGGAATTGGAGGTGAAAAACCATGCCTCTGTCACAGGTGTGGTGAGTGAAGGGGTTAGGAGTGCTGGGGAGGGAAGAAAGGATTGGCTCAAGAGGTGTAATGGGGAGTCAATGGCCTGCGCGTTGTTGGTGCTAGAGCACCACGATCATTTGTTTTGATGATAACAAAACATGTGTCATTTAACATTTACACTTGGAGTCTTAGATTTCAGGAAAATTGCAAATGGAGACGTGACCAGACGGAGTTCGAGCTCGCATCTAGGATGGATTGGAGGAGCTTGATGGAAAATAGGGAGATTCGTGAGGAGCGATAGATTGAAGAAGGAAGGAGATGAAGAATATGATAGATTTCCTTCTCTTGTACTTCTTGTTTTTTTCATTTCTTTTGTTGCTCGTTATTTTTGTTACTTAGATTCATGTTAAAGAGCTTCAAAGTACCCTAACAGTAGTCCTAGGAACACCAGCACAACCCTAGGATACTTAGGTTTTCTGTAGAGAACTTAGAAAACCAATATAGGGTTCAAACAGCATTTCCGCACGTCTAATTCCAAGATCAGACGTTTGATAATGTGTTTTAAGACCTCTGACTGTTGATTCAGACGTCTGATAAACATTTAGGCTGGAGTTGTTAGTTCTGTCTGATGAAATCAGACGTCCAGACCTTAGTCCAGACGTCTTAGAAGACGTCTGATGGACTTTGCCAGACGTCCAATTAGTGGACCGTTGGCTGGCTTAGAAAACGCTCAAAGATATGATCGTTAGAGCCTTATCAGACGTCCTTAGGCCTTTCCAGACATCTGATAAATGACCATTTTGCCTCGGCTGACCGAAAATCTCTTCTCAGAGATTTTCTAGCCGTTGCACTCTCTTGGAAATCCATTCCCACGAAAAAGTAGGTTTCTAGACGTCCAGACATAGTGCCAGACGTCCTGTATGTCGTTTGATGGACTTGCGCTAGAACCCTGTTTAGATTTGATTCAAGTCAGGAAGAGACCCGCCCAAAATCAGACGTCTGACCTTATTCCCAGACATCTTAAAGTAATCTTCTGGACGTCTGATGCCAGGATCAGACGTCTGATAAGCTTGTCAGTGTAATCATTGTTCCTGATTTCGGCCTGATTCTCTTGGGCTTTGCACCCAATGGCTATGGAAGTTTCCTAAGCCTTCCAAAGCCTTCCTAAGGCCTCTATAAATAGAGGGGAACCTCTTGCACACATACACACACTTTGTAATACACTTTCAAACCATTTTGTGTCTCTTGATCCTAAGAAGAAAAGCTTTTGCTCTTCAAGCTCTAATTCTTCATCTAGAGAGCATCAAGCATTTGCGCATCCGCTCTCTCGCTATAGTTCACGAGAGCGACGTTGCATCGTCGCGTGGCTCACGCACCCGCATCGTCGATCCGACGCACTCCTTGCAAAGGGGAGTTTCCTAATTCCTATAGAAGCTAGGTTTATATTACTTTGTTGGCTCTATAGGATTGTTGTTTATTTTATCTTTGTTATTTGGTTGGGTATTCACCTTGCGAATTCCCGTCTCCTTCGTGAGACAAAATCCTTCTCGTGAAGAGAAGGGTTTGAGGTACGCTACCCTCGTATAAAGTAGCGTGGTTGTAATTGAGGTTGAATCACCCTCGTTTAAGTGATTCGATTAGTGGATTTGATCAACTTTGTTGATCGGAAAATCCTAACTCGAGAAGGTTAGGTGGTGGTTTTCACCTGGTTTGGGTTTCCACCTAAAAATAATTGTGCACCTTGTGATTGATTGAATTTTTGTGAGATTGTTTATATTTTATTTCTACAATTTATTACATCACCCCCTCCTAGTAGGGAATCTATAATTGGTATCAGAGCAGGTTCTTGCTGTTTCGGTGTAATAACCCGGCAAGAAGATCATGGAGGGGAGCATATCCGCAATCAAAATCTCCGAAGGGCAGTCTACCGTCCGACCACCCTATTTCGATGGGAGGGACTTTGGATATTCGAAGTTGAGGTTGAAGACGTGGCTCCAAGCCACTGAGTTCGAGATATGGGCATGTTGCGAAACCCCATATGAGATCCCGAAGCGACCCCAAGGAGGCTACTCGCAGCTACAGATTCGAGAGCTTTCACTTAACGCAAAGGCAATGAATGCCCTGTATTGCGCGTTGAGTCCGAAAGAGTTCGAGCAAATCCAAGAGTGCACTACCACCCACAAGATATGGAGGAAGTTAGAAGACACTCATGAAGAGATGAGCTCGGAGGAAGAAGAAGAATCTGAGAAAAAGAATGAAACCGCTTGCATGGGTTTCATGGCAATCGGAGAAAGCAACATCGACAGCGAAAGCGGAAGCGACTCCGACAACGAGGTAAATTTCGATTTACAAGAAGCTTTTAATGAACTATTTGATGTTAGTAAATCATTAAGAATAGAAAACAAAAGCATTAAAAAGAACCTTAGTTTTCTTAAAAATGAAAATGATAGGTTAGAAAAATAACTTGAGGACATAGAAGCTAGTCCTAAAAATGATAACCTATTATTAGAAAATCATAACCTCATCAATGAAAATAATAAATTTATTGAGGAAAATGATAGTTTAAAGTTAGAAATCTGTGATTTAAAGACAAAGATGCATACTATAGAAAAAGAAATTGCATGTCTTAGGGAAAACTCTAACAAATTAATCAACAAAGTAGATAATTTATATAGCCCTAAGATTGAGAAAGGATCTCCATCAAGGAGACCCGCTAACAGATCCGGATCCAGGCCCACTTGGATACCGAAAAAAGAATTTGAATCTTGTTTTGTAGGTTTCAGGGATAACTACAACACAAAGGACTGGACCTGCAAACTCAAGGCTGGTCAACTCGAGTTGGGAGAACCAAGGAGTAGACCAAGGAGGAGAACGAGAAGACCGACGAGACGGTGAACAAACGATGAACCCGCCGCACGTCGACCACCAGACTGGAGACCGGTGCCAATGCTCGGGCCTCCAAGCTACGGATGGGAGCCTCATCCAATGTGGCATCCACCACCACCATTTGGGCCATTTTATTGGCCATGGTAGGTGAGGTAAAAATTCTTCACCCTATCTTTTTATCATTAGTGTTTAGATAGGGGGAGTTAAAAAATTTTAGGAGCTAATTGTCAATTTTTAAGGGGGAGATGCAAGTTAGCTAAATTTGCTTTAGTAAGGGGGTGAAAATAATAGCTATCTTGTTGTTACAGAAAGGGGGAGAACATTACTTTTGAAATTCATAGAAGAGCATGTTTTAAGGGGGAGTTATAGGAAATGTAAAATCAATTAAACCTTTTTGATAATGTCAGAAAGGGGAGGGATTTTTTGCATTATTATTTATGGTTTTGTCATCATCAAAAAGGGGGAGATTGTTGGTGCTAGAGCACCACGATCATTTGTTTTGATGATAACAAAACATGTGTCATTTAACATTTGCACTTGGAGTCTTAGATTTCAGGCAAATTGCAAATGGAGACGTGACCAGACGGAGTTCGAGCTCGCATCTAGGATGGATTGGAGGAGCTTGATGGAAAACAGGGAGATTCGCGAGGAGCGATAGATTGAAGAAGGAAGGAGATGAAGAATATGATAGATTTCCTTCTCTTGTACTTCTTGTTTTTTTCATTTCTTTTGTTGCTCTTTATTTTTGTTACTTAGATTCATGTTAAAGAGCCTCAAAGTACCCTAACAGTAGTCCTAGGAACACCGGCACAACCCTAGGATACTTAGGTTTTCTGTAGAGAACTTAGAAAACCAATATAGGGTTCAAACAGCATTTCCACACGTCTAATTCCAAGATCAGACGTCTGATAATGTGTTTTAAGACCTCTGACTGTTGATTCAGACGTCTGATAAACATATAGGCTGGAGTTGTTAGTTCTGTCTGATGAAATCAGACGTCCAGACCTTAGTCCAGACGTCTTAGAAGACGTCTGATGGACTTTGCCAGACGTCCAATTAGTGGACCGTTGGCTGGCTTAGAAAACGCTCAAAGATATGATCGTTAGAGCCTTATCAGACGTCCTTAGGCCTTTCCAGACGTCTGATAAATGACCATTTTGCCTCGGTTGACCGAAAATCTCTTCTCAGAGATTTTCTAGCCGTTGCACTCTCTTGGAAATCCATTCCCATGAAAAAGTAGGTTTCTAGACGTCCAGACATAGTGCCAGACGTCCTGTATGTCATATGATGGACTTGCGCTAGAACCCTGTTTAGATCTGATTCAAGTCAGGAAGAGACCCGCCCAAAATCAGACGTCTGACCTTATTCCCAGACGTCTTAAAGTAATCTTCCGGACGTCTGATGCCAGGATCAGACGTCTGATAAGCCTGTTAGTGCAATCATTGTTCCTGATTTCGGCCTGATTCTCTTGGGCTTTGCACCCAACGGCTATGAAAGCTTTCCTAAGCCTTCCAAACCCATTAGTGGTAAGAAGTCTAGCAGCACAGTCCTTAGATGTTGCGAAGAAGTCCCAACGACTTACAAATAAGTCCCTAGAAGTTTTAAAAGTGAAGAAATGTGAATGACCTAAGGACCTTTGTGAAAAACTATTAATGCAAGGCCCTAATGATTTTCAAATGCTACCAAATTTTTATCAAGGCTCAATTGAACATTCAAGAAGTTGATTTCACTTTTGATTTGAAGTTTTGAACTCATATGTGTGTTCAATTTGCAATTGGATCATTAATTTTCATTAATGAATAGAATATCTCATTTTATGATCTAATTTTCTATTTTTAACACAAATTGGATGTTTTAGGTCATTTATGTTATTTACCACATTAACCCATTTCTTGTGTTAATTGTATAGTGTTTAACCTAGTTTCTAGCCTAACTTGGGTATTTTAGCTATGATGAGCCACACCTCATCAAATATGTATGTATGTTCTTGGATGCATGGGGATCCGATCTCAAACACGATACATAAGACTATATTATAATACAATTCTAATTCTAGACTTGGTTGAGATTAGTAATTTAATAGGATTGAATTGACTTATCTCAAATAGACCTAGTCAAACTAGTAGGATTGGATCTCTCAAGCATCAAGTAGATTATCATGGTAATGATGAATTATTGGCCTTTGCCAAGGTGAGGTAGGTGTAACCACGGGGTTGTGCCAGTGAGTATGCTCCCCAAAGTGAGGGCATTGGCAATGGCATGCGTATGGAGAGAGCACCTCGTTTGCCAAAATAGATGGGCTATATGGGAACCAGCTTGTCTGTAGTTCCTAGCCCAAAAGTTAGGTGCATTTGGGAGTTCACGTACATAGTCGCGAGCCTGCTCAGTAGTGGTTTGATGTGCATGGTGTGGTGACACTAAAGGGCCAAACCTATATGAATGCACAGGTTGGATTTGTGAGGTGAAAAGAGTCTCTGCTTCTCTTATTGAGATTGTGTAGACTGCCAAACCAGATGCAATGTCTCAATGGAGATGAGAGTTCATTCTTAATTGAGACTTAATGATGGACATGTCTGTTAATTTGAGAGTTGTAGAGGGAATAACTTTGAAATTAGACATAGCAGTAGATGTTTAAAATTCCTGAAACAAGTAATTTTTCAAAAGTGTATTACAGTCATGTTGTTCACAGAAAATGATGATTTTCTAAACTCTCTTACCTTTATAAGTGGATGAAACCCATTCACGATGAATGGTTTGGAATGGTTGCGAATAGATTGAAGGTAGATAACTTGGGCTATGTGCTGTGCTTTAGGCCATTCAAGAACCCAAGAAATCAAGTCATGGAGTAATAATCGCTTGTTATGACGAGATCGTGCTTTTAAAAGGATATTCGTTGCAGTATATTTGAAAACGTCGTATAAACAATTATCAATTTTTATTACTCGAAATTCAAAAATATTCCGAGGCCGATCTTAGGGAGAAAATTGGTTTCTTAGAAGCAAAAATCACAATCTCAAAATTTACTTGAAAGATAATGTTCAATAATGATGCAATGTATATAAATGCTAGAGAGAAAAATGTAAAAAAGAAATAGATTTTCTCTTTTCTTCCTTCTTCTCTTCTCTCTTTCCTTTTCTTTGCTTTCTTTCTTCTTTCTCTTGTTTCTCTGTCTTTCCTTTCTCAGACGTCTGATTCTGTGAATCAGACGCCTTAACTGACGACTGCTACAGTGCCTTTACTTTGATTCTCTCTTCAGCCAAGCCTTCTTTCTTCCTTCTCCTTGGCTTCTGCTTCTCTGTCTTTGGCCTTCTTCTTCCTTGGCTCCTTTGCTGCTACAGTTTCCTTCCTCCTCTGGCCTTAGCTTACTCTTTCTTCTCTGCGGCTGCCTCCTTCTTCCTCTACCGCTCCTGACTTCAACTCCTCCTCTTCAGTAGCACCTTCTTCTCTTCTTCTGCTCCTGCCTTCAGCTTCCTTCCGCAGCTCCTTCTTCACAGCTGCCTCTTCCTTCTTCTTTCCTTGCACAGAGCAAAGCAAAATCTACCCCTACCCTCCCCCATGTCTCTCTCTCTCTATTTCTCTCTCAGGATAGCTCTCCTAGAGCCTTCTCGGGTTATCGGGTCGGGTATGCATGCCCGGGACCAGGCCCACCGGCGTGCGGTGGTGGGCGAGGAGTGTAGGGTAAACAGGTTAGCCAGGTCCGCGTAGGAGCGGTTGCGGATGAGGCGGGCTACGTGGGCGAGGGACCTCACCCCGTGTACTGGAGGTGAAGAGGTAAAAGCACAAAAACAATAACAAGCACTTACCACGTGCCTGAGTTTTCGAGGTGGGACTAAATGTCCCACCCGCTTCTTTGCACGCCCGCAGGGAAGAACTTCACCCAATTGCTGTTGCGGTGATTCCTCTTCAGGCCTCTCACTTGTCTGGACACGTGCGCGAGACCATCCCGCATCACCTGGACTGGTTCGCTTGGAGCGCAGCAGCCTAGGGCGAAGCAGCAAGCAATCTCGCTCGAGCTTCAATGGCGGAGAGGGCTTGACACCTGTCAACACGAATATGGCCTTATGGCCTTGTCAAACCACAGGAAAACCTTCGCCGTGTCACGGCGAAGGTGGGGCGGGGGTCAGTGTGGCTCAGAATGGCCTAGGCGTGCGTGCCTAGGTCGGACTGTGACCGTGTGTGTGGGGTTGTTCGGTGGAGGTATGGAGTGTGTGTGGCAGGCAATGGAGATTGGGAAAGTGCTCAGTGGAAGGTGGCGGAGCTTCTGAGGGGTTTGGCGAGGTGGGTGGAGGTGTGGAGCGACGGGAACACCTCGCCGGTGATCTGGTCAGAGGTGGGAATGATGGTGGTGGTCAGTGGCAGTCGAGGGGTCGAAATTGTAAATTAAAAGAGGGGAAATGAAGAGGGGGAGAGGAGGTACTTATCTAGGGTGTTTAGAGCGAAGGGGGAATGTGGAGGAGGAGCAGCAGGTGTCTGCCGTCACCGGAGACGAAGGCCGTGAGGTGAACAACGACGACGAGGAAGAGGGTTGGAGGGGCGCACGCTGGTACGGCGCGGGGCGGAGGAGCATGACGGAGAGGACTCGGCCACTGGTATGGTGGCAGAGTGATGAAATGAGGGAGGGAGAGTCGCCGGAGCCTACGGGTAGATGGCCGGAGGAGGAGATGAAATTGGGGGGTATTCTTTGGCCAAAATAGGCTTGGGAGAAGCGGTCGATCCTGAGGCTTCTTAAATAGGCACGGGTAGAGGGGGAATCGCAAGGAAGTGGCGGGAACACCACACCGGAGGTATGGCCGAAGTGAGACCCATAGCTCTCGGGCGTTCACACGAGAGGTGTGGGGCGATTCGGGGTATAGGGAGCTGCTCATGCGGTAGGGGACTTCGCAGGGGGCTCCCCTTTCAAATTTGGGAGCAGCTCCCCGTGGAATCAAGGAGAAAACATCCTGGCAAAGTCGCCGGCGGAATGGGTCCCTGCTGTTATGGAAGAGGGACCAAAATGAAGAAAGTGACGAAAAGTTGAGGGGGATTGCAAGGGTTTCCAAAAGTTAAGGGTCTGAATGTAATTTGGTGGGCCAATTTGTAAAGTAGGTCAAGATGATCTTCCCTTAGGTTCAAATTTTGGTAAAAACCTAATTTTGACCTAAGGAATCCAATGGTGAAGTTGGATTTTAGGTTTGACCACATTTGACTGGATATTTTGCACAGAAACCCAAATTAGGTCAAATATTGGGCATGGACCCCAATCTAGGTCAACATAGGTTCCAAAGGCCAAATTGAAGGTTCTAAACCCTAGGGGATATTTTTCCATGAATTTTAGAGGGTTTAGTTGATTTTTATCCTGCCTGAAACCTTGTGAGTTTAAGTATGTCATTTAATTCTTAAATTTCACAATAACCCTTTTCTGACTGAATCATCCCACTTTTTTTCTTATTAAGTCTAATTTACCTATGTCTAGACCCTTAGAAATCCCGTTGATGCACTGCAATGGTAAAATTACAGTTTTACCCCTTGTTTCATGTTTTCTTCCCAAATTATTGATCCCTTGAATTAAGCCTTTCTCTTGGATATGTAGGAGCTTTTGTTTACTTTGTTAGGTCAAAATATGCTAGTTAGGGCTCATGATGAGGTTCTCATCATACCCCCATGCCTAGTTTTTGCTAGTCCCTTAGCAAAATTTTAAGGTTTTAACTTCTGTTCTAGACCATGAGTTTCTTTCACCAATTAAGTGCTTGTTTTCTTCTTTTTCCTCTGTGATTATGTTAGAATGCCGACAATGGGCCTAAAGGTACTCTAATACCAACAAAGATTCGGACCTGACTATCTTTAACCTCGGTCCTCCGCGAAGGTTTTTAAGGCCCGCTGGAACTACCCTAAGGTTAATTGGTCTCCGTGGTTAAAGCACCAGTGCTTGAGACATATTTTAGTCTTGGTTTAGTTTGCAGTGCATTTTTGGAAGAGAGACAGAGGATTTCTTTGTTTGGAGAATTTTCTCTCTCTTTTCTTTTTATTTCTAACTTCAGATTGGCTTCACAACACAGCCTATATCAGATTCCTCGTCCCCATCATCAATCCTCAAATGTCCCTGGCAATCAATGCTTCGTGATAGCACCGCCCATGGTAACTCCCAGAACCCTGGTTTTCAAGATTTCGAGATATTCCCGCCCATGGCGTTCCGTGGCCGAATCCAGACCCTGGCGATTGACATTTCGTGAATACCATCCATGGTATCTGAACCAGCAGAGTGCTTACATGCCCCCGGTAGGATATGTAAATATCCTAAGAGACAAGCACCGAGGAGACGATATGTTGTTACACATCTTCGAGGGGAATTTCCCACCTCTCCGCACAGGGAACTCGTCCAAATCAACTTGTGTTGATCGGCTGCTCCTAATCTAGGCAACATTTTCAGAACATTAAAATGCTTTTGCGTGATTTTGATAGTTATGCGCACTAAACTAGACTGTGTGTGAATTTAGGTGCTTAGGTTACCGAGTCTCGCAAACCGACGGTCAGTTAATGAGGCCGAATACTCCCTAAGCCTTAGACCTAATACTTAAGCTTTGCATTTTCCTCAACCTCTTGAGGATTATCCAGATCTTATCAGGTACTAAGAGTTTGGCCAAAAAGGCCTAAGGTCAGCGTTCCTACTAATCTTTTTGTGTCTCTTTAGCACTTTTCTTTACTTTTCTTAATGTGGTCTAGAACTTCGGTTAATCCCTTAATTTCTTACTAATGACTATTTCTTTCTTTTTCATTTTGTGCTCCTTTAACATTTTGCTCTTTTTCTCCTCCTGTTTTGTATAGCCCACAAAAATTTGCTCTCCTCTTGTCAGTTTTTTTTTTTGGATGATATGTGATTTTTTTGTTGAAACCTTTTCTTGATATGAGTTTTTATACATTTTGCACTTTCATACCCCCCCATGTCTAAGATTTGCAATGTCCCCATTGTAAATTAGGTGGGTTTGTATTCAGCTTGGTTCATTCATTAGGACAGGTGTTGGGTGAGTGAACGGGTCGAGGTGACTGTTAGGGATGATTTCTAGTCTCGGGTACGGGTACCTGAGGTGGAGTTGGCTGTCCTAACGGATGAACCCTAAAGTGCAATATGAATTCAGCAAAGAAATGTCAGGAAAGGTTTTGGGTTTTTGAAAGAATGATGGGTTGCCTTCGGTTAAGTGCTGAGTTTTATGCCATCGGTTGGGCACAATGAGCTTAGGGAGAATGGAGGATAAAAGATGACTCAGCCAAATCTGTATTCGTCATGTCAATGAACAGTTTGAATCTTTGACCGTTCACGACAAAGGGTTCAAAATTGTTGCTGAGTGGACTGATCTCAATGGCTCCATTTCCAAAGATTTGCTGGACTAGGTATGGTTCGATCTACTTGGATTGCTGCTTTCCTGGGAAGAGTTTGAGTCAGGCATCAAAAAGTAGGACCTTTTGACTAGGGTGAAAGTTCTTTCTAGATATGTGCTTGTCACGAAAGGCTTTAACATGCTCTTTGTAGATTCGCGAGTTTTCATACGCATCGAGGCGTAATTCATCAATCTTGCTTATCTGAAGCTTTCTGTGGGTTCCAGCCTTAGAAAGATCTAAGTTGCAGTTCTGTACTGCCCAATAGGCTTTATGCTCCAATTCGACGGGGAGGTAACACGCCTTCCCGTACACCAGTCTGAAAGGAGACATGCCTAATTGAGTCTTGTGGGTGGTCCTATAAGCCCACAAAGCTTCTGGAAGCCAGGATGACCAATCCTTCCTGTCAGGTCGAACAGTAACCTGGAGGATTTTCTTGATCTCCTGATTTGATAGCTCAGCTAGACCATTAGTTTGGGGGTGGTAAAGAGTAGAAATTCGATGCGACACCCCGTATTTGGTCATCAGTGACCTGAACTAAGCGTTCGTGAAATAGGTCCCTCCATCAGAAATGATCGCATGAGGAATCCCGAACCGTGAGAAGATGATTTGGTGGATGAATTTAATAACGACTTTGTGATCATTGGTTCAGGTCGGAATAGTTTCGATCCATTTGGACACGTAGTCAACAGCGAGTAAAATGTATTCGAAGCCGTCCGAGATAAGGAAGGATCCCATAAAATCAATCCCCCATATGTCAAAAATCTCGCATACCAGAATCTGCTGTAAAGGCATCATGTCATGATGGCTCATGTTGCCCAAGGTTTGGCAATGGTTACATGCCTTACAGTGATTGTATGCATCCTTGAAAATTGTGGGCTAGTAAAAGTCACACTGGAGGACTTTTGATGTGGTTTTGTGCCCAGAAAAGTGGCCACCGCATGCCTGGTTATGGCAGAAAGAGAGTATGTCTTTGATTTTAACTTCCGTGACACATCGTCGGATAATTTGGTCAGCACCTATGTGGAATAAATACGGGTCTTCCCAAATGTAATACTTGGCATCAGAGCACAATTTTTCTTTCTTGTTCTTCAGCCAATCAGACAGGATTTGATGTGATGCAAAGTAGTTTACTATGTCAACAAACCATGGAAGCCCTGTACCAATAGTCAGGAGGTGCTCATCAGGAAAATGCTCCGTGATGGGTCCGGAAGGGTCGATGATCTCAGAAGGAAGGCGGGACAAGTGGTCAGCTACCATATTCTGTCTTCTTACTTTGTCGCGAATCTCGAGGTCAAACTCTTGCAACAGCAAGATCCATCGGATTAATCGAGGTTTCGCATCCTTCTTTGCAAGGAGGATGCCTCACAATTGTGTGGTCCGAGTAAATAATAACACGGGAACCCAAGATATATGATTTGAACTTTTCCAGGGCAAATACTACGGCTAGTAGCCCTTTTTCCGTAACCGTGTAGTTATGCTGAGCCTCGTCAAGTGTCTTGTTAGCGTAGTAGATGACCACAGGTTTCCCGTCGATTTTCTACCCCAAAACCGCTGTGGAAGTTAGATGCATCGCACATGATCTCAAAGGGTTGAGACCAATCAGGGGACTGTAGGATCGGGACTTGGGTAACTCTGTCACGAAGGATCTCAAATGCTTGAGTGCATTCCTTGGAGATTTTGAAAGGTACATCCTTGGAGAGAAGAGTGGTCAGGGGGTGCGCGATTTTTGAAAAATCAGGGATGAATCGACGGTAAAAATCAACGTGCCCCAGAAAAGATCAGATGTCCCTGATTGAGCTAGGCATAGGGAGTTTGGAAATCAAGTTAACCTTGGCTCGATCGACTTGGATGCCTCTCTCTAAAATTAGATGTCCCAGGATGATCCCCTCAGGCACCTGAAGTGGCTCTTTTCCCAGGAAAGAACCAAATTCATGTCAATGTATCGCCTGAGTATTTGAACCAAGTGCTGGAGGCAATCGTCAAATGATGCCCCAAATACTGAGAAGTCATCCATGAAGACTTCCAGATAATCACCTACCATATTAGAGAATATGGCAAGCATGCACCGCTAAAAAGTCGCGGGTGCATTGCAGAGACCAAAAGGCATCCTTTGGAACACGTAAGTCCCGAAGGGGTAGGTGAACGTGGTCTTCTCTTGGTCCTCTGGATGTATCGCCACTTGGTTGTAACCAGAGTACCCTTCAAGAAAGCAGAAGAAGCTATTTTCCACTGGTTTTTCGAGAATTTGATCAATAAACGGTAGTGGGAAATGTTCCTTCTTTGTGGAGGAATTGAGTCTTCAGTAATCTATGCAGACTCTCCACGAGTTGGCTATACGGGTAGGTATGACCTCTCCAGTTTCAGTCGTGATGGTGGTGAGCCCTACCTTCTTAGGCACAACCTGGATTGGACTCACCCATCGACTGTCAGAGATCGGGTAGATGATCCTTGCATCTAACCACTTAATGATCTCCTTTTTCACGACCTCTTGCAGATTAGGGTTCAAACGTCTTTGCATCTCACGTGAAGGTCGTGTGCCCTCTTTGGAATAGATGTGGTGTGTGCAATAAGAGGGGCTTATACCAATCAAATCATCGAGAGTCCATCCAATGGCTCTACGATGTTGCTGGAGAACAGTAATCAGACGGGATTCCTGGTCAGGTGTGAGTCTGGAGTTTATAATCACATGAAACGTTTGATTGGAACCCAAAAAGACGTATTTCAGATGATCGTGAAGGGGCTTGAGTTCCAAGACGGGATTATCAGCAGTAGCGGGTGGTTTAGAGTGTGTGCGAGGAACAAGGGTAGGAGTTATGGGTGTATCTAGATCGGGTTCAGACTCCTCTAATTGCGGGTTCTGATCTTCTTGTGGTTGGTCGGGGATAATCAGGTTGTCCTCAATATGCAGTTCATCAACCACGGCTCTGATATCATATATTTGTTCTACAACACTGCAATTAATCCCTTGTTGGGCCTTAAAGATATCAATCTTAAGAGTTTGGTTCCCAAATTTTAATTCTATTTGGCCCTCCTCACAGCTTATGTTGGCCCTAGCAGTGGCCAGAAAAGGTCTCCCTAGTATGATTGGTGTATCTCTTGGGTTCTCAGGTGCATCCATATCTAGAACTATGAAATCCACTGGGAAATAAAAATCTCGTACCCTAACAATAACATCCTCGAGTATTCCTTTAGGTGACTTAATGGGTTGATTAGCTAACTGCAATGTCACCTCAGTCGATTTAAGCTCGGATTCTTCAAGGTGGTTAAGCAGGGATGTGGGTATTAGGTTTATGAAGGCACCTAGGTTTAGCAATGCTCTATTAAATTGGGTTTCACCAATTTTACATGAAATCAGGGGAGTGCCTAGGTCTTTTGCCTTGGGTGGGAGTTTACTCAAGATTACAAAGCTGGCTTGCTCTGACAGTATGATCGGACTCCCACTTTTGGTTCGCGGCTTACGCTTGGGTGTACACACGTCTTTCAAGAATCGTGCGTAAGCTGGTGCGTGGCGGATTGCATCCATCAAGGGGATGTTTATCTGGACCTATTCAAAGAGCTTGATCAAGTCCTCCTCAGGAGCGACGGGTTTGGTTATCCTTTTTCCCTTGGTCAAGGCCTCGGGAAATGGAACCTTGGTTGGTTCCTCTAGAATAGGTCCAGGTTCTTGATCTGGAACAGGGACATCTTGGATGACTATCCTAGGGCTTGGCTCACTACTAGGCTTGGAGTGGTTTGAATAAGGTGGGTCTTTGGTTGCTTTACCACTACGGGTTGTTACGGAGTTTAATCCTGCCTAATTCTGGTTTGGGGTTGGTAAAATGGGCGGCTGTTGTTGATAACCTGCGTAAGATGTTGAACCTTCCATCTCGTCAAGTGATGGAACAGAAGGGCCCTGATAAATCATGTGTGCGTGGCCTGAATTTGGGTTCATAACGTGCCTCTGGGGTGGCACGTTATTTGGGTTCGGCAGAGGTTGTGAAGGAAGTGTGCCCAGTTGGCGGGAATTCACCATCTAGGTGAGTTGGTTGCGGACCTCTGTGATCTCGTCCTTATGTTGTTTCTGTATTGCCGCATTCGTTCTTTGAATGTTAGCCAGTGTTTGGAGGATGAGAGACATTTGGTCTTGGTTTGGCCCAGATTGATAGGTGGGGTTGGGCCAAGGCTGAGGCGGCTGATAAGGAAGAGGGGCTTGTGGACGGGGTTGATAAAGTGGTCTTTGATTCTGGGAATTTCCCACCCACTGGAAATTGGGATGATCTCGCCATCCAGGGTTGTAGGTGTTGGAAAATGGGTCATTCTGGATAGCATTGAGGTCCTTGCAGGTCTGAGGAACCTTAGGAAAGTCAGAGTATGGGGGTTCAGAGTTCCCCCGACTAGAATAGAGTGGATCGGAGGTCCCTCTGGTCTGAGCGTCCATCACCTGAGAAGATCGATGATAGATATTTTGCACAGTTTCGCTCACAAGAGGTGGCTATGCAAAAGAGTTCTGCACAAAGGTGGCTCGCTGCAAATGCCGAGTCAGCTCGTCCACCTTCTTCTCAATGATAGAGACCTTGTCCAACTGATTGGCCATCAGTTTCAAGTCGACGGATGTGGATAGGCTCTGCGTCTCATGTGCTCCCCTAAGATTCGTCGATGCGTGGGCATTCGTTCGGTCGAATAAGCCCATGGAGTCATTGTTGATGGAGTTTTCGCACATATTTTTGAGAATCTCCCACACTGTGTCCTCATGCTGACCCATGATGTTTCCTCTATAGGTTGCATTGACGAATAATCTAATGTCCTCACGGAGTCCCTGGTAAAAAGATTGGACTTGTTCTCATTTAGGAACTCCGTGATGGGGGCACTTTCGCATGAGATCCAAGAATCAGTCCCATGCCTCATGAAGAGGTTCTCCCATTTGTTGGGTGAAATGAATAATCTGATGGTGCAAGGCATTTGTTCGACCAACGGGAAAGAACTTCTTCAAAAACTCAGACTGAAGTTCATCCCATGTGTTGATCGGACGAATTTGAGTTTGGTACCAATGAGCAGCCTTGTCCATGAGGGAGAAAGAAAACATCTTCATGAGCAAAATATCCCAGTTTTGTGCATCTGACTCGAAGGTTTGGGCCAGATGCTTGAGCTATTTAATATGCTGGAATGGATCCTCGGAGTTAAGCCCATAGAATTTTGGTATGGCATGGATCATATTGGGCTTGAGTTTGGAATCAGGACCTCCAGCCGGGATTCTGACTCGAGGCTTGATTGTCGCCGTAGCGGGATTATAGTGATCTCGCATCATGGGACGCTGAGGTGGGTTCATGAAGTTCTGAAAAGGGTCATTTAGATGTTGAAGCTGGTGCTCAAGATTGTTCTCTTCTTCAACAGGCTGTGCCATGATGGAAGAAGGAGAACTAGGTTCTGAATCAGAGGAAAGGTCTATGTGGTGGGGTTGCTGCACAAACAAAGGTACCGAGGCTTGGCCTCGGGGAGAGTGGATTTCTAAAGAAGGTTTCAAGGACCTCCTACCAAACATGCACCGAAGGATTGGATAAGATTAGAATGTGCTGGACCTAATTGAGACACCCAAAATATGTTGGGTGACTATAGAGGTTAGGGGCGGATGATACCCCTTAGTCAGAAAGGTCGTCCACCTGAGAAATACCTGGGCAGCTGGAGAGGGAGAGTCCCACGAAGTCCCCTACATGGTAGAGCGTCCCCACAGGTTACAGGGTTTCCCCCACCCAACTTCTCTTGTCACTGAGATTCCAGGTAGACCAAAATGGGGACCTTGACCTCTTAAGTCTACCTCTTTTAGTTAAGATCAAGGTGCTTAGGGTTCCACTTGAACTTTAAGCCTTTTGTGTGCAAAGTGACCTAATTTAAAGGTTGGTTGTCCCAAAGGATCAACTTTACCTCTTTGTTTCTTTGAGAGCTTTTAGGTCCTTTCTTTTAGGGTTCAAGTAGATTAAGAGCTTGAATTGCTTAGGGTTTCTCTTGAATGGGTCTTTTCAAACAAGGCTTAGGCAGGCCTCTTTTTGAAATTTTTGATTCTTTGCTTAGAAGAAGATGTATCTTTAAAACCCTATCTTGTAATCCTTAGGTTGGTTCTAGTTGGTCCAATTTAGTTGCCTCAGAAATGGGTATCTAGGGCTCAATCAAGAATGTTTTAGCCCTAGTTACCTTAGGTGGATATTCATCATAAACCCTAACTAGCACATTTTGACCTAAATAAATATACAAAAGCTCTTACAAAACCTAAGGGAAAGCCTAAATCAGAGAATTATAAATTTGAGTATAAAGTAATTCACAAGGGGTAAAACTATAATTTTACCAATGCAATAAATAAACGGGATTTCTAAGGATCTAAACACAGGTCAAACAGACTTAATAAGAAAGAAAGTGTGATGATTTGGTCTGAAAAGGGTTATAGCGACATCTAGGAATTAAATGACATTCTATAACCCTAAAACAAATCCACTTTAATTCACGAAGTTTCAGGAAAGATAAAAATCAATTAAACCCTCTAAAATTCATGAAAAAACATTCCCTAGGGTTCATAACCTTCAATTTGGCCATTGGAACCTATCTTGACTTAGATTGAGAACCATACCCAATTTTTGACCTAATTTGGATTTTTATGCAAATTGACCTATCAAACGTGGTCAAACTTAAAATACAACTTCACCATTGGATTCCTTAGGTCAAAATTAGAGTTATGTCAAAATTTGGACCTAAGGAAAGTTTTCCTTGACCTACTTTACAAATTTGTCCTCAGTAATTACTTTTTGGACCTAATTTGATAATTTTTGTAATTTGATAATTTGTAAAGTGGGTCAAGGAAAACTTTTCTTAGGTCCAAATTTTGATATAACCATAATTTTGACCTAAGGAATCCAATGGTGAAATTTGATTTTAAGTTTGACCATGTTTGATCGGTCAATTTGCATAAAAACCCAGATTAGGTCAAAAATTGGGTATGGTTCTCAATCTAGGTCAAGATAGGTTCCAATGGCTAAATTGAAGGTTCTGAACCCTAGGGAATATTTTTTCATGACTTTTAGAGGGTTTAATTAATTTTTATCCTTCCTGAAACTTCGTGAATTAAAGTGGGTTTGTTTTAGGGTTGTAGAATGTGATTTAATTCCTAGATGTCGCTATAACTCTTTTCAGACCAAATCATCCCACTTTCTTTCTTATTAAGCCCGTTTGACCTGTGTTTAGATCCTTAGAAATCTCTTTTATGTATTGCATTGGTAAAATTACAGTTTTACCCCTTGTGAATTGCTTTATACTTAAATTTATAATTCTCTGATTTTAGCTTTCCCTTAGGTTTTGCAGGAGCTTTTGTATATTTATTTAAGTCAAAATGTGCTAGTTTAGGGTTTATGATGAGGTTTTCATCAGATATGCAATTAGAAATGTGTTGAAATTAAAAATCAGGCAACTTTTGTTGACTTACTAGGTATAGAAATAGGTAGCCCTAGATTGATTTTTCTTTGTTTTTCCTCTTTAGATTTTGAGGGGATTAAGAGAGAGGGCTAATAAGAGTTTACCTATTCCCAGGTGTTGTTGTTGTGCGGCTACTTTTCTTTCTCCTCGGCTTTCCCTGCAACAAACATAATAAAAGAGAGAAATTAAGTCAGTAATGAATAAAAAATTATGATTAAAGCTTCTAAAATGCCCGTTGCTCCTCGGCAACGATGCCAAAAATAATAATCGCTTGTTACGACGAGATCGTGTTTTTAAAAGGATATTCGTTGTAGTATATTTGAAAACGTCGTATAAACAATTATCAATTTTTATTACTCGAAATTCAAAAATATTCCGAGGTCGAACTCAGGAAATAAATTGGTATCTTAGAAGCAAAAATCATAATCTCAAATTTTACTTGAAAGATAATGTTAAATAATGATGCAATGTATATAAATGCTAGAGAGAAAAATGTAAAAAAGAAATAGATTTTCTCTTTTCTTCCTTCTTCTCTTCTTTCTTTCGTTTTCTTTGCTTTCTTTCTTCTTTCTCTTGTTTCTCTGTCTTTCCTTTCTCAGATGTCTGATTCTGTGAATCAGACGCCTTAACTGACGACTGCTACAGTGCCTTTACTTTGATTCTCTCTTCAGTCGAGCCTTCTTCTTCTTTCTTCCTTCTCCTTGGCTTCTACTTCTCTGTCTTTGGCCTTCTTCCTCCTTGGCTCCTTTGCTGCTACAGTTTCCTTCCTCCTCTGGCCTTAGCTTACTCTTTCTTCTCTGCGGCTGCCTCCTTCCTCTGCCGCTCCTGACTTCAACTCTTCCTCTTCAGCAGCACCTTCTTCTCTTCTTCTGCTCCTGCCTTCATCTTCCTTCCGTAGTTCCTTCTTCACAGCTGCCTCTTCCTTCTCCTTCTTTCCTTGCACAGAGCAAAGCAAAACCGACCCCTACCCTCCCCCGTGTCTCTCTCTCTATTTCTCTCTCAGGATAGCTCTCCTAGAGCCTTCTCGGGTTATCGGGTCGGGTATGCATGCCCGGAACTAGGCCCACCGGCGTGCGGTGGTGGGCGAGGAGTGCAGGGTAAACGGGTCAGCCAGGTCTGCGTAGGAGTGGTCGCGGACGAGGTGGGTTACGTGGGCGAGGGACCTCACCCCGTGTACTGGAGGTGAAGAGCTAAAAGGACAAAAATAATAAAAAACACTTACCACGTGCTTGAGTTTTTGAGGTGGGACTAAATGTCCCACCCGCTTCTTCGCGCGCCCGCATGGAAGAACTTCACCCAATTGCTGCTGCGGTGATTCCTCTTTAGGCCTCTCACTTGTCTGGATGCGTGCGTGAGACCATCCCGCATCACCTGGACTCGTTCTCTTGGAGCGCAGCAGCCTAGGGCGAAGCAGCAAGCAATCTCGCTCGAGCTTCAATGGCGGAGAGGGCTTGACACCTGTCAACACGAATATGGCCTTACGGCCTTGTCAAACCACAGGAAAACCTTCGCCATGTCACGGCGAAGGTGGGGCGGGGGTCAGTGTGGCTCAGAACGGCCTAGGCATGCGTGTTTAGGTCGGACTGTGACCGTGGGTGTGGGGTTGTTCGGTGGAGGTATGGAGTGTGTGTGGCGGGCAGTGGAGATGGGGAAAGTGCTCAGTGGAAGGTGGCGGAGCTTCTGAGGGGTTTGGCGAGGTGGGTGGAGGCGTGGAGCGACGGGAACACCTTGCCAGTAATCTGGTCGGAGGTGGGAACGATGGTGGTGGTCAGTGGCAGTCGAGGGGTCAAAATTGTAAATTAAAAGAGGAGAAATGAAGAGGGGGAGAGGAGGTACTTATCTAGGGTGTTTAGAGCGAAGGGAGAATGCGGAGGGCGAGCGACGGGTGTCTGCCGTCGCTGGAGACGAAGGCCCTGAGGTGAAGAACGGCGACGGGGAAGAGGGTTGGAGGGACGCGCGCTAGTACGATGCGGTGCGGAGGAGCACGACGGAGAGGACTCGGCCACTGGTATGGGGGCAGAGTGATGAAATGAGGGAGGGAGGGAGAGTCGCCTGAGCCTGCGGGCAGATGGTCGGAGGAGGAGACGAAATTTGGGGTATTCTCTGGCCAAAATAGGCTTGGGAGAAGCGGTCGGTCCTGAGGCTTCTTAAATAGGCACGGGTAGAGGGGGAATCGCAAGGAAGCGGCGGGAACACCACGCCGGAGGTATGGTCGGAGTGAGACCCATAGCTCTCGAGTGTTCACACGAGTGGTATGGGGCGATTCGGGATATGGGGAGCTGCTTATGCGGTAGGGGGCTTCGCAGGGAGCTCCCCTTTCAAATTTGGGAGCAGCTCCCCGTGGAATCAAGGAGAAAACCTCCTAGCAAAGTTGCCAGTGGTATGGGTCCTTGCTGCAATGGAAGAGGGACCAAAATGAAGAAAGTGACAAAAAGTTGAGCGGGTAATTGCAAGGGTTTCCAAAAGTTAAGGGTCTGAATGTAATTTAGTGGTCCAATTTGAAAAGTAGGTCAAGATGATCTTCCCTTAGGTTCAAATTTTGGTACAAACCTAATTTGGACCTAAGGAATCCAATGGTGAAGTTTGATTTTAGGTTTGACCACATTTGACTGGACATTTTGCACAGAAATCCAAATTATGTCAAATATTGGGCATGGACCCCAATCTAGATCAAAACAGGTTCCAAAGGCCAAATTGAAAGTTCTAAACCCTAGGGGATATTTTTCCATGAATTTTAGAGCATTTATTTGATTTTTATCCTGCCTGAAACCTTGTGAGTTTAAGCGGGTTTGTTTTAAGGTTACAGAATGTCATTTAATTCCTAAATTTCACAATAACCCTTTTATGATTGAACCATCCCACTTTTTCTCTTATTAAATTTAATTGACCTATGTCTAGACCCTTAGAAATCATGTTGATGCATTGCAATGGTAAAATTACAGTTTTATCCCTTGTTTCATGTTTTCTTCTCAGATTATTGATCCCTTGAATTAAGCCTTTCTGTTGGTTATGTAGGAGCTTTTGTTCACTTTGTTAGATCAAAATATGCTAGTTAGGGCTCATGATGAGGTTCTCATCATGGAGGAATGTAATGAAGTTGGCATGATGAATGTGTTTCCGAAACACTTCATTATCAAGCATCTACCATTTGGATTGACGAACCATTTTGGCAGATGTGAATATACAAGATATATTAGATTCAAGCTTGACGCCTTAGGCATTCGAAACATAATTTTCTCTACACTTCAAAATTCCAAAATGAGTCTGGATTGTTCTTTGAAAGAACACTTCTGTCACCTCGGGTTCGCTAATACGTGGAAACCGTTAACAAACCTGTGATTTTTTTTTTTTTAGTACTTCTATGCGTACATACACACAAGTTCACGAAGCATCCACAAGTTAAGCAAAAATGTGGAAGCATGATAATGGAAGGAAACTAGAAATCGAGACATGTACAACAGTGCAGCGTTCATCTCATCACATAACACCAGGGCACCAAAGAGTCGTATAAAACTAAACAACATCCATAACAGTAGCAGCTCCATACAACAATAGTAGCAATATTTATATATTCACATCACATCATCACCAAGTCTAAAATATATACATTGTTATGCCAGAGTTACCATATATACATGCCTTGCCTACACTACATATAAATATATATACATAAATAATGCTAGAAGACTATAGCAAGCTACATAATAAGAACTCAGCACACTTGCTTACTGCCCTCCATCACTCCAAAGAGAAAACGACTGACAGTGATGCCTCGCCTTCAGCCAACTTGCATGCTTCCAGGAGATTGATGACTTTGTGGATGGCTCCTATAATCTCTTAGAGACACATCCGAATCAGCTCCTCCCTTCCTCGGTTATTAAAAATGACCTTCACCTCTTGTGGCATTGGGATGAGGATCTGTGCTAGCTGTTGCCTATCCCTGAGCAACTGGGTGTTTCGTCAAAAACTACTAAGTAAAAAATAAAGCAATCGTTGTAGCACGATTTTTCGAGAACAAAGATAAAGTAGCCAAGGCCCTTGGTAAGCCCTAGGTTGAACATGGGGAGCCATAGGATTTTTCGAACTAGATGCAAAACATGAAGCAAATATGACTAACTATTACAAAGAAGGAGATGAGAAGGAAATCGAAATCAAGCAAATATACAGAGAAGGGGGGGTGAGGAGAGGGACTTTTCAAATAATATAGATGAAAAAAAATAGACTTTTATTGCAACTAGAATAATGTTAGGAATACAACTAGACCACAAAAAAAATTATCTACTAGAATAGAAACTAGAGATCAACTAGAAAAGAACTAGAAAAATAGAGAGAATAGGTGAGATGGAGCTTTGTTCGTTGATGCAATCGCCTTGAAGATGGAGATGAGGATGAAGCAGAGGTAGAGGATGAGGAGGACGACCACCAGAGATTGCAATAGAGTTTGGACGTGGAGTTTAGAGGAAGAAGGTAGTGAGAGGCTATTCTAAATAGGAGGGTTATGTAGAAGGTGGTGACGAGATGGTGGATTTATTTTAAGGCTAAGGAACTTAATGAAGCCAAGGGAGGGGGGTAGGCTTCTATTTATAGAGGTTTCTAGGTTTTAGATGGAGGGATAGGATCTAATTAGGTTGGGATCAAGGGTTAGGATCAAATCTTGGTGGATAGGCTAGGTTGTTCTAGTTGGAATTAAGGGAAGGGCTAGGATTTAATTAGAGGTAGGATGAAGGGTTGAGATTCAAGGAAAGGGGGGTTAAGGTGTGGTTTAGGTGGTCCATATGGCCACCCAAGTGGTGTGGGATTTAAGGCCTTAGGATCATGTGTGGATGGTTGAGATTTAAAGGGAAAGGATATGCACTTTTGTTTGTTTAGTGGAGATTAGGATAAGATCTAAATGAAGGCCATAGGATGATGACCTAAGGGTTGTAAGAAAGGCTATAGTGGATGGCTAAAGGCTTTGGAAAAACCTAAGGGGGTAGCACCTAAGAGATAAGGGCTAGGGTTTTCTACTTAAGTTTTAAGGAAGAGGATAAGATAAGGTAGTTTTGATTTTTAGGATCTACATAGGTTCATTTAGACAACCATAAATAGGTCTTCAATAAGCTCTATGTTGACAAAATTAGGTGGGTGGGTCCTAGGTTGGGAAAAATTGGATTTCTAAATAGGCTAGCCTAGTTGCCAAATAGGTTAGCCTAATTGCTAAATAGGTTAGGGTTCATAAAAATAGGCTTATCCTCCATGCATAAGTGAGCTCATCCTGGAAATGCAGTCTCCAAGGCTCAAAATTGCTCCAAACTTGGTACCTACACATATTATAACAAAGACATCAAGGTACCAGATATAGATTAGAAAAAAATTGCAGAAAAACCCAACATTTTGTAATATTCATAAAATGCACCTATATGACTATACTGACCTAACTAAATACTTTCTACCCTAATTAATGTATATATATATCATAGGGCTCACCTCTGCACGGCCAGAATATGTGGTCGGTAGGAGACTCTCTTCACCAGCATTGTCTGAAAATCAAAACACAAGGTAGGGGTGAGCCGAGTGGATCAATAGGGCTATAATTAGCTATGATGAGGATGCTGATCGAAGTTTTGGTGTGAAATATAATCTAGAAAAATACTGCATCGTAGTATAGTTCACACTAAACCCAATCAAAAATATGTTTTACAAAACTCGTGTTTTTGATTTTATTCTTTTTATATTTGAGTCCCAGTCGTTCGTCTCTGGGATGCAATTGTGAAAGCATGAGAGTAATTAGACTCGGATTCACTTCTCTCTAACCTAGGTCTAACCTAATCTTTTTTTTTTTGTCTTTTTTTTTTCTTTTGTAATTTTTTTTGTGTTTTACTTTTTCGTTGCAAAACTAAGGACCACTTAAGAACAAAAGTGCATCTAAGTGGTGGCCATTGTGGCCGTGCGTATAGTGTGGACCTAGCACTAAGGTGGACAACCTAAAGGCTAAGGAGAAGAGGGGGCGTGAATATACAAAGGAAGAAGAAGAAGCAAGCGTGAAGGAGAAGAACAAAAAAACTTGAAAGTAATGGATGTTTCTTTCTAGATCTACTCAAATGCACATTCTGCCATCATAGACATTAATATCAATAATATCAAGAATTGTCAAACATACATCAACCAATACTAAAATTTTCATGGAATAAAAAATACATCAAGAGAAGAAATGTCCTCATGACAGAAGTGCCTTCACGGCCATCGACCTTGTGTAAGGGTGGTGGGTAGACCATGTTCACAAGGACTATCGTCTGCCTACATGCCTACCAAAGGAGTGGTCGACCAACCAAGGTATGGGAGACATTGGTGACCATCCAAGAGAAGGAGAGGGGGGGTCATCCTCTCTAAGGAGGAGAGAGACACGCCCAAGAAGAGTAAGAAGAGGAGGGGGATGGGTGCACCCTTGTGTCCTCTTCTTCTAGGCGTCCATGGAGGAGCTTGGAGGAGGTGGAGCCCTTGAAGAGGAGGAAGGCGACGACTTTGGAGGGTGAAGGTAGAGGAGTCACTAGTTGAGAGGAGGCCAAGAATAGGTGTCACAAGTTAGAAAATTGGTTTTATATGGGAAGGGCTTTCCTTTGGAAGGTAGGTGTCACATGATTTTTTAGGAATTTGGTTGGAGGTCACCACTTTTGGTGGGGGCTTGATTAGGTAGTCACCACTTTTGGTGGCTCTTAATGTGTGCAAGTTGGATGTGTGAGTGTATAGTGTGTTTGAATTTGTAGAGTAAGGTTGTATGGTTTAGGTTAGATTAGGTTGGGTCAACCTAGCCTAGGTGGTAGTGAACCCTATTGAGTCCAATTAAGTGATAGGTGATCCTAATTAGGTTTAGGTTGGTCTAAGCAGGGTTGAGTGGATCTAATTAGATTTAGGTGCACCTAATTGATCCTAGGTGAGCCCAATTAGGTGTTAGCTAGCCCAATTGACTCAGGAAGAGTCAATTTAGGTAAGCTCTAGTCTAATTGGAGATCTAATAGGGTAATCAGGTTGTGGATAGTGGAATTAGGATAAAGATAGGTGGATAGGGATAATGGATAGTATGACTATAGATACTATCTAGGTTTTGTGTTCTAGGGTTAGGTTTACCTAAGTGTAGGTGGTTTCGAGTTTGGGATAGGCTATCCTAGGGTATTAGGGATAGGGTTATCCTTCTTTCTTCTTTATTGTTTTACGCAAGCCTCTCTCTCTCTCTCTCTCTCTTCAGTCTTTTGCCTTCTTATTCTTCTCTTTATTCTTTTCTCCAGCTATCTATAGTTCCTTTTGCTTCTGGTTATTCTTTATCCAAGTCAGGATCATCTCTTGATCTCCTTATTGCTTGCAAACAAGGATAAAATATCAAATAGCAAGATAATATGTCATTATTTATGTATAACTATATAAAATGATGCAATGGATGAAATGCTTCTTATGAATGCACTATGTACAATTTTAGCTAGGTTTTCAACATAATTTAGGTTAATTAAGTCCTATGATTGCTATGCAATCAAATGCTTGCTCATTTTACATCTTTTGAGTACAACGCTCAAAAGATACTTTTCCTATATATGTGTGTGTATGCGTGTGCGTGTAATATGTATAAATATATATATACACCTATCATAGGTATGCTTGGGTTACGATAATCATACGTAGCCCATATCCAGTTGCTTAATTACCTTTATCGTATTAACCATGAGACATGCCTTATAACATGACTCACCCTAGTTGTCACTGCATTGACCTATTGGTCATTCATGCAAATGAAACTCACCTTACAAAGATTTGACGTAGATCTGAGTTGCACGTTCCTTCTCCAGCGTTCAGGATTTGGGCTACCTTGGCCCTTGGTAGCTGACATGCTTAGCCCTGAGTCTGGTAACCACTTGAGATAATCATGGTCAGTCATGTTTCTATACCTAGCGTTGATAGCCAACTCCCGATTCCTTGGGGATCCCCTATAGAACATGCACCGCACGTCTTATAGGTCGATTGGGGAGCTAGGACATGCACCGCAAGTCTCATTGGCTACCCAGTTCTGGATACTAGAGGTCGAACCTCCAGTCAATGGACTCTACCTTGTTGATCTCATGAGTAGTACAAGTATTTTCCATTCGCATGATAAATTTGATTGGGTTAGTGATCTTGTGCATTTGTCTGATGGTTCCCCATAGAGATACCATTAAGCGTCCTTATTTGACTACCCCTTAAGTACTCGTTCCTGAACCCCTCGTGGTTCTTACCACTTCTCGCACGACAGACTCATAATTGGAAATATCATTGTTTTGATATCACAATATCATACATCTATTATCATGGTCAGACGTCATTTGATCTTAGCCCATTAGATGTCATACACCAAAATCAGATGATAACCTGGTGTAGTATCAGGATCACTATCCCTAACCCTAGCCCCTAGATGACTGCCCCTTTATTAGACATTTAGGGGCCTTAGGTAACACATTTGGTTATCTGATCATATGTCGCTTATGGCAAAATAAGGAGTTTCCCGGTATCGCCGAACGTCACTTGAGCCATTATGTAAAATTACTCAAAACCCCCTGCCATCCATCTTCCAGACTCATGTCTGGACAATGGGAGGCCTCTCCAGACGTTTGATAATCGTGTCAAATGAACTATGACACATTTTTCGAGACAGAAACACACTTGCTACGGGGCTAGTCTGATCTGATCATCAGACGTCCCTTAATATAGTATCAGATGTCTGACCATAGAATCATATGACTGGACTGTAGCCAATGCAACCTTGAAGGAAAAATATTCTCTAGCGATCGTTTGATTTGGTCATTAGACATCTGATGAGCCTTCATTAGATGTCTAATTCTCAAATCAGATGTCACACGATGTAGTTTATGCACAATATGAAATTGTACTCAACACTACTCGACTACAATCCCTTTGGAACTTTTAATAGGGCAACAAAACGCCGTTTGGACCCTAACTAATATCCCCTAGCATTCTGGAATCGTGTTGAGAAATGCCTCAAAATCGTCTGGAATATTCATATCACCCTAATAGAGATCTGAGTCTCCGGAGGAAGTATTAGGAGCACCAAGTTGAAGTCGTAGATAAGCATATGATGAAATGCGAGGCTCTGGTGTTGGTGCACTACGTGGTGGAGACTGTGGTGCTGAGGCTACTGGTATGGTTGCTGTTGCTGTTAGATCTACACCGGAAGAGGAAGGGGTAGGACGTTTGGAAGTGAATCGACTGTCCTAGGTGATTAAGATATTGTGCTTGAGCATTCATGTACTCCTCCATGTGTACATTATGCTCAAACTACTGCGTGGCTATCTCTTGCTGTCTGTGCATGATTATAGAAATATTGTCCACGACTCCCTTGGGATCAAGGAAATCCCCATGAGAAAAGATTTGATCCAAATGAGCCCACTTTTGGTCAAAGTAAGATGGTGTGGGCCTAGCAGGAATAGGAACAAAGCTCCTAAAGGGATCATAAGTATAGGAAGGGGGAGGAGAAACTATTAAAGAGGATGGTCTTGGCTAGGTGGAAGAGAAAGGACCTGCCGCCTGGCTCGACGAAGGTTAAGACTTAGATGTCTCACCATGGTCTCCTTGAGCTTGCTCCATTTTCATGTAGGTAAGCTTATCAAAGATTGAGACATGAGTAATGAATTGCTTATGATTAATGTCCATAGGGACATTAAAATGGACGAAGATGTGGGAAAGGAGAGTCCCAAACTGGAACAAGCTCGTGGGTTTCTTATTCATAATCGCTTCTTTTTCAGAAGAGCATAAAGAGTGATGAGATAACACCTGGCCAATTCTCAAAGGATGTGGTCATTGACATGAAATTCTATAAAAAGACACAATTAAGAAACTATGCAAGAGGATGAAAATTGGGGGACTTTGTGGGATGCCCCAAATCATAGCTGGAGGGAGTGAGGAGAACCTCTCTAATGGTTTCAAAGGGGGTCTACTGGTGAAGATCAACAAAAGTAGGACCGAAAGACGGACACCATAGCATCTGGAATATGATATCGGAGTTGACCAACACCTCTATTCTGTATAATTTGACGCCAATTGAATATCAAATCCTTCATCGATGTTTTTGAGATTAGCATCAACGAGATGGCAAGCTATCCACCTCTGGGATCCAGCTTATGCGAGCATCGACATAGAAATTACGTTCAAAAGTTGGAGAATTTTATGATGTGCAAATCGATCTCAAATCCTCGAAAAATAGTCTTGAAATAAGCAAAATCGATGGGATGACCAACGTAGGGGGAAAATTTAGCCAACATGGAAAATTGATTACGTGTGGCCTTGGTGATGAAGATGCTGTCAAAGGTGTCATCATGGGGGCTTTGGGAAGATAAGGCAGCTTACACATGTTTTGGGGCCATTTCATGCAATTTGATTGATCACGTAGTATTAGTCAATCAAAAGGACTATTGTTGATCAAAAATCATAATTGGTCGATTAAAAATCAGGTTGATTAACCAATTTACGTGGAAAATGAGTACTAATTTTCGACTTTTGATTGATCAAAAAAAGAAATTGATTAATTAAAATAGTTTAATTGATCAAACAAAATGGAAAATTGACTTGAAAATTGATTTGATAAGGTTACAATCAAGTAATTAAAAGGAAAGAACACCTACATTATCACAAAATCAAGACAAAAACCATGGATTTTAACCTCATATTTAACTGGAAAACAACATAAATGAATGGAGGTGTTGAGGAGTTATACTAGATCGGTTAAACCTTATTTGATCAAGTGATGATTGTGGTTGAAGAGGAGGTCGTGTGAGGAAGAGCTCATGTGAGGAGGTGGTTGGTTGCAGTAGTAAGGAGGTCGTGCAAGTGGGAGAGGGGTGGCGGCAGCGGCTTTAGTTAGGGAGGGGGATGGGTTGGTCGATCATGGAAGGGCTTGTTTATCATGGGGTAGATTGGGTTATTTAGTGGTGGTAAAAGCTTTATATGAAAAATGAATAGCTTAATGGAGTTTTTAAAGGATTAAAGGATTTATAAAAGGTAATATTGATTTAGGGATGATGAGATGGTAGATTGCAATCAAGAGGATGGTTTTGGGAAGGAGAATCTTCAATCAAAGCGAGTAAATACGAAGTTCATGTAAGTTCAAATTCGCCCAGATTCAATTGATCAAATTAATATTTGGTCAATCAAACACTTATTTGATAGGTCAATAATGTATGTTGATCAATTAGTTAATTAAAAAATTTGATCAAGCAACCAATTAAAAAATTGACATTTGAGCTTAGGTTTGAAGTTCTTGAAGTCGAGAAATTCCTAGTTCTCGACAGATAGTTACGAATTTATCTTTTGCTAATGGTTTTATAAAGATATCAGTGTTAGGTTAAAAAATCATCATAGTTTAGAAGAGTATCGCGTCATAGTATAGTGATGAAAATCGAATAAACATTTAAATTTATAATTTCTCGAAAAATCGTGAGTTCCGAGGTCATTTGTAGGGAGCAAATTTGGAATTCAATTCACTAATCGTAATAATAGAAATGAGCACAATAATCAATCAAAGTAATGATACACAAGGAATAATCCTCTCAAAAATATATTCGATAATTAATAAAATTGTATCTCAAGAGTCAATGACAAAAGTATAAAAGGAAGCCTTAAAATGGTGGTTGAAACCATCAATTAATCTTAATAACTAGGCTCAACTCCCAATGAAATTCTCAATTTCTCAAAGCCAATAGTAGCCAAGTCAGAGTCAATTTTCTTCACAAATCAGATGTCTTGAGAAGGCCTTAAATGCCTTAAACTTCAAGCCCCAAGCCTCTGAATTTCTCTAAGTGTAGGCATGAATTATGAGGCAACACAGTTGAAAACCCCCCTTCCCTCAGAAATCCTCTCTCTCTCTCTTCCTAACTAGGTAAGGGGTAATCGGATCTGGGGACCAGGCCTGCATGCGTAGGGCGCGAGTGAGGAGTGCGGGTGGTGAGAGGGACCTCACCCTGTATGTCTTGAGGTGAACAGCTAAGGGAGGCAAAACCTTATGAACTGATTTCAAAATCATCACTCCACGATGTGGGACTAAAGATCCTGCTTCTTTCGCTCACAGTAGCTGAGGAGCTCACGCAGAATTGTAGTTATTGATGTTGTTCTTCCTCCAAATAGAAGACCTGGAAGGCCTCCTGAGGTTTGTCCGTAGCTATTGGAGGTGGATTGGCAGTATTGGACGGTCGGAGATGAGTAGATAGTGGCGCAGTTGATGGCAATGACGGTGGTTTGGCGAAGAAGACCTCAGACAAAATATGGGCTAAACGCCCCAATTAGAAGGTTCATGAGGGTCATCGTAGAGTGAGGAGTGCAATGGTGGTGTTAGGAGAGTGTTTGGTGCTTCGTGGTGGCCAGACGATTACGGCGAAGGCAGCATAAGATGGGTTGCTTGGCCGAGCTCCCTATAGACTAAACCTCTCAATAAGTTGAGGGCTTTTGGTCGCGAAGGTGCGATGGAGGTTTTGGTTAAGGTGGTGTGTGGTTTGTGTGCGTGTATCGCCGGCAAGAGCTTGTCGGAGCTCGCGTTGGACTTGGGGAAGATGGAGTGGGAGAGGGTGATATAGGGATCAAATTGGGGTTCTAGGGTCATATACCTATGAAGAAGATGGCCTTTCCTATTGGACGAGAGGAGAAAGGAATCCTTGCTGGTGTGGCTTGCTGGAGCCGAGGGAGATGAAGCCTCCGGTGGGGGAGAACGACGACGACGACGGGAGAGAGAGCCCTGGCTATGGCACACCAGGCACGGAAGAGAGAGAGGAAGAGTTTAGGCCGTCAAATTTGATTGTTGGATGATCGGAGGATGGAGGTCGAGGAGGTCACCGGAGCGCAAGTCGGAGACGGCTGGAGGAAGAGGAGGAAGGTGGTTTTTGGTCGATTCTTGGTTGGGAAATGTGTTAGGAGATGGAGGAGCTTATATAGAGCTTGGCATTGACCTTAATTTTGAGGAAATCGCAAGTTTAGGTCATGGTTTTTGGAAACTAAAATCCCAAATTCTCATGAGCAAGCTAGGGCTCTATTCTCCGCATGGGAATCCAAGATTTGTTCATATGGTGGAGAATCATCTCGTGAATCTTCCCTTCAAATTTGGAGGGTTTTGAGTATGATTTGGAGGAGAAATCTCTGGTTAAAGTATAGGTTGTTTGGGTTTGATGGTTTTGTTCAGACCTTAATGGTGGTAGGGACCTATGTGTGAAAGTGATGAGAAGCTAGGGGCCTTATGGTAAGGAATGTTCAAACCTAGGGGTCTAGATGTGAAAAATAGAGATTTTAGGGGCTAAAATTCAAACTAGGTCAAGATAGACTCTGATTAGGCCTAAATTTTGGTGTTAACCTAATTTGGATCCAAAGGATCTAATGGTGAACTTGGATTTTAATTTTAACCTCGTTTGGATGGTTAATTTACGTAGAAGGCAAGATCGAGGTAAATTCCTATATGAATCTCTATTCTTGGTCAAAATGGGTTCAGATGGTTAAAGTGAATGCACCAAACCTCTTAGAATTTTTTTCAATGATTTTTAGGAGGTTTAGATTAAATTTATCTCAATCATAACCCTTTCAATTTAAGTAGGGCTGATAATTAGGATTTTCGATACTATTTTCATCCTCAAAATGCGTGAAACCTTGATTCAAATCTGTGTGAGCCCACTTTAAGTTCATTTGACCTTTAATTAACCCCTGATCAACCCCTTGGTTAATTTGAATTAATGATGGAATGGTAAAATAGTAGAATTAACCTTGCTTTTCTGTCTTGTTCTCCGATCAGCTTGATACGGAATTATGATCCTTAGATGAACATTTAGTAGCATTTATCACTTGATTCCGAATAAATTAAGTTAGTTATGATGAATGATGGCGTTATCATCAATTAGATAATTATAATACAAGATCAAGCATGATATCTATTGTAAATAAACAAAATATAGCACAATAAAATCAATCCCACAATATACACAAAGATTTATCCTGGAAAGCCCTACGGGTCAAAACCACAACCTAAACCTCTCAGCTTAAGATTTTTCTGACTAGGCAATGCTAGTCAATCCACAAATGTACCACTTAACAAAGAGGGTGGCAAAACCTCTTACAAAAGTTTTTTCTCTTTTACACCTGACAAGAGAAGAACAATGAGACTCTCAACAAGTTAGGTCCCAAATCAAAGCAACAAGAATGTAAAAAATTATACAGAATATCTTATGAAACCTCAGAAAATATGCAAACTATGGATTTTGAAGTCGTAGAAAGACATGCTTTAGGAAGTGTTGAGAGAAGGCATAGAGGTGCGAAAGCACGAGAAGGAATGAGCACTTTCTGCTTTAGAAAGGTTTCAAGAGGTGTGTTTTGAAATGAGAGTCGAGGGATCCTATTTATAAGTGTTTTCACATTGATTTAGAAATTTTATGAAAATGGTGTTGGTAGATCAAAAATACTTATTGGTTGATCAAAATAAACTTTGATCAATTAAAACATTATTTTGATCAATTATAGTTTGATTGATTAAACTATGAATTTAATTGACTCGAAGAATTTGATCATTGGGTGATTTTGATCGATTAAAAAGATAGGCTTTATCAATCAATAGCATTTAGTCGATCAATGTTAAAAAGTTGGTCGATCAACGATATTGAAAACTTAGTGTTTAACCTAAGTTTGTTATTTATCGAAGGTAAAGAACGAAATAGATGATAGTTTTGAGGTTTTTTACATATTTCTAGACTCAATAAAAGTAAAATAATAACTCTAAAAAGATATAAAAAGACTTCTTGAATCCAATCTTCCATGGTTCATAATCAATTCCCCAAGTGTCCATCATAATATGACCTGAAATGATTAGTTCATAATAAAACATAATTTTGATACATAAAAGCAAGAGTATCAACACTTTATAGGTTCATAATTGTTATGACCCGGTTCTCAGATCCTTGTTTGGGGCCCCCAAAGGCCATTGATGGCCCCGTAAAATGAGACGGCTCTCCTGTGGGTGCTGTGTGCCTCCTCTCCCGACGGCCTTGAGAGTACTCTGACTGGTAGGGCCTCTTCAGTCCGCTATCAGTGTCTTGCGCGGGCAGGTTAGTCTCCTCGTAGGTCATGGCTGCCTCAACCACTCGTGAGAAAGTGGGCAGCTTCAGGGGTTTGACATACCCCCGAATAGCAGGTCGAAACCCCTCAGTAAACCTCCACAGGCTCTCCTCCTCCGTAGGCAGCTATCGAGGCAAAACGTGACAGCTCCAGAAAACCCATGCGGTATGTGCTAACAGTCATCGTCCCCTTGTAGAGAGTGTGGAACTCTCGCCTCCTCTAGTCCTGCCAGGTCTGCGGAAAGTATTGCTTGCAAAAAAGAGTCACAAACTGGTCCCTCTTCGGCTCTCTCCCTTCCTAGCCTCTGACTGCCCTCCACCACCTGTGTGCCGCGCTCTTCAGTTGGTACGTGCAAAAGCCACGCGGCACTCTGCGAGAGGGCGAAGGGTATTGAACACCTTCTCTATCTACTCTAGCCAGTCCTCTACCTCAGACGGGTCCTCATCCCCCTTGAAGGAGGGGGGCTTTAGCTTCCAGAACTGTTCGAAAAGCTCATGGTGCAACTATAGTGGGGGGACGGGCACGCCTCCAGGCAAGGAGGGCTCGTGCTCGGAAGTGCCAGAGTGCGGTGGGGGTGGTGGAGGATCACCCCCTCCCCTTCTTACTCGTCCGACGCTACGACGGTCTCTCTGTCTCTCTGAGGACTCCCCCTCCACGTCCTCATTGAGAGGTGCCCGTGGAGGTTGGTGGAGCTCCTCTCGCACGATGTTTTTGATCAGCTGGGCGGGATCCTGGGCTTGAACGCCCGGGAGAAGAGGTAGGTCAACTGGTACCTCAGGCCTGGCACCTCCTCCCCTCCGACCTCGTCCACGGCCGCGACCATGGCCTGCCTCGAGAACTCCCCGACGAGGCATCTCCTGCAAGGAGATGCAAAAGATAGAACAAGAGGGTCAACGATACCAAATTACATCGAGAAAAGACTCGGAACGAATATCAAACGATACGTTGTGTGGCTATCCTAGTTATATGCACGTGAGCGGTTATTCTCAAGCCAATTGGTTCATTTCTCGGGACGACCTTGCTCTGATACCATCTTGTTACGACCCGATTCCCGGATCCCTACAGGACCCGAGACCAGCTCGCCTCGACTAATCTTAAGACCTAGTCGTCCAACAAGAAATAACCAAAAGAAGGAAAATAAACCATATTCACACATGCAATATAACTAAGCAGAAGAAACGTACAAAGCAGTAAAGGAAATAGAACAGCTGTCTCAGTACATACCACAACAACAACAACAATGGAAAGCGGAAAGGAAACAGAAGTAGCAGAACAATAACTAAGAGTCCATTACTTACTACAACAATAGAGAAAAAGAAAGTGCTGAAGAAAAACTATGGCTAGACTCGACTAGGCCCAGCACCCTCTGCAGCCGGAAACTCGGGCTGCTGAACTCTTGGTCCTGGACAGTATTATGAAAAGACAGAGTCAGCGAACGCTGCGTAGGGTGGTGTCTATATTATCTAAGTACAAAACAGTAAAAATAACAGGTTTAATTCTCATTTCTTTTTATCTATTTTATATGTTTCCGTTTCACCCTTTTCTCAAAGTATTTAGATATTTCTTGATCTTGCCTGTTCCTTGTGGGAACGATCTTGATTGTAGTCTTTTCCTCAGAGTAGAAGGTACACGTGGTGCTCTCCTGGTCGGGAGAGTCCCCTGTGGTAGTCCTACACCCAGTCAACCACCCCGAGGTCACTGTCAAGATGTAGCGATGACTACGGCACGCGTGATAAGCGCACGGGTAGCTGCCCTGCACTGACACGCAGTCAGTCGTTTCCGCTAGCGGGTACGCTCAAAGTACAACACAGAACAGTATAGGGCCTTGCCCTCTCAAAACAGGGGTCTCGCCCCTCAGAGCCAAACAGGAGTCGCGTCCCTTCACAGTCTGCGCACCCTCGTCTGACTACCCCGGTTTGCCCAAAGGGCCTAATAAGTTGGTGTAAGGTGGCTAGCTGAACCCCGGGCCTCGTGGGGTGGCTAGCACTCTCCCTACACTAGTAGCTCGCCTCGGTACCACGTACGCGAGGGCTAACAGTAGTCGGTGTAGAGTGGCCAATCCTAACCCCAGGTCTCAACCCAAGGGAGGCTAGCTTTGCTTTACACAAAAAAGGAGACAGTTGCTCTCCTTGGTACCACATACTCAAGGGCCAGCACACTTGCCATCTACATTCCAGGTTTTCATCTATCCACAGGAGTTCTACTCCTGATTTCCTATAGGATTCATGCTTATGTTCACCTCATTTATCCAGATCCAAATCTCATCTTTCATAATTCATTTCTCATCCATAATCAGGCAGCTCGTGTTTTCATAATTTAATTCTCAATAACATGCAACTGGTCGTTTCACAAGTAATTGTTCATTAAATACAGGCAGCTCATATTCTAACAGGCAACTCATAATTATAATACAGGCATTTGCTAGTAATTATCTTAATCACGCATGCAAGTAAACTATACAACACAAATAGGCTCATTCATTTCTCTTCTCTAGGGTTCATTCCACATTCTAGAATTCCATTCTGCTATTTCAACCAGGCACATTCTTATTTAAAAATTAATAACTGAATTAAACCACTCTACCAGGAAATACGGGAGTAATGGGGGCTTGAACCGTAGACCTAGATGTCTTTGTGAGCCCTAAACGCGTAGCAGGCTAAAATCCTATACCAGGGAATACATCACAAAAGGAAGAGTTCGGAACAGTGTATAACTGACTCCAGTACGTAGATGAACTCGAGAGGAAAGTGCAGGTTTTCGTTTGCGTAAAATGGACCTCGATCGGACCCTAAACAGGTAAAAAACATGCCTATTGTTCAAAATCAGATGTCTGGGAATAATCGCAGACATCTTAAAAGGCATCAGATCTTACCTTGCGTCTCCTACGGTATCCTCAGATGTCCAGACCTTCTCTGCGACCATTTGAAGATAGTTCCAGACGTTGGACAATGTTTCCGGTCGTATGGAAGCACCTCCGGACGTCTGGTGATGTGATCAGATGTCTAAAAGCACGTAGAAAAGCGTCCCGTGCACCTTCCCAAGGACCTTTACCTGTGTACGAAAGTCGTAGGTCCATATCAGGTTGGACAAATCTTCTGCAGTGAGGCTTGCATGGCTGAAACCACGCAAAAGCACGTACCTCAATACTGTGCGTGCTTTCATACGTCTGGCCCCAAACCCGAATGTCCTGTTGCTGCCACGGTTGTCTGGTCGATTCTTTAGACATCTAATACTGGAAAAATCCCAGTATCAGAACCTCTCTCGTGAGCTGTCTCCTTCAAGAGCTCGCTTATAGGAGCTTCCGCAGTCCCTCCCGCAGCTGCAGAGGGTCAGAAGTCGCCTCCATGAGCCCCTCCGAGTCTTGCCGAGCCTCCACCGAAGCTCTACCGACCTTGGTCCTCCTCCTCCCACGCTCTCCTCCTTCCTCCCTCTTGCTCTCCCTCGCTCGCCCTCCACTCACCTCACTGGAGATCTGAAGGTGGTGGTGGCTGGTGGTGTGAGGAGAGGAGGAAGGGAATGAGGGGTATAAATAGGAATGTGTAGGGTTTAGGGTTCGGTGGGGGGGAGATGAGGAAGAGAGAGAGAGGAACGATTTCTGCGTGCAGAGTGTAAAGCGCAGTACGAAAAATTTCACTTTCAGATGTCCGAGAATGGGTCCAGACGTCTGACTGAAACTCCAGACATCTTAAATGGCTAAAAGTGTAATGAGTCATTACAATAATCCCTTAGGAAGTGATGTGTTACATCTATGTGTTTAGTCCTAGAGTGTTGTACTAGATTTTTTGAAAGATTTATAACATTAGTGTTGTCACAAAAAATTCTATTTTGCTTTTTGGGTTTGTTTCATCCACAATAGTTGCGAACACATTAAGGAAGTGACATTGTATTTAGCTTCCATTGTGGATAAAGAAACATACTTTTATTTTTTAGAGAACCAAGAGATCAGAGAATTTTTGAGAAATTGACAAGTTCCACTGGTGCTCTTGCAATTTGTCTGAATTCCTGTATAGTCAGCATCACAATAGGAATATAGATCCAATGTGACAGACTTATGATAGAACAAATTAACCTAGATCAATAGTGTGTTATAGGTGCCTACACATTCTTTTTACGTCATTTAAGTAAGATTCCTTATGGCTAACTTGAAAATGTGCACAAAGATAAGTGCTAAAAAGTATGTCAAGTTTGTTTGTAGTCAGTGATAACACTGTACAAGGGAGTGATAATTCTGATAAATAGGGCCCATCTTAAGAATAAAAGGGACAACATAAGTAGAATGGGAGCGTTGCATGCATCATGTACCAAGATTGCTTATAAAACTGTATTAATGGCCATTTGTGTAAGCACTTATCAAAGCAGGCCTCAGATGAGCAATCAGACTGCACGAATGGATTCAGAATGATGAACGGAGTCCAATGGACTCAAGATCGGTCAAATCTGAATCCGGAGCTCCTATAATGGGCCCAAGAAGTTCTGACCGTTGATCTGGTGATCAACGACTCTCAATGCGCCACGTCGCCCCCGTTCCACCGCTTGCCACTTCATCCATCAACTGAGATCAAATCTCAGCCGTCGATCTTCGATCGGATGGCCGAGAACCACGCAGTCGACGCGATAAAGTGCGGGCGTGGCGCAACGGTTAGCGTGCACGACTGCATGCACGCGACGTGGGTTCGAGCCGCGCGATGAGTGAAATTGGAGACGAAGGAGCGCGTGGCGAAATTGGGCCGCTCGATCAGCAGCGGATGGCCGAGATCGTGCCACGCGGCACGCCCTCAGATCGCGAGCGCTCACGCGCGCACGTACGCCGGGCGACGACGCTCGCGCACACGTGCGCTTGAGGCACGATCCGAGCACATCCAAGGAAGATCTCAACCGTTCGATCTTCGATCGGATGGCTCTCACGCAGCGGCTGTGGATCGAGCACGAAGAAGAACGGCGCGGGCGGTTGACCGGCGGGCTGGAGGGCTTGATCGACACTTTTGGAGTGGTTTTAGCAACGTCCCGGACGTCGCTAAAGCCCCTTCTTATTTTAGAAAGCCCTTAACCCAATTTAAACCCCCTCCAACCACTCATTCAAGGCATTCACTTCCCTTGCAACTACTCCACCCCTCTCTTAGCTAGCTTTAGGCCCTCTTGTAATCGCCGGAGATGACGAGCCGCCGACGGAGCCTCCTCCATCGCCGTGGCTGCCTCGCCGCTCTCCCCCCTCTCTCTTCCTTTCTTTTAAGCTTTCCTTTACTTTTATTTAAGCATGTATTTAATGTTGTAAGCTATGAACTAAAGTTGCATGATTAATGAAGTACTTTCCGTTCAGTTGTTTATTTTAATTCCTGTTTAAGTTGCATGATCTAGCAAGAAACAACTCTAACCCTAATCTCTCTCTCTCTATCTCGCTTTTCAAACCGCACCTTTCGCAAGCAAAACTCCACGTTTTCCGTGACAACAAGTGATAAGCAAAATCTGATTTTCACGTCTCCCTAAGACCGACACTCGGACTCACCACCGTTTATTTACTTTAGAACCGACGTTGCAAGTGCGACTATACCGACACTTCTTAACACACACGCATAAGCGCACGTCAGTTTTTGGAGGCAACAAATTTGTTTTGTCACCTCCATTTCACATCTATTTTCGCATCGACTAATGCCTTGTTTCCTTTTTACTTGATGGTTGCAGGAATTCGGCACGTGGACGGCAAAGCGACGCATCCCACGACGGTAACAAGGGAATAGGCGCAACAAGGACCGATAGTGAGTAATTCTTCTCTCATGATTGTTTGCTTGCGTGAAAAAACTAAAAAAATTGTAAAAATTGAAAAAAATTGGCGTGGTGTATGATTGCTTGACCCACATGCTTAACACACCACCCCACAAAAAAAAATATACACTCTAACATTCTGAATAAATTCTTGGAGTGTTCTTTTCTTTTTCTTGAATGGTGTTTGCGAAGCTACCGTGAGTTGACCAGGGTCGCACCACTCAACCCTAAAATCGACTCATCTAATAGAAGCTGCATGATCATTAGGATGAGTACATTATGGTTTTAGAGCCTCTACATAATAAAAGGAAATCTACTTTCACTGAATTGTGTGCAGAACTTGACGTGCCCACTAAAACTTGTCTGAAAATATTAGGACACGTCAACCCTAAAAAGCACTAAAGTAAGGATGAAACACTAAAATACACCACATCTTAAAAAATCCTTGCTTGAAAACCATGCTTTGATAGAAGCACATACCTTGAAAGTGGAAAATTAAGAGGCACCACCCCAATCAACGCCTCATCACATAACCCTAGCACAAGCACTATCCTAGCCCTTTAAAATTGAGTAGACGTGCCCTAGGCAGGATTGAGTTAAGTCTCGAAAGGTGAGGTTTTGTTCGCTAGGCACTTGGCTTCATTCCCTTGGTAGTATCTGGTGACTAGGCTGCGGGGCAGTGTCAAACGACTGCGGTTGTGGGGTCTACAGAACTGGAGGCGCAAACTAAAGGAAGAACCTTCCCTGCAATCCCCTCGTAATCAACCTGGCCAGATTAGCCTTGGGAAGGGGAGTCCAGTACTTACGGACTAAATCACCCTTTGTGAGATTTCTAGGTCTTTTACGGAATACACCATAAGGACTAGGCTTGTGTGCTTGATTGAAACACATTTCTCGCATCTGTCGCCCTCCGCATCCCCTCTTGTTCTTCTCTAGTGTATGCATGGGAGACGCTCACTACATCCCGAGTTGTGTGTTTTAGGGCAGGAATCTAGGCGACGTGATTCTGTTAGAAACATGGCTGAACCTAGGGTAGATGAGGCTGAGGATCAACCCCCGCCAGATGCAATGGCCATCATCCAAGCCCAAATTAGTGTAAACCACCGGCTTCAGAAACAACAAATCCACACCATCATGCAAGCCATGCAATGGTTACGAAACCCACAAGAACAACCACCACCACCTTTCCAAGACATACCAGGGCAACCACCACTTGATATACCACCATTTCAGGATCAGCCGAGGTCCCTCCGCGATTTCTATAATCCCTCTGCTATTAGAGTCGAGCTGCACCTTAGGATCCCCGAAGGGGGAGATGATTTTGAGCTGAAACCAAATGTCTTAAGTCTGATCCAGAACCACTTTCATGGAAGCTCAAATGAGGACTGACGTGCCTTCGTGCGTGTGTGTTAAGAGGTGTCGTTATAGTTGCACTTGATACGTCGATTTTAAAAGAAGTAAACGGAGGTGAGTCCGAGTGTCGATCTCAGGGAGGCGTGGAAATCGGGTTTTGTTTACCACTTGTTGTCACGAAAAAGGCGGAGTTTTGCTTGCGAAAGAGATGGTTTTGAAAAGCGAGAGATAGAGAGAGTTTAGGGTTAGAAAGCTCTTGGTTTTGATCATGCACTTTAAACAGAAATTAAAATGGCAACTAAATGGAAAATAATTTCATTAAACATGCATTCATAGTTCATGGTTTACAATATTAAATACATGCTTCAACAAAAGTAAATGAAAGCTTAAAAGAGAGAGAGAGGTAGAGAGAGAGTAGAGAGCGACGAGGCAGCCACGGCAGTGGAGGAGGCTCCGTCGGCGGCTCGTCGTCTCCGGCGATTACAAGAGTGCCTAAGACTAGCTAGGAGAGGAGTGGAGTAGTTGCAAGTGGGAGAGGATGCCTTGAATGGTGGTAGAAGGGGGTTTAAATAGAGTTAAGGGCTTCCTAAAAGAAGAATGTGCTTTAGCGACATCCAGAACGTCGCTAAAACCGCTTCCAGATACGTCGGTGAAGGCCTTCTGCCGCCGGTCAGCCGCCCGCCCCTCTCTCTCTTCAGGCACGATCCGTGGATGTCGAACGAGAGCCGTCCGATTGAAGATCGGATGGCTGAGATCCTCCCGCGCCTGCGCTAGGATCGCGCTTCGGGCGCGCGTGCGCGCGCGCGTTTCCGCCCGGCGTGCGCGCGCGCGTGGGAGGTGGGGCGCTGTCGTCGCGCCGCGTGGCGCAATCCTAGCCGCTCGCTTCTGATCGCGCGGCTCAATTTTGCCGCGCCCTTCGCTCGCAATTGATTTCCGCTCCGCGTGATTCGAACGCGCGTCGCCGCGACGTGGGCGTGCGCGCTAACCGTTGCACCACGCCCGCGCTTTGTCGCGGCGACCGCGGGCGAGCGCGCGGATCTCGGCCGTTCGATCGAAGATCAACGGCCGAGATGCGTCCTTGGCTGGCTTGGGGGCGTGCGAGCGGCGGGGGCGGGGCGACGTGGCACGTTCTAGGCCGTTGAACTCCAGATCAACGGTCAGGATTTCTTGGGCCCATTGTGGGAGCTCTGGATGTCGGATTTGGCCGATCTTGAGTCCGTTAGACTCCGTTCGTCGTCCTGAATCCATCCGTGCGGTCCGATTGCTCATCCGAGGCCTGCTTTGACAAATGCTTTACACAAATGTCCATTAATACAGTTTATAAGCAATCTTGGTACTTGATGCATGCAATGCTCCCATTCTACTTTATGTTGTGCCTTTTATTCTAAAGATGGGCCATATTCAACCTAATTACTACCCCCTTGCGTGGTGTTATCATACCCCCATGCTTACTCCTTGATGGTCCCTAGCAAGGTTTATTCTAGCCTTTATTTCTTTGGCGAATTCAAGAAGTAATTGCTTAGGCACTTCGTTACTTGTCAATAAGAGGAACTATACGAAGATCTTAATCTACAAAGACTAAGCAGTGCCCGGGTGTCTGCCAAAATACGAATCGCCCGAATCCTTGCTTTGTATATATAACTATACTTATGTATACGTATATATCTATATATGTCTTTTTAGAATTTTTAGAATTCAGTGTGGGTTGGTAACTTTTTACGGCTACCCAACCTACCCAAAACTCGGTCAAAACCCTAAGTGCTAAGCATCTTGGTGTGAATGTTGTGATAGACTTACTTAACGGTAATTGAGACAGACTTCGAGTTTCCACGCCTCTAGGTGACCGGAAAAGAAAATAATTTTTTGCCTGAAGGTGTATTTGTTCGATTGGTAGCTTTCTCCCTACGTTCATTTTACTTGGGGTCAACACAAGGATTTTCCAGTGTATATCTCCCCGGCTTGTACTACTTCCCCGCTTCTTCCTTAGGTGTTTTTGGTTTTCTTTTTTTGTGCAATTATTGAGCTGGGCTCTGGACAACCGACCAATGGGCTGTTACTCACGATCACTTGCCAGCCATACTTGTGCGGTGAAGTGTGGTTTATTTTCTTTTCTTCTTCTTCTTCTTTTTTTTTTTTTTTAATTATTATTTTTTTTACGTAGGTGGCTTCCCTAATCTCAAATGTACCTAGAGGCAGTGAAAAAGAAATGGCCTGTGGCTGGGTTCTGGACAACCTGCCAATGGGCTGTTACCCACGACAACTTGCCAGCCATACCACCCTAGAGAGTTCATTAGCTACCCAATTTCTGTCAAAATCTCCGAGAAGTGAGTCTGTGCAGAAATGTGTGTAGATGCTTAGACTCAAAGTTTTCCTGAGTTAGAGGATGAGTTGATAAGTCGTATACTTATCACCTTATTTAGTAGGTGGATTAGAATAGCTTAAAGTTGCCAGGACTCGCCGCTAAATCTACATTTTAACGGACACCAGGGCTGATTAAGCCTGAAGGCCTGAAAAGTCTAAGTGTTTAAGTTCTTTTTGTATTATTTTCCACTATTGACAAGTTTCTAATACCTAAGTTTTTCTTCCTAAATTCAATTTTTTTTTATTCATTCAGACTGATTAATTAATCTCAGGATTATGCAATTTACCATCCCCCCCATGCTTAAGTTGGACAATGTCCTCATTGGCAGATTCATGGATGCAGAAGGGTTTAAAAAGATAGTACCTGAGTGACGTAGACTACCAGATCAGTCTGAATCCGCTGGGTTGCCTCCCAGGAAGCGCTGAGTTTAACGCCTCCAGCTGGGCGGTGCTTGGTGTCAGCCCTCAACAAGGGTGACACTTTCCTTGGGGGGTACCTGGGCTAGGAAATGCTTCAATCTTTGGCCATTGACTGTAAAGGTGTGCCCGGTATTAAGATTGGCGATTTCAACTGCCCCATTGGAATAGGGCTTGACCACCCGAAATGGTCCTGTCCATTTGGACCTAAGTTTCCCTGGAAAGAGTTTCAGACGTGCATCAAATAGCCAGACTTGTTGGTTTGGCTCAAAGGTTTTCCTATGAATGAGTCGGTCGTGGACGGCTTTCATTTTCTCCTTATATAGCCGACTATTGTCAAAGGCGTCCCGACGAATTTCTTCAAGCTCAGATAATTGAAGAGTCCTTTGCGCACCAGCTAACTGGGGATCCATGTTACATTGCTTAACAGCCCAGTAAGCCCGGTGTTCCAATTCGACAGGGAGATGGCAAGCTTTGCCAAAGACCAAGCGGTAAGGTGACATGCCTATCGGGGTCTTAAAAGCGGTCCTGTATGCCCACAGGGCATCATCAAGTCGTGTGGACCAGTCTTTCCTGTCAGGTCTCACAGTCTTCTGTAAAATGTTCTTGATTTGTCTGTTTGAGACCTCAGTCTGCCCATTTGTTTGTGGATGATACGGGGTGGCAATGCGGTGGTTTACCCCGTATTTTCTAAGTAGGGCACGGAACTGGGAATGGATAAAATGGCTTCCACCATCACTGATCATGGCCTTGGGTATTCCAAACCGGGAAAAGATGTTCTTCTTTACAAAGTCCATGACCGTCTTGTGATCGCATCATCGGGTGGCGACGGCTTCAATCCATTTGGAAACATAGTTTACCAAGACCAGGATATACTCGAAGCCGTTGGATGGTGGAAAGGGGCCCATAAAATCGATACCCCAAACGTCGAAAATTTCGACAATCAAAATGGGCTGAAGGGGCATCATATCTTTTTTGGTCATTGTCCCTAGTGTTTGGCATTGTGAGCAAGTCTTGGCAAAGATGTGTGCATCCTTGAATAGGGACGGCCAATAAAATCCAGACTGCAAAACTTTTGCAGCTGTTTTCTTGCCAGAGAAATGGCCGCCACATGCTTGGTCATGACAAAAGGAAAGCACACTCTGAACTTCGTCTTCGGGGAGGCACCTCCTGATGATCTGATCAACACAGAGGCGAAACAACATGGGATCATCCCAGAAATAGTGCTTGGCCTCAGCCAAGAACCTGTCCCGTTGCTGTCTGGACCAGCTGTGCGGGGTTTGTCCTATAACCAGGTAGTTGACATAGTCAGCATACCATGGCATTTTCTTGTCTTGCACGGCTAGGATGTGTTCATCAGGGAAGGTATCAGATAGAGGTAGGGAGGGTCCAATGTGGTCTGGATGAAGTCTTGACAGGTGGTCAGCCACCACATTTTTCGATCCTGCCTTGTCTTGGATTTCCAGGTCAAATTCCTGCAAAAGCAGGATCCATCTGATGAGCCTGGGTTTTGCGTTCTTTTTGGCCAACAGGTGCCGGATGGCTGAATGGTCGGTGTAGATAGTCACGTGGGATCCCAGCAAGTATGATCGGAATTTTTCCAGTCCAAAGACTACAGCAAGCAACTCTTTTTCTGTGACCGTATAATTACGTTGGGCCTCGTCCAACGTTTTGCTCGCGTAGTAGATCACCACGGGCTTCTTGTCTTGCCTTTGTCCCAGGACAGCGCCTATGGCAAAATCTGATGCGTCACACATAATCTCAAAATCCTGGGACCAGTCTGGGGGTTGAAGTACAGGTGCGGTGGAGACTAAGTCCCGGAGGGTATGATAAGCCTGGGTGCAATCAGGAGACATGTGGAAAGTGGTGTCGTTGGCTAGAAGGTCGGTCAAGGGTTTGGAAAGTTTGGAAAAGTCTTTGATGAACCTTCGGTAGAAGCCAACATGTCCTAGGAAAGAGCGAATCTGTCGGACCGAACTAGGTGGAGGAAGTTTGGAAATTAAATCAACCTTAGCTCGATCTACCTCGATGCCCTTATGCGAAACAATGTGTCCAAGGACAATTCCTTCTTGAACCATAAAATGGCTCTTTTCCCAACTTAACACCAAGTTAACCTCGATACATCGTTTCAGGATTTTCTCCAAGTTGCTCAAACAATGGTCGAATGAATTCCCGAATACAGAGAAATCATCCATAAAGACCTCCAAGTATTCACCCACCATTTCTGAAAAAATGGCTAGCATGCAACGCTGGAAGGTCGCGGGTGCGTTGCATAACCCGAACGGCATTCGACGGAATGCAAACGTGCCATACGGGCAAGTGAATGTGGTCTTTTCCTGATCTTCCGGAGCAATTGCGACTTGGTTATATCCTGAATATCCATCCAGGAAGCAAAAATACTTCTGCCCTGCCAATCTTTCAAGGATTTGGTCAATGAATGGCAAGGGGAAGTGGTCCTTCTTAGTGGCTTCGTTAAGCTTCCTATAATCAATACACACCCGCCATGCGGTGGTGGTGCGGGTGGGAATGGATTCGCCATGATCACTAGTGACAACGGTGAGCCCAGCCTTCTTTGGAACCACTTGAGTGGGGCTCACCCAGGGGCTATCAGAGATAGGGTAGATGATGTCGGCGTCGAGCCACTTGATAATTTCTTTTTTAACGACCTCCCGCATGTTAGGGTTTAACCGTCTCTGCATCTGGCGGGAAGGTCGGGCCCCGTCTTCCAGGTAAATCTTGTGGGTGCAATAGGTGGGGCTAATTCCTCTTAGATCTGAGATGGTCCAACCAATGGCGGCCCGATGTTCTGAAAGAGTTGCAGTCAACCTTAGTTCCTGATCCTTGGTTAGATGGGAATTAATAATCACTGGGAAGGTCTGGCCAGGTCCCAAGAAGACGTACTTGAGATTCTCGGGCAATGGTTTAAGTTCAGGTGCGGGTGGGACCACAGTCGATGGGAATGGAAAGGGCGGTAGTTGATCAACATCGATTTCTTCAAATGGTGTCATGTGATGATACTCAGCCTTACAGAGGTCCACAGGTAATGATGGTGATGAGTCAGAACTACGGGTTTGGTGGTCTGAGACAGAATTGAGGGTAAGGCATTCCTCGATTAAAGTTTCCACGGGATCATGTTCCTCAATGTAATCACAATCAAAAGACTTTGTTGCCCGGAAGATATCCAATTGCATTTTCCTGTCTCCGAAGGCGATTTCCATACATCCCGTGTCGCAATCGATGTTTGCTTTAGCCGTGGCTAAGAAAGGTCTGCCTAAGATTATGGGTGCGTTCTGTAATTTTTCAGGGACTTCCATGTCGAGCACCAAAAAGTCGACTGGGAAATAGAAGTCCTTGACCCGTACAATCACGTCCTCGACAACCCCCTTCGGGGTTTTCACTGATCTATCCGCCAGCTGGATGGTGACAGGGGTTGGTGCCAGCTCCCCAAAACCAAATTGGTGGTACAAGGTTGTGGGAATTAGGTTGATAGAAGCACCTAGGTCCAGGAGCGCTCTATCAAATGTCATGTCCCTGATGTTGCAGGAAATCAGGGGTGCTCCTGGGTCAGTTCGTTTGAGTGGAAGGTTGCTTGATATCACGGAACTGGCTTGCTCAGAGAGTACAACCTTCCTAGGTGCTTGAGGTCTCGGCTTACGCTTGGGTGTACAGGCATCCTTTAAGAACTTGGCGTAAGCGGGGATGTGTTTGACAGCTTCTAGAAGCGGAATATTAATCTGTACTTGTTTAAAAATTTCCATCAGCTCCTCAGTTTCCACAGTATTCTTTTTTCTCTTGATTGTTTCCAAGGCCTCAGGATAGGGTGTCTGAATTGGTTCCATGTTTGGGTCCTTGGTTGGTGTTTCTTCTAGGTCAGGTAAAGTCTCGGGGAGAGTCGGCCATTTGGGATCCTGGGTTTTGGTGCCGCTTCTCAAGGTCACCGCATTCGCAGAAGCATTGGGGCCATGGGGTGATCCTTGAGAAGATGAGGATGAAGAGGCGCCAAACCCAGGAGGTGTTTGTGGAGCCGGTTGGACCATATGAGCCTGCCCGGGGTTGCCTTGGAACCCTTGCGAATTGGGGCCTCTGTTAATTATGTTTCCCGGGTTTGGTTGTGGTTGGGAAGGTAGAGATCCTTGCTGTTTACAGTCCAAGAGTTGGCTTAACTGTCCCTTTACCAAGGCCATTTCTTCCTGATGTTTTTGGCTCATGTCAGCCATCATCTTTATTAGGGTGTCCATTTGGTTTTGTGGGGGAGGGGCCGCCCTATTTTGGTTATATTGGGGTCTAACTGGTGGTCCTTGCTGATAGGGGGGCAAGTGTGGCTGTTGGTTTGGCCTGGGCTGGTTTTGGAATTGCGGTAGTTTCTGGTTTGTCCAACCAAAGTTGGGGTGATTACGCCAGCCGGTGTTGTAAGTGTTGGAGAAAGGGTCAGGTTTTGCATATCCTTGGACGGCTTGCACATCTTCTAGAATAGCCGATGTTGATGAAGAAGGAAGGGAGTAATCAAGGGTCGAGGGAGCAAAGGTCCCTCCTTGGAACATGGTTGGGGGTTGTTCCAGGTTCAGTTGGGTGAAGGGTTGGACCAGGTCAACATTATGTGCTCCTTTTGCTAGGGTGAAAGTCTGTAAGGGGTTCCTGGTCTGGTTTAGAAGCTCATCAATCTTCTTGTCCACCAATTCCACTCGATCCAACTTTTTGGCAATGATGTCCATGTCAACCATTCCAGAATTTGCTTGCACCTCATAAATCCCACCACGGGGTTGACTGGATCTGTTAAACTGGTTCATGGAGGCATTGTTGAGCGAATTCTTGCTCATAGACTCAAAGAGCTCAAACGCGCTCTCCTCGTCTTTGTTTAGGAAGTTTCCCCCGCATGAGGCATCGACGAAGTTCCGTAGGTTGCTATCCAGACCGTGGTAGAAGATCTGGGCCAATTGCCACCTTGGAACTTCGTGGTGTGGGCATTTCCTCAAAAGTTCATTGAATCTTTCCCACGCCTCATGAAATTGTTCCCCACCCTGGAGTGTGAAGGTAGTGATAGCTCTTCTGAGGGCATTGGTCTTTCCTATGGGGAAGAATTTCTTTAAAAATGCATGCCTCAGTTCCTCCCAGGTGGTGATGGGTCTACCTAGGGTTCTAAGCCAATGAGAAGCCTTGTCTCTTAATGAGAAAGGGAACATCTTGATTAGAACAATGTCAAGGCTAATGTTCCTAGGTTTTACTGTTCTTGCTATGCGGTCGAGATCTTCTAGGTGCTGAAAGGGGTCTTCATTTGAGCTTCCATGAAAGTGGCTCTGGATTAGACTTAATACATTAGGTTTTAGCTCAAAATCGTCTCCCCCTTCGGGGATCCTAAGGTGTGGCTCGACTCTAATGGCAGAAGGGTTATAGAAATCACGGAGGGGTCTTGGCTGGTTCTGAAATGGTGGTAAATCAAGTGGTGGTTGTCCTGGTATGTCATTGAAAGGTGGTGGTTGTTCTTGCGGGTTCTGTAACCGTTGTATGGCTTGCATGATGGTGTGGATTTGTTGTTGCTGAAGCCGATGGTTAGCATTGATTTGAGCCTGGACGACAGCCATAGCATCTGGTGGGGGTTGATCTTCAGCCTCATCTACCCTAGGTTCAGCCATGTTTTCAACAGAATTACGTCGCCTAGATTCCTGCCCCAAAACACACAATTCGGGATGCAGTGAGCGCCTCCCGTGCATACACTAGAGAAGAACAGGAGGGGATGCGGAGGGCGACAGATGCGAGAAATGTGTTTCAATCAAGCACGCAAGCCTAATCCTTATGGTGTATTCCTTAGGAGACCTAGAAATCTCACAAAGGGTGATTAAGTCCGTAAGCACTGGACTCCCCTTCTCAAGGCTAATCTGGCCAGGTTGATTACGAGGGGATTGCAGGGAAGGTTCTTCCTTTGGCTTGCGCCTCCGGTTCTATAGACCCCACAACCGCGGTTGTTTGACACTGTCCCGCAGCCTAGTCACCAGATTCTACCAAGGGAATGAAAGCCAAGTGCCTAGCAGACAAAACCTCACCTTTTGAGACTTAACTCAGTCCTGCCTAGGGCACGTCTACTCAGTTTTAAAGGGCTAGGATAGTGCTTGTGCTTAGGGTGATGTGATGAGGCGTTGATTGGGGTGGTGCCTCTTAATGTTCTACTTTCAAAGTGTGTGCTTCTAGCAAAACATGATTTTCAAGCAAGGATTTGTTAAGATATAGTGTCTTTTAGTGTTTCATCCTTACTTAAGTACTTTTTAGGGTTGACGTATCTTAATATTTTCAAACAAGTTTCAGTGGGCACGTCAAGTTCTGCACACAACTTAGTGAAAGTAGATTTCCTTTTATTTTGTAGAGGCTCTAAAACCCTAGTGTACTCATCCTGATAATCATGCAGCTTCTATTAGATGAGTCAGTTTTAGGGTTGAGTGGTGCGGCCCAGGTCAACTCACGGTGGCTTCGTAAACACCACTCAAGAGAAAGAGAAAAGAACACTCCAAGAATTTATCCAGCATATTAGAGTGTACATTTTTTTGTAGGGTGATGTGTTAAGAATGTGGGTCAAGCAATCATTCACCACGCCAATTTTTTAGTTTTTATGATTTTTTTTAGCTTTTTCACGCAAGCAAACAATGAGAGAGAGAGTACTCACTATCGGTCCTCGAGGCGCCTACTTCCTTGCTACCATAGTGGAATGCGTCGCTTCGCCGTCCATGCGCCGAATTCCTGCAACCGTCAAGTAAAAAGGAAAATAGGGCATTAGACGATATGAGAATGAAGGTGGAATGGAGGTGATAAAACAAATCCGTTGCCTCCCCGGCAACGGCGCCAAAAACTGACGTGCCTTCGTGCGTGTGTGTTAAGAGGTGTCGTTATAGTTGCACTTGATACGTCGGTTTTAAAAGAAGTAAACGGAGGTGAGTCCGAGTGTCTATCTCAGGGAGGCGTGGAAATCGGGTTTTGTTTACCACTTGTTGTCACGAAAAAGCCGGAGTTTTGCTTGCGAAAGAGACGGTTTTGAAAAGCGAGAGATAGAGAGAGTTTAAGGTTAGAAAGCTCTTGGTTTTGATTATGCACTTTAAACAGAAATTAAAATGGCAACTAAATGGAAAATAATTTCATTAAACATGCATTCATAGTTCATGGTTTACAATATTAAATACATGCTTCAACAAAAGTAAATGAAAGCTTAAAAGAGAGAGAGAAAGGTAGAGAGAGAGTAGAGAGCGACGAGGCAGCCACGGCGGTGGAGGAGGCTCCGTCGGCGGCTCGTCGTCTCCGACGATTACAAGAGTGCCTAAGACTAGCTAGGAGAGGAGTGGAGTAGTTGCAAGTGGGAGAGGATGCCTTGAATGGTGGTAGAAGGGGGTTTAAATAGAGTTAAGGGCTTCCTAAAAGAAGAATGTGCTTTAGCGACATCCAGAACGTCGCTAAAACCGCTTCCAGATACGTCGGTGAAGGCCTTCTGCCGCCGGTCAGCCGCCCGCCCCTCTCTCTCTTCAGGCACGATCCGTGGATGTCGAACGAGAGCCGTCCGATTGAAGATCGGACGGCTGAGATCCTCCCGCGCCTGCGCTAGGATCGCGCTTCGGGCGCGCGTGCGCGCGCGTGTTTCCGCCCGGCATGCGCGCGCACGTGGGAGGTGGGGCGCTGTCGTCGCGCCGCGTGGCGCAATCCTAGCCGCTCGCTTCTGATCGCGCGGCTCAATTTTGCCGCGCCCTTCGCTCGCAATTGATTTCCGCTCCGCGCGATTCGAACGCGCGTCGCCGCGACGCGGGCGTGCACGCTAACCGTTGCGCCACGCCCGCGCTTTGTCGCGGCAACCGCGGGCGAGTGCGCGGATCTCGGCCGTTTGATCGAAGATCAACAGCCGAGATGCGTCCTTGGCTGGCTTGGGGGCGTGCGAGCGGCGGGGGCGGGGCGACGTGGCGCGTTCTAGGCCGTTGATCTCCAGATCAACGGTCAGGATTTCTTAGGCCCATTGTGGGAGCTCTGGATGTCGGATTTGGCCGATCTTGAGTCCGTTAGACTCCGTTCGTCGTCCTGAATCCATCCGTGCGGTCCGATTGCTCATCTGAGGCCTGCTTTGACAAATGCTTTACACAAATGGCCATTAATACAGTTTATAAGCAATCTTGGTACTTGATGCATGCAATGCTCCTATTCTACTTTATGTTGTGCCTTTTATTCTAAAGATGGGCCATATTCAACCTAATTACTACCCCCTTGCGTGGTGTTATCAAGGACCCCTTCCAGCATCTAGAGGATCTTGACTGCATAGCACAAACTGTGAAACCTAGGAACATTAGCCTTGACATTGTTCTAATCAAGATGTTTCCCTTCTCATTAAGAGACAAGGCTTCTCATTGGCTTAGAACCCTAGGTAGACCCATCACCACCTGGGAAGAACTGAGGCATGCATTTTTAAAGAAATTCTTCCCCATAGGAAAGACCAATGTCCTCAGAAGAGCTATCACTACCTTTACACTCTAGGGTGGGGAACAATTTCATGAGGCGTGGGAAAGATTTAATAAACTTTTGAGGAAATGCCCACACTACGAAGTACAAAGATGGCAATTGGCCTAGATTTTCTACCACGGTCTGGATAGCAACCTGTGGAACTTCATCAATGCCTCATGCGGGGGGAACTTCCTGAACAAAGGCGAGGAGAGCACCCTTGAGCTCTTTGAGTCTATGAGCAAGAACTCGCTCAACAATGCCTCCATGACCCAGTTCAACAGGTCCAGTCAACCCCATGGTGGGATTTGTGAGGTACAAGCAAATTCTAGAATGGTTGACATGGACATCATTACCAAGAAATTGGATCGAGTGGAATTGGTGGACAAAAAGATCGATGAGCTACTGAACTAGACCAGGAACCCCTTACAGACTTTCTCCCTAGCAAAGGGAGTGCATAATATTGACCTGGTCCAGCCCTTAACCCAACTAAACCTGGAATAACCCTTGGCCACGTTCTAGGGAGGGACCTTTACTCCCTCAACCCTTGATTACTCTTTTCCCTCTTCATTGACATCGGTTATCTTTGAAGATGTGCAAGCTGTCCAAGGTTATGCGAAACCTGACCCTTTCTCCAACACTTACAACACTGGCTGGCGTAACCACCCCAACTTTGGTTGGACAAACCAGAAACCACTGCAATTTCAAAACTAGCCTAGGCCAAACCAGCAGCCACACTTGCCCCCTATCAGTAAGGACCACCAGTTAGACCCCAATATAATCAGAATAGGGCAGCCCCTCCCCCACAAAATCAAATGGATACCCTAATAAAGATGATGGCTGACATGAACCAGAAACATCAGGAGGAAATGGCCTTGGTAAAGGGACAGTTAAGCCAACTCTTGGACTGTAAATAACAAGGATCTTTACCTTCGCAACCACAACCGAACTCGCGAAACATAATTAACAGAGGCCCCAATTCGCAAGGGTTCCAAGGCAACCCCAGGCAGGATCACATGGTCCAGCTAGCCCCGCAAACACCTCCTGGGTTTGGTGCTTCTTCGTCCTCGTCTTCTGAAGGATCAACCCATGGCCCCAATGCCTCTGCGAATGCGGTGACCTTGAGAAGCGGCACCATGACCCTGGATCCCAAATGGCCGACTCTCTCCGATACTTCATCCGCTGAAATACCCGACTCAGAAGAGGCACCAACCAAGGACCCAGAAATAGAACCAATCCACATTCAGACACCCTACCTGAGGCCTTGGAAACAATCAAGAAAAAGAAGAATGTTGGGGAAACTGAGGAGCTGTTGGAAATCTTTAAGCAAGTACAGATTAATATTCTGCTCCTTGAAGCCGTCAAACACATCCTTGCTTGCACCAAGTTTTTAAAGGATGCCTGTACACCCAAGAGTAAGCCGAGACCTCAAGCACCTAGGAAGGTTGTGCTCTCTGAATAAGCAAGTTCCGTAATATCAAGCAACCTTCCACTCAAGCGAACTGACCCAGGAGCGCCCTTGATTTCCTGCAATATCCGGGACATGACGTTTGATAGAGCGCTCTTGGACTTAGGTGCTTCTATCAATCTGATTCCAACAACCCTATACCACCAATTTGGTTTTGGAGAGCTGACACCAACCCCTGTCACCATCCAGCTGGCTGATAGATCAGTGAAAACCCTGAAGGGGGTTGTCGAGGACGTGATTGTACGGGTCAAGGACTTCTATTTCCCGGTCGACTTTTTGGTGCTCGACATGGAAATCCCTGAAAAATTATAGAACGCACCCATAATCTTAGGCAGACCTTTCTTAGCTACTGCTAAGGCAAACATTGATTGTGACATGGGATGTATGGAAATCGCCTTCGGGGATAGGAAAATGTAATTGGATATCTTCCGGGTGACAAAGTCTTTTGATTGCGATTACGTTGAAGAACATGATCTCGTGGAAACTCTGATCGAGGAATGCCTCACCCTCAATTCTGTATCAGACCACCAAACCCGTAATGACTGTTCTGACCCGTCACCATCAATACCCGTGGACCTCTGTAAGGTTGAGTACCATCACACGACACCATTTGCGGAGATCGATGTTGATCAACTTCCTCCCTTTCCCTTCCCATCGATTGTGGTTCCACCCACACCTGAACTTAAGCCATTGCCAGAGAATCTCAAGTATGTCTTCTTGGGACCTGACCAGACCTTCCCAGTGATTATTAATTCTCATCTAACCAAGGATCAGGAACTCAGATTGACTGTGACCCTTTCAGAACATCGGGCCGCCATTGGTTGGACCATTTCTGACTTAAGAGGAATTAGCCCCACCTATTGCACCCATAAGATTTACCTAGAAGACGGGGCATGACCTTCCCGCCAGATGAAGAGACGTTTAAACCCAAACATGCGGGAGGTTGTTAAGAAAGAAATTATCAACTGGCTTGACGCCGACATCATCTACCCTATCTCCGATAGCCCCTGGGTGAGCCCCACTCAAGTGGTTCCCAAGAAAGTTGGGCTCATTGTTGTCACCAATGATCATGGCGAATCCATCCCCACTCGCACCACCACCGCATGGCGGGTGTGTATTGATTATAGGAAGCTCAATGAAGCCACTAAGAAGGATCATTTCCCCTTGCCATTCATTGACCAAATCCTTGAAAGATTGGCAGGGCAGAAGTATTTTTGCTTCCTGGATGGATATTCAAGATATAACCAAGTTGCAATTGCTCCGAAGGATCAAGAAAAGACCACATTCACTTGCCCATATAGCACATTTGCATTCCATCGAATGCCGTTCGGGTTATGCAACGCACCTGCGACCTTCCAGCGTTACATGCTAGCCATTTTTTCGGAAATGGTGGGTGAATACTTAGAGGTCTTTATGGATGATTTCTCTGTATTCGGGAATTCATTCGACTATTGTCTGCGCAACTTGGAGAAAATCCTGAAATGATGTATCGAGGTTAATCTGGTGTTAAGTTGGGAAAAGAGCCATTTTATGGTTCAAGAAGGAATTGTTCTCGGGCACATCATATCGCATAGGGGCATCGAGGTAGATCGGGCTAAGGTTGATTTGATTTCCAAACGTCCTCCACCTAGTTCGGTCCGACAGATTCGTTCATTCCTAGGACATGTTGGCTTCTACCGAAGGTTCATTAAAGACTCTTCCAAGCTTTCCAAACCCTTGACCGACCTTCTAGCCAACGACGCCATATTCCACATGTCTTCTGATTGCATCCAGGCTTATCACACCCTCCGGGACTTAGTCTCCACCGCACCTGTACTTCAACCCCCAGACTGGTCCCAGGACTTTGAGATTATGTGTGATGCATCAGATTTTGCCATAGACGCTGTCCTGGGACAAAGGCAAGATAAGAAATCCGTGGTGATATACTACGCGAGCAAAATGTTGGATGAGGCCCAACGAAATTATATGGTCACAGAGAAAGAGCTGCTCGCTGTAGTCTTTGGACTTGAAAAGTTCCGATCATACTTGTTGGGATCCCACGTGACGATTTACACTGACCATTCAGCCATCCGGCACCTGTTGGCCAAGAAGGACGCAAAGCCTAGGCTCATCAGATGGATCCTGCTTTTGCAAGAATTTGACCTGGAAATCCGAGACAAGGCCGGATCAAAGATTGTGGTGGCTAACCACTTGTCTAGACTTCATCCAGACCACATTGGACCCTCCCTACCTCTATCTGATGCCTTCCCTGATGAACACATCCTGGCTGTGCAAGACACGAAAATGCCTTGGTATGCTGACTACGTCAACTACTTGGTTGTAGGACAAATCCCGCACAGCTGGTCCAGACAGCAATGGGACAGGTTCTTGGCTGAGGCCAAGCACTATTTCTGGGATGATCCCATGCTGTTTCGCCTCTGTGTTGACCAGATTATCAGGAGGTGTATCCCCGAAGATGAAGTTCAGAGTGTGCTTTCCTTTTGTCATGACCAAGCTTGTGGTGGCCACTTCTCTGGAAAGAAAACAGCTGCAAAGGTTCTGCAGTCTAGATTTTTCTGGTCATCCCTATTTAAGGATGCACACAACTTTGCCAAGACTTGCTCACGCTACCAAACGCTAGGGACCATGACCAAGAAAGATATGATGTCCCTCCAGCCCATTTTGATTGTCGAAGTCTTCGACGTTTGGGGTATCGATTTTATGGGCCCCTTTCCACCATCCAATGGCTTCGAGTACATCCTGGTCTCGGTAGACTATGTTTCCAAATGGATTGAAGCCGTCGCCACTCGCCGATGCGATCACAGGACTGTCATGGAATTTGTTAGGAAGAACATCTTTTCCCGGTTTGGAATACCCAAGGCCATGATCAGTGATGGTGGAAGCCATTTTATCCATTCCCAATTTCGTGCGCTACTTCGAAAATACGAGGTGAACCACCGCATTGCTACCCCGTATCATCCACAAACAAATGGGCAGATCGAGGTCTCAAATAGACAAATCAAGAACATTTTACAGAAGACTGTGAGACCTGACAGGAAAGACTGGCCCACACGACTTGATGATGCCCTGTGGGCATACAGGACTACTTTCAAGACCCCGATAGGCATGTTGCCTTATCGCCTGGCCTTTGGCAAAGCCTGCCATCTTCCTGTCGAATTGGAACACCGGGCTTACTGGGCTGTCAAGCAATGTAACATGGATCCCCAGTTAGCCGGTGCGTAGAGGACGCTCCAATTATCTGAGCTCGAAGAAATTCGTTGGGACGCTTTTGAAAATAGTCGACTGTATAAGGAGAAAATGAAAGCTGTCCACGACCGACTCATTCATAGAAAAACCTTTGAGCCTAACCAGCAAGTCTGGCTGTTTGACGCCCGCCTAAAACTCTTCCTGGGGAAACTCAGGTCCAAATGGACAGGACCATTACGGGTGGTTAAGCCCTACTCTAATGGGGCGGTTGAAATCGCTGATCCTAACACTGGGCACACTTTTACAGTTAATGGTCAAAGATTGAAGCATTTCCTGGCCCAGGTTCCCCTAAAGGAGAGTGTCACCCTCGTTGAGGGCTGACACGGAGCACCGCCCAGCTGGTGGCATTAAACTCAGCGCTTCCTGGGAGGCAACCCAGAGGATTCAGACTGATCCGGTATTTTACGTCACTCAGGTACTATCTTTTTGAACCCTTATGCATTCATGTACTTGCCAATGAGGACATTGTCCAACTTAAGCATGGGGGTGGTAAATTACGTAATCAGTCTGAATATATTAAAAAAAAAAAATTGAATTTAGGAAGAAAACTTAGGTATTAGAAACTTGTCAATAGTGGGAAATAATACAAAAAGAAGTTAAACACTTAGACTTTTCAGGCGTTCAGGCTTAATCAGCCCTGGTGTCTATTAAAATATGGATTTAGCTTCGAATCCTTGCAACCTTAAGCTATTCTAATCCATCTACTAAATAAGGTGATAAGTATACTACTTATCAACTCACCCTCTAACTCAGAAAAACTTTGAGTCTAAGCATCTGCACACATTTTTGCACAGACTCACTCCTCGGAGATTTTGACAGAAATTAGGTAGCTAATGAACTCTCTAGGGTGGTATGGCTAGCAAGTTGTTGTGGGTAACAGTCCATTGGTAGGTTGTCCAGAACCCAGCCACAGACCATTTCTTCTTCATTGCCTCTAGGTACATTTGAGATCAGGGAAGCCACCTACGAAAAAAAAAAGAAAGGGAGAATAAAATCAAATAAACCACACTTCATCGCACAAGTATGGCTGGCAAGTGATCATGGGTAACAACCCATTGGTCGGTTGTCCAGAGCCCAGCTCAATAACTGTATAAAAAGAACCAAAACACTTAAGGAAGAAGCGGGGAAGTAGTACAAGCCGGGGAGATATACACTAGAAAAATCCTTGTGTTGACCCCAATTAAAACAAACGTAGGGAGAAAACTCCCAATCGAACAAATACACCTTCAGGCAAATTTATTTCCTTTTCCGGTCACCTAGGGGCATAGAAACCCGAAGTCTGTCTGAATTACTGTTAAGTGAGTCTATCACAATCTTCACACCAAGATGCTTAGCACTTAGGGTTTTGACCGAGTTTTGGGTGGGTTGGGTAGCCGTAAAAAGTTACCAACCCACACTGAATTCTGAAAAAATTCTAAAATATATATATATATATACATATACATATACATATGTATAGTTATATACATTAGAGCAAGGATTCGGGCGATTCGTATTTTGGCAGACACCCGGGCGCTGCTTAGTCTTTGTAGATTAAGATCTTCATATATTTCCACCTATTGACAAGTGACGAAGTGTCTAAGCAATTACTTCTTAAATTTTGAAAGAAAATAAAGGCTAGAATAAACCTTGCTAGGGACTAGCAAGGAATAAGCATGGGGGTATGATAACACTGCACAAGGGAGTGATAATTCTGATAAATAGGGCCCATCTTAAGAATAAAAAGGACAACATAAGTAGAATGGGAGCATTGCATGCATCATGTACCAAGATTGCTTATAAAACTATATTAATGTCCATTTATGTAAGCACTTGTCAAAGCAGGCCTCAGATGAGAAATCGGACCGCACGGATGGATTCAGAACGACGAACGGAGTCCAACGGACTCAAGATCGGCCAAATCCGACATCCGGAGCTCCTACAATGGGCCTAAGAAGTTCTGACCGTTGATCTGGTGATCAACGACCCTCATTGCGCCACGTAGCCCTCGCTCCACCGCTCGCCACTTCATCCATCAACTGAGATCAAATCTCGACTGTCGATCTTCGATCGGACGACCGAGAACCACGCAGTCGACACAACAAAGTGTGGGCGTGGCGCAACGATTAGCGCACACGCCCGTACGCACGCGACGCGGGTTCGAGCCGCACGGTGCGTGAAATTGGAGACGAAGGAGCGCGCGGCGAAATTGGGCCGCCCGATCAGCAGCGAGCGGCCGAGATCGTGCCACGCGGCGTGCCCTCAGATCGCGAGCGCTCACGCGCGCACGCACGTCGGGCGACGACGCCCGCGCACACGCGCGCCCGAGGCGCAATCCGAGCGCATCCAAGGAAGATCTCAACCGTCCTATCTTCGATCAGATAGCTCTCACGCAGCGGCTGCGGATCGAGCGTGAAGAAGAACGGCGCGGGCGGTTGACCGGCGAGCTGGAGGGCTTCACCGACACTTTTGGAGTGGTTTTAGCGACGTTCTGGACGTCGCTAAAGTCCCTTCTTCTTTTAGAAAGCCCTTAACCCTATTTAAACCCCCTCCAACCACTCATTCAAGGCATTCACTTCCCTTGCAAGTACTCCACCCCTCTCTTAGCTAGCTTTAGGCCCTCTTGTAATCGTCGGAGACGACGAGCCGCCGACGAAGCCTCCTCCATCGCCGTGGCTGCCTCGCCGCTCTCCCTTCTCTCTCTCTTCCTTTCTTTTAAGCTTTCCTTTACTTTTGTTTGAGCATGTATTTAATGTTGTAAGCTATGAACTAAAGCTGCATGATTAATGAAGTACTTTTCGTTTAGTTGTTTATTTTAATTCCTGTTTAAGTTGCATGATCAAGTAAGAAACAACTCTAACCCTAATCTCTCTCTCTCTCACTTTTCAAACCGCACCTTTCGCAAGCAAAACTCCGCGCTTTCCGTGACAACAAGTGATAAGCAAAATCTGGTTTTCATGCTCCCTGAGACCGACACTTGGACTCACCTCCGTCTATTTACTTTAAAACTGGCGTTGCAAGTGCGACTATAACGACACTTCTTAACACACATGCACAAGCGCACGTCAGTCAGTTATAATAATGACCCAATCATACTACCTATATTGTCTGCTTTTAGATTTGTTGTTGCTATAGGAGTCTCTTTCCCTTTAGTGTTCTCTATTAGGAACTTCTTCAAGATTTCTTCGATGTACTTGTTCTGGGATATGAATATCTCATCCTCCAGCTGATCTATTTGAGTTGAAGGAAGAATCACAATTCTCCCATCATGCTCATCTTAGACTAATCCTGCATGATCATAGCGAACTTTTGTCATAATAGATCATTAGTAGCATCAAAGATTATATCATCCACATATACTTGAATTAATAAAAGTTCGCTTTCTTTTTGTTTAGTAAAAAAGGTGGGATCCTCTTTTCCTATTTGAAATCCATTAATCAAATAATCTCTCAATCATTCATACTAAGCCCTAGGGGCTTGTTTAAGACAGTATAAAGCTTTATTTAGTCTAAAGATGTAGTCGGAATGTTCCGTATTTTCAAACCCTAGAGGTTGTCTCACATAGACTTCTTCTCTAATAAATCTATTTAGGAATGCACTTTTGACGTCCATTTGAAATAATTTAAATACCATATGGGAGGCAAAGGTTAGCAACATCCGAATGCATTCTAAGCGAGCCACAGGTGCATATGTCTCATGAAAATTGACACTTTCTTCTTGGTTATACCCTTGGGCCATAAGTTTAGACTTGTGTCTAATCGTTCATCTAGATTCATCAAGTTTATTTCAAATGACCCATTTAGTACCAATAACTTGTTGTGATTCTGGCTTTGGAACAAGTTACCAAACATTATTTCTTTTAAGTTGATTTAATTCTTCTTGCATTGCTAAGATCCAACACTCATAACAAAAGGCATCCTTAATTGAGAGACAAATGCGCCAAAAGCTAAATTGTTAAGGGAGGATCTAGTCTATACTCCTTTCGAAGTTTCACCAATTACGAGAACTTTAGGATGGTCTCTTAAATAAGTAAGATCTTTAGGTAGATCAACTAGTATATTATCTTTAGGTATGTTGGATGGGTCTTCTATAGGTAAATCATCCTAACTACTAGAAGATCAGGTTTTTGGGATTGTTTTATCAAACGATACATATACGGTTTCCTCGACAACAAATGTCTTCTTGTTAAAAACTCTATGGGCTTCACTCTTTTAAGAGTATCCTAGAAAAATCCCTTCTTCACTTCGAGCAACAAATTTATCCAAATTTTCCTTTATATTAAGGATAAAACATTGACATCAAAATACTTTGAAGTAAGAGATTCTTAGATCTAAGTCAAAGTATAACTCAAATGGCATTTCATTTAGGATAGGTCTCACTAAGGCTCGATTTTGAATATAGAAATTCGTGTTTACTGCCTTAGTTCAAAAATATTGAGATAGCTTTGACTTGTATAGTATTGTGCGGGCACACTCTTGGAAGGTCATATTCTTTCTTTCTACTAGATCATTCTGAGGAGTACCTCTAGGGAAGGCATATTCTTTCTTGATCCCAAACTTGGTACAATGATTAGTAAATAATTGATTTTCAAAAATTCCTCCATGATCACTCCTTAGTTTGGAAATCACATATCATTTTTCACTCTGAATTCTCTTTTCAAGTTTGCTAAATTTCCCAAGGGATAGATCATTAGTCCAAATAAAGAGTACCCAGGTAAATCGAAAAAAGTCATTAATAATGACAAGACTATAACGACACTTGCTTAAGCTTTTAGACTTGGTTGGTCTGAAGAGATCTTGGTGGAGTAACTCCAGAGGTCTTGAAGTACTGATTAAATTTTTAGCTTTAAGTGAAGTTTTATACAGTTTTCCCAACTTGCAAAATTTGCAAACATTTGTCTTCTTAAAACTCATTTTAGGCAAACCCTTCACCAAGTCATGTTTCACAAACTTCTTTATATTTTTCATGTGAACATGCCTTCGTCTTCTATGCCAAAGTGTTAACTCCTCATCCGATGCAACCAAGCAATCAAAGGTGTCGCATTTGTCAAAGTCAACAATATAGATATCCTTGAACCTAAATCCTTTTAATAGGGTTTGTAATTTGTTTTCTTATCCTTAATTTTGAAACCGTCGAAGGTAAAATTAACTTTGCATCCTTTATTGCAAATCTGGCTAACACTTAACAAATTATGTTTAAGTCTTTTTAATAATGAACGCTATCAAAGGAAGTTTGAGAGTTACCAACTTGACCAGTACAAATAATATGACCTTTGTGGTTGTTGCTAAAGATGATTGTACCACCTTCCTTGTAGTCGAGGTTGAGGAAGATTCCTTTTTCTTCAGTCATGTGCTTGGAGCAAACTATGTCCATGGCCTTTTGTCAAGTGCCTGTCATGCACCATTTTTCAGTAGTTTTCGATGGAGAGGGTTGTTCACTAAGCACCCATCCATTATTATCTGACAAGGTCCTAATAGATTCAAGGTGACCACTACGGACTCTATACAACTAGTCTTTATACTCTACGTTGTCTTCCAGAAGGTACCCTATAAAATAAGATTTCAATGTGTCTCTTGGTATCCACATTTTCTTCTTGGGTCTAATCTTGTTAGTGCATTGTGCCCAATAACGTGTGTCATCAGGTGTATACACTTCGTCTACCTTTTGACTAAAAGAGTTATGTGTGTTACTTTGTGGCCTAGAACTAGATGTTTCATGATCATTTTTTGGAAGGTACCCTAACCCAAACTTAGTAGTTTTTCTAGGTTTGCTTTTCCCTTGGTGAAATTTTCAAGGTCATTTACATGAGAAATAGATTTTTCTTTTAGCTTACTTATGCCAATTTCTAGGAAATTAATGTAAGTTTTAAGGGAATTGATTTCACCAAGCAAGTCTTCATTCTCTTTTTCTAGTTTGTGTGTCTAAGTGATTGAAACTTCTAAGTCTTTTGTGATCTTTTTATTCTTAGTTTTTTGTGCCTTAGCTATATCATGCAGCTTAAAGATGGCTTCTAGGAGTTCATCAAAAGAGAAAGAAGATACTGATGTATGCTAAATCTACACGATTAAAAATATGCAATCATTGTAGCGTGCAAATTAAGTGATCAATTAAATTTATATCTCTGAATTATAAGGGGTACGAGTTGAACATAGGGAGGCAGCCGATATTAAAAACCTTTCTCAATTATTGGAGCAATAGATAGTATATTGGTATCAATAGAGGCACAAATAATAATATCAATAGAGACACATATATGAAATGAATACTGAATTTTATTTCTACTATAAAAAAAAAGGCATCACAAATATAATATTAATTAAAGATTTCAATAAGAATAAAAATATAAGAGAATAGAGAAAGGAAAGAGAGCGAAGTCACTTGAGGGATGCTTGTTGGAAGCATTTGATGGAGCTTTAGATCCAGGGCACTGGGAAGAAGAAGACTGGAGAGGAATATGGTGGGTGTGCACTATGGTGGGGCTAAGGTAGGGAGGCTACTACTAAACTAGGCTACTAATTAACTAAGACTAATTGGTCTTCTAAGGGTTGGAGGCTAGGTCTTTTGATAGGAATCTAGGTGGCTTCTTATTGGCTGATCTAGAGTACTTAGGATCACTACTTTGGGTGACCTATGTTAGTTTCTATGGGGAGGCTAGGATTGATTAGATAAGGACCCTTAGATCTAAAGTGTAGGGCTAGGATAGGAGGGGATTTTTTTGTTGGTTTTCTAAAAATAGGTGGCCGACCATTAGGATATGTTCTAGGTGGGTTGGCCAGCCACCTTGGAAAAGATAAGGTGGGCTAGTTGGAGGCCAGGGTTAGGTTAGGAGGGGAGGCAGCTAGGGTTTCCTAGGGTTTAGGTTTAGGTGGCACCTAATTAGGTTGTTAGGGTTTTGGGTTAAGATAAAATCTAGGTTTGTTTAGGATATGTTGTCTAATAGGTTGGGTTAGTTATAAGGTAAATAGGTTGAGTCTAATTAGGTAGGCTTTAGTTTATTTAGGTGGCTAATTAGGTTGGGGTTAGATCTAATTAGACTTACTGAGTATAATTAGACATGGTTTGGTTGGTTTGATCCAATTGGGTTCCAACTGAACCCAATTGAAGTTGGGTGCACCTAAATCATGTTGTACTGCTCCTGCTTAGATGTGGCTAAGTCTATTGGGTCTAGGTTGGGTCTGATTCGACTCAAGTGAGTCAAATCAACTCAAGGTTAGTCCAATCAAGTCCCATGGACTTAATTGACTAGTGGCTAGCTCAATTGACTAAGACTGAGTTAATTAAGTGTAGTATGGACCTAAATAGGTTTCTAGGTTAGGGATTGGGTATTGGATAGATGAATTAGGATTATGGATGGTAGGATAGGACTATGGATAGGTACATGGATAATGTTATCTATGTTTTTAGCTTTTGAGCTCAAATATCTAATGTTTAGCTGGTTTAGGGATAGGTACTAGGATAAGGTCATCCTAAGATTTTAGGGATAGGGTAGGGTTATCCTAATTCCTCTCTTTCTTTCTTTGTTCTTGTGTCTTCAATCTTTTTTTATTTCGACTTTATTCCTCAATCAACTCCTAGCTCAGCTATAACTTCTACTCCCATCTAGCTTTATTCTTTAGTTCTTCAGATTACTCTAAGACCTATCACCTACACTATTCACAAAAGACTAAAATTAGGTGATAGTTCTTTATAAGATAAATACAAAGCTCAAATATACATGCATACTCTAAATACAACATTTATAAACCTAATGCATGATTCTACTAAGGAATTAGCCCTAGATTAGGTTAATTAGGTGATGAGTGTAGTTTTCCCTTCGAAGAGGGGTGACGTAATAAATGCGGAAATAAAATATAAAGCAATCTCACCAAAGAAAACCAATCACACAATGTACACAATTGTTTTTAGGTGGAAACCCAAACCGGGTGAAAACCACCACCTAACCCTCTCGAGTTAGGATTTTCCGATCAACCAAGTTGATCAAAATCCACTAAACCGAATCACTTAAAACGAGGGTGATTCAACCTCAGTACAACCACGCTACAAGTACGAGGGTAGCGTTCCTCAACCCCTTCTCTCCACGAGAAGGATTTTGTCCCACGAAGGAGACGGGAATTCGCAAAGCGAATACCCAACCAAATAACAAAGATAAAATAAACAACAAGTCCTATAGAGCCAACAAAGTAATTATAAACCTAGCTTCTATAGGAATTAGGAAACTCCCCTTTGCAAGGAGTGCGTCGAGTTGATGACGCGGTGCGTGTGCCACGCGATGGCGCAATGTCGCTCTCGTGAACAACGGCGGGAGAGCGGGTGCGTGAAGGCTTGATGCTCTCAAGATGTAGAACTTGAGCTTAGAGAGCAAGATCTTTTCTGGACACAAAAGAGTGTGAAAGTGTGTAGCTAAGTGTATCCAAGTGTGTATGTGTGTTGCAAAGGTTCCCCTCTATTTATAGAGGCCTTAGGAAGGCTTTGGAAGGCTTAGGAAAGGTTCTATAGCCGTTGGGAACAAAGCCCAAGAGAATCAGGCCGAAATCAGGACAATGATTACACTTGACAGGGTGATCAGACATCTAATTCTTGCATCAGACGTCTGGAAGGCCACTTTAAGACGTCTGATTTCAAGGTCAGACGTCTGATTTCATGCGGGTTTCTTCCTGACTTGGATCAGATCTAAACAGGGCTTTTGCGCAAGTCCATCAGACGACATATAGGACGTTTGGCACTATGTCTGGACGTCTGGAAACCTACTTTTACTGTGGGAATGGATTTTCCAAACGTTGCAACGGCTAGAAAATCTCTGAGAAGAGATTTTGGGTCAGCCGAGGCAAAATGGTCATTTATCAGACGTCTGGAAAGGCCTAAGGACGTCTGATAAGGCTCTAACGGTCATAATCTTGAGTGCCTGCTAAGCTAGCCAAGGGTCTACTATCTAGACGTCTGGCAAGTCCATCAGACGTCTCCTAAGACGTCTGGTATAAGGTCTGGACGTCTGATTTCATCAGACAGAACTAGCTATGTCCAGCCTAACAGATATCAGACGTCTGAAACAACAGTCAGACGTCTTAAAATACTTTATCAGACGTCTGATTTAGGAATTAGATGTCTGGAAGTGCTGTTTGAACCCTATATTGGTTTTCTAGGTCTTCTACAGAAAATCTAAGTATCCTAGGGTTGTGCAGGTGTTCCTAGGACTACTGTTAGGGTACTTTGAGGCTCTTTAACATAATATTCTAAGGAAAATAAGAGCAAGAAAATAAAGACAAGAGATACAAGAAAGGATTAAAAAGAATCTATCCTATTCTTCTTGTCTTCTATCTTCAATCTGTCGCTCCACGCGAACCTCCTCTGTTTTCCGTCAAGCTCCTCCAATCCGTCCTGGATGCGAGCTCGAACTCCGTCTAAACACGTCCACATTTGCAATTGACCTGAAATCTAGGACTCAAATTGCAAATGTTAAATAACACGTGTTTTGTTATCATCAAAATAAATGATCGTGGTGCCCTAGCACCAACAATCTCCCCCTTTTTGATGATGACAAAATCGTAAATAATGCATAAAATCCTCCCCCTTTTTGACATTATCAAAAAGGTTTGATTGATTTTAGATTTCATATAACTCCCCCTTAAAACATGCTCTTCTATAAATTTATTTTAACAAAGGTGATATTCTCCCCCTTTTTGTAACAACAAGATAGCTATTATTTTTCTCCCCCTTACTAAATAAAATTTAGCTACCTTATATCTCCCCCTTAAAAATTGACAATTAGCTCATAAATTTTAACTCCCCCTATCTAAATGCTTATGAAAAGATAGGGTTAAGAATTTTACCTCACCTACCATGGCCAATAAAATGGCCCGAATGGTGGTGGTGGATGCCACATCGGATGGGGCTCTCATCCATAGCTTGGAGGCCCGGGCATTGGCGCCGGTCTCCAGTCTGGCAGTCGACGTGCGGCGGGTCCGTCGTTTGTTCGCCGTCTCGTCGGTCGTCTTGTTCTCCTCCTTGGTCTACTCCTTGGTTCTCCCAACTTGAGTTGACCAGCCTTGAGTTTGTAGGTCCAGTCCTTTGTGTTGTAATTATCCCTGAACCCTACAAAACAAGATTCTAATTCTTTCTTCGGTATCCAAGTGGGCTTGGATCCGGATCTGTTAGCGGGTCTCCTTGATGGAGATCCTTTCTCAACCTTAGGGCTATAAAAATTATCTACTTTATTGATTAATTTGTTGGAGTTTTCCCTAAGACATGTAATTTCTTTTTCTATAATACTCATCTTAGTCTTTAAGTCAGAAATTTCTAATTTTAAACTATCATTTTCTTCAATCAATTTATTATTTTCATTAATGAGGTTATTATTTTCTAATAACAGGTTATTATCCTTAGGACTAGTTTCTATGTCCTTAAGTTTTATTTCTAACTTATCATTTTCAGATTTAAGAAAACTAAGATTCCTTTTCATGCTTTTGTTTTCTATTTTTAATGATTTATTAAGCTCAAATAGTTCATTAAAAACTTTCTTGTAAATCATAACTTACCTCATTGTCGCTGTCGCTTCCGCTTTCACTATTGCTATTGCTTCCTCTGGCCATGAAACCAAAGCAAGTGGTTTCTTCTTTTTCTTCTTCTTCTTCCTCCGAGCTGGAATCGTCCCAAGTGGCTTGGAACGCCTTCTTCTTAGATTTCTTTTCCTTTTCCTTTTTCTTCTCCTTTTTGAGAAGAGGGCACTCTGGTCGTAGGTACCCTTTCTCGTTGCAATGGTAGCAACGTCTCGGGCTTTCCTTCTTCTCCTTTTTCTCTTTGTTTAATTCCCTACAAAACTTGGAAAAATTTTTAAGTAAAATTCTAAAGTCTTCGTCGTCGGAACTTACCTCGCTATCCGACGCGGCTCTGAAGGCGAGAGTCTTCTTCAGTTTTGGCTCCGGTGTATCCTTCTTCTTCTACTTTAACTTTGTCTCGTAGGCCATTAGATTGCCTAGGAGATCTTCCATGTTGAGCTCCTCTACTTCGTTCGCCTCCTCGATGGCGGTGACTTTCTGTTCCCACTCCGGTCCAAGGGAACGAAGAAGCTTCCCTTGAAGCTCCCCCTTGATGAAGGTCTTCCCTAAAGCTTTTAAATTGTTTACTATGAGAGTGAACCTAGTGCTCATCTCACTTAAAGTTTCGTTAGATTTCATAGAAAAAGCCACAAATTCTTGTGAAAGTAAATTGAGTTTAGAAGTTTTTACCTTAGAGGTACCTTCGTGAGTTACCTCAAGTGTGTGCCAGATCTCGTATGCGGTGGCGCATTGCGAGATTCTGTTGAACTCCTTCAAGCTGAGCGCGCAGTAAAGGGCGTTCATGGTCTTTGCGTTTAAAGAGTGCTCACGGATTTGTTGCTGCGAGTAGCCTCCCGCGGGTTTTACTGGGATCTCAAATGACGTCTCGCATCTGACCCAGATCGTGAAGTCGGTGGCTTGAAGCCAGGTCTTCATCCGCAACTTCCAGTAGGGGTAGTTGCTCCCGTCGAAGAACGGCGGACGGGTTGTGGACTGCCCCTCGGAAATCCTGCTTGTGGAATAGCTTCCCTCCATGATCTTCTTGCCGGGTGTTACTTCGAACTCGCAAGAACCTGCTCTGATACCAATTGTAGTTTTCCCTTCAAAGAGGGGGTGACGTAATAAATGCGGAAATAAAATATAAAGCAATCTCACCAAAGAAAACCAATCACACAATGTACACAATTGTTTTTAGGTGGAAACCCAAACCGGGTGAAAACCACCACCTAACCCTCTCGAGTTAGGATTTTCCGATCAACCAAGTTGATCAAAATCCACTAAACCGAATCACTTAAAACGAGGGTGATTCAACCTCAGTACAACCACGCTACAAGTACGAGGGTAGCGTTCCTCAACCCCTTCTCTCCACGAGAAGGATTTTGTCCCACGAAGGAGACGGGAATTCGCAAAGCGAATACCCAACCAAATAACAAAGATAAAATAAACAACAAGTCCTATAGAGCCAACAAAGTAATTATAAACCTAGCTTCTATAGGAATTAGGAAACTCCCCTTTGCAAGGAGTGCGTCGAGTTGATGACGCGGTGCGTGTGCCACGCGATGGCGCAATGTCGCTCTCGTGAACAACGGCGGGAGAGCGGGTGCGTGAAGGCTTGATGCTCTCAAGATGTAGAACTTGAGCTTAGAGAGCAAGATCTTTTCTGGACACAAAAGAGTGTGAAAGTGTGTAGCTAAGTGTATCCAAGTGTGTATGTGTGTTGCAAAGGTTCCCCTCTATTTATAGAGGCCTTAGGAAGGCTTTGGAAGGCTTAGGAAAGGTTCTATAGCCGTTGGGAACAAAGCCCAAGAGAATCAGGCCGAAATCAGGACAATGATTACACTTGACAGGGTGATCAGACATCTAATTCTTGCATCAGACGTCTGGAAGGCCACTTTAAGACGTCTGATTTCAAGGTCAGACGTCTGATTTCATGCGGGTTTCTTCCTGACTTGGATCAGATCTAAACAGGGCTTTTGCGCAAGTCCATCAGACGACATATAGGACGTTTGGCACTATGTCTGGACGTCTGGAAACCTACTTTTACTGTGGGAATGGATTTTCCAAACGTTGCAACGGCTAGAAAATCTCTGAGAAGAGATTTTGGGTCAGCCGAGGCAAAATGGTCATTTATCAGACGTCTGGAAAGGCCTAAGGACGTCTGATAAGGCTCTAACGGTCATAATCTTGAGTGCCTGCTAAGCTAGCCAAGGGTCTACTATCTAGACGTCTGGCAAGTCCATCAGACGTCTCCTAAGACGTCTGGTATAAGGTCTGGACGTCTGATTTCATCAGACAGAACTAGCTATGTCCAGCCTAACAGATATCAGACGTCTGAAACAACAGTCAGACGTCTTAAAATACTTTATCAGACGTCTGATTTAGGAATTAGATGTCTGGAAGTGCTGTTTGAACCCTATATTGGTTTTCTAGGTCTTCTACAGAAAATCTAAGTATCCTAGGGTTGTGCAGGTGTTCCTAGGACTACTGTTAGGGTACTTTGAGGCTCTTTAACATAATATTCTAAGGAAAATAAGAGCAAGAAAATAAAGACAAGAGATACAAGAAAGGATTAAAAAGAATCTATCCTATTCTTCTTGTCTTCTATCTTCAATCTGTCGCTCCACGCGAACCTCCTCTGTTTTCCGTCAAGCTCCTCCAATCCGTCCTGGATGCGAGCTCGAACTCCGTCTAAACACGTCCACATTTGCAATTGACCTGAAATCTAGGACTCAAATTGCAAATGTTAAATAACACGTGTTTTGTTATCATCAAAATAAATGATCGTGGTGCCCTAGCACCAACAATCTCCCCCTTTTTGATGATGACAAAATCGTAAATAATGCATAAAATCCTCCCCCTTTTTGACATTATCAAAAAGGTTTGATTGATTTTAGATTTCATATAACTCCCCCTTAAAACATGCTCTTCTATAAATTTATTTTAACAAAGGTGATATTCTCCCCCTTTTTGTAACAACAAGATAGCTATTATTTTTCTCCCCCTTACTAAATAAAATTTAGCTACCTTATATCTCCCCCTTAAAAATTGACAATTAGCTCATAAATTTTAACTCCCCCTATCTAAATGCTTATGAAAAGATAGGGTTAAGAATTTTACCTCACCTACCATGGCCAATAAAATGGCCCGAATGGTGGTGGTGGATGCCACATCGGATGGGGCTCTCATCCATAGCTTGGAGGCCCGGGCATTGGCGCCGGTCTCCAGTCTGGCAGTCGACGTGCGGCGGGTCCGTCGTTTGTTCGCCGTCTCGTCGGTCGTCTTGTTCTCCTCCTTGGTCTACTCCTTGGTTCTCCCAACTTGAGTTGACCAGCCTTGAGTTTGTAGGTCCAGTCCTTTGTGTTGTAATTATCCCTGAACCCTACAAAACAAGATTCTAATTCTTTCTTCGGTATCCAAGTGGGCTTGGATCCGGATCTGTTAGCGGGTCTCCTTGATGGAGATCCTTTCTCAACCTTAGGGCTATAAAAATTATCTACTTTATTGATTAATTTGTTGGAGTTTTCCCTAAGACATGTAATTTCTTTTTCTATAATACTCATCTTAGTCTTTAAGTCAGAAATTTCTAATTTTAAACTATCATTTTCTTCAATCAATTTATTATTTTCATTAATGAGGTTATTATTTTCTAATAACAGGTTATTATCCTTAGGACTAGTTTCTATGTCCTTAAGTTTTATTTCTAACTTATCATTTTCAGATTTAAGAAAACTAAGATTCCTTTTCATGCTTTTGTTTTCTATTTTTAATGATTTATTAAGCTCAAATAGTTCATTAAAAACTTTCTTGTAAATCATAACTTACCTCATTGTCGCTGTCGCTTCCGCTTTCACTATTGCTATTGCTTCCTCTGGCCATGAAACCAAAGCAAGTGGTTTCTTCTTTTTCTTCTTCTTCTTCCTCCGAGCTGGAATCGTCCCAAGTGGCTTGGAACGCCTTCTTCTTAGATTTCTTTTCCTTTTCCTTTTTCTTCTCCTTTTTGAGAAGAGGGCACTCTGGTCGTAGGTACCCTTTCTCGTTGCAATGGTAGCAACGTCTCGGGCTTTCCTTCTTCTCCTTTTTCTCTTTGTTTAATTCCCTACAAAACTTGGAAAAATTTTTAAGTAAAATTCTAAAGTCTTCGTCGTCGGAACTTACCTCGCTATCCGACGCGGCTCTGAAGGCGAGAGTCTTCTTCAGTTTTGGCTCCGGTGTATCCTTCTTCTTCTACTTTAACTTTGTCTCGTAGGCCATTAGATTGCCTAGGAGATCTTCCATGTTGAGCTCCTCTACTTCGTTCGCCTCCTCGATGGCGGTGACTTTCTGTTCCCACTCCGGTCCAAGGGAACGAAGAAGCTTCCCTTGAAGCTCCCCCTTGATGAAGGTCTTCCCTAAAGCTTTTAAATTGTTTACTATGAGAGTGAACCTAGTGCTCATCTCACTTAAAGTTTCGTTAGATTTCATAGAAAAAGCCACAAATTCTTGTGAAAGTAAATTGAGTTTAGAAGTTTTTACCTTAGAGGTACCTTCGTGAGTTACCTCAAGTGTGTGCCAGATCTCGTATGCGGTGGCGCATTGCGAGATTCTGTTGAACTCCTTCAAGCTGAGCGCGCAGTAAAGGGCGTTCATGGTCTTTGCGTTTAAAGAGTGCTCACGGATTTGTTGCTGCGAGTAGCCTCCCGCGGGTTTTACTGGGATCTCAAATGACGTCTCGCATCTGACCCAGATCGTGAAGTCGGTGGCTTGAAGCCAGGTCTTCATCCGCAACTTCCAGTAGGGGTAGTTGCTCCCGTCGAAGAACGGCGGACGGGTTGTGGACTGCCCCTCGGAAATCCTGCTTGTGGAATAGCTTTTTAGGGTCGAGTAGGGTAACCAGGAGTCAATCTAAATCCCTCTTTATTTCCTTGATTTGATGAAATGTCTCTTATGGAATTGTAGGGGTATTTCAAATGTCCCTACTTTAAATCATCTTATAAGTCTATGATTAAGGGTAATCACCTAGATGGTCATTTCCTTCTGGAGCCTTTTCCTAATGCTTCAGTTGCAGTTTAGATGAGGGGTGCTATCTCTTTTGATTATAGTTTGGTGGATCCTTCCTCTCTTAATATTTGGTGCTTTTGGAAGAATTATGTGGCCATTACCCCCATTGATTCAATTCCTCAAGCCTTGTCCCTGGGTTGTTCTTTTCATGAAAAATCAATGCATATCTTTGCTATTTATGACTCGTATCATGCTGACATTCACTCAAACCTGTGGTGTCATCTAAGTAATTTAATATCTTCCAATGCTTGCCCTATCTTCCTATTAGAAACTATCTTTCTTGTTGTAATTTTGATCATGTGCCTATATTATCTGCTGCTCCATCTCATTCCTCCCACCCACGACCTTTTCATTTTCAGAATATGTGGTTACGGGACAAAAATTTTAAAGGCTTTCTAACTTTGAAATGGGATCGATCTCTTGTTGATCAAGCTTCTGATCTTATTTCTAAGTTGTACCCTAAACTTTTTTCTCTAAAGAAAGATCTCAAGTCTTGGAATAAATCAACTTTTAGAGACATATGTTTAATGGTTAAGAAATTAGAGATCCTTCATGACAACCTTGATATAAAATTAGCTTCCCGTTGGGATGAAAATCTTTCCATTTAGCTCAGTGACATTTGCATTCGATTAGATGATGCCCTATCTAAGCTCAATGATTTTTTAATGCAGAAAGAAAAGATTAATTGGATAAAATATAGGGAAGGATGTAATAAATTCTTTTTCATCACTGTTAAAAGGTGGTTTGCTAAACGTGCTTGCTGATAAATGCCAGTTTATCATCATCCTTAATAACTATTCATATCTAGTTCCTAAGGTTCTGTCAACAACATTGCATTATATCGTTGCATTTAGCATGCATATGCATTTAGGGTTTAGAGCATACATTAGCATTCTTTTCGCGTTATCTTATGTAGTTTCATTTGATTGCTAGGGATGAATGCATTGGAAATTAGAGAAACCCTTGCAGTATGGAAGGCACTTGGTACAATTGTGAAGGCAGAAGGTCCAATAGTTGGATCCCAGCTCAACTCAGCTGCATCCAGCTTAAATTTAGCTCCACTAAGCTATAGGGCAGCTCATGTCAGCTTAAAGAAGCTCCTTCCAGCTCCTCCTTTATTTAATTAAGCTACTAGCTAGCTTAGCTAGCTCCTCCAATATATCATCGCCTACCCTAATTCCCCTCCACATTAATGGCTGTCCAACCTAGCCAAAATTCCTCCATAACACCTCTTCATGATGGTGCCAAATTGGTCTATTCACACCTCTTCATGGCCGTTCACACTTGCTTGTAGAAGTTTCCCATTTTAGGCGCCAAACCACCTTCCTTAGCACCCCTTCACATGGAGCCAAGGAAGCTTCCTAACCACCCTACATTTAAGACGTCCACACTACCTTCTAGTTGGCACCAAAAGTAGGAAGCACCCCTTCATGTGAAAGGCCACCAATGTTGGTGCAAGGGAACCACGATCGTTAATTTTGATGATAACAAAACACTTGTGTTTTAACATTTGCATTGAGTTTAAGATCTCAGGATAAATGCAAATGATTACAAGTGTGAAGGAGCTCAAGCTCGCATCCATGGCGGATTAGAGGAGCTTGATCGATGAGGAGTCTCGTGTGGAGCGAGAGCTTGAAGATAAGAAGATGAAGAATAGGATAGAAGTTCATTTTGTTCTTGTTCTATGTATTTATCTTTTTGTTCTTTGCTTTTTTGTTTGTCAAGATTATATGTTAAAGAGCTCAAAGTAACTAAACAATAGTCCTAGGAACACTACACAACCCTAGAATACTTAAGTATTTCGTAGAGAACTTAGAAAGCCAAAATAGGCTTCAGACAGCCTGATCAGACGTCTAATCTGGACATCAGATGTTTGATCTTAGACTTTAAGACGTCTGACTGTTTGATCAGATGTCCAAAACACTTGGCTAGGAACTTACTCTTTGTTTGCCATCTTTAGATGTCCAGCCCTTAGCCTAGACATCTTAAAAGACGTCTGATGACCTTGCTAGATGTCCAACTAGAGGACCGTTGTCTTTGTCAAACTTAATCGTTGAGGATTATCCTTTAATTTGATTTACATTCACTTTCAGACATCCGTAGAGAACCCTAGACATCTGATAAATAAACATTGGGCCCAATTTAACCCAAATCACTTTTGTCAGTGATTATAACTATTTGAGCCTCAGGAAATCCATTCATGCAGTGATTTGTGTTTCCAGACGTCCAGATAAATTGCTAGATGTCCGACCTGTCGTCTGGGCAACTTAACACTAGAACTCTGTTTCGATCTTGTGAAAACAGGAAGGAAACCATCTTAGTATTAGACGTCTGATTTTTCTCCCAGAAGTCTTATAATTAATTCTCAGACGTCCGTCTTGATCCAACTCAGTCAAGATCTTCCATCCCTCTAGATCAAACGATCGATACCTAGATCGGATGATGTAACGACCCGGTTCCCGAGTCCCTACGAGACACGAGAACCGGACCGACTCGACTAATCCCAAGACCTAGTCGTCCAACGAGGAAGTAACCAAAAGACAGTAAAATAAACCACATTCAGCATGAATATAACTAACAGTAAGAAAGTACAACAGTAAGGAAAGAAACTACTACAGTAGGTACCACCACAACAGTAAAACAGCATTTATCATATAACAAGAACTACAGGTAAAGAAGGTACAGCGGAAACAAAAACTACTCACTAGAACAGAAACAAAAGGAGTACAAAAGGCTGTGGTAACTCTACTGGACCCTACTCGGCCCAGCGTCCTCTGCAGCCGCCAACCCTGGCTGCTCAACACCTGGTTTTGAAAAAGGTAACGAGTGTAACACGTCAGCAAAACGCTGAGTAGAGTGGCAAACTAACTAAAGGCAACAGTAGAGTGTACAATAGCTGTTATGTTCTATTACTTCCTTTATTCACATCTTTCAATTTTTCTCACTATTTCATTTATTTCTCAGATCCTTTACTTGATCTCGAATGTCCTCGTGGGAACGATCTTGATTGCAGTCTTTTCCAAAAGTAGAAGTAGCACGTGGTGCTCTCCTGGCCGGGAGAGTCCCTCGTGGTGATCCTACCCTCAGTCAACCACCCCAAGGTCACTGACAGACGTAACGGTGACTACGGCACGCGCGATAAACGCACAGGTAGCTAGCCCGCACTGGCACGCGGTCAGTCGTTTCCGTTAACGGGTGCACCCAAAGCACAGCACGGAACCAGGGCAGAGCCCTCTCAGTAACAGGGGTCCAACCCCTCCACAGTAACCAAACCGGGGCCTTGCCCCTCCACAGTCCGTGCACCCTCGCCTGACTACCCTGGTTTGCCCTAGTGGGCCTAACAAGTCGGTGAAGGAGGCTAGCAGAACCCCGGGGCCCGTGGGGTAGCTAGTACTCTCCTAACACTACTAGCTCTCCTCGGTACTACGTACACGAGGGCCAACAAGTCGGTACAGAGCGGCCAATCCTAACCCCGGGTCCCTGGGGCGGCTGGCCCCACTCTGCACTAAACAGGTACAGGTACTTCCCTTGGTACTGCGTACCCAAGAGACAGTACAACTACATCTCAGTTCCATTCCTTTTTCTTCCTAGGAGTTCCACCCCTAATTCCCTGTAGGGTTCCAGCTCTTTATCTCAGAACATCATATGTTTCACTTTCCAGATTCACGTTCTCAAAATCCATGATCTCAAACATGTTTCTTTATTCATAACAGGCAGCTGTTAATTCAAATTACAGGCAGCTTTATATTCCTTTCCATTTTTCCAAGACTGCAGTATTATACATTCCACTAGTTTTTCCATCCTAAGTTCATTCCACATCCTAGGATCTAGCATACAACTAGTTTTCCAGCCCTAGGATTCATGCATCACCTAGGAGCTATCATTCCATACATTTCTCATTCCTAGGATTCATGCAATGTCCTAGATTCTAGTTATGGTTCCATACTTTAACAGGTTTTAAAAATAACTTAAGCCACTCTACCAGGTACAACGGGAGTAATGGGGGCGTGATCGGGAATCCCGCGTGCCTCCGCGACTCTCAAGACAGCAACTGAACAAGATCCTGTCACAAGGATCAAACACAAGGAGTGTCTCAAAACAGTGTATAGCTACTGTAGATGAGTAGAGGAATTAATTCTGAAGAGAACGCAACTCGAATCACGGAAAACGGAGCCCGAACGGGCCCTAAACGGGTCGAAAAAGACGATACTGTGCAAAATCAGACGTCTGGAACTTCCAGACGTCTTAAAAAGTGGATCAGAGAATTACCTGTTCAGCGTGGTTTCCCAGACGTCCAGAAGTCTGCGGGGACGTCTGCCTAGATCCCAGACGTCCGATGGTCCCTCCGGACGTCTGGAGGTCACTCCCGCCGTCTGGTACAACTTCCAGACGTCTGATTCGCAAAGGATGGCGAATCAGCGAACCTGCGCATAGGAAGGAGAAGAAGGAGGAGACGGTGGAGACGGGAGGGGAGGCGCGCCCCTTTTAACGCCGCGCGGAGAGGAGAGAGAGAAGGCGGCAGGCTGCCTGCAGCCGCAGAGAAAAGAGGGAATATGCAGTCTGCGCGCTCAGGTGCGCAGGCGAATCGCGTGTGTCGAAAATAACGGATTTCCAGACGTCTTGAAACTATCCCAGACGTCTTATCAGACGTCTGGTTGTGATCCCAGACGTCTTGTCCGACGTCTGAGCCACCTCCCAGACGTCTTAAAATACGTCTGGGGCACACATTCGTTACAGATGATGACCCAGATGTTTGATAATAGATTTAGACATCTGATAACCCTTTTAGAATCATTAATAGTCCTGATTCTGACCTGATTAGCCTTGGATTTGTTTCCAATGGCTACCTAAGGTTTCCACAGCCTTCCTAAGGGTTCCTAAGCCATCTATAAATAGAGAAGGACCCTTCCTTTATTATATACGCCTTGATATACTATTTCCACATTTTTTTGTGTCCAATTGATATTGAGAAGTGTTGTTGCTCTCAAAAGCCTTAGTCTACATCTTGAGAGCACCATCTTCATAGTGCACTGGCTCTCCCGCCGTTGCATACAAGAGCGCCGACGTGCCCTTGCAAGGTTCACGCACTCCGCGTTACTAGCCGACGCACTTCTACCAAAAGAAAGTTTCTTTTTCCTATAGTAGCTAGATTTACATTATACTTTGTGGCTCTATAGGACTGTCGTTATATCGTCTTTGTTTGATATTTGCTTTGCGAATTCCCGTCTCCCTTGTGAGACAAAATACTCCTCGTGAAGTGGAGGGATTTGAGGTACACTACCCTTGGGTTCAAAGTAGTGTTGGTTGTAAGAGGTTAAACTACCCTTGTGCTAAGTAGTTCGGTTATTGGATTTGATCGACTAGGTCGATCGGAAAATCCTAAGTCAAGAGGCTTAAGTGATGGTTTTTACCCGGGTTTGGGTTTTCACCCAAAAATCATTGTGTACCTATGTGATTTCTTTTTGTGAGATTGATTATTTATATTTTCGCATTTTATTTCGTATTACGCAAATCTTACCCCCCTTCATTAGAACCTTCAACCAAAAGGTGCCACTCCTATTCACACTTAGCTCATTTAACACCCTCCCTTTGATCCTACAACCACCACCTAAAAAACATCCTAGCCCTTCATCCAAAGGGCACGTCCACCCTCCTCTTCACACCTATAAAAAGACCTCCACTTCCACCATTACAAACCATCCTTGGCTAGCAAAAATACTTCCTATATTCTACCCATATCCCATGCCCAAGGAGGAAGAAAAGAGAGGTGATCAAAGGGAACACCGACCTTGTCCCTTTGGTGCCCACCTTCTCCTATCTTCTTCCTTGGCTCCACGCCAAGGAGCACATCCATCCAGGGAGGACGTCCACCTTAGGAGTAGAAGCATTCAAGAAGCAAGGATGATCCTCGTTATGCCCAGGAGCTGTTGAGTCTGGAGCGAGGATATCTTCAGGCATTTTGGGAGAATCTTCTTACTTGTTTTTTTTGTCATCTTTGTTGTAGTAGTTTAAAGCATTGTTCTACTTGGTATATTAATTGTGTGGTGCCATTCACACAATTGATCTCCCCAAGTACTTTGTAGATTCCACTACATTTCTTAATTCCAAAGTGCATTTCCATAGCTTGTTGTCTTTATTTTATGTGCTTTAAATTCTATTTTTTCTAGTAGCTTTAGTGCACCACTTCTCCTTTCTAATTACCTTAGGCGCACTTGCCTAGGGTGAGCTTAGAAAGGTAGATTCTTTCATTCACTTAGGTGTAGTCAAATCGATTTTCCATGTCCCGATTATTGAAAAAAACAAAACCCAATAGACAAAAAGAAAAGTGTCGATTTGAGAGAGCGAAAGAGAGAACCATCTATTTAACTAATAAATTGGCCTCCTTGGACGACTGGTGATGGCCGTGATGATAACTAGGTTTTGTTGTAGAAATAACGTTGTAGTACAGCTAGTTATTGCCATCATTACATATATAATTTTTTACTCGGAAATAAAAGAATTCCCGAGGTCGAACTCAGGGAGCAAGTCGTATTCTAGAAGTACAAATTCTTATTACAAAAATAAAGAGAGAGAGAGAGAGATGAAGAATTTGGTGGCTTCTTCTTCTTCTCTTCTTTCTTCCTCTTTGTCTCTTCTTTCTTCTCTTCCTGTTATTCTTGTCTTTTCTCTTCTGTTCTTCAGATCTTCCTCTCGTGCTCTTCTTCTTCTGTCTTCTGTTCTTCCTTGTTTTCTCTTCTTCTTTCTTTTTCTTCAGATCTTCTTCTTCTTCTTTCTTGTCTTTCCTCTTCGTTGCCGCGGTCCTGCTTCTTCTTTTCTTCTTCTTCCTTGCCTTCAAGACGTCGTCTGATTGCATAAACCGCTGCTGCTACAGTGTCTCCCTTAGCTTCCGTCTTCTTCTTCTTCCGCAGTCCTTCTTCTTCTTCACCTGTGCCTGCACACTTCAAGGTTTTCGTCAGAGGGCAAAACCTACTCTACCCTCCCCCCCGCGTCTCTCTCTCTCAGAATTTGCTCTTAGGAAAGCTCTCCCAGAGCAACCGGGTAATCGGGTACGCGGGTCGCGCCCGGGTCCAGGCCCATCGGCGTGCGGTGGTGGGCGAGGAGTGCAGGTCGGGCTAATCGGGTCGGAGCCAGGTCCGCGGGGCGTGAGCGCGGACGAGGCCGGGTAATCGGGTGGGTGAAGGGGACCTCACCCCGTGATCTGAGGCAAAGAGCTTAAGAAACTTTTTGCCTTTAAGCGCCCGCTCGCCTCAGTGGGTTTCCGAGGTGGGACTAAATGTCCCACCCCAATTTGGGCGCCTGTGCGAAGGAAGCAGCGGCAGTCGAGGCATCGCACGAGGGCTTCGCCTCAACTGCAGCCTGGCGCTTCGCGAAAATACCTCGCACAGCCTGGGAGCGTTCCCTGGGCGCGTCGCGCCTGGAGCAGCAGGTCGAAGGAGCTTCTTCACCTCAGCAATGGTGGCGGCGAGTGAAGTTCCTGTTTACAGAGAAAGGGCCTCTCGGCCTAATTAGATACGCGGAGGACCTTCGCCGTGGCACGGCGAAGGTGGTCGGAGGGTCTGCAGGTGGCGGGGCGGAGCCTAAGGGCCGCCCTAGGTCAAACTGCAGGTGGCGAGATGGGTTTGGTCGGTGGGTCTGCAGAGGGCGATTGGTGGGAAGTGGAAGGGCGGAGGTTGATCAGGGTGAGGACGCGGAGGTTCTGTGTTGGTCGGCGAGCCGTGTGGGTTGCTCGAGTGATGGGAGCGGATCGCCGGAGTGTGGCCGGAGGTGGAGAAGGTGACGGTGGTCGGGTCGGTCGAGGGTGTAATTGACTGTAAAATAGGGAGGAAAAGAAAGAGGGGATAGAAAAGACTAATTCTAACCTAGCTAAAGTGACGAAGGGGACGAAGAGGCTGCCGGCTCGTACCTACCGGAGCTGGAGAAGAAATGCCCAGTGGGGGAGGACGGCGGCGACGACGGGGCAGAGGCAGCGCGTGCTGGTATTGCGCGACGCGGAGGAGAATCAGGAAGAAGTCTCTGCTGCTGGTATTGCGGCAGAGCGAAGAGGAGGAGGAGGAACCGCCGGAGCTGGAGGGCTTCTGCCGGAGTGGGAAGAGAGGAAAGTTGTGGGGGTTTTCTCTGTCAGATCCAAGCTAGGAAGAACGGCGGAGCGACGGGGGTATTTATAGGGGCAGAACCAGAGAGGAGGGCGGAGGGAGACGACGTGTCTCCCTCACCGGAGGACGCCGGAGGAAGGATACCCATACCGTCCGTGCGTTCGCACGGCCGGTATGGGTGGTTGCAGCCAACAGGGGGGTGTTCCTGCGACGGCTGACGACGCAGGGCACCCCCATTTGACTTGGCAGGCTCCCTCCCTTACCCTGCACGGCGCCATGCTCCGCGCAAGGTCGCCGAAGCAAGGTGCTGCTCAGGTTTTGCAGGAGGGACCTAAACGCAAAGAATGAAGGAGAGTTAGGGGCCAAAATGTGAGGGTTCAAAAGTTGAGGGCCAGAAAGTTAATGTATGAGGACCAAAGTGTAAAGTTGGTCAATAAGGTTTCTTCTTAGGCCCAAGTTTTTATACATGACTAATTAGGACCTAAGGAATCTGATGGTGAATTTTATTTCTAGATTAAATCTTATTTGACTGGTCAATTTATGCAAAAACCCAAATTAAGTTGTTAATTGGGCATGGTTCTCAATGTAGGTCAAGATGGGTTCCTAAGGCCAAATTGAATGTTCTAAACCCTAGAGATTATTTTTCTATAAATTTTAAAGGGTTTATTCTATTTTTACTTTTCCTCGAACCTCGTGAATTGAAGTGGGTTTGTTTTAGGGTTACAGATTATCATTTAGTTCTTCGGAGTTGCTGTAGCCCTTGTTGAGTTATTTCATCCCACTTTTCTTCTTATTAGGTTGTTTTGTCCTATGTTTGGACCCTGAGTTATCCTGTTTTCATATTGGATTGGTGAAATTGCATTTTTACCCCTCAGTTTATGTTTTCTTTGCAAACTGAGAATCTCTCTGAGCCAAGCCTTTCTAAGGTTATGTAGGAGCTTTTATTCTCTGTATTAGGTCAAAATGAGCTAGTTATGGCTCATGATGAGGTTCTCATCAACGACCCTAGATACTCCACCATTTAGGTTTACAAATTTAAAAGTTGTTTGTGATTTACGCTTTGCAACAACATAAAAATCTGCAATTACAAAATTACGTATTTTCGCTACCACTTTTTGACGCCGTTGTCGGGGAGGCACGACTTAGTCACATCTTTATCTCTCTTTCTTACTTGGTCTTCACAAATTTTCTGCTTTATTTTGTTTAGGTGTGAATTAGGAGCGGGAGTGGGATTTGGAGCACTTGGAGCAGAAACTTCAAGTTTCTTTTCTTCCTCCGTACTTCAGGTTAGCACCCCAGGCCATTTATTTTCAAAAATAAAAATAAAAATCTCTAAAAAATCTTTAAATTATCAAAAAACATTCAAAAACAAGAAAAATTAAGGGTGGCGGAACCCTAAAAGTTGGGTTGCTTGTTTGCCTCACTTTTCCTCCACCTTTACCTTACTGGTGTTTGATTGTTGAAAATCCAGACTTCTATCTTGATTTTCAAAAATCCAGTTTAGGCACTTAGAAGTTTCCTAAAATCACTAAATTTCATCCAATGAAGCCTCTTTGAGTCAGGAACCTTCAATCCAATTTTCAAGAAATTTTACCAAATAGAAAAAATTAAATTTGTGGACTAAATAAGGGTCAGTCCTTGTCTTTTTACTATTTTCTTACTGTTCGCAAATTTTATAAAATTTTTCTACTCATCAGCTTTGAGTAAACTTTATATTGTTAGAAACCTTTAGAAATTATCTACATCATATAAAATTCTCAAACATTTTTTAGGCCAATTGAGGTTTCTATAGAATCATTCTTTCGAATCTATCATTTCTGACTCTTGACACTAGTAAGAAGAAAAATTCCAAAAAAATATTACATAATTTCCTAAAATCTCAAAAAAATTAATTTTTGATTCCTTGTTTGATTTTACATCAAGTGGTGGTGTTGTTTTCTTGTTTGGATCACCACTTTTAAAGACTTCATAAAAAAAGATTCATTTAGGAGTTGTATAACTAGGATTTTCAATTCTAGTCACATACACTCAACGTAATTGATTCTCACCAACTTTCAACTTAATTGTCTTATTGTGTGATCACCTTCAAACTTGTTTGAACATTTAAAAAGAGAAAATCTTAAAATCTACACAAAATTTATCAAACCCTAAAATCTTTTCACAAAAATACTTGTTTGCAAACCTCTTGTTTTGGTTTAGGCCTCACTTCCTGCCCAATTTTCACACACAGAAAAATTGAAATAATCGGGCATTACCCCAATTAACGCACATCACATTCCTTGTGCACTTTAGCCTCCTAGACCTAATTAAAATCTATAGCAATTTGACCCCTAAGGTTTCATCAAACTTAGACTTACTACCTAGGTCATAAGATTTCTTTAGTTGATTTCAATTCCTTCATCTATATCTGGTGCCAGACTAAGAGGTTGTGTCAAATGACTAGGCACGGGTTTATACATGCTCCCAATGATTTTCCTGGGACATGCTTGGGCCCAACCCTCCCCTTAATCAGTCTAGCTAGATTTGTTGAGGAAACGATTATCAGCTATTGATTTCTTATTTCTCAGGTAGACCAAGTCTTAGGTAATTTTTAGGGACTCACCCTTAAGTTAGGTCTAGAATTTTGCTTGCTTGGTTGCGCACTTATTCTTCTCATCTTTCCTTCCTCTCCTCCCCATGCTTCCATTGCATGCACAGGCGACAGTCCTAAAATACACACTTGGAGGGACCTCTTGATTCTGCCCTCCTCACAAAAAGACTTTCTTCCTCTCTGATGTAAACATGTTTATATTACATAAACTGCCTATTTATGCGTGTTCTTAAGCATAGAATTGCATCACATACTATAAATATTGCATAACATGCATCATCTTGCATTTAGATTAGTCTGAATAAAATGTAGGTTAATTGTCTCCTTTTATGGCCAGGGACAGGGCAACTTGTTAATCGAGACCTTGGATCGAAGATTCAACTGTACAGATCTGATCAGGGCAGCGATTGGAGTTCAACGACTCCAAGATCGCCTTGATCGGACATCCGTAGCATCATATAGAGATCGAGGAACCCTAGAAGATTAAGGGCCAAGATGGCATTAATCCGCACCTTAGACAACAAATCCGATCGCATGGATGGGTTCGGATCGACGATCGCAACCTAACGGCATGAAAATCGATCAAATCTGACACCCGTGGCACCATCTATAACATTCAGAAGATGGCGACATGTGGCACCATCCCAGTCGCCCAACCAGCCCCAAGGACCCACCTCCACTTCTCTTCTTCACCCGCTCGACGAATCTGGGCCGTTGGATCTCCATCCAATGGCCACCAGCGCGCGCGCTTAAAATGTAAACGCAACGAAGAAGCAGCGATAGCGCAGCGGTCGAGTGGCCTTGCGTGAACACGAGGCACAGGTTCGATTCGTAATCAGTGGCGTGCACGCAGTTAATCTCGACCGCATGATCGGTGGTGGATGATCCAGATCATCCAATCGACTACAAGCGCTATCAGACGCCCTCGCTTCACGCTTGAGCGCATACGTAGGCACGCGTAGTTGAGGCGCGGAGAGGAGTGATCTAAGTCGTTCGACCTCACGATCGGACTGTTAAGATTTGAAGAACGTGAGTGTGCATTTTAGGTGTGGAAGAGGAGCAGGCGCGTGAGTGACGGGCACGTCGGCCACGTTCAGGCCTTTAGTGACGGATAAATTCATCACTAAAGGTCCTGAATTAATGTTTTTCAAGTTGTAATATCCAAAATGCCCCCACTCCTTACAACTATAAAAGGAGACCCCTTCCATATGGATTTTTCATCCCTTTCTTCTCTTCTCTCCCTCTCCAAAGCTCAAGAGAAGCTTGTCCCACACTTGGGATGCTCCTCAAGATATAAAATTAAATTTTCGCCTCCATTCTCGAAACGGATCCTGCGATGACGACGACGTGCTGCCTCGATCCCGTTCTTCCTGCCTCGACCTCCTTCTTCGCGATCCGTTCTTCGTCTTCTAAGCGTCGTCTCGTCTGGCTCATCCTCCAAGCGATCGTCAAGGAGGATAACTTCTCTCTCCCATTCCTTTTTCCTGCTTTCTAGAGTAGAATTTTCCTACTTTCTAGTTGTAATAGTTTTCCTGCTTTCTAGTGTAATTTCTCACTTTCTTGGTTGTACAAACCTTTTGCAATATCAAGTGGATGTTTTCTCTCTCTCTATCTCTTATTGTCTATAGTACTTCATTTCATTGTAATTACTCCATTTTTTAACAAAAATACAAAAAGAATATAATTGCGAATTTTGATTGACGTAGCCTCCCTGAGTTCGATCCAGGATTTCTATTCTGGTATAAATTTTATTTGTTGAACTTGAGTTCTTTGCTATTCAAACTACAACGACAGGTTTTCAAAACCAAATCTGATAGCCTAGCCCTCCGACGTTTCAACACTCTTATTTTCATTCTTCAAAAATGGAAAATCCCCAAAATAGGTCCTACACCGCTTCCACCTTTCACCCACAAAACACTTCTGACCCCACCTCTAATCCTGTTTCTAACCCTTCCACCCAAAATCCATAATCTAACCTACTTTTTGACTTACCCATCTGCAATCTGCATGGACTAGAACTACGTGAGATGCCACAAGGACAAAATCAAGGCCCCCCGCCCAATCCCCTGTACATGATGGTTGAGCAACTAGCTTAATTACAAGCAAACTAACAACAGATGGTTAGGATTGTAACGAACCTAGCCAAACAAGAGAAAAACCCGCCACCCCATCAATAGCCTGTCGTTCCTCTTAAGGATTTTTACGACCCTTCCAATTATGAGGACAGACAAGGGGTGATCATACCAGAAGGGGACTTTGAGATTAATCCTGTTGTTTTGACCTTAATCAAGCACTTCCATGGCCTTCCTCAGGAAGACCTGTTCAGCCACCTTGAGGAACTTACTCTCCTCGGGCAGATGACCCATTCTTGAAATGTGCTAGAGGATTTATGGGTGATGCGGTTATTCCCTCTTTCCCTCAAGGATAAGGTCGCTTATTGGTTCAAAACCATTGGCAAACCCATTACCACTTGGTCTCAGCTTAAAAGCGCTTTCCTAAAGAAATTCTTCCCCATTGGTCATACAATTTCCCTGCGATAATCTATTATGACCTTCCAGAAAAAACCTGGCGAGACCATACATGATTCTTGGGAGCGATTTCAGGATCTTTTAAGAAGTTGCCCCCACCATGAGGTTCTATTATGGCAGCTTGTGCAGATCTTCTACCATGGATTAGAAGATCAACTTCGACATTTTATTGATGCTCGTGTGGCGATAACTTCCTGAATAAAGATGCTGAGAGTGCATATGATCTTTTTGAAGAAATGAGTGAAAACTCAATTAACCATGCGTCCATGAACACCTTTGGCAGAACTAGCAACTCGCAATTCAGTGTTCATGAGATAGGCACTCAGTCAATCCCTGCTACCCAAGATGATCTTCAAATGATTGTCCACAGACTCGACCAGATGTAATTAAATCAGAAGAAAATCGAGGAAAGACTTACTACACCCACCCAGGTTCCACATCTGACCCCGCCTAGCATTCTAAAGAGAGAGAACTTGCATAATGTCAATACCGTCCCTGTTGAGTATAATCAAATTTTCGAGGCTTTATATGGTTCCTCGAGGACTTGCAGTTATCCAAATCCTAAGCCCATTGAGAATATTTTCTCCCTCTAGGAGAAATTTAGAACTCCCTCCAACTCCAACTGGAGGAATTACCTGACTCACTCTTGGCCCAATTGGGTGCCCTCTCAGAAACAAAATAATTTGCAGGGTATGGGCAGAACCAAACTTTCTATCAACCTGGGCCATCCCATGAAGACATCAATGCCCAGGTTATGAAAACCTTGTAGGGGATGCAAAATCAGATGTTGGAGGTAACCCGTGTTGTTACAAACCTCAATAATCAGATTGGGGTTACTTCGACTCAGAGACCTACAGGACATCTACCTTCCCAGCCCAGTCCCAACCCTAGCAATCAGAGGAACCACTACCAGGGCGGGAACTCAAATCAGAACCATACTAATCAACCTCCAATCAACCCAACATCACAGCACTCACCAGGTTTCCTGCAACATCAGGCCCCCCAACCTCCTCCTAGGAACAACCAAACTACCAATGCAATTACTTTGAGGAATGGGAAAACAATCACCGATCCTAGGCCTTCACACCAACCTGATGAAACCTACACTACTCTAGTGGAAATCCACTATCCTAACACCATCACTCAGGAAGAAAAAGAAATTGAATATCTCGATACAACTCATGTCCCTTTTCCTCAAGCTCTCCATTCCACCACCAATAGAAGTAAGAAATCTGAGCCTACAAATGAGGAACTCATGGAATTGTTTGGGCAAGTTCAGATTAACATCCCTCTCCTAGACGCAATCAAATATATCCCTGCCAATGCTAAGTTTTTGAAGGATATCTATACTCTAAAATGACTGAACAAAAATCTAAGACGAGTGCATCTTTCGGAGATAGTAAGCTCTGTCATATAGAGCAAGCTGCCTCCCAAGATGAAAGGCCCGGGCACACCTTTGATTTCTATGATTATTGATGATACTACATTTAACCGCACCCTTCTTGATCTCGGTGCCTCAATCAATATCATCCCCACTGTTCTTTTTGAGGAATTGAAGATCGGTGATCTCAAGTCTGTTGAGGTTGCCCTACAATTAGCTGATCGATCTTCAATCAATCCTAAGAGGATTATCGAAGATGTTCTTATCAAGGTCCAAAACTGTGTCTTCCTAGTCGACTTTTTAGTCCTTGACATTGAGGTACCTGAATCTTTGAGCAATGCCCCTATCATTCTTGGATAACCCTTTCTGGCCACCGCGAAAGCAAATATAAATTGCCATATGGGTAAAATGGATATCACTTACGTGAACCAAACAATTATTCTAGATATTTTCAAATCCTCCAATTTGACTTCATCTAGTCCTTGGAAGTAGCCTTTGGACAAAAGGTGAATCTTCTCAAAAGCTTCTTTTACGTTGGTTGAAACTTCCCAATTTGAAGACTTTTGTACCTACTCTCAATCATGGGTTATCAAATAGGATCCTTCTCCTTCACCTACATAGGATGTCCTATTTTTCTTGGATGCTCTAAAATGTCATATTTCTTTGGTATCATTGATAAAATCCAAGTTAAGCTTGCAGGATGCAAGGCTAATTTACTTTCCTCATCTGCTAGATTGCTTTTGATTCAACATGTTTTGTACTCTATTCTGATCCATATTCTCTTTATTTTAGAGGTTCCTTAATCTATTATTCATAAGCTTGATTCCATCTTTGCCAACTTTTTTTTGGGACACCTCTGATTCTACTCACCATCATTGGATATCTTGGAAAAAGATTTCTACGCCTCAAGAATTTGGGGGATTGGGGGTTCATAATTTATTGCTCTTTATTAAAACTAAAGGGATTGGAATGTGATATTTCGAGATTCTCTTTTTGGTAAGCTTGTCCTAGATCTTCAGGAGGGTGGGTCTTTCCTTCTGTCTTCCCTTCCTTCTAGATTTTGGTTACTCTATGATGCCTATAATGAAATGAAGCCCTTTATTTAGTGGGAGGTTCATGAAGGTAGCATAAATTTTTGGTTGGATATTTGGGTGGGTAATTCTCCTCTAATGGATTTCCTTCCTATGGCTTCCATCCCGTTCCTATCCTTGTTAAAGATGTGCTTCTTAACACTCCTAATGATACACTTTTGTGTACTATTCCTTCTCCCCAAGCTACTATAGAAAGTACTAATCTTGATGGGCCTAGTGATGTTCCTCTTTGGTCCTCTACCCCCTCTAGGAACTTCTCAATGTCCTCTTCTTACTCTCTAAACTTTAGAAACTTTGACGAGGATGTTGCTACTAAAAGTGTTTGGAACCTCAAGCTTCCTCTTCGATTGTCACTTTGCATTTGGTGTATTTTGTAGGCTTCCTACAGATGACAATATTTCCAAGCTCGGTGTATGTCTAGTCTCTAAGTGTTGGTGTTGCTCTTCTTTCCCGAGCTTAATGACCTCTTTACATTTATTTTCCTAAATCCAGCTCGGCTACTTTGTCTCAAGATAGGTTTTCTCTAAAAGCTTACTAGACCCCATTGATATGGGCTCCTTTTTTCCTATCATGCACAACCTTTCTCTGTCAAGAAAGGGGACTATTATTAAGGGTCTTATTTGTTTTATTTGGTATAATGTTTGGTGGATCAGAAACAAAATTAAGAATGAATCTTTTGATCTATGTCGAGTTTCATATTTTATTTCATAAAATTGGTGTAACTTTGAAATGATAAAGTGGTTTCGTGATCAACGTCCCACTAATTTTTCACTTAGTTGGGTTTGACCTATTTCTAGTTTGAAGATCAACATTGCAACCACCTATGATAATTCTTGCAGCTATTTAGGGTGGGTTATCTGTGATCATCTGGGTGAATTCCAGTGTGCTATCTGATGAGGTGTGGCTCATCATAGTTAAAATGCCCAAGTTAAGTTAGAAACTAGGTTAAACACTACATAATTAACACAAGAAATGGGTTAAGTGTGAGAAATAACAGAAATGACCTAAAACAGCAAATCGGTATTAAAAACACATAATTAGGTCACAAAATGAGATATTCTATTCAAAAGTATAATATGGTGATCCATTTGCAAATTAAACACATATTTTGGTTCAAAAGTTCAAATCAAAGGTGAAATCATGTTTTTGGATATCATTAGGACCTTGCATTATTGACATTACGTTTAGGTCCTCATTTCTATACAATTTCTTAAGTTTAAAAACAAAACTCCAAGGACCTCTTTGATAACTATTAGGGACCTATCTGAAAGGCCTGAGAACCGTGCTACTACATTTCTCCCCATTGTTGGGCTCTTTTGCAACACGCCATTTTTCTTATAAGGGTGTTTGTGTAAAATCTCCTAACACAACTAAGGGAGCAGCGGTCCACTATAGCTCACAAGAACAACTGCAGCAGTAGCCGTTGATCTTCATCCTCGCTGATCCTACGGCCAATCATCATCCACATTACGTGCGCACTTGAGGGTAGTTTCACCGCGTCTCCTAGATCCCATCTAACGATGGGATTTGACTCTAAACCTTCCTGTGCATCATCCCTCTCCATCCTACCGTTAGACCTAGGAGCACCTAATTTCACCCTCACGGTGACCACAATCACTAAAGCACCTACTTAAGGACCTTTCCAAGCTCGTGCGTAAGACACTAGCTCCCTACCCCCCTGAGCCGGTCCTTCATCCACATCTCTAGTTCCTCCTCCATCAGGGTCATTTGTGACAGAGGTGACTCTTCCCCCTCAATTTCGTTGCCACAGCAACCCACTGTGGATTTAGGGACCTCATTCTTCGCTGGAGATCTCCTTATCCCCCTTCGTAGCTACAGTGACCAGCTGCAGGCCAAGCATCTCATTCTTCTCTTTGGATTAGGATTTCTTTTCTTTCTAGAGTAATTTAGAGTAGTAATTAGTGTAATGTAGTTTAGTTAGAGTAGAATAGATGATGAATTTGGTGACGGATTAGCATAGGTTAGAAGTAATTTAGTTTAGAGCAACCTCGCCCTCTCTGATCAGTCTAGATCAGAGTGGTATTTTCACCTTGTTCACATGATGATACAGCTTCCCCCTTACTCCACGATCACAACTTGCATTCTCTGATTTCCTCAATGATTTACTTCATCATTCACCGATCCATCAGGCCATTAGCATTTCTAGAGTTCTCTAGCTCTTAGATCTATTATTTGTGCCTATTTAATTCAAGGGTCATTTCATCAATTCCATGAACTCACTAATGACCCTGCATTGATTTGAACTGAGTTGAATTGTAGATTTCTCAAATGTGATTTTGATTTGATGATGAGGCGAATTTTTGGTTCTTCATTGTCGAGGAAAATCATTTTTACTGATTTGAGGTTCTAACAAGGATTGAATTGCTCAATTGGATGAGATTTAGATTTTAATCTAAGGGTTTTCATGCATGCTTTTGGGTTTTGATTCAGATTGAGTGAAGTGAAGCTTTGGGATGCGATAATAGTGGATTTCAATGTTTGATTTAATTCCTTTCTTCATGTTGTCTATGGAATAAGAAGGGGATTAGATTAGAGTGCATTCTATCTCTGAGCTTCAATCTGATTTTGAATGCTTCTGAATTGGATTTTAATGCTTTTGCAATCCTAATATAACTCACATCTTACACTATCTATAGTGTAAGATGGGGATCATAATAAGATTGCAAGGATTAATGGGAGTTGAAGCTATTTTCGCTTGGATTTCAAAAGTTCTAGAACAGATCTTGAATCAAAGTTTTCAGAGGGTTTAACTGTTTATCTTAGATTTGGAATGCATTTTACATCCCAGACCTGAGGTAAGATCTGGAATTCAGGATGTTTATTAATGATTTTGATGCATGAATATGATTCTTAAGATGAGTTTCAAAACAACTAGTTTTCTATTTGATTGTGCTCATGCTTGTGATTGTTTTGAATCTCCCATTCCACATATCAAAGGCGAAATTACAGCTACATTCCTTTGGATTTGACTCTGATTTCAGTAAATCTGAGAATTTTCATAGCTTAAGGACACCTAGCTCTAGGTGTTAATTTCTGTGGAAATAATCAAGACCCTGAATCAGGACTGATTTAGGTTGTAGACACTTGACTATACAGTTGAAGTAGTAGCAGCTGCTATGTGCTGATACATCAGTAGCTACTATTGGTTCTAGCTACTGAAATGAGGCAGCATTTAGACTGAATGAACTGAATGAGAGAGACCTTGGCGAATTAGTGTTGTAATTAAGGATTTAATGAAACTAATTTTTGTATATTGCTAGAGCTCATGTGAACAAGCATTCCTGTAATTGAAAATGAATTTTAATTTAATTTGAAATGCTAGTTTGAGCTTATTTGATTCATTGTCAGCATTTTCATGAACATAACTATCCAAAAAAACATTGGCATGAGAAACGCATTGGAGATTAAGTTTAAATGTTTGAATATCTTTCATGTAAAGTGTTGGACATTTTCGAGTGGTTAAATAGCAAGGTCATCACTTCAAACCCCTTTTAGTGCCTTAAGACCTTAGTTTCAAACACTCATCAAGGCCTAAATGGAGTTAACTTATAAATAAATAAAATACATAAAAAAGTCATAAAAAAATGAAATAAACATGTCTTGAGTAAGATCAGGTATTTTTCTAGGTATGTGCCAAGTTTTAAGGTATTCTGAACCCCCAACTTGGTAGAATATACCAGCCGACGATTCATGATACCTTGGAACTTAATAACAGAACCTAACTTAAAAACATCAAAAAGAAACTTCTTTCTCATCCCATCCTTTCTCTCTCATCCCCTATCTCTATTATACATATAAAAACTATAAAAATCAAAAAATCTCCAAAAATACCCAGAAATACCTTGTATAATGTGTATATACTTGTAAATATAATTTAAACTAAGCTATATGCATATATTGTATAATATGTAAATAATGTGTACAAATAACTTATATATGTATTCTATATATTAAAATAAATATTTAGAATTATTTATTGTACATATAACTTTATTGTATATTTATATATTAATTTATAATAACTTAAATGTATATAAACCTAAGTAATTCTAAATACCTGTTTACAAGCTTATAACCACCTATAATACTGTACATACATATTTAACTAAGTAATATATACTGTATAGTACCTGTAAGTTAATTTAATTAGGAAATTACAGTAGTTAATTAAGTTATTAAGTTAATTAAGTAATTTATTAACTTAAAATAAAATAAATTAGTACTTTAAGTTAATACTAAAGTAACTTATCATGTATACTTGTATAGGATTATTTCAAGTATTTTCAACCTATTTATACTATATTTGTAGTGTATTACAGTATATATAAATTATTTATGTATGTAATTAACTTAAACATCTACTTAAATGTAAATAAATTAAAATAAAGTCTATAAAATAAATTAAAAATGTATAATAAATACCTTGGTATGTTAATTAACTATTTATCAAGTCAATTGCATTATTAATTAACTAATTTGAACTCTAATTAACAAATTAAGCCTTAATTTAATGTATACACAGTAGTAAATTTAAGTAATTTTAAAGTATAACTAATTAAGTTATTTTACTAAATTAACTACATAATTATGTAGCCCTATATAAGGGCTTTCTAATGGTATATTTTAATTAGAAATTGGAACTAATTATCGCTTTCAAATTGAGGACCAAATCCTCGAATTTCGCACCCAAGCAGACGCTGCTTAGCACTCTTCTCTCTTGCTCTATTGTCTCACATCGTGGAACGTAGAAGCAACAATGTTGTATTTAAAGCTTTTGCGCTGATGGCTATTTGGTCGTCAGCGCAAGGTGCAAATGAATGAACATACAGGTCCTTGGTGCACGTGCACACCTGCGGGCGTGTGCATGCGTGCATGCATACGTGCCTAAGGGTGTGTGTGTGCGTGCGTGTGTGGGCACGTGAGCGCATGGGTGGCGGGCCCATTAGGCCAAAAAATGCACGAAAATACACACTAATTGAACTAGGGTTGGCCCCCCTAGTAATGGTCTGATCCCACCTCTTCGAGGTGCTGTGTATCCCACGAAAATGGGTCGGCCCACCCATTAAAAACCCAAAATTTTGGGTTGGTGAACAGTAGTTGAACCATGTTAGCAAGAGAGAGGCTCTAAATTTTCTAAGTGTTGAGAGTGAAGAGAAGAGGTGAGGAGAAGCGTAAGTTGTAAATGCGGCTAAGTGTTGTGAGTGTAGTGTGTTGTGCTTGTGTTGGTTTGTGTTGTGTGTGTATGTGTGTATATGTATCGTGTGTGTGTGTATATATATATATATATATATGTATGTATGTATTTAAAGTAAATAAGGTATATGTATATAAATAGTATAGATGTATATGTATATGTATTAGTAAAGAAAAACAGCGGTTTAAGTCTCTTATGCTTATAAATAATACAAGGACTTTAGTGACAGTTACATCTGTCACTGTATATTCGTATATATGTCAACATAGGTAATTATTTTTGCTTTATGTTATGTATATATTTTAGTAAGGCTATAATGACATATATATCTATTACTGTATATAGAATATATGTTACTAAAGACATTAGTATGTTAATATAACTTAGTATAATATATATTAGTAGCTATTTTTGTACCTAGATTTAGGTATTGGTTAGAGTAGCTATATATAACTAACTTAGTGTAGTTGAATAGAGTTTTTAACGCCTGTTATTTGTAAATTTGTTTAAGGCATTGTAATGTTAACTAATTGATTCTTTTGTATGTAATTAACCAATGCATTCATTAATTGATTCATTGATTCGTTTTGTAAATAAAATTAACATTTTTTGAATAAAAAAATATTTTTGGACTTAGAGAGTGATGTATATCAATAACTATCTCCTAGTAAACGATCTAGAAACTAACCAGTAACAATTGCAATTAAATGAAAATGTTGCGACATCTGTTTGCATTGTGACAAATATACTATAACAATGACATCTCAAAACACCATTTTTATTGCAACGCGATGGTCGCACATTACTGCCTCTGCTAAAATGCCCAGGCTACCTTCTGAACTTGTTCTTGTGAAGTCCCTTTACCATGCATGCTCTTTCCACTGCTACAATTACTTCTCCTTTGCAGGTTGAAGAGGATTCTACTTTGCTTTATTACTAGTGGAATGGGAAGGTGCAGGTTGAATGGCAGGCTAGAAGAGATTTTTTTGTGATTCAATCACGTAGACATCAGGTTCACTCACTATCATATGTGCATCCTTCGGTGAACCTCTTGGAGACAAGAATTGTAGACCTTGGAGATGGTGATTGGCAAACTTTTTGATCTTCATCGGAGTTGCCTTGTAGAATTCAGGGCATTATTCAGCTAGACAAAATCCATTTATCGTATATTATTCCATGATTTGCTAGCTAGTGGTTGGAACATTTTGGGTGTTTGGTTTTGATTTTGTTTATGTACTAAGCCATATATGTTCAGCTTAGTACATATATGTTTGCTAGCCATGATTTTGATAGTGGCCAGTCTGCTAGATAAAGTGGCTAGAAGAGGATGGACTATCTCAGAGAAGTCAGCTATAAAGTGACGATAGAAACCAGCATGCCTAAGAAAAGATCGAATCTGTTTAACCAAGGAAGGTAATGGCAGGTTATATATCAATTTTACCTTCACACGGTCAACCTTAATTCCTCTCCCAGAAATTAGGTGACCTAAGACAAGTCCCTCTAGTATCATGGAATGTGACTTCTCCTAGGTAAGTACCTGATTTACATTAATACATCTTTGTAGGACCTTGGTCAGGTGGCCTAAACAAGTGTCCAGTGTGCTCCCAAAGATTGAGAAGTCACCCATGAAGACTTCTAGGCAATCATCTACCAAATCAAAAAAGATTGCAAACATACACCATTGAAAAGTAGTGGGTGTGTTGCACAATCCAAAGGGCATCCTACGGAAAGCAAAGGTTCCATAGGGGTAGGTGAAGGTCATTTTCTCCTGGTCATTAGGGTGGATTGCCACCTAATTGTAGGCTGAATTGCCATCCAAAAAACAAAAGAATCTATTCCCTACCAATCTTTTCTGATCAATGAAGGGCAATGGGAAATGATATTTCTTTGTGGCTTGATTGAGCTTGCAGTAATCAATACATACTCGCCATGAGCTTGCAATTTGTGTTGGAATGACTTCTCCAGACTCAGTGGTTATGATGGTAAGCTTGGTCTTCTTAGGCACTACTTGAATAGGATTCACCCACTAACTATCAAAAAAAGGGAAAGATGATTCCACTGTCTAACCACTTAATCATTTTATTTTTAACCACCTCTTGAAGTGTAGGATTCAACCTACGCCAAGGCTGCCTAGTAGGTCTAGATCCTTCTTCAGTGAAGATCTTATGAGTGTAGTACAAAGGACTAATGCTGGTCAAATCTGCTAAGCTCCATCCTATGGCCTGTCTATGTTTTCTCAGGACAAAAATGAGTCATGATTCCTGATCATAAGATAAGTGAGAATTAATATTTACAGGATAAGTCTGATCATATCCTAAGAAGACATACTTGAGTGAATTAGGAAGAGGTTTTAGCTCAACAAGTGTAGAATCAGGAGAAGGTGCAGGAGTGGAGGTTTCAGAAGATCTTAAAGACACTAAAGGTATTGGAGGTGAGTCTAAAGTCTCTTTAGAAAGTGTCTTACGAAGAGTCAAGTTAGAAGTAGAAGGGAATTAAGGCTCTAATGTAAGTGAATCAATCAAGGTATCCTTTGACCAACTTGTCCAATCAATCAAGGTATCCTCAATCAAATTACAAGATGGTCCCTTCCGTACCTTAAAAATATCTATCTTCATCTTCTATTCTCCAAACTTAAGTTTTAATAGGCCTTCTTTACAGTCTATGTTTGCCTTGGCTGTTGCCAAGAAAGGTCTTCCTAGTATGATAGGTGTGTTCTATATATCCTCAGGTACTTCCATGTCAAGGACAATAAAATCCACAGGAAAATAAAAGTCCTTAACCTGCACTATAACATCTTCCAACACTCCCGAGGCATCTTAACTGATCAGTTAGCTAATTGCAGAGACACCTCAGTTGGCTTCAAATTGCAAACCTCGAAATGAGTCAGGAGGAAGGTTGGGATAAGATTGATGGAAGCACCTAAGTGCATTAAAGCTCTATTGAAAGTGGTGTTTCCTATCATATAGGAGAATAGAGGGGTGCTCTTTCTCAAAGGGAGGTTGCTTGAGATAATGGAACTTACTTGTTTCGAAGGATAATTGGACTACTCCCTTTCTTCACTCTAGCTTTATGCTTAGGTGTACATAGGTCTTTCAAAAACTTAGTGTAAAGTGGGATTTGGTGGATCACATCCAATAAGGGGATGTTTATATAGACTTGCTCAAAGAGCTTAAGCAAATCCTCCTTAGGAGCCACACCTGTTTGCTTCTTCTTTCCTTTACTATTCTTCTTCAAGGCCTTTAGAAAAGGTACAGAAGTAGTAATAGGGGGATTAATCCTAGGTTCAGAAGAGTTAGGATCAGGAAGAGGTAAATTAGATGGAGGGTTAGAAGGTCTATGCATAGATGTAGAAGTAGGGAATGGTGGATCTACGGTGCTTCTAGCACTCCTAGTGGTGATGATATTAAGTTTAGCCCTAGATGTAGACGGTGTACCTAGATTAGGCAGAATAGGTGGTTGAGGTTCAAAATAGGAAGAAGTAGGATCAGAATACAAGTCAGGTTTATGCAAGGTTTGTGAAATGAGATGTGCTTAAACTTGCATAGGAGGTCTAGGATGCACATACCTCTGGGCGGGTATGCTCCTAGGGTTGGGTTGTGTTTGAGATGAGAGTGAATGTGTTTGACGGGAATCCGTAAAATGTGCTAATTGGGCTCTCATCTCAGCTAATGCCACATCCTATTTTTGCTACATTGTAATGTTCTGTTGTTGCACGTCAGCAAGTGCTTTCATGATTGACCCCAACTGCTCATCTCGTGTAGGCTCAGATTGAGAGTATTGGGTAAGTCTTGGTTGGGGTTGCTGGTAGGCATGCGGAGGGTATTCGTGTTGTGGTGGTTGTGGTGGAGGTATTTCTTGGGTCAGGTTCCAAAGTGGTGGTGCAGAAGGTTATTGGAAGTTTGTTCTTTGTGGATTTCTCGACCACGAGAAATTTGGATGATTTCTCCATCCAGGGTTGTAGGTTTGTGAATAAGGATTGTTGTGAATAGCATGGAGCTCCTCTGAAGCTCCAGGAAGTGTAGGGAAATCAGGATATGGAGGAACAAAGGTTCCTCCGACCGGTTGTGAAGGATAGTGCATTGAATAATCAGAAGGTGGTGGTGTTTGTGTCACAGAAAGGTTATTCACAAGTTTCCCTCGTAGGAAACTGAGAAGAAGTATGATGTGCTAGTGACTAAGAAGAAGAAGATGGTTTAGAGAGGAATTTTCACATTTCATCTACCTTCTCTATTAAGCCCACTTTATTCAATTGAGTGGCCACTAACTCTATGCCGCATGTGCTGGATTAGGTTTCATGTACCCCGGTGTGTGAATGGGAATGAGAGGATTTTCTATTAAAAACTCTCATCGAAGCATTATTAATGGAGTTTTTGGCCATACCTTCGAAGAGCTCGAAGGCAGAATTGTCGTCCCAACATAGAAAATTGCCTCCACATGCGACATCTACAAAATTCCTAGTGTCATCATGGAACCCATGGTAGAATATCTGGATCTATTGCCAACGTGGGGCACCATGGTGGGGACATTTTCTAATCAGCTCATGGAATCTCTCCCAAGCCTCGTGCATCTATTCTTCTGTGTTCTGTGTGAATATGGTAATGGCACGCCTCAAGGTGTTGGTGCGGCCTACGGGAGAATACTTCTTTAGGAACTCATGTTCTAAAGAAGGCCATATCTCTATCGATGTAGTCCATGACTAGGTGAGATACCAAAAGGTAGCCTTATCCATCAAAGAGAAGGAGAACATTTTCATCAGATGTGTGTACTGATCATGGCCTTGCAGACCCAGGGTCATAGTAAGATTTTTCAACTCCTCTTAATGCTGAAAAGGGTCCTCAGAAGAAAGACCATGGAAGTGAGGGATAAGGGCTATTATGTTTGGCTTCAGTTCAACAGCACAACCCCCAGCGGGAAATTGAACCGCAGGCATAAGGGCTGCAACCGCGGGATTATAGTAATCTCATAGTTGAGGTTTACGAGCCTAGGGTTGGGCGTTCGCTAAGAGATTAATAGCTTGAGTAAGTTGTTGCACTTGTTGTGTAAGGGTATTCGTTTGCAGTTGTGTATTACATAGGTGTTGTAGGTTTAGTGGTGTGCCTCTCTCCGGTTGAGGTTGGTTTGGAAAATTAGGGTATGGAGGAGGTGGAAAGTGTTGTGGAGGGAGCTGGTGGGTGATGTGTGAAGTGATGAGGATGATCTTCAAAATCCTCGAACTGTGCAGAATCATTGTCATCCTCAAGATGAATGGAGTGGTGGATAGGTGTTTGAAGCTCGGGATGCAAAGGATTGGAAGTGGAAGGCGTGGCAGAAGTGGTGGCTTAGGCTTTAGCACCCAAGGGAGGTACAAGTGGTAGGTTTTGGGATCTCCTACCATCCATGAGTTCGATTTTTGAAAATACGTGGTGAAATTAGTTACAAACTCACAGAAAGCAATCTCTCAAATCAATCAAACCAAAAATCAAAAATGCCAATTTCAATCACAATCTCCCTAGGTGCGCCCCTCAGCCCTAGGTGCGGATGAAGCAGCCACACTCTGTGTCGGATGGGTAGCTGCTGGCCGGTACCCTCCCCGTGACTGCTATCCTCCTCCTCGAGCCTGGAACCCGCGGCCTCCTGCTCGCCCTCCGGTGCTCGGCGCAGGAAGCATCTGTTGACCTCTTGCCCTAGACGAGCAGTCCCTCCTGATGTGGCCCGGTTAGCCACACTGGTAGCAGAGGGGAACCCGACTCCCACCCTCAGTGGGTCCCTACTGTCAGCTGGGTGGGGGTCCGTAGCTAGTAGCTGGCCCCTGTCGAGGGCCCCCAAAGGCCATTGATGGCCCTGCAAAACGTGACGGCTCTCCTGCGGGCGCCACGTGTCTCCTCTCTCGTCGACCCTGTGAGAAGTCTGGCTGATAAGGCCTCTTCCGCCCACTGTCAGTATCTTGCGCGGACGGGTTGGTCTCTTCATATGTCATAGCTGCCTTCACCACCCTCGAGAACATAGGCAGCTTCAGGGGTTTGACATGCACCCGATTGCAGGCCGAAGCCCCTCGGTGAACCTCCAAAGGCGCTCCTCCTCAATGGCCACTGCTGTCGCTGCGAAGCGAGACAGCTCCAGAAAACGCGTACGGTACGCACTCACGGTCATTGTCCCCTGGCAGAGAGTGTGGAACTCCTGCCTCCTCTGGTCCTGCCACGTTTGGGGAATGTACTGCTCGCAGAAGAGGGTGACGAATAGGTCCCAGGTCGGCTCGTCCCTTTCCTGTCCCCTGACCGCCCTCCACCACCTGTGTGCCGCGCTCTCCAGCTGGTACGTGGCAAAGGCCACGCGGCAATCCACCGGGGGTGAAGGGTGTCAAAAACCTTCTCGATCTGCTCGAGCCAGTCCTCCACCTCAGTCGGGTCCTCATCCCCCTTGAAGGAGGGGGGCTTCAGCTTTCGGAACTGTCCGAAAAGCTCGAAGTGGCGCTGCAGTGGAGATGCTGGTGCACCTCTAGGTAAAGAAGCCTCGTGCACAGAAGTGTCGGAGGAAGGTGGGGGAGGTGACGGCCCATCCCTTCCCCCGCATCCAGCGCCATGTCCGTCGCGTGGTTCCACAGAGGACTCCCCCTGCGCAACCCCAGGGAGAGGCGCTCGTGGCGGCGGGTGGAGCTCCTATCGCATGATGTCCCATATCAGCTGGGCGAGGTCCTGGGCCTGAATGCCCAGGAGCAGTGGCTGGTCTACTGAAACGTCGACCTCAACACGCCCACCTCTCCGACCTCGTCCTCGGCCGCCCCCGTGGCCCGCCTCTCTAGTCCTGCGTCGAAGCATCTCCTGCAAGGAGACACGAATATAGAAAGGAAACATGTCAATACGAAACGATATCTAACGGAGAAGTCTAAGAACATATGTCAAAAGAAATGTTGTGGTGGCTACTCTAGTTACAGACACGTGAATTGGTCATTTTCCAGTCAGTTGATTCACTTCTCGGGACAACCTTGCTCTGATACCATCTTGTTACGACACGATTCCCGAATCCCTACGAGACACGAGAATCAGACCGACTCGACTGATCCCAAGGCCCAGTTGTCCAACGAGAAAGTAACCAAAAGAGCAGTAAAATAAACCACATTCACCATGTATATATAACTAGCAGTAACAAAATACAGCAGTAAAGAAAAGAACTACTACAGTATACACCACCACAACAGTAAAGAAATAAACAGGTACATAAACATGATGCTTACAATAAAAGAGTACAGTGGTAACAGAAACTACTCACTACAACAAAAGGAGAGGTACAGTGGGTACTACACAAGTAAAAACTACTGGGCTCTACTAGGCCCAGCACCCTCTGCAGCCGCCTACTCTAGCTGCTCAACACCTAGTCCTGAAAAGGTAACAAAGGTAACACGTCAGCGAAACGCTGAGTAGAGTGGCAACCAAAAGCTTAAGAAAAACAGTAAGGTGGACAGTAGTTGTTAGATTTTTAATCTCTTTCTTTATTTTTCCATTTACTCAATTATTGATTTATTCCTCAGATCTTTCTCTTGATCTTGAATGTTCCTCGTTGGAACGATCTTGATTGAAGTCTTTTCCGAAAAGTAGAAGTAACACGTGGTGCTCTCCTAGCCTGGAGAGTCCCTCGTGGTGGTCCTACTCTCAGTCAACCACCCCAAGGTCACTGACAGACGTAACGGTGACTACGGCACGTGCGATAAACGCACGGGTAGCTACCCCGCACTGGCATGCGGTCAGTCATTTCCGTTAACGGGTGCGCCCCAAAGCATAGCATGGAACCAGTATAGGGCAGAGCCCTCTCAGTGATAGGGGTCCAACCCCTCCACAGTCCGCGCACCCTCTCTTGACTACCCTGGTTTGCCCAGTGGTCCTAACAAGTCAGTGTAGGAGGGCTAGCAGAACCCCGGGGCCCGTGGGGTAGCTAGTGCTCTCCCTACACTAGTAGCTCTCCTCGGTACTGTGTACACGAGGGCCAAAAGTCGGTACAAAGTGGCCAGACCTAACCCCGGGTCCCTGGGGCAGCTAGCTCTGCTCTGCACTAAACAGGGGGACAGTCGCTCTCCTTGGTACTCCGTACTCAAGGGCCAGCTCAGTTCCCCAATTCTATTCCATTCACTTCCCAGGAGTTCTACTCCTAATTCCCCATAGAGTTCATGCTCTTTTAACTCAGCCAATTTAGGTTTCATCATTTTAGCTTTATATTCATATAGCCCATGTTCCCAGCAGTAATTATCCATTCATAAACAGGTAGCTGTTAACCAATTACAGGCAGTTATCATTTCCTTTCTACTTTTCCAAGACCGCAATGTATATATATTCAATCTAGTTTTCCAGTCCTAAGATTCATGCCATATCCTAGAATCTATCATTCAATCTAGTTTTCCAGTCCTAGGATTCATGCAATACCCTAGGATCTATCATTCAATCTAGTTTTCCAGTCCTAGGATTCATGCAATACCCTAGGATCCATCATTCAAACTAGTTTTTTCAGTCCTACGATTCATGCAACACCCTAGACTCTATTAATTATTTCACAAGTGCATAATTTGTGATAAATAATTAAAAGGGCCACTCTACCCACAAAATCAGGAGTACTAGGGGCATGATCGGCAAGCCCGCACGCCTCCGCAACCCCCAGAGTCGCAACGGAATGGGGTCCTAACACAAGGATCAATTACAAGGAGCTACTCAGAATAAGATACAAATACTGTAAACAGGTAGAGGAACTAAATCTGAGAAGAACGAAACTTGAAACGTGGAAAACGGACTCCGAACGGACCCTAAACAGGTCAAAAATGATAAGTCTGCCCAAAATCAGACGTCTGGAACATCTTTCAGACGTCTTAAATGGTGGCTCAGGTCATACCTTGATCCTGCGCGGTCGTTCAGATGTCCAAACTCCTGCTGAACCGTCTGGACTTAGTTTCCAGACGTTCGACTCACTCCGGACGTCTGGAGACCCTCTCCGTCGTCTGGTGCTGTGCCCAGACGTTAGATCTGCGTGGGAGGGCGTGCCCTTGCACCTTCCCGAACAAGACTGGCACGCACACACGATCGTCCTCAACACAAGATGAGCAGAACACCTTGGCGGGACGGCTGCATGGCCGTACACGCGAAAATAGAAAGGAGTGAAAAGTATCGTACCTTTCAGACGTCTAGACCTTCCTCCAGACGTCTCTCGCGTCGTCTGGATGTATGTCTAGACGTCTGATTCTGGGAAATTTTCCCAGAATCAAGACCTCCTCTCCCTTCGCCCGCAGCGCACGGCCGTGCCGCGCCGCGCTCGCCTGCTGGCTGAGCTGCAGCAGCTCCTCCCCAGCACCACGTGCCTGCTGCGCACCCGCCAGCTGGCCCTGGCTGCTCCGGCAAGCTCGCAACCTCGTGATCAAGCTCTCTCTCCCTCTCGCAGCAGCCCCTCCTCCCCACGCACTCACAGCAGTCGTTGTGGCTGCCCTTGCTCGCTCACTCTCTCGCTGACAGGAAGAAGAAGAAGAAGAAAGTGGTGGAGTGAGTGTGAGGGAGAGGAGAGGGGGTATTTGAAGGCTGCCGTGGGGAGAGAGAGAGAAAAAGGTGTCTGCGCTTGCAGGGAGGAAGGAAAGAGAAGAAGGAGGGCAGCGGTTCAGTCTGTGCACGCATGCACGCAAATGCGAACTCGTACGCCGAAAAAATTTAATTCCAGACATCTGGGAAGGCTTCCAGACGTCTGACCAAACATCTGGACCAATTCCCAGACATCTTAAACGACGTTTGATGCCAGGGTTATAACAGAAGCAGATTGCAGACGCTTCCTGCGGAGGGAATTTCATGAATAAATACGAGAATGGAGCATTCAAATTATTTGAAAACATGAGCGAAAACTCAATGAATAATGCCTCCATTGTTGCCTTTAATCGTACCAGCCTGCCCCGTAATGTCCACAAGGTTGACACGGGACCCTCCCATTCATCCACAGATCTCAGCCTTATCGCACAGAAATTGGATGAGCTTCTGGCCAACCCCGCCCATTCTATGGCAAACACCCCCACCTCACCACTTCACAATCCCAATTCTTCCAACACCAGGCTTATCCCTAGAAACCCCGTGAGATCTTCCTTACCGAGTGTCGCGCCAAGCGATTCAGTAAGTTATGTGGATCTGCCTTCTGCAAGCCAGTATTTTGACACGGAGGACCAAGCCTCCGTGTGCTCTGATGCGTATTTACATGCGGACTCGTCTTCTGGCTTAGAAGATGCTTGCACCCTGGGGAACAACCCATTCTCTGCCACTTATAACCTAGGGTGGCGAAATCATCCGAACTTCGCATGGTCCAGCAACCCGCAGTGCCAAAACCCCGCAGGTGGACCAATGCGACCGTTCGCACCCATCATCCCAAGGGCCCAGTCTAATCCTGTGGCAAATTCGCCATCGGGTCCTTGCATGCAGCAAATAGAACACACATCAAATCCTCTTGAGAAATTGATGCGAATGATGACGGAAATGTCGAAGCGCCATGAAGAGAACATGACCTCTCTTCAGCACCAATTGACGCAGCAGAATGCTGAGATTAGTCAACTACGCATGGAGACTCGATCTCAGGGCACTCTTCCAGCCCAACCTGTCCCCAACCCGCAAAATTTTGTACCCCGTGGTCCTCAACCACAGGTACGACCTTCTCAGGGGCAGGTTCATCAGATTCTGTAGGCTTCGAGCATTCCACCGGGATTTCAAGCTAATCCCGCTACTACACCTCACTCTTATGTCCCTATTGCGAACCCTCCTCCGCCTTATGATCCCACTGGACCCGCAACGTCCAATGTGATTATTACGAGGAGCGGTAAGCAAACCGTCATTCTGCCTCGACTTGATCCTGGCCCGTCTTATTCATCGCCCTCTCATTCGGGATGCGCACCGCATTCGCTAGAGGACAATACACCCCAATTAGTGCCAGAATCGGTCCCATTCCCTGAGGCTCTACTGAGAGAGCCAAAAGGCAAGAAAAAGGATATGCAGGCCTTTGATAACCTGTGTAATCTATTCAGGGATGTTGAAATCAAGGTACCCCTATTAGAGGCTATCGACCACATACCTATTGTCGCCAGATTTTTCAAAGATTACACAACACCCAGGCGACAGTCAAAGAAAACAAAGAATCTGGTGGTTCTCTCACCTCATGCGAGTTGTCTTATACTGTCAAATCTACCACCAAAGTAGAAAGATCCGGGCACATCGCTTATTTCCTATAGCATCCAAGGCTGCAATTTTAATCATGCCCTACTGATCTAGGATCTTCCATCAATCTTATACCAACCATCATGCTCAAAAAATTTTCCTTAGGAAATCTGAAATCCACCCCTGTCACGTTACAGTTGACAGATCGTTCTGTCAAAATACCAAAGGGTGTGGTGGAAGACGTGGTGGTTAGGGTCAACAGTCTCTGTTTTCCTGTTGACTTTCTTATTTTGGATATGGAAGTTCCAAGCTCACTTTCTGATTATCCAATCATCCTTGGTCGACCCTTCTTGGCCACAGCCCGCGCCCATATCGACTACGAGTCGGGCTGTATTGAGATTGCCGTTGGATCTGAGAAGCTCAAGCTTAACATCTTCAAGGCAGCCAAGAACTTTGATTGCGATTGCATCGATGGTGACACGTCTGACGAGGACATGGCCGTTAGCGCGTGTATTGAACTAATTGGGACCTATTCTGACTGCTGCGGATTACCTGTAAACACTGACGATTGCCTGACCGACACATATTGTGACATTCCCCCATCCCTCCCTTGTCCCGTTCCTTCTCCTGACCAGACTTCTGATGAGGTTTTCTCCACTTCCCATACCTCGTGGTCTGAGTCATATCCGGGCTACTCACCGCCGGTCCACACTCTTGAAGACCAGATTGCCCTTTCTTTCCCGCCAAATCAGGCGGATTTGCAACTCCACACTGGGACCTTGAGCCCACATACTACTCACTGGGGCCATTCCTTTTTGGATCCATCTATCCAAGATGCCCCTCTTCTTGGCCAATCTGAGGGCCAACTTCTTCCTCCTAACTTGTTTTCTTCTGATCCGCTTGGGACACTCATCCCAAGAAATGCCAGATCTTTCACCATCCACTCCCGAGTTGAAAGAACTTCTTGATACACTTAAGTATGTTTTCTTGGGACCGAATGAAACGCTCCCCGTAATCATCAATTCAAAATTAACCAGGGAGCAAGAGTGCAAACTAACAAAGGTCCTTAGAGAACACAAGGCAGCCATTGGATGGTCTTTATCTAACTTAACTGGCATTAGCCCCTCCTACTGCACTCACCGTATATATACGGAGGAGGAGGCTCGACCTTCCCGCGAGATGCAGCGACGTCTCAACCCTAACATGCGGGAGGTCGTTAAGAAGGAAATTATTAAGTGGTTGGATGTGGGTATAATCTACCCGATCAGCGACAGCCCCTGGGTGAGCCCAATTCACGTCGTGTCCAAAAAGGTGGGACTCACCATCCGTGTCAATGACAGGGGTGAATCCATCCCTACACACACTCCTACATCTTGGAGAGTGTGTGTAGATTATAGGAAACTGAATGCTGCAACTAAGAAAGATCACTTTCCACTACCTTTCTGATGAGAGCCTCAACATGAACCCTAACTGGCACAATTTGATCTAAATAAGTGGGAAAAAGCTCCTACAAAACCTAAAGAAAAGCCTAACTCAGGGAATTCTAAATTAAAGAATAAAATAAGTCATAAGGGGTAAAACTGTAATTTTACCAATGCAGTGCACAATCAGGGTGTCTAAGGGTCTGAATATAGGTCAAATGAGCTTAATAAGAAAGAAAGTGGGATAGCCTGAGCTGAAAAGGGTTATAGCAACTTCTAGGAATTAAATAACATTCTATAACCCTAAAAACAAACCTGCTTTAATTCACAAGGTTCTAGGTAGGATAAAAATCAATTAAATCCTCTAAAATTCATGAAAAAATACTTCCTAGGGTTTATAACCTTCAATTTGGCCTTTGCAACCTATCTTGACCTAAATTGAGAACCATGCCCAAATTTTGACCTAATTTAGGTTTTTACGTAAATTGACCGATCAAACGTGGTCAAACCTAAAATCAAATTACACCATTGAATTATTTAGGTCCAAATTAGGTTGGTATAAAAATTTGGGCCTAAGATAACACCATTTCGATCGACTTTATAAATTGGTCCTCTTGAATTACTTTTTAACCCTTATCTTTTTAAACTCTTGCATTTAGCCCCCTATCTTCTCTTTCGTTCTTTGCAGAACGGTCCTTCCTGCCACCCCACGCAGGTGCCATACCTCCGGCAACCTTGCGCGGAGGATGGCGCCGCGCAGGGTATGGGGGCTGCTCTCAAGAATGAAAGGGGGGTTCCCTACGCCGTCCTCTTTCGCAGGGACCCTCCCCTTTGACCTGCGGCTGCCCATGCCTCTCGCGCGAGAATGGTCGGAGATGGAGACCCATGCTTCTCGTGCGAACGCACGAAAGGCATGGGTCTCCATCTCCGACCATTCTCCGGTGAGCTCCCCACGTCGCCCCCTCGAGATCCTCTCCTCGCTGCACCTCTATAAGAAGCAGCAGGGGCAGCCGTTTCTGGCAAGCTCGTTTTGGCTGAAGAACACCCCAAACTTCGTCTCCTCTCACTCTGGTCAAACTGCCCAAGCTTCCTGCGATCTTTCTTCCTCCTCCTCGTCACTCTACATCCATACCTGCAGCAGAGCTCACTTCGCCTCCTCTTCCCACGGCAGGTCGCACCAGCTGGCGCTTCCAGATCCCCTCCTCATTGTTGTTACCCCCCTTTTGGTCACCTTCGTCCCCAGCCCCGGCAGGCATGTGCCGGACGCCCCCTCTTTCCCTCTTCGTCAATTAAGTAACTAGAAACCTTCCTCTTGTTCTCCTCTTAATTTTCCCCTCTTAAAAATTGGCATTTTTCACCCCTCGACTGCCGCTACCATCTCCATCTGCTCCACCTCCGAACACCAACTTCGGCGAGGTCGCTCCACCTCCATAAGCCATTCCACCCCTCGCCGACAAGCCCAGAAGCTCCCCCTCACTCCACTCAAGCATTTCCCCTACTCACACCACCACTCCCTACACTCAGAACACCCCCGAACACACCCACCTTCACCTCTGCAGTGTGCCCTAGGCACATGGCCACAGGCACTTTCCCGCCACGCCGACCCCCGCACCACCTTCGCTGTACTCTGGCGAAGCTTTCTAAGTTGTCTGACGTGGCCGTGAGGCCATTTTTGTGCTTTCAGGTCTCGCCTTCCTCGCCGCCATTGACGAACAGCAGGAGCTGCTTAGCGAGCAGCTCCAGGCCCCTTCAGCACTAGGTGCAGGCCCCAGGCAACGCGGAACACTTTCGCGAGTGTGCCCAGGCCTTCAATTGGGGTCGCGAGCCTTCGCTGCTACCCCAATTGCTTGAAGTTTTCTGCCTGCAGGTGCGCGGAGCGGAGGTGGGACTTTAGTCCCACCTCGGAAGTGTGTGGGCACACGCCCACACATAAATAGAAAAGGTGCTCTAGGCATTTCACCTCGAAACACTAGGGTGAGGTCCCTCCTCATCTATCACCCAGGTCTCGTCCGCGGCTCTTCCCATGCGGATCTGACCCGACCCGACTATCCCTACTCCTGTGCACTCCTCATGCACCACCCACGTCGGTGCCCCTGGACCCGGGCACGCGACCCGACCCGATTACCTTGCTCTAGGAGAGCATACCAAAGAGAGATTCAGAGAGAGAGAGACGTGGGAAGAGGGTAGGGTAGGTTTTGCACTGAACTTGTGTGTGTGTGCAGGGAACAGGTGAGGAAGGAAGAAGCAAGGAAGAAAGAAAGAAGAAGAGGAAGAGCAGCGATTGGGACTTAGCCACAGAGAAGAAGAAAAGGGAAGGAAGGAAGGAGAGGAGCAAAAGAAGCCAGAGAAGCCAAGAGGAAAGCAAAGAAGAAGGAGAGGCTGATCAGATAAGGCGTCTGATTTCTGAATCAGACGTCGGAAAGAAAGGAAGGAGCGGAGCAAAAGAGAAGAGCAGAGGATAGGTCAGAGAAAAAGAAAGAGAAAAGAGGAGGGAGCCTCTCCAGCAAAGAAGAGGAAGATGCAGAAGAAAGAAGAAAATCAGAAAAGAAGAGAAGAAGGAGGAAGAAGGACATAGCAGCTGAAGAAAGAAAGAAAGAGAAGGAGGTAGCTGCAGAAAAGAAAAAAGAAGAAGAAAGAAGATAGGCTGAAGAAGAGAACCGGCTGAAAGAAAAGAAGGAGAGAGAAGAAGAAAAAGCCAAGAAGAGAATTTTTGCTCTCTCTCTCCTTTGTCTTAATTTTTGTAAAACAATATATATTGTGAATTCATATGCTTCTGGAATCATAGTTTGCTCCCTGAGTTCGACCTCGGGAAACTTTTAATTCCGAGTAATAAATTGTAAACTGGTAGTAGCTTTTCGTGATATACTACAATGCCTAGAACTTCAAAATACACGAAACCCTAGCGACGCAACCAGTTTTTGGCGCTGTTGCCGGGGAGCAACGACCATTCTAAAAGCTATCGATTCACAATTTTTGATTTCCCATTGACTAATCTCCTCTTTTGTTATGCAGGCACAGGAAATCAAGAAGAAAACAAGCAGCTGCACAACAACCACACCAAAAACAGGTAATTTTCTATGCTCTCGTTTAAACCCATAAATTCTAAAGAGGAAGAAAAAGAAAAAAAAAAGCAATTTAGGAATAACTTGTCTTTCTTACGTAGTAAAACACCAAAGTTGCCTGTTTTCAAATTTCAACCTACTTTATCTGTACAACCATTAAAGGTAGTTAGGGCTAAAACCTTCTTGCTTGAGCCCTAATTACCCAATCTAGAGGCAACTAATTGGACCAATTAAAGCCAATATAAGATTCAAAGCTAGGGTTTTAGAGACACACTTTTCTAAGCAAGAATGGAAAATTCCCAAAAGAAGTGTGCCCAAGCCATTGCTTGAAAACATCTATCAAGAGAAACCCTAAGAAATTTGGCTCTTCAAAACACTTGAACCCTAAAAGACAAGACCTAATAAGCTCTCAAAGGAACTAATAGGTGAAGTTGATCCCTTGGATCAACTAACCTTTAACTTAGGTCACTCTTTGCACTCAAAAAGATAAAGTTCAAGTGAAAACCCTAAGCACCTTGATCCTAACTAAAAGTGGTAGACTTAAGAGGTCAACGTCACCATTTTGGTCTACCTAGAATCTTAGTGACAAGAGAGGTCGGGTGGGGGAAACCCTGTAACTCGTGGGAGTGCTCTACCGTGTAGGGGTCTTCGCGGGACTCAGCTTCTCTTGTTGCCCAGGTAATTCTCAGGTGGACGACCTTCTGATCAAGGGGTCCATCTGCCTCGAACCTCTATAGTCACCCAACATTTTGGGTTTCTTGATTGGGTCTAGCACCTGCTAAACTCATCCACTCCATCAGTGTATGTTTGGTAGGAGGTCCTTGAAACCTCCTTTAGAAATTCACTCTCCCCGAGGCCGAGCCTCGGTGCCCTTGTTTGTGCAACCAACACTTCACATAGACCTCTCCTCTGATTCCGAACCCAACTCACCTTCTTCTTCCACAATGGCTCAGCCAGTTGAGGAAGAGAACAATCTGGAGCACCAACTCCAATGACTCAATGACCTCTTCCAGAACTTCATGCACCCACCGCAGTGTCCCATGATGCGAGATCACTATAATCCTGCTGCGGTGGTAATTGAGCCTCGAGTCAGAATCCCGGCTGGAGGATTTGATTCTGAAGTGAAGCCCAACATGATTCATGCTATTCCTAAATTCCATATGCTTAATTCTGAAGACCCCTTCCAGTACATTAAATAGCTAAAGCATCTGGCCCAGACTTTCTTGTCAGATGCGCAAAATCGGGATATTCTCCTTATGAAGATGTTCTCTTTCTCCCTTATGGACAAGGCTGCCCATTGGTATCAAACACAGACCCGGCCGATCAACAATTGGGAGGAACTTCAGTCTGAGTTCCTGAAGAAGTTCTTCCCTGTTGGTCGGACCAATACCTTGCGCCATCAGATTACTCACTTCACACAACAGACGGGAGAACCCCTTCATAAGGCATGGGATCGTTTTCAGGATCTCATGAGAAAGTGCCCCCATCACGGAGTTCCTAAATGGGAACAAGTCCAGTCTTTTTACCAGGGACTCCGTGAGGATATTAGACTGTTCATCAATGCAACTTGCAGAGGGAATATCATGGGTCAACATGAAGACACCATGTGGGAGATTCTCGAGAATATGTGCGAGAACTCCATCAATAATGACTCCATGGGACTATTCGACAGGACGAATACCCGCACATCGATGAACCTTAGGGGAGCACATGAAACACAGGGCCTGTCCGCATCAGTTGACCTGGAATTGATGGCCAGTCTATTGGACAAGGTCTCTATTATTGAGAAGAAGGTGGATGAGCTGACTCAGCACTTGCAGCGAGCCACCTCTGCGTAGAATTCCTTTGCACAGCCTCCTTCCGCACAGGAGACTGTGCAGAACATTTTCCACCGACCTTCTCCTGGGGTGGACTCGTATCCACCCCCATCTGACTCTCGGATCGGAGGAACTTCTGACCCTTTCTATACTAGCCGGGGGAATTCCACTCCCCCATTCTCTGACTTTTCTGAGGCTCCTCAGACCTGCGAGGACCTCAACGCCATCCAGAATGACCCATTTTCCAATACCTACAATCCTGGATGGTGAAACCATCCCAACTTCCAGTGGGAGGGAATTCCCAGAATCCAAGGCCATCCTTTCAGCCCCGTCCACAAGCACCTCGTCCTTATCAGCCGCCTCAGCCTCGGCCCAACCCCACTTATTCATTCGGGCCAAACCAAGACCAAATGTCCCTCATTCTTCAGACTTTGGCTGACATTCAGAGAACGAATGCGGCTATTCAAAAACAACACAAGGACGAAATCACAGAGGTTCGAAACCAACTAGCCCAGTTGGCGAATTCTCGCCAACTAGTCACACTTCCTTCTCAACCACTTCCCAACCCTAATAACGTGCTGACCCAGCGGCGCGTTATGAACCCAAACCCGGGCCAAGCACATATGGTTTATCAGGCCCCCTCTATTCCTTCACTTGACGGGTTGGAAGCTTCAACTTCCTATGCAGGTTACCAGCAGCAGCAACCCATCCTACCAAACCCTAACTAGAACCAGGCAGGGCTGAATTCTGTAACTACCCGTAGTGGTAAGGAGACCCAAGATCCACCTTATCCAGACCACTCCAAGCCTGGTAGTGACTCAAACCCTAGGACAGTAATCCAGGATGTTCCTATCCCTGTCCCAGATCAAAGACCTGGACCTATCCTAAAGGAACCAACCAAGGTTCCATTTCCCGAGGCCTTGACCAAGGGAAAGAGGATAACAAAATCCGTGGCTCCTGAGGAGGACCTGGTCAAGCTCTTTGAGCAGGTCCAAATAAACATCCCCTTGATGGATGCGATCCGCCACGTACCGGCTTACGCACGATTTTTGAAGAATGTGTGTACACCTTAGCGTAAGCCGTGAACCAAGAGTGGGAGTCTAATTGTACTATCAGAGCAAGCCAGCTCTGTAATCCTGAGCAGACTCCCACCCAAGGCAAAATACCTAGGCACTCCCCTGATTTCATGCAAGATAGGTGAAACCCAGTTCGACAGAGCATTGTTAGACTTAGGTGCTTCCATAAAATTGATACCCACATCCTTACTCAACCACCTAGAAGAATCTGAGCTAAAATCGATTGAGGTGACATTGTAGTTAGCAGACCGATCTATCAAGTCACTCAAAGGAATTCTTGAGGATGTTATTGTTAGGGTGCGGGATTTTTACTTCCCTGTGGACTTCATAGTCTTAGATATGGATGCACCTGAAAACCCAAGGGATACACTGATCATACTAGGGAGACCTTTTCTGGCTACTGCAAGGGCCAACATTAGTTGTGAGGAGGGCCAAATAGAACTGAAATTTGGAAATCAAACCCTAAAAATTGATATCTTTAAGGCCCAACAAGGGATTAATTGCGGTGTCATTGAACAAATCTGTGATGTCAGAGCTTTGGTTGATGAAACACAATTTGAGAATAACCTGATTATACCTCATCAACCACAAGAAGATCTTGAACCGCAATTAGAGGAGTCAGACCCTGTTTTAGACAAACCCATAACTCCTATCCTTGTACCTCACACTCACTCTGAACCACCCACTGTTGCTGATAACCCCATCCTTGAACTCAAACCCCTTCCTGATCATTTGAAATACATCTTTTTGGGTTTTAATCAGACATTTCCTGTGATTATAAATTCCAAGCTCACTCCTGATCAGGAATCCCGTCTGATTGCTGTTCTCCAACAACATCGCAGAGCCATTGGTTGGACTCTCAATGACTTGACTGGAATAAGTCCCTCTTATTGCACCCATCGTATCTATTCTGAAGAGGGTGCACGACCTTCCCGTGAGATGCAGAGACGTTTGAATCCCAATCTGCAGGAGGTCGTGAAAAAGGAGATCATTAAGTGGTTAGATGCAGGGATCATCTACCCGATCTTCGACAGTCGTTGGGTGAGCCCAATCCAGGTTGTGCCTAAAAAGGCAGGGCTCACCACCATTACGACTGAAATCGGAGAGGTCATACCTACCTGAATAGCCAACTCGTGGAGAGTCTGCATAGATTATCGAAGACTCAATTCCTCCACGAAGATGGATCATTTCCCACTCCCATTCATTGATCAGATTCTTGAGAAGTTAGCGGGAAATAGATTCTTCTGCTTTCTTGACGGGTACTCTGGTTATAACCAAGTGGCAATTCATCCTGAGGACCAAGAGAAGACCACGTTCACCTGCCCCTTCGAGACGTACGCATTCTGAAGGATGCCTTTCGGTCTCTGCAATGCACCCGTGACTTTTCAGCGGTGCATGCTTGCCATATTCTCTGATATGGTAGGTGATTATCTGGAAGTCTTCATGGATGACTTCTCAGTTTTCGGGGCATCATTTGATGATTGCCTCCAGCACTTGGTTCATATACTCAGGCGTTGCATCGACGTAAATCTGGTTCTTTCCTGGGAAAAGAGCCACTTTATGGTGCCTGAGGGGATCGTCCTAGGTCATCTAATTTTTGAGAAAGGCATCCAAGTGGATCGAGCCAAGGTTGATCTAATCTCTAGACTTCTTATGCTTAGCTCGATCAGGGACATCCGTTCTTTTCTGGGGCACGTCAATTTGTACCATCGTTTCATCCCTGATTTCTCGAAAATCGTGTGCCCCCTGACTACTCTTCTCTCCAAGGATGTACCCTTTGAGATTTCCAAGGAATTCACTCAAGCTTTTGAGAACCTTCGTGACCGAGTCACCCAGGCCCCGATCCTACAGTCCCCTGATTGCTCTCAACCCTTTGAGATCATGTGCGATGCATCTGATTTTGTTGTAGGAGCGGTTCTGGGGAAGAAAGTTGACGGGAAACTAGTGGTCATCTACTACGCTAGCAAAACACTTGACGAGGCTCAACGTAACTACACGGTTACGGAGAAAGAGCTACTAGCTGTAGTATTTACCCTCGAAAAATTCTGATCCTATCTCCTGGGTTCCCACATCATAATCTACTCGGATCACACAGTTGTGAGGCATCTCCTTGCCAAGAAGGACGCAAAGCCTCGATTAATCCGATGGATCTTGTTGTTACACGAATTCAACCTCAAGATTCACGACAAGGCGGGAAGACAGAACGTGGTAGCTGACCACTTGCCTCGCCTTCCTTCTGAGATCATCAACCCTTCTGGACCCATCACGGAGCATTTTCCTGATGAGCACCTACTGACTATTGGTACTAGGCTTCCATGGTTTGCTGATATAGTAAACTACTTAGCATCTCATCAGATTTTGTCTGATTGGCCAAAGGCCAAGAAAGACAAGTTGCGCTTTGATGCCAAGTACTACATCTGGGAAGACCCGTAGCTTTTCCATATAAGTGCTGATCAAATCATCCGGAGATGTGTTCCGTAGGGCAAAATCAATGATATTTTCTCCTTCTGCCATGACTAGGCATGCGGTGGCCACTTCTTTGGGCACAAAACCGCATCAAAAATCCTCCAATGTGGCTTTTATTGGCCCACTTTATTTAAGGACGCATACAATCACTACAAGCCATGCAGTCATTGCCAAACTTTGGGCAACATGAGCCATCGCAACATGATGCCCTTGCAGCCGATTCTCGTATGCGAAATCTTCGATATTTGGGGGATTGATTTTATGGGCCCCCTCCCTGTTTCGGACGGCTTCGAGTACATTCTGCTTGCTGTGGACTATGTGTCCAAATGGATCGAAGCCATTCCGACCCAAACCTGTAATCATAAAATCGTTATCAAATTTATTCATTAGAATATCTTCTCACGGTTCGGGATTTCTCGTGCAATCATCTCTGACGGAGGGACCCATTTCACCAATGCTCAGTTCAGGTCACTGATGATCAAATACGGGGTGTCTCATCAAATCTCTACTCCTTATCACCCCCATACTAATGGTCTAGCTGAGCTATCAAATCGGGAGATCAAGAAAATCCTGTAGGTCATTGTTCGACCTGACAGGAAGGACTAGTCGTCCTGACTTCCGGAAGCTTTGTGGGCTTATAGGATCGCCCACAAGATCCAATTAGGCATGTCTCCTTTTAGACTAGTGTATGGGAAGGCGTGTCACCTTCCCGTTGAACTGGAGCACAAAGCCTATTGGGCAGTACGGAGCTACAATCTAGATCTTTCTAAGGCTGGAACCCACAGAAAGCTTCAGATAAGCGAGATCGATGAATTACGCCTTAATGAGTACGAGAACTCGCGAATCTACAAAGAGAGGGTTAAAGCCTTCCATGACAAGCACATATCTAGAAAGATCTTTCATCCTGGTCAGAAGGTCCTACTCTTCGATGCCCGACTCAAACTCTTCCTTGGGAAGCTGCGATCCAAGTGGGTCGGACCATATCTTGTCTGACAGGTTTTTGGAAATGGAGCCGTAGAAATCAGTTCGCTCAGCCACGATTCCGAACCTTTCATCGTGAACGGTCAGAGACTCAAACCGTTCATCGATGTAACCTCTACAGATTTGGCTGAGTCATCATTTATTCTTTATTCTCCCTGAGCATATTGCGCCCAGCCGATGGCATAAAACTCAACGCTCAATGGGAGGCAGCCCGTCATTCTTTTTGAAAAAAAAAAGCCGAAACCTTTTCTGTCACCTCTATGCACTTAAGGTTCATCCTTTAGGACAACCGACTCCACCTCAGGTGCTTGCATCTGAGATTAGAAATCGTCCGCAACAGTCACCCCGACCCATCCACTCACCAAATACCTGTCTTAATGTATCAACTAAGCTAAATAAAAACCCTCCTAAGTTACAATGAGGACATTGCAAATCTTAGGCATGGGGGGGTATGTAAGTGCAAAACTCGTAAGAAAAGGTTTTAAACAAAAAAATTCACATATGCCAAAAACACCATAAAAATTAAAAATTTTTGAAAAAGAATAATAAAATGAGAGGAGGAAAGAAATTTTTGTGGACTTTACAAAGGAGGAGGATAAAAAGAACAAAATGAAAAAAAATGAGCACAAAATGAAACAAAGTGATAGTCGTTAGCAAGAAATTAAGGAATTAACCTAAGTTCTGGACCACATTAAGAAAAGACAAAGGAAAGTGCACAACAAGATTAGTAAGAACGCAAACCTTAGGCATTCTTGGATAGAGTCTTAGTACCCATTAAGATCTAGATCTTCCTCAAGAGGTTGAGGAGAATGAAAAGCTTAAGTATTAGGTCCACGGCTTAGGGAGTATTCGGCCTCGTTAACTAACTTTTGGTTTGCGGGACTCAGTAACCTAAGCACACAGTCTGGTTTAGTAAGCATAAGTATCAAAATCACGCAGAAGCGTTTCAAAATCTTCTGAAAAGTCACCTAGAGTAGGAGCGGCCGATCAACACAAGTTGATTTGGACGAGTTCTCAGCATGGAGAGGTGGGAAATTCCCCTCGAAGATGCGTAACAAAATATCATCTCCTCGGTGCTTGTCTCTTAGGATATTTACATATCCTACTGGGGGCATGTAAGCACTCTGCTGGTTCAGATTCCATGGATGGTATTATCACGAAGTGTTAATTGCCAGGGTCTGAATTTGGCCACGGAACACCATGGACGGGATTATCTCGAAATCTCGAAAGCCAGGGTTCTGGGGGTTACCATGGGCGGTGCTATCTCGAAGCATCGACTGCCAGGAACCCTTGAGGATTGATGATGGGGACAAGGAATCTGATACAGATCGTGTTGTGAATCCAATCCTAACCTGGAATTAAAAAGAAAAAGAGAGGGAAAACTCTCCAAACATATAAATCTTCTGTCTCTCTCTTACAAAACGCACTGTGAACTGAACCAAGGCTAAAATTATCTCAAGCACGGGTGCTTTAACCACGAAGTTCAATAAACCTTAGGTTAGTTCCTGTAAGCCTTAAAAACCTTTGCTAAAGACTGAGGCTAAAGCTAGACAGATCTGGATCTTGGTTGGTACTAGAGTACCTTTTAGGCTTATGATTGGCATTCTGACCTAATCAAGGATATAATAGAAAAAGCACTTATCTAAACTTGATAAGAAATTCATGGTCTAGAACAAAGGTTAAAACCTTAAAATTTTGCTAAGGGACTAGCAAAAGCTAGGCATGGGGGTATGATGAGAGCCTCATCATGAACCCTAACTGGCACAATTTGATCTAAATAAGTGTGAAAAAGTTCCTACAAAACCTAAAGAAAAGCCTAACTCAAAGAATTCTAAATTGAAGAATAAAATAAGTCATAAGGGGTAAAACTGCAATTTTACCAATGCAGTGCACAATCAGGGTGTCTAAGGGTCTGAATATAGGTCAAATGAGCTTAATAAGAAAGAAAGTGGGATATCCTAAGTCGAAAAAGGTTATAGCAACTTCTAAGAATTAAATGACATTTTGTAACCCTAAGAACAAATCCACTTTAATTCACGAGGTTCTAGGCAGGATAAAAATTAACTAAATCCTCTAAAATTCATGGAAAAATACTCTCTAGGGTTTAGAACCTTCAATTTGGCCTTTGCAACCTATCTTGACCTAAATTGAGAACCATGCCCAAATTTTAACCTAATTTGGGTTTTTGCGTAAATTGACTGGTCAAACATAAACCTAAAATCAAATTAAACCATTAAATTCCTTAGGTCCAAATTAGGTTGGTATAAAAATTTGGGCCTAAGAGAAGACCATTTTGACTGACTTTACAAATTGGTCCTCTTGAATTAATTTTTTACCCTTATCTTTTTAAACTCTTGCATTTAGCCCCCTATCTTCTCTTTTGTTCTTTGCATAATGCTCCTTCCTGCCACCCCATGCAGGAGTCATACCTTCGGCGACCTTGCGCAGAGGATGGCGCCGTGCAGGGTATGGGGCCGCTCTCAGGAAAGAAATGGGGGTTCCCTACGTCGTCCTCTTTCGCAGGGACCCTCCCCTTTGACCTGCAGTTGCCCATGCCTCTCGTGCGAATGCACGAAAGGCATGGGTCTCCATCTCCGACCATTCTCCAGTGAGCTCTCCACGTCGCCCCCTCGAGATCCTCTCCTCGCCAGCACCTCTATAAGAAGCAGCAGGGGCAGCCGTTTCTGGCAAGCTCGTTTTGGCCGAAGAACACCCCAAACTTCATCTCCTCTCACTCCGGTCAGATAGCCTAAGCTTTCAGCGATCTTTCTTCCTCCTCCTCGTTGCTCTGCAGCGATACCTGCAGCAGAGCTCACTCCGCCTCGTCTTCCCACGCCAAGCCGCACCAGCTGGCTCCTCTAGATCCCCTCCTCGTCGCCGTTACCCCCTTCTGGGCACCTTCGTCCCCAGCTCCGGCAGGCACGCGTCGGGTGCCCCCTCTTTCCCTCTTCGTCAATTAAGTAGGTAGAAACCTTCCTCTTATTCTCCTCTTAATTTTCCCCTCTTAAATTGTCATTTTTCACCCCTCGACTGCCACTACCACCTCCATCTGCTCCACCTCCGAACACCAACTCTGGCGAGGTCGCTCCACCTTCACAGGCCATTCCACCCGTCGCCGACAAGCCCAGAAGTTCTCCCTCACTCCACTCAAGCATTTCCCCCACTCACACCACCACTCCCCACACTCAGAACACCCCCCGAACACACCCACCTGCACCTCTGCAGTGTGCCCTAAGCACACGGCCACAGGCACTTTCCCGCTACGCTGACCCCCGCACTGCCTTCGCCGTACTCTGGTGAAGCTTTCTGAGCTGTCTGATGTGGCTATGAGGATGTTTTCATGCTTTCAGGTCTCGCCCCCCTCGCCGCCATTGACGAACAGTAGGAGCTGCTTAGCGAGCAGCTCCAGGCCCCTTCAGCACCAGGTGCAGGCCCCAGGCAACGGAGAACACTTTCGCGAGTGTGCCCAGGCCTTCAATTGGGGTCGCGAGCCTTCGCTGCTGCCCCAATTGCTCGAAGCTTTCTGCCTGCAGGTGCGTGGAGCGGAGGTGGGACTTTAGTCCCACCTCGGAAGTGTGTGGGTGCACACCCACACATAAATTGAAAAGGTGCTCTAGGCATTTTGCCTCGAAACACTGGGGTGAGGTCCCTCCTCACCTATCACCCGAGTCTCGTTCATGGCTCTTCCCACGCGAATCTGACCTGACCCGACTATCCCTACTCCTATGCACTCCTCGCGCACCACCCACATCGGTGCGCCTGGACCCGAGCACACGACCCGACCTGATTACCCGGCTCTGGGAGAGCGTACCAAAGAGAGATTTAGAGAGAGACATGGGAAGAGGGTAGGGTAGGTTTTGCGCTGAACTTGTGTGTGTGCGCAGGGAACAGGTGTGGAAGGAAGAAGCAAGGAGCTACTGAAGAGAAGAAGGAAGGAAGAAAGAAAGAAAGAGGAAGAGGAAGAGCAGCGGCTGGGACTTAGCCACAGAGAAGAAGAAAAGAGAAGGAAGGAAGGAGAGGAGCAGAAGAAGCCAGAGAAGCCAAGAGGAAAGCAAAGAAGAAGGAGAGGCTGATCAGATAAGGCGTCTGATTTCTGAATCAGATGTCGGAAAGAAAGGAAGGAGCGGAGCAGAAGAGAAGAGCAGAGGATAGGCCAGAGAAAAAGAAAGAGAAAAGAGAAGGAGGGAGCCTCTGCAGCAAAGAAGAAGAAGACGCAGAAGAAAGAAGAAAATCAGAGAAGAAGAGAAGAAGGAGGAAGAAGAAGGACATAGCAGCTGAAGAAAGAAAGAAAGAGAAGGAGGCAGCTGCAGTAAAGAAAAAAGAAGAAGAAAGAAGAAGACAGGTTGAAGAAGAGAACCTGCTGAAAGAAAAGAAGAAGAGAGAAGAAGAAAAAGCCAAGAAGAGAATTTTTGCTCTCTCTCTCCTTTGTCTTAATTTTTGTAAAACAATATATATTGTGAATTCATATGCTTCTGGAATCATAGTTTGCTCCCTGAGTTCGACCTCGGGAAACTTTTAATTCTGAGTAATAAATTGTAAACTGGTAGTAGCTTTTCGTGATATACTACAATGCCTAGAACTTCAAAATACACGAAACCCTAGCAACGCAACCACTTTCATTGACCAAATTCTGGAGCAGTTAGCGGGAAATAAATTTTTCTGCTTCCTGGATGGATTCTCAGGATATAACTAGGTGGCAATTGACCCTAGGGACCAAGAGAAAACCACCTTTACCTACCCCTTCAGCACCTTTGCATTTAGAAGGATGCCGTTCGGACTTTGTAACGTGCCGGCAACTTTCCAGAGATGTATGTTGGAGATATTCCATGACATGGTGGGTGACTTTCTCGAGGTTTTCATGTATGACTTTTCGGTCTTTGGACCATCTTTTGATGACTGTCTTGCCAACCTGACCCGTATCCTTAGGAGATGTATTGATGTAAACCTCGTGCTTTCCTGGGAAAAAAGTCATTTTATGGAACACGAGGGAATTATTCTCGGGCATATCATCTCCGATAAGGGTATCGAGGTTGATAGAGCTAAGCTTGATGTAATTGCTGATTTACCTGTGCTTGGCTCTGTCAAACAAATCCGCTCCTTCCTAGGACACGTCTGTTTCTATAGGAGATTCATCAAAGACTTCTCCAAGATTTCTCGACCTTTAACTCATCTCCTATGGACCAACGTACCCATCGATATGGGCCCCGACTGCATAGGACCATTCACGCAGCTGAGTGATGCTGTCACCAAGGCCCTTGTTCTCCAGCCACTTGATTGGTCCCTCGACTTTGAACTCATGTGTGATGCTTCCGACCTAGCAGTCAGAGCCATCCTGGGACAAAGACACGATAGACACCCCTTCGTGGTGTACTACGCCAGTAAGACGTTGGACGAGGCCCAGTGTAATTATACTACCATTGAGAAAGAACTACTAGCAGTCGTCTTTGGGCTGGAGGAATTCCGCTCTTACCTTCTAGGCTCACATGTTATTGTTTTCATTGACTACGTGGCCATTCTCCATCTCATGCACAAGAAGGATGCCAAGCCTAGACTGATTCGTTGGATCCTTCTGTTCCAAGAATTTGACATTGAGATCCGTGATAAGACTGGAGCCCAGAATGTTGTGGCTGATCATCTTTCTAGACTGGACCCTGACCATATTGGACTTACTCTGCCGATTAATGAGATTTTTCCCGATGATCACCTATTGGCAATTAATGTGGCAAGTGGACCTTGGTATGCCGACATTACCTTGCTTCTGGTTCCCTTCCAGGCGGCTGGCCTAAAAACCAGCGCGAACATCTCATGGCAGAAGCAAAGTATTATTTCTGGGATAATCCACTTCTTTTTCGAATAGGTGCTGATCAGATCATCCGTCGCTGTATTCCTGACAGCGAATTCCCTAGTGTGCTATCCTTTTGCCACGATCAGGCCTGCGGAGGCCATTTCTCTGAGAGGAAAACTATAGCTAAGGTGTTGCAGTGTAGTTTCTTTTGGCCCTCCCTTCATTAGGATGCACACAATTATGCCAAACATTGCACTAGGTGCTAGTCATTAGGGTCAATGTCACGTCATGACATGATGCCCTTGCAACCCATCCTAGATGTTGAAATTTTCGACATTTGAGGAATTGATTTCTTGGGTCCCTTTCCTCCTTCCAATGGCTTTGAATATATCCTCGTGGCTGTTGATTATGTTTCGAAATGGATCGAGGCTATTCCCACGTGCCATGCTGACCATGTTATATCCACTCGATTTGTCAAAGACCACGTTTTTGCGCGCTTTGGGATCCCTTGAGTTATTATTTCGGATGGAGGAAGCTATTTTACCCATGCTTCTTTTCGGGCACTTCTGAGGAAATATGGAGTCCATCATCGTATCGCATCTCCCTATCATCCTCAGACGAACGGCCAGGCAGAGGTGTCGAACCGACAAATCAAGCAAATTCTCCAGAAAATGATTCGGCCTGACCGTAAGGATTGGTCCGACAAGCTAATTGATGCACTTTGGACATATCGGACCACCTTCAAGGCTCCCCTTATTATGTCTCCTTGTAGAATCGTTTACGGGAAGCATTGTCATTTGCCCGTGGAGCTGGAGCACCATGCTTATTGGGCGGTTCACCAATGTAACCTTGACCCAGACCTGTGTGGTCGAGAAAGGAAACTCCAACTCCAAGAGTTGGAAGAGCTTCGTCGTGAAGCCTATGATTCTGCCTTAACTTTCAAGCAACGTACTAAGGCTTTTCACGACAGCCGTATTCGGCGGAAGGAATTTAAGCCATCTCAGCAAGTTTGGCTCTACAACGCCAGGCTCAAATTCTTTCCTGGGAAATTGAAGTCCAAATGGACTGGTCCTTTCCTGGTCTCGAGACCATTTCCCAATGGAGCTATTGAAATTGAAGATCCCAAATCTGGGCATAAAATTACGATCAATGGGCAGCGTTTGAAACCCTATCTTACTCATGAACCTGCCCCCGTTGGAGAAACTTTTGCCCTACTGGAGGGTAACTAATGTCGTGCCTCATCCTGAGTCTAGCTGGGGACGTTAAATTCAGCACTTGTTGGGAGGCACCCTGTAACGACCCGGTTCCCGAGTCCCTACGAGACACGAGAACCGGACCGACTCGACTAATCCCAAGACCTAGTCGTCCAACGAGGAAGTAACCAAAAGAGCAGTAAAATAAACCACATTCAGCATGAATATAACTAACAGTAAGAAAGTACAGCAGTAAGGAAAGAAACTACTACAGTAGGTACCACCACAATAGTAGAACAACATTTATCATGTAACATGAACTGCAGGTAAAGAAAGTACAGCGGAAACAAAACTACTCACTATAACAGAAACAAAAGAGGTACAAAAGACTATGGTAAACTCTACTGGACCCTGCTCGGCCCAGCGTCCTCTGCAGCCGCTGACCCTGGCTGCTCAACACTTGGTCCTGAAAAAGGCAACGAGTGAACACGTCAGCAAAACGCTGAGTAGAGTGGCAACTAACTAAAGGCAACAGTAGAGTGTACAGTAGCTGTTATGTTCTATTACTTTCTTTATTTACATCTTTCAATTGTCTCACTATTTCATTCATTTCTCAGATCTTTTACTTGATCTCGAATGTTCCTCGTGGGAACGATCTTGATTGCAGTCTTTTCCAAAAAGTAGAAGTAGCACGTGGTGCTCTCCTGGCCGGGAGAGTCCCCCGTGGTGATCCTACCCTCGGTCAACCACCCCAAGGTCACTGACAGACGTAACGGTGACTACGGCACGCGCGATAAACGCACAGGTAGCTACCCCGTACTGGCACGCGGTCAGTCGTTTCCGTTAATGGGTGCGCCCAAAGCACAGCACGGAACCAGGGCAGAGCCCTCTCAGTAACAGGGGTCCAGCCCCTCCACAGTAACCAAACCGGGGCCTTGCCCCTCCACAGTCCGCGCACCCTCGCCTGACTACCCTGGTTTGCCCCAGCGGGCCTAACAAGTCGGTGAAGGAGGCAAGCAGAACCCCGGGGCCCGTGGGGTAGCTAGTACTCTCCTAACACTAGTAGCTCTCCTCGGTACTAAGTACGCGAGGGACACCAAGTCGGTACAGAGTGGCCTGTCCTAACCCTGGGTCCCTGGGGCGGCTAGCTCCGCTCTGCACTAAACAGGGGGACAGTCGCTCTCCTTGGTACTCCGTACTCAAGGGCCAGCTCACTTCCCCAAAACTATTCCGTCACTTTCCAGGAGTTCTACTCCTACTTCCCCGTAGGGTTCCATCCTTTTTACTCAAACGTCCAGGTTTCACTTTCCAGTTTCACATTCTTACAATCCATGTTCTCAACCACGTTATCTATTCACAACAGGCAGCTATTAATTCAAATTACAGGCAGCTTTATATCTCTTTCCATTTTCCAAGACTGCAGTATTATACATTCCACTAGTTTTTCCATCCTAGGATTCATGCCATATCCTAGGATCTATCATACAATCTAGTTTTCCAGCCCTAGGATTCATGCAACACCTAGGAGCTATCATTCCATCTATTTCTCATTCCTAGGGTTCATGCAATGTCCTAGGTTCTATTTATGGTTTCATAATTTAACAGATTTTAATAACTTAAGCCACTCTACCAGGCACAACGGGAGTAATGGGGGCGTGATCGGGAATCCCGCGTGCCTCCGCGACTCCCAAGACTGCAACTGAACGAGGTCCTATCACAAGGATCAAACACCAGGAAAGTCTCAAAACAGTGTATAGCTACTGTAGACGGGTAGAGGAATTAATTCTGAAAAGAACGCAACTCGAATCGTGGAAAACGGAGCCCGAACGGGCCCTAAACGGGTCGAACAAGACGATACTGTGCAAAATCAGACGTCTTAAACAGTGGATCAGAGAATTACCTGTTCAGCGTGGTTTCCTAGACGTCCAGAAGTCTGCGGGGACGTTTGGCCTAGCTCCCAGACGTCCGATGGTCACCCCGGACGTCTGGAGGTCACTCCCGCCTTCTGGTACAACTTCCAGACGTCTGATTCGCAATGGATGGCGAATCAGCGAACCTGCGCACAGCCAACTCCCTCCCTCGGTACGGTTAGTCGACAGGAAGGAAGGAGAAGGCGGAAAACTCACCTTTCCGACGTCTATATGAGATTCCAGACGTCTACCTCACCGTCTGGCTATCAACCCAGACGTCTGATTCTGGAAATTTTCCAGAATTAGGGCGCTGCTCGGCCTTCGCTCGCGACGCCGCCCGCGTCGCACCTCGCGCGTCGGCTGCTCAGACCGCAGCAGGTCCCTCTCCACGTCGCTCCGCGCCCCCTGCGCCCTCCGTCGGCCGGCCAAGCCGCTCCGGCGAGCTCGCCCTCATGGCAGAGCTCCGCCCTCGCACGCCGCACCTCCTCTGCGCTCACTGCGGCCGCCGCTGCCGCCCTCGCGCTCGCTCGCTCTCGCGCACAGGAAGGAGAAGAAGGAGGAGACGGTGGAGATGGGAGGGGAGGTGTGCCTTTTAAAGCCGCGCGAGGAGGAGAGAGGAGGTGGCAGGTCGCCTGCAGCCGCAGAGAGAGAGAGGGAAAAAGAGAGAGAGAGGAATCGCGGGTCTACGCGCAGACGAAACTTCCGTGCGAAAATAACTGTTCTCCAGACGTATGGAAACGATCCCAGACGTCTGGTCAGACGTCTGGATGTGATCCCAGACGTCTTGTCCGACGTCTGGGCCACCTCCCAGACGTCTTAAAAGACGTCTGGGGCACGCGTTCGTTACACACCCCAACAACAATCCGCCACTGTCACATACACTTCTCACCTTTTCACTTCACCACCCACCATCCACCCACCCTACCACCCTTCTAAATACCCGACACCTCAACTCTCGTTACCCGATCTTTGGTCCTTCCTCTACCCTACCCTGCATGCATATGAGGACATAGCATGGTTTGGCATGGGGGGGTGGATAGGCATCCATAGGATCTGGGTATTATTTGGTATCATGCAGCTTCCATCCATCTATAAATATGTACATAGCATAAAAAAAAAAGGTGCTTAGTAATGATCTGAAGGCTGAAACAAAAATACAATAAGTGTTTATGGATATTCAACCACTGTTTTGAAGACTTTCCAGGCCACAAAAGCTTGATATGCTCAGGCTCGGCTTAATTCACTTGAGCATTGACAAGACAGATCAGAATCTCTCCTAACTAAGGACGTATTCTTGTACCTGAGACACCAATACAGGATCCGTTGGTTTGCTTCTACTCGAGAACCTAAGTAATCTTGGTTCACACTACACATATCAAGAAAGATCAGGTGAACATAAGATTCGACCCTAGTGTTCATTAGGGAAGGTGGAGTCCTTACCTGTGTGCGCAGGTAGACTTTTTATCCCAGGCTTTAGTCTTGTGTGTAGGAGAGACTCTTTCCACCAAAAAGGAACTCTCCCACCAAAAGAAAAGTGTGCTCCTCCAAATAAAGTTGTAAGAGATATATTGACACATGTTTCAAAAAAAAAAAAAACTGTGCAAATAAGTCAGTATGCCTCACAAATGTCTGTAAAGTCTTCTCCCTACAAAAGTTTTCAGGGCAAGTTACAAATACACTGTTTCTACCATATATTCTTTGAGCCACAAATGTAATAAAATGGGAGTTGAGTTTCCCGTCATCTTTTTGAGGGTCAATGCGAAGACATGAGCTGAAACTGGGACCAACCTACACTTAAAAATTCGTGAAACCCTGGGCTTGAGTCTTAATGTTCATCTGATCAGTCTTGATCCTTCACTATGCACAAGTCATAATCTCTTGAGCTCTCGAGTACAGCAAAAACCTCTTGAGTCCTGGAAATCATTCTTAAGGTTTAAATATCAAGAGTCCAGCTTAGTCGAGAGATGGTCTATGTCATGTAAGACTTAAAGTACTGGTAGTCTTCGCTACAATTAGTTCTCACAATATCCAACAAATAAACACACCTATGTCGCCTCAGAAGAAAATCTTCAGCTTAAGATCATTTCTAAATACAATACAAGATGTTTTGCTAAGGACTAACAAAAGATAGGCATGTGGGTATAATTGCACATCAAAAATACACCAATAAAAATGCCATCTTGTGTTATTTCCTAGCATTGCCATTGCATATTAGGTAGCCATAGTTGCATTTATAAAAATTAACACATGCATGCATTTAATTGAGAGGGGAGGAAAGTGAATAATTGACCTTGTAATTAACATCTTTATCAAGGGTTGCATCATAATTTCACCATCTTCATTTTTTTATTTGCTTTGAAATCTTCTTCCCCGTGCGGCTACAGGGCATGGCTTCTTCTTCTTCACGCCATTCTCTGCCACAGCATGCTCTGCCAGCTGCATGCTTAGTCATGTGCAGCCCAGGGCATGGCTGTGCATGCTTTTCATTCCTTTAAGAAAGACCAGCCATCCTCATTGCGCAAGGGCCTGGTCCATACAACACAGCAGCAACC